>JASDDO010000019.1:829540125-835264849 GCA_030015575.1 Agapanthus africanus
AACTCATACCAAATCTTCTTTTCCAAATCACCGTGCTATTCGTAGCTCATGGAACAAGTGGCGGACGATCATTTGTAAAGTAGTAAATATATACTTATATATGTTTTGCTTAATTATACGTCCTACC
Source organism: Agapanthus africanus (assembly GCA_030015575.1). Lineage (NCBI taxonomy): Eukaryota > Viridiplantae > Streptophyta > Magnoliopsida > Asparagales > Amaryllidaceae > Agapanthus > Agapanthus africanus. The sequence continues at coordinate 829,540,253 of JASDDO010000019.1, forward strand.
TTTTTGAAACATCCCAGAAGGTTCTCTTTATAAAATTTCGTGTCACTCACGGACACGTAGAAAATAGCAAGACTATAACTCCTTTTTGAAAACCTTTTAGTAACTTTTTATGCATGCAAAAGTACTCAGGCACTGTCCTCAGATCAGTCCTGCTCGACTACTATATAACATGATGTCCATCATCAAAACGCGATACTCATAAATAAAACCAGCCTCAAAAGGCGTATCCAACATCACATGCGTCTGGTGCACACAGAAATCAAATCTAATACAAGTGCCATGAATGTACACAAAAGCAAAACTAAGCGCAATGGTGTGCACGAAAAGCATCTATCCAGTGCAACGGATGTGCATGATAACAATATCAAGTGCATCTATAGTGCAAGAAAATCTCAACCCAGTGCAACTAACATGCACGAATGAAAATCCCAATCAAGTGCATCAAACATGCGCGAATAAAAATCCCAATCAAGTGCATCCACAGGCATGAATAAAAATCTCTATCGAGTGCACCCGGTATGCACAAAATCTCATATCATGCGCCCAACATGAGCGAAAATCCAAAACAAGTGTGTCTGGTCCGTATAAAACATCTAGCTCAATAGGTTGCACGATAACGAACGTCAAGTGCAGACGCTCAAGAAAACAAAATCTGGTGCAACAAATGCACGAAATACAAATCTGGTGCAACCAATCCACGAAATACAATCTGATTCAACCAATGCACGAAATACCAATCTGGTGCAAACCAATGCACGAAATACAAATCTGGTGCAACAAATTCACGAAATACAAATCTGGTGCAACCAATGCACGAAAACTTATCAATATCTCAAATGCTCACGAAAACTTATCAATATCTCAAATGCTCACAAAAACAACACCGAGTATATCAAGGTGTATAGAATCATAAACGTGTGCAACTGTGTGCACAAAATCCATCCCAATGCACTGCAAGCACATATAAGCTATACTGAGTGCAAAAATCAAGTCAAGTGCGTATGACATGCATGAAATCGAAATAGACAGTATCGAATCCACGAAACCATAAATACGTGCTATGATGGTACTAATCGATACCAATTGCAATAAATATGCATAAATCATAAACCAATGTAGTGGTGTATAGAATATAAATCAAGTGCAATAACTGTGCACAAAATATAAATCTCCAGTAGGTGCAGCCATGGTGCACAAAAAACATAAATCATGAAACCCAATCATAGAAACTCAAGTCCAAGCGATAAAAGTGAGATAATCGGATCACAAAATGCAAATCGCAATAACTGACATTGAGGTACACCTCCTACAATGTCGAAAAAAATATGTCGGTGCGCCCAAAGCTGGCAGAGCAAGATCATCTACTTGCCTTCTGCTCACAGTATGGCGTGTTCAGTCTCTGGGTTCCCTATTTTCTCTATGGATTACCAATCTCACGATCCTTATGCTTGTCGACCTGCTCAGGTGTACTAATGGAACAGTTCCGCTCTGGAACTCCTCTGATCACCGTTTGGCCAATCAACATGACCACTCTCAACGGCACATTACTGACGGCGGCATCTGGCCCTCTGATACGCACGATATAACTGATCCTGGGTACAAATATTAATCACTCGCGGTGTCCTGGAAAGAACCTGCTCATAGCTTCTTCCGATCTCACCTATGCCGAACTATATGAAGGTTAGAACTCTTGCATAACTCTTTTTTCATAACCGGACAGCTGTATCCTCAGCACGGCTTTCATCTGGAATTTGGCTGTATCTAACGACTCTGCACACATATCAATCCTCTGGCATCAACGGAGAGTAACAACCGCTCGTTAAAATCTCGCACGAACCTCTTGTTCCACTCGTCTTTATTATCGTCCACTTCGACGTCATCTCTTGTTATCTGCATATTGCAATTCGTTCTTGGCTACAGTCAATCTTGAGTCTCTCACATAGACTCGAAATACGAACTCGGTATCTCATCACTCTGTAGATGATATCTAGCCGAACACGTCCTCGGAAACTCGTCCAAAATCATCAGAGTAATACACTTTATTCGTCCGTTCTAGATCAACTCACAATGCATCTGGTGAGGTCCATCTATCTGAAACTGGTCAACATACCGATCTCACATTGGGCCATACGACGAACAACGTCCTCTCTTGATCGATCTACTCTAGATCCAAGTAAGATCCTTCAATAGGAATTCTTCGACTCAACTGAGCCTGCATCGGTACATCAAATCTGACGAATTATATCAGTCTCTTAACTCGAGATAGACTAGCTATCTTTTATCACATCTCTGCCTGAAAGCTCAAGAAGTTTCAGCTCATAGACTATGGAAATGACATCACATCAATCTCAGCAACAGGTGGGTCATCTGTCTGCACGGTAGACAATAACACGATCTCTAAGGTAGGCTGTTCATCAACAGTCCTCCCAATCTGGCAGCCTCTATCAATGGCCCGATCATCCGGTGCAAAACCGAACACTCGCCTTTAACGAGAGATCACAACATAACACTATACCTACACGTCCCTATGTCACCAGAAAAAGCATGGTCAGCCCTCGTCCGTGACGAGCTCGCTCTGACCGCGTCTCTAGTAGCAGATCTCTCTGCGCTCAAACAAAGGTTACAGGAATCTCAAGCAGGTATCGATGAAGATAGATCAAATGAATGAAAGAAATCAACAGATCCCAACTGGATATATGATCATAGGAACGAATAGTATCACAGATCTCAAAATAAGTATATTCTAAGGTTCTTAAGTAGAGTATCGTATCGTAAATATGTCGCGGAACATACGTACGGTACGTCACGCTACTCAAGCTACCTACTCATCAATCAAGGTCAACCTATGAAACGAAAGTTCGGGACTAATACGTCCCCCCCCCCCCCGTTAAGTCAAAGTTCCGTAAGGTCAAGCCTAGGTTACGAAATATATACGCCCTAGAATCTGCATAGTCAAACCCAGACTCAAACCAAGGTTAAACCTAATGCCCTGATACCTGTTCGCACCGAAAGACGCGACCGGGACGTTGGGACGTCTAGCCTGAATTTTAGGGGGCAGATACTATTTGGTTTTATCCGTACACCTCTCCGAAGATGCAAGTTGATTTATGGCACCGTGTATCGGAGGTTTGGACAGATGCGGCCGTTGTAGCAGACTTCATCAGATTCCTCCTCGCTTGCGAGGGGTTTTTGATTGTAGTGACGCTCTTCCCTGCAGGCACAAGCCCCTGCAGTTAATTAGGTTATCGGGTTACGATAACCACTTTCTCCTTCTCCAGAAGGTCACTTCGTGTCGTGTGTGTTGGTTTTATTTTTTGTTGCTCATGGATTGTATACGGAGACTAATTTGTGTTGTCGCCCGTAGGGCGTGGGATTAGTCCAAATCCGTATTTTCTTAGATTTGGGTTTGGGTTGGTTTAAGGATCGTTAATCTTGTTTTAGATTAAGATCAACTCAAACGTTTGTTGAGGATACGTTAGTCTAATTTTAGACTAAGATCTACTCAATAGGATTTTCTTTAGTTTATAGAGACATTGTGGTCCGCAATTTAGTTTTTAGGGACTGTTGCGGTCCGCAATTTAATTTTAAGGACATTGCGGTCCACAATTTAGTTTTTAGGGACGTTGCAGTCCACAATTTAGTTTTAAGGACGTTGCGATCCACTTGGTTGTTGGTTTGGGGGTATACCAAGAATTATTGGTTATTAGGACCCTCCACCTCTCTGAAGATGTTGAAGAGTTATAACGACATGTATCAGAGGTGTGGAGAGATTTACCCTTCAACCAATGAATGTTCATCAAAAATTTGATAATCTTGTTTGGGACCAAGTCCAATTAGAAGAAGACATATAGGCTCGGTCGATTTTGGGTTTGGCCAACGTTGGACTCAGCCTACTTATACTTTGTCATTTCCCTTTTTTTTATAAAGTGTTAGACACTTGCTAGGACACAGTCCTTTCTCTGTGTACATAATGCTAAACATTTATGTGAATACTGACACCCACTTTCTTTTTGGTTTTTTATGAGTGTTGAACACTCTTCATAGTGTTGGCTCTTCTTGAGGAGCGCAGAGCGCTGTGTTAAGTAGCGCCCATGTGAGGGGCACGTGGGGCGCTTGGCGCTGAGCGCCATTTATTTTGAGCAGCACCCACGTGAAAGGCACGTGGAGAGCTTGGTGTTGAGCGCCAGCATTTGGGTGTTGAGCGCACTTTATTGAGCAGCGCCCACGTGAGGAGCACGTGGGGCGCTCAGCGTTAAGCACCAGATTTGAGTGCTAAGTACTTCTTGCTAAATAGTACCCACGTGAGGAGCACGTGGAGCGCTCGGCGCTGAGCGCCAGATTTGAGTGCTAAGCACTTCTTATTAAATAGCGCCCACGTGAGGAGCACGTGGAGCGCTCGGCGCTGAGCACCAGATTTAAGTGCTAAGTACTGAGTTTTTTGTTCTGCCCAATTCAATTCTGTGAGAAATTTGGTTCTCCCTTGTGAAAGACTTCGTCTTATAGATCTGAGATCTGGAAGAAGAACTAAGTTCTTCTGATGTGAAAGTTAAACTCTTAGATATGGAGGAGATCTATGATCTCCCTTCTTTTATTAAAAGACTTTGTCTTATAGATCTGTGATCTGGAAAAAGAACTATGTTCTTCTGATATGAGAATTAAACTCTCAAATATGGAGGAGATGCTATGATCTCTCTTCTTTTTATTTACCTTGAAGAAGGTTTTTCTTCATAGAGCTTGCTCTTCTCTTTTTATTTTCTGAGAACTTGAAGTTTATGAGGGGGTTCTTCTGTGCAAGACTTGAAGTCTTGGGTCCTTTATATAGGGGAGGCTAATTTGTTGAATCAGTTAAGGAAATCTCTCATTGAGAGATCTCTGATTGATTTGGGGATTTTATCCACCGTTGGATCTTTGATCCAAGGATTTCTGTTTTACAGAAGACATCTTTCTCGTTTTTAGCAAGGTTAGGAAAATATTTTCCCATACAGAACTTATTATGTATCTTGGTGATGTTTAATCACCATTGGATCTTTGATCCAACGGTGCTCTGATTTACAGAGCACAATCTTTCTTGTTTGGAAAGATTTGAGGAGTATTTCCTCAACAGAATTTTATTCCGGTAATTTGATGATTTACCATCTTCATTGGATCTTTGATCCAATAGTGGAGAACATTTAGTTCTAGCGCTGGCGCTCTCGTGCTTTGCACGTGAGGCGCTTCCCTCAGAGTCTTTGACTCTTAGCGCTGGCTCTCTTGGTGCTAGCGTTCTCGTGCTTTGCACGTGAGGTGCTTCCTCAGAGTCTTTGACTCTTAGCGCTAGCGTTCTCGTGCTTTGCACGTGAGGCGCTTCCTCAAAGTCTTTGACTCTTAGCGCTGGCGCTCTTGACGCTAGCGTTCTCATGGTATGCACGTGAGGTGCTTCCACAGAGTCTTTGACTCATGGCGCTGGCGCTCATGGGCTGGCACTCTCGTGCTTTGCACGTGAGGCGCTGCCTCATTTCAAATTTTGAATAGAGCTTTGCTCTCTGACTAGGGGAAACAAATGCCCCCCACCCATTGCGCTCACGTGGCTTGCACGTGAGTGCAGCGGTGACAGCCTTTCCACCGTTGGATTGTCTTGGAAGTTGGATCGACTTCCAGCGCCTATAAATAGGGCCTTTGTCCCTTAAGATGACTGCTTGTTCATCTTCTTTCTTTCTTATTCTTGAGAATTTAATTCTCCTTCAAAGCTAAGCTCTCTGCCTTAAGAAACTCTTCTAGAGTCAGAACCTTGCCAAAAATTTTGGTAAGGATCAAATCTTTGAAGGAATCATTTCATATTCTAGGGTTTTACCCATTAACAGAGCCTTGCTCTTCTTAGATCATAGATCTTAAAGTAGATTTTAGGGTTTCTTAACTCGTTAAATGAAAACAGAGATTTGCTCTTCTTAGATCATAGATCAAAAAATCTTCTTTTAGGGTTTCTTAACCCATTAATAAAGAACTCTTAGAGTTCATTTTGCAGATCTTAGAGATCTTCGAGTTTTTAACTCAGTAAAAGCTTTGATTTTTAGGGTTCTGATGGATGATTCCATCATTTTCACAGAGCATAACTCTTAAAATTTTTAGGAAATTTCATTCCTCTCATGATTAGAGTTGACAGATGTCACTCCTGTCTGTAGAGTGTTGCTCTCGAGGGAGTTTAACTCTTGGCCCGAGGGGTCTCTCATTAAATGAGAATCCTTTTTGGGATTCTTCTTTAATGAGTGGTTGTCTCATCAATGATGAGCCGTCACTTTAATTTTGTGGGTCCCCTTTGGTCCCTTTCCATTGCATTGCAGTGCGGTACAAACTAAGTATCAGAATTTAAACTGTAGCCTTGACAGCTAACTCATGTTCTTTTTCACACAGGTACTATGTCTTTTGACACATCTTTCCCATTTGTTCGTCCGGAGAGCGCATTTGCTTACGCGCCCGTGGATAGGGAAGTCTTTGCGCTCATTAAAGATCATGACCCGGAGTAGAAATCTCTTCATCTATGGGGGTCGTGGTATAATCAAATTATCCAGGGTCGGCGTAGCTTCTCTTGTGCCGCACCCTCAGAGCCCATTTCAGCGATTCATTATGCTGACTCACCCCGGTGAACTACGCTGTAGAGGAGGTCAACTAGACCTCAGAAGGTTACTTTCCAGCCTTCTATGGCCTCAATACCTGTACAGCTGCCGATGGCTTTGGATATTTTAGGGCGGCGCATATTGAAAGGGAAGTATTATCGGAGCGCTATTCGGCCTGGCCTTATTATATGGTACAGAATGCTGGCTCCTAAGAAGCATCATACATAGAAGATGCACGTAGCGGAGATGCACATGCTTCATTGGATATGTGGTAACACTAGAAAAGATAAGGTGCGAAATGAGGATATTCGTGCAAAAGTTGGTGTAGTACCTGTGGAGGAGAAGATGAAGGAAAACCGGCTAAGATGGCTTGGTCATGTGCGACACAGACCTATGAAAGCACCGGTTCGACGAATAGATACTCTCGATATGGGCAATGGCAAAAGGTCAAAAGGGAGACCGAAGAAAACATGGATGGAGGTGATACGAATGATATGGTTGCTAAAGGACTCAATGAAAGTATATTGTTCAATAGGAGTGAGTGGAGGCGGAGGATTCATGTGCTGGACCCAGCGTGATTCTCATGTTGGTTCATGTAGCCTACCCCATATGTTTGGGATAAAAGGCTCAGTTGTTATTGGATATGTCAAGGCGAATCGCGCCCCTGGGGACAAACGTATATGATTGGCTTGACTCTTCGCCATTCAGCTGGATATCTACATTGGGCTCGGTACATCTTGTCAGCGAAGAAATCACTGCTGCTGAAGCTCGGGTTGTACCCCGCAGTTTACGTGTCTCTTTTCCAGTATTCCACGCCCCCTATATGGTGGATCAAGCTTTTTTGGAGCAATGAAATATCCCGACTCATACCTTCCTTCTATCAGATCGGGAAGTTTCAATCTCTTTGAAGGAGTTCGCGGAGATCTCCGGCTTACCCGTCAGGGGGGAACATTATGAGGAGCTACATCCTCCTGACGAGTACATCTTTGCAACCAAATCAGTGGTAATGGGCCTTACCCCGGAGAACGCCATTCAACACCGATTCCTGAGTTTGATCAAGGTGTTGAACATTTACAACAGTCTATTTATAGAGTCCGGAAGGCATGGAGTCAGCTTCGCAGACTTCATCGCTCGCTTTCTTCGTCCGGAGGTCTTATCAAAGCAAGCTGCGATGTTCGCCAAGCTTGACGATCCGTTTGGTTTTGGTTTTGGATAACCAGCCGCGGCGGAGGCAGATTTAAAAAGCTTCTTTATTCCGGATACCCCGATCGTTCCTTTCGCAGAGCTTGCTGCTTCAGACGTCGATGAAGAGACGTTCTTGCTGGGGTTTATTGGCTTGTGGGTTGAACTGGTTCATGCTTCCGATGCACCCTCGTTATATGAGGTCGTCAGTCTTTTACCCAGCCCACCGCATGGTTGCGGGGAATACGAGTGGCCGTCGGGATTGCTGGGCTGGCTCACTTGTATCATGGCCTCAAGCTTAGCGGCAGACACTACTCAGCCAGAGGTACGGCCCATAACTCTCCCGCTACACTATTTCACGTCGTGGATCGGGTTGCATGTGCAAAGCGCTTTTGGAGTTCACAAACAGCCCCGCTTCTTCGACAGTTATAATTTCCCTCGGATTATGCATTTAGTCGACGCTTCCGCTTTAAATCCGTCACAGCGGAGGCTCGAGGTCTGGTCCTTCGCCCGCGTACAGTTGGAGATAGTATGACCTTCGTCGATAAAGTTTTAACTATCGGCAAGGAATCCACTAAAACGGTGCAGCCGCTACGCGACACCTTCAAAGACGAGGCTCCTACCTTGACGCTCGGGAGATTCTGCATCTGTACTCGATTAGGCCGGGCTTTTTAGTATTCAGGCAGAATGACTCAGCGCTGTTCATGAGGTACAACCCGCACCGTTTCGCTCAACAGTCTAGCTACATCAAGTGTCCCACTAGAAGCTTTTTTATTTGAGCCTGTCGCTACGGAGGAGGGTATCCGCAACGCGCTACACCATTTCATGTGGCTGAACACCGGGTCCAACTTCTTTATCAGCGAGCCGAGCTGCGTTCCGAGAATCTCGAACGCATATGTGGCGTGGTACTCGCATTCGAAGGGTGCTGTTATCAGGGAAGAAAGGTGGTTACTGCTCGATCGTAAGGGTGCAACCCCTGCTGTAATCCCGCTGTCCCCTTGAAGCAACGGACCATTGTTCGTCCTTCCTTAAAAGAAGCTGGTGCGGTTGTGGTCCCGCACGCCTTTCCTGATAAACCTCTACCCCGTGTTCCTGTAGAAGCGGTAGCGGCATCGTCCCTGGAGAATGGAGTAGGTACGGAGATCGGGACTCGTCGCCCAAAGTTGCCCGCCAAGCGCAAACACCTGTCATCGGCTGTCGGTGTCGCTCACAGAAAAGAAAGAAATCGCTCTTTTCTGCTGACACTGTACTCGACCAGGAGCCACATGCTCCCTATAGTGAAGGCTTGTGTGAGTAAGGGACCAATGAGGGTTTATTTATCGTGCTCATAGATTATACTGATCTCCAGGCTGCCCTTGTGCTTCCGAGCGATTGGCTCATGATGAAGCGGCACTGATCACTATAGCGAAGTCAGGTATATTTCAATCGTATCATTCTGCTGTTATCTTTTTTTATTATGTTTTTACTGACGTTTTCTTCTTCAACAGGTATCTTCTGCCGAAGAGGCTCTCACGGCTTCCCTTAAAACATTTGAAAAGGAAGAAAGCTTCGCGCTTCTTTGGGCCTTGGTATACTTCGGCTCATTGTGACTTCATTCCTTTTTTCTTTATTCGTGGTTTGACCCTCTCTTTTATTTTGCTGCAGGGACTACCTTGACTCGGGTTATTCCAACTGCTGGTACCGATCCCGAGCGGTGATGCAGTGACGCTTCCAGAGCCGGCTATTGTGGCCCCAGCTCCCCCGACAGTACCGCAGGAGGCTTCACTTAACCAGCCGATAACAGGACGCCGTATGGCTCCAGAGGCAGAGCTTGGGTTCGGACGATGACGTCCCTTTGATGAAGGTCTTGAGGAGATCGCTTCTCACCGCTTAGACCGAGAAGAAGCGTAGGAAGCATGCGGCGAGAGAACGCGATGCCAGCTTAGCTGTGGATGCAGGTTCAAGCACTAACCCATCTGTCGCTATTCCTCCAGAGGATTCTCCAGCTGCCCTGTCTACCGCCCATAGACAGGTTGCGCGCGCGGCTCGAGAAGAAACCGAAAAGCTGCTCGAAGGTGACGTAACGCTGAGTCACTTATTAGAACTAGATCTTCAAATTCTTATATACCATATCCTGCAGGGCCAAGTCCTGGTGATGAGATGGCAGGTGAGATGATGGCGACCACAGAGCCCGAAGTAGCTACTCTTTCTCGAGAGTTTGGGACTGGCCCAAAACCGCCGCTCTTTCCCCTTGCGGCTCCCTAATATCGGTGGGCATTGCAAGCATCATGACGGCCCTTGTCGAATCAGGGGATGAAGCCACGGGCGCCGAAACTATTCCACTAAAGGAGGGCGAAGAAGTCGCTGCGCCTGGTGATGCTTCTGTCGTGATTTTGGCTGATGACCCATCAGGTAAGTCTTGGTCGTTGTTTACTTTTTATTTCGCAATCCCTTTCAGCTTTTTCTGATGGTATTTTGTTTGTAAAGTGCAGCGAATGCTGAAATTGTGTCATCTGAAGCACCTTCGGTCGCTGCCATGACGGTTGTTGTTCCCTCGCCTTCTCCTACGTCCTCTGAAATGCTGGAAGGTATAGGTTCGAGATTTATTTAGTTGAACTATGAACACCTGTCTTCCGTGTACTGACCGTGTATTGTCACAACTCTACAGGAATCCTTTTTGACCATTTGTACCAGGTGCTGAACCCTCATTTTTCCTTCTAGTCGGAAGTTGCTCTGCCGCTGGTATTGGTTAGTATATTCTTCAGCTATTGTTTCTTTCTTTCTTTCATGAATAGCCGTACTGTTGCTGAGTCTTTTTTATATTGATCGCAGCACCACGGATCGGAGGAGGAAACGAGGGAATAGCCGCACCTCCGGTACTCCTAATTCTACCATCAGCCACAGCCTGTATAGTAGATTTCATCCGTTCGTGTATTCTCTATTACCTCTCGAATCGACATTTGACCATGATTTGTTTTGCAACAATTGCACCGACTTCCATCTCCCTTCGAGTCTCGAATCCCAATGCCAGCAGGGGCCTTTGCTAAACGCCCATCTTCTAGAGGTGCTGCGACTAGCCTACGAATGTTGAGCGAGTTCATCGAGGATCTTGACGCCGAGGCCCTCACATTTGCTTGCAGACTTTGCTGCTGAGGTTAATCATATGCTGGCGACGCTCGTGAACATCCATAACGAAGGCATCGTTGAATCTTGGGTTAATTATTGCAGAAAGATCGAGACTTGCCTGCATGAGATTGAGCTCAAGCATCCCTCTCTTGAAGTATCAGTTTTGAACTTCCAACGGGCTGCGTGGGTCAAGAGTGGTGTTCCTTTCATTCGCTGTTTTGAACAAGAGGCGATCCTGAGGCGAAAGGAACATGAGGCGGCCTCCATCGAGTCTGTCCAATTGCGTGCCCAGGTCGAAGCGAATGCTGCCCAGTTGAAAGTTGTCTTTGACAATCTCCAGCGATGTATTTCTGACGGGCTGGTACTGAGGCAGAAGCTCGACTACACCGTGCAGGTTACGCAAAGTTGCGAAGATGCTCAGCAGGACATCGACGAGAAACTTTCATCCTGTTTGCGGCAACGGGCTCGAATTGAGGCGGAGTTGGCTGCGGCGGCTAACCATGAAAAGGAGTTGCGAGGAGTGCGCGAGCAGCTGGCTGATTTATTGAAAACGCCTCCTTCTCGGTAGCCGCCTTTGTATCGACTGAAAATTTGTAATCTATGAATAACAATATTTCATTCTTTCATTCATTCATTTTTTTATGTACCTTGTATTCAATTGAATTTATGAATAAAAGACACATTTTTTATCTCCTACTATCGCCTTCTTTTCTTTGCTGTGTTGTTGGCATGTTGCTTTAGCAAGTGTGGCCTGTAGATGATAAATAACGGTTCATCTTGAACTCTGTGAGGGGTAGCGATGGCTTGGGAAACAGGTTCAGGTCTGCCGCCTAAGCCTTTTCAACTTTATGAGCCATGAGGGTCTCATAAAGATTTTTCTCCCTACGAGTCGAGAGGATCTCGTAGGTGTATTTTCTCCTTAGGAGTCGTGATGATCCCTAAGTGCGTTTTCTCTTGAGAGTCGTAAGGATCTCACAAGAGAATTTTCTCCTTTACAAGTCAAGAGGACTCGTAAGTGATTGGTGAGTTGACTTGTTTCTGAGTCGAAACATTGTTCCGACAGGGAGGTCGTTGGCTGACTTGTTTCCGAGACGGAGGTCACTGGCTAACGTATTTTCGAGACAGAGGTCACTGGCTGACGTGTTTTCGAGACGCGGGTCATTTGCTGACGTATTTCCGAGACGGAGGTTACTAGCTAACGTGTTTCCGAGATGGAGGCCATTTGCTGACGTATTTCCGAGACGGGGGTCATTGGCTGACGTGTTTCCGAGACGGAGGTCATTGGCTGACGTGTTTCTAAGACGGAGGCCGTTGGCTGACGTGTTTCCATGACGGAGACCATTGGCTGATGTGTTTCCGAGACGGAGGTCATTTGCTGACGTGTTTCCGAGACGGAGGTCATTGGCTGACGTATTTCCGAGACGGAGGTCATTTGCTGACGTGTTTCCGAGACGGAGGTCATTTGCTGACGTATTTCCGAGACGGGGTCATTTGCTGACGTGTTTCCGAGACGGAGGTCATTTGCTGACGTATTTCCGATACGGGGTGATTTGCTGACGTATTTTCGCGACGGAGGTCATTTGCTGACGTATTTCCGATACGGGGTGATTTGCTGACGTATTTTCGCGACGGGGTCATTAGATGACGTGTTTCCGAGACGGGGTCACTGGATGACCTACTCCACTTTCTGCGGTGTCGAGGCTGACTCTAGGTTGTCTGTGAACCATAGAGTCTTGGAACTGGGGACTTTGTTGTGGCTCTGATTGGTGGTGTCGTGTCTGTGCCCTGCTGGCATGAGGAGGAACGCTGTTGTTGGTCTTCTGGGATGCAGATGTTGCTGTCGAGATCTGACTTTCCCTTTGACAGAGTTTGTTGGGACATGTGGTTCCCTTTCGTTTATGCCCATGGATTGTATACAGGGGTCGGTATGGACTTACCTGTAGGGAAAAAGTTTTCATTCTTTCAATTTTTATATTTCTTTCCGCGATACTCTATCATTTCAGCTTTTTATAATGCGAAAGTCACGATTGCCCAATCATCTCGGCTATTTTTCGCGGTGCCCAATCATTTCGGCTATTTTTATATTTCTTTACTCGCTGCTTTTTATTACGAGTTACCCAAACATTTCAGCTATTTTTATATGCATATACTTTACTCGCTGATTTTTATTACGAGTTGCCCAAACATTTCGGCTATTTCATATGCATTTTTTTTGTGAGTATGGAACTCAAGATCTGATACCAATCTTAGCATCAGCATCAGCATCGCTGCGATGGGAATATTGCCAGGAGCGAATCATCATTTGTCGTGAAAGGACTTGGAATTTGATACCGATTTAGGCATCAGCGTCGCAACAACTTGGATATTGCCAGGAGAGAATCAACATTTGCCTTTGTCGATTTAAACAAAGCAGGCTTAGCAAACAGGGTTAGAATCCTGTCGACTAAGGCTTTTAACTTCATGAGCCGTAAGGGTCTCATAAAGGTGTTTCTCCCTAGGAGTCTTGAGGGTCTCGTAGGTGCTTTTTCTCCTTAAGAATCGTGAGGATTCTTAAGTGTGTGTTCTCTTATAAGTCGTAAGGATCTTATAAGAGTGTTTTCTCCTTATAAGTCGAGAGGACTTACAAGTGTCATTCACCATATGAGAAAATTTCGCGCTATTGGTGGAACTGGGTGGTGGGAAACGTTTATTTGTGCCCGTGGATTGTATACAAGGGTCAACATTGAACCGTTTGTAGGGCCATCTGGGAAATTTGATGACTTAAGAACAGGTTCAGATCCCTGTAGCTTAAGGCTTTTGAATCTTATGAGCCATGAGGGTCTCATAAGAGGGTTCTCTTTATGAGTCGTGAGGATCTCGTAAGTGTAATTTCTCCTCAGGAATCGTGGGGATCCCTAAGTGTGTTTCTCCCTTGTGCGTCGTAAGGATCTCACGCAGGTATTTTCTCCTTACAAAGTCGAGAGGACCTTGCAAGTGTGCATGAAAAAAAAATTTACGAGTCTGCGCCCTTTCGGGTTTTCACAAACTCGCCTGTAGCTCTGCTGTTTTTACTCACGGAGCCCTTTCGGGTTTTCATCTGTGCCCATCTTGCTTATGGACGTATCATTTTTTTTTGCGTCAGCACTAGGATGCTGCGGTTTGTAGTAGTTTAAAGACATTTCGGTCCGTAGCTAGTTTCAGGACATCTCGGTCTCTTGTTAGTTTAGGGACGTTTCGGTCCACTGTTAGTTTAAGAATGTTTCGGTCCATTATTAGTTTAGAGACATTTCGTTCTGTAGCCAGTTTCAGGACATGACGGTCCATTGTTAGTTTAGAGACATTTCGGTCCGTTGTTAGTTTAAGAATATTATGGTCATTGTTAGTTTAGAGACGTTTCGGTCCATAGCTAGTTTCAGGACATCTCGGTCCCTTGTTAGTTTAGGGACGTTTCGGTCCATTATTAGTTTAGGGACATTTCGGTCCATAGCGATTTTGAGGCAAGTTTTCGCTGGATACTACTTATAGAGTTCGGGCTTAGGAAGATAGCGAGCGGACATAAGCGTCGTCGTCTATCATTAACCTAGGCCGTGACTCGTCAGGCGTAGTATTTTTCAGGAACCGGCCGTTTATTGGCCTAAAGGGTCTTTCGCCATGCATATCCATAAGCAAGTAAGCCCCATCTTGGTAGACTTTGTCTACGATGTACGTGCCCTCATAGTTCGGCTTGAATTTCCCCCGTTTGGCACGATTGGGGATCATAGGTCTCTTGACCACTAGCATGAGTTCGCCTTGGCAAAATGTTCTCGGCTTAGTCAATCTCTCGTATGAGCGCGTCATTCTTGCTTTGTAAGCTTCTAGGTTTTGCTGCGCCATGAGACGAGTTTCATCGAAGGCGTCGAGCTCCTCAAGCTGAAGATGAGCATTCTCTTCGTCTGTTAGCTCATAATGGACCGCCACTCGTAAAGAGGGTAGCTTTATCTCGAGGAGGAGTACCGCTTCTGCGCCGAATAACAATGCATACGGCGTTGTGTTTGTGGCCGTTTTGAACGTGGTCCGATACGCCCAGAGAGCTTTATGCACTCGTGCCAGTCCTTTTTATTTTTGGACACCGTCTTCTTTATGATCTTCGTCAAGGTCTTGTTGAAAGCCTCAGCTAGACCGTTAGCTTGGGGATTATAGACCGAAGAGTATCTCCAGTCTATATTATGTTGTTGTGTGAAGCAGCTGATTCTGTGACTTCTATAAGCCGGCCCGTTATCGGAGATAATCCGTCGCGGAGTGCCAAACCTATAGATGACGTGTGTCTTGAAGAAATGGAGGATGTTCTCCATCTTCACTTCTCTTAGCGGTACTGTTTCTGCCCATTTAGAGAAGTAATCGGTTGTCGCCAATATAAACCGATGTCCTCTGGATGACGCTGGTTCGATGGGCACAATTATGTCGGTTCCCCACATTTCGAACAGCCGGCTAGCCAACGTTGGGTGTAGCGGGTTTAGATGCTGGTGGATGAAGTCTCCATGAATTTATCACGAGTGGCACTGCTTTGCGTATTCGAGACAATCCTAAATCATCGTGGGCCAATAGTAGCCCATCCTTTTGATCTTCAGCTTCATCTTTGGCCCGGCTTGATGAGAACCGCAGAGTCCGTCGTGAGTTTCTTGGATGACTCTCCTTGATTCTTTCGGTCCCAGGCATCTTAGCCAGAAAGAATCGAACGATCTCTTATACCGAGTATCATTGACGAAGGCGAAAGACAGAGCTCATCTCATGAGCTGATGTCTTGAGGATGTATCTTCAGGTGTTCGATGGGATTTGAAGTAGTCTAAAAAGACTTCTCTCCAATACTTAGCCTTTTCTTGGTTCTCTATTTGTAGGTTCGTTTGCTTGGTCGCATTCTTTTCTTCAAACGACTCCGGAGATATTTCCGCTGGTGCAAGAACCCGACGACTTTGTACAACGATCCTTACGTCATCGAGGTTTTCGTCATCCAGTGTTTTAGCGAGTTTGGCTAATGCATCCGCCTTGCTATTTTCCGTACGCGGTATGCTTTCTAGGACGTAGGAAGGGATTTGAGTCAGCAATTCTTGCACTCTTTCGCCGTATTTTACCAACTCTGGTTTGCACGTTTGATAGTCGCCGTTTACTTGACTAACGACCAGCTGGGAGTCTCCATATATTAGGAGGTTTTCGATTCCCATATCGACAGCGATCTCAAGACCTGTTATCAAGGCCTCATATTTCGCTTCATTATTTGTCCTGGGCTCTGTTAAGGAAAAGGCAAAGCTCATTATCCTTCCTTGCGGAGTCACGAAGATAAAGCCTACCCCCGATTTGATTATAGGGGTGGTGTGCTTTCTCTTCTTCGTGGAAGATGCCCTATCGAAGTAGAGTTCCCATAGGGTATCACTCCCTCCTCTTTCCCTGTCGATCGTGCCAAACGCGTGCACGTCTGGCAATTCGCAATTTAGGGGTGAATCGGCAGGTATCGGATGCTCAGCGAGGAAGTCGGCGATAGCCTGGCCTTTCACTGCCTCGAGAGGTCGGTATGTTATCGAAAATTCCATTAAGAGTAGAGCCCATTTAGCGAGCCGTCCTTTTAGTATGGCTCTCGACATCAAATATTTAAGAAGATCCACTTTTGATATGAGATGGACCTCATGCGCCAAAGCGTAATGCCGAACCTTCATTATAGCGATGATTAACGCCAGGCAGTGTTTTTCGATAGGGGAGTAGTTGTTTTCTGCCCCCAGGAGAACTCAACTCAAATAGTAGAGGGCTCTCTCTTTTCCTTGGTCGTTCTCCTATGCCCATAGCGCGCCTAACGAACCTTCAAGGACGGTTGTGTACTGGATGAAGGGCTTTCCCTTGACCGGAGCGGTCAGTACCGGCGGATTCTACAGGTATTGCTTGATTTCGTCGAGTGCGCTTTGGCATTTGCGATCCCAGACAAACGGGGTCTCCTTCTTCATTAGATGACTGTAGTGGCGGCATTTGCCGGAAAGGTTAGCTATGAACCACCGGATATACGCGAGCTTTTCTTGGAGAGACCGCAATTGCTTGAGAGTTCTTGGCGAATGTATTTCCTTAATCGCCTTGATCTTTGATGGATCTATTTCGATGCCCCGGTGTCGGATGATGAACCCCATGAATTTTCCCGAGGAAACTCCAAACGCGCATTTGAAAGGGTTCATCTTCAGATTGTATTTCCGAAGATACTGGAACACTATTTTCAAATGCTCCCAGTGTTCCGCATATGATTTGCTTTTCACCACGAAGTCATCGATATAACATTCAACAATCTCGTGTATGAGGTCATCGAAGATCTTTGTCATGGCCCTCTAGTAGGTAGTGCCTACATTCTTCAGACCGAAAGGCATCACTTTGTAGCAGAATATGCCTAGAGGAGTCCGGAAAGCGGTATGCTTGTGGTCTTCGGGATGCATCTTTATTTGATTGTATCTTGATGAGCCGTCCATGAAGGAGAAGACTTTATGAGTGGACGTGTTGTCTATCATCAGCTCGGTAACCGGTACGGGAAAATCATCCTTCGGACAGCCTTTGTTGAGGTCCTGAAAGTCAACGTAGATGCGCACCGTCCCATTTTTCTTCATCACTGGGACAATGTTGGCGATCCAGTCGGGGTATTGAACATCTTGGATGAAACCGGAGTCGATTAGATTCTTAACTTCGGCGTTGATGCTCATTTCAAGTTTGAGCCGCATTCTTCTTGGTGCTTGTTTAACTGGCTTGACGTCCGGCGATATCGCCAATTTATGAACGGTTATTTACGGATCTATCCCCGGCATCTCGGAATAGTTCCATGTGAAGCAGTCCTTATACTGCATGAGCACGCCTTTTAGAATAGCCACCTGTTCTTTAGACAGCAGCTCGCTGACGAACATAGGCCGCGGATCGTTTGCCATCCCCAAGTCAATTTCCCTTAGGTTTTCTGCAGTAGTATGTATTCCATCTTCCAACTCATTTGGCGCTGGTGGAAATTCTGAGATCAATCCTCTTCATCCTCGTTTTCGAAGCACCAGGAGAGGTCATCCATATTCTCGGGCACTCCTTCTTCTGACAGCGTTATCACATGGTAGGTACGAGACCGTTTCCAAGACCGATACTGATCTGGTTCTACTCTTGCCATATACGTTGCTTTTGGCTCGTGTTTTTGTAGTGGGGTTACCCGCCAATTGTCGGATAGAACGAACCTGCCGAGTTGATACTGGTCTTCAACCCAGTCTTTGAAGGTGAAGCAGTCTTCAAGGGGATGTCCTATCGCTCGGTGATAGGAGAAATAGTCTGGGTGATGAACCTCACTTGCTTGATCGGGGTGCCGAGACTCCGGAAGTGTCATCATTTGATGTTTCATGACAAGGTCAAAGATTCTCTTTGTCTTGTCTCGAGGGAAAGAATATGCTCGACCCATCTTTTTCATTAGAGACGGATTCCGGCTGACATATTCTTGATCACATGGCCTTTTGGATCCGTTTTGCCGCTGTCGAACATTTTTTCCATTCTTTGACTTGTTTTTGCCTCTGCGTCGGGCCTTTTTCTTGTCTTGGGAATGCATAGCGGGCTAACGGTGAAGGGCATCGTCGTCCTCCATAGCCCGCTGAAGGAAGCGTTGCGTCATGGCTTTCTCGTAAATGGCCATTTCGCGGCTGTAGTCGTTCCGAACCTTTTAACTCGCTTCCTTTATTATCTTGTCCATATGTTCTTCAAATGACGGACTCAGCACTTTTATGACAGGATCTCGTTTTGGTTCAACATCAGCGTCTTTTAAAAGAGCATCCTCTTCTTCATCAAGGTCTTTTATGACATGGCAGCCATGGAACTGCTCCCGTTTCTTGGACTGGACATATCCAAGCCCGATCGTTTCCATTTTTCCGTTGGGCAATTTTCGCTGAGTTCCGGGGACGTTCCAGATCCTATTGTAGAATTGGGCATGTCACGTGGTTTGCTTAAAGGGTACGCCTTGGCATCTCAATAACCTTTTCAATCCCTCTGTGTAGTATCTGGGCAGATGGGTTGGTTGGAGCATGTCAAGCGCAGGTTCGGCACTACGCCAGACATCTCTTTCGAATTTAGTCTCCGTGAATCGATAGAATAGGATCGTCTTTTCACCTCTTCTCCTGGGAGGGACGTAGAACGTCTCTTGCACACTATATGTCTCCAGCGTATCAAGCTCTCTGTAGTGCCGCCACGGAACCATGGCGATTTGCAAACTCCGGTCTATTCCAACGAAGGTTTGCATCGACGGGCGGCCGGAAAATACAACATTGGTTTCATCTTCGGAGTCGCTGCCAAAGACCAAAATCGGAGCGGATGGTCCGGGTTTATCATTCCGTTTCTGAGGCTGTCCCGAGTAGACTATTTCTTCATCTTCCTCAGTATCGCTTCCAAAGGTAGGAATGGGAGTGACGAGCTTCTGTTTAAGCTCTGACTTATGACACTTCTCCATGTCTTCGAAGTCTGGCAGGAAGTACTTGGTGTCTTCATATTTTCGGACTTCGTTCACAGAGAATGGGTTTAGCTCTCCCGCAACAGTGTACTCGAGGCCGTCTTTGAAATACTTCATACACTGGTGTTGTGTAGAAGGGATGACGTTATATTCGTGTACCTAAGGCCGACCAAGTAGAGCGTTGTAGCAAGTCCTAGCTTCGATGACATGAAATTTGATGTCTGTGACGAGAAGCCCAAAGCGTAATGTCAGTATCACGGACCCGAGCGTCTGCGACGACTGTGAATCAAATCCAGAGATAGTGATTTTATCTCGAGCTAAATGCTGAACGCTCATGCAGATTTATTTTAGCACCCGCACGTTGATAAGGTTGACAGAAGACCCGTTGTCAACAAGTATTTTCCCTATTTTGATGTCATGGCAGTATCCAGTGACATATAAAGGACGGTTGTGGTCGCACCTACCAAGGAGAAGATCCTCGTCGTTAAATGTAATGTTAGCCGTGTGGACTTTTGCCAGCTCATCTTGCATTTTCTTCTCTGCAATGAAGGCCTGGAACTGATCGGGCTCTTGTAACGCCTTGACCAAGGAATCCCGTGCTTCTTTAGACAGAAAGAGGGCATCCAGTATACTTAGTTGTGAGGGTATCTTCCTCAAATGCGCTTGGATATTGTAATCCACCTTGCTTTTCTTAGGCGGGTCCTTGGCTGTAAGCTCTTTGACGACCCCATCATCGAGGGCAATCTCCTCATGGATTTTCTCCTTCCCCTTGTCTTTTATGTTCGAACCTTTGTTTAGAGGTCCGAAATTCTTTTCAGGCAACGTACGATTATGCAGCTGAATATTCTCGCAGTTCTTCATCTCTTCTTCTCTTCCAGAGGTGGATTCCTTAAAGAGGGGGTCAAAGGCCATTTCTTCGTCAGAATTGCTCCCAAAGGTGAGAACTTGCGATCCCTTGGTATCAACCATGTGACAGTTGCCGACAGCTCTTTTGTGCCCATCTGTCGTGCTTCTCTGCTCCCGACGAACTTTGCGCTTTATTCGCTTGAATTGTTGTCGATGGGTGACGTATTCCTGCCACCACTTCTTGAAGGCGTTACACTCTTCGGTAGGGTGCGTAATCCTCTGATGGTATAAGCAGTTGTTTGGATGTGCATCCGGTTCGTCGGGGCATATACTTTTTGAAGTGCTTTCTTTGAAAGGGGGCAACTTCATTCCCATTGACAGGGCCTTAGTGAGTCATTTCCTCGTCGTAAGCCTGCTTTTGCCGGTAAGAAGGGAACTTTGATCCGGTAGTGGTATTTTATGGCTTCTCATTACCGAAGGTTCTTCATCTTGACACAGACGCTTAGCCTTTTTGTATATGGTCGTCTCACGCTCTCGGTTAGCTTTGCTCATCTGAAGAGCTTCGCTCAGTAGCCTGTCAATCAATTCATCTGATGGCTCCAGGGATTTTGGTTTCGGTTATGCCCCCAGTCTCTCTACATCAGGAGCTTCTTTACCATCCATTGATGAGTGAGAGATCATGTGGCAGCTCGCCACATAATCCTCGAGCTCTTCTGAAGAATTGTCTCCTTCATCAGCGTTATCTTCTTCATTCTCAAGAACATGCTTGAAGAATTCGTCCAACGTAATTAGGGTCCATGCCTTCTGGTCATATTCTTCCAGTGCATCGATGTATTTCGGCAAACCTGTATGGTTGTCGTCGGGGCGGACGGGCTCCTTGGCCTTCTTCTTTTTCTTTAAAGACTTCGAAGGCTTGGCCCGAAGGTTCTGTCAACCATCACCAACTTTCAGCGTTGGGCGCGTCTTCAGCATCCCCTCAATAATCTCAGGCTTCAGCGGGCTCTTCCACCTAATCGCCGGACATGCTTGAAAGTCCTTCAGCATTCTTTTAGTCTTAGCTGAAAGGGCCACCTCCCATTGGGCTTCCTCTATAAGTGAGCATGATGCCCCCGGCATGTCCCCCTTTTAGGAGTGTGCGGTTGTGGCGGGTTCACCGTCCAGTTTTCGGACAGCACGAACTTGCCCTGTTGGTATTGGTCTTCGATCCAACTTTTGAAGATGTAACAATCTTCGATTGGGTGATCCAATATTCGGTGGTAAGGACAGTAATTGGGGTTGTTAACGTCGCCTAATTGCGTTGGGTTTCTCTGCTCTGGCAGAGTGATGAGCCTGTTGCGCAGCGCTAGCTCGAATAATCTCTTCGTCTTATCCCGAGGGAACGAGTAAGGGCGTCTCATCTTTTCTCCGAGTGATCGTTGTTTATCGTGTTGGTGAGCGACCGGCTTCGGGCCACTCGGTTGTTGCTGAGCGTTGGCGACGAAGGTCCCTTTCCCTTTCCTCTTTTCATTCCGAGGATCCGTCTTTGAGGAGGACGGTCTATGGCCCATCTGGTCCATTTGGGCCAACTTGTCAATCAAGGCCTAGAAAGTGGTCGGCTTGAAGAACATCATGAATTGGGAAATGGTTGCCTGATGGTCAAGGGTCCCCACGAACATGCCCACGGAAGGAGATTCCTCTATGCGATGTTCACACTTTGACCACAGGTTCCACCACCGAATGGCGTATTGAACCCAGGTTTTCCCCGGCTTCACTCTAGCGTTAATTAGTGTGGTGATCGGGGTGCGCTCGCTAGCGCTTGTGAATCTTTGTATAAACAGTAGCTCCAATTCTGTAAATGTCTTGACAGAGTCATTCGGGAGCTCGGAGTACCATTCAAATGTTGTCTCCGACAAGCTGCCAACAAACTGGCGAAGCAGCAGTTTGTCGTCACCCCCAGTATTACCGCACAGAGCCCTGAATTGAGCAACGTGCTGGTGTGGATTACCCGTCCCCTTATATACATGGAATTTAAGGATCGTATATCCTGGCGGGTACTTTATTTGATCGTACCAACCCAGATAGGGTCGTCCAGTCTTGATGATTTGGCCGGCCGCTTCGCTCTCCTGATGAGCTCGTATCTGTTGAGCTATATAGCCGTCAAGGGAGGCTTTGGTGATGGTCTCTTCCTTGGCTGCTGATAGAGCCGGAAGAGGGTTTGATGTCTCCCCTCTGTCGTCTCCAAGGATTATTGGAGGGTCTTCAGCTGGAAGATCCGGCTGTATCATCATCCCGACCATATCTTGGAACAAGAGCACCATTTGTTTTATGTTGGCCGCTTGTTCCGCGGCCTCTTTGTCTTTCTTCTCAAGCATTCTTCGGAGGAACTCGGCGTCGGTTTCTTATTCCTGGCACTGCTCCGACGATGTATCCGGGCTTTCTTTCGGCCCAGTGAGCGTGGCCATCTTCGTTAGCATCTCCTGGAGCTTTTGTTGTTGCTCCTGAGCCTTTGTCACAAACCGGGTGAGTGCTCAATGACCCGTGGAGATACGGCTATCCCCTTTCCCGGAAGTCATATAGATGGTGTGCACCACCATACCCCCAGACTTGCGGCGTTTGGATTCAGCACCTTTGAGATTTGTCACAGACACAGGGATCTTCTCCGGCCTTCTCCTTTTATGGGCGGTCGAAGTTGAGGGGGCCGTTGCTGCTGTAAGTCCGTGTTGCCCATCCCGGTGCTTACGGGAGGCGGAAAACATAATAAAAAACGGATTTTTATTGACTTAGGCAACATGGACTATGCTTGTGAGGATCTTTGCTAAACTAAAATTAGCTAAAGTAATCTAACAACTAACAAAGTTGTAGAAAGGTTATACCTTTGGTCTTTAGTCCTTCTCTCCTTGCTCCTAGGTATGGTAGAAAGAGTTCACCTTGCTTGTCTTCTCCCGTCAAAGAAAGATCCACTTGAAAGCCACCACCTTTAGCTTCAACTCCAAGCTAGGAGTAACTAGAGTGCAAGAAATGCTAAGACTTGAACCCTAGAAGTGAGAAGAGAAGATCAAGAGAGGGTTTTTCTCAAGCTTTTTGTTTCTCAACACATGAGAGGGAGAGAGCTTGAGGGAGAGGATGAGCAAGAGAGAGAAAAGATATGATAGAATGAAATAATAGTGAGCCATTCTCACTAATATGTGAGGATAATTTTAATTAGATAATTAGCTTGAAAATTGTCATGATAAATCATGACTTGACCATTATCATTTCAATTTTTGCAAAGATCAAAGAGCATCTTCCAAATGAAATGATTATGGTCAAGTTGTCAACATGGTCAACAAGTCAATGAAGTCAAATTGTCAACAACAACCATGCACAATAATTAAGCTAATTATCAATTAACAATAATCCACACAAAAACAATAGGGTTAATAAAATGACAAAAGCCATTAACCCTAAACAAGGTCCTCTCCCCCAATCTCAAGCAACTGTGCATACGCACCCGCATTCGTGATCCGAGGAACACGAACACAACGAGAAAAACCAATCTCAAATCATATACTAGGATCCGGCTTAAACCAAAGCCCGCTAGTATAAACTGTCCGGACAGCAAACGTGCACAAGTGCGCGGATGCGAACGAACCCTGTCGCAAAACCATGCGACCTCTACTCGTTTTGCCTAAAGGCGAATAGCTCTCTGTGTGGGACTCTAAAGACTCGACACTACGCTGGCAGTGGGTTTAACCACAGACCGCAAGCGGCACTAGCTGTACGTAACGGTCCCCAGGTAGATGTCGATAAGAAGACTGACGAGGTGAACCCCATCTGCACTCCTACTGAGCCTGTATGTGACAGTCTCCGTACAGTCCGGTCTGTTCGTCTGAT
This sequence comes from Agapanthus africanus, assembly GCA_030015575.1. Lineage (NCBI taxonomy): Eukaryota > Viridiplantae > Streptophyta > Magnoliopsida > Asparagales > Amaryllidaceae > Agapanthus > Agapanthus africanus. The sequence continues at coordinate 829,564,271 of JASDDO010000019.1, forward strand.
ACATCGCATGGCGGGCCTAGGGGGGCGGTGAACGTCAGTCCCCTAATAGCGGTACAAGTCGTGTCGGAGTGTAGCCCAGAACACCCTGAGATAACACTGGAAACCTACCAGTATATCTCGCTTGCCCTGGCCAGGGACTACTCGTGTAATGGCTCTCCTAGACACAGCGCGATGTCAACCCCCAATACCGGGAGAGACGAATCCTGTCTAACCGTCACTGCCTCCAAGTGCTTCGGGACTGCACCCAAAAACTACCTGTTTGCACAGCTCCTTTGAGCCGTGGTAGGGTAGTAATCAAAGTGCAGTGGGAACACACTCAAGGCGAAGTGACAGTGTCAAGTCAGCGGACTAAGCTGTACTCATGTCACCTGGGAACTGATAACTGACGATAGGTATATTACCAACCAACAGTTCCCGACGAGTCCTGTCCAGTGTACTCGTAACCTAACGAGCACCCGCATACTATCCCAAGTACGACGTACTAACGGCTGTGGGACAGACCGTCTCCTACACTGGGATGAGAAGCGCATACGCTAGTCTACTCCGGAGTATCGATGCCCTGTCTCGATAGTCCAACGACCAGGGACCTGTATAAGGATGTGCTTATAGATTACCCAGCTCCCACGAGTGCGAGCGCCATCACAACGCTGGTAATCAAGCAAAGATCCTAAGGGCTCTACTAATATGTATACCAGCAATATGCTAAAAGAAACACATGCACATATTAAAGTAGAGACAAACCAAGTAGCATACTACCATTTCGAGCAAGATTGTATATACAACTGTGAATATCCCAAGCTTCCATTAAGTAATATACAAGCTAGTATGATACAGTAATGGCCTCTAGGGCATATACACTAACAATCTCCCACTTGCACTAAGGCCATGTACTGGCGTATCGAAGACCTATCATCTCGATCAGCCGCTCGAACTGAGTCTGGGGCAAGGCCTTGGTGAATGGATCTGCTGTGTTATCCTCTGATGCAACTCTCCGGACCTCGATCTCCTGGCGATCCACGATCTCCCTGATCAGGTGATACCGCCTTAAGATGTGTCTGGATTTCTGATGGGACCTGGGTTCCTTCGCTAAAGCTATAGCCCCGTTGTTGTCGCAATACAGAGGTATTGGGTCAACAATGGACGGAACCACCTGAAGTTCTTTCAAGAACTTCCTCATCCAGACAGCTTCTTTTGCGGCATCAGATGCAGCGATGTATTCCGCTTCCATAGTCGAGTCAGCAACGGTTTCCTGCTTGGAGCTCTTCCAACACACCGCCCCTCCATTGAGGGTAAAGACAAAACCCGACATGGACTTGGAATCATCCTTGTCACTCTGGAAGCTGGAGTCAGCAAAGGCCTCAATCTGCAGGTCTTTTCCGCCATACACCAAGAACATCTCCTTAGTCCTTCTCAGGTACTTGAGAATGTTCTTTACTGCTATCCAATGTTTCTCCCCAGGGTTTGACTGATACCTGCTTACTACACTCAGTGCATAAGCCACATCTGGTCTGGTACACAACATCGCATACATTATAGAGCCTACCGCAGAAGCGTAGGGTATAATAGACATGCGATCCCTCTCCAAATCAGTCTTGGGAGACATCTCTTTTGAGAGGGTGATCCCGTGACAAGCCGGTAGATTACCGCGCTTGGAATCTTCCATACTGAATCTCTTCAGTATGGTGTCGATGTACCTGGACTGCGAGAGTCCTAATATCCTCTTGGATCTGTCACGGTAGATCCGGATACCCAGAATGTAGGAGGCATCACCCAGGTCTTTCATGGAGAACCTGTGTGACAAGAACCCCTTGACAGATTGTAGCATAGGAATGTCATTTCCTATTAAGAGAATGTCATCCACGTATAAAACGAGGAATACTACAGTTCTCGCTACAAATCTACAATAGATGCATGGTTCATCTGGATTTTTGATAAAGCCAAATTCTTTGACCGTCTCATCAAAACAGATGTTCCAACTCCGCGATGCCTGCTTGAGTCCATAAATGGACTTGAGCAACTTGCACACCTTTCCGCTGCTCCCACCCTGAATGAAACCCTCTGGCTGATCCATATAGACACACTCTTCTAAATGACCATTTAGAAAAGCTGTCTTTACGTCCATCTGCCAAATCTCATAATCGTGGAAAGCAGCAATGGCAAGAAGGATCCGAATGGATTTCAGCATAGCTACTGGAGAAAAGGTTTCGTCATAGTCCAAACCAGGTCGCTGACGAAAACCCTTTGCTACCAGTCTAGCTTTATAGGTCTCAACCTGTCCATCTACACCAATCTTCCTTTTGAAGATCCACTTGCATCCTACGGGTTTTACCCCGTCTGGAGCAATGTCCAACGTCCATACCTTGTTGGTGTACATGGACTCCATCTCGGTCCGCATTGCATCCAGCCATTTTACCGAGTCGACGCTCTGAATGGCTTGCTGGAAGCTAGTAGGCTCATCACAATCCAGGATGCAGTCTTCTCTATCCCCGTCAATGAGAAAACCGTAGTATCTCTCGGGCGGATGAGACTGCCTACTACTCCTGCGGAGTGGCATAGGAATGTCCTGTTCTTTTGAACCTTCTGGTTCCTCTAAACTTTCAGTAGTAGTTTGTGGTTCTGGAATTTCTTCCAGTTCTATTGCGCTCCCACTTATTTCTTTTTCTATGAACTGATGTTCTAGAAAGTGGGTATTGCGAGAAACAAGGACTTTTTGTTCCTCTGCGTAATAGAAAAGATACCCCCTGGAGTTCTTTGGGTATCCCACAAACTTGCACAGTACTGAGCGTGCCTCGAGCTTGTCCGTATGCTGCTTTTTGACATAAGCTGGACATCCCCAAATCTTCAAGTATTGAAGATAGGGTTTCTTCCCACTCCATAACTCATATGGTGTGGTAGGCACAGTCTTAGTGGGAACACGGTTCAAAAGATATGCAGCTGTTTCTAGCGCATATCCCCAGAATGATCGCGGTAACTCAGCGTTACTCATCATGGACCGTACCATATCCAATAGGGTTCGGTTCCGTCTCTCCGATACACCGTTATGTTGCGGAGTGTATGGAGGAGTAAGCTGAGAGAGAATTCCATTCTCTTTTAAGTAATTCAGGAATTCGGCACTTAAGTATTCTCCTCCTCGATCCGATCTTAGGATCTTGATACTTTTGCCTGTTTGTTTTTCTACTTCATTCTTATATTCCTGGAACTTATCAAAAGCTTCGGATTTATGCTTCATTAAGAAGACATGTCCGAATCTTGAGAAATCATCCGTAAAAGTTATGAAGTAAGAAAAACCGCTTCGCGCATGTGTAGACATTGGACCGCACACGTCGCTGTGTACGAGTCCCAAGAGCTCGCTCGCTCTTTCTCCGTGTCCAGAAAACGGAGCCTTTGTCATCTTTCCTTTGAGACAGGATTGACAAGTTGCATACGATTGATATTCGAACGAATCTAAATATCCTTCAGTATGTAACTTAGTCAATCTTCTCTCGTTGATGTGACCCAGTCTACAATGCCATAAGAAAGTTTTATTAATATCTGGAGACTTTCTTTTATGTGTATTCTGGATATTGAAAACCTGTGGTTGGTTTAAAACGTAAATACCGTTGTTTAATGTACCTGACCCAATCAAAACTTGATTAAGGTGAATGTTCACTACATTACTTACAAATGCAAATTCATAACCTTCTTTAGATAATAAAGATACAGAAATGATATTACAGGTTGCATTTGGTACATAATAACAACTACGCAAAACCAAAAAGTGTCCATCTGATAATCCCAGGTGATAGTCCCCCACGGCCTCTGCATCCATGCTAGCACCGTTCGCAACTCTGAGGGTCATGTCACCTGCCTTCAAAACTCTACGCTTTCTCAACGCCTGCAAAGAATTACAGATATGAGATCCTGATCCGGTATCCAATACCCAGGATGTAGAGTTTATTGATAGACAATTTTCAATAACATACACACCTGAAGCTGAAGCTGCAACTCGCTTCAAATCCTGTGTTCTGGCTTTCCAAGCCTTGCAATCTTGTTTCCAGTGGCCACTTTTGTGACAATAGAAGCATTCTTCCTTCCCCACCAGCTTCCCCGCTACCTTTGTTGCTTTACCCTTTCCCTTCGTATCCACTTTACCGACACCGCCTCTTGGTTTGGCGGGGGCTTTCTTCTTCTTGCCCTTGGCTTTCGCCCTGGACCTAGAAGAGGAAGATCCTCCTACAAACAAAGTGGATGTCTCCCTACCCTTCTGTAGGGTGCCCTCAGCAGTCCTCAACATGTTCAGAAGCTCGGCAAGTTCAACCTCCTTTCCTTGCATGTTGAAGTTAAGAATGAACTGGGCGTAAGTGGAAGGAAGGGACTGGAGAATCAAATCGGTATAGAGTTCATTCTCCAACGTGGTCCCAAGGTCCGCGAGCTCCTCTATGTAGCCGATCATCTTAAGCACGTGGTCCGCTACCGATGATCCGACGGCCAACCTTGCCGAAAAGAGCTTCTTCGACACTTCGTATCTTGCGATACGAGACTGCTCTCCATACAGTTCTTTTGTATGGAGAAATATGGACTCTAGGTCCATATTCTCGTGCCTCCTCTGATGGTCGTTGTCCATCGAGGCTAGTACGAGGCATCTGGCCCTCGCGCAATCTATCTCCCATGTCTTACGGATTTCTACATCCGCGACGCTGGAGGTGGGACCTGGGACAGGGGGAGCTTTGGTGGTAAGTATATACCCCAGCTTGTCATAAGTGATAGCCATCTTGACATTCCTGAGCCAATCTTTGTAGTTTGGCCCTGTCAATATGTTTTTATCTAATAGTAACTTAAGTCCGGTCATCTTGAATGGTCGCTGCAATTAGGAGAGAGAAAAGAAACACTTTAGCATGATGCTCTTGCAAGTTTAGAGTGGTTTTTAGTTTGTCTAAACTGGATGGCTCCCACTGTCTCTCGAATCCCTTCTCAAACCATAAAGAAAAGGATTAGCCGGGATCATTCTCACCGTACAATACTTGCTTAACCGTTCAGCCAGGCCAGTGTCGGTACTTCGAGGGAGGTTTTCCAACGCTTTCGCGAAGTTCCTTAATTAAGTAACCTCTTTTCCCTGTGGGCGTAGCCCCGCTAACACCTTTCTAGGCACCTACTAGGTTTATAGCATTGATCGTTAAGTGAGAGTTTTCCCGAGGAGTAGCATATACTCACAGTAGGATCGGGATCCAAATATCATCGCGTGATAAAACCGAAGGAATCCTACCAGAATTATCACACTCCAAATGGTATGCAACGCTAGCAAGTTTCAGTACTTATGAAACTCCCGATGTGGATTTTTGCCCCATGCTCTTATGACCTTGGCGTGAGGTCAAAATGTCATAAGTCACATGTCAAGTTCTTCCCATCATTATCCTGGTTAATTTGAACCCACCCGTACCTACCCTTGACGTAGGCCAAAACGGCAGTACGACTGTCTCAAATCAACGCATTCTATCTATGCAACGGATAAATATCCGGTAGCTACCAATCACTATGCCTTGGCGTGAGGTCAAAATACATAGCTTGAATACTACCGAATATTTAACCGAAATGATGGAGGGCTACGGATGGTTTTGGCGAAACCGTGAACGTAGTGAACTTGATATAATCGATGGAACGAGATAGCTTTTAAAAGGAGTGGTTCAAGCTCCGCGTTTAAAAATTTAGTTTTGAAAAGAACCGAGTGGTTTTCAAAGTGTTCCAATCGACTTTTACTTGGTTTATTTCTTGCATTAGTTCTTTTAATGCGTCCCATCATTTAATCCTACCATTGCAGAAAACAACCAAAATATGACGTACGCTTATGCCATTCGCATTCGCCACGGGGCCCCGTCATCACCCGTTAGGTTACTTAACTAACGACAGAGCGGGGGCTGGGCTAGCGCGGCTGTAAAACATAAGCAACGCCTAAATAGTTATTATATATAAATATATAGCAATGATAGACATTACAGATCACAGATGAATACATTGGATATACTAGGAATCCGCAATGCGTTCGAGCCTGCAACGCAAAGCGGATTACACGGTCGCGGTGAATAGCCAATACCCCACCCAAGACCCCTACGGGTGCGGCAAACTACCCGCCAAGCACCCGAAGCGAAGCAACCTCCCTCACCACCGTGAGTAGGCCACTCGGCACTTCGAGTACCCGGTAGTTTGTGCACCCCCTCCATGGGTCTATCCTAGGAGCAAAAACAGTAAAAAGAATTATACAATGACGGCTACAACCCCGACCCGGTTGTGCGGCCATACAAAGAATATTATTACATCAATTTACATGTTACAAATGAATGAAAGAAAAACAACGCTCATCTCACATCCAACCCGGCTATTCACCCGCGACAATCCAATCCATTCATATCCACAAACCAACAACAAACACAGATCATGTATAACCCCGACTAATCGTCTTATAGCGATTAGCCGACGTTCAATACATGCAAGCATTACAGATATAACCGATGTAGTTAAAGCGTAGTGAAGTTCCGAAAAATACGGATTTATAGGCCCGCAAAAGCAAATTTTAGTTCTGGAAAATCTGGGCATATAATATATATCCTAAAAATCCCAAAAACAATACAGAAAGACACTGCACGAAAAACGATGCAGTGAAGACATCAAACCGCGGCGCTTCCGCGGCACGAGCCTACCTTGTGCGGCGGAAGCGCGGCGGTTTGGATGATTCTCTGTCTCGTTTTTCGTGGGTGTTTTTTAAAAAACCCTGAGATGAATTTACAAATATAAAGTTTTCTATTTTGAGCAGAAAAAATTTCAACAGAAACTAGGGTTTTTCAAAGTTCGGTTTTTGGATTTTTCGGTTTCGAAACTTCGCTACACTTTACTACCTAGCTAGTTTGAGTTTAGTTAGGCTCTGATACCACTGTAAGTCCGTGTTGCCCATCCCGGTGCTTACGGGAGGCGGAAAACATAATAAAAAACGGATTTTTATTGACTTAGGCAACATGGACTATGCTTGTGAGGATCTTTGCTAAACTAAAATTAGCTAAAGTAATCTAACAACTAACAAAGTTGTAGAAAGGTTATACCTTTGGTCTTTAGTCCTTCTCTCCTTGCTCCTAGGTATGGTAGAAAGAGTTCACCTTGCTTGTCTTCTCCCGTCAAAGAAAGATCCACTTGAAAGCCACCACCTTTAGCTTCAACTCCAAGCTAGGAGTAACTAGAGTGCAAGAAATGCTAAGACTTGAACCCTAGAAGTGAGAAGAGAAGATCAAGAGAGGGTTTTTCTCAAGCTTTTTGTTTCTCAACACATGAGAGGGAGAGAGCTTGAGGGAGAGGATGAGCAAGAGAGAGAAAAGATATGATAGAATGAAATAATAGTGAGCCATTCTCACTAATATGTGAGGATAATTTTAATTAGATAATTAGCTTGAAAATTGTCATGATAAATCATGACTTGACCATTATCATTTCAATTTTTGCAAAGATCAAAGAGCATCTTCCAAATGAAATGATTATGGTCAAGTTGTCAACATGGTCAACAAGTCAATGAAGTCAAATTGTCAACAACAACCATGCACAATAATTAAGCTAATTATCAATTAACAATAATCCACACAAAAACAATAGGGTTAATAAAATGACAAAAGCCATTAACCCTAAACAAGGTCCTCTCCCCCAATCTCAAGCAACTGTGCATACGCACCCGCATTCGTGATCCGAGGAACACGAACACAACGAGAAAAACCAATCTCAAATCATATACTAGGATCCGGCTTAAACCAAAGCCCGCTAGTATAAACTGTCCGGACAGCAAACGTGCACAAGTGCGCGGATGCGAACGAACCCTGTCGCAAAACCATGCGACCTCTACTCGTTTTGCCTAAAGGCGAATAGCTCTCTGTGTGGGACTCTAAAGACTCGACACTACGCTGGCAGTGGGTTTAACCACAGACCGCAAGCGGCACTAGCTGTACGTAACGGTCCCCAGGTAGATGTCGATAAGAAGACTGACGAGGTGAACCCCATCTGCACTCCTACTGAGCCTGTATGTGACAGTCTCCGTACAGTCCGGTCTGTTCGTCTGATACATCGCATGGCGGGCCTAGGGGGGCGGTGAACGTCAGTCCCCTAATAGCGGTACAAGTCGTGTCGGAGTGTAGCCCAGAACACCCTGAGATAACACTGGAAACCTACCAGTATATCTCGCTTGCCCTGGCCAGGGACTACTCGTGTAATGGCTCTCCTAGACACAGCGCGATGTCAACCCCCAATACCGGGAGAGACGAATCCTGTCTAACCGTCACTGCCTCCAAGTGCTTCGGGACTGCACCCAAAAACTACCTGTTTGCACAGCTCCTTTGAGCCGTGGTAGGGTAGTAATCAAAGTGCAGTGGGAACACACTCAAGGCGAAGTGACAGTGTCAAGTCAGCGGACTAAGCTGTACTCATGTCACCTGGGAACTGATAACTGACGATAGGTATATTACCAACCAACAGTTCCCGACGAGTCCTGTCCAGTGTACTCGTAACCTAACGAGCACCCGCATACTATCCCAAGTACGACGTACTAACGGCTGTGGGACAGACCGTCTCCCACACTGGGATGAGAAGCGCATACGCTAGTCTACTCCGGAGTATCGATGCCCTGTCTCGATAGTCCAACGACCAGGGACCTGTATAAGGATGTGCTTATAGATTACCCAGCTCCCACGAGTGCGAGCGCCATCACAACGCTGGTAATCAAGCAAAGATCCTAAGGGCTCTACTAATATGTATACCAGCAATATGCTAAAAGAAACACATGCACATATTAAAGTAGAGACAAACCAAGTAGCATACTACCATTTCGAGCAAGATTGTATATACAACTGTGAATATCCCAAGCTTCCATTAAGTAATATACAAGCTAGTATGATACAGTAATGGCCTCTAGGGCATATACACTAACAGCTGCGGACACCTATATAGATGATACCTTCCATGACATGGAGGCGAGATGGTCCCCCTCCTGTCGACCCTTCATTTTCTTCTGTCGGTGGGGGTAGTTTTGGTCAACTACAGAGTCTTGGACTCTTCGCCAAACCCTGTGGATTTTGGAGGACAGCCGCTGAGGGGGATTCTCCGGCTTCGCCTTTGTGACATTTTCAGCGGGTGGAGAAGACCTTTTAATACGGCAGTTGGAGAATTCTCACGCACCCTCCTGAGCGGCCCAAAGCTGCTCCCAGTTGGAACAGCAGCGTCAATTTCCACCATCGGAGCTGGTGGAGTCAATCCAGAAGGGGAACTGCCCCCAGCTTTCCTCACTCGGCGCCAGTAGCGACGTCGATCATGTCTTGTAGACGGGATCGGCTCAGTTATGGGGGTGGCTTCGTCATGCCCCCTGCTTTAAGGAGAGGCCATTGTTGGTTCCAGCCTGTCAAAGACTGACGTCCGTTGAGGGGGAACGTCTAATATGTCAAAGACCGAATTTCGAGCAAGGAAAGTAGTTTGGACGACTCTACCCGCAGTGGAAGTTAGAACGGCCAGTCTTGCGAAGACCGACCCCTTAGCAGGAGAAACCCCTCTGATGACTTCGTTTATCGGAGCTAGAATGGTTATCCGCTTCGGGATAGCTCCTTCGAGTATTGCAGGCTTCTTCACGGGCCCGCTTGAGCTTTGTCCTAGTATCTTAAAGACTGAGGCGCTGGAATTGGACGACCCGTTGAGAGGGGCAGTGGTAGTGGTAAGCCGATCAAAGACCGACTTCTTTGGAGCTTCCTGTGACAGCCCCGGAGCGTTGAAGGTCATTGGCGGGAGCATAGTCCCGAAGAACAACCCAGTGGTGGCCTGTGTCACCTGTTCTACCGGCATTGCGAAGATGGAAGCCGCTTGGGGCCCATAAGTCACTCCCCCAGCGAGGACGGAGCAGGAGTTGTTGCCGTTGGTGCAGTTAGAAGCCATTGGCGCCATCTTCTCTTCTGCACGGAGCAAGACACCAAATCTTAGTACCTCGAATCCAGGGGCAACCATATTATACGGCAATTTGTTCACGAATACGACACACGAAGAGTGGAGTGGAAAAAGGAAAAGGTCCTACCGGGCGTGCCAGAATCTGTTCACCGTCGAAAGACGCGACCGGGACGTTGGGACGTTTGGCCTGAATTTTGGGGGGCAGATGCTATTTGGTTTATCCGTCCACCTCTCCGAAGATGCCAAGTTGATTTATGGCACTATGTATCGGAGGTTTGGACAGATGCGGCCATTGTAGCAGACTTCGTCAGATTCCCCCTCGCTTGTGAGGGGTTTTTGATTGTGGGGACGCTCTTCCCTGCAGGCGCAAGCCCCTGCAGTTAATTACGTTATCGGGTTACGATAACCACTTTCTCCTTCTCCAAAAGGTCACTTCGTGTCGTGTGTTTGTTTTATTTTTGATTGCCCGTGGATTGTATATGGAGACTAATTTGTGTTGTCGCCCGTAGGGCATGGATTAGTCCAAATCCGTATTTTCTTAGATTTGGGTTTGGGTTGGTTTAAGGATCGTTAATCTTGTTTTAGATTAAGATCAACTCAAATGTTTGTTGAGGATACGTTAGTCTAATTTTAGACTAATATCTACTCAACATGATTTTCTTTAGTTTATAGGAACATTGTAGTCCGCAATTTAGTTTTTAAGGATGTTGCGGTCCGCAATTTAGTTTTAAGGACATTGCGGTCCACAATTTAGTTTTTAGGGACGTTGCGGTCCACAATTTAGTTTTAAGGACGTTGCGGTCCACTGGGTTGTTGGTTTGGGGGGTATACCAAGAATTATTAGTTATTGGGACCCTCCACCTCTCTGAAGACGTTGAAGAATTACAACGACATGTATCAGAGGTGTGGAGAGATGTACCCTTGAACCAATGAATATTCATCAAAGATTTGATAACCTTGTTTGGGACTAAGTCCAATTTAGAAGAAGACGTATGGGCTCGGTCGATTTTGGGGTTCGGCCAACCTTGGGCTCAGCCCACTTATTCTTTGTCATTTCCCGTTTTTTATAAAGTATTAGACACTTGCTAGAACACGGTCCTTTCTCTATGCAAATAATGCTAAACATTTATGTGAATACTGACACCCACATTCTTTTTATTTTTTTTTAAAGTTGAACACTCTTCATGGCGCTAGGCTCTTCTTGAGGAGCACAGAGCGCCCTGTGTTAAGTAGCACCCACGTGAGGGGCACGTGAGGCGCTTGGCGCTGAGCGTCATTATTTGAGCGCTAAGCACTCTTTTTATTTTGAGCAGTGCCCACGTGAAGGGCACGTGGAACGCTTGGCATTGAGCGCCAGCATTTGGGTGTTAAGCGCTCTTTATTGAGCAGCGCCCACGTGAGGAGCATGTGAAGAGCTCGGCGTTGAGCGCCAGATTTGAGTGCTAAGCACTTCTTATTAAATAGCACCCACGTGAGGAGCACGTGGAGCGCTCGGCGTTGAGCGCAAGATTTGAGTGCTAAGCACTTATTAAATAGCGCCCACGTGAGGAGCATATGGAGCGCTCGGCGCTGAGCGCCAGATTTGAGTGCTAAGCACTGAGTTTTTTGTTCTGCCCAATTCAATTCTCTAAGAAATTTGGTTCTCCCTTGTGAAAGACTTCGTCTTATAGATCTGAGATCTGGAAGAAGAACTAAGTTCTTCTGATGTGAGAGTTAAACTCTTAGATGTAGAGGAGATCTATGATCTCCTTTCTTTTATTAAAAGACTTTGTCTTATAGATCTGTGATCTAGAAAAAGAACTATGTTTTTCTGATGTGAGAGTTAAACTCTCAAATATGGAGGAGATGCTATGATCTCTCTTCTTTTTATTTACCAAGAAGAATGTTCTTCTTAGAGCTTGCTCTTCTCTTTTTCTTTTCTGAGAACTTGAAGTTTATGGGGGGGTTCTTCTGTGCAAGACTTGAAATCTTGGGTCCTTTATATAGGAGAGGATGATTTGTTGAATCAGTTAAGGAAATCTCTCATTGAGAGATCTCTAATTGATTTGGGGATTTTATCCACCGTTGGATATTTGATCCAAGAACTTCTGTTTTACAAAAGACATCTTTCTCGTTTTTAGCAAGATTGGGAAAATATTTTCCCATACAGAACTTATTCTGTATCTTGGTGATATTTAATCACCATTGGATCTTTGATCCAACGGTGCTCTGATTTATAGAGCACAATCTTTCTTATTTGGAAAGATTTTAGGAGTATTTCCTCAACAATATTTTATTCTGGTAATTTGATGATTTATCATCTTCGTTGGATCTTTGATCCAATGGTGGAGAACATTTAGTTCTAGTGCTGGCGCTCTCGTCCTTTGTACGTGAGGTGCTTCCTCAGAGTCTTTGACTCTTAGCGCTAGCGCACTTGGCGCGAGCGTTCTCGTGCTTTGCACGTGAGGCGCTTCCTCAGAGTTTTTGACTCATGGCACTGGCGCTCTTGGCGCTAGCACTCTCATGCTTTGCACGTGAGGCGCTGTCTCAGTTCAAATTTCAAATTTTGAAGAGAGCTTTGCTCTCTGATTGGGGGAAACAATACCAACTTTGTCACGACCCGTAATTTAGCACGTGACCGGCACTTAAATTACGCAATGTCTAAAACCGTGACGAATCAAGTAAGCCGAAGCCCAGAAAATCTAAACCTCTTTGCGAAAAATAGTGAGGATGCAGTTTTGAAATAAAGGTATAATGAATCATGTTTTTCTTTGAATGCATAGCTAATGAAACATGAAAATGCAAGTGGATTATACTATAGTTGAAAACATGTTTCATCTTTAAAAATTTGGGCAGCACCTCCCTTGTATATTTTGATCCAAAACCAAATACACAACAATATATAGGCATCCTCAAGCGAGAGCTAGCTCTTTGCCAATTGGCGGAATCACAACCACGCAAAACATATATACGACGCCCAACGGCGAAGATCAACCTAGAAAGAACAAATAAAGAAGCAAGACATCAAAACTCAAGAAAGCGGTCATAAACCCATCACTCTAAGTCTCGCACAATACCCAAGTCTGACTAGGTCTACCAATATATAAATTCTAGTCTCTGATTTGATCTGATGGAGTTTATCTAGATCGATGGAATATAAAATACGAGAGTGGGCACGATCCAACATGTGTCCCATCTACCTAAGCAAAACACCCTGGATGAAGCTGTGTGCCAACGATACCGCAACTGATCCCAAGCGGTCAAACCTGCAAGAACTGTGGCACAACGGGGGTGAGTTGCCAACTCATAAGTAGAAAACATCAGAAAGTGGAAATCGAATAAAATAATGATTTCCTAAGTCACTATATCCAGGAGGTAATACTATGATATCTAGGGTGACCACATATGCATATATGTCAACAATCGATCGATGCAATGACATATATAAATATATATCCGACATCATATGCCTGTATGCATGTGGATATCATCCACATGTCCATCAACGACACAAACAATATCATGGAATCTGAGTGTCCCACACCGACACTCGAAACATCATGAAAACATATGCATGTATATATATGAGGATATCAACCACGTGTGTCCATCAACGACACATCAAAATCATGGAACCTGAGTGTCCAACACCGACACTCGAAACATCATGAAACCCGTGTCCAGTATCGACACGTAAATCCTCATATCTCAGGCTCCGTCAGTCCGGATCAGCCCATATCACGACTACGGTCGGTATCCTCCAGATATCCGCCGAGCCCAAAACTATCACCAGTAGGTAGTGTTCCCCATGCCAGGCTCATCATCTATATCTCGAGCTTCTTGCCCCGGGGTACCTCACCGGGTCCACCATATACCCACAAACGGTGCCTCCCGCTTCTCGAATCGGGTATACTCACTGCTCAGAACCGGGAAAACTCATGGTGAACACCTCGAAATATCATATCAAGAAAAACTGTGTTTAAAAGCAATACATAATTCCCTTTAAAATATAACTGCGGTTCTCAAATTCAGAGATCTCATAAAAACAGTATCTTAAAGCATATAACCATAAAATATGATGTATGCAATATAGAGTAGTAATATGAGCATATCAAGTATATCATGCAAGCATGTCAAGTGATAATACTGAACAATGAATGTATTTTTACGTTTAAGATTAATCTCATGATATGGCGGTTCAACTGTGTAAGCGGCACGACAATTACCGATGAAGAATGTGTGTGAGCCGGAAAATCTGTGTACTAGCAATGATATCATATAACATTAAATACTGGAAACATGATATTTACATCACGAGGGGTAATATCCTACGTCGGCAATCCCGCCTCATAACATCCGATATGACAATAATCCTTGATCATCATCCTCAAATCACTAGAACGGATCATTCATCCGGTAACTCATCGCATACGGTAATCTATCGTAAGGTAACATCAAACAGAATAGGAATTCTATTGTCCTATTCGTCAATAAGTGTACGGATCTAAAGTCTCGTACGGCATATCACTCTTTAGCCACATAAATAAATATATATAAACATATATCTCAAATCATATTTGTATCAAACTCATATAATGATATCTTTCATATACATCATATGTTATAAATCTCAAGTCGTATCGATCTTGATCTCATCTCATACCACTATCAACTCATACTTGTCCTCTTTCAGTTCATACTTATCATGATTCACTTTCTCATTTCATATTCTTATATATCAATCCAAGTCATCCATATCTATCATCACAATATCCCACATTGTGTAATCTTATATACCTATATCACATTCTCATATATCAATCCGAGTCATCTATATCTATCATCACAATATCCCACATCGTGTTATCTTATATACCTATATCATATTCTCAAGCAAATATATTCATTAGTATCAACTTTTATCATATCATCTCTTACTAACTCTTACTAAATCCTATAATCAGGTTATCTTAAGCTCGTAGCATATTCTTTATCAAAATATAATTTATAAAACGATCTTCCATATCAATGGCTGCGGAGGTGCTATACGCCATTCACCCGACTTCCCCCATAGATATAAATCTACTCACCTGCTAAACTCCTCGCTTAGCCGAAGTCGATATGCTTCGTCGTCTCGGAAGTCCACGCGAAGGTACCTACAATCAATAGACAATCGCAATACTATTAAAACCAATATCCGAAAACTAATACGGCACACGAAGTGCTCATAGGTTAGAACCTATAGCTTACGCATGCAAAAACAACCAAACAACATTCGTTGTTGACGTACAAACGTCCAACAACCAATCAAATCCAAATACCAAAACCATGCATTCAAATATCTTTAAAACATAGCCAAACACTCTCAAGCAGCTCCCAGATTTTGGCTCAGGTCAATTGGGATTAAACAAACAATACAGTAGCCAGGTTGTAGGAAGTACGGGTCACAGTCAAAAACTCAACACCAGAACCCAAAAGAAGTCCGGCGAGAGTGTGCTAAATTCCGGCGTCGCCAGTCTAAGTAGGGGCAAATGGGTTCGTACTTCGGTGGT
This sequence comes from Agapanthus africanus, assembly GCA_030015575.1. Classification (NCBI taxonomy): domain Eukaryota; kingdom Viridiplantae; phylum Streptophyta; class Magnoliopsida; order Asparagales; family Amaryllidaceae; genus Agapanthus; species Agapanthus africanus. Next base: position 829,579,732 of record JASDDO010000019.1, read on the forward strand.
GGTCTTCTAGTGGTTTATCTAGGTCAATGGACTTGTTTGATTTTCTCATAAACGTCTCAAATAGCTTCAGATACCCTGTAGGCTAACAAACTCCACAAAACCGACACGGGACAAATTCTAAGTTCGTGTATCGGTTTCTCAACTCATTTCCAGGTCAGGAAATCAATCTCTAAGGTCTTACAAACACTCACCACACCTCAATTAACCACATAACAGCAACTTGTAAATTCCAAGATCATATAACCTAACTAATACGAAATATAAACTAACTAGGCTATATAAACACGATTATTAATCTAAAAGTGAAGAGATTTCCTCATTTAGCAACTTAGGAAAATTCTTGAGTTGTCCAAAGTCTTCAAAATCCAAACTTGAATGGTTCAAAGGATTTAAGATAGGCATATGCATCTTTTTAATGAAGGTGCCATGGGGTTTAGAGAAAAAATTAGAGATGATGTATGGAAGTAGTGAGATGAAAGAGATGAAGAAGAATGACATGAAGAAAACAATGGGGGATGAATTAAGGCAGCCAAGTCTCACCTTCTCACTCTCTTATGCTCACTCCCTCACTCACAATTATCCCCTACACTCACTCTCTCAACAAAATATCTCTTTTGTTTCTTCTCTTTTTGTTTTATCTCACAAAATGTCTCATGGCATCTAATTCTATTCTTTTCACACATAAATATAACCAAAGGCAATATGACATGGTGCACTAATCATGGAAAAATGTAGAAATATGGATTTGGCTTAATCGCGATTAGTAGTGCACTAATCAATTTTAGTTTAAATTTGCATATGATTAATTATAAAAATGCCAAAATCCGATAAATATCTTTTTTAATGAATAAATCATTTTAATCTCCGATTATTTTCCAAATATTGGTATATACTTATATCATTTTACGAAAACCCCCTATTAGCAAATTGAATAGTTTTCACGAAATATATTATTTTAATATTAAATTTACAAAAATAATATTTTATATTTCTGAAATGTTACAATAGATATAAACTAAAGAAGAGATGGTATATATTTGATATACAAAAAGATTTAATTAAATAAGTATATTTGATATACTATTGATATTTAATTAAATGAGGGTAAAATCGTCAAATACGATTTGGCTTACGACTCAAGATAATATATGATATTAGATGTGTAAATAATGCATGCTTATATATATGTATTAATTATATTATGAATAATATATGTGTGTTTTTGTTGATATATATATAAATATTTATAAAATAATATTAATGCGCACTTGATGCAGAAATATTATGTGTGATATATACATATGTAATGTACATGTATGGACCAAAAATTACAAGAGCCAACATGTTTAATAAACCAATTAGTTTTATTAAGGAGTTAAATAAACCAATTAATTGAGAGGGTTTAAATTTAAAAACTATATCTCTATGTATAGGCTTCTAAGGATACAAACCCTAGCCATTACAATTTCTTCTTCCTCTCTACAAAAAGTTCCGGCCCTCGCCTCCTTCCTCTTTGGCCGAAAATTTTTGTGAGATAAATTAAAATTTTGATTTTTAATTTCTCTTCCTTAATTAATACTTATTTCTAATTAATTAGATTAACTAATTAATTAATTAGAGTTTATGGATCTTGGAGATTTGTGTGGAGGTAAGTAAAGAGATCATCAAGGTGTAATCAAGTAGCCTTAATTAGAAATTGCTAGTACAGCAAACGAAATGCAAATCCGATTTTGCGCTAAGGTATACATCATCTCAAAACAATTAAGTGTTAATTGATTTCTTTAATTATTAACATAATTTATAAACCTAAATTGGTGTTGATGTAAAAAATTTAATTTACCCTTCCGCTGTGTTTACACCAATTTTCACCAACAATTGCTCTTGGTCATCCATTGGTGCAACAGGTATTTACAATTTAGATTTTATACATGTGGAAATCTTTTTATGAATAGAATTTATTCTAAATAGAAGAAAATTTATTGCTTAATATGAAAGTAGCATATTCTCTTGGCAGTGTTCTTTAGACAGAGATTTATATAACTACGTTCCTTGAACAGCTATTTCGATACAAATTCTCTTGAATCCTTTTTATCTTTTACATTGTGAGGACTTATTACTTACAAGAGATATTAGTGTATGATAGGTAGTCTGTCTAGTATCACAAAAAGTACACTCACAGCTACACATGAAAATAGTTCTAATTCTGTATTTTCACTATAAAAGGACAAGTCTTTTAGCATTCGATAGAATTCAGTTGCTTAATGCTAACCAATTATCTCAAATACTTTACTGAATCTAAAAATTTGGTTACAAAGGCATGTTGTGTAAGAACTCTACTAAATGAAATGAAGAGGGGCAACACATTTCGAATCGAAGTTATTTATATGTGCATTGGTGGGTCTCTCATTCTCATTTATTTATTGATAAATTGTTGATTGGAATAGCATTTACTGCAACTGTATTTCTATTTAATGTTTTTAGTGACCAGTGAAAATGGTACATGAAAGCAAAAAATATGAAAGAACAAATATCAGCATAAGTTGTTGCGTCCAAAATATTTGTTGCTACAAATAATTTAGTTATATGCAGTCTGCCATCTATCTATTTAGTTCCTCCATAATCTTAAGTATTAATATATTATTTCTATATGGTAATGTTGTATGGATTTATTCTAAATTTAAAAAGCCAATTATGATATGATCCATGAATTTGATACCGAGCGAACTGCATTGAAAATATTATGCACAGGATCTAGAATATGGCTGCTACTATTTTGAGTGAGAAGATACGATTGCCGTGCTCCCCGATGCTCGAAGCTTGTAGTCCTACAGCTATTTACTCAGAAACACGGTCTCTTATATAATCATGCTAGAAGGTTGTAGTCCTACAAGTATTTATTTAACAACATAGTCATTATCCCGATCAGGTTTACTTCTAATACTCGACAACATTGTCATAATCCTGATTCATACAAAAAACATGGAATTGTCGATCCCTTTCTTGTCTATATAACATCCCGAGGAGAAAGATGTCCATGATGAAGGAAGATGTAATATATTTTTGCCCTTTCCTTTTGTTGTGAAATATGTTGAATTATAAGTACTTTTGAGCATAATGTTTTGAGTGCGAGATTAGAGGAAGTTACAATAACTTGTATTTGTTTTTTCAACTTTGTATTGGATTGTGTATAGCTTGATTAGTTTCTCTTTGATTTTAATCTTAATATATCCTTTTATGTTATAATTGTTTTGGAGTGTCATATGTTTTTGATATCATTGGTATTAATATAATGTTTATTATTAATAAAAATTACAGGATGGAAAAAATTTAATTTTTAAAAAAAAATTAAACCCTTATAGGGAAGGTTTAGACCGTCCCCATTGACTACCATTGGGGGCGGTCAAGACCGTCCGTCCCCGTGAAAAGTTGGGGACGGTATAGACCGTCCCCTACCAAAATAGGGACCCAACCAATGTGGTCGGGCTCCAAAAGGAAGGGACAGTCCAAACCGTCCCCATTGGTATCAATGGGAACGGTTTGGACCATCCCCAATGCGTACCCTCATAGCAGTGGAAGGAACTGAGTGGTTTAAAAACTTAGTTGTTTTGAAAAACGGATTGGTTTCTACAACATTATATTATATTTATTTTCTTTACATTAATCATATTAATTTAGTCCCATCATTTAATTTCATATCACACCAAACACAATATACGAAAAGATAATAGAATGTTTTTATATACCAATTGCAATCGCCATGAGGTATCAAGTCTTCACTGTTAAGTTACTTAACTAACAGCAGGACAGATACAGGGATTTTGCAATTGTAAAATACATACAAACATTTATTTTATGTGTGTGTGTGTGTATGTGTGTGTGTGTGCAAGTAATCACATCGCAGGTATATAGTAAACATCACAGAAAATAGAATAGTCGGATACTAGGAATCTCGCGTTTCACTTGAGCCGTAAATGAAACGCAATATTCCACGGTTGTGTGAATAGCCCTAACATAACCAAACACAAAGCCCCTACAAGCACGGCGAGCCACCCTCTAATTCTAGAACGAGACGATCCGGCCTCGACTCCTTGAAGGAGCCACCTAGCGCATTCTAGAATCCGGCGGCTCGAGCACTCCTCCACGAGACAACCTGTTTTATATACATACATCGAATAGGACTCGAAGGTCCAAATAAAAGAATATACATTTTGCAGGCCACGGAATACATGAATTGAAATTACAACCATTATATACATTCATATTCACACGATGAGCTATTCAACGTGACAATCCAAACCATTCCAAACACATCAACATCATATACACTAATATGCAACCTAGTCTAATTGATCACACATCAATTAGGCTATGTTACCAGCACATAACCTTATATATGTTAATCCAACTCGATCAAACACGTGATTGACTTGAATTGAAGAAATGGCCATAGAATTCAAAATCCCAAAACCCTAGACATTTGAAATTTCCAAGAATGAAATTCAAGAGCCCTGAAGCTCACAAAACCCCCTAATTTTGCTTGAATCGAAGTCCCGGGGAACCTGAAATGTGCCCAAGAGCCGAGGGGGGCTCTCAGACAAGCCCAAAAACGTTCAGGGGGCTAAGGGGGAACCAAACCATGTGGCCTCTGGATTGCAGACCCGAGAGCACCATAATTGGTGCTCTTGGGTCCACACCCCCACCCGAGAGCACCAAGTGGTGCTCTCGGGTTAGGGTAGCCCCCTCCCAAGCTCCCCGATAAGCTTAAGGTCGTTCTCGATCTGTAGTTGGGTTCTTGGTCCAAACCAAGAACCCTCGAGTTTGGGAGGTTGCAAAAATTTAGAGCTTTTCATGAAATTTTAAAACTTGTCTTTTAAAAACTAGGGTTTTAAACTCTATTAGCCTAAAATACAACTACTAGTAGATGAATCGGCTCTGATAGCATGTAAGGATTCAGTGTTAGGGTCACAACACTTACGGACCGCGACGAATAACAAAGAACAAAAACTTCAAGACTCGGCACCACAGACTACACCTAAAATCATCAAAATACTAAAAATTGAAAACTTCAAGAGAGCAAAAAGAACCAAGCTAGAGATTTGAGAAAGTAACAACCATTGAAGTGTGTCCACACACAAGTAAAAGACCTTAGCTAAGCCCCTCGGTTGCGGGATCAAGCATGACCACGGACCTCCTTGCCAAAGATGATCCACTTTGAAGGAAACCCCAACTCAAGTTTCAACTTCACTAAAGAACTCTTCTTTGTGAAGCAACTTACTCTCACAACTTTGCTAGAATGGAGAAGAAGAATATATTGAGAACCCTCACTTTTTTCTCTCAAGCTCTCTTTTGATCAGAACTCGTGAAAGAGAAAGCTAAGTGTAGAATGAGAGTTGTATTCTCTCTCTTCTATCAGATATTAGAGAGAGGATATGAACCTCATCTCTCCAAGTGGTCCCCACTTGCCCACAACCCTCCACATGCAAGCATGCCACAAGAAGTCGAGTGGTATATGTTTCATATACATATATTTATATTATATATCATATACAACATACGAAAGAGAGAGAGAGAGAGAGTATAATACTAGCAAACCCTAACAATATCTCATATGGTTTTAAGTCGGCACTTGACTTAAATCGCAGTCTCTAAAATAACCGGCTAGTATTATCATATGTCTAATTATTGTATGTGTACCATATACATGTGTTTAATCAAACTTCCCGCACGTATCACCATACGCACACTACACCGTTTCGCCTGAGCTGGGAAACCCTCTATGTGGGACTCTAAAAACTCAACAATATGCTAGCAATGAGTTATTGGATGATATCCATAACCCATAAGCACGCCAATGGCACTAACTGTATGTAACGGCTACCTGGGTATATGTCAAAAGAAAGGTCAACAAGAAAACTCATCTGTACCTAACAGAGCCTATCAGTGACAATCACCGTATAATCTGGTCTCTTCATCAGAGAACGTCGCATACAGGGTCTGGGGGTGGAAACAGTCAGATCTCCAATAACCCAATAAGTCATGCAGATGTCAAACTCATAACCATCCAAAATACAACAGATAACCTATATCAGTTTATCTCAACCATCATGACCAGGAACTTATGGTTATAGTCTATCATGCACAGTGTGACATCAACTCCTTATACAGGGAGAAACGAATCACATCTCGACCACTCACTGCCTCTATGTGTTTTGGGGTTGTACCCAACTAAAAGATGTATGCAGGCTCTTTGGTTGGATAGTAATCAAAGTATAGTGGGAACACACAAGACATTATGACAATCTCAGGTCAAAAGTCTACCCTGTCCCATTATCATCAGAAAACTACTATCTGACAATAGGTATAATACCATATAGAAGTTCTCGGTGAATCCGTTCAGTGTACTCATTCTCCAATTAGTATGATCGCATCATAATCCTGGCAGTCGAGCAAATATCCTATGGGCTTTATCAACATGTGTTAGCGATAAGTAATATCAAGTAAAACATATACACATGAAAGATAATGCACACCAGATTGCATACTATCATGTCGAGAAAGAATATTCTATACATATAGGTCCAGGTACAATAATAATTACCTCTAGGGCACGTATATCTAACAAAATTGACCAATTGCATGCAACTTAGAGGATAAGGATCCTTCAAAGTTCTTATTTAACATTTACAGATAGAATCTATCTATCAACCGTCCATTGTGTGACACAGAAACAGTTGCGATTTGGCTAATCTTGAACGCGAGCATGCCATTAGCATCTTAATAATATATCCTAAACATGAACAGATGGAAGAAAGAAACCTCTACCCAATTAATCTTGTCTTTGCTTTAATTAGCATCCTAGCATTTATAAAGAGGCACTCGTGTCGTGCACATGCACCTGTAGTGAGCATGGAGGGCTCGTGCACGTGCACTTGCACTAGCCGTTGTGTCCAATTCACATATGTAGAGCTTCGTCGGAATTATATTAAGAGAAAATCTAGGAGAAATTAATTATAATTGTACGGTTCGATTACATTTTGTGGATTCCTCACCATCTCAAATTCTTGCAGCTTTTGTCTCAATCAATGTTTCGGAAAATAATTTATGCAATTTGGATGAAGATTGAGACTTTTCATAAATGCATTTATATATGGGTTTTTTTCCCCTTCTTCTTCTAGACAAATGTTAAGATGAAACCATTTTATTTCATTAACTAATGAGAATTAAACGAGACATTTCCAAAATAAAAGATGGAGACTTTTCTCAAATTCATTTAATGTTTTTCCTTTATCCACGTAAACGTTGCAATCATCATGTCTCATTGAATACCTTTCGACAATTGATTCGTCATGTTTCCCTAAACAGGAAAAAAATTAACAATAAATCCTCAAAATGAATGTAGTAGAATATATTCACAGAAATTAAATATCTTGGAAATTGAAGATTACAAACAGATGAATCAAGATGTATGACCAATTGATCGATATAAAGGGGAATGTCATGTAAATATCGATGCAAGGAGGATTACATCCCTATTTTTTGGCATGAGATGTTCCAAAATTATTACCAAAAATAAATTAAATTATTACCCAAAAACATACATGCCAAGGCAATCCACATGAACTTGCAGAAATCTAAGAATAAAAGTGTAGGGCCGGGCCGGTTATTCGATTCGAGACTTCACAAATGCAAAGTATTTTTGAGCAACACATGCTTTTGCTCTTCCTTGCTCTCTGATGGATCTCTGGATCTCCTTCAGATGTTATCTTCCGTTGATCTGCTGCGAGCGTTGATAGATGGCTGAGATCGAGTTGGAGGGTGTCCTCCTGGAGCGTGTGGATCTCAATGGGTTTTATGTGGTTGAGGCTGAGCTACCTGCAAAGAAGTCCCGTGGTGGTTGTGCCACCGAGGACCCTCCGACGATCAAGTTAGACGGGATATTTTGGCAGAGTAACGGCCTATTGGGGTCAAATTGGCTTCCCTGAGTCGTCTGAGAGAGGGGTTTATATAGTGGCAGCCATGGGCAGGCCGACGCAAGATTTACGCCGGCCGTTACGCCCCTGGCGTCACGCCCGCATGATAGGCGGGATTTCCCATTAATGACGAGATATGCTCGTTAATGGGGGATCGTGATGGCATGGAACGCGGAATCATGGGCGGCGGATATTTCGCATCTGACGAGATTCGCCGAGCCGTGGCGGTGGCGCCTGTGATCGGTGCTGCGGGTCGGTCGGTGAGATCGAGAAAGAAGCTGCTCAGCGGGAGGCTTGGGAACGAGCGGGAGGCCGAGGCATCTTGGTTCTATGATAGCTTGGAGACGAGCCGGGGGTGGTATGTAAGGCCACCAAAGGTCGGGAACAACCTCGGGTCGAAGGCCCGGGGTGTGATTCCAACGTAACGTTCTTGATCCTTTCTTGTAAGTTCTGGGACAAGTCATCTGCCACGTATCATTATCTGGGGAGTCACCGATATCGAGCATCATCATTAGGCCCCCACTCTCGTCTCGACCCGTTTCTGGGTCGGGTTGAGAGTGGTTTGATCGGTCACCCGGGGTGAGATCTCACTTGACGATATCGTCGGTGTGTATTCCTGGACAAAGAGTCGTAATTTCTTGATGACGTCAGCTGATCAGAGGAGAGATCTCGCATTGAAGAGGAAGCGATGGTTTGCGCGTACGTTCGTCGAAGCGCCAGCCTACGTGTCTGGTGTTGGTTGGCTAACGAGAAGGGCCGCGGATGTTCTCGTGCCCGACGGGATGCGCCCAATGTGAGTGGGACAGGTGGAATGTTGTCGGCCGTTGGTTGCGAAGCGTTGTTTTGGCGGGAGGCGATCGAAACTGTTGGATGTGTATGCCGGCCCATCAGGGCCCATACCTTACCATAATTTCCTCGTCCCTAGTCGTGTTAGCTTGGCGCTCTTCTCCTCAAGTCGGATTCCTTACGTCTTCTCTTCCGAGGACTTGTCCCTTTGATCAGGTTAGATGTCTTCTACCGAGGAGTCTGTAGAAATAGTCCGGGTAGAGTTTAGGGAGTCCTCTGTAGCTTCCTCTTCTTCTTCTTCTTCTTCTTCTTCTTCTTCTTCCTCTTCCTCGCCAGAGTCCGAGCCCCCCCGGGAAGTTAGGGTTAGTCATGCTTCTCGGGGTCGTGCGACAGGGGCGGTCCCCAGAGCGCAGGTCATGGGTGTTCTTGGCGTGTCATCCACGCTGAGGCATGCAGATGAGCTCGCCACCATCCGGACTCGTTTCCACATTCCTCCCGGCTATTCGCTTCGTCTGACCGAAGAGGGGGAGAGGGCATACCAGGTACGGGGCAAGCAGATCGCCTTGTACCTGGAAGCCTTTTGGGCCGGAATGCATCTACCCTTCTCCCCTGAGGTGAGTGCGACGTTAAATTGTTTTGAGTTAGCCCGGGGCCAGTTAGTGCCGAACTCTTGGAGGATTCTCCTTAGGTTCCTGGTCCGGTTGAAATTACGTCTGATCTCTTTCCGCCGGAGTCTTCTCGTTTCTTCTCTCTGCTACAAAAACCACCCTGGCACTCGCAGGGGCGAGCCGAGCTGGGTATACATCTCTTTTAGAAAACACCGGGGAGGTGCTGCCGGGTCGGGGGTCATCGTGGTACCTTTTTCCATTCACGAGTGGAAGAAGAATTTTTTGTTTGTTGGGCCGCCCGAAGGTGAAGATTGGCCTGTGCCCATCCAGTAGCACAGGGCCAACTGCCCGCGGGTGGGGCGGTCGAATGATCCCGACGCGGTGACGGTGTTGAAGTGGGAGCCCCTCCCCCAGGATGATGGGTTGCTGTCTAAGCGGGCACTCAGTTGGGCCGGGCTCAGCCCCGCCCAGTTCGCAGGTAAGTTAGGAGTTTTCAGGCGACCTGTTTAGATTTGTGTATTCTTTCACTTTTTCTGGCATTGCTGACTCCTTTCTACTTTTGTCTTATGCAGAACCCATTGACCTAGACAAATTTCGGGCAACCCTAGTCAAATAGAAGAAGGGAAAGAAGGCCGGAGGCGCCGGCCCCTCTCGCCACTCATCAGCTCCGGCTCCACCGGAAACCACTCCACCCAAGCGTTCAAGCGCGCCCCGGGCCCCGGAGTCCAGCTAAGCACCGAGCCAAAAACGTGCTCGGGAGCAAGAGCCCCGGGCTCTGGAGGTGGGAGGTGAGACTGGTTCTCCTGCGTTGCTCCTCAAGAGGTTTCATAGGACGGCATCCCATACCCGGGCTTCCCCGATCATGGTGGATGAAGGGGACCTTCGCTTCGAGGTGCCCTCGGGGCTTTCCGTCACCGACAGCCTGCTCTCGGAGATGGAAAGGTCGGCCGGAGGCAGAATCTCTCAGGGAACCCTCCGGGCCCAAATGGTAGCCATAGCCCAAGAGGTCATGCAGGTTAGCATTCGCACCACACTCGGGTCTTCATTCAGTATTTTTGTTCGCGAGATTGGGTACCCCCTTTCCTTTTTAACCCTCTTTGTTTTCTTCAGGTCCTCCAACACGTCGCCCTCGTCGTCAACATGGAGGACGAGGAAATTGCCCCGGCGATGCAGGTCGTGGGCGAGTTCTCCTCGGGGGAGGAGAGCTCAAGGCTGGAGCTGGAGGCGGCGATGGAGAGGGTCGCTGCCCTCGAAGACCGGGTGGTAGCCGAGGATCGGGAGATCGCCAGGTGTCGGGAGGCCGCCCGAGCCGCCGAGGCCAAGTTAGAAGATTCCAAGGTGCTCGTCGCCACCGTGAAGAAGACGGCGAACACACTCCGGAGGGAGAACAAGGCGACGAAGGAAGGAACAAAGCGTGCCGAGATCCGAGCGTCGAAGGCGGTGGAGAGCAACAAAATGTTGGACCGGTACTACACCGACCTCGCTGTAGCCGTTGCCGTCAATTGGCACGACGCACTCGACGTCATCAAGGCCCTGATGCCGGAGTTTCTTGATGGCGAGCTCCAGCGTGAGTACCCTCTCGGCGATGACGCGCAGGGGAATGCCTCCGGAAGCGCTGCAGGGGGAGAGGCCCCTGGTGGAAGCATTGGGGAGAAGTCGGTCCCCCCGGCTCTCGGCGCCGAGGCTCCTGCGATAGGCGCCGACTTTCAAGACGCAACCCCGGTTGTCGCAGTGGAAGCGCAGCTTATCGAGGTTCTCCCCTGCCCCGAGGCCTGAACTTCCTCGCCTCCTTATTTTCTTTTTGCGCTGAAATTTTGTAAGCCTCCGGGCTTTTTTGCAAGGCTGGGAAGCCCATAATACCTCTCTAGAGACTTCCGAATTTATGAATAAAAATCTTTTTACAGTGTTCTTTGCGTGCACATTTTCCCTTTGTTTGTGGTAAACATTTTCATTTGCGCGGTACTGCTTTCATGTTAGGTCGGTTTTTCATCTAGCGATCGCAAGTCGAGTTGAATTCGACCATTTGTCAAGTGTGCAAAGACCGACGAAAGGTCGGTATCTCCATGGCCCCGAAATCGAGGTGGAGATCGCTTAGTAAAGACGTGTAGGAAGTTGAGCAAGGAAGCTGCTCGATGGCCTCTTAATGAGGGCTTTGATCCTTGGCGTCGTTGGGCAAGGAGTTGCTTGCTAAGGATGGACCGAGCAGGGTAGCTGCTTGGTGGCCTCTTGACGAGGGCTTTGATCCTTGGCGTCGGTGGGTAGTGAACTACCAGCCATGGATGGACCGAGCAGGGTAGCTGCTCGGTAGCCTCTTGATGAGGGATTTAATCCTTGGCGTCGTAGGGCAAGAGATTACCAGCCAAGGATAGACCGAGCAAGGTAGCTGCTCGGTGGCCTCTTGATGGGGGCTTTGATCCTTGGCGTCGTGGGATAAGAGATTACCAGCCAAGGATGGACCGAGCAGGGAAGCTGCTCGGTGGCCTCTTGATGAGGGTTTTGATCCTTGGCTTCGGTGGGTGGTGAACTATCAGCCATGGATGGACCGAGCAGGGTTGCTGCTCGGTGGCCTCTTGAAGAGTGCTTTGATCCTTGGCGTCAGTAGGTAATGAACTACCAGCCATGGATGGACCGATCAGGGTTGCTGCCTGGTGGCCTCTTGGTGAGGCTCTGATCCTTGGCGTCGGTGGGTAGTGAACTACCAGCCATGGATAAACCGAGCAGGGTTGCTGCCCGGTGGCCTCTTGATAAGGGCTTTGATCCTTGACGTCGTGGCGTAAGAGGTTACCAACCAAGGATGGACCGAGCAGGGTTGCTGCCCGGTTACCTCTTGGCGAGGGCTTGGATCCTTGGCATCGGTGGGTAGTGAACTACCAGACATGGATGAACCGAGCAGGGTTGCTTCCTGGTGGCCTCTTTGTGAGGGCTTTGATCCTTAGCGCGGGAGGATATTAAGAGGCCTGCTAAGGATGGACCGAGCAGGATAGCTGCTCGGTTTGTCGAGGTTCTGTCCGACCTATCCTGGTGCGTGAACATCGAGAAGAGTAACCGTCGCGGGCGACACGTGTCATGAACGCATGGGGGGAGGCAAAGCGTTTAGAAGAGGTGCGTCGCTCCGATATCGGATCGCCGAGAAAGACGGGATATCCGCCGCATGGCGGTATAGTAGTGGAAGAAACGAGCGACTGTTGGACTCTTGGGGGCGCTGTGGGGCTATAAAATGGAAGGCGTGTTGATCACTCCTTTATCCATCCCCAAAACGCAAGAATGGATGAATTCCCTTTCTCCATCCTTGAGATCATAAATTTTGAGGACGTATATCTGTATGACCAGCTGTGCTCCGAGGAGACGGTGCAGGCTGTGATCCGGCGGGTTGAGGATCATATCGGCCGCCTGCTCCCCCGGCGATCACCCCTTCTCCAGCTGCTGATGTACTCAATCTAGAGGGCATCATCGGGGCTGCACAACCCCTTGTCCGAACAATTGAAGGACAAAGCGGTTGGCAAGCTGAGGTCATTATGTCATCTCGGCCTGATCTCGAAGAGTCGGCGGGATTGCTCGGTGGCACTCGTCCTCAAGTGTTACCAATTGAGGTATCTCGCCGATCGGTGCCCGCCCATGGAGCTTCCTAGCCCGTCCGTGGCCACAAGGGTTCATGGTCAGCATCAGAGGCAGAGGTCCGAGGCGGTAAGGGCTCGGCTGGCGGAAATTTCCTCGGAGTATCATGAGGAATGCTTTTTGCACCCCCTTCCCCCTCTACTGTAAATTTTTTTTAAGCAATGTACGGCTGAGGAACCTACAATACCTTTGAATGAATAAAATTCTTTCTTTTGCAATGCTCTATTGTGTCCTTCTTATTATTTAAGTAGAAAGAACTTTAGAAAAGTTTACATCGCCTTTGTGAAAGAAGAAATATACACTCGTAGATATTCTTTTCGGAGGTACAGCTTGAGCTTCCCAGCGTTGTAAGGCCGTGGAAACTTGCGACCATCCGTGTTTTGTAAGCAGTAGGCTCCGCCGGGAAGGACCTCGGAGACGAGAAAAGGACCATCCCATTTTAGGGAAAACTTATGCAGCTTGCCTTGATCGACGAACTCGTTCTGCCTTAGGACTAAATCTCCGGTCTTGAAGAAGCACGCTTGACTTGCGCGTTATAGTAGCGGACGGTTTGTTGTTGATAGGCGGCAGCTCTGATCTGAGCCTGGTCCCATTTATCGAACAAGATGTCCAGGTTAGTTCGGAGGGCTGAGGTGTTCGCTTCGTCATCGAAATGCTCGACCTGGTGACTGGGGAGCCCGATCTCTACTGGGACCATTGCCTCGGTACCGTAGCAGAGCTTGAAAGGGGTCTCCCCGGTAGGGGTTTTCTTCGACGTGCGCAGGGCCCATAAGACCCGGGGTAATTCCTCGACCCAACTGCCTTGGCGTCCTTCTAGACATGTCCGAAGACCTCGGAGGACGTCCCGGTTAGAGACCTCGGCTTGCCCGTTGCATTGCGGATGTACGACCACTACAAACTTCATGAGGATACGATATTCGCTGTAGAATTCCTTAACTTTTTCGTTTTCGAAATTTGTCCCATGGTCGGTGATGATACACCTCAGGATGCCGAACCGTAGTATCACGTTGTTCTGCAGGAACTTGATAGTCTTGGTGGCGTCCGGTTTCCTGATAGGAATGGCCTCGATCCACTTTGTGAAGTAGTCCATGGCGATGAGGACATACTTGTGCCCGCCCGTACCGGTAGGGAACTGGCCTATCATGTCCATTCCCCACTAGGAAAACGACCATGGGGAGGTTAGGGCGATTAGCTCGGTAGCCGGAAGGCGAGGAATGCTTCCATGGAGTTGGCAGCTCTTGCATCTCCTGATGAGCTTCTGGGCGTCCTGAAGAATTGTCGGCCAGTAGTACCCCTGGAGCAGCACCTTCTGCATTAAGGTGTGGGCCCCTTGGCGCGTGCCGCCGACCCCTTCATGGATCTCACGGAGGACATAGTCGACTTCATGGGGGTCGACACACCGGAGCAGGGGCTGAGTGAAGGATTTCTTGTAAAAGTTCCCATTGCTCCAGACGAAATGTCGAGCTTTGGCTCGGAGACGGTGTGCTTCTCCCCGATCTTCTGGGAGCGTACCTTCCCTCAGGAATTCCACGAAGGGCTTTCTCCAATCCCGGTCTTCTTTCCAGGCTGTGTACACTTAAAGTGGCGTTGCCCTGTCTTCCACGCTTGGCCGTGGCAAGACCTCGAAGAGGATGTTCCTCTTGTTGTTGGCCGTATAAGATGAGGCCAGCTTACTCAAGGTGTCGGCCTGGGCTTTCAGCTGTCTGGGGATTTGCTCTACCTGGACTTCGTGGAAGTCCTTTCACAACCTCCTTACCTCGGCCAGATATTTCACCATCAGAGGCACTCGTGCCTCGAATCGTTCGGTCACTTGGCCCACGACTAGGGCGGAGTCGCTGCGGATCCGGATCATTTTCAGCCCCAGTCCGAAGGCTATACGTAGTCCGGCCGGCAAGGCCTCGTATTCTGCTGCGTTATTTGAGTCTTTGAACCCGAGCTTCAGAGAATACTCCATTTCTACCTCGTTCGGGCCCCGAATGATGAGGCCGGCAATACAGCCTTCCTCGGTCGAGGACCCGTCGACGTAAAGGATCTAATCAGGGACGGAGTCGGGCTTTCCATCGGCTAAAAGTTGAGCTCCGGAGGCCGGTGTGGATTCTGGCTCTTTGCTGGGGATAGTGCACTCGACGATAAAATCGACCATGGCTTGTGCCTTGATAGCCTGCCTTGTGTTGGGTTTACCCGACACCTAATCTATAGTTTGGAAGCATCATACATGCCACAATTAAATTTTAAAGGTGCTAAGTAAACTAAACTAGAATCTTAACTAGAATTTTAGGGTAACAATGAGCAAGTATCACATACAATTGAGAATATATCACTAAGTGAAGAGATACAACCTTTGTAGACCTCCCTTGGTGAATCCTTGGACCTTTGAGAATATGGAATGGATCGCTAGAGGCCTTCCTCGTCCACGATGATCCACCCAAAATCCCTTTGTCCAAAGCTCCTTGCTTTACTTGATCTTTGGAAGAAGTATAGCAAACACCCTATACAATGTGCTAGAGAGGTGTAAAATGATGAGGTGGTTTGTATTCTATAATCAAAACCCTTTCTTTTTATCAACCTCACTCTTGAGGTAGAAGAAGATAATTGTGGCTAAGCTTTTCTCAAAAGATAATGATATGATGAAAGATAAAAATGAGAATAGAAAATATAAATATTTTCCACTCTCATCCTTAACCATGGGTTAACAAATATCTAGATATTTATTTTGGAGAAAAAGAATCATAGAAAGTTAACTCATGGTGGGAGCAAAGGTTAAGAGAAAGGTCAAGGATAATAATCCACCATGAATTGATTTTCTATTTCTTTAATTCAAAAATAAATATATATACATATTTATTCCCATGTGAGTCTTGCATTGCCACCACTAGTGTATCATCAACCATGATACAATATATGTATGTATGTGTCCATGCACATCATCATGTGCATACATGCATGCATACATCAACAAAGAAAAGGGTTTAATAAAGAATTGATCTAAAAGTCTTTGTTAAATCAACACTTGATTTAACAAACCGGTCATATCACATACGACCCGACCAATAGAAAAACGCCCGATTAAATATATGGTATCACATACACGCATTTAATCGAGTCCCCGCGCATATCTCATATGCACACCACATCTTTTCGTCTGAGCTAGGAAACTTCATTATGGAGGACTCTAAGACTCGTCAATACGTCGGCAGTAAGTGATAATCATATCAAACACCTACAAGCCACAAGCGGTCAGCTAAACGTAACGGCCACCAGGTATTGAGTGATCAGAAGAAAACCAGGGAAGCTGTCAAAACTCCCGTCACTTACTGTACAGTCCAGTCTTTTCGTCAGATATGCTGCATATCGAGTCTAGGGATGGAATCGTCGACCCCAATAACTCAATAAGTCATGCTGGTGTATGGCTCATAACAGATCGAGAAACTACTGATAACACTTATCGGTAAATCTCAGCAGCCCTGGCCAGAGACTTCCTGTTATAGCCAATCGAGCATAGCACAATATCAACCCCCAATACCGGGAGAAAAGAAACCCCTCCTATCGCTTATTGCCTCCATGTGCCTCAAGACTGTACCCAAAGTCCAACTGTTTGCATGACTCAGTAGAGCCGTGGTAGAGTGGAGATCAAAATACAGTGAGAGGACACACAAGACTTTATGACGATCTTGGGTCTACAGACTAACCTGTACCAGTGTCTCCTGAGAACTGCTATCCGACGATAGATATAATACCATATAGGAGTTCTCGGCGAGTCCGTTCAGTGTACCCAGTCTCCACTGAGCACCCGCATACAATCTTTGGTGTGACCACACCAGATGGATATGGGATCATCCATCGTCCACCACATGGGACAAGAACGGTATACACTAGTCTACTCTGGAATATCGATGCCCCGTCTCGATACACCCACGACTAGGAATAGTTCAAGGATATGCTTATAAACTACACGTGTCCCACTAGTATGATCTGCATCATAGTGCCAGTAGTCAGGCAAATATCCTATGGGCTTTATCAACATGTACCAAATGAATAAGATTCATGATCAAATGAACATGTCAATATAAAGTAAACCAGATAGCATACTATCATGTCGAGAAAGAAAGTCATATATATACATATATACATGTCCAAGCATCCACTATACATATAATGACCTCTAAGGCATACATATATCCAACAATATCCCACTTGCACTAAGACCAATTATTGGCGTATCTCATACCCAACATCTCAAAAAGTCGCTCATGCTGCGGCTGTGGAAGGGCCTTGGTGAGTGGATCCGCGGTATTATTCTTTGTATTTACTCTCCGAATCTCGATCTCATGGCGATCTACTATCTCCCGGATCAAATGATATCGCCTCAGGATGTGTCTGAACATCTGATGGGACCTTGGTTCTTTGGCTAATGCTATAGCCCCATTATTATCACAATACAATGGTATTGGATCAACAATGGATGGAACTACTCCTAGTTCTGCGAAGAACTTCCTCATCCAGACTGCTTCCTTGGTAGCATCATTTGCAGCAATATACTCAGCTTCCATCGTGGAGTCTGTAACGGTATCCTGTTTGGAACTCTTCCAACTAACCGTCCCTCCATTGAGGGTAAATACAAATCCTGAGATAGATTTGCTGTCATCCTTATCACTTTAGAAGATGGAATAGGTAAAGGCCTCCATTTGGAGATCCCCATTACCATACACCAAGAACAGTTCTTTAGTCTTTCGTAAGTACTTAAGAATGTTCTTCACTGCTATCCAATGTTTCTCCCCTGGGTTGGATTGATACCTGCTTACTACAGCCAGTGCATAAGCTACATCAGGGCGGGTACATAACATCGCATACATTATAGATCATACGGCTGAAGCATAGAGTATAATGCTCATGCGAGCTCTCTCTTCATCAGTCTTCGGACAAAAGTCCTTAGAGAGAATGATTTCATGACAAGCGGGCAAGGCACCATACTTGGAATCTTCCATACTAAACCTTTTTAGGATGGTGTCAATGCACTTTGATTGGGACAATCCCAATAATCTCTTGGATCTATCACTATATATCCTTATGCCCAAAATGCATGAGGCATCACCCAGGTCCTTCATAGAGAACCTTTATGATAAGAATAGTTTGACTGATTGTAGTATAGGAATATCATTTTCTATCAAAAGAATGCTATCCACATACAATATGAGGAATGTGATAGTACTTCTTACAATCTTCTCATAAATGCATGGTTCATCTATATTTTTGATAAAATCAAACTCTTTGATTGTATCATCAAAGTAGATGTTCCAGCTCCGTGAGGCCTGCTTTAATCCATAAATGGATTTAAGAAACCTACATGCTTTCCCGCTGCTCCCACTATCAATGAAGCCCTCTGGCTGATCCATATAAACCCATTCTTCTAAATCACCATTTAGAAATACAGTTTTAACGTCCATTTGCCAGATTTCATAGTCTTAGTGAGCAGCAATAGCAAGTAGGATCCGAATGGATTTAATCATTGCTGCTGGAGAGAAAGTTTCATCATAGTCCAATCCTGATCTTTGACGAAAACCTTTCGCTACAAGCCTTGCTTTATAGGTCTCTACCTGTTCATCTACACCTATCTTTCTCTTAAAGATCCATTTGCACCCTATGGGTTTTATCCCAGGAGGTGCAACGTCCAAAGTCCATACTTTGTTGGTGTACATGGACTCCATTTCAGATCTCATAGCTTCCAGCCACTTCACTGAGTCACCACTCATGATAGCTTGCTAAAAACTAGTAGGGTTATCATCATCTATGATACAATCTTCTCTATCACCATCAATGAGAAACCCATAGTATCTCTCCGGTGGGCGAGAAGTTCTACTAGATCTCCGGAGCGGCTGAGGTTCTTGAAATTCTAGTGCAACATCAGTTTCAACCAATTCGTCATGAGTAATTTGTATCTCTAGAATCTCTTCTAGTTCTACCGCATTGCCATCATCACCTTTTGTAAAAATCTCATTTTCTAAAAATGTGGCATGTTAAGAAACAAACACTTTTTGTTCCTCCTTGTGGTAGAATAAATATCCATATGAATGTTTTGGATATCCCACAAATTTGCACATGACCGATCGTGTCTCGAGTTTGTCTGGATTCTGCTTTTTGACAAAAGCTGGACAACCCCGTATCCTAACTCTTGTAAGAGATGGTCTCTTTCCACTCCATATCTCATATGGTGTGGTAGACACGGTCTTGGTTGGAACCCTGTTTAACAAATATATTGCTGTCTCCAATGCATTTCCCCAAAAGGAAAGCGGTAACTTAGCATCACACATCATAGACCACACCATATCTAATAGGGTACGATTCCTCCGTTCTGACACACCGTTGTGATGTGGTGTGTAAGGGGGGGTGAGCTGAGAGAGAATCCCATTCTCTTTTAAGAAGTCTGAAAACTCTGTACTCAAATACTCTCCACCTCGATCTGATCGAAGTTTCTTGATACTCAAACCTGTTTGTTTTTCTACTTCAAGTTTGTACTCCTTGAGTTTCTCGAAAGTTTCGGATTTATGCTTTAACAAAAACACGTGTCTGAATCTTGAGAAATCATCAGTAAAAGTAACGAAGTATGAAAAACCGCCTCTAGCATGTGTAGACATTGGTCCGCATACATCACTATATATGAGATTTAAGAGTTCCACAACTCTTTCTCCGTGTCCAGTAAACGGAATTTTGGTCAATTTACTTTTGATACAGGACTGATAAGTCGCATAAAATTTATATTCAAAAGAATTTAAATATCCATCTTTATGTAGCTTGTTTAGTCTTGTTTCATTAATATGACCAAGTCTACAATGCCAAAGAAAAGCTTCATTTATATCTGAAAACTTTCTTTTATTAATATGTTGTATATTGAAAACTGTGTGTTGGTTCAGTACGTAAATACCGTTATTTAGTGTACCATACCCAATCAACTGTTGATTCAAGTTAATGTTCATAACATTATTCTGCAACACAAAATGATATCCTTCATTGTCCAACAAAGAAACGGATATTATATTACATAGCATACTAGGTGTTTCCCCCAATCAGAGCAAAGCTCTGTTTGAAATTTAAATTTCAAATTGAAGCAACGCTTCAGATGCAGCGCCAAATGTGCTGTGCCCTAAGCAGCGCACCACGTGTAAGACACGGATGCGCTAGCGTTAGGTGCGCTGCGCTCTAAGTAACGTACCACGTGTAAGATACAGATGCGTACCACGTGTAAGACACGGATGCGCTAGCGCTAAGTGCGCTGCGCTCTGAGAAGCGCACCACGTGTAAGACACGGGTGCGCTAGCGCTAGGTGCGCTGCGCTCTAAGCAGCGCACCACGTGCAAAGCACGGGTGCGCTAGCGCTGGAACTAAAATCTCCTCACCGTTAGATCAAAGATCTAATAATAATGATAAATCATTAATTAATCAAAATTAAATTATGTTAAGGAAAGATTTCTCAAAATCTTTCCAAATAACAAGATTGTGCTCTGTAAATCAGAGCACCGTTGGATCAATGATCCAATGGTAAATAAAAATTACCAAAAGACAGAATAAATTCTGTATGGAAAGATTTATCAATCTTGTTAAAAACAAAAAGATTGCCTTCTGTAAAACAGAAACCCTAGGATCAAAGATCCAATGGTGGGGAAATATCCCCAAATCAATCAGAGAAAAATCTCTTTAACTGATTCAACAAATCAGCTTATCCTATAAAAAGGCCCCTAGACTTTAAGTCTCTGGGATACAAAAAAGAGAGAGAAAAACCTCCCCAAAAAACTTAGAGAAATTCAAAAGAGCATGCTCTTGCAAGAAGATTTTTTCTTCAAGGTAAGAATGAATGATGAACACAGAGATGAAATCATCTCATGATTAAGAAAGAAGAATTCAATTCTTTAAAAAGATCATAAATCTACAAAGACAAAATGTCTTTCACAAAGAGATCAAAAGATCTCATCATAAAATAAAAGAAGAAGTTACTTCTCACAGATCATAGATCTATAAGACTAAAGTCTTTCTAAAAAAGATGATGAACGTCTTATTATAAAAAGGAGAGGAGAATAATTCAATTCTCTTAAGGATCATAGATCCATAAAGGCAAGCCCTTTCATCAATATAAGAGATTGAAACAAAATAAGAACGGTTGTTTTTAGATCCTGAGACAAAGACTCTTTTAAAAGAACATAAATTTTTTCGAAGATCATAAAATTGATCAGATGCGCTTTGCGCTCTTGAACTGGGCTTCTGCGCACTCTGGACTGGTGCTCGATGCCAAATGCGCCACGTGTCAATCGCGCATATACTGCTTAACAACTAGCGCCTTGCGCTTTTGAAATAGCGCACTGCGCTCATGGGCTGGCGCTCAGCGCCAAGCGCACCACGTGTCACTCACGTGTGCGCCACTAAACTGAAAGCTCAATGCACTCATGAACTAGCGCTCTGCGCTTATAAATTGGCATCATGCGCTCGTCATCTGGCGCCTAGCGCTGAGCGCGACACGTGTCCCTTACATGTGCGCTACTTGGCAGAAGCGCACTGCGCTCTTTGACTGGCGCAAAGCGCCAAGCGCGCTACATGTCACGCTGACAGAACATAAATTGTTCTCTAATAAATCCCATAGCCATGATGAATGCTCAGCATTCAATAAAAGACAAAACATTGTCAAAATGCAATTCAATGCTCAGCATTGTTAAAAGGGCTAAGCCCAAATGAAGGCTCCAACAGCCCAAAATAAATGTTAAAACATTTTTAACTCGATTGGACTTAGCCCAAATTGGCCATAAGTCCTCAAATCAAATTAACTGAGCCCATATGCTCATAAATCCTTGATCTTAGTCCTAAATTGAACTACAGATCCCAACCAAAATTGGTTTAAGGGTACATCCCTGAACTCCTCTGATATTTGTCGTTGTAATCCTTCAACGTCTTTAGGGAGGTGATGGGTCCTGACAACCAGACATTTTATGGACTGTAGGGTCCTTAAACTCACGGACTATGATGTCCTTAAACTTGACTGTGAGGTCTTTAAACTCACGGACTATGATGTCCTTAACCTTGATTGTGAGGTCTTTAAACTCACGGACTATGATGTCCTTAACCTTGGACCGTAATGTTCTTAAACTAATTGACCGCAATGTCCCTAAACTAAACAATAGAGTCCAAATGCTCTTTTGTTGGATCTAAACGATCCCGTTAAGTTGATCTTAGTATAAATTAGACTAACGTATCCTTAACATACGTTTAAGTTGATCTTAGTCTCAAAAGAGACTAACGCATTCTTAAACCCAACCCCCAAACCCAAATCTAAGAAAATACGGATTTGGACTAATCCATGCCCTATGGGCGACAACATAAATTAGACTCCGTATACAATCCACGGGCAACCAAAAACAAAACAAACAAACACGACACGAATTGACCATCTGGAGAAGGAAAAAGTGGTTACCGCAATGCCGTAGCGTAATTAACTGCAGAGGCTTGCGCCTGCAGGGAAGAGCGTCCCCACGATCTAAAAAAACCCCTTAAACGAGGAGGAATCTGACGAAGTCTGCTACATCGGCCGCATCCATTTAAACCTTCGATATACGGTGCCATAAATCAACTTGGCATCTTCGGAGAAGTGGACGGATAGCACCTATTAGCATCTGCCCCGAAATTCAGGCAGGACAAACCGGCGCGGTAGTGTCTCCGCGTTTTCGAAGGGGAACAGATTCTGGCACGCCCGGTGGGACCTTTTCCTCTTTCCACTCCACACTTCGTGTGTCGTGTTCGCGAATGAATCGCGGTTTGATATGGTTGCCCTTGGGTTTGAGGTACTGAGATTTGGTGTCTTACTCCGTGCAGAGAATAGAAGATCAATAGCTTCAACCTGCACTAACTGCAACTGCAACTCTCGCTCCGTCCCGTCCAGAGGAGTGACTTACGGGCCCCAAGACGAAGAAAATGCTCACCTTCAGCTTGAGGAACTCGATGACCTCGATGAAACCAGGCTCATAGCGGAACAAAATCTAGAGGCTTATAAAGCAAAGATGACGCACTCATATGAAAGATTAACTAGGCCGAGAACATTCCGCCAAGGCAAACTCGTGCTAGTGGTCAAAAGGCCTATGGTCCCCAATCGTGCCAAACGGGGGAAATTCGAGCCGAACTATGAAAGCCCGTATATCATAGACAAGGTCTACCAAGGTGGAGCCTATCTACTCATGGACATGCATGGTGAAAGACCCTTCAGACCAATAAACGGTCGCTTCCTGAAAAAATACTACGCCTGATGAACACGGCCTAGATCAACGATAGATGACCACGCCTATGTCCACTTGCTATCTTCCTAAGATCAAACTCTATAAGTAGTAGCCAGCTACGGACCGAAATGTCCTTAAAATAACGATGGACTACTATGTCCTAAAACTGGCGACGGACCGAAATGTCCTTAAACTAACGATAGACCACTATGTCCTAAAACTGGCGTCGGACCGAAACGTCCCTAAACTAATGATGGACCACTATGTCCTAAAACTGGCTGATGACCGAAACGTCTTTAAACTACTACAAACCCGCAGCATCCCCAGACTGACGTGGTAAAAAAAGGGTACGTCCATAAGCGAAATGGGCACGGATGAAAACCCGAAAGGGCTCCATGAGTAAAAACAGCCGGACTACCGGCGAGTTTTATGAAAACCCAAAAGGGCGCAATCTCGTCAAAGGACACTTGCAAGGTCCTCTCGACCCTGTAAGGAGAAACCACCTGCGTGAGATCCTTACGACACACAAAGGAGAAACACACTTAGGGATCCCCACGATTCCTAAGGAGAAATTACACTTGCGAAATCTGATTGGTGTGAAAAAGTGTGTAGTAGTTAACCGCAATCAATAACGGTGTCGCGTGTAGCTAGATCGAGATGAGTACGGGTCGTCCTCTGGAAAACGTGGAACCTTTTACTCTTACTTTAGACGTGTTGAGAAAGAGATGAGGGATAAAGAATATTGAAGAATGGTTGTAGGATCTAGATCTACGTTAAACACTGATGTAAAAATATAGATCTAAATTAACTACGGATCTAAGTTTATATAAGAAGGGGGCTTGTAGGGTTCGTTAGGATTTAGTAGTTATGGATGATTAATTAAAGATTACCCTTTTTATCCTTTAATAGATTTAAAACTAGAACGACAGTGATGTTAGGTCCACGTTACCTCTCCCGGTACTTTCGGGGTTGCGGAAACGGTAAATCAAAATTTTTCTAAACTTTGTAACATGGACCGTAAAAGCCGGATCTTTGCTAAACTAAACTAGCATACTTGCAAAGAAGAGTTAACTACTATGCAAAGTGGTTATACCTCAACTTGAACTCCTTCTCTTCTTGTTGTTCTTCTTCTTTCTTGCTCTTTGTAGTAGCTTGAATGGCTTTCCCTCCTCATCTCCTCCTTGCCGAAGATAGATCCACCTGAGGGCTTCATCCTTGGGCTCCTTTCTCGATCTTGAGAGAACTAAGGTATTCGGCTTGCTAGACCTTCTACCTTAGAGTGAGTAGAGTGTGCTTTGGGGTGTTATATCTTCAAGGAGATGATTCTCAACACATGAGATTTGCTCTCCTTGAACAAGAGGAGGAAGAAAATGAAGTGAAGAGAGAGAAACCAAATGATGGAATGAGCTATTTTCCTCTTGCAACCATAACAAAAGGAAAATGATTTATCTAATTAATAATAATAAATCAAAAATGAAATAGTTGATGGTTGTATTTGGAATGACCACCATCATCACTTTAATAAATGAATGTAAGCTAGAATCAAGGAGTATCCTTGCAAAGTAATGATGATGGTCAAACATTCAACCATGGTCAACAAGTCAACCATGGTCAACAAGTCAACAAAAACAACCATAACATAATTTCATTTAATTACTATTATTAATTGATATCTCACTAATTCATTAGGGTTTGGAAAAAAAAACGACTGTCAACTGTGCATGCGCATCCGTTCCGAAACCCTAATGAAAAACCTCTTCTTCCGCCTCAAACAACTGTGCATACACACCTGCATTCTTGTTCCGAGGAACATGAATACTGAGAGATAAAAGTAACCCCAAAACATATACCAGTATCCGGCTCAAACCAGAGCCCGCTGGCAATATTCGTCTGGACTCCAAACGTGCACAAGTGCGCGGATGAGAACGAACCCTGTCGCAAAACCATGCGACCTCTACTCTGTTTTGCCCAGAGGCGAATACCCTCTGTGTGGGACTCTAAAGACTCGACACTACGCTGGCAGTGGGTTTAACCACAGACCGCAAGCGGCACTAGCTGTGCGTAACGGTCCCCAGGTAGATGCCGATAAGAAGACTGACGAGGTAAAAACCCATCTGAACTCCTACTGAGTCTGAATGTGACATTCTCCGTACAGTCCGGTCTGTTCGTCTGATACATTGCATGGCGGGCCTAGGGGGGTGGTAAACGTCAGTCCCCTAATAGCGGTACAAGTCGTGTCGGAGTGAAGCCCAATACACCCTGAGATAACACTGGAAACCTACCAGTATATCTCGCTTGCCCTGGCCAGGGACTACTCGTGTAATGGCTCTCCTAGACACAGCGCGATGTCAACCCCCAATACCGGGAGAGACGAATCCTGTCTAACCGTCACTGCCTCCAAGTGCTTCGGGACTGCTCCCAACTACTACCTGTTTGCACGACTCAGAAGAGCTGTGGTAGGGTAGTAATCAAAGAACAGTGGGAACACACTCAAGGCGGAGTGACAGTGTCAAGTCAGCGGACTAAGCTGTACTCATGTCACCTGGGAACTGATAACTGACGATAGGTATAATACCAACCATCAGTTCGCGACGAGTCCTGTCCAGTGTACTCGTAACCTAACGAGCACCCGCATACTATCTCAAGTACGACGTACCGACGGCTGTGGGACAGACCGTCTCCCGTGCTGGGATGAGAAGCGTATACGCTAGTCTACTCCAGAGTATCGATGCCCTATCTCGATACTCCCACGACTAGGGACGTGTATAAGGATGTGCTTGTAGATTACCCAGCCCCCACGAGTGTGATCGCCATCACAACGCCGGTAATCAAGCAAAGATCCAAAGGGCTCTACTAATGCGTATAGGTGATATAATAAATAAACACACAAGTACACATTAAAGCAGAGACAAACCAAGTAGCATACTACTATATTGAGCAAGATTGTCTGTACAACTGTGAATATCCCAAGCTTCCATCAAGTAATATACATACTAGTATGATACAGTAATGGCCTCTAGGGCATATACACTAATAAGTGATGCATGCAGATTAGGGTTTCTGGAGGGAAAAAGAATCCCACTCTTAACCCCTATCTCGACACGGAACTCCGTTCATATCTAGCCTTTACCAAAACAATCATTAATCTAATCTCTAATCGCGGTCGAGACTAACAATGAATTGGTAGCGCGCCCGATTAGGATGTTAATGATTCTTTTGATAAAGTTTATAAACTTTATAAGACTTAAAAAGAGTTTAAGGATCTTCATCATCCATTAGCCTACCCTAATCCTACGAACCCTAACAAGCGGAGAATTACTCGCGCATGTTGGGATAAGAAGAGATAGAAATCATGAAGAAAATAAAATGCAATAAACTACCTTTATTAATCAACAAGATCAAGTACACTTTGATTCCTTAGAAAATGATTACAAAAACCTAGTTTGCTTCTCGATCTCTTCTAAGGAGGTAGATGAACAGTTGATGATCATCCTGGATGCGTGAGCCGTCTTGGACTTCGTGATCTCGTCATCTTGATAATTTTTCCAAGAGTCTCTCGGTCTTTATTTATAGTCCCAAAGCCAGAACCTTTGCTTCTAAATATGGAAGATAACAGAAAATATTCACCCACGAAAAGCGCAGCCCCTAACTCTTCAACATTGCCGCGGATCCGCGGCCCAAGGGGGTATGGCCGCGGATCCACGGCCATTTCATCTGGACCCTTGATCAAAATTTTTGGGTCTTCGTGTGTATGACATTTGGCGATCCTTGGAACCTTTGGAACTTGGAAATCTTCTCGCAGTTGCTGCCAGACTTGATTTCTAAGTTTTGGTTTCTTAATTAGGCAGGTTTGCTTTAACAACTTGATTTCCTTGATTTTAGACCTGAAAATTCTGCACAACAACTCAAATAATATTTAGTAGAGTTAAGATTTGGTCAATGATATTATTTGCATACATTTTCCTACCAAATCCTAATTATAATATATCAACACATGGAAAATGTTATTTTTACAAATAAGCCCTCATATGTATGATATATTATAATAAAGACCTTTTTTTAATATGGAATCAGTAGGAAAAATGTAATAACAAATGTGCAGTTTTATCAACTGAACAAATACCCCCAAACTTATCTTTGATCGTCCCGAGCAAACTAGTTTAATCAAGAGAAGGAAAAGAAGGGAGAAAACTAAGCACACTTTTGTAGGCAAACACGATTGCACTGAGCACGTGCAACAAGCCGTTAAACCTCTAGGCGTCCCTAGTAGGAGGAGTGTTGTCTCCTGAGGGTTTTCAGTGGATTACACCCACAAAATCCCATAACAAAAGAGAGATAGTGAAATTTACATATAAAGATAAGAAACATAAAAGAAAGACTTTGAAAATAAGAGTTTCCAACAATACTAGATTTTCAGTTGTTATGAGCCATATCTTAATAGTCATGAAAAAATGTTAGAAGTCACATCATCTCTCAATAAAATATCGTCTTTATTTTTTGTTCCTACCTTTCATCCAAACATCAATCATATACCCCTACGTGTGTGTAATGGACATCCCTACACTCGGAGAATTCAATTCAAGCAATCATACTCTTGTCCATCTACCTCAGTACTTTTTAATTTAATGAATATTTAGATTTGCTCACACATTTTCATGCGACCATTAATACTTCTTGAGGTACTAACCGACCGATTACTTATGTGATTGCAGATTAGGTGATAGTATTTTCCTCGTCTTGCACCACCTAAGGCTTAGCAGTGACTCCCAAACCAGTTGGTCTAAGGCACTAGGTGATGAAGCACCCTCGCTATATTTTTTTTTATTGCTGCCTTGGCGATAACAAAACCAGTGTTCATTTTTCTTTTCACCATTTTATATTTTATTCATTTTTTTTATTTCCTTCATACTTTGGCTTTTAGACAAAAGCATTTCAAGGTATTCTCTACTATCCCGAATTTCAAGACGTGTGTAAGTGCATATAGTAGGGTATCAACATTCAAATGTTTGGCTTCCAGAATAGAAATTATTTTTCAGACTTATTTTTATCCTCAGATTAGTAACTTCCTTCATCTTACTAACCCTTGGGACAACAGTTCATAACTACTTATTACTAGTTCGTTTAAGAAAACTTCTAATTTTCTTGGTTTTCTTAAACTATTCCTATCTTTTGGATGTAATTTTTCACTTTCTACACTTTTGTTATAAAAAAAAAATTTAACGCCCAGTGTCAAAGATAATTCAGTGAATACAAACCTCCCCCCCCCCAAACCTGTTTTCAGCAGTGTCCTCACTGATGTTGCCTTTTGAGAGCATGGACCTGTATACTAGGGGAGAGATACAAGGGGTAAAATAATAGTTAAATGAAAAATACCCCCAAACTTGTTCTTTGGCACGCACAGATATTCAATTAAATCCATTTTCACTCACCTCCATTCTTAAAATGAGAAAATGTTACCAAAACATGGAGGTGAGGCGGAGGAAATTTAGTTTTGATAAAGCGGCTCCTGTAAAAACAGGAGCTCCTCCGCGGGGTCAGCAGAGAAATACGGTTTTAATCTATGCCTATTTACTTTAAAAATTGAACCGTTTTTCAAATTTTCAACCTCTACTGCCCCGTGCGGGTGTACATACCACACCACAAAAGGTCCTTTCCAACGAGATTTAAGCTTACCCGGATGAAGATGGAGACGGGAATCGTAAAGAAGGACTTGTTGCCCCGATGTGAAGGTTTTTCTAAAAAGATTTTTATCGTGGAACACTTTAGTCCTGTTCTTTACTATCACCGCATTATCGTAAGCTTCACCACGGAGTTCGCTTAGCTCATTCAATTGCAGCTTCCGATAGCTGCCTGCATGATCAAGATCAAAATTAAGCTCCTTAATAGCCCACATTGCTTTATGTTCGATCTCGACAGGAAGGTGGCATGCCTTCCCAAACACTAGGCGGTATGGAGACATACCAAGATCGGTCTTATAAGCGGTGCAGAATGCCCAAAGAGCATCCGTCAATTTGGTTGACCAATCTTTACGGTTTTTCGAAACCGTCTTCTCCAATATTTGTTTGATCTGCCTATTTGAGATCTCAGCCTGCCCGCTTGTTTGGGGATGATAGGGCGTAGAAAGCTTGTGAGTGATTGAATATTTCCGCATCAAGGCCTCGAAAGACCGATTGCTGAAATGTGTCCCGTTGTCGCTAATTATAGCGCGAGGGTGTCCGAATCGTGAAAAGATATTTTCTTTAAGGAATTTAATGACAACTTTGTTGTCATTAGTGCGCCACGGCATAGCTTCCACCCATTTCGAGACATAATCAACCGCTAACAAGATATATAGATTCCCAAAGGAATTGGGAAAAGGGCCCATAAAATCAATACCCCAAACATCAAATATTTCCACAACCAAAATAGGTTGGAGCGGCATCTCGTTTCTTCGTGAAATCCGACCCAAATGCTGACATCGCGGACAAGTTTTGCAATGTTCATATGCATCTTTAAATAATGTTGGCCAATAAAAGCCACATTGCAAAACTTTCTCCGCCGTTTTTCGAGGACCAAAATGACCGCCGCATGCCTGATCATGACAAAATGATAACACGCTCTTGAATTCATCGTTAGGGACACACCTGCGAATGATTTGATCGGAACAATACTTGAATAGATAAGGTTCATCCCAGTAAAAATATTTTACTTGGGATAGAAATCGAAGTTTGTCTTGTTTCGACCAATCACTAGGAATAAGTCCCGTCGCAAGATAGTTCACGATATCTACGAACCAAGGTTCGTAGGATACAGGCAAGAGTTGTTCGTCAGGAAATGAGTCATTTATTGGCACGGTCAAAGTTGGCGAAGAAGTGATGTGTGAAAGATGGTCGGCTACAACGTTTTCACATCCACTCTTGTCTCGGATGGCAAGATCAAATTCTTGTAACAATAGGATCCAACGTATTAGCCTGGCCTTCGCATCCTTCTTCGATAAAAGATGTCGTAGGGCAGAGTGATCTGTGTAAACCACAATAGGCGAGCCAATCAAGTAGGGCCTGAATTTCTCTAATGCAAATACAACTGCCAAGAGTTCTTTCTCGGTAGTTGTATAATTTATTTGAGCATCATTCAATGTCCTGCTTGCATAGTAAATTACATGTGGCATCTTATCAATGTGATGTCCTAAGACAGCACCAATAGCAAAATCTGATGCATCACATATAAGCTCGAACGGGTGGTTCCAATCCGGAGATGATAGAACGGGGGCTGTAGAGAGTGATTTTTTAAGCGATTCAAAAGCAGCCTCACAATCCAAATCGAAGTGAAAAGTAGTGTCCTTGGCCAATAAAAGGGTTAAGGGTCTAGCAATTCTACTAAAGTCCTTAATAAATCTCCTATAAAATCCTGCATGACCAAGGAAGGATCGTATATCTTTGACACAATTGGGACGAGGGAGGTTATGAATGACATCTATTTTAGCTCTATCAACCTCAATGCCTTTTCGTGAAATTATATGTCCAAGTACAATACCTTCTTGGACCATAAAATGGCATTTTTCCCAATTCAAAGTCAAGTTCTTATCCTTACAGCAGGTAAGAACCGCGTCAAGATTACGAAGGCAGTCCTCAAAGGAGTCCCCAAAAATGGAGAAATCGTCCATAAAAATTTCTAGAAAATTTTATGTCATATCTGAAAATATCCTCATCATACACCGCTGAAATGTAGCGGGAGCGTTGCATAACCCAAAGAGCATGCGTCTAAAAAGTACCGAAAGGACAAGTAAATGTGGTTTTATCTTGATCATTTTCGGCGATGGGGACCTGGTTATAGCCAGAGTATCCGTCCAAGAAACAGTAGTATTCGTGTCCAGCTAATCGTTCTAACATCCGGTCAATGAAAGGTAGAGGGAAGTGATCTTTCCTCATCGCGGCATCCTGTAATCAATACATACGCGCCACCCAGTTTGGGTGCGTGTTTGGATTAACTCATTAGCCTCATTAGTGATGACCGTGATGCCAGACTTTTTAGGGACCACATGAATTGGACTTATCCATTGGCTATCAGATATAGGGTAAATTATTCCACTATCAAGGCACTTGACGATTTCTTTCTTTACCGCCTCCTTCATAACGGGATTTAACCGTCTTTATGGGTCTCGGGTTGGTTTGGCTTCATCCATCAAACGTATGTGATGTTCAACAATTAAGGGACTAATCCCTTTGATGTCGGCCATTGTCCAACCAAATGCTTGCCGATTCGATCTCAACACTGCCAAAAGTGCATTCTCTTGCACTAAGGCTAGAGAAGCGGATATAATCACTGGCAAAGTCTCATTCTCTCCTAAATATGCATATTTAAGATGAGAAGGTAGCGGTTTGATATCAAGAATTGGCGGAGAGACAATAGAAGGTGGGATAAGGGAATGATATTCGGACTCCCTAAGAGGTTCAAAACTTGCATAAGATATTGACTCGGAAAGTGCTGCTGACTTTTGCAACGAGTCAACGGGTTCAAACTCAAGGACGGACTCATTGAACATATCCTCACTAGGAAGTGGTGCAAGATCAAACGATATCTCAATAGTGTTGTCGAGAACATCAAAGCAAAGTTCCTCATCCATGCAGCTTTCGGAAGCTATCTCGTAGATGGAACAAACATCCAGCAAATGAGCAGAAGGTTCTGATGGCTGACTTCCTAGCTTGTAAATATTAAGCTCAATTGTCATTTTCCCGAAGGATAAGTTCATAGAACCGTTACGACAATTAATTACAGCGTTAGAATTTGCTAGGAAGGGTCGACCAAATATCACCGGGATTTGATTGCATGGGTTTGCCATAGGTTGTGTATCTAAAACAATAAAGTCTACAGGAAATATGAACTCCCCGACTTTAATTAACACATCCTCTAGTTCTCCCCGAGGTTTGGTGATAGATCGGTCTGCCATCTGGAGAGTACAATGGGCGGGTTTTAACTCTCCAATTCCTAACTGCTCGTATACTGAATAAGGAAGCAAGTTAACGCTAGCGCCAAGATCGAGTAAAGCACGATTAATATTTTTACCCCCAATAGAAATAGAGATTGTAGGACAGCCGGGGTCCTTACGTTTCTTTGGTATTTGTTGGGTAAAAGCAGTGCTAACATTACTCGTCATGAAAACCTTCTTAGGCACTTGAGTTTTTCTCTTCCTAGTGCACAAGTCTTTAAGGATTCTTGCATAAGATAGGACTTGTTGAATAGCATCTAGGAGAGGAATATTCACACTAACTTGCTTAAACATTTCCACAATCTTCTCCATTTGTGGGTTAGGTCTGTTGGCCCTTAATCTGTTTGGAAATGGAGCTCGATCAATAAGTTTTGGGTCCAACGTTTGTGGAGAAGACTGTGGGGACGGATTCGATCCCAAAATTAGAGTGGGAATCGACTTAGATAGATTTGGCGAAATATTCGAGCCTTGGGGAAAACGGAGAATGGGCTCGGATGAAGGTGGGAGACTAGACGAATTAGGGGAAGAAGAAGAAGACGAAGCTGGGGTATCAATGGTGTCACTAACATCAAATTGCTCACCCACTCGGTTATTCAGCACTCTCCCCGATCTCAACGTAGTAATGGCATTCACATTATGATTTTTTGAATGGCCAGGATTCGGTAGGGGTTAAGATGGGAGTTTCCCTTTCTCTCTCGCACTCATTGCGGCGTTTAACTGTGCGAGTTGGTTTTCTATTGATTTAATACTCTCACCATAGGAGGTGGAGTCTTTCTTTATGGTATCAATAGAAGACTTCATCTCAGCCGACAATTGCATGGAATGTTTCATGAACAAATCCAAAGTTTGTGCAAGTGAAGAGTTATCAGTACCGGCCACTTGTGGTGTAGAAGTGTTGACTGGATTTTGAAAATTTTGTGACTGAAAGGGGAGCTGACTTTGTGGTTGTGGTTGCTGTGGAGGGGGTCTTTGATAATTGCTTTGTTGGTTTTGGTTCCAAGCAAAATTAGGATGATTCCTCCATCCTTGATTGTACGTGGAAGAATAAGGATCGTTTCTAGGTCGCTGCAGAAAAGCAACATTAGTTTGAAACGATGCATTCATAGGACATTCTTCCGTTAAGTGTGAAAGATCCGAACAGCAACCACAGACGGTCTTAGGAAGCGTGACCTGATTTAGGGAGAATGATGAGAATTTGTTCTCTATAGCGTCGAGTTTCTTCTGTATCGCTGCCATTTCGGCTTTTACTGCGATAGAAATATCAAGCTGGTGAATACCTCCCTCAGATGAAGGTGGTCTTACGCTTTCCCACTGCAAAGTGTTTTCTGCGAGATCTTCCAGATATTTTCATGCTTCACCGTCATCTTTAGATATGAAATTGCATTAACACATTGTTTCAAGCATCTGCTTTATCGCTGGATTAATACCCTCATATATAATTCGACATAAATCCCATCTTTGTATTCCATGATGAGGACATTAGACAAGCAGATCCTTGAAACGTTCAAAGCACTTCCAAAATGGTTCATTGGGAAGCTGGGTGAACTGGTTGATCTCACTCCTAATATGGACAGTCTTATGGTTTGGGTAAAACTTCTTAAGAAATGCTATGACAAATTCATCCCGATTAGTGATAGAGTGTGCAGCAGTATTATAAAGCCATTTTTCTGCCAAGTCGCACAGTGTGAATGGGAGAATACGCAAGCGCATAGCATCGACAGTCAATTATGAAGTACCCATCATTACGCATACATTTTCGAATTTGGTGATGAAAACGTACGCGTCTTCCGACTCAAGCCCGTGAAATTTGGGCAGCAGATTGATGTAGTGGGGTTTAATTTCGAAATTATCCTCGTTAGCTGGTGGAAGAGATAGACAAGTGGGAAGAGGACCACGGATAGGATAGCATCTCTCTTGGAGAGAGATGCGCGTTGGATTCTGCGCACCTACGGGCGGTAGCAGCGTGGTGTTATAATCTGATGGAGTACCGTCCATCTCGGTCGATGTGGTGTGTGGTGGGGGAAAAGAAGATGAAGAAGTACCAACTTCGGCGTCGATAGCAGGAACGCGGACAAGACGGGCACTAGAATCCCGTGTCCAGCCGAGCATGCACTAAGCGGGTTTAGTGCAAGTGGTAGCGTGTGTGTGATTTAAAATTGGTCTGTTTTGAAAAAAAAGTGGGACTCAAGACAAATCACTCTAAAATGCACAAGCAACCCTAGAACTAAGGTTACCTAGGTCCAGTCTCTAGACCGCTCCTAGACTTCCAAAGGACAAGCCGCAGGATCAATCCTCTACCGCCTCTTTACTACCCTTGTAGCCAGGTAAGTGCCAAGTAAGTGGGAGGCTCCCCACTACGAAAGTAGTGGTCCTAATTAAGTAACCACTTGCCTTAGACACACTTGCCTAGACACCACAAAAGTAATGCGGATAAGCGATAGATTACCCACGACCTTCCTCTGTCCTTATTGAGCGCGACAGTCCTTAGAGTCTGGTCTAGATATTTTTTAAATTAATGAAGGGTTGATGCAGATGCTCGGTTTGTGATTTGTGGGGCTTAGGAAGGGTGATGAAATCCCCACCTAATCTTGATTTGGTATTTGCCCCTTAAAGTCTGTATTAAAATATGCAAAAAAACCAATCACAAAACTTTTGCAAAAAGATTTTTGAGCGGCGCTATTTTGCAAAGAATCCTGCAGAAAATAGATTTTATTGGATTTGAGAGGAGAGAGGAAGAGTTGAGAAAGATACCAGAGAAGTTCGAAACCCTAGATCTCCTAGCCCGCCGCGCTTCTGCCGCGCTTCCGCCGCGGATAAGACTCCTTTGCCGCGGATCCGCCGCAAGAAGGAAAGATCTGTTGATGAAATTTTCTCTGTTCCCTTCTGTGCTCCTCTGGATCTCTAAGAATGTCTCTGTCTCCTGTTTCCTCAAGTCTATGACTCCAGATCTCCTTGCAAAAATTCACGCACAAATCGTTAAATATGCAATTTGCAGTTTTGTTTTTATTATGATATAGATCGTATAAGAATTCAACACAAATAGTAAGAATAAAAAATTACGCACGTATCCCCGGCAATGGCGCCATTTGATTGGTGTGAAAAAGTGTGTAGTAGTTAACCACAATCAATAATGGTGTCGCGTGTAGCTAGACCGAGATGAGTACGGGTCGTCCTCTGGGAATCGTGGAACCTTTTACTCTTACTTTAGACGTGTTGAGAAAGAGAGGAGGGATAAAGAATATTGAAGAATGGTTGTAGGATCTAGATCTACGTTAAACACTGATGTAAAAATATAGATCTAGATTAACTACGGATCTAAGTTTATATAAGAAGGGGCTTGTAGGGTTCGTTAGGATTTAGTAGTTATGGATGATTAATTAAAGATTACCCTTTTTATCCTTTAATAGATTTAAAACTAGAACGACAGTGATGCATGCAGATTAGGGTTTCTGGAGGGAAAAAGAATCCCACTCTTAACCCCTATCTCGACACGGAACTCCGTTCATATCTAGCCTTTACCAAAACAATCATTAATCTAATCTCTAATCGCGGTCGAGACTAACAATGAATTGGTAGCGCGCCCGATTAGGATGTTAATGATTCTTTTGATAAAGTTTATAAACTTTATAGGACTTAAAAAGAGTTTAAGGATCTTCATCATCCATTAGCCTACCCTAATCCTACGAACCCTAACAAGCGGAGAATTACTCGCGTATGTTGGGATAAGAAGAGATAGAAATCATGAAGAAAATAAAATGCAATAAACTACCTTTATTAATCAATAAGATCAAGTACACTTTGATTCCTTAGAAAATGATTACAAAAACCTAGTTTGCTTCTCGATCTCTTCTAAGGAGATAGATGAACAGTTGATGATCAGCCTGGATGCGTGAGCCGTCTTGGACTTCGTGATCTCGTCAGCTTGATAATTTTTCCAAGAGGCTCTCGGTCTTTATTTATAGTCCCAAAGCCAGAACCTTTGCTTCCAAATATGGAAGATAACAGAAAAGATTCACCCACGAAAAGCGCAGCCCCTAACTCTTCAACATTGCCGCGGATCCACGGCCCAAGGGGGTATGGCCGCGGATCCGCGACCATTTCATCTGGACACTTGATCAAATTTTTAGGGCTTCGTGTGTGTGACATTTGGCGATCCTTGGAACCTTTGGAACTTAGAAATCTTCTCGTAGTTGCTGCCAGACTTGATTTCTAAGTTTTGGTTTCTTAATTAGGCAAGTTTGCTTTAACAACTTGATTTCCTTAATTTTAGACCTGAAAATTCTGCACAACAACTCAAATAATATTTAGTAGAGTTAAGATTTGGTCAATGATATTATTTGCATACATTTTCCTACCAAATGCTAATTATAATATATCAACACATGGAAAATGTTATTTTTACAGATAAGCCCTCATATGTATGATATATTATAATAAAGACCTTTTTTAATATGGAATTAGTAGGAAAAATGTAATAACAAATGTGCAGTTTTATCAACCGAACAGGATCCTCACGACTCATAAGGAGAACCCTCTTATGAGACCCTCACGGCTCATAAGATTCAAAAGCCTTAAGTTACAGGGATCTGAACCTGTTCTTAAGCAGTCATACCCCCTGATTTGCCCTACAAGTGGTTCAATATTGACCCTTGTATACAATCCACGGGCGCGAATAAACATTTCCCTAACAAAGTCCCATTCGTGACTAGGGATATGCTCATACAACAAACAACACTTGTAAGTCCTCTCGACTTATAAGGAGAAAACACTCTTGTAAGATCCTTACGACTTATAAGAGAACACACACTTAGGAACCCTCACGATTCCTAAGGAGAAAACGCACCTACGTGATCCTCACGACTCGTAGGGAGAAACACCTTTATGAGACCCTTACGGCTCGTAAAGTTAAAAGCCTTGGTCGACAGGATCCTAACCCTGTTTACTAAGCCACTTTTGTTCAACATCGACAGAGACAAATGATGATTCGTTCCTGGCAATATCCTAGTTGTAGCGGTGCTGATGCTGAAATCGATGTCTAATTCCAAACTTGCAGCCAAAAACCAGCAAGCCACAAATGCATACGAAATAGCCGAAATGATGGGGCAACTTGCAAACAAAATCAGCAAGTAAAAATGTATGCATGCAAAATAGTCTAAATGATTGGGCAACTCGCAATAAAAAGCAGCGAGTAAATAAAACAAACAGCCGAAATGATTGGGCACCGCGAAAAATAGCCGAAATGATTGGGCAATCGTGACCTTCGCGATATAAAAGATGAAATGATAGAGCATCGCGGAAAGAAAAATATATAAAATGAAACCTTTTGCCCTACAGGTGATATCACATCAATCCCTGTATACAATTCAGGGGCGCAAACAAAGAAGAAATCACACCTTCCCTCCCCAGGCTCCATCAGAAGAAGAAGCCAAATCTCAATAGTTCACAGACAGCCTGGAGATCATCTCAACATTCGTCTCATTAAAACAGACGCACCATCAAGCAAAGCGGAACAGCGGCAATTCTCAGTTCCATGACTCGGCGGTGCACAGATGACCGAGAGTCAAACCCCGACTCCGTCAAATGCGGATAAAGTCAACCCTTCCTGATCATGTGGAATGCGGCCTATGTCAATCCTGACCCCGTGGGAAATGTCCAGAGCGGAGCCTGGTCCTTGCAGAACACGGCTATGTCAATCAAACCCCGTGGGAAGCATCCAGAGCAAATTCCTAGTTTCGTGGAACGTGACCTATATCAATCCTGACCCCGTGGGAAACGTCCAGAGCGGAGCCTGGTCCTCGCAGAACACGGCTATGTCAAACCGACCCCATGGGAAGCATCCAAAACAAATTCCTGGTCACGTGAATACGGCCTATGTCAATCCTGGCCCCGTGGGAAACGTCCAGAGCGGAGCCTGGTCCTCGCAGAACACGGCTATGTCAATCAGACCCCATGGGAAGCATCCAGAGCAAATTCCTGGTTTCGTGGAACGCGGCCTATGTCAATCCTGACCCGTGGGAAACGTCCAGAGCGGAGCCTGTTCCTCGCAGAACACGGCTATGTCAAACCGACCCATGGGAAGCATCCAGAACAAATTCCTGGTTACGTGGAACATGGCCTATGTCAATCCTGACCCCGTGGGAAACGTCCAGAGCGGAGCCTGGTCCTCGCAGAACACGGCTATGTCAATCAGACCCCGTGGGAAGCATCCAGAGCAAATTCCTGGTTTCGTGGAACGCGGCTTATGTCAATCCTGACCCCGTGGGAAACGTCCAGAGCGGAGCCTGGTCCTCACAGAACACGGCTATGTCAAACCGACCCCGTGGGAAGCATCCAGAGCAAATTCCTGGTTTCGAGAAATGCGGCCTATGTCAATCCCGACCCCGTGGAAAACGTCCAGAGCGGAGCTTGGTCCTCGCAGAACACGTCTATGTCAAACCGACCTCATGGGAAGTATCTAAAGCAAATTCCTAGTTTCGTGGAACGCAGCCTATGTCAATCCTGACCCCGTGGAAAACGTCCAGATCGGAGCCTGGTCCTCGCAAAACACGGCTATGTCAATCAAACCCCGTGGGAAGGATCCAGAGCAAATTCCTGGTCATGTGGAACGCGGCCTATGTCAATCCTGACCCCGTGGGAAACGTCCAGAGCAGAGACTGGTCCTCGCAGAACACGGCTATGTTAAACCGACCCCATGGGAAGCATCCATAGCAAATTCTTGGTTTCGTGGAACGCAGCCTATGTCAATCCCGACCCCGTGGGAAACGTCCAGAGCGGAGCCTGGTCCTCGCAGAACACGGCTATATCAAATCGACCCCGTGGGAAGCATCCAGAACAAATTCCTGGTCACGTGGAACACGGCCTATGTCAATCCTAACCCCGTGGGAAACGTCCAGAGCAGAGCCTGGTCCTCGCAGAACACGGCTATGTCAATCAGACCCCATGGGAAGCATCCAGAGTAAATTCCTGGTTTCGTGGAACGCGGCCTATGTCAATCCTGACCCCGAAGGAAACGTCCAGAGCGGAGCCTGGTCTTCGCAGAACATGGCTATGTCAAACCGACCCCGTGGGAAGCATTCAGAACAAATTCCTGGTCACGTGGAATTCCTGGTCACGTGGAACACGGCCTATGTAAATCCTGACCCCGTGGGAAACGTCCAGAGCGGAGCCTGGTCCTCACAAAACACGGCTATGTCAATCAGACCCCGTGAGAAGCATCAAGAGCAAATTCCTGGTTTCGTGGAACGCGGCCTATGTCAATCCTGACCCCATGGGAAACGTCCAGAGCGGAGCCTGGTCCTCACAGAACACGGCTATGTCAAACCGACCCCGTGGGAAGCATTCAGAGCAAATTCCTGGTTTCGAGGAACGCGGCCTATGTCAATCCTGACCCCGTGGAAAACGTCCAGAGCGGAGCCTGGTCCTCACAGAACACGGCTATATCAATCAGACCCCATGGGAAGCATTCAGAGCAAATTCCTGGTTTCATGGAAGGCGGCCTATGTCAATCCTGACCCCGTGGGAAACGTCCAGAGTGGAGTCTGGTCCTCGCAGAACACGGCTATGTCAATCAGACCCCGTGGGAAGCATCCAGAGCAAATTCCTGGTTTCGTGGAACGCGGCCTATGTCAATCCTGACCCCGTGGGAAACGTCTAGAGCGGAGCCTGGTCCTCACAGAACACGGCTATGTCAATCAGACCCCGTGGGAAGCATCCAGAGCAAATTCCTGGTCACGTGGAACATGGCCTATGTCAATCCTGACCCCGTGGGAAACGTCCAGAGCGGAGCCTGGTCCTCGCAGAACACGACCTATGTCAATCCTGACCCCGTGGAAAGCATCCAAAGCAAATTCCTGGTCACGTGGAACACGGTCTATGTCAATCCTGACCCCGTGGGAAATGCCCAGAGCAACTCTTGATTCTGTGAAACGCGGATGATGTCGATTTCATCAAACACTTACGGGTCCTCTCGACCCGTAAGGAAGAAAACTCTCTTGTAAGATCCTTACGACTTATAAAAGAAAACGCACTTAGGAATCCTCACGATTTCTAAGAAGAAAATACACCTACGAGAAAACTCTCTTGTAAGATCCTTACGACTTATAAGAGAAAACGCACTTAGGAATCATCACGATTCCTAAGGAGAAAATACACCTACGAGATCCTCTCAACTCGTAGGGAGAAAAGTCTTTATGAGACCCTCACGGCTCATGAAGTTGAAAAGTATTAGGCAGCAGATCTAAACCTGTTTCCTAAACCATCTCTACCTCTCGAAGAATTCAAAACGGAATGCTCTCTCTATCATCTGCAGGCTACGCTTACTAAAGGGACATGCCGATAACAAAGAAAAGAAGAAAGCAAGAAATGACATAAGATAGTACGAAAGAAATGTATCTTTTATTCATAAATTCAATTGAGTACAATTTACATCATATAAAAGAAAAAAATGGGGATACATTTTATTCAAAAATTACAAGTGGTGTAAAAACAATTATTGAGAGGGAAGCGTTTTCAATAGACCAATCAGCCGCTCGCGCACTGCCCTCACCCTCTTTTCTTGGTCAGCTGCCGCGGCCAACTCTGCTTCGACATGGGCTCGTTGTTGCAAGTAGGATAAAAGTTGCTCTTCGACGACCCGCTGAGCTTCCCCACGATTCTTTGCATCTTCCTCAATGAGGTCGAGTTTTTGCCTCAGCGTGAGCCCGCCAGAAATACATCGTAGAAGGCTTTCGAAGATAAATTTCAATTGTGCAGCGTTTGCATCAACTTGAGCATGCAATCGAGCAGATTCGCTTGAAGTCTCTTCGCACTCCTTACGCTTTAAGGCCACTTCCTGTTCAAGATGGCGGAAGTAGAGAGTGCTCTCCTCGACCCATGCAGCCCGCTGGGAGTCACAGCCAAGACCTCAGGGGCAGGACGTCTAAACTCGAGCTCATGCAGACAGGCCTCAATTTTCCTGCAGTGATTAACCCAGGACTCCATGATGCCTTCGTTATGAAAGTGCACGAGCGTCGCCAGCATGGGATTAACCTCAGCAGTGAAATCTGTAACAAGGGTAGGAGTCTCCACATCAAGCTCCTCGAGGTGATCGATCAACATGCGCAGGCTATTCACAGCACCTTTGGAAGAGGGACGTCGAGAAAAGGGGCCTACTGGCATTATAACTTGAGACTCGAATGGAGCTGAAGTCGATGTCACAGCTACAAAGAAAATCACATTCAAATAACGGTTCAAGAAATAAAGAAGATTCATGAACAACGGAGTTTACTATACCGGCTGCAGCAGGTGGCAAGACTGGGAATACCGATGGTGCAGCTGCTCTTTCGTCTCATCCTTCGATCTGTAGAGCTGAAATTAAAATGAAGAAGAATTAGAAATGATTTGACTTCCCGTAAAGGAAAAGAAAAGACGTTAGCTAAAGGCTATACTCACCAGCGCCACTGGATGAGGCAATCTCCGACTGGAAGGAGAAATGGGGATGCAGCACCTGATACAAGTGATCAAAAAGGACTCCTGCAAGGATGTAGTAATGCGATGTCAGTGCATAAAATATACTGCCTACAATGAAACCGATGGGTCACAAGTCCGTACCTTCCAGTATTTGAGAAGATATGAGAGAAGGAAAAAGGGCGGCCACCGTCAAAGTAGCAACTGGCGATACTACCTCGGGTGGCACAATCTCAGCGCTCGCCACGCCTGCATTAGAAGTGAAAGAAATACTGTCAGGAGAGATCAAAAGGGATTACAGAACAAAAAGGAAAGCAATGACCTAAAATCTACCTGGTAAGTCGTCGGTCGAGACCGCAACAAGGGCATCATCGGATGCAACGACTGCCTCACCCTCCTCCAACGGAATGGTCTCGCCTCCCGTCGCCTCATCCCCTGACTCTGCGAGAGCCATCGTAACACTCGCTACGCCAGGAGATGGCAGAGAACCGCAAGCGGAAAGAGTGACGATTGAAGCAGTGCCCGACTTTTGAGAAAGAGTGGGTACCTCGAGCTCAGCGATTGCAGCCATCTCACCTACCGCTACCTCGGGCTCAGAGATTGTAGTCGTCTCACCTACCGCTACCTCAGGCTGGGTGGTTGCCACCACGTCACCCACCACTTCCTCGGCAAGACTCGGCCCTGCAAGATAGGATATATGAGAACCTGAAAATTAAAACTTTGACAAAAGAACCCAATGTTACGTTACCTTGGGTCGATTTTTCGATTGCTTTCCGAGCCGCACGTGCCTCCTGTCTGTGTGCGGTAGGCAAGGCGGCCGAAGCACCCTCTGAAGGAGTAGGGGCAAAGGTAGCAGCGCTCGAACCTGCACCCGCAGCCAAGGCAGCACTACACTCCCTTACTGCGCGCATCTACGCTTCCTTTCTGCCCGGGCCGTGAAGGCAGATCGTCTCAAGACCTCCGTCAACGGGACGTCATCGTCCATGCCAATAGTTGCCTCTGGAG
Organism: Agapanthus africanus; assembly: GCA_030015575.1. Classification (NCBI taxonomy): domain Eukaryota; kingdom Viridiplantae; phylum Streptophyta; class Magnoliopsida; order Asparagales; family Amaryllidaceae; genus Agapanthus; species Agapanthus africanus. Next base: position 829,622,372 of record JASDDO010000019.1, read on the forward strand.
CCGTTATGGCATTCGTCATTGGTCGTTTGAGTAAGGCATCTTTCAGCAGTGCTGAGGAGGCCGGGACTTCGATAACTGGCCCTGGCAGCATCTCTGCATCACCCTGTGGGATTGGCATTGTAGTCCCTGCGATAAGATAAGAAGGGGGTCAGATTGTCCATAAGAAAGGCGAATGAAGGCGCAATGAGCCGAAATATACCAACGCCCAGCGAAGCGCGAATCCTCTCCTCCTCCTCGAAATTCTTGAGGGAAACCGCTAGAGCCTCTTCAGTGGAAATGCCTGGTGGAGAACGAGTGTCAGTCAAAACATCATAACAAAAACGTAAAAAAAAATGGGGTACGATTGAAGCTTACTTAATTGTACGAGGGTGGCCAGTCCCGCTTTATGGCTTGCTGATCGCTCAGAAGCGGCAATGGCAGCCGCCAAATCAGTATCGTCCGGTGCTATGAACAGACCCTCATTGGTCCCATATTCACTCAGGCCCACGCTATAAAGAGCATGAGGCTCCTAGCCGAGTACAACGTCTACAGAGAGGATCGACTTTTTCTTCATCTTCTGCGAGCGAGCTCCAGTCGCAGCTAGCACAAGCTTACACTTGGTGGGCACTTTAGGACGACGGGTCCCGATACCTGAACCCACGCTAAACTCGGGGGAAGCTACATTCACCGTCTCCACGGGAGCACGGGGTATCGGTAGCTCGGGCCTGTCACGCGGGACTTCGATCACGGCAACTTCCCTTAAGGGTGGACGGACAATGATCAGTCGCTTCAGAGGGACGTTTCGATCACCGGCAAGGGGTGCACCCTTGCGATCGAGCAACAGTCGCTTCTCCTCCCTGTTGAGAGCGCCCATTGAGTGCTGATACCAGGCCACGTACACATTGAGGGCCTTGGGGACACAGCTCGGTTCGCTGATAAAAAAGTTGGACCCTGTGTTCACGCACATAAAATGATGCAGCGCGTTTCACATTCCCTCTTCGGTGGCAGCAGGTTCTAACAAGAAGGCCTCCAGCGGGACTCCTGATTGTAGCTCAGCTGCTGAGCGAAACGATGCGGATTGTATCTCATGAATAACGCCGCATCATTTTGCCTAAACACTAGAAAGCCCGGTCTGATAGAATATAAATGAAGGATTTCCCGAGCTTTCCAAACGGAGGCTCCATCTTTAAAAATGTCCCGCAATGGCTGCACCGTTGTTGCGGACTCTTTACCGATGGTCAGAATCTTGTCGGTGAAGGTCACGCCATCTCCAACCATGCGAGGACGAAGGAGCAAACCTCTAGCTTCCCGTAGTGATAGATTTACAATAGATGCGCCGACTAATCGCATAATCCGGGGGAAGCCGCACCTGTCATAGAAGGAAGGCCTTTTATGGATACCGAAAACGCCAAGTGCATGTAGCTCGAGCCATGACATGAAGTAATGCATCGAGAAATTCACATGCTGCACTCCGGGTTCAGTAGTATCCGCCACTTTGCTGAGGCCGTAATACAAATGAGGTAACCCGGCAACCCCGACAGCCACTTTCACCCCAATAACCATTCGGTGAGCTAGGTAGAAGACAGACGGCCTTATACGGCGAAGGTGCATCGGGAGTGCAAACCAGCTTAACCATAACCCAAGAAACCCCAAAAAGAACGTTTCCTCATCAATCCCAGGGACTACAACCTCCGCAAAAGAAACGACTGGGGTGTTAGGAAGGAAGAAACTCTTTTGATCTGCCTCCGCCGTTGGCAGGTTGTTTAAACCTAAACCGAAAGAGTCGTCAAGTGTGGCGAATTTAGCAGCCTCCTTCGAAAGGACTTCCGGATGGAGAAAACGAGCGATGAAATCCTCGAAATTAACCCCGCGGCTCCCAGATTCGAGGAAAAGGCCCTCATAAATATTCAACACTTTGATCAAACTAAGAAATTGGTGTTGAATAGCGCTCTCCGGGGTAAGGCCGGTCATCACTGGCTTGGCACCAAAAACGTATTCATCTGTAGGAAGCAGTTCCTCATAATGCTCCCCCATAACCGGTAAGCCAGAAACTTCTGCAAATTCCTCTAAGGAAATTGATACTTCTCGGTCCAGCGAAAGGAAGGTGTGGGTAGGAATATTCCACTGCTCCAGAAAGGCCTTAACCCACCAGGCAGGAAGCGTAGGATACTGGAAGAGAGAAGCATAAATTGCAGGATACAACCTAAGCCTCGGCAACTGCGACTTCTTCGCTGACAGAATATAACGGGCTCATTGAAGATAGCCAGCTGGATGACGAGGAATTAGGCCAATCATATATGGTTGTCCCCACGGTTGCGCCTCGCCTTAACAAATACGTCGCCCCAGGGTATCCAAAGCCATTGGAGGCTGAACAGGTATCGAAGTCATAGCAGGCTGAAGAAGACCTCCCGAAGTCCAGTTGACTTCTTCCACGGTATAGTTCACTGGGGGTGGGTCGGCGTAATGGATCTCCATGATGGGCTCTGAGGGTACCGCGCACGAAAAGCTCTGCCGACCCTTAATAATTTGATTGTACCATGTCCCCCAAAGATGAAGATTCTTATGTTCCGGGTCGTGATCTCTGATCAATACTAAGACTTCCCGGTCCACAGGCGTTCAAGAGAATCCTCCCTCTGAACGAATGAATAGGAAAAAACGGTCGAAAGAAATGTCACCCGCGCGAAAAATAAGACAAAAGTCAATTGTCAGTGCTATAATTTAAATTCCGATATTTGGTACTTTAAAATTTGTACCGCACTGCAATGCAGTAAAAAGTGGACCAAAGGGGGACCCACAAAATCTAGATGACAATTCATCAATTAATAAAACAGCCTCATCATTTGATGAGACTGTTAATTAGATGAGGAGATCCTCAATTGAATCTCATTTAATGAGAAATCCCACGGCATAAGGAGTAAATCTCCCCTTGAGAGCAGTGCTCTGTGACAGAGTGACACTTGTCAAACTCTAATCATGAAGGAATAAAATATTCCTCAAGACCCTTGCTCTGGAAAAAACGATGGAATAATCCATTAGAAGAATTAAAATTAATTTTTATATATGAATTAAAATTTTAAGATCTTCAAGATCCATGAACAAACTCTTAAGAGTTCTTCATAAGAAGATTAATAAATCTACATGATTTGAAAGGAGCAAAGCTCTGTTAATGGGTTAAGAACCCCTGAAAAAGATCTCTTTAGATCTATAATTCCAAGAGAGCAAAACTCTATTAATGAAACCCTAAAAGGGTTTTCTTTAGATCAAAGATCTATGAAGAGCAAGGCTCTGTTAATGGGTAAAACCCTAGATAGTTAAAAAGTTTAATCTTTACCTAAATTTTGGCAGAGTTTTAACTCTTGAAATTTCTTAAAATGAAGAGCTATGCTCTGTGGAAGAATAAAAATTCTCAGAAAACAAAAAGAAGATGAATAGAAATCATCCTAAGGACCAAAGGTTCTATTTATAGGCACTGAGTGCCGTTTCAACTTCTTAGTTGATCTGAGGGCGCAGATGCTACCACCGCTGCACTCATATGTGGGCCACGTGAGCGCAACGGTGGTGGGGCATTTGTTTTCCCCAATCAGAGCAAAGCTCTGCTTGAAATTTAAATTTCAAATTGAAGCAACGGTTCAGATGCAGCGTCAAGTGCGCTACGCCCTAAGCAGCGCACCACGTGTAAGATGTTTCCTGATTTAAAATCAGGAAAACCTACGGAGAAGGCATCACGTGTTAGCACGTGACCAGCGATCACGTGTTGACACGTGACATGTAAAAGCGGCGGCACAAGGCACATTCGTTCCCTGAGTAAATCAAGAAAAAAAGCTCCAGAAAAGGCATCACGTGTGCACACGTGACCAGCGGTCACGTGTTGGCACGTGATGACCAAGCAGCGGCAAAGAACAGAGCGCAGAAGGAAGGGAAGCCCATTCCAGGGGGGTCATGTGCCTACACGTGACCAGGGGTCACAAGCGCAGACATGACCAACGGTCACGTGGCCACACGTGACCAGCTTCAAGAGCCTTATTTTTATGACAGAATTAAATTCTGTGAAAAAGATCTCTCAAATCTTTCCAAAGGAGAACGATTATTTGGAACCGATTGGATTAAAGATTTAAAGGTGATTAAATATCACCTATCTATGGAAAAATCTTGAACTTGGAAAGATTTCCCCTTAAAATCTAACCGAAAAAACAAAGGGAAATCTCTGGATTTAAAATCCAATGGTGAATAAAATTCACCTAATAATCCAAAGGACCAGATGAATGATGAATGCAAATCAGATCTCTGAATGAATGAAAATCAAATCTCTCAATGAAAGATTCACAAAGACTAATTGATTCTGCTCCTTTTCCTATAAATAGGAGCCAACAGATATACAGAGGGGGAGAGAGAAGGATATACAGAAGAAGAGAGATAGAAAAAGAGAAATATAGAGCCTTGAGACTCTGGAAGAATTGGATCTTCTGCAGAAGAAAATCTTAGGTAAGAAAGGGAAAGCCTCTAAAAGAGAATTTAATTCTCAAAAGAGTTCAACTCTTATATTAAAAGAAGAACATAGTTCTCTCTTTAGTAGAGGATCTGCAAAGTGCACATCTCCCCATGAATTGAGAATTTAATTCTCATTGGGTTGAGATCCTGCCATGCAGATCCAAAGCATAGAGAGGGAATGGAAATTTGAGAATTTAATTCTCACAGAATTATAGGAATTTAATTCCTTTGAGATAAAATTAGGGTTTAACCCTATATAGGAATTTAATTCCTTCAGAATGAACAGAATCAGGGTTTAACCCCAGTTAAGAACTTAGTTCTGTCAAAATAACAGGAATTTAATTCCCTTAAGAAAGAAGAAATTAGGGTTTCACCCTATGACAGAATCTCATTCCTCAGAATATAAATTAGGGTTTAACCCTATTTAAGAATAATTCTCTAAAAGAGAATGGGAATATAATTCCTCTAAAGCTTTTATTAGGGTTTAATCCTATGATAAAATTCAGTTCTTTATATATAGGAGGAATTTAATTCCTACAGGAAAATCAGAGTTCAACTCTGTCAGATAATATAATTCTTCAGAGGAAAATGGGGATTTAATGAAGAATTTAATCAGAAATTGCAAAGAGGCGGGGTCACGTGCTACCACGTGACCCCCGGAAAGATCCACAGAGAAGGGCTTTTGAGGCAATGCCTCACGTGACCCACGTGACCCTTGGCAGAAGCTTTAACGCACAAACACTTAAATGCCCATCACGTGACAGCACGTGATGCTCCAAATTATTCAATATTCTCAGCAGAACAAATAGAGGGAGGGCGCCCTCACGTGCTACCACGTGACCCCTCTTGCCTTAGTGTTTAACACTAAATTGGAGCCTCTGAACCCGGTGTTTAACACTGTTTTGCCTCGGTGTTCAACATTAATTAAAGAGCTTTACTTGCGGTGTTTAACACTGAATTTTTGAGTGTTTAACACTAAACTAAATCTCTATTAACAGAGTTTAATATTAACTTTCTCGGTGTTCAACACTGATTGACCTTTAGTGTTTAACACTAACTTTAGCCCCATTGGCTAAGTGTCTAGAGGCAAACCTCTCCTCTAATGGACCAACAGAGGGCCAATATCCTAAATATGATTGGACTTAGCCCAAGATGGCCATCAGTACTCAATTCAAATTCAACTGAGCCAATGGGCTCATAATATAATTAATTGGTCTTGGTTCCAAATTGGGCCAAAGACTGTTTAATCTACCTTGGTTTAAGGGTACATCTCTTCACTCCTTTGATATCTGGCGTTGTAATTCCTTAACGTCTTCAAAGAGGTGACGGGTCCCGATGACCACATATTGATACGGACTGTGGGGTCCTTAAACTCATGGACTATGAGGTCCTTAACCTTGACCGTGATGTCTTAAAACTAACGCCGGACTGTGGAGTCCTTAAATCCACGGACTATGAGGTCCTTAACCTTGACCGTGATGTCTTAAAACTAACATCGGACTGTGGAGTCCTTAAATCCACGGACTACGACGTCCTTAACCTTGACCGCAACGTCTTAAAACTAACACTGGACCGCAATGTCCTTAAACTACCTATTGACCGCAACGTCACTAAACTAAACAACAGGGCTCCCTTAATGGCTCTATTGTTGGATCTAAACGATCCCGTTAAGTCGATCTTAGTCTAAAAACTAGACTAACGTGTCCTTAACAAACGTTTAAGTCGATCTTAGTCTCCAATGAGGCTAACGAATCCTTAAACCCAAACCCCCAAACCCAAATCTATGATAATACGGATTTGGACTAGTCCACGCCCTACGGGCGACGACATAATTCAGTCTCCGTATACAATCCATGGGAAACTAAACACAAAATAAACACACACGACACAAAGTGACCATCTGGAGAAGGAGAAAGTGGTTACCACGATGCGGTAGCGTAATTAACTGCAGGAGCTTGCGCCTGCAGGGAAGAGCGTCCCCACAATCAAAAACCCCTCAAGCGAGGAGGAATCTGACGGAGTCTGCTACATCGGACGCATCCGTCTAAACCTTCGATACACGGTGCCATAAATCAACTTGGCATTTTCGGAGAGGTAGACGGATAGCACAAATTAGCATCTGCCCCGAATCTCAAGCAAGACGTCTCCGCCGTCGCGCCGTCGTTCGGAGGGGAACAGATTCTGGCACGCCCGGTGGGACCTTTTCCTCTTTCCACTCCACACTTCGTGTTACGTGTTCGCGAACCAAACACGGTTCGCTAATGGTTGCCCTTGGGTTTCAAGGTACTAAGATTCGGCGTCTTGCTTATTGCAGAAAGCAAAGAATCAATGGCTTCCGCTTGCGCGACATGCTCCAACTGCAATTGCAACCAACGCTCTGCCTCACCAGGAGGTATAGCCTACGGACCCCAAGCTGCTTCGCTATTCACAATGCCCATGGAACAGGTCACTCGAGCCACCACAGGGTTGTTTTTCGGGACTATGCTCCCGCCAGCGAGCTTCACCGCTCCTGTGCTGACATCGGAAGCTCCCAAGAAGTCGGTCTTTGATCGGCTTACACCTACCGCGGCCCCTCTCAACGGATCGCCCAACACCAGCGCCTCGGTCTTCTCCAGACTGGGCCAGAACTCCTGTGGACCCGCAATGGGGCCTACAATCCTAGAGAAGGCTGCTCCTAAGAAAATAATCAGTCCTACTCCTGAAGTCGTCAAGGAGGCTTCTCCTGCTAAAAAGTCGGTCTTTACAAGATTGACTGTTCCAGCTCCCGCTCCTGCTACCCAAAGGACATCGGTCTTTAACAGGCTGGCATCAGCAGCGACCCCCCACCTACACAGGGGGCAAGACGAAGCTATCGCCCTCACCGAGCCGATTCCATCAGCACGACACGCTCGACGTCGCTACTGGCGCCGAGTAAGGAAGGCCGGAGGCAACTCCCCTTCTGGGCTAACTCCTCCAGCCCCGACGACAGAAGCTAATGCTGCTGTTCCAACTAAGAACAGCTTTGAGATGCTAAATAAGGTGCACAGGAATTCTCCTATCGCGGCGCTAAAGAGGTCTCCCCCTCCGCTGAAAAAGGCCGCGGAAATAAAGCCAGAACAGCCCCAATCTCCTCAACGGCTGTCTTCCAAAATCTATAAAGTCTGGCGGCAGACCCAAGACTCGGTGATCGATCCAAATTTCTCCCGCCAGCACAAGAAGCTGAAAATTTAACAGGAAGTCAGTCATCACGTTAAGCCACGAAAAGCTGTCTGGGTGCCCACCTCAACGGTCCCCTCAACTTCCACTGCTCATAAAAAGAGGAGGCCGGAGAAGAGCCTCGGGCCGGCGACGAGGGCTAAAGGCGCTGAGCCCAGATGCCCTAAGGCTGGGGGCAGGATGGTCCATACTGTATACATGGCATCGGGGAAGGAAGACAGCCGTGCGTCTGCAGGTCATAGACCGCTTACACGGTCGGTGACCAAAACTCATGAGCAACAGCAAAAGCTCCAGGAAATGATGATCGCAATGGCCGCGCTTACTGGGCCGAAAGAAAGCCCCGAGGCATCCTCGGATCAGCAACAAGAACAGGAAACTGACGCTGAGTTCCTCCGGAGGATGTTGGAAAAGAAAGACAAAGAGGCTGCGGAACAAGCGGCCAATATAAAGCAAATAGCCCACTTATTTCAAGACATGGTTGGGATGATGATTCAACAGGATCCTCCCGTGGAAGATCCCCCGATCGTCCTCGAAGATGATAGAGGAGAAACATCGAATCCACCACCGGCTCTTTCAACGGCCAAGGAGGAGACAATCTCCAAGGCTGACTTGGACGACTATATAGCCCAGCAGATCCGGGTTCATCATGCGACTGAAGCAGCTGGTCAAGTCGTAAAAACGGGGCGACCATATCCGAGCTGGTACGACCAAATCAAATATCCGCCGGGTTATACAATACCAAAATTCCACGTGTATAAGGGGACCGGCAATCCCCACCAACATGTTGCCCAGATCAGGGCCCTTTGCGGTAACACCAGCGGTGATGATAAACTGTTGCTTCGCCAGTTCATGGGCAGCTTATCAGAAACAGCGTTCGAATGGTATTCGGAACTCCCGAACGATTCTGTCAAGACGTTCGCTGAAATGGAGTTGCTATTCACTCAGCGATTCGCAAGCGCCAGCGAACGCACTCCAATAACGGCGTTGATTAATGCCAGGGTGAAACCAGGCGAAACGTGGGTCCAGTATGCTATACGCTGGCGAAATTTGTGGTCGAAATGCGAGCAACGCATTGAGGAAGCGCCCGCGGTGGGCATGTTCGTGGGTACCCTAGACCCTCATGCAACTATCTCCCAGTTTATGATGTTCTTTAAGCCAACCACATTCCAGGCTCTAATCGACAAGTTGGCCCAGATGGACCAGATGGGTCACAGGCCGCCTCCCCCGAAACCAGAACCTCGGAATGACAAGGGTAAAGGGAAGGCAACCTTCGTTGTGAACACACAGCAACGACCCAGTGCCCCAAAGCTGGCAGATCAGCTGGAAGAAAGGCGGCGGTATTACAACGAGAAGATGAAGCGCCCCTACTCGTTCCCGCGGGATAAGACGAAACGGTTATTCGAGTTGGCAGTACGCAACAGACTTATAAACCTACCAAATCCAAGACGACCGCCACAACCCATTGAGGTGAACAACCCCAACTATTGCCCCTACCATCAAACGGTAAGCCATCCGATTGAGGATTGCTTCGTTTTTAAAGGATGGATTGAAGATCAATACCTCCAGGGGAAGTTTGCACTATCCGAAAAATGGAAGGTGAACCCGCCACAGCCGCATACTCCTAAGAAAGCAGATACACCGGGGGCAACCTGTTCCTTTATTGAAGAAGCTCCATGGGAGGTCGTGCTGTCAACTAAAACCAAAAGAATGCTGAGGGACCTTCAGGCGTGCCCGGCGGTCAAATGGAAGGACCCGCTTGAACCTCAAATTATCGAAGGGATGTTGAAGTCGCGCCTAACTACGAAGACTCGTGGTGATGGCCCGAATACTCACACCCAACCATCAAAATCTTCGAAGAAAAAGAATAAGGAATCCAAAAGGCCCGTGAAGCCTGGAGACAAGCGCACGGATTTACAGAAACAGATTGATGCGCTGGAGGAGTACAATCAAAAGGCGTGGATTCTCGTCACACTGCAAGAGTTCTTCAACCACGTCTTTCAGGAGGAAGATGATGGAGAAAGCTCGTCAGATGAATCCGAGGGATATGTGGCAAGCTGTCATATGATCTCCCATTCGTTTACGGACGATGAAAGAACTCCTGGCACTGAGAAACTGGGGGCACAGCCTGAGCCAGTTGTATGGCCAACAGATGAAATGATCGACGCCTTTCTAGACGAGATTCGTTTGAAGAGTAAAACCGATCAGGAGAGTGAGAGGGCCGCATTGGAAGGAGCCAAACGCAAGCGACCAAACGAAAGAGTCGGAGCACTCCTGCCAGATCAAAAGATATCCGATGCGAATAAAAACGTGTTCAAGACGAGAAAAAGGTTTGCCAAAGCCATGTCAATGGGGATGAAGCTACCACCATCGGAAGAGAACACGTTCGATGGGGCGGAGAGGCACCCTAATTATTGCTCATATCATCGGAAAATTTCGCACCCCACTGAGGAGTGCGACGCTTTTAAGATGTGGTGGCAAGGATATGTTGCTCACCGGCAACATTTTAAGCGCATGAAACGCAAGACTCGTCGGGAACGAAGAAACACGGCCGAAGAACATAAAAGAACTACCGGCAATTGTTACACGGTTAACGCCGGAAGGTCACAAGTTCTTACCTTTGGAAGCGACTCTGATGAAGAAATGGCTCTGGGCCCTCTCTTTAAGGAATCCGTTTTGGGGAAAGAGGAAGAACCAGAGGCCTGCGAAAACATTCAGCTGCACAATCGCACGCTCCCGGAAAAGAATCTCGGACCTGCGAATAGAAAAGATAAGGGAAAGGAGAAGGCCACTGAGGATATCACCTTAGATGATCATGTCACGAAGGAATTGGCTGCCAAAGATCCTCCCAGGAAGGGTAAAATGGACTACAACATCCTAGCGCACCTAAGAAAGCTACCTTCTCAGCTCAGCATTCTCGACGCCCTCCTATTATCAAAAGAAGCGCGAGATTCATTAATCAAGGCGTTACAAGAACCCGAGCAATTCCAAGCCTTCCTCGCCACGGAAAGGATGAAGGATGAACTGGAAGAAGTGCATACGGCCGACATCACTTTCGGTGACGAGGACCTTCTCCTCAGGACGTGCGATCATAACCATCCCCTGTACGTCTCTGGATACTGCCACGATATCAAGATAGGCAAAATCCTGATTGATAATGGATCCTCCGTCAATCTCCTTAATGTTCGGGTGTTGAAAAAAATTTGCATGAGCGTGCAGCACCTTGCTCATGACAAAATTACCATCTCCGGTTTTGACTCCCAGTCGTCACGGACTCTCGGATCCGTGATACTAACATTACGCTTTGGACTACTCGTCACGGACATCAAATTTCACGTCATTGACGCCAAGACCTGCTACAACGCCTTGCTCGGTCGTCCTTGGTTACATGAGTACAACATCATCCCTTCTACACAGCATCAGTGTATGAAGTACTTTAAGGATGGCTTCGAATATACCGTAACAGGTGAGCTGAACCCATTTTCCGTGAACGAAGTCCGCAAGTACGAAGATGCGAAGTACTTTTTGCCAGATTTCGAGGATACAGAAAGGTGTCGCAAGCCGGAGAACAAAGCCGCTGCCACCATCCCTATTTTCGGGAGCGATACCGAAGAAGGAGAAGAGATAGTTTATGCGGGTCCGTCCCGACGCAACAACCCGGGACCGTCCTCCCCCATATTGATCTTCGGAAGTGACTCGGAAGATGAGGTTAATGCCGTGTTCTCCAGTCGGCCGTCAATACAAGCATCCCCTGGCGATGATCAGAGTTTGCAAATCACCATGGTGCCGTGGAAACACTACAAGGATCTCGACGCACTTCAGGCTCACAATGTGCAGGACCTGCAGACGTTTTACGTCCCTCCCAGGCGAAAGGGTGAAAAGGTGATCCTATTCTACCAATCCACAGAAACGAGAGTGGAGAAAGAGATATGGCATGGCGTGGATGTTACACTTGACATGATCCAACCCATCCGTTTGCCCAGATACTACACAAATGGACTAAAGATGTTATTGAAGCGCCAAGGGATACCCTTAAAACAGACTGTTCGACAAGCTCGATTCTACAAGAGAATTTGGGATGTCCCTAGAACTCAGCGCAAATTGCCCAACGGGAGAACGGAAACGCTCGGCCTTGGATACGTGAGATCCGGTAAACGGGAGAGAATCCACGGTAGCTACGCCGTATATAACTTCGATGAGGAAGAAAACGCCCTGTCCAGCAATGCCAACCCCTCGTCAAAACTGGATCCTACGAGCGAAATGCCGAGTCCGTCATTTGAAGAATGAACGGGCAGGCTTATCAGGAAGGCGGGTCAAACGGCTCGGGAAAATCACAACCGCGAGATGGCCATCTACGAGAAGGCCAGGATGCAACGTCTGTTTCAACAGGCTGCAAAAGACAAAGGTACTCCTCCCTGTCAACCCGTTGTACAAAAGGCCCAACGCAGAGGCAGAAGTAAGTCAAGAGGCGGAAAAAGAAGTCGACAACAGCGACGCAGGATTAGAGAGTCGTGGGATCGGGCATTGCGCGGTCCGGATTTGTCCATCATGAAGAAGATGAGTCGAGCGTATTCCTTCCCTCGAGACAAGACGAAGAAGCTACTCGAGCTCGCTATAAAACATCAAATGATCGCACTTCCGGAGTCTAAGCACCCTGAGTAAGTTAACGAGGTTTCTCATCCGGGCTATTGCTCTTATCACCGAGCCATAGGACACCCTATCGAAGACTGCTTCACGTTCAAGAACTGGGTCGAAGACCAGTACCAGCAAGGCAGATTTGCTTTATCCAGCAGCTGGAGGGTAACGCCGCCACAAAAGCACGAAACCAAAGCCGCAAGAGTAGAGCCAGATCCACATCAGTCTTGGAAGCGAGTTCGCACTTGTCACATGATTACAATATTAAAAGAAGAGCCCGAGAACATGGATGACCTTCCCTGGTGCTTTGAGAACAACAATGATAAGGTGATCTCAGAATTTCCACCAGCTCCGAAAGAACTGGAAGATGGCATACATACGACTGCAGATAACCTCAAAAAGATTGAGTTGGGATCGGAAGACGATCCGCGACCAACATTCATTAGCGAGCTACTATCTGAGGAAAGGGTGGCGGCGTTAAGAGACGTGCTTCTACAGCATAGAGATTGCTTCGGGTGGAACTATTCCGAGATGCCGGGATTAAATCCAGAGATTGCTGTGCATAAATTAGCAATATCCCCGGATATCAAGCCAGTCAAGCAGGTGCCAGACGGATGCGGCTTGAGCTTGAAATGAGCATTAACGCCGAAATCAAGAAACTAATCGATTCCGGGTTTATCCAGGAGGTACAGTATCCTGATTGGGTTGCCAACATCGTCCCGGTAATGAAGAAGAATGGGACAGTACGCATATGTGTGGACTTCCGAGATCTCAATAAAGCCTGCCCGAAGGACGATTTTCCGGTACCGGTCACCGAGCTGATGATAGAAAATACGTCCACTCATGAGGTCTTCTCCTTTATGGACGGTTCATCAGGGTACAATCAGATAAAAATGCATCCCGAAGACCAGAAGCACAACGCTTTTCGGACTCCTTTGGGTATATTCTGCTACAAAGTTATGCCCTTCGGTCTAAAGAACGCCGGTGCTACCTATCAAAGGGCCATGACAAAGATCTTCGATGATCTCATACATGAAATCGTCGAGTGCTATATCGATGACCTCGTAGTGAAGAGCAGGTCATACGAAGAGCATTTAGAGCATCTGAAGACCGTATTTCAACGCCTTCGGCAATATAATTTGAAGATGAATCCCCTCAAATGCGCGTTCGGAGTCTCCTCGGGTAAATTCCTGGGATTCATCATCCGACACCGAGGTATCGAAATAGATCCATCTAAGATCAAGGCGATCATTGAAATGCCACCCCCAAGGACTCTCAAACAGCTGCGGTCTCTCCAGGGGAAGCTTGCGTACATCCGGCAGTTTATCGCCAACCTGTCAGGCAAGTGCCGTCCTTACAGCCACCTGATGAAGAAGGGAACCTCGTTCGTCTGGGACCAAAAATTCTAGAGCGCGCTAGATGAGATCAAGCAGTACCTGCAGAACCCGCCGGTGTTAGCTGCTCCAGTCAAGGGAAAGCTTCTCATTCTTTATACAACCGCCCTAGAAGGTTCTTTAGGCGCATTATGGGCGCAAGAAAACGACCAAGGGAAGGAGAGAGCGCTCTACTACTTAAGTCGAGTTCTGCTAGGGGCAGAAAGCAATTACTCCCCAATCGAAAAACATTGCCTGGCGCTAATCATTGCGATAACAAAACTCCGGCACTATGCATTGGCACATGAAGTCCGTCTTATATCAAAGGTGGACCCCCTAAAATATCTAATGTCAAAGGCCATATTGACGGGGAGGCTCGCTAAATGGGCCTTACTCTTGATGGAGTTTTCAATAACCTATCAGTCTCTCAAGGCGGTGAAAGGCCAAGCCATCGCCGACTTCCTTGCTGAGCATCCAGTACCTACCGGTTCACCTCTAAACTGCGATTTGCCGGACGAACATGCATTTGACGCGATCGACGGTGGTGATACCCGATGGGAACTTTATTTCGATGGAGCATCCTCCGTAAAGAAGCGCAAACAAAGTACCCCATTGATCAAATCAGGGGTAGGCCTCATCTTCGTAACGCCACAAGGAGGGATAATGCGCTTTGCTTTCTCCTTAACGGAACCGAGGACAAACAATGAAGCCGAATACGAAGCTTTGATAGCAGGCCTCGAGATCGCCATTGACATGGGAATTGAAAACCTCCTCATATACGGGGATTCTCAACTGGTCGTTAGTCAAGTAAACGGCGACTACCAAACGTGCAAACCGGAGTTGGTGAAATACGGTGCAAAGGTGCAACAACTGTTGACCCAAATTCCCTCCTATACTTTGGAGAGCATACTACGCGCGGAAAATAGCAAGGCAGACGCGTTAGCTAAGCTCGCTAAAGAACTGGCTGATGAGAACCTCGACGACGTCAGAATCGTGGTACAAAGCCGTCGAGTGCTCGCCCCAACGGAAATATCTCCGGAATCATCCGAAGAAAAGGGAGCGATTGAGCAGACGACTCTACAAATAAAAGACCGTGAGAAGGCTGAGGACTGGAGGGAAGTCTTCATAGACTACTTTAAGTCCCACCGAATGCCCGAAGAAGCGTCCTCAAGACATCAGCTCATGAAACGAGCTCTATTTTTCGCTTTCGTCAATGATACTCTATACAAGAGGTCATTTGACTCTCTGTGGTTGAGATACTTAGGACCTGACGAAGCAGAAAAAGTCGTTCAGGAAGTTCATGACGGAATCTGTGGTTCTCATCAAGCAGGCCCGAAGATGAAGTTAAAAATTAAACGGATGGGTTACTACTGGCCCACGATGATCCAGGACTGCCTCGAGTATGCGAAGCAATGCCACTCATGCCAAATCCATGGGGATTTCATCCACCAGCATCCGAATCCACTACATCCAACGGTGGCTAGCTGGCCATTCGAAATGTAGGGAACTGACATAGTCGGCCCCATCGAACCGGCATCGTCCAGGGGACACCGTTTCATCCTGGCGACGACTGATTACTTCTCCAAATGGGCGGAAGCAGTACCGCTGAGGGAAGTGAGGACGGAGAATATCCTCCACTTTTTCAAGACGCACGTCATTTATCGGTTTGGAACTCCACGACGGATTATCTCCGATAATGGGCCATCCTACAGAAGCCATAAGATTAGCCGCTTCGCGCAACAACATAATATAGACTGGAGATACTCCTCAGTTTATAATCCACGAGCTAACGGTCTGGCCGAGGCCTTCAATAAGACCTTGACAAAGATCATAAAAAAGACGGTGTCCCGAAATAAGAGGGACTGGCACGAGAGACTGCAGGAGGCTCTTTGGGCATATCGAACTACGTTCAAGACGGCCACGAACACGACGCCATACGCATTGGTATTCGGTACAGAAGCGGTACTCCCCCTCGAGATAGAGCTACCTTCTCTACGAGTGGCAGTCCACCACGAGTTGACAGGCGAAGAAAATGCTCACCTTCGGCTTGAGGAGCTTGATGCCCTTGATGAAACACGGCTCGTAGCACAACAAAACTTGGAGGCTTATAAAGCAAAGATGACGCGCTCATATGAAAGATTGACCCAACCGAGGACATTCCGCCAAGGCGAACTCGTGCTAGTGGTCAAGAGGCCTATGATCCCCAACCGCGCCAAGCGGGGAAAATTCGAGCCGAACTATGAAGGCCCGTACATCATAGACAAGGTCTATCAGGATGGAGCCTATCTACTCATGGATATGCATGGCGAAAGGCCTTTCAGGCCAATAAACGGCCGCTTCCTAAAGAAATACTACACTTAATGAGCCACAGCCTAGGTTAACGATAGATGACGACGACTATGTCCGCTCGCTATCTTCCTAAGCTCAAGCTCTATAAGTAGTAGTTGGCCTTCTCCACGACGGACCGAAACGTCCTTAAACTAACGACGGACCGAAAAGTCCTTAAAACTACTACCGCAGCATTCTTAGGCTGATGAGATGAATAAAAAAAATAATAAATAAATAAAATAAATAATAATAAAAAGAAAAAAACGGTATGTCCATAAGCAAAAAGGGCACGGATGAAAACCCGAAAGGGCTCCGTGAGTAAAAACAGCAGGGCTACCGGCGAGTGTTTGTGAAAACCCGAAAGGGCGCAACCTCGTTAAAGGACACTTGCGGGGCCCTCACGACCCTGTAAGGAGAAACCACCCGCGTGAGATCCTTACGACTCACAAAGGAGCAACACACTTAGGAGTTCTCACAATTCCTAAGGAGAAAATACACTTGCGAGATCCTCACGACTCGTAAGGAGAACTCTCTTATGGGACCCTCACGGCTCATAAGATTTGAAAGTCTTAAGTCACAGAGACCTAGACATGTGCTTAAGCAAAATCCCCCATACCCTTCGACAATGCCCTACAAGCGGCTCATACTGACCCCTGTATACAATCCACGGGCACGAATGAGCATTTCCCCAGCAAAGTCCCACCCGTGACTAGGGATACGTCCGTATGATGAGCAACCCTTATAAGTCCTCTCGACTTATAAGGAGAAAGCCCTCTTGTAAGATCCTTACGACTTACAGAGGAACATACACTCAGGAATCCTCACGATTCCTAGGGAGAAAATACACCTACAAGATCCTCACGACTTGTAGGGAGAAATACCTTTGTGAGACCCTTACGGCTCACGAAGTCAAAAGCCTTAGTTGACAGGACCCTAACCCTGTTTGTTAAGCCACCTTTGTTCAACATCGACAGAGGCAAATGATGATTCGCTCCTGGCGATATCCCAGTTGTTGCGGTGCTGATGCCGAAATCGGTGTCTAATATCAGATTTACGGCGAAAAGCCAACAAGCCACACATGCATACGAAATAGCCGAAATGATGGGGCAACTTGCAATAAAAACAGCAAGTAAAAATGTATGCATGAAAAATAGCCGAAATGATGGGGCAACTCGCAATAAAAAGCAGCGAGTAAAAATGAAATAAATAGCCGAAATGATTGGGCACCGCGAAAAATAGCCGAAATGATAGGGCAATCGCGACCTCCGCGATATAAAAGCTCAAATGATAGAGCATCGCGGAAAAAGAAATTAAAAAAAAAGAGGTTTTAATTTATGCCCTACAGGTGATGTTCCATCACACCCTGTATACAATCCAAGGGCGTAAACAAAGGAGTGATCATACTTCCCCCCAGGTCTCATCAAAGAAAGAAGCTAAGTCTCGACGGGCCGCAAGCAACCTAGAGATCATCCCAACACCCGTCTCGTAACAACGGACACAACTTCAGACAAAGCGGAGCAGCGGCAACCCCTAGCTCCATTGCTCGGTAATATACATATCACCAACAGCCAAACCTCCCTTCCGTGAAATGCGGATACAATCAGCAAAATTCCTGGTTACGTGGAACGCGGATAACGTCACTCTTTGACCCCATGGAAAATGTCCAGAACGGATCCTGGTCCTCGCAGAGCACGGCAGTGAACCCGTGTGAAGCATCCAGAGCGGAGCCTAGTCCTCGCCGAACACGGCAGTGAACCCGTGTGAAGCATCTAGTGCAAAATTCCTGGTTACGTGGAATGCGGATAACGTCACTCTTTGACCCCGTGGAAAACGTCCAGAGCAGATCCTGGTCCTCGCGGAGCACGGCAGCGAACCCGTGTGAAGCACCCAGAGCGGAGCCTAGTCCTCGCCGAACACGGCAGTGAACCCGTGTGAAGCATCTAGTGCAAAATTCCTGGTTACGTGGAACGCGGATAACGTCACTCTTTGACCCCGTGGAAAACGTCCAGAGCGGATCCTGGTCCTCGCAGAGCACGGCAGTGAACCCGAGTGAAGCATCCAGAGCGGAGCCTAGTCCTCGCCGAACATGGCAGTGAACCCGTGTGAAGCATCTAGTGCAAAATTCCTGGTTATGTGGAACGCGGATAACGTCACTCTTTGACCCCGTGGAAAATGTCCAGAGCGGATCCTGGTCCTTGCAGAGCATGGCAATGAACCCGTGTGAAGCATCCAGAGCGGAGCCTAGTCCTCGCCGAACACGGCAGTGAACCCGTGTGAGGCATCTAATGCAAAATTCCTGGTCACGTGGAACGCGGATAATGCCACTCTTTGACCCCGCGGAAAACGACCAGAGCGGAGCCTGGTCCTCGCCAAGCACGGCAGTGAACCCGTGTGAAGCATCCAGAGCAAACACCGGACTGTGGAGTCCTTAAAATCCACGGACTATGATGTCCTTAACCTCGACCGTAATGTCTTAAAACTAACGATCAACCACCCTGATTCTGTACTGGTTCTACCTTGGTTTAAGGGTACATCTCTTCACTCCTTTGATGCCTAACGTTGTAATTCCTCAACGTCTTCAAAGAGGTGACGGGTCCCTGCAGCCAAACATCGGACTGTGGAGTCCTTAAATCCACGGACTATGAGGTCCTTAACCTTGACCGTGATGTCTTAAAACTAACATAGGACTGTGGAGTCCCTAAATCCACGGACTATGAGGTCCTTAACCTTGACCGTGATGTCTTAAAACTAACATCGGACTGTGGAGTCCCTAAATCCACGGACTATGAGGTCCTTCACCTTGCCCGTGATGTCTTAAAACTAATATCGGACTGTGGAGTCCCTAAATCCACGGACTATGAAGTCCTTAACCTTGACCGTGATGTCTTAAAACTAACATCGGACTGTGGAGTCCTTAAATCCACGGACTATGACGTCCTTAACCTTGACCGTGATGTCTTAAAACTAACATCGGACTGTGGGGTCCTTAAATCCACGGACTATGATGTCCTTAACCTTGACCGCGGCGTCTTTAAACTACGATGCCTTGAGCAACCCCTGACCCCGTGAAACACGGATAAGGGTGACCACATCCAGCACTTGCAAGTCCTCACGGCCTGTAAGGAAGAAAAACTCTCTTCTGAGATCCTTACAACTCTCAAGGGAAAACCCGCTTAAGAATCCTCACGATTCTTAAGAAGAACTCACACCTATGGGATCCTTTCGACCTGTAGGGAGAAAAAACTCTTTATGAGACCCTCGTGGCTCATAAAGTGCAAAAGTCTTAGGAAGCAGATCTTAACCCTGAATCCTAAGCCATCGCTGCCCTGCAAGTAGGCTAAGATAAATGGTCCGCAAAACACATTCAATGAAAAGAGACACACCGTCGAGAAGAAGATTGTATCTTTTATTCATAAACCAAAATGGATACAAAGTGCAATTCCTGAAAGAACAAAAAGAAAATACTCTCATCTATGAGTATATACAAAAAAGGAAGGAAAAAATACAAATGTTTCAAGCCGGTGGGTGATTTAGCAGCTTGGTCAACTCATCCTGCTTTTGTTGGGCCACGGCCTCATGATTTAAGATCGCCAGAAGACGGGCCTCCGCCTGAGCCTGCTGGGCCTGATACGAAGCGAGCCGGCCTTCAAGCTCTTTCTCGGTGGCCTTATGAGCCTCGACCCTCTCACGAGTGAACGTGGCAGCTTTATCAAGAGTCACCACCTCCCTGATAGACTCTTGAAGCACCCGCCAGAGTTCATACGCTTTGTTGGCCTTGGCAGTAAGACTCGCCTGAAGCTCGCTCACCGCTTTCGAAGCCAGCTCCCTCTCCAAGAATTTACGGCCGAGCCTCTTCTCGCACGATGTCATGTTTGTCGCGCACCACGCTATCAGCCCCCGCAAGTCCGCCTTTGCAGCCATGACCTCCGAGGAAAGACGGGAACATTCAAGTGCGTGCAAGCAAGCCTCCACCTGCCGACAGAACTCCACCCAGACTCGCACCACTTCTTTGCTATGGTAGGTGGCAAGAAAAGGAAGAGAACCGTTAGCCTCGGCAGCAAATGCTTCAGCTGTGGTTGTACTGCCAGCACGAAGCTCCTCGATCAAAGACGACAGGGAGACAAGGCTCAATTGGGCCAAGCGTTCTGAAGCTCGCAAAGCATAAGGGCCGGGCGGCATGACGACACACGATTCCAACGCTATTGGAGCTGGCAAGGCTGTTCAGAGTTGAAAAATATTAGTAAGACTCTTAAGCAAAGGAACAAGTGAGGCTATACCGGAATGTCACTTACTTACGGTCATGCAAGTAGGAGCTGAGGGTGCCCCTCGCCCTTCGAGAACCTCGACCTCATCATCGGCCTCCTAAACTATAGAGAACATCAATGTCAATACGCAAAATAACAATGATGCTATGAAAAGTGATGAACAACACTCACCTTGTCAAGATGAGAGGACGATGCATTGAGGAGATATCGCCTGCGGAGCGGCCATTTCCAAAAGACGCTGGAAGGATTGCCGAGGAGACAGATCGACAATGGAGGCCGCCAGTCCACGCAATTCTGAAAAGACAAAAGAGTTCAGGTAACAGAAAGATTACTAGCTCAAAACATGGAAGGTTACCTTTGACACTCCTCCCATTCTGAGCCGGGGGGATAGCAGCTTCAACGGCCTCTGTCGTGACCTCAGGCTCCAACAAAAGGAGGGTAGTCCCGACTACCTCCATCTCAACCTCTGGGCCGCCTTCGGGTAGAGTCATTGGGACGGCGACCACCGAGGGAACCTCTCCCAAAGGAGCGAGTACCATGGAATCAAGAGCCGCCACCGGAGGTTCTATTGCGAGAGGAATGGCATTGTCGGCCCCATCCGAATCGAGTAAGGCTGCATCAGGAATGTCAACGGGCTCTAGCTGCAGCAAGCCAATAGGGATCTCTCCCATCGCCGAAGACTCTGCACAACACGCACAAAATAAGGATACATATATACAAGCATAAGCAATCTGAAGAACTGCAAAGAGATATAAGAACATACCAATGCGCAGGGAAGCCTTCAGTATGGCTTCTTCAAGCTGATGCTCCTTCTCAAGGAGGCGCGCGCACCGAGGTTCGAGGGTAGACTCATGGCCGCCGGTCCACAGGGAAAGCGCGTCCACAGCATCCTCCGAAGCGGCCTGTTTCAGGGCCCTTTCTCCCCATTCCTCCAAAGGGCCAATGAACCGCCGCCGAATCCATGAAGGGTCTTCATAAAAGATTACGGCAGGATAGGGCTTCTTCGGAACCTTGACGTTCTGGGACTCATCTTGGGAACGTCTTATAGCCTCGGCCAATTGTGTGGCCTCCTTGGCAGCCGAACCCGGGAAAAGAAGACCAGCATCCGACTCTTGCACGGCCAGCGACTCATCTGGAAGTATGGGCTCCGACTCCGTTAAAGAATCAAGTAGGTTGGTGGCCACCCTCTTCCGCCTCTTAGATCCAGAACCGGCCGCCGAAGACGACCGTTTCTTTCCTCGCGGAGCTTTGGTACGGCGGCGACCCACGTCGCCTTCAACACCATCGTCCCTATTACCCTCGCTTGGTGCCACAACCGAGGATGACACCGCCATTGTCGATGCCACGGGAGGCAATGCTGCCGCAGGCGGTGGTGCTGCTACTGGGGCCCGTCTACCCCACGATCGGGTACCTAGAGGCATACCAGCTGCTGGAGTAAGGTCTACCCCTGACTCCCCCGAATGAGCGCGGTGCCAATCTCCCTCAGAGGGAAGCGGACCGGAGCCCTCGGTCGTAGCTTAGCTCCCAGAACCTGAGGAAGGGCATCATGACCAAGAAGCACCCTTCTTTCCTCAAGAATAATCGGGCTGACTCAATGGAGATACCAACCCGTGAACGATTCCACGCACCGGGCCGTATGCTCAGCTTCAGGGACCATAAAGTGGGAGCCGGTGTTCAACCTCACGAAATGATGTGCGGCATCGCTAACGGCATCAAGTGAAGGGACAGGCGCAACTATGAAAGCCTCAAAGGGAACGCCCTGGTCGTATCCAAGCTGTCAGGCGAATCGATGCGGGTTGTACCGCATGAAAAGAGTTGCGCTGTCCTGGCGAAACACCAAGTAGCCCGGTCTAATTGTATACAAGTGCGCGGCCTCCCGGGGCTTCAAAGAAGGTACGTTGTCTTTTGACTGGTCCCAGAGTTGTTGAACTGGACCTGAGGGAGTAGACAAGACCCGATCATTAAAAACCAGCCCGCCAGCGGCGGCGTGAGGAGAAATCAGCATCCGAATAGCCCCGAATTGAGTCGGGTCGACGGCAGAAGCATCCACCAATCGCATAAGTCGCGGGAAGGGATAGGCGTCGTAAAACGCGGGCCTCTGATGCATAGCGAAAGCCCCCAGCACATGCATTTCGACCCAGGACGTGAAATAATGAAGCGAAAAGTTTACTACATCCACGCCACGAGTAGAGGTATTAGCTGCGGTACCCAACCCATGATAAAGGTGCGCCAAGGCCGGGATGCCGATGGCCAACCATGTCCCCTCAGCCATACAATAAGCCGGGTAGATAACCGAAGCTCTCATAAAGCGACGATGCATGGGGATGACAAACCAACTGAGCCAGACACTAACAAACCCCACGAAGAACGTCTCCTCATCCATGCCGGGAGCAGCAATGGATTCAAAAGACATCGGCGACATAATAGGGATGTAGTAATGTGGTAGATCCGATTCAGTGGTCGGCAGCTTCTTCGGACCAAACCCAAAGGGGTCTCTAATGTTGGCGAACTTCGGAGCTGTCTTCGACAAGACGTCCTCACGAAGGAAACGAGCAATGAAGCTCTTGAAAGTAACACCCTGCTCTTCGGATTCGGTGAACAATCGGTCGAAGATACCTAGCGCCTTGATCAAATTGGGACGCTTGTGGCGGACGGCATTCTCAGCAGACAGGCCGTCAACCGGAGCGGGCTCGGGCTCAAAGATGTACTCGTCAGAGGGCAGCAACTCCTCATACAGACCACCCCTGATTGGCAACCCCGAGATGTCATAGAATTCTGCCAGAGAGATTGAGACCTCACGGTCCCCTAAAAGGAAAGTGTTGGTGGGGAGGTTCCACTGGTTCAAGAACGCCTTAACCCACCAGACATGCGGGGATTGGTAGTGAAAGAGCGACGCGTATATCGCCTGGTAAAGCCCTACTTTCTGTAGCCGCGCGCGATGAGCGGACAGGATGTAACGAGCCCAGAGAAGGTATCCCGTAGGGTGTCGAGGGGTGAGCCCTATCTTGTAGATTTGTCCCCATGGTTGGGCCTCACCCTGGCAAATACGCCGTCCCAAGATATCTATAGCCGGGATCGGATGGTTCGGGATACCGGTCGTCGAAGGCTCGAGCCTCCCCGTTGGAGTCTAGTTGGGCATCTCCACAGCAAAAACCATTCTCGGAAGGTCCATCGGCAAGAATGGGAAAGTAGGCTCTGTTGGTATTGTGCAGAGGAAACTTCGGCGACCCCGGATAATATGACTGTACCAAGTTCCCCATAGAAGCAAGTTGGTGCAGTTCGGGTCATGAGCCCGGATCATCGCCATCGCTTCCTCATCGGATGGTGATTGAGGAAAAGCGGCCTCCGAATAAGTAAAGGGAAAACACGGAGCAGAAGCCATCGCACCTGAAATCGAATGAAAGAAGACCGTTAAAAGCAAAGTCAGCAATATATATCCATGCATGAACATGAAGACTAGTTGAAGAAAACAACAGTAGACTTTTTTTTGGGACCATTGGCTACAAAACACATGGGCCCCACAGAATCAAGATGACGGCTGGTTGATGATGAGACACAGCAATTATAATGAGACAAGGGGGATATTCTGATTAAATAAACAGTGGACATTAAATGACCCTACACATTCTCCTAATAAAAATCCACCTTGGACTCTGCAACAAATCACAAAGGATCAAGAGAATTAAATTCCCAGACAAGACATCATTGCAAGCGTCTTCTCCGTTGAGTACAGAAGGACAACCTAGGGCAAGGAAACCCTAAGAAGCCTCCATGTGAAGAAACTGAGTTCTTCATAGGAATTAAATTCCTTATTAAGAGAAGGGAATTAAATTCCCAGAAACATTTTCTTTAAACGGAATTAAATTCCTTAAAAAGAGGCAACGGATCTCATCATCTCCCTAAAAGCATCAAGTGAACCCTAGGAGATCCATTGTTCGAAGATTAAATGGTTCTCTATTTTCGTTGATAAATTCGAGAAAAATGGGTTCATATTAAAAGAGGTAAAACCCCTAATGTGGATTTAAAATCCAGAGAGTTCTTTTAAAATGAAGGTGCTTCGACCGTTCAACATCATTACCTGAGGAAAAAGGATCCTTCAACAGAGTTAAACTCTGGAAAATGTTTGAGACAGAGAACTAAGCTCTGGAAACGAGAATTAAATTCTCAAGGGAAAAAGTTCTCAAAGGAAGAAGATGAGCAAAGTGAAGGCTCTTCTGAAAAGGACATGGGCATTTATAGGATGTGATGGAAACGCTTCATCTTCCTGATTCCCTAGATGGATCCAACGGTCACAAAAGTGACAGCATTGCACTCACGTGCTGACACGTGAGAACAAAGCTGTGGGGGCATTTGTTTCCTGATTTAAAATCAGGAAAACCTACGGAGAAGGCATCACGTGCTAGCACGTGACCAGCGGTCACGTGTTGACACGTGACATGTAAAAGCGGCGACACAAGGCACATTCGTTCCCTGAGTAAATCAAGAAAAAGGCTCCAGAAAAGACATCACGTATGCACACGTGACCAGTGGTCACGTGTTGGCACGTGATGACCAAGCAGCGACAAAGAACAGAGCGCAGAAGGAAGGGAAGCCCATTCTAGGGTCACGTGCCTACACGTGACCAACGGTCACGTGGCCACACGTGACCAGCTTCAAGAGCCTTATTTTTATGACAGAATTAAATTCTGTGAAAAAGATCTCTCAAATCTTTCCAAAGGAAAACGATTATTTGGAACCGATTGGATCTTCTGCAGAAGAAAATCTTAGGTAAGAAAGGGAAGGCCTCTAAAAGAGAATTTAATTCTCAAAAGAGTTCAACTCTTATATTAAAAGAAGAACATAGTTCTCTCTTTAGTAGAGGATCTGCAAAGTGCACATCTCCCCATGAATTGAGAATTTAATTCTCATTGGGTTGAGATCCTGCCATGCAGATCCAAAGCATAGAGAGGGAATGGAAATTTGAGAATTTAATTCTCACAGAATTATAGGAATTTAATTCCTTTGAGATAAAATTAGGGTTTAACCCTATGTTATAGGAATTTAATTCCTTCAGAATGAACAGAATCAGGGTTTAACCTTAGTTAAGAACTTAGTTCTGTCAAAATAACAGGAATTTAATTCCCTTAAGAAAGAAGAAATTAGGGTTTCACCCTATGATAGAATCTCATTCCTCAGAATATAAATTAGGGTTTAACCCTATTTAAGAATAATTCTCTAAAAGAGAATGGGAATATAATTCCTCTAAAGCTTTTATTAGGGTTTAACCCTATGATAAAATTCAGTTCTTCACATATAGGAGGAATTTAATTCCTACAGGAAAATCAGAGTTCAACTCTGTCATAGAATATAATTCTTCAGAGGAAAATAGGGATTTAATGAAGAATTTAATCAGAAATTGCAAAGAGGCAGGGTCACGTGCTACCACGTGACCTCCGGAAAGATCCACAGAGAAGGGCTTTTGAGGCAATGCCTCACGTGACCCACGTGACCCTTGGCAGAAGCTTTAACGCACAAACACTTAAATGCCCATCACGTGACAGCACGTGATGCTCCAAATTATTCAATATTCTCAGCAGAACAAATAGAGGGAGGGCGCCCTCACGTGCTACCACGTGACCCCTCTTGCCTTAGTGTTTAACACTAAATTGGAGCCTCTGAACCCGGTGTTTAACACTGTTTTGCCTCGGTGTTCAACATTAATTAAAGAGCTTTACTTGCGGTGTTTAACACTGAATTTTTGAGTGTTTAACACTAAACTAAATCTCTATTAACAGAGTTTAATATTAACTTTCTCGGTGTTCAACACTGATTGATCTTTAGTGTTTAACACTAACTTTAGCCCCATTGGCTAAGTGTCTAGAGGCAAACCTCTCCTCTAATGGACCAACAGAGGGCCAATATCCTAAATATGATTGGACTTAGCCCAAGATGGCCATCAGTACTCAATTCAAATTCAACTGAGCCAATGAGCTCATAATATAATTAATTGGTCTTGGTTCCAAATTGGGCCAAAGACTGTTTAATCTACCTTGGTTTAAGGGTACATCTCTTCACTCCTTTGATATCTGGCGTTGTAATTCCTTAACGTCTTCAAAGAGGTGACGGGTCCCAATGACCACATATTGATACGGACTGTGGGGTCCTTAAACTCATGGACTATGAGGTCCTTAACCTTGACCGTGATGTCTTAAAACTAACGCCGGACTGTGGAGTCCTTAAATCCACGGACTATGAGGTCCTTAACCTTGACCGTGATGTCTTAAAACTAATATCGGACTGTGGAGTCCTTAAATCCACGGACTACGACGTCCTTAACCTTGACCGCAACGTCTTAAAACTAACACTGGACCGCAATGTCCTTAAACTACCTATTGACCGCAACGTCACTAAACTAAACAACAGGGCTCCCTTAATGGCTCTATTGTTGGATCTAAACGATCCCGTTAAGTCGATCTTAGTCTAAAAACTAGACTAACGTGTCCTTAACAAACGTTTAAGTCGATCTTAGTCTCTAATGAGGCTAACGAATCCTTAAACCCAAACCCCCAAACCCAAAATCTAAGATAATACGGATTTGGACTAGTCCACGCCCTATGGGCGACGACATAATTCAGTCTCCGTATACAATCCACGGGCAACTAAACACAAAATAAACACACACGACACAAAGTGACCATCTGGAGAAGGAGAAAGTTGTTACCGCGATGCGGTAGCGTAATTAACTGCAGGGGCTTGCGCCTGCAGGGAAGAGCGTCCGTACAATCAAAAACCCCTCAAGCGAGGGGGAATCTGACGGAGTCTGCTACATCGGACGCATCCATCTAAACCTTCGATACACGGTGCCATAAATCAACTTGGCATTTCCGGAGAGGTAGACGGATAGAACCAATTAGCTTCTGCCCCGAACCTCAGGCAATACGTCTCCGCCGTCGCGCCGTCGTTCGGAGCGGAACATAAGACAAGGATGCGCTAGCGCTAGGTGTGCAGCGCTCTAAGCAGTGCACCATGTGTAAGACACGGATGCGCTAGCACTACGTGTGCTGCGCTCTGAGCAGCGCACCACATGTAAGGCACGGGTGCGCTAGCGCTAGGTGCGCTGCGCTCTAAACAACGCACCACATGCAAAGCATGGGTGCACTAGCGCTGGAACTAAAATCCCCTCACCGTTAGATCAAAGATCTAATAATAATGATAAATCATTAATTAATCAGAATTAAATTTTGTTAAGGAAAGATTCCTCAAAATCTTTCCAAATAACAGATTGTGCTCTGTAAATCAGAGCACCGTTGGATCAATGATCCAATGGTAAAAAAAATTACCAAAAGACAGAATAAATTCTGTATGGAAAGATTTATCAATCTTTTTAAAAACAGGAAGATTGCCTTCTGTAAAACAGAAGCCCTAGGATCAAAGATCCAATGGTGGGGAAACATCCCCAAATCAATCAGAGAAAGATCTCTTTAACTGATTCAACAAATCAGCTTATCCTATAAAAAGGCCCCTAGACTTCAAGTCTCGGGGATACAAAAAAGAGAGAGAAAAACCTCCCTAAAAAACCTAGAGAAATTCAAAAGAGCAAGCTCTTGCAACAAGATTTTTTCTTCAAGGTAAGAATGAATGATGAACACAGAGATGAAATCATCCCATGATTAAGAAAGAAGAATTCATTTCTTTAAAAAGATTATAGATCTGCAAAGACAAAAAGTCTTTCACAAGGAGATCAAAAAATCTCATCATAAAATAAAAGAAGAACTTACTTCTCACAGATCATAGATCTATAAGACTAAAGTCTTTCTCAAAGAGATGATGAACATCTCATTATAAAAAGGAGAGGAGAATAATTCAATTCTCTTAAGGATCATAGATCCATAAAGGCAAAGCCTTTCATCAATATAAGAGATTGAAACAAAATAAGAACGGTTGTTCTTAGATCCTGAGATAAAATCTCTTTTAAAAGAACATAAATTGTTTCGAAGATCATAAAATTGATCAGATGCGTTTTGCGCTCTTGTACTGCGCTTCTGCGCTCTCTAGACTGGCGCTCAGCGCCAAATGCGCCACGTGTCAATCGTGCATATACTGCTTAACAACTAGCGCCTTGCGTTTCTGAAATAGCGCACTGCGCTCATGGGCTGACGCTCAGCACCAAGCGCACCACGTGTCACTCACGTGTGCCCCACTAAACTGAAAGCGCAATGTGCTCATGAACTAGCGCTCTGCGCTTATAAATTGGTATCATGCGCTCATCATCTGGCGCCTAGCGCTGAGCGCGACACATATCCCTTATATGTGCGCTACTTGGCAGAAGCGCACTGCGCTCTTTGACTGGCGCCAAGCGCCCCACATGTCGCGCTAACAGAACATAAATTGTTCTCTAATAAATCCCAGAGCCATGATGAATGCTCAGCATTCAATAAAAGACAAAACATTGTCAGAATGCAATTCAATGCTCAGCATTATTAAAAGGGCCAAGCCCAAATAAAGGCTCCAACGGCCCAAAATAAATGTTAAAACATTTTTAACTCGATTGGACTTAGCCCAAATTGGCCATAAGTTCTCAAATCAGATTAACTGAGCACATATGCTCATAAATCCTTGATCTTAGTCCTAAATTGAACTACAGATCCCAACCAAAATTGGTTCAAGGGTACATCTCTGAACTTCTCAGATATTTGTCGCTGTAATCCTTCAACGTCTTCAGGGAGGTGACGGGTCCCGACAACCAGACATTGGACTGTGGGGTCCTTAAACTCATGGACTATGATGTCCTTAACCTTAACTGTGAGGTCTTTAAACTCACGGACTATGATGTCCTTAACCTTGACTGTGAGGTCTTTAAACTCACGGACTATAATGTCCTTAACCTTGGACCGTAATGTCCTTAAAATAATTGACCGCAATGTCCCTAAACTAAACAATAGATTCCAAATGCTCTTTTGTTGGATCTAAACGATCCCGTTAAGTTGATCTTAGTCTAAATTAGACTAACGTATCCTTAACATACGTTTAAGTTGATCTTAGTCTCAAATGAGACTAACGGATCCTTAAACCCAACCCCCAAACCCAAATCTAAGAGAATGCAGATTTGAATAATCCACGCCCTACGGGTGACAACATAAATTAGTCTCCGTATACAATCCACAGGCAACCAAAAACAAAACAAACATACACGGCACGAAGTGACCATCTGGAGAAGGAGAAAGTGGTTACCGCGACGCGGTAGCATAATTAACTGCAGGAGCTTGCGCCTGCAGGGAAGAGTGTCCCCACAATAAAAAAACCCTCAAACGAGGGGGAATCTGACGAAGTCTGCTACATCGGCCGCATCCGTTTAAACCTTCGATATACGGTGCCATAAATCAACTTGGCATCTTCGGAGAGGTGGACGGATAGCACCTATTAGCATCTGCCCCGAAATTCAGGCAAGACGGACCCGCGCGGTCACGTCTCCACGTTTTCGGAGGAGAACACTAGGTACATAATAACACGGGTTCAAAACCATAATACAACCCGAAGGCAACCCCAGATGATACTCTATTACGGATACATCATGTACATTGGAACCATTTCCAACCCGCAGAGTATGGTCACCAGTCTTCAAAACTCTATTGTTTCTCAATCCCTGCATACAATTGCAGATGTGAGAACCAGAACTGGTATTGAATACCCAAGATGCAGAGTTTATTGAAAAACAGCTTTCAGTTACAAACACACCTGAAGCGGAAGTATCAACATGCTTCTTCTTCTTGAGATCAGCAATATACAGAGCATAGTTGCGTTTCCAATGTCCCGACTTGTAGCAGTAAAAACATTCTCCTTTTCCACTTCCCGCAGCCCCAGATTTGTCTTTCCCCTTCGCCTTTTGAACTCCACCTTTCGGTTTGATGGGTTTCTTCTTCTTCTTTCCCTTGGCCTTAGCTTTTGGGACGGAAGTGGAAGATGGCCCATATAACAGAGCGGGAGTTTTCGCTGTCTTAAGCGTGCTCTCTGCACTTCTCAACATATTGAGAAGTTCAGGCAATGATTTCTCCAAATCGTTCATATTGAAATTCACTATGAACGGAGCAAAGGCAGGGAAGAGAGACTGCAGAACAATATCTGTATATTGCTCATTATCCATGGTCCATCCCAATTCCTCAAGTTCTTCTATTAGACCAATCATCTTCAGAACATGTTCTCCTACTGATGTACCAGGGGCCATCCGCATCTGAAACAACTTTCGAGATGCTTCGTATCGTAAAGTCCGAGATTGCTCTTCATACAACTCTTTTGTATGAAGAAAGATGGATTGAACATCCATATTCTCATGCTGCTTCTGATGTATACTGTCCATAGAAGCAAGCGCGAGGCACTTGGCCGTGTAACAATCAATATCCTATGTTTTTCGGATCTCTCTAACCGAAACAGATGATTCAGGACCTGGGATGGGTGGGGCTTTGGTAGTGAGGACATATGATACTTTATCATATGTGAGTGCAATGTTCAAGTTCCTCAACCATTCTTTATAATTCGGTCCTGTCAGTTTATTTTTCTCTAAAAGAAGCTTAAGTCCCGTCATCAGGTATCTGCCATCAGGAGAAAGAAAAGAATACACTCAGCGAAATGCTCTTATAAAGAATTAGATTGGTTATTATCTTATCTAATCGATGTCTCCCACTGCTTTTATCAAATTTTCTTTCAAAAACTAAAAAGAAAACTATCCAGGATTAATTACATTCTACAGTTTCGCTAATCGGTCAGCCAGGCCAGTGTCGGTACTTTGGGGGGGTTCCCCGTGCTTTCGCATGGACCTAATTAAAATAAACCTCGTTTTTTCAGAGGTCAAACCCATTAACACCTTTCTAAACACCTACTGGATTAGCTAATTGTAAAGTGCAAAACTCTCCTGAGAGTAACTCTTACTCACAGTGGGATCGGGATCCAACTATCAAATAGATGGTATGCAATCTCATTGCAAATTTCAACTCTTGAAACTCCCGATATGGTTTTTTCCCCTAGTTACTTATGACCTTGGCTATGGTCAACATATCATAAGCACTATTCAAGTTCTACCCGTCATTCCGAGACTAACTAGACCCACCCATATGACCCTTGACTATGATCAACATAATCACATGAATGTCCTAACTGATCGCATTATATGCTTTGTAAGAAGACATCACTTAGCTACCGTACACTACATCTTGACTATGATCAACATACATAGCACGAATACTAAGTACTCTGCTTCCTAAAATGACGGAGGGTTGCGGATAGTTTTTATAAAAACCTCTAACGCTTTGAACTTGATCTCTTTGTAGAATCAAAACGGTTTAGAAAAAGAGTGGCTTAAGCTCCGCATCTTTTGAAACTTGCATTTTTCATTAAAAAAAAAGGCTGAGTGGGTTTCAAATCTGATTCTACAATATCTTTAGGTTTCTTTTTCATTACATTAATCTTATTAATGTAGTCCTATCATTTAAGTTCCTAAGCCATCACAGAAAAGAAACGAAAATAGAACGTACACTTATACCATCCGCATTCGCCACAGTGTCTCGTTATGCACCGTTAGGTTACTTAACTAACGGCATAGCGGAGCGGGACTAGCGCGGGTGTAAAACATAAGCAACGTTTATTATATATCATATATATAATAATAATCCATTCGTCTCAGATACTAAGTAATCACATTACAAAATATGAACAGCAGAAGCACATATGAAAATAAAAGGATATTTAGGATGTCCGTATTTTGTATTAAGCCAACAATAGAAAATACGGATTCCCCGGTCGTGATGAATAGTCAAGCCCACACCCATAGACCCCTACGAGAGCGGCAAGTGACCCTACCAATTCTAGAGTTTAGGAGACCCGGTCTCGACTCCTCAAGATGGCCTCCCACTGAACCCTAAAACCCGGTCTCTTGTGCTCCCCTCCTTGGGTCTATCCTAATACGGAAAAGTAAATAATAAATAATAATGGTGACAACATCCTCAACCCGAAAGTGCCCCAAATAAAAGAATATTACATACATTTGATTTTTACATGAATGAAAATAAAGACTCTCATCTCACATAAAACCCCCGGCTATTCGATCACGACAATCCTGCGCATCATATCTCAGCAACACATAATAACACATATCATCAACGTAAGTAAGTATGCGTATCCCGATTGTCGTTGATATATAGGAACGAAACCGGCAATACACCACATACTACACTTACGGTCGCAGAAAAAAAATTGAAAAACTACAACAATTGGAATTGTAACTGCCCTTAGACATCAAAAACCAGGGATATCACATATCAAAGATTTCATGTCCAACAATGTAAAGCTCACATTTAGGTCTCACCCATGAAAATACTTTTTCAAATTAAGTCGGATAATTCAACAATATTTCCGATTAAACCCGAGACCGAAATGTTAGATTTACACGCAACAAACAAATTTGTAGATTCCAATTATTGTATCACAATCTCAAATACTAGGCGCAGTTAAAACATTCGATCGAATGATCAATTACCCAAATAATTCTCAGAAAGCTCAACACTTAAACAATATTAAAATACACCAGAGACTGCTACAAGTTCATACGGGCCAGCACAAGAAGACACGGTCCACGCCTCACCAACGGCGCCGCGGAACCGCCGCAAAATGACCATTTTGGCCACGGTTCCACGGTCGTTAAGTCGAGTTAGGGCTTCGTTCTTCCTGTGGTCCCATATAATTCCCTGTATGTTTTTCTGAGTATTTTTAATGTGAAAAAATCCAACTTTTTGAAAAATTTCCAGAGAGCATGATTCGGGCAACATGTTTCGTTCGTTCGAGGTTTTTAATATCGTCTAGGTTACTCTAAAGCTCTAGCTTGACACTGATACCATTTTTGGGTTTACCTAGCACCTAATCTATAGTTTGGAAGCACCACACATGCCACAATTAAATTTTAAAGGTGCTAAGTAAACTAAACTAGAATTTTAGGGTAACAATGAACAAGTATCACATACAATTGAGAATCTATCACTAAGTGAAGAGATTACAACCTTTGTAGACCTCCATTGGTGACTCCTTAGACCTTTGAGAGTATGGAACAGATCGCTAGAGGCCTTTCTCGTCCACGATGATCCACCCGAAGTCTTTTTGCCCAAAGCTCCTTGCTTTACTTGATCTTTGGAAGAAGTATAGCAAACACCTTACACAAATGGACTAGAGAGGTGTAGAATGATGAGGTGATTTGTATTCTATAATCAAAACCCTTTCTTTTTATCAACCTCGCTCTTTAGAAAAATCAAGAGAGCTTGGAAGAAGAAGAAGATAATGGTGGCTAAGCTTTTCTCAAGAGATAATGATATGATGAAAGATAAAAATGAGAATAGAAAATATAAATATTTTCCACTCTCATCCTTAACCATGGGTTAACAAATATCTAGATATTTATTTTGGAGAAAAAGAATCATAGAAAGTTAACTCATGGTGGGAGCTATGGTTAAGAGAAAGGTCAAGGATAATTATCCACCATGAATTGATTTTCTATTTCTTTAATTCAAAAATAAATATATATACATATTTATTCCTATGTGAGTCTTGCATTGCCACCACTAGTGTATCATCAACCATGATACAATATATGTATGTATGTGTCAATGCACATCATCATGTGCATACATGCATGCATACATCAACAAAGAAAAGGGTTTAATAAATAATTAATCTAAAATTCTTTGTTAAATCAACACTTGATTTAACAAACCGGTCATATCACATACGACCCGACCAATAGAAAAATGCCCGATTAAATATATGGTATCACATACACGCATTTAATCGAGTCCCCGCGCATATCTCATATGCACACCATATCTTTTCGCCTGAACTAGGAAACTTCATTGTGGGACTCTAAGACTCGTCAATACGCCGGCAGTAGGTGATGATCATATCAAACACCCACAAGCCGCAAGCGGTAAGCTAAACGTAACGGCCACCCGGGTATTGAGCGATCAGAAGAAAACCAGCGACGCTGTCAAAACTCCCGTCGAGCCAACTGGCAACACTTACCGTACAGTCCGGTCTCTTCGTCAGATATGCTGCATATCGAGTCTAGAGATGGAATCGTCGACCCTAATAACTCAATAAGTCATGCCGGTGTATGGCTCATAACAGATCGAGAAACTACTGATAACAGTTATCAGTAAATCTCAGCAGCCCTGGCCAGGGACTTCCTGTTGTAGCCAATCGAGCATAGCACAATATCAACCCCCAATACCGGGAGAGACGAAACCCCTCCTATCGCTCATTGCCTCCATGTGCCTCGGGACTGTACCCAAATTCCACCTGTTTGCATGACTCAGTAGAGCCATGGTAGGGTGGAGATCAAAGTACAGTGGGAGGATACACATAACTCTATGACGATCTTGGGTCTACAGACTAACCTGTACCAGTGTCACCTGAGAACTGCTATCCGACGATAGATATAATACCACATAGGAGTTCTCGGCGAGTCCGTTCAGTGCACCCAGTCTCCACTGAGCACTCGCATACAATCTTTGGTGTCACCACACCAGATGGATATGAGATCATCCATCGCCCATCACATGGGACAAGAATGGTATACGCTAGTCTACTCTGGAATATCGATGCCCCGTCTCGATACACCCACGACTAGGAACAGTTCAAGGATATGCTTATAAACTACACGTGTCCCATTAGTATGATCTGCATCATAGTCCCAGTAGTCAAGCAAATATCCTATGGGCTTTATCAAAATGTACCAATTGAATAAGATGCATGATCAAATGAACATGTCAAGATAAAGTAAACCAGATATGATACTATCATGTCGAGCAAGAAAGTCATCTATATACATATATACATGTCCAAGCATCCACTATACATATAATGGCCTCTAGTACATACATATATCTAACACCTCGGGCGGTATTTCATGTCGAACTGGGACAACTCCCACCTCCATTTCTCCAAACGACCAAAAGACTTGGGGGAGGCGAGGATAGCCCCCAGGGGTCGCTAGGCAAGAACGAGGATGGTGTGCGTCTGGAAATAGTGTCACAGTTTCCTTGAGTCCACGATGAGTGCCAAGACGATCTTCTCAATGGCTAGGTACCTCGTTTCCGCGTCATTGAAGACGTGGCTCTCATAGTATACCGGCTTCTGGACTCTCTCGACCTCTTGGACGAGCACCGCAACTTGGTTGCACACTGCTAGATATAGCGATAGCTCGTCCCCTTCAACCGGCCGGGTGAGCAGCGAAGGAGTCGCAAGGTGCCTCTTTAATTGCTCGAAGGCGGTCTGGCACTCCTCCGACCACTCGAACCTTGGTATCTTCCTTAGAGCTTTGAAGAACGGGATGCACATCTCCCCAGACTTGACATGAAACGGCTTAGAGCGGCTACCCGCCCTGTTAGCGGCATGATTTCGACATTAGTCTTGGGCGCGGCCATGTTGAGGATGGCGTTGATTTTCTCTGGGTTAGATTCGATCCCACGGTGGGTGACCATGAAACCGAGGAACTTTCCACCGATGACCCCAAATGCGCACTTGGCGGGGTTCAATTTCATCTTGTATTTGCGGAGGGCGTCGAAAGCCTCGCCCAGATCCTTAGCGTGTTCGTCCGATGAGACCGATTTGACGAGCATGTCGTCGACGTAAACTTCCATATTCTTGCCGATCCGCGGCTTGAACATGTGATTGACCAAGCGTTGGTACGTAGCTCCGGCTTTTTTGAAGCCGAAAGGCATCACCTTGTAGCAGTATACCCCCCGGTCCATTGTGAATGCGGTAAGATCCTCGTCTGCTGGATTCATACGGATCTGGTTGTATCCGGAGAAAGCATCCATGAAGTTAAGTAGCTCGTGGCCTGCCTAGCTATCGACGAGCTGATCTATCCGAGGGAGGGGATAGTTGTCTTTCGGGCAGGCCTTGTTAAGGTCAGTGAAGTCGACACACATGCGCCACTTCCCGCTTGACTTTTTGACCATGACTACGTTCGCCAACCATTCCGAATAAGGCACATTCCGAATGAAGTTGGCGGAAAGGAGCCTGTCTACCTCGTCCTCAATCGCCTTTTGCTTGATCGGGGTGAAGCTTCGTTTTTCTACCTGACGGGTCGGACTGTAGGGTCCGAGCTTGTGAGATATGATTTTGGGGTCGATCCCAGACATTTCGGCAAGTGCCCAGGCGAACACATCAGAGTTGTTTCTGAGGAAGTGAACCAGGTCGTCTCGCTGAGTCCCCATCAAAAGCGAACCGATCTGGACCGTTCGTTCTCCGTCCCCTTCTATGAGGGGGACCTCTGTTAGTGGCTCCACCGGGGTCACTCGGACCTCTTTTTGCTCGTCTCGAGTGTCCAGAGAACCCCTGATGTCACCCTCGCCCTCAACATCATTGTTTGGCCGCTAAGACGTAGATGTTGCGGCGAAGAAAACATTTGCGGTTCGTTGGTCTCTGTAGGCCCGACCAATCCCGCCTTGGTCGAGCGGGAATTTCATCGCTAGGTAGTAGGTCGATATCTGAGCCCGAAGGGAGTTCAGTGTCGGACGACCGAGGAGGACATTGTAGGCCGATCGGATTCTCGCGACGATAAATTCCACAGGCAAGGTGCGCGTATGGCCCGCCTCCCCGATGTTAAATTGGAGAGTGATTACCCCTTCCGCCGGGACGGAGTGGTTAGTGAACCCTGACAGGACGTGGGCGGTCGGCCTCAGGTCCGACGGGGTGAGTCCCATGGCAGGAAGCAGTCATAAAAGAGAATGTCTGCCGAGCTTCCCGAGTCGATCGGTATCATCTGCACGTCATAGCGGTAGCCCCGAGCAGTGATCACCAGCTGGTTGTTGTGAGGCAGGGATATACCGTGGAGGTCCTCGTCGGTAAAAATGATCGGCTCGGCTGCTTTGGCCTTCTTCCTCGGGTGGCTGCCAGTCCGCTCGATCGGTGAGGGACGTTGAATCTCGTTGGTCTTCGCCGTTCCCCCGCTGATATGGCCATGATTTGGCCGATTGTCAATTCGCCGGGAGGAGAACGTTGCTCTTGCTCATGGTCGGCTTGCCGCTTATCTCGCAAGTACGTTGCTAGGTACCCCGGGCGGATTATCTCCTCGATGTAGTCTCGGAGCTGCTTGCAATTCTCAGTGGAGTGGCCTTGCGACCTGTGAAAACCATAATAAGGGCCCCGGGTGCGCTTTGCTACCCTGTTCGAGACTGGGGGAGTTTGAAGAACCTCTCGCCCTTAGCCTCCTCCAGCAGTACTGTCTGGGAGACATTGAGCAGGGTGTACTCCTGAAACTTCGGGGAGTAAGGCTTTGCAGGGTGTTTTTCATCACCCCATTGAGATGGGAATACGCGCGCTCTTGTCAGACGCATTACAGATTCCTCCTGCCTAGGGTAGGCAGGGGTTTATTGATTGTGGAGATCCGAATCTCCGGCAGCCGCGGACTAAGCTGCCGTTAATTACCCCTCGCCTTTGGAGCGAGAGAACCTCCGATTAACGGGTTAAACTGGTCATGCGAACTCAATGTGCAGTGTTGTGTTTTGTAGGGGGGTTTGGATATATCGGGGGCCCCATAGAGTTTTTACGGGGGGGCCGCTACCCGGATAGCGGGCTGGGGGTCAAGGGGGCTAGCAGCCCCTTGCGGGATGCGGGGCAGCGCCCCGGCTCAAAAAAAATTTTGAGAGGGATAGTGTTGTAGAGTATGTGTGTGTGTGTATACATATATATAATAATAATAAAAAAAGGAAAAGGCATCCAAAGGATGCGTGGGAAAAGCGCCAGCGTTTTGGGC
Source organism: Agapanthus africanus (assembly GCA_030015575.1). Classification (NCBI taxonomy): domain Eukaryota; kingdom Viridiplantae; phylum Streptophyta; class Magnoliopsida; order Asparagales; family Amaryllidaceae; genus Agapanthus; species Agapanthus africanus. The sequence continues at coordinate 829,660,405 of JASDDO010000019.1, forward strand.
GCTCGCACTTTGAGCGTAAGGGCAGTAGCGCTTTGAGCGCTAGCGCACCACGTGTCAACACGTGGGCGCTCGGGCGCTAGCGCTTTGGACGCTAGCACTTTGAGCGCTAGTGCACCACTGTCACAGCCCGAAAGAGCACGTGACTGGCCCTTGAACCATATGAAGTCTATAGGACTCCATCTGATCCAAGTAAGCCGAAAGCCCAGAAATCTAAAACCATAATAAGGATAAATAAACAACAGGCAATACACTATACAACGCCGAAAGGCGAGGATCAAAATCTAAAGAAACCCAGATAAGCATGAAAACTGCAACACTACTTAAGCGCGACTCTAAGGTCGAAATAATACATCACTAGTGTCTGAGTCTGAAACAATATACAAGTCTTTGGTTGATGGAAATTCTAGATACAAAGAATAATACAAGTACAATGGTGGTCCTGATGCAAAGAATCCACCTACCGAGCAAATCACCCGCAAAGGAAACAATGTGCCGGAAATGCCGCTATGGAACCTGTACGGCAAACCTGCAAGAACTGTGGCACAACGGGGGTGAGTTGCCAACTCGTGAATAGAAAGTATCTACAAGCAGAAATTGGAAGCAAGACATAAACCTAAGTCATAACGATCAGATATAATATAAACCTCAAATGAATAAGTTTGAAGCATAGTAAAGTAGCAATGTAACATCTAAACATAAGTGTAGTGCCGAGTACTCGTACCAGTGCCTCACGTAACAATGTATCACAGATATGATGTATGTATGCGGTAAAATGAAAACAGGAGATATCGTAAATGAAATCGTCAGAAAATCAACGTCGAGCATTGACACAAACTATATACCTCAATAGCAAATAAAACCCATGTATCATGTATCCGACATGTATGCAACATTCATGAGGGTACTCTATCAGGTACTGCTAACAGGTAATGCAATGCATATCCAATAAATGTGGGGTAGGGGAGATATAATATACTATCAACCATAAAGTCCCCGAGCACATAGGCTCCTCTCCAATCGAGCTCATAGGCTCCGAGCACATAGGCTCCTATCACATCGAGCTAATAGGCTCCAAGCACATAGGCTCCTCTCCAATCGAGCTCATAGGCTCCGAGCACATAGGCTCCTCTCCAATCGAGCTCATAGGCTCCGAGCACATAGGCTCCTCTCCAATCGAGCTCATAGGCTCCGAGCACATAGGCTCCTATCACATCGAGCTAATAGGCTCCGAGCACATAGGCTCCTCTCCAATCGAGCTCATAGGCTCCGAGCACATAGGCTCCTCTCCAATCGAGCTCAATAAATTTGCATAGATCATCGTGATGATATATTTAAGTATGCGCATATATATATATATATATATGTATATTAGCGTCCCATACCACTAATATATATACTCTAGGGGTACACATATATATTTCAGCGTCCCATACCACTGATATATATATGCAAGAGTAAAACAATCTAGAGTCATCATATGCAACCATATCACAGTGCGAGATCCATGAATTATAATACATGCCACAAGAACACTAATATAAGCATGCAACTATGTAAAGGCATGTGCATAAGGAATATGAATCATTAACATATGCAGCAATGTGAATAGCAAGAATATGCGGACATTGAATAATCGACGTAACAGTAAAGAATCTACACTCACGTGTACATGTCGTGCGGTTATACCATTTAAAAGGAGCGACTCGGGTCTAGTCTAACATCTACTGTGTAACTACAGATCTAAGTATTAAGTAAATCAGGAGGGGTAAGGACACCACCTAATGTCCGAGTCGATACAAACATATATATATACATAAAATAGTCCGTAATCCCGCCTCAATAGTATCGCTTACAATACAGTATATCATATGACATTCCTCAAGTCATGAGTGCGGATCTATCATCAACATAAAGCTCGTACGGTAAATCGTCGTACGGCATCCCAATAGCTAGGTACGGGTCAATATCATATTATCTTATCAAGTACCTGGTATTCTTATCATCATAACACATAATCTGGGAGACTGAATCTAATTCTAGTACAAATCGATACCATCTATATAATTATGAATGCGGGGTAAAACACATGCCCCAAGCCCGCAAGAATCACATATCGTATTCCAAATACGAATCATATCAAATCACCGATCTCACGGCACCCAGCCCAATATCATTGACTCATCTCCAAAGTCGTCCAATATCATCATCAACGCCGTGTAAGTATAGTGAATATGCAAGGGTGTGCGTGTGGGTGTAAACCTATTCTAGGGTTCGTGGCTATGAACTACACTAGTTTACTTCTAAGCCTAAACTATCCATAAAACACCTAACACAATATCCATGTCACTCTGTAACTATCATAAATAGAATATCAACTGCGGACTGCGGGGGTGCTATACGTCATCCCCCGACTTCCCCCTGTAGATATAATCTACTCACCTTGCGTCTTCATTTGTCGACGTCACCACGCGCTTTGCTTGTCGTCCCGAAGTCTTCATGGGGTACCTCAATTGGCAACTCAAGAAAATTCTTGAGTTGCCCCTAGTGTCCCAAATCCTTGCTTCTTTAGCTCCAAGTGTAGATCTAGGGATTGTGCACATTATTTATGAAATGGGGGTGGGGTTTTGGAGTGATTTTTGAGGTGATTAGAGGACTTGAAGATGGGGGGGAAATGAATGGCAGGAGCAGCAGCAGCAGCTCAGGAAGAGAGGGGAGAATTGAGAGGAAAACCAAGAGAAAATGGCTAAGGTTCAAGTCAAAGTCCTCACCTACCCCCTCTTCTCACCATACCTAGTTTCTTTAATCCTTTTCTCTTTTCTTTTCTTTTTCCTTAAACCCCCTTCTCACTCAAATAGTAAACCCAAAAGAACCATGACAAATGAAATGTAACACAAGTGTGAAAAAGTGATATGCGCATGTTTTGCACAAAATTGCCAAAAATCCAATTAGCGATTTTTTTTAATCGCGATTAGCACTAATTTAGCATATAACTAATCAATTAAACTTAGAAATGGTGAAATTATCAAATTTACCCTATTTTAGAATTTTCCATAATTTTTCTCAAAATTTTTCCTATTTATTTGTATTTAATAATACCAAAATATTAAAATATTCAATAAAATAATATTAAATTATAAAAATTCCCTAAAATAATATTTCTATTTTTTCGAAATGTTACAATCTACCCCCCTTAAATAAATTCGGTCCCCGAATTTAAAAACCTAACTATACGCACCTTCAAAAGATAGGGATACCTCTTCCTCATCTCGCTCTCGGTCTCCCAAGTGACTTCCTCGCCGCTCTGGCCACGCCAAAGTACCTTGACGGACGGCATCTCTTTCGACCTCAATTTCTTCACTTGCCGATCCAAGATCATCACCGGCTGCTCTGCATAGGAAAGGTCGCGCTCAAGCCGGATCGTCGGGTGCTGAATCGCATGCGAAGGATCATGAAGATATCTGCGGAGCATCGAAACGTGAAATACGGGGTGTACGTCTGGAAAAATGGGCGGAAGGGCTAATCGATACGCAACCGCACCAACACACTCGAGGATCTCGAAGGGACCCACATATCTGGAACTAAGCTCTCCCTTCTTCCAAAACCTCATCACGCCTTTCATTGGGGAGACCCTCAAGAAAACACGATTACCAACGGAAAACCCAAGTCTGCGCCGTCGATGGTACGCATAAGACTCTGCCTACTCCGGGCTGCTCCCATCCTATCGCGAATCAACTGGATCTTCGCGGTCGTCTCCTCCACAATCTGCGGCCCTAAGATACTGCTCTCTCTGAGCTCCGTCCAACAGGTGGGCGACCTGCATCTCCTCCCATAAAGAGCCTCAAACGGTGCCATCTGAAAGGTCTCCTGGTAGCTGTTGTTGTAGGAGAACTCTACTAAGGGCAAATGATGATCCCAGCTACCTCCGAAGTCTAATACGCACGCTCTGAGCATGTCCTCGAGAGTCTGAATAGTCCGCTCTGACTGCCCGTCGGTCTGCGGATGGAATGTTGTACTGAACTCAAGCGAGTGCCTAAAGCCTCCTGAAGCCTTTGCCATAGCCGGCTAGTAAACTGGGTGCCTCTATCGGACACGATACAAGTCGGAACTTCGTGCAGTCGTACAGTCACATCCATGTAAATCTGGGCATACTGAGCAAATCCGAAAGTCGTCTTTATCGGTAAGAAGTGAGCCGCCTTCGTCAGACGATACACGATCACTCAGATGGAGTCATACCCTCGACTAGTCCTGAGTAGACCCACAATGAAATCCATAGATATCTGTTCCCATTTTCCACTCCGGAATGGGTAACGGTTGTAGCTCTCCCGCAGGCCTCTGGTGCTCAGCCTTGACTTGCTGACAAGTCAGGCATCTCAACATAAAATCTGCAATGTCCCTCTTCATTCCGTTCCACCAATAAACATCTCTCATATCATGATACATCTTGGTGGAACCGGGATGGATGCTATATACCGACCGATGTGCCTCCTCAAGAGTCTCGCGCCGTAATCCCTCATCATCTGGTACGCACAGTCTAGTCCCAAATCGTAGTATCCCCTGATCATCGATCACGAACGCGGAAAATCTGCCATGTCCCATCTGTGTCCTGATCTCTGAACAGCGGTCATCACTGTGCTGTGCCTCATGTAGACGGTCAAGCAACTGTGGGCGTGCACGAACATGCGCAACTTGTCATCCGATCGGCGTAAACTTGAACTGTACCCGGCTGTCGCATAAGACCTGCCAATCTGCCGACGACTGCCTCTGCATTGAGCTTAAACAGGATAGACTACCCCCGGGCCTCCTGCTCAAAGTATCCGCCACTACATTCGCCCTGCCCGGGTGATACAAGATCGCACAATCGTAGTCCTTCACTAATTCCATCCATCGGCGCTGTCTAAGGTTCAGGTCTCGCTGCTGAAATATGTACTTTAATCTCTTGTGGTCATGAATATCTGGCACGACTCTCTATACAGATAATGTCGTCAGATCTTGAGTGCAAAGACCACTGCAACCATGCCCTGGAAGGAATCCCACTCAAGGTTTCTCCAATCTTGCCTATGCCGAACTGTACGAAGGCTGGCTTTCTTGCATAATCTCTTCTCACTCGATGGACATCGGTGTCCTCAGCACAATATATTTTTTTTTTTTGGAAATTGGTCGCATCCCAACGTCTCTATAAGCATATCTGGTCTCCAGTCTCGACGGAAAGTAATGACAGCTCGTCAGCGTCTCGCCCGAACCTCCGGTTCCACTTGTCTCTATCGTCGTCCACTATGACGCCACGCCACGCTATCTACGCATTGCACTGTTCTCGGCCACGGTCAATCCGAAGTCTCTTGCACGGACTCGAAGTCGCGTACTCTGTAGCTTCATCATTCTGTAGAAGACGTCTGGCCGAACAGGTCCTCGGGAACACGTCCCAATCATCGGAGGAATACTCAACACTCGTCCGTCCCTGATCAATTCGCAACGCATCTGGTAAGTTCCTTTATCCGAACCTGGTCAACTACCTTGTCGACGATACCAAACTCTGGCCTGCTGGGCGTGCGCAATATGACCACTCCTGGGTCTAGGTCTTCTCGTATCGTATTCCAGAAAGGTCCTGTCGAGATTTTTCTCTCAAATCTCTTTCCTGCCGGATTGCCCGGAAGTCATCATCCATCGCTGAAGCAAATTCTTATTCCGGAACGGCTGCATACTTATCGCGCTTCTTTCTGAAAGATTTATCCATATACAACGCCTCTGGGTGCGTATCACATCTCTAATGTCAGCGGAGTGGGACGTCATCTCGTCGAAATCTCTTGCGAACTCTTTTCTTCACTCTGCTTCAATGTCGACTGATTCGGACTCATCTCATCGTGGCTACACGAACTGCGCTCCGACGGCTACGCTCGCATCTGGAGTCTCTCAAGCAGTGTCCCATCACGATATCCGAAAGATGTCGAACCATCCGATCGACTCGTCAGATCCTCATAATATCCCAAGAGCTCACATCTCGGGTACAGTGTAATAGTATCGAGTACATGCCACAGCGTCTGTGGTCCAGCCGTAGAAGGGCAAACCCAAGCCTCACTAATGGCGCCGCGGAACTGCCGCAAACCCTAAGGTTCAAAGGCTTTCACACGGTCATTAAGTCGAGTTAGGGTTTCATTCTTCTAGAGGGTCCATAGAATCACCTGCATGTCTTTCCGTATACTTTAAACTTGGAAAATAGGCTCCTGACCTTCGATCGTCTCTATCGACTCTCAACGAACCTCCGTGAAGTCGTCTCTAGCTGGAAACAATCTATCTGATGACCTCGCATCGGTAAACGAACGAACCACATGTCCTAGTCATTCATCCTCAGGTGACTAGCGACTCGCTATCATCTCTCTGAGTATATGCTCACGCTGCAATAGCTCCAACCATCTGGGCGGTATCTCGTCATTTGCAGCAGCAACTGGCTCATACGCATGTACGCCGAACAACGCCTCAATCCTCCAGGAAAGGCAATACATAAGCGGTCATCTCTGAATCGGTCTGCTCTAGATCTGAGTAAGACTCTCCACACTGGAAATCTTCAACTCAACTGGGCCCGCTCTGGCGCAAAATCGGACGAATCACCTTCGTCTCTCAAATCGGGTAGACTAGCTATCATCTGTCTCATGTCTGCCTGAAAGCTCCGGCAATCTCAGCCCGTAAGCTTCGGAAGCGACATCCTGTCAAACTCAGCAACAGCTGGTCCATCTGTCTGCACGGTAGGCGACATCACAATCTCTGAGGTATGCTGTACATCAACAGTCCCCTTTCAACAGGCAGCTCTAACAATGGCCCGATCATCCGGTGCAAATCCAAGTACTCGCCTCCACCAGAGGTCACAAACACCAATACTAACTCGAGACGTTCCCATGTCACCAGAAAACACAATGGTCGGCCCTCGTACCAGACGAGCTCACACCGGCCGTAACCCCAGCAGCAGCCCAAACTGCGCTCAAACATGGTGACAGGAACCTCGATCGAGTATCAAAAGGGGCACATCAATGGCAAGGAAGGAAACAACAGATCCAAAATGGATACATGATCATAGAAAGGAACAGCATCAATGAAGGTATGATCATGAAACTAATAGAATCGGGGATCTCAAATGGATGTATAATCCTGGATATGAAGAGAATCACTGATCTCAAAAGTATGTACATCCTAAGGTTCCTTAAGCGGAGTGGCGTGTCGTAAGTATGCCGCGGAACATACCAACGGTACGTCACTCTACTTTAGTCACCTATTCCATCAACCAAGGGTCATCCTAATACGACGAAAGTTCGGGTCTAATACCCCCTCGACCAAGTCTAAGTTCCGTAAGGTCAAGCCTAAGTTTCGTATATATATAACGCCCTAGGCTCCACATAGTCAAACTTAGACTCGAACCAAGGTCAACCTAGCGCTCTGATACCAACTTTGTCACAGCCCGAAAGAGCACGTGACTGGCCCTTGAACCATATGAAGTCTATAGGACTCCATCTGATCCAAGTAAGCCGAAAGCCCAGAAATCTAAAACCATAATAAGGATAAATAAACAACAGGCAATACACTATACAACGCCGAAAGGCGAGGATCAAAATCTAAAGAAACCCAGATAAGCATGAAAACTGCAACACTACTTAAGCGCGACTCTAAGGTCGAAATAATACATCACTAGTGTCTGAGTCTGAAACAATATACAAGTCTTTGGTTGATGGAAATTCTAGATACAAAGAATAATACAAGTACAATGGTGGTCCTGATGCAAAGAATCCACCTACCGAGCAAATCACCCGCAAAGGAAACAATGTGCCGGAAATGCCGCTATGGAACCTGTACGGCAAACCTGCAAGAACTGTGGCACAACGGGGGTGAGTTGCCAACTCGTGAATAGAAAGTATCTACAAGCAGAAATTGGAAGCAAGACATAAACCTAAGTCATAACGATCAGATATAATATAAACCTCAAATGAATAAGTTTGAAGCATAGTAAAGTAGCAATGTAACATCTAAACATAAGTGTAGTGCCGAGTACTCGTACCAGTGCCTCACGTAACAATGTATCACAGATATGATGTATGTATGCGGTAAAATGAAAACAGGAGATATCGTAAATGAAATCGTCAGAAAATCAACGTCGAGCATTGACACAAACTATATACCTCAATAGCAAATAAAACCCATGTATCATGTATCCGACATGTATGCAACATTCATGAGGGTACTCTATCAGGTACTGCTAACAGGTAATGCAATGCATATCCAATAAATGTGGGGTAGGGGAGATATAATATACTATCAACCATAAAGTCCCCGAGCACATAGGCTCCTCTCCAATCGAGCTCATAGGCTCCGAGCACATAGGCTCCTATCACATCGAGCTAATAGGCTCCGAGCACATAGGCTCCTCTCCAATCGAGCTCATAGGCTCCGAGCACATAGGCTCCTCTCCAATCGAGCTCATAGGCTCCGAGCACATAGGCTCCTCTCCAATCGAGCTCATAGGCTCCGAGCACATAGGCTCCTATCACATCGAGCTAATAGGCTCCGAGCACATAGGCTCCTCTCCAATCGAGCTCATAGGCTCCGAGCACATAGGCTCCTCTCCAATCGAGCTCAATAAATTTGCATAGATCATCGTGATGATATATTTAAGTATGCGCATATATATATATATATATATATATATGTATATTAGCGTCCCATACCACTAATATATATACTCTAGGGGTACACATATATATTTCAGCGTCCCATACCACTGATATATATATGCAAGAGTAAAACAATCTAGAGTCATCATATGCAACCATATCACAGTGCGAGATCCATGAATTATAATACATGCCACAAGAACACTAATATAAGCATGCAACTATGTAAAGGCATGTGCACAAGGAATATGAATCATTAACATATGCAGCAATGTGAATAGCAAGAATATGCGGACATTGAATAATCGACGTAACAGTAAAGAATCTACACTCACGTGTACATGTCGTGCGGTTATACCATTTAAAAGGAGCGACTCGGGTCTAGTCTAACATCTACTGTGTAACTACAGATCTAAGTATTAAGTAAATCAGGAGGGGTAAGGACACCACCTAATGTCCGAGTCGATACAAACATATATATATACATAAAATAGTCAGTAATCCCGCCTCAATAGTATCGCTTACAATACAGTATATCATATGACATTCCTCAAGTCATGAGTGCGGATCTATCATCAACATAAAGCTCGTACGGTAAATCGTCGTACGGCATCCCAATAGCTAGGTACGGGTCAATATCACATTATCTTATCAAGTACCTGGTATTCTTATCATCATAACACATAATCTGGGAGACTGAATCTAATTCTAGTACAAATCGATACCATCTATATAATTATGAATGCGGGGTAAAACACATGCCCCAAGCCCGCAAGAATCACATATCGTATTCCAAATACGAATCATATCAAATCACCGATCTCACGGCACCCAGCCCAATATCATTGACTCATCTCCAAAGTCGCCCAATATCATCATCAACGCCGTGTAAGTATAGTGAATATGCAAGGGTGTGCGTGTGGGTGTAAACCTATTCTAGGGTTCGTGGCTATGAACTACACTAGTTTACTTCTAAGCCTAAACTATCCATAAAACACCTAACACAATATCCATGTCACTCTGTAACTATCATAAATAGAATATCAACTGCGGACTGCGGGGGTGCTATACGTCATCCCCCGACTTCCCCCTGTAGATATAATCTACTCACCTTGCGTCTTCATTTGTCGACGTCACCACGCGCTTTGCTTGTCGTCCCGAAGTCTTCATGGGGTACCTCAATTGGCAACTCAAGAAAATTCTTGAGTTGCCCCTAGTGTCCCAAATCCTTGCTTCTTTAGCTCCAAGTGTAGATCTAGGGATTGTGCACATTATTTATGAAATGGGGGTGGGGTTTTGGAGTGATTTTTGAGGTGATTAGAGGACTTGAAGATGGGGGGGAAATGAATGGCAGGAGCAGCAGCAGCAGCTCAGGAAGAGAGGGGAGAATTGAGAGGAAAACCAAGAGAAAATGGCTAAAGTTCAAGTCAAAGTCCTCACCTACCCCCTCTTCTCACCATACCTAGTTTCTTTAATCCTTTTCTCTTTTCTTTTCTTTTTCCTTAAACCCCCTTCTCACTCAAATAGTAAACCCAAAAGAACCATGACAAATGAAATGTAACACAAGTGTGAAAAAGTGATATGTACATGTTTTGCACAAAATTGCCAAAAATCCAATTAGCGATTTTTTTTAATCGCGATTAGCACTAATTTAGCATATAACTAATCAATTAAACTTAGAAATGGTGAAATTATCAAATTTACCCTATTTTAGAATTTTCCATAATTTTTCTCAAAATTTTTCCTATTTATTTGTATTTAATAATGCCAAAATATTAAAATATTCAATAAAATAATATTAAATTATAAAAATTCCCTAAAATAATATTTCTATTATTTCGAAATGTTACAACCACGTATTAGCACGTGGGCGCTCGGGCGCTAGCGCTCTGAGCACAAGAGCGCTAGCGTCCCACGTGTCAGCACGTAGACGCTCGGGCGCTAGCGCTTTGGGCACTAGCGCTCTGAGCGCAACAGTGCTAGCACTTTGAGCGCTAGTGCACCACGTGTCAGCACGTGGGCGCTCGAGCGCTGGCGCTCTGAGCACAAGAGCGCTAGATCTTTGAGCGCTAGCGCCCCACGTGTCAGCACGTGGGCGTTCGAGCGGCAAAAGGGACTTGGTCCCTACAATGGGAGTTGTACTCCCAGAAAGGAGCACTTATTATTTGGTGTATATATATGTATATATTTGAGTAGTTAAACTCCTAGGATGTTTTGAAGCTGATGAAGGGGCTTCTCCCCTTGAGCCCTAGTTCTTACCCAAAATGGGGTTTCTGGAGATGGGTCTCCTTCTTCCTTCTCTGTTGGCAGTATCTTGAAGATCAAGAGATGTGAGATTTTAAAATTCTCTTTTTTTTTTAAGATCTGATGGGAGATCCAAGCTCCCCTTTGTGGGTTTGGTGGTGAAAAACTATTTAGTTTAGGAAAAAGAAGAGTAAAACTCTTGATTTAATTCAAAAGAAAGAAGAAGGTTTAGAACCTTCAGAAAGGGGAAAGAGACACAAACCCTAGATTTTTTTGAGAATGAAAAAGTTGTCGGGATATTTTCATTATCCTTACCTTTATAGGCTATACACTTTATATATAGCCCCTTGGGCTTTACAAAAATGGCATTTTGCCCATCCCATGGCTCATGTGCCATTTCTTTTTGCACATAAGCCATGGGCTTTACAAAAATTTGGCTCTATGCCAATTTTTCTTACATTTATTCATAGAATAAAATAAAAGTAATACACCAAAATTATTTATTACAAAATTTTTATCTTGGCGTGGGGGGAGGCCGGCCGCTTCATGTTCGGGCTCGACTCGGGCATGGGCCCACTTGGCTTGGGGTTGACATTGAATTTGACTTGGTCAACCGGGGTGCAATTTTCGACCCCAACAAAGTGCCCCCCATCAATAAATGCACACCACATATGTGGGTCATGTGCATGAAATTGATGGATCTTCTTTCGCGTCGAGGCGACTTGTTTTGGTTCCCACTTTTGGGATGCACTACCCTTTTTACGACATGGACGGTCGACGCTTGACGCGTCTCCGAGACGGATTGTCTGTGGTAGATGTTTCTCTAGCCCGGAGTGATTTGGTATACTGCCCCCGGCGCGGAGTGTCGTTGGTCGACGTTTCCCCGAGGCGGAGTGTCGGCTGGTTGACGTGTTCCCGGTACGGAGTGTCTGTAGTCGACGTGCCCCCGGCACGGAGTGTCTGCTTGACGTTTCCCCATTACGGACTGTCGTTGTTGGACGTTTCCTCGATGCGGAGTGTCGCTGGTCGACGTTTCCCCGGCATGGAGTGTCTCTGTTGGACGTTTCCCCGGTACGGAGTGTCGCTGGTCGACGTTCCCCCGAGGTGGAGTGTTTGTAGTCGACGTGCCCCCGACACGGAGTGTCTGCTTGACATTTCCCCGAGGCGGACTGTCGTTGTTGGACGTTTTCCCGAAGCGGAGTGTCGCTGGTCAACGTTTCTCCAGCATGGAGTGTCTCTGTTGGACGTTTCCCCGGTACGGAGTGTCGCTGGTCGGCGTTTCCCCGAGGAGGAATGTCTGTAGTCGACGTGCCCCCGGCACGGAGTGTCTGCTTGACGTTTCCCCGAGGTGGAGTGTCGCTGTTGGACGTTTCCCCGGTATGGAGTGTCACTGGTCGACGTTTCCCCGAGGCGGAGTGTCTGTAGTCGACGTGCCCCCGACACGGAATGTCTGCTTGACGTTTCCCCGAGGCGGAGTGTCGGCTGGTTGACGTGTCCCTAGCACGGAGTGTCTGTGTTGGACGTTTCCCCGAGACGGAGTGTCTGTGTTGGACGTTTCCCCAGTGCAGAGTGTCGCTGGTCGACGTGTCCCCGGCACGGAGTATCTGTGTTGGACGTTTCCCCGAGATGGAGTGTCGCTGGTTGACGTTTCCCCGGCATGGAGTGTCTGTGTTGGACGTTTCCCCGTTATGGAGTGTCGATGTTGGACGTTTCCCCGGTACGGAGTGTCGCTGGTCGACGTTTCCCCGAGACGGAGTGTCGCTGGTCGACGTTTCCCCGAGGCGGAGTGTCTGTTGTTTGACGCAGAGGTCGATGTTGGAATTGGTTGGTTTGATTTGTTTGATTTGTTTGATTTGAATCGACATCAGCATCGCTATACTGGAATATGGTACCAGGAGCGAATCATCATCTGTCTTTGAGAGGATTTAGGGATTGGTTTTTTTTGTTTGGCATCTGCATTGCTGCACTGGAATAATGCCAGGAGCAACTCATCATTTGCCCCGAGAGGATTTGGGAATTGATGGCTTAGGAGGCAGGTTTAGATCCCTATCACCTAAGGCTTTTCAATTTTATGGGCCGTAAGGGTCCCATAAAAGCATTTTCTCCCTACGAGTCGAAAGGATCTCGTAGGTGTTTTTTCTCCTTAGGAGTCGTGGGGACTCCTAAGTGTGTTGCTCTTTTGTGAGTCGTAAGGATCTCACGCGGGAATTTTCTCCTCACAAAGTCGAGAGGACTTTGCGAGTGCATTTCATCTCTTTTTCACGAGTTTGCGCCCTTTCGGGTTTTCACAAACACGCCGGCAGTCCTGCTGTTTTTACTCACGGAGCCCTTTCGGGTTTTCATCCGTGCCCATTTTGCTTGTGGACATACCTTCTTTTTTTTCTTTTTCTTCTTTTTTTTGAATCTTCACCGCCGGTGGGACTTTGAATGTGGTCTGCCGGTAGGACTTGGAGAGATTGGGATCGTTTTACGCCCGTGGATTGTATACGGTTTCGCAGGATGTATGATCCAGACCGTAAGGCCGTAAAAATTTCGGGACTTTGTTGGCGTCTGCATCGCTGCACTGGAATATGGTACCAGGAGCGACTCATCATTCGCCGTTGGGGTATGGGATTTAGAATTTGGTTGGCATCTGCATCGCTACACTGGAATATGGTACCAGGAGCGACTCATCATTCGCCACTTGGGGATTGGGGAGCGATGGCTTAGGAGACAGTTTTAGATCCCTATCACCTAAGGCTTTTCAATTTTATGGGTCGTAAGGGTCCCATAAAAGTATTTTCTCCCTACAAGTCGTAAGGATCCCGTAGGTGCATTTTCTCCTTAGGAGTCGTGAGGACCCCCAAGTGTGTTTTTCCTTTGTGAGTCGTAAGGATTCCACGAAGGTTTGTTCTCCTCATGTATCGTGAAGACACATGAGTGGGTCTTCCCAATGGAGCATAATTCCGAGGGCGGAGACCAGCCGCGTAACTGGTGATTGCGGTGGGGCATGGGTATGATGAGAATTATTTGAGCCCGTGGATTGTATACGGTAGTCGATTTGGGGACTAACCGTAGGGCTGGGAGAATTTTGAGAAATTGGATTTTGGTTGGCGTCTACGTCGCCGCACTGGAATATGGTACCAGGAACGACTCATCATTCAACGGTTTTTTTTACCGCGATTGCTCTATCATTTCAGCTTTTCTTATCGTGAAGGTCGCGATTGCCCCATCATTTCGGCTTTTATTCGCGGTTGCCCTATCATTTCGGCTTTATTTTCATCTTTATTTTACTCGCTGATTTTTATTGCGAGTTGCCCCATCATTTCGTCTTTTCTTTTTATTTATTTATTTACACATTTTTTTTTTGTTTATTTACACATTTTTTTTACATTCCCAGTTTAACGACTTAGAGGTCGATTGTTCCCAGTTTAACGACGTGGTGGTCAATGGTTTTCTTACCCCAGCTACTCGAATTTTGATCTTGGCAGGGCTATGTTGATGACCGTAGCTCTGTGGCTTATTGGTACATCTGACGACTGTGAGGCTTTCCCGAGTTTGTATTGGTTCTCCACCCAGTCTTTAAAAACATAGCAGTCTTCAATGGTATGACTCACCATTCTGTGATATGGGCAGTATATAGGATTTCCGGTCATGTTCATCTCATGTGGCCACTTTGGAATAGGCAATTGAAGACCGTTGTCCAAAGCGTCCTTGAATATTTCGCGGACTTTATCCCTCTTGAAGGAGTATACTTTCTTCTTTCTCTCCATTGGAGTAGGTGCTCTTACTGATGCTGGACCCTGAGGACGATAAGTCTTTGATTCGCCTACTGTCCGCTTACCACGTTCAGTGTACATATCGGAGGGACTGGAGGCTGATCGCGTCCGTTTTTCACAAAGGTGTTCCGCTCTCGGGCTGGAGGGAGCATCGGTCGGCTACTTCCGGATATCAATCCCCAGCTCACGAACCAAAATTTGATTTTGCTGTAATTGCAATCCGGCGACTTGGGTCGTGAGATCCGCCACAACATTTGCCAGCTCGTCAACTTTAGAATGGACCTTGGCCATCTTCTCATCCCTGTCCTGAAGTTGCCTTTGAAGCCATTGGAATAATGCTTGTTCTATAGTTCCGGGTATGACAATGGGGTCATCCCTACCGCCTGAACTTGATTCAGCATAAACCACGGGTTCCTTTGGCTCAATAGCCCGAGCGAGCTCTTCATCATTTGGATCGGGCCGATGTTGGATGGCAACAACCGCGTCATTGTCCTGGTTATAAGGCGTAGGAAGACTTGCTCCTCTGAGCTCCATCATATAGACCGTATGGATTGTGTACCCGTCTATTGCTTCTTCATTGGCAATGTGGCTCGCTTGGCTCTTAGCTTGCTGCCTTGGTCCGCTCTTTTTAGAGAAAGGCAGATGTCTGAGAGAATCAGGTCCCTGAAGGACTTCGGTCTCCTTTTGTATGAAATTGGCGGTCGCAGCTTGATTGTTTGTTAACACGCCAGGCGACAATGATATTTCTCCCTCCTTGTATTGTTTCTCGACCCAATCCTTGAAGATGCAACAGTCTTCAATAGTGTGTCCCAGCACTCTGTAGTATGGGCAAAAGTTAGGATGATCAGTCCTGTTCGCTTCACTTAGCCTTTTTGGTTCTGGTAGCCGTAAGCCACTCTTCAGAGCATCTTTAAAAAAAATTTAGACCTTGTCCCTTCGAAATGAGTAGACCTTATTTCTTCTTTCCTCCAAAGTTGGTTCTCGAGATTTGTTAGTTTTTGCTCCGCCCTCTCTCTGCTTATTTAGAGAATCGGTGCTGTTAGAACTTCCGCCTTTTCGGTTGTCGTCCCTCCAAGGTTTCGATCTGTTTGCGAACTGAAGATCCTGAGCGGACTCGGGCTATGAGTGTTCCAACGTTTGGACCTTTTTGGTCAGCTCTTGGAATGTTTTAAGGCCTGCGATGCACAGGAAAGGTTTCATCCAGTCCTTCAGATTTTCTATAAGAAGACTGACGGATTGGTCTTGCTCCAACGGCGGTTCACATTTGACAGAGAGATTACGCCATCGGACTATAAAATCCATGTTGCTTTCGTTGTTCTTTGGCTCTGTCCTTACGAGGTCGGCAATGGTGATTTTATCGCTGACACTCATGAACCTTTGCTTGAACAAGAATTCTATTTGAGCGAACGTCGTGATCGAGTCATCTGGTATGCTTGCATACCAATCGAAAGCAACATCCGTCAAGTTATTAACAAACTGACGGAGAAGGAGCGCATCATTGCCCCCAGTATTTGCGCATGATGCTTTAAATTGGGCAATGTGCCGGTTCGCATTTCCCGTCCTATCAAACCTTTCAAATTTGGGGACGACAGAGCCAGTGGGAAACTCCACAAAATCGTACCGAGTAGGATATGGTCTCCCGCTACTGCTGGCATCTTTTTTCTTTCCGGCTTCAGCTACCAATGTTTTGACTTTGTTGGCAACTAAATCCATGATTTGATCTTGAGTTAGCGGGTTGCTGTCATCGGCCGCCAAGACATTTCCTGAGATAGGATGCGGCCGACTTTCATGCAACTCGCCAACCTTTGGATTCGAGGGAATAGGCATCGGCTGCCTCAGGACACCATTTTCCAGTTCATGAGCAGAGCCCTGCGCTTGATTGGGCGGCTGAGAGGCAAGTTGGGCCATTGTTGGTTATATGTATGCCCTAGAGGCCATTACTGTACATAGGATGTACATTGTAGTGGATGCTGGGACATATATAGGGAGGACTTTCTTGCTCAACATGATAGTATGCTATCTGGTTGCTCTTTACCTTAACGTGTATACTGCTTGTCTCTCTGTTACATGTTGGTAAAGCCCTTAGGATGTGTACTTGACTACCTGGACTATGATGCAGATCATACTAGTGGGGACAGATAGTCTATAAGTACATCCTTCAAAGTCCCTAGTCGTGGGTGTATCGAGACGGGGCATCGATATACCAGAGTAGACTAGCGTATGCCTTCTCGACCCATACAGATGGGCGATAGATGATCCCATATCCATTGGTGTTTGACATCAGAGATGATATACGGGTGCTCAGTGGAGACTGGGTACACTGGACGGACTCGCCGAGAACTCCCAGATGGTATTATACCTTACGTCAGATGGCAGTTCTCTGGTGACACTGGTACAGAGTAGTCTGTTGACCCGAGATCGTCTAGAGTCTTGTGTGGTTCCCACTGTGCTTTGATTTCCATCTTACCACGTCCAAGAGGGCGTGCAAAACGGTGGTTTTTGGGTACAGTCCCGAATCACATGGAGGCAATGAGCGATAGGAGGGGATTCGTCTCTCCCGGTATAGGGAGTTGATGTTGCGCTGTGTTCGATTGGCTATAACCGGAAATTCCTGGCCAGGGTTGCTGAGATTTACTGGTAAGTGTTACCAGTAGTTTCTCGAACTGTTATAGGCCTCATATCGACACGACTTATCAAGCTATTGGGGTCTGACGTTTACCACCCATAGGCGAGATATGCGACATATCAGACGATCAGACCGGACTGTACGGTAAGTGTTACTGGTTGGATTCACAGGAGTGTGAGCGGGCTTGCTCGTCGATCTTCTGATCGCTCAATACCCGGGTGGCCATTACGTTTAGCAGACCGCTTGCGGCTTGTGGGTGTTTGATATGATCATCACCTGCTGCCGGCGTATTGACGAGTCTTTAGAGTCCTACACAGAGGTTTCCTGGCTCAAGCGAAACGAAATAGGAGCGCATATGAGATATGTGCGGGACCGAGAATAATGCGTGTATGTGATCCCGTATTCTATTCTCGGGATGAATGTATCGAATGGTTGTATGCGATATAACCTAGTTATCGATTCAAGCGTTGATTCGATAAGTCGATACATTGAATACTAGTCGGTTATGTTCGACATGACCGGATCATTGAATCAAGTGTTGATTTAATGATTTAATGTATAATTATATATTTGATATATTACTTTACATTAACTAGTATTGGTTCACTTTAAATGGATTTTCTCACTTGAATTGTGCAAGTTGTATATGTGATATACTTTTATGCACATGATTGTATCATGTTTGATGATACATGCTTATTTGGTTAAGTGTAAAGAACTAAACCATGGTTAAAATGATGATTAGGGTTTTGCTTATTCATTCTTTTATTTGTTTATTCATTTTGGAAATGATAAGAAAAGAATGGTGGCTTTATTTGTTGTTTTGTTGAAGCTTCATGAAGCTTTGACCTAATCCACCATTCTTGTCTCTTGCTTAACCCTAACCATCATTACTAACCATGGTCTATTCTCTACACCTAACTAAGGTTATGATATGATAAGTATTCATTTTTATTATTCTTTTTGATTAACTTATCATATTATCATCTTCATCTTCTTCATCTTCTTCTTGAAGAAAAAGCTTGCCTCATCAATGGCAACTTGATGAAAAGAGTGAGAAATCAAATTCTAAAATGAACCCACTTCCTATTTCTTCATCCTCTACCTCTTGCCAAGTAGTAGAGTGTGTTTTCTTCACAAGTTTCATGACTTGGTGAAGTTGGAGCTTATCTAGCGATGCCTCGACGTAGATCATCTTCAGCATCGTCGTCGATGACCTAGCCCGCTTTTTCTCCGATGAAGCCGACGCTAGAGCCCAAGATCCGATTTGTACAGCGAGGAGAAATCATCGCGGAGCCATGGAGGTGGAGAACCAGATCTACAAAGTTTATATTTCCGTTTACCATTTAGTTAAGTTGTTAACTAGTTTTTGTTATCGCCTAAACTTCTAGCCAACGATCCGTAGTCGGGTTTCTCGGCACCGTAATTTTTGAAATTGGCATGGTTGATGCCTTGTGAGACCTCTGTAGAGTGTCTAGGAACCCTACAGTGGTATCAGAGCCTAGCTAGAGCCTTAGGCGATGCGTAGACGGAGTTTGAAGTCCGATCGAACCGAAAACCTACATCCAAAATGCTCTCTGGACATTTTTGAAATTCGGGGATTTTTCAGAATTAAAAATATGCAGAAAAACCAGCAGGAATTTATAAGAATTACTGTGAAGTTCGATGACCTAATTCCATAAAAGTGCGGCGGAACCGCGGCATTAGCGTGCTAATGCGGCGGTTCCGCGGCCCTTTTGTCTCTTCTCCCATTAAATTTTGCACAGTAATTCCTATTTGGCAGTGCTGGTTTTCCTGGGAAGTTTTAATCTGAAATAAAGAGTTGAGTATTTTGGGTTCTATTGGGAGTTCGTTTATTCGATCGGATTGTCAAACTCTGTCTATGTGTCTTTCCGGATGATTTTTGAATATGTTAAAAAGTTCGACCGGATATAAATACCCAACTTTTCCCCTGCCGGAAAATTTCCAAGTGTTGGATCTTTCCGTGGTTTAAAGACGTTCTAAGTAGTGCAAGTAACGCGATGGACCCTCTAGAAGACAACAAACCTTAACTCGATTATGTGACCGTCTTGAACTGCCCTTTGAACCTTAGGGTTTGGGGCAGTACGGCGTGCCATATGTGAGGCGTTGGCTTGACCCTTCTACAGCTGGACCGTTGGTACTGAGGCACGAACTGAATGTTTTTGAACTTGTTTCATGAGTTGAGCTGTTTCGGGAAAACTTGGGTGTTCGATTGTTCGATCGGAAAGTTTAACATTTTCTATCTTATTCGGAATGTGATACAATACTTGGAATCCATAAGTAGTTATGAGATAACTGAATGAATGTTATAAATCTAGCGGTTTAGTCTCACTTGATCGGTTGCCACGGAATTTTGATGTGATCAATAGTCCGTCGCAATCACGTAGCGTACGCGGATACTCGCCGGGTAAACTTAATAGACAGCCTAACTCCATAGCCCCGACCAAGTGACTGTAGGAGAACCCCGTCGCCGAAAGCATCCGTTTGGGTGCTCCCGGTAGCGGTGTTCCGCCTTGGTGCACTTCGTCGACGGTATCGGGGGTGCTGCCGTCTACTGAAGTTTGCGACGAGCATTCGATCAGGATGTCGGGAATCTTGTTGAATTGCCCGACTTGATATTGAAAAGTGTTTTCGATTTTGAGACTAAAATGCGGGGTTTATAATTGTTAAGCATGTGATGTCTAAGGTATTCATTTGATTAGGCATGCGATGTCTGTGCGGCTTGCGGATTCCAACTGTTGTAGTTTTACACTTTCTTTTCTGTGACCGTAAGTGTAATATGGGATATCGCCGGTTCCGTTGCTATATGTCAACGACAATTGGGATGCGCATATTTACTTACGTTGATGACATGTGATGTTATGTGTTGCTGGATATGTTATATTGGATCGTCGTGTTTGAATAGCCGGGGGGTTTTATGTGAGATGAGTGTTTTTCATTTTCATTCATGTAAAAACTTGTATGTAATATTCTTTTATTCGGGCACTTCCAGGTTGCGGAAGATGTCACCTTTTGTATATTATTTACTTTTCCGCACTAGGATAGACCCAAGGAGGGGAGCACAAGTAACCGGGTTCTGGAGTCCAGTGGGAGACCAACTCGAGGAGTCGAGTCCGGGTCTCCTAACTCTAGAATTGGTAGGGTTACTTGCCGCTCTCGTAGGGGTCTAGGGGTGTGGGTTTGGCTATTCATCACGACCGTGGAATCCGTGTTTTATACTGGCTCGTATTGAAAACACGGACGTCCTAGTATATCCAATATTTCATATGTTTTTCTGCTGCGATATCTGTGATGCGATCATGTGATGTTCTGTGATAGATACTGTATATAGTATATATGATATATTATATAGACGTTACTTATGTTTTACACCCGCGCTAGCCCTGCCCCGCTCTGCCGTTAGTTACCTAACCTAACGGTGCACGAGGGGACATCGAGGCGAATGCGGATGGCATAAGTGTACGTCGTATTTATCTGTGATGTTTAGGTACTTTAAATGATGGGATTTCATTAATGTGATTAATGAAAGTAAAAGAAACCTAAAGATGTTGTAGAATCGAATTTCAAAATAAAAAAGGGTAGCTACAGTTCTTGCTTTGCACAGCGGTATATATGATATATCCTGCACCTTATTCGATGAGGAAAGGACCGAGATCCCTTCACCGGGAGTGACTCCTTTAGCAATAACTGGCAGATGCTACACACTCGGTTTGACTTTTGATTGCTTTTAAGAGTTTTTGCTTTGCACAGTGATATATATGATATATCCCGCACCTCATTCGACGAGAAAAGGACCGACGATCCCTTCACCGGGAGTGACTCCTTTAGCAAAACTAGAAAAGCCTCAAAAGCACTCCATTTTAAAATCATTTGATTCTACAACGATATCAAGTTCTTTACGCAATAGGTTTTCAGAAAAACCTGTCGTAGCCCTCCGTCATTTCAGATAAGTACTAGTTAGTATTCGTGCTGCGGTAGTTTGGCCTCCGTCAAGACGTAGTGTACGGTAGCTAACTAGTGCTTATCTGCTAGCATATGATGCGATTGGATTAGGGTATTCGTACGGCGTTGTTTGGCCTCCGTCAAGGGTCGTGCGGGTGGGTTTAATTCAATCAGGAAATGACGGGTTGAACTTGACTAGCGGACTATGGGTAGTTTGGCCTCCGTCAAGGTCATAGGACGCTAGGGGCAAAATATTATCGGGAATTTCAAGTGTTGAAATTTGCAATGAGATTGCATACCTTCTATGAGATAGTTGGATCCCGATACCCGCTGCGAGTAAGAGTTACTCCTGGGAGAGTTTTACACATTACAATTAGCCGATCAAGTAGGTGTCTAGAAAGGTGTCAACGGGGTTACGCCTCTGGGAAAACGAGGTTTACATTAATTAGGTTCGTGCGAAAGCACGGGGGACCTCCCTCAAAGTACCGACACTGGCCTGGCTGAAAGATTGGCGAACTTGTAGTGTGTAATTAATCCCGGCTAGTCTTTCCTTTTAGGGTTTGAAGGAAGATTTGATAAAAAGCAGTGGGAGCCATCCTGATTAGATAAAACGTAACCAATCTATTCTTGCAAGAGCGCACGCTGAGTGTTTTCTTCTCTCTCTCTCCAGGTAGCGACCATATCACGCCTTAATCAAGATAATAATACGGATTATTGACCGAACCCGCTTGTTATACTGAGCTGGGGAACGTTGGTCCCGCTCCAACTTATAATTGTTATAAGACAGAGCAGGAAATTGGGGATTACCAGAATTCCCGTGCCGCCCAAACGAAGAAAGTGCATACTGATGCATCATCTTCGGGTGTGTTCATTATACATAACTGTTTCTCAGTACTCTTTATGTCCTGGATATGAGATACCGGATCAGGATCCCGCATATGTAATATGTTACATAGGGCTACAGAAAGGTAGAGAACTGAGAACGGGTGATAAGTTTCATGAGGCAGAAAACGGGGCAAGTGTTGCAGCCAAGTCTGTTGGTCACTGTCACCCTGTATTACCAATACATTGATTCTGAACGAATGTTATTAGATACCGAACCTGATATACAAAATCATATCTGTCTCTTTATTAGTAAAGAAACGATATAATTTTGTATTGTCGGATAATGTTTTGAACATTTCCTATATCAAAAGTTGATCGGTTCAGGCACGTTATCTAAAAGCATTGACGTTCTAAACCAAACTACAGTTCTTTAGTATACGGAACACACACAAGAGGAAGAGTTCAGAAATGAACGAATCCTTCTTGAGGCATTGTAGACTTGGCCATATCAATGTGACCCGACTAGCTGAAGTTACATGTAGATGCATATTTAAATCAGTTTGAATCTACATCTTGTGAAACTTGCCAGTCATGTCACAAAGATATAATGACACCAGCTCTGTTTATTGGAAACAGAGAAAGAGTTAATGAACTCTTGGGATGATACATGTTGATGTATGTAGGTCCCCTATCTACACTTGCCAAGACCGGTTCTTTATACTTCATTACATTCTTTGATGATCTCTCGAGACTCAGACATATGTTCCTGTTGAAACATGACTCCGAACCTTTTGAGATATTCATAGAATATAAGCGAGAAGTAGAGAACCAAAATACGGGTATAAGTATTATGTCCTATGATGAGATCATGGAGGAGAATACTTGAGCACGAAATTCTTGGACTATTCTAAAGGAGAATGAAATTCTCTCTCAGCATTACTCCTCCGTATACACCATAGCACGATGGTATATCGGGACGGAGCAATAGCACCCTATATGATATGGTGTGCTCTATGTTGAGTACTACTGAGTTTCCTATTTCCTTTTGGGAGTTATGCACTTGAGAAGTTGCATAACTATTGAATAGGGTTCCAATCAAATCAGTTGCCTACCACTTCATATGTGATATGGAAAGGGAAGAGCCCATATCTTAAGTTAGTTAAGATTTGGGGTTGTCCGACCTATGTCTAAAAGCAAAATCTGGACAAGCTCGAGGCAAGGACTGTTATGTAGAACTGGAAATATTCCAGCTATACAAACTGCGGCTGATGATTTGATAGAACCAAAAGATTCAATAGTTACCAACGAACCTCGGCCTCTCCACCGATCTAGTAGGTTTTCTCACCCACCTGAGAGATACTTCTGTTTCTCTATGACAGTGGGAGCGAGGATTGCATCATGAGATGATGACCCAACTAGTTTCGAGCTGGCCATCAGGAGTGGGACTCTGTAAGAATGGCTGGATGCTTAGCGATCTGAGATGGAATCCTTACACACCAACAAAGTATGGACTTTGGTTGCTGTATTTGAAGGGTTAAATCCCCATCAGGAGCAAGTATATCTTGAGAAGATTACTTGGTGTACATGGAAAGGTTGAGACTTTCAAAACTAGACTTATTAAAGGTTTGCATCATTGACCAGGTGTGGATCATGATGAAACCTTTTCTAAGGATCTATGCTTAAGTCCATCCAGATCCTACTTACCACGGCTACATACCATGACTACGATATCTGGTGGTTGAGTGTCATGACTGCTTTTCTAAATGATGTTTTAGAAGAGAGCGTCTGTAAGTACACAGCCAGAGGGCTTCGTAGACAGTGGGAGCAGCGGAAACGTGTGCAAGATGCTTTATAGGATAAAGCAGGCATCGCGGAGTTGGAACGTCTGTTTTGATGAAGTAGTCAAAGAGTTTGACATCATCAAAATGGTAGATGAACCTTGTATAAACAAAAAGGTAGTAGGGAGTATAGTGACGATCCTCGTAGAGTACGTGGATGACATGCTCTTGATAGGGAAGAAGTTTCCTATGCTACGCTCGGTCAATCTCCGCTTATCACAATGATTCTCCATAAAGGATCAAAGTGATACCTCCTAAATCCTGGGTTTTGGATCTATGAGATAGATCTAATTGGATGTTAGGATTCTCACTAGTTGTAGTGAGATGGTATCAATCGATCCTGGGGAGAATCACTGGAAGTGTTCCAGGATGATAAAGACGACTGAATGTCAGTCACAGGCATTGTCTTTACCCTCAGTAAAGGGACGGTATGTTGGAAGGGTTCCAAGCTAAATACCGTGGCATACTAGACGATAAAGGCAGGATACATCGCTACTTAAGATGCTACCAAAGAGGTTGTTTGGGTGTATATTGGTTCATGAGATGAACTATGTTCCTCCCATTGTATGACAATGGAGTTGTGGCTTATGCCAAGGAACGTCTGTCCCATCAGTGATCCAGACATATTCTAAGGCAGTATCACCTGATCATGGAGATAGTTGATCTCCAGGATGATCGAGGTTAGGAGAGTAGACTCAGAGGACAACACGGAGGATCCACTCACGAAGGCCTATTCCCAGAGAGAGATTTTTATGGGATGGTTGAGTATGAGATACTGCAACCACTGCTACAGATGGCCCTAGTGCAAGTGGGAGATTGTTGGTTATATGTATGCCCTAGAGGCCATTACTGTACATAGGATGTACATTGTAGTGGATGCTGGGACATATATAGGGAGGACTTTCTTACTCAACATGATAGTATGCTATCTGGTTGCTCTTTACCTTAACGTGTATACTGCTTGTCTCTCTGTTACATGTTGGTAAAGCCCTTAGGATGTATACTTGACTACCTGGACTATGATGCAGATCATACTAGTGGGGACAGATAGTCTATAAGTACATCCTTCAAAGTCCCTAGTCGTGGGTGTATCGAGACGGGGCATCGATATACCAGAGTAGACTAGCGTATGCCTTCTCGACCCATACAGATGGGCGATGGATGATCCCATATCCATTGGTGTTTGACATCAGAGATGATATACGGGTGCTCAGTGGAGACTGGGTACACTAGACGGACTCGCCGAGAACTCCCAGATGGTATTATACCTTACGTCAGATGGCAGTTCTCTGGTGACACTGGTACAGAGTAGTCTGTTGACCCGAGATCGTCATAGAGTCTTGTGTGGTTCCCACTGTGCTTTGATTTCTATCTTACCACGTCCAAGAGGGCGTGCAAAACGGTGGTTTTTGGGTACAGTCCCGAATCACATGGAGGCAATGAGCGATAGGAGGGGATTCGTCTCTCCCGGTATAGGGAGTTGATGTTGCGCTGTGTTCGATTGGCTATAACCGGAAATCCCTGGCCAGGGTTGCTGAGATTTACTGGTAAGTGTTACCAGTAGTTTCTCGAACTGTTATAGGCCTCATATCGACACGACTTATCAAGCTATTGGGGTCTGACGTTTACCACCCCTAGGCGAGATATGCGACATATCAGACAATCAGACCGGACTGTACGGTAAGTGTTACTGGTTGGATTCACAGGAGTGTGAGCGGGCTTGCTCGTCGATCTTCTGATCGCTCAATACCCGGGTGGCCGTTACGTTTAGCAGACCGCTTGCGGCTTGTGGGTGTTTGATATGATCATCACCTGCTGCCGGCGTATTGACGAGTCTTTAGAGTCCTACACAGAGGTTTCCTGGCTCAAGCGAAACGAAATAGGAGCGCATATAAGATATGTGCGGGACCGAGAATAATGCGTGTATGTGATGCCGTATTCTATTCTCGGGATGAATGTATCGAATGGTTGTATACGATATAACCTAGTTATCGATTCAAGCGTTGATTCGATAAGTCGATACATTGAATACTAGTCGGTTATGTTCGACATGACCGGATCATTGAATCAAGTGTTGATTTAATGATTTAATGTATAATTATATATTTGATATATTACTTTACATTAACTAGTATTGGTTCACTTTAAATGGATTTTCTCACTTGAATTGTGCAAGTTGTATATGTGATATACTTTTATGCACATGATTGTATCATGTTTGATGATACATGCTTATTTGGTTAAGTGTAAAGAACTAAACCATGGTTAAAATGATGATTGGAGTTTTGCTTATTCATTCTTTTATTTGTTTATTCATTTTGGAAATGATAAGAAAAGAATGGTGGCTTTATTTGTTGTTTTGTTGAAGCTTCATGAAGCTTTGACCTAATCCACCATTCTTGTCTCTTGCTTAACCCTAACCATCATTACTAACCATGGTCTATTCTCTACACCTAACTAAGGTTATGATATGATAAGTATTCATTTTTATTATTCTTTTTGATTAACTTATCATATTATCAACTTCATCTTCTTCATCTTCTTCTTGAAGAAAAAGCTTGCCTCATCAATGGCAACTTGATGAAAAGAGTGAGAAATCCAATTCTAAAATGAACCCACTTCCTATTTCTTCATCCTCTACCTCTTGCCAAGTAGTAGAGTGTGTTTTCTTCACAAGTTTCATGACTTGGTGAAGTTGGAGCTTGATCTAGCGATGCCTCGACGTAGATCATCTTCGGCATCGTCGTCGATGACCTAGCCCGCTTTTTCTCCGATGAAGCCGACGCTAGAGCCCAAGATCCGATTTATACAGCGAGGAGAAATCATCGCGGAGCCATGGAGGTGGAGAACCAGATCTACAAAGGTTATATTTCCGTTTACCATTTAGTTAAGTTGTTAACTAGTTTTTGTTATCGCCTAAACTTCTAGCCAACGATCCGTAGTCGGGTTTCTCGGCACCGTAATTTTTGAAATTGGCATGGTTGATGCCTTGTGAGACCTCTGTAGAGTGCCTAGGAACCCTACAGCCATGAGCCGTAAGACGACGTTTGTCAAGTCGTCAATTTTTCAGTAGAGCTTGGCCACCTCCTTGTCTTTGTTTCGGAGCTGCTTTCGGAGCTCCTGGAGAAGTTACTACTCTGCGGTCTTAGGATAGAAAGTTGGCTCATCTTCGCTTTCCGAGCCTGACTCCTCATGAACTGAGGGCTCTCCCTGCTTATCAGCTTCACTGGAAGGGTCTTCATTACCTTCAATAGGAGGCTGATCTTGGAATGTGGCAGCCATATTCATACCAGATTGAATTTGAGATGTAGTGGCCCCTTCCTTACTCTTGCTGCGCGTGCCCACCATGTAGACAGTATGAACCACATATCTAGCTGTCTCTTTATCATTGGCGGGGAGCTTAGAGAAGGCACCCGATCGAGCAGTTGTCGAGGGTACCGTTGGAGCTTGCTCGAAATTCCCCGTTTCTTTGTTGACGTTAATGGCCTTGCCCCCTGCTGGAGCGACGGAGAGACGTTCGGAAACGGATTTTCTTTTGGGTTTGGGCACCCTCGAGACCACCACATTTGGCCTCTTGCCTTTCGAGACCGGTTTGTCTGCCACCGGGGCTTGAGGTGCTGGGATGGCGTTAGCTGACACGAACAGAATAGAGCCAAATGGTAGCGACGGGTTCTCCCACTGTCGCCCGAGACTGGCCGGAAGGACCGTCCTGGCGTCCATCTTCATCGTATAGAAGATGGGAGCTGAGTTCATCTTCGGAGACATTGTTGTAAAGTGATTGCTTGAAAATCTGATTATTTTAGTATAAATATAGATATGTATATTGATTGAGTTCGCATGAACGTTTAACCCGAAATATGGAAGGAGAGATAGGTCCCACCGGGCGTGCCAGAATCTGTAGCGTGTTTTTCATCATCCCATTGAGATGGGAATACGCGTGCGCTTGTCAGGCGCATTACAGATTCCCCCTGCCTAGGGTAGGCAGAGGTTTATTGATTGTGGGGATCCGAATCTCCGGCAGCCGCGGACTAAACTGTCGTTAATTACCCCCTGCCTAGGGTAGGCAGGGGTTTATTGATTATGGGGATCCGAATCTCCGGCAGCTGCAGACTAAGCTGCCGTTAATTACCCCTCGCCTTTGGAGCGAGAGAACCTCCGATTAACGGGTTAAACTAGTCATGCGAACTCAATGTGCAGTGTTGTGTTTTGAAGGGGGGTTTGGATATATCGGGGGGTCCGCAGAGTATTTACGAGGGTCCCTCTACCTGGATAGCGGGCTGGGGATCAAGGGGGCTAGCAGCCCCCTTACGGGGTGCGGGGCAGCGCCCCAACCCAAAAAAAATTTTGAGAGGGATAGTGTTGTAGAGAGTGTGTGTGTGTGTATACATATATATATATATATATATATATATATATATATATATAATAAAAAAGGAAAGGGCATCCAAAGGATGCGTGGGAAAAGCGCTTTGGGCGCAAGGGCGCTAGCGCACCATGTGTCAGCACGTAGGCGCTCGGGCGTTGGCGCTTTGGGCGCTTGCGCTCTGAGCGCAAGAGCACTAGCGCTTTGAGCGCTAGCGCACCACGTGTCAGCACATAGGCGCTCGGGCGCTAACGCTTTGGGCGCTAGCGCTCTGAGCGTAAGAGCACTAGCGCCCCACGTGTCAGCACGTGGACGCTCGGGCGCTAGCGCTTTGAGCGCTAGTGCTCTGAGCGCAAGAGCGCTAGCGCACCACGTGTCAGCACGTGGGCGCTCGGGCGCTAGCGCTCTGAGCGCTAGCGCCCCACGTGTCAGCACGTGGGCGTTCGAGCGGCAAAAGGGTCTTGGTCCCTGCAATAGGAGTTGTACTCCCAGAAAGGAGCACTTATTATTTGGTGTATATATATGTATATATATGAGGAGTTAAACTCCTAAGATGTTTTGAAGCTGATGAAGGGGCTTCTCCCCTTGAGCCCTAGTTCATCCCCAAAGTGGGGTTTCTGGAGATGGGTCCCCTTCTTCCTCCTCTGTTGGCAGGATCTTGAAGATCAAGAGATGTGAGATTTTAAAAATCTCTTCTTTTTGAGATCCAATGGGAGATCCAAGCCCCCCTTTGTGGGTTTGGTGGTGAAAAACTATTTAGTTTTGGAAAAAGAAGAGTAAAACTCTTGATTTAATTCAAAAGAAAGAAGAAGGTTTAGAACCTTCAGAAAGGGGAAAGAGGCACAAACCCTAAATTTTTTCTGAGAACGAAAAGTTGTCGAGGTATTTTCATTATCCTTGCCTTTATAGGCTATACACTTTATATATAGCCCCTGGGCTTTACAAAAATGGCATTTTGCCCATCCCATGGCTCATGTGCCATTTCTTTTTGCACATAAGTCATGGGCTTTACAAAAATTTGGTTTTATGCCCATTTTTCTTACATTTATTCATAGAATAAAATAAAAGTAATACACCAAAATTATTTATTACAAAATTTTTATCTTGGCATGGGGGGAGGCCGGCCGCTTCATGTTCGGGCTCGTCTCGGGCATGGGCCCACTTGGCTTGGGGTTGACATTGAATTTGGCTTGGTCAACCGGGGTGCAATTTTCGACCCCAACAGGCTTTGGCCGCTCAATCTTCTTTTTTTTCTCCCGGGCCCTTTTCTTCTGATCAGCTTGTTCTGTCCGGGGCAGGTTGGCGTTCACCTCGAACTCAAGCTGGATCTCACGTTCGGTCCAGGCCTTTACCTCGGCCATGGCCTTAAGTTGCGCTAATGCAAAGGAGTGTAGCCACTCCTTGTGCCTAAGACCCGACCTAAATGCCGTAATGACCATTTCGTTCCGGTGTTCCGGGACCTCAAGGAGGGCGTTGTAAAAGCGGGTGACGTATCCTTTGAATCATTCTTTGTCCCCGCTCTTTATGGTGAAGAGATGGTCGATGGTCCGCTTCTGCCGTCTGTTCCCGACGAAGTGGCCGAGGAATTGGGTGGCCAGCTCATCGAAGGTAAAGATTCAGCGTGGCGCGAGTCCTCGGAACCAGTCTCATCTGGAGCGGATGAGAGTTGCGGGGAAAGCGCGGCATTGAGCGGCGTCGGAACAGTCCTGGAAACTCATCCCGGCTGTGAACGCGTCCAAATGGTCCTTCGGGTCGGACTTCCCGTCGAAGAATGAGACTTTCGGGGCCTTGTTCTGGGAGGAGACGTGGACGGCGAGTAGCTCTTTGGTGAAGGGCTTCGTGAGCGAGTCGGCGGCATATTTAGCCCCGTCGCTTGAAGGACGATTTTCCCGATGCATGCCTTCAATCTTCTTTTCGAGGGCGTCGACTCGGCCGTGGTATCCTGATGATTCGGCACATTCTAATTTTTGGCCTCTGCTGCCAGAGACCTGTGCCTGGCCATGGCCTCAGTTCCGTTCGATGAGGTTCCTTAGGTCCCTTGGAGAGGTCGTCTTCGAGCTGCCGTGGCGTGTCCCGTCGGCATAACCCCGTCGAGGAAAGGGGTGCCGGTCATGCCTGGGCGCAGGCGAACTGACCAACAACTCCTCAGGAGGGATAGGGGCACGATGGGACTCGGGGCAAGGCGCTCGGGTGAAAGACCTCGGTGTTGAGCAGTATGGCGCCCACCGGATCATTGAATACGTCGGCCCGAGGGATCTGCGGCTGCCGGAGACAGCGAGGCGGTGTTCGGTCGTGCCAACGCGGGCAGAGTCTTCTCTCCCTCTGTAGGGGTCTCGGTCCCGAGGTGGGGGAGCGACGACCTGGGGATCTTTCCCTGCCGTTTGGACACAGACGAGTGCATCCACGACGGACGTGAGTCGATCTATCCGAGCGGATAAGGCGTGAATGGCGTTCGGGGGAGGAGGGGATTCTCCCTCGACCCCACTGCGGGGAGGACGACGGCTGGTGCTTAGATCGTCGTGGTGACCGCTCGCCATGAATCCGAGATCGGAAGATGAACTTTCATTGAGTGGAACTAGCTTGGCTTCCCACAGACGGCACCAACTGATGGATCTATGGATCTCCTTCAGATGTTATCTTCCGTTGATCTGCTGCGAGTGCTGATGGATGGCTGAGATCGAGTTAGAGGGTTGCCTCCTGGAGCGTGTGGATCTCAATGGGTTTTATGTGGTTGAGGTCGAGCTACCTGCAAAGAAGTCCCGGGATGGTTGTGCCACCGAGGACCCTCCGACGATCAAGTTAGACGGGGTATTTTGGCAGAGTAACGACCTATTGGGGTCAAATTGGCTTACCTGAGTCGTCTGAAAGAGGGGTTTATATAACGGCAGCTATAGGCGGGCGGGCGCGAGATTCACGCCGGCCGTTACACCCCTGGTGTCACGCCCGAGTGATAGGCGGGATTCCCCATTAATGATGAGATATACTCGTTAATGGAGGATCATGATGGCATGGAACGCGGGATCATGGACGGCGGATATCTCGCGTCTGACGAGATTCGCGGAACTGCGGCGGAGGCGTCTGTGATCGGTGTTGTGGGTCGGTCAGTGAGATCAAGGAAGAAGCTGCTCGGCGGGAGGCTCGGGAACAAGCGGGAGGCCGAGGCATCTTGGTTCTGTAATAGCTCAGAGGGAGCCCGGGGGTGGTCTGGAAGGCCACTGAAGGTTGGGAACATCCTCGGGTCGGAGGCCCGAGATGTGATTCCAACGTAACGTTCTTGATCCTTTCTTGTAAGCACTGGGACACGTCATCTGCCACGTGTCATTATCTGGAGAGTCACCGATATCGAACATCATCACTCTCCATTTGATATTGTTTATTCTCATATATAAAATCGGGATGTCTTCCAGAAAAATTAGAAGTCAAATTTATGAAGAAAGGAATGGTTTTTTCTATACCTTTTGTGTTCGTTACACCCAAATATTACCATGATAATTATTTATAACTTCTTCCAAATTGTGAAAAATAAAATTGATGTCATATTATGCTATTGTCAGATATTTAACCATGATATTTAAATTAGAATAAATCATGATAGTTAACATTTCAGACATCTAAAGAGAGAGCATGTTGCGTAGGACCGGCTAGGGGTCTGTTTCTTTGGTTACTAATGTTCACATTTTGGTCCAGCTTAAAATTGTATTTTAACACGTCTAGACAAATATAATAATGTCAATCAATAAATTATATTCTAAAACAATGAGAGGAGAACACAAGAAGTTCCCCATTACACTATATAATACATAATAGGATCATGCCATCAACCAATATATCACATAAGCTAATACATATATATAGATCACTGGTATACTGCCAATTTCCTAACATTTTTTCCTGTTTGGCACTGGCCTGCAAGCCCTAACGCAACGCATACGACACCCACACACACAAGCACACAACACACACAATACACATCCAAGAGAATCATAAATTTGCCTCCGAAAATGTTAATTTATGGACACTTCCTCTTCTAGGGTTCGAACCTGGCACTCTCCCTAAGTGCCAATTCCCTAACTTATGTGTGTATATCTACATGTTTGCGTGTGTGTGGTTGCGTGGGTTGGGAGATAGGGTGTGTGTATGTGGATATGCACACACGCGTGCACACATGCATGCATCCATCTATATGTATAAAATGTGTGCATGCTCACGCACGCACAGATATAAGATATGTAACGGGGTATAAAGTGATACTGTAGTAATTTTCTATATTAGCATGACCCGCGGTGTCAAACTATTCATGTCTCGTGTATGTGTAGTTTGTAAATCCAAGGATTTTTAATGTTCTTTCAAAAAAAAATTAAGATTTATTAATATTGGAGTGAGAAAATGTAAACTCATATGGATTAATAAATATTGTCCCGCAATATGTCACGTCACACTGTAGAAAATTCATTTAGAGCCTGTTTGGTTGTAGAATTATGCAAGAATATTTGGATTGCGGAATCCAAAAATTTAAGAGGATTCCATAATTTTATGTTAGGTTGTGAGATTTGGATTTGTAGGATTCCTTTTTAGGGGGGCTCACCACAAAACAAGGATCCTTGAATCCTTAAAAACACTACTACAAATAGGGGTTTCCCCTACGGATAAATCCGTAGGAGCAAACCACTGCCCTTACGGCTATGTTCGTAGGGGCCCAAAAATACACCGTAAGTGCACACGCCGCAGGTGCAAGTTTTAACCTTAAACATGCCCCTACAGAGTAATAATTGCCCCTATGACTTAATGCATAGGTCCATATGTCCCTACGGATTAAGCCGTAGGGACAAAATATTTATTTAATTTGTCGGTCTATAAAATAAAATAGTTCCCTCTCCGGATAACTCCGTAGGGACAAATACATGCCCCTACGGCTTAATGCGTAGGTCCATATTTATACACTACGAATAAATGTGTAGGGGCAAAATATCAGGTATCCTGACATTTTGTCTCTACGGATAAATGTGTAGGGTAACGTTTATGCCCCTACGGATTAATCCGTAGGGACAAGGCTAACACCTGCTACTGAGTCCATAGGGGCAAAATATCAGGTATCTTGATATTTTGTCCCTACGGATAAATTTGTAGGGACAAAGTTGGACCCTATGAATTAAACGGTAAGTGCAACATTTGTCCCTACGAATTAATCCGTAGGGACAAATTATCAGGGTTTTTTTTATAAATGGGGTTGTCTGTTTTTTCCTCGCCCTATGCACAACAATATATACATCATATATGAAAGTAATCAACAAGCAGAATATATACCGCAGTATTCATAATCAACATCTCACGCATAATATATAAAAGAAATCAACAAGCAGAATATGATATCAATCTAAATCAATATGAACACGCAAACACCACCAATATCGTCCAAAATATATATAATATGTATCATATAAGTAAATACATGTTTAAAATATAAAAATCAAAAAGCTACCCTAACTCGGTCCAGCTCCACCTCTGCTAATCGCCGTAATCTGGCGCATCTGTTCCTTGGATATACCCTGAGTCAACAACTCGAGCAATGCGGACTGTGCGGAAGTCTGAGCGGGCTGTGGAGCTGTAGGAGTGGTCTGCGCAACCGCGGCCGAGATAGTGGCTTGCGGAGCCGCAGCTGCGGGAGTCTGAGCGGGCTGTGGAGCTGTAGGAGTGGTCTGCACAACCGCAGCCGAGATAGTGACTTGCGGAGCCGCAGCCGAAGGAAATGCATGTGGAGCCGCAGCCGAAAGATATGCATGTGGAGTCTCAGCCGAAGTACCATGTCGCGTCGGTTCAGTTTTGTGTGTAATAAACGAGTAAGAACTCTGTATTAGTCGAATTCGTATCATTATCAGGTTATTGCGAAACCCCAATCTATGAATACTTAGGGACTTAGGCCTCGTTTGGATATCTAGTTTAGAAAACCGTAGTTTATTTTAATTAAACAGTTCTATGTATGTATAATTAATCAAAGTAAAGTCTACAACCAAATAAGCTCAGGCTACGTACTAATATTGGATATGTTGTTATCTATAATATGATATAATATTTTACTATTAAGTAGTATACATACCATCATCTCTTTCAACTCTTAGACGGTGGCCTTCAAGGAGTCAAGTTCTTGCTCTAGACGTCGCTCACGGGAGATAGAGGAAATAACCGCCGGAGTGGAGTCCAACCTCATATGGGCCCTTCTAGGACCCAGTCCCCGGTCTCTCTCCCAACCTCCATGGTGCCCTCCGTGTGCGGCGTCTAGGACTGGGGTCAGCAGCATCGGATCGTTCTGTCTAGTAAAAACGATCCCCGATGCCTCCGCCTGCTCAACTACCCGCTCCTACACCCATATTAACCAGTAAAATATAAGTATATCATTTAAATTTGAACTTTTCAAAACAAAAATTTCAAATAGGGGTTGAATAAATATTAACACTTACGCAATACTCCTGGGTAGCGATGTCGGGGTATCAAAGCTTTCCCGTAGCGGGATCTGTCGAGGTGCCGTGGACGGCAAGATACGCGAACAACACGCTCGGTGTACCACCCTGCGCCAGGGTCTGAGCTCTCTGCAATTCGCAAAAAATTTACATATATTATAAAATAACTCTTAATATTATATTATATCACAGTAGATCTATTGTAATTTACCGATGCCTCCATGGCACGAGTAATATTCCTCGAGCCACATGTATAAGTGGGGCGACCCATCTTCACCGACTTTCTATTCTCTTTATTTTGATCCGCTTGTTTCTTCACAACACATTCAGATTTAGTTTTCTAATTAAGCAACACAAAAAAATAAATTATATACTAAACAATAAATTACATTTAAAATGCATACCTGTTTGCGCTGAGAGTTGAAATATTAGCGCAATAGAGGCCATGTATCTACGTCGACTCGCGCGAAGGCCGGAGTATGTAGGAGGACCGCTCTCTCTGCCTCGGGGGTCGCCATCCACAGGGAATAGCAGTCGATTTTCAGCTTGTTCCTATTGTATCGGACCTTTGATTGCATGTTCTTCATCAGGCCATGATACAGAGCGTGAAGATCGAGCACCCTCCCAGGATGATCAGGGTCGGGTACATGCTGAAAATCGTAATCCAACTGCAAATACAAAAAAAACAATGTTATTAAATTGCAAGTGTTAATAATAAATATATTGGATAAATCAAATAAAAATATATATATTAATACCCGAGCCTGATCCCAGAAGAGGGCGAATGAGCGCCGGTGCAGGTCGCCCCACTCAACGTGAAGTGGATACTTCTTCACGAGGCGGCTCTCATCCCCCATATACCGACCGAACCTCTCGGCATAATCGCCGGTATAGCGATAATCAGGGGTAAAGAAGAGGGGGAATGCTGCATCACCCCTAGCTCGTCAGGCCTCAGCCTGTGGGACTGATTCGGGCCTCGAGTCCCCCTCTCGAGATGGGGATGCCCTGCGTCTACAAGAAATATCAAGACAATCAATATTAAGACAAAGTGGTATTAAGAAAGCAAGGTTTAATGAAAATTGAAGTGTGATATATACCTCCGGCGTCAAAAGCACGGCCTGGGCCCGGGTAGGAGCACGAGCGGGACGATAGTTCCTCCGGTGAGGAACAGCCGGTGATCCGGACGTGGACACATCTCTAAGTAGAAAATAAACATCGATAAAATTATATGAGGTTCATGTTTATTCTTAAAGGATATGTAAAATTTTATATTTATTCATACAAACCTGTAGACTGAGCGGAGGGTATGGAAGTGACGGGAGTGATCCCTGCACCAGACGTGGACGCACCACCTACAATCAAACATTGACTATATAAGTAATTGCAAAAATAATGTATATATCAATAATATAACATTCTAAATCAACATGTATACACTATAAGATATATAAACATACCCGCAGGTGCGGTGGTGGGCTCTACCGGAGATGTGGAGGCACCACCTACAGCCCGAGATGTAAGTACGTAAGAGCAAAAAAAATGTATGTATATTTATGATATAGCATTCTAAATCAATATACATGCACTATATGATATATAAACATACCTGGAGATGCAGGGGTGGCCTATGTCCCTGATGTGGACGCATCACCAACAACTAGACAATCAAACATTGACAATGTAAGTAATTTTGACATGAATATGCATGTATATCTATAATATTACATTCAAAATGAATATGCATGCAATATACCTGGAGGTGTGGCAAAGTCCACACGGAAGAAGGCATCCGAAGGGGTCTCCGAGCGGGGTGCAAGACCGGCCCTCTGAAGCTCCCTACGCAGCTCTCTGGACGGCAGAACCGCTCTGCCTCTGCCTCTGCCTCTACCGGTGCCGCGGGTGGAGCTCCTGCTGCCTCTCGCTGCTCCCGTCATCGTCATCAAATCTAGATAAAACATTTCGTGTACGCATTAGAAAATCTTTACAAACATTGACTATATATGTATAGATCGTAAAATGTGAAGTAATAATATAATATTACTGATAACCTTTTTCATTTCGTGGACGCATTAGACATATCTACTTGGATTTCATCATCGATATCATTTCTAACCCACGTAACTTCATGATCAGCCGAAAACAACCCATCTTTCGAAACAGACGGTCGGAGTACTCTAAGTCTTCACTCTTCTTCATCCTCATCGCTGTCCTCGAATTCTGGGATATCGTAAACATCCCTGGGTTTCCAACGGCATACGACACTCCATCCCGGATGCTTCAAATACTGTGAGTAGTATACTTGGAACGCTTGGTTCGGAAAGATAAACGGATCGTCCTGACCTTAAAATCGAAGTGTGTTCATACTGGTCAATCCATATTCATCTTTTCAAGTCCCGAGATTGCTTCTCTACTTATCCGTATCGGTTCGTGTATCGTACCAAGTACATTGAAATATATAAAACGATTCTGATCGTCCGGAATATTGGATACCAAGTATACAATTTAAGCATCCATAATAAATCACACCATCCGATTCTACCGTCGCAATCCCACTATTCTGAGTGGTTCTAGATATTTCTATGTTCTTAAATTCGAATTTGTATCCAAGGACATCGAATCCTTTATAATATGCAACCTCCATACTAGGAAACTGAGCTAAACATCTTGAATCACTCTCTACTGATGCAGACAAGATCGGATCGTGGATCTAACAAAACAAATTTTACGACAAATATATAACGATATAAGTTTAAATTAAAACTGATAGCAATAACATGTTATTCGAATAACTTACATGATCTGCAACCCAATCGCAAAAATTATCCTGGTGATATTTTTCCAATCATTCATCATTCCAATCAGGATACCCCTCACGTACCTCGTTAAAATGAATTCTGTTCTCGACAATAAATTATGACATTAATAATATATCATTTCATACACACATAAACATAAATATAAAAATTAATCCAAAAAAAATTACTCTCTAATTTTTTCAAGACATACGCTATTGAGGAGGATAAACCGGTATATCTTGTTGATAAACATAGTGTCTACGCTCTTATAATCGGTTTTACCATATGGCCCGTCCTGAATTCTTCAAGGCCGGTTAAATCTCGTCTCAGTATTCTCGTCCAGATAGCGGGAACAAAATGTGGTTGCTTCATCTAGAAGATAACCTTGCATAATAGAACTCTCTAGTCGATTTCTATTGCGTATATATTTTTTAAGAGTGTAGAGATACCTAAAGAAAAATATGTTAAATAAATAAATACGGGCATACAGGACAACGATAATTTTACAAATTGTGTGAAACAAAAAATTCCACGTACCTCTCGACGGGATACATCCATCGATATTGTACCGGTCCAGCTAACTTAGCCTCAGTTGCAAGATGAACCGTCGGGTGTATTATGATATCGAAGAATGATGGTGGGAAAATACGCTCAAACTTGCAAAATATCAATGCAATAGAATTTTCTAGTTTCTTCAGCGTCACAACATCCAGTATTTTAGCGCATAGTTCTCTGAAAAAACAATATAGGTCACTGATGACTAGACCAACCGATTCGGGAAGGGAAGTCCTGAGGGATAATGAGAGAAGGTGCTCTAAAATAATATGGTGATCATGACTTTTCAGCCCATCGATCTTGCCTTTCACAATTTTTATCTTCTTGCTGAATGATCCTGAGAAACTTGTGGGAACTTTCAAATCATACAACACCTGCAGGAATCTTTTTTTCTCCGGTTGTGACATATGATATGCGGCATTGGGAAGTACAAACTTGCCTGGTTTACCCGCTATCGGTTTAGGATGCAATTCACTTCTAATTTCCCAGTCCTATAGATCCATCCGAGCATTGAGCTTGTCTTTCGATTTCCCGTCTTTACAAAGAAGCAAGTTGGGTACGTGCTCGGATACTCCTTTCTCTATGTGCATGACGTCCAGATAATGACGTACTAAATTTGTTAACCAGTACGGAAGCTTGAAGAAAATACTTAACTTGTTCCAGAATGGTGGTTTGACCTGTTTTGTCGAATCCATCCCGAAAGTCACATTATTGTAACCATCCCACTGAGCAGTCACGTCCTCTCCGGACAATCGGGCTGGAGGTCCAAGAAACTGCTGATGACCATCAAAGTGAACAGCGTCTAACATGTATGGGTAGTCTAAAGGAAGGAAACGTCGATGACCGCAATAATAAACCTTCCTGCTAAAATTCAAGAATTTCGATATTGTATGTTGATGGCAATAAAGACATACTTTGTGACCATGTATGGACCAACCTGATAGCATTCCATACGCAAGAAAGTCATTAATTGTCCACATTAAAGCCGCACGCAGTATGAAGGTTGCATTTGTGTTTGCATCGTAAGTCTCTACACCATCAATGAATAAAGATTTTAACTCCTCGATCAGAAGTCAGAGATAGACGTCGATATTGTTTCCCAGTGAGTTTGGTCTATCGATAAGAAGAGGCATCATAAAATATGATTGGTCCATAGCCAAAAAGGTGACATATTATAAACTATCATTACAATGGGCCATGTGATGTGGCTTCCAGCCATATAGTTGAATGGGCAGAAGCCATCACTAGCGAGTCCGAGCCTGACATTGCGAGGATCGTTACTGAATATTTCGTGCCTCCTATCGAAATCCTTCCATACCGGTGAATCTCTTGGATGACTCATTTTTCCATCTTCGGTTGGAGGAGCACGGTGATGCCAAATCATCGCATCGGCTGTTTTCTTGCACCTGAATAGCCTCTGCAGCCTCTGTGTTATGGGAAAGTATCGTACTATCTTGACAGGTATATCGGGCTTCTTATCAGAATCTTTCGGCTTATACATGGCCTCTCCGTATGTTGGACACTCTTTCAAATATGAATTCTCTTTCCGGTACAACACGCAATTTTTAGGACATGCTTGAATTTTCTCACACTTCAGACCCAAATCAGACATCATCTTCTGGGCTCCGTACCAGCTGTCGGGCACGTTATTTTCTGGAGGCATAGAATCTTTCAAGAACAAAAGAAGCATTGTGAATGACTTGTTGCTCCATCCATTTAGGCACTTAATCTGGAAAATTTGGACGAACCATGAGAGAGTGGAATACTTTGCATTCTCATAAATTGGTTTTCTAGTATCATTCATGAAATTTTCATATTTATCCGCACGCGGTCCTTGACTGGAAGGAATGTCATCTTCGGTATGAATAGATTCACCTAGGGCAGCCTCTACTATATTCTCCATTTCTTCTCCTGAAAAGAAATTACCGTCTTCTTCTTCTGTCGTATTACCGTCTTCTCTTTCTTCTTCTGCCGCATTACTGTGTTCTTCTCCTTCCCCGTGATATAGCCAAGTTGTATAAAGTCTAATAAAACCATGTTTAACGATATGAAGCTCTGCAAATTCTACCTTCTGCCAGTACTTATTTCCACATCTATTGCATGGGCAGAGAATTTTCTCTATCACGATCTTATTATATGCGCGTGCAAATTCAATAAAAGCAGCAACTCCTGCGACAAACTTAGGTTGCATACGTTATTGCCAATCTACATATATCCAGTCCTTAACTCTGACGTATTCATGGGCCATGTTAGACTGTATAACATATAAATTGTAGGTTATGATGACTATATTGAGAAATCTAAGAACGGGATGGTTACTGACAAAAGAGAAAATCCGTGTATATGCTTTGTGTGTGCGTTTGTCGTTGTAAAGAATAAATTATCGATAATCAAAATTAGATTTGAGGATACCCATGTATGAATTGTATTCTATATATGTGTGTTTCAATTTATGATTTCGCTTAAGTGTATGGTTGTTAGTGTGTATGTGATGTGTGTGCGTTTGTTGTGTATTCGTGTTGTATGTGTGTGATTCGGCTGTCGGGGGTAAGGCTTCTATCCTATTAAGAATGTATAGAGCAGATATCCATTCGCTTGTGCTTTCAACCGTTTCAAGTAAATTTCGGCAGCTGATTTAGAGAGGTTTTATCGATCAAAAAATATTTACCGCAATCAAGAACGGCGTCGCATGAAGCTAGCCGGTGAATACGGGTCGGTCCACAGGGATGTTGTAAATCTCGTTTAAGTTCTTACGAGTTAATTCCAAATGGTATTTGGTCTTATAATTAAACCTAAAAATTGAAGTTGTGTGATAGTAGGATTAGAAACTTGCTAGGATTAGGTTTAGGGAAAATTTGGTAAACAAAGATCTACACCTCTTTTCAATGCCTTAATTTAGATATCATATTAGTGTTATGGTAAATCTTAATAAAGGGGATTAGGATGATTGGGAAGATGATTCTTCCTCTAGATCCTTGTCCTTCCTTTCTTAATCTTTACCCTAACCTCCATGGAAAACCTTAAAATCCGGTCTTTTATACTACGGATCACCGCTACCTCGAGGGTAGAGTGCCGTAGGGAGCGAAAGATGAAATTATGCATGGAGTCCTAATGTTCATAATAGATTGGCAAAGAAAAGAGATGAGAGATCTTCATCTCTCAAACCCTTCCCTATTCCTAACCCCAACAAGCGAGGAGACTACTCACTCATTAGGGAATTAAAATACATTTATCTAGGGCAGAGAATAAAAGATTAACTAGGGCAAGGAATTAAATTTATCTAGAGCAAGAATAGAAAATTAACCTAAGGCAGAAAATAAAGAACTTACAACTTGATGCTCTCCAAAAGAATGCTGAAATTTATTAATGAAGGGAGGCATAGCCTTTACAATGATTTAGAGTTCCTATTTATAGAGGATAGGAAACCCTAGGTTACAATTGATTCGCATGTCTACATTTACCAAAATATCCTTAGGAAGACCTAGTCAAAGTAGACTTCAAGCTTTGGTAAAATTTTATGTCTCTGTCTCTTTAAAAGGAAGTATTGGGCCTTGAATCTTTTGTGGGCTCTTCTGTCTTTGGGCTTCCTTATTATTGGGTTCTTTTATTAAAATAGCTTCTATGTTTCTTCCAGATCTCCAGTGAATAATTGCGGTGGACTTTTAACCGTTCGCTTTGTAATCTTGGACCTTGCATTGCCTTGTACTTTGTGAATTTTATCTTTGATGTAGGCTTGATCAAGAGTCTTCTGTTTGTTGGTCAAAGTCCACTTTTGCATCGTCTTTTCATCATTTTCACTGTTTTCTGTCCAAGAACCTGTCACCTGTAATATGTAGCAGACATGCGTCAAAAGCACCTGTTTATTTGTAAAAAAAATAAGAATAGGGAATATAATAATGCAATATTATGATATGAACAGCAGCACCACCTCGCTGTTCTCCGAGTACACTGTAATAGAATAGATAATCATTTCAAAACTATGAAACAACGTTGAAATGAATATCTAATCTATCTTTGTACACAGAGAAACAACGAAAAAGTACCGACGAAATAACTCGAAACGGATGAAAATACAAGTGAATGCAAGTGTTTGCTTTATACATTCCTAACTTGTCCACACGGGACAAATCTATCGGTTATCATACGATTGAATCTTCTCGTCACATAGACTACACGACAGTTGTTAGTACCGAGCTATACCGTACGATATTTAACAACTTTCGTATAGTTCTATATCACGACGAACATCGAACATATGTTAACCAATAGACGGGGACTAAGTAGCGCTTTGAGTTTCATATATGAGTATCGATGAGAATATGAAAGTTTCATATTATCATTGAGTATCATATATTGGTTTTAACTCGAACATTTAACATGAATAGGTTTTATGTTTACGTTTCGTTATTAAGGGTTCGAAATTTCAAGTTTAGGGTAAATTTTACTTGCATTTACGGTAAAGTTGTACGTTTACATTATCATCGAGTATCCTACTGAATGAACTAGTGCATCCTAAACCCTAACCCTAAATAACCCAAATTAACCTAATTAACCACAATTAACCATAATCGTTACCCTAGCAAAAATTATCCCAAATTAACCCAAACTTAACCCAATTTACCTAAATTAACCTAATTAACCCTAATCAACCCAAATTTAACCCAATTTACCCAAATTAACCTAATTAATCCTAATCAACACCCTAACCCTTTCAAATTATCACTAATTAACCCAAATTAACCTAATTTACCCAAATTAACCTAATTAACCCTAATCAACCCAAACTTAACCCAAATTAACCTAATTAACCCTAATCAACACCCTAACTCTTTCAAATTATCACTAAAAAGAAATGCAAAAAGAGAACAGAACCCTAACCCTGACCCTAACCCCCCAACCCCAATCGAACCCTAACCCTAACCACAACCACAACCACAACCCCAATCTAACCCTAACCCTAACACCCCCGAAATCCCAACCAAACCCCAACCCTAACCTAACCCCAACCCCAACCCCAACCCCAACCGAACCCTAACCCTAACCCCAACCTCAACCGAACCCTAACCCTAACCCTACCCTAAACTGAACCCCGATGCCTAAATCTAACCCTCACCCCTACCCGAACCCTGAACCCTAGCCCTAATATCATCAAAATTATAAATAAAAGCATTATTATATGTAAAAATTTAAGATTTACTAACCTGTAGTGGGCGGTGGAGGAGATCATGGAGGAGACCGGTGGTCGACGACGCAATCGGCAACGAGTCGCGGGCGGTGGCGACGAGGAAGTTTTGGGAACGTTCGAGGGCGGTGGCGAGCGCGAGCGGAGGGCGGTGGCGACGAGGCGCGGGAGATCGGTGACAAGGCGCGGGAGAGTGAGAGAGAATTTTTTGGAACAACGAAGGCTTTTCTCTGTGCTTTTTTTTATTAATAACCCATATATATGCCCCTACGGATTTATCCGTAGGGCCTTCGTTTGCAGCTCCGTAGGGCCAAAGGGCAAATTGCGTTTTAATATTTTTAAATTAAAACGTAGGGCACCGTAGGGACAATCATGGGGACCTACGGAGTAATCCGTAGGGGCAATAAAATATTGCCCCTATGGATGCCTTTATCCGTAGGGGCAATCCCTTATTGTAGTAGTGAAATTTGGAGAATTTGCAAGGATTTGGCACTATTCATTGTACTTTTAGATGGGACTCGGATATTTTATCTATTTGATAATACTCTCTCTATGTATCTCTCTCTAAAATTCTCAAATCCAAATCCCACTTCCTTTTCACCAACCAAACAAAAATTACAAGGATCTACAAATCCAATACGATGAATCCAATACCCACCAAACAACAAATTACCAAATCCAGAAATTTTCAACCGTAC
Organism: Agapanthus africanus; assembly: GCA_030015575.1. Classification (NCBI taxonomy): domain Eukaryota; kingdom Viridiplantae; phylum Streptophyta; class Magnoliopsida; order Asparagales; family Amaryllidaceae; genus Agapanthus; species Agapanthus africanus. Next base: position 829,704,358 of record JASDDO010000019.1, read on the forward strand.
TATTTTGGAATCCAAATTTCATAATCTTGCAACCAAACAGCCCCTTAACATACTCCGCGCATTTTACACACACACATTCTACCGCTACTTTTTTGGTTCAATGGCTTAAAATTAATACACAATCTAAAACATTCTCTCCGGTAAAATTGGAGCTATGGATTCCTTATTGGATATCTACTCCACTATTTATCATGTTTTGATTTGTTTTGTCCTCCATATCCGCATATATCCTCTAATTAGCTAGGCATCAACATTAATTACATTGTCAAAACTACACTGCTCCACTTAAGACTTAGCAACATACTCAGGTCTTGAAAACACAAGTAATTTGTGTATGGAACAACTCCTAAGATGGTAATGGTAGGTCCAAAATTATTCCATGTTACTTTTGTTCAGTGTTTGTCGTCTTACGAGTAATGTCTACAATGAGTTTCTACGTACTCTGATATCTGAGACACGCTATCCTATTCGTTATGGTAGTTACGAACACGTGACAACCATCAGTACATGTTGTCTAATTTGTATGTTTATCAGCTGCCAACAAATTTTATAGATGACAAGGAATTAGATTGTCACGACTCCATGTCGCAATAATCACAATTAATAACATGACCTGTATATATACAATGTAATCTAAGCACATGGTACAAATAATTACTCACAAATATGTATGTGAACAATCTTTATTTATTAGATAAGTATGAATAGGTTGGCTTTGTGGGAATATAATTCTCATAAATTCTCAGCGTAAAAGGTATAAGGTCTGCCCTCCTTGATCGTTCGGTGTCTTCCCCGACACTCAAATACGGCGGATTCAACAGTTGTCCAAAGGGTTATTTCAAGTTTTGAAATCATAGAAGAAGCTTTCTAACACGGCTTTACTTTCACTCCGGAGCTACTATAGAAAAAGAGCTACTATTCCATGCAGACGAGGCCTAGATCTATTGCGAATTCAAGGCTAGAAACAAGGAATATTTTCAAATAAAGAAATTTTTGGACCAGACAGATGCAGGCAATCGACGATCTTATAGATACATGCTATCAGTGCGGGATCCAGGAATTTTCAAAGGGTAAAGCTAAGGTCCAGGCTATTCATTTACAAAAAAAAAAAATTAACAAAAATCAAGTTATCTTACAGTTATTAACAAAATCAAGCTATTCATTCACAATTTTTTTAACTAACAAGTTTTTCATTCAAATTCAGGTAATTGAAATCAAGTAACAAAATTAAGCTATTCATTAAAAATCAAATAATTGAAATCTAGGGTTTGGATTAAAAGAAAAATACCATATAGATTTTGAACCAATAAGATTTTAGGGTTTCAGCGGCGATAAGGCGATTGTTCATGAAGAGGATGAGATGACTGATGAAGACGAGTATGACTTACGACTGGACGAGACGGGGCGAGGCTGCAACCATGAGGGGCGAGGGCGAAGGTGCCGACGAAGAGGATGAGGCTCAGGCGAGGGTTTTTAGAGATGAGACTGAGAGTCTGAGAGGTGAGGGTTTTTAGAGATGACACGCTGGCTTTTGGATTGAAATGAAGGCTATGAGGCTAGGGTTTTTAGAAAATAGATGCAGGGGTTTTTCATAGATGAGGAGACGTATTTTTTTTTCCTCTGATTGAGATCAAGATGAGGACAGAAACCGTAGAATACCTTCCTATGTTTCAAAAAATATGGTGGAGCCAAGGTCCGCCCCTGCATGCCATAGGAAGGTATAGATTTTTAATGCATTTTGACTAAATCGGACATTGTGTCAGAGTCGTGCACTTAAGAAAGCAAGTCCAGAACTCCATAAATAGAGGAATCGGGACAAATTGATAGCGCATACCCGAAATAAAGAAAAGAAGGATTGGATGCGAACCGTCCACCATCGACATCCGCATTCCGAGATAGGACGTTGTTTTTCCATGCACTCGTGATGGTCAACCTCATCTTTACTTAACTTCGTATTTTTGGCCGAGTCGACTAGACCGCTAATTAAAAAAAATTATTTTCTCATCATATACATTGCATGTGCAAAAAAAATAGTTTAATTAGCCTACACCTCCCAATTTCACTTGCAACCTCTTTACTTCCGTTCTTTCCCGGCATTTATAAAAGCCAAGAGAGAATCCGCATTCGACAGTGACTACTCTTTGACCTTTTAAGTTATTTGTTTGGTAATGGATTTAGGACAAAGTAAATTGAAAGTAAAGATGATTTTTTTGAAAAATGGGATTTTGGGGATGAAACCATTGAGAGAAAATTTTGTCCGCGTTTAATTCGATAATATACATTCTGGGATCACCTTAATAATTAGATGATTGAAACATTGAAATAATATATATAGAGATAGAGAGAGGGGGGGCGGGGGGGGGGACACTTGAATAAAAAGGCCTTTTAGGGATAAATTAAAATTGATTGGGCAAAGTATAGGCTTTCGAAATTTAGCGGTATTTTATGCTTTCGTGATTAACGTTAAGTGCAGTTATATATGCAATTTAGAATCTATTTTATTAAGAAACCTCGGTTGGGGGATATGATCTCTCTACAGTAAAACCATGTCCACCGCTGTTCACACACACCCCTTCTACCACTATAATTAATTGAATTTTTTTATAAAAAAATGAAAGAAGTTAACTTCACAGAAAAAGTAACGTACGATATAATTAATTGAAATCTTGTTAAAAAAAATTCCAAATGAGGAAAATGAGAAGTGGGCGTGGGCACATGGAGGCTGCGCGGGTCTTGACGACATGACAGCAGGTCACATGGATCCCTAGTCCCCATCACCCCCAACTCCGATTTCCGCTCACATGCACCACCCGCTGACTTGTTCCCACCACTCTCCTAAACTTGGGCCCCACCACCCTCTAGATCTAATTTCCTAATGAGAACCCATTGGCTTTCCCCTTTACCACTCACAAATTATATTTAAAATCTCTCATATTAATTATGGTATCTTAGTTAATTTAATAGAGCCTATAATGATATTGTATAAAAATGCATACAAATAAAATGGATGAGCAACCATCTCATTGGTTCATGATTGTAATTTAAAATGATGCTGCACAAAATGATTACGTTCTTCAAAATCAAAATAACAGATAAAACGGTCAATAAGTAGATACCACATCAGCTTCATATATATATCGATAAAAGACGTGGGCCCTTTAAACCTTTTTTTACCATTGATACCTAATGCGTGCATTTTGATCACAAAGAGTTAGCAGTCTTATGCACGCGTGAGCGTGATTAATGCTTTGGTCTTTTAAAAAAAGATACTAAATTTTAATTTGTTTGTAAAGTAATTATTTTAAAAACAGATCTATCAAATTGCAACAAATTTACAATAGATCTCATCAGCAAAACAATCCTATCTCCATAGTTTGAAAACATAAAAGCATTGATTAATTTGGGACCATCACATCTGCATCCCTATATTCTATATGTTGCAAAATCTAATCTCCTAGCTACAAAAAAAAACATTAAACAGCTTATTCAAATGAAACATTTTAATTTGTTTAAGTTTGCTTGGAATTTCTTTTAAAGATAATTGCATCTTCAATGTCAGCATATAAACAAAAATTTGCATTGCAGAAGGATTAACATGGATTAATCATAAATTCATAATAAATAACACTTGCTGCACAAATATGCAAATATTCACACAAAGCTGGCCTCAACTGCAAAAAGTCCCAGTTCTTCAACAGTTGCTTTTCCCGCGCGTACAGTAAAAGCGAAACGCACGTACGTCGGCGGTTATTCTCCCCCTCGCAAGCGTACACCGTGACGTCACCCCGCGTCCGATTCGGCCGACAGCAAAACTAGCGGGATATCCAGCTAGCCACTCCCACGTGTCGCTCTCCCATTGGTCCTCAGCGATCCCAACAGTCTCTCTATATACTCCCTCCCAAAGATAGCTCTCAAGCTATCCCTCTCTCCACTTAACTAAAGTTTCCCGCAAATTATCCTTTTTCCCCTTCCCTTTTCTTGGCTTCTAATTCTGTTACCAATACTTCAAAAAACAAAAACAGAAAGTCTCTAAGGTTTGCAATAATAAAAACTTTATTATCCTGAAAAGAAAAGGATTTTGATGGCGGTGGCCGACGGGAGAGAGATGGCGTTTGAGGCGACGGAGCTTCGGCTGGGGTTGCCAGGCAGCGGAGGCGGAGAAGGGGCGAAGAATAGTTCGGGGAAGAGAGGGTTTTCAGAGATGATAGATTTGAAGCTTAAGCTTGAGACAAAAAGGACAGTGGAGAATAATAATTTGAAGGCAAATGTAGTAAAAAGTGAGGAGATGAAGAGGGTCGCTAGCCAAAAGAGCCTTGTTCTAAAAGGTGAGGAGATGAAGATGGTGGCTAGCCAAAAGAGCCTTGTTCTAAAAGGTGAGGAGATGAAGATGGTGGCTAGCCAAAAGAGCCTTGTTCTTCCTGTTTCTAATGACCCAGAGAAGCCTTCAGCTCCCAAGTAAACTACTCTTCTCTTCTTCTTGATCTTTTGTTTTAATCAAATCCTACAAAATAAAAGTTGTGGATTTAATGGTATGTTTTATTTTTTTTATTTTTTGCATATTTATTAGTATGTATGTTAGAAGTGAAGAACATGAGTAATTGAAGAATTTCAAGGTTTTTAATTCTCTCCATGGCCTCCTCTAGAAGAACTTTTATTATTTCTTTTAGTGTTCTTGACACTCTCAAGATTCCAATCATTAAACTTTCATATTGAAAAGCATTAATTTTTGTAGCTACCACATATTTATTTTCGTTTGCCAGCACATGTACGAAAGAACTCTAAGCTAGCATATATATTGGCATGTTCTCGGATTTATGACCTCTTTTTCGCGAATGATTGCATTTTGAAAATTCTATTTTTTAACATTTGATGCAAAAAAATTCTATTTAATTATCAGAGTGTAAATGGTTCCCAATGCGAAATATTCTATTTATTTGAGTGGTGAATATTTGTTTCCATGTACTCAGTACCTAATTTCATTGTACATAAGATAAATAAAGAAAATACAAATGATAACTCCATAGAAATCTGAAACCAGGCAAAAAGATTCTAACTAAATTTTCCTCTCTGAAAGATGTATCAAATATTATCATCTCCAAAAACAAAGGAAAAGAAACAAAGTTATATCAACTAAAATATATAATAATGCAAGAAAAAGTACACTAGAGATCTCGTATTTATTACAAGCACATGAAAATTGGTATAAAATATATGAGAAACCAGACTGCTGTATCAGGAAAAGCTAATAAAAAGCCATATCCCAACTTACTAGACCCAACATCTAGCTGTATACCTATAAGAAGGATTAAATTAATTAGGGTTTATCTATTTCCAAAATAGTTCTTTCAAACATTTTCGCGAAATCATAATAACTTCTTTAGAATGAAAAGATAGATCAAGTTTGCAATCATTCAATGCCAAAAAGGAAACGGTGATTAAGAGTCAACTATGCATCTTGGATGATCGATATCATCACCGTTAATCTAAATTAATGCTCAAAAATATAGGAATATTTAAATAAATTGTAGTTACAATGCCTATGGATCTATAAATTGAAATTGTCAATTTTGCAATCATTCAAGGCCAAAAAAAAACATCGAATTTATATAGGTAGGGAAAAATGATTTTTGATATGTATAGAGTTGATTTATCTTTGTCCATGATGAAAGAAAGTTGGAGTATTAATTATAATATTTTTGATATATTAGGGGGCAAGTGGTGGGTTGGCCACCAGTTCGATCATTTCGAAAGAACATCATGACAGTTCAATTTGAGAAGGGAAAGAAAGAGGATTCCAGCAATCCAGCGGCTTTCGTCAAGGTTAGCATGGACGGTGCACCCTATCTACGCAAAGTCGACCTAAAGATGTACAGCAGCTACCAAGAGCTCTATATGGCATTGGAGAAGATGTTCAGCTCTTTCACCATAGGTAATGTTTGAAATTAAACCACTTTTAGCTTTATGTTGTTATTGCTTTAACATTCAATTAACAATTCATGCGTATGTTAAGAAACTCAAACATTAATTTGTATTCTTCATATGTGGGATTTTGGAAAGCCACCAACCTTATATGACTTGATTATACAAGATCGATATAATAAAAATAGAAAATATAATTTAGGATTGATAATGATTGTTTGAGAAGGCAAGAACATTGGAAATTAAATGTTCAGGTAATGTTATATATAAAACCACTTAACTCGGCAGCTTAAGCTATTCTGATTCAAAATAAATATTATTTGAGAAAAATGTTTCAAACTAATTAAATATTGTATTAAGCATACTTAAAATAATTACATTTAACTTGAAACTAAAGGCTAACAGGGAAACTGATTAATTGCATGGATATGAGCTAGTTGGGTGCATGCACCTAATAGGTAAGCTATTTAATAAAAATCATGGAATAAATTATCATACCACTACAAAATAGTATTCATTAAAATCGACATGTACACAGGGCAATAATATTTTCTTAAAAAATAAAAAAAAATTATCAACATGTATGAAAATATGGAATAAGAAATATGTCCATGTGACTTTTATACTCTGGGTGCAGCATGATAACATTAAATATATATCGAAACTATATGTATAATGTAATTAATTAATTTAAGGGTGAACTCTGCATTTATTTTGCATGCGTGAAAATAATCCATGCTGAATTTAGTTAGGTTTTATAGATGTTTTCTTATCAATTTATATATTACATATGTACTAGATCTATTATTGAACTAGAGGGACATTTATTACTCTTATGAAGTTTGCTTTTATCAACATTATATGTATGTCTAAAATGCATGTAAGTAAATAAAAATCAAGTTACGTTAAAACAGGAAGCATTACTTAGGTCATAACTACCAAGTTTATGCTTACATCTTCATCTACATATTTAATCAACATTTTAAACTAAAAGAAATTAAGCTTGTCTACTTAATTGAAATTTATAGCCTTCTTCAAATCATTGATGGAACATGGATTTTGGTTAGATATTGTGTGTGGTGGCACTTCTCTTTTTCAATATACTATAACTTCTAGTCTTAAAAAAAGGTCAAAGGGCATTTCCTTTTAAATCCTTTTAAGACCTACTTATTATATATATACAGCTATGAATATTCTTACTGTCTGTTGTGTAGAGAACCAAACAACAACTCTTAATTATTGAAGTAGTCTTTTGTGCAAAATCCTCACTTAAGTTATACTCATATATATGTTTATTGTTCATGTATTTGATTATGAAATCTTTGTAATTAATATCGAGAACTTGTTCGGCTTACATCATTGAATACTAAAACATAAATTATTGCGATGATTAAATGGTTTTTATACATTGATGTGGCAATCTTTAATGGCTATACCTATTGTTGGGTTGTCCTCTATGTTTTAGGGTTACACACTAAGATAACACAAGCTATTATTGTTTTTGCGATAAATATCATGAACCTTATATGTTACATTCAAAGACCATGAATTGTTTTTAGTTGCATGAAAATAATCGTGTGCTGTTTATTTTTCAGAAACCGCGACTGTAGAAGTCATGTATTGATTGTCAGGAGACCAATATATTTTTATTTTAATCTTATAGTTTCTTTAAAAATCATTTTCACGGCCTCTTTTTCCTTCTAATTCTTTTTTTTTCCCCTAAATAAAAAAGTAAATGCTTTTATGATATGGAGATAAGCAAAAATTGCTTTTAATGAAGGTTCAAAGATAAATCAAAGGTAGGTATCGGTCACATGACGGCCAGTCATATTACTTGTATGATAACATTCAGTAAAATAAGAGATGCATTGTCACGCAACAATACGATATAGTTCATAATTTTTAAATGTAATTTATAAAGTTCATAGTCTTTATCTCAAACATAATGAAAGTTCATGGTATTTTAGTGTTATTTGTACCTTACACAAAGCTAATATCCACATATGATCTCCCCTTTTATGTATAGTTGATTAAATTAATTAACGCTACCACGTCGATCTTGATTAATAAATATAGGAAATTGCGGCTCCGGAGGAATGAACGGGAGAGATTTCATGAATGAGAGCAAATTGATGGATCTCTTGAATGGCTCAGAGTACGTACCAACTTATGAGGACAAGGATGGAGACTGGATGCTCGTCGGTGATGTGCCTTGGGAGTAAGCCTCATTAACTTAAGAACTTTTTATTTCTTGAAAAAAATAAAATAATCTATTTGATTTACAAAGGCCTGTAATTTTGGGAAAAACCATGTTGAATTCACATGTGATTTTTTTTTTTTGTTGTAAAAACAGGTTATCCAACATTCATGATAGTTCATTGGACGACTATCGAATGTGATTTCTATAGGATTCTTGACCCATAATTTTTACCCGACCAGATAACCTAATCATAACCCAATATGAAGTTACCTGGACTAGTACTTATCAAGTGTAACGCGCTATACGGTTTTTAATTGGTTTGACTCATTTAATTAATTAATCTAACCTTACATACCTGAGAATGATGTTTTTACATATATTATCCTTAGAATAAGATATTTAATCTTAAAAAAGGTTTTTTCACAAAACTTAATTCTTTCAATTACTTAGAACAATCAGAGTTTTCTACTAACTCTTGGTATATATATGTACATGTAAAACAGAATGTTTGTTTCATCATGCAAGCGTTTGAGGATCATGAAAGGATCAGAAGCCGTCGGACTTGGTTAGTACTATTAATCCATTTGCAATCAAATAACATAACGATCGATCGATGTTCTCATTAAATTAATTTTTTTCATATATAACAGCCTGATCACCACAATTAAATGGCTTATTTTTTTATTTTCTTAACTTTTTCCTCAGCTCCAAGAGCCATGGAAAAATGCAAGAGCCGAAGCTAATAAGTGAAAAATATATTCTAGCTTGCTCATTAATTCAGTATCCTGGTCAAAATGCCAACCACTCTAGGCTTGAGTCCGATCTGAATTGAGCATAGCATCTTGTTGTTGTGTGTTTATGTATTAATCTTATATCTTTAGATATGTGTGTATGAATATATGTATGTGTTAGTGTAAAAGATCTATATGAGATTATTGTTTTTGTTTATGGACAAGATGAGATGAGACTTGTTTGCAAAAAGACTTGTAATGTTTTAATAGATTCTTTGCTAATACATGCATGATGTGCTTAGTTAATAATTTGATGTATACTTTTATTTGTAATTAAAAAATATCTTCCTATATATTTATCTAACTACCAAAACACAAATAAGACAGATAATATATGTTAGCTTTAATGTGTTGGTATAGAAAGGCAGATAATATATATATATATATATATATATATATATATATATATATATATATAATCATCCAGTGAGACGATTTTTTATGTGAGACAAATAAGACGCACTCTATAACACCATGCACTCCATGTATTTCACCGATCCAGACCGTTCACCGTAATCTGCATATCGTGCGTACCCTACGTATCAATTTTCATGAGATTCATACACCTCTAGAACATGCGATCGAGTGAATGAAAAATGAACGCCTCTCGGTAGTCTGAAAAATGATATCATCAATCGTACGTGCTGGAGTGTAGAAATCTAATGAAAATTGATGCGTAGGGTATACGCGATATGCAGATCACGGTGAACAGTCTGGATTGGTAAAATACACAGGGATAGGATGTTATAGAATGCGTCTTATTTGTCTCATAAAAAAAACGTCTCACTGGATATATATATATATATATATATATATATATATATATATATATATATATATATATATATTAGAAAATAATTAGTTTGTGTGGTTTTGGACAAATTTGGATATTTTGATAAATTCATTGGCATTCCATACAACTTTCCACTCATAATTTAAAACCAGGCATCCTCTTATTTTACACTAATTTGGAACGTTGGTTTTTCTATATACTGATTTTTATCATGGATTCAAACCTGTTTTTTGGTTTGCAAGGACCTTTTTTGTCTGGCCATATCTATATTATATATACTACAGTGCTAAGAGATTATATTCATAGGAATATTCCAGCTTTTTTTTGGCACCATACGGATGAACAATTTACTACAACCCCAAGTTTCTTTGGCAGATTGCAAACAACCCCTTCTACACACTTTAATTAAAAAGGTTGGAAATATGTTGTTAAGCCACATCTTTGCCATATGCGCATATATAGTTGTCTTGATAAATAATTTTTTGGGCCCTAGGAAATTGCTGGAAAATTAATTGCGACCCCTCATTGCTGTAAAATGTGATCAATTTAATATATGGTTAAATCTATTGTCTACCGGTGTCTTTCTTTATTCAGGGAAAAAGTTATTACATATATTTCCTGTATGAGAGATCTACGATAGTTTTTTAATAATCGACAAGTATAGTTTTAGATGATACAAATAAATAAATTATAAATATTAATGATTTTAGTACTAAATAGGTATCTAATACTCAATGTATCACTCATACTTCACATCATTATTATGAATTACTTAAATCGTGTCTACTTAGGCATACTTTGATTGCTATTGAAATATTTCTTACTCCAATATTAATTTGATACTTTCAGGTTAAAATGAATAACAATTATATGTGCATGAAATAGATAGAACCATATTTCTATATTTGTGCAGCGACTAAACCAATTTTTTGTCGTCTCAAGATCCATTGAAGTTAATTTCATGTTTGTGTTATTTATCTCGAAATTTATGTGCATTTTACATCAAAGTTGAGATGCTATAATAAAATGGTAATTCATGAGAGAAACTGAGTATATACATGATATTGATATTTGCTGCTTTTGTTCTTTAATATCATATTAAATTCATGAGAGAAACTGAGTATGTACATGATCGATCATGAGACGCCGGTAAATTTTGTGAAGGTTGTAGATGAATAGGAATAATTAGAATTTTGATTTGTTTGAAGAGTGGGGTGAGACTATATATTGGGGTTAATAGAAATTCTACTAGCCATGGAGTAGGGCCCTTTTTTTAATTTTTGTTTTACAAAAATATGATGTGCCTGATCAATGCATGATCTTATATATAGTTGGGACGATATTGTATATCACCCTTGGTAGCTGATATATTGTTTTTGTAATAGAAATATACTTATCATTAATTGCAATTCTTTCCCGTACGTGCACACGGGGGCCACTTGCTAGTGGATTTTTATGATGGGATTCCCTTTTTTATATTTTATTTTTGTTTTCGTACTCCTTCGTCCTATCAATATTTTTCGGTCACTTGTCAATTTTAAATTTCAGCACAAGTCGAGGAGGGAGCACAAGCCATTTGCATGGTGATGGAGAATTGTTGTATTTGTTTTTTAAATTCATGTGGTTGGTTGGCAATACATAATTGAAGGAAAGGTATCAATTATATTTATGAAATGTCAATTCAATCAAGAATATTATTATATATAACCTCTAATATACACATCATGAACAAAGATGGAATCGAAGTATTAATTAGTTTTGTTAGATAATATATTTAAGGATTAATATATAGGCATGTGTTGACCCGCAGGCATGGATTTGAGGCAGGCAGACCTTAAAACAGTGGGGCATGTTCCCCTTGTTTTACCTCTGTTAGGTTTGTGTCCCGCAACCAATAGGCTTGCGGTATAGCACGGGACAACAACCCTAATTTTAAGAGGCCGTAGGCGAAATTTTTCTCAGCAACAAATGCAGCTTTCCAGCATGTGTTTAATGATTGACTTCTTGATCATCTCTATCCTGCCATGGTCTTGAAGCATAGTTAAATTGTATTTTTGAGTGCAAAATTATTGGATTTTCAGTATTATAACCTTTCCGGCACAAGATTTATGGTAAAAGTATGGATGTCATATGAAATTTGAAATATCTATATTCCGGAAAACAAAGATAAACATAGGTGGTGTCAATCATCCATAATTGTAGATTTGTTTTTGACAACGCAAAGAATTAAATCTCCAATTATATGATGCCTTCTTTTATGGTACAAACAGGGTTTCGCCAATGAATCTTTCTTGACGGCTAGAAAAATAAAAATAAAAATAAAAATACCCCGTGTGATTATCTTTCTTCTCTCTTTTTTTTTCTAGAGAGAGAGAGAGAGAGAGAGAGCACGCTATAGTTAGCTAGCTATGTTTATTGTGTTGTTTGGGTCCAACGAAGTAACTTTGAATTCTAAAATGCGCTAGAATTTGATATTTTGAGTGCAGGGCTAACATGATTACATATGAGCTTTGAATATATATGATCGGGTTCTCTCCAAAAGGCCCAAATTCTTGATGGAGTTCTCATTTATATCATGTGCTCATGTGCTTGGTTTTCATGTTGGACTATTCCAACACTCCTAATTAACTTCAACTTTCAACACTGTCTCATGTCCAACAAGGATGTTCTTCTTCTCTTTTCTTTTATATATTTTTTCCCATATTGTTAGCGTGAATCACGCAGCAGCACTTGTAGAACTAATATTTTTTTGTGGTGCTTTTAGATTGCTCTGATCTCAAAGATATTGATTTTTTTTAACATGCACACAACACTCGCACAACACATACAAATACACAACCCACAAACGCACCTAGAGAACCTATGAATTTTCCCTACAGCGATAAATTGTTGGATCTAAGCTCTAATACCATATTAAAAATTTTATGTTTGGAAACGTTGGGTTTTATATGAGTAGGAATGAGCTTTCAATATAATTAAGGTTACATCCAAAATACCTAAGCCATCTCTCACAAATATTAATCCGGATTGTGATGGCATGTTAGATTTTGACTCCTTTGAAATATTATGAAGACCTATGGCTTTCAAATTAATAATTTCACAAGAGCAAAGAATCAAGAATTCAGGACTCTTTTTATAAACTTAGGCATCAAAATAGGCCTGCTTCCCAATATCTTCATTTATGGGTCCAAATAAAGCCCAAATAGAAAAAAACGCTCAGTCCAGCTACTAAATTAATGTACCCCAACCGAGGAAATGGCAAGCGAAACATTCAAGCGTGTTTGGTTTGAAAAATAAAAAGAAATATAAAGCACAAATTGTTTATTTTCAAGTCCAACATATTTCACCTAAAAAGGCAATGTAGCAATAGCTTGTCATCCAACACTAGAAATGTAAGATGAAACCAAAAGTCATGCATTATGGGGATTTAAAGCAGCGAAAAATGACCCCTCCGGCGACAAGCAAGAGGAGCAAAACCATTACTAATATTGCAAACCCTTTCCATGGACTGCTAAAATCGTCGTCGTCGTGTATCAATCGGGCTCTCCATCTGCGCCACTTGGATCCATGATATTTACTCGCCTTTGTAAACACCTCCGCCAGATAATTCTCATCAGATGCATATTGAACGTGATCGTTCCGTCGTTTGAAGATATCCGCCGCCACTTCATCGGTTCCAATCCTGTTTGCCACAATCCCTTCTGAGATGAGCAACTTTGCGTCATCTTTTGAATTGATAACACATTCCATGAACTTCGCATAGTTCGTGAAGTATTTCCCAATTACGTCTCCAAAACATTGCTCAAAGGCGATAAGATTCTGATACAACGATCTAGAGTAGTCGTAGAGTTCCAATGGCGGGATCTCGATTCTTCCATCGTCGAAAGATACATCCAAACAACAATCTGCAGCCTTCTTCTTCACAAAGTTGATTCCGGACCTTTTCAGATTCGCCGCGCTTGGTATCCACTCTGATGTCGTCATCGGTGCTGGTGATTTATGATTGCGTGGAATAAGAGACGAGTGGAAGAGATGGAGCAGATGATGGATTTGGCTTTCGGGCATCGTCTTGAATGCCTTGGACTTCTTGGGACGGATATCTTGAAAGAGGCCGAGAGCGAGGGTAACGAGGTCGAACTTTCCATCCGATGGAGTTTTGATGGTATCGTAAATGGTTCGGATAACGAAGAAAGGGATCTGGTTTTCGAGCTTTAGCAGATCGAAAACCACAAGATTCCATATCCATTGCATCCCTATCAAGGGTCCCTCAATCTCCTCTTCCCCTTTCCCCATCTCCAACTTGACCTCCTCCGACTCAGCTTTCGCTTTTCCCTTCACGGGGTTTCGGCACTCCTCCTCTTCCTCTTCGACTCTCTCATGCTCCACTTGTTTCAACAAGAGCCATATAATAAAGCAACCGTCCACAAACATCATCGAAGCAAGATCTTGATCATCGAGATGGTACAAGCTCTCCGAGTAGCAACTCCGCACTTCTCCATCCAACGCTTGAAGATCCATAAGGCATTTATCCAAGAGTCGGCTCGCACAATCGCGGTTCCTATGACGAGATAGGAGATGGCGCACGTATTGCCACTTGTGATCCTGCATGGCTTGCATCGTGCCATACTTCATAGCGTAGTTGTGGTAGGGGCCTATCGACACGACAATAGGACTGTACTCATTTTCTTCGTGCAGTTGCTCCATGAACCTGAATATGGTGCAGGGTCGTCTCGAGGGTTTGGAGATAGGGGCCACTTCGTTTAGCTTCTGCGTCACGGTCTTGATCCATGAGTCGTGGTCGATATCGACCGTGTGATCTTTGACAGTGTAGTGATATCCTGAATCGGATCTCGGAAGTTTTTCTTCTTTGGCTCTTCGAGGCGGAGGTTTGGATCTCGCCGGAGAGGAAGCTGCACAGTTGAGAGGAGTCAGATACTGATTTGATTCCCACATGATTGTACAAATTGAGTTCTGATAATTAAAACATCTTGAGTTATCAACTATTTATAAACATAACCTTGTTGTTGCAACAAAACTAAACTTAGAAGCTGCTTCTTATCATTTACACTGAATACAAATTAAGAAAGTTGACAATGATCATAAAAAATTTAAAGGAAGAAGGCCTAAACGATATGACTTAGGGAAATGGCAGGCTAAATTTTGGATTATGTGTGTTGATTGCCCCTTAAGTAACTTAGCATCAATATTAATTTAGCTATCTTATCAATTAATGGACAATGGTACAAACCATGAAGTATGCATGCAACAGTTCGAAAATTAAACCTAATGTTCCAAATGAACAAAATTAAAATACTCCATAGATATCACCTATGAGATTAAATAACTATTACTTTGAAATTAAGTTTTCCATATGCTACCAATTAACATTTTCTTAGAAAAGAATATCCTGCTAATTAATAGATAGCTATTCTTGAATCTATCACAGGTTTATTCTGCACAATATTTGTGGAAGAAGCTAACAATAACAACAAGAAGAAGTCCTTGTCTCAACATTTTGAGATTGGCTGTATGAAATCTGTAGAACATCAACATTGATCTATTTCAACTACTTTTGTTTTTATATTTTTAATTGCCCAACATTCTCGTCCACAAGGCATACAAGATGCGGTATCAATGATGCCGTTGCTTTCAAACTAGAGCAGTAGGAAAATAACTCTCAGAATATATATCAGCCAACCAAGTTTTCGCATGTATAATTGGTTGCAATGAGTCCCCATAAGTCCTCAAAACTTGTGAAAACAAAGGATGGTATCATTCTACATGTTTCATATTCAATACAATTGGGAAAGCAAGCAAGAACATTTCACTTCACTGGGACTCAAGACTATTCAATCATCTTAGCTTGAAGTTGTTTCAGGCAAAAAATATAGGATAACTCAAAGTGAATCATCTTATCAATTTCTAAATTCATACACTAGTTATCCTTACGAGCTAAAAGTTGGGGATTCCGACCCCCTTCACCGCATAAACATATCAAGCTCACAAGATAGTAAAATTATCACATGTAATAAGAAGATGAACACGCCAATATAATGTGTTTCGACCATCTCAGCTTACATCCACGGGGCTAAAAACGAGGATCTCGTTAACACACAAAAGAGCTTACAAAACACTCGCGCCACTCAATAATCTCTATCTCATCCCCCTCCCTTGCTCTCACAGCACAAGAGAGGGAGGCACAAACACACATCCTCACAACAATTATATTTCAAAGCCAATCTATCTTTTCCCCCAAAAAAGATATATATACCACTAAAACCCTAACATCTATTGGTATCCCACATCAATAGATGACCCGGTCCAAATGGCTCATAAATGCATACGGATACGAGACACGATCCCAACATTGAGGTTAGTGCATGGTAAGCTTTTACTCTGAGTTGGGTGCTTTTTTCCACAATCTCATATTGAGCCTTGAGCCTTAACAGAATCAATGTTCTTACCTCTCAGAGATATAAAGCCTGAAATCCAAAAGCTTAATCACCCATTTTGTGATAATTCAACAACATAAATAAGATGACAAACAAAGCATGCAAACAGAAACTCTGTGAAGAACTCATGAACACAAAATTTCAGATGTAACCAAAAACATAAACTATGTCAACAATCAAACACCATGTCTATGCTCAAGCATCTGCTAAGAAGTTGGGAACGATATTAGCTATGGCAATAGACTGAATTTTAGATGTAACCAAAACGTAAATTTTATTGATATATCCGAAAGCATGGATCCCTCTCTAATGCCTCTAATGCCATCAGATTTGGCTACAAGAAACCCGAATAACAACCCTTGAAAGTTCAAGCAACAATACATGAAAAGGAAATAACATCACTTGTTACGCTTTATACGAGGTCTTTTTGATTTGGATGCGACAATTTTTAAGGATCAAACCAGTGAGCTTTCACTTTGGAAAGAAAAGTTTCACTACTGAGCTATGCTCCTCGGGTAGCACCTTATATGGAGCTCGAAAGTATGAGGAAGCGGCAAAAAACACCTGTTCAATGACAAGCAAAAGCAACACCAACACAAGCAACACCACAAGACCGCCCCAGCGATTGCTGGAACTAACTCTAACCAACCATGCACACCATTTCCGCCACTTTGATTCATGATACTTTTTCACATCCATAAACACATCCGCCAGATAATTTCCATCAGAAGCATAGGGCAAGTGATTGCTTCTCCTACTGAAAATTTCTGTTACCGTCTCGTCAGATCCAATCCTGTTAACTAAAATCTCTTCAGAGTCGAGCAACCTCACGTCCTCTGCAGACAAAATTACGTGCTCCATGAACGCCGCATAGTTAGTTATGTACTTTCCCACCTCTGGAAAGCACTGCTCGTAAGCAATGAGGTTTCGGAAAAGAGAGTTGGAGTAGTCATAGACACTAAGTGTCGGAATCTCCAATGTTCCGTTGTTGTAAGTTATATCTAAGAAGCTTTCATATGCTTCTTTCTTCACAAACTTGAGTCCGGCCCTCTTAAGCTCGATACCACAAGGTATCCAGTCTGCCGAGATCGATGGCAACGATTTGTGTTTGTATGGAATGAGAGATGAATGAAATAAATGGAGCAGATGATGGATATGGGTTGCAGGCGGCTTAGCAAATCTATTTGAAGCATGTGGATGAACGTCACGAAAAAGACGAAGCGCGAGGCTTACAAGCTCGATGTTTTTGTCTCTTGGAGTTTTCACGATTTCAAAAATGGTTTGGATGATAAAGAAAGGGATCTGGTTCTCGACCTTAAGGAGATCGAACACTACAAGGTTCCATATCCATAGCATCCCGATTAATGGACCTTCGATCTCCCCTTTTCCCTTCCCCATCTCTAATTCAACCTTCTCATCTTCCTCCTCCTCCATCACTTTCTCCTTTCCCTTCTCCACTTCCACCACTTCCTCCACTTCCACCACTTCACTGCAAACGAACGCATCCTCCACTTGCTTTAACAAGAGATGGATGATAAAGCAGCCGTCCACCAACATGAGCGAGGCAAGCTTCGGTGGATCCAAATGGTTTAAAGTCCCTCCATAGCAATCTCGCACTTCCCCATCCATCGATTTAAGCGTCGTCAGGCACTGGTCAAGCAGCTGGCTGGCACGATCTCGGCTGCCATGGCGTGAAAGTAAATATCGAACGCACTGCCACTTGTGCTCCTGCATGGCGTGCCCCATGCCTCGTTGGTTAGGATGGTAATGGTATGGGCCCACCGTAGCCACAACTGGGTTGTATGCCTTGTTGGAGACGCCGCCGCCTCGTCTTATGTAGTCAGGAACTCGAAAGATGGTGCATGGTGAACTTGTATGGACCTTTGGGCATGCATCGTTCACCTTTTGGCACACGATCTGGATCCAGGTGTTGTTTTCTTCAAGATCTACTTTGTGTTCTGCCCTAAAGTTCTGCGGCAGCAACTTATATTTAGGGAGGCAAGGAAGTGCCATGTTGAGAGGAACTGGATAAACGTTTGGTTCACCCATAGCTTGAAATCTATATATTGAAGGAACGGCTTTCTATTACATATAAGAGTGTCTCTTATTAAAAGGCAAGGTATACTTAATAGTTAAGAGTCCCGTGATCGATTACATCGAAGTAATCGACCTATGTGATGGATTGCAATGAGTAAAATAAGCTGATGGTGATTTTGTCAATATTGATGAATCAAAACTTAGCGTTGAAGAAAGTTTAGCGAAAAGAAACGGACAGCGTGATTCGCAAGGACGCAACGAGATGTGTGTGCTATTGTTGCAGTTGCTTTCAGATTTAGATTTATAAACATGATTTAGACTGTCAGCAGGCCAAAGTTTTGGCACATCTTTTGGCCTTCTAATGGTGAAAGAAAAAAATGCCCAGATGATGGCATTCACAACAATCCAAGAATCATAAATCCATTCCAAATGAGTAAGTGCAGCTGGCAATATATGTTATATTCTCCATATAACTCCAGTATTTCTGTGAATCATTAATTATCACAATCAGTAATAACCTGCTTTATGGGCATTGGCGCACAACTCATGCGGCAAAACTTTACTCACCAAACTGTGAGGTCTCTGGTTTGATTCCGGGAAAGGCGAATCCTATAGAAATTAATACTCTATGCACGTAGCTGTGTGCGCTGCATATTTCTTTATGAACTAAACGAGTAAGATCCTTGTGGGAGATGCAGACAATGGGGCTTAAACAAGTTGAAGAGCCAAGGAGTTCGGATCGCATAGGGACTCATAGGGGGATCTCAAATGCATGGAGATCGCATTGGTCATCTAACTGTTAACCTAGCTACTTAAGCTAACTGAACCAGCTCAGATTGCATGTGGGTTTGGCTTGCTTGGAGCGGGTTCATGTTTGGCTCATTTATTAAGAAACTGAACCTGAACCAAAACATTATGCTAGTTTAGCTGTGAAGCTGAATTCGAGCCGAGGGAATATAGCTCGAGTGCAACTTGCTTGTGTATACTTATAATATATATTTTCAAAACAATACAGAATTTTCAATAGGCAAATACTCAATATCCTAATAGGAAAAAATCTAATAAATCATACTTAATATCCAAAGTATTTTTTTCTTTTTGTTGAATTCACAGTATGGTGTCAACAAAACCCACAAACAAGCTCGACCCAAGCTTTTTTTTTTGTGCTTTACAGCTCAGCTCATTTAGTAATCAACAAACTTGAACTAGCCAAGTTCAACACACAAAAAAACCAGATCAAAGGAAAAACCAAACCAACCGACTTGAGCTGACTTGGAGCCGTTCAAGCCGGGCTCGTTTACTCCCCAAAAGGTGCCAATAATTTAGTCACTCACAATCAACAACACCTTGAACGACTCTTCAATCGTAAGATTTCTCATTTCACGAAAAGTGTGGAATTTGCTGCTTCACAAATTTCAACAATTGAATTTGATTCTAAAAGTTTGTCAGGCTAAGACCTGAAATCATCTATATACCACTTCACGTCTTTGCCAAAATCCTTGATTGCAATTTCCAAACTCTCTTATAGTCAACACGCACCAAAACATTGAAAAGATAAATCCCATCTAAAATGATGACATCAAAAACAAAACGTAATTTTAAACAAAAACATCTTGCTGAATCAAATATTTGGTTTGGACAAAAAAATTATCCATAATTCTAGGGTCAGGTTTACACATACACAGATTGGATTTCTCAAACTACCAAACCAACTTCAGATAACTATCCTCAACCGACACGCAAAACACCTGACCCGTTAAAAAACTAGAAGAATTGTGCTATAACCAGTAATGTCCAACAGAGAGAGGGAGAGAGAGAGTGTGTGTGTGTGTGTGCAAGAGGCAAGGGTAGTTAGAGAATGCAACTAAATTACAAACATGATAACCATATACTTAGCTACCTATTATTCAAACTTCATTGCAGTTAGGCTTTGGGTACACACATCACACGATCGAAGCAGAAAAGTAAAATACCATAAAAGAACATTGACATCCAAAGTAATCATCCACAAATAATCATAACTTCATATTATGTGATAAAATGTACGAGAAAAATAATCATCCAAAAATAACCCTATGGAAGGAAGAAGAAAAAAATCATCCGATCCAAGAAATTTATTTACAAAGAAGAAAAGTAATACCTAAAAGAACAATATGAATAAATATTAATTCTGTAAAATGTTTAGAACTCACACGGTAACGATTTTTGACTTGGAACGACTTTTGTCACTCCTTATTCATCATTTTGTTATATTTCTTTGAGTTCATGATAAGCTCTGCATTTGGAAGATCCTTATACCCGATCTAAAAAAACACGAAAGAAACAATTTAATTCAGGAACCTGTGTTGCATTGGGAGATATAGGATAAAATGATGCGCTGATTGTAGAATAATTATTCAAATGATCATACGAAAAAAATTATAGAAGACAAACCAAAGCACGACAAAGAATTGATAAAAGAAATCTTTCCACATTGCTCTGAGAACAGAATAAGAAATTCAAATGCTAGGATAATTATGCAAGTAAACTGTGTTGTCCACAGGGTACTACAAAGCATTATCAAAATACAACAAGAAGAGCTCTAGACGCAGGTGGTGGACTTGCATTTAGAGTTTGTTATATAGGCCGCTGGGCATTCATGCTTTTCACGCAGAAACTAGAAAAGTTTACTTCACTCCACAGAGTTTGTAGATCATCATCAGATAATCTCAATTGTTTTAATCGTCTTTTAGCCCCTTGTATATCTCCCTAATCCAATCCCCATAATACTGCTAAGGGAAAGTGGAAAAATCATTGTTTTCCCATGCTTAAGGTTAATATTTTATGTAACTAATGGGTACCAGGATCATCTTAATGGTTATACATATTATTAATTCAATATACAAGTTTACAAAAAGGATATAATGCCAAAATAATTGATTTTGAAGCGTTTGTCTTGATGTGAATCAGGAAGCGGGTTGGTGAATTTACACTTTTGAGCATAATTTGCTAATCGGTTCTAAAAAACACATAATCATGCCCATAATTGATAATTGAGTGTAAAGAGGATAGTAGATGGAGGAGTCATTTATTCACAGATAGTGTCCTGTGACAGATGGAATGGATAGATGACCAAACATAAATTTAAAACATGGTTTTATTTTATATACACCCCTTTTAAAAATGGTATTTGCAAATATCACCCAAAAAATTCAATATTTTAAATATCCCCCTAAAAAAATTTAAGTTATCCAAATAACCCCCGACGGTTAGTTTAACCCAGCATTTGCAAGGAATATTCCTTCACGGTCAACTTATAGCCGTTTGGGGTAGATAAATGACCAAAATAATCTCCAACAATCATCTCTCCTTACTAAGGATTAAAATGGGATTTCTCTAAGGTTAGGGATTTCTTATGGATTCAATTTAGTCTTCTATTTTTGGAGATAAAATTAGGGCTATTTCTCTCACCCAAAGATTAATTCATCGATGAAGGGCAGCTTGGGGTCCTTACTGCAGCAATCATGTGGACTCCAAGCATGAGAATGAGTTCAAGCTTGGGATCCTTATTTTGATTCCAAGAAAAGAAAACAAAAACATTACTTTAGATTTTTGGAGGAAATTGCAAATCAAAGTAGAATTATAACCCTTCAATTGGCAAAATCTTATAAATTGACACTATTTACTCAAAAAACCTTTCAAAGTAGGAATTTTGTTTAAAGAAGAGAAGGATCAAAGCCTTTTTCCTTGCTGAGAAAGCTTCTGCCACATGATCGAAGGCTTCCTTCGTTTTCAGTGTCAATTTCCTATTGTTTTCTTGAGTTATTTTATGGAGATCAAAAAAGGAAGAGAGAATTTTTGGGGAGAGGGGGTTTTTTAGAGAGAAGAAAGAAAGAGGTGGATGGGAAAACCCTCAGTCTACCCTAAAACACACCCTTGGTTAGCCCCAGCTAACTCTAATTAGATCTTGGACGGAAATGGTTTACGGAGGGGTATTTTGATTAACGGAGTAGTTGTAAGGGGTATTTTTAAAATATCGGATTTTTTAGGGGATATTTGGAAATACCATTTTTAAAAGGGGGTATATCAAAAAAAACCTTAAAATAGGGGGCTTAATGCTGCCCAGAAGAATATGAAGATCATCTGTAAATGCCCCACAAAAGCCAGAGGGATTCATGAATTACCAGTTTTAGACAATCATGTACAATGACAAAAAAATAGCAATCTTGCTCTAAAGATATATATTTTCAAGGAACAATATTATACTAGAAAATGGGCATGACTAAACCAGTCACATAAATACATACCAAGTGATATAGGAGGTACAATTATATATATGCTTGCTCATTTCTAACATCAGAAGATGAAAAGGATGGACTATATATATATATATATATATATATATATATATATATATATATATATATATATATATATATAAAGACTCACCCTCCACTTTGCAACATCCGGCTCTTTACCAGTAGCTATGTGCCTTTTACGAACTCGCTCCATTGCAGCATCAATATTGACGTCAACAAACCTTCAAAAGAGTAAGGCAAGAATATTTAAAACCATTGTTGGATATAGAATGTAAAGTAAAAGAATCAAATGAATCAGGCAATGCCAAAGACCAACCTAGTAATGCTTAAGATTAACATTTACAAAAATACAACCAAGTTGAATTTCAGAGATTACCATGTCTCATCAAATACTGAACGGATTGCTATTTTGTGTCTGCCAAAATCCCATCCTCCAATAAAAGGTAATTTCCTTCAACAATTACTATTTTCTGTCTGCCAAAATGAAAAGAATTTATTTAAAGAGGGGGGGAAATAACAAATAGCTAAAAAGAGCGAGTGTAATCCAGGTGAACAGATGCAGGCATAATATGTCAGTATCAGATTTCAAATGAGACATGATGAGAACTGGTAAAGATATAGCAATATTTATTGGAGCTCACCACAGCAAGATATGTGTATTCTACACACTATCGTAATAATGCATACCAAAACTTAATCGAGTGGTTTTCCAATTTAAACTAGAAATGAATCCTCGTATAGAGGAGAGAGGTTCCCAGTTCAATCCTAGGCCCAGACATCATTGTTCGTTCTCTATTTAAAAACAAAACTAAAATGAATCACCTCGAGTAGAGAAACATGTTGTTGGTGCAAATGCTATGGCAGATTTCTTCACACTTTGCATTCATAATATGATTTCTAGTTAAATGAACCGTGATTAATATAAAAATAAATTGTGCTCCTGTGAGGCCATTGCCTCATTCTCCACGGTCCATAACTCGCAACTATAAAAAGAACAGAACTTTGAGTTTAACTGCAGGATTTCCTATTCACTTAGCATTTAACTTTTGGCTTTCACAGCAGGTTATGCAGGACAATATAGAAGATGAAGCAATGAAACTGTTTTTTTATGAACTTGGGAAGAGCAATGACAAAAAAATGATGAGATAGCAAATATAGATTATAGAACTTCCTTTTGATGCAACCTATAGTTAAAACCAAAAATTAAATTTAAGTAAATTTGAAATGTCAACTATGTGGAAATATAATACTTTATGGAGCAATGGCATCAATCTAAGAAGCCTTTCAATTTTTTTCTAGTATAAGAGCAAATGAAGCAAATTTAACTTCATAGTAAAATTCAGGGAAATAATTTCAGAGCTATTTAACTAGGACAAGATGTTAATGAGAGAATTATTTCACTACAAGAGAGGGTCAGCACGGACAACATCGATATTTGTATTGCAAATTTATTTCATTATGTACAGTTCTGGATAACTATATGATATCATTCTGGAATATTAATAACACAATTCAATAACGAGAGAAATTTAGAGCCTGAAGTTGGAGATACTTACTTTTGACCAACAAACACATCATTTTCAACAGGATCACCAACACCGTGATCAAATGATGGAGCATAAACTAATCCCTGATAAATTATTCATCAATTATAAATTGTCAAAGCATATCCACTTTTTAGCAATAATTTTAATTGTTCATTTCATATCTGACACGAAAGTGAAACTTTCTAAGTAAAATAAATAATGCAGGACACAGTCAAATTACCTGATTTCGGAGAGTGTGAAGACATTTTACGAGCAGCTCCGGATTGAATGTCCGAGGAGCTGAATGTAGCAATTGCAGGATTAGTCAACATGTAGATCATAAGTTCCTTATATTCTGATTTAATTATTATTATTAAAGAGAGAAAAAACACTCACCTCCTCTTCTTGCATGGGCTTCTTTTGGGTCCTAGCAATAAGAAAATAACTATGTCAACTTATGGAAACAGATACGTATGCCACAAAATACTGCTTTCAAATTTATTTATTTGTGAATAAAGGACAGCAATACAATTTATTTATTTGTGAGTGCCGCAAACTACTGCTTTCAAATTTTTTATTACCTACTGTCGTCAATATAGCAAGTGGAGAAGAAAAAGGAAAAGGAAAAAAAATATAAAAAAGAATGGTGAAAGTCTAAAATACACTAAACTACCCATAATTATTACTGTTTTTCACTAAACCGACAAAGATTTTTGTTACAGTAAACTAACTTAAACCTTCGTATTAAGGGAGTATTTTTCACTAAAATGCCAATATAGGTAGATCATTAAGGCAGCTTCGTTTGAATAAGAAAAATTAAGGTCTTAATAAAAAAAAACAACCAATGGTAAGGGTGGTTTACTGTAATTTAGCCTAACAAAAATTGCACTAACCTCCATAGCCTCAAGCTGGGAACGATACAGATGGAAACCATCCATGGGAAGCACAGTGGCAACATCATCATAATCTGTCGAAGCTTTTTGGGCCCAAAGTTTGTTCAGACGGCTAACTACTTCAGATGCTACGGTGGTCTTGCCTGCACCTGGGGGCCCAGCCAAACCAACGATGTACTGCCCATGAACGAAAGGAAAGAAATATGAAAAGATGATGAAAAAGAAGAAAATGATGGGTCGAAGTTAAGTGTATCCATAGCCATAAGCCAAGGTGGTCATCTTATGAATCTTTGATCATGAATAGATTTGTTAGGGAGATTTCTTTTTTCTTTTTTCTGCTGTGAATATCTAATTCAATGATATAATAAACTGATTACAATAACAAGTAAATGAGATGCTTCTACCACAGCATGACTTACAAGAAAAATAACGAGAGAAGCTTTGTTAGTTATTGTGAAGATTGTGAAAGGTGCAGTAAGCAACATTGCACCTATTTGTAAAACTTTGATAGAATGAGAAAAGAGGATGCCAAATTTGGCATTAAAAATTACCATCATGTACTTTAATTTCAAGAATTCGTTGGTTTAGAATCCAGTGTTGTCATATTTCTTGTGTGTTTTATCATGAGCGGAAATATAACTCAATCATCATTTGCAATTATATTTTGTCTTGCAAACAAAAAATGATAATGATAGCATTATAGCAGGACTTCTGAAATTAAACTTTTACTTTCTTTATGTCTAATAATGCAATATTGCAGGTGTTAAAAGTACAGCATTCCCATCATAAAGTTTCTCGTGAGGATCTCCCATCAGTTTCAAGAGTAAGTGGAAGTGCTTATCATTTATGAATGTAAATGCAAAAAAAATACTTCTGGTTTTTCTAATTCATATATATCACCACATATCTTGACACCTAAATGATCCAACAGTCAATTGGTAAATGAAAATATTATGTCATTTTTTTAGGAAAATTCTTTCATACATTAGTATCTTACTAAGAATCATAATATCATATATTAACATCAATGACAATCACATTTTATTCTCTCTTTGATGAAGCAAAATGGTTCTGACCCCGACTTTTATTTATTTTAAACAATTTATAATAGGTTTTGATGGGATGACATTCATTAAAGAAGACACACGATCTAATTAAGTAGCACAAATTCAGATAATGGACACAAAAAGAGTTGGAGTTTTCTTTGTCGGATACACAGTTTATCTTGTTTAAATGCATATACATAAAATAAAAATATATCATTTTAGCAAGTCTAAACTAAGAATGAAAATACTTTGCTAGTTAATTTTGACACATGGTTTGTTGGTACCTAATTTGTTCGTACATGGTCAATACATCTACAATACAATTCTAGGATGTGCCAAAAAGAGTGTTA
Organism: Agapanthus africanus; assembly: GCA_030015575.1. NCBI lineage: Eukaryota > Viridiplantae > Streptophyta > Magnoliopsida > Asparagales > Amaryllidaceae > Agapanthus > Agapanthus africanus. The sequence continues at coordinate 829,730,663 of JASDDO010000019.1, forward strand.
CAAGTTTTATTCTCAACGAATCATAAAGAATTTGATCTGGATATGAATTCGATACAAGTATATCTCATCAACAACGAATCCCTGTAACTCAGATGACAGATAGGTACAAGCCTGAAAAACCCATGGTAATCCATGAAAGTATAGTTTATACATTACATGTGATAGATAAAAACTAAACAAGTGTGTTACGCCAAATACGATCCCAAAGCAATAAACAAACGATAAAGAGAAGCAACAAATAATCAAAACAATAGAAATAGAGCACAAACTAATCATGACAATAAGATTTACGTGTAAAACCCTTACGGGAAAAACCACGGGCGAAAGAGAAGCACTTTACAAATCAAACAAATAAGAGGATTACAATGGTGGATGAATTCTCACAAACAAATCCATCTCAAAACCTTAGCCTCCTCTCTCTTAATTCAGATTAACAAAGGGTTACCCAATTAGGGTTACAAACTGCTATTTATAGTATAAGGCAAATAGGGTAAAAATCAGATTTCCCAATACATCTCAGAATTCAGTCCAAGACGTCGACAGACGTTTGAGCCGGCTCAAAATTAACTTGAGCTCAAAATTAACTTGAGCCTTCTGATACAAACAGAGAGAAATATATAATTCCAAACATGTTGTGAGATGTCTCAAACCTTTCTGAACCGTCTCGGCATAAACTCGAGCCGGCTCAAGAATGTCATAGATCATCTCAACTTCTAGGGAAACTTCTTAGGGTCAAGAATACGAGGCAAACTCAACAAATCTCCATTTTGGCTCGCATTCGCCACAAAACTCCTCCATAATATTAATAATAGCTCCATCTTCTCCCACAAAACCCCTAAAAGGCTCAATGAGCACGACGCATTCAAACAATACTCAAACTTAACAAACGAAAGAAACTTAGTCAACATGCCGGCCGAATTATTCGCCGTGCTAACCTTCTTTACAATTATATCTTCATCTTCAACGACATCCTGAACAAACCAATACTGGATGTCGATGTGCTTCGTTCTGTCATGATGTATCGGGTCTTTTGTTAAATGAATCGCAGTTTGGCTATCACAATAGACTATTAAGATATACTTTTAGATACCAAGCTCCGAAAATAGTCCTTTCAACCAGATTGCTTCCTTAACGGCCTCAACAACGGTCATATACTCTGCCTCCATCATAGATAACGCCACCGTAGACTGTAACGAAGCACGCCAGGTAATGGCACATCCTCCTAAATAGAATACATAGTTGGTGATCAACTTTCGCCTGTCGAGAACACCTGCATAGTCAGCATCGCTCAAACCAACCAAACTGTCACTGTTCCTTCCAAACTCCAACCCCACATAGGTATTGTAAGATCCACTTCACTGCTTGCCAATGGCATTTACCAGGAAATTCCATATAACGACTAACAATACTAACTGCATGTAAAATATCAGGTACATACCATGGCATACATAATACTACCTACCGCGCTCGAATAAAGAACATGCAATATATACTGAATTTCTTTCTCAGTTTTTAGTAATAAACGAGCTGAAAGTTTAAAATGAGCTGCCAAAAGGATACTTACTGATTTAGCGTCTGTCATGTCAAAATGCTCCAAAACTTTCTCAATGTATTGCTGTTGAAACAAGTAAAGCTTTCATCCATTGCGATCGCGCCTAATTTCCATACCGAGAATTTTCTTGGCCGCTCCCAAATCTTTGGTCTCGAATTTTCCTTTCAACTATTCCTTAAGGTTCTGAATATCAACCATATACCTTACTGCTATCAACATATCATCAATATAAATCAACAAGTATATGAAAGAATCATCGACAAGTTTCTTGCAATAAACACAATTGTCGCCCTTACTTCTAATAAACTCGAAATCTCTCATGAAGAAATCAAATTTCTTATACCAACGTTTAGGCGATTGTTTTAAACCATAAAGAGATTTCTCTGACAAACAAACATAGTCTTCCTTGCCTTCAATTTCGAAACCCTCGGGTTGTTGCATATAGATCTTTTCTACCAAATCACCATGCAGGAAAGCAATCTTAATATCGAGCTCCAAATCCTGCATAGCCACCAAACCGAGCGAGACATGAATAAAGGTGTGTTTTACAACCGGAAAAAATACTTCATTAAAGTCCACTCCTTAATCTGTGAATAGCCTTTAGCTACCAATCGCGCCTTGTATCGAGTATCTACAACCCTTTGATCTCCTTCCTTCTTTTTGAAAACACACTTGCAACCAACTACTTTCTTCCCTTCTTCAGGCTTAATGAGCTTCCATATTTGGTTTTTATGAAGAGACTCGATCTTTTCATTCATAGCGACTAACCGACGAGCTGACTCATCATATGAGATAGTTTCTTGGTAACTCGTAGGCTCGCTACTATCAACTGTCTCTGCAACTGACAGCATATACACCACTACATCATCGTAATCATATCTCTATGGTGGTCTAATGTCTCTTCGTTGTCGGTCTCGAGCGAATAGATACTGCTCATTTTGGGACTGAGCTTCAGCAGACAATGGTGAAGGAGAGATCTCCTGAGAACCCGAGCTTTCACAGACCTTAATTCAACGCCCGGCTCATCCTTCCTTGTATCATCTTGAATTGGAGATTCCGCGTTCTTCGGTTTCAACATAGCAGACTCGTCAAAAGTGATCTCTGCTAATCATAATCCTTGGCGACTTAGAATCTGAACACCACAACCTATAACCATTGACCTCGATAACATAACCAAGAAAAATGCATTTTTCGCTCGATGATCTAACTTGCCTTCACGGCAATGCTCATATGCGGGCCAACCAAACACTCTAGGTGTAACACCCTAGTGCATTTATACTATATATTTGGGGTATTTCAAATCTTGTAGTAAAATTCTTTGCTATTGTTGCTTTTGGATTGCGAATGATGCAATTAATAGCCGTGGTTATTATCCGATCCGACCCGCATGTTTGACACCCAACATGGTTCGAGATTTCATCAAATATTTGCTAGTACGATATATCCATGAAAATCTAGATTTTATATATATAATATTTCAGAATCCATATATCTTTTATAATACAATAAAAAATCAAATGATATATTTTCTTATCTAGTCTTGCATGTCATGGTACCCTATATCTGGTGGTTGCGTCCATACATCGTGTTCGTATCCTAAGGGTTAATCAGACGAGTATTTGATCGCTACGTATATTTACGTAGATCCGTATTTGGGGTATATGTTTTTAATTACAGGATATTGCATTATGGTTTAAATCCTTACGTATATTCTTTATATTTAAAAACTATATTTTTAAAGGGATACGGGTAATATTTGGAAAGATCCGGTATTATTTATAAAATCTTACCATATATATATTTTATATATATAATATAAAACTATTATATATATATAATATTAATTATTTTTAAATAAATTATAAATAAATCTCTCTATCTCTCTCGTTTCTCTCTCCCGTCTCCACCTCTTCTCTTTCTATAATATATATAAATATATATATAATATATAATAAAATCCTTAAACACACACACTCTCTTCTCCTCGTCTTCTTCTCCCCGTCTCCTCCCGCGAACCCTAACTACGCCTCGTCGCCCTCTCGCCGTCGTCTCTTCGTCGCCGTCCCCGTCTCCTCGTCGCCGTCCCCGTCTCCTCGCCTTCACCTCTGCATCACCGTCATCATCTCATCCTCTCCTCCTCCTTTCTCGACGACCCCAAGCCCTAAGCCCGACCTCCACAGCCGAGAACCCATCACCTCCTCGTCGTCGACCTCACCGGGACCCGACCACCACTATCACCCTCATCATCTTTCCTTTCTCGTCAGTGTCACCAGAGCACCCTCACCACCGCATCTTCTTCTTCCTCTCCTTCTCTTCTCCCGATCACCCTTAACCCCTCACCGTCTTATGACACCTCGCCATAAACCGCAGTCCCCGTCACCTCGTCGCCAACCATCTACTCTGTCCTCGCCAACCCCAGAACCCAGCAACAGCCTCATTTCTTTTTCTTTTCTTCTTCCCAAGTTCAAAACCCGACTTTATCTCATCGTCGACGAACCCCGACTCGTCGTCGTCACTTCCGACCCTTAACACCAGCCTCTGGGAATTCCACAGAGTATCAGCGGCTATCCCAGAACGTTACGCGGTCATTTGTGGGCAAGGTTGTATTTACGTCATGATTTCGAACATCGCCGTCGTTCGGAAAATCCGTATCTCGATGTGAGATTCGATCAAGCGAGTTCTAAACTTGCAACATGTTATTTTATTATATCAATATTTATTTGATAAATTACAGTGCATATGTTTTACCATTCGGAAGAAATTACCGATTTACAGTTTTATAGTATCCGTCTGTATCTGTACCGATAATGGGCCATTTAGTTGCATGCCAGATCATCACAATATTATCATAATGCTATATTAGTTCAATATGTTATCTGGTTTGCAGTATACATGATAATAGACGTATAATGGTTATTACAAATAGATACATATGCATCCAGGCATTAGTTGTGTTTACCGTGTTTCGATATTAATTACAATTTTACATTTGGTATCTATTTTGGTTAATATACATTACATGACATGTTCACAACACACTATCAGACTTGTTACTTGGATCTTATTACTAATGCCAACAATCCTGACTTGTTGTCCTGACGGACGTGACTTGTTCTCTACATAGACAAGACATGTACCTACTTGATCCTGTATTGGCATTACATTTATATCATCAATACCTGACTTGAACACTTAAAACCTGGGGGAAAAAGGGAAATCAAGAATGTAACCGAAACGTAACTCAAGAGAATATTATTATTGTTTGCCGTGATTCCAGACGTGAACGGAATAATCAGTTTATTGTACCGTGGTCCCGTGAGGAATGAACGGAATATATTGTGCCGTGGTCCCATGGGGGTTTGAACGGGATATATACTGTTGAGTTACAATAAGAATTACATTAATTGATTTCAAAGACTTGTAAAATAGATAACCTAGAAGCTCGGATTTTAAAGATACAAATCACACACATAGAGTTCACTATTTATACATGTGTTTATTATTTACATTCTTGTTTAATCATATCATCCTATCCTGATTATTACTATTGTTTTGATATTATGATGCACTGACGTCTGGGTTTTGCATGGCCCAGCTCCTTTGACATTATCGCAGACAGATCAAGAATATTTTAGCAAGCAGGCCGAGCAATGAGGAGTTAGATGTTTAGTTTAGAGATGCTTAGTTTAATTATTTCCGTGGTGTTGTTTTTATTGATGTGAGCCAATATGGGACGTGATTCAGATATTGTTTTATTTGGATCTTGATTCGTTTCCGCTATATGCACTTCTTGATTTTATTTATCGTGGCAGATGGACATGTATTAGCTGGATTTTATTTTATTGTTCTTGATATCCGATTGACAGCCATAATGTGACTATGGAGGGATTATTTCTAACCATAGGTAACATGGTTGGCTCTGCCACGTGCTGTGGTTACGTATTTTAGGAAGCGGGGCGTGACAGGATTTGTTTGGTATCAAAGTCATAAGATTTAGGGTTAGTCGGGTTTGGTTCTTTTGTAGTTGGGTATTGAACCCAATACACTAACCAGGAAACCCGGGATTAGGAACATGTCCTGCTTCATTACTATCTTACCAGTCTTGAATCTATAGCTATCAATATCATGTTTATTGAATCTTATTTACCGTTGATAATCCTCTTCAGTGTCTTGGCTGCAGAATCATGGCAGATAGAGATTTGTGGTCATACCAAAGGCGTGTCGATAACGCCGCATTGCTTAGAGTTGTACGTGGTATGCTTGAAAACCATAAGCGGCAAACTGAGCTGAATCAGCGGCAGGCCGAGACTTTCCAGGAGGGTCTGTGGACAGTCCAACATTCCGAAGTTGCAGCAGCACCCAGGCCAACACAGCGTGAGGGCACCATGGCTGACTTTAGAAAGCTCGGTCCGTCCACATTGCCAGGATTAGAGGAGTTGTTGCTAGCGAAGCAGTGGCTAGTTGATACAGAGAACTTGCTCGTTGCCGCGCAAATTCCAGATGAGAAAAAGATGGATGTAGTACGCATCCAATCGGTTGATTACGCTCGCGAGTGGTGGCTCGTAGATGAGACCCTTCTGACCAAGCCGATCAGTTGGGCAACTTTTTCGTGAAGTTTCTTGGAGAAGTTCTTTCCGCGGTCTGCTCGGGAGAAAATGGAAGAGAAGTTCATTAGGTTGAAACAGAATGGCGGATCCGTTGATACACATATGGCTGAGTGGACCCGGTTCAGTCAATTTGCGGGGCCCTTGGTTGCCAACGAGGCAAATAAGGTAAAACAGTTTATGCGTAGGTTGGATGTAGAGATTCAGAGACACATCACATCGTTGGCATTGACCGCCTTTCCTCAAGTTCTCAAGACGGCTAGAAAACAACAGAGTTTATCTGTGAGAGTAAAGGGTACTCAACAGCAAGCTGTTATGGTGCGGAAGACTCCATATGCACCAACTAAAGCTCCTGTACGTAGAGGCGTTCCGATAAATAAACAGAGGACAATACCTATGAAAAGGAGCTCTGTTTCAACGCAGAAGAAGGATGTGATTTATGATTACTGCCAACGACCGGTCATTTCCAGAAGGAGTACCGGATGAGGCTTGGGTAGTGTATGATTTGTGGAGCAGCTGATCATCAAATTAATGCTTGTCTATCGAGAGTTCAGTTGAAGGGTGATGCTCCGAGAGCACAGCAGAAGCAGATTAATCAGAGGCATAATCAAACACGAGCCTTTACCTTGACGGCCGAGGAAACCAAAGCACCGGTAGAACTGGAAGAAATAAAGAAACAAGTTACCGAATTACTAGAAAAGAGTTGGATTCGCAGCAGCAGTTCATCCTGGGGAGCTCCAATTATTCTACTCAAAAAGAAGGATGGCACGCGGAGAATGTGCATTGACTATCGAGAATTAAATCGGGTGACTATTAAGAATAAGTATCCAATCCCTCGCATCGGCAAATTATTCGATCTACTCAGTGGCGTGAGGGTATTCTCGAAATTGGATTTGCGATCTAGATATCATCAAGTTCGGATGAAATCAGAAGACATTTGCAAGACGGCGTTCCGAACTCAATATGGGCATTACGAGTACTCAGTGATGCCATTTGGAATTACTAACACACCGGCAATATTTATGGACTTGATGAACCAAATCTTTTCACCGTACCTGGACCAGTTCGTAGTAGTGTTTATTGATGATATTCTGGTCTATTCGAGGAGCAAAGAAGAGCATGAAGAACATTTGAGGATCGCACTGCAAACGTTAAGACAAGAAAGGTTATATGCTAAATTGAGCAAGTGGAGTTTTGGCTCGAAGAAGTGAAGTTCTTGGGTCATGTTGTATCCGGAGATGGAATTGCTGTTGACCCTGAAAAATTGCAACCATTCATGATTGACCAATTCCAAAAAACGTGGAGGAGATCAGAAGTTTTCTTGGGCTTGCCGGATACTATAGAAGGTTTGTGGAGAACTTCGCCTGAATAGCAGAACCATTAACCAAGCTAACACGAAAAGAGCTACCGTTCGTATGGACCGAGAAGTCTGCGTCAGCTTTTGAAGCGCTGAAGCAAAAATTGACAACCGCTCCTATCTTGGCAATGCTAGATGATTCCGGAGGACTAGTTAGTCACAGCGACGCATTTGGAAAAGGCTTGAGATGTGTTCTAATACAGTATGGAAAGATCATAGCTTATGCGTCAAGACAATTGAAGACTTATGAGAAGAACTACCCAACTCATAATTTGGAGCTAGCAGCAGTGATTTTTGCTCTGAAAATTTGGTAACACTACTTATTGGGCGAAAGGGTAGAAGTATTTACCGATCACAAAAGTCTAAAATATGTGTTCACACGGAAAGAGCTTAACATGAGACAGCGCGGATGGTTAGAGGTAATGGCTGACTATGATCTTGATCTAAAATACCATCCGGGAAAAATTAATGTAGTGCCGGATGCTCTAAATCGGTTGCCAGCAATACAGATGTTGACTGCACAAAAGGAGATTATAGCTGATTTTCAGAGATTCGAATTGGAGATTGTAGTACCAAATTCTTCGGAACAGTTGATGCAGTTGCAAGAACAATCATCCTTGATCGATAACATTAAATCAACGCAGTCGTACGATCAAAAATTGCAAAAGTTTCGAGAACAAGTAGAAGCGTGACTTCGAACAGATTTGATAATTCATGAAGATATTTCGTTATGATATAGTAGTCGTCTATATGTGCCTAAAGGAGATGTTCGTGAAGAACTCATGAAGGAGGCTCAGAGTTCCGCGTATTCAGTGCATCCAGGAGGCACAAAGATGTACAGAGATCTGCGACAACATTTCTGGTGGGAAAGCACGAAAAGGGAGATTGCTCGCTACATATCGAAGTACTTGGTATGTCAGTAAGTCGAGGCTGAACATCAAAAGGTAGCTGGTTTGTTGCAACCATTTCCGATTTCTTAATGGAAATAGGAACATATAACCATGGATTTCGTGACAGCTTTACCACGGAGTCCAAAGGGCAGTAACGCAGTTTGGGCGATTGTCGATCGATTGACCAAGACAGCTCATTTTATACTGTTTCGTGTTGGTCAATCGACGGAGGTTTTGGCAGAACGGTACATGCAGGAAATTGTGAGATTGCATGAGATACCCGTGAGCATCGTTTGCGATCGGGATACTCGATTTCTATCACACTTTTGAAGGGGTCTACAGGAAAGTTTGAGGACTCGCTTGAAATTTAGCACGGTCTATCATCCCCAGACAGATGACCAGTCTGAAAGAACGATCCAAACTCTTGAAGATATATTGAGAGCATGCATGTTAGACTTCAAGGGTTCATAGGAGAATCATTTGCACTTACTGGAGTTTTCTTATAATAACAGTTTTCAGGCGACTATACAGATGGCTCCATTTGAAGCATTGTACGGTCGCAAGTGTCGCTCGCTTGTTTGTTGGGACGAAATTGGAGAAAGAAGATTGTTGGGACCAGATATTATTGTGCAAACGGTAGAAAAAGTTGACGTGATTCGAAATCATATGAAGGTGGCACGGGATCGACAGAAAAGTTGGGCTGATACTAGACGAAGACCTCTGGAGTTTGATTAATGATATTGTATTCTTGAAGATATCACCGACTAGAGGAGTAGTACGATTTGGCAGTCGAGATAAACTTAGTCCTCGATTCGTAGGGCCTTTCGATATTATCGAGCGTGTAAGAAAAGTTGCTTATCGATTGGCTTTACCATCATCTTTGGCAGGTGTTCATGACGTGTTTCATGTATTTCAACTCCGCAAGTATGTTCGAGATGAGACGCACGTCCTAGATCACTCGAAACTGACAGTAAGGAAAGATTTAACATATGAAAAGCGACGAATAGCGATTGTGGATCGATGAGAAAAGGTCCTCAAGAAAAAGTTATCCCACTAGTACTCGTTTCATGGGAAAATCGTTCGCCTGGAGAATCTACTTGGAAACGTGAAGACGAGATTCGACAAAAGTTTCCACACCTCTTTTCTTAGATCCGTGTTTTCTTGTCTTTTCTTGTTCCGTGCCTTTCGAGGATGAAATTATTTTGTAGTTGGGTATAATGTAACACCCTAGTGCATTTATACTATATATTTGGGGTATTTCAAATCTTGAAGTAAAATTCTTTGCTATTGTTGTTTTGGGGTTGCGAATGATGCAATTAGTAGCGTGGTTATTATCCGACCCGACCCGCATATTTGAAACCCAACATGGTTTGAGATTACATCAAATATTTGCTAGTACGGTATATCCATGCAAATCTAGATTTTATATACATATATAATATATTTTAAAATCCGCATATCTTTTATAATACAATATAAAATCAAATGATATATTTTCTTATCTAGCCTTGCATGTCATAGTACCCCATATCAGGTGGTTGCACCCATACATCGTGTTCGTATCCTAAGGGCTAATCATACGAGTATTTGATTGCTGCGTATATTTGCGTAGATCCGTATTTGGGGTATATGATTTTAATTACAGGATATTGCATTATGGTTTAAATCCTTATGTATATTCTTTATATTTAAAAACTAGATTTTTAGAGGGATACAGGTAATATTTGGAGAGATCCGGTATTATCTGTAAAATCTTACCATATATTTATTTTATATATATAATATATAAAACTATTATATATATATATTAATTATTTTTAAATAAATTATAAATAAATCTCTCTCCCGTCCCCACCTCTTCTTTCTCTCTCTCTCTTTCTCTCTCTCTCTATATATATAATATAATAAAATCCTTAAACACTCTCTCTCTCTTCTTCGTCTTCTTCTCCCAGTCTCCTCCACGAACCCTAACCATGCCTCGTCGCCCTCTCGCCGTCACCGCCCTCTCATCGTCGCCGTCCCGTCTTCTTGCCTTCACCTCTGCCTCGTCGTCATCGTCTCATCCTCTCCTCCTCCTTTCCTGACGATCCCAAGCCCCAAGCCCGACCTCCACAACCGAGAACCCATCACCCCCTCGTCGTCGACCTCGCCGGGACCCGACCACCACCATCACCCTCATCACCCTTCCCTTCTCGTCAGCGTCACCAGAGCACCCTCACCACCGCATCTTCTTCCTCTCCTTCTCTTCTCCCGATCACACTTAACCCCTCACCGGCTTACAACACCTCGCCGTAAACCGCAGTCCCCGTCACCTCGTCGCCAATCATCTACTCTGTCCTCGCCAACCCCAGAACCCAGCATCAGCCTCATTTCTTCTTCTTTTCTTCTTCCCAAGTTCAAAACCCGGCTTTATCTCATCGCCTACGAACCCCAACTCGTCGCCGTCACTTCTGACCCTGAACACCAGCCTCTGGAAATTCCACAGAGCATTAGTGGCTACCCCAGAACGTTACGCAGTTATTTGTGGGTAAGGTTGTATTTACGTCGTGATTTAGAACATCGCCGTCGTTCGGAAAATCCGTATCTCAATATGAAATTCGATCAGGTAAGTTCTAAACTTGCAACATGTTATTTTATTATATCAATATTTATTTGATAAATTATAGTGCATGTGTTTTACCATTCAGCAGAAATTACCGATTTACAGTTCTATAGTATCCGTCTGTATCCGTACCGATAATGGGTTATTTAGTTGCATGCCGGATCATCATAATATTATAATAATACTATATAAGTTCAATATGTTATCTGGTTTGCAGTATACATGGTAATGAACGTATAACGGTTATTACAGATAGATGCATATGCATCCGGGCATTAGTTGTGTTTACCGTGTTTTGATATTGGTTACAGTATTACATTTAGTATCTATTTTGATTAATATACATTACATGACATGTTCACGACACACTACTGTTTCCCCCCAATAAAAGAGCAAATCTCTGTTCAAAATTTGAAAGAGGCAACGCCTTACGTGCCTTGCACGAGGGCGTCAGCGCCAAGAGTTAAAAACTCTGAAGCAGCGCCTCACGTGTCCCGCACGAGGACGCTAGCGTCAGAATTAAAAGTTCTACGCCGTTGGATCAAAGATCGAACGGAGATGATAAATCATCAAAACACAGAATTAAATTTTGATTGAGGAAATACTCCTCAAATCTTTCTAAATAAGAAAGATAATGCTCTGTAAAACAGAACAGCGTTGGATTAAAGATCTAATGGTGATTAAAAATCACCAAGCTACAGAATAAACTCTGTAGGGGAAAACATTTTCCCCAATCTCTCTAAAAATAAAGATTACGCTATGTAAAACAGAGCACCGTTGGATTAAAGATCCAATGGTGATTAAAAAATCACCAAATTACAGAAGAAGCTCTGTATGGGAAAATATTTTCCCAATCTTTTTAAAAACAAGAAAAATATCTTCTGTAAAATAGAAGTTCTTGGATCAAAAGATCCAACGGTGGATAAAATTCCCAAATCAATTAAGAAATCTCTCAATGAGAGATTTCCTTAACTGAATCAACAAATCTGCTTCTACTATATAAAAGCCCCAAGACATCAAGTCTTGTAGAGAGGAACACCTCATAAACTTCAAGTTCAAAAAGAAGAACAAGCAAAAAAGAGTTTTAAGAGAGAAGAAATAACTTTCTTCAAGATAAACAGAAATCATAATATCTCATCTGCATACCCAAGGGTTTAACCCTCATAAAAGAACATAGTTCTTTCCCTGGATCTGAGATCCATGAGACAAGTCTCCCACAAATGAGAATTTAATTCTCGTGGGGATGAATTTGTTCTTGGGGATTGAGGATCCAGGGGAGAACAAAGAATTGAATTCTTTAGAAAAATACATGAAGAAAGAAACAGCGCCAAGCGCCCCACGTGCCCCTCACGTGGGTGATGCTTAATAATAAGTGCTTAGCACTCAGTGGTTGGCGTCCAGCGCCAAGTGCCCAGCGCCAAACACCCCACGTGCCCCTCACATGGGCGCTGCTTAATAATAAGTGCTTGGCACTCAGTGGTTGGCGTCCAGCGCCAAGCGCCCCATGTGCCCATCACGTAGGCGCTGCTTAAATAAAAAGTGCTTAGCACTCAATGGTTGGCGCCCAGTGCCAAGCGTCCCACGTGCCCCTCACGTGGGTGCTGCTGAAATAAAAAGTGCTCTGCACTCGTTGGTTGGCGTCTAGCGCCAAGCGCCTCACGTGCCTCACACGTGGGCGTTGTTTAACATAAAGCGCTCTGCAAATAGAGCCCAACGCCATAAAGAGTGTTTAACACTCCATAAAAAAACAAAGAAATAGGACGAGCGTCAGAGCCCATATCAATGCTCAGCATTGTTGCACAAAAAAGTGACCGAGCCCAAACAAGTGTAACACTTTATTGAAAAACTGAGTGGACTGAATCCAAGTTGACCAAAGGTCCCTAATTCAAAACAAGCGAGCCTATGTGTTCACAAATTTTCCAAATTGGTCTTAGTCCCAAACCGAACTACAGATCTCCCAACTGACATTGGTTCAAGGGTACATCTCCCTACACCTCTGATACATGTCGTTGTAATTCTTCAACGTCTTCAGATAGATGGCGGGTCCCGACGACCAATAATTACATGGACCGTAATGTCCTTAAACTAGTTGCGGACCGCAACGTCCTTTAACTAGCCATGGACCGTAATGTCCTTAAACTAGTTGCGGACCGCAACGTCCTTTAACTAGCCATGGACCGTAACGTCCTTAAACTAGCTGTGGACCGTAACGTCCTTAAACTAAACACCCGTACCAAAAAAGGTGATCCATGGACCGTAACGTCCCTAAACTAAAACGATAGAGCCCAAATGCTCTTTCGTTGGATCAAAAATGATCCCGAGCCCCCGTTAAGTAGATCTTAGTCCAACATCGGACTAATGTATCCTTGACAAATATTTAAGTCGATCTTAATCCTAAATGAGATTAACGATCCTTAAATCAAACTAAATCCAAATCTAAGAAAATACGAATTTGGACTAATCCACGTCTTACGGGCGACAACACAAATTAGTCTCCGTATACAATCTATGGGCAACCAAAAATAAAACAAAACACACACGACACGAAATGAACATCTGGAGCAGGAAAAAGTGGTTATCACTACGCGGTAACGTAATTAACTGCAGGGCTTGCGCCTGCAGGGAAGAGCGTCCCCACAATCAAAAACCCCTCACAACGAGGAGGAATCTGACGAAGTCTGGTACAACGGCCGCATTCATCCAGACCTCCGATGCACGATACCATAAATCAACTTGGCATCTTCGAAGAGATGGACAGATAAAACCAAATAGCATCTACCCCTAAATTCAGGCAAAACGAACCTATGCGGTTCCGTCTCCCGTTTTCGGCGGTAAACAACTACCAGACTTGTTACTTGAATCTTATTGCTAATGCCGACAATCCTGACTTGTTGTACTGACAGACGTGACTTGTTGTCTATATAGACAAGACATGTACCTACTCGATCCTGTGTTGGCATTACATTTATATCATCAATACCAGACTTGAACACTTAAAACCTGGGGGAAATCAAGAATGTAACCGAAACGTAACTCAAGAGGATATTATTATCGTTTGCCGTGATTCCGAACGTGAACAGAATAATCATTGTTTATTGTACCGTAGTCCCGTGGGGAATGAACGGGATATATTGTGCCGTGGTCCCGTGGGGGTTTGAACGGGATATATACTGTTGAGTTACGATAAAGATTATATTAATTGATTTCAAAGACTTGTAGAATATATAACCTAGAAGCACAGACTTTATACCTGTGTTTATTATTTACATTCTTGTTTAATCATATCATCATATCCTGATTATTACTATTATTTTGATATTATGACACGCTGACGTCTGAGTTTTATATAGCCCAGTTCCTTTGACATGATCGCAGGCAGATCAGGAGTATTTTAGCAAGCAAACCGAGCAATGAGGAGCTAGATATTTAGTTTAGAGATGCTTAGTTTAATTAATTCTGTAGTGTCATTTTTATTGATGTGATCCCATATGGGACGTGACTCGGATATTGTTTTATTTGGATCTTGATTCGTTTCCGCTATATGCACTTCTTGATTTTATTTATTGTGGCAGATGGATATGTATTAGCTGGATTTTATTTTATTGTTCTTGATATCCGATTGACAGTCGTAATATGACTATGGAGGGATTATTCCTAACCATAGGTAGCATGGTTGGCTCTGCCACGTGCCGTGGTTACGTATTTTGGAAAGCGGGGTGTGACACTAAGTGTAGAATAATCGGCGTTCTTTCCAAATCATATCTGCTCTGGTGTTTTACTACCAAGTGTTGTATGAGGTGATCGATTCACAACGAAGCATACTATGTTCATCGTCTCTGCCCAAGACTCCTTGTCGAGCCCTGTATTAAATAACATGCACCGAGATTTCTCCAAAGGAGTCTGATCCATACGCTCCGCGACTCCATTTTACTGTGGTGTATGGACAACGGTATGATACCGAACGATACCTCCATTTTTGCAGAATTCATTGAAATCTCCACCACAAAATTCTAATCCGTTGTCTGTCCTTAGCCTCTTAATCTGTTTTCATGTCTTCTTCTCAATCAATGTCTTCCATTATTTGACCGTATTAAAAACATCACTATTTTGCTTCAAGAAGTAGGCACAAACTTTTCTCGAATAATCGTCAATGAAAGCAAGCAGATATTTTGCACCGCTTCCTTTGAAAGCAACTTGAGAGGCCCCCGAAGATCTGAATGGATATAGTCAAGAGTACATTTTGTGTTGTGCACCGCCGTACCAAAACTAACTTGTTTCTGCTTCCCAAAAATTCAATGCTCACAAAATTCCATCTTCCATGTACTATGACCACATGGTAGACCCTGCTTCGATAACTCGGTCATATTTTTCTCACTCATATGTCCGAGTCTCATATGCTATAATCTGGTCATATCTGAATCTGACATGGATTTAGATGATGAAATTTCCGCCAACCCGAAAGTTGTCGAACCCTGCAGCACATATAAGAACCCCATTTTCAAACCCTTCTTAACGACGAAAGCATTTTTACTGACTTTCAAAACTCCACCTTCGGCGAAGAACATATAACTCTTAGTATTGAGTCAATCCAATGAGATGAGATTCTTTTTCAAGTCAGGAACATACCTAACTTCCGCTAATATTCTAGCAGTGTTATCAAACATCTTGATTTGAATCGTTCTGTTGCCAATAGCTCGACACAAACTATTGTTGCCAATCAAAACCACTCCACCATTAACAGACTCATAGGTGGACAACAGATCCCTGTTAGGACATATATGGTAGGAGCAACCTGAATCCATAATCTATTCATTCTTGGATTAATGTGTGTTGTCAAGAACCACAAATGGGTCTTCTTCTCCTTCGGCAATACTAGCTTCAGCTGAAAACTCCTTCTGTCTGTCTTCTATCTTTTGCTTATTCTGCAATTTGTAGCAATCGATTTTGAAGTACCCCCTTCTTCTTACAATGGTTGCAGATCAAGTTCTTATGCTTGGATTTCAACCTTGACTTCTTCTTGCTACCTTCCGGATCTCTCTTCTCCGCTATCTCTTGAACAAATAAGCCTGGAGATTGACCATCGTCTTCGCTAGAAGTTAACTCTTTGTCGATCTTCTCCTTGTTCATCAAATTTTCTTTGATATCCTTGATTGAGATGGTATATCGTCCATAGACCGTGGTGTCACGATGGCAAAGAACATAACAATAGAAGTGCTAGGTCTTCATCATCAATTTTAATATCGATCTTACCCAGATCTGTAATGATCAAGTTAAACTCACTGATGTGAGATTTGATAGAAGGCTGATGTGAGATTTGATAGAAGAGCCTTCTGACATAAGAAATGTGTAGAAACGATGCTTCGATAGGAGTCGATTTGTGAGAGACTTCTTCAAATATAACTTCTCTAACTTCAACTGCAAACTAGCCGCCGTCTTCTCCAATAAAATTTTTTGCAAAACTTTGTTTGTCAAACACGATTGGATAGCCGTGAAGGCCTTTTCATTCAACTCTTCATATGCTTCCTCCATCATAGTAGAAAGTTTTGAATCCTTCCCAAAAAACGCCTTCTTCAAACTATTCTGTATCAATACGGCAATCATACGAACTTGTCATAGACTAAAGCTCATATTCACATCGAACTTCTCAATATCGAACTTCATAATCGTTAGAGACATGATGCAGGATCAAAAGAACCGGTAGAAATTCACTTAGGAATTTCCACAAACACCTTGAGTGCTTACAAACCAAAGACTTCAAAATCACAATCTAAAAAGATGGGGAGAGGACACAAGCGTCGTTACCCACCTTAAACCTAGATCGTAAGATCAAGACCTAACGGTTCAAGCAAACAAATCCCCAAACACCTTATGTGCACCAAATCTTCCAAAGAACCAAAACGAGGCTCTGATACCAATTTGTTGTGTCAAAAACGATCGAAAAGCAATAAACAAACGATAAAGAGAAGCAATAAATAATCAAAGCAATAGAAATAGAGCACAAACCAATCAAGACACAAGATTTACGTGGAAAACCCTTACGGGAAAAACCACGGGCGAAAGAGATGTATTTTACTAATCGAACAAATAGGAGGATTACAATGGTAGTTGAATTCTCACAAACAAATCCCTCTCAAAACCCTAGCCTCTCTTAATTCAGATTAACAAAGGGTTACCTAATTAGGGTTATAAAATGTTGTTTATAGTACGAGGGAAATAGGGTAAAAATCGGATTTCCCAACACAACCCAGAATTCAGTCCAAGACGTCAACAGACGTTTGAGCCGTTTCAAAATTACCTTGAGCCGTCTCATACAAATAGAGAGAAATATGTAATTTCAGATATGTTGTGAGCCTTCTCAGCATAGAGTCGAGCAGGCTCAAGATTGTAATGAGCCGTCTCAATTTCTAAGGGTCGAGAATACGAGGCAAACTCAACAAAGCGAACAATTTAGTTATCACTTACTTGCCGAGAAAATAAGAACCATGGTAAGTCGCAAGTTGGAATCGCAGACCAATGCAACGTTTTAACTAAAAACAAATTCCAATAACTCAAAATAGAATACAAGCAAAGAAACATACTTTAAATTGGGATTCTTGGCCTCCATAAAAATTTCAACCATGGGTAGAAGACGTTTGGCTAGGTCATCATATACGTCTTCAATAGACCTTCAAGAACAAAAAAAAGTATCATCATGCTCGGTTCTATTTTAACACCAAAATCAACTTTCTTGTATGCTTAAATTTGAGCTTAAATCAAAACACCAAAATGAAAATCGTCAACGTACCCAGCTTCCAAAACTGAAGCCTCTTGTTGCTGGCAAGATAAAACCTGAGATCGATACAATAAAGTAAGATGCAAGTAATAGCTAGCAAAATAAATTAAATCAAAATTCACAACATGCCTCCTTTTGCCTGTTTTGCTTCACAGATAGCGACCAGATTTGCCCTGGCGCTAACTTCGTCGTCCTCCTCAATGATAGAGAGGTCGGCCATGGAGACGATTGGCTTCTGACTTGTTGCCTCCCTCGACAAGCAAACGCCTTTGTATCTATTAAAAAATATCACAAGCATGAAGACGCCACTTTTAACCTAAAAAGGTCATCTTTTTGAAAAAATTTAGAACTGTGATGATAAGAGAGCGTACCCAAAGAGGGATGGAGATTGAAGCATCCCTGAACTTGAGAGAGAGTGAGTTAAAAAGAGGGATTTTTATTACAATTTGTGAAGTTAAATGACACGAATGAATCTGTGAAGTTTTGTTTTACAGTGCTGCCAGCGGTTCGGTTAAGTTGAGATAATTTCGGTTATTAAGCTTATCTAAATCTAATCAAACAATCTTAAACTATTATTCACTTCAACAGCTAGCAAGTAACAAAAGTATATTTTATCCACTTTTTGGATAAAAGTATAAATAAAAAAGCACAAACCTATCATACTTTTGTTTTATCCTCTCATTCACCGTTGAGTAAAGTTTCGGTAGAATTCTCGTTTGATGCAAAAATGTAGAAACGGGTTATCCACTGTTTATTGCGTAAAGCATTTACCCCGAATCCATCTTCATGAATCTTAATTATTTTATCATGTTGTAACTGATTGTGCTTGTCTTTTTATATTCTTTACTGCTAGTCCTTTTGCACGTGCTACACACGTGAAAGCCTAATAAATTCTTTATTGTTTGGTAATTTCAAATGTAAATAATAATGTGATTAAGAGCCTATATCGCTTAAAGAAATAACTTATTGAATGCGAGAGCTTGTTTTTTGACTTTAATCCTATCAACTCTAAGAAAATAAAATTAGAACTTAAATGATAATATTAAAAAGTTAGAGACAATCATTTTGAAGACGAGATTTTTAATTTTATGCGATTAATCATATTAGATATGAAAAATTAGAAATTAGAATTTGATGTAATGCATGTATTATAAATAATAAATTAATATCAAAATTTGTCTAAGTTCATTTCTTTTGTTTGACTTAAATTTCTGGAAAATTCAAAACAGGGAACAAAAATAAGGAATATAGATTGGTTATAACTTATAAGTGGCCTGCAAGGAGTTTCCCCACTGCAGGCCCGGGCTATGTAATTATGGACTGCAGTATTTCTGCGGTCCCTGTTTCCTCTATATAATTAATTAGTTGTTGGTTTTATTACTTTTATGAGCAATAGTAACTGGTGTTTTACTATCTATATAGATTCTCGGAACCAAAAACCATTGCACGCAAATAGATAATTCCTCTTGAAATATTGTACCCAAAATTAACCATATCGGATCATCTTTTCTAAATTAGTTATGATTTCTTATAATACTTTTTCTCGATATTTTATAGACATATAAACAAACGCTATTTACTAACAAATCTTTAGGCCATGTTATTCAATATGACGTTTTATATAGAACAGGTACTTTAAAAATATGGATTTTTATTTTGGATTTTCATTGGATTTGAGACTTTTTTTAATATTCTATAACAACTAGAACTGAAATCCAGAACGTTGCTGCAACTTCTTGCTTACGTATCATCCTTTCGTTTTATTTTATATATGTCATCAATATTAAATTTTTATGCCTGCACCTATTTCATTTTTTATGTGATATCCTGCTATATTTATTTACACTATTTTCTAGTGAACTTAATTAAATAGCATTTAAGTTTTATCAGTTTGTATATAACAAATGGTGAAAACAACACTTTTATAAATAGTTTAAATTAATAATTAGCAGTATAAATTATATTCATATCGTATTCCTGGAAATACAAATCGATTAGGCATAAAAAAATTGTGCCTCAGATTACAAATTAAATAGAGTACAATAAAAACAAGGTGTACAATGTTCCAAACTTTTATGATTTTCAATTATGTAAGTTGAATGTTAGATTCATCCTTTTAAATAGACTTTATCAAAATTAAGATTTGTCATATTGAAAAAAGAAATTATACAAAAAATATAAAAAAAATGAATTTCCTTTTCAATAAACATATAAAAATATTTAATCCATATAATATGTAGGAATAGATGTCTCAATGTAAAAAACAAAAGAAAATTATGAAAAGATATAAATTTTAAGTTTTTAGAGTTTATCCTTGAAATGATATTCTTTGACTTAAAGAAGAGAAATGAGAGACAGGGAGGAAGAGGGGGAGAGAAAAAAACCATAGAAAAATAAAACTTGTGGAGAGAGAGAGGGAGAGAGTGGTGGGGGGGGGGGGAGGGAGAGGGAGTTCTGATTTGATGATCAGGTTAAAAAAAATAGTCGGGGCAATTTTAAGGGGTGGATTTGTTGAGTCTTTATATAACTGAACAAAAATTAGAACTTTTGATCCATCAGTCCCAGTTCGAGTTCCATCCATGACTAAGACAAAAAAAAGAACTTTTAGTTTCAGTTCCAATTGACTGGCACCATTAGTTTTATTATCCCAATATATTTCTATTTGGCTCATTGATTCTAATTCACTAACCCCACCCCCAGCATATTTTATTCAATAAATATACGAATAGTTGTCAAAATTTAAATTCAATTTGAAGGGTTAGAAGGCAATTAAGTTTTAACATCAAACTGAAAATTGGTTATCCAATAAATATACGAATACTTGGCATAAATTTAAATTTAATTTGAAGGGTTAAAAGGCAATTAATTTTTAACATTAAACTGAAATTGGTTTCAACAAACTTAAATGACAAACTTCAATATAATTGGAATACATGCAGATAGTTATCATACAAGATTATTATATTTAAACACAATAGCAATTATCTTCCAATAGCCTTTTTTTTAATCAACCCTTTCAGAAATCAAATTTGCCACCTCTCACGTTGACGAAATTGAGGGCTTATTAGTAGTTAAATTAAAATTGAGGGTGAGCATAACATGATGTGAGGAAAAATAGTTACAAGAATTGGCTTTTAACAATACTATAGATATAAATAAATACTTTGGACATAACTAAAGTATTTTATGTAATTTTGTAATCTTATAAATTCCTCAAATCTTTTGTACATTGTTTTGACAATTACACAAGTTGCTTTACAACCTACAGAATTAGAGTATCATCAAATAATATAATGTCACTATTGAGTCGGTTGTCAAATTGTAAGGGGTGAGTGTTGGCGGTGGTGTTTTTGGGTAGCAATGGACCGCGGCTGTATTTGGCTCTTGCTACAAATGCT
Source organism: Agapanthus africanus (assembly GCA_030015575.1). Taxonomy (NCBI): domain Eukaryota; kingdom Viridiplantae; phylum Streptophyta; class Magnoliopsida; order Asparagales; family Amaryllidaceae; genus Agapanthus; species Agapanthus africanus. Next base: position 829,751,838 of record JASDDO010000019.1, read on the forward strand.
TTGTGGCTAGAGATGTAAATGAATATGGATAATCCGAATGAAATTGGTATTCGTATTAGATTTTTAGCAAATACGGATATTGATTTTCATTCCCAATGGTTATTTGTATCCATATTGGTGTCTGTCAACAATAACTGGATACAGACATGGTAATATATATATTCAATATATTCCTTCTGTATTCGTATCTAATTTAATTTCTGACTTCTTATACTATGTATAAATATATTTTTACAGTATTCATTGTATATCCATATCTAAATCCGAATCTTTTCAAATTCAAATAGTCGAATACTAATTTGATGAAAATTGGCTAGGTATCTAAGTAACTGAAGAGACATCTCAAACAAATGCATAGACATCTCAAGCAACTTTATAGATATTTCAGTTTCGGTTACGGTTTGTCACAAGTACACTGGTCACATGGGTGCAAGGTATTATGTGCGGATACCAAATATATTAATCATAAAGTACATGGTTCTGGGACAGCAACCAACAAGAGTATTGCCAGGGGGTCTTTGCCAACAGTTTTAGTGCTAAGGGGTCTTTAACAGCAGAAAAAAAAAGTAGCTGGGGAGAGGGAGGGTCTAACAATTTACCCTTATTTTAATGTCGAGGGAAGGGAATCTTCAGGATGAAATTGCCGATTTGTTCCATCGTTTTAATCAAGAAACTGGCAGTTTGATTTTTAGGATGACTCATGGCAAACAAAGTTATCACATTTTTCTTTTAAAAAAATTAAAGAGACAACAACTTAATTTTCAAATATTCTCAAAGCATTGAAAATCTCTACCGAAACTGATGATGCTCGGTATTGAGCACTCTCCAGATTATGACACGTGGCAGATGACGTGTTCCGAGGCTTACAGAAAAGGAGCAGGAACGGTACATGGGAAGCATGCCTCGGGCCTTCGATCCGAGAATGTTCCCGACCTTCAGCAGCCTTCCCGACTACTCATGTGCCCGCCTTACAAACAACCATTGGCTCGCCTTCGAGCCCTCCCGCACGCCGAGTTTTCTCGGCCCTCCTAACTCGCCTCCGAGCTATCGCATGAACTAAGCCTGTCTAGCCTTCCGCTCGCCTCCGAGCCTCCCGCCGAGCTTAGTTTCCTCGGTCTCATCGACCGACCCACAGCACGGATCACAGGCGTCTCCGCCACGGCTCCGCGAATCTCGCCTGACGCGAGATATCCGCCGTCCACGATCCAGCGTTTCAGGCCATCCCGTTCCCCCATTAACGAGCATATCTTGTCATTAATGGGAAATCCCACCTTTCACACAAGCATAACGCCAGAGGCGTAACGGCCGGCGTGAATCTCGCGCCCGCAAGCCCATGGCTGCCACTATATAAACCCCTATCCCAGACGACGCAGGGAAGGCAATTTTTTCCGATAAGCTGCTACTCTGCCCAATTAGCCCGTATAACTTGATCGTCGGAGGGTCCTCGATGGCTCCACCATCCCGGGACTTCCTTACAGGTAGCTCGGTTCCATTCACATCAAGCCCACTGAGATCCACACGCACCAAGGGGAAACCCTCAGATCCAATCTCAACCACTCATCACCACTCGCTGCGGATCAACGGAAGGTAATATCTGAAGGAGATCCAAAGCTCCGTCAGTGGGCGCCGTCTGTGGGAAAAGCCAAAGTTTCACTCAACGAATGTTAATCTTCCAATCTCGAACATATGGCGAGTGATCATCGCGACGATCCGAGCTCCAGCCGTAGTCCTCCCCACAACGGAGACACGGGTGAATCCCCTCCTCCCCCGAACGCCATTCACGCCCTATCGACTCGGATAGATCGGCTCGCGTCCATCGTGGATACGCTTGTCCGCGTCCAAACGGCGGGATAAACTCCCCAAGTCGCTGTCCCCCCACCTCGGGAGCAACACATGAGGAGAGAAGACACTACCCGCGCACTTCTGGGCGCCTCCTCGCTATCTCGGGCAGCTACAGATCCCCCGTGGCGACCTACTCGATGACCCGGTGGGCGCCTCACAGCTCCACACCAAGGTCTCTTGCCGGAGCACCCCGCACTGAGGCCCATCGCGCTCCTGTCCCTCCCGGGGAGGTGTCGGTCAGCTCTCCTGCTCCCAGGCATGACCGGCGCCCCCCCTCGACAGGGTCACGCGGACGGGACTCACCACGGTATCTCGAAGACGACCTCGCTAGGGGACCTAAGGAACCTCATCAAACAGAACCGAAGCCACGACCAAGCGCAGGTCGCCAGCAGCAGAGGCCATAAATCAGAGTATGCCGAATCGTCGGGATACCACGACCGACTCGACACCCTTGTTTCCCCCAATCAGAGCAGAGCTCTGTTCAAATTTTGAAATTTGAAATGAAGCAGCGCTTCATAAAAGCACTAGCGTCAGGAGCGCCAACGCTAAGAGTCAAAGACTCTGAGGCGGTGCTCACATGCAAAGCACGAGAGCATTGCATCAGGAGCGCCAGCGCTAAGAGTCAACGACTCTAAGGCAGCGCTCACGTGCGCCAGCGCTAAGGGTCAAAGAATCTGAAGCAGCGCTCACGTGCAAGGCACGAGAGCGCCAAGCGCTAGAACTAAATGTTCTCCACCGTTGGATCAAATATCCAACGAAGATGATAAATCATCAAATTAGCAGAATAAAATTATGTTGAGGGAACACTCCTCAAATCTTTCCAAACAGGAAAGATTGTGCTCTGTAAATCAGAGCACCGTTGGATCAAAAATCCAATGGTGATTAAAAATCACCAAGATACAGAACAATCTCTGTATGGGGAAATAATTTCCCAAGATTGTTAAGTAACAAGAAAGATGTCTTCTGTAAAACAGAAGCCTTAGGATCAAAGATCCAACGGTGGGAAATATCTCCAAATCAATTAGAGAAAAGATCTCTTTAACCGATTCAACAAATCAGCCTCCACTATATAAAGGCCCCAAGACTTCAAGTCTTAAAAAAGGAAGAACCCCCTTAAAAAAACTTCGAGTTCTCAAAAAAAAAAAAAGAGAAAAAGAGAAGAACAAGCACTGAAAAGAAGAATTTCTTCAAGGTAAATAAAACAAAGAGATTAAAGTATCTCATCAAAAAAGAAGAACTTAGTTCTTTTTCTAGATCATAGAACTACAAAAACAGAAGTCTTTCATAAGAGTATAGGAGATTGGAGCATCTCATCATAAAAAAGGAGGAAGAAGAACTTAGTAATCTATAGATCACAGATCTATAAGACAAAGACCAAGTCTTTCACAAAAACAGAAGAGATCATAATATCTCCTATTAAAATAAGAACTTAGTTCTCAGATCCACGAGACGAAGTTTCTTATAAACGATAACTTAATTCTAAGAGCACAGAATTGATCAAGAGCGCTTTGCACTCATTGGCTAGCGCTCAGCGCCAAGCGCGCCACGTGCTCCTTACATGGGCGTTACTTAATAAAGAGTGCTCTGTACTCATTGGCTGGCGCTCAGCGCCAAACGGGCCGCGTGCTTCTCACGTGTGCGCCATTTTCATAAGAAGTGCCTTAGCGTTCCAAGTCTGGTGCCCAGCGCCAAGCGCGCTACGTGCTTCTCACGTGTGCGCTATTTCATAAGAAGCGCCTTGGCGCTCCAGGTCTGGCGCTCAGCGCCAAGCGCACCACGTGCTCCTCATGTGCGCGCTATTTCATAAGAAACGCCTCGGCGCTTCAGGTCTGGCGCTCAGCGCCAAGCGCACCACGTGCTCCTCACGTGTCACGACCCGAAATGGCACGTGACTGGCACTTGAATCATATGAAGTCTATAGGACCCCATCTAATTCAAGTAAGCCAAAAATCCCAGAAATCTAAACCATTTAAAAGAAGAAAGACGGGAAAGTTTAGTTTTAAAGCTTTAAATAATATAAGCCGAAGTATGCATTTTTAAAATCACCAAGTTCTTTCTGAAAATTTCGGCAGAGTTTCCTTTGTAAATACTGGCCCCAAAAGGGGTACAACATGCATAATATGAATAAAAATATCCCCAAGCGAGAGCTAGCTCTTCGTCAATGGACGGCCACAACCATGCAAGCAATATAGTATACAACGTCAAGGGCGAGGATCGAAACTCAAAAGGAAACTCAAAAACATCAAGAAAACTATAATAATACAACGCGCGACTCTAAAGTCGAAATAATAACAACTGGTTTTTTAAGTTTGAAATAATATACAAGTCTGGTTGATGGAGTTACTAGATACAACTAAATAAATAAAATACAATGGTGGTCACGATGCAAGTGAACCCACCTACCAAAGCAATCACCCGAAAAGGAGCAGTGTGCCAGCAAAGCTGCAACGAACCTGTACGGCAAAACTTGCAAGAAACGGTGGCACAACGGGGGTGGGTTGCCAACTCGTGAGTAGAAAACATCACCGAGCAGAAATCGTAAGTATGACTCAATCCTAGGTCAATACGATTAGTAATATATAACCTCGAAATGATAAAGCCTGAAGCATGATAAGGTGGCAAGGGTAAACACCTATACATAAGTGTAATACCATGTGCTCGTGTCAGTGCCTCAGATAGCAACATATCATAAATATGAGATATGAATGCAATATAATAAAAACAGAATGCATCATGAATGTGAAAACTATTTTCTTAATTTAGTGAGATTTCTGTATAATTAAATCGAGGTATCATCAATGAAATCAACATAAAATCAGTGTCAAGTATCGACACAAAATATAAATCTCAATATCTCAGGCTCCGGCAATCCGGACTGGCCTGTAACCTCGAATCTCAATATCTAGGGCTCCGGCTATCCGGACTGGCCCATATCATCAAATCTCAAAACCTTAGCCTCCGGCTATCCGGACTGGCCTGTACTCCGATCGGTATCTTCCGGATATCTGGCGAGTCACAATACAATCACCGGTCAGTAGTGCTCTCCTGTCTCAGGCTCAACGCCATCATCTGCGACCTTCTCGTCCCGGAGTACCGCACCGGGTCCACCATGCACCCACAGATGGTTCCTCCTCCTCCTCGAATCGGGTGTATGATATCGCTCAAGAGCCGAGAAAACTCATGGTGGACATATCTCATATCATATCATGAGAAAACCACATATTCTATCTTTTAAAAAAAGAATAAGTTTATAAATCTTTGCAGTTTTTCTAAATCCAGAAATCTCATGGAAATCCGAAATCATAAATCACGATGTAAATAAATAATGAATACCGGGCTCCGGCAATCCGGACTGGTCCAAACTATCGCATGACAAATAAATATATGAATATACATGCATGAGATAACAAAGAAAATAAATGCAATATCTAATCTAGCACACTAATAATATATCGGAACTATCAGCTAACAAGCAATATCAATGAATCAATATAGTCTAAAGTGTGCGTGCCATGGCAATTATCGATGATGATGTGTGTGAGCCGACAAGTAGGTGTATGTGGAGCATACGCATCATCGGTAATGGTGCTGGTGTCCTGACAGCAGATTTCATCATTTCTCATGAAAATACGTATAAGCATGCAATGCAATGCGAACAGCAGAATAAATGGCAAATGAAAAGTAAATGCAGCAATAATATGCGGAACATGAATAATAACGCAACAATAAGGAATCTACATTAATATATATGAGTCATACAGTTGTGTCATTTGAAATAACACGAATCGTGGTGTTTAGAAATAAGGGCTACGGTATTTTTAAGAAAAGGTACGTCTTTTGAAATATCCGTAGAATCCCTTAGCCTGTCTTTAAAAGTACTCACGATTCGTTAGTTTTGAAATAGGTATAACTCGAGTCTAGTCTAACATCTACAAATAAACTACAGGACTAACTAACAAACTAATCGAAAAGGTAAGGAAACCACTTAAATCTGAGTCGATATATATATATATATATATATAATAGTCGGTGATCCCGCCGCAATAGTATCACATATGGTACAATATATAACATGACATTCTCGAGTCAAGAGTGCGGATCTATCATCAATAAATAGCTCATACGGTAAATCCATCGTACGACATCCCAATCTGGGTACGGGTCAAATATCACATTTATCTCAGCATTTATCTGGTATCCTTATCATCATATCATGATCTGGGTACTGATCTAAAGTCTAGTATATACTGATACCATCTACATATATGTATGCGTGTGTATGAAAACACATCGCGTAAGGACCCGCTATAACAACATGTCGTATCTCATAATACGAACCAAAACATATCACCGATCTCGTGGCATCATGCCCAATCTCATCGACTCATCTCCAAATACCATGTACTATCCTCATCATCCATGTATATGTATACGTATATATGTACATAGTCCCATACCTATGTGTATTTATATATATATACACATATCCCCATATACGCACAAGTAATAAAATGTATGCAAGTGTGTGTGTGTGTGCGGTGTAATCTTATTCTAGGGTTCGCAACTAAGAAACTAACTACGACACTATCATCCAATTACTAAAATTAAATTTATGATCTTCTAATATCAATCTCGATAATCATTTAGTCTCACATAACACAAATTTATATATAATATATATATCGTATACTACACTACGAACTGTGGGGGTGCTATACGCCATCCACCCGACTTCCCCCGTAAATATATATTTACTCACCTTGATCTTTACTTGCCAAAGTCGATGTCGCCATCCTCTTCTTCATCATCCGAAGTCCACGTGGGGGTACCTACATATCACACATAGTATCGTAAACCGAAACTGCACACAAAAACCAAATCGGCACGAGTATAACACATAGGTTAAAACCTATAGTTTATACATGCAAGAATGACCAAACAACACCCGATATTGACGTACAAACGTCAAGTGACCGATATAAAACACAAATATCAAAACTTAAATCCGTAAACATCGAGGAATTCAAAGCAGCAACCCAATAAAGTGGTCCCAGATTTTAGTTCAGGTGAAAACAAGATGAACAAACAGTACTGGGGTGTAGTATAGGGGGTATATGAGCTACAGAACCAAATTGGACACCAAAAACCACAAGATGGCCGGCCACATTCCCTCCAGATCCGGCGAGCTCGGTTTGGACTTCCCAGAATGGGTTCGTACTGGCAGGGTATCTTCCTAGCGGTCCATATAGGTTAGTGGTATTGTTTGCATTTTCAGAAAAGTTCTCAGGTCATCCCAGATTCCCTGCATCCACTAATAACTCACAAACCGACACGGAATGTTTCAGATTTTAAATCTTGGGTTCTGTTTTAAGTTGATCTGGGTTTTAGACACTAAGGGGAGCTTATAGTTACCACTAAGCTCAATTACACCATCTCAATTCAATAACTCCTCCAAACCCTAACTTCGAATTTTTAAACCTCACTAAATAAAACTAACACACTTCTAAACATGCATGGATATCAAAGTGAATGAAAAACTATACTAATGATGAAGAATATATCTCATTTGGCAACTCAAGAATATTCTTGAGTTGCCCCAAGTGCTCAAAATCCGATTTTTCTTGGTCCAAAGTGCTTGTAGTGAGCTTGTGCATGTTTTTAATGAAGTGGGGATGGACTTTTGATGAGTTTTTGATGATGTTTTGAGGTGTTTAAGGAGGGAGGAGGGAGGAGGCAGCCATGGTTGAGGGAGGAGAAGGAAAAACGAAGGAAATATTGAAGGGGAGAATAACCAAGACCAAGGTTTGACCACTCACCCCCTCTCTCTCTCTTGTCCATACCTCTTTCTTTATATTTTTCTTTTTCTTTTCTTTTCTTTTCTTTTCCTTTTTCTTCTCAGTTTAAAACCAAATCAAGCATGAAGAAATAAAGAAAAAGACATGGTAGAAAAGTGTAACAATGTGTAATTTGACATGGTGCATGTCATGTGCACAAATCCGGCTTAATACACGATTAGTGATATCTAATCACGATTAGCATTAAATTTGTATATAATTAATTATAAAAATTCATAATTTGCTTAAATTATCTAAAGCATCCTCATTTCAGTAATTTCTATAATTTTCTAAATATTTCCCGATTTATCGGTATTTAATTATACCGCACCAATAAAATATTCATGATATTTATTATTTAATTATAAAAATTCCCAAAAATAATATTTTATTTTTCTGAAATGTTACAGTCTTCCCCCCTTAAAGAAATTCGGTCCCCGAATTTAAATTTAAACCCCTCAAATACTAAAACATTTCAGTAAAATGATCAAGTCGTCGGGGCTCCGAAATCATAATTACATAAAATATATCGTAGCGCAATGCATGCACATGAAAAAGAGTGTATAACTCAAAAATCAAAACCCCATCAAGCATCTCGCAATCATCGGAGTTGTGGTGAAGACACCAATGTCTATATCCTATACGAAAGCCAACATGATATACATCAAAACTATACATGTAAACATCTGAAAGAAATGCATGCCAAATCTTTTTAAGTCGTTGTGCGATGCGCGTATCACCGCACAGTGGTGGACGTCCATTGTAAGAAAACAACTATATATATATATATCATTTGTTTAACATATACGTCCCGCCGTTTTTGAAAATCATTTAGAAAGGTTCCCCTTGTAAAATGTCTCGTGTCATCTCGGGTACATATGTAAATACTGAGACTATAGCTCCTTTTTGGAAATCCCTTCGATAACTATCAATGCATGAAAAAATATATTCAGGTACTGTCCTCTGACTAGTCCCGCTCAGCTACTATACCAAATAGTAAATATCATAAAACATACTGCTCCAAAAGAAATCAATCCCCAAAATGGGTATATGAATACCACGTGCGTCTGGTGCGCACGAAAATCAAAATCCATGAATATGCCGTACATGTGCACAGAAACAAAATTTAAGTGCAACGGGTGTACACGAAACACCTGTCAAAGACAACATGTGTGCCTGACAGCAATATCAGGTGCATCTGATATGCACGAAGAATTCCGATTTAGTGCATCTGGCGTGCACCAAAATCGCATCAAGCGCCAAAGTATTCGCAAGAATCCAAATCAGGTGCACAAAGTGTACGAAAACAAATATTGAATATCACAATCGAAATCGACGGTATACAACACATTTCAATCCAAATCCAAATCAGGTATACCGTGGTATATATAATCTCACAACCATGTGCATCAGCGTGCACAAAATCGAATTCAAAATACTAAGAGTGCATGAAAACTATGCCGAAATCATAAGTCAAATCATATGCATACTATAGGTATGAAATCAAAATCAATATCTCGAATGACATTAAATCGAAGTCAAGTGCAACTGTGGTGCACAAAATCTCAATCATGCAAATAAATCGTCCAAAATACCGAAATCAAAGATAGCGGAAATAGTCCCGCTCTAGCACATCCTCTAAAGATCTCTGGCCAACTGTCATGGTCACTCATAACATGCCTCGTCGACGATGCCGAACTCTGGCCTGCTGGGTGTGCGTAATATGACCGATCCTGGGTCCAAGTCTTCTTGTATTATTCCAGAAAGGTCTTGTTGAAGTCTCTCCCAAAACTCGTTTCTGCCGAACTGCCCGGAAGTTATCACCCTTTACAAAGTCTGTTTCTTGTTCCGGAACGGCTGCACACTCATCACGACTCCTTCTGGAAAATATATCCATGTACAACGCCTCTGCATGCGTATCACATCTTTGGTGTCAGCGGAGTGGAACGTCACCCCATCAAGATCTCGTACGAACTTCTTACTCCACTTTTCTTTAATGTCGACTGATTCGGACTCGTCTCCTCGTGGCTGCATGGTCTGCGCTTCAACGGCTATACTCGTATCTGGAGTCTCCCAAGCAATGTATCCCATCACATGATATCCGAATGACGTCGAACTTTTCAATCGATTTGTCAAGGGTCCATAGTCCCCCAAGAGCTCAATATCTTGAGTACAGTTTAATAGTATTCCAGTACATGCCACAGTACCTATGGACCAACCGTAGAAGAGCAAACCCAAGCCTCATCAATGGCACCACAGAACTGCTGTAAACCCTAAGGTTTCAAAGCGTTCTCATGGTCATTATATCGAGTTAGGGTTTCATTCTTCTAGAGGGTCCATAGAATTACTTGCATGTTTTTTCGAATACTTTAAATTTGTAAAAATGGGTTTCTGACATTCGATTGTATTCTATCGACTTTCAACGTACCTGCGTAAAGTCGTCTCTAGCTGGAATCAATCAATCTGATGATCTCGCATCGGGGTAGACAATGAATCACATGTCCTAGTCATTCCTTCTTGGGTGACTAGCGATCTTCTATCATATCTCTAAGTACAACTCGTGCAGCGTTAGCTTCAAATATCTGGGCGACATCTCGTCAGTCGCAGCAATAACTGAATTGTTCGTCCGTATGCTGAAAAGTGCCTCAATCATCAAAAACAATCGGTGTATTGACGGTCATTACATTCTGGCTGGCCTCTAACAGTGGCCCAATCCTCTGGTGCTGATCTGCACGTTCGAGAAATTTATAGAAGCAATCCATCAAACGCTCATGGCGCGAAAAAGACACAATAGGACGATACATCTATGCAATCGTGTGTTCCTGGAATCACGCTCTGGTCAGTCCTCATCCGTGACGAGCTCGTGCTAACGCAACTCTAGCCGTAGCTCTCTCTGCCCGTGTAATCGTGGCAGCAAAAACCATAAACCAATATAGATGAGGATAGATCATAGGAATGAATATAATGCTGTGTAAGGAAATGTACATCCTAAGGCTTCTTAAGCGGAGTAGCGTATCGTAAGTATGCCGCGGAACATACACACGGTACGTCACTCTCCTTAAGTCACCTACTGCATCAACCAAGGTCAACCTATGCGATGAAAATTCGGGTCTAATACCCCCTCGACCAAGTCTAAGTTCTGTAAGGTCAAGCCTAGATTCCATATATATACAAACGCCCTAGGCTCCGCATAGTCAAATATAGACTCGAACCAAGGTTAACCTAGCGCTCTGATACCAACTTTGTCACGACCCGAAATGGCACGTGACTGGCACTTGAATCATATGAAGTCTATAGGACCCCATCTAATTCAAGAAAGCCAAAAATCCCAGAATTCTAAACCATTTAAAAGAAGAAAGATGGGAAGTTTAGTTTTAAAGCTTTAAATAATATAAGCCGAAGTATGCATTTTTAAAATCACCAAGTTCTTTCTGAAAATTTCGGCAAAGTTTCCTTTGTAAATACCGGCCCCAAAAGGGGTACAACATGCATAATATGAATAAAGCCATCCCCAAGCGGGAGCTAGCTTTTCGTCGGCCACAACCATACAAGCAATATAGTATACAACGCCAAGGGCGAGGATCGAAACTCAAAAGGAAACTCAAAAACATCAAGAAAACCATAATAATACAACACGCGACTTTAAGGTCGAAATAATAACAACCGATTTTCTAAGTCTGAAATAATATACAAGTCTGGTTGATAGAGTTACTAGATACAATTGAATAAATAAAATACAATGGTAGTCACGATGCAAGTGAACCCACCTATCAAAGCAATCACCCGAAAAGGAGCAGTGTGCCAGCAAAGCCGCAACGAACCTGTACGGCAAAACCTGCAAGAAACTGTGGTACAACGGAGGTGAGTTGCCAACTCATGAGTAGAAAACATCATTGAGCAGAAATCGTAAGTATGACTCAATCCTAGGTCAATACGATCAGTAATATATAACCTCGAAATGATAAAGCCTGAAGCATGATAAAGTGGCAAGGGTAAACATCTATACATAAGTGTAATACCATGTGCTCGTGTCAGTGCCTCAGATAGCAACATATCATAATTATGAGGTATGAATGCAATATAATGAAAACAGAATGCATCATGAATGTGAAAACTATTTTCTTAATTTAGTGATATTTCTGTATAATTAAATCGAGGTATCATCAATGAAATCAACATAAAATCAGTGTCAAGTATCGACACAAAATATAAATCTCAATATCTCAATATCTCAGGCTCCGGCAATCCGGACTGGCCTGTAACCTCGAATCTCAATATCTAGGGCTCCGGCTATCCATACTGGCCCATATCATCAAATCTCAAAACCTCAGGCTCCGGCTATCTGGACTGGCCTGTACTCCGATCGGTATCCTCCGGATATCCGTCGAGTCACAATACAATCACCGGTCAGTAGTGTTTCCCTGTCACAGGCTCAACGCCATCATCTGCGACCTTCTCGTCCCGGGGTACCGCACCGGGTCCACCGTGCACCCACAGACGGTTCTTCCTCCTCCTCGAATCGGGTGTATGATATCGCTCAAGAGCCGAGAAAATTCATGGTGGACATATCTCATATTATATCATGAGAAAACCGCATTTTCTATTTTTAAAAAAAGAAGAATAAGTTTATAAATCTTTGCGGTTTCTCTAAATCCAGAAATCTCATGGAAATCCGAAATCATAAATCACGATGTAAATAAATAATGAATACTGGGCTCCGGCAATCCGGACTGGCCCAAACTATCGCATGACAAATAAATATATGAATATACATGCATGAGATAACACAGTAAATAAATATAATATCTAATCTAGCACACTAATAATATACCGGAACTATCAGCTAACAAGCAATATCAATGAATCAATATTCTCTAAAGTGTGCGTGACATGGCAATTACCGATGATGATGTGTGTGAGCCAGTAAGCAGGTGTATGTGGAGTATACGCATCATCGGTAATGGTGCTAGTGTCCTGACGGCAGGTTTCATCATTTCTCACGAAAATACATATAGGCATGCAATGCAATGCGAACAGCAGAATAAGTGGAAAATAAAAAGTAAATGCAGCAATAATATGTGGAACATGAATAATAACGCAACAATAAGGAATCTACATTAATATATATGAGTCACAGTTGTGCAATTTGAAATAATACGAATCGTGGTGTTTAGAAATAAGGGCTACGGTGTTTTTAAGAAAAGGTGCGTCTTTTGAAATATCCGTAAAATCTCTTGGCCTGTCTTTAAAAGTACTCACGATTCGTTAGTTTTGAAATAGGTATAACTCGAGTCTAGTCTAACATCTACAAATAAACTATAGAACTAACTAACAAACTAATCGAAAAGGTAAGGAAACCACCTAAATCTGAGTCGATATATATATATATATATATATATATATATATATATATATATATATAACATATAATAAGTCGGTGATCCCGTCTCAATAGTATCACATATGATACAATATATAACATGACATTCTCGAGTCAAGAGTGCAGGTCTATCATCAATAAATAGCTCGTACAGTAAATCCATCGTACGGCATCCCAATCTGGGTACGGGTCAAATATCACATTTATCACAGCATTTATCTGGTATCCTTATCATCATATCATGATCTAGGTACTAATCTAAAGTCTAGTACATACTGATACCATCTACATATATGTATGCGTGTGTATGAAAACACATCGCCTAAAGACCCGCTATAACAACATGTCGTATCACATAATACGAACCAAAACATATACCGATCTCGTGGCATCATGCCCAATCTCATCGACTCATCTCCAAGTACCATGTACTATCCTCATCATCCATGTATATGTATACGTATATGTATATATAGTCCCATACCTATGTGTGTGTGTGTGTGTATACGCACAAGTAATAAAATGTATGCAAGTGTGTGCGTGCAGTGTAATCTTATTCTAGGGTTCGCAATTAAGAATCTAACTACGACACTATCATCCAATTACTAAAATTAAACTTATGATCTTCTAATATCAATCTCGATAATCATTTAGTCTCACATAACACAAATTTATATATAATATATATATCGTATATTACACTACGAACTGTGGGGTTGCTATACGCCATCTACCCGACTTCCCCCGTAAATATATATCTACTCACATTGATCCTTACTTGCCGAAGTCGATGTCGCCATTCTCTTCTTCATCATCCGAAATCCACGTGGGGGTACCTACATATCACACATAGTATCGTAAACCGAAATCGCACACAAAAACCAAATCGGCACAGGTATAACACATAGGTTAAAACCTATAGTTTACACATGCAAGAATGACCAAACAACACCCGATATTGACGTACAAACGTCAAGTGACCGATATAAAACACAAATATCAAAACTTAAATCCGTAAACATCGAGGAATTCAAAGCAGCAACCCAATAAAGTGGTCCCAGATTTTAGTTCAGGTGAAAACAAGATGAACAAACAGTACTGGGGTGTAGTATAGGGGGTATATGAGCTACAGAACCAAATTGGACACCAAAAACCACAAGATGGCCGGCCACATTCCCTCCAGATCCGGCGAGCTCGGTTTGGACTTCCCAGAATGGGTTCGTACTGGCAGGGTATCTTCCTAGCGGTCCATATAGGTTAGTGGTATTGTTTGCATTTTCAGAAAAGTTCTCAGGTCATCCCAGATTCCCTGCACCCACTAATAACTCACAAACCGACATGGAATGTTTCATATTTTAAATCTTGGGTTCTGTTTTAAGTTGATCTGGGTTTTAGACACTAAGGGGAGCTTATAGTCACCACTAAGCTCAATTACACCATCTCAATTCAATAACTCCTCCAAACCCTAACTTTGAATTTTCAAACCTCACTAAATAAAACTAACACACTTCTAAATATGCATGGATACCAAAGTGAATGAAAAACTATACTAATGATGAAGAATATACTTCATTTGGCAACTCAAGAATTTTCTTGAGTTGCCCTAAGTGCTCAAAATCCGATTTTTCTTGGTCCAAAGTGCTTGTAGTGAGCTTGTGCATGTTTTTAATGAAGTGGGGATGGACTTTTGAAGAGTTTTTGATGATGTTTTGAGGTGTTTGAGGAGGGAGGAGGGAGGAGGCAGCCATGGTTGAGGGAGGAGCGGGAAAAATGAAGGAAATAATGAAGGGGAGAATAACCAAGACCAAGGTTTGACCCCTCACTCTCTCTCTCTCTTGCCCATACTACTTTCTATATATTTTCTTTTTCTTTTCTTTTCTTTTCTTTTTGTTTCCTTTTTCTTCTCATTTTAAAACCAAATCAACCATGAAGAAATAAAGAAAAAGACATGGTAGAAAAGTGTAACAATGTGTAATTTGACATGGTGCATGTCATGTGCACAAATCCAGCTTAATACATGATTAGTGATATCTAATCGCGATTAGCATTAAAATTGTATATAATTAATTATAAAATTCATAATTTGCTTAAATTATCTAAAACACCCTCATTTCAGTAATTTCTATAATTTTCTAAATATTTCCCGATTTATCTGTATTTAATTATACCGCGCTAATAAAATATTCATGATATTTATTATTTAATTATAAAAATTCCCAAAAATAATATTTTATTTTTCTGAAATGTTATATCACGTGTGCGCTATTTCATAAGAAGCGCCTCAACGCTCCAAGTCTGGCGCTTAATGCCAAGTGCTCTGTACATAAAGGCTCTGTACTTAAAGCGCTCTGCGCTACCAAGAGTGTTCAACACTTAATAAAAGACAAAAGAAATAGGGGTGTTAGAACCCAAATTAATGCTCAGCATTATTGAACAAAAGAGGCTAAGCCCAAACAAATGTTTTACACCCAAGCAAATGTTCAACATCAAAACAAATATTCAACAGTCTAATCAGAACTGAATGGGCTGAGCCCAAGTTGGCCACAAGTCCCTAGCTCAGACCTGCTGAGCCCATATGCTCACAATTGGTCTGGTCCCAAGTCTGACTACAGATCTCCCAACCAACCTTGGTTCAAGAGTACATCTCTTCATTCCTCTGATATGTGTCGTTGTAATTCTTCATCGTCATCAGAGAGGTGACGGGTCCCGACAACCAGATACTCCATGGACTATGATGTCCTTAAACTTATGGACCGCAACGTCCCTAAACTAAACTTTATAGACTATGGCGTCTTTAAACTATGGACTATGATGTCCTTAAACTCTACGGACTATGATGTCCTTAAACTTATGGACCGCAACGTCTCTAAACTAAAACGATAGAGCCCAAATGCTCTGTCGTCGGATCTAAATGATCCTGAAACCCCGTTGATTAGATCTTAGTCTAAAATTAGACTAACGTATTCTCAACAAACGTTTGAGTTGACCATAGTCTAAAATAAGACCAACGGTCCTTAAACCAACCCAAACCCGAATCTAAGAAAATATGGATTTGAACTAATCCACGCCCTACGGACGACAACATAAATTAGTCTTCGTATACAATTCACGGGCAACCAAAAATAAAACAAACACACACGACATGAAGTGACCATCTGGAGAAGGAGAAAGTGGTTACCGCTATGCGGTAGCGTAATTAACTGCAGGGGCTTGCGCCTGTAGGGAAGTGCGTCCCCACAATCAAAACCCCCTTGTAAACGAGGGGGAATCTGACGAAGTCTGCTACAATGGCCGCGTCTGTCTAAACCTTCGATATACGGTGCCATAAATCAACTTGGCATTTTCGAAGAGGTGGACAGATAAAACCAAATAGCATATACTCCCAAATTCAGGCGAGACGACCTACGCGGTCTCGTCTCCCGTTTTCGGGGACGAACAGATTCTGGCACGCTCGGTGGGACATTTTTCTCTTTCCACTCCACACTTCGTGTGTCGTGTTCGCGAACGAATCGCGGTTTGATATGGGTGCCCCTGGATTCGAGGTACTAAGATTTGGTGTCTTACTCCCGTGCAGAGAAAATGGCTTCCAACTGCACCAGCTGCAACAACAACTCCCACTCCGTCATCGCCGGAGGAGTGACTTATGGGCCCCAAGCGGCCTCCATCTTCGCCATGCCAGTGGAGCAGGCGACTCAGGCCACCACTGGACTGTTCTTCGGGACCATGCTCCCACCAATGAGCTTCAACGCCCCAGTGCCATCGCAAGAAGCTCCGAAGAAGTCGGTCTTTGATCGATTTGCAACTATCACGTCCCTTCTCAACGGGTTGTCCAAATTCAACGTCTCGGTCTTTAACAGATTGGGCCAAAACTCCAATGGGCTCGTGAAGAAGCCCGCGATACCTGAGGGGGTTATCCTGAAACGGATAGCCATCCCTGTTCCAGTAAATGAAATCATCGGAGAGGCTTCTCCTGTTAAAGGGTCGGTCTTCACAAGACTGGCCGTGCCAACTCCCGCTCCAGGAGAAATCACCATAGCCGCTACCCCTGCTCGAAAGTCTGCATTCGACAGGTTGACCATCCCCTCTCAACGGATGTCAGTCTTTGACAGGCTGACACCAACAAAGTTTTGCTCCCTCGGGACATGAGCTCACTCCTCTCATCAAAGCATGAAGCACGATACAGCTACCCCAACAGCAGAGGTGATCCCAGCCACTCGACATGCTCGACGTCGCCACTGGCGCCGAGTGAGAAAAGCTGGGGACAGTTCCCCTTCTAGACTTACCCCACCAGCTCCAACGATGGAAGTTGATGCTGCTGTTCCAACTGGGAACAACTTTGAACCACTTAACAGGGTACGCAAGAATTTGCCAACTGCTGTGCTGAAAAATTCTCCTCTGCCTGTTGAAAAGATCACAAAGGCAAAGCCGGAGCAGCCCCCTCAGCGTCTGTCCTCTAAAATCCATAAGGTCTGGCGAAGCGTCCAAGACTCTGTGATTAACCAAGACTACTCCCGCCAACCAAAGAAAATGAAGGTTCGGCAAGAGAAGGACCATCCCGTCGTACCACAGAAGATATCATCTACTTGGGTACCCGCTGCAACGGCCCCCTCGACTTCGACCGCCCATAAAAGAAGAATGCCGGAGAAAATCCTCATGTCCACGACAAAGCTCAGAGGCACTGGATCCAAACGCCCCATGTCTGGAGGCATGGTGGTGCACACCATTTACATGGCTTCCGGGAAAGAGGATAGCCGAATCTCCACGGGCCATCGACCACTTACGCGGTCAGTAACTAAGGGTCATGAGCAACAACAACAAAAGCTCCAAGAGATGCAGACAGTCATGGCCGCACTCACTGGGCCAAAAGAAAGCCCAGAAATATCGTCGGAGCAGCGTTAGGAACAGGAAACTAATGCCGAATTCCTCCGAAGAATGCTCGAGAGGAAAGACAAAGAGGCCGCGGAACAAGCGGCCAACATAAAACAAATGGCGCTTGTTCCCTGATTAAAAATCAAGGTTTTCCTCAAAGAGGCATCACGTGTTGACACGTGACCAAGGGTCACGTGTTGACACGTGATCTATTTACAAGGTTAAAATCTAAGCAAACAGAATCATAAACAAGTGACTGAAGGAGGACCCAACTGGGGGTCACGTGCTCACACGTGACCAATGGTCACGTGTCAACACGTGATGGTTAAAACAAAAGCACAAACAAATGGCTGAAGGAAGACCCAATCGGGGGTCACGTGCTCACACGTGACCAAGGGTCACGTGCTAGCACGTGACAGGCTCTGAAAGCCTTATAACTTAATAGAATTTAATTCTAAAAATCAGAAATTATCTCAATGAGGTATCACGTGCTCACACGTGACCAATGGTCACGTGATGACACGTGATGGTTAAAATCCTATCAAACAGAAATGAAAACAAACGGCTGAAGAAAGACCCCAATTGGGGGTTACGTGCTCACACGTGATCAAGGGTCACGTGCCAGCACGTGACAAGCTTTGAAAGCCTTACGGTTTAATAGAATTAAAATTCTAAATTTCTCTAAAATCTTTCCAAATAGGAAAGAATTAGGGAGAACCGTTGGATTAAAAAATCCAGGGGTGATTAAATATCACCAATTTATGGAAAAATCTTAGACAAAGAAAGATTTCCCTAAATCTCACCGAAAATAACAAACAGAATATCTTTGAATTGAAAATCCAACGGTGAATAAAATTCACTGAATGATCTAAAGGCTCATATTAATTATGAAAACAAACAAAATCTTTCAATGAAAGATTCATTAAACAAATTGATTCTTTTCCTTCTCCTATAAATAGGAGCCAAGAATAAAAGAAAAGGAGAGAATTGTTTTGGAGATATAGAGTGTTGAAATCTGGAAATTTCAGAGAGAAAAGAAAGGAGTATTTAATTCTCAACAAAGAAAACCCTAGGTGAGAAAAGAAAGGGAATCAAAACTTAAAACAGAGAATTTAATTATCAAAATATAAGAGTTTAACTCTTCCGCAAAAGAACTTAGTTCTTCCTCTAGTTGAAGATCTGCAGAAGCATATCTCCCCATAGGTTGAGAATTTAATTCTCATCGGGTTGAGATCCTGCCATGCAGATCCAAAACTTAGAGGGGGAATTGAGTTTAGAGAATTTAATTCTCTCAAAACAAAACTAGGGTTTAATCCTATATGAGAATTCAATTCTCCTAAAATTATAGGAATTTAATTCCTTCAAGATGGACAGAAACCAGGGTTTAACCCTAATTGAGAATTTAATTCTCCCAAATTTATAGGAATTTAATTCCTCCAAGACAGAACTAGGGTTTCACCCTATACAAGAATTTAATTCTTTAACATATATGGGAATTTAATTCCTCTAAAATAAAAACTAGGGTTTAACCCTACATAAGAATTTAATTCTTTCAAAAATGGGAATTTAATTCCTCCAAAGTCGTAATCAGGGTTTAATCTTACAGAGAATTCGATTCTTAAAAAATAAGGAGACTTAAAAGATCTCCATGCATGCAAAGAATCAAGGTCACGTGTCCCCACGTGACCCTTGAAAAGATCCCTGAAGAAAGAAGCTTTGAGGCAATGCCTCACGTGCTCCCACGTGACTTCCAAAACGCAGAAAGAAAAAACAAAGGAAATGAAGGTTTTAGGCGCTCTCACGTGTTACCACGTGACCCCTTGGCAAACGCTTTAACGGTCAGCGCATAAATCCCCATCACGTGTCAACACGTGATGCTCAAAATAAAAATATAAAAAGTGTTTAACACTTAATTGCAGAACGAAGAAAAGGGATCTGGTCCCACCTCTGGACGCCCTCACGTGTCCACACGTGACCCCTCTTTCTTAAGTGT
This sequence comes from Agapanthus africanus, assembly GCA_030015575.1. Lineage (NCBI taxonomy): Eukaryota > Viridiplantae > Streptophyta > Magnoliopsida > Asparagales > Amaryllidaceae > Agapanthus > Agapanthus africanus. The sequence goes on from JASDDO010000019.1 coordinate 829,771,756, forward strand.
TTAACACTAATTTGGGGATTATATTTCCAGTGTTTAACACTGATTGTTTTCTAGTGTTTAACACTAAATTGAAGATTGTATTTCCAGTGTTTTAACACTGTTGTTCTCTAGTGTTTAACACTACTTTTAGCCAAATTGGCTAGTTCTCCAGAGGCAAAAGTCCCTCCTCCAAATGAATCTCAAAATTGAGGAAATCAAGGATAAAATGTTGCCAAAGCCCTCTAACTTTCATTTAGCATTGCTAACTAATATGGGCTCGAATCCAGACAAATGCCCAATGGTCCAACAGAGGGCCAACACTTCAAACTTAATTAGACTTAGCCCAAGTAGGTCATAAGTCTTCAATTCAGACTCAACTGAGCCAATGTGCTCATAATATAATTAATTGATCCTAGTTCCAAATTGGACTACAGATCACTTAATCCACCCTGGTTCAAAGGTACATCTCTTCACTCCTTTGATATTTGTCGTTGTAATTCCTCAACGTCTTCAAAGAGATGATGGGTCCCGACAACCACACATTTCACGGACTGCGGGGTCCTTAAACTCATGGACTATGATGTCCTTAACCTCGACCGTGATGTCTTAAAACTAACAACGGACTATGATGTCCTTAACCTCGACCGTGATGTTTTAATACTAATATCGGACTGTAGGGTCCTTAAACTCACGGACTATGATGTCCTTAACCTCGACCGCGATGTCTTTAAACTAACAATGGACCGAGATGTCCTTAAACTAACAATGGACTGTAATGTCCTTAAACTAATTATCGACTGCAATGTCACTAAACTAAACAATAGAGCCCAATTGCTCTCTTGTCGGATCTAAACGATCCCGTTAAGTTGATCTTAGTCTAAAAATTAGACTAACGTATCCTTAACAAATGTTTAAGTCGATCTTAGTCTCAAATGAGATTAACGTATCCTTAAACCCAAACCACCAAACCCAAATCTAAGAAAGATACGGATTTGGACTAGTCCACGCCCTACGGGCGACGACATAACTTAGTCTCCGTATACAATCCACGGGCAACCAAACACAAAACAAACACCCACGACACGAAGTGACCATCTGGAGAAGGAGAAAGTTGTTATCACGATACGGTAGCGTAATTAACTGCAGGGGCTTGCGCCTGCAGGGAAGAGCGTCCCCACAATAAAAAACCCCTCAAACGAGGGGGAATCTGACGAAGTCTGCTACATCGGCCGCATCCGTTTAAACCTTCGATACACGGTGCCATAAATCAACTTGGCATCTTCGGAGAGGTGGACGGATAGCACCAATTAGCATCTGCCCCGAAATTCAGGCAAGACGTCCGCCGCGTCTTTCGGAGGGGAACAGATTCTGGCATGCCCGGTGGGACCTTTTCCTCTTTCCACTCCACACTTTGTGTGTCGTGTTCGCGAACGAATCGCGGTTTGCTAATGGTTGCCCTTGGGTTCGAGGTACTAAGATTTGGTTTCTTGCTTGGTGCAGAAAGCAAAGGATCAATGGCGTTCACCTGCGCGAAATGTGTCAACTGCAGCTGCAACCCACGTTCTGCCTCATCTGGAGGCATAGCTTATGGGCCTCAAGCGACTTCTCTGTTCACGATGCCGGTGGAACAGGTCACCCAAGCCACCACAGGATTGTTTTTCGGGACCATGCTCCCGTCGACGAGCTTCAGCGCTCCTATGCCAGCACCGGAAGCTCCCAAGAAGTCGGTCTTCGATCGGCTTGCTGCTACCACGGCCCCTCTCAGCGGGTCGTCCAGCTCCAACTCCTCGGTCTTCGCCAGACTGAGCTTGAACTCCGATGGGCCTGCTAAGAAGCCCATGATACCTAAAGTGGCTATCCCAAAGAAGATAGCCATCTCTGCTCCTGAAGTCGTCAAGGCGGCTTCTCCTGCCAAAGAGTCGGTCTTTACAAGACTGACTATTCCGGCTCCCGTTCCTGCTCGAAGGTCTGTCTTTGACAGATTGGATACCGCTACTCAAAAGACGTCAGTCTTCAAGAGGCTGGCACCAGCGGCCCCTCATCTGGACAGGGGGCAAGACAAAGCCATCCCCATCGCCGAACCAACACCGTCCGCTCGACACGCTCGACGTCGCCACTGGCGCCGAGTAAGGAAGGCTGGGGGTAACTCCCCCTCTGGGCTAACTCCACCGGCTCCAATGGTGGAAATTAATGCTTCTGTTCCAACCGGGAACAGTTTTGAGCTGATGAACAAGGTGCGCAGGAATTCGCCTACCGCCGTATTAAAAAGATCTTCACCGCCGGTGGAGACTGTCACAGAAATGAAGCCGGAACAGTCCCCCCAACGACTGTCTTCTAAAGTTTACAAAATCTGGCGACAAGTCCGAGAGTCGGTGGTCGATCAAGACTATCCTCGCCGGCAGAAGAGGCTGAAGGTCCGACAGGAAGAAAACCGTCCTGGTAAGCCACAGAAGGCGACGGCTACTCGGGGGCCCATTGCAACGGCCCCCTCTACGTCGACTACTCAAAAGAAAAGGAGGCCGGAGAAAGCCCCTGTAAATGTGGCAGACCACAAAAACACCAAGCCCAAACGCCCTAAGTCTGGGGGCATGGTGGTACATATTGTTTACATGGCTTCCGGAAAAGAGGAAAGCCGCACTTGGACGGGCCACCGACCGCTCACCCGATCAATAACAAGGGCTCAGGAACAACAACAGCAGAAGCTTCAAGAGATGCTGACTGCAATGGCCGCACTTACCGGGCCAAAAGAAAGCCCGGAGGCATCGTCAGAACAGCATCACGAACAAGAAACTGATGCTGACTTCCTTCGGAGAATGCTCGAAAAGAAGGACAAGGAGGCTGCGGAACAAGCGGCCAATATAAAGCAGATAGCCCTTTTATTCCAAGATATGGTGGGCATGATGATCCAGCCGGATCCCCCAGCCGAAGATCCTCCAATGATAATTGAAGATGATAGAGGAGAAATATCAAACCCTCTGCCGGCTCTATCAGCAGCCAAGGAAGAGACCATCTCCAAAGCTGCACTGGACGACTATATAGCTCAGCAAATACGAGTTCACCAGGCGAACGAAGCGGCTGGGCAAATTGTTAGAACTGGGCGACCGTATCCAGGCTGGTATGATCAGATAAAGTACCCGCCGGGCTACACGATCCCGAAATTCCATGTGTACAAGGGAACAGGCAATCCCCATCAACATGTCGCTCAGTTCAGGGCTCTTTATGAAAATACTGGTGGCGATGATAAACTTTTGCTCCGCCAATTCGTCGGCAGCTTATCGGAGACGGCGTTTGAGTGGTACTCCGAACTTCCAAACGACTCCGTCAAAACTTTCGCAGAAATGGAGTTGTTGTTCATCCAGCGATTCGCAAGTGCCAGTGAACGCACCCCAATAACGGCATTGATCAATGCCAGGGTGAAGCCGGGTGAGACGTGGGTTCAGTATGCAATCCGATGGCGGAACCTGTGGTCGAAGTGCGAACAACACATCGAAGAAGCACCGGCAGTGGGCATGTTCGTGGGCACCCTAGACCCTCATGCCACTATTTCATAATTTATGATGTTCTTCAAACCGACTACGTTCCAGGCTTTAATCGACAAGCTAGCCCAGATGGATCAAATGGGTCATAGACCGTCTCCTCCGAAGCCGGAGCCGCAGAACGAAAAAAGTAAGGGGAAGGCGATTTTCATTGCAAATACCCAACAGCAGCCCAGTGCTCCAAGACTAACGGATCAATTGGAGGAGAGACGGCGCTATTATAATGAGAAAATGAAGCGCCCTTACTCTTTCCCGCGGGATAAAACGAAGAGGCTGTTCGAACTAGCGATGCGCAACAGGCTTATCAATTTACCAAATCCAAAGCGACCATTGCAACCCGGCGAAGTGAATAATCCCAATTATTGTCCTTACCACCAAACGGTAAGCCATCCAATCGAAGATTGCTTCGTCTTTAAGGGATGGATCAAGGATCAGTACCTATAAGGCAAGTTTGCACTGTCTGAGAAGTGGAAAGTAAACCCACCACAACCACACACTCCTAAGAAGACGGACACACCGGGGGCAACGTGCTCTTTTGTTGAAGAAGCTCCATGGGAGGTCGTTCTTTCGGCCAAAACCAAAAGAATGCTGAATGATCTCCAGACATGCCCGGCGATCAGATGGAAGAATCCGTTGGAACCTGAGATCATCGAGGGGATGCTGAAGCCGCGCCTGACTCCAAGAATCAGTGGTGATAGCCAAAGTGTTCACACCCAGTCGTCGAAATCTTCGAAAAAGAAGAAGAAATCCAAAAGCCCGTGAAGCCTTACGACAAGCGCACGGACCTGCAAAAATAGATCGACGCGCTGGAAGAATATAACCAGAAGGCACGGAATCCAATCACACTCCAAGAGTTCCTCGGCCACGTCCTTAAAGATGGAGATGATGGAGAAGACTCGTCGGATGAATCGGAAGATTACGTGGCAAGTTGCCATGTAATCTCTCACTCGTTGATAGACAATGAGAAAGCCCTTTGCACCAAGAGACCGGGGGCAGAGCCTGAACCGAAACTTCCAGGGCCAACAGACGAGATGATCGACGCATTCCTAAACGAAGCTCTTCTGAAAAGTAAAGCTGATCGGGAGCGTGAGATGGCCATATTTCAAAAGGCCAAGCGTCGGCGACTGGACGAAAGAGTCAAGACACTTCTGCCGAATCAAGGGACATCCATTGTGAATAAAAACAAGTTCAAGACGAGGAAAAGATTTGCTAAAGCCATATCGAGGGGAATGAAGCTACCACCCTCCGAAGGAAACACTGTCGGTGAAGCAGAGATGCATCCTAGCTACTGCTCATACCATCGAAAGATTTCGTACCCCACCGAAGAATGCGACGCTTTTAAAAGATGGTGGCAGGGATATGTTGCTCACCGGCAACATTTTAAGCGGATGAAACGCAAAACTCGTCGGGAGCAAAGAAGTACGACCGAGGAGCATAAAAGAACTACCGGCAACTGTCGCATGGTTAACGCCGGGGGATCGCAGGTTCTCACCTTCGGGAGCGACTCTGACGAAGAAATGGCTCTTGGTCCTCTCTTTAAAGAGTCCACCATGGGAAAAGTGGAGGAACCAAAGACCTGTGAAAACATTCAGCTGCGCAATCGTACGCTGCCCGAAAAGAATCTCGGACCCGCAAACAGAAAAGATAAGGGAAAAGAGAAGGTCTCTGAAGATATCGCCCTAGATGACCAAGTCATGAAAGAGCTGACCGCCAAGGACCCGCCAAAGAAAAGTAAGATGGACTACAACGTTCTGGCGCACTTGAGGAAGTTACCCTCGCAGCTCAGCATTCTCGACGCCCTTTTACTATCAAAAGAAGCAAGAGATTCATTGATCAAGGCGCTACAAGAGCCAGAGCAATTCCAAGCTTTCCTCGCCGAAGAAAGGATGAAGGACGAGCTAGAAGAAGTGCACACAGCCGATGTCACTTTCGGCGATGAAGATCTCCTCCTTGGGACGTGCGACCACAACCATCCCTTATATGTCTCAGGATACTGTCACGATATAAAGATAGGCAAAATCCTGGTCGACAATGAGTCCTCCGTCAATCTCCTCAACGTGCGAGTATTGAAGGAAATCTGCATGAGCGTTCAGCATCTCGCTCGCGATAAAATTACCATCTCCGGTTTTGACTCCCAGTCATCACGGACTTTCGGGTCCGTGATACTGACATTGCGCTTCGGGCTACTTGTCACGGATATTAAGTTTCACGTCATTGACGCCAAGACATGCTACAATGCTTTGCTCGGCCGACCCTGGTTACACGAGTACAACATTATTCCTTTTACACAGCACCAGTGTATGAAGTATTTCAGGGATGGTCTCGAGTACACTGTGACGGGAGAATTGAATCCATTCTCCGTGAACGAAGTCCGGTAGTACGAAGATGCAAAATACTTCTTACCAGATTTTGAGGATACGCAAAGATGCCACAAACCGAAGAACAAAGCTATCACCACTATTCCAGTATTCGGGAGTGATACCGAAGAGGAAGAAGAGATAGTTTATTCGGGGCCGCCTCAACGCAACAACCCGGGACCGTCCGCCCCCATGTTGATCTTCGGCAGCGACTCGGAAGACGAAGTTAACGCTGTATTCTCCGCTCGGCCGCCAATACAAGCATTCGTTGGTGATAATCAGAGTTTGCAAATCACCATAATTCCGCGGAAGCATTACGAAGATCTCGACGCACTTGAAGCTTATAGCGTGCAAGAGCTACAAACATTTTACGTCCCTCCCAGGCGAAAAGGTGAACAGGCAATCCTATTCTACCGATCCACGGAAACTAGAGTGGAGAAAGAAGTTTGGCATGGCGCCGATTCTACGCTCGACAGGCTCCAGCCCATCCGCCTGCCTAGATATTACACAGAAGGATTGAAAAGGCTATTGAAGCGCCAAGGGGTACCCTTCAAACAGACCATTCGACAGGCTCGGTTCTATAACAGGATTTGGGATGTCCCTGGAACCCAGCGCAAGTTGCCCAACGGGAGAATGGAAATGCTCGGGCTTGGATATGTTCGATCCAAAAAACGGGAACGAGTCCGTGGTAGCTACGTCATAAATGACTTCGATGAAGAAGAGGACGCCCCGTCAGAAAACGCTGACCCTGAACCAAAACAAGATCCTACCATCAAAATGCCGAGTCCGTCATTTGAAGAACGAATGGACAAGCTTATCAGGGAAGCCGGTCAAAAGAGCCGGGATGACTATAACCGTGAAATGACCATTTACGAGAAAGCCAGGACGCAGCGCCTCCTTCAGTAGGCCGCGGAAAATGACAATGCACTGCCTTATCAACCCATCGTACAAAAGACCCAGCGCAAAGGCAAAAATAAATCAAAGAGCGGAAAAACGTTCGAGAGCGACAAAGCGGGACCAAGAAGCCACGCGATCGGGAATCGAGTAATCCAGATTCGTCTCTTATAAAGAAGATGGGTCGAGCATACTCTTTTCCTCAGAACAAAACACGGAAGATACTTGATCTCGCCATAAGACATCAAATGATTATACTCCCGGAGTCCAAGCACCCCGAGCAAGCAGGCGAAGTCTCTCATCCGGACTATTACTCCTATCATAGGGCAATAGGACATTCTATTGAAGACTGCTTCACCTTCAAGAACTGGGTCGAAGATCAATATCGACAAGGCAGATTCGCTCTATCCAGCAGCTGGAGGGTAACCCCGCCGCAGAAGCATGAACCCAAATCTACGAGGGTAGAACCAGATCAACATTGGTCTTAGAAGCGAGCTCGTACCTGCCACGTGATAACGCTATCAGAAGAAGACCCCGACGGTATGGATAATCTCCCATGGTGCTTCGAAAACAATAATGACGAGGTGATCTCAGAGTTTCCACCGGCGTCGAAAGAGCTGGAAGATGGAATACATATCACTGTAGATAACCTCAAGAAAATTGATTTGGGGACGGCAAGTAACCCGCGGCCGACGTTCGTCAGCGAATTGCTGTCTGAAGAAAGGGTGGCTATACTAAAGGACGTGCTTAAAGATTGCTTCGCATGGAATTATTCTGAGATGCCAGGACTGGATCCAGAAATTGCTGTCCACAAATTGGCAATATCCCCAGATGTCAAGCTAATCAAACAAGCGCCGAGAAGAATGCGGCTCGAGCTTGAGATGAGCATCAACTCAGAGGTCAAGAAGCTAATCGACTCTGGCTTCATCCAAGAGGTGCAGTATCCTGACTGGATCGCCAACATCATCCCGGTGATGAAGAAAAATGGGACAGTGCGCATATGTGTGGACTTTCGGGATCTCAATAAAGCCTGCCCGAAAGACGACTTCCCAGTACCGGTCACTGAGCTAATGATAGACAATACGTCCACCCACGAAGTCTTCTTCTTCATGGACGGCTCGTCTGGATACAACCAGATAAAGATGCATCCCGAGGACCAGAAGCATACCGCTTTCCGGACCCTTTTGGGCATATTTTGCTACAAGGTGATGCCTTTCGGTCTAAAGAACGCCGGTGCCACCTATCAGAGGGCCATGACGAAGATCTTCGTTGATCTCATACATGAAATCGTCGAATGCTATATCGACGACCTCGTGGTGAAAAGCAAATCATACGAGGAACATCTAGAGCATCTGAAGATCGTGTTTCAACGCCTTCGGCAATACAACTTGAAAATGAACCCTCTCAAATGCGCGTTCGGAGTTTCCTCAGGCAAGTTCCTAGAATTCATCGTCTGACACTGAGGCATCGAGATAGATCCGTCAAAGATCAAGGCAATTATGGAGATGCCCCCGCCAAGGACTCTCAAGTAATTACGGTCTCTCCAAGGGAAGCTCGCGTATATTCGGCGATTTATAGCCAATCTCTCAGGTAAGTGCCGTCCTTACAGTCACCTGATGAAGAAGGGAACCCCGTTCATCTGGGATCACAAATACCAAAGCGCGCTGGACGAAATCAAGCAATACCTGCAGAATCCGCCAGTACTGGCCGCTCCGGTCAAGGGAAAACCTCTCATTCTATATACAACCGCCCTTGAAGGTTCTTCAGGCGCATTATGGGCACAGGAGAACGACCAAGGGAAGGAGAGAGCGCTCTACTATTTGAGTCGAGTTCTGCTGGGGGCAGAAAGCAATTACTCTCCTATCGAAAAACACTGCCTGGCATTGATCTTCGCGATAACGAAGCTCAGACACTATGCATTGGCGCATGACGTCCGTCTCATCTCGAAGGTGGATCCTCTCAAATATTTGATGTCAAAGGCCATATTGACGGGGCGGCTCGCTAAATGGGCCTTGCTCTTGATGGAATCCTCAATAACCTATTAGCCTCTTAAGGCAGTGAAAGGCCAGGCCATTACCGACTTCCTCGCTGAGCATCCGATACCTGCCGATTCTCCCCTGAATTGTGAACTGCCGGACGAGCATGCGTTTGACACGATTAACGGGAGTGATACCCGATGGGAACTTTATTTTGATGGAGCATCTTCCATGAAGAAGCGCAAACAAAGCACCCCTATAATCATATCAGGGGTATGCCTCATCTTCGTAACTTCATAAGGAAGGATAATGCGCTTTGCCTTCTCCTTAACAGAGCCGAGGACAAACAATGAAGCCGAGAATGAAGCTTTGATAGCAGGTCTTGAGATCGCCATCGACATGGGGATTGAAAACCTCTTCATATACGGAGATTCCCAACTGGTCGTTAGTCAAGTAAACGGCGACTATCAAACGTGCAAACCAGAACTGGTGAAGTACGGCGAGAGGGTACAGCAACTGCTGACCCAAATACCTTCCTACACCTTGGAAAGCATACCACGTGCAGAAAATAGCAAGGCGGATGCATTAGCCAAGCTCGCTAAAGAACTGGCTGACGAAAATCTCGATGACGTGAGGATCGTTGTTCAAAGCCGTCGAGTCCTCGCACCGGCAGAAATATTTCCAGAGACGTCCGAGGAAAAGGGAACAACCGAGCAAATGACTTTACAAATAAAAGACTAAGAGAAGGCTGAGGATTGGAGAGAAGTCTTTATAGACTACTTCAAATCCCGTCGGACGTCTGAAGATGCGTCCTCAAAACATCAGCTCGTGAAGCGAGCCCTATCTTTTGCCTTCGTCAATGATACTCTGTACAAGAGGTTATTCGATTCTCTATGGCTAAGATGCCTGGGACCTGAAGAAACAAAAAGAGTCGTCCAAGAAACTCACGATGGACTCTGCGGTTCTCACCAAGCCGAGCCGAAGATGAAGCCGAAGATCAAACGGATGGGTTATTATTGGCCCACGATGATCCAAGATTGCCTCGAGTACGCGAAGCAGTGCCACTCGTGCCAGATCCATGGGGACTTTATCCACCAGCATCCGAATCCATTACATCCGACAATGGCTAGCTGGTCGTTCGAAATGTGGGGGACTGACATAATTGGCCCCATCGAACCAGTATCGTCCAGAGGACATCGGTTCATTTTGGCGACAACCGATTACTTCTCTAAATGGGCAGAAGCAGTACCGCTGAGGGAGGTGAAGATGGAGAATATCCTCCATTTCTTTAAGACACATGTCATTTATCGGTTTGGCACTCCGCGACGGATTATCTCCGATAACGGACCACTCTACAGAAGCCACAAGATTAGCTGCTTCGCACAACAGTATAACATAGACTGGAGATACTCCTCAGTCTATAATCCTCGAGCTAACGGTCTGGCTGAGGCTTTTAACAAGACATTGACGAAGATTGTACAGAAGACGGTGTCTCGAAATAAAAAGGACTGGCACGAGAGAATGCACGAAGCTCTCTAGGCGTACCGAACGACGTTCAAAACAGCCACGAGCACAACGCCGTACGCATTGGTATTCGGTACAGAAGCGGTACTCCCCCTCGAGATAGAGCTACCCTCCCTACGATTGGCAGCTCACTACGAGCTAACGGATGAAGAAAACGCTCACCTTCGGCTTGAGGAGCTCGATGCCCTTGATGAAACCCGGCTCATGGCGCAACAAAATCTGGAGGCTTATAAAGCAAAGATGATGCGCTCATACGAGAGATTGACTAGGCCGAGAGCATTCCGCCAAGGTGAACTCGTGCTAGTGGTTAAAAGACCTATGATCCCTAATCACGCTAAGCGGGGAAAATTCGAGCCGAACTATGAAGGCCCATATATCATAGACAAGGTCTACCAGGGTGGAGCCTATCTACTCATGGAAATGCATGGCGAAAGGCCCTTCAGACCAATAAATGGTCGCTTCCTGAAGAAATACTACGCTTGACGAGTCATGGCCTAGGTCAACGATAGATGACGACGACTATGTCCGCTCGCTATCTTCCTAAGCCTAAACTCTGTAAGTAGTAACCGGCTTCCTTTACTACGGACCGAAACGTCCTTAAACTAACGGCGGACCGAAACGTTCTTAAACTAACAGCGGACCGAAACGTCCTTAAACTAACAACGGACCACTACGTCCTAAAACTAGCTGTTGACCGAGATGTCGATAAACTACGGTGGATTGCAGCATCCCAAAGCTGATACAAAAAAAAAAGAATAAAAAAAGAAAGAAAAAAGAAAACGGTATGTCCATAAGCAAAATGGGCATGGATGAAAACCCGAAAGGGCTCTGTGAGTAAAAACAGCAGGGCTACCGGCGAGTCTTGTGAAAACCCGAAAGGGCGCAACCTCGTTAGAATAAAAAATAAGGTATGTCCACAAGCAAAAAGGGCACGGATGAAAACCCGAAAGGGCTCCGTGAGTAAAAACAGCAAGGCTACCGGCGAGTTTTGTGAAAACCCGAGAGGGCGCAATCTCGTTAAAAGACACTTGCAAGATCCTCTCTACTTTGTAAGGAGAAACCACCTCCGTGAGATCCTTACGACTTATAAGGGAGCAACACACTTAGGGGTCCTCACGATTCCTAAGGAGAAATTACACTTGCGAGATCCTCACGACTCGTAAGGAGAACCCTCTTATGGGACCCTCACGGCTCATAAGATTTGAAAGTCTTAAGCTACAGGGATCTAAACCTGTTCTTAAGCGGCCACCACAACCTCCAGCACTGCCCTACAAGCGGCTCAATGCTAACCCTTGTATACAATCCACGGGCGCGAATAAACATTTCCCCAACGAAGTCCTATCCGTGACTAGGGATATGTTTGCACAGTGAACAGCCCTTGTAAGTCCTCTCGACTTAAAAGGAGAAAATACTCTTGTAAGATCCTTACGACTTACGAGAAGCCATACACTTAGGAGTCCTCACGATTCCTAAGGAGAAAACACACCTACGAGATCCTCACGACTCGTAGGGAGAAATACCTTTATGAGACCCTTACGGCTCATGAAGTCAAAGTCTTAGTCGATAGGATCGATCCTAACCCTGTCTACTAAGCCACCTTTGCCCGACATCGACGAAGGTAAATGATGATTCGCTCCTGGCCATATCCCAGTTGTAGCGGTGCTGATGCCGAAACCGGTGCCTAATTCCAAAATTGCAGGAAGAAGCTGACAAGCCACACATGCATACGAAATAGCCGAAATGATGGGGCAACTTGCAAACAAAATCAGCAAGTAAAAAAATGTATGCATGCAAAATAGCCGAAATGATTGGGCAACTCGCAATAAAAAGCAGCGAGTAAAAATAAAATAAATAGCCGAAATGATTGGGCACCGCGAAAAATAGCCGAAATGATTGGGCAATCGCGACCTTCGCGGTATAAAAGCTGAAATGATAGAGCATCGCGGAAATTAAAAAAAATGATAAATGGAAAAATGAAATTTATGCCTTACATGTGATATCACATCAATCCAGGGGCGCAAACAAAGAGGGAATCACACCCTTCCTCCCCAAGCTTCATCAGAAGGAGAGGCCAAATCTCAATGGTTCATAAATAGCCTAGAGATCATCTCAACATTCGTCTTATTACAACGGACACAAGATCAAGCAAAGCGGAACAGCGGCAACTCCCAGTTCCATGACTCAGCGGTGTACAGATGACCGAGAGCAAAATTCCTGGCTACGTGGAACGCGGATTATGTCAGTTCTGACCCCCGTAGAAAACATCCACAGCGGATCCTGGTCCTCACAGAGTACGGCAGTGAACCCGTGTGAAACATCCAGAGCGGAGCCTGGTCCTCGCCGAACACGGCAGTGAACCCATAGGAAGCATCCAGAGCAAAATTCCTGGCTGCGTGGAATGCGGATTATGTCACCTCTGACCCCGTAGAAAACGTCTAGAGCGGATCCTGGTCCTCGCAGAGCACGGCAGTGAACCCGTGTGAAGCATCCAGAGCGGAGCCTAGTCCTCGCCGAACATGGCAGTGAGCCCGTGGGAAGCATCTAGAGCAAAATTCCTGGTTACGTGGAACGCGGCTTATGTCAATCCTGACCCCGTGGGAAACGTCCAGAGCGGATCCTGATCCTCGCAGAGTACGGCAGTGAACCCGTATGAAGCATCCAGAGCGGAGCCTAGTCCTCGCCGAACACGACAGTGAACCCATGGGAAGCATCTAGAGCAAAATTCCTGGTTACGTGGAACGCGGCTTATGTCAATCCTGACCCCGTAGGAAACGTCCAGAGCGGATCCTGGTCCTCGCATAGCACGGCAGTGAACCCGTGTGAAGCAGCCAGAGCGGAGCCTAGTCCTCGCCGAACACGGCAGTGAACCCGTGGGAAGCATCTAGAGCAAAATTCCTGGTTACGTGGAACGCGGCTTAAGTCAATCCTGACCCCGTGGGAAACATCCAGAGCGGATCCTGGTCCTCGCAGAGCACGGCAGTGAACCCGTGTGAAGCATCCAGAGCGGAGCCTAGTCCTCGCCGAACACGGCAGTGAACCCATGGGAAGCATCTAGAGCAAAATTCCTGGTTACGTGGAACGCGGCTTATGTCAATCCTGACCCCGTGGGAAACGTCCAGAGCGGATCCTGATCCTCGCAGAGCACGGCAGTGAACCCTTGTGAAGCATCCAGAGCGGATCCTAGTCCTCGCCGAACACGGCAGTGAACCCGTGGGAACCATCTAGAGCAAAATTCCTGGTTACGTGGAACGCGGCTTATGTCAATCCTGACCCCGTGGGAAACGTCCAGAGCGGATCCTGGTCCTCGCAGAGCACGGCAGTGAACCCGTGTGAAGCAGCCAGAGCGGAGCCTAGTCCTTGCCGAACATGGCAGTGAACCCATGTGAAGCATCCAGAGCGGATCCTGGTCCTCGCAGAGCACGGCAGTGAACCCGTGTGAAGCATCCAAAGCGGAGCCTGGTCCTCGCAGAACACGGCAGTGAACCCGTGGGAAGCATCCAGAGCAAACATTGGACTGTGAGGTCCTTAAACTCATGGACTATGATGTCCTTAACCTCGACCGTGATGTCTTAAAACTAACAACGGACTGTAGAGTCCTTAAATCGACGGACTATGATGTTCTTAACCTCGACCGCGACGTCTTTAAACTACGGTATCCTGGAAAACGTCCAGGGCGGAACCTGGTCCTCGCAGAACATGGCAATGAACCCGTGGGAAGTATCCAGAGCAACCCCTAACACCGTGAAATGCGGATAAGGGCAACTTCACCCATCACTTGCGGGTCCTCACGACTCGTAAGGGAGAAAATTATCTTGTGAGATCCCTACGACTTTCAAGAGAAAACATGCACTTAGGAATCCTCACGATTCTTAAGGAGAAACCACACCTACGGGATCCTCTCGACCGGTAGGGAGAAAATTCTTTATGAGACCCTCACGGCTCGTAAAGTTGAAAAGTCTTAGGAGTCAGACCTTAACCCTGAATCCTAAGCCATCGTTGTCCTGCAGGGAAATTGAGATAGACTATCCACAGAATACATTCAGTCAAAGAGACACACCATTGTGAAGAGAAATATGTCTTTTATTCATGAATCAAAATGAATACAAAGTACAATTCGTGAAAGAAACAAAAAAAATATACTCTTATTCAGGAATATGTACAAAGGAAGGAAAAAAAAGAAATATATACAAGTCCTCAGGTCGGCGGGCGATTTAGCAGATTGGTCAATTCATCCCTTTTTCGCTACGTCTCGCCTTCATGATTCAATATCGCTAAAAGACGGGCCTCAGCCTGGGCCTGCTGGGCCTGATATGAAGCAAGCCGACCTTCGAGCTCCTTCTCGGTAGCCTTGTAGGCCTCAACCCTTTCACGAGTGAACACGGCGGTTTTGTCAATGGCCACCACCTCCTTGATGGCCTCTTGAAGTACTCGCCAGAGTTCATACGCTTTGTTGGCTTTGACTGTAAGGTTGGCTTGGAGCTCGTTCAATGCCTTAGAAGCCAGCTCCCTCTCTGAGAATTTGCGGCTGAGCCTCTTCTCGCACGACTAAAGAGGGAAGAAAAAAACTACGGCTTCAAGTTATAAAGGGAAGCATTAAATGCTGTACACGGAAGATACTGCATGATGAAACTATTTCCAAGGCCCAGAAAAGGGAAGGAATTGGAAATCAAAGAGATGTAACTATTTCCAAGGCTCCTTTTTTGCATCTAATGTTGTGCACAGAAAATATGGCATGAAAAACCAAACAATCCCATCAATAAAGCACCCCGCGCAGGGCACGTGATCACACACCTTGGCATATACTGAGAATTGAAATCATGTCATGCGTGAATAACACGTGAGTGGATGCCAATGCGAGATCAAAATCCCCAACAGTGCCTCACATGCAAAACATGTGAGCAACAACAACAATATGACAAAATTTCGTAAAGGAGGCATGCAAACACAAAAGGGGAAGGAAAGACTTAGCATTCATATTTTGAAAATTCATACAAAAAATAAGAGAAAACAATTACAATGGCAAGACCTCAGATCCAGGGCATGGATTGAGGAACTCAAAAGTGACTTTGTCCAGAATCTTCCAGGCATTTCGAACCATCATAGTATGCTTTCTTTCGCGATCACAAGCATCGGGATCCTCATGGATGTCCACCACCATCCGATAGGCAGCAAGTATGGCCGACTGTTGAAAAGCCTGATGCAGGAGATCAATAAGATTGTCTCGCCTTCTCTTTGAGATTAGGCTCATCAGATACACCGAATGCACTTTATCCTCGGCGGCATTCAATGCCCTAAGCGGTACGCCGGTACAGAATAGAGGGAGCGCCTCCCAGATCGCCCTCACGATGAGTTTCAAAAGAGAAGAGAGACGAGGGAGTAGTTGACCGTTGTACTCGTCGAAGCGGCTCATGATCTCGGCACACTGAGCGTTGGTAAACTCCTGGTTCTGGCTGCGGCCCAGTGCACGAATGTCTCCGTAAGAAATGATTTCATCAAGATCATACAAATGGGCATCCATAGTATCTGAAATAAAGACCATGAGAATTTAATGAATAAGCCAATCAAGAAAAATACTTGTCTAGATGAACAGTGGATTTCAAATGACCCTACACATTCCCCTAGAAAGAAATCCATCTTGGACACTGTGACAAATCAAACAGAATCAAGGGAATTAAATTCCCAGAAAGCGACATTACAAACTTCTTCTTCTTGATTTTGAAGAAGACAACCCTGGGCAAGAAAACCCAAGGAGTTCTGTGGGAAGAACTGAGTTCTTCATAGGAATTAAATTCCTTGTTAAAAAAGGGGGGAATTAAATTCTCAGAGACATTTTTCAGAAGCCAAAGCTTTTTGAGATGGAATTAAATTCCATGGAAAGGACAAGCACCATCACCGATCCCTAAAGATCAAGGAAACCCTAAGAGATCTATTATTTGAAGATTAAATGGTTTTCTGCTTTTTTTTAAGAGCTTCAAAAAGATGGGTTCTTGATTAAAAGGAAAACCCTGGGTGTGGATTTAAAATCCAGTGAAGGTTTCTGAAAGTTCTTCGATCGTTCAAAGATCATTACCTGAAGAGATGGGTCTTTCTTAAAAACAGAGTTAAACTCTGAAAATTCTTGAAGCAGAGAACTAAGCTCTGGAAAGGAGAATTAAATTCTCAAAAGGAAAAGTTTGCAAGGAAGAAGATGAAAGAGTGGATGCGCTTCTGAAGAGACCCTTGCATTTATAGGATGTGATGGAAACGTTTCATCTCTCCTATTCCCTAGATGGATCTAACGGTCACAAAAGTGACAGCGTTGCACTCACGTACAGACACGTGAGAGCAACGCTGTGGGGGCATTTGTTCCCTGATTAAAAATCAGGGTTTTCCTTAAAGAGGCATTGATCAGTCGAAAATAATGCATTTTTAACACGGCAATTTCCCTATCTTTTGCATTCATCTAGAGGTGTTCTGTATTCATATTGCACATATTAGCAAAACACCTGTAAAATACTGAATTACCTGTACTATATACTAAAACCGGCATTTTTAGGGAAATTGACTGTTTATCATGGCATCGCATCATTCTTGTATAGCGCAACTCTTGTCACGAGAAATTGTGCAGGAAATTGCAGGAACAAAGCCAAAATTGGGAAAAGAGCTGATCAAAAATACACCAACTCCAAGATTTGAGATCTGGTAGTGATACAGAAAGCCAAATAAAATTCAACATATCAGAAAAAGGCCCAAATGTCAGCCCAAACAAATAACAGAGAGTTCAAGCCCCAAGGCTTTATACGAGCCACGGATCCGCGGCCGGAGCCGGCTTGCGCCGCGGATCCGCGGCGGCTTGATGGCTTCAGATGCGCAATTTTCTGCACGTGCCTTATTGTAGCGGCTAAAGCTTCCAGAAGAGTCCAGATTGTCTACGTGGCTTCATCTAGAAGGCTCGGCCTAACAAACTATTTCTAGAAGGCTCTCTTTAACAAACTTTTGGAGGGAAATTCAAATTTTGAATTCTAGATCTAGGATTTTGAAAGTCTATAAAAAGGAGCCTAGATCTAGGGTTAAGGGGTTCATTCTCTCTCCCCAAATTCTAATACAAGTTGAGTGACACAACTTGTAACCCTAAATCCAAAATCCAAAGCCAAATTCAAGATCCCGAGTACCATTCAAGCGAGAAGCCTTCAACCTTTTAGGAGCGGAGCCGATTTTCAATCGAGCAAGTGATCCAAGCCGATCCGCGACTCAAGGAGACGAGCGAAGCCAAATCGACGATCGAGTTCATTCCTCTTGTAGTTCTTGAGTGAATTGTAAACGGAATTGTTGATAAATAAAAGGTGAAATTCTTTAATCTTACTTTCTTTAAATTCTTGCATCATGATTCGATCTCAATTTGTGATTGTAATTCTTGTTGTGATGTTGAGTAAAACTCCGCTCGTAAAAGAGTCGAGACGATCAATAGAATGATGATGTAACAAATCTTAAAACGATTTTTAAGTCCTATGAGTTTTGTAAACTCTTGTAAATTGAAGAATCGATGACCTAGTTTCGTTGCGATGCTTTCATGATTGTGATCGCTCGAAATTAGGGTTCCACGATCGATTCTTGAATTTACTAGAGGCTAGAATGTGAATGATATCGACGAAGGAACAAGGGATAGATGATGAAACCCTAGTTTCACACGAAATCCCTAATTCTCGTTGATCATCATCGATCTAGTATCAATTCATCGATGGATAAGAATACGTAATCGCTAGATTTCATCACATCTATAGATCCGATCGATTCCTACGAGCCTCATTTCGATTCTTGATATTTGGTTTGGAAATCATCACATCTTAATTCTTGATTTTAATGTTTTCTTAGATCTAGATTTTTCTAATTCTTGAAATTCAATTTACAAATCATGAATTGTTTGTTTTCTTTCCTTTAAAGTTTCAACTCATTTAAATCGAAACACGAACGATTACACTTTCCCTGTGGACGATCCGCACTTACTAACGCGCTACATTCGACACCGTTATTGATTGCGGTCAAATAATTTTTTGTTGTGATTTCTATACATTTTCCAACATACACAATCCGAAATCGCAATTCAATCAAATGGCGCCGTTGCTGGGGATCATTTGATTTACTTACACAATCGGAAATCAAATCAATCAAATGGCGCCGTTACCGGGGATCGTGTGCTAATTCGTTCGTTTTTGAAATTTGAGTTGAAAAGTTTAGTCCATCTATATTTTTAGATCTAAATTCGCACAAACCCTAAACGTGTTGTTGTGATTTGTTGCGAGAAAATCTGGAATTTGTGGAGCTGTGGAAAAAAATTTCAGAGCATTCCACAGAGCTGTATAAGTGAACAGGAGCATCTGTAGAAAAATTTGTGCAGTGATCCCTTGAAAGCACCATGGATCCGCGGTTTAAGCCAACTTCCGCGGCGGAATCGCGGCGGTTCTGGAGCCTCTCTGTACAAAATTTCTCAGGTGAATTTCATACTTTCTTATCTTCTCCTAAATCTGCTCCAATTGACAATTTGCTGCAGGTTTCTTTGCAAATAAATCGCAGCGCCGCAAAAAGCAATAAAAATTGTGCGTGTTTTGATTTTTTTGGTTGTTTGCATATTAATACGGAAATTAAGGGACACGGCCAAATCCAGATTAGGTGGGGAGTTCATTACCCTTCCTAAGCCCCCAAAAAATCACAAATTTGCATCCGCATTACCCTCATTAACTAAAAAAGATCTAGAGATGACTCTAAGGACCGTCGCGCTCACTTAGGACAGAAAAAGGCCGTGGGTAATTCATTGCTTATCCGCGTTTCTTTTGTGGTGTCTAAGGCAAGTGTGTCGAAGGCTAGTGGTTACTTAATTAGGCCCACTACTTACGTAATGGAGAACCTCCCACTTACCTCGCACTTACCTGGCCACAGGAGAGACAAAGAGGCAGTGGAGGATTTATCCTGCGACTTGTCTTTTGGCAGTTAGGAGCGGTCTAGAGCTTTGACCTAGGTGACCACTAGATTTTAGGGTTGCTTGTTGCATTTGTTGTGATTTGCATCATTTTTTCAAAAATCCGTAAAATTTTCAAAACAAACACCAACACATTCATTCATTCCCCTAATTATAAGTCACGCTGCCACTTGTACTAACCCTTTTTAGTACAAGATAGGCTGCACACGGGATTCTAGTGCCCGTTTTATCCGCGTTTCCCCTATCAACCCCAAAGTCGGTATTTCTACATTTACCTCTTCTTTACCCACCACCACACCCACTTCGATGGACGATTCTCTATCGAACTTCTTTACCACTACTCTGCCGCCGTCCGTTGGTGCGCAGAATCCACCCCGCATCTCTCTCCAAGAGAGGTGCTATCCTACACGAGGTCCTCTTTCGACCTGTTTCTCCATTCCACCAGCCAACGGGGAAAATTTTCAAATAAAACCCCAATACATCAACCTTCTACCCAAATATCACGGTCTCGAGTCTGAAGACGCATATGTCTTTATCACCAAATTTGAAAATGTATGCGCAATGATGGGTGCTTCACAGCTTTCTGTGGATGCTATGCGTCTTCGTCTTCTCCCATTCACCTTGTGCGATATAGCCGAGAAGTGGCTGTATAACACTGCCGCACATTCCATTTCAAATTGGGAAGAATTCGTCAAAGCATTTCTTAAGAAATTCTACCCACATCATAAGACAGCTCGAGTCCGTAGCGAAATAAATCAATTCACCCAGCTTCCAAATGAACCATTTTCAAAATGTCTTGAACGCTTCAAGGATCTGTTAGTCCAATGTCCACATCACGGAATCCCTAGATGGGATCTGTGCAAAATCATATATGAGGGCATTAATCCTAACACAAGACAGACCCTTGAATCCATGTGTCAAGGCAATTTTATGACCAAAGATGATGGGGAAGCCTGGAAATTTTTAGAAGATTTCACTGAAAAATCTTTACAGTGGGAGGGTGTGAGTCAATCGTCTAGGGATGGCAATGATATTTCCATAGGAGTTAGAGCTGAAATTTCATCTTTACACAAGAAATTTGACAATATGGAAAACAAATTTTTAGCCGCCGCCCTCAATCAAATGTCACTCTCCAAAACTGTATGTGGATGCTGTTCTGATCCATCTCACTTGACGGAAGAATGTCCGTTTCAAGGTCATGAGCATACCAATGCCGCATTTCAAAGACCTAGAAACGATCCGTATTCTTCCACATATAATCAGGGTTGGAGGAATCACCATAACTTTGCTTGGAACCAATCACAATCTCAAAACACGGTTCCAAATCAAAACAATTTCCAAAGGGTCCCTCCACCACAACAGCAACCACCATAATTGAGTCAGCACCCCTTCCAAGCACATAACTTTCAAAATCCGGTCAACACACCCGCACCGTCTAGTCCTTTACAGTTGACCGGGACCGATGAATCCTCTTCATTCATAAACTTGCTTCTAACAAATCTCATGCAAGTATCGCCTGAAATAAAGACTTCTGTCGATGATATAAAGAAAAACTCAGCGTCCCAAGCTGAGAGTATTAAATCGATGGAAGCAGAAATTGCACGATTAAAAGCCGAAATGAGTGCAAGAGAGAAAGGGAAACTTCCAGCTCAACCTTTGCCTAATCCTGGCTATTCACATCATGTGGATGCAATCACCACGTTGAGATCTGGAAGAGTGCTTGACAATCACGTTGGGGAAGAGATTGATGACACTGAAAAATCTATCGATGATACCCCGGCTGAGACCTTTCCTTCCAATTCTACTTCTAATTCTAACCCCAGTTCGTCTACCCCACCACCTTCTTGCGAGCCTATTCTTCATTTCCCACAAGGCTCGCCACCTCAGCCCATTTCTTCTAGTTCTCCACGGACGATCCCCACTTCTATTCTGGGATCAGGTCCACATACACTTCCTTCTCCTATGATGGACCCAGCGCTTATTGCTAAAGCACCTTATCCTAATCGGTTAAGGGCTAACTCATCAAGTCCACATATGGAGAAGATTATGGACATGTTTAAGCAAGTTAATATCAACAACCCTCTCCTAGATACTATCCAACAAGTTCCGTCCTATGCGAAAACTCTTAAGAACTTGTGCACTAGGAAGAGGAAGACTCAAGTGTCCAAGAAGATATTCATGGCAAAGACTGTAGACACAGCTTTCCCCCAACAATTACCGAGGAAACGTAAGGACCCTGGCTGTCCTACTATTTCCATTTCTATCGGGGAAAAACACATCAACCGTGCTCTACTAGACCTTGGCGCTAGTGCTAACTTGCTTCCATACTCGGTTTACGAGCAACTAGGTATCGGAGTGTTAAAGCCCTCGAGCATAACTCTCCAAATGGCTGACCGATCAATCACCAAATCTAGGGGTGAACTGGAGGATGTGTTAATAAAAATCGGGGAATTTGTATTCTCTGTGGACTTTATTGTACTTGATACACAGGTTGTAGCGAACCCACGGAATCAAATTCCGATGATTTTAGGTCGCCCCTTTTTGGCCACTTCCAACGCTATCATCAACTGTCGTAACGGCTCTATGACCCTATCTTTCGGGAATAGGTCAATTGAGCTGAACATTTATAAGTTGGGAAGTGTACCCTCCGAACCTACTGCTCAGATCAGCGTATTTGATGATCCTCATGATACTGATCTTGACTCTTTTCATACGTTGTTGTTTGACCCAACTATGTATCATACACATATGGACTCTTCTACCGAGATGTCCGGGTCAACAACTAACACTGATTATGAACCGTTTTTAGAGTCTGAAGACCATCCCGCACTTTGTGATGACATTATTCATCAGGGTATTGATGGAACTTTTGAGGAAATCTTCGCTGATGAACTCGTATTTTTGAATGACACGGGTGTTGAGATGAATCATGTCCCAATCAATGAAATTGAACCTCCACCCCTTCTTCTGAATTGTAAAAAGAATGCGAGCAATCCATCACATTCACTGTATCATCTCTCCAAAACGAGACGCACACACATTCTTTTCCACCCCTTACCCTTTCCCCACTTCTTCTTCCATCAACCAGAGCACTGCATTGATAAAATTTTTGAATGGTTGGTGTTAACTTTCGGTCTTTACAAAGCTTGGTATCGACCACTGATTTTTGACCCCCTCATGTGATTTTCAAAGCTTAACATTGTTTAACTCAAGTTTGGGGGGGTATAATCGGGCTCTTGAAAAGAAAATTTTTACAAAATTTTGAGCCAAAAATAAGTTTGGGGGAGGATCTTCACTTAAATATTTTGCCCCCGTTAATAAATTTCCTCCCAAGCTTACAGGTTTTTCGAGATTTAGCTGATGGCAACAGTGAGGACACTGTTGAAAACAAGTTTGGGGGAGGTTTGTGCTTATTTTCGCATCATTTGCATCATACTTTGCATAAGCACAAAACATTTCTTTTAAAAACCTATAAAAATTTAAAAATTTTCAAAACCCATAAAAATTTTAAAATTTTTTTTCCAAAAAGATAAAAATATTTTTGTACATAAATAAGATAATAAAAGATTAGATAGTGAAAAATTACATCCATGAGATTAGAAAAATTTAAGAAAACCAAGAAAATTAGAAGTTTTCTTATACGAACTAGTAATAAGTAGTTATGGGCCGTTGTCCTAAGGGTTAGTAAGACGAAGGAAATCACTAATCTGAGGATAAAAATAAGTCTGAAAAATAGTTCCTATTCTGGAAGCCAAACATTTTGAATGTTGATACCCTGTTATTCGCACTTACACACGTCTTGAAGCCCGGGATAGTAGAGGATACCTTGAAATGCTCTTGTCTAAAAACCGATGTATGGAAATAAAAAAAATGAATAAAATATAAAATGGTGAGAAAAATGAACACCGGTTTTGTTATCGCCAAGGCAGCAATAAAAAATATAGTGAAGGGTGCCTCTTCACCTAGTGCCCTAAGGCCAACTGGTTTGGGAGTCACTGCTAAGCCTTAGGTGGTGCAAGAAGAGAAAAATACAACAAATAAGCAAGCACATGAGTAATCGGTCGATTAGTACCTCAAGAAGTATTAACGGTCGCATGAAAGTGTGTGAGCAATCCTAAATATTCATGAATTAAAAAGTACTGAGGTGGATGGACAAGAGTATGGTAGCTTGAATTGAATTCTCCGGGTGTAGGGATGTTTATTACACACACGTAGGGTTATATGATCGATGTTTGGAAGAAAGATAGGAATGAAAAATAAGATGATGTTTTATTGAGGGATGATGTGATTTCTGACATCTTTTCATGACTATTAAGATAGGACTCATGACAACCGAAAAGCTAGCTTAGTTGGAAACCCTAATTTTCAAAGCTTTTCTTTTACAATTCTTGTCTTTAAATGTAATATTCATGATCTTCCTTTTATTATTGGATTTTGTGGGTGCAATCCGCTGAAAACCCTCAGGAGACAACACTCCACCTACTAGGGATACCTAGAGATTTAAAGGCTTGTTGCACGTGCTCAGTGCAATCGTGTTGCCTACGAAAGTGTGCTAGTTAGATTTTTCTCTTTCTTTATTTTCTCCTTCTCTTTTTAATAAAACAGTTCGCTCGAGACGACCGAAAATAAGTTTGGAGGAATTTGATCAGTCGAAAATAATGCATTTTTAACACGGCAATTTCCCTATCTTTTGCATTCATCTAGAGGTGTTCGGTATTCATATTGCACATATTAGCAAAACACCTGTAAAATACTGAATTACCTGTACTATATACTAAAACCGGCATTTTTAGGGAAATTGACTGTTTATCACGGTATCGCATCATTCTTGTATAGCGCAACTCTTGTCTCGAGAAATTGTGCAGGAAATTGCAGGAACAAAGCCAAAATTGGGAAAAGAGCTGATCAAAAATACACCAACTCCAAGATTTGAGATCTGGTAGTGATACAGAAAGCCAAATAAAATTCAACATATCAGGAAAAGGCCCAAATGTCAGCCCAAATAAATAACAGAGAGTTCAAGCCCTAAGGCTTTATACGAGCCGCGGATCCGCGGCCGGAGCCGGCTTGCGCCGCGGATCCGCGGCGGCTTGATGGCTTCAGATGCGCAATTTTCTGCACGTGCCTTATTGTAATAGCTAAAGCTTCCAGAAGAGTCTAGATTGTCTACGTGGCTTCATCTAGAAGGCTCGGCCTAACAAACTATTTCTAGAAGGCTCTCTTTAACAAACTTTTTGAGGGAAATTCAAATTTTGAATTCTAGATCTAGGGTTTTGAAAGTCTATAAAAAGGAGCTTAGATCTAGGGTTAAGGGATTCATTCTCTCTCCCTAAATTCTAATACAAGTTGAGTGACACAACTTGTAACCCTAAATCCAAAATCCAAAGCCAAATTCAAGATCCCGAGTACCATTCAAGCGAGAAGCCTTCAACCTTTTAGGAGCGGAGCCGATTTTCAATCGAGCAAGTGATCCAAGCCGATCCGCGACTCAAGGAGACGAGTGAAGCCAAATCGACGATCGAGTTCATTCCTCTTGTAGTTCTTGAGTGAATTGTAAACGGAATTGTTGATAAATAAAAGGTGAAATTCTTTAATCTTGCTTTCTTTAAATTCTTGCATCATGATTCGATCTCAATTTGTGATTGTGGTTCTTGTTGTGATATTTGAGTAAAACTCCGCTCGTAAAAGAGTCAAGACGATCAATAGAATGATGATGTAACAAATCTTAAAACGATTCTTAAGTCCTATGAGTTTTGTAAACTCTTATAAATTGAAGAATCGACGACCTGGTTTTGTTGCGATACTTTCTTGATTGTGATCGCTCGAAATTAGGGATCCACGATCGATTCTTGAATTTACTAGAGCCTAGAATGTGAATGATATCGACGAAGGAACAAGGGATAGATGATGAAACCTTAGTTTCACACGAAATCCCTAATTCTCGTTGATCATCATCGATCTAGTATCAATTCATCGATGGATAAGAATACGTAATCGCTAGATTTCATTACATCTATAGATCCGATTGATTCCTACGAGCCTTATTTCGATTCTTGATATTTGGTTTGGAAATCATCACATCTCAATTCTTGATTTTAATGTTTTCTTAGATCTAGATTTTTCTAATTCTTGAAATTCAATTTACAAATCATGAATTGTTTGTTTTCTTTCCTTTAAAGTTTCAATTCATATAAATCGAAACACGAACGATTACACTTTCCCTGTGGACGATCCACACTTACTAACGCGCTACATTCGACACCGTTATTGATTGCGGTCAAATAATTTTTGGTTGTGATTTCTATACATTTTCCAACATACACAATCCGAAATCGCAATTCAATCAAATGGCACCGTTGCTGGGGATCATTTGATTTACTTACACAATCGGAAATCAAATCAATCAGGCATCACGTGTTCACACGTGACCAAGGGTCATGTGTTGACATGTGATCTATTTATAAGGTTAAAATCTAAGCAAACAGAATCATAAACAAGCGGCTAAAGGAGGACTCAACTGAGGGTCACGTGCTCATACGTGACCAATAGTGACGTGTCAACACGTGATGGTTAAAACAAAAGCATAAACAAACGGCTGAAGGAAGACCCAATCGGGGGTCACGTGCTCACACATGACCAAGGGTCACGTGCCAGCACGTGACAGGCTCTGAAAGCCTTATAACTTAATAGAATTTAATTCTAAAAATCAGAAACTACCTCAATGAGGTATCACGTGCTCACACGTGACCAATGGTCACGTGATGACACATGATGGTTAAAATCCCATCAAACAGAAATGAAAACAAACGGCTGAAGAAAGACCCCAATTGGGGGTCACGTGCCAGCACGTGACAGGCTTTGAAAGCCTTACAGTTTAATAGAATTAAAATTCTAAATTTCTCTAAAATCTTTCCAAATGGGAAAGAATTAGGGAGAACCGTTGGATTAAAAAATCCAGGGGTGATTAAATATCACCAATTTATGGAAAAATCTTAGATAAGGAAAGATTTCCCTAAATCTCACCGAAAATAACAAACAGAATATTTTTGGATTGAAAATCCAACGGTGAATAAAATTCACTGAATGATCTAAAGGCTCATATTAATTATGAAAACAAACAAAATCTTTCAATGAAAGATTCATTAAACAAATTGATTCTTTTCCTTCTCCTATAAATAGAAGCCAAGAATAAAAGAAAAGAAGAGAATTGTTTTGGAGATATAGAGTGTTGAAATCTGGAAATTTCAGAGAGAAAAGAAAGGAGAATTTAATTCTCAACAAAGAAAACCCCAGGTGAGAAAAGAAAGGGAATCAAAACTTCAAACAGAGAATTTAATTCTCAAAATATAAGAGTTTAACTCTTCTGCAAAGGAACTTAGTTCTTCCTCTAGTTGAAGATCTGCAGAAACACATCTCCCCATAGGTTGAGAATTTAATTCTCATCGGGTTGAGATCCTGCCATGCAGATCCAAAACTTAGAGGGGGAATTGAGTTTAGAGAATTTAATTCTCTCAAAACAAAACTAGGGTTTAACCCTATATGAGAATTCAATTCTCCTAAAATTATAGGAATTTAATTCCTTCAAGATGGACAGAAACCAGGGTTTAACCATAATTGAGAATTTAATTCTCCCAAATTTATAGGAATTCAATTACTCTAAGACAGAACTAGGGTTTCACCCTATACAAGAATTTAATTCTTTAACATATATGTGAATTTAATTCCTCTAAAATAAAAACTAGGGTTTAACCCTACACAAGAATTTAATTCTTTCAAAAATGGGAATTTAATTCCTCCAAAGTCGTAATCAGGGTTTAATGCTACAGAGAATTCAATTCTTAAAAAATAAGGAGACTTAAAAGATCTCCATGCATGCAAAGAACCAAGGTCACGTGTCCCCACGTGACCCTTAAAAAGATCCCTGAAGAAAGAAGCTTTGAGGCAATGCCTCACGTGCTCCCACGTGACTTCCAAAACGCAGAAAGAAAAAGCAAAGGAAATGAAGGCTTTGGGCGCTCTCACGTGTTACCACGTGACTGTTGGAGATAGTGCCCTCATAGTCAATTATTGGATCGCAGGTACGTGATTGCAATGATTGCGGAGGACCTATACCGGTAGGACAGTCTTACTCGAGATGATAGTATGCTATCTGGTTTGCCTTTATCTGTCGCGTACATGTTCAGGTGACTGATTACATGTTACACTTTGATAGAGCCCTTAGGATCTTGCTTTACTACCAACAGTATGATGGCGATCATATACGTGAGAGTTGGGTAGTTTATATGCATATCCTTAATTGTGGTCCCTAGTCGTGGGAGTTTTGAGACAGGGCATCGATACTCCGGAGTAGACTAGTGTATACAGTCGAGACCCCGACGAGGGGCGGTGGCCGGTCTCACAAGCCACTGGTGTCAGTTGGATCACCTAAGATGTATACAGGTGCTCATTGGGTTATGAGTACACCGGACAGGACTCGTCGGGAATCTGCTAGTTGGTATTATACATATCGTCAGATAGCAGTTCCCTGGTGACATGTGTACAGGTTAGTTCATCGACCTGAGGTCGTCATTTGTCTCGTGTGAGTTCCCACCGTGCTTTGATTTCTACCCTACCACGGCTCAAAGGAGTCGTACAAACAGGTAGTTTTTGGATACAGTCCCGAGCCACATGGAGGCACGTGAGCGGATCGGCAGGGGATTCGTCTCTCCCGGTATTGGGGGCAAAATCGTGTTGTGTCTAGGAGAGCCATTACACAAAGCCCACGGCCGTGGCAGGAGATTTACTGGTAGGTACTCCAGTAGTATCTCAGGGTGTTTTTGGGCTACACTCCGACACGACTTATACTGCTATTGGGGGTCTGACGTTACTAGCCTCCTAGGCAGATATGCGATACTCATAGACGAACGGACCGGACTGTATATACATTGTCACTGTTAGGCTCAGTAGGGTTTCCGGATGAGTTCGCTCATCGGCCTCCCTTGAGGTCAGTCCATGGGCAGCCGTTACGCATAGCTAGTACCGCTGACGGTTTGTGGTTAAACCCACTGCCAGGGTACTGACGAGTCATTAGAGTCCCCCACAGACAGTTTCCGAAGTTCGGGCGAAACGTTGTAGAGGCCGTATGGTTTTATGGCAGAGTTCGGAAAATGCACGTGCGTTTACGCACGTGTCAGATTTCGGGCAGATGATACTGGTCGGTTTTGGTTTAAGCCGGATCCGAGTATTATATTGAGTAGATATAATATCTTTGTCTCAGTTGTATTTGTATTCGGTCGTAATACAAATGCGGGTATATTTATACAGTTACGGGGTTATCCTGAAATTCGTTTCGGGATCACTTTTGGAAGTTGTCAGTTTCCAGTTTTCTATCAGCCGTCTTTTAACATTCGGTTAAAGATGGATTTATCTTTTCTTTGGAAGAGTGTGGATGCTTCTAGAAGGTTCTAGAAGAGGTGAGGTGTTATTGTTTCATTGGTTGCTTTCTTTGTGTTCACACTGTGTGTTCACACTAGATATTTTCTTGTGTTCACACTAGATATTTCCTTATGGTTACTCTCTTGCTCCTACACTCACCCCCCCATTGCTATATATGGCCGGCCCCCTCTTCACTCTCACTTACACTCACTTGATTGATTCATTTGATGAAAAGATTATGATAGTTTTGGGGTGTACGGAAATTTCATTGCTCATTTCATTCCATCACCCGAATCAATTGGCAACTTCATTAACCGTTCGTCCATAGCTTTGGACGGAACGAGACAAAGTCTTCTACTCATTCTCTACATCATTCTTGGTCGTCTCTTTTAGCAAACTTGACGACCGAGTTGCCTCGAGTCAGAGGCGGGAGCCCGTTTAAAGAATCGTTGACGTGGTGCCACCTGGACGAGCAGATCGGAGATCGACGAGATCGGAGCAGCCGCAACGGAGCGTGGGATGATGGTTAAAGAACGAAGGACTCGGATCGTTCGGTATAACCTTTCTACACTCTTTACAGTTTGTTAGTTTAGCAATAATGGCAGATCCGGGTTAAAGTATACGATAGCGCCAGTTTAAAAGTTTTTGTTCCGCATTTGGCGTCTGTAGACGGCCGGGGCGCTACCGTAGAGTTACAGTGGTATCAGAGCCTCACCATTTTGCTTTACTAACTTGTGCTAACGCGTTTAAAATATCGATCGAACCGGAAATCAAAAACTGCAATATCCAAGTTCACAGTTTCTGTAGATTTTAAATGATGTCTTAAAATCATTCTACATATCTCAGAAATCTGTGCAGGGTTTTATAAGAACACCGTACAAATTTGGGCTCATGAATCGACAAGACTGCCGCGGAATCGCGGCCATTCTGTGTGATCATGCCCCCAAACTTGCACAGTGTATTCTTCTCTAGAAATTGGGGGTTTTGGTATATATCTTTTGGGCCCAGATTTTGTTACTGTTCAACAGATGTTCGTGGGGCCCACTTCGTGATATTTAGTCGATCGAAATTTTAAATTTGTTAGTATGCAGTATTTACATTATATCTCCGACCGGGAATATCATTTGATCGGTAAACCGCGTCTGATTGCTATAGTTCTTTTAGACGGGTTTGCGAACGTGACATTCGCGTTGATATTCTGTGTTGTGCTGTGATGTTACGGATTTGTCGTGGTGGATAGCAGTGTGCAATGGTAGTGCAGTTTGGATTTATTTGTACATTTGATATTGCGGGGCGAGCGTCCAACATATGGACTGCCGTCACTGCCTGTTGTATAATATTCTTTTGGGGCACGACCAGGTTGCGGTCGATGTACCTGTTGTACTATTTTTCATTACTGTACTAGGTTTTGCCCCGCGACGGAGTGCACGGATAGCCGGGTTCTGGAGGGCAACGGGCCCGCATCTCATGGTTTTGAGAGGCAGAGGGACCTCACTCTAGAATTAGCAGACTATTCGCCGCACTCGTAGGGGGTACAGGTTGACCCAAGGAGGGGTGCCCAAGATTACCGGATTCCGTGAAGTGCTGGGTGGTCCATTCACTTTGCTGTAGGGGGCTGCCTCGCTTCAGGTTTTGGCAGGTAACTTGCCGCACCCGTAGGGGTCTAGGTTTTATTGCACAGGCTATCCACACGATAGGGGAACGTCGGGTTTCAGCAGCGGCTCTGTGAAACCCGGGGATCCCAGGTTATCTGTATTGTTCTGTGATGCTTATTACTTTTCTGTAATGTTGCATATTATCACGCCTGGAGCGATTATTGTATATTGGTTTATATACTATTAGATGTTGTATATGTTTTACACCCGCGCTAGTCCAGTGCCCGCTCTGTCGTTAGTTAAGTAACCTAACGGATGATGACGGGACCCAGTGACGAATGCGGATGGCATAGACGTACATTTTATTTTCATTCTTTTCTGGTGTGATTGATTGATGGGACTGCGTTGATTCTGATCAATGCAAAGTAAAACAAACCTATTTGGAGTTGTTGGAACAATTTAAAAAGTGTTATTACAAAGACGTTTCCTTTTGTTATGCATAGCGGTATTCGGTGTGAATATCCAGCACCTCATTCGACGAGGCAAGGGCTGATATCCCTTCACCGGGAAAGACCCCTTGAACAGAAGTTTGCATCAGGGTAATAACTTCACTATAGTCGATTACAAGTTGCTTTGCATCGCGGTATTCAGTGGAATATCCTGGACCTCATTCCACGAGGAAAGAGCCGAGATCCCTTCACCGGGAATGACCTCTTTAGCAAAAGGTTTTCGCCACTATATTTTTATAAAAAGCTATCAGGTTCCTTCAGCGATATCAAGTTCGTTACGTTAAAGGTTTTTCGCCAAAAACCAGCCGTAGCCCTCCGTCACTTCTTTTGGGTATTCAGTAGTATTCAAGCTATGCATTTTAGCCAAAGTTAAGGCATAGTGTTTGGTAGCTGCTGGGTATTCATTTGTTGCATAGATAGATGAGTTTGTTTGGGACAGTCGTTCTGCCATTTGGCCAAAGCCAGGGGCATGTGCGGGTGGGTTCAAATTGACAAGATAGTGACGGGTAGAACTTGGCATGTGACTTATGACATTTTGACCAAAGCCAAGGTTATAAGAGCATGGGGCAAAAATCATATCGGGAGTTTCTAAAGAAACTGAAACTTGCCAAGTATGCGCATACCTTCTGGAGTATGAGTAACGTGGATGCATTCCATCACGTTATCATACGATGAGAGTTGGATCCCGATTTCCACTGATGAGTTGGTTTACTCTTCGAGTGATCCCGATTGATTCTTCTTTCAGGTTTGGAGGAGAATTTGACAGGACAGTGGGAGGTTTCCGGATTAGATAAAGTGATAACCATTTTTATCTAGGTTAGAGTGCACGCAGAGTGTTTCTTTTCTCTCTCTCTTTGGCAGCGACCTTTGACCGACCCTAGACTATGACTCAGTGACCAAGTTGACCGAACCTTCTTAAAATACTGGCTTTTGGATTGTCTGAGTTGCATAAGTCATTGCCACTACTTCTTTTACCCTTTGAATTTCTCAGAACACCCCGTATTACTACGGACATCCACTTCCATTGGATAGATCCATTGTATGGTTATATACGAACTCGGAGGGATTTCTTCGAGGATGGATCAAGGTTCAGGAGAAATAGAATTGGTTTATTCAGTTGTCTTTTATTATCACCTTCTCTCAGATTACGAGGGCTCCTTGGTTTAGGAGAGTACACCTATTACGCTTATTGGATAGTCTTATTCCAAACCATAGGCAGGTGCCGAAAGGTAGGGAATGAAGAAAACCAATTAGCCTAAGAAGAGTGTACAGAAGGTAATATGTAAAGACAAAATAAAGGGATTAGAAAGAGGGCAAAGTAAGTTGTGACTGTTATCATTCACGACCAAACCGCGTACTTCATCGCCACTCCTATTTCACCTTTAAAAGAATAAGGTATTATTCAGTTGTCTTTTATCATCACCTTCTCTCAAGATGCGAGTACTCCTTGGTTTAAGAGGGTACACCTATTATACTTACTGGATAGTCTTCTTCCAAACCATAGGCTGGTGCCGAACGGTAGGGAAGGAAGAAAACCATTTAGCCTAACGATGGTGTACAGAAGGTAACGACTAAAGACAAATAAAGGGATTTGGAGAGATGGCAATAAAATATACGGTTGAAGTCATGAATTGGATTATGGAAGAGGCATTGCTATGAATACAAGGATACCCCTACGAAACATTTTCATGTTTCAGTGCATTGTTAAACGAAAACTGTTTTCCCGATTAGATACTTACTCCAAGATTTACCAGGTTTCATTCTCATATCTGTATGGTTTTACGGATGATGAGTAGGAGTAAGTTATTGGGAATTAGGTGATCATCCTCATTATATCGGAATTCGTTGTAATTGGTGATATTTGAGGAAATCGCCAGGGTACAGTTTTCAACCTACGACGCACAGGTTTTGAGTTGTTTAACTCAGCGGACTTATACAGAGTATTGTATGTTGTCCAAGTGTCCATCAGGACAAAGGGGTAGGTCCTCGTACTATGTTCTGTTTACTTATGACTTTTCTAGTTTTAGACAAGTGTTTCGTAGAAATACAAGGTCTAAGTTTTGAGAATTTGTGGGTATAAGAATAAAGTAGAGAACCAGACGTCACAAGTATCGGGATTCTTCAAAGAGATCGAAGATGTAGATTCTTGTGATTGGTATTCAGATGATAGTAATGGTTTTGAGAAACTTGTTTCTCTTTCAGGTTACTCATAATTGGATAGGATTCCTAAGTTGAGTAATGCTGATCAGCCTCTCTCCATTAAGTTGATATGCACTGGAGACAGCTGCATGATTGAATATGGTTCCAATTAAATAAGTGCCAAAGTTTCTATATTGGATATAGAATAGTTCGTACCTTAAAAGATGTTAAGGTACGGGGAGTTGTCCAGCTTATGCTTAAAACCAGACTCTGGATAACTCAGGGCACGTTTCTGTAATGGCTGTTTGTGGGTTGACCCTGGCTATGACGAGGGTTGATATTCTACCATTTGGAAGATCAATAGTGATATTGTTCTTGACTCGCCACAGTTTTAGTAAAATGGATTTTTTCAGAAAACAGTAGTGGGAGTATGGTAGAACTGGAAGTGATTCCAGAACCGCGAACGATTACGGAAAATTTAATAGGACCTATATATTCAATCAGGTTTGACATTCTATTAGCCACTCCGCAGATATGGTGGGTAACCTCAGACACCCGAGAGGTACTTCGGTAGCCTCAAGGACGATGACAGGGAGGTTCTTGTTTACCCAGACTTGACACTACCGTTGTTCCAGACTATGAGACCAGGCAGGAGGATAAGTATAGCGTCGTTCTAAACTAGCTTTAGAAGTGCACGCGTATATTATTCTGCCAGAGGGTTGTCATAGTCAGTGGGAGCAGCGGAAGCACAGTGGGCAAGTAGCTTATGTCTATTTATAGACTACAGCAGTTATAGCGAAGATAGATCATCTATTTTTGATGTGACAGTCATGGGTTTGACTTCAATCAGAATAGGGAATGGATCTGTTAAGAAGGTAGTAGGGTGTGATGTCATGGTATTTGGATGACATACACAGAGTAAGAAGTAAAATTCCTATACTACGATCGGTTGTACCATGGTCGTTACACAGTTGTTTCTCCAGACAGGATATGGATATAATATCAGACATTCTGGTTTCTAGATCTATGGTTTTAGATCTGGATTTGGGTAGTTTCCCAATATGGGTACTTTGACAGTATTCTAATGGTTTTTAGAATAGATGACTCCTGGCATGGTGGTGTACCTGCAGGTGATGGAGTCACCCTCTCTATAGGTGTCTTACAGACTAAAGAGGAGAGGGATGTGCATGATTGGCAGATCACTTGCTTAGACAATTGAGTCAATTATTAGATGTCAAGTACCACACCAGATGTTGTTTTTGCACTAGATGCAATAAGTTTGTATTAATCCAATCCTGGAGAAACATAAGGAAGCAGTTTTAGAACATAAGTACATGTTCTACGGATTTGATGACGGCAGCCTCCTTCGGGAGACGGTTATCATTCCAGGCCTCAAAGGTGACATGGTTGACAGAGTGATTGTCAGAGTTATAGTTTTCCCTCTGATGAGGGACAGTATTATGGACAGGTGGTCCAAGAGGATACTGTGGGTGGCATGGTGCCGGATACTGATTAGGTTCAGTGATCGATACAGTCTAAGAAGTTTGGATTTGGAGTTCATTTATGAACTAGGTCCCATCAGATATCCAGACATATTCTAAGACAGGTATTACTCGATTCGGGAGATAGCTTTCTCCGCGAACTTGAGATTAAGAGAGATATAGAAAGAAAAATCTAGGTGGATCCACTCACTGAGGCTATTTCTCGAACACAATAGTTTTACAAACGAGCGTTGTGAAACTGATTAGTAGAGGAGTTGGATGTTCGGTTTTACACGGGCTGTGAGTAGTCGACATCGCAATAATTAGCCTTGAGTGCAAGTGGGAGATTGTTGGAGATAGTACCCTCATAGTCAATTACTGGATCGCAGGTACGTGATTGCAATGATTGCGGAGGACCTATACCGGTAGGACAGTCTTACTCGAGATGATAGTATGCTATCTGGTTTGCCTTTATCAGTCGTGTACATGTTCAGGTGACTGATTACATGTTACACTTTGATAGAGCCCTTAAGATCTTGCTTTACTACCAACAGTATGATGGCGATCATATACGTGAGAATTGGGTAGTTTATATGCATATCCTTAATTGTGGTCCCTGGTCGTGGGAGTTTCGAGACAGGGCATCGATACTCTGGAGTAGACTAGTGTATACAGTCGAGACCCCGACGAGGGGCGGTGGCCGGTCTCACAAGCCACTGGTGTCAGTTGGATCACCTAAGATGTATACAGGTGCTCATTGGGTTATGAGTACACCGGACAGGACTCGCCGGGAATCTGCTAGTTGGTATTATACATATCGTCAGATAGCAGTTCCCTGGTGACATGTGTACAGGTTAGTTCATCGACCTGAGATCGTCATTTGTCTCGTGTGAGTTCCCACTGTGCTTTGATTTCTACCCTACCACGGCTCAAAGGAGTCGTGCAAATAGGTAGTTTTTGGGTACAGTCCCGAGCCACATGGAGGCACGTGAGCGGATCGGCAGGGGATTCGTCTCTCCCGGTATTGGGGGCGAGATCGTGCTGTGTCTAGGAGAGCCATTACACAAAGCCCACGGCCGTGGCAGGAGATTTACTGGTAGGTACTCCAGTAGTATCTCAGGGTGTTTTTGGGCTACACTCCGACACGACTTATACTGCTATTGGGGGTCTGA
Source organism: Agapanthus africanus (assembly GCA_030015575.1). Classification (NCBI taxonomy): domain Eukaryota; kingdom Viridiplantae; phylum Streptophyta; class Magnoliopsida; order Asparagales; family Amaryllidaceae; genus Agapanthus; species Agapanthus africanus. The sequence continues at coordinate 829,807,285 of JASDDO010000019.1, forward strand.
CGTTACTAGCCCCCTAGGCAGATATGCGATACTCATAGACGAACGGACCGGACTGTATATACATTGTCACTGTTAGGCTCAGTAGGGTATCCGGATGAGTTCGCTCATCGGCCTCCTTTGAGGTCAGTCCATGGGCAGCCGTTACGCATAGCTAGTGCCGCTGACGGTTTGTGGTTAAACCCACTGCCAGGGTACTGACGAGTAATTAGAGTCCCCCACAGACAGTTTCCCAAGTTCGGGCGAAACGTTGTAGAGTCCGTATGGTTTTATGGCAGGGTTCGGAAAATGCACGTGCGTTTACGCACGTGTCAGATTTCGGGCAGATGATACTGGTCGGCTTTAGTTTAAGCCGGATCCGAGTATTATATTGAGTAGATATAATATCTTTGTCTCAGTTGCATTTGTATTCGGTCGTAATACAAATGCGGGTATATTTATACAGTTACGGGGTTATCCTGAAATTCGTTTCGGGATCACTTTTGGAAGTTGCCAGCTTCCAGTTTTCTATCAGCCGTCTTTTAACATTCGGTTAAAGACGGATTTATCTTTTCTTTGGAAGAGTGTGGATGTTTCTAGAAGGTTCTAGAAGAGGTGAGGTGTTATTGTTTCATTGGTTGCTTTCTTTGTGTTCACACTGTGTGTTCACACTAGATATTTTCTTGTATTCACACTAGATATTTTCTTGTGTTCACACTAGATATTTCCTTATGGTTACTCTCTTGCTCCTACACTCACCTCCCTATTGCTATATATGGCCGGCCCCCTCCTCACTCTCACTTACACTCACTTGATTGATTCATTTGATGAATAGATTATGATAGTTTTGGGGTGTACAGAAATTTCATTGCTCATTTCATTCCATCACCCGAATCAATTGGCAACTTCATTAACCGTTCGTCCGAGACAAAGTCTTCTACTCATTCTTTACATCATTCTTGTCGTCTCTTTTAGCAAACTTGACGACCGAGTTGCCTCGAGTCAGAGGCGGAAGCCCGTTTAAAGAATCGTTGACGTGGTACCACCTGGACGAGCAGATCGGAGATCGACGAGATCAGAGCAGCCGCAACGGAGCGTGGGATAATGGTTAAAGAAAGAAGGACTCGGATCGTTCGGTATAACCTTTCTACACTCTTTACAGTTTGTTAGTTTAACAATAATGGCAGATCCGGGTTAAAGTATACGATAGCGCCAGTTTAAAAGTTTTTGTTCCGCATTTGGCGTCTGTAGACGGCCGGGGCGCTACCGTAGACTTACAGTGACCCCTTGGCAAACGCTTTAACGGTCAGCGCATAAATCCCCATCACGTGTCAACACGTGATGCTCAAAATAAAAATATAAAAAGTGTTTAACACTTAATTGCAGAACGAAGAAAAGGGATCTGGTCCCACCTCTGGGCGCCCTCACGTGTCCACACGTGACCCCTCTTTCTTTAGTGTTTAACACTAATTTGGGGATTATATTTCCAGTGTTTAACACTGATTGTTTTCTAGTGTTTAAGACTAAATTGAAGATTGTATTTCCAGTGTTTAACACTGTTGTTCTCTAGTATTTAACACTACTTTTAGCCAAATTGGCTAGTTCTCCAGAGGCAAAAGTCCCTTCTCCAAATGAATCTCAAAATTGAGGAAATCAAGGATAAAATGTTGCTAAGGCCCTCCAACTTTTATTTAGCATTGCTAACTAATATGGGCTCGAATCCAGACAAATGCCCAATGGTCCAACAGAGGGCCAACACTTCAAACTTAATTGGACTTAGCCCAAGTAGGTTATAAGTCTTCAATTCAGACTCAACTGAGCCAATGTGCTCATAATATAATTAATTGATCCTAGTTCCAAATTGGACTACAGATCACTTAATCCACCCTGGTTCAAGGGTACATCTCTTCACTCCTTTGATATTTGTCGTTGTAATTCCTCAACTTCTTCAAAGAGATGATGGGTCCCGACAACCACATATTTCACGGACTGTGGGGTCCTTAAACTCATGGACTATGATGTCCTTAATCTCGACCGTGATGTCTTAAAACTAACAACGGACTATGATGTCCTTAACCTTGACCGTAATGTCTTAAAACTAATATCGGACTGTGGGGTCCTTAACCTCGACCGCGATGTCTTTAAACTAACAATGGACCGAGATGTCCTTAAACTAACAATGGACCATAATGTGCTTAAACTAATTATCGACCGCAATGTCACTAAACTAAACAATAGAGCCCAACCGCTCTCTTGTCGGATCTAAACGATCCCGTTAAGTTGATTTTAGTCTAAAAATTAGACTAACGTATCCTTAACAAACATTTAAGTCGATCTTAGTCTCAAATGAGATTAACGTATCCTTAAACCCAAACCCCCAAACCCAAATCTAAGAAAGATACGGATTTGGACTAGTTCACGCCCTACGGGCGACGACATAAGTTAGTCTCCGTATACAATCCTCGGGCAACCAAACACAAAACAAACACCCACGACACAAAGTGACCATCTGGAGAAGGAGAAAGTTGTTATCGCGATGCGGTAGCGTAATTAACCGCAGGGGCTTGCGCCTGCAGGGAAGAGCGTCCCCACAATCAAAAACCCCTCAAACGAGGGGGAATCTGACGAAGTCTACTACATCGGCCGCATCCGTTTAAACCTTCGATACACGGTGTCATAAATCAACTTGGCATCTTCGGAGAGGTGGACGGATAGCACCAATTAGTATCTGCCCCGAAATTCAGACAAGACGTCCGCCGCGTCTCCGCCGCGTCTTTCGGAGGGGAACAACGCTTTTATTCCAAGACATGGTGGGCATGATGATCCGGCCGGACCCTCCAGCGGAGGAGCCTCCGATGATCATTGAATACGACAGAGGGGAGACATCAAACCCTCTCCCGGCCTTTTCGGCAGCAAAGGAGGAAACAATCTCGAAAGCTGCGCTCGATAATTATATAGCTCAACAGATATGAGCCCATCAAGCGAACGAAGATGCTGGCCAAGTCATTAGAACTGTTCGACCCTATCATAGCTGGTACGCTCAGATTAAGTACTCGCCAGGATACACAATCCCTAAATTTCATGTATATAAGGGGACGGGCAACCCCCACCAACATATCGCCCAGTTCAGGGCTCTCTGCGGCAATACTGGAGGTGACGATAAGCTGCTGCTTCGCCAATTCGTCGGTAGCCTAGCAGAGACGGCCTTTGAATGGTATTCGGAACTTCCGAACGACTCCGTCAAAACGTTTACAGAGATGGAGTTGCTATTCACTCAGCGTTTCGCAAGCGCTAGCGAACGCACCCCAATCACGGCGTTGATCAATGCCCGAGTGAAGCCAGGGAAGACATGGGTTCAGTATGCAATTTGGTTGCGGAACCTATGGTCGAAATGCGAACAACTGATTGTCAGAGTTTTTCTGTGTTTAAATTTACCGCAATCAAGACGGTGTCGCTTGGTAGCTAGCCGGTTGAGTACGGGTCGATCCACAGGGAGAATGAATCTTTTTCTTTATGTTATAACGAGTTAAGTCCAAAAAAATTGGTTGTTGTTTTAAGATCTATGAATGAGAATAAATTGATAAAAGGCTTGCTACGGTTAGGATTAGGTCAGTTCGAAATAAGGATCTTCTCGCTTCTTTCAATGCCTTAATTGTGAATATAGGTGTTGGGGTAATCGGCAACAACGGAGATTAGCACGACTGGGAAGAAACTTGGTTTCTTCCTTTTGGTCCTTGTCCATCCGTTCTTAGCTCTTAACCCTAATCTCCGGTTAAACCGGTCTAACCAGAGAATCACCGCTATCATGTAGGATAGGGTGTCGTAGTGAGCGGATTATGGTTGATTTAAAAGGAGTCCGTATTAAAATTATTTGGGTAAAGAAAGGAGTGAGAGAGATTTCCATCTCTCAAACCTTCCCTTTCCTACCCCTAACAAGTGAGGAATTACTCACTCATTGGGAAGATAACAATAAAATTCATTTTTTTATTTTAATAGATGAACTAAATTGCAGATAATAAAAGAACAGATAAAAAATTGCAGGAATTAAAATTCAGATAAAAAGAATGCGAGATAAAAAAACTTACTTTATTGATGACTTCTCAAGAACGCATTACAATTGAATTAAAATTTAGATCTAGAAATTAAAAAAAAAAAACAAATAATGAGAGGCATCCTAAGAAAGGCACCCTAAAATAGGCACTTAAAAAAGGCCTTGAGCTCTCCTATTTATAAATAGGAAAAGCTCTAGGTTACATTCTGATCCATACATGAATTTACAAAACTACCCTAAGAAAGCCGGGTCAAAGCACCGACACCCACCGACACGTGCACTAAACGGCCACGGAACCGCGGCAGAAATGCCTGTTTGGCCGCGGTTCCGCGGCCATTTGGTGGGATCTTGGGCTCAATTCTTCAGGGTTGCTTCATGTTGCTTTTTCTTTCTGTTTTCTTCACTTGATTCCTCAGAAACTCTTCTATTTTCTTCCAGATTTCCAACAACGCAGAATGATGTGGACTTTTGCCGTGAGCTTCATGTTGAAGTCTTGAATCTTGTGCTGCCCTTGTGCTTTTTGTATTGAACTGTCTAATGATTTTCCATTGTTCCTTGAACTGGTAGGCGGCATCATACGGATTCATCTATTGTTGGTTGTAGTCTCACATTTGTAACGACTTTTCATGATTTTCACTGTAACGATCTGAGAACCTGTAACCTGCAACTATTTAGCAGACATGGATCAAAAGCACCTATTTATATGTAATGTGATTAAGAATGGGCGATATAATAATGCAAAATTCTGATACGAACAAATACCCCCAAACTTATCTTTTGCTCGTCCCGAGCAAAGCCAATTTTATTCTCAAAAAATTCTAACCTCACTTTCGCAGGGAACGCGATTGCACTGAGCTCGTGCAACAAGCCATTAAACCTCTAGGATCCCTAGTAGGAAGAGTGTTGTCTCCTGAGGGTTTTCAATGGATACTACCCACAAAATCCGATCAATTTGGCCTGTTGACTCTCATTCTTCAATTCAGTATTTTAGCAAAAAATTCTATTATCTTCAACTTAGAAATCATCAACCCGTATTTTTCACACTCTCTCTTCATTTAACTTAAGATCGTATATGTTTTGCAAATTTATTAAGGTTTCAGTATCTTTTGAATTTTTCTTCTAAGGTGCAGTCTCAACTCAGGAATTTTTATCATCTTTACTGAAGATATAAGGCATATCTTTCATTCCTATCTCTCATCCAACCCCAATTATATACCCCTACGTGTGTATAAATACCACCCCTACACTTGGAAATTCAATTCAAGCTATCATACTCTTGTCCATCGTCCAAAGTACTTTTTAGTTGGTAATAAAAATTGCTCACACATCTTCATGCGACCGTTAATACTTCTTGAGGTACTAAACGACCGATTACAAAATGTACTTGCGCATTTAGGCGTAATTCCTCATCTTGTAATACCTAAGGCTTAGCAGTGACTCCCAAACCAGTTGGTCTAAGGCACTAGGTGATAAAGCACCTTCGCTATATCTTTTATTTATGCCGCCTTAAGAAATTACAGAACCAGTGTTCATTTTTTTATGTCACTTTATTCACCTTTTATATTTTTATTTTATTTTCCTTCATACTAAGGCTTTTAGACAAGAACATTTCAAGATATTCTCTACTATCCCAAGTTTCAAGGTGCGTGTATGTGCAAGTTGTAGGGTATATATTTTCAGAATTTAGATTTAAAGTTCAGAATTATTTTTCAGACTTACACTTCAAATAAAAATTCAATACTCTTCCCTTATTTTGACTTAGCCCAAGAACCGAACTCAAAATTTGCCTATTTCTAAATAAACTATAAGGACATATATTTTCTACAGTTAAATTTTAAGAGAGGTTATTTTTAGGGTTTTTAATTTACTAAGTTTAGGATCTAGTTTTTTCTAACTAGTCAACCGTTATGTTGAACTTAAGTCAAATATGGCCAAAATTGAACTTTTCAATTTTTATAATTTTTAATTTTTTTGATTTTTATGGATTTTAAAATAAGTATGCAAATGCAAAAAATATACACATGAATGCGAAGGAAGAAAGCTTACCGAGCACACCCCCAAACTTAAACTTGACAGTGCCCTCACTGTCAGGCTACACCAAGAGGGTCAAAATTGTCGGCACTCCCCTGTTTTTTTATTATTATTACAAACAGAAAAAGAAAACAAAATATATATACATAAAAAGGTCCCCCCAAACTTAAGTGAAACAGTGTTTCCACTGTTTAAGCGTTAAAGTTCAGAGTTGGGGGGGAAAAACACAGTAGCAAGCTATACAAGGCCTTACACAGGCCAAAGGTTAGCTCCAACCATTCAAAAATTTATCGTTATAAAACGGCAGTTGGTAAAAGAACATGTTGTATAGAGTCAGGAAGAAATGAGGTAAAGATAAGTGGTGTAATGGAAAAGGTTTACGTCTCGATTTGTAGAGACAAAACAATAATGGTGAATGGAAACCAGAATGTGGATGATTAGGAATGGGTAAAATAGTCACATTCTCGTATGGGATAAGAAGAAATGGTGATGGTTCGACTTCTTCAGGTGGAGGTTGATTAATCACAAAATCCGTGTCGTTTAGGAATGCGAATTCATCGGCGAAAATATCTTCGAAACTTTCATCGATGGTCCAATTGAACGTTTCAATGTCAATAAGTGTCGCGCCAGAATTCAACACACTTGATTTTTCAAAAATTACGGAGGTAGGAGACTCGTAAGGCTCATCTACCTTATTCTCAAAAGAGTCTAAATCAAGTTGTTTTTCTAGAATCATCGAACTCAAAATATCGGATTGTGATTCATTAACACTCGCTATCATTAAAAGAAGATTAGAAGAAGAACCAGAGAAAGTGGGAGAAAGAAGTTGAATACGAACTTGAGGGTGGAGATGGAGTGTATAAATTAGCACAATTTGTAATGACCGATGTGTAAAAAGCGATTGTGCTAATCTATCAACCCACTGAGAAATGAGGTCAAATCCTTCAAGATTCGTGAGAAAACATGGGTACGTCGAGCTTGGTAAATCAGACATTGAAAACGAAAGTGTAACGGTTTCTTGCGCGGTCGAAACGATGAAAAGGATGAAGGGGAGTGATTTAGGAAGGGTAACAGTTAAAGGTTCAGGAGGGTGTACACAGTCAGTAGAAGGGACAGGATGAATTGAAAAATCCGACTCATCAAGCAAAACTGGTTCATCCTCAATACTATCCTCAAAATTCCCCTCAAAAGTTATCTCATCCATGCATTTATCATCAAAATCCAGACGCATATAAAGTTCGGGAAAAACAGTTAATGACTATGGATAATGAATTGGAGAGAGAAACTCATTGAAATCTGTGGGTTCATTATCCGAAATATTCCCAGCGTCGATATCCTCAATCAAGTGAAAATCAATTTTTTCAGATACCTCATCAAAAGCATGGATATTAATCAATTCAGGTTTTAGAGTGGAGGTGTAGAGGTCAAAAGGGTTGGGATTGGTTTCACTTGGCAGTCCCTTCACAATCGGGTAAATCAAACACTACAAAGTCGCACAACTCATTAAACATCATATTTTCAACTGGTGATTTATTTGGAACACTTGATAGACATTCAAAACCGGAGTTGTGGGATTCAATTGGGGATGGGTAGGTTTGATTTGGAAGGGTGTACAGTTCACTCTCACCACTCAAATTCTCAATCTGTCCAACCGTCTCATCATACATTGGAAAATTTGGAGCTAATTGGAAACTAGCTACCGGGTCACTAGGTTTTATGAGGGCGGCCATGGACGCATTCAAATCTATCATCTGTTGGCATGACGCTACCCTAAAGTCTTCTAACGCCTGTTCCAAACTAGACATGGGTTGTGAAAGAGTTTCAGTAAAAGATTCAAATTTGTTTGGTCACTGAAAACTCCCAAATGGCTGTGTAGAAGCAATGTCTAGGGAATGTGTAAAAGTCGGGTAGGATGGATAGAAATAGAATGGTTGGACAGGGGTAGGATCAACATTTGGATAACAAGATGAATGGAATTGTTGATTCAAAGAATTCGTAGTGGTGAAAGGAGTGAAAGATCGGTTACGAGATTGTTCAATATGTTCAGCAATAGACATGTGTTTCGGAGTTACAACAGGACTCGAAAAAGAAGTATCAACGTAAGAAGGAGGTGAAGGTTGAAATGGTTGATACAAGGTGGATTGCGGAGTCTAATTGGTTGTCCTAGACGCGTCTATCTGATCTTTCAAAGAAATTTAGGGCATGGAGGGGTCGTTCGAAATTTGACCAAAACAAGAACTGTAGGAAGTAATGTCTGGTTGTGGGTACCAAAGTTCGGCAAGAGTTTTGCGAGGTGCGGTACCCATGTTGGAAGAGTGAAAATGTAGGAAGGGAGGGAAGTGGTGTATTTTTTTATTTTTTTTATTTATTATTTTTTTAAAAAATAAATGTTTGTTTTTGGAGTTTTGAAATTTTTGAAAGTGTTTTTTTAAGAAAGAGTTTTTGCAAGAATGTGAACGGACTTACTTCAAACAATCACAGTTTAAAACATGCACAATCAAATTTAGAGCTACGGTGTTCTAAGTCAACTAGACTGCTCCTAACTGTTCCAAAGTGACAAGTTGTGAGATAACCCTCAAATCGCCTCTTTACTGCCAATTGTGGCCAGGTAAGCACAAATGAAGAAAGGAGGGTTCCGCTCACGAATCACCATGAGACGGGCCTTTTAAAGTTACCTTTCTCACTTGTCTAGCCTATGCACTACAAAGTCAAGTTTAGATAAACGATTGAATACCCACAACCTTCCTCTGTCCTAATGAGCACGACAGTCCTTAGTTGGCTGAGTTTAGATATTTTTTAATTAACTCAAGAGTGATGCATATGCTTTTAGTGATTTTTTTGGGGTCTTAGGAAGGGTAATGAAATCCCCACCCAATCTTGATTGGTGTTATAGCCCTTTAGATTCCGTATTAATTATGCAAAGCAGTTAACACACCAAAAATCTAAAACACTTGCAAAAATATTTTTTTTGGCAGCGCAAAGAATCCTGCACAAAAACAATTTATTGGATAGGAGAAAGAAAATCTGTGCAGATAAACCTGCAGGAAATTTTTTTCAGTGGAGTGCAGAGAAGAGTAGATGAGAAATGAGATACTCACAAAGATTTTTGGGTGCTGACGTCACCAATTAACCGCGGTTCTGCGGTCAAACCCTTGATCTTGCCGTGGTTCCGCGGCTGAACTGTTGATTTAGATCTTCTGAATTTTTTCCTGTGCTGAGTTGGTTCTCCTCTTTCTATTTAGATCTCCTGAATATTGATTTGTTCACTGTTTGCTCCAGATCTGAAACAGAGTTTGCTTCAAGCCTGCACACTTGCACAAAAACCTTTCAAAAATAACAAGATGATTTTTATTTTTATTTTTTTAAATTTTTTTAAATTTTTATAATTTTTAAATTTTTTTTAATTAACCCGAAATTACACAAAGAAAGAGACTACCGTCTTTCCGGCAACGGCGCCATTTGATTGTCAAAGTTTTTCTGTGTTTAAATTTACTGCAATCAAGACGGTGTCGCTTGGTAGCTAGCCAGTTGAGTACGGGTCGATCCACAGAGAGAAGGAATTTTTTTCTTTATGTTATAACGAGTTAAGTCCAAAAAAATTGGTTATTGTTTTAAAATCTATGAATGAGAATAAATTGATGAAAAGCTTGCTAGGGTTAGGATTATGTCAGTTCGAAATAGGGATCTTCTCGCTTCTTTCAATGCCTTAATTGTGAATATAGGTGTTAGGGTAATCGGCAACAACGGGGATTAGCACGACTGGGAAGAAACTTGGTTTCTTCCTTTTGGTCCTTGTCCGTTCGTTCTTGGCTCTTAGCCCTAAGCTCCGGTTAATTCAACTACAACCGGTCTAAGGAATCACCGCTATCATATAGGATAGAGTGCCGTAGTGAGCGGATTATGGTTGATTTAAAGGGAGTCCGTATTAAAATTATTTGGGCAAAAAAAGGAGTGAGAGAGATTTCCATCTCTCAAACCTTCCCTTTCCTACCCCTAACAAGTGAGGAATTACTCACTCATTAGGAAGATAACAATAAAATTCAATTTTTTTTATTTTAATAGATGAACTAAATTGCAGATAATAAAAGAACAGATAAAAAATTGCAGGAATTAAAATTCAGATAAAAAGAATGCGAGATAAAAAAACTTACTTTATTGATGACTTCTCAAGAACGCATTACAATTGAATTAAAATTTAGATCTAGTAATTAAAAAAAAAACAAATAATGAGAGGCATCCTAAGAAAGGCACCCTAAAAGAGGCAATTAAAAAAGGCCTTGAGCTCTCCTATTTACAGATAGGAAAAACTCTAGGTTACATTCTGATCCACACATGAATTTACAAAACTACCCTAAGAAAGCCGGATCAAAGCACCGACACCCACCGACACGTGCACTAAACGGCCACGGAACCGCGGCAGAAATGCCTGTTTGGCCGCGGTTCCGCGGCCATTTGGTGGGATCTTGGGCTCAATTCTTCAGGGTTGCTTCATGTTGCTTTTTCCTTCTGTTTTCTTCACTTGGTTTCTCAGAATCTCTTCTATTTTCTTCCAGATTTCCAACAGTGCAGAATGATGTCGACTTTTGCCGTGAGTTTCGCGTTGAAGTCTTGAATCTTATGCTGCCCTTATGCTTTTTGCATTGAACTATCTAATGATTTTCCATTTGTTCCTTGAACTGGTAGGCGGTATCATACGGATTCATCTATTGTTGGTCGTAGTCTCACATTTGTAGCGACTTTTCATGAATTTCACTATAACGATCTGAGAACCTATAACCTGCAACTATTTAGCAAATATGGATCAAAAGCACCTATTTATATGTAATGTGATTAAGAATGGACGATATAATAATGCAAAATTCTGATATGAACAACAACGCATCGAAAAAGCTCCTGCAGTAGGCATGTTCATGGGTACCCTCGATCCGCAGGCGACCATATCCCAGTTCATGATGTTTTTCAAGCTGACTACCTTTCAGGCCTTGATTGACAAGCTGGCCCAAATGGATCAAATGGGCCATAGACCGTCTTCCTCGAAAATGGAAGCTCGAAATGAAAAGGGAAAAGGGAAAGCGACCTTCGTTGTCAATACTCAGCAGCGGCCCAAAACCGGCTGATCGCCAAAACGATAGACATCGATTCTTCAACTAGAAGCTAAAACGCCCTTATTCGTTTCCCCGGGATAAAACGAGGAGACTATTCGAACTGGCGGTGCGTAACAGGCTCATCAATCTGCCAGATCCAAGACGTCCACTGCAGCCGGACGACGCCAACAATTCTAATTACTGCCCCTACCATCGAGCAGTAGGTCATCCAATCGAAGATTGTTTCGTCTTCAAAGGCTGGATTGAGGACCAATACAATAGGGAAAATTCGCGCTGTCTGAGAGTTGGAAGGTATGCCCGCCCCAGCCACACGCTCCTAAAAAGGTGGACACGCCGGGGGCATCATGCTCTTTTATAGAAGAAGCTCCATGGGATGTCGCTCTTTCAGCCAAAACGAAAAGAATGTTGAAAGATCTCCAAGCATATCCGATGATTAGGTGGAAGAGACCGTTGGAACCCGAGATTATTGAGGGGATGCTGAAGCTGCGCCCAACGCTGAAAGTTAGTGAAGGTGGACAAAACGTTTAAGCCAAGCCTCCAAAGTCTTTAAAGAAAAAGAAGAAGGCCAAGAAGCCCGTCCAACCAAAAGACAGCCGTACAGGTCTGCAGAAATACATCGATGCACTGGAAGAATATAACCAGAAGACTCGGACCCCAATCACGTTGGATGAATTCTTTAATCATGTTCTTGAGAATGAAGCCGATGACGCTGATGAAGGAGACAAATCTTCAGAAGAGCCCGAGGATTACGTGGCAAGCTGCCACATGATCTCTCACTCATCAATAAATGGCAAAGAAGCTCCCGATGCAGAGAAACTAGGGGCAGATCCAGAACCGGAACCAAAATCCCTGGAGCCATCAGACGAATTGATTGACAGACTGCTGAGCGAAGTTCTTCAGAAAAGCAAATCTGACCGAGAGCGTGAAACGGCTATATATGAAAGGGCCAAACGTTGACGTCGCGTTGAAGAAGCTCCGGTATTGAGAAGTCATAGAGTACCCCAACCGGATAGAAGTACTTCTGCCGCCAGCAAAAGCAAGTTTAAGATAAGGAAGCAGTTCGCCAAAGCCCTGTCGGTGGGAATGAAGTTGCCGCCTTGCAAAGAAGACACTCAGAAAATACATTCCCTAACGAACTAGATGCACATCCAAACTACTGCTTATACCATCGGAGGATCACACTCCCTACCGAGGAATGCATGGCCTTTAAAAATTGATGGCAGGGATACGTTTCTCATCGACAACATTTCAAGCGGATGAAGCGCAAAATTCGTCGAGAGGAGAGAAGCACGACAGAGGAGCGCAAAAGAACTGCCGGCGACTGTCACATGGTTAATTCCGGGGAATCGCAAGTCCTCACTGTAAGTGCACGGCGGCGCCCCGGCCGTCAATCCGACGCCGGAATGCGGAAACGGTGATAAACTTAAATTTTTGCGGACTTTGCAAACCGGCACCACCGCGCACTAAACTCCGGATCGTAACCATTAACAAGTCTACGCTACAATAAGAAAGGGAAGAGATGTATACCGACGATCCAAGTCCTCCGGTCTTCATCTCCACTCCGATCTCCTCGCGGGATCTCCGTCCGTCTCCTCCTCGTCGGAAAGGGCACCACGAAGCCGGGTACTTTTACGGGCTCCCGCCTCTATACCGAGGCAACTCGCGCATGAAGCCGGCAACTCGACATGCCCAAGGCTCGCTGTAGGATGTGTAGGGTTTATGTCTCATTGGGGTTTTGGTTGCCTTTTGAAGATGGAGGAATGAAGGTATGAAAAATGGTGCTTTCATTTTTCTTGGCATGAAAAGAGATCAAGAATGAAAAACACTCTCAAGGATGAAGCTCTCTCCTTCTCTTTTCTTCTTCTCACTCAACCATGAAAAAACTTATGAACTTAGAAAATGGAGGAGGAAAGAATATGAAGCAATAAGGGAGGTGAGTGTAGGAGATGAGAAGAGGTGACCACATCAAGGGACAAAGAAACATACAACCATGCCTTTCACTATTAAACCCATACCCTCACTTTATCACAATCAAATCTCATAAAGCAAAAGCATGGTTGAAAAGAAAATGATAGCTATCATAATCAAACATTTACAAGAAACCCCCTCCACAAATGTTATTTGCACAATTGCAAATAACCCCCTCCATCGGAAAAGTCCGGCCGGGAAAGAACAAAGGAAAACCGGCCGGAACGGAATGCAAACTGGCAACTCCAGAAAACTGGTCCTGTAATAAACTACAGGAAAACCCCAATACTGTGCATACACACCCGCATCTGTATTCCGTCCGGATACAAATGCAATGAGACAAAATCTACACTGTACTGAACTAGGACCGGCTTAAACCAAAGCCGGCTAGTAATATCCGTTCGATCCTGATCCGTGCAATACCGCACGTATCTGATCGAACCCTGCCATATACCTATACGGCTACTAGTACAAACCGTCCGATCCTGATCCGTGCAATACCGCACGTATCTGATCGGACCCTGCCATATCTCCATACGGCCTCTACAGCGTTTCGCCCGAAACTTGAGTAACTGAAAGTGTGGTGGACTCTAAAGACTCGTCAATACTATGGCTGTGGATTTAACCACTAGCACGTCAGAGGTATAAGCCAATACGTAACGGGCCACCAGCTATTGACCAAAAGGGACGTCGATGAGCGAACTCATCCTGACACCCTACTAAGCCTGTCAGTGACAATATCCGTGCAGTCCGGTCCGTTCGTCTATGAGTATCGCATGGCGGGCCTAGGGGGTTGGTAAAAGTCAGACCCCCAAAAGCGGTACAAGTCATGTCGGAGTGTAGCCCAGAACACCCTGAGATACTACTGGAATACCTACCAGTAAATCTCCTTGCCTTGGCCAAGGACTTTGTGTAATGGCTCTCCTAGACACAGCACGACCTCACCCCCAATACCGGGAGAGACGAACCCCTGAAGATACGCTCACTGCCTCCATGTGGCTCGGGACTGTACCCAACTAAAACCTGTTTGCACGACTCCTTTGAGCCGTGGTAGGGTAGTAATCAAAGTACAGTGGGAACTCACACGAGACAAATGACGATCCCCAGGTCGATGAACTAACCTGCACACATGTCACCAGGGAACTGCCATCTGACGTCTGGTATATGACCAACTAGCATGTTCCCGGCGAGTCCTGTCCGGTGTACTCATAACCCAATGAGCACCTGTATACATCTTAGGTGATCCAACTGACACCAGTGGCTTGTGAGACCAGCCACCGCCCCTCGTCGGGGTCTCGACTGTATACACTAGTCTACTAATGGAGTATCGATGCCCGGTCTCGAAACTCCCACGACTAGGGACCTTTTAAGGATATGCTTGTAGACCCCCAGCTCCCACTTATATGATCGCCCTCATACTGCTGGTGGTCAAGCAAGAATCCTAGGGGCTCTATCAACGTGTAATAGCGACGTGTCATGTCACCTAAAGCAGTACACGATGATAAAGGTAAACCAGATAGCATACTATCATCTCGAGTAAGACTGTCCTACCGGGATAGGTCCTCCCTCAATCATTACAATCACGTACCTGTGACCTAATAATTGACTTTGAGGGCACTATCTCCAACAATCTCCCACTTGCACTCAAGGCTAATTATTGCGATGTCGCATACTCACAGCCCGTGTGATACCGAACATCCAACTCCTCTACTAGTCAGTCTCACAAAGCTCGTTTGCGGAACTATTGCGTTCGAGGAATAGCCTCAGTGAGTGGATCCGCTTAGTTGTTTCTTTCTATGTCTCTCTATATCTCAAGTTCGCGGAGAAAGCCATCTCCCGAAATGAGCAAAATCAGTCTTAGAATATGTCTGGATGTCTGATGGGACGTAGCTCATAAATGAACTCCAAATCCAAACTTCTTAGACTGTATTGACAACTGAACTTAATCAGTGTCCTGCGCGCCATGCCTCCCTCAGTATTGCCTTGGACCACCTGTCCAAAATACTGCCCCTCATCAGAAGGAAAAACTATAACTCTGACAACCTCCTTGTCGTCCATGTCACCTTGGAAGCCTGGAATGATAACCGTCTCCTGAATGAGGCTGTCGTTATCATATCCCTAGAACATCCACTTATGTTCTAAAACTGCTTCCGACTGTTTCTCCAGGATTGGATTAATGTCAACTTATTGCATCTAGTGCAAGAACAACATCTGGTGTGGTACTTGACATCTCATGATTGACTCACTTGCCTAAGCAAGTGATCTGCCAATCATGCACGTCCCTCTCCCCTTTAGTCTGTAAGACACCTTTAGAGAGGGTGACTCCATTACCTGCAGGTACACTACCGTGCCAGGAGTCGTCCATCCTAAATACTCTTAGAATGCTGTCAAGTACCCTGATTGGGAAACCACCCAAATCTAGATCTAAAACCACAGATCTAGTAACCAGTATGTCTGATATAAAATCCATGTCCTTTGTGGAGAAACCACTGTGTGACGACCAAAGTATAACCGATTGTAGTATAGGAGTTTCTTTTCCTATTCTGTGTATGTCATCCAGATACCAGGACATCACACCCTACTACCTTCTCAACAGATCCATCCCCTATTCTGATGAAGTCAAACTCATGACTGTCACGTCAGAAATAGATGATCTATCTCCGCTACATCTGCTCTAGTCTATAAATAGACATAAGCAACCTATCCACCAATGCTTCCGCTGCTCCCACTGACTACGACAACCCTCTGGCAGAGTCATATAGACGTACACTTCTAAAACTAGTTTAGAACGACGCTATACTCATCCTCCTGCCGGGTCTCGCAGCCTGGAACA
This sequence comes from Agapanthus africanus, assembly GCA_030015575.1. Taxonomy (NCBI): domain Eukaryota; kingdom Viridiplantae; phylum Streptophyta; class Magnoliopsida; order Asparagales; family Amaryllidaceae; genus Agapanthus; species Agapanthus africanus. The sequence continues at coordinate 829,823,249 of JASDDO010000019.1, forward strand.
ACAGCAATGGTATTTGTGGGTAAGCAAGAACTTCCCTGTCACCGTCCTTGAGGCTACCGTATTAGTACCTCTCGGGTGCCTGAAGTTACCCACCTTATCTGCGGAGTGGCCAATGGAATGTCAATCCAGATTGAATCTTTAGGTTCCTTATCAAATCTTCAGTAATCGTTTGTGGTTCTGGAATCACTTCCAGTTCTACCATACTCCCACTACTGTTTTCTGAAAAAATCCATTTTTAATAAAACTGTGGCGAGTCTAGAACAATATTGCTATTGTTCATCCAGATGGTAGAAAGTCAACCCTCGTCATAGCCTGGGTCAACCCACAAACAGCCATTACAGAAACGTGCCTTGAGTTGTCTAGTGTCTGGTTTTAATCATAAGCCGGACAACTCCCCGTACCTTAACATCGTTAAGATATGAACTGTTCTATATCCAATATAGAAACAGAGGCACTGATTTAATTGAACCAGATTCAAATCATGCAGCTGTCCCCAGCACATGTCAACTAAATGGAAGGAGGCCGATCAGCGTTACTCAACTTAGGAATACTTCCAATTATGAGTAACCTGAAAGAGAAGAAAGATCTCTTTATCATTACTATCAACTGAATACCATACACAAGTATCTACATCTTCGATCACTTTGAAGAATCCCGATACTTGCTACACCTGGTTCTCTACTCTATTCAAATACCTATAACTCCTCAAAACTTAGACCCTGTGTTTCTACGAAACACATGTCTAAGAACTAGAGAAGTTAAAAGTAAACAGAATATAGTATGAGGACCAACCCCTCTGTCCTGATGGACCCTGGACAACATACAATACTCTGTATAAGTCCCTTGAGTCTGATAACTCATTCACTGTGTGTCGTAGGTCGAAAACTGTACCTATGGTTAAGAAGAATTACACCGCTGTTTAATGCTCCTTACCTAACCATCCACTGATATAGGTAAATGTCGTAGACATAATTTCAGAAAGGTATATCTCACTCTATGAAAATAGACGTACAGATATATCAATTTGAAATTGGTGCATAACAGCGGATATTCAAAACCAAATACTTGCCGTCCGGCAAATAACCCAGGTGACTTCCTCAAATATCACCGATTACAACGAATCCCGATATAACGAGGACAATCACCTAATTCCCAATAGCTTACTCCCACTCATCATCTGTAAAACCATACAGATGTGAGAATCGTACCTGGTAAATACATACCCTGGAGTAAGTATCTAATCGGGAAATCAGTTTTCCTTTAACATTACACAGTGAAACTGAAACATTGAAATGTTCCGATGGGGTATTCTGGTATTCCTAGTAATGCCTCTTCCAGATTCACGACTGTAACCGTATAGTTCTTTGCCACCTCTCCAAATCCCTTCATATGTCTTTAGTCTTTACCTTCTGCACACCCTTTTAGGCCGAATGGTTTTCTTCCTTCCCTACCGTTCGGCACCAGCCTATGGTTTGGAAGAAGACTATCCAATGAGCATAAGGGGTGTACTGTCCCAATCCTAGGAACACTTGCAATGAGAGAGGGTGAAGATAAAAGACAACCGAATAAACCTTATTCCTATTTCTCCTGAACCAGAATCCATCCCCGAACTGGAACAAGTTCCATTCGAGTTCGTATATAACCATACGATGGAGTATCCAAATAAACTGTGGATCTTCGTAGTGATACGGAGTGTCCTGGAGAAATACAAAGGTGATGTGGGAGTGGTAACGAAATATTTGGTTTGGTCGTGAATATCTGTTGCAATTTACTTTGCCCTCTTACTAATCCCTTGCTTTGTCTTAATCTTAATACCTTCTGCACACCGTTTAGGCTAATTGGTTTTCTCCATTCCCTACCGGTCGGCACCAGCCTAAGGTTTGGAAGAAGACTATCCAATCTGCATAATAGGTGTACTATCTCCTAAACCAAGGAGTACTCATAACTTGAGAAAAGGTAAAAGGGAAAAGACAACTGAATAATCCTATCCGTTTTCTCCAGAACCGGAAACCATCCTCGAATTCCTTCGAGTTCGTATCTAACCATACGATGGCTTTGTCCAATGGAAGTGGACGTTCGCAGTAATACGGGGTGTCCTGGAGAAAAGGGTAAAAGTAGGAGTGGCAATGAGGTCTGCAACTCTGACAATCCAAAAGCCGGTGTAAAGAAGGTTCGGTCAACTTGGTCACTGAGTCAAAGTCTTAGGGTCGGGTCAATGGTCGCTGCCAAAGAGAGAGAGAAAAGAAACACTCAGCGTGCACTCTAACCTAGATCAGAATGGTTACCAATTTATCTAATCTGGAATCCTCCCACTGTACCTCAAATTCTCCTCCAAACCTGAAAGAAGAATTAGTCGGGGTCACCCGAGGAGTAAACTAACTCATCAGTGGGAATCGGGATCCAACTCTCATCGCATGATAACGTGACGGAATCCGCTCACGGTATCACACTCTAGAAGGTATGCGCATATCTGGCAAGTTTCAGTACTTTTGAAACTCCCGATGTGATTTCTGCCCCATGCTCTTATGACCTTGACGAAGGCCAACAAATCATAAGTCACATGTCAAGTTCTACCCGTCATTCTCCAGGTTGATTTGAACCCACCCGCACAAGCCCTTGACGAAGGCCAACAAGGCTATACGACTGTCCCAAACCAACGCATCTATCTATGCTGCAGAAAGGCAACAAGCAGCTACCATACACTATGCCTTGACGAAGGCCAACAAACATAGCATGAATACTACGTGCTACCCGTCTGAAACGACGGAGGGCTACGAATGGTTTCTGGCGAAAACCTTTAACGTAAAGAACTTGATATCGTTGAAGGAACTGATAGCTTTTAAAAATATAGTGACGAAAAACCGTTGCTAAAGAGGTCACTCCCGGTGAAGGGATCTCGGCTCTTTCCCCGTAGAATGGGGTGCAGGATATTCCAACTGAATACCACGGTGCAAAGCAAAAGTAATCGGCTATAGTGAAGTTAATGCCCTGACGCAAACTTTTTGTCCAAGGGGTCACTCCCGGTGAAGGGATCTCGGCCCTTGCCTCGTCGACTGAGGAGCAGGATATTCTAAATGAATACCACGATGCAAAACAAAAGTAAACGTCCTTGCAATAATAGCTTTTTTTGAAAAAGTGTTCCAACAACATCAGATTAGGTTTGTTTTTAACTTGCATTGATCCGAATCAATGCAGTCCCATCAATTGATCACACCAAAAAGAACGAAAATATACTGATGTACGTATATGCCATCCGCATTCGCCACTGGGTCCCGTCATTACCCGTTAGGTTAGCTAACTAACGACAGAGCGGGGACTGGACTAGCGCGGATGTAAAACATATACAACATCTACTAATATATATACCAATATATTATATTTCGCTCAAGGCGTGAATAAAATGCGACATCACAGAAATGTACAGCATCACAGAACAATACAGATATCTGGGATCCCCGGGTTTCACAGAGCCACTACTGAAACCCGACGTTCCCCTGGTCGTGTGGATAGCCTGTGCAATGAGAATCCTAGACCCCTACGGGCGCGGCAAGTCACCCGCCAAAACCTGAAGCGAGGCAGCCCCCTTCAGCACCGTGAATGGACCACCCAGCACTTCACGGAATCCGGTAACTTGGGCACCCCTCCTGGGTCAACCTGTACCCCCTACGAGTGCGGCGGATAGCCAGCCAATCCTGGAGTGAAGCCCCCTCCGTCCCAATGCCATGAGATGCGGGCTTGTTGTCTTCTAGAACCCGGCTATCCGTGCACCCCACCGCGGGGCAATCCTAGTACAGAAAGTAAAATATACATACAACGGGTACATCGACCGCAACCAGGTCGTGCCCCAAAAGAATAATACAAACAGGCAGTGACGGCAGTCCACATGTCGGACGCTCGCCCCGCAATATCAAATGTACATAATACAACAGCACAGTACTAGCATTGCATCCAGGCTATCCCCCACGACCGATCCGCAACATCACAGCAAATACATAGAACATCAACGTGAAAATCACGTTCGCAAATCCGTCTAACCGGGCTATAGCAGTTAGACCGGATTTACCGATCGAGTGACATTCACGGTCGCAGATATAATGTAAATACTGTGAAAAATGTGTTTAAAAAATTTCCGATTGATCAAACAATTAACAAGTGGGCCCCAAAGAAAACTGTAGCACTCACAGAAACAATTGGCCCAACTTTAATATTCCAAAACCCATATTTTAAGCCCAGAAGGCCTCTGTAAAAAATTGGTGAAGTGATGTGAATAGTGCGCGGCGGAAGGGCCGCACAAATGGGCTTTTCGCGGCGGTTCCGCGCTCCAACTTTGGAGTTACTTCCTCAAATTTTTACAGAACTCTTAGATTTTCTAGTACATCAATATTTTACAACCTGAAAAATTTTTCGAGACCAAAAATTTTCAACAGAAACTGATGCGAACTAAAATGCAGTTTTGGAACTTTTTGATCGATCGGAAATGCAAACACATTACACAAAGCTAGACTAAGTTAATGGCGAGGCTCTGATACCACTGTAAGTGCATGGCGGCGCCCCGGCCGTCAATCCGACGCCGGAATGCGGAAACGGTGATAAACTTAAATTTTTGCGGACTTTGCAAACCGGCACCACCGCGCACTAAACTCCGGATCGTAACCATTAACAAGTCTACGCTACAATAAGAAAGGGAAGAGATGTATACCGACGATCCAAGTCCTCCGGTCTTCATCTCCACTCCGATCTCCTCGCGGGATCTCCGTCCGTCTCCTCCTCGTCGGAAAGGGCACCACGAAGCCGGGTACTTTTACGGGCTCCCGCCTCTATACCGAGGCAACTCGCGCATGAAGCCGGCAACTCGACATGCCCAAGGCTCGCTGTAGGATGTGTAGGGTTTATGTCTCATTGGGGTTTTGGTTGCCTTTTGAAGATGGAGGAATGAAGGTATGAAAAATGGTGCTTTCATTTTTCTTGGCATGAAAAGAGATCAAGAATGAAAAACACTCTCAAGGATGAAGCTCTCTCCTTCTCTTTTCTTCTTCTCACTCAACCATGAAAAAACTTATGAACTTAGAAAATGGAGGAGGAAAGAATATGAAGCAATAAGGGAGGTGAGTGTAGGAGATGAGAAGAGGTGACCACATCAAGGGACAAAGAAACATACAACCATGCCTTTCACTATTAAACCCATACCCTCACTTTATCACAATCAAATCTCATAAAGCAAAAGCATGGTTGAAAAGAAAATGATAGCTATCATAATCAAACATTTACAAGAAACCCCCTCCACAAATGTTATTTGCACAATTGCAAATAACCCCCTCCATCGGAAAAGTCCGGCCGGGAAAGAACAAAGGAAAACCGGCCGGAACGGAATGCAAACTGGCAACTCCAGAAAACTGGTCCTGTAATAAACTACAGGAAAACCCCAATACTGTGCATACACACCCGCATCTGTATTCCGTCCGGATACAAATGCAATGAGACAAAATCTACACTGTACTGAACTAGGACCGGCTTAAACCAAAGCCGGCTAGTAATATCCGTTCGATCCTGATCCGTGCAATACCGCACGTATCTGATCGAACCCTGCCATATACCTATACGGCTACTAGTACAAACCGTCCGATCCTGATCCGTGCAATACCGCACGTATCTGATCGGACCCTGCCATATCTCCATACGGCCTCTACAGCGTTTCGCCCGAAACTTGAGTAACTGAAAGTGTGGTGGACTCTAAAGACTCGTCAATACTATGGCTGTGGATTTAACCACTAGCACGTCAGAGGTATAAGCCAATACGTAACGGGCCACCAGCTATTGACCAAAAGGGACGTCGATGAGCGAACTCATCCTGACACCCTACTAAGCCTGTCAGTGACAATATCCGTGCAGTCCGGTCCGTTCGTCTATGAGTATCGCATGGCGGGCCTAGGGGGTTGGTAAAAGTCAGACCCCCAAAAGCGGTACAAGTCATGTCGGAGTGTAGCCCAGAACACCCTGAGATACTACTGGAATACCTACCAGTAAATCTCCTTGCCTTGGCCAAGGACTTTGTGTAATGGCTCTCCTAGACACAGCACGACCTCACCCCCAATACCGGGAGAGACGAACCCCTGAAGATACGCTCACTGCCTCCATGTGGCTCGGGACTGTACCCAACTAAAACCTGTTTGCACGACTCCTTTGAGCCGTGGTAGGGTAGTAATCAAAGTACAGTGGGAACTCACACGAGACAAATGACGATCCCTAGGTCGATGAACTAACCTGCACACATGTCACCAGGGAACTGCCATCTGACGTCTGGTATATGACCAACTAGCATGTTCCCGGCGAGTCCTGTCCGGTGTACTCATAACCCAATGAGCACCTGTATACATCTTAGGTGATCCAACTGACACCAGTGGCTTGTGAGACCAGCCACCGCCCCTCGTCGGGGTCTCGACTGTATACACTAGTCTACTAATGGAGTATCGATGCCCGGTCTCGAAACTCCCACGACTAGGGACCTTTTAAGGATATGCTTGTAGACCCCCAGCTCCCACTTATATGATCGCCCTCATACTGCTGGTGGTCAAGCAAGAATCCTAGGGGCTCTATCAACGTGTAATAGCGACGTGTCATGTCACCTAAAGCAGTACACGATGATAAAGGTAAACCAGATAGCATACTATCATCTCGAGTAAGACTGTCCTACCGGGATAGGTCCTCCCTCAATCATTACAATCACGTACCTGTGACCTAATAATTGACTTTGAGGGCACTATCTCCAACACTCACCTTCGAGAGCGATTCTGATGAAGAAATAGCCCTTGACCCTCTCTTCAAGGAATCCATCTCCGAAACAGAAGAGGTGAAGACCCGTGAGAACATTCAGCTGCGTAATTGCACGTTACCCGAAAAGAATCTTGGACCCACAAGCAAGGGAGCGAACAAAAAAGATAAGGGGAAAGAAAAAGTCCCTGAAGATATTGCCCTCAATGACCGAGTCGTCGAAGAGCTGGCAGCCAAGAACCCGCCAAAGAAAAATAAGGTGGATTACAACGTTCTGGCACACCTGAGGAAGATAACCTCGCAGCTAAGCATTCTCGATGCCCTTCGGCTATCTAAAGAGGCGAGAGATTCATTGATCAAGACACTACAAAAGCCCGAGCAGTTTCAAGACTTCCTTACCGAAGAAAAGATGAAGGACGAGCTGGAAGAAGTGCACACAGCCGACATCACTTTCAGCGATGAAGATCTCCTCCTCGGAACATGCGAGCATAACCGTCCCCTCTATGTCTCCGGGTATTGCCATGATATCAAGATAGGGAAGATCCTAGTTGACAACGGGTCCTCTGTCAATCTCCTAAATGTGAGGGTGCTAAAAGAAATCTGCATGAGCGTCCAACACCTCGCTCGGGATAAAATCACCATCTCCGGATTTGACTCCCAATCATCACGGATGCTCGGGTCTGTGATACCGACGTTACGCTTTGGGCTGCTCCTCAGTGATATTAAATTTCATGTCATTGACGCCAAGACTTGCTACAACGCTTTGCTCGGCAGGCCTTAGTTACACGAGTACAACATCATCCCTTTTACACAACATCAGTGTATGAAGTACTTCAAAGATGGTCTCGAATATACCGTGACGGGGGAACTGAACCCATTCTCCATAAATGAAGTCTGCAAGTATGAAGATGCAAAGTACTTTCTGCCAGACTTTGAAGACATGGAAAGATGCCATAAACAAGAGAATAAGCAAAAAACTATCACCACTATTCCGGTCTTTGGGAGCGATACCGAGGAGGAGGAAGAGATAGTCTATTCAGGACCGCCCTAATGCAACAAACCGGGACCGTCTACCCCTATTCTGATCTTTGGCAGTGACAAAGACGAGATCAATACAGTATTCTCGGTCCGTCCATCGGCACAGGCCTTCGCTGGAGATGATCAAAATTTGCAAATCGCTATGGTTCCACGGCAGCACTACAAAGAGCTCGACGCACTTGATACCTATAGTGTGCAAGAACTGCTGACGTTCTACACCTCTCCCAGACGGAAAGATGAAAAGGCGATCCTCTTTTATCGATCCGCGGAAACCAAAGTGGAGAAAGAAATCTGGCCCGGTGCCGATTCTACGCTTGACAGGCATCAGTCCATCCGTCTGCCCAGATATTACACAGAAGGATTAAAAAGACTGTTGAGGCGCCAAGACGTACCCTTCAAATAAACTGCTCGACAAGCTCAGTTCTACAACAGGATCTGGAACGTCCCCGGAACTCAGCGAAAATTGCCCAACGGGAGAATGGAAACGATCGGGCTTGGATATGTTCAATACAAGAAACGGGAGAGATTCCATGGCTGCTACGTTATACATGATTTCGATTAAGAAGGAGATACTCTGTTAGAAGACACTGCAATTGAACCAAAATGAGATCCCTCTGTAAAAATGCCAAGTCCGTCGTTTGAAGAACAGATGGACAAGCTAATAAGGGAAGCGGGTCAAAAGGCCCGGGATGACCACAACCGTGAAATGGCCATTTACGAGAAAGGCAGGACGCAGTGCCTCTTTCAGCAGGCTACGGAGAATGACGATACCCTTCGTCGCCAGTCCGTCGTACAGAAGACCTGACGCGGAGGCAAAAACAAACTAAAGAATGGAAAAAACGTTCGACGGCGGCAAAGCGGATCTAAGGAGCCACGCGATCGAGAATTGAGCAGCCGGGATCCGTCTCTTATAAAGAAGATGGGTCCAGCATATTCTTTTCCCCAAGATAAGACAAAGAAGATATTCGATCTTGTCATGAAACATCAAATGATTACGCTCCCGGAATCCAAACACCCCGAACAAGCAGACGAGGTCTCTCATCCGGATTATTGCTCCTATCACCGAACGATAGGACATCCTCTCGAAGACTGGTTCACATTCAAAAACTGGGTTAAAGACCAATATCAGTAAGGCAGGTTCTGTCACGCCCCGCTTCCCAGAGTGCGCTAAGATCGGCACGTGACAGAGCCAACCATGCTACCTGTGGATAGGAAACATCCCTCCACAGTCACATTATGCTTGTCTATAAGATATCAAGAACAGTAAAAATAAAATAAACTATCTAGTACATGCCCATATGCCAGAATAAACGAGTCAAAAAATAATATGCGGAAGCAATAAATCCAAATAACAATAACATCTGGAAAGTACGTCCCAAAATACGGGCTCACATTAGGAATGAAAGTACGAAAAATAAAACTAAACTAACTAGCCACTAACAGGATCCTCACTGCTCGGCCTGTTGGCTGAAATACTCCAGAACGGCCTGCGACAGAGATAGAGGATCTGGGCCAGCAAAACTCAGACGTCAGTGCGTCATAATATTAAATAATAAAATATAATCAGGAGGTAGCAAGATATGCAGGCATGAGTAGTAATAGTAATGAGTGTATAACAATAACACGGGTATGAACAGTGAAGTGTATACGTGCGGGTGAAGTGTGGTAAATAATCTAAACTGTGCTACTGCGTTTTCTATTCTAAATTTATTCGAAATCAATTGATGTACTCCTCATGTAACCCAAAGAATATGTCCCGTTACCCCTCCCCCCGGACCACGGATCAGGATATGTGAACCAGGAATGGTTCTGTCCCGTTACCCCCCGGGACCACGGTTCAAGAAGAATCACGAATGATTCTGTCCTGTTACCCCCCGGGACCACGGATCAAGTAATACCCTTTTAAGTTACACTCGGTTCCACCTTTGATTTCCCCATACCCCTAAGGTTATGTGTTCAAGTCAGGTATTGATAAACTGGAGCTAATGCCAACCCAGGATCAAGCAGGTACAGGTTTGTCTATACAGACAACAGGATATGTCCATTGGGAAACATGTCAGGATTGTCGGTATTAGAAACAGGATCAGGTAACATGTCAAGTGGTGGTGTATCAGGTCATATCAAGTAGTGCACAGTGTAACATATAGGTGTCCAACAGTAAAATGTAGCAAGTATTGAATCATGGTAGAAGTACGGATGTACGGTAAAAACATGGATGCACAAATATCTATCAGGGGTTACATCATGACTAGGTAGGATGCACATTATCAAGCATGGGGTACTAATGTAACAATAATATGAGTCAATGTACTATGGCATGCAACTAGGTATGCAGAATTAATGGTATGGATACACAATAAAATATGGATGCTCAATTAACTATCGGGGGTTATAACTACCGTTCCACGACTATGTAGGATGCACATTATCATGCATGGGGTGTTAGTATAACAGTAATATGAAATAATGTGACATGGCATGCAACTAGATATATAATTAATGGTATGGATGCACAAATATCGATCAGGGGTTACATTTACAGCTCCAAGACTAAGTGGGATGCACATTATTAAGCATGTGGTCTTACTATAACAATAACATGAATTAATGTGATCTGTAGATGCAGCTACATATATAATAGATGATATGGATGCATACGGGTATCCGAAAACAGTAAAACTTTAATATGGATGTATAATGCAATCAACATGTAATATTTGTATTTATATGGATGCAAGATAAGTATTATAGCATGTAGCAAGTTAAACTTGCCTGAATGGATCACACGACGGGGTGCGCACGTTGCGTCCGACGTCGGGTAAACGTCGCAACGCACACACGGCACGCGGGACGGATTTAGGCAAGCCAAGAGGATAACCACGCAGGTAGGGGACGTTCACTGGATCGCCTGAATCGTCAGCGTCGAGTACGGCTCCGGCGGGTGATTACCGGAAAAGAAACAAGCAATCAAGAAAGAAAAGAAAAGAGAAGGAGAAGGAGAAGAAGAAGAAGAGAGGGCTGTGGTTTGAAGGGAAGGTGAGGATGAGGTCGAGGAGAAGAGGAGGGGTCGACGATGACGTAGCCGCCGGCGGTGAGGCAAGGTGTGCAGGCGACAGTGAAGAGATGGGAATGGTTTGTAGGGTTTTGGAGCTCGGGGATGGAGGTGAGGTGGTGGTGTGGTGTCGGAGACGAGGCTTGGGATAAGAGGAGGTGGATGAGGGTAAGAGGTCGTCGGGGTGATCGGAGCTCCGGCGATGAAGGGTGTGCAGCGATGGGTTTCTTGGGTGTATAGGGTTGGCTTCGGGTTGGAGAAAAGAAGGGAAGTGGAAGAGGGAGGTGATGGAGATGAGGGTGACGAGGAGGTGACGAGGTCGAGGAAAGGATGAGAGGAACGAGGTCGACGAAGAGGAGGCGACTAGGGTTTTGAGTTCGTGGGGTTCTCGTTCTCGTGGCGGCAGGGTTTTAAAGAAGAAGAAGAGAAATAGAAGAAGGGAGGTGAGCGTAGTGTAGAAGGAGGTGACGGGATCTCGCAGTGAACAGGATTCGTGAGAGGAGAGAGAAAGGAGTGTTCGAGAGGAGAGAGAAAGGAATAGGGGAAGAGAGAGAGAGAGAGAGAAAGAGAAAGAGAGAGTGAGAGAGAGTGCTGTGAGTTTTAAAATCTTTTTTAAAATGTTATTTGTTAGATAAAATCTTATTAAACGTATTATATGTATACATTTAACTGTTAAAAAAATCTATTAGAATAAAATATTAGGAAATTTGAGTTTTCTGGCTAATATAAAAATAGTCCAAAACACGCCCGGGTTAGGTCTAAAAATCCAGTTTTAAAATACGGAAAATATATGTGTCGACCAACACTAAAACAGGATATCCGGATAACGAAAATGTATACCCCCAAGAACGGATGCATGCACGTGCACGTAGCCATCCAAACGAGTCCGTTTCACTGAACGGGACAAGAACAAGATACGCGAATTCTATGACAGGGTTAGGGGTATCTTGCAGGCCATGCTAGATATTTTTAAAATATTTTATTTGACTTTATATGTTATATTGAAAAATATGCAGATGTCAGATAAATGCCAGTATGCAGTATATAAAAAAAATGAAAGTGCGCGGATCCACATATCAAACCTGGATAAAATATAAACAGGAATCAAGATGGGTTTCCAGCAAACGGGTCGGGTAGGATGCAAATACAGATGTCAAATACACTATTCGCACCCAAAACACAGTAAATCAGGAAAATACCATAAATAAAGAAATACTCAAAATAGAACTGGTATAAATGAACTAGGATATTACATTATACCCAAGTACAAAAAGAATATCGTCTTCGAAATTCCAGGAACAAGAAAAGATAAACAATCAAGAATCTATAAGAATAGGTGTGGAAACTTCTGTCGAATCTCATCTTCTCGTTCCTAAGTCGATTCTTCGTGCGAGCGATTCCCCCAAGAAACAAGTATGAGAGGGATAATCTTGTTCTTGAGGACCTTTTCTCTTCGATCAGCAATCGACATCGGTCGCTCCTCAAAGGTCAAATCCTCCCTTACAGTCAGCTCCGAATGATCTAGCACGTGTGTTTCATCTCGAACATACTTACGGAGTTGAGATACATGAAACACGTCATGAACATTCGCCAAAGATGGTGGTAACGCCAATCGATAAGCCACTCTCCAACACGCTCCATAATCTCGAAAGGCCCCACGAATCGAGGACTAAGCTTGCCTCGACTCCCAAAACGAATCACTCCTCTAGCAGGTGATATCTTCAAGAATACCTGATTACCAACAGCAAACTCTAGAGCTCTTCTCGATGTATCGGCCCAACTCTTCTGCTGATCTTGTGCTGCCTTCATGTGATTCCGGATCGTATTGACTTTCTCCACGGTTTGCACGATAAGATCCGGTCCCAACAATCTTCGTTCTCCAATATCGTCCCAACAAACGGGTGAGCGACACTTGCGACCATACAATGCTTCGAATGGAGCCATCTGAATAGTCGCCTGAAAGTTGTTATTGTACGAGAACCGCACCAAGTGTAGATGATCCTCCCATGAACCCTTGAAATCTAACATGCAAGCTCTTAACATATCTTCAAGAGTTTGGATCGTTCTCTCCGACTGGCCATCTATCTGAGGATGATAAGCGGTGCTAAACTTCAATCGCGTTCCCAAACTTTCCTGTAAACTCCTCTAGAAGTGCGATAAAAATCGGGTATCACGGTGGGAAACGATGCTCACAGGTACTCCATGCAATCTCACAATCTCCTGCATGTATCGTTCTGCCAACGCTTCCGCTAACTGACCAACTCGAAATGGTATGAAATGAGCTACCTTGGTCAATTGATCAACAATTACCCAAACTGCATTATTGCCCTTTGGACTTCGCGGTAAAGCTGTCACGAAATCCATGGTTATATGTTCCCACTTCCATTGAGGAATCGGAAGTGGTTGCAATAAACCAACTACCCTTTGATGTTCAGCCTTAACTTGCTGACACACCAAGCATTTCGCTACAAAACGAGCAATCTCCCTTTTCATGCCATCCCACCAGAAATGCTGTCTTAGATCACGGTACATCTTCGTGACTCCTGGATGTACGGAATATGCGGAACTGTGTGCCTCCTTCATAACTTCTTCACGAATGACTCCTTTCGGCACACACAAACGGCTACCATATCGTAACGAACCATCTTCATAGATCAACAAGTCCGTTCGAAGTTCCGCTTCAACCTGTTCTCGAAACTTCTACAATCTTGGATCATGTGACCGCGCTGCTTTAATGTTATCGATCAATGACGACTGTACTTGCAGCTGCATCAACTGTGTTATATATAGTGCTCTCAAAGTCAATTATTAGATCGCAGGCACGTGATTGCAATGATTATGGGAGGACCTATGCCGGAAGGACGGTCTTACTCAAGATGATAGTATGCTATCTGATTTATCTTTATCATCGTGTACATGCTTTAGGTGATATTACAGATTACTATTACACATTGATAGAGCCCTTAGGATTCTTGCTTGACGGCCAGCAGTATGATGGCGATCATATACGTGGGAGCTGGGGTCTATAAGCACATCCTTAAAAGGTCCCTAGTCGAGGGAGTTTCGAGACAGGGCATCGATACTCCAGAGTAGACTAGTGTATACGGATCGAGACCCCGACGAGGGGCGGTAGCTGGTCTCACAAGCCATTGGTGTCAGTTGATTCACCTAAGACGTATACAGGTGCTCATTGGATTATGAGTACACCTGACAGGACTCGCCGGGAACATGCTAGTTGGTTTTATACCTAGCGTCAGATAACAGTTCCCTGGTGACATGTGTACAGGTTAGTTCATCGACCTGAGATCGTTATTTGTCTCGTGTGAGTTCCCACTATGCTTTGATTACTACCCTACCACGGCTCAAAGGAGTCGTGCAAACAGGTTTTAGTTGGGTACTGTCCCAAGCCATATAGAGGCAGTGAGCGGATCGGCAGGGGTTTCGTCTCTCCCGGTATTGGGGGTGAGATCGCGCTGTGTCTAGGAGAGCCATTACACGAAGTTCTTGGCCAAGGCACGAGATTTACTGGTAGGTATTCCAGTAGTATCTCAGGGTGTTCTGGGCTATACTCCGACATGACTTGTACCGCTTTTGGGGGTCTGACTTTTACTAACCCCCTAGGCCCGACATGCGATACTCATAGACGAACGGACCGGACTGTACGGATATTGTCACTGACAGGCTCAGTAGGGTGTTAGGATGAGTTCGCTCATCGGCCTCCCTTTTGGTCAATACCTGGTAGCCCGTTACGTACAGCTAGTACCACTGACGTGCTAGTGGTTAAATCCACAGCCAGTGTATTGACGAGTCTTTAGAGTCCCCCACAGACAGTTTCTCAAGTTTCGGGCGAAACGTTGTAGAGGCTGTATGGTATTATGGCAGGGTTCGATCATATACGTGCAGTCGTGCACGGATCATGATCGGACGGATCATACTAGTGGGCTTTGGTTTAAGCCGGATCCTAGTATTAGATTTGTTGGATTACTTTAGTCTCATCGCATTTTTACTCAGTCGAAATACGGATGCATGTATGTATATACAGGTGAGGAGTATCCTTGTGATCCGTCACGAGTTTACTTTAGATATTGTCATATCTTTTTTTATTATTGTAAACATTTGGATTAATATTTACATGTGGAAATTGTGAGTGGAAATGATCACGAGAAGCATTTAATGTGACATGGACATGGGTAGTGACTCATGGTCTTTTTATTTGTGCTAATGTCACATTAGTATTTGTTTATTGTGTTGAATTGATGGATGGAAAGAGAGAGGGCAACCATATAGGTTTGGGTTTGCTCTTGGATTTCTATTCTAGCTCTCACAATAATTCATCACAATAATAGAAAACGCCTCTTCTTCTTCTTCCTCTAGCTCCCCATTTCCACCATGGCTTTATCTTCAACCTCCATCCATACACTCTCTGTAAGTCGACGTTAGACACCCCACATGATGCGGGGAATCGGAATAGGTAAAACAATAATTTGTTTAAACTAACATCAACTAACTTTACGGATCTTTGCTAAACCCTAACTAACAACTATATAGAAGTGATAAGCTACTATGATAGATGATCATACCTAATGAATCAAGTCCTTCTTGTTCTCGTTGATCACCTCCACGTCGGCCTCCTCGATGTGATAAAAGATCCACCCGAGAGCTACTTCTCCAAGCTTTAACCTCTCACTTGAGGTAACTAGATGACTATGAGTGCTAATCAAGATAACCTGGAGGATATAGAAGAGGATTAGAGATCTATTAGTCTTGCTAACCCTTAGATCTCAATACATGAGAGGTTAGGGTTAGTTCTTTGAAGAGAGAGAGCTTGAGGAGAGAGAAGGTGTGAGTGAGAATTATATGAATAATATCTCATTTGTGAATATATATGAAGCATGATAATTATTAAATGAATAACATATGATAATATCAACCATGCTTCATTAACTCACTATGTGTGAATCATCTCATGAGTCATTAAGCAATAAATGCTTCATTAACTTATTTGGATGAATCACACCATGAGTCATTAATCCATTTAATGCAAATTCCACCTAAGCCTCCAACTCATCAATCTTCTAGAAGCTTCTCGACTAATTAAGAGAATGCCCCTCCCATCCGTGAAAACACGGAAATACTGAGACTGTATAAATCCAATAATCCAATACTAGAATCTGGTTTAAACCAAAGCCTGCTAGTATAAACTGTCCGAACATCGTACGTGCGTAAAAACACGTATGTGTCCGAACCCTGTCGTAAAACCATACGACCTCTATATCGTTTCGCCTGAAGCAGGGAAACTCTCTGTGTGGGACTCTAAAGACTCGACACTCGCTGGCAGTGGGTTTAACCACAGACCGCAAGCTGCACTAGCTGTACGTAACGGTCCACAGGTAGATGTCGATAGGAAGGCCGATGAAGAAACCCATCCGAACTCCTACTGAGCCTGATGTGACAATCTCCGTACAGTCCGGTCTGTTCGTCTTGGACTATCGCATATCAGGCCTAGGGGGCGGCAAGCGTCAGTCCCCTAAAAGCTGTATAAGTCGTGTCGGAGTGAAGCCCATTACACCTTGAGAAGCTACTGGAAATCCTACCAGTAAATCTCGTTTGCCCTGGCCAGGGACTTTGTGTAATGGTTCTCCAAACACAACGCGATATCAACTCCCAATACCGGGAGAGACGAATCCTATCTAACCGCTACTGCCTCCAAGTGCTTCGGGAATGCACCCAACTGCTACATGTTTGCACGACTCCTTTGAGCCGTGGTAGGGTAGCAATCTAAGAACAGTGGGAACACACTCGAGACGAAGCAGCAGTGTCAAGTCTGCGGACTATGCTGTACTCATGTCACCTGCGAACTGTTAACTAACGACGGGTATAATACCAACCAACAGTTCCCTGCGAGTCCTGTCCGGTGTACCCGTAACCCAATGAGTACATGTATACTATCTCCAGTACAACGTACTAATGGCTGTGGGACAGACCATTTCCCCTGCTGGGATGAGAAGCGTACACACTAGTCTACTCCGGAGTATCGATGCCCTGTCTCGATAATCCTACGACTAGGGACCTGAAAAAGGATGTGCTTGTAGACTACCCAGCCCCCACTAGTGTGACTGTCATCACAACGCTGGTAGTCAAGCAAGATCCTAAGGGCTCTATCAATATGTATTCGCGATATGCTAACATATACACATATTAAGATAGACCTAAACCAAGTAGCATACTACTATATTGAGCGAGACTGTTAACATAACTGTGAATATTCCAAGCTTCCATTAAGTAATATACAAACTAGTATGATACAATAATGGCCCCTAGGGCATATACACTAACACTCTCATGTGTTGAGAATCAATGGATGCATGAAACAAAGTTATCACACACATTCTCTACATCACCTTGGACATGTCGTCTAGCAAACTTCATGTCCGAGTTGTTTCGGTTTGAAGCGGGAGCCCGTAAAAAGTCTTCTTGACATGGTGCCCTTCTGATGAGGAGGCCGGAGATCGGAGATGCCGCGAGGAGCTAGAGATGGTGGCTAAAGACCGAAGGACACGGATCGATCGGTATAGCTTTTCTAACCCTTCTCTAGTTAGCTAGTTTGTGTTAATGGTTCGATCCGGGTGAAAGACTACGATAGTGCCGGTTTCGTAAAAAGTTTTTGTTCCGCATTTGCCCTGGGATTGACGGCCGAGATGCTACCGTAGACTTACATGGTATCAGAGCCACGCCATTAACATTTACTAGCTTGTTCTAACATGTTTAAAATATCGATCGATCGAAATTTCGGAATCGTATTTTCATTTCAGTGTGCTTGCTGTCGAATTTCAAAGTTATTCAAAAAATTATTTTAGGCATCTTAAAAATACATGCAGGCATAACTAAACCTACAGAAAAAGTTTGGAGAGCTGACTCCAAAATTCCACCGCGGAACCGCCGCGAAATGTCGCATTTGGCAGCCCTTCCGCGGCCCTTTTTGGGCTACAGTGCCCCAAATTTTTTTTGGGGTTTTAGTTCATGGAAATAAGATTTTTGTGATATATAGTATTGGCCCAGATTATTTTGAGTGCAGGAATTGTACTTGGGGCCCACTTCAGGAAATTTTGTCAATCGAAATTTTAAATAAATTAGTTCACAGTGCTTAAATTATATCTGCGACCGTGAATGTCATTCGAGCGGTAAATCTTGTCTAAATTGCTATAGTCCTTTTAGACGGGTTTGCGAACGTGACATTCGCGTTGATGTTCTGTGTTGTGCTATGATGTTGCGAATTTGTCGTGGTGGATAGCTTGGTGCAATGTTAGTACAGTTTAGTTTTATTTGTACATTTGATATTGCGGGGCGAGCGTCCGACATGTAGACTGCCGTCACTGCCTGTTTGTATATTATTCTTTTGAGGCACGACCGGGTTGAGATCGATGTCACCGTTGTACATATTTTCTTTTTTGTACTAAGATTACCCCGCGGTGGGGTGCACGGATAGCCGAGTTCTAGAGGGCAACGGGCCCGCATCTCATGGCTTTGAGACGGAGGGGGCTTCACTCTAGAATTGGCGGGCTATTCGCCGCACTCGTAGGGGGTATAGGTTGACCCAAGGTGGGGTGCTCAAGTTACCGGATTCCGTGAAGTGCTAGGTGGTCCATTCACTTTGCTGAAGGGGACTGCCTCGCTTCAGGTTTTGGAGGGTAACTTGCCGCACCCGTAGGGGTCTAGGTTTTCATTGCACAGGCTATCCACACGACCAGGGGAATGTCGGGTTTCACTTGCGGCTCAATGAAACCCGGGGATCCCAGATTATCTGTATTGTTCTGTGATACTTATTACTTTTCTGTGATGTTGCATTTATCACGTCTGGAGCGATTATTATATATTGATATATATATTAGTAGATGTTGTAGGGATCCTAGGCACACTAATGAGGTCTCACAAGGGATCAAACATGCCCAATTCAAAAAATTTCATGTGCCTACAAACCCTAATACGGATCGTTAACTAGATGTATAGACGATGCGATGCGAGTAAATGACTTTAACTTAAAAGGAAAGGGGCTACAACCTTTGTAGATCCGGTCCACCACTTCCTAAGCTCCGCGATGATGTCCCTCCGCTGTCCAAATCGGATCCTGGACTCTAGCGTCGGCTTCATCGGAAATATGGGCGGGCTTGGGCGTCGGCTTCGATGCCGAAGATGATCTACGTCGAGGAAACTCAAGATCAAACTCCAACTTCATCAACTCATGAAATTTGTGAAGAAAACACCCTATACTACTTGGCAAGAGGTAGAGGATGAAGAAATAGGAAGTGGGTTCACTTTAGATTTGGATTTCTCACTTGGAATCAACACTTGATAAATTTCAAGAAAGCTTTTCTTTCTTCATCAAGAAGAAGAAGAAGAAAAGAATGGAAAATGAATTACATCTAATTGAATAATCAAGTGATGGTTATCATAATGTAACCATGGTAAAGTGTAGAGAATAAACTAGGGTTAGGTGAATGGTTAGGTTTAGTGGTAAAAACAAAATGGAAGACTTTTCAAAGATGCTTTGAAGCTTCAAGAAGCTTTTAGCAAAGAACAAATAAATCCACCATTTTATTTTGCCAAAAATGATTAAATAAATAAACAAATAAATAAAATCAAAACCCTAACCATTACACAACCATGGTTTAATCATACACTTAACCAAGTTAGCATGTATCATCAAACATGATACAATCTTGTGCACAAAAGTATATCACATATACAACTTGTGTAATTCAAGTGAAAAAATCCATTTAAAGTGAACCAATACTAGTTAATGCAAAGTAATATATCAAATATATAATTATACATTAAATCATTAAATCAACACTTGATTCAATGATCCGGTCATGTCGCATATAACCGACTAGTATCCAATGTATCAACTTATCGAATCAATCCCTGATTCGATAACTAGGTTATATCGCATACAACCATTCGATACATTCATCGCGAGAATGAAATACGGTATCACATATACGCATTATTCTCGGTCCCGCACATATCTCATATGCGCTCCTATTTTGTTTCGCTTGAGCCAGGAAACCTCTGTGTAGGACTCTAAAAACTCGTCAATACGCCGGCAGCAGATGATGATCATATCAAGCACCCACAAGCCGCAAGCGGTCTGCTAAACGTAACGGCCACCCGGGTATTGAGCGATCAGAAGATCGACGAGCAAGCCCGCTCACACTCCTGTGAATCCAACCAGTAACACTTACCGTACAGTCCGGTCTGTTCATCTGATATGTCGCATATCTCGCCTAGGGGTGGTAAACGTCAGACCCCAATAGCTTGATAAGTCATGCCGACGTGTGATCCATAACATGTGTGAAACTACTGATAACACTTACCAGTAGATCACTGCAACCCTGGCCAGGGATTTCCTGTTATGGCCAGTCGAGCATAGCGCAACATCAACCCCCAATACCGGGAGAGACGAATCCCCTCCTATCGCTCATTGCCTCCATGTGAATCGGGACTGTACCCAAAAACCACCTGTTTGCACGCCTCAGTAGAGCCGTGGTAGGGTGGAAATCAAAGCACAGTGGGAGACACACAAGACTCTATGACGATCTCGGGTCAACAGACTAAGCTGTACCAGTGTCACCAGAGAACTGCCATCTGACGTGAGGCATAATACCATCTAGGAGTTCTCGGCGAGTCCGTTCAGTGTACCCAGTCTCCACTGAGCACCCGCATACCATCTCTGATGTCAAACACCAATGGATATGGGATCATCCATCGCCCATCACATGGGTCGAGAAGATATACGCTAGTCTACTCTGGAATATCGATGCCCTGTCTCGATATTCCCACGACTAGGAACATTGAAGGATGTACTCATGGACTACCCAGGCCCCACTAGTATGATCTGCATCATAGTCCTGGAAGTCGAGTACACATCCTAAGGGCTTTATCAACATGTAACAGAGAGACAGAAAGTATACATGTTAAGATAAAGAGCAACTAGATAGCGTACTATCATGTCGAGCAAGAAAGTCCCACCTATATATGTCCCAGCATCCACTACAATATACATCCAATGCACTGTAATGGCCTCTAGGGCATACATATAACTAACAGATGTTGTATATGTTTTACACCCGCGCTAGTCCAGTCTCCGCTCTGTCGTTAGTTAAGTAACCTAACGGGTGATGACGGGACACGGTGGCGAATGCGGATGGCATATACGTACATCATATTTTCGTTCTTTTTGGTGTGATTAATTAATGGGACTGCGTTGATTCGGATCAATGCAAGAAAAACAAGTCTATTTGATGTTGTTGGAACAAATTTTAAAAAGCTATTATTACAAGGACGTTCTCTTTTGTTTTGCACAGAGGTATTCGGTTATGAATATCCAGCACCTCATTCGACGAGGCAAGGACCGAGATCCCTTCATCGGGAGTGACCCCTTGGACAGAAGTTTGTGTCAGGGTAATAATTTCACTATAGTCGATTACTTTTTGCTTTACATCGTGTTATTCAGTTGGAATATCTTGCACCTCATTCGCGTTATTCAGTCAAAACAGATGTTCCAACTCCGCGATGCCTGCTTTATCAAATAAAGCATCTTGCACACGTTTCCGCTGCTCCCACTGTCTACGAAGCCCTCTGGCTGTGTACTTATAGACGCTCTCTTCTAAATCATCATTTAGAAAAGCAGTCAAGACACCCAACCACCAGATATCGCAGTCATGGTATGTAGCCGTGACAAGTAGGATCTGGATGGACTTAAGCATGGCTACTTGAAAAGGTTTCATCATTATCCACACCTGGTCAATGATGCAAACTTTTAACAAGTCTAGCTTTGAAAGTCTCAACTTTTCCATCTACACCAAGTAATCTTCTCAAGATATACTTGCTCCTGATGGGGATTTAACCCTTCAGATATAGCAACCAAAGTCCATACTCTGTTGGTGTATAAGGATTCCATCTCAGATCGCTAAACATCCAGCCATTCTTACAGAGTCTCACTCCTGATGGCCAGCTCGAAACTAGTTGGGTCATCATCTCATGATGTAATCCTCGCTCCCACTGTCATAGAGAAACCGAAGTATCTCTCAGGTGGGTGAGAAACCCTACTAGATCGGCGGAGAGGCCGAGGTTCGTTGGAATCTACTGAATCATTTGGTTCTATCAAATCATCAGCTGTAGTTTGTATAGCTGGAACCTTTCCAGTTGTACATAACTGACCTTGCCTCGAGCTTGTCCGGATTTTGCTTTTAGACATAGGCCGGTCAACCCCAAATCTTAACTAGCTTAAGACATGGGCTCTTCCCTTTCCATATCACATATGAAGTGGTAGGCAACTGATTTGATTGGAACCCTATTCAATAGGTATGCAGCTTCTCAAGTGCATAACACCCAAAAGGAAATAGGTAGCTCAGTATTACTCATCATAGAGCACACCTTATCACATAGGGTGTAACTGCTCCGCTCCGATATACCATCGTGCTATGGTGTATTCGGAGGAGTAATGCCGAGAGAGAATCTCATTCTCCTTTAGAATAGTCCAGGATTTCCGTCCTCAAGTATTCTCCTCCTTGATCACATCAAAGGACATAATACTTATACCCGTATTTCGGTTCTCTACTTCTAACTTATATTCTGTGAATATCTCAAAAGGTTCGGACTTGTGTTTCAACAGGAACATTGGTCTGAAACTCGAAAGATCATCAGAGAACGTAATGAAGTATAAAGAACCAGTCCTGGCATATGTAGACAGGGGACCTACATACATCAACATGTATCATCCCAAGAGTTTACTAACCCTTTCTCTGTTTCCAGTAAACGGAGCTATGGTCATCTTATCTTTGTGACATGACCGGCGAGTTTCACAAGATGTAAATTCAAACTGATTTAAATATGCATCTATATGTAACTCTAGCTAGTCGGGTCACATTGATCTGACCTAGTCTACAATGCCTCAAGAAGAATTCGTTCAGTTCTGAACTCTTCCTCTTGTGTGTGTTCTGTATACTAAGAACTGTAGTTTGATTTAGAACATCAATGCTTTTAGATATCATGCCTGAACCGATCAACTTTTGATATAGGAAATGTTCAAAACATTATCCAACAATACAAAATTATATCCTTTCTTTACTAATAAAGAGAGTGATATGATTTTGTATATCAGGTTCGGTATCTAACAGCATTCGTTCAGAATCAATGTATTTGTAATACAGGGTGACAGTGACCAGCAGACTTGGCTGCAACTCTTGCCCCGTTTTCTGTCTCATGAAACTTATCACCCGTTCTCAGTTCTCTACCTATCTGTAGCCCATGTAACATATTACATATGCGGGATCCTGATCTGGTATCACATACCCAGGACGTAAAGAATAGAGAAACAGTTCTGTATAAAGAACACACCCGAAGATGATGCATCAGCATGCACTCTCTTCGTTTGGGCGACACGGGAATTCTGGTAATCCCCAATTTCCTGCTCTGTCTTATAACAATTATAAGATGGAGCGGGACCAACGTTCCCCAGCTCAGTAAAACAAGCGGGTTCGGTCAATAATCCGTATTATTATCTTGATTAAGGCGTGATATGGTCGCTACCTGGAGAGAGAGAGAAGAAAACACTCAGCGTGCGCTCTGTCAAGAATAGATTGGTTATTATTTTATCTAATCAGGATGGCTCCCACTGCTTTTTATCAAATCTTCCTTCAAACCCTAAAAGGAAAGACTGGCCGGGATTAATTACACACTACAAGTTCGCCAATCTTTCAGCCAGGCCAGTGTCGGTACTTTGAGGGAGGTCCCCCGTGCTTTCGCACGAACCTAATTAATGTAAACCTCGTTTTCCCAGAGGCGTAACCTCGTTAACACCTTTCTAGACACCTACTTGATCGGCTAATTGTAATGTATAAAACTCTCCCAGGAGTAACTCTTACTCGCAGCGGGTATCGGGATCCAACTATCTCATAGAAGGTATGCAATCTCAATGCAAATTTCAACACTTGAAATTCCCGATAATATTTTGCCCCTAGCTCGCTATGACCTTGACGAATGCCAAACAACCCATAGTCCACTAGTCAAGTTCAACCCGTACATTTCTTGATCGAATTAAACCCACCCGCACGACCCTTGACGAATGCCAAACAACGCCGTACGAATACCCTAATCCAATCGCATCATATGCTTAAGCAGATAAATACTAGTTAGCTACCGTACACTACGCCTTGACGAATGCCAAACTACCGCAGCACGAATACTAACTAGTACATATCTGAAATGACGGAGGGCTACGACAGGTTTTTCTGAAAACCTATTGCGTAATGAACTTGATATCGTTGTAGAATCAAATGATTTTAAAATGGAGTGTTTTTGAGGCTTTTCTAGTTTTGCTAAAGGAGTCACTCCCGGTGAAGGGATCGTCGGTCCTTTCCTCGTCGAATGAGGTGCTGGATATATCATATATATCTCTGTGCAAAGCAAAAACACTTAAAAGCAATCAAAAGACAAACCGAGTGTGTAGCATCTGCCAGTTATTGCTAAAGGAGTCACTCCCGGTGAAGGGATCTCGGTCCTTTCCTCATCGAATAAGGTGCAGGATATATCACATATACCTCTGTGCAAAGCAAGAACTGTAGCTACCTGTTTTATTTTGAAATTCGATTCTACAACATCTTAGGTTTCTTTTATTTCATTAATCACATTAATGAAGTCCCATCATTTAATGTACCTAAACATCACAGATAAATACGACGTACACTTATGCCATCCGCATTCGCCTCGATGTCCCCTCGTGCACCGTTAGATTAGGTAACTAACGGCAGAGCAGGGCAGGGCTAGCGCGGGTGTAAAACATAAGTAACGCCTATATAATATATCATATATACTATATACTGTATCTATCACAGAACATCTCATGATCACATCACAGATATCGCAGCAGAAGAATCATATGAAATATTGGATATACTAGGACGTCCGTGTTTTCAATACGAGCCAGTATAAAACACGGATTCCACGGTCGTGATGAATAGCCAAACCCATACCCCTAGACCCCTACGAGAGCGACAAGCAACCCTACCAATTCTAGAGTTAGGAGACCCGGACTCGACTCCTCGAGTTGGTCTCCCTCTGGACTCCAGAACCCGGTCACTTGTGCTCCCCTCCTTGGGTCTATCCTAGTGCGGAAAAGTAAATAATATACAAACGGTGACAACTTCCGCAACCTGGAAGCGCCCCAAAAAAAAGAATATTATATACAAGTTTTTACATGAATGAAAATGAAAAACACTCATCTCACATAAAAACCCCCGTCTATTCAAACACGACGATCCAATATAACATATCCAGCAACACATAACATCACATGTCATCAACGTAAGTAAATATGTCCTTCCCAATTGTCGTTGACGTATAGCAACGAAACCGGCGATATCACATATTACACTTACGGTCACAGAAAAGAAAGTGTAAAACTACAACAGTTGGAATCCGCAACCACCTCAGACATCGCATGCCTGACCAAATGAATTACTTAGACATCGCATGCCTAACATTTATAAACCCCGCATTTTAGTCTCAAAATCGAAAACACTTTTCAATATCAAGTCGGGTAATTCAACAAGATTCCCGACATCCTGATCGAATGCTCGTCGCAAACTTCAGTAGACGGCCGCACCCCCGATACCGTCGACGAAGTGCACCAAGGCGGAACACCGCTACCGCGAGCACCCTAACGGATGCTTTCGGCGACGGGGTTCTCCTACAGTCACTTGGTCGGGGCTATGGAGTGAGGCTGTCTATTAAGTTTACCGGCGAGTATCCGCGTACGCTACGTGATTGCAACGGACTTTTGATCACATCAAAATTCCGTGGCAACCGATCAAGTGAGACTAAAGTGCTACGTTTATAACATTCATTCAGTTATCACATAACTTCTTGTGAATTCCAATTATTGTATCCCATTCCGGATAATTAGAAAATGTTAAACTTTCCGATTGAACATTCGAACACCCAAGTTTTCCCGATACAGATCAACACATGAAATAAGTCTAACAACATTCAGTTCGTGCCTCAGTACCGACGGTCCAGCCGTAGAAGGGTCAAGGCAACGCCTCATATGTGGCACGCCGTACTGCCCCAAACCCGAAAGTTCAAAGGGCAGTTCAAGACGGTCACATAATCGAGTTAAGGTTTGTTGTCTTCTAGAGGGTCCATCGCGTTACTTGCACTACTTAGAACGTCGTTAAACTACGGAAAAATCCAACACTTGGAAATTTCCCGACAGGGAAAAAATTGGGTATTTATATCCGGTCGAACTTTTTAACATATTCTAAAATTTATCCGGAAAGCCACACAGACAAAATTTGATACTCCGATCGAAACACCGAATCCCCAAAACAACTCCAGAAAATTCAACTCTTGAATAAATATTAAAAATTCCCAGAAACACCATAAATAATATATAAGAATTACTGTGCAGAAAAGTATGCACAACACGACAAAAGGGCCGCGGATCCGCCGCCTGAGCCTACTGTGAGGCCGCGGATCCGCGCCCCATTTAATGAATCTTTCGCCTGAGTTTGCACAGTAATTCTTATATTATTTTACTGAGTTTTCTGAATATTTTTAATCTGGAAAAATCCCAGAATTTGGAAAACGTCCAGAGAGCTATTTGTAATAGGGTTTCGGGTTTGTTCGGAGTTCAAAATCCGTCTAGACTTCGCCTAAGGCTCTAGCTAGGCTCTGATACCACTGTAGGGTTCCTAGGCACCCTAATGAGGTCTCACAAGGCATCGAACATGCCATTATAAAAATTTACGGGTGCCGAGAGACCCGACTACGGATCGTTTGCTAGATATCTAGGCGAAAAAGCTAAGTAGTTAACACTTAACTAATGGGTAATCGGAAATACAACCTTTGTAGATCCGGTGCTCCACCTCCACGGCTCCGCAACGAAGTCTTCTCCGCTGTCCAAAAGGAATCCGGGCTCTAGAGTCGGCTTCGTCGGAGAAAAAGCGAGCTAGGTCGTCGATGTCCATGCCGAAGATGATCTACGTCGAGGCATCGCAAGATCAAGCTCACAACTTCACCAAGTCATGAAACTTGTGAAGTAAACACACTCTACTACTTGGCAAGAGGTAGAGGATGAAGAAATAGGAAGTGGGTAGACTTTAGTTTTGGATTTCTCACTCATATCATCAAGTTGCCATTGATGGTCAAGCTTTTCTTCACTTGAAGGAAGAAGAAGAAGAAAGCAAGAAGATGATAATTATGATGATAAGAATTCTTTAAAATGAAAAGAATAATCCATTCTTATCATAAGTGAACCATGGTAAAGTGTAGAGAGCTAATCATGGTTAAAGGAATGGTTAGGGTCAAGCTAGAGACAAAATGGTCACTTAGTCAAAAGATCAAGAAGCTTCAACTAGAATCCAAAATTAGCAACCATTTCATTTCATTTTCTTTTATTCATTTATCATAAATAAATGGATAATTAAATAAGATAAATGAATAACAAATAATAAACCCTAACCTATTCATTAACCAAGGTTTAACACTTTACACTTAACCAAAAAGCATGTATCATCAAACATGATACAAGCTAGTGCACAAAATCATATCACATATATAATGCGCACACCCGAGTGAGAAAATCCATTTAAAGTGAACCGATACTAGTTAATGCAAAGTAATATATCAAATATATAATTATGCATTAAATCATTAAATCAACACTTGATTTAATGATCCGGTCATATCGTATATAACCGACTAGTATGCAATGCATCGGTTTATCGAATCAACCCTTGATTCGATAACTAGGGTATATCGTATATAACCTAATCGATACATTCATCGCGAGAATGAAATACGGTATCACATACACGCATTATTCTCGGTCCCGCACATATCTCATATGCGCTCCTATTTCGTTTCGCTTGAGCCAGGAAACCTCTGTGTAGGACTCTAAAGACTCGTCAATACGCCGGCAGCAGGTGATGATTATATCAAACACCCACAAGCTGCAAGCGGTCTGCTAAACGTAACGGCCACCCGGGTATTGAGCGATCTGAAGATCGACAAGCAAGCCCGCTCACACTCCAGTGAATCCGACCAGTAACACTACCGTACAGTCCGGTCTGATCGTCTGATATGTCGCATATCTCACCTAGGGGTGGTAAACGTCAGACCCCAATAGCTCGATAAGTCGTGTCGATATGAGGTCTATAACTGTTCGAGAAACTACTGGTAACACTTACCAGTAAATCTCAGCAATCCTGGCCAGGGATTTCCTGCTATAGCCAATCGAACACAGCGCAACATCAACCCCCTATACCGGGAGAGACGAATCCCCTCCTATCGCTCATTGCCTCCATGTGACTCGGGACTGTACCCAAAAACCACCGTTTTGCACGCCCTCTTGGACGTGGTAAGATGGAAATCAAAGCACAGTGGGAATCACACAAGACTCTATGACGATCTCGGGTCAACAGACTACTCTGTACCAGTGTCACCAGAGAACTGCCATCTGACGTGAGGTATAATACCATCTGGGAGTTCTCGGCGAGTCCGTCCAGTGTACCCAGTCTCTACTGAGCACCCGTATATCATCTCTGATGTCAAACACCAATGGATATGGGATCATCCATCGCCCATCTGTATGGGTCGAGAAGGTATACGCTAGTCTACTCTGGTATATCGATGCCCCGTCTCGATACACCCACGACTAGGGACTTTGAAGGATGTACTTATGGACTACCATGTCCCCACTAGTATGATCCGCATCATAATCCAGGTAGTCAAGTACAGATCCTAAGGGCTTTACCAACATGTAACAGAGAGACAATCAGCATACACGTTAAGGTAAAGGTCAACCAGATAGCATACTATCATGTCGAGCAAGAAAGTCCTCCCTATATATGTCCCAGCATCCACTACAATATACATCCAATGTACAGTAATGGCCTCTAGGGCATACATATAACTAACAGCTTTCGGCGACGGGGTTCTCCTACAGTCACTTGGTCGGGGCTATGGGGTGAGGCTGTCTATTAAGTTTACCCGGCGAGTATCCGCGTACACTACGTGATTGCGACAGACTTTTGATCACATCAAAATTCCGTGGCAACCGATCAAGTGAGACTAAACTGCTATGTTTATAACATTCATTCAGTTATCTCATAACTACTTGTGAATTCCAAATATTGTATCACATTCCGGATAAATAGAAAATGTTAAACTTTCCGATCGAACAATCGAACACCCAAGTTTTCCCGAAACAGCTCAACACATGAAATAAGTCTAAAACCATTCAGTTCATGCCTCAGTACCAACGGTCCAGCCGTAGAAGGGTCAAACCAACGCCTCACATGTGGCACGCCGTACTGCCCCAAACCCTAAGGTTCAAAGGGCAGTTCAAGACGGTCACATAATCGAGTTAAGGTTTGTTGTCTTCTAGAGGGACCATCGCGTTACTTGCACTACTTAGAACGTCATTAAACTACGGAAAAATCCAACAATTGGAAACTTCCCGGCAGGGGAAAAAATGGGTATTTATATCCGGTCGAACCTTTTTTAACATATTCTAAAATTACCCGGAAAAACACACTGACAAAATTAGACAGTCCGATCGAATCTCCGAACCCCCAATACAACCCAGAAAACTCAACTCTTGAGTGAGATTTAAAAATTCCCTGGAAACTCAGCAATGCAAGAAAGAAGTTACTGTGCAAAAAGTTTTGAATGAAGAGATTAACTGGCCGCGGAACCGCCGCATTAGCCATGATAATGCCGCTGTTCCGCCGCGCAATGATCGAATCATGGGTCCCGTTTTGTACAGTAATTCTTAGAATCCCCTGCTGAGTTTTCTGCATATTTTTAATTTGGAAAAAACCCAGTTTTTAAAAAATGTACAGAGAGCCGTTTTTGTGGTAGGGTTTCGGTTCGATCGGACTTTTAACTCCGTCTATGCATCGCCTAAGGCTCTAGTTAGGCTCTGATACCACTGTAGGGATCCTAGGCACACTAATGAGGTCTCACAAGGGATCAAACATGCCCAATTCAAAAAATTTCATGTGCCTACAAACCCTAATACGGATCGTTAACTAGATGTATAGACGATGCGATGCGAGTAAACGACTTTAACTTAAAAGGAAAGGGGCTACAACCTTTGTAGATCCGGTCCACCACTTCCTAAGCTCCGCGATGATGTCCCTCCGCTGTCCAAATCGGATCCTGGACTCTAGCATCGGCTTCATCGGAAATATGGGCGGGCTTGGGCGTCGGCTTCGATGCCGAAGATGATCTACATCGAGGCAACTCAAGATCAAACTCCAACTTCATCAACTCATGAAATTTGTGAAGAAAACACCCTATACTACTTGGCAAGAGATAGAGGATGAAGAAATAGGAAGTGGGTTCACTTTAGATTTGGATTTCTCACTTGGAATCAACACTTGATAAATTTCAAGAAAGCTTTTCTTTCTTCATCAAGAAGAAGAAGAAGAAAAGAATGGAAAATGAATTAATTATAATTGAATAATCAAGTGATGGTTATCATAATGTAACCATGGTAAAGTGTAGAGAATAAACTAGGGTTAGGTGAATGGTTAGGTTTAGTGGTAAAAACAAAATGGAAGACTGTTCAAAGATGCTTTGAAGCTTCAAGAAGCTTTTAGCAAAGAACAAATAAATCCACCATTTTATTTTGCCAAAAATGATTAAATAAATAAACAAATAAATAAAATCAAAACCCTAACCATTACACAACCATGGTTTAATCATACACTTAACCAAGTTAGCATGTATCATCAAACATGATACAATCTTGTGCACAAAAGTATATCACATATACAACTTGTGTAATTCAAGTGAGAAAATCCATTTAAAGTGAACCAATACTAGTTAATGCAAAGTAATATATCAAATATATAATTATACATTAAATCATTAAATCAACACTTGATTCAATGATCCGGTCATGTCGCATATAACCGACTAGTATCCAATGTATCGACTTATCGAATCAATCCCTGATTCGATAACTAGGTTATATAGCATACAACCATTCGATACATTTATCGCGAGAATGAAATACGGTATCACATATACGCATTATTCTCGGTCCCGCACATATCTCATATGCGCTCCTATTTTGTTTCGCTTGAGCCAGGAAACCTCTGTGTAGGACTCTAAAGACTCGTCAATACGCCGGCAGCAGATGATGATCATATCAAGCACCCACAAGCCGCAAGCGGTCTGCTAAACGTAACGGCCACCCGGGTATTGAGCGATCAGAATATCGACGAGCAAGCCCGCTCACACTCCTGTGAATCCAACCAGTAACACTTACCGTACAGTCTGGTCTGTTCATCTGATATGTCGCATATCTCGCCTAGGGGTGGTAAACGTCAGACCCCAATAGCTTGATAAGTCATACCGACGTGTGATCCATAACATGTGTGAAACTACTGATAACACTTACCAGTAGATCACTGCAACCCTGGCCAGGGATTTCCTGTTATGGCCAGTCGAGCATTGCGCAACATCAACCCCCAATACCGGGAGAGACGAATCCCCTCCTATCGCTCATTGCCTCCATGTGAATCGGGACTGTACCCAAAAACCACCTGTTTGCACGCCTCAGTAGAGCCGTGGTAGGGTGGAAATCAAAGCACAGTGGGAGACACACAAGACTCTATGACGATCTCGGGTCAACAGACTAAGCTGTACCAGTGTCACCAGAGAACTGCCATCTGACGTGAGGCATAATACCATCTGGGAGTTCTCGACGAGTCCGTTCAGTGTACCCAGTCTCTACTGAGCACCCGCATACCATCTCTGATGTCAAACACCAATGGATATGGGATCATCCATCGCCCATCACATAGGTCGAGAAGATATACGCTAGTCTACTCTGGAATATCGAAGCCCCGTCTCGATATTCCCACGACTAGGAACATTGAAGGATGTACTCATGGACTACCCAGGCCCCACTAGTATGATCTGCATCATAGTCCTGGAAGTCGAGTACACATCCTAAGGGCTTTATCAACATGTAACAGAGAGACAGAAAGTATACATGTTAAGATAAAGAGCAACCAGATAGCGTACTATCATGTCGAGCAAGAAAGTCCCACCTATATATGTCCCAGCATCCACTACAATATACATCCAATGCACTGTAATGGCCTCTAGGGCATACATATAACTAACAGATGTTGTATATGTTTTACACCCGCGCTAGTCCAGTCTCCGCTCTGTCGTTAGTTAAGTAACCTAACGGGTGATGACGGGACACGGTGGCGAATGCGGATGGCATATACGTACATCATATTTTCGTTCTTTTTTGTGTGATTAATTAATGGGACTGCGTTGATTCGGATCAATGCAAGAAAAACAAGCCTATTTGATGTTGTTGGAACAAATTTTAAAAAGCTATTATTACAAGGACGTTCTCTTTTGTTTTGCACAGAGGTATTCGGTTATGAATATCCAGCACCTCATTCGACGAGGCAAGGACCGAGATCCCTTCATCGGGAGTGACCCCTTGGACAGAAGTTTGTGTCAGGGTAATAATTTCACTATAGTCGATTACTTTTTGCTTTACATCGCGTTATTCAGTTGGAATATCTTGCACCTCATTCTACGGGGAAAGAGCCGAGATCCCTTCACCGGGAGTGACCTCTTCAGCAAAGGTTTTCGCCACTATAGTTATAAAAAGCTATCCAGTTCCTTCAATGATATCAAGTTCATTACGTTAAAGGTTTTTCGCCAAAAACCAGTCGTAGCCCTTCGTCATTTCAGATGAGTATTGCTTAGTATTCGTGCTACGTATGTCGTGCATTGCCGAGGCGTAGTGTTCGGTAGCTCTGTAATGCTTTTCTGTCGCATGGATATGTGGATTGGTTAGGACAGTCGTACGGTTATGTTGGTATTGTCAAGGACTCGTACGGGTGGGTTTAACGCAATCAAGATAATGACGGGTTGAACTTGACTAGGACCTTTTGATATATTGGTATTGTCAAGGTCACTTGGGTCCTAGGGGTAAAAACATACATCGGGAGTTTCTAGAGAAACTGAAACTTGCCAGGCATGTGCATACCTTCTGGAGTGTGATGACTTGAGTGGATTCCATCAAGTTATCATGCGATGATAGTTGGATCCCGATTCCCACTGATGAGTTGGTTTACTCCTCGGGAGATCCCGACTAATTCTTCTTTCACGTTTGGAGGAGAATTTGAGGATACAGTGGGAGACATCCTGATTAGATAAAGTGATAACCATTCTGATCTAGGTTAGAGTGCACGCAGAGTGTTTCTTTTCTCTCTCTCTCTCTTTGGCAGCGACCATGGCCCTACCCTAGACTATGACTCAATGACCAAGATTAACCGAATCTTCTTAAAACGCTGGCTTTTGGATTATCTGAGTTGCATACGTCATTGCCACTCCTACTTTTACCCTTTTTCTCCGGAACATTTCGTATCACTACGAACGTCCACTTCCATTGGATAAAACCATCATATGGTTGTATACGAACTCGAAGGAACTTGTTCCAAATTCGAGGATGGTTTCCGGTTCTGGAGAAAATGAATAGGACTATTCAGTTGTCTTTTCATCTTTACCTTCTCTCGGGTTGCGAGGGCTCCTAGGATTAGGAAAAGAGTACACCTATTACGCTTATTGGATAGTCTTCTTCCAAACCATAGGCAGGTGCCAAAAGGTAGGGAATGAAGAAAACTGATTAACCTAAGTGTGGTGTACAGAAGGTATTAAGTAAAGATAAATAAAGGGATCAGAAAGAGGGCAGAGTAAATGGCAACTGCTATCATTCATGACCAAACCACATATTTCATCGCCACTCCTACTTCACCTTGGTATTTCTCCAGAACACCACATATCACTACGAAGATCCACAGTTATTGGATATTCCATCGTATGGTTATATACGAACTCGAAGGAACTTGCTCCAGTTCGGGGATGGATTCTAGTTCAGGAGAAATGGGAATAAGATTTACTCAGTTGTCTTTTATCTTCACCTTCTCTCAGGTTACGAATACTCCTAGGATTAGGAGAGTACACATATTATGCTTATTGGATAGTCTTCTTCCAAACCATAGGCTGGTGCCGAATGGTAGGGAGGGAAGAAAACCATTTAGCCTAAAGAGGTGTACAGAAGGTAACGAGTAAAGACAAATAAAGGGATTTGGAGAGATGGCAAAGAAATATACGGTTACAGTTTTGAATCTGATAATGGAAGAGGCATTACTAGGAATACCCGGATACCCCTTCGAAACATTTTTATGTTTCAGTTTCACTGTGTATTGTTAAAACAAAACTGATTTCCCATTTAGCCCTTACTCCAGGGTATGTATTTACCAGGTTTGATTCTCACATCTGTATGGTTTTACAGATGATGAGTGGGAGTAAGTTATTGGGAATTAGGTGATCATCCTCATTATATCGGGATTCATTGTAATTGGTGATATTTGAGGAAATCGCCTGGGCTGTTTGCTGGACGATAGATATTTGGTTTTGAATATCCGTTGTTATGCACCAATTTCAAATTGATATATCTGTACGTTTATTTTTATAAAGTGAGATATAACTTTTTGAAATTATGTCCATGACATTTACCTATATCAGTTGATGTCTGCAGTGTGATCTTCAAGTGTTCTGCATGCTCTTCTAGGCTCCTCGAGTAGACCAGAATATCATCGATGAACACTATTATAAACTTGTCCAAGAACGGTGAAAAGATTCGGTTCATCAAGTCCATAAATATCGCCGGTGCATTCGTGACTCCGAATGGCATCACTAAATACTCGTAATGTCCATACCGAGTTCGGAACGCAGTCTTGCAAATATCCTCTGATTTAACTCGAACATGATGATATCCGGACCGCAAATCCAGCTTCGAGAATACCCTCGCGCCACTGAGTTGCTCAAATAATTCGCCAATGCGAGGGATCGGGTACTTGTTCTTAATAGTCACCCGGTTTAATTCTCGATAATCGATGCACATCTTTCTTGTGCCATCTTTCTTCTTTACTAAAAGAACTGGAGCTCCCCAATGTGAATTGCTGCTGCAAATCCAATATTTCTATAGCAATTCGGTAACCTGCTTCTTTACTTCTTCCAACTCCACTAGTGCCATTGGATAATACGCCTTTGAGATTGGCGCTGCACCAGGAACAAGATCGATCGCGAACTCCACATCTCGTTTTGGCGGTAAACCCGAGATGTCCTCGAACACGTCCATAAACTCTCGAACTACAGCTGGCGCTTCCTCCTTATTAACTTTCATCGACGAAAGAACGGTGCTTGTCGGCCTATCCCTAAACTCGACTGGCCCGATAGAACTGCTACCTCCAGCAAAAACAAACTCCGGATGTCCGGGAATCTGGAAAATCACTTTCTTTGCCCTACAATCAATGTGAGCGTGGAAAGTGCTGAGAAAGTCCATTCCCAAGACAACATCATAACTGCCAGTATCGATCACTAAGAAATCTGCAAATAACTCTCGTCCGCAAATACAACAGAACAATCCTTGCACTCACTACTAGATATGATCTTCCCGTTCCCAGTGTGTATGTCCCAACAATTAGACAGGGTCGTGTAATAAATCGAATGTGCAGCAATAAACTTGGACGACATAAAACAATGGGATGCACCAGAATCGAATAATGCTAATACGGGAAAATCATGAACAAGTAGGATACCTGAAACAACTTCATCTGAAGACTTGGCCTCTTCGACCGTCAGAGTAAAGGCTCGAGCTTGATTAGGTCCCTGAGTTATCTGCTTCTACCCCTGAATCTGTCTTTGCGGTGGCCTCTGAACATCATCCTTCAAACGTAGCTTCGACGGGCAAACACTGACAGTATGATCAGCTGATCCGCAAACCAAACAAAGTCCAAGCTTCCTCCGACAATCGTTCTGCTGATGTCCGGGTAGATGGCAAAGGTCACAAAACATCCTTCCTCTCGGCTCAGTTGCGACGGGCTTCTTCATCGGTACTACGCCACGTCGGTTCACCGGAATACCTCTGCGTATAGGCGCTCGGTTCGGCGTAAATGCCGTCTTCCGTACCACAACTGCCTGCTGCTGCGTACCCCCTGTCTTCATTGATAAGCTCTGCTGCTCTCGGGCTGCTTTAAGAACTTGCGAGAAAGTGGTCAATCCCAGAGATATAATATGCCTCTGGATTTCCACGTCCAAACCACGCATAAACCTTCGTGCCCTATCAGCTTCTTTGGCCACCAAAAGTACAGCGAATCGACTGAGCCGTGTCCACTCAGCCGCATGCGTATCCACGGATCCGCCATTCTGCTTAAGACTGATAAACTTTTCTTCCATTTCTTCCCATGCAGTCTGCGAAAAGAACTTCTCCAAGAAACTCTGCAAGAAAGTTGCCCAACTGATCGGCTTGGGCAAACGGGTCCTTCGACCAGCCACCACTTACGGGCATAGTCTACCAATTGGATGCGTACAACATCCACTCTCTGGTCCTCCGGAATCTGTGCTGCAACGAGCAGATTCTCCGTATCGACTAGCCACTGCTTCGCTGGCAACGGCTCCTCCAAACCAGTGAAAATGGACGGACCAAGTCTCCTGAAATCCGCCACGGTACCCATGCGTTGTACTGGTTTGGCCGCAACATTGTTTACGGACTGCTGGACGGTCCGTAAACCTTCCTAAAATGCTTCGGCTTGCCGCTGGTTCAGCTCGGTTTGCCACTTCTGGTTCTCCAGCATCCCACGAATTACTCTAAGCAATGCAGCGTCATCAACACGCCTCTGGTACGATCGCAGTTCTCTATCCGCCATGATTCTGAAGTAAAAACACTGAAGAGGATTAGCATGATAACCAAGATTCAATAAACAGGATACAAGAGGCAAGATAGTTATGGATTCAAGGATGGCAAGATAGCAATAAGGCAGGACATGCTCCTAGTTACGAGTATTCTGATTCGTGTATTGGGTCTAATACCCAACTACAAAAGAATCAAACCCGATTAACCTAAATCCTATGGCTCTGATACCAAACAAACCCTGTCACGCCCCGCTTCCTAGAGTGCGCTAAGATCAGCAAGTGACAGAGCCAACCATGCTACCTGCGGCTAGGAAATATCCCTCCACAGTCACTTTACGGCTGTCTGTAAGATATCAAGAACAGTAAAAATAAAAATAAAACTATCTAGTACATGTGCATATGCCGGAATAAACGAGTTAAGAAATAATATGCGGAAGCAATAAATCCAAATAATAATAACTTCTGGAAATTACGTCCCAAAATACGGGCTCATATCAGGAATGAAAGTACGAAAAATAAAACTAAACTAACTAGCTACTAACAGGATCCTCACTGCTCGGCCTGTTGGCTGAAATACTCCTGAACGGCCTGCGACAGAAATAGAGGATCTGGGACATGCAAAACCCAGACGTCAGTGCGTCATGATATCAAACAATAAAATATAATCATGAGGTAACAAGATATGGAGGCATGAGTAGTAACAGTAATGAGTGTATAACAATAACACGGGTATGAACAGTGAAATGTATACGTGCGGGTGAAGTGCGGTATATAATCTAAACTGTGCTACTGGGTTTTCTATTCTAAATTTATTCGAAATCAATTGATGTACTCCTCATGTAACCCAAAGAATATGTCCCGTTACCCTCCGGGACCACGGATCAGGATATGTGAACCAGGAATGGTTCTGTCCCGTTACCCCCCGAGATCACAGATCAAGAAGAATCATGAATGATTCTGTCCCGTTACTTCCCAGGACCATGGATCAAGTAATACCCTTTTAAGTTACACTCGGTTCCACCTTTGATTTCCCCATACCCCCAAATTTATGTGTTCAAGTCAGGTATTGATAAACTGGAGCTAATGCCAACCCAGGATCAAGCAGGTACAGGTTTGTCTATGCAAACAACATGATATGTCCATTGGGACAACATGTCAGGATTTCGGCATTAGAAACAGGATCAGGTAACATGTCAAGTAGTGGTGTATAAGGTCATATCAAATAGTGCACAGTGTAATATATAGGTGTCCAACAGTAAAATGTTGCAAGTATTGAATCACGGTAGAAGTACGGATGTACGGTAAAAACATGGATGCACAACTATCTATCAGGGGTTACATCAAGACTAGGTAGGATGCACATTATCAAATATGGGGTACTAATGTAACAATAATATGAGTTAATGTAATATGGCATGCAACTAGGTATGCAGAATTAATGGTATGGATACACAATAAAACATGGATGCTCAATTAACTATCAGGAGTTATAACTACCGTTCCACGACTATGTAGGATGCACATTATCAAGCATGGGGTGTTAGTATAACAGTAATATGAAATAATGTAACATAGCATGCAACTAAATATATAATTAATGGTATGGATGCACAAATATCGATCAAGGGTTACATTTACAGCTCCTAGACTAAGTGGGATGCACATTATTAAGCATGGAATGTTACTATAACAATAACATGAATTAATGTGATCTGTAGATGCAGCTATATATATAATAGATGATATGGATGTATACAGGTATCCGAAAACAGTAAAACTTTAATATGGATGTATAATGCAATCAACATGTAATATTTATATTCATATGGATGCAAGATAAGTATTATAGCATGTAGCAAGATAAACTTTCCTGAACGGATCACACGACGGGGTGCGCACGCTGCGTCCGACGTCGGGTAAACGTTGCAACGTACACACGGCACGCGGGATGGGTCCAGGCAAGGCAAGAGGATAACCACGCAGGTAGGGGACGTTCACTGGATCGCCTGAATCGTTAATGCCGAGCACGGCTCCGGCGGGTGATCACCGGAAAAGAAACAAGAAATCAAGAAAGAAAAGAAAAGAGAAGAAGAAGAAGAGAGGGCTGTGGTTTGAAGGGAAGGTGAGGATGAGGTCGAGGAGAAGAGGAGGGGTCGACGACGACGTGGCCGCCGGCGGTGAGGCAAGGTGTGTAGGCGACAGTGAAGAGATGGGAATGGTTTGTAGGGTTTTGAAGCTCGGGGATGGAGGTGAGGTGGTGGTGTGGTGTTGGAGACGAGGCTTGGGATAAGAGGAGGTGGATGAGGGTAAGTGGTCGTCGGGGTGATCGGAGCTCCGGCGATGAAGGGTGTGCAGCGATGGGTTTCTTGGGTGTGTAGGATTGGCTTCGGGTTGGAGAAGAGAAGGGAAGTGGAAGAGGGAGGTGATGGAGATGAGGGTGACGAGGAAGTGATGAGGTCGAGGAAAGGATGAGAGGAGCGAGGTCGACGAAGAGGAGGCGGCTAGGGTTTTGGGTTCGTGGGGTTCTCGTTCTCGTGGCGGTAGGGTTTTAAAGAAGAAGAAAAGAAATAGAAGAAGGGAGGTGAGCATAGTGTAGGAGAAGGTGACGGGATCTCGCAGTGAACAGGATTTGCGAGAGGAGAGAAAAATGAGTGTTCGAAAGGAGAGAGAAAGGAATAGGGGAAGAGAGAGAGACAAAGAGAGAGAGAGAAAGAAAGAGAAAGAGAGAGAGTGTGTGTGTGCGCTGTGAGTTTTAAAATATTATTTGTTAAATAAAATCTTATTAAACATATTATATGTATACATTTAACTGTTAAAAAAAATCTATTAGAATAAAATATTAGGAAATTTGAGTTTTCTGGTTAATATAAAAATAGTCCAAAACACGCCCGGGTTGGGTCTA
Source organism: Agapanthus africanus (assembly GCA_030015575.1). Taxonomy (NCBI): domain Eukaryota; kingdom Viridiplantae; phylum Streptophyta; class Magnoliopsida; order Asparagales; family Amaryllidaceae; genus Agapanthus; species Agapanthus africanus. The sequence continues at coordinate 829,862,812 of JASDDO010000019.1, forward strand.
AAAATCCAGTTTTAAAATACGGAAAATATACGTGTCAACCAACACTAAAACAGGATATCCGGGTAACGAAAATGTATACTCCCAAGAACGGATGCACGCACGTGCACGTAGCCATCCAAACGAGTCCATTTCACTGAACGGGACAAGAACAAGATGCGCGGATTCTACGACAGGGTTAGGGGTATCATACAGGTCATACTAGATATTTTTAAAATATTTTATTTGACTTTATATGTTATATTGAAAAATATGCAGATGCCAGATAAATTCCAGTATGCAGTATATAAAAAAAATGAAAGTGCACGGATCCATATATCAAGCCGGGATAAAACATAAACAGGAATCAAAACGGGTTTCCAGCAAGCGGGTCGGGTAGGATGCAAATACAGATGTTAAATACACTATGCGCACCCAAAACACAGTAAATCAGGAAAATACCATAAATAAAGAAATACTCAAAATAGAACTGGTATAAATGAACTAGGGTGTTACAGGTTCGCTCTATCCAGCAGTTGGAGCGTAACCCCACCACAGAAGCATGTTCCAAAACCAACGTACATAGCGAGGGTAGAACCAGATCAACATCGGTCTTGTAAACGATCTCGTACCTGTCACGCGATAACGCTGTCAGAAGAAGGAGTACGCTAGGATATGGATGACCTCCCCTGTTGCTTCGAAAATGAAGATGAAGATGAGTTGATCTCAGAAATTCCACCGGCGCCAAAAGAGCTGGAAGATGGAATATATACTACTGCAGACAACCTAAGGAAAATCGACTTGGGGACGGCAAACGACCCAAGGCCTACGTTCGTTAGTGAGTCGCTGTCCGAAGAACAGGTAGCTACGCTAAAGGACGTGCTCATGCAATATAAAGATTGCTTCGCATGGAACTATTCCGAGATGCCGGGGCTAGATCCAGAAATAGCGGTGCATAAATTGGCGATATCTCCGAACGTCAAGCCAGTCAAACAAGCACCGAGGAGAATGCGGCTCGAACTTGAAATGAGCATCAACACCGAAGTCAAGAAGCCAATCGACTCCGGCTGTAACACCCTAGTTCATTTATACCAGTTCCAGTTCTCGTATTTGCTTATTTTTGGTATTTTCTTAATTTATCATGTTTTGGGTGCGAATGGTATTTCACATTAGTATTGCATCCGATCCGACCCGCTTGCTTTAAACTTATTTGATTCATATTTATGAATTATCTTGACTTGTTACATAGACATGTGCACTTTCATAAATACTGCATACTGGCATTTTATCTGGCATTGCATCTTTTACCATATAACATTTAAGTCACGTAAAATATTTTAAAAATACATTGCATGGCCTGCATGATACCCCTAACCCTGTCGTAGCATCCGTGCATCTTGTTCTTGTCCCGTTCAGTGAAACGGACTTGTTTAGATGGCTACGCGCACGTACGTGCATCCGTTCTTGGGGGTATGCATTTTCGTTACCCGAGCATTCATTTTTTAATTTTGGTCGTCGCATATATTTTTCGTATTTCAAAACTGAATTTTAGACCCGACCCGGACGTGTTTTGGATTATTTTTGTATCCCGCCAAAATTCGAATTTATTTAATTTAATTTTTTTTTTAAATTCGACAGTTTAAAATTTTAACAGTTTAAATTCTTGAATTCTATGTTTCCGTAGTTCGCCGGAGCCGGGATCGACGCCGACGATCCAGACGACGTACCTTACCTGCGTGATCATCCTCGTGCGTTACTTGGACCCGTTCCGTGTGTCGTGCGTGCGTCACGACATTTTTCCGACGTCGGACGTACCGTACATATTCGTTTCGTGATCCGTCTAGGCAAGTTTATCTTGCTACATGCTACATTACTTTATATATATCTATTTTAATAAATATAATACTGGTATTTCAAATTATGCACCCCATGTTTACTTTTACAATTTTTCGATATCCGTCTGCATCCGTACGTGTTACTTTACATCTAGCGCATGCAACTTATCTTGTTATATACTATACTACAATATACTGCATCCAATGGAATATTTACATCTCATTTTGTTTAATTGTACATCCCACATTACCATTGTACAGTTTTACTGTTTTCGGATACCCGTTTGCATCTATCTCATTTAAAATATATATAACTGCATCTATAAATCACATTAATACATAATACTGTGATATTAACACCCCATGTTTAATAATGTGCATCCTATATAATCATGATATAACCCCTGACAAAATATTTGTGCATCCATGCTTTTATTTGTGCACCCGTACCTGCTACAGTTTTATTATGAGCATCCGCTTGATACCTGTGCACTACCTGACATGACCTGACGTACCACTGCTTGACTTGATACCTGATCTTGTTACTAATGCCGACAATCTTGACCCATTGTCCCTACGGACATATCATGTTGCCTATTTAGACAAACCTGTACCTGCTTGATCCTGTGTTGGCATTAGCTCCAGATTTATCAATACCTGACTTGAACACATAACTTGGGGGTATGGGAAAATCAAAAGTGTAAACTAAAGTGTAACTTAAAAGGGTATTACTTGATCCGTGGTCCCGGGGAGTAACGGGACAGAGCCATTCGTGACTCTTACATATTCTTGATCCGTAGTCCCGGGGATTAACGGGACAGAACCGCTCTTGGTTCATATATTCCTGATCTGTGGTCCCGGGGGGTAACGGGATATATCCTTTGAGTTACATGGAGGATTACTCTAATTGATTTCAATAACTTTATAGTAGATAACCCTATAGCACAGTTTAGGCTACTCACTGCACTTCACATGTATATATTCTGTCCACTGATCTATATTCATGTTACTGTTACTGTTTATACTTCATGCCTGCATATTTCTTTACATCCTGCTTGCTTAGAATTATTGATATTATGACGCACTGACGTCTGGGTTTTGCATGGCCCAGATCCCTTATCCTTATCATAGGCTGTTCAGGAGTATTTTGATCAACAGGCCGAGCAGTGAGGACCTGTTAGTAGTTTAGTTAGTTTCTTGCAGTGTTTTCATTCCTGATGTGAGCCCGTATTATGGGACGTACATTCCAGATTATTATTGTATTAGATCTTTTGCTTCCGCATTATTTTTATTTCTTGACTCTTTATTTCTGGCTCATGGACATGTACTAGATAGTTCTTTTATTTCTACTGTTCTTGATATCTCTAGACAGCCGTAATGTGACTGTGGAGGGATTTTTCCTAGCCACAGGTAGCATGGTTGGCTCTGTCACGTGCCAATCTTAGCGCACTCTGGGAAGCGGGGCGTGACACCGGCTTTATCCAAGAAGTTCGGTATCCTGACTGGATCGCCAAAATTGTCCCGGTGATGAAGAAAACTGGGACGGTGCGCATCTTCGTAGACTTTCGGGACCTCAACAATGCTTGCCCAAAAGATGATTTTCCCGTACCGGTTATCGAGCTGATGATAGACAACACGTCCACTCACGAAGTCTTTTCCTTCATGGACGGATCATCAGGGTACAATCAAATAAAGATGCACCCCGAAGACCAGAAGCATACAGCTTTCCGGACTCCCCTGGGAATATTCTGCTACAAAGTGACGCCTTTCGGCTTGAAGAATGCCGGCGCTACCTATCAGAGGGCCATGACAAAGATTTTCGATTACCTTATACATGAAATCGTCGAATACTATATCGACGACCTCGTGGTGAAAAGCAAGTCGTACGAGGAGCATTGGGAGCATCTGAAGATCGTGTTTCAGCGCCTTCGGAAATACAACCTGAAGATGAACTCTCTGAAATGCGCGTTCGGAGTTTCCTCGGGCAAATTCCTAGGATTTATCGTACGACATCGGGGCATCGAGATAGACCCATCGAAGATCAAGGCGATCATGGAAATTCTTCCGCCAAGAACTCTCAAGCAACCGCGGTCTCTCCAAGGAAAGCTCGCATATATCCGACGATTCATAGCCAATTTCTCCAGCAAGTGCGGCCCCTACAGCCATTTAATGAAGAAGGGGACCCTGTTCGTCTGGGATCGCAAATGCCAAAGCGCACTGGACAAAATCAAACAATACCTGCAGAATCCGCCGGTACTGACCGCTCCAGTCAAAGGAAAGCCCCTCATCCTGTACACAACAGCCCTTGAAGGTTCTTTAGGCGCGTTATGGGCCTAGGAGAACGACCAAGGCAAAGAGAGAGCCCTCTACTATTTGAGTCGAGTTCTACTGGGGGCAGAAAACAACTACTCCCCCATCGAAAAACACTGCCTGGCGTTAATCTTTGCGATAACGAAGCTCAAACACTATGCATTGACGTATGAGGTCCACCTCATATCAAAAGTGGACCCTCTCAAATATTTGATGTCAAGAGACATACTAACAGGACGGCTGGCTAAATGGGCCCTCCTCTTGATGGAGTTCTCGATAACATACCGACCTCTCAAGGCAGTGAAAGACCAGGCCATCGCCGACTTCCTCGCTGAGCATCCGATACCTGCCAATTCACCCCTAAATTGTGAATTGCCGGACGAGCACGCGTTTGACACGATCGACAGGGAGAGAGGAGGGAGTGATACCCGATAGGAACTCTACTTCGATGGGGCATCTTCCATGAAGAAGCGAAAGCAAAGCTCCCCCGTAATCAAATCTGGGGTAGGCCTTATCTTCGTGACTCCACAAGGAGAGATAATGCGCTTTGCCTTTTCCTTAACAGAGCCAAGGACAAACAATGAAGCCGAGTATGAAGCTTTGATAGCAGGTCTTGAGATCGCTGTCGACATGGGAATAGAAAACTTCCTCATATACGGAGACTCCCAGCTGGTCGTTAGTTAAGTAAACGGCGACTATCTAACGTGCAAACCAGAGTTGGTAAAGTACGGCGAGAAAGTACAACAATTACTGACTCAAATTCCTTCCTACGTTCTGAAAAGCATACCGCGTACGAAAAATAGCAAAGTGGACGCATTAGCCAAACTCGCTAAAGAACTGGCTGATGAAAACCTCGATGACGTGAGGATCATTGTACAAAGCCGTCGAGTTCTTGCACCAGCAGAAATATCTCCGGAGTTGTCTGAAGAAAAGAAAGCGACCACGCAAACAGCCCTACAAATAGAAGACTAAGAAAGAGCTAAGGATTGGAGAGAAGTCTTTATAGACTACTTCAAATCCCGTCGAACACGTGAAGATGCATCCTCAAGACATCAGCTCATGAAACGAGCTTTGTCTTTTGCTTTCGTCAATGACACGATGTATAAGAGATTGTTCGACTCTCTATGGCTGAGATGCCTGGGACCAGAAGAAGCAAAGAGAGTCGTCCAAGAAACTCACGACGGACTTTGCGGTTCTCATCAAGCCGGACCAAAGATGAAGCTGAAGATCAAAAGAATGGGCTACTATTGGCCCACGATGATTCAGGACTGTCTTGAATACGCGAAGCAATGCCATTCGTACCAGATTCATGGAGACTTCATCCACTCGGGGGGATCCCGCCTCTATTTATAAGCAACCGGCGAACACATCCAACGACGCCGATCGTCTCCCGCCAAAATGACGCTTCGCATTCAACGGCCACCAATGCTCCACCCGTCGCACGCGCATTAGGCACGTCCCATCGGGCGCAAAAACATCGGCGACCCGCCACGTCAGCCAACCAGCGTCGGACACATGATCTGGCGCTCCGAAGAACGTACGCCCGAATCGGCGCTTCCTCTTTAATGCAAGATCTCTTCCCTGATCCGCTGACGTCATCAGAAAAAATATGACTTACTGCCCAGGAATCCGAGTCGATGCCGTCTGCAAATAAAAATTTAGCCCGGGTGACCGATTAGACCACTCTCGACCCGACCAATAAATAGGTCAGGACGAGAGTGGGGGGCAAATGATGATGCTCGGTACTGAGCACTCCCCAGATCACGACATGTGGCAAATGACGTGTCCCAAGGCTTACAGAAAAGGAGCAGGAATGGTACATTAGAAGCATGCCCTGAACCTTCGACCCAAGGATGTTCCCGACCTTCAGCGGCCTTCCCGACCACTCCTGTGCCCGCCTTACAAACAACCATTGGCTCGCCTCCGAGCACTCCCGCACGCCGAGTTCCCTCGGCCCTCCTAGCTCGCCTCCGAGCTATCGCATGAACCAAGCCTGCCTGGCCTCCCGCTCGCCTCCGAGCTTCCCGCCGAGCTTAGTTTCCTCGGTCTCATCGACCGACCCACAGCACGGATCACAGGCGTCTCCGCCACGGCTCCGCGAATCTCGCCTGACGCGAGATATCCGCCGCCCACGATCCCATGTTCCACACCATCCCGTTCCCCCATTAACGAGCATATCTCGTCATTAATTGGAAATCCCGCCTTTCACGCAGACGTAACGCCAGAGGCGTAACGGCCGGCTTGAATCTCGTGCCTGCAAGCCCACAGCTGCCACTATATAAACCCCTCTCTCAGACGATTCAGAAAAGGCAATTTTTTCCGATAAACCGCTACTCTGCCCAATTAGCCCGTCTAATTTGATCGTCGGAGGGTCCTCGGTAGCACCACCACCCCGGGACTTCCTTACAGATAACTCGGTTCCATCCACATCAAGCCCACTGAGACCCACACGCACCAAGAGAAAACCCTCAGATCCAATCTCAACTACTCATCACCACTCGCTGCGGATCAACGGAAGGTAACATCTGAAGGAGATCCAGAGCTCCATTAGAAACTAAACTAACTTACAAAATCTTTTCAAAACCTTATCCATCATGATATTAGAGAATACACATGCGCATTGCACCCGCAGAACCCTAATACTAATATTAAAATATAAAATTGAGTAACCTTTTCGTTTACTAAAATCATACAGCAATTTGCTACATCTTACAATTCAATTTCCGAATCCATCTCAACTTGCATCTATGTTTATGCATGTAACTACAAGCCTTTACTCCAAACTTTGTGATCAACTATATTAACTCAATATTTTTCTTTTGTATTGATCATTTTATTTTTATTTTTCCTTGAAATAGGTAAACCAATTGAGTTACAAGTTTGAATAAGCTCGCTCAATAATCCCCCAGCTAGTGCATCTCTCAACTTTGGTTAAAGATAGCTTACATGAAATTTTTTTGAGTAACTTAATATCTTAAATTTTCTCATTCTAATTTACAGAAAATTGCTAAATTCAGGATTATCTACAGTTGGATATGTTTGGCCAAGATGGTTTCTTTTTCTCTTAATGGTTATTGTTTATTTACGCATTACAATACATCATGCATTTTGCAATCATTTTTAGCACATCACCTACACTGTATAGATTTGGCAAACAATCAAAAAGTTTTAATAATTCTACCATGACAGAATGTCTTCATTTTTTATTTTTTATTTTTGGGTGAAAAATGTTTCTATTATTTAGAATTATGAAAGCAGGCCAACACTATTCTTGATACAGCATACCATCATTCGGCTCATGCCTCGGTGCCAGTAAAAAATATAAAACAACATAAATCAATTATAAGGCATGCTACAGAATTTGCCTTATGAAATCAGATGCACATTGCATTGGGTTAACCACACCCTCTTTCGCTTCTCGTTGGACAGCTGCAAGAATGAGAATGAACATAAATTGGAAAGAAGGATACGGACTTCAGTTGAAACTGGCAGAAAGCAACTCAAGAGAGAGAGTGCGTGTCACAGAAAAGTTCAGAATAGATATGCACCTGTTGTAGAGGGAATCGGGGCACCTGAACTCTTTTGGAACAGTCTGCGAAGCGCTTGCACTGAAAATGGGTTCCAAGAATAGAAAAATCACTGTGAACCTAGAAGGGTATAGCGATCGATCAACATCATATTAGTGGATGCTAAAAAGGTGAGTACTATGGTGATCGTGATGGTAATGAATACAGCTCCAAATGGATACGGCTGAAGGAAAGGTGACTGAATTTTAACAAGAGAGCATTCAGAATTTCCTAGGCTAGAATATAGTCTAGATTAGAAGGGAAATGTTGTAGTACATCTACATCTAACATGTAACTAAAACAACTCGCATGATAATTCCATGCCCACAAACGAAAGCTAAGGTTTTCAAAAAGGGGGTCAGCTCTAATCATAGTCAAAAGAGCAACTACATATTCTTCAGGATATAATAACACCTTAAGTTTTCAACAAGGCGGCCTTCAACTTCATACCCATAAGTTTTCCCCCTTTAATTGCTGCTTGTGTTGTGTTGTGTTTGTTGTTTGTTCTTTCTATTATTCTGAGTGTGATATGTATTAACGATACAACCAAAAACATTTTTGGGGCTACAATATGTATTGTGTAAAGAGACTTAAACAGAATGCGCTATATCAGCTAAAAAAAGTCATGAGCTCTAACAAAAGTTTTCTATCATTTATCATTAGTTTAATTTCTTAGCACATAGAAAAGATATAACGAACCGTTACCTTCTCACGAATTGCTCCAATTAGCATGTCTTGGCAGCCAGCAGCATGGATATTTTCCAGGCTCGGGCACTCAATCACCAGGGTCTCTGGGGGCAGGGGGATATTGAAGACTTGTGAGCCACATCCTGACTTTGTTTTGATAATTTAAACATCAAGAGAAAAACTTACCTGGATTCAAATTTGTACAAAAATTAAGATTCAAATCATTTAGGTCTGGGCAGTTCAGGTATAAGGCCTGCAATAAACAATCAGAAATTAGAAGAGTTGCGGTAAAAGAACATAGAAAAGAGGTCTCTCCTCTATTTCATCTTACGTCTAAACCTGAGCATCCCCATAAACTGAGTTTCTTCAAACGCCCATGTTTAATAATCAATTTTTGATAAATAGGCGGTGCCTTTGCACTTTCCAGTTTCTGACTCAATTTAGTTTCTGCGCTCAGCAAGGAATTATCTTGAATGCTTTCATCATCTAAACTACGATCACAAATGCTCATCCCACAGTCAAATAGCTGAAGAAATGGCAATTGGGCGGCAGCAAACTGGATCCCACCTGAAACAGCACCGAATATAATGTTACAAAACAAAAACAAGGTACTGACATGACCAGAAAATATTTAAACACCAAAAGCATTTGAGTAGAGGACTACTTGAGGTAATATTTGTACAAAATGCTAGGAGAAGTCTAGAAAGAGTCTGAGGAAGCACATTGCATATCATTCCGACACCATTGTCACTGATGCTTGACCTGAAATAAGAGAAACTCACTAAGAACACAAAATTGAAGGATTTGGTTGAGGGGATTTGGTTTAGATTACACATCCTTAAGAGTAACAAGAAGCATACCCGCTTAAATCAAGCAACTCTAAACTTGTATAGCTTGAAACTATAGCAGCCACAGAGGCATCAGTGATTTTCGAACCAAGAACCAATGAAAGCATCAGCAGATCCCTGGAAGGTTCAGAACACAATAGTAGTATGACAACGAAAAAAATAAAATCAGTCTGCACAGTGCACACTGTTGATATTGTGGAGTTTCTTCCTGAGAGTTGATCTTGAGCCGGCTCAGGTGACATTGACATGGCTCACAAGTGCTCCATAATTGTCATAACTCTCTGGATGTATGAGATGGCTGTTGAAACGGCTTGACCCTATGCCTGAGACGGCTCAAGTCTTTATGAGCCGGCTCACAAGATGATGGAATTACCCAATATTTTCTGTGTACATGAGCCGGCTCAGCTAAACAAGGTAGACACGGTCTGTTATGGAAATCGAATATTTTGGTAATTTTTGGGTTTATCTCTAATCTGTATAGAATCAAGGTTAGGCTATAAATATGGTCTCTCATATGATTTTTTGTAAGGTAAATTAAAAAGTTATTAAAACTATTGTCAAGAGAGGGTAGAGGCTACGAATCTAGAAAGATTTGCAAGAAATCTCCTAGAGTTGCTCGTGGGTGTAACACTTGATTCAAGATCTAATAAAATTTTGCTGATTCCACTCTGCCGGGAACTGGTCATACGGTGGGTGAACCTCGTTAATAAATCCCTTGTCTTTTTTGGTTTATGATTTTCTTAGTCTCGTGTAATTTTGTGTTTTATCTTTCGTTGTTATTTGCGTTTTTGATTGCGTGAATTGGCCGTCAGCATTGTTCCGTGTATTGCCTTCTCTGCGATATTATATTATATCCACAACACACTACGCAAATTTAATATAATTGGTAGTTAGTATTTACAACAATTTCTGATGAAATATCATGAAGTTGATTCAACATAGGCAATTTAATAGTCCAAATAGCAGGGAACACTCCGTAGACAGGAAATACCAAGGTTCGAGGTTTCGGCCGAAACGACCGATACGTGGTGATTTCGTATCGATTTCGGTGAAGACCGATACGAAACCAATCATACAATATCGTTTCGGCCAAAACCTTTAAAACTTATTTTTTATACCATTTTTACTATTATTGTGATCATTGTAGGTCTTCGTTATTAGAAAACCGCAAAAAAATAAACCCAAACCCTATATCAATACTTATCTAAACACACTTTTTAATATATTTTGCATCATGACTGGATTTTTAAATACTAGAATTATTGTCTCATAATATAGAAGCATAAATTTAAGTATTTAATATATCTACACTTATGTATATTGTATTACCGTCGAAACCGAAACCCGAACCGAGATTAGCAAAACTAGTCGAAACCCAATGAAACTAATAAAATTGCGAGAGATCAAAACCGAAATCGAGTTCTTGAACCTTGGGAAATACCCCTCTTTATATAAACCAGCATCCCCCCTCCAAAACCCACTAAACATTAACAGCTGTAAAAAATTCTGTTAATGTCCAAACTTTTATATTTTTGAAATACCGCACAGTAAGAATATTAATAAGCAATCACCAAATTTTTCTTTCAACGTCCAAATATATAATTTCAAAATACTGCATAGTAAGAATATTAATTATGAACTACTAATTGAAACAACTGCAGAAAAATAGTAGACATTTATGGGTGATTTTGGGAATAAATTTAACTGAACGGAAATAATACCACCATTATACTCGGACGGGTAGAGGGTATTTTTTTTTTGAAGGCAAGAGCTGGATTCCTGAAAGGAATCCGTCCCATAAATTTTTTTTTTTAAAAAACAAAAGAAAAGGAAATCGTACAATTACAGACCATAAGGAGGTAAAGAGAAAGAATAGAGGATACACTGCCACAGCAGGGTATTTTTTGTTATACAGCCAAATGTGAATGTGAAGGGTGTTTCCTACCGTTTAGCCATCTTAATAACTCAAAATAAAAGTCATAAACTTTCTGTTATATTACTTACCTCAAGTTTGCTCCCGTCAGAGCTAGCACGGCTTCATTGCAAAGTCGAACAGATGCAATATGAATCTTTCTTAAACATGGACAAGTCCGGCCAAGACAGTCCATCATGGCAATGATATCTGTTGAATCATTCTCTTCTTGTGTAAAATCAAGAGAAATTTCTTTAAGATTAGGACAGTTAATGACCTAGAAAAGGAAAAAAAATCCAATTGATGCACATACAGAAGCGAACTAAGTATTTGACAAGAAGAAGAGAAGGAAATAAGAGCACAACAAAAGTCATAAAAGGCGCTCACAGATTTAGAAATGCAATGAAGATTAGAAAGGCGGATGATAGACAAGCTCGATGAGTAGAAATTCAGAGAACCAAGGTTGGTGCAACCTTCAATTTTAAGGACTTGAAGAGTATGTTTCTCAGAAACAAATCGACCCAATTCATCCCTACATTAGAACGGGACAACCAACATGAAGTACAAAGGCTTTCAAACAAATTCTATACAATTCTCAGAATTATAAAACAAAAACTAGTAAAGAAAAACAGGCGCCTTGTAATATTTCAACATGTGCATTCCACATTATACACAATGGTCAGTAGAATACAACTAATAAGTGAAACGCAACCAAAATGAATCTGGCAACGTCGGGCAAAAAGGTTTGCAGTTTTATTAGTGACAGTTTTAAGTCGTGCAATTCTATTTTGCTCTTCTGTACTAGTTTTGTTAATTCCTGTTTAATGAAACGTGGGCATATTTCACCCGTTTTATGTTAAATTTGTTGCTAAAATCCGACCCAAGACCGAGCTCCAGACCGACCCAGAGAAACCCAAGCAAGAGCTCGAACTCGAGCCCGAGCAATCAACTGAGAAGCACATGACGTATGCAAGTAGCGGGTGCAGGAGGACTTAACGGGTCGGGCCCTAGGGCAGTATGATATCCGTTTAGTATAATTGTTCTCCAATCTTGTAAACTATAAATAGAATAGTTTGCCTAAGGTTTTGGTGTGTGCCTAATTAATTGTTTCCACCAAAAGGGGGCAGCCATGGAAACCGATGGTTCAAGGGAGAAAGGGGAGGCTTTTGAGAGAGATTCGGAGTGTTCTTATATTGGAATAGTGGTGGCTAGTGTATCTCGTGTGATACTCCATACATGATAATGTGCATCCTACATAGTCATGGAGCTGTAGATATAACCCCTGATAGGTATTTGTGCATCCGTGTTTTATTGTGCGTCCATACCATTAATTTTATATCTATTCGCATACCATGTCACATTATTTCATTTTACAGTTACATTAGTACCTCATACTTGATCATGTGCATCTTACATAGTCATGATATGACCCCTGATAAATAATTGTGCATCCATGCTTTTATTTGTGCACCCGTACTTGCTACAGTTTGATTATGAGCACCCGCTTGATACCTGTGCACTACTTAACATGACCTGATACACCACTACTTGACATGACTTGATACATGTACACTACCTGACATGTTACCTGATCGTGTTTCTAATACTGACAATCCTGACATGTTGTCCCGATGGACATATCCTGTTGTTTGTATAGACAAACATATTCCTGCTTGATCATGTGTTGGCATTAGCTTCAGATTTATCAATACCTGACTTGAACACATAATTTAAGGTATGGGAAAATCAAGAATGTAACCGAACGTAACTCAAAGGGCTATCATATTGTTTGCCGTTTTTCCGAAGGTTACGGAATACCTATTGTTTGCCGTTTTTCCAGGCGTTACGAAATAATCACCGATGGGTTACGATAAGGATTATATTAATTGATTTCGAAAACTTTAGAATAGATAACCCAATAGCACAGTTTAGATTACTCACTGCACATCACATGTGCTTATACCCTTCACTGTTCCTTATTCGTGATACTGGTCATACCCTTATTACTGGTCATACCCGTGCCTGCATGTCCTGCTACCTCTTGATTATATTATTGTTGATATTATGACGCACTGACGTCTGGGTTTTGCATGGCCCAGATCCTCTACCCCTGTCGCAGGCTGATCAGAAGTATTTCCGTCGTCAGGCCGAGCAGTTTGGATCCTGTTAGTATCCAGTTAGTATCCAGTTTAGTTATGTTTACTTTCCAGATGTTATTGCTCATTGGATTTATTGCTTCCGCATATTATTTCTTGACTCGTTTATTCTGGCATATGGACATATACTAGATGATTATTTTATTTTCCTGTTCTTGATATCTCCTAGACAGCCGTAATGTGACTGTAGAAGGATATTTCCTAGCCACAGGTAGCATGGTTGGCTCTGTCACGTGTCGATCTTAGGGCACTCTAGGAAACGGGACATGACAGGATTTGTTTGGTATCAGAGCCATAGGATTTAGGTTAATCGGGTTTGATTCTTTTGTAGTTGGGTATTGAATCCAATACACGAATCAGGAAATCCGTGATTAAGAGCATGTCCTGCCACTTGGTTATCGTAATTCTTGAATCATATCTTTCTCTTGACCTCCGTCCTGACGATATGCAAACCACTTTGCATCTCGACTTGAGACTTTTGGTTCCCTATTGTTTCTCTCTAGGATTTGGGCGACTTGAACAGAGTTATGTGATTGTAATTATGAACTGCAGCATGGTTACAATGCGGTACTCTATTTAAATAATTTGGAGTCCTAGTCTTGATTCACTTTCTTGTTTTAAGGCCATTTTATTACCTTACTTCTCTCGGTTTCATTACTTACCAGTTCATATTTTATCGCAAGCTTGAATCCTGTTTACCGTGCTTATCTTCTTCAGTATCTTGATTTCGGATGAAGTTGTTTCACGTATCCTACTTGTTTATGTTTTTCCTGCATTAGCATTATTCGATTCAGTTGCATCCCACTGTGATGTTGTCTTGGGAATGGACTTTCTCGGCACTTTCCACGTTCATATTGATTGTAGAGCAAAGAAAGTGATTTTCTGATTCCCGGACATCCGGAGTTTGTTTTTGCTGGAGGAAGCAGTTCTGTCGGACCAGTCGAGTTTAGGGCTAGACCGAAAAACAGTGTTCTTTTGTCGATAGATGTTGACAAGGAGAAAGCGCCAGCTGTAGTTCGAGAATTTATGGACGTGTTCGAGGACATTTCGGGTTTACCGCCAAAACGAGATGTGGAGTTCGCAATCGATCTTGTTCCTGAAGCAACGCCAATCTCAAAGACGTACTATCTGATGGCACCAGTGGAGTTGGAAGAAATCAAGAAGCAGGTTACTGAATTGCTTGAGAAAGGTTGGATTCGCAGCAACAATTCACCTTGAGGAGCTCCAGTTCTTCTAGTCAAGAAGAAAGATGTGCATCGATTATCGAGAGTTGAACCGGGTGACTATTAAGAACAAGTACCCGATCCTTCGCATTGGCGAATTATTCGAGCAACTCAGTGGCGCGAGGGTATTCTCGAAACTAAATTTACGGTCCGGATATTATCAGATTCGAGTTAAATCAGAGGATATTTGCAAGACGGCGTTCCGAACTCGATATGGACATTACGAGTATTTAGTGATGCCATTCAAAGTCACGAATGCACCGGCGATATTTATGAACTTGATGAACTGAATGTTTTCACCGTTCTTGGACTAGTTTATAGTAGTGGTCATCGATGATATTCTAGTCTATTCGAGAAGCCTTGAAGAGCATACAGAACACTTGAAGATCGCACTGCTGACATTGAGGCAAGAAAAATTATATGCAAAGATGAGCAAGTGCGAGTTTTTGCTTGAAGTGAAGTTTTGGGGCACGTAGTATCCGGAGATGGAATCGCCGTTGATCCCGAGAAGATTGTAGCAGTTCAAGATTGACCGATTCCGAAAAACATAACAGAGATCAAAAGTTTTCTGAAACTTGCAGGATATTACAGAAGATTCATGAAAAATTTTGCTCGATTGGCTGACCCTTTGACCAAGCTTACGCGTAAAGAAGTACCGTTCGTATGGACGGATAAATGTACGTCAGCTTTTGAGGCGTTGAAGCAAAGTGATAACCACTCCTATTTTGACCACACCAGACGGTTCCGGAGGATTGGTGATTCACAGCGACGCATCTAGGAAAGATTTGGAATGTGTTCTGATGCAGTATGGGAAAGTTATAGCTTACGCATCGAGACAGTTGAAGATCCATGAGAAGAATTACCCAACTCATGATTTGGAGCCTGCAGCAGTGATTTTCGTTTTAAAGATTTGGAGACACTACTTATTGGACGGAAAGGTCAAAGTATTCACCGATCATAAAAACCTGAAATACGTGTTCATACAGAAAGATCTTAATATGAGACAGCGTAGATGGTTGAAGCTGATGGCTGACTACGATCTTGATCTCAAATATCATCCGGAGAAAGTTAAAGTAGTGCTGGATGCGCTTAGGCAATTGCCAGCAATTCAGATATTGACTGTACAGAAGGAATTTATCGAGAATTTTCGGAGATTCGAGTTGGAGATCGTACCACCGCATTCTTGGGACAGTTGACGCAGTTGCAAGTACAGTCGTCATTGATCGATAACATTAAAGCAGCGCAGTCGCAGGACCCAAGATTGCAGAAGTTTCGAGAACAGGTTGTAGCGGGACTTCGAACGGACTTGTTGATTCATGAAGATGGTTCGTTGCGATGTGAGTGCCGAAAGAAGATATTCGTGAAGGAGTTATGATGGAGGCACACAGTTCCGCGTATTCCGTACATCCAGGAGCCACGAAGATATACCGTGATCTACGACAACATTTCTGGTAGGAAGGCATGAAAAGGGAGATTGCTCGTTTTGTGGCGAAGTGCTTGGTGCATCAGCAAATCAAGGCTGAACACCAAAAGGTAGCTGGTTTATTGCAACCACTTCCGATTCCTCAATAAAAATGGGAACATATAACCATGGATTTCGTGACAGCTTTACCGCGGAGTCCAAAGAGCAACAATGCAGTTTGGATGATTGTTGATTGATTGACCAAGGCAGCTCATTTCATACCATTTCGAGTTGGTCAGTCAACGAAAGCGTTGGCAGAACGGTACATACAGGAAATTATGAGATTGCATGGAGTACCTGTGAGCATCGTGTCCGACCGTGACACCCGATTCTTATCGCACTTCTGGAGGAGTTTACAGAAAAGTTTGGGAACGCGATTGAAGTTTAGCACAGCTTATCATCCTCAGACAGATGGCAAGTCGGAAAGAACGATCTAAACTCTTGAAGACATGTTGAGAGCTTGCATGTTGGACTTCAAGGGTTCTTGGGAGGATCATCTACACTTGGTGGAGTTTTCTTACAATAACAGCTTTCAGGCGACTATTCGGATGGCTCCATTCGAAGCATTGTATAGTCGCAAGTGTCGCTCACCCGTTTGTTGGGATGATGTTGGAGAACAAAGATTGTTGGAACCGGACTTGATCGTGCAAACCGTGGAGAAAGTTAATACTATCTGGAATCACATGAAGGCAGCACAAGATCGACAGAAGAGTTGGGCCAACACATCGAGAAGACCTCTAGAGTTCGTTGTTGGTGATCTGGTATTCTTGAAGATATCAACGACTAGAGGAATGATTCGTTTTGGGAATCGAGACAAGCTTAGTCCTCGATTCGTAGGGCCTTTCGAGATTATGGAGCGTGTTGGAGAAGTGGCTTATCGATTGGCGTTACCACAATTTTTGGCGAATGTTTATGGAGTGTGTTTCATGTATCAACTCTGTAAGTATGTTCGAGATGAAACACCCGTGCTAGATCATTCGGAGTTGACTGTAAGAGAGAATTTGACCTTTGAGGAACGACCAATATCGATTGTTGATCAAAGAGAAAGAGTCCTTAAGAAAAAGGTTATCCCTCTCGTACTTGTTTCTTGGGGAAATCGCTCGCATGGAGAATCAACTTAGGAACGTGAAGACGAGATTCGATAGAAATTTCCACACATATTCTTGTAGTTTCATGTTTGTTTGCCTTTTCTTGTTTTAGGAATTTCGAGGACGAAATTCTTTTTGTGTTTGGGTATAATGTAATACCCTAGTTCATTTATACCCGTTCTAATTTGAGTATTTCTTTATTTATGGTATTTTTCTGATTTACCGTGTTTTGGGTGCGAATAGTATTTTGACATCTGTATTTGCATCCAACCCGACCCGCATGCTTGAAACCTGTCTTGATTCATGTTTATGATTTATCCTTACTTGTTACGTGGACTCGTGCACTTTCATTTATGCATACTGCATACTGGCATTATTTGGCATCTGTAATTTTTTCAACATTTAAAATCACATAAAATATTTTTAAAAAAAATACATTGCATGGCCTGCTTGATACCCCTAACCCTGTGGTAGCATCCGTGCATCTTGTTCTCGTCCCGTTCAGTGAAACGGACTCATTTGGATGGCTACGCGTACGTACGTGCATTCGTTCTTAAGGGTATGCATTTTCGTTACCCGGATATCTAATTTTTGTTTTGGTCGACACATATTTTTCGTATTTTAAAACTAGACTTTTAAACCCAATCTGGACGTATTTTGGAGTAAGTTTGTATTTGCCAAAATATCAAATTTTATTAATATTATATTCTAAATATTATTAACTGTTTAACAAATTTTATTAACGAAAAGATTTTTTTAAAATTTTATCCTAACCACTAAAAACAGAATTCTCTCCTCTCTCTCTCTTTCACTCCTCTCGATCTCTCTTCCTTCCTTTCTCTCTCTCCCTTTTCAGCGCATCTCTCTCTCTTCTTTTTCTCTCTCCTGTCGATCCCTCTGTCTCTCCTCTCGCGAACACTGTAGCCTTCTCGAGTCGCGTCACCGCCCCCGCATTCTCGTCACCTCCCTCCTCTTCTTTTCTTCTCCCTCTTCTTTTAAACCGAGCTCACCACGAAAACCCACCCTAGCTCCCTGTGCCTCACTTCCCTCGTCGACTTCGCCTCCTCCCTCAACCTCAACCTCACCACCCTCATTTCCTTCTCCTCTAACCCCGCTGCAACCTCGATAAGAATCCGCTGCAACCCTAACCAATCACCGGAGCTCCGACCTTTCGTCACCGACGACCTCCTCGACCTCGCCTTGTCTCCACTTCCTCTCCCTCATCACCCTTCTCCACTTCCGACACCACCATCACCCACACCCGACAGCCCCAGAAACCCTCGCCTGCAACCTTCACTTGCACCCTCACCGGAGTTCAAAACCCCATCGACCCTTCCCTCTTCATCACCACCATCACCTTTCTTCTCCCCTGCACACCCCAGACTTTCTTCCCTGAACAAAAACCCTCACCCGACTTTTTGAGACCGCAGCCCACTCCCCTCGCCGGCAAACCCCATCGCCGGTGACCCGCGACTCGTCATCACCCCCTTACAGCCTCCCCTGACCCTAAAACACCATCACAACACCAACCATCCACCCACTTCCTCTCTTCTCTTTTTTCTTCTTGTTCTCCTTGCTTTCTTTATTTCCGTTTTCTGGTCACCTGCCGGAGCCGTACTCGACGCCGACGACCCGAGAGATCCAGTGAACAACCCCAACCAACGTGATCGTGCTCTTGCCTTTCCTGGACCCGTCCCGTGCGCGCGTGTGGTTTTGCGACGTTTACCCGACGTCGGACGTGCCGTACACATCCGTCGTGCGATCCGTTCAGGCAAGTTAATCTTGCTACATGCTATACTACTATATAATGCACCCAATTAAATAATAACATTTCATATTGCTTAGTTGTACATCCCACATTACCATTTTCCCATTTTACTGTTTTACGACGTCTATTTGCATCCGTACAATTTATTTCATATCTAGTTGCATGCAAGTTTATCTTGCTACATGCTATATATCATATTTTGCATCCATATGAATAAAAATATCACATGTTGATTGCATTGTACATCCATATTAATATTTTACCGTTTTCGGATACTCGTATGCATCCATATTATTTATTATATATGTAGCTGCATATACAGATCATATTATTTCATGTTACTGTTGTATTAGTACCTCATGCTTGATAATGTGCATCCTACATAGTCATGGAGCTGTAGATATAACCCTTGATAGGTATTTATGTATCCGTGTTTTATTGTGCATCCATACTATTAATTTTATATCTATTCGCATACCATGTTACATTATTTCATTTTACAGTTACATTAGTACCCCATACTTGATCATGTACATCATACATAGTCATGTGACCCCTGATAAATAATTGTGCATCCATGCTTTTATTTGTGCACCTGTACTTGCTACAGTTTGATTATGAGCACCCGCTTAATACATGTGCACTACTTGACGTGACCTGATACACCACTACTTGACATGACTTAATACGTGTACACTACCTGACATGTTACCTGATCCTGTTTCTAATGCCGACAATCCTGACATATTGTCCCGATGGACATATCCTGTTGTCTGTATAGACAAACATGTTCCTGCTTGATCCTGTGTTGGCATTAGCTTCAGATTTATCAATACCTGACTTGAACACATAATTTGGGGGTATGTGGAAATCAAGAATGTAACCGAACGTAACTCAAAAGACTGTCATATTGTTTGCCGTTTTTCTGGAGGTTACAGAATATCTATTGTTTGCCGTTTTTCCGGACCTTACAAAATAATCACCGATGGGTTACGATGAGAATTACATTAATTGATTTCGAAGACTTTAAAATAGATAACCGAGTAGCACAGTTTAGATTACTCACTGCACATCACATGTGCTTATACCCTTCACTGTTCCTTATTCGTGATACTGTTATACTCTTATTACTGTTCATACCCGTGCCTGCATGTCCTGCTACCCCTTGATTATATTATTGTTGATATTATGACGCACTGACGTCTGAGTTTTGCATGGCCCAGATCCTCTACCCCTGTCGCAGGCTGATCAGAAGTATTTCCATCGTCAGGCCGAGCACTGAGGATCCTGTTAGTATCCAGTTAGTATCCAGTTTAGTTATGTTTACTTTTCAGATGTTATTGCTCATTGGATTTATTACTTCCGCATATTATTTATCGACTCATTTATTCTGGCATATTTACATGTACTAGATGGTTATTTTATTTTCCTGTTTTTGATATCTCCTAAACAGCCGTAATGTGACTGTGGAAGGATATTTCCTAACCACAGGTAGCATGGTTGGCTCTGTCACGTGCCGATCTTAGCGCACTTGGAAAGCGGGGCGTGACATTGTTGCTCTCACTAAAATAGGTACCCATGAGAATCCAGTAGATGCTTTCACAAAGGTGGTTCCAGTTTCGAAATTCAAGTTTTGCTTGGACTTATTACATCCAGTTGATCATTGAAGGAGAAACCGTGATGAGAACAGAGTTTCAAGGTTGATCAAGTGACTAGATGGATTAGTAGATTTGGCAACAAGGTAGAGATTGTTAAATTTGTTGCTAAAATCTAACCCAAGACCGAGCTTCAGACCGACCCAGAGAAGTCCAGGTGAGAGCTCGAGCAATCCAGTGAGAAGCACACGACATATGCAAGTAGCGGATGCGAGAGGACTTAACGGGTCGAGTCTTAAGCAGTATAGATATCCGTTTAGTTTAATTGTTCTGCAAGCTTGTAAACTATAAATAGAATAGTTTATCTAGGGTTTTGGTGTGTGCCTAATTAATTGTTTCCACCAACAGAGAACAACCATTAAAACCTAAGGTTTTTAGGAGAAAGGATAAGCTTTTGAAAAAGATTCGGAGTGCTCTTGTATTGGATTAGCGGTGGCTATTGCAACTTGTGTAATACCTGTTCTAGTGAAAGGTTCTCATCGACAAAGACGGGACTAAATGTGATTTGGCACTGAATCTGGGTATATCCTATGTTCTTGGTTGTTTGGTATGATTCTCTATTCTTTATTTTCTTCTTGTCCGATAAGACTTTTCATTATCTTTGTTTGCACGCGATTTTGTTTATTTCTGCTGCGTCATATCGCTTGTTCGCATTCGGCTTGTGTGATCCCTTCGAGCCTCACCGTGCCGAGCGTGCAAAAGTGCTCAGGTACAACATTTTATGTATTAAAAGAGGAATTATTTGTAAAGGAAAGTTCTAAAGCCCATGAAAAATGAATACTTTGAAAGGGAGATTGCCATAATAAAAAAAATCTGTGCATACTCGATGGTGAATTCGATGCCAACCATTACCTCATATATATGTCAGTGACCTTATGTGTTCATGGCATAATACTTAAATAATAGCATAGCACCAATATTATCCCCAAAAAAAATAGCATAGCACTAACAAAATTTGGCATACAAGATTGTTAACTATTACAACTCGATATTGGAGTCAACGCCATTTCCAGTAGGATAGAACAAGGAAATTTCCTTGATTACTGATATAATTATTCAAAAATTTCAGATGCATAGAAATAGTTTGAACTTAACGAATCATTCTAATCAACATAAGATATCAAGAACAGTTAAATTGGACGATCATGACATACCCAGTGATCCGATTGATCGGATTGTACATAATGTTCATGTCAAATGCTTCTAAATTAGGGCATGAGAATGCAACACAAGCTAAAACAGTGGCATCCACATCACTGCACAGTATCATGGGAATACTTATCAGTACATGAATAACAACAGTTTAAGCATTTTTTAAATTCTCTGGTGTATTAATTTTGTAAAAACATAAAATATATTTCCTCCATCCATCTCACAACTTTGGAGTTTTGGTGTCCAAGAATCCATACCCAATATATAGCTCCCAATTATCAGTTTATTCATAATTATTACTAAATTCTATCAAAATAATAAGTAATAATATTTGTAAAAATAAAATAAATCATTTCCATAAATTTATGCTTAATTATTATATTTTTATTGCAACTATTAGCCTTTATATTATTAATAATTTCCTAATTAATTAGTCCAAAAAAGTCCAGGACCTTTCCATGGTTAGGGTTAGCCTCGCCAGCTCCTCGCACTTGCGGAGCACAGATCCAACGAAAGCGATGTGAGATCTGGCGGTGACCCTAAGCTTAATCTCCTCCGCAGAGCACCACACCCTATTCACGACGTCTCTCCACCCCTTGCACACCGCCACCGCCGCCATCAGCTCCTTCGGCGGCAGCCGACGCAGGATTTCCGCGAGGCACGAGGCCGTGAGGGCCCCACTGCCCGCCGCCGCGTCGGCGTCAGCGTCCTCATCTGCGGTGCCGTCGGCGTCGTCGAAGGAGAGGGCACGGCGGAGGCGGTGGGGCCCAGGGGAAGGGGTGGTGGGGTCGGCGGCGGCGGGAGCGGAGCAGACGTGGCCCTTTTTGGGGAGGCCGCAGCGGCCGCAGTTGTAGCCCCCGCGCTTTTTGGGCGGGTGCTGGTGGAGCATTTTCTGCTTTCTTTCTTGGGAGAGAGAGATAGAGATTTAGAGGGAGGAGAAAATGGGAATAAATAGGAATGGGGGAGTTGAGGGCGGGAGACTGGAAAGATTTTCGCGCCATTTTTGTGATGTGCGGGTGCTGCAGTAGTGGGCGTGTGGGTCCTCGAATAAGTGGGCCCATGTGCCGGTGGTTAGGCTTGACTGTTGGTCATCTGAGAGTAGTTTCTTTGTTCCGGATCCTGCATGCTAAATAATAGAGCATGAAAATCAATCGGTTCATACATGGACTGGGTAAAACCAGAGGTGGCAAATGAAGCGAGTCGGGGCGACTTGCGAGACGAATCGTCCGACTCGCTTACAAGCCGAGACAAGTTGAGCTCATCTTGCTTAGCCGACAATGTGACTTCAACGGTAGCTGATGATGCTTTATATTGGCGATCTCCCAGATCGAGACACGTGACAGATGACGTGTCCCAAAGCACACAAGAAAGAGCCTACAGGGGCCGACCAGGCCACTCCTGTACCCGACCTGCAAGCACAGGCTGGCTCTCCTCAGAGCCCCTTGCAAATTGGCCTCCCCGGCCTCTCAGCTCGCCCCGAGCTACCCCAGGACCAAGATGTCTCGGCCTTCTCGCTCGTTCCCGAGCTCCCCCGCCGAGGCCATCTTCCTCGGTCCCTCCGGCCGACTGATTTGTATAGATTTAGTGTTTATGCACTTTCGAAAGATGAATCAAAAATATTTGTTAACCGCAATCAAGAACGGCGTCGCTTGGTAGCTAGCCGGTGAATACGGGTCGGTCCACAGGGATGTTGTATATTTCCTAATTTGGTCTAACGAGTTAATTCCAAACGGTGTGAATGGATTATCGCTAAAAACTAAACTGATTTATACTAAGACTGGAATCTTTCTAGGATTAGGTTTAGGTTAAATTTGGAAATTGAAGATTTCCTCACCGCTTTCAATGCCCTAATTTAGATTTCTTTAGGTGTTATGGTAACAATTAATAAAGGGGATTAGTACCATCGGGAAGAAACGATATTTCTTCCTCTAGGTTCTAATCCTTCCTTTCTTAATTCTTACCCTAAGTTCCATGGAAAACATACGCAACCGGTCGTTTATACTACGGTATTACCGTTACCTCGTGGGAGAAGGTGCCGTAGGGAACGGTGTGTGTATGTATGCATGGAGTCCTATTTTACGTGATGGACAAGGAAGGGGTGAGACATTTTTATCTCTCAAGTATTCCCCAAATCTAAGCCTAACAAGCGAGGAGACTACTCGCTCATTAGGGAATCGAAAAACATTTCTAACTATTTAACTATGGCAGATAATAAAATTATACTAAGGCAATGAAATAAAATTACTTACTTTATTGATGGGTCTTTCCAAAAATTTACACAGGAATTTACAGATCTGAATAGATGAAATAAAAAGAGGCATAAACTAAAACAGGTTTTAGGGTTTCTATTTATAGAACATAGAACCCTAGGGTTACAATCGCGTCACGTCTGCATTTACAATTTTACCCCCTAAGAAAGACTGGTCAACGCACCGCCATACCGTTACATTTCCCAACGATACGGGCGACGCACGGATTTTGCACCAACATCGGTTCCTTATGGCCGCGGAACCGCGGCCAAAACCCCTGTTTGGCCGCGGATCCGCGGGCATATAGGGAGCTTGTTGGCTGTACTTTTTAGGGATCATTCTGGTTGCATTTTTCTTCTCGTTTCTTCACTTAGTTTCTCAGATTGTCTTCTAGATTTCTTCCAGATTTCTACAGTGAATAATGTCGTGGACTTTACCGTTTGCTTCATGTCGAAGTCTTGAATCTTGCTCTGCCTTTGTGCTTTATGAAATTGTCCATTGATCTTCGTTTAGTCTTCAAACTGTAGGCTTGATCAAGATTCTTCCATTTGTTGGTCGTAGTCTCACTTTTGTATCGTCTTTTTATTTTTTCACTGTTTTTGTTCCGAGAACCTGTAACCTGCAGCTATGTAGCAAACATGGGTCAAAAACACCTGTTTATTTGTAAAATGAATAAGAATGGGGAATATAATAATGCAATATTATGATATGAACAAATACCCCCAAACTTATCTTTTGCTCGTCCTCGAGCAAACCTAGTTTTATTCTCGAAAAAAGTCCTGGCCTCACTTTCGCAGGGAAACGCGATTGCACTGAGCTCGTGCAGCAAGCCGTTAAATCTCTAGGTGTCCCTAGTAGGAGGAGTGTTGTCTTCTGAGGGATTTCAGCGGATACTACCAACAAAATCCTATCAATTCGGCCCATTGACTTTTATTCTCCAATTAGGTTTTCTAACAAGAAACTCTATTATTTTTGACTCATAAATTATCCACCCGTATTTTTCACGCTTCCTTATCATCTAACTTAAGATTATATATATTCTTGTAAATCTACTTAGCTTTTGGTATCTTTTAAGTTTTCTTTCTAGGGTTCCATCTCAACTTAGGAATTTTTATCATCTCCACTAAAGATACAAGTCCTGTTTTTCATTCATATCTCTCATCTAAACCCCAATCACATACCCCTACGTGTGTGTATATATCACCCTTACACTTGGAAATTCAAATCAAGCTATTATACTCTTGTCCATCGTCCAAAGTACTTTTCAATTGGTGAATTTTTATATGAAATTTGCTCACATATTCTTCATGCGACCGTTAATATTTCTTGAGGTACCAACAACCGATTACAAAATGGGTTTGCACATTAAAGCGTAATTCCTAGTCTTGTAACA
Source organism: Agapanthus africanus (assembly GCA_030015575.1). Classification (NCBI taxonomy): domain Eukaryota; kingdom Viridiplantae; phylum Streptophyta; class Magnoliopsida; order Asparagales; family Amaryllidaceae; genus Agapanthus; species Agapanthus africanus. Next base: position 829,888,092 of record JASDDO010000019.1, read on the forward strand.
CATAAGGCTTTAGCAGTGACTCCCAAACCAGTTGGTCTAAGGCACTAGGCGATGAAGCACCCTCGCTAAATATTTTTTTCTTCTATTAATGCAGCCTTAAGTAATTACAAAAACCAGTGTTCATTTTTTATCTCTTTATTCACACTTGTATTTTTATTTTATTTCCCTTTATACTAAGGACTTTAGATAAGAGCATTTCAAGGTCTCTTCTACTATTCCAAGTTTTAAGGTTCGTGTTTGTGTAATTTGTAGGGTATATATTTTCAGAATTTAGACTTAAGCTTAGGGATTATTTTTCAGACTTATATTTTAATAAAAAATTCAATACTCTTCCTTTATCTTGACTTGGCCCAAGAAGTCAACTCGAAATTTGCTTATTTCTAAATAAACTACAAAGACATATACTTTCTATCGTTAAATTTGAAGAAAGGTTATTTTTAGGGTTTTTTATTTACTAAGTCTAGGATCTAGTTTTTCCAAGCTAGTTAACCGTCTTGTTAAACTTAAGTCAAATATGGCCAAAATTGAACTTTTCAATTTTTATAATTTTTGAAATTTTTCAATTTTTTATGGGTTTTAAAATAAGTATGCAAATGCAAAAATATACATATGAATGCGAAGGAAGAAATCTTACCAAGCACACCCCCAGACTTAAACTTGACAGTGTCCTCACTGTCATGCCACACCAAGAGGGTTGAAAATGTCGGCACTCCCCTGTTTATTTATTTATATTTTTTCTTATTGTTGAAAGAAAAATAGAAAATATATATACAAAAAGGTCCCCCCAAACTTAAATCAAACGATATTACATGTCATTGTCAAACTTTGCAAAGACCAAACGTCAACACCAACCAGTTGAAAAATTTATCTGTGTAAAGCATCGATCGGTTGAAGAACATGTTGTACCGAGCCAAGGAGAATTTAGGAAGAGATAAGTGGTGGTATGGAAAGTGTCTGTATGTACGTGGAAGTGAAGAGATAGGAGGTGATGATGAATCAAAACAAGAATGCGAATGATAAAAAATCAGTGGAATATTGGCATTCTCGTAGCTTATTAAAAGAAAAGGGGGTGGTTCAACTTCTAAAGGAGGAGGTTGATTATCCACACAACCCCCGAGATGTTTCAGTGGATCCTTTATTGACTTGGCATCATCCATCGTATGCATATGATATTCAATTATGAGGGAACTAATCTCCTCGACGTCCGCCATAATCCAGCCGAAAGCTTGCCGCTTATCTTGTAAGACCATTAAAAGGGCTTTCTCTTGCTCGAGGGCTAGAGAGGCCGATATGATAACGGGAAATGTCTCATTCTCGCCTAGGTAAGCGTATTTAAGGTGAGACGGTAAGGGCTTGAGTTCGAGTTTCGGAGGCGAAACAATCAAAGGTAAAATTGGGGAATCTACCTCGAACTCAGAGGATTCCAACAATGGTTCGAAATCACTGCAAACAACCGAATCGGATGGTTCAATTAACTCATCCAAAAATTCAAAGGACTCATATTCGGGCGGTGAGTCGTCAAAATCGTCCGAAAAAGTGAAACATTCATGATCAATATCGGTTGTGCAAACTATGTTAGATTCAAGGAGGGACGCATTAGTGGCGTCAAAACTGTTGTCATCAAACAGAAATTTTTCAAGCTTGCAGTCCTCCTGCGTGATTTCGTGAATATAGCAAACTTCTCGTGTACTAGTTTTAGGCACGGGGGGCAGACTTCCTATCTTGTAAATATTGAACTCACTAGACATCTTCCCGAAGGATAGAGTCATGGTGCCATTGCGATAATTAATTACGGCATTGGAAGTGGCCAAAAATGGTCGACCGAGGATCACCGGAATTTGTTTCCGTGGGTTAGCAATAGGTTGTGTGTCCATAACAATAAAATCAACGGGAAATATGAAGTCCCCTACTTTGATCAACACATCCTCTAACTCACCCCTAGGATGGGTGATTGATCGATCAGCCATTTGGAGAGTACAACGAGTGGGTTTCAACTCTCCAACACCTAATTGCTCGTACACGGAGTAGGGAAGCAGGTTAATACTAGACCCAAGATCTAAAAGTGCTCGATTGATATTTTTATCCCCAATTGTTATTGAAATTGTAGGACAGCCAGGGTCCTTTCGTTTTTGGGGTAAGGGTTGACGTTGGTTAATAGCATTGCTCACGGCACTAGCTACTAGCACTTTCTTGGGTATCTGAGATTTCCTCTTCGAGGAGCATAAGCCCTTTAAGATTTTCGCGTAAGAAGAGACTTGTTGGATTGCATCCAAGAAAGGTATATTTATGCTAACCTGTTTAAATAACTCCACAATCTTCTCCATTTGTGGAGTTGGTTTATTGGATTCCAACCTGTTTGGAAATGGAGCATTTTGAAAATCTGTGGAGTCCAATGTCTGTGGAGTAGAATGTGGAGTTGGAACGGATCCCAGTGTGGGTGTGTTCGTGAAGTGAGATGTGGGTCCGTGCAAACTAGAAGAAGTAGAGCCTTGTGAAGAATGAAGAATATGCTCTAACGAAGAAGATGAAGAAGAAGACAAAGAAGAACCACCGGCGGGGGTGTCATCACTGTTACCCACGTTATTATGCAACACTCTTCTAGATCTCAACGTGGTCACAGCATTTACATTGTGATTTTGTTGTTCATATGCAACATGTGCGTTGTGTGTGTGACCGGGATTTGGCAATGGTTGAGATGGAAGCTTTCTCTTTTCTCGCTCTCTCAACGCAGTAGTTAGCTGTGCAATTTGGGCCTCAATAGATTTGATCATGTGAAGCATTGTTGTGCACCAAAGACTAAATGGAAGTCTCCAACCTTCCTGCGGATTGTGTAGATTGTTGTAGAAACGCATCTAGACTTCTTTCTAGCGAGGTGACCTTATCATCATTTGGTTGAACAAAATTGTTTTGAGAGTAAAAGTTGTTAGCCACAAAATTGTTCGTTTGGTTTGGGTAAGGTTGTGGTTGGAAAGGTTGCTGGTATTGAGTTTGTTGGGTTGCTTGTTGTTGTGGAGGAGGATGCCTTTGAAAGTCGTTGTTTCCTTGGAATTGTTGATTTTGATTCCAAGCAAAATTTGGGCGACTCCTCCAACCCGGATTATAAGTCGAAGAGTATGGATCATTTCTTTGTCGTTGCTGAAAGGCAGCATTGACTTGATCTTGTTCTTGAACAGGTGGATTGTAAGGACACTCTTCGGTAAGATATAATGGATCCGAACAACAAGCACAAACAGTTCGTGGGGGTAAAGCAGGGGCAGGAGAAGGCGATGAGATTTTGGTCTCAATTGCTTCTAGCTTTTTCGTAAGTGCGGCCATCTCGGCCTTCATAGCAATCGACATATCTAATTGATGTATACCTGTCCTAGACTGACCAATTGAAGAAGATGAGGTGGTCTTGGTGCTTTCCCACTGAAGTGTTTGTTCAGCAAGATCGTCGAGAAACTGCCACGCTTCCTCACTAGATTTGGTTAGAAAGTGACCTTGACAAATGGTTTCTAGCAACTGCTTCGTTGCTGGGTTCAATCCCTCATATAAAGTTTGGCAAAGTTGCCAATTTTCTATTCCATGGTTAGGGCATTGAACAAGTAGGTCCTTGAATCTTTCAAAACACTTCCAAAAGGGTTCGGAAGGAAGCTGGGAAAATTGGATAATCTCATTGCGAATTCTCGCGGTCTTATGATGTGGATAAAACTTTTTAAGAAAAGCTTTAACAAACTCTTCCCAATTTTTAATTGAATGTGATGCTGTGCTGTATAACCACTTCTCGGCTAAGTCACATAAGGTGAAAGGAATGACCCTTAGCCTTATAGCATCATCTGATAATTGGGTTGTTTTCATCATTGCGCAAACGTTTTGGAATTTGTTTATGAAGATATAGGCATCTTTAGATTCCAGTCCGTGAAATTTTGGCAACATATTGATGAAGTGGGGTTTGATCTCAAAATTGTCCCCATTTGCCGGTGGGAGTGAAAGATAAGTAGGTAAAGCGGTGCGGACAGGGTAGAAAAGATCCTGGAGCGCGATTCGTTGGGGCGCTTCAACAGGCGGGTGTTGCGGGTTATTCGCACCTGGCGGAGGTGGAATCAGTCCCGTGGGTAAGGTGTTGTTAGGATTATATCCCGACACCCCTTCGGAGGAAGAATATAAAGGTGAAGGTAAGGAAGTGGAAGGAATTTCGACTTCGGAGTCGAAAGCGTCGTCGGTCGGTACCAACGAGACACGGACTAATCGGGCACTAGTGTCCCTAGTCCAACCGGACATACACTAAAGATGTAGTGTAGTCAAAAAGTGAAGAAAATGGGTGTAAGTGGGGTGTAAGTGGGGTGCACGGATCTCTTAGCAACAAATTGCAGGTTTTTGTAAAAATTTCCCCCCCTTTTTTTATATGTGTGGGGCTTTTTGCAAAAAAGATTTTTGATAAAAGGCTTAGACACACGTTCAATCAACCACAAATGCACAATCAGGCCTAGATCTAGGGTCACCTAGGTCAGCTAGACAGCTCCTAACTGTTCCCAAGGGCAAGAAGTAGGACCTCAAACCGCCTCTTCACCGCCAATTGTGGCCAGGTAAGTGCCAGGTAAGTGGGAGGTTCTCCACTACGTAAGTAGTGGGCCTAATTAAGTAACCACTCGTCTTAGACACACTTGCCTAGACACCACAAAGTCAGGTTAGGATCAACGGTCGATGCCTACGACTATTCCTTTGTCCTATTGAGCGTGAAGTCCTTAAGGCCGAGTCTAATCTTTTTTAATTAAATGATGGTCAATGCAATATGCCTTATGTGATTTCTGGGGTCCTGGAAAGGGTGATGAAATCCCCACCCAATATGGTTTGGTTTCAAGCCCCTTAAAGTCTGATTAAATATACAAAACAGTAAACAACCACTTGCAAACAATTTTTTTATTTTTAGCGCGGCGCAAAGAATCCTGCACAAGATCAATTATTGGAAGGGGGAGAGAGATTTTTAGCGCAAAGAATCCTGCAGGCAAATTTACGGAGGAGATATCAGGGGTTCAGAGAAAGAAGAAAATGAGCTCACAGAGGGATTTCGGGTTGCTGACGTCAGCAACCCGCGGCGCTTCCGCGGCCAAAGGGCACCTCGGGCGGTGGTTCCGCGGTCAAAGATGTGGCTCGTTTCCCAAAATTTTTTCCGTCCCTCTGGTTTGGCTTTCCTCTGTTGTTCAGATATAGGGTTTTCTGTTTTGATCTCTGGATTTTTCCAGATCCGAACTCGTTCGTTAATCCTGCAAAATTCACACGATAACACCCTTCAAACAATAAAAAGATGATAAAATTTATATATTTTTTTTTTCAAATTTTCAGTTTTTATGATTTTTTAATTTTATATTAACCCGAAATTGCAAAAAGAAAATACTACGCGATCCCCGGCAACGGCGCTATTTGATTTGTATAGATTTAGTGCTTATGCGCTTTCGAAAGATGAATCAAAAATATTTGTTAACCGCAATCAAGAACGGCGTTGCTTGGTAGCTAGCCGGTGAGTACGGGTCGGTCCACAGGGATGTTGTGTATTTCCTAATTTGGTCTAATGGGTTAATTCCAAACGGTGTGAATGGATTATCGCTAAAAACTAAACTGATTTATACTAAGACTAGAATCTTGTTAGGGTTAGATTTAGGTTAAGTTTGGAAATTGAAGATTTCCTCACCACTTTCAATGCCCTAATTTAGATTTCTTTAGGTGTTATGGTAACAATTAATAAAGGGGATTAGTACCATCGGAAAGAAACGATATTTCTTCCTCTAGGTTCTGGTCCTTCCTTTCTTAATTCTAACCCTAACCTCCATAGAAAACATACGCAACCGGTCGTTTATACTACGGTATCACCGTTACCTCGTGGGATAAGGTGCCGTAGGGAACGGTGTGTGTATGTATGCATGGAGTCCTATTATACGTGATGGGCAAGAAAGGGGTGAGACATTTTTATTTCTCAAGCCTTCTCCAAATCTAACCCTAACAAGCGAGGAGACTACTCGCTCATTAGGGAATTGAAAAACATTTCTAACTATCTAACTAGGGCAGATAATAAAATTATACTAAGGCAATGAAATAAAATTACTTACTTTATTGATGGCTCTCTCCAAACATTTACACAGGAATTTACAGATCTGAATAGATGAAATAAAAAGAGGCATAAACTAAAACAGGTTTTAGGATTTCTATTTATAGAACATAGAAACCCTAGGGTTACAATCGCATAACGTCTGTACTTACAATTTTACCCCTAAGAAAGACTAGTCAACGCACAGCCATGCCGTTACATTTCCCACCGACACGGGCAACGCACGGATTTTGCACCGACACGGGTTCCTTATGGCCGCAGAACCGCGGCCAAAACCCCTGTTTGGTCGCGGATCCGCGGCCATATAGGGAGCTTGTTGGCTGTACTTTTTAGGGATCATTCTGGTTGCATTTTTCTTCTCGTTTCTTCACTTGGTTTCTCAGATTGTCTTCTAGATTTCTTCCAGATTTCTACAGTGAATAATGTCGTGGACTTTACCGTTTGCTTCATGTCGAAGTCTTGAATCTTGCTCTGCCTTTGTGCTTTGTGAAATTGTCCATTGATCTTCGTTTAGTCTTCAAACTGTAGGCTTGATCAAGATTCTTCTATTTGTTGGTCATAGTCTCACTTTTGTATCGTCTTTTTATCTTTTTCACTGTTTTTGTTCCGAAAACCTGTAACCTGCAACTATGTAGCAGACATGGGTCAAAAGTACCTGTTTATTTGTAAAACGAATAAGAATGAGGAATATAATAATGCAATATTATGATATGAACACCGACCGACTCCACCACTCACAGGCGTAACCGCCGCTCCGCAAATCTCGCTATGCGCTGATTCTCCGCCGGCAACATCCCACATTCCACGCCATCACGATCCCCATTAACGAGCGATCCGCTTATTACACGGGCGTGACGTCGGGAGCGTAACTGTCGGCGAGATTCTCGCGCCTGCTACTGTGTGTTGCCGCCACTATATAAACCCCCATCACAGAGGGGTCAAGTAAGCTTTTTACACATCACTTAGCCGTTACTCTGCTTGGATCTTGTGCTAACTTGATCGTCGGAGGGTCCTCGGTGGTACCAAACCCCCCGGGACTTCCTTGCAGGTACTTGGCGCAAACTCCTCAAAAACACCAATCTCCTCAAAACCCATTGAGACCCACACGCAACGGAAGATCACCTCCAAGATCCACCAGAAGATCGACGGAAGACAACATCTGACGGAGACCCGAATAGGGCCTCCATCAGCTGGCGCCGTCTGTGGGAAATAAAACTCCACAAAAACAAAAGTTGGCCTTCCGATCTCCCTCCACATGGCATGAGATCATCCTAAAGATCCAGGTACCAGCTACCGCCGCCCCCTCACCTGAGGCGCGGATGAACCTCCTCCGGTGACCGTCATCAACGCCCTCGCCGGCTGAATAGATTGACTACAGTCCATGGTGGAGGCGCTCGTCTGCGTCCAAACGGCCGGGCCAGGGCCCCAGATTACCGCTCCTCCGCCTCTAGAAGACTCTGACCTCGTCGGCACGGCTGACCACCGGCAGGCTACGTCCCGTGGCTACAGATCTCACGAGTTGATACTCTCTGAGGCCCGTTGGGCGCCCCACAGCTCCACACCATGATCCGCTGCCAGAGCGCCTCACCTTGAGCCTCCTCACGGCCCTCACCCCCCTGAGGAGATGTCGGTCACCTCACCTGTCCGGAAGCATGACCGACACCCCCTCCCTCGACGGGGTCGCACAGAAGGGGCTCGCCACGGCGGCTTGAGGGCCACCTCGCCCGGGGATCTGAGGAGCATCATCAAGAGGAACCGAGGCCGCACCCAGACGTAGATCTCCCACAGCAGAGGCCAGGGATCACAAGGCGCCGAATCCTCGGGGTACCACGGCCGACTCGACGCCCTCGAGAAGAAGATCGAGGGCATACACCGAGAAGGTCACCCTTCGGGCGACGGGGTTAAGTACGCCTCCGACTCGCTTGCCAAGCCATTTACCGAGGGACTTCTCGCTGTTCACGTCTCCTCGCGCAACAAGCCCCCGAAGGTCTCTCTGTTCGACGGGAAAACCGACCCGAAAGACCATTTGGATGCTTTCACCGCGGGGATGAGCTTCGAGGACCATTCCGACACCGCCTAGTGCAGAGCCTTCCCAGCCACCCTCATCCGCTCTGGTCGAGACTGGTTCCGAGGACTCGAGCCTCGCTCAATCTTGACCTTTGACGAGCTGGCTACTCAGTTCCTAGGCCACTTCGTTGGGAACTGTCGGCAGAAGCGCACGGTCGACTACCTCTTCACAATTAAGAGCGGGAACAAGGAGACGTTCAAAGCTTACGTCACCCTCTTCTACAATGCCCTCCTCGAGGTCCCCGAGCACCGGGACGAGACCGTCATCACGGCGCTCGGATCTGGTCTTAGGTACAAGGAGTGGTTGCGCTCCTTTACATTAGCGCAGCCTAAGACCATGGCCGAGGTCAAGGCGTGGACCGAGCGCGAGGTCCAGCTCGAGTCCGAGGTGAACGCGAACATCCCTCAAGCAGAACGGCCCGACCAGAAGAAGAGGGCTCGGGAAGAGAGGCCGGAGCGTCAGCAGCCCTATCACCCGAAGTTCCAGGAGTACACCCCGCTCAACGTCTCCCTCGCAGTGTTACTAGAGGAGGCCCAGGGCGAGGGGTTTTTCAAGTTCCCTCCAATCCCGCGTCAGGCCTTGAAGCGAACCCGGGGCCCCTACTGCGCCTTCCACCGGACATTAGGCCACGCCACGGAGGATTGTAAGCAACTCCGGGACTACATCGAGGAACTCATCTGATCAGGGCACCTCGCCGCCTACTTGAGGGATAAGCGGCAGGCCGACCGCGAGCAGGAGCAGCTTCACCCTCCCGCCGAGCTGACCATCGGCCGATCATGCTCGTTTCGGCAGATGACCGGTCCGGCACCCAGGGAGCCCCGTACCCAATGCCGAGCACGGAGACCAACAAGCTTCCGGGGAGCTCGGACCACGCTAATAAGGTCATCTATTAGCATGTACTTTTTTTAAGGGCAATGTAAACTCTTTTTAGAGTCTGTTGTTAATTTAATAAAAGATCAATGGAACATTGCGAAAAAGAAGGAAATGTCTTATTTATTCAAAAGGTATTATGGGCTCCTCAGCTATACATACAAAAAGAAAAAGAAAATTACACCAGAAGGGGAAGGGGGTGCAGAGAGCACTGCTCATGATACTCAGTAAAGATCTCCGCCAGCCGAGGCCTTGCAAGATCCAGCCTCTACCCCCGATTCCCCCGCGTGCGTTGACCTCGAGCCTCAGTTCGTAGCACTCATGGACGAGTGCCACTGAGCGAGCCAGCCGACCCGCGGAGATCAGGCCGAAGCGCCTCAGAGACCGCAGCTTGCCCACGGCCTCGTCATAGATCTGCTCGGATAGGGGGTTGTAAAGCCCCGGCGATGCCCTCCAGATGGAGTACATCAGCAGCTGCAGCAGAGGGGAGCGCCGGGGGAGCAGCCGGCCGAAGTGGTCTTCGATGCTCTCATAGACCAACTGCACCGTGTCCTCGGCGCAGTTCTGGTCGTAGAGGTTACGTTTTTGAAGTGGATGATTTCGGGGATGGTAAAGGGGAAGTCTTCCATTCTCAACGATCTGTTTGTGAAGAAAGGAAGGACAATGCTCCCTCAGCTTTATATAGCCCACTGCACCCCAACGGAACCCAACGGTCGCCCGTTTTTGCCCACAAAATCGCTGCCACGCGGCGATCATTGAGCCTTCTCTAGCGGAATCGAAACGGCGCGACTCTGGCGCTTCGCCTCCCCACACATTCAATGCGCATGCTACGCGCACGTTCGCCACGACCGTTCCTGTTCCCCATACCTGCAACGGGACGGTCGGGCGAAACCTCATGAAGAATCGGCCATGCATCTACTATGCTCGGCTATCCCTGGCCGGTTGCTTCCCTACACGCAACGCCGGGGATCAAAGTCCTCCTTAGAGGCAGCTCAGCAGCTACCCTGCTCGGCTATCCCTGGCCGGTAGCTTCCCTACTCGCAATGCCAGGGATCAAAAAGTCCTCCCAGAGGCAGTCGAGCCTGACCCTCGCTCGGCTATCCCCGGCTGGTAGCTTCCTACCACAACCGACAGGGATCAAAGCCCTCGCCAAGAGGCAACCGCGCAGCTTCACTACCCGGCTATCCTTAGCAGGCCTCCTACGGCCCCTCCAATGCTAAGAATCAAAGTCCTCCTTAGAGGTAGCCGAGCGGCTTCCCTGGACGGTAGCTTCCCTGCTCGCAACGCCAGGGATCAAAGCCCTCGCCAAGAGGTAACCGCGCAGGTTCACTGCCCGGTTATCCTTAGCAGGCCTCCTACGGCCCCTCCAATGCTAAGGATCAAAGTCCTCCTTAGAGGCAGCTCAGCAGCTACCCTGCTCGGCTATCCCTAGACGGTAGCTTCCCTACTCGCAACGCCAAGGATCAAAAAGTCCTCCCAGAGGCAGTCGAGCCCGACCCTCACTCGGCTATCCCCGGCTGGTAGCTTCCTACCACAACCGACAGGGATTAAAAGCCCTCCCAGAGGTAGTCGAGCCCGACCCTCGCTCGGCTATCCTTCAGGACAAAAGCCCTCGTTAAGAGGCACCGGGTAGTTACCCTGCTCGGCCAAAGGTCCTTGGTAGGCTTCTTACAGCCCCTCCTGCGCTAAGGACCAAAGTCCTCCTTTGAGGAAGTCGAGCCCGACCCTTGCTCTGCTATCCCCGGCTGGTAGCTTCCTACCACAACCGACAGGGATCAAAGTCCGCGCTAAGAGGCACTGGGCAGTAACCCTGCTTGGTCCCCATCCTAAAGGATCAAAGCCCTCGCAAGAGGCAACCGAGCCCGACCTTTGCTCGGTCACCTCCGGCTGGTAGCTCCCTACCCATGACTCCAGGGATCAAATCCCTCGTAAGAGGCATCTGAACGGCTACCCCACTCGATCATCCTAGGCTGGTAGTTGTCTACCCACGACGCTAGAGATCAAAGCCCTCGCCAAGAGGCAACCGCGTAGCTTCACTGCCTGGTTATCCTTAATAGCCTTCTTGCAGCCCCTCCCGCGCTAAGGATCGATGCCCTCCTCAGAGGCAGCCGAGCGGCTACCCTGCTCGGTCATCTTCGGCTGGTAGCTCCCTACCCATGATGCCAGGGATTAAAGCCCTCGTAAGAGGCGTCTGAGCGGCTACCCCGCTCGGTCATCCCCGACCGGTGGCTTCCTACCCACGATGCTAGAGATCAAAGCCCTCGCCAAGAGGCAACTGCGCAGCTTCACTGCCCAGTTATCCTTAGTAGGCTTCTTATAGCCCTTCCAACGCTAAGGATCCAAGTCCTCCTAGAGGCAGCTGAGCGGCTTCCCTGCTCGGCTATCCCTGGCTGGTAGCTTCCCTACTCGTAACGACAGGGATCAAGGCCCTCGCCAAGAGGCAACCGCGCAGTTTCACTGTCCGGTTATCCTTAGCAGGCCTCCTACGACCCCTCCAATGCTAAGGATCAAAGTTCTCCCAGAGGCAGTCGAGCCCGACCCTTGCTCGGCTATCCCCGGTTGGTAGCTTCCTACCACAACCGACATGGATCAATGCCCTCGCCAAGATCAACAGAGCAGCTTCCCTGCTCGGTCATTCCCAGCAGGCATCCTCCTGCCCAACAGACGCTGCGGGTTTGTAACCCTCATAACGAGGCCACTGAGCCTCTTTATGCTCGGCACAACTACAACGGATATCCCTCTGCCCATCACATGCAGCGGATCCGAAGCCCCAACAAGAGACATCCGGTCTATCCAAGTCTGAGTGATCCCCCTCGACTTCGGGGCCATGGAGATGCCTCCTTCTCAGCAGCGCTTGGCATACTTGGCAAGTGATCGAAACCAACTCGACGAACGATCGCTAGACAGATAGACGACCTGACATGGAAGCCTAACAATGCAAGCAAGAATATTTTACGAGCATTCTTCACAAATAGAAGATAAAGTGCAAGCTGATGAAACAAAAAGTTTTACTACCAAAAGCGAAGTCTTTTACAAAGGGTATTTTGGGCTCCCCAGCCTTGAAGTCTTTACAAAGGGTATTTTGGGCTCCCCAGTCTTACAGACTGCCCAGAGGCTTAAAAAAATTCCAGAAGCGGCAAAATAAAAGGAGGAGGAAGACGGGGGCTTTAGGCCTCAGGGCCAGGCACGACCTCGGGGTCCTCGATATCTACCATAAGTTGAGCAGGGTCCTCGGCCACTTCCTCGTCAGGAATCTCTTCCCCCTGCTCATCGACGTTCGCGAGGGGGTATTCGGCCTGGAGCTCTTCATCAGCGAACTCCGGCATCTGGACTTTAACGGCGTCGAGGACCTCGTGCCAAATGGGGGTGGTGGCCACAGCTAAGTCATTGTATAAGTCCTTCGACTTCTTGTAGTCCTCCACCGCCTTCGCTGTCGAGAGGTCGGCCCGCTCCACCGCCTCGACCGCCGCCCCCAACTCCTTCCGGAGGATCCTCACCATCTTCTTCATGTTGCCGGCGAGCGCCTGAGCATCCTCAAGCTTGACCTCGGCAGCCACGGCGGCCTCGCGGTGACGGGTAACCTCCAGTTTCCCAGCCTCTACCTCGCCCTCCAGGGAGGCAACCCTCGCCATCGCCGCCTCCAGCTCCCGCTTGGAGCTCTCTTCCAGCGAGGTAGGCTGGTCCGCGACTTTCATCGCCGGGGCTATCACCTCGGCCTCCATGCGTACGGCAAGGGCGACGTGCTGAAGGACCTGAAAAAATAAGAAAGAGGTCAGGAAGACGAAGGAAGCACCAAATCTCATAAACAACCGAGCACTTACCTGCACGGCCTCCTGGGCGATGGACGCCATCTGGGCTCTGAAGGTCCCCCCGGGGACCTTACCCCCTGCTGACTTCTCTATTTCGTGCAGCAGGCTATCCGCGACAGATTGCCCCGAGGGCACCACGAACTGAAGGCCCCCCTCCACCATGATCGGCAAGGGCGGGCCCCGAGGAGACCTCCGGGGACCCCTCTTGAGTGGCTCCGATGGAGAGCCGGTTTCCTCCTTCGAGACCGGGTCCTCCAGAATTCGAGCCCACTTCCGGCCCGGCGCTCTGCTAGGCCCCGGGACGGGATCCGCCCCCGAACGCTTAAGGGATGCGGCTACTGGAGGCACTGGGATGGAGGCCGAAGGAGCCAGGGCAGGCTTCGAATGGGAAGAGCTGGCGCCTCTAGCCCTCGTGACCTTCTTCAGCTGGTGCATGGAGGCCCGGAGCTTGTTCATATCCATGGGTCCTGCACAAAACCAAATGCAAAGAAGTCAGCGACACATGCAATATAAAAGCCAAAAAGCAAGCCTCACTTACCGACGAATTCGACGGGGCTGAGCCCGACCCAACTCAGGACTCTCTTAGACAACAACACATCAAATTGGGGGATGGGCTCCCACGACGCCACTCTCACCGCGGCGGGGTCATTGGACTGGTTCCCTGGCAACCATTTTTCTCTCGACCACTTGGTGGGCACGGGCCAGTCCTCTCCCTCGGGCGGCGCGACGAAGAAAAACTTCTTCTTCTAGTCGTGAATGGAAGAAGGCAGGACTAAAACTCCTGTCCCGGCAGCGCCCCCCTGTCGCTTTCTAAAAGAGAGGTAGACCCACCTCGGGTCGCTCGCTCGACCCCCAAGATGATTTTTGAAAACAAAAGAAGAATCAAGGATGAAGAGGCTGAAGGTAACTGCCTGTAGCTTTAGGCGGATCAGGAACCCGAGGAGAATCCTCCATGAGTTCGGCACTAACTGGCCAGGGGATAACCCGAAGAAGTTCAGCGCTTCGACGACCTCAGGAGAGAAGGGCAGGTGCATTACACCACAAAAGGCTTCCAAGTACAGGGCGATCTCCCTATCCCGTACTTGGTCTGCCCTCTCTCCCTCCTTGGCCAAACGAAGCGTATAACGTGAGGGCATATGGAAGCAAGCCCGAGCATTGGCAAGCTCGTCCTCATGCCTCACCCAATACGACGCGCCGGGGGCAGCGTCTACCGCCTCCTCCCTGGGGGCTGCCCCCGCCGCACGATCCCGGGAAGAGGATCTAAATCCTGCTCCCCGGGAAGACTCAGGCTCAACTAGAGGGTCCCTAGAACCTACTCCTACGACATCTACAGATTTTACGAAAGAAGACATCTAACCTGGAGAAGAGAGATCCTCGGGAAACAAAAGCAGTAGAAAGAAGACGAGCGCCGAGCAACCAGGACTTAGAGCGAGGAAATATGAAGGAGTAGGGGACCTGGAGTGGTCCCCACCCCTATTTATCACTGCAATCGCCTTCATCCAACGACGCCCTTCATCCCCCGCCAAAACGCCTCCTCATGTCCAACGGCCTCGATCGCTCCACTTGTCGCTCCCACATTGTGCCGCATCCCATCAGACGCCACAGGTCTGCACACGTCGCGTCGGCCAACCGACGCTTGACACATGGACCGTCGCTTCGGTGACAGAATGCACGAACCGGTGCACCTTCCTTAAATGCAGAGATCTCACCCTAGTTCGCTGGCAGAAAAGATAGCTGACAGCCCGGAGACGCATCCCGACGAAATCTTAGAAGGGAGCTCACCCCGGGCGGCCCGACAGTCCACTCTTGACCCGACCCGTCAGCTGGTCGGGACAAGAGTGGGGGGCTAATGATGATGCTCTATATTGGCGATCTCCCAGATCGGGACACGTGGCAGATGACGTGTCCCAAAGCTCAGAAGAAAGGGCCCACAGGGGCTGACCAGGCCACCCCTGTACCCGATCTGCAAGCACAAGCTGGCTCTCCTCAGAGCCCCCTGCAAATTGGCCTCCCAGGCCTCTCAGCTTGCCCCGAGCTACCACAGGACCAAGATGCCTCGGCCTTCCCGCTCGTTCCCGAGTTCCCCCTCCGAGACCATCTTCCTCGGTCCCTCCGACCGATCAACTCCACCACTCACAGGTGTAACCGCCACTCCGCAAATCTCGCCATGTGCGGATTCTCCGCCGGCAACATCCCACGTTCCACGCCATCACGATCCCCATTAACGGGCGATCTGCTTATTATGCGGGTGTGACGTCGGGAGCGTAACTGCTGGCGAGATTCTCGCGCCTGCTACCGCGTACTGCCGCCACTATATAAACCCGCATCACAGAGGGGTCAAGTAAGCTTTCTACATACCACTTAGCCGTTACTCTGCTCGGATTTTGTGCTAACTTGATCGTCGGAGGGTCCTCGGTGGTACCAAACCACCCCGGGACTTCCTTGCAGGTACTCGGCACAAACTCCTCAAAACCACCAATCTCCTCAAAATCCATTGAGACCACACGCAACAGGAGATCACCTCCAAGATCCACCGGAAGATCGAAGGAAGACAACATCTGATGGAGACCCGAATAGGACCTCCATCAGTACCGGATCCTAATCTTGCTCATCTCGCCGCCTCGCCTAAGCGAATCACGAGACGATACGGGACGAGTCGACTCGCCAGAGTCAGATGAGTCGACTCGCCAGAGTCAGATGAGTCGACTCGCCTGACTCTGGTTTTTTAATTAAAAAAATCCTTTCTTGAGATGGCTCAAACCCTTTCTTGTGACGGCTCAGTCATTTAAGTTAGTTCAAAATATGCCTAGAAAGTTTGATTTTTCTCTATTTCTTTGAGATGGCTCGGGCTCCGTTTGAGCCGGCTCAAAATATAACGGTTGTGAATTTTCAAAATACCTTTGACATGATCTCTTTTCTATTTTGTGCAATTCTTTCCCATCTATTAAGAGAGATTACCTTGAACGAAATTTTTATCAGAATCATTATTAAAAATAAATCAAATCATAATTAAATAATACAGTTTATTTGTTTTACAATAGATCGTATGGGTTGTGTACCCATCTATTGCTTCTTCATTGGCAATATTGCTCGCTTGGCTCTTAGCTTGTTGCCTTGGTCCGCTCTTTTTAGAGAAAGGCAGATGTCTGAGAGAATCAGGTCCCTGAAGGACTTCAGTCTCCGTTTGTATGAAATTGGCGGTCGCAGCTTGATTATTTGTTAACACGCCAGGGGACAATGATATTTCTCCCGCCTTGTATTGTTTCTCGACCTAATCCTTGAAGATGCAACAGTCTTCAATAGTGTGTCCCAGCACTCGGTGGTATGGGCTAAAGTTGGGATGATCAGTCATGTTCGCTTCACTTAACCTTTTTGGTTCTGGTAGCCGCAGGCCATTCTTCAGAGCATCTTTAAAAATTTTGTGGACCTTGTCCCTTCGGAATGAGTAGACCTTATTTCTTCTTTCCTCCAAAGTTGGCTCTCAAGATTTGTTAGTTTTTGCTCCGCCCGCTCTCTGCTTATTTAGAGAATCGGTGCTGTTAGAACTTCCGCCTTTTCGGTTGACGTCCCTCCAAGGTTTCGGTCTGTTTGTGAACTAAAGATCTTGAGCGGACTCGGGATTTGAGCGTTCCAACGTTTGGACCTTTTTGGTCAGCTCTTGGAATGTTTTAAGGCCTGCGGTGCACAGGAAAGGTTTCATCCAGTCCTTCAGATTTTCTATAAGAAGACTGACGGATTGGTCTTGCTCCAACGGCGGTTCACATTTGACAGAGAGATTGTGCCATCGGACTATAAAATCCATGTTGCTTTCGTTGTTCTTTGGCTCTGTCCTTACGAGGTCGGCAATGGTGATTTTATCGCTGACACTCATGAACCTTTACTTGAACATGGATTCTATTTGAGTGAACGTCGTGATCGAGTCATCTGGTATGCTTGCATACCAATCGAAAGCAACATCCGTCAAGCTATTAACAAACTGACGGAGAAGGAGCGCATCATTGCCCCCAGTATTTGCGCATGATGCTTTAAATTGGGCAATGTGCTGGTTCACATTTCCCATCCCATCGAACCTTTCAAATTTGGGGACGACATAGCCAATGGGAAACTCCACACGATCGTACCAAGCAGGATATGGTCTCCCGCTACTGCTGGCATCTTTTTGCTCTCCGGCTTCGGCTACCAATGTTTTGACTTTGTTGGCAACCAAATCCATGATTTGATCTTGAGTTAGCGTGTTGCTGTCATCGGCCGCCAAGACATTTCCCGAGATAGGATGCGACCGGCCTTCATGCGGTCTGCCCACCTTTGGATTTGAGGGAATAGGCGTCAGTTGTCTCGGGACACCGCTTCCGGATTCATGAGTAGAACCATGCGCTTGATTGGGCGGCTGAGAGGCAAGTTGGGCCGTGAGCTGTAAGACGACGTTTATCAAGTCGTCAATTTTTGAGTAGAGCTTGGCCATCTCTTTGTCTTTGTTTCTGAGCTGCTTTCGGAGCTCCTGGAGAAGTTGCTGCTCTGCGGTCTTAGGATGGAAAGTTGGCTCATCTTCGCTTTCCGAGCCCGACTCCTCATGAACTGAGAGATCTCTCTGCCTATCAGCCTCACTGGGAGGATTTTCATCACCCTCCGGAGGATGCTGGTCTCGAGAAGCGACGGCTATATTCACACCAGGTTGGATTTGAGATGTGGTAGCCCCATCCTTGCTTTTGCTGCGAAGGTTGTCACTGGGACGTGTGCCCACCATGTAGACGGTGTGGATAACACATTCAGCCATCCTTTCATCGCTGGCAGCTGGTTTCGCGGAACGGTTTGGGCTTTGGAAATTCACAAATTTCAACATGGCCGGAGTCCTAGCCCTTTTGTTGGCTCTGTATCTAAGCCGCTTATGCCTCAGCTTCTATGCCTTGAGCGCTTGGCAGGCTTCTGTTCTTCGGGAAGCCGCCATAGGCCGAGTGATGGGGAGTTTAGAGAAGATACCCAATCGAGCTGTTGTCAGGGGCGCCGCTGGAGCTTGCCCGGGATGCCTTGTTGCTTTGTTGGTGTTGACGGCCTTGCCCCCAGCTGGGGCCAAGGAAATTCGTTCAAACACCGACTTGCGTTTGGGTTAGGGCGCCCTCGCGACCATGACATTCGGCCTTTTCCCCTTTGAGTCTGGTTTATCCATCACCGGGGCTTGAAGAGCAGGGATGGTGTTAGCTGGCATGAACAGAATAGAGCCGAACTGTAGCAGCGGCTCCTCCCATTGTCTCCCAAGACTGGCCGGGAGGACCGTCCTGGAGTCCATTTTCATCGTGTAGGAGATGGGAGATGTGCCGAGAGTCGAGATTATCTTTGGAGACATTGTTGAAAAGTGTTTGCTTGAAAACCTGCATGAAAGAGCATTATTTTAGTATAAATATAGATACGTATATTGATTGAGTTCGCATGAACGTTTAACCCGAAATATGGGAGGAGAGATAGGTCCCACCGGGCGTGCCAGAATCTGTAGGGTGTTTTTCATCACCCCATTGAGATGGAAATACGCGTGCGCTTGTTAGGCGCATTACAGATTCCCCCTTTCCAAGGTAGGCTAGGGTTTATTGATTGTGGGGATCCGAATCTCCGGCAGCCGCGGACTAAGCTGCAGTTAATTACCCCTCGCTTTTAGGGCGAGAGAACCTCCGATTAACGGGTTTAACTGGTCATGCGAACTCAATGTGCAGTGTACGTGTGTTGTGTTTTGAAAAAGGGGGGTTTTGGATATATCGGGGGCCCCGCAGAGTTTTTACGGGGGTCCCGTTTCCCGGATAGTGGGCTGGGGGTCAAGGGGGCTAGCAGCCCCTTGCGGGGTGCGGGGCAGCGCCCCGTTAGAATTTTTTTTCTAACAGGGACGGTGTCATGGAGTATGTTTGTGTGTTTGTATAAGTATATACATATATATACACACATAAGGGAAAAGGGCATCCAAAGGATGCATGGGAGAAAGCGCTCGGGCGCTAGAACCTTTGGGCGCTAGCGCTTTGAGCGTCAGGACGCTAGCGCTTTGGGCGCTAGCGTCTCACGTGCTAGGTACATGGGCGCTCGGGCGCTAGCGCTTTGGGCGCTAGCACTTTGAGCGCTAGGGCGCTAGCGCTCTGGACGCTAGCGCCTCACGTGCCAGGCACGTGGGCGCTCGGGCGCTAGCGCTTTGAGTGTAGGAGTGCTAGCGCTTTGAGCGCAGGGGCGCTAGTGCCTCACGTGCTAGTGTAACGCTTCGAAAATCGTTTAGGCAGTTTTTCGGTAATCGGCTAAATTAGCAGTCTTTTCCGTAAAAAGTCAAAATAGGTATTTTTCATTATAGACCTTATTATACAAAATTTAGATAAGATATTACTATAAATTGGTCACTAAAATGCCACTTAAAATTTTCTAGTTAATTAAAAAAAAATTCCTTAATTAATTATTTTTAATATTATTTTAAGCTTTTAAAAATACATTTAATTAGTGATAAATACAAATTTAATTGGGTAATTTACATAATTAGGAATCATAATAAACTAAAATATAGTGTAACAAAAATTTTATCAAAACATTTCAAGTTTAGTTGTTTTGTGGTTTAAAATGGTTTGAAAATGAATTAAAAAGGGTTTTTTTGTAAAATTTGATGTGATGGTCATTTATTGATCTTGTGAAGGACTTTTGTGTAGAAAATTCTACACCTTTCCCTCACATCTCTCCCTTGCTCTCCTCTGGTCGAAATTGTTGCAGAAAAACAGCCCCATTTCCTCCAAATTCTTGCATCAAAATTCTTGCAAAAATCCTCCGAAATCCATAAAAATTCACATTTTTCCTTCACAAATTCAATCCAAAACCCTAAGCCATCCCTTCGCAAACCCTAGTTGGTCTAAAGCAAGGGGAAAAGAGGCCACTTTGGAGGTTTAGTGCAAGGGAATCAACACTTGGGAGGTATAAATCCTAATCTAGTTGTTAATTGTAGTTTAATTTGCTAGATTTAGTAGTTTTAGTGTGTAATTTGGTTATGAATTCTTGTTTAGGAAATTCTAGTAAAGGTTTGGTGTTGTAATTAGGGTTTGTAGCATGGTTGATGGGTTTAATTTAGGGTTTTGGCTATCTAGTTGGTTAGAATGGTTGTTTGTGCGATGTAGCGATCGCTACACCGTTAAATCGCGATAATTGCATCGATATTTCTATGTCAATGCTTACTAGTTTTTCTAAAATTTTAGGAGGTGATCTAATTGCATTATATTGGCGATATAATTAGCATCTTATACGACTTTTAGTGTGCGCGAATGCGGGGTTTTGTCTTGTTGGGTTTTAGTTTTGACGATTTCCCCGAAACGGCGATTTTAGTTAAGGTTTTAGCGATTTTCGTGTATTTTAGGCGTACCGAGTGCACATTGTGATTAATTCAAGAGCGTCGATCTTTTCATATTGTGAGTTGTGTCATTTCAGGAATCTGTAATCTTATATTGTGTGTTATGCAATTCTAGGATCGGTCGCGGAAACATCAGACGCGGCGCGCAAAGGCAAGGCGGTGGTCGGATCGGATTAGCGAGGCATTCAGATGAGTAGATGTATTCATCTATGGGGGAATCGTCTGGATGGCGCGAGGCGCCCCCTAGTTAGGATTACTTTATTTCTTGCAAGATTTGCATTGTTAGTTAGCTAACCCCCCCATTCACATTGCATACCCTTATAGCTAATCGTGTGCTAGATTGCATGGATATTCATATACTCATGTGTGATATCACTTCATAGGACACGTACACCATTACCATTGGCTCCTGTTGAACGCGCACTATTTATGTGACACACACTCCTTTGGTAATTGCCATGCCACGAGCACTGTAGGACCTGTTTAGTTTAGTATCACCACTTGTATTATACACGATATATGAAATCGCATAGCATGTATATACCTCGCATCATCATCATACTTACATAGATTTCTAGCCACAAATCGCATCGTATACCTTGATATCATAGACATTTATCATATACAACATGTTGGGCATTATGATTTTCTTGAGGATTTCAGTATTGCTGCGAGTTTTGGATTTTGGGGAAAACCGCAAGAATTTAAAAAAAGCTTATATTTATCATTTTTAAAAAGAAAGCAGCGGTTTTCTCGTGATGTATGTGTCATCCACCATGAGTTTTCATGTTTTCTGTTGGATTTCGAGACCCGGTTCGAGGAGTGGATGAACCGTCTCGGGTACATGGTGGGCCCGGTATGGTACCCCGGGGCAAGAAGATCGAGTTGTAGACGATGAGCCTGGCAGGGGAAGACTACCTACCGGTGATGTTTGCCGCGGCGGATATCCGGAGGATACCGACCGTTGTCGTGAGATTTGATGATATGGGCCGATCCGGACTGACGGAGCCCGATGTATTGAGACATTGATATAGTGAGACATTGAGACAGATGTATTTCCATATTTGGTGTCGATGCTTGACACGGTTTTCAGATAATTTCATGATGGTACTTAGCTATTGCACAGATATTCTTTTTCTAAAGTTAAGAATGCAGAACTTATAGCATTTAAAACACTTAAAGATTTAGTATTGATATTGCATACACGTGCATGCATACTAGAGGTATTACATCACATCTGGACATACATGCTGTGACGCATTTGCGTGCATTCTTACGATAGCCCTACTAGATGTTATATTCTACTCACGAGCTGGCAACTCACTCCCGTTGTGCCACAGTGTCTTGCAGGTCGGACTCATCAGCCTAGTAGCGGCGACTTATCTTATTAGTGATTTCTGTTGCTCAGACTCGCGACATTGCTCGTAGGTAGGTTGCGAGAGCACTTTTATCTCTTTTTGTACTATTTTTGTATCTAGTATTCTCCATCTACCACTTCTTATGTGTATATACGACTTAGTGATGAGACTGAGAGATTTGTGTATATGTGGTTTCTTTTGGGTCTAGCTCACTTGAGCCGACGTTGTGTTTTCTTATATTTCGCATTTCTTTATGCTCTTTTCTTGAGATTACATATATATATATATATATTGCATATGGTTGTGATCCGCCTTGGGCGAAGAGCTAGCTCCCTCTTGGGGATGCCATTTTGTGATTACAGTTTATATATCTTGTTGTACCCATTTTGGGGAATAGAATTTACAAAGGAGACTCTGCCGAAATTTTCGGAAATTTTTGATGTTTTTAAAAAGGGGTTCAATGCAACTTAATTGATTTCAAGTTGTTTTCATGAAAGGTTTCCTTCATTCTTTTGATTTTGGTTTAGATTTTTCTGGGCTTTGGCTGACTTAGCTTACGTTACGCCTTTAGACGTCTCGTAATCTAAGTGCCAGTCACGTTCCGTACTTTCGGATCGTGACAGCTAGGCACGTGGGCGCTCGGGCGCTAGCGCTTCGAGCGCAAGGGCGCTGGTGCTCGGGAGGCAAAAGGGACTTGGTCCCTGCAACGGGGGTTATACTCACAGAAAGGAACACTTATTATTTTGTGTGTGTGTGTGTGTGTGTGTGTGTGTGAGGAGTTAAACTCCTAGGATATTTTGAAGCTTATGAAGGGCTTCTCCCCTTGAGCCCTGGATCTTCCCCAAAGTGGGGTTTCTGGAGATGGGTCTCCTTTTTCTTCCTGTCGTTTGGCCGGATCTTGGAGAAAGGGGATGAGATTTAAAGATCTCCCATTTTTGAGATATAATGGAAGATCTGAGTTTCCCTTTGTGGGTTTTGTGGTGAAAAACTATTTAGTTTTATAAAAGGAAGAGTAAAACTCTTGATTTAATTCAAAAGAAAGAAGAAAGTTTTAGAACCTTGAGGAAGGAGAAGATCACAGATCTTGATGCTTTTTGGAAGAGAGAAAAAGTTGTTGAGATATTTTCATTATCTTGGCCTTTATAGGCTATACACTTTACATATAGCCCCTTGGGCTTTACAAAAATGACATTTTGCCCATCCCATAGCTCATGTGCTATTTCTTTTTGCATATAAGCCATGGGCTTTACAAAAATTTGGCTCTATGCCCATTCATGCATAAAAAAATTACATAAAAATTATTTATTACATGATTTTATCTTGGGCATGGAGGAGGGCTGGCCCTTCATGTTCGGACTCGACCTGGCTTTGACTTGATCCGGGCTTGGGCCCACTTGATCCGGCCTTGGGCCCACTTGGTTTGGGGTTGACCTTGACTTTGACTTGGTCAACCGGGGTGCAATTTTTGACCCCAACATGTGTAGGACTCTAAAGACTTGTCAATACTCCGGCAGTAGGTGATGATCATATCAAACACCCACAAGCCGCAAGCGGTCTTCTAAACGTAACGGCCACCCGGGTATTGAGCGATCACGATCAGAAAATTAACAAGCAAGCCTTCTCATACTCCTGTGAATCCAATCAGTAACACTACCGTACAGTCCGGTCTCTTCGTCAGATATCTCGCATATCGCCAGCCTGGGGGGTGGTAAACGTCAGACCCCAATAGCCTCATAAGTCATGCTGATGTGAGGCTCACAACGGTTGGAGAAACTACTGGTACCACCTACCAGTAGATCTCAATAACCCTGGCCAGGGATTTTGTGTTATGGCCAATCAAGCATAGCGCAACATCAACCCCCAATACCGGGAGAGACGAAATCCCCTCCTATCGCTCATTGCCTCCATGTGACTCGGGACTGTACCAAAAAACCACCGTTTTGCACACCTCAGTAGAGCCGTGGCAGGGTGGAAATCAAAGCACAGTGGGAGACACACAAGACTCCATGACGACCTCGGGTCGACAGACTAACCTGTACCAGTGTCACCAGAGAACTGCTATCTAACGATAGGTATAATATATCTAGGAGTTCTCGGCGAGTCCGTTCAGTGTACCCAGTTTCCACCGAGCACCTGTATACCTTCTCTGATGTCAAACACCAATGGATATGGGATCATCCATCGCCCATCACATGGGTCATGAAGCGTATACGCTAGTCTACTCTGGAATATCGATGTCCTGTCTCGATACTCCTACGACTAGGAACATTTGAAGGATGTACTTGCCGACTACCTCTGCCCCACTAGTATGATCCACATCATAATCTCGGTAGTCAAGTACTCATCCTAAGGGCTTTATCAAGATGTAACAGTGAGAGACTATAAGTGTACATGTTAAGATAAAGAGCAACCAGATAACATACCATCATGTCGAGCAAGAAAGTCCTCCCTATATATGTCCAAGCATCCACTACAATATACGTCACATGTACAGTAATGGCCTCTAGGGCATACATATAACTAACAATCTCCCACTTGCAATAAGGACATTTGTTGCAGTATCTCATACTCAACGTCCTATAGCGCTAGTCTCTCTAGGGAAAGGCCTTTGTGAGTGGATCCGCTGTGTTTATCTTTTGCGTCAACTCTCCTAACCTTGATCCCTTGGAGATCAACCATCTCCCTGATCAGGTGATACTGTCTTTGGAATATGTCTGGATCGCTGATGGGATCTGTGTTCCTAGGCCAAACCCACAACTCCATTGTTATCACAATAACAGTTATTGGACGCTCAATGGTAGGAACCTTGTTCATCTCATGAACAAGAAATGTCCAGACAACCACTTTGGTAGTATCGCTGGTAGCGATGTATTCAGCCTTTATCGTCTAGTATGCCACGGTATCTGGCTTGGAACTCTTCCAACATAGCGTCCCTCCACTGAGGGTAAAGACAATTCTTGTCACTGACTTTCAATCGAGCTTATCACTCTGGAAGCTTAAACCAAGAACATTCTTTTAGAGCTTCTCAAGTACTTAAGAATGCCCTTCATAGTTGTCCAGTGATTCTCTCAAGATCCGATTGATTCCTGATCACTACACCTAGTGAGTTAGCTATATCTGGTCTGGTACATAACATCGCATACAAGATAGAGCCTACTGTCGAAGCATAGGGTATCACTTGTACACGAGCTCTCTCCAAATCAGTCTTGAAAGACATCTTTTTGGAGAGAGTGATTCCTGAGTAAGTCGGCGAACCACAACGCTCAGAATCTTCCATACTAAACCTCTTTAGTATGGTGTTAATGTACCTGGATTTAGGACACTCCCAACATCCACTTAGATCTGTCACCATAGATCATAATCCCAATATGTAGTAGGTATTATCCAGATCTTTCATTGAGAATCGTGATAAGAGGAGCTTGACCGAATGTAGCATAGGAAATCATTTCCTATCAAGAGTATGTCATCTGCGTACAATACGTGGAGGACAACCTCACTCTTTACAACCTTCTTGTATATACAAGGTTCATCTGCCATTTTGATGAAGTCAAACTCTTTGACTGCCACATCAAAACAGATGTTCCAACACCGCGATACGTGCTTTAATCCTGATAGACTTAAACATAGGCACTGGAGAAAAGGTTTCATCATAAACCACACTTGGTTATTGACGATAGCCTTTTACTACAAGTCTAGTTTTGAAAGTCTCAACTTTTCCATCTACACCAAGAATCTTCTAAAGATCCATTTACTCCCGATGGGTTTTACCCCTTCAGATGCAACATCCAAAGTCACACTTTGCTAGTGTATATGAATTCCATCTTTGATTGCATAGCATCCAGCCATTTCACAGAGTCTCCATTTGTGATGGCCTGTCTGAACCTGGTTGGGCCATCATCTACCATGATGCAGTCCTCGCTCCCATTGTCACCGAGAAGACCGTAGTATCTCTCAAGTGGATGAGGAACCCTACCAGATTCGCGGAGAGGCTGAGGTTCGTTAGAGACTATTGAATCTTTTGGTTTCACCAAATCATCAGCTGTTAGTTTGTCTAGCTAGAACTCCTTCCAGTTCTACCTCATGACCACTAATTTCTTCACAAGAAATTCCTTTTCTAAAAGGGTGGCATGCTGAGAAACAAAACACGTTTTGCTCCTTAGTGTGGTAGAAGATATTCCCTCGCAAATGTTTGGGATATCCTAACAAACTTACAGAGCTGACTTTGCCTCGAGCTTGTCTGGATTTTGCTTTTCAACATAGGCCGGACAACCCCATATCTTAACTCGTTTAAGATATGGTCTCTTCTCATACCATATCTCATATGGAGTGGTAAGCACTGATTTGGATGGAACCTTATTCAATAGGTATGTAGCTTCTCAAGTGCATAACACCAAAAGAAAATAGGTAACTCAACAGTACTCATCATAGAGCGCGCTATATCTCATAGGGTGCGATACCCCGTCCCGATACACCGTTGTGCTGCTTCTTTTAGAAAGATTCCTAATCGTCTTGTATACGAAGGAGTAAGTTGAGAGAGAATCCTATTCTCTATTTAGAAAATCCAGGAACACCATGCCCAAGTATTCTCCTTCTTCGATCACATCGAAGAACTTAATACTTTTACCCGTCTGGTTCTCAACTTCAAGCTTATATTCCTTGAATTTCTCAAAAGTTTCAGACTTGTGTTTCAACTGGAACATATGTCCGAATCTTGAGAGATCGTCGATGAATGTAATAAAGTACAAAGAACTAACCCTGGCATTTGTAGACATAGGACTGCATACATCACAATGTATCAGTCCCAAGAGTTCAGTAACTCTTTCTCTGTTTCAAGTAAACGGAGTATTGATCATTTTACCTTTAAAACAAGACTGGCAAGTATCATAAGATGAAAATTCGTACAAATTCTCATATTCATCCTTATGTAACCTAGAGTCGTGTCGCATTGATATGACCTAGTCTACAATGCCACAAGAAGGATTCGTTCATTTCTGAACTATTCCTCTTGTATGTGTTCTGTATATTTTGAACCGTGGTTTGATTTAGAACGTATATACTATTACATAACGTGCCTGATCGAATCAACTCTTGATTCAGGAAAATATTCACAATATTATCCTCCAATACAAAATTATATCCTTCTTTAATCGAATAATGAAAATGATGTAATGTTGTATATTAGGTTCGACATGTAATAACATCTGTTCAGAATCAATGTATTTACCTTTTGGTAATACATGGTGATATCTGCCAACTAATTTGGCTGCAACAATTGCACCATTCTCTAACACTTAGAGATGTCACCCTATCCCAGTTCTCTACCTTTCTGTAGCCCATGTAACATATTACATATGTGGGATCCTGTTCCGGTATCTCATACCTAGGACGTAGAGGACACTGAGAAACAGTTCTTGGTAATGAACACACCCGAAGAATCAATATGCTTTTTCCTCGATTGGGTGGCATGGGAATCTGGATATTCCCCTATTTCCTGATCGGACTTATAACAGTTATAAGATAGAGCGGAACCAATGTTCCCCAGCTCAGTATAATAAGCAGGTTCGGTCAATACATCCATATTATTATCTTGATTAAGACATGACATGGTCGCTACCAGGAGAGAGAAGAAAACACTCTGCGTGCGCTTTTGCAAGATCAAATTGGTTATGATTTTATCTAATCAGGATGGCTCCCACTGTTTTTATCAAATCTTCCTTCAAACCCTGAAAGGTAAGACTAGCCGAGATTAATTACACCCTACAAGTTCGCCAATCTTTCGGCTATGTCAGTGTCGGTACTTTGAAGGAGGTTCCCCGTGCTTTCGCACGGACCTAATTAAAATAAACCTCGTTTTTCCAGGGGCGTAACCCCGTTAACACCTTTCTAGACACTTACTTGATCGGCTAATTGTAATGTGTAAAACTCTTTCAGGAGTAACAATTACTCGCAGTGGGTATCGGTATCCAACTATCTCATAGAAGATATGCAATCTCATTGCAAATTTCAACTCTTGAAACTTACGATAATGGTTTTTACCCCTAGTACTTATGACCTTGGCTATGGTCAACATATCATAAGTCTTAGTCAAGTTCTACCCGTCATTTTGTGATTAATTAGACCCACCCACATGACCTTTGGCTATGGTCAACATAATCATGTGACAGTCCTAATTAGTCATATCATATGCTGTGTAGGAAGACATCACTTAGCTACCGTACACTACGCCTTGACTATGGTCAACATACGCAGCACGAATACTAAGTACTCTATTTCCTAAAATGACGGAGGGTCTGCGAATGGTTTTTATGAAAACCTTTAACGCTTTGAACTTGATATCGTTGTAGAATCGGGTGATTTTGAAAATGAGTGTTTTTGAGGCTTTTACTAGTTTTGCTAAAGAGATCACTGCCGGTGAAGAGATCTCGGCTCTTTCTTTATCGAATAAGGTGCTGGATATTTCACAAATAGCACCATACAAAGCAAAACTATAGAAGCAATCAAAATACAAACCGAGTGTGTTGTAGCATCTGCTAGTTTCGCTAAAAAGATCACTCCCGGTGAAGGGATCTCGGCTCTTTTCTTATCGAATAAGGTACCGGATATTCTACAAGGAATACCGCTATGCAAAGCAAGAACTAGAGCGACCATGTTTTTAAAACAAGTTTCTACAACATCTTTAGGTTTCTTTTATTTCATTAATCTCATTAATGAAATCCCATCAGTTTATGCTTCCCAACCATCACAGAAGAAACGAAAGCATCGATATTTACTATATATCATCATATATATAATAAAAGCATTCGTCTCAGAATAATAAGTGATCACATCACAGAATATCAGCAGCAGAAGAACATATATGAAATATTGGATATACTAGGAATTCCGTGTTTTAAATTAAGCCAGTATAAAACACGGATTCTACGGTCGCGATGAATAGCCAAATCCACATCCCTAGACCCCTACAAGAGCGGCAAGCAACCCTACCAATTCTAGAGTTAGGAGACCCGGTCTCGACTCTTCGAGATGGTCTCCCACTGGACCCTAGAACCCGGTTACTTGTGCTCCCCTCCTTGGGTCTATCCTAATGCGGAAAAGTAAGTAATATACATTAATAGTGATTGTTTTCTCCAATCAGAGCAAAGCTCTGTTCAAATTTCAAATTTTGAAAATAAAGCAGTACTTCATAGCAGCGCCAGCGCTGAGAGAGCAAAGACTCTGAGACGACGCTCACATGCAAAGCACATGAACGCTAGCGCTAATAGCGCTGCACTCTAAGCAGCGCACCACATGCAAAGCACGTGAGCGCTAGTGTCACGACCCGAAATAGCACGTGACCGGCCCTTGAATCATATGAAGTTTACAGGACCTCATCTAATTCAAGTAAGCCTAATGCCCAGAAATCTAAAACCATTTTAAGGAAGAAATAAAGAAAACTAGTTTTAAAACAAGTGTTTTTTAATAACATAAGCCGAATATGCATTTTAAAAATCCCAAGTCTTTTCTGAAAATTTCGGCAGAGTTTCCTTTGTAAATACTGGCTCCGAACGGGGTACAACATGAATAATTTATACATCAATGATAAAAGGTATCTCCAAGAGGGAGCTAGCTCTTCGTCAATCGACGGTCACAACTACGCAAGCAATATAATATACAACGCCGAAGGGCGAGTATCAAAACTCAAAAAGGAAACTCAAAGTCATCAAGAAAACCATAATATTACAACGCGCGACTCTAAGGTCGAAATAATACACAACTGGTTTTCTAAGTCTGAAACAAATATACAAGTCTGGTTGTTGGAATTTTACTAGATACAACTGAAAATAAATAAGTACAATGGTGGTCACGATGCGAGTGAACCCACCTACCAAAGCAATTACCCAGAATGGAAGCAGTGTGCCAGAAAACCGCAATGAAACCTGTACGGCAAAACCTTCAAGAACTGTGGCACAACGGGGGTGAGTTGCCAACTCGTGAGTAGAAAATATCACAGAGCATAAATCGTATGTATGACTCAATCCTAGGTCAAATACGATCAGTAATATATATCCTCAAAAAGATAAAGTCTGAAGCATGATAAGGTGGCAAGGGTAAATATCTATACATCAGTGTAATACCAAGTGCTCATGTCAGTGCCTCAGGTAGCAACATATCATAAATATAAGGCAGGATCAATGTAATCAGTGCCAACTATAGCATGAAGTCTATAAGTATGTGGATATCATCCAACTATGTAATCAATGTTTGTATGCATGTGAATCTCGTCCACGTGTCAACCAATGACACAAAACATCATGCATGTAAATATCAAAAAGCATATGCATGGAAGTATGCGGATATAAATCAACGGGTGTCCCTCGCGACACACTAAAATTATGGAACCTGAGTGTCCAGCATCGACACTAGAAACATTATGAAACCCATGCCCAGCATCGGCACGTAAATCCTCATATATCGGGCTCCGTCAGTCCGGATCGGCCCACGGGCTCCGTCAGTCCGGATCGGCCCATATCATCTCTCGACTCCAGTCGGTATCCTTCTGATATCCGCCGAGCCCAAATACTATCACCGGTAGGTAGTAGTCCCACTGCCAGGCTCACCGTCTGCAGCACAGCAATCCGTTCTCGCCCCGGGGTATCATATCGGGTCCACCATGTACCCGCAATCGGCCTCATCCAACTCCTCGAATCAGGTTTCACATGTCACATGTCTCAGAACCGAGAAAACGCATGGTGGACGCACTGAAATATCATATCAAGAGAAACCGGGTTTTAAACAATGAATACTTTCTTTTAAAATGACCACGGTTCTCAAATCCAGAAATCTCATGAAAACAGCATATGTCAATGCGTAAAATCATAAAGCATGATGTATGCGACATATGATAAAAATGTAAGCATATCCGTATATCATGCAACATAAAATAGTAATATGCACACATCGAGGGGAAAACCGCTCTTTTAAATGAATCCAGTTTTAAAATATATCTTGCGGTTCCCAAATCTCCAAAATAAAGCCAGAATCATTTATGTATGTGCAAATACGTATGTATGCAAGTATGGGCGTACAATATGTATGTGTGCCAGTATGGATGTACAATTAGTCATATCCTGATGCAACAATCCTACTGTGTAGTGACATGGCAATTATCGATGATGAAGTGTGTGAGCCGGCAAGCAGGTGTACGTGGAACATACGCATCATTGATAATGGTGCTGGTGTCCTGACAACATGGGTTTAATATAACAATAAACACATTTACACATGCAATGCGATGCAAATAGCAAGAAATGCGGAAATCGAATAATAAACGCAACAACGAAGAATCTACATCAATATGTATATGTCATACAGTTTTGCCATTTGAAATAAGACGAATCGTGGTGTTTAGAAAAATAAGGGCTACGGTGTTTTTAAGAAAAGATGCGTTTTTTGAAAATATCCGTAGAATCCTTTGGCCTGTCTTTAAAATACTCACTATTCGTTAGTTTTGAAATAGGTATGACTCGGGTCTAGTCTAACATCTACTAAGTACTACAGAACTAAACGAACGGTCTAACCGAAAGGGTTTCATGAGACATGGGTGTTTTGAAAACCCAACGTGTCTGATATGTACGTTCCGCCATTTTGAAAACAATTTAGAAGGGTTTCCTTGTTTTAAACGTTTCGTGTCATATCAGACACGTAGGTAAATACTGAGACTATAGCTCCCTTTTTTGGAAATCCCTTCGATAACTATCAATGCATGCAAAATATATCCAGGTACTATCCTCTGACTAGTCCTGCTCAGTACGAAAACAAATAGCAAATATCATAAAAACGTACTGCTCCATAAGAAATCAGTCCCAAAATGTGCATATAAATGCTACGTGCGTCTGGTGCGCACGGAAATCGAAATCCATAAATGTGTTATACATGTGCATAGAAGCAAAATTTAGGTGCAACGGGTGTGCAAGAAACGCCTGTCAGAGGCAACGGTGTGCCTGACAACAATATTAGGTGCATCTGATATGCACAAGAATCCTGATTTAGTGCATCTGGTGTGCACCAAAATCGCATCTCATAACATGCGCCCAACATGTGCGAAAATCCAAATCAGGTGCATCCATCACTCACGAATAAAATCTAAATCGTGTGCATCCAACATACACGAAATCACGAAATCCAGTATCAAGCGCCGGACATGCGCAAAATCCAATCCAAGCACGCCAAATATGCGCAAGAATCCAAATCAAATGCACAGAGTGCATGAAATCAACATCAATATCAGAATCTAAATCGACAGTATATAATAAAGCTCAATCCAAATCAGATATACCGTGGTATATAATCACATAACCATGTGCAACCGCGTGCACAAAATCTAACCAAAACACTAAAAGCGCATGAAATCTATGCCGAAAGCATAAGTCAAATCATATGCATGCCCTAAGCATAAAATCAAAACCAATATCTCCAATGACATCAAATCGAAGTCAGGTGCAACTCTGGTGCACAAAATATGTATCAATGCACTGCAAGCATATGTGAGCTATACCGAGTGCAAAAAACCAAATCGTGTGCGTACCATAAGCACAAAATCAACCTAACTGTATGAAATCCATGAAATCATAAACATGTGCAGCCAAGGCACAAAAACGATATCCCGTGTGATAACTGTGCACAAATCATAAATCAACACAACGGTGTATAAAGCATATCTTAAATGCAATACTGTACACAAAATATAAATACCCAGTAGATGCAACCATGGTGCACGAAAACAAATATCATGAAACTCGGTCATCAAAACTCAATCATGCGAATAGATCGCCCAAAATACCGAAATCAAGTTTGGCGGAATAGTCCCGCTCAAGCGTATCCTCTAAGAATCTCTGGCCAACTGTCGTGGTCACTGATGACATGTCTCGTCGACGATGCCGAACTCTAGCCTGCTGGGTATGCGTAAAATGACCACTCCTGGGTCCAAGTCTTCTCGTATAATATTCCAGAAAGGTCCTGTATAGGTCTCTCCCAAATCTCGTTTCTGCCGAACTGCCCGAAAGTTATCACCCTTTACTACATTTGTTCCTGGATCCGGAATGGCTGCATACTCATCGCGACTCCTTCTGGAGATATATCCATATATAATGCCTCTGTATGCGTGTCACATCTCTGAGGTCGGCGGAGTAGAACGTCATCTCGTCAAGATCTCGTACGAACCTCTTACTCCACTTTTCTCTAATGTCGACTGCTTCGGACTCGTCTCGTCGTTATTGCATGGTCTGTGCTCCAACAGCTATACTCGTATCTGGAGTCTCCCAAGCAATGCATCCCATCACATAGCATCCGAATGAAGTTGAACCATTCGATCGATTCGTCAAAACCTCGTAATCCCCCAAGAGCTCAACATCTCGGGTATAGTTTAATAGTATCGAGTATATGCTACAGCACCGGTGGACCAGCCGTAGAAGGGCAAACCCAAGCCTCACTAATGGCACCGTGGAACTGCCGCAAACCCTAAGGTTCAAAGGCTTTCACATGTCATTATGTCGAGTTAGGGTTTCATTCTTCTAGAGGGTCCATAGATTTGCTTGTATGTCTTTCCGAATACTTTAAACTTGGAATATGGGTTTCTGACATTCGATCGCCTCTATCGACTCTCAACGTACCTGCGTGAAGTCGTCTCTAGCTGGAATCAATCTATCTGATGACCTCGCATCAGGGTAAGCGAACGAACCACATGTCCTAGTCATTCATCCTCGGGTGACTAGCGACCTTCTATCATATCTCTAAGTACAACTCGTACTGCAATAGCTCCAACATCTGGGGCAATATCTCATCGTTCACAGCAACAACTGGCTTATTCGTCTGCACGCTGAACAGTGCCTCAATCATCATGAATAAGCGATACATCAAGGGTCATCACATTCTGGCTGGCCTCTATCAGTGGCTCAATCCTCTGGTGCTGATCTGCACGTCCGAGAAATCTCGTAAAAGCGATCCGTCAATGCTCATGGTGCGAAAACACAATAAAACGACGCCTCTATGCAATCGTATGTCCCTGAAATCATGCCCTGGTCAGCCCTCGCCTGTGACGAGCTCATGCCGACGCAACTCTAGCCATAGCTCTCTCTGCCCGTGCAATCGTGGTAGCAAAATCATAACCAATATTGATGAGGATAGATCATAGGAATGAATATAATACTGTGCAAGGAAATGTACATCCTAAGGCTCCTTAAGCGGAGTAGTGTATCGTAAGTATGCCGCGGAACATACATACGGTACGTCACTCTCCTTAAGTCACCTACTCCATCAACCAAGGTCAACCTATGAGACGAAAGTTCGGGTCTAATACCCCCTCGACTAAGTCTAAGTTCCGTAAGGTCAAGCCTAAGTTCCGAATATATATACAAATGCTCTAGGCTCCGCATAGTCAAAGTTAGACTCGAACCAAGGTTAACCTAGCGCTCTGATACCAACTTTGTCACGACCCGAAATAGCACGTGACCGGCCCTTGAATCATATAAAGTCTATGGGACCTCATCTAATTCAAGTAAGCCAAAATCCCAGAAATCTAAAACCATTTTAGGGAAGAAATAAAGAAAACTAGTTTTAAAACAAGTGTTTTTAAATAACATAAGCCGAATATGCATTTTAAAAATCACAAGTCTTTTCTGAAAAGTTCGGCAGAGTTTCCTTTGTAAATATTGGCCTCGAACGGGGTACAACATGAATAATATTTACATCAATGATAAAAGGCATCCCCAAGCGGGAGTTAGCTCTTCGTCAATCGACGGTTACAACTATGCAGGCAATATAATATACAACGCCGAAGGGCGAGGATCAAAACTCAAAAAGGAAACTCAAAGTCATCAAGAAAACCATTATACTACAACGCGCGACTCTAAGGTCGAAATAATACATAACTGGTTTTCTAAGTCGGAAACAAATATACAAGTCTGGTTGATGGAATTTTACTAGATACAACTGAAAATAAATAAGTACAATGGTGGTCACGATGCGAGTGAACCCACCTACCAAAGCAATCACCCAGAATGGAAGCAGTGTGCCAGAAAGCCGCAATGAAACCTGTACGGCAAAACCTGCAAGAACTGTGGCACAACGGGGGTGAGTTGCCAACTCGTGAGTAGAAAACATCACAAAGTAGAAATCGTATGTATGAATCAATTCTAGGTCAAATACGACCAGTAATATATATCCTCAAAAAGACAAAGTCTTAAGTATGATAAGGTGGCAAGGGTAAACATCTATACATCAGTGTAATACCAAGTGCTCATGTCAGTGCCTCAGGTAGCAACATATCATAAATATGAGGTAGGATCAATGTAATCAGTGCCAACTATAGCATGAAGTCTATAAGTATGTGGATATCATCCAACTATGTAATCAATGTTTGTATGCATGTGGATCTCGTCCACGTGTCAACCAATGACACAAAACATCATGCATGTAAATATCATAAAGCATATGCATGGAAGTATGAGGATATAAATCAACGGATGTCCCTCGCGACACACCAAAATCATTGAACCTGAGTGTCCAGCATCGACACTCGAAACATCATGAAACCTGTGCCCAGCATCGGCACGTAAATCCTCATATATCGGGCTCCGTCAGTCCGGATCGACCCACGGGCTCCGTCAGTCCGGATTGGCCCATATCATCTCTCGACTCCAATCGGTATCCTCCGGATATCCTCCGAGCCCAAATACTATCATCGGTAGGAAGTAGTCCCACTGCCAGGCTCACCATCTGCAGCATAGCAATCCGTTCTCGCCCCGGGGTACCATACCGGGTCCACCATGTACCCGCAATCGTCCTCATCCAACTCCTCGAATCGGGTTTCACATGTCACACGTCTCAGAACTGAGAAAACGCATGATGGACGCACTGAAATATCATATCAAGAGAAATCGGGTTTTTAAACAATGCATGCTTTCTTTTAAAATGACCACGTTTCTCAAATCCAGAAATTTCATGAAAACAGCATATGTCAATGCGTAAAATCATAAAGCATGATGTATGAGACATATGATAGAAATGTAAGCATATCCGTATATCATGCAACATAAAATAGTAATATGCACACATCGAGAGGAAAACCGCACTTTTAAATGAATCCAGTTTTAAAATATATCTTGCGGTTCCCAAATCTCCAAAATAAAGCCAGAATCATCTATGTATGTGCAAATACGTATGTATGCAAGTATGGGTGTACAATATGTATGTGTGCCAGTATGGATGTACAATTAGTCATATCCTGATGCAACAATCCTACCGTGTAGTGACATGGCAATTATCAATGATGAAGTGTGTGAGCTGGCAAGCAGGTGTATGTGGAATATACGCATCATCGATAATGGTGCTGGTGTCCTGACAGCATGGGTTTAATATAACAATAAATATATTTACACATGCAATGCGATGCAAATAGCAAGAAATGCAGAAATCGAATAATAAACGCAACAGCGAAGAATCTACATCAGTATGTATATGTCATACAGTTTTGCCATTTGAAATAAGACGAATCGTGGTGTTTAAAAAAATAAGGGATACAGTGTTTTTAAGAAAAGATGCATCTTTTGAAAATATCCGTAGAATCGCTTGGCCTGTCTTTAAAATACTCATGATTCGTTAGTTTTGAAATAGGTATGACTCGGGTCTAGTCTAACATCTACTAAGTACTACAGAACTAAACGAACAGTCTAACCGAAAGGGTAAGGGAAACCACCTACATATGAGTCGATATACATATAAATATAATAGTCGGTGATCCCGTCTCAACAGTATCACATACGATACAATATACAATATGATATCCTCGAGTCAAGAGTGCGGATCTATCATCAAGATATAGCTCGTACGTAAATCCGTCGTACGACATCCCAAATTTGGATACGGGTCGAATCTCACATTTATCTCATCAATTATCTGATATCCTTATCATCACATCTCATGAACTGGGGTACTGATCTAAGTCTAGTACAACTGATACCATCTATATAAATATAAATGCGTGTGTAAAACACACGTCCAAAGGCCCGCTAAAATCTCATGTCTTATCTCATAATACGAACCACATCATATCACCGATCTCATGGCACCATGCCTAATCTCATCGACTCATCTCCAAATATCATCCACTATCCTCATCATCCAAGTGTAGGTATATGTGTATATATACACATCGCCCCATACCTATGTGTGTGTGTATATATATACGTATCCCTATATACGCACAAGTATATAAAAGTAAGCATGTGTGTGCGTGTGGGTGTAAACCTATTCTGGGGTTCGCAACTAAGAAGCTATACTAGTTCACTTCTAAAAACCCTAATATAACCATTGAACACCTAATCATAACTTGAATATCCATGTCACACATAAAAGATATCATATATATATATATATATATATATATAGTATATATATATAGCATACTATACATCGAACTGCGGGGGTGCTATACGCCATCCACCCGACTTCTCCCGTAAATATAATCTACTCACATTGCTCTCGCTTGCCGTTACCGACGTCGCCACGCGCTTGCTTGTCGTCTCGAAGTCTTCATGGGGGTACCTACACATCATAACGTATCGTGCCGCATTAAAATCCAATTCAAAACCAAAACGACACGCTAAAAGCCTATAGGTTAGAACCTATGGACTACGCTTTCAAAATCACCAAATAACGCTCGATTTCGACGTACAAACATCAAGTGATCGAATACAACACAAATCACAAAAATCTAGAATTCAAAATACGCAAAACGAAACCCCGAATCAAAACAACAACTCTTGAAAATGGTCCCAGATTTTACCCTAGGTCAAATTGGTCAATTTTGCATATGCCAAGGGTCTAGTTTACAGGAGATGGAGCTACAGACCAAACACGAACCCATTTGGACCAGGTCTGGCCACAATTTGTGGCCAGAAAGATTATATTTGCGGCCAAAAAGTGGAGTCAGGGGCTGGGGTCTTGGGGTTAGCTTCCTAGGTGCCTGCACACTCCTCTGTACTTGCTAAATAATTTTCAGGTCACCCGGGTGTTAGCAGATTTCATTTTACACTCACAGAATCCACAATTCTTCCGATATCGGGTTTCTAAATTCGCATTCCGGGGTTCTAGTCTCTGGTTTGGGTCTGAATTCTAGCACTAGGGGGTTTGTGCGGCCTCTACTAAGCTCAATTGTACATCACAACTCAAGAATTCCATAAACCCTAACTAGAATTTTCCAAATCTCACTAAACGACACCAAATCGGTTCTAAACAAACATGGATGTAAAAGCAATGAAAATACCAGGCTAATAGTTAAGAGAATACCTCATTTGGCAACTCAAGAATTTTCTTGAGTTGCCCCAAGTGTCCAAAATGCAAGCTTTCTTGATCCAAGGTGTAGCTAGTGAGCTCATACACATTTTTAATGAAGTGGGTGTTGAATTTTGAGGTGTTTTTAATGGTGTTTGAGAGGATGAAGAGGGGGAGGGAGTGAGGGCTGCAGCTCTTGATGGAATAAGGGAAAAAGAGATGAAGGAAATGAAGAGGGAAGAGAATGACTCATGGTCAATTGACCCCCTCACCTCTTTCTCACATGCCCATGCCTAATATTCTAATCCCTTTTGTTTTGTTCTCTTTTTCTTTTCTTACATAAAACCCAAAACCATGAATAAAAATGAAGAGAAAGCCATGTAGGAAAATCTAACACAAGTGTAAAAATGATATGGTGCATGTTTTGCACAAAACAAGTTTAATGCGCGATTAGCGATATTTAATCGCGATTAGCACTAAATTAGTGTGTAATTAATCATAAAAACTTAAAATTTGCATAATTCACATAAAACACTCTCTTTTAGTAATTTCCATAATTTTCAAATTTTTTCCCAATTTATCGGTATTTAATTATACCGCCTTATTAAAATATTCAATATTTTATTATTTAATTATAAAAATTCCCAAAAATAATATTTTATTTTTTATGAAATGTTACAGCTAGCGCTAAGAGCGCTGCACTCTAAGCAGCGCACCACGTGTAAAGCGCGTAGGCACTAGCGCTAAGTGTGCTGCACTCTAAGCAGCGCACCACGTGCAAAGCACGAGAGCGCTAGCGCTCGAACTAAATGTTCCCAAACGTTGGATTAAAGATCCAACGAACTTGATTAAAAATCATCAATTAACCAGAGTAAAATTCTGTTAAGGAAACATTCGTCACAATCTTTTCAAACAAGAAAGATTGTGTTCTGAAAATCAGAGCACCGTTGGATCAATGATCCAATGGTGATTAAAAATCACCAAAATACAGAATAAATTCTGTATGGGAAAAGATTTCCCAATATTGTTAAAAACAAGAAGATTGCCTTCTGTAAAACAGAAGCCCTAGGATCAAAGATCCAACGGTCGGGAAATCTCCAAATCAATTAGAGAAAAGATTTCTTCAACTGATTAAACAAATCAGCTTGTCCTATATAAAGGCCCCAAGACTTCAAATCTAAAAAAGAGAGGAACCTCCCCATAAACTTTGAGAAATTTCGGAGAAAAAGAGCAAGCTCTCTGAAGAAGAAAATTTTCTTCAAGGTAAAAAAAAGAAGAACAGAGAGATGAAATTATCTCACATTAAAAGAATAATTTACTTCTTTTTCTAAGTTCATAAATCTATAAGACCAAGGTCTTTCACAACAAAGATCAAAGTATCTCATGATAAAAAAAGGGGAAGAACTTAATCTTCTTCAGATCATAAATCTATAAGACAAATTGTTTTTCAGATATTATAATATCTCATTATAAAAGGGGGGGGAGAATAATTCAATTCTCTTAGGATCCTAGATCCATAAAGGCAGAGCCTTTCATAAAAAAAACAAAAGATTGAAACATCTCCTATAAAAAAAAATAAGAATAAGAACTTTGTTCTTAGATCCATGAGACAAAGTCTCTTATAAGAAAGAGAATTTAATTCTCAGGGCACAAAGCTGCCTAAAAAAGAGCCATAGCGCTCCAATCAAAAGAAGCGCTTCAGCGCTCCAAAATTAACGCATAGCGTTGCAGAGCCATAACGCTCCAAACTTCACCAAAAGTGCAATGCGCTCATTGACTGGCGCTCAGCGCTAAGCGCACCATGTGCTCCTCACGTGTGCGCTACTTCACCAGAAGCACAATGTGCTCATTGTCTGGCGCTCAGCGCCAAGCGCGCCACGTGCTTCTCACGTGTGCGCTACTTCACCAGAAGCGCAATGCGCTCATTGACTGGCGCTCAGCGCCAAGCGCGCCACGTGTTCCTCACTTGTGCGCTAAGAGAACATAAATTGTTTTATAAATAAAGGCCCTAGAGCTATAATGAGTGCTCAGCACTCAATAAAGGACAAAAACAATTGTCAGAACCAATGCTCAACATTTTAACCGAGTGGGCCGAGCCCAAAGTGGCCACAGAACCCTTATTCAGATTAATTGAGCTCATAGGCTCATAAATCTTTGATCTTAGTCCCAAATTGGATTACAGATCTCCCAACGAATATTGGTTCAAGGGTACATCTCTTCACTCCTCTGATATTTGTCGTTGTAATCCTTCAGCGTCTTCAGAGAGGTGACGGGTCCCGACAACCAGACAAACCACAGACTGTGGGGTCCTTAAACTCATGGAATATGATGTCCTTAAACTTTACAGACTATGATGTCTCTAAACTACTACGGACTGTGGGGTCCTTAAACTCATGGACTATGATGTCCTCAAACTTTACAGACTATGACGTCTTTAAACTGGACCGCAAAGTCCCTAAACTAAAACAATAGAGTCCAAATGCTCTTTTGTTGGATCTAAATGATCCCGTTAAGTTGATCTTAGTCTAAAATTAGACTAACGTGTTCTTAACAAATATTAAGTCGATCTTAGTCTAAAATTAGACTAACGCATCCTTAACAAACGTTTAAGTTGATCTTAGTCTCAAATGAGATTAACGATCCTTAAACCCAACCCAAAACCCAAATCTAAGAAAATACGGATTTGGACTAATCCACGCCCTACGGGCGACAACATAAATTAGTCTCCGTATACAATCCATGGGCAACCAAAAACAAAATAAACACACACGACATGAAGTGACCATCTGGAGAAGAAGAAAGTTGTTACCGCGATGCGGTAGCGTAATTAACTGCAGGGGCTGCACCTGCAGGGAAGAGCGTCTCCACAATCAAAAACCCTTCAAACGAGGGAGAATCTGACGAAGTTTGCTACAACGGCCGCATCCGTCTAAACCTCCGATATACGGTGCCATAAATCAACTTGGCATCTTCAGAGAGGTGGACGGATAAAACCAAATAGCATCTGGCTCCAAATTCAGGCCAGACGTCCTAACGTCCCGGTCGCGTCTTTCGGCGGAGAACAGATTCTGGCACGCCCGGTGGGACCCTTTCCTTTTTCCACTCCACACTTCGTGTGTCGTGTTCGCGAACGAATCGCGGTCTAATATGGTTGCCCTTGGGTTCGAGGTACTAAGATTTGGTGTCTTGCTCCGTGCAGAAGAGAAAATGGCTTCCAACTGCACTAACTGCAACAGCAACTTCCACTCTATCCTCGCTGGAGGAGTGACCTATGGGCCCCAAGTGGCCTCCATCTTTGCCATGCCAATGGAACATGCGACTCAGGCCACCACTGGACTATTCTTTGGGACCATGCTCCCACCAATGAGCTTCAACGCCCCATTGTCAATGCAGGAGGCTCCAAAGAAGTCGGTTTTTGATCGGCTTACCACCACCGCGGCCCCTCTCAACGGATCGCCCAAGTCCAGTGCCTCAGTTTTCAACAGGCTGGGTCAAAGCTCAAGTAGGC
Source organism: Agapanthus africanus (assembly GCA_030015575.1). NCBI lineage: Eukaryota > Viridiplantae > Streptophyta > Magnoliopsida > Asparagales > Amaryllidaceae > Agapanthus > Agapanthus africanus. The sequence goes on from JASDDO010000019.1 coordinate 829,929,449, forward strand.
CCGTAAAGAGGCTCGCAATACCAGAGAAGGACACTCCAACTTCTATTACAGTTGAGGTCGTCCAAGCTGCTCTCCCTACTCGAAGGTCGGCTTTCGACAGGTTGACCATTCCCTCTCAGCGGACGTCTGTCTTTGACAGGCTGGCGCCAACAACAGGCTCTCATCGGAACAGGGGGCATGGAAAAGCTGATCCAATAATGGAGGTGGTCCCGGCTGCTCTCTATGCTCGACGTCGCCACTGGCGCCGAGTGAGGAAGGTTGGGAGCAGTTTCCCTTCTGGACTGACACCGCCAGCTCCAACTGGGAACAACTTTGAACCACTCAGGAGGGTGCATAAGAACTCTCCGACAGCCGTGCTAAAAAAGTCTCCTCCGCCTGTTGAAAAGATCACAAAGGCGAAGCCAGAGCAGCCCCCTCAGCGGCTGTCCTCCAAAATTTACAAAGTCTGGCGATAGGTCCAAGACTCGGTGATTAACCAAGACTACTCCCGCCGATTGGAAAAGTTGAAGGTTAAGCAAGAGAAGGACCACCCTACTGTACCACAGAAGGTGTCGTCTACTTGGGTGCCCGCTGCAATAGCCCCCTCAACTTCGATCGCTCACAAAAGAAGGAGGTCGGAGAAAGTCCCTGTGTCCGCAACGAAGCTCAAAGGCACTGAATCGAAACGCCCCAAGTCTGGGGGCATGGTGGTGCACACTGTTTATATGGCATCCGGGAAAGAGGATAGCCGTATCTCTACGGGCCATCGACCACTCACCAGATCCGTAACAAAGGCCCAGGAGCAGCAACATAAGCTCCAGGAAATGTTAACACAGATGGCTACACTCACTGGGCCAAAAGAAAGCCCGGAGACGTCGTCAGAACAACGTCATGAACAAGAAACCGATGCTGGGTTCCTTCGCAGAATCCTCGAGAAGAAGGACAAAGAGGCAGCAGAACAAGCTGCCAACATAAAACGAATGGTGCTTTTATTCCAAGACATGGTCGGGATGATGTTACAGCCGGATGCTCCAGCTGAAGACCCTCCGATTATCCTCGAAGACGACCGAGGGGAGATGCCAAACCCCCTCCCAGCTTGTTCAGCAACCAAGGAGGAGACCATCTCTAAAGCCGCCCTGGATGACTATATCGCTCCACAGATACGAGCTCATCAGGCGAGTGAAGCTGCCGGGCAAATTGTTAAGACTGGACGACCCTATCTGGGTTGGTACGATCAAATAAAGTACCCGCCAGGATATACGATCCCTAAATTTCACGTATATAAGGGGACGGGAAATCCACACCAACACGTGGCTCAATTCAGGGCTCTGTGTGGCAACACCGGAGGTGACGATAAGCTACTGCTTCGCCAGTTTGTTGGCAGCTTGTCGGAAACATCGTTTGAATGGTACTCCGAGCTACCGAACGACTCCGTTAAGACATTTGCAGAAATGGAGTTACTGTTTACACAAAGGTTTGCAAGCGCTAGCGAACGCACCCCAATCACGACATTGATCAATGCCAGAGTGAAACCAGGCGAAACATGGGTTCAGTACGCGATACGGTGGCGGAATCTATGGTCGAAGTGCGAACAGCGCATAAAAGAGGCTCCTGCAGTAGGCATGTTTGTGGGAACCCTCGATCCGCAGGCGACCATATCCCAATTCATGATGTTTTTCAAGCCGACTACCTTCCAGGCCTTGATTGACAAGCTAGCCCAAATGGACCAGATGGGCCATAGGCCTTCCTCTTCAAAGTCGGAGCCTCGGAATGAAAAGGGCAAAGGGAAAGCAACTTTCGTCGCCAACGCTCAACAACAACCGAGTAGCCCTAGACCGGTTGTTTGCCAAAGCAACAAGCAGCAATCCCTCGATGAGAAGTTGAGACGTCCTTACTCGTTTCCCCGGGATAAAACAAGGAGACTGTTCGAACTAGCAGTGCGCAACGGGCTCATCACTCTACCGGAGCCGAGACACCTACTACAACCGAACGATGTCAACGATCCTAGTTACTGTCCCTACCACTGAGTATTGGGTCATCCGATTGAAGACTGTTACGTCTTCAAAAATTGGGTTGAAGACCAGTATCAACATGGTAAGTTCGCACTGTCCAAAAACTGGAAGGTAAATCCGCCACAATCACATGCTCCGAAAAAGATGGACATGCCGGGGGCATCGTGCTCATTCATAGAGGAAGCTCCATGGGAAGTTGTTCTTTCGGCAAAAACTAAAAGAATGCTGAAAGATCTTCAAATATGTCCGGCGATAAGGTGGAAAAGCCCGCAAGAGCCGGAGATCATTGATAGGATGCTGAAACCACGCCCAACATCGGGAATTAATAGCAATGGGCAAAACACCCAGGCACAGCCGTCACAGTCTTCGAAGAAAAAGAAGAAGACCAAAAAGCCCACGCAGTCTAACGACAAGCGTACGGATCTGCAAAAGCATATTGACGCGCTGGAGGAATACAACCAGAGGGCGCGAACCCCAGTCACACTTCAAGAGTTTCTTAATCACATCCTTGAAAGTGAATATAACGGCAATGATGAGGGAGACGACTTGTCAGAGGAACCCGAAGATTATGTGGCAAGTTGCCACATGATCTCTCATTCGTCGTTAGGTAACAAAGAAGCTCACTCGGCGTTAGAAGATAACGTAGAGGAGCTGGGGGCAGGAGCAGTGCCAAAATCCTTAGATTATGTGACAAGGGCTATCAAGGAGAAACCTACTTGTTCATAGAGCATCTGGCGAAACTTCGCCTCAAAGCCACCACGGACCGAAACGTCCCTAAACTAATGATGGACCGCAATGTCCTAAAATTTGCAATGGACCGAAAAGTCCTTAAACTACTACAAACCACAGCATCCTACGGATGATAAAAAAAAGGTACGTCCACAAGAGAAATGAACATGGATGAAAACCCGAAAGGGCGCCGTGAGTAAAAACAGCAGGGCTACTAGCGAGTCTGAAAACCCGAAAGGGCGCAGACTTGTAAAAAATTCATGCACATTGGCATGGTCCTCTTGACCTTGTAGGGAGAAAATACCTGCGTGAGATCCTTACGACTCACAAAGGAGCAACACACTTAGGGATCCTCATGATTCTTAAGGAGAAACTTCTTTATGAGACCCTTACGGCTCATGAAGTCAAAAGCCTTAGTTGAAAGGATCTTAACCTTGTCTGCTAAGCCACTTTTGCTCGAATCGACAAAGGCAAATGATGATTCGTTCCTGGCAACGTCCCAGTGGTAGCTATGCTGATGCCTAAATTGGTATCAAATTCCAAGTCCTTTCACGGCAAATGATGATTCGCTCCTGGCAACATTCCAGTCGCAGTGATACTTATGCTAAGATTGGTATCAGATCTTGAGTTCCATATTCGGAAAAAAGCGGTACGTCCATAAGCAAGATGGGCACGGATGAAAACCCGAAAGGGCTCCATGAGTAAAAACAGCAGGGCTACCGGCGATTTTGTGAAAACCCGAAAGGGCACAATCTCGTTAAAAGACACCTGCAAAGTCCTCTCGACCTTGTAAGGAGAAAACTACCTGTGTGAGATCCTTACGACTCACAAAGAAGCGACACACTTGGGGATCCCTATGATTCCTAAGGAGAAATTACACTTACGAGATCCTCACGACTCGTAAGGAGAACCTTCTTATGAGACCCTCACGGCTCATAAGATTCAAAAGCCTTAAGCTACAGGGATCTGAACCTATTCTTAAGTCATCACCTTTTCCAAACCGCCCTACAAGCGTTTCAATATTGACCCTTGTATACAATCCACGGGCACGAATAAACATTTTCCTTGTCGAGTCTCACCAACGACGAGGAATGCCCTCATTCGATGAACGACCCTTGTAAGTCCTCTCGACTTATAAGGAGAAAACACTCTTGTAAGATCCTTACGACTTATAAGAGAACATACACTTAAGAATCCTCACGATTTTTAAGGAGAAAACGCACCTACGAGATTCTCACGACTCGTAGGGAGAAACACCTTTATGAGACCCTTACGGCTCATGAAGTCAAAAGCCTTAGTTGGTAGGATCTTAACCCTGTTTGCTAAGCCATCTTTGTTTGACATCGACAAAGGCAAATGATGATTCGCTCCTGGCAATATCCCAGTTGTAGCGATGCTGATGCCTAAATCGGTATCAGATCCCAAGTCCCATACTTGCGATAAAAAATCAGCGAGCCAAAAATGCATATGAAATAGCTGAAATGATGGGGCAACTTGCAACGAAATCAGCAAGTAAAATATATGCATACAAAATAGCCGAAATGATTGGGCAACTCACAATAAAAAACACCGAGTAAAAAAACAGCCGAAATGATTGGGCACCACGAAAAATAGCCGAAATGATTGGGCAATCACGACTTTCGCGATACAAAAGCTGAAATGATAGAGCATCGTGGAAAGAAAACAAAAAATACATATGAAATAATGAAACTTTTGCCCTACAGGTGAGTCCATACTGACCCCTGTATACAATCCATGGGCATAAACGAAAAGGGAACCACATGTCCCCCACCAGATCCTGTCAAAAGGGAAAGTCAGATCTCAACAGTAACATTTGCATCCCAGAAGATCAACAACGGCGTTCCTTCTTATGCCAGTAGGGCACGGAAGCGACACAACAAAATGGAGCCATGGCAAAGTCCCTAGTTCCAAATCTTAACGGCAACATCTACAGCCTAAAAATTAGCAACGGTGATCCTCCTCATTCCAACGGGATTCGGACGCAACATCACCAAACGGAGCCACGACAAAGTCCCTAGTTCCAAGACTCTACGGTCCACAGACAACCTAGAGTCAACCAATGACCTCCCCGCTGGATCAACGCTCCGTCTCGAAAACAAGTCAACCAACCCCAGGGAAATTAGTGTCTTTGGCAAAATACCTCGATTCAGGGAAATCAGTGTCCTTAACGAGAGCATCTCGATTCGTGTCGACCCGCAGAGAAATCAGTGTCTTTGCAGGAAAACCTCGATTCGTCTCAACTCCGAGGAAATCAGTGTCCTTGGCAAATACCTCGATTCAGGAAAATTAGCGTCCTTGACGAGAGCATCTCGATTCGCGTCGACCCGTAGAGAAATCAGTATCTTTGCAGGAATACCTCGATTCGTCTCAACTCCTGGGAAATCAGTGTCCTTGACAAATACCTCGATTCAGGGAAATCAGCGTCCTTGACGAGAGCATCTCGATTCACGTCGACCCGCAAGGAAATCAGTGTCTTTGCAGGAAAACCTCGATTCGTCTCAACTCCAGGGAAATTAGTGTCCTTGGTAAAAATCTCGATTCAGGAAAATCAGTGTCCTTGACGAGAGCATCTCGATTCGCGTCGACCCGCAAGGAAATCAGCGTCTTTGCAGGAAAACCTCGATTCGTCTCAACTCCAGGGAAATCAGTGTCCTTGGCAAAATACCTCGATTCAGGGAAATCGGCGTCCTTGACAAGAGCATCTCGATTTGCATCAACCCGCAGAGAAATCAGTGTCTTTGCAGGAATCTCTCGATTCGTCTCAACTCCAGGGAAATCAGTGTCCTTAGCAAAAACCTCGATTCAGGGAAATCAGCGTCCTTGATGAGAGCATCTCGATTCGCGTCGACCCGCAAGGAAATCAATGTCTTTGCAGGAATCTCTCGATTCGTCTCAACTCCGAGGAAATCAGTGGCCTTGGCAAAATACCTCGATTCAGGGAAATTAGCGTCCTTGACGAGAGCATCTCGATTTGCGTCGACCCGCAAGGAAATCAGTGACTTTGCAGGAAAACCTCGATTCGTCTCAACTTCGAGGAAATCAGTGTCCTTGGCAAAATACCTCGATTCAGGGAAATCAACGTCCTTGACGAGAGCATCTCGATTCGCGTCGACCCGCAAGGAAATCAGTGTCTTTGCAGGAATACCTCGATTCGTCTCAACCCCCAGGGAAATCAGCGTCCTTGACGAGAACATCTCGATTCGCACCGACCCGCAGAGAAATCAGTGCCTTTGCAGGAATACGCGACAATCAATCTCGGAACCACGACAGAGTCCCTAGTTCCAAGTCTCGACGGCCACATCTACAGCCTGGAGACCCACAACATCGTTACTCCTTAGTCCAGTAGGATTCAGACGCGACGATCAGTCTCGGAGCCATGGCAAAGTCCCTAGTTCCAAGTCTCGACGGTTCACAGACAACCTAGAGACCACCTCGACATTTATCTCGTTACAGCAGACGCAACGTCAGCAAAGCGAAGCCATGGCAAAGTCCTTAGTTCCAGGACTCGGCGGTGTACATACAACCGAGAGTCAATCCTGACCCCATATGGCTAAAGTCAATCCTGACCCCATATGGCCAAAGTCAACCCTCGACCTCCCCGTTAAAGTAATGCTTTGATTCAGGAGCAGGTCAACTCATCAATCACTTACGAGTCCTCTCGACTTGTAAGGAAGAAAATTCTCTTGTGAGATCCTTACGACTCTCAAAATAAAAACACACTTAGGAATCTACACGATTCCTAAGGAGAAAATACACCTACGAGGTCCTTTCGACTCGTAGGGAGAAAAGTCTTTGTGAGACCCTCACGGCTCATAAAGTTGAAAAGTTTTAGGCGACAGGATCTTAACCCTGTTTCCTAAGCCATCACCACCCTGCAAAGAGTCCAAGATGGATAGCTACATACTATCTACAGGCCGCACTTGATAAAATCACATGGCAACAACACAGCAAAGAGAAGAAAGCAACAATGGGGGATAAAAAAAATGTGTCTTTATTCATGAGTTCAATTGAGTACAAGATACATCATATAAAAGAATAAAAAAATGAATAAAGGCATGTTATTCAAAGGTCACAAATGTTCAATCTATACAAAAACAGCTACTGAGAAGGAAGCGTCTTCAATAAATTAGCTAGCTGCTCGCGCACTCCTTTCAACTCCTTCTCATGATCGCTTGTCGCGGCCAGCTCCGCTTCAACTTGAGCCTGTTGCTGCAAGCACGATGAAACCTTCTCATCAATTTCCCGTTGGGCAATTTCGTGACTCTGCATACCCCGCTCAATGAAGTCGAGCTTCCGCCTTAGTGCCAGCCCGTCCGAAATACATCGCTGCAAATTGTTAAAGACGACTCTCAGTTGCGTGGCATTCGCTTCAACTTGGGCACGCAGCCGGGCAGATTCACCTGAAGCCTCCTCGCGTTCCTTCCGCCTCAAGGTCGCTTCTTGTTCGAAATGGTGAAGGAAAAGGGCACTTTTCTCAACCCACAGAGCTCGCTGGGAGTTCAAGGCCAGAATCTCAGGAGCAGGACGCCTAAGCTCAAGCTCATGCAGGCAGGCCTCAATCTTCCTGTAGTGGTTAACCCAAGACTCAACGACGCCTTCGTTATGGAAGTTCACAAGCGTCGCCAACATTTGATTAATCTCGGCAGCAAAATCTGCAGCGAATATAGGGGCCTCCGCGTCAAGCTCCTCGATGTATTCGCTCAATATACGCAGACTGGTCACAGCGCCTTTTGAAGATAGACGTCTAGAAAAAGGCCCTGCCGGCATTATGATGCGAGACCCGAACGAAGCTGGAATCGGTGCAATCACTGCAAAACAAATCATAGTCAGATGTCGACTCAAGAAATAAAGAAAATACACAAACAATAGAGTCTACTATACTGGCTGCAACAGAGGGCAGAGTTGGGAGTACTGGCGGCGTGACGATTCCCTCGTCCCCTCCTTCAATTTGTAGTGCTGCAATCAATTCAAAATTAACAACGGCCGGGTTGCCCGTCTAAGAAAGGAAATGACGTCTGTTAAAAAAAACTATACTCACCGGCACCAGCAGGCAGAGTAACTTCCGACTGGAAGGAGAAATGCGGATTCAGCACTTGATATAGATGATCAAAGAGAACTCCTGCCAGATTACGATAATACATGGTCAGTTTTTAAAAGATGCTGTCCCCGATTTAAATTAATCGCAAACCCATACCTTCCAGCATTCGAGAGGATATAAGAGAAGCAGAAGGGGCAGCGACTGTCAGAGCGGCAGCTGGTGGTGCTTTTTCAGATGGCACAACCTCAGCGCTCACCACACCTATACTCGAAAAGAACAAAATGTCATTAGAAGGGACCCCAAGGGATTGCGAAACGAAAAGAATGCAGCGATCTGAGACCTATCAAACTAGTCATCAGCCAAAACTGCGACGGCAGCATCACCAAGCATCGCGACTTCTTCGGTCTCATTTAGGGGGACAGTTTCGGCACCAGTGGCTTCATCCCCCGATTCTACGAGAGCCGTCATGACACTCGTAATGCCGGGCGATGGCAGGGAACCGCAAGGGGAAAGAGCGGCAAGTGGAGCAGTCCTGGACTCCTGGGAGAGAGTAGCCATTTCAGGCTCAGCGGTTGCCGTTATCTCGCCTGCTGCCTCATCGCCAAGATTTAGCCCTGCAAGGATACGATATATGAGAATCTGAAGATCAAACTCTAATAAAAGGACCCAGTGTTGTGTCACCTTGAGACGGCTTTTCGATTGCCTCCCGAGCCGCGCGCAAAACCTATCTATGAACGGTAGACAAGGCGGCTGGAGCATCTTTGGAGAAAATAGTGACGGATAGAATAGCGCTTGAGCCTGCACCTATAGCCAAAGCGGCATCATGTTCCTTAGTTGTGCTCTTTCTATGCTTCTTGTCGGCCTTGGCAGAGAGAAGTGACCTCCTCAAAGCCTCCGTCAAGGAGATGTCATAATCCGAACCAAGTTCTGCCTCTGGAGCCTCTACGGCGTCCGTCATCAGCTGTTTGAGCGAACCTTCTTTCGGCAATACTGGGGGAGCTGGGACTTCGGCAGTCGGCCTTGGGAGTGTCGCCACATCACCACTTGCGATCGGCACTGCACTTGGGATAACCTGAGTCGAGGTAGTCCCTGCAATTAGATGGAAAAGAAGAGTTAGTTTACCCATAAAAACGAGAATGGAGGCACAGTGAGCCGAAATGTACCAATGCCCAAGGAAGCACGAAGCCTTTCATCCTCTTCAAAAGTCTTGAGAGAAGCCGCGGGAGCTTCTTCAGTGGAAATGCCTGTTGAATAAGAAGTGTCAGTCAAGACATGATAATAAAAACGTAACAGCGGAAAGATATGACTGAAGTCTACCTGACTGTGCAAGGGTGACCAGTCCTGCTTTGTGGCTAGCTAATCGCTTGGAAGCTGCAATAGAAGGCTCTAGATCAGTATCATCCGACGCCATGAATAAGCCTTCATTGGTCCCATATTCACTTATGCCCTCGCTGTAAGGAGCATGAGGCTCCTGGCCGAATGCAACGTCTGCAGAGAGTATTCACTTCTTTCTCTTCTGCAAGCGAGTGCCGGTAGCCGCTAGCACAAGTTTACGCTTGGTGGGCACCTTTGGGTGACGAGTCCCAATTTCCGTACCCACACCCGACTCGGGAGACGCGACAGCTACCCCTTTTTCAGGCACGCTGGGTAGGGGCAGCTCACGTATAGCACGTGGAACCACAGCCGCAACAGCTTCTCTCAAGGGAGGACGGACAATGGTCCATCGTTTCAGAGGAACATTTGGATTACCAGCCGGCGCGGTACCCTTACGATCAAGAAGCAATCTCTTTTCCTCTCTAATAACGATGCCCATCAAATGCTGGTACCACGCCACATATACGTTTATGGCTTTTGGAACGCAACTCGGCTCACTAATAAAGAAATTGGAGCCGGTGTTCAACCGCATAAAATGATGCAACGCGCTCCGGATATCCTCTTCAGTAGCAGCCGGTTCTGCCAAGAAGACCTCAAGTGGGACGCCCTGGTTATAGCTTAACAGCTGGGCGAAATGATGCGGGTTGTATCTCATGATCAACGCCGAATTATTTTTCCTAAACACGAGAAAGCCCGGCCTGATGGAGTATAAATGAAGAATCTCCCGAGCTTTCAAGACGGAGGCCCCGTCTTTAAAGATGTCCTGCAATGGCTGCACCGTTTTTGCGGATTCCTAGCCGACGGTCAGAATTTTATTGGTGAAGGTTATGCCATCTCCAACCGTGCGCGGACGAAGGAGCAAACCCCTAACTTCCCGCGGTGTCGGATTTACAATGGATGCGTCGACTAGCCGCATGATCTGAGGGAACTTACACTTGTCATAGAAGCAAGGCCTTTTGTGGATACCGAAGACGCCAAGTACATGTAGCTCGATCCAGGACATAAAATAATGCATCGAGAAGTTCACGTACTGCACCCTTGAATCAGTAGTGTCTGCTGCCAAGCTAAGGCCGTGATATAAATGGGCTAACCCAGCAATCCCGACGACCAGTTGCATCCCAACAACCATTCGGTGAGCTGGATAAAAAACGGACGGCCTCATATGGCGAGGGTGCATCGGAAGTGCAAACCAGCTTAGCCATAGCTCGAGGAACCCCAAAAAGAATGTTTTTTCGTCAATTCCAGGAGTTGCAAGTTCTGTAAAAGAGACGTCCGGGGTGTTGGGGAGAAAGAAATTTCTCTGATCCGCTTCCGCTGCCGGTTGGTTGTCCAAACCGAAACCAAAAGGATCGTCGAGTTTGGCAAATTTCGCGGCTTCCTTCGACAGGACTTCTGAGCGGAGAAAACGGGCGATGAAATATGTGAAATTAACCCCGCGGCCTCCGGATTCGAGAAAGAGGCTCTCATAGATATTTAACACCTTTATTAAACTTGGGAATTGGTGTTGAATGGCGTTCTCTGGGGTAAGACCTATTACTACTGATTTGGTGGCAAAGATATACTCATCCGGAGGAAGCGGCTCCTTATAATGTTCTCCCCTAACCGGTATGCCGGAAACCTCGACAAACTCCTCTAAAGAAATTGAAACTTCTCGATCCAACAGAAGGAAGGTGTGGGTCGGAATGTTCCATTGCTCTAGAAAAGCCTTAACCCACCAGGCAGGAGGCATGGAATACTGGAAGAGAGACGTATAAACCGCGGGATACAACCCGAGCTTTAGCAGTTGCGACTTCTTAGCCGACAAAATATAGCGGGCTCATTGCAGATATCTGGCTGGGTGACGGGGAGTTAAGCCTATGTTATATGGCTATCCCCAAGGACGCGACTCACCCTGGCATATACGCCGTCCTAGAGTATCCAAAGCCGCCGGCGGCTGTACGGGTATTGCAGCCATTGAAGGCTGAAGGAGACCCTCCGAAATCCAATTGACCTCTTCCACGGCATAGTTTATTAGGGTTGCATCTACATAAGGGATCGTCGAGATAGGCTCCGAAGGTGTCGCGCAAGAAAAGCTCCATCGGCCCCTGATAATCTGGTTGTACCATATTCCCCATAAATGAAGGTTCTTGTGCTCCGGGTCATGATCTTTTATCAATGCGAAGACTTCCCTATCCACCAGTGCTATAGGGAATCCGCCTTCTGAACGGACAAAGGGAAACGAATACCTGCGCAGAAAAGAACAAAGTTAGCCGTCAAAGCTACAAGTCAAGTTTGGTACTTGGTATTTTAAATCCGTACCACACTGCAATGCAGCAAAAAGGGGCAAAAGGGGACCCACACAATCTAGATGATAACTCATCATTAAGTCTCATCATTTGATGAGACTGTCACTAAACGAGGAAATCCTCAAAGGATTCTCATTTAATGAGGATCCCTCGGGCCAAGGAGTAAATCTCCCATTAAGAGCAGTGCTCTGCAACAGACAGACTACTGTCATAATTAATCATGAGGGGAATAAAATTCTCCCCCAAAATTTCTAAAGAGCAATGCTCTTTAAGGAAGATGAAACAATCCATCAAGAAACTCTAAGAAGCAAAGCTTCTACAGAGTAAAAACTCTAATATCTTCAAGATCTGTGAATAAACCCTTAAGTTCTTCATGAACTATATTCCAGTTCATGGGTTAAAATCACCCAAAAAGAATATTACATCTTGGAAATGAGCATAGCTCTGTTAATGGGTAAAACCCTAAACATATATTTTTAGATCTATGATCTAAGGAAAGCAAAGCTCTGTTAAAAAGTTCAATTTTTACCTAAATTGGGCAGAGTTTTGACTCTTAAGAAATTTCTTAAAGGGAAGAGCTATGCTCTGAAAGAGAAATAATTCTCAGAAGGAAAAAAGTGAGAAGATGAACAGAGATCATCTAAAGGGCCAAGGGTCCTATTTATAGGTACTGAGAGCCATTTCAACTCCTAAGTTGATCCAATGGCAGAGATGCTGCCACCGCTGCACTCATGTGTGGGCCACGTGAGCGCAACGGTGGGGAGGGGGCATTTGTTCACCCCAATCAGAGCAAAGCTCTGTTCAAATTTCAAAATTTGAAAATAAAGCAATGCTTCATAGCAGCGCCAGCGCTGAGAGTGTCAAAGACTCTGAGATGGTGCTCACGTGCAAAGCACATGAGCGCTAGCGCTAATAGCACTGCACTCTAAGCGCACCACGTGCAAAGCACGTGAGCACTCTAAGCAACGCATCACGTGGAAAGCGCTTAAGCGCTAGCGCTAAGCGCGCTGCACTCTAAGTAGCGCACCATGTGCAAAGCACGAGAGCGCTAGCGCTGGAACTAAACGTCCCCAAACGTTGGATCAAAGATCCAACGAACTTGGTTAAAAATTATCAATTAACTAGAGTAAAATTCTGTTAAGGAAACATTCCTCACAATCTTTCCAAACAAGAAAGATTGTGCTCTGAAAATCAGAGTACCGTTGGATCAATGATCCAATGGTGATTAAAAATCACCAAAATACAGAATAAATTCTATATGGGAAAAGATTTCCCAATCTTGTTAAAAACAAAAAGATTGCATTCTGTAAAACAGAAGCCCTAGGATCAAAGATCCAACGGTGGGGAAATCCCTAAATCAATTAGAGAAAAGATTTCTTCAACTGATTCAACAAATCAGCTTGCCCTATATAAAGGCCCCAAGACCTCAAGTCTAAAAAAGAGAGGAACCCCCATAAACTTTGAGAAATTTCGGAGAAAAAGAGCAAGCTCTCAGAAGAAGAAAATTTTCTTCAAGGTAAAAAAAAGAAGAATAGAGAGATGAAATTATCTCACATTTAAAGAAGAATTTACTTCTTTTTCTAAGATCATAGATCTATAAGACCAAGATCTTTCACAACAAAGATCAAAATATCTCATCATAAAAAAAAGAGGGAAGAACTTAATCTTCTTCAGATCATAGATTTATAAGACATATTGTCTTTCAGAGATTATAATATCTCATTATAAAAGGGGGGAGAATAATTCAATTCTCTTAGGATCCTAGATCCATAAAGGCAGAGCCTTTCATCAAAAAACATAAGAGATTGAAATATCTCCTATAAAAAAATAATAATAAGAAGAACTTTGTTCTTAGATCCATGAGACAAAGTATCTTATAAGAAAGAGAATTTAATTCTCAGGGCGCAAAGCTGCCTAAAAAAGAGCCATAGCGCTCCAATCAAAAGAAGCGCTTCAGCGCTCCAAAATTAACTCATAGCGTTGCAGAGCCTTAGCGCTCCAAACTTCACCAGAAGCGCAATGCGCTCATTGACTGGCGCTCAGCGCCAAGCGCGCTACGTGCTCCTCACATGTGCGCTACTTCACCAGAAGCGCAATGCGCTCATTGTCTGGTGCACAGCGCAATGCGCTCATTGTCTGGCGCTCAGCGCCAAGCGTGCTACGTGCTTCTCACGTGTGCGCTACTTCACCAGAAGCGCAATGCGCTCATTGACTGGCGCTCAGCGCCAAGCATGCAACGTGCTCCTCACGTGTGCGCTAAGAGAACATAAATTTTTCTATAAATAAAGGCCCCAGAGCTATAATGAGTGCTCAGCACTCAATAAAGGACAAAAACAATTGTTAGAACCAATGCTCAACATTTTAACTGAGTGGGTCGAGCCCAAAGTGGCCACAGAACCCTCATTCAGATTAATTGAGCCCATAGGCTCATAAATCTTTGATCTTAGTCCCAAATTGGACTATAGATCTCCTAACCAATATTGGTTCAAAGGCACAACTCTTCACTCCTTTGATATTTGTCGTTGTAATCCTTCAACGTCTTCAGAGAGGTGACGGGTCCCGACAACCAGACAAACCATGGACTGTAGGGTCCTTAAACTCATAGAATATGATGTCTTTAAATTTTACAGACTATGAAGGGTTACGGTAGAGCCTTGGCCATCGAAACGCGGCCAAAATGCGGAACAAAAATTTCTGAAACCGGCGCTACCGCTACCCGAATCCCGGATCGACCTTAAACCATAAACTAGCAAACTAACTAAGAGTTAGAATCGTTATACCGAGTTGATCCGTGTCCTTCGGTCTTCATTCCAAGCTCATAGCGGCTCCTTGATGTGGTTTGGTTGCCGGTCTTTCTCCATCTCCGATGATCCATCCGAGGGAAACGACGCAAGCTCCAACCTCGTCGAACGAGACAATCGATGCTCCAAAGTCGCTAGCGATGGAGAGTGGGGGTGTAGGAGTGTGTCACTTTGATTTTCTCTCAACTCATGTGCTCATGAGAGAAACCATAGAACATGAATGGAGGTGATGAAGTTTTTGGCAAGAGCAACTAATAAAATGGCTAAGTATTTATGAGAATGAGAGTGGAGAGTTATGAAGCAAGTGTAATGAACCAAAAATGAAAATGAACCCCCACACCAAAGTGGACGGCCCCCCCTCTCTCATTCCCACCAAAAAATCTTACCAATTATCCAAATAAACAATTCATACCATACTTTGAACCATGCTTAATACTATGCATATGCCACCTCATACCTCCACCTCATTTGTGAGTCAAATGAATTTTCTAAAAATGGAAAATCATACAAATGAGGTGGCCACCTTCTAGAAGCTATTCCGTATAAAATACGGAATACTTCCCGGTACATGTATCGAAATACATATACGCGTATTCGTACCAAAAATACGAATAGCCAAGAGAGAAAACGAACAGTGAACAATAATACTAGAATACGTATATACAAATACATATATAAATTATTAAATCAAAACCCGATTCAATAATCCGGCTTAATCCTAAGCCGCTAGTATTATCAACCGTCCGATTAAAGTCAGTGCCGCACATGCACATATTTAATTGGACACCTGTATGTATCAACATACGTCAAGTACACCATATTGCCTGAACCGTGAAAAACCCTCTGTGTGGGACTCTAAAGACTCGTCAATACGCAGGCAGTGGGTTTAACCACAAGCACGTCAGCGGCACTAGCTGTACGTAACGGCTACCCAGGTATTGAGCGAAAGGGAGGCCGACGAGCAAACTCATCCTGAGCCACTACTGAGCCTGACAGTGACAATATCCGTACAGTCCGGTCTGTTCGTCTAAGAGTATCGCATATCGAGTCTAAGGGGGTGGATAAATTCAGACCCTTAACAACGCGACATTTAGTGTCGGGATGAAACCCATCACCACCTGAGAAACTATCGATCCTGGATCGATAATTCTCTTCCACCGTGGCTACGGATTTATGGTGATGGCCATCCGTACACAACGCGACATCAACCCCCAATACCGGGAGAGACGAATCCCCGACGATCCGATCACTGCCTCCATGTGGCTCGGGACTGTACCCAACTAAAACCTGTTTGCACGACTCCTTTGAGCCGTGGTAGGGTAGTAACCAAAGCACAGTGGGAACTCACATGAGATAAATGACGATCTTAGATCGACAGACTAACCTGTACACATGTCACCTGGGAACTGCTATCTGACAATAGGTATAATACCAACTAGCAGGTTCCCGGCGAGTCCGTCCAGTGTACTCATAACCTAATGAGCACCTGTATACTATCTTAGGTGAACAAACTAACACCAATGGCTTGTGAAACCTGGCCACCGCCCCTCGTCGGGGTCTCGATCAGTGTACACTAGTCTACACTGGAGTATCGATGCCCGGTCTCGATACTCCTACGACTAGGGACATTTAAGGATGTGCTTATAGACCCCAGCTCCCACATATATGATCGCCATCATAATGCTGGCAGTCAAGCAATAATCCTATGGGCTATATCAACACGTACCAGATAGCATACTATCATCTTGAGTAAGACTGTTTTATCGGTATAAGTCCTCACTCAATCATCATAATCACAAGTCCGCGACTATGATAATTGCCTTGAGGCCACAATAGCCAATAATCTCCCACCTGCACTTAAGGCCAATTATTGCGATGTCGCATACTCACAGCCCGTGTGATACCGAACACCCAACTTCTCTACTAATCAGTTTCGCAAAGCCCGTTTGCTAAAATGATTGCGTTCGAGAAATAGCCTCGGTGAGTGGACCCGCTCCAATGTTTTCTTTCTGTATCTCTCTATATCTCAACTTCGCGGAGAAAGCTGCCTCCCAAAATGAGTAATACTTGTCTTATAGTTTGTCTGGAAATCTGATAGGACCCAGTTCACAAAAGAACTCCAATTCCAGCAAACTTCTTAGACTGTATCGTCCACTGAATTAATCAGTATTCTGCGCCATGCCTTTCCTTAGTATCCGCTTGGACCACCTATCCAACATACCGTCCCTCAAAAGAGGGAAAACTATAACTCTGACAGTCACTCTGTCATCTAGGTTACCTTGGAAGCCTGAAATGATAACCATCTCCCGAAGGAGGCTACCATTACTATATCCCTAGAACATGCATTTATGTTCAATAACTGCTTCCCAATGTTTCTCCAGGATTGGATTAATATATGTTTATTGCAGCTAGTGCAAAAACAACATCTGGTGTGGTACTTGACATTTCATGATTAACTCAATTGCCTAAGCAAGTGATATGCTAATCATGCAGATCCCTCCCCCTTTTAGTCTGTAAGACACCTTTAGAGATGGTGACTCCATCACCTGCAGGTACACTACCATACCAGGAGTCAACCATTCTAAATATCCTTAGAATAATGTCAAAGTACGCAAATTGGGATACTTCCCAAATCTAGATCTAAAACCATAGATCTAGTAACCAGAAACCCTGATATTATATCCATATCCTATGTGGAGAAACAACATTGTGACAACCAAAGTATAACCGATCGTAGTATAGGAATATGTCTTCCTATCAAGTGCATGTCATCCTAATATCTGGACATCACTCTCTACTACTTTCTTAGCAGATCCATCTCCTATTCTGATGAGGTCAAGACCTATGACTATCACATCAAAAATAGATGATCTATTTCCGCTATACCTGCTTTAGTCTATAAATAGACATAAGCAACTTGTCCTCTATGCTTCCGCTGCTCCCACTGACTACAACAACCCTCTGGCAGAGTCATATATACGTGCACTTCCAAAACTAGTTTAGAATGACGCTATACTCATCCTTCTGCCAGCAGCAATGGCAAGTCTGGGTAAACAAGAACCTCCCTATCACCGTCTCTGAGAAGACCGAAGTACCTCTCGGGTGCCTGAGGTTACCCACCAAATCTACGGAGTGGCTAATGGAATGTCGAAACTAATTGAATCCTTAGGTTGTATTAAATCTTCAGTGATCGTTTGTGGTTCTGGAATCACTTCCAGTTCTACCATACTCCCACTTCTGTTTTCTGAAAAAATCCATTTTACTAAAACTGTGACGAGTCAAGAACAACATCACTATTGATCTTCCTGATGGTAGAAAGTTAACCCTCGTCAAAGCCCGGGATAACCCACAAACAACCATTACTGAAACGTGCCTCGAGTTTATCCGGATTCTGGTTTTAAGTATTAGCCGGACAACTCCCTATACCTTAACATCGTTAAGATATAAATTGATTCTATATAAATCTGATATAGAAACAAAAGCACTAATTTAATTGGAACCAGATTCAAAATCATGCAACTGTCTCCAGTGCATATCAACCAAATGGAAAAAGGACAATCAGTATTACTCATCTAGGAGTGCATCCATATATGAGTAACCCGAAAGAGAAGCAAGTTCTCAAAACCATTACTATCAACGGAATACCAAACACAAGTATCTACATCTTTGACTTCATCGAAGAATCCTGATACTTCCAACAAATGGTTTTATATTTTATTCTTATACCTATAACTTCTTAATATCTAAACCTTGCATTTCAACGAAATACATGTCTAGAACTTAGAGAAGTTATGAGTAAATAGAATATAGTACAAGTACCAACCCCATTGTCCTAATGGATACTGGACAACATACAATACTTTGTATAAGTCCCCTGAGTTCATTAACTCAAACCCTGTGCATCGTAGGTTGAAAAACTGTACTATGGATAAGAAGAATTACACCGCTGTTTAATGCACCTTACCTAATCACCAGCTGATATAGGTAAATGTCATAGACATAATATCAAAAAGTTATATCTCACTTTATAAAATAAACGTACAGATTTATCAGTTTGAAATTGGTGCAAAACAACAAATATTCAAAACCAAATATTTGCATCCGGCAAAAATCCAGATGATTTCCTCAAATATCACCAATTACAACGAATTCCGATATAATGAAGATCTAATCACCTAATTCCTAATATCTTACTCCCACCCACCATCTGTAATAACATACAGATGTGAGAAACTGATCTGGCAAATACATATCCTAGAGTTAGATTTTTATTGGGAAAACAGTTTTCAATTATTATCGCACAGTAAAACTGAAACATGAAAATATTTCAAAAGGGTTAACTGGTATTCCTAGTAATGTCTCTTCCACCATCTTGATTCAAGACAGTAACCATATACTCACTTGCCCTCACTGCAATCCCTTTATTATATTTTTACTTATTACCTTCTGTACACCTCCTTTACGCTAATTGGTTTTCTTCATTCCCTACCCTTCGGCACCAGCCTAAGGTTTTGAAGAAGACTATCCAATAAGCGCAATAGGTGTACTTTCCTAATCCTAGGAGCTCTCGCAACCTGAGAGAAGGTAATGGGAAAAGACATCTGAATAATCCTATTCTATTTCTCCTGAACCGGAAACCATCCTCGAATCTGGAACGAATTCTTTCGAGTTCGTATGTAACTATACCATGGCATATCCAATGGAAGTGGATATCCGTAGTGATACGGAGTGTTCTAGAGAAAAGCAAAGTGGATGTATGAGTGGCAGGGGTATACACGGTTTTTGTCGGGAAAGATGGTGGTCGCAATTTCCTTTGCCATTATTCTAATCCCTTTATATGTCTTTACTTATTACCTTCTGTACACCACACTTAAGATTAATTGGTTTTCTTCCTTCCTTACCGTTCGACACCTGCCTATGGTTTGGAAGAAGACTATCCAATAAGCTCAATAGGTGTACCCTCTCTTAATCCTCGGAGCTCTCACAACCTGAGAGAAGGTAAAGGGAAAAGACAACCGAATAATCCCATTCAATCTCTCCAGAACCAGAATCCATCCTCGAAAAAGTTCCTTCGAGTTCGTATGTAACTATACGATAGATTTATCCAATGGAAGTAGATGTTCGTAGTGATACGGGGTGTTCTGGAGAAATGCAAAGGTGATATAGAAGTGGCAATGATGTATGCGACACGGTGACGTTCCAAAAGCCAAAGTGTTTTAAGAAGGTTCGGTCAACTTGGTTTCATGAGTTTTAGTCAAAGGTCGGGTCATAGTCGCAGCCACAAAGAGAGAGAGAGAAGAAACACTCAGCGTGCACTCTAACCTAGATTAGAGTGGTTAATCATTTTATCTAATCTGGATGGCTCCCACCGTTTCCTCGAATTCTCCTCCAAACCCAAAAGGAGAATTTGTCGGAATTACCAGAGGAGTAATCCTACTCATCAGTGGGAATCGGGATCCAACTATCATCGCATGATAACCTGATGGAAGCCACTCAAGTCACAAAACTCCAGAAGGTATGCGCATGCCTGGTAAGTTTCCTGTATGTTTGAAACTCCCGATGTGTGTTTTTACCCCTAGGACCCAAGTGACTTTGACGGAGTCAACAAATCAAAGAGTCCTAATCAAGTTCAACTCGTCATTATCTTGATTGCATTAAACCCACCCGCACGAGCCCTTGACGGAGTCAACAAGGCCGTACGACTGTCCTAACCAATCACATATCCATGCTACAAACAAGCACCACTCAGCTACCGTACACTACGCCTTGACGGAGTCAACAAACGCAGCACGAATACTAAGTACTACTTGTAGGAAATGACGGAGGGCTACGCCTGGTTTTTGGCGAAAAACCTTTAACGTAATGAACTTGATATCGTTGAAGGAACCGAGTGGTTTTACAAATTTAGAGTGGCGAAAATTTTTGCTAAAGAGGTCACTCCCGGTGAAGGGATCTCGGCTCTTTCCTCGTCGAATGAGGTGCAGGATATTCCAAATTGAATACCACGATGCAAAGCAAAAGGAAACGACTATAGTGAAGTTATTACATTTACGCAAACTTTTACTCAAGGGGTCACTCCTGATGAAGGGATCTCGGCTCTTGCCTCGTCGAATGAGGTCCAGGATATTCCTAACCGAATACCACTGTGCAAAGCAAAAGAGAACGTCTGTAATGTCAGTTTTTTTAAAAAAAAAATTGGTTCCAACAACATCATATATCGGTTTGTTTTATCCCTGCATTGGTAAGAATCAATGCAGTCCCATCAATTAATCACATCAGAAAAGAACGAAAATAAAATGTACGTATATGCCATCCGCATTCGCCACTGGGTCCCGTCATCACCCGTTAGGTTACTTAACTAACGACAGAGCGGGGACTGAGCTAGCGCGGGTGCAAAACATATACAACATCTACTAGCATATATAAATATATATATATAACATTCGTCCCAGGCATGATATAAAGCAACATCACAGAAACATCACAGAAGTAACACAGAATGGTGGATAATCCTGGAGCCCCGGGTTTCACTTGAGCCGCAAATGAGACCCGACGTTCTCTATCGTGTGGATAGCCTGTGTAATGAAAACCTAGACCCCTATGAGTGCGGCAAGTTACTCGCAAAACCCGAAGCGAGGCAGCCCTCTTCAGCAACGTGAATGGGTCACCCAACACTTCACGGAATCCGGTAACTTGAGCACTCCTCCTGGGTCAACCTATACCCCCTACGAGTGCGGCGAATAGCCCGCCAATTCTAGAGTAAGGTCCCCTCTGTCTCAACGCTATGAGATGCAGACCCGTTGCCCTCTAGAACCCGGCTATTCGTGCACTCCACCACGGGGTAATCTTAGTACAGAAAAGAAAATAATATACAAGGGTGACATCGACCTCAACCCGGTCGTGCCCCAAAAGAATAATATACAAACTGGCAGTGACGGCAGTCCACATGTCGGACGCTCGCCCCGAAATATCAAATGTACAAATGAAATTAAACTGTACTAACATTGCACTATAGCTATCCACCACGACGATCCAACCAACATCACAGCACAACACAGAACATCAACATGAATGTCACGTTCGCAAACCCGTCTAAAGGAACATATAGCAGTTAGACGGGTTTACCGATCAAATGACATTCACGGTCACAGATTATAATGTATGTACTGATAATCACACACTTCAATTTTTGATCGACTAAACTTTCCCTAATTAGCTCCAAGTGCATAACCAGTACTCAAATGAATCTGGGCTAAAACCATATATCACAAAAATCATTTTTCCACTAACTAGAGCTCCAGAAAAATTTTTGGTCACTGTAGCCCAAAAAGGGCCACGGAAGCGCCGCCACATGTGACATTTCGCTGCGGTTCCGCGGTGGAATTTTGGAGTAAGGTCACCAAATTTTTTCTGTAGCTTTATTTTTTCCTGCATGTATTTTTAAGATGCCGGAAAATATTTTTTGATCACTTTTAAAAATCGACAGCAAACACATAAATTTGGAAAAACGATTCAGAAAAATTTGTCGATCGAGATTTTAAGCTTGTGAAAACTTTCTAGTAGGGTTAAAAGGGTGGCTCTAATACCATGAAGGGTTACGGCAGCGTCCCGGCCATCGAAACGCGGCCAAAATGCGGAACAAAAATTTCTGAAACCGGCGCTACCGCTACCTGAATCCCGGATCGACCTTAAACCCTAAACTAGCAAACTAACTAAGAGCTAGAATCGTTATACCGAGTTGATCCGTGTCCTTCGGTCTTCATTCCAAGCTCCTAGCGGCTTCTTGATGTGGTTTGGTTGACGGTCTTCCTCCATCTCCGATGATCCACCCAAGGGAAACGGCGCAAGCTCCAACCTCGTTGAACGAGGCAACCGACGCTCCAAAGTCGCTAGTGATGGAGAGTGGGGGTGTAGGAGTGTGTCACTTTGATTTTTCTCTCAACTCATGTGCTCATGAGAGCAACCATAGAAGATGAATGGAGGTGATGAAGCTTTTGGCATGAGTAACTAATAAAATGGCTAAGTATTTGTGAGAATGAGAGTGGAGAGTTATGAAGCAAGTGTAATGAACCAAAAATGAAAATGAACCCCCACACTAAAGTGGCCGACCCCCCTCTCTCATTCCCACAAAAAAATCTTACCAATTATCCAAATAAACAATTCATACCATACTTTGAACCATGCTCAAAACCATGCTCAATACTATGCACATGCCACCTCATACCTCCAGTTCATTTGTGAGTCAAATGAATTTTCCAAAAATAGAAAATCATACAAATGAGGTGGCCACCTTCTAGAAGCTATTCCGTATAAAATACGGAATACTTCCCGGTACATGTATCGAAATACATATATGCCTATTCGTACCAAAAATACGAATAGCCAAGAGAGAAAACGAACAGTGAAAAATAATACTAGAATACGTATATACAAATACATATATAAATTGTTAAATCAAAACCCGATTCAATAATCCGGCTTAATCCTAAGCCGCTAGTATTATCAACCGTCCGATTAAAGTCTGTGCCGCACATGCACATATTTAATCGGACACCTGTATGTATCAACATACGTCAAGTACACTATATCGCCTGAACCGTGAAAAACCCTCTGTGTGGGACTCTAAAGACTCGTCAATACGCTGGCAGTGGGTTTAACCACAAGCACGTCAGCGACACTAGCTGTACGTAACGGCTACCCAGGTATTGAGCGAAAGGGAGTCCGACGAGCAAACTCATCCTGAACCTCTACTGAGCCTGACTGCGACAATATCCATACAGTCCGGTCTGTTCGTTTAAGAGTATCGCATATCGAGTCTAAGGGGGTGGATAAAGTCAGACCCCTAATAACGCGACATTTAGTGTCGGGATGAAACCCATCACCACCTGAGAAACTATCGATCCTGGATCGATAATTCTCGTCCACCGTGGCCACGGATTTATGGTGATGACCATCCGTACACAACGCGACATCAACCCCCAATACCGGGAGAGACGAATCCCCGACGATCCGATCACTGCCTCCATGTGGCTCGGGACTGTACCCAACTAAAATCTGTTTGCACGACTCCTTTGAGCCGTGGTAGGGTAGTAATCAAACCACAGTGGGAACTCACACGAGACAAATGACGATCTCACAGACTAACCTGTACACACGTCACCTGGGAACTGCTATCTGACAATAGGTATAATACCAACTAGCAGGTTCCCGGCGAGTCCGTCAAGTGTACTCATAACCCAATGAGCACCTGTATACTATCTTAGGTGAACAAACTAATACCAATGGCTTGTGAGACCTGGCCACCGCCCCTCGTCGGGGTCTCGATCAGTGTACACTAGTCTACACTGGAGTATCGATGCCCGGTCTTGATACTCCTACGACTAGGGACATTTAAGGATGTGCTTATAGACCTCAGCTCCCACATATATGATCGCCATCATAATGCTGGCAGTCAAGCAAGAATCCTATGGGCTCTATCAACACGTATATGATGATAAAGACAAACCAGATAGCATACTATCATCTTGAGTAAGACTGTTTTATCGGTATAGGTCCTCACTCAATCATCATAATCACAAGTCCGCGACTATGATAATTGCTTTGAGGGCACTATAGCCAACAGACTATGATATCTCTAAACTACTACGGACTGTGGGGTCCTTAAACTCATGGACTATGATGTTCTTAAACTTTACAGACTATGACGTCTTTAAACTGGACCGCAAAGTCCCTAAACTAAAACAATAGAGTCCAAATGCTCTTTTGTTGGATCTAAATGATCCCGTAAAGTTGATCTTAGTCTAAAATTAGACTAACGTGTTCTTAACAAACGTTAAGTCGATTTTAATCTAAAATTAGACTAACGTATTCTTAACAAACGTTTAAGTTGATCTTAGTCTCAAATAAGATTAACGATCCTTAAACCAACCCAAAACCCAAATCTAAGAAAATGCGGATTTGGACTAATCTACGCCTTACGGGCGACAACATAAATTAGTCTCCGTCTACAATCCACGGGCAACCAAAAACAAAATAAACACACACGACATGAAGTGACCATCCGGAGAAGGAGAAAGTTGTTACTGTGATGCGGTAGCGTAATTAACTGCAGGGGCTTACGCCTGCAGGGAAGAGCGTCCCCACAATCAAAAACCCCTCAAACGAGGGGGAATCTGACGAAGTTTGCTACAACGACCGCATCCGTCTAAACCTCCAATATACGGTGCCATAAATCAACTTGGCATTTTCGGAGAGGTGGACGGATAAAACCAAATAGCATCTGCCCCCAAATTCAGGCCAGACCTCCCAACGTCCCGGTCGCGTCTTTCGGCGGAGAACAGTGACATCATCCTTAACCCTGAAGTGCCCCAATAAAAGAATATTATATACAAGCTTTTACATGAATGAAAATGAAAAACTCTCATCTCACATAGAAAAACTCTCATCTCACATAAAACCCCGGCTATTCAAAACACGACAATCCAATATAACATATCACAGCAACACATAATATCACATGTCATCAACGTAAGTAAATATGTGTATCCCAATTGTCGTTGACGTATAGCAATGAAACCGGCGATACACCATATATTACACTTACGGTCGCAGAAAAGAAAGTGAAAAACTACAACAATTGGAATCCGCAACCACCTTAGACATCATAAACCCAATGTATCACATACTTTGGATTTCATGCCCAACCAAATGAATTCCTTAGACATCACATGCCTAACAATTATAAACCCCGCATTTTAGTCTCGATATTGAAAACACTTTTCAATAACCTATCGTGTAATTCAACAAGATTCCCGATAACCTGATCGAATGCTCGTCGGAAACATTAGTAGACGGCCGCACCCCCGATGCCATCGACGAAGTGCACTAAGGCTGAACACCGCGGCCGCGAGCACCCGAACGGATGCTTTTGGCGACGAGGTTCTCCTACAGTCACTTGGTCGGGGCTATGGGGCGTGGCTATCTATTAAGTTTATCTGGCGAGTATCCGCGTACACTACGTAATTACAACGGACTTTTGATCCATATCAAAATTCTGTGGTAACCGATCAAATGAGACTAAACCGTTAGATTTATAAAATTCAAACTAGTTATCTCATAACTAATTATGTGGATTCCAAATATTGTATCACAATCACAGATAGCTAGACGATGTTAAACTTTTCAATCGAATAAACAAACACCCAAATTTCCCAAAGAGCTCAACACTTGAGCGGAGTTCAAAAAGTACCCAGAACATGCCATAGCTCCTATGAACCATCCGTAGAAGGGCCGACCCATGCCTCACTCATGTCTCCACGGAACTGCCGCAAACCCTAGGGTATTACCACGGTTCCGCGATCCAAAAAGTCGAGTTTGGGTATCGTTCTTTTAGAGGGTCCACAGAATCGCTTGCTTGATTTTCTAAAGATTTTAAACTTGGAAAAAATCCAACTTTTGAAAAATTTCCAGCGAGAGAATATATGGGTTATTGAAATCCGTTCGAACTTTTTAACGTCATCTAAATAACCCGAATAGATATTAGAATTACGATTATGAAACACTCCGAATTGCCTTTGCAGAAAGTTAATATCACATGCAAATTTAGCAAAAACTAGCAACACCTGAAATGCCAAAACCCAGAGACTGGAACATCATGAAAATTTGAAGCCTAAATTCCCAAATGGACCCGGTGAGCTCGATTTTTTGGGTGATGTGGCCGGCCAAAAATTTTCCAAAATGCTTCAAATTTTCACAGTGTTCATGTTATATCACATACAACATTCTGCAGTTGGTAAAATTTTTTTTTGACACCTTTAAAAATTCGACAGAAACTAGATTTTGATATCGGGTGTTTTGAAGTTGTTTCGGTTTCGTAATCTAACAAATATCGTCTAATTCTCTAGCATGGCTCTGATACCACTGTTGGGTTCCATAGGGCGGTAGTAAGGTTTCGGGAGGTAGCGTCCATGCCAAATTCAAATTTTTTGCCGTACTAAAGAACCCTAACCTAGAATCTTCACTAGAGATTTAGACGAAACAATATGCAAATATCTTTACATACTAAGTGAATGAGGAATACAACCTTTGTAGACCGGTCCTTCACTTCTAAAGCACTGTGTAGTAGTCTCTTCGCTCCAAGTAGTGAACATCCGAACTCTAGTAAGGGTTCACATGAAGAAATGAACAACCTTGCTCGAAGTCTTCGAGGCCGAAAATGATCTACGTCGAGGAGACTTGAGCTCATGCTACCTCTTCACTAATGGTAAATTAGTGAAGAAAACACCCTAAACTAAATGGCTAATAGCAGAGGATGATGAAGTAGGAAATGGGCTCACTTTAGATTTATTTTTCTCACAATATTTCTTCACTTCCTCAAAACCCAAAGAGCTTGAGGGAGATGAAGAAGAAGATGAAGTGGAGATGAGAATGAAACTAATGTGGTGAGAATTGCAACCATGGGTGAGTTGGTGTCATACACGAACTCATGTAGAGCATAAACCATGGGTTAACAATAATGGTTGGGTTAATAAATATCTTCAAGTAAAACAAAATGAGTGGACTTGGTCAATGGTTCCACAAGCTTCTACAAGCTTCAACCATGTGACAATTTCCAACTAATTTGATTTACTTTAAATAAATAAAAACCTAACATTACTAATAAGCATGGTGTGATTCTCATACACCCATGAAGTATGTGGCATCAAGCATAACAAAAATAAAATATACATTAATATATATCACATATATACTAAGCATACACAAGTGAGAAAAAGAAATGTTTAAGTGAGCTAATATTAGTTAATGTAATTCAATATATCAAATATATAATTATACATTAAATTATTAAATCAACACTTGATTTAATAATCCGGCTAATTCACATACAACCGGCTAATATCAAATGTAACAATCTATCGAATCAACACTTGATCCGATAACCCGGCTATATAACATATAACTGGCCGATATCACATATCGCGAGAATAAAATGCGGTATCACATACGCACATTAATCTTGGTCCCGCACATATCACATATGTACTCCTACTTCGTTTCGCATGAACCAGGAAACCTTTGTGCAGGACTCTAAAGACTCGTCAATAGCCGACAGTAGGTGATGATCATATCAAACACCCACAAGCCGCAAGCGGTCTGCTAAATGTAACGGCCTCCCGGGTATTGAGCGATCAGAAAATCAACAAGCAATCCTACTCATACTCCTGCGAATCCAATCAGTAACACTACCGTACATTTCGGTCTCTTCGTCAGATATGTAGCATATCGCCAGCCTGGGGGGTGGTAAACGTCAGACCCCAATAGCCTGATAAGTCATGCCGATGTGTGGCTCATAACGGTTTGAGAAACTACTGGTACGACCTACCAGTAGATCTCAGCAACTCTGTTCAGGGATTTTGTGTTATGACCAATCAAGTATAGCGCAACATCAACCCCCAATACGTGGAGAGACGAAATCCCCTCCTATCGCTCATTGCCTCCATGTGACTCGGGACTGTACCCAAAAACCACCATTTTGCACGACCCAGTAGAGCCGTGGTAGGGTGGAAATCAAAGCACAGTGGAAGACACACAAGACTCTATGACGATCTCGGGTCGACAGACTAACCTGTACCAGTGTCACCAGAGAACTGCTATCTGACGATAAGTATAATACCATCTAGGAGTTCTCGGCGAGTCCGTTCAGTGTACCCAGTCTCCACTGAGCACCCGTATACCTTATTTGATGTCAAACACCAATGGATATGGGATCATCCATCGCCCATCACATGGGTCAAGAAGCGTATACGCTAGTCTACTCTGGAATATCGATGCCCTGTTTCGATACTCCCACGACTAGGATCATTTGAAGGATGTACTTGCCGACTACCTCTGCCTCACTTGTATGATCCGCATCATAATCCCAGTAGTCAAGTACTCATCCTAAGGTCTTTATCAAGATGTAACAGAGAGAGACTATAAGTGTACATGTTAAGATAAAGAGCAACCAGATAGCATACTATCATGTCGAGCAAGAAAGTCCTCCCTATATATGTCTAAGCATCCACTACAATATACATCGCATGTACAGAAATTGTTAGTGTATATGCCCTAGAGGCCATTACTGTATCATACTAGTTTGTATACTACTTGATGGAAGCTTGGGATATTCACAGTTGTATAGACAATCTTGCTCGAAATGGTAGTATGCTACTTGGTTTGTTTCTACTTCAATGTGTGCATGTGTTTCTTTTAGCATATCGCCTATACACATTAGTGGAGCCCTTAGGATCTTGCTTGATTACCAGCGTTGTGATGGCAGTCACACTAGTGGGGGCTGGATAATCTACAAGCACATCCTTATACAGGTCCCTAGTCGTTGGATTATCGAGACGGGGCATCGATACTCCGGAGTAGACTAGCGTATGCGCTTCTCATCCCAGCAGGGGAGATGGTCTGTCCCACAGCCGTCTGTACGTCGTACTTGAGATAGTATACTGGTGCTCGTTAGGTTACGAGTACACTGGACGGTGCTCGTTAGGTTACGAGTACACTCGTCGGGAACTGTTGGTTGGTACTATACCTATCGTCAGATAATAGTTCCCAGGTGACAGGAGTACAGCTTAGTCCGTCGACTTGACACTGCTACTTCGCCTCGAGTGTGTTCCCACTGTACTTTGATTACTATCCTACCACGGCTCAAAGGAGTTGTGCAAACAGGTAGTACTTGGGTGCAGTCCCGAAGCACTTGGAGGCAGTAGCGGTTAGACAGGATTCGTCTCTCCCGGTATTGGGGGTTGATATCGCGCTGTGTCTAGGAGAGCCATTACACATAGTCGTCCCTGGCCAGGGCAAGCGAGAATTACTGGTAGTGTTTCCAGTAGTTTCTCAGGGTGTTCTGGGCTACACTCCGGCACGACTTGTACCGCTATTAGGGGTCTGACGTTTACCGCCCCCTAGGCCCGACATGCGATACTCTCAGACGAACAGACCGGACTGTACGGAGATTGTCACATTCAGGCTCAGTAGGAGTTCGGATGGGTTTACCTTATCGTCCTTCTTATCGACATCTACCTGGGGACCGTTACGTATAGCTAGTGCCGCTTGCGGTCTGTGGTTAAACCCACTACCAGCGTAGTGTCGAGTCTTTAGAGTCCCACACAGAGAGTTTCCCTGCACTGAGCGAAAAGTGTAGAGGCCGTATGGTTTTACGGCAAGGCTATGATCACTTACGTACACTTGTGCGTGTATGCTGTTCGGGCAGACAATACTAGTGGGCTTTGGTTTAAGCCGGATCCTAGTATTGTATGGATGGATTAGTTTTGTCTTCTGTGCATTTGCATTCTACGGAATGCGGATGCGGGTGTGTATGCACAGTTGTAAGGAGCGAAGAAGAAGGAGGTGCCTCATTAGGGTTTTGACAGTTGGTTCGGTCAAAACCATTGTGAGCCGGGGACATTATTTACTAATCTTTTTAATGATAATTATGTTATGGCTAATTGCTTTGACCATTTGACCATATTTGACTTTGTTGACCATTTGACCAAAGTTGACTAGGATCTTCATGTGAGGTCTAGAGTCTTCTTTTGGTTTTGATTTTATTTTTGTGATGAAAATGGTCAAGTCAAGGTAGCCATCCACTTTATCATGAAAAGATTAGTAATGATGATGTTTATGGATTATTATTCCATGGTTCATTATTCTTGGTTCATAATTCTCTTCTCATTCTCTCTCTTGAT
Organism: Agapanthus africanus; assembly: GCA_030015575.1. NCBI lineage: Eukaryota > Viridiplantae > Streptophyta > Magnoliopsida > Asparagales > Amaryllidaceae > Agapanthus > Agapanthus africanus. The sequence continues at coordinate 829,959,422 of JASDDO010000019.1, forward strand.
ATGAGAAGCTCCATGGTTGCTCCTTCATCTTCCTCCTCTTGATTTTTCCTTTGATCTCATGTGTTGAGAAAATAAGGAAGTAAATTGACAAACACATCTATCTTCTTCTTCTACACAACCTAGGACATCAAGCTTAGCAACCTTGTTGCCCTAGTTACCTCGGTTTGAGGTGGAGCTCGGAACACAAACTATCAGGTGGATCGTCTTTGACTCTAGGAGGCCGCGGAGGTGACCAAGATCCGGAACGATCTTTGGAGCTTGGATGGACGAGGAGGACAGTGGAGAGAAGACCCGAAGGACCGTTTTCGTGAGGTATAATCTCTATGACATAGTAGATAGAACCTCATGTAGTTTGCTATGTTTTTGTTTAGCAAAGATCCTCCTTTTAGTCCATGTTGCCTTTGTGTCAAAAATCGTTTTTTACCGTTTTTGCCTCCCCGTAAGAACCGAGGTAGGCAACGTGGACTTACAGTGGTATCAGAGCCTAGCTAAACAACAACTAGCATGTTAGCAAAGTATTTAGAATTTCGATCCGAGAAAAAATAGTAAAACACGTCCGAAAAATCAACTTTCTGCCGATTTTTAAACCTGCTCCAAAAATAATTTGACATACCTTAAAAATTTGCTCAGGGTTTTTTAAGAATACTCAGCAAAAACGAGCCACTGACTCGGTCAACGCGCCGCTGAACCGCGGCGAGAACATGGTTCTTGCCGCGGATCCGCGGCCGAGTTGACTCGGCCGCGACTTAGTTTTGCTGCAGTGTATTCAGTGTTCTGTTTTGGGATTTTTAAAGTATTTTGTTTCTGCCCAGATTTTCCAGAGAACAAAGTTGTGTTTGGGGTAGTTACAAATCTGTATTTTTGATCGAAGTTCTATAGACTTTAGCTAATGGGTTATATCTGTGATGTGATATATGCACTGAACGTCAACTAATCGCTATACGTCGATTAGTGGGGGTTGCGCATATCTGTGATCTGTAATGTTGTTGGATTGTGTATATGAACTCGTTAGATTGTCGCGGATGAATAGCCGGGGGATGTGAGATGAGAGTTTTTTTTATCTTTCATTTGATGTAATATGTAAATTGATATAATATTATTTTTATGGCCGCACATCCGGGATGAGGTTGTAGCCGCCATTGTATATTATTTCTTTTACTGTTTTTGCTCCTAGGATAGACCCAAGGTGGGGTGCACAAACTACCGGGTACCTTGAAGTGCCGAGTGGCCTACTCACGTTGTTGAGGGAAGTTGCTTCACTTCGGGTACTTGGCGGGTAGTTTGCCGCACCCGTAGGGGTCTAGGGTGGGGTTTGGTTATTCATCGCGAACGTGTAATCCGTCTTTCATTGCAGGCTCGAACGAAACGCGGATTCCTAGTATATCCAAAGTGTTCATCTGTGATCTGGAATGGCTATCATTGCATCTGACGAATGTATATATCTATATATGATATCTAGTAAGCGTTGCTTATGTTTTGCATCTGTGCTAGTCCAGCCCCCGCTCTGTCGTTAGTTAAGTAACCTAACGGGTGATGACGGGGCCCCGTGGCGAATGCGGATGGCATAAGAGTACGTCATATTTTCGTTGTTTTCTGCAATGGTAGGATTAAATGATGGGACGCATTAAATTAATGCAAGAAAATAAACCAAAGTTAAAGTCGTTGGAACAATTTCAAAACCACTTAGTTTCTTTTCAAAATAGAAAACTTTTAAAAATGCGGAGCTTAAACCACTCCTTTTAAAAGCTATCAGGTTCCTTCGATTATATCAAGTTCACTACGTTCACGGTTTCGCCAAAACCATTCGTAGCCCTCCGTCATTTCAGTTAAATATTCAGTAGTATTCAAGCTATGTATTTTGACCTTCGCCAAGCCATAGTGATTGGTAGCTGCTGAATATTTATCTGTAGCATAGATAGATGCATTGGTTTGGGACAGTCGTACTACTATTTTGGCCTTCGTCAAGGGTATGTACGGGTGGGTTCAAATTAACCTGGATAATGACGAGTAGAACTTGACATGTGACTTATGATATGTTGGCCTTCGTTAAGGTCATAAGAGCATGAGGCAAAAATCCACACCGGGAGTTTCTAAAGAAACTGAAACTTGCTAGCGCTGCATACCATTTGGAGTGTGGTGATTCTGGTAGGATTCCTTCAGTTTTATCACACGATGATATTTGGATCCCGATCCTACTGTGAGTATATGCTACTCCTCAGGAACTTTCTCACTTAACGATCAATGCTATAAACCAAGTAGGTGTCTAGAAAGGTGTTAGCGGGGCTACGCCTACAGGGAAAAGAGGTTATTTAATTAAGGAACTTCGCGAAAGCGTTGGAAATCCTCCCTCGAAGTACCAACACTGGCCTGGCTGAACGGTTAAGCAAGTATTGTATGGTGAGATTGATCCCGACTAATTCTTCCTTTTTTGGTTTGAGGAAGGATTCGAGAAACAGTGGGAGCCATCCTGTTTAGATAAACTAAAAACCAATCTAAACTTGCAAGAGCATCATGCTGAGTGTTTTCTTCTCTCTCTCTTAATTGCAGCGACCTAGTGACCACACATAGGTTACATCTAGATAATAAAATGACTGAATCTGACTGTTATGATTGGCAAAGGTCTGTCCAGATGTCCATTACCTATGACAAGCTGGGATACCTCTTAACTAATCAAACCCCTGCCGTCTCAGGACCAGTTTCCCCTGTCACGGATATTGTTATCCATAAGACATCGGAAAAAGACTGTGCGAATGCCAAGTGCCTCGTGTTGGCCTCAGTTGATGGTGCATACCAGAGGCAGCACGAGAAGATGGACTTAGTTTCTATCTTCCTCGATAACAAAGATTTATATGGAGAGCAATCTCGTATCGCAAGATATGAGACCTCGAACGAATTGCTTCAAGCTAGGTTGGCTATCGGGTCATCTGTAGGGGCAACGTCCTTACAGAGACCAGCTATTTGGAGCTCACGGACCTGAAGACCACGTTGAAGAACGGGTCAAATACTGACTTGATTCTACAGTTTCTGCCCTCTACTTATACCCGGAAGGAAACCAAGGAAGTAGAAGGGAAGGGAAGGGCAAAAGTTTCGGGGCTGGATGTAGTAAAGGAGGGACGTTCCTATTGTTACGGGAATGAACATTGGCAGAAGGATTGCAGGGTTAGCAAAGCCAGTAGCCAGGATTCGAAGCATGTTGTGGTTTCGGCTTCGGGTTGTTTGTAATAGAGAACTGCATGTCAATTGACCTTACTTCCTGGGTATTGGATACCGGATCAGGATCTCACATCTGTAATTCATTACAGGCTCTGAGAAACCGTAGAGTTATCAGGATAGGTGATATGACTCTCAAGGTTGCCAACGGAATGAGCGTGGACGCTGAATCCATAGGGGAATATCACCTTGGATTGACAACTGGGTAGATATTGATTCTGCGTAACTGTTTGTATGTACATAGTATGGCTTGTAATATCATATCTGTATCCTTACTTTCTAAGGAAGGATATGATTTTACTTTTGTAAGCGATGTGGTCCACATCCACCTAAATCAAGTTTTGAATGGGTCAGATACATTAGAAAACGGGATATACGTATTGAATCAAGCTCAGATTTTCAGTGTCCAGAACACACTTAAAAGAAAGTCTCCGGAATTAAATCAGGCTTTCTTATGGCATTATAGACTGGGTCACATTAATGAGACAAGGTTAACATAAAGAGGGATACTTGAATCCGTTTGAGTATCAGTTTTATGCCACTTGTGAATCTTTTCTCATGGGAAAGATGACAGAGACTCCGTTCACTGGACACGAAGTAAGAGCGAGCGAGCTCTTGGGACTCATACACAGTGACGTGTATGGTCCAATGTCTACACATGTGCGAAGTGGTTATTCATACTTCATTACTTTCACAGATGATTTCTCTAGGTATGGACATGTCTTCTTGATGAAGCATAAATCCGAGACCTTTGAGAAATTTCGGAAATACAAGAATGAAGTTGAAAAACAAACATGCAAAAGTATCAAGACACTGAGATCTGATTGAGGTGGTGAATACTTGAGTGCCGAGTTTCTGGACTACTTAAAAGAGAATGTAATTCTCTCTTAGCTTACTCCTCCATACACACCACAGCACAACGGTGTATCGGAAAGGCAGAATCGAACCCTATTGGATATGGTTTGTTCCATGATGAGTAAGGCTGAGTTACCGCGATCTTTCTGGGGTTATGCACTAGAATCAGCTGCATATCTTTTGAACAAGGTTCCCTCCAAGACTGTGCCTACCACACCATATCAGATGTGGTGTGGGAAGAAACCCCATCTTCAATATCTGAAGATATGGGGATGTCCAGCTTTTGTTAAAAAGCAGCATGCGGACAAACTCAAGGCGCGCTCAGTACTGTGTAAGTTTATGGGATGCCCAAAGAACTCCAGGGGGTATCTTTTCTATTACGCAGAGGAACAAAAGGTTTTTGTTTCTCGTCATGCCCACTTTCTGGAACATCAGTTTTTAGAAAAAGGAACAAGTGGGAGCGCAATAGAACTGGAAGAAATTCCAGAACCACAAGCTATTACTGAAAGCAGAAGTTTCAGGAGAACCGGACATTCTAGCGCCACTCCGCAGGAGTAGTAGGCAGTCTCATCCGCCCGAGAGATACTACGGTTTTCTCATAGACGGGGATAAAGAGGATTGTACTATTGATTATGATGAGCCTACTAGCTTCCAGCAAGCCATTCAGAGCGGTGATTCAGTAAAATGGCTGGATGCAATGCGGACCGAGATGGAGTCCATGTACACCAACAAAGTTTAGACTTTGGACTTTGCTCCAGAAGGGGTAAAACCCGTAGGCTGCAAATGGATCTTCAGAAAGAAGATTGGTGTAAATGGGTAGGTTGAAACCTATAAAGCTAGACTTGTTGCAAAGGGTTTTCGTCAAAGACCTGGTTTGGACTATGAAGAGACCTTTTCTCCAGTGGCTATACTCAAATCCATTCGGATCCTTCTTGCCATTGCTGCCTTCCACGATTATGAGATCTGGCAGATGGACGTAAAGACGACTTTCCTAAATGGAAATTTGGAAGAGTGCGTCTATATGGATCAGCCGGAGGGATTCATTCAGAGTGGGAGTAGCAGTAAAGTGTGCAAGTTGCTTAAGTCCATTTATGGACTGAAGCAGGCATCGCGGAGTTGGAACATCTGCTTTGATGATACTGTCAAAGAATTCGACTTTATCAAAATCCCAGATGAACCATGCATTTACAGTAAGATTGTAGGGAGAACTGTGGTATTCCTCGTCTTGTACGTGGATGAAATTCTCCTAATAGGAAATGATATTCCTATGCTACAGTCAGTCAAAGGATTCTTGTCATAGAGGTTCTCCATGAAGGACCTGGGCGATGCCAACTACATTCTGGGGATCCAGATCTATCGTGATAGATCTAAGAAGATGTTGGGACTTTCACAGTCCAGGTACATCGACACCATACTGAAACGATTCAGTATGGAAGATTCAAAGCGCGGTAATCTACCGGCTTGTCACGGAATCACCCTCTCCAAAAAGATGTCTCCCAAGACTGATTTGGAAAGGACTCGCATGTCATCTATACCCTACGCATCTGTGGTAGGCTCTATAATGTATGCGATGTTGTGTACCAGACCAGATGTAGCATACGCATTGAGTGTTGTAAGCTGGTATCAGTCGGACCCAGGGGAGAAACGCTGGATAGCAGTAAAGAACCTTCTCAAGTACCTGAGAAGGACTAAGGAGATGTTCTTGGTATATGGCGGAAAAGACCTCCAGATCGAGGCCTTTGCTGACTCCAGCTTCCAGAGTGACAAGGATGACTCGGGTTATGTCTTTACCCTCAATGGAGGGGTGGTTTGCTGGAAGAGCTCCAAGCAGGAAACCGTTGCTGACTCAACTATGGAAGCGGAGTACATAGCTGCTTGCGATGCCGCAAAGGAAGCTGTCTGGATGAAGAAGTTCCTCACAGAGCTTTAGGTGGTTCCTACCATTGTTGATCCAATACCGCTGTATTGTGACAACAATGGCGCTATAGCTTTAGCGAATGAACCCAGGTCCCATCAGAAGTCCAGGCACATTTTGAGGCGGTACCACCTGATCAGGGAGATCGTAGATCGCCGGGAGATCGAGGTGAAGAGTGTAAATTCGGAGAATAACACTGCAGATCTATTCACGAAGGCCATACCCCAGACTCAGTTCGAGCGGCTGATCGAGATGATAGGTCTTCGATACGCCAGTACATGGCCTTAGTGCAAGTGGGAGATTGTTAGTGTATATGCCCTAGAGGCCATTACTGTATCATACTAGTTTGTATATTACTTGATGGAAGCTTAGGATATTCACAGTTGTATAGATAATCTTGCTCGAAATGGTAGTATGCTACTTGGTTTGTCTTTACTTCAATGTGTGCATGTGTTTCTTTTAGCATATCGCCTATACACATTAGTGGAGCCCTTAGGATCTTGCTTGATTACCAGCGTTGTGATGGCAGTCACACTAGTGGGGCTGGGTAATCTGCAAGCACATCCTTATACAGGTCCCTAGTCGTTGGATTATCGAGACGGGGCATCGATACTCCGGAATAGACTAGAGTATACGCTTCTCATCCCAGTAGGGGAGATGGTCTGTCCCGCAGTCGTCTGTACGTCGTACTTGAGATAGTATGCGGGTGCTCGTTAGGTTACGAGTACACTGGACAGGACTCGTCGGGAACTGTTGGTTGGTACTATACCTATCGTCAGATAACAGTTCCCAGGTGACAGGAGTACAGCTTAGTCCGTCGACTTGACACTGCTACTTCGCCTCGAGTGTGTTCCCACTGTACTTTGATTACTACCCTACCACGGCTCAAAGGAGTCGTGCAAACATGTAGTAGTTGGGTGCATTCCCGAAGCACTTGGAGGCAGTAGCGGTTAGACATGATTCGTCTCTCCCGGTATTAGGGGTTGATATCGCGCTGTGTCTAGGAGAGCCATTACACATAGTCGTCCCTGGCCAGGGCAAGCGAGAATTACTGGTAGTGTTTCCAGTAGTTTCTCAGGGTGTTCTGGGCTACACTCCGGCACGACTTGTACCGCTATTAGGGGTTTGACGTTTACCGCCCCCGTAGGCCTGACATGCGATGCTCTCAGACGAACAGACCAGACTGTACGGAGATTGTCACATTCAGGCTCAGTAGGAGTTCGGATGGGTTTACCTCATCAGCCTTCTTATCGACATCTACCTGGAGACCGTTACATACAGCTAGTGCCGCTTGCGGTCTATGGTTAAACCCACTGCCAGCGTAGTGTCGAGTCTTTAGAGTTCCACACAGAGAGTTTCCCTGCACTGAGCGAAAAGTGTAGAGGCCGTATGGTTTTACGGCAAGGCTACGATCACTTACGTACACTTGTGCGCGTATGCTGTTCGGGCAGAAAATACTAGTGGGCTTTGGTTTAAGCCGGATCTTAGTATTGTATGGATGGATTAGTTTTGTCTTCTGTGCATTCGCATTCTAGGGAATGCGGATGTGGGTGTGTATGCACAGTTGTGAGGAGCGAAGAAGAAGGAGGTGCCTCATTAGGGTTTTGATAGTTGATTTGGTCAAAACCATTATGATGCGGGCTCATTAGGGTTTTGACAGTTGGTTCGGTCAAAACCATTGTGAGCAGGGGACATTATTTACTAATCTTTTTAATGATAATTATGTTATGGCTAATTGTTTTGACCATTTGACCATACTTGACTTTGTTGACCATTTGACCAAAGTTGACTAGGATCTTCATGTGAGGTCTAGAGTCTTCTTTTGGTTTTGATTTTATTTTTGTGATGAAAATGGTCAAGTCAAGGTAGCCATCCACTTTATCATGAAAAGATTAGTAATGATGATGTTTATGGATTATTATTCCATGGTTCATTATTCTTGGTTTATAATTCTCTTCTCATTCTCTCTCTTGATATAAGAAGCTCCATGGTTGCTCCTTCATCTTCCTCCCCGTGATTTTTCCTTTGATCTCATATGTTGAGAAATAAGGAAGTAAATTGACAAACACATCCATCTTCTTCTTCTACACAATCTAGGACATCAAGCTTAGCAACCTTGTTACCCTAATTACCTCAGTTTGAGGTGGAGCTCGGAACACAAACTCTCGGGTGGATCGTCTTCGACTCTAGGAGGCCGCGGAGGTGACCAAGGTCCGGATCGATCCTCGGAGCTTGGATGGACGAGGAGGACAGCGGAGAGAAGACCCGAAGGACTGGTTTTGTGAGGTATAATCTCTATGACATAGTAGATAGAACCTCATGTAGTTTGCTATGTTTTTGTTTAGCAAAGATCCTCCTTTTAGTCCATGTTGCCTTTGTGTCAAAAATTGTTTTTTACCGTTTCCGCCTCCCCATAAGAACCGGGGTGGGCAACATGGACTTACAGTAATGGCCTTTAGGCCATACATATAACTAACAGCTTCCTTGGCCCTCTGCTCATCTCCGAGCCATCGGACAGGCCGAGCTTCCTCGGCTCTCCCGATCAACCGAGAGCGTAGAGCCCTAGCGCTTCCGCAACGGCCCCGTATATCTCGCCAAAGCGAGATATCCGCCGCCCCATGTTCCACGTCCCACGCTGGCGCATCGCCCCATTAATGAACGTATCCCTCCATTAATGGACGGATCCCGCCATTCATGCGGGCGTAACGTAAGGGCGTAACTGACGGCGAGGATCTCGCGCCTGCTTGCTCCATGCGACCACTATAAAACCCCCCTCTTCCAGACGATTCAGGTAACGCGAATTCATTATAATACGCCGCTCCTCTGCACTTATACCTCGGCACTAACTTGATTGTCGGAGGGTCCTCCGGTGGTCACCCACCCCGGGACTTCTTTGCAGGTAGCCCGGTGTCCAACAACAACTGAAGGGGATCCTAAGGTCCATTAGTTGGTGCCATCTGTGGGAATGTTTCAAAAACTTCCACCCATAAGTCGTTCCTCCACCCTCAACCCGATGGCGAGCGACAACCGCAACGGTCCAAATACGAGCCACCACAATGGAGGCGGGAGCGGCTCGTCTCCCCCTCCCAATGCCATCAACGCCTTGTCCGTCCGGATAGATAGGCTCATATTGCTGGTGGATGCCCTCGTCCGCGTTCAAGCAGCAGGCCAAACCCACCAGACCACGGCTCCCCCTTCCCTGGATAACGACGTCTGCCGAAGGACGGATGGGCATGCTCAAGCCCTCGATCTCCCTCACCCTCATCACAGCGCCACCGAGCGCCGATGGGCCGACTCTAGCCGCCTTAACCCGCACGCGGCGATTGATTCCATGACCCGCTGGGCGCCGGACGGCTCCACGCCACGGTCTCAGGAAAGATTGGGCCGTCGCTCCAATCCCCGCCGCGCACTCTCCCCCCTGAGGAGGTGTCGGTCAGCTCTCCTGGTTCCAGGCATGAACGACGCTCCCACTCTCACTGGGGTCGCGTGAACGACGAGCGCATGGACTAATCGAGAAAGGCCTCGCCCGACGATTTGAGACACTTGATAGAGCGGACTTGAAGCCACACCATCGCACAGACCCGGAGCGGGGGTAGCTACCACTCCGACTGTGCAGAATCCTCGGGGTACTACCACCGATTTGAAGCCCTCAAGAAGAAAATTGAGGGCATACGGCGGGATGGTCACGCGTTAGGCAAAGGGCCCAGGTACTCAGCCGACTCACTAACAAAGCCCTTCACAGAAGAGCTGCTGGCCGAGCACGTCTCGTCCAGTAACAAGCCCCCAAATGTGGCCCTCTTTGACAGAAAATCAGACCTAAAGGACCATCTAGATGCATTTACGGCGGGCATGAGCTTCCAGGATAACTCCGACGAGGCTCAATGCCGAGCTTTCCCCACCACCCTCATCCGGGTTGGCAGAGACTGTTAGTGATATATGCCCTAGAGGCCATTATTGTATCATAATGGATTGTATATTACTTAATGGGAGCTTGAGATATACACGGATATAGTAATAGTCTTGCTCAAAATGTTTGTATGCTACCTGGTTTGTTTCTACCTCAATATGTGCATGTGTTTCTTTTAGAATATCGCTTATAAATATTGGTAGAGACCTTAGGATCTCTGCTTGATTACTAGCGTTGTGATGGCAGTCACACTAGTGGGGGCTGGGTAATCTATAAGCACATTCTATACATGTCTCTAGTCGTAGGATTATCGAGACGGGGCATCGATACTCCACAGTAGATTAGTGTATAAGCTTCTCATCCCAGCAGGGAAGATGGTCTCTCCTACAGCCATTAGTATGTCGTACTGGAGATAGTATGCAGGTGCTCATTAGGTTATGAGTGTTGGGGTAAAAATTTACACCCCCGTTGACCGAGTCAAAGTCAAGGTCAACCCCAAACCAGGTGGGCCCAAGCCCAGGTCAAGCGAGCCCACGCCCAAGTCGAGCCCGCGGCCAACCTCCTCCATATAGATCATGTAATAAATAATTTTTATGTAATTTTTTATACATGAGTGTATGCAAAATGGGCATAAACCCAATATTTGTAAGCCCATGGCTTATATGCAAAAAAGAAATGGCACATGAGCCATGGGATGGGCAAAATGCCATTTTGTAGAGCCCAAGGGGCTATGTGTAAATATGTAAGCCTATAAAAGGCAACATGATGATGAATAAAAAAGATACTTTCATTCTCTCCACAAAAATTTTAGATCTGAGATCTTTTGTGCCTCCTGCTCCTTCTCCAAGGTTCTAAACCTTCTCATTTCTTTTGAATTAAATCAAGAGTTTTACTCTTTCTTTTCAAAAACTAAGAAGCCTTCCACCATAAAACCCACAAAGGGGAATTTGGATCTACCATTAGATCTCAGAAAGGAGAGATTTTTAGATCTCACATCTCTTGATCATCAAGATCCAGCCAACAGAGGAGGAAGAGGAAGAACCTCTTTCATCAACCAAAACATTTTAGGAGTTTAACTCCATATATTTACATATATATATATATATAATAAATATTTCCTTTCTGAAGCATAGCTTCTGTTTCGTAGGCTAAAAGCCTCTTTTTCTCGCCGGCGCTCAAGCGCAGAGCGCCCGCGTGCCGACACGTGGCGCGCTTGCGCTCAAGCGCAAGCGCCCGAGCGCAAGTCACCCCGGTGCTGACACGTGGCGTGCTTGTGCCCAAGCGCAAGCGCTCGAGCGCAAGTCTCCCCCGTGCCGACACGTGGCGTGCTTGCGCTCAAGCGCAAGCGCTCAGGCGCAACTCGCCCCCGTGCCGACACGTGGCGCGCTTGCGCTCAAGTGCAGGCGCTCGAGCGCAATTCACCCCCGTGCCGACACGTGGCGCACTTGCGCTCAAGCGCCCAGCGCTCAAGCGCAGAGTGCCCACGTGCCGACGCGTGGCACTCTAGCGCCTGAGCGCACAGCATCTAGGCGCACAGCGCCCAAGGTGCTGCCCCCACGCATCCTTTGGATGCCATTTCCTCCCTCTTTTTATGTACATACATATATATGTACATATGTATACATATGTGCATACACACATACTCCACGACACTGTCCCTGTTAGAAAAAAATTTCTAACGGGGCGCTGTCCCGCACCCCGCAAGGGGGCTGCTAGCCCCCTTGACCCCCAGCCCGCTATCCGGGTAGCGGGACCCCCGTAAAAACTCTGCGTGGCTCCCGATATATCCAAACCCCCTTTCAAAACACAACACATGTACACTGCACATTGAGTTCGCATGACCAATTTAACCCGTTAATCGGAGGTTCCCTCGCCCCAAAGGCGAGGGGTGATTAACGGCAGCTTAGTCCGCGGCTGCCGGAGATTCGGATCCCCACAATCATTAAACCCCTGCCTTCCCTAGGCAGGGGGAATCTGTAGTATACGCCTGACAAGCGCGCGCGTATTCCCATCTCAATGGGGCGACGAAAAACACCCTACAATGAGTACACTGGATAGGACTCGTCGGGAACTGTTGGTGGGTATTATATCTGTCGTCGGGTAGCAGTTCCCAGGTGACTTGAGTACAGCTAAGTCCATCGACTTGACATTGCTGCTACGCCTAAAGTGTGTTCCCACTGTATTTTGATTACTACCCTACCACGGCTCAAAGGAGTCGTGCAAACAGGTAGTAGTTGGGTGCAGTCCCGAAGCACTTGGAGGCAGTGGCGGTTAGATAGGATTCGTCTCTCCAATATTGGGGGTTGATATCGCACTGTGTTCGGAAAGCCATTACACAAAGTCCTTGGCCAAGGCAAGCGAGATTTAGTGGTAGGTATTCCAGTAGTTTCTCAAGGTGTATTGGGCTACTCTCCGACACGACTTATTGCGCTATTAGGGGTCTGACGATTACTGCCTCCTAGGCCCGATATGCGATACTCTTAGACGAACAGATCGGATTGTACGGAGATTGTCATATTCAGGCTCAGTAGGAGTTCGGATGGGTTTTCCTCATCGGCCTTCTTATCGACATCTACCCGGGGACCATTACGTACAGCTAGTACCGCTTGCGGCCTGTGGTTAAACCCACTGCCAGCGTAGTGTCGAGTTTTTATAGTCCTACATAGAGAGTTTCCCTGCACCGGGCAAAAGGTGTAGAGGCCATATGGGTTTACGGCAGGACTTCGATCACTTACGTGCACTTGTGTGCGTATGATATTTGGGCGGATAATACTAGTGAGCTTTAGTTTAAGCCGGATCCTAGTATTATATTGATGGATCAGTTTCGTCTCTTTGTATTCGTGTTTCTCGGAACACGGATGCGGGTATGTATATACGGATGAGAAGGTCATAGAAGGAGACACCTCATTAGGGTTTTGACCATTGACTTGATTAAAACAATTATGAAGTGGAGGAAAGTATTTGTTATTTTTATAAATGATAATTGAGGCATTACTACTTGTTTTGACTACTTGACTTGGTTTGACCATTTGACTTAGTTTGACCACTTGACTTGGTTTGACTCTTTGACTAGATATTCCTTATGAGATATTTTGTGGCAATAGATATTTTGGGTGAGATATTTTCTTGCCATGCTTGTAGTCAAGTCAAGAGAGCCATCTCATTTTATCATTATCATTATCAAAAACCAATTTCTCTTTCCTCAAACTAGCTCTCTTCTTCTTCCTCACATCAAAAACCCTTAAGGTCTCATGAGTTGAGTAAACTAGGGTTTCAAGAGACAAATAAATCCATCTTCATTCTCTACATCACCTAAGCCATCTAGTTTAGCAAGCTAGTTGCCCTAGTTACCTCGGATTTGAGGTTGGAACTCGGATTATAGACTCTCGGGTGGATCGTCTTTGACTCGAGGAAGCCGACGAGAAAGTTACGACCCGGATCGATCCTTGGAGCCTACGATGATGATGAGGACAGTGGAGAAGACCCAAAGGAATTGTATCATGAGGTATAACATTATTTCCGAGTAGTTAAATCTCATGTTGTTTGCTAGCTAGGGTTTATGGACAATCCTTGGTTCTAGTCGGTGTTGCGAAGCCCGTAAAAATCATTTTTTCCAAATTCTGCCTCCCCGCGAACACGTGGGGTATGCGACATCAACTTAAAGTGGTATCAGATCCTCTCATAAACCTTAGATAGCTTGTAGCGATGATAAAATTCTGCCGTTTTTTGTCGCTCAAAAACTGCCGAAAAAACAGTTTTCAAAAATGAAGTTTTGAGTTGTTTGCACACTCCTCGGGCTCATGATTTGAACCAAGAAGCTGTGGGGTGGAGCGTGAGCACCCTAGGCACCTTTCGGGAGGGCCGAACGGCTGGGCCCACTCCCCAAGACCACCACAAGGTGGTCTTGGTGGTGGGGACCCTAAACTGCCCCACCTTGGGCAGTTTTGGGTCTGCCTCACCCCCTGTCCACCTCGTGGTGGCCTCGGGGATGAGGTACCCCCTCTAGGTACCCTAACTCGAAGTTAATTTTGTGATCTAACTTCCCGTGAAGGTTCGGGCGGGTTTCGAGTTCGTTTCGACTCCCGGATTGGCTCAAAACTATCGGTTTTGGAACTTTAGCTCACTGGATTTTCAAGTCTTGGAAAATTGTTTAAGTTTGCTAATTGCGTGCGGAATTCTAAGGTCGTAGTTACTTTACAAGCTTTATGTTGTATATATCTGTTTGGAAACGTCGACTAATTGCTATACGTCGATTAGTCGGTGTTGCACATATCTGTGATGATATTATGTTGGTTTGTGTATATGAACTTGTTGGATCGTCGTGGATGAATAGCCGGGGATGTGAGATGAGGGTTTTCATTATTTCATTCGATATAAATTTGTAAAGTGATGTAATATTATTTTGCGGGGCACATCCGGGTTGAGGTTGTAGCCACCGTTGTATTATTTCTTTTACTGTTTTTGCTCCTAGGATAGACCCAAGGTGGGGTGTACAAACTACCGGGTACTTTGAAGTGCCGAGTGGCCTACTGACTTTGTTGAGGGAGGTTGCTTCACTTCAGGTATTTGGCAGGTAGTTTGCCGCACCCGTAGGGGTCTAGGGTGGGGTTTGGCTATTCATCACGACCGTAGGATCCGTTTTTCGTTACAGGCTCAAACGAAACGCGGAATTCCTAGTATATCCAATGTGTTCATCTGTGATCTGGAATGCCTATCATTGCATATGACGAATGGATATTATTATATATATATTATATAATAGACGTTGCTTATGTTTTGCATCCGTGCTAGTCCAGCCCCCACTCTGTCGTTAGTTAAGTAACCTAACAGGTGATGATGGGGCCCCGTGGCGAATGCGGATGGTATAAGCGTACGTTGTATTTTCGTTGTTTTCTGCAATGGTAGGTTAATTGAAGGGACCGCATTACATTAATGCAAAGCAAACAAACCAAAGCTGAATCGTTGGAACAAATTTTAAAACCACTCGGTTGTTTTAAAACAGCGGACTTTTAAATGCGGAGCTTAAACCACTCCTTTTAAAAGCTAGCAGGTTCCTTCGATTATATCAAGTTCACTACGTTCATGGTTTCACCAAAACCATTTGTATCCCTCCGTCATTCCATATGAATAGTCAGTGGTATTCAAGTTATGTTTGTTGGCCTTCGTCAAGGCATAGTGATTGGTAGCTGCCGGGTGTTCATATGTAGCATAGATAGATGCGTTGGTTTGGGACAGTGGTATTACATTGTTGGCCGTCGTCAAGGGTATATACGGGTGTGTTCAAATTAACCTGGACAATGATGGGTAGAACTTGACATGTGACTTATGATTTGTTAGCCTTCGTCAAGGTCATAAGAGCATGGGGTAAAAATCCACATCGATAGTTTCTAAAGAAACTGAAACTTGCTAGTGATGCATACCATTTGGAGTTTGATAATGTTGGTAGGATTCCTTCAGCATTATCACACAATGATATTTGGATCCCGATCCTACTGTGAGTATCTGCTACTCCTCGGGAGATTTTTTCACTTAATGATCAATGCTATAAACCAAGTAGGTGTCTAGAACAGTGTTAGCGGGGTTATGCCTCCAGGGAAAAGAGGTTATTTAATTAAGAAACTTCGTGAAAGCGTTGTAAAACCTCCCTCGAAGTACCGACACTAGCCTGGCCGAACGGTTAAGCAAGTATTGTACGGTAAGATTAATCCTGACCAATTCTTCTTTTATGGTTTGAGGAAGGATTTGAGAAACAGTGTGAGCCATCCTGTTTAGATAAATTAAAAACCAATCTAAACTTGCAAGAGCGTCATGCTAAGTGTATTCTTTTCTCTCTCCTAATTGCAGCAACCAGGTGACCAAATTAGGTTACAGATAGATAATAAAATGACTGAGTTATACTATATTAACTGGCAAAGGTTTGTCCAGATGTCCATTACCTATGACAAGCTGGACCATCTCATTACTACTCATACCCCCCACCGTCCCAGGTCCAGTTTCCACCGTCGCGGATAAGGATATCCGTAAGACAACGGAAAAGGATAGTGCGAATGCCAAGTGCCTCGTGTTGGCCTCAGTTGATGGTGTATACCAGAGGCGGCACGAGAAGATGGACTTAGTTTCCATCTTCCTCCATAACAATGTTTTATATGGAGAGCAATCTCGTATCGCATGATATGAGACCCCGAAAGAATTGCTTCAAGCGAGGTTGGTTATCAGATCATCTGTAGGGGACCACGTACCTACAATGATTAGCTATATTAAAAAGCCTACGGACCTGGAGACCACGTTGGAGAATGAGTTATATGCTGACTTGGTTCTACAGTCCCTACCTCCTACTTATGCTCAGGGGAAGAAAGTTATACTTCCAGTTAAGGGCACCCTGAAGGAAACCAGGGAGACACCCGCTCTGCTTATTGGAGAATCTTCCTTTTCTGGATCTAAGGCGGATGCCAAGGGTGAGAAGAAGAAGACCTCTACAAAGCCGATAGGCGGTGTCAGTAGGGTAGAAGAAAAGGGAAGGGCAAAAGTTTCGGGGTTAACAGTAGGGAAGGAGGGATGTTCCTATTGTTACGGGAAAAGGCATTGGAAGAAGGAATGCAGGGATTGGAAAGCCAGAATCCAGGATCTGAACCATGTTGTGGTTTCGACTTCGGGTGTGTTTATGATTGAAAATGGTCTGTCAATTAACTCTTCTTCCTGGATACTAGATACCGGGTCAGGATCTCATATCTGTAATTCATTACAGGCTTTGAGAAACCTTAGAGTTATCAGGCAGGTGGTATGACTCTCAGGGTTACTAACGGAATGAGCGTGGACGCTGTATCTGTAGGGTATATCATATAGAATTGACAAGTGAGCAGATATTGATTCTACGTAACTGTTTGTGTGTACCAAGTCTAGTTTGTAAGCGATGTGGTTCACATCCACCTAAATCAAAGTTTGATTGGGTCAGGTACACTAGAGGACAATATATATTGAATCAAGCTCAGGTTTTCAAATGTCCAGAACACACTTAAAAGAATGTCTCCAGAATTAAATAAGGCTCTCTTAAGGCATTGTAGACTGGGTCACGTCAATGAAACACGGTTGATGAAGTTACATAGAGAGGGATATTTGGATCTGTTCGAATATCAGTCTTATGCAACCTGTCAATCTTGTCTCATAGGAAAGATGGCAAAGACTCCGTTCACTGGACATGGAGTAAGAGCAAGCGAGCCCTTGGGACTCATACATAGCGACGTGTATAGTCCAATATCTACAGATGCATGAAGTGGTTATTCTATTTCATTACTTTTACGGATAATTTCTCTAGGTTAGGACATGTCTTCTTGTGAAAGCATAAATCCGAACCCTTTGAAAAATTCCGGGAATATAAGAATGAAGTGGAAAAACAAACAAGCAAAAGTATCAAGACACTGAGATCTGATCGACGTGGTGAATACTACCTAAAAGAGAATAGAATTCTCTCTCAGCTTACTCCTTCATACACACCACAACACAACGGTGTATAGGAAATGCAGAACAGAACCCTATTGGATATTGTTTGTTCCATGATGAGTAACGCTGAATTGCCGCTATCCTTCTGAAGTTATGCACTAGAATAAGCTGTATATCTTTTGAATAAGGTTCCTACCAAGACTGTGCCTACCACACCATATCAGATGTGGAGTGGGAAGAAACCCTATCTTCAGTATCTGAAGATATAGGGATGTCCAGCTTTTGTTGAAAAGCAGTATGCGGACAAACTCGAGGCACGCTCAGTACTGTGTAAGTTTGTGGGATACCCAAAGAACTCCAGAGGATATTTTTCCTATTACGCAGAGGAATAAAAGGTTTCTGTTCCTCGTCATGCACATTTTTTTTAGAAAATCAATTTTTTGTAAAAGGAAATAGTGGGAGCGCAATAGAACTGGAAGAAAATCCAGAACCACAAACTATTACTGAAAGTATGGTAGAACCAGAGGTTTCAAAAGAACCGAACATCCCTACGCCAATCCGCAGGACTAGTAGGAAGTCTCATCCGCCCAAGAGATACTACGGTTTTCTCATAGACGAGGATCGAGAGGATTGCATCATTAACAATGATGAGCCAACTAGCTTCCAGTAAGTCATTCAGAGCGGCGACTCGGTAAAATAACTGGATGCAATACGGACCGAAATGGAGTCCATCTACACCAACAATATGCACTTTGAACATTGCTCCAGAATGGGTGAAACCCGTAGGCTGCAAATGGATCTTCAGAAAGAAGATTGGTGCGGATGGATATGTTGAAACCTATAAGTCTAGACTTGTTGCAAAAAGTTTTCGTCAAAGACCTGGTTTGGACCATGATGAAGCCTTTTTTCCAGTGTCTATGCTCAAATCCATTCGGATCCTTCTTGCCATTGCTGCCTTCGAAGATTTTGAGATCCGGCAGATGGACATAGAGACAACTTTTCTAAATGGTAATTTAGAAGAGTGCGTCTATATGGATCAGCCAGAGGGTTTCAATCAGAGTGGGAGCAGCGGGACGGTGTGCAAGTTGCTTAAGTCCATTTATGTACTAAAGCAGGCATCGCGGAGTTGGAACATCTATTTTTATTGAGATAGTCAAAGAATTCGACTTTATCAAAAATTCAGATGAACCATGCATTTATAGTATGATTGTAGCAAGAAATGTGGAATTCCTCGTTGAGTACGTGGATGACATTCTCTTGATAGGAAATGACATTCCAATGCTACAATCAGTCAAAGGATTCTTGTCACAGAGGTTCTTTATGAAAGACCTGGGTGATACCAACTACATTCTGGGGATCCAGATCTATCGTGATAGATCAAAGAGGATGGTGGGACTTTTACAGTCAAGGTAAAACAACACCATACTAAAAATATTTAGTATAGACGATTCTAAGCGCGGTAGTCTACCGACTTGTCACAGAATCACCCTCTCCAAAGAGATGTCTTCTAAGATTGATTTGGAAAGGGCTCGCATGTCGATTATACCCTTCGCTTCTACGGTAGGCTCTATAATGTATGCGATATTGTGTACCAGACCAGATGTAGCTTATGCACTGAGTGTGGTAAGCCGGTATCAGTCAAACTCAGGGAAGAAGCACTGGGAAGTAGTAAAGAACATTCTCAAGTACCTGAGAAGGACTAAGGAGATGTTCTTGGTGTATGGCGGAAAAGGACCTCCAGTTCGCGACCTTTGCTAACTCCAGCTTCCAGAGTGATAAGGATGACTCCAAGTCCATGCCGGGTTATGTCTTTACCCTCAGTGGAGGGGCGGTCTGTTGGAAGAGCTCCAAGGAGGACATCGTTGCAGACTCGACGATGGAAACGGAGTAGTTCGCTGTATGAGACGCCGCAAAAGAGGCTGTATGGATGAGGAAGTTCTTAATAGAACTTCAGGTGGTTCCTTCTATTTGTTGGTCCAATACTTTAGTATTGTGATAACATATGGCGCTATAGCTTTAGGGAAGGAACCCATGTCCCATCAGAGATCCAGACATATCTTGAGGCGGTACCACCTGATCAGGGAGATCGTTGATCCCCAGGGGATCGAGGTAAGGAGAGTAGATACGGAGAACAACACTGCAGATCCACTCACAGAGGCCATCCCTCAGAAAGTGTTCGAGAGGCTATTCGATATCTTCGGTCTACGATATGCCAGTATATGGCCTTAGTGCAAGTGGGAGATTGTTAGTGATACATACCCTAGAGGCCATTATTGTTTCATACTAGATTGTATATTACATAATGGGATCTTGGGATATACACGGATATAGTAACAGTCTTGCTCAAAATGGTAGTATGCTACCTGGTTTGTTTCTACCTCAATATATGCATGTGTTTCTTTTAGCATATCGCTTATACATATTGGTAGAGCTTTCAGGATCTTTGCTTGATTACTAGCGTTGTGATGGAAGTCACACTAGTGGAGGTTGGGTAATCTATAAGCACATCCTATACAGGTCCCTAATCGTAGGATTATCGAGACGGGGCATCGATACTCCATAGTAGACTAGTGTATACGCTTCTCATCCCAGCAGGGGAGATGGTCTGTCACACAGCCATTAGTACGTCGTACTAGAGATAGTATGCAGGTGCACATTAGGTTATGAGTACACTGGACATGACTTGTCGGGAACTGTTGGTGAGTATTATACCTTTCGTCGGGTAGCAGTTCTCAGGTGACATGAGTACAGCTTAGTCCATCGACTTGACACTGCTGCTTCGCCTGAAGTGTGTTCCCGCTGTACTTTGATTACTACCCTACCACGGCTTAAAGGAGTCGTGCAAACAGGTAGTAGTTGGGTGCAGTCCCGAAGCACTTAGAGGCAGTGGCGGTTAGATATGATTCGTCTCTCCCGGTATTGGCGGTTGATATCGCGCTGTGTTCGGAAGGCCATTACACAAAGTCCTTGGCCAAGGCAAGCGAGATTTACTGGTAGGTTCCAGTAGTTTCTCAGGGTGTATTGGGCTACTCTCCGATACGACTTATTGCGCTATTAGGGGTCTGACGATTACCGCCCCTAGGCCCGATATGCGATACTCTTAGACGAACATACCGGACAGTACGGAGATTGTTACATTCAGGCTCAGTAGGAGTTCGGATGGGTTTTCCTCATCGGCCTTCTTATCGACATCTACCTGGAGACCGTTACGTACAGCTAGTATCGCTTGCGTCCTGTGGTTAAACTCACTGCCAACGTAGTGTCGAGTCTTTAGAGACCCACATAGAGAGTTTCCCTGCACCGGGCAAAAGGTGTAGAGGCCGTATGGTTTTATGGCAGGGCTTCAATCACTTACGCGCACTTGTGTGCGTATGATGTTCTGTCGGATAATACTAGTGTGCTTTGGTTTAAGCCGTATCCTAGTATTATATTGATGGATCAGTTTCGTCTCTTTGTATTCGTGTTTTTCGGAATACGGATGCGGGTATGTATATACGGATGAGAGAGGCATAGAAGGAGACACCTCATTAGGGTTTTGACCATTGACTTGATTAAAACAATTATGAGGTGGAGGAAAGTATTTGTTATTTTTATAAATGATAATTGAGGCATGGCTACTTGTTTTGACCACTTGACTTGGTTTGACCACTTGATTTAGTTTGACTCTTTGACTAGATATTTCTTGTGAGATATTTTGTGGCACTAGATATTTTGGGTGAGATATTTTCTTGCCATGCTTGTAGTCAAGTCAAGGGAGCCATCTCATTTTATCATTATCATTATCAAAAACCAATTTCTCTTTCCTCAAGCTAGCTCTCTTCTTCTTCCTCACATCAAAAACCCTTAAGGTCTCATAAGTTGAGTAAACTAGGGTTCTAAGAGACAAATAAATCCATCTTCATTCTCTACATCATCTAGGCCATCTAGTTTAGCAAGCTAGTTGCCCTAGTTACCTCGGATTTGAGATTGGAGCTCGGACTATAGACTCTCGAGTGGATTGTTTTTGACTCGAGGAAGCCGACGAGGAAGCTACGATCCGGATCGATCCTTGGAGCCTACGATGACGAGGAGGACAGCGGAGAAGACCCGAAGGACTTGTATCATGAGGTATAACATTCTTTCCGACTAGTTAAATCTCATGTTGTTTGCTAGCTAGGGTTTATGGACGATCCTTGGTTCTAGTCGGTGTTGCGAAGCCCGTAAAAATCATTTTTTGCAAATTCTGCCTCCCCGCGAACACATGGGGTGCGCGAAATCGACTTACAGAGTCTGGTTCCGAGGACTTACGCCATTCTCCATCTCTACCTTCGATGAGCTGGCCACCCAATTCCCCGGTCACTTCATCGGGAATCGACGGCAGAAAAGGACGGTCGACTATCTGTTCACTGTCAAGATCGGAGACAAAGAATCCTTCAAAGGATATGTCATCCGCTTCTACAACGCGCTCCTCAAGGTTCCAGAGCATCGCGATGAAACAGTCATCACCGCGCTGAGGTCGGGTCTTAGGCACAAAGAGTGGCTCTGCTCTTTTGCATTAGCGCAACCTAAGACCATGGCCGAAGTGAAAGTCTGGACCGAGCAAGAAATCCAACTCGAGTCCAAGGTGAACTCAAACCTGTCCCGTGCCAACTAAGCTGACCAAAAGATGAGGGGCAGGGAGGAGAAAAGGAGATTCGACTGACTAAAACCTTACCCCCTGAAGTTCGAGGAGTACTCTCCTTTTAACATCTCCTAGACCGAGCTGCTGGAGGAGACTAAGGGCGAGAGGTTCTTCAAGCTCCCGCAAGTTACACAAAGGGCGGGCAAGCGTTTTCGAGGCCCGTACCGTGCCTTCCACAGGTCGCAGGGCCACCTGACCGAAAACTGCAAACAACTCCGTGACTATATCGAGGAGTTGATATGCTCCGGCCACCGGCGAAGTACTTGCGGGACAAGCGGCAGGCAGAACAGGAGCAAGAGAACCTGCCCACTCTCAGGGAGTTAACGATCGGGCAAATTATGGTCGTCACCTCAGGTCTTGTTCGGGAAGCTGGCGAAAACCACCGCCTCCTCCCGGTCGAGGGTGTAGGCGATCCACCCTAGAAGAAGTGCAGGAAGGACGAGCCCATCGTCTTCACCTATGAAGACCTCCACGGTATATCCTTGCCTCATAACGAATCTCTCGTGATAACAGCCCGGGTCCACCTTTACGAGGAACAGAGGATATTGGTCGATTCCGGGAGCTTGGCAGACATCCTCTTCTACAACTGTTTCCAGCGTATGGGTCTAGGACCATCTGACCTACAGCCGACCTCCTACGTCCTCTCTGGGTTTACCAACCATTCCATCCCGGCCGAAGGAGTGGTCACCCTCCTCCTCAACATTGGAGAAGCAGGCCATATGAGGACCATACCGGTGAAATTCATCGTCGCTAAGGTCCTTTCGTCCTACACATCCTCCTGGGTTGTCCAATCTTAAATGCCCTCCGGGCTCAAATATCGACTTATCACCTCGCGATCAAGTTCCTTTTGGATCAAGGGGATAGGCCGGGCCTACGGAAACCAGCAAATCGCTAAGGTTTGTTATGCCTCCACGTCACCCCCAGGAGAGCCGGGTGACGATGTTGAAGATGCATGTGATTTCCAGGGTTCTTTGGATACGCGCGATGACCAAAAGGAAGTCCGAGGATCCCCGGTGGAAGCATTGATGGAAGTCCCCTTCGTAGAAGCAGTTGACGGCCGGACCGTCCAATCGGCTCTCTCTTAACAGGGGACCACCGCGAGGACCTGATACGGTTCCTCCGAGATGACTCGGACGTGTTAGGTTGGACCCCCGCGGACATACCCGAGATCGACCCCAAAGTGATCTCCCATATGCTCGGTGTCGACCTGAAAGCCCGACCCGTCCGACAAAAGAAGAGAAGCTTCGTTCCGATCAAACAAAAGGCAATAGAGGACGAGGTGGACCGATTGCTTACAGCCAACTTTATTAGAAACCTGGACTACTCAGATTGGCTGGCGCATGTGGTCATGGTCAAAAAGGTAAATGGGAAATGGCGCATGTGCGTCAACTTCACGGATTTGAACAAGGTCTGTCCCAAAGACAACTATCCCCTCTCTCGATAGACCAGCTAGTGGATAGCTCATCCGACCATGAATTACTTAGCTTTATGGATGCATTCTCTGGTTACAATCAGATCCAGATGAACCCGACAGATGAAAAATTTACCGGGTTCACCACGGATCAGGGGGTATACTGCTGCAAAGTGATGCCTTTTGGTCTCAAGAATGCTGAGGCAACGTATCAGCGTCTGGTAAAAAAACTGTTAAAACCTCAGATCGGGAGGAACATGGAAGTTTACGTCGATGAAATGCTCGTAAAATCCACCTCGTCGGCCAGGCATACTAAAGACCTCGGCGAAACATTCGACGTCCTGCGCAAGTACAAAATGAAGCTGAATCCGGCTAAGTGTGTGTTCGGAGTCACCAGCGGCAAGTTCCTCGGGTTCATGGTTATCCACCGAGGAATCGAAGCGTACCCAGAAAAGATCAGCACCATTCTCAACATGGCAATGCCCAAGAGCAATGTTGAGATTATGATGCTCACAGGGAGAGTGGCTGTACTGAGCCACTTTATGTCCAGATCCGGAGAAAAATGCCTTATGTTTTTCAAGGCCTTAAGAAAAATTCCTAAGTTCGAATGGTCGGAGGAGTGTCAGAACGCCTTCAAACAACCCAAGACGCACTTAGCAACTCTACCACTACTCACACGACCAGTCGAGGGCGACGAGCTATTAATATACCTTACGGTCTCCGATCAAGCTGCAGGCTCGGTGCTCGTCAGGGAATTCGAAGGTATACAGAAGCCGGTCTACTACGTGAGCCATGTCTTCAAGGACGCGGAAACAAGATACCCGACCATAGAAAAGATAGTCTTGGCACTTGTCATCGCCTCAAGGAAACTACGACACTATTTCCAGGCACATACAATCCTCGTCCTCACTGAGCGACCTATAGGTACTATCCTCGCTTCCCCTGAATCATCGGGTCGTCTGGAGAAATGGAGATGGGAATTATCCCAGTTCGATATTAAGTACTGCCCCAGGCAATCCATTAAAGCGCAAGTCCTAGCAGATTTCTTGGTCGAATGTACCAATCCCACGACGGAACGGCAGCACAGGGCCCCGAGCCACATCCCTCGGTCGAGGAAATACCCGACTCCGTCCCTGACCGGGTGCTCTATATGGACGGATCCTCCACCGAGGAGGCGAGCGGGGTTGGCCTGATCATCCAAGGCCCGGACGAGGCAGAGATAGAATACTCTTTAAAGCTCAGATTCAAAGCGTCAAACAATGCCGCCGAATATGAAGCTTTGTTGGCGGGGCTGCGAATCGCCTCCGGGGTAGGACTAAAGACCATCAGAATTCGCAGCGCCTCCGCGCTGGTCGTCGGCCAGGTAAACGGGCGCTTCGAAGCCCGGGAACCAATCATGATAAAGTACCCGGCCGAGGTAAAAAGGCTTCAGAAATTTTTTGATGATGTCCAAGTGGAACAGATCCCCAGGAACTTGAACACCCAGGCCGACACTTTGAGCAAACTCGCTTCCTCCTATTCGACCACCCATAAAAGAATCTTCCTCTTCGAAGTTTTGCCGCGACCTAGCATGGAAGAAGGAGAGGTAACTCTCTAGATCTATGCAACCCAAGAAGAAGGCCAAGATTGGAGGACACCCCTTGTGGAGTTCTTGAAAGATAGTGTACTCCCTGAAGACCGAGGAGAAGCTCGCCGGCTATGGGCCAAAGCACGCCATTTCGTCTAGAGCAACGAAAACCTATATAAGAAGCCGTACACTCAGCCACTGTTCCGATGCATCGACCCCCACGAAACTGACTACGTTCTATGAGAAATTCATGAAGGGGTCGGGGGGCACATCAAGGAGCCAACACCTTAGTCCAGAAGACGCTGCTCCAAGGGTACTACTAGCTGAAGTTACACCAGGACGCCGAGAAGCTGGTCAGAAGATGCAAGAACTGCCAACTCTTCGGCAACATACCTTGTCTTCCCGCCACCGAACTAACTCCACTCAGCTCCCCCTGGTCGTTTGCACAATGGAGGATGGACATGATCGACCACCTCCCCATCGTCACGGGCAGACACAGGTTTATCCTCGTCGCTGTGGACTACCTCACAAAATGGATAGAGGCGGTACCCATCAGAAAACCGGATGCTGCCACTACGATAAAGTTCCTGCAGAATAACATAATTTCTCGATTTGGGATCCTGAGGTGTATAGTTACCGATCACGGGACCAACTTTGAAAATGATAAAGTTAAGGAGTTCTGCAACGACCACCACATACTAATGAAGTTTGCCGCAGTCGTGCATCCTCAATGCAACGGGCAGGACGAGGTAGCGAACTGAGGCATCATCCGAGGTCTCAGAGCCCGCTTGGAAGGAAGGCGGGGCTGCTGGGTCGAAGAACTGCCACGAGTGCTATGGGCATTACAAACATCGAAGAAGACACCTACGGGGGAAACCCCCTTCAACCTCTGCTACGGCACCGAGGCAATGGTCCCCATGGAGATCGGACTACCCAGTTACGGGGTCGAACACTTCGACAATGAAGCCAACACCTCTGCATTCAGAAGCCACTTGGACATCTTATTAGAAAAACGTGACCGAGCGCAAATCAGAGCGACCGCCTACCAGCAGAAAACCGCTCGCTACTACAACGCAACAGTTAAACATTAGGCCTTCAAGACGGGAGACTTGGTCTTACGAAGAAACGAGTTCGTAGACCAAGGGAGACTACATAAATTCTCCTCGAAGTGAGACGGACCATTCCTTGTTAAAGAGGTTTTGCCCAATGGAGTGTACCGCCTGCAAGA
Organism: Agapanthus africanus; assembly: GCA_030015575.1. Lineage (NCBI taxonomy): Eukaryota > Viridiplantae > Streptophyta > Magnoliopsida > Asparagales > Amaryllidaceae > Agapanthus > Agapanthus africanus. Next base: position 829,985,612 of record JASDDO010000019.1, read on the forward strand.
CGCCTGGGGCCATAATTTTCCCCGGCCGTACAACGCTGAAAAGCTCAAGCTATATAAGTAAACGTTTACCCTCTTATGAAATAATACAATTCCTATTGGTATTTAGTTAAGTTTATAAAATTGTACAAGGAGAAGAAAAGAGACGACGCACTACTGCCTGAAACAAAATTTATTTATTAAGAGGTATTTTGGGCTCCCCGGCCATGCAATAATTACAACAAAAGGGGACGAGGGTTAAGGAAATATTCTCGGTGATACTCCGAGGAAATCTCCTCCAGTCGAGCCCAAGCTTTCTCGGCCTGCTCCCTCTGATGGTGCTTGTGGATCCTAGAAGCCACAGAACCGCCGGGGACCCCAACCGCCAAGCAAGATGCAATAACCTGCCGTTTTTGAAAGCACTCGAGAAGAAGATACACTGATCAATCCCGCTTGTTCTTCGAGATCAACCCAAGATGATAGACCGTGTGAATTTTGTCGAACGCCTCATCCATCAGCCACGGAGACAGGACGTTGTACAGATCCGGGGAAGTCCTCCAAATCACGTACATTAGCACTTAGAGGAAAGGCGATCGCCAGGGAAGCAAGCGTCCAAAATGACCCTCCATGTGCTCTATTACCGCCTCGTACGTTTCCTCGGAGTTATCGAGGTTGTAAATGCACACGTCATTACGAGAAATGATCTCCCTGATGAGGTAAACTCGCCCAGTCATCTTTGAAGGAACACAAGATTGAGAGGAAACCAATACCCCCCTCAAGGATGCACCTTCGCTATTTATAGCCTCAACAAAAATCTTCCAACGGCCGAAATTTACTCACGCGGCTGTCGGGGTCAAAAATTACATCCTGGTTAACCAAGTCAAAGTCAAAGTCAACCCCAAGTAAGTGAGCCCAAGCCCAGGTCAAGTGGGCCCATGCCCAAATCGAGCCCCGCGGCCAGCCTCCCCATGCCAAAAAGAAAATTATGTAATAAATAAGTTTGATGTAATTTTTATCAATAAATGTAAGAAAAATGGGCATAAAACAAAATTTTTGTAAAGCCTATGGCTCATGTGCAAAAGAAATGAGCACATGAGGCATGGGATGGACAAAATGCCATTTTGTAAAGCCCAAGGGACTATGTGTAAATTTGTAAGCCTATAAAAGGCAACATGATGATGAAATGAAAAATAATAATTCATTCTCCCCAAAAATTTTGGGGTTTCTGTGCCTCCTTCTCCTTCCTCAAGGTTCTAAACCTACTTCTCTTTTTTGAATTAAATCAAGGGTCTCACTCTTCCTTTTCTAAAGAGAAATAGTTTTTCACTATAAAACCCTTGAAGGGGAACGCAGATCTTCCATCAAATCTCTAAAAGGGGATATTTTTAAATCTCACCCTTTTTTCTCCAATATCCAGTCAACCGAGAGGAGGAAGAAGGAGACCCATCACCAAAATTCCACTTTGGGAAGATCTAAGGCTCAAGAGAAAACCCAGGGCACAGGGGAGAAGAAAGAGGCCCCCTCTGACCATCTTCAAACATTTCTAGGAGTTTAACTCCATAAACAAAACCCTTTTACGAGTTTAACTCCAAATCTATATATAATACCTTGAGAGTTCAACTCCCAGCCCAGGGGCTAAGCCCCTTTTCGCTAGTGTTTCCAGCGGTCGCGTGCCACGCACGTGATCCGTGGGCGCCCAGCGGTCGCGTGCTGCGCACTTGACCCATAGGTGCCCAGCGGTCGCGTGCAGGGCACGTGCGCCTCACGGGATCCACGAGCGCTCAGCGCTCAGCAGTTGCATGCCGCGCATGTGACCCGCTGGCGCCCAGCGGTTACATGCAAGGCACGTGACCCGCGGGCGCCCAGCGCCCATGCGCCTGACATGTAGTCTGCTGGCGCCAAGTACCCATGCGTCGGGCCCGTGACCTATGGGCGCCCAGCGCCTATGTGCCTGGCACGTGTCCCGTAGGCGCCGAGTGCCAAGCGCCCATGCGCCATGCATGCGTCTTTAAGACGCTCCTTACCCCTCATTTTCCATGCACTCCACACCCAAAACATGTCCCCCGTTGGAATTTTTTTTCTAATGGGGCACTGGCCCACACCCCGTAAGGGGGCTGCTAGCCTCCTTGACCTCCAGCTAGCTATCCAGATAGCAGGACCCCCTTAAACTCTGCGAGTCCCCCGATATACCCAAGATCCTTCAAAATACAACATATGTACATTACACATCGAGTTCGCATGACCAGTTTGACCCATCAATCGGAGGTTCCTTCGCTCCAAAGGCGAAGGGTAATTAACGACAGCTTAGTCTACAGCTGCCGGAGATTCGGATCCCTACAATCAATAAACCCCAGCCTACACTAGGCAGAGGGAATCTGTAATACGCCTAACAAGCGACGCATATTCCCATCTCAATGGGCTGACGAAAAACACACTACAGACTTTGTTGGGGTCGAAAATTACATCCTGGTTGACCAAGTCAAAATCAAAGTCAACCTCAAGCCAAGTGGGCACAAGCCCAGGTCAAAGGGACCGGCCCCATGACAAAAGGAATGAAGCCATAAATTGGTTTAATATAATTCTTTTTTTTATATATAGAAATAAATAAATGTAAAATAGGCAAAAAACCAAAATTTTGTAAACCCCATGGCTTATGTGCAAAAAGAGATAAGCACATAAGGTATGGGGTGGCACAAGTGCCATTTGGCAAAGCTCAAGGGGCTATATGTAAAGTGTGTAGCCTATAAAGGCAAACATGGTAAAAAAATCAACAACTTTTCATTCTTTCAAATTCTAGAATATGTGTCTCCTTCTCCTTCCTCTAGGTTCCAAACCTTCTTTCTTTTTTGAATTAAATCAAGAGTTCAATCCCTCTTTTTCCAAAAAGAAACTGTTTTTCACCATAAAACCCTTAAAGGGGAACTCGAATTTTTCATCAAATCCCAAAAGGGGAGATTTTTGAGTTTCACCCATCTTTTTCTTCAAGATCTAGCCAATGGAGAGGAGGAAGAAGGAGACCCTTCTCCAAAAATCCCATTTCGGGAAGATCCAAGACTCAAAGAAGATCCAGGGCTAAAGGGAAGAAGAAAGGTGTCCCCTCTGACCATCTTCAAAGATTTCTAGGAGTTTAATTCAATTCAAGATCTGTTAGAGTTTAACTCCATAAATAAAACCCTTTTTAGGAGTTTAACTCCAAATCTATATATAATCCCTATTAGGAGTTCAACTCCAAAGCCCCTTGGGAGTTCAACTCCCAGCCGAGGGGCTAAGCCCGTTTTTCGCTGGTGTTTCCAGTGGTCGCATGCCGCGCACGTGACCCACGGGCGCCCAGCGGTCACGTGCCGCACCCGCGACCCGCGGGCGCCCAGCAGTCGCGTGCAGGGCACGTGACCCGTGGGCGCTCAGCGCCCACGTGCGTCTCACGGGATCCGCGGGCGCTCGGTGCTCAGCGGCCGCGTGTCGCACACGTGACCTGCTGGCGCCCAGCGGTCGTGTGCAGGGCACGTGACCCGTGGGTGCCCATCGCCCACGCTCCTGGCATGTGACCCGTGGGTGCTAAATGCCCACGAGCCTGGCATGTGAGTCGTGGGCGAAATTTCTAACGGGACGCTGCCCTACACCCCGCAAGGGGGCTACTAGCCCCCTGATCCCCAGCCCGCTGTCCGGATAGCGGGACCCCCGTAAACTCTGCGAGGCTCTCGATATATCCAAAACCTTCCAAGACACATATACACACACTGCACATTGAGTTCAAATGACCAGTTTGACACGTCAATCGGAGGTTCCCTCACTCTAAAAGCGAGGGATAATTAACGACAGCTTAGTCCGTGGCTGCCGGAGATTCGGATCCCTACGATCAATAAACCCCGGCTTATCTTAGGCAAGGGGAATCTGTATATGCCTGACTAGCGTGCGTGTATTCCCATCTCAATGGGGTGATGAAAAACACCCTATAGCAGCGACGTGAATCACGGGATATCTCTATTTCCCGATATAGAATTGCCACGTGTCGGCCATGCCGGTCATCACTCCCGCCTATGCGGACCACGGAAGGTTGAACGACGCCCCATAAAGGCACAAGGGAGTCTAAAAAGCCCTCCTCGTGAGGTCACCGAGCAGCTTCCTGTCTGGTCCATACCTAGCGGGTAGCTTCCTACCCAACGACGCTAAGGATCAAACTCCCTCATCATGAGGCCGCTGAGTAATTTCCTGCTCGGTCCATCCCTAGCAGGTAGCTTCCTACCCAACGACGTAAAGGATCGAAAGCCCTCATCACGAAGCCGCCGAGCAATTTCCTGCTGGCTTATCCCTAGCGGGTAGTTTCCTGCCCAACAACGCTAAGGATCTAAATCCCTCCTCACGTGGCCACCGAGCAGCCTCCTGCTCGGTCCATCCGTAGCGGGTAGCTTCCTACCCAACAACGCTAAGGATCGAAAGCCCTCATCACTAGGCCACCGAGCAAGTTCCTTCTGGCTCATCCCTAGCGGGTAGCTTCCTGCCCAACAACGCTAAGGATCTAAAGCCTTCTTCGCGAGGCCGCCGAGAAGCCTCTTACTCGGTCCATCTCTAGCGGGTAGCTTCCTACCCAACAATGCTAAGGATCTAAAGCCCATTCTTGCGAGGCCACCGACCAGTCTCCTGCTCGGTCCATCCCTAGCGGGTAGCTTCCTGTAAATCTACGGTAGCGCCCCGACCATCATTCAGACGCCAAACGCAGAACAAAAGGTTTATAACCGGCGCTATCGCATACTATAACCCGGATCTTGCCATTAACGCTAAACTAACAAACTGTAAAGAGGTAGAAAGGCTATACCGATCGATTCGAGTCCTTCGGTCTTTAGCCATCATCCCACGCTCCTCGCGGCAACTCCAATCTCTCGTCTCCTCATCGAGGTGGCACCACGTCAACGGATCTTTAAACGGGCTCCCGCCTCTATACCGAGGCAACTCGGTCATCAAGTCTGCTAAAAAAGATGACCAAGATGAAGTAGAGAATGAGTAGAATACTTTGTCTCAAACACCCTAGGGTTCTCATCACATGAGAGGGATAGGGTGGAGGTAGAAGAAGATGCAAAGAGTTGGAAATGGTGAACTCAAGAAACTCAAGTGAGCAAAAGAAAACCCATAAACTTGTGTGTTCACTCTTCTCTTGTGAATAGATATATGAGGTTATATATTCGAAACCAAAAAAAAATATCTTATGAAAATATCTCCTCAAATATCCAAACCCAAAACAAAACTCATTAATTCTATCATGACTCACTTAGTGACTCATTAGCATGAGTCACTAATGAACATGCTAGAAGAAATGTGTCATCAATGATGAGTCACCCTTTCCAAAATCAATTAATCATTTATACCAAAATGATTAATCCAAAAAGAAATGCATCTTCTAAAATATTCTCGTAACGGATTACGAGAATACCCCTCACCTGTATATACATACCTGTATCCGTATTCCGACCGAATACGAATACGAGAGACTAAAATATTCCGACTCAATATAATACATGGATCCGGCTTAAACCAAAGCCCACAAGTATTATCTGCCCGAAATATGACACGTGCACAAGTGTACGTGCATTTCCGAACCCTGCCATAAAACCATACGGCCTCTACAACGTTTCGGCCGAACTTGGGAAACTATCTGTGGGGGACTCTAAAGACTCGTCAGTACCCTAGCAGTGGGTTTAACCACAAGCATGTCAGCGGCACTAGCTGTGCGTAACGGCTGCCCATGTACTGACCAAAAGGGAAGCTTGGTGAGCGAACTCATCCTGGAACCCTACTGAGCCTATCAGTGATAATATACATACAGTCCGGTCCGTTCGTTTATGAGCATCGCATATCGGGCCTAGGGGCTGGTAACGTCAGACCCCCAATAACGGTATAAGTCATGTCGGAGAGTAGCCCTGAACACCCTGAGAAATTATTGGAATACTTACCAGTAATTCTCACCTGCCTTGGCCAAGGACTTGGTGTAATGGCTCTCCTAGACACAGCGCGATCTCACCCCCAATACCGGGAGAGACGAATCCCCTGCCGATCCGCTCACTTGCCTCCATGTGGCTCGGGACTGTACCCAACTAAAATCTGTTTGCACGACTCCTTTGAGCCGTGGTAGGGTAGTAATCTAAGCACAGTGGGAACTCACACGAGACAAATGATGACCTCAGGTCAATAAACTAACCTGTACACATGTCACCAAGGAACTGCTATCTGACGCTAGGTATAATACCAACTAGCAGGTTCCCGACGAGTCCTGTCCGGTGTACTCATAACCCAATGAGCACCTGTATACATCTTAGGTGATCCAACTGACACCAGTGGCTTGTGAGACCGGCCACCGCCCTTCGTCGGGGTCTCGACTGTATACACTAATCTACTCTGGAGTATCGATGCCCTGTCTCGAAACTCCTACGACTAGGGACCACTTTTAAGGATGTGCTTATAGACTACCCAACTCTCACGTATATGATCGCCATCATACTGTTGGTAGTCAAGCAGGATCCTAAGGGCTCTATCAACGTGTAATAGTGAACAGTCACCTAAACCTGTACACGATGATAAAGGCAAACCGGATAGCATACTATCATCTCGAGTAAGACTGTCCTACCGGTATAGGTCCTCCCTCAATCATTGCAATCACGTACCTGCGATCCAATAATTGAATTTGAGGGCACTATATCCAACAATCTCCCACTTGCACTTAAGGCTAATTATTGCAATGTCGCATACTCACAGCCCGTGTGATACCGAACACCCAACTCCTCTACTAAACAGTTTCACAAAGCACGTTTGTAAAACTCTTGTGTTTGAGAAATAGCCTCAGTGAGTGGATCCGCCCTGATGTTTCTTTCTATGTCTCTCTTAATCTCAAGTTCACGGAGAAAGCCATCTCTCGAATTGAGTAATACCTGTCTTAGAATATGTCTGGATATTTGATGGGACCTAGTTCATAAATGAACTCCAAATCCAAATTTCTTAGACTGTATCGTCAACTGAACCTAATCAGTATCCTGCACCATGCCTCCCACAGTATCATCTTGGACCACCTGTCCAAACTACTGCCCCTCATCAGAGGGAAAACTATAACTCTGACAATCACTCTGTCAGCCATGTCACCTTGGAAGCCTGGAATGATAACCGTCTCCGAAGGAGGCTGCCGTTATTAGATCCGTAGAACATCCACTTATGTTCTAAAACTGCTTCCGAATGTTTCTCCAGGATTGTATTAATATAAACTTATTGCATCTAGTGCAAAAACAACATCTGGTGTAGTACTTGATATCTCATGATCGACTCAATTGCCTAAGCAAGTGATATGCCAATCATGCACATCCCTCTCCTCTTTAGTCTGTAAGACACTTGTAGAGAGGGTGACTCCACCTGCAGGTACACCACCATGCCAGGAGTCATCTATTCCAAATACTTTTAGAATACTGTCAAAGTACCCAGATTGGGAAACTACCCAATTCTAGATCTAAAACCATAGATCTAGTAACCAGAATGTTTGATATTATATCCATATCCTTTGTGGAGAAATAACTGTGTAACCGATCGTAGTATAGGAATTTTACTTCCTACTCTGTGTATGTCATCCAAATACCAGGACATCACACCCTACTACCTTCTTAACAGATCCATCCCCTATTCTGATGAAGTCAAACCCATGACTGTCACATCAAAACTAGATGATCAATCTCCGCTATATCTGCTCAAGTCTATAAATAGACATAAGCTACTTGCCCACTATGCTTCAGCTGCTTCAACTGACCACAACAACCCTCTGGCAGAATAATATATACGTGCACTTCTAAAGCTAGTTTAGAACGACGCTATACTTAACCTCCTGCCGGGTCTCATAGCCTGGAACAACAGTAGTGTCAAGTCTGGGTAAACAAGAACCTCTATGTCACCGTCCTTGAGGCTACCGGAGTATCTCTCGGGTGCCTGAGGTTACCCACCATATCTGCGGAGTGGCTAATGGAATGTCAAACCTGATTGAATCTTTAGGTCCTATTAAATTTTCCGTAATCGTTTGCGGTTCTGGAATCACTTCCAGTTCTACCATACTCCCACTATTGTTTTCTAAAAAAATCCATTTTACTAAAACTGTGGCGAGTCAAGAACAATATCACTATTGATCTTTTAGATGGTAGAAAGTCAACCCTCGTCATAGCCTGGGCCAACCCACAAACTGCCATTACAGAAACGTACCATGAGTTATCCAGAGTCTGATTTTAAGCATAATCCGGACAACTCCCCGTACCTTAACATCGTTAAGATATGAACCATTCTATATCCAATATAGAAACTTTGGCACTTAATTAATTGGAACAAGATTCAAATCATGCAGCTGTTTCAAGTGCATATCATCTTAATGGAGAGAGGCCGATCAGTATTACTCAACTTAGGAATGTATCCAATTATGAGTAACCTGAAAGAGAAAGAAGTTTCTCAAAAGTTTTACTATCAACTGAATACCAATCATAAGTATCTACATCTTCGATCTCTTTGAAGAATTCCGATACTTGCAACATCTGGTTCTCTACTTTATTCCTATACCCACAACTTCTCAAACTTAGACATTGTATTTCTATGAAACACTTGTCTAAAAACTAAAGAAGTCACAAGTAAACAGAACATAGTATGAGGACCAACCCCTTTGTCTTGATGGACACTGGATAACATACAATACTTTGTATAAGTCCGCTGAGTTGAATAACTCAAAACCTGTGCATTGTAAGTTGAAAACTGTACTTATGGTTAAAAACTACTCCGCTGTTCAATGCTCCTTACCCAATCGTCAACTGATATAAGTAAATGTCACGGACATAATTTCAAAAAGTTATATCTCACTTTATAAAAATAAACGTATATATATCATTTTGAAATTTGTGCACAACAACAGATACTCAAAACCAAATACATGCTGTCCGACAAAATCCCAGGCGATTTTCTCAAATATCACCAATTACAACGAATTCCGATATAATGAGGATGATCACCGTATTCCCAATAACTTACTCCCACTAAGCATCTGTAAAACCATACAGATGTGAGAATAATACTTGGTAAATACATACCCTGGAGTAAGTATCTAATCGGGAAAACAGTTTTCCTTTAACAATGCATAATGAAACTGAAACATGAAAATGTTTCGAAGGGATATCCTGGTATTCCTAGTAATGCCTCTTCCATAATCCAATTCAGGACTGTAACCGTATATTTGTTTGCCATCTCTCCAAATCCCTTTATTTGTCTTTATTCATTACCTTCTGTACACCCCTTTAGGCTAAGTGGTTTTCTTCCTTCTCTACCGTTCGGCACCAGCCTATGGTTTGGAAGAAGACTATCCAGTAAGCATAATTGGTGTACTCTCCTAAACTAAGGAGCCCTCGCAACCTGAGAGAAGGTGATGATAAAAGACAACTGAATAAAACCTTATTCTATTTCTCCCGAACTGGGAAAAAAAGCAAAGGTGAAGTAGGAGTGGTGATAAAGTACGCGGTTTGGTCGTGAATGACAGCAGTCGCAATTTACTTTGTCCTCTTTCTAATCCCTTTATTTTGTCTTTACTTATTATCTTCTGTACACCCTACTTAGGCTAATTGGTTTTCTTCATTCCCTACCTTTCGGCACTTGCCTATGGTTTGGAAGAAGACTATTCAATAAGCGTAATAGGTGTACTTTTCTAAACTAAGGACTCGCAACCTGAGAGAAGGTGATGATAAAAGACAACTGAATAAACCAATTCAATTTCTCCTGAACCTAGATCCATCCTCGAAGAAGTCCCTTCGAGTTCGTATATAACCATACGATGGATCTATCCAATGGAAGTGGATGTTCGTAGTGATACGAGGTGTTCTGAGAAATACAAAGGGTAAAAGAAGGAGCGGCAATGACTTATGCAACTCAGACAATCCAAAAGCCAGTATTTTAAGAAGGTTCGGTCAACTTGGTCCCTGAGTCATTGTCTAGGGTCGGTTAATGGTCGCAGCTAAAGAGAGAGAGAAAAGAAACACTCTGCGTGCACTCTAACCTAGATCAGAATAGTTATCACTTTATCTAATCAGGAAACCTCCCACTGTACTGTCAAATTCTTCTCTAAACCTAAAAGAAGAATTAATCGGGATCACCCGAAGAGTAAACTAACTCATCAGTGGGAATCGGGATCCAACTCTCATCGCATGATAACGTGAAGGAATCCACTCACGTTATCACACTCCAGAAGGTATGCCCATACTTGGCAAGTTTCAGATTCTTTAGAAACTCCCGATGTGGATTTTTGCCCCATGCTCTTATGACCTTGACGTTGGCCAAAATGCCATAAGTCACATGCCAAGTTCTACCCATCATTATCTTGTCAATTTGAACCCACCCGCACATGCCCCTGACGTTGGCCAAATGGAAGAACGACTGTCCCAAACCAACTCATCTATCTATGCAACAGATGAATACCCAGCAGCTACCAAACACTATGCCTTGGCGTTGGTCAAAATACATAGCTTGAATACTACTGAATACCCAAATGAAATGACGGAGGGCTACGACTGGTTTTTGGTGAAAAATCTTCAACGTAACGAACTTGATATCGCTGAAGGAACCTGATAGCTTTTTATAAAAAATAGTGGCGAAAACCTTCGCTAAAGAGGTCACTCCCGGTGAAGGGATCTCGGCTCTTTCCTCGTGGAATGAGGTGCAGGATACTCCAACTGAATACCGCGATGCAAAGCAACAAGTAATCGACTATAGTGAAGTTATTACCCTGACACAAACTTCTGCCTAAGGGGTCACTCCCGGTGAAGGGATCTCGGCCCTTGCCTCGTCGAATGAGATGCAGGATATTCCAACTGAATACCACTGTGCGAAACAAAAGAAAACGTCTTTGTAATAATACTTTTTAAAACTGTTCCAACAACGTCCAAACAGGTTTGTTTTCCTTTGCATTGATCAGAATCAACGCAGTCCCATCAATTAATCACACCAGAAAAGAACGAAAATATAATGTACGTATGTGCCATCCGCATTCGCTACTGGGTCCCATCATTATCCGTTAGGTTACTTAACTAACGACAGAGCGGGGACTGGACTAGCGCGGGTGTAAAACATATACAACATCTACTAGTATATATACTAATATACAATAATCGCTCCAGGCGTGATAATATGCAACATTACAGAAAAGTAATAAGTATCACAGAACAATACAGATAATCTGGGATTCCCGGGTTTCACAGAGCCGCTGCTGAAACCCGACGTTCCCCTGGTCGTATGGATAGCCTGTGCAATGAAAACCTAGACCCCTACGAATGCGGCAAGTTACCCGCCAAAACCTGAAGCGAGGCAGTCCCCTACAGCAAAGTGAATGGACCACCAAGCACTTCACGGAATCCGGTAACTTGGGCACTCTATCTTGGGTCAACCTGTACCCCCTACGAGTGCGGCGAATAGTCTGCCAATTCTAGAGTGAGGCCCCTTTGCCTCTCAAAACCATGAGATACAGACCCATTGCCCTCCAGAACCCGGCTATCCGTGCACTCCGTCGCGGGGTAAACCTAGTACTGAAATGAAAAATATGTACAACGGGTACATCGACCTCAGCCCGGTCGTGCCCCAAAAGAATATTATACAAACAGGCAGTGACGGCAGTTCACATGTTGGACGCTTGCCCCGCAATATCAAATGTACAAATAATTCCAAACTGCACTACCATTGCATACAGCTATCCACCACGACAAATCCGCAACATCACAGCACAACACAGAACATCAACGCGAATGTCACGTTCGCAAACCCGTCTAAAAGGACTATAGCAATTAGATACGATTTACCGCTCGAATGACATTCACGGTCGGAGATATAATGTAAGTACTGTAAACTAACAAGTTTAAAATTCGGATCGACAGAACTTCCCGAAGTGGGCCCCAAATACAACTGCAGTACTTAAACAAAATCTGGGCCCAAACAAAATATTCCAGAAACAACAATTTTACATGAAAGACCCTACTGTAGAAAAATGGTTCACTGTTGCTCCAAAACGGCGGCGGAACCGCGGCCAATACATCGCTTGTGCGGCGGTTCAGCGGCGCTCTGGAAGCTTCAGTCTACCAAATTTCTACAGTATTCTTAGAAAAGCCTGCACGATTTTCTGAGATGCTCAAAATGATTTTTAGACCTGTTTAAAAATTCGACAGAAACTTTATCATGAAAAATGCGGGTTTGGAAATTTTGCTCGATAGATGTTTTAAACACGTTAGAACAAGTTAGTAAAGGTTAATGGCGTGGCTCTGATACTATGTAAGTCTACGGTAGCGTCCCGGCCGTCATTCAGACGCCAAACGCGGAACAAATACTTTTATAACTGGTACTATCGCATACTATAACCCGGATCTTGCCATTAACGCTAAACTAACAAACTGTAAAGAGGTAAAAAGGCTATACCGATCGATCCGAGTCCTTCAGTCTTTAGCCATCATCCCACGCTCCTCGCGGCAACTCTGATCTCTCGTCTCCTCATCGAGGTGCACCACGTCAACGGATCTTTAAACGGGCTCCCTCTTCTATACCGAGGCAACTCGGTCATCAAGTCTGCTAAAAAAGATGACCAAGATGAAGTAGAGAATGAGTAGAATACTTTGTCTCAAATACCCTAGGGTTCTCATCACATGAGAGGGATAGGGTGGAGGTAGAAGAAGATGCAAAGAGTTGGAAATAGTGAACTCAAGAAACTCAAGTGAGCAAAAGAAAACTAAGCTCATAAACTTGTGTGTTCACTCTTCTCTTGTGAATAGATATATGAGGTTATATATTCAAAACCAAAAAAAAATATCTTATGAAAATATCTTCTCAAATATCCAAACCCAAAACAAAACTCATTAATTCTATCATGACTCACTTAGTGACTCATTAGCATGAGTCACTAATGAACATGCTAGAAGAAATGTGTCATCAATGATGAGTCACCCTTTCCAAAATCAATTAATCATTTAAACCAAAATGATTAATCCAAAAAGAAATGCATCTTCTAAAATATTCTCGTAACGGATTACGAGAATACCCCTCACCTGTATATACATACCTGTATCCGTATTCCGACCGAATACGAATACGAGAGACTAAAATATTCCGACTCAATATAATACATGGATCCGGCTTAAACCAAAGCCCACCAGTATTATCTGCCCGAAATATGACACGTGCACAAGTGCACGTGCATTTTCGAACCCTGCCATAAAACCATACGGCCTCTACAACGTTTCGCCTGAACTTGGGAAACTATCTGTAGGGGACTCTAAAGACTCGTCAGTATCCCGACATTGGGTTTAACCACAAGCACGTCAGCGGCACTAGCTGTGCGTAACGGCTGCCCATGTACTGACCGAAAGGGAAGCCTGATGAGCGAACTCATCCTGGAACCTTACTGAGCCTATCAGTGACAATATACATACAGTTCGGTCCGTTCGTCTATGAGCATCGCATATCGGGCCTAGGGGGCTGGTAACGTCAGACCCCCAATAGCGGTATAAGTCGTGTCGGAGAGTAGCCCTGACCACCCTGAGAAACTACTGGAATACTTACCAGTAATTCTCACCTGCCTTGGCGAAGGACTTGGTGTAATGGCTCTCCTAGACACATCGTGATCTCACCCCCAATACCGGGAGAGACGAATCCCCTGCCGATCCGCTCACTTGCCTCCATGTGGCTCGGGACTGTACCCAACTAAAACCTGTTTGCATGACTCGTTTGAGCCGTGGTAGGGTAGCAATCTAAGCACAGTGGGAACTCACACGAGACAAATGACGACCTCAGGTCAATGAACTAACCTGTACACATGTCACCAGGGAACTGCTATCTAACGCTAGGTATAATACCAACTAGCAGGTTCCTGGCGAGTCATGTCCGGTGTACTCATAACCCAATGAGCACCATTATACATCTTAGGTGATCCAACCGACACCAGTGGCTTGTGAGACCGGCCACCGCCCCTCGTCAGGGTCTCGACTGTATACACTAATCTACTCTGGAGTATCGATGCCCTGTCTCGAAACTCCTAAGACTAGGGACCACTTTTAAGGATGTGCTTATAGACTACCCAACTCTCACGTATATGATCGCCATCATACTGTTGGTAATCAAGTAGGATCCTAAGGGCTCTATCAACGTGTAATAGTGAACAGTCACCTAAACCTGTACACGATGATAAAGGCAGACTAGATAGCATACTATCATCTCGAGTAAGACTGTCTTACCGGTATAGGTCCTCCCTCAATCATTGCAATCACGTACCTGCGATCCAATAATTGACTTTGAGGGCACTATATCCAACACTTCCTACCCAATGATGCTAAGGATCGAAAGCCCTCATTATAAGGCCGCTGAGCAATTTTCTGCTGGCCCATCCTTTGCGGGTTGCGTCTTACCCAACGATGCTAAGGATCGAAAGCCCTCACCAAGCGGCCACCGTGCAGACTCCTGCACGGCTCATCCATGAGGGGTAGCCTCCTGCCTTAAGAAGACATGGGTTTAAGACCCACATCAAATCAGGTGACACCGACCTATTTTAACTTGGCTATTTTTGATCCATGCTAAGACACACGACCCTCACCTCGACTCCGGGGTATGGAAGAATACCGACCTTCCTACACTTGGACATCGTAGATTCGAGCTAGATGAGCGATTGCCACCTCGACTCTGGGAAAGGGAGGGTGCCGAACTTCCTACACTTGGCTATTATTCAATTTACACTCGACGCACGATTGTCATCTAGAGGCCGGGCACCGACCTACGACTTAGCACTTGCGAGACGAAACGACTAACGAGCTAGATATACTTGCAGAAATACAAGGAAAAGTGTACGAGCTAAAGTACTTGCGTAGTGAACAGGCATTTGAGAAGAGGAAAATAGTTCAGCTTTATTCATAATCAAAAGCAAATACAAGGTATTCTGGGCTCCTCAGCCTTGCGGAAGTGCCCAGAGGCTTACGAAATTTTGAAAAAGAAAAAAAAACAAAAAATGCACAAGGAAGGAAAGCTCGTTCAGACTCTTAAAAACAGAGGGCGCATCGCGGGTGTTCCCGATGCATGCCTTAGGGGCCCTTGTCACCGACCGATGGTGAGTGACAGGGATGGCCCTGACTCTTGAGGGCGAACCCGACACAGCGGACGAAGAAGAAGAAGAACCCTCTCGGATATCTGAACCCGAAGAGGAGGAAGACCCACCGGACTTAGCCCCAACAACGGGAGCTTCATCGTCCAACTCTACCCTTACTATCTTTACGGACTCCTCGGATTAAGACATCAAACCTGATTCAAAGGAAGGGACTCACTGAGGAAGAATCAACAAAGGATCCGATCTAAAATAGGAGCGCCGGGAAATTTTCAACAATGAAAAAGAATTTGAGTAAAGTATTAGCTTTAGGATGGTCCCCTCCTATTTATACACCCCAAAGGAGAACATCCTACGACCCCAATTGATTCCTGCCAAAACAAAACATTACGCCTAGCGACCGGCGGAGCTCCAGATGGCGATCAGCCATTGAGGACGTCTTTTTGACTGCAGGAGTCAGAGACAACCTGTCACTTCCGTCAACCGATGCCCGACTCGTGGCTCGTATCCCAACTAGCGAACGACTGAAACGGAACCCCCTCTTTAAAACGTGGTCATTTCATTGATCCGCTGACGCCATTAGGGATACACGTGAAGATTCAGGCTCATGATGTGGCGACACGTGGGCCTAAAGATCGAAACAACACAACCCCCCAAACGTTATGCCATTCCCGGACGATCCGCATTGTGATTCTTGGCGCCAAACTGAGCAGAAGAAAAACCGAGCAGGCCACTCTCGACCCGACCCATAAATAGGTCGAAACGAGAGTGGGGGGCTAATGATGATGCTCAGAAGTGGGGATTCCCCAGATCATGACACGTAGCAGATGACGTATCCCGAAGGCTATGGAGCCAAAGTAAATATGATGCTTTGGAGGCTTACCTCGAGACCTCGTCTCCGAGGATACACCCAACCTATCAGAGACTTCCCTGAGTACCTTCCATACTCACCCAACAAACAACCAACAACTTGCCTTCGACATGCCGAGCTTCCTCGACTCTTCGGCTCATCTCCGAGCTTCCTGACATGCTGAGCTTCCTCGGCTCCCCGGCTCGTCTCCGATCCATTTGTCACGCTGAGCTTCCTCGGCCTCCCTGCTCGTCTCCGAGCCATCGGACATGCCGAGCTTCCTCGGCTCTCCCGATCAACTGAGAGCGTAGAGCCCTAGCGCTTCCGCAACGGCTCCGCGTATCTCGCCAAAGCGAGATATCCTCCTCCCCACGTTCCACGTGCTACACTGGCGCATCCCCCCATTAATGAGCATATCCCGCCATTAATGGACGGATCCCGCCATTCACGCGGGTGTAACATAAGGGCATAACTGATGGCGAGGATCTTGCGCCTGCTCTCTCCATGCGACCACTATAAAAACCCCTCTTCCAGGCGATTCAGGTAACGCGAACTCATTCCAATACGCCGCTACTCTGTACTTATACCTCGGCACTAACTTGATCGTCGGAGAGTCCTCCAGTAGTCACCCATCCAGAGACTTCTTTGCAGGTAGCCCGGCATCCAACAACAACTGAAGGAGATCCTAAGGTCCATCAGACGGCCTTAATTTTGCAGCCTGACATCTAGTTTTATATTCAGATTTTCTTTTTTTAGAACTTTTAATAAACCTACATGCATCTTTAATTATTTGAATATTCAAAGAACATATTTGACATGCATCATATACAACAAGATTAAGTATATGACATGCACAACGAATATGAAAAACGACCATTGCAAATTGGTTTGCACAGCCTAATAAGTTCAGTAACAACAGAATTATTGTTGTTAGTATTATCGAAAGAAATAGAAAAAAATTATTTACACAATAATATTCTTCTAAAATAGATCTGATTTCAGAAGATATATTAAAAGCACCATGCGGGAATTGAAATTGTTTAAAAGCAATAATTCTTTTTTGCAAACATAGTCAAAATCTATACAATGTGCAGTAACAAAAATTCAGGGAAGTTCCCTTCTATTAGTACAAATATCAGAAGTCAATGAAATACTAGTATCTAAATAAGCAAGAGCAGCAATTAATACTTATTTACTTTCGTTATAGAGGCCAAAACAACGACTTTTAAGTATACTCCTCGGAGCCCTTTTGTATCCCGATTGTAATGCCCTCTAACGTACCGCTCAAAAGCTTGGTTTTCTCCGAATCCGAGAACGTGTTCATTTTCCATAACAAATCTTGTCATTTCTTCAACATTTAAATCATGACAATATTGAAAAAGATCTTCACTGGAGAAATTAATTTGTGATTGTTCAGAAGAGGAACCGGCCGTGCTATATAAGTGTTTTTTTTCATATTTATGTAAAGTACCAGTACCTTCCTTATGTTTATATGCAGTGACGCAATATTTGCATATTATGTATCTAACACCTTCCCTCTTTTCAGCTGTATAGTGGTCTCAAACATTGCTACTAAGCGCACGTTTTTAGGCTCTCTAGATATAAGTGTGGAGCCTTTTTCTTGTGTTTCTAATTCGGTATTAGGAACTTGGATTTGATGCGTATCGAGTGAACCCTCCATATAATTTGTGAACCAATTAAAAAAAATTGTAATTATTACAACACCGGTAATACCAATTTAACCTCAAAAAGAGAGCTAATAAAATAAAACAAGAAACAAGAAAAAGAGCAGAATAACGGTAGAGTAGAATGAGTCGGCCGGAGTGTTGAAAACTCAGAGTCAGAGCTTCAATTCTTCAAAACTTGGAAATTAGAGTTGAGAGCTGGGAGATGGTATTTTTTTAATTTGGGATAGAAAAAGATTTGAAATGAGAAAAAATGGGGGCGGGTTGTGTTTATAGGGTTTTTGAATTTTGTTAAAAATTGTAACCGTTATGAGGCGAGGTGGGGCAAATCGCTTAGAATCCAGTGTAGCCGACCGTTGGATGGGGTTTTCGAGACTAGGCGAGGCGAATATCGACAGTTATATGGGGATTCGAAGCGAGGCGAGGCGGCTCGCTTCATTTGCCATGCGGCATACTTCGAGCCAACTCAAAAGGACCGTGAGCTGTCCCATGGAACTAGAGAAGAAATGAAGCGTTCAACCGTTGCCGGCTGTTGGATGTGGGTTTCGAGACGAGGCGGCGACTGAGTTGAGGCCAGTCGGTAAGTCAAGACGAGTTACTTTGTGAGTTGATGAGGTGAGACGAGACGAAGGACGAGTTTGACGAGACGAACTCGAACTCGGCAACATCGAGGATTTTATGAACCTACCTGATTCGTCCAACTCGTCTATATGAGGCGAGTCAACTCGTTGACCTATCCATGTCAACAACGAGGCGCATAAAATTCGCTTCGTTGTGAGGCGAAGCGAGACGAGTCACGGTTAACTGGTTTCATTGGCCTAGGTAAAATAGCGAGGGTTTGATTTACATAAGTATTTTTTGCACGTGCGATACACGCGTCATATATATATATATCGAGAGAGAGAGAGAGAGAGGACACATTGAATTGGCTAATCCAGATAAAATTAATTGACTTGACTTTTTTTTAGTACAGATGATAGCAATTTTATTATTTCTTAATGTAAAGGAAAAATCTTTATTACACATTAATCAGCCAGTTAGGAAAAGAAGATTCCCAACGAATTGGACAACATGTTATTAGGGTATGTGTTTGCTGCTATATGAGCCGCCCAATCATATAGACGCTTACAATATGAACACTTACAAATATCGAAATGATCTATAGGTCGTCTCGCATTAACGACATGAATTTTTATGTCCAACTCCGCTTGTTTGTTCTTCGGAAACGCCTCCACCATTTTTATAGCATCTATTTCAAATATCGCTTTTCTTGCATTTGTAGTCTTTGCCGGTAACATAGCTCTTCTTGCAACGGCTGCTTCAGCTTCTATTGCCGACGAAACCGCTTCCAAAATATCCGCTTCAGCTACAACCATTTGTCCAAGAGCATCCTTAATCACTATTCCGATTATGCCTCAGCCTTCCTCCTTCAAGAAGGATCCATCGAAGTTTTGCATTTACGACTCCTTTAGGTGGAGCCTCCCATCCGCTTGTCTGGTCATCATCTATATCTTTTCTTTGACATGTATTTCGATTACTCTTTATCTCCATCGCATGCGCCTATTCACACTCTTTAAACTCTCGCTCCGCAAATCAACTCACGGCATTAAACTCCAAAACTTCTCGATTAAATACAACATTATCGCATGTCTTCCACCACCAACATAAACTACAACATACCTGTTGTTTTAGTCGATCTCCGAAATCACAATCTCCACACGAATCCATTAAATTTTTCCACCATTACATAAAAGAGCTGCCTGGAATTTCATTTACACGACACCCTGGTGGCACTATTGACTAATATCGTGTATCTTTTGCACATCCAACAAATAGATGGAGAGTTGTCTCTTCCTCCTCTTGACATAACAGCCAAAGTCCATCGGTTAACATACCTCGATTCCTCAAATTTATTTCAACAGGCAACGGTAGCACATTTCCAAAGAAAGATCTGGACCTTTTATGGAAATTTTAATTTCCATAATCCAGCCCAAAATATCCTTTACTCATCAGGGTTGCTTGACTCCTCCTTTTGACCCATTATATTTTCTACTAGCATGTTTACTACCACCGAATATGCCGATTTTGTCAAGAATACCCCGCTACAAACGATCTTTCGCTCTAGTAATACTCAAAGGAAAAGACTTGATAAGCTCAATATCATGATCCAAGAGTAATTCTTGAAGCCTATCTACTCTCCATGTCATGAAATCAGATCGATTAATTCATCAATTTTATGGTAAATATTCTAAGACAGGAGATGCCACCTTAAAATTAGCTTCCCTAGGCAACTATGGATCATTCCAAATGTTTATATCCTTTCCATCATCAACCCTCCATCGGAGACCTCTCTTGGAGATGATGTTGAAGAAGATGAAACATCAAATAGGTTTTTATTTCAATAATATCGGCCTCTAAAAATTTTCTTAAATAGATTAGCAGGCCTGATTAAAAACATCCAAACATGTTTAGCAAGGGATTCTAGATTAAAAGCTTCAATGTTTCGAAATCCCAATCCCCCATCAAGTTTACCTTCACACATTTTTGCCCAGCTGATCCAATTAATTCTCCGCTCATCCTCCTTTTGTCCCTACCAAAATTGCGCAATAACACCATTTTTTTAGGATTAAGTGGATAATTAGCCATCCAATTTCATTAAAAAGATTTTAATGGTTACAACCAAAAACTTCACGGATTACATAAAACCTCACATTCCAAAGCAAAGCATTATAAAACAACATCCCCAGCCTTCCCTTACGAATCAAATATCATCTTTGCTTACGGTGTCCTTGGTCCGCCATCATCCTCTGCGTACTAATAGTCTCCGGTATCACCGTTCTAATCTTCATTTTCGCCTTATCTGCAGTGATATGGGACCAATTCCGAATCATGGAAGAAATTGGACGCACGATCACTTTTAGAGGATTATTTTTTTCCCTATAAATTTTATCGCTACATTCTCGCCATAAACCCCACAAGATGCCTATAATAATATTGTCCCAATCTCTTTTCACATGATCCTCCTAATCTTTGTCGCCGGGTTCCCCAAACTTCCTCAATAGAAATAGGCAACACAAGGACATTATTCAAAGCGCAAAAACGGGACCACACCTTCTTAGCAAAAGGACAAGTGAAGAAAAGGTGATCCATCGTCTCTTCATCGCTTTTGCAGTTGACATAGAAGGAAGGACCTTGCCACCTGCATTTCATAAGGTTTTCTCTAGTTAGAATCACTCTTCTAGCTACAGCCAATTAAAAACTTTAATTTTGCTCGGAGTCTTAGCCTTTCAGATGTGTGTCAAATGTCCGTCCGTTCTCCTCCATCATTGAATTGATAATCTTATATAGCAACTTGACACTTAATTTGCTGTTAGAATTCCAGCTCCATTTCAGACGATCCAGTATTTCTTGATTCGGGCGCTACTCAATTAGAAACTCCTTGAGGAGCTGAAGCTCGTATTGTTATTCTGCTGTTAGAGTTCTCTTGAAGCTCAACCTCCACTCCCTTCCATTCCAAACCTCAGCGACCTTGACATACCTATTTTTCGCAATACCATATAGATTTGGGAGCTTATAGCGAAGGGACCCCTCGCCGCACCAAACATCTTTCCAAAAGCAGATTTTTTCCGTCTCCAATGGTGAATGGTACACTTGAGAGAAAAACTCCTTTGGTCTTGAAGACTTCGCTCCAAAAGCCCGAAGCGGTCGTTGCTTTCTTCTGTTTTGCCCGTAGGTGTCCATTTCTTATATAGTTCTCAGAAATCATGGCCTTCCACATAGGAACATGCTTGCCATACATCTTCCACCACCATTTTGCAAGTAGGTCATTGCTCATGTCTTTCAGATTTATCATCCACAGACCTCCCAATTCCTTGGACGTACACTCAGTCAACCACTTAACTTATGCGTAGCCGGTTTCCTTACTACCCCCTTTCCAGAAGAAATTTCGGCGAATTCTATTAATGCGCTTTTCAATAATCTTAGGCAGTTCGAAAATGGTAAGAAAATATATTGTAATTGCACACAGACCTCCGTTTAATAACGTCATTATCCCCGCCTAAAAATTAGGCGTAAAAGGGCCCAAAGCATCAAATGAAAGCAATACGTTTAAAAAAATAAAAACCAGTTATTCCTGAGCTGTATTTTTCCAAACCCCCGAATGAGAATCAAACAAATTTTGATGGAATCAAAAGAGTTTCTAAAAGTCCTTCGATTTGATATATTATAGGCCTCATAACCCCTTCGGAATCAAAAGTTATGAGCAAGCGTGCTATTCACGTATGGTTCGAACAAAGATTTACCACATGACAGATGTAACTTTAGTCTCACATTGTATAAATCACAGAGAGAGAGAGAGAGAGAGAGAGAGAGCGCACTCTCTACCCCTTATAAATAAGAGGAAATACCTCTCAGAAAAGGGGATGATTTGTCCTCACAAAAGCCAATGCTTTTTTTGAAAGCCATTACTTTCTTCAGGCATACGTGCCCCCTGGTGTGCGAGTGCAAGTGCTATGCACACATGTGTGCTGGCATTAAGTGCAACATGTGCGATGCATGTGCGTCGGTGCCATGCGCACACGTGCGCCGGCATCAAGCGTGCCAACCTCAAACAAGCCTTTCCAGTATCTCAGAGTGTACGGTTCCAACATGTTCTTTACCTTGATGAACAGGAATGGTTTAACGGTACATCCCTCCACATTTTCAATATACGATGTAGTAATTTCTCTGCGTTTTCAGAGAGGTGGTGGGTCCCAATGGCCAATAATCCCTCTTTCACCCTCCCTTTGAAATCCAAGCTTTATCAAATAGAAGTATACACTTTAATTGAAAGCTTAAGCTTTTCTTAATGGGCGCATCCTATGCAAGTGCATAAGAGCATAAATGCCAATGGTGCTCTCCAAATGCGCACATGCGATGCACGTGCATCAAAGCCAAACATCTCTAAGCACACCCTCTACAAATGCGCAAGCACACCATATCGAGGAACACTATCTCAAGCGCATGCGTAGGCACACGTGATGCACGTGGCGCAAGCGCACCGTCATAATGAAGAAAATGCTTCAGAATAGAGTTAATGTTCTATTTGGGAAGAAAATATTTCCCAATTTCTGTTAGAATCTTTTTAAACAGAAAGATTCTAAGATCAAAGATCCAACGGTGTCGATGCACCCAATTGATTTAAATCCTTTAAATCTAACAAATAAGAGATTTACCCTAATTTTTCCTCTTCTATAAATAGGTGTAAGAGGAAATGAGAGAGGGTTGGATCTTTTCCTTTGGAGAGAGGCCGCGGCCTCTAAAGAGAAGAGAAAAAAATTCTCTTCTTCTTTTTCTTGAAGCCTCGTCTTCATAGGAGCTTAAGCTCTAGACATGTGCTCGAAGATATCTGGACCGACCTCCATCCTCTTCTAAATCGGGTATGATTTAGGGTACATTCCTCCGCACCTTTGATATATAGTGCTGTAATCTCTCAGCGACTTCAAAGAGGTGGTTAGATCCTGACAACCAATGATACCTTATCTTCTCCCTCTTTCTCTTCTTTTAGAGACATGAGGAATCCCATGAGCAAGAAGGACCGAAGCCTAGGCTACATGGAATCTCGGTTCCCATTAAGAACATATGTTCTTATCAGAACTATGACACAAAGATCATAACTTGAAGCATATGCTTCTGAAAAGAATGGAATACATGAGTTTGAAGCTTTTGCTTCATTGAAAGCCTTTGCTTTCTTGAAAGTAAACTACTTTCCAATACATATGCACACCCTATAAAGATGCGCACCCTATACAAATGAGTACATATACGCACCCTATATAGATGCACACCCTATATAGATGTGTTGTGCTCATGTGCAAAACACATACGCCCATCCCAAAGAGCGCTCTCCTCTAAAAGAGGTGCGCCGCGCATACGTGCATTACACGTGCGCAAGCGCTAGGCATAAGTGCCGACTTCAAGCAAAGCCATGACCATGCTAAGGCATGCACGCTATGTGGTACGCATGTGAGCTGGTACCTGCGCATCCTAAGTGCGCAAGCGCACATGATACCAAGCTATAGCCTGAAGGCTTGGTAAATAAACTAAGTATGGAAGCATATGCTTCATATGCGATCCAAGGATCAAAAAAGAATATGTTCTCAAAAATATGACAATGATATTTAAATTGATCTTAGTCTCATATAAGACTAATGATCCTGTTGGATATGTATGCCCTAAAGACCTTTATTGTATAGGATGTGTAACGCCTTAGAATTTCGATTAGTGTTAATTAGACGATAATGCGGGGTTTTAGTAAAAAGTTTACCAATTTGGGTTCCTCATATTTTATAACATTTAATTAATAATTTATTATTATTTGTTATGGCTTACACACACTTGTGCATATTTATGTGAGGGTGTGTTTGTGTTAATCTAGTTTTAGTGACCATGACAACTTAACCTAATCTAATCCTTGTTTAACCTTAACCTAAACCTCTTGATATTTTGAGAGAGATATTTTCTATGGTTTTGTTTGGATGAGAGGTGGCATGGTGAGTCATGCTTGCATTACTGTGTGAGTTAATGCAAGGGTGCACTCACCCCTTACACTCACCTCTCTCTCTCTCTCTTTTCACCTTATTCTCTTTCATTCTCTCTCACTTCATCTCTTATCATTTCTTTCTCATTCCCTCAACCCTCAACTGAACACTTATCATTCCTTTCACAAATCTTCACTAATCCATCACTAAACTTCATAAAATCTCACAAAAATCACATCTTTTGACTTGTTTTGCCTCTTGGATGCCTTGGAGCTTGGAAAGCTAGGATTTTTGAGCTTGTGGGAGTAGGTAATGATCTCTTTCTGTTAATTAAGTATTTTTAGTGTTGCGTAGCTTATTTGTTTCAGTTTAGATCGCGTATTGTATCGTTTCGTGCAAATATCGTATTTTTAGTGTAGTTTTGGATCTCGGATGATCTGCTATCAAACCAGGTAGTTGTTGCAAAAGTTCCCATCACAGTGACCTAGTGTAGTGATCTAGAACCTACCCTCAAAATCCGAGCCCATTCCCTCAGGTTCAGGCCGTAGATTTAATGGTTCTGGCCGCAATTTGCGGCCAGAGTGGGGTGGTTTGTGGTGTATTTTGGAGTAGAGGTCTCTGGGGTTGTGTGTGGTCTAGTGGTACTTGCAATTTTTACAAATTGTTGGTATAGAAAAATCTGGGATCACTTGCTTGTTTTCTTGTGTTTCGTTTTCACACGTTACGTTATCCGATACGGTTCGTGTCATTGTGTTCTGTTGCTCTTGAGTTGGTTTCGTTGTGTCGCTATGCACGTTAGCTACTAGACGAACACTTGAGAGTTTATTTGGAGTTGTTGCGTTGGTCAAACGTAGTTTGTACGTGTTATTGGTCGTTTGCTAATATATATACTTGTTATATTGTTTTATGTTTTAGGTTCGCAGGCGGGGACTTAGGACGCTACGAAAAAGGGGAAACAGGTGGTTGGCTTTACTTAGCCAGGAGCGTTGGTGAGTAGACTAAACATCTACAGGGGAATCGCCCGCATGGCGTTATGCATCTGGGCTAGAGATGATATGATATTAGTCGCATATTTTATTTCATATATAGAGTTTGCGCATACACCTCATTGCATATTATTACTTGTTGTGCTTGGACTTGTACCCTTTGGACACTGCATAATTATTGACGGCTCATGTTGCACGAGCACTGATTGTATACCACTCACACCGTCAATAATTGTCATGACACGCACAACACACATACATATATGATATGGTTTGGTTAGGGACATTGAGACTTGATCCTTATATTCCTTTTTGCATATGACATATAGCATACCTGTATACCCACATGCTTACACATATGCTTTGACATAGCTACATGTTCACCTTTATTTGATGTTATATGGACTTGGAGAAATTAGGAACCACATGATATATATATTAACTTGTTGCAGTTAAATAACAGCTTTTCCTTTATATGCTCACATTACAGTTTTATGTTGCATATATTTTATTTATGGATTTTCGCATTGAGATATGGATTTTTCATGATGTTTTCTGGATTTGAGGACCGTGGTAGTTTCATGAAATTATGCATTATTTGAAAAACCCGGTTGCTCTTGATATGATATTTCAGTATCCACCATGAGATTTCTCGGTTCTGATATATACCCCACGCTAGGAGGCATCGTGGGCCGTGTGCGGGTACATGGTGGGGCCCGAAGGTACGCCGGGGCAAGAAAGGTATGTCGATAGACTACGCCGATGAGCCTGACAGGGGAATCATACCTACCGGTGACAATATTTAGACTCGGCTGTTATCGTGGGGATACCGACCGGAGTTATGTACGTATGGATATGTCGAAATGCGAGGATCGAAGCTGGGCACTCGGGTTTTCGTGATAGCGTATGATACGTTCCTATCAGGGGCCAGTCGTGGTGACAGCACCTGATAGATCAGTATTTATGTGTCGATACTTGACATATGTTTTCATGATATTTTTACTCCTAAGTATATATAACAGTGGAGTAGGACGCTGTTATATATGCATATATATATATATATATATATATATATTAGTAGAATGGGACGCTAATATATATGTATACATATCTAATTTACATTATCATAATGATTCATGCAAATATACTTATTCATTTCATGAGACTTGATATTGGATACAGGATATATGAGATTTACTTGATATTGGATATAGGATATATGAGATTTACTTGATATTGGGCACTCAGGATATATGAGACTTACAGGATATGAGAGCCAATTTGGGGGCTGATTTGAGGATATTTGGGATTTGGATTGTCTTGATAGACTTTGGTCCTACCACGAGGTCAGGATTCCGTGAGGATGACATGTTTTATCCCATACTCCGCATTTATTTATTTTTTATACATATTGCCATTTATTGCTTCATGTATTAGTAGTACCTGATAGAGTACCTTTTATGACTGTTGCATACATATTGCCATTTATTGCTATCAATTTGCATATGTTAGATTCACACTGTATGTGCATACTTCCGATTATCTGCATATGTTATTTACTATTCACGAGTTGGCAACTCACCCCCGTTGTGCCACAGTGTTTTGCACGTTGTTCCTCAGAGTAGTCGAGGCAGGCTTTTTCATCTATTGTATCATCTTTTGCCGCGGATGCCGCTTCGGCTCATAGTGTGCAGTTTTGCTATAGGTGGGTTTTGCGGTTATCCGATGTTGCTCATTTTATATTCGTTGTATCTTGTACTCTCCATCTACCACTTTCATGTATGACTTAGAGACTTGATGTGAGAACGATATTGTATCTTATTTTGATGACTTGGAGGTCTTTTATGCAGTTTTATTTATATCGTCTTTTATTTCTTCGCTACGGCGTCGTATATCTGTTGTGGTGGTTGTTTTCCTCCTTTGGGCGTGTTTTTGCTCCCATTTGGGGATGCTTTACTTATTATCTTTGTTGTACCCCTTTTGGGGCTAATTTTTACTAAGGAGGTGCTGCCAAAATTTTAAAGGAAATAAAATTGGATTTTAAAGAATTTGGTTTGAGATTTCAAAAGTTTTTAAAATGTTATTATCACTTACTACTTTTTGATGGTTTAGATTACTGGGTTTTCGGCTTACTTAAATTGCGTTATGCCTGTAGACATTGCGTAGTTTAAGGGCCTTCACGTGCCAATTTTGGGTCGTGACAGGATGCTAGGAGTATGTATGTACAGGACAATTTTGTTCGATATGATAGTATACTATTTGGTTTGACTTTATCTTAACATGTGTATATGTTTTACTAGTTATTTCATATCGCTTATACATGTTGATAAAGCCCATAGGATCCTTGCTTGGCTACCAGCATTGTGATGGCAATCATACTTATGGGAGCTGGGTAGTCGATAAGCACATCCTTAAATGTCCATAGTCGTGGGAGTATCGAGACTGAGCTTCGATATTTCAGAGTAGATTAGTGTATACGTTTCTAGAGCCTGACGAGGGGCGGTGGTTGGTCTTAAGTCATTGGTGTATTTCACCTAAGATTGTATACATGTGCTCACTGGGGTTAGTACGCTGGACGGACTCGTGAAGAACTGGCTAGATGGTATTATACATTTCGTCAGATAGCAGTTCTCTGGTGACATGAGTATAGATAGTTTGTCGACCTGAGATCGTCATTTGTCTCGTATGAGTTCCCATCGTGCTTTGATTACTACCCTACCACGGCTCTATTGAGTTGTGCAAACAGGTTTTAGTTGGGTACAGTCTTGAGTCACATAGAGACAGTGAGCGATTGTTGGGGATTCATCTCTCCCGGTATAGGGTGTCGATGTCGCGCTGTGTTTGGTTGGGCAACACCATAAGTCCCTGGCCAGGGCGGTTGAGAATTACTAATAGTTAGATCAGTAGATTTTCGGATGGTCTTGAGCCACATCGGCATGACTTGTCATGTTATTAGGGGTCTGACGTTTTCCATTCCTAAATCCGGCATGCGATACTCTCAGACGAACAGACCGGACTGTACGGAGATTGTCACGGACATGCTCAGTAGGGATTCGGATAAGTTTGCTAGTCGGCCTTCTTTTCGACATGTAAAGAGCCGTTACGTATAGCTAGTGCCACTAACGTGCTTGTGGTTAAACCCATTGCCAGCGTACTGTCGAGTCTTTAGAGTCCCACAAAGAGGGTTTCCCTGGTTCAGGCGAAACGATGTAGAGGCTGTATTGTTATACGTGCAGGGTTCCGATCATATACGTGTACTAGCTACACAGATTTTTGTTCGGACAGATAATATTAGCGGGCTTAAGATTAAGCCGCATTATTGAATCAATTATTGATTTAATAATGATCTAGTATTATATTATTGGATTATTTTATCTCTTGGTATTCGTATTTTTATAGTACGAATACGGGTATGTATATACGGTGTAGGTATTCTTGTATTTATACTAGAATGTTTTTAGAAGAGAACACCTCATTTTGTGTTATTCTGTTTATTAGAAATAGATAATGAGGTGGAGGGGTGAGGTGGTTTTAATCATGGTAAGAAGCATGACTATTAGTTTTCTTTATTCATTTGTGAATACTATTCAAGCATAGCCGGTAATTTTTCTTGTAAAAAGAAATGCTTGATAGTTTTCACTTAGCCCTTTTCTTTTCTCATTCTCACTTTGCCATTCTCTCTCCTCCTTGAGTTTTTCTTCTTCCTCAAACCCTAACCCTTCTCATGAACCGAGAAACCTAAGGTTATTGAGATAAAATAATCCAATTAATATTCTCTACATCTTCTAAACTACCTAGAATAGCAAACTAGGTCTTTTAGTCACATCCTTTTTGAGGTTGAAGATTGGACCACAAACTCTCGGGTGGATCGTCTTTGACGCGAGGAGACCGACAACCAAGCTCGATCTCGACGGACTAGGAGCCAAGGAAGGGCAGTTTGAAGACCCAAAGGACTAGATCACATAGGTATAATCTCTTTCATAGTACATTAGTATCTATGCAGTTTTTGCTATCTTGGGCCTATGGTTGTTCTTAGGATTATAGTCGATGCTGCATACTTTAAAATCGTTTTTTGAAAATTCCGTCTCTCTACAAATCTAGTAGAGTGTGCGACATCGAATTACATGGTATCAGAGCCACTCTATAAGCCTTAGATAGCTCTTAGCGACGTTAGAATTCCGCCGTTTTTCGCCCATGAACTGCCGACAAAAACAGTCCCAAAAATTGAAGTTGTAACTTGTTTGCACACCCTGCGGGCTCACAGTTTGAACCGAAAAGCTTCGGGGTAATGCTTGGGTATCCCGGGAAAACCCCGGGGGGACCAAAGGTTAGGCCTACCCCTAAGACCACCATAATGTGGCCTTAGGGGGTGGGGGCCCGAGAGCACCCCATAAGGGTGCTCTCGGGTCTGCTCCCGCTTGGGGCCACCTCATGGTGGCTCCCAGGGGTAGGTATCCTCCTAGGCCCCTATGTGTTAGTTAATTTGTACTCTTCGTCTCCACGAAGATTCGGGCAAGTTTCGAGTTCATTTCGACTCTCGGATTGGCTTAAAACGATTTTTTGGGGATTTTAGAAAACTAGATTTTCAATTTTTGGAAAATTGGAAGTGTTTACTAATTGTGCGTGGAATTCTAATGTTGTAGTTTTCGTTACTTGCTTTTGTGATGTGTATATGTGTTGTTAAACGTCTTCTAATCGCTATACGTCGATTAGAAGGGGTTGCACATATCTTGTTATGTTCTGTTGGTAATGATTTGATGGATCGTCGTGTGAATATCCCCATGCGAATTTAGATGTGAGATGTGGGATGATGTAATTCTTGTAATAATTGATATATATTCTTTTATTGGGGCACATCCGGATTAAGGATGTAGTCACTGGTTGCATATTATATTTTCCATTTATGCATTTAGGATTGACTCACGGAGAAGTGCACATGCTACCGGGTTCTAGGATTCAGTGGGTGGCCATCTTGAGGAGTCAAGACCCGGGTCACCCAATTCTAGGATTGGTAGGTAGCTTGCCGTACTCGTAGGGGTCTCGGATAATTCACACTCGGCTATTCACACTCGTAGGGGTCTTGGATAATTCACACTCGGCTATTCACACAACCGTGGAGGATTTTGTTTCATAGGCGGCTCAATGAAATGCAATTGTTCCTAATTGATCAATTTTCCATTCTCTGTGATGTTGATATCTGCCTGTGATGTTTATCATGCCTATGATGAATGGTTATATATATATATATATATATATATATATATATATAAACATTGTATATGTTTTGCATCCGCGCTAGTCTAGCCCCCACTTTGTCGTTAGTTAAGTAATTTAACGGTGTATGACGGGGCCCCGTGAAGAATGCGGGTGGTATATACGTACATTCTATTTTCGTTCTTTTCTCGTGTGATAAGCTTAATTGATGGGACCGCATTAATCTCACTTAATGCAAACAAACAGACCTAAAATTTGACGTCGTTGGAACAATTATAAAACCACTCGGGTTTCTTCAAAAACAACTTTTAAAAGCGGAGCCTAAACCACTCCTTTTCAGAAGCTATTCGGTTCCTTCGACTATATCAAGTTCATTACGTTCACGGTTTTCTCCAAAACCAGCCGTAGCCCTTTGTCATTTCAGATAGGTATCAACTAGTATTCATACTATGTGTTTTAATCTTCGCCAAGGCATAATGTTTGGTAGCTAGCGGGTACTTATCTGTAGCACATATAGATATATTAATCTAGGACATGTGTACAGCTATTTTGACTTTCATCAAGGGCTTGTACGAATGGGTCTAGATTAATCTGGACAATGACGGGCTGAACTTTATTTGCGACTTATGATGTTTTGACCTTCGTCAAGGTTATAAGCGCTTGGGGCAAAAACCATATCGGGAGTTTCAAACATACAGGAAACTTTCTAGTGTTGCATACCTTCTGAAGTGTGGTAGTTTTGTAGGCTTCCTTCAAAATTATCATATGATGATAGTTGGGTCCTGATCCTACTGTGAGTATCAGCTATTCTTCGGGAGAGTTTTTCACTTTGCAATTAGCTAATCAAGTCAGTGTCTAGAAAGGTGTTAACGAGGCTATGCCTCTGGGAAAATGGGGTTATTTAATTGGGTTCATATGAAAGCACGGGGGACCTCTCTTTGAAATACCAACACTAGCCTGGCCGAAAGATAAGCAAACTTGTAGAGTGCGATTAATCTTGACTAATTTTTTTTTAAGGTTTGAAGGAGAATTTGAGGAAACAGTGGGAGCCATCATGTTTAGGTAAACTAATAACTAATCTAAATTGCAAGAGCATATGCTGAGTGTTTCTTTTCTCTCTCTCCTAATTGCAGCGACTATGATGGGACTTAAGTTTATACTAGATAAAAATAAACTGACTGGGCCGAACAATAAAAACTGGCCGAGGAACGTCCACATGGCCCTTATTTATGATAAGGTTGCATATGTCCTCACGGCTAAAGCCTCTTGTTCCAGGTCCAGAATCCTCAGTCGCGAACATTGAGCTCCGTAAGACTTGGGATCTTGATAGCGCCAAATCCAACTGCCTCGTGTTGGCCTCCATGGATAATGAATATCAGAGGCGGCGTAAGAAAATGGACCTTACTTCCATCTTCCTCCATAGTAAAAATTTATATGGAAAGCAATCTCGTATCGCAAGATACGAGACCTCGAAGAAGTTATTTCAGGCGAGATTGGCTGTCGGATCATCTGTAGAGGACCACGTATTAAAGATGATTACTCTCAGCGAAGAGCTCGTGGACATTGGAACTACGTTAGAGAATGAGTTGTATACCGACTTGATTCTGCAGTCCCTTCCATCCACCTATGCCTAATTCATATTGAACTTAAATATGCAAACGACGGAAGTTACACTTCCTGAACTCCTTAATATGTTGAGGGTTGCAGAGGGTACTTTGAAGAAATCCAAAGAAATACCCATTCTGTTTGTTGGGGAATCTTATTCCTCTGAATCCAAGGCTAAGGCCAAAAGAAATAAGAAGAAGGCCCCCACCAATCTGAGAGGAGGTGTACAGAAGGTGCAAGGAAAGGGAAATGATAAGATTGGGGGATCAGCAACAAAGGAGGAGTGTTTTTACTGTCAGAAGAAGGGACATTGGAAGAAAGATTGCCGGGCTTTAAAAGCCAAGAATCTGGACACGAAGCAAGTTGTGGTCTCGGTTTCAGATGTGTTTGTGATTGAAAACCATTTCTTTATTAACTC
Source organism: Agapanthus africanus (assembly GCA_030015575.1). Lineage (NCBI taxonomy): Eukaryota > Viridiplantae > Streptophyta > Magnoliopsida > Asparagales > Amaryllidaceae > Agapanthus > Agapanthus africanus. Next base: position 830,017,976 of record JASDDO010000019.1, read on the forward strand.
TACTTCATGGGTATTGGATACCGGATCAGAATCTCACATCTGTAATTCCTTGCAGATGCTAAGAAGCCGTAGAGTTTTGAGAAAAAGTGATATGACCCTTAGGATTGGCAACAGAGCCAGTGTGGATGCTGTTGCAGTGGGAGAATATCACCTTGGATTGGCGAGTGGACATATTTTGTTGTTACATAACTGCTTTTGTGTACCCAGTATGATGTGTAATATTATATCTGTATCTTTGTTATCTAATGAAGAACATAATTTTGCACTTGAAAGCAATGTCATAAACATTCACCTGAATCATGAAATGATTGGGTCGGGTATACTAAAAACGGAATAAACATACTCAATCAACATCAAGTTTTCAATGTTCAAAACACACTAAAAAGAAAGACTCCAGAATTGAATCAAGCTTTCTTATGGCATTGTAAACTTGGTCATATCAATGAAATACGATTAATTAAGTTACATAAAGATGAATATTTAGATCCGTTTGAATATCTACCTTATGCAACTTGTCAATCATTTATCAAAGGAAAGATGACCAACACTCTGTTCACTAGACACGGAGAAAGAGCTACTGAGCTCCTAGGACTCATACACATCGATATTGTGGTCCGATGTCTACACATGCAAGAAGTGGCTATTCCCACTTCATCGCTTTTACCGATGATTTCTCAAGGTATGGACATGTATTCTTGATGCAATATAAATTCGAGGCCTTTGAGAAATTTCAGGAGTATAAGAATGAAGTGGAAAAGCAAACTGGCAAAATTATCAAGATGCCCCGATCTGATCGGGGTGGAGAATACTTAAGTTCTGAGTGCCTGGAATATTTAAAAAAGAATGGAATTCTTTCTCAACTTACTCCTCCATACACACCATAACACAACGGTGTATCAGAAAAACGGAATTGCACATTGCTAGATATGGTGCGTTCCATGATGAGTAATGCTGAGTTGCCGCCATCCTTCTAGGTTATGCACTGGAATCTGCTGCATACCTATTGAATAAAGTTCTAACTAAGTTTGTGCCTACCACTCTATATAAAATATAGAGCGGGAAGAAACCATGTCTTAAGTATCTTAAGATATGGGGGTGTCCAGTTTTTGTCGAAAAGAATCATCCGGACAAGCTCGAGGCACGCCCAATATTGTGTAAGTTTGTGGGATACCCTAAGAATTCTAGGGGGTATTTTTTCTATTACGCTGAGGAATAAAAGGTTTTTTTTTCTCATCATGCCCGCTTTATGGAAACTCAATTTCTTGAAAAAGAAATTAGTAGGAGTGCGATAGAACTGGAAGAAATTTTAGAACCACAAACTATTACTTAAGACTTAATAGAACCTGAAGTTTCAATGGAACATGACGTACCTACACCACTCCGCGGATCTAGTAAACAATCTCATACGCCCGAGAGATACTACGGTTTTCTCGTAGACGGGGATCAAGATGATTGCATCATCGATGATGATGAGCCTACTAGTTTGCAGTAAGCCATCACGAGTAGAGACTCGGTGAAGTGGATGGATGCTATGAGGTCCGAGATTAAATCCATGTACACTAACAAAGTATGGACTTTGGATGTTGCTCCTCCTGGGGTAAAACCCATTGGAAGCAAATGGATCTTCAAAAAGAAGATTGGTGTAGATGGACAGGTAGAAACCTACAAAGCTAGACTCGTTGTAAAAGGTTTTCATCAAAGACCAGGATTGGACTATGACGAAACTTTTTCACCAGTGGTTATACTTAAATCCATTCGGATCCTACTTACTATTGCTGCCTTCCATGACTATGACATTTGGCAGATGGATGTTAAAACCACTTTTCTAAATTGATGTTTAGAAAAGTGTGTTTATATGGATCAGCTAAAGGGTTTCATAGACAGTGGGAGCAACGGAAAGACGTGCAAGTTGCTTAAATCTATTTATGGATTAAAGCAAGTATCGCGGAGTTAGAACATCTGCTTTGATGAGACGATCAAAGAATTTGACTTTATCAAAAATGTAGATGAACCTTATATTTATAAGAAGACTGTAGGGAGAACTATGGTATTCCTCGTTTTATACGTAGATGACATTCTCCTGATAGGAAATGATATTCCTATGCTATAATCGGCCAAGCTTTTCTTGTCACAGAAGTTCTCTATGAAAGACCTAGGTGATGCTTCGTACATTCTGGGGATTAAGATCTATTGTGACGGATCTAAAAGAATGTTGAGATTTTCACAGTCAAGATACATAGACACCATACTAAAGAGGTTTAGTATGGAAGATTCCAAGCATGGTAATTTACCTGCTTGTCACGGAATCACCCTCTCTAAAGAGATGTCTCCTAAGACTGATGAGGAGAGGGCTCGCATGAGCATTGTACCCTATGCTTCGACGGCAGGGTTTATTATATATGCGATGTTATGTACCAGACCAGATGTAGCTTACACACTTAGCGTCGTAAGCAGGTATCAGTCCAACCCAGGTGAGAAGTATTGGATAGCAGTAAAGAACATTCTTAAGTACCCGAGAATGCTTAAGGATATGTTTTTGGTGTACGGTAATGAGGACCTCCAGATTGAGGTTTTTATCGACTCTGGCTTCCAAAGTGACAAGGATGACTCTAAATCCGTTTTGGGTTATGTGTCTACCCTCAACGAAGGAGTGGTCTGTTGGAAGAGTTTCAAACAAGACACCGTAGCAGACTCGATGATGAAGACTAAGTACATCACTGCTAACGATACTGCAAAAGAGACAGTCTAGATAAGAAAGTTCATTTCTGAATTTTAGGTGATTCCATCCATTGCTGATCTAATACCTTTGTATTACGATAACAATGGAGCCACGGCTTTAGCAAAGGAACCACGGTCCCATCATAAATCCAGACATATCTTGAGCCGGTATTGCTTGATCAGAGAGATCGTAGATCACCAGGAGATTGAGGTGCGGAGAGTAGATACAAAGGACAACACGCCAGATCTATTCACCAAGGCCATCCTTTAAGTACAGTTTGAGAGACTATTTAAGATGTTGGGTATGCGATACGTCAACAAATGGCCCTAGTGCAGACGTTGCGTACTCAATACGCCAATAACAGGTCTTAGTGCAAGTTGGAGATTGTTGGACGTGTATGCTATCACGCTCCGCTTCCCTGTGTACAGGGAAGTAGACGTGATGTGCCTCGACGTGTTTACTCAGAAGTAAACACGTTAAGCGTAAATAAGCAATATATAAAAGAAATGCACAAGAATAACAAGAGATGTAATAAAAAGAACAACTTTTATTAGCTTTTATTCTTTACATTACAACTGATTTGAAAAGTAAATGTACAATGATGAAAGTAATGCCTAAACAGTGGCATATGAAAAGAAAATAAGTACAAGTAATCTAGATGTCTATATGGGCCTCAATCAGCTCCAAGTACTCTTGGCTGGGCTCGCTCTCCTGAGGGTCGGGTCCTCCTGACGAACATTTCAAAGAAACAAGAGACATGAATGCTGTTAGCGAACTAGCGCTCGGTTAGTCCCAAAGATAAGGGTGGAATAGAACAAGTAAAGAATATATGACTGGTAATCTGTGCAAGTATATGCTTGTTATACTAACGTAGTTGTTTATAGCTTGGTGATTGATATGATTGATAGAGTTTTATTTACCGCAATCAGGACGGTTTCGCTTGGTAGCTAGCCATAATGAGTACGGGTCGTCCACAGGGAGACGGAGAATTTCACATTCTTGTTATCACGAGTTAATGCGCGTGGCGGAATTGTTCGTTTCTAACCTAAGTGTATATATGCAAAGTATAAGTTGTTAAGATTAGATAGGTTAGTGTAAGATAGCGAGCTCCGTACTCAATCCTTTGTGCCGAACTTAACCATTGAAGCTAGAGCAATCGACAACAACGTGGATTAGGGTGTTTAAGCATGGTATTAGTGAAATCCGGCTTATTGACCCTTGTTCGTCCGTTCTCGTCTCTTGCTTTCGCCTTCGGCCAAACCGAACGCAACCGATCGCGGTTAGGGATCACCGATACCTTGGTAGGGTAGGGTACCTAACGGAACGCTTGCGTAAGATTTGGGCGGAATTCAATTGGAAAATAACGGGCAAAGAAAATGAGAAACGAAAACCTTAACTTACACAACCAATCTTTTTCCTAACACTAACATATTCACAAACCAACAAACCAACAAAAGAAATAGCAAAGGAAAAGAGAAAATAAAAGAATAAATAACATTTCAAGAAAGTAAATGGCAAGGAAAATAAAAGAGCAAGTAAGTAAATGGCAATAATATAAAATTGCAAGTAAGTAAAGCAAGATAGAAAAATACTAAGAACCCAAAGTGCAAAATAAAAGCTTTATTATGTCCAAGTGATACAATCTTGAGTTCAATAACCAAAATTTAAATTTTCAAGCTCAATGAAGAGGTTGCAAGATCAAGAGAAGACAAGGAGCTTAAGGGAAACTAGCTATGTATAAGAACAAAAATGAAAACAAAAAGAGTATGAAGTCTTCGCCAAAAAGTATACAAAGTATGACCCTTTTTCCTTGCTCACTGATCTGCCTTTTATAGGAACAAAAGAAGATTAAAAAAGTAATAAAAATGAGTTGATGTGACTGCAAGGGAAGGCCAGACAAAAATTTGGGACATTTGGACATGGTGGGGTGGGCGAGATCGGGCATTTGAGGGATGTCGCCGGTTTTTTTATTGGACATTGGGGCTCGTGCTTGTTGTGTGATATTGTGTGCTCTCCACAATTCTAATGGTATTGCTTGATTTCTTTGTAGAAGCCTGGGTTGAACTCAGGGATTTGGAAGGAAACATTATGCTTTATATCACATCACACCTTTTGCATTTATCATTCTTGTCCCCCATGTGTACCCACCATGTGCCATGGCAGCCACCACCTAGGCCCAAGTGCTAAAGAGTTGTGTGCACACTTGCTATGTGTTGGACCAAAATTATGTATACTTTATTTGTTGCAAAATAACTCTTTGGATATCGATCGGTTTGCAGTTCCGGTTGCAGTGTCAGCTCACAAACGTTATATCCGTGATTTTGAGTGTTTTTCCAGTATTGTGTTACGGATACCTGTAATATGTATTTACTGAGCAAACACTGGTTAATAGTACCGATCTATACAAAAAGTAGATAATGAATGAGTGGTATTGAAATGCAGTTTTCTGTGATAAACAAATACCCCCAAACTTATCTTTTCCTCGTCTCGAGCAAAACAAAAAATCCTACCCTCACTTTCGCAGGGAATGCGATTGCACTGAGCTCGTGCAACAAGCCGTTAAACCTCTAGGTGACCCTAGTAGGAGGAGTGTTGTCTCCTGAGGGTTTCAAGTGGATTACACCCACAAAATCCCGTCAAGCTAGTTTCATAAGTTAACATCGATTCTACTCCTACAGTTTAGTATCTAAATTAGAAATTCTATCATCTTCAGTTAGAAATATTCAACCCTTATGTTTCACGTCTCCTATTTATTCAACCTCAGATTCTATACGTTTTATAGTTTAGAAAGATCTCGGTTTCTCTTGAGTTTTCCTTCTAAAGTGCGGTTTCCAATCAGGGATTTTTATCATTTTTACGGAAAACATAAGTCTTATTCTTTATTCCTATCTTTCCTCCAAATATCGATTGTATACCCCTACGCGTGTGTAAAATTTTACCCATACACTTAAGAATTCAATTCAAGCTATAGTACCCTTTCCCTAATACCTAATACTACTTCTTTTCGTTATTGATGGATGGATTTGCTCACACCCCTTTCATGCGACTATTAATGCTTCTGGAGGCACTAATAGCCGATTACTGAATGTGTGGGCTTAAAACGTAAATAGCAGTTTCCACATCTTGACTTTATTTATTTATTTTTCTTTTCTTTATTTTTCTTTTTTAAGACCGGATATATTTTTTCAATGATACTCTTTTGCTGGTTAGTTTTAAATACCGTTTTTCTTTCATACTAGGTTTTTAGGCAAGAGTATTTCTAGGTATCCTCTACTATCCCAAGTTTCAAGGTGCGTGTATGTGCAGTTTGTAGGGTATATACTTTCTAAATTTAGACTCAAGAATAGAAACCATTTTTCAGACTTATCTTTCAGTAAAGCTTTTAATACTTTTCCTTCATCTCGACTTAACTCAAGAACTGAACTCAAGATTACCTACTTTTATAAAAAAAACTGCAAGGACGTATAATTACCAAGCTTAAACAGAAGGAGGGTTATATTTAGGATTTTCAATTCCTAAGCCTAGGATTTAGTTATTTCTAATGTATCAACTAAACTTTCGGAATAAAAATCTCAGTTATCCTATTAGCTAACTTAACGACAAAGTTTTTATATTTTTGTAAAATTTTTCGACTTTTGTGGGATTTTAAATAAGTATGCCAATGCAAAATATACACATGAATGCGAAGGTAGAAACCTTACCGAGCACACCCCTAAACTTAAACTTGACAGTGCCCTCACTGTCAGGCTACACCAAGAGGGTCAAAATTGTCGGCGCTCCCTAAAATTTTTTTTTTTATACAAAAAAAAAAAAAACAAAACAAAAATATATACACAAAAAGATCCTCCCCAAACTTAAGTAAAACAGTATTTCCACTATTTAAACGGTGAAGTTCAGGATTGAGGGGAAGAACAGTATCAATCTATACAAGGTCTTACACAGGCCAAAAGTTAACACCAACCATTCAAAATTTTTATCGTTATAATGTGTAGGTTGGTGAAAGAATACGGTGAGAAAAGAAATGGAGAATACGCGAGACCGTATGGGGATAGAAGTGGTATACGGTCCCGGTATATGAGGAGAAGAATGGCCGAAGGGAGAAAGAAGTGGAATACGATCTTGAGGGTGGAAATGGAGTGAATAAATTAGTACAATTTGTAATGATCGATGTGCAAAAAGAGATTGTACTAATCTATTAACCCGTCTAGAAATGGGGTCAAATCCCTCAAGATTCATGAGAAAATATGGGTAGACCGAACTTGGTAAACCAGACATAGGAAATGAAAGAGATACAGTATCTTGCAAGGCCGGAATGATGGAAAGGATAGAGGGGAGTGATCGAGGAATGGGATCGGTTAAACATTCAGGAGGGTGTACATAGTCAATGAAAGGGATAGGATGAATTAGAAAATCCGACTCATCAAGTAAAACTGGTCCATCCTAAAAAATTTCCTCAATATTCTCCTCAAAAATTAACTCATCCATGCATTTATCATTAATATCAAGACGCATATGGAGTTCGGGAAAAATAGTTAATTACTCGGGATGATGTCCACACGGAAGTAAAAGGACAAGATGAATTGGTGAGAAAAACTCATCCAAAGTTGTGGGTTCATTATCCAAAATATTCCCAGCGTCAATATCTTTAATCAAGTGAAAATCAATATTCTTAGACACCTCAAAAGCATGGATTTCAATCAATTCAGGTTCTAGAATGGAGGTGTAGAGGTCAAAGAGATTGGTATTAGTTTCACTTAGAAATGACCCTTCACAATCGGGTAAATCAAACACTACAAAATCGCATTAACTGTTCTATCGTCAATTTGTGATTCATTTAGGGTACTCGATAGACTTTCAAGACCGGAGTTGTAGAATTCAACTTGGAACGGGTAGGTTTGATTTGGAAGGGTGTACCACTCACCCTCATGACTCAATTCCTCAATCTGTCCTACCGCCTCATCATACATTGGAAAATTTGGAGCTAGTTGGAAACTAGCTACCGGGTCACTAGGTTGTATGAGAACGGCTATGGATGCATTCAAATCCATCATCTGTTGGCATGATGCTACCCGAAATTCTTCTAATGACTGTTCTAGACTAGATATAGGTTATGAAGGGTTTTCAGTAAAAGATTCAAACTCAGTTGGATACATGAAACTCCCAAAAGGCTGTTCAGAAGCAATGTCTAGGGAAGGTGTAAAAGTTGGATAGGATTGGTAGGAATCAAATGGTTGGACATGAGTAGGATCAATATTTGGATAAGAAGGTGAATGGAATTGTTGATCCAAAGAATTGGAAGTGGTGAAAGGAGTGAAAGATCGGCTACGGGATTGTTCAATACGTTCAGCAATAGATATAGGTCTTGGAGTTACAATAGGATTCTCGAAAGGGGTATCAACGTAAGAAGGTGGGGAAGGTTAAAATGGTTGATACAAGGTCGATTGCGGAGTCCAATTATTTGTCCTAGACGTGTCTATCCGATCTTTCAAAGAATGTTTGGGCATGGAGGAATCGTTCGATGTTCGACAAAAGTAAGAACCGTATGAAGTATTGTCTGGTTGTGGGTACCAAAGTTCGACAAGAGTTTTTCTAGGTGGGGTGCCCATGATATGAAAAGAAGAAGAAGAAGAAGAGAAAAGGACGGGAAAAAGAAAGTGATTTTTTTAAAATTATTTTATTATTTTATTGTTAGTTATCAACAAAAGAATGAAATAGACACACAAAAAAAATAATTACGACACAAAATACCACACACCTAATCGGTCTAGGGTTCACCTAGGTCAACTAGATCTGCTCAAGAACTTGATTGCTGAAATAAAACTGTGTCGAGAAACGGGCTCAAGATATACTGATCACGAGGCTAGGTAAGTGCAGAGATAAGGAGAGGTTTTCCAACGCTTTCGCGAAGGTCCTTAATTAGATAACCCTTTCTCTTTTGGCGGTTTCGCCGTAAACACTTTCCTAGACACCCCGTAAACGATATACCGTTAAGCGGTGTTCTAAACAGAGTTAACTTCTCCTAGTGAGCGCGAAGTCCTTAAGGCTTAAAATCTAGTTTCTTTTAAATTTTTGTGCGAGTAAACGTTATGCTCAATTCGTGATTTATGGGCCACGGAAAAGGTGATGGAATCCTTTACCGTATGTTGTGGGGTTCGCTTTTCCTTAAGTCCGTATTAATGGATGCAATGCGCAATTCAAAAAAAAATTATTCAAAGAACCAAACAATCGTTTTTTACGTTTATGCACAACACTGCAACAAATACTGGTTAGTCAATTTTAGCATTTGATAGCGAGCTTGCAAAGAATCCTGCAAAAATAGTATATTGGATGTGTCGGATTTGAGAAGAAGGTGTTAGGAAATATGTACCGATAAATTTTCGGGTTAAGAAAACCCCATTGAAGTGAATCCAAGTAGCTTGAAACGTTCGCTTGGCGGGTCAAACTACTCGGATCTTTGGCACTGTACTTCGCAATCACCTTAGCTTTGAATGTACACTTTGCTCCACACGATCGCAGTTCACAAATCCGTAAAAATTTGAAAATATCGGAAAACGGATATTTAGTGCGAAAAAGCGATATGAATGCCCAAAATCCCGCACACTCAAAATTATAAATAACAAACAATAAAATTGGGACAAAATTAGAACACTGGAGCACAGAACCAAAATTTAGAGCAAATAGGGGCAACTTGGCCGGCGGCGCCAGACTTATGAAGGATCTCGCCGGATTTCTTTGGGAATCTTGGCTCCAAATTTCTTCAGGTGTCTTGGTTTTCTACTAGTGTCTTAATGGTATTGCTTATTTTTTCTGTTTAGTTCCAGCGTGCAAGCAGGTCAAAAATCCGGAGTGCAAAAAATGTTAGATTGTTAATTTTTGTCGGTTTTTGAATTTTTTTGATTTTTAGTTTGTTTTTAGAAAAGGGTTAGATGGTATTAACAAGATTAACCCAAAATAACAAGAATAAAAATGCTACCGTCTCCCCGGCAACGACGCCATTTGATTAATATGATTGATAGAGTTTTATTTACCGCAATCAGGACAGTTTCGCTTGGTAGCTAGCCGTGATGAGTACGGGTCGTTCGCAGGGAGACGGAGTGTTTCACGTTCTTGTTATCACGGGTTAATGCGCGTGGCGGAATTGTTCGTTTCTAACCTAAGTGTATATATGCAAAGTATAAGTTGTTAGGATTAGATAGGTTAGTGTAAACTAGTGAGTTCCGTATTCAATCCTTTGTGCCGAACTTAACCATTGAAGTTAGAGCAATCGGCAATAACGTGGATTAGGATGTTTAAGCACGGTATTAGTGAAATCTGGCTTATTGACCCTTGTCCGTCCATTCTCGTCTCTTGCTTTCACCTTCGGTCAAACCGAAAGCAACCGTCTGCGGTTAGGGATCACCGATACCTTGGTAGGGTAGGGTGCCTAACGGAGCGCTTGCGTAAGGTTTGGGCAGAGTTTAATTGGAAAATAACGGGCAAAGGAAATGAGAAACGAAAACCTTAACTTACATAACTAATCTTTTTCCTAACAACAACATATTCACAAACCAACAAAACAACAGAAGAAAGAGCAAAGGAAAAGAAAAAAGAAAAGAATAAACAACATTGCAAGAAAGTAAATGGCAAGGAAAGTAAAAGAGCAAGTAAGTAAATGGCAAGAATATAAAATTGCAAGTAAAGCAAGATAGAAAAATACTAAGAACCCAAAGTGCAAAATAAAAGCTTTATTATGTCCAAGTGATACAATCTTGAGTTCAATAACCAAAACTTAAATTTGCAAGCTCAATGAAGAGATTGCAAGATCAAGAGAAGGTAAGGAGATCAAGGGAAACTAGCTATGTACAAGAACAAAAATGAAAACAAAAAGAGTATGAAGTCTTCGCCGAAAAGTATACAAAGTATGACCCCTTTTCCTTGCTCTCTGATCTGCTTTTTATAGGCACAAAAGAAGATTAAACAAGTAATAAAAATGAGTTGATGTGACTGCAAGGGAAGGCCAGACAAAAATTTAGGACATTTGGACATGGTGGGGCCGGCGAGATCGGGCATTTGAGAGACGTCGCCGGTTTTTTGTTGGACATTGGGGCTCGTGCTTGTTGTGTGATATTTTGTGCTCTTCACAATTCCACTGGTATTGCTTGATTTCTTTGTAAAAGCCTGGGTTGAACTCAGGGATTTGGAGGGAAACATTATGCTTTATATCACATCACACCTTTTGCATTTATCATTCTTGTCCCCTATATGTACCCACCATGTGCCATGGCAGCCACCACTTATGCCTAAGTGCCAAAGAGTTGTGTGCACACTTGCTATGTGTTGGACCAAAATTGTGTACACTTTATTTGTTGCAAAATAACTCTTTGGATATCGATCGGTTTGCAGTTTCGGTTGCAGTGTCGTCTGACAAACGTTATATCTGTGATTTTGAGTGTTTTTCCAGTATTGTGTTACGGATACCTGTAATCTGTATTTACTGAGCAGACACTGGTTAATAGTACCGATCTATACAAAAAATAGATAATGAATGAGTGGTATTGAAATGCAGTTTTCTGTGATAAACACCTGGTACAGAAGGTATCCGTGTATACGAGAGTAGTCCAACTATCCCGTAGACTATGGGAACAGGAAAGTACAAGGCCCCGTCAAAACCTACGGGACAACAGCAATGGATGTTTATCTACGTCTTTTAGTGTCCATCATCGTGCCACTTTTAATACATTCTGTACCAATCTACCCCGTTAAACCTCGTAATGTATATTCTATAGATTTGTAGTTATCAGACTTGCCGGGACCATAGATATAAGTTGTTCACGTAAACGGTTTCAGGATGTATCAAGCAGTCATATAATCAAATCAAGATATAGCCATGATTCGGTCAAGTCAAGTCATGTTGATTTTGTTCTGGTATTCATGTTCAGGTTCAAGTATACATGTTGGATTCATGTTAGATTTGGATTCATGTTTGGATTGGATTCATGTTAGATTTGGACTCAGACTTGAGTCAGACACTTTAAACAGACTTTTGATCCTGAATTAAGTTTGGGTGTTATCGGTAATTGCTGCACATGGACGGCAGAATTTGTGTTTTTTCCAAGACAATTACCATTAATAACTCTGTTTTAGTTTTCTACCTTAAATAGGTAAGCACTCACTTTCTCCGGCTCCCTGAGGCTCATGAGAATTGATCCTGCTTAAATCTATATTTACTAAGGTCCTTAATGTAATTTTATATAACTCGAGGGGTTTTTATAAAAAAACATCTTATATACTTTCAAAATAAACCTCGAGTAATTATTTATGTTCTTAAGGGTTTTCATGGATGTGAATTTTAAAGAGTGGGGTATATTAGTGAATATTAACTTAGCTTGAATAATTCAAGGTATCTTACCGTAAGACTTGTCTTGTATTGATACTTGATAGTATTTTAGTGAAACTTGTCATTCTTTTATTTTCTAGAAAACGTGGAATTTTTATTATAACTTGAAAATATGTGGTTTGATAATATTTATATAATTATTAAAAATTATTTTATTATTAAATAGAAAATCTCGTTTTTCTTAAAAATCATATTAAAATCTTTCGAGACCGAATGCTCCGTGAGGAGGTCTGCATCTCGCTCTACTAGCCCGAGGATGTGTGATAATCCGCACCATCCAATAGCGGATTCTCCAAAATGGGTTGTAGAGGCATAATCACAAAGATTTAATAATACTTTTCAAAGAAAACCGTATTTTTATAATTCAAGGTATTTTGTTGTAATATTGTATTCACCACAAAGATATGTATCAAAGAGAATTGTGCTATAGAATCATGCGTGTTGTGAAGGGTAGGTCATTATCCCGTGATATTTTCTAAAGGTAATAGCAAGAAAAACAAATAAATATGGTCGAAATATAGTTCATGGTATTTAAACATAAAACTCAATTTAAAGTTGTTTAGCATGATGATTTAGGATGAAAGTTGTTCTAAACTTTAGTTTTATGATTAACAAGTAAGGTATAGGAATATGAATAAGCAATTCTTAAGAAAAATTGTAGTTTCAAAGATTTTAAAATCAAATGTCGGTATAACTCCACTTACCGACATGTTTTTATAAAAAAAGTCTTTTTATGTAGAAAGAGAAGAAAGGGGTGGGACTTACTAGCTAGAAGGGTGAAGATAATGTAGAAAAAGATTGTGTAGTCGCCGTGGCATCGCGGGGTCACCGGAATTGCTTCGTTTTCTTGCCGAAAGTTGACCTTGGGCTAACTCCACTTCTACTCCACTTGTACTTAGAAAATTTGATAATTTTGGCTAGGAATTTCAGAATGAGGAAGGGCTAGGGTACGAGGTTGTATTTATAGTGTGAAATTAGGGTTTTGGAATTGAAAGAATGAATTAAAATTCATTTAAAATTGGATTAAAGGTGAAATTGAATTCTCTGTTAAATTGCAAAGAAAACAAACAGTGCATGGGGTAATGGGGGTAGGACAATCGATAAGTGTGCATAGCATGGGGGTTATTGGCTCGGGGGACCCGATGCCACCGGCCCAAAGGCTCATCTCGCCGGCCATAGTGTGGGTGGTGGGGGTTGGATGCTTGCCACATGTTCTCCTCAGTATATATATCATTTTACACATGTTTGTTTTTCCTGACTGTTCATTTTTGTGTGTATTGCACGTGTAAATTTTTGGGCTTCTAAAAAGTTTAAAAGAAAAATCAGTAAAAATAATATGTGGCTGATGGGATTCGAACACAGGCGAACACAGGGGCTACGTCACTGCAGTGCAAAGGTTTTACCAGTGAGCTATAAGTTGTTTCTTGCCGTTCTTATACAAATTTAATTTGTAACTTGTACTCAGGCTAAGGAACTTTTTTCTGTACATTAACTTAAAAAAATTTCGTACAGTAAAATCAGAGTCATTACATTCAACCCTTCTTATAAAAATTTCATCATCGAAATTTACAATTATATAAGGACTAGTTTACAAATAAGAAAGGGTATCTTGCACGCATGTCATCTTCTCATTCCCATGTTGATTCTCCTAGTGAATCTTTTCTCCACATCACTTGGACCAAGTTTACTTCCTTGTTCCGTAGTAACTTTACCTTTCGGTTCAGAATTTCAACGGGTTGTTCGCAAGTTAGATCCGTTTGTACAGTGAGCTCAGAGTGATCAAGGATGAGGATGGGGTCACTCATATATCTTCGAAGCTGGGATATGTGGAACACGTTGTGCACTCTTTCTAATGAGGGTGGTAGTGCCAAACGGTATGTCACTTCTCCGACTCGTTCGAATATGTCGAACGGTCCTATATATCTCGGAGTGAGCTTACCCCTCTTGCCAAAATGGATTACTCCATGGTTTGGAGAGATCTTTAGAAAAACATGGTCTCCAGGTTGGAACTTCAGGTGTCGGCGCTTTGCATCAGCCCAGTTCTTCTGTCGGTCTTGGGCTATGCGCATTTTTTTCCTGATCATGCGAACTATGTCCACAGTTTCCACGATCATCTCTGGTCCTAAGAGTTCATGTTCTCCGATGTCGTCCCAACTTAATGGTGAACGACACTTCCTTTCATAGAGAGCCGCAAACGGTGCCATTCTAATACTCTCCTGATAGCTATTGTTGTATGAAAACTCCATAAGGTGTAGGTGATCTTCCCACGAACCTCCAAAGTCCAAAATACAAGTTCTTAGCATGTCTTCTAGAATCTGAATTGTTCACTCAGACTGTCCATCTGTTTGTGGATGGTAAGCCGTGCTGAAGTTCAGACTCGTTCCCAGGCTAGCTTGTAGACTCTGCCAAAACTGTGATAGGAATCTGGTGTCACGATCGGAGACGATGCAAACTGGTACTTCATGTAATCTCATAATCTCCTATATGTGTTCATAGGTATAAGAAATAGTACATCTTGAGGTTAAATCTTACATTATATTCATGCTTACCTCCATGTACTTTTTTGCTAGCGTCTCGGTAGATTGGCCAACTCGAAATAGGATGAAGTGAGCCGACTTGGTGAGTCGATCCACAATAACCCATACTGCGTCGTTACCCTTCGTGCTGCGAGGAAGGGCATACATGAAGTCCATGATGATGTATTACCATTTCCATTCTGGGATTGGTAATAGTTGAAATAAACAAGCAGTTTAGTTCTGTGATGTTCAGCCTTTACTTGCTGAAACACTAAATATTTGGCTACGCTTTTGGCTACTTCACGCTTCATTCCATGTCACCAGTAATGTTGCCGTAGATCTTTATACATCTTTGTGTTAGGAATATGTATGCCCTAGAGGCTATTATTGTACATGTGATGTATATTATAGTGGATGCTTGGACATATATATAAAGGATTTTCTTGCTCGACATGATAGTATGCTATCTGGTTACTCTTTACCTTAACATGTTGACTGGTATTCTTTACTGTCTTTCTCTCACATGTTGATAAAGCCTTTATGATATGTACTTGACTACCAAGATTATGATGAGATCATACTAGTGGGGCCAGGGTGGTCCAAAAGTACATCCTTTAATCAGTTCCTAGTAGGGGTGTAAACGAGCCGAACTCGAGCCAGCCAAGCTCGGCTCGAGTTCGGCTCGTGGTTCTTTTTGTCGGCCCAAGTCCGGCTCGTTTAGTTAATCGAGCTAGAGATGCTCGGCTCGAGTCCGGCTCGATTAAACATGCCCAGCTCGTGTTCGGTTCATTTGTGGCCCATTAACTAAACGAGTCGAGTTCACGAGCCGAGCTCAACTGAGCTCGTTTAGAGCTCGTTTGTGAGCTCGGCTCGTTTTCAGCTCATTTACTCATATTAATAGTATCTTCCAAGAAAAACACATAATTAACAATAATGCTTAAAACTCAGGGTTTTGAGATATGAAAAAATTAAAAAAACATTAACATCTAGGGCATTGAATGGGTCTAAGTGCTGGGTTTTATATTTATCTCATTACACTTTATATACTGTCATTTAATTGAATTAAGTGTTCTGAGAGTTGTATAGAATCTGCTATATATTACATATTACTGTTTTTTTTCAAACTGTGTAACCCAGCCGAACCCGAGTCAATACCGAACGAGCCTGGCTGAGCTCGAGTCTGGCTCGTTTAATAAACGAGCCAGGCTTTCTGGCTCATGTCCGGCTCGTTAATAAATGAACCGAATTTGAACAAGCTGATACCGAGCCGAACCTTAATCGAACCCGAGCTGGCTCGTTCAATTACCACCCCTAGTTCCTAGTCGTGGGAATATCGAGACTAGGGCATCGATATTTCAGAGTAGACTAGTGTGTACGTTTCTTGTCCCATAGAGGGAGATGGTTGATCCCACAACCATTGGTGTGTGACATCAAAGATTGTACACAGGTGCTCATTGGAGAATGGGTACACCGAACAGGGCTCGCCGAGGACTCCTAGTTGGTAGTACACCTATCGTCAGATAGAAGTCCTCTGGTGACACTGGTACAGGTTAGTCTATAGACCTGAGATCGTCATAGAGTCTTATGTGGCTTCCACTGTGCTTTGATTTCCTCCCTACCACGGCTCAAAGGAGTCGTGAAAACAGGTGGATTTTGGGTACATTCCTGAGTCACATGGAGGAAATGAGCGATAGGAGGAGTTTTATCTCTCCCGGTATTAGGGGTTGATTTTGCGCTATGCTCCATTGGCTTTAACTGGAAGTCCCGGGCTAGGACTGCTGCTGAGATTTACTGATAAGTGTTTTCAATAGTTTCTCAAACCGTTATAGGCCAGATATCGGCATGATTTATCACGTTACTGGGGTCTGACGTTTACCACCCCTAGACATGATATGCGACATATCAGACGAAGAGACCGGGTTGTATGGTAGTGTTACCGATAGGTTTCATAGAGAGTATGGACGAGCTTGCTTGTTGATCTTCATATCGCTCAATACCCGGGTAGTCGTTACATCCCGCTAGTACCGCTGACGCCTTGTAGGTGATTGATGTGATCATCACCTACTGCCGGCGTATTGACGAGTCTTTAGAGTCCCACACAGGAGTTTCCTGGTTCGAGCAAAACGAAGTAGGGCACATATATTGATATGTGCGTGGGCCTGATTAAATATGAGTATGTGATACCGTATTATAATCTGGCAGTTATCTGATATCGGTCAGGTTATATGTGATATAACCGGATTATCAAATCAGGTGTTGGTTGATAAAGTGATATTCAGATTAATGATATTAGTCGGTTATATGAGATGTAACCGGATTATTAAATCAAGTGTTGATTTAATAATGTGATATATATTATATATGATATAATTATATCTTGACTAATATTATTAGCTCACTAATTATGTTTCTTAATATATATTAATATATGTATATTTGATATATATGTGTGTGTATGTGTGTGTGTGTATGTGTATTATATGAAGTATAGCATATATTTTCTATTTTTAGAAAATACAAAATGAGGTGTAAATTTTGGAGATATTTGCGGAATGGGCAAAGCATGGGTTTTTATCATATTATATTGGTTTTGACTCACTATTGGAGCATGGTTGCAATATAGAATTGCAATTTATTTCATGCTTGAATAAGTAAGGAAATAGAGAGCCATTTTGAGTTTACTCTCATTCATTTTCATTTTATGCTTGCTCTTAGCTTAAGTTCATGCCTTAGCCATTTCCATGAGCCCTTGCTCTCTCTTGCTCTCTACAAATTTCTTCACCTCACTTCCAAGTTCAAACCCTCACACGTGATGTGAATCATTGAACTTGTGAAAACCCTAGTGAGAAAATTAAACCCCTACTTCACCATCTCATATTAGATTACCAATTTGATGTGGAGTGTTGCCTTCACTAATGAGATTAGTAAAGGATTAGCTTGAGCCAGTGGACTTCGGGTGGATCGTCTTTGGCGCGAAGATCACGAAGGTGATTCTTTCATCTTGAAGAGGATCCTAGTGGAGTTGCGTGGACCACAACTTGGAGCTAGAGAAGAGAAGGACTCGATCCACAAGGGTATAACCTTCCTTCCTTCTACTGGTTTTGTGATGATACCAATCTAAACCCTAATATTCTAGCAAAGATCTTGTATAGTCTAACTTAGCACCTAATAAAAATTAAAATTTAGCATGCTTGATGCTACTAAAACCTCATGGTGGTTCTAGGGTCGACTTTCATGGTATCGGATCCAAGCTAGAACATTAGGGTAGACTATCATAGCTTGTAGCGACGTTAGAAATCCACCGTTTTTGTCGCGTAAAAACTGCCTGTAAAAACAGTTTCCAAAATGATATTTTGAGTTTTTTGCATACCCCGCGGGCTCACGATTTGAACCAAAAAGCCGCGGGGTGGAGCGTGTACACCTCGGAGACACCCTGGGGAGACCAGAGGCCGGACCCGTGCCCCAAGACCACCATAAGGTGGTCTTGGGGTTGGGTGACCCTAGAGCACCCCAACCGGGTGCTCTCGGGTCTGCCTTCCCGTAGGGGCCACCTCGAGGTGGCCCCCGGGGGTGGGTACCCCCCTGAGGCCCCCATTCGATAGTTAATTTTGGGATCCTCGCCTCCGTGAAGATTCGGGCGGGTTTCGAGTTCGTTTCGACTCCCGGATTGGCTTAAAACGATCGGATTTGGAAGTTTAGCTCACTGGATTTTTCATGTCTTGGAAAAATTGGTTTAGTTTGCTAATTGCGAGCGGAATTCTAATGTCGCGGTTAATTTACAAGCTTTGTGATGTGTGATACAATTATTAGAATCCAGATTAATTAGTTTTATGAAAACTAATTAGTATATTGTAAACCTAGCCGTTTAGTCTCAATTGATCGATTTCCACGAAGTTTGATTCGGATCAAAACTCCGTGGCAATTGCGTATTGTACGCGATAACTAAGTCAGGAATCTTGTTGAATTATATGACAAACAATTGAAAAGAGTTTTCAATTTGAGACTAAAATGCAAGTTTTATAAGTTAGGCATAAAATCCGGAATAGGAGATATTCCGGGTTTATGTTGTCTAAGGATATTGTGGATTCTAATTATTGTAGTTTTCTATTTTCTTTTTGGCGACTGTAAGTGTAATATGTGGGGTATCCTAATCTCGTTGCTATATGTAAACAAGTTTTAGGGATACACATATTTTCTTACGTTGATGATATGTGATATCATGTGTTGCTGTTGATATGATTTATTGGATTATCATGAAAGAATAGCCGGGGGTTCTATATGAGATGAGCGTTTTTTTTTCATTCATGTAAAATCTGTATGTAATATTCTTTTATTGGGGCACTTCCGGATTGAGGATGATGTCACCATTGTTGTATATTATTTACTTTTCCGCATTAGGATAGACCCAAGGCGGGGAGCACAAGTAACCGGGTTCTAGAGTCCAGTGAGAGACCATCTCAAGGAGTTGAGACCGGGTCTCCTAACTCTATAATTGGCAGGATTACTTGCCGCTCTCGTAGGGGTCTAAGGATGTGGGTTTGGCTATTCATCTCGACCGTGGAATCCATATTTTACATTACTGGCTAAATTTAAAACAAGGACATCCTAGTATATCCAATATTTCATATATTGCTTCTGCTGCTTGATTCTGTGATGTTGATCATATAACTACATGAGATGAATATACTATTATATATATGATATATAATAAACATTACTTATGTTTTGCACCCACGCTAGTCTAGCCCCTGCATGCCGGTAGTTAAGTAACCTAACGGTGCATGACGGGGTCCCGTGGCGAATGCCGATGGCATAAGCGTACGTTCTATTTTCGTTTCATTTTTCTGTAATGTTTAGGAAACATTAAATGATGGGACTTCATTAATGAGATTAATAAAAAGAAAGAAACCAAAAGATGTTGTAGAATCAAATTTTCAAAAAGGGCAACTTTAGTTTTTTGCTTTGCATAGTGGTATTCCTTGATGAATATCCATCACCTCATTCGATGAGGAAAGAGCCGAGATCCCTTTACCGGGAGTGACCTCTTTAGCGAAGCTAGGAAAGCCTTAAAAATGCTCTTTTTCAAAATCACTAAATTCTACAACGATATCAAGTCATTACGCTCATGGTTTTCTTAAAAACCTGTGTAGCCTTTCGTCATTTCAGATAAACACTATTTTAGTATTCGTGCTACGGTTGTTTGGCCTGCATCAAGGCGTAGTGTGCGGTAGCTGAATTAGTGCTTATCTGCAGCATGTGATGCGATTGGATTAGGGTAGTCGTACGGCGTTGTTTGGCCTACGTCAAGGGTCGTACGGGTGGTTTTAATTCAATCAAGAAATGAACGGGTTGAACTTGACTAGCGCCCTATGGGTTGTTTGGCCTGCGTCAAGGTCATGAGACGCTAGAGGTAAAAACCATTATCGGGAATTTCAAGTGTTGAAATTTGCAATGAAATTGCATACCTTCTATAAGATAGTTGGATCCTGATACCCATTGCGAGTAAGAGTTACTCCTGGGAGAGTTTTGCACTTTACAATTAGCCGATCAAGTAGGTGTCTAGAAAGGTGTCAATAGGGTCATGCCTCTGGAAAAACGAGATTTATTTTAATTAGGTCCGTGCGAAAACACGGGGAACCTCCCTCAAAATACCAATACCTGCCCAGCCGAATGATTGGTGAACCTGTAGGGTGTAATTAATCCCGGCTAATCTTACCTTTTATGGTTTGAAGGAAGATTTGATAAAAATAGTGGGAGCCATCCTGATTAGATAAGATAATAACCAATCTAATCTTGCAAAGAGGATATGCTAACACGTTTCCTTCTCTTTCTCTCTCCAGGCAGCAAACAATGCCACGCCTTAATCAAGATAATAATATGGATGTATTAACCGAACCAGCTTATTATACTGAGCTGGGGAACGTTGGTTCCTTAGGAATAGAGGAATATCAGGATTCCCGTGCCACCCGTACGAAGAAACAGCATGTTGATACATCTTCTTCGGGTGTGTTCATTACCGAGAACTGTTTCTCAGTTTGTACTACGTCCTGGGTATTGAATACCGGATCAGGATCCCACGTATATAATTTGTTATATAGGCTAAAGAAAGGTAGAGAACTGGGAAAGGGTGATAAATCCCTAACAGTAGGGAATTGTCACGCCCCGCTTCCTGGTGTACGGCGAAGGGTACGCGACGAGGCCGCTACGTATTTACTGTGAAGTAAATATGCTAAGTGTATCTAAGCAATATAAAAGTAAAGCACAAGTGACAAGGGATATAAACTGAACATCAACTTTATTTATTAACATTCTTTTGTACAATGCATGAAAAGTAAATGCAACTGAATAAAAAGCAATGCCTAAACAATGACATAACAGAAATGAAAGTACTGAATGGAAAGTGTACAATGAACTAGAGCTCGGGGTCTTCACTGAATTGGTCTAAGTCTTCATTGGTGGGCTCGATTTCTGACGTGTTCAGATCAGCTGACGACATTCAAAGAAGAAAGAAAGAGAATGTCGTCAGTGAACAGATCGCTCGGTAAGTCTTAAAGATAAGGGAGAAGTAGAATAGACAGAATAAGAAGGTAGCTTTTAAAGTTGTATTATATTGTTATAATGTTGTATTTAGTATTAATGCTGTTGTTTGTAGCTTGGTACAGAAGGATGCCAGTGTATACGAGAGGAGTCTATATATGCCAGAGACTAAAGGCAAATGGGAGTACAAGGCTCCGTTATACAATCCGGAACAACGACAATTGGATTCATGTTAGGTGTCTTAATCTTGCAGTCTCGTGCCACTTTTAGCACCTTCCGTACCAATCTACCTCTTAAACCCCGTGTTATCTTGATTGTATTGTTGTATTGTAAATTGTATTGATTATATAATTGGATGACTGACCGAAACCATGATATCAGTAAACGGATGTAACTGTAGAATCATGTATGTAACCGGAGAATCATGTAAACTGGATGATCATGTAAATGGAATGTATATCCATGGTTTGGTTCAGTCAAGTTGTATAGATTGATAGATTGAATATATGGAATAATGGATTCATGGATTCGTGTTGAATTGTAATATTGTAGATTGTAGATAGTACTTGAATCATATTCAAGTAAGATTATAGAGAGACTCAATCTGAGTCAGACAATTTGAAAAGTAAATTGAAGTCCTGATTGTTTTGATATTATCGGTAACCGCTGCACCTGGATGGCAGGATTTGTGTCTTTTTCAAAGACGATTACCGTGTTGATAACACCGTTTGTTAATTGTCTACCTTAGATAGGCAAGCACCCACTTCTCCGGCTCCCTGAGGCTCAAGAGATTGGTCCCGCTTAAACCTATGTTTACTAGGGTCCTTAGGGTAATTTATAGAACTTGAGGGGTTTTATGTAAAAATACTTTGTATAGTTTTCAAAATACACCCCAAATATTTATTATCGTCTTTAGAGTTGTAATGAATGTAGATTTTATATTATGATATTTCTAGTGAAAATAACCTAATTTCATAAATAAAGGTATTTATTTGTAATATTGATTTGTATGGAATTCATGGTATTTTAGTGTAAAATTGATTCTTGTGATATTTAGAAAAAGTGGAATATTTATATTATTATAAAATAGATATTTTAAGGATAAATATATACACATATATATATATATATATGAAAATAATTTTTAATATATATATATATATAATATTCTAGAAATCTCATTTTCGTTAGATTTTCGTATTTTAAATCTTTTGAGACCGAATGCTCCTTACGGAGGTCTGAATCTCGCACTACTAAGCCCAGGGATATGCGATAATCCGCACCATTCTAGTCGGGTTCCCTAAATTGGGTTGTAGCGGCGCTTTACAAAGATTTGTATAAATACTAAATCCTTTAGAAAACAGTTTTATTAAGTAAATGGTATTTAAATGAAAATATGTCGTTTTCTCGTATTCTATGTTCCCAAGGGTATTATGCTATGTTGCATATGATTGTGTGAGGAGGTAGGTCGTTACCTCGTGATCTATTTAAAGGTATAGCAAGTATTGTGATGTTAAAGGTGGAATTGAAACTATGTGGTATTTACATGAAAAATGCGGTAAAATGAAATGGCAATTGTTTTGTGATATGAAACTTGATCAATTTGGTTGATTAGTGTTTAATAGTCAACATGAAGGATTTAAACATAATTGCATTAACGAGAAGTGTAGTTTTAAGAAGAAACCGAATTGGAAATCGGATTTGTTCCGATTCCGTCGGGTTTTGTAAATTCGTATTTTAGAATAGAATAGAGAAGTTAGAAATGGGACTTACGGGTTTCGGACAACTAGAAGAAGGAGATGGAACGGGAGGAGTCGCTGGTGCGTCGCTTCATCGCAGGGAGCTCTTAGAATGATCGCCGGAAGTTCGCCGGAAATTTCGCCGTAGCTTCGTTTCGTGCTCGTTTTCAAAGTACACAAGGTTTCTTGAAAATTTTAGAGAGTTGGCTCAGAGTTTGGGGGTGAGAGTGTAGTGTGTAGGGTTGGTATTTATAGGGTTAGGCTAGGGTTAGGGTAGATGAAAAGTTAAAAATAAAAAATATGATAAAATGTAATAAAAATGTATTAAAAGTGGAGTAATTGGGGTTTTAAAAGAGTTCTGGAAATGGTCTGAGGCTAAAATTTTGCAGGTGTGTAGGGAATGTGAAAAGACACAATTTTCATGTTGGGGTCGTCGCCGGAATCGGCCGACTCGGTGGTGACTCGGCCGTGACTCGGTCGGAGGACGGAGTTGGTCGAGTTGAGGCCGAGTTGGCCGATTTCCGGCCGAGTCCGACGGCCGGAATCACCCCCGACGGTTCATCTATTCTCTTGCAATGTTACATTTTTGGGTGTAGTGGGGTTTTGTGAGATGTGCACGTGTAAACCCTTGGTATTCTAAAGGTTTTAAAAAATATCAATATTAAAATAATGTAGGGTATGGGATTTGAACTCTGGTGGCTTGGTTCAGCAGTGCAAGGTATTACCAATGAGCCACAAGTTCCTTCTTGTAATTATGGAGCTAATTAATTACTTAAAGTAATAACAGTAAATGTAAATACCCCAAGTATACATTAATTTTTAAGCAAATTTTGTACACTAAAAATGGAGTTGTTACATTCTTTTAACTTGTAATTAAAAAGCGAAATAATTACTTATATCTTGTGCTCAGGCTAAAATACCCCTTTATGGATTTTTGAAAAAAATGTGTACAAAAGTTGTATAGGAAATTTGGGGTTGTTACAGGAATGGTGCAACTGTTGCAGCCAAGGCAGTTGGCGATTATCACCTTATATTACCAACTGGTAATACATTGATTCTGAACGACTGTTACTACGTACTAAAGATGATGTGCAACATTATATCAGTTTCTTTGCTAACTAAAGAAGGATATAATCTCTCATTAGAGGATAATATTATGAACATTTTCCAGAATCAAGTGTTGATTGGATCTGGTACGTTATGTAACGGTATATATGTTCTTAATCAAAGTACAGTTCTTAACATACAGAACACAAACAAGAGAAAAAGTTCAGAAATGAACGAAGGCTTCTTGTGACACTGTAGACTAGGTCATATCAATGCGACAAGACTGGCTAAGTTGCATAAAGATGGATATTTGAATCCGTTCGAATTTTCATCTTATGAAACTTGCCAGTCATGTCTCAAAGGCAAGATGACCAAAACTCCATTTACTGGACATGGAGAAAGAGCTTCAGAACTCTTGGGACTGATACATAGTGATGTATGCGGTCCTATGTCTACATATGCCAGGAATGGTTTTCACACTTTATTACATTCACCGATGACCTCTCAAGGTTCGGACATGGGTTCTTGTTGAAACACAATTCAGAAGATTTTGAGAAATTCAAGGAATATAAGTGCGAAGTAGAAAACCATATGGGTAAAAGTATTAAAATCCTTCGATCTGATCGGGGAGGAGAATACTTGAGCGGCGAATTCCGAGACTATCTAAAAGAGAATGGAATTCTCTCTCAGCTTACTCCTTCGTATACACCATAGCACAACGGTGTATCGGAGCGGAGAAATCGCACCCTATTAGATTTGGTGTGCTCTATGATGAGTACTGCTAAGTTACCTATTTCATTTTGGGGATATGCGCTTGAAACAGCTGTAGACCTATTGAATATGGTTCCCACCAAATCTGTGCCTACCACTCCATATGAGATATGGAAAGGAAAGAGACTATACCTTAATTATGTTAAGATATGGGGTTGTCCGGCCTATGTGAAAACACAAAATCCGAACAAGCTCGAGGCAAGGTCAGTTCTGTGCAAATTTTTAGGATATCCCAAACATTCGCGAGGGTATATCTTCTACCACTCCGAGGAACAAAAGGTGTTTGTTTCTCGACATACCACCATTTTAGAAAAGTGATTTCTTATGAAAGAAATTAGTGGCAATAAGGTAGAACTGGAAGAAGTTCCAACAACACAGACTACAACCGATGATTTAGTGGAACCAGAGGATCCAATAGTACCCAACGAACCCCAGCCACTCCGTAGATCTAGTAGGGTTCCTCATCCACCTGAGAGATACTACGGTTTTCTCGTAGACGGTGGGAGCGAGGATTGCATCATGGAAGATGATGACCCGACTAGTTTCGAGCAAGCCATCACGAATGGGGACTCTATGAAATGGCTGGATGCTATACGATCTGAGATGGAATCCATGTACACCAACAAATTATAGACTTTGGAAGTTGCTCTTGAAGGGGTAAAACCCATTGGGAGCAAGTGGATCTTCAAAAAGAAGATTGGTGTAGATGGAAAAGTTAAGACTTTCAAAGCTAGACTTGTAGCAAAAGGTTTTCGTCAAAGACCTGGAGTCGACTATGATGAAACATTTTCTCCCGTCGCTATGCTTAAGTCCATCAAGATCCTACTTGCCATTGTTGCATACCATGACTACGAAATCCGACAGATGGACATCAAGACCGCTTTTCTAAATGGTGATTTAGAAGAGAGTGTGTATATGACACAGCCAGAAGGCTTCGTAGATAGTGGGAGCAGCGGAAATGTGTGCAAGCTGCTTAAATCCATCTACGTATTAAAGCAGGTATCGCGGAGTTGGAACATTTGTTTTGATGAAGCTATCAAAGAGTTTGACTTCATCAAAAATATAGATGAACCTTGTATATACAAGAAGATTGTAGAGAGTAAGGTGGTCTTCCTCGTATTGTACGTGGATGACATACTCTTGATAGGAAACGAAGTTCCTATGCTACACTCGGTCAAGCTCTTCTTATCACACAAGTTCTCCATGAAAGATCTTGGCGATGTCTCCTACATCCTGGGGATAAAAATCTATAGAGATAGATCTAAACGGATTTTGGGATTGCCCCAATCCAGGTATATTGAAACCATACTAAAGAGGTTTAGTATGGAAGATTCCAAGCGTGGTAATTTACCCGCTTATTCACGAATCACTCTCTCCAAAGTATGTCTCCCAAGACTGATTTGGAGTGGGCTCGGATGCAAGGGATACCCTATGCTTCGGCAGTAGGCTATATCATGTATGCGATGTTATGTACCGGACTCGATGTAGCTTACTCACTAGGTGTATTGAGCAGGTATCAATCAGATTCTGAGGAAAACCAGTGGACAGCTGTGAAGAACATTCTTAAGTACTTGAGAATGACTAAAGAAATGTTCTTGGTGTATGGTAACGGTGAACTCCACGTGGAGTCCTTTACCGATTCGAGCTTCTAGAGTGATAAGGACGACAGTAAGTCGGTCTCGGGTTTTGTCTTTACCCTCAATGGAGGGGCGGTGTGTTGGAAGAGTTCTAAGCAAGACACCGTAGCAGACTCGATGGTGGAGGTTGAATACATCGCTGCCAACGATGCTGCCAAAGAAGCTTTCTGAATGATGAAGTTCATTGCTGAGCTTGATGTGGTTCCATCCATTGAGTATCCAATATCTGTGTATTGTGATAACAATGGAGCGGTGGTTTTGGCCAAGGAACCCAGGTCCTATCAGAGATCCAGACATATTCTGAGGCGGTATCACCTGATCAGGGAGATAATAAATCGCCGAGAGATCGAGCTCAGGAAAGTTGACACGAAGGACAACGTGGCGGATCCACTAACGAAGGCCCTCCCCAAGATACAGTTTGAGAGACTTTTTAGGATGTTGGGTATGAGATACTACAACATATAGCCTTAGTGCAAGTGAGAGATTGTTAGGAATATGTATGCCCTAAAGGCCATTATTGTACATGTGATGTATATTATAGTGGATGCTTGGTGTAACTTTTCAGAAAATATAAAATATTATTTTTGGAATTTAATATTAAAATAATATATTTCGCGAAAACTACCCGATTTGCGAATTTGGGGTTTTTGTAAAATGGTATAAATATATACCAATATTTGTGAAATAATTGGAGATTAAAATGATTTATTCATAAAAAATATATTTATCGGATTTGGAATTTTTATAATTAATTATATGCAGTTTGAATAAAAATTAATTAGTGCACTACTAATCGCGATTAAACCAAATCCGTGTTTTTACATTTTTCCATGGTTAGTGCACCATGACATGTTGCATTTTTGTTGCATGTTGTTTCATTTGCATTTGTGATATTTGGTTATATTGTTGTGAGAAGAAAAAAGAAAAGGAAAGAAAAAGTGAATTATTGAGGGGAGAGAGGGGGGGGCACATCATGGCATGAGAGCATGCCATGAGAGAGAGTGAGGGTGAGGATAAGAGAGAGAGAGCGGGGGGCTGCCCATTCCTTCAACCTTCCTCCATTATTTTCTTCATCTCCTCCTTCATGCTACTCCCTCCACCATCACCTCCAAATATCATTTAAATTCCTTCACCAAAACCCCACACTCCCTTCATTAAAAATGATCCCCACCTCATCACCAACACTTTGGACAAATCAAAGTTGGATTTTGAAGACTTTGAGCAACTCAAGAAAATTCTTAAGTTGCTAAATAAGGTATTTCCTACACCATTAGCTTAGTAATTTAGTTTCTTTTGTTTCTATTATAGTTTAGAATTGGTTGTGTGAGGATTTGGGAGCTTTGAAAATCTCTAGAGGAGACTTGGGTGATTCTTGAGTTGTGATGGTGCATTTGAGTGTAATTGGTGACTACAAACCCCCCTTAGTGTTAAAAACCAGTGACTAAACCCAAGAACTTGAACTAGATGTTTCGATGTCGGTTTTGTGAACATCTTGTGCCTACAGGGAATCTGGAGTGACCTAAGACCTCTACGAGAAAAACTAGCAACTCCATTAACCTAGGTTGAACACTAAAAGACCACCCTGAGAAGACGAACCCATAACATGATCCAGGGCCGAGTAGGCCGGACTTTCAGGCGATGTCGCCGGGGCAATTGTGGAATTTGGTGTTGGAATTGGTTCTGTAGCTCACTTATCTCATATGCTATCCCTTGTACTTACTAGTTTTGTATCATTTAACCTGAGCTAAAATCTGGGAGCATATTGGGGTGTTTTTGGTTATGTTTTCCAATATTTGAATTCGTGTTTTGGTATTTGATATTGTATTGGGTTGTTGGATATTTGTACGTCAACGACGAGGGTTGTTTGGTTGTTTTGCATGCGTAGGCTATAAGTTCTAACCTATGAGCGCACCGTGTGCCGTATTGGTTTTCCGTACTTGATTTTAATGGCATTGCTATTGTGTATTGATTGTAGGTACCTTCGCGTGGATTCTGAGACGACGAAGCGCATCGACTACGGCTGAACAAGGAGTTCCGCAGGTGAGTAGATTTATATCTATAAGGGAAGTCGGGTGGATGGCGTATAGCACCCCCGCAAATTATAATGGAAATATATATATATATATATAATATGGTTAAGGAAAGCATGTTAAAAACTTATGAATATGGTCGGAGAAACCTATACTAGGAACCCACGGATGTGATTAAAGGTTTAGTATGCAATGATATGATTGATAAGGATGTCTCGAAGATATATATAAGGATGTGAAACGTAAATGTGAATCACTATATATATAAATATAGGTAGTGTGCGAGAATAAGTATGAGATTTAGAGTAGCATGACATGAGATTTATAAGATAGAATGTATATGTAAAGTGACTTAATGTGAGATATTGATGTGATGAAAAGAGCATACGTTGAGATATGATGACTTGGTTTGATATGCCGTTATATGGATACGAGTCGATATGAGATAATTGATACTTTGTCGGTCCCATGATATGAGATTGATACGGATGTGACCTGAGATTTAGGTATATACATACACACACACACACACACACACACACATATATATATAATGTTGCGAATCATGAGTGATATATCGTACGAGATGTTAGGTCCGTACCCTCATTGTCATATAGGCTGATAGGATCCTTAATGGTTTAATGCCGCCGTACGATGATTTACCGTACGTGATAAGTTTTATCTGATGATTGATCCATACCCTTGACTAAAGGATGCCGTACGATAGATTATACCGTACGTGATGTTGTGAGGCTGGATGCCGATTGATAGATTCACCAATTCAGATATATTATAGATACGTATACCTGTTAGCATTTCGCGTATGATGTACCTTATGCTACGTTCAGGATATTCTCATTGCATTACATATACCTGTGCTAGTACACCTACACAATTATCGATGATGCGTATATTACACTTACACAGATTGCCGGCTCATACACCTTCATCATCGATAATTGCTATGTCACCTACACAGTAGAATTGCTATATCATGCTATGGTATATTTCTACGCTCACATCATTATGCTATGTTGCATGATATATTTGCTATGTTCACATCACCATACCATGTCGCATGATATACTTGATATGCTCACATTTCTGTTATATGTTTGCATACATCATTCTTTATGATTATACGCATTGAGATTTGCTGTTTTCATAAGATTCCGGATTTGAGAACCGTGGTTAAATTTCAAAGGAAATTATGTATTGTTTTAAAAATCCGGTTTCTCTTGATATGATATTTTGAGACGTCCACCATGTGTTTTCTCGGTTCTGAGATTGGCATGTGAAACCCGATTCGAGGAGCGGTAGGCACCGTCTGCGGATACATGGTGGACCCGGTGAGGTACCCCGGGGCAAGAAGACTTGTATAGTTAGGCGGTGAGTCTGGCAGGGGAGCACTACCTACCGGTGATAGTATTTGCACTCGGCGGTTATCTAGAGGATACCGACTGGAGTCGAGAGATGATATGGGCCGATCCGGACTGACGGAGCCCGAGATATGAGGATTTACATGTCAATGTTGGTACATGTTTCATGATGTTTCGAGTGTCGATGTTGGACACTCAGGTTTCATGATTTTGATGTGTCGTTGATGGACACACGATGGTTGATATCCTCATATTTACATGCATATGCTTTCATGATATTTACATGCATGTTGTTGTTGTGTCATTGATGGACACGCAGATGTTATCCACATGCTTACAGACATTGATTATATTGTTGGCACATATGCAGATACGGTCACCCTAGATGTCATAGTATTACCTTTATGATATAGTTGACCTAGGAATCGTTGTTTTATTCGATTTCTACCTGATGATGTTTTCTACTCACGAGTTGGCAACTCATTCCCATTGTGCCACAGTTCTTGCAGGTTGACCGTATGGATCAGTACCGGCATTGCTGGCACACAGCTTGCATTCGGGTTATTTGCTTTGGTGGGTGGTACATATTGGATCGTGACACTCTTGTATTATTATTACTCCTATTGTATCTAGTCAACTCCATCAATCAGAAACTAGTATTTGTATAATTAGTAAGACTTAGACAGACTTGTGGTTGTGAGACTTAGAGCGATGGGTTATATGTTCGCTTGGTGGGTTGATGTCTTGCTTTATTCTTTATTCTTTGTGATGATCTTCGCCGTTGGGCATCGTATACATATATTCTGTCTTGCGTGTTGTGATTCCGCCGATTGGGGAAGAGCTAGCTCTCGCTTGGGGATGCCTTCTATATTATCATGTGTATGTGGTTTTGGATCAAAATATACAAAAGAGATGCTGCCCAAATTTTTAAAAGACGAAACATGTTTTAACTAGTAAAATCCACTTGCATTTTTCATGTTCCACTATTTATGCATTTAAGAAAATGTTTGATTTCATCGTACCTTTATTTCAAAACTTCACCTCTTTATTTTCTTTAAAAAGGTTTAGATTTTCTGGGCTTCGGCTTACTTGAATCACGTTACGCCTGTAGACGTGGTTTGATTTAAGTGCCGGTCACGAGCTAAAATTTTCAGGTCGTGATGCTTGGACATATATATAGAGGACTTTCTTGCTCGACATGATAATATGCTATCAGGTTACTTTTTATCTTAACATGTTGACTGGTATTCTTTACTGTCTTGCTCTCACATGTTGATAAAGCCCTTAGGATATATATTTGACTACCAGGATTATGATGAGATCATACTAGTGGGGCCAGGGTGGTCCAAAAGTACATCCTTTAATCAGTTTCTAGTTGTAGGAGTATCGAGATTAGGGCATCGATATTCCAGAGTAGACTAGTGTGTACGTTTCTTGTCCCTTATAGGGCGATGGTTGATCCCACAACTATTGGTGTGTGGTATCAAAGATTGTACACAGGTGCTCATTGGAGAATGAGTACACTGAACAGAACACGCCGAGGACTCGTAGTTAGTAGTATACCTATCGTCAGATAGAAATCTTCTGGTGACACTAGTACAGGTTAGTCTGTAGACCCAAGATCGTCATAGAGTCTTGTGTGGCTTCCACTGTGCTTTGATTTCCTCCCTATCATGGCTCAAAGGAGTTATGCAAACAGGTAGATTTTGGGTACAGTCCCGAGTCACATGGAGGCAATTAGCGATAGGAGGTGTTTCGTATCTCCCGGTATTAGGGGTTGATGTTGCGCTATGCTCGATTGGCTATAACTGGAAGTCCCTGGCCAGGGCTGCTACTGAGATTTACTGATAAGAGTTATCAGTAGTTTCTCAAACCGTTATAGGACAGACATCGGCATGACTTATTACGTTACCGGGGTCCGACGTTTACCTCCCCTAGACATGATATGCGATATATCGGACGAAGAGACCGGACTGTACGGTAGTGTTACTGATAGGCTTCATGGAGAGTATGGATGAGCTTGCTTGTTGATCTTCATATCGTTCAATACCCGGGTAGCCGTTATGTCCAGCTAGTACCGCTGACGGCTTGTAGGTGATTGATGTGATCATCACCTACTGCTGGCGTATTGACGAGTGTTTAGAGTCATATATAGAAGTTTCCTGATTTGAGCGAAACGAAGTAGGGCACATATGTTGATATGTGCGCGGGCCTGATTAAATATGAGAATGTGATACCGTATTATAATCTGGCAGTTATCTGATGTCGGTCAGGTTATATGTGATATAACCGTATTATCGAATCAAGTGTTGGTTTGATAATGTGATATTCAGATTAATGATATTAGTCGGTTATATGAGATATAACCGGATTATTAAATTAAGTGTTGATTTAATAATGTGATATATATTATATATGATATAATTATATCTTGACTAATATTATTAGCTCACTAATTATGTTTCTTAATATATATTAATATATGTATATTTGATATGTGTGTGTGTGTGTATTATATGAAGCATGTCATCTATTTTCTATTTTTAGAAAATACGAAATGAGGTGTAAATTGTGAAGATATTTGTGGAATGGGCAAGACATGGGTTTTTATCATATTATATTGGTTTTGACTCACTATTCAAGCATGGTTGTAATTTAGAATTGCAATTTATTCCATGCTTGAATAAGTGAGGAAAGAGAGCCATTTTGAGTTTACTCTCATTCATTTTCATTCTATGCTTGCTCTTAGCTTGAGTTAATGCCTTAGCTATTTCCATGAGCCCTTGCTCTCTCTTGCTCTCTACAAATTTCTTCACCTTACTTCCAAGTTTAAACCTTCACTTGTGATGTGAATCATTGAACTTGTGAAAACCCTAATGAGCAAATTAAACCCCTACTTCACCATCTCACATTAGATTAGCAATTTGATGTGGAGTGTTGCCTTCACTAATGAGATTAGTGAAGGGTTAGCTTGAGCTAGTGGACTTTGGGTGGACCGTCTTTGGCACGAACATCACGAAGGAGGTTCTTTCATCTTGAAGAGGAGCCTAGTGGAGTCGCGTGGACCACAACACGGTGCTTGAGAAGAGAAGGACTCGATCCACAAGGGTATAACCTTCTTTTCTTCTACTAGTTTTGTGATGATACTAATCTAAACCCTGATATTCTAGCAAAGATCTTGTATAGTCTAATTTAACACCTAATAAAAATTAAAATCTACTAAAACCTCATGGTGGTGCTAGGGTCGACTTTCACTTTGTACCACCAGGGTGTACTGAGTAAGGAGAGCTGTGAGCTTCTTTCATCAACCCTTCCCGAATAGAACCTTGTGGTATATACAACCTGCTTCCATATCTCAAAGATCCGTCTTCATGGATGATGGAGTCGGTTCGAAGTCCACTTTCTACTTGTTCTCGGATCTTTTGCAACTTGGCATCACTTACTTGAGCTGCTTTGATCTGATTTACAATAGTATACTAAACTTGTAAGTTCATCAAATATGAAGCGTTACCTGGCATAACCACTTATATATCCATCCCGTGCAATTCCTGCTGCATCTTTCACTGTGCAGTGAGATTCATTGATAACGGCTGACGGCTAAGTGCATCAGGAATTACATTCACCTTCCCTGGATGATATTGTAGGTTGATGTCGAAGTCCACCATAAGTTCTAGCCATCTTCTCTGCCACATGTTCAATTCCTTCTGAGTAAATATATACTTCAGACTATTGTGGTCAGTGTATATATCCATTCGCTCTCCCAGAAGATAATGGCGCCAAATCTTAAGTACAAAGATGACGGCTGCCAACTCCAAGTCATGGGTTGGATAGTTGTGCTCATGAACCTTCAGCTGTCTTGATGCAAAGGCTACAACTTTTCCATGCTGGTGTAGAATATATCCTATTCCCTTACCGGATGCATCTCAATGCCCAATGAATCCTCCAAATTGGTCTGGTATTACGAGAATAGGAGCTGATGTCAATCTTGACTTGAAATCTACAAAAGCTTGTTCACATGCTTCTGACCACACGGATTCTTCATCTTTACGTGTGAGCTTGGTCAGGGATGCTGCAATCTTCGAGAAACCTTTAATGAATCTTCGGTAGTATCTTGATAAACCCAAGAAACTTCGAATATTCTTCACCGTCTTTGGCGTCGGCCATTCGCTGACAGCTGACACCTTAGCCGGATCTACTGAGATTCCTTCGCCCGAAATAATGTGTCTAAGAAACCCGACTTGATCTAGCCAAAATTCGCACTTGCTGTACTTGGCGTAGAGTTGATGCTGTAGCAATGTCTCCAGGACAATCCGCAAATGCTCATCGTGTTCTTTTCGATTCTTTGAATACACCAGGATGTCGTCGATCAAAATAACAACAAACCTATATAGGTACTCTTGGAAAACCTGGTTCATCAGATTCATAAAAATAGCAGGTGCATTGGTCACTCCAAATGGCATCACAAGAAATTCATAATGATCATAGCGAGTCCTGAATGCCGTCTTTGGATTATCAGACTCTTTGACCTTCACGTGATGATAACCCGAACGAAGATCTAGCTTTGAGAAAATGCAAGACCCACTTAGCTGATCGAATAGATCGTCGATGCATGGTAGTGGATACTTGTTCTTTATCGTTACTTCGTTCAGAGCTCGGTAATCTATACATATTCTGTATGAACATTCTTTCTTCTTCACAAGCAAAACTGGAGATCCCCAACTTGAAGTACTGGGACAAATCCATCCTTTCTTCAGAAGTTCGTCCAGCTGAGTATGGATCTCCTTCAATCCTTCTGGACTTAACCGATATGGTGCTTTGATCACTGGTTGTGCACCAGGTACTAAGTCAATGCTGAATTCCAGAGCTCGATCGGGAGACAAACCTGAGATGTCTTCAGGGAATACATCCTCAAACTCTCGAACTATCTTTGGCTTGTCTTCTTCCGCTTGTATTGTTGCAATCACTGCCTTCTTTGGTTTAGACTTGTAGGTGCTAGGTTACAGGATACGGTCTCCACTCTTGAAATAAAAGATTGGATGATCTGGTATCTCAAACACTACCCTACTTTGACGATAGTCGATGGTAGCGAAGAAAGTTCCCAGACAGTCCATTCCCAAGACTACGTCGAATTTCGGTATGTCCAACACCTTGAAGTCCGCATAAAATTCTCTGCTGCAGACGACCACTGGACACAGATTGTATCCTATAGTTTCTTTTAGAATGCCGTTCTTTGAACTAACATTCTGGCTAGATACGAGCAGTTTAACTGGAATGGCATGAGTTCAGACGAACCGTTGTGACATAAAGCAATATGATGCTCCAGTATCGAAGAGTGCTAAAGCAGGTAGGGAGGCTACTATGATTGTATCTAAGTTCTGTGGGATATGTTTAGGTATAGGAAAATAAACATTGATGTATAAGGATTAAAAAGTTTTGAATGATTGGGAGTTACCAGTGATGACTTGGCTGGTGGCTTCAGCTTCTTTCACAGTCATTGTGAAATCCTGACGCCTAGGTACATTCCTCCTTGCTGGAAACACATTCCTCTGTTCGTTCCTCTGTCCTTAAGGTATATTCCTCTGGGCCTGATGTAACTGACAAGGAGGCTGGGTAGGAGATCCATGAGGAGATGGAGCAGGTAGGGAATGATGAGGTGCAGGAGCCTGAATAGCTGGCCGCTGCGGAAATGTGATAGCTGGTCTGGAGGCTAGATTTGGATTGAGTCTATGAGGACATGTTACAATGTCGTGAGTGGATGCGCTACAAACTAAGCACAGGCCGTTTGCACGCCTGCAGTCCTTCACCGGGTGTCCATTCCTCTTGCAGTAGAAGCAAAAATCTGGACTGGGCTGGTTAAATGGTACTCCTAATCTCCTGGGTACAAAAGTAGGCCTGGAACAGGCTCTGCCTGCCATTTGGATGGCAGGGCGCTTTACACCGGCAGTCTGTGGTCTGCCCTTCTTCTTCACCACTGCCTCATAGCGTCGGGCAGCCTTCAGAGTGAGATCATGGGTTGGGAAATCCCCTGTAGCTAGTGCTTTTTGGATCTCCGGGTTTAACCCTTATTGAAATCTTCGTGCCCTGATCTCAGCAGTCGGGATGAGGTGTGCAGTGAACCTGCTAAACATGGTAAACTCAGCATCATATTCATCTACGGATTTGCTCCATATCGAGATTTATTGCAAGTGGATGAACTGTTGTTCCATGTCGAAATGGGCACTCTCAGGGAAATATTTCATGTCAAACATGTCGCGAAAATTCTTCCATTCAATCGGCTGGACGAGTTGGCTTTCTTCAGCCTTCCACTAGACTCTGGCGTTATCAGTGAGTTGAAGCTTCGCAACTCTCACCCAAGCAATCTCTGACACTTGTGTTGCTGCCAGGTCATCTTCAATGGACTGAGCCTATTCCTCTACCTCTGGTGGGATCTCTTTCCCAGAGAAATGCTTTTGATGGAATGCCCGGAATTGCTTCACTCCGGGTGCCTCGGTCTCTGGACGGTGCAGGAGGATAGCAGTCTGCTGCTGCCCCTCCAAGAGGCTCTTTATCGCTTCAAGCGATACCGTCTGCTCGTTGATAGGAGCTGTAACGGTAGGTGGTAGTGGTAGATGAGGTGGTGGAATGTTTCCATTCACGTTGGTGCTGGTGTTGTTCGGTGAATCCATAACCTTGAGAGAAAAGGAAGGGTTAGGATAGATTCAAGAGATTAAAAATGTAAGGAATGTTTAGTTGCTGATTCTTATAATTCTTATGACATATTGCTTAGGATTCCATGCAGAACTGATCTGCATGGGCCGCCAACAAAACCTGTCACGCCCTACTTCCCGATGGACGGGGAAGTAGACGTGACGGTCCGCGACGTATTTACTAAGAAGTAAACACGTTAAGCGTAAATAAGAAATATATAAAAGAAATGTACAAGAATAAAAAGAGATGTAATAAAAACATCAACTTTTATTAGCTTTCATTCTTTACATTACAACTGATTTGAAAACGAAATATACAATGATGAAAGCAATGCTTAAACATTAGCATTTGAAAAGAAAATAAGCACAAGTAATCTAGAAGTCTATCTGGGCCTCAATCTGCTTCAAGTACTCTTGGCTAGACTCGGTCTCCTAAGGGTCGAGTCCTCCTGACGAACATTCCAAAGAAAGAAGAGACATGAATGTCGTCAGAGAACCAGCGCTCGGTGAGTCCCAAAGATAAGGGTGGAATAGAACAAGTAAAGAATATATGACTGGTAATCTGTGCAAGTTTATGCTTGTTATACTAATGTAGTTGTTTGTACCTTGGTGCAGAAAGTATCAGTGTATATGAGAGGAGTCCAACTATCCCATGGACTATGAGAATAGGAAAGTACAAGGCCCCGTCAAAACCCATGGGACAACAACAATGAATGTTTGTCTACGTCTTTTAATGTCCATCATCGTGCCACTTTTAATACATTCCGTACCAATCTACCCCGTTAAACCCCGTAATATATATTGTATAGATTTATATTTATCAGACTTGCCGGGACCATGGATATAAGTTGTTCATGTAAACGGTTTCAGGATGTATCAAGTAGTCATGTAATCAAATCAAGATATAGCCATGGTTTGGTCAAGTCAAGTCATGTTCATTTTGTTCTGGTATTCATGTTCAGGTTCAAATATATATGTTGGATTCATGTTAGATTTGGATTCATGTTTGGATTGGATTCATATTAGACTTGGACTCAGACTTGAGTCAGATACTTTAAACAGACTTTTGATCCTGAATTAGGTTTGGGTGTTATCGGTAACTGCTGCACATGGACGACAGGGTTTGTGTTTTTTTCAAGACAATTACCATTGATAACCCCGTTTTAGTTTTCTACCTTAAATAGGCAATCACTCATTTTCTCCAGCTCCCTGAGGCTCAAAAGAATCGATCCCGCTTAAACTTATATTTACTAAGGTTCTTAATGTAATTTTATATAACTCAAGGGGGTTTTATGAAAAATATCTTATATACTTTTAAAATAAATCTCGAGTAATTATTTATGTTCTTTAGGGTTTTCATGGATGTGAATTTTAAAGAGAGGTATATTAGTGAATATTAACTTTGCTTGAATAATTCAAGGTATTTTAGTGTAAGACTTGTCTTATATTGATACTTAATGGAATTTTAGTGAAACTTGTCATTCTTTTATTTTCTAAAAAACATAGAATTTTTATTATAACTTGAAAATATGTGGTTTGATAATATTTATATAATTATTAAAAATTATTTTATTATTAAATAGAAAATCTCATTTTTCATAAAAATCGTATTAAAATCTTTCAAGACCGAATACTCTGTGAGGAGGTCTGCATCTCGCTCTATTAGCCCGAGAATGTGCGATAATCTGCAACATCCAATAGAGGGTTCCCCAAAATAGGTTGTAGAGGCATAATCGCAAAGATTTAATAATACTTTTCAAAGAAAACCGTGATTTTATAATTCAAGGTATTTTGATGTAATGTTGTATTCGCCACAAAGATATGTATCAAAGAGAATCGTGCTATAGA
This sequence comes from Agapanthus africanus, assembly GCA_030015575.1. Lineage (NCBI taxonomy): Eukaryota > Viridiplantae > Streptophyta > Magnoliopsida > Asparagales > Amaryllidaceae > Agapanthus > Agapanthus africanus. The sequence goes on from JASDDO010000019.1 coordinate 830,056,261, forward strand.
ATCATGTGTGTTGTGAAGAGTAGGTCATTACCCCGTGATATTTTCTAAAGGTAATAGCAAGCAGTTTAAACTTTTGGCGAACACAAAGATATTGTATTTTGATATTTTCTAAAGGTAATATCAAAGAGAATCATCATTCTTATGTGTATTGCACGTGTATACTTTTGGGCTTCTAAAAAGTTTAAAAGAAAAATCAGTAAAAATAATATATGGCTGATGGGATTCGAACACAGGGGCTACGTCACAGCAGTGCAAAGGCTTTACCAGTGAGCTACAAGTTGTTTCTTGCTGTTCTTAAACAAATTTAATTTATAATTTTTACTCAGGCTAAGGAACTCTTTTCTGTACATTAACTTAAAAAAATTTCGTATAGTAAAATCAGAGTCTTTACATATGCCGTAGAGGCCTTTATTGTATAGGATACTAGGGGTATATATGTACATGACAATCTTGCTCGATATGGTAGTATGCTATTTGGTTTGATTTTATCTCAACATGTGTATATGTTTTACTTGTTATTTCATATCGCCTATACATATTGATAAAGCCCATAGGATCCTTGCTCGACTACTAGTGCTGTGATGGCCATCATACCTGTGGGAGTGTTCACACCATAATATTGTATTATTATATTCCCCATTCTTATTCGTTTTATAAATAAACAGGTGCTTTTGACGCATGTCTGCTACATATTACAGGTTACAGGTTTTGGACAGAAAACAGTGAAAACGATGAAAGGACGATGCAAAAGTGGATTTTGACCAACAAACAGAAGACTCTTGATCAAGCCTACATCAAAGATAAAATTTACAAAGTACAAGGCAGTGCAAGGTCCAAGATTACAAAGCGAACGGTTAAAAGTCCACTGCAATTGTTCACTGGAGATCTGGAAGAAACATAGAAGCTATTTTAATAAAAGAACCAAATAATAAGTAAGCCCAAAAACAGAAGAGCCAACAAAGGAAATTTCAAGGCCCAATACTTCCTTTTAAAGAGACAGAGACATAAAATTTTACTAAAACTTGGAGTCTACTTTGACTAGGTCTTCCTAAGGATATTTTGGTAAATGTAGACGTGCGAATCAATTGTAACCTAGGGTTTCCTATCTTCTATAAATAGGAACTCTAAATCATTGTAAAGGCTATGCCTCCCTATGCCTCTTTCTATGAATAAAATTTAGAAATCTTTTGGAGAGTATCGATACCTCTTTTCAATAAATAAAAATTCAGATTCTTTGGAAGATTGAAGAGCATCATTCTTGTAAGTTATCTTTTATTTTCTGCAGTAGTTTTCTAATTGAATTCTTGCCTTAGATAAATCCTTTCTTTGCCCTAGTTTAATCTAGTGTAGTATCTCTTAAACTGCAGTAGGTAAGTAATCTTAAAATGATGTTTTTAATAGATCCCCTAATGAGCGAGTAATTTCCTCGCTTGTTAGGGTTAGGAATAAGGGAGGGATTGAGAGATGAAGATCTCTCATCTCTTTCGTGCCCAATTATTTTTAATAACTAGAACTTCATGCATGCATGCATGATCCGCTCCCTACGGCACCCTACCCACGAGGTAACGGTGAAACCGTAGTATAAAGGACCGGACATGCATGTCTTCCATGAAGGTTAGAGCAATTATTAGGAAAGGACGGACAAGGATCTAGAGGAAGAAACTTCGTTTCTTCCCAATCATTCTAATCTCTTTTTCTAATAATTGCTATAACTCCTAAAATATTTCATTTAGGGTATTGAAAGAGGTGTGAAATTCAATCTTATCAAACTCCACCTTAGACCTAATCCTAGCAAGTTTCTTAACCATCGTATAACTTAGTTTGTTTTTAGATTAAATTAAAAGACCAAACAACCATTGGAATCAGCTCGTAAGAACACTTAGGAAAATTACACATCCCTGTGGACCGACCCGTATTCACCGGCTAGCTTCATGCGACGCCGTTCTTGATTGCGGTAAATATTTTTGATCGTTAAAAACCTACACTTAATCAGGGAGCTGGGTAGTCGATAAGCATATCCTTAAATATTCCTAGTCATGGGAGTATCGAGACTGGGCTTCGATATTCCATAGTAGACTAGTGTATACGTTTCTAGACCCTGACGAGGGGCGGTGGTTGGTCCCTGTAACGTTTTGAAAATCGTTTCAGTGGATTTCGAAAAAATCGGTAAAATAAGGGGGTTTTCTGTAAAAAGTCAAAATACAAATATCTTATTATAAAAAATTAAATATACATATTCTAGCTATATAATTGCTATTATTTGGTGTTTATTGAGCCGCTGGTGAAATTTCAAATTTTCTAAAAAAAATTATTATTTTATTATTATTTTAAGCCGTCACTAATATATTTAATTAGGGAAAATTACAAATTGGAATGAGTTGAAACAAATTTTGTGCATCATAAAACATTAAATAAAATTTTATCATGTGGTTTTTGGAACGAAATCATTTGCCAAAACGGTTTAGAAATTATTGAAGAAAAAAAGGCTTTTTTTGGCGTAAGGGATGTTTGGGGTATTGTATTTATCATTTTTCATCACCCCACACCCGTACCCACACCCACACACCCCCATTCACTTCTCCCTTTGGCTGAATTCAGCAGCCCCCATCTTTTTCCCCACTTGAATTTCAAAGAAAAGAAATGAAAGAAAAGAAAAGAAAATGGATAAATGAGGTGGACTTTTGACTTTAGTTTGACCTTGACTTTCTCCCCCCACTTTCTCTACCTCCCTCTCTCTTCTCTCCCCCTCCCATTCCAGCCGACCCCCCTCTCCTACAGCAGCAGCAGCCCCCCCATTTCCCTTCTCTTTTCTCTTCAAAACTTCATCAAAAATTGCCCCAAAATCCATCAAAAAAATCCCAAAACCCAAATCCGACTCCTACCCATTTTAGCTTAGCCCGTATAGCATGGATCCTTGTGAAAAGAGAGCATTTTGGAGGGCCATGGATGCTTGTGGATCTTCAAATGTTTTTGGGTATAATTCTAAACTTTTTTTGCTTAGTTTGTTACTTAATTTCTTAAAGCTAATTTAATTAAGTGTTAATTTGGGTTATGTGAGTTTAATTGCATGATTAAAGATTTCAAGTTAGGGTTTGTTGTGGAAATGAGTTGTGTTTGATTGTGCATGGGTTAGTGATGTGGATTAACATATTTAGTTTTGTAGAAAACTAATCTAGTTGTTAATTACAAGTTGTTACTTGAAAAATGTCCAAATTAAGCTTTTTGTTGCAAACTAGTATTTTTGATTTAATTCGAAATATGAGATTAAAAATATGGTTAGGGTTTTTATCATATTATTAACTTTATTAAGTGTAGTTTAACACTTTAGTTCATGGAAATCCAACCTAAATTGTAATTTGTGCATTTTTGCTATGAAATTGTTAAAAAGGGTATTTTGTAAACTAGAATATTAGGGTTTTTGGAATTTAATGAGATTAAATTCCGGAAACTGTTTCTATGACTTATTTAAGATATTTAATAAGTATATTGGCCGCTACATTCATTTAAACATCATGTTTTGTATAAAAACGGCGAATTGTGCTTGCTAGATTTTCGGAAAAATGACTTTTTAAGTGAAATTGGGGTTTTTGTGAGTTTTAACCTAGTTTATATTAAAATTAGTGTTCGTGAATGTGCAAATGAGTGTGATTGGATTTTTCTCGATGGTTTGACGTTTGTACATCGACATCGAGGGTTGGTTTGACTATTCTTGCATGCGTAGGCGATAGGTTTGGACCTATGTGTGATACGCGTGCCGATTTGATTTTCGTATGCCGTTTCGATTTCGAATTTAGTTTTAATGCGATACGGTGCGTTATGATATGTAGGTACCCCATGTGGACTTCGAGACGACAAGCAAGCGCGTGGCGACGTCGGCACCGGCTAGCGAGGACCAAGTGAGTAGATTTATATCTACGGGGAGAAGTCGGGTGGATGGCGTATAGCACCCCCGCAGTCCGTGGTGGTGTATACGGATGCGTATACACACCAACAATTATTATATGTTATTTGGGATTAATAACGATGCTTAGGATGGATATTGGTGTGTTGGATTATTTTAGCGTTGCGAACCCTAGGGTAGCGTTGCACTACACATACACACATACATACTTGCATACTTTCCTATTGATATGTGCTCATGGGATTCTTTATAGTTATGTGTTCACATGGGTATGGGACTATGTGTTCACATACGGATTGAGGATGATACTTGGGATTGAGCTGAGTCGATGAGATTTGATTTGAGGCCGTGAGATCGGTGATATAGCAGGGTTCGTATCTTAGATACGACATGACGTTGTAGCGGGTCCTTGACGTAGTGTTTCACACACGTCCATGCATACGTAGGCGGTATCAGTATGGTGCTAGACGTAGATCAGTACCCCGATCATGATAATTGATAAAGAGGATACCAGGTGAATAGTATGATGAATGTGATATTGACCCGTACCCAGATTTGGGATGCCGTACGACGGATTTACGTACGAGCTATATTGATGATTGATCCGCACTTTTGACTTGGGATGCCTGATTATAGATATGGTATCGGCTATGATATTATTGAGGCGGGATCACCGACTATACATATACAGGTAGGTATATGTATCGACTCAGATGTTAGGTGGTTTCCTTACCTGTAGTCCAGCTTGTTAGCTTAGCCCTTTAGTTTAGTTTAGTTGTTAGATTAGATTCGATTCTTACCTATTTCAAAACTAATGAATCGTGGGTGTTTTAAAAGACAGCCCAAGGGATCTTACGGATATTTCAAAAGACGTATCTTTTCATAAAAACACCGTAGCCCCTATTTTCAAAACCCCATGATTCGTGTTATTTCAAAAGGCACCATTTGTAGGACTTATATTAGATTAATACTGATTAGTTATCGTTGTGTCTAGTATTCAGCTCCCGCACATTATTGTTGTTCGCTCTGCCTCGCATACTTATTTTGCTGCATATTCCATTATTGATATCATGCTGTTAGGACACCAGCACCATTACCGATGATGCGTATGTACCACATACACTTACTTGCCGGCTCACACACATCTTCATCGGTAATTCCCATGTCACGTACACTTAGAAAATACTATTGCTTGACTTAGCTTGTTAGTTAGTAGTTTGATATAATATTAGTGTACCTGCCTTATATGCCAGTTTAGACATTGTAGTTATTACTTGTCACTTCATGCATACTGTTATTCAATTGTTCATGCCTAGTTTATTAATCATACATTGCAACTTGGTTATTGATACCATATGCATTCATTATCATTGACATATGCACTTGTGATGATTTCTTGAGATTTAGGATATTTCTGGATTTCGGGGAAAGCCGCAAAATTTACAACTTATGATCTTTTAAAATATAAAACGTTGCGGTTTTCTAGTGATGTAAAGTGTCGTCCACCATGAGTTTGCTGTGGTTTTCGAGATCCGTGTCGAGGAGTAGAGGAACCGTCACGGGTACATGGTGGGCCCGGTATGGTACCCCGGGGCAAGAGGAATGTGTTGTTGACGTTGAGCCTGGCTGGGGAGCACTACCTACCGGTGATATTACCCGACGCGTCGGATGTCCGGAGGATACCGTCGTGGTCTTGAGATGGATGGTAGGGGCCGGTCTGGACTGACGGCGCCCTAGATATTGAGATTGAGACATTGATATTGAGAGACATTGAGATTTATGTTTTGTGTCGATGCTAGACACTGTTGATACTGATTTCATTTATGATACCTCAGTTTAAAAATACGAAGGAAATCTCACTAATTTATGAAAACAGTTCTTCATTTACATGTATTCTGTTTTCATGCATTCATACCTCATTCATATGGCATATTGCTACCTGAGGCACTGACACGGGCACATGAGTTTACACTCGGGTTAGATATTTACCCTAGCCATTGTTATAGGCTGCATGTTTTATACATTTTTGAGGATATATTATGATCATTGACCTAGGATTGCGTTATTTATGCGATTTCTGTGCGTAGATGTTTTTCTACTCACGAGTTGGCAACTCACCCCCGTTGTGCCACAGTTCTTGCAGGTTTCGCCGTACAGGTTTCATTACGGCTTTGCTGGCACTATTTCCATTTCCGGGTGGCTTGCTAGTAGGTGGGTTATTTGTATCTTACCCATCATTATATCTTGTATATTATTATTCAGTTGTATCTAGAAGTTCCATCAACCAAACATGTATTTATTGTTGAGATAGAGACCAGTGATGTTATTCTTTCGACCTTAGAGTCGCGCGTTATATTTATGTGGATTTCTGGTGGTTTTGAGTTTCCTTTTGAGTTTTGATCCTCGCCGTTGGCGTTGTATATTATATTTCTTGTGTGGTTGTGACCGTCGATTGATGAAGAGCTAGCTCCCGCTTGGGGATGCCTTTTTCTTGATTTCGTATACTATTCATGTTGTATTCCGGTTGGGGGCCAGTATTTACAAAGGAGACTCTGCCGAAATTTTCAGTAAATTTTTTGATGTTTTTAAAAACCGCATAATACGGCTTATGCTATTGAAACTACTTGCTTTAAGTTGGTTTTTTCTGCACTCTACTACTTTTCTTGGTTTGGATTTCTGGGTTTTCGGTTTACTTAGATTACGTACGCCTCGAGACGTTCGTAGTTTAAGTGCCGGTCATGTTCCGTACTCTCGGGTCGTGACAAGGTTGGTATCAGAGCGTTAGGTTTTAACCTTCGGAGCGTAGGATGACCTTTGGTTGATGGAATAGGTGACTAAAGTAGAGTGACGTACCGTTGGTATGTTCCGCGGCATATTTACGACACGCCACTCCACTTATGAAGCCTTAGGATGTACATTTCCTTGTTCAGTATTATATTCCTTCCTGATCTAGCCTCATCGGTACCAGTTTGGTTTTGCTGCTACGGTTACGGGCAGGGAGAGCTACGGCTAGAGTTGCGGTCAGCACAAGCTCGTCACGAACGAGGACTGACCAGGGCGAAATTCCGGCGACACACGATTGCAGAGATGTGTATTTTTACTGTGTTTCCGCGCCACGAGCGTTTGGCGGATCGCCTTTATAAGGTTACTCGGAGGTGCTGATCGACACTAGAGAATTGAGCCAATGATGGAGGCCAGCCAGATTTTGATGACCGTTGGTGTGTTGCTTATTCCTGATGATTGAGGCACTGTTCAGCGTGCAGACGAGCGAGCCAGTTGTTGCTGCGAGTGACGAGATATCGTCCCATATGTTGGAGCTATTGCGGGGCGAGTTGTACGAATAAATGATAGAAGGTCGCTAGTCACCCGATGATGAATGACTAGGACAGGTGGTTCGTTCGCCTACCCCGATGCGAGGTCATCAGATAGATTGCTTCCAGCTAGAGACGACTTCACGCAGAGACGTGAGGGTTGACAGAGACGATCGAATGTCGGAAACCTATTATTCCCAGTTTAAAGTTGTCGGAAAGACATGCAGGCAATTCTATGGTCCCTCTAGAAGAATGAAACCCTAACTCGACTTAATGACCGTGTGGAAGCCTTTGAACCTTCGGGTTTGCGGCAGTTCTACGGCGCCATTAGTGAGGCTTGGGTTTGCCCTTCTACGGCTGGACCACCGATGCTGTGGTATATATATTCGATACTATTAAACTGTACCAAGATGTTGAGCTCTTGGGGGATTACGAGGTTTCGACGAATCGATCGAATGGTTCGACTTCAATCGGATGCTTGGTGGTGAGATGCATTCTTGGGAGACTCCAGATATGAGGATAGTCGTTGGAGCTCAGTCCATGCGGCCACGACGAGACGAGTCCAAAGCAGACGACATTAGAGAAAAGTGGAGTAAAAGGTTCGTACCAGATCTAGATGAGATGACGTTCCACTCCGCCGACATCAGAGATGCGATGCGCATGCCGAGGCATGGTACTTGGACTTACCTTCCAGAAGGAGTCGCGATGAGTATGCAGTCGTTCCAGAGCAAGATGCAGATATAGGAAAGGACAACGACTTCCGGACAGTTGGCAGAGACGAGGCATGGAATAGACCGTGAGCAGGATTCCTTCCAGGACACTGCTGCAATGATACTTGCACCCAGGATCAGATGTGTCATGTACATTCAGAGAGCCAGAGGCCGACGCCAGTGATATGCTGTCTTACGAGTGGTCATGATGATTGACCGGGAGATGACAAGAGACGTGCCAGAACTGGATCATCCCCGTTAGCACGCCCGACAGGGCCGATGAGCCGATGGACCGAAAGATTGGTAATTCACAGTGAAGACCTTGACCCAGGAGTGGTCATGGTTACGCACATCAGCAGGACAGAGTTCATGATCATCGACGAGACGTCCCACTAGTGACCGTGACAGTTGGCCGAGATTCTTAGAGGATGCGCTTGAGCGGTACTGTTCTGCCATTATTGATTTCGATGTTTTGGGTGATTTATTCGTATGATTTGATTTTGATGATTGAGGATTTACGATCTTTGCACAGTGTTGCACTTGATATCGTTTTCGTGCTTTAGTTTCACATGTTTGTGATTTTACGGTTTTAAACAGTTGAGTTGGTTTTGTGCGTATGCATGCACACGAATTGGTTCCTGCACTCTGTATAGTTATTATATGCTTGCAGTGCAGTGATACGCCTTTCGTGCACTTAGATGCACTGGACTTCGATTTCGATTGTGATACTCGATATTTGTTTTGTGCACCTTGTGCACCTGATTGATTTTGCGCACGTTCGGCGCTTGATATTGGATTTCATGATTTCGTGCACGATGGATGCACCTGATTTGGATTTTCGCGCATGTTGGGCGCATGTTTTGAAGGGTGATTTTGGTGCACACCAGAGGCACTAAATTGAGAATTTTTCGTGCATGTCAGGTGCACCTGATTTTGCTGTCAGGCACACATGTTGCCTACGACAGATGTTTCGTGCACACCCGATGCACTTAGATGTTGTTTCTGTGTGCATGTATGGCACATTCATGGATTTTGATTTCCGTGCGCACCAGACGCACGTAGCATTCATGTGCATATTTTAGGGATTGATTTCGTATAGAGCAGTAAGTTTTTATGATATTGCTATGTGTTTTCGTACTGAGCAGGACTAGTCAGAGGACAGTACCTGAATATATTTTGCATGCATTGATAGTTATTGAAGGGATTTCCAAAAAGCGAGCTATAGCCTCAGTATTTACCTACATGTCTGATATGACACGAAATGTTTAAAACAAGGAGACCCTTCTAAATTGTTTCCAAAACGGCGGAACGTACATTTCAAACAAAGGTATATATGTATATAGTTATTTTCTTATGATAGACGTCCGCCACTGTGCAGTGTTATACGCGTTGCACAGCGACTTAAAGAGATTGGCATGCATTTCCTTCAGATACTTACAGATATAGATTCGATGTTTACATGTATAGTTTCGAGTTATATCATATTGGTTTGATTTGGATTTGGCATTGATGTCTTCTCCATGACTCCGATGATTGCGGGATGCTTGACGGAGTTTTGATTTGAGTTATATGCTCATTTTTCAAGCGCATGCGCTGCGCTACGATTTGTTTTATGTATTTACAATTTCGGAGCCCCGACGACTTGATGGGTTTTCTTAGATGTTTTAGTATTTGGGGGAGTTTGAATTTAAATTCGGGGACCGAATTTTTTTAAGGGGGAGATTGTAACGTTTTGAAAATCGTTTCGGTGGATTTCGAAAAAATCGGTAAAATAAGGGGGTTTTCTGTAAAAAGTCAAAATACAAATATCTTATTATAAAAAATTAAATATACATATTCTAGCTATGTAATTGCTATTATTTGGTGTTTATTGAGCCGCTCGTGAAATTTCAAATTTTCTAAAAAAAATTATTATTTTATTATTATTTTAAGCTGTCACTAATACATTTAATTAGGGAAAATTACAAATTGGAATGAGTTGAAACAAATTTTGTGCATCATAAAACATTAAATAAAATTTTATCATATGGTTTTTGGAACGAAATCATTTGCCAAAACGGTTTAGAAATTATTGAAGAAAAAAGGCTTTTTTTTGGCGTAAGGGATGTTTGGGGTATTGTATTTATCATTTTTCATCACCCCACACCCGTACCCACACCCACACACCCCCATTCACTTCTCCCCTTGGCTGAATTCAGCAGCCCCCATCTTTTTCCCCACTTGAATTTCAAAGGAAAGAAATGAAAGAAAAGAAAAGAAAATGGATAAATGAGGTGGACTTTTGACTTTGGTTTGACCTTGACTTTCTCCCCCCACTTTCTCTACCTCCCTCTCTCTCCTCTCCCCCTCCCATTCCAGCCGACCCCCCTCTCCTACAGCAGCAGCAGCCCCCCCATTTCCCTTCTCTTTTCTCTTCAAAACTTCATCAAAAATTGCCCCAAAATCCATCAAAAAAATCCCAAAACCCAAATCCGACTCCTACCCATTTTAGCTTAGCCCGTATAGCATGGATCCTTGTGAAAAGAGAGCATTTTGGAGGGCCATGGATGCTTGTGGATCTTCAAATGTTTTTGGGTATAATTCTAAACTTTTTTTGCTTAGTTTGTTACTTAATTTCTTAAAGCTAATTTAATTAAGTGTTAATTTGGGTTATGTGAGTTTAATTGCATGATTAAAGATTTCAAGTTAGGGTTTGTTGTGGAAATGAGTTGTGTTTGATTGTGCATGGGTTAGTGATGTGGATTAACATATTTAGTTTTGTAGAAAACTAATCTAGTTGTTAATTACAAGTTGTTACTTGAAAAATGTCCAAATTAAGCTTTTTGTTGCAAACTAGTTTTTTTGATTTAATTCGAAATATGAGATTAAAAATATGGTTAGGGTTTTTATCATATTATTAACTTTATTAAGTGTAGTTTAACACTTTAGTTCATGGAAATCCAACCTAAATTGTAATTTGTGCATTTTTGCTATGAAATTGTTAAAAAGGGTATTTTGTAAACTAGAATATTAGGGTTTTTGGAATTTAATGAGATTAAATTCCGGAAACTGTTTCTATGACTTATTTAAGATATTTAATAAGTATATTGGCCGCTACATTCATTTAAACATCATGTTTTGTATAAAAACGGCGAATTGTGCTTGCTAGATTTTCGGAAAAATGACTTTTTAAGTGAAATTGGGGTTTTTGTGAGTTTTAACCTAGTTTATATTAAAATTAGTGTTCGTGAATGTGCAAATGAGTGTGATTGGATTTTTCTCGATGGTTTGACGTTTGTACATCGACATCGAGGGTTGGTTTGACTATTCTTGCATGCGTAGGCGATAGGTTTGGACCTATGTGTGATACGCGTGCCGATTTGATTTTCGTATGCCGTTTCGATTTCGAATTTAGTTTTAATGCGATACGGTGCGTTATAATATGTAGGTACCCCATGTGGACTTCGAGACGACAAGCAAGCGCGTGGCGACGTCGGCACCGGCTAGCGAGGACCAAGTGAGTAGATTTATATCTACGGGGAGAAGTCGGGTGGATGGCGTATAGCACCCCCGCAGTCCGTGGTGGTGTATACGGATGCGTATACACACCAACAATTATTATATGTTATTTGGGATTAATAACGATGCTTAGGATGGATATTGGTGTGTTGGATTATTTTAGCGTTGCGAACCCTAGGGTAGCGTTGCACTACACATACACACATACATACTTGCATACTTTCCTATTGATATGTGCTCATGGGATTCTTTATAGTTATGTGTTCACATGGGTATGGGACTATGTGTTCACATACGGATTGAGGATGATACTTGGGATTGAGCTGAGTCGATGAGATTTGATTTGAGGCCGTGAGATCGGTGATATAGCAGGGTTCGTATCTTAGATACGACATGACGTTGTAGCGGGTCCTTGACGTAGTGTTTCACACACGTCCATGCATACGTAGGCGGTATCAGTATGGTGCTAGACGTAGATCAGTACCCCGATCATGATAATTGATAAAGAGGATACCAGGTGAATAGTATGATGAATGTGATATTGACCCGTACCCAGATTTGGGATGCCGTACGACGGATTTACGTACGAGCTATATTGATGATTGATCCGCACTTTTGACTTGGGATGCCTGATTATAGATATGGTATCGGCTATGATATTATTGAGGCGGGATCACCGACTATACATATACAGGTAGGTATATGTATCGACTCAGATGTTAGGTGGTTTCCTTACCTGTAGTCCAGCTTGTTAGCTTAGCCCTTTAGTTTAGTTTAGTTGTTAGATTAGATTCGATTCTTACCTATTTCAAAACTAATGAATCGTGGGTGTTTTAAAAGACAGCCCAAGGGATCTTACGGATATTTCAAAAGACGTATCTTTTCATAAAAACACCGTAGCCCCTATTTTCAAAACCCCATGATTCGTGTTATTTCAAAAGGCACCATTTGTAGGACTTATATTAGATTAATACTGATTAGTTATCGTTGTGTCTAGTATTCAGCTCCCGCACATTATTGTTGTTCGCTCTGCCTCGCATACTTATTTTGCTGCATATTCCATTATTGATATCATGCTGTTAGGACACCAGCACCATTACCGATGATGCGTATGTACCACATACACTTACTTGCCGGCTCACACACATCTTCATCGGTAATTCCCATGTCACGTACACTTAGAAAATACTATTGCTTGACTTAGCTTGTTAGTTAGTAGTTTGATATAATATTAGTGTACCTGCCTTATATGCCAGTTTAGACATTGTAGTTATTACTTGTCACTTCATGCATACTGTTATTCAATTGTTCATGCCTAGTTTATTAATCATACATTGCAACTTGGTTATTGATACCATATGCATTCATTATCATTGACATATGCACTTGTGATGATTTCTTGAGATTTAGGATATTTCTGGATTTCGGGGAAAGCCGCAAAATTTACAACTTATGATCTTTTAAAATATAAAACGTTGCGGTTTTCTAGTGATGTAAAGTGTCGTCCACCATGAGTTTGCTGTGGTTTTCGAGATCCGTGTCGAGGAGTGGAGGAACCGTCACGGGTACATGGTGGGCCCGGTATGGTACCCCGGGGCAAGAGGAATGTGTTGTTGACGTTGAGCCTGGCTGGGGAGCACTACCTACCGGTGATATTACCCGACGCGTCGGATGTCCGGAGGATACCGTCGTGGTCTTGAGATGGATGGTAGGGGCCGGTCTGGACTGACGGCGCCCTAGATATTGAGATTGAGACATTGATATTGAGAGACATTGAGATTTATGTTTTGTGTCGATGCTAGACACTGTTGATACTGATTTCATTTATGATACCTCAGTTTAAAAATACGAAGGAAATCTCACTAATTTATGAAAACAGTTCTTCATTTACATGTATTCTGTTTTCATGCATTCATACCTCATTCATATGGCATATTGCTACCTGAGGCACTGACACGGGCACATGAGTTTACACTCGGGTTAGATATTTACCCTAGCCATTGTTATAGGCTGCATGTTTTATACATTTTTGAGGATATATTATGATCATTGACCTAGGATTGCGTTATTTATGCGATTTCTGTGCGTAGATGTTTTTCTACTCACGAGTTGGCAACTCACCCCCGTTGTGCCACAGTTCTTGCAGGTTTCGCCGTACAGGTTTCATTACGGCTTTGCTGGCACTATTTCCATTTCCGGGTGGCTTGCTAGTAGGTGGGTTATTTGTATCTTACCCATCATTATATCTTGTATATTATTATTCAGTTGTATCTAGAAGTTCCATCAACCAAACATGTATTTATTGTTGAGATAGAGACCAGTGATGTTATTCTTTCGACCTTAGAGTCGCGCGTTATATTTCTGTGGATATCTGGTGGTTTTGAGTTTCCTTTTGAGTTTTGATCCTCGCCGTTGGCGTTGTATATTATATTTCTTGTGTGGTTGTGACCGTCGATTGATGAAGAGCTAGCTTCCGCTTGGGGATGCCTTTTTCTTGATTTCGTATACTATTCATGTTGTATTCCGTTTGTGGGCCAGTATTTACAAAGGAGACTCTGCCGAAATTTTCAATAAATTTTTTGATGTTTTTAAAAACCGCATAATACGGCTTATGCTATTGAAACTATTTGCTTTAAGTTGGTTTTTCCTGCACTCTACTACTTTTCTTGGTTTGGATTTCTGGGTTTTCGGTTTACTTAGATTACGTACGCCTCGAGACGTTCGTAGTTTAAGTGCTGGTCATGTTCCGTACTTTCGGGTCGTGACAGTCCCACAGCCATTGGTGTGTTTCACCTAAGATTGTATACATGTGCTCACTGAGGGTGAGTACACTGGACAGACTCGCCGAGAACTGGCTAGATAACATTATACCTATCATCAGATAGCAGTTCTCTGGTGACATGAGTACAGATAGTCTGTCAACCTGAGATCGTCACTTGTCTCGTATGAGTTCCCACCGTACTTTGATTACTATCCTACCATGGCTCTACCGAGTCGTGTAAACAGGTTTTAGTTGGTTACAGTCCCGAGCCACATGGAGGCAGTGAGCGATTGTTGGAGATTCGTCTCTACCGGTATAAGAAGTCAATGTCGCGCTGTATTCAGTTGGCCAACACCATAAGTCCCTGTCTAGGGTGGTTGAGAATTATTGATAGTTAGATCAGTAGATTCTCGGATGGTGTAACGACCTCAATATTACTATACCTTCGTGTTTTCATTCTTTTGTAAAATATTATATTTATTTATTCTTAGTATTTTTCCGTATATTTTGTTTTCTATTAAATATATTATTTTATTATTCCATCTATTTTCCCCAAAGCCATTTCTTTAACTAAATCTTAACCTATTTCAAATTAAACGCAAGACCTGATCCAGCCCATAATCCAAATTCAATCTCATTTTCATTTTCTTTTATAAAACTATAAGCCCAGAAGCCCACTTTCTTTTCAAGCAATATCATATATTTAATTCTAATTTAATATGTGCATGGACAACCTTATAACTCATTGGTTAATTCCTTACATTGTTATTTCATAGGTCACATGTTCAAATCCCTATTCTTGCAACTATTTTTATCTATTTTTTAAACCCTCTCATAACCTACAAATGAGTTCTTTCATTTTATTTTCCTTTTAACCCTCAAAATGAATGCATATAATAATGGTTATGGCTATGAATTATTATAATGACCATATTAATATTCTTTTATATGTTCTTTCCTTCATTGTTCATCCTCTTTCAAAAAATTATTTCAAATTTTCATTTTTAGAGCACTTAAAGTTTCGGCGTCACTGGAGCTCACTTTGTCTCTAGAAATTCAAGACTGAAGTATTGTGCTATTCACAAACATCGTCTCTTAGACTTGTTTTAACCACTAGAAATCGAATCGGTGAGCCGGTTGTTATACCGACTCATACAACCTGTAAGTCCCTTCTCTTTCCTTCACTACATCTATTTATTCTCCTCTTGTCATATCCCGTGAAACCGCTATTCTTTTTATATCATAATCCGTAAGAAAAGATAAACATAAACATATACATATATACAAGTCTAGATATATATGGTTCGATACGGTTTAATAATACCTTATCGTCTATTGTTTAAATTAAAGTGTTTTCAATTCTTTGTTCGTGACTATGAATATTTATTATGAGTTGTGAGAACATAAATTTCATGCCACAATATATCTACGATATCTCATAGAATCGGTTTGCTTATTAAAAGAAAAGTAGAAGCTTGCATAAAAATACTAGTTAATCTTTTTGCCGATTTTAATATACATATCAATAATTTTACCTTTAAAATAATTTTTAGAAATTAATTTTTACTTCTGGAAATTTCAAAAAATTTATCTTGGATAGAATATATATTTTTGTACATACTGTAAAAATTTTAGATCGAATCGCTTAATGGTTTAGGAATTATATCGTTTTTATTCACTGTTCGTAAAAATAGAAAACTGCATTTATCGGTCAACTTCTTAGACACATAACTTGGTCTACCAATATCTAAATTGAGCAAACACAAGTGTTTGAATATCTACATCGAAAGATCTAGATTTTCTTAGTTTTAAGTTTTTACTGAAAATCGGTGTAAAATATAGAAAACCGCGTTACAATATTAAGCGACGAATCTGGACAGAATATGTCCTGATTTGCACACTGTTTTTAAATAGGACATAACTCGAACTCTCGATATCTGTTCGTGATAAATTTTTGATGTGTAGATGCAAAATTGATAGAACTATAATTTTCTGTATATTATATTACTTAGAAATGTATGAAACAACCCCATGTAGTCTTTGTAACACGATATATGGTTGCTGTCCAGAATCTGAATATCTGTTTTAAACTCTGATATTAAAATGATCTTAAGTAGAGCTTCAGAAATCCAAATCGTGCGAATCTTAGTGTTTTGAATAACTACATCGAAATACATACAATTTTATAATAATTTTCGTAACCTGAAACCTGATGGAAATTGACCCAAACTGTATTTTAAAAATGTATGACGGTGCTGGACGGATTCTGATCTGTTTTGCGTGACGATATGAAAACGGGTATATTTCCCTAACCGACAGTCGTATTTTGGTGCAAATGGAACTCACGCATGCAAAACATATAGATCTATATTTTTTAAATTATATTCCTCATTCATTTTTTTAGTTATATGTATGCCCTAGAGGCCATTACTATACATGAGATGTATATTGCAGTGGATGCTGGGACATATATAGGTAGGACTTTCTTGCTCGACATGATAGTACGCTATCTGGTTGCTCTTTATCTTAATATGTATACTTATTGTCTCTCTGTTACATGTTAATAAAGCCCTTAGGATGTGTACTCGACTTGCAGGACTGTGATATAGATCATACTAGTGGGGCCTGGGTAGTCCATGAGTACATCCTTCAATGTTCCTAGTCGTGGGAATATCGAGACGGGGCATCGATATTCCAGAGTAAACTAGCGTATATCTTCTCGACCCATGTGATGGGTGATAGATGATCCCATATCTATTGGTGTTTGACATCAGAGATGGTATGCGGGTGCTCAGTGGTGACTGGGTACACTGAACGGACTCGCCGAGAACTCCCAGATGGTATTATACCTTACGCCAGATGGCAGTTCTCTGGTGACACTGGTACAGCTTAGTCTGTTGACCCGAGATCGTCATAGAGTCTTGTGTGTCTCCCACTGTGCTTTGATTTCCACCCTATCACAGCTCTACTGAGTCGTGAAAACAGGTGGTTTTTGGGTACAGTCCCGATTCACATGGAGGCAATGAGCGATAGGAGGGGATTCGTCTCTCCCGGTATTGGGGGTTGATGTTGCGCTATGCTCGACTGGCCATAACTGGAAATCCCTGGCCAGGGTTGCACTGATTTACTGGTAAGTGTTATCAGTAGTTTCATGCTTGTTATGGACCTTACATCGGCATGACTTATCAAGCTACTGGGGTCTGACGTTTACCACTCCTAGGCGAGATATGCGACATATCAGACAAACAGACCGGACTGTACGGTAAGTGTTACTGATTGGATTCACAGGAGTGTGAGCAGGCTTGCTCGTTGATCTTCTGATCGCTCAATACCCGGGTAGCCGTTACGTTTAGCAGACCGCTTGCGGCTTGTGGGTGATTGATATGATCACCGCCTACTGCCGGCGTATTGACGAGTCTTTAAAGTCCTACACAGAGGTTTCCTGGCTCAAGCGAAACGAAATAGGAGCGCATATAAGATATGTGCGGGACCGAGAATAATACCAGTATGTGATACTGTGTTCTATTCTCGCGATTTGTATCATCGGACGGTTATATGTGATATAGCCGGGTTGCCGAATCAAGTGTTGATTCGATATATTGATACACTAGATATTAGTCGGTTATATGCGAAATGACCGGATCATTAAATCAAGTATTGATTTAATGATTTAATGTATAATTATATATTTGATATATTACTTTACATTAACTAGTATTTGTTCACTTATTATTGATTTTCTCACTTGATGTGCATAAGTTGTATATATGATATATGTTTGTGCACTAGTTTGTATCATGATTGATGATACATGCAAACTTGGGTGTGTGTATAACTTACACCATGTTTAGGTTAATGGTTGGGTTCTATTTATTTTATTTATTTTTGGCAAAAACAAAATGGTGGCTTTCTTTGTTTTTTGCTTGAAGCTTCATGAAGCTTTTTAAGCATCTTTGACAAAGTCTAACCATTTTGTTTTGCATGAGATTTTCATTAACCTAACCATTAGCTCAAATTAGGGTTTAGTCTCTACAAAGGTTAACTCACCCATGGTTGCATTATGATATACTTCAGTTGATTATTCTTTTTAGTTAATTCATTATTCATTCTTATTTCTTCTTCTTCTTCTTCTTCTTCAAGAAGAAGAAAAACCTTTCTTGAAAATGACCAAGTGAAGATTAAGTGTGAGAAATCCAAATCCAAAGTGAACCCACTTCCTATATCTTCATCCTCTACCATTTGCCATGTAGTATAGGGTGTTCTCTTCACAAAGTTCATGACCAAGTGAAGATGGAGCTTGGGTTTGAGTCTCCTCGACATAGATCATCTTCGGCCTCGAAGTCAACGACATAGCCTGCTCATTTCTCCGAAGAAACCATCGCTAGGGTCCGGGATCCCGATGATTGTTAGTTATATGTATGCCCTAGAGGCCATTACTGTACATAGGATGTATATTGTAGTGGATGCTGGGACATATATAGGGAGGGCTTTCTTGCTCGACATGATTGTATGCTATCTGGTTGCTCTTTATCTTATCGTGTACACTGATTGTCTCTCTGGTACATGTTGGTAAAGCCCTTAGGATGTGTACTTGACTACCTGGACTATGATGTGGATCATATTAGTGGGGACATGGTAGTCTATAAGTACATCCTTCAAGGTCCCTAGTCGTGGGTGTATCGAGACAGGGCATCGACATACCAGTGTAGACTAGCGTATACCTTCTCGACCCATACAGATGGGCGATGGATGACCCATATCCATTGGTGTTTGACATCAGAGATGATATACGGGTGCTCAGTGGAGACTGGGTACACTGGACTGACTCGCCGAGAACTCCCAGATGGTATTATACCTTACGTCAGATGGCAGTTCTCTGGTGACACTGGTACAGGTTAGTCTGTAGACCCGAGATCGTCATAGAATCTTGTGTGATTCCCACTGTGCTTTGATTTCCACCTTACCACGTCCAAGAGGGCGTGCAAAACGGTGGTTTTTGGGTACAGTCCTGAATCACATGGAGGCAATGAGTGATAGGAGGGGATTCGTCTCTCCCGGTATAGAGAGTTGATGTTGCGCTGTGTTCGATTGGCTATAACAGGAAATCCCTGGCCAGGGTTGCTGAGATTTACTGGTAAGTGTTACCAGAAGTTTCTCGAACTGTTATAGACCTCATATCGACACGACTTATCGACCTATTGGGGTTTGACATTTACCATCTCTAGGCAAGATATGTGACATATCAGACGATCAGACCGGACTGTACGGTAAGTGTTGCCGGTTGGATTCACAGGAGTGTGAGCGGGCTTGCTCATTGATCTTCTGATCGCTCAATACCCGGGTGGCCGTTACGTTTAGCAGACCGCTTGCGGCTTGTGGGTGTTTGATATGATCATCACCTGCTGCCGGCGTATTGACGAGTCTTTAGAGTCCTACACAGAGGTTTCCTGGCTCAAGCGAAACGAAATAGGAGCGCATATGAGATATGTGCGGGACCGAGAATAATACCAGTATGTGATACTGTATTCTATTCTCATGATTTGTATCATCGGCAGGTTATATGTGATATAGCCGGGTTACCGAATCAAGTGTTGATTCGATACATTGATACACTTGATATTAGTCGGTTATATGCAGTATGATCGGATTATTAAATCAAGTGTTGATTTAATGATTTAATGTATAATTATATATTTGATATATTACTTTGCATTAACTAATATTGGTTCACTTAAGATGGATTTTCTCACTTGATGTGCACATTGTATATGTGATATATTTTTGTGCACTTGATTGTATCATGTTTGATGATGCATGCAAGCTTGGGTGTATGTTTACTTTAAACCATGTTTAAGTGAATGGTTAGGGTTTTGTTATCTTTTCTTAATTATTTATTTTATTTATTTATTTTAAGGCAAGAAACAAATTGGTGGCTTCTTTTGTTTTTACCTTGAAGCTTCATGAAGCTTTGACCACTTTGTTTTTCCTTAACCCTAACCATTCAACTAAACCCTAGTTTATTCTCTACACTTGTTAAACTCACCCATGGTTGCATTATGATAAGAATGACTTGGATTTTCTTTTTAAGTGAATTCTTATTATTCTTTCTTCATTTTCATCTTCATCAAGCTTCATAAAAGCTTGCTAGCTTCATAAAAGCTTGCTTCAATGGTGCCTTGAGAAAAAGAGTGAGAAATCCAATTCTAAAGTGAACCCACTTCCTATTTCTTCATCCTCTACCACTTGCCATGTAGTATAAGGTGTTTTCTTCATAAGTTTCATGACTTGGTGAAGTTAGAGCTTGATCTTGAGTTGCCTCGACGTAGATCATCTTCGGCATCGAAGTCGACGACCTAGCCCGATCATTTCTCCGACGAAACCATCGCCAGAGTTTGGGATCCGATGATCGCATCGAAGGGACATCGTCACGGAGCTATGGAGGTGGAGGACCGGATCTACAAAGGTTGTATTTTCCGTTCACTCTTAGTTAAGTTGTTAACTTATATCATTTTCGCCTATCCTCTAGTTAACGATCGCATTAGGGTTTCTCGGCACATAGAATTTTTTTGAAATTGGCATGGTTGATCAGTTGTAGAACCTCATGGGTGTGCCTAGGAACCCTACAGTGGTATCAGAGACTAGCTAGAGCTTGAGGCGAAGTGTAGACGATGTTTTAGGTCCGATCGAAACACGAAACCCTAATCCGATCCCTTTTCTGTACATTTTTCAAAACTATGCATTTTTCCTAATTAAAAATATGCAGAAAAATAAGCAGGGTTTTATAAGAATTACTGTGCAAAACGAGGTCCTAATTCCATCAAAGCGCCGCGGAACCGCGGCCGTACTCCACGTGGCGCGGCGGTTCCGCGGCCATACTGTTGCTTCATTGACCATTC
The DNA here is from genome assembly GCA_030015575.1 of Agapanthus africanus. Lineage (NCBI taxonomy): Eukaryota > Viridiplantae > Streptophyta > Magnoliopsida > Asparagales > Amaryllidaceae > Agapanthus > Agapanthus africanus. The sequence continues at coordinate 830,077,338 of JASDDO010000019.1, forward strand.
TTTGCACAGTAATGTTTCTATTGGACTCCTGTGTTTTCTGGGTAATTTTAATCATCACTCAAGAGTTGAGTAATCTGGGGTCTTTTGGGGATTCGATGATTCGATCGGAAACTTTAACTGCGTCTATGTGTTTTTCCGGATAATTGTAGAAAATGTTGAAAAGTTCGACCGGATATAAATACCCACTTTTTCCCTGTCGGGAAATTTCCAAGTGTTGGATCTTTCCGTAGTTTGAGAACGTTCGAAGTAGTGCAAGTAACGCGATGGACCCTCTAGAAGACAACAAACCTTAACTCGATTATGTGACCGTCTTGAACTGCCCTTTGAACCTTAGGGTTTGGGGCAGTACGGCGTGCCACATGTGAGGCGTTGGCTTGACCCTTCTACGGTTGGACCGTTGGTACTGAGGCATGAAGTGAATGTTTTAAAACTTATTTCATGTGTTGAGCTGTTTCGGGAAAACTTGGGTGTTTGATTGTTCGATCGGAAAGTTTAACATATTCTATTTATCTGGAATGTGATACAATATTTGGAATTCATAAGTAGTTATGAGATAACTAATATGAATGTTATAAACATAGCAGTTTAGTCTCACTTGATTGGTTGCCACGGAATTTTGATGCGATCAAAAGTCCGTCGCAATCGCGTAGCGTACGCGGATACTCGCCGGTAAACTTAATAGATAGCTACGCCCCATAGCCCCGACCAAGTGACTGTAGGAGAACTCCGTCGCTGAAAGCATCCGTTCGGGTGCTCGCGGCAGCGGTGTTCCGCCTTAGTGCACTTTGTCGACGGTATCGGGGGTGCGGCCGTCTACTAAAGTTTGCGACGAGCATTCGGTCAGGCTGCCGGGAATCTTGTTGAATTGCCCGACTAGATATTGAAAAGAGTTTTCGATAATGAGACTAAAATGCGGGGTTTATAATTGTTAGGCATGCGATGTCTAAGTAATTCATTTGATTAGGCATGCGATGTCTATGGAGGTTGCGGATTCCAACTGTTGTAGTTTTACACTTTCTTTTCTGTGACCGTAAGTGTAATATGTGATATCGCCGGTTTCGTTGCTATATGTCAACGACAATTGGGATGGACATATTTACTTACGTTGATGACATGTGATGTTATGTGTTGCTGGATATGTTATATTGGATCGTCGTGTTTGAATAGCCGGGGGGTTTTATGTGAGATGAGTGTTTTTCATTTTCATTCATGTAAAAACTTGTATGTAATATTCTTTTATTGAGGTACTTCCAGGTTGCGGAAGATGTCACCTTTTGTATATTATTTACTTTTCCGCACTAGGATAGACCCAAGGAGGAGGGCACAAGTAACCGGGTTCTAGAGTCCAGTGGGAGACCAACTCGAGGGGTCGAGTCCGGGTCTCCTAACTTTAGAATTGGTAGGGTTGCTTGCCACTCTCGTAGGGGTCTAGGGGTGTGGGTTTGGCTATTCATCGCGACCGTGGAATCTGTGTTTTATACTGGCTCGTACTAAAACACGGACGTCCTAGTATATCCAATATTTCATATATGTTTCTTCTGCTGCGATATCTTTGATGTGATCATATGATGTTCTGTGATAGATACTGTATATAGTATATATGATATATTATATAGACGTTACTTATGTTTTACACCCGCGCTAGCCCTGCCCCGCTCTGCCGTTAGTTACCTAACCTAACGGTGCACGAGGGGACATCGAGGCGAATGCGGATGGCATACGTGTGCGTCGTATTTATCTGTGATGTTTAGGTGCTTAAATGATGGGACTTCATTAATGTGATTAATGGAAGAAAAGAAACCTAAAGATGTTGTAGAATCGAATTTCAAAAATAAAACAGGTAGCTACAGTTCTTGCTTTGCACAGCGGTATATATGATATATCCTGCATCTTATTCGATGAGGAAAGGGCCGGCGATCCCTTCACCAGGAGTGACCCCTTTAGAAATAACTGGCAGATGCTACACACTCGGTTTGTCTTTTGATAGCTTCTATAGTTTCTGTTTTGCACAGTGATATATATGATATATTCCGCACCTCATTCGACGAGGAAAGGGCCGACGATCCCTTCACCGGGAGTGACCCCTTTAGCAAAACTAGAAAAGCCTCAAAAACACTCCATTTTAAAATCATTTGATTCTACAACGATATCAAGTTCATTACGCAATAGGTTTTTAGAAAAACCTGTCGTAGCCCTCCGTCATTTCAGATAAGTAGTAGTTAGTATTCGTGCTGCGTTTATTGGCCTTTGTCAAGGCGTAGTGTGCGGTAGCCGACTAGTACTTATCTGCTTATGCATATAATGCAGATTGGATTAGGGTAGTCGTGCGACCTTGTTGGCCTTTGTCAAGGGCCGTGCGGGTGGGTTTTATTTCAATCAAGAAATGACGGGATGAACTTGAGTAGCAGCCTATGATTTGTTGGCCTTTGTCAAGGTCATAGGAGGCTTGGGGCAAAATATTATCGGGAATTTCAAGTGTTGAAATTTGCAATGAGATTGCATACCTTCTATGAGATAGTTGGATCCCGATACCCGCTGCGAGTAAGAGTTACTCCTGGGAGAGTTTTACACATTATAATTAGCCGATCAAGTAGGTGTCTAGAAAGGTGTTAACGAGGTTACGTCTCTGGGAAAATGAGGTTTACATTAATTAGGTCCGTGCGAAAGCACGGGGCACCTCCCTCAAAGTACCGACACTGGCCTGGCTGAAATATTGGCAAACTTGTAGCGTGTAATTAATCCCGGCTAGTCTTTCCTTTTAGGGTTTGAAGGAAGATTTGATAAAAACAGTGGGAGCCATCCTGATTAGATAAAATAATAACCAATCTATTCTTGCAAGAGCGCACGCAGAGTGTTTTCTTCTCTCTCCAGGTAGCGACCATGTCATGCCTTAATCAAGATAATAATACGGATATATTGACCGAACCCGCTTGTTATACTGAGCTGGGGAACGTTGGTCCCGCTCCAACTTATAATTGTTATAAGACAGAGCAGGAAATAGGGGATTACCAGAATTCCCGTGCCGTCCAAACGAAGAAAGTGCATGTTGATGCATCATCTTCGGGTGTGTTCATTATAAAGAACTGTTTCTCAGTGTCCTCTACGTCCTAGGTATTAGATACCGGATCAGGATCCCGCTAATGTAATCCGTTACATGGGCTACAGAAAGGTAGAGAACTGAGAACGGGTGATAAGTTTCATGAGACAGAAAACGGTGCAAGTGTTGCAGACAATTCTGTTGGTCACTGTCACTCTGTATTACCAGAATACATTGATTTTGAACGAATATTATTAGATACCGAACCTGATATACAAAATTATATCAGTCTCATTATTAGTAAAGAAATGATAAAATTTTGTATTGTTGGATAATGTTTTGAACATTTCCTATATCAAAAGTTGATCGGTTCAGGCACGTTATCTAAAAACATTGATGTTCTAAATCAAACTACAGTTCTTAGTATACGGAACACACACAAGAGGAATAGTTCAGAAATGAACGGATCCTTCTTGAGGTATTGTAGACTAGGTCATATCAATGCGACCCGACTAGCTGAAGTTACATTTAGATGCATATTTAAATCTGTTTGAATGTACATCTTGTGAAACTTGCTAGTCATGTCACAAAGTTTAGATGACCATAGCTCCGTTTATTGGAAACAGAGAAAGAGTTAGTGAACTCTTGGGATTGATACATACTGATGTATGAAGGTCCCCTGTCTATACATACCAAGACCGGTCCTTTGTACTTCATTACATTCTCTGATAATCTCTCAAGATTCAGACATATGTTCCTGTTGAAACACAAGTTTGAGCCTTTTGAGATATTCACAGAATATAAGTTAGAAGTAGAGAACCAATACGGGTATAAGTATTATGTCCTTTGATGAGATCAAGGAGGAGAATACTTGTGCATAGAATTCCTGGACTATTCTAAAGGAGAATGAGATTCTCTCTCAGTATTACTCCTCCGTATACACCATAGCACGATGGTATATCGGGGCGGAGCAATTGCTCCCTATTCGATATGGTGCGCTCTATGATGAGTACTACTGAGTTACCTGTTTCCTTTTGGGGGTTATGCACTTGAGAAGCTGCATACCTATTGAATTAGGTTCGAATCAGATCACAGCCTACCACTCCATATGAGATATGGTATGGGAAGAGCCCATGTCTTAAGCTAGTTAAGATTTGGGGTTGACCGGCCTATGTCTAAAAGCAACAATCCGGACAAGATCGAGGCAATGTCTGTTATGTAGAACTGGAAAGGTTCCAGCTATACAAACTACAGCAGATGATTTGGTAGAACCAAAGGATTCAGTAGATTCCAACGAACCTCAGCCTCTCTGCCGATCTAGTAGGGTTCCTCATCCGCCTGAGAGATATTTCGGTTTCTCGATGACAGTAGGAGCGAGGATTGCATCATGAGATGATGACCCAACTAGTTTCGAGCAGGCCATCAAGAGTAGGGACTCTGTAAGAATGGCTGGATGCTTAGCGATCTGAGATGGAATCTATGTACACCAACAAAGTATGGACTTTGGTCGCTATATCTGAAGGGTTAAAACCCCATCAGGAGCAAGTATATCTTGAGAAGATTACTTGGTGTAGATGGAAAAGTTGAGACTTTTAAAGCTAGACTTGTTAAAGGTTTTCATCATCGACCAGGCGTGGATAATGATGAAACCTTTTCCAGTGGCTATGCTTAAATCCATCCGGATCCTACTTGCCACGGCTACATACCATGACTATGATATCTGGCGGTTGGGTGTCATGACTGCTCTTCTAAGTGATATTTTAGAAGAGAGAGTCTATAAGTACACAGTCAGAGGGCTTCGTAGACAGTGGGAGCAGCAGAAACGTGTACAAGATGCTTTATAGGATATAGCAGGCATCGCGGAGTTGGAACATCTGTTTTGATGAAGTATTCAAATAGTTTGACTTCATCAAAATGGTAGATGAACCTTGTATATACAAAAAGGTAGTAGGGAGTATGGTGGTGATCCTCGTAGAGTACGTGGATGACATACTCTTGATAGGGAAGGAGTTTCCTATGCTACGCTCGATCAATCTCTGCTTATCACAATGATTTTCCACATAGGATCAAAGTGATACCTACTAAATCCTGGGTTTTGGATCATTGAGATAGATCTAAATGGATGTTAGGATTCTCACTAGATGTAGTGAGATGGTATCAATTGATCCTGGGAAGAATCACTGGAAATGTTCCAGGGTGATAAGGACGACTGAATGTCAGTCACAGGCATTGTCTTTACCCTTAGTGAAGGGACGGTATGTTGGAAGAGTTCCAAGCTAGATACCGTGGCATACTAGACGATAAAGGCTGGATATATCGCTACTTATGATACTACCAAAGAGGCAGTCTGGATGTATATTTGTTCATGAGATGAACTTAGTTCCTCCCATTGTGTGACAATGGAGTTGTGGCTTATGCCAAGGAACGTCCGTCCCATCAGTGATCCAGACATATTCTAAGGCAGTATCACCTGATCATGGAGATGGTTAATCTCCAGGGGATCAAGGTTAGGAGAGTAGACTCGGAGGACAACACGGCGGATCCACTCACAAAGGCTTTTTCCCAGAGAGAGACTTTTATGGGATGGTTGAGTATGAGATACTGCAACCACTGCTACAGATGGCCCTAGTGCAAGTGGGAGATTGTTAGTTATATGTATGCCTTAGAGGCCATTACTGTACATATGATGTATATTGTAGTGGATGCTGGGACATATATAGGGAAGGCTTTCTTGCTCGACATGATAGTATGCTATCTGGTTGCTCTTTATCTTAACGTGTACACTGATTGTCTCTCTGTTACATGTTGGTAAAGCCCTTAGGATGTGTACTTGACTACCTGGACTATGATGCAGATCATACTAGTAAGGACATGGTAGTCCATAAGTACATCCTTCAAGGTCCCTAGTCGTGGGTGTATCGAGACAGGGCATCGATATACCAGTGTAGACCAGCGTATACCTTCTCGACCCATACAGATGGGCGATGGATGATCTCATATCCATTGGTGTTTGACATCAGAGATGATATACGGGTGCTCAGTGGAGACTGGGTACACTGGACGGACTCGCTGAGAACTCCCAGATGGTATTATACCTTATGTCAGATGGCAGTTCTCTGGTGACACTGGTATAGGTTAGTCTGTAGACCCGAGATCGTCATAGAGTCTTGTGTGATTCCCACTGTGCTTTGATTTTCACCTTACCACGTCCAAGAGGGCATGCAAAACGGTGGTTTTTGGGTACAGTCCCGAATCACATGGAGGCAATGAGCGATAGGAGGGGATTCGTCTCTCCCGGTATAGGGAGTTGATGTTGCGCTGTGTTCGATTGGCTATAACCGGAAATCCCTGGCCAGGGTTGCTGAGATTTACTGGTAAGTGTTACCAGTAGTTTCTCGAACTGTTATAGACCTCATATCGACACGACTTATCGAGCTATTGGGGTCTGACATTTACCATCCCTAGGCAAGATATGTGACATATCAGACGATCAGACCGGACTGTACGGTAAGTGTTGCTGGTTGGATTCACAGGAGTGTGAGCGGGCTTGCTCATTGATCTTCTGATCGCTCAATACCCGGGTGGCCGTTACGTTTAGCAGACCGCTTGCGGCTTGTGGGTGTTTGATATGATCATCACCTGCTGCCGGCGTATTGACGAGTCTTTAGAGTCCTACACAGAGGTTTCCTGGCTCAACCGAAACAAAATAGGAGCGCATATGAGATATGTGCGGGACCGAGAAGAATACCAGTATGTGATACTGTATTCTATTCTCGCGATTTGTATCATCGGCAGGTTATATGTGATATAGCCGGGTTACCGAATCAAGTGTTGATTCGATACATTGATACACTTGATATTAGTCGGTTATATGCAGTATGACCGGATCATTAAATAAAGTGTTGATTTAATGATTTAATGTATAATTATATATTTGGTATATTACTTTGCATTAACTAATATTGGTTCACTTAAGATGGATTTTCTCATTTGATGTGCACATTGTATATGTGATATATTTTTGTGCACTTGATTGTATCATGTTTGATGATACATGCAAGCTTGGGTGTATGTTTACTTTAAACCCTGTTTAAGTGAATGGTTAGGGTTTTGTTATCTTTTCTTAATTATTTATTTTATTTATTATTTTAAGGCAAGAAACAAATTGGTGGCTTCTTTTGTTTTTACCTTGAAGCTTCATGAAGCTTTGACCACTTTGTTTTTCCTTAACCCTAACCATTCAACTAAACCCTAGTTTATCCTCTACACTTGTTAAACTCACCCATGGTTGCATTATGATAAGAATGACTTGGATTTTCTTTTTAAGTGAATTCTTATTATTCTTTCATCATCTTCATCTTCATCAAGCTTCATAAAAGCTTGCTAGCTTCAATGGTGCCTTGAGAAAAAGAGTGAGAAATCCAATTCTAAAGTGAACCCACTTCCTATTTCTTCATCCTCTACCACTTGCCATGTAGTATAGGGTGTTTTCTTCACAAGTTTCATGACTTGATAAAGTTGGAGCTTGATCTTGAGTTGCCTCGACGTAGATCATCTTCGGCATCGAAGTCGACGACCTAGCCCGATCATTTTTCCGACGAAACCATCGCCAGAGTTCGGGATCCGATGATCGCAGCGAAGGGACATCGTCACGGAGCTATGGAGGTGGAGGACCGGATCTACAAAGGTTGTATTTTCCGTTCACTCTTAGTTAAGTTGTTAACTTATATCATTTTCGCCTATCCTCTAGTTAACGATCGCATTAGGGTTTCTCGGCACATAGAATTTTTTTGAAATTGGCATGGTTGATCAGTTGTAGAACCTCATGGGTGTGCCTAGGAACCCTACAATGATCGCAGCGAAATGACGTCAACACGGAGCATTAGATGTGAAAGACCGGATCTACAAAGGTTGTTATCCTTTTCACTTAGTAGCAAAGTAGTTTGCTTGCTTTTTGTTTCGCCTGATCTCTTGTATACGATCTTGCATAGGGTTGTTCAGCACATAAAAAATTTGATTTTGGCATGGTAAATGCCTTGTGGAACCTCATGAGTGTGCCTAGGAACCCTACAGTGGTATCAGAGCCTAGCTAGAGCTTTAGGTGAAGTGTAGACGAAGTTAGAAATCCGATCGAACCCCGAAACCCTAATCTATACCCTTCTCTATACATTTTTTAAAATTGTGGATTTTTCCAAATTAAAAATTCTCAGAAAATAGAGCAGGGAAATATAAGGATAACTGTACAAAACGAATCCCTAACTCTACTGTAGCGCCGCGGAACCGCGGCCTCACCTTGCTTTTAGCGGCGGTTCCGCGGCCGTATGTAAATGTTAGGGATCCGTTTTCCTACAGTAATGCCCGTATATGTTTCCTGTTTCTTCTAGGAAATTTTAATCTATACTCAATAGTTGAGTTTTCTGGGTTGTATTGAGGATTCATTGATTCGATCGGATAATTTAACTTCGTTTAAGTTTTTCCGGGTAATTTAGAACGTGTTAAAAAGTTCGACCGGATATCAATAACTCACTTTTTCCCGACCCGGAAAATTTCTAAGTGTTGGATTTTTCCGTTGTTTAAGAACGTCTAAATCGTGCAAGTAACGCGATGGACCCTCTAGAAGACAACAAAGCTTAACTCGATTATGTGACCGTCTTGAACTACCTTTTGAATCTTAGGGTTTGGGGCAGTACGGCGTGCCACATGTGAGGCGTTGGCTTGACCCTTCTACGGCTGGACCGTTGGTACTGTGGCATGAAATGAATGTTTTTAAACTCCCCTCAAGTGTTGAGCTATTTGGGAAAACTTGGGTGTTTGATTATTCGATCGGAAAGTTTAACATTGTCTATTTATCTGGAATGTGATACAATATTTGGAATCCACAAGTAGTTATGAGATAACTAATTTGAATGTTATAAACATAGCAGTTTAGTCTCATTTGATCGGTTGCCATGGGATTTTGATGCGATCAAAAGTCCATCGCAATCACGTAGCGTACGCGGATACTCGCTGGTAAACTTAATAGACAGCCACGCCCCATAACTCCGACCAAGTGACTGTAGGAGAACCCCGTCGCCAAAAGCATCCGTTCGGGTGCTCGCGGCAGCGGTGTTCCGCCTTAGTGCACTTCGTCGACGGCATCCAGGGTGCGGTCGTCTACTAAAGTTTGCGACGAGCATTCGATCTGAATGTCGGGAATCTTGTTGAATTGCCCGACTTGATATTGAAAACAGTTTTCGATTTTGAGACTGAAATGCGGGGTTTATAATTGTTAGGCATGCGATGTCTAAGGAATTCATTTGGTTAGGCATGCGATGTCTATGAAGGTTGCGGATTCCAACTGTTGTAGTTTTACACTTTCTTTTCTGCGACCGTAAGTGTAATATGTGATATCGCTGGTTTCGTTGCTATATGTCAACGACAATTGGGATACGCATGTTTACTTACGTTGATGACATGTGATGTTATGTGTTGCTGGATATGTTATATTGGATCGTCGTGTTTGAATAGCCGGGTTTTTTTATGTGAGACGAGTGTTTTTCATTTTCATTCATGTAAAAAACTTGTATGTAATATTCTTTTATTGGGGCACTTCCGGGTTGAGGATGATGTCACCATTGTATATTATTTACTTTTCCGCATTAGGATAGACCCAAGACGGGGAGCACAAGTAACCGGGTTCTAGGGTCTAGTGGGAGACCATCTCGAGGAGTCGAGTCCAGGTCTCCTAACTCTAGAATTGGTAGGGTTGCTTGCCGCTCTCGTAGGGGTCTAGGGGTATGGGATTGGCTATTCATCACGACTGTGGAATCTGTATTTTATACAGGCTCAAAATAAAACACGGACGTCCTAGTATATCCAATATTTCATATGATATTTTCTGCTGCGTTATCTGTGATGTGATCATGTGATATGTTCAGATAGATATAGTATACAGTATATATGATATATTATATAAACGTTGCTTATGTTTTACACCCGCGCTAGCCCTGCCCTGCTCTGCCATTAGTTACATAACCTAACGGTGCAGACGGGACATCGAGGCGAATGCGGACGGCATAAGCGTACGTTGTATTTATCTGTGATGTTTAGGTGGACTTATATGATGGGACATTCATTAATGAGATTAATAAAAGAAAATAAACCTAAATGATGTTGTGGAATCGAATTTCAAAAATTAGGTAGCTCTAGTTGTTGCTTTGCATAGCGGTGTTCCTTGTAGAACATCCAGCACCTTATTCGATAAGGAAAGAGCCGACGATCCCTTCACCGGGAGTGACCTCTTTAGCAATAACTAACAGATGCTACAACCTTCGGTTTGTCTTTTGATTTCTTTTCTAGTTCTTGCTTTGCATAGTGGTATTGTGAATATCCTGCACCTCATTCGACGAGGAAAGAGCCGAGATCCCTTCACCGGGAGTGACCTCTTTAGCGAAACTAGCAAAAGCCTCAAAAACACTCCATTTAAAAACCATTTGATTCCGCAACGAGATCAAGTTCAAAGCGTTAAAGGTTTTCTTAAAAACTATCCGCAACCCTCCGTCATTTTAGGAAGTAGAGTACTTAGTATTCGTGCTGCGTTTGTCGACCATAGCCGAGGCGTAGTGTACGGTAGCTAAGTGATGTCTTCCTACACAGCATATGATGCGATTAGTTAGAACAGTTATGTGACTTTGTTGACCTTAGCCAAGGGTCATGTGGGTGGGTCTAATTAATCACGAAATGACAGGTAGAACTTGACTAGTGCTTATGATTTGTTGACCATAGCCAAGGTCATAGGTGCTAGGGGTAAAAACCTTTATCGGGAGTTTCAAGTGTTGAAATTTGCAATGAGATTGCATACCTCCTATATGATAGTTGGATACCGATACCCACTGCGAGTAATTGTTACTCCTGGGAGAGTTTTGCACTGTACAATTAGCCGATCAAGTAGGTGACTAGAAAGGTGTCAATGGGGTTACGCCCCTGGAAAAACGAGGTTTATTTTAATTAGGTCCGTGCGAAAGCACGGGGAACCTCTCTCAAAGTACCGGCACTGGCCTGGCTGAAAGATTGGCGAACTTGTAGAGTGTAATTAATCCCGGCTAGTCTTTCCTTTTAGGGTTTGAAGGAAGATTTGATAAAAATAGTAGGAGCTATCCTGATTAGATAAAATATATAACCAATCTAATCTTGCAAGAGCGCACGCAGAGTGTTTTCTTCTCTCTCTCTCCAGGTAGCGACCATGTCACGCCTTAATCAAGATAATAATATGGATGTATTGACCGAACCCGTTTATTATACTGAGCTGGGGAACGTTGGTCCCGCTCCAACTTATAATTGTTATAAGACAGAGCAGGAAATAGGGGAATACCAGGATTCCTATGCCGCCCAAACGAAGAAAGTGTATGATGATGTATCTTCTTCGGATGTGTTCATTATAAAGAACTGTTTCTCTGTATCCTCTACGTCCTGGGTATTAGATACCGGATCAGGATCCTGCAAATGTAATCTGTTACATGGGCTACAGAAAGGTAGAGAACTGAGAACGGGTGATAAGTTTCATGAGACAGAAAACGGTGCAAGTGTTGCAGCCAAGTCTGTTGGTCACTATCACCCTGTATTTCCAAATATATTGATTCTGAATGAATGTTATTAGATACCGAACCTGATATACAACATCATATCAGTCTCTTTATTTATTAAAGAAGGATATAATTTTGTATTGTTGGATAATGTTTTGAACATTTCCTATATCAAGAGTTGATCTGTTCAGGCACGTTATCTAAAAGTATTGACGTTCTACATCAAACTACAGTTCTTAGTATAAAGAACATACACGAGATGAAGTGTTCAGAAATGAACGAATTCTTCTTGAGGCATTGTAGACTAGGTCATGTCAATGCGACCCGACTAGCTAAGTTACATTTAGATGCATATTTAAATTGGTTTAAATCTACATCTTAAGAAACTTGCCAGTTATGTCACAAAGATAAGATGACCATAGCTCCGTTTACTGGAAACAGAGAAAGAGTTAGTGAACTCTTGGGACTGATACATAGTGATGTATAAAGGTCCCCAGTCTATATATGCCACGACCGGTTTTTTGTACTTCATTACATTCACTGATGATCTCTCTAGATTCAGACATATGTTCCTGTTGAAACACAAGTCCGAAACTTTTGAGATAATCACCGAATATAAGTTAGAAGTAGAGAACCAATATAGGTATAAGTATTATATCCTATGATGAGATCAGGGAGGAGAATACTTGTGCATGGAATTCTTGGACTATTCTAAAGGAGAATGAGATTCTCTCTCAGCATTACTCCTCCGTATACACCACAGCACGTAGGCGTATCGGGGTGGAGCAATCGCACCATATTTGATATGGTGTGCTCTATGTTGAGTATTACTAAGTTACCTGTTTCCTTTTGGGGGTTATGCACTTGAGAAGCTGCATACCTATTGAATTGGGTTCGAATCAAATCAGTGCCTACCACTCCATATGAGATATGGCATGGGAAGAACCCATCTCTTAAGCAAGTTAAGATTTGGGGTTGTCCGGCTATGTCAAAAGCAAAATCCGGACAAGATTGAAGCAAGGTCAGTTCTGTAGAACTGGAAAAAGTTCCAGCTATACAAACTACAGCTGATGATTTGATGGAACCAAAGGATTCAATAGTCACCGACGAACCTCAGCCTCTCCGCCAATCTAGTAAGGTTCCTCATCTGCTTGAGAGATACTTCGGTTTCTCGATGACAGTGGGAGCGAGGAATGCATCATGAGATGATGACCCAACTAGTTTCGAGCAGGCCATCAAGAGTAGGGACTTTGTAAGAATGGCTGGATGCTTAGTGATCTGAGATGGAATCCATGTACACCAACAAAGTATGGACTTTGTTTGCTATATCTGAAGGGTTAAATTCCCATCAGGAGCAAGTATATCATAAGAAGATTACTTGGTGTAGATGAAAAAGTTTAGACTTTCAAAGCTAGACTTGTTAATGGTTTTCGTCATCGACCAAGCGTGGATAATGATGAAACCTTTTCCAGTGGCTGTGCTTAAGTCCATCCAGATTCTACTTGCCACGGCTACATACCATGACTACGATATCTGGTGGTTGGGTGTCATGACTGCTTTTCTAAATATTGATTTAGAAGAAAGCGACTATAAGTACACAGCCAGAGGGCTTCGTAGACAGTGGGAGCAGCGGAAACGTGTGCAAGTTGCTTTACAGGATAAAGCAGGCATCACGAAGTGGGAAGTGATGTGGTAGTCAAAGAGTTTGACTTCATCAAAATGGTAGATGAACCTAGTATATACAAAAAGGTAGTAAAGAGTAAGGTGGTCATCCTCGTATTATACGTGAACAACATACTCTTGATAGGAAAAGAGTTTCCTATGCTACGCTCGGTCAATCTCCTCTTATCACATGGATTCTCCATATAGGATCAAAGTGATACCTCCTAAATCCTGGGTGTTGGATCTATGAAATAGATCTAATTGGAAGTTAGATTTCTCACTAGTTGTAGAGAGATGGTATAAATCGATCTTGTGGAGAATCACTGGAAAGGTTCCAGGGTAATAAGGACGACTGAATGTCAGTCGCAGGCATTGTCTTTACCCTCAGTGGAGGGACGGTATGTTAGAAGAGTTCCAAGCTAGATACCGTGGCAAACTACACGATAAAGGCTGGTGACATCGCTATCAAAGATATTACCAAAGAGGCAGTTTGGGTGTATAATAGTTCATGAGATGAACTAGGTTCCTACCATTGTGTGACAATGGAGGTGTGGCTTTGGCCCAGGAACCCTGGTCCCATCAGTGACCCAGACATATTCTGAGGCAGCATCACCTGATCATGGAGATAGTTGATCTCCAGGGTGATCAAGGTTAGGAGAGTAGACTCAGAGAACAACACGGTGGATCCACTCACAAAGGCTTTTTCCCAGAGAGAGACTTTTATGGGATGGTTGAGTATGAGATACTGCAACCATTGCTACAGATGGCCCTAGTGCAAGTGGGAGATTGTTAGTTATATGTATACCGTAGAGGCCATTACTGTACATGAGATGTATATTGCAGTGGATGCTGGGACATATATAGGTAGGACTTTCTTGCTCGACATGATAGTACGCTATCTGGTTGCTCTTTATCTTAACATGTATACTTATTGTCTCTCTGTTACATGTTGATAAAGCCCTTAGGATGTGTACTCGACTTGCAGGACTGTGATGTAGATCATACTAGTGGGGCCTGGGTAGTCCATGAGTACATCCTTCAATGTTCCTAGTCGTGGGAATATCGAGACGGGGCATCGATCTTCCAGAGTAGACTAGCATATATCTTCTCGACCCATGTGATGGGCGATAGATGATCCCATATCTATTGGTGTTTGACATCAGAGATGGTATGCGGGTGCTCAGTGGTGACTGGGTACACTGAACGGACACGTCGAGAACTCCCAGATGGTTTTATACCTTACGACAGATGGCAGTTCTCTGGTGACACTGGTACAGCTTAGTCTGTTGACCCAAGATCGTCATAGAGTCTTGTGTGTCTCCCACTGTGCTTTGATTTCCACCCTACCACGGCTTTACTGAGTCGTGCAAATAGGTGGTTTTTAGGTACAGTCCTGATTCACATGGAGGCAATAAGCGATAGGAGGGGATTCGTCTCTCCCGGTATTGGGGGTTGATGTTGCACTATGCTCGACTGGCCATAACTGGAAATCCCTGGCCAGGGTTGAACTGATTTACTGGTAAGTGTTATCAGTAGTTTCATGCTTGTTATGGACCTTACATCGGCATGACTTATCAAGCTACTGGGGTCTGACGTTTACCACTCCTAGGCGAGATATGCGACATATCAGACGAACAGATCGGACTGTACGGTAAGTGTTACTGATTGGATTCACAAGAGTGTGAGCAGGCTTGCTCGTTGATCTTCTGATCGCTCAATACCCGGGTAGCCGTTACGTTTAGCAGACCGCTTGCGGCTTGTGGGTATTGATATGATCACCGCCTACTACCGGCGTATTGACGAGTCTTTAGAGTCCTACACAGAGGTTTCCTGGCTCAAGTGAAATGAAATAGGAGCGCATATAAGATATGTGCGGGACCAAGAATAATACCAGTATATGATACTGTGTTCTATTCTCGCGATTTGTATCATCGGACGGTTATATGTGATATAGCCGGGTTACCGAATCAAGTGTTGATTCGATATATTGATACACTAGATATTAGCCGGTTATATGCGATATGACCGGATCATTAAATCAAGTATTGATTTAATAATTTAATGTATAATTATATATTTGATATATTACTTTACATTAACTAGTATTTGTTCACTTATGATTGATTTTCTCACTTGATGTGCACAAGTTGTATATATGATATATGTTTGTGCACTAGTTTGTATCATGATTGATGATACATGCAAACTTAGGTGTGTGTATGACTTACATCATGTTTAGGTTAATGGTTGGGTTCTATTTATTTTATTTATTTTTCCCAAAAACAAAATGGTGGCTTTCTTTGTTTTTTGCTTGAAGCTTCATGAAGCTTTGTAAGCATCTTTGACAAAGTCTGACCATTTTGTTTTGCATGAGATTTTCACTAACCTAACCATTAGCTCAAACTAGGGTTTAGTCTCTACAAAGGTTAACTCACCCATGGTTGCATTATGATATACTTCACTTGATTATTCTTTTTAGTTAATTCATTATTCATTTTTATTCTTTCTTCTTCTTCTTCTTCAAGAAGAAGAAAAACCTTTCTTGAAAATGACCAAGTGAAGATTAAGTGTGAGAAATCCAAATCCAAAGTGAACCCACTTCCTATTTTTTCATCCTCTACTACTTGCCATGTAGTATAGGGTGTTCTATTCATAAAGTTCATGACCAAGTGAAGATGGAGCTTGAGTTTGAGTCTCCTCGACGTAGATTATTTTCGGCCTCGAAGTCAACGACCTAGCCCGCTCATTTCTCCGAAGAAACCATCGCTAGGGTCTAGGATCCCGATGATCGCAGCGAAGGGACGTCAACACGGAGCATTAGAAGTGAAGGACCGGATCTACAAAGGTTGTTATCCTTTTCACTTAGTAGCAAAGTAGTTTGCTTGCTTTTGGTTTCGCCTAATCTCTAGTATACGATCTTGCATAGGGTTGTTCGGCACATAAAAAATTTGATTTTGGCATGGTAGATACCTTGTGGAACCTCATGAGTGTGCCTAGGAACCCTACACGTTTGACTTGATTAATTACTCGTACATAACACTTCTTTACAGTATTGTTTACGGTCGTTACTTGAATAACATACTTGCCTCATTTCATGCTATTCGAACATGTATACCTTGTTTTTTTCTGATCTCTGAAATGTCTCATGTACATGAATATATAATTAGATATTATATGTTTGACTTGAAGCTATTACATGATATACTTGACTTGATTTTGAACATGAACATTTGGATTTAATACTCGAATATCCAAACTTGAACTTGAACACTTGACTCGACTTGATCGAACCATGAATATAACTTAACATGAATACCTGAATACATGATTACAACTTAAACATGAACTTGTACATTTTTTATGTTCATGGATTCTGCCAAGACCTATAAACTTGAACTATATAATACAATACGCGGGGATAAAAGGGTAGATCGGTACGGAACGTATATCATGGCACGGGAGGTCACTTAAAAGATACCTACATGAATTCACGTGCTGTTTTCCCGTGAGTTATGACGGGGCTTTGTGCTACATGTTACCATAGTCCACGGGGTAAGATGGATTCCTCTCGTATACATGAATACCTTCTTTATCAAACTACAAACAACTACGTTAGAATAGAATAACCATATTCATAGAATTGCCATGCTTATATACCTTGCCATACTTATATAATTGTTTTCCAAGCTCGTGTTACACTGTATGTTATATAGAACTTTCATGTTACATAGAATTGCCATGCTTAATTATTAATGTTACTCGTTCATAGCATAATGATAGTAGTTCTTAATTTATACACTTGTCATTATCATTTCTATACTTATTCTTTTTTGGGACTTATCGAGCGCTAGTTCGCTGACGGGCATTCTACCCACTTCTTTCTATTCTTGGAATGTTCGTCAGGTGATATTGAGACAGAGAAGATAGAAGTGGTCGAAAAGGAGTATAACCAGTCCGCATCACAAACGAACGTATAGTTTCTTTCAGCTTTTCATTTCATTTCACCTTATTTATGTCTGCCTCTTTATTAAGGCTTATCATGCTAAATATCTCGTATTCGGATATTTTGTCAATTAAGAATCATGAATATAATAAATCAGAGTTGGATATTATTCTTTTATTTGTTCTTGTTATTTTATGTTGCTTATAGACGCTTAGCGTATTTATTTCGAGAAACGGCCTTCTCATAATAAATACGTTGCGGGCTTGCTACGTCACTGTTTCTATCTACTGGAAAGCAGGGCGTGACAGGTTTTGTTGGTGGCCCATGCAGGTCAGTTCTGCATGAATATCGTAAGCAATATAATACAAGAATTATGAAATACAAATATTACATTCGACTTTTCTTTTGAATCCTACCCCATTCCTTGAATCCATCTTAAACTCCACCTTTGGTTTTCTTGAAGACCATCTCTCGACTTTTGAATTCTTAACTCTTGTTCACCCTTTCTACTTGTATCTAATAGGTCTATTAGCTCAATTGGTTAGGGTATCGATCGACGAAGCTCGAAGATGATATCATCCTTAGCTTTCTAGTACCTTATTGTGGCGTACTTCTTATGGGAATTTCGGGGACGAAATTATTTTAAAGGAGGGTAGACTGTAACGAATGCACCATGATCTCATCCCTTTGAATCCTTTTCTTGTTTTCCCTGATAATCGTGTCTCGACGTAAAAGAAACAAAATTGCGAACCATTCATCTTCAGTTAATCTTATTTTGTTAATCTTTTTAATTCCTTATTGTTTTCTTCCATTGACTCTGATAATAGGATTTGAGTGTCTTAAATGGAGTTATCTGATTGTAACTATGAACTGCAGCATATTTACAATGCGGTACTCTACTTGAGTGGCTTAGAGTTCTACCTTTGATTCACTTTTCTCTTGATTTAGCTATGTTCTACCGCGTATCCTTATTCTTGATTATCGAATCCTATCTTCTTTGCTAACTTATATCTTTCCCTGATTTTTAAATTCGATTTTTCATTTTTATCTTTGTACTATTTTTTAATTCAATCCCCAAATACTTTTCTTCTATTCGAGTGCTTGCTTACGGCTTTCTTGTAAATTATTCTTGAATTATCCTAACAGTATTTTCTCATCTTTCTGATTGTCTTATCGCGATTACTTAGAGTATCGACTGACAGAGGGCAATGACGAAACGCGACGACATCATCCTAATCTTGTTTCCTTACTCTGTTGCAATATCTTTCTTGAGTAATTTCGAGGACGGAATTATTTTAAGGAGGGTAGGATGTAACGACCCCAATATTATTATATCTTTGTGTTTTCATTCTTTAGTAAAATATTGTATTTATTTATTCTTAGTATTTTTCCGTATATTTTGTTTTCTATTAAATATATTATTTTATTATTCCATCTATTTTTCCCAAGTCTATTTCTTTATACTAAATCTTAAACTATTTCAAATTAAAACAAGACCTGACCTAGCCCATAACCCAAACTAAATCTCATTTTCATTTTCTTTTATAAAACTATGAGCCCAAAAGCCCGCTTTCTTTTCAAGCAACATCATATATTAAATTCTAATTAAATATGTTCATGAACAACCTTGTAGTTCATCGGTTAATTCCTTCCATTGTTATTTCATAGGTCACATGTTCAAATCTTCATTCTTGCAACTATTTTTATCTATTTTTTAAACCCTCTCATAACCTACAAATGAGTTCTTTCATTTCATCTTTCTTTTAACCCTCAAAATGAATGCATATAATAATGGTTATGACTTTGAATTATTATATTGACCATATTAATATTCTTTTATATGTTCTCTCCTTCATTGTTCATCCTCCTTCAAAAAATTATTTCAAATCATCATCCTTAAAGCACTTAAAGTTTCGGCGTTACTGGAGCTCACTTCATCTCTAGAAATTCAAGACCGAAGTATTGCACCGTTCACAAACATCATCACTTAGACTTGTTTTAACCGCTAGAAATCGAATCAGTGAGCGGGTTGTTATACCGACTCACACAACCCGTAAGTCCCTTCTCTTTTCCTCCCCACATCTTTTTATTCTCCTCTTGTCATATCTCGTGAATCCGCTATTCTTTTCATATCATAATCCATAAGAAGATAAACATAAACATATACATATATACAAGTCTTGATATATATGGCTCTATACGATTTAATAATACCTTATTGTGTCTTGTTCAAATTAAAGTGTTTTCAATTCTTTGTTCGTGACTATGAATGTTTATTATGAGTTGTGAGAACATAAATTTTATGCCAAAATATATCTACGATATCTCATAGAATCGGTTTGCTTATTAATAGAAAAGTAGAAGCTTGCATAAAAATACTAGTTAATCTTTTTGCCGATTTTAATATACATATCAATACTTTTACCTTTAAAATAATTTTTAGAAATTAATTTTTACTTCTGGAAATTTCAAAAAATTTATCTTGGATAGAATATATTTTTTTGTACATACTGTAAAAATTTTAGATCGAATCGCTTAATGGTTTAGGAATTATATCGTTTTTATTCACTGTTCGTAAAAACAGAAAATTGCATTTATCGGTCAACTTCTTAGACACATAACTTGGTTTACCAATATCCAAATTGAGAAAACACAAGTGTTTGAATAACTACATCGAAAGATCTAGATTTTCTTAGTTTTAAGTTTTTACTGAAAATCGGTGTAAAATATAGAAAACCGTGTTACAATATTAAGCGACGAATCTGGACATAATATGTCCTGATTTGCACACTGTTTTTAAATAGGACATAACTCAAACTCCCGTTATCTGTTCGTGACAAACTTTAGATGTGTAGATGCACAATTGATAGAACTATAATTTTCTGTATATTATATTACTTAGAAATGTATGAAACAACCCCATATAGTCTTTGTAATACGATAAATGGTTGCTGTCCAGAATCTGAATATCTGTTTTAAACTCTGATATTAAAATGATCATAAGTAGAGCTTCAGAAATCCAAATCGTGCGAATCTTAGTGTTTTGAATAACTACATCGAAATACATACAATTTTATAATAATTTTCGTAACTTGAAATGTTAGTGTATATGCCCTAGGGGCCATTATTGTATCATACTTGTATGCATATTACTTAATGGAAGCTTGGGATATTCACAGTTGAATATACAGTCTTGCTAAAAATGGTAGTATGCTACTTGGTTTGTATCTACTTTAATATGTGCATATGTTTCTTGTAACGTATCACTTATACATATTAGTAGAGCCCACAGGATCTTTGCTTGATTACCAGCGTTGTGATGGCAGTCACACTAGTGGGGGCTGGGTAGTCTGTAAGCAACATCCTATATAGGTCCCTGGTCATTGGATTATCGAGATAGGGCATCGATATTCCGGAGTAGACTAAGTGTGTACGCTTCTCATCCCAGTTGGGGAGATGGTCTGTCCCACAGCCATTAGTACGTCGTACTGGAGATAGTATACAGGTACTCGTTAGGTTACGGGTACATCGGACAGGACTCGCAGGGGAACTGATTGGTTGGTATTATGCCCGTCGTCAGTTAACAGTTCCCAGATGACATGAGTACAGCATAGTCCGCAGACTTGACACTGCTACTTCGTCTCGAGTGTGTCCCACTGTTCTTAGATTGCTACCCTACCACGGCTCAAAGGAGTCGTGCAAACAGGTAGCAGTTGGGTGCAGTCCCGAGCACTTGGAGGCAGTAGTGGTTAGATAGGATTCGTCTCTCCCGGTATTGGGAGATGATATCGCGCTGTGTCAGAGAGCCATTACGCAAAGTCCCTGGCCAGGGCAAGCGAGATATACTGGTAGGTTCCAATAGCTTCTCAGGGTGTAATAGGCTTCGCTCCAACATGACTTATACAGCTATTAGGGGACTGACGCTTGCCGCCCCTAAGCTTGATATGTGATAGTCTTAGACGAACAGACCGGACTATACGGAGATTGTCACATCAGGCTCAGTGGGAGTTCGGATGAGTTTCCTTATCGGCCTTCTTATCGACATCTACCTGGAGACCGTTACGTACAGCTAGTGCCACTTGCGGTCTGTGGTTAAACCCATTGACATCGTAATGTCGAGTCTTTAGAGTCCCACACAGAGAGTTTCCCTACTCCAGGCGAAACGATATAGAGGTCGTACGGTTTTACGACAAGGGTTCGGACGCATACGTGTGTTTACGCACTTACGACTTTTCAGACAGTTTTTACTAGCCGGCTTTGGTTTAAGCCAGATTCTAGTATCGGGTTATTGGATTTATACAGTCTAAAGTTTTTCCGTGTTTTCACGGATTGGAGGGGCGTTCTCGTAATTTGTCGGGAAGCTTCTAGAAGAGTGGTGACTAAGGGGTTAAGGTGGCATGGGCATTAAATAAATGCTTAATGACTCATTTGTGTGATTCATCCTTTGTATTAAATGATGCATTAATTAGTTGGTGTGTCATATGATGAATCACACTAGATGAATGAATCTAACCATGATGATTAATCATTTATATTATTTATTTGATAAATTGTTATGGTTGTTAAATTCACATGAGCTCATTATTCATTCTCATTCTTATCTTCACCTTCTCTCTCGTCAAGCTCTCTCTCTTCAAACCCTAACCCTAACCTCTCATGTGTTGAGATCAAGGGTTAGCTAGACTAATACATCCATAACCTCACTCTATATCCCCTAGGTAGCTTAGATTAGCACTTTAAGCAACTTAGTTATCTCAAGTTAGAGATTAAGTTTGGCGTAGGAGCTCTCGGGTGGATCGTCTTTGACTCGAGGAGGCCGTTGAGGTGCCGATGTTCCAAGGAGCCTACGAGGAGTGGAGGACAGCGATGAAGACCCGAAGGACAAGTAACGTGAGGTATAACTTCGTATCCGAGTAGTTAAATCTCTAGTAGTTAGTTAGCAATGGTTTAGATAACGATTCATGCGCTCAAGTCCGTGTTACGAAGCTCTTATAATCATTTTTCATATTCCGTCTCCCCGCAAGTTCGTGGGGTGCGTGACATGGATTTACAGTGGTATCAGACCCAACTAAACCATTAGTAGCTTGTTAGCAACTGATTAGAAGTTCGATCGACGAAAAACACGAAAACAAAACCCTAACCCCTTTACAGTTTCTGTTAATTTTAAAAGTGTCTGAAAATATTTTTGACATACCTTAAAATTCACAGCAGGGAAATTAATGAATACTGGGAAAATACGAG
This sequence comes from Agapanthus africanus, assembly GCA_030015575.1. Taxonomy (NCBI): domain Eukaryota; kingdom Viridiplantae; phylum Streptophyta; class Magnoliopsida; order Asparagales; family Amaryllidaceae; genus Agapanthus; species Agapanthus africanus. The sequence goes on from JASDDO010000019.1 coordinate 830,099,782, forward strand.
CCAGTAACTCGGCAAAACGGCTACGGATCCGCGGCAATAGAGTGCTTCTGCCGCGGATCCGCCGCCGAGTCAACGCCGAGTTGACTCGGAGTTTCACAGTAATTCATAATTTCTGGTTTTTTGTTTTCCTGTATGTTCTGTTTCTACCCAGGTTGCTTCTTTGCTGGTTTGCTTTTGGGGTAAACACGGAATATGGTTATCGATCGATGTTCTAAGATATTTGCTAATCAGGTTATGATCTGTAATATTTAATGTGTTCGTAAACCTCCCCTAACTGCTAGTATGTCGGTTAGCAGGGGGTTGCACATTTCTGTAATGTTTACTGTTTGTGTATATGGACTTGATTGGAATATTGTGATGATTAGCCGGGGTTTGAGATGGGTTTTATATTCATTCATTCGATATAAATGTAATATGATGTAATATTCTTTTGCGGGGCACATCCAGGTTGCGGTTGTAGCCACCGTTGTATTATTTCTTTTTACTGTTTTTGCTCCTAGGATAGACCCAAGGTGGGGTGCACAAACTACCGGGTATGTTGAAGTGTTTAGTGGCCTACTCACGTTATTGAGGGAGACCGCTTCACTTCGGGTACTTGCCAGGTAGTTTGCCGTACCCGTAGGGGTTTAGGTTGGGGTAATGGCTATTCATCACAACTGTGTAATCCGTCTTTTATTGCAGGCTCAAAGTAAATGCGGATTGCTAGTAAATCCAATAAATTTTATCTGTGATCTGGAATGCTTATTATTACGTCTGACGAATGTACAATATCTATATATGATAGCTATTAGACGTCGCTTATGTTTTACACCCGCACTAGCCCAGCCCCCGCTCTGTCGTTAGTTAAGTAACCTAACGGGTGATGACGGGACTCAGTGGCGAATGCAGATGGCATAAGAGGACGTTGTATTTTCGTTGTTTTCTGCAATGATAGGATTAAAGATGGGACGCATTATTATAATGCAAAGAAAATAAACCAAAGTTAAATCGTTGGAACAAATTTAAAAGAAACCACTCGGTTATTTTAAAAGAGCAGAATTTTTTAATTGCGGAGCTTTAACCACTCCTTTTAAAAAGCTATCAGGTTCCTTCGATTATATCAAGTTCACTACGTTCATGGTTTTGCCAAAACCATTCGTAGCCCTCCATCATTTCATTTGGGTATTCAGTAGTATTCAAGCTATGTATATTTGGCCCTTAGTCAAAACATAGTGTTTGGTAGCTGCTGGGGTATTCATTTGTTGCATAGATATATGCGTTGGTTTGGGACAGTCGTATTACTTTTCTTGGCTCTTAGTCAAGAGTATATACGGGTGGGTTCAAATTAACCTGGATAATGACGGATAGAACTTGACATGTGACTTATGACATATTTGGCCCTTAGTCAAAGTCATAAGAGCATGGGGCAAAAATCCTTATCGGGAGTTTCTAAAGAAACTGAAATTTGCTAGTGTTGCATACCATTTTGGAGTTTGATGAATGTTGGTAGGATTCCTTCAACGTTATCATACGATGATATTTTGGATCCCGATCCTACTGTGAGTACAAGCTACTTATCAGGAGATTCGTCACTTAACGACCAACGCTATAAACCAAGTAGGTGTCGAGAAAGGTGTCAGCGGGGCTACGCCCCCAGAGAAAAGAGGTTATTTAATTAAGGAATTTCGCGAAAGCGTTGGAAAACCTCCCTCGAAGTATCGACACTGGCCTGGCTGAACGGTTAAGCAAGTATTGTACGGTGAGAATTGTCCTGACTAATTCTTCTTTTATGGTTTGGGGAAGGATTCGAGAAACAGTGGGAGCCATCCTGTTTAGATAAACTTAAAACCAATCTAAACTTGCAACAGCATCATGCTAAAAAGTTTTCTTCTCTCTCTCTTAATTACAGCGACCTTATGACCACACATAGGTTACATCTAGATAACAAATTACTGAATCTTACTTATATGATTGGCAAAGGTCTGTCCAGATGTCCATTGCCTATGACAAGCTGGACCACCCTATTACTACTCAAGATCCCGCCATCCCAGGTCCAGTTTCCACTGTCGCGGATATGGATATTCGTCAGACAAGGGAAAAACATAAAGCGAAAGCTAAGTGCCTCGTGTTAGCTTCAGTTGATGGTGTATACCAGAAGCAGCACGAGAAGATGGACTTAGTTTCCATCTTTCTCCATAACAAAGATTCATATGGAGAGCAATGTCATATCATTAGATATGAAACCTCGAACGAATTAATTCAAGCGAGGTTGGCTGACGGGTCATCTGTAGGGGACAACGTCCTTACAATGACTAGCTGTATTGATGAGCTCCAGGATCTGGAGACCGCGTTGGGAAACGAGTCAAGTACTGACTTGATTCTACAGTCTCTGCCTCCTACCCTAAAGGAAACCAGGAAAGTAGAAGGAAAGAGAAAGGCAAAAGTTTCGGGACTGGATATAGTAAAAGAGGGACGTTCCTATTGTTACAGGAATGAACAATGGCAGAATGATTGCAGGGCTAGCAAAGCCAGTAGCCAGGATTCGAAGCATGTTGTGGCTTCAGCCTCAGGTGTGTTTGTAATTGAGAACTGTTTGTCAATTAACTCTACTTTCTGGGTATTTGATACCGGAGCAGGATCTCATATCTGTAATTCATTACAAGCTTTGAGAAACAGTAGAGTTATAAAGGTAGGTGATTGGTCTCTCAAAGTTGCAAACGGAATGAGCGTAGACGCTGAATCCGTGGGAGAATATCGCCTAGGTTTGACAAGTGGGCATATATTGATTCTACGTAACTGTTTATATGTACCTAATATGATTTGTAATATCATATCAGTATCCTCACTTTCGAGAGAGGGATATGATTTTACATTAATAAGCGATGTAGTTAACATCCACCTAAATCAAGTTCTGATTGGGTCCGGTACATTAGATAACGGTATATACGTATTAAGTCAAGCTCGGGTTTTCAATGTCCAGAACACACTTAAAAGAAAGTCTTCAGAAATAAATCAGGCTTTCTTATGGCATTGTAGACTAGGTCACATCAATGAGAGAAGGTTGACTAAGTTATATAGAGAAGGATATTTGAATCCGTTCGAATATCAATCTTATGCCACTTGTGAATCTTGTCTCAAAGGAAAGATAACAAAGACTCCATTCACTGGACACGGAGTAAGAGCAAGCGAGCTCCTGGGACTCGTACACAGTGACGTGTGCGGTCCAATGTCTACACATGCGTGAGGTGGTCATTCCTACTTCATTACTTTTACGCATGATTTCTCTAGGTATGGATATGTTTTCTTAATGAAGCATAAATCCGAGGCCTTTGAGAAATTCCAAGAATACAAGAATGAAGTGGAAAAACAAACAGGCAAGAGTATAAAGACACTAAGATCTGATCGAGGTGGTGAATACTTAAGTGCCAAGTTCCTGGGTTACTTAAAAGAGAATGGAATTCTCTCTCAGCTTACTCCTCCATACACGCCACAACATAACGGTGTATCAGAAAGGTGGAATCGAACCCTATTGGATATGGTTCGTTCCATGATGAGTAACGCTGAGTTACCGCGATCATTCTGGGGATATGCACTAGAATCAGCTGCATATCTTTTGAACCAGGTTCCCACCAAGACTGTGCCTACCACACCATATCAGATATGGAGTGGGAAGAAACCCTATCTTCAGTATCTGAAGATTTGGGGATGTCCGGCTTATGTTAAAAAGCAGCATGTGGACAAACTCGAGGCACGATCAGTACTATGTAAGTTTGTGGGATATCCAAAGAACTCCACGGGGTATCTATTCTATTACGTAGAGGAACAAAAGGTCTTTGTTTCTCGTAATACCTATTTTCTAGAATATCAGTTTTTAAAAAAGGAAACAAGTGGGAGCGAAATATAACTGGAAGAAATTCCAGAACCACAAACTACTACTGAAAGTATGGTAGAACCAGAGATTTCAGAAGAAATGGACATCCCGACGCCACTCCGTAGGAGTAGTAGGCAATCTCATCAGCCCGAGAGATACTATAGTTTTCTCATAGACGGGGATAGAGAGGATTGCACTATTGACTATGATGAGCCTACTAGCTTCCAGCAAGCCATTCAGAGCGGTGACTCAATAAAATGGCTGGATGCAATGCCGACCGAAATGGAGTCCATGTACACTAACAAAGTATGGACTTTGGACATTGCTCCAGATGGGGTAAAACCCGTAGGATGCAAATGGATCTTCAAAAAGAAGATTGGTGTAGATAGACAGGTTGAAACCTATAAGGCTAGACTTGTTGCAAAGGGTTTCCGTCAAAGACCTGGTTTGGACTATGATGAAACCTTTTCTCCAGTGGCTATGCTTAAATCTATTCGGGTCCTTCTTGCTATTGCTGCCTTCCACGATTATGAGATCTGGCAGATGGACGTAAAGACGGCCTTTCTAAATGGTAATTTGGAAGAAAGCGTCTATATGGATCAGCCAGAGGGATTCATTCAGAGTGGGAGCAGTGGTAAAGTATGCAAGTTGCTTAAGTCTATTTATGGACTAAAGCAGGCATCGCGGAGTTGGAACATCTGTTTTGATGATGCTGTCAAAGAATTCGACTTTATCAAAAATCAAGATGAACCATGCATATACAGTAAGATTGTAGGGAGAGCTGTAGTATTCCTCGTCTTGTACGTGAATGACATTCTCCTAATAGGAAATGATATTCCTATGTTACAGTCAGTCAAAAGATTCTTCTCACATAAATTCTCCATGAAAGACCTGGGTGATGCCACCTACATTCTGGGAATCCGGATCTATCGTGATAGATCAAAGAGGATGTTGGGACTTTCGCAGTCCAGGTACATAGACACCATAGTGAAGAGATTTAGTATGGATGATTCTAAGCGCGGTAACCTACCGGCTTGTCACGGAATCACCCTCTCCAAAGAGATGTCTCCCAAGACTGATTTGGAAAGGGATCGCATGTCGATTATACCCTATGCTTCTGCGGTAGGCTCTATAATGTATGCGATGTTATATACCAGACCAGATGTAGCATACGCATTGAGCGTAGTAAGCCGGTATCAAGCAAACCCAGGGGAGAAGCACTGAATAGCAGTAAAGAACATTCTCAAGTACCTAAGGAGGACTAAGGAGATGTTCTTGGTGTATGGCGGAAAAGACCTCCAGATGGAGGCCTTTGCCGACTCAGGCTTCCAGAGTGACAAAGATGACTCCAAGTCCATGTCGGGTTATGTCTTTACCCTCAATGGAGGGGCGGTCTGTTGGAAGAGTTCCAAGCAGGAGACCGTTGCTGACTCAACAATGGAAGCAGAGTACATAGCTGCTTGCGATGCCGCAAAAGAAGCTGTCTGGATGAAGAAGTTCCTCACAGAACTTCAGATGGTTCCTTCCAGTGTTGGTCCAATACCTCTGTATTGTGACAACAACGGCGCTATAGCTTTAGCGAAGGAACCCAGGTCCCATCAGAAGTCCAGACACATCTTAAGGCGGTATCACCTGATCAGGGAGATCGTAGATCGCCGGGAGATCGAGGTGAAGAGAGTAGAGACGGAGAATAACATTGCTGATCCATTCACAAAGGCCCTTCCTCAGACGCAGTTCGAGAGGCTATTCGAGATGATAGGTCTGCAATATGCCAGCTCATGGCCCTAGTGCAAGTGGGAGATTGTTGGTGTATATGCCTTAGAGGCCATTATTGTATCATACTTGTATGTATATTACTTAATGGAAGCTTGGGATATTCACAGTTGAATATACAGTCTTGCTAAAAATGGTTGTATGCTACTTGGTTTGTATCTACTTTAATATGTGCATATGTTTCTTGTAACGTATCACTTATACATATTAGTAGAGCCCATAGGATCTTTGCTTGATTACCAGCGTTGTGATGGCAGTCACACTAGTGGGGGCTGGGTAGTCTGTAAGCAACAACCTATACAGGTCCCTGGTCGTTGGATTATCGAGATAGGGCATCGATATTCCGGAGTAGACTAAGTGTGTACGCTTCTCATCCCAGTTGGGGAGATGGTCTGTCCCACAGCCATCAGTACGTCGTATTGGAGATAGTATACAGGTGCTCGTTAGGTTACGGGTACATCGGACAGGACTCGCAGGGGAACTGATTGGTTGGTATTATGCCCGTCTTCAGTTAACAGTTCCCAGATGACATGAGTACAGCATAGTCCGCAGACTTGACACTGCTACTTCGCCTCGAGTGTGTCCCAGTATTCTTAGATTGCTACCCTACCACGGCTCAAAGGAGTCGTGCAAACAGGTAGCAGTTGGGTGCAGTCCCGAGCACTTGGAGGCAGTAGTGGTTAGATAGGATTCGTCTCTCCCGGTATTGGGAGATGATATCGCGGTGTGTCAGAGAGCCATTACGCAAAGTCCCTGGCCAAGGCAAGCGAGATATACTGGTAGGTTCCAGTAGCTTCTCAGGGTGTAATGGGCTTCGTTCCGACACGACTTATACAGCTATTAGGGGACTGACGCTTGCCGTCCCCTAGGCTTGATATGCGATAGTCTTAGACGAACAAACCGGACTGTACGGAGATTGTCACATCAGGCTCAGTGGGAGTTCAGATGAGTTTCCTCATCGGCCTTCTTATCGACATCTACGTGGGGACCGTTACGTACAGCTAGTGCCGCTTGCGGTCTGTGGTTAAACCCACTGCCATCGTAGTGTCGAGTCTTTAGAGTCCCACACAGAGAGTTTCCCTACTCCAGGAGAAACGATATAGAGGTCGTACGATTTTACGATAAGGGTTCGGACGCATACGTGTGTTTACGCACGTACGACTTTTCGGACAGTTTTTACTAGCCGGCTTTGGTTTAAGCCAGACTATAGTATCGGGTTATTGGATTTATACAGTCTAAAGTTTTTCCGTGTTTTCACGGATTGGAGGGGCATTCTCGTAATTTGTCGGGAAGCTTCTAGAAGAGTGGTGACTAAGGGGTTAAGGTGGCATGAGCATTAAATGCTTAATGACTCATTTGTGTGATTCATCCTTTGTATTAAATGATGCATTAATTAGTTGGTGTGTCATATGATGAATCACACTAGGTGAATGAATCTAACCATGATGATTAATCATTTATATTATTTATTTGATAAATTGTTATGATTGTTAAATTCACATGAGCTCATTATTCATTCTCATTCTTATCTTCACCTTCTTTCTCCTCAAGCTCTCTCTCTTCAAACCCTAACCCTAACCTCTCATGTGTTGAGATCAAGGGTTAGCTGGACTAATACATCCATAACCTCACTCTATATCCCCTAGGTAGCTTAGATTAGCACTTTAAGCAACCTAGTTATCTCAAATTAGAGATTAAGCTTGGTGTAGGAGCTCTCGGGTGGATCGTCTTTAACTCGAGGAGGCCGTTGAGGTGCCGATGTTCTAAGGAGCCTACGAGGAGTAGAGGACAGCGATGAAGACCCGAAGGACAAGTAACGTGAGGTATAACTTCGTATCCGAGTAGTTAAACCTCTAGTAGTTAGTTAGCAATGGTTTAGATAACGATTCATGCGCTCAAGTCCGTGTTACGAAGCTCTGATAATCGTTTTTCATATATTCCGCCTCCCCACAAGTTCGTGGGGTGCATGACATGGACTTACATGAAACCTGATGGAAATTGACCCAAACTGTATTTTAAAAATGTGAGACGGTGCTGGACGGATTCTGATCTGTTTTGCGTGACGATACGAAAACGGGTATATTTCCGAAACCGACAGTCGTATTTTGGTGCAACTGGAACTCATGCATGCAAAACACATAGAGCTATATTTTTTTTATTATATTCCTCATTCGTTTGACCTGATTAATTACTCGTACAAAACATTTCTTTACAGTATTGTTTACGGTCGTTACTTGAATAACATACTTGCCTCATTTCATGCTATTCGAACATGTATACCTTGTTTTTTTTCTGATCTCTGAACTGTCGCATGTACATGAATATATAATTAGATATTATATGTTTGACTTGAACCTATTACATGATATACTTGACTTGATTTTGAACCTGAACATTTGGATTTAATACTCGAATATCCAAACTTGAACTTGAACACTTGACTCGACTTGATCGAACCATGAATATAACTTGACATGAATACCTGAATACATGATTACAACTTAAACATGAACTTGCACATTTTTTATGTTCATGGATTCTGCCAAGACCTATAAACTTGAACTATATAATACAATACGCGGGGATAAAAGGGTAGATCGGTACGGAACGTATATCATGGCACGGGAGGTCACTTAAAAGATACCTACATGAATTCACGTGCTGTTTTCCGGTGAGTTATGACGGGGCTTTGTGCTACATGTTACCATAGTCCACGGGGTAAGATGGATTCCTCTCGTATACATGAATACCTTCTTTATCAAACTACAAACAACTACGTTAGAATAGAATAACCATATTCATAGAATTGCCATGCTTATATACCTTGCCATACTTATATAATTGTTTTCCAAGCTCGTGTTACACTGTATGTTATATAGAACTTTCATGTTACATAGAATTGCCATGCTTAATTATTAGTGTTACTCGTTCATAGCATAATGGTAGTAGTTCTTAATTTATACACTTGTCATTATCATTTCTACACTTATTCTTTTTTGGGACTTATGGAGCGCTAGTTCGCTGACGGGCATTCCACCCACTTCTTTCTATTCTTGGAATGTTCGTCAGGTGATATTGAGACAGAGAAGATAGAAGTGGTCGAAAAGGAGTATAACCAGTCCGCATCACAAACGAACGTATAGTTTCTTTCAGCTTTTCATTTCATTTCACCTTATTTATGTATGCCTCTTTATTAAGGCTTATCATGCTAAATATCTCGTATTCGGATATTTTGTCAATTAAGAATCATGAATATAATAAATCAGAGTTGGATATTATTCTTTTATTTGTTCTTGTTATTTTATGTTGCTTATAGACACTTAGCGTATTTATTTCGAGAAACGGCCTTCTCATAATAAATACGTTGCGGGCTTGCTACGTCACTGTTTCTATCTACTGGAAAGCAGGACGTGACAGGTTTTGTTGGTGGCCCATGCAGGTCAGTTCTGCATGAATATCGTAAGCAATATAATACAAGAATTATGAAATACAAATATTACATTCGACTTTTCTTTTGAATCCTACCCCATTCCTTGAATCCATCTTGAACTCCACTTTCGGTTTTCTTGAAGACCATCTCTCGACTTTTGAATTGTTAACTCTTGTTCACCCTTTCTACTTGTATCTAATAGGTCTATTAGCTCAATTGGTTAGGGTATCGATCGACGAAGCTCGAAGATGATATCATCCTTAGCTTTCTAGTACCTTATTGTGGCGTACTTCTTATGGGAATTTCGGGGACGAAATTATTTTAAAGGAGGGTAGACTGTAACGAATGCACCATGATCTCATCCCTTTTATTCCTTTTCTTGTTTTCCCCGATAATCGTGTCTCGACGTAAAAGAAACAAAATTGCGAACCATTCATCTTCAGTTGATCTTATTTTGTTAATCTTTTTAATTCCTTATTGTTTTCTTCCATTGACTCTGATAATAGGATTTGAGTGTCTTAAATGGAGTTATCTGATTGTAACTATGAACTACAGCATATTTACAATGCGGTACTCTACTTGAGTGGCTTAGAGTTCTACCTTTGATTCACTTTTCTCTTGATTTAGCTATGTTCTACCGCGTATCCTTATTCTTGATTATCGAATCCTATCTTCTTTGCTAACTTATATCTTTCCCTGATTTTTAAATTCGATTTTTCATTTTTATCTTTGTACTATTTTTTAATTCAATCCCCAAATACTTTTCTTCTATTCGAGTGCTTGCTTACGGCTTTCTTGTATGAATTATCCTAACAGTATTTTCTCATCTTTCTGATTGTCTTATCGCGATTACTTAGAGTATCGACTGACAGAGCGCAACGACGAAACGCGACGACATCATCCTAATCTTGTTTTTTTACTCTGTTGCAATATCTTTCTTGAGTAATTTCGAGGACGGAATTATTTTAAGGAGGGTAGGATGTAACGACCCCAATATTATTATATCTTTGTGTTTTCATTCTTTAGTAAAATATTGTATTTATTTATTCTTAATATTTTTCCGTATATTTTGTTTTCTATTAAATATATTATTTTATTATTCCATCTAATTTTCCCAAGTCTATTTCTTTAAACTAAATCTTAAACTTTTTCAAATTAAAACAAGACCCGACCCAGCCCATAACCCAAATTAAAAGTCATTTTCATTTTCTTTTATAAAACTATGAGCCCAAAAGCCCGCTTTCTTTTCAAGCAATATCATATATTAAATTCTAATTAATTATGTTCATGAACAACCTTGTAGTTCATTGATTAATTCCTTCCATTGTTATTTCATAGGTCACATGTTCAAATCTCCATTCTTGCAACTATTTTTATCTATTTTTTAAACCCTCTCATAACCTACAAATGAGTTCTTTCATTTCATCTTCCTTTTAACCCTTAAACCTGAATTAGATTTTGGTGTTATCTGTAACCGCTGCACATGGATGACAGGATTTGTGTCTTTTTCAATGATGATTATCCTGTTGATAACACCGTTTGTTAAGCTGTCTACCTTAAATAGGCAAACACCCATATCTCCGGCTCCCTGAGGCTCAAGTGACTGGTCCCGCTTAAAACTATGTTTACTAGGGTCCTTAAGGTAATTTATAGAACTTGAGAGGGTTTTATGTAAAAATAATTTTGTATAATTTTCAAAATACACCTCAAGCATTTAATTATCGTCTTTAGAGTTTTCATAGATGTATATTTTATGTATGTGACATTTCTAGTGAATAAAACCTAATTTCTTAATATATAGTATTTATTTGTAATATTGGAATTGTATGGTATTTTCATGTAAATGAGATGTTTTTCTTGAATTTTGGAAATGTGGAATTTTTTTATAAATATTAAAATAGTTATTTTGATATTATTTACACATATATATATTTATTAAAAATATAAGTTTTATTTATAATAGAAATCACATTTTCTAAAGAAAATTGTATTTTTAAATCTTTCGAGACCATATACTCCTTGCGGAGGTCTGCAGCTCGCACTACTAAGCTCGAGGATGTGCGATAATCCGCACCATCCCGAACGGTTTTCCCAAAATGGGTTGTAGCAGCACATTGCAAAGATTTGTAAAAATACATATCTTGTAGAAAAATGTTTTGTAGTTTATGGTATTTATTTGTAAATATCGTTTTTTCATATTCTAGGTTTCCAAAAGATATCGTGCTATGATAGAGATGTATATTGTGAGGAGGTAGGTCATTACCTCATAAACAATCTAAAGTTATAGCAAGGAATTATAAGATTTATGTCGAAACTAATCTATATGGTATTTTTCTGTAAAATTGCGATAAAAAGTAAAATATGAATTCTTTTGATATGAAACTTGTTAATATGTTTTGTTAATGTTTAATGATCATGATGTGATGGTTTGGTATTATTGTGTTTAAGAAAAATATGATTTTTAAGGAAAAACCGAATCGGAAGTCGGATTAACTCCACTTCCGTCGGGTTTTATAATTCTAAGTTTTTAGAATAGTAAAGAGAAGGGGGGATGGGTCTTACTGGATTTTAGTGTAGATAAGAGGAAGAGGGAGTTGTAGGAGATGCCGGTGCATCGTTTCGTCCCCGGGAGCTCCTAGGGTCGTCGTCGGATGTTCGCCGGAGCTTCGCCCTTCGCTAACTTCACTTATACACAAAAGTTCTAGAGAATTTTCTAGAGAGTTTGGACAGAGTTTTTGAGTGAGGGGGTGTGAATTGGAGTGGTATTTATAGGATAATCTAGGGTTTAGGGTGTGAAAGTTTGTATTGAAGTTTGCATTAAAAATGAGATTAAATGGATGATTTAATCCCCTCTGGTTGAATGCAGAATAAACAAACAATATGGGGTCAGTGGGGTAGCTGAAGAGGTGCAGGGGTGAAATTTGGAGGCATTTGGAATGGTTTGACCCAAGCTCGCCGGTATTTTTGCATGTGTTGCCGGTTTTGTACCGTCGGGTAGGGCTAGGGTTTTAGCCACGTATCGGGGTCGCCTCATTTTCCCTTGTACTTATGTTTATTTATTCTGTAACTTACCCTATTACGTGTAGTGCACGTGTAGACTCTTGGGCTTCTAAAAGATTAAAAGAAAATCAAATAAAAAAATAATGTGGATGATGGGATTTGAACTCTGGTGCTTTGGTTCAGCAGTGCAAGGTCTTACCAATGAGCTACAAGCTCCTTCTTGCTGTTCAAAAGCAAATCAAACTTATATCTTATGCTCAGGCTCAAATACCCCTTTCTGTATTTTTGAAAAAACTGTATAGAAAGTTTAGGATTGTTACATTCTACTCTCCTTAAAAAATTTCATCCTCGAAATTTTTAAAGGAAAGTGTAACGGATTCAAGAAAAGTTTGGTGATAGAACTATTGGTATTGTATGAAAAATATGTGAAGGAATGAAAGAATGCGAAGGTTTTGGTAAGATTGTAAAAGAAATGAGGGAATTTTGGGTTAGGACAGATTCAAAGTATATGAAATGATAAGATTCAAGGAACGTGAATTGTAAAGAATGTTCTAGTTGCTGGTTCTAGTGTTATATTGCTTAGGTTGTCCACGCAGAACTGAACTGCATGGTAGGGTTCCATACTGCTCTGACCTGCATGGGCCACCAACAAAACTTGTCACGTCCCGCTTCCCAGTATACGGATAGAGGACGCGATGAGGCCACTACGTATTTACTCTGAAGTAAACACGCTATGCGTATCTAAGCAATATAAGTAAAATGCATAAGAGACAGAGACAATAGATATAAATGAACAGTTATTCACATTCTTTTTACAACACATCTGAAAAGTAAATACATGGAATGAAAAGCAATGCCTAAACAGTGGCATAACAGAAATGGAAAGTACTGAAATGAAATGTACAAGTGTAACGTTTAAAAAATAAATAATTAAATAATTAAATAAATAAAACCCTTTAGGTGAATTTTCTGATAATCGGTAAAATAAACCGTATTTTCCGTAAAACTCAACTACAATTATTTTTTAATATAAACTTAAATACGCCTATTTTAATTATGTAATTGCTAGTAATTAATATTATTTGGTTACTTATAAATTATTAGTTTACTAAAATATTTTCCGTAATTAATTAAATTCAAATATTTACATAAGCTTTTAATTATACATTAAAATAGCGCAAATTACAAATTGGAGTGGGTTAATTTTACAATAGTGGACCATGACAATTTAAAACAAGTGTGTGATATGCAAAATTCTTTCTCAAAATCTCTCCATGGTTCTAGATTTCTTTAGGTTTATTTTTGAAAAGAAAATTAATTAAATAAAGAAATTGATGAAAAGACTTAAACGTTGTAATTATTTGGAGAAGTTTTCTACACACTTCTACCACTCACCCTCACTTCTCTCTCCCCTCATGTCTTGGCCAAAAATACCTCATGGGCAGCCCCCCCCATTTCTCCACTTCAATTCTTCTCAAAAATCACCCAAAAATTCATCAAAAATCCAAAATACAACACCACTAATTTCTAATTAAATCTCCACCCTTCATTCTTTTTCCAAACAAGCAAGGATCTTGGAGCAAAGTTAGCATTTTGGAGACAAGTTTGCATGTTTGATCTCATGTTTATGGAGGTATAAATCCTAACCCCATGTTTAATTTATTGCTAATTACTTCAATCTAATCAAATTAGGAGTTAGTTTATGGTTTTAATTTCAAGATTTAAATTTCAAGAATAGGGTTATTAAATCAAATTAGGGTTTTCATCTTTGGATATTGATCTTAATGTGTAGTTTAACATGTTAGGTAATATTAAACCTAATCCAGTAACAAATTTGTTAATTGTTGCATTTAAATTGTCCTAATTAGGATTTTTGCAAACTAGGTTTTTATAATATATATATATATATATCTATATATATATATATATATATATATATATATATATATATATATTGGTGAGATAAAATTCCAATTAGGGTTTTATCATTAGGTTATGGTTTTAATGAGTAGTTTAACATATTAAAGGAATGCTAAACATAATCTAGTTACCAGTTGCTAATTTTTAGTTTAAAAATTGTGATAATTATGCTAATTTTGCTAACTAGGTTTTAGAAATTAATTTAAAATTTGGGATTAAAATCTAGTTAGGGTTTTTAGCACATCATTAAGGTTTTCATGAGTGGTCTAGCATTTTAAAATATGCAAAATCTAGCTTATATGTTGAATTGTGAAATTTTGCTTTAAAAAGTATTAAAATTTGATATTTTTGCAAACTAGAATTTTCAATTCAACACAAATTGATGAGAATAAATTATAGAAATGGTTTATATAACCTAGTTATGATATTTAGTGAATATTATGACCATTATTTTCGTTTAAACATCAAGTTTTAAAATGAAACGGTTAATTGACGCTTTCTAGGTTTTGCGAAATAGAACGATTTGATTGATTTTAAGGTTTTAATGATTTAAACCCTGTTTTATATTATAATTAATGAGTTTTGGAACTACGATTTGTACTTTTGTGTTTTATCTCGATCAATCGGCGTTTGTACGCCGATATCGAGTGTTATTTGGTTATGTTGCATGAGCGGGTCATAGGTTTTAACCTATGCGCGTTTCGTGCGCTGTTTTGGTTCTGTCCGCGATTTCGGTTTACGATATTATATATGTTTGTGTATAGGTACCCCTCACGTGGACTTCAGATGATGAGGAAGAGGATGGCGATATCGACTTCGGCAGACAAGGACCAGGTGAGTAGATGTATATCTACGGGGGAAGTCGGGTGGATGGCGTATAGCACCCCCGCAAACGTAGAATAAGGATATTACGTACTGTTATTAGGAAGTCGGACGTGACCTTAGATTCTTGGCGAGTAGGGTCCTATTGAAGACTTTAGGTTGGACCAGACTGATTTAGAAAGACTTAGCCAGAGGAAGATTGCCCTGGAGGGAATTCGTAGGTTTCATGTAGACACACAAACGCACACACACATACACTTGATTTGGTGTGTGTGTGTGTGTGTAGGAATGTGTGTAGGTTTCTATATGTGTGTATATATATATATACACACGTGATATGAGGATGTTATATGATGTCTGGGGATGAGTCGGTATGACTGGGCATGATGCCGTGAGATAAAGATATACGATCGAGTATGATATGAGATGTACTATGATATTTGCGGATCGTTGGGAAATGAAAAAATTGATATTTATACATGAACGATAATAGGTGATGATGACATTGAAATGTACGAGACTCAAGAATAGAACCCGGATTGTAATATGTGACTTAATCACGATATGATATATGACATGATATTTCTGAGGATCATTTGACGATGTATATTTACACAGACAATGATATATGTTTGATGATATTGGGATGTATGCGATTATAGCACAGTACCCTTGATCATGATATTGTTTGATGATGATACTATACGAACGATGACGTATATATGTGATAGTTGACCCGTACCCCGATTTTGGGAAGCCGTACGACAGATTTTACCGTACGAGCCATAGATGTGATAATTGATCCGCACTCTTGACTCGAGAAAGTCGTACTACGTACGTGACGCTATTGAGGCTGGATCATCGACTACTAGAGATATCGACTCAAACTTTAGGTGGATTCTTATTTCCTATCGACTAGTTTCTTTAGTTTAGTTCCTTAGTGGGTTAGATAGATACTAGTTTAGGCTCGAGTCATATAGCTTGTAGTTAGATATGTATATTCTAAATGTGCGGTTAATACACATTCACCCTCATATTCAGATTGTAATCATCGCATTGCATGTTCATATATATATATATATATGTATGTGTGTGTGTTTCTTTAGTTAATATGAAACTCTTCCTATTAAGACACCAGCACCATTACCGATGATGCGCATGATCCACGTACACTTATTTGCCGGCTCACACACATCATCATCGGTAATTGCCATGTCACGTACACTTTAGAACATATTATCTTTTTATTGATATATCAGCTAAATGCTAGTCCAATAAAATATTGTGTGATTACTCTCATGTGCTAGTTTAGACATTGCATTTATTATTTAGACACTTCATGCATTCACATATTCATATCATCATGCAGTATTGTGGGGCTTATGCCTATACTCATTATTTACTTACTCATGATTTTGAGATTTTGGATTTCTATGAGATTTCTGTATTTTGGGGAAAACCGCAAGAATATATACAAAAACTTCTCTCTCTCTCCCCCTCTCATTTTAAAATACAAGTTGCGGTTTTCTCGTGATATATGTGTCGTCCACCATGAGATTTCATGTTTTCTGTTGGATTTCGAGACCCGATTCGAGGAGTGGATGAACCGTCTCGGATACATGGTGGGCCCGGTATGATACCCTAGGGCAAGAAGATCGAGTTGTAGATGATGAGCCTGGCAGGGGAAGACTACCTACCGGTGATGTCTGGCGCGGCGGATATCCGGAGGATACCGACCGTTGTCATGAGATTTGATGATATAGGCCGATCCGGACTGACGGAGCCCGAGATATTGAGACTATGAGATATTGAGACTATGAGATTTACATGTTTTGTGTCGATGCTTGACACGGATTTACATGGATTTCATTGATGATGTTTCGGATTACCATACAAATTTTACTATGATAAAGGTTAAAGATTTCTTATACAGATATATCCAGATTTCATGGTTGATTGTTTTGCATTCATGGTGCATGCATACTCATACACATGACATGTTACTACTTGAGGCACCGACACGAGCACTGAGCATTGCACTTACACATAGATTAATACCTTGCCACTACTAGATGACTAGTATTATATTAAGTATATTATTATGACCTAGGAGATCGTCGTGCATACGATTTCTACTCGCAGAAGTCTTCTACTCACGAGTTGGCAACTCACCACCGTTGTACCAAATTTTCTTACAGGTTTCGATGTACAGGTTTCCTTGGCAACTTGCTGGCACTTCATTTCATTCAGGGTGATTTGCTTGGTAGGTTGGTTCACTTGTATCAGGACCGCCGTTATACTTTTATTATTTCATTTGTATCTAGTAAGCTCCATCAACCAAACTTGTATTACTTGATAATTTAGTAGACCAGTTGTTTTTATTTCGACCTTAGAGTCGCGCTTGTCTTATTTTGGTTTTCTTTTGAGTTTTGAGCCTCGCCCTTCGGCGTTGTATATTATAGTACATTGTATGGTTGTGACCGCCAATTGGCGAAGAGCTAGCTCCCGCTTGGGGATACCTTTTTATTGTTGCTTATGTATATATTCTTATTTGTACCCGTTTAGGGCCAGTTTTTACAAAGGAGATTTTGCCGAAATTTTTGAGAAATTTGATGTTACTTTTAAACATGTTTTCCTTTACTTCTTATTTTAAATGGTTTAGATTTCTTGGCTTTGGCTTACTTAGATTGCGTCACACCTCTAGACGCTTCGTAATTTAAGTGCCGGTCATGTTCCGTACTTTTGGGTCGTGACAACAAGTATCTAGAGCTCCGGGTTGAAGGCTAGCCGATCCAAATCCTCGTTGGTGGGCTCGATCTCCTGAAGGTCCGATCCACCTGACAATATTCCAAAGAAAAAAGAGAGGGAATGTCGTCAGCGAACAATCGTTCGGTAAGTCCTAAAGATAAGGGAGAAGTAGAATAGACACATAGAGAGAGATAGAGTAACTTATAAAGTGGTATTAAATTGTTATAATGTTGTATTTAGTGTTAACGCTGTTGTTTGTAGCTTGGTACAGAAGAGGCCAGTGTATACGAGAGGAGTCTCGTTAGACCAGAGACTACGGTGGACGGAATACAAGGAACCATTTAGCTACGGTATAACGGCAATTGAATTCAGGTTAGGTGTCTTAATGGTTGCAGTCTTGTACCACTTCTAACACCTTCCGTATCAATCTACCCCTTAAACCCCGCGATGTCTTAATTGTATTGTTTGTATTGTATTGTAAATTGTATTGTTTTGTATTATAGATTGTATAGACGGATGACTTGCCGAAACCATGATATCAGTGAATGGATGTAACTGAAGAATCATGTAGATGGATGTATATCCATGGTTTGGTTCAGTCAAGTTGTATAGATTGATAGATTGAACATATTGAATATATGGATTCATATTGAATTGTTATATATACTTGAATCTCATTCAAGTCAGATTGATTATATTTAGTCTGAGTCAGACAATTAGAAAAGAAATTGAATCCTGAATTAGGTTTTGGTATTATCGGTAACCGCTGCATATGGACGACAGGATTTGTGTCTTTTTCAAAGACGATTACCGTGTTGATAACACCGTTTGTTAAGTTGTCTACCTTAAATAGGCAAGCACCCATATCTCCGGCTCTCTGAGGCTCAAGAGACCGGTCCCGCTTAAACCTATGTTTACTAGGGTCCTTAAGGTAATTTATAGAACTTGAGGGGGTTTTATGTAAAAATAATTTTGTATAATTTTCAAAATACACCTCAAGAATTTAATTATCATATTTAGAGTTTTCATAGATGTATATTTTATGTATGTGACATTTCTAGTGAATAAAACCTAATTTCTTAATATATGGTATTTATTTGTAATATTGGAATTGTATGGTATTTTCATTTAAATGAGATGTTTTTCTTGAATTTTGGAAATGTGGAATTTTTTTTATACATATTAAAATAGGTTATTTACATATATATATATATTTATTAAAAATATATGTTTTATTTATAATAGAAATCACATTTTCTAAAGAAAATTGTATTTTAAAATCTTTCGAGACTGTATGCTTCTTCCGGAGGTCTACAGCTCTCACTACTAAACCCGAGAATGTGCGATAATCTACCATCCCGAACAGGTTCCCCAAAATGGGTTGTAGCGGCACATTGCAAATATTTTTTAAAAATACATATCTTGTAAAAAAATGTTTTGTAGTTTAAGGTATTTATTTGTAAAAATCATATTTCCGTATTCTAGGTTTCCAAAAGATATCGTGCTATGATAGAGATATGTGTTGTGAGGAGATATGTCATTACCTCATAAACTATCTAAAGGTATAGCAAGAAATTATAAGATTTATGTTGAAACTAATCTATATGGTATTTTTCTGTAAAATTGCGATAAAAAGTAAAATAGGAATTCTTTTGATATGAAACTTGTCAATATGTTTTGCTAATGTTTAATGATCATGATATGATGGATTGGTATTATTGTGTTTAAGAAAAATATGATTTTTAAGGAAAAACCGAATAGGAAGTCGGATTAACTCCACTTCCGTCGGGTTTTAGAATTCTAAGTTTTTAGAATAGTAAAGAGAAGGGGGGAAGGTACTTTCTAGATTTTAGTGTAGAGAAGAGGAAAAGGGAGTTGTAGGAGGTGCTGGTGCGTCGTTTCGTCGCCGGGAGCTCCTATGGTCGTCGTCGGAAGTTCGCCGGAGTTTCGCCCTTCGCTAACTCCACTTGTACACAAAAGTTCTAGAGAATTTTCTAGAGATTTTGGATAGAGTTTGTGAGTGAGAGGGGTGTGAATTGGAGTGGTATTTATAGGATAATCTAGGGTTTAGGGTGTGAAAGTTTGCATTGAAATTTGCATTAAAAATGAGATTAAATGGATGATTTAATCCCCTCTGGTTGAATGCAGAATAAACAAACAACATGAGGTTAGTGGGGTAGCTGAAGAGGTGCACGAGGTGAAGTTTGTTGGCATTTGGAATGGTTTGACCCGAGCACGCCGGTATTTTTGCTTGTGTCGCCGGTTTTATACCGTCGGGTGGGGCTAGGGTTTTGGCCACGTGTCGGGATCGCTTCATTTTCCCTCGTGTTTATGTTATTTATTCTGTAACTTACCCTATTGCATGTAGTGAACGTGTAGATTCTTGGGCTTCTAAAAGATTAAAAGAAAATAAAATAAAAAAATAATGCGGATGATGGGATTTGAACTCTGGTGCTTTGATTCAGCAGTGTAAGGTCTTACCAATGAGCTACAAGCTCCTTCTTGCTGTTCAAAACCAAATCAAACTTATAACTTGTGCTTAGGCTAAAATACCCCTTTCTGTATTTTTGAAAAAAATGTACAGAAAGTTTAGGGTTGTTACAACTGCTATCCGAAAATAGGTATAATACCAACTAGCATACTCCCGGCGAGTCCGTCCGGTGTACTCATAACCCAATGAGCACATGTATACATCTTAGGTGAACAAACTAGCACCAATGGCTTGTGAGACCGGCCACCACCCCTCATCGGGGTCTCGATCAGTATACACTAGTCTACTCTGGGGTATCGATACCCAGTCTCGAAACGCCCACGACTAGGGACATTTAGATGTGCTTATAGGCCCCCAGCTCCAATGTATATGATTGCCATCATACTGATGGTAGTCAAGCAAGAATCCTATAGGCTCTATCAACATGTAATAGTGATCTGTAAAGCCGCCTAAAGAAAGTACATGATGATAAAGACAAACCAGATAGCATACTATCATCTCGAGTAAGACTCTTCTACTGGTATAGGTCTTCCCTCAATCATTGCAATCACGTGCCTGCGATCCAATAATTGACTTGAGAGCACTATAGCCAACACCGACCGCATACTCGGTCTCTGACAAAGGTTCAACAGCAACAAGAAAAGCTACCGGAGATACTTGCGTAAGCGGTGAAACTCGTTATTCCACCGCTTAATGCAAACCCGAAGGACGCACCCGAAGAAAAAAAAAGGCAGGAGTCTGATGTTGACTACCTGAAGCGTATTCTCAAGGAAAAAGATAAGGAAGCAGCGGATAAGGCCACTAATATGAACAAAATGGCCCTCTTGATCCAGAATATGGCTGGAATGATGTTTCAATCAGAACCCCAGGCAGATGAACCACCATCGATCATTTTTGATGATAAGGGTGATACTTCAAATCCTCTGCAAGCCCCATCAATGGCTAAAGAGGAAATGATCTCCAAAGCAAAGCTGGACGGATATATTGCCCAACAGATCAAATCTCACTATGCCGGCGAATCGGCAAATAAGCTGGTCAAGATTGGTCGACCGTATTCGGCATGCTACGACCAGAGGTAGTACCCTCCGGGATACCCATTTCCGACATTCCACATATACAAAGGGATCAGTAATCCTTACCAGCACATCACTTAGTTTAAATTCATGTGTGCCAATACTGGAGTAGATGATATGCTACTTCTCCATCATTTCATTAGCAGTCTGTCAGGTACTGCTTTCGAATGGTATTCGGAGCTTCCTAATGACTCCATGAAGACTTTTGCTGAGATGGAACTGCTCTTCCGCGAAAGATTCTCCAGTGCGAGTGAACTGTAGGGTTGCTAGGCACGCCCACAAGGGTCTACGAGGTATCAACCATGCCCGATTAAAAATTTAGCCGTGCCGAACAACCCAAACCCGGATCTTTAAACTAGAGTTTAGGCGAAAACAAGCATGTTAAACACTTTAACATTAAGTGAGAAGGATTACAACCTTTGTAGATCCGGTCCTTCACTTCTTAAGCTCTGTGTTGAAGTCCCTTCGCTGCGATTATCGTGTTCCGGACTCTCGAGAGGTTCCACGAAGAGAAAGATGCAGTCTTGCTTCCGATCTTCGATACAAAGATGATCTACCTTGAAGTTTCGTTAACACAAGCTAACACTCATAATATGAAGTGAACACTCTCATCTAAAGGGCAAAGATAGATGAGAATGATGAAGTAGGATTTTTTCTCTCATTTGTTTTCTATTTCTCACTCATTTTCCATCATAAATAAAAAGCAAGAAAGCTTTGCAAAAGGAGGAGGAAGAAGAAGAATAGTGATCCATACTATTTGTGATGAATAATGAAAGGATTAATATGATGAAATAATGCAACCATGGTTGACTAAACCATTGTAGAGAATTAACCAAGGGCTAGGGTTTGGGTTGGGTTAAGTATGAGTCATAGATAAATATCAACACAAATATCTTTATCATGACAAAAAGAAACCTTCTAGAATCTACTAGAAGTCTTAACCCTAATCCAAACCCTAATCATGTTTAAACTCCACTAAACATGTTGCATTAGTTATCATATTATGTTACAATATTATATATCACATATATAATATTTATCGTAACAAAATAAAATAATACAATTAACATATATCGCATATATATCAATGTATTACCCGAGTGAGAAAAAGAATCTTTTAGTGAGCAATATTAGTTAATGTAATTTAATATATCATATATATTATTATACATTAAATTATCGAATCAACACTTGATCCGACAATCCGGCTATATCGCATATAACCGACTAATATTTATTCGTACCGATTCATCGAATAAACACTTGATCCGATGACCCGGCTGATATCAAATATCGCGAGAATAGAATACGGTATCTCATATCGCATTATCCTCGGTCCCGCACATATCACATACGTGCCCCTACTCCGTTTTTCCTGAGTCAAGAAACCTCTGTGTAGGACTCTAAAGAATCGTCAATACGCCGACAGTAGGTGATGATCATATCAAACACCCACAAGCTGCAAGCGGTCAGCTAAACGTAACAGCCACCCAGGTATTGAGCGCTCAGAAGATCAACAAGCAAGTCTGTACATTCTCCTGTGAATCCAAACAGTAACACTCCCGTACAGTCCGGTCTCGTCGTCTGATATGTTGTGTATCTCGCCAAGGGGTGGTAAACGTCAGACCCCAGTAGCTCGATAAGTCGTGTCGATATGAGGTCTATAACAGTTCGAGAAACTACTAATAACACTTACCAGTAAATCTCAACAACCCTGGCCAGGGATTTCCGGTTATAGCCAATCGAACACAGCACAACATCAACTCCCTATACTGGGAGAGACGAATCCCCTCCTATCGCTCATTGCCTCCATGTGATTCGGGACTGTACCCAAAAGACACCTTTTTGCACGCCCTCTTAGACGTGGTATGATGGAAATCAAAGCACAGTGGGAATCACACAAGACTCTATGACGATCTCGGGTCAACAGACTACTCTGTACCAGTGTCACCGGAGAACTGCCATCTGACGTGAGGTATAATACCATCTGGGAGTTCTCGGCGAGTCCTTCCAGTATACCCAGTCTCCACTGAGCACCCGTACACCATCCTTGATGTCAAACACCGATGGATATGGGATCATCCATCGCCCATCATATGGGTCAAGATGCGTATACGCTAGTCTACTCTGGTGCATCGATGCCCTGTCTCGATACACCCTCGACTAGGAACAGTTATAGGATGTACTCGTCGACTACCATGGCCCCACTAGTATGATCTCATCACAGTCCCAGTAGTCGAGTACATATCCTAAGGGCTTTATCAACATGTAATATAGAGACAATCAGAGTACATGTTAAGATAAAGTACAACCAGATAGCGTA
Source organism: Agapanthus africanus (assembly GCA_030015575.1). Classification (NCBI taxonomy): domain Eukaryota; kingdom Viridiplantae; phylum Streptophyta; class Magnoliopsida; order Asparagales; family Amaryllidaceae; genus Agapanthus; species Agapanthus africanus. The sequence continues at coordinate 830,123,212 of JASDDO010000019.1, forward strand.
CTATCATGTCGAGCAAGAAAGTCCTCCTTATATATGTCCAAGCATCCATTACAATATACATCGTATGTACAGTAATGGCCTCTAGGGCATACATATAACTAACAATCTCCCACTTGCACTATGGCCATCTGTTGTGGTATTACATACCCAACAATTAGCTGTGGTTGAAGTATCTCATACTCAACCATCCCATAAATGTCTCTACTGGGAAAAAGGCCTTTGTGAGTGGATTCACGCTGTTGTCCTCTGTGTCTACTCTCCTAACGTCGATCTCCCTGGAGATCAACCATCTCCATGATCAGGTGATACTGCCTAAGAATTATATCTGGATTTCTGATGAGACTGTAGTTCCTTGGCAAAAGCCACAACTCCATTGTCACACAATGGTAGGAACGAAGTTCATCTCATGAACTTATATATCCAGATTGCCTCTTTGGTAGCATCCTTGGTAACGATGTATCTTGCCTTTAATCGTCTAGTATGTCACGGTATCTAGCTCGGAACTCTTCCAACATACCGTCCCTCCACTGAGGGTAAAGACAATGCCTGCGACTGACATTCAGTCGTTCTTATCACCCTGAAACCTTTCCAGTGATTCTCCCCAGGATCGATTGATACCATCTCACTACAACTAGTGAGTATCCTAACATCCAATTAGATCTATCTCACAGATCTAAAATCCAGGAATTAGGAGGTATCATTTTGATCCTATATGGAGAATCGTTGTGATAAGCGGAGATTGACCGAGCGTAGCATAGGAAACTCCTTCCCTATCAAGAGTATGTCATCCACGTACTCTACGAGGATCACCATCATACTCTCTACTAACTTTTTGTATATACAAGGTTCATCTACCATTTTGATGAAGTCAAACTCTTTGACTACCACATCAAAACAGATGTTCCAACTCCGCGATGCCTGCTTTATCATATAAAACATCTTGCACACATTTCCGCTGCTCCAACTGTCTACGAAACCATCTGGCTGTGTATTTATAGACGCTCTCTTCTAAAACATCATTTAGAAAAGCAGTCATGACACCCAACCACCAGATATCGTAGTCATGGTATGCAGCCATGGCAAGTAGGATCTGGATGGACTTAAGCATAGCTTTGAAAGTCTCAACTTTTCCATGTACACCAAGTAATCTTCTCAAGATATACTTGCTCCTGATGGAGATTTAACCCTTCAGATAAAGCAACCAAAGTCCATACTTTGTTGGTGTATAAGGATTCCATCTCAGATCGCTAAGCATCCAGCCATTCTTACAGAGTCCCACTTCTGATGGCCAGATCGAAACTAGTTGGGCCATCATTTCATGATGCAATCCTCGCTCCCACTGTCATAGAGAAACCGAAGTATCTCTCAGGTGGGTGAGGAACCCTACTGGATCGGCGGAAAGGCTGAGGTTCGTTGGTTACTATTGAATCCTTTGGTTCTATCAAATCATCAGCTGCAGTTTGTTTAGCTGGAACCTTTCCAGTTCTACAAAACAGACCTTGCCTCGAGCTTGTCCGGATTTTGCATTTAGACATAGGCCGAACAACCCCAAATCTTAACAAACTTAAGATATGGGCTCTTCCCTTTCCATATCACATATGAAGTGGTAGGCAACTGATTTGATTGGAACCCTATTCAATAGGTAGGTAGCTTCTCAAGTGCATAACTCCCAAAAGGAAATAGGAAACTCAGTAGTACTCATCATAGAGCACACCATATCACATAGGGTGCTATTGCTCCGCCCCGATATACCATCGTGCTATGGTGTATACGGAGGAGTAATGCTGAGAGAGAATCTCATTCTCCTTTAGAATAGTCCAGGAATTCTGTGCTCTAGTATTCTCCTCCTTGATCTCATAAAAGGACATAATACTTATACCCGTTTATGGTTCTCTACTTCTAACTTATATTTTGTGAATATATTAAAAGCTTCGGACTTATGTTTCAACAGGAAAACATGTCTGAATCTTGAGAGATCATCATAGAATGTAATGAAGTACAAAGAACCGGTCTTGGCATGTGTAGACAGGGGACCTTCATACATCAGTATGTATCAATCCCAAGAGTTCAATAACTCTTTCTCTGTTTCCAATAAACAGAGCTATGGTCATCTTATCTTTGTGACATGACCGGCAAGTTTCACGAGATGTAAATTCAAACAGATTTAAATATGCATCTAAATGAAACTTTAGCTAGTCGGGTCGCATTGATATGACCTAATCTACAATGCCTCAAGAAGGATTCGTTTATTTCTGAACTCTTCTTCTTATGTGTGTTCTATATACTAAAAACTGTAGTTTGATTTAGAACGTCAATGCTTTTAGATAACGTGCCTGAACCGATCAACTCTTGATATAGGAAATGTTCAAAACATTATCCAACAATACAAAATTATATCCTTCTTTACTAATAAAGAGACTGATATGATGTTGTACATCAGGTTCGGTATCTAATAACATTCGTTCAGAATCAATGTATTCTGGTAATACAGGGTGATAGTGACCAATAGACTTGGTTGCAACTCTTGCACTATTTCTATCTCATGAAACTTATCACCCGTTCTCAGTCCTCTACCTATCTGCAGCACATGTGACAAATTACATATGTGGGATCCTGATCCGGTATCAAATACCCAGGACGTAAAGTATACTGAGAAACAGTTCTCTGTAATGAACACACCCGAAGATGATGCATCAGCATGCACTTTCTTCGTTTGGGCGGCACGGGAAATCTGGTATTCCCCAATTTCTTGCTCTGTCTTATAACAATTATAAGTTGGAGCGGGACCAACGTTCCCCGGCTCAGTATAACAAGCAGGTTCGGTCAATATATCCGTATTATTATCTTGATTAAGGCGTGATATGGTCGCTACCTGGAGAGAGAGAAGAAAACACTCAGCGTATGCTCTTGCAAGATTAGATTGGTTATCTAATATATCTAATCAGGATGTCTCCCACTGTTTTAATCAAATCTTCCTTCAAACCCTAAAAGGAAAGACTAGCCGGGATTAATTACACGCTACAAGTTCGCCAATCTTTCAGCCAGGCCAGTGTCGGTACTTTGAGGGAGGTCCCCCGTGCTTTCGCACGAACCTAATTAAAGTAAACCTCATTTTCCCAGAGGCATAACCCCGTTAACACCTTTCTAGACACCTACTTGATCGGCTAATTGTAATGTGTAAAACTCTCCCAGGAGTAACTCTTACTCGCAGCGGGTATCGAGATCCAACTATCTTATAGAAGGTATGCAATCTCATTGCAAATTTCAACACTTGAAATTTCCAATAATATTTTACCTCTAGCGTTCTATGACCTTGACGAATGCCAAACAACCCATAGTCCACTAGTCAAGTTCAACCCGTACATTTCTTGATTGAATTAAACCCACCAGCATGACCCTTGACGAATTCCAAAAAACGCCGTATGAATACCCTAATCCAATCTGCATCATATGCATAAGCAGATAAATACTAGTTAGCTACCGTACACTACGCCATGACGAATGCCAAACTACCGCAGCACGAATACTAAGTAGTACTTATCTGAAATGACGGAGGGCTACGACAGGTTTTTAAGAAAACCCTTTGCGTAATGAACTTGATATCGTTGTAGAATCGAGTGATTTTAAATGGAGTGTTTTTTAGGCTTTTCTAGTTTTGCTAAAGGGGTCACTCCCGGTGAAGGGATCGTCGGCCCTTTCCTCGTCGAATGAGATGCAGGATATATCATATATATCACTATGCAAAGCAAGAACTATAGAAGCAATCAAAAGACAACCGAGTTTGTAGTATCTGCTAGTTTCACTAAAGAGATCACTCCCGGTGAAGTGATCTCGGCTCTTTCCTTATCGAATAAGGTGCTGGATGTTCTACAAGGAACACCGCTATGCAAAGCAAGAACTAGAGCTACAAGTTTTTAAACAAGTTTCTACAACATCTTAGGTTTCTTTTATTTGATTAATCTCATTAATGAAGTCCTATTTTAATTATGCTTCACAAGCATCACAGTTGAAACGAAATCTGCAATATAACATATATCTCATATATATAATATAAACATTCGTCTTAGGCAGTAATATAATCTCATCACAGAACATTGCAGCAGAAGAACATATATGAAATATTGGATATACTAGGATGTCTGTGTTTTCAATACGAGCCTGTATAAAACACGGATTCCACGGTCGCGATGAATAGCCAAACCCACATCTCTAGACCCCTACGAGAGCGGCAAGCAACTCTGCCAATTCTAGGGTTAGGAGACCCGGTCTCGACTCCTCGAGATGGTTTCCCACTGGACCCCAGAACCCGGTTACTTGTGCTCCCCGCCTTGGGTCTACCTAATGCGGAAAAGTAAATAATATACAACGGTGACATCATCCTCAGCCCGGAAGTGCCCCAATAAAAGAATATTACATACAAATGAATTTTACATGAATGAAAAAGAAAAACTCTCATCTCACATAAAACCCCCGGCTATTCAAAACGCGACGATCTAATATAACATATCGCAGCAACACATAATATCTCATATCATCAACGTAAGCAAGTATGCGTATCCCGATTGTCGTTGATGTATAGTAACGAAGCCGGCGATACACCACATACTACGCTTAAGGTCACAGAAAAGAAAGTGTAAAACTACAACAGTTGGAATCCGCAACCTCCTTAGACATCGCATGCCTAACCAAATGAATTCCTTAGACATCACATGCCTAACAATTATAAACCCCGCATTTTAGTCTCATTATCGAAAACACTTTTCAATATCAAGTCGGGCAATTCAATAAGATTCCCGACAACCTGATCGAATGCTCGTCGCAAACTTTAGTAGACGGCCGTACCCCCGGATGCCGTCGACGAAGTGCACTAAGGCGGAACACCGCTGCCGCGAGCACCCGAACGGATGCTTTTGGCGACGGGGTTCTCCTATAGTCACTTGGTCGGGGCTATGGGGCATGGCTGTCTATTAAGTTTACCCGGCGAGTATCCGCATACGCTACGTGATTGCGACGGACTTTTGATCACATCAAAATTCCGTGGCAACCGATCAATTTGAGACTGAACTGCTAGATTTACAACATTCAAATTAGTTATCTCATAACTACCTGTGGATTCCAAATATTGTATCACATTCCAGATAAATAGACAATGTTAAACTTTTCGATCGAATAATCAAATACTCAAGATTTCCCCAATTTATTTCAACACTTGAAATCAGTTTAAAAACATCCATCACATGCCACAGTATCAATGGTCCAGCCGTAGAAGGGTCATGCCAACACCTCACATGTAGCACGCCGTACTGCCACAAACCCTAAGGTTTAGAGGCAGTTCAAGACGGTCACATAATCGAGTTAAGGTTTGTTGTCTTCTAGAGGGTCCACCGCATTACTTGCACGACTTAGAACGTTCTTAAACTCAAGAAAAATCCAACTTTTGAAAAAAATTTCGACAGGGGAAAAAGTGAGTTATTGATATCCGTTCGAACTTTTTAACAGTTTCTATAAATTACCCGGACAAACTAAACAAAGTTAAATTATCCGATCGAATCAACGAGTCCCAAATATAACCCTAGAAAACTCAACACTTGAGTGGAATTAAAAAATTCCCAGAAAAAAATAGCAATAAAGGACCTAAGAACAATTACATGAAATTTCAGGGACTAAGTCACAATTTCGGCCGTGGAACCGCCGCCTAACCCTTGGTTTGGCCGCGGTTCCGTGGTCAAATAGTTGAATCAGTAGACCGTACTTCACAGTTATTCTTAGTTTTTCCTGCTCTATTTTATGAGAATTTTTAATTCAGAAAATCAACATTTTTGAAAATGTACAGAGAGGGGTAAAATCGGCGTTTTCCGGGTTCGATCGGACTTTAAACTTCGCTCAGACTTCGCCTAAATCTCTAGCTTGGCTCTAATACCACTGTAGGGTTGCTAGGCACGCCCACAAAGGTCTATGAGGTATCAACCATGCCCGATTAAAAATTTAGCTGTGCCGAACAACCCAAAACCGGATCTTTAAACTAGAGTTTAGGTGAAAACAAGCATGTTAAACACTTTAACACTAAGTAAGAGGGATTACAACCATTGTAGATCCGGTCCTTCACTTCTTAAGCTCCGTGTTGAAGTCCCTTCGCTGCGATCATCGTGTTCCGGACTCTCGAGAGGTTCCACGAAGAGAAAGATGCAGTCTTGCTTCCGATCTTCGATACAAAGATGATCTACCTTGAAGTTTCGTTAACACAAGCTAACACTCATATGAAGTGAACACTCTCATCTAAAGGGCAAGGATAGATGAGAATGATGAAGTAGGATTTTTGCACTCATTTGTTTTCTATTTCTCACTCATTTTCCATCACAAATAAAAAGCAAGAAAGCTTTGCAAAAGGAGGAGGAAGAAGAAGAATAGTGATCCATTCTATTTGTGATGAATAATGAAAGGATTAATATGATGAAATAATGCAACCATGGTTGACTAAACCATTGTAGAGAATTAACCAAGGGCTAGGGTTTAGGTTGGGTTAAGTATGAGTCATAGATAAATATCAACACAAATATCTTTATCATGACAAAAAGAAACCTTCTAAAATCTACTAGAAGTCTTAACCCTAATCCAAACCCTAATCATGTTTAAACTCTACTAAACATGTTGCATTAGTTATCATATTATGTTACAATATTATATATCACATATATAATATTTATCGTAACAAAATAAAATAATACAATTAACATATATCGCATATATATCAATGTATTACCCGAGTGAGAAAAAGAATCTTTTAGTGAGCTAATATTAGTTAATATAATTCAATATATCATATATATTATTATACATTAAATTATCGAATCAACACTTGATCCGACAATCCGGCTATATCGCATATAACTGACTAATATTTATCCGTACCGATTCATCGAATAAACAATTGATCCGATGACCCGGCTGATATCAAATATCGCGAGAATAGAATACGGTATCTCATATCGCATTATCCTCGGTCCCGCACATATCACATACGTACCCCTACTCCGTTTTTCCTGAGTCAAGAAACCTCTGTGTAGGACTCTAAAGAATCGTCAATACGCCGACAGTAGGTGATGATCATATCAAACACCCACAAGCTGCAAGCGGTCAGCTAAACGTAACAGCCACCCAGGTATTGAGCGCTCAGAAGATCAACAAGCAAGCCTGTACATTCTCCTGTGAATCCAAACAGTAACAGTCCCGTACAGTCCGGTCTCGTCGTCTGATATGTTGCATATCTCGCCTAGGGATGGTAAACGTCAGACCCCAGTAGCTCGATAAGTCGTGTCGATATGAGGTCTATAACAGTTCGAGAAACTACTGATAACACTTACCAGTAAATCTCAACAACCCTGGCCAGGGATTTCCGGGTTATAGCCAATCGAACACAACACAACATCAACTCCCTATACCGGGAGAGACGAATCCCCTCCTATCGCTCATTGCCTCCATGTGATTCGGGACTGTACCCAAAAGCCACCTTTTTGCACGCCCTCTTAGACGTGGTATGATGGAAATCAAAGCACAGTGGGAATCACACAAGACTCTATGACGATCTTGGGTCAACAGACTACTCTGTACCAGTGTCACCGGAGAACTGCCATCTGACGTGAGGTATAATACCATCTGGGAGTTCTCGGCGAGTCCGTCTAGTGTACCCAGTCTCCACTGAGCACCCGTACACCATCCTTGATGTCAAACACCGATGGATATGGGATCATCCATCGCCCATCATATGGGTCAAGATGCGTATACGCTAGTCTACTCTGGTGCATCGATGCCCTGTCTCGATACACCCTCGACTAGGAACAGTTATAGGATGTACTCGTCGACTACCATGGCCCCACTAGTATGATCTCATCACAGTCCCAGTAGTCGAGTACATATCCTAAGGGCTTTATCAACATGTAATATAGAGACAATCAGAGTACATGTTAAGATAAAGTACAACCAGATAGCGTACTATCATGTCGAGCAAGAAAGTCCTCCCTATATATGTCCAAGCATCCATTACAATATACATCGTATGTACAGTAATGGCCTCTAGGGCATACATATAACTAACATGAACGCACTGCCATGACGGCGTTAATCAATGAAAGGGTCAGACCGAACGAGATATGGTTTCAATATGCTATCCAGTGGCAGAACCTTTGGTCTAAATGCGAGCAGCGCATCGATGAAGCTCGAGCCGTCGGAATGTTTGTAGCCACTATTGACCGACATTTGCAGGTGTACCTATTCAAGGCTATTTTAAAGCCTATTACTTTCCAAGAGCTTATAGATAAATTGGCTCAATTGGATGAGATGGGTTAAGGCCCTTCCTCTTCTGGCGAAGATTTATGAAATAACAAAAGTAAAGGCAAGACGACATCTGTCGCCAACGCTTAACAACAAATGAGCAGTCCTAAAGCACTTGGTCGCTAAAATAATGACCGCATGGGTCCCACCCTTAAAAGGATTGGGACGCGGATGCTCATTTCGCAGGTGGCATCTTGCTCGCTGGCGGAGGAATCTCCATGTGAGATGGTCCTTTCATCAAAAACAAAAAGAATGTTAAAGGACCTACAAGCGTGTCCTACAATCAAATGGAATAGCTCGCTTGAACCAGAAATTATGGAAGGGAGGTAGAAGCCACGTCCCACTCCGAAAACGGATGATAAGAGGAAAATCCCCAGGTCCATTCTTCTAAAGGAAAGAAGATAAAGACCAAGAAACCCATGCAGCCACCTGAATATATGGAAAGCCGTACGGATATGCAGAAGCATATCGACGTGTTGGAGGGATATAGCCAGAAGGCGCGCTCGACAATCATTTTCGAAGAATCTCTTCAGCTTCTATTCAAAAATAAAGATTTTGATGAAGAAGGAGACTCAGCAGAAGGAGTGGAAGAGCGGGTGGAATGATACCACATGATCTCTCGTTCCTTTGTATATGAAGAAGTGCTCCGTCAGCGTCAGAAAGCAACACTGACGAGCAGGGGGCAGATGCCGTGCAAAGTGCTCTGTATTTCCCGCAAGACAACCCGACTGACGCGATAATAAAAGAAGCAGTTCAAGAGGGTGAAGATAACCTAAGGCATGAAATGGCCATTTATGAAAAGGCCAGACAGCAACGCTTGAGCAAGCAAGCAGCGGAAGGGACGAGTTATGTAACTCCCTGACCGAAACAAAAAAAGATGGACAACTATGTCACTAAACTGGCACTTTGCCCTATGATATGGATCATACAACCAACCGTATACAATTCATGGGCACAAACAATATGTACCCCATGTTTCCCATGGACCTCTATGTCCCTAAACTGGCATCTTGCCCTACGGTTTGTCCCCATATTGACTACCATATACAATCCATGGGTAAGAGCGAGATGTATCGCCACTATGTTCTTTCAAATATATGTTGCCCTATGGGCTCCTTGAGATCCACGTTGTAACTCAAGTCCCACATACAAGGCTGCACCTGAAATCCTACCGATTATATAGCTATATAAGCTTTGTAGTTCTCCCTAAGTCCCACCGACAAGCGATGTCGGGTCACTTACGGTGAAGCTACATCTGAGAGTTTCGTTGTAAAAAAACAGTATGTCCACAAGTAAAAAAGGCACGGATGAAAACCCAAAAGGGCTCCGTGAGTAAAAATAGCAGGACTACCGACGAGCTTATGAAAACCCAAAAGGACGCAAATTCGTAAAAAAAATGCACTTGCGAGGTCCTCTCGACCTACAAGGAGAAAACACCTGCATGAGATTCTTACGACTCACAAAGGAGAAACAAACTTAGGAACCCATACGATTCTTAGGGAGAAAATGCACTTACGAGATCCTCTCAACTCGTAAGGAGAAAATACCCCTATGAGACTCTTACGGCTTATAGAATTTAAAAGTCTTAGGTTACAGGGATCTGAAACTGTTTCCTCATCCATAATATCTCTAAAATTGCCCTCTAAGTAGTTTAATACCAACTCTTGTATACAATCTACAGGCACAAACAAATATGTTTCAACCAAGTCCCACTAAAGGCGAACGATACTTCCCATATAGTGATCGTCACTTGTGAGTCCTCTCGACTTGCAGGAAGAAAATACTTTTGTGAGATTCTTACAACTTGCAAGGGAAACATACTTAGGAATCCTCACGATTCTGTTTCCCCCCAATAATAAAAGAGCAAGGCTTTGTTCAAAATTTGAAAAGAGGCAGCGCCTTATGTGCCTTGCACGAGGACGCCGGCGCCGAGAGTTAAAAACTCTGAGGCAGCGCCTCACGTGCCTTGCACGAGGGCACCAGCGCCAAGAGTTAAAAACTCTGAGGAAGCGCCTCACGTGCCTTGCATGAGGGCGCCCTTGCCAAAACTAAAAGTTCTCTGCCATTGGATCAAAGATCCAACGGAGATGATAAATCATCAAAATACAGAATTAAATTCTGTTGAGGAAATATTACTCAAATCTTTCTAAACAAGAAAGATTATTCTCTGTAAAACAGAGCACCGTTGGATTAAAAATCCAATGGTGATTAAAAATCACCAAGTTACAGAATAAGTTCTGTTTGGGAAAATATTTCCCCAATCTTGTTAAAATCAAGAAAAATATCTTCTGTAAAATAGAAATCTTTGGATCAAAGATCCAACGATGGATAAAATCCCTAAATCAATTAAGGATCTCTCTATGAGAGATTTATTTAACTAAATCAACAAACTTGCCTCCACTATATAAAGGCTCTAAGACTTCAAGTCTTGTACAGAGGAACCCCCCCATACACTTCAAGTTCAGAGAGAGAGAGAGAGAGAGAAAAGAAAGCAAAAAGAAAGAAGAAAGAAGAAGAAACCTTCTTTGAGGTAAATAAAGATAATAGAGATCATATTATCTCATCTGCATATCCAAGGGTTTAACCCTCATAAAGAACATAGTTCTTTCCCCTGAGTCTGAGATCCATAAGACAAGTCTCCCATAAATGAGAATTTAATTCTCGTGGGGACGAATTTGTTCTTGGGAATCGAAGATCCAGGGAAGAACAGAGAATTGAACTCTTTAGAAAAATGCACAAAGAAAGAAACAGCGCCAAGCGCCTCACGTACCCCTCACGTGGGCGCTGTTCAGATAAAGAGTGCTTAGCACTCAATGGTTGGCGCTCAGCGCCAAGCGCCTCACGTGCCCCTCACGCGGGCGCTGCTCAAATAAAGAGTGCTTAGCACTCAATGGTTGGCGCTCAGCGCCAAGCACCTCACGTGCCCCTCACGTAGGCGCTGCTTAACATAAAGTGCTCTGCACTCATCAAACAGTGCCCAGCGCCCCGTGTGCTCCACACGTGGGCGCCATAAAGAGTGTTTAACACTCCATAAAAAATAAAAGAACAAAGAAAAAGAAGGGAAAATATAGCAAAGCATTATTTGCACAGAAAAGGGACTGACCCAAGCAAGTGTTTAACACTTTATTCAAAGATTAAGTGGGATGAGTCCTAGTTGACTAAATCCCCAACTCAGATCAACCGAGCCCATGTGCTCATCATGTTTCAAATTGGTCTTAGACCCAAACACAACTACAGATCTCCCAACTGACATTGGTTTATAAGTATCTCTCCTCACACCTCTGATACATGTCGTTGTAATTCTTCAGCGTTTTCAGAGAGGTGGCGGGTCTCGACAACCAACAACTACTTGGACCACAACGTCCTTAAACTAGCTATGGACCGCAACGTCATTAAACTAAGACAATATAGAGCCCAATGCTCTTCTGTTGGGTCTGAATGATCCCAAAAATCCTGTTGAGTAGATCTTACTCTAAAATTAGACTAACGTATCCTCAACAAACATTTAAGTTGATCTTAATTCCAAACGAGATTAACGATCCTTAAATCAAACCAAACCCAAATCTAAGAAAATACGGATTTGGATTAATCGACACCCTACGAGCTACAACACAAATTAGTCTCCGTATACAATCCATGGGCAACCAAAAATGAAACAAACACACATGACACGAAGTGACCTTCTGGAGCAGGAGAAAGTGGTTATCGCTACGCAGTAACGTAATTAACTGCAGGGGCTTGCGTCTGTAGGGAAGAGCGTCCCCACAATCAAAAACCTCTCGCAAAAGAGGGGAATCTGACGAAGTCTGCTGCAACGGCTACATCCGTTCAAACCTCCGATACACGGTGCTATAAATCAGCTTGGCATCTTCGGAGAGGTGGACAGATAAATCCAAATAGCATCTGCCCCCAAATTCAGGCAAGACGTTTGTCTTCCTAGTTTTCGGCAGTAAACAGATTCTGGCACGCCCGGTGGGACCTTTTCCTCTTTTCACTTCACACTTCGTATGTCGTGTTCGTAAATGAATCGCGGTTTAATGTGGTTGCCTCTGGATTCGAGGTACTAAGATTTGGTGTCTTGATCCATGCAGAAAAGAAGATAACATCGATGGCCTCCAGCTACACTAACTGCAGCAGTAACTCCCACTCTGTTCCCGCTGGAGGAGTGACCTATGGGCCCCAAGCAGCCTCCATCTTTGCAATGCCGATAGAACAGGTGACTCAGGCTACCACTGAATTGTTCTTCGGGACCATGCTCCCGCCAATGAGCTTCAAATGCTTCAGTGACATCACATGAGGCTCCGAAGAAGTCGGTCTTCGATCGGCTTGCAACCACCACGGCCACTCTCAACGGGTCGTCCAATTCCAACGTCTCAGTCTTTAACAGGCTAAGCCTAAGCTTAAGTGGGCCCACAAAGAGGCTCGCCATACCTGAAGGGTTTATCCCGAAGCGGATAGCTATTCCTATTCCGACAGACGAAGCCATCAAAGGGGCTTCTCCTGCTAGAGGATCGGTTTTCGCAAGGCTGGCCATTCCAACTCCTGCTGCGGGTGAGGTCGTTACAAGTGCTTTCTCTACTCGAAAGTCAGTCTTCGACAGGTTAGACGTTCCCTCTCAACGGACGTCAGTTTTTGACAGGCTGGCACCAACAGCAGCCTCTCATCAAAGCAAGGGGCATAACGAGGTCGCTTCTACAACTGAGGTGATCCCATCTGCAAGACATGCTCGACGTCGCTACTGGTGCCGAGTGAGGAAAGCTGGAGGCAGTTCCCCCTCTGGACTTACCCCACTAGCTCCAATGGTGGAAATTGACGCTGCTGTTCTAACTGGGAACAGCTTCGTGCTGCTCAGGAGAGTGCGCAAAAACTCTCCAACCGCCATATTGAAGAAGTCTCATCCGCCTGCTGAAAGCATGACACAGGTGAAGCCGGAACAGCCTCCTCAGCGGTTATCCTCCAAGATCTACAGAGTTTGGCGGAAAGTCTAAGACTCTGTAATTAACAAAGATTACTCTCGCCGGCTGAAGAAGACGAAGACTCGGCAAGAGGAGGACCATCCATCCGTCATACCACGGAAGGTATCATCTGTTGGCTATAGTGCCCTCAAGTAAATTATTGGATCGTAGGTACATGATTGCAATGATTGAGGGATGACCTATACCGGTAGGACAATCTTACTCGAGATGATAGTATGTTATCTGGTTTATCTTTATCATCATGTACATGCTTCAGGTGACATTACAGATCACTATTACATGTTGATAGAGCCCATAGGATTCTTTCTTGACTGCCAACAGTATGATGGTGATCATATACATGAGAGTTGGGTGGTCTATAAGCACATCCTTAAAGTGTCCCTAGTTGTAGGAGTTTCGAGACTGGGCATCGATACTTCATGAGTAGACTAGTGTATATGGATCGAGACCCCGACGAGGGGCGGTGGCCGGTCTCACAAGCCATTGGTGTCAGTTGGTTCACCTAAGATGTATACAGGTGCTCATTGGGTTATGAGTACACCGGACGGACTCGCCGGGAACATGCTAGTTGGTATTTTACCTATTTTCAGATAGCAGTTCCCTGGTGACATGTGTACAGGTTAGTCTATCGACCTGAGATCGTCATTTGTCTCGTGTGAGTTCCTACTGTGCTTTGATTACTACTCTACCACGGCTCAATGGAGTCGTGCAAACAGATTTTAGTTGGGTACAGTCCCGAGCCACATGGAGGCAGTGAGCGGATCGTCAAGGGATTCGTCTCTCCCGGTATTGGGGATTGATATCGCACTGTGTTTGGAGAGCCATTACACAAAGTCCCTGGCCAGGGAAAGTGAGATTTACTGATGGGTATTCCAGTAGTTTCTCAGGGTGTTTTGGGCTACACTCCGACACGACTTATACCGCTATTAGGGGTCTGACATTTACCATCCCCTAGGCCCGATATGCGATACTCATAGACTAACGGACCGGACTGTACGGATATTGTCACTGTCCGGCTCAGTAAGGTTTCAAGATGAGTTCGCTCATCGGCCTCCCTTTCGCTCAATACCTTGGCAGCCGTTACGTACAGCTAGTGCCATTGACGTGCTTGTGGTTAAACCTACTGCCAGCGTATTGACGAGTATTTAGAGTCTTACACAGAGAGTTTCCCTAGTTTGGGCGAAATGTTGTAGAGGTCGGTTTTATGGCAGGATTAGATCATATACGTGCACTTGTGCACGGATAATGATCGGACGGATAATACTAGTAGGTTTTGGTTTAAGCCGGATCCTAGTATTATATTGTTGGATTATTTTCGTCTCGTTGTATTCGTATTCAGTCAGAATACAGATGCAGGTATATATATACAGATGAGGGGTATTATTGTAATTCGTTACGAGTTTACTTTGAAGATGCCATTTCTTTTCTTGGATTAAACATTTGGTTTAATGTTTATTTGTGATGGAAATTGTGAGCATAAGTTTTGACCTAGGGCATTTATGGTGCATTGATTGTGGCATGGGCCATGCTTGTTTCTTTTTTGTTTTGGCTAAGATATTTTTATGGAGTGTGAGATATTTTTTGTGAGCAAGGGTTTTCTTTAGTTGCTCCAATACAAATAATCTCACACCACCAAAAATATAGCAGCCATCTCTTTTCCCATTTTCTTGGCTTGCTCATTTGCTTGTGCTCACAACTTCTTCTTCACTTGGCTTCTTCTTCACCTCCACTCATTCCATCTCATGTGTTGAGAATCATTGAATGTATTGAGACAATATGATCACATACACTCTCTACTTCACCTTGGTCATCTCGGCTAGCAAACTTGATGTTCGAGTTGCTTCGGTTTAGAAGCGGGAGCCCGTATAAAGAATCCTCGACGTGGATCCTCTTCGATGAGCGAGACCAGAGAGCGAACTTCGTCGAGGCAGCTACTACAAGTCAAGGATAGAGATTGAAGACCGAAGGACACGGTTCAATCGGTATAATCTCTAAAACTCCTTTTACAGTTACTAGTATAGGGTTAATGGCACGATCCGGGTTTTAGAGTTCCGTTATCGCCAGTTTTAAAAGTTTTTGTTCCGCGTTTGGCTACGGATTGATGGCCGGGGCGCTGGCGTAGCCTTACATGGTATCAGAGCCAACCCATTAACCGCATACTAGTTGGTTTAGACAATGTTAAAGTATCAAAACCGAAACAACCCCGAAACAATACCCGATGCATTCCAGTTTCTGTCAAATTTTATACGGTCTTCTAAAAATTTTTTAGCAACTGCAGAAGACTACTTAGGTGACCACTAGCCTGCACCCCAAATACGATCCATGTCCACCTGTTTTTGTAATGCTCAAAAATCCGACCAGGCCGGCCATTCTTTGGCTACTGGAGTTCGTGTTTTGGGTGTGGTCTGGTCTCTGGAATGTTAAGTCAGTGGTATTGCTAGTTTAGCCCAGTTTTGATATGGATTTATCTAGGTGTTTGGGGGCTATTCGGGGTTATTTTGAACTCGATATTTCTAACATTGTTTAAATTTTACAGTACTTACATTACTATTGTGACCGTGAATGTCATTCGAGCGGTACAACTTGTCTAATTGCTATAGTCTTTTAGACGGGTTTGCGAACGTGACATTCGCGTTGATGTTCTGTGTTGTGCTGTGTTGTTGCGGATTCGTCAGAGTGGATAGCTTGGATGCAATGATAGTGCAGTTTAGTTTTACTTGTACATTTGATATCACGGGGCGAGCGTCCGACATGTGGACTGCCGTCACTGCCTGTTTGTATATTATTCTTTTGGGGAACGACCGGGTTGAGTTCGATGTCACCGTTGTACATATTTTCTTTTCTGTACTAGGATTTTCCCACGATGGAGTGCACGGATAGCCGGGTTCTAGAAGGCACCGGGTTCGCATCTTATGGCGTTGAGAAGGAGGGGGCCTCATTCTAGAATTGGCGGGCTATTTCCCGCACTCGTAGGGTGTACAGGTTGACCCAAGGAGGGGTGCTCAAGTTACCGGATTCCATGAAATGCTGGATGGCCCATTCACTTTGTTGAAGGGGGCTGTCTCGCTTCTGGTTTTGGCAGGTAACTTGCCGCACTCGTAGGGGTCTAGGTTTTCATTGCACTGGCTATTCGCACGACCTGGAGAACGTCGGGTTTCACTTGCGGCTTGAAGGAAACCAGGGGCTCCCAGATTATCTGTATTGTTCTGTGATGCTTATTGCTTATCTGTGATGTTGCATTTTTCACGCATGGAGCGATCATTATATATTGTTATATATATACTAGTAGATGTTGTATATGTTTTACACCCGCGCTAGTCCAGTCCCCGCTCTGTCGTTAGTTAAGTAACCTAACGGGTGATGACGAGACCCAGTGGCGAATGCGGGTGGCATATACATACATCATATTTTCATTCTTTTGTGGTGTGATTAATTGATGGGACTGTGTTGATTCAGATCAATGCAAGGAAAAACAGACCTATTCGACGTTGTTGGAACAAATTTTCAAAAGCTGTTATTACAAGGACATTTTCTTTTGTTTTGCACAGTGGTATTCGGTTATGAATATCTAGCAACTCATTCGACGAGGCAAGGGCCGAGATCCCTTCATCGGGAGTGACCCCTTGGGTGGAAGTTTGCGTCAGGGTAATAACTTCACTATAATCGATTACTTTTTGCTTTGCATCGCGGTATTCAGTGGGAATATCCTGCACCTCATTCTACGAAGAAAGAGCCGAGATCCCTTCACCGGGAGTGACCTTTTTGGCAAAAGTTCTCGCCACTATATATTTGTAAAAAGCTATCTGATTCCTTCAACGATATCAAGTTCATTACGTTAAAGGTTTTTCGCTAAAAACTGCAGGGTTACCTAGGACAGCAGCAAGGTTTTGGGAGGCATCGTCCATGCTGTTTTTAAATTTTTGCCGTTCTAAATAACTCTAACCAAGAATCTTTAACTAGAAATTTAAACAATAAGCAATGTTAACATCTTAACATCTAATTGAATGAGGAATACAACCTTTGTAGACCGGTCCTTCACTTCAATAGCTCCGTGTAGTAGTCCCTTCGTTGCGATGAAATGATCTTGTGGACTCTTGAATGGCTCCATGAGAAGAAAGAAACGATCTTGCTTGAAGTTTTCAAGGCGGAAGATGATCTACGTCGAGGAGACACTAACCCAAGCTACCCTCTTCACTAACATGGGATTGATGAAGCTAACACCCTATATTAAAATGCTAATCTAGTAGAGAACGATGAAATAGGATTTTTGCTTACTTTGGATTTCTTTTTCTCACTAAAGTTTCTCACTTTAACAAAACCTAGAGAGCTCTTGAGGTTTGAGGAAGAAGATCAAGAGAGATAATGTTGTGAGTGAGAATGGCTACCATGGGTGAGAAAATATCTAATATGTCTCATGTAGAGACTTAACCATGAGTTAAGATAATGGTTGGGTTAACAAAATATCTAGTATAAAACAAAACTAGTGGACTAGTCAGTGGGTCTCCAAGCTTCTCAAACTTCATGCCATGTGACCATTATCCAACTAATAATTGATTTACACTAAATAAATAAACCCTACATTATCTTAATCATGGTGTAAGTCTCATACACCCATATGTCTTGTATCATCAACCATGACACAAAATAAAACAAAATTAATATATATCACATATATATTAAGTGTGCACATGTGAGAAAAATAAATGTTTAAGTGAGCTAATATTAGTTAATGTAAATTAATATATCAAATATATAATTATACATTAAATCATTAAATCAACACTTGATTTAATAATCCGATTATATCTCATATGACCGACTAATATTATTTGTATCATTATATCGAATCAACACTTGGTTTGATAACCCGGTTATATCGCATATAACCGACCGATACAGTATCGACTTATCGAATCAACATTTGATTCGATAACCCGGCTATATCACATATAACCGATCGATACTTTATATCACGAGAATAGAATACGGTATCACATACTCGTATTAATCTCGGTTCCGCACATATCACATACGTGCTCCTACTCCGTTTTGCCTGAGCCAGTGAAACCTCTGTATAGGACTCTAAAGACTCGTCAATACGCCGACAGTAGGTGATGATCACATCAAGCACCCACAAGCCGTCAGCGGTACTAGCTGGACGTAACGGCTACCCGGGTATTGAACGATCAGAAGATCAACAAGCAAGCCCGCTCCAACTCCTGCAAAAGCCTGTCAGTAACACTACCGTACAGTCAGGTTTCTTCGTCAGATATGTTGCATATCATCGCCTGGGGGTGGTATAACGTCAGACCCCAATAGCCTGATAAGTCATGCCGATGCAAGGTACATAACGGTTCGAGAAACTACTGATAACACTTACCAGTAAATCTCAGCAACCCTGATAAGGGATTTCATGTTATGACCAATCGAGCATAGCGCAACATCAACTCCTAATACTAAGAAAGACGAATCCCCTCCTGTCGCTCATTGCCTCCATATGACTCGGGACTGTACCCAAAAACCACCTTTTTGCACGATCTCTTGACCGTGGTATAGTGGAAATCAAAGCACAGTGAGAATCATACGAAACTCTATGACGATCTCGGGTCGATAGATTAACCTGTACCAGTGTCACCAGAGAACTGCTATCTGACTATAGGTATAATACCATCTAGGAGTTCTCGGCGAGTCCGTTCAGTGTACCCAGTCTCCACTGAGCACCCGTACACCATCTTTGGTGTCAAACACCAATAGATGTGGGATCATCCATTGCCCATCATATAGGTCAAAATGCGTATACGCTAGTCTACTATGGAGCATCGATACCCTGTCTCGATACTCCCTCGACTAGGAACAATTATAGGGTGTACTTATGGACTACCCTTGGCCCCACTAATATGATCTCCATCATAGTCCTAGGAGTCAAGTACACATCCTAAAGGGCTTTGTCAACATGTGAGAGCAAGACAACATCACGTATACAAGTCAACATGTTAAGACAAAGTGCAACCAGATAGTATACTATCATGTCGAGCGAGAAAGTCCTCCCTATATATGTCCAAGCATCCACTACAATATGCATCCCATGTACAGTAATGGCCTCTAGGGCATACATATAACTAACAATCTCCCACTTGCACTAAGGCTATCTGTTATAGTATCCAATACCCAACAATATAGCAGTGGTTGTAGTATCCCATACTCAACCATCCCAAAATCTCTCAAATAGTATTTGGGAAGCATGCCTTGATGAGTGGATCTGCCATGTTGTTCTTCGTGTCAACTCTCCTAAGCTCGATCCATTAGAGATCAACCATCTCCCTAATCAGGTGATACTAGTCTCAGAATATGTCCAGATCGCTGATGGGACCAGTGTTTCTAGGCGAAAGCCACAACTCCATTGTTGTCACAATAGCAGTTATTGGACGCTCAATGGTAGGAACCTTGCTCATCTCATGAACAAGTAATGTCCAGAAAATCTCTTTGGTAGTATCGTTGGTAGCAATGTATTCAGCTTTTATCGTCTAGTATGCCACGGTATCTTGCTTGGAACTCTTCCAATCATACCGTCCGTCCACTGAGGGTAAAGACAATGCCTGTGACTGAATTTTAGTCGAACTTATCACTCTGGAAGCTGGAACCAAGAACTTTCTTTTAGTGCTTCTCAAGTACTTAAGAATGTCCTCCACAGCTGTTCAGTTATTCTCCCAAGATCCGATTAATTCCTGATCACTACACCTAGTGAGTCATCTACATCTGGTCTGGTACATAACATCGCATACATGATAGAGTCTACTGCCGAAGCATAGGGTATCCCTTGCACGCGAGTGATCCATGAGTAAGTGGGCGAACAACCACGCTTAGAATCCTCCATACTAAACCCCTTTAGTATTGTGTTAATGTACCTGGATTTGGGACACTCCCAACATCCACATAGATGACCATAGATCATAATCCATAAGATGTAGTAGGTACCATCCAGATCTTATATTGAGAATCCTTATGATAAGAGGAGCTTGACCGAGTGTAGTATAGGAAACCATTTCCTATCAAGAGTATGTCATCTACGTACAATACGTGTAAGACAACCTCACTCTCTACAGCCTTCTTGTATATACAAGGTTCAGCTACCTTTTTGATGAAGTCAAACACTTTGACTGCCATATCAAAACAGATGTTCCATCTCCGCGATGCTTGCATTGATCCTGATGGACTTAAGCATAGCTTTGAAAGTCTCAACTTTTCCATTTACACCAAGAATCTTCTCAAGATCTATTTTGCTCCTAATAGGTTTTACCCCTTTAGGTACAACATGCAAAGTCATACTTCGTTGGTATACATGGATTCCATCTTTGATCGCATAGCAACTATCCATTTCACAGAGTCCCCACTCGTGACGGCCAGCCTGAACCTAGTTGGGTCATCATCAACCATGATGCAATCCTCGCTCCCACTGTCACCGAGAAGACCGCAGTATCTCTCATGTGGATGAGGAACCCTACCAGATTCACGGAGAGGCTGAGGTTCATTGGAGACTATTCCCGCCAAAAATTTCTGCGCAAAAGAGCCCAAGGTATCAAAAGGCAGTGATACGCTTAAGAAAATGCGAATCAGTATCTTCCGGGCTGTTTTTTGACAAACTCCCAAAGGAGGAACTGTTAAATTCTAAAGGTGTCGAAAGCATCTCAAAAAATCCTTCGATGTGATATATTATGGGCTTCATAATTCATCCGGGATCAAAAGTTATGAGCAAATATGCTATGCACTGTTCCCTGATTAAAAATCAGGAATTACCTCAATGAGATATTACGTGCTCACACGTGATCAATGGTCATGTGTTGACACATGATAGTTAAAACAGAAATAAAAACAAATAGCTGAAGAAGGACCCAACTGGGGGTCACGTGCTCACACATGACCAATGGTCACGTGTTGACACGTGATAGTTAAAACAGAAATAAAAATAAATGGCTGAAGGAAATACCTCAATGAGGTATCACGTGCTCACACGTGACCAATGATCACGTGTTGACACGTGATGGTTAAAACTGAAGCGTAAATAAACGCTGAGAAAAGGACTCAATTGGGGGTCACGTGCTCACACGCGACCAAGGGTCACGTGTCAGCACGTGACTGGCTTCGAAAGCCTTACAGTTTAATAGAATTAAATTCTAAAAGCTTCTAAATCTTTCCAAATGGAAAAGGATTATGGGGACCGTTGGATTAAAAATCCAAGGGTGATTAAAAATCACCAATTTATGGAAAAAATCTTAGACAAGGAAAGATTTCCCCTAAATCTCACCGAAAATAACAAACAGAATATCTTTGGATTTAAAATCCAACGGTGAATAAAATTCATTGTGTGATCTAAAGGATTATATTAATTATGAGATCAATTAAAATCTTTCGATGAAAGATTCACAAAACAAATTGATTCTTTTCTTTCTCTTATAAATAGAAGCCAAGAAGAGAAGAGAAGGGATCTACTTTTTTGGGAGATAACAACAACAGAGAGAAAAAAGAAAGGAGAATTTAATTCTCAAGAAAGAAAACCCTAGGTGAGAAAAGAAAGGGAATCAAAACTTCAAACAGAGAATTTAATTCTCAAATCTAAGAGTTTAACTCTTCTGCATAAAAGAACTTAGTTCTTTCTCTGGTTGAAGATCTAAACAGAGCACATCTCCCCATAAGTTGAGAATTTAATTCTCATCGGGTTGAGATCCTGCCATGCAGATCTAAAACTTAGAGGGGGAATTGAGTTTAGAGAATTTAATTCTTCCAAAACAAAACTAGGGTTTAACCCTATATGAGAATTCAATTCTCCTAAAATTACAGGAATTTAATTCCTTCGAGATGGACAGAACTAGGGTTTAACCCTATATAAGAATTTAATTCTTTCATAATGGGAATTTAATTCCTCCAAAATCATAATTAGGGTTTAACCTTACAGAGAATTTAATTCTCAAAATAAAATAAAGTGACTAAAGAGATCTCTGAGCATGAAAAGAACAAAGGTCACGTGTCCCCACGTGACCCCTGAAAAGATCCCCAAAAAACAAGAAGGAAAAGGCTTTGAGGCAATGCCTCACGTGCTCTCACGTGACATCCAAAACAAAGGGAATAAAAGTAAGGGAAATCTAAGCTTTGGGCGCTCTCACGTGTTACCACGTGACCCCTTAGCAAATTTTTTAACAGTCAGCGCATAAATCCCCATCACGTGTCAACGTGTGATGCTCAAAATCAAAATGAAAAGTGTTTAACACTTATTCGCAGATTTGAGGATAAAACAAAGGAGATCTGGCTCCATATTTAGGGCGCCCTCACGTGTCCCCACGTGACCCCTAACAAATCCCTTTAATATCCAATGGATGGATGCCTATCACGTGTCCACACGTGATGGCCAGGAAATGAAAAGTGTTTAACACTTAATTACAGAACGAAGAAAAGAGATATGGTCCCACTTTTGGGCGCTCTCACGTGTCCACATGTGACCCCTCTTTCTTTAGTGTTTAACACTAATTCGGGGATTATATTTCCAGTGTTTAACACTGATTGTTTCTAGTGTTTAACACTAAATTGAAGATTATATTTCCAGTATTTAACACTGATTGTCTTTTAGTGTTTAACACTAATTTGAGAGTTCTACCTCCGGTGTTTAACACTGTTGTTCTCTAGTGTTTAACACTAGTTTTAGCTAAATTGACTAATTTTCCAGAGGCAAAAGTCCCTCCTCCGAATGAATCTCAAAATTGAGGAAATCAAAGACAAAATGTTGTCAGAGCCCCCAAACCCCCATTTAGCATTGCTGAATGATGAGGGGCTGAACCCAGACAAATGTCTAATGGCCCAAAGGACCAATATTTCAAACATAATTGGACTTAGCCCAAACTGGTCATAAGTCCTCAAATCATCTTGAACTTAGCACATCTGCTCTTTCAACCAACTCATTGGTTCAAGGGTACATCTCTGAACTCCTCTGATATTTGTCGTTGTAATCCTTCAACGTCTTCAGAGAGGTGATGGGTCCCGACAGCCATACAATTTATTGGACCACCATGTACTTAAACTAGCAATGGACCACCATGTCCCTAAACTGGCAATGGACCACTATGTCCCTAAACTGGAACAATAGAGCCCAAATGCTCTTTTGTCGGATCTAAACGATCCCGTTAAGTTGATCTTAGTCTCAAATTAGACTAACGTATCCTTAACAAACGTTTAAGCTGATCTTAGCCTCAAATGGCTAACGTGTCCTTAAACCAATATTCGTCCCCAAAATGGGAATGTTGGACCACCATGTCCCTAAACTGGCAATGGACCACCATGTCCCTAAACTAGCAATGGACCACCATGTCCCTAAACTGGCAATGGACCACTATGTCCCTAAACTGGAACAATAGAGCCCAAATGCTCTTTTGTCGGATCTAAACGATCCTGTTAAGCTGATCTCAGTCTCAAATTAGACTAACGTATCCTTAACAAACGTTTAAGTTGATCTTAGCCTCAAATATGGCTAACGTATCCTTAAACCAAAACCCCAAACCCAAATCTATGAAAATACGGATTTGGACTAATCCACGTCCTACGGGCGACAACATAAATTAGTCTCCGTATACAATCCACGGGCAACCACAAACAAAACAAACACCTATGACACGAAATGAACATCTGGAGAAGGAGAAAGTTGTTACAGCGATGCGGTAGCGTAATTAACTGCAGGGACTTGCGCCTGCAGGGAAGAGCGTCCCCACAATAAAAAAACCCCTCGAACGAGGGGGAATCTGACGAAGTTTGCTACATCGGCCGCATCCATCTAAACCTTCGACACACGGTGCCATAAATCAACTTGGCATCTTCGGAGAGGTGGACCGATAAAACCAAATAGCATATGCCCCGAATTTCAGGCAAGATGTCTGTCTTGCGCGTCATTCGGAGGGGAACAGATTCTGGCACGCCCGGTGGGACCTCTTCCTCTTTCCACTCCACACTTCGCGTGTCGTGTTCGCGAACGAATCGCGGTTTGTTGTGGTTGCCTGTGGATTTGTGGTACTTAGATTTGGTGTCTTGCTCCGTGCAGAAAACAGAAGATCAATGGCTTCAAACTGCACTACCTGCAACTGCAACTCTCACTCCGTTCTTGCTGGAGAAGTGACTTACGGGCCTTAAGCGGCCTCCCTTTTCAAGATGCCAGTGGAGCAGGTAATTCAAGCCACCACTGGACTATTCTTCGAAACCACACTCCCACCCATGAGCTTCAACGCCCCTGCACCGTCACAAGAAGCTCCTAAGAAGTCGGTATTTGATCGGCTTGCTACTACTGTGGCCCCTCTCAACGGGTCGTCCAGCTCTAGCGCCTCGGTCTTCGCCAGGTTGGGCCAAAGTTCCTGTGGGCCCATGATGAAGCCTGCAATTCAAGAAAATGTTATCCCGAAGCGGATAACCAACCCTGCTCCCGAAGTCGCCAAGACGGCTTCTCCTGCCAAGGGGTCGGTCTTTACAAGACTGACCGTCCCAACTCTCACTCCCGCTCCTGCTACTCAAAGGACATCAGTTTTCAACAGGCTGACGCCAGCAGAATCCCCTCACCTGAACAGGGGGCAAGACAAAGCCATCCCCATCACCGAGCCAACTCCATCAGCTCGACACGCTCAACGTCGCCATTGGCGCCGGGTAAGGAAGGCCGGAGGCAACTCCCCTTCTGGGCTAACTCCACCAGCCCCGACGGCGGAGATTAATGCTGCTCCAACCGGGAACAGCTTTAAGCTGCTGAATAAGGTGCGTAGGAATTCTCCTACCTCCGTACTGAAAAGATCTCCTCCTTCGGTGGAGAATGTTGCGGAAGCAAAGCCAGAACAGTCCCCTCAGCGGCTGTCCTCTAAGATCTACAAAGTCTGGCGGCAGGTCCAGAACTCAGTGGTTGATCAAGATTACCCTCGCCGATAGAAAAAGGCAAAGTTTTAACAGGAAGAAAGCCATCCTGCTAAGCCACGGAAAGCTATTTGGGTGCCCACCGCGACGGCCCCCTCAACTTCGACCGCTCATAAGAAGAGAAGGCCGGAGAAGATCTCCGTGCCTGCGACAAATGTCAAAGGCACTGAGCCCAAACGCCCTAAGTCTGGGGGCATGGTGGTGCATACCGTCTAAATGGCATCCGGGAAGGAAGATAGCCGCGCTTTTACGGGCCACCGACCACTCACCCGATCCATCACAAGAACTCAGGAACAGCAACAACAGAAGCTTCAGAAGATGCTCACTGCCATGTCCGCATTCACCGGGCCAAAAGAAAGCCCGGAGGAGTCATCAGAACAACGTCGTGAACACGAGACTGATGCTGAATTCCTTCGGAGAATGCTCGAAAAGAAGGACAAGGAGGCTGTGGAACAAGCGGCCAATATAAAGCAAATGGCTCTTCTATTCCAGGACATGGTGGGTATGATGATCCAGCAGGACCCTCCAGCTGAAGATCCTCAGATTATCCTCGAAGGCGACAGAGGGGAAACATCAAATCCACCTCCGGCTCTTTCAACAGCCAAAGAGGAAACTATCTCCAAGGTTGCCCTGGATGACTATATTGCTCAGCAAATAAGAGTTCACCAGGCAAATGAGGCAGCCGGCCAAGTTGTCAAAACAGAGCGACCATATCCAGGCTGGTATGATCAGATAAAGTACCTGCCAGGCTACACAATCCTAAAATTCCATGTCTACAAAGGGACAGGCAACCCCCATTAACATGTCACTTAGTTCAGGGTTCTTTACGGCAACACCGGGGGCGATGATAAACTTTTGCTCCGTCAATTCGTCGGCAGCTTGTCGGAGACGGCGTTCGAATGGTATTCTGAACTTCCAAACAACTCCGTAAAGACTTCACAGAAATGGAGCTGTTATTCACCCAGCGATTCGCGAGTGCTAGTGAATGCGCCCCAATAACGGCATTGATCAATGCCGGGGTGAAGCCAGGAGAGACATGAGTTCAATACGCAATCCGATGGCGTAACCTGTGGTCAAAATGCGAACAGCGCATAGAGGAAGCTCCAGCCGTAGGCATGTTCGTAGGAACCCTCGACCCTCAGGCGACCATTTCTCAATTCATGATGTTCTTTAAGCCGACCACCTTCCAGGCCTTGATTGACAAGCTGGCCCAAATGGACCAGATGGGCCATAGGCCTTCCTCTTCAAGGACGGAGCCTTGGAATGAAAAGGGCAAAGGGAAAGCAACCTTCGTTGCCAATACTCAACAACGGCCGAGCAACTTAAAGCCGGTTGTTCGCCAAAACAACGTGCGTCCACGCCCATCCCTCGAGGAGAGACTGGGACGTCCTTACTCGTTTCCCCAGGATAAAATGAGGAAACTGTTCGACCTGGGAGTGCGCAACAAACTCATCAGTCTGCCGGATCCAAAACGTCCATTGCAGCCAGGCGATGTCAACAATCCTAATTACTGCCCTTACCACCAAGCAGTAAGCCATCCAATCGAAGATTGTTTCGTCTTCAAAGGCTGGATGGAGGACCAATACCAACAAGGCAAGTTCGCATTATCCGAAATCTGGAAGGTGAACCCACCACAACCTCACGCCCCTAAAAAGGTGGACATGCCGGGGGCATCGTGCTCATTCATAAGGGAAGCCCCATGGGAGGACGTTCTTTCATCCAAGACGAAAAGAATGCTGAAGGATCTCCAAACATGCCCGGCGATCAGGTGGAAAAATCTACTGGAACCCGAGATCATCGAGGGAATGCTGAAACCGCGCCCAACTCCAGAAACGGGTGGTGATGGTCAGAGCGCTCACACCCAGCCGTCAAAGTCTTCGAAGAAGAAGAAGACCAAAAAGCCCGTGCAGCCTAGTGACAAGCGCACGGACCTGCAAAAACAGATTGACGCACTGGAAGGATATAACCAGAAGGCGCGGACTCCAATCATGCTCCAAGAGTTTCTCAGCCACGTCCTTGAGGACGGAGATGATGATAATGGAGAAGACTCGTCGGATGAATCTGAAGATTATGTGGCAAGCTGCCATGTGATCTCTCACTCGTCAATAAATGACGAAGAAGCTCCTTACACAGAGAAGCTGAGGGCAGATCCTGAGCCAGAACTTCTAGGACCATCAGACGAAATGATTGATGCATTCCTGAACGAAGCCCGTCTTAA
Source organism: Agapanthus africanus (assembly GCA_030015575.1). Lineage (NCBI taxonomy): Eukaryota > Viridiplantae > Streptophyta > Magnoliopsida > Asparagales > Amaryllidaceae > Agapanthus > Agapanthus africanus. The sequence goes on from JASDDO010000019.1 coordinate 830,150,662, forward strand.
AAGCAAAGCTGATCGAGAGCGCGAGATGGCCATATTCGAGGAAGCCAAACGCCGGCGACTAGATGAAAGGGTCGAAACACTCCCACCGGATCAAAATACATCCGACGCAAATAAAAGCAGGATCAAGACAAGAAAACAATTCGCCAAAGCCATATCGATGGGGATGAAGCTGCCTTCTTTCAGAGAAAATTCTCCTGGCGGTATACATCTTGATGAAGCGGATGTACATCCTAACTTCTGCTTATATCATCAGAAGATCGCACATCCTACTGAAGACTGCAACTCCTTTAAGTGTTGGTGGCAAGGGTATGTCGCTCACAGGCAACGCTTCAACAGGACAAAGCGTGAAGCTCGTAGACAGCAGAAAAATGCGACAGATGAGCGTAAAAGAATTGCCGGCAATTGTCATAGGGTTGATCCCGGGAGACCGCGAGTTCTCACCTTCGGGAGCGACTCCGACGAAGAAGTATCCCTCGGCCCTCTCTTCAAGGAATCCATCTCTAAAACGGAAGAATTGAGGAGTTGCGAGAATATTCAGCCGTGCAATCGCACGCTACCCGGAAAGAATCTCGGATCTGCAAACAAGGGATCGAACAAAAAGGATAAAGGGAAGGGAAAAACGGCCTTCGTCGCCAACGCTCAACACCAATCGAGTGACCCTAGACCGGTTGTTCGCCAAAGCAACAAGCGGCAACCCCTCTATGAAAGGTTGAAACGTCCTTACTCATTTCCCCGGGATGAAACAAGGAGGCTGTTCGAACTAGCAGTGCGCAACAGGCTTATCACTCTACCGGAGCCGAAACACCAGCTACATCTGAATGATGCCAACAATCCTAATTACTGCCCTTACCACCAAGTATTGGGCCATCCGATCGAAAACTTCTATGTTTTCAAAAACTGGCTTGAAGACCAATACCAACAGGGCAAGTTCACGCTGTCCGAAAACTGGAAGGTGAGCCCGCCACAACCACATGCTCCGAGAAATATGGATATGCCGGGGGCATCATGCTCATTCATAGGGAAAGCCTTATGGACCGAAAAGTCCGTAAACTAGAAATTCGCCTCAAATATGGCAACGGCGGACCGCAATGTCCTAAAACTTGCAAATGACCGAAACGTCGTTAAACTACTACCAACCCGCGGCACCTCAGGCTGATGTGGTAATAAAAAAAATGGTATGTCCATAAGCAAAAAGGGCACGGATGAAAACCCGAAAGGGCTCCGTGAGTAAAAACAGCAGGGCTACCGGCGAGTTTTGTGAAAACCCGAAAGGGCACAACCTCTTTAAAAAAAAGAGAGGAAAAAGAACGGTATGTCCATAAGCAAAAAGGGCACGGATGAAAACCCGAAAGGGCCCCGTGAGTAAAAACAGCAGGGCTACCGGCGAGTGTTTGTGAAAACCCGAAGGGGCGCAACCTCGTTAATAGACACTTACAGGGTCCTCTCGACCTTGTAAGGAGAAACCACCCGCGTGAGATCCGTACGACTCACAAGGGAGAAATACACTTAGGGATACTCACGATTCCTAAGGAGAAATTACACTTACGAGATCCTCACGACTCGTAAGGAGAACTCTCTTATGGGACCCTCACGGCTCATAAGATTTGAAAGTCTTAAGTTACAGAGACCTGAACCTGTTCTTATGCAACCCCCATAACTTCCGATATTGCCCTACAAGCGGCTCAATGTTGACCCTTGTATACAATCTACGGGAGCGAATAAACATTTCCCTAATAAAGTCCCATCCGTGACTAGAGATATGTTTACACGGTGAACAAACACTTGTAGGTCCCCTCGACTTGCAAGGAGAAAACACTCTTGTAAGATCCTTACGACTTATAAGAGAACACACACTTAGGAATCCTCATGATTCCTAAGGAGAAAAAGCACCTATGAGATCCTCACGACTTGTAGGGAGAAATACCTTTATGAGACCCTTACGGCTCATGAAATCAAAAGCCTTAGCCGACAGGATCCTAACCCTGTTTACTAAGCCACCTTTGTTCGACATCGACAGAGGCAACTGATGATTCGCTCCTGGTAATATCCCAGTGGTAGCGATGCTGATGCCTAAAACGGTATCAAATTCCAAGTCCTTTTACGGCAAATGATGATTCGCTCCTGGCAATATTCCAGTCGCAGTGATGCTGATGCTAAGATTTGTATCAGATCCCAAATCCCCTACTCGCGAGAAAAAATTAGCGAGCCGAAAAAAATGCATATGAAATAGCCGAAATGATGGGGCAACTTGCAACAAAATCAGCAAGTAAAAATGTATGCATACAAAAACAGCCAAAATGATTGGGCAACTCGCAATAAAAAGCAGTGAGTAAAAAGAAAAATAGCCGAAATGATTGGGCACCGCAAAAAATAGCCGAAATGATTGGGCAATCACGATTTTCGCGATATAAAATGCTGAAATGATAGAGCATCGCGGAATGAATAAAAAATGATGAAAGAATGAAACTTTTTGCCCTACAGGTGAGATCACATCGATCCCTGTATACAATCCAGGGACACAAACAAAGAGGGAACCATACCTTCCCAACAGGCTCCATCAGAAAGCGAAGCCAAATCTCGACGGTTTATAGACAACCTAAAGACAACCTCGACATCTGTCGCAATATTGCAGACACAATGTCAACAAATGAAGCATAGGAAGATCCCTAGCTTCAGGGTCTCGACGTCAACATCGACAACTTAGAGATCACCAACGGCGTTTCTCCTCACTCCAACCAGATGCAGACGTGACGTCAACAATCGACCTCAGAGTCGCAACGAAACGGAACCATGGCAAAGTCCCAAGTTCCAAATCTCAATGGCCACATCTACAGCCTGGAGACCAACAACGGTGTGCCTCCTCATTCCAGCAGGACACAGATGTTACACCATCAAGCGGAGCGACGGCAAAATCCCAGCTTCACCTCAGTATTTGTCTCGATACAGCAGACGAGATGTCAACAACGGCGTTCCTTCGCAGTCCAGCAGGATGCAAATGCAACGTCAACGAAAGACCCCATGGTCGAAACCAAGTGGAGTGACGGCAAAATCCCAGCTCCACCTCAGCATTCGTCTCGATACAGCAGACGAGATGTCAACGACGGCGTTCCTCCGCAGTCCAGCAGGATGCAGATGCAACGTCAACAAAAGACCTCACGGTCGAAACAAAGCGGAGCGACGGCAAAATCCCAACTCCACCTCAGCATTCGTCTCGATACAGTAGACGAGATGTTAACAATGGCGTTCCTTTATAGTCCAGCAGGATGCAGATGCAATGTCAACAAAAGACCTCACGGTCGAAACAAAGCGGAGCGACGGCAAAATCCCAGCTCCACCTCAGCAGTCGTCTCGATACAGCAGACGAGATGTCAACAACAGCGTTCCTTCGCAGTCTAGCAGGATGTAGATGCAACGTCAACAAAAGACCTCACGGTCGAAACAAAGCGGAGCGACGGCAAAATCCCAGCTCCACCTCAGCATTCGTCTCGATACAGCAGACGAGATATCAACAATGGCGTTCCTTCACAGTTCAGCAGGATGCATATGCAACGTCAACAAAAGACCTCTCGGTCGAAACAAAGCGGAGTGACGGAAAAATCCCAGCTCCACCTCAGCATTCATCTCAAGCAGACGAGATGTCAACAATGGCGTTCCTTCGCAGTCTAGCAGGATCCAGATGCAACGTTAACGAAAGACCCCATGGTCGAAACAAAGCAGAGTGTTGACAAAATCCCAGCTCCACTTCAGCATTCATCTCGATACAGCAAATGAGATGTCAACGACGGCGTTCCTCCACAGTCTAGCAGGATGCAGATGCAACGTCAACAAAAGACCTCACGGTCAAAGAAAACGAAGCGAAGGACAAATTCCTAGCTTCAAGGTCTTGACGGCAACTCATATAAAACCTGAAAGACTATCGGAGATCATCCCACATCAGCGCGGAGTGGTCACCACCTCGATGTTCGTCTCGATACAGCAGACGAGATGTCATTACAGCGCCCTTCCTCCAACAGGATTCGGACGTGACAAAGCAAACGAAGCAAAGGCCAAATTCCTAGCTTCAGGGTCTTGACGGCAACTCATATAAAGCCTGAAAGACAATCGGAGATCATCCCGCACCAGCACGGAGTGGTCACCACCTCGACGTTCGTCTCGATATAGAAGACGAGATGTCACTATAGCGTCCTTCCTCCAAACGGATTCAGACGCAACAAAGCAATTGAAGCGAAGGCCAAATTCCTAGCTGCAGGGCCTTGATGGTAACTCATATAAAACCTGAAAGACTACCGGAGATCATCCCACATGGAGTGGTCACCACCTCGACTTTCGTCTCGATACAGTAGACGCGATATCACCACAGCGTTCTTCCTCCAACAGGACTCAGACGCGACAATCAAACAACGGAGCCACGGCAAAATCCCTAGTTCTAAACCTCGACGGTTCACCAACAACCTAGAGACAACCGCGACATTCGTCTCGATACAGCAGATGCAATGCCAGCAAACGAAGCAAAGGCCAAATTCCTAGTTTCAGGATCTTGACGGCAACTCATATAAAACCTGAAAGACTATCGGAGATCATCCCACATCAGCGCGGATTGGTCACCACCTCGACGTTCGTCTCGATACAGCAGACGAGATGTCACTACAGCGCCCTTCCTCCAACAGGATTCGGACGCGACAAAGAAAACGAAGCAAAGGCCAAATTCCTAGCTTCAGGGTCTTGACGGTAACTCATATAAAACCTGAAAGACAATCGGAGATCATCTTACACCAGCACGGAGTGGTCACCACCTCGACGTTCGTCTCGATACAGCAGACGAGATGTCACTATAGCGTCCTTCCTCCAACCGGATTCATACGCGACAAAGCAATTGAAGCGAAGGCCAAATTCCTAGCTTCAGGGTCTTGACGGTAACTCATATAAAACCTGAAAGACTATCGGAGATCATCCCACATGGAGTGGTCACCACCTCGACTTTCGTCTCGATACAGTAGACACGATGTCACCACAGCATTCTTCCTCCAACAGGACTCAGACGCGACAATCAAACAACGGAGCCATGACAAAATCCTAAGTTCCAAACCTCGACGGTTCACCAACAACCTTGAGACAACCGCGACATTCATCTCGATACAGCAGATGCAATACCAGCAAACGAAGCAAAAGCCAAATTCCTAGCTTCAGGGTCTTGACGGCAACTCATATAAAACCTGAAAGACTATCGGAGATCATCCTACACCAGCGCGGAGTAGTTATGACTCATCGGGGCTCTCCAAAATGAGCCCAACCTCAAGTAAAAAGCGGCATGGCAAAATTCCTAACGCTTGCTCTTCTGACGGTCAAACTGCCTAAGAAGATTGCTTGAAGACGTCCTGTCCAGCCCTCGAAAGGATCAGAGACACGACAGTCGCAAGGCTACTCGAACAGCAAGATTGCCTATCGAGGGATACATCAGCCAACGCGACGGTACGACGGGAAAAACCCTAGTACCACAGACCCTAACGGACCTCTGTCGTAAAGAGCAAATGTTAACTGTGACGTTAGGATATTCTTGCGAGAAATGCTCGATTCGTCTCGACTCGTAAGGAAAAGCCTTAGGCAGCGGGGATTAAAAAAAACTGTTTCCTAAGCACTGGGGCCCTGCAAGTCGGTCCAAAATGGACTTTTGCATACTATTCACGGGCCACACTCTCCAAAGTCGAATCTCGACAAGGAGGGAAACAACCACTTACGAGTCCTCTCGACTTATAAGCGGGAAAATTCTCTTGTGAGATTCTTACGACTCTTAAGAGAAAACACACTTAGGAATCCTCACGACTCCTAAGAAGAAAAGACACCTACGAGATCCTCACGACTCGTAGGGAGAAAAGTCTTTATGAGATCCTCACGGCTCGTAAAGTTGAAAAGTCTTAGGTGGCTGATCCTACCCCTGTCTCCTAAGCCATCACTGCCCTGCAAAGAGGTCAAGATGGACCATCTATGAGCCACACTTGCCAAACCTACATGCCACTGAAATGGAGAAGTTACTCATGAGCGTATAAACTACTTCACGCCAGAGTAAGACATAAAGAAATAGAAGGGTGCGGCTCATGGAGTTGAGAGTTTGGAACTATATCTCTTAAGAGTCGAGATTTGAGTCAATGATAAATGACGACGCTTGTGTCCGCTCGTTATCTTCTCAGATCAAGATTCTGAAAGTTATATACCAACCCGAAACTGGTCATACGCTACGCATTACTCTACACTACTTCACCCACGTACATACTTACATGGGCAAAGTAGTGGGGGGGCATTTGTTCCCGCCAAAAATTTCTGCGCAAAAGAGCCCAAGGTATCAAATGGCAGTGATACGTTTAAGAAAATGCGAACCAGTATCTTCCGGGCTGTTTTTTGACAAACTCCTGAAGGAGAAACTGTTAAATTCTGATGGTATCGAAAGCATCTCGAAAAATCCTTCGATTTGATATATTATGGGCTTCATAATTCATCCGGGATCAAAAGTTATGAGTAAATATGCTATGCACTGTTCCCTGATTAAAAATCAGGAATTACCTCAATGAGGTAGTACGTGCTCACACGTGATCAATGGTCACGTGTTGACACGTGATAGTTAAAATAGAAATAAAAACAAACGGCTGAAGAAGGACCCAATTGGGGGTTACGTGCTCACACGTGACCAATGGTCACGTGACAAATGGCTGAAAGAAATACCTCAATGAGGTATCACGTGCTCACACGTGACTAATGGTCACGTGTTAACACGTGATGGTTAAAACTGAAGTGTAAATAAATGCTGAGAAAAGGACTCAATTGGGGGTCACGTGCTCACACGTGACCAAGGGTCACGTGTAAGCACGTGACTGGCTTTGAAAGCCTTACAGTTTAATAGAATTAAATTCTAAAATCTTCTAAATCTTTCCAAATGGAAAAGGTTTATGGGTACCGTTGGATTAAAAATCCAAGGGTGATTAAAAGTCACCAATTTATAGAAAAAATCTTAGACAAGGAAAGATTTCTCCTAAATCTCACCGAAAATAACAAACAGAATATCTTTGGATTTAAAATCCAACGGTGAATAAAATTCATTGTGTGATCTAAAGGATCATATTAATTATGAGATCAATTAAAATCTTTCGATGAAAGAATCACAAAACAAATTGATTCTTTTTTTTCTCCTATAAATAGGAGCCAAGAAGAGAAGAGAAGGGATCTACTTTTTTGGGAGATAACAACAACAGAGAGAAAAAAGAAAGGAGAATTTAATTCTCAAGAAAGAAAACCCTAGGTGAGAAAAGAAAGGGAATCAAAACTTCAAACAGAGAATTTAATTCTCAAATCTAAGAGTTTAACTCTTCTGCACAAAAGAACTTAGTTCTTCCTTTGGTTGAAGATCTACACAGAGCACATCTCCCCATAAGTTGAGAATTTAATTCTCATCGGGTTGAGATCCTGCCATGCAGATTCGAAACTTAGAGGGGGAATTGAGTTTAGAGAATTTAATTCTCCCAAAACAAAACTAGGGTTTAACCCTATATGAGAATTCAATTCTCCTAAAATTACAGGAATTTAATTCCTTCGAGATGGACAGAACTAGGGTTTAACCCTATATAAGAATTTAATTCTTTCATAATAGGAATTTAATTCCTCTAAAATCATAATTAGGGTTAACCCTACAGAGAATTTAATTCTCAAAATAAAATAAAGAGACTAAAGAGATCTCTGTTCATGAAAAGAACAAAGGTCACGTGTCCCCACGTGACCCCTGAAAAGATCCCCAAAAAACAAGAAGGAAAAGGCTTTGAGGCAATGCCTCACGTGCTCTCACGTGACCTCCAAAACAAAGGGAATAAAAGCAAGGGAAATCTAAGCTTTGGGCGCTCTCACGTGTTACCACGTGACCCCTTAGCAAACGTTTTAACAGTCAGCGCATAAATCCCCATCACGTTTCAACACGTGATGCTCAAAATAAAAATGAAAAGTGTTTAACACTTATTCGCAGATTTGAGGATAAAACAAAGGAGATCTGGCTCCACATTTAGGGCGCCCTCACGTGTCCCCACGTGACCCCTAACAAATCCCTTTAATATCCAATGGATGGATGCCTATCACGTGCCCACACGTGATGGCCAAGAAATGAAAAGTGTTTAACACTTAATTGCAGAACGAAGAAAAGGGATCTGGTCCCACTTTTGGGCGCTCTCACGTGTCCACATGTGACCCCTTTTTCCTTAGTGTTTAACACTAATTCGGGGATTATATTTCCAGTGTTTAACACTGATTGTTTCTAGTGTTTAATACTAAATTGAAGATTATATTTCCAGTATTTAACACTGATTGTCTTTTAGTGTTTAACACTAATTTGAGAGTTCTACCTCCAATGTTTAACACCGTTGTTCTCTAGTGTATAACACTAGTTTTAGCCAAATTGGCTAATTTTCCGGAGGCAAAAGTCCCTCCTCCGAATGAATTTCAAAATTGAGGAAATCAAAAACAAAATGTTGTCAGAGCCCCCAAACCCCCGTTTAGCATTGCTGAATGATGAGGGGCTGAACCCAGACAAATGACTAATGGCCCAAAGGGCCAATATTTCAAACATAATTGGACTTAGCCCAAACTGGCCATAAGTCCTCAAATCATCTTGAACTGAGCACATCTGCTCTTTCAACCAACTCATTGGTTTAAGGGTACATCTCTGAACTCCTCTGATATTTGTCGTTGTAATCCTTCAACGTCTTCAGAGAGGTGATGGGTCCCGACAGCCATACATTTTATTGGACCACCATGTCTCTAAACTGGCATTGGACCACCATGTCCCTAAACTGGCAATGGACCACTATGTCCCTAAACTGGAACAATAGAGCCCAAATGCTCTTTTGTCGGATCTAAACGATCCCGTTAAGTTGATCTTAGTCTCAAATTAGACTAATGTATCCTTAATAAACGTTTAAGCTGATCTTAGCCTCAAATATGGCTAACGTGTCCTTAAACCAATATTCGTCCCCAAAATGGGAATGTTGGACCACCATGTCCCTAAACTGGCAATGGACCACCATGTCCCTAAACTGGCAATGGACCACTATGTCCCTAAACTGGAACAATAGAGCCCAAATGCTCTTTTGTCGGATCTAAACGATCATGTTAAGCTGATCTTAGTCTCAAATTAGACTAACGTATCCTTAACAAATGTTTAAGTTGATCTTAGCCTCAAATATGGCTAACGTATCCTTAAACCAAAACCCCAAATCCAAATTTAAGAAAATACGGATTTGGACTAATCCACGTCCTACGGGAGACAACATAAATTAGTCTCCGTATACAATCCACGGGCAACCACAAACAAAACAAACACCCACGACACGAAGTGAACATCTGGAGAAGGAGAAAGTTGTTACCGCGATGCGGTAGCGTAATTAACTGCAGGGGCTTGCGCCTGCAGGGAAGAGCGTCCCCACAATCAAAAACCCCTCGAATGAGGGGGAATCTGACGAAGTCTGCTACATCGGCCGCATCCTTCTAAACCTTCGATACACGGTGCCATAATCAACTTGGCATCTTCGGAGAGGTGGACGGATAAAACCAAATAGCATCTGCCCCGAATTTCAGGCAAGACGTCTGTCTTGCGCGTCATTCGGAGAGGAACAGAGTCTATTGAATTCTTTGGTTTTACCAAATCATCAGCTGTTAGTTTGTCTAGCTGGAACTCCTTCCAGTTCTACCTCTTGACCACTAATTTCTTCACAAGAAATTCCTTTTCTAAAAAGGTGGCATGCTGAGAAACAAAACACCTTTTGCTCCTCAGAGTGGTAGAAGATATTCCCTTACAAATGTTTGGGATATACTAACAAACTTATACAGAACCGACCTTTCCTCGAGTTTGCCCCGATTTTGCTTTTCAACATAAGCCGGACAACCCCATATCTTAACTTGTTTAAGACATGGTCTCTTCCCATTTCATATGTCATATGGAGCGGTAGGCACTGATTTGGATGGAACCCCATTCAATGGTATGCAACTTCTCAAGTGTATAACCCCAAAAGAAAACAGGCAACTCAGCAGCACTCAGCATAGAGCGCTCTATATCTCATAGGGTGCGATACCTCCACCCCGATACACTGTTGTGCAGTGGTGTATGCGAAGGAGTAAGCTGAGAGAGAATCCCCTTCTCCTTTTAGAAAATCTAGGAATTCCATGCTCAAGTATTTTCCTCCTCGATCACATCGAAGGACTTGAATATTTCTACCCGTTTGGTTTTTCGACTTCATATCTTATGTTCCTTCAATTTCTCAAAAGTTTCAGACTTTTGTTTCAACAGGAACATATGTCCGAATCCTGAGAGATAGTCGATGAATATAACGAAGTATGAAGAACCAAGCCTGGCATTTGTAGACATAGGACCGTATACGTCATAATGTATCTGTCCCAAGAGTTCACTAACTCTTTCTCTGTTTCCAGTAAACGGAGTATTGGTCATTTTACTTTTGAGATAAGACTGGAAAGTATCATAAGATGAAAATTCGAATGAATTCTAATATTCATCCTTATGTAACTTAGCTGGTCGTGTCGCATTGATATGACCTAGTCTACAATAGCTCAAGAAGGATTCGTTCATTTCTGAACTACTCCTCTTGTGTGTGTTCTATACACTTTGAACTGTGGTTTGATTTAGAATGTATATGCTGTTATATAACGTGCCTGATCGAATCAACTCTTGATTCAGGAGAATGTTCACAACATTATCCTCCAATACAAAATTATATCCTTCTTTAACCGAATAAAGAAACTGATGTGATGTTGTATATCAGGTTCGGTATGTAATAACATTCGTTCAGAATCAATGTATAAATACAAGGTGATATTTGCCAACTGATTTAGCTGCAACAATTGCACCATTCTCTAACACTTAGAGAAATATCACCCATTCTCAGTTCTCTACCTATCTGTAGCCCATGTAACATATTACATATGCGGGATCCTGATCCGGTATCATATACCCAGGACGTAGAGGATACTGAAAAACAGTTCTTGGTAATGGACACACCTGAAGAAGCTGCGTCAACATGCACTTTTTTCGATTGGGTGGCATGGGAATCTGGATACTCCCCTATTTCCTACTTGGACTTATAACAATTATAAGATAGAGCGGAACCAACGTTCCCTAGCACAGTATAATAAGTAGGTTCGGTCAATACATCCATATTATTATCTTGATTAAGGCGTGACATGGTTGCTACCAGGAGAGAGAGAGAGAAGAAAACACTCTGCGTGCGCACTTTGTAAGATTAGATTGGTTATTATTTTATCTAATCAGGATGGCTCCTACTATTTTTATCTAATCTTCCTTCAAACCATAAAAGGTAAGATTAGCCGGGATTAATTACACCCTATAAGTTCGCCAGTCTTTCGGTCAGGCCAGTGTCGGTACTTTGAGGGAGGTTCCCCGTGCTTTCGCATGGACCTAATTAAAATAAATCTCGTTTTCCCAGGGGCGTAACCCCGTTAACACCATTCTAGACACATACTTGATTGGCTAATTGTAATTTGTAAAACTCTCCCAGGAGTAACTCTTACTCGCAGTGGCTATCGGGATCCAACTATCTCATAGAAGGTATGCAATCTCATTGCAAATTTCAACACTTGAAATTCCTGATAATATTTTTTCCCCTAGCGTCTTATGACGTAACGAAATCCAACAAACCATAGTCCGCTAGTCAAGTTCAACCCGTACATTTCATGATTGAATTAAACCCACTCGCACGACCCTTGATGAAACCCAACAAAGTCGTACGACTACCCTAATCCAATCGCATCATATGCTTATGCAGATAAGCATAAATAGCTACCGCATACTACGCCTTGACGAAAGCCAACAAACGTAGCATGAATACTATAAAGTACTTATCTAAAATGACGAGGGCTACGACAGGTTTTTAAGAAAACCTTTTGCGTAATGAACTTGATATCCTTGTAGAATCGAGTGATTTTGAAAATGAGTGTTTTTGAAACTTTTACTAGTTTTGCTAAAGAGGTCACTCTCGATGAAGAGATCTCGGCTCTTTCCTTATCGAATAAGGTGCAGGATATTTCACAAATACCACTATGCAAAGCATAAACTATAAAAGCAATCAAAAGACAAACTGAGTTTGCAGCATCTGCTAGTTTCGCTAAAGAGGTCACTCCCGGTGAAGGGATCTCGGCTCTTTCCTTATCGAAATCTTTAGGTTTCTTTTATTTCATTAATCTCATTAATGAAGTACCATTAATTTTGCTTCCCCAGCATCACATATGAAACGAAAGCATCAATATTTATTATATATTATATATATAATATAAGCATTCGTCTCAGAATATCTAGTGATCACATCACAGAATAACAGCAGCAGAAGAATCACATATGAAATATTGGATATACTAGGAATTCCGTGTTTTAATTTAAGCCAGTATAAAACACGGATTCCATGGTCGTGATGAATAGACAAACCCATATCCCTAGACCCTACGAGAGCGGCAAGAAACCCTACCAATTCTAGAATTAGGAGACCTGGTCTCGACTCCTCGAGATGGTCTCCCACTGGACCCTAGAACCTGATTACTTGTGCTCCCCTCCTTGGGTCTATCTTAATGCGGAAAAGTAAATAATATACATCAATGGTAACATCATCCTCAACCCGGAAGTGCCCCAATAAAAGAATATTACATACAAGCTTTTACATGAATGAAAATGAAAAACTCCCATCTCACATAAAACCCCTGGCTATTCAAACACGACGATCCAATATAACATATCACAACAACACATAACATCACATGTCATCAACGTAAGTAAATATGCGTATCCCAGTTGTCGTTGACATATAACACCGAAACCGGCAATACACCATATATTACACTTACGGTCGCAGAAAAAAAGTGAAAAACTACAACAATTGGAATGCGCTACCATCTTAGACATCATAAACCCAATGTATCACATACATTGGATTTCATGCCTAACCAAATGAATTCCTTAGACATCACATGCCTAACAATTATAAACCCCACATTTTAGTCTCAATATTGAAAACACTTTTCAATAACCTGTCGGGTAATTCAACAAGATTCCCGATAATCTGATCGAATGCTCGTCGGAAACTTTACTAGACGGCCGCACCCCCCGATGCCGTCGACGAAGTGCACTAAGGCGGAACACCGCTGCCGCAAGCACCCGAACGGATGCTTTTGGCGATGGGTTTCTCCTATAGTCACTTGGTCGGGACTATGGGTCGTAGCTATCTATTAAGGTTACCCGGCGAGTATTTGTGTACACTATGTAATTGCGGCCGACTTTTGATCACATCAAAATTCCGTGGCAACCGATCAAATGAGACTAAATTGCTAGATTTATAAAATTCAAACTAATTATCTCATAACTAATTGTGGATTCTAAGTATTGTATCACAATCACAGATAACTAGACGAAGTTAAACTTTTTGATCGAATAAACAAGAACCAAAATTTCCCATTAAGCTCAACACTTGAGCGGAGTTTAAAAAGTACCCAGAAATTGCCACAGCTCCTATGAACCAGCCGTAGAAGGGTCAACCAATGCCTCACATGTGGCACCGCAGAATTACCACAAACCCTAGGGTTTGGTGGCGGTTCTGACGGTCACATAATCGAGTTAAGGTTTTGTTCTTCCAGAGGGTCCACAGAATCGCCTGCATGATTTTCTGAAATTTTTAAACTCGGGAAAAATCCAACACTTGGAAAATTCCAGCAGGGAAAAATTGGGTAATTGATATCCGTTCAAACCTTTTAACATCGTCTAAATAACCCGAATACATGTTAGAATTATGACTACGAAACATTCTAAGTTGCTTTTGCAGAAAGTTAACATCACATGCAAATTTAGCAAAAAAAAACAACACCTGGAACATCAAAACCTAGAGACTGGAACACAAAAAATTGCAGCACCCGTACATCATATTTTCGTTCTTTTGTAGTGTGATTAATTGATGGGACTGCGTTGATTCAGATCAATGCAAGGAAAAACAGACCTATTCGACGTTGTTGAAACAAATTATCAAAAGCTGTTATTACAAGGACGTTTTCTTTTGTTTTGCACAGTGGTATTCGGTTATGAATATCTAGCACCTCATTCGACGAGGCAAGGGCCGAGATCTCTTCATTGGGAGTGACCCCTTGGGCGGAAGTTTGCGTCAGGGTAATAACTTCACTATAGTCGATTACATTTTGCTTTGCATCATGGTATTCAGTGGGAATATCCTGCACCTCATTCTACGAGGAAAGAGCCGAGATCCCTTCACCGGGAGTGACCTCCTTAGCAAAGGTTTTCGCCACTATATATTTGTAAAAAGCTATCTGGTTCCTTCAACGATATCAAGTTTATTATGTTAAAGGTTTTTCGCCAAAAACTGCAGGGTTACCTAGGATGGCAGCAAGGTTTTGGGAGGCATCGTCTATACCGTTTTTAAATTTTTGCCGTTCTAAATAACTCTAACCAAGAATCTTTAACTTGAAATTTAAACAATAAGCAATGTTAACATCTTAACATCTAAGTGAATGAGGAATACAATCTTTGTAGACCGGTTCTTCACTTCAATAGCTCCGTATAGTAGTCCCTTCGCTGCGATGAAATGATCTTGCGGACTCTTGAATGGCTCCATGAGAAGAAAGCAATGAACTTGCTTGAAGTCTTCGAGGCCGAAAATGATCTACATCGAGGAGACACTAACCCAAGCTACCCTCTTCACTAATGTGGGATTAGTGAAGCTAACACCCTATACTAAAGTGCTAATCGAGTAGAGGATGATGAAGTAAGATTTTTGCTCACTTTGGATTTCTTTTTCTCACTAAAGTTTCTCACTTTAACAAAACCTAGAGAGCTCTTGAGTTTTGAGGAAGAAGATCAAGAGAGATAATGTTGTGAGTGAGAATGGAAACCATGGGTGAGAAAATATCTAATATGTCTCATGTAGAGACTTAACCATGAGTTAAGATAATGGTTGGATTAACAAAATATCTAGTATAAAACAAAACTAGTGGACTAGTCAGTGGGTTTCCAAGCTTCTCAAAGCTTCATGCCATGTGACTATTATCCAACTAATAATTGATTTACACTAAATAAATAAACCCTACATTATCTTTATCATGGTGTAAGTCTCATACACCCATGTATCTTGTATCATCAACCATGACACAAAATAAAACAAAATTAATATATATCACATATATATTAAGTGTGTACATGTGAGAAAAATAAATGTTTAAGTGAGCTAATATTAGTTAATATAAATTAATATATCAAATATATAATTATACATTAAATCATTAAATCAACACTTGATTTAATAATCCGGTTATATCTCATATGACCGACTAATATTATTTGTATCATTATATCGAATCAACACTTGATTCGATAACCCGGCTATATCGCATATAACCGACCGATACAGTATCGACTTATCGAATCAACATTTGAGTCGATAACCCGGCTATATCACATATAACCGATCGATACTTTATATCACGAGAATAGAATACGGTATCACATACTCATAGTAGTCACAGTCCTGCACATATCACATATGTGCTCCTACTCCGTTTTGCCTGAGCTAGTGAAACCTCTGTGTAGGACTCTAAAGACTCGTCAATACACCGGCAGTAGGTGATGATCACATCAAGCAACCACAAGCCATCAGCGGTACTAGCTGGACGTAATGGCTACCCCGGTATTGAACGATTAGAAGATCAGCAAGCAAGCCCGCTCCAACTCCTGCAAAAGCCTGTCAGTAATACTACCGTACAGTTCGGTCTCTTCGTCAGATATGTCGCATATCATCTCCTGGGGGTGGTATAACGTCAGACCCCAATAGCCTAATAAGTCATGCCTATGCAAGGTTCATAACGGCTCGAGAAACTACTGATAACACTTACCAGTAAATCTCAGCAACCCTGGCCAGGGATTTCATGTTATGGCCAATCGAGCATAGCGCAATATCAACTCCCAATACCGGGAGAGACGAATCCCCTCCTATCGCTCATTGCCTCCATGTGACTCAGGACTGTACCCAAAAACCACCTTTTTGCACGATCTCTTGACCGTGGTATGGTGGAAATCAAAGCACAGTGGGAATCACACAAGACTCTATGATGATCTTGGGTCGACAGACTAAACTGTACCAGTGTCACCAGAGAACTGCTATCTGACGATAGGTATAATACCATCTAGGAGTTCTCGGCTAGTCCGTTCAGTGTACCCAGTCTCCACTGAGCACCCGTACACCATCTTTGATGTCAAACACCAATGGATGTAGTATCATCCATCGCCCATCATATGGGTCAAGATGCGTATACGCTAGTCTACTCTGGAGCATCGATACCCTGTCTCGATACTCTCTCGACTAGGAACAATTATAGGGTGTACATATGGACTACCTTTGGCCCCACTAGTATGATCTCCATCATTGTCCTGGGAGTCAAGTACACAATCTAAAGGTCTTTGTCAACATGTGAGAGCAAGACAACATCACGTATATAAGTCAACATGTTAAGATAAAGTGCAACCAGATAGCATACTATCATGTCGAGCGAGAAAGTCCTCCGTATATATGTCCAAGCATCCACTACAATATACATCCCATGTACAGTAATGGCCTCTAGGGCATACATATAACTAACAAAAACCATTCGTAGCCCTCCGTCATTTCAGATGGGTAGTACTTAATATTCATGCTATGTTTGTTGGCCTTCGTCAAGGTGTAGTGTATAGTAGCTGCTTGTTACCTTTCTGTTGTATAGATAGATGCGTTGGTTTGGGACAGTCGTACTACTATTTTGGCCTTCGTCAAGGGTATGTACGGGTGCGTTCAAATTAACCTGGACAATGACGGGTAGAACTTGACATGTGACTTATTATATGTTGGCCTTCGTCAAGGTCATAAGAGCATGGGGTAGAAATCACATCGGAAGTTTCAAACATACAGGAAACTTTCCAGTCATGCGCATACCTTCTGGAGTGTGATAACTTGAGTGGATTCCATCAGACTATCATGCGATGATAGTTGGATCCCGATTCCCACTGATGAGTTGGTTTGCTCCTCGGGTGATTTTAGATGATCCCGACTAATTCTTCTTTCAGGTTTGGAGGAGAATTTGAGGAAACAGTGGGAGACATCCTGATTAGATAAAGCGGTTGACCATTCTGATCTAGGTTAGAGTGCACGCTGAGTATTTCTTTTCTCTCTCTCTCTTTGGCAGCGATCATGACCCGACCCTAGACTTGAACTCATGAATCAAATTAACCGAACCTTCTTAAAATATATTGACTTTTGGATTATCAGAGTTGCATTTATCATTGCCACTCCTACTTTTACCCTTTGATTTTCTCCAGAACATTCCGTATCACTACGATGATCCACATTTATTGGATATGACCGTCGTATAGTTACATACGAACTCGAAGAAACATTTTTCAGATTCAAGGATGGTTTTCGATTCTGGAGAAATTGAATAGGACTATTCAGTTGTCTTTTCCTTTTACCTTCTCTCAGGTTGTGAGGGCTCCTAGGATTAGGAGAGGGTACACCTATTTCGCTTATTGGAAAGTCTTCTTCCAAACCATAGGCAGGTGCCGAAAGGTAGGGAAGGAAGAAAACCAATTAGTCTAAGTATGGTTTACAGAATGTAATAAGTAAAGACAAATAAAGGGATTAGAAAGAGGGCAAAGTAAATTGCGACTGTTATCATTCATGACCAAACCATGTATATCATCGCCACTCCTGCTTCATCTTTGAATTTCTATAGAACACCCCGTATCACTATGAAGATCCACAGTTATTGGATAATCCGTCTGTTCCCCACCGAAAGACACGACGAAGACGCGGCGGACGTCTTGCCTGAATTTCGGGGCAGATGCTAGTTGGTTCTATCCGTCCACCTCTCCGAAAATGCCAAGTTGATTTATTGCACCATGTATCGAAGGTTCAGACGCATGCGGCCGATGTAGCAGACTTCGTCAGATTCCCCCTCGTTTGAGGGGTTTTTGATTGTGGGGACGCTCTTCCCTGCAGGCGCAAGCCCCTGCAGTTAATTATGCTACCGAATCACGGTAACAACTTTCTCCTTCTCCAGATAGTCACTTCGTGTCGTGGGTGTTTGTTTTGTGTTTGGTTGCCCGTGGATTGTATACGGAGACTAATTCATGTTGTCGCCCATAGGGCGTGGACTAGTCCAAATCCATATCTTTCTTAGATTTGGGTTTGGGGGGTTGGGTTTAAGGATACGTTAGCCTTATTTGGGACTAAGATCAACTTAAGCGTATGTTAAGGATACGTTAGTCTAATTTTAGACTAAGATCAACTTAACAGTTTGTTAAGGACACGTTAGTCTAATTTTGAACTAAGGTCAACTTAACCATTTGTTAATGATACGTTAGTCTAATTTTAGACTAAGATCTACTTAACGGGATCATTTAGATCCAACAAAAGAGCATTTGGGCTCTATTGTTCTAGTTTAGGGAATTTGCGGTCAATTACCAGTTTAAGGACATGGTGGTCCAGTTTAAAGACATCATAGTCTGTAAAGGTTAAGGACATCATAGTCCATGAGTTTAAAGACCTCACAGTCAAGGTTAAGGACATCATAGTCCGTGAGTTTAAAGACCTCACAGTCAAGGTTAAGGACATCATCGTCCGTGAGTTTAAAGACCTCACAGTCAAGGTTAAGGACATCATATTCCATGAGTTTAAGGACCCCACAGTCCAGTTTAGGGACGTCATAGTCTGTGAAGTGTATGGTTATCGGGACCCGTCACCTCTCTGAAGATGTTGAAGGATTACAACGACAAATATCAAAGGAGTGAAGAGATGTACCCTTGAACCAAAATTGATTGGGGATCTGTAGTCCAATATGGAACTAAGATTAATTAATTAGATTATGAGCTCATTAGCTCAGTTAAATCTGGATTGAGGACTTATGGCCAACTTGGGCTAAGTCCAATTAGATTTGAAATGTTGGCCCTTTATTGGACCATTAGACATTTGTCTGGGTTCAACCCCCCATTATTTGGCACTGCTAAACAGGGGTTCTGACAACATTTTATCTTTGTTGAGTGCTGGGCACTCATATGCCATATGAGATGATCAATCTTGGAAGACAGGGGTATATTTGAGGCTCAGTTAAAGAGGAGTCTTGCTTCAGAAGGACTTAGCCAATTTAGGCTAGGGTTGATTTGAATATAGTGTTAAACACTAACATATATTTTATGGTCACGTGTTCCCACGTGATGCGCTGAAAATAGTGTTAAACACTAAGAACAATATGCTTCAAAAATAGTATTAAAAACTAAAATGGGATTGGTCACGTGGGGCCATGTGAGGCCTCTGAAGGTGGGGACCAGTCTTTCTTTGTTTTATTCTCAGAGTATTCAAAGGTGTCAAACACTTAAGTCTTCACAGCCATCACGTGTGGGCACGTGATGGGCACTCATGCATTGATTTATTAAAGTGTTTATTAGGGGTCACGTGGGGATACGTGAGGGCGCCCAAAATCGATTCTACCTTTAGCTTTGTTCTCTTTATTTATGAGGGTTACGTGTGAGCACGTGAGGCATTACCTCCAAGATTTTTCTTTTTCATTTTGAGGAGTCTGTTTAGGGGTCACGTGACCTAGTTTTGTTCTCTCTTTTCTGTTCGTTGAGAATGGGGGTCACGTGTTATCACGTGACCAAGTTCTTTACGTGCATGGAGAGCTTTAAGTCTCTTGTTTTAAGAATTAAATTCTCTGTAGGGTTAAATCCTAATTCTGTTTTAGAGGAATTAAATTCCTATGTATATGGAAGAATTAAATTCTCAGTAGGGTTAAACCTTAAATCTGTTTTGGAGGAATTATATTCCTATGAATTTGGGAGAATTAAATTCTCATATAGGGTTAAACCCTAGTTCTGTTTTGGAGGAATTAAATTCCTATGAATTTGGGAGAATTAAATTCTCATGTAGGGTTAAACCCTAGTTTTATCTTGGAGGAATTAAATTCCTGTGAATTTGGGAGAATTAAATTCTCTAAACTCAATTCTCCCTCTAAGTCTTGGATCTGCATGGCAGAATCTCAACCCGATGAGAATTAAATTCTCAACCTATGGGGAGATTGCTTCTGCAGATCTTCAACTAGAAGAAGAACTAAGTTCTTTTTGCAGAAGAGTTAAACTCTTAGATTGAGAATTGAATCCTCTTTGTTTTATGGAATTTGGATCTCTTTCCCTTTTCTCACCTAGGGTTTCTTTTCTCTGAAGAGATCTTTTTTCTCTCTCTTAAGAATTAAATTATCCTCTCTTTTTTCTCTCTGTTGTTGTATATTTCCCAAAAAAAAGTAGATTCTCCTCTCTTCTCTTCTTGGCTCCTATTTATAGGAGAAAGAAAAGAATCAATTTGTTTTGTCAATCTTTCATTAAAAGATTTTAATTGATTTTGTAACCAACGTGATCTTTAATTTAACTCAGTGAATTTTATTCACTATTGGATTTTTAATCCAAAAGATCTTTTATCTGTTATTCCTGGCGAATTTCAGGAAAATCTTTCCTTGTATAAAATCTTTCTATAAACTGGTGATTTTTAATCACCATTGGATTTTTAATCCAACGGTGCTCCACTTTACAGAGCACAATCCTTCTTTTGTTTGGAAAGATTTAGGGAAATATTAGGGTTTTTGATTCCCTCTTAATTAGAATTTAATTCTATTAATTCATAGATCTTTAGGAACCCATCACGTGTTGGCACGTGACCCCCTGATTAAGCATTTGACCAGAATTTAATTCTGTTATTTTAAAGAACTCAGGAATTATCACGTGTCAGCACGTGACCCTTGGTCACGTGTTGGCACGTGATGCCCCAATAGGATTTTTCTTATTATTTTATTATACCTTTAATTTTTTCAGTGAATTTAAAGGCCTATCACGTATGGACACGTGACCCATTTGACTAAGATTCAATTCTTATCCTTTCAGAGCCTTCAGGAAGCCATCACGTGTCGGCACATGACCTCCGATCACGTGTACGCACGTGATGCCTCATAACTTTTGATCCCGGATGAATTATGAGGCCCATAATATATCAAATCGAAGGATTTTTCGAGACACTTTCGATGCCATCAGAATTTAGCTGTTTCTCATTCGGTAGTTTTTCAAAATGCATCCCAGAAAATACTGGTCGCGTTTTCTTAAACGTATCGCTGCCATTTGATACCTTGGGCTCTTTTGCGTAGAAATTTTTTGGCGGGAACAAATGCCCCCCACTACTTTACCCACGTAAGTATATACGTGGGTGAAGTAGTACAGAGTAATTCATATCGTATGACCAGTTTTGGGTTGGTATATAATCTTCAGGATCTTGATCTGAGAAGATAACGAGCAGACACAAGCATCGTCATTTATCATTGACTCAAATCTCGACTCTTAAGGGATATAGTTTCAACCGCTCAGCTCCATGAGCCGCACCCTTCTATTCCTTTATGTCTTACTCTGGCATGAAGTAGTTTATATGCTTCATGAGTAACTTTTCCATTTCAGTGGCATGTAGCTTTGGCAAGTGTGGCCCATAGATGGTAAATAACAGTTCATCTTGAACTCTTTATAAGGTAGCGATGGTTTAGGAAACAGGGTTAGGATCTGTTGCCTAAGACTTTCCAACTTTATGAGCCGTGAGGGTCTCACAAAGGCTTTTCTCCCTACGAATCGTAAGGATCTCGTAGGTGTATTTTCTCCTTAGGAGTCGTGAGGACTCCTAAGTGCGTTTTCTCTTGAGAATCGTATGGATCCCACAAGAGAATTTTCTTTATGATTAGGGACACTGATTTCTCCACAAGTTGAGACAAATCAAGATTCTCGCAAAGACACTGATTTCCTTACGCGTCGAAACGAATCAAGAGGTTCTCGCCAAGGACGCTGATTTCCCTAAATCGAGATAAGAAGCGATGGCTTAGGAAACAGGTTCAGATCTGCTGCCTAAGACTTTTCAACTTTATGAGCCGTGAGGGTCTCATAAAGATTTTTTCTCCCTACGAGTCGAGAGGATCTCGTAGGTATATTTTCTCCTTAGGAATCGTGAGGATTTCTAAGTGTGTTTTCTCTTGAGAATCGTAAGGATCACACAAGAGAATTTTCTTTATGCTTAGGGACACTAATTTCCCCGCAAGTTGAGACGAATCGAGAGATTCTCGCGAAGACACTTATTTCCTTGCGGGTCGAAACGAATCGAGAGGTTCTCACCAAGGATGCCGATTTCCCTGAATCGAGATAAGAAGCAACGGCTTAGGAAACAGGTTCAGATCTACTGCCTAAGACTTTTCAATTTTATGAGCCGTGAGGGTCTCATAAAGATTTTTTCTCCCTACGAGTCGAGAGGATCTCGTAGGTGTATTTTCTCCTTAGGGATCTGATTGAAACAAATTTCCGGATTGTGTAATGTGAAAAGTATCGATTCAAATAGTCCCCGATGTCGGCACTATTTGATTGATCGTAGAATGCGAGACTGAGTAAGTAAATCAAATCGATAAGAGTCTCTTTGTGTCGGTAATTAGAAAATTGAATAAATTTCACAATCAAAAAATTATATTTGACCGCAATCAACTACGGTGTCAGTTGTAGATCGTAAGTGAGTGTGGATCGTCCACAGGGATTGTGCGATTCGTTTTTATATTTGATTTGTTTGAATCGAAAAGTTAATCGAAAAGAAAAGAAAACATGATTCAAGAATTTATCAATTGATTCAGGTGTCACGAGTTTAATCAAGAATCAAGAAAATGATAAACAATCAAGAATTGAGTTTCGATAATATTTCTAACCAAAATTTCAAGAATCTAAATGAGGCTCGTAGGAATCGATCGGATCTATAGACGTGATGTAATTTCAAGATTTCGTGTTCTTGTCCTTCGAAGGATTGATACTAGATCGATGATGATCGATGAGAGTTAGGGCTTTCTTGATGAAACTAGGGTTTCATCGTTTAACCCTTGATCTTTCATCGATATCATTCACATTCTAGCCTCTAACAATTTCAAGAAACGATCGTAACTCTCCAATCTCGAGCGATATCAATCAAGAAAGCATCGCAACGAATTGGGTCGTCGATTCTTGAACTTGCTAGGGTTTACAAAACTTGTAGGATTCAAGAATCGATTTAAGATATATTACATCATCATTCTATTGATCGTCTTGACTCTTCGACGAGCGGAGTATTACTCAAACATCATCACACAGAAAGTATTCAAGAATTGAAAAGATATCATGATGCGAGAATTTAAAGAAAACAAGATAAAAGAATATCACCTTTTATTTATATCAACAATTTGATTACAGTCGCTCAAGAACTACAAGAGGAAGAACTAAATTGTCGAATTGGCGTCGCTAGGTTCCGTGAGTCGCGGATCGGCTTGGACCACTTGCTCTGTTGAAGATCGGCTCGGCTCATAAAAGGTTGCAAGGCTTCTTGCTTGATGGGTACTCAGGATCTTGGCTTTTGATTGGAATTAGGGTTAGGGTTTCACACAAGTCCTCTCACTAGACTTGTGGAAGAAGAAGATGAAGAAAGAGAGTGAATGGATCTAAATTGGCTACTAAAAATGAACTAGTCAAGGATCAAGTCCTAGATTCCAGATTATGATACAAGTGAGCCTAGGGTCTTATTTATAGATCTCCCAAGCCCTAGGTCTAGGTTTGAATTTACAATTCCCTCCAAAAGTTTGTTGAGGCTTCTAGAAGGAGTTTGTTAGGCTTAGCTTAGGGTTTAAGCTAGGGTTTAGGGAGAAGTTTCTAGAATACAAGGCTAGTTTAGTGTTGATCCCAAAGCTTGCTGATCTGGTAGAAATCTCTGGAGTATTCTGGAAGTTGACATGTCTTTCTGAAGTCTGGACCCTGAGATAAGAATTTTGCACCAAATTTAGGAAGCTAATTCCCTGGACTCACCGCGGATCCGCGGCTCCAGCAGGCTCCTGCCGCGGATCCACGGCACTTTATGGGGCTTGGGCCTTGGGCTTTTTACAGTGGTCTTGTGCTAACATATTGGGCTTCATCTGATGTGTTGATTTGAATTTATCCCTTTGAATTGATACCAGAATTGAAATCATTGAGTTGACGTAATGTTTGATCGGTACCGTATAAATTTTTGGCCTTTCTTCTGGATTTTCCTGCATAGATCTCAAAACAAGTGTTGCACAAATGTAGGGATGATGCGATGCCATGAAATGTGGTCAATTTCCTTTATAGTGTCGGTTTTAGAGTCTAATACATGCAATCTGATATTTTGCGACAGTTTTGCTAATATGTAAAATATGAATACCGTACACTTCTAAATGAATGCAAATGATGAGGAAATTGCCGGCTAAAATATGCAATATTTTCGACTAATCAAATTCCCCCAAACTTAATTTCGATCGTCTCGAGCGAACTGTTTTATTAAAAAGAGAAGGAGAAAATAAAGAAAGAGAAAAACTATCTAGCACACTTTCGTAGGCAACACGATTGCACTGAGCATGTGCAACAAGCCTTTAAACCTCTAGGTGTCCCTAGTAGGAGGAGTGTTGTCTCCTGAGGGTTTTCAGCGGATTGCACCCACAAAATCCAATAATAAAAGAAAGATCATGAATATTACATTTAAAGACAAGAATTGTAAAAGAAAAGCCTTGAAAATTAGGGTTTCCAACTAAGCTAGCTTTTCGGTTGTCATGAGCCCTATCTTAATGGTCATGAAAAGATGTTAGAAATCACGTCCTCCCACAATAAAACATCGTCTTATTGTTCATTCCTATCTTTATTCCAAACATCGATCAGCTAACCCTGCGTGTGTGTAAAGACATCCCTACACCCGGAGAATTCAATTCAAGCTATCATACTCTTGCCCATCAGCCTCAGTACTTTTTAATTAATGAATATTTAGATGAGATTGCCCACACACTTTCATGCGACCGTTAATACTTCTTGAGGTACTAACCGACCGATTACTCCTGTGCTTGCTTACTTGGTGTATTTTCCTCGTCTTGCACCACCTCAGGCATAGCAGTGACTCCCAGACCAGTTGGCCTTAGGGCACTAGGTGAAGAAGCACCCTCGCTATATATTTTTTTATTCCCTTGGTGATAACAAAACCAGTGTCCATTTTTCTCACCACTTTATATTTTCTTTATTCATTTTTTTCTTTTTATTTCCTTCATACATCGTCTTTAAGACAAGAGCATTTCAAGGTATACTCTACTATCCCAGGCTTTAAGACGTGTGTAAGTGCGAATAGAAGGGTAGCCACGTTCAAAATGTTTGGCTTCCAGAATAGAAACTATTTTTCAGACTTATTTTTATCCTCAGATTAGTGACGTCCTTCATCTTACTAACCCTTGGGACAGCGGCTCATAACTACTTATTACTAGTTCGTATAAGAAAACTTCTAATTTTCTTAGTTTTCTCAAATTTTTCTAATCTCAAGGATGTAATTGTTCACTATCTAAACTTTCATTATCTTATTTATGTACAAAAAAGTGTAAATATTAAAATTATTTTTATACTTGGAAATTTTTAAATTTTTATTGGTTTTGAAATTTTTTCAATTTTTATAGATTTTTAAAAGAAATGTTTTGTGCTTATGCAGATGATATGCAAATGATGCAAAAATAAGCACAAACCTCCCCCAAACTTGTTTTCAACAGTGTCCTCACTGTTGCCAATCGCTATACCTACAAAAACTGTAAGCCTGGGGGGAATTATTAGTGGGGGCAAAATATATAAGTGAAGAACTTCCCCCAAACTTACTCTTTTCACTCACCTTCATTCAAAAGATGATGCAGTGATATACTGGACATGAAGGTGAGACGGAGGAATTTTAATCCAAATAAACTGGCTCTTGTAAGAACCAGAGCTCCTCCGTGGGGTCAGTGGAAAAATACGGCTTAAGTCTATGTCCATTCACTTTGAAAAAGGTGCCGTTTTTAACATTTTCTACTTCTACTGCCCCGTGCGGGTATACAGACCGCACAACAAAAGGTCCCTTCCATCGAGATCGGAGCTTACCCGCGTGAAGGTGTAATCGTGAATCATAAAGAAGGACTTGTTTACCAGGTGAAAATGTTTTCCTTAAAATGTTTTTATCGTGAAAAACCTTAGTCCTATTCTTTGTGATTACAACGTTATCATAAGCTTCATCGCGGAGTTCGCTTAGCTCATTAAGTTGCAGCTTCCGAAAGTTGCAAGCAAGGTTCAGATCAAAATTTATTTCTTTAATAGCCCACAATGCTTTATGCTCTATCTCGACGGGTAAATGACATGCTTTCCCAAACACTATCCTATATGGAGACATTCCTAGGTCTGTTTTAAATGCAGTTCTGAATGCCCAAAGAGCATCCGTCAATTTGGTCGACCAGTCTTTTCTATTCTTAGCAACAGTTTTCTCCAGGATAAGTTTGATTTGTCTGTTTGAGATCTCAGCCTGCCCGCTTGTTTGGGGATGATAGGGTGTAGAAAGTCGGTGGTTGATTGAGTATTTTCGCATCAGAGTCTCGAAAGATCTGTTGCAGAAATGTGTCCCATTATCACTAATGATAGCGCGTGGGTGTCCAAATCGTGAGAAGATATTCTCTTTCAAGAACTTAATGACAACTTTCTTGTCATTAGTGCGACATGGAATGGCTTCTACCCACTTTGAGACATAATCA
Organism: Agapanthus africanus; assembly: GCA_030015575.1. Taxonomy (NCBI): domain Eukaryota; kingdom Viridiplantae; phylum Streptophyta; class Magnoliopsida; order Asparagales; family Amaryllidaceae; genus Agapanthus; species Agapanthus africanus. Next base: position 830,177,353 of record JASDDO010000019.1, read on the forward strand.
ACCGCCAGCAATATGTACAAATTCCCAAAGGAGTTGGGAAAGGGACCCATAAAGTCAATGCCCCAAACATCAAATATTTCAACAACCAAGATGGGTTGCTGAGGCATTTCATTCCTCTGGGATATTCTACCCGTGTACTGACATTGTGTACAGGTTTTGCAATAGTCAAATGCATCCTTGAATAAGGTCGGCCAATAAAATCCACATTGCAAAACCTTTTCCGCTGTCTTTCTAGGACCGAAGTGACCCCCACAGGCCTGATCATGACAAAATGAAAGAACACTCTTGCACTCTTCATTCGGGACACACCGGCGAATGATCTGATCAGGACAATATTTAAACAAATAAGGCTCGTCCCAGTAAAAGTGTTTTACTTGGGATAGAAAACGGTATTTGTCCTGTTTTGACCAATCGCTCGGTATCAGTCCCGTGGCATGATAGTTCACAATATCCCTGAACCATGGTTCAGCGGATATGCTCAAGAGTTGTTCATCAGGGAACGAATCATTGATCGGCAGGGTCACAGGGGACGAAATGATGCGTGAAAGATGGTCAGCTACTACGTTTTCACATCCTTTCTTATCTTTGATAACAAGATCAAATTCTTGTAACAGAAGGATCCAACGTATTAGTCGACCTTTTGCATCTTTCTTCGCCAGAAGATGTTTTAAAGCGGAATGGACAGCATATACAACTATAGGTGAGCCAATTAAGTAAGGCCTGAATTTTTCTAATGCAAATACAACCGCTAAAAGTTCTTTTTCTATGGTTGTATAATTGATTTGCGCATGATTCAGGGTCTTACTAGCATAGTATATCACGTGTGGCATCTTTTCGATGTGCTGTCCTAAGACTGCACCTACTGCAAAATCAGATGCATCACACATCAGCTCAAAGGGGTAGTCCCAGTTTGGTGATGATAAAACGGAGGCTGGAGTGAGTGAGTGTTTAAGTGAGTCGAAAGCTGTCTCGCAGTCCGAGTCAAAATGGAAGGTCGTATCCTTGGCCAGGAGAAGAGTTAAAGGTCTAGCAATTTTGCTAAAGTCCTTAATGAATCTCCTATAAAAGCCCGCATGGCCAAGGAAAGATCGAATATCTTTGACGCTTTTGGGATGAGGGAGGTTTTGAATGACATCTATCTTAGCTCTGTCAACCTCAATGCCTTTCTGTGAAATGACATGTCCAAGTACTATTCCTTCTTGGACCATAAAATGGCATTTTTCCCAGTTCAAAGTCAAGTTCTTCTCTTTGCATCGAGTAAGAACAGCGTCAAGATTCGCTAGGCAATCAAAAAAGAATCTCCAAAAATTGAGAAATCATCCATAAAGATCTCCAGAAAGTTCTCTACCATATCAGAGAATATCCCCATCATACACCGCTGAAAGGTAGCGGGAGCATTGCATAACCCAAAGGGCATGCGACTGTAAGCAAAGGTACCAAAAGGACAAGTAAAAGTGGTTTTATCTTGATCCTTTTTGGCGATGGGGACTTGATTATAGCCTGAGTATCCGTCCATAAAACAATAATACTCTCGTCCCGCTAAGCGTTCCAGCATCTGATCAATGAATGGTAGAGGAAAGTGGTCTTTCCTCGTGGCAGCATTGAGTTTTCTATAATCAATACATACACGCCACCCAGTTTGGGCGCGTGTCTGAATCAACTCATTTGCCTCATTGGTTATAACAGTGATGCCGGATTTCTTAGGAACGACATGTATAGGACTTACCCACTGGTTATAGGAGATGGGGTATATAATACCATTATCTAAGCATTTGACGATCTCTTTCATGACCGCTTCCTTCATGACGGGATTCAACCGTCTCTGTGGTTCTCGGGTCGGTCTGGCATCATCCATCACATGTATATGATGTTCAACTATCAAGGGACTAATTCCTTTGATGTCCGCCATACTCCAACCAAACGCCTCTTTGTTAGATCTCAATACCGATAAAAATGCATTCTCTTGCTCTAATGCTAGAGAAGCTGATATTATAACCGGTAAAGACTCATTCTCACCTAGATATGCATATTTAAGGTGAGAAGGTAAAATTTTGAGATCTCACTCGGGCGGAGAAATGATAGAAGGAGGGATCATTGAGTGATTTTTGGATTTACAAAGAAGCTCAGAGCTTGTGAAAGATACAAACTCGGGTGGAGAAAAGTCAGGAGTGCCGGTCTCAAGTGTAGAGAAAGTGTCCTCACTAAGATCATGTGTGAAATCAAACAGAGATGTGGTAATGTCATCGAGATCATTAAAGCAAAGTTCCTCAGCTCCACAACTATCGGGAGCGATCTCATGGACAGAGCACACATCTAAAATATGAGCAGAGGGTTCTGATGGCTGACTTCCAACTTTGTAGATATTTAGTTCAATGGTCATATTTCCAAATGATAAGTTCATCGAACCATTTCTACAGTTTATAACAGCGTTGGAAGTGGCAAGGAAAGGACGACCCAGAATCACCGGAATTTGGCCCCGGGGGTTTGCTACAGGATGTGTGTCGAGCACAATGAAGTCTACAGGGAAAACAAATTCCCCGACCTTTATCAATACATCCTCTAATTCACCCCTTGGTTTGGTGATAGATCGGTCTGCCATCTGGAGAGTGCAGTGAGCAGGTTTCAGCTCTCCAATCCCTAATTGCTCATAGACAGAATAAGGGAGCAGGTTAACACTTGCACCAAGGTCTAAATGAGCACGATTTATGTTTTTACCCCCAATCGAAATCAATATTGTAGGACATCCTGGGTCCTTTCGTTTCTTTGGTAGCTGGGGTATAAAAGCAGTGCTAATATTATTAGATATGAAGACCTTCTTCGGCACTTGAGTCTTCTTCTTCTTAGTGCACAAGTCCTTAAGAATTTTCGCATAAGCGGGGATTTGTTGAATCGCATCTAGGAGAGGGATATTGATGTTAACCTGTTTGAACATTTCCAAAATTTTCTCCATATGAGGACTCGTTCTATTAGCCCTTAACCGGTTCGGGTAAGGAGCTTTCGCAATAAGCGTAGGGTCCATCACAGGAGAAGGAAAAGGGGGTAGACGCGGTCCCAAAAGAGGTGTGGGGACCGTCTGTGGAGAACTATAAGGGTTGGGAGAAGGTGTCGAGCCTAGTGGGAAATGGAGAATAGGCTCGTGAGAAGATGGTGTGGTAGAAGAAGAAGGATCAGAAGGAGAAGTGTGTGTGTGTGGAAAGGTCTCAGCCGGGGTGTTGATATGATTTTCAGTATCATCAATACCTTCCCCGACATGATTGTTCAGCACTCTTCCCGATCTCAACGTTGTGACGGCATTTACATTGTAATGCCCAGGATTCTGTAGGGGTTGAGAGGGAAGTTTTCCTTTTTCTCTCGCACTCATTTCGGCTTTAAGGCGTGCGATTTCAGCTTCCATCGATCTAATACTCTCAGCTTGGGACGCTGAGTTTTTCTTTATCTCACTGATGGAAGATCTAACCTCAGTCGAAACCTCTATGAAATTTGATAAAAGTGATTTCATGGTTTGAGTGAATTGAGAGAATTCGTCAGAACAGGTCATAGGATTAGACTGTGTAGGAGTGTTGACCTGATTTTGGAAATTTTGTGACTGATAGGGGTGCTGAGTGAGTTGAAGGGGTTGCTGTTGTGGTGGAGGAAGAGCCCTTTGAAAATTATTCGTGTTTGGAACCGTGTTTTGGGATTGGTTTTGGTTCCAAGCGAAATTCGGGTGATTCCTCCAACCCTGATTGTACGTGGAAGAATATAGATCGTTTCTAGGTCTTTGAAATGCGGCATTAGAATGCTCGTGACCTTGAAACGCAGAGTTTAATGGACATTCTTCCGTTAAATGAGACGGATCAGAACAGCACCCACAAACAGTTTTGGGGAGCGACACTGGGTTTAGGGAGGCTGCTGCAAATTTGTGTTCCATAGCGTCGAGCTTCTTTTGCATTGCTGCCATTTCAGGTCGAACACCTATGGACACATCTATTTGGTGTACGCCACCCCTATTCAATGGTTGGGTTCCACTCTCCCACTGTAGTGATTTTTCAGCGAACTCTTCTAAATACTTCCAAGCTTCCCCATCATCTTTGGTCATAAAAGTACCTTGACACATGTTTTCAAGGCTCTGTTTAGTGTTTGGGTTAATGCCCTCATAAATGATTCGGCAAAGCTCCCATCTCGGGATGCCGTGATGAGGACACTGAACCAATAGATCCTTGAAACGTTCAAAGCATTTTGAAAATGGTTCAGCAGGGAGCTGGGCAAATTGATTCAGTTCGCTACGGATTCGAGCTGTCTTTTGTATTGGGTAAAATTTCTTAAGGAATGCCGCTACGAATTCTTCCCAATTCGTAATAGAGTGTGCGGTAGTGTTATATAGCCACTTCTTGGCTATATCGCACAAAGTAAATGGAAGAAGTCATAGACGCATAGCATCCACTGAAAGTTGTGACGTACCCATCATTGCGCATACGTTTTCAAATTTGGTAATGAAAACGTAAGCGTCCTCAGTCTCGAGTCCGTGGAATTTGGGTAAAAGGTTGATGTACTGGGGCTTAATCTCAAAGTTATCCCCATTGGTTGGTGGTGTGGATAAGCAGGTCGAAAGAGGACCTCGAATAGGGTAGCACCTCTCCTGGAGAGAGATGCGGGGTGGATTCTGCGCACCAACGGACGGCGGCAGATTAGGGTTAAAGAAGTTTGATGGATTCGGATCCATCAGTGTGGGTGTGGTAGTGGGTAAATAAAAGGTAAATGGAGAAATATCGACTTCGGAGTCGATAGGAGGTACGCGGACTAAACGGGCACTAGAATCCCGTGTCCAGCCTATCTTGCACTAAAAAGGGTTAGTACAAGTGGCAGCGTTGGCTTATAATTAGGGGTAATGAATGAATGCGGTGCTTGCTTTGAAAAAGGGACGGATTTTTGAAAAAATGATGCGACCAAACAAATGCAGCACACAAACCCTAGAATCTAGTGGTCACCTAGGTCCGGCTCTAGACCGCTCCTAACTGCCAAAAGACAAGTCGCAGGATAGAATTCTCCACTGCCTCTTTGTCCCCCTGTGGCCGGATAAGTGCCAGGTAAGTGGGAAGGTACTCCACTACGTAAGTAGTGGGCCTAATTAAAAACCACTAGCCTTAGACACACTCGCCTTAGGCACCACAAGAAAACGCGGATAAGCAATGAATTACCTACGGCCTTCTCTTGTCCTAATTGAGCGCGACAGTCCTTAGAGTCTTCTCTAGATTTCTTTTAGTTAATGTGGATCAATGTGGATGCAAGTTTTGTGGTTTTCGGGGCCTAGGAAGGGTAATGAAATCCCCACCTAATTTGGATTTTGTCGTGCCCCTTAATTTCCGTATTTAGAATGCAAACAACCAAGAAACAAAATCACGCACAATTTTAATTTTGCTTTTGCGACGCTGCGATTATTTGCAAAGAATCCTGCAGCAACTGTTAGTTGGAGCTAAAAAGAGGAGAGAGGAGAAGGTAAGAAGTCACCTGAGAAAAAAATTTCACAGAGATCCCCCCACCAAGCCGCGGTTCCACCGCAATAGGGGTACTTCCACCGCGCTTCCGCGGTTGTATAATGTGATCACTGAACCAAAATTCACCAGGGAGCTTCTGTAGACTCCCTCTGCTCTCTGGTATATTCCAAAAAAAATTTCAATTGCCAAACAGCCCCAGATTTCCTTGCAATGAACCACAACAAATCGTTTAGGGTTTGCACGAATTTTGATCTCAAAATAACAATGGAATAATTCTTTCAATTCAAACTATAATATGAAACGAATTAGCGCGCGATCCCCGGCAACGGCGCCATTTTATTTAATGACAATTTCCGGATTGTGTAATGTGAAAAGTATCGATTCAAATAGTCCCCAATGTCGGCACTATTTGATTGATCGTAGAATGCGAGACGAGTAAGTAAATCAAATCGATAAGAGTCTCTTTGTGTCGGTAATTAGAAAATTGAATAAATTTCACAATCAAAAAATTATATTTGACCGCAATCAACTACCGTGTCAGTTGTAGATCGTAAGCGAGTGCGGATCGTCCACAGGGATTGTGCGATTCGTTTTTATATTTGATTTGTTTGAATCGAAAAGTTAATCGAAAAGAAAAGAAAACATGATTCAAGAATTTATCAATTGATTCAGGTGTCATGAGTTTAATCAAGAATCAAGAAACTGATAAACAATCAAGAATTGGGTTTCGATAATATTTCCAACCAAAATGTCAAGAATCTAAATGAGGCTCGTAGGAATCGATCGGATCTACAGACGTGATGTAATTTCAAGATTTCGTGTTCTTGTCCTTCGAAGGATTGATACTAGATCGATGATGATCGATGAGAGTTAGGGCTTTCTTGATGAAACTAGGGTTTCATCGTTTAACCCTTGTTCTTTCATCGATATCATTCACATTCTAGCCTCTAACAATTTCAAGAAACGATCGTAACTCCCCAATCTCGAGCGATATCAATCAAGAAAGCATCGCAACGAATTGGGTCGTCGATTCTTGAACTTGCTAGGGTTTACAAAACTCGTAGGATTCAAGAATCGATTTAAGATATATTACATCATCATTCTATTGATCGTCTCGACTCTTCCACGAGCGGAGTATTACTCAAACATCATCACACAGAAAGTATTCAAGAATTGAAAAGATATCATGATGCGAGAATTTAAAGAAAACAAGATAAAAGAATATCACCTTTTATTTATATCAACAATTTGATTACAGTCGCTCAAGAACTACAAGAGGAAGAACTAAATTGTCGAATTGGCGTCGCTCCGCACCGTGAGTCGCGGATCGGCTTGGACCACTTGCTCTGTTGAAGATCGGCTCGGCTCATAAAAGGTTGCAAGGCTTCTTGCTTTATGGGTACTCGGGATCTTAGCTTTTGATTGGAATTAGGGTTAGGGTTTCACACAAGTCCTCTCACTAGACTTGTGGAAGAAAAAGATGAAGAAAGAGAATGAATGGATCTAAATTGGCTACTAAAAATGAACTAGTCAAGGATCAAGTCCTAGATTCCAGATTATGATACAAGTGAGCCTAGGGTCTTATTTATAGATCTCCCAAACCCTAGGTCTAGGTTTGAATTTACAATTCCCTCCAAAAGTTTGTTGAGGCTTCTAGAAGGAGTTTGTTAGGCTTAGCTTAGGGTTTAAGCTAGGGTTTAGGGAGAAGTTTCTAGAATACAAGGCTAGTTTAGTGTTGATCCCAAAGCTTGCTGATCTGGTAGAAATCTCTGGAGTATTCTGGAAGTTGACATGTCTTTCTGAAGTCTGGACCCTGAGATAAGAATTTTGCAAATTTAGGAAGCTAATTCCCTGGACCCACCGCGGATCCGCGGCTCAAGCAGGCTCCTGCCGCGGATCCGCGGCACTTTGTGGGGCTTGGGCCTTGGGCTTTTTACAGTGGTCTTGTGCTAACATATTGGGCTTCATCTGATGTGTTGATTTGTATTTGTCCCTTTGAATTGATACCAGAATTGAAATCATTGAGTTGACGTAATGTTTGATCGGTACCGTATAAATTTTTGGCCTTTCTTGTGGATTTTCCTGCATAGATCTCAAAACAAGTGTTGCGCAAATGTAGGGATGATGCGATGCCATGAAATGTGGTCAATTTCCTTTATAGTGTCGGTTTTAGAGTCTAATACATGCAATCTGATATTTTGCGACAGTTTTGCTAATATGTAAAATATGAATACCGTACAGTTCTAAATGAATGCAAATGATGAGGAAATTGCCGGCTAAAATATGCAATATTTTCGACTAATCAGGATCGTAAGGATTCCTAAGTGTGTTTTATCTTGAGAATCGTAAGGATCCCACAAGAGAATTTTCTTTATGCTTAGGGACACTAATTTCCCCGCAAGTTGAGACGAATCGAGAGATTCTCGCGAAGACACTGATTTCCTTGTGGGTCGAAACGAATCGAGAGGTTCTCACCAAGGATGCTGATTTCCCTGAGTCGAGATAAGAAGCGATGGCTTAGGAAACAAGTTCAGATCTGCTGCCTAAGACTTTTCAACTTTATGAGCCGTGAGGGTCTCATAAAGATTTTTTCTCCCTACGAGTCGAGAGGATCTCGTAGGTGTATTTTCTCCTTAGGAATCGTGAGGATTCCTAAGTGTGTTTTCTCTTGAGAATCGTAAGGATCCTACAAGAGAATTTTCCTTATGCTTAGGGACACTAATTGCCTCGCAAGTTGAGACGAATCAATAGATTCTCGCGAAAACACTGATTTTCTTGCGGGTCGAAACGAATCGAGAGGTTCTCACCAAGAATGCTGATTTCCCTGAATCGAGATAAAAAGCGATGGCTTAAGAAACAGGTTCAGATCTGCTGCCTAAGACTTTTCAACTTTATGAGCCGTGAGGGTCTCATAAAGATTTTTTTTCCGTACGAGTCGAGAGGATCTCTTAGGTGTATTTTCTCCTTAGGAATCGTGAGGATTCCCAAGTGTGTTTTCTGTTGAGAGTCGTAAGGATCTCACAAGAGAATTTTCTTCCTTACAAGCCGAGAGGACTCGTAAGTGATTGATGAGTTGACCTACTCCCGAGTCAAAGCATTGCTTCAACAGGGAGGTCGAGGGTTGACTTTGGTTTGTCTGTGTACCGCCGAGTCATGGAATTGGGAACTTTGTCGCGGCTACGGTTTGCTGACGTCATATATTCCTGCAGAGACACTGATTTCTCTGCGGGTCGACGCGAATCGAGATGTTCTCGTCAAGGACGCTGATTTCCCTGAATCGAGGTATTTGCCAAGGACACTGATTTCCTCAAAGTTGAGACGAATCGAGGTATTCTTCCAAAGACACTGATTTCCTTGCGGGTCGACGTGAATCGAGATGCTCTCGCCAAGGACGCTGATTTCCCTGAATCGAGGTATTTGCGAAGGACACTGATTTCCTCGGAGTTGAGACGAATCGAGGTATTCCTGCAAAGACACTGATTTCCTTGCGGGTCGACGCGAATCGAGATGCTCTCGCCAAGGATGCTGATTTCCCTGAATCGAGGTTTTGCCAAGGACACTGATTTCCATGGAGTTGAAACGAATCGAGGTATTCCTGCAAAGACACTGATTTCTCTGCGGGTCGATGCGAATCGAGATGCTCTCATCAAGGACGCTAATTTCCCTGAATCGAGGTTTTTGCCAAGGACGCTAATTTCCTCGGGTTGAGATGAATCGAGTTATTCCTGCAAAGACACTGATTTCTCTGCGGGTCGACGCGAATCGAGGTGCTCTCATCAAGGATGCTGATTTCCCTGAATCGAGGAGGTTGCCAAGGACACTGATTTCCTTGGGGTTGAGACGAATCGAGGTATTCCTGCAAAGACACTGATTTCTCTGCGGGTCGATGCGAATCGAGGTATTCCTGCAAAGACGCTGATTTCCCTGAATAGAGAAGGTTGCCAAGGACACTGATTTCCCTGGGGTTGAGACGAATCGAGGTATTCCTGCAAAGACGCTGATTTCTCTGCGTGTCGACGCGAATCAAGGTGCTCTCGTCAAGGATGCTGATTTCCCTGAATCGATGAGGTTGCCAAGGACACTGATTTTCCTGGGGTTGAGACGAATCGATGTATTCCTGCAAAGACGCTGATTTCTCTGCGGGTCGACGCGAATCGAGATGCTCTCATCAAGGATGTTGATTTCCCTGGATCGAGGTTTTTGCCAAGGACACTGATTTCCCTGGGGTTGAGATGAATCGAGGTATTCCTGCAAAGACGCTGATTTCTCTGCAGGTCGATGCGAATCAAGATGCTCTCGTCAAGGACGTTGATTTCCCTGAATCGAAGTTTTTGCCAAGGACGCTAATTTCCTCGGAGTTGAAACGAATCGAGGTATTCCTGCAAAGACGCTGATTTCTCTGCGGGTCGATGCGAATCGATATGCTCTCGTCAAGGACGCTGATTTCCCTGAATCGAGGAGGTTGCCAAGGACACTGATTTCCCTGGGGTTGATTGACTTGTTTTCGAAACGGAGCGTTGATCCGGCAGGGAGGTCATTGGTTGACTCCAGGTTGTCTGTGAACCATAGATTCTTGGAACTGGGGACTTTGCCGTGGCTCCGATTGATGGTGTAGCATCTGTGTCCTACTAGAATGAGGAGGCACACCGTTGTTGGTCTTCAGGCCGTAGATGTGGCCATTGAGATTTGGAACTAGGGACTTTGCCATGGCTCCGCTTCGTTGCGACTCTGAGGTTGGTTGTTGACGTCACGTCTGCATCTGGTTGAAGTGAGGAGAAACGTCGTTGGTGATCTCTAGTCTGTCTGTGAACCATCGAGATTTGGAACTAGAGGACTTTGCCATGGTTCCGTTGTTTTGACCCTGGGGTCGTTTGTTGACGTCGCATCTGCATCCTGCTGGAGTAAGGAGAAACACCGTTGGTGATCTCTAGGCTATCTGTGAACCGTCGAGATTTGGAATTAGGGGACTTTGCCATGGTTCCGGGTAGTCTCTAGGCTGTCTGTGAACCGCCGAGATTTAGAACTAGGGGACTTTGCCATGGTTCCGTTGTTTTGATCCTGGGGTCGTTTGTTGACGTCGCATCTACATCCTGCTGGAGTAAGGAGAAACGCTGTTGGTGATCTTTAGGCTGTCTGTGAACCGTTGAGATTTGGAACTAGGGACTTTGTTATGGCTCCATTTGTTGACGTTGCGTCCGAATCTTGCTGGAATGAGGAGGAACACTGTCGTGGGTCTCCAGGCTGTAGATGTGGCCGTCGAGACTTGGAACTAGGGACTTTGCCATGGCTCCGATTGGTGATGTCGCGTCCGAATCCTGCTGGAATGAGGAGGAACGCCATTGTTGTTCTCTAAGTTGTCGATGTTGACGTCGAGACCCTGAAGCTAGGGATCTTCCTTTGCTTCATTTGTTAACATTGTTTCTGCAATATTACGATGAATGTCGAGATTGTCTTTAGGTTGTCTATGAACCGTCGAGATTTGGCTTCACTTCGACGAAGCCCGGTGGGAAGATATGGTTCCCTTCTTGTTTGTGCCCATGGATTGTATGCAGGAGTCAATGTGACCTCACCTGCAGGGCAAAAAGTTTTATTCTTTCATTTTTTTAAATTCTTTCCGCGAAGCTCTATCATTTCAGCTTTTTATATCGCGAAAATCGCGATTGCCCAATCATTTCGGCTATTTTTTTCTTTTTACTCGCTAGTTTTTATTGCGAGTTGCCCAATCATTTTGGCTATTTTTTATGCATACATTTTTACTTGCTAATTTCGTTGCAAGTTTCCCCATCGTTTCGGCTATTTCATATGCATTTCTGGCTCGTTGACTTTTCGCCACGAGTATGGAACTTGGAATCTGGTGCCAATCTTAGTATCAGCATCGCTGCGACTGGAATATTGCCAGGAGCGAATCATCATTTGCCGTGAAAGGGCTTGGAATTTGATACCGATTTAGGCATCAGCATCGCTACCACTGGGACATTGCCAGGAGCGAATCATCATTTGCCTCTGTCGATGTCGAACAAAGGTGGCTTAGCAATCAGGGTTAGGATCCCGTCGACTAAGGCTTTTGACTTCATGAGCCGTAAGGGTCTCATAAAGTTGTTTCTCCCTACGAGTCGTGAGGATCTCGTAGGTGCGTTTTCTCCTTAGGAATCGTGAGGATTCTTAAGTGTGTGTTCTCTTATAAGTCATAAGGATCTTACAAGAGTGTTTTCACCTTGCAAGTCAAGAGGACCTAGTGTTTGTTCACCGTGTGAGCATATCCCTAGTCGCTGGTGGGACTCTGTTAGGGAAATGTTCATTCATGCCCGGGGATTGTATACAAGGGTCAGCATTGAACCGCTTGTAGGGCAGCATTGGAGATTGTGATGGCTTAAGAACAGGTTCAGATCCCAGTAACCTAAGGCTTTTGAATCTTGTGAGCCTTCAGGGTCTCAAAGGGAAATTCTCCTTACGACTCGTGAGGATCTCGTAAGTGTAGTTTCTCCTTAAGAATCGTGAAGATTCCTAAGTGTATTTCTCCTTTGTGAGTCGTAAGGATCTAAAGCAGGTGGTTTCTCTTTACAGGGTCGAGAGGACCTTGCAGGTGTCTTTTAACGAGATTGCGCCCTTTCGGGTTTTCACAAAACTCGCCGGTAGTCCTGCTGTTTTTACTCACGGCGCCCTTTCGGGTTTTCATCCGTGCCCATTTTTCTTGTGGACATACCGTTTTTCTTTGTTTTTTTTGTTTTTTTAATTTTTTTTACAAGTCTGCACCCTTTTGGATTTTCACAAACATCGCCGGCGGTCCTGCAGTTTTTACTCAAGGCGCCCTTTCGGGTTTTCATCCGTGCCCATTTTGCTTGTGGACATATCTTTTTTTTTTTCTTTTTCTTTTTTACCACGTCAGCCTTGGGATGCTGCGGTACGTAGTAGTTTATAGACGTCTCGGTCAGTTGCAAGTTTTAGGACATTACGGTCCATCGTTAGTTTAGGGACGTTTCGGTCCGCTGTAGCTTTGAGGTGAAGTTTCGCCGGATGCTTTATGAACAAGTAGGTTTCTCCTTGATAGACTTTGTCGCATAATCTAAGGGTTTTGACACTGCTCCTGCCCCCAGCTCCTCTACGTTATCTCCTAACGCCGAGTGAGCTGCTTTGTTACTTAGCGACAAATGAGCGATCATGTGGCAACTTGCCACATAATCTTCGGATTCTTCTGACAAGTCATCTCCCTCATCATTGTCGTTATCTTCATTCTCAAGGATGTGACTGAGGAACTCTTGAAGCGTGACTGGGGTTCGCGCCCTCTGGTTGTATTCTTTCAGCGCGACAATATGCTTTTGCCGATCCGTGCGCTTGTCATTAGACAGCGCGGGCTTTTTGGTCTTCTTCTTTTTCTTCGAAGACTGTAACGGCTGTTCCTGGGTGCTTTGCCCATTGTTATTAATTCCCGATGTTGGGCATGGTTTCAGCATCCCGTCGATGATCTCCGGCTCTTGCGGGCTTTTCCACCTGATCACCGGACATGTTTGAAGATCTTTCAGCATTTTTTAAGTTTTTTTCCGAAAGAACAACTTTCCATGGAGCTTCCTTTATGAATGAACACGATGCCCCCGGCATGTCCATCTTTTTCGGAGCATGTGGTTGTGGCGGATTTACCTTCCAGTTTTCGGACAGCGCGAACTTGCCCTGTTGATACTGGTCTTCAACCCAATTTTTGAAGACGTAGCAGTCTTCGATCGGATGGCCCAATACTCGGTGGTAGGGGCAGTAATTAGGATCGTTGACGTCGTTCGGTTGCGGTGGGTGTATCGACTCCGGTAGAGTAATGAGCCCATTGCGCACTGCCAGTTCAAACAGTTTCCTTGTTTTATCCTGGGGAAATGGGTAAGGGCGTCTCAACTTCTCATCGAGGGACTGCCGCTTGTTGCTTTGGCGAACAATCCGTCTCGGGCCACTCGGTTGTTGTCGAGCGTTGGCGATGAAGGTTGCTTTCCTTTTGCCTTTTTCATTCCAAGGCTCCGTCTTTGAAGAGGAAGGCCTATGGCCCATCTGGTCCATTTGAGCCAGCTTGTCAATCAAGGCCTGGAAGGTGGTCGGCTTGAAGAACATCATGAATTATGAAATAGTTTCATGAGGGTCTAAGGTGCCCACGAACATGCCCACCGCTGGTGCTTCTTCGATGCGCTGTTCGCACTTCGACCATAGGTTGCGCCACCGTATCGCATACTGAACCCATGTTTCTCCAGGTTTCACCCTGGCATTAATTAATGCCGTTATTGGGGTGCGTTCACTAGCACTCGCGAAACGCTGGGTGAATAGTAGCTCCATCTCTGCAAATGTCTTGACAGAGTCGTTTGGGAGTTCGGAATACCACTCGAATGCCGTCTCCGACAAGCTGCCAACAAACTGGCGAAGCAGTAGCTTATCGTCACCTCCGGTGTTGCCGCATAAGGCTCCGAATTGAGCGACGTGCTGATGCGGATTTCCTGTCCCTTTGTATACGTGAAATTTGGGGATCGTGTATCCTGGCGGGTACTTTATTTGGTCGTACCAACCCGGATAGGGTCGTCCTGTTTTAACAATTTGCCCAGCCGCTTCATTCGCTTGATGAACTCGTATTTGCTGAGCGATGTAGTCTTCCAGGGCAGCTTTGGAGATTGTCTCTTCCTTGGCTGTTGACAGAGCCGACAGAGGATTTGATGTCTCTCCTCTATCATCTTCAATTATTACTGGAGGATCTTCGGCTGGAGGGTCCGGCTGGATCATTATGCCCACCATATCTTGGAATAGAAGGGCTATTTGCTTTATATTGGCCGCTTGTTCCACGACCTCTTTGTCCTTCTTCTCAAGCATTCTCCGAAGGAATTCAGCATCAGTTTCCTGCTCACGGCGCTACTTGTTCACACCATAATATTGCATTTTATATTCCCTATTCTTATGCATTTTGCAATAAAAACATGTGCTTTTGACGCATGCCTGCTACATGTTACAGGTTACAGGTTCGTGGATCTAAAACAGTGAAAAACACAAAAGACGACACAAAAGAAGGACTTTTGACCAACAATTAGGAGGATCGCAGTCAAGCCTAGATGAAGAACAGTTCACAATCAACAAGACAACGCAAGATCCAAATTATCAAGGCAAACGGTTAAAAGATCGCTACAAGTGTTCACTGAAGATCTGGAATCAATGTAGAAGCCCAAATGGAGAAAAGACTAAATAAATGAAAAGCCCAGAGAAACCTAAAGAAGCCCAGAAAAACGTGTCAGGGGATCTCATTAAAGGGCCGCGGAACCGCGGCCCAAGCCCGCCATTGCCGCGGTTTCGCGGCCATATGAAGCCCTCACTCAGAGAATTTTTTACCATAATGTTCTGGCGGCTTTGGAAAGATTTTCTAGGGGTATATTTGTAATTGTAGACATGCGGATCAGCTGTAGCCCTAGGGTTTCTATGTCCTATAAATAGAACCCAAACCCTTGTATTTTCTCATGCCTCTATTCATGAATAAAATTCTGTTTTCTTGAAGTTAGAGCGCATCAATCGTAAGTAGGTTATTTTTCTTGCCCTAGTTATAGTTTTTTTTATCTGCCCTAGGTAATATATTTTCTTGCCTTAGTTTAATTTAGTTTAGAATTTTATTAACTTGCAATAGATGTTTCTTCTCTTTAATAAAATCATGTCTTTCTTCATCCCCTCAATGAGCGAGTAGTTTCCTCGCTTGTTAGGGTTAGGAATAGGGAAGGATTTGAGAGATAAAGATCTTTCATCTCGTTTCTTTTGCCAATCTTTTATGAACATTAGAACTCCATGCATACCTTCTTATTCCGCTCCCTGCGGCACTCTACCCTCGAGGTAACGGTGATTCCGTAGTCTAAAGGCCTGGATTTTAAGGTTTTCCATGGAGGTTAGGGTAAAGATTAAGAAAGGAAGGACAAGGATCTAGAGGAAGAATCAATCTTCCCAATCATCCTAATCCCCTTTATTAAGATTTACCATAACACTAATATGATATCTTTAATTAAAGGCATTGGAAAGAGGTGTAGATCTTTGTTTACCAAATTTTCCCTAAACCTAATCCTAGCAAGTTTCTAATCCTAGTATCACACAACTTCAATTTTTAGGTTTAATTATAAGACCAAACATCATTTGGAATTAACTTGTAAGAACTTAAAGGAGATTTACAACATCCATGTGGACCGACCCGTATTCACCGGCTAGCTTCATGCGACGCCGTTCTTGATTGTGGTAAATATTTTTTGATCGATAAAACCTCTCTAAATCAAATGGCGCCGTTGCCGGAGAAGGGGTAAAATCTTCTTTTTGTAATTTCGGGTTAATATATAATATAAAAAATCATAAAAATCTGAAAAAATATAAAAATTCTATCATCTTTTATTGTTTGAAGGGTTTTCTTTGTGAATCTTTGCAGGTTTGACGGATCTGAAACAACACAGAAGGCAAAACAGAAAAAGATACATCAAAACAAGAGGAGATTGAAAGTACAGAGCAGCTGAGAAAATTCGGAGCCCTGATCCCTCATAACGACTGCGAAACCGCGGCCTTGACACGCTCAAAACCGCGGTTCCGCGGTGGTTTAGTCTCCTCAGCACGCAATTTTTGCACGGTTTGAATTCTTTCCTTCTCCTCTACAAATCCCAATATATCTTTCTGCCAGATTTTCTGCAGGATTCTTTGCGCTAAAAATCTTCTTCCCCCTTCCAATAATTGATTTTCTGCAAGATTCTTTGCGCCGCTCTAAATAGCAAATTGATTGCAAGTGATTTACTGCTTTGCATATTTTAATCTGACTTTAAGGGGCTATTGACCAATTCAGATTGGGTGGGGATTTCATCACCCTTCCCAGGACCGCAGAAATCACTTAAAAGCATTTGCATTGACCACTCTTAATTAAAAAAATATTAGACTCAGCCCTAAGGACGTCGCGCTCAATAGGACAGAGGACTAGTATAGGCATCGGCCGTTTATCCTAACCTGACTTTGCGGTGCCTAGGAAAGTGTGTCAAGGCTAGTGGTTTTTAATTAGGCCCACAGCGTGGTTCCTTCCCACTTACCTGGCACTTACCTGGCCGCAATTGGCGGTGAAGAGGCGGTTTGAGGTCCTATCTCTAGCCCTTTGGAACAGTTAGGAGCTGTCTAGCTGACCTAGGTGACCCTAGATCTAGGCCTGATTGTTCATGTGTGGTTAATTGCATTTGTGTCACAAGTCTCTTTTCAAAAATCTTTTTGCAAAAGCACACATAGAAAAAAGAAAAAGGAAAAATCTTTTCAAAACTTGCAACTTGTCGCTAAAGAATCTTTGCACTCACTTACACCACTTCTTCTCATTGACGTTTTCTTAGCTCCACATTCTGTCTTTCATCTTTCGACTACACTAACCCTTTTAGTGTATGTCCGGTTGGACTAGGGACCCTAGTGCCCGATTAGTCCGTGTTTCGTTGGTACCGACCGACGAACCTTTCGACTCCGAAGTCGAAATCCTGTCCACTTCTTCACTTTCACCATCACATCCTTCTTCCGAAGGTATGTCGGGATACAATCCTAACAACACCTTACCGACGGGAATGATTCCACCTCCGTTAGGTGCGAATAACCCGAATCACCCGCCTGTTGAAGCGCCCGCACGAGTCGCGCTCCAGGATCTCTTCTACCCTGTCCGCACTTCTTTACCTACCTGCCTTTCACCACCACCGGCAAATGGGGACAATTTTGAGATCAAACCCCACTTCATCAATATGCTGGCTAAGTTTCATGGTTTGGAATCCAAAGATGCATATATCTTTATCAATAAATTCCAAAACGTTTGCGCTATGATGAAAATGACCCAATTAAGTGATGACGCTATAAGGCTAAGGGTCATTCCTTTCACCTTATGTGACCTAGCCGAGAAGTGGCTATACAGCACCGCATCACATTCCATTAGAAATTGGGACGAGTTTGTGAAAGCTTTTCTTAAAAAGTTCTATCCTCATCACAAAACTGCTAGAATCCGTAATGAGATTATACAATTTTCACAGCTTCCTTCCGAACCATTTTGGAAATGTTTTGAAAGATTCAAAGACCTACTTGTTCAATGCCCTCACCATGGGATCGAAAGTTGGCAACTTTGCCAAACATTATACGAGGGATTGAACTCGGCAACGAAGCAGTTGCTAGAAACCATTTTTCAAGGTCACTTTCTATCCAAGTCTAGTGAGGAAGCGTGGCAGTTTCTTGAGGATCTTAGTGAACAAACAATTCAGTGGGAGAGCACCAAGACCACATCATCTTCTTCTTTTATTGGTCAACCTAGGGCAGGCATACATCAAGTAGAGATGTCGATTGCTATGAAGGCCGAGATGGCCGCTCTTACGAAAAAGCTAGAAGCGCTTGAGACCAAAATCTCAGCACCTTCTCCTGCCCCTGTTGTGCCTCCACGAACTGTTTGTACTTGTTGTTCGGATCCATCACATCTCACAGAAGAATGTCCTTACACTGCATCTACTCAAGGACAGGATCAAGTCAATACTGCCTTTCAGCAACGACAAAGAAACGATCCATATTCTTCAACATACAATCCGGGATGGAAGAGCCACCCAAATTTCGCTTGGAACCAAAATCAACAATTCCAAAGAAATAACAATTTTCAAAGGCCTCCTCCTCCACAACAACAAGCACCTCCACAAACTTAATTTCAACAACCTTTCCAACAGCAACCTTATCCTAATCAAGTGAACAATTTTGTGCCTAACGCTTCTTACCCGCCAAACAATTTTGTTCAACCTAATAATGACAAGATTAGCTCGCTCGAAAGAAGTCTAGAAGCGTTCCTAAAGCAATCTACACAATCTACAGCAAGATTAAAGACTTCTATTCAATCTTTGGTGCAAAACAGTGCCTCACACGATTAAAGTATCAAATCTACTGAGGCACAAATTGCACAACTCAATACTGCGTTGAAAGAGCGAGAGAAAGGAAAGCTTCCGTCTCAACCACTCCCCAATCCCGGTCATGCACATGTTGCATATGAACAGCAGAATCATAACGTAAATGCTGTGACCACGTTGAAATCCGGAAAAGTGTTACAAAACAATGTGGGTATTAACCATGACACCGCTGCCGGCGGTCCTTCTTCATCTTCTTCACCTTCTTCTTCTTCTTCGTTAGAGCCTATTCTCCACCCTTCACACAGCTCTATTTCTTCTAGCTCGAACGGATCCTCTTCTCACAACACGAACACATCTACACGGGGTTCCGTTCCAACTCAACAATCTGATCCGCAAAAATTGGACTCAACGACTTTTCAAAATGTTCCTTTTCCAAATCGGTTGAGATCCAATAAACCAACTCCACAGATGGAGAAGATTGTAGAGTTGTTCAAACATGTTAGCATAAATATCCTTCTTTTGGATGCAATCCAACAAGTTCCTTCATATGCAAAAATTTTAAAGGACTTATGCACCAAAAAGAGGAAGTCACAAGTACTAAAGAAAGTTTTCATGGCTAGTGCTGTTAGTGATGCTCTTGTCAATTCTTTACCCCCAAAGCACAAGGACCCCGGTTGTCCTACTATTTCGATCACAATTGGGGACAAGAACATCAATAGAGTACTGTTAGATCTTGGTGCTAGTGTCAATTTGCTACCTTATTCGGTGTACGAACAATTAGGCGTTGGAGAGCTTAAGCCCACTCATTGTACTCTCCAAATGGCCGACCGATCAATCACCCACCCTAGGGGAGAGTTGGAGGATGTGTTAATTAGAGTAGGGGATTTCATTTTCCCCTTTGACTTTATCGTTATGGATACACAACCTGTCGCTAACCCCCGAAATCAAATTCCGGTGATACTTGGTCAATCATTCCTCCCGACTTCTAACGCGGTAATCAACTGTCGTAACGGTTCAATGAATCTATCTTTTGGCAATATGACAGTTGAACTCAACATTTTCAAGTTAGGAAGTCAGCCTTGCGAGCCTAATTCTAGCGTACTTGATGTTTGCTCGATCAATGAGATCGCGGAGGAGGACTGTGAGTTCGAAAATTTTATGTTTGATCACAGCATTGTTGACGCCACTAGTGCGTTCCTCCTAGAATCCGACACAGCTTTCACGACGGACAAAGATTATGAGTGTTTCACCTTTGTAGATGATTTTGAAGACTCTCCACTCGAGTTTGAGTCTTTTGCTTTTTCGGATGAGTTAGTCGAACCATCCGACTCGGTAGCATACACTCGATTTGAACCTTTGATGGAATCCTTCGAGTTTGAAAAAGTTACTCCATTGTTACCATCTATTGTTTCACCACCTAAACTCGAACTAAAGCTTTTGCCGTCGCACCTAAAATATGCTTATCTTGGTGAGAATGAGACCTTACCCGTTATCATATCTGCCTCTCTAGCTCTCGAGCAAGAGAAGGCTCTTTTAATGGTCTTACACAATAATCGGCAAGCTTTCGGCTGGTCTATGGCGGACATCAAGGGGATTAGTCCCCTCATAGTCGAGCATCATATACACTTGATGGATGATGCCAAGACGGTAAGGGATCCACAAAGACGCCTCAACCCCATTATGAAAGAGGCGGTCAAGAAGGAGATTGTTAAGTGTCTTGATAGCGGTATCATTTACCCTATCTCGGATAGCCAATGGGTTAGCCCCATTCATGTCGTGCTAAAGAAATCGGGCATCACGGTCATTACCAATGAGGCAAATGAGTTAATTCCTACTCGCACCCAAACTGGGTGGCGAGTTTGCATCGACTACCGAAAACTCAATGCCGCGACAAGGAAGGACCACTTTCCTTTACCCTTCATTGACCAAATGCTAGAACGATTGGCGGGACACGAGTTCTACTGCTTTCTAGATGGCTATTCCGGTTATAACCAAGTCTCCATAGCCAAAGAGGATTGTTCCCCTCCGAACGGCGGCCGACGACGTTAGGGCGTCTTTGGCTGAGGTTCGGGGCAGATGCTATTTGGTTTTATCCGTCCACCTCTCCGAAGATGCCAAGTTGATTTATGGCACCGTAGATCGGAGGTTTAGACGGATGCAGCCGATGTAGCAGACTTCGTCAGATTCCCCCTCGCTAGAGGGGTTTTTAATTGTGGGGACGCTCTTCCCTGCAGGCGTAAGCCCCTGCAGTTAATTACGCTACCGCATCGCGGTAGCCACTTTCTCCTTCTCCAGAATTTCACTTCGTGTCGTGTGTGTTTGTTTTGTTTGTGGTTGCCCGTGGATTGTATACGGAGACTGAGTAATGCCGTCGCCCGTAGGACGTGGATTAGTCCAAATCCGTATTTACTTAGATTTGGGTTTGATGTTTTAGTTTAACGATACGTTAGCCTCGTTGAGGCTAAGATCAACTTAAATGTGATTTATTTAATATATGGCCATCGGGACTCGTCACGTCTCTGACGTTGTTGAAGGATTACAACGATAAGTGTCGGAGGAGTTCAGAGATGTACCCTCGAACCGAAGTTGATTTAGGGTTTTATAGTCCATTTGAATGTTTAAGGATACGTTAACCGTGTTTGGGGCTAAATCAACTTAAACGGGACCATTTAGATCCGGCAAAAGAGCATTTGGAGGCTCTATTGTTCCAGTTTAGGGACGTAGTGGTCCATAGGTAGTTTAAGGACGTTGCGGTCCATATTCCAGTTTAGGGACGTGGTGGTCCATTATTGGTTTAAGGACGTTTCGGTCCGACATTAGTTTAAGGACGTTTCGGTCCGATATTGGTTTAAGGACGTTCCGGTCCATCATTAGTTTAGGGACGTTTCGGTCCGTCATTGGTTTAGGGACGTTTCGGTCCGATATTAGTTTAGGGACGTTCCGGTCCGTCATTAGTTTATGGACGTTTCAGTCCGATATTAGTTTAGGGACGTTTCGGTCCGATATTAGTTTAAGGACGTTCCGGTCCGATATTAGTTTAAGGACGTTTCA
This sequence comes from Agapanthus africanus, assembly GCA_030015575.1. Taxonomy (NCBI): domain Eukaryota; kingdom Viridiplantae; phylum Streptophyta; class Magnoliopsida; order Asparagales; family Amaryllidaceae; genus Agapanthus; species Agapanthus africanus. The sequence continues at coordinate 830,198,741 of JASDDO010000019.1, forward strand.
GTCCCATATTAGTTTAGGGACGTTTCGGTCCGTCATTAGTTTAGGGACGTTTCGGTCCGTTATTAGTTTAGGGACGTTTCGGTCCGATATTAGTTTAAGGACGTTTCGGTCCGATATTAGTTTAAGGACGTTTCGGTCCACGAGTTTAAGGACCCCGCAGTCCATATTGATGTATGGCCGTTGGGACCCGTCACCTCTCTGACGTCGTTGAAGGATTACAACGATGGGTGTCAGAGGAGTTTGGAGATGTACCCTCGAACCGGATATAAATTAATTTAAGAGAACAGCTGTGCTCAGTCAATTTAATTTGAGGACTTACGGCCAAAATTGGGCTAAGTCCAGTTGAAAATGTTCAACACCCTTATTTATTTTTGGTCTATTAGACCTTTGCTAGGGTCTTGCCCACACTTAAATAATGCATTGCATTACTTCTATTTTCTTTGTTTGGGCTCTGCCCATAAAAGATGCAGAGCATCAATTTCACTTGGGCTCTGCCCCCCCTTTTTATTGCTTTGCAATTTATTTTGGCCTGCTAGGTCTTTTTTATTTGGTCCTGGCCCTTTAAGAAATGCCTTGCATTCGATAGGCGCTTTGTGCCACTCACTGAGCGCAAGCGTTTGTGGTGAAGACACGTGTCATGCTCTGGTGAGCGCAAGCGCAACAGTGCAGTGCGCTGCGCTAGTGCGCTGCGCTGTTGCGCTGCTGACACGTGGCGCGCTCTGGTGAGCGCAAGCGCAACAGTGCAGTGTGCTGTGCTAGTGCGCTGCGCTGTTGCGCTACTGACACGTGGCGCGCTCTGGTGAGCGCAAGCGCAACAGTGCAGTGCGCTGCGCTAGTGCGCTGCGCTGTTGCGCTGCTGACACGTGGTGCGCTCCCAAGAGCGCAACAGCGCAGTTTGCAAGTGCAAAGCACTAAGAATCTTTTAGATTCAGGAACAGAAGTGCAAAGCACTATTTGATTTCTTGATCTAATTTAGATCAAAGAAAAATAAGTTTTTTCTTGTTTTTCTTATCTCAGAGAACCAAAGGTTCATGAAAAGTGCAAAGCACTATTTTTATTTTATTTTTATTAAAGATCATTGATCTTGTTTTTTAGATCTATGATCTGTTCCTAAGAGAACTTTCTCTTCTTTTTTTTTCTAAAGGTTTTACCTTTTTTTTTATTCTTGAGGAGTTTCTCAGAGTTCTTTTCTCTCCTTCTTTTTTTTTTAGAAAGATGTTCATCCTTTTTAATTGAGGCCTAGGGTCCTTTTTATAGTGCCCATAAATTAGTTAAATTTGTTAAAGAGATCTTTCTCTGAGTGATTTGGGGAATTTTCCCCACCGTTGGATCTTTGATCCAAGGGCTTCTGCTTTGCAGAAGAAAATCTTCTTGTTTTAACAAGAACAGAAAAGATTTCTTGGAAATTTAATTCTGTTTGGCGCAGATGCCCCAGCGCGTGACACGTGTCGTGCAGCGCACTGCGCAGCGCAACCGCGCTAGCGCATCTGCGCTGACACGTGTCGCGCAGCGCAGAGCACAGCGCAACCGCGCTAGCGCATCTGCGCTGACACGTGTCGCGCAGCGCAGTGCTTGCGCAGCTGAAGCGTTGCTTAATAAAAATAGAGCTTTACTTTGATTGGGCGCGCCTTCTTGGGCGCTGCACTGACGTATCAGCGCCTGACATGTGGCGCGTTGCGCCCGAGATGTGAAGCGTTGCTTCAAAATTTTGAATTTTTGAATTTCAACAGAGCTCTGCTCTGATTGGGCGAAACAAATGCCCCCCCACCGTTGCGCTCACGTGGCGCACACGTGAGTGCAGCGGTGGCAAACTCCTGATCGTTGGATCAAGGGTGAGCTGAAGGGGCGCAAGCGCCTTATAAATAGGACCTATGGCCCTTTAGAAAACTTCACCATTTTCTAGATTTCGATTCCAGAGCTTTGCTCTTGCTTAGAACTTCAGAGCTTTGCTCTCGTTTCCAAAACTTCAGAGCTTTGCTCACTTCCAAGGTTAAAAACTATAGGTAAAAATTAATTCAAATCAAATTAATTAACCTTAACCAAAGAGCTTTGCTCTCACAGATCTTTTGATCTATAGAGACCCCCATTGGGGTTTCATAAACAGAGCTTTGCTTTCAAACACTCATAGATCTGCAGGGATCTTGTTCATGGGTTCTAACCCATGAACAGAGCTTTGCTCTTGGATCAAGTGTGGATCTTTTAGATCTGCAAAGTGAAGAACTTATCATAAGTTTTCATGGATTTTTCAAGGTCCCAAAATTTTTTAAAATTTTTAAGTATTAAGATTTTCTGATTGATCTTTTCCATTATTATCACAGAGCTATGCTCTTTTAAGGAATTTTATTCCTTTGAGACCAGAATTTGATAAGTGTCATTCTGTGACAGAGCTTTGCTCTGAAAGAGGAGATTTTCTCCTTGTCTCTAGGGATTCTTCCCCCCCTTTTTTTTATAAATGGGAATGTTTTCCTGGGGCCAACTGACAATCTCATCCAATGATGAGATTGTCTTATTAACTGACGTATTCTCATCTAGATTTTGTGGGTCCCTCTTTGGTCTCCTACTCACTGCACTGTGGTGCGGTGTAATTAATTAATTTTAATTTAATTAATGCATTTTCTTTTTTAGACGCCAAACGTTGGAATTACAATACTAACGGCTAAATTGTTCTTTTTGCAGCGATCATGTCTCTAGACACTTCATTCCCGTTCGTCCGCTCGGAGGAGGGATTTCCTGAGGCGCCCCTGGACCGTGAAGTCCTGGCTATGATCAAGGAGTACGACCCGGAATACAAGAGTCTCCATCTTTGGGGGTCGTGGTACAATCAGATCATCATGGGCCGACGGAGCTTCACCTGCGCGGTATCGTCAGAACCCATCACGGCAATTCACTACGCTACCCCACCTTCAGTGCAGTATGCCGTGGAGATGATAGATTGGACCGCGAACAGCTTTCTTCATCCGGCTATGGATGCGGTTCCGGTTCAGCGTCCCATGGTCTTGGATATCCTAGGACGCCGTATTTGTCAGGGAGAAGCACGGCCCTGGGGGCAATCATATAACCTGGGTTTGATTCCCCGTCACCCGATTGGCTATCTGTCGTGGGCCCGGTACATCCTGTCGACGAAGAAGTCGCAGTTGATAAGACTAGGACTGTACACCGCGGTCTACGTCTCTCTCTTCCATTATCCCACGCTCCCCACTTGGTGGTTCAAGGCTTTCTTGGAGCAATGGAATATTCCCACCCACACTTTCCTTGCTATGGATCGGGAAGTGTCCATCTTTTTGGAGGAATTCGCGGAGCTATCCGGCCTACCGGTCATGGGAGAACATTACGAGGAGCTGCTCCCGACAGATGTGTACGTCTTTGGTGCTTGGCCAGTGGTCAGGGGGGTCACGCCGGAGAATGCCGTTCAACATCAATTCCCGAGCTTGATTAAGGTGATGAACATCTATGAATCTCTCTTTATCGAACGCGGGAGTCGCGGAGTTAATTTTGAGGATTTCATTGCTCAGTTTCTTCATCCCAACGTCCTCTCGGCAGAAGCTACCGAGTTTGCCACCCTTGAGGACCCTTTCGGTTTAGGTTTGGATAACCTGCCAGCCAGAGATATAGACCAAAAGGACTTCTTTCTTCCTAACTCCCCAGCAACGTCCTTTGCAGAAATTGCGGCCCCCGGAATGGATGAGGAGGCCTTTTCTTCGGATTTCTCGGACTGTGGCTGAGTTGGTTCGTGATCCCAATGCACTCTCATCGCATGCGGCCTTCTGTCTTTTACCCAGCCCACCGAATGGTCATCGGGGTAAAGGTGGCTGTGGGGATCGCTGGCCTGGCGCACCTATATCATGGCCTCAGCCGAGCAGCGGATGCCAACGAGCCCGGGATACTGCACGTGGTCTTCTCGATGCACTACTTTGCATCGTGGCTCGAGCTACACACGGCGGGTGTCTTCGGCATGCATAAAAGGCCTTCATTGTTTGACAAGTGCGGTTTTCCTCGCATTTTACAGTTGATTGGCTCATCAATCGTGACCCCTTCACCACGGGACGCCAGGGGTTTACTGCTTCACCCTCGCACCGTTGGAGTCGGGATGTCCTTTATTGATAAAGTATTAACCATTGGAAAAGCGTCCACCACTGCGGTGCGGCCATTACAGGATTCCTTCAAGGATGGAGCTTCAGTGTTAACGGCCCGGGAGATCCTCCATTTGTATTCTATTAGACCGGGTTTCCTAGTCTTCAGGTAGGGCGGTGCAGCAGTCTTTATGAGATATAATCCGCATCGTTTTGCCCAACAACTGGGTTACGATCAAGGGATACCCTTGGAAGCTTTCTTATTGGAACCTGCTGTCAATGAAGAAGGGATGGAGAATGCGTTACATCACTTCATGCGCTTGAACACGGGTTCTCGTTTTTTCATCAGCATGCCGGCCTGTGCTCCACGACTCCTTAATGTATATAAAGAGTGGTACAATCATGCGACGGGGGCTGTTATAAAGGAAGAGAGGCGAGTGTTGATCGACCATAAAGAAGTACCCCCCGGCGCCAACCGTAACGCTCCCTTAGCGCCAAGGATCCTGGTGGCTCCTCCTCTAGAAGATGCCGGGGGCAGACCATCACGTGCGCCAAGTCCTCCACGTGAGCTGCCGCTCCCTGATATCGCAGATGCACCTCCCGCATCCTGTGCTCCAGTGGAGACAGTAGTTGTACCCTCGCCGAAGTCTGGCGTGGGTGCGGACATCGGGACCCGTCGTCCCAAAGTGGCTGCTAAACAGAAGTCGATCCCCCGTGAGCCTAGGGTTGGAGGGCAAAAGAAAAAGAAGTCGCTCTTCGCTGCGGACGTCGTGTTCGGTCAGGAACCCCATGCTCCCTATGCCGAGGGCCTGATCGAATACGGGACGAACGAAGGACTAGTGATGCCGCCGCCGGACGATACAGACTTGGAAGCCGCTCTCGAAACTTCGGCGTGGTTGGCAAAGCGTGACGTGTGGCTGGCCAAGCTTGCGCAATCAGGTAACTATTAGTCGTCTTTTCTTTATTGCAACATATCATCTTCATTGCCTTTGACTAACGCTTTCCTTTCTTTCCTTTCGACAGGCATCACTGATGAAGAAGCTATCGCCGCTTCTTTGAAGACTTTCCAGGAGGAGGAACGTCTTAGAGCGTCTATGGGCCTTAGTAAGTTTTAATCGATCAAGTTTCCATCTCCCTCATGTTATGGTCGATCTAACCTTTCTCTTTTTATTGCAGAAACCTCAATGCCGTTCCCACCAAGCGACGCAGATGTTTTACCAGCTGCCAATGTTCCCGCTTCCTCTGGGCCACCGCAGGAGGTTCATCTTGAAGAACCGATGAAGGATGCCTTAAAGGCTCTTGAGGCATCCCTGAACGAGGATGACGACGCCTTGAAGGAGGCGTCACTAAGGTCCATCGCGACAGCCCGGGAAGAAAGGAAACGGCAAAGGCGTGAGGCGAAGGCGCGCCGGGCTGCCTTGGCTGCGGGAGCGGGCCCCAGCACCGTCCCTCGCGCTGATACTCCATCCGAAGAGGCCCCTGTCGCCCTATCCACTGCCCCCAGAGAGGTGGCGCGCGCAGTTCGGAGCGCAAATGGTAAATCCACTTCAGGTAATGTTTCTCTCAGAGTTTTTTGTTATAAGGATTTTAATGTCGTTGGTCCTTATATCTCTTATCTTGCAGGGCCAAGTCCGATCGAGGGGGAGGCGGAAACCGTTGATCCCAAAGAAACAGAGGAGGCGGTACCTACCGAACTCGAGCCGACGGTGGGTAATGTCGTTGTGGCTTTGGAGCCTGAAGTGGAGGTCGAGGGGCCTACCGCCGAGAAGGTCATTGATGCCGAACCTGAAGTGGTGGCAGATGATATGATCATTATAACTGAACCGAGGCTGGTGGTGGACGAGGCGCTTGAGGCCGGCGACCTCGTGGTGACAGTGGATGAGCCGATGGAGACGGCAGAGCTCGAAGAAGTTACGGGTGAGATGGGTACGACTCTTGGGGAAGAGTCAGCCGCTTCCTTCCAAGAATCCGGCAACGCTCCAATCATTGCCCTCCCTGCTTACGATCTCCTGCCGTCTCCTGGTCGCGCTAGCACGACGACGGTCCCCATCGAGTCGGGTGATGAGGCTACGGGCGGTGGCCTCATGTCGATAGAGGAGGGAGTCGCTTCTGTTTCGGCCGGGAGCTCCTCAGGTAAACCTTAGGTTACTGTCTTTCTTATTTTACAATCCTTTCTGACAAGTTCACCTTTCTTGTAACGCAGGTGCAGCCAGCGCCGATGCCCCACTGCTTGAAGGAGCGCCTTCAACGACTGCCTTGGCGGTGGTTACCTCCCAACCCTCTCTCATACCGTCTAAGATGTTGGAAGGTATGGGTTTGCAACTTATTAGTCTTATCTTTCAGATGTATAGTGCATGTACTAAAGTCGTGCTGTTGTGTCTTTTCAGGAGTACTTTTTGACCATCTTTACCAGATGTTGCTCCCACACTTCTCCTTCCCATCCGAGCTTGCTTCTTCCTCTGGTGGCGTTGGTGAGTATGATTTCCAATGACATCCTTCTTTCTTCATTGATGGGATTATTTCTAAACCCCCCCTTTTTTTCTTGACTGCAGTGTTACAAATCGAAAGAGGGGATGAAATACGGGCTGCGTTGCCGACTCTTCCGGCTCTGCCACCTACCTCAGCTGGTACAGCGACTATCACATTGATAAAGTCTTCCTTCTTTATTTTCAGAACTGTTATCTGATCACATCCTGTTTCTCTTCAGCTGTTGTTCCGGTCTTGGCGCCCTTTGAATCTCGCATCATAATGCCAGCAGGTCCTTACCTGAGACGTCCATCTTCGAAAGGCGCCGCGAACAGCTTACGTATGTTGAGCGATTATATTGAGGAGCTCGACGTTGAGACCCCTACCCCTGCTGCGGATTTTGCTATAGCGGTTAACCCGATGCTGGTGATACTCGTGAACTTTCACGATGAGGGTATCATCGCATCTTGGGTTAACCATTGCAGGGAGATCGAGGCCCGCCTGCATCGGTTGGAGTCGCTGCGTCCCGCTCCCGAGGCCTTGGCTGCCAGTAATCAAAGAACAGCGTGGATTGAGCAGAGCGCTCCTTACTTCCATCACCTCAAACAAGAAGTCATTTCAAGACGTAAGGAGCGAGGTGAGACTTCGAGCAAATCTGCCCAACTGCATGCTCGGGTGGAGGCCAACGCCGCACGGCTGAAGGTTGTCTTTGAGGGCCTTCTGCAATGTCTTTCTGAAGGGTTATCATTGAGGCAACACCTTGATGTTGTCGAGCGAGCTGCACCCAGCCAGGAAGCAGCCCAGAAGGCGGTGGAGGAGCAACTTTCATCTTTCTTGCAGCAGCGAGCCCGGGTGGAAGCGGAGGTGGCCGCGGCAGCCGCTTAGGAGGAGGCGCTGAAGGAAATGCGAGAGCAACTTGTGGATTTACTAAAGACACTTCCTCCTCAGTAGCTATCCTTCTTTGTATCGTTTGTAATTGTAGATAAAAGAATGTATATATATATATATTTTTTCATTCTTTGACAGAATGTATCCTGTACCCAATCAAGTTTATGAATAAAAGATACACCCTTTTTTTTGTAATGTGTCATTTTCTCCGTCTTTTCTTTCTTTCATTATCAGCATGCCACCTTAGTAATCATGGTTGACGGATGATCAGAACGAGTATCCTGACTTTCTTAAGAAATAGCGATGGCTTAGGCCGCAGGTTCAGATCTGCTGTCTAAGACTTTTCAACTCTATAAGCCGTGAGGGTCTCATAGAGACTTTTCTCCCTGCGGATCGAGAGGATCTCGTAGGTGGGTTTTCTCCGTAGGAATCGTGAGGATTCCTAAGTGTGGTTTTCTCTTATAAGTCGTAAGGATCCTATAAGAGAATTTTCCCTCTTACGAGTCGAGAGGATTCGTAAGCGGTTGTTTCCCTCCTTGTCGAAAATCGACTTTGGAGAGTGAGACCCGTGAATAGTATGCAAGAGACCATTTTGGATTAACTTGCAGGGCCCCATTGTTCAGGGAGCAAGCTTTTCAATCCTTGCTGCCTGAGACTTCATCTTGCAAGTTGAGACGAACCGGGAATTCTCCCGCAAAGACAGTGGTGGCTCTGCGTGGGTCAAGAGGCTCTCGTCACGGAGTGTTTGTATCCGTGAGTCGAGGAGTTTGCTAGGGATTATTTGTTTCCCAAGCGCCAAGGATTATTTGTTTCCCAAGCGCCAAGGATTATTTGTTTCCTTGGGGTTTGAAACGAGTCGAAGATTCCCACGGAGACGCTGGTGGCTCTGTGAGTCGACGCGGATCAGGAGGCTCTCGTCAAGGAGTGTTTGTATCCGTGAGTCGAGGAGTTTGCTAGGGATTATTTGTTTCCCAAGCGCCAAGGATTATTTGTTTCCTTAGGGTTTGAAACGAGTCGAGGATTCCCACGGAGACGCTGGTGGCTCTGCGAGTCGACGCGGATCAGGAGGCTCTCGTCAAGGAGTGTTTGTATCCGTGAGTCGAGGAGTTTGCTAGGGATTATTTGTTTCCCGAGCGCCAGGATTATTTGTTTCCTTGGGGTTTGAAACGAATCGAGGATTCCTACGGAGACGCTGGTGGCTCTGCGAGTCGACGCGGATCAGGAGGCTCTCGTCAAGGAGTGTTTGTATCCGTTAGTCGAGGAGTTTGCTAGGGATTATTTGTTTCCCGAGCGCCAAGGATTATTTATTTCCTTGGGGTTTGAAACGAGTCGAGGATTCCCACGGAGACGCTGGTGGCTCTACGAGTCGACGCGGATCAGGAGGCTCTCGTCAAGGAGTGTTTGTATCCGTGAGTCGAGGAGTTTGCTAGGGATTATTTGTTTCCCGAGTGCCAAGGATTATTTGTTTCCTTGGGGTTTGAAACGAGTCGAGGATTCCCACGGAGACGCTGGTGGCTCTGCGAGTCGACGCGGATTAGGAGGCTCTCGTCAAGGAGTGTTTGTATCCGTGAGTCGAGGAGTTTGCTAGGGATTATTTGTTTCCCGAGCGCCAAGGATTATTTGTTTCCTTGGGGTTTGAAACGAGTCGAGGATTCCCACGGAGGCACTGGTGGCTCTGCGAGTCGACGCGAATCAGAAGGCTCTCGTCAAGGAGTGTTTGTATCCATGAGTCGAGGAGTTTTGCTGAAGACACTGGTTTCTTCGGAGGTGGACTGAACCGTCGAGATTTGGCTTCGTCTTCTTGCGGAGCCTGTTGGGAAAGTATGGTTCCCTCTTTGTTTATGCCTTTGGATTGTATATAGGGATCAATGTGATCTTAACTGTAGGGCCAAAGTTTTATCATCATTTTTTTGTTTTATCTCCGCGATGCTCTATCATTTCAGCTTTTATATCGCGAAGGTCGCGATTGCCCAATCATTTCGGCTATTTTTCGCGGTGCCCAATCATTTCGGCTATTTATTTTATTTTTACTTGCTATTTTTTATTGCGAGTTGCCCAATCATTTCGGCTATTTTTCATGCATACATTTTTACTTGCTGTTTTTTATTGCAAGTTGCCCTATCATTTCGGCTATTTCGTATGCATGTGCGGCCTATTGGCTTTTTGCTGTAAACCGATTTCGGCATCAGCACCGCTACAATTGGGATATTAGCAGGAGCGAATCATCATCTGCCTCTGTCGATGTCGAACAAGGGTGGCTTAGCGAACAAGGTTAATGTCCTGTTGACTAAGGCTTTTGACTTCATGAGCCGTAAGGGTCCCACGAAGGTATTTCTTCCTGCAAGTCGTGAGGATTTTGTAGGTGTGTTTTCTCCTTAGGACTCGTGAGGATTCCTAAGTGTTCGTTTCCTCTGTAAGTCGTAAAGATCCTACAGGAGGGTTTTCTCCTCATAAATCAAGAGGATTTACAAGGGTTGTTCACCATGCAAACATATCCCCAGTCACGGATGAGACTTGGTTAGGGAAATGTTTATTCGCGCCCGTGGATTGTATACAAGGGTCAGTTTTGAGCCACTTGTAAGGCAATATTGGAAATTGTGGGGATTGCTTAAGCACAGGTTTAGGTCTCTGTAACTTAAGACTTTTAAATCTTATGAGCCGTGAGGGTCCCATAAGAGAGTTCTCCTTACGAGTTGTGAGGATCTCGCAAGTGTATTTTCTCCTTAGGGATCATGGGGATCCCTAAGTGTGTTGCTCCCTTGTGAGTCGTAAGGATCTCACGCTGGTGGTTTCTCCTTACAAGGTCGAGAGGACCCTATAAGTGTCTTTTAACGAGGTTGCGCCCTTTCGGGTTTTCACAAACACTCGCCGGTAGCCCTGCTGTTTTTACTCACGGAGCCCTTTCGGGTTTTCATCCGTGCCATTTTTGCTCATGGACGTACCGCTTTTTTATTCTTTTTATTTTTATATATTTTTTTTTATGAGGTCGCGCCCTTTCGGGTTTTCACGAACACTCGTCGGCAGCCCTGCTGTTTTTACTCACGGAGCCCTTTCGGGTTTTCATCCGTGCCCTTTTTGCTTATGGACATACCGTCTTTATTTATTATATTTTTTTATTTATTTATATATTTTTTATTCATCTTGTCAGCCTGAGGATGCTGCGGTATTAGTTTAAAGACGTTTCGGTCTGCTATTAGTTTAAGGACATTTCGGTCCGCTATTAGTTTAAGGACATTTCGGTCCGCTATTAGTTTAAGGACATTTCGGTCCGACATTGAGAGGCTGGCTACTGCTTATAAAACTTGAGCTTAGGAAGATAGCGAGCGGACATGGTCGTCGTCATCTATCATTGACCTAGGCTGTGGCTCATTAAGCGTAGTATTTCTTCAGGAAGCGACCGTTTATCGGCCTGAAAGGCCTTTCACCGTGCATGTCCATGAGTAGATAGGCCCCACTCTGGTAAACTTTATCTATGATGTACGGGCCTTCATAGTTTGGCTCGAATTTTCCCCGCTTGGCGCGATTGGGGATCATAGGCCTTTTGACCACTAGCACGAGTTCGCCTTGGTGGAATGTCCTCGGTCGGTTCAATCTTTCGTATGAGCGCATCATCTTTGCTTTATAAGCTTCCAGATTTTGCTGCGCTATGAGCCTAGTTTCATCAAGGGCGTCAAGCTCCTCAAGCCGAAGGTGGGCATTTTCTTCGTCCGTCAGCTCGTAGTGGACTGCCACTCGTAGAGAGGGTAACTCTATCTCGAGGGGGAGTACTGCTTCCGTACCGAACACCAACGCGTACGGCGTTGTGTTCGTGGCCGTCTTGAATGTAGTTCGATATGCCCAAAGAGCTTCTTGCAGTCTTTCGTGCCAATCTTTCTTATTACGGGACACTGTTTTCTTTATGATTTTTGTTAATGTCTTGTTGAAGGCTTCAGCTAGTCCATTGGCTCGCGGATTATAAACCGAGGAATATCTCCAGTCTATATTATGCTGTTGCGCGAAGCGACTGATCTTGTGGCTTCTGTAAGCTGGCCCGTTATCGGAGATGATCCATCGCGGAGTTCCAAATCGATATATGACATGCGTCTTGAAGAAGTGGAGGATATTTTCCGTCTTCACCTCTCTTAACGGTACTGCTTCCGCCCATTTAGAGAAGTAGTCAGTCGTTGCCAGGATGAAACGGTGTCCCCTAGACGATGCTGGTTCGATGGGGCCGACTATATCAGTCCCCCACATCTCGAATGGCCAGCTAGCCACCGTTGGATGTAGTGGATTTGGGTGCTGGTGGATGAAGTCCCCATGAATTTGGCATGAGTGGCACTGCTTCGCATATTCGAGACAGTCTTGAATCATTGTGGGCCAGTAGTAGCCCATCCGTTTTATCTTCAACTTCATCTTTGGGCCCGCTTGATGAGAACCGCAGAGTCCGTCGTGAACTTCCTGGACGACCCTTTTTGCTTCGTCAGGTCCCAAGCATCTCAACCACAGAGAATCAAACGATCTCTTGTACAGAGTATCGTTGACGAAGGCGAAAGACAGGGCTCGTTTCATGAGCTGATGTCTTGTGGACGCTTCTTCAGGCATTCGGTGGGATTTGAAGTAATCTATGAAGATTCCTCTCCAATCCTCGGTATTTTCCCAGTCTTTTACTTGCAGGGTCGTCTGCTCGCTCGCTCCTTTTTCTTCGGATGATTCCGGAGATATTTCTGCTGGGGCAAGCACCCGACGGTTTTGTACCACGATTCTAACGTCATCGAGATCCTCGTCAGCCAGTTCTTTGGCAAGTTTGGCCAATGCGTCTGCTTTGCTGTTTTCCGCGCGCGGTATGTTCTCTAAAGTATAAGAGAAGATTTGGGTCAACAGCTGTTGCACCTTTTCACTATACTTCACCAATTCTGGTTTGCATGTTTGGTAGCCACCGTTTACTTGACTAACGACCAGTTGAGAATCCCCGTATATGAGGAGGTTTTTAATTCCCATGTCGATGGCGATCTCAAGACCTGCTATCAAGGCTTCATATTCAGCTTCATTGTTTGTCCTCGGCTCTGTTAAGGAGAATGCGAAGCGCATTATCCCTCCTTGTGGAGTTACAAAGATGAGGCCTACCCCCGATTTGATTATAGGGGTGTTTTGTTTGCGCTTCTTCATGGAAGATGCGCCATCAAAATAGAGTTCCCATCGGGTATCACCACCGTCGATTGCATCAAACGAATGTTTGTCTGGAAGATCGCAATTTAGAGGAGAATCGGCGGGTATGGGATGTTCAGCGAGGAAGTCGGCGATGGCCTGGCCTTTTACTGCTTTGAGAGGTTGATACGTGATCGAAAACTCCATCAAGAGTAGGGCCCATTTAGCGAGTCGTCCCGTCAATATGGCCTTTGACATTAAGTACTTAATAGGGTCCACCTTCGAAATGAGACGGACCTCATGCGCCAACGCATAGTGCCTGAGCTTTGTTATCGCGAAGATCAACGCTAGGCAGTGTTTTTCAATGGGGGAGTAGTTACTTTCTGCCCCCAATAGAACCCGACTTAAGTAATAGAGTGCTCTTTCTTTCCCTTGGTCGTTCTCTTGTGCTCATAATGCGCCTAAAGAACCTTCGAGGGCGGTTGTATAAAGAATGAGAGGCTTTCCCTTAACCGGAGCAGCCAACACTGGAGGGTTTTGCAGGTATTGCTTGATCTCGTCTAGTGCGCTTTGGAACTTTTGATCCCAGAAGAACGGGGTTCCCTTCTTCATCAGGTGGCTATAGGGACGGCACTTGCCTGAAAGATTGGCTATAAATCGCCGTATGTATGCGAGCTTCCTTTGGAGAGACCGCAACTGTTTGAGAGTCCTCGGCGGAGGCATTTCCATGATCGCTTTGATCTTGGACGGATCTATTTCGATACCCCGGTGTCGAACAATGAATCCCAGGAATTTTCCTGAGGAAACTCCGAATGCACACTTGAGCGGATTCATCTTCAAGTTGTATTGCCGAAGACGTTGAAATACGGTCTTCAGATGCTCGAGATGTTCCTCATATGATTTGCTTTTAACAACGAGGTCGTCGATATAGCATTCGACGATTTCGTGTATAAGGTCATCGAAGATCTTCGTCATGGCCCTTTGGTAGGTGGCACCGGCGTTCTTTAAACCGAAGGGCATCACCTTGTAACAGAATATTCCCAAAGGAGTCCGGAAAGCCGTATGCTTCTGGTCTTCGGGATGCATCTTTATTTGATTATACCCTGATGAGCCGTCCATGAAGGAGAAAACCTCATGAGTGGACGTATTGTCTATCATCAGTTCGGTGACTGGCACTGGGAAATCGTCCTTCGGACAAGCTTTATTAAGATCCCGGAAGTCTACGCATATACGCACTGTCCCGTTTTTCTTCATCACCGGGACGATGTTGGCGATCCATTCAGGGTATTGAACCTCCTGGATGAAGCCAGAGTAGATCAGTTTCTTGACCTCGGCATTGATGCTCATCTCAAGCTCGAGTCGCATTCTTCTCGGCGCCTGTTTGACTGGCTTGATGTTCGGGGATATCGCCAATTTGTGTACAGCAATTTCTGGATCTAGTCCCGGCATTTCGGAATAGTTCCACGCGAAGCAATCTCTATGCTGCAGAAGCACATTCTTTAACGCAGCTACCCTTTCTTCAGATAGTAATTCGCTGATGAATGTCGGTCGTGGATCGTTTGCCGTCCCCAACTCAATCTTCTTAAGGTTATCTGCAGTGATATGGATTCCATCCTCCAGCTCTTTTGGCGCTGGTGGGAATTTTGAGATTATCTCGTCGCTGCTGTTTTCGAAGCACCAAGGGAGCTCATCTATGTCCTCGGGCTCTTCTTTTAATATTGTAATCATGTGACAGGTGCGAATTCGCTTCCAATCCCAATGTGGAACTGGTTCCTCTTTCGTGGCCTTTGGGCTCATGCTTTTGTGGTGGCGTTACCCTCCAGTTGTCGGACAGAGCGAACTTGCCAAGCTGATACTGATCTTCGACCCAATTCTTGAAGGTAAAGCAATCCTCGAAAGGGTGCCCTATTACTTGATGGTAAGAGCAATAGTCCATATGTGAGACTTTGCCTGCTCGTTCGGGGTGCTTAGTCTCCGGCAGTGTAAGCATCTGATGTTTTAGAGCAAGGTCAAGTATCTTCTTCGTCTTGTCCCGAGGAAACGAGTATGCTCGCCCCATTTTCTTCATAAGGGATAGATCAATAACGCTCGACTCCCGTTTGCGTGGCTTCTTAGCCCTGCTTTGTTCTTGTTGAGCGCCTTTTTGGCCTTTCGACTTATTTCTGCTTTTGAGCTGAGCCTTCTTTATAACGGGTTGACAAGGAGCGGCATTTTCATCCTTTACGGCCTGTTGGAGAAGGCGTTGTGTCTTGGCTTTCTCGTAGATGGCCGTCTCACGGTTGTGATCATCTCGGGCTTTTTGACCAGCTTTCTTTATAAGTCTGTCCATTTGTCTCTCGAACGACGGACTGGGCTCTTTTGCATCTGGAACTTTCACTGGCTTAGGATTAGCGTCCTCCCATTGAGCATCCGCTTCTTCATCAAGGTCATACACGACGTAGCAGCCGGGTAGTAACTCTCGTTTCTTTGACCGGATGTATCCAAGACCTCTTGTTTCCATTCTCCCGTTAGGCAGTTTGCGTTGGGTCCCGGGAATGTTCCAGACCCTGTCATAGAATTTGGCCTCTCTAACGGTCTGTTTGAAGGATATCCTCTGGCGTTTCAGCAGCTTCTTCAAACCCTCTGTATAATATCTGGGAAGACGGATAGGCTGAAGCCTGTCGAGCGCAGGATTCGCGCCATGCCAGATTTCTTTTTTCACCTTGGTTTCTTCAGAGCGGTAAAACAGAATTACTTTCTCGTTTTCTCGCCTGGGAGGGATATAGAATGTCCGCAGCTCTTCTACACTGTAGATATTAAGTGCGTCCAGTTCTTTATGATGTTTAGGCGGCACCATGGCGACTTGCAGACTTTGCTCTTCATCAGCGGAAGCTTGTATTGAAGGTCGAGCAGAGAATACGATATGGACCTCATCCTCCGAATCGCTACCAAAGACCAATGTAGGAGTGGACGGTCCTGGCTTGTTATGTTGGGGCGGACCCGAATACACTATCTCCTCTTCTTCCTCGGTGTCACTGCCGAAGACAGGGATGGTGGCATTAGTTTTATTCTCCGGCTTGTGACACTTCTCCGTGTCTTCGAAATCCGGCAAGAAGTATTTGGCATCTTCGTATTTGCGGACCTCGTTCACAGAGAACGGGTTCAGTTCTCCCGTCACGGTATACTCGAAACCATCCTTAAAATACTTCATACACTGATGTTGTGTAGAAGGGATGATGTTGTACTCGTGTAACCATGGTCGGCCGAGCAAAGCGTTGTAGCATGTCTTGGCGTCTATGACGTGGAACTTAATGTCCGTGACGAGTAGCCCGAAGCGTAGTGTCACTATCACAGATCCAAGAGTCTTTGACGATTGGGAGTCAAACCCGGAGATGGTGATCTTGTCCCGAGCAAGGTGCTGGACGCTCATGCAGATTTCCTTCAACACCCGCACGTTGAGTAGGTTAACAGACGACCCGTTATCGATCAGGATTTTGCCTATCTTTATATCATGGCAGTATCCCGAGACATAGAGAGGGCGATTGTGTTCGCACGTCCCAAGTAGAAGGTCTTCATCGCCAAAAGTAAGATCAGCCGTGTGCACTTCCTCTAATTCATCCTTCATTTTTTCCTCGGCCAGGCATGCTTGGAATTGTTCCGGGTCTTGGAGCGCCTTAATCAACGAATCTCTCGCCTCTTTTGATAGCAAAAGGGCGTCAAGAATGCTGAGCTGTGAGGGCAGCTTCCTCAGATGTGCTAAGACGTTGTAATCCACCTTATTCTTCTTTGGTGGGTCTTTGGCAGCTAGCTCTTCCACCACTTGGTCATCTAAGATGATATCTTCAGAGACCTTTTCTTTCCCTTTATCTTTTCTGTTCGAGGGTCCGAGGTTCTTTTCGGGCAGCGTGCGATTACGTAGCCGGATATTTTCGCAAACCTTTGGTTCTTCTTCTGTTCTCGAAGCGGACTCTTTGAAGAGAGGGGCAAGTTCTAGTTCTTCATCAGAATCACTCCCGAATGTAGGCACTTGTGATCCACCGGTGTTAACCACGCGACAATCGCCAGTAGTTCTTTTAAGCCTTTCGGTCATATTTCTTTGCTCTCGACGAGCTTTACGCTTTTCCCGCTTAAAGTGTTGTCGGTGAGCAACATATCATTGCCACCATCTATCGAAAGCTTTGCACTCTTGAGTGTGATGCGAAATCTTATGATGATAGAAGCAATAAGATGGGTGCATTTTCGCTTCACCGGTAATTTCTTCTTCGGAGGATGGTAGCTTCATACCCATTGACATGGCCTTAGCAAACTTCTTTTTTATCTTGAATTGGCTTTTGTTGGTAGCGGAGATGTTCAGCTCCAACGGGATCGTCTCAGCTCCTTCATCAAGTCGCTGGCGCTTGGCCCTTTCAATTATAACCGCCTCGCACTCCCGATCAGCTTTACTTTTCAACCAAGCCTCATTAAGGAATGCGTTAATTACTTCATCTGATGGCCCCAGAACTTTTGGTTCAGAATCTGCCCCCAGCGTTTCAGTACAAGGGGTCTCCTCATCGTTCGAATGGGAAATCATATGACAGCTCGCCATGCATTCTTCAGCTTCATCTGATGAACTTTCTCCCTCACCTTCCTCTTGAAAGACGTGGTTGAGGAATTCTTGGAGCGTAATGGGAGTCCGCGCCTTTTGGTTGTATTCTTCCAACGCGTCAATTTGCTTTTGTAAGTCCGTGTGTTTGCCACCAGGCTTCACGGGCTTCTTAGATTTCTTCTTCTTCTTTTTCGAAGATTTTGACGGCTGGCTGCAAGTGCTTGAACCGCCACCATCGGTCCTTGGAGTTGGACGTGGCTTCAACATCCCTTCAATGACCTGCGGTTCCAACGGATTCTTCCACTTGACCGCTGGACATGTCTGAAGATCGTTTAGCATCCTCTTTGTCTTGGCTGATAATACGACCTCCCAAGGAGCTTCTTCAATGACGGAGCATGTTGCCCCCGGCGTATTCGTCCCCTTAGAGGTGTGGGGCTGCGGGGGATTCACCTTCTATTTGTCAGATAACGCGAACTTGCCCTGTCGGTACTGGTTTTCATGCCAATTCTTGAAAACGTAGCAATCTTCGATCGGATGGCCTAGTACTCGATGATAAGAACAGTAGTTGGGCTCGTTGACGTCACTTGGTTGCAACGGACGTTTTGGATCCGGCAAATTTATGAGTCTGTTGCGCAACGCCAGCTCGAATAACCTCCTCGTTTTATCACGGGGAAAGGAATAAGGACGTCCCATCCTATCCTCAAGGGGCACGTACGGTCGCGTATTATTTTGAAGAGCAACCGGCTTCGAGTCGCTCAGTTGTTGTTGAGCATTAGCGACGACGATCGCTTTTCCCTTCCCTTTGTCATTTCGGGTGTCTGGCCTTGGAAGAGGGGGTTTATGGCCCATTTGATCCATTTGCGCTAGTTTGTCAATCAAAACCTGGAAGGTAGTCGGCTTGAAAAACATCATAAACTGCGAGATGGTTGCTTGTGGATCGAGGGTTCCCACAAACATACCCACCGCGGGAGCTTCTTCAATACGCTACTCACACTTTGACCATAAGTTCCGCCATTATATAGCGTACTGAACCCACGTCTCGCCGGGTTTTACCCTGGCGTTAATCAGTGCTGTCATCGGGGTACGTTCACTAGCGCTTGCAAAACGCTGAGTAAACAACAGCTCCATCTCCGCGAAGGTTTTAATAGAGTCGTTCGGGAGCTCAGAGTACCATTCGAACGCCGTATCCGATAAGCTTCCAACAAACTGGCGAAGTAAAAGTTTATCATCTCCACCGGTATTGCCGCAGAGTGCCCTGAACTGGGCAACATGCTGGTGAGGATTGCCCGTCCCCTTGTAGACATGGAACTTGGGAATCGTATAACCTGGCGGGTATTTGATTTGATCGTACCAACTCGGATATGGTCTCCCCGTTTTCACGACCTGGCCGGCTGTTTCGGTTGCATGATGAACCCGTATTTGCTGGGCGATGTATTCATCTAAATTAGCTTTGGAGATTGTATCCTCTTTAGCTGCGGACAGAACTGGTGGAGGATTCGACGTCTCTCCCCTATCGTCTTCAAGAATGATTAGGGGATCTTCAGCAGGTGGATCTTGTTGAATCATCATACCCACCACATCCTGAAACAGGAGGGCCATTTTCTTTATGTTGGCTGCCTGCTCCGCAGCCTCTTTATCCTTCTTCTCTAGTACGCGACGAAGGAATTCAGCGTCCGTTTCTTGTTCTTGACGCTCGTCCGAGGATGTTTCAGGGGTTTCTTTTGGCCCTGTAAGTGCGGCCATAGTGTTCATCATTTCTTGGAGCTTCTGCTGCTGCTCCTGAGCCTTGGTCACTGACCTCGTGTGCGGTCTATGACCTGTTGATATGCGGCTATCTTCTTTCCCGATGCCATATAAACCGTATGAACTGTTATGCCCCCTGACTTGGGGTGTTTAGGTTCACCATTTTTAACTTTTGCCACTGACGCGGGAGTTTTCTCTGGCCTCCTTCTTTTGTGGGCCGTTGAGGTTGAAGGAACCGGTGAAGGGGGCAGCCTTGCAGCTGCTGTCCCCTGTTGTTTAATGGGACGGTCCTTGTCTTTTTCCACCTTCGTCTTTTTCTGGTGACGAGAGTGACCTGGGTCAATCACGGAGTCTTGAACCCTCCGCCAAACTTTATAAATTCTTGAGGACAGCCGTTGAGGGGGCTGTTCTTGCTTCGTTTCTGGAACTCTCCCCGCAGGTGGAGGAGATCTCTTCAGTGTAGCGGTTGGAGAGTTCTTCCGTACCCTCCTCAGCAGTTCAAAGCTGTTCCCGGTTGGGACAGCAGCGTTGACTTCCACCACTGGAGCCGGTGGAGTCAGCCCTGAGGGAGAGTTTCCCCCTGCCTTCCTCACTCGTTGCCAATGGCGACGTCGAGCACGGCGAGCCGTTGGGATTGGCTCAGAGATTGAGATAGTTTCTTTTTGACCCCTGTCTGAATGAGGCGCCGCCGGTGTTAACCTCTTAAAGACTGAGGTTGTCTTCTGAGGGGTGATATTCAACCTGCCGAAGACGGATCCCTGAGCAGATGCAGGAGCAGGAATCGTCAGTCTTGAAAAGACTGACTCTTTGATAGGGGAAGCCGCCTTGACGACTTCTGGGGCAGCAGTTATTGCCTTCCTTTGGACAGCCATTTTAGAGTTCAAATTTAGCCAGGTGAAAATAGAGGCTGTCGGTTTGGTAGCGGGCGACCCGTCGACAGGGGCCGTCGTAGCAGTGAGCCGGTCAAAGACCGACTTTTTGTTCACTTCCGGTGCAGGTATTGGCATCGGGAAGCTTGTAGGTGGGATCATGGTCCCAAAGAACAGACCAGTGGTGGCTTGGATCACCTGATCTACCGGCAGAGTGAGGAAGGAAGGCGCTTGGGGCCCATATGCTACACCTCCCGGTGAGGTGGAGCGTCCGTTACAGTGGCACTTCGAGCAGTTGGTGCAATTAGAGGCCATTGAATCTTGAGTTCTGCGCCAAGCAAAAGACCAAATCTTAGTAACTTGAAATCCGAAGGCAACCATTAACAAACCGCGAATGGTTCACGAAGACGACACACGAAGCGTGGAGTGGAAAGAGGAAAAGGTCCCACCGGGCATGCCAGAATCTGTTCCCCTCCGAACGGCGGCCGACGACGTTAGGGCATCTTTGGCTGAGGTTCGGGGAAGATGCTATTTGGTTTTATCCGTCCACCTCTCCGAAGATGCCAAGTTGATTTATGGCACCGTGGATCGGAGGTTTAGACGGATGCGGCCGATGTAGCAGACTTTGTCAGATTCCCCCTCGCTAGAGGGGTTTTTGATTGTGGGGACGCTCTTCCTTGCAGGCGCAAGCCCCTGCAGTTAATTACGCTACCGCATCGCGGTAGCCACTTTCTCCTTCTCCAGAATTTCACTTCGTGTCGTGTGTGTTTGTTTTGTTTGTGGTTGCCCGTGGATTGTATACGGAGACTGAGTAATGCCGTCGCCCGTAGGACGTAGATTAGTCCAAATCCGTATTTACTTAGATTTGGGTTTGATGTTTTAGTTTAAGGATACGTTAGCCTCGTTGAGGCTAAGATCAACTTAAACGTGATTTATTTAATATATGGCCATCGGGACTCGTCACCTCTCTGACATCGTTGAAAGATTACAACGATAAGTGTCAGAGGAGTTCAGAGATGTACCCTCGAACTAAAGTTGATTTAGGGTTTTATAGTCCATTTGAATGTTTAAGGATACGTTAACCGTGTTTGGGGCTAAGATCAACTTAAACGGGACCGTTTAGATCCGGCAAAAGAGCATTTGGAGGCTCTATTGTTCCAGTTTAGGGACGTAGTGGTCCATAGGTAGTTTAAGGACGTTGCGGTCCATATTCCAGTTTAGGGACGTGGTGGTCCATTATTGGTTTAAGGACGTTTCGGTCCGACATTAGTTTAGGGACGTTTCGGTCCGTCATTAGTTTAGGGACGTTTCGGTCCGATATTAGTTTAAGGACGTTCCGGTCTATCATTAGTTTAGGGACGTTTCGGTCCGATATTAGTTTAAGGACGTTCCGGTCCGATATTAGTTTAAGGACGTTCCGGTCCGATATTAGTTTAAGGACGTTCCGGTCCGTCATTAGTTTAGGGACGTTTCGGTCCAATATTAGTTTAAGGACGTTTCGGTCCGATATTAGTTTAAGGACGTTTCGGTCCACGAGTTTAAAGACCCCGCAGTCCATATTGATGTATGGTCGTTGGGACCCGTCACCTCTCTGACGTCGTTGAAGGATTACAACGATGGATGTCAGAGGAGTTCGGAGATGTACCCTCGAACCGGATATAAATTAATTTAAGAGAACAGCTGTGCTCAGTCAATTTAATTTGAGGACTTACGGCCAAAATTGGGCTAAGTCCAGTTGAAAATGTTCAACACCCTTATTTATTTTTGGTCTATTAGACCTGTGCTAGGGCTTTGCCCACACTTAAATAATGCATTGCATTACTTCTATTTTCTTTGTTTGGGCTCTGCCCATAAAAGATGCAGAGCATCAATTTCACTTGGGCTCTGCCCCCCCTTTTTATTGCTTTGCAATTTATTTTGGCCTGCTAGGTCTTTTTTATTTGGGCCTGGCCCTTTAAGAAATGCCTTGCATTCGTTAGGCGCTTTGCGCCACTCACTGAGCGCAAGCGCTTGTGGTGAAGACACGTGTCATGCTCTGGTGAGCGCAAGCGCAACAGTGCAGTGCGCTGCGCTAGTGCGCTGCGCTGTTGCGCTGCTGACACGTGGCGTGCTCTGGTGAGCGCAAGCGCAACAGTGCAGTGCGCTGTGCTAGTGCGCTGCGCTGTTGCGCTACTGACACGTGGCGCGCTCTGGTGAGCGCAAGCGCAACAGTGCAGTGCGCTGCGCCAGTGCGCTGCGCTGTTGCGCTGCTGACACGTGGCGCGCTCCCAGGAGCGCAACAGCGCAGTTTGCAAGTGCAAAGCACTAAGAATCTTTTAGATTCAGGAACAGAAGTGCAAAGCACTATTTGATTTCTTGATCTAATTTAGATCAAAGAAAAATAAGTTTTTTCTTGTTTTTCTTATCTCAGAGAACCAAAGGTTCATAAAAAGTGCAAAGCACTATTTTTATTTTATTTTTATTAAAGATCATTGATCTTGTTTTTTAGATCTATGATCTGTTCCAAAGAGAACTTTCTCTTTTTTTTTTCTAAAGGTTTTTACCTTTTTTTTTTATTCTTGAGGAGTTTCTCAGAGTTCTTTTCTCTCCTTCTTTTTTTTTTTAAGAAAGATGTTCATCCTTTTTAATTGTGGCCTAGGGTCCTTTTTATAGTGCCCATAAATTAGTTAAATTTGTTAAAGAGATCTTTCTCTGAGTGATTTGGGGAATTTTCCCCACCGTTGGATCTTTGATCCAAGGGCTTCTGCTTTGCAGAAGAAAATCTTCTTGTTTTAACAAGAACAGAAAAGATTTCTTGGAAATTTAATTCTGTTTGGCGCAGATGCCCCAGCGCGTGACACGTGTCGCGCAGCGCACTGCGCAGCGCAACCACGCTAGCGTAACCGCGCTGACACGTGTCGCGCAGCGCAACCGCGCTAGCGCATCTGCGCTGATACGTGTCGCGCAGCGCAGAGCACAGCGCAGCTGAAGCGTTGCTTCATAAAAATAGAGCTTTGCTCTGATTGGGCGCGCCTTCTTGGGCGCTGCGCAGACGTATCAGCGCCTGACATGTGGCGCGTTGCGCCCGAGATGTGAAGTGTTGCTTCAAAATTTTGAATTTTTGAATTTCAACAGAGCTCTGCTCTGATTGGGCGAAACAAGGATCAAGACAAGACTACATTTACTTATCCCTTTGGCAATTTTGCTTATCGTCGCATGCCCTTTGGGTTATGCAATGCACCTGCTACATTTCAGCGGTGTATGATGGGGATCTTTTCGGACATGGTGGAGAAGTTTTTGGAAATCTTTATGGATGATTTCTCCATTTTTGGTGACTCCTTTGACGAGTGTTTACGACATCTTGACGCAGTTCTTACCCGCTGTAGGGAGAAGAACCTAACTTTGAATTAGGAGAAATGTCACTTTATGGTACGAGAAGGCATTGTCTTAGGACATGTCATCTCGCAAAACGGCATAGAAGTTGATAGAGCTAAAATTGAAGTCATTTCTAATCTTCCTCCTCCTAAATGCGTCAAAGATATCCGAGCTTTTTTTGGCCATGCCGGTTTTTATAGACGGTTCATCAAGGATTTTAGCAAGATTGCTAGACCCTTGACTCTCTTATTGGCCAAGGACATTACATTTGATTTCGACTCAACTTGCATAGAAGCGTTCGAGTCTTTGAAACACTCTCTCATTTCTGCGCCCATTCTTTCATCTCCAAACTGGACACACCCTTTCGAAATTATGTGCGACGCATCAGATTTTGCCATTGGTGCTGTTCTTGGACAACACATTAACAAGATGCCGCATGTGATTTATTACGCTAGCCGTTCATTAAATGAGGCCCAACTGAATTACACAACAACAGAAAACGAATTTTTAGCAGTTGTGTTTGCACTTGAAAAATTTCGGCCTTATTTAATCGGCTCTCCAGTTATAGTGTACATTGATCATTCAGCTCTTCGCCACCTTTTTGCGAAGAAGGATGCTAAATCAAGGCTAATACGTTGGATCCTTTTGCTACAAGAATTTGACCTTGTTATAAGGGACAAAAAAGGATGTGAAAACGTAGTGGCCGATCACCTTTCATGACTTCCTTCTTCGCCTACACTTGAACTTCCAATCACTGATGTTTTTCCCGATGAGCAACTCTTGACCGTTTCTTGCGAACCATGGTTCGCCGATATTGTAAACTACTTAGCCACCGGCTTGATACCTAAAGATTGGTCGAAATAAGATAAACTTCGCTTCTTGTCCCAAGTAAAGCATTTTTGCTGGGACGAACCTTATCTTTTTAAATACTGTTCCGACCAAATCATTCGTCGGTGTGTACCGGAAAATGAGGTTAAGAGTTTGCTGTCTTTTTGCCACGATCAAGCATGTGGCGGGCACTTTAGCCCAAAGAAGACAGCCGAGAAAGTTTTGCAGTGTGGTTTCTATTGGCCACGACTCTTCAAGGATGCATACGAATATTGCAAGACTTGCTCCCGGTGCCAACACTTGGGCCGGATATCGCGGAGAAACGAAATGCCGCTCCAACCAATTTTGGTTGTAGATATTTTTGATGTTTGGGGTATAGATTTCATGGGACCATTTCCTAACTCTTTTGGAAATGTGTATATTCTTTTGGCTGTTGACTATGTTTCAAAGTGGGTCGAGGCTGTGCCTAGTCGAACAAATGACAACAAGGTTGTCGTTCGATTCCTTAAAGAACACATCTTTTATCGATTTGGGCACCCTCGCGCGATAATAAATGATAATGGTTCTCACTTTTGCAATAGGACTTTTGAGTCCTTAATGCGCAAATATTCTATCACCCATAAGCTGTCAACGCCATATCATCCCCAAACATGTGGGCAGGCTGAGGTCTCGAATCGGCAAATTAAGCAAATCTTGGAGAAAACGGTTTCTAAAAACCGTAAAGATTGGTCCCTCAAATTGATCGATGCACTATGGGCTTTCCGTACTGCATACAAGACCGATCTTGGCATGTCTCCATACCGGCTTGTTTACGGGAAAGCTTGCCACCTCCCAGTAGAAATTGAGCACAAGGCATTTTGGGCTATCAAAGAGCTGAATCTATCTTTAGGAGAGGCGGGCAGCAACCGAAAGCTGCAGTTGAATGAACTAGAAGAGCTACGGGATGAGGCATATGATAATGCCGTAATTGCTAAAAACCGAGCTAAGGTGGTCCACGATAAACACCTTTTGCATAAAACATTTAAACCTGGTCAACAGGTTTTACTCTATGATACTCGGTTACATTATCACCCCGGCAAGCTCCGTTCTAGATGGAGAGGTCCTTTTGTAGTCCGCCCCGTTTATCCGCACAGTGCGGTTGATCTTGAGAATCCAGAAGACGGTACTCTATTCAAAGTAAATGGACATCGATTGAAACCGTTCTTCTCAGCGGACCATTCGGAGGAGCTCCTGTTTTTGCAGGAGCCGATTTACACTAATTGATTTTCCTCCACTTTTATCCCCGAACTTCCAATCAATTTTTCCAAACTTTATTTCAAATAAGTTTGGGGGTGTGTATAATATATAAATATAATAATAAACAGGAACTCCCCGACATTATTAACCCACTTGGTGCAGCATGACAGTGAGGACACTGTCCATTTTAAGTTTGGGGGTATGTTCGGTAAGTTTTCTTCCTTCGCATTCATATGTATATTTCTGCATTGCATCTTCATATAAAAAGATCATAAAAATTTGAAAAATTTGAAAAAATGAAAAAAATTAGAAAATGAAAAACCCATAAAAATTGAAAAGTTTCAAAAATTATAAAAATTAATGTATTCAATTCTGGTTAATTGACTTGAGTTTGATAAATAGGTTAACTGGCTAGGAAAAACTAGATCTTAGACTTAGCAAATTAAAAACCCTAAAAACAACCTTCCTTAGAGTTTAACGGTAGAAAGCATATGTCTTTATAGATTATTTAGAAATAGGCAAATTTTGGGTTCACTTCTTGGGCTAAGTCGAAACGAAGGAAAAAGTATTAAAACTTTTATTAGAGTATAAGTTTGAAAAATAATTCCTAACTTAAGTCTAGATTCTGAAAACGTATAGCCTACAATTTGCACAAACACGAACCTTGAAACTTGGAATAGTAGAGGAGACCTTGAAATGCTCTTGTCTAAAGTCCTTAGTACAATGAAAATAAAAGAAAAAAAGTGAATAAAGAAAAAAAAATGGACACTGGTTTTTGTGATTACTTAAGGCTGTAAAAATAGAAAAATATTTAGCAAGGGTGCCTTATCACTTAGTGCCTTAGACCAACTGGTTTGGGAGTCACTGCTAAAGCCTTGGGTGTTGCAAAATTAGGAAGTACGCTTTAAAGTGCTAACGCATCTTGTAATCGGTTGTTGGTACCTCAAGAAGTATTAACGGTCGCATGAAGGATGTGTAAGCAAAAATTCAAAATTCACCAATTAATAAGTGCTTTGGACAATGGACGAGAGTACGATTGCTTGATTTGAATTTCCAAGTGTAGGGGTGATATTTACACACATGTGGGGGTACGTGATTGGAGTTTACATAAGAGAAAGGAATGAAGAATAGAACTTGTATCTTTAGTAGAGTTGATAGAAATTCCTAAGTGGAGATGGAACCCTAGAAGGAAAACTTAAGAAATGCCGAAAGCTAAGTAGGTCTACAGAACATATATAATCTTAAGTTAAATGATGAGGAAGTGTGAAGAATATGGGTGGATAATTTACGAGTTGACGATAATAGAATTCCTTGTTAGAAAACCTAAATGGAGAACAAAAGTCGAAAAGCCAAATTGATAGGATTTTGTGGGTGTAATCCGCTGAAAACCCTCAGGAGACAACACTCCTCCTACTAGGGACACCTAGAGGTTTAACGGCTTGTTGCACGTGCTCAGTGCAATCGCGTTTCCCTGCGAAAATGCGGCTAGGTTAGATTTTTATCAAGAATAAAAAATAAGTTTGCTCGAGGACGAGCAAAAGATAAGTTTGGGGGTATTTGTTCACACCATAATATTGCATTTTATATTCCCCATTCTTATGCATTTTGCAATAAAAACAGGTGCTTTTGACGCATGTCTGCTACATGTTACAGGTTACAGGTTCGTGGATCTAAAACAGTGAAAAACACAAAAGACGACACAAAAGAACGACTTTTGACCAACAATTAGGAGGATCGCAGTCAAGCCTAAACGAAGAACAGTTCACAATCAACAAGACAACGCAAGATCCAAATTATCAAGGCAAACGGTTAAAAGATCGCTACAAGTGTTCACTGAAGATCTGGAATCAATGTAGAAGCCCAAATGGAGAAAAGACTAAATAAATGAAAAACCCAGAGAAACCTAAAGAAGCCCAGAAAAACGTGTCAGGAGATCTCACTAAAGGGCCACGGAACCACGGCCCAAGCCCGCCATTGCCGCGGTTCCGTGGCCATATGAAGCCCTCACTCAGAGAATTTTTTACCATAATGTTCTGGCGGCTTTGGAAAGATTTTCTAGGGGTATATTTGTAATTGTAGACATGTGGATCAGCTGTAGCCCTAGGGTTTCTATGTCCTATAAATAGAACCCAAACCCTTGTATTTTCTCATGCCTCTATTCATGAATAAAATTCTGTTTTCTTGAAGTTAGAGCGCATCAATCGTAAGTAGGTTATTTTTCTTGCCCTAGTTATAATTTTTTTTATCTGCCCTAGGTAATTTATTTTCTTGCCTTAGTTTAATTTAGTTTAGAATTTTATTAACTTGCAATAGATGTTTCTTCTCTTTAATAAAATCATGTCTTTCTTCATCCCCTCAATGAGCGAGTAGTTTCCTCGCTTGTTAGGGTTAGGAATAGGGAAGGATTTGAGAGATGAAGATCTCTCATCTCGTTTCTTTTGCCAATCTTTTATGAACATTAGAACTCCATGCATACCTTCTTATTCCGCTCCCTACGGCACTCTACCCTCGAGGTAACGGTGATTCCGTAGTCTAAAGGCCCGGATTTTAATGTTTTCCATGGAGGTTAGGGTAAAGATTAAGAAAGGAAGGACAAGGATCTAGAGGAAGAATCAATCTTCCCAATCATCCTAATCCCCTTTATTAAGATTTACCATAACACTAATATGATATCTTTAATTCAAAGCATTGAAAGAGGTGTAGATCTTTGTTTACCAAATTTTCCCTAAACCTAATCCTAGCAAGTTTCTAATCCTAGTATCACACAACTTCAATTTTTAGGTTTAATTATAAGACCAAACACCATTTGGAATTAATTCGTAAGAACTTAAAGGAGATTTACAACATCCCTGTGGACCGACCCGTATTCACCGGCTAGCTTCATGCGACGCCGTTCTTGATTACGGTAAATATTTTTTGATCGATAAAACCTCTCTAAATCACTACTCCGAGGATGTTTCCGGGATTGTTTTCGGTCCCGTAAGTGCGGCCATAGCTGTTAGCATTTCTTGAATCTTCTGTTGCTGCTCTTGGGCTTTTATCACGGATCGCGTAAGCAGTCGATGACCTGTGGAGATACGACTATCCTCTTTTCCGGATGCCATATAGACGGTATGTACCACCATGCCCCCAGCTTTGGGGAATTTGGGTCCGGTGGTCTTGTGATTCGTCGCAGACTCAGGGATTTTCTCTGGCCTTCTCCTCTTGTGAGCGGTCGAAGTTGAGGGGGTCGTTGCAGTGGGCACCCAAGTAGCTGTCGCCTTTTGTGGCTTGACAGGATGGTCCTCTTCTCGCTGCACTTTCACCTTTTTCTGTCGGCGAGAGTAATCTTGATCAATCACTGAGTTTTGGACTTGACGCCAGACTTTGTAAATTTTAGAGGACAACCGCTGAGGGGGCTGCTCCAGCTTCGCCTTTGAGGTATTCTACATAGGTGGAGGGAATCTTTTCAGCACGGCAGTTGGCGAATTCCTGCGCACCCTGTTAAGTAGTTCAAAGTTGTTCCCAGTTGGAACAGCAGCATCGATTTCCACCGTTGGAGCCGGCGGAGTCATTCCAGAGGGAGAGTTGCCCCCAGCCTTCCTTAACCGGCGCCAGTGGCGACGTCGAGCATGTCGAGCTGTTGGGATTATCTCAGCTGTAGGGGTGACTTCCTCATGCCCCCTGTGTTGGTCAGAAGTTGTCGTTGTCATCCTATTGAAGACTGATGTCCGCTGAGTGGGGATAGCCAACCTATCGAAAGCAGACTTCTGAGTAGATGAAGCATCCTTGACGATTTCTCCTGAAATGGGAGTTGAAATAGTCAGTCTTGTGAAGACCGACCCTTTGGCGGGAGAAGCCGCTTTGACGACTTCGAGAGCAGGAATGGCTATTATTTTTGGGATAACCCTTTCTAGTATCACGGGCTTCTTCATGGGCCCAAATGAGCTTTGGTCCAGTCTGTCAAAGACTGAGGCACTGGATTTGGGCGATCTGTTGAGAGGGGCCGCTGTAGTTGCAAGACGATCAACGACCGACTTCTTGGGAGCTTCTTGCAATGGTACAGGGGCGTTGAAGCTCATCGGTGGGAGGATGGTCCCGAAGAACAACCCACTGGTGGCCTAAGTCACCTATTCCACTGGCATAGCGAAGATGGAGGCCACTTGGGGCCCGTAAGTCACTCCTCCGGACAGGACGGAGTGAGAGTTGCAGTTGCAGTTAGTGCAGTTTGAAGCCATTGATCTTCTGTTTTCTGCACGGAGCAAGACACCAAATCTTAGTACCTGAATCCACAGGCAACCATAGCAGACCGCGATTCGTTCGCGAACACAACACACGAAGTGTAGAGTCGAAAGAGGAAAAGGTCCCACCTGGCTTGCCAGAATCTGTTCTCCGCCGAAAGACGCGACGAAGACGCGGCGGACGTCTTGACTGAATTTCGGCGCAGATGCTAATTGGTGCTATCCGTCCACCTATCCGAAGATGCCAAGTTGATTTATGGCACCATGTATCAAAGGTTCAGACGGATGCGGCCGATGTAGCAAACTTCGTCAGATTCCCCCTCGTTTGAGGAGTTTTTGATTGTGGGGACGCTCTTCCCTGCAGGCGCAAGCCCCTGCAGTTAATTACGCTACCGAATCGCGGTAACAACTTTCTCCTTCTCCAGATGGTCACTTCGTGTCGTGGGTGTTTGTTTTGTGTTTGGTTGCCCGTGGATTGTATACGGAGACTAATTCATGTTATCGCCCGTAGGGCGTAGACTAGTCCAAATCTGTATCTTTCTTAGATTTGGGTTTGGGGGGTTGGGTTTAAGGATACGTTAGCCTCATTTGGGACTAAGATCAACTTAAACGTATGTTAAGGATACGTTAGTCTAATTTTAGACTAAGATCAACTTAATAGTTTGTTAAGGACACGTTAGTCTAATTTTAAACTAAGGTCAACTTAACCATTTATTAAGGATACGTTAGTCAAATTTTAGACTAAGATCTACTTAACGGGATCATTTAGATCTAACAAAAGAGCATTTGGGCTCTATTATTCTAGTTTAGGGACTTTGCGGTCAATTACCAGTTTAAGGACATGGTGGTCCAGTTTAAAGACATCATAATCTGTAAAGGTTAAGGACATCATAGTCCGTGAGTTTAAAGACCTCACAGTCAAGGTTAAGGACATCATAGTCCGTGAGTTTAAAGACCTCACAGTCAAGGTTAAGGACATCATAGTCCATGAGTTTAAGGACCCCACAGTCCAGTTTAGTGACGCCATAGTCTGTGAAGTGTGTGGTTATCGGGACCTGTCACCTCTCTGAAGACGTTGAAGGATTACAACGATAAATATCAAAAGAGTGAAGAGATGTACCCTTGAACCAAAGTTGATTGGGGATATGTAGTCCAATTTAGAACTAAGATCAATTAATTAGATTATGAGCTCATTGGCTCAGTTAAATCTGGATTGAGGACTTATGGCCAACTTGGGCTAAGTCCAATTAGATTTGAAATGTTGGCCCTTACCTGGACCAATAGACATTTTTCTGGGTTCAACTCCCCATTATTTGGCACTGTTAAACAGGGGTTCTGACAACATTTTATCTTTGTTGAGTGCTGGGCACTCATATGCCATATGAGATGATCAATCTTGGAAGACAGGGGTATATTTGAGGCTCAGTCAAAGGGGAGTCTTGCTTCAGAAGGACTTAGTCAATTTAGGCTAGGGTTGATTTGAATATAGTGTTAAACACTAACATATATTTTATGGTCACGTGTTCCTACGTGATTCGCTAAAAATAGTGTTAAACACTAAGAACAAAATGTTTCAAAAATAGTGTTAAACACTAAAATGGGATTGGTCACGTGGGGCCATGTGAGGCCTCTGAAGGTGGGGACCAGTCTTCCTTTGTTTTATTCTCAGAGTATTCAAAGGTGTCAAACACTTAAGTCTTCACAGCCATCACGTGTGGGCACGTGACGGGCACCCATGCATTGATTTATTAAAGTGTTTATTAGGGGTCATGTGGGGACACGTGAGGGCGCCCAAAATCGATTCTGCCTTTGGCTTTGTTCCCTTTATTTATGAGGGTCACGTGTGAGCACGTGAGGCATGCCTTCAAGCTTTTTCTTTCTCATTTTGAGGAGTCTGTTTAGGGGTCACATAGGGACACGTGACCTAGTTTTGTTCTCTCTTTTCTGTTCGTTGAAAATGGGGGTCACGTGTTACCACGTGACCAAGTTCTTTATATGCATGGAGAGCTTTAAGTCTCTTGTTTTAAGAATTAAATTCTCTGTAAGGTAAAACCCTAATTCTTGTTTAGAGAAATTAAATTCCTATGTATATGGAAGAATTAAATTCTCAGTAGGGTTAAACCCTAATTTTGTTTTGGAGGAATTAAATTCCTATGAATTTGGGAGAATTAAATTCTCATATAGGGTTAAACCCTAGTTCTGTTTTGGAGGAATTAAATTCCTATGAATTTGGGAGAATTAAATTCTTATGTAGGGTTAAACCCTAATTTTATCTTGGAGGAATTAAATTCCTGTGAATTTGGGAGAATTAAATTCTCTAAACTCAATTCTCCCTCTAAGTCTTGGATCTGTATGGCAGAATCTCAACTTGATGAGAATTAAATTCTCAACATATGGGGAGATTTGCTTCTGCAAATCTTCAACCAGAAGAAGAACTGAGTTCTTTTTGCAGAAGAGTTAAACACTTAGATTAAGAATTAAATTCTCTTTGTTTTATGGAATTTGGATCTCTTTCCCTTTTCTCACCTAGGGTTTCTTTTCTCTGAAGAGATCTTTTTTTTCTCTCTTGAGAATTAAATTCTCCTCTCTCTTTTCTCTCTATTGTTGTATATTTCCTAAAAAAAAGTAGATCCTCCTCTCTTCTCTTCTTGGCTCCTATTTATAGGAGAAAGAAAAGAATCAATTTGTTTTGTCAATCTTTCATTGAAAGATTTTAATTGATTTTGTAACCAACATGATCTTTTAGATCACTCAGTGAATTTTATTCACCATTGGATTTTTAATCCAAAAAATCTTTTATCTGTTATTCCTGGCGAATTTCAGGGAAATATTTCCTTATATAAAATCTTTCCATAAACTGGTGGTTTTTAATCACCATTGGATTTTTAATCCAACAGTGCTCCACTTTACAGAGCACAGTCCTTCTTTTGTTTGGAAAGATTTAGGGAAATATTAGGGTTTTTGATTCTCTCTTAATTAGAATTTAATTCTATTAATTCATAGATCTTTAGGAACCCATCACGTGTTGGCACGTGACCCCCTGATTAAGCATTTGACCAGAATTTAATTCTATTATTTTAAAGAACTTAGGATTTATCACGTGTCAGCACGTGACCCTTGGTCACGTGTTGGCACTTGATGCCCCATTGGGATTTTTCCTTGTTATTTTATTATACCTTTAATTTTTTCAGTGAGTTTAAAGGCCCATCACGTGTGGGCACGTGACCCATTTGACTAAGATTCAATTCTTATCATTTCAGAGCCTTCAGGAAGCCATCACGTGTCGGCACGTGACCCCCGATCATGTGTACGCACGTGATGCCTCATAACTTTTGATCCCGGATGAATTATGTGGCCCATAATATATCAAATCGAAGGATTTTTCGAGACACTTTCACTGCCATCAGAGTTTAGCTGTTTCTCGTTCGGGAGTTTTTCAAAATTCAGTCCGGAAAATACTGTTTCGTGTTTTCTTAAACGTATCGCTGCCATTTGATACCTTGAGCTCTTTTGCGCAGAAATTTTTTGGCGGGAACACCGTCGTATAGTTACATACGAACTCGAAGGAACTTGTTCCAATTCGAGGATGGATTCTGGTTTAGGAGAAATAGAATAAGGTTTATTCAGTTGTCTTTCATCTTTACCTTCTCTCAGGTTGCGAGCGCTCCTTGGATAAGGAGGGTACACCTATTACGCTTATTGGATAGTCTTCTTCCAAACTATAGGCCGGTGTCGAACGGTAGGGAAGGAAGAAAACCATTTAGCCTAAAGGTGGTGTACAGAAGATAATGAATAAAGACAAATAAAGAGATTTAGAGTGATGGCAAAGACATATACGGTTACAGTCATGAATCTGGATGGTGGAAGAGGCATTACTAGGAATACCCGAATACCCCTTCGAAACATTTTTCATGTTTCCGTTTCACTATGCGTTGTTAATAAAAACTAATTTCCCAATTAGATCTTTACTACAGGGTATGTATTTACCAGGTTTGACTCTCACATCTGTATGGTTTTACATATGATGAGTGTGAGTAAGTTATTGGGAATTAGGTGATCATCCTCATTATATCGGGATTCGTTGTAAATGGTGATATTTGAGGAAATCGCCTGGGTTTTTGCCGGACGGCAAATATTTGGTTTTGAATATCCGTTGTTATGCACCAATTTCAGACTGATATATCTTTACGTTTATTTTATAAAGTGAGATATAACCTTTTGAAATTATGTCCTTGACATTTACTTATATCAGTTGATGGTTAAGTAAGAAGCATTAAACAACGGTGTAATTCTTCTTAACCATAAGTACAGTTTTCAACCTACGACGCACAGAGTTTGAGTTATTGAACTAAGGGGACTTATACAAAATATTGTATGTTGTCCAGTGTCCATTAGGAAAGAGGGGATGGTACTCATACTATATTCTGTTTACTTGTACCTTGTCCAGTTTCAGATAAGTATTTCGAAGAAATGCAAGGTCCAAGTTTTGAGAAAGTTATAGGTATAAGAGTAAAATAGAGAACCACGTGTTGCAAGTATCATAATTCTTCAAAGTGATCGAAGATGTAGATACTTGTGTTTGGTATTCAGTTGATAGTAATGGTTTTGAGAACTTGCTTCTCTTTCAGATTACTCATATCTGGATGTACTCCTAAATTGAGTAATGTTGATCGGCTTCCTTCCATTTAGTTGACATGCACTAGAGACAACTGCATGATTTGAATATGGTTCCTCAGTGCCGCCGTTTCTATATTGTATATAGAATGGTTCATATCTTAACGATGTTAAAATATATGGAGTTGTCCGGCTTATGCTTAAAACCAGACTCTGGATGACTCAAGGCACGTTTCTGTAATGGCAGTTTGTGGGTTATCCCAGGCTATGGCGAGGGTTAACTTTCTACCATCTGGAAGATCAATAGTGATATTTTTCTTGGCTCGCCACAGTTTTAGTAAAATGGACTTTTTCAGAAAACAGTAATGGGAGTATGGTAGAACTGGAAGTGATTCAAGAACCACAAACGATTACTGAAAATTTAAATAGAACCTAAAGATTCAATTGGGTTTGACATTCCATTAGCCACTCCACAGATATAATGGGTAACCTCAGGCACTCGAGAGGTAGTTCGGTATTCTCAAAGATGGTG
This sequence comes from Agapanthus africanus, assembly GCA_030015575.1. Lineage (NCBI taxonomy): Eukaryota > Viridiplantae > Streptophyta > Magnoliopsida > Asparagales > Amaryllidaceae > Agapanthus > Agapanthus africanus. The sequence goes on from JASDDO010000019.1 coordinate 830,233,249, forward strand.
ACAGGGAGGTTCTTGTTTATCCAGACTTGCCATTACTGCTGTTCTAGACTATGAGACCCGACAGAAGGATGAGTATAGCGTCGTTCTAAACTAGTTTTATAAGTGCACGCGTATATGACTCTGCCAGAGGGTTGTTGTAGTCAGTGGGAGTAGCGGAAGCGTGGTGGACAAGTAGCTTATGTCTATTTATAGACTAAAGCAAATATAGAGAAGATAGATTATCTATTTTTGATGTGACAGCCATAGGATTTGACTTCATCAGAATAGAAGATGGATCTGTTAAGAAGGTAGTAGGGTGGTATGTCCTGGTATTTGGATGACATACACATTGTAGGAAGTGATATTCTTATACTACGATCGGTTATACTATGGTTGTCACATAGTGGTTTCTCCACATAGGATATGGATATTATATTAGGCATTCTGGTTACTAGATCTATTGGTTTAGATCTAGATTTGGGTAGTTTCCCAATCTGGGTACTTAGACGGTTTTCTAAAGGTGTTTTAGAATGGACGACTCCTGGCATGGTGGTGAACCTGCAGGTAATGAAGTCACCCTCTCTAAAGGTGTCTTACGGACTAAAGAGGAGAGGGATGTGTATGATTGGCATATCACTTGCTTAGGCAATTGAGTCAATCATAAGATGTCAAGTACCATATCAGATATTGTTTTTGCACTAGCCGCAATAAGTTTATATATTAATCCAATCCTGGAGAAACGTTCGGAAGCAGTTTTAGAACATAAGTGATTGTTCTAGGGATATGATAACAACAGCCTCCTTCGGGAGACGATTATCGTTCCAGGCTTCCAAGATAACCTGGATGACAGAGTGACTGTTAGAGTTATAGTTTTCCCTCTTTACGAGGGGCAGTAGTTTGGACAGGTGGTCCGAGCAGATACTGAGGGAGGCATGACGCAGGATACTGATTAAATTCAGTGGATGATACAGTCTAAGAAGTTTGCTGGATTTGGAGTTCATTTGTGAACCGGATCCCATCAGATATCCAGACATATTCTAAGACAGGTATTGCTCATTTCGGGAGATGGCTTTCTCCGCGAACTTGAGATAAAGAGAGACATAGAAAGAAACATTGGAGCGGATCCACTCACTAAGGCTATTTCTCGAACACAATAGTTTTATAAATGAGCTTTGTGAAACTGATTAGTAGAGAAGTTGGGTGTTCGGTATCACACGGGCTATGAGTATGCGACACCGCAATAATTGGCCTTAAGTGCAAGTGGGAGATTGTTGGCTATAGTGCCCTCAAGAGGATCCTTGGATCGCAGGCATGATCACTGTAATAATGGACCAAAACCATGACGGAGGCGTCACCAGGTGTAACGGCTTATTCGCTCTCTCTTGGAAGAGTAGATTCCGTGCCCATAGCTTCGTCCCCTGACTCGACGAGGGCCATCGTAATGCTTGCGACGCCCGCCGATCCCAAGGAGCCACAGGGAGAAAGGGCAGCAGTCTAGACAGTCCCAGATTCCCGAGAAAGAGTAGCAACTTCGGGCACTGTAATGCCAGAGTTTCACCTGTCATCCCATTGCCAAGACTTGGCCCTGCAGAAAATGCATATGTCAAAATTCGAGAATCAAGTTCTAGTAAAAGACTGGGCGTTACGTTACCTTGGAGCAGCTTTTCAGTATCTTCCCGAGCTGCGCGTGCAACCTGTCTACGGGCGGTAGACAAGGCAGAAGGAATATCCGCCGGAAGAGTATCAGCAAGCGGAATGCTGCTTGAGCCTGCACCTACGGCCAAACCGGCATCACGTTCCTTCGCCGCATGTTTCCTATGCTTCGTTTCGGTCTGAGTGGTGAGAAATGATCTCCTCAAGACCTCTAACAAGGGGACGTTGTCGTCCAATCCGAGCTCTGCCTCCGGAGCCGTTACGGGGTCTATCATCGGCTGCTTCAGCAAAGCCTCCAGTGGTGACGTTGGGAGAGCTGGGGCTACAGTAGCTGTCTCTGGAAGTTTTGCCGCATCGCTACTCGGGATCGGCACTGCACTTGGAATAACCTGAGTCAAGGTAGTCCCTGCAATAAAGTAAAGGAGAGGGCCAGAGCATGAATAAAAGAAACATAATAAAGAGAAAAGAGATAACCGCAGAAGAATATAACTGAAAGTATACCTGATTTCGTGATAGAAATCAGCGCCACTTCCTCACCAGCTAGTCGCTCGGAAGCCGCAAGGGCAGCCTGAAGATCAGTATCATCTGCAGGCACGATGAATAAACCCTTATTGGTCCCGGACTTACACAAACCCCCGCTATAGGGAGCATGTGGCTCCTGGCCAAATATGATATCCGCAGAGAATAGCGACTTCTTCTTTTTCTGTCAGCGGACGCCGGCGGCCGATGACAAGAGCTTGCGTTTGATGGGCATTTTCGGGCGACGGGTCCCAATTTCTGCACCAATGCCGGATTTCGGGGACGCTACAGCTACCGTTTCTACAGGAACACGGGGTGGAAGCTTCTCAGGGAAGGCGCGTGGGACCACAACCACAACGACTTCTCTTAAGGAGGGACGAACGGCGGTCCGTCGCTTCAAAGGAACTGCCGGATTACCAGCTGGGACAGCATCCTTATGATCAAGTAATAGCCGCCTCTCTTCCCTAATAACAGCACCCGTCGCATGCTGATACCACGCCATGTAGGCATTCGAAGCTTTCGGCACATAGCTTGGCTCACTGATGAGAAAGTTAGACCCCGTATTTAGCCGCATAAAGTGGTGCAGCGCGCTGCGGATACCCTCTTCCATAGCAACCGGATCGGCTAAGAAAGCCTCGAGCGGGACACCCTGATCGTAACCCAACTGTTGAGCGAAGCGGTGCAGGTTATACCTCATGAACAATGCCGAGGCGCCTTGCCTGAACACTAGAAAGCCCGGCTTAATCGAATATAAGTGCAGGATCTCCCGAGCTTTCAACGTAGGAGCCCCGTCTTTGAAAGTATCACGCAGTGGTTGCACTGCTTTGGTAGATTCCTTGCCGATAGTTAAGACTCTATCGACAAAAGGCATACTATCCCCGATCATACGTGGGCGAAGGACCAGACGTCGAGCCTCTCGTTGCGACGGATCTAATGCGGAAGCGTCAACTAGAAACATGACCCGGGGAAAGTTATAGCTGTCGTAGAAGCGGGGCCGTTTGTGGACTCCGAAAGCACCAAGCAGGTGCATCTCGACCCAGGACGTGAAGTAGTGCAATGGGAGATGTACGGGCTTTATCCCCGGCTGATTAGTGTCTACCGCTAAGCTCAGGCCATGGTATAGATGAGCCAGATCCGCTATCCCAACGGCCACACGCGTCCCTGCAACCATGCGGTGTGCGGGATAAAAGACAGACGACCTCATGTAGTGAGGGTGCATCGGAAGCAAAAACCAGCTCAACCACAGGCCGATAAAACCCAAGAAGAACGTCTCTTCATCGACATCTGAAGCAGCAAGCTCAGCGAAAGGAACAACCGGGGTGTCAGGAATGAAGAAGCTTCTTAAATCTACTTCCGCCGTCGGTTGGTTATCCAAACCGAAACCAAATGGTTGTCAAGCTTAGCGAATTTCACGGCTTGTTTTGACAGGACTTCTGGGGGAAGAAAGCGAGCGATGAAGTCTATGAAGCTGACTCCATGCCCCCGACTCTAGAAATAGACTCTCGTAAATGTTCAACACCTTGATTAGGCTCGAGAATCGATGTTGAACGGCATTCTCCGGGGTAAGGCCCATCCCACTGATTTGGTGGCGAAGATGTACTCGTCAGGGGGAAGTATCTCCTCGTAATGTTCTCCTCTGACGGGTAAGCCCAAAATTTCCACAAACTCTTCCAAGGAAATCGAAACTTCTTGGTCCGATAGAAGAAAAGTGTGAGTCGGGATGTTCCATTGCTCTAGGAAAGTCTTTACCCACCATACATGAGGCGCAGGATACTGGAAAAAAGACGCATAAATTGCGGGGTACAACCCGAGCTTCAGCAACAGCGACTTCTTGGCCGACAGGATGGCGAGGAGTCAAACCAATCATATATACTTGTCCCCAAGGGTACGATTCGTCTTAACATATGTGTCACCCCAAAATATCCAAAGCCATCGGAGGCTGTACGGATATTGAAGCCATAGAAGGTTGAATGCGACCCTCCGAGGTCTAGTTAACCTCCTCTACAGCGTAATTCACTTGAGGCGAGTCGGCATAGTGAATTGCTGAAATAGGCTCTGAGGGTACTGCATAAGAAAAACTGCGCCGACCCTGGATAATCTTATTGTACCACGACCCCCATAGATGAAGAGATTTCTGCTCTGGATCGTGATCTTTAATGAGCGCGAAGACTTCCCGATCCACGGGCGCGTTAGCAAAGGCGCTCTCAGAATGTACAAAAGGGAAGGAAGAGTTGAGAGCCATTGTACCTGCACGAAAAGAGACAAGGGATTAGTTGTCAACGCTATATTCCGAATTCTGACAATTGGTACTTAAAAAATTATACCGCACTGCAATGTAGAAGAAAGGGACAAAGGGGGACCCACAAAATCAAGATGACGTTCCATCATTGATGAGGCAGTCACTCATTAAGAATGGAATCCTAAAAGGATTCTCATTTAATGAGAAACTCATTGAGCTAAGGAGTTGAACTCCCTCGAGAGCACTGCTCTGCAGACAGAAATCATATCTGTCAAATGTAATTAAGAAGGGAATAAAATTCCCCAACTTTTTTTTTCTAAAAGAGCTATGCTATGAGAAAACAATGGTATAATCTACCAGAACCCTTAAAAACAAAATCTAAGAGTTTTTCATGGAAGATGAACAATGTTCTAATTAATGGGCTAAATAACCCTAAAAATACATCTTAAAGATCTGTGATCTAAGAAGAGTAATCTCTGTTTAATGGGTTCGATTATGATCCCTACCAAAATTTTTGGGCAGAGTTATAACTCTAAAAAAGATTTCTATGGGCAGAGATCTAAGCTCTGAAAGGAGAATTAAATTCTCAGGAGAACAAAGAAGAGATGAAGATGAACATCAGTCATCTCAAGGGCCAAAGGCCCTACTTAAAGGCAGGGGAAGCCGATTTAACTTCCAAGAAGATCCAACAATGAAAAAGCTGCCACCGCTGCACTCACGTGTATGCCACATGAGCGCAATGGTGGGGGGCATTTGTTTCCCCCCAATAATAAAAGAGCAAGGCTCTATTCAAAATTTAAAAAGAGGCAGCGCCTCACGTGCCTTGCATGAGGACGCCAGCACCGAGAGTTAAAAACTCTGAGGCAGCGCCTCACGTGCCTTGCACGAGAGCGCCAGCGCCGAGAGTTAAAAACTCTGAGGCGGTGCCAGTGCCTCACGTGCCTTGCACGAGGGCGCCAGCGCCAAGAGTACTCTGAGACAGCGCCTCACGTTCCTTGCACGAGGGCGCCCGTGCCAGAACTAAAAGTTCGCTGCCATTGGATCAAAAATCCAACGGAGATGATAAATAATCAAAATGCAGAATTAAATTCTGTTGAGGAAATATTCCTCAAATCTTTCTAAATAAGAAAGATTATTCTCTGTAAAACAGAGCACCTTTGGATTAAAAATCCAATGGTGATTAAAAACCACCAAGCTACAGAATAAGCTCTGTATGGGAAAATATTTCCCCAATCTTGTTAAAAACAAAAAAAATATCTTCTGTAAAACAGAAATCCTTGGATTAAAGATCCAACGGTAGATAAAATCCCCAAATCAATTAAGGATATCTCAATGAAAGATTTCTTTAACTAAATCAACAAACTTGCCTCCACTATATAAAGGCCCCACGACTTCAAGTCTTGTACAGAGGAACCCCCCCATAAACTTCAAGTTCAAAAAAATAAGAGAGAAAAGCAAGAAAAAAGAAAGCTTTAAGAAAGAAGAAAGAAGAAGAAACCTTTTTCGAGGTAAATAAAGATAATAGAGATCATAGTATCTCATCTGCATATCCAAAAGTTTAACCCTCATAAAGAACATAGTTCTTTCCCCTGGATCTGAGATCCATGAGACAAGTCTTCCACAAATGAGCATTTAATTCTCGTGGGGATGAATTTGTTCTTGGGGATCGAAGATCCAGGGGAGAACAGAGAATTGAACTCTTTAGAAAAATGCACAAAGAAAGAAACAGCGTCAAGCGCCTCATGTACCCCTTACATGGGCGCTGCTCAGATAAAGAGTGCTTAGCACTCAATGGTTGGCGCTCAGCGCCAAGCGCCTCACGTGCCCCTCATGTGGGTGCTGCTCAAATAAAGAGTGCTTAGCACTCAATGGTTGGCGCTTAGCACCAAGCGCCTCACGTGCTTCTCACGTGGGCACTACTTAACATAAAGTGCTCTGCACTCATCAAACAGCTCCCAGCGCTAAGCGCCTTGCGTGTTCCACACGTGGGCACCATAAAGAGTGTTTAACACTCCATAAAAAATAAAAGAACAAAGAAAATGAAGGGAAAATAAAGCAAAGCACTATTTGCACAGAAAAGTGACTGATCCTAAGCAAGTGTTTAACACTTTATTCAAGGATTAAGTGGCTGAGTCCAAGTTGACCAAATCCCCAACTCAGATCAACCGAGCCCATGTGCTCATCATGTTCCAAATTGGTCTTAGTCCCAAACACAACTACAGATCTCCCAACTGACATTGGTTTAAAGGTATATCTCCTCACACCTCTGATACATGCATGTCGTTGTAATTCTTCAGCGTCTTCAGAGAGGTGGCGGGTCCCGACAACCAACAACTCCTTTGACTGCGACGTTCTTAAACTAGCTATGGACCGCAACGTCCTTAAACTAAGACAATATAGAGCCCAAATGCTCTTCTGTTGGATCTGAATGATCCCAAAAATCTTGTTGAGTAAATCTTAGTCTAAAATTAGACTAACGTATCCTCAACAAATATTTAAATTGATTTTAATCTCAAACGAGATTAACGATCCTTAAATCAAACCAAACCCGAATCTAAAAAAATACGGATTTGGACTATCCACGCCCTACGAGTGATAACACAAATTAGTCTCCGTATACAATCCATGGGCAACCAAAAATGAAACAAACACACACGACACGAAGTGACCTTCTAGAGCAAGAGAAAGTTGTCATCGCTATACGGTAACGTAATTAACTACAGGGGCTTGCTCATGCAGGGAAGAGCGTCCCCACAATAAAAAAAACCCTCGCAAAAGAGGGGGAATCTGACGAAGTCTGCTGCAACGGCCGCATCCGTCCAAACCTCTGATACACGGTGCCATAAATCAGCTTGGCATCTTCGGAGAGGTGGACAGATAAATCCAAATAGCATCTGCCCCCAAATTCAGGCAAGACGTTTGTCTTCTCGGTTTTCGGCGGTAAACAGATCCCTAAGGAGAAAATGCACCTGTGAGATCCTTTCGACTCATGGGTAGAAATACTTTCATGAGACCCTTACGGCTTATAAAGATGAAAAAGTCTTAGTTGGCAGGGATCTAAACTTATCTTCTAAGCCATCTTTGTCCTATAGGCAACGACAAATGATGAGTCACTCATGGCAATATTTCAGTTGTAACAATGCTGATGCCTAATCAGGTATCAAACTCCAAGTCCTCTCACGACAGATGATGAATCGCTCCTGGCATTATTCCAGCTGTAGCGATACTGATTCCAAAGTTGATATCAGACTCCAAGTCCCCAACTCGCAATAAAACTCAGCGAGTAGAAAAGAAACAGCCGAAATGATGGGGCAACTCGCAATAAAAATTAGTGAGTAAATAAAATAAAATAGCCGAAATGATTGGGCATCACAAATAAATAGCCAAAATGATTGTGTAATCACTACTTTCGCGATAAGAAAAGCTGAAATAATAGAGCATCACGGATATAAAAAAAGAAAAGAAATATATATGGAATTTTCTCCTTGCAAGTAGGTCAATACCGACTCTTGTATACAATCCATGGGCATAAATGAAAGAAAGGAAACCATATTTTCCATGCTTCACTAAACGAAGAACCAGATCTTGATGGCAACACATACAGCCATGAGGTTATCTCAACGTTCCTTCTCATTCCAGCAGGGTGTATACGCAACGTCAATAAGGACCAAAGGGTCAAGTCAAAGACGGAGTAATAGCAACTTCCTAACTCCAGGTCTCAATGGAAATATATACAGCCTAAAGACCATCTAGATGTCTCTCTTACTCCAGCAGAGTGTAGATGCAACGTCGACAAAGCTCTAAGGAGCCAAAGAAAAAGTAGAGTGATGACAAATTCCTAGCTTCAGATCTCAATGGCGATATTGTTGGCTATAGTTCCCTCAAGGCAATTATTATAATCACAGGAAGGTGATTATGATGATTGAGGGAGGACCTATACGGATAGAATAGTCTTACTCGAGATGATAGTATACTATCCGGTTTGTCTTTATCATCATATATATGCATTATATGGTATTACAGATCATTATTACATGTTGATAGAGCCCATAGGATTCTTGCTTGACTATCAGCATTATGATGGCGATCATATATGCGGGAGTTGGGTGGTCTATAAGCACATCCTTAAATGTCCCTAGTTGTGGGAGTATCGAGACTGGGCATCGATACTCCAGAGTAGACTACTATATATATATCGAGACCCCGATGAGGGGCGGTGGCCAGGTCTCACAAGCCATTGGTGTCAGTTTGTTCACCTAAGATAGTATACGGGTGCTCATTGGGTTATGAGTACACTGGATGGACTCGCCAGGAACAAGCTAGATGGTATTATACCTATTGTCAGATAGCAGTTCCCTGGTGACATGTGTACAGGTTAGTCTGTCAACCTGAGATTGTCATTTGTCTTGTGTGAGTTCCCACTGTACTTTGATTACTACCCTACCACGGCTCAAAGAAGTCATGCAAACAGGTTTTAGTTGGGTACAGTCCCGATTCACATGGAGGCAGTGAGTGGATCATCGGGGATTCGTCTCTTCCGGTATTGGGGTTGATGTCATATTGTGCACGGGTGGCCATCACCAGAAATCCTTGGCCAAGGTAGTCGAGAATTACTGATCAGGGATCAGTAGTTTCTCAGGTGGTGATGGGTTTAGGGGTCTGACTTTATCCACCCCCTAGACTCGATATGCGATACTCTTGGACGAACATACCAGACTGTACGGATATTGTTACAGACAGGCTCAGTAGGGGTTCGGATGAGTTTGCTCGTCGGCCTTCCTTTCGCTCAATACCTGGGTAGCCATTACATACAGCTAGTGCCGCTGACATGCTTGTGGTTAAATCCACTGCCAGCATATTGACGAGTTTTTAGAGTCCCACACAGAGAGTTTCCCTACTTCGGGCGAAATGATGTAGATGCCGTATAGTTTTACGGTAGGGTTCGATCATATACGTGCACTTGTGCACGTATCATGATTCGGACGGTTTACACTAGTGGCTTTGGATTAACTCGGATTCTGCTATTAGATTGTTGGATTATTTTCGTCTCTTTGTATTCGTATTTTTCGGATTACGGATACATGTATGTATATACGGATGAGGGATATTCTTATAATTTCTTACAAGGTTCTTCTATAAGATGCCACCTCATTTTTGTTAAATGATTAATTGAGGTGGAGGGATGAGTTGTGCTTTTGCATTTATCAAGCATGGCTACTTAGTGACTTATGGTGGTGACTCATGGGATGACTCATTGTGTGACTCATGGTACACTATTCTAGCATGCTTGATATTTGATGTGTTGTGAGATATTTTGGAGACTTGAGATATTTTAGTATGCTTCATTATTTGCTCACAATACTTAGCCATTTTCTTGAGGATCTTTCCTTCTCACAGTCTCATTCCTCTTGCTTCTTCTTCTACCTCCACCTTAAAAGTCTCATGTGTTGAGAAATCTAGGGTGTGATGAGACAAATTAATCCATCATTAGATTCTACATCTTTTATGTTATCTAGTTTAGCGAACTAGGTACCCTAGTTACTTCGGTTATGAGGTAGGAGCTCGAACTACAAATCCTCAGGTGGATCATCTTCGATGGAGGGAGACCGAAGGCTAAACTTAATCATGGAGGCCTCTAAGAGCTTGGGATAAAGGTTGAAGACCGAAGGACATGGATCATTCGGTATAACCTTCTAACTCCTTCTTTAGTTTGCTAGCTTAAAAGAGTTTAGGGTAGATCCAGGCATCGGGTTGTTCTAGCGCCAGTTTTGAAAAATTTTGTTCTGCAAATGACCATGGATTGATGGCCAGGGCGCTGGCATAACCTAATAGATATATACAGCCTAGAGACCATATAGATGTCTACCCTATTTCAGTAAAGAATCGGCGCGACATTATCAAATCAAAAGTAGCGGGGGCATCCATATGGTAGACATCCATATGGTCTCTATGCTCTCACCACAGACATCCATATGCTCTCACCATCTTCTTAGATTAAGATTCTAAAAGTTATGAAAGCAGTCATGTATCTACACTAATTCATCCATGCATATACCCCTGTAGGCAAAATAGTAGGGGGAATTTTTTCCCGCCTAAAAATTAGGCGTAAAAGGACCCAAAGCGTCAAATGGAAGAAATACGCTTAATAAAATAAAAATTAGTTTTTTCTGTGCTGTATTTTTCCAAACTCCCTAATGAGAATCATAATAATTCTGAAGGTATCGAAGCGTCTCGAAAAGACCTTCAATTTGATATATTACGGGCCTCATAACTCCTTCGGAATCAAAAGTTATGATTAAACGTGCTATGCACGTATGGTTCGAACAAAGATCTACCACATGAGAGATGTAACTTTACTCATACATCGGGTAAATTAGAGAGAGAGAGAGAGAGCACTCTCTATCCCCTATAAATAAGAGAGAATACCTCTCAGAAAAGGAAAGGATTCGTTCTCACAGAAGCCATTGCTTCTTTTGAAGGCAATTGCTTTCCTCAGGCATACGTGTCCCCTAGTGCGCATATGCGCAAGTGCAGGTTCCACGCACACCACGTGCAGCGCACGTGTGCCAGTATCATGCACAAACGAGAATCGCATGCGCGTGGATACCATGCGCAACACGTGCGACACACGTGCACCGGTATCAAGCGTAACACGTGTGACGCACGTGCACTAAGCTCAAACAATCCTTTCCGGCATCTCAGAGCGTACTGCTCCAACATGTTCTCTACCCTGATAAACAGGACTAGTTTAAGGGTATATCTCTCCATACTTTCGATATACGGCGCTGTAATTCCTCAGCATCTTCGAAGAGCTGATGGGTCATAACGACCAACAATCCATCCTTCATCCTCCCTTTGAAGCGTATGCTTCATCAAATAAAAGCATACGCTTCACTTGAAATCTTAAACTTTCCTTAATAGACGCACTCTATGCAAGTGCGCAAGAGCACAAACGCCAATGGTTCTTTCCAAATACGCACATGCGATGCACGTGCATCAAAGCCAAACATCTCTAAGCGCACCCTTTGCAGATGCGCAAGCGCACTACATTGACGAGTGCTGCCTCAAGTGCATGCATAGGCACGTGATTTGTCTCAAAATTTATCTATAACCGCAATCAAGAACGGCGTCGCTTGGTAGCTAGCCCGTGAGTACGGGTCGGTCCACAGGGATTTTGTGAATTTTCTAATCGCTCTTATGAGTTAATTCTGAATGGTATGAATGGATCAATTAAATCTAAAAACTAAATTAATCTAGATCTAATTCTTGCTAGGGTTAGATTTAGGTTAAGTTTGGAAAGTCAATAAATCTCACCGCTTTCTATACCCATATGAATATCTATTAGGAGTTATGGTAATTATTAATAAAAGGGATTAGAACCATTTGGAAAGATGTTTCTTCCTCTAGCTTCTTGTCCTTCCTTTATCAATCCTTACCCTAATCTCTATGGAAAACATGCGCAACCGGGCCTTTATACTACGGTATCACCGCTACCTTGTGGGATAGGCTGCCGTATGGAGCGGTATGTACATGTATGCATGGAGTCCTATGAATTATAAGTGATGGGCAAGAAAGGGGTGAGAGATCTTCATCTCTCAAACCTTCCCCAAAACTAACCCTAACAAGCGAGGAGACTACTCGCTCATTAGGGAATTGAAGAACATTTATCTAGGGCAGAGAATAAAAGATCTAACTATCTAACTAGGGCAAGGAATTAAATTTAACCAGGGCAAGGAATAGAAATTACCTAGGGCAGATAAGAAATTTAACCTAAGGCAGAAAAATAAATTAAGAACTTACAAATTGATGTTCTCCAAAAAGAATTCTGAATTTTATTAATGAAAGGAGGCATGACCTAATACAAGGAATTGGGCTTCTATTTATAGGATATAGAAACCCTAGGTTACAATTGACCCGCATGTCTGCATTTACACAAATACCCCTAAGAAGACTTTTCAGCGCCGACACAAAATATGGTAAAATTTCCAACTCCTGTTTGCGCAATACGGCCGCAGAACCGCGGCCGCAGCATGGGTTGGGCCGCGGTTCCACGGCCCAATGAGGAGATCGAATCTTCATCTTTTTGGTTCTGGCTCTGATGGTCATGTACTTCCTGTTTATGCAGGTTTTTTCTCAGATTGGTTTCTCGTTCTCTTCCAGATCTTTCCAGTGAACGTTGTAGTGGACTATTACTGTTTCTTCGTGTCGCTACCTTTATACTCGGTGAACTGTTGTTCATTGTTCCTCACAATGTATGCGCGATCAAGATTTCACCATTTATCATTTGTAGTCTCACTTTTGCATTGTCTTTTCATTATTTTCACTGTTTTAGATCCAAGAACCTGCAACATGTAATATGTAGCAGACATGCATCAAAAGCACCTGTTTATTTATAAAACGAATAAGAATGGGAAATATAATAATGTAATATTATGGTATGAACAGCACGCGCGATGCACGTAGCGCAAGCACAACATCATAGCGAAGCAAATGCTTCATAATAGAGTTAAGGCTCTATTTGGGAAGAAAATATTTCCCAACTTCTGTTAGAATCTTTCTAAACAGAAAGATCCTAAGATCAAGGATCCAACAATGCCGATGCACCCCGATTGATTTAAATCTCTTAAATCCCTCAAATAAGAGGTTTACCCTAATCTTTCCTCTTCTATAAATAGAATTAAGAGAAAATGAGAAAGCGTAACGGTCTCTTGGAAGGTTGGAACGATAGGAAGGACGAAAGGGAGTGAATTAGGGATAGTCTCATTCTCACCGTAGTAAACTGTCTCGAACTGGAAAGATTCCATCAATGGTTCGAAACGACTGTAAGCAACCGAGTCTGATGGATCAACTAACTCATCTGAAAATTCAAAGGACTCAAACTCAGGCGGTGAGTCTGCAACATCGTCCGAAAAAGTGAAACACTCGTAAGTGTTATCGGCTGTGATAACTGTGTCAGATTCAAAAGGAAATTTTTCAAGCTCACAGTCTTTAAGCGTAATCTTGTGCGTGGTCGGAACGATGGAAAGGAGAGAGGGTGATATAACAGTTAAGGGTTCAGGAGGATGAATTGGAAAATCCGACACATCAAACAAAAATGGTTCAACCTCAATATTATCCTCAATACTCTCCTTAATACTATCCTCATAATTCTCCTCAATATTTTCCTCAAAACTTTGCTTATCCGTGCCAATATCATCAAAATCAAGATGCATATGAAGTTCGGGAGAAACATTTAATGACTCGGGATGATAAATTAGACATAAAATTTCAATTAAATCGACTGTTTCATTATCCAAAATATTCCCGGCGTCTATATCCTCAATCAAGTGAAAAACAATTTTTTCTGACACTTTATCAAAAGCATGGATATTTATCAATTCAGGTTCTAGATTGGAGGTGTAAAGATCGAAGGGATTAAGTGTGGTTTCACTCGAAAGGGGTTCTTCACAATCTGGCAAATCAAGCACTACAAAATCACACAACTTGTTTTTATTTTCAACTGGTGAACTATTTGGGACAATCGATGGAAAACCGGAGTTGTGAGCTTCAATTAGGTATAGGTAGGTCTGATTTGGGAATGTGTAGAACTCACTCGCTCCTCTCAAATTCTCCCTCTGTCCAACCGCCTCCTCATACATTGAAAAATTTGTAGCTAGTTGGAAACTAGCTGCCGGTTCACTAGGTTGCATAAGGGCAGCAATAGACGCATCCACATTCCTAACCATTTTGTTTGTTGCTGAAATATAAGCTTCCAACGACTGTTCCAAACTAGACATGGGTTGTGAAGGGGTTTTGGTAAAATATTCGAAGTTGTTTGGACATGTGAAACTCCCAACTGGCTGTGTAGAAGCAATGTCTAGTGAAGGTGGGAAAGTCGGGTAGGACTGGTAGGAATTGGATGGTTGGATAGGAGTAGGGTCAACATGTGGATAAAAAGGTGAATGGACTTGTTGATCCCTATAACTGGATGTGTGGAAAGGGGTGAAAGATCGGCTACAAGATTGTGCAATGTGCTCAGCAATAGACATCGGCTTAGGAGTTACAATAGGACTCGAAAAAGTGGTATCAACGTACGAAGGTGGTAAAGGTTGACATGGTTAAGACAAAGTGGGTTGCAACGTCGAACTGTTTCTCCTAGACGCTTCTATTTGATCTTTCAAAGAAATTTTGGGCACGGAGGGATCTTCCTTAAATCGACCGAAACACTTGACGTACGAGGCAAAGTTAGGTTCGGGATACCAAAGTTCGGCAAGAGATTTGTGATGTGGGGTACCCATGATAGAAGAAAGAGAAATTAGGTAGGTGATGCAAAGATCTCTTAGCGACAAAAGTTGCAAGTTTTGTTATAAAAAAATTTTCCTTTTTCCTTTTTCTCTATATTTGGAAATTTCTGTCAAAAAGATTTTTGATAAAGGTATGCAAACAGAAAAGATCACTTGCAATCAATTTTTAATTTATGCACGGCACAAAAAATCCTGCACAAGACTTGTTATTTGGAAGGGGGAAGATTTTTAAAGCGCAAAAAATCTTGTAGGCAAATTTACAAAAGATATATCAAGATGTGCAGAGGAGAAGCAGAAGAGCTTACAGAGGAATTTTCTTGCGCTGAAGACACCAAAAGGCCGCGTTTCCGCGGTTGGAAGTAGCCTTTGGCGGTGCTTCCGCGGTCAGGTAGTCGGCGCAGGTCCCAAAATTTTTTCTGACCTTCTGATTTGACCAGACGGCCGCGGTTCCGCGGTCTGACGTGGGTTTGCGCGGCGGAAGCGCGGTCAGATGAACGATTCAGATCCCCAGATTTTTTATTCTCCTCTGCTGTTGTAATCTTCTGTTGTTAGGATCGTCTATTGTCTGTTTTGATCTCTGTAGATTTCCAGATCCGAAATCGTATGTCGATCCTGCAAAATTCACACAAAATTACCCTTTCCAAAAATAACAGATGATATATTTTTAATTTTATTCCAGTTTTTATGATTTTTTAATTTATATTAACCCGAAATTGCAAAAAGAAAATAACACGCCATCCCCAGCAACGGCGCCATTTGATTTAAAGAGATTTTATAGATCAAAAATATATGTTACCGCAATCAAGAACGGCGTCGCTTTGCAGCTAGCCGGTGAGTACGGGTCGGTCCACAAGGATTTTGTGAATTTCCTAATCGCTCTTATGAGTTAATTCCAAACGGTGTGAATGGATCAATTAAATCTAAAAACTAAATTAATCTAGATCTAAGTCTTTCTAGGGTTAGGTTTAGGATAGGTTTGGAAATGCAAATAAATCTCAACACTTTCTATACCCAAATTAGAATCTAAGAGGAGTTATGGTAATTATCAATAAAGGGGATTAGATCCATTCGGGAAGATGTTTCTTCCTCTAGGTTCTTGTCCTTCTTTTATCGATCCTTACTCTAACCTCCATGGAAAACACGCGCAACCGGGCCTTTATACTACGGTATCACCGCTACCTCGTGGGATAGGGTGCCGTAGGGAGCGGTATGTGCATGTATGCATGGAGTCCTATAAGAAAGTATGATGGGCAAGAAAGGGATGAGAGATCTCATCTCTCAAAAAACCTTCCCCAAAGCTAACCCTAACAAGCGAGGAGACTACTCGCTCATTAGGGAATTGAAGAACATTTATCTAGGGCAGAGAATAAAAGATCTAACTATCTAACTAGGGCAAGGAATTAAATTTAACTAGGGCAAGGAATATAAATTACCTAGGACAGATAAGAAATTTAACCTAAGGCAGAAAAATAAATTAAGAACTTACAAATTGATGCTCTCCAAAAAGAATTCTGAATTTTATTAATAAAAGGAGGCATGACCTAATACAAGGAATTGGGCTTCTATTTATAGGACATAGAAACCCTAGGTTACAATTGACCCACATGTCTGCATTTACACAAATACCCCTAAGAAGACTTTTCAGCGCCGACACAAAATATGGTAAAATTTCCAACTCCTGTTTGCGCAATACGGCCGCAGAACCGCGGCCGCAGCATGGGTTGGGCCGCGGTTCCACGGCCCAATGAGGAGATCGAATCTTCATCTTTTTGGTTCTGGCTCTGATGGTCATGTACTTCCTGTTTATGCAGGTTTTTTCTCAGATTGGTTTCTCGTTCTCTTCCAGATCTTTCCAGTGAACGTTGTAGTGGACTATTACTGTTTCTTCGTGTCGCTACCTTTATACTCGGTGAACTGTTGTTCATTGTTCCTCACAATGTATGCGCGATCAAGATTTCACCATTTATCATTTGTAGTCTCACTTTTGCATTGTCTTTTCATTATTTTCACTGTTTTAGATCCAAGAACCTGCAACATGTAATATGTAGCAGACATGCATCAAAAGCACCTGTTTATTTATAAAACGAATAAGAATGGGAAATATAATAATGTAATATTATGGTATGAACAGCACGCGCGATGCACGTAGCGCAAGCACAACATCATAGCGAAGCAAATGCTTCATAATAGAGTTAAGGCTCTATTTGGGAAGAAAATATTTCCCAACTTCTGTTAGAATCTTTCTAAACAGAAAGATCCTAAGATCAAGGATCCAACAATGCCGATGCACCCCGATTGATTTAAATCTCTTAAATCCCTCAAATAAGAGGTTTACCCTAATCTTTCCTCTTCTATAAATAGAATTAAGAGAAAATGAGAAAGGGTTGGATCTTTTCCCCTGGAGAGAGGCCGCGGCCTTTAAAGAGAAGAGAAAATTTCACTTCTTCTTCTTGAGGCCTCGACTTCATAAGAGCTTAAGCTCTTGACATAAGACCGAAGATATCTGGACCGAGCTCCATCCTTTTCTAAATGGGGCATGGTTTAGGGTACATTCCTCCGCACCTTTGATATATGGCGCTGTAATCTCTCGGCGTCTTCAAAGAGGTGGTTGGATCTTGATAACCAATGATCCTTTATCTTTTCCCCCTTTCTCTTCTTTTCGAGACATGAGAAACCCTATGAACAAGAAGGACCGAAGCCCAGGCTACATGGAACCTTGGTTCCCATCAAGTGTTAGTGTATATGCCCTAGGGGCCATTATTGTATCATACTAGATTGTATATTACTTAATGGAAGTTTGGGATATTCACAGTTGTATATACAGTCTTGCTAAAAATGGTAGTATGCTACTTGGTTTGTGTCTACTTTAATATGTGCATATGTTTCTTGTTACGTATCACTTATACATATTAGTAGAGCCCATAGGTTCTTTGCTTGATTACCAGCGTTGTGATGGCAGTCACACTAGTGGGGTCTGGGTAGTTTATAAGCAACATCCTATACAGGTCCCTAGTCGTAGGATTATCGAGACAGGGCATCGATACTCCAGAGTAGACTAGTGTGTACGCTTCTCATCCCACTTGGGGAGATGGTCTGTCCCATAGCCAATAGTACGTCGTACTGGAGATAGTATACAGGTGCTCGTTAGGTTACGGGTACACTGGACAGGACTCGCAGGGGAACTGTTGGTTGGTATTACACCCTTCGTCAGTTAACAGTACCCAGGTGACATGAGTACAGCATAGTCCGCAGACTTGACACTGCTACTTCGCCTCGAGTGTGTCCCACTATTCTTAGATTGCTACCCTACCACGGCTCAAAAGAGTCGTGCAAACAGGTAGCAGTTGGGTGCAGTCCCGAGCACTTGGAGACAGTAGTGGTTAGACAGGATTCGTCTCTCCCGGTATTGGGAGATGATATCGCGCTGTGTCAGAGAGCCATTACGCAAAGTTCCTGACCAGGGCAAGCGAGATTTACTGGTAGGTTCCAGTAGTTTCTCAGGGTGTAATGGGCTTCGCTCCGACACGACTTATACAGCTATTAGGGGACTGACGCTTGCCACCCCCTAGGCTTGATATGCGATAGTCTTAGACTAACAGACCGGACTGTATGGAGATTGTCACATCGGGCTCAGTGGGAGTTCGGATGAGTTTACTCATCGGCCTTCTTATCGACATCTACCTGGGGACCGTTACGTACAGCTAGTGCCGCTTGCGGTCTGTGGTTAAACCCACTGCCAGCGTAGTGTCGAGTCTTTAGAGTCCCACACAGAGAGTTTCCCTGCTCCAGGCGAAACAATATAGAAGTCGTATGGTTTTACGACAAGGGTTCGGACGCGTACGTGTGTTTACGCACGTACGACTTTTCAGACAGTTTTTATCAGCCGGCTTTGGTTTAAGCCAGATTCTAGTATCGGGTTATTGGATTTATACAGTCTAAAGTTTTTCCGTGTTTGCACCTATTGGAGGGGCGTTCTCGTAATTTGTCAGGAAGCTTCTAGAAGCATGGTGACTTGGGGGGGTAAGGTGGCATTGCATTAAATGAGATTAGTGACTCATTTGTGTGATTCATCCATGTCATTAATGCATCATAAATGCTTAATGACTCATGGAGATAAATCACTCAAATGCATTTATGAAGCATGGTTGATTAATCATTTATTTATTTATTTGATAAATAATAATGCTTCATAAATATTATGATAGATCATTATCTCATTTCATTCTCATCTTCACCTTCTCTCTCCTCAAGCTCTCTCATTCTTCAAACCCTAACCCTAACCTCTCATGAGTTGAGATCAAGGGTTAGCTAGACTAATACATCCATAATCTCACTCTATATCCCCTACGTAGCTTAGATTAGCACTTTAAGCAACCTAGTTATCTCAAGTTTGAGATTAAGCTTGGCGTAGGAGCTTTCGGGTGGATCGTCTTTGATTCGAGGAGGCCGTTGAGGTGTCGATGTTCCAAGGAGCCTACGAGGAGTGGAGGACAGCGATGAAGACCCGAAGAATATGTAACGTGAGGTATAACTTCGAATCCGAGTAGTTAAACCTCTACTATATAGTTAGCAATGGTTTAGATAACGATTCATGCGCTCAAGTCCGTGTTACGAAGCTTTGATAATCGTTTTTCATATATTCCGCCTCCCTGCAAGTTCGTGGGGTGCGTGACATGGACTTACATCAAGAACATACGTTCTTATCAGAACCATGACACAAAGATTATAACTTGAAGCATATGCTTCTAAAAAGAACATAAGACATGAGTTTGAAGTTTTTGCTTCATTGAAAGCCTTTGGTTTCTTGAAAGTCAACAACTTTCCTATACAGATGCGTATCTTATACAGATGCGCACCCTATAAAGATTTGCCCCTTATATAGATGTGTATAGATGCGCACCCTATACCGATGCGTTGTGCTCATGTGCAAAACACATGCACCCATCCCAAGGAGCGCTCTCCTTTGAAAGCGGTGTGCTGCGCACACATGCTATACACATGCGCAAGCGCTAGGCATAAGTGCCGACTTCAAGCAAATCCAGGACCATGCTAAGGCATGCGCCACGTGCTACACATGTAGGCTGGTGCCTGCTCATCCCAAGTGCGCAAGCGCACATGATACTAAGCTATAGCCTGAAGACTTAGTAAATAAACTATGTATAGAAGACTATACTTCATATGCGATCCAAGGATCAAAAGAGAATATGTTCTCAAAATATGACCATGATATTTAAGTTGATCTTAATCTCATATAAGACTAATGATCCTTAGATAGAATATAAGTTTGCCAATAAGCAATTCTCCAACATATTCTCTTCCTTTATATACGGTATTTGGTTCAAGGGTATATCTTTCCACATCTCTGATATACGGTGTTGTAATTTCTCAGCGTCTTCGGAGAGGTGGTGGGTCCCAACAACCATTGAGCCCTCCTTCCTCATCCCAACTTCTTGAAAGATGTGAAATTTCATCAAGACAGGGAATGCCTTAACCATTGATATACATCCCATATAAATGCGCACCCTATACAGATGCGTACCTCATATTGATGTGAACCCCATACAAACATGCACACCATCAGAATGACAACCAACGAGCCCTGGCTTTATGAAAGCATACATATATGTATATGTATACGTTTGGAGGAAATATAAATGCCTTCAGATTGAATCGCACCCTAATATTGGGTCATCATTCGCTTCGCCACGTAATATGTACGTGCGCACAAGCTGAAAGATGGACCACTATATCCTTAAACTGGTATTCTGCCTTGCGGACTGTCTCCATACTAACTACTGTATACTATCCACGGGCTACCTATAGAAAGCACACTTGATGACAAGCCAAAGCTTGGTACTTAGCCAAAATATACTTAGTATAGAAGCTTATGCTTCATATGTGATCAAATGAACAGTTGAGCCCATATGCTCACTGTCATCTAAGTCGATCTTAGTCCCATATACGACTAACGATCTTATATACCATATTATCTTAGTCGATCTTAGTCCCATATATGACTATACCATATCATCTATGTTGATCTTAGTCTCATATACGACTAATGATTCTTAGTCCATATTTGTTAAGTTGATCTTAATCTAAAATAAGATTAACGATCTTTAACCATATTCCTAAGTTGATTTTAGTCAGATACGACTTACGATCCTTGGACGAGATATTTTGAACCAATGGAACTTTGTCATATGAGAAATGATACATAGGTTCAACCCCAAATCTAATATATACGGATTTGGATTAATCTGCGCTCTACGGGCGACGACATAAATTAGTCTCCATATAAAATCCAAGGGCAACCCAAAAAAAAAAAACCAAAACACAGCACGAAGTGATATACTTGGAATAGAGAAAGTTGTTATCGCTTCGCGATAACGTAATTAGCTGCAGAGGCTTGCGTCTGCAGGGAAAAGCATCCACACAATCAAAAATCCCTCATCATTGAGGGGGAGTCTAAAAAGTTCAGCTACAGCGGTCGTATCCATCTAAACCTTCGATATACGGTACCCTAAATCAATTTGGTATTTTCGGAGAGACAGATGGATATGTTCCATATAGCATCTGTCCTCGTATTCATGCTGGACATGCTCCCCGCACCTTTATACGGTTTCCGGTGGTAAATAGTCACCCTCCTCCTAATAGACAATAGGCGTCCTTTCTAACCCTCCAGCCTCTTCGCTATTCTATCAATAACAGGCACCGAATCCGAGTTTTTTAATTTACCCGGTCTAAGTGGTACACCCAGGTATTTGATCGGGAACGATGTCCTCTAGTAGCCAAAGATCTCGGTAAGGTCGTCAAGATCTTCTCCATCATCCCTAACAAAGGTTAAAGAGCTTTTATGATAATTGATTTTAAGACCCAGCCATTCCTCAAAAAGACACAGGAGCCTTTTCATTCTCCTAGATTGAGTCTTGTCTCTTTTCCCAAAAAGCAGCGTGTCATCTGCATATTGCAAACTAATCACTGACGTTCTGTAAGTCCCCAGACCATCAAGCAAACTTGACCTGGTAGCTAGCGCAATAACTCTATTGAATTTCTTGCACAGACTTTTTAGCAATTTAAAACTTGACATTGCGTACATGGATGAGCCGTCGCTATCGCACGAATCAATACTACTTTTCCACCTTGAGACAAAAATTTGGTCTTCCAATCTGTAAGTTTGGAAACGACCTTCTCATTGGATAAAATTCAATGTCGTTTTTTTACAACGGCCGAACACCGACGTAAGCCCAAATATTTCGAGAACCCATCACCTAGTCCCACACCTAATCTTCGAAAAATTTGATCTTTATATCTGATAGGGGTATTCTTTGGGAAGAGGGCTGCTGATTTTTGGAGATTTACTTTTTTCCCTGACCAGTCTTCATACTTTGCTAAAATTAGTTCCACTACTCTACGGTCCTCCTTCTCGGTTCTACAAAAAAATGAGAGAATCATCGTAATGACTGTAATTTCCATATAGTACATAAAAACCTATTTTGTTTTTGGAGCTAAATATTTTCTCATGGTATTTTAATGTTAATTTATATTGAAAGTAGATTAGTTAGAGGCTTATTTATTCTTAGAAATAGTTAATACAGTTTTTGTAGAGAGAAAATAATTTTTAATTATTTTAGAAAGGTTTATTTGGATTTTTAAAGATTTTTCGGAATTTTTTTTAACAAGGGAATTCTTAAAAATGAATTTATTATTTAGAAAAAAAATAATTTTTGGCTTATAAGAATTATTATAAAAGAGTAAATAATTATTTAGAAATTTTATAGAAATTATTTAGATTTTTCCGAATCTTAAAAACTATTTTAAAGCGTTTTGAATTAAAGAAAAAGATTATTTTAAAATAGAGAATACATGGAAAAAAATTATTTTTAGAAATAAAATTATTATAAAATGATAAAATAATTATTTAGAATTTTTCAAGAATTTATTTACATTTTTCAATATTTAAAACTATTTTTAAATATTTTTTGATTGAAGAAAACTGTTTAAAAAAGAAGCAAAGAAAAGAAAAAAGTGGGGGTGGGGCACACCCCGTGTGGGAACGTAGGAGGCCGCCACGTGTCGACGAATCTGCCCACATGCGCAGATTTTTGGGGGCTGGTCGGCTTAATTGAGGGAATTTAGGTTTTTTTAAACCAAACCAAAATTCAGCCTAGTTCTTTTTAAACACCTTTCCATTCTTTTGCCCTTTTCTTTTTCTTCAGAGCTCTGAAAAATATAAGAAAAATGTTGTTGGATTCCTGATTCAATTCTCTTCATGATGGCGCTGGTTTCATGCTTGTGAAAAATCTAAGGAGGGATAAGTGACTCGAGAAAATCAAAGATTACCGATTTCGGTATTCATAAAGGTAGGATCTCTCCTGAGACGGAGCCAAGATTTTAGGTTTGCGGGGGAAAGATAAATTAAAGAAATTGTCCATAAAATTATGCAGGTTATATAAACTATCATGGTTGAAAGGTACAAGTTATGTAACAACCATGATTAGAAACTAGTATTTTGAAAAAATGAGTTTAATTATGTAAATTGTTATAATATCTATGAATTATACAATGATTATTTTCGAATTTTTAGATTAGAACAATCATACCTATCCTGCAAAAAAATTATATACTAATCATGCAACCGTTGGTACGAAACCATGCCTAATAGTAGAAGATAGATTAAAAGAAAACGTGTCATTTGTAAGGAGACAATGGATAATATATTGTATACATTATATGAAAGAAAAACGTGACATTTAGACTTTGATGGCTTTTGAATGCAATATATGACCAAGAAAACATGCTATCGATCAAGTGTGATTTGAATTTAAATTTCATTTTGTACTTTTGGATATGCATCTATACAATTAGATATGGTTGCAAATAGGATCCATTTTATAAGATTTTGAAAGTATCTATCATCTTTTTGTCTGTATTATTAATTGCTAAATATGATTTTGATTTATTTATTATGAATACAAATATTAATATTATAACAAGATTAAGATTTAAAAAGAATTGTTGCTAAATCTTAGAAACTAAAAGATTGTTACAAAATCTTAATAACTAATAAGATGAGAAATTGGTATATCATTTAGTTAGGAATTTTTTTGGTTAACGCATAAATTGTTAGGAAATTAATTGTAACATCGTAGAATTAGCGAAGAGTTGGCAGGAGTTGCAGGAATTTTAGGGGGTGAGGGGGACATCCATCGCTACACGCCCCCTTGTCTTCGTCCATGGATCTCTCATTCCTTTCTCTTGTCCCTGTCGATCTCCTCTATGCATGTTTCCTTGAGCTAGTACTAGTATTTCCTCAAAAAAAAATGTTAATATGTTTAACTTTTCTTGTTAGTTAGTTTAGTTTCTTTAAGATAAACACGAAGGACTCCTAATACATCGCTAAATGGTTTCTTTCTCATAACTTGACTAGAACCCTATTACTATCTTTTTCGGGGTAATGACCTAACCCCCTTAACTGATTTACCCTCACAAAATAGAAACACACCGTTATGCTGTCCGATTTTGTATTGATATATTGGTAGTTTACAGCCGAAATGCTGCCGAAATTAAGAGAAACGTTATCTCGCATTTTTAATCGTTTCCATGATATGATTGATCATACATATCACCAATATACCATAATCTTTTCCAAACATCGTATTTACACTAATATACCCTAAAGTTTCCAAACCTTGTGTTTTCATTAAAACACCCTAAAATTCTAAATCCTGTATTCTCACTACAATACCCTAACATTTCCAAATCTTGTATTTTCAAATAAATACCTTAAACTTTTGTAAACCATTTTCAAATAAAAACCTTAAACTTTTGTAAACTTTATAAATAAATACCCTAAACTTTTATAAACCCTTTTCATATAAATGCCCTGAACTTTATGAACTCTTTTTCAATAAAATACCTTGAACTTTTCTGGAACTATTATTTCATAAAAATACCATGAAATTTCACAAACTCCTAGTTTCATAAAAATACCTCGACTTTCCAAAATTCCATGTTTTACACTTTAATACCTTATACTTACCTATTCAACTAGTCCTTGCAAAACCCCACTATAACTTGAATGTGGTTCCTTAACCAAACTCTATGAATCCTAACACACCATGGTTACTTGTGCGATTATGGTTAGACGCAAGGACCCTACGCATGAGTTGATTGCAGGGTGTATTTCATCACCATGTTGAGATGGATTCTCATGTGTTTCGGGTGTGTATAGATCCCCCCTGCCTGTATGACAGGCAGGGATTTATTGATTGTGGGGATTCTAATCTCTGGCAGCCGCGGACAAAACTGCCGTTAATTATCCCTCGCTTTGACACGAGAGAACCTCCGATTGACGGGTCATGCGTATCAGGTGAACTCATTCTGTGATATGTGCATTATACCTGAAGATACTTTTAGGCCTCTTTGAACATATCGGGGGACCATCACATGGGGTCCCGTTGCCTGGTCAACGGGCCGAAGGTCAAGAGGGCTAGTAGCCTCCTTACGAGGCTTGAAACAGCGCCACTAAATAAAAATTTATTTGGAGGGAGGTGACTTGAGCGTATCAGAAGCTCCCGGGAGAAGAAAGAAAGAAAGAGAAAGATGGTCGAAGCGATGGGACCCCTAAGAGGGGGGTCCCAAAGCCGAGGGACCCTTAAGAAGGAGTTCCTGAAGATCGAGAGCATCCCCTTGGGGGTCCTGACTTAGGGTGCCTCCTCTTTTGGGGGAGCTCCGAAACAGGGATCCGGGTGGGGTCCCAAAATAGAGAACCCCTTTTGAAGGGGTTCCACACAGAGAATCCCTTTTGAGGGGATTCCTAAGCAAGGGACCCGAGAATGGTCTTGAAGTTGAACACTGGTGGATCCCGTGTTCGAAGCTTGGAGGAGGAACATCCTGCAGATCCTATGAAGGATCCGGCGGCAAGGAGACTTAGTAAGGCGAAAGCTTTGAGCTTTCGCCCCTAAAGTTGTCGATTTTGTATGTTTTGATAGTGAAACCAATGGGTTTCACCATTGTTCTTCATTCATGGTATTTGCTTGGGGTGAAAGTCATGCCCTAAGAGTTCTCCTTCTTCCTCTTTTCTTAGATTTGATGAAGAAAAACAAAGTCTTCTCTCTTGATCTGGGTCTTGATGTTGTTTTATTTAGGTTTTTAAGAAGAAAAGAACTATTTTTTATTGGTTTTCTTGAGGTTAAAAATGAAGTAGAAAGTGACTCGCCTCTATCTTGATGGAGGCTCAAAAATCCAAGAAAATTTTATGGAAAAAGAAAAAAGTTGTTCATTTCATCATATGGTGGGTTTAAATACTCTTAACATTTACACTTAAGCCCTTGGGCTTTACAAAATTGGCCTTTTGCCCATTTTCTTACATTTTCCTACTTATTTATACAAAATTATTTATTACATTTTATTTCCCTTTTCTTGGCATGGGGTCGGCCCTCATGAGCTTAGGCCAGACTTGGGCCCACTTGACTTGTGTATGGGCTTTGGCCCACTTTACTTAGGTTCGGGCTCGGGCCCACTTGCTTCCGGTTTGACTTTGCCATAGACGACCGTAGGGTGTAAATTTCGACCCTAACAGTGATAATAGAAATATCTGATAATCGGATATCCCTGATTTGGAAAGTGAGCCCTTCCTGTTCCCATGCCTAGCAGATTTACATGCTAACACTTTATTGAACCCATATACAACAAAACAAGACACGAGATGGGTAGTTTGAGTTAGGAAAGCTGTATGAAGGGTCTCAGGATTCCCCTTCATTCTTCGTAATTTCAAGGGTTAAACGGAATGCCAGATCACCGGTACCATTGCTGTGATTCCGTGCCGTAAACATAATGTTATCCATATACCTATAGCTGTTGTTCCGTGGGTACAAATAGAATAATCTTAAGAACCCAGTACCCCTACCTAACCAAACTAAAACGAATAATATATCGCTCATAACTCTTAACCGATACCCGACACTCACTTCCACTACCTACATATGACATCTTTCATATTACACGCTTTAGTTACTTTTTCTTTACTTAAACCTTGCGAGACATCCCACCGAGTATAACTCGCTAACAGATATTTCCTTCATATATTTTCCCTGAAATGTCCGTTAGAACTTGAAGGGGTCCAGAAGGGGATCGAGGAGGTGTAAGCAATGGCGGAAGACTACTCTGAGCTCACTACCTATTATTAGGATTAGTCATTCTTGTTTCTTTATCTTGTCGTCCACTTGTTTAGTGCTTGCTTTCCTTATTCGGTGATGTAATAAACCTTCTTTGTATCTCGAACACCATGATGTAATAAATGTGAGTTAATGGAATAAATGCTATGCTTTTATTACTTTGCTTCTTGTAACGACTACATTGATGAATCCCATCCCGTTGAATCTCTTCTTGTTTTCCAGATGATCATTTCTCGATGCAACAGAAACAGATATGTAAACTTTTCATCGCCATCTCGATCTTTTGTAATCATCTTGTTTTTTGTTCGGTTGCATCATCCTCCTTGAGTAATTTTGAGGACGAAGTTATTTTTAAGAAAGGTAGGATGTAACGATCCAAAATTTCACGTAGCACCCCTTTTGTTTTAAGAAATAAAAGATATTTTTTTGTTCTTGAATCGGGTTACATGGGGTTACCAAAAGTTATAACAGAAAAGATGTCTGTAAATAGGATATTTAATCACTGAGGAGTACCTGGCATGAACCCCGAGACCCAAGCCCACTACCTGGCCGCCTCCATCGGCCCCCTTGCTGAGTTTTGGCCGGTCTTCTGCACGGACGACATTTTGACTCTCCTCAACCTTGTTTAATATACTAAAACCCCTAAATCAATACATAAACCTCAGTCCTTTGAATTACCCCTTTTTGCTCACTTTTAATTTCATTTTTATTTTTTTTTAAAAATCCATTCCTCTCCTATAAATACCCAACTCAGTCCTGTTTCCTTCACCTAGGCATACTGCTCTCAAATTATACTCTTTCAAAGTCTCAAGTTCCCTCAAGCCAAAGTTCTGTCTAGTCCAAGTCCTTTCCAAGAAGCCAAGTTCTCACCAAGCTTTTCTCTCTCTACGAAGCTTTCAAGTTGACCAAGGATCTTCCTTTAGCTAATCGCCAAACTCTTCCTTCTAAACATTGTACCTCTGGTCGAAAGAACTCTTCCACTCTTATAAATGGTGAATTGGTAGTTATACCAATTCACACCATGTGTAAGTCCCATCTTCTTCCTCTCCCCAATCTCTTTCTTTTCTTCCTCCCCTCATCTTCACTTCTTCTCCTCTTGAATCAAATTATTTGCTATGTCATCAAACAAGCTAGATAAATAGATTCATGCTTAAAAGAAAACTTTTCCTTTCATGCCATGATAATCATTTCATGAAATAAAGAACGAAAACTTGTGAACTTATTTTGCTAATCAAAGTTATGGAATCACCTCAAGCTATTGTTGCTAGAACATGTAACCATATTCTTTTTAATTTTTCATGATATACTTGTAACCATATACATATACACATGTAACCAATAGTTTTGTGTAACTTCTACCCTATATGTTTAAAATATAGATTTTTTAGAAATTGTTATATATATATATATATAATAACTACGGGATAATGACCTACCCTACTTACGCACACTTTTGAATCATAACACGAGATTATGGTTATAACATTTTTTCTATAGAATCGAATTTTATTAAAATACCCTCAAATTCAAAATACAAAAATTTAATCGATATTCTTATTCCTTGGTAATTCCACCCTCACAACTCTCGTTAGGGGAGCCCTTTTGAAGATAGTGTGTGTTCCCCTAATAATTAAACACAATAATAATAAGAGCTAAGCTCTGTTAAGATTCTTAATGAAGCAGCGCCTCACGTGCTCCCCACGAGAGCGCCAGCACCGGCACCAGTCTTATAGGATTGAATCTTATAGTAGCGACGCATGTAAAGTTCACGTGAGGGCCAATGCGCAAAGCACAGGAGCGTCTGTCATATATAAGAATTAAATTTTTAAGTAGCGCCCATGTGCACCATATGTAAGCGCTGTCGCCCAAACTAAAGCAGGTATAATTAAATTCCACATGAGAATTATTTCCCTAAAAATTGGGATATTCTCTGTTAAACAGAGCCGTTTGATAAAAAAATCCAGTGGTGATGATAAATCATCAAATTGTAGAATTAAATTCTATTTGGAGAAAATATCTCCCTAATCTTTCTAAGTGAGAAAGATATTCTCGGCTGGATCAAAAATCCAATGATAAAATTAAATTCTATTTTTGGAAATATATTTCCCCAATCTTTCTAAACAAAGAAAAATTGTTCTGTGAAAAACAGAGAGCCCTTGGACTAAAATCCAATGGTGGTTAAAAATTACTGTTTAATAGAATAAAATTCTGTATATGGGAAAATATTTCTCCAATCTTGTTAAAAACAAGAAAATATATTCTGTAAAAAAGAAATCACCGGATCAAAGATCCAACGGTGGGTAAAATCTCCCAAACAAATTTTGAGACCAATTAAATCAATTGGTATCTCTTAAATGAGAGATTTTCTCAAATGAATTAACAAATTTGCCTTTCCTATATAAATGATCCGAGATTTCAAGTCTTATATAGAAAATTAACCCCATAAGTTTTTCCACAAAAAGAAAAAAAGAGAATTTAATTCTCAAAAGAAGAAGAAAATCTCCCTTCTTTCAAACTATAGGTAAAGAAAAAGAAGAGATCAAAATATCTCATTTGCCTAGTATAAACGGAAACAAGGGTTTAATTTTTCATATAAGAACCTAGTTCTTCCTCTGATTTGAGATTTGCAAAGCAAATCTTCGCACAAGTTGAGAATTCAATTCTCATTGGGGAGATTCTGTCGTTTGGACTCAAAATCTAGGCGAAAGAACTAGATAAAAAGAAAGACAGAAAAGAAATATGTCCCAGGAATTTAATTCCTCTGAAAACAGGGTTTAACTGTAAAAGAACTTAGTTCCTAAAGAAATCTCGATCCTAGGTCTTCGAAATAAAAATCTTGGTGATTATTAATGGTCAAAATACCATTAACAGAGATTCAATCTCTAAAAAGAAAAAGAACTCAGTGCCTCACATGAAAAACACGTGAGCACCCAAAAGATTCCTAAAACAAAGAAATTAGCGCCTCACGTGCTTCCCACGTGGACGCTCCCAACAAAAGACTCAACGTCTCACGTTCTTCCCACGTGGGCGCCCAAAACAGAAGGCTAGCGCGTCACGTGAAATACACGTGAGCGTTGAGTAAAAGTGCTCAGTGCTTCATATGCAACCAAAACGGCTGAGTACTTAGCATTGATTGGGCAGCGCCTAGTGCCTTACTTGAAACACATGTGGGCGCCCAACAAAATAAATGAGACAACGCCTTTGTATGGCCCTCACGTGAGCGCCATACAAAGTGCTTAGCACTCCATATTTAGTCAAAATGATTAAAGTGCTTAGTTCTGATTGGGCAGCGCCCATGTCTGAATGCTTCACATGATACAAATGCGAGCACCAGAGCTCCAAATAAGTGCTTAGCACTCCTGCATAAAAAAAGGGCTGAGCAAACAGAAACCAAATAAGTTCTTAGCACTTTTGAATAAAAAAAAGAGAAAGAGGAAAAGACTGAGCATACCAGGCCCAAATTGGCTAAGTCCTTCTAAAAGTTTCTTGTATCTGAGCTCAAATGCTCTGTTGTTGGATCTTAAATAAAAAATGATCCTTAAAATGTTACTAAGTTGATCTTAGTTTCAAATAAGACTAATGTATCCTTAGTTAAAAATAAATTGAGCCCAAATGCTCACATGTTTAAACTGATCTTAATCACAAACTGGATTAATGGTTCTTAAATAAAACAAAATATTTTTGCACTAAAAGAATATATAACTTAAGTTCAAAACCCAAATCTAAAATATACGGATTTGGACCGATCCGTGCCCTACGGGCGACGACATAAAATAGTCTTCATATACAATCCACGGGCAACCCTATAAAAACAAAATAACATACGCTATGAAGTGAACTACTGGAGAAGGAGAAAGTGGTTATCACAACGCGGTAATGTAATTAACTGTAGGGGCTTGCGTTTGCAGGGAAGAGTGTCCCCACAATCAAAACCCCTCACAAATGAGGGGGAATCTGATAAAATCTGCTACAACGGTTGCATCTGTCCAAAACTCCGATATATGGTGCCATAAATCAACTTGGTATCTTCGGAGAGGTGGATGGGTAAGTCCAAATAGTATCTGCCCCCAAATTCAGGTCAGATGTCCCAACATCTCAGTCCAGTCTTTCGAAGATAAACAGATTCTGGCACGCCCGGTGGGACCTTTTCCTCTTTTCACTCAACACTTCGTGTGTCGTGTTTCGCGAACAAAATTGCGGTTCGCTATGGTTTCCCCTGGATGTAAGGTACTAAAACTTGGTGTCTAGCTCCTATGTAGAAAATTAATGGATTCTCGCTGCACTGCATTGTAACGTTTCAGAAATCGTTTAGGCGAATTTTCCGTTAATTGGTATATAATTTATGTTTTCCGTAAAAACCTAGAAGTGATCATTTTTCTGTATAAACTTAACTGCACCTAATTTAACTAGGAAATTGCTAGTTTGCGGTTTTTAGTTGTCACTTGAAAATTTTAGTTTACTTAAATATTTTTCCTTAATTAAAATATTATTATAACCTTTTAATTATGCACTTAATTAGTGGTAATTATATTTTGGATTGGGTTAATTATGCTAATGTGAATCCATGCCAACTTAATCACAAGATTAAGCATCTTTGACTTCTTGCAAAATATCTTGGAAAATATCTAGACATTTTGAAGGTTTTAAGAAAATTTTAATTAAAAGGTTTTGAGGTGGCATAAAGTAATTAAGATTTAATGTTGTTTTAAGTTAGATATTTCCACACATTTCCACACACCCCCATTTTTCCTCCCATGTTAGCCGAACCCCCCCTTGCTGCCCCATTTCATTTCTCACCCCATTTCCACTTCTTTGAGCTTCAAAAATTCATAAAAAATCAACAAATAATCCCACAAACTCAAAAACAAATCCATACCCATTATTCTTTAGCCTTAATTAAGTTTGGATCTTCATGAAAATTAGCATTTTGGAGGCTATTTTGGAAATCTTTTTACAAGTTTAGAATCAAGTTTGTGAGGTATAAATCCTAACCCTAAAGATTATTTGTTGGTTAATGTCTTAAATCAAAATTTATTTGGTATTTATATGGTGCTATATTGCAAGATTAGAAATTCAAGAGAGGATGTGAAATCAAGTTAGGGTTTTGATTAATTGTTATGGTTATATGTGTAGTTTAACTTATTTGGACATGAAAAATATAAGCTAGTTGTTAGTTTGCAAATTGTTACTTTGAAATTTGTCTAAATGATATAATTGTGCAAACTAGGTTTTTAGAATCTATTAAGATAAGTGAGCTTAAAATATAGTTAAGAGTTTTGAATCCTAATTATGATATTAGATGTGTATGGTAGCCACTAGATCGCTAATCCACGAGGTTTTGCACCGAAACTCCTTTGGGTTGCTTACTAGGTTTTCGGTAAAATTAGACGTGAGTTTTAAATTGACGTGGTAATGATATATATACTATTTTCTACGATATATATTGTGTTGTGAATGAGCGATTGGTACGATTGGGGTTTTCACGAATAGCGACCCTAATTAGGGTTTTGGCTATATTTTCCGGTATTGGGATTTTTTGTTTTGAGATTTGATATTTTATTTGGTCGTTGGATGTTTGTATGTCAACGACGAGGGTTGTTGGTTGTTCTTGCATGCGTAGGCTATAGATTTTAACCTATGAGCGTACCGCGTGCCGTATTTGGATTTCGGAACTTGATGTTAATAACTTTGTAATTTCATATTGATTGTAGGTACATTCGCGTGGATTTCGAGATGGCGAAGCAAATCGACTACGGCTAAGCGAGGAGTTTAGCAGGTAAGTAGATTTATATCTACGGGGAAAGTCGGGCGGATGGCGTATAGCACCCTCGTAAACATTGATATGGAAGATCGTTTGATTATTATATCCTGATAAATGATATGCGACGGACATGATTATAGGATTTAATAACGATAATATGATAAAAGTTGACACTAATGAACATAGTGACATATGAGAATATGAAATGAGAAGTGAATCATGATAGGTTCGAATTGAAAGAGAACGAGTATACGATGTGATATGATGAGTTAGTGTGATATATCGTTATATGGATGCGAGTCGATATGAGATGGTTGATACCTTTGTCGGTCTACGATATGAGATTGATACAGACGTGACTTGGGATATAGGTATATAGACTTTATAATGTTGTGAATCTTGAGTGATATGCCATACAATTGATTATACCGTACGTGATGTTGTGAGGCTGGATGCCGATTGATAGACTCACCGACTCGGATATATTGTAGACATGTATACCTTATAGCATTTAGCTGACGATGTACTTTATGCTACGTTCATGTCATTCTCATTGCATTGTATATATATATACCTGTGCTAGTACACCTATACCATTATCGATGATGCGTATGTTACACTTACACATATTGGCCGGCTCACACACCTTTATCATCGATAATTGCTATATCACTACACAGTAGAATTGCTACATCATGCCATGATATACCTTGCTATAGCTACATATTCAGCTTCATATGATGTTGCGATGGATTTTGGATAAATTGGGAACCACATGATATATTTAATAACTTGATGCATTTAAATATCGGTTTTCCCTTTATATGCTCATATTACTGTTCTATGTTGCATATATTATGTTTCATGAATTTACGCATTGAGATACGAATTTCATGTGATTTATGGATTTGAGAATCGTGGGGATATTTCAAGAAAGTATGCATTGTTTTGAAAACCCGGTTTCTCTTAATATGATATTTCGATGCGTCCACCATGGGTTTTATCGGTTCTGAGACTTGGGTTAGAAACCCGATATGGATATGTGGATTGCGAGTGTCGGGGTTGGACACTCAGGTTTCGTGGATTGCGAGTGTCGATGTTGGACACTCAGGTTCCGTGAGATGTATGGATATGTGGATTGCGAGTGTCAAGGTTGGACACTCAGGTTCCGTGGATTACGAGTGTTGATGTTGTACACTCAGGTTCCGTAAGATATATGGATATGAGGGCCAGTCCTGGTGACGACGCCTGAGAGATGAGTATTTATGTGTCGATACTGGACACAGATTTTCATGATGTTTCGGGTGTCGATATTGGACACTCAGGTTCCATGATTTTAATGTGTCGCGAGGGACACACGTTGATTTATATCCTCATATTTACCTGCATATGCTTTCATGATATTTACATGCATGATGTTGTTGTGTCATCGGTTGACACGTAGATGAGATCCACATGAATACAGGCATTTGATTATATGGTTGGATGATATACACTTGCTGATAGGCATTGATTATGTTGTTGACATATATGCAGATACGGTCACCCTAGATATCATAGTATTACCTTTATGATATAGTTGACCTAGGAATCGTTGTTTATTTCGATTTCTACCTGATGATGTTTTCTATTCATAAGTTGGCAACTCACCCCGTTGTGGCACAGTTCTTACAGGTTGACCGCATGGATAAGTAGAGGCATCGCTGGCACACAGCTGTTTTGGGTGATTTACTTTGGTAGGTGGTACATGTTGGATCGTGCTACTCTTGTATTACTATTCCTATTGTATCTAATCAACTCCATCAAATCAGAAACTAGTATTTGTATAAGCAGTAAGACTTAGTAAGACTTGTAGTTGCGAGACTTAGAGCGATGGATTATATGTTTGCTTGATGGGTTTGATGTCTTGCTTTTCATTTTACTTTGTGTTGATCTTCGCCGTTGGGCGTCGTATACATATATATGCTTGTGGTGGTTGTTTCCGCCGTTGGGCATGATTTGCTCCCGTTTGGGGATGTTTTTTTTATATTCTATGTTGTACCCGTTTCGGGGCTAGTTTTTACAAAGGAGGTGCTGCCGAAATTTCAAAAAAAAAAAGAGATTTAAGGACATTTACTTAAGGTTTCCAAATGTTGTATCAATTTTTTCATTACTTACTTCTTTTGAAAGGTTTAGATTTCTGGGTTTCGGCTTACTTAAGTTACGTTACGTCTGTAGACGTTGCGTGATCTAAGTACCGGTCACGAGCTAATATTTCGGGTCGTGACATGCATGCAACAACAACTCCCGCTCAACCTCAATTGGAGGACTGACCTATGGGCCCAACGCGGCCTATATTTTCTCAATGCCAGTGGGGCAGGTCACACAAACCACTACTGGATTGTTCTTCGGGACCATGCTCCCACCTGTAAATTTCGATACCTCAACGCTGAAATAAGAAGCTCCTAAAAGGTCGGTCTTTGATCGCCTGGTAACCACGATGGCTCCCATCAGCAAGCTATCAAACTCTGGCGTCTCGGTCTTTAACAGGTTGAGCAAAAGCTCGAACGAGCTGGTAAAGTAGCTCATGATACCTGAAAGGGCTACCCTAAAAAGGCTAGCCTTCCCTACGCTTGCTACAGATGAGGTCGGTAAAGATGCTTCCCCCATTAGACGGTCGGTCTTCGAAAGATTGGACGGCTCTCCTCAAACTCCATCAAGGATGTCGGTCTTCAATAGGCCGATGCCGATTGAAACCCCTCAGCAAAGCCGGGGGCATGATGAAGCTGCTTCTAAAACTGATACGGTCCCTTCAGCAAGGCATGCTTGACGTCGCCACCAGCGCCGAATAAGACAGGCTGGGAGCAACTCTCCCTCTAGACTCACCCCGCCAGCTCTTATGGTGGAGGTCTACACCGCTGTTTCAACTAGGAACAATTTTTAACCGCTTAGGAGGGTGCGTGAAAACTCCCCAACGGCGGTGCTAAAGAAATCAGCCCCACCTTCAAAAGTTATACTTCAAGCAAAGACGGAGCGGCCTTATCAGCAGCTCTCCCCGTAAATTCATTGGGTCTGGCGAAAAGTCTAAGACTCTGTGATTGACCAAAACTACTCTCATCGACCAAAGAAATCGAAGGTTCAACTAGAAAAAGACCACTCCCCCGCCATACAATGGGGGAATTCTCTTAAACAGGTGCCTGTCACAATGGCTCCTTCAACTCCAATCTCTCATAAAAGAACGAGGCCGGAGAAAAATCTACCGCACGCAGCAAATTCCAAAGGCGATGGATCTAAACGCCCTAAGCCTGGTGGTATTATCATCCATACGGTCTATATGACCAATGGTTAAGAAGGGAGCCGTGCTTCAGTGATTCATCGACCGCAAACTCGGTCGCTAACAAAGACTCGGGAGCAACAATGAAAGCTCCAAGAAATGCTGAACAAAATGACGGCACTCACTGGACAAAAAGAAAGTCGGGATAAAGAGGCTGAACAACGCCAAGAGCTGGAGACCAGTACAAAGTTTCTGCGAAGAGTGCTAGAGAGATAGGACAAGGAAGCCGCTGAGCAAGCTACTAACATAAAGCAAATGGCTCTTTTATTCCAAGACATTGTTGGAATGATGATCCAACCAGAACCGCCGGCTGAAAATCCATCGATAATCATCGAGGATGATAGAGGGAAAATATCTAACCCTCCTCCGGCTTTATCAGTGGCCAAAGAAGAAACGATCTCCAAGGCCGCCCTTGATGATTACATTGCTCAACAAATAAGAGCTCATCAAGCTAATGAAGCCGTTGGCCAAATTGTTAGAACCGGGCGACCATATCCAGGCTGGCATGATCAAATCAAATACCTGCCAGGATATACGATCTACAAGTTCCATGCTTACAAAGGAACATGCAACTCTCACCAACACGTCGTGCAATTCAGAGCTCTGTGCGGCAACACTTGTCAGAACCGGACGACCATATCCAAGCTGGTTTGATCAAATCAAATACCTGCCGGGATATACGATCTCCAAGTTCTATGTCTATAAAGGAACAAGCAACTCTCACCAACACGTCGTGCAATTCAGAGCTCTGTGCGGCAACAATGGAGGCGACTATAAACCGTAGCTTCGCTGGTTCATTGGCAGCCTGTTAGAAATAGCCTTCGAATGGTACTTGGAGCTCCCAAATGACTCCGTGAAAACCTTCGCAGAAATGGAACTGCTGTTCACACAGCGTTTCGCCAGTGCGAGCGAGCGCACTCCGATCATGGCATTAATTAATGCCAGGGTAAAGCCGGGAGAAACATAGGTCCAATACGCGATTCGGTGGTGGAACCTGTGGTCTAAATGCGAACAGTGCATTGAAGAATCTCCTGACGTGGGCATGTTCATCGAGACCCTTAATTCTCAAACGACTGTGTCCCAGTTCTTGACGTTCTTCAAGACCACAACCTTTCAGGCTCTGATAGATAAACGGGCCCAGATGGACTAGACGAGCCTCCTCCTCAAATAAGAACCATCGAAATAACAAGGGTAAAGGGAAAGCGGTCTTCGTTGCCAATACGCAACAACAGCCGAGTGGCCCAAAACCAGCTGCTCGCCAAAACAACGTGCGTTCGCGCCCGTCCTTGGAAGAAAGACTAGGATGCAATTACTCGTTTCCTCGTGACAAGACGATGAGACTGTTTGAATTGGTAGTGCATAATAAACTCATCACATTGCCAGACCCGCGGTGTCCACCACAACCCGGCGATGTCAACAACCCTAACTACTGCTCCTATCACAGAATGGTGAGCCACCCAATTGAAGATTGCTACGTCTTCAAAATCTGGGTTGAAGACCAGTATCAACAGGGAAAATTCGCACTATCTGATAACTGGAAGGTAAGCCACCCCAGAAGCACACTCCTAAAAAGGTGGATGCATAGGGCATCATGCTCACTCATGGAAGAAACTTCATGGGAAGTCATTCTTTCAGCAAAAACCAAAAGAATGCTGAAGGATCTACAAGCATGTCTAGCAGTTAGGTGGAAAAGCCTACTTGAACCAAAAATAATCAAAGGGATGCTAAAAGCTCGTCCCGCACCGAAAATTGTTGACGAGGGGAAAACCCCCTAAGTCAAGACTTCGAAGTTTTCGAAGAAAAAGAAGAAGACCAAGAAACCTGTGCAGCCTGCCGAGTATGACAACAAGTGCACAGATCTACAAAAATACATAGATGTGCTAGAGGACTATAACCATAAGGCGCAGACACCGGCCACTCTCGAAGAATTCGTCAAGCATATTCTTGAGGGCGTAGATAGTGACAATGATGAGGAAAATGACTCATCAGAAGACACCGAAGATTATGTAACAAGTTGCCACATGGTCTCCCATTTGTCGTTATATGGTGAGAGGCTCCCTCAGCATCAGAAAACAATGTAGAGAAACTGAAGGCAGAATCGGCACTAAAATTCCCGGAACTGCAAGAAAAAGACCCGATTGAGAGGCTGTTAAACGAAGCCTTTCAAAAAAAGCAAAGTTGACCGAGAACATGAGACGGTCATATTTGAAAAGGCTAAGCATCAGCGTATGGATAAAGAAGCTGCGACGAGGACGATTCGTAAAGTACTCTAACCAAACCAAAGTACACCTGCAACAAATAAGAGTAGGATCAAAATAGAGAAGTGGTTCGCCAAAACCCTGTCAATGGTGATGAAGCTGCCACCTCTCATAAGGAACACTCATGAAATCATATTCCTTGATGGAGAAGAATCACATCCAAACTACTGCATATATTATCGGAAGGCCACCCATCCCACCGAGGAATGCAGTGCCTTCAAGAAATGGTGACAAGGATACGTTGCCCATCAAAAACACCTTAAGAATATGAAGCGTGAAGCTCATGCTCTTCGACGGAAAAATGGAGGGACGAACGCGCATGAAGAAACGACTGGCAATTGTCATATGGTTGATACCGGTTCGGAAGGGGAAAACCCCTAATTTCTTACCTTCGGGAGCGATTATGAGGAAGAGACACCCCTCAACATTCTCTTTTAAGACCCCGCCTCCGAAAAAGAAGAGGAAGAGAAGAACTGCGAAAACATTCAGCTGCGTAATCGTATGTTGCCTGAGAAGAACCTCAGACCTACAAACAAAGGTTCAATCAAAAAAGGCAAAGGGAAAGGGAAAATCCCAAAGGAAATCGCCCTTGACGATGAAGTGGTAAAAGAACTAGCCGCAAAAGACCCACCTAAGAAAAACAAGGTGGATTACAACGTCCTGGCACATCTGAGGACAATACCCTCACAACTGAGCATATTGGATGTTTTCCTCCTGTCCGAAGAGGCACGCGATTCCCTGATCAAGGTATTACAAGAGCCCGATCAGTTCCAATCTTTCCTCACAGAAGAGTTGATGAAAGATGAACTAGAAGAAGTCCATACAGCCGATATTACATTGAGCGATAAGGATATTCTCCTCGGTACGTATGAACATAATCGCACGTTATACGTCACCGGGTACTGCCACGACATCATGATAGGGAAAATCCTTGTCGATAACAGATCCTCCGTTAACCTTCTCAACATGAGAGTACTGAAGGAAATTTGTATGAACATTCATCACCTTGCCCGAGATAAAATTACCATCTCCGGGTTTGACTCACAGTCGTTACGGATGCTTGGGTCTATATTACTGACGTTACGTTTCGGGCTGCTCGTCATTGACATCAAATTTCATGTCATTGATACCAAGAGTTGCTATAATGCTTTGCTCGGCAGTCCTTGGTTACACGAGTACAACGCCATCCCTTCTACACAACATCAATGTATGAAGTATTTCAAAGATGGGTCAGAGTATATGTTCAGTCGATAAAACTGCACTTTTGATATGATATTTTCCTTACTTTTCTTAAATATCTAAATGTGTTTATTATAAATATGAAACATATGAGGCTTTATTTGTAAAAATACTATTTTAATATGTTTATATATTATAATTAATATTATGAACGAAAATGTATACATATAATATTTATATAATTTAAAATATGCATATCATATCAAATATCCTTAATCATATTCTTAAAATATAATATCATATAAAATGGTTAGGATAATATCTCAAAAATACCAAATATTACTAACATTATTTGTTGAGATATTGTGCAGAAATTACATGAGGACTGGAATCAAGAAAATCCGAGATATCGAGATCAAATCTGCCGAAATTTTAAAGTAAATCGAAGAAATCAATTCTGGCAGAGACTTAGAGAAGATTTCCAAAATCAAAACATCGAAGAAATATACAAATATCAACACCAGAGAGTACAAAAAATCCCAAGACCCGATCTCACTAAACCACGGCGGAAGGGCGGCAAAATAGGGGGTTTGGCGGCGGATCCACGGTGCTTCGGTGGCCGTAGGATGTGAGATTTCAGGATCATGATCACAACAGCAAATCCTAACACATGGGATCTAGGGTTTCTGGTTTTGGGACTATTTAAAGGACAGAGAGCCTCACTTGGAACATTATCAAACTGAAGAGATCACAAAGTTCAAGTTGACTCACGCATCCAGGTTGATTAATCGGCTATTCATTTACCTCCTTCAAGATAGATCGAGAAGCAAACTAGGCTTTTGTATTCCACTTTCTAAAAGAACAAAAGGTATAACTAATCAAGTTGATTAATAAAGATAGTTGTTTTATTCTTATTGCATTTATTTTCTTTATTTACATCATGATCTCTATCCGTTCTTCTATCTCCATCATGCGCGAATAATTTACCGCTTGATAGGGTTAGTATGATTAGGATAGATCAATGGAAGATGAAGAATTTCTTAACTTCTTTTAAATCTTATGAAGTTTATAAACTTTAGCAAAAGAATCGTTAACATCCTTATCGGGCGTATTATCAATTTATTTATAGTCTTGACCGTGATTTGAGATTAGATTAACAATTTCTTTATTAAGGACTAGACATGAATAGAGATCAATGAAAGGACAAGAGTCGATAGTGTGGAAACACTAGTTTCTTCCAAGAACCCTAATTCTCATTCATCACCATCAATCTAGTTTTAAATCTATCAATAGATAAAAGGAGTCATCTTTATTAGTCATCCATTACTACTAAATCCGAACGAACCCTACAAGCCCTCTTCTGATATAAAATCTACATCTTTATTTAAACTAGATCTATTTTCTACATCCGTATTTCGACGTAGATCTAGAAACTATTCTCCACTATTCTTTATTCTTCTATTCTTCCTCTTTTTCAACACGTATAAAGTAAGATTGAAAGATTCAACGTTTTCCTGAGGATGACCGGTACTCATCTCGGTCTAGCTACACGCGATACCATTATTGATTGCGGTTATTCTACAAACACTTCTTTAAAACAGATTCAATCAAATGGTGCCCTTGCTGGGGATACGTGCGTAATATTTTTTTCTTACTATTCTTATTGAATTCTTATTCGATCAATATCATAAATAAAACAAAACAACAAATTGTGTATTTAACGATTAGTGTGCGATTTTTGCGAGGAAATTTGAAGACAATAGAACTAGGAAAAAGAGATTCAGAGACCTTCAGAGAGGACCATAGGAGCAAAGGAGGCCACAGTAGAAAATTTTTCAAGCGAACCCTCCTTCCTGCGGCGTTTCCGTAGCCAAAGCACCCTAATTGCGGCGGAACCGCGATGGAATTGGGGAATTAGGGCTCCAAAATTCTCTGGTAACTTCTTCTGTACTTTCTCTCTCTTCTAGAAAATCCAATAATATATTTTTCTGCAGGATTCTTTGTAAAATATCGCCGCTCAAAAAAAAAATCTTTTTGCGTGTTTTGTAATTGGTTTGTGCATATTTTAATACGGACATTAAGAGGTAAAGACCAAATTCAGATTAGGTGGGGATTTCATCACCCTTTTTAGGCTCCACAAATCACAAAACGAGCATCCGCATCACCCTACATTAATTAAAAAATATCTAGATCAAGACTCTAAGGACTGTCACGCTCAATAAGGACAGTGGAAGGTCGTGGGCAATCTATCACTTATCCGCATTACTTTTGTGGTGTCTAGACAAGTGTGTCTAAGGCAAGTGGTTACTTAATTAGGCCCGCTATTTTCGGTGATTCGTATAGTGGATACCTCCCATTTACCTGGCCACAGAAGCAACAAAGAGGTGGTAGAGGATTGATCCTGCGGCTTGTCTTTTGGAAGTCTAGGAGTGGTCTAGAGACTTGACCTAGGTAAGCTTAGTTCTAGGGTTGATTGTGCATTTTTGTGTGATTTGTCTCACGTCCGACACTTTTTCAAAACAAACCAATTTTAAATCACACACACTGTCACTTGCGCTAAACCCGCTTGGTGCATGCTTGGCTGGACACGGGATTCTAGTGCTCGTCTTGTCCACGTTTCGGCTATCGACTCCGAACTCGGTACTTCTTCATCTTCTTTTCCCCCTCCACGCACCATATCGACCGAGATGGAAGGTTCTCCATCAGATTATAACACCACACTGCCACCACCAGTCGGTGCGCAGAATCCACCGTGTATTTCTCTCCAAGAGATATGCTATCCTATACGCGGTCCCTTTCCTACCTGTCTATCCCTTCCACCAGCTAATGGGGATAATTTTGAAATTAAACCCCACTTCATCAACATGTTTTCCAAATTTCATGGGCTTAAGTCTGAAGACGCATACGTTTTTATCACTAAATTTGAAAACGTATGCGCAATGATGGGTACGTCACAACTTTCAGTGGATGCTATGCGCTTGCGTCTTCTCCCTTTCACTTTGTGTGATATAGCAAAAAAATGACTTTATAACACTGCCGCACACTCTATAACCAATTGGGATGAATTCGTGATAGCATTCCTTAAGAAATTTTACCCCAATCATAAGACCGCCCGTGTTCGGAGCGAAATCAACCAGTTTACCCAGCTTCCCAATGAACCATTTTGGAAGTGCTTTGAATGGTTTAAGGTTCTACTTGTCTAATGTCCTCATCATAGAATACATAGATAGGATCTGTGCCGAATTATATATGAGGGCATTACTCCAGCAACAAAGCAGATGCTTGAAACCATGTGTCAATGCAATTTCATGTCCAAAGACGATGGTGAAGCTTGGAAATTTCTGGAAGATCTCGCTGAACACACTTTGCAGTGGGAAAGTGTTAGACCATCATCTAGGGGAGGTATCCATCAGCTCGATGTTTCCATTGCAGT
This sequence comes from Agapanthus africanus, assembly GCA_030015575.1. Lineage (NCBI taxonomy): Eukaryota > Viridiplantae > Streptophyta > Magnoliopsida > Asparagales > Amaryllidaceae > Agapanthus > Agapanthus africanus. Next base: position 830,276,045 of record JASDDO010000019.1, read on the forward strand.
AAAAGCCGAAACGGCAGCAATGCGAAAGAAACTTAACGCTATGGAGAACAAATTCTCATCAATCTCCCTAAACCAGGTTACGCTTCCCAAGACCGTATGTGGTTGTTGTTCCGATCCATCATATCTGACGGAAGAATGTCCTTTGAATGCACCGTTTCAAGGTCAAGAACACACTAATGCTAGTTTTCAGCAGCGACCTAGAAACAATCCTTATTCTTCCACGTACAATCAGGGATGGAGGAATCATCCTAATTTTGCTTGGAACCAAAACCAAACCCAAAATCAAAACCAGTTCCAAAGCAATTATCAAAGAACTCCTCCACAGCAACAACACCCACACCCACAGAGTCAACACCCCTTTCAATTGCAACCTTTTCAAAATCCGGCCAATAATTCTACACCTTATAATAATTCTTTCCAAACAGCCGGTAACGAAAACTCATCTACACTCGAGCGTGGATATGTTTATTAAACATTCCATGCAATCTACGGATGAAATAAAGTCTTCTATCCGAGCATTAACGCAGACCACCACCTCCCAAGGTGAAAGTATAAAATCGATAGAAGCACAACTTGCATAAATAAATGTCGTGATGAGTGCGAGAGAAAAATGGAAATTTCCATCTCAACCCCTACCGAATCCTGGCCACTCACAAAGTCATAATGTGAGTGCTGTTACCATGTTGTGATCGGGAAGAGTGTTGAACAATCAAGTGGGTGAACAGATTGATGATAAGGAATCAATTGAAACCCCATCTTCTACTTCTTGCCCTATTTCGTCTAGTCTCCCACCTTTTTCCGAGCCTATTCTCCATTTCCCCTAAGGTTCGAACACTCCGCCCACTTCTTCGAGTCAACCTAAAACAATCCCCACTCCAATTCTTGGATCGAGTCCATCCCCACAAACTTCTCCACAAATGTTGGACCCAAAATTATTGATAAAGCTCCATTTCCAAACAGGTTGAGGACCAACAAACCTAATGCACAAATGGAGAAAATTGTGGAAATATTTAAGCAAGTTAACATAAATATTCCTCTCCTAGATGCTATTCAACAAGTTCCGTCTTATGCTAAAATCCTTAAGGACTTGTGCACTAGGAAGAGAAAAACTCAAGTGCCGAAAAAGGTATTCATGACAAGTAACGTGAGCACAGCTTTTACCCAACAATTACCTAAGAAACGTAATGACCCCGGTTGTCCTACAATATCTATAACTATTAGGGAAAAAAGCATCAATCGTGCTCTACTTGACCTCGGCGCTAGTGTTAACTTGCTTCCTTATTCCGTCTATGAGTAGCTAGGTATAGGAGAGTTGAAACCTGCCCACTGCACTCTCCAGATGGCTGACCGATCTATCGCCCAACCTAGGGGTGAACTAGAGAATGTGTTAATCAAAGTCAGGGAATTCATATTCCCTGTGGACTTTATTGTTTTAGATACACAGCCTGTGGCGAACCCACGCAATCAAATCCCGGTGATACTCAGTCGACCTTTCCTAGCAACTTCTAATGCTGTCATTAATTGTCGTAACGGTTTTATGAACTTATCCTTCGGGAAGATGACAATTGAGCTTAATATTTACAATCTAAGAAGTCAACCATCTGAACCTTCTACTCATTTAATCGATGTCTGTTCCATCAATAAGATAGCTTCCGACAGCTGTGAAGTTGAAGTACTTTGCTATGATGATCTCGAAAACACTAGTGCAACATTGTTTGATCTGGAAAATTATTATAGTGAAGATATCTTCGATGAGTCCATCCCTAAGTTTGAATCCTTTGACTCGTCGCAAAAGTCAGTAGCTCTTTCTGAGTCAATATCCTACGCAAGTTAAGAATCTCTTAGGGAGTCCGAGTATCATTCCCTTTGTAGGGTTGCTAGGCACGCACACAAGGGTCTACGAAGCATCAACCATGCCCGATTAAAATTTTAGTCGTGCCGAACAACCCGAATACGGATCTTTAAACTAGAGTTTAGGCGAAAACTAACATGTTAAACACTTTAACACTAAATGAGAAGGATTACAACCTTTGTAGATCCGGTCCTTCACTTCATAAGCTCCGTGTTGAAGTCCCTTCACTACGATCATCATGCTCCGGACTCTCGAGAGGCTCCACGAAGAGAAAGGTGCAGTCTTGCTTCCGATCTTCGATACAAAGATGATCTACCTTGAAGTTTCATTAACACAAGCTAACACTCATAATATGAAGTGAACACCCACATCTAAATGGCAAGGATAGATGAGGATGATGAAGTAGGATTATTTCTCTCTTTTGTTTTCTATTTCTCACTCATTTTCCATCACAAATAAAAAGCAAGAAAGCTTTGCAAAAAGAAAAGAGGAAGAAGAAGAATAGTGATCCATTTTCTTTTTGTGATGAATAATGAAAGGATTAATACGATAAATAATGCAACCATGGTTGACTTAACCATTGTAGAGAATTAACCAAGGGCTAGGGTTTGGGTTGGGTTAAATATGAGTCATAGATAAAAATCAACACAAATATCTTTATCATGACAAAAACAAACCTTCTAGAATCTACTAGAAGTCTTAACCCTAATCCAAACCCTAATCATGTTTAAACTCCACTAAACAAGTTGCATTAGTTATCATATCATGTTACAATATTATATATCACATATATAATATTTATCGTAACAAAATAAAATAATACAATTAACATATATAGCATATTTATCAATGTATTACCCGAGTGAGAAAAGAATCTTTTAGTGAGCTAATATCAGTTAATGTAATTTAATATATCATATATATTATTATACATTAAATTATCGAATCAACACTTGATCCGACAATCCGGCTATATCGCATATAACCGACTAATATTTATCCGTACCGATTCATCGAATCAACACTTCATCCGATGACCCGGCTGATATCAAATATCGCGAGAATAGAATACGGTATCTCATATCGCATTATCCTCGGTCCCGCACATATCACATATATGCCCCTACTCCGTTTCGCCTGAGCCAAGAAACTTCTGTGTAGGACTCTAAAGAATCGTCAATACACCGGCAGCAGGTGGTGATCATATCAAACACCCACAAGCTGCAAGCGGTCAGCTAAACGTAACAACTACACAGGTATTGAGCGCTCAGAAGATCAACAAGCAAGCCTGTACATTCTCCTGTGAATCCAAACAGTAACACTCCCGTACAGTCCGGTCTCGTCGTCTGATATGTCGCATATCTCGCCTAGGGGTGGTAAACGTCAGACCCCAGTAGCTCGATAAGTCGTGTCGATATGAGGTCTATAACAGTTCGAAAAACTACTAATAACACTTACCAGTAAATCTCAGCAACCATGGCCAGGGATTTCCGGTTATAGCCAATCGAACACAGCGCAACATCAACTCCCTATATCGGAAGAGACGAATCCCCTCCTATCGCTCATTGCCTCCATGTGATTCGGGACTGTACCCAAAAGCCACCTTTTTGCATGCCCTCTTGGACGTGGTATGATGGAAATCAAAGCACAGTGGGAATCACACAAGACTTTATGACGATCTCGGGTCAACAGACTACTCTGTACCAGTGTCACCGGAGAACTGCCATCTGACGTGAGGTATAATACCATCTGGGAGTTCTCGGCGAGTCCGTCCAGTGTACCCAGTCTCTAGTGAGCACCCGTACACCATCCTTGATGTCAAACACTGATGGATATGGGATCATCCATCGCCCATCATATGGGTCAAGATGCGTATACGCTAGTCTACTCTGGTGCATCGATACCCTGTCTCGATACACGCTCGACTAGGAACAATTATAGGATGTACTCGTCGACTACCGTGGCCCCACTAGTATGATCTCAACATAGTCCCAGTAGTCGAGTACATATCCTAAGGGCTTTATCAACATGTAACATAGAGACAATTAGAGTACATGTTAAGATAAAGTACAACCAGATAGCATACTATCATGTCGAGCAAAAAAGTCATCCCTATATATGTCTAAGCATCCATTACAATATACATCGTATGTACAGTAATGGTCTCTAGGGCATACATATAACTAACAATCTCCCACTTGCACTAGGGCCATCTGTTGTGGTATCATATACCCAACAATTAGCTGCGGTTGAAGTATCTCATACTCAACCATCTCATAAAAGTCTCTACTGGGAAAAAGGCCTTCGTGAGTGGATCCGCGCTGTTGTCCTCTTTGTCTACTCTCCAAACCTCAATCTCCGTGGAGATCAACCATCTCCATGATCAGATGATACTGCCTAAGAATTATATCTGGATTTCTGATGGGATGGGGGTTACTTGGCTAAAGCCACAACTCCATTGTCACATAATGGTAGGAACGAAGTTCATCTCATGAACTAATATGTATCCAGACTGCCTCTTTGGTAGCATCCTTGGTAACGATGTATCTTGCCTTTAATCGTCTAGTATGTCAAGGTATCTAGCTTAGAACTCTTCCAACATACCGTCCCTCCACTGAGGGTAAAGACAATGCCTGCGACTGACTTTCAGTCGTCCTTATCACCCTGGAACCTTTCCAGTGATTCTCCCCAGGATCGATTGATACTATCTCACTACAACTAGTGAGTATCCTAACATCCAATTAGATCTATCTCATAGATCCAAAACCCAGGATTTAGGAGGTATCACTTTGATCCTATATGGAGAATCCTTGTGATAAGCGGGGATTGACCGAGCGTAGCCTAGGAAACTCCTTCCCTATCAAGAGTATGTCATCCACGTACTCTACGAGGATCACCACCATACTCCTTACTACCTTTTTGTATATACAAGGTTCATCTACCATTTTGATGAAGTCAAACTCTTTGACTACCACATCAAAACAGATGTTCCATCTCCGCGATGCCTGTTTTATTATATAAAACATCTTTCACACGTTTCCGCTGCACCCACTGTATACGAAGCCCTCTGGCTGTGTACTTATAGACGCTCTTTTCTGAAACATTATTTAGAAAAGCAGTCATGACACCCAACCGCCAGATATCATAGTCATGGTATGTAGCCGTGGCAAGTAGGATCTGGATGGACTTAAGCATAGCTTTGAAAGTCTCAACTTTTCCATGTACACCAAGTAATCTTCTCAAGATATACCTGCTCCTGATGGGGATTTAACCCTTCAGATAAAGCAACCAAAGTCCATACTTTGTTGGTGTATAAGGATTCCATCTCAGATCACTAAGCATCCAGCCATTCTTACAGAGTCCCACTCCTGATGGCCTGCTCGAAACTAGTTGGGTCATCATCTCATGATGCAATCTTCGCTCCCACTGTCATAGAGAAACCAAAGTATCTCTCAGGTGGGTGAGGAACCCTACTAGATCGGCGGAGAGGCTGAGGTTCGTTGGAAACTATTGAATCCTTTGGTTCTACCAAATCATCAGCTTCAGTTTGTATAGCTGGAACATTTCCAGTTCTACATAACAGACCTTGCCTCGAGCTTGTCCGGATTTTGCTTTTAGATATAGGCTGAACAACCCCAAATCTTAACCAACTTAAGATATGGGCTCTTCCCTTTTCATATCACATATGAAGTGGTAGGCAACTGATTCGATTTGAACCATATTCAATAGGTATGCAGCTTCTCAAGCGCATAACTCCCAAAAGAAAATAGAAAACTCAGTAGTACTCATCATAGAGCACACCATATCACATAGGGTGTTATTGCTCTACCCCGATATACCATCATGCTATGGTGTATACGGAGAAGTAATGCTGAGAGAGAATCTCATTCTCCTTTAGAATAGTCCAGGATTTCCGTGCTCAAGTATTCTCCTCCTTGATCTCATCAAAGGACATAATACTTATACCCGTATTTGGTTTCCTACTTCTAATTCATATTCTGTGAATATCTCAAAAGTTTCGGACTTGTGTTTCAACAGGAACATATGTCTGAATCTTGAGAGATCATCAGAGAACGTAATGAAGTACAAAGAACCGGTCTTGGCATGTGTAGACAAGGGACTTTCATACATCAATATGTATCAATCCCAAGAGTTAACTAACTCTTTCTCTGTTTCCAACAAACAGAGCTATGGTCATCGTATCTTTGTGACATGACCGGCAAGTTTCACAAGATGTAAATTCAAACTAATTTAAATATGTATCTTTATGTAACTTCAGCCAGTCGGGTCGCATTGATATGACCTAGTCTATAATGCCTCAAGAAGGATTCGTTCATTTCTGAACTCTTCCTCTTGTGTGTATTCTGTATACTAAGAACTGTAGTTTGATTTAGAACGTCAATGCTTTTAGATAACGTGCCTGAACCGATCAACTCTTGATATAGGAAATGTTCAAAACATTATCCAACAATACAAAATTATATCCTTCTTTACTAATAAAGAGACTGATATGATGTTGTATATCAGGTTCGGTATCTAATAACATTCGTTCAGAATCAATGTATTCTGGTAATACAGGGTGATAGTGACCAACAGACTTGGCTGCAACACTTGCACCGTTTTCTGTCTCATGAAACTTATCACCCGTTCTCAGTTCTCTACCTTTCTGTAGCCCATGTAACAGATTACATTTGCGGGATCCTGATCCGGTATCTCATACCCAGGACGAAAAAGATACTGAGAAACAGTTCTCTGTAATGAACACACCCGAAGAAGATGCATCAGTATACACTTTCTTCGTTTGGGCGGCACGGGAAATCTGGTATTCCCCAATTTCCTGCTCTGTCTTATAACAATTATAAGTTGGAGCGGGACCAATGTTCCCCAGCTCAGTATAACAAGCGGGTTCGGTCAATTCATCCGTTTTATTATCTTGATTAAGGCGTGATATGGTCGCTACCTGGAGAGAGAGAGAAGAAAACACTCAGCGTATGCTCTTGCAAGATTAGATTGGTTATCTAATATATCTAATCAGGATGTCTCCCACTGTTTTAATCAAATCTTCCTTCAAACCCTAAAAGGAAAGACTAGCCGGGATTAATTACACCCTACAAGTTCGCCAATCTTTCAGCCAGGCCAGTGTCGGTACTTTGAGGGAGGTTTCCCGTGCTTTCGCACGGACCTAATTAAAGTAAACCTCGTTTTCCCATAGGCGTGACCCCGTTGACACCTTTCTAGACACCTACCTGATCGACTAATTGTAATGTGTAAAACTCTCCCAGGAGTAACTCCTACTCGCAGCGGGTATCGGGATCCAACTATCTCATAGAAGGTATGCAATCTCATTGCAAATTTCAACACTTGAAATTCCCAATAATATTTTGCCCCTAGTGTTCTATGACCTTGACGAATGCCAAACAACCCATAGTCCACTAGTCAAGTTCAACCCGTACATTTCTTGATTGAATTAAACCCACCCACACGACCCTTGACGAATGCCAAACAACGCCGTACGAATACCCTAATCCAATCTGCAACATCTGCATAAGCAGATAAATACTAGTTAGCTACCGCATACTACGTCTTGACGAATGCCAAACTACCGCAGCACGAATACTAAGTAGTACTTATCTGAAATGACGGAGGGCTACGACAGATTTTTAAGAAAACCCTTTGCGTAATGAACTTGATATCGTTGTAGAAACGAGTGATTTTTAAATGGAGTGTTTTTGAGGCTTTTCTAGTTTTGCTAAAGGGGTCACTCCCGGTGAAGGGATCGTCGGCCCTTTCCTCATCGAATAAGGTGCAGGATATTTCACAAATATCACTATGCAAAGTAAGAACTATAGAAGCAAACAAAAGACAAACCGAGTTTGTAGCATCTGCTAGTTTCACTAAAGAGGTCACTCCCGGTGAAGGGATCTCGGCTCTTTCCTTATCGAATAAGGTGCTGGATGTTCTACAAGGAACACCGCTATGCAAAGCAAGAACTAGAGCTACCAGTTTTTTTTAAACAAGTTTCTACAACATCTTTAGGTTTCTTTTAGTTTCATTAATCTCATTAATGAAGTCCCGTTTTATTATGCTTCACAAGCATCTCTTTTGAAACGAAATCTGCAATATAACATATATCTCATATATATAATATAAACATTCGTCTCAGGCAGTAATATGATCTCATCATAGAACATTGCAGCAGAAGAACATATATGAAATATTGGATATACTAGGACGTCCATGTTTTCAATACGAGCCTGTATAAAACACGGATTCCACGGTCGCGATGAATAGCCAAACCCACATCCCTAGACCTCTACGAGAGCAGCAAGTAAAACTGCCAATTCTAGGGTTAGGAGACCCGGTCTCGACTCCTCGAGATGGTCTCCCACTGGACCCTAGAACCCGGTTACTTGTGCTCCCCGCCTTGGGTCTACCTAATGCGGAAAAGTAAATAATATACAACGGTGATATCATCCGCAACCTGGAAGTGCCCCAATAAAAGAATATTACATACAAATGAATTTTACGTGAATGAAAAAGAAAAAACTCTCATCTCACATAAAACCCCCGGCTATTCAGAACGCGACGAGCCAATATAACATATCACAGCAACACATAATATCTCATATCATCAACGTAAGCAAGTATGCGTATCCCGATTATCGTTGATGTATAGCAACGAAGCCGGCGATACACCACATATTACGCTTACGGTCACAGAAAAGAAAGTGTAAAACTACAACAGTTGGAATCCGCAACCTCTTTAGACATCGCATGCCTAACCAAATGAATTCCTTAGACATCGCATGCCTAACAATTATAAACCCCGCATTTTAGTCTCATTATCGAAAACTCTTTTCAATATCAAGTCGGGCAATTCAACAAGACTCCCGACATCCTGATCGAATGCTCGTCGCAAACTTTAGTAGACGGCCGCACCCCCGGATGCCGTCGACAAAGTGCACTAAGGCGGAACACCGCTGCCGCAAGCACCCGAACAGATGCTTTTGGCGACGGGGTTCTCCTACAGTCACTTGGTCGGGGCTATGGGGCATAGCTGTCTATTAAGTTTACCCGGCCAGTATCCGCGTACGCTCCGTGATTGCGACGGACTTTTGATCACATCAAAATTCCGTGGCAACCGATCAATTTGAGACTGAATTGCTAGATTTACAACATTCAAATTAGTTATCTCATAACTACCTGTGGATTCCAAATATTGTATCGCATTCCAGATAAATAGACAATGTTAAACTTTCCGATCGAATAATCAAACACCCAAGATTTCCCCAATATATCTCAACACTTGAAATCAGTTTAAAAACATCCATCACATGCCACAGTACCAATGGTCCAGCTGTAGAAGGGTCAAGCCAACGCCTCACATGTGGCACGCCGTACTGCCACAAACCTTAAGGTTCAAAAAGCAGTTCAAGACGGTCACATAATCGAGTTAAGGTTTGTTGTCTTCTAGAGGGTCCACCGCGTTACTTGCACGACTTAGAACGTTCTTAAACACGAGAAAAAAAATCCAACTTTTTGAAAAAATTTCCGACAGGGGAAAAAGTGAGTTATTGATATCCGTTCGAATTTTTTAACTGTTTCTAAAATTATCCGGACAAAACTAAACGAAGTTAAATTATCTGATCGAATCATCGAGTCCCCAATACAACCCTAGAAAACTCAACACTTGAGTGGAATTAAAATATTCCCAGAAAAAAATAACAAGAAAGGACTTAAGAATAATTAAGTGAAATTTCAGGGACTAAGTCCAAATTTTGGCTGCGGAACCGCTGCCAAACCCATGGTTTCGCCGCGGTTCCGCGGTAAAATAGTTGACTTAGGGGACCGTACTTCACAGTAATTCTTAGTTTTTCCTGCTTGTTTTTCTGAGCATTTTTAATTAAGAAAAAACAACATTTTTGAAAAATGTACAGAGAAGGGGTTTTATCGGGTTTTCCGGGTTCGATCGGACTTTAAATTTCATCTAGACTTCGCCTAAAGCTCTAGCATGGCTCTGATACCACTGTAGGGTTGCTAGGCATGAGCACAAGGGTCTACGAGGCATCAACCATGCCCGATTAAAATTTTAGCCGTGCCGAACAACCCGAATACGGATCTTTAAACTAGAGTTTAGGCGAAAACTAACATGTTAAACACTTTAACACTAAGTGAGAGGGATTACAGCCTTTGTAGATCCGGTCCTTCACTTCATAAGCTCCGTGTTGAAGTCCTTTCGCTGCGATCATCATGCTCCGGACTCTCAAGAGGCTCCACGAAGAGAAAGGTGCAGTCTTGCTTCCGATCTTCGATACAAAGATGATCTACCTTGAAGTTTCATTAATACAAGCTAACACTCATAATATGAAGTGAACACCCTCATCTAAAAAGGATAGATGAGGATGATGAAGTAGAATTATTGCTCTCTTTTGTTTTCTATTTCTCACTCATTTTCCATCACAAATAAAAAGCAAGAAAGCTTTGCAAAAAGAAGAGAGGAAGAAGAAGAATAGTGATCCATTTTCTTTTTGTGATGAATAATAAAGGATTAATATGATAAATAATGCAACCATGGTTGACTTAACCATTGTAGAGAATTAACCAAGGGCTAGGGTTTGGGTTGGGTTAAATATGAGTCATAGATAAAAATCAACACAAATATCTTTATCATGACAAAAAGAAACCTTCTAGAATCTACTAGAAGTCTTAACCCTAATCTAAACCCTAATCATGTTTAAACTCCACTAAACAAGTTGCATTAGTTATCATATCAGGTTACAATATTATATATCACATATATAATATTTATCGTAACAAAATAAAATAATACAATTAACATATATCGCATATATATCAATATATTACCCGAGTGAGAAAAAGAATCTTTTAGTGAGCTAATATTAGTTAATGTAATTTAATATATCATATATATTATTATACATTAAATTATCGAATCAACACTTGATCCGACAATCCGGCTATATCGCATATAACCGACTAATATTTATCCGTACCGATTCATCGAATCAACACTTGATCCGATGACCCGGCTGATATCAAATATCGCGAGAATAGAATACGGTATCTCATATCGCATTATCCTCTGTCCCGCACATATCACATATGTGCCCCTACTCCGTTTCGCCTGAGCCAAGAAACCTCTGTGTAGGACTCTAAAGAATCGTCAATACGCCGGCAGTAGGTGATGATCATATCAAACACCCACAAACTGCAAGCGGTCAGCTAAACGTAACAGCTACCCAGGTATTGAGCGCTCAGAAGATCAACAAGCAAGCCTGTACATTCTCCTGTGAATCCAAACAGTAACACTCCCGTACAGTCCGGTCTCGTCGTCTGATATGTCGCATATCTCGCCTAGGGGTGGTAAACGTCAGACTCCAGTAGCTCGATAAGTCGTGTCGATATGAGGTCTATAACAGTTCGAGAAACTACTGATAACACTTACCAGTAAATCTTAGCAACCCTGGCCAGGGATTTCCGGTTATAGCCAATCGAACACAGTGCAACATCAACTCCCTACACCGGGAGAGACGAATCCCCTCCCATCGCTTATTGCCTCCATGTGATTCGGGACTGTACCCAAAAGCCACCTTTTTGCACGCCCTCTTGGACGTGGTATGAAATCAAAGCACAGTGGGAATCACACAAGACTCTATGACGATCTCGGGTCAACAGACTACTCTGTACCAGTGTCACCGGAGAACTGCCATCTGACGTGAGGTATAATACCATCTGGGAGTTCTCGGCGAGTCCGTCCAGTATACCCAGTCTCTACTGAGCACCCGTACACCATCCTTGATGTCAAACACCGATGGATATGGGATCATCCATCGCCCATCATATGGGTCAAGATGCGTATACGCTAGTCTACTCTGGTGCATCGATGCCCTGTCTCGATATACGCTCGACTAGGAACAATTATAGGATGTACTCGTCGACTACCGTGGCCCCACTAGTATGATCTCATCATAGTCCCAGTAGTCGAGTACATATCCTAAGGGCTTTATCAACATGTAACATAGAGACAATTAGAGTACATGTTAAGATAAAGTACAACCAGATAGCATACTATCATGTCGAGCAAAAAATTCATCCCTATATATGTCCAAGCATCCATTACAATATACATCGTATGTACAGTAATGGCCTCTAGGGCATACATATAACTAACACCCTTATCCCACCTTCTATCGTCTCTCCGCCGACACTGGATCTCAAACCGCTACCTTCTCATCTTAAACATGCATATTTAGGTGAGAATGAGTCTTTGCCCATGATCATATCAGCTTCCCTAGCTTTAGAGCAAGAGAATGCACTTTTGACGGTATTGAGATCAAATCGGCAAGCATTTGGTTGGACAATGGCTGACATCAAAGGGATTAGTCCATTGATTGTTGAACATTATATACATCTGATGGATGAAACCAAACCAACCCGATACCCATAAATACGGTTAAATCCTGTTATGAAGGAGGTGGTAAAGAAAGAAATCGTCAAGTGCCTAGATAGTGGTATGATTTACCCAATATCTGATAGCCAATGGGTAAGTCCTATTCATGTGGTCCCTAAAAAGTCTGGCGTCACGGTCATAACTAATGAGGCTAATGAGTTGATCAAAACACGCACCCAAACTGGGTGGCGTGTATATATTAATTACAGAAAACTCAATGCCGCAACGAGAAAAGATCAATTTCCTCTACCTTTCATTGACTAGATGTTAGAACGATTAGCTGGACATGAATATTATTATTTCTTGGACGGATACTCGGGCTATAATCAGGTCGCCATCGTCGAAAAGGATCAAGATAAAACAATATTTACTTTTCCTTTTGGTACTTTTGCTTATAGACGCATGCCCTTTGGGTTATGCAATGCTTTCGCTACATTTCAGCGATGTATGATGGGGATATTCTCAGACATGGTTGAAAATTTTCTGGAGATATTTATGGACGATTTCTCTATATTTGTGGACTCCTTTAAGGAATGCCTATGTCATCTTGATGCGGTTCTTACCCGCTGTAAGGATAAGAACTTAACTTTGAATTGGGAAAAATACCATTTCATGATCCAAGAAGGTATTGTCTTTGAACATATTATTTCACGAAAAGGTATCGAGGTAGACAGAGCTAAAATTGATGTCATCCATAACCTTCCTCCTTCCAAATGCGTCAAACATATACGATCCTTCCTTGGTCATGCAGGATTTTATAAGAGATTCATTAAGGACTTTAGCAAAATTTCTAAACCCTTAACTCTTCTCTTGGCCAAGGATACAACATTTCACTTCAATTCGGATTGCGAGGCTGCTTTTGAATCACTTTAAAGATCTCTCACTACAGCCCCCGTTCTATCATCTTCGGATTGGAACCACCCGTTCGAGCTTATGTGTGATGCATCGGATTTCGCTATTGGTGCGGTCTTACGACATCACATTGATAAGATGCCACATGTAATTTACTATGCAAGTAGGACCTTTAACGATGCCCAAATTAATTACACAACTATCGAGAAAGAACTCTTGGCAGTTGTATTTGCATTAGAACAATTCAGGCCCTACTTGATTGGCTCGGCAATAGTGGTTTACTCCGATCACTCCGCCCTACGACACTTTTTATCGAAGAAGGATGCTAAGACCAGGCTAATACGTTGGATCCTGTTATTACAAGAATTTGATCTCGTCATATGAGACAAGAATGGATGTGAAAACGTTGTAGCCAACCATCTTTCACGCATCAATTCATCACCAATGTTGACCGTGCCAATAAATGACTCCTTCCCTAACGAACAGCTCTTGACCATATCCTATGAACCTTAGTTCGTGGATATTATGAATTATCCAGTGACGGGACTTATTCCTAGCGATTGGTCAAAAAAAGACAATCTTCGATTTCTATCTCAAGTAAAACACTTTTACTGGGATGAACTTTATTTGTTTAAGTATTGTTCCGATCAAATCATTCGCAGATATGTCCTTAACGATGAATTCAAGAATGTATTGTCTTTTTTCATGATCAGGCATGTGGCGGTCACTTTGGTCCACGTAAAACGGCGGAGAAAGTTTTGCAATGTGGTTTTTATTGGCCAACATTATTTAAAGATGCATATGATCATTACAAAACTTGTCCACGATGTCAACACATAGGTCAGATTTCATGAAGAAATGAGATGCCGCTCCAATTTATCTTAGTTTTGGAGATATTCGATATTTGGGGCATTGATTTTATGGGCCCTTTTCCCAACTCTTTTTGAAATTTATATATCTTGTTAGCGGTTGATTATGTCTTAAAATGGGTGGAAGCAATTTCGTGTCGCACTAATGATAACAAGGTTGTTATTAAGTTTCTTAAAGAAAAAATCTTTTCGCGATTCGGACACCCTCACGCTATAATTAGCGACAACGGGACGCATTTCTGTAATCGGTCTTTCGAGACTTTAATACGGAAATATTCAATCAACTACAAACTTTCTACGCCCTATCATCCCCAAACGAGTGGGCAAGCTGAGATTTCCAATAGGCAGATCAAACAAATTTTGGAGAAGACGGTTTCTAAAAACCGTAAAGATTGGTCAACCAAATTGACGGATGCTCTTTGGGCATTTCGTATCGCTTATAAGACGGATCTTGGTATATCTCCATACCGCCTAGTGTTTGGAAAGGCATGTTACCTTCCTGTCGAGATTGAACATACAGCAATGTGGGCTATTAAAGAGCTTAATTTCGATTTTGATCAATCTAGCAGCTATCAGAAGCTGCAATTAAATGAGCTAAGCGAACTCCGCGATGAAGCTTACGATAATACGGTTATAGTAAAGAACCGGACTAAAGTGTTCCACGATAAAAACCTTTTTAGAAAAACCTTCACACCGGGACAACAAGTCCTTCTTTACGATTCTCGTCTTCATCTTCATCCGGATAAGCTAAAATCTCGTTGGAAAGGACCTATTGTGGTGCGGTATGTATACCCGCACGGGACAGTAGAAATTGAAAATGTTAAAAACGTTTCAATTTTTAAAATAAACGGGCATAGATTGAAACTGTATTTTTCTGCTGACCTAGCGGAGGAGCTCCTGTTTTTACAGGAGCCGCTTTATCATAACTAAATTTCGTCCGCCTCACCTCCATTTTTCGGTAACATTTTCTCATTTTAAGAATGGAGGTGAGTGAAAAAGGACTTAACTGAATATCTGTGCGTGCCAAAGCATTAGTTTGGGGTTAGTTTTCATTTAATTATTATTATACCCCTATTACTTTCTCTCCCCAAGTGTATATGTCTATGCGCTCAAAGAACAACATCAGTAAGGACATTGCTGAAAACAGGTTTGGGGGGGGGGGTTGTATTCACTAAATTATCTTTTGGCATTAGGCACTATACAAAAATTTCTTTTGATAATAAAAGATTAGAAAGTGAAAAAATTACATATGAAAGATAAGAATAGTTTAAGAAAGTTAGATGTTTTCTTAAACGAAACTAGTAATAAGTAGTTATGAGCCGTTATCCCAAGGGTTAGTAAGATGAAGGAAATTACTAATCTGAGGATAAAAATAAGTCTGAAAAATAGTCTCTATTCTTGAGACCAAATATTTGAACATTGATACCCTACTACACGCACTGTCACACATCTCAAAACTTGGGATAGTAAAGGATATCTTGAAATGCTCTTGTCCAAAAGCCTTGGTATGAAGTAAAATAAAAAATGGTGAAGAAAAAAATGAACATTGGTTTTGTAATTAACATGGCAGCATAAAAAAAATATAGCGAGGGTGCTTTATCACCTTGTGCCTTAGACCAACTGGTTTGGGAGCCACTGCTAAGCCTTAAGTGTTGCAAGACGAGAAATTACGCCTAAATAAGCGAGCACATTTGGTAATCGGTCGGTTAGTACCTCAAGAAGTATTAACGGTCGCATGATAAATGTGTGAGCAATCCCATCTAAAATATTCATCGACTATAAAGTACTAAGGAAGATAGACAAGAGTATGATAGCTTGAATTGAATTCTCTAATTGTAAGGGATGTCTTTTACACACACGTAGGGGTATATGATCGATATTTAGAAAAAAGATAGGGAGGAAGACTAAAGACGATGTTTTATTGGAGGAGGATGTGATTTCTAATATCTTTTCATGACCATTAAGATAGGGCTCATAGCAACTGAAAGGCTGGTGTAGTTGAAAACTCTTATTTTCAAGTTTTTTCTTTTATAATTCTTATCTTTGTATGTAATTTTCACCATCTTTCTTTTTTTTATAGGATTTTGTGGGTGTCACCCGTTGAAAACCCACAGGAGACAACACTCCTCCTACTAGGGATATCTAAAGGTTTAACGGCTTGTTGCACGTGCTCAGTGCAATCGTGTTGCCTACGAAAGTGTGTTATTAGGTTTTTCTTTCTTTTTCTCCTTCTCTTGAATAACTAGTTTGCTTGGGACGATCAAAATTAAGTTTGGGGGTATTTGTTCAGTCGATAAAACTGCACTTTTGATATGACATTTTCCTTACTTTTCTTAAATATCTAAAGGTGTTTATTATAAATATGACACATATGAGGGTTTATCTGTAAAAAAAACTATTTTCATATGTTTAAATATTATAATTAACATTATGAAGGAAAATGTATGCATATAATATTTATATAATATTTTGATAATTTAAAATATGCATATCATATCAAATATCCTTAATCATATTCTTAAAATATAATATCATATAAAATGGTTAGGATAATATCTCAAAACTACCAAATATTACTAAAATTATTGGTTGAGATATTGTGCAGAAATTATATCAGGACTGGAATCAAGGAAATCCGAGATATTGAGATCAAATCTGCCGAAATATTAAAATAAATCGAAGAAATCAATTCCGGCAGAGCTTAGAGAAGATTTCCAAAATCCAGACATCGAAGAGATATAAAAATATCAATACTAGAGAGCGAAAAAAATCTCAAGACCTGATCTAACTAAACCACGGCGGAAGGGCGGCAAAATAGGGGGTTTGGCGGCGGATCCGCGGCTCTTCGGTGGCCGTAGGATGTGAGATTTCAGGATCATGATCACAACAGTAAATCCTAACACATGGGATCTATGGTTTGTGGTTTTAGGACTATTTAAAGGACAGAGAGCCACACTAGGAAAATTATCAAACCGAAGAGATCACAAAATTCAAGTTAACTCACGCATCCAGGTTGATCAATCGGCTGTTCATTTACCTCCTTTAAGATAGATCGAGAAGCAAACTAGGCTTTTGTATTCCACTTTCTAAAGGAACAAAATGTATAACTGATCAAGTTGATTAATAAAGGTAGTTGTTTTATTCTTATTGCATTTATTTTCTTTATTTATATCATGATCTCCATTCGTTCTTCTATCTCCATCATGCGCAAATAATTTACCGCTTGATAGGGTTCGTAATATTAGGGTAGATCAATGGAAGATGAAGAATTTCTTAACTTTTTTTAAGTCTTATGAAGTTTATAAATTTTAGCAAAATAATCGTTAACATCCTTATCGGGCGTGCTATCAATTTATTTATAGTCTTGACGGCGATTGGAGATTAGATTAATAATTGCTTTGTTAAGGGCTAGACATGAATGGAGATCAATAAAAGGACAAGGGTCAATAGTGTGGAAACACTAGTTTCTTCCAAGAACCCTAATTCTCATTCATCACTATCAATCTAGTTTTAAATCTATCAATAGATAAAATGAGTCATCTTTATTAGTCATCCATTACTACTAAATCCGAACGAACCCTACAAGCCCTCTTCTGGTATAAAATCTACATCTTTATTTAAACTAGATCTATTTTCTACAGCCGTATTTTGATGTAGATCTAGAAACTATTCTCTACTATTCTTTATTCTTCTATTCTTCCTCTTTTTCAATACGTCTAAAGTAAGATTGAAAGATTCAACATTTTCCTGAGGACGACCTGTACTCATCTCGGTCTAGCTACACACGACACCGTTATTGATTGCGGTTATTGTACAAACAGTTCGTTAAAACAGATTCAATCAGTACACCGTCACGGGTGAGCTAAATCCATTCTCCGTAAATGAAATCTGGAAATACGAAGACGCAAAGTACTTCTTACTAGACTTCGAGGATACCGAGAGGTCCCACAAGCTGGAGAATAAACAGAAATCCATCACCACTATCCCGATCTTTGGGAGCGATACCGAGGAAGATGAAGAAATAGTCTACTCGGGGCAACCCTAAAAAGAAAACAATAAGCCCGGACCATCGACTTTTATTTCGGTCTTTGGCAGTGACTCTGAGGACGAGGCCAACGCAGTGTTCTCCTTCCGTCCTTCGATGCAAACTTTTACTAGAGCAGACCAGAGTCTACAAATTACAATGGCTCCGCTTCGGCATTACAAGGAATTGATGCGCTCGATACATACAGCGTACAAGAGTAACAAACTTTCTACGTAATTCCCAAGCGAAGAGGTGAAAAGGTAATCCTCTTCTATCAATCTACGAAGACCAAAGTAGAAAAGAAGTCTGGTATGGTGCCGATTTTGCGCTCGACTGGCTTCAACCCATTTGTATGCTAAGATATTATGCGGAAGAATTAAAAAAGCTGTTAAGATGCCAAGGTGTACCCTGCGAACAAACTGTTCGACAAGACCAATTCTACAAAAAGATTTGGGATATTCTTAGGACTCAGCGAAAGATACACAACGGGAAGATGGAGACAACCGGGCTCGGATACATTCGTTCCAAGAAACGGGAGTAGATCTACAGTTGCCCATCATAAATAGCTCAAGTAAAGAGGAAAACGCTCTTCCAAGTAACTGTGACGTCAAATTGGAGCGAGATTACGCTCTAAGAACATTAAGCCTGTCGCTGGAAGTACAAATTGACAAGTTTAAAAGAAGCTTGTCAAACGAGTCGGGACAATCACAGCTGAGAAATGGCCATTTATGAAAAGATTAAGACGCAACGTCTCATCTGGTAATCTGCGAGGAAAGTAGACCGTAATGCTCTTCACCCCCGACCCGATATATGTTCTCATGAAAAGGGAAAACCCCAAAATGGAGGCAAAAATAGGGCCAAGAATGTAAACACCGTTCGAAGATAACAAAGCGGATCCAAGTCGCTATTTAATCGAGAAAGGCTCGATTGGAGCCAGTCGTTTATAAAGAAAATGGATCGGGAATACTCTTTCCCTCAAGACAAGACAAGGAAAATATTTAACCTTGTCATGAAGCACCAAATGATGACGCTTTCAGAGTCTCGGCACCCCAAAGAAATAAACGAGGTCCATCATCTGGATTATTGCTCCTATCACCAAGTAATTGGTCACCCCCTTGAAGACTGCTTCACCTTCAAAAATTGGATAGAAGACCAGTATCGATAAGGCAGCTTTACGTTATCCAACAGTTGGAGGGTAACTCCGCCACAAAAGTATGAGCCAAAAGTGACCTATACCATCAGGATATGACCGGCTCAATATCGAGAATGGAAGCGAACTCGTATCTGCCATATGATAACACTCTTAAAAGAGGGAGGGCACGAGACTATAAATGACCTCTTCAGGTGCTTCGAAATGAAGACGAGGATGAAGTGATCTCAGAGTTTCCACCAACGCCAAAAGAGCTGGAAGATAGGATACACACTACGGTGGACAACCTAAGAAAAATTGACTTAGAGATGGAAAATGATCCGAGGCCAACATTCGTCAGTGAGCTACTATCTGAAAAATAGATGGCCAAGTTAAAAGACGTGCTCATGCAGTATAAAGACGGTTTTGCATGGAACTATTCTAAAATGCCGAGTCTAGATCCAAAAGTAGCAGTACATAAACTGGCTATATCGTCAGGTATAAAGCCAATCAAACTAGCGCCAAGAAGGATGCGACTTGAACTTGAGATGAGTATCAACGCTGAAGTCAAGCAACTAATCGACTCCGGCTTCATCGAAGAGGTTCAATATCCTGACTGGATCGCTAACATCGTTCCAATGATGAAGAAAAATGGGACGGTTCGCATTCGCGTGGACTTTCGAGACCTTAACAAAGCTTGCCTGAAGGACAACTTCCCAGTGCCCGTTACTGAGCTTATGATCGTTAAAACGTCCACTCACGAAGTTTTCTCCATCATGGTGTTAGTTATGTATATGCCCTAGAGGCCATTGTTGTACATATGATGTATATTATGATGGATGCTTGGATATATACAGAGAGGACTTTCTTGCTCGTCATGATAGTATGCTATTTGGTTTCACTTTATCTTAACATGTTTACTTGTATTGGTTTACTGTCATTCTCTCACATTTGATAAAGCCCTTAGGATCTGTACTCGACTACTGGGATTATGATGAGATCATACTAGTGGGGCCACGGTAGTCGATGAGTACATCCTATAACTGTTCCTAGTCGAGGGTATATCGAGACAGGGCATCGATACACCAGAGTAGACTAGCGTATACGCATCTTGACCCATATGATGGGCGATGGATGATCCCATATCCATCGGTGTTTGACATCAGAGATGGTGTACGGGTGCTCAGTGGAGACAGGGTACACTGGACGGACTCGCCGAGAACTCCCAGATGGTGATATACCACACGTCAGATGGCAGTTCTCCGGTGACACTGGTACAGGGTAGTCTGTAGACCCGAGATCGTCATAAAGTCTTATGTGATTCCCACTGTGTTTTGATTTCTACCTTACCACGTCCAAGAGGGCGTGCAAAACGGTGGCCTAATGCTCTAGCTAGGCTCTGGTACCACTGTAGGGTTCCTAGGCACTCTTGTGAAGGTTCATAAAGCATCAAACATGCCCGAATAAAATTTTAGATGTGCCGAACAACCCAAAGACGGGATCTTTGCTAGATTATTAGGGTTTAACATGCAAGATAACATCTTTAAACCTAAGTGTGAGGGATTACAACCTTTGTAGTCCGCTCCTTCGCTTCACAAGCTCCGAGTAGAAGTCCCTTCGCCGTGATCCACGATCTCCCGGACTCAAGAGAGGCTCCACGACTCGAACGATCCATGCTAGCTTGAAGTGTTCCGCTTCTCCGATGATCTACATCGAAATTGCTATAACCCAAGCTTTCTCACTCTAAAGAGATGAACACCCTAATCTAATGGGCTAGATTAGATGAGGATGATGGAGTAGTATTTATGCTTTCTTTTTAATTCACTTTCTCTCAAGAAATCATCACAAAAGGAATTTCTAGTAAGCTTTCACAAAGCTAAGAGAGAAGAAGATGATGAATGAAAAAGATAATCCTTTTGTGATGAATAATAGATGAGAATATATGATTGATATGGAACCATGGTCAAGGATGATAGGTTTAACCTTTGTAGAGAATAAACTAGAGCTAAGGTTTGGTTAGGTTAGATAATGAGTCATAAGATAATATCAACCATAATATCTTATACTTGACAAAAGAGAATCTTTCTAGAAAGTGCAAGAAAGAGCTAACCCTAATCAAACCCTAATCCCTTTTTATCATCCCTAATCATGTTTCATAATAAATCATATCATGTCTCAATAATATATATCACATATATATTATATATTTGCAACAAAAGAAAATAATACAATTAACATATATCGCATATATATCAATGTATTAATCCGGTGAGAAAATGAAATAATAAAGCGAGCCAATATTAGATAATGTAATACAATATATCATATATATCATTATATATTAAATCATCGAATCAACACTTGATCCGACGATCCGGCTATATCGAATATAACCGACTAATATATCATGTACCGATTCATCGAATCAACACTTGATTCGATGTCCCAGTTCATATCTAAATATCGCGAGAATATAATACGGTATCTCATATCGCATTATCCTCGGTCCTGCACATATCACATATGTGCCTCTACTCCGTTTTGCCTGAGCCAAGAAACCTCTGTGTAGGACTCTAAAGAACCGTCAATACGCCGGTAGCAGGTGATGATCATATCAAACACCCACAAGCTGCAAGCGGTCAGCTAAACGTAACAGCCACCCAGGTATTGAGCGATCAAAAGATCAACAAGCTAGCCTGTCCGTTCTCCTGTGAATCCAATCAGTAACACTCCCGTACAGTCCGGTCTGTTCGTCAGATATGTCGCATATCAAGTCTAGGGGTGGTATACGTCAGACCCCAGTAACCGATAAGTCGTGTCGATGTGAGGCTCATAACAGGTCGAGAAACTACTGGTAACACTTACCAGTATATCTCTATATCAGCCCTGGCCAGGGATTTCCAGTTATAGTCAATCGAACACAGCACAACATCAACTCCTTATACCGGGAGAGACGAATCCCCTCCTATCGCTCATTGCCTCCATGTGATTCGGGACTGTACCCAAAAGCCACCGTTTTGCACGCCCTCTTGGACGTGGTAAGGTGGAAATCAAAGCACAGTGGGAACCACACAAGACTCTATGACGATCTCGGGTCTACAGACTGCGCTGTACCAGTGTCACCGGAGAACTGCCATCTGACGTGTGGTATATCACCATTTGGGAGTTCTCAGCGAGTCCGTCCAGTGTACCCAGTCTCCACTGAGCACCCGTACACCATCTCTGATGTCAAACACCGATTGATATGGGATCATCCATCGCCCATCATATGCGTCAAGATGCGTATACGCTAGTCTACTCTGGTATATCGATGCCCTGTCTCGATACACCCTCGACTAGGAACAGTTATAGGATGTACTCATCGACTACCGTGGCCCCACTAGTATGATCTCATCATAATCCCAGTAGTCGAGTACAGATCCTAAGGGCTTTATCAACATGTGAGAGAAAGACAATAAACCAATACAAGTCAACATGTTAAGATAAAGTGAAACCAAATAGCATGCTATCATGACGAGCAAGAAAGTCCTCTCTGTATATATCCAAGCATCCATCATAATATACATCATATGTACAACAATGGCCTCTAGGGCATATACATAACTAACACCATGAAGGAGAAAACTTCGTGAGTGGACGTTTTAATGATCATAAGCTCAGTAACGGGCACTGGGAAGTCGTCCTTCAGGCAAGCTTTGTTGAGGTCTCGAAAGTCCACGCGAATGCGAACTGTCCCATTTTTCTTCATCATTGGAACGATGTTAGAGATCTAGTCAGGATATTGAACCTCTTGGATGAAGCCAGAGTCGATTAGTTGCTTGACTTCAGCGTTGATACTCATCTCAAGTTTAAGTCGCATCCTTCTTGGCGCCAGTTTGATTGGCTTTATACCTGACGATATAGCCAGTTTATGTACTGCTAATTTTGGATCTAGACTCGGCATTTTGGAATAGTTCCATGCAAAACAGTCTTTATACTACATGAGCACGTCTTTTAACTTGGCCATCTGTTTTTCAGATAGTAGCTCACTGACGAATGTTGGCCTCAGATCATTTTCCATCTCTAAGTCAATTTTTCTTAGGTTGTCCACCGTAGTGTGTATCCCATCCTCCAGCTCTTTTGGCATTGGTGGAAACTCTGAGATCACTTCATCCTCGTCTTCATTTCGAAGCACCTGAAGAGGTCATTTATAGTCTCGTGCCCTCCCTCTTTTAAGAGTGTTATCATATGGCAGATACGAGTTCGCTTCCATTCTCGATATTGAGCCGGTCATATCCTGATGGTATAGGTCACTTTTGGCTCATACTTTTGTGGCGGAGTTACCCTCCAGCTGTCGGATAACGTAAAGCTGCCTTATCGATACTGGTCTTCTACCCAATTTTTGAAGGTGAAGCAGTCTTCAAGGGGGTGACCAATTACTTGGTGATAGGAGCAATAATCCAGATGATGGACCTCGTTTATTTGTTTGGGGTGCCGAGACTCTGAAAGCGTCATCATTTGGTGCTTCATGACAAGGTTAAATATTTTCCTTGTCTTGTCTTGAGAGAAAGAGTATTCCCGATCCATTTTCTTTATAAACGACGGGCTCCAATCGAGCCTTTCTCGATTAAATAGCGACTTGGATCCGCTTTGTTATCTTCGAATGTTGTTTACATTCTTGGCCCTATTTTTGCCTCCATTTTGGGGTTTTCCCCTTTCGTGAGAACATATATCGGGTCGGGGGTGAAGAGCATTACGGTCTACTTTCCTCGCAGATTACTAGATGAGACGTTGCGTCTTAATCTTTTCATAAATGGCCATTTCTCAGCTGTGATTGTCCCGACTCGTTTGACAAGCTTCTTTTAAACTTGTCAATTTGTACTTCCAGCGACAGGCTTAACGTTCTTAGAGCGTGATCTCGCTCCAATTTGACGTCACAGTTACTTGGAAGAGCGTTTTCCTCTTTACTTGAGCTATTTACGATGGGCAACTGTAGATCTACTCCCGTTTCTTGGAACGAATGTATCCGAGCCCGGTTGTCTCCATCTTCCCGTTGTGTATCTTTCGCTGAGTCCCAAGAATATCCCAAATCTTTTTGTAGAATTGGGCTTGTCGAACAGTTTGTTCGCAGGGTACATGTCACGACCCGAAAGTACGGAACGTGGCCGGCACTTAGATTACGAAGCGTCTAGAGGCGCAACGTAACCTAAGTAAGCCAAAACCCAGAAATCTAAACCATAAAAAAAAGTAAAGGAAAACACGTAGAAAACAAGTTTAAAAGCAACATCCAATTTTCTCAAAAATTTCGGCAGAGTCTCCTTTGTAAAAACTGGCCCCAAACGGGTACAACAAGTATAATATGCATAAACAATAAAAAGCATCCCCAAACGGGAGCTAGCTCAACGCCAACAGGCGGAAACAACCATAACAATACACAATAGTATACAACGCCAAAGGGCGAGGCTAAAAACTCAAAAGAAAACAAAACCACCAGATCAGAATAATACATGCGCGACTCTAAGGTCGAAATAAATAACTGGTCCAATAAACTTATCAAGTAATACAAGTTTGGTTGATGGAGCTTACTAGATACAAATGAAAGAATAAAAGTACAATGGTGGTCCAGATACAAGTGAACCAACCTACCGTGCAAATCACCCTGAATGAAATGATATGCCAGCAACTGCCAGGGAAACCTGTACATCGAACCTGTAATAAAATTTGGCACAACGGGGGTGAGTTGCCAACTCATGAGTAGAAGACATCTACGAAAAGAAATCGAATGCACGACGCTATCCTAGGTCATAATAATACACTACTATATCCCAATCATCTAGTAATAGTAGGGTAATACTACGTGTAAGTGCAAATACTTCGTGCTCGTGTCAGTGCCTCATATAGTACTATGTCATATGAATGGATATGCATGCACCATGAATGTAAAATAACCAATCCTGAAATCCAGATATATCTGTATAAGAAATCTTTAGCTGTTATCATAGTAAAATGTGTATAGAAACCTGAAATATCAACAATAAAATCCATGGAAATCCGTGTCAAGCATCGACACAAATATGTAAATCTCAAGTCTCATAGTCTCAATATCTCGGGCTCCGTCAGTCCGGATCGGCCCATATCATCAAATCTCACGACAACGGTCGGTATCCTCCGGATATCCGCCGCGCCAGACATCACCGGTAGGTAGCCTTCCCTTGCCAGGCTCATCGTCTACAACTCGATCTTCTTGCCCCGGGGTACCATACCGGGCCCACCATGTACCCGAGACGGTTCATCCACTTCTCGAATCGGGTCTCGAAATCCAACAGAAAACATGAAATCTCATGGTGGACGACACATACATCACGAGAAAACCGCATCTTATGTTTTAAAAAGAGAGGAGGGGAGAGAAAGAAATTTTTATATATTTTTGCGGTTTTCCCCAAAATCCAGAAATCTCATAGAAAACCAAAATCCCAAAATCATGAGTAAGTATATGATAAGTGTCGGCATATGCCCATAATACTGCATGATAATATGGAAATATGAATGCATGAAATATCTAAGTAATCAATGCCGTGTCTAGACTAACATCTGAGAGTAATCATAATACTATATCGGTCTAGCTTTTAGCTGAATGTATCAATAAAAGATATTATGATCTAAGTGTACGTGACATAGCAATTACCGATGATGATGTGTATGAGCTGGCAAATAAGTGTGCGTGGAATATGCGCATCATCGGTAATGGTGCTGGTGTCCTAACAGGCAGAGTTTTATACTGATTACAGAAATATATGTATGAACATGCAACATTATGATTACAGTATGAATGTGAAGACAGATGTGCATTATCCACTCCTCTGCGATATACGAGTACAACTACCACTATATGAATCGAACCTAAACTAGTGTCCATCTAACCTCCTAAGGAACTAAACCTAAGAAACTAGTCAAAGAAACAAGAGTCTACCTAAGGTCTGAATCAATATCTCTAATAGTCGGCGATCCAGCCTCAATAGCGTCACGTACGTAGTACGGCTTCCTCGAATCAAGAGTGCGGATCAATCATCATATCTATGTCTCGTACGGTAAAATCCATCATACGGCATTCCAATATCGAGGTACGGGTCAAGTATCTCCTAGGTGTCTCATCATTCGTATAATGTCATCATCGACACATCTCATGATCAAGGTGTTAAACTGTAATCGCATACATCAATCATATATCATTGCCATCATAATATGCATCATTAGTTTATCCTCAGAAATATCATGTCATATGTATCATATTGTGATTAAGTCATACTGATATCATATTGTCATCAAGTCACACCTATATGATATCGACGTCAGGTCACACCTATATGATGTCGTAATCAAGTCATACATATATCATATCGTGATCAGTCACAAGTTACAGTCTGGGTACTATTTTAGAGTCCCATGTACCTCAATATCATCACCACCCATTATAATTTATGTATACATGTTCATTATCTCATTCTCTAATGATCCGCTAACACTTAATACGACTGTATAGCCAAGAATCACGGCATCAAGCCCAGTTATACTGTTTCATCATATCACATCAATGTATCCCATACACGTGTTGTATATATATATATATACCTATACCTAGTCCTATATGTATATATACATGCACGTACACACCATGTCGAGTTTCAGTGTGTGCGTGTGTGTGTTTCTATCTGAAACCTACGAACCTCCTCCAAGGTATTCATCCTCTGGTATGGTTTTCCTAAATCAGTCTAGTCCAGCCTAGGGTCATTACTAGGGTCCTACTCATTAAGAATCTAGGGTCACATCTGGTTTCCTAATGACAATAAGTACTATTCCTATTCTATGTTGCGGGGGTGTTAAACGCCATCCACCCGACTTCCCCCCGTAGATATGCATCTACTCACCTGGTCCATATCTGCCGAAGACGGTGTCGCCATCCTCCTCTTCATCGCCCGCAGTCCACGTGAGGGGTACCTAAATGCAAACATATAAATAGCATCATAAACTAAACCACATACAAAAGTCAAAAAGACGCAAGGAACAAGCATAGGTTAAAACCTATGTCCCGTCCACGCAAAAGCACCAAATATCGCTCGATATCGGCGTACAAACTCTGATGGATCGAGATAACATCAACAAATAACTCATAGTTTTAAAACTCGTTACTTATAATATATAACATGATTAAATCCATCGAAACCCTAAAATCCATCAAATCGCCCGATTTCGTAAAACCCGAAAATGCCAATTTACCGTTTTTCTTCAAAACTTGACATTTAAATGAGACCAATGGTCATAAAACTCATTAAAAAGCATAACTAGACTATACAAACCATTACTATATTTTTATTACACAAATTTGTATTAATTTGAAATTTCTAGTTTGCAACCTTTAACAACTTTCAACATTTTTCAAGCAAAATACCACAATTCCACCACAAAACATGATTTGCATGAATTAATGTACTAAACTACAATTCATGATGATAATGATATAATTAAATCATAATTATATTTTTAATCTCATTTATTTAGGAATTTCCAAAATCTAGTTTGCAAAAACTAGCATAATTAGCATATTTATCACACTTTATTAACTAACAATTGAAACTAATAACTAGATTAGGTTTTGCATTCCACTAACATGATAATATCCCTATTAAAACCATAATATAATGATAAAAACATTAATTAGAATTTTATCTCACCCACATATACATTTATAAAAAACTAGTTAGCTAAATAGCATAATTAAATAAATTTTGGATTAACAAATTATTATACCACAACCATGCAAGAATTTTCCACTCTAAAAGATGTTAAACTAGATATTATAACCTTATTTAATTAATAAAAATCACAACTTGAATTTACAAACCTAACTTGAATTTTAGAATTTGCAACTAGAATTAATCTAATAAATCTAATTATGCTTTAAAAGAAACATCTAATAGAAATAAAACAAAAGAGAAAGATTTATACCTCCACAACCTCAAGTCCAAACATGAAAATGAGCCTAAAAAATGCATGCTTTCCCACTCAAAAATCCATGTAAAGAAGAGTAGAGAATAAAGGGTAGGAAATAAATAGGATTTTGTGGATTTTTAATTGAATTTTGATGGATTTTTGATGAATTTTGAACAAAAAATGAAGTGGAAATGGGGGGGGGGGCTGCCATGGGGGTGTTGAGGCCGGCCACAATTAGGAGGAGGGGGTGGAGAGTGAGAAAAGTGAAGAAAAGTGTAGAAGGTCTCACTAAAATATCATAGAATTAAGTCTTTTCATGAAATTAATAAAAATTATTTATTTTCCTCACTTAATTTAACCTAGAATGGTCTAGAACCATGGATAAATTTGAAAATAAATTTTTCATGAAACACACAAGATTCTAATATGCAATGGTTCATTTTTACAAATTAAAACCATTCAAATTTGTAATTTACACTAATTTAGTGTAAAAATAAAGCTTATGTTAATATTTAAAATAATTAATTTAGGAAAAATATTTAATTAAACTAAAAATTTATAAGTGGCTAAATAAACACCATTTACTAGTAATTACATAATTAAAATAGGTATTTTTGAAATTATAATGAAAAACAATCACGGTTTGGTTTTACGAAAAATACATTTTGCTTTACCGAAAATCATAAAATTAACTTAAACAATTTTATTCATTTAATTATTTATTTAATTATTTTTAAAATGTTACAGTACACCTTGGCATCTTAACAGCCTTTTTAATTCTTCCGCGTAATATCTTAGCTTACAAATGGGTTGAAGCCAGTCGAGCGCAAAATCGGCACCATACCAGACTTCTTTTCTACTTTGGTCTTCGTAGATTGATAGAAGAGGATTACCTTTTCACCTCTTCGCTTGGGAATTACGTAGAAAGTTTGTTACTCTTGTACGTTGTATGTATCGAGCGCATCAATTCCTTGTAATGCCGAAGCGGAGCCATTGTAATTTGTAGACTCTGGTCTGCTCTAGTAAAAGTTTGCATCGAAGGACGGAAGGAGAACACTGCGTTGGCCTCGTCCTCAGAGTCACTGCCAAAGAACGAAATAAAAGTCGATGGTCCGGGCTTATTGTTTTCTTTTTAGGGTTGCCCCGAGTAGACTATTTCTTCATCTTCCTCGGTATCGCTCCCAAAGATCGGGATAGTGGTGATGGATTTCTGTTTATTCTCCAGCTTGTGGGACCTCTCGGTATCCTCGAAGTCTAGTAAGAAGTACTTTGCGTCTTCGTATTACCATATTTCATTTACGGAGAATGGATTTAGCTCACCCGTGACGGTGTACTGATTGAATCTGTTTTAAAGAAGTGTTTGTAGAATAACCGCAATCAATAACGGTGTCGCGTGTAGCTAGACCGAGATGAGTACAGATCGTCCTCAGGAAAACGTTGAATCTTTCAATCTTACTTTAGACGTGTTGAAAAAGAGGAAGAATGGAAGAATAAAGAATAGTAGAGAATAGTTTCTAGATCTACATCAAAATACGGATGTAGAAAATAGATCTAGTTTAAATAAAGATGTAGATTTTATATCAGAAGAGGGCTTGTAGGGTTCGTTCGGATTTAGTAGTAATGGATGACTAATAAAGCTGACTCCTTTTATCTATTGATAGATTTAAAACTAGATTGATAGTGATGAATGAGAATTAGGGTTCTTGGAAGAAACTAGTGTTTCCACACTATTGACCCTTGTCCTTTTATTGATCTCTATTCATGTCTTGCCCTTAACAAAGAAATTATTAATCTAATCTCCAATCGCCATCAAGACTATAAATAAATTGATAGCACGCCCGATAAGGATGTTAACGATTATTTTGCTAAAATTTATAAACTTCATAAGACTTAAAAGAAGTTAAGAAATTCTTCATCTTCCATTGATCTATCCTAATATTACGAACCTTATCAAGCGGTAAATTATTCGCGCATGATGGAGATAGAAGAACGAATGGAGATCATGATATAAATAAAGAAAATAAATGCAATAAGAATAAAACAACTACCTTTATTAATCAACTTGATCAGTTATACTTTTTATTCCTTTAGAAAGTGGAATACAAAAGCCTAGTTTGCTTCTCGATCTATCTTGAAGGAGGTAAATGAACAGCCGATTGATCGACCTGGAAGCGTGAGTCAACTTGAACTTTTTGATCTCTTCGGTTTGATAATTTTCCTAGTGTGGCTCTCTGTCCTTTAAATAGTCCTAAAAACAGAAACCATAGATCCCATGTGTTAGGATTTACTGTTGTGATCATGATCCTGAAATCTCACATCCTACGGCCACCGAAGCGCCGCGGATCCGCCGCCAAACTCCCTATTTTGCCGCCCTTCCGCCGTGGTTTAGAAAGATCAGGTCTTGAGATTTTTTTTGCTCTCTGGTATTGATATTTTTATATCTCTTCGATGTCTGGATTTTGGAACTCTTCTCTAAGCTCTGCCGGGAAAAAGTTCGAACGGATATCATTAACTCAATTTTTCCCGGCACGAAAAATATTCAAGTGTTGAATTTTTGTCGGGTTTAAATCTTTCGGAAAACCGTGCATGTGACGCGATGGACCCTCTAGAAGACAACAAACCTTAACTCGATTATGTGTCCATTTTGAACTGCCTTTTGAACCTTCGGGTTTGGGGCAGTACGGCGTGTCACATGTGAGGCGTTGGCTTGACCCTTCTACGGCTGGACCGTTGCTACTGTGACATATTCTGAAACTTTTGAACTCCGCTCAAGTGTTGAGCGATTTAGGAAATCTTGGGTATTTAATTATCTGTTCGAAAAGTTTAATACTGTCTATTTATCTGGAATGTGATACAATATGTGGAATTCATACAGTTAAGCATGAAATGCGAAGTATGTGATATTTCGGATTTACGATGTCTAAAGTGATTGTGGATTCCAAATATCGTAGTTTTACACTTTCTTTTCTGTGACCGTAAGTGTAGTATGTAGTGGTATTGCCGATTGTCGTTGCTATACATCGACGACGATCGGTGTATGCATACTTACTTACGTTGATGATATGAGATATTATGTGTTGTTGAGATATGATGTGCAGGATTGTCGCGATTGAATAGCCGAGGGTTTTATATGAGATGAGAGTTTTATATTTTCATTCATGTAAATTCAAATGTAATGTAATATTCTTTTATTTGGGGCACTTCCGGGTTGAGGTTGATGCCACCAGTGTTATATATTATTTACTTTTCCGCATTAGGATGGACCCAAGGAGGGGAGCACAGGTGACCGGGTTCTGGGGTTCAGTGGGAGGCCATCTCGAGGAGTCGAGACCGGGTCTCCTAAACTCCAGAATTGGTAGGGTCGCTTGCCGCTCTCGTAAGGATCCAGGGTGTGGGCTTGGCTATTCATCGCGACTGTGGAATCCGTATTTTCTATTGTTGGCTAAATACTAAATACGGACGTCCTAGTATATCCCACATTATATCTATGTTTTTGCTGCGATATCTGTGATGTGATCATTTGATATGTTGTGATGGATACAATATATAGTATATATGATATATTATATAAACGTTACTTATGTTTTACACCCGCACTAGCCCTGCCCTGCTCTGTCGTTAGTTACCTAACCTAACGGTGCACGAGGGGACATCGAGACGAATGCGGATGGCATAAGTGTACGTCGTATTTATCTGTGATGCTTAGGAAGCATAAGCTGATGGGATTTTTTATTAATGAGATTAATAAAAAGAAAAGAAACCTAAAAGATGTTGTAGAATCAAAACTTTATAAAAAGGGTAGCTACAGTTTTGCTTTGCAAAGAGGTATATATGATATACCCTGCACCTTATTCGATGAGGAAAGAGCCGAGATCCCTTCATCGGGAGTGATCTCTTTAGCGAAACTGGCAGATGCTACAAAACTCGGTTTGTCTTTTGATTGCTTTTAGTGTTTTGCTTTGCACAGTGATATATATGATATGTCCTGCACCTTATTCGATGAGGAAAGAGCCGAGATCCCTTCACCGGGAGTGACCTCTTTAGCAAAACTAATGAAAGCCTAAAAAACACTACATTTCAAAATTTCACATGATTCTACGACGATATCAAGTTCATTACGCTCATGGTTTTCTGAAAAACCTGCATAGCCCTCCGTCATTTCAGATAAAGACTAGTTAGTATTCGTGCTACGTTTGTTGACTATGTTAAGGCGTAGTGTGCGGTAGCTAATTAGTACTTATCTGCTAAAACATGAGATGTGATTGGATTAGGGTAGTTGTACGACTTTGTTGACTATGTTAAGGGTCGTACAGGTGGGTTTAATTCAATCGGGAAATGACGGGTTGAACTTGGCTAGCAATTATGATTTGTTGACTATGTTAAGGTCATAAATTTCTAGGGGAAAAATATTATCGGGAATTTCAAGTGTTGAAATTTGCAATGAGATTGCATACCTTCTATGAGATAGTTGGATCCCGATACCCACAGCGGGTAAGAGTTACTCCTGGGAGAGTTTTACACAGGACAATTAGTCGATCAAGTAGGTGTCTAGAAAAGTGTTAACGGAGTTACGCCTCTGGGAAAACGAGGTTTACTTTAATTAGGTCCATGCGAAAGCACGGGGAACCTCCCTCAAGTACCGACACTGATCTGGCTGAAAGATTGACGAAATTATAGGGTGTAATTAATCCCGGCTAATTTTACCTTTTAGGGTTTGAAGGTAGATTTGATAAAAACAGTGGGAGACATCCTGATTAGATAAGATAATAACCAATCTAATCTTGCAAGAGCATACGCTAAAATGTTTTCTTCTCTCTCTCTCTCCAGGCAGCGACCATGTCAGGCCATAATCAAGATAATAATATGGATGTATTGACTGAACCCGCTTATTATACTGAGCAGGGGAACGTTGGACCCGTTCTTTCTTATAAGAGTTATAAGACTGAACAGGGAATAGGAGAATATCTGGATTCTCAAACCGCCCATAAGAACATGCATGTTGATGCATCTTCTTCAGGTGTGTTAGTTATTGAGAACTGTTTCTCAGTTCACCCTACATCCCGGGTATTAGATACCGGATCAGGATCACACATATATAAATTGTTACATGGGCTACGTAAAGGTAGAGAACTGGAAAAAGGTGATCATTCCGTTCAAGTAGGGAACGGTGTAAGTATTGCAGCCAAAGCAGTTGACGAATATCACCTTGTATTGCCAAATCGTAATACACTGATTCTGAATGAGTGCTATTATATACCGAACATGATGTGCAAAATTATATCAGTCTCTTTATTAAGTAAATAAGGATATAATTTTGTAGTAAAGGATAATGTTATGAACATATTCCTAGATCAAAAGTTGATTGCATCAGGCTCGTTACATAATGGCATATTCATTCTAAATCAGAATACAGTCCTCAATATACAAAACATACACAAGAGGAAAAGTTCAGAAATGAACGAATCCTTCTTGTGGCATTGTAGACTTGGTCATATCAATGCGACACGACTGGCTAAGTTACATAAGGATGGTTATTTGAATCCGTTCAAATTATCATCTTATGATACTTACCATTCATGTCTCAAAGGAAAAATGACCAAAGCTCCGTTTAGTGGACACGGAGAAAGAGTTACTGAACTCTTAGGACTGGTACATAGTGATATATGCGGTCCCATGTCTACGCATGCCAGGAACAGTTCTTCCTACTTCATTACATTTACTGACGATCTCTCTAGATTCGGACATGTGTTCCTAATGAAACACAAGTCTGAAGCTTTTGAGAAATTCAGAGAATATAAGCATGAAGTAGAGAATCAAACGGGCAAAAGTATTAAGATTCTTCGATCCGATCGAGGAGGTGAATACTTAAGCAATGAGTTCCTAGATTATCTAAAAGAGAATGGGATTCTAGCTTACTCCTCCTTATACACCACAGCACAACGGTGTATCGGAACGAGGGAATCGCACCCTATTAGATATGGTGCGCTCTATGATGAGTGAGACTGAGTTGCCTATTTCCTTCTGGGGTTATGCGCTTGAGACAACAGCATACCTATTGAATCAAGTTCCGTCTAAATCAGTGCCTACCACACCATATGAGATATGGAGTGGGAAGAGACCATATTTTAAACGAGTTAAGATATGGGGTTGTCCGGCCTATGTCAAAAGGCAAAATCCAGACAAACTTGAGGCACGGTCAGTTCTTTGCAAGTTTGTGGGATATCCTAAGAATTCCCAAGGATATTTTCTCTACCACGCTGAAGAACAAAAAGTGTTTGTTTCTCAATATGCCACCTTTTTGGAAAAGGAATTTCTTACAAAAGAAATTAGTGGCAAAGAGGTAGAGCTGGAAGAGGTTCCAGAAACACAAACTGTAACTGAAGATTTAGTGGAACCAGAAGATTCAGTAGTACCCGACGAACCCCAGCCTCTCCGCCGATCTAGTAGGGTTTCTCGTCCACCTGAGAGATACTATGGTTTTCTCATTGATGGTGGAAGCGAGGATTGCATCATGGAAGATGATGACCCGACTAGTTTCGAGCAGGCCATCACGAGTGGTGACTCTGTGAAATGGCTGGATGCAATGCGATCTGAGATGGAATCCATGTATACCAATAAAGTATGGATTTTGGAAAATGCTTCTGAAAGGGTAAAACCCATTGGGAGCATGTGGATTTTTAAAAGGAAATTTGGTGTAGATGGAAAAGTTGAGACTTTCAAAGCTAGACTTGTAGCAAAGGGTTTTCGTCAACGACCATGTGTGGATTATGACGAAACCTTTTCTCCAGTGGCTATGCTTAAGTCCATCCGGATCTTACTTACCATTGCTGCATACCATGACTATGAAATCTGGCAAATGGATGTTAAGACCGCCTTTCTAAATGGTGATTTAGAAGAGTGCGTGTACATGACACAGCCAGAGGGCTTCGTAGATAGTGGGAGCAGCGGAAAGGTGTGCAAGCTGCTTAAATCCATTTATGGGTTAAAGCAAGTATCGCGGAGTTGGAACATATGTTTTGATGTTGAAGTCAAAGAGTTTGACTTCATCAAAAACATAGATGAACCTTGTATCTATAAGAAGGTAGCAGAGAGTAAGGTTGTCTTCCTCGTATTGTAGGTGGATGACATACTCTTGATAGGAAATGATATTCCTATGCTGCAATCAGTCAAGCTCTTCTTATCACAAGGATTCTCAATGAAAGATCTAGGTGATGCCTCCTATTTATTGGGGATTAGGATCTATAGAGATAGATCCAAACGGATACTGGGATTGTCCCAATCCAGGTACATTGACACCATACTAAAGAGGTTTAGTATGGAAGAATCCAAGCGTGGGAACCAACCCACGATCTCTGGACTCACTCTGTCCAAAGAGATGTCTCCCAAGACTGATTTGGAGAGAGCTCGCATGCAAGGGATACCCTATGCTTCGGCAGTAGGCTCTATCATGTATGCGATGCTATATACCAGACCCGATGTAGCATACTCACTAAGTGTAGTGAGTCGGTATCAAGCAGATCCTGGAGAGAGTCACTGGACAGCTGTGAAGAACATTCTCAAGTACTTGCGAAGGACTAGAGACATGTTCTTGGTGTATGCTAACGGAGAACTCCGGGTGGAGTCCTTTACCGATTCCAGCTTCCAAAGTGATTAGGACGACTCTAAGTCGCATTCGGGATTTTTCTTTACCTTCAATGGAGGGGCGGTATGTTGGAAGAGTTCCAAACAGGATATTGTTGCAGACTCGACGATGGAGGCTGAATACATCGCTGCCAACGATGCTGCCAAAGAGGCTGTCTGGATGAAGAAGTTCATTAGTGAACTTGGTGTGGTTCCATCCATTGAGCATCCAATACCTTTATATTGCGATAACAATGGTGCTGTGGCTTTGGCCAAGGAACCCAGATCCCATCAGAAGTCCAGACATATTCTGAGGCGGTATCACCTGATCAGGGAGATAGTTGATCGCCGGGAGATCGAGGTCAGGAGAGTAGATACGAAGGACAACACTGCGGATCCACTCACGAAGGCCATTCCCCAGATACAGTTTGAGAGATTATTCGGGATGCTAGGTATGAGATACTACAGCAGCTGGCCTTAGTGCAAGTGGGAGATTGTTAGTTATGTATATGCCCTAGAGGCCATTGTTGTATATATGATGTATATTATGATGGATGCTTGGATATATATAGAGAGGACTTTCTTGCTCGTCATGATAGTATGCTATTTGGTTTCACTTTATCTTAACATGTTTACTTGTATTGGTTTACTGTCTTTCTCTCACATTTGATAAAGCCCTTAGGATCTGTACTCGACTACTGGGATTATGATGAGATCATACTAGTGGGGTTACGGTAGTCGATGAGTACATCCTATAACTGTTCCTAGTCGAGGGTATATCGAGACAGGGCATCGATACACCAGAGTAGACTAGCGTATACGCATCTTGACCCATATGATGGGCGATGGATGATCCCATATCCATCGGTGTTTGACATCAGAGATGGTGTACGGGTGCTCAGTGGAGACTGGGTACACTGGACGGACTCGCCGAGAACTCCCAGATGGTGATATACCACATGTCAGATGGCAGTTCTCCGGTGACACTGGTACAGAGCAGTCTGTAGACCCGAGATCGTCATAGAGTCTTGTGTGGTTCCCACTGTGCTTTGATTTCTACCTTACCACGTCCAAGAGGGCGTGCAAAACGGTGGCTTTTGGGTACAGTCCCGAATCACATGGAGGCAATGAGTGATAGGAGGGGATTCGTCTCTCCCGGTATAGGGAGTTGATGTTGTGCTGTGTTCGATTGGCTATAATTGGAAGTCCCTGACCAGGGCTGATATAGAGATATACTGGTAAGTGTTACCAGTAGTTTCTCGACCTATTATGAGCCTCATATCGACACGACTTATCGGTTACTGGGGTCTGACGTATACCACCCCTAGACTTGATATGCGACATATCAGACGAACAGACTGGACTGTACGGGAGTGTTACTGATTGGATTCACAGGAGAATGGATAGGCTAGCTTGTTGATCTTCTGATCGCTCAATACCTGGGTGGCTGTTACGTTTAGCTGACCGCTTGCAGCTTGTGGGTGTTTGATATGATCATCACCTGCTACCGGCGTATTGACGATTCTTTAGAGTCCTACACAGAGGTTTCTTAGCTCAGGCAAAACGGAGTAGAGGCACATATGTGATATGTGCAGGACCGAGGATAATGCGATATGAGATACCGTATTATATTCTCGCGATATTTAGATATGAACCGGGACATCGAATCAAGTGCTGATTCGATGAATCGGTACATGATATATTAGTCGGTTATATTCGATATAGCCGGATCGTCGGATCAAGTGTTGATTCGATGATTTAATGTATAATGATATATTGTATTACATTATCTAATATTGGCTCGCTTTATTATTTCATTTTCTCACCGGATTAATACATTGATATATATGCGATATATGTTAATTGTATTATTTTCTTTTGTTGCAAATACATAATATATATGTGATATATATTATTGAGACATGATATGATTTATTATGAAACATGATTAGGGATGATAAAAAGGGATTAGGGTTTGATTAGGGTTAGCTCTTTCTTGCACTTTTTAGAAAGATTCTCTTTTGTCAAGTATAAAATATTATGGTTGATATTATCTTATGACTCATTATCTAACCTAACCAAACCCTAGCTCTAGTTTATTCTCTACAAAGGTTAAACCTATCATCCTTGACCATGGTTCCATATCAATCATATATTCTCATCTACTATTCATCACAAAAGGATTATCTTTTTCATTCATCATCTTCTTCTCTCTTAGCTTTGTGAAAGCTTACTAGAAATTCCTTTTGTGATGATTTCTTGCGAGAAAGTGAATTAAAAAGAAAGCATAAATACTACTCCATCATCCTCATCTAATCTAGCCCATTAGATTAGGGTGTTCATCTTTTTAGAGTGAGAAAGCTTGGGTTATAGCAACTTCGACGTAGATCATCGGAGAAGCGGAACACTTCAAGCTAGCATGGATCGTTCGAGTCGTGGAGCCTCTCTTGAGTCCGGGAGATCATGGATCGCGGTGAAGGGACTTCTACTCGAAGCTTGTGAAGCGAAGGAGCGGACTACAAATGTTGTAATCCCTCACACTTAGGTTTAAAGATGTTATCTTGCATGTTAAACCCTAATAATCTAGCAAAGATCCCGTCTTTGGATTGTTCGGCACATTTAAAATTTTATTCGGGCATGTTTGATGCTTTATGAACCTTCACAAGAGTGCCTAGGAACCCTACACATGGATGGATCTTCAAGATACAACCAAATAAAAATGCATCCTGAAGTCAAGAAGCATACCGCCTTCCGGACCCCGTTAGACATATTCTGCTATAAGGTGATGCCCTTCGGTTTGAATAATGCTGGCGCAACCTACCAGAGGGCCATGACAAAGATCTTCGATGATCCCATACACGATATCGTCGAATTCTATATTGATGACCTTGTGGTAAAGAGCATATCTCACGAGGAACATTGGGAACATCTAAAACTAGTGTTCCAACATCTTCGGAAGTATAATCTGAAGATGAACCCTCTAAAATGCGCGTTTGGAGTTTTCTCTGGCTAATTCCTAGGATTCATCATATGTCACCGGGGTATCGAAATTGATCCCTCAAAGATCAAGGCAATTATGAAAATGCCAATGTTAAGAACCCTCAAACAGTTGCTATCTCTCTAAGGAAAGCTTGCATACATCTGGCGGTTCATAACCAACCTCTTCGGAAAATATCATCCCTATAGTCATTTGATGAAGAAGGGGACCGCATTCGTGTGGGATAAAAAGTGCCAGAACGCACTAGAGGAAATCAAACAATATCTGCAAAATCCTCCGGTATTGACTGCTCCGGTTAAGGGAAAACCCCTTACCTATATACAACGGCCCTTGAGGGTTCTCTAGGCGCATTGTTGGCACAAGAGAACGATCAGGGAAAGGAGAGAGCTCTATACTATTTAAACCGAGTTCTTTTAGGGGCAGAAAACAATTACTCCCCCATCGAAAAGTATTTCCTGGCGCTGATCTTCGCAATAACGAAGCTCAGACATTACTCCTTGGTACATGAAGTCTATCTCATATCGAAGGTGGATCCTTTCAAATATCTAATGTCAAGGGCCATACTAACAGGAAGCTTTGCCAAATGGCCCTTCCACTTGATGGAGTTCTCGATAACGTATCATCCCCTCAAAGCAGTGAAAGGGCAGGCCATTGCCGACTTTCTCCGATACCGGCCGACTCTCCCTTAAATTGCGAGTTGCCAGACGAACATGCGTTCAACGCAATCGAAGAAGAAAATGATTCTCAATGGGAACTCTACTTCGATGGAGTATCTTCTATGAAGCAGCGAAAGAAAAACACTCCCATAATCAAAGCTGGGTGGGCCTTATTTTCGTGACCCCGCAAGGAAGGATATTGTGTTACACCCTCTCTTTAACGGAGCCAAGGATTAACAACAAAGCTGAATATAGAGCTTTGATAGCAGGTCTCGAGATCGCTATCGACATGGGAATCAAAGACCACATCATATATGGAGACTCCCAGCTGATCGTTTGCTAAGTAAATGATGACTATCAGACATGCAAGCTAGAGCTGATAAAATATAGCGAAAGAGTGCAGCAACTGCTGACACAAATCCCTCCCTATACCCTGGAAAGCATACCGCATGCGGAAAACAGCAAAACGGATGTATTGGCCAAACTAGCTAAGGAATTAGCCGATGAAGACCTCAATGACGTGATGATCATTGTGCAAAACCGTAGGGTTCTCACGCCAACTGATATATAGTCGGAAGGCCCGATAAAACTATCCGAAGAGAAAGAAATGACCGAACAAGTGGCGCTTCAAAGAAATGACGAAGAAAAGGTCAAGGACTGGAGGGAAGTCTTTATAAACTACTTCAAGTCCTAACGAACGCCTGAAAATGTGTCTTCCAGACATCAGCTCATGAAACGAGCTTTATCTTTCGCCTTCGTCAATAATACCCTTTATAAGAGATCATTTGACCTTCTATGGCTAAGATGCCTGAGGTCGCAAAAAGCAAAGAAAGTCGTCCAAGAAATACATGATGGATTTTGCGGATCCCATCAGGCGGGTCATAAGATGAAGATCAAGATAAAAAGAATGGGTTACTATTGGCCCACAATAATCCAGGACTGCCTCGAATATGCGAAGCAGTGTCACTCGTGCCAAATTCATAGGGACTTCATCCATCAACATCCAAATCTGCTACACCCGACAGTGGCTAGCTGGCCGTTCGAAATGTGGGGAACCGATATAATTGGCCCTATCGAACCGGTATCATCCAAAGGACATTGGTTCATACTAGCAACAACCGACTACTTCTCTAAGTGGGCAGAAGCAGTACCACCAAGGGAAGTGAAGATAGAGAATATCCTCCATTTCTTTAAGACCTTTGTCATATACCGGTTTGGAACTCCGTGATGGATATTCTCGGATAATGGGCCAGCTTACAGAAACCATAAAATAAGCCGCTTCGCACAGCAACATAAAATAGATTGGAGATTCTATTCAGTCTATAATCCCCGGGCCAACGTTCTGGCTGAAGCTTTCAACAAGACCTTGACAAAGATTATAAAAAAGACGGTGTCCAGAAACAAAAAGGACTGGCATGAAAGTCTACATGAGGCTCTATGGGCGTACCGAACAACGTTCAAGACGGCCACAAATACAACACCATACGCATTGGTGTTCGGCACAGAAGCAGTGCTTCCATTGGAAATAGAACTTCTTTCTCTACAAGTAGCGGTTCGATATGAGCCGATTGATGAAGAAAATGCTCATCTTAGGTTGAGGAGCTCGATGCCCTTGAAGAAACCTGCCTTATAGCACAACAAAATCTGGAGGCTTATAAGGCAAGGATGACACGGTCATACGAAAAACTGACCAGACCAAGAACATTTCGCCATGGCGAACTTGTGCTAGTCGTAAAAAAACCAATGACCCCTAATCATGCAAAATGGGGGAAGTTCGAGTCGAACTATGAAGGCCCTGTAAGTCCATGCTAGCTCTCCCGGTACTTTCGGGCATGCGGAATTTGATGAAAAACGATTTTCTTAGAGGTGGTAACATGGACTTAAAACCCGGATCTTTGTTAAACATCTAACTAACAGCCTAACTAGGAGTTGCTAACTACTCGGTTAGGGGGTTATACCTTTCTTTTTCTCGAACTCCTTCGTCTTCAAGCTTCGATGGTCGTCCGAATCGGCTTCTCCCCGTCGTCTCCTTGCGCCGAAGATAGATCCACCTGAAAGCTTCAACCTTTGGCTCCTTCTTCGAACTTTGAAGAAACTAGTTCACTCGGTTTGCTAAACCTTGTGAACTAGAGTGAGTAGAGAAGAGTTTGTATGGGATTTTATCTATGGTTCTTGGTTCTCAACTCATGACACAAGTGAACCATAGAATCAAGAGAGGGAGAGCAAGAGGAGGAAGATGAGAGCTCAAGAACAAGAGAGAGAATGAGCATGAAAGAATAAGAGAAGACTTTTCTCATTTTGGCTCTCATAATCCAAAACAATCATAACATATCATATCAATCAAGTATTATGTGATGGTTTAAGCAACCATAGCCATATCATTTCATGCACTCATTTTGCACAAAAGAGCAAGCAAGCAAAAGTCTTTGCCATGAAATGATAGCTATAGTTATCATGATGGTCAACTAGTCAAGCCTAGTCAACCGGTCAACAAAGTCAACAAGTCAACAAAGTCAACAAGTCAACCCCTCAACAACCATGTCACCATAATACTCAATTAATATAATTGTTAATCACATATCATATTCTCATTAGGGTTGAACAAAAAATTCAATAGTCAACTGTCAACAACCCTAATGAGAATCCTCTGCCTCTGTCTCTCCGTCAACTGTGCATACACACCCGCATCCGCATTCCGAGGAACACGAATGCATACTGGATAAAACCAATCCCAAAAGGTACACTAGGATCTGGCTTAAACCAAAGCCCGCTAGTGTAAATTGTCCGGACACTGTACGTGCACAAGTGCACGGATGTGACCGAACCCTGTCGCAAAACCATGCGACCTGTCACAAAACCATGCGACCTCTACTCTTTTGCTTAAAGGCGAATAGTTTTCTGTGTGGGACTCTAAAGACTCGACACTACGCTGCCAGTGGGTTTAACCACAGACCGCAAGCGGCACTAGCTGTGCGTAACGGTCCCCAAGTAGATGCCGACAAGAAGACTGACGAGGCGAAACCCATCTGAACTCCTACTGAGCCTGAATGTGACATTCTCCGTACAGTCCGGTCTGTTCGTCTGATATATCGCATGGCGGGCCTAGGGGGCGGTAAACGTCAGTCCCCCAATAGCGGTACAAGTCGTGTCGGAGTGAAGCCCAAAATACCCTGAGATAACACTGGAAGCCTACCAGTATATCTCGTTTGCCCTGGCCAGGGACTACTCGTGTAATGGCTCTCCTAGACACAGCGCGATGTCAACCCCCAATACCGGGAGAGACGAATCCTGTCTAACCGTCACTGCCTCCAAGTGCTTCGGGACTGCACCCAACTACCACCTGTTTGCACGACTCCTTTGAGCCGTGGTAGGGTAGTAATCAAAGTACAGTGGGAACACACTCGAGGCGAAGTGACAGTGTCAAGTCAGCGGACTAAGCTGTACTCATATCACCTGGGAATTGATAACTGACGATAGGCATAATACCAACTAGTCAGTTCCCGACAAGTCCTGTCCAGTGTACTCGTAACCCAACGAGCACCCGCATACTATCTCAAGTACGACGTACCGACGGCTGTGGGACAGACCGTCTCCCATACTGGGATGAGAAGCACATGCGCTAGTCTACTCCGGAGTATCGATGCTCTGTCTTGATAGTCCTGCGACCAGGGACCTGCATAAGGATGTGCTTATAGATTACCCAGCCCCACTAGTGTGATTGCCATCACAACGCTGGTAATCAAGCAAAGATCCTAAGGGCTCCACTAATGTGTATAGGCGATATACTAAAATAAACACATGTACACATTGAAGTAGAAACAAACCAAGTAGCATACTACTATTTTGAGCAAGATTGTATATACAAAGTGAATATCCCAAGCTTCCATTAAGTAATATACAAACTAGTATGATACAGTAATGGCCTCTAGGGCATATACACTAACAATCTCCCACTTGCACTAAGACCATGTACTGGCGTATCGAAGACCTATCATCTCGATCGGCCGCTCGAACTGAGTCTGGGGCAAGGCCTTGGTGAATGGATCTGCAGTGTTATCTTCTGAAGCGACTCTCCGAACCTCGATCTCCTGGCGATCTACGATCTCCCTGATCAGGTGATACCGCCTTAAGATGTGTCTGGATCTCTGATGGGACCTGGGTTCCTTCGCTAAAGCTATAGCCCCGTTGTTGTCGCAATACAGAGGTATTGGATCAACAATGGACGGAACCACCTGAAGCTCTTTCAAGAACTTCCTCATCCAGACAGCTTCTTTTGCGGCATCAGATGCAGCGATGTATTCCGCTTCCATCGTCGAGTCTGCAACGGTTTCCTGTTTGGAACTCTTCCAACACACCGCCCCTCCATTGAGGGTAAAGACAAAACCCGACATGGACTTGGAATCATCCTTGTCACTCTGGAAGTTGGAGTCAGCAAAGGCCTCGATCTGGAGGTCTTTTCCGCCATACACCAAGAACATCTCCTTAGTCCTTCTCAGGTACTTGAGAATGTTTTTTACTGCTATCCAGTGTTTCTCCCCAGGGTTTGACTGATACCGGCTTACCACACTCAGTGCATAAGCTACATCTGGTCTGGTACACAGCATTGCATACATTATAGAGCCTACCGCAGAAGCGTAGGGTATAATAGACATGCGATCCCTCTCCAAATCAGTCTTGGGAGACATCTCTTTAGAGAGGGTGATCCCGTGACAAGCCGGTAGGTTACCGCGCTTGGAATCTTCCATACTGAATCTTTTCAGTATGGTGTCGATGTACCTGGACTGTGAAAGTCCTAATATCCTCTTGGATCTATCACGATGGATCCGGATCCCCAGGATGTATGAGGCATCACCCAGGTCTTTCATGGAGAACCTTTGTGACAAGAACCCCTTGACAGATTGTAGCATAGGAATGTCATTTCCTATTAAGAGAATGTTATCCACGTACAAAACGAGGAATACTACAGTTCTCGCTACAAATCTACAATAGATGCATGGTTCATCTGGATTTTTGATAAAGACAAATTCCTTGACTGTCTCATCAAAACAGATGTTCCAACTCCGCGGTGCCTGCTTTAGTCCATAGATGGACTTAAGCAACTTGCACACCTTTCCGCTGCTCCCACTCTGAATGAAACCCTCTGGTTGGTCCATATAGACACACTCCTCTAAATTTCCATTTAGAAAAGCTGTCTTTACGTCCATTTGCCAGATCTCATAATCGTGGAAGGCAGCAATGGCAAGAAGGATCCGAATGGATTTCAGCATAGCTACTGGAGAAAAGATTTCGTCATAGTCCAAACCAGGTCTTTGACGAAAACCCTTTGCAACCAGTCTAACTTTATAGGTTTCAACCTGTCCATCAACACCAATCTTCCTTTTGAAGA
The DNA here is from genome assembly GCA_030015575.1 of Agapanthus africanus. NCBI lineage: Eukaryota > Viridiplantae > Streptophyta > Magnoliopsida > Asparagales > Amaryllidaceae > Agapanthus > Agapanthus africanus. The sequence goes on from JASDDO010000019.1 coordinate 830,320,869, forward strand.
TCCACTTGCATCCTACGGGTTTTACCTCGTCTGGAGCAATGTCCAACGTCCATACCTTGTTGGTGTACATGGACTCCATTTCGGTCCGCATTGCATCCAGCCATTTTACCGAGTCAACACTCTGAACGGCCTGCTGGAAGCTAGTAGGCTCATCATAATCTATGATGCAATCCTCTCTATCCCCGTCTATGAGAAAACCGTAGTATCTCTCGGGCGGATGAGATGCCTACTACTCCTGCGGAGGGGCATAGGAATGTCCTGTTCTTTTGAACCCTCTGGTTCCACTAACTTTCAGTAATAGTCTGTGGTTCTGGAATTTCTTCCAGTTCTACTGCGCTCCCACTAATTTCCTTTTCTAAGAACTGGTGTTCTAGAAAGTGGGCATGACGAGAAACAATAACTTTTTGTTCCTCTTCGCAGTAGAAAAAATATCCCTTGGAGTTCTTTGGATATCCCACAAACTTGCACGGTACTAAGCGTGCCTCGAGCTTGTCCGCATGCTGCTTTTTGACAAAAGCTGGACTTCCCTATGTCTTAATGTGATTAAGATGGGTCCTCTTCCTATACCACATCTCATATGGTGTGGTAGGCACAGTCTTAGTGGGAACTCGGTTCAAAAGGTACGCAGCTGATTCTAGCGCATACCCTCAGAATGATCACGGTAACTCAGCGTTACTCATCATGGACCGTACCATATCCAATAGGGTTCGGTTCCGTCTCTCCGATACACCGTTATGTTGCGGAGTGTATGGAGGAGTAAGCTGAGAGAGAATTCCGTTCTCTTTTAAATAGTCCAGGAACTCAGCACTCAAGTATTCACCACCTCGATCCGATCTTAGAATCTTGATACTTTTGCCGGTTTGTTTTTCTACTTCATTCTTATATTCCTGGAATTTTCCAAAGGCTTCGGACTTATGTTTCATTAAGAAGACATAACCGTACCTTGAAAAGTCATCCGTAAAAGTAATGAAGTAAGAATAACCGCTTCGCGCATGTGTAGACATTGGACCGCACACGTCGCTGTGTACGAGTCCCAAGAGCTCGCTCGCCCTTACTCCGTGTCCAGTAAACGGAGTCTTTGTCATCTTTCCTTTGAGACAGGATTGACAAGTGGCATACGATTGATATTCGAACGGATTCAAATATCCTTCTGTATGTAACTTCGTCAACCTTCTCTCATTGATGTGACCCAGTCTACAATGCCATAAGAAAGTCTGATTTATTTCCGGAGACTTTCTTTTGTGTGTATTCTGGATATTGAAAATCTGTGGTTGGTTTAATACGTATATACCATTGCTCAATGTACCTGACCCAATCAGAACTTGATTAAGGTGAATGTTTACAACATTGCTTACAAACACAAATTCATAACCTTCTTTAGAAACTAAAGATACAGAAATGATATTACAAGTTGCGTTGGGTACAAAAAAGCAATTACGCAAAACCAAAACATGTCCATCTGACATTCCCAGGTGATAGTCCCCCACGGCTTTAGCATCCATGCTAGCTCCGTTCGCAACTCTGAGGGTCATGTCACCTGCTTTCAAAACACTACGGTTTCTCAACGCCGGCAAAGAATTACAGATATGAGATCCTGATCCGGTATCCAATACCCAGGAAGTAGAGTTTATTAAAAGACAGTTTTCAATAACATACACACCTGAAGCTGAAGCTGCAACCTGCTTCAATTCCTGTGTTCTGGGTTTCCAAGCCGTGCAATCATTCTTCCAGTGTCCTTTCTTATGACAATAGAAGCATTCTTCCTTATCCAAAAGCTTCCCCGCTTTCTTTGTTGCTTTAGCTTTTCCCTTCGTATCCACTTTACTAACACCGCCTCTTGGTTTGGCGGGGGCTTTCTTCTTCTTTCCCTTGGCTTTCGCCTTGGACCTAGAAGAAGATGATCCTCCTACAAACAAAGTGGATGTTTCCCTACCTTTCTGTAGGGTGCCCTCTGCGCTCCTCAGCATGTTGAGGAGCTCTGAAAGTTCAAATTCTTTTTCTTGTAAGTTGAAGTTCAGTATAAACTGGGCGTAAGTGGAAGGAAGGGACTGGAGAACTAAGTCCGTATAGAGCTCACTCTCCAATGTGGTCCCTAGGTCCTCGAGCTCCTCAATGTAGCCGATCATCTTAAGCACGTGTTCTGCTACTGATGATCCGACGGCCATCCTTGCCGAAAATAACTTTTTCGACGCTTCGTATCTTGCGATACGAGATTGCTCTCCATACAGTTCTTTTGTATGAAGAAATATGGATTCCAAGTCCATATTCTCGTGCCTCCTCTGATGTTCATTGTCCATAGAGGCAAGTACGAGGCACTTGGCCTTCGCGCTATCAATCTCCCAAGTCTTACGGATTTCCTTATCCGCGACGCTGGAAGTGGGACCTGGGACAGGGGGAGCTTTGGTGGTAAGAAGATACCCCAGCTTGTCGTAAGTGATTGCCATCTTGACATTTCTGAGCCAATCTTTGTAGTTTGGCCCTGTCAGTATGTTTTTATCTAGAAGTAACTTAAGTCCAGTCATGTCGAATGGTCGCTGCAATTAGGAGAGAGAAGAAACACTCAGCATGATGCTCTTGCAAGTTTAGAGTGGTTTTTAGTTTGTCTAAACAGGATGGCTCCCACTGTTTCTCGAATCCCTCCTCAAACCATAAAGGAAGAATTAGTCGGGATCAATCCCACCGCACAATACTTGCTTAACCGTTCAGCCAGGCCAGTGTCGGTACTTCGAGGGAGGTTTTCCAACGCTTTCGCGAAGTTCCTTAATTCAAGAACCTCTTTTCCCTGGGGGCGTAGCCCCGCTAACACCTTTCTAGGCACCTACTAGGTTTATAGCATTGATCGTTTAGTGAGAAATTTCCCGAGGAGTAGCATATACTCACAGTAGGATCGGGATCCAAATATCATCGCGTGACGAAACTGAAGGAATCCTATCAGAATCATCACACTCCAAGTGGTATGCAAATCTAGCAAGTTTCAGTACTTATGAAACTCCCGATGTGGATTTTTGCCCCATGCTCTTATGACCTTGACTTTGGCCAAAATATCATAAGTCACATGTCAAGTTCTATCCGTCATTATCCAGGTTAATTTGGATCCATTCGCACCTACCCTTGATTTTGGCCAAAATGGCAGTACGACTGTCCCAAACCAACGCATCTATCTATGCTACACATGAACACCCAATAGCTACCAATCACTATGCCTTGACTTTGGCCAACATACATAGCTTGAATACTATTGACTATTCATGTGAAACGACGGAGGGCTACGAATGGTTTTGGCAAAACCGTGAACGTAGTGAACTTGATATAATCGATGGAATGAGATAGCTTCTAAAAGGAGTGGCTCAAGCTCCTCATTTAAAAGTTAGTTTTGAAAAGAACCGAGTGGTTTTCCGAAAGTGTTCCAACGATTTTAACTTGGTTTATTTTCTTGCATTAGTTCTTTTAATGCGTGATATTCTTGCATTAGTTCTTTTAATGCGTCCCATCATTTAATCCTACCATTGCAGAAAACAACCAAAATATGACGTACGCTTATGCCATTCGCATTCGCCACGGGGCCCCGTCATTACCCGTTAGGTTACTTAACTAACGACAGAGCGGGGGCTGGGCTAGCGCGGCTGTAAAACATAAGCAACGCCTAAATAATATCATATATAGATATACTGGAATGATAGCCATTTCAGATCACAGATGAACACATTGGATATATTAGGAATCCGCAATTCGTACGAGCCTGTAATGAAAAGCAGATTACACGGTCGCGGTGAATAGCCAAAACCCCACCCAAGACCCCTACGGGTGCGGCAAACTACCCGCCAAGTACCCGAAGCGAAGCAACCTCCCTCAACTCCGTGAGTAGGCCACTCGGCACTTCGGCATACCCGGTAGTTTGTGCACCCCCTCCATGGGTCTATCCTAGGAGCAAAAACAGTAAAAAGAAATTATACAATGACGGCTACAACCCCGACCCGGTTGTGCGGCCATACAAATAATTATTACATCAATTTACAAATTTACATGAATTGAAAGAAAAGAAAACTTTCGTCTCACAACCCCCGGCTATTCACCCGCGACAATCCAATGAATTCATATACACATTCCAATAACATTACAGATCATAGATTTGTATAACCCCTACTAATCGACATATAGCGATTAGCAGACGTTCAATACAAATATCACATCACAGAAAAACCCGTCAGCTTAAGTCTTTTAGAAGTTCGATCAAAAATACGGATTTTCAGAACCCCAAAAATAAAATTTTCGTTCTAGAAAATCTGGGCAGAAAATATATATTCCAAAAATCCCAAAATACCCCTATGAGCAAACTGCAAAGAAGAAACCCCATGACCGAGTCAACTCGGCCGCGGTTCCGCGGCGAGAGCTTGCTCCCGCCGCGGAACCGCGGCGCTTTGATCGAGTTAGGGGGTCAAATTTTTGCAGTTTCTTCAGAAAACCCTGAGTCGATTTTTGGTGTATCTCAAAAAAAATTTCCAGCACTTTTAAAATCGACAGAAAGTTTAAAAAACGGGGTTCGTTTTGCGACTTTTTCTTTGATCGATCTTCTAGCTACTTTGCTAACATGTTAGATAGAGTTTAAGTAGGCTCTGATACCACTGTAAGTCCATGCTAGCTCTCCCGGTACTTTCGGGCATGCGGAATTTGATGAAAAACGATTTTCTTAGAGGTGGTAACATTGACTTAAAACCCGGATCTTTGTTAAACATCTAACTAACAACCTAACTAGGAGTTGCTAACTACTCGGTTAGGGGGTTATACCTTTCTTTTTCTCGAACTCCTTCGTCTTCAAGCTTCGATGGTCGTCCGAATCGGCTTCTCCCCGTCGTCTCCTTGCGCCGAAGATAGATCCACCTGAAAGCTTCAACATTTGGCTCCTTCTTCGAACTTTGAAGAAACTAGTTCACTCGGTTTGCTAAACCTTGTGAACTAGAGTGAGTAGCGAAGAGTTTGTATGGGATTTTATCTATGGTTCTTGGTTCTCAACTCATGAGACAAGTGAACCATAAAATCAAGAGAGGGAGAGTAAGAGGAGGAAGATGAGAGCTCAAGAACAAGAGAGAGAATGAGCATGAAAGAATGAGAGAAGACTTTTCTCATTTTGGCTCTCATAATCCAAAACAATCATAACATATCATATCAATCAAGTATTATGTGATGGTTTAAGCAACCATAGCCATATCATTTCATGCACTCATTTTGCACAAAAGAGCAAGCAAGCAAAAGTCTTTGCCATGAAATGATAGCTATAGTTATCATGATGGTCAACTAGTCAAACCTAGTCAACCGGTCAACAAAGTCAACAAGTCAACAAAGTCAACAAGTCAACAAAGTCAACCCCTCAACAACCATGTCACCATAATACTCAATTAATATAATTATTAATCACATATCATATTCTCATTAGGGTTGAACAACAAATTCAATAGTCAACTGTTAACGGTCAACAACCCTAATGAGAATCATCTGCCTCTGTCTCTCCGTCAACTGTGCATACACACCCGCATCCGCGTTCCGAGGAACACGAATGCATACTGGATAAAACCAATCCCAAAAGGTACACTAGGATCTGGCTTAAACCAAAGCCCGCTAGTGTAAACTGTCCGGACACTGTACGTGCACAAGTGCACGGATGTGACCGAACCCTGTCGCAAAACCATGCGACCTGTCGCAAAACCATGTGACCTCTACTCTTTTGCCTAAAGGCGAATAGCTTTCTGTGTGGGACTCTAAAGACTCGACACTACGCTGGCAGTGGGTTTAACCACAGACCGCAAGCGGCACTAGCTGTGCATAACGGTCCCCGGGTAGATGCCGACAAGAAGACTGACGAGGCGAAACCCATCTGAACTCCTACTGAGCCTGAATGTGGCATTCTCCGTACAGTCCGGTCTGTTCGTCTGATATATCGCATGGCGGCCCTAGGGGCAGTAAACGTCAGTCCCCCAATAGCGGTACAAGTCGTGTCGGAGTGAAGCCCAAAACACCCTGAGATAACACTGGAAGCCTACCAGTATATCTCGTTTGCCCTGGCCAGGGACTACTCGTGTAATGGCTCTCCTAGACACAGCGCGATGTCAACCCCCAATACCGGGAGAGACGAATCCTGTCTAACCGTCACTGCCTCCAAGTGCTTCGGGACTGCACCCAACTACCACCTGTTTGCACGACTCCTTTGAGCCGTGGTAGGGTAGTAATCAAAGTACAGTGGGAACACACTTGAGGCGAAGTGACAGTGTCAAGTCAGCGGACTAAGCTGTACTCATGTCACCTGGGAACTGATAACTGACGATAGGCATAATACCAACTAGTCAGTTCCCGACGAGTCCTGTCCAGTGTACTCGTAACCCAACGAGCACCCGCATACTATCTCAAGTACGACGTACCGACGGCTGTGGGACAGACCGTCTCCCACACTGGGATGAGAAGCGCATGCGCTAGTCTACTCCGGAGTATCGATGCCCTGTCTCGATAGTCCTGCGACCAGGGACCTGCATAAGGATGTGCTTATAGATTACCCAGACCCACTAGTGTGATTGCCATCACAATGCTGGTAATCAAGCAAAGATCCTAAGGGCTCCACTAATGTGTATAGGCGATATACTAAAATAAACACATGTACACATTGAAGTAGAAACAAACCAAGTAGCATACTACTATTTTAAGCAAGATTGTATATACAAGGTGAATATCCCAAGCTTCCATTAAGTAATATACAAACTAGTTTGATACAGTAATGGCCTCTAGGGCATATACACTAACAGGCCCGTACATCATAGACAAAGTCTACCAAGGTAGAGCCTACCTGCTCATGGATATGCATGGCGAAAGACCCTTCCGGCCAATAAAAGGCCGATTCCTAAAAAATACTATGCTTGATGAGTCATGAGTTAGGTCAATGATAGATAACGACGTTTGTGTTTGCTCGCTATCTTCCTAAGGCAGGATCCTGATAGTAGTATCCAAAAAGCTCCGTCGCCCCGAAATACGACGATACTAGACCGAAACGCCCTTAAACTAATATTAGACCTAAACGTCTTTAAACTAATGCGTCCCCCCAAAACGGGAATAATGGACCTAAATGTCCTTAAACTAACAATGGACCGAAACGTCCTTAGACTAATCTTCGTCCCAAATATGGGAATGTTGGACCAAAATGTCCTTAAACTAACATTCGCCCTTAAACCAGCATTTCGCCCCAAAATACGGCGACAATGGATCGTCATGTCCTTAAACTAACACGTTTAGCCCTACGGTGTATTCCCATATTGATTACCATATACAATCCACGGGCGTAAACGATTCATAACCCTCCCAGGTCCCAGATGGTAGTCCTTTGAAAGAGACCGGGGCTTACAGCTAATGGTGCATTACCTTACGGGCCGCCTAAAAAAGAGAAGAAAAAAAGAAAAAAGAAAAAGGTACGTCTACAAGCGAAATGGGCACGGATGAAAACCCGAAAGGGCGCCGTGAGTAAAAACAACAAGACTGCCAGCGAGCTAGTGAAAACTCGAGAGGGCTCGAACTTGTTAAAAATAAACCTACGTGAGATCCTTACGACTCACAAAGGAACAACACACTTAGGAATCCATACGTTTCCTACGGAGAAATTACACTTGCAAGATCCTCACGACTCGTAAGGAGAATCTCCTCTATGAGACCCTCAGTGCTTATAGAATTCAAAAGTCTTAGGTTACAGGGATCTAAACCTGTTCTTAAACCATCATATTCTCCAAGCTGCCCTACAGGCGGTCTAATATTGACTCTTGTATACAATCCACGCGTATAAATAAAAATCCTCCCACCAAGTTCCACAAATAGCGAGAAATATCCCCATATGGTGAGCGATACTTGTAAGTCCTCTCGACTTACAAGGAGAAATACTATTATAAGATCCTTACGATTTATGAGAGCAAAACACATGCAGGAATCTTCACGACTCCTAAGGAGAAACACACTTACAAGATCCTCTTGACTCGTAGGGAGAAATATCTTTATCAGACCCTTACTACTCATAAAGTCAAAAAGCCTTAGTCGATAGGATCCTAACCCTGTTTGCTAAGCCACCTTTGTCCAAATTAACAAAGGCAAATGATGATTCGCTCCTGGCAATATTCCAGTAGTAGCGATGCTGATTCCAAGATTGGTATTAGATTTCAAAAAAGGGCCGAAATGGTAGGGCAATTCGCAATAAAAAGTACTGAGTAAAAAAATAAAAATATTCGAAATGATTGGGCACGGCGATAAATAGCCGAAATGATTGGGCAATCGCGACTTTCATGATATAAAAAGCTGAAAAGATAGAGTATCGCGGAAAGAAATAAAAAAATGAAAATGAAACTTTTCTGCCCTGCAAGTATGTCCATATTGACTCTTGTATACGATCTGTGAGCACAAATAAAAGAAAGGGAACCATATTTTCCCATCATGCTTAGTCAAAAGGAGCTCCAAGTTTTGACGGTTCATATACAACCTGGAGACTATCCCGGCGTTCCTTCTCTTTCTGATAGGATGCAGACGCAACAACATCATCAAAAATAGGGACCCGAGGGTCAAAGCAAAAATGGAGTAATGGCAAAATCCTAGCTGCAAGTCTCGATGGTACATATACAATCTAGAGACTATCTCGGCATTCCCCCTCATTTCAGTAGGATGCAGACGCAATTATCAAATGAAATTGGAGCAATGACATATTACTAGCCCCAGACTTCAATTGCAGTATATACAACATAGAGGTCCTACAGTTGTCCACTCTATTTTAGCGAAGAATCGGCGCGACATCGTTAAAGAAAAAATGAAGTGACGGCATATTCCTTACTTTGGGTCCTGACGGCAGTATATACGAAGCCTAAAAACCATTGGAGATCATCCCACCCCAGGAGAGTGCGGTTATGACTCATCGTGGCTCCAAATTGAGCCTAACCTCAAGTAAAAAGCGCCACGGCAAATACCTAACGCTTGTTCTTCCGATGGTAATATGACCTAAGGAGATTACTTAAAGACGTCTTGTCCATCCCCCGAAGGGATCAGAGACACGACAGTCATAGGGCTACTCGAACAGCAACTTAAAGACTGCATATTGAGGAATACATCAGCCAACGCGATGGTACTACGGACTAAAACCTTAGTACCACAAACCTAATGGACATCTGTCATAAAAGAATGGGGGTTATCTACATACAACGTTAGGACCAGTTTGCTGTAAACCCAAGGGAGGTAAACTAAAAACACTTCGAAATGAGTATATAAACTAAACACTCCGAAATGAGTATATAAACTAGAGACTCCGAAACGAGTGAATAAACTAGAGACTTCGAAACGAGTGAATAAACTAGAGACTTCGAAATGAGTACATAAACTACTTCACGCCGGATCAAGACATCATGAAACGGAAAGGTGCAATTCATTGAGATCTGAGTCGACGATAGATGACGACGCTTGTGTCTGCTCACTATCTTCTTAGATCGAAATTATAAAAAAAAGTTATATACGATACGCCAACCCGAAACCAGCCATATGCTATGCATTACTCTACACTACTTCACTCACGGGTATACCTCTGTGAGCAAGGTAGTAGGAGGAAACATTTGTTCACATCAGTCCAGTGTTCACCTACATCTAGATGCATATTTGAATGAGAAATAGCGTTGAAAGTATGCTCATTTATGTGTGCGTGTGCGCACGCCATATATGCGCGCATCATTGGTTTTCGTACGTAGCAGAAACCCCTAAGGGTAAAGTGCAAAGTACATGTGCAGAGGCAAGATGCCCACATGAATATGTGCTGGGAGTGAAACATTCAGCGGTCAATGATAAAGAAACACATTTAAATAAACACTTTATTCCACAGGAAATAGATCACCTAACACAGGATCAAAAGCACAAGGGTTTACAAAACTATGAATAAAGTTTTCTAAAACCCTCTCAGCCTTCTCCACCATGTCGAAACTGCGATCTTCGTGAGGAGTCGCTCCTCATCAGTTAGCGTCGTGCCCATCGGCGAAGGTAGACATGATGGCCTGCTGAGTCTGTATCTGGCTTAGCAGCTGAACAGAGCGATCCTTCAGAGGCTGGGTAATCAAATGTGCCTCATGAAAGCACTCGATCTTGTCCTCTGCTGCCTCGAGCATTGCTGGAGTCATCTCCGCTGGATGAGGGGGAATGTCAGCGAGCACGGACAGGAAGATCATCCGGAGCCAAATGGAACCGATGGGAAGAAGAGATCCTTTACGAGTCAGGAGCTCGTACATCATCGTGTCGCATTGGTCATCCGTGAGAACGGGATTCACCAAGCATGCAGCAAAACGAGAAACAATTCTCTTGATAGGCATCTCCTATGGTTGCCGACGAGCATGTGGATGATTGCAAGCCATCATTCTTGATCTGTTAAAAATGGTTCTTTCTTTGTGAATAAGAGGAAGAACATTGCTTCAGAATATAAAAAGAAGTATTTAAGTCTAGACGCATAAAATGTTATGCGTGGTGGAACCATTTCCAAGCTTTGAAAAAAAGAAGGTATTGGAAAAGAAAAAGTTGACTCACGAAAAGCAGAGTAAGAAGGTGAAACGATTCCCTCATATCCTATAGCAGCGCCTCACATGCATGACACGTGAGTGTCAGCATTAGTTTTTATAACAACACCTCATGTGAAGCACATGTGAGTGTTGACGTAAAAAAAAGAGAAAAAAGAGGGGAGGTTTGTCATTCATGCTTCAAAGAAATTTATAAATTGAGGATGATAAAAAGAAAGAGAAAAAAACAAATATCATCAAAATGTCTACAATGGAAAAACGCTAAATTCCGAACAGGGATTCTCAAACTTAAATGCAAGCTTGAGTAAGACGCTCCTAGCCTCTTTGAGCATCTTCTTACGCATCCTTTCACGAATACAAGCTTGGTGATCTCCGCTGATGTCTTCCACCCTCTGGTATGCGGATAGTATCACTGTTTGTTGGAAGACACGATGCAGAACAACGACGATATCATCTCTCCGCTTCTTCAAGATTAGGCCCATCAGATATACTGAATGCACACTGTCTTCAGCGTCATCAAATACCTCAAGCGGCATAGCCTCATCAAGCTCAGGAAATGCTTCCTAGATCGATCCAACGATAATCTTCAAAAAGGCAGAACGGCAAGGGAGCAATCGACCGTTGTGATCATCAAAGCGACGCATCATCTTATCGCATTGAGCATTAGTATACTCCTGGCCTTGAAAGCGACCTTGTATGCGGATGTCTTCATAGGAGACAGTTTCCTCGATGTCATAAAGATGACCAACCATGATACCTGAAAAGAAAACCAATGGAGGGTTAGTGATTAAAATACTAAAATCACTACAGTCTAAAAAAAACAGTGGGCCCCACAAAATCAAAATGATGCCTCATCAATGATAAGACATGTGCCCATTGTGAGAATCCAAAAGGATTCTCATTAAATGAATAGTGTTCATTAAATAAACAGTGGAGTTAAAAACTCCCAATATTCCCCGAAAAGGCGGGCTCTTTAAAACAAACAACATATTCAAATCTGTGAAAAAAAGAGAAGGGATTAAAACCCCAAAAAATTCTGGAAAAAAAGGGGAAAACATCAAAGAGAACTAAAGGGAATAAAATTCCTAAAGTTCTTAAGATCCAAATCAGAGCCAAGCTCTGCAAAAAAAAATGGAATTAAATTCCCCTAAACAGTAGGGATTAAAACCTAGAATAATCCCCTTGCTAAAAATTTCATAGGTTAATTGATGGAATCAAATTCCAGAAAAAATGTCAAGATTGACAGTAGGATAAAAGCCTAAGAAAGAGAATCAAAGATTCTCAAGTCTTGTATGAGGACATTAAGATCCACAATCCGTATAAAAAAAGAAGGGTTTTTTAGATCTCTAAGAGATCGATTAAAAAAAAGAGTTAAACTCTGTCGAATCTGATGATGGATCTTAAATCCAAAACTAAGAAAATATATATGCTCAAAAGGAGTTAAGATCTAAGCTTTAATTCATAATTCTTACCAAGAAATTTGGCAGCGTATACTCTGTTCAAAAGAGTTCTTTAGGACAGAGATCTAAGCTCTGGAATGAGAATTAAATTCTCAAAAGAAGAGAAAGGCTTAAGGAAGAAGATGATGAGACAACAGTCATCCCAAGGGCCAAATGCCCTATTTATAAGACGTGGGAGGAACGGTTCAACTTTATCGGTGATCTAACGGTGGTAAAAGTAACACCGTTGAACTCACGTGTTAGCCACATGAGAACAGCGGTGGGGGAATTCGTTCCCCTAATAATTAAACATAATAATAAGAGATAAGCTCTATTAAGATTCTCAATGAGGCAGCGCCTCACGTGCTCCCTATGAGAGCGCCAGCGCCGACACCAGTTTTATAGGATTGAATTCTATAGTGGCGCTGCATGTAAAGTTCACGTGAGCGCCAATGCACAAACCATATGAGCGCCTGTCATATATAAGAATTAAATTCTTAAGTAGCGCCCACGTACACAACACGTGAGCGCCAGCGCCTAAACTAAAGCAGGTAGAATTAAATTTCATATGAGAATTACTTCCCTAAAATTTGGGATATTCTCTGTTAAATAGGGCCATTGGATCAAAAATCCAGTGGTGATGATAAATCATCAAATGATAAAATTAAATTTTTTAGGAGAAAATATCTCCCTAATCTTTCTAAGTGAGAAAGATATTCTCGGCTGGATCAAAGATCCAATGATAGAATTAAATTCTATTTTTGAGAATATATTTTTCTAATCTTTCTAAATAAAAAAAGATTGTTCTCTGTAAAACAGAGAGCTCTTGGATTAAAATCCAATCGTGGTTAAAAATCACCGTTTGACAGAATAAAATTTTGTATATGGGAAAATATTTTCCCATTCTTGTTAAAAACAAGAAAACATATTCTGTGAAACAGAAATCACCGGATCAAAGATCCAACGGTGGGTAAAATCGCCTAAATAAATTTTGAGACCAATTAAATCAATTGGTATCTCTCAAATGAGAGATTTTCTCAAATGAATTAACAAATTTGCCTTTCCTATATAAAAGATCCGAGACTTCAAGTCTCATATAGAGAATTGACCCCATAAGTTTCTCCACAAAAAGAAAAATAGAGAATTTAATTCTCAAAAGAAGAAGAACATCTCCCTCTTTTCATACTATAGATAAAGAAAATGAAGAGGTCAAAATATCTTCTTTGCTTAGTATAAACGGAAACAAAGGTTTAACCCTTCATATAAGAACCTAGTTCTTCCTCTAATTTGAGATTTGCAAAGCAAATCTCTCAACTTGTAAATCTCTCAACAAGTTGAGAATTCAATTCTCATCGGAGAGATTTTGTCCTTCAGACTCAAGATTTAGAGGAAAGAACTAGATGAAAAGAAAAGACAGAAATGAAACATGTCCCAGGGATTCAATTCCTTTGAAAATAGGGTTTAACCTTAAAAAGAACTTAGTTCTTAAAGAAAACTCGATCCCAGATCTTCGAAATAAAGGTCTTGGTGATTATTAATAGTCAAAATATCATTAACAGAGATTTAATCTCTAAAAATAAAAAAGAACTCAGCGCTTCTCGTGAAAAACACGTGATCACCCAAAAGATCCCCAAAACAAAGGAATTAGCAGCTCACGTGCTTCCCAAGTGGGCGCCCCCAACAAAGGACTCAGTGCCTCATGTGCTTCCTATGTGAGTGCCCAAAATAGAAGGCCAGCGCCTCACGTGAAATACACGTGAGCTCTGAGTAAAAGTTCTTAGCACTTCATATGCAGCTAAAACGGCTGAGTGCTTGACACTAATTGGGCAGCTCCCAGCGCTTCACGTGAAACACACGTAGGCGTCCAACAAAATAAATAAGACCGTGTCTCATGTGCCCCTCACGTGACCGCCATACAAAGTGCTTAGCACTCTATATTTAGTCAAAATGACTGAAGTGCTTAGCACTGTTTGGGCAGCGCACATGTCAGAATGTTTCACATGATACACATGTGAGCACCAGAGCTCCAAACAAGTGCTTAGCACTCCTGCATAGAAAAAAGGGCTGAGCAAACAGAACCCTAATAAGTGCTTAGCACTTTTGAATAAAAAAAATGAGAAAGAAGAAAAGACTGAGCAGACCAATTCCAAATTGGCTAAGTACTTCTGAAAGTTTCTTGCATCTGAGCTCAAATGCTCTGTTATTGGATCTTAAATAAAAAATGAAAATATTGCTAAGTTGATCTTAGTTTCAAATAAGACTAACGTATTCTTAGTTAAAAATAAATTGAGCCCAAATGCTCGTATGTTTAAGCTGATCTTAATCTCAAACTAGATTAACGGTCCTTAAATAAAACAAAATATATTTGAACTAAAGGAATATATAATCTAAGTTCAAAACCCAAATCTAAAATATACGGATTTGGATCGATCCGCATCCTACAGGCAACCACATAAAATAGTCTCCGTATACAATCCGCGGGCAACCCCATAAAAACAAAATAACACACGGCATGAAGTGAACTACCGAAGAAGGAGAAAGTGGTTATCGTAACGTGGTAACGTAATTAACTGCAGGGGCTTGTGTCTACAGGGAAGAGCGACCCTACAATCAAAAACCCCTCACAAATGAGGGGGAATCTGATAAAGTCTGCTACAACGGCCGTATCTGTCCAAACCTCCGATATATGGTGCCATAAATGAACTTGGTATATTCGGAGAGATGGATGGGTAAGTCCAAATAGTATCTGCCCCCAAATTCAGGCCAGGCATTCCAACGTCTCAGTCCAGTCTTTTGGCAGTAAACAATGCGGATTATCGCACATTTTGGTTCCGGTGAGCGAGAGCCGAACTCTTCATGGAGCGTCGTTTTCGAAGAAAAAGAAAATACGGTTTTAAACGAAATAAAAGAATTTCAAATCACCTTTAAAATAATTATATATATGCGACTTAAAGGAAAGAAATTTTGTATATCCAATTTCAATAAAATATTCTAAATTAAAAGATTAAGTTTTTATTAAAATCCCTCAAGTTTTCTAAAAGATAGATTTTTCATGATGTAACGACCCTAAATTTCATTTACCACCTCTTTTGTTTTAATTATTAAAAGATGTTGTTTTCTGTTCTTGAATCGGGTTATAAGTTATTCTTGTTAATTTAGAGTAAGAACAACTTATAGTCCATTGGTTAAGTCTCTACACCGTTGTCCTATAGTCCGTGTGTTTGAATCCTTGCAGCCACAATTATTTTTATTATTTTTCTTTTCAACATTTTGGAAGCTTAAAAGTATTCAAGAACTTTATACGGGGTTACCAAAAGTTATAACAGAAAAGTGGTGTGTAAAAAGGATATTTGGCTTGAACCCCGAGACCAAAGCCCACGACCTGGATACCCTTTAGCGCCCCTATCGGCGCCCTTGATCAGTTTGGGCCCGTCTTCTCTATGGGTGACTATTTGACTCTTCTCAACCCTATTGAATATGCTAAACCCCCTGTAGATATCAGAAAAGGTTCGGAGTTAAAATCACCCAATTGCTACTTCTGCACTGCTGGGTTCCTCTCACTAATTTACACTTGAGTATCAAACGCTCGAGTTTTAGAGACGCTTGGGATTGACATCACTGACCGCTACTTCTCTATCTGCCTTCAAACTGGTCTCCCATAGGATCGGCCGAAAGTAAACTAGGCCCCTTAAAGAGTCAGTCAACTTACTCCTTGCTTCTTAATGGGTCAGTCAACTTATTCCCGGTCCTTTCAACGGTTGGCCAACTTATTCCCGGCCTCTTAACGGGTTGTTCAACTCATTCCCGGCTCTTTCAACGGCTGGTCAACTTATTTTTGGTCTCTTAACGGGTCGGTCAACTCATTCCCGGGCGCTTAACGGGTTGGACAAATTACTCCTAGCCCCTTAACGGGTCGGTCAACTCATTCCCGGCCCCTTAACGGGTCGGTCAACCAAGACCCGGACCCTTTAAAGTCCGGTGAACAAATTCTTAGCTCTCTCAATGGCCGTTCAACCAAGTTCTATACCTTTTAAAGTCCGATCAACCAAGACTTGGCCCTCTTAACAGCCAGTCAACCAAAACCCGGACCCCTTAAAGTTCGGTCAACTAAGACTCGGACCCCTTAAAGTCTGGTCAACCGAGATGCTCATACCCCTTAAAGTCCAATCAAGCGAAGTCCGAGCCCCTTAAAGTTCGGTCAAGCGAAGCCTGGACCCCTTAAAGTCCGGTCAAGTGAAGCACGAACTCCCGTAGGGTCCAGCTAGGATGTGACTCAGCCCCCTTAGGGCCGGCTTGGTCTAGGACCGGTTCCCTAGGGCCGGCTTGGTCTAGGATCGTGTTAGTTATATGTATTCCCTAGAGGCTATTACTGTACATGTGATGTATATTGTAGTGGATGCTTGGACATATATAGGGAGGACTTTCTTGCTCGACATGATAGTATGCTATCTGGTTACTCTTTATCTTAACATGTATACTGATTGTCTCTCTGTTACATGTTGGTAAAGCCCTTAGGATGTGTACTTGACTGCCTGGATTATGATGCGGATCATACTAGTATGACAGATGTAGTTGGTAAGTACATCCTTTAATGTCCCTAGTCGTGAGTGTATCGAGACGGGGCATCGATATACCAGAGTAGACTAGCGTATAGCTTCTCGACCCATACAGATGGGTGATGGATGATCCCATATCCATTGGTGTTTGAGATCAGAGATGATATACGGGTGCTCAGTGGATACTGGGTACACTGGACGGACCCGCCGAGAACTCCCAGATGGTATTATACCTCACGTCAGATGGCATTTCTCTGGTGACACTGGTACAGGTTAGTCTGTTGACCCGAGATCGTCATAGAGTCTTGTGTGATTCCCACTTTGCTTTGATTTCCACCTTACCACGTTCAAGAGAACGTGCAAAACGGTAGTTTTTAGGTATAGTCCCGAGTCACATGGAGGCAATGAGCGATAGGAGGGGATTCGTCTCTCCCGGTATTGGGGGTTGATGTTGCGCTGTGCTCGATTGGCTATAACAGGAGGTCCCTGGCCAGGGCTGTTCCTAAGATTTACTGGTAAGTGTTATCAGTAGTTTCTCGACCCGTTATGAGCCTCATATTGGCATGACTTATCGAGTTATTGGGGTTTGACGTTTACCGCCCCCAGGCGAGATATGCGACATATCTGACGAAGAGACCGGACTATACGGTAGTGTTACTGATTGAATTCACAGGAGTATGAGCAGGCATGCTTGTTGATCTTCTGATCGCTCAATACCCGGGTGGCCGTTACGTTTAGCAGACCACTTGCGGCTTGTGGGTGTTTGATATGATCATCACCTACTGCCGGCGTATTGACGATTCTTCAGAGTCCTACAAAGAGGTTTCCTGGTTCATGCGAAACGGAGTAGGAGCATATATGTGATATGTGCGGGACTGAGATTAATGCGCGTATGTAATACCACATTCTATTCTCGTGGTTTGTGACATCGGTCGATTATATGTGATATAGCCGGGTTATCAGATCAAGTGTTGATTCGATAAGTTGTTGCATTTGATATTAGTCGGTTATATGTGATATAGCCGGATTATTAAATCAAGTGTTAATTTAATAATATAATGTATAATTGTATATTTGATATACTAGATTACATTAACTAATATTAGCTCACTTAAACATTTCTTTTTCTCACTAGTGTGCATTAGTATATATGTGATATATATTAGTGTACATTTTATTGTGTCATGCTTGATGCCACATGCTACATGGGTGTATGAGACTTACACCATGGTTATAATAATGATAAGATTTTTATTTATTTAGGTAATTCACAAATTAGTGGAAATTGTCACATGCTTGGAAGCTTGGAGAAGCTAGTAGCATCTTTGACTTAGTCTACTAGTTTTGTTTTACTTGTAGATATTTATTAACCTAACCATTATTATAACCCATGGTTTATTCTCTACATGGGTTAGTGTATGACACTAACTCACCCATGATTGCTATTCTCACCTCATTAGTTCATTCTCATCTCTTCTCTTCATCTTCTTCATCCTTGAGAAAAAGCTTTCTAGCTTTTGGAAAAGTGAGAAAATATTGTGAGAAAAATAAAACTAAAGTGAGCCAATTTCCAACTTCATCATTCTCTAATACTTGCCATTTAGTTTAGGGTGTTTCCTTCACTAATTTCACAATTAGTGAAGAGATAGCATGAGCTTGAGTCTCTTCGACATAGATCAACTTCAGCCTCGAAGACTTCGAGCAAGCTTGTTCATTGCACCGGGAGAACCCTTTCTAGAGTTCGGGGATAACAACTTGTAGCGAAGGACTACTACACGGAGCTTTAGAAGTGAAGGACCGGTCTACAAAGGTTGTATTTTTCATTCACTTAGATGTAAAGTAGTTTACATTTAGTTTCGTCACATTTTCTTGTAAAGATTCTATGGTTAGGGTTAACTAGAACGGCAAATTTTTGAAATTGGTATGGACGATGCCTCCCGAAACCTTGCTTCTATGCTAGGAAACCCTGCAGTGGTATCAGAGCCATGCTAGAAAATTAGATGGATTTTGTTAAGATTACAAAACCGAAATACTCCGAAACTTGAAACACGAAAAACCACTTTCTGTCGATTTTAAAAATTCCTCTAAAATTTTTTTAAACAATTGCAGAATGTTGTATGTGATGCAACATGAACACACAAGAAAATTTAGCCCCTCTCCTCAGAAAATGGCCGGCGACATGCACATTTATTCCGGCGACCTCGGTTTTTTAGTGCTGGAATGGGCTGAATTTTTTGGTCTGTTCCAGTGACTGGGTTTTAGTGTTTCAGGCGTTGTTTGTTTTTTCTAAGTTTGCATGTGATGTGATCTTACACTATAATCAATTCGGAGTGTTTCGTATTCGTAGTTTTAACATTGTTTCGGGTATTCGCATGAGCGTCTAGGCGAAGTTAAAAAGTTCGATCGAATGTCAGAAACCCATTTTTCCAAGTTTATGGTATTCGGAAAAACATGCAAGTAATTCTGTGGACCCTCAAGAAGAATGAAACCCTAACTCGATATAATGACCATGGAACGCTTACGAACCTTAGAGTTTGTGGCAGTTCTACGGTACCATTAATGAGGTTTAGGTTTGCCCTTCTACGGCTGGTCTATAGGTACTGTGGCATGTTCTGGGTATTTATGAACTATACTCAAGTGTTGAGCTGTGGGGAAATTATGGGACTTTGATGAATCGATCGAAAAGTTTAACGTCGTTCGGATATCATATGATGGGATACAATACTTGGAATCCACACTAATTTGAATTTTATAAATCTAGCAATTTAGTCTCATTTGATCGGTTGCCACGGGATTTTGAAGTGATCAAAAGTCTGTTGCAGTCACGTAGCGTACGCGGATACTCGCCGGGTAACATTATTAGATAGCCACGCCCTATAACCCCGACCAAGTGACTATAGGAGAACCCCGTTGCCAAAAGCATCTGTCCGGATGCTCGCAGCCGCGGTGTTCCGCCTAAGTGCAATTTTTCGACGGTATCAGGGGGTGCGGCCATCTACTAAACTTTCCAACGAGCATTCGATCAGGTTATCGGGAATCTTGTTGAATTACCTGACCGGTTATTGAAAAGTGTTTTCAATATCGAGACTAAAATGCGGGATTTATAATTGTTAGGCATGTGATGTCTAAGGAATTCATTTGGTTGGGCATGAAATCCAAAGTATGTGATACATTAGGTTTAAGATGTCCAAGGTGGTTGCAGATTCCAATTGTTGTAGTTTTTCACTTTCTTTTCTGTGACCATAAGTGTAATATGTGGTGTATCGTCGGTTTCGTTGCTATATGTCAACGACAATTGGGATATGCATATTTACTTATGTTGATGACATGTGATGTTATGTGTTACTTTGATATGTTATATTGGATCGTCGTATTTGAATAGCCGGGGTTTTTTTTATGTGAGATGAGAGTTTTTCATTTTCATTAATGTAAAAACTTGTATGTAATATTCTTTTATTGGGGCACTTCCGGGTTGAGGAAGATGTCACCATTGATGTATATTATTTACTTTTCGGCATTGATAGACCCAAGGAGGAGAGCACAAGTGACCGGGTTCTAGAGTCCAGTGGGAAACCATCTCGAGGAGTCGAGTCCGGGTCTCCCAACTCTAGAATTGGTAAGGTTGCTTGCCGCTCTCGTAAGGGTCTAGATATGTGGGTTTGGCTATTCATCACGACCGTGGAATCCGTGTTTTATACATGCTTAATATGAAACCCGGAAATTCTAGTTTATCCAATATTTCATATGTTGTTTTCTGCTGCGATATTCTGTGATGTGATTACTATATATGATGAGATAGATACTGTATATAGTATATGTGATATATTATATAGACGTTGCTTATGTTTTACACCCGCGCTAGCCCTGCCCCGCTCTGCCGTTAGCTACCTAACCTAACGGTGCATGACGGGACATCGAGGCGAATGCGGATGGCATAAGCGTACGTTGTATTTATTCGTGATGCTTAGGTAACTTAAATGATGGGACTTCATTAATGAGATTAATGAAAGAAAAGAAACGTAAAGATGTTGTAGAAACTTGTTTTAAAAACTGGTAGCTCTAGTTCTTGCTTTGCATAGCGGTATTCCTTGTAGAATATCCAGCACCTTATTCGATAAGGAAAGAGCCGAGATCCCTTCAACGGGTGTGACCTCTTTAGCGAAACTAGCAGATGCTACAAACTCGGATTGACTTTTGATTACTTTTATAGTTTTTGCTTTGCATAGTGGTATTTGTGAAATATCCTGCACCTTATTCGATAAGGAAAGAGCCAAGATCCCTTCACCGGGAGCGACCTCTTTAGCAAAACTAGTAAAGGCCTAAAAAACACTCCTTTTCAAAATTACTTGATTCTACAACGATATCAAGTTCATTACGCAAAAGGTTTTCTTAAAAACCTGTCGTAGCCCTCCGTTATTTTAGATAAGTACTTCATAGTATTCGTGCTATGTTGGTTGGCTTTCGTCAAGGCGTAGTGTGTGGTAGCTATTTATACTTATCTGTAAAAGCATATGATGTGATTGAGTTAGGGTAGTCGTGCAACGTTTTTGGCTTTCGTCAAGGGTCGTGCGGGTAGGTTTAATTCAATCATGAAATGTACGGGTTGAACTTGACTAGCAGCCTATGGTTTGTTGGCTTTCGTCAAGGTCATAGGATGCTAGGGGCAAAATTATCGGGAATTTCAAGTGTTGAAATTTGCAATGAGATTGCATACCTTCTATGAGATAGTTGGATCCCGATACCCACTGCAAGTAATTGTTACTCCAGGAAGAGTTTTACACATTACAATTAGCCGATCAAGTAGGTGTCTAGAAAGGTGTCAACGGGGTTACGCCCCTGGGAAAATGGGGTCTATTTTAATTAGGTCCGTGCGAAAGCACAGGAAACCTCCCTCAAAGTACCGGCACTGGCCTGGCTGAAAGATTGGCAAACTTGTAGAGTGTAATTAATCCCGGCTAGTCTTTCCTTTTAGGGTTTGAAGGAAGATTTGATAAAAACAGTGGGAGACATTCTGATTAAATAAAATAATAACCAATCTAATTTTGCAAGAGCGCACACAGAGTGTTTTCTTCTCTCTCTCTCTCTCCAGGTAGCGACCATGTCACGCCTTAATCAAGATAATAATATGGATGTATTGACCGAACCCGCTTGTTATACTATATTGAGGACGTTGGTCCCACTCCAACTTATAATTGTTATAAGACCAAGCAGAAAATAGAGGATTACCAGGATTCCCGTGCCTCCCAAACGAAGAAAGTGCATTTTTATACATCTTCTTCGGGTGTGTTCATTACAGAGATCCGTGTTCTCTCAACGTAGATCATCTTGGATTTCGAAGACTTCAAGCAAGCATGCATCATTCACCTTGTGGAGCCTCTCAAGAGTCCGGGAGTTCTTTGATCGCAGCGAAGGGACCACTACTTGGAGCTAATGAAGTAAAGGAACGTACTACAAAGGTTGTAATCCCTACTCACTTAGTTGTAAAGTTGTTTACATCTAGTTTTCGTATGATTCTTTAGTTAAGATTCTTGGTTAGGGTTCTTATAGCATGACAATTTTTTAATATGGCATGGATGATGCCACCCGAAACCTTGCTGTTGTGCTTTGGAACCCTACAGTGGTATCAGAGCCAGGTTAGAGAATTAGACGGATATTGTAGGATTACGAAACCGAAACAACTCCGAAACACCCGATTTAAAACCCTGGTTTCTGTCGAATTTTTAAATGTGTCAAAAAATTATTTTAGCAACTGAAGAATGTTGTATGAGATGCAACATGAACACAGTGTAAAATTCAGCCCCCCTCGCCGGAATTTGGCCGACCACATCCATATAAAAACCGGCCTGCTCAGCCATATTTAGGATTTCTGGGTTGAATTTTTCAGTGTGTTCCAGTCTCTGGGTTTTGGTATTTCAGGTGTTGCTTGTTTTTGCTAAATTTGCATGTGATGTTATCTTTGTACAAAGACAATTCGGAGTGTTTCGTATTCGTAATTCTAGCTTTGTTTCGGGTTATTTAGACGGTGTTAAAAAGTTCGAACGGATATCAAATATCCACTTTAACCCTCGCCGGAAATTTTCCAAGAGTAGGATTTTTTTCCAAGTTAAAGAACATTCAAAAATCATGCAAATAATGCGTGGACCCTCTAGAAGAATGAAACCCTAACTCGAATCTATGACCGTAAGAACCGCCGCCAAAGCATAGGGTTTGCGGTAGTTCCACGTCGCCATAGGTGAGGCAAGGGTTGACCCTTCTACGGCTGGTCCATAGATACTGTAGTATGTACTGAGTATTTTTAAATTGCGCTCAAGTGTTGAGCTTTTTGGGAAATTTTGGTTGTTTGTTGATTCGATCGGAATGTTTAATATCGTCTAGTTTTTTCTGAAATGTGATACAATATTTGAAAATCATATTGTTAGGCATGAAATGCGAAGTATGTGATATTTCGGGTTTATGATGTCTAAGGTGATTTTGGATTCCAAATGTTGTAGTTTGACATTTTCTTTTCTGTGACCGTAACTGTAATATGTGGTGTATCGCCGTTTTTATTGCTATATATCAACGACAATTGGGATACACATATTTACTTACGTTGATGACATGCGATATTATGTGTTGCTTTGATATGTTATATTGGATCGTCGTGTATTGAATAGTCGGGGGTTTTATGTGAGATGAGAGTTTTTATTTTCATTCATATAAAATTAATTATATGTAATATATTTTTATTGGGGAACTTCCGGATTGAGGATGATGTCACCATTGTTGTATACTATTTACTTTTCCGCATTAGGATAGACCCAAGGAAGGGAGCACAAGTAACTGGGTTGTAGAGTCCAGTGGGAGACCATCTCGAAGAGTCGAGTCCGGGTCTCCTAACTTTAGAATTGGTAAGGTTGCTTGCCACTCTCGTAGGGGTCTAGGGATGTGGGTTTGGCTATTCATCGCGACAATGGAATTCGTGTTTTATACAGGCTTAAAATAAAACACGGACCTCCTAGTATATCCAATATTTCATATGTTATCTTCTACTGCTAATATTCTGTGATGTGATCACTTTATATGTTTGAGACGAATGCTTTATTATTATATATATGATATATAATAAATGTTGCTTATGTTTTGCACCCGCGCCAGTCCCGTCCCACTATGCCGTTAAGTAACCTAAAGATACATAACGGGACACTGTGGCGAATGCGGATGGCATAAGCGTAAGTTGTATTTTTGTTTCTTCTGTGATGCTTAGGAAGCATAAATGATGGAACTTCATTAATGAGATTAATAAAAGAAAATTAAACCTAAAAGATGTTGTAGAATCAAATTTTTCAAAAAGAGTAGCTCTAGTTTTTGCTTTGCATAGCGGTATTTCTTGTAGAATATCCAGCACCTTATTCGATAAGGAAAGAGCCGAGATCCCTTTATCGGGAGTGACCTCTTTAGCGAAACTAGAAGATGCTACAACTATCTCGGTTTTGTTTTTGATTGCTTCTATATTTCTTGCTTTGCATAGTGATATTTGTGAAATATTCTGCACCTTATTCGATAAGGAAAGAGCCGAGATCCCTTTACCGGGAGTGACCTCTTTAGTGAAACTACTAAAAGCCTCAAAAACACTCCTTTTCAAAAATCACTTGTTTCTACAACTATATCAAGTTCATTACGCAAAAGGTTTTCATAAAGATCCATTGTAGCCCTACGACATTTCAGATAAGTAATATTTAGTATTCGTGCTACATTTGTTGGCTTTCGTCAAGGCGTAGTGTGCGGTAGCTACTTACTGCTTATCTGCCGCATATGATGTGATTAGATTAGGGTAGTCGTACGACTTTGTTGGCTTTCGTCAAGGGTCGTGCGGGTGGGTTTAATTCAATCATGAAATGTATGGGTTGAACTTGACTAGCGGACTATGGTTTGTTGGCTTTTGTCAAGGTCATAGCACGTCAGGGGAAAAAGTATTATCGGGAATTTCAAGTGTTGAAATTTGCAATGAGATTGCATACCTTCTATGAGATAGTTGGATCCCGATACCCAATGCGAGTAAGAGTTACTCTTGGGAGAGTTTTACACATCACAATTAGCCAATCAAGTAGGTGTCTGAAAGATATTAACGGGGTTACGCCTCTGGGAAAACGAGGTTTATTTTAATTAGGTCCGTACGAAAGCACGGGGAACCTCCCTAAAAGTACCAACACTGGCCTGGCTGAAAAATTGGCGAACTTGTAAGGTGTAATTAATCCCGGCTAGTCTTACCCTTTAGGGTTTGAAGGAAGATTAGATAAAAACAGTAGGAGCCATCCTGATTAGATAAGATAATAACCAATCTAATCTTGCAAGAGCATACGCTAAAGTGTTTTCTTCTCTCTCTCTCCAGGTAGCGACCATATCAGGCCTTAATCAAGATAATAATATGGATGTATTGACCGAACCTTATTGTTAAACTAAGTAGGGGAACGTTGGTTCCGTTCTTTCTTATAATTGTTATAAGACTGAGCAGGAAATAGGGGAATATCCGGATTTCCACGTTGTCCAAACAAAGAACAAGCATGTTGATGCATCTTCTTCGGGTGTGTTTGTTATCGAGAACTGATCTCAGTTCACTCTACGTCCTGGGTATTAGATACCGGATCAGGATCCCATATATGTAATATGTTGCATGGGCTAAGGAAAGGTAGAGAACTGGGAATGAGTGATCATTCTGTAGGAGTAGGGAATGGCACAAATGTTGCAGCTAAAGCAGTTGGTGAATATCACCTTGTATTACCAAATGGTAATACATTGGTTCTGAACGAATGCTATTACATACCGACCCTGATATGCAATCTTATATCAGTTTCTTTATTAAGTAAAGAAGAATATAATTTTGTAGTACAGGATAATGTTATGAACATCTTTCTGAATCAAAAGTTGATTGGATTAGGCTCGTTAAATAATGGCATATACGTTCTAAATCAAACCATGGTTCTTAATATACAAAACACACATAGGAGGAAGAGTTCAGAAATGAACGAATCCTTCTTGTGGTATTGTAGACTAGGTCATATCAATGCGACACGACTAGCTAAATTACATAAAGATAGATATTTGAATCCATTCGAATTATCATCTTATGAAACTTGTCATTTATGTCTCAAAGAAAAGATAAACCAAAACTCCGTTTAGTGGACACGGAGAAAGAGTTACGGAACTCTTGGGACTGATACATAGTGATGTATGCGGTCCCATGTCTACACATGCCAGGAATGGTTCTTCGTACTTCATTACATTCATTGACGATCTCTCAAGATATGGGCATGTGTTCCTGTTGAAATACAAGTCTGAAGCTTTTAAGAAATTCAAAGAATATAAGAACGAAGTTGAGAACTAAATGGGTAAAAGTATTAAGATCCTTCGATCTGATCGAGGAGGAGAATACTTGAGCAATGAGTTCCTGGACTATCTAAAAGAGAATGGAATTCTCTCTCAGCTTACTCCTCCGTATACACCACAACACAACGGTGTATCGGAACGGAGGAATCGTTATTAGATATAGTGCGCTCTATGATGAGCACTGCAGTTGCCTAATTCCTTTTGGGGGTATGCACTTGAGACAGGCATATACCTATTGAATATGGTCCCTACCAAATCAGTGCCTACCACTCCATATGAGATATGGAAGGGGAAGAGACTATGTCTTAATTATGTTAAGATATGGAGTTGTCCGGCTTATGCCAAAAGGCACAATCCGGACAAACTCGAGGTAAGGTCTGTTCTGTGTAAGTTTATAGGATATCCCAAAAAATCACAAGGATATATCTTCTACCACACCGAGGAACTAAAGGTGTTTGTTTCTCGACATGCCACCTTTTTAGAAAAGGAATTTCTTGCAAAGGAAATGAGTGGCGAAGAGGTAGAACTGGAAGAAGTTCCAGCGATACAAACTACGACAGAAGATTTGGTAGAAACAGAGGATTCGATAGTTCCTAACGAACCTCAGCCTCTCCGCCGATCTAGTAGGGTTCCTCATCCACCAGAGTGATACTACAGTTTTCTCATTGATGGTGGGAGCAAGGATTGCATCATGGAAGATGATGACCCAAAGGAAATTAGTGGCGAGGAACTAAAGGTGTTTGTTTCTCGACATGCCACCTTTTTAGAAAAGGAATTTCTTGCAAAGGAAATTAGTGGTGAGGAGGTAGAACTGGAAGAAGTTCCAGCGATACAAACTACGACAGAAGATTTAGTAGAAACAGAGGATTCGATAGTTCCTAACGAACCTCATCCTCTCCGCCGATCTAGTAGGGTTCCTCATCCACCAGAGTGATACTATGGTTTTCTCATTGATGGTGGGAGCGAGAATTGCATCATGGAAGATGATGACCTAACTAGCTTCGAGCAAGCCATCACGAGTTGGGACTCTGTGAAATGGCTGGATGCAATGCGATCTGAGATGGAATCCATGTACACCAACAAAGTATGGACTTTGGAAGTTGCTCCTGAAGGGGTAAAACCCATTGGGAGCAAATGGATCTTTAAGAAAAAACTTGGTGTAGATGGAAAAGTTGAGACTTTCAAAGCTAGACTTGTTGCAAAAGGTTTTCGTCAACGACCAGGTGTGGATTATAATGAAACCTTTTCTCTAGTGGCTATGCTTAAGTCCATCCGGATCCTACTTGCCATCGCTGCATACCATGACTACGAAATCTGGCAAATGGATGTTAAGACCGCCTTTCTAAATGCTGATTTAGAAGAGTGTGTGTACATGATTTGGCCAGAGGGCTTCATGGACAGTAGGAGCAGCGAAAAGGTGTGCAAGCTGCTTAAATCCATCTACGGGTTGAAGCAGGAATCACGGAGTTGGAACATCTGTTTTGATATGGTAGTCAAAGAGTTTGACTTCATCAAAAACATAGATGAACCTTGTATATACAAGAAGGTGACAGATAGTAAGGTTGTCTTCCTCGTATTATACGTGGATGACATACTCTTGATAGGAAATGATGTTCCTATGCTGCACTCGGTCAAGCTCTTCTTATCACAAAGATTCTCAATGAAAGATCTAGGTGATGCCTCTTACATCTTGGGGATTAAGATTTATAGAGATAGATCTAAACGGTTACTGGGAGTGTCCCAATCTAGGTACATTGACACCATACTAAAGAGGTTTAGTATGGAAGAATCCAAGCGTGGGAATTTACCTACGATCTCTGGACTCACTCTCTCTAAAGAGATGTCTCCCAAGACTAATTTGAAGAGAGCTCGCATGCAAAGGATACCCTATGCTTCGGCAGTAGGCTCTATCATGTACGCGATGCTATGTACCAGACCTGATGTAGCATACTCACTAAGTGTAGTGAGTAGGTATCAAACGGATCTAGGAGAGAGTCACTGGACAGCTGTGAAGAACATTCTCAAGTACTTGAGAAGGACTAAAGAGATGTTCTTGGTGTATGGTAACGGAGAACTCCAGGTTGAGTCCTTTACCGAATCGAGCTTCCAGAGTGATAAGGACGACTCTAAGTCGGTCTCGGGATTTGTCTTTACCCTCAATGGAGGGGAAGTTTGTTGGAAGAGTTCTAAACAGGAAATCGTGGTAGACTCGACGATGGAGGCTGAATACATCGCTGCCAACGATGCTGCCAAAGAGGTTGTCTGGATGAAGAAGTTCATAACTGGACTTGGTGTGGTTCCATCCATTGAGTGTCCAATACCTTTGTATTGCGATAACAATGGAGCAGTGGCCTTGGCCAAGGAACCCATGTCCCATCAGAGATCCAGACATATTCTGAGGTGGTATCACCTGATCCGGGAGATAATTGATCGTCGGGAGATCGAGGTTAGGAAAGTTGACACAAAGAACAACATAGCAGATCCATTAACGAAGGCCATACCCTAGATACAATTTCAGAGACTCTTCGGGATGTTGGTTATGAGATACTACAACAACTGGCCTTAGTGCAAGTGGGAGATTGTTAGTTATATGTATGCCCTATAGGCCATTATTGTACATGTGATGTATATTATAGTAGATGCTTGGATATATATAGAGAGGACTTTCTTGCTCGACATGATAGTATGCTATCTGGTTGCTCATTCTCTTAACATATTGACTTGTATTGTGATACTGTCTTGCTCTCACATGTTGATAAAGCCCTTAGGATGTGTACTTGACTACTAGGACTATGATAAAGATCATACTAGTGGGGCCAGGATAGTCCACAAGCACATCCTATAATTGTTCCTAGTCGAGGGTATCGAGGAAGGGCATCGATATTCCAGAGCAGACTAGCGTATACGCATCTTGACCCATATGATGGGCAATGGATGATGCCACATCCATTGGTGTTTGACATCAATGATGGTATACGGGTGCTCAGTGGAGACTGGGTACACTGAACGGACTCGCCGAGAACTCCTAGTTGGTATTATACCTATCGTCAGATAGCAGTTCTCTGGTGACACTGGTACAGGTTAGTCTGTATACCCGAGATCGTCATAGTATCTTGTGTGATTCCCACTGTACTTTGATTTCCACCTTACCAAGTTCAAGAGAACGTGCAAAACGGTGGCTTTTGGGTACAGTCCCGAATCACATGGAGGTAATGAGCGATAGGAGGGGTTTCGTCTCTCCCGATATTGGGGGTTGGTGTTGTGTTGTGCTCGATTGGCTATAATAGGAAGTCCCTGGCCAGGGCTGATATGGAGATCTATTGGTAAGTGTTATCAGTAGTTTCTCGACCCGTTATGAGCCTCACATCGACACGACTTATCGGTTACTAGGATCTGACGTTTACCACCCCTAGACTGGATATGCGACATATCAGACGAAGAGACCGGACTGTACGGTAGTGTTATTGATTGGATTCACAGGAGTGTGAGCAGGCTTGCTTGTTGAACTTCTGATCATTCAATAACCGGGTGGCCGTTACATTTAGCTGACCGCTGACGGCTTGTGGGTGACTGATATGATCACCACCTACTGCTGGCGTATTGACGAGTCTTTAAAGTCCTACACAGAGGTTTCCTGGTTCAGGCGAAATGGAGTAAGAGAACATATGTGATATGTGCGGGACCGAGATTAATACGTGTATGTGATACCGTATTCTATTCTCGCGATATGTGATATCGGCCGGTTATATGTGATATAGCCGGTTATCGGATCAAGTGTTGATTCGATGAAATGACACATATTATATTAGTCAGTTATATATGATATAGCCGGATTATTAAATCAAGTGTTGATTTAATAATTTAATGTATAATTATATATTTGATATATTAAATTACATAAACTAATATATGCCACTTAAGTAATTCTTTTTCTCATTTTTGATACATTTAACATATATGTGATATGTGTTTAATGTATTGTTTTCTTTAGTTCACAAATTATATATGTGATATATAATATTGTGACATGCTCGGTTATACATACAACTTGGGTGTATGAGAATCATAACATGCTATATGATAATGGTTAGGTTTTTATTTATATTAAGTAATTCAAATAAACTTGGAATTAGTCATGGTTGAGCTTGGATGAAGCTTGTAGAACCATTGACTAAGTCCACTTGTTTTGTTTTTCCTAAGATATTTATTAACCTAACCCTAATCAATTAGCCATGGTTTATTCTCTACATGGGTTAGCCATGACATATACTCACCATGGTTGCATTTCTAACCTCACTCTAATTCTCTTTTGATTCATCATCTCCTTCATCTCTTTCAAGCTCCATTCTAGGTTTTGAGGAGATAAAGAAAAACAATGAGAAATTAAATTCTAAAGTGAGCAAAATTCCTACTTCATCATCCTCTTCTATACTAGCCATATAATTTAGGGTGTTAGCTTCACTTATTCCATATTAGTGGAGTGATAGCTTGAGTCCGTGTTCTCTCGACGTAGATCATCTTGGATTTCGAAGACTTCAAGCAAGCATGCATCATTCACCTTGTGGAGCCTCTCAAGAGTCCAGGAGTTCTTTGATCGCAGCGAAGGGACCACTACTTAGAGTTAATGAAGTGAAGGAACAGACTACAAAGGTTGTAATCCCTACTCACTTAGTTGTAAAGTTGTTTACATCTAGTTTTCGTATGATTCTCTAGTTAAGATTCTTGGTTAGGGTTGTTATAGCAGGACAATTTTTTAATTTGGCATGGATGATACCACCCGAAACCTTGCTGTTGTGCTTAGGAACCCTACACCAAGTGTTAGTGTATATGCCCTAGAGGCCATTACTGTATCATACTAGTTTGTATATTACTTAATGGAAGCTTGGGATATTCACCTTGTATAAACAATCTTGCTCAATATAGTAGTATGCTACTTGGTTTGTTTCTGCTTCAATGTGTACTTGTGTTTATTTCAGTATATCACTATACGCATTAGTGGAGCCCTTAGGATCTTTGCTTGATTACCAGCGTTGTGATGGCAGTCACACTAGTGGGGGCTGGGTAATCTATAGGCACATCCTTATACAGGTCCCTAGTCGTAGGACTATCGAGACAGGGCATCGATACTCCGGAGTAGACTAGCGTATGCGCTTCTCATCCCAGTGTGGGAGATGGTCTGTCCCACAGCCATCAGTACGTCGTACTGGAGATAGTATACGGGTGCTCGTTGGGTTACGAGTACACTGGACAGGACTCGTCGGGAACTGACAGGTTGGTATTATACCTATCGTCAGTTATCAGTTCCCAGGTGACATGAGTACAGCTTAGTCCGCTGACTTGACACTGACACTTCGCCTCGAGTGTGTTCCCACTGCACTTTGATCACTACCCTACCACGGCTCAAAGGAGTCGTGCAAACAGGTGGTGGTTGGGTGCAGTCCCGAAGCACTTGGAGGCAGTGACGGTTAGACAGGATTCGTCTCTCCCGGTATTGGGGGTTGACATCGCGCTGTGTCTAGGAGAGCCATTACACGAGTAGTCCCTGGCCAGGGCAAGCGAGATATACTGGTAGGTTTCCAGTGTTATCTCAGGGTGTTTTGGGCTTCACTCCGACACGACTTGTACCGCTATTGGGGGACTGACGTTTTACCGCCCCCTAGGCCCGCCATGCGATGTATCAGACGAACAGACCGGACTGTACGGAGAATGTCACATTCAGACTCAGTAGGAGTTCAGATGGGGTTTCACCTCGTCAGCCTTCTTGTCGGCATCTACCTGGGGACCGTTATGCACAGCTAGTGCCGCTTGCGGTCTGTGGTTAAACCCACTGCCAGCGTAGTGTCGAGTCTTTAGAGTCCCACACAGAGGGTATTCGCCTCTGGGCAAAACAGAGTAGAGGTCGCATGGTTTTGCGACAGGGTTCGTTCTCATCCGCGCACTTGTGCTCGTTTGGAGTCCGGACGGATTATACTGGCAGGCTCTAGTTTGAGCCAGATACTGGTATATGTTTTGGGGGTTGCTTTTATATCTTGGTATTCTTGTTCCTCGGAACAAGAATGCAGGTGTGTATGCACAGTTGCTTGAGGCGGAGAATGAGGTTTTTCATTAGGGTTTCGGATCGGGTGCGTATGCACAGTTGACAGTTATCTTTTTCCAAACCCTAATGGATTTGTATATTATCTATTAATAATAGTAATTAAATAAGAATTATGTTATGGTTGTTTTTCTTGTTGACTTGTTGACCTTGGTTGACTTGTTGACCATTGACCACTTTTCATGCCTTGAAAGTCTTCCTTGATTCATGCTTACACTTCATTAAAAGAGGTATGATAGTGGTCATTCCAAAATAACCATCAACTATTCTTATTTCAATTATTATCATTTAGACAATTCATTTCTTTTTTGCAATATGGTTGCAAGAAAGAAATAATTGAGCTCATTCTATCATTCTCACTCTCTCTCCTCATTTCATCTTCTTCTTCCTCTTGAAAAGAGAAACCTTCTCATGTGTTGAGAATCATTCTCTTTAGATAGAAAAGCAAACCCTAATCACTCTCTACTCATTCTAGGATGAAGGTTTAGCAAGCCGGAAACCCTAGTTCACTCAAAGATCGAGGAAGAGCCCAAAGTCGAACCTTCGAGGTGGATCCATCTTCGACGGGAGAAGGCGACGAAAAGAGAACCATCAACCTCTACAAGGTTTGAAGAAGAAGGAGTTCAAGTTTAGGTATAACCATCTTCCATAGTAGCTAACTCTCTTTAGCTTGTTAACTAGTTTTAGTTTAGACAACGATCCCGACAAAGTTTAGTCCATGTTGCCTCTTGCGATAAAATTCGTTTTTTATACCGTTTCCGCCTCCCCGTAAGTACCGGGGGTCGCAATATGGACTTACATTGGTATCAGAGCCTAACTAAACTTAAACTAGCTTGGTAGTGAAGTGTAACGAAGTTCGGAACCGAAAAATCGCAAAACCGGAAAAACGAAAACCTAACTTTCTGTTGAAATTTTTTCTGCTCAAAATGAAAAACTTTATACTTGTAAAATCGTCTCAGGGTTTTCTAAGAACACACAAGAAAAACGATATCATGTTTCCTCCAAACCGCCGCGCTTCCGCGGCCTCACCTACTCATCTGGCCGCGGAACCGCCGCAAGTTGGTGTCTTCTTTGCATCGTTTTTCGTGCAGTGTTCTTCTGTGTTGGTTTTGGGATTTTTAAGATATATTATATGTACCCAGATTTTCCAGAACAGAAATTCACTTTTGGGGTCCTATAATTCCGTATTTTTTTCCGAACTTCACTGCACTTTGGCTATGTTGGTTATATCTGTGATGTTTGCATGTATTGAACGTCGGCTAATCGCTATAAGTCGATTAGTCGGGGTTATACATGATCTGTAATGTTCTGGAATGTGTATATGAATGTGTTGGACTGTCGCGGGTGAATAGCCGGGGTGGATGTGAGATGAGCTTTTGTTTTTCTTTCATTCATTGTAAATGTAAATTGATGTAATAATATTATTTGTTTGGCCGCACAACCGGGTCGGGGTTGTAGCCGTCATTGTATAATTCTTTTTACTGTTTTTGCTCCTAGGATAGACCCATGGTGGGGTGCACAAACTACCGGGAACTTGGCGGGTAGTTTGCCGCACCCGTAGGGGTCTTGGGTGGGGTATTTGCTATTCACCGCGACCGTGTTATCCGCTTTTCGTTTCAGGCTCGAAAGGAATGCGGATTGCTAGTATATCCAATGTATTCATCTGTGATCTGTAATGTCTATCATTGCTTTCTATTTAGGCGTTGCTTATGTTTTACAGCCGCGCTAGCCCAGCCCCCGCTCTGTCGTTAGTTAAGTAACCTAACGAGTGATGACGGGACCCCGTGGCGAATGCGAATGGCATAAGCGTACGTCATATTTTGGTTGTTTTCTGCAATGGTAGGAATTAAATGATGGGACGCATTAAAAGAACTAATGCAAGAATATCACGCATTAAAAGAACTAATGCAAGATAATAAACCAAGTTTAAGTCGATGGAACACTTTCGAAAAACCACTCGGTTCTTTTCAAAACTAACTTTTAAATGCGGAGCTTGAGCCACTCCTTCTAAAAGCTATCTCGTTCCATCGATTATATCAAGTTCACTACGTTCACGGTTTCGCCAAAACCATCCGTAGCCCTCCGTCGTTTCATATGAATATTCAACAGTATTCAAGCTGTGTTTGTTGGCCTTAGTCAAGGCACAGTGTTTGGTAGCTGGTGGGTATTCATATGTTGCATAGATAGAATGCGTTGGTTTGGGACAGTCGTATTGCCTTGTTGGCCATAGTCAAGGGTATATACGGGTGGGTTCAAATTAACCTGGATAACGACGGGAAGAACTTGACATGTGACTTATGATTTGTTGGCCTTAGTCAAGGTCATAAGAGCATGGGGCAAAAATCCACATCGGGAGTTTCATAAGTACTGAAACTTGCTAGATCTGCATACCATTTGGAGTGTGATGATTATGGTAGGATTCCTTCATTTTCGTCACGCGATGATATTTGGATCCCGATCCTACTGTGAGTATATGCTACTCCTCGGGAAATTTCTCACTAAACGATCAATGCTATAAACCTAGTAGGTGCCTAGAAAGGTGTTAGCGGGGCTACGCCCCCAGGGAAAAGAGGTTCTTAAATTAAGGAACTTCGCGAAAGCGTTGGAAAACCTCCCTCGAAGTACCGACACTGGCCTGGCTGAACGGTTAAGCAAGTATTGTACGGTGGGATTGATCCCGGCTAATTCTTCCTTTGTGGTTTGAGGAGGGATTCGAGAGACAGTGGGAGCCATCCTGTTTAGACAAATTAAAAACCATTCTAAACTTGCAAGAGCATCGTGCTAAGTGTTTCTTCTCTCCCCCTGCAGCGACCAAATCGAAATGACTGGACTTAAGTTACTTCTAGATAAAAACATATTGACAGGGCCAAACTACAAAGATTGGCTCAGGAATGTCAAATTGGCAATCTCTTACGACAAGCTGGGGTATCTTCTTACCACCAAAGCTCCCCCCGTCCCAGGTCCCACCTCCAGCGTCGCGGATAAGGAAATCCGTAAGACTTGGGAGATAGACAGCGCGAAGGCCAGATGCCTCGTACTTGCCTCGATGGACAACGACCATCAGAGGAGGCACGAGAATATGGATTTGGAATCCATATTTCTTCATACAAAAGAACTGTATGGAGAGCAGTCTCGTATCGCAAGATACGAAGTGTCGAAGAAGTTATTTTCGACAAAGTTGGCCGTCGGATCATCGGTAGCGGACCACGTGCTTAAGATGATTGGCTACACTGAGGAGCTCGCGGAACTTGGGACCACGTTGGATAGTGAACTTTACACGGATATAATTCTCCAGTCCCTTCCATCCACTTACGCCCAGTTCATACTGAATTTCAACTTGCAAGAAAAGGAAGTTGAACTTTCAGAACTCCTCAACCTGCTGAGGAGCGCAGAGGGCACCCTACAGAAGGGTAGGGATACATCCACTTTGTTTGTAGGAGGATCTTCTTCTTCTAGGTCCAAGGCGAAAGCCAAGGGAAAGAAGAGGAAAGCCCCCGCCAAACCAAGGGGCGGTGTTAGTAAAGTGGGTGCGAAGGGAAAGGAAAAGGCAACAAAGATAGCGGGGAAGCTTGTTGGTAAAGAGGAATGCTTCTATTGTCACAAGAGTGGACACTGGAAGAAAGATTGCAGGGCTTGGAAAGCCAGGACACAGGAACTGAAGCAGGTTGCGGCTTCAGCTTCAGGTGTGTATGTTATTGAAAACTGTCTTTCTATAAACTCTACTTCCTGGGTATTGGATACCGGATCAGGATCTCATATCTGTAATTCTTTGCAGGCGTTGAGAAACCGTAGGTTTTTGAAGGCAGGTGACATGACCCTCAGAGTTGCGAACGGAGCTAGCATGGATGCTAAAGCCGTGGGGGACTATCACCTGGGAATGACAGATGGGCATGTTTTGGTTTTGCGTAATTGCTTTTTTTGTACCCAACGCAACTTGTAATATCATTTCTGTATCTTTGGTTTCTAAAGAAGGTTATGAATTTGCGTTTGTAAGTAATGTTGTAAACATTCACCTTAATCAAGTTCTGATTGGGTCAGGTACACTGAGCAATGGTATATACGTATTAAACCAACCACAGATTTTCAATGTCCAGAATACACACAAAAGAAAGTCTCCAGATATCAATCAGGCTTTCTTATGGCATTGTAGACTGGGTCACATCAATGAGACACGGTTGACTAAGTTACATAAAGAAGGATACTTGGATCCGTTCGAGTATCAGTCTTATGCCACTTGTGAATCTTGTCTTATGGGAAAGATGACAAAGACTCCGTTCACTGGACACGGAGAAAGAGCGAGCGAGCTCTTGGGACTCATACACAGTGACGTGTGTGGTCCAATGTCTACACATGCCCGAAGCGGTTATTCATACTTCATTACTTTCACAGACGATTTCTCTAGGTATGGACATGTCTTCTTAATGAAGCACAAATCCGAGGCCTTTGAGAAATTTCGGGATTACAAGAATGAAGTTGAAAAACAAACAGGCAAAAGTATCAAGATCCTAAGATCGGATCGAGGTGGTGAATACTTGAGTGCCGAGTTCCTGGACTATTTAAAAGAGAATGGTATTCTCTCTCAGCGTACTCCTCCATACACTCCGCAACATAACGGTGTATCAGAAAGGAGGAATCGAACCCTATTGGATATGGTTCGTTCCATGATGAGTAAGGCCGAGTTACCGCGATCTTTCTGGGGATATGCACTAGAAACAGCTGCACATCTCTTGAACCAAGTTCCTACTAAGACTGTGCCTACCACACCATATCAGATGTGGAGTGGGAAGAAACCCTGTCTTAAAGCCTTTAAGACATGGGGATGTCCGGCTTTTGTAAAAAAGCAGCATGCGGATAAGCTCGAGGCACGCTCAGTACAGTGCAAGTTTGTGGGATACCCAAAGAACTCCAAGGGGTATCTATTCTATTACGCAGAGGAGCAAAAAGTCCTTGTTTCTCGTCATGCCCACTTCTTGGAAACTGAGTTTTTGGAAAATCAGATAAGTGGGAGCGCAGTAGAACTGGATGAAATTCCAGAACCTCAGACTATTACTGAAAGCTTAGTGGAACCAGAGGGTTCAAAAGAACAGGACATTCCTATGCCGCTCCGTAGAAGTAGTAGGCAGTCTCATCCGCCCGAGAGATACTACGGTTTTCTCATAGACGGGGATAGAGAGGATTGCATCATAGACTATGATGAGCCTACTAGCTTCCAGCAGGCCGTTCAGAGCATTGACTCGGTAAAATGGCTGGATGCAATGCGGACCGAAATGGAGTCCATGTACACCAACAAAGTATGGACGTTGGACATTGCTCCAGACGGGGTAAAACCCGTAGGATGCAAGTGGATCTTCAAAAGGAAGATTGGTGTAGATGGACAGGTTGAGACCTATAAAGCTAGACTTGTAGCAAAGGGTTTCCGTCAAAGACCTGGCTTGGACTACGACGAAACCTTTTCTCCAGTGGCTATGCTGAAATCCATTCGGATCCTTCTTGCCATTGCTGCCTTCCACGATTATGAGATTTGGCAGATGGACGTAAAAACCGCTTTTCTAAATGGAAATTTAGAGGAGTGTGTCTATATGGATCAGCCAGAGGGTTTCATTCAGAGTGGGAGCAGCGGAAAGGTGTGCAAGTTGCTTAAGTCCATCTATGGACTAAAGCAGGCATCGCGGAGTTGGAACATCTGTTTTGATGAGACGGTCAAGGAATTTGACTTTATCAAAAATCCAGATGAACCATGCATCTATAGTAGATTTGTAGCGAGAACTGTGGTATTCCTTGTTTTATACGTGGATGACATTCTCTTAATAGGAAATGACATTCCTATGCTACAATCTGTCAAGGGTTTCTTGTCACACAGGTTCTCCATGAAAGACCTGGGTGATGCCTCTTACATCCTGGGGATCCGGATCCATCGTGATAGATCCAAGAGGATATTAGGACTTTCACAGTCCAGGTACATCGACACCATACTGAAAAGATTCAGTATGGAAGATTCCAAGCGCGGTAACTTACCGGCTTGTCACGGGATCACCCTCTCTAAAGAGATGTCTCCCAAGACTGATTTGGAGAGGGATCGCATGTCTATTATACCCTACGCTTCTGCGGTAGGCTCTATAATGTATGCGATGTTGTGTACCAGACCGGATGTAGCTTATGCACTGAGTGTAGTAAGCCGGTATCAGTCAAACCCTGGGGAGAAACATTGGATAGCGGTAAAGAACATTCTCAAGTACCTGAGGAGGACTAAGGAGATGTTCTTGGTGTATGGCGGAAAAGACCTCCAGATTGAGGCCTTTGCTGACTCCAGCTTCCAGAGTGACAAGGATGATTCCAAGTCCATGTCGGGTTTTGTCTTTACCCTCAATGGAGGGGCGGTGTGTTGGAAGAGTTCCAAACAGGAAACCGTTGCAGACTCGACTATGGAAGCGGAATACATCGCTGCATCTGATGCCGCAAAAGAAGCTGTCTGGATAAGGAAGTTCTTAAAAGAACTTCAGGTGGTTCCGTCCATTGTTGACCCAGTACCTCTGTATTGCGACAACAACGGGGCTATAACTTTAGCAAAGGAACCCAGGTCCCATCAGAGATCCAGGCACATCTTGAGGCGGTATCACCTGATCAGGGAGATCGTGGATCGCAAGGAGATCGAGGTTCGGAGGGTTGCTTCAGAAGAGAACACTGCAGATCCATTCACCAAGGCCCTACCCCAGACTCAGTTCGAGCGGCTGATCGAGATGATAGGTCTTCGATACGCCAGTACATGGCCTTAGTGCAAGTGGGAGATTGTTAGTGTATATGCCCTAGAGGCCATTACTGTATCATACTAGTTTGTATATTACTTAATGGAAGCTTGGGATATTCACCTTGTATAAACAATCTTGCTCAATATAGTAGTATGCTACTTGGTTTGTTTCTGCTTCAATGTGTACTTGTGTTTATTTCAGTATATCACTTATACGCATTAGTGGAGCCCTTAGGATCTTTGCTTGATTACCAGCGTTGTGATGGCAGTCACACTAGTGGGGGCTGGGTAATCTATAGGCACATCCTTATACAGGTCCCTAGTCGTAGGACTATCGAGACAGGGCATCGATACTCCGGAGTAGACTAGCGTATGCGCTTCTCATCCCAGTGTGGGAGATGGTCTGTCCCACAGCCATCAGTACGTCGTACTGGAGATAGTATACGGGTGCTCGTTGGGTTACGAGTACACTGGACAGGACTCGTCGGGAACTGACAGGTTGGTATTATACCTATCGTCAGTTATCAGTTCCCAGGTGACATGAGTACAGCTTAGTCCGCTGACTTGACACTGACACTTCGCCTCGAGTGTGTTCCCACTGCACTTTGATCACTACCCTACCACGGCTCAAAGGAGTCGTGCAAACAGGTGGTGGTTGGGTGCAGTCCCGAAGCACTTGGAGGCAGTGACGGTTAGACAGGATTCGTCTCTCCCGGTATTGGGGGTTGACATCGCGCTGTGTCTAGGAGAGCCATTACACGAGTAGTCCCTGGCCAGGGCAAGCGAGATATACTGGTAGGTTTCCAGTGTTATCTCAGGGTGTTTTGGGCTTCACTCCGACACGACTTGTACCGCTATTGGGGGACTGACATTTTACCGCCCCCTAGGCCCGCCATGCGATGTATCAGACGAACAGACCGGACTGTACGGAGAATGTCACATTCAGACTCAGTAGGAGTTCAGATGGGGTTTCACCTCGTCAGCCTTCTTGTCGGCATCTACCTGGGGACCGTTATGCACAGCTAGTGCCGCTTGCGGTCTGTGGTTAAACCCACTGCCAGCGTAGTGTCGAGTCTTTAGAGTCCCACACAGAGGGTATTCGCCTCTGGGCAAAACAGAGTAGAGGTCGCATGGT
This sequence comes from Agapanthus africanus, assembly GCA_030015575.1. Classification (NCBI taxonomy): domain Eukaryota; kingdom Viridiplantae; phylum Streptophyta; class Magnoliopsida; order Asparagales; family Amaryllidaceae; genus Agapanthus; species Agapanthus africanus. Next base: position 830,360,760 of record JASDDO010000019.1, read on the forward strand.
TTTGCGACAGGGTTCGTTCTCATCCGCGCACTTGTGCTCGTTTGGAGTCCGGACGGATTATACTGGCAGGCTCTAGTTTGAGCCAGATACTGGTATATGTTTTGGGGGTTGCTTTTATATCTTGGTATTCTTGTTCCTCGGAACAAGAATGCAGGTGTGTATGCACAGTTGCTTGAGGCGGAGAATGAGGTTTTTCATTAGGGTTTCGGATCGGGTGCGTATGCACAGTTGACAGTTATCTTTTTCCAAACCCTAATGGATTTGTATATTATCTATTAATAATAGTAATTAAATAAGAATTATGTTATGGTTGTTTTTCTTGTTGACTTGTTGACCTTGGTTGACTTGTTGACCATTGACCACTTTTCATGCCTTGAAAGTCTTCCTTGATTCATGCTTACACTTCATTAAAAGAGGTATGATAGTGGTCATTCCAAAATAACCATCAACTATTCTTATTTCAATTATTATCATTTAGACAATTCATTTCTTTTTTGCAATATGGTTGCAAGAAAGAAATAATTGAGCTCATTCTATCATTCTCACTCTCTCTCCTCATTTCATCTTCTTCTTCCTCTTGAAAAGAGAAACCTTCTCATGTGTTGAGAATCATTCTCTTTAGATAGAAAAGCAAACCCTAATCACTCTCTACTCATTCTAGGATGAAGGTTTAGCAAGCCGGAAACCCTAGTTCACTCAAAGATCGAGGAAGAGCCCAAAGTCGAACCTTCGAGGTGGATCCATCTTCGACGGGAGAAGGCGACGAAAAGAGAACCATCAACCTCTACAAGGTTTGAAGAAGAAGGAGTTCAAGTTTAGGTATAACCATCTTCCATAGTAGCTAACTCTCTTTAGCTTGTTAACTAGTTTTAGTTTAGACAACGATCCCGACAAAGTTTAGTCCATGTTGCCTCTTGCGATAAAATTCGTTTTTTATACCGTTTCCGCCTCCCCGTAAGTACCGGGGGTCGCAATATGGACTTACACCAAGTTCTACCTAGATGATGCTATAATCAAGGATAACCATGGATTTATCATTGAGACAAAAGACGATCCATTCAAATCTCAAGCAAATGATTCAAAGGATAAGAGAACACTTTCCAAATGCGTTGTATATTGCTACATCCCTCGCAAGCAGAGGAGCGAAGGAGATCCTATTTTTCAGATAATCGAAAAGGAGGCTCCTCACAATCATAAAGTCCATAAGAAAAAGAAGAAGAAAAGTCACCGCAATACATCTCGCTCTATAACTTTTGTGGCAGCTTCATCAAACAACCCATAAGAGTCAGACTTCTGCTTATTAGTAAATCTTTATAATGCAAAGGCAGTCGATATGTTGGTCAAGATGGGTTACAACATAAACCCTGGCATAACCCTATTTCTAACACCATTCGAGGATATACTCTCTGAAGAACAAAAGGAAGCACTTTACCAGAACAAACCAATGCCCTATTCAAAGAAAGGTTTAGATTATCAAGTTTGCATGGCCATGCCATGTGAAGATGTTGATTAGTACAAGGATTAGTTGATTCTTAACCAATTCTTGATCAAGATAAGAAAGTCAATGACAAATCTTTCAAGACAGGGAATTTAGTGCTAGCCTTAATGCCCCTATCATCGTCACCAACAAAACTTGAAACAAGTTTGAACTAAAATGAGAAGGACCTTTCATTATACAAGAAGCTTATTCTAGCGGGGCTTACAAGATTGTTTCATCAGACGGAGAATATTCGCCTCCTTCAATCAATGCCAAATTTCTGAAAAAATACTATGCCTAAGTAGCTTCACTGTATACTCTAAGCTCAACGAGTATAAACCGTGTGACCTTAAGCCTCTTCTTCCTAAAAAAATGGGGGCTAGTTCCGTTACTTCATTGTCGAAACAATGACACTGTCTACATCTATAAAAGCACTCAATGTTCAATGGAACTATCTACGCCACATCTATAAAGGTGCTCGATTTTTAATGGCGCTATCTATGCCACATCTACAAAGACGCTCAAATTTTCAATGGCGCTATCTACGCTACATCTACAAAGGCGCTCAAATTTTCAATGGCGCTATCTACGCCACATCTACAAAGGCGCTCAATTTTCAACAACTCACAAGCAGAGGCTCATTAACCAAATGGCTATCTTTACGCCTCTATCAAGCAATGACTATGTGTACGCCACTATCTTATTACGTCTTCACCAACGGAGGCTCATTAACCTAGCGGCTATCATTACACCAATTCATGAAAATCTACATCTTGTTACGGGATGGAAGTATCATATTTCTAAATAAAGCGTTGGCATACTTCTTATGTACCATTCCGTTTCAACTTCAGCAACAAATGCCCTTCAACGCCGTTCTATATTTCGCTCAGTCTCACCTGCGCAAAACCAAATTACGCATGCAAGTCCAAGCGTGGGGGCTATTTGTAGACATCAGAAAAGATTCGGAGTAAAAATCGCCCAACTATTACTTCTTCACCGCTGTGTTCCTCTCACTAATTTACACTTGAGTATCAAACGCTCGAGGTTTAGAAAATGCTTGGGATTGACATCATCGACCGCTGCTTCTGTATCTACTTTCAAGCCGGTCTCCCCTAGGATTGACCTAAAGCAAACTCGGCCCCTTAACGGGTCGGTCAACTTATTCCCGACCCTCTCAACGATCGGTAGACTTATTCCCGGCCCTTAACGGGTCGGTCAACTCATTCCCGACACCTTAATAGGTTAGTCAACTCATTCTCGACCCCTAAACGGGTCGGTCAGCCAAGACCCGGACCTCTTAAAGTCTGATCAACCAATTCTCGGCCCTCTCAATGGCCGGTGAACCAAGATCCGGACCCTTTAAAGTTCGGTTAACCAAGACCCGGCCCTCTCAACGACTGGTCGACCAAGACCCAGACCCTTTAAAGTCCGGTTAACTGAGACCCAGTCCTCTCAACTGTCGGTTGACCAAGACCTGGACCCCTTAAAGTCCGGTCAACCAAGACCCGAACTTCTTAAAGTCTGGCCAACTGAGAAGCTTGGACCCCTTAAAATCCGATCAAGCGAAGCCTGGACCCTTTAAAGTCCGGTCAAGTGATTCATGGACCCCCATAGGGTCCAGCCGCGATGTGACTTGGTCCCCTTGGGGCCGGCTTGGGTGCATCCTCCTAAGGATCGGTTTGGCACATGTTAAACTCAATATATATATATATATATATATAGTGAGCATGACATATTTACACTTGTCATGTAACAAATTTTTTTACAAATAACCCCCTTCCATTGTCTTGGAGGGAGTGGTTATTATTTTTTAAATTCAAAGAGGATTTTCCATCTTCTTTTTATTACATTTGCGCCATCCTCATAGCCTATAAAAGAATGGTGGATGTCTCAATTTTTGGACAAGACTTTCCAAACTACACACTCACAACAATTCTCCACTCTAAAAGAGAGAGAGAGAGAGGCCTTGTATCCATACTCATTCTTATTAAATAAACAGAAGTTTTTTTTTTTTCAATTCTTCCATCAGTTCTTCGCGTTCTCTCCAAAAGGTGAGGGTGTCGGGATTATTCCCAACAATCCGTAACCTTTACTTTTAATTTGCAATAGTATAGTCTTTTCTTTTCTCATGCAATCAATGGAACACTATCTTCTAAATTGAACTTGTCTCTTTAAATAGTAATGAACACTCTTTTAATATCGCTTTCTGTAAATATTTTATATGTTTCTTTTCTTAATCAGGGGTATTCTTTAAAAGTTGTAATTAACAAGATAAATTTATAAAAATACCATTTACATGTTGTTTTGGAAATGCACAACCTAACCTTCTTATTTTCTTTCTTTCAACACATGAAAAATACAGTTTTATACGATTTTATTAAAATCCCTACTCTATTATAAAGATTGGCTAAGTATTTTATAAAAGCCCTACTCTACATTATAGAGATTGGCTATTTATTTTTCTTAGCCATACTTTATCCGCTAACGCCGTTAAAGATTGGCATTTTGTTGCATTTTTACTGTTGTTCCTTTCTTATTTAGTATTACTATAATTATGTCATGGATATGAGTTGATTGGTTCAATACCGCATAAAGAGAACTATTTATAGTTACGTATTTGTTCGAGTATTGAATTAATCATATTCATTTCATATGACGTACATTTAACAAACTAAAGAGGGCTAAGATCTTGAGTTGTTTAGGTCATTATTGAATACGAGAATATTATTCTCAATCTTATGTAATGGCTTAAGCACATTCAAACCATATTATTAAAACACAATCACGCAACGACCGAAAGTGAAAGCACCGGTCCGCCGCTAAACACCCCAAAATCAATACAGAAACCCCAGTCCCTTGAATTACCCCTTTTAGTCACTTCTAATTTCATTTTTAATTTTCTTTTAACATACCCTACTCCATTCCACTCCTATAAATACCTAACTCAGTCCTAGCTCCTTTCCCTAGGTATATCACTCTCAAACTATACCCTCTCAAAGTCTCAAGTTCCCTCAAGCTAAAGTTCTCTTTAGTCCAAGTCATCTCCAAGAAGCCAAGTTATCACTAAGTTTCTCTCTCTCCACGAATCTCTCAAGTTGACCAAGGATCTTCTTATAGTCAATTGCCAAGCTCTTCCTTCTAGACGTCGTATCTCTGATTGAAATAACTCTTCCTCTTTTGTAAACGGTGAATTGGTTGTTATACCATTTCACACTGCGTGTAAGTCCCATCTTTTTCCTCTCCTCGATCTCTTTCTTTTCTCCCACCCCTCATCTTCTCTTCTTCTCCTCTTGAATCAAATCCCTTGCTATGTCATCAAATCAAGCTAGATATACAGATTTCATGCTTAGAAGAAAACATTCCTTTCATGCCATCATAATCATTTCATGAAATAAAGAATGAAAACTTGTGAATTTATTTTGCTAATCAAAGTTATGGAATCACTTCAAGCTATTGTTGCTAGAACATGTTACCATATTCTTTTTAATTTTTCATGATATACTTGTAACCATATACATATGCACACCTAACCTATAGTTTCTTGTAATTTATACCCTATATTTTTAAAATATGGAATTTTTAAAAATTGTTATATATATTTGTAGATAATAACCACGGGGTAATGACCTAACCCACGCATACACACTTTTGAATCATAACATGATATTATGGTTGTAACATTTTTTTTCTATAGAATCGAATTTTATTAAAATATCTTCAAATTCAAAATACAAAAATTTAATCGATATCCTTATTCCCTGGCAATCCCGCCCCTCACAACCCTTGTTAGGGAGCCCTTTTGAAGATGGTGCCGATTATCGTACATCTTAGGTCTAGTGAGTGAGAGCCGAACTCTTCACGGAGTATCGTTCTCGAAGGAAAAGTAAATACGGTTTTAAACAAAATAAAAAAAATTTCAAATCACCTTTAAAATAATTATATATATGCGACTTAAAAGAAAGAAATTTCGCAAATCTAATTTCAATAAAATATTCTAAATTAAAACATTAAGTTTTTATTAAAATACTTCAAGCTTTCCAAAAGATAGATTTTTCATGAAAATATCATAAACTTTTAAAAGCTAGGTTTTACCACTAAAGTAACATTAAATCTAAAATATTTTTATTAAAACCCTCAACTTTCTAATTAACATATTTCTATCAAAACATTCTCGAGATTTTAAAATATAATATTTACATAAAACCCTTCGAGAATTTATTAATGGATTATTTTACATAAATACCTTAGAATTTCTAAGACTAGCATATTTAGGAAGTTGCTTTAAGTGACATATTTTTTCTTGAGCCTCAGAGAGCCAGAGACAATGAGTGTTATCACCTGCCTATCTTATTTTTTAATCAAAATCAATTTGTACCGTCTTATAATATAATTGGTTTTAATAATCGACTTGTAACCAGAATCACCTATTATCATACTGCTCCTTTATCAAAAACCACATGCTTGAATCACTTGATTAAACTTATTTTTTGCTTGAGTTGACTTGAACTCGAACCTGACTCGACTTGACCCGAACCATGAATACATAATGAATTGACATGAACACTTGACATGTATACTTGAACTTGACACGAATACTTGAACTCGACACGAATACTTGAACTCAGCTTGAAACTTGACCTTGTTATCTTCTTATATATTCATAGATTTCGGGAAAGTCTTGTAAACTTAATCTATACATTAAAATGCACGGGAATAAGGGGTAGGTTAGTAAGAAACGTATGACATGGCACGGGAGTCCACATAAGAGACACCTCTTGAATATGCTTGTGTCGTTGTTCCGTGGGTTATGACGGGGCCTTATACTTCTTGTACCTTGGTCCGTGGAGTACGATGGACCACTCCCGTATACATGCATACCTTATTTGTCAAACTATAAACAACCGCGTTAGAATAGAATAACCAGTTTCATACATTTGTCATGACTTAACATACTCATGTCTAATTAATACTCTTACCTGTTCACTACTACATTAGATTCATATCCTTCGTACATGCATGTCTTTTACCACACTTTATATCTATACTCTTTTTCGGACTTACCGAGCGAAAGTTCACTGATGGGCATTCCGCCCCATTTTCTTTCTATCCTTAAAATGTTCGTCAGGTGACTTAGGGATAGAGAAGGTGGAACTGACTGAAGAGGAGTACTCCCAGCTAGCTTCATAGACTGACTACTAATTTTCTTTCCGCACTTTACTTTTACAGTACGCCTCATTTTTAAGGCTCTTTGTATTGTACTTTAATATCTTGTAATCAATTGTAAACTCTTTGAATGTAAGTATATCGATGCTGAATTATATTTCACTTGTCTATTCTTGTACATTTTATATTTCTTATAAACGTTTAGCGTATTTGTTTCGAGAATATACCTTCTCGGAAATAAATACATTGTAGGCCTCGTCACGTGCCTACTCCCGTATTTTGGGAAAAGGAGCGTGACACTTCTATACATTTGGCCTGCATTTCTTTTTACGTTTAACGTAGCTATATTGAGTTGATATCATCTCTCGGTATAGTTATGTCACAGACCTAGTCGCGCTTCTACTCTCGTATTTTAGGAAGCGGGGTGTGACATATTTTAGTGGTGGCCTATGCAGGTCTGTATTCAAATGCAAGAATATTAACCAACACTTATTATATCCTTTGAATCCTATCCCTCGAATCCATCCTTGATACTTGCTTCGTTTTCATTCTATAGAATCTACTTTCCATCTCAACGTTTACTTTTCCCTTTGAATCCATTTCGGATCCAAATTGACCTTTCCGAAAGCAATGACTGAAAACAACGGAAACCACAACAGGAGGGGCAACATGCGCGGAAACAGCCAGACTGCTGTAATGATGGGGATGATGCAGGGGCTGATGGAACACCAGCAATAGTAAGCTGCAGCGCTGCAAAGGGAACTAATGGAAAGCCGTCAACAATAGGCTTCCATTCCTGAGAAGGAGTTAACCACAAATAACTAGGGAACACCGGCAGTTAAGCAATTCTGATCGCTGAACCACAAGTTCTTTCCTGAGAAAGGGACGCCACTGGAAGCCGAAGTGTGGCAGAAGAGCACAGTGGATGATCTATGCGCCACTAAGGTCCCAGTTAAAGCCTGGGTAGACACCGCATAGCTCCAACTCACTAAGAACGCTTGCATCTGGTGGATTGCTGAGGAGAGTCGGCTGGAGAAGTCGATCAGTTAGGAGACCTTCAAAGGAAGTTTCGATGCCCAGTATTTCTCGGCCATGGCTCACTTGGACATGGAGAGGAGGTTTTTTTAATCTCCAACAAGGGTCTATATGGGATAGGCCAGTGGATGAGTATGTTGCGGAGTTTGCCATGCTCAGTCATTTTGCACACCATCTGGTGGATAACCCTGAGCTACGAGCAAAGCGACTTCAACAAGGACTGGATTTGAAGACTCAATCCGCCATGTCCACCGTAGTCTACCACCCGTATGATGAAGTCCTCGACGCTGCCAATAATTTGAGGAATTTGAGAGGCAGATGAAACATAAGAGTGATCTAGTCGGAAACAAACTAACTTACTTGTCAGATTTCTGGCGAAACACCTTCTGGGATGATCAACAATCTGTAACATAAAGGACCTGTAGAATTGTTTGACTCCCCTCGCCTGGTCGTTTACCGCCATTGTTTCAAACCGAGACATCTTAGGAAGGACTATCGTATGTTGAACTAACTCTGTTTGGCCTGTATATCTACAGATCATGTTTTCGGTGCCTATCCACAGTGTACACCGAGATCGACCAATTCAGGGGCACCACAATGAGGTCCACCCTTACCCTATCAGCAGCATGTGTTTCATCAAGCGCAGAGAGGTGTTCACACCATAATATTGCATTATTATATTCCCCATTCTTATTCTTTTTATAAATAAACAGGTGCTTTTGACGCATGTCTGCTACATGTTACAGGTTACAGGTTCTTGGACAGAAAACAGTGCAAACGATGTAAAGACGATGAAAATGTGGACTTTAACCAACAAACAGGGAATCTTGATCAAGCCTACATAAGGAGCAATTTACAAAGCAAGATTCAAGACATCGACTCAAAGCGAACGGTTAAAAATCCATTGCAAATTGTTCACTGAAGATCTGGAACCAACCTAGAGGCCCAAATGGAAAAAGATATATATATATACAGGAAGCCCAAAACAACCAGAGCCTTCCCAGAAGAGCACATGGGCCAACTCCATTGTTTGGCCGCGGAACCGCGGCCAGACCATGCCTCAGGCTGCGGTTCCGCGGCCATATAGGGCCCATATGCAAAATATTTTTTACCAAAATGCAGTGTCGGCGTTGACTGGTCTTTCTAGGGCTATTTGTAAATTTAGACATGCGGATCAAAATGTAACCTAGGGTTTCTATTTCCTATAAATAGAACTCTAATCATTGTAACTCTTTATGCCTCCTTTTAATAAAAGTTCAGAAATTCTTTATGGAGAGCATCGGTGCCTCTCTTCAATTCAGAAATTCAGATCTGACAACCCTGCGTTTATGATTGGAGAAATGCATCTGTAAGTAGATTTAATTCCTTGCCCTAGTTTAGATTTCAATTCTTTGCCCTAGGTAGATTTATTTTCTCGCCGTAGAAACTTATTTAAAGTTAGCTTTAGGGAAGGATTTTGAGAGATGAGATCTCTCATCCCTTTCTTACCCATTATATATTTACAATAGGACTCCATGCATACGCACGCACACCGCGCCCTACGGCACCCTATCCCTCGAGGTAGCGGTGACACCGTAGTGTAAAAGCCCGGTTGCGCGCGTTTTCCATGGAGATTAGGGTAAGGATCTCTAAAGGAAGGACAAGAACCTAGAGGAAGGAACACCTTCCCGAATGGATCTAATCCCCTTTATTGATAATTACCATAACTCCTCATAGATCTTCATTCGGGTATAGAAAACGTTGAGGTTTACTTGCATTTCCAAACCATCCCTAAACCTAGCCCTATCAAGAATAGATCTAGATAATTAGTATAGATTAATTAGATTTTTAGATTTAATAACCTATCCGAACACCTTTCGGAATTAACTCATTAGCGCGAATAGGAGATTCACAACATCCCTGTGGACCGACCCGTACTCACCGGCTAGCTGCAAAGCGACGCCGTTCTTGATTGCGGTTTAGAAATAGTTTTTGACATACGAATCAAATGGCGCCATTGCCGGGGATGGTGTGTTATTTCCTTTTTGCAATTTCGGGTTAATCAAAATTTAAAAAAAATCATAAAAATCTGAAAAAATAAAAAAATATATATAATTTGTTATTTTTGGAAGGGATACCTTTGTGGTTGAATTTTTGCAGGATATACAAATTCGGATCTGGAGATTTTCAGAAAGCAAAACAGGAAACAAAATATCGGAACAGAAGAGATTTTGAACAACAGAACAGTGCAAATTTTTTTTGAGCAGTGAACCCCCCATCCCGCCGCGATTCCGTGGCCAAAACCTACCTTAGGCCGCGGAACCGCGGCCATCTTGTCGAATCAGAACGTCAGAAATTTTTTGGGGATCCACACCGGCAATTTGACCGCCTTTCCGTGGTGAAATCAGCGTTAGGACCGCGGAAACGCGGCGTATTGGCGCATTCAGTTCGTAAAAATGGCTCTGTAAGTTTCTCTGTTCCTCCTCTGTAATTTTTGAAATATATTTTCTGAAAAATGCCTGCAGGATTTTGTGCACTTTAAAAAATATATTCCCTTCCAAATAACGATCTTGTGCAGGATTTTTGGGCCCCGCTTAAATTAGAAATTAGATTGCAAGTAATATTTTGCTGTTGCATATCTTGTGTTGAAAATCTTTTTGCAACAAAATTTTCCTAATAAAGAGAAAAAGAATAAAGAAAAAGAATAAGGAAAATTTTGTAGAAACTTGCAAAGTTTTTTAGCCGCAAATAAATCCTTGCACGACAAACTTTCTTTCATTTCCCCTTCTTCTAACATGGGTACCCCACATAATAAATTACTTGCCGAACTTTGGTATCCCGAACCTAATTTTGCGTCGTACGTCAATTTGTTCGGTCAATTTAAAGACGATCCTTCCTTACCTAAAAAATCTTTGAAAGATCAAATAGAGGCGTCTAGGAGAAACAGTTTGACTTTTCAACCCACTTTGCGTCAATCAAGTCCACCATTACCACCTACGTATGTTGACACCACTTTTTCAAGTTCAGCTGTAACTCCTAAGCCGATGTCCATTGCTGAGCATATTGCTCAATCTCGCAGTCGATCTTTCATCCCTCTCCACTCATCTAGTTCTAGGGATCCACACGACTTTTCACATTTTTATCCACATGTTGACCCTACCCCTGTCCAATCACCCACTTCCTACCAGTCATACCCGACCTTCCCACCTTCACTAGACACCGTTTCCACACAGCCATTAGGGAGTTTTGCATATCCACACCAATTTGAATTTTTTACCGAAACCCCCTCACCACCTAAGTCTAGTTTGGAAGAGTCGTTGGAGGCTTATATTGCAGCAACAAATAAACTGACTAGGAATGTGGAAGCGTCAGTGGCTGCCCTTATGCAACCTAGTGAACCAGTAACTAGTTTCCCGCTACCTCCAAATTTTTCAATGTATAAGGCGGCAGTTGGACAGAGTGAGAATGAGAGAGGATTTTCAAATCAAACCTACCCATACCCAATTGAATCCAACAACTCCTGTTTTCCATCAAATGTCCTAAATGATTCACTAGTTTAAAATAAAAACGAGTTGTGTGATTTTGTAGTGTTTGATTTGCCAAATTGTGAGGAACCCCTTTCGAGTGAAACCGCACCTAATCCTTTCGATCTTTATACCTCCCATCTAGAACCTAAATCGATAAATATCCATGCTTTTGATGAGGTGTCTAAAGAAATTGATTTTCACTTGATTGAGGATATAGACGTCGGGAATATTTAGGATGATGAACCTGTCGATTTAATTGAAATTTTATGTTCAAATCATCATCCTGAGTTATTAAATGTTTCTCCCGAATCTCATATGCGTCTTGACGTTGATGATAATGGTATGGATGAGTTGAATTTTGAGGAGAATTATAAGGATAGTATTGAGGAGAGTTTTGAGAATAATATTGAGGTTGAATCATTTTTGTTTGATGTGTCTGATTTTCCAATTCATCCTCCTGAACCTTTGACTGTTATATCACCCTCCCTCCTTCCCATCGTTCCGACCACGCTTGAAGACTGTGAGCTTGAAACCTTTTCCTTTGAATCTGACACAATTCTCACAGACGATAACACCTACGAGTGTTTCACTTTTTCGGACGATGTTGATGACTCACCGCCCGAGTTTGAGTCCTTTACATTTTCAGATGAGCCATCAGACTCGGTTGATTATAGTAGTTTCGAACCATTAATGGAATCTTTCAAGTTCGAAATAGTTTACTACGGTGAGAAAGATACTATCCCTAATTCACTCCCTTTCGTCTTTCCCATTGTTCCGGCCGAACAAGAGACCGTTACGCTTTCATCTCCTATACCAAGTTCGGCGTACCCATGTTTCCTTGCGAATCTTGAGGGTTTTGACCCCATTTCACAACGGGTTGATAGGTTAGCGCAATCACTTTTAACACATCGGTCATCACAAATTGCGCTAATTTATTCACTCAATTTACACCCTCAAGATCGTACTCCACTTCTTTCTTCTTTCCGCCATTCTTCTCCCCCACCGAGACCATATTCTACCATTTTTCTTTCCACACGGTCTTGTGTGCTTCTCATCTTTTTTCTTTCCATCCCATTCTGGCACCAACTATACCATTACCACGATAAGATTTTTGAATGGTTGGTGCTAACCTTTGGCTTGTGTAAGGCCGAGCTTAAGTTTGGGGGGACCTTGTTGTATATATGTATATATATTTTTTATTTTCTTCTTCTATAAAAAAAATAATTTTTTTTTTTCAAAACAATAAAAAAATTATAAATAAATAAACAGGGGAGTAGCGGCATTTTTGACCCTCTTGGTTTAGCATGACAGTGAGGACTCTGTCAAGTTCAAGTTTGGGGGTATGCTCGGTACGTCTTCCTCCTTCGCATTCATTTGTACATATTTTTGCATTTGCATATTTATTTGAAAACCCATAAAAATTAAAAAAATTCCAAAAATTATAAAAATTAATGTATTCAATTTTGGCTAATTAACTTGAGTTTAACAGATAGGTTAACTGGCTAGGAACAACTAGATCTTAGATTTAGTAAATTAAAAACCCTAAAAATAACCTTTCTTAAAGTTTAGCGGTAGAAAGTATATGTTTTTGTAGTTTATTTAGAAATAGGCTAATTTTGGGTTCACTTCTTAGGCTAAGTCGAAACAAAGGAAAAGTATTAATGTTCTTATTAGAGTATAAGTTTGAAAAATAATTCCTAGCTTAAGTCTAGATTCTGAAAACGTATACCCTACAATTTGCACAATCACGCACCTTGAAACTTGGAATAGTAGAAGAGACCTTGAAATGCTCTTGTCTAAAGTTCTTAGTACGAAGAAAATAAAAGAAAAAAATACAAGTATGAATAAAGAATAAAAAAATGGACACTGGTTTTTGTGATTACTTAAGGCTGCAAAAATAGAAAAAATATTTAGCGAGGGTGCTTCATCACCTAGTGCCTTAGACCAACTGGTTTGGGAGTCACTGCTAAAAGCCTTGGGTGTTGCAAAACTAGGAAGTACGCTTTAAAGTGCTAACGCATCTTGTAATCGGTCGTTGATACCTCAAGAAGTATTAACGGTCGCATGAAGGACGTGTAAGCAAAATTTAAGTAAAAATTCACCTATTAATAAGTACTTTGGACAACGGACAAGGGCATGATTGCTTGATTTGAATTTCCAAGTGTAGGGGTGATTTATACACACGTGGGGATATGTGATTAGAGTTTAGATAAGAGAAAGGAATGAAGAATAGAACTTGTATCTTTAGTAGAGTTGATAGAAATTCCTAAGTAGAGATGAAACCCTAGAAGGAAGACTTAAGAGATGCCGAAAGCTAAGTAGGTCTACATAACATATATAATTTTAAGTTAAGTAATGAGAAAGTGTGAAGAATATGGATGGATAATTTACAAGTCAACGATAATAGAATTCCTTGTTAGAAAACCTAATTGGAGAACAAAAGTCAATGGGCCGAGTTGATAGGATTTTGTGGGTGTAATCCGCTGAAAACCCTCAGGAGACAACACTCCTCCTACTAGGGACACCTAGAGGTTTAACAGCTTGTTGCACGTGCTCAGTGCAATCGCGTTTCCCTGCGAAAGTGCGGTTAGGTTTTTAGTGAATAAAAAATAAGTTTGCTCGAGAACGAGCAAAAGATAAGTTTGGGGGTATTTGTTCACACCATAATATTGCATTATTATATTCCCCATTCTTATTCTTTTTATAAATAAACAGGTGCTTTTGACGCATGTCTACTACATGTTCCAGGTTACAGGTTCTTGGGCAGGAAACAATGAAAACGATGTAAAGACGATGAAAATATGGACTTTTGACCAACAAATGGGAGGACCTTAGTCAAGCCTATATCGAAAGACAGTTCACAATTAACAAGGCAACTCAAGGTCCAAAAATACAAAGCGGACGGTTAAAAATTCATTGCAAATGGTTCACTGAAAATCTGGAGCTAATGTAGAAGCCCAATCGGAGAAAGAGCTAAATAACCAGAAGCCCAAGAAGACCCAAAACAAAACCCCAAAATTTCAGAACCTAAGCTCCTCAAAGGGGCCGCGGAACCGCGGCCCAAGCCCTCCATTGCCGCAGTTCCGCGGCCGTATAAAGCCCGTACTCGGTGAAAATTTTACCATAATGCATTGGAGGCTCTGAAAAGACTTCTTGGGGGTATATTTGTAATTTTAGACATGCGGATCAAAATGTAACCCTTAGGTTTCCTATTCTTTATAAATAGGAACCCAAAACATTGTATTTTCCTGATGCCTCCTTTTAATAATAAATTCCAGAACTCTTTTGGAGAGCATCGGTGTTTTCTTTTCCATTCAGAAATTCAGATCTGACAAACCTGCATGGATGATTGGAGGGATGCATCTGTAAGTAGATTTAATTTCTCGCCCTAGTTTAGATTTCAATTCTTTGCCCTAGGTAGATTTAATTTCATGCCCTAGGAACTTGTTTAGGGTTTAGCTTTGGGGAAGGATTTTGAGAGATGAGATCTCTCATCCCTTTCTTACCCACCAAATATTTACAATAGGACTCCATGCATACACGCACACACCGCGCCCTACGGCATCCTACCTCTCGAGATAACGATGACACCGTAGTGTAAAGGCCCGGTTGCGCGCGTTTTCCATGGAGGTTAGGATAAGGATCTCTAAAGGAAGGACGAGAACCTAGAGGAAGGAACACCTTCCCGAATGGATCTAATCCCCTTTATTGATAATTACCATAACTCCTCATAGATCTTCATTCGAGTATAGAAAGCGTTAAGATTTACTTGCATTTCTAAACCATCCCTAAACCTAGCCCTAGCATGAATAGATCTAGATAATTAGTATAGATTAATTAGGTTTTTAGATTTAATAACCAATCCGAACACCTTTTGGAATTAACTCGTAAGCGCGACTAGGAGATTCACAACATCCCTGTGGACCGACCCGTACTCACCGGCTAGCTGTAAAGCGACGCCGTTCTTGATTGCGGTTATAGAAATAGTTTTTGACATACGAATCAAGAGGCACTCCGAAAATTCAAGCTTTTACCATGATAGCAGTAGAGACCGAGGTTACACAATGCTCTGGTAGCCTTCTAATTTCTTAAATTCCAGTCCGCTATTCTTTTTACTTGCCTTCTTAAAATTTTTCCTGCATGCAGATGCTTTTCTGTGTATGTGAAATGTGAAAGTTTAGAAATACAGATCCGCGTAGTAGTAAATACCGCAATCAACATTTACGATAAGCAATTGATGAGTATGAGTCATTCTCAAGGAAACAGTGTTAACAACGATGCTTTAGACGAGCTATTTAAAGAATGAATGGTTTTGGAGTTTGTTTTGTGATTTACAAGTTCTAAAGAATAAAATGAATAAAAAATGACTTGCTAGAAATAAGATTTAGATAGAAATGAATAGTTAAAATCCCTACTTTCTCCTTCAATCCATTTCTTACCAAATACGGGCTGTCAATCCGTATTAGAAAGTTAAAATTCCTAGCTAGCTACTAACTTGGTGTCTGTGAGCACGGAATATCAACCACATCGTTTAAAATAGTGGAGCATAATCAAACCTGCACTTTAGCTAGTAACTAATTAGATTTGGAATTGTGCTAGAAATAACTTCAAGAGAAGTGGATAATGAGAGTTGAAGGAATGCGAGTATATGCAAGCCTTCTATGCAAAAAAACCGTAGACTAGGTATGATGTCTTACGAGTGTAGGAGGCTAGGCCATCCAAGCAAGATCATCACCTAGGTTCCTTTGTCCTTGCATTTCTTTAATTTATTACTAACACTTATCTCATCAATCACGACTTATTCTCATGGTCGGATTGAAGTCAACATGTTAGCCTTGTATTGAGAACTAGAGAACTTAAAATGTTCGGAATCGAGAGATTCATGTTAGCTTGTCACGAAGTTCAATTTTTTATAATATTGCATCAATGAATTAGAAGAGACTTCCTCCTCTTATCCTAGGAAGTTAAGAATTACTAATTAATCATGAAAACAATAAAAGAACACAGAACGAAATGAAAACAATAAGGAACCATAAAAACATGAATTAAAAAGAAACAATATGAAGAAAACAAGCTAACTAATAAAGACATGAAATACTTAACAATGAAACTAACTTTAACTTACAAAATAACACTTACACTAGCTCTAGGAGGAAGAAAAACAATATTAATGGCTAACTACAAACTGAACTTACACTAAAATACCCTAAACTTAGATAATCTAGGGCTAAAACTAATTCTATTCTCTTTCAAATGCTTCCCCAGAGATCTGCTATTTATAAAGGCTTCATGGTGGAATTTTCACAAGGTCAGAGACATGTGGGGCTCAAAGTAAAGACATGTGCCAAGCCCGAGCTCATTTAGAGCTTGTATGGCTGTCCAAGGTTGCCCAACAGCCGTCCTAAATGGCTCTTTGGTGGATTCCTGGCTCCAGATTCCTTGTGTGATCTTCCATGTTACTTGCAACTCTTTGGCATACTCCCAATTTCGTAAATCTTTGCAAATCACTCTCGGGTACAAAACTTAACATTTTCGGATACTTTTGACAATTTGCCTATTTTCTCACATTCAACAACTGTTCAATTGCTTTTCAAAGCTTTTGTGATGTACATTAACTCCTCTTATCTGGCCAAGACAAAGAGGAACACTCTTTTGTCAAGTTTAAAATGTCCGTGAGTCGCACGTGATGGATTTGAGTGATCGCTGCATGTGTTTTGTCCGTTTTCTTCTTTCGTCGCCTATTTGAATATGAAATTGCATAGAATGTGCGTGTTTTGCGCTGTTTGTGATTCATACCCTTGAAAACCTGTTACCTATACTTATTAGCAGCCATAGGGTTAACATCACTTGATTATTTATAAACCAATATAGAATGGACAGTATTAAATGCATAAAAACGTGATGAACAAATACTCCAAAACTTATCTTTTGCTCGTCCTCGAGAAGAAAATTATTTCAAAAGAACAAAAATTCTAACTCACTTTCGTAGGAATCACGATTGCATTTAGTATGTGCAACAAGCCGTTAAACCACTAGGTTACCCTAGAAGACAATTTTGTCTCGTGAAGGTTTTTAACGGATTACACATGTTCCACAAATATTTAAACATAATAAAAAGCGCTGAGCTCTATTAAATTTCAATGAGGCAGTGCCTCACGTGTTCCTCACGAGGACGCCAGCGCTAGTACCAACTCCTTTGGATTAAATTCTATGGTGGTGCCGTACGTGAAGCTCACGTGGACGCAAATATGCAAAGCACAGAAACGTCTATCATAAATAAGAATTTAATTCTTAAGTGGCGCCCACGTGCTCCCTACATGAGCGCCGGCGCCCAACACAAAATCAGTAGAATTAAATTCTACATTTTCCTGACAAAAAGTTAGGATATTCTCTGTTAAACAGAGTCGTTGGATCAAAAATTCAATGGTGATGATAAATCATTAAACAATAGAATTAAATTCTATTCTGAGGAATATTTGTTCTCAATCTTTACAAACAAAAAAGATTGCTCTATGTAAAATAGAGAACTCTTGGATCAAAAATCTAATGATGATTAAAAATCACCCCTTGACTGAATAAAATTCTGTATATGGGAAAATATTTCTCCAATCTTGTCGAAAAAAGAAAATATATTCTGTAAAATAGAAATATTTGGATCAAACATCCAACGGTGGGTAAAAATCCCCAAATCAATTTTGAGACCAATTAAATCAATTGGAATCTCTCAATGAGAGATTTTCTCAAAACTAATTAACAATTTGTCTCTACTATATAAAAGACCCGAGACTTCAAGTGTTATATAGAGAGAACCCCCCATAAGCTTCTAAAAAATAAAGAAAGCTTTCAAAACAACAGAGAATTCAATTCTCAGTAAAAGAAGCAGACTCTCCTTCTAACCTTAGGTAAAAAATACAAAGATCAAAATATCTTTTTATTTTATCTACATAAGGGTTTAACTTTTCTTTAAAAACTTAGTTCTTTCTTTAGATCAGAGATCTACAAGACAAGTATCTCACAAGTTGAGAATTTAATTCTCATCGGGAAGATTTTGTTCTTGAGAATCAAAAATTCAGAAAAGAACTTGATTAAAAAGAATGGAAAAAAGAAAAAGGGCATATATTTTGGGAATTTAATTTCTCAGAAATTAGGGTTTAACCCTACATAGAGAACTTAGTTCTTATGAAAAAAAAGAACTTATTTCTCCAATGAAGAAAAAATGTTCCAAGGTATTCAAAATAAAGATCTATGATTATTAATGGCCTAAAATGGTATTAACATAGATTTAATCTCTAAAAAAAGAAGAGAGCTTAGCGCCTCACGCGTTTCTCATGTGGGCGCCCTCTTAATAGCGCCCAGCGCCTTACATGAAAAACACGTAGGCGCCCAAAGCAGAGGGTCGGCGCCTCACGTGAAATACATGCGGGCACCCAAAGTAGAAGGCCTGCGCCTCACATGAAATACACATGCGCACTGAATAGAAGTGCTTAGCACTCCATATATAGACAAAATGGCTAAGTGCTTAGCACTAATTGGGCAGCGCCCAGCCCCTCACTTGCTCTTCACGTGGGCGCCAAAAAAAGTGCTCAGCACTTCATATATAATCAAAATGGTTAAGTGCCTAGCACTGATTGGGCAGCGCCCAACGCCTCACGTGGGCGCTATACAAGCACTTCATGTTAGTCAAAATGACTAAAGTGTGCAACATTTATCGAGCAGCGCCCATGACTGAATGCTTCACATAATATACATGTGAGCGCCTGAGCTAAAATAAATGCTTAGCAGTTTTACATAAAAGGATAAAGGCTGAACAACAGAGTCCAAATAAGTGCTTAGCACTCTTGGATTAAAAAAAGACTGAGCAGACCAAGACCAAATTGGCTAAAAGCCTCTCTCTATCTCTCGAAAATTTCTAGCTCCTGAGCCTAAATGCTCTGTTGTTGGATCTTAAATAAAAAAATAATCCTGAAATCATCACTAAGTTGATCTTAGTCTCAAACAGGACTAATGTATCCTTAGCTTAAAATAAATTAAGCCCAAATGCTTATATATTTAAGTTAATCTTAATCTCAAACTAGATTAACGGTCTTTAAATAAAACAAAATATTTTTGAACCAAAAGAATATATAACCTAAGTTCAAAACTCCGTTAAGCAAATCCTTGGCCCAAGCCTAAATCTAAAATATACGGATTTGGACTAATCCATGCCCTACGGGCGGCGACATAAATTAGTCTCCGTATACAACCTACGGGCAACCCAAAATAAAACAAACACAGCACGAAATGAAATAAACTTCTGGAGCAGGAAAAAGTGGTTATCACAATGCAGTAACGTAATTAACTATAGGGGTTTGCGCCTGTAGGGAAGAGCGTCCCCACAATTAAAAACCCCTCATAAATGAAGGGGAATCTGATGAAGTCTGCTACAACGGTCGCATCTGTCTAAACCTTCGATATACGGTGCCATAAATCAACTTGGTATCTTCGGAGAGGTGGATGGATAAGTCCAAATAGCATCTGCACCCAAATTCAGGCCAGACGTCCAAACGTCTCGGTCTCTGTCTTTCGGTGGTGAACAGATTCTGAAACGTGATGCGCTAAGCTTTTTTCTTTTCATATTGTGAAAGTCGCGATTGCCCAATCATTTCGGTTATTTTTTATTTACTCACTGCTTTTTATTGTGAGTTGTCCAATCATTTCGGCTTTTTTATTTTTATTTTTACATATTTTGCTCGCTGATTTTTGTCACGAGTTGGGGAATTGTTCCTGATACCCATTGTGGTATCAACATCGCTACAACCGGAATATTTCCAGGATCGAATCATCATTTGCTGTGTGAGGACTTGAAATTTGATACCTATTTAGGCATCAGCATTGCTACCAATGAAATATTACCAGGCGCGAATCACCATTTGCCTTTGTTGATTTGAACAAAGGTGGCTTAGCAAACCGGGTTAGGATTCTGTCGACTGAGGCTTTTTGACTTTATGTGCCATAAGGGTCTCATAAATGTGTTTCTACCTACGAGTCATGAGGATTTCGCAGGTGTATTTTCTCCTTAGGAATCGTGGGGACTCCTAAGTGTGTTTTCTCTTATAAGTCGTAAGGATCTTGCAAGAATGTTTTCTCCTTATAAGTCGTGAGGACTTACAAGTGTCGTTCACCATATAGAGACATTTCTTGTCATTAGTGGAACTTGGTTGGGGATATATTTATTTATGCCCGTGGATTGTATATAAGGGTCAATACGGGACCTCCTGCAGGGCAAAAGGGTTTTTGATGGCTTAAGAACCGGTTTAGATCTCTGTAACTTATGGCTTTTGAATCCCATGAGCCGTGAGGGTCTCATAGGGGGAAATTCTCCTTACGAGTCGTGAGGATATCGTAAGTGTAATTTCTCCTCTGGAATCGTGGGGACTCCTAAGTGTGTTGCTCCTTTGTGAATCATAAGGATCTCATGCAGATTTTTTTAACGAGATCGCGCCCTTTTGAGTTTTCGCGAAGCTCGCCGGCAGTCCTGCTGTTTTTACTCACGGTGCCCTTTTAGGTTTTCGTCCATGCCCATTTTTCTTGTGGACATACCCTTTTTTTAACGAGATCGCGCCCTTTCAGGTTTTTGCGAAGCTCGCCGGCAATCCTGCTGTTTTTACTCATGGCGCCCTTTCAGGTTTTCGTCCATGCTCATTTTGCTTGTAGACATACCCCTTTTTTTTAACGTGGTGAAACTCTAAAGAATAGTTTCATCACAGATGACCCATCTGTTTGCGGGTGGGACTAAGGGATGGTTTCATTGCTGGAGTATCTATGCAGCCAGTGGGACTTGAGTTGCAACCTTTGCCACTAGGACTTCGATTGCAACATAGATCTTAAGGGAGCATATCGCTATATTTGGGGAGATGCGCTAGTTTGGGGGCGTTCCGGTCCATTATCGTTATGTTTGAGATGAATTTTTAGTTCAGGGACTTCTCGGTCCAACATTCCTATTTTAGGGATGCAATTTAGTTTGAGGACGTTTCGGTCCAACGTTTCCGTTTTGGGGATGAATATTAGTTTAAGGATATTTCGGTCGATTATTCCCTTTTGGGGGACGAATGTTAGTTTAAGGACATTTCGGTCCATTATCGCCGTATTTGGGACAAGTATTAGTTTAGGGACATCTCGGTCCATTGTTAGTTTAGGGATATCTCAGTCCGTTATTAGTTTAGGAATGTTTCGGTCCGACATTAGTTTAGGGACGTTTCGGTCCATTTCGCCATGTTTGAGGTGAAGTTTTAGTTTAGGGACATCTCGGTCCAATGTCATCATGCTTGAGGCGACGGAGCTTTTGGATGCTACTCTCAGAGTTCTGATTTAGGAAGATAGTGAGCGGACACAAGCGTCGTCATCTATCATTGACCTAAGTCGTGACTCGTCAAGCGTAGTATTTTTTGAGGAATTGGACGTTTATTGACCGGAAGGGTCTTTCGCCATGCATATCCATGAACAGGTAGGCTCCACCTTGGCAGACTTTGTTTATGATGTATGGGCTTTCATAGTTTGGCTCAAACTTCTCCCGTTTTGCACGATTGGGGATCATTGGTCTTTTGACGACTAGCATGAGTTATCCTTGGCGGAATGTTCTCGGCCTGGTCAGTTTTTCGTATGACCGTGCCATCCTTGTCTTATAAGCCTCCAGATTTTGCTGTGTTATAAGGCGAGTTTCGTCGAGGGCGTCGAGCTCCTCAAGACTAAGATGAGAATTTTCTTCATCTGTTAGCTCGTATCAAACCGCTACTCATAGAGAAGGGAGTTCTACCTTTAGTGGGAGCACTGCTTCCGCGCCGAACACCATGTATGGTGTTGTATTCATGCCCGTCTTGAACGTTGTTTGGTACTCCCAGAGAGCTTCATGCAACCTTTCGTGCCAGTATTTTTTGTTTCTGGACATCGTTTTCATTATAATCTTTATCAAGGTCTTATTGAAAGCTTCGGCTAGACCGTTGGCCCGAGATCTATAGACCAAAGTGTATTTCCAATCTATTTTATGTTTCTGTGCGAAGCGGCTGAATTCATGACTTTTATAAGCTGGCCCATTATCCGAGATAATTCGTCGCGGAGTGCTGAACCGATAGATGACATGTGTTCAGAAGAAATGGAGGATATTCTCCGTCTTCACCTCCCTTAGTGGTACTGCTTCTGCCTATTTGGAGAAGTAGTCGGTCGTTGCCAGTATGAACCGATGCCCTTTGGACGATGCCGGTTCAATGGGGCCAATTATATCGGTTCCCCACATTTCGAACAGCCAGCTAGCCACCATTGGGTGTAGTGAATTTGGATGCTGGTGGATGAAGCCCCCGTGAATTTAGCATGAGTGACACTGCTTCGCATATTTGAGACAGTCCTTAATCATTGTGGGTCAATAGTAACCCATTTTTTTATCTTCAGCTTCATTTTTGGCCCGGCTTGATGAGAACCGCAGAGTCCGTCATGAGTTTCTTGAACGAATTTCTTTGCATCCTTCGGCCCCAGGCATCTTAGCCATAGACAGTCGAACAATCTCTTATACATAGTATCATTGACAAAGGCGAAAGACAAAGCTCGTTTCATGAGCCGATGTCTGGACGACGCATTTTCGGGCGTTTGTCGGGATTTGAAGTAGTCTATGAAGACTTCCCTCCAGTCAATGACCTTTTCTTCGTCCCCTATTTGAAGGGCTACTTGTTCGGTTCCTTTTTCTTTTGGATGACTCTATTAGGTCTTCTAAAGATATATCTATTGGTGCGAGAACCCTGCAGCTTTGCATAATGATCCTTACATCATTGGGTTCTTCATCGGCCAGTTCCTTAACCAATTTGGCCAATGCATCTGCCTTACTATTTTCTACACGCGATATACTTTCTAGGGTGTAGGAGAGGATTTGTATCAGCAATTGTTGCACTCTTTCCCCATACTTTATCAGCTCCGGTTTGCATGTCTGATAGTCACCATTTACCTGGCTAACGATCAACTGAGAGTCTCCATATATGAGGAGGTCTTTGATTCCTATGTCGATAGCGTTTTTGAGACCTACTGTCAAATCTTCGTATTCAGCTTCATTATTAGTCCTTGGCTCTGTTAAGAAGAGGGCGTAACGTATTATCCCTCCTTGCGGGGTCACGAAAATAAGGCCCACCCCAGCTTTGATTATGGGGGCGTTTTTCTTTCGCCGCTTTATGGAAGATACTCCGTCGAAGTAGAGTTCCCATTTGGAGTCATTCTCTTCTTCGATTGCATCGAACGCGTGTTTGTCTGGCAACTCACAATTTAAAGGAGAGTCGGCTGGTATCGGATGCTCTACGAGAAAGTTAGCAATGGCCTGACCTTTCATTGCTTTGAGAGGTCGATACGTTATCAAGAACTCCATCAGGTAGAGGGTCTATTTAGCAAGCCTTCTTGTTAGTATGGCCCTTAACATTAGATATTTGAGAGGATCCATATTTGATATGAGATGGACCTCGTATGCCAAGGTGTAATATCTAAGATTCGTTACGCGAAGATCAGTGCTAGGCAATGCTTTTCGATAGGGGAATAATTGTTTTCTGCCCCCAGGAGAATCTGACTTAAATAGTATAGAACTCTCTCCTTTTCTTTGAGATCAGCCCCATCAAGTACACTGAATTTACCTTATCCTTATCGTCATCAAGTGCTTGGAGAGGCATAACCTCAAGACGCACAAGTATAGCTTCCCAGATCGACCCAACGACGATCTTCAAAAGGATAGAACGGCGGGGAAGCAATTGACCATTGTAATCGTCGAAGCGATGCATCACCGCGTCGCATTGGGCGTTGGTAAACTCTTGGCCTTGGCAGCGGCCTTGGATGTGAATCTCCTCGTAAGAGATAATATCTTCAAGATCGTACAGACGACCAGCAATGGTACCTAAAAAAAAGAAAAGTAGAAAAGAAAAACCAGTAGAGAGCTAGTGATTGGCATATTAAACTCACTACAGTCTAAAGAAAAAAACACTGTGCCCCATAAAATCAAGGTGATGGCTCATCAATGATGAGACATGTGCCCATTGTAAGAATCCTAAAGGATTCTCATTAAATAAATAGTGTCCATTAAACAGTGGAGTTAAAAACTCCCAATATTCCTCAAAATGCGGGCTCTTTAAAACAAACAACAGATTAAAATCTGTGAAGAAAAAAGATTGAAACCCTAAAAATAAAATAATAATAATAAAACATATAAGAACGGTAAAGGGAATAAAATTCCCAAAGTTCTTAAGATCCAAATCAGAGACAAGCTCTGCAAAGAAAAATGGAATTAAATTCCCCTAAATAGAGGGATCAATCCCATAACAATCCCTATGCTAAAAGAATTCATGGATTAATTGATGGAATCAAATTCCAGAACAAGTGTCAAGATTGACAGTAAGGTCAAAGCCTAAATAAGAGAATTAAAAATTCTCAAGTCTTGGATGCGAACGTTAAGATCCATGATCTGTAAAAAGAAAGTTTTTTTAGATCTCCAAGAGATTGATTCAAAAAAAAAGGAAAGAAAGAGAGCTAAGCTCTGTCGAAACTGATAATGGACTTAAAATCCAAAACTAAGAAAGTATATATGCTCAAAAGGAGTTAAGAGCTAAACTCTATTTATAGTTCTTACCAAGAAGTCTGGCAGAGTTCTGGAAAACAGAGATTTAAGCTCTGAGAAATGAGAATTAAATTCTCAAAAGAAAGGAAGGTTCAAAGAAAGAAGATGAAGAGATGGCAGTCATCTCAAGGGCCAAAGACCCTATTTAGAGTATGTGAAGGGACGGTTCAACTCCCTAAAAGATCAATTTATGGAAAAAGTGACACTGTTGCACTCACGTGTAAGCCATATGAGAACAATGGTGGGGGCATTTGTTCCACCAATATTTAGACATAATAAAAAGAGCTAAGCTTTGTTAAATTTCAATGAGGCAGCGCTTCACGTGTTCCTCACGATGGCGCCAGC
Organism: Agapanthus africanus; assembly: GCA_030015575.1. NCBI lineage: Eukaryota > Viridiplantae > Streptophyta > Magnoliopsida > Asparagales > Amaryllidaceae > Agapanthus > Agapanthus africanus. Next base: position 830,385,898 of record JASDDO010000019.1, read on the forward strand.
GCCAGCGCTAACCCCTTTGGATTAAATCCTATGGTGGCGCCGCACGTAAAGCTCACATGGGCGCCAATGTGCAAAGCAAAAAAACGCCTATCATAAATAAGAATTTAATTCTTAAGTGGCACCCACGTGCTCCCCACGTAAGCTCCGGGGCCCAAGTAAAAATCGGTAGAATTAAATTCTACGTTTTCCTGACAAAAAGTTGGGATATTCTCTATTAAACAGAGTCGTCGGATCAAAAATTCAATAATGATGATAAATCGTCAAACAATATAATTAAATTCTATTCTGAGGAATATTTGTTCTCAATCTTTACAAACAAAAAAAATTGCTCTCTGGGAAGATCTTGTTCGTGAGAATTTAATTCTCATCAGGAAAATCTTGTTCTTGAGAATCAAAGATTCAGAAAAGAACTAGATAAAAAAGAAAGAAAAAAAGAAAAAAACATATGTTCTGGGAAGTTAATTCCTTAAAAATTAGGGTTTAACCCTACAAAAAGAATTTAGTTTTTATAAAAAAAGAACTTTGTTCTCCAATGAAGAAAAAACGATCTAAGGTCTTCAAAATAGAGATCTTGATGATCATTAATGGCCAAAAATGGCATTAACGGAGATTTAATCTCTAAAAAAGAAAAGAGCTTAGTGCCTCACGTGTTTCTCATATGGGCGCCCTTTCAATAGCGCCCAGCACCTCACGTGAAATACACATGGGCACCCAAATCAGAAGGCCAGCGCCTCATGTGAAATACACGTAGACGCTGGATAGAAGTGCTTAGCATTCCATATATAGCCAAAATGGTTAAGTGCTTAGCATTAATTGGGCAGCGCCCAGCGCCTCACATGGACGCCAAAAAAAGTTCTCAGCACTTCATATACAGCCAAAACGGTTGAGTGCTTAGCATTGATTGGGCAGCGCCCAGCGCCTCACGTGCTCCTCACGTGGGCGCCATATAAAAAGTGCTTAGCACTTCATATGTAGCCAAAAGGCTGAGTGCCTAGCACTGATTGGGCAGCGCCCAGCGCTTCATGTACTCCTCACATAGACGCCATACAAAAGTGCTTAGCACTTCATATTAGTCAAAACGACTAAAGTGTGCAACATTTATTAAGCAGCATCCATGACTGAATGCTTCACATAATATACATGTGAGCGCCCGAGCTCAAATAAATGGTTAGCACTTTTACATAAAAGGAAAAAGGGATAAACAACAGAGTCCAAATAAGTGCTTAGCACTTTTGAACAAAAAAGAAAAGACTGAGCATACCAGGCCCAAATTGGCTAAAAGTCTATCTCTCTCTCTGTCTCTTTCGGAAATTTCGAGCATCTGAGCCCAAATGCTATGTTGTTGGATCTTAAATAAAAAAATGATCCTGAAAACATTAATAAGTTGATCTTAGTCTCAAACAGGACTAATATATCCTTAGCTTAAAATAAATTGAGCCCAAATGGTCATATATTTAAGTTGATCTTAATCTCAAACTTGATTAACGGTCGTTAAGTAAAACAAAATATTTTTGAACCAAAAGAATATATAACCTAAGTTCAAAACCCCGTCAAGCAAATCCTTGGCCCAAGCCTAAATCTAAAATACACGGATTCAGACTAATCCGCGTCTTACGGGCGACAACATAAATTAGTCTCCGTATACAATCCATGGGCAACCAAAACAAATAAAATACACACGACACGAAGTGAACTACTGGAGAAGGAGAAAGTGGTTATCGCAACGCGGCAATATAATTAACTACAGGGGCTTGCGTCTGCAGGGAAGAGCATCCCCACAATAAAAAACCTTTCACAAATGAGGGGAAATCTGATGAAATTTGCTACAATGGTCGCATCTGTCCAAACCTCCGATATACAGTGCCATAAATCAACTTAGTATCTTCAGAGAGGTGGATGGATAAATCCAAATAGTATCTGCCTCCAAATTCAGGCTAGACGTCCCAACGCCTCGGTCCGGTCTTTCGGCGGTGAATAGATTCTGGCACGCCCGGTGGGACCTTTTCCTCTTTCCACTCCACATTTCGTGCGTCGTATTTCACGAACAAAATCGCGGTTCGCTATGGTTGCCCTTAGATTCGAGGTACTAAAACTTGGTGTCTTTCTCCTACCTAGGAAATCGATGGCTTCCCAATACATCTCATGCAACGGCAACTCTCGCTTCACCCCAACTGGAGGAGTGACTTATGGGCCCAACGCAGTCTCTATTTTTTCAATGCCAGTAGGGCAAGTCACACAAGCCACTACTGGATTGTTCTTTAGGGTCATGCTCCCACCGGTGAGTTTCGGTGCCTCAACGCCGTAAGAAGAAGCTCCTAAAAGGTCGGTCTTTGATCGACTGGCAACCACAATGGCCCCTCTCAATGGGCCATCCAAATCTGACGTCTCAGTCTTCAACAGGCTGAGAAAGAATCCAAATAGGCCCGCAAAGAGGCTCTTGATACCTGAAGGGTTTCCCCAAAACGGACAGCCCTCCCAACTCCTCCTACAGACGAAGCCGTTAAAGATGTTTCACCCGTCAGACGATCATTTTTTGAAAAGCTGATCGTTTCTACTCAAACTTTACCAAGGATGTCGGTATTCAATAGGCTGACGCCGATTGAAGCCCCTCAGCAAAGTCGGGGGCTTGAAGAAGCCGCTTCCAAAACCGAGGCGGTCCCTTCTGCAAGGTACGCTCGACGTCGCCACTGGCCCCGAGTGAGAAATGCTGGGGGCAACTCCCCCTCTGGACTTACCCCACCAGCTTCAATAGTGGAAGTTGACGCTGCTGTTCCAATTAGGAAAAACTTTGATCTGCTCAGGAAGGTGCGCAAGAACTCCCCAACGGCGGTGTTAAAAAAATCACCCCCACCTACAGAAGTCCTTGTGCAGGCAAAGCTGGAGCGGCCCCATCAGCGGCTCTCCTCACAAATTCATAGAGTCGGGCGGAAAGTCCAAGACTCCGTGATTGATGAAAATCACTCTCATCGACTAATAAAATTGAAGGCTAGGTAAGAGAAAGATCACTCCTCCGCCATACAACAGGGGAATCCTTCTACACAAGTGCCTATTACAGTGGCCCCTTCAACTTCAACCTCTTATAAAAGAATGAGGTCGGAAAAAATCCCACCGTCTGTAGCAAATTCCAAAGGTGATGGACCCAAATGCCCCAAGTCTGGGAGCATGATCATACATACGGTCTACATGTCTTCAGGAAAAGAAGAAAGCCATGCCTCCATGAGTCACCGACCGCAAACTCGGTCGCTGACAAAGGATCAGGAGCAATAGCAAAAGCTCCAGGAAATGCTAACCAAAATGGCAGCACTTACCGGACAGAAAGAAAATCCGGATCCAGCAGCCGAACAGCGCCAAGAGCAGGAAACCGATACAGAGTTTCTGCAAAGGGTGCTCGAGAGAAAGGACAAGAAAGCCGCTGAGTATGCTTCTAACATAAAGCAGATGGCTCTCTTATTTCAAGATATGGTTAGAATGATGATCCAGCAAGAACATCTGGCCATGGGCATATTCATCGGGACCCTTAATCCTCAAACTACCGTGTCCCAGTTCATGACATTCTTCAAACCAACCACTTCCAGGCTCTGATAGATAAACTGGCCTAAATGGACTAGATAGGCTACATGCCTTCCTCCTCAAATAAGGACCCTCGAAATAACAAGGGTAAAAGGAAAGCGGCCTTCGTTGCCAATACGCAACAACAACCGAGCGACCCAAAACCGGCTGCTCGCTAAAACAACGCGCGTCCGCGCACATCCTTGGAGGAAAGACTAGGACGCGCTTTTTTGTTTCCCCGTGGAAAGACGGGAAGACTGTTTGAATTGGCAATGCGTAATAAACTCATCACATTGTCAGACCCGCAGCGTTTACCGCAACCTGGCGATGTCAACAACTATAACTACTGCTCCTATCACAGAATGGTGAGCCACCCAGTTAAAGATTGCTATGTCTTCAAGAACTGGGTCGAAGACCAGTATCAATAGGGGAAATTCAAGCTGTTTGATAATTAGAGGGTAAACCTACCCCAGAAGCACAGTCCCAAAAAGATGGATCCACAGGGGGCATCATGCTCACTCATGGAAGAAACTCCATGGGAAGTCGTTCTTTCAGTAAAAACCAAAAGAATACTGAAGTATCTACAATCATGTTTGGTAATCAGGTGGAAAAGCCCACTTGAACCTGAAATCATCTAAGGGATGCTGAAACCACGTCCCGCTCCGAAAATTGTTGATGAGGGGAAAAACCCCAAAGTCAAGTCTTCGAAGAAAAAGAAGAGGACTAAGAAGCCTGTGCAACATGCCGAGTATGACGACAAGCACACATATACAAAAGTATATTGACGCGGTGGAGGAGTACAACCAGAAGGCATGGACATCAGTCACGCTCGAAGAGTTCCTTAAGTATATTCTTGAGAATGAAGATGGTGACAACGATGAGGAAAATGACTCATCAGAAGAGACCGATGACCGTGTAGCAAGTTGCCACATGGTCTCCCATTCATCGTTAAATGATGAAGAAGCTCCCTCAGCATTAGAAAATAACACAGAGGAACTGGGGGCAGATTCGGCTCTAAAATCCCCGGAACTGCCAAAAGAAGACCCGATTGATAGGCTTTTAAACGAAGCCTTTCAAAAAAGAAAATTTGACCGAGAACGCGAGACAACCATATACGAAAAGGTTAAGCAGCAGCGTTAGGACAAAGTAGCCATGGCAAGGATGAGTCGTAAAGTACTCCAACCAAACCAAAGCACACCTGCTACAAATAAGAGCAGGATCAAAACAGAGAAGCGGTCCGCCAAAGCTCTGTTAATGGGGATGAAACTGCCACCTCTATTGAGAAACACTCCCGAGGTCATATGCCTCGATAGAGAAGATGCATGCCCAAACTACTGCCTATATCATCGGAGGGTCATCCACTCAACCGAGGAATGCATGTGGTGGTAAGGATACGTTGCCCATCAAAAACACTTCAAGAAGATGAAGCGTGAAGCTCGTGCTTGTCGACAGCAAAATAGTGTGACAAACACGCATGAAGAAACAAATGGCAACTATCATATGGTTGTTACCAGTTCGAAAGGGGAAAAACCCCAAGTTCTTACCTTTGGGAGCGATTCTGAGGACGAAATACCCCTTAGCCCTCTCTTCAAAGACTTCGCTTCGGGAAATGAAGAGGAGGAGAAGAAATGTGAAAATATTCAGCTGCGTAATCGCACGCTGCCCGAGAGGAATCTTGGACCGACAAACAAAGCTTCGAGAAAAAAAGACAAAGGGAAAGAGAAAATCCCTGGGGAAATTGCCCTTGATGAAACATCAGTCAAAGGGCTCATCGCAGAGGACCTGCCTAAGAAAAATAAGGTGGATTATGTCCTAGCACATCTGAGGAAAATATCCTCACAACTGATGCTCTCCTCCTAACCAAGAAAGCACGAGATTCCCTGATCAAGGCATTACAAGAGCCCGATCAGTTCCAAGTTTTCTTCGCAGAAGAGAAGTGGCAGAGGTCCACACGGCTGATATTACATTCAACGTGAAGATCTCCTCCTCGGTACGTGCGAACATAATCGTCCATTGTATGTTACCGGGTACTGCCATGACATCAAGATAGGGAAAATCCTTGTCGATAACGGATCCTCCGTTAACCTTCTCAACGTGAGAGTGCTAAAGGAAATTTGCATGGACGTTCAGCACCTTACCCGAGAAAAAATTACCATCTCCGGATTTGACTCACAGTCATCACGGACGCTTGGGTCAGTAATACTGACACTATGTTTCGGGCTGCTCGTCACTGACATCAAATTTCATGTCATTGATGCCAAGACTTGCTACAACGCTTTGCTTGGCAGGCCTTGGTTATACGACCACAACTTCATCCCTTCTACACAACATTGGTGTATGAAATATTTCAAGGATGGGTCGGAGTACACCATCACGGAAGAGCTAAATCCGTTCTCCGTAAACAAAGTTCGAAAATACGAAGACACAGAGTGCTTCCTACCAGACTTCGAGGATACTGAAAGGTACTACAAACCGGAGAATAAGCAGAAGTTCGTCGCCACTATCCCGATCTTTGGAAGTGATATCGAGGAAGATAAAGAAATAGTCTACTCGGGGCAACCCCATAAAGAAAACAATAGGCCCGAACCATCTACTCCTATTTTGGTCTTTGGCAGCGACTTTGAGGACGATACCAACGCAGTGTTCTCCATCCGCCCGTCAATGCAAACCTTCGCAGGAGAAGATCAGAGTCTGCAAATCACAATGGTTCTACCTCGGCATTATAAGGAACTTGATGCGCTCGATACATACATCGTACAAGAACTGCAAACTTTCTACGTCCCTTCCAGGAAAAGAGGTGAAAAGGCGATCCTCTTCTACCAATCTATGGAGACCAAAGTAGAAAATGAAGTCTAGCATCGTGTTGATTTTGCACTTGACAAGTTTCAACCAACCCGTCTGCCAAGATACTATGCGGAGGATTGAAAAGGCTGTTAAGATGCCAAGGTGTACCCCTCGAACAAACTGTTCGACAAGCACAATTCTACAAAAAGAGTTTGGATATTCCCGGGACTCAATGAAAGATGCCCAATAGGAAGATGGAGACAACCGGACTCGAATACGTTCGGTCCAAGAAACGGGAGCGGTTCCACAGTTGACACGTCATAAACAGCTCCAGTGAAGGGGAAAAGGCTCTTCTAAATAGTTGTGATAACGAAACAGAGCGAAATCCCGCTCTAAGAACGTTAAGTTCATCACTCGAAGAACAAATCGACAAGCTAATAAAAGTAGCTTGTCAAGATCCGGGATAACCACAGCCGCAAAATGTCCATTTATGAAAAGGTCAGGACGCAGCGCCTCAGTCAGCAATCGATGGCAGAACTAGACCGTAACGCTTTTCATCCCCAGGCCGATATGCGTTCTCGCGAAAGAGGAAAATCCTAAAATAGAGGCAGAAACACGGCAAAGAACGCAAAAAACGTGCGAAAACAGTAAAGTGGATCTAAGATGCCATGCAATCTAGAAAAACTCGATTGGAGCCCGTCCTTTATAAAGAATATGGGTTGGAAATACTCTTTCCCTCAAGACAAGACGAGGAAAATATTCAACCTTGTCATGAAGCACCAAATGATGACACTTTCGGAGTCTCGGCACCCCGAACAAATAAACAAGGTTCATCATCCAGATTATTGCTCCTATCAGCGAGTAATAGGTCACCCTCTTGAAGACTGCTTCACTTTCAAAGACTGGGTAGAAGACCAGTATCAACAAGACAGGTTCGCTTTATCCGACAGCTGGAGGGTGACCCCGTCGCAAAAGCATGAGCCAAAGAGGACCTATACCGTGAGGATAGGACCATCTCAACATCAAGAATGGTAGCGAACTCGTACCAGCCAAATGACAACACTCTCAACTGAGGGAGGGCACGAGACTATGGATGACCTCCACATGTGCTTCGCAAATGAAGATTAGGGAGAGGTGATCTTAGAGCTTCCACCATCGGCAAAAGAGTTGGAAGATAGGATACACACTACGGTGGACAACCTAAGAAAAATTGACTTAGGGGCAGAAAGTGATCCGAGGCCGACGTTTGTGAGTGAAATACTATCTGAAAAACAGGTAGCCACGTTAAAATATGTGCTCCTGTAATATAAAGACTGCTTCCCATGGAACTATTCCGAAATGCCGGGTCTAGATCCAAAAGTAGCGGTATATAAACTGGCCATATCGCCGGACATAAAGCCAATCAAACAAGCGTTGAGAAGGATACGACTCAAACTTGAGATGAGCATCAACGCTGAAGTCAAGAAACTAATCGACTCCGGCTTCATCCAATAGGTTCAATATCCTGACTGGATCGCTAACATCGTTCCAGTGATGAAGAAAAATGGGACGGTGTGCATTTGCGTGGACCTTTGGGACTTCAACAAAACTTGCCCGAAGGATGACTTCCTAGTACCTGTTACCGAGCTGATGATCGATAACATGTCTACCCATGAGGTCTTCTCCTTCATGGATGGATCTTCATGATACAATCAAATAAAAATGCATCCTGGAGACCAAAAGCATACTACCTTTCAAACCCCATTGGGCATATTCTGCTATAAAGTGATGCTCTTCGGTTTGAAGAATGCTGGCGCTACCTATCAGAGGTCCATGATAAAGATCTTCGATGACTTCATACACGAGATCGTCGAATGCTACATTGACGATCTTGTGGTGAAGAGCGAATCTCACGAGGAACATTGGGAACATCTAAACATAGTGTTCCAACGTCTTCGGAAGTATAATCTGAAGAGGAATCCTCTAAAATGCGTGTTTGGAGTCTTCTTGGTAAATTTCTAGTATTCATCATACGTCACTGGGGTATCAAAATCGATCCCTCAAAGATTAAGACGATTATGGAAATGCTTATGCCAAGAACCCTCAAATAACTGCGGTCTCTTTAAGGAAAGCTAGCGTATATCCGGTGATTGATACCCAACATTTTCGGAAAATGCCGTCCCTATAGTAATTTGATGAAGAAGGGGACCCCATTCGTCTAGGATCAAATGTGCTAAAACACACTGGACGAAATCAAGTAATACCTGCAAAATCCGCTGATATTGATCGCTCCGGTTAAGGGAAAACCCTTATCTTATACACAACAACCCTTGAAGGTTCTCTAGGTGCATTGTGGGAACAAGAGAATGATTAGGGAAATGAGAGAGCTCTGTACTATTTGAGTCGAGTTCTCCTAAGGGCAGAAAGCAACTATTCCCCCATCGAAAAGCATTTCCTGGCACTGATCTTCGCAATAATGAAGCTCGGACATTACGCCTTGGCACACGAAGTCCATCTTATATCAAAGGTGGATCCTCTCAAATATCTAATATCAAGGTCCATACTAACAAGAAGGCTTGTCAAATATGCCCTCCTCTTGATGGAGTTCTCGACAACGTATCGACCCCTGAAAGCAGTGAAAGGTCAGGCCATTGCCGACTTTCTCGCGGAGCATTCGATACCAGCTGACTCTCCTTTAAATTGTGAGTTGCCAGATGAACACCCGTTTGATTTAATCAAAGAAGAGAATGACTCCAAATGGGAACTCTACTTCGATGGAGCATCTTCCATAAAGCGGAAAAAGCAAAATGCCCCTATAATCAAAGCTGTCGTGGGCCTTATCTTCGTGACCCCGCAAGAAGGGATAATGCGTTACACCCTCTCCTTAATATAGCCAAGGACTAACAACGATGCTGAATATGGAGTTTTGATAGCAGGTCTCAAAATCTCTATCGACATGGGAATCAAAGACCTCCTCGCATATGGAGACTCCCAATTGATCGTCAACCAGGTAAATGGGGACTATCAGATCTGCGAGCCAGAGCCGATAAAGTATGGTGAAAGAGTACAGCAATTGCTGACAAAAATCCCCTCCTACACCCTTGAGAGTATACAACGTGCATAAAATAGCAAAGCAGATGCATTGGCCAAATTTGCTAAGAAACTGGCCGATAAAGACCTCGATGATGTAATGATCATTGTGCAAAGCCGCAGGGTTCTCGCGCCAACATATATATCTTCGGAAGACCTAATAGAGCCATCCGAAAGAAAAGAGACGACCGAACAAGTAGCCCTTCAAATAGGGGACGAAGAAAATGTCATCGACCGGAGGGATGTCTTCATAGACAACTTCAAATCCCAACGAACGCCCGAAAATGCGTCGTCCAGACATCAGCTCATGAAACGAGCTTTGCCTTTCGTTTTCATCAATGATACTCTGTATAAGAGATCGTTCGACTGTCTATGGCTAAGATGCCTGGGGCCAGAGGATGCAAAGAATGTCGTTTAAGAAACTCACGACAGACTCTGCGATTCTCACCAAGTCGGGCCAAAAATGAAGTTGAAGATAAAAAGAATGGGTTACTATTGGCCTACAATGATTCAGGACTGTCTCGAATATGCGAAGCAGTGTCACTCGTGCCAAATTTATGGGGAGTTCATCCATCAACATACAAATCTGGTACACCCAACGGTGGCTAGTTGGCCGTTCGAATATGGGGAACCAATATAATTGGCCCCATTGAACCGGCATCGTCCAAGGGCATCGGTTCATACTGGCAACGACCGAATACTTATCCAAATGGGTAGAAGCGATACCACTAAGGGAGGTGAAGATAGAGAATATCCTCCATTTCTTCATAACACATGTCATCTATCGGTTCGGCACTCCGCGACGAATTATCTCGGATAATGGGCCAACTTATAGAAGTCATAAAATCAGCCGCTTTGCACAGCAACATAAACTAGATTGTAGATATTCTTCGGTCTATATTCCTAAGGCCTACGGTCTAGCCGAATCTTTCAACAAGACCTTGATAAAGATTATAAAGAAAACGGTGTCCAGAAACAAAAAATATTAGTGATATATGCCCTAGAGGCCATTATTGTATAGTGCTGCATTGTATATTACATTTTGGAAGCTTGGGATTTACACAGATATAATAACTGTCTTGCTCAACATGATAGAATTCTATCTGGTTTGATTCTATCTTAATATGTATATATGTTTCTTTTAACGTATTGCTAATACATATCGATAGAGCCCTTAAGATCTTTGCTTGACTATCGGCGTTGTGATAATACTCACATTAGTGGGGGCTGGGTAGTCTATAAGCACATCCTTAAGATTGTCCCTAGTCATAGGATTATCGAGACAAGGCATCGATACTCTAGAGTAGACTTATGTATACGCTTCTCATCCTCAGTGTGGGGAGGTAGCCTGTCTTGCAACCTTTGGTATCCGATACTAGAGATCGTATACAGGTGCTTATTGGGTTATGAGTTACACTGGACGGACTCGATGGGAACTGCTGGTTGGTATTATACCTATAGTCAGTTAGCAGTTCCCGGGTGACATAAGTACAGGTTAGTCCGTTGACTTGACATCACTATTAGTCTCGAGTGTGTTCCCATTGTACTTAGATCACTAACCTACCACGGCTCAAATGAGTCGTGCAAACAGGTAGTAGTTAGGTGCAGTCCCAAAACACTTGGAGGCAGTAGTGGATAGAAACGATTCATCTCTCCCGGAATTGGGGGTTGATATCGCGTTGTTGTCGGATAGCCATTACACGAAGTCCCTGGCCAGGGCAAGCAAGATTTACTGGTAGGCACTCCAGTAGTTTCCCAGGGTGTATTGGGCTCTACACAGATACGACTTATTGCGCTATTAAGGGTCTAACGGTTACCACCTTCTAGGCCCGATATGCGATACTCTTAGACGAACAGACCGGACTATACAGAGATTATCACAGATAGTCTTAGTAGAAGTTCGGATGAGTTCGATCGTCGGCCTTTTTATCGACAGATACTTGGATAGCCGTTACGTACAGCTAGTGCCAGTGACGGACTTGTGGTTAAATCCACTGCTAGCGTACTGTCGAGTCTTTAGAGTCACACGCAGAGAGTTTCCCTGGTTCAGGTGAAACGATGTAGAGACCGTATGGTTTTACGTGCAGGGTTCTGATCATATACGTGTACTAGCTGCACGAATGTTGTTCGGACGGATAATAATATTGGGCTTTAGTTTAAACCGGATCCTAGTATTATATTATTGGATTATTATTATCTCATTGTATTCGTATTTTTCAGAATATGAATACGGGTATGTATATACGGTGAGGGCATTCTTGTAATTTCACAAGAGATACTTCTAGAAGGAGACACCTCATTATTTGGATTTATCTATTTTGGGAATATATTAATGAGATGGAAAATGGAGATTTTTATAGCATGGAGTGAAGCATAGCTCATTACATTGTTTATTGGTTTGGGGTTACTATTGAAGCATGGTTGTTATTTTCTATATGAAAATAATCCATGCTTCACGAGTGAGGTGAATGAGCCATTATTCACTTAGCCAAATCTAAAGTTCATTTGCTCATTTCTTTTCTCTCTCCATTTTCACCTCCTTCTTTTTCAAAACCCTAACCTTCACAAGTGTTGTGAGCCATAGGGTTATATGAGATAAAACACTCCATTAAACACTCTACATCTCTTAAATACCCAGTTTAGCAAGCTAGGTACCTTAGTTACATCGGTTTAAAGGTTGGAGCTTGAGTCGTAGACTCTCGGGTGGATCATCTTCGACACGAGGAGGCCGAAGTTTCAAGCGCGATCCGATCTTTGAGGAGCACAAGAAGAGGAGGAGAAGAAGACCCGAAAGACCTGTAATCAATGAGGTATAAACATAACTTAGTAGTTAGAACCTCCTAGTAGTTTTTTTAGTTAAGGTTTCCGTAAAGATCATGAAGTTTAGGTCGGCGTTGCGATGTAAGAAAATCGTTTTTTGTAAATTACGCCTCCCTGCAAACCCACGGGGTGCGCGACATCAACTTACAGTGGTATCAGAGCCTACTGATACCTTAACTAGCAGATTAAACGAAGTTTAAAGTTACGAAACCGAAATAACTCCGAAACGATTAAAACGAAATCCAAGTTTCTGTTAATTTTAAAGAGCCTCTAAATTTTTTTAAAACAATTGCAGAGTGCTCCTTTAATTGTAACTAGAACACTAGAGAAAAATGATGCCCAAACTCCAAGAAATGACCAGTGAAATTGCCATATTTACTAGCCTCGTCGGTTCACTGTGCTACTTGGGTGTTGGGTTTTTGATGGTGTTCTATAATCTTGGATTTAGGTTTTTAGGTAATGTTTAATTTTGCCCAGATTTCATATTCTGTTATCTTTGAGTTGGGGCAATACGGAGTATTTCGAAATCGCAATTTTAACATCGTTTATCCTTTTCATTTTTTATATGTGTTTCTAAACGTCTACTAATTACTGTATGTCGATTAGTGGGAGTTACACATATCTAGTATCTTGTTGATGGTTTGTGGATATGAAGTATTGGATCGTCGTGAATGAATAGCCGGGGGGATGTGAGAAGAGTGTTCTTTTTTTCATTCATGTATATTTGTAAATTGATGTAATATTATTTTTGCAGGGCACATCCGGGTTGAGGTTGTAGCCACCGTTGTATTATTTCATTTACTTTTCTTGCATCTTGGATAGACCTAAGGTGGGGTGCACAAACTACTGGGTTCTTGAAGTGCCGAGTGGCCTACTCATTTTATTGAGGAGGTTGCTCCACTTCGGGAATTTGGCGGGTAGTTTGCCACGCCCGTAGGGGTCTAAGGTGGGGTTTGGCTATTCATCAAGACCGTGGAATCCGTTTTTTGTTCTAGGTTAAAACGAAACATGGAAATCCTAGTATATCCAATATATTCATCTGTGTTGCTCTGATCTGGAATGCCTATTATTGTGTGAGATGAATGGATATATATATATATATATTGTATATAATAAACGTTGCTTATGTTTTGCACCCGCGCTAGTCCAGCCCCCGCTCTGCCGTTAATTAAGTAACTTAACGGTGAATGACGGAGCCCCGTGGAGAATGCGGATGGCATAAGCGTACATTCTATTTTCTTTTCTTTTTGCAATGATAGGGTTAAATGATGGGACCGCATTAATATTGATTAATGCAAAGAAAAAAAACCAAGCCTAAATCGTTGGAACAATTTCAAAACCACTCGATTTTCTTGAAAAACAACTTTTAAATGCGGAGCCTAAACCACTCCTTTTAAAAGCTATCATGGTTCCTTCGATATATCAAATTCATTACGTTCACGGTTTTTGCCAAAACCAGACGTAGCTCTCTATCATTTCAGATGGGTATTCAGTAGTATTCAAATTATGTATTTTGACCTTCGCCAAGGCATAGTGATTAGTAGCTCCTGGGTATTCATCTGCAGCATAGATAGATGCGTTAATTTAGGACAGGCGTACAACTATTTTGGCCTTCGTCAAGGGTTTGTATAAATGGGTTCAAATTAACCTGGACAATGATGGGTAGAACTTGACATGCGTCTTATGATATGTTGGCTTTCATCAAGGTCATAAGAGCTTAGGGCAAAAATCCACATCGGGAGTTTCAAAAGAAAAGGAAACTTGTTAGTTTTGCATACCATCTGGAGTGTGATGATTTTGGTAGGATTCCTTCAAAGTTGTCATGCAATGATAGTTGGATCCCGATCCCACCGTGAGTTTTATTACTCCTCAGGAGAATTTTCAATTCACAATCAATGCTATAAACCAAGTAGGTGCCTAGAACGGTGTTAGCGGGGCTACGCCTCCGGAGAAAAGAGATTATTTAATTAAGGAATTTCGCGAAAGCTTTGGAAAACCTCCCTCGAAGTATCGATGCTAGCTTGGCCGAAAGGTTAAGCAAAAATTATAGGGTGTGATTAATCCGGACTAATTCTTCTTTTATGCTTTGAAGGAGGATTTGAGAAATAGTGGGAACCATCCTGTTTAGATAAACCAATAACCAATCTAAACTAGAAAGAGCATCATGCTGAGTGTTTCTTCTCTCTCTCTCACACCTAATGGCAGCGACCAAGATGACCGGGCTTAAGTTACTGCTAGATAAAAACATATCGACGTGGTCAAACTATAAAGATTGGCTAAGAATGTCCAGATGGCCATAACCTATGACAAGCTGGGCTACCTACTTACCACCAAAGCCCCCACCGTCACAGGTCCAAATTCCATCGTCACGGATATTGAAATCCGTAAAACATGGAAAATAGATAGTGCGAAAGCCAAGTGCCTCAAGCTGGCCTTAATAGATAATGAACACCAGAGACGGCACGAGAAGATGGACTTAGCTTCCATCTTCCTCCATACCAAAGAATTATATGGAGAGCAATCTCGTATTGCAAAATATGAGACCTCGAAAAAATTGTTTCAGGCGAGGTTGGCTATCGGGTCATCTGTAGGGGACCACGTCCTTAAGATAATTAGTTATATTGAAGAGCTCGCGGACATTGGGTCTACGTTGGAGAATGAGTTATATACAGACTTAGTTCTGCAGTCCCTCCCCTCTACCTACGTCCAATTTATCTTGAATTTCAATATTCAAGGGAAGGAAGTTACACTTCCAGAACTTCTCAACATATTGAGAAGTGCAGAGGGCACCCTATAGAAAACCAGGGAGATACCTGCTCTGCTTATTGGGGAACCTTCCTTCTCTAGATCTAAGGCGAAAGGCAAGGAGAAGAAGGCCTCCACCAAGCCGAAAGGCTGTGTCAGTAAGGTAGAGAGAAAGGGCAAGGAAAAAGTTTCGGGGCTGACGGTAGAGAAAGAGAAATGCTTCTATTGTCATAGGAAATGCCATTGGAAGAAAGACTACAGGGCTTAGAGAGACAGAAACCAGGATTCGAAGTACGTTGTGGTTTCGGTTTCAGGTGTGTTTATGATTGAAAACTATGTGTCAATTAACTCTACTTTCTGGGTATTGGATACCGAATCAGGATCTCATATCTATAATTTATTGCGGGCTCTGAGAAACCGTAGAGTTGTCAAGGCTGATGATATGACCCTCACGGTTGCTAATAGAATGAGCGTGGATGCTATATTCATAGGGGAATATCACCTAAGATTGATAAGTGGACACATTTTGATTTTACATAACTTTTTGTGTGTACCTAGTTTGACATGTAACATCATCTCTGTATCTTTACTATCTAAAGAAGGTTATGATTTTACATTTGTAAGCGAAATAGTGAACATCCACCTTAATTATGGTTTGATTGGGTCTGGTACACTAGATAACGGTATATACTTATTAAATTAACACCAAGTTTTCAATGTCCAGAACACACTTAAAAGAATGTCTCCAGAATTAAATCAAGCTTTCTTATGGTATTGTAGACTGGGTCACATCAATGAAACACGGTTGACGCAGTTACATAAAGAGAGATATTTGGATCCGTTTGAATATCTGTCTTATGCAACTTGTCAACCATGTCTCAAAGGAAAGATGACAAAGACTTTGTTCACTGATCATGGGGTAAGAGCAAGCGAGCTCTTAGGACTCATACACATCGACGTGTGTGGTCCAGTGTCTACACATGCAAGAAGTGGTTGTTCCTACTTCATTACTTTTACGGATGATTTCTCAAAGTATGGACATGTATTTTTAATGAAACATAAATCTGAGAAATTTCAGGAATATAAGAATGAAGTGGAAAAATAAACAAGCAAAAGTATCAAGACACTTCGATCTGATCGTGGTGGTGAATACTTAATTGCCGAGATCCTAGATTATTTAAAAGAGAATGGAATTGTCTTTCAGCTTACTCCTCTATACACACCTCAACACAACGGCGTATCGGAAAGATGGAACCGCACCTTATTGGATATGGTACGTTCCATGATGAGTAACACTGAGTTTCTGCAATCCTTCTGGGGTTATACACTAGAATCTGCTGCATATATTTTGAACAAGATTCCTACCAAGACTGTGCCTACCACACCATATGAAATGTGGAGTGGGAAAAAACCCTATCTTAAGTATCTAAAGATATGGGGATGCCCAGCTTTTCAAAAAACAGCATGTGGACAAGCTCGAGGCATGCTCAGTACTGTGTAAGTTTGTAGGATACCCAAAGAACTCCAGGGTTTTTTTCTATTACACAGAGGAACAAAAGGTCTTTGTTTCTCGGCATGCCCACTTTATAGAGACTCAATTTCTTGAAAATGAAATAAGTGGGAACGCAATAGAAGTGGAAGAAATTCCAGAACCACAAACTATTATTGAAAGTATGGTAGAACCAGAAGGTTCAAAAGAACCAAACGTCCCTACGCTACTCCGCAGATCTAGTAGGCAGTCTCATCCACCCGAGAGATACTACGGTTTTCTTATAGACGGGGATAGAGAGGATTGCATCATTGACAATGATGAGCCAACTAGTTTCCAGCAAGCCGTGAGGAGCAGAGACTCAGTAAAATGCTGGATGCAATGTGGACCTAAATGGAATCCATGTATACTAACAAAGTATAGACTTTGGACATTGCACCTTAAGAGGTAAAACCCGTAGGCTGCAAATGGATCTTCAGAAAGAAAATTGGTGCAGATGGACAGGTTGAAACCTATAAGGCTAGACTTGTTGCAAAAAGTTTTCATCAAAGACCTAATTTGGATTATGATGAAACTATTTCTCCAGTGGCTATGCTTAAATCCATTCAGATCCTACTTGCCATTGTTGCCTTCCAAGATTATGAAATTTGCCAGATGAACACAAAGACCGCTTTTCTGAATGGAAATTTAGAAGAGTGTGTTTATATGGATCAGCCAGAGGGTTTCATAGAGAGTGGGAGCAGCAGAAGAGTGTGCAAGTTGCTTTATTCCATTTATGGATTAAAGTAGGCATCACGGAGTTGGAACATCTGTTTTGATGAAATAGTCAAAGAATTCAACTTTATCAAAAATCCAGATGAACCATGTATTTATAGTAAGATTGTAGCAAGAACTGTGATATTTCTCGTCTTGTACGTGGATGATATTCTCCTGATAGAAAATGACATTCCTATACTACAATCAGTCAAATGATTCTTGTCACAAAGGTTCTCTATGAAAGATCTGGATGATGCCTCCTACATTCTGGGGATCCAGATCTATCGTGATAGATCTAGGAGGATGTTGGGACCTTCACAGTCCAGGTACATCAACACCATACTGAAAAGAATTGGTATGGAAGATTCCAAGCGCGGTAATCTACCGGCTTGTCACTGGATCACCCTCTCCAAAGAGATGTCTCCCAAGACTGATTTGGAAAGGGATCGCATGAGTATTGTACCCTACGCTTCTGTAGTACGCTCTATAATGTATGCTATGGTGTGTACCGGACTAGATGTTGCTTACGCACTGAGCGTGGTAAGCAGATATCAGTCAAACCCTGGGGAGAAGCACTGGATAGCAGTTAAGAACATTCTCAAGTACCTGAGAAGGACTAAGGAGATGTTCTTGGTATACGGCAGTAAAGACCTCCAGATCGAGGCCTTCGCTGCCTCCAGCTTCTAGAGTGATAAGGATGGCTCCAAGTCCATTTCGGGTTATGTCTTTACCCTCAATAGAGTGGCAATCTGTTGGAAGAGCTCCAAGTAGGACACCGTTGCTGAATCGACGATAGAAGCGGAGTATATCGCTGCATGTGACGCCGCAAAAGAAGTAGTCTGGATGAGGAAGTTCATAACAGAACTTCAGGTGGTTTCATCCATTGTTGATCCAATACCTTTGTATTGTGACAACAAAGGGGCTATAGCTTTAGCGAAGGAACTAACATCCTATCAGAAGTCCAGACCTATCTTGAGGCGGTATCACCTGATTAGGGAGATCGTGGATCGCCGGGAGATTGAGGTGCGGAAAGTAGAGACGGAGAACAACACTGCAGATCCACTCATAAAGGCCATCCCTCAAACACAGTTCGAGAGGCTATTCGAGATGACAGGCCATTGGCATCCGATACCAGAGATAATATACAGGTGCTCATTGGGTTATGGGTTACACTGGAAGGATTCGATGGGAACTGCTGGTTGGTATTATATCTATGGTCAATTAGCAGTTCCTGAGTGACATGAGTACAGGTTAGTCTGTTGACTTGACATCACTATTAGTCTCGAGTGTGTTCCCACTGTACTTAGATCACTACCCTACCACGGCTCAAATGAGTCGTGCAAACAGATAGTAGTTGGGTGCAGTCCCGAAGCACTTGGAGGCAGTAATGGATAGAAATGACTCGTCTCTCCCGGTATTGGGGGATGATATCGTGCTGTGTTCAGATAGCCATTACACGACGTCCCTGGCTTGGGCAAGCAAGATTTACTGGTAGATACTCCAGTAGTTTCTCAGGATGTATTGGGCTTTACACCGACATGACTTATTGCGCTGTTAGGGGTCTGATGGTTACCACCCCTAGGCCCGATATGCAATACTCTTAGACGAATAGACCAGACTGTACGGAGATTGTCACAGATAGGCTCAATAGGAGTTCGGATGAGTTCGCTCATCGGCCTTCTTATCGACAGATACCTGGGTAGCCGTTACGTACAGCTAGTGCTACTGACGGACTTGTGGTTAAACCCACTGCCAGCGTACTGTCGAGTCTTTAAAGTCCCACACATAGGGTTTCCCTGGTTTAGGCGAAACGATGTAGAGTCCGTATGGTTTTACGTGTAGGGTTCCGATCAGATACATATACTAGCTGCACGGATGTTGTTCGGACGGATAATACTAGTGGGCTTTAGTTTAAGCCGGATCCTACTATTATATTATTGGATTATTATTATCTCATTGTATTCGTATTTTTCGGAATACGAGTACGGGTATGTATATACGGTAAGGGCATTCTTGTAATTTCATAAGAGATTCTTCCAGAAAGAGACACCTCATTATTTGGATTTATCTATTTTAGGAATAGATTAATGAGGTGGAACATGGAGATTTTTATGGCATGGAGTGAAGCACGGCTCATTACATTGTTTATTGGTTTAGGGTTACTATTGAAGCATGATTGTTATTTTCTATATGAAAATAATCCATGCTTCATGAGTGAGGTGTATGAGCCATTCTTCACTTGGCCAAAATAAAAGTTCATTTGCTCATTTCCTTTCTCTCTCTATTTTCTCCTCTTTCTTCCTCAAAATCCTAACCTTCATATGCGTTGTGAGTCATAAGATTATATGAGATAAAACACTCCATTAAACACTCTACATCTCCTAAGCTACCTGGTTTAGCAAGCTAGGTACCTTAGTTACCTCGATTTAGAGGTTGGAGCTTGAGTCATAGACTCTCGGGTGGATCGTTTTCGATACGTGGAGGCCGACGTTTCAAGCGCGATCCGATCTTCGAGGAGCTCAAGAAGAGGAGGAGAAGAAGAAGACGCGAAGGACTTGTAATCAAGGAGGTATAAACACTAACTTAGTAGTTAGAACCTCCTGGTAGTTTTGCTAGTTAAGGTTTCCGAAAAAATCCTGGAGTTTAGGTTGGTGTTGCGAAGTAAAAAAATTATTTTTATAAATTCCGCCTCCCTGTGAACCCGTGGAGTGTGCGACATCGACTTACAAAAAAGACTGGCATGAAAGGTTTCATGAAGCTCTCTGGGCATACCGAAAAATGTTCAAAACGGACACGAATACAACACCATACGTGTTGGTGTTCGGCATAAAAGCAGTGCTCCCACTAGAGGTAACCTCCCTTCTCTACGAGTAGCGGTTCGATACGAGCTAACAGATGAAGAAAACGCTTATCTTATTCTTGAGGAGCTCAACGCCCTCGATGAAACTCACCTTATAACACTTCAATATCTAAAGGCTTATAAGACAAAGATGACACGGTCATACAAAAAACTGACCAGGCCGAGAACATTCCGCCAAGGCTAACTCATGCTAGTCATTAAAAGACCAATGATCCCCAATCGTGCAAAATGGGGAAAGTTCGAGCCGAACTATGAAGGCCAATACATCATAGACAATGTCTACCAAGGTGGAGCCCACCTGCTCATGGATATGCATTGCGAAAGACCCTTCCGGCCAATAAATGGCTGATTCCTCAAAAAATATTACGCTTGACGAGTCACGACTTAGCTCAATGATAGATGACGACGCTTGTGTCTGCTCACTATCTTTCTGAATCAGAACTCTAAGAGTTGCATCCAAAAGCTCCATCGCCTCAAATATGGCGACATTGGATCAAGATGTCCCTAAACTAAAATTTCGCCTCAAACATGGTGATAATGGACTGAAACGTCCTTAAACTAATGTTGAACCGAAACGTCCCTAAACTAGCATCGGACCGAAATGTTCCTAAACTAACAACAGACCAAGATGTCCCTAAACTAATATTTGCTCTAAACACGGCGATAATGGACCGAAATGTCCTTAAACTAACATTCGTCACCAAAATAGGAATAATGGACCGAAATATTCATAAACTAACATTCATCCACAAAACGGAAACGTTGGACCGAAATGCTCATAAACTAACGTTGAACCGAAACATCCTTAAACTAAATTGCGTTGTCACGCCCCACTTTCCAGTGTACGGAGAAGGAGACGTGGCGAGGCACGCGACATATTTACTCAGAATTAAACATGTTAAGTGTAAATAAACAATATAAGTAAAAGCATAAGAAAAGACAATAGATATAAATAAACATCAACTTTTTATTGATAACCATTCTTTATATACAACTGAAAAGTAAAGTACAATGAAAGAAAGCGATGCCTAAATAATGGCATATGAACTGAAAGAAAAGCATGTACAAGTAGGAACTAAAGCTCTGGCTCCTTAGTGAACTGCTCCAAATCGTCTTAGCTGGGCTCGATCTCCTGAGAGTCGGGTCCTCTTGACAACATTCCAAAGAAAGAAAAGACATGAATGTCATCAGCGAACTAGCGCTCGGTAAGTCCCAAGAGATAGAATAGAAATAGACAGGTAAAGAGCATAGAATAGATAAATTATGTATTTGTTATGTTAACGTAGTTGTTTGTAGCTTGGTACTGAATATATCAGTGTATATGATAGGAGTCCAACTATCCCATGGATTATGGGAAACGGAAAGTACCGGGCCCTGTCAAAACCCACGGGCTAACGACACGGATGTTCATGTAGGTGTCTTTTAGTGTCCATCATCATACCACTTTTAACACATTCCGTACCAGTCTACCCCTTTAAAACCCCGTAATGTATATATATTGATTGTATTGAATTACAGTTATCTGACTTGCCGAGACCATGGTATAAGTTGTTCATGTAAACGGATTCAGGATGTAAATGTTAGTCATGTAGTCAAGTCTAGATATATCCATGGTTCGGTCAAATCAAGTCATGTTGCATGTTTGTATTGTTCGGTATTCACGTTCATGTTCAAGTATATATTGGATTCATGTTCGATTGAGTTATGTTTGGATTGTATTCATGTTTAGATTGTATTCAGATTATACCGAGACTCAGATTGAGTCAGACACTTAAACAGATTTGGATTCTTGAATTAGGTTTTGGAGTTATCGGTAACTGCTGCACATGGATGGCAGGATTTGTGTATTTTTTCAAGACAATTACCATTGATAACCCCGTTTTAGTTTTCTACCTTAAATTTCCGGCTCCCTGAGGCTCAAGAGAATTGGTCCCGCTTAAACATATATTTATTAGGGTCCTTATTGTAATTTAATATAACTTGAGGAGGTTTTATGAAAAATATTTTAAATATACTTTCAAAATAAAGCTCAAGTATTTATTTATGTTATTTAGAGTTGTCATGGATGTGAATTTTGGAGAATGAAGTATCTTAGTGAATATATATATATAGTTTGAATAGTTCAAGGTATTTTAGTGTAAAGTTTGACTTGTAATGAATCTTAATGGTATTTTCATGAAACTTGTCATTCTTTATATTCTAGAAAACATGGAATTTTTATTATATATTAAAAAGAGATGGTTTGATAATATTTATATAATTATTAAAAATTAATTTTTATTATTAAATAGAAATCCTCGTTTTAAAAAAAAATGTTTTAAAAAAGTGTTTGTAGAAATAACCACAATCAATAACGGTATCGCGTGTAGCTAGACCGAGATGAGTACGGGTCGTCCTCTGGGATATGTGGAATATTTTAATCTTTCTTTAGACTTGTTGATTAGGAAGAGGAAGAAGAATAGATAATAGTGAAGAATGGTTATAGAATCTAGATCTACGTTAACACGGATGTATAATATAGATCTAGTTTAAAAACGGATGTAGATTTTATATCAGAAGAGGGCTTGTAGGGTTCGTTAGGATTTAGTAATCCCGGATGACTAATAAAAATGACTCCTTTTATCTTTTAATAGATTTAAAACTAGATTGATAGCGATGAATGAGGATTAGGGTTCTTGGAAGAAACTAGGGTTTCCACACTATTGACCAATGTCCTTTCATCAATCTCTATTCATGCCTAGCCCTTAACAAAACAATTGTTAATCTGATCTTAAATCGCGGTCGAGACTAGCAATAAATTGGTAGCGCGCCCAATAAGGATGTTAACGATTCTTTTGCTAAAATTTATAAACTTCATAAGACGTAAAAGAAGTTAAAATATTTTCTCATCCATTGATCTTCCTTAATCTTACAAACCCTATCCAGCGGAGAATTACTCGTGCGTGATGGAGATAGAAGAACGGATAGAGATGGAATTCATAATATAACTAAATAATTAAACTACTAATTAATTAAACTAAAAATCTACCTTTATTAATGAACTTCACAAGTACAAACTTCAAGTTTAGATTATAAGAGGAAGAAGAAGTTGCTCTCGATCTCTGCCTTGTCGGATGTAGATGTTCCGTCGAATCTCACGTCGTTTTATCACATCGAATCTTGACCTCTCTTGGATCACTTGTTCTTTGACAGTGATTAGCTTGTGTAAAAGATTGATGATTTCTAAGTTTAGCCCTCGGTCCTTTATATAGTCCCAAAACCAGAAACCAAAGATACACAGAATTAGGGTTAGTTGTAGAAAATCCAACCTGAAAATCCTAACTCCTAATTCGGTGAATCGGCCGCGGATCCGCCGCATATTGCATGGTTTGACCACGAATCCGCGGTTTGTTGGTGAGATCTTGGGTGCAAATTTCTGGGTCTTTATTCTTGTGACACATAGAGATTTAGTTGATGCCTGGAACTTGAAATATTTCCTGAGTCTCTGCCAGTATTGATTCTTTGATTTTCTTTAATATTTCGGAAGATTTTTTATTTCCAAAATCTCAACATCTCGATCTCCTGACCTGAGCCAAAACTTGCACCATATCTCAAAGAATAATGTCAGTAATATTTGGTATTTTTGAGATATTATCCTAACCAATTTGATATGATATTATATTTTAAGAACATTGAATAAGGATATTTGATATATATGCATATTTAAATCATCAAAATATTATATAAATATTATATGCATATATTTTACTTCATAATGTTAATTATAATGTATAAACATATGAAAATAGTATTTTTACAGATAAACCCTCATATGTGTCATATTTATAATAAACACCTTTAGATGTTTAAGAAAAGTAAGGAAAATGACATATCAAAAGTATGATATTTTCAACTGAACATCGTCCCAAAAATATTGATCAAGAAAATCTTGCTATGTCAAGATTTGTGTATATGAGGGGTAGGTCATTACCTCGTGTGGTTTTCTAAAGGTAATATAAAAAATGATTAAGATATGTCATGTGTTAAGTTTATGGTATTTAAACGTAAAAGCTTAATTGAAATTGTTTTACATGGAGTTTTAAAGTGAAAATTGTTTCAAAATATAAGTTAATGATTAACGAGCAAGGTATACTGATATGGATGAGTGGTTCTTAAGAAAAATTAAAATTTTAAAGAGAATAGAATTAAAGGTCGGTATAACTCCACTTACCGACATATTTTGAAAAGAAGAAATTTTATGGTAGAAAGAGAGGAAGAGAGGTGGGACTTACAAGTTAAAAAGAGAGAGAGGAGGTTGAGGAAGAGATTGGTGGCTTCGTGGAGTCGCGGGGTCATCGGAAACGCTTCGAATTCTCTCCGGAAATGGAATTAGGGCTAATTCCACTTGTACTCTTCTTTAACTTAGGAAATTTTAAGAATTTTGACAATAGATTTCAGAATGAAGAGAGGTTAGGGTATGGGGTTATATATATAGGATAAAATTAGGGTTTTGGAATTGAAGAGAGAATTAAAAATGCATTAAAAATAAGATTTGTCACGCCCCGCTTCCCAGTGTACGAGCAGCGGACGTGGCGAGGCCCGCTAAGTATTTACTCAGAAGTAAACACGCTAAGCGTATCTAAGCAATATAAAATAAAAGTACACAAGGGACAAGATGTAAATGAACATCAACTTTATTTATTAACATTCTTTTTACAATACAACTGAAATGGAAATACATGGAATAAAAGCAATGCCTAAACAATGGTATAACAGAAATGTAAATGAAATGTAATGTACAAGTAAATCTAAAACTCCGGGTCTTCAGTAAACTGATCCAAGTCTTCGCTACTGGGTTCGATTTCCAGTGTGTCTGAAATACCTGACGACATTCCAAAGAAGAAGAAAGAGAATGCTATCAGCGAACAAGTCGCTCGGTAAGTCCCGTAGATAGATAAGAATAGAATAGACAGAATAGAGTATAGCTGTTTAATGTTATTATTTAGTGTTAATGCTGCTGTTTGTAGCTTGGTACAGAAAAGGCCAGTGTATACGAGAGGAGTCTCACTATCCTGGAGACTAAGGTATACGGAGTACAAGGAACCGTTCAGCCACGGTACAACGGCAATGGAGATTCAGGTTAGGTGTCTTATGATTGCAGTCTCGTGCCACTTCTAACACCTTCCATACCAATCTACTCCTTATAAACCCCGCGATGTCTTGATTGTATTATATTGTATTGTCTTGTTATATATATATAGACGGATGACTTACTTAAACCATGATATCAGTAATGGAACGGATATAATGGATGAACATATAGATGGAATATATCCATGGTTCGGTTCAGTCAATACAGATTGATATAGATTTAATAGATAGATTCATATTGAATCATGTTGTATTATAGTTTGTACTTGAATCACATTCAAGTCAGATTGATTAGGTTGAGACTCAGTCTGAGTCAGACACTTTTAAAGGAACTTAAAATCCTGATTGTTTTGGTGTTATCGGTAACTGCTGCACATGGACGGCAGGATTTGTGTCTTTTTCCAAAACAATTACCATGTTGATAAACACCGTTTGCTAAGTTGTCTACCTTAAATAGGCAAGCACTCATATCTCCGGCTCCCTGAGGCTCAAAAGACTGGTCCCGCTTAAACCTATGTTTACTAGGGTCCTTATTGTAATTTAGTATAGCTTGAGGGGGTTTTATGTAAAAATAGTTTTGGTATAATTTCAAAATACACCTCAAGCATTTAATTATCATTTTTAGAGTTTTCATAGATGTATATTTTATACATGTGAAATTTCTAGTGAGTAAAAAACCTAAATTCATAATGTATGGTATTTATATGTAATATGGATATTGTTTTGAATTATCATGGTAGTTTCATGTAATATTTGAATTCTTTTCTTGAGTTTTGGAAACATGGAATATTATATATATTTAAAATAAATATTTTGGTAATAATTATATATACATATTTAATGAAAATAATTTTATTTATTTTCATGTAAAAATCTCATTTTCTAAAGAAAAATGTATAAAAATTCCATCGAGATCGAATGCTCCTTACGGAGGTCTGCATCTCTCTCTACTAAGCCCGAGGATGTGCGATAATCCGCACCATCTCAAACGAGGTCCCCAAAATGGGTTGTAGAGGCTCAATTGCATGGAAATATTTTAATACATCTTTTAAAGAAAACGGTTTTATAAGTTAAAGGAATTTATTTGCAAGGTCGTATTTCCCGTATTCTATTGTCCCAAGATTCATCGTGCTATTATAGATATGTGTATTGTGATGAGGTAGGTCATTACCTCATGAGTTCTTCGAAGGCAATACGATTAAAAGGTATAAACATGTCGAATTAAAATATAAAGGTATTTTAATGTAAAATTAAAATACAACTTGCTGTGGTTATCATTTTAATGTCAAACTTATTCTAATGTCTTAGTTAATGATTACTAAACAAGATATCAAAAGTTATAGGTTTGTTATTAAGAAAATGTTGTATTTTTAAAAGAAAAGAGAATCGGAAGCTGGATAACTCCGCTTCCGACACGTTTTAAGAATGAAGAGTTTGTGAATAGCAAAAGAGAGATAGAAGGGGGACTTACTGGCTTTGATAAGAGGGGAGAGATAGGAGGAGGTCTAGAATTCATCGGTGCTTCGTTTCGTTGCCGGAAACTCCTTGTATCATCGCCGGAACTTCGTCGGAGCTTCGCCCTTCGTTAACTCCACTTGCACACTATGGGAACTTGGAAATTTCTTGAGAGTTTTGGTATAGAATTTTCAATGTGAAAGGATGCAAAATGGAGTGGGTATTTATAGGATAATTTAGGGTTTAGGGGTGATGAAAAAATGCATTTAAATTTGCATTAAAATGGGATTTAAATGGGTTTTTAATTCTCTGGAAAATGCAGAGAAAACAAACATATAGGGGTTAAAGAGGGGAGTCTAAGGGTCTAGGGTTTACAAAAAAATGGGGTTTGGGCTTAGAAAATCCAGCGGCGCCAGCCTATGGAGTCCTCTCGCCAGTCCGATCTTGGAGGTGGGGTCTTGGATTGGAGCCACGTGTCCCTAACAGTCTAAATACTAATTTGTATCTGTTTGTTTTAAGTGTAACTCTTGGTTTTACGTGTTGTGCATGTGAAGACTCTTGGGCTTCTAAAGGATTAAAAGAATTTTAAATAAAAAGAATATGTGGCTGATGGGATTTGAACTCTGGTGCTTTGTCTCAGCAGTGCAAGGTCTTACCAATGGGCTACAAGCTCCTTCTTTCTGTTCTAAAGCAAAACAAACTTATAACTCATGTTCAGGCTTAGGTGTCCCTTCCTGTATTTTTATTTTTTGAAAAATTTAGTACAGAATGTTATGGTTGTTACAGGATTAAAGGGTGAAATTGAAGTCTCTGTTAATTTGCAGAGAAATCAAACAATATAGGGGTAATGGGGGTGGACCAAAGGTCAAGTGAGCAGAGAATGGGAACTTTTCCCCATGGGGGCCCGTCGCCGCCGGCTTTATAGTCGATCTCGTCGGCCATCTAGAGGAGATAAGGGTGGGATTGGTGCCACATGTCCATGCCCGTATAAATACCCTTTTGTACATATTTGTTTTATCCGACTTTTCGTTTTTACGTGTATTGCACGTATATACATTTGGCTTCCAAAAAGTTTAAAAGAAAAAAATCAGTAAAAATAATATGTGGCTAAGGGGATTCGAGCACGTAGGCTATGTCACAGTAGTGCAAGGCTTTACCAATGAGCTACAAATGCTTTCTTGCTGTTCTTAAATAAGAATAACGGTTAACTTGTACTCAGGCTAAGGAATTCCTTTATTTTAAAAGAAAATTTTGTACAGAAAATTCAGGACCATTACATTCTACCCTCCTTATAAAAATTTCATCTTCGAAATTTATAGAAGCAACTTGTAACAGATCAAGGAAAAATTTGATGACAGCGGTGGTGAAAGAACTACTGAAAGTGCATACAAATATTTAAATGAACGAAAGGATGCAAGGGTTTTAAAAGAAGAAGGATTACTAGTGTTACCTTGACCTATAGCTTCGGCTTCTATAGCCGCTAAAGTGAAAGCCTGACGCATCCTCCTAGCTGGAGGCACATTCCTCCGTCCATGGGGCACATTTCTCTGTCCTTGAGGCATGTTCCTCAGTGCCTGCTAGAATTGGCAAGTAGGCTGTGCAGGAGGTCCACGTGTAGGTGGAGCGGGTAGTGTAAGTGTAGGGTTCCTAGGCATCCTAATGAGGTCTCACAAGGCATCGATCATGCCAATTTCAAAAATTATAGGTGCCGAGAAACCCTAATACGGATCGTTGGCTAGAAATCTAGGCGAAACAATAAACTAGTTAACACTTAACTAAGAGATACGGAAATACAACCTTTGTAGATCCGGTTCTCCACCTCCATAGCTCCGCAATGAAGTCTCCTCGCTGTCCATAACAAGTCCCGGGCTCTAGCGTCGGCTTCATCGGAGAATGGACGGGCTAGGTCGTCGATGTCCAAGCCGAAGATGATCTACGTCGAGGCATCGATGAATCAAGCTCCACCTTCACCAAGTCATGAAACTTGTGAAGGAAACACACTCTACTACTTGGCAAGAGGTAGAGGATGAAGAAATAGGAAGTGGGTAGACTTTAGAATTGGATTTCTCACTCATTTCCATCACTTGCCATTGATGGGGCAAGCTTTCTTCACTTGAAGAATGAAGAAGAAGAAGAAAAATAGTTATGATAAGTTAATTAGAAAAAGAAAAGAATAATCAAAACTTATCATGACTAAACCATGGTAAAGTGTAGAGTATTAATCATGGTTGAAGAATTGTTAGGGTTAAGCTAGAGACAAAATGGTCACTTAGTCAAAATGTTCATGAAGCTTCATGAACAAAACAAAAGAAGCCACCATTTTCTCATTTGCTTTTCTTTTATCCATTTATCAAAAAGAATAAATGAATAATTAAGAAAATAAAACCCTAAACATAAACACAACCATGGTTCAAACTTTACACTTAACCAAAGTGGTATGCATCATCAAACATGATACAAACATGTGCACATAAACATATCGCATATACAATGCGCACACCCGAGCGAGAAAATCCATCTTAAGTAAACCGATACTAGTTGATGCAAAGCAATATATCAAATATATAAATATGCATTAAATCATTAAATCAACACTTGATTCAATGATCCGGTCATGTCGCACACAACCGACTGGTATCATTAGTAACAACTTATCGAATCAACACTTGATCCGATAACCCGGCTATATCGCATATAACCGATCAATGTCACATCGCGAGAATCGAATACAGTATCACATACTGGTATTATTCTCGGTCCCGCACATATCTCATATGAGCTCCTATTTCGTTTCGCTTGAGCCAGGAAACCTCTGTGTAGGACTCTAAAGACTCGTCAATACGCCGGCAGCAGGTGATGATCATATCAAACACCCACAAGCCGCAAGCGGTCTGCTAAACGTAATGGTCACCCGGGTATTGAGCGATCTGAAGATCGACGAGCAAGCCCGCTCACACTCCAGTGAATCCAACCAGTAACACTACCGTACAGTCCGGTCTGATCGTCTGATATGTCGCATATCTCGCCTAGGGGTGGTAAACGTTAGACCCCAATAGCTCGATAAGTCGTGTCGATATGAGGTCTATAACTGTTCGAGAAACTACTGGTAACACTTACCAGTAAATCTCAGCAACCCTGGCCAGGGATTTCCTGTTATAGCCAATCGAATACAGCGCAACATCAACTCCCTATACCGGGAGAGACGAATCCCCTCCTATCGCTCATTGCCTCCATGTGACTCGGGACTGTACCCAAAAACCACCGTTTTGCACGCCCTCTTGGACGTGGTAAGATGGAAATCAAAGCACAGTGGGAATCATACAAGACTCTATGACGATCTCGGGTCAACAGACTACTCTGTACCAGTATCACCAGAGAACTGCCATCTGACGTGAGGTATAATACCATCTGGGAGTTCTCGGCGAGTCCGTCCAGTGTACCCAGTCTCTACTGAGCACCTGTATATCATCTCCGATGTCAAACACCGATGGATATGGGATCATCCATCGCCCATCTGTATGGGTCGAGAAAGTATACGCTAGTCTACTCTGGTATATCGATGCCCCGTCTCGATACACCCACGACTAGGGACTTTGAAGGATGTACTTATGGACTACCATGTCCCCACTAATATGATCCGCATCATAGTCCAGGTAGTCAAGTACAGATCCTAAGGGCTTTACCAACATGTAACAGAGAGACAATCAGTATACACGTTAAGGTAAAGTGCAACCAGATAGCATACTATCATGTCGAGCAAGAAAGTCCTCCCTATATATGTCCCAGCATCCACTACAATATACATCCTATGTACAGTAATGGCCTCTAGGGCATACATATAACTAACAATCTCCTACTTGCACTAGGGCCATCTGTAGCAGTGGTTGCAGTATCTCATACTCAACCATCCCATAAAAGTCTCTCTCTGGGAACAGGCCTTTGTGAGTGGATCCGCTGTGTTGTCCTCTGAGTCTACTCTCCAAACCTCGATCACCCTGGAGATCAACCATTTCCATGATCAAGTGATACTGCCTTAGAATATGTCTGGATCACTGATGGGACCTGCGTTCCTTGGCATAAGCCACAACTCCATTGTCACACAATGGGAGGAACATAGTTCATCTCATGAACCAATATACATCCAAACAGCCTCTTTGGTAGCATCTTAAGTAGCGATGTATCCTGCCTTTATCGTTTAGTATGCCACGGTATCTAGCTTGGAACTCTTCCAACATACCGTCCCTTTACTGAGGGTAAAGACAATGCCTGCGACTGACATTCAGTCGTCTTTATCACCCTGGAACCCTTCCAGTGATTCTCCCCAGGATCGATTGATACCATCTCACTACATCTAGTGAGAATCCTAACATCCATTTAGATCTATCTCATAGATCCAAAATCCAGGAGTTAGTAGGTATCATTATGATCCTTTATGGAGAATCAATGTGATAAACGTAGATTGACCGAGCGTAGCATAAGAAACTCCTTTCTTATCAAGAGTATGTCATCCACGTACTCTACGAGGATCGTCACCATACTCCCTACTACCTTTTTGTATATACAAGGTTCATCTACCATTTTGATGATGTCAAACTCTTTGACCGCTTCATCAAAACAGATGTTCCAACTCCGCGATGCCTGCTTTATCCTATAAAGCATCTTGCACACGTTTCCGCTGCTCCCACTGTCTACGAAGCCCTCTGGCTGTGTACTTATAGACGCTTTCTTCTAAATCATCATTTAGAAAAGCAGTCAAGACACCCAACCACCAGATATCGCAGTCATGGTATGTAGCCGTGGCAAGTAGGATCTGGATGGACTTAAGCATAGTTACTTGAAAAGGTTTTAACATTATGATCCATATCTGGTCAATGATGCAAATCTTTAACAAGTCTAGCTTTGAAAGTCTCAACTTTTCCATCTACACCAAGCAATCTTCTCAAGATATACTTGCTCCTGATGGGGATTTAACCCTTCAGATATTGCAACCAAAGTCCATACTTTGTTGGTGTATAAGGATTCTATCTCAGATCGCTAAGCATCCAGCCATTCTTACAGAGTCTTACTCCTGATGGCCTGCTCGAAGCTAGTTGGGTCATCATCTCATGATGCAATCCTCGCTCCCACTGTCATAGAGAAACCGAAGTATCTCTCAGGTGGGTAAGGAACCCTACTAGATCGGCGGAGAGGCTGAAGTTCGTTGGTATCTACTGAATCCCTTGGTTCTATCAAATCATCTGCTGTAGTTCGTATAGCTGGAACTTTTCCAGTTCTACATTACAGACCTTGCCTCGAGCTTGTCCGGATTTTGCTTTCAGACATAGGCCGGACAACCCCAAATCTTTACCAACTTAAGATATGGGCTCTTCCCTTTCCATATCACATATGAAGCGGTAGGCAACTGATTTGATGGGAACCCTATTCAATAGGTATGCAACTTCTCAAGTGCATAACTCCCTAAAGGAATTAGGTAACTCAGTAGTACGCATCATAGAGCACACCTTATCACATAGGGTGTGATTGCTCCGCCCCGATATACCATCGTGCTATGGTGTATTCGGAGGAGTAATGCTGAGAGAGAATCTCATTCTCCTTTAGAATAGTCCAGGATTTCCGTGCACAAGTATTCTCCTCCTTGATCACATCAAAGGACATAATACTTTTACCCATTTTGGTTCTCTACTTCTAACTTATATTCTGTGAATATCTCAAAAGGTTCGGACTTGTGTTTCAACAGGAACATATGTCTGAATCTAAAGAGATTATCAGAGAATGTAATGAAGTATAAAGAACCAGTCCTGGCATATGTAGACAGGGGACCTACATACATCAACATGTATCATCCCAAGAGTTCACTAACTCTTTCTCTGTTTCCAATAAACAGAGCTGAGGTCATTTTATCTTTGTGACATGACTCGCAAGTTTCATGAGATGTAAATTCAAACTGATTTAAATATGCATCTACATGTAACTTCAGCTAGTCGGGTCGCATTGATATGACCTAGTCTACAATGCCTCAAGAAGGATTCGTTCATTTCTGAACTCTTCCTCTTGTGTGTGTTCCGTATACTAAGAACTGTAGTTTGATTTAGAACATTAATGCTTTTAGATAACGTGCCTGAACCGATCAACTTTTGATATAGGAAATGTTCAAAACATTATCCAACTATACAAAATTGTATCATTTCTTTACTAATAAAGAGATAGATATGATTTTGTATATCAGGTTCGGTATCTAATAACATTCGTTCAGAATCAATGTACTGTAATACAGGGTGACAGTGACCAACAGACTTGGCTGCAACATTTGCCCCGTTTTCTGCCTCATGAAACTTATCACCCGTTCTCAGTTCTCTACCTATCTGTAGCCCTATGTAACAGATTACATATCTGGGATCCTGATCTGGTATCACATACCCAGGACGTAAAGGATACTGAGAAACAGTTCTGTATAATGAACACACCCGAAGATGATGCATCATCATGCACTCTCTTCGTTTGGGCGGCACGGGAATTCTGGTAATCCCTAATTTCTGCTCTGTCTTATAACATTTATAAGTTGGAGCGGGACCAACATTCCCCAGCTCAGTATAACAAGCGGGTTCTGTCAATATCCGTTTTATTATCTTGATTAAGGCGTGACATGGTTGCAACCAGGAGAGAGAGAGAAGAAAACACTCAGCGTGCGCTCTTGCAAGAATAGATTGGTTATTATTTTATCTAATCAGGATGGCTCCCACTGCTTTTTATCAAATCTTCCTTCAAACCCTAAAAGGAAAGACTAGCCGGGATTAATTACACACTACAAGTTCGCCAATCTTTCAGCCAGGCCAGTGTCGGTACTTTGAGGGAGGTCCCCCGTGCTTTCGCACGAACCTAATTAATGTAAACCTCGTTTTCCCAGAGGCGTAACCCCGTTGACACCTTTCTAGACACCTACTTGATCGGCTAATTGTAATGTATAAAACTCTCCCAGGAGTAACTCTTACTCGCAGCGGGTATCGGGATCCAACTATCTCATAGAAGGTATGCAATCTCATTGCAAATTTCAACACTTGAAATTCCCGATAATATTTTGCCCCTAGCTCGCTATGACCTTGACGGAGGCCAAACAACCCATAGTCCGCTAGTCAAGTTCAACCCGTCATTTCCTGATTGAATTAAACCCACCCGCACGACCCTTGACGGAGGCCAAACAACGCCGTACGAATACCCTAATCCAATCGCATCATATGCTAGCAGATAAGCATTAGTTAGCTACCGTACACTACGCCTTGACGGAGGCCAAACAACCGCAGCACGAATACTAACTAGTACGTATCTGAAATGACGGAGGGCTACGACAGGTTTTTCTGAAAACCTATTGCGTAATGAACTTGATATCGCTGTAGAATCAAATGAATTTTGAAATGGAGTGTTTTTAAGGCTTTTCTAGTTTTTCTAAAGGAGTCACTCCCGGTGAAGGGATCGTCGGTCCTTTCCTCGTCGAATGAGGTGCGGGATATATCATATATATCACTGTGCAAAGCAAAAACTCTTAAAAGCAATCAAAAGACAAACCGAGTGTGTAGCATCTGCCAGTTATTGCTAAAGGAGTCACTCCCGGTGAAGGGATCTCGGTCCTTTCCTCATCGAATAAGGTGCAGGATATATCACATATACCGCTGTGCAAAGCAAGAACTGTAGCTACCTATTTTATTTTGAAATTCGATTCTACAACATCTTAGGTTTCTTTTATTTTATTAATCACATTAATGAAGTCCCATCATTTAAGTACCTAATCATCACAGATAAATACGACGTACACTTATGCCATCCGCATTCGCCTCGATGTCCCCTCGTGCACCGTTAGGTTAGGTAACTAACGGCAGCGCGGGGCAGGGCTAGCGCGGGTGTAAAACATAAGTAACGCCTATATAATATATCATATATACTATATACTGTATCTATCACAGAACATCACATGATCACATCACAGATATCGCAGCAGAAGAATCATATGAAATATTGGATATATTAGGACGTCCGTGTTTTCAATACGAGCCAGTATAAAACACGGATTCCACGGTCGTGATGAATAGCCAAACCCACACCCCTAGACCCCTACGAGAGCGGCAAGCAACCCTACCAATTCTAGAGTTAGGAGACCCGGACTCGACTCCTCGAGTTGGTCTCCCACTGGACTCCAGAACCCGGTTACTTGTGCCCTCCTCCTTGGGTCTATCCTAGTGCGGAAAAGTAAATAATATACAAACGGTGACAACTTCCGCAACCTGGAAGCGCCCCAATAAAAGAATATTACATACAAGTTTTTACATGAATGAAAATGAAAAACACTCATCTCACATAAAAAACCCCGGCTATTCAAACACGACGATCCAATATAACATATCCAGCAACACATAACATCACATGTCATCAACGTAAGTAAATATGTCCATCCCAATTGTCGTTGACATATAGCAACGAAACCGGCGATATCACATATTACACTTACGGTCACAGAAAAGAAAGTGTAAAACTACAACAGTTGGAATCCACAACCTCCTCAGACATCGCATGCCTGACCAAATGAATTCCTTAGACATCGCATGCCTAACAATTATAAACCCCGCATTTTAGTCTCAAAATCGAAAACACTTTTCAATATCAAGTCGGGCGATTCAACAGGATTCCCGACATTCTGATCGAATGCTCGTCGCAAACTTTAGCAGGCGGCTGCACCCCCGACGCCGTCGACGAAGTGCACCAAGGCGGAACACCGCTACCGCGAGCACCCGAACGGATGCTTACGGCGACGGGGTTCTCCTACAGTCACTTGGTCGGGGCTATGGAGTGAGGCTGTCTATTAAGTTTACCCGGCGAGTATCCGCGTACGCTACGTGATTGCGACGGACTTTTAATCACATCAAAATTCCGTGGCAACCGATCAAGTGAGACTAAACTGCTATGTTTATAACATTCATTCAGTTATCTCATAACTTCTTGTGAATTCCAATTATTGTATCCCATTCCAGATAATTAGAAAATGTTAAACATTCCGATTGAACATTCGAACACCCAAGTTTTCCCGATATAGATCAACACATGAAATAAGTCTAACAACATTCAGTTCGTGCCTCAGTACCGACGGTCCAGCCGTAGAAGGGTCAAGCCAACGCCTCACATGTGGCACGCCGTACTGCCCCAAACCCGAAGGTTCAAAGGGTAGTTCAAGACGGTCACATAATCGAGTTAAGGTTTGTTGTCTTCTAGAGGGACCATCGTGTTACTTGCACTACTTAGAACGTGATTAAACTACAGAAATATCCAACACTTGGAAATTTCCCGACAGGGGAAAAATTGGGTATTTATATCCGGTCGAACTTTTTAACATATTCAAAAAATTATCCGGAACGACACATAGACAAAGTTTGACAATCCGATCGAATGTATGAACTCCCAATACAACCCAAAATACTCAACTCTTGATTTCAGATTAAAAATTCCCAGGAAAACCAGTACTGAAACATAGGAGTTACTGTGCAAAATTCAATGGCAGATAAGACAAAAGTGCGGCGGAAGGGCCGCATTAGCACGCTAATGCCGCGGTTCCGCCGCACTTTAGAAAGATCATTAGGTAATTTTTGCATCGTAATTCTTAGATTTACCTGCTTGTTTTTCTGCATATTTTTAATTTGCAAAAATCCACATTTTACAAAAATGTCCAGAGAGCATTTCAAAGTCGGGGTTTCGGGTCGATCGGACTTCTAACTCCGTCTACGCATCGCCTAAGGCTCTAGCTAGGCTCAGATACCACTGTAGGGTTCCTAGGAATCCTAATGAGGTCTCACAAGGCATCGATCATGCCAATTTCAAAAATTATAGGTGCCGAGAAACCCTAATACGGATCGTTGGCTAGAAATCTAGGCGAAACAATAAACTAGTTAACACTTAACTAAGAGATACGGAAATACAACCTTTGTAGATCCGGTTCTCCACCTCCATAGCTCCGCAATGAAGTCTCCTCGCTGTCCATAACAAGTCCCGGGCTCTAGCGTCGGCTTCATCGGAGAATGGACGGGCTAGGTCGTCGATGTCCAAGCCGAAGATGATCTACGTCGAGGCATCGATGAATCAAGCTCCACCTTCACCAAGTCATGAAACTTGTGAAGGAAACACACTCTACTACTTGGCAAGAGGTAGAGGATGAAGAAATAGGAAGTGGGTAGACTTTAGAATTGGATTTCTCACTCATTTCCATCACTTGCCATTGATGGGGCAAGCTTTCTTCACTTGAAGAATGAAGAAGAAGAAGAAAAATAGTTATGATAAGTTAATTAGAAAAAGAAAAGAATAATAAAAACTTATCATGACTAAACCATGGTAAAGTGTAGAGTATTAATCATGGTTGAAGAATGGTTAGGGTTAAGCTAGAGACAAAATGGTCACTTAGTCAAAATGTTCATGAAGCTTCATGAACAAAACAAAAGAAGCCACCATTTTCTCATTTGCTTTTCTTTTATCCATTTATCAAAAAGAATAAATGAATAATTAAGAAAATAAAACCCTAAACATAAACACAACCATGGTTCAAACTTTACACTTAACCAAAGTGGTATGCATCATCAAACATGATACAAACATGTGCACATAAACATATCGCATATACAATGCGCACACCCGAGCGAGAAAATCCATCTTAAGTAAACCGATACTAGTTGATGCAAAGCAATATATCAAATATATAAATATGCATTAAATCATTAAATCAACACTTGATTCAATGATCCGGTCATGTCGCACACAACCGACTGGTATCATTAGTAACAACTTATCGAATCAACACTTGATCCGATAACCCGGCTATATCGCATATAACCGATCAATGTCACATCGCGAGAATCGAATACAGTATCACATACTGGTATTATTCTCGGTCCCGCACATATCTCATATGCGCTCCTATTTCGTTTCGCTTGAGCCAGGAAACCTCTGTGTAGGACTCTAAAGACTCGTCAATACGCCGGCAGCAGGTGATGATCATATCAAACACCCACAAGCCGCAAGCGGTCTGCTAAACGTAACGGCCACCCAGGTATTGAGTGATCTGAAGATCGACGAGCAAGCCCGCTCACACTCCAGTGAATCCAACCAGTAACACTACCGTACAGTCCGGTATGATCTTCTGATATGTCGCATATCTCGCCTAGGGGTGGTAAACGTCAGACCCCAATAGCTCGATAAGTCGTGTCGATATGAGGTCTATAACTGTTCGAGAAACTACTGGTAACACTTACCAGTAAATCTCAGCAACCCTGGCCAGGGATTTCCTGTTATAGCCAATCGAATACAGCGCAACATCAACTCCCTATACCGGGAGAGACGAATCCCCTCCTATCGCTCATTGCCTCCATGTGACTCGGGACTGTACCCAAAAACCACCGTTTTGCACGCCCTCTTGGACGTGGTAAGATGGAAATCAAAGCGCAGTAGGAATCACACAAGACTCTATGACGATCTCGGGTCAACAGACTACTCTGTACCAGTGTCACCAGAGAACTGCCATCTGACGTGAGGTATAATACCATCTGGGAGTTCTCGGCGAGTCCGTCCAGTGTACCCAGTCTCTACTGAGCACCCGTATATCATCTCCGATGTCAAACACCGATGGATATGGGATCATCCATCGCCCATCTGTATGGGTCGAGAAAGTATACGCTAGTCTACTCTGGTATATCGATGCCCCGTCTCGATACACCCACGACTAGGGACTTTGAAGGATGTACTTATGGACTACCATGTCCCCACTAGTATGATCCGCATCATAGTCCAGGTAGTCATGTACAGATCCTAAGGGCTTTACCAACATGTAACAGAGAGACAATCAGTATACACGTTAAGGTAAAGTGCAACCAGATAGCATACTATCATGTCGAGCAAGAAAGTCCTCCCTATATATGTCCCAGCATCCACTACAATATACATCCTATGTACAGTAATGGCCTCTAGGGCATACATATAACTAACAGTAAGACGAGGTGCAGGAGCCTGAATAGCTGGCCGCTGTAGAAAGCTGATGTGTTCTGGAACTAGGTTGTGTCTATAAGGACATGTCCCAATATCATGAGTGGATGCGCCACAAACTAAGCACAGGCCGTTTACGCGCCTGCAGTCTTTCAACAGGTGTCCATCCCTCTTGTAGTAATACCAAAAGTCTGGACTTAGCCGGTTAAATGTTACTTTCGGTCTCCTAGGTGCAAAAGTTAGTATTGAATAGGCTTCTCTTGCTATCTGAGTAGCAGGGCATTTCATACCGGCAGTCTGAGGTCTGCCCTTCTTCTTCACTACTGCCTCGTATCTTCGAGCAGCCTTCAGTGCAAGGTCATGGGTTGGGGAATCCCCTGTAGGTAATGCCGCTTGGATCTCCGGGTCTAACCCTTGCTGAATTCGTCATACTCTGATCTCAGCAGTTGGTATGAGATGTGCCGAAAACATGTTACAGTCTTGTGTTAGCAGTGTAGTATGTGATATAAGGAAATTGAATTTTTGAGACATATCTTGCCTGCTAAGCATGGTGAACTCAACATCATACTCATCCACATATTCGCTCCACATAGAGCCTTGTTACAGGTGAATAAAGTGCTGCTCCATGTCAAAACGGGCAGTTGATCGCAGGCTTTCGGCGTGTTGAGTTTTAAAGTTCTAAAGTTTAACCGTGATCAGGACGGTGTCGCTTTGCAGCTAGCCGCGATGAGGACCAGTCGATCCACAGGGAGACGGAGCATTTTACGTTCTTATTCTCACGGGTTAATGCGCGTAGGCGGAAAGTTCTTTATCTAAACTATGTGTTATATGCAAGTATAAAACTTGTTAGGAAAAGATACAATAGTGTAAGCTAGTGAATTCGTACTCAAACCTTGAGCTGAGTCTTGACCAATTGAAGCTAGAGCAATCAGCAACAACGTGGATTGGGGTACTTAAGCACGATATTCGTGGAATCCGGCTTATTGACCCTTATCCTTCCGTTCTCGTCTCTTGCTTTCGCCTCCGGCGAAACCGAACGCAACTGGTCGCGGTTAGGGATCACCGATACCTTGGTAGGGTAGTGTGCCTAACGGAGCGCTTTGGTAAGGTTTGGGCGGAGTTCAATGGAAAATAACGGGAAAAGGGAATGGGAAACGAAATCCTTAACTTACAATATCGTATTGTTTTACTAACAACACATATTTACAACTATTACAAAACAACAACAAAAAGAGAAAAAGAAAAGAGAAGAAAAGAAACGAAAAAGCATTACAAGTAAGTAAAGGGCATGGTAATAAATTGCAAGGTAAGTAAAGCAAGAATTAAAAGAGCATGTAATTAAATTGCAAGTAACGAAAGAGCAAGAAAGAAAACTAGGAACCCAAGAGCACATAACAAATCATGGAATCAAATACCTAAACTTAAACTTGCAAGCTCAATTAAGAGATTGCAAGATCAAGTAAAGATAAAGAACCCAACGGAAAATGAAGGCACAAAAGAGAGCTTTATTAAACTTCAATGAAGATACAACCCTTGAGATCAATAACCAACCCTTAAATTTGCAAGCTCAATGAAGAGGTTGCAAGATCAAGAGAAGGTTAAGAACTCAAGGGAAAGCTATGTACAAGAGAACAAAATGAAAAACAAAAGAGTAGAAGTGTAAAAATGTAAGCAAAACTTAGACCCTATCTCCTTTGCCCCATGGTCTGCTTTTATAGGCAAAACAGGAGATTAAACAAACAATAAAATAAAGACCAAGTGGCAGCATGGGAGGCACTGTGGAAGTTTGGCGCCCACAAGAGGAGGTGAGGCCGGCGACGCCGGATTTGGCAAG
This sequence comes from Agapanthus africanus, assembly GCA_030015575.1. Lineage (NCBI taxonomy): Eukaryota > Viridiplantae > Streptophyta > Magnoliopsida > Asparagales > Amaryllidaceae > Agapanthus > Agapanthus africanus. The sequence goes on from JASDDO010000019.1 coordinate 830,426,395, forward strand.
CATGTGCTCGGCCAAAATCTGAGCCCTTAGGCTCGTACTTGTTGTGTTCACTTCTGTTGTCCCCAGTATCACTTTGGTGCAGTTTGTTTTCTCAAATTAGACTTGGTCTGCACCCAGGTTTTGGAGGGAAACAATATTGCTTTAAGTCAACACACATTTTGTAGCATTTAATGCATGTCACGCTCATGCCCACTTGCTTCTAGCCATCATGAGTGTGTGCCATGGCAGCCCCCTAGGTCCATGGTCCAAGCTCCAAGAGTTAGTATGTACACATGTTATGTGTTGGACCAAAATATTGTGCACACACTTGTTTGCAAAATAACTCTTAGGATATCAATTGGTTTGCGGTTCTGGTTGCAGTGTCAGCTCACAACTGTAATATCCATGATTTTAGGTGTATTTCCAGTATTTTGTCATGGATACTTGTAATCTGTAATACTGAGCAGACACTGGTTAATAGTACCGATATATACAAAAAATAGATAATGAATGAGCGGTATTAAAATGCAATATTCTTGTCTGAACAAATACCCCCAAACTTATCTTTTGCTCGTCCCGAGCAAAACAAAATGCTACCCTCACTTTCGCAGGGAACGCGATTGCACTGAGCGCGTGCAACAAGCCGTTAAACCTATAGGTGTTCTTAGTAGGAGGAGTGTTGTCTCCTGAGGGTTTTCAGTGGATACTACACACAAAATCCCGTCAAATTAGTTTCATAAGTTAACGTCGATTCTACTCCTAAAGTTTAGCATCTAAGTTAGAAATTCTATTATCCTAAGTTAGAAATATTCAACCTTTATGTTTCACACCTCCTATCTATTTAACCTTAGATCCTATACGTTCCAAAAAAAGTTTAGAAAGATCTCGGTATCTCTTGAGTTTTCCTTCTAAAAGTGCAGTCTTAAATCGGGGATTTTTATCAACTTTACAGAAAATATAAGTCTTATTCTTCATTCTATCTTTTATCCAAACATCGATTGTATACTCCTACGTGTGTATAAATTTGCACCCCTACACTCAAGAATTCAATTCAAGCTATAGTATCATTTTCCCTAATACCTAATACTACTTCTTTTCATTTAATGATGGACGGATTTGCTCACACACCTTTCATGCGACTATTAATGCTTCTTGAGGCACTAACGGCCGATTACTGAATGAGTGGGCTTAAAGCGTAAATAGCAGTTTTCAGGTCTTGACTTTATTTATTTTTCTTTTTCTTTATTTTTCTTTTTCAAGACCGGATATATTTTTCAATGATGCTCTTTTGGTGTTTAGCTTTAAATACCGTTTTTTCTTTCATACTAAGCTTTCAGGCAAGAGTATTTCTAGGTATTCTCTACTATCCCAAGTTTCAAGGTGCGTGTATGTGCAGTTTGTAGGGTATATACTTTCTAAATTTGGACTTAAGAGTAGAAACTATTTTTCAGACTTATCCTTCAGTAAAACTTCAATACTTTCCCTTCATCTCGACTTAACTCAAGAACTGAACTCAAGATTACCTATTTCTCAAAAAAAACGGTAAGGACGTATATTTACCAAGTTTAAACATAAGGAGGGTTATTTTTAGGGTTTTCAATTTCTAAGCCTAGGATTTAGTTATTTCTAACGTATCAACTATACTTTCGGAATTAAAATCTAGGTTACCTTATTAGCTAACTTCACGACAAAGTTTTTATATTTTTGGAAATTTTTTTGATTTTTATGGTTTTTTTAAAATAAGTATGCAGATGTAAAATTTACAAATGAATGCGAAGGTAGAAAGTTTACCGAGCACGTCCCCAAACTTAAACTTGACAGTGCCCTCACTATCAGGCTACACCAAAAGGGTCAAAATTGTTGGCGCTCTCTAAAAAAATTTTATACAAAAAAAAGAAAAACAAAAATATATACACAAAAAGGTCCCCCCAAACTTAAGTGAAACAGTGTTTCCACTGTTTAAGCATTGAGGTTCATGATTAGGGGGGAGAGAACAGTATTAATTTATATAAGGCCTTACATAGGCCAAACGTTAGCACCAACCATTCAAAGATTTTATCGCTATTATGTGCAGGTTGGTAAAAGAATACGGTGAGGAAAGAAATGGAGAATACACGAGACCGAATTAGGATAGAAGTGGTATACGGTCCCGGTATATGAGGAGAAGAATGGCGGAGGGGAGAAAGAAGTGGAATACGAACTTGAGGGTGGAAATGGAGTGAATAAATTAGCACAATTTGTAATGACCGATGTGTAAAAAGCAATTGTGGTAATTTATCAACCCATCGAGAAATTGGGCAAATCCCTTAAGATTCGTGAGAAAACATGGGTACGCCGAACTTGGTAAACCAGACACAAGAAGTGAAAGTGATACGGTGTCTTGTAAGGTCGGAACGATGGAAAGGATGGAGGGAAGTGGTTGAGGAAGGTTATCAGTTAAAGGTTCCGGAGGGTGTACACAGTCAATGAAGGGGATAGGATGAATTGGAAAATCCGACTCATCAAGCAAAACTGGTTCATCCTCAAAAATATCCTCAAAATTTTCCTCAAAGTTCAGCTTATCCATGCAAATTTCATCAAAATCAAGACGCATATGGAGTTCGGGGAAAACAGTTAATGACTCGGGATGATGAATTGGAGAGAAAAACTCATCCAAAGCAGCGGGTTCATCATCCAAAATATTCCCAGCGTCAATATCCTCAATCAAGTGAAAATCAATTTTCCCAGACACCTCATCAAAAGTATGGATTTCAATCGATTCTGGTTCTAAGATGAAGGTGTAGAGGTCAAAAGGATTGGGTGTGGTTTCACTCAAAAGGGACCCTTCACAATCGGGTAAATCAAATACTACAAAGTCGCACAACTCATTAACCCTTCTATCTTCAACTGGTGAATCATTTGGGACACTTGATAGACATTCAAAACCGGAGTTGTGGGATTCAATTTGGGATGGGTAGGTTTGATTTGGAAGGGTGTACAGCTCACTCTCTCCACTCAAATTCTCAGCCTGTCCTACCGCTTCATCATACATTGGAAAATGTGGAGCTGGTTGGAAACTAGCTACCGGGTCACTAGGTTGTATGAGGGCGGCCATGGACACATTCAAATCCATCATCTGTTGATACGACACTATCCTAAAGTCTTCCAACGACTGTTCTAGACTAGACATGGGTTGTGAAGGGGTTTCAGTAAAAGAATGAAAGTATGTTGGATACTGGAAACTCCCAAAAGGCTGTTCAGAAGCAATGTCTAGGGAAGGTGCAACAGTTGGGTTGGATGGATAGGAATTGAATGATTGGACATGAGTAGGATCAACATTTGGATAAGAAGGTGAATGGAATTGTTGATCCCAAGAACTGGAAGTGGTGAAAGGAGTGAAAGATCGGTTACGGGGTTGTTCAATATATTCAGCAATGGACATGGGTTTCAGAGTTACAACCGGACTCTCAAAATGGGTATCAACGTAAGAAGGGGTGAATGTTTGAAACGGTTGATACGAAGTGGATTGCGGAGTCCAATTGTTTGTCCTAGACACGTCTATCCGATCTCTCAATGAAATTTTGGGCATAGATGGATCGTTCGACGTTTGGCCAAAGCTAGAACCGTAGGAAGTTATGTCTGGTTGTGGGTATCAAAGTTCGGCAAGAGTTTTTCGAGATGGGGTACCCATGATATGATGAGAGAAAGGAGAAGAAAAAGAATGTGATTTTTTATTTTTTTTATAGTTAGTTATTAACAAAAGAATGAAATGTACAGACAAAAAGAATCTGGAAAAAAATAATCACGACACAAAAATACCACATACCTAATCGGTCTAGGGTTCACCTAGGTCAACTAGACCTACTCAAGAACTTGATTTTCGAAGTAAAACTGTGTCGAAAAACGGGCTCAAGATATACTGATCACGAGGTCAGGTAAGTGCAGAGATAAGAGGAGGTTTTCCGATACTTTCTCAAAGGTCCTTAATTAAATAACCCTCTCTCTTGGCGGTTTTGCTATTAACACTTTCCTAGACACCTCGTAAACAATATGCCTTTAAGCTGTGTTCTAAACACAGTTAACTTCTCCTAGTGAGCGCGAAGTCCTTAAGGCTTAAAGTCTAGTTTCTTTTAAAATTTGTGCGGGTAATCGTTATGCTCAAGTTCGTGATTTGTAGGCCACGAAAAAGGTGATGAAATCTTTTATCGTATGTTGTGGGGTTCGCTTGCCCTTAAGTCCGTATTAATGTTTGCAATGCGTAATTCAATGAAAAAAATTATTCAAAGAATCAAACAATTGTTTTTTTACGTTAAGCGTGGCACTGCAACAAAAACGGGTTAGTTAGGGCAATTTAGTTGAGCCCCTGCTCTTGACTGAAAGCCTTGTTGAGATAAGGGAGAAGTTCTTTAGCGTTTGCTAGCGAACTTGCAAAGAATCCTGCAAAGATGTTATATTGGATGCGTCGGATTTGAGAAAGAAGGTGTTAACGAAGTACGTACCGATAAATTTTCGGGTTTAGAAACCCCCGTTGAATCAAATCCGGTAAGCTTGAAAAGTTCGCTTGTGCGGGTCAAACTATCCGGATCTTTGGCACTGTACTTCATAATCACCTTAGCCTGGAATGTACACTTTGCTCTCCACGATCGTAGTTCGCAAATCCGCAAAATCTACAAATGTCGGAAAAACGGATATTAGTGCGGAAAAGCGATACGAATGCCCAAATACCTGCACACTAAAAATTATAAAAAAATAAACAATAAAAATGGGACAAAACAGAACACTGGAGCACAGAGGAAAAATTGGAGGCGGAAGGAGAAGAATAGGCAGGCGAGCTCGGATTTTAAGGGAAAGTCGCCGGTTAGATTTTGGAATTTAGGCTCCAAACTTCTTCTGGTGTCACAATGTTCTATAGATATCTCATTGATATTGTTTAATTTTTTAGTTGAATTACAGAGTGCAAGCAGGTCCAATTTCCAGAGAACAAAATGGTTAGTTTAGTTAGTATTTTTTTTTGTTTTATATTTTTTGATTTTTATGTTTGTTTTTGAAAATAGGGTTAGTTGTATAGATGAAATGTACAGAGATTAACCCGAAACAGCAAGAATTAAAACTTTACCGTCTCCCCGGCAACGGCGCCATTTGATCCCACGCTTTTGGTGCGTCGAGTTTTAAAGTTCTAAAGTTTAACCGCGATCAAGACGGTGTCGCTTTACAGCTAGCCACGATGAGCACGGTTCGTCCGCAGGGATACGAAGCGTTTTACGTTCTTATTCTCACAAGTTAATGCGTATGGGCGAAAAGTTCTTTATCTAACCTATGTATTATATGCAAGTATAAAACTTGTTAGGAAAAGATGCAATAGTGTAAGCTAGTGAATTCGTACTCAAACCTTGAGCCGAGTCTTGACCAATTGAAGCTAGAGCAATCGGCAACAACGTGGATTGGAATACTTAAGCACGGTATTCGTGTAATCCGGCTTATTGACCCTTGTCCTTCCGTTCTCGTCTCTTGCTTTCGCCTCCGGCGAAACTAAATGCAACCGGTCACGGTTAGGGATCACCGATACCTTGGTAGGGTAGGGTGCCTAACGGAGCGCTTGCGTAAAGTTTGGGTGGAGTTCAATGGAAAATAACGGGAAAAAGGAATGGGAAACGAAATCCTTAACTTACAATATCGTATTTTTTTACTAACAACACATATTTACAACCATTACAAAACAACAACAAAAAGAGCAAAAGAAAAGAGAAAAGAAAAGAGAAAAGAAAAGAAAGAAAAAAGCATCACAAGTAAGTAAAGGGCATGGTAATAAATTGCAAGGTAAGTAAAGCAAGAATTAAAAGAGCATGTAATTAAATTGCAAGTACGGAAAGAGTAAGAAAGAAAACTAGGAACCCAAGAGCACATAACAAATCATGGAATCAAATACCTAAACTTAAACTTGTAAGCTCAATTAAGAGGTTGCAAGTTCAAGTAAAGATAAAGAACCCAACGGAAAATGAAGGCACAAAAGAGAGCTTTATTAAACTTCAATGAAGATACAACCCTTGAGATCAATAACCAACCCTTAAACTTGCAAGCTCAATGAAGAGATTGCAAGATCAAGAGAAGGTTAAGAACTCAAGGGGAAGCTATGTACAAGAGAACAAAATGAAAAACAAAAGAGTAGAAGCGTAAAAATGTAAGCAAAACTTGGACCCTTTCTCCTTTGCCTCATGGTCAGCTTTTATAGGCAAAACAGGAGATTAAACAAACAATAAAATAAAGACCAAGTGGCAGCATGGGAGGCACTGTGGAAGTTTGGGGCCCACAAGAGGAGGTGGGGCCGGCGACGCCGGATTTGGCAAGCATGTGCTCAGCCAAAATCTGAACCCCTAGGCTCGTACTTGTTGTGTGCACTTCTGTTGTCCCCGGTATCACTTTGGTGCAATTTGTTTTCTCAAATTAGACTTGGTCTGCACCCAGGTTTTGGAGGGAAACAATATTGCTTTAAGTCAACACATATATTGTAAGATTTAATGCATGTCACACTCATATCCACTTACTTCTAGCCATCATGAGTGTATGCCATGGCAGCCCCCTAGGTTCATGGTCCAAGCTCCAAGAGTTAGTGTGTACACATGTTATGTGTTGGACCAAAATATTGTGCACACACTTGTTTGCAAAATAACTTTTGGGATATCGGTTGGTTTGCGGTTCTGGTTGCAGTGTCAGCTCACAACTGTAATATCCGTGATTTTAGGTGTATTTTCAGTATTTTGTCACAGATACCTGTAATCTGTAATACCGAGCAGACACTGGTTAATAGTACCGATATATACAAAAAATAGATAATGAATGAGCGGTATTAAAATGCAATATTCTGGTCTGAACAGCAGTCTCGAGGTATACGCACTAACTCCATGCCTAGAGGTATACGCACTAACTCTAATTCGTCAAAACCTTCTTACTGAACCAAGGGGATGGGTAGTTTGATTAGGCAAGGTAAGTGCCAGGTGAGTAAGAGGCTCTCCACTATAAGTAGTGGCCCTAATTAAGTAACCACTCGCCTTAGACACATTTGCCTAGACACCACAAAGTCTGGTTTAGATAAACGATCGATGCCTACAACCTTTCCTTTGTTCTAGATTGGTGTTATTTTAAAATTACCTTTTAAAAGATATTAAATATTCCCCTTTTGAAAAGATATCTTTATTTAAATTTAATATTTTCTTCTTAAAAAGTTGAGGGGGTTTTAAAAAATATTTGTAAGTAAAATATACGTATGCTGTATCTAAAATATTTATTTCCCACATCTTTGTTTCTTATAGATATTTTAAACAAATATAATATTTAAATTAAACGAGGGTATCTTGTGGAAGTAACCTATTTCGAGATCATTTTTATAGTATGGGTATAACAGAGGTGAAATGGCAATTCATGGGTTATATCAGATTCCAGGCATTATGGGTGCGCAATATAATTTTGTGTACAGAGGAAATTTAAACACCGTTTTAAAAATATTGGTTAACATTATTATGATTGAGGGTACAAGGAATAGGTATGCACAAATATAATAACAACTTTTTAAATAGGATTGATGATTATAAGTTGGAACTAGGTTATGAAGGTAACAGGAAAAGGAGAGAGAGACGGATCCTACCTTTTGTTTGAGTCGAATGCCGAAGAGTTGAAAACATAGTCTCGTACTAAATCCTCAATAACTCCGCGTCCCGATTTTTTCTCTGCGATTGGATGGAGCCGTAGCGTCGGCGTCGTCGATACGAAGGCACCGGTATTTTTTCAGAATTTTTGGAGTTATGAGGCGTGAGAAATTTAGGTTTGAAGGTGCCTATTTATAGTGTTTTCACTAACCATAAAAATCCAAAATTTCCGTTAAAATATACACGAAAATCTGCGCCCCAATCATTTCAGAATCATCTGCCAATGATTAGCCGCCACCGCCTTACTTCGTGGCCGTTGGATCTGCATCCAACGGCTCACGAGCCGCCGCCAATAGCTACGCATCGCCATTTGATTCGCCCACAGCCGTGTGTGGGGATCACGCGCTTTCGCGTGGTCCCCACCACGTGGGCGCCGTCAGCGTTTCTGGGCCGTTGGATCTCGTGATCCAATGGTCCAGTTAAAAGTCTTTTAAAAAATCAAAATAAAATTAATAAAAATAAATAAAACAGCAGATTATTTAAAATATTGATTTGGCTTTGAAAAATTTATTAAAAATAGTTTAAAACACGGGAAAATTATGGAAAAATTCCAGAAAATATATTTTATTATTATATTTAATATTAAAATAATTTTGGGCTAAAAGCAATTAGTATATCTATTTCTAAATTGTTAGCTAGTTATAATAATTATAGAATATCTAGTTTATCCTTTAAAATATTTTTAATTACGAATTAATTACTTTTATTTATAATAAAAATATGTAAATTATTTTAAGGCGTTATAAAATCTTACTAAAACATTTTAAGCTTATAAAAAGAAAAATAGACTTTAGAAAATTCTTTTAATCATATTTAATGCTTTGAAAATTATTACTTTAAAAATTATTCTTCTATTAACGAAACACATAAATAATTATTTGATAGTAGAAATATAAATAAAATATATTTTATTAGGTATTAGAAAACATGGTCGTTACAAATTTAAAATAACACAATTTAAAGAAATCCGGGTTTTAATAGTTTAAGGTATTTTGATGAAAAGTCATATTTGTCCCAAAAATATTGATCAAGAGAATCGTGCTATGTCAAGATGTGTGTATATGAGAGGTAGGTCATTACCTCGTGAGGTTTTCTAAAAGTAATATAAAAAATGATTAAGATATGTCATGTGTTAAGTTTATGATATTTAAACGTAAAAGCTTAATTAAAATTGTTTTACATGGAGTTTTAAAGTGAAACTTGTTTCAAAATATAAGTTAATGATTAACAAGCAAGGTATAATAATATGGATGCATGGTTCTTAAGAAAAATTAAAATTTTAAAGAGAATAGAATTAAAGGTTGCTATAATTCCACTTACCGACATGTTTTAAAAAGAAGTTTTATGGTAGAAAGAGAGGAAGAGAGGTGAGACTTACAAGTTAAAAAGAGAGAGGGGAGGTTAAGGAAGAGATTGGTGGCTTCATGGATTCGCGGGGTCGCCGGAAACGCCTCGAATTCTCGCCGGAAATGGAACTGGGGCTAACTCCACTTGTACTCTTCTTTGACAATAGATTTCAGAATGAAGAGGTGCTAGGGTATGGCGTTGTATTTATAGGGTAAAATTTGTGTTTTGGAATTGAAGAGTGAATTAAAAATGCATAAAAAATGGGATTAAAGGATGAAATTGAAGTCTCTGTTAATTTGCAGAGAAATCAAACAGTATGGGGGTAATGGAGGTAGGTCAAAGGTCAAGTGTGGAGAGAATGAAACTTTTCCCCACGGGGGGCCCGTCGCTGCCGGCTCTTTAGCCGATCTCACCGGCAATCTAGAGGAGATAGGGGGTGGGATTGGTGCCACGTGTCCATTCCCGTATAAATACCCTTTTGCACATGTTATCTGACTTTTTATTTTTACGTGTAATGTACGTGAAAACTTTTGGCTCCAAAAAAGTTTTTTAAAAAATCAATAAAAATAATATTTGGCTGAGGGGATTCAAGCATAGGGACTATGTCACAGCAAGCTTTACCAATGAGCTACAAGTGCTTTCTTGCTGTTCTTAAACAAGAATAATAACTTTTAACTTGTACTCAGGCTAAGAAATTCCTTTCTGTACTTTTAAAAGAAAATTTTGTACAGAAAATTCAGGGTCGTTACATGCATCCCCAAAATAGGAATATTGGACCGAGAAGTCCCTAAACTAAAAATTAGCCTCAAACATAACGATAATGGACCGGAACGTCCCCAAACTAGCGCATCGCCTTAAATACGGCGATATGCTCCCTTGAGATCTATGTTGCAATCGAAGTCCTAGTGGCAAATGTTGCAACTCAAGTCCTACTGGCTGCACAGCTACTCCAGTAATGAAGCAACCCCTAAATCCCACCTATAAACAGATGGGTCACCTGTGACGAAACTATTTTCGATAGTTTCACCGCGTTAAAAAAAAGGGAGGGTATGTCCACAAGAAAAACGGGCACGGACGAAAACCTGAAAGGGCGCCGTAAGTAAAAACAGCAGGACCGCCGGCAAGCTTCGTGAAAACCCGAAAGGGTGCGATCTCATTAAAAAAAGGGTATGTCCACAAGCAAAATGGGTACGGACGAAAACCTGAAACGACGCCGTGAGTAAAAACAACAGGATTGCCGGTGAGCTTCGCGAAAACATGAAAGGCTACGATTTTGTTAAAAAAAATCTATGTAAGATCCTTACGACTCACAAAGGAGAAACACACTTAGGGGGCCCTACGATTCCTAAGGAGAAATTACACTTACGGGATTCTTACGACTCGTAAGGAGAATTTCCCCCTATGAGACCCTCACGTCTCATAGGATTCAAAAGCCTTAAGTTACAGAGATCTAAAACTATTTTTAAGCCATCAAAAACCCTTTTGCCCTACAGGAGGTCCCATATTGACCCTTGTATACAATCCACAGGCATAAATAAATATATTTCCAACTAAGTTTCACCAATTACAAGAAATGTCTCCATATGGTGAATGACACTTGTAAATCCTCTCGACTTATAAGGAGAAAACACTCTTGCAAGATTCTTACGACTTACAAGAGTGAACACATTTAGAAGTCCCCACGATTCCTAAAGAGAAAATACACCTACGAGATCCCAACGACTCGTAGGGAGAAACACCTTTATGAGAACCTTACGGCTCATAAAGTCAAAAAGCCTTAGTTGACAGGATCCTAACCCGGTTTGCTAAGCTACCTTTGTTCAAATCGACAAAGGCAAATGATGATTCGCTCCTGCTAATATTTCAGTAGTAGCGATGCTGATGCATAAATAGGTATCAAATTCCAAGTTCTCTCACGGCAAATGATGATTCTCTCCTGGTAACATTCCGATTTCAGCGATACTGATGCCACAATGGGTATCAGGACCAAGTCCCCAACTCGCGACAAAAATCAGTAAGCAAAATATGCAAAAAAATAAAAAAAGCCAAAATGTTTTGGCAACTCGCAATAAAAAGCAGCGAGTAAATAAAAAATAGCCGAAATGATTGGGCACCGTGAAAAATAGCCGAAATGATTGGGCAATCGCGACTTTCGCGATATGAAAAGTTGAAAAGATAGAGTATCGCGGAAATGAAAAATAAAACAAAATAAAAATTCCGCTGTCCTGCAAGTATGTCCATATTGACTCTTATATACAGTCCATGGGCATAAATGAAAGAAAATGACCATATCTCCCACTACGCTTCGTCAAAAGGAGAACCAAGTCTTGACGGTTTATATATAACCTAAAGACTATTCAGGCGTTCTTTCTCATTCTGGAAAAATGCAAACGCAACGCCCCCGTTAAACAAGAAAGACCTAAGGGTTGAAACAAAAATAAAGCCATGGGAAAATTTAAGCTTCAAGTCTTGACGGTACATATGCAACCTAGAGACTATTCCTGTGTCCCCCCTCCTCATTCCAATAGGAACAGACACAACAATCAAATAAAAGTGAAGTGACGGCAAAATCCCAGCTTTAGGTCTTAATCGCAACATCTAAAACCTAAAGATCACCCTGACGTTCTTCTCTTTCCAGCAGGATGCAGATGCAACGTCAACGAAAGACCCAAGGGTCAAAGTCAAAATAGAGCCATGGAAAAATCCTAGCTCAAAGTCTCGACGGTTCATACAACCTAGAGACTATCCCGGCGTCCCCCCTCATTTCAACAGGATGTGGACGCAGCTATCGAGCAATGGCATATTCCTAGCTCTGGACTTCAATTGCAATACATACAATATAGAGGTCTTACAGATGTCTACCCTATTTCAGCAAAAGAATCGGCGTGATATTTTCAAAACAAACATGATAGTACGCTGGCTAGATAATCTTAAGCCGGCTAGTATTATCATTCGATCGAAACCCTGCACGTATAAACATACGGCCACCACATTGTTTTGCCTAAATCAGAGAAACCCTCTGTGTGGGACTCTAAAGACTTGATGGTACGCTGGAAGTGGGTTTAACCACAAGCATGTTAACGACACTAGCTGTACGTAACAGCTACCCAGGTACCTGTCGAAAAGAAGGCCGACGAGCAAGCTCATCCTGACCCTTACTGAGCCTATCCGTGACAATTTTCGTACAGTCTGGTCTCTTTGTCTAAGAGTATCGCATACCGGGCCTAAGGGATGGTGAACGTCAAACCCCTACTAACCCGATAAGTTGTGTCGATTTGGCTCAGGACCAATCCGAGAAACTACTGATCTAACCATCAGTAGTGCTCAACTGCCTTGGCCAAGGTCTTATGGTTCTAGCCAACCGGACACAGTGCGATATCGACTCCCAATACCGGGAGAGACAAATCCCTGACAATCGCTCATTGCCTCCATGTGGCTCTGGACTGCACCGAACCAAAACCTGTTTGCACGACTCAGAAGAGCCGTGGTAAGGCAGTGATCAAAGCACAGTGGGAACTCACACGAGAAAAATGATGACCTCGGGTCTTAAGACTAACCTGTACTCATGTCACCTGAGAACCGCTATCTGACGATAGGTATAATACCATCTAGAAGTTATTGGTGAGTCCGTCCTGTGTACTCACCCCCAGTAAGAACCTGTATACAATCTTAGGTGATCATACTAATAGCTGTGTGACCAACCACTGCCCCTCATCAGGGTCTAGAAACGTATACACAAGTCTACTCTGGAGTATCGATGCCCGGTCTCGATACTCCTGGGACTTAGGACCTTTAAGGATGTGCTTATAGACTACCCAGCTCCCATAAGTATGATCGCCATCATAACGCCGGTAGTCAAGAAAAATCCTACAGGCTTTATCAGCATGTAACCGTCATATTATATCAAGTATAACATATGCACATGTTAAGATAAAGGCAAACCATAATAGTATATTACTGTATCGAGTCTTTATCAATATGTGCAAGCAATATAAAGAACCAATAGAAAGAAATACACATATCAGGATAAAAAAAAACTCAAATAATATACTATATACAACTAAGCAAGAGTGTCATGTACATACATATCCCTAGCATCCTATACAATACAGGTCTCTAGGGCATACATATCCAACAATCTTCCACTTGCACTAAGGCCTGTAATTGGTGTACCGAATACCTAACGTCTGCTCTAAGGCCGGTTGTTGGCGTACCGAATACCCAGCATCTCAAAAAGTCGCTCAAACTGTGCTTGAGGGAGGGCTTTGGTAAATGGATCCGTCATTTTGTCTTTCGTATCTACTCTCCGGACCTCGATCTCCCGGTAATCTACGATATCCCTGATCAGGTGATACCGCCCTAAGATGTGTCTGGATTTCTGATGGGACCGTGGTTCCTTCGCTAAAGTTATAGCCCTATTGTTATCGCAATATAAAGGTATTGGATCAACAATGGATGGAACCACCTCAAGTTCAGTAATGAACTTCTTTATCCAGACCGCTTCTTTTGTGGCATCGTTCGCAGGAACGTATTCAGCCTCCATCGTCGAGTCTGCGACGGCATCCTTTTTGGAGCTTTTCCAACACACCGCCCCTCCATTGAAGGTAAACACAAAACCCAAGACAGACTTGTTGTCATCCTTGTCACTCTGGAAGCTTGAATCGATAAAGGACTTGACCTTAAGGTCTCCATTACCGTATACTAAGAATATCTCCTTAGTCCTTCTCAGGTACTTGAGAATGTTCTTCACAGCTGTCCAATGATTCTCACCCGGTTTCGACTGATACTGTCTCACCACGCTAAGTGCGCATACTACATCTAGTCTGGTACATAGTATCGTATACATTATGGATCCTACCGCCGAAGAGTAGGGTATAGTGCTCATGCAAACCCTCTCCTCATCAGTCTTGGGAGACATCTCTTTGGAGAGGATGATTCCGTGCAATGCGGGTATATTACCATGCTTGGAATTTTCCATATGAAATCTCTTTAGTATGGTCTCTATGTACCTGGACTGTGAAAGTCCCAACAATCTCTTGGATCTTTCTTTATAGATCTTAATTCCAAGAATGTAGGAGGCATCACCCAGATCCTTCATGGAGAACTTTTGTGACAAGAACAGCTTGACCGATTGCAGCATAGGAATGTCATTACCTATTAAGAGAATGTCATCCACGTACAGGACGAGGAATACGATAGTTTTCCCTACAATCTTCTTGTAGATACATGGTTCATCTTTGTTTTTTGATGAAGTCAAATTCCTTGACTGTCTCATCAAAACAGATGTTCCAGCTCCGCGACGCCTGCTTTAATCCATAAATAGATTTAAGCAACTTGGACACCTTCTCGCTACTCTCACTGTCTACGAATCCCTCCGGCTGGTCCATATAAACGCACTCTTCTAAACTTCCATTTAGAATGGTCGTTTTTACGTCCATCTGGTAGATATCGTAGTCATGGTAGGCAGCAATGGCAAGTAGGATCCGAATAGATTTTGGCATAGCTATTAGAGAAAAGGTTTCGTCATAGTCCACTCCTGGTCTTTGACGAAAACTTTTTGCAACAAGTCTAGCCTTATAGGTTTTCACATGTCCATCTGCTCCAATCTTCTTTTTGAAAATCCACTTGGATCCAACAGGTTTTACCCCAAGAGGAGCAACATCTAAAGTCCAAATTTTGTTGGTGTACTTGGACTCCATTTCGGATTGCATAACTTCAAGCCATTTTACAGAGTCCCTACTGTTAATGGCCTTCTTGAAGCTAGTAGGATCATCTTCTTCCAAGATGCAATCATCTCGATCCCCATCTATAAGAAAACCGTAGTATTTCTCGGGCGGACGAGAAATCCTACTAGATCTGCGGAGTGGTTGAGATTCGTCGGATTCTATTGAATTCTCTGTTTCCACCAATTCTTTAGTTATAGTTTGTCCCTCTGGAATTTCTTCCAGTTTTACCGTGCTCCCACTAATTTCTTTTGTAAGAAATTCCTTCTCTAAAATGATGTCATGGAGAGCAACAAACACCTTATGTTCCTCAGTGTGGTAGAACAGATATCTTTGCGAATGTTTAGGATATCCTACAAACTTACACAAACTGATCGTGCCTCGAGTTTGTCCGGGTTCCGCTTCTTTACATAAGCCGGACATCCCCATATCTTAACAAAATTAAGGAATGGTCTCTTCCCTTCCCATATTTCATATGGGGTGGTAGGCACGGCTTTGGTCGAAACTCTATTCAATAAATATACTGCAGAGTCTAGCGCATATCCCCAGAATGAAAGAGGTATCTCAGCGTTACTCATTATGGAGCGAACCATGTCCAAAAGGGTACGGTTCCTTCACTCCGATACACCGTTGCGTTGTGATGTTTACCGTGGAGTAAGCTGAGAAAGAATATCATTCTCCTTTAGGTATTCTTGGAATTCCATACTTAAGTACTCCCCTCCTCGATCAGATCGAAAGATCTTGATACTTTTTCCTGTCTGGTTCTCTACTTCGCTTTTATACTCTTTGAATTTCTCAAAAGCTTCAGATTTATGTTTCAAAAGATACACATATCCGAACCTAGAGAGATCGTTAGTGAATGTAATGAAGTATAAGAACCCACCCCTTGCATGTATAGACATCGGAGCACATACATCACTGTGTATGAGTCTCAAGAGCTCTGTAGCTTTCTCCGTGTCCGGTGAATAGATTTTTAGTCATTTTTCTTTTGAGACAAGACTGACAAGTTTCATAGGACGAAAATTCGAACGAATTCAGAAATCCATTCTCATACAACTCGGCTAGTATTTTCTCATTAATATGACCAAGTCTACAATACCACAAGTAAGATTCGTTCGTATCTGAACTCTTCCTCTTACGTGTGTTTTGTATATTGAAGACTGTGTTTTGATTTAGAACGTAGATACCATTACACAGTGTACCTTCTACAACCAATACCTGATTAAGGTAAATGTTCATGGTATTTCTATCTAAAACAAACTTATATCCATCTTTATCAAGTAAAGAAACCGATACGATGTTGCAAACCATGGAAGGTACATAGTAGCAATTGTTCAAAATCATAGTTTTGCCACTTGGCAACACTAGGTGATATTCACCGACAGCGATAGCATCAACTTGTACTCCGTTCCCCATTCTGAGGGACATATCACCCGGTCCAACCATTCTACTTTTTCTCAATTCTTATAATAAATTACATATATGAGATTCTGATTCGGTATCTAGTAACCAGGAGGTAGGGTTGAACGAAAAACAGCTTTCAATAATAAATACACCCGAAGAAGATGCATTAGAATGCTTCTCCTTCAACAGGGTTTTCTGGAATTCCTTATAGTCCTCATTCTCTTGTCCATACTCGTGACGGTTGTCACAAGTTAGAGCAGAACCGACGTTCCTCAGCCCAGTGTAACAAGCTGGTTCAGTCAAGTCAAACATTTTATTATCTTGATTAGGGCTTGAAATGATTGTTACCTGGAGAGAGAGAAAAGAAACACTCAGCATATGCTTTTGCAAGATCAGATTGGTTATTAGTTTATCTAATCAAGATGGCTCTCACTGTTTTTTCGAATTTTCCTTCAAACCTTAAAAGGAAAACTAGTCGGGATCATTCACGTCTCATAAGTTCGCTAACCGTTTAACCAGGTGAGTGTTGGTACTCCGAGAGAGGTTACCATGCTCTCACACGGACCTAATTAAAATAAACCTCGTTTCCGTAGCGGCGTAGCCCCGTTAACACTTTTCTAGACACCTAATAGGTTAGCTAATTGTGACGTGAAAAATATCTCCCAAAAGTAACCTACTCATCAGTGGGATCGGGATCCAACTATCATCGCGTGATAACCTAGAAGGAAACCACTCTAGTCACCACACTCCAGAAGGTATACAACACTAGCAAGTTTCCTGTATATTTGAAACTCCCGATGCGGTTTTTGCCCCCAAGCGTCTTATGACCTTGACAGATGCCAACAAATCATAAAGCGCAAGTCAAGTTCTACCCGTCATTGTCCCGATTAATTTAGACCCACTCGTACTCGCCCTTGATGGATGCCAACAAAGCTATACGACTGTCTTAGATTAATGCATCTCTATGCTGCAAATAAGCATTAATTATCTACCATACACTATGCCTTGACGGATGCCAACAAACACATCACGAATACCAAATGCTACTTATCTAAAATGACGGAGGGCTACGGTTGGGTTTTTGGCAAAAAACTTTTTAACGTAATGAAATTGATATCGTTGAAGGAATCGTGTAGTTTTGAAAAGGAGTGGTTTGGGCTCCGCTTTTGAAACTAGTGGTTTTGAAGAAAACCGAGTAATCTAGAGTAACATAAACTTTCGCTCAAGAGGTCATTCCCCATGAAAGGATCTAAGCTCTTGCCTCCTCGAATGAGATGCTAGATATTCCTAACCGAATACCACTATGCAAAGCAAAAGAGTATGACTATAGTTTTTCGAAATTTGTTCCCTCAACATCTTTTAGGTTTCTGTTCTTGCATTAATTAAAATTAACGTGGTCCCATCAATTAATTTCTATCATACCAGAAAAGAACGAAAATAAAATATACGTATATATCATCTGCATTCGCCACGGGGCCCCGTCATGCACCGTTAGGTTACTTAACTATCGGCGGAGCGGGGGCAGGACTAGCGTGGATGCAAAACATATACAACATCTACTAGTATGTGTACATACATATATATATATATATATATAACCATTCGTCCCAGACATGATATAAGCAACATCACAGAATATCAATAAGAAACATGGAATGGCAGATAATCTTGGAGCCTCGGGTTTCATTTGAGCCGCAAATGAGACCCGACGTTCCCGGTCATGTGGATAGCCCGTGCAATGAAAAACCTAGACTCCTACAAGCGCGGAAAGTTACCCGCCAATCCCGAAAGTAAGGAAACCCCAATCAATAAAGTGAATGGGCCACCCAGCACCTCACGGAATCCGGTAACTAGAGCATCCCTCCATGGGTCATCCTATACCCCCTACGAGTGCGGCGAATAGCCCGCTAATTCTAGAGTAAGGTCCCCCTCCATCTCAACGCTATGAGATGCAGCCCAGTTGCCCTTTAGAACCCGGCTGTTCGAGCACTCCTCCGCGGGGTAATCTCAGTACATAAAAGAAAAATATATATACAGTGGTGACATCAACCTCAACCCCGTCGTGCCCTAATAAAAAATATTCAATCTGACAGAAACGGCAGTCCACATGTCGGAAGCTCGCCCCGCAATAATGAATATACAAATGAATCTGAACTGTATAACTACCATTGCACTACAGGCTATTCACCACAACAATCCATCCACAATATCAGTGCAACACAGAACATCAACGTGAATATCATGTTCGTAAACCCGTCTGATTGTACATATAGCAACCAGTCGGGTTATACCGCTCAATGATATTCACGGTCGCAGAAACCAATACACAGAAAAGCAAGAATTTAGAGTTTCAATCGATTAAAACTTTTCCACATTTGCCCCATGTACAAACCAGCACACAAACAAATCTGGGTAAAAACCAAACATACCAAAAATCACATTTCCATAACAAATAACCCCTGAAAAAATTTGGAGCACAGTGCCCACAAATTGGCCGCGGATCCACGGCCAAATGACTTATTTGCTCACGGATTAGCGGTCTACTTTAGGACTTATATGCTCAAAAAAATTTCTTAGCTCAGAAAAACCTGCACATATTTTTAAGCTCACTGAAAATATTTTTTGAACAACTTTAAAATTCGAACAACGAGCAGGGTTTTTTGGAAATACGATTCGGATCGAAGTTCTAAATTAGTGCAAATTAGCTAGTTAAGCTTTATGGACCAGCTCTGATACCATATTGGGTTTCCTAGCGCCTTGGCCGCCTACCGCGGCCGTTGCGGAACGAAAAACTTTCACTTTTAAAAATCCGGCGCTAGAAAACTTGTCCTAGAATCTAACCATAAACCGAAACTAGCTATCTACAGAGATCTATCTACTGTGATAAATGATTATACCTAGAGATCCGTGTCCTTCGGGTCTTCACTCCATGTCTAGAGCTCCTAAGGATCCTTGATCAACCTTGCTTGTTCACCTTCTTGATCCTAAATGATCCACCCGAGAGTTCTTGATTCAAGCTTGGCTTCACAAGTGAACCAACTTAGTGACCTAGTTTGCTAGACTAGGTTACTAAGGAGATGTAGTGATTTATCTAGTGTATTTCTATCTCTCTTCCTCCCTTGATTCTCAACTCATGAGATGGTAGGAAAGAAGATGAAGATGAAGGAGGAGGAGGAATTCAAGAGAGCTAGGTAAGTGAGGAGAAAGAACCTTGTTGTGAGAATGAAAAACTTCTTTGTAGAAAATCATGAAGCATGGTTTTTTAAAAACCGTTTTTCAATAAAGATGATACAACTATACTTGAATAGTTTGCACAAATGAATTTTCAATTCATTTGTCAACACTATTCAAGCATGGTTCACACCATTCTCTCTTTTACACCTCATTTCCGATTTTACCCCTCATTTCCATTTTTGCAAATAAAATGGAAAATATATGATGAGGTGTCATCCTTCTAGAATGTCTTTTCATATAAATACGGAATACATTCTACTGTATATACATACTCGTATTCGTATCAAAATACGAACACCCAAGAGATAGAATAATACCACTAAAATAATACTGGCATTAAATCAATATCCGATTTAATGAACCAGCTCAATCCTAAGCCCTCCAGTATTATTAACCGTCCGATCGAAAATCTGGATAACACTACAATATATATATCGAAATATGTACACGTAAATTATTAAATCAATACCTGATTTAATAATCTGGCTTAATCCTAAGCCGGCTAGTATTATCATTTGATCGAAACCCTATACGTATAAACATACGGCCACCATATCGTTTCACCTAAATCAAAGAAACCCTCTGTGTGGGACTCTAAAGACTCGAAGGTACGCTGGCAGTGGGTTAACCACAAGCACGCCAGCGGCATTAGCTGTATGTAACGGCTATCTAGGTACGTGTTGAAGAAAGCTGACGAGAAAGCTCATCCTGACCCCTACTGAGCCTATCAGTGATAATCTCCGTACAATCCGGTCTCTTTGTCTAAGAGTATTGTATACCGGGCGTAGGGATGGTGAACGTTAGACCCCTACTAACCCAATAAGTCATGTAGATTTGACTCAGGACCAATCCGAGAAACTACTGATCTAACCATTAGTAGTTCTCAACTGCCTTGGCTAAGATCTTATAGTTCTAGCCAACCGGATACAGTATGATATCGACTCCCAATACCGGAGAGACAAATCCCTGACAACCACTCATTGCCTTCATGTAGCTCAGGACTGCACCCAACCAAAACCTGTTTACACAACTCAGTAGAGCCATGGTAGGGTAGTGATCAAAGCACAGAAGGAACTCACACGAGACAAATGATGACCTCAGGTCCTAAGACAAACCTGTACTCATGTCACCTGAGAACCACTATCTAACGATAGGTATAATACCATTTAGAGGTTCTTAGCGAGTCCGACCAGTGTACTCACCCCCAGTGAGTATCTGTATACAATCTTAGGTGATCACTCCAATGGCTGTGGGACCACCCCTCGTCGGGGTCTAGAAACGTATACACATATCTACTCTGGAGTATCGATACCCGGTCTCGATACTCCTGCGACTTAGGACCTTTAAGGATGTGCTTATGGACTATCCAGCTCCCACAAGTATGATCGCCATCATAACGCGGGTAGTCAAGCAAAATCCTACGGGCTTTATCAACATATAACCGCCATATGTTATATCGAGTATAACATATGCACATGTTAAGATAAAGTCAAACCATAATAGTATACTACTGTATTGAGTCTTTATCAATATATGCAAGCAATATAAAGCATCAATAGAAAGAAATACACATATCAGGATAATGACAACTCAAATAATATACTATATACAACTGAGCAAAATTGTCATGTACATACATATCCCTAGTATCCTATACAATACAGGCCTGTAGGGTATACATATCTAACAAAAAAAACTGTCATTTATCAAGTATGGATAAACCATTTCTTAAATAGTAAGAAGGTTAATTTCACTGAGGGTTTCTTGTGTGCCAGGCGCCCTTTTCCAAAAGAGAAACCATCAGCATCTTCTCCTAATGTCTCGAAACAATCTCAAACAAAAAAGGCAAGGGGCAAGGGAAGAAAGCATCTCAACTTATAGAACAGGAAGATGAGCCATGAGAGAGAGGAGCAAATTCTTATACCAAGGAGCAATGTTTTTTAAAGGCAGTTTTTTTTATGATTCTAAGTTGAGGCTTTTTAGTCGACACAAATCTGTCGATCATGATACTTTCTTAAGTGCATTTATTGCTGTTGCGGTAAAAAATTACACACCGGTTGACAAAGTCAAAGTCAAAGTCAATCCCAAGCCAAGTAGGCCAAAGCCCAGGTCATGTGGTCCCATGCTCAAGTCGAGCCCCGCGGCCGGCCTTTCCCATGCCAAAATGAAAATTATATAATAAATAATTTTGATATAATTTTTATGAATAAATGTAAGAAAAATGGGCATAAAACCAAATTTTTGTAAAACCCATGACTCATCTGCAAAAGAAATAAGTACATGAGATATGGAATGGGCAAAATGCCACTTTGTAAAGCCTAAGGGGCTAAGTGTAAACTTGTAAGCCTATATAAGGCAACATGATAATAAAATAAAAGGAGAATTCATTCCCCCATCAAATCTTTAGGGTTTGTGCCTCCATCTTCACTCTCTCAAGTTCTTCCTCTTCATCTTGCAATTAAATCAAGAGTTTAGCTCTCTTTTTCTCAAATCTAAATAAAGTTTCACCATAAACCCATTGAAGGAGAGTTTAACTCTCATATCCAATCAAAAAAAGAGAAGAATTTCTCTACCTCCTTCTCCCTTCTCAAGATCCAAATTGAGAGAGGGGGAAGAAGGGAAACCCACCTCCCAAGCCTCCTTCAAGAGAAGAAAATGGGTCTCTTTTCATCACCTGAGATCTAAATCTTGGAGTTTCAAGAGAACCCATTTGGGTTTCTTTTCAAGAGAAAAAAGAGGAAATCTTTTGGAGTTTAACTCCATAAAAATTCTTTTGGAGTTTAACTCCATAATAAAAATCCTTTTAAGAGTTTAACTCAATTTAAAATCTTTTGGAGTTTAACTCCACAATAAAAATTCTTCTGGAGTTTAACTCCACAATAAAATTCCTTTTAAGAATTTAACTTCATTTAAATTCTTTTGGAGTTTAACTCCATAAAAAATTATTTTGGAGTTTAACTCCACAATAAAAATCCTTTTAGGAGTTTAACTCCATTTAAAATCTTTTAGAGTTTAACTCCACAATAAAAGTCATTTTGGGAAGTTTAACTCCACTTAAAATCTTTTGGAGTTTAACTCCATATAATAACTTTTGGGAGTTTAACTCCAAATAAAATTGTTTTAGGAGTTTAACTCCAAATAATTTTTTTTTTGGAGTTTAACCCCATTAAAAGAAAAAAGAAGAAGAAAAGTCTCTTGGAGCCCACTGAGGGGAGTGGGAGCCCCCCCCCCTCACATGAGAGGGAGGCTCCCACTAAATGGAAGCCCCTGCTCCCTCTCCCGTGAGGGAGAGCTTTCCCCCTCTCACGTGAGGGAGAGACTCCTACCCTGCTCCCTCTCATGTGAGGGAGAAGGAGCTCCTATTAAGTGGGAAATTTACACCCTCTCACATGAGGGGGAGGCTCCCTACTCCCCCCTCACGTGAGGAGGAGGCTCCCACTTAATGGGAGCCCCACGTCCCTCTCACGTGAGCGAGAGGGGGCTTCCCTTTCCATTCTTTTTTAAATTTTTTTATAAAAAAATATATAATAAATAAAATATAAATAATAAATATAATAAATTTAAAATAATGTTTCTTTAAATTTTTTTTTAAAAATCATATTTCAGAAATAGAACAAAAAGAAAAAAAATGAACACGTCCCTATGGTTATAAAAAACACACCAACACATCGTATTGATTTCGCATGACCAGTTTTACTCATCAATTGGAGGTTCACTCGCTCCAAAAGTGAGGGGTAATTAATGGCAGCTTAGTTCGCAGCTGCCGGAGATTCAGATCCCTATAATCAATAAACCCCAGCCTACCCTAGGCAGGGGGAATCTGTGTACGCCAGACAAGCGAGCGTATTCCCATCTCAATGGGGTGACGAAAAACACCCTACAGATTCTGACACGCCCGGTGAGACCTATCTTTCCTCCCATATTTCTGGTTAAACGTTCATGCGAACTCAATCAACATATATATCGATTGCATGTGCCAAAATCACGATTCTTTGTGCAGGTTAACATTTTCCAATTGCAATCATCGAATGAAACAAAATGTCTCCAAGGACAAGCTCAGCTCTCAACACAGCTCATATCTCCTACACGATGAAGATGAATGTCAGGGCGGTCCTCCCGACCAGTCTTGGGCAACAGTGGGAGGAGTCACCGCAACCATTTGCCTTTTTTCTATTCGTGCCATCTAAGCCATCTCTGCTCCTCAAGCCCCGGTGATGGATAAACCGGCCTTAAAAGGGAAAAGGCCAAATGCCATGATCGCGAAGGCACCTCAGCCCAAGAACAAATCCGTTTCCAAACGACTCTCCGTTGCTTCAGCTGGGGGCAAGGCCATCAACACCAACAAAGTAATAAGGCATCTTGGGCAAGCTCCAGCGATGTCCTGAGAACTGCTCAATCGAGTTTCTTCTCTAAGCTCCCCGTCAATCGACTCACGATGGCTTCTGGATAACGGATACCCGCTAAGCCCTCAAAATCGAGAAGCTAAGACAGAAAAGGCTCATATACAGAGCTAACAAAAGGGCTAGGGCTCCTGCTAGGCTGAACTTCATGAGTTTCCAAGAACAGGGTTACCCCGCAACAACAGCTGAACCGATTGTGAAGCTCGCTAACTCTTTTAAACCACTGAAATTGGTTTAGAAGAATGCAATGACTATGAGAGTCAAGAAAGCTGCGATCCGAACAGAGCTACCTAAGGACCCAGTCAGACCAACCGTCTTCAGTCGCATGTCCTATCCAAAAGAGGAAGGGCCACGACGATGGTTCGAAAAATCAGCCACCAAAGATAAAGAGATGGCTGAATATGTGGTCCACACTGTCTACATAGCGGGCACACACAGCAAGAGTAAGGACAGGGCCACCACATCTCAAATCCAATCAGGTGTGAATGTGGCTGTCACTTTCCAAGACCAGCCTCCTCTGGAAGGTAATGAAAACCCTTCCAGTAAGGTTGATAAGCAGAGAGGTCCCTCGGTTCATGAGGAGTCGGGCTCGGAAAGTGAAGAGGAGCCAATCTTCTATCCCAAGACCGCAGAGCAGCAACTTCTCCAAGAGCTCCAGAAGCAGCTCAGAAACAAAGACAAGGAGATGGCCAAGCTCTACTCAAAGATTGACGACTTGACAAATGTCATCTTATAGCTTACAGCCCAAGTTGCCTCTCAGCCGCCTAATCAAGAACATGGCTCTACTCATGAACCGGGAAACGGTGTCCCGAGGCAGCCAACGCCTATTCCCTTAAATCCAAAGGTGGGCGAGCCGCATGAAGCCGGCTGCAACCTAACTCGGGAAATGTCTGGACTACCGATGACAGCAACCCGCTAACGCAAGATCAAATCATGGATTTGGTCGCCAATAAAGTCAAAACAGTGGTAGCCGAATCCGGAGCGCAAAAAAATGCCAGCAGTAGCGGGAGACCATATCCTGCTCAGTATGATTTGGTAGAGTTTCCTAGCGGCTATATCATCCCTAAATTCGGAAGATTTGATGGGATGGGAAATGCAAATAAGCACATCACCCACTTTAAAGCCTCATGCGGGAATCCTGGGGGCAATGATGGGCTTCTCCTCCACCAGTTCGTTAATAGCTTAGCCGATGTCGCTTTCAACTGGTACGCGAGCATACCAGATGGCTCCGTTACTATTTTCTTCCAAATGGAATCTCTGTTTTGGCAAAAGTTCATGAGTGTCAGCGATAAGATCACCATTGCCGACCTCATAAGAACCAAGTCAATGAGCAATGAAAGCAGTACAGATTTTATAATCTGATGGCACAATCTCTCCGTCAAATGTGAACCGCTAATAGAGCAGGCCCAATCTGTTAGCCTTCTCGTCGGAAATCTCAACAATTGGATGGCCCTGTTTCTATGCACCACGGGTCTCAAACTTTCCAAGAGCTGATCAGGAAATTTCAGATGTTAGAGCGCTCAAAGCAGGAGTCCTCCTCGGATTCCCAAAATAACAATAGGTCCTGGAGAAACCGAAAGGACGATAATCGCAAAAGCGGAAATTCCGATGATGCTGAATCTTTTAAAACTTCGGCTAACTGAAATAAGCGAGGGATGAAAGGGCTTAATGCCAACCAGCCTCGGATTCCAGTGTTAGAAGAGGGAGCAGAATCTCCACTGAAAGAGAAGCTGGATAACATCTATTCCTTCAGAAGGGACAAAGTCCGTAAAATATTCAAGGATGTCTTAAGAAAAAGTCTATAATTTGTTGGCTATAGTGCCCTCAAGGAAATTATTGTAATCGCGGGCAGGAGATTATGATGATTACGGAAGGACCTATACAGGTAGAACAGTCTTACTCGAGATGATAGTATGCTATCTGGTTTGTCTCTATTATCATGTACATGCATTATGTGGTATTACAGATCACTATTATATATTGATAGAGCTCATAGGATTCTTGCTTGACTACCAGCATTATGATGGCGATCATATATGTGGGAGCTGGGTGGTCCATAAGCACATCCTTAATTGTCCCTAGTCGAGAGAATATCGAAACTGGACATCGATATTCCGGAGTAGGCTAGTGTGTATTTATCGAGACCCTGACAGGGGGCGGTGGCCGATCTCATAAGCCATAGGTGTCAGTTAGTCACCAAAGATAGTATACATGTGCTTATTGGGTTATGAGTTACACTGGACGGACTCGCCGAGAACATGCTATATAGTATTATACCTATTGTCAGATAGCAGTTCTTACGTAACAAGAGTATAAGTTAGTCCATCGACCTGAGATCGCCATTTATCTCGTGTGAGTTCCCACGGTGCTTTGATTACTACCCTACCAAAGCTCAAAGGAGTCATGCAAACAGGTTTTAATTAGGTGCAGTCTTGAGCCACATGGAGACAGTGAGCGAATTGTCGAGGATTCGTCTCTCCCGGTATTGGGGGTTGATGTCGCGCTGTGCACGGGTGGCCATCACAAGAAATCCTTGGCCAAACTAGACGAGAATTACTGATTTGGATCAGTAGTTTATCAGCGGGTGATAGCCTTTACACCGACACGAAATATCACGTTATTAGGGATCTGACTTTATCTACCCCCTAGACCCGATATGTGATACTCTTAAACGAATAGACCGGACTGTATGGAGATTGTCACAGATAGGCTCGGTAGGGGTTCGGATGAGTTTGCTTGTCGGCCTTCCTTTCGCTCAATACCTGGGTAGCCGTTACGTACAGCTAGTGCTGCTGATGTGCTTGTGGTTAAACCCACTGCCAGCGTATTGACGAGTCTTTAGAGTCCCACACAGAGGGTTTTCCTAGTTCGGGAGAAATGATGTCGTAGCCGTATTTTGATACATGCAAGGTTCTGATCGAATGATTGTACTTGTTACCTGGATTTCTATCGGACGGTTGACAATACTAGCAGGCTCGGGTTTGAGCCGGATTATTAAATCAGATATTGATTTAATAATTTACGTATATGCATTTTGATATATATATATATATATATTCTATATTATGTTCTTTATGTTATTCTATCTCTTTGGGTATTCGTATTTTGGTACGAATATGGGCATGTATATACAGTTGAGTGTAATCCGTATTTATACGGAAAACATTCTAGAAGTTTTACACCTCATTTTGGTTTATCCATTTATTAAATTAAATGGAAATGAGGTGTAAAGATAAAGAAGAGAGAATGGTGAGAACCATGGTTGAATAATGTTGACAAATGAATTTTCAATTCATCTATGCAAACTATTCAAGTATGGTTGCAATATTATATTTGAAAATTGTGTTTTACAAAACCATGCTTGAGGTTTTCTCTCTCTCTAGTTTTTTTCACTTGAGTTTTACATGGTTGGTTTTTGGGAAAACACTCTCACCATTTGCTTCTTCTCTCTTCACTGCCTTTCTTGAGCTCCTCCTCCTCCTTCTTCATTTTCTACCCTACAATCTCATGTGTTGAGAATTAAGGATAGAAAAGAGATAGATAAACACTTAGAGCCACTCACTACATCCCTAAACACTCTAGATTAACAACCTAGAGTCCCTAGTTGCTTCACTAGATTCTTAATGTGGAGCTAGACCCATGAGCTACATCTCTCGGGTGGATCATTTTCGACGGAGGAAGACCGGCGGCCAAGCTCGATAGAGAAAACCTTTAGAAGCTAAGGAAGATGGTAGAATACCGAAGGACACGGTTCATTCGGTATACAAATTCTAACCTTGTAGTTAAGATATCCTTTGTTGCTAGTTTTAGGTTTATGGTTTCGATTCTAGGACGGGTTTTTTAGCGCCAAGTTTTTTTAACACTTTTTTTATTCTGCGTCAGCCACGGTAGATGGCCATAGTGCTAGCAAACACCAACACAATTGCTAGAATCAAAAAGATCTCAAGAAGCGAATATGACCGATGACCCCAAATATTGCCCCTATTATAGAGTGATAGTTCATACCATTGAGAACTGCTTCGTCTGCAAAGATTGGGTCGAAAAGCAATATAAGGCAAGAGAGATAGAACCATTTAAAGGCGTGTTAACAAACAGTTAAGCTGGGACCGCCAATTTCATACAAACGGAGACCGAAGTCCTTCGGGAACCTGAATCTCTCAGACATCTGCCCTTCTCTGAAAAGAGTGGGCCAAGGCAACAAGCTAAGAGCCAAACGAGCAACATTGCCAATGAAGAAGCAATAGACGGGTACACAACCTATAAGTTCTACATGATGGAGCTCAGAGGAGCAAATCCTCCTACGCCTTATAGCCATGACGATGACGTGGTTGTTGCCATCCAACACCAGCTCAGTCTAGATGACGAAAAGCCTGCTTATGCAATTAAGCCAAAGGAGCCCATGGTTTCTGCAAAATCGAGCTCAGGCTCCAACAGATAACCACTACATCGTTAAACTAGGAACATATGACCACCATGTCATTAAACTGGAAACAGTTGACCACCGCGTCCTTAAACTAGAAACAGTTGACCATCATGTCATTAAACTAAGAACACATGACCCCTAAGTCGTTAAACTGGGGATATAAAAAAATGTGTAAAAGAATGTGTAAAAAAAAAGAGCCGAAATAGTAGGGCAACTCGCAATAAAAATCAGCGAGTAGAATAGAAATGAAAATAAAGCCGAAATGATGGGGCAACCGCGAATAAATAGTCGAAATGATAAGGCAATCATGACCTTCGTGATAAGAAAAGCTGAAATGATAGAGTAATCGCGGTAACAAAAAGGTGAATGATGAGTCACTCCTGATACCATATTCTAGTGCACCGATACAGAAGCCAACCAAAATTTCAAATCCTTGAATATCTCAACGGCGAATGATGAGTCGCTCCCGGTACCATATTCCAGTGCAGCGATGCAGACGCCAACAAAGTTCCAAATTCCCCCAGCCTTATGGTCAGTCCCCAAACGGACTATCGTATACAATCTACGGGCATAAATAATCCTCATCATACCTATGTCTCACCGCAATCGCCAGTCCCGCGGCCGGTCTCCGCCATCGGAATTATACTCCATTTAGGAAGACCCACTCATGTGTCTTCACGATACATGAGGAGAACAAAACTTACGAGATCCTCTCTACTCGTAAGAAAACACCTTCGTAGGATCCTTACGACCCACAAATGAAAAACACACTTGGGGGTCCCCACGACTCCTAAGGAGAAAATACACCTATGAGATCCTTTCGACTCGTAGGGAGAAAATACTTTTATGGGACCCTTACGACTAATAAAATTGAAAAGCCTTAAGTGATAGGGACCTAAACCTGTCTCCTAAGCCATCGCTCCCTAACATGCAAAGGCAAGTGATGAATTGCTCCAGGCACTTGTGCTCCAGTGTTAGCAACGCTGATGCCGACCCCAGCCCTAAAATTCCAAACTTTCGATCCAATAGACCCCTAAGTCTTTAAACTGGGAACAGATGACCTCTAAGTCGTTAAACTGGGAACATATGACCCCTAAGTCGTTAAACTGGGAACGAGGGAAATCCTCTCGCGGCAAATGATGATTCGCTCCTGATACCATATTCCAGTGTAGCGGTGCTGATGCCAAACTAAAACCAAAATCCCCAAATTTTCTTATGGCAAATGATGATTTGCTCCTAGCACCATATTCCATTGTAGCGATACCGGTGTCAACCCAAATCATATCAAATCAGCAAGACAACCAATGAACTCTCTGACGGAATCAAGCTCCATCTCGGAAACAAGTCGAATCTCGATACCGTAGAAAGTGGAGAAAGTCAACTTCAACCCTGACATAGCTGAAAGTGGAGCATGTCAAATCTAATCCCTGATACCGTAAGAAGCGGAGCAAGCCAAATCAAGCACCGACCGTTCAAGTCACAAAAAGGGCAGCATCGACTATCCACGTCACTAAAACGGTAGCACCGACCATCCAACACCGACCTCCACGTCGTCAAAATGGGAAACAAATCAAACCAACCAGTTTCAACCAACAAGCTCTGCGGCAGAATCATACTTCTTCTTAGAGTGTGCCCCGTGTTGAAATCATGCTTTGCCTCGAAGTATCTACATTCCTTGTCGGAATTATTTTTCGCTTGGGAATTGACCTCTGCGTCGGAATCAAACTTCGTCTCAGAATGTACCCCGTGTCAAAATCATGCTTCACCTTGGAGTATCTGACTTCCCTATCGGAATTATGCTTTGCCTGGGAATTGACCTCTGCATCGGAATCATGCTTCATCTTAGAACGTACCCCGTCTCGAAATCATGCTTCGCCTCGGACTATCTTCCTTCCCTATAGGAATTATGCTTCAATTCGGAATCAACCTCTATATCGGAGCTATGTTTCATTCAGAATGTCTACCCTGTGTAGGAAATAAGCTTCGTCTCAGGATACATCTGTCCCGTGTTGAAATTATGCTTCACCCCGGAACCCTGCGTCGAAACTATGCTTCATCTCAGAATATATCCTCCCCTTGGAATCATGCTCCGCTCTTCGGAATGATACTCCGATCCCGGAATTATGTTGCGCTTGTCAAAATTATGCTCCGATCTCCGGAATCATGCTCCGCTCTTCGGAATGATGCTCTGATCCCAGAATTATGCTCTGCTCGTCGGAATTATGCTCCGTTCCCTAAAATTATGCTCCGATCCCCGGAATGATGCTTCGCCCTAGGAAGTTGTTTCACCTCGAAGTCAATAACTCCCCACGAACAAGATCCATCAACTTCATGCACACAACCTATATAGGAGGTGTGCATTTATTGATGGGGGGCACTTTGTTGGGGTCAAAAATTACACCCCGGTTGACCAAATCAAAGTCAAAGTCAATCCCAAGCCAGGTGAGCCCAAGCTCAGTTCAAGTCGGCCCATGCTCAAGTCGAGCCCCGCGGCTGGCCTCCCATATGCCAAAATGAAAATTATATAATAAATATTGTTATATAATTTTTATGAATAAATGTAAGAAAAATGGGTATAAAGCCAAATTTTTGTAAAGCCCATGGCTCGTGTGCAAAAGAAATAAGCACATGAGACATAGGATGGGCAAAATGCCATTTTGTAAAGCTCAAGGGGCTAAGTGTAAACTTGTAGGCCTATATAAGATAATATGATAATGAAATAAAAGGAGAATTCATTCCCCATCAAATCTGTAGGGTTTGTGCCTCCATCCTCACTCTCTCAAGTTCTTCCTCTTCATCTTCATTTTCCAATTAAATAAAGAGCTTAGCTCTCTTTTTCTCAAATATAAATAAAGTTTCACCATAAACCCATTGAAAAAGAGTTTAACTCCCATATCCAATCAAAAAAGAAAAGAAAATATTTTCACTACCTCCTTCTCCCTTCTCATGATCCAATTTGAAAGAGGGAGAAGAAGGGAAACCCACCTCCCAAGGCTCTTTCAAGAGAAGAAAAGGGGTCTCTTTTCATCACCTGAAATCTAAATCTTGGAGTTTCAAGAGAACTCATTTGGGTTTCTTCTTAAGAGAGAAAGAATGAAATCTTTTGGAGTTTAACTCCATTTAAATTCTTTTGGAGTTTAACTCCACAATAAAAATTCTTCTGGAGTTTAACCCCACAATAAAAAACCTTTTGAGAGTTTAACTCCAGTTAAAATCTTTTGGAGTTTAACCCCATAATAAAAATTCTTCTGGAGTTTAACCCTACAATAAAAATCATTTTGGGAGTTTAACTCCATTTAAAATCTTTTGGAGTTTAACTCCACAATAAAAGTCCTTTTGGGGAGTTTAACTCCAAATTAAATCTTTTGGAGTTTAACTCCAAATAAAATCTTTTGGAGTTTAACTCCATTAAAAGAAAAAGAAAAAGAAGAAGAAGAAGAAAAGTCTCTTGGAGCCTACTGATAAGAGTGGAAGCTTCCCCCCCTCACATGAGGGGGAGGCTCCCACTAAGTGGGAGCCCCTGCTCCCTCTCACGTGAGGGAGAAGGAGCTCCCACTAAGTAGGAGCTTTCCCCTATCTTACGTGAGGGGGAGGCTCCCACAAAGTGGGAGCTCCCCGCTCCCCCTCACGTGAGGGAGGAGGGGCTTCCCCTTCCTTTCTTTTTAAATTTTTTTTTATAAAAAAATATATAATAAATAAAATATAAATAATAAATAAAATAAATTTTAAAAAAATGTTTCTTTAAATATTTTTTAAAAAAATCATTTTTCACAAATAGAATAAAAAGAAAAAAATGAACACGTCCCTATTATAATAAAAAAAAACACCAACACATCGTATTGATTTCGCATGACCAGTTTTACCCATCAATTGGAGATTCTTTCGCTCCAAAAATAAGGGGTAATAAACGGCAGCTTAGTCCACGGATGCCGGAGATTCGGATCCTTTCAATTAATAAACCCCAGTCTACCCTAAACAGTGGGAATCTGTGTACGCCCGATAAGCGACGCGTATTCCCATCTCAATGGTGTGACGAAAAACACCTTACAATTGCGCTATGGTTAAGTTATTTCTCCACTCCCTCTGCGCCTCATGGAATAATTTGTCTAAAAATTTTTAGGATGGCTTTGAGCATGGCATATGGTATAAAGCACGCTTTGGGACTGCATGTCTATGCTCATATCCATAGGGGTTTGTGTCTCTCCTTATCAGGCGAACGCTTCGGGACGGTAACTTTCGTAACCCTATGCATTATGTCTATTTTTATAGGGCTTCACATTCTGTCTATGTATTCGAAGGTCATCACAGACCAATTCTACGAACATCCTTAGCCGTCTATGTTGATAGTGGCCTCAGCACAAGCACATAAAGAACCGGACGCTCGCAAGAAGGCCTGTTATGCTTTTTGTTCCCCTCATTCTCAACACCTCTTCAGAAACAGATTGGTAGGAAGAGACTTTACTTTTGGGTTTGACTTCCAGGCAACTTTTAAGGTGTTTGATAAGCTCTCCGTACCTCGGGCTGTTAGGGTTAGGAAGTTCTTAACAGCCATTTGCTGCCGTATGATCTCGTACCGACAGGATAATAAGCTTAGTCTTGAACCGTATTACCCAAATCGTTTTGCTCGCTTATTAGGTTTGGATCAACATATACCCTATGATATTTCCTCACCTAAACAAAGAATAACTTTGTAGGTCTTAGGCCAATGTTGGTTTGAGCTGCGGGCATTCTACACTGGAGTCAAGTTTCATGTTCTTGCTTATTCTAGGGTTGGTGATGTGACCCAAAGTTATCTTAGGTCATACTGGGATGTATACCAAGCTTATTTTTCTTGCCCAGTGCATGAATTGGATTAGCAAGGCGGTCGTTTATCTGTCCAGGAGAGATTGGCTACCGACGCAGGTGTGCAAAAACAACAAAAAATCTGTATGTCCAAATTGACCGAAATACCTTCAATAGGTCAAATCGCAAAAGGTCCTGAGACTTATGCTAGCTTTACTATGGAAACTTTGAAAGATTTAGCTGTGGACCCAGACATTGTTGAAATTTTGTAAAGCCAAGATCTTCATGTCGGCTTGAAATACTTACTTGAGATGATATTAAGACAATTAGAGGGATACATTATTATGCGTCGGATGAACAATCCTCAAATTCCCGATGAAATCATCAGAAAGGACTCCATTCATTCGATTAATCGTGAGCATGCATATAAGGAATTTACTAAACAAAAGCGTCGCTATTTGGAGGAGGTTCGGGTTGCCTTTGGAAAGTGTAGTAGAGAACAAACTAAGAAAGATATGAGCGCGACCGAGCCTTACTTGTATCAAAGTATTCAAATAGGGAGTAAATGATGGGCAAGTGATTCGCTTACTAAACCATTTAGTACTGCTTTCTTTGAAGTCGATATGTGATTGTACTTTTAATTTTTGTATTCTCATTTATCTCTTTCATGTGTATATTGCTTAACATTTTTGTGTCCTTTTATTCGTGCAGACGTGGGATCTTTTAAGGGTGAACCTGTTAGATATGTATATCCTAGAGGAAATTATTGCAATTGTGCTTGGACATATATATGTACAGAACATTCTTGCTCGACATGATAGTATGCTATCTGGTTTGTCTTTATCTTTCATATGTATATATTTTACTTGTTATTACGTATCTCTAATATATGTTCATAAAGCCTATAGGATCTTTGCTTAACTAACAGAATTATGATAGGGATCATACTAGTAGGGCCTGGATAGTTCATAAGCACATCCTTAAATGTTTTTAGTCGTGAGAGTATCGAGACTGGGCATCGGTACCCTAGAATAGACTAGTGTATACGTTTCTTGACCCCGACCGAAACGATGGTTGATCTAATGGCCATTGGTGTTTGACACCAAAGACTGTATCATATGCTCATTGGAGAATGAGTTCACTGAACGGACTCACCGAGAACTTCTAGATGGTATTATACCTATTTCCAGATAGCAGTTCTCTAGTAACATGAGTACACGGTAGTCTTTTGATCTGAGATCGCCATAGTGTCCTGTGTGTTTTCCCACCATACTTTGACTACTAACCTACCATGGTTTTAAAGAGCCATGCAAACAGGTTTTAGTTGGGTACAGTCCCGAATAACACGGAGGCAGTGAGCGGTCAAAGAGATTTGACTCTCCCGGTATAGAGAGTTGATATTGTACTGTGCTTGATTGACTGTAACCATAATCCTTGGCCAGGGCGGTTGAGATAAACTGATAAGCGGTATCAGATGTATCTCTGATGGTTATGGGTTTAACATCAACATGACTTATTGGATTATTGGGGTTTGATAGTTTCCACCCTCCAGACCCAGTATATGACACTCTCTGACAAAGAGACTGGACTGTACGGTGGATATCACTGATAGGCTCTGTTAGGTATGGATGAGCTTTCTTGTCGATTTACCTTTCGATCAATGTCTAGGTAGCCGTTACGTGCAGATAGTACCGCTGAAGTGCTTGGGGTTAACCGGTAAGAGGATTGATCTGAATGTGTTTTAGATCAATCGGATATGACCCTAATCTATTGCCAGCGTGTTGTCGAGTCTTTAGAGTCCCACACAGAGGGTTTCTCGTCTCAGGCAAAACGTTGTAGTGTGTGTATAGTGATATATGCGGAAATTCGATTAAACACGTGTATTTGATACACGCACATTAATCAGACGTTAACGTAATACTAGCCGGCTCTTTTAAAAGCCAGATTATTAAATCAAGTGTTGATATATATATATATATATATATATATATATATATATGTTAGTTATATGTATGCCCTAGAGGCCATTACTGTACATACGATGTATATTGTAATGGATGCTTGGACATATATAGGGAGGACTTTCTTGCTCGACATGATAGTATGCTATCTGGTTGTCCTTTATCTTAACATGTACTCTGATTGTCTCTATGTTACATGTTGATAAAGCCTTTACGATATGTACTCGACTACTGGGACTATGATGAGATCATACTAGTGGGGCCATGGTAGTCGACGAGTATATCCTATAACTGTTCCTAGTCGAGGGTGTATCGAGACAGGGCATCGATACACCAGAGTAGACTAGCGTATACGCATCTTGACCCATATGATGGGCGATAGATGATCCCATATCCATCGGTGTTTGACATCAAGGATGGTGTACGGGTGCTCAGTAGAGACTGGGTACACTGGACGGACTCGCCGAGAACTCCCAGATGGTATTATACCTTACGTCAGATGGCAGTTCTCCGGTGACACTGGTACAGAGTAGTCTGTTGACCCGAGATCGTCATAGAGTCTTGTGTGATTCCCACTGTGCTTTGATTTCCATCATACCACGTCCAAGAGGGCGTGCAAAAAGGTGGCTTTTGGGTACAGTCTCGAATCACATGGAGGCAATGAGCGATAGGAGGGGATTCGTCTCTCCCGGTATAGGGAGTTGATGTTGCGCTGTGTCCGATTGGCTATAACCGGAAATCCCTGGCCAGGGTTGCTGAGATTTACTGGTAAGTGTTATCAGTAGTTTCTCGAACTGT
Source organism: Agapanthus africanus (assembly GCA_030015575.1). Taxonomy (NCBI): domain Eukaryota; kingdom Viridiplantae; phylum Streptophyta; class Magnoliopsida; order Asparagales; family Amaryllidaceae; genus Agapanthus; species Agapanthus africanus. The sequence goes on from JASDDO010000019.1 coordinate 830,462,125, forward strand.
TATAGACCTCATATCGACACGACTTATTGAGCTACTGGGGTCTGACGTTTACCACCCCTAGGCGAGATATGCGACATATCAGACGACGAGACCGAACTGTACGGGAGTGTTACTGATTGGATTCACAGGAGAATGTACAGGCTTGCTTGTTAATTTTCTGAGCGCTCAATACCTGGGTGGCTGTTACGTTTAGCTGACCGCTTGCAGCTTGTGGGTGTTTGATATGATCATCACCTACTGCCGGCGTATTGACGATTCTTTAGAGTCCTACACAGAGGTTTCTTGACTCAGGCAAAATGGAGTAGGAGCACATATGTGATATGTGCGGGACCGAGGATAATACGGTATGTGATACCGTATTGTATTCTCGCGATATGAGATATCGGCCGGGTATTGTGATATAGCCGGGTCATCATATTAGTCGGTTATATGTGATATAGCCGGATTGTCGGATCAAGTGTTGATTCGATAATTTAATGTATAATAATATATATGATATATTAAATTACATTAACTAATATTATCTCACTAAAAGATTCATTTCCTCACGGGATAATACATTGATATATATGTGATATATGTTAATTGTATTATTTTCTATTGTTACAAAATATATTGTATATATGATATATAATATTGTAACATGTTAGGGTTACAAATTTAACAATGGTTTAGGGTTTAAACTTGGTTAGGGTTTGGATTAGGGTTAGCTTTTGCATGAAGCTTCATTCATGAAGCTTCCATGAAGCTTCATGAAGCTTCCATGAAGCTTCATGAAGCTTCCAAAGCTTTGTGTTTTGCTTGATATTTTGTGAAGATATTATGTTAACCCAATCCAAACCATTAACTCTAGTTAATTCTCTACAAGGGTTAACTCCTTCATGCTTAACCCTTGGTTAGATTTGTAACCACTACATTAATTCATTATTCATCACAAAAGGATTCTATCATCTTCTTCCTTGAGTTCCTTCTTGGAAAAAGCTTTCTAGCTTTTTGCTAAGCGATGAAAGTGAGTGAGAATATGAAAACAAATGAGAGCAAAAATCCTACTTCATCATCCTCATCTACCCTTGCCCTTTAGATGAGAGTGTTCACTTCATTTAGTGAGTGTTAGCTTGTGTTATGAAACTTCAAGGTAGATCATCTTTGTTATCAAAGATCGGAAGCAAGCTTGCATCTTTCTCTTCGTGGAGCCTCTCGAGAGTCCGGGACACGATGATCGCAGCGAAGGGACCTCAACACGGAGCTTAAGAAGTGAAGGACCGGATCTACAAAGGTTGTAATCCCTCTCACTTAGTGTTAAAGAGTTTAACATGTTTGTTTTTCGCATAAACTCTAGTTTAAAGATCCGGCTTTGGGTTGTTCGGCACGGCTAAATTTTAAATCGGGCATGGTAGATGCCTCGTAGACTCTTGTGAGCGTGCCTAGGAACCCTACAGTGGTATCAGAGCCAAGTTAGAGCTTTAGGCGAAGTTTAGATGAAGTTTAAAGTCCGATCGAACATCGAAACCCTAATTTGAACCCCTCTCTGGATATTTTTCAAAAATGTGATTTTTTATGAATTAAAAATGCTCAGAAAATTAAGCAGGAAAAAATAAGAATTATTGTGAAGTACGGACCTGTAATGCGCTGATTTGATCGCGGAACCGCGGCCAAACCAAGGGTTTGGCGGCGGTTCCGCGGCCAAAATTTTGAATTAGTCCCTGGAACTTCATATATTTATTCTTAGGTCCTTTCTTGTCATTTTTTTCTGGGAATTTTTTTAATTCCACTCAAGTGTTGAGTTTTCTACGGTTGTATTAGGGACTTGTTGATTCGATCGGATAATTTAACGTCATTTATTTTTTCCGGATAATTTTAGAAACTGTTAAAAAGTTCGAACGGATATCAATAACTCACTTTTTCCCCTGTCGGAAAATTTTTCAAAAGTTGGATTTTTTCTCGAGTTTAAGAACGTTCTAAGTGGTGCAAGTAACGCGGTGGACCCTCTAGAAGAACACAAACCTTAACTCGATTATGTGACCGTCTTGAACTGCCTCTGAACCTTAGGGTTTGGGGCAGTACGGCGTGCCACATGTGAGACGTTGGATTGACCCTTCTACTGCTGGACCGTTGGTACTGTGGCATGTGTTGGATGTTTTTAAACTGATTTCAAGTGTTGAGATATATTGGGGAAATCTTGGGTGTTTGATTATTCGATTGGAATGTTTAACACTGTCTATTTATCTGGAATGCGATACAATATTTGGAATCCACAAGTAGTTATGAGATAGCTAATTTGAATGTTATAAATCAAGCAGTTTAGTGTCAAATTGATCGATTGCCACGGAATTTTGATGTGATCAAAAGTCCGTCACAATCACGTAGCGTACGCGGATACTCGCCGGGTAAACTTAATAGACAGCCATGCCCCATAGCCCCGACCAAGTGACTGTAGGAGAACCCCGTCCCCAAAAACATCCGTTCGGGTGCTCGCGGCAGCGGTGTTCCGCCTTAGTGCACTTCGTCGACGGCATCCAGGGGGGCGGCCGTCTACTAAAGTTTGCGACGAGCATTCAATCAGGTTGTCGGGAATCTTGTTGAATTGCCCTACTTGATATTGAAAAGTGTTTTCGATAATGAGACTAAAATGCGGGGTTTATAATTGTTAGGCATGCGATGTTTAAGGAATTCATTTGGTTAGGCATGCGATGTCTAAGGAGGTTGCGGATTCCAACTGTTGTAGTTTTACACTTTCTTTTCTGTGACCGTAAGCGTAGTATGTGGTGTATCGCCGGCTTCGTTGCTATACATCAATGACAATCGGGATACGCATACTTGCTTATGTTGATGATATATGATATTATGTGTTGCAGTGATATGTTATATTGGATCGTCGTGTTTTGAATAGCCGGGTTTTTTTTGTGAGATGAGAGTTTTTATTTTTCATTCATGTAAAATTCATTTGTATGTAATATTCTTTTATTGGGGCACTTCCGGGCTGAGGATGATGTCACCATTGTATATTATTTACTTTTCCGTATTAGGTAGACCCAAGGCGGGGAGCACAACTAACCGAGTTCTAGGGTCCAGTGGGAGACCATCTCGAGGAGTCAAGACCGGGTCTTCTAACCCTAGAATTGGCAGTGTTGCTTGCCACTCTCGTAGGGGTCTAGGGATGTAGGTTTGGCTATTCATCGCGACCATGGAATCCGTGTTTTGTACAGGCTCGTATTAAAAGACGGACGTCCTAGTATATCCAATATTTCATATATTTTCTTCTGCTGCAATGTTCTGTGATGAGATCATATTACTGCCTGAGACGAATGTTTAAATTATATATATGAGATATATGTTATATTGCAGATTTCGTTTCAAATGTGATACTTGTGAAGCATAATAAAATGGGACTTCATTAATGAGATTAATGAAACTAAAAGAAACCTAAGATGTTGTAGAAACTTGTTTAAAAACTAGTAGCTCTAGTTCTTGCTTTGCATAGCGGTGTTCCTTGTAGAACATCCAGCACCTTATTCAATAAGGAAAGAGCCGAGCCCTTCACCGGGAGTGACCTCTTTAGTGAAACTAGCAGATGCTACAAACTCGGTTTGTCTTTTGATTGCTTCTATAGTTCTTGCTTTGCACAGCGGTATATATGATATACCCTGCACCTTATTCAATGAGGAAAGGGTCGACGATCCCTTCACCGGGAGTGACCCCTTTAGCAAAACTAGAAAAGCCTCAAAAACACTCCATTTAAAATCACTCGATTCTACAACGATATCAAGTTCATTACGTAAAAGGTTTTCTTAAAAACCTGTCGTAGCCCTCCGTCATTTCAGATAAGTACTTCATAGTATTCATGCTGCGTTTGTTGGCTTTCGTCAAGGCGTAGTGTGCGGTAGCTATTTATGCTTATCTGTATAAGCATATGATGCGATTGAGTTAGGATAGTCGTGCTACTTTGTTGGCATTCGTCAAGGGCCATGCGCGTGGGTTTAATTCAATCGGGAAATGACGGGTTGAACTTGACTAGTAGCATATGGTTTGTTGGCATTCGTCAAGGTCATAGGATGCTAGGGGTAAAATATTATTGGGAATTTCAAGTGTTGAAATTTGCAATGAGATTGCATACCTTCTATGAGATAGTTGGATCCCGATACCCGCTGAGAGTAAGAGTTACTCCTGTGAGAGTTTTACACATTACAATTAGCCGATCAAGTAGGTGTCTAGAAAGGTGTTAACGGGGTTACGCCCCTGGGAAAATGAGGTTTACTTTAATTAGGTCCGTGCGAAAGCACGGGGAACCTCTCTCAAAGTACCGGCACTAGCCTGGCTGAAAGATTGGCGAACTTGTAGCGTGTAATTAATCCCGGCTAGTCTTTCCTTTTAGGGTTTAAAGGAATATTTGATTAAAACAGTGGGAGACATCCTGATTAGATATATTAGATAACCAATCTAATCTTGCAAGAGCATACGCTGAGTGTTTTCTTCTCTCTCTCTCCAGGTAGTGACCATATCACGCCTTAATCAAGATAATAATACGGATATATTGACCGAACCCGCTTATTATACTGAGCTGGGGAACGTTGGTCCCGCTCTAACTTATAATTGTTATAACACAGAGCAGGAAATTGGGGAATACCAGATTTCCCGTGCCGCCCAAACGAAGAAAATGCATGCTGATGCATCATCTTCGGGTGTGTTCATTACATAGAACTGTTTCTCAGTATCCTTTACGTCCTGGGTATGAGATACCGTATCAAGATCCCGCATATGTAATCTGTTACATGGGCTACAGAAAGGTAGAAAACTGAGAACGGGTGATATGTTTCATGAGACAGAAAACGGTGCAAGTGTTGCAGCCAAGTCTGTTGGTCACTATCACCCTGTATTACCAGAATACTTTGATTCTGAACGAATGTTATTAGATACCGAACCTGATATACAACATCATATCAATCTCTTTATTAGTAAAGAAAGGGTATAATTTTGTATTGTTGGATAATGTTTTGAACATTTCCTATATCAAGAGTTGATCGGTTCAGGCACGTTATCTAAAAACATAGACGTTCTAAATCAAATCACAGTTCTTAACGTACAGAACACACACAAGAAGAAGAGTTCAGAAATGAATGAATCCTTCTTGAGGCATTGTAGACTAGGTCATATCAATGCGACCTGACTGGCTGAAGTTACATATATATGCATATTTAAATTAGTTTGAATTTACATCTTGTGAAACTTGCAGGTCATGTCATAAAGATAAGATGACCACAGCTCTGTTTATTGGAAACAGAGAAAGAGTTAGTGAACTCTTGGGATTGATACATGCTGATGTATGAAGATCCCCTGTCTACGCATGCCAGGACTGGTTCTTTGTACTTCATTACATTCACTGATGATCTCTCAAGATTCAGACATATATTCCTGTTGAAACACAGGTCCGAAACTTTTGAGATAATCACAGAATATAAGTCAGAAGTAGAGAACCAAAAACGGGTATAAGTATTATGTCCTTTGATGAGATCAAGGAGGAGAATACTTAAGCACGGAGATTCCTGGACTATTCTAAAGGAGAATGGGATTCTCTCTCAGCATTACTCCTTCGTATACACCATAGCACGATGGTATATCGGGGCGGAGCAATAACACCCTATATGATATGGTGTGCTCTATGATGGGTACTACTGAGTTTCCTATTGGGAGTTATGCACTTGAGAAGCTGCATACCTATTGAATAGGGTTCAAATCAAATCAGTTGCCTACCATTTCATATGTGATATGGAAAGGGAAGAGCCCATATCTTAAGTTTGTTAAGATTTGGGGTTGTCCGGCCTATGTCTAAAAGCAAAATCCAGACAAGCTCGAGGCAAGGTCAGCTCTGTAAAACTGGAAGTAGTTCCAGCTATACAAACCGAAGCTGATGATTTGGTAGAACCAAAGGATTCAGTAGTTTCCAACGAATCTCAGCCTCTCCGCCGATCTAGTAGGGTTCCTCACCCACCAGAGAGATACTTCGGTTTCTCTATGACAGTGGGAGCGAGGATTGCATCATGAGATGATGACCCAACTAGTTTCGAGCTGGCCATCAGGAGTGGGACTCTGTAAGAATGGCTGGATGCTTAGTGATCTGAGATGGAATCCTTATACACCAACAAAGTATGGACTTTGGTTGTTTTATCTGAAGGGTTAAATCCCCATCAGGAGAAAGTATATCTTGAGAAGATTACTTGGTGTACATGGAAAAGTTGAGACTTTCAAAACTATGCTTAAGTTCATCCAGATCCTACTTGCCACGGCTACATACCATGACTACGATATCTGGTGGTTGGGTGTCATGACAGCTTTTCTAAATGATGTTTTAGAAGAGAGCGTTTATAAGTACACAGCCAGAGGGCTTCATAGACAGTGGGAGCAGCGGAAACGTATGCAAGATGTTTTATGTGATAAAGCAGACATCGCGGAGTTGGAACATCTCTTTTGATGTGGTAGTCAAAGAGTTTGACTTCATCAAAATGGTAGATGAACCTTGTATATACAAAAAGGTAGTAGAGAGTATGGTGGTGATCCTCGTAGAGTACGTGGATGACATACTCTTAATAGGGAAAGAGTTTCCTATGCTGCGCTCGGTCAATCTCCGCTTATCACAAGGATTCTCCATATAGGATCAAAGTGATACCTCCTAAATCCTGGGTTTTGGATCTATGAGATAAATCTAATTGGATATTAGGATACTCACTAGTTGTAGTAAGATGGTATCAATCGATCCTGGGGAGAATCACTGGAAAGGTTCCAGAGTGATAAGGACGACTGAATGCCAGTCGCAGGCATTGTTTTTACCCTCAGTGGAGGGACGGTATGTTAGAAGAGTTTCAAGCTAGATACCGTGACATACTAGACGATTAAAGGCTAGATACATCGTTACCAAGAATGCTACCAAAGAGGCAGTCTGGATATATATATAAGTTCATGAGATGAACTTCGTTCCTACCATTGTGTGACAATGGAGTTGTGGCTTTTGCCAAAGAACCCCCCGTCCCATCAGAAATCCAGATATAATTCTTAGGCAGTATCACCTGATCATGGAGATGGTTGATCTCCAAGGTGATCGAGGTTAGGAGAGTAGACACAGAGGACAACAGCGCGGATCCACTCACAAAGGCCTTTTTCCCAGTAGAGACTTTTATGGGTTGGTTGAGTATGAGATACTTCAACCACAGCTAATTGTTGGGTATGCGATACCACAACAGATGGCCCTGGTGCAAGTGGGAGATTGTTAGTTATATTTATGCCCTAGAGGCCATTACTGTACATACGATGTATATTGTAATGGATGCTTGGACATATATAGGGAGGACTTTCTTGCTCGACATGATAGTATGCTATCTGGTTGTGCTTTATCTTAACATGTACTCTGATTGTCTCTATATTACATATTGATAAAGCCCTTAGGATATGTACTCGACTACTGGGACTATGATGAGATCATACTAGTGGGGCCACGGCAGTCGGCGAGTACATCCTATAACTGTTCCTAGTCGATGGTGTATCGAGACAGGGCATCGATACACCAGAGTAGACTAGCGTATATGCATCTTGACCCATATGATGGGCGATGGATGATCCCATATCCATCGGTGTTTGACATCAAGGATGGTATACGGGTGCTCAGTAGAGACTGGGTACACTGGACGGACTCGCCGAGAACTCCCAGATGGTATTATACCTTACGTAAGATGGCAGTCCGGTGACACTGGTACAGAGTAGTCTGTTGACCCGAGATCGTCATAGAGTCTTTTGTGATTCCCACTGTGCTTTGATTTCCATCATACCACGTCCAAGAGGGTGTGCAAAAAGGTGGCTTTTGGGTACAGTCCCGAATCACATGGAGGCAATGAGCGATAGGATGGGATTCGTCTCTCCCGGTATAGGGAGTTGATGTTGCGCTGTGTCTGATTGGCTATAACCGGAAATCCCTGGCCAGGGTTACTGAGATTTACTGGTAAGTGTTATCAGTAGTTTCTCGAACTGTTATAGACCTCATATCGACATGACTTATCGAGCTATTGGGGTCTGACGTTTACCACCCCTAGGCGAGATATGCGACATATCAGACGACGAGACCGGACTGTACGGAAGTGTTACTGATTGGATTCACAGGAGAATGTACAGGCTTGCTTGTTGATCTTCTGAGCGCTCAATACCTGGGTGGCTGTTACGTTTAGCTGACCGCTTGCAGCTTGTGGGTGTTTGATATGATCATCACCTACTGCCGGCGTATTGATGATTCTTTAGAGTCCTACACAGAGGTTTCTTGACTCAGGCAAAACGGAGTAGGAGCACATATGTGATATGTGCGGGACCGAGGATAATGCGGTATGTGATATCGTATTGGATTCTCGCGATATGAGATATCGGCCGGGTACATGTGATATAGCCGGGTCATCGTATTAGTCGGTTATATGCGATATAGCCGGATTGTCGGATCAAGTGTTGATTCGATAATTTACTGTATAATAATATATATGATATATTAAATTACATTAACTAATATTAACTCACTAAAAGATTCATTTTCTCACGGGATAATACATTGATATATATGCGATATATGTTAATTGTATTATTTTCTATTGTTACAAAATATATTGTATATGTGATATATAATACTGTAACATGTTAGGGTTACAAATTTAACAATGGTTTAAGGTTTAAACTTGGTTAGGGTTTGGATTAGGGTTAGCTTTTGCATGAAGCTTCATGAAGCTTTGGCTTTGTGTTTTGCTTGATATTTTGTGAAGATATTATGTTAACCCAATCCAAACCATTAACTCTAGTTAATTCTCTACAAGGGTTAACTCCTTCATGCTTAACCCTTGGTTAGATTTGTAACCACTACATTAATTCATTATTCATCACAAAAGGATTCTATCATCTTCTTCCTTGAGTTCCTTTTTGGAAAAAGCTTTCTAGCTTTTTGCTAAGCGATGAAAGTGAGTGAGAATATGAAAACAAATGAGAGCAAAAATCCTACTTCATCATCCTCATCTACCCTTGCCCTTTAGATGAGAGTGTTCACTTCATTTAGTGAGTGTTAGCTTGTGTTAATGAAACTTTAAGGTAGATCATCTTTGTTATCGAAGATCGGAAGCAAGCTTGCATCTTTCTCTTCATGGAGCCTCTCGAGAGTCCGGGACACGATGATCGCAGCGAAAGGACCTCAACACAGAGCTTAAGAAGTGAAGGACCGAATCTGTTAGTTATATGTATGCCCTAGAGGCCATTACTGTACATTGGATGTATATTGTAGTGGATGCTGTGACATATATAGGTAGGACTTTCTTGCTCGACATGATAGTAAGCTATCTGGTTGCTCTTTATCTTAACATGTATACTTTCTGTCTCTCTGTTACATGTTGATAAAACCCTTAGGATGTGTACTCGACTTCCAGGACTGTGATGCAGATCATACTAGTGGGGCCTGGGTAGTCCGTGAGTACATCCTTCAATGTTCCTAGTCGTGGGAATATCGAGACGGGGCATCGATATTCCAGAGTAAACTAGCGTATATCTTCTCGACCCATGTGATGGGCGATGGATGATCCCATATCCATTGGTGTTTGACATCAGAGATGGTATGCGGGTGCTCAGTGGAGACTGGGTACACTGAACGGACTCGCCGAGAACTCCCAGATGGTATTATACCTCACGTCAGATGGCAGTTCTCTGGTGACACTGGTACATCTTAGTCTGTTGACCCGAGATCGTCATAGAGTCTTGTGTGTCTCCCACTGTGCTTTGATTTCCACCCTACCACGGCTCTACTGAGTCATGCAAACAGGTGGTTTTTGGGTACAGTCCCGATTCACATGGAGGCAATGAGCGATAGGAGGGGGTTCGTTTCTCCCGGTATTGGGGGTTGATGTTGTGCTATGCTCGACTGGCCATAACAGGAAATCCCTGGCCAGGGTTGCAGTGATATACTGGTAAGAGTTATCAGCAGCTTCACGATTGTTATGGACCTTACGTCGGCATGACTTATCAAGCTATTGGGGTCTGACGTTTACCACCCCTAGGCGAGATATGCGACATATTAGACGAACAGACCGGACTGTACGGTAAGTGTTACCGGTTGGATTCACAGGAGTGTGAGCGGGCTTGCTCGTCGATCTTCTGATCGCTCAATACCCGGGTGGCCGTTACGTTTAGCAGACCGCTTGTGGCTTGTGGGTGTTTGATATGATCATCACCTGCTGCCGGCGTATTGACGAGTCTTTAGAGTCCTACACAGAGGTTTCCTGGCTCAAGCGAAACGAAATAGGAGCGCATATGCGATATGTGCGGGACCGAGAATAATACCAGTATGTGATACTGTATTCGATTCTCGCGATTTGTGACATTGATCGGTTATATGTGATATAATCGGGTTATCGGATCAAGTGTCGATTCGATAAGTTGTTACTATTGATATTAGTCGGTTATATGCGATATGACCGGATCGTTAAATAAAGTATTGATTTAATGATTTAATGTATAATTATATATTAGATATATTACTTTACATTGACTAATATTGTTCACTTTAAATGGATTTTATCACTTGAATTGCACAAGTTGTATATGTGATATATTTTTGTGCACTTGTTTGTATCATGTTTGATGATACATGCAAACTTGGGTTTGTGTAAGACTTAAACCATGTTTAGTGAATGGTTAGGGTTTCATTTCACTTATTTATTTATCTATTTATTTTGGTTAAAATAAAAAGGAAAACAAAATGGTTGCTTTCATACATGAAGCTTCTTGATGCTTCATGCATCTTTGACTAAGTGACCATTCTTGTCTTCATCTCCTAACCCTAACCATTCAACTAAACCCTAGTTAATTCTCTACACTAAACCATGGTTGCTAATATGATAAGTATCATTTTATTTTCTATTTTAAATACACTTATCATATTCTTTTCTTCTTCTTCTCCTTCTTCAAGATGAAGAAAAGCTTGCTACCATCAATGGTGAAATGAGAAAAAGAGTGAGAAATCCAATTCTAAAGTGAACCCACTTCCTATTTCTTCATCCTCTACCACTTGCCAAGTTGTATAGGGTGTTTTCTTCACAAGTTTCATGACTTGGTGAAGTTGGAGCTTGATCTTGAGTTGCCTCGACGTAGATCATCTTCGGCATCGAAGTCGACGACCTAGCCCGATCATTTCTCCGACGAAACCATCGCCAAAGTCCGGATTCCGATTGGTACAGCGGAGGGACGTCATCACGGAGCCAAGAAAGTGGAGGACCGGATCTACAAAGGTTGTAGTCACTTTCCTTTAGCAATAAGGTCGTTTACTTGCTTGCATCACCTTATCATCTAGTTAACGATCCGTATTAGGGTTTGTAGGCACATGAAAAAATTTGAATTGGGCATGTTTGATCTGTTGTGAGACCTCATTAGTGTGCCTAGGAACCCTACGGAATCTACAAAGGTTGTAATCCCTCTCACTTAGTGTTAAAGAGTTTAACATGTTTGTTTTTCGCATAAACTCTAGTTTAAAGATCCGGCTTTGGGTTGTTCGGCACGGCTAAATTTTAAATCGGGCATGGTAGATGCCTCGTAGATCCTTGTGAGCGTGCCTAGGAACCCTACAATATATATTCTAGTTCACTTTATATTTATCTTTCATTTGCTATTTGTATATTATACAAATACTCGTATATGTTTTTGATACATATATTTTTTGTATATCATACACATGAATGCATCTATATGGACACCTCATTTTCTTTATTTATTAAATAAAGAAATGATTCATAAAAGAGAGAAAGTTGTAGAGATATGTGAAGCCTTCAAGCACATTTTAAAAGATAAAGATGGCTACTCTATTTTTGTCTACTAGCTCATTCTATCACCCCCTTTCTCTCTCTTGATTTTCTAGAGAGAAAAAGAGAAGAAAAAGAGAGAAAATTAGAATGTGAATTATACATCTCTTCCTTTTATTTTCTAGCAAATTATGAGAGCAGGTTACTTCAGAAGATTTGATCTTTTAGTGAAGTTGAATCTTGAGCCGGGTTTTTGAAGTGGATCATCTTTGGCAAGGAAGTCCACTTGCAATCTTGTTTCTATGACGATGAATTCTAGCTTGTGTCTTCCACATTGTAACACCCTAGTTCATTTATACCAGTTCAAATTTTTTTTTGGTATTTATTTATTTATGGTATTTTCCTGATTTATTGTGTTTTGGGTGCGAATAGTGTATTTGACATTTGTATCTGCATCCGACCCGACCCGCTTGCTGGAAACCCGTCTTGATTCCTGTTTATGATTTATCCCGGCATGTTATGTGGATCCGTGCATTTTCGTTTTTATGTACTGCATACTGGCATTATCTGGCATCTGCATTTTTCAATATAACATTTAAAGTCTAATAAAATATTTTAAAAATATATAGCATGGCCTGCATCATACCCCTAACCCTGTGGTAGCATCCGTACATCGTGTTCTCGTCCCGTTCGGTGAAACGGGCATATTTGTATCGCTACATGCATGCTACGTGCATCCGTTCTTGGGGGTATGCATTTTCGTTACCCGGATATTCTATTTTAATTTTGGTCGACACGTATATTTTCCGTATTTTAAAACTAGATTTGTAGACCAGACCTGGGCGTGTTTTGGACTATTTTTTGTATTAGCCAAAATCTCCAATAAAATCAATATTTTATTCTTATAGTATACTGATTTCATATATACTATTTAACCACATATATATTTTAAATATTTTCAAATCCTGTTACCTACTCTGTCTCTCTCTCTCTACAGATACATCTATATTTTATATATAATATATTTTAACTCCTAATCTTAACTAATTCAACAGCACTCTCTTTCTTTCTCTCTCTCTCTCCCCTCTCTCTCTCACCTCCCGCGGTTCCTGTACACCTCGAATCCCGTCACCTCCCTTCTCTCGCTACTGTCACCTCCCTCCTTCATTTCTTTCTTCTTCTTTAAACTTCTGCCCCCACGACAAGAACTCATAGAAACCCTAACCCCCCGAGCCGCCTCTTCTCATCTTCCCTCGACCTCGCTCCTCAACCCCTCGTCATCATCACCTCCTCCTTCTCCTCTCTACTTCATTTCTCTTCTCAATCCAAGAACCCTGCACACCCACCGCGACAACCCAAGAAACCCATCACCTCCGTCGTCGCCTTCATTTCCACACTTCCCCTTCGCTTCCTCCGCAACCACCTCTGCACCTTCTCCTCTTCCTCCGCCTCCTCCCAACACTACAAACGCCATCACTCTCAACCCAAACCGAGCCCGACCTAACCTGCACTCACCCATCATCGGAGCTCCGATAACCCCGACGACCTCACACCATCGTCACTGTCTCCATCTCCTCCTACTCCTCTCTCCTACACCCTTCAAACAACAGCCCCTCCTTTCTTCTCCTTCTTCTTTCTTCTTTCGCTTTCTTGATCTTGCCTCTTGTTGCCGGTGATCACCTGATTGTCACGATCTAACTGTGTCGTGTTTAAAAAGAATTCTGAAATTACCGCAATCAAAACGGTGTCGCTTGTAGCGAGCCGCGATGAATACGGGTCGTCCGCAGGGAGATGGTAAGTTTCTTATTACTCGTTTTAACGAGTTAATACCTTGTTTTGATTTGTTGGTTAACTAATTGTCGTAACAAAGATATGAATAAAAAGGACTTGTTAAGGGTAGTAATAAGTTAGATTGTATGAAGGTGTTGTTTGCCAATTCCTTATAACTCCGACTTGGTATTGATACTAAAGCAATAGGTAACAACGCGGATTAGGAAACTTGAAATACGGTATTTGCGGTATTTCGCTAAATCTGTTTTCCTTGTCCCTTGTCCTTCCGTTGTTATCTCTTGATTTTAGCCTTCGGCAAACCAAGGGCAGTCCGGTCATGATTAGGAATCATCACTATCGGGATAGGATAGGATGCCTAGTGAGCGGAGTTGCGGGTGATTTGCACGAAGTTTCAATAGGCAAGTTTTAGGTTTTAAAGTTTGGATAAAGAAAATCTTCGAATACGATCTAACATATTACACTCTTAACAAGTGAAAAGATTACTCACACATATTTACAAATTAACAAGAAAGAAAAGAGAAGATACATAAAAACATGCAATGAAATAAAGAGGAAAAGAGAACCGATGAGTTCAAGCGTTTTATCTCCCAGTGTTCAATCCCCGGCAACGTGTGAGATCCAAATACCAAGCTTTAAGGTTGCAAGCTCACTTAAGAGGTTGCAAGATAAAAGCAAATCATGAATTTCACAATTGAAATCATGTAAAGTGGAACAAGACATGTAATAAAAATATGAACTTTTATTGAAGAACAAACTTGTTACAAGAGATCTTGAAGTCAAGAACCTAAGCCTTAAGCTTGCAAGTTCTAAATGAGAAGTTGCAAGGTCAAGACAAAGGGGCAAGAGCTCAAGAATGAAAAGAAAAATTACAAGAATTCTAAGATAGAACTAAAGAAAAAGCTACCCTTTCCTCTTGCCTCTAGTCTCTATTTATAGGCTCAGAAAGAAATATTCATATCTGTCCCATTATGGCTCATGCTGATTTGTTTGATTGCCTTTGATTTGAACACATGCTTTTTAGTCTTGAATGCATATAATATCATATGCATATAAAATCATATCCTTGATTGCATATAAAATCATATCCTTGATGATTGCATATAAAATCATATCCTTGATTGCATATAAAATCATATCCTTGATGATTGCATATAGAATCATATCCTTGATTGCATATAAAATCATATCCTTGATTGCATATAAAATCATATCCACATGTGCTTAAAAGTCTTGTGTACACACTTGTTGTGTTGGACCATTTAGAAAAAAAATGTGTACACAACTTGTTGCGTAAAGGAACTCCTGAAGTATCGGTCGGTTAGCGTTTCTGGTCGCAGTGTCTTCCCTCGAGTGATATATCCGTGATGTTGGATGCATTTCCAGTATTTTGTCATGGATACCTGTAATCTGTAATGCTGAGCAGACACTGGTCAATAATACCGATAAATACAACAATTAGATAATGAATGAGCAGTATTAGAATGCAATTTTCTGATATGAACATCATCCACCGGAGCCGTGCTCGTCGCTGTCGATCCGAATGATCCAGTGAACGTCCCCTACCTGCGTGGTTATCCTCTTGCCTTGCCTGGACCCGTCCCGCATGCCATGTGTGCGTTGCGACGTTTACCCGACGTCGGACGTGCCGTACGCACCCGTCGTGTGTTCCGCTCAGGCAAATTTATCTTTCTACATGCTATAATACTTATCTTGCATCCATATGAATACAAATATTACATGTTGATTGCATTATACATCCATATTAAAGTTTTACTGTTTTTGGATACCCGTATACATCCATATCATCTATTATATATGTAGCTGCATCTACAGATCATATTAATTCATATTATTATTATACTAACAGCCCTTGCTTGATAATGTGCATCCTACATAGTTGTGGAACAGTAGTTATAACCCTTGATAGTTAATTGGGCATTCATGTTTTATTGTGTATCCATACCATTAATTCTGCATATCTAGTTGCATGCCATATTACATTAACTCATATTATTGTTACATTAGTACCCCATGCGTGATAATGTGCATCATACATAGTCATGATGTAACCCCTCATAGAATTTGTGCAACTATGCTTTCACCGTACATCCGTACTTTTACCGTGATTCCATATTTGCTACATTTTACTGTTGGACACCCATATGATTACACCGTTCACTACTTGACATGACTTGATACACCACTACTTGACATGTTAACCAATCATGTTTCTAATGCCGACAATCCTGACATGTTGTCCCGATGGACATATCCTGTTTTCTGTATAGACAAACTTGTACCTGCTTGATCATATGTTGGCATTAGCTCCAGATTTATCAATACCTGACTTGAACACATAACCATAGGGGTAAGGGGAAATCAATAATGAAACCTGACTTGTAACTCAACAGTTCGACGCTTATACTGATCAGTTTTGGGGGCTAGGCCAGTCCCGGGATGCTGCTGCTGACATCATTCATCTGTACATGTTTCCTGTTTTGTGCTTAGCGGCACGTCTCGGTTTCAGCCCGAGAATCTGGACCATGGTCCCGGGCATGCACGGGATACTATTGAGTTACATCGACGATTCATTAAATTGATTTTACAGACTTAGGAGTAGTTCACCCGGTAGCATAGATTACTCACCGCATGCACATACACTTCACTGTTCTATATTCGTGTTACTGTTATACACTCATTACTGTTCATACTCATACCTACAAATCTTGTTACCTCCTGATTATATTTTATTATTTGATATTATGACGCACTGACGTCTGGGTTTTGCATGGCACAGATCCTCTGTTGGAGGTAGTGCCCTCAGAGTCAATTATTGGATCACAGGTACGTGATTGCAATGATTGAGGGAGGACCTATCCCGGAAGGACAGTCTTACTCGAGATGATAGTTTGCTATCTGGTTCACCTTTATCATCGTGTACTGCTTTAGGTGACCTGACACGTCGCTATTACACGTTGATAGAGCCCCTAGGATTCTTGCTTGACCACCAGCAGTATGAGGGCGATCATATAAGTGGGAGCTGGGGGTCTATAAGCTTATCCTTAAAAGGTCCCTAGTCGTGGGAGTTTCGAGACTGGGCATCGATACTCCATTAGTAGACTAGTGTATACAGTCGAGACCCCGACGAGGGGCGGTGGCCGGTCTCACAAGCCACTGGTGTCAGTTGGATCACCTAAGATGTATACAGGTGCTCATTGGGTTATGAGTACACCGGACAGGACTCGCCGGGAACATGCTAGTTGGTGATATACCAGACGTCAGATGGCAGTTCCCTGGTGACATGTGTGCAGGTTAGTTCATCGACCTGGGGATCGTCATTTGTCTCGTGTGAGTTCCCACTGTACTTTGATTACTACCCTACCACGGCTCAAAGGAGTCGTGCAAACAGGTTTTAGTTGGGTACAGTCCCGAGCCACATGGAGGCAGTGAGCGTATCTTCAGGGGTTCGTCTCTCCCGGTATTGGGGGTGAGGTCGTGCTGTGTCTAGGAGAGCCATTACACAAAGTCCTTGGCCAAGGCAAGGAGATTTACTGGTAGGTATTCCAGTAGTATCTCAGGGTGTTCTGGGCTACACTCCGACACGACTTGTACCGCTTTTGGGGGTCTGACTTTTACCAACCCCCTAGGCCCGCCATGCGATACTCATAGACGAATGGACCGGAATGTACGGATATTGTCACTGACAGGCTCAGTAGGGTTGTCAGGCTGAGTTCACTCACAGACGTCCCTTTTAGTCAATACTTGGTAGCCCGTTACGTATTGGCTTATACCTCTGACGTGCTAGTGGTTAAATCCACAACCAAGGTGTTGATGAGTCTTTAGAGTCCCCCACATTCTGTTACTCAGCTTTCGGGCGAAAGGTTGTAGAGGCCGTATGGAGATATGGCAGGGTCCGATCAGATACGTGCGGTATTGCACGGATCAGGATCGGACAGTTTGTACTATAGGCCGTATGGTTATATGGCAGGGTTCGATCAGATACGTGCGGTATTGCACGGATCAGGATCGAACAGATTTTACTAGCCGGTTTTGGTATAAGCCGGATCCTAGTATAGTACAGTGTAGACTTTGTCTCATTGCATTTGTATTTCGGTCGAAATACAGATGCGGGTGTGTATGCACAGTATCGGGGTTTTCCTATAATTTATTACGGGACCAGTTTTCTGGAGTTGCCAGTTTGCTTTCCGTTTCGGCCGATTTCCTTTGTTCCGTTTATTGGCCGAAGTTTGGTGGAGGAGGGCTTATTTGCATTGTTGCAAATAAGCTTTTGTGGAAGGGGGTCTTTGCATTTTGTTGTATCATGATAGCACCCTCCTTTGACTTGCTTGACTTCATACTTCATGATGGCTTGACTTTGTTAGCATCATGGTTGTTGATGATGGTTGTGGTTGTGTGTGGTTTTTGCTTGTGATCATATTCTTTCATGATGCCCTCTTGCATCATTGCTTCCACCCACCCCTTGACCTTGCTCTCTCTTTCTCTCTCCAATCACACAAGGGGGGGTGTGGGCCGGCCATTCCAAGAAGGGGATGGGAATTGATTCATTTTTGGTGTGGCATTTTCTTCTCTCATGGTGCTATGAAAATTGCTCTCTTGTTCATCCAAAAACCTCCTTGAATCCCTCCACCAATGGCAACCTCCACTACCCCAAAAAGAGACACAAGTTCTACTACACATTCTACAGCGAATCTTGGGCACGTCGAGTAGCCGGCTTCGTGCCCGAGTTGCCTCGGCATTGAGGTGGGAGCCCGTAAACGATGTAGGCGACGTGGTGCACTTCCGGCGACGAGGAGGAGACGGAACATTCCGCAGGAGATCGGGACCATGACGAGAAGACCGGAGGACTTGGATCGTCGGTATATCTCTATTCCCTTTCTTGTTGGTAGCTAGGACTAGTTAGTGGTTCGATCCGGTTATAGTGCGCGGTGGTGCCGGTTTGCTAAGTCCGCAAAAATTTAAGTTATTCACCGCTTCCGCATTCCGCCGTCGGATTGACGGCCGGGGCGCCGCCGTGCACTTACAGTGGTATCAGAGCCTCGCCATTAACTTAGTCTAGCTTTGTGTAATGTCTTTTTTAGTTCCGATCGATCGAAATGTCCAAAAACCCGTATTTGCCCACATCAGTTTTCTGTTGGAAATTTTTGGTGTCGAAAAATTTTTCAGGTTGTAAAATATTGATGTACTGGAAAATCTAAGAGCTCTGTAAAAATTCGACGAAGTAACTCCACAGTGGGAGCGCGGAACCGCCGCGAAAACCACCTTTCCGCCGCCCTTCCGCCGCGCACTGTGGAGATCACTTCACCAATTTTTTACAGAGGCCTTCTGGGCTTAAAATATGGGTTTTGGAATATTAAAATTGGGCCCAGGTTTTCTGTGAGTGCTACAGTTTTGATTGGGGGCCCACTTGTTAATTTTTGATCGATTGGATATTTTAAACACATTTTTCACAGTATTTACATTATATCTGCGACCGTGAATGTCACTTGATCGGTAAATCCGGTCTAACTGCTATAGCCCGGTTAGACGGATTTGCGAACGTGACTTTCACGTTGATGTTTTGTTTTTGCTGTGATGTTGCGGATCGGTCGTGGGGGATAGCCTGGATGCAATGCTAGTACAGTTCTGTTGTATTATGTACATTTGATATTGTGGGGCGAGCGTCCGACATGTGGACTGCCGTCACTGCCTGTTTGTATTATTATTTTGGGGCACGACCTGGTTGCGGTCGATGTACCCGTTGTATGTATATTTTACTTTCTGTACTAGGATTGCCCCGCGGAGGGGTGCACGGATAGCCGGGTTCTGGAGGGCAACAAGCCCGCATCTCATGGCATTGAGACGGAGGGGGCTTCACTCTAGGATTGGCAGGCTATTCGCCGCACTCGTAGGGGGTACAGGTTGACCCAGGAGGGGTGCCCAAGTTACCGGATTCCGTGAAGTGCTGGGTGGTCCATTCACGGCGCTGAAGGGGGCTGCCTCGCTTCAGGTTTTGGCGGGTGACTTGCCGCGCCCGTAGGGGTCTAGGATTACATTGCACAGGCTATCCACACGACCAGGGGAACGTCGGGTTTCAGCAGTGGCTCTGTGAAACCCGGGGATCCCAGATACCTGTATTGTTTCTGTGATGCTGTTCATTCTCTGTGATGTTGCATTTTATTCACGCCTTGAACGAATATAATATATTGGTATATATATTAGTAGATGTTGTATATGTTTTGCATCCGCGCTAGCCCAGTCCCCGCTCTGTCGTTAGTTAGCTAACCTAACGGGTAATGACGGGACCCAGTGGCGAATGCGGATGGCATATACGTACATCAGTATATTTTCGTTCTTTTTGGTGTGATCAATTGATGGGACTGCATTGATTCGGATCAATGCAAGTTTAAAAACAAACCTAATCTGATGTTGTTGGAACACTTTTCAAAAAGCTGTTATTGCAAGGACGTTTACTTTTGTTTTGCATCGTGGTATTCATTGGAATATCCTGCTCCTCAGTCGACGAGGCAAGGGCCGAGATCCCTTCACCGGGAGTGACCCCTTGGACAGAAGTTTGCGTCAGGGCATTGACTTCACTATAGCCAATTACTTTTGCTTTGCATCGCGGTATTCATTTGGAATATCCTGCACCCCATTCTACGGGGAAAGAGCCGAGATCCCTTCACAGGGAGTGACCTCTTTAGCAACGGTTTTCGTCACTATATTTTTAAAAGCTATCCGTTCCTTCGACGATATCAAGTTCATTACGTTAAAGGTTTTCGCCAGAAACCATTCGTAGCCCTCCGTCATTTCAGTTAAATATTCGGTAGTATTCAAGCTATGTATTTTGACCTCACGCCAAGGCATAGTGATTGGTAGCTGCCGGGTATTTATCTGTTGCATAGATAGATGCGTTGGTTTGGGACAGTCGTACTACTATTTTGGCCTACGTCAAGGGTATGTACGGGTGGGTTCAGATTAACCTGGATAATGACGGGCAGAACTTGACATGTGACTTATGATATTTTGACCTCACGCCAAGGTCATAAGAGCATGGGGCAGAAATTACATCGGGAGTTTCAAAAGAACTGAAACTTGCCAGATATGCGCATACCTTCTGGAGTGTGACACCGTGAGCGGATTCCGTCACGTTGTCATGCGATGATAGTTGGATCCCGATTCCCACTGATGAGTTAGTTTACTCCTCGGGTGACCCCGACTAATTCTTCTTTCAGGTTTGGAGGAGAATTTGAGGTACAGTGGGAGGTTTCCAGATTAGATAAATTGGTGACCATTCTGATCTAGGTTAGAGTGCACGCTGAGTGTTTCTTTTCTCTCTCTCTTTGGCAGCGACCATTGACCCGACCCTAAGACTTTGACTCAGTGACCAAGTTGACCGAACCTTCTTAAACACCGATTTTTGGATTGTCAGAGTTGCAAACCTCATTGCCACTCCCACTTTTACCCTTTTCTCCAGGACACCCCGTATTGCTACGAACGTCCACTTCCATTGGACAAAACCATCGTATGGTTAGATACGAACTCGAAAGAATTTATTCGAGGATGGTTTCCGGTTCTGGAGAAAACGGATAGGATTATTCAGTTGTCTTTTCCTTTTACCCTCTCTCAGGTTACGAGTACTCCTTGGTTTAGGGGTAGTACACCTATTACGCAAATTGGATTGTCTTCTTCCAAACCTTAGGCTGGTGCCGATTGGTAGGGAATGAAGAAAACCAATTAGCATAACGATGGTGTGCAGAAGGTATTAAGTTCAGACAAAGCAAGGGATTAGTAAGAGGGCAAAGTAAATTGCAACAGATATTCACGACCAAACCAAATATTTCGTTACCACTCCCACATCACCTTTGTATTTCTCCAGGACACTCCGTATCACTACGAAGATCCACAGTTTATTTGGATACTCCATCGTATGGTTATATACGAACTCGAATGGAACTTGTTCCAGTTCGGGGATGGATTCTGGTTCAGGAGAAATAGGAATAAGGTTTATTCGGTTGTCTTTTATCTTCACCCTCTCTCATTGCGAGTGTTCCTAGGATTGGGACAGTACACCCATTATGCTTATTGGATAGTCTTCTTCCAAACCATAGGCTGGTGCCGAACGGTAGGGAAGGAAGAAAACCATTTGGCCTAAAGGGGTGTGCAGAAGGTAAAGACTAAAGACATATGAAGGGATTTGGAGAGGTGGCAAAGAACTATACGGTTACAGTCGTGAATCTGGAAGAGGCATTACTAGGAATACCAGAATACCCCATCGGAACATTTCAATGTTTCAGTTTCACTGTGTAATGTTGAAGGAAAACTGATTTCCCGATTAGATACTTACTCCAGGGTATGTATTTACCAGGTACGATTCTCACATCTGTATGGTTTTACAGATGATGAGTGGGAGTAAGTTATTGGGAATTGGGTGATTATCCTCATTATATCGGGATTCGTTGTAATCGGTGATATTTGAGGAAATCACCTGGGCTGTTTGCCGGTCGGCAAATATTTGGTTTTGAATATCCGCTGTTATGCACCAATTTCAAATTGATATATCTGTACGTCTATTTTCATAGAGTGAGATATACCTTTCTGAAATTATGTCTACGACATTTACCTATATCAGTAGATGGTTAGGTAAGGAGCATTAAACAGCGGTGTAATTCTTCTTAACCATAAGTACAGTTTTCAACCTACGACACACAGTGAATGAGTTATCAGACTCAAGGGACTTATACAGAGTATTGTATGTTGTCCAGGGTCCATCAGGACAGAGGGGTTGGTCCTCGTACTATATTCGGTTTACTTATGACTTCTCTACTTTTTAGACAGGTGTTTCGTGGAAACACAGGGTCTGAATTTTGAGAAGTTATAGGTATTTGAATAGAGTAGAGAACCAGGTGTAGCAAGTATCGGGATTCTTCAAAGTGATCGAAGATGTAGATACTTGTATATGGTATTCAGTTGATAGTAATGATAAAGAGAACTTGCTTCTCTTTCAGGTTACTCATAATTGGAAGCATTCCTAAGTTGAGTTACGCTGATCGGCCTTCTTCCATTTAGTTGACATGCGCTGGGGACAGCTGCATGATTTGAATCTGGTTCAATTAAATCAGTGCCTCTGTTTCTATATTGGATATAGAACAGTTCATATCTTAACGATGTTAAGGTACGGGGAGTTGTCCGGTTTATGATTAAAACCAGACACTGGACAACTCAAGGCACGTTTCTATAATGGCTGTTTGTGGGTTGACCCAGGCTATGACGAGGGTTGACTTTCTACCATCTGGATGAACAATAGCGATATTGTTCTTGACTCGCCACAGTTTTATTAAAAATGGATTTTTTCAGAAAACAGTAGTGGGAGTATGGTAGAACTGGAAGTGATTCCAGAACCACAAACGATTACTGAAGATTTGATAGGAACCTAAAGATTCAATCTGGATTGACATTCCATTGGCCACTCCGCAGATAAGGTGGGTAACTTCAGGCACCCGAGAGGTACTACGGTAGCCTCAGGGACGGTGACAGGGAAGTTCTTGTTTACCCACAATTACCATTGCTGTTGTTCCAGGGTGCGAGACCCGGCGGGAGGATGAGTATAGCGTCGTTCTAAACTAGTTTTAGAAGTGTACGTGTATATGACTCTGCCAGAGGGTTGTCGTAGTCAGTGGGAGCAGCGGAAGCATTGGTGGACAGGTAGCTTATGTCTATTTATTGACTAAAGCAGATGTAGCGGAGATAGATCATCTATTTCTGACGTGACAGTCATAGGTTTGACTTCATCAGAATAGGGGATGGATCTGTTGAGAAGGTAGTAGGGTGTGATGTCATGGTGTTTGGATGACATACACAGAGTAGGAAAGGAAACTCCTATACTACAGCCGGTTATACTTTGGTCGTCACACAGTTGTTTCTCCACAAAGGAAATGGATTTTATATCAGACATACTGGTTACTAGATCTATGGTCTTAGATCTAGATTTGGGTGGTTTCCCAATCAGGGTACTTGACAGCATTCTAAGAGTATTTAGGATGGACGACTCCTGGCACGGTAGTGTACCTGCAGGTAATGGAGTCACCCTCTCCAAAGGTGTCTTACAGACTAAAGGGGAGAGGGACGGGCATGATTGGCAGATCACTTGCTCAGGCAATTGAGTCAATCGTGAGATGTCAAGTACCACACCAGATGTTGTTCTTGCACTAGATGCAATAAGTTGACATTAATCCAATCCTGGAGAAACAGTCGGAAGCAGTTTTAGAACATAAGTGGATGTTCTAGGGAGATGATAACGACAGCCTCATTCAGGAGACAGTTATCATTCCAGGCTTCCAAGGTGACATGGACAACAAGGAGGTTGTCAGAGTTATAGTTTTCCTTCTGATGAGGGGCAGTATTTTGGACAGGTGGTCCAAGGCAATACTGAGGGAGGCATGGCGCGCAGGATACTGATTAAGTTCAGTTGACGATACAGTCTAAGAAGTTTGGATTTGGAGTTCATTTATGAGCTAGGTCCCATCAGACATCCAGACATATTCTGAGACGGGTATTGCTCTTTTCGGGAGATGGCTTTCTCCGCGAACTTGAGATATAGAGAGACATAGAAAGAAACAACTAAGCGGATCCACTCACTGAGGCTATTCCTCGAACGCAATAGTTTCGCAAATGAGCTTTGTGAGACTGACTAGTAGAGGAGTTGGGTGTTCGATATCACACGGGCTGTGAGTATGCGACATCGCAATAATTAGCCTTGAGTGCAAGTGGGAGATTGTTGGAGGTAGTGCCCTCAGAGTCAATTATTGGATCACAGGTACGTGATTGCAATGATTGAGGGAGGACCTATCCCGGAAGGACAGTCTTACTCGAGATGATAGTTTGCTATCTGGTTCACCTTTATCATCGTGTACTGCTTTAGGTGACCTGACACGTCGCTATTACACGTTGATAGAGCCCCTAGGATTCTTGCTTGACCACCAGCAGTATGAGGGCGATCATATAAGTGGGAGCTGGGGGTCTATAAGCTTATCCTTAAAAGGTCCCTAGTCGTGGGAGTTTCGAGACTGGGCATCGATACTCCATTAGTAGACTAGTGTATACAGTCGAGACCCCGACGAGGGGCGGTGGCCGGTCTCACAAGCCACTGGTGTCAGTTGGATCACCTAAGATGTATACAGGTGCTCATTGGGTTATGAGTACACCGGACAGGACTCGCCGGGAACATGCTAGTTGGTGATATACCAGACGTCAGATGGCAGTTCCCTGGTGACATGTGTGCAGGTTAGTTCATCGACCTGGGGATCGTCATTTGTCTCGTGTGAGTTCCCACTGTACTTTGATTACTACCCTACCACGGCTCAAAGGAGTCGTGCAAACAGGTTTTAGTTGGGTACAGTCCCGAGCCACATGGAGGCAGTGAGCGTATCTTCAGGGGTTCGTCTCTCCCGGTATTGGGGGTGAGGTCGTGCTGTGTCTAGGAGAGCCATTACACAAAGTCCTTGGCCAAGGCAAGGAGATTTACTGGTAGGTATTCCAGTAGTATCTCAGGGTGTTCTGGGCTACACTCCGACACGACTTGTACCGCTTTTGGGGGTCTGACTTTTACCAACCCCCTAGGCCCGCCATGCGATACTCATAGACGAATGGACCGGACTGTACGGATATTGTCACTGACAGGCTCAGTAGGGTTGTCAGGCTGAGTTCACTCACAGACGTCCCTTTTAGTCAATACTTGGTAGCCCGTTACGTATTGGCTTATACCTCTGACGTGCTAGTGGTTAAATCCACAACCAAGGTGTTGATGAGTCTTTAGAGTCCCCCACATTCTGTTACTCAGCTTTCGGGCGAAAGGTTGTAGAGGCCGTATGGAGATATGGCAGGGTCCGATCAGATACATGCGGTATTGCACGGATCAGGATCGGACAGTTTGTACTATAGGCCGTATGGTTATATGGCAGGGTTCGATTAGATACGTGCGGTATTGCACGGATCAGGATCGAACAGATTTTACTAGCCGGTTTTGGTATAAGCCGGATCCTAGTATAGTACAGTGTAGACTTTGTCTCATTGCATTTGTATTTCGGTCGAAATACAGATGCGGGTGTGTATGCACAGTATCGAGGTTTTCCTATAATTTATTACGGGACCAGTTTTCTGGAGTTGCCAGTTTGCTTTCCGTTTCGGCCGATTTCCTTTGTTCCGTTCATTGGCCGATGTTTGGTGGAGGAGGGCTTATTTGCATTGTTGCAAATAAGCTTTTGTGGAAGGGGGTCTTTGCATTTTGTTGTATCATGATAGCACCCTCCTTTGACTTGCTTGACTTCATACTTCATGATGGCTTGACTTTGTTAGCATCATGGTTGTTGATGATGGTTGTGGTTGTGTGTGGTTTTTGCTTGTGATCATATTCTTTCATGATGCCCTCTTGCATCATTGCTTCCACCCACCCCTTGACCTTGCTCTCTCTTTCTCTCTCCAATCACACAAGGGGGGGTGTGGGCCGGCCATTCCAAGAAGGGGATGGGAATTGATTCATTTTTGGTGTGGCATTTTCTTCTCTCATGGTGCTATGAAAATTGCTCTCTTGTTCATCCAAAAACCTCCTTGAATCCCTCCACCAATGGCAACCTCCACTACCCCAAAAAGAGACACAAGTTCTACTACACATTCTACAGCGAATCTTGGGCACGTCGAGTAGCCGGCTTCGTGCCCGAGTTGCCTCGGCATTGAGGTGGGAGCCCGTAAACGATGTAGGCGACGTGGTGCACTTCCGGCGACGAGGAGGAGACGGAACATTCCGCAGGAGATCGGGACCATGACGAGAAGACCGGAGGACTTGGATCGTCGGTATATCTCTATTCCCTTTCTTGTTGGTAGCTAGGACTAGTTAGTGGTTCGATCCGGTTATAGTGCGCGGTGGTGCCGGTTTGCTAAGTCCGCAAAAATTTAAGTTATTCACCGCTTCTGCATTCCGCCGTCGGATTGACGGCCGGGGCGCCGCCGTGCACTTACATCCTCTACCCTTGTCACAGGCCGAGCAGGAGTACTTCCGTCGACAGGCCGAGCAATGAGGAGCCTGTTAGTATCTTAGTTTAGTTTTCTTTCCGTACTTTCATTTCCTGATGTGAGCCCGTATTTGGGACGTACTTTCTAGATGTTATTGTTATTTGGATTTATTGCTTCCGTATATTATTTCTTGACTCGTTTATTCTGGCATATGGACATGCACTAGATAGTTTATTTTATTTTCCTGTTCTTGATATCTTCTAGACAGTCGTAATATGACTGTGGAGGGATGTTTCCTAGCCACAGGTAGCATAGTTGGCTCTGTCACGTGCCGATCTTAGCGCACTCTGGGAAGCGGGGCATGACACACATTTTGTTGGAAACACTACACAGCTTGTATCCCCCTTCTAAACTCTATTCTAGTTTAGTTTGTTCTCTTGTTTTATTACAACTTCAAGTGTATGGATGTTTTGGGGATTTATTGTGTTTGGTGCTTGCTTGAAATTTTTTATTTGTAATTCCGCCAAGATCCAAAATTTCACAACATGGTATCAGAGCTGATCCATACACTGGTAGTTGTTTTTGTGGCTAAATATTTCAATAACCAAAATTTTCTAAAACTAGTTTTCAAAATTTTGCATAAAAACCTCTCTTTTTGATATCCACCCGAGCCCCGAGAGTTCTTGGTTTGGACCAAGGCTTCGTAAGTGCTCGGAGGCAACCCGGGGAAAACTCCAGGGACTTAGGAGGTCCCCCACCCGAGACCACAACATTATGGCCTCGTTTGGGGGGATCCAACCTGAAAGCACCTTTTAGGGTGCTCTCGAGTTTAGGGTGCCCTCGAGTTTAGGGTTCTTTCGAGTTGGTCAAGCCAACCCAAGGCCATATTGGTGTGGCTTTGGGTTGGGGGCCCCCACCCACATCCCTTAAAGGACCCATGGGTCATGCCCAAGGTCTCCCTGGGGTCTCAAGTACTTTTCAGGTCCTCCGAGATTCGAATTTGAGCAAAATGAGGGATTTTTATGCCGAAGTGTACTTGAAATTCGGAATTTTGGAATTTCAAGTTTGCAATCTCATGGGTTATGAAATAGTTTAGCCACGGCTTAAAATTAACTTGATTAAAGTATTTATTCGAGTTTAAGTATCTGTGTTGGTAAACGTCACCTAATTGGTGTGTGATCAATTAGACGAGATTGCACATTAGTTGAATGCTATACTTGTGTATTATGATTTGGTTTGGATTGTCATGATGAATAGCCCCTCATGTGAATGTGAATTTATACAAATGTTGTATGTAATTCATTTATTTCATGGATTTCCAAATGTACTATTCTTTTATGAGGTCGCGGTCGGGTTAAGACCGTCGGATCCTATTGTATGTATATTAATACATGTTACCCTACAGGGAAGCGCTTGAGCCGCCGGGTTCTAGAATGCAGTAGGTGGCCATCTCAAGGAGTTGAGACAGGTCTGCCTCGTTCTAGCATTTGCGGGTTGCTCTTCGCGCTTATAGGGGTTAGGATAAACCTACGGAGGAGTGCTCGAGTTGCCGGGTTCTAGAAAGCGTCGGGTGGCCCTCTCAAGTCATTGATGCTGGGTTGCCTCATTTCTAGGATTGGCAGGTAGCTCGCTGCACTCATAGGGGTCTTGTTTTGGCTGTGTTAGGGCTATTCACGCGACCATAGAATGTCGCGTTTCGTTTGCGGCTCAAACGAAACGCGAGATTTCTAGGATATCTGGTTATTTCATTTTCTGTGATGTTTATAGCATGCCTTTGAAGTGTGTGTGTGTGTTATAAATAAATTTTTATACATGTTTTACTTTCGCACTAGCCCTGCGTTCGTCCTGCCGTAAGTTAAGTAATCTTATGGTGAAGACCCGATGCCCCGTGGCGAATGCGAATGACATACATAAACATTTTATTTTGGTTGTTTCTAGTGTGCTAGGTGGTAAATAATGGGACTGTTTAATATAATTAATGTAAAAAAAATAAACCCAAACCGATGTTGTAGGAACCATATTTTAAAAACTATTTGTTTTCAAAAACCACTCAGTTCCTTCAATGATATCAAGTTCATTATGTTAAAGGTTTTCTTCAAAACAATCCATAGCCCTTCGTCATTTCAAACAAGTAGAGTACTTAGTATTCGTGTTGCGTTTGTTGAACTAATCAAGGTGTGGTGTACGAAAATTAAGTGATGATTTTCTGCCGCATTTGATGCAATTAGTTAGGACAGACGCATATCTTTGTTAACCTAGTCAAAGGCTTATGCGGATGGATCTAATTAGTCATGAAATGACGGGTTGAACTTAACTAGCGACTTATGGTTTTTTGACCTAGTCAAGATCATAAGTCATTAGGGCTATAAACTATATCGGGGGTTTCAAGAGTTGGAACTTGTGATGTGATTGCATACCTTCTATATGATAATTGGATCCTGATTCCCACTCTGAGTAATAGTTACTCCCGAGAGATTTTCACTTCACAATTAACTGACCTATTAAATGTCTAAAAAGGTGCTTATAAGGTTACGCCTCTAAGAAAACGGGGTTATTTAATTAGGTCCGTGCAAAAATAAGGGAGCCTGCCTCGAAGTCCTTACACTGTCCTGGCTGAACAGTTAGCAAACTTATGGAGTGTACATGATCTTGGCTAGTTCTCCTTTTAGGATTTGAAGGAGAATTCAACGAAACAGTGGAAGTCGTCCTGATTAGATAAATTAATAAAACCAATTTAATCTTGAAAGAGTGCACGCTGAGTGTTTCTTTTCTCTATCTCCAGATAGCAACCACATCATGCCTTAATCAAAAGATAATAATGAAAAACTTGACCGAATTATAATGCTGGGCTAGGGAACGTTGTTTCCGCCCTAACTTGTGACAGCCGTCATAAGTATGGGCATGGAATAGAGAAATGCAAGGTTTTCCACAAAACCCTAATGAAGAAGAAGCATGTTGATACCTTATCTTCGAATGTGTTAGTTATTGAGAACTGCTTCTCAGTATGCTCTACGTCCTGGATATTAGATACCAGATCAGAATCCCGCTTTTGTAATATGTTGTAGGGGTTAAAAAGAAGTAGAGTATTGGGAAAGGATGATATGATCCTCAAAGTATGAAACAGAGCAAATGTTATTGCTGCTGCCGCTGGTGAATATAACCCGGTGTTACCAAATGGCGATACATTGATTTTGAAAAACTGTTATTATGTACCTTCTATACTTTGCAATATAATATATGTTTCTTTATTAGATAAATAAGGATATAACGTTGCTTTAAAAAAAATGTAATGAACATTTTCCTTAATCAAGTGTTGATTGGGTTTGGTATATTATGTAATGGTATATATGTTCTCAATTAGAATACAGTTTTTAATATACATAACATACACAAGAGGCAGAGTTCAGAAATGAACGAAGCCTTTTTGTGGCATTGTAGATTTGGTCATATCAATGAGACCAAACTAACTAAGCTACATAAGAATGGATATTTAGATCCGTTCGAGTATACATCTTATGAAACTTGTCAGTCTTGTCTCAAAGGAAAGATGACCAAATATTCGTTTACTGGACACGGAGAAAGAGCTAATGAACTCGTAGGGTTCATACATAGTGATGTAAGTGATCCAATGTCTACACATGCGATGGGTGGGTACTCATACTTCATTACATTCACTGATGATCTCTCTAGATTCGGACATGTATTCTTATTGAAACATAAATCCGAAGATTTTAAGAAATTCAAAAAATATAAGAACGAAATAGAGAACCAAACTAGCAAAAGTATCAAAATCCTTTGATTTGATTGAGGAGGGGAATACTTGAGCACAGAATTTCTTGACTATTTAAGAGAGAATGGGATTCTCTCTCAGCTTACTCCTCCGTATACACCACAGCACAACGGTGTATCGGAGCGGAGAAATCACACCCTATTAGATATGGTGTGCTCAATGATGAGTAGTGCTGAGTTATCTCTTTCATTATGGGGATATGCGCTTAAGACAGTGACATATTTATTGAATGATGTTCTATCCAAATCCATGCCTAAAACATCATTTGAGATATGGAATGGTACGAGACCATATCTTAAACGTGTTAAGATATGGGGTTGTTCTACTTTTATTAAAAAGCAGAATCCAGACAAACTCGAGACATAATCAGTTTTATATAAGTTTGTGGAATATCCAAAGCATTCATATGGATATCTTTTCTATCACACCGAGATACAAAAGGCATTTGTTGCTCAGCATGCCACCTTTTTAGAAAATGAATTTCTTATAAAAGAAATTAGTGGAAGTGGGGTAGAATTGGAAGAGATTCTAGAAACACAGACTACAACTGAAGATTTGGTTTAACCTAAGAATTCAATAATACCAGACGAACCTCAGCTACTCCGCAAATCTAGTAGGCGTCCTCACTCATCCAAAAGATACTATGGTTTTCTCGTAGACGGTGAAAAGGAGAATTGCATCATGGATGATGATGACCCTACTATTTTTGGGCAGACCATCACAAGTAGAGACTCTGTGAAATGGTTGAATGCTATACGATCCGAGATGGAATCCATGTACACCAAAAAAATTTGGACTTTGGGAGTTGCTCCTGAAGGGGTAAAACCCATTAGGAGAAAATGAATCTTCAAAAAGAAGATCGGTGCAGATGGAAAGGTTTAGACCTTCAAAGTTAGACTTGTAGCAAAAGGTTTTCGCCAAAGACCAGGTGTGAATTATGATGAAACTTTTTCTCCAGTGGCTATACTTAATTCCATCCGGATCCTACTTGCTATTGTTACTTTTCATGAGTATGAGATCTGGCAGATGGATGTCAAAACTATCTTTTTAAATGGTGATTTAGAAGAGAGCGTGTATATGACACAGCCATAGGGCTTCATAGACAGTGAAAGTAGCGGAAAAGTGTGCATGTTGCTTAAATTCATTTATGAATTAAAGCAGATATCGCAGAGTTAGAACATCTGTTTTGATGTAGAAGTCAAAGAATTTGACTTCATCAAAATTGTAGATGAACCATGCATCTATAAGAAGGTTGTAGGGAGTGCTGTCGTATTTCTTGTATTGTATGCAGATGGCATTCTCCTGATAGGAAATGATATTCCTATGCTACAATCGGTCAAACTTTTCTTGTCACAAAAGTTCTCCATAAAAAACTTAGGTGATACTTCCTATATTCTGGAGATTAAGATCTATAGGGATAGGTCTAAAAGAATGTTGGGATTGTCCCGGTCCAGATATATAGACACCATACTAAAGAGATTTAGTATGGAAGATTCCAAGTATGGTAATTTACCCACTTGTCAAGGAATCGCTCTCTCTAAAAAAATGTCTCCCAAAACTGATGAGGAGAGGGCCCACATGAGTGCTATACCCTACGCTTCGGCAGTGAGGTCTATAATGTATGCAATATTATGTACCAGACCAGATGTAGCTTACGCACCTGGTATAGTAAGTAGGCAACAATCAAACCTAAGGGAGAAGCATTGGACAGCTGTGATGAGCATTCTTACGTACTTGCGAAAGACTAAATAAATATTCTTGGTGTATAGTAATAGCGACCTCCAAGTGGAGGGCTTTACCAATTCCATCTTCCAAAGTGACATTCATGACACTAAGTCTGACTCGGTTTATGTGTTTACCCTCTACGGAAGGGCGGTATGATGGAAGAGTTCTAAATAAGAAACCGTCGCAGAAGAGACGATGGAGACTGAGTACGTCGCCCCTATGATACTGCCAAAGAGACTGTCTGGATGTAGAAGTTCATCACTGAGTTAGGTGTGGTTCTAACCATTGTTGATTCAATACCCTTGTATTGTGATAATCATAGAGCTATGGCGCTAGCCAAGGAAGCCCGGTCCCATCAACGATCCAGACACATCTTAAGGCGGTATCATCATATCCGGGAGATAGTTGATCGCCGCGAGATCGAGATTTGGAGAGTATATACAAAGGAAAATACGGCAGATCCATTCACCAAGGTCATCCCTTAGACGCGGTTTGAGCGCCTATTCAAGATGTTGGGCATGCGATACTACAACAATTGGCCTTAGTGAAAATGAGAGATCGTTAGATATGTATGCCCTAGAGGCAATTATTGTAATTGTGCTTGAACGTATATATGTACAGAACATTCTTGCTCGACATGATAGTATGCTATCTGGTTTATCTTTATCTTTCATGTGTATATACTTTACTTATTATTACGTATCACTAATACATGTTGATAAAGCCTATAGGATCTTTGCTTGACTACCAGAATTATGATGGGGATTATACTAGTAGGGCCTGAATAGTCCATAAGTACATCCTTAAATGTTCTTAGTCGTGGGAGTTGATTGGTAGAGTTTTTGCGTGCTTAATTAATTACCGCAATCAAGACGGTTTCTCTTGTAGCTAGCCGGTTGAGTACGGATCGTCCGCAGGGAGATGGGAATCTTTTTCTATATGCTTTAACGAGTTAAGTCCAAATGTCCAGGGTTGTTTTTGAGATTAACTATGTGCTTAAATGATATGTAAAGAGAGCTTGTTAGGGTTAGGATTAGGTTAATTTGAGTTAGGAGTCGCTCACTTCTTTCGTTGCCATTCTTAATATCGGTGCTACGGTAATCGGCAACAACGGGGATTAGCATGACTAGGAAGGAAATTGCGAGTATAAGCTAGGCTTTCCAACGCTTAAGTTCTTCCTTCTGGTGCTTGTCCGTCCGTTCTTGGCTCTTAGCCTTAACCTCCGGTTAATTCAACCACAACCGGTCTTACTGAGGAATCACCGCTATCATGTAGGATAGGGTGCCTTAGAGAGCGGATTGGGGTTTAATTAACGGGAGTCCGAATTAAGATGTTGGGTAAGGAAAGAGTGAGAGAGATTTCCTTCTCTCAGACTTTCCTTATCCTACCCTAACAAGTATGAAAACTACTCACCCATTACAAGAAAGATGAAAATAAAACAAAGGAGAAAGATAGAAAGAAAGAGGTTAGAAGATTACAACTAGCTATTTGCGACCTTACCTCGGCAAGGATCAAGCGTAAGCATCATTTTTGTTTAAGGATAAAGAAAAAGAGAACAAGAAAGAAACAAACAACAAATAACAACAACTAGATTAGCAAAAGAAAATACAAGCAATTATAATTAACAATTACAACAAGATAAGCATGGTAAGAATAAGAACTCCTTTATTCATTCTTCACTCACAAAAGTTCACTACAAGTTTTTAATGGAGAAGAGATGAGAGGAGGAGGAAGAACAACACATGTATTCTAAAATCTAAATACAAGAATAAGCACCCTTGGCTTTGGCAAGTTCTGGACTATTTATAGGCAGGCAACAGAAATTCTAGGGCAACATTTAGAATAAACATGGAATGTCAAAAATACCCTCAAAAGATCGTCAGCTGACAAGGCCGTACGGCCGCGGTTCCACGGCCCTATTAGGGACTTAGGTCTTCAATTTTGGTGGCTTCTCCTGGTTTGCAGTGCCCTTCAGTTTGGTATATGTTTTTTCTCAGAATTTCTTCACGATTTTTCCAGAATTTCTGTTGATCAAAAGGTGATGTGATGTGGATCTTTTGCCATGATTTTTCTTGAGCTCCGCGTAGATATGTTGGATCTTGTGTTGCCATTGAGCTTTGTGCATGAAAATGACATTGATTTGCCATTTTGTCTCTTTAAACTGGTGTGCGGAAACATACGGATAGAGAGCGGAGACCCGTGTTTTACCTGTGGTTGGCAGTAATCCGGATTTTGTCATGCTTTTCCATGAATTTCACCGTTTAGAGCCGAGAACATGTATCCTGCAATTGACTAGCAAACACGGCTCAAGAGTACCTACCGATAAGCAATGTGATAAAAATTGGGCGGTATAAAAATGCAAAAATTTGATATGAACAAATACCCCCAAACTTATCATTTGCTCGTCCCGAGCAAAACCAATTTATTCACAAAAAATTCCTGACCTCACTTTCGCAGGGAACGCGATTGCACTGAGCATGTGCAACAAGCCGTTAAACCTCTAGGTGTCCCTAGTAGGAGGAGTGTTGTCTCCTGAGGGTTTTCAGCGGATACTACCCACAAAATCCGGTCAAGCTAGTTTTGCAAAATAACTATGATTCAAACCCTAAAGTTTTGTTTCAGAAAATAACAATTCTATGATCCTAAGTCTAGACTATCGAACCTTCATTTTTCACATCTCGCTTCTTATTTAACTTAAGATTTTATATGTCTTTACGTGTAGTGCAAATAGTGTCGTTAAGTTCCAGAAGGGTCGAATAAAGTCATCATGTCACACAATAAAGCCCAGATAAGAATTTTGAAAGGATCACATAAGTTTTATAAAGAGTTAAGAATTTTTCAAGTTTTGTTTTCAAGTAAGGTTTCAACTTCAGAATTTCTATCTTCCTTAACAGGAAACTAGGTCTTATTTTTCACTCCACCTTTTTCTTGTTTTCATTTCATACACACCTCTGTGAACGTGCAATAGTCTTTATCATAGAATAAAACCTTCATATCTCCGCTAAAAAATTTTTTTTATAAAAGCCTGTCTTTTATCAAGATTATTCTCACACAAAGAACCGTTAGGAATTTTAACTCGGAGAGAACACTTGCTTGACTTTGTTTAATCTGGACTTTCTAGGCTTCTTAACGAGCTTTGGGCCAATGCACCCAAACCAGTTGGCTTTAGGGCATTAGGTGTAGAAACACCCCAGCGGACTTAATTACTCAAGTTACCTAGGTCCAAAAACAAAAGACAATTTGGCGTGAAAATCATGATGATTCAATACGAACGGAGATATAACCGGCAGTTCAATTTATTTTTTGGATAAAAGACGTGTTTAGTGAGTTCGGTGTGTAATCATTCTAATCAAGTTCCAGATGGGTTATTTTTCTGACTTAGTTCCAATTAAGGCATCAATAACATTCCTTCATATTCACTTCACTTCATAAACTATTCTTGATATTACTTATTTCAGAACAAACCTATTTGATCCTCAGAAAATCATTTATCCATTTAAAAGTTTTTAGACATAAAAGACTTGTCATCTAATTTCCAAAATTCACGACACGTGTAGTGTGATGTAAAGACGTATATCAGCTATAGTTAACTTCAAAGGAGAGTTATCTTTCAGGTTTTCAAAATCTAAAAATAAGATTTAGTTATTCTTATCTTATCAAACAAAACCGTCGAAATGTTGAATCAGGGTTCTCCCACTAGCTAACTTGACAGAAAAGTTTTTATGTTTTTAGAAAATTTTCTGATTTTTATGGATTTTAGTATGCAGATGCAAAATATACATATGAATGCGAAGGTTAGAAATGCGTACCGAGCGTACCCCCAAACTTAAACTGGACAGTGTCCTCACTGTCATTGCAGGAAGAGATCATTTGAAGGGTCAAAATTGTCGGTTAGATATACACAAATTTTTTTTTAAGGAGTAAAAATGGAAAAGAATATCCACAAATAAATACAAAATGGTATATACATACCCCCAAACTTATTTGGAACAGTGTCCACTGTTCTTGGCTGGATAACCGAAGTTTGGTGGTAGGCAGAGGAAGATTATGCAGGATAAACCGGCTCCTGTAAGACCAGGAGCTCCTCTGTTGGTTCGGCGCTAAGGTACGGTTTAAGTCGGTGTCCATTTACTTTGAAAAATGAACCGTCCTTTGGATTCTCCAAATCCACAGCGCATGCGGATACACATTCCGCACAAAATACGGTCCTTTCCAGCGAGATCTGAGCTTTCCTGGATGGAAGTGTAGCCGGGTGTCGTAAAGCAGTACCTGTTGACCAGGTACGAATGTCTTGCGCAAAAGGTGTTTATCGTGAAACACCTTCGTTCGGTTCTTAACGACAACCGCGTTGTCGTAAGCCTCATCCCTAAGCTCGCTAAATTCGTTCAACTGCAGCTTCCGATGGCTGCCCGCATCTTCGAGAGACAGATTCAGCTCCTTTATCGCCCAAAATGCGCGATGCTCTATTTCGACAGGGAGGTAGCAAGCCTTTCCGTACACAAGCCGATAGGAAGACATGCCAAGATCAGTCTTATAAGCGGTTCGAAATGCCCAAAGGGCATCAGTGAGTTTCAACGACCAATCCTTACGGTTCTTGGAAACCGTCTTCTCCAATATCTGCTTGATTTGCCGATTTGAAACTTCGGCTTGCCCACAGGTTTGAGGATGGTAGGGCGTAGATAGCTTAGGATTAATGGAATATTTCCGCATCAAGGCCTCGAAAGTCTTATTGCAGAAATGAGTTCCATTGTCGCTAATGATCGCTCGGGGGTGCCCAAAACGGGAGAAAATGTTTTCTTTAAGAAACATAACGACAACCTTGTTGTCGTTAGTCCGGCTGGGCACAGCCTCGACCTACTTAGAGACGTAATCAATAGCGAGAAGGATGTACAAGTTTCCAAAAGAGCTGGGAAATGGCCCCATGAAATCTATCCCCCAAACGTCGAAAATCTCCACAACCAAGATTGGTTGGAGCGGCATCTCGTTCCTCCGGGATATCCGGCCCAAGTGTTGGCACCGGGAGCAAGTCTTGCAATAGTCATGAGCGTCTTTGAAGAGTTGTGGCCAGTAGAAACCACATTGCAAGATCTCCTCAGCTGTCTTTCTGGGGCCAAAATGCCCGCCACATGCTTGATCGTGGCAAAATGACAGCACACTCTTGAATTCATCGTCAGGGACACACCGACGAATTATCTGGTCGGGACAGTACTTGAACAGATAGGGTTCGTCCTAGTAAAAGTGTTTTACTTGGGATAAGAATCGAAGTCTGTCCTGACTTGACCATTCAGTCGGTAGTAACCCTATGGCCAAATAGTTCATAATATCTGCGAACCAGGGTTCGCAAGATACTATCAAGAGCTATTCATCCGGAAAAACGTCGTTGATCAGAATATGA
Source organism: Agapanthus africanus (assembly GCA_030015575.1). Classification (NCBI taxonomy): domain Eukaryota; kingdom Viridiplantae; phylum Streptophyta; class Magnoliopsida; order Asparagales; family Amaryllidaceae; genus Agapanthus; species Agapanthus africanus. The sequence continues at coordinate 830,499,626 of JASDDO010000019.1, forward strand.
AGCGAAGGCGAAGAAGGAAGTCGTGAGAGATGGTCGGCGACTACGTTTTCACATCCTCTTTTGTCCTTGATGACAAGGTCAAACTCTTGAAGTAAGAGGATCCAACGTAACAGCCGAGATTTTGCATCTTTCTTCGCAAAAAGATGGCGCAGAGCAGAATGGTCTGTGTAGACACTGACTGGAGAGCCGATGAGGTAGGGCCTGAACTTTTCTAAAGCAAATACAACAGCTAAGAATTCCTTCTCAGTTGTTGTATAATTAAGTTGGTCGTCGTTCAGGGTTCGGCTAGCATAATAGATTATGTGCGGCATCTTGTTGATATGTTGTCTAAGGACAGCACCAATGGCAAAGTCGGATGCATCGCACATAATCTCAAATGGGTGCGTTCAGTCAGGTGAAGAAAGAACGGGAGCAGAAGTGAGAGAGCTTTTTAATGACTCGAACGCAGTCACACAGCTCGAGTTGAAGTCAAATGGCGTGTCCTTAGCCAGCAAAAGAGTCAAGGGCCTAGCAATCTTGCTAAAATCCTTGATGAACCGTCTATAGAAACTGGCATGGCCAAGGAAGGCTCGGATATCTCTGACTCATCTGGGAGGAGGGAGATTGGAAATGACCTCAATTTTCGCTTTGTCAACCTCTATGCCATTTTGCGAAATGATATGTCCTAAGACAATACCTTCGCGCACCATGAAGTGGCACTTCTCCCAATTCAAAGTGAGGTTCTTGTCCTTACATTGGGTAAGGACAGCGTCGAGATGCAGCAAACACTGGTTAAAGGAATCGCCGAAGATGGAGAAATCGTCCATGAAGATCTCCAGGAATTTTTCCACCATGTCTGAGAAGATTCCCATCATACACCGCTGGAAGGTAGCGGGCGCATTGCATAACCCAAAGGGCATGCGACGATATGCAAACGTGCCGAAAGGACAAGTGAATGTGGTCTTGTCCTGGTCTTTTTCGGCGATGGGAATCTGATTATAGCCGGAGTAGCCATCAAGAAAGCAGTAGTACTCGTGTCCGGCCAATCGTTCAAGCATTTGGTCAATGAAAGGTAGCGGAAAGTGGTCCTTCCGCATTGCGGCGTTGAGTTTTCTGTAATCGATGCATACTCGCCACCCAGTTTAGGTGCGAGTAGGGATTAACTCGTTCGCCTCGTTAATGATGACCGTTATGCCTGATTTCTTGGGGACAATGTGAATGGGGCTAACCCACTGGCTATCAGAGATAGGGTAAATGATACTGCTATCTAGACATTTTACGATTTCCTTTTTCACAGCCTCTTTCATGACTGGATTGATTCGCCTTTGCAGATCCCTGGCTGGTTTGGCATCATCCATCAGATGAATGTGATGTTCAACGATCAGGGGACTAATCCCCTTGATGTCCGCCATGGACCAGCCAAAAGCTTGCCTATTGCTGTGCAAGACCGCAAGAAGGGCTTTCTCTTGCTCTGGAGCTAGAGAAGCCGAGATGATAATAGGGAGGGTCTCGTTCTCACCCAAGTAAGCGTACTTAAGGTGAGACGGCAAAGGCTTGAGTTCGAGCATTGAAAGTGAAACGATTGAAGGCAAGATTGGTGAAACCGTCTCGAACTCAAAGGATTCTAGCAAAGGTTCAAAACGAATGTAAGCGACCGAGTTGGATGGTTCAGGTAACTCATCCGGAAATTCGAAGGATTCAAACTCGGGTGGTGAGTGGCTAAGGTCGTTCGAGAAAGTGAAACACTCGTAGTCATTGTTAGGCGCAGAAACAGCAGCAGGTTCGAAGAGGAACACACTAGTGGCGTTAAGGTTATCGTGATCGAACAGAAACTCCTCGAATTCACACTCTTCTGGGGTGATCTCCTGGATCGAGCAAACGTCTAGTATATGAGCATTAGGTTCGGAGGGCTGATTCCCCAACCTAAAAATGTTGAGTTCAATCGTCATGTTTCCAAAAGATAGGTTCATCGAACCATTTCGACAATTGATCACAGCATTTGAGGTTGCAAGGAATGGGCGACCGAGTATCACCGGAATTTGATTCCGGGGGTTAGCTACAGGCTGTGTGTCTAATACAATGAAGTCAACAGGGAATATGAAGTCCCCAACCTTGATTAACACATCCTCTAGCTCACCCCTAGGATGGGTGATCGATCGGTCGGCCATTTGGAGAGTACAGTGTGTGGGTTTCAGCTCTCCTACACCTAATTGCTCATATACTGAGTACGGAAGCAGGTTAACACTGGCATCAAGATCTAATAGTGCGCGGTTGATGTTCTTATCCCCAATGGTAATAGAAATCGTAGGACAGCCAGGGTCCTTCCGTTTTTGCGGTAAACATTGGGTAAGAGCATCACTCACAGCACTAGCCAAGAAAACTTTCTTGAGTACCTGAGACTTCCTCTTTTTCGTGCGCAAGTCCTTTAAGATTTTCGCGTAGGACGGGACTTGTTGGACAGCATCTAAAAGGGGAATGTTGATGTTAACCTGCTTAAACAACTCCAGAATCTTCTCCATTTATGGATTTTGTTTATTAGACCTCAACCGGTTTGGAAATGGAACGTTTTTAAAATTGGTTGAGTCCAATGCTTGTGGAGGAGACTGTGGAGTTGGGACGGATCCCAAAGCTGGTGTTTTCGTGGAGTGAGAAGTGGGTCCGTTCAGAGCAGAAGAAGAAGAAGGAGAGCCTTTTGAAGAATGAAGAATAGGCTCAGAAGATGAGGAAGGAGAAGAAGAAGAAGAAGAAGAAGAAGCGGCCGGGGTGTTATTATTCTCAATTATTGTGCCGATGTTGTTGTGCAGCATCCTTCCCGATCTCAACGTAGTCACGGCACTCACATTATGATTCTGTTGTTCAAGAGCAACATGTACATTATGTGGGTGACCGGGATTTGGGAGTGGTTGAGATGGAAGCTTCCCCTTCTCTCGCTCGCTTAAGGCCGCATTCAGTTGTGCTATCTGGGCTTCGATGGTCTTGATGCTTTGCCCGTGTGCAGCAGTGTGTTGCACCAACGACTGAATGGAAGACTGGATGTTTGCGGTGGATTGTGTCGATTGTTTAACGAACGCCTCCAGACTTCGTTCTAGTGAGGAAACCTTATCGTTGTTTGACGGAACAAAGTTGTTTTGAGGAAAAGAATTGTTGGGTGCAAAGTTGTTCGTCTGATTTTGAAAAGGTTGGGGTTGGAAGGGCTGCTGAAATTGATGTTGAGTTTGTTGTTGCGCTTGTTGTTGCGGCGGAGGGGGCCTTTGGAAATTGTTGCCTTGGAATTGATGTTGATTCTGATTCCAGGCGAAATTGGGGTGGTTCCTCCAACCGGGATTGTAGGTGGAAGAGTATGGATCATTTCTTGGTCTTTGTTGAAATACAGCATTAACCCAATCCTGTCCTTGAGATGGTGGATTGTAAGGACACTCTTCGGTTAAGTGAGAAGGATCGGAACAACAAGCACAAATGGTACGAAGGGGAAGAATAGGGGCAGGAACAGGAGATGAAAATTTGCTCTCTATCGCTTCAAGTTTTCTCGTTATTGCAGCCATTTCAGCTTTCATCGCAATAGAGACATCAAGTTGGTGAATTCCGACCCTAGACTGACCAGTAGAAGTAGAGGAAGAAGAAGAAGAAGTTGGTCTGGTGCTCTCCCATTGAAGCGTTTGTTCCGCAAGGTCGTCGAAGAATTGCCACGCTTCCTCGTCAGATTTCGATAGGAAGTGGCCCTGACAAATGGTTTCCAACAACTGTTTGGTTGCTGGGTTCAGGCCCTCGTATAAGGTTTGGCAAAGTTTCCTTTTCTTGATACCATAGTGAGGACACTGAACAAGAAGGTCTTTATACCGGTCAAAGCACTTCCAGAAGGGTTCAGTAGGAAGCTGAGAGAATTTGTTGATTTCGTTACGGATCCTTGCGGTTTTATGATTCGGATAGAATTTCTTGAGAAACGCTTTCACAAACTCGTCCCAACTGGTTATGGAGTGGGAAGCAGTGCTATACAGCCATTTTTCAGCAAGATCGCACAAAGTGAACGGAATGACCCATAGCCGTATAGCATCGTCCGACAGATGGGTAGTTTTCATCATGGCACAAATATTTTGAAACTTGTTGATGAAGATATAGGCATCTTCATATTCAAGCCCATGAAATTTCGGAAGCATGTTAATGAAGTGGGGCTTAATTTCAAAATTATCCCCATTGGCCGGTGGAAGAGAAAAACAGGTGGGAAGTGCAGAACGGGTGGGATAGAAACGATCCTGGAGCGCGATTCGCTGCTGCGCTACAACAGGCGGTGGTGGTGGGTTATTCGCCTCTATAGGAGGTGGAGTCAATCCCGGGAGAGTCAAAGAGATGTTTGGATTAAATCCTGACATCGCGGAAGAAGAGGTTGGTGATGGTAAAGGTGAGGATGTATGAACAGAATTCCGGTCAACGTCGGAGTTGGCCGGCAAAGGTAAGGGTGAAAGAGGCGTGGACGGAGTTTCGACGTCTGAGTCGATTGCGTAGTCGGTAGCGACTAACGTAACGCGGACTAGGCGGGCGCTAGTGTCCCGAGTCCAAGCGGACATACACTAAACGAGTTTAGTATAGTCAAAGCGGAGAAGGTGAGGGAAAGAAAATGTCAATGGAGAAATACGATGGGTGGTGGGTGAAAAAATGGATTCTGGCGACAAAAGGCAAGTTTTTATAAAAGTTTTTGGTTTTGTGTTTTTTTTTCTTTTTCTTTTCTTTTTTGGAAAGAGCTTTACAGAAATATGTACGGACTTACGGCTTCAAGTAATCACAAACAAGATATGCACAATCGCACCTAGATCTAGGGTCACCTAGGTCAGCTAGACAGCTCCTAACTGTTCCAAAGGGCTAGAAATAGGACCTCAAACCGCCTCTTCTCCGCCAATTGCGGCCAGGTAAGTGCCAGGTAAGTAGGAGGCTCCCCACTACGTAAGTAGTAGTCCTAATTAAGTAACCACTTGCCTTGGACACACTTTCCTAGACACCGCAAAGTCAGGATAGGATAAACGACCGATGCCTGTAACTAGTCCTCTGTCCTATTGAGCGCGAAGTTCTTAGGGCTGAGTCTAGTATTTTTTAATTAACAATGGTCAATGCATATGCTTTTTGTGATTTTTGGGGTCCTGGGAAGGGTGATGAAATCCCCACCCAATCTGAATTGGTTTCAAGCCTCTTAAAGTCCTATTAATATATGCAAAGCAGTAACAATCAACTGCAATCAATTTTTATTTTTTTAGCGCGGCGCAAAGAATCCTGCACAAAAACAATTTATTGAAAGGGGGAAGAGAATTTGCGCAAAGAATGCTGCAGAAAACACAGTTCAGAGGAGTTCAGAGGAGTGGAGAAGAAGTCAGAAAAACTCACAAAAATTTTGAAACCATGAAGGCCCCAAATGGCCGCGGTTCCGCGGCCAAACACGTGCTCAGGCCGCGGTTCCGCGGCAGCAAAGAGAGATTGGGCTTCCAATTTTTTTTTGTGTGCTTTATGGGGCGTCCTCTTCTTGTCTGGAGCTCCTGAATCTGGATTTGCTTACTGGATCTGCTCCAGAATCTTTCAGTAGACCGTTTTTTCCATCTTGAATCTGTCGCGGTGTAGCCGCAAAGATATGGGTCTAACTTCCCACGTCTTTGGCACTGAACTTGAACTTCGTTTTATCCTGCACACTTGCATAAAAACTAATCAAAAGATAACAAGATGATTTTTTTTACAATGTATATTTTTTCGGTTATATTTATATTCACAAATTAACCCGAAATTACACAAAGAAATAAACTACCGTCTCCCTGGCAACGGCGCCATTTGATAGGTAGAGTTTTTGCGTGCTTAATTAATTAACGCAATCAAGACGGTTTCGCTTGTAGCTAGCCGGTTGAGTACGGGTCGTCCGCAGGGAGATGGGAATCTTTTTCTATGTGCTTTAACAAGTTAAGTCCAAATGTCCAGGTTTGTTTTTGAGATTAACTATGTGCTTAAATGATATATAAAGAGAGCTTGTTAGGGTTAGGATTAGGTTAGTTTGAGTTAGGAGTCGCTCATTTCTTTCGTTGCCACTCTTAATATCGGTGCTACGGTAATCGGCAACAACGGGGATTAGCACGACTAGGAAGGAACTTGCGAGTATAAGCTAGGCTTTCCAACGCTTAAGTTCTTTCTTTTGGTGCTTGTCCGTCCGTTCTTGGCTCTTAGCCTTAACCTCCGGTTAATTCAACCACAACCGGTCTCACTAAGGAATCACCGCTATCATGTAGGATAGGGTGCCTTAGAGAGCGGATTGTGGTTTAATTAACGGGAGTCCGAATTAAGATGTTGGGCAAGGAAAGAGTGAGAAAGATTTCCTTCTCTCAAACTTTCCTTATCCTACCCTAACAAGTATGAAAACTACTCACCCATTACAAGAAAGATGAAAATAAAACAAAGGAGAAAGATAGAAAGAAAGAGGTTAGAAGATTACAACTAGCTATTTGCGACCTCACCTCGGCAAGGACCAAGCGTAAGCATCATTGTTGTTTAAGGATAAAGAAAAAGAGAACAAGAAAGAAACAAACAACAAATAACAACAACTAGATTAGCAAAAGAAAAATACAAGCAATTATAATTAACAATTACAACAAGATAAGCATGGTAAGAATAAGAACTCCTTTATTCATTCTTCACTCACAAAAGCTCACTACAAGTATTTAATGGAGAAGATATGAGAGGAGGAAGAAGAACAACACATGTATTCTAAAATCTAAATACAAGAATAAGCACCCTTGGCTTTGGCAAATTCTGGACTATTTATAGGCAGGCAACAGAAATTCTAGGGCAACATTTAGAATAAACATAGAATGTCAAAAATACCCTCAAAAGATCGTCAGCTGACAAGGCCGTACGGCCGCGGTTCCGCGGCCCTATTGGGGACTTAGGTCTTCAATTTTGGTGGCTTCTCCTGGTTTGCAGTGCCCTTCAGTCTGGTATATGTTTTTTCTCAGAATTTCTTCACGATTTTTCCAGAATTTCTGTTGATCAAAAGGTGATGTGATGTGGATCTTTTGCCATGATTTTTCTTGAGCTCCACGTAGATATATTGGATCTTATGTTGCCATTGAGCTTTGTGCATGAAAATGACATTGATTTGCCATTTTGTCTCTTTAAACTGGTGTGCGGCAACATACGGATAGAGAGCGAAGACCCATGTTTTACATGTGGTTGGCAGTAATCCGGATTTTGTCGTGCTTTTCCATGAATTTCACCGTTTAGAGCCGAGAACATGTATCCTGCAATTGACTAGCAAATACGGCTCAAGAGTACCTACCGATAAGCAATGTGATAAAAATTGGGCGGTATAAAAATGCAAAAATCTGATATGAACAGAAGTATCGAGACTGAGTATCGGTACTCCGGAGTAGATTAGTGTATATATTTCTTGACCCCGATCGGGACGATGGTTGATTCTACAGCCATGTTTCTTAACCCCGAACGGGACGATGGTTGATCCCACAGCCATTGGTTTTTGACACCAAAGATTTTATACAGGTGTTCATTGGAGAATGAGTTCACTGAACTCTTAGATGGTATTATACCTATTGTCAGATAGAAATTCTAAAGTGACAAGAGTATAGGGTAGTTTTTTGACTTGAGATCGCCATACTGTCTTATATGTGTTCCCACTGTACTTTGATTACTACCTTACCACGTCTTTATAGAGCCTTGCAAACAGGTTTTAGTTAGGTATAGTCCCGAAGCACATGAAGGAAGCGAGCGGTCGAAAGGATTCGCCTCTCCCGGTATAGAGAGTTGATGTTGGCTTTGCTTGATTGACCGTAACCACAAGTCCCTATCCAGGACGGTTGAGATAAACCGATAAGTGTAATCAGTTATATCACTAATGGTTATGAGTTTAACATCATCATGACTTATTGGGTTATTGGGTGTCTGACTGTTTCCACCCCCGACCTGGTATGCGACACTCTCTGACGAAGAGATCGGAATGTACGGTGATTGTCATTGATAGGCTCTGTTAGGTATAGATGAGCTTTCTTGTCGATTTACCTTTCGATTAATACCTGGGTAGCCGTTACGTGCAGCTAATACCGCTGACATGCTTGTAGGTTAACCCATGAGAGGATTGATCTGAACGTGGTTCAGATCAATCGGATATGACCTAACCTACTGCTAGTGTATTGTCTAGTTTTTAGAGTCCCACACAGAGGGTTTCTCGGCTCAGACGAAACGATGTAATGTGCATATGGTGATACGTGCGGGAGTTCGATTAAACACGTGTATTTGATACACGTACATTAATCGGGCGTTTACATAGTACATGCCGGCTCTTTTATAAGCCAGAGTATTAAATCATGTGTTGATTTAATATATATATATATATATATATTCTATTATTATGTTCACTTTCTATTTATCTCTTATTAGCTATTTGTATATGATACAAATACTTATATATATATATTTGATACATATATTTTATGTATATGATACACATGAATGCATCTAGATGGACACCTCATTTTCTTTTTTTATTAAATAATGAAATGAGTCATAAAAGAGAAAAAGTTATAGAGATTTATGAAGCCTTCTAGCACATTTAAAAAAATAAAGATGGCTACTCTCTTTTTGTCCACTAGCTCATTTAATCATCTTCTTTCTCTCTCTTGATTTTCTAGAGAGATAAAGAGAAGAAAAAGAGAGAAAATTAGAAAGTGAATTCTACATCTCATCCTTTCATTTTCTAGCAAATTATGAGAGAAAGCTGCTTCAGAAGATTTGAACTTTTGATGAAGTTGAAGTTTGAGTTGGGTTTTCTTCGAAATGGATCATCTTTGGCGAGGAATTTCATTTGCAAGCTCGTTCCTACGACGATGAAGTCTAGCTTGGGTATTCCACAATTGGGTGGACATGCTGCAAAGGTTGCAGCCCCCTTCTAAACTCTATTCTAGTTTAGTTTGTTCTAATGTTTTATTACAACTTCAAGTGTATGGATGTTTTTGGGATTTATTGTGTTTGGTGCTTGCTTGAAATTTTTTATTTACAATTCCGCCAAGATCTGCAAGTGTTGCGACCCAAGCACCATTCACTAACAGAACCTACACTTCCCTCTTAACCTTAGAGTCCCGAAATGAGGCATATGCCATTCTTAGAACCAACCAGCCCGCTTGCCACTTAGGAGAACATTCCTTGTGATGATTTTCCACCTTCTGACGAGAGGCATATAGGTACTAAGAGGCCTAAGATGATTATTCCTTTGAAGTCTACGACGAAACCCTGTCAGCAATATGCTTCGCCTCAAGTTCACCTAAAACGCGTGTCACACGTGCTCGATCTAAAAGATCGCACGAAGAAACTCAAGAATCGAAAAATTCTCATTTTACAATCTCGACCTCCAAAACATAAGTATATTTTTTTATTTTTACTATATATATAGTATTTTAGGTTATGTTTTATTCTTTTTTAAAAATCCTTCTTTTCTTCATTTTCGTGATGTTATTGCAGGCCGCAAAAGGCTAGTAAGACTTGGAGATCAGTCAGTTTCCGAAGAAGAGGGTTTTGAGGTGGAGCTTGTGCCTCGTGTTGATTTTAGTGGTTCATCCCTGATGATAACAACTGTTGGAGAGGACTGTGAACCTGGAGAAGTAGTTCCTGGTACAAAGATTCAAAAAGTCGTCAGAATTAAAGTTGTAGCAAGTAAGCCACCTCAGAAGCAAGGTCGGCCTAAAAACATCAAGACACTTCCTAAGGATTGACTATAAGGGCTCCCTCTAAAGACGCTCCAACATCTAAGAAACTCACAGAGGCAGAAGGAATTGCGTTAGCGATACATTTTTCAGAATAAAATGCAGCAGTTCAGAAGGCTAAACTTGCAGCTCAAGATGCAGAGCTCGCTGCAGTTCTTAAGGAAACCAGCCTTGATTTTATTGAAGTTGAAATCATCTCTGATCCCCTCAACCCGGATATTCTTGAGCCAAAAACATAAGAAGAGGAGGAAGAGAATACTAGGCTAGCCACAGAGGCATCATAGGGTTGTAATGCAGGTGAATAGGCCATAAAGATGACTTATTTGCATACCCAAGCTGATCCTAACCTACCCATACTCGGCTCTAGTTCGAGAAGCAGTCCTGTATCTGGCGATATAGAATATGGACCTTCCACGGGTATGGAACTCAAATATGATGAATCTCATATTGTAATAACTGGGGCAAGTAATGCTTTTGTGCAATCCTTGCTCACTCCTGAATTACAAGTTTCACTTTCTAATTTATTTGGTATAGGAAATGCAATTGCAAATACGGAGGCTACCCCAACGGTCATCGCTCCTATCATCATTGATGTTGTTGTATCAATTCCTAAAATTACAACAACTATAGAGGTTCAAACTTCAACTTTTGAGGCTCCTATCTTGGAAACATTTCTTGGGCGTCAAGTTTCATCTGTATCAGATCCTACAGTCGCAAAGACTAATATTGTTACTACTTCTGTTGTCGATGAAACCATTCCCATGGAGATAGGAGCAAATGAAGTAGAAGCGACGGGCTCAATGGAGGTTTCTGCTGCGGATGAATCCACCCTCGCAGGAAAAGAAGTAAATGAGGTAGTAATGGCCGACATTCAAACCACCCTTCCTCCCGAAACAATTAATAACACGGAGGGATCAGATACAGAGATGATAGAGTTATGCTCAGATGATGATGTAGAAATGACCAAGGCTGACAAGATTCCTCTGTCCACTATTGAACAACAACTTGATTTACTCGAAACGGTGATACAATTTGCATGACTTACCGTGACTTATTTCATCAGATAATTTCCTATGGATTTTGTAATATTGTACACTTACATGCATACATTTCTTCCCCCTTACCCTTTTAGAAAATATTGGAGCTAATTTAACGCAACTCGTGCTTGAGGGACTCGATGATGAAGTTCAAGGGTGGTTAAACCTTTTACATAAACCTCAAACTTTGTCTAGGGTGCATAAGTCGTCTGAAAAAGTTCAGGAATCAATTAAAGCGGTTGTTCATGACGACATACGTGAGATTCTGGGAAGGACTCCTCTAATTTATTCGCAAGCATTCGTAGAATCAATGAATGTTCTTTCTGTGACTTTACTCAATTTTGGTATCGATCCCGAACCATTCATAGCAGAAGTAACAAAAATATGCAAGCTTCTCAATTGGATACACAAAGCTCTGAGAATTAGTCGGCAACACCGTCAAATTGATGATCAGCTGGTCATCAAGTTTTTTTATAATGATCAAAAGTCTAAGGAGAAAGAACAAGATGGTCAACAAGAGAAACTTCAAGCGATGGACACCCGCAAGAATGATCTCGTGGTGTTGCGCAAAACTCAATATAATGAGGTTTTGCGACTTATTTCCGAAATTAAAGCTGCCAAAGTTAATTTACAAGCAACTAAAACCGAAATGGCGGAGATTGAAGAAAGCATACAACTATGCCAAAAGGCGTTGGAACAAAATAATAAAGATCTCGCCAATTTAAAGATTTGACGCAAACTTGTAATAAAGCAAGCCAATAATCTCCAAACCGCAATCACAACATTAGAAGCACAAATCGCTGAACAACAAGACGCTTTGCGGAATTTCAATTTGAGCCATGTATAAACGGCTCCATTTTCAGTTTCGTTTCTTTCTTCATTATGTTTTTTGGATGTAATTTTGTGAATAATTGAATGAAGTTTCTTGTTCGAAGTTGTATATTTTGCAAAAACTCCTTTGCATTAATCATTTATTTTACATTTTGTCTATCTTTTGATTTTAAAGCATTTGTGTGGGGCCAAAAGCCATAACCTTTATCAACTTTGAGTCTGTCCATATTTATCGTTACAACAGTAGGGTTTTGCGTAGAATATTTTGCTTATATAAATACTCTATTTTATTTGACATGTCTGTTAATTTGTTGATATCATCACGTGACCATATGAAACAGAATTTTGAATACCCTTCCATGGTTATACTCAACCATCCATTTTGGTACCGTCTTTTATAGGCTTTTCTGTAATGTGGATATTTTATCTTGAGGCACAAAGATGAATACTTTAGCGAGCATCCTTTTCAAGACATACTCGGTTCACCTTTAGTAATGTCTTTAATGGCTTACACGGCGATTGGAAATAAATCATGTGGGTCACCTCCTAGAGTATGTCTGACTTATCTTGAATTCAATCCAAACACGAAGAACATTTAAAAGGGTTAGACACTGTCGAGTATTTAAGTTTTGAACCTATCTCTATCTTGTATGGGGCCAGAAATTATTATTTTAATTTTTATTTCAGGCCTATCCATTGTTAAATGTGTTTGAAAGGTTTGACACAAATTTTATTTACAATATCTCTATTAGCATATAGACATCAGAAAAGGTTCGGATTTAAAATCGCCCAACTACTACTTCTGCACCGCTGGGTTCCTCTCACCAGTTTACACTTAAGTATCAAACGCTCGATTTTTAGAAGATGCTTAAGGTTGAAATTATCAACCGCTGCTTCTGTATCTGCCTTCAAGTCGGTGTCCCCTGGGATCGGCCTAAAGCAAACTCGGCCCCTAAAAGGGTCGGTCAACTCATTTTCGGCCCTTTCAATGGCCGATCAACTTATTACCGGCCCCTTCAACGGCCGGTCAACTAATTACCGGCCCCTTAATGGGTTGGTCAACTTATTCCTAGCCCTCTCAACAGTCGGTCAACTTAATTTTGGCCCCTTAACGGGTTGTTCAACTTACTTCTACCCCCTTAATGGGTCGGTCAACTTATTCCCAGCCCTTTCGATGGTCGGTCAACTTATTCCCAGCCCCTTAACGGGTCGGTCAACTTATCCCCGGCCCCTTAACAGGTCAATCAATTTATTCCCGGCCCTTTCAACAGTCGGTCAACTTATTCTCAGCCCCTTAACGAGTCGTTCAACTTATCCTCGGTCCCTTAATAGGTTGGTCAACTTATTCTCAGCTCTTTCAATGGTCGGCCATTTTATTCCACGCCCTTTAATGGGTCGGTCAACTTATTCCTGGCCCTCTCAATAGCCGATCAATCAAGACCCGGACCCCTTAAAGTCCAGTCAACCAATTCTCAGCCCTCTCAATGGCTGGTCAACCAAGACCTGGACCTCTTAAAGTCTGGTCAATCAATTCTCGGCCCTCTCAATGGCCAGTCGACTAAGACCCGAACCCTTTAAAGTCCGGTCAACCAAGACACGGACCCCTTAAAGTCCGGTAAAACGGTGAGCTTGAACCCCTTAAATTCCGATCAAGCGAAGCCCAGACCCCTTAAAGTCCGTTCAAGTGAAGCATAGACCCCTGTAGGGTCCAACCACGATGCGACTCAGCCCTCTTAGGGCCGGCTTGGTCTAAAACCGGTCCCTTTTAAGGACGGCTTGGTCTAGGACCGACCCCCTTTTGTGGCCGACTTGGGTGCACCCCATTTACACTTGTCATGTAATAAGTTTTTTACAAATAACCCCCTCCCATTGTCTTGAAAGGAGTGGTTATTATTTTTTAAATTCAAAGAGGGCTTTTCCCTCTTCTTTTTATTACATTTTTGCCACCCCCTTAGCCTATAAAAGGAGGGTGGATGTCTCATTTTTTGAATAAGACTTTTTATCCTACTCACTTCACAAAACTCTTGTGTACTCTCCCTTCTCATACTTCAATAATAAAGAAGAAGGTTTTACTTCATTTTGGTGGAAATTGGTTCTTCAAGAAAGGTAAGGATGTCGGGATAATTCCCGACAATCATATTCCTCTATCTCTCTCATCTTTATAGTTTTTTGTTTATTTTATCTTCTATGACATCAATGGAAAACGTTTAGTGAATGTGTTCTCTTTATAAATGATAGAAAACTCTTAATGTCGTATTTTATTTATATTTTATTTATTCTTTTCTTAATCGGGGGTATTCTTTAAAGATGTAATTAACAAGACAAATTTTTTAAAATATCATTTACATGTTGTTTTGGAAATGCGACTTTATTGAAAACCCCACTCTGTTATAGAGATTGGTTAAGTATTTTATGAAAGCTCTACTCTATAATATAGAGATTAGCTATTTATTTTTTTTAACCCTACTTAATCGATTAACAACATAACCTTCTTATTTTCTTTATTTCAACACATGAAAAAAAGGTTTTATGTGACTTTATTGAAAACCCCACTCTATTATAGAAGTTGATTAAGTATTTTATGAAAGCCCTACTCTATATTATAGAGATTAGCTATTTAATTTTTTTAGCCCTACTTTATCGGTTAACGCAGTTAAAGATTGGTATTCTATTGTATTTCATCATTATTGATCTCTTCTTTAGTTTTACTATAATTATGTCATGAATATGGGTTGATTGGTTCAATACTGAATAAAGAGAACTATTTATGGTTCTATATTTGTTCGACTATTTAATTAATCATATCCATTCTGTATGACGTTCATTTAACAAACTAAAGAGGGCTAAAGTCTTGAGTTGTTTGGATCATTACTGAATACGGGAATATTATTCTCAATTTCTTGTAATGACTCAAGCACATTCAAACCATATTATTAAAACACAACCACGCGACAACCGATAACGAAAGCGCCAGTCCACCGCTAAACAAATCTTTGGAAACCACAGTGGGAGCACACATTCCCCCATCTTTGAAAAGAAATTTTATAAAATATAAATAGGTGTTGTTTTTCACCATTTTTGCCATTTAGTAATTTTTACTCATCTTTTTATAAAAAGTGATTATGGCAAATACTGTGAACTTCAACGAAAGCGATGTTCTAAGAGTTTTTATCATTATAGAGATCGATTCTATCACGATTCGTGTTCCACTTGATAACATGACGGTGACTACTCAAAGACAAGGGATCGCGAGTCCTATCCGAATCTCAACTCCGGTCATGCCCGCGTAAGCATCCAATCTGGATGTTTCACAAAATAACAATAACTGCCTCATCCCAGTCATTTCAAGGTCCACTAGGAAGAGAGCCAAAGCCACTTCTTCCACCTCAAAGAACATTCGGAGCCAAACATTCTGTCATAGTGACTTTACTCGCAAAGAGCCCTTGGCATCCAATCAAGTTTCCCGTGATAAAGGAAAGAGGGTGATGGAAGATTTGTACTCCCCCACGCCCTACAATACTCTAACGAGGATTTCCCTCCTCTATGCTCCATAAAGGAGGCTTTTCCTTCTTTGTTCACCCACAAAGGCCTAGCCAGTGGCTATGAAGACTGTACCGCCGCCCATCATCATCAGAAAGAAGGTGACAACGGTTGTTCCGAGTTCTCTAATAAAGTATGCAGAAGCTAGTAACATGGTCGAATCGACATCGCCTTCTCAAAAGAAAGCAAGGGCATGCTCCCCTTATCCAAGTTATGTTCCTATAGAATGGCGCCACGAGGATTACGCAAGATACCCACCATCCCCTTAAAGGATCGCAAGCAACCGTTCATAAAATAGTACCGAAGTTAGTCCTACTTTGCTTCCACCTCTCACCGCTCGAGAATATAGGATCATGATAAGGAACGTAGCAGGATTCAAGTTATCTCCTCAAGAACAAAGAACCTTACAGTGACTCCGCAGAGGTATGGAGGAAGTTACCTCACACATCCTAACGACGCTCCCTGTTGGCATTGAGGAACCGAACAATGAACCTACTGAACGAATACCCATTAATGTTTTATTGAGTTGTGGTCTTGTAACTAGGTGTAGGTCTAGATCATTATCTGTATCAAACAATATTGTTATCAATAATGAATCTAATTCTGATTATTTTTCTTCGTCTTATAACATAAACAATATAAACGAAGAAAATTACACTCCTCAAACAGAACAAGTATCGGCCACTAATGAAACATTCTTAGAGGAGCAATTGGCACAACTTCAAAGGAATTTACAAGAGAAAGAAGAGGAATTGAACCATTTTAGAACACATATTCCATCAAATAACTCCAGTGCTGATCCAAATCCTCCTACCATAAGTCAATACAAAGCCAAACACCGTCAATCGACACCATTCAAAAGATGGTAGCAGAAAGTGGAAGAATGTTGTTCCCGCCAAATTTTTTAGCTAAGAGCTACTTGTTCCCTTATAAAAAAGGGAGAGAAGAAAGAGGAAAAGAATCCTCACAGTTTGGCATTACGTGTTAAACACATGGGTGCTTATATGCAAAGCATATAAGCGCTGAAAACAAATAACTAAGGGCCAAACTGGCCTCACATGTTAAAACACGTGGGCGCTCATATACAAAACATATGAGCACTAAATAAAATAAACCCAAAGGCCAAACAGGCCTCACGTGTTAAATATGTGGGCGCTCATGAGCGCTGAACATAAATAACCAAAAGCCAACAGGCTTCACGTGTTAAAAACATGAGCGCTTATATGCAAAGCATATAAGCGCTGGAAAGAGATAATAACTAAAGGCCAAACATGGCTCACGTGTTGCGCTCATATGCAAAGCATATGAGCGCTGTACATAAATAACCAAAGGTCAAACATGCCTCACATGTTAAACATGTGAGCGCGCATATGCAAAGCATATGAGTGCTAAAAATAAACAGGCTAAAACCCACACTAGGGGTCACGTGTTAAACACGTGAGTTTTCTTGTCGCTTTCTTTGGCAGTGCTCACATGCAAAGTATGTGAGCACCCCAATTTAAAATGTTGTCATCTGATAGAATTAAATTCTATGTAATAGAATTAAATTCTATTTGGGAAATATTTTCCCTGATCATTCTAATATGGAAAGATCTTTCTCTAATAGAGAATCTTGGATTTAAAATCTAATGGTGATAAAATATCACCAATTAAACCATCTGATAGAATTAAATTCTACATGCGAAATATTTCCCTGATCTTCCTCAAATTAGAAAGATCTTCTCTGATCCAACGGTGATTATAAAATCACCCATCGATCATCTGATAGAATAAAATTCTATCTTAGGAAAATATTTTCCTAATCTTGTTAAACTAACAAGATATTCATATAACAGAATTAAATTCTATATTAGGAAAATATATTCCTAATCTTGTTAAACTAACAAAATATTCATATGATAGAATAAAATTCTAATCTTGTTAAACTAACAAGATATTCATATGATAGAATAAAATTCTATATGATAGAATAAAATTCTATATGATAGAATTAAATTCAATGTTCTAATCTTGGTAAACTAACAAGATATTCATATGATAGAATTAAATTCTATGTTAGAAAAATATATTCCTAATCTTGTTAAACTAAACAAACAAGATATTCATATGATAAAATAAAATTCTAATCTTGTTAAACTAACAAGATATTCATATGATAGAATAAAATTCTATATGATAGAATTAAATTCTATGTTGGAATAAAATTTTAATCTTGTTAAATCAACAAGATATTCATATGTTAGAATAAAATTCTATCTTAAGAAAATATTTCCTAATCTTTTTAAACAAACAAAAAATCTTCTTTCTTAAACAGAGGGCCTTTTGATTAAAAATACAATGGGGATAAAATTCACTGATTGATCTAAAACATTATTTTAATTGATCATGAAATCAATCATGATCTCTCAATAAGAGATTTTCTCAACAAATTGATTTTTCTCTTCTCCTATAAATATGAGTAAAGAGATTAATCAAAAGGGAAAGAGGAAAAAAGAAGACACCCTATAAGCTTCTGTAAAAATACAGAAGGCACTCAAAACAACAGAGAATTTAATTCTCTCAAAAAAGAATATTTCCCTCCTAAAAAACCCTAGGTAAAGAAAAAAGAAGAGATCAAAATATCTCCTTTACCTAATATACCATATCTAAGGGTTTAACCCTTCTCAAAAAACTTAGTTCTTTCTCTGGATCTGAGATCCACAAGACAAGTCTTCCACAAGTTGAGAATTTAATTCTCATCGAGAAAATTTTGTTCTTAAGAATCAAAGATTCAGGAAAGAACAAAATTGAAAAGAAAGAAGATGGAATTCATAATATTTCAGGAACTTAGTTCCTTCAAATCAAGAACTTAGTTCTTTAAAGAACCCGATCCAAGATTCTCAAAATAGTGATCTTGGTGATTCTTAAGGGTCAAAACACCATTAAAAGAGGTTTAACCTCTCTGAAAACATAAACATGGAAAATATGGAGTTCATAATGCTCCTGGAACTTAGTTTCTTCAAATCAAGAACTTAGTTAAAGAACATGATCCCAGATTCTCAAAATAATGATCTTGGTGATCGTTAATGGTCAAAATACCATTAACAGAGATTTAAGTTCTCTAAAAATATCAACAGAAATTAAATCTCCAAAAACATAGCGCCTGTTCATATCAGATTTTTGCATTTTTATACCGCCCATTCTTAATCACATTACATATAAATAGGTGTTTTTGATCCATGTCTGCTAAATAGTTGCAGATTACAGGTTCTTAGATCGTTACAGTGAAATACATGAAAAGTCGCTACAAATGTGAGACTACGACCAATAATAGATGAATCCTTATGATGCCAACTACCAGTTTAAGGAACAAATGGAAAATTATTAGACAGTTCAATGCACAAGGGCAGCACAAGATTCAAGACTTTAACACGAAGCTCAAGGCAAAAGTCCACATCATTCTTCACTGTTGGAAATCTGGAAGGAAATAGAAGAGATTCTGAGAAACCAAGTAAAGAAAACAGAAGATAAAAGCAACACAGAGAAACCCTGAAGAGATGGGCCCAAGAACCCACCATATGGCCGCGGAACCACGGCCAAACAGGCCTTTCTGCCGCGGTTCCGCGGCCATCATATGCACGAGTCGGTAGGGTATCGGTGCTTTGACTCGGTCTTTGGGGTTGTTTTGTAATTTCATGTATGGATCAGAATGTAAACCTAGGATTTTTCTTATCTATAAATAGGAGGGCTCAAAGCCTCTTTTTGGGGTGTGTCTCTTTTAGGGTGCCTTTCTTAGGATGCTTCTTTTTAATTTCTAGATCTAGATTTAATTCTCATTTTTGTTATGAATCGTTGAGAGGTCATCAATAAAAGTAAGCTTTTCTTTTATCTTGCATTGTTATTTTTATCTGCAATTTATTACCTGCAATTTCTTATCTGTTCTTTTATTATTTGTAAATTAATTTATCATTCAAAAAGAAAATATAAAAATGAATTTTATCATCACTTTCCTAATGAGTGAGTAATTCCTCACTTGTTAGGGTTAGGATAGGGAAGGTTTGAGAGAAGGAAATCTCTCTGATTCCTCTCTTTGCCAATATAATTTTATTAAAAGGACTCTTTTTAAATCAACCACACACCGCTCACTACGGTACCCTATCCCACGTGATAGCGGTGATTCCCTAGTTAGACCGGGTGTGATTGAATTAACTGGAGGTTAGGGTTAAGAGCCAAGAACGGACGGACAAGGACCAAAAGGAAGAAAGTTAGTTTCTTCCCAGTCGTGCTAATCCCCGTTGTTGCCAATTACCCTAACACCTTTATTCACAACTAAGACATTGATAGAAGCGAGAAGATCCCTATCTCAAACTAATCTAATCCTAACCCTAGCAAGATTTTTATCAACTTTTATCTCATTCTTAGATCTTAAAACAAAACCACCAATTTTTTGCACTTAACTCGTTAAAACATAAAGAAAAGGAATTCTTCTCCCTGTGGATCGACCCGTACTCAACCGGCTAGCTACCAAGCGACACCGTCTTGATTGCGCTATATTCTTAAACTTTAAACGCACACGCAAAACATATATCAATCAAATGGCGCCGTTTCCGGGAAGACGGTAGTCTCTTTCTTCGTGTAATTTCGGGTTAAATTTTTTTTAAAAATCATAAAAATCGAAAAATTTTAAAACAAAAAAAATTAAAACAAAATAAAAATAAAAATCATCTTGTTCTTTTTGAAAGGTTTTTGTACAAGTATGCAGGCTTGGAGCAAACTCTGTTTCAGATCTGGAGCAAGCCCAGTGAACAAATCAAGAAACAGTGGATCTGAACAAACAGGGGAAAACCAAAACAACACAGAGAAAAAATTTGGAGATCTAAACCAACTAAACCGCTGCGGAACCGCGGCAGATTCAAGCAGTTGACCGCGGAACCCTGTGACGTCAGCACCCCAAATTTCTCTGTGAGTATTTTTTTTTATCTCCTACCCCCTGAACTCCACTAAAAAATTTCCTGCAGGTATTCTTTGCACAGCAACTTCTTCTTCCTATCCAATAAATTGTTTTTGTATAGGATTCTTTGCGTTGCAAAATAAAAAATTTTGAAAGTGTCTTAGATTTTTGGTTGTTCCTGCTTTGCATAATTAATACGGAATTTAAGGGGCTATAACACCAATTCAGATTGGGTAGGGATTTCATCACCCTTCCTAAGACCCCAAAAATTACTAAAAGCATATGCATCACCCTTGAGTTCATTAAAAAATATCTAGGCTCAGCCAATTAAGGACTGTCGTGCTCATTAGGACAAAAGAAGGTTGTGGGCATTCAGTCGTTTATCTAAACCTGACTTTGTGGTGCCTAGGCTAGATAAGTGAGAAATGTAACTTTAAAAGGCCCGTCTCACGGTGATTCGTGAGCGGATCTCTCCTTTCTTTATTTGTGCTTACCTGGCCACAATTGGCGGTGAAGAGGCTATTTGAGGGATATCTCACAACTTGTCGCTTTGGAACAGTTAGGAGCAGTTTAGTTGACTTAGGAGACCCTAGCTCTAGGTTTGATTGTGCATATTTAAACTATGGTTGTTTGAAATTGTGCCGTAGTTCTGTACAAATTTTGCAAAAAAAAACTCTTTCTAAAAAAAACACTTTCAAAAATTTCAAAACTCCAAAAACAAACAATTTTTTTTTAAAAAAACAAAAAATATTAAAATAAAATTAAAAAATCGCATTATTTTTCTTCTCCTTTCTCTCATCACATCATGGGTACCCCACCTCACAAAACTCTTGCCGAACTTTGGTACCCTCAACTAGACATTACTTTCTACGTTTCTTGTTTTAGTCGAATTTCGAACGACCCCACCATGCCCAAATTTTTTTTGAAAGATCGAATAGACACGTCTAGGACAACCAGTTGGACTCCACAATCCACCTTATATCAATCATTTCAACCTTCACCACTTTCTTACGTTGATACCCCTTATTCGAGTCATGTTGTAACTCCGAAACCCATGTCTATTGCTGAACATATTGAACAATCTCGTAACCGATCTTTCACTCCTTTCACCACTGCGTATTCTTTGGATCAACAATTTCATTCACCTTCTTATCCAAATATTGATCTTACTCATGTCCAACCATTCAATTCCTATCAGTCCTACCCAACTTTTGCACCTTCCCTAGACATTGCTTCTACACAGCCATTTGGGAGTTTCACGTATCCAAACAACTTTGAATCTTTTACTGAAACCCCGTCACAACCCATGTCTAGTCTGGAACAGTTGTTGGAAGACTTTATGGTAGCGCCATGCCAACAGATGAGGGATTTGAATGCGTCCATGGCCGCCCTTATACAACCTAGTGACTTGGTAGCTAGTTTCCAACTAGCTCCAAATTTTCCAATGTATGATGAGGCGGTTGGAAAGATTGATAATTTGAGTGGAGAGAGTGAGTTGTGCACCCTTCCAAATCAAACCTACCCATCCCCAATTGAATCTCACAATTCCGGTTTTGAATGTCTAAGTGTTCCAAATGATTCACCAGTTGAAAATAAAACGTTTAATGAGTTGTGCGACTTTGTAGTATTTGATTTACCTGATTGTGAAGGGTCCCTTTCGAGTGAAACCATCACCAATCCTTTTGACCTCTACATCTCCACTCTAGAACCTGAATTGATTAAAATCCATGCTTTTGATGAGGTGTCTGAAAAAATTGATTTTCACTTGATTGAGGATATAGACGCTGGGAATATTTTGGATGATGAACCCACAGATTTGGATGAGTTTCTCTCTCCAATTCATCATCCCAAGTCATTAACTGTTTTTCCCGAACTTCATATGCGTCTTGATTTTGATGAGAATTGCATGGATAAGCTAAATTTTGAGGAGAGTATTGAGGAAATTATTGAGGATGAAGCGGTTTTACTTGAGGAGTCAGATTTTCCAATTCATTATATCCCTTTAATTGACTGCGCACACCCTCCTGAATCTTTAACCGATGCCCTTTCTCAATCACTTCCCTCCATCCTCGTTACGACCTTACAAGAAACCGTTACACTTTCATTTTTTATGTCTGGTTTACCAAGTTCGACGTACCCATGTTTTCTCACGAATCTTGAGGGATTTGACCTCATTTCTCAGTGGGTTGATAGATTAGCACAATCACTTTTTACACATCGGTCATTACAAATTGTGCTAATTTATACACTCGATCTCCACCCTCAAGTTCGTATTCAACTTTTTTCTCCCACTTTCTCAGGTTCTTCTTCTATTCGTCCAATAATATCAGTGAGTGTTGATGAATCACAATCCAATAATTCAAGTTTGATCATTCCAGAAAGCCAACTTGTTTTGGATACTTTTGAAAATGAGGTAGATGAGTTTTTCGAGTCTCCTACCTCCATAATTTTTGACAAATCAAGTATGATAAATTCTGGCACAAAACTTACTGCAAGTAAAATGTTCAATTACATCGAAGAGAGTTTTGAAGAACTTTTTGCTGACGAACTTGCATTCCTAAACAACAAAGATTTTGTGATTAATCAACCTCCACCTATAGAACTTGAAACACCACCCTTTCTTCTTATAAAATACGAGAATGCCAATATTCCACTCATTTCTGATCATTCACATTCTCTTTTTTATGTATCATTATCTCTTATCTCCTCACATTCACGTTCACGCAAACCTTTTCCATACCACCACTTATCTCTTCCCCACTTCTTCTTGGCTCTATATAACATGTTCTTCCACCGACCTATACGTTACATTGATAAATTCTTCAAATGGTTGGTGTTGACTTTTGGTCTTTGCAAAGCTTGGTATTGACCAATAACTTTGAACCCTCTCTTTAAAAGCTTAACATTGTTTAACTCAAGTTTTGGGGGGGTATAATTTGGCTCTTGAAAATGATTTTTTCTAACTCAAAGTGGTGAGCCAAAAATAAGTTTGAGAGAGATTTTCACGATCATATTTCATGTCCCCGTTAATAAATTTTTCCTCCCAAGTTTATAAGTTTATGAGATTTAAAAATTGGCAACAGTGGAAACAATGTTTCACTTAAGTTTGGAGGGAACCTTTTTATGTATATATATTTTGTTTTCCCCACTTCATTTGCAACTTAAAAATCTCCAAAAATCCATCAAAATTCAATACAAAATCCCACAAACTCTAAATCAAATCTTTATCCAATTTTCTTTGGCCAAATTAGCTTGGAATCTTGAAGCAATAAACCATTTAGGGAGGCTATGTTGCAAGTTTGATCTCTTGATTTTGAGGTATAAATCCTAACCGTATGGTTTAATTGTTGGATAATTACTTCAATCTAAGCTAATTAAGTGTTTAATTATGGTTTTAATTTCAAGATTTAAATTTCAAGAGAAGGGTTTGGATCAAGTTAAGGTTTTTATTACTTGCTTAAGGTTGCAATGCGTAGATTAGTATCTAAGGACTTGCAAAATCTAGTCTAGTTGTTAATTTGTAAATTGTTACTTTAAAATTGTTAAAATTAGATAATTGTGCAAACTAGGTTTTTAGAATTAATATAAATTGGTGAGATAAAATTTTAGTAAAGCTTTGTGTGGTTTAATTAAGCTATTTAGTGAGCATTGTGGCCACTAGAATGGTTAAAACATCTAGATTTGAACTTAAATGGAAATTGATGCTTACTAGGTTTGCGGGAAAAATAGTGTTTAATTGAGTTTGTGGTTTTGATGATTTATAACCTATTTCATATATTATCTAGAGTGTTGTGAATGCACGATTGGTGCGAGTGGGTTTTAGACTTGGGAGTTGTCACGTTTAGCAACCCTAGTTGTAGTTTGTGGCGTTGTCGCGAGCGCGTTTTGTGCACCAAGTGTGCGCGCGTCTTGTTGTGCATGTGATTGACTTGTGTCTTTTTTTGCGCGACTATTCATACATTTATTTTCTTAATTGCTTGTGTACGATTCTAGGATCGGGTGCAGAGCCGTCGGACGCGGCGCGGAAAAACAAGGTGGAGATTGGATCATACTAGCCGAGGCGTCCCGGTGAGTAGATGTACACATCTATGGGGGGATCGTCTGGATGGCGTGAGGCGCCCGACAGTAGGATTTACTAGTAGTACTGGCATTTATATGCGTAGTTTTCTAGTTAGCCATCTCATCACATTGCATCGTTATATGTGTGTGTGTGTGATATCATCTCATAGGACACTTACACCATTACTATTGGTTAATATTGCACGTGCACTATTCAAGCGAACATACACACCTTTGGTAATTGCTATGTCACGAACACTATAGAACTTGCTTAAAATTGGTATTAGTGCAATTGCATCGTATATGATCCGTAGACTTATACTTGTATATTCATTTCATTAAGATGGATACATAGAATCATTAATCATATATACATACCTCCTTGCATCATGATTCATGCATAGTTTCTGGCCGTATTTCGCATGGCATATACTACTGTATCATAGATTTCCACATCACTGGCATGTTTATATACTGTGATCCTTCTTGAGGATTTCAGTATTTATGAAATTTCTGAATTTTGGGGGAAACCGCAAGAATTTATAAACTTATTATCCTTTTAAAAATACAAGTTGAGGTTTTCTCGTGATGTATGTGTCGTATACCATGAGTTTTCCTGATTGCTGTTGGTTTTCAAGACCCGATTCGAGGAGTGGATGAATCGTCTCGGGTACATGGTGGGCCCGGTATGGTACCCCGGGGCAAGAAGCTCGAGCTGTAGACGATGAGCCTGGCAGGGGCAGACTACCTACCGGTGATGGCTGGCGTGGCGGATATCCGGAGGATACCGACCGTAGTCGTGAGATTTGATGATATGAGCCGATCCGAACTGACGGAGCCCGAGATATTGAGATATTGATATATTGAGACATCGAGATGTCGAGACATTGAGATATTGAGACATTGATATATTCATATTTTGTGTCGATACTTGACACGGATTTCTGATGATTTCACTGACGATACCTCAATTATTTTACAAAAGTTTTATTAAGAAAAGAATACAGAATTTTTTCATACCAAACATATACAGGTTTCGTGTTGATTCTACATGCATGTTGCATACATACTAGTGCATCGTATCATATCGGTATATGTAGGTTGTGACGCATCTGCGTGCATACTTACGATAGCCTTATTAGATATTATTTACTACTCATGAGTTGGCAACTCACCCCCATTGTGCCACAGTATCTTGCAGGTCTGACCCGTCGGCACAGTAGCGGCGGGTGTATCTTCTTTCCGCTTCGTTTGCTTCGACTTGCAGCTTGCTCATAAGTGGGTTTTGGACGATTTTCTTTTGCTCCCACCATGTATTTTATTGTATCTAGTATACTCGATCTACCTTGCGTACATTGGACTTAGATGGTGAGCTTGTGAGATTTGTATACATTCTATTTCTGGTGTCGATGCTCACTTGAGTCGACGAGTTGTTTTCTTACTTTCGTGCTTTTATATGCTTATTTTCATACTTGATGATATATATTGCATGTGGTTATGATTCTGCCTTTGGCGAAGAACTAGCTCCCGCTTGGGGATGCCTTTATTCTTATATATATATGTATTTTCATGTGTTGTACCCGTTTGGGGGCCAGTATTTACAATGGACACTCTGTCAAAATTTTCGAGAAATTTTGATAATTTTAAAATGTTTGTTGTGACTTAATTTATTAAAATCGCTTTCTTTTAATAAGTTTTCCTTCACTCTATTTCTTTATTTGGTTTAGATTTCTGGATTTTGGCTTATTAGATTACGTTATGCCTTTAGACATTTCGTAATTTAAGTGCCAGTCACGTTCCGTACCTTCGGGTCATGACAAAGTTGGTATCAGAGCGTAGGGTTTTACCTTTCTGAGTGTAGGATGACCCTTGGTAGATGGAATAGGTGACTTAAGCAGAGTGGCGTAGCGTGTATATGTTCCGCGGCATACTTACAATACAGTACTCCGCCTAAGTGACCTTAGGATATATATTTGCTTGTATTTCCCTCCTTGATTCCGGAAATCCTTTGATTCGATTGCAATGTTCCTATCGATCCTGTTTCTTGTTCCAGCCACTATGTCACCGAAGACTACGAGGGCCAGAGGGCTACCGCCAGGGATGAGATTAGTGTAGGCTCGTTTGAGACAAGGACCGATTAGGGCGGTACGCCTACCCCTCAGGGACAGAATGGTCCGCCTTTTCTAGGATGGCTAGGCTGGAGTCAAGTATTCAGGACTTGTAACAGATGGTTGGATTATTGGTTGAGGCTAGCCAAGCTCCGAGAGCCGATGATGTCCCTCCTATTTCAGCGATTGTGATTGTACCTGCTGCACTGGCAGCTGTTTCTGTTATTACCAAGTTTATTTCCGTATCCTTATAGAAGTTTTTTAGGCTGAGGCCTCCAGTTTGTTTCTACCGGCACAGATGTAGCGAAGGATACGTAGACAATTCTCGACAGGATGGCTAGAATTATCATTCACAGAGATGTTCTGACAAGATATGGGTTGAGTTTGCAAGTTTTCGTCTAGAGGTCTTGCTCAGACGTGGTGCGAGTCAGTTGAGAGAGGATGAGCTGCAGATATACTTCCTATGATTTGGGATGAGTTCATAGCTATATTTCTTACTCGTTTCCTTCCGGAGAGTGTTCGAGATGTCCGAGCTCGTAGTTTTGAGTCTTTGCGCAAGACTCCTGGGTTGACAGTGTCCGAGTACGACATTCAGATTTCTTAGTAGTTCGATATGCTTCTTATCTGGAGGACACTGAAGAGAAATGGATAAAGAGGTTCGTGTGGAGATTGTACATACAGTTATTGCTTGCTATAGGCACCCAGCATTTTGACACTTATGCAGCTGCGATGGATGCAACCTTACTGCTAGAGGAGCGCATTTCTGAGACTTTGGTCGTATCTGGACCAAAGCGGATTTGTACCAGTATGACAGCTTAAAGGCGGTTAGATAGACGCCGTTGTGACAGGCTAATCTTTTGGTCGCTCGATATGTTGTTCGTTCGTGATTCATTCGCATCGGAGATAAGGATTCTTTTGTTGATTTGATTCTTCCCGATATGTTAGACTTTGACATTCTTCTGGCCTTGGATTAGTTAGCCACGTATTATGCGTCCGTAGACTGCCATGAGTAAACAGTCGAATTTAGTCTTCTGGGTGAGCCAGTTCTTGTTTTTCGGGGAGAATGTAGCGCCACCCTTCCCAGTGTGACTTTTTCTCTTCGCGTTAGTCAGCTCCTGAGGAAAGGATGTCATGGATTCTTAGCGTATGTTCTTCATGTTGAAGCCATAAAGGTTTCGTTGGACCAGGTCCCGATTGAGAGGGAATTTCAAAATGTCTTCCCTGACAAGTTGCTTGGTTTGTCGCCAGAGCGCGATATTGAGTTCTGCTTTGACTTGATTCCTGGCACGGAGTCTTCTTCTATACCGCCATATTGGATGGATCCGGCGGAGTTTAAGTAATTGATGGATCAGTTGTAAGATTTGTTGGATAGAGGGCCTACTCGTCCGAGTGCGTCACCTTGGGTGCTCCTGTTCTGTTCGTCAAGAAGAAGACGGTAGTTTGCGACTATGTGTTGATTATCATCAGTTGAATTGGATTACTGTGTGGAATGAATATTCCTTACCTCACATCGACGATTCTTTTTATTAGCTCCAGGGTGCGGGACATTTCTCGAAGATTAAGTTGCGATCGGGTTACTACCAGTTGTGGGTTCGAGAGGATGATATTCCGAAGATTATTTTTCATACAAGTTACGGGCATTATGAGTTTTAGTGATGTCGTTCGAGCTCACCAATGCCCCAGCAGTGTTTATGGATTGGATGAACCAAATATCCAGGACATTCTTGATCAGTTTATCATCGTGTCCATTGATGACGTCTTAGTGTACTTTTGGAGCCGAGTAGAGCCTAGGTAGTGATTGAGGATTTTGTTGCAGATTTTGAGGGAGCACCAGTTATTCGCTAAATTATCCACGTGTGTTTTCTGGTTGGATAGTGTGGACTTTTGGGATCACGTAGTACGAAAGATGGTAAGTATGGAACCGAAGGAGATCGAGGTCGTTCAGCGCTGGCCCAGACCTGTATCAGTGATAGAGGTTCGCAGCATTTTTGGGTTGACCCGGAAGAGAGTTCCTTTTCTTTGGACCGGGAATTGTAAACAATGTTTTCAGCAGTTGAATACACGTTAGACGACTGCACAGTTTTATCTTTGCCTTCAGGATCATGCGGTTTTATTGGTTATTGCGATACTTCTCGGCAGTTGAAGAAGCACGAGCAGAAATATTCCACTCATGACTAAAGGATGGCCGTAGTGATTTTACACTTAAGATTTGGAGACGAGTCGTGCCAGATATTTACGGACCACAAGAAGCTTAAGATACATCTTTCAGTAGTGAGATCTAAATTTAAGATAGCGCCGATATATGGGGCTAGTGAAAGACTATGACTGCGAGATTCCTTATCGTTCGGGCAAGAAGATTGTTGTGGTAGATGTTTTGAGTCGGAGGCCAGAGGTAACTTTTCTTGTTTGAGCACAGTTCAGAGACAGTCGACAGCAGATTAGCAGAATCTTTGTGACAGCTGAGTATAGCTCGAGTTACGTTGACCGAGGGACAACTCGCCCGTGACCGTGCATGTCCACAGTAATGGACCGTATCAGTGAGGCATAGTCCGATGACGTTCGTTGGTCAGAGATCATGGAGCAAGTTTGACAGGGCAGAGATTCACAGTTCATGATTGATGATTAGGGAGTACTACGATTTAGGACTCGAATGTGTGTACCAGATTTCGAGGGACGGAGACACGAGATCTTAGAAGAGGCGCATCGGTCAGTATATAGTGTTCATCCGGTCTCCACCAAGATGTATTATGATTTGAGAGAAGTCTACTAGTGTGAAGGGATAAAGAGAGATGTCACAGATTTTATTTCGGGATGCTGACTTGTCAGCAAATCAAGGCCGAGTATCAGAGGCCAGCAGAAGAATTTCAACCCTTGCCCATTCCGGAGTGAAAATGGGAACATATTTCAATGGATTGTATCGTGGGTCTACTTAGAACCAGTCAAGAGTATGACTCTATTTGAGTGATCGTAAACCAATTGATGGAAGCAGCTCATTTTTTACCAGTCAAGACCATTTTCGGATCATTCTGTATGCTCAGATATAGGTTGATAATATGGTGCGACTACATGTGGTTCCGACTTGTATGGTGTCTGATAGAGGCACCCAGTTCGCCAACCGACTATGGCGGAACTTCAGGAGGCTTTGGACACCATTTGAGTTTCAGTGCAGTTTTCTATCTGCAGGCCGACGGTCAATCAGAGAGTACTATTCAGATTCTTGAGTACATACTCCGAGCTTGCGTTCTAGATTTCATGGCAGTTGGGATCGTCTATTGCCCTTGATAAGGTTTTCCTACAATAACAGCTTCCAGGAAGCGATTCAGATGGCACACCTTGAGGCGTTTTGTGGGGAGAGATGTCGATTACCCATAAGTTGGTCAGAGCTCAGTGAGAGCAGTATTTTGGGGCCACGGATTGAGCGGGACACGACCGAAAAGATTCAGTTGATTCGGAATGGAATAAGAGCGGCCTAGGGCAGGCAAAAGTTTTATGCTGATAGACGCCGTTGGCAATCATGTTTTCTTGAAGGTTTCTCCGATGGAGGGCATGTTGAGAGTTAGGAGGAAGGGAAGCTTAGTTTCAGATATGTAGGTTCTTAGATATTCTCGAGCGTGTCAGCAAAGTGTTATTGTTTGGCTTTTCCACCTGACTTTCTAGATGTTCACCCCGTGTTTCATGTATCGATACTCCGCAAGTACCTTCTTGTCCCTCTCACGCGATACAACATCAGACGATCCAGCTGGAGCGCAATCTTTCTTTCGCAAGAGCGGCCGATAATCATTCCAGATCGGCAGGTGAAGAAACCGAGGTCCGAGGAAAAACCGTCCGTAATTGTTCTATGGCGTGGTCCGAGCGGCGAAGAGAACACGTGGAAAGCCGAGGACGAGATGAGAGAGAGTTATTCCCGTGTGCGTAATTAGATTTTAAATTCGGGGACCGAATTTCTTTAAGGGGGAAGATTGTAATGTTTTAAAAATAAATAAATAAATAAAAATCGTTTAGGCGAATTTTCCGATAATCGGTAAAATAATTTGTGTTTTCCGTAAAAACCAAGATATAATTATTTTTCAACATAGACTTAAATACATTTATTTTAACTATATAATTGTTAGTATTTGGTATTTAATTGGTCACTTATAAATTGTTAGTTTAATTAAATATTTTTCCTTAATTAATTAATTTAAATATTATTATAAGCTTTCATTTATACATTAAATTAGTGTAAATTACAAATTGTAATGGGTTAATTATATTTAGTGAACCATGACCACTCAATACTAAGTTTGTAACATGTTTCCTCTCTCTTATTTTTTTCGTCTCTAAAGTTCTAGAAAAATCTAGGATAAATTAGAAAAGAAGGAAATAAATTAATTAAGGAAATAAGTGAAATGATGTATTAATTAAAGATACTTCTACACATATCCGCACACTTCACTCTCTCTCCTTTTTTTTCCTAGCTCATGGCCGAACCCAAGCTGCCCCCAGTCTCCATTTTTCCCACTTCATTTCCAACTCAAAAATCTCCAAAAATCCATCAAAAATCAATACAAAATCCCACAAACTCTAAATCAAATCTTTATCCAATTTTCTTTGGCCAAATTAGCTTGGAATCTTGAAGCAAGAAACCATTTAGGGAGGCTATGTTGCAAGTTTGATCTCTTGGGTTTGAGGTATAAATCCTAATCGTGTGGTTTAATTGTTGGATAATAACTTCAATCTAAGCTAATTAAGTGTTTAATTATGGTTTTAATTTCAAGATTTAAATTTCAAGAGAAGGGTTTGGATCAAGTTAAGGTTTTTATTACTTGCTTAAGGTTGCAATGTGTAGATTAGTATCTAAGAACTTGCAAAATCTAGTCTAGTTGTTAATTTGTAAATTGTTACTTTAAAATTATTAAAATTAGATAATTTTGCAAACTAGGTTTTTAGAATTAATATAAATTGGTGAGATAAAATTTTAGTAAAGGTTTGTGTGGTTTAATTAAGCTATTTAGTGAGTACTGTGGCCACTAGAATGGTTAAAACATCTAGATTTGAACTTAAATGGAAATTGATGCTTACTAGGTTTGCGGGAAAAATAGCTTTTAATTGAGTTTGAGATTTTGATGATTTATAACCTATTTCATATATTATCTAGAGTGTTGTGAATGCGCGATTGGTGCGAGTGGGTTTAGGCTTGGGGGTTGTCACGTTTAGCGACCCTAGTTGTAGTTTGTGACGTTGTCGCGAGCGCGTTTTGTACACCAAGTGTGCGCGCGTCTTGTTGTGCGTGTGATTGACTTATGTCGTTTGTTCCGGGACTATTCGTACATTTATTTTCTTAATTGCTTGAGTACAATTCTAGGATTGGGTGCAGAAACGTCGGACGCAATGCGGAAAAACAAAGCAGAGATTGGATCATACTAGCCGAGACGTCCCGGTGAGTAGATGTACACATCTATGGGGGGATCGTCTGGATGGCGCGAAGCGCCCGATAGTAAGATTTACTAGTAGTACTGGCATTTATTTGCGTAGTTTCCTAATTATCCATCTCATTGCATCACATCGTTATATATATGTGTGTGTGTGTGTGTGTGTGTGTGTGTGTGATATCATCTCATAGGACACTTGCACCATTACCATTGGTTCATGCTGCATGTGCACTATTCATGCGAACACACACGTCTTTGGTAATTGCTATGTCACGAACACTATAGAACTTGCTTAAAATTGGTATTAGTGCAATTGCATCATATATGATCCGTAGACTTATACTTGTATATTCATTTCATTAAGATGGATACGTAGAATTATTAATCATATATACATACCTCATTGCATCATGATTCATGCATAGTTTCTGACCGTACTCGCATGGTATATACTACCGTATCATAGATTTCCACATCACTGGCATGTTTATATATTGTGATCCTTCTCGAGAACTTCAGTATTTATGAGATTTCTGGATTTTGGGAAAAACCGCAAGAATTTATAAACTTATTATCCTTTTAAAAATGCAAGTTGCGGTTTTCTCGTGATGTATGTGTCGTCTACCATGAGTTTTCCTGATTGCTATTGGTTTTCGAGACCCGATTCGAGGAGTGGATGAATCGTCTCGGGTACATGGTGGGCCCGGTATGGTATCCCGGGGCAAGAAGCTCGAGCTGTAGACGATGAGCCTGGCAGGGGCAGACTACCTACCGGTGATGTCTGGCACGAAGGATATCCAGAAAATACCGACCGTAGTCGTGAGATTTGATGATATGGGCCGATCCGGACTGACGGAGCCCGAGATATTGATATATTGATACATTAAGACATCAAGATGTCGAGACATTAAGATATTGAGATATTGATATATTCATATTTTTTGTCGATACTTGACACGGATTTCTAATAATTTCATTGACGATACCTCAGTTATTTTACAAAAGTTTTATTAAGAATAGAATACAGATTTTTTTCATACCAAACATATACAGGTTTCGTGTTGATTCTGCATTCATGTTGCATGCATACTAGTGTATCGTATCATATCGGTATATGTAGGTTGTGACGCATCTGCGTGCATGCTTACGATATCCTTATTAGATATTACTTACTACTCACGAGTTGGCAACTCACCCTCGTTGTGCCACAGTATCTTGCAGGTCTGACCCTTAGCACAGTAGCGGTGGGTGTATCTTCTTTCCACTTCATTTTCTTCAGCTTGCAACTTGCTCATAGGTTGGTTTTAGAGGATTTTTTTTTGCTCCCACTGTGTATTTTATTGTATCTAGTATACTCCATCTACCTTTCGTACATTGGACTTAGATGATGAGCTTGTGAGATTTGTAAACATTCTATTTCTGGTGTCGATGCTCACTTGAGCCAACAAGTTGTTTTCTTACTTTCGTGCTTTTATATGCTTATTTCATACTTGATGATATATATTGTATGTGGTTGTGATTCTGCCTTTGGCGAAGAGCTAGCTCCCGCTTGGGGATGCCTTTATTCATATGTGTGTGTGTGTGTGTTTTCATGAGTTGTACCCGTTTGGGGGCCAGTATTTACAAAGGAGACTCTGTCGAAATTTTTGAGAAATTTTAATGCTTTTAAAATGTTTATTGTGACTTAATTTGTTAAAATCGTTTTCTTTTAATAAGTTTTCCTTCACTCTATTTCTTTATTTGGTTTAGATTTCTGGGTTTTGGCTTACTTAGATTACGTTACGCCTTTAAACGTTTCGTAATTTAAGTACCAGTCACGTCCGTACCTTCGGATCGTGACACTCTTGGCCGGAGACTCGGCAGAGGAAGGCGCCTTCGGTCTCACCCGGAAAGTCTATTCCCGGGCATGTTTTTTCCTTCCACTCCTGCGCTCCTCCGGGACAAGCGGAGCAACAGCGACCCTTGCGGAAGGACCCTGGCGATGCTCCGCCCTCGGCGCAGGCTTGGATGAGCGGCCGCCGCCGCTTTTCTTTCCTTGCACCTTGGCAGACAGGGCGGCCATGATCTTTGATCGGTCCATGGGCTCTGCGAAAGGAAACAAAAAGGGTTAGTGACAGAAGCAGCAAAATATTCCATGTCTAAATTGATCGGCTAAGACCTAACTTACCTATGAATTTTGCGGGACTGAGTCCCTCCCAGCTCAAGGCCAGCTCGGAAAGTAAGGCGTCGGCATGCGGGATCGGCTCCCACCAGGACATAACCCCCGCATTTAGGGCGTTGGACTGCTTGGCCTTCGGGCAATCTGCCCTATGCCACTTAATGGGCACCGGCTACTCCTCTCCCTTCAAAGAACCGATGAAGACGAACTTCTCCTTCCACATATAGATGGAAGAAGGGACAACTACTACCCCTGACCCGGGCGTCCTACCCTTATGGTTTTTAAAGAAGAAATAAACCAAACTCGGCTCATCCTTACAAGTACCCAGGTGATTCTTATAGCAGAAGAAGGACAGAAGAAGACCTAGGCTAAAGGAGATCCGATCAATTTTTAGTCGGACCAGGAATCCGAGGAGAATTCTCCACGAATTCGGTGCTAGTTGGCCCAAGGCGGGTTGGAAGCAATGAAGGACGGCACAAATCTCGGGTGAAAATGGCAGTTGCATCCCTGCTCGGAACGCTTCCAAGTACAGGACGATCTTATTACCCTGTATCTGGTCTGCCCATTCACCCTCCTAGCCAGACGTAGCGAGTAACCAGAGGGAATATAGAAGTGGGCCCGAGTATCGAAAAGCTCGTCTGACCTGTTCAGCATCGAGGCAGCGTCATGAGTATTCTTGATACGCACCTTGGGAGCCTTTTTAGCCCCCCGACGACGAAGAACAAGGGAATCGCCACCTTTTGGGGGCGAACCCGATGCGGAGGAAGAAGAACTTTCTCAACTATCAGAAGCCGAGGAAAATAAAGATGATCCACTAAACTCGGCTTCAGAAGATGAAGCCTCATCACCTGACTCTACCCTAACTACATCTACTGTAGGGTCAGGGGAAGATATCTGACCTGATTTAAGGGAAGAGTAGCTAGAGAAGGATTTAGACTAAGAATCTGACCTAAAAGCGGGAGCGCCAAGCAATCCACAGAAGACAGAAGGTGAACGAAGCAAAGGTGTTTCCTAAGGATATGCCTCCCTTATTTATACACTCGGCAAAGGCCATCTGGTGTCCTAGATCCCCTCCCGCCAAAATGAAGTGTCGTGCCCAACGATCCAAATGACGTCAGGCGGTAACCAACCATTAGGCGCTTCCCCCCTCACGCGGATCCAATTGGCGAAAGCGACGTCTCACAATCCGCCATCCAAATATGCCCACGTGGCATGAGATCGATGGCCCGAACAGACGAAGCGACACCTCCATTATGGCACTGCCCTTTCGGTGATCTGCTGATGTCATCAGGGATACGTGCGAAAATTAAGGCACATGGTGAGACGCCACACGGACTCGGGGATCGAAGAAACGCAATCGCAAAATGCCATGTCATTTCCGGAAAATCCACCATGAAGAATCCTCGGCACCCAGCTGAGCAGAGAAAACTGAGCAGACCACTCTCAACCCGACCCATAAATGTGTCAGAACGAGAGTAGGGGGCTAATGATGATGCTTATAATTGGGAATTCCACAGATTATGACACGTAGAAGATGATGTGTCATCCACGTAAGCTCGCTAGATTCCTAGAGGCTACGGAGCTGGAATAAGTATGATGTATGGGGGACATTCTTCGGTGCCTCGCCTGCGAGGTTGCACCGTACCTTTTAGAAGACCTCACCGCAATACATTCTCTTTTCAGCTGACCACCAGCCAATAGCTTGTTTCCGAGTTATCCTATAGCTGAGACTCCTCAGCTCACTTGCTCGTCTCCGAGCTATCCTATATATGAAATTCTTCAGCGTCCCTGTATGGCCGGGAGCACGAGCGCCCCCGTAATAGCTCCGCGTATCTCGCCATGACGAGATCTCCGCCACTCTACGTCCTGCATCCAATCACTTTGGGACGGCTTCGTCCATTCCAAATTTTACTACTAAGTTTTTGGGACAGCCAAAGCGGCCCCAAAGTAAAAATTCAAAGAAAAAAACAATATCCTATAAAATCCCCTAAATCCTGAGCCTTATCCAGCTCCCTCCCCCCTTTTATTTTCCTGTTTCGAGCCTCCGTTTTCCCCCAAACCCTAGCTACACAAAATTCCCTAAATCCTCCCCAAAATTCATCCTAAATATTATAGTCTTTTTGGAGATAATAAACTCTTTCAAATACGACTCTGACCTCCTCCTAACCTCCTCGACGCCATCGCCTCACTCACCTTTGTCTTGAACTGTTGAGGATCTTCTTTTCTTGCTCCTCCTTGTTGCCATCATCACCGCTCTCTGCACCCTTCCATTGAAAAGGTGCTTCCTTTATGTCTTCTTAGGTTTTTTGAATTCAATGATTCATTGGATTTGAGTGAGAGGAATTTACGAACCATAGAAATTTATGATCTTAATTTATGTTTAATTTATGTTAGAAAAAGGATTTGTCCAATTTGAATCAATTAGTTCATTTAATAGAAAAAATTTACGATGAATATATAGTTGCTTGAATTTTGAGCTCGGTTGTGTTTCGAGTATAAGTTGTGATGAGTATATAATTAGAGGTAAAATTTAGGATTAAGGTGTTTTATTTTCTTTTGGTCATTTGGAGGTGAAATTGAAGGTTATGGGTTTTTTTGAAGTCATAATCATTGTTAATGTTGAAATGAGGCTAATCGGGAGGTTGATAGGATATACATATGTACATGTTTATATGAGTGAATATGTATGCGCGCGCGCATAAGGTGTTTTCTTTTTGTGATTTAGAGATGAAATAGAAGGTCAAATCATTATTAATGTGAAAGGAGACTAATCGGAAGGTAGGAGTAGCAAGTGAGTTAATAATGTGTGTTAGTGTGTGTAGGGCGTTTGTGCGTGTACGTATATTTGAATAGATATACATATAGGTGTATGGGTTGGTTGATTTGAACAGATGTCAGAAAATATTATGTGAACTTTGAAGCTAAAGTTTGAGGTGAATATATAGTTAAGGTGAAATTGAGGATTACAATATTTTTTTTGTGATTTGGAAGTGAAATTAAAGGTTAAAGTGTTTTTTGAAGGCCAAATCATTGTTGATATTAAAATGAGGCTAATCGAAGTCCTTCATACATGTAGCAAGTGGATTGATAATGTGTATGTGTGTACAGGGGGTGGGGTGGGGGTGGATGGGTATACACGTGTATGTGTTTGTGTATACATGTGTGTATGGAGGAAGGGTGGGGTGGATGAGTTTGTATGTGCATGTAGGTGTATATATGTGTGTATGTGTGTAGGGTGTATATATCTGTGTGTATATGTGTGTGTAGTATGCGTCTTCTTATGTTTGTGTGTATGTATCACACACACGCATATACATACATAATACCTGAACACGGTACACATACACACACGCACATATACTATCAAACACTAACACATACACAAACTATACATCCATATATACCTACACACAACATGCATACATACACACATGCTACGCGCGCGCGCTCTACATACACACACACTACACACTATCATAAAATGAAGATATTGAAATAAAGAGTCTTTGTCTATACATGTGTATGTGTGTGTAGTGTGTGGGGGCTGTGTATTTATGTGTATATGTGTGTGTATTATTGATATCATTGATTACTATATATTTTTTCGGCCTAACTTATACAATTAAGCTTTTTGATGTAGATTTCTATGTCCGTTAATAATCGGGTGCATACGACACTTGTGTTCATCACCGTAAAGAGGAGGACGGTAATAACATGGATGAGCAAATATCTAGAGTTAACCGGAAAATAAATTTCAAAATGTAAGAATGATGTTGAATTTTTTAGAGAATGTATATTTGTATTTGTAATATTCATTGTATACAAATAATATGTCATATGATATAAATATTTTAAAAAAGTTTTATATATATTGTATGTGTAAATGTGAAAGGTATAAATATTTAAAAAAAAGTTTTATATATGATTGTATACCTGGGATTGTAAATTTATGTGTATTCTTGTAAAAAGACAAAATCATAAATTTGGGACCGCTTAAATTGTCCTAACCATTTTTGGGACAGTCCAGGCCGTCCCAACGCTTTGGGATGGCACAGGCAGTCCCAAAATTCTTTAGGACGCCACTTTTAAGGATGGCGCCCAAAATACTTGAGACGTTCCGAGATGTCCCAATATGATAGGTTTGTAGTAGTGTTAGGTGGATTTTTTGTTAGGTGGCATCAAAAATTCTAAATTTTCCACCATTTTGTTCGACGGTCGGCACACATCATAATCATAGTTATCATCTAAGATGTGCATACACCAAATTTCCCTAAATCACCGTTGAATTAGCAATGTAAAAAGCTCTATTGTCGGTAAACCGTTAATTTTGTACCCACTAAATTAATGGTGAAAAAATAGTAGAATCACATGAAAACTGGTGTATCTACATCTTAGATGATATACATGGAGGTGATGGATGTCGATCATCAAAAAAATCATGGAGGGTGTATTTTTTCGACGGCTCCAGAAGTAACTTATAAGTATAGAGGGCTACATGTAAATACTAACTATTGGACGGATAGAGAAAAATATTAAAATAGGAGGGCTAACGGAAAAAACCTCTTATTATTATTATAACATAGAGTGGGGGATTTGGGGTCCATGCTATTATGAGGATAATAGCATGTGTGCTATTTTGATCCCAAACGCACTGTTGGGAATTCTCCCGCGCGCGCAAACGCGTATGTTATGGAAACAGATATGAAATGAAGAAAACGGAATGCGCACACGAGATCGTTCTCGTTTTAAATATTTATAATCGTAAGTGCACAGCGCGTTGTAGCGAGCCGGCAAGCACGGGTCGATCCGCAGGGAATTGTGTATTAAGTTTTGTCTTTTAAGGTTCAACAAATAAAAGAATTAGGTTGGTTGTCATAAAATTATAAAAGAATACGAAAATAAGAAAAGCAAGAAAACAAGCAAGTTA
Source organism: Agapanthus africanus (assembly GCA_030015575.1). Lineage (NCBI taxonomy): Eukaryota > Viridiplantae > Streptophyta > Magnoliopsida > Asparagales > Amaryllidaceae > Agapanthus > Agapanthus africanus. The sequence continues at coordinate 830,538,340 of JASDDO010000019.1, forward strand.
AGAATGGTCGTGGTTTCGGCTTGGAAGGTTGAATCGTGACGTTTCCCTCTACACTCCCTTCGTCACGAGTTGTCCGTTCCTTATGTCGATTCCGGCGTGAAGTATGACTTGTCAACGTGATTGTGGAGCACAAACCGTCAAATTCTGATATTCGCCGCAAAGCACGAAATAAGTTTTTTTTATCACTTACCGTTTGTATGTCCGCGCTTGGGGTATCAATACTAAACACACGGGTTAGAAAGCATACCACAACAACAAAAACACAAAGTAGTTAGTGAGAGAAAATGATTTTGGTGTTAAGTATGCTAAGTATTTGTGATGGTATATGATATATGAAATTAAGAGATTTGTCAAGTCCTTAATCACAACATACCATATCCAAACTTAGCAAACTTAACTCCAAAGTGATTATAACTTAAACATTGAAATGGGGAAAGGGAATGAATATGGTCTATGAGGAGGTTACAAGTAACCATGTGTCAAAATACCATATCATATCAATACATTAACAATCTTTAAGTTAGAATCTTAAATTAAGCATAATAAATATAAACAAGAGGTGGAGGAGGCAAAGCCTTTCATCTCACTTCCTCACCCACATCACAACCAAATAAAAGATTAGTTAAGCATAATGAAAAGAAAGCAAGTAAAGAAAAGAAACAAATATAAAAGAAACAAAAATTTATTAACACTTGAAATGAGATAAAAGATTATGGTGACTTATTCAACCTCCTTAATGAAGCTCTAAGAAGAAGAAGAAACCAATTGAAGCTCACTCACCCTTAAGCCTAAATAAAAACAAAGAAACTAACAAAACTATAGAAGTATGTGAGAATGTATATGAGAGAGAGCCATCCCTTGCTCACTGGGCTGCTATGTATAGGCTCAGAAGGGGAATAAACAAACAATAAAAATAAGCCTACGTGGCAGCAAGGGAGGGACAGAGAAAGTATGGGGTCATTTGGAGTTGATGGGGCTGAGCTCGCCGGATCTTCAGGAAGTCTCGTCGGGCCAAAACTGAGGAAGTAGGCTCGTCTTTGTAGTGTGGTCTTTTGTACTCTCCACAATCACTCTGATGATGTTTAATTGGTCTAAAATAACCTGGTTTGTATGCAGAGATTTAGAGGGAACTAGATGCCTTAACTCACATCAACACTTTATTGCATTCAATGCACATTAATGCCCATCACACCATACTCCTACTTGTGTCATGGCAGCCCCTATGCATCATGGCAGCCCCACCATGATCCATGCTCAAGAGTTGTGTGCAACTTGTATTGTGTTGGACCAAAATTGTGTGCACACACTTATTTTACAAAAGCTCTTGGGATATCGGTCATTTTCCTGTTCTGTTTGCAGTATCGGCTCCCAAATGTTATATCCGTGATATTGAGTGTGTTTTCAGTGTTGTATCACGAATATCTGTAAACTGTAATTACTGAGCAGACACTGGTTAAAAATACCGATATATAACAAAATAGATAATGAATGAGAGGTATTAAAATGCAGTTTTATGAGATGAACACGCACATTTCTTTTGTGTGTGGTTGGGATATATTCATATCACCATCAATTATTTGAGACCCACATGGTAAAAGAGTCCCTTAAAAATTGAATATATTCTAACCACACACAAAAGAAATGTATGGTCGGAATCAAAATAGCATGCATGCTATTGTCTTCATAATAGCATGCACCCTAAATCCAAGAGTAGAGGCGTCATGTGGCATTCTCACATTTATTTGAAATTAATTCTTTATTCTTAAATGGTTCACATCATCTATTTCTTACACGTGTAATGCACGTTGATACATATTAGCATTAAACAACTAAGATTTAAAAGATTTTTAATGACTTTAATACACACACGTGAAATTATAACTAGTTTTATAAATATTCTAAAAAATAACAGTTTTTTAGAATTGATAAAATATGCACATTATACTTTTATTTTAATACAGACTTGTAGATTAATGGTATTATTTGGGTGGGAACCGATGCAACATCTTTGTCTGATAATACTCGATATCGGTGATCTCCAAGATCGTGACACGTGGCAGATGACGTGTCCCGAAGCTTGCAAAAAAGGACCAAGAACAGTACGTCGGAAGAATACCTCGGGTCCGCGGCCCATGGACGTAGCCGACCTTCTGTGACCGTCCACACCACTCCTATGCCCGCCTTACGAACAACCGTTGGCTCGCCTCCGAGCCCCCTTGCACAATTGGCCTCCTCGGCCCTCTCAGCTCATCTTCAGGCTACTGTAGAACCAAGATACCTCGGCCTCCCGCTCGTTCCTGAGCCACCCGCCGAGCTCATCTTTCTCAGTCCCATCGACCGATGTAACACCCTAATTCATTTATACCAGTTCTTTTGGATATTTCTTTATTTATGGCTATTTCTTGATTTATTGTGTTTTGGATGCGAATAGTATAATTGGTATCCGTATTTGCATTCGACCTGACCCGCTTGCTGGAAACCCGTCTTGATTTCTGTTTATGATCTATTCCTACTAATTATGAGGATCCGTGCACTTTCATGTTGTATATCTTGTTCACCTGCATTATATCTGGCACTTGCATTTTTTTTAATAGTACAAATATAATCAAATAAAATATTTTTAAAAAATAATATCTTGTATGGCCTGCATCATATCCCTAACCCTATGGTAGTATCCGTGTATCTTTTCTCGTTCCGTTCAGTGAAACGGACCCGTTTGGATCGCTACGTACACGCTACGTATATCCGTTCTTGGGGGTATGCTTTATCGTTACTCGGTTATCCTATTTTGGTTTGGTTAACACGTATATTATTCGTATTTTTAAACCATAATTTTAGACCCGACCCGGGCGTGTTTTGGACTATTTTTGTTTTAGCCAGAAAACTCAAATTTATTTAATATTATATTCTTTTAAATATATAAATGTTTAATATATATACATCCGGTTATATATTTTAAAAACTAAAAATATATTTTAAAATACTAATCTATCTAATCCTAACAGTATTTCTATCTCTCCTCTCTATTTATATTTATATTATATGTATATTTTACTATTTAAACAACCCACAGTTCTTCTTCTCGCTCCTTCTTCCCGCCTCCATCGCGAGAACCTTACCCATGCCCTAGCTGCGCCTCGCCGACGCCGCCTCCACCCTTGATCTCGCCTCCACTCCCTCACCACCACCTCGTTCTCCTCTCTCCTTTCCTAAAAAGAACCCGAGCACCCCGACCAAGAACCTGCACACCCAAACCCAACCCAAGAATCCAAAACCCACGAACCTCGTCGTCGCCTCTGTTCCCTCACCGCCGGCAACCCCGGCACCATCACCTTGCATCGCCTCTGTCCCTAAGCACCACAGCAGAGAACCCCAGGAGCAGCCCTTCTTTTCTTTCTTCTACTTCTTCTTCTCTTTTCTTGTTTCTTGGCTTTCCAGTCATCGCTGGAGCCGTGCCATCGCCGACGATCTGGGCGATCCAATGGGCATTCCCAGCCAGCGTGGTCGTATTCTTGCTTTGCCTGGTTCAGTTCTATACGCCGTGTGTGCATTGTGACGTTTACCCGACGTTGGACGTGTCGTACGCACCCGTCGTGAGATCCGTTTGGGCAAGTTTATCTTGCTACATGCTATGATACATATTTTGCATCCATATGAATAAAAATATCACATGTTTACTGCATTGTACATCCATATTACTGTTTTACTGTTTTCGGATAGCCGTACACATCCATATCATTAATTACATATCTGGTTGCATGCAAGTTAGCTTGATACATGTTATATTATTATACTTGCATCTATATTAATAAAAATATTGCATATTTATTGTATTGTGCATCCATGTTACAGTTTTACCCTTTTCCCGATATCAATTCGCATCCGTACAATTTATTATATATCTAGTTGCATGCCATATCATATTAATTCATATTACTGTTACATTAGCATCCTATGCTTGATAATGTGCATCCTACATAGTCATGGAGTTGCAGATGAAATCCCTGATAGATTTTTGTGCATCTGTGTTTTACTGTGTATCCGTACATTTATCGTGCATCCGTACTTGCTACAGTTTTATTATGAGCATCCATTTGATACCTGTGCACTACCTGTCATGACCTGATACACTACTATTTGAAATGTTACCTGATCCTGTTTCTAATGCCGACAATCCTGACATGTTGTCCTGACGGACGTATCCTGTTGTATGCATAGACAAACCTGTACCTTCTTGATCATGTGTTGGCATTAGCTCCAGATTTATCAATACCTGACTTGAACACATAACCTTGGGGGTAAGAGAAAATCAAGAATGTAACCGAACATAACTCAGAGGGATATTATATTGTTTGCCGTATTTCCGGGCTTTACGGAAAAATCCCGTTACCGTGGTCCCGTGGGGAATGAATAGGGCATATACTGAATAATCATGTTACCGTGGTCCCGTGGGGAATGAACGGGGTATAGTCTGATGGGTTACGATGAGGATTACATTAATTGATTTCGAAGACTTTAGATTAGATAACCTAGAATCCAGATATAGGCTGCACACCACATGTACATACCCTCACTGTTTCATTTCCGTGTTTACTTTCTATATTCATGTCATCGTTTGTATTCATGCCTGCATATCTCATGTATCCTGTTCATTTATTATTGTTAATATTATGACGCACTGTCGTCTGGGTTTTGCATGGCGCGGATCCTCTGTCTTTATCGCAGGCTGACCAGGAGTATTTTAGCCGACAGGCCGAGCAGTGAGAATCCTGTTAATATCTAGTTTAGTTTAGTTTTATTTCCGTACTTTCATTTTCTGATGTGAGCCCGTATTTAGGACGTACTTTCCAGATGTTATTGTTTATTGGATTTATTGCTTCCGCATATTATTTCTTAACTCGTTTATTCTGGCATATGGACATGTACTAGATAGTTTATTTTATTTTACTGTTCTTGATATCTTATAGACAGCCGTAATGTGACTGTGGAGGGATGTTTCCTAGCCACAGGTAGCATGGTTTGCTCTGTCACGTGCCGATCTTAGCGCACTCTAGGACGCATGGCATGACAGGGTTTGTTTGGTATCAGAGCCATAGGATTTAGGTTAATCGGGTTTGATTCTTTTGTAGTTGGGTATTGGACCTAATACATGAATCAGAAAACTCGTAATTAGGAATCTGTCCTGCAACTTTACCATCTTACCATTCTTGAATCATATCTTTCTCTTGACCCTTTGTCTTGACGATATGCAAACAACTTTGCATTTCGACTTGAAACCTTTTGGTTCCCTACTGTTTCTGCCTACTTGTTTCTTTCTATTCTGATACTAGGATTTGGGCGACTTGAACGGAGTTATGTGATTGTAACTATGAACTGCAGCATGGTTAGAATGCGGTACTCTATTTAAGTAACTTGGAGTCCTGGTCTTGATTCACTTCCTTATTTTAAGGCAATTGTATTACCTTGCTTCTCTCGGTTCTATTGCTTACCAGTTTATGTTTTATCTCAAGTTTTGAATCTTTTTTATCATACTGATCATCCTCGGTGTCTTGGTTTCAGAATCATGACGGATAGAGAACTGCGATCGTACCAGAGGCGTGTTGATGACGTCGCATTGCTTGGAGTAATTCATAGGATGCTGGAAAACCAGAAGCGGCAAACCGAGCTGAACCAGCGGCAAGCCGAAGCTTTCCAGGAAGGTTTGCGGATAGTCCAGCAGTCCGTAAATACTGTTGCAGCCAAACCAGTACAGTGTGTGGGTACCGTGGCAGATTTCAGGAGACTTGGTCTGTCCACTTTCCCTGGTTTGGAGGAGCCATTGCCAGCGGAACAGTGGTTAGTCGATACGGAGAATCTGCTCATTGCAACACAGATTCCGGAGAACCAGAGAGTGGATGTTGTACGCATCCAATTGGTGGACTATGCCTGTGAGTGTTGGCTTATGGAAGAGACCCGTTTTCCCAAGCCGATCAGTTGGGCAACTTTCTCGTGGAGTTTCTTGAAGAAGTTCTTTCCGCAAACTGCACGGGAGGAAATGGAAGAAAAGTTTATCAGTTTGAAGCAGAATGGCAGATCCGTGGATGCGCATGCGGCTAAGTGGAAACGGCTCAGTCGATTCGCTGGACCTTTGGTTGCCAACGATGCTGATAGGGCACGATGGTTCATTCGCAGTTTGGACGTGGAAATCCAGAGGCACATTATATCTCTGGGATTGACCACTTTCTCGCAAGTTCTTAAAGCAGCCAGAGAGCAGCATAGCTTATCAATGAAGACAAGGGGTACGCAGCAACAGGCAGTTGTGGTGTGGAAGACGGGGTTTATGCCGAACCGAGCGCCTATACGCAGAGGTTTTCTGGTGAATCGACGTGGTGTTGTACCTATGAAAAGGCCCGTCGCACCCGAGCAGAAAGGAAGGGTATTTTGCGGCTACTGCCAACGATCGGGTCACTTCTGGAGAGATTGTCGAAAGAGACTTGGACTCTGTCTTATTTGCGGATCAGCTGATCATACCATTGATACTTGTCCGTCGAAGCTATGGTTGAAGGATAATGCTCAGAGGCCACCGCAGAAGCAGATTCAGGGGCAGAAGCTGATAACTCAGGGACCTAATCAAGCTCGAGCCTTTACTCTGACGGCCGAAGAAGCCAAGGCTTCAAATGAAGTTGTTTCAGGTATCCTACTTGTTCATGGTTTTTCCGCATTAGCATTATTCGATTTTGGTGCATCCCATTGTTTTATGTCGTCCAAGTTTATTGCTGCACATTCGATTTCTTGCACAACCCTGTCTAGTTGTTGGGACATACACACTATGAACGGGAAGATCATATCTAGTAACGAGTGCAAGGATTGTTCTATTGTTATTTATGGATAAGAGTTATTCGCGGATTTCTTGGTGATTGATACTGGCAGTTATGATGTTGTCTTAGGAATGGATTTTCTCAGCACTTTTCACTCTCACATTGATTGTAGGGCAAAGAAAGTGATTTTCTAGATTCCCGGACATCCGGAGTTTGTATTTGCTGGAGGTAGCAGTTCTGTCGGGCCAGTCGAGTTTAGGGCTACGCCGACAAACACCGTTCTTTCGTCGATGGAAGTTGATAAGGAGGAAGCGCCAGCTGTAGTTCGAGAGTTCATGGATGTGTTCGAGGACATCTCAGGTTTACCGCCAAAATGAGATGTGGAGTTCGCGATCGATCTTGTTCCTGGTGCGGCGCCAATCTCAAAGGCGTACTATCCGATGGCACCAGTGGAGTTGGAAGAAGTAAAGAAGCGGGTTACCGAATTGCTAGAGAAGGATTGGATTCGAAGCAATAATTCACCTTGGGGAGCTCCAGTTCTTCTAGTCTAGAAGAAAGATGGCACAAGGAGGATGTGCATCGATTATCGAGAATTAAACCGGGTGACTATTAAGAACAAGTACCCGATCCCTCGCATTGGCGATTTATTCGAGCAACTCAGTGGCGCGAGGGTATTCTTGAAGCTGGATTTGTGATCCGGATATCATCAGGTCCGAGTTAAACCAGGGGATATTTGCAAGACTGCATTCCGAACTCGATATGGACATTACGAGTATTTAGTGATGCCATTCGGAGTCACGAATGCACCGGCGATATTTATGGACTTGATGAACCGAATCTTTTCACCGTTCTTGGACCAGTTTATAGTGGTGTTTATCGATGATATTCTGGTCTACTCGAGGAGCCTAGAAGAGAATGCGGAACACTTGAGGATCGCACTACAAACGTTGAGGCAAGAAAGATTATATGCAAAGATGAGCAAGTGCGAGTTTTGGCTTGAAGAAGTGAAGTTTTTGGGGCATGTCGTATCCAGAGATGGAATCGCCGTTGATCCTAAAAAGATCGCAGCAGTTCAAGATTGGCCGATTCCGAGGAATGTAGCGGAGATCAGAAGTTTTCTGGGACTTGCAAGATACTACAGAAGATTCGTGGAGAATTTTGCTCGTTTAGCTGAGCCTTTGACCAAGCTTACGCGAAAGGAGGTACCGTTCGTATGGATCGATTGATGTGCGTCAGCTTTTGAGGCGTTGAAGCAAAGATTGATAACCGCTCCTATTTTGACCGTACCAGATGGTTTCAAAGGATTGGTGATTCACAGCGATGCGTCTGGGAAAGGTTTAGGATATGTTTTGATGCAGCATGGGAAGATTATAGACTACGCATCGAGACAGTTGAAGACCCATAAGAAGAATTACCCAACTCATGATTTAGAGCTTACAGCAGTGATTTTCGCTTTGAAGATTTGGAGGCACTACTTACTGGGCGAAAGGGTCGAAGTATTCACCGATCACAAAAGCTTAAAGTATGTGTTCATGCAGAAAGAGCTCAACATAAGGCAGCGTAGATGGTTGGAGCTGATGGCTGACTATGATCTTGATCTTAAGTACCATCCGGGGAAAGTTAATGTAGTGCCGGATGCGCTTAGTCGGTTGCCAGCAATTCGGATGTTGACTGCACAGAAGAAGCTTATCGATGATTTTCGGAGATTCGAGTTGGAGGTCGTGTTACCGCATTCTTCGGGACAGTTGATGCAGCTACAAGTACAGTCGTCATTGATCGATATCATTAAAGCAGCGCAGTCACAGGACCCAAGATTGCAAAAGTTTCGAGAACAGGTTGAAGCGGGACTTCGAACGGACTTGTTGATTCATGAAGATGGTTCGTTGTGATATGGTAGCCGTTTGTGTGTGCCGAAAGGAGACATTGGTGAAGAAGTTATGAAAGAGGCGCACAGTTCCGCGTATTCCGTACATCCAAGAGGCACGAAGTTGTACCATGATCTATGACAGCATTTCTAGTGGGAAGGCATGAAAAGGGAGATTGCCCGTTTTGTAGCGAAGTGCTTGGTGTGTCAGCAATTTAAGGCTGAACATCAAAGGGTAGCTGGTTTATTGCAACCACTTCCGATTCCTCAATAGAAGTGGGAACATATAACCATGGATTTCACGGTAGCTTTACCGCGGAGTCCAAAGGGCAACAATGCAATTTGGGTGATTGTTGATCGATTGACCAAAGCAGCTCATTTCCAACTGTTTCGAGTTGGTCAGTCAACGGAAGCATTGGCAGAGCGGTACATGCAGGAGATTGTGAGATTGCATGGAGTACCTGTGACATCATTTCCAATCATGATACCCGATTCTTATCACACTTCTGGAGGAGTTTACAGGAAAGTTTAGGGACGCGTTTGAAGTTTAGCACTGCTTATCATCTCCAGACAGATGGCCAGTCGGTTTAGAACGATCCAAACTCTTGAAGACATATTGAGAGTTTGTATGTTAGGCTTCAAGGGCTCGTGGGAGGATCATCTACACTTGGTGGAGTTTTCTTACAATAACAGCTTTCAAGCGACTATTCAGATGGCTCCATTCGAAGCATTGTATGGTCGCAAATGCCGCTCACCCATTTGTTGGGACGATATTGGAGAACAAAAATTGTTGGGACCGGATTTGATCGTGCAAACCGTGGAGAAAGTTAATACTATCCGGAATCACATGAAGGCAGCACAAGATCGGCAGAAGAGTTGGGCCGACACATCGAGAAGACCTTTAGAGTTCACTATTGGTGATCCTGTATTCTTGAAGATATCACCGACTTGAGGAGTGATTCGTTTTGGGAGCCGAGGCAAGTTTAGTCCTCGATTCGTAGGGCCTTTCGAGATTATTGAGCGTGTTGGAGAAGTGGCTTATCGATTGGTTTTACCACTATCTTTGGCGAGTGTTCATGACGTGTTTCATGTATCTCAACTCCGTAAGTATGTTTGAGATGAAACACACACGCTAGATCATTCGGAGTTAACTGTAAAGGAGGATTTGACCTACGAAGAATGACCGATGTCGATTGTTGATCGAAGAGAAAAGGTTCTCAAGAACAAGGTTATCCCTCTCGTACTTATTTCATGGGAGAATCGCTCATATGGAGAATCGACTTGGGAACGAGAAGATGAGATTCGACAGAAGTTTCCACACCTCTTTTCCTAGATTCATGCTTGTTTTTCTTTTCTTGTTCCGGGAATTTCGAGGAGGAAATTTTTTTGTAGTTGGGTATAATATAACACCCTAGTTCATTTACACCAGTTTTTTTGGGTATTTCTTTATTTATGGCTATTTCTTGATTTATTGTATTTTGGATGCGAATAGTATAATTGGTATCCGTGTTTGCATTTGACCTGACCCGCTTGCTGGAAATCCATCATGATTTCTGTTTATGATCTATCCCTGCTAGTTATGAGGATCCGTGCACTTTCATGTTATATATCCTGTTCACCTGCATTATATCTGGCACTTGCATTTTTTTAATAGTACAAATATAATCAAATAAAATATTTTTAAAAAAATAATATCTTGTATGGCCTGCATCATACCCCCTAACCCTATGGTAGCATCCGTGTATCTTGTTCTCGTTCCGTTCAGTGAAACGGACCCGTTTGGATCGCTACGTACATGCTACGTATATCCGTTCTTGGGGGTATGCTTTTTCGTTACTCGGTTATCCTATTTTGGTTTTGGTTAATACGTATATTATTCGTATTTTCAAACCATAATTTTAGACCCGACCCGGGCGTGTTTTGGACTATTTTTGTTTTAGCCAGAAAACTCAAATTTATTTAATATTATATTCTTTTAAATATATAACTGTTTAATATATATACATCCACACGGTTATATATTTTAAAAACTAAAAATATATTTTAAAATCCTAATCTATCTAATCCTAACAGTATTTCTATCTCTCCTCTCTATTTATATTTATATTATATGTATATTTTACTATTTAAACAACCCACAGTTCTTCTTCCCGCTCCTTCTTCCCGCCTCCATCGTGAGAACCTTACCCATGCCCTAGCCGCGCCTCGTCGTCGCCGCCTCCACCCTCGATCTCGCCTCCACTCCCTCGCCACCACCTCGTTCTCCTCTCTCCTTTCCTAAAAAGAACCCGAGCACCCTGAGCAAGAACCTGCACACCCAAACCCAACCCAAGAATCCAAAACCCACGAACCTCGTCGTCGCCTCTGTTCCCTCACCGCCGGCAACCTCGACACCATCACCTTGCGTCGCCTCTGTCCCTAAGCACCACAGCAGAGAACCCCAGGAGCATCCCTTCTTCTCTTTCTTCTACTTCTTCTTCTCTTTTCTTGTTTCTTGGCTTTTCGGTCATCGCCAGAGCCGTGCCGTTGCCGACGATCCGGGTGACCCAATGGGCATCCCCAGCTAGCGTGGTCGTATTCTTGCTTTGCCTGGTTCTGTACGCGTATGTGCATTGTGACGTTTACCCGACATCGGACGTGCCATACGCACCCATCGTGAGATCCGTTCAGGCATGTTTATCTTGCTACATGCTATGATACATATTTTGCATCCATATGAATAAAAATATCATATGTTTACTGCATTGTACATCCATATTACTGTTTTACTATTTTCGGATAGCCGTACGCATCCATATCATTAATTACATATCTGGTTGCATGCAAGTTAGCTTGATACATGCTATTTTATTATACTTGCATCTATATTAATAAAAATATTGCATATTTATTGTATTGTGCATCCATGTTACAGTTTTACCGTTTTCCCGATATCCGTTCGCATCCGTACAATTTATTATATATCTGGTTGCATGCCATATCATATTAATTCATATTACTGTTACATTAGCACCCCATACTTGATAATGTGCATCCTACGTAGTCATGGAGTTGCAGATGAAATCCCTGATAGATTTTTGTGCATCCATACTTTTATCGTGCATTCGTACTTGCTACAGTTTTATTATGAGCATTCGTTTGATACCTGTGCACTACCTGTCATGACCTGATACACTACTATTTGAAATGTTACCTGATCCTGTTTCTAATGCCGACAATCCTGACATGTTGTCCTGGCGGACGTATCCTGTTGTATGCATAGACAAACCTGTATCTACTTGATCCTGTGTTGGCATTAGCTCCAGATTTATCAATACCTGACTTGAACACATAACCTTGGGGGTAAGGGGAAATCAAGAATGTAACCGAACGTAACTCAGAGGGCTATTATATTGTTTGCCGTATTTCCGGGCTTTACGGGAAAATCCCGTTACCGTGGTCCCGTGGGGAATGAATAGGGCATATACTGAATAATCATGTTATCGTGGTCCCATGGAGAATGAGCGGGGCATAGTCTGATGGGTTACGATGAGGATTACATTAATTGATTTCGAAGACTTTAGATTAGATAACCTAGAATCCAGATATAGGCTGCACACCACATGTACATACCCTCACTGTTTCATTTCCGTGTTTACTTTCTATATTCATGTCATCGTTTATATTCATGCCTGCATATCTCATGTATCATGTTCATTTATTATTGTTGATATTATGACGCACTGATGTCTGGGTTTTGCATGGCCCAGATCCTCTGTCTTTGTCGCAGGCTGACCAGGAGTATTTTAGCCGACATGCCGAGCAATGAGGATCCTGTTAGTATCTAGTTTAGTTTAGTTTTATTTCCGTGCTATCATTTCCTGATGTGAGCCCGTATTTGGGACGTACTTTCCAGATGTTATTATTTATTGGATTTATTGCTTCCGCATATTATTTCTTAACTCGTTTATTCTGGCATATGGACATATACTAGATAGTTTATTTTATTTTTACTGTTCTTGATATCTTATAGACAGCCGTAATGTGACTTTGGAGGGATGTTTCCTAGCCACAGGTAGCATGGTTGGCTCTGTCACGTGCCGATCTTAGCGCACTATGGGACGCAGGGCGTGACAACCGACCAGCTGCACCAGTCGCAGATACCTCCGCCACGGCTCTGCAAATCTCGCCATGCGCGAGATATCCGCCGCCCACGATCCCACGTTCCATACCATTACGATCCTCCATTAACGAGCCTGTCTCATCATTAATGTGAGATCCCGCCTATCACGCGGGCGTGACACCGGGGGCGTAACGGCCGGCGTGATTCTCGCGCTCGCCTGACATTCGTTGCTGGGTATATAAACTCCTCTTTCAGGCGACTCAAGTAAGTGATTCTTTCCTCACCAGGCCGTTACTCTGCTCAAATATCCGGTCTAACTTGATCATCGGAGGGTCCTCGGTGGCACAACCATCCTGGGACTTCCTTGCAGGTAGCTCAGCCACAACAACGTCAAACCCATTGCGATCCACACGCTTCAGGAGGCAACCTCCAACTCAATCTTAGCCGTCCATCTTCGCTTGCAGCAGATCTACGGAAGGTAACATCTTGACGAGATCCGACATCCGTCAGCCGCCGCCGTCTGTGGTAAAGTCTTGATTCTACTGAACAAAGTTCACCTTCCGATCTCAACTCAACGGCGAGCGATCACCGCGACAATCCAAGCGCTAGCCGCCGCCTCCCCCACAACGGAGGCGCGGACGAATCTCCTCCCCCGAACGCAATCAATGCCCTAGCCGCCCGGATAGATCGACTCACGTCCGTCGTGGATGCGCTCGTCTGTGTCCAAGCGGCGGGGCAAGCTCCCCAGGTCGCCGCTCCCCCATCTCGGGACTGGGACCCCTACAGAAGGAAAGAAGACTCTGCTCGCGTCGGCACTACTGACCACCACCCCGCTGCCTCCCACGGCAGTAGATCTCCTGGGCCAACATATTCTATGACCCGCTGGGCGCCCCACAGTTCAACACCGAGGTCTATTGCCAGAGCGCCTCGCCCCGAGCCTCATCGCACCCCTGTCCTCCCGAGGAGGTGTCGGTCAACTCGCTTGCGCCCAGGCATGACCGATACCCCTTCCCTCGACAGGGTCGCACGGATGGGACTCATCACAGCAGCTCGAAGACTACCTCGCCAAGGGACTTAAGGAACCTCATCGAAAGGAACCGGGGCCGCGGCCAGATACAGGTCTCCAACAGTAGAGGCCAAAGATCAGAATGTGCCGAATCGTCGGGATATCACGGCCGACTCGACGTCCTCAAAAAGAAGATCGAGGGTATCCATCGGGAAGGTCATCATTCGAGCGACGGGGCTAAGTACGCTGCCGACTCACTCACAAAACCCTTCACCGAGGAGCTGCTCGCCGTCCATGTCTCCTCCTGGAACAAGCCCCCAAAGGTCTCTCTCTTCGACGGTAAGTCTGACCCGAAAAACTATTTGGACGCATTCACCACAGGAATGAGCTTCCAAGACAACTCTGACGCCACCCAATGCTGAGCTTTTCCGGCCACTCTCATCCGCTCCGGACGAGACTGGTTCCGAGGGCTCGCGCCACGCTCGATCTCAACCTTCGACGAGCTGGCCACATAATTCCTTGGCCACTTCGTCAGAAACAGACGGCAGAAACGAACCGTCGACCATCTCTTCACAATCAAGAGTGGGGACAAAGAAACATTCAAAGGGTACGTCACCCGCTTCTACAACGCCCTTCTTGAGGTCCCAGAACATCGGGACGAGACGGTCATTACAGCACTTAGGTCTGGTCTTAGGCACAAGGAGTGGTTATGCTCCTTTGCATTAGCGCAACCTAAGACCATGGCCGAGGTAAAGGCTTGGACCGAGCGTGAGATCCAGCTCGAGTCCGAGGTGAACGCAAATATCCCCGGGGAAGAGCTAACTGACCAAAAGAAAAGGCCGCGGGAAGAGATAAAGAGACTTGAGCGGCCAAAGCCCTACTCCCCGAAGTTTCAGGAGTACATCCCGCTCAACGTCTCTCAGGCAGTACTGCTTGAGGAGGCTAAGGGCGAAGGGTTCTTCTGTTGGAGATAGTGCCCTCAGAGTCAATTATTAGGTCACAGGTACGTGATTGTAATGATTGAGGGAGGACCTATCCCGGTAGGACAGTCTTACTCGAGATGATAGTATGCTATCTGGTTTACCTTTATCATCGTGTACTGCTTTAGGTGACCTGACACGTCGCTATTACACGTTGATAGAGCCCCTAGGATTCTTGCTTGGCCACCAGCAGTATGAGGGCGATCATATAAGTGGGAGCTGGGGTCTATAAGCATATCCTTAAAAGGTCCCTAGTCGTGGGAGTTTCGAGACCGGGCATCGATACTCCATTAGTAGACTAGTGTATACAGTCGAGACCCCGACGAGGGGCGGTGGCCGGTCTCGCAAGCCACTGGTGTCAGTTGGATCACCTAAGATGTATACAGGTGCTCATTGGGTTATGAGTACACCGGACAGGACTCGCCGGGAACATGCTAGTTGGTCATATACCAGACGTCAGATGGCAGTTCCCTGGTGACATGTGTGCAGGTTAGTTCATCGACCTGGGGATCGTCATTTGTCTCGTGTGAGTTCCCACTGTACTTTGATTACTACCCTACCACGGCTCAAAGGAGTCGTGCAAACAGGTTTTAGTTGGGTACAGTCCCGAGCCACATGGAGGCAGTGAGCGTATCTTCAGGGGTTCGTCTCTCCCGGTATTGGGGGTGAGGTCGTGCTGTGTCTAGGAGAGCCATTACACAAAGTCCTTGGCCAAGGCAAGGAGATTTACTGGTAGGTATTCCAGTAGTATCTCAGGGTGTTCTGGGCTACACTCCGACACGACTTGTACCGCTTTTGGGGGTCTGACTTTTACCAACCCCCTAGGCCCGCCATGCGATACTCATAGACGAACGGACCGAACTGCACGGATATTGTCACTGACAGGCTCAGTAGGGAGTCAGGCTGAGTTCGCTCACAGACGTCCCTTTTGGTCAATACCTGGTAGCCCGTTATGTATTGGCTTATACCTCTAACGTGCTAGTGGTTAAATCCACAACCAAGGTATTGACGAGTCTTTAGAGTCCCCCACATTCAGTTACTCAGCTTTCGGGCGAAAGGTTGTAGAGGCCGTATGGAGATATGGCAAGGTCCGATCAGATACGTGCGGTATTGCACGGATCAGGATCGGACAGTCTGTACTATAGGCCGTATGGTTATATGGCAGGGTTCGATCAGATACGTGCGGTATTGCACGGATCAGGATCGAACAGATATTACTAGCCGGCTTTGGTATAAGCCGGATTCTAGTATAGTACAGTGGAGATTTTGTCTCATTGCATTTGTATTTCGGTCGAAATACAGATGCGGGTGTGTATGCACAGTATCGGGGTTTTCCCGTAATTTATTACGGGACCAGTTTTCTGGAGTTGCCAGTTTGCTTTCCGTTTCGGCCAATTTCCATTGTTCCGTTCATTGGCCGAAGTTTGGTGGAGGAGGGTTTATTTGCATTATTGCAAATAAGCTATTGTGGAGGGGGGTCTTTGTATATTTGTATCATGATGGTTTTCATGATGGGTGCCATCCTTTGACCTTGCTTGACTTGTATCTTCATGATGGCATGACTTTTTGAGTCATCATGTTTGATGGATGGTTTTTGGTGTGTTGGTTTTTCTAGTCATCATTTCTACACATCATGACTTGACCTCTCCCTTGTATGATGGTTCCTTCCCCCCCTTGCTTTTTCTCTCTCCAATCACACATGAACAAAGGGGGGCCGGCCACTATTGGTGGGATAAGGAAAATGCTTCATTTGTAGTGTGGAGAAAATATATGATACTCTCATTCTTTTGAATGCTAGTTTTTTCCCTTCACCTCTCTCCAAGTTCTTCTTCCTCCACAAATGGTAACTCCACTAACCCAAAAAGAGACACAAGCTCACTACATATTCTACAACGAACCTTGGGCACGTCGAGTAGCCGGCTTCGTGCCCGAGTTGCCTCGGCATTGAGGTGGGAGCCCGTAAACGATGTAGGCAACGTGGTGCACTTCCGGCGACGAGGAGGAGACGGACGGAGATCCCGCGAGGAGATCGGATTGGAGATGAAGACCGGAGGACTTGGATCGTCGGTATATCTCTTTCCCATCTTCTAGTTAGCTTAGACTTGTTAATGGTAACGATCCGGGTGTTTAGTGCGCGGTGGTGCCGGTTTGCTAAGTCCGCAAAATTAAAGTTATTCACCGTTTCCGCATTCCGGCGTCGGATTGACGGCCGGGGCGCCGCCGTGCACTTACAGTGGTATCAGAGCCTCGCCATTAACTTAGTCTAGCTTGGTGTAATGTGTTTTTCAGTTCCGATCGATCGAAATGTCCGAAAACCCAAATACACCCACGACAGTTTCTGTTGAATTTTTTCAGTCTCCAAAAATTTTTCAGGTTGCATAAAAGTACTGTGCTCGAAGATCTAAGACCAGTGGAGAAAATCGAGACACTGATTCTCCCATCGAAGCGCGTAAGCGCGGCAAGTACCCACTTATTGCCGCTCTTCCGCCGCCGTAGTTATTGAACAGTGTGTGGAAATTTTCCAGTGGGCCTCTGGGGTTAAATTTGGGTTTCTGGAACATTAATTTTGGGCCCATATTTTCTGTAACTGCTACAGTATTGTTTTGGGGCCCACTTGTTAATTTTTGATCGATCGGATATTTTAAACACATTTTTCACAGTATTTACATTATATCTGCGACCGTGAATGTCACTTGATCGGTAAATCCTGTCTAACTGCTATAGCCCGGTTAGACGGATTTGCGAACGTGACTTTCACGTTGATGTTCTATGTATTTGCTGTGTTGTTGCGGATCGGTCGTAGGGATAGCCTGGATGCAATGCTAGTACAGTTTTTGTGGTATTATGTACATTTGATATTGCGGGGCGAGCGTCCGACATGTGGACTGCCGTCACTGCCTGTTTGTATTATTATTTTGGGGCACGACCTGGTTGCGGTCGATGTACCCGTTGTATGTATATTTTACTTTCTGTACTAGGATTGCCCCGCGGAAGGGTGCACGGATAGCCGGGTTCTGGAGGGAAACAAGCCCGCATCTCATGGCATTGAGACGGAGGGGGCTTCACTCTAGGATTGGCGGGCTATTCGCCGCACTCGTAGGGGGTACAGGTTGACCCAGGAGGGGTGCCCAAGTTACCGGATTCCGTGAAGTGCTGGGTGGTCCATTCACGGTGCTGAAGGGGGCTGCCTCGCTTCAGGTTTTGGCGGGTGACTTGCCGCGCCCGTAGGGGTCTAGGATTTCATTGCACAGGCTATCCACACGACCAGGGGAACGTCGGGTTTCAGCAGTGGCTCTGTGAAACCCGGGGATCCCAGATATCTGTATTGTTTCTGTGATGCTGTACATTTCTGTGATGTTGCATTTTATTCACGCCTTGAGCGAATATAATATATTGGTATATATATTAGTAGATGTTGTTTATGTTTTTCATCCGCGCTAGTCCAGTCCCCGCTCTGTCGTTAGTTAGCTAACCTAACGGGTAATGACGGGACCCAGTGGCGAATGCGGATGGCATATACGTACATCAGTATATTTTCGTTCTTTTTGGTGTGATCAATTGATGGGACTGCATTGATTCGGATCAATGCAAGTTAAAAACAAACCTAATCTGATGTTGTTGGAACACTTTTCAAAAAGCTGTTATTGCAAGGACGTTCTCTTTTGTTTTGCATCGTGGTATTCAGTTGGAATATCCTGCTCCTCAGTCGACGAGGCAAGGGCCGAGATCCCTTCACCGGGAGTGACCCCTTGGACAGAAGTTTGCGTCAGGGCATTAACTTCACTATAGCCGATTACTTTTGCTTTGCATCGCGGTATTCATTTGGAATATCCTGCACCCCATTCTACGGGGAAAGAGCCGAGATCCCTTCACCGGGAGTGACCTCTTTAGCAACGGTTTTCGTCACTATATTTTCAAAAAGCTATCCGTTCCTTCAACGATATCAAGTTCATTACGTTAAAGGTTTTCGCCAGAAACCATTCGTAGCCCTCCGTCGTTTCATATGGGTGGTCAATAGTATTCAAGCTGTGTTTGTTGGTCTTAGTCAAGGCACAGTGTTTGGTAGCTGTTGGGTGTTCATATGCTGCATAGATAGATGCGTTGGTTTGGGACAGTCGTATAGCCTTGTTGGCCCTAGTCAAGGGCTTGTACGGGTGGATTCAAATCAACCTGGATAATGACGGGTAGAACTTGACATGTGACTTATGATTTGTTGGCCTTAGTCAAGGTCATAAGAGCATGGGGTAAAAATCACATCGGGAGTTTCAAAAGAACTGAAACTTGCCAGATATGCGCATACCTTCTGGAGTGTGATAGCGTGAGCGGATTCCGTCACGTTATCATGCAATGATAGTTGGATCCCGATTCCCACTGATGAGTTAGTTTACTCCTCGGGTAACCCCGACTAATTCTTCTTTCAGGTTTGGAGGAGAATTTGAGGTACAGTGGGAGGTTTCCAGATTAGATAAATTGGTGACCATTCTGATCTAGGTTAGAGTGCACGCTGAGTGTTTCTTTTCTCTCTCTCTTTGGCAGCGACCATTGACCCGACCCTAAGACTATGACTCAGTGACCAAGTTGACCGAACCTTCTTAACACCGGCTTTTGGATTGTCAGAGTTGCAAACCTCATTGCCACTCCTACTTTTACCCTTTTCTCCAGGACACCCCGTATTACTACGAACGTCCACTTCCATTGGACAAAACCATCGTATGGTTAGATACGAACTCGAAAAGATTTATTCGAGGATGGTTTCAGGTTCTGGAGAAAACGGATAGGATTATTCAGTTGTCTTTTCCTTTTACCCTCTCTCAGGTTATGAGTACTCCTTGGTTTAGGGGTAGTACACATATTACGCAAATTGGATTGTCTTCTTCCAAACCTTAGGCTGGTGCCGACCGGTAGGGAATGAAGGAAACCAATTAGCATAATGATGGTGTGCAGAAGGTATTAAGTTCAGACAAAGCAAGGGATTAGTAAGAGGGCAAAGTAAATTGCAACAGATATTCACGACCAAACCAAATATTTCGTTACCACTCCCACATCACCTTTGTATTTCTCCAGGACACTCCGTATCAATACGAAGATCCACAGTTTATTTGGATACTCCATTGTATGGTTATATACGAACTCGAATGGAACTTGTTCCAGTTCGGGGATGGATTCTGGTTCAGGAGAAATAGGAATAAGGTTTATTCGGTTGTCTTTTATCTTCACCCTCTCTCATTGCGAGTGTTCCTAGGATTGGGACAGTACACCCATTATGCTTATTGGATAGTCTTCTTCCAAACCAAAGGCTGGTGCCGAACGGTAGGGAAGGAAGAAAACCATTTGGCCTAAAGGGGTGTGCAGAAGGTAAAGACTAAAGACATATGAAGGGATTTGGAGAGGTGGCAAAGAACTATACGGTTACAGTCGTGAATCTGGAAGAGGCATTACTAGGAATACCAGAATACCCCATCGGAACATTTCAATGTTTCAGTTTCACTGTGTAATGTTGAAGGAAAACTGATTTCCCGATTAGATACTTACTCCAGGGTATGTATTTACCAGGTACGATTCTCACATCTGTATGGTTTTACAGATGATGAGTGGGAGTAAGTTATTGGGAATTGGGTGATTATCCTCATTATATCGGGATTCGTTGTAATCGGTGATATTTGAGGAAATCACCTGGGCTATTTGCCGGTCGGCAAATATTTGGTTTTGAATATCCGCTGTTATGCACCAATTTCAAATTGATATATCTGTACGTCTATTTTCATAGAGTGAGATATACCTTTCTGAAATTATGTCTACGACATTTACCTATATCAGTAGATGGTTAGGTAAGGAGCATTAAACAGCGGTGTAATTCTTCTTAACCATAAGTACAGTTTTCAACCTACGACACACAGTGAATGAGTTATCAGACTCAAGGGACTTATACAGAGTATTGTATGTTGTCCAGGGTCCATCAGGACAGAGGGGTTGGTCCTCGTACTATATTCGGTTTACTTATGACTTCTCTACTTTTTAGACAGGTGTTTCGTGGAAACACAAGGTCTGAATTTTGAGAAGTTATAGGTATTTGAATAGAGTAGAGAACCAGGTGTAGCAAGTATCGGGATTCTTCAAAGTGATCGAAGATGTAGATACTTGTATATGGTATTCAGTTGATAGTAATGATAAAGAGAACTTGCTTCTCTTTCAGGTTACTCATAATTGGAAGCATTCCTAAGTTGAGTTACGCTGATCGGCCTTCTTCCATTTAGTTGACATGCGCTGGGGACAGCTGCATGATTTGAATCTGGTTCAATTAAATCAGTGCCTCTGTTGGATATAGAACAGTTCATATCTTAACGATGTTAAGGTACGGGGAGTTGTCCGGTTTATGATTAAAACCAGACACTGGACGACTCAAGGCACGTTTCTGTAATGGCTGTTTGTGGGTTGACCCAGGCTATGACGAGGGTTGACTTTCTACCATCTGGATGAACAATAGCGATATTGTTCTAGACTCGCCACAGTTTTATTAAAGATGGATTTTTTCAGAAAACAGTAGTGGGAGTATGGTAGAACTGGAAATGATTCCAGAACCACAAACGATTACTGAAGATTTGATAAGGAACCTAAAGATTCAATCTGGATTGACATTCCATTGGCCACTCCGCAGATAAGGTGGGTAACTTCAGGCACCCGAGAGGTACTCCGGTAGCCTCAAGGACGGTGACAGGGAAGTTCTTGTTTACCCACAATTGCCATTGCTGTTGTTCCAGGTTACGAGACCCGGCGGGAGGATGAGTATAGCGTCGTTCTAAACCAGTTTTAGAAGTATACGTCTATATGACTCTGCCAGAGGGTTGTCGTAGTCAGTGGGAGCAGCGGAAGCATTGGTGGACAGGTTGCTTATGTCTATTTATAGACTAGAGCAGATGTAGCGGAGATAGATCATCTATTTCTGACGTGACAGTCATGGGTTTGACTTCATCAGAATAGGGGATGGATCAGTTGAGAAGGTAGTAGGGTGTGATATCCTGGTATTTGGATGATATACACAGAGTAGGAAAAGAAACTCCTACACTACGATCGGTTATACTTTGGTCGTCACACAGTTGTTTCTCCACAAAGGAAATGGATTTTATATCAGACATACTGGTTACTAGATCTATGGTCTTAGATCTAGATTTGGGTGGTTTCCCAATCAGGGTACTTGACAGCATTCTAAGAGTATTTAGGATGGACGACTCCTGGCACGGTAGTGTACCTGCAGGTAATGGAGTCACCCTCTCCAAAGGTGTCTTACAGACTAAAGGGGAGAGGGACGGGCATGATTGGCAGATCACTTGCTCAGGCAATTGAGTCAATCGTGAGATGTCAAGTACCACACCAGATGTTGTTCTTGCACTAGATGCAATAAGTTGACATTAATCCAATCCTGGAGAAACAGTCGGAAGCAGTTTTAGAACATAAGTGGATGTTCTAGGGAGATGATAACGACAGCCTCATTCAGGAGACAGTTATCATTCCAGGCTTCCAAGGTGACATGGACGACAAGGAGGTTGTCAGAGTTATAGTTTTCCTTCTGATGAGGGGCAGTATTTTGGACAGGTGGTCCAAGGCAATACTGAGGGAGGCATGGCGCGCAGGACACTGATTAAGTTCAGTTGTCAATACAGTCTAAGAAGTTTGGATTTGGAGTTCATTTATGAGCTACGTCCCATCAGACATCCAGACATATTCTAAGACTGATATTGCTCATTTCGGGAGATGGCTTTCTCCGTGAACTTGAGATATAGAGAGACATAGAAAGAAACAACTGAGCGGATCCACTCACTAAGGCTATTCCTCGAACGCAATAGTTCCGCAAACGAGCTTTGTGAGACTGACTAGTAGAGGAGTTGGATGTTCGGTATCACACGGGCTGTGAGTATGCGACATCGCAATAATTAGCCTTGAGTGCAAGTGGGAGATTGTTGGAGATAGTGCCCTCAGAGTCAATTATTAGGTCACAGGTACGTGATTGTAATGATTGAGGGAGGACCTATCCCGGTAGGACAGTCTTACTCGAGATGATAGTATGCTATCTGGTTTACCTTTATCATCGTGTACTGCTTTAGGTGACCTGACACGTTGCTATTACACGTTGATAGAGCCCCTAGGATTCTTGCTTGGCCACCAGCAGTATGAGGGCGATCATATAAGTGGGAGCTGGGGTCTATAAGCATATCCTTAAAAGGTCCCTAGTCGTGGGAGTTTCGAGACCGGGCATCGATACTCCATTAGTAGACCAGTGTATACAGTCGAGACCCCGACGAGGGGCGGTGGCCGGTCTCACAAGCCACTGGTGTCAGTTGGATCACCTAAGATGTATACAGGTGCTCATTGGGTTATGAGTACACCGGACAGGACTCGCCGGGAACATGCTAGTTGGTCATATACCAGACGTCAGATGGCAGTTCCCTGGTGATATGTGTGCAGGTTAGTTCATCGACCTGGGGATCGTCATTTGTCTCGTGTGAGTTCCCACTGTACTTTGATTACTACCCTACCATGGCTCAAAGGAGTCGTGCAAACAGGTTTTAGTTGGGTACAGTCCCGAGCCACATGGAGGCAGTGAGCGTATCTTCAGGGGTTCGTCTCTCCCGGTATTGGGGGTGAGGTTGTGCTGTGTCTAGGAGAGCCATTACACAAAGTCCTTGGCCAAGGCAAGGAGATTTACTGGTAGGTATTCCAGTAGTATCTCAGGGTGTTCTGGGCTACACTCCGACACGACTTGTACCGCTTTTGGGGGTCTGACTTTTACCAACCCCCTAGGCCCGCCATGCGATACTCATAGACGAACGGACCGGACTGCACGGATATTGTCACTGACAGGCTCAGTAGGGAGTCAGGCTGAGTTCGCTCACAGACGTCCCTTTTGGTCAATACCTGGTAGCCCGTTATGTATTGGCTTATACCTCTAACGTGCTAGTGGTTAAATCCACAACCAAGGTGTTGACGAGTCTTTAGAGTCCCCCACATTCAGTTACTCAGCTTTCGGGCGAAAGGTTGTAGAGGCCGTATGGAGATATGGCAAGGTCCGATCAGATACGTGCGGTATTGCACGGATCAGGATCGGACAGTCTGTACTATAGGCCGTATGTTATATGGCAGGGTTCGATCAGATACGTGCGGTATTGCACGGATCAGGATCGAACAGATATTACTAGCCGGCTTTGGTATAAGCCGGATTCTAGTATAGTACAGTGGAGATTTTGTCTCATTGCATTTGTATTTCGGTCGAAATACAGATGCGGGTGTGTATGCACAGTATCGGGGTTTTCCCGTAATTTATTACGGGACCAGTTTTCTGGAGTTGCCAGTTTGCTTTCCGTTTCGGCCAATTTCCATTGTTCCGTTCATTGGCCGAAGTTTGGTGGAGGAGGGTTTATTTGCATTGTTGCAAATAAGCTATTGTGGAGGGGGGTCTTTGTATATTTGTATCATGATGGTTTTCATGATGGGTGCCATCCTTTGACCTTGCTTGACTTGTATCTTCATGATGGCATGACTTTTTGAGTCATCATGTTTGATGGATGGTTTTTGGTGTGTTGGTTTTTTTAGTCATCATTTCTACACATCATGACTTGACCTCTCCCTTGTATGATGGTTCCTTCCCCCCCTTGCTTTTTCTCTCTCCAATCACACATGAACAAAGGGGGGCCGGCCACTATTGGTGGGATAAGGAAAATGCTTCATTTGTAGTGTGGAGAAAATATATGATACTCTCATTCTTTTGAATGCTAGTTTTTTCCCTTCACCTCTCTCCAAGTTCTTCTTCCTCCACAAATGGTAACTCCACTACCCCAAAAAGAGACACAAGCTCACTGCATATTCTACAACGAACCTTGGGCACGTCGAGTAGCCGGCTTCGTGCCCGAGTTGCCTCGGCATTGAGGTGGGAGCCCGTAAACGATGTAGGCAACGTGGTGCACTTCCGGCGACGAGGAGGAGACGGACGGAGATCCCGTGAGGAGATCGGATTGGAGATGAAGACCGAAGGACTTGGATCGTCGGTATATCTCTTTCCCATCTTCTAGTTAGCTTAGACTTGTTAATGGTAACGATCCGGGTGTTTAGTGCGCGGTGGTGCCGGTTTGCTAAGTCCGCAAAATTAAAGTTATTCACCGTTTCCGCATTCCGGCGTCGGATTGACGGCCGGGGCGCCGCCGTGCACTTACATCTTCAAGCTCCCCCCGATCTTGCGCATAGCGGCAAAGCGCACCCAGGGCCCCTACTGCGGTTTCCACAGGTCGCAAGGCCACTCCACAGAGAGCCGTAAACAGCTCCGAGACTACATCGAAGAGCTCATCCGTTCGGGACACCTGGCAATGTACTTGCGGGACAAGCGGCAAGCTGACTTCAAGCAGGAGCAGCGTCCCCCTCCCGGCGAGTTGACAATCGGCCAAATTATGCTCATGTCGGCGAGGGGTACGTCGAGTACCTACGAGGCTCGACACCCTTCGTCAATCGTGGAGGCCAACAGCCATCCGAGGATGAAGGCCAGGGAAACCAAGCCGATCGTTTTTTACGGCCTTACACCGCCAAGAAACTCAAATCGTACCAATAAGAAGAACATCTACTAGCGTGTACTTCTTTTACTAAGGCAATGTAAACTTTTCTCCAGATCTTTCTGTTTATATAATAAGAAGGGATCAATAAAACATTGCGAAAAGAAGAGTTTTGTTTATTCAAAAGGGTACTATAGGCTCCTCAACCGGACATCGAAAAAGAAAAATTACAATAGTGGGGGAAGGGGGTACAGAGAACATTGCGCGTGGTACTCCGAGGATATTTCCGCCAGCCGAGCCCTCGCGGCCTCAGACCTCTGCCTCTGATGCCGCCCGCGAACGTCGGCATCGTGCCTCAATTGGTAGCACTCAAGGATGAGCGCCACCGAGCGATCCCGCCGACCCGCGGAGATCAGGCCGAAGCGTCGCAAAGACCTTAGCTTACCAACCGCCTCGTTCTTTAGCTGTTCGGACAAGGGGTTGTAGAGCCCCGGTGACGCCCTCCAGATGGAGTACATCAACAGCTGGAGCAGGGGGGAGCGTCGAGAAAGCAGTCGACCGAAATGATCCTCAATGTGGCCAATGACTAACTTCACTGTGTCCTCGGTGCAGTACTGATCGTAGAGGTACACGTCCTCGAAGTTTACGATGTCGGGAATGGTAAAAGGGAAGTCCTCCATTCTTACAATTTGGATGTGAAGGAAGGAGTGATCAACGTCCCTCCATTTTATAGCCCACAATGCCCCACAAGTCCAACAGTCGCTCATTTCACCCACAACTGTACCGCCACGCGGCAGACATCGAGCCTTTCTCGGCGAAATCGAAACGACGCGGCTCCGGCGCTTCGCCTCCCCCACGCGTTCATTACACGTGTCACCCGCGACTGTCCCTATTCCCCATACTTACACCGGGAAGGTCGGACAGAACCTCATGAATCGACCGAGCGGCTACCCTGCTCGGCTATCCCTGGCTGGTAATTCACTACCCCACGACGCCAGGGATCTATGCCCTCACCAAGGGGCAACCGGGCTCGCCCTTGCTCGGTTATCCCTGGCTGGTAGTTCCCTACCCCGCAACGCCAGGGATCGAAGCCCTCACCAAGAGGCAGCCGAGCGTCTACCTTACTCGGTTATCCCTGGCTGGTAGTTCACTGCCCCACGACGCCAGGGATCTAAGCCTTCGCCAAGAGGCAACCGGGCAGCAACCCTGCTCGGTCCATCCTTAGCAGGCCTCTTGCGGCCCCTCCCGCGCTAAGGATCTAAGCCCTCACCAAGAGGCAACCGGGCTCGCCCTTGCTCGGTTATCACTGGCCTGTGGTTCCCAACCCCGCAATGCCAGGGATCGAAGCCCTCACCAAGAGGCATCCGAGCGGCTACCCTGCTAGGCTATCCCTAGCTGGTAGTTCACTACCCCACGACGCCAGGGATCTAAGCTCTTGCCAAGAGGCAACCAGGCAGCAACCCTGCTCGATCCATCCTTAACAGGACTCTTGCGGCCCCTCCCGCGCTAAGGATCGAAGCCCTCATCAAGAAGCAGCCGAGCAGCTGCCCTGCTCAGCTATCCTAGCTGGTAGTTCGCTACCCCGTAATGCCAGGGATCGAAGCCCTCACCAAGAGGCGGACGAGCAGCTACCCTGCTCGGTTATCCCTGGCTGGTATTTTACTGCCCTACGACGCCAGAGATCGAAGCCCTCACCAAGAGGCGGCCGAGCAGCTACCCTGCTCGGCTATCCCTGGCTGGTAGTTCACTGCCCTACGACGGCAGGGATCGAAGCCCTCCCAAAGAGGCACCGAGCAACAATCCTGCTCGGTCCATCCTTAGCAGGCTTCTTGCGGCCCCTCCCACGCTAAGGATCGAAGCCCTCACTAAGAGGCAACCGGGCTCGCCCTTGCTCGATTATCCCTGGCTGGTAGTTCTCTACCCCACAACACCAGGGATCAAAGCCCTCGCCAAAAGGCACCGAGCAACAACCCTGCTCGGCCCGTCCTTAGCAGGCCTCTTACGGCCCCTCCCGCGCTAAGGATCAAAGCCCTCGCCAAGAGGCACCATGCAGCAACCCTTCTCGGCCCGTCCTTAAGGATCCAAGCCCTCACCAAGAGGCACCGGGCAGCAACCCTGCTCGGTCCATCCTTAGCAGGCCTCCTACGGCCCTTCCCGCGCTAAGGATCAAAGCCCTCGCCAAGAGGCACCGGGAAGCAACCCTGCTCGGCCCGTCCTTAAGGATCCAAGCCCTCGCCAAGAGGCACCGAGCAGCAACCCTGCTCGGCCCATCCTTAGCAGGCCTCTTACACCCCTCCTATGCTAAGGATCGAAGCCCTCACCAAAAGGTAACCAGGCTCGCCCTTGCTCGGTTATCCCTGGCCGGTAGTTGCCTACCCCACAACACCAGGGATCAAAACCCTCACCAAGAGGCAACCGAGCGGTTACCCTGCTCGGCTATCCTAGGCTGGTAGTTCACTACCCCACGACGCCAGGGATCTAAACCCTTGCCAAGAAGCACCGGGCAGCAACCCTGCTCGGCCCATCCTTAGCAGGCCTCTTACGGCCCATCCCACGCTAAGGATCGAAGCCCTCACCAAGAAGAAGCCGAGCGGCTACCCTGCTTGGCTATCCCTGGCTAGTAGTTCATTCCCCCATGACGCTAGGGATCTAAGCCCTCGCCAAGAGGCAACTGGGCAGCAACCCTGCTCGGTCCACCCTTAGCAGGCCTCTTACGGCCCAACCCGCGCTAAGGATCAAAGCCCTCACCAAGAAGCCCCGAGAAGCAACAACACTCGGCCAATTCTTTGGAAAGCACTAACCTTCTTGCAACAAAGGTTCCTCCAAACTGTTCAAATAAACGATCACCACCTCGACTCCGGAGGCTGGAGGACACCGACCTTCTTTCACAGCGGTTAACCGACAAGCACTCGAAGGGCGATCGTTATCTAAAACACGGGCCGTCGACCTACGGCCTAACGCTTGATCGAGGTCAGAACTGACAAGCTCAAGTATTCACGTAGGAAAAGTTTTGTCACGCAGAAGAAAAAGACTAAGTTTCATTCAAACTTCCAAAATCTTTTACAAGGTACTCTGGGTTCTCCAGCCTTACCAAATTGCCCGGAGGCATACAAAAAGAGAGAGAAAAAGGAAAAACCAAAAATTTCAAGCCGCAAGCCATGCTAAGACCTCACCTTCCTCGGTACCATCCCCAGGAGGCGGGGCTTCCGCTCCAGCAACGGCCCCTCCCTCATCACCATCTGCCGAGGCATGACCACCAAAAGTGAGACCCGAGCGCGGAGCTCATCGTCGGCAAACTTCGGAAACTGCGCCTTGACGGCATCAAGAGCTTCGTGCCATACATTGGAAGAGGCTTCGCCGAGGTCGGCGTAAAACTGGTCCGACCCCTTTTAATCGGCCACCGCCTTTCGAGCTCGAACCTCGGCAACCGTCGCCACGTGAAGCGCAGCCTCGGCATCCCGTCTGCTAGCATCCCTCGCCCTCTTCACTGCTACATAGATGTCTGTCACGACCCAAAATTGGCACGTGACGGCCCTAATACTACGCAACGCCTAAAGACGTAACGCGGTAAGAGAAAGCTAAAACCCAGAAATCTAAACCATTAAAAAGACAAGAAAAGATAATAGCAGTTTTGAAACATTTGAAATCGCAACCCAAATTCTTTAAAAGTCCAACTTTCCTTCTTTAAAATTTTGGCAACACCCCCTTTTGTAAAAACTAGCCCAAAGATGAGTACAACATAAATACAAATGAAGCATCCCTAAACGGGAGCAAATACACGCCCAAAGGCGGAAAACAACAATCACAACAAATATACGACGCCGTAGCGAAGAAATAAAGACAATAGAAAGGAAACTGTATAAAAGACAACAAATCCACAAATAATATTCAATATCGTCCTCACCAAGTCTCTAAGTCAACAAAATAACAGTAGATGGAGAGTACAAGGATACATCAATATACAATACAAAATACAGATAACCACCAAAACCCACCTAAGCAAAATAGCACACTATGAGCCGATGCGATGTCTGTAGCAAAAGATGATAGATGGATAGCCTGCCTCGACTACTCTGGGGAGACACCCTGCAAAACAACTGTGGCACAACGGGGGTGGGTTGCCAACTCGTGAATAGTAGATAACATATGCAGGTAATCGCAGGTATGTACGTACAGCATGAATCTAAGATATGCAATTAACAGTAATAACAGGTCATATGAATGCAGAATAATGGAAAGTACACTAGCAGGTACAACAATTATATGGAGCAATAATGATATGACAATCAGTATGCAATAATCATGAAGGGTACACTAACAGGTACTACTAATACATGAAATAGTGCAAAAACAGATAAATGTGAGGTATGGAGTGAACTATGTCGTTTCCACGAAATCCTGATATCGTGGTAGGATCACAATCTATCAAGACACTCAAAATCCTAATTCCTCAAATCAGCCCCCAATTGGCTCTCATATCATATAAGTCTCACATCATCTCAACGTACAATATCGAATAAATCCTCTATATCCCGAATGTACAAAATCTAGTGAGTCTCGTATATATCCAATATCCAATCTCAAATGAATCACCTATATCCCAAAGGTCAAATCTCAAGTAACATTCTAACATCCTAAATATATTTGCATAGATAAAAATGATGAGGTCAATACACATATATTAGCGTCCCACTCCACTAATATTGGTGTAAGGGTATATATAACAGCGTCCTAACCCACTGTTATATATACACAAGTAATTAGAAATATCATGAAAACCAATGTGCCAAGAATCGATACAGAAATACTGATCTATCAGGTGCTGTCACCAAGACTGGCACCCTGATAGGTACGTATTATATGCTATACCGAAAGCTCGAGTGCCTAGCTCTTACCCTTGCCTTTCGACGTATCCATACATAGGTAATGTCACCGGAGTGTATGGTTCCCCTAGCAGGCTCAATCGGCAAGGTCCATCAATCTTCTTGCCCCGGGGTACCTCCGGGCCCCACCATGTACCCTCTACGGCCTCGACGCCTCCTCGTAGGGGTATATATAAATTAGAACCGATAAAACTCATGGTGGATGCGCAAATATCATTCAAGGAAACCGGGTTTTTCAATTAATACATAATTTCATGAACTCCCGCGGTTCCCAAATCCAGAAAATATCATGAAAAATCCATATAACAAATGCGAAAATCCATGAATAGAATATATGCGACATAAACTGAAATGCGGGCATATAAAAGGAAAACCGCTAAGTAACATCAGTAAGGTAAATATGTAACTGTAACTGAATACATGTGTAACATACAGGTGTAGCAAGGTACCTATAAGACCTGATGAAGTATACCTCCCCCCCGGGTATGAGGGGAATATGTGAGTAAGGTATACCTATAGCTAAATGTCATATGTGATAAGTAATATGAACCGATGTTGCAAAGTCCTTAACCAAGCATTATAATATCTATAAGTGGTTTGTGTGTGTGACATGGCAATTATTGACGATGTGTGTGTAGCATACAATCCGTGCTCGTGCAATATGAATCGTCAATAATATGTGCAGTGTCCAACGGCTACTAGTCCAAGCACAACATCTAAGTAATAGGGTAAATGTGTAATTCCAAACATAACCTAGAATACGTGACGGGTATTAACATTCCTAGCCCAGACGCA
The DNA here is from genome assembly GCA_030015575.1 of Agapanthus africanus. Classification (NCBI taxonomy): domain Eukaryota; kingdom Viridiplantae; phylum Streptophyta; class Magnoliopsida; order Asparagales; family Amaryllidaceae; genus Agapanthus; species Agapanthus africanus. Next base: position 830,569,299 of record JASDDO010000019.1, read on the forward strand.
TGACCCCATGCGGGCGATTCCCCTGTAGATGTTAAATCTACTCACCTGGTCGCGTGCTATACGTAGCCGACCACCTGCTTCTCTTTCGTTGCTGCGTCCGACGTACCCGCCTGCGAACCTGGAAATTACATAAGAAATCCATATATAAGCAATATATCTCGCAAAACGCGATATCGAAACCAAACGAGAAACTCGCGTCGCGAACTAAACGCGCGTGTGCATGGTACGCTAAAACGTGTATATACGTGTCTAAAACTATCCGATACGCCGCGACATGCTGGATCACAGAACCCACTCACGTATAGCGCGTATCGCGCAACTAAAACGAACTAGCAAATCGATATTTGATCCCAGATTTTGCTACAGGTAAAATCTCACAAAATTGCACATACCAAAAGACCAGAAAACACAGCAGACTACCCTGGCCAAAACCCTAACACCCATCTCCCTTTCCTGGCCGCAATTTGCGGCCAGAATGCTTAAATTTGCGGCCAGGTTTGGGAATGAGGGGATCGTGTTCTGGTAGTGTGGTCTAAACCTAGTGTACTTGCTCCAGTTTCCTCAATTTTTCCCTGAAGAATCCGGATCAAAAGCAGATCACAGAAAGCCACAATATCGCTTAAAAACACGAATTTTGCACAAAATGGAAACCCTATAGTATTTTAGTGAAATCTAAGGTTAATCTCAGTTAAGGTGACCCTAATAACACTTAAATAGGCAGAGTTAACCAACACAATCAACACTTAACCAAAACCCTACACAAATCACCATAATTAGCACAAAAGCTAACTTTTATCGCAAACCGAAGCTAAACAACATACAAGCTTAACAAGAAAGGGAATTGAGTTCAGAAATTATACCCTAATGGACCCTAGGAAGCAGGAGAAGGAGTGGAAGGAGAAGATGAGGGGTTGCTACTGCTGCTGGGGCTCCTGCTGCTGCTAATGCTGATGCTGTTGTTTCTGCTGTTATTGCTGCTGCCTGCTTCTACAGCTGCTGCTTCTTTTACTGCTGCCGAAGCCTCTGCTGCTGCTGCTCTTCTGCTGCTGCTGCTCTTATTTGTGTGTGTGTGTGAGTGTGAGAGAATGAGAGAAGTGAGTGAGAATGAGAATAAGAGAAAACAATTCAACCCCCCCCCCTTTCTCACTCTCTCACTTCATTAAATGAGCATGGCTCACACCATGTTGCCCCATGCTTCTCTCTCTCTCTCTCTCGGTCAACAAAAGAAAAGAAATCATTTTCAACCATTTTTCATTTTATTTTTAAAAACAACCATACACAATTAAAACCCAAAAGCACCTAATACAATTATTAAACTAGATTAGGGAAATGGTTAGCTCACCATATTTGCTAATCATGGTTAGACCCCAAATTAACACCCTAGTTAACATGCACAAGTGTGTGCAAGCCTAGGAAAATTCTAATAAAATATTCATTAAATAAGATAAAATATTTGAAAATCAATTTGGTAAACTTTTTATTAAAAACCATATATTAAACTATAATTAGCCACCAAACACATCCTAAGGTGTTACAATCTTCCCCCTTAAAGAAACTCGTCCCCGAATTTACAATTATACTGCTACGCGTACCTTCAAAGAGAAGATTACAAACTCTCTAATCTTGTTCACAGCCTCCTAAGTGATTACCTCACTATACGGCTACGTCCAAGAAAAACCCTTCACAGACGGCAAGACCTTTGACCGACGTTTCTTCACCTGCCGAGCCATTATCACAGTTGGCTGCTAGCGAACGAAAGATCGCGTCCAAACTAAATGGTCTGGTGCTGAATCATGTGAGGAAGGTCATGAAGGTAATTGCAAGGTATCGACACAAGGAATACGGGGTGAATACTCAATAATCTGGGCGGAAGTGCCAAATTAAAGGCAGCGAAACTAACTCGCTTATAGGATCTCAAAAGGACCTAAAATCCTGGGATAAACTTTCCAAAACTCAATACGTCATTTATCGGAAAAATCCGTAGGAATACATGATCTGTCCCTGTGAACTCGAGTCTACGACCAACACAGTCGGCATAAGACCTCTGTTTGAATAGGGCTACTCTCATCCTGACCTGAAATAACTGGATTATCTCCAAAGTCTCTAGACTAGCTGGGGTCCAAAATCCTACTTACGCAGAGTCAGAAAAACAACAGACTGGTGATCGACACGATCTAACCTCTAAACCTAAAGCTTGCCAATTGGAGTGTCTCCTGATAACAGCTATCGAAGAAGAATCCTAACAATGGAGAGTGACGATCCCCAACTGCCGACAACAATTAATACGAACGCACAACTAATAAAGAACAATTGAGCAAACTGAGAAAAACCGAACAACCAGCATCCGAATGGAGTCACACCCTGACTAAACCTGGGTAGACACCATAACGAAATTTATGGAGACCTGCTCCCATTCCCACTTCGGAACGGTTAAAGGTTGCAACTCTCCAGCCAGTCTCAAATACTCAACCAAAACACACAACAAGACAGACACATTGAAACGAAACCCAAAACTTCTCTTTACATCCTTGCCCACCCTAACTATCTCACAAGTCACATCAAAGCTGGTGGAACTTAAATGAATACAGAGAGTTGACTGATGTACTTGCTCTAGGGTTTCACGTCTTTACCCGATAATATCAGGTACACAAACGCGTCCCTAACTTATCACACCCGTGTCACAAATCAAGGACTCCGAATCATTACCCGGCCGAGTATGCTCAAGTATCACTGACGAACGAGCATCGGCGGGCAGTGTCTCGCGAAAGCGATTAAGGAAAAGTGGTCGGGCGCGGACATGAGCAAGCTGTCCCCTCCGCAGAGACGAACTTAAGCTGTACTCAATGATCGCACAAGAACTGTAAATCTGCAGAAGACTAACACAACAATCAATCCGCTGCAGGAAGATGTGTATTAAGCTCTGGTGGCCCGTGAAAATCTGACACGACTCTCGAACAAATAGTGTCTCCAAATCTCCAACGCAAAACCACCGCGGCCATCTCCAGATCATGAGTGGAATATCCTTCTCGTACTTCCTCTAAATGTAAGGAAGCAAAAGCGATAACTCTATAGTGTCACCTCAGTACACACTCGAGCCCCACTCAAGAAACATTACAGTTAAACAACAAAATAGCCCGAACCAGAAAGCAAAGAAGAACTGATGCCGTTGTTAACCGAATCTTCAACTGCTGAAAACTCCGCACACATGCCTCAGTTCAAAGAAAAGAAACCTCTATTCCGGTCAATTCAGTCAACGGTGCAACACTAGACTAGCAATCCTGCACGAAACGGCGGTATAATCCCGCTAAGCCCAAAATCTGCGGACCTCTGCCCTGCACACAAGTCTGGGCCTAAGATGTACGGCCACGATCTTCCTCGGAACCTTACGAAACCGTCTCCCATGACTACAAGACCTAGGAGTCAACACAAACAAGCCTGAAGAAACACTCCGAGAATCTAGCAGACCGCTGGGGCTCTTCCAGTATCTGCATAACAAATCCTCAAGTGCTGCTCCTGTTCCTCAAGACACATTAATTAGACCAGAATGTCGTAAATCACACAACAATAACTGGTCGAGGAACGGCCTGAAGAAATCCAGTTCATCACATCTACGAATGCTGCTAGGGTATTGGTGAGTCCAATGACACCACCAAAACACACAAAGCCCGTAGCACGCACAAGGCAGTCTTCGGAATGTCATCACTCCAAGCCCGCAATAATGATGACCCGATCCCAAACAAACTTAGAAAATGTCTCGCACTCTGGAGCTGATCGAAGAAATCGTCAATGCTGGGTAAGGATACCTATCCGCACCGTAAGCCGGCTCAATTGACGATCCATCAACCCACAACCACAATCTGTCGTCTTTCTTCTTGACGAACACAAATAGGAGCTCCCTAATGCGAAACACTCAGACGCACGAAATTTCCTAACAAACAACTCTGCAGCTGATCCTTTAGGTCCCTAAGCTTTGCCGGCTCATCTGGAACAACATCAGAAAACTCTCGCACGAAAGGAAACCGGTCCAACAAACCAACTGTAGCTACGGTATCACGAATGAATGTCAAGAATCCACGACATCGCCTCAAAAGACGACTAGCGAAATAGGCTGAATTCAAGCTGTGAGAGGCGGCACCACTGTACACCTGCACAACAAGAACTGGCTCGCCGGGGAAAACAAACCCTGACTGTTTCCTTACGGTAGTCCACAGACGCCTAGCACGTAACTAACCAGTCCATGCCCAGGAGAACGTCAAATCCAACATCTCTAGAGGGACCAAAACGATGGACGAATCTCTATCTCCTATCCGATTGGCACACAACTGAATTACGTGTCGCGCAACAAATGAATCGCTGACAGAACTAACACAAACAAACGGCTAATCTACCCAACACGACACTCGTCCCAACCATGGCACAAGTGTGGAAAAACAAACAAATACATCCAAAGAACATATGAATTAAGCATACCTGAAAACTCTGCATTGGACGCCCGCGCGTCCAGATGAGTAGAAGAAAACTCCTGTGTCTGCCCCCTACCCGCAACTTACTGAACTCCTCTGGTGGACTAACCCATCTGAGCGAACCTTCCACGTCCACGACCTCTGTGAATATGGCCCTGACGAGGTGCTAAGGAACAATCCCTGATGAGGTGCTGAAGGCTCCCGCATCGAAAACATTCACGCGCTGACTGCTGACCCTCCTGGGGATGAGAGCTGGACGGCTGTCCTCGTCCTAAGCCTCTGCTACTCTCACGACGGCCACGAAATCTGTCTCGATGACTAAACCTCTGTCTCTGGGCTCGTACACTGGTATGAATCCTCCTCTGTCCTGGAACCCTCAGAGTCTCTGGAATTTGTGCCTCGTCAACTGGAGCTGCATCCACTGGTGCTATGTAGGTGACTGGCTGCTGCATGCTGATCCCAAGGAACAACTGAGTAACAGGGGTGACAACCTCCTGTCGTAGCGCTCGAACGGTCTCAACAAATGAACTCATCGTCTGGCGCAAGTCCTGCATCTCGACCACAAGCCTAGCGAGCTGATCTGTCGAAGGCTGATCTGTCTGCACCTGTGCAATTAGAGTGCCATCCTAGTCAGTGCTCGTCTCACCCGAACCAATTCTAACCTCGGCCTTCGCTGCATCACTCTGAGTCCCCATAGTCATCGGCGGCAAGGCTATAAATAGAGATAAGATTCGATAAGAATACGGAAATCGAATCACAAGGATATGAATAATCAAGGAAGGAATTTCAAGCAATTTGTACTTAGGTCACTTAAGGCGAAGTACCGCATCGTGAGTATGCTGCAGACATACACACACTACGTTACACTGCGTAAGCTACCTACTCCATCATACCAAGGTCATCCTACACTCCGAAAGGTAAAACCTAGCGCATGATACCAACTTTATCACGACCCAAAATTGGCACGTGACGGCCCTAATACTACGCAACGCCTAAAGACGTAACGCAGTAAAAGAAAGCCAAAACCCAGAAATCTAAACCATTAAAAAGACAAGAAAAGATAATGGCAGTTTTGAAACATTTGAAATCACAACCCAAATTTTTTAAAAGTCCAACTTTCTTTCTTTAAAATTTTGGCAACACCCCCTTTTGTAAAAACTAGCCCAAAGATGAGTACAACATAAATACAAATGAAGCATCCCTAAACGGGAGCAAATACACGCCCAAAGGCGGAAAACAACAATCACAACAAATATACGACACCGTAGCAAAGAAATAAAGACAATAGAAAGGAAACTGTATAAAAGACAACAAATCCACAAATAATATTCAATATCGTCCTCACCAAGTCTCTAAGTCAACAAAATAACAGTAGATGGAGAGTACAAGGATACATCAATATACAATACAAAATACAGATAACCACCAAAACCCACCTAAGCAAAATAGCACACTGTGAGCCGATGCGATGTCTGTAGCAAAAGATGATAGATGGATAGCCTGCCTCGACTACTCTGGGGAAACACCCTGCAAAACAACTGTGGCACAACGGGGGTGGGTTGCCAACTCGTGAATAGTAGATAACATATGCAGGTAATCGCAGGTATGTACGTACAGCATGAATCTAAGATATGCAATTAACAGTAATAACAGGTCATATGAATGCAGAATAATGGAAAGTACACTAGCAGGTACAACAATTATATGGAGCAATAATGATATGACAATCAGTATGCAATAATCATGAAAGGTACACTAACAGATACTACTAATACATGAAATAGTGCAAAAACAGATAAATGTGAGGTATGGAGTGAAATATGTCGTTTCCACGGAATCCTGATATCGTGGTAGGATCACAATCTATCAAGACACTCAAAATCCCAATTCCTCAAATCAGCCCCCAATTGGCTCTCATATCATATAAGTCTCACATCACCTCAACGTACAATATCGAATAAATCCCTTATATCCCGAATGTACAAAATCCAGTGAGTCTCGTATATATCCAATATCCAATCTCAAATGAATCACCTATATCCCAAAGGTCAAATCTCAAGTAACATTCTAACATCCTAAATATATTTGCATAGATAAAAATGATGAGTTCAATACACATATATTAGCGTCCCACTCCACTAATATTAGTGTAAGGGTATATATAACAGCGTCCTAACCCACTGTTATATATATACAAGTAATTAGAAATATCATGAAAACCAATGTGCCAAATATCGACACAGAAATACTGATCTATCAGGTGCTGTCACCAAGACTGGTGTTCCCTGATTTAAAATCAGGAAAAAGCTTCAGAGGAAGTATCACGTGCTAGCACGTGACCGGCGGTCACGTGTTGGCACGTGACGTTTAAAGCAGCGGCACAGAGCACATTCATTCCTTGATTAAGAATCAGGAAAAAGCTTCAGAAGAGGCATCACGTGCTCACACGTGACCAGTGGTCGCGTGATGGCACGTGATGGTTAAGCAGCGGCCAGAAAACAGAGCGCGGAAAAAGAGAAGCCCATTCCAGGGGGCATGTGCTTACACGTCACGTGCGCACATGTGACTAACGGTCACGTGGCCACACGTGACCGGCTTTAAAAGCCTTATTCTTTAACAGAATTAAATTCTGAGAAAAGATCTTTGAAATATTTCCAAAATTGAAAAGAATTATCTGAAACCGTTGGATTAAAAATCTAAAGGAGATTAAATATCACCAATTTATGGAAAAATCTTGGACTTGGAAAGATTTCCCCCTAAATCTAACCGAAATAACAAAGAGATATCTTTGGATTTAAAATCCGATGGTGAATAAAATTCACCTAATAATCTAAAGGCCCAGATTAATGATGAATATAAATCAAATCTCTTAATAAACAAATCAAATTTTTCAATGAAAGATTCACTAAAACAGATTGATTCTTTTCCTTCTCCTATAAATAGGAGGCAAAAGAGAGAGTATAAAACATACAGAGAGATATAGAACCTTGGGATTTTGAAAATTCAGAAGGAAGAATTTGATTCTCTACAAAAGAAAAACCCTAGGTAAGAAAAGAGAGGCTTCAAAAGAGAATTTAATTCTCAAAAGAGTTTAACTCTTATATAAAGAAAAGAACTTAGTTCTTTCTCTGGTTGAGAATCTGCAAAGTGCACATCTCCCCATGAATTGAGAATTTAATTCTCATTCGGTTGAGATCCTGCCATGCAGATCCAAAACATTGAGGAAGAACTGAGTTTTGAGAATTTAATTTTCACAGAATTATAGGAATTTAATTCCTTTGAGATAAAATTAGGGTTTAACCCTATGTTATAGGAATTTAATTCCTTCAAAATGGACAGGACCAGGGTTTAACCCTAATTGAGAACTTAATTCTCTCAAAATCACAGGAATTTAATTCCCTTAAAAAGAAGAAATTAGGGTTTCACCCTATGCCAGAATTTAATTCTTTACATATATGAGGAATTTAATTCCAACAGAAAAGAAATTAGGGTTTAACCCTTATCCAAGAATATAAGTCTTCAGAAGGAAATAGGAATTTAATTCCCCTAAAGTTTATTGCTACGGTTTAACCCTATGAAGAATTTAATTCTTAAAAGATTAACAGATCTTTAAAATATGCAAAGAACCAGAGTCACGTGTTACCACGTGACCCCTGTAAAAGATTCACAGAAAAGAGCTTTGAGGCAACGCCTCACATGCCCCACGTGACCCCTTGGCTGAAGCTCTAACAGACAAACATTTAAATACCCATCACGTGACAGCACGTGATGTCCAAAGTATTCAATACTTTTGGCAGAACAAAATAAAGAGAAGGAGGACGCTCTCACGTGCTACTACGTGACCCCTCTTGCCTTAGTGTTTAACACTAAATTGAAACCTCTGTATCCAGTGTTTAACACTGATTTGCCTTAGTGTTTAACACTAATTGAAAAACTCTATTTGCAGTGTTTAACACTGATTTTTTTAGTGTTTAACACTAAATTAAATCTCTGTTAGCAGTGTTTGACACTGATTTTCTTAGTGTTTAACACTAAATTAAAATCTCTATTACCAGTGTTTAACACTGATTAACACTAATTTGAGATCTCTGTTGCCAGTGTTTAACACTGATTTGCTTTAGTGTTTAACACTAATTTGAAAGCCCTGTCGCTAGTGTTTAACACTGATTATCTTTTAGTGTTTAACACTAGTTTGTTAATCTTATTCCCAGTGTTCAACACTATATTTAGCCCAATTGGCTAAGTTTCTAGAGGCAAAGCCTCTCTTTCAATGAGCCAACAGAGGGCCAATATTCTAAACATGATTGGACTTAGCCCAAGCTGGCCATAAGTCCTCAATTCAAACTTAATTGGGCTAATGGGCTCATAATATAATTAATTGGTCTTCGTTCCAAATTAGGCCAAAGATCATTTAATCTACCTTGGTTCAAGGATACATCTCTTCACTCCTTTGATACTTGGCGTTGTAATTCCTCAACGTCTTCAAAGAGGTGACAGGTCCCGATGACCACACATTGATACGGACTGTGGGGTCCTTAAACTCATAGACTGTGAGGTCCTTAACCTTGACCGTGATGTCTTAAAACTAATGTCGGACTGTGGAGTCCTTAAATCCTCGGACTGTGATGTCCTTAACCTTGACCGGAATGTCTTAAAACTAACAACGGACTATGATGTCCTTAACCTTGACCGTGATGTCTTAAAACTAACGTCGGGCTGTGGAGTCCTTAAATCCATGGACTATGATGTCCTTAACCTTGACCGCGGCGTCTTAAAACTAACATTGGACCGCAATGTCCTTAAACTACCCATCGACCGCAACGTCGCTAAACTAAACAACAGGGCTCCCTTAATTGCTCTCTTGTTGGATCTAAACGATCCCGTTAAGTCGATCTTAGTCTAAAACTAGACTAGCGTATCCTTAACAAACGTTTAAGTTGATCTTAGTCTCGAAAGAGGCTAACGTATCCTTAAACCCAAACCCCCAAACCCAAATCTAAGATAATACGGATTTGGACTAGTCCACGCCCTACGGGCGACGACATAACTCAGTCTCCGTATACAATCCACGGGCAACCAAACGTAAAACAAACACACACGACACGAAGTGACCATTTGGAGAAGGAGAAAGTTGTTGCAGCAATGCGGTAGCGTTATTAACTGCAGGGGCTTGCACCTGCAGGGAAGAGCGTCCCCACAATCAAAAAAGCCCTCAAGCGAGGGGGAATCTGACGAAGTCTCCTACATCGGCCGCATCCGTTTAAACCTCCGATGCATGGTGCCATAAATCAACTTAGCATCTTCGGAGAGGTAGACGGATAGCACCAATTAGCATCTGCCCTGAATCTCAAGCGAGACGTCCGTCGCGCCGCCTATTTGGAGGGGAACAGATTCTGGCACGCCCTGTGGGACCTTTTCCTCTTTCCACTCCACACTTCGTGTGTCGTCTTCGCGGATGAATCGCGGTTTGTTAATGGTTGCCTTCGGATTTCAAGTTACTAAGATTTGGTCTTTTGCCTGGCGCAGAAATCAAGCATCAAAGGCCTCCAACTGCTCGAGCTGCTCAAAATGCAAGTGCAACCAACGCTCCGCCTCACCTGGAGGTGTAGCCTATGGGCCTCAAGCGGCCTCCATCCTTGCCATGCCGGTGGAACAGGTGACCCAGGCCACCACCGGTCTGTTTTTCGGGACCATGCTCCCGCCTGCAAGCTTCACTCTTCCAGTGCCCGCACCAGAAGCACACAAAAAGTCGGTCTTCGATCGGCTAACTGCTATAACGGCCCCTTTCAACAGGTCGTCCAATATCAAACCGGTAGCCTATGTCTTTACCAGGCTGAACCAGAACTCTGATGGGCCCGCCAAGAAGCCCATGAACCCTGAAATGGCCGTCCCGAGGAAGACAGCTACTTCTACTCCTGAAGTCGTCAAGGCGGCTTCTCCTGTTAAGGAGTCAGTCTTTTCAAGGCTGGCTATTCCGGCTCCTGCTCCTACTCGAGGGTCTGTCTTTGACAGATTGGACATTGCCACTCAAAGGACAGCGTCAGTCTTTAAGAGATTGACACCAGCGGCGCCTCATCCGGACAAGGGGCAAAACGAAATTATCCCTATCGCCGAGCCAGTCCCCACGATTCGACATGCTCGACGTCGCCACTGGCGCCGAGTAAGGAAGGCCGGGGCAACTCCCCCTCAGGGCTAATTCCACCTGCTCCAGTGGTGGAAGTTAATGCTGCTGTTCCAACTGGGAACAGCTTTGAACCACTAAGGAGAGTACGTAAGAACTCTCCGACTGCTACGCTAAAAAGATCTCCTCCACCTGCGGAGAAGGTTACAGGAACGAAGCTGGAGCAACCTCCTCAACGGCTGTCCTCCAAAATTTATAAGGTCTGGCGGAGGGTTCAAGATTCTGTAATCGACCAAGGTCACTCTCACCGGCAGAACCGTCCTGTTGAACAGCAAAGGACGACAACCACCAAGGTGCCCGCTGCAACGACCCCTTCAACTTCAACGGCCCACAAGAGAAGGAGGCCGGAGAAAATTCCCACGCCCGCGGCAAATGTCAAAGGCGGTGAACCTAAACGCCCTAGTCCGGGGGCATCATGGTACACACGGTATACATGGCGTATGGTAAAGAGGATAGCCGTGCATCTACAGGTCATAGACCGCTTACACGGTCAGTGACCAAAGCTCAGGAGCAACAGCAGAAGCTCCAAGAAATGATGAACACGATGGCCGCACTCACTGAGCTAAAAGAAAGCCCCGAAGCGTCCTCTGATCAACGCCAGGAGCAAGAAACTGACGCTGAATTCCTTCACAGGATACTGATAAAGAGGCTGCGGAACAAGGAGCCAATATAAAGCGAATGGCCCTCCTGTTCCAGGACATGGTGGGTATGATGATCCAACAAGATCCTCCTGCTGAAGATCCTCCGATCGTCCTTGAAGACGACAGGGGAGAAACGTCAAATCCTCCACCGGCTCTGTCGACAGCCAAGGAGGAGACAATCTCCAAAGCTGACTTGGACGAATACATAGCTCAGCAGATACGGGTGCATCAGGCGACTTAGGCAGCCGGTCAGGTCGTAAAAATGGGGCGACCATATCCGAGCTGGTATGATCAGATTAAGTACCCGCCGGGCTATACAATACCGAAATTTCATGTCTATAAGGGGACGGGCAATCCCCACCAGCATGTTGCCCAGTTCAGGGCACTTTGCGGCAGCACCGGCGATGATGATAAATTGTTGCTTCACCAGTTTATCGGCAGCTTGTCAGAAATGGCGTTCGAGTGGTACTCTGAGCTCCCAAACGACTCCGTCAAAACATTTGCAGAGATGGAGCTGCTATTTACACAGCGATCTGCGAGCGCCAGCGAACGCACCCCGATAACGGCGTTGATTAATGCCAGGGTGAAACCGGGCGAGACGTGGGTCCAGTACGCTATACGCTGGTGAAACTTGTGGTCGAAATACGAACAACGCATTGAGGAAGCACCCGCGGTGGGCATGTTCATGGGTACCCTAGATCCTCATGCAACTATCTCACAGTTCATGATGTTCTTTAAGCCAACCACGTTCCAGGCTTTGATCGACAAGTTGGCCCAGATGGACCAGATGGGTCACAGACCGCCTCCCCCGAAGCCGGAACCTCAGAATGACAAGGGTAAAGGGAAGGCAACCTTCGTTGCGAACGCTCAGCAGCAACCCAGTTCCCCAAAGCTGGCGGATCAACTGGAAGAAAGACGGCGGTATTATAATAAGAAAATGAAGTGCCCCTACACATTCCCGCGGGATAAGATGAAGAGGCTATTCGAGCTGGCGGTACGCAACAGGCTTATCAACTTGCCAAACCCAAGGCGACCGCCGCAACCCAGTGAGGCGAATAACCCCAATTATTGCCCTTACCATCAAACGGTAAGCCATCCGATTGAGGATTGCTTCGTCTTCAAAGGATGGATTGAAGATCAATACCTACAGGTCAAGTTCGCGCTGTCCGAAAAGTGGAAGGTGAACCCGCCACAACCGCACACTCCTAAGAAGACGGACGCGCCGGGGGCAACTTGCTCTTTCGTTGAAGAAGCTCCATGAGAAATCGTGCTTTCAGCAAAAACTAAAAGAATGCTGAATAAGCTCCAGACATGCCCGGGGATCAGGTGGAAGAACCCGCTGGAACCCCAGATCATTGAAGGGATGCTGAAGCCACGCCCGACCCCGAAGATCATTGGTGATGGCCCAAGTACTCACACCCAACCGTCGAAATCTTCAAAGAAAAAGAAGAAGAAATCCAAGAAGCCCGTGAAGCCTGGAGACAAGCGCACGGACTTGCAGAAACATATTGACGCGCTGGAGGAGTACAATCAAAAGGCATGGACTCCCATCACACTCCAAGAGTTCCTCAACCACGTCTTTCAGGAGAAAGATAATGGAGAAACCTCGTCGGATGAATCCGAGGGATATGTGGTGAGTTGTCATGTGATTTTCCACTCGTTTACGGACGATGAGAAAACTCCTAGCACTGAGAAACTGGGGGCACAGCCTGAACCAGAACTTGTATGGCCAACAGACGAAATGATCGACGCCTTTCTAGATGAGATTCGTTTGAAAAGTAAAGCCGATTGGGAGCGTGAGATGGCCGCATCAGAAGGAGCCAAACGCAGGCGACTAAACGAGAGAGTCGGAGCGCTCCCGCTAGATCAAAAAACATCCGATACGGATAAAAACATATTCAAGACAAGGAAAAGGTTTGCCAAAGCCATGTCAATGGGAATGAAGCTACCACCCTCGGAAGAAACACGCTCAATGGAGCGGAAAGACACCCTAATTACTGCTCATATCATCGGAAGATTTCACACCCCACTGAGGAGTGCGACGCTTTTAAGATATGGTGGCAGGGATATGTTGCTCACTGGCAACATTTTAAGCGAATGAAACGCAGAACCCGTCGGGAGCAAAGAAGTACGACCGAAGGGCATAAAAGAACTACCGGCAACTGTTACATGGTCAACGCCAGAGGATCACAAGTTCTCGCCTTTGGGAGCGACTCTGATGAGGAAATGGCTCTGGGCCCTCTCTTTAAAGAATCCGTCTTAGAGAAAGAGAAAGAACCAGAGGCCTGCGAAAACATTCAGCTGCGCAATCGCACGCTCCCGGAAAAGAATCTCGGACCTGCAACTAGAAAAGATAAGGGAAAGGAAAAGGTCGCTGAGGATATCGCCCTAGATGACCAAGTCATGAAAGAGCTGACTGCCAAGGACCCGCTCAAGAAGGGTAGGGTGGACTACAACATCCTAACGCACCTGAGAAAGCTACCTTCGCAGCTCAGCATTCTCGACGCCCTCTTATTATCAAAAGAAGCGAGAAATTCATTAATCAAGGTGCTACAAGAGCCCGAGCAATTCCAAGCCTTCCTCGCCGAAGAAAGGATGAAGGATGAACTGGAAGAAGTGCACATGGCCGATATCACTTTCGGCGACGAAGACCTGCTCCTTAGGACATGGGACCACAACCGTCCCCTATATGTCTCTGGATACTGCCACGATATCAAGATAGGCAAAATCCCGGTCGACAATGGGTCTTCCGTTAATCTCCTTAATGTGCGGGTGTTAAAGGAAATCTGTATGAGCGTTCAGCACCTCGCTCGGGACAAGATCACCATCTCCGGGTTCGATTCTCAATCATCACAAACTCTTGGATCTGTGATACTGACGCTACGCTTTGGGCTGCTCGTCACAGATATTAAATTCCACGTCATAGACGCCGAGACATGCTACAATGCTCTGCTCGGCCGACCATGGTTACACGAGTACAACATCATCCCTTCTACACAGCATCAGTGTATGAAGTATTTCAAGGATGGTCTCGAGTATACCGTAATGGGAGAACTGAACCCGTTCTCCGTGAACGAAGTCCGCAAATATGAAGATGCCAAATATTTCTTACCGAATTTCGAGGATATGGAGAGGTGTCGCAAACCGGAGAACAAAGCAGCCGCCACCATTCCTGTTTTCGGGAGTGATACCGAAGAAGAAGAAGAGATAGTTTACACTGGGCCGTCTCGACGCAACAACCCGGGACCGTCCACCCCCATATTGATCTTCGGAAGTGACTCGGAAGATGAGGTTAATGCTGTGTTCTCCAGTCGGCCGTCAATACGAGCATTCCCCAGTGATGATCAGAATTTGCAAATTACCATGGTTCCGCGGGAGCATTACAAAGATCTTGATGCACTTGAAGCTTATAATGTACACGACCTGCGGACGTTTTACGTCCCTCCCGGGCGAAAAGGCGATCTTATTTTACCGATCCACGGAAATAAGAGTGGAGAAAGAAATCTGGCATGACGTGGATTCTACACTCGACAGGCTTCAACCCATCCGTTTGCCCAGATATTACACAAACGGACTAAAAAGGCTATTGAAGCACCAATGGGTACCCTTAAAACAGACTATTCGACAAGCTCGATTCTACAACAGGATTTGGAATGTCCCTGGGACTCAGCGCAAATTGCCCAACGGGAGAATGGAAACGCTTGGGCTTGGATATGTGAGATCCGGGAAACGGGAACGAGTCCACGGTAGCTACGCCATATATAACTTCGATAAAGAAAAGGACGCCCCGTCGGGAAATACCAACCCCTCATCAAAACTAAATCCCGCAATCGAAGTGCCGAGTCTGTCATTTGAAGCACGAATGGACAAGCTTGTCAGGAAAGCGGGTCAAAAAGCTCGGGACGACCATAATCGCGAAATGACCATCTACGAGAAAGCCAGGACGCAACGTTTTTTTCAACAGGTTGCAAAAGACGAAGATGCTCCTCCCTGTCAACCCGTTGCGCAAAAGGCCCGACGCAGAAGCAAAAGTAAGTCAAAAAGAGGAAAAGGAAGTCAACAACGACAATGCAGGATTAAAAAGTCATGTGATCAGGTATTGCGCGGGCCGGATTTGTCCCTCATGAAGAAGATGAGTCGAGCGTATTTTTTCCCTCAAGATAAGACGAAGAAGATACTTGATTTCGCTTTAAAATACCAGATGCTTACACTGCCGGGGTCCAAGCACCCCGAACAAGTAGGCAAAGTCTCACACCCAAACTATTGCTCCTATCACCGAGTAATAGGGCACCTTATCAAAGACTGCTTCACCTTCAAGAACTGGGTCGAAGACCAGTACCAGCAAGGCAGGTTTGCTCTATCCAGCGACTGGAGGGTAACGCCGCCACAAAAGCACGAACCCAAAGCCGCAAGAGCAGAACCAGATCCACATCAGTCTTGGAAGCAAGCTCATACTTGTCGTATGATAACCATATCAAAAGGAGAGCCCGAGAACATGGATGACCTTCCCTGGTGCTTCGAAAACAGCGATGACGAGGTAATCTCAGAATTTCCACCAGCGCCGAAAGAGCTGGAAGATGGCATACATACTACTGCAGATAACCTCAAGAAGATTGAGTTGGGAACGGCAAACGACCCGCGACCGACATTCGTCAGCGAGCTACTATCTAAAGAAAGGGTGGCTGCATTAAAAGACGTGCTTATGCAGCATAGGGATTGCTTTGCATGGAACTATTCCGAAATGCCAGGACTAGATCCAGAAATTGCTGCACATAAATTGGCGATATCCCCGGACGTCAAGCCAGTCAAACAGGCGCCGAGAAGAATGCGGCTCGAGCTTGAGATGAGCATTAACGCCGAAGTCAAGAAGCTGATCGATTCTGGGTTTATCCAAGAAGTTCAATATCCTGACTGGATCGCCAACATCGTCCCGGTAATGAAGAAAAATGGGACAGTGCGCATATGCGTGGACTTCTGGGATCTCAATAAAGCTTGCCCGATGGACGATTTCCCAGTGCTGGTCACCGAGCTGATGATAGATAATACGTCCACTCACGAAGTTTTCTCCTTCATGGACGGCTCATCGGGATACAATCAGATAAAGATGCATCCCGAAGACCAGAACCACACCGCTTTCCGGACTCCTCTGGGTATATTCTGCTACAAAGTTATGCCCTTCGGTTTAAAGAACACCGGTTCCACCTATCAGAGGGCCATGACGAAGATCTTCGATGACCTCATACATGAAATCGTCGAATGCTATATCGACAACCTCGTAGTGAAAAGCAAATCATACGAGGAACATCTTGAGCATCTGAAGATCGTATTTCAACGCCTTCGACAATATACTTGAAGATGAACCCACTTAAATGCGCGTTCGGGGTGTCCTCAGGTAAATTCCTAGCGTTCATTGTCCGGCACCGGGGTATCGAGATAGATCCGTCGAAGATCAGGGCGATCATGGAAATGCCACCGCCAGGGACTCTCAAACAATTGTGGTCTCTCCAGGGGAAGCTCGCGTACATCCGGCAATTTATAGCCAACCTTTCGGGCAAGTGCCGCCCTTACAGTCACCTGATGAAGAAGGGAACCCCGTTCGTCTGGGATCACAAATGCCAAGGCACGCTGGACGAGATCAAGCAATACCTGCAGAACCCGTCGGTGTTAGCTGCTCCAGTCAAGGGAAAGCCTCTTATTCTTTATACCACAGCCCTCGAAGGTTCCTTAGGCGCATTATGGGCACAAGAGAACGACCAAGGGAAGGAGAGAGCGCTTTACTATTTAAGTCGAGTTCTTCTGGGGGCAGAAAGCAACTACTCCCCTATCGAAAAATATTGCCTGGCGTTAATCTTTGCGATAACAAAACTCCGGCACTATGCATTGGCGCATGAAGTCCGCCTTATATCAAAAGTGGACCCCCTCAAATATCTGATGTCAAAAGCCATATTGACAGGAAGACTCGCTAAATGAGCCCTGCTCTTGATGGAGTTTTCAATAACCTATCAGCCTCTTAAGGCAGTGAAAGGCCAAGCCATCGCCGACTTCCTCGCCGAGCGTCCAATACCTGCCGACTCGCCTTTGAAATGCGAGCTGCCAGACGAACATGCGTTTGACACGATCGGCGGAAGTGGTACCCGGTGGGAACTCTACTTTGACGGAGCGTCTTCCATGAAGAAGCGCAGACAAAGCACCCCTATAATCAAGTCGGGGGTAGGTCTCATCTTCGTAACTCCACAAGGGGGGATAATGCGCTTTACTTTCTCCTTGACAGAGCCGAGGACGAACAACGAGGTTGAATACGAAGCTTTGATAGCAGGTCTCGAGATCGCCATCGACATGGGGATTGAGAACCTCCTCATATACGAAGACTCCCAACTGGTCGTTAGCCAAGTAAACGGTGACTACCAGACGTGCAAGCCAGAGCTGGTGAAGTATGGCGAGAGAGTACAGCAACTCTTGACTCAAATTCCCTCCTATACTTCGGAAAACATACCGCGCGCGGAAAATAGCAAAGCGGACGCATTGGCCAAGCTCGCTAAAGAACTGGCCGACGAGAATCTCGATGATGTCAGAATTGTGGTACAAAGCCGTCGAGTACTTGCCCTAGCAGAAATATCCCCAGAATCACCCGAAGAAAGGGGAGCAACTGAGCAAACGGCCCTGCAAATAAATGACCAAGAAAAGGTTGAAGATTGGAGAGAAGTCTTCATAGACAACTTCAAATCCCGTCGAACGCCTGAAGATGCGTCCTCAAGACATCAGCTTGCGAAACGAGCTCTGTCCTTCGCCTTCGTCAATAATACTCTGTACAAGAGGTCATTTGACTCTATGTGGTTGAGATGCCTGGGACCTGACGAAGCGAAAAGAGTCGTTCAGGAAGTTCACGACGGACTCTGCGGTTCTCATCAAGCTGGCCCAAAGATGAAGCTGAAAATCAAACGAATGGGTTATTATTGGCCCACAATGATCCAGGACTGCCTCGAGTATGCGAAGCAATGCCACTCGTGCCAAATTCATGGGGACTTCATCCACCAGCACCCAAATCCTCTACATCCAACGGTGGTTAGTTGGCCGTTCGAAATGTGGGGAACTGATATAGTCGGTCCCATCGAACCAACATCATCCAGAGGACATCGTTTCATCCTGGCGACGACTGATTACTTCTCTAAATGGGCAGAAGCAGTACCGTTAAGGGAAGTGAAGACGGAGAATATCCTCTATTTCTTCAAGACGCACGTCATTTATCGGTTTGGAACTCCGCGACGGATCATCTCCGATAACGGTCCAGCCTACAGAAGCCACAAGATCAGTCGCTTCGCACAACAACACAACATAGACTAGAGATATTCCTCAGTTTATAATCCCCGAGCTAACGGTTTAGCTGAGGCTTTCAACAAAACCTTGACAAAGATCGTGAAGAAGATAGTGTCCCGAAACAAAAAGGACTGGCACGAGAGACTGCAAGAAGCTCTTTGGGCTTATCGGACTACGTTCAAGACGGCCACAAACACAACGCCATACACATTGGTATTCGGTACAGAAGCGGTACTTCCCCTCGAGATAGAGCTACCTTCTCTACGAGTGGCAGTCCAATACGAGCTGACGGACGAAGAAAATGCTCACCTTCGGCTTGAGGAGCTTGACGCCCTTAATGAAACCCGGCTCATAGCGCAACAAAATCTAGAGGCTTATAAAGCAAAGATGACACGCTCATATGAAAGATTGATCGAGCCGAGGACATTCCGCCAAGGCGAACTCGTGCTAATGGTCAAAAGACCTATGATCCCCAATCGCGCCTAGCGGGGAAAATTCGAGCCGAACTATGAAGGCCCGTACATAATAGACAAGGTCTACCAGAGTGGAGCCTATCTACTCATGGATATGCACGGTGAAAGGCCTTTCAGGCCAATAAACGGTCGCTTCCTGAAGAAATACTACGCTTAATGAGCCACAACCTAGGTCAATGATAGATGACGACGACTATGTCCGCTCGCTATCTTACTAAGCTCAAACTCTATAGGCAGTAGCTGGCCTTCTCCTGAACGGACCGAAACGTCCTTAAACTAACAACGGACCGAAACGTCCTTAAACTAACAGCTGACCGAAACGTCCTTAAACTAACGACGGACCGAAAACGTCCTTAAACTAACAATGGACCACTATGTCCTAAAACTGGTTGTTGACCGAGATGTCGATAAACTACGGTGGATTGCAGCATCTCAAAACCGATACAAAAAAAATAATTAAAAATAATTAAAAAAATAATAAAAATAAAAACGGTATGTCCATAAGCAAAATGGGCACGGATGAAAACCCGAAAGGGCTCCGTGAGTAAACAACAGCAGGGCTACCGGCGAGTGTTTGTGAAAACCCGAAAGGGCGCAATCTCGTTAAAGGACACTTACAGGGTCCTCTCGACCTTGTAAGGAGAAACCACCCGTGTGAGATCCTTACGACTCACAAGGGAGCAACACACTTAGGGATCCTCACGATTCCTAAGGAGAAATTACACTTGCGAGATCCTCACGACTCGTAAAGAGAACTCTCTTATGGGACCCTCACGGCTCATAAGCTTTGAAAGTCTTAAGTTACAGAGACCTGAACCTGTTCTTAAGCAACCCCCACAACCTTCGATATTGCCCTACAAGTGGCTCAATACTGACCCTTGTATACAATCCACGGGCGCGAATAAACATCTCCCTAACAAAGTCCCATCCGTGACTAGGGATATGTTCATATAGTGAACAATCCTTGTAAGTCCTCTCGACTTATAAGGAGAAAACTCTTTTGTAAGATCCTTACGAATTACAAGAGAACATGCACTTAGGAATCCTCACGATTCCCAAGGAGAAAACACACCTACAAGATCCTCACGACTTGTAGGGAGAAATACCTTTGTGAGACCCTTACGGCTCATGAAGTCAAAAGCCTTAGTCGACAGGACCCTTAACCCTGTTTACTAAGCCACCTTTGTTCAACATCGACAAAGGCAAATGATGATTCGCTTCTGGCAATATCCCAGTTATAGCGGTGCTGATGCCGAAATCGGTGTCTAAATCCAAGCTTGCAGCGAAAAGCCGGCAAGCCACACATGCATACGAAATAGCCAAAATGATGGGGCAACTTGCGACAAAATCAGCAAGTAAAAATGTATGCATGAAAAATAGCCGAAATGATTGGGCAACTCGCAATAAAAAGCAGCGAGTAAAAAATAAAATAAATAGCCGAAATGATTGGGCAACTCGCAATAAAAGCAGCGAGTAAAAAATAAAATAAATACCCAAAATGATTGGGCACCATGAAAAATAGCCGAAATGATGAGGCAATCGCGACCTTCGCGATATAAAAGCTGAAATGATAGAGCATCGCGGAAAAAAAAAAGAAATGAAATAGAAATAAACTTTTTGCCCTACAGGTGATGCTACATCAATCCCTGTATACAATCCAAGGGCGCAAACAAAGAAGGAATCACACTCCTCCTCCCCAGGTTTCATCAGAAGAAGAAGCCAAATCTCGATCAAGCAAAGCGGAACAGCGGCGACTCCCATAGTCAAATCCCAACTCCGTGAAATGCGGATATAATCAGCAAAATTCCTGGTCACGTAGAACGCGGATAACGTCACTCTTTGACCCCGTGGAAAACGTCCAGAACGGATCCTAGTCCTCGCAGAGCACGGCAGTGAACCCATGCGAAGCATCCAGAGCGAAGCCTGGTCCTCGCCGAACACGGCAGTGAACCCGTGGGAAGCATCCAGAGCAAAATTCCTGGTCACGTGGAACGCGGATAACGTCACTCTTTGACTCCGTGGAAAACATCCAGAGCGGAGCCTGGTCCTCGCCGAACACGGCAGTGAACCCGTGGGAAGCATCCAGAGCAAAATTCCTGGTCAGGTGGAACGCGGATAACGTCACTCTTTGACCCCGTGGAAAACGTCCAGAGCGGATCCTGGTCCTCGCAGAGCACGGCAGTGAACCCGTACGAAGCATCCAGAGCGGAGCCTGGTCCTCGCCGAACACGGCAGTGAACCCGTGGGAAGCATCCAGAGCAAAATTCCTGGTCATATGGAACGCGGATAACGTCACTCTTTGACCCCGTGGAAAACATCCAGAGCGGAGCCTGGTCCTCGCCGAACACGGCAGTGAACCCATGGGAAGCATCCAGAGCAAAATTCCTGGTCACGTGGAACGCGGATAACGTCAATCTATGACCCCGTGGAAAACGTCCAGAGCGGATCCTGGTCCTCGCAGAGCATGGCAATGAACCCGTGCGAAGCATCCAGAGCGGAGCCTGGTCCTCGCCGAACACGGCAGTGAACCCGTGGGAAGCATCCAGAGCAAAATTTCTGGTCACGTGGAACACGGATAACGTCACTCTTTGACCCCATGGAAAACAACCAGAGCGGAGCCTGGTCCTCGCCGAACACGGCAGTGAACCCATAGGCAACATCCAGAGCAAAATTCCTGGTCACGTGGAACGCGGATAACGTCACTCTTTGACCCCGTGGAAAACGTTCAGAGCGGAGCCTAGTCCTCGCCTAATACGGCAGTGAACCTGTGTGAAGCATCTAGCGCAAAATTCCTGATCACGTGGAACGCGGATAACGTCACTCTTTGACCCCGTGGAAAACGTCCAGAGCGGAGCCTGGTCCTTGCTGAACACGGCAGTGAACCCGTGGGAAGCATCCAGAGCAAAATTCCTGGTCACGTGGAATGCGGATAACGTCACTCCTTGACCCCGTGGGAAACGTCCAGAGCGGATCCTGGTCCTCGCAGAGCACGGCAGTGAACCCGTGTGAAACATCCAGAGCGGAGCCTAGTCCTCGCCGAACACGGTAATGAACCCGTGAGAAGTATCTAGCGCAAAATTTCTGGTAACGTGGAACGCGGATAACGTCACTCTTTGACCCCACGGAAAACGCCCAGAGCGGAGCCTGGTCCTCGCCGAACACGGCAGTGAACCCGTGTGAACCATCCAGAGCAAATATCGGACTGTGGAGTCCTTAAAATCCACGGACTATGATGTTCTTAACCTTGACCGTAATGTCTTAAAACTAACGATCAACCACCATGATTCTAGACTGATTTTACCTTGGTTCAAGGGTACATCTCTTCAGTCCTTTGATATTTGTCGTTGTAATTCCTCAACGTCTTCAAAGAGGTGATGTCTTAAAACTAACATTGGACTGTGGAGTCCTTAAATCCACGGACTATGATGTCCTTAACCTTGACCGTGATGTCTTAAAACCAACGTCGGACTGTGGAGTCCTTAAATCCACGGACTATGGTGTCCTTAACCTTGACCGTGATGTCTTAAAACTAACATTGGACTGTGAAGTCCTTAAATCCACGGACTATGATGTCCTTAACCTTGACCGTGATGTCTTAAAACTAACATTGGACTGTGGAGTCCTTAAATCCATGGACTATGATGTCCTTAACCTTGACCGTGATGTCTTAAAACCAACGTCGGACTGTGGAGTCCTTAAATCCACGGACTATGATGTCCTTAACCTTGACCGTGATGTCTTAAAACTAACCTTGGACTGTGGAGTCCTTAAACCCACGGACTATGAGGTCCTTAACCTTGACCGCGATGTCTTTAAACTACGGTACTGTGAAAAACATCCCAAAGCAACCCCTGACCCCGTGAAATACGGATAAGGGCGACCGCACCCAGCACTTGCGGGTCCTCACGACCGGTAAGGAAGAAAACTTTCTTGTGAGATCCTTACGACTCTCAAGGGAAAACCTGCTTAAGAATCCTCACGATTCTTAAGAAAGACTTACACCTACGGGATCCTCTCGACCTGTAGGGAGAAAAACTCTTTATGAGACCCTCATGGCTCATAAAGCTCAAAAGTCTTAAGAGGCAGATCTTAACCCTGAATCCTAAGCCATCGCTGCCCTGCAAAGAGACCAAGATAAATTGTCCGCAGAACACATTCAATAAAAAAGAGACACACCATTGAGAAGAAAAATATGTCTTTATTCATAAACCAAAATGGATACAAAGTACAATTCATGAAAGAACAAAAAGAAAATACTCTCATTCAGGAATATGTACAAAAAGAAAGGAAAAGATACAAGTTTTCAAGCCGGCGGGCGATTTAGCAATTTTGCTAGCTCATCCTTCTGTTGCTGGGCCACAGCTTCATGATTCAGGATTGCCAGAAGACGGGCCTCCGCCTGAGCCTACTGGGCCTGATACGAGGCGAGCCGGCCTTCGAGCTCTTTCTTGGTAGCCTTGTGAGCTTCGACCCTTTCGCGAGTGAACACGGCGGCAGCTTTATCAAGAGCCACCACCTCTCTGATGGACTCTTGAAGTACCCGCCAGAGTTCATACGCTTTATTGGCTTTGGCTGTCAGGCTGGTTTGAAGCTCGCTCAATGCCTTAGAGGCCAGCTCCCTTTCCGAGAATTTGCGGCCGGGCCTCTTCTCGCAGGATGCCATGTTTGCCGTGCACCGCGCTATCAGCCCCCGCAAGTCCGCCTTTGCAGCCACGGCCTCCGAGGAAAGACGGGAACACTCAAGGGCATGCAAGCAAGCCTCCACCTGCCGACAGAACTCCACCCAGACTCGCACCACCTCTTCGCTATGGTAGGTGGCAAGAAAAAGAAGAGAACCGTTAGCTTCGGCGGCAAATGCTTCAGCTGTGGTTGCGCTGCCAGCGCGAAGCTCCTCGATCAAAGATGACAAGAAGATAAGGCTTAATTGGGCTAAGCGCTCTGAGGCTCACAAAGCATAGGGGCCAGGCGGCATGGCAATGCGTGAGTCCAGCGCTATGGGGGCTGGCAAGGCTGTTCGGATTTGAAAAATGTCAGTAAAACTCTTAAGCAAAGGAACAAGTGGGACTATATTGAAATGCCACTTACCCACGGACATGCAACTAGGAGCCGGGGGTGCCCTTGGCCCTTCGAGGACCTCGACCTCGTCATCGGCCTCCAAAACTGTAGAGAACATCAATGTCAATATGCAAAATAACAGCGATACTATAAGAAATGGCGAACGACACTAACCTTGTCCAGATGAGAGGACGATGCGTTGAGGGGAGATCGCCTGCGGAGCTGCTATCTCCAATAGACGCTGAAATGATTGCCGGGGAGACAAATCAGCGATAGAGGCCGCCAGCCCGCGCAATTCTAGGAAAACAAAAGAGTTCAGACAACAGAAAGATTGCTAATTTAAAATGTAGAAGGTTACCTTCAACACTCCTCCCATTCTGAGTCGAGGGGATGGCGGCTTCAACGGCCTCCGCCATGATCTCCGGCTCCGGCAAAGGGAGGGTAGTCCCGACTACCTCTCCTCCAGCCTCTGGGCCGCCTGCAGGAAGAGTCGTTGGGACGGAAACCCCCAAAGGAGGCTCTAACAAAGGAGCAAGTGCTCCGTGATCAGGAAACGCCACTGGAGGCTCTATGGCAAGAGAGACAGCCTCATCAGCCCCCTCCACATCGAGCAAGACTGCATCGGGAATGTCAACGGGCTTTAGCTTCAACAAGCCCGTAGGGACCTCCCCCATCGCCGAGGACTCTGCACAATCCACACAAGAATAAGAATACATATATACGGGCATAAACAATCTGAAAAACTGCAAAGAAGTATAAAAATATACCAATGCGCAGGGAAGCCTTCAATATGGCTTCTTCAAGCCGATGCTCCTTCTCAAGGAGGCGTGCTCGCCGGGGTTCGAGAGTGGACTCATGGCCGCCGGTCCATAAGGAAAGCGCGTCCGCGGCATCCTCCGAAGCGGCCTGCTTCAGCGCCCTTTCTCCCCACTCCTCCAAAGGGCCAATAAACCGCCGTCGGATCCATGAGGGGTCTTCATAGAAGATTACGGCAGGATAAGCTTTCTTAGGAACCCTTGCATTCTGAGACTCGTCTTTAGAACGCCGTATGGCCTCAGCCAACTGCGTGGCTTCCTCGGCGGCCGAACTCGGGAAAAGTAGTCCAGCATCTGATTCCTGCGGGGCCAACGGTTCATCCTCAAGAATGGGCTCAGACTCTGTTAAAGAGTCGAGCAAGTTAATAGCAACCTTCCTTCGACGCTTGGACCCAGAGCCGATCACCGAGGACGACCGCTTCCTTCCCCGTGAAGCCTTAGTGTGGCGTCGGCCCACGTCGCCCTCAACACCTTCAACACCCTCATCCCTGTCACCCTCACCCGGTGCCACAACCGAGGATGACACCGCCATTGTCGATGCCGCAGGGGGCGGTGCTGCCTTGGGTGGTGGCGCTGTTACCGAAGCCCGTTTACCCCGCGACCGAGTACCCAGGGGCATACCAACTGTTGGGGTAAGATCCACTCCCGACTCTCCCGGAATAAGCGCGGTGCCGGTATCCCTCAGAAGAAAGCGGACCGGGGCGCGCGGTCGCAGCGTAGCTCCCGTGGCCAGAACCTGAGTAGGAGCACCGTGGCCAAGAAGTACCCTTCTTTCCTCAATAATAATCGGGTTGACCCGATGGAGATACCGGCCTGTGAACGACCCCACGCATCGGGGCATGTAATCACCATCGGGGATCATGAACTGGAAACCAGTGTTCAGCCTCACAAAGTGATGGGCAGCATCTCAAACGGCCTCGAGCGAAGGAACCGGCGCGACCATGAAAGCCTCAAACGGGACGCCCTGATCGTAGCCAAACTGCCGGGCAAAGCGATGTGGATTGTACCGCATAAAGAGGGTCGCGCTATCCTGACGGAATACCAGGTAACCCGGTCTGATGCGTATAAGCGCGCGGCCTCACGGGGCTTCAAAGAGGGCGCGTTATCTATTGACCGGTCCCAAAGCGGCTGGACTGAACCCGCGGAAGAAGATAAGACCCGATCATTAAAAACCAACCCGCCAGCAGTAGCATAAGGGGAAATCAACGCCCGAATAGCCCCGAATTGAGTCGGGTCAGCGGCAGAAGCATCCACCAATCGCATAAGCCGCGGGAAGGTATAGGCGTCGTAGAATGCGGGCCTTTGATGCATAGCGAAAGCACCCAAGATGTGCATTTCAATCTAAGACGTAAAGTAGTGAAGCGAAAAATTTACCACATCTATGCCAGGGGTGGAAGTATTAGCTGCAGCGCCCAACCCGTGATAGAGATGCGCCAATGCCGGGATGCCAATGGCCAGCCGCGTTCCCTCAGCTATACGGTGAGCCGGATAGATGACTGAAGCTCTCATAAAGCGGCGATGCATAGGGATGACAAACCAGCTGAGCTAGACACTAATAAACCCTACGAAGAACGTCTCCTCATCCATGCCGGGAGCTGCGATGGATTCGAAAGACATCGGCGACATTATAGGGATGTAGTATTGCGGTAGATCCGATTCATTAGTCGGCAGCTTCTTCGGACCAAACCCAAAGGGGTATTTAATGTTTGCAAACTTCGGAGCTGTCTTCGACAAGACGTCCTTGCGAAGGAAACAGGCAATGAAGCTCTTAAAAGTAACGCCCTGCTCCTCAGATTCGGTGAACAATCGATCAAAGATACTTAGCACCTTGATCAAGCTGGGACGTTTGTGGCGGACGGCATTCTCAGTAAACAAGCCGTCGAGCGGTGCGGGCTCGGGTTCAAAGACATATTCATCAGAAGGCAGCAACTCCTCATAAAGTGTCCCTCGAATGGGCAGCCCCGAGATCTCATAAAACTCCCCCAAAGAGATCGAAACCTCTCTGTCCCCCAGAAGACCCCCAGAAGAAAAGTGTTGGTGGGAAGATTCTATTGATTCAAGAATGCCTTTACCCACCAGACATGCGGGGAATGATAATGGAAGAGCGACGCATATATCGCCTGGTAGAGTCCGACCTTCTGCAGCCGCGCACGATGGGTGGCAAGGATATAGCGAGCTCAGAGGAGGTAGCCCGTGGGGTGTCGAGGAGTGAGCCTTATCTTATAAATCTGTCCCCATGGGTGGGCCTCACCCTGACAAATGTGTCGTCCCAGGAAATCTATAGCGGGGACCGGATGGTTCGGGATACCGGTTGTTGAAGGCTCGAGCCGTCCCGTTGGAGTCCAATTTGGCATCTCCACAGCGAAAACCGTCCTTGGAGGGTCCATCGGCAAGAACGGGAAAGTGGGCTCTGTCGATACTTCACAGAGAAAACTCCAGCGACCCCGGATGATATGACTGTACCAAGTTCCCCATAGAAGTAAGCTGGTACAGTTCGGGTCATAAGCCCGGATCATCGCCATCGCTTCCTCGTCGGATGGTGATTGAGGAAAAGTGGCCTCCGAGCGAGTGAAGGGAAAGCACGGAACAGAAGCCATCGCACCTGAAACAAACTAAAGGAAAACTGTCAAAAATGAAGCCAAGAACATATATATATATATATATGTATGTGTGTGTGTGTGTGTATCTGAGCATAAATATATGAAGACAGTTGAAGAAAGCGACAGAGGACTTGTTTGGTAGGACCATTAATTACAAAACATAGGGGTCCCACGAAATCAAAATGACGGCTGGCTAATGATGAGGCACAACAATCTTAATGAGACAAAGGGAATATTCTAATTAAATAAACAGGGGACTTCAAATAACCCTACACACTCCCCTAAAAGAAATCCACCTTGGACTCTACAACAAATCAAACAAGATCAAGGGAATTAAATTCCCAGAAAAGACATCATTGCAAGCTTCTTCTTCATTGATTACAGAAAGACAACCTAGGGCAAGAAAACCCTAAGAAGCCTCCATGGGAAGAACTGAGTTCTTCAGGAATTAAATTCCTTATTAAGAGAAGGGAATTAAAGTCCCAGAAACATTTTCTTTAAACGGAATTAAATTCCTTGGAAAAGGCAACGGATCTCATCATCTCCCTAAAGATCAAATGAACCCTAAGAGATCTACTGTTCGAAGATTAAATGGTTTTCTATTTTCATTGATGAACTTGAAAAAATGGGTTCATGTTAAAAGGGGTGAAACCCTTGGTGTGGATTTAAAATCCAGAGGGTTTTTGGAAAAGTATACATAAGGGTTCCTCAATCGTTCAAAGATCATTACCTGAAGAAAGGGTCTCTCGAACAGAGTTAAACTCTGAAAAGTTTGAAGCAGAGAACTAAGCTCTGAGGAACGAGAATTAAATTCTCAAAGGAAGAAGATAAGCAAAAGTGGAGGCTCTTCTGAAAGGACATAGGCATTTATAGGATGGGATGGAAAACGTTTCATCTACCCTACTCCCAAGACAGATCCGACGGCCACAAAAGTGACAGCGTTGCACTCACGTGCAGACACGTGAGAACAACGCTGTGGGGGCATTTGTTCCCTGATTCAAAATCAGGAAAAAGCTTCAGAGGAAGCATCACGTGCTAGCACGTGACCAGCGGTCGCGTGTTAGCACGTGACGTTTCCTCTGAAGCAGCGGTACAGAGCACATTCATTCCCTGATTAAGAATCAGGAAAAAGCTTCAGAAGAGGCATCACGTGCTCACACGTGACCAGTGGTCGCGTGATGGCACGTGATGGTTAAGCAGCGGCCAGAAAACAGAGTGCAGAAAAAGAGAAGCCCATTCCAGGGGTCACGTGCTTACACGTCACGTGCGCACACGTGACCAACGGTCTCGTGGCCACACGTGACCGGCTTTAAAAGCCTTATTCTTTAACAGAATTAAATTCTAAGGAAAGATCTTTCAAATCTTTCCAAAATGGAAAAGAATTATCTGAAACCGTTGGATTAAAAATCTAAAGGAGATTAAATATCACCAATTTATGGAAAAATCTTGGACTTGGAAAGATTTCCCCCTAAATCTAACCGAAATAACAAAGAGATATCTTTGGATTTAAAATCCGATGGTGAATAAAATTCACCTAATAATCTAAAGGCCCAGATTAATGATGAATATAAATCAAATCTCTCAATAAACAAATCAAATCTTTCAATGAAATATTCACTAAAACAGATCGATTCTTTTCCTTCTCCCATAAATAGGAGCCAAAAGAGAGAGTATAAAACATACAGAGAGATATAGAACCTTGGCATTTTGAAAATTCAGAAGGAAGAATTTGATTCTCTACAAAAGAAAAACCCTAGGTAAGAAAAGAGAGGCTTCAAAAGAGAATTTAATTCTCAAAAGAGTTTAACTCTTATATAAAGAAAAGAACTTAGTTCTTTCTCTGGTTGAGAATCTGCAAAGTGCACATCTCCCCATGAATTGAGAATTTAATTCTCATTGGGTTAAGATCCTGCCATGCAGATCCAAAACATAGAGAAAGAACTAAGTTTTGAGAATTTAATTTTCACAGAATTATAGGAATTTAATTCCTTTGAGATAAAATTAGGGTTTAACCCTATGTTATAGGAATTTAATTCCTTCAAAATGGACAGGACCAGGGTTTAACCCTAATTGAGAACTTAATTCTCTCAAAATCACAGGAATTTAATTCCCTTAAAAAAAAGAAATTAGAGTTTCACCCTATGCCAGAATTTAATTCTTTACATATATGGGGAATTTAATTCCTACAGAAAAGAAATTAGGGTTTAACCCTTATCCATGAATATAAGTCTTCAGAAGGAAATAGGAATTTAATTCCCCTGAAGTTTATTGCTAGGGTTTAACCCTATGAAGAATTTAATTCTTAAAAGATTAACAAATCTTTAAAATATGCAAAGAACCAGAGTCACGTGTTACCACGTGACCCCTGTAAAAGATTCACAGAAAAGAGCTTTGAGGCAACGCCTCACGTGCCCCACGTGACCCCTTGGCTGAAGCTCTAACAGACAAACATTTAAATTCCTATCACGTGACAGCACGTGATGCTCCAAAGTATTCAATACTTTTGGCAGAACAAAATAAAGAGAAGGAGGGCGCTCTCACGTGCTACTACGTGACCCCTCTTGCCTTAGTGTTTAACACTAAATTGAAACCTCTGTATCCAGTGTTTAACACTGATTTGCCTTAGTGTTTAACACTAATTGAAAAACTCTATTTGCAGTGTTTAACACTGATTTTTTTTAGTGTTTAACACTAAATTAAATCTCTGTTAGCAGTGTTTGACACTGATTTTCTCAGTGTTTAACACTAAATTAAAATCTCTGTTACCAGTGTTTAACACTGTTTAACACTAATTTGATATCTCTGTTGCCAGTGTTTAACACTGATTTGCTTTAGTGTTTAACACTAATTTGAAAGCCCTGTCGCTAGTGTTTAACACTGATTATCTTTTAGTGTTTAACACTAGTTTGTTAATCTTATTCCCAGTGTTCAACACTGTTGGTCTCTAGTGTTTAACACTAGCTTTAGCCCAATTGGATAAGTTTCTAGAGGCAAAGTCTCTCCTTCAATGAGCCAACAAAGGGCCAATATTCTAAACATGATTGGACTTAGCCCAAGCTGGCCATAAGTCCTCAATTCAAACTTAACTGGGCTAATAGGCTCATAATATAATTAATTGGTCTTCGTTCCAAATTGGGCCAAAGATCATTTAATCTACCTTGGTTCAAGGGTACATCTCTTCACTTCTTTGATACTTGGCGTTGTAATTCCTCAACGTCTTCAAAGAGGTGACGGGTCCCGATGACCACACATTGATTCGGACTGTGGGGTCCTTAAACTCATGGACTGTGGGGTCCTTAACCTTGACCGTGATGTCTTAAAACTAATGTCGGACTGTGGAGTCCTTAAATCCTCGGACTATGATGCCCTTAACCTTGACCGGAATGTCTTAAAACTAACAACGGACTATGATGTCCTTAACCTTGACCGTGATGTCTTAAAACTAACGTCGGATTGTGGAGTCCTTAAATCCACGGACTATGATGTCCTTAACCTTGACCGCAACGTCTTAAAACTAACATTGGACCGCAATATCCTTAAACTACCCATCGACCGCAACGTCGCTAAACTAAACAACAGGGCTCCCTTAATTGCTCTCTTGTTGGATCTAAACGATCCCGTTAAGTCGATCTTAGTCTAAAACTAGACTAACGTATTCTTAACAAACGTTTAAGTTGATCTTAGTCTCGAAAGAGGCTAACGTATCCTTAAACCTAAACCCCCAAACCTAAATCTAAGATAATACGGATTTGGACTAGTCCACACCCTATGGGCGACTACATAACTCAGTCTCCGTATACAATCCACGGGCAACCAAACGTAAAATAAACACACACGACACGAAGTGACCATTTGGAGAAGGAGAAAGTTGTTACCGCAATGCGGTAGCGTAATTAACTGCAGGGGCTTGCGCCTACAGGGAAGAGCGTCCCCACAATCAAAAAACCCCTCAAGCGAGGGGGAATCTGACGAAGTCTGCTACATCGGCCGCATCCGTTTAAACCTCCGATCTCCGATGCATGGTGCCATAAATCAACTTGGCATCTTCGGAGAGGTAGACGGATAGCACCAATTAGCATCTGCCCCGAATCTCAGGCAAGACGTCCGTCGCGCCGCCTATTCGGAGGGGAACAACTAGCACCCTGATAGGTACGTATTATACGCTATACCGAAACCTTGAGTGCCTAGCTCTTACCCTAGCCTTTCAACGTATCCATACGTAGGTAATGTCACCGGAGTGTATGGTTCCTCTGCCAGGCTCAATCGGCAAGGTCCATCAATCTTCTTGCCCTGGGGTACCTTCAGGCCCCACCATGTACCCTCTACGGCCTCGACGCCTCCTTGTAGGGGTATATATAAATCAGAACCGATAAAACTCATGGTGGATACGCAAATATCATATCAAGGAAACTAGGTTTTTCAATTAATGCATAATTTCATGAACTCCCGCGGTTCCCAAATCCAGAAAATATCATGAAAAATCTATATAACAAATGCGAAAATCCATGAATAGAATATATGCGACATAAACTGAAATGCGAGCATATAAAAGGAAAACCGCTAAGTAACATCAGTAAGGTAAATATGTAACTGTAACTGAATACATGTGTAACATACAGGTGTAGCAAGGTACCTATAAGAACTGATGAAGTATACCCCCACCGGGTATGAGGGGAATATGTGAGTAAGGTATACCTAAAGCTAAATACCATATGTGATAAGTAATATGAACTGATGTTGCAAAGTCCCTAACCAAGCATTATAATATCTATAAGTGGTTTGTGTGTGTGACATGGCAATTATTGACGATGTGTGTGTAGCATACAATCCGTGCTCGTGCAACATGAATTGTCAATAATATGTGCAGTGTCCTACGGCTACTAGTCCAAGCACAACATCTAAGTAATAGGGTAAATGTGCAATTCTAAACATAACCTAGAATATGTGACGGGTATTAACATTCCTAGCCCAGACGCATAACGCCATGCGGGCGATTTCCCTGTAGATGTTAAATCTACTCACCTGGTCGCATGCTACACGTAGCCGACCACCTGCATCTCTTTCGTTGCTGCGTTCGACGTACCCGCCTGCGAACTTGGAAATTACACAAGAAATCCATATATACGCAAAATATCTCGCAAAATGCGATATCGAAACCAAACGAGAAACTCGCGTCGCGAACTAAACGCGCATGTGCATGGTACGCTAAAACGTGTATATACGTGTCTAAAACTATCCGATACGCCGTGACACGCTGGATCACAGAACCCACTCACGTATCGCGTGTATCGCGCAACTAAAACGAACTAGCAAATCGATATCTGATCCCAGATTTTGCTACAGGTAAAATCTCACAAAATTGGACATACCAAAAGACCAGAAAACACAGCAGACTACCCTGGCCAAAACCCAACACCCATCTCCCCTTCCTGGCCGCAATTTGCGGCCAGAATGCTTAAATTTGCGGCCAGGTTTGGGAATGAGGGGCTTGTGTTCTGGTAGTGTGGTCTAAACCTAGTGTAAATGCTCC
Source organism: Agapanthus africanus (assembly GCA_030015575.1). NCBI lineage: Eukaryota > Viridiplantae > Streptophyta > Magnoliopsida > Asparagales > Amaryllidaceae > Agapanthus > Agapanthus africanus. The sequence goes on from JASDDO010000019.1 coordinate 830,602,371, forward strand.
AGTTTCCTCAATTTTTCCCTGAAGGATCCGGATCAAAAGCAGATCACAGAAAGCCACAATATCGCTTAAAAACACGAATTTTGCACAAAATGGAAACCCTATGGTATTTTAGTGAAATCTAGGGTTAATCTCAGTTAAGGTGACCCTAATAACACTTAAATAGGCAGGGTTAACCAACACAATCAACACTTAACCAAAACCCTACACAAATCACCATAATTAGTACAAAAGCTAACTTTTATCGCAAACCGAAGCTAAACAACATACAAGCTTAACAAGAAAGGGAATTGAGTTCAGAAATTATACCCTAATGGACCCTAGGAAGCAGGAGAAGGAGTGGAAGGAGAAGATGAGGGGTTGCTCCTGCTGCTGGGGCTCCTGCTGCTGCTAATGCTGATGCTGTTGTTTTTGTTGTTGTTGTTGTTGCCTGCTTCTGCAGCTACTGCTTCTTTTGCTGCTGCCGAAGCCTCTGCTGTTGCTGCTCTTATTTGTGTGTGTGTGTGAGTGTGAGAGAATGAGAGAAGTGAGTGAGAATGAGAATGAGAGAAAACAATTCAACCCCCCCTTTCTCACTCTCTCACTTCATTAAATGAGCATGGCTCACACCATGTTGCCCCATGCTTCTCTCTCTCTCTCTCTTGGTCAACAAAAGAAAAGAAATCATTTTCAACCCTTTTCATTTTATTTTTAAAATCAACCATACACAATTAAAACCAAAAAACACCTAATACAATTATTAAACTAGATTAGGGAAATGGTTAGCTCACCATGTTTGCTAATCATGGTTAGACCCCAAATTAATACCCTAGTTAATATGCACAAGTGTGTGCAAGCCTAGGAAAATTCTAATAAAATATTCATTAAATAAGATAAAATATTTGAAAATCAATTTGGTAAACTTTTTATTAAAAACCATATATTAAACTATAATTAGCCACTAAACACATCCTAAGGTGTTACAATATCACGCCCCGCTTCCCAAAATACGGAATACGAGGGTTGACAAGGCCAGCCATGCTCCTACGGTCGAGAAAATATCTTGCCGTAGTCATACTTCGGCTTCTAGTTTTACATGGTAATCAATAATCAATGCACAGGTAATGAGAAATGCAGTCACGAATCTATCAAATGGGATATAAGAGATACCAGATAGGGATCAAGAGAAAGATAGCGCTGGCGTCGCTGATCTAGATGTCCGCAATATCCTCGAGATACGTCATGTCCTAATCCAAGCTAGTCCACTTCTCACTCTGAGCATGCATACTCAGGTCGTCAGAGCGACACAATAGCAATAAATATAAATACATATGTAAACACGTGCAATAATGATGAATATAAAATAGTAAGCATGGAGTGATGACATGAGCATGAAGTAACCAGTACAGGTAAACAGTAAAGCAGATATATCGAATCAGTAATCAATGTATGTCCATGTCACTAAACCTATCAGTCTCTAAGTCTCACTGTCCAGGTCACTAAACCTATCATCAGTCCAAGTGTGAGCGTCAACCACACAGGAGTATCCCCAATCCAAGGGTAGGACCCCAGGGGCAAGGGAACACGGGCCCGAATCACGCACGATAATAATCAGTAACACCATCCATACAACTTCCAAAATCACGGTATATGCCGGTAATAGGACTCCTGAGATTCCGTTGAACTCACACTCAAACTACCCCACACCACGTGGTCTACATCAAACACCGACCATAAACCCAAATACTAGTCGGTCCATGACAAGTCTACGCGAGAACTGGAGACAGGATCTCCATCAAGCATGTCTCGACTGGTACCCAAGATAAATGGACTGTGTTTAACGCCTTACCTATGACACTAATATAAGTGCTTCCATAACCGTCCCATACCAATTATAGTTACACTTACATATGCCCCATAGGCGTCGATAATGCAATAAATTAACTGAGTCCGCAGATTGTGTACAACTACGTGTCACTTCACTTATTCATGCACGCTTTAACACTAATGTACTTGCCACAATCCAACATTAATATCTATCACCGGGCAATGTACACGATCACTAGGTTATCAATGTATGCGACCACTATTCAAATGAGGATACAACTGTTACATGATATGATGAGAATGCAATTAATTATAATGCGAATAAAATACAGCAGTCAGTGTCATACCACTTGCAAAATTTAATATAAATCATATGTGCAGAAATAAGTAAAATAATATAAAAGGGGTAAGCAGTATGTTTAATTATCTATCCATCAAAATTGGTTTCGCATCAATCAGGTCTCAGGTTTGCTAGTTATGGTCATTTCATTTTAAGTGTTCACTGCTGAAAATCCAATTTCTGAACTGAAAGTTTTTTTCGTAACACATTTTACTCCCAGTTAGGAGCATAATTGGGCTATTCTACAGTTGAATAATGTGTATATTTTTCTGTCATGTTTCTAACGCATCAAACGAATTATCAATAACAGTTCTGTATTAAAAGTTATGCCCTATCTAGTGTAGCTATGCAAGAGCAGTCACTGCAGAAACTGCAGAACACCTAGGTACGTTAAAATGCTAATTAAATATCAAATGATGGTAAAACAGCACGGGATCAGATTCATTTGTTAGCTAACTAAATTATATACGCGACTATATGGGGATCCATGCATTTTCAGTTTAACGAAGGGGTATACAGGTGTTCCAAAGCCAGGTATCCAACACGAACGCTGCCCCGGACTGCAGTTCAGGGCCGCGAATCGCCTCAGTATTCATTGTCATAACTTATCAAAATGCAAGGTTGGACTATGGGGTGCTGTAGGTTTATCTATCGGCTTCAATACGAGCCATAGAACTCTAGGGTCCGATATATAAATAATTTATTATGATTTTATCCGTTCAGCTCGTCCGAGAAAACCGGTGTCACGACCCGAAATATTAGCTCGTGACCAGCACTTGAATCACGCAACGTCTAAAGGTGTAACGGGATTCAAGTAAGCTGAAACCCAGAAATCTAAACCTTTTAGAAAAATAAAGGAGGCAAGGTTTTGAAATAAAGGTATATGAAATCAAGTTTTCTTAATTGCAAAAAAAGGAACATGAGTTATGCAAGTGAAATTTACTAGTTGAAAAACATGTTTCGTCTTTTAAAAATTTTGGCAGCACCTCCTTTGTATTTTTTGATCCAAAACCACAATACATAATAAAAATAATGGCATCCCCAAGCGGGAGCTAGCTCTTTACCAAACGGCGGATCACAACCAAGCAAGACAATATAAATAAGTATACGACGCCCAACGGCGAAGTTCATACAAAAAGAATAAAAGAAAAGCAAGACATATAACTCACAAGTAGTGAAATACCCCTCACTCTAAGTCTCACAACCATAAACCCACTAAGTCTCATTAATTATACAATTTACAAGTTTTGATTGATGGAGTTAACTAGATACAATATGAAATATAGATACAAGAGTGGGAATGATACAAATATCCCACCTACCAATGCAAAACACCCAAATGCAACTGTGTGCCAGCGAAGCCGCTACTGATCCAAGCGGTCAACCTGCAAGAACTGTGGCACAACGAGGTGAGTTGCCAACTCGTGAGTAGAAAAATATCAACAGATAGAAATCGAATAAACAACGACTCCTAGGTCAACTATATCATAAAGGTAATACTATGATATTTAGGGTGACCGGATCTGTATATGTGCCAACAAGGTAGTCAATACCTATATGCCTGCCGATAACATCCAGCAGTAATAATCAATGCATGTATATGGATCTCGTCCAACCATAATCAAGGTATGTATGCATGTGGATCTCGTCCTCCCAAAATCAATGTCTGTATGCACGTAAATATCATAAGGGAGTGTGCATGAAAGTATGAGGATATATATCAACGGTGTCCCTCCCGACACATCAAAATCATGGAACCTGAGTGCCTAGCATCGACACTCGAAAACATTATGAAAACCGTGCCCAGCATCGGCACGTAAATCCTCATATATCGGGCTCCGTCAGTCCGGATCGGCCCATAACATCTCACGACTCCGGTCGGTATCCTTCGGATATCCGCCGAGCCCAAATACTATCACCGGTAGGTAGTGGTCCCTCTGCCAGGCGCATCGCCTATTGCATGACAGATCCGTTCTCGCCCCGGGGTACCATACCGGGTCCACCATGTACCCGCAATCGGCCCCATCCGCCTCCTCGAATCAGGTTTCATATGTCGCTCTCAGAACCGAGAAAACATATGGTGGACGCACTGAAATATCATATCAAGAGAAACCGGGTTTTTAAAACAACACATAATCTCTTTTGAAATATCCACGGTTCTCAAATCCAGAAATCTCTTGAAAACAGCATATCTCAAGGCATAAAATAATAGAGCATGATGTATGCGACATATAAAAATAAATGCGAGCATATCCGTGTATCATGCAACATGGACAGTGTTATGACACATTAAGGGGAAAACCGCTCTTTTAAAATGATTCCAGTTTTTAAAATATAACATGTGGTTCCCAATTTTACAATAAAACCAGTTATCTATGCAGGTACAATATGTATATGCACAAGTATAGATGTACCAATGTATGTGTGCACAAATATGGATATTACAAATGTGTATATCCGCAAGTATGACTGTATCAATGTATATGTGCACGCAGGTTAGGCGAAGAGTCATATCATGATGCAGCAATCTTACTGTGTAGTGACATGGCAATTATCGATGATGAAGTGTGTGAGCCTATAAACTGTGTACATGTGACATACGCATCATCGATAATGGTGCAGGTGTACTATCACAGGTATATGCGATGCAATAATAATATCATGAATGCAGCACAAGGTAAATCATCGGCTAAAAGCTATAAGGTATACGTAACTATCATATGTCTGAGTCGGTGAATCTATCGATCGGCATTTAGCCTCACAGCATCACGTACGGTATAATCCATCGTACGGCATCCTCTAGTCAAGGGTATGGATCAACATCAAGTCAAACTCATCACGCACGGAAAATCATCGTGCGGCGGCACAACGCTAATAGGGATCCTATCATCCTATACGACAAAAGAGGGTACGGCCTAATATCACATACGGCCTATCATCCATGATTCACAACATTCTATATATGGATATATATCTAGGTACCTATGTCCCGGTTCACATCCGCAATAATCTCATATCAGGGGACCGGCAGGGTATAAATCATCTCGATCGACTCGCATCCGTATACCAACATATCATCATATCATCATATCCGTCTTATATTCTTTTCATCGCATTTATAACTCATATCAAGCCGAGTTTACCTAAACCTTCTATCTCTACTATAAGTATAGGTATCTAATCTAGCATACACACCCGAACCATACAAGCGGATTTTAAAAGAAGCGAATCCTAGTTTTGAAAATAGGGGTTACGGTGTTTTAAGGAAAAGATATCATTTGAAAATCCGTAACATCCCTCAAGGTACATATTTAAAAGATACATACGATTCTTCGGTTTAGAAAAAGGTATGGTTCGGATGACGTATCTACATCGACTATCTAATCCTACAGTACCCTAAACGGCAATATCGCTAAACGCAATCCTATGATAGTCATAACATATCACTTCTAACTATCCTCTAGTTTCTGATATGGTTACATAGCCATCTCATTCTAACCTTAGTTTTCTAATCTAGGTTTTCCTAACCATATTCTATAATTAGTTTTCCATCAATACATTGCGGGGGTGCTATACGCCATCCACCCGACTTCCCCCGTGGATATAGATCCACCCACCTTGCTTCTTGTGTGCTGATGCCGATGTCGCCATCTTCATCTTCAATGTCTCGACATCACGTGGGGTACCTACAAAGATAACACAATCGCAAAAGCATATGAAAATCACATCGGAAACCAAAACGGCACATGCTACTTTCATAGGTAAGAACATATAGTCTCGCATGCAAACACGACCAATAACCCTTTGCCGTTGACGTTCAAACGCCACCCGACAGAAACGAATCACCAAATACCAAAATCCATGCTAAAACAAGTCGTAAACCATATGCCAACACAAGAAAAAGATCCCAGATTCTACCCTAAATGGAATCAGTCAAAATTGCATATGCCAAGGGTCAAATTTACTGGAGATAGGGCCCTGAAACAAAAACGAGGCAATTCCCACCTGCTCTGGCCGCAAATTACGGCCAGAAAGAGTTAATTGGCAGCCTGGAAGAGGGGGTAGGGGCTAGGGCTTTGGGTGATGGTTCCTATGTGCCTGCATGTATCACTGTCAATCCAAAATAATTTAAGGAGTCTCGGGGTGATAGCAAATTTCCAAATACACTCACAGAATCACAGTTTTTCCCGATATCGTTTTTCTAAATACGTATTCCGGGCTCTAGTCTCTGGTTTAGTCCAATGTAACATCACAAAAGGGGTTGTAGTCCCTAATTACACCTCAATTCACCTTTGATTTCAATTCAAACCCTAAACCCTAACTTAGAATTTCCAAAGTTCATCAAACCACACACTATCGACATGAAACAAGTATAGATACATAAGGAATTGAAATACTACTCTAAGGGTGCAGAAATTACCTCCTTTGGCAACTCAAGAAAATACTTGAGTTGCTCAAAGTCCTCAAAATCCTCTCTTTCTAGGTCCAATGTGTTCCTCTCGAGCTTGTGAACATTTTTTGTGAAGTGGGGATAGGGTTTTGGAGTCGTATCCATGGTGTTTTGGGGGATTGAAGATGGAGGAGGAAGAGGGACGAGGCAGCAGCAGCAGCTCCTAGGGAGAGAGGGGAGAGAAAATGGTGTGAAGAATGATGGAGGAAAGGTTCACCAAGTCAAAGGTGCCCCCTCACCCACTCTTTCTCTCTCTTAATCATTCCTTCACTTTTTCATTTCTTTTCTTTTTATTTCCTTCTCACATCAATGGTAAATCCTAAGCAACCATGCTAAAAACGAAGAGAAGGCAAGGAAACAAATGTAACACAAGTGTAAAAATGATATGTGCATGTTTTGCACAAAAATGCTAAAAAACCGATTAGCGATTTTTAATCGCGATTAGCACTAAATTAGCATATAAATAATCATAAAAACTTAAAAATGGCATTATTCCATAAAATACCCTATTTTAGAATTTTCCATAATTTTTTCCAAAATTTTTCCCATTTATCGGTATTTAATTATACTGAAATATTAAAATATTCATTAAAAATTAATATTAAATTATGAAAATTCCAAAAAATAATATTTTATTTTTTTGAAATGTTACAATCTTCCCCCTTAAAGAAATTCGGTCCCCGAATTTAAATTTAAATCCCCAAATTCTAAAACATTTCAATAAAAAGTCCAAGTCGTCGGGGCTCCGAAATCATCAATACATAAACGCATCATAGCGCAATGCATGCGCATGAGTAATGAGCAGATAACTCAAAAACAAAACTCCATCAAGCATCCCGCAATCATCGGAGTCAAGGTAAAGACACGAATACCAAATCCAAAGCAAAACCAATATGATATAACTCGGAACTATACATGTAAATATCAAATCTATACATGTAAATATCTGAAGGAAATGCATGCCAAATCTTTTAAAGTCGCTGTGCAATGCGCATAACACTGCACAGTGGCGGACGCCTATCATAAGAAAATAACCATATACATATATATCTTTTGTTTAATATGTACGTTCCGCCGTTTTGGAAACAATTTAGAAGGGTTTCCTTTATAAATGTTCGTGTCGCTCACGGACACGTAGGAAATAGCGAGACTATAGCTCCTCTTTTTCAAAAACCACTTGGTAAACTTTTAATGCATGCAAATTATTCAAGTACTGTCCTCAGATCAGTCCTGTTTGGCCACTACACAATATAGTGCCCAATATGAAAACAAAGTGCTAAATAGCAAAATCAACCTCAAAAGGCGTATCCAAAAATCACATGTATCTGGTGCGCATGGAAATCAAATCCAAATACAGGTGCCATAATACGCACAAGAAAAACTAAGTGCAATGGGTATGCACAAAAACATCCGTCCAGTGCAATGGGTGTGCACGACAATAATATCAGGTGCATCTAAAGTGCACTAAAATCTCAATCCAGTGCATCCGGTGTGCACAGAATCACATCTCATATCATGCGCCCAACATGCGCGAAAATCCATATCAAGTGCATATGTCCCGCACGAATGAAATCACATCCAATATGCACGGAAGAAATATAAATCAAGAGCATCCAACATGCACGAGTAAAATCTCACTCCAGTACATCCGATGCGCACAAAAATCCAAAATCAAGCGCCTAATATGCGCAAAAATCCAACCAAAGCGCGTCGGGTCCGTAAAAGTATAAAGTGCAGTAGCATGCACGAAAACAATGGCAAGTACCAACGCACACGGAAATACAAATCTGGTAAAACGGATGCTCAAGGACATAAAACGGGTGCAACCAAGGTACGGAGTATAAATCCAGTGCGAAAAATGTATAAATACCCGTCCGGTGCAACAAATGCAAGAAATGCAAATCTAGTGCATCCAGTGCACGAAATACAAATACATAACTCAAATGCGTATAAAAGCAACACCGAGTGTACCAAGGTGTATAAAATCGTAAACGTGTGCAACTGCGTGCACAAAATACACATCAATGCACTGCAAGCACATATAAGCTATACCGAGTGCAAAAATCAAATCATCCGTATGAAATCCATGAAATCATAAACATGTGCGGCTAAGGCACAAAATCGACATCAAAAGCAATAGGCATGCACAAATCGCAAATCAACACAACGGTGTATGAAATATATATCAGGTGCGATAACTATGCGCAAAATGTAAACACTCGGTAGGTGCAGCCATGGTGCATGAAATCAAAATCAGGAAACTCGTCATCAAAACTCAAATCCAAGCGATATAAGCGTGATACTCATATCACAACGCAAATCGCAATAAAGGACATTGAGGTACACCTCCTACAATGTCGAAAAATGAATCGATGCGCCTAAAAACTAGCAGAACAAGAACATCCGCTTGCCTCCTGCTCACGGTCTGGCATCCTCAGTCTCTGGGTCCTTATCTTCTCTGTGGATTTACCAATCTCGCAATCCATCGGCTCATCGGCCCTGTCAGGTGTGCTAACGGGGATGATTCCGTTCTAACACTTCTCTGGTCATCTCTCGGTCAATCGTCATGACCACTCGTAAAGCAGCACGTTGCTGGCGTCGGCTTCTGGCTCTCTTAATACTCGTGACACAACTGATCCTGGGTGCAAATCTCATTGCAGCGGTGTCCTGGAAGGGATCCCGCTCAGGGTCTTTTCCGATCTCGCCTATGCCGAACTGTACGGAGGCTGGTACTCTTACATAATCTTTTCTCGTTTTCTGGGCATTTACGTGTTCCGCACACATTTTCTTGGAAACTGGCCGTATCCCAACGCCTCTATAAGCATATAAGGTCTCTGATCTCGACGGGGAGTAATAACAGTTAGTCAGCATCTCGCACGAACCTCTGGTTCCAGTCGCCTGTATCACGTCCACCATGACGTCACACCATGCTATCTGCGCACTGCAACTGTTCTCGGCCACGGTCAATCCGAAGTCTCTCGCACAAACTCGAAGTCACGAACTCGGTATCTTCATCACTCTGTAGAAGATGTCTGGCCGAACACATCCTCGGGAACTCGTCCCAACCATCGGAGGAATACTCAATACTCGTTCGTTCTCGATTAACTCACAACGCATCTGGGTGAGCTCCTCTATCCAAAGCTGGTCAACTTGCTGATCTCTTATCATATGATATCTGGACGACGTCAAACTTTCCGATCGAGTCATCAAGGTCCCAAAATTTCCCGAAGGCTCAATACCTGAGCACAGTCTAAAAATATCTGGTACATACCACAGCACCTCTGGACCAGCCGTAGAAGGGCAAACCCAAGCCTCAATGATGGCACCGCTAAACTGCTACGAACCCTAAGGTTCAAAGCGGTTCCATCGTCATCATGTCGAGTTAGGGTTTCATTCTTCTAGAGGGTCCACAGAATTACTTGCATGTTCCTCCGAACACTTTAAACTTGGGAAAAATGGGTTTCTGACACTCGTTCGAACTTTTTAACTTCGCCTAGGCGACATGCGAATACCCTTCGTCCGCATGCTAAACAATGTCTCAATCCTCCAGGAAAGGCGATACATCGGCGATCATCTCTGGATCGGTCTGCTCTAGATCTGAGTAAGACTCTCCACACTGGAAATCTTCAACTCAACTGGGCCTGCTCTGGCGCATAAATCGGACGAATCACCTTCGTCTCTCAAATCATGGTAGACTAGCTATCATTTGTCTCATATCTGCCTGGAAGCTCCGGCGGTGTTAGCTCATAAGCTCTGGAAGCGACATCCCATCATCTCAACAACAGCTGGATCACCTGTCTGCACGGTAGCGATATCAAAATCTCTGAGGTATGTTGTATATCAACAGTCCTCTCGCAACTGGCAGCCTCTGTTAATGGCCCGATCATCCGGTGTGAAACCAAGCACCCTCCTCTACAAGAGGTCACAACATAAAATACTAACTCGAGACGTTCCCATGTCACCAGAAAACACAATGGTCAGCCCTCGTACCAGACGAGCTCGACCTGACCGCAACACTAGCAGCAGCTCAACTGAGCTCAAACTATGGTGACAGGAACCTCAATCGAGTATCGAAGAAAGCAGATCACGGCATGATAGGAAACGACAGATCCAGAATGGATACATGATCACAAGAAGGAACATCATCAATGGGAGTATAATCATGGAACCAAATAGAATCAAGGATCTCAGATGGATGTATAATCATGGATATGAAGAGAATCATAAGTCTCAAAAATAGGTACATCCTAAGGTTTCTTAAGTAGAGTATCGTATCGTAAATATGCTGCGGAACATATGTACGGTACGTCACTCTACTCAAGCTACCTACTCCATCAAACAGGGTCAGCCTATGAAACGAAAGTTCGGGTCTAATACCCCCCCCGGTCCAAGTCTAAGTTCCGTAAGGTCAAGCCTAGGTTCCGAAATACACTCCCGCCCTAAACTCCGCATAGTCAAACATAGACTCAAATAAAGGTTAAACCTGGCGCTCTGATACCAACTTTGTCACGACCCGAAATATTAGCTCGTGACCAGCACTTGAATCATGCAACGTCTAAAGGCGTAACGAGATTCAAGTAAGCTGAAACCCAGAAATCTAAACCTTTTAGAAAAATAAAGGAGGCGAGATTTTGAAATAAAAGTATATGAAATCAAGTTTTCTTAATTGCAAAAAAAGGAACATGAATGATGCAAGTGAAATTTACTAGTTGAAAAACATGTTTCGTCTTTTAAAAATTTTGACAGCACCTCCTTTGTATTTTTTGATCCAAAACCACAATACATAATAAGAATAATGGCATCCCTAAGCGGGAGCTAACTCTTCACCAAACGACAGATCACAACCAAGCAAGACAATATAAATAAGTATACGACGCCCAACGGCGAAGTTCACTACAAAAAGAATAAAAGAAAAGCAAGACATATAACTCACAAGTAGCGGAAAACCCCTCGCTCTAAGTCTCGCAACCACAAACCCACTAAGTCTCATTGCTTATACAATTTACAAGTTTTGATTGATGGAGTTAACTAGATACAATATGAAATGTAGATACAAGAGTGGGAATGATACAAATATCCCACCTACCAATGCAAAACACCCGAATGCAACTGTGTGCCAGCGAAGCCGCTACTGATCCAAGCAGTCAACCTACAAGAACTGTGGCACAACGAAGGTGAGTTGCCAACTCGTGAGTAGAAAAATATCAACAGATAGAAATCGAATAAACAACGACTCCTGGGTCAACTATATCATAAAGGTAATACTATGATTTCTAGGGTGACTGGGTCTGTATATGTGCCAACAAGGTAGTCATACCTATATGCCTGCCGATAATATCCAACAGTAATAATCAATGCATGTATATGGATCTCATCCAACCATAATCAAGGTATGTATGCATGTGGATCTCGTCCACCCAAAATTAATGTCTGTATGCACGTAAATATCATAAGGGAGTGTGCATGAAAGTATGAGGATATATATCAACGGTGTCCCTCCCGACACATCAAAATCATGGAACCTGAGTGCCTAGCATCGACACTCGAAAACATCATGAAAACCGTGCCCAGCATCGGCACGTAAATCCTCATATATCGGGCTCCGTCAATCCGGATCGGCCCATAACATCTCTCGACTCCGGTCGGTATCCTCCGGATATCCGCCGAGCCCAAATACTATCATCGGTAGGTAGTGGTCCCTCTACCAGGCTCATCGCCTACTGCGCGATAGATCCGTTCTCGCCCCGGGGTATCATACCGGGTCCACCATGTACCAACAATCGGCCTCATCCACCTCCTCGAATCGGGTTTCACATGTCGCTCTCAGAACCGAGAAAACACATGGTGGACGCACTGAAATATCATATCAAGAGAAACCGGGGTTTTAAAACAACTCATAATCTCTTTTAAAATATCCACGGTTCTCAAATCCAGAAATCTCATGAAAACATCATATCTCAATGCGTAAAATAATAGAGCATGATGTATGCGACATATAAAAAGAAAGGCGAGCATATCCGTGTATCATGCAATATGGACAGTGTTATGACATATTAAGGGAAAAACCGCTCTTTTGAAATGATTCTAGTTTTTAAATATAACATGCGGTTCCCAATTTTATAATAAAACCAGTTATCTATGCAGGTACAATATGTATATGCGCAAGTATAAATGTACCAATGTATGTGTGCACAAATATGGATATTACAAATATGTATATCCGTAAGTATGAATGTATCAATGTATATGTACACGCAGGTTAGGCGAAGAGTCATAACATGATGCAGCAATCCTACTGTGTAGTGACATGGCAATTATCGATGATGAAGTGTGTGAGCCTATAAACTGTGTACGTGAGACATACGCATCATCGATAATGGTGCAGGTGTACTATCACAGGTATATACGATGCAATAATAATATCATGAATGCAACACAAGGTAAATCATCAGCTAAAAGCTATAAGGTATACGTAACTATCATATGTCTGAGTCGGTGAATCTATCGATCGGCATCTAGCCTCACAGCATCACGTACAGTATAATCCATCGTACGGCATTCTCTAGTCAAGGGTATGGATCAACATCAAGTCAAACTCATCACGCATGGAAAATCATCGTGCGGCGACACAACGCTAATAGGGATCCTATCATCCTATACGACAAAAGAGGGTACGGCCTAATATCACATACGGCCTATCATCCATGATTCACAACATTCTATATATGGATATATATCTAGGTACCTATGTCCCGGTTCACATCCGCAATAATCTCATATCAGGGGACCGGCAGGGTATAAATCATCTCGATCGACTCGCATCCGTATACCAACATATCATCATATCATCATATCCGTCTTATATTCTTTTCATCGCATTTATAACTCATATCAAGCCGAGTTTACCTAAACCTTCTATCTCTACTATAAGTATAGGTATCTAATCTAGCATACACACCCGAACCATACAAGCGGATTTTAAAAGAAGCGAATCCTAGTTTTGAAAATAGGGGTTACGGTGTTTTAAGGAAAAGATATCATTTGAAAATCCGTAACATCTCTCAAGGTACATATTTAAAAGATACATACGATTCTTCGGTTTAGAAAAAGGTATGGTTCGGATGACGCATCTACATCGACTATCTAATCCTACAGTACCCTAAACGGCAATATCGCTAAACGCAATCCTATGATAGTCGTAACATATCACTTCTAACTATCCTCTAGTTTCTAATATGGTTACATAGCTATCTCATTCCAACCTTAGTTTCCTAATCTAGGTTTTCCTAACCATATTCTATAATCAGTTTTCTATCAATAAATTGCGGAGATGCTATACGCCATCCACCCGACTTCCCCCGTGGATATAGATCCACCCACCTTGCTTCTTGTGTGCCGATGCCGATGTCGCCATCTTCATCTTCAATGCCTCAACATCATGTGGGGTACCTACAAAGATAACACAATCGCAAAAGCATATGAAAATCACATCGGAAACCAAAACGGCACACGCTACTTTCATAGGTAAGAACCTATAGTCTCGCATGCAAACACGACCAATAACCCTTTGCCGTTGACGTTCAAACGCCACCCGACAGAAACGAATCACCAAATACCAAAATCCATGCTAAAACAAGTCGTAAACCATGCGCCAACACAAGAAAAAGATCCCAGATTCTACCCTAGATGGAATCAGTCAAAATTGCATATGCCAAGGGTCAAATTTACTGGAGATAGGGCCCTGAAACAAAAACGAGGCAATTCCCACCTGCTCTGGCCGCAAATTGCGGCCAGAAAGAGTTAATTGGCGGCCTGGAAGAGAGGGTAGGGGCTAGGCTTTAGGTGATGGTTCCTATGTGCCTGCATGTATCACTGTCAATCCAAAATAATTTAAGGAGTCTCGGGGTGATAGCAGATTTCCAAATACACTCACAGAATTACAGTTTTTCCCGATATCGTTTTTCTAAATCCGTATTCCGGGTTCTAGTCTCTGGTTTAGTCCAATGTAACATCACAATAGGGGTTGTAGTCCCTAATTACACCTCAATTCACCTTTGATTTCAATTCAAACCCTAAACCCTAACTTGGAATTTCCAAAGTTCATCAAACCACACAATATCGACACGAAACAAGTATAGATGAATAAGGAATTGAAATACTACTCTAAGGGTGCAGAAATTACCTCTTTTGGCAACTCAAGAAAATTCTTGAGTTGCTCAAAATCCTCTCTTTCTAGGTCCAATGTGTTCCTCTCGAGCTTGTGAACAATTTTTGTGAAGTGGGGATAGGGTTTTGGAGTTGTATCCATGGTGTTTGGGGGGATTGAAGATGGAGGAGGAAGAGGGAAGAGGCGGCAGCAGCAGCTCCTAGGGAGAGAGGGGAGAGAAAATGGTGTGAAGAATGATGAAGGAAAGGTTCACCAAGTCAAAGGTAACCCCTCACCCACTCTTTCTCTCTCTTAATCATTCCTTCACGTCTTCATTTCTTTTCTTTTTATTTCCTTCTCACATCAATGGTAAATCCTAGCAACCATGCTAAAAACGAAGAGAAGGCAAGGAAACAAACGTAAAACAAGTATAAAAATGATATGTGCATGTTTTGCACAAAAATGCTAAAAAACCG
Source organism: Agapanthus africanus (assembly GCA_030015575.1). Classification (NCBI taxonomy): domain Eukaryota; kingdom Viridiplantae; phylum Streptophyta; class Magnoliopsida; order Asparagales; family Amaryllidaceae; genus Agapanthus; species Agapanthus africanus. Next base: position 830,617,586 of record JASDDO010000019.1, read on the forward strand.
ATTAGCGATTTTTAATCGCGATTAGCACTAAATTAGCATATAAATAATCATAAAAACTTTAAAATGGCATAATTCCATAAAATACCCTATTTTAGAATTTTCCATAATTTTTTCCAAAATTTTTCCCATTTATCGGTATTTAATTATACCGAAATATTAAAATATTCATTAAAAATTAATATTAAATTATGAAAATTCCCAAAAATAATATTTTATTTTTTTGAAATATTACAACCAGCTTCCACAAAGGTTATTGGGTTGTCGTTTTAGGGGGTTGACCAAATTTATCTTACAATCAAATTTATCTACGATATTCATTAACAACGCAGTGTTCCATTGATTACTAGTTCTGCCACATTAAAATAGGTTTGATCTAGGGTTTCACGCTGATCGATCTCGATTGTGCCTATTGGTGCATATAGTCTAATTAAACATTTATTTTGGTTTGTAAAATAGTAGCATGTAAGCAAGTGAGGAATTCACTTACCTTCGGTCGCTTGATATAGAAGCAATACCGCTGCAGAGTTTGTCTCGACACACGAGACGGCGCGATGCTCGACACGGGCGGGTGGCGCGATGCACGTTGATCCGGTACTGATCGCGGTGGCGACACGGGCGTGATACGGTAGTGGACGTGGTCCTAGCTCAGTGCGTGGCACGGCGCGGCATGGCACTGGGCACGGTCCTGACTCGGTGCGTGGTGCGGGAGCGGCACGATGCATGCACTGGATCGGGCACGGTGTGGCACGGGGGTTGACATGACGTGGCACGGGGACTGGGCACGGGGCACGATACGTGAGTGGGTCCGATGGTGGTGTAGTGCTGGGTACGGAGTGGGTTCTGTCGTGGCACACAGGTGGGTACGGCGCAACGCGGGAGTGGGCACGGTGGCGGTGCGTACGTGGTATGATGTCAACACGGTGCTAGACACGGAACGGGCATGAGTCGGGACACGTAGTGGCACAGGTGCGAGCACGATGTGGTTTGGGACCGAGCACACAGTGGGTACGGGGAGGCCGCCGGTGAAGTGGTGGTGTTGAGGTGATGGAGGTGGCTCTGGTGATGTCTTGCAGCGACGTCGCGGCACAGGGAGTGGCGATGGCAACGGCGCTCAGGTGGCTGTTGTTGAAGTTGGTCTCGGGCCGGGGTGCTCTGCAGGTGATGGGGTGAGGGAGAAGGAGCTGAAGGTTGCGGCGAGGTCAGGTAGCTCGTGGCGGAAGTCGGAGGTGCGCTGGGGTCACCAGTAGCTCGCGTTCGTCGGCGGAGGAAGCAGTGATGTGAGGTGGGGGGTTGATGGTGTGCAGGAATCAGGTTAGGGGTTGAGGGGAGCTCGGTGGAGGCAGTACGGCGGAGGCTTGGCAGTAAGCTGGAGCTCGGTCACGGAGGTGAGGTCGGGGTGGCAAGAGATGGAGCAGATGCTGGTGGTGGCACTAAGCTCGTCGGGGTGTTGGTGGGTCGTTGAGCCCGGTGGTGGAGGTGAGGTGGTCGCTGTAAGTCTACGGTAGCGCCCCGGCCGTCAATCCGAGACTAAACGCGGAATAAAAACTTTTTACAACTGGCGCTAGCATAGACTTTCCCCGAGTCGTTTCATTAACCGTATTCTAGCAAACTGTAAAAGAAGTTAGGAAAGATTATACCGATCGATCCGTGTCCTTCGGTCTTTAATCTCCGCACCAAAATCCCGCTGCTGCGCCGACGAAGTCCGCTCCCCGATCTCGCTCGTCGAAGTGGCACCACGTCGATGAATCTTTATACGGGCTCCCGCCTCAAAACCGAGGCAACTCGAACATGAAGTTTGCTAGCCGACATGTCCAAGATTGAAGTAGAGAGAGTGTAGAATATTTTGTCTCAAGGCACCCAACCAATTGGGCAAAGATAAATGAAGTTGCCATGGAGAAGAGATGAAGTGAGCTAAGAAATTTGCAAAGGAAAAATTTCCTCACACCAATTGAAGTGCTCGGCCACAATTGAGGAAAATGTGAAGGAAGGCTCTCTGGGAATTGTGAGGGAGTGAGCACAAAACAAAGTGGTGACCATTATTAATCTCCTCATCCAAAAAAAACACAACTCAAAAACTAAAGCTTTTCATTCAAGCTGCTGGAGGAATAGCCACCGCAAAAAACACCCTCACATAAAAAAAACAATATTTGCAAATCACCACTCACTCAAGGAACCCATGCCCATTCAATGCAAGCTCATGCCCATTCAATGCACTACAGATATGGCCCATCCCATCTAGAAGCCCACGATTTCAGCCAGGGGAGAGAGAGGGAGATTTTGGCCAAAGAATGCTAACAAAATCCGCAAGATAAACATTGAACCAAATGTTTAAGTCGGGTAACAGAAAATTGGCAACTTCAGAAATAATCCCGTAATAAATTACAGGATTACCCCACAACTGTATATACATACCCGCATTTGTATTCCGACCAAATACAAATGCAACGAGACAAAAATATTCCTACAGTATAATACAAGGATCCGGCTTAAACCAAAGCCCGCTAGTATTATACGTCCGATCATGATCCGTGCACAAGTGCACGAATATGATTGAACCCTGCCATATTACCATACGGCCTCTACAACGTTTCGCCTGAACTTAGGAAACTGTCTGTGAGGGACTCTAATGACTCATCAATACACTGGCACTGGGTATAACTACAACCACGTCAGTGGTGCTAGCTGTACGTAACGGTTGCCTATGTATTGATCGGAAGGGAAGCCGACGAGCGAACTCATCCAGAAACCCTACTGAGCTTGACAGTGACAATATCCGTACAGTCCGGTCCGTTCGTCTAAGAGTATCGCATATTGAGTCTAGGGGGTGGATAAATTCAGACCCTTAATAACGCGATAATTCATGTCGGTATGGAACTCATCACCGCCTGAGAAACTACTGATCCAAATCAGTAATTCTCCACTACCCCGGCCGAGGATTTCTAGTGATGGCCACCCATGCATTGTGCGACATCAACCCCCAATACCGGGAGAGACGAATCCCCGACGATCCGCTCACTGCCTCCATGTGGCTCGGGACTGTACCCAACTAAAACCTGTTTGCGCGTCTCCTTTGAGCGTGGTAGGGTAGTAATCAAAGCACAGTGGGAACTCACACGAGACAAATGACGATCTCAGGTCAACAAACTAACTTGTACACATGTCACCAGTGAACTGCTATCTGACAATAGATACAATACCAACTTGCATGTTCCCGGCGAGTCCGTCCAGTGTATTCATAACCCAATGAGCACCTGTATACTATCTTAGGTGAACAACTGACACCAATGGCTTGTGAGACCGGCCACCGCCTCTCGTCAGGGTCTAGATAAGTATACACCAGTCTACACTGGAGTATCGATGCCCAGTCTCGATACTTCTACGACTAGGAACATTTAAGGATGTGCTTATAGACCCCCAGCTCCCACGTATATGATCGCCATCATAATACTGGTAGTCAAGCAAGAATCCTATGGGCTTTATCAACATGTACATGATGATAAAGACAGACTAGATAGCATACTATCATCTCGAGTAAGACTGTTCTATCAGTATAGGTCCTCTCTCAATCATCATAATCACCTGCCTGTGACTACGATAATTGCCTTGAGGGCACTATAACCAACAATCTCCCACTTGCACTTAAGGCCAATTATTGTGATGTCGCATACTAACAACCCGTATGATACCGAACACTCAACTTCTTTACTAATCAGTCTCACAAAGCCTGCTTATAAAACTGATGTATTCGAGAAATAACCTCAGTGAGTGGATCCGCTCTGATGTTTCTTTCTGTATCTCTCTATATCTCAACTTCGCGGAGAAAGATATCTCCCGAAATGAGCAATACCTGTCTTAGAATGTGTCTGGATATCTGATGGGACCCAGTTCACAAATGAACTCCAAATCCAAACTTCTTAGACTGTATCGTCTATTGAACTCAATCAGTATACTACGTCATGCCTTCCTTAGTATCCGCTTGGACTACCTGTCCAACATACCGTCCCTCATCAGAGGGAAAACTATAACTCAGACAGTCTGGGTAAACAAGAACCTCTCTATCACCGTCTCTAAGAAGACCGAAGTACCTCTCGGGTGTCTGAGGTTACCCACCATATCTGCGGAGTGGCTAATGGAATGTCAAATTCAATTGAATCTTTAGGTTCTATTTTCAGTAATCGTTTGCGGTTCTGGAATAACTTCCATTTCTACCAAACTCCCACTACTGTTTTCTGAAAAAGTCCATTTTACTAAAACTGTGGCGAGTCAAGAACAATATCACTATTGATCTTCCAGATGGTAGAAAGTTATCCCTCGTCATAGCCTGGGATAACCCCCAAACTGCCAATACAGAAATGTGCCTAGAGTTATCCAGAGTCTGGTTTTAAGCACAAGCCGGACAACTCCTCGTACCTTAACATCGTTAACGTATGAACCATTCTATATACAATATAGAAACAGAGGCACTGATTTAATTGGAACCGGATTCAAATCATGCAGCTGTCTCCAGTGCATGTCAACTAAATGGAGAGAGGCCGATCAACATTACTCAACTTAGGAGTGCATCCAATTATGAGTAACCTGAAAGAGAAGCAAGTTTTCATAAACCATTACTATCAAATGAATACCAACCACAAGTATCTATATCTTCGATTACCTTGAAAAATCCTGATACTTGCAACACGTAGTTCTCTACTTTACTCTTATATTTATAACTTCTCAAACTTGGACCTTGTATTTCTAGGAAACACTTGTCTAAAACTTGAGAAGTCACAAGTGAACAGAGTACAGTACGAGGACTAACCCCTTTGTCCTAATGGACACTGGACAACATACAATACTTTGTATAAGTCCCCTGAGTTGAATAACCCAAACCCTGTGCATTGTAGGTTGAAAAACTGTACCCAGACGATTTTCTCAAATATCACCAATTACAACGAATTCCGATATAATGAGGATGATCAACTAATTCCCAATAACTTACTTCTACTCATCATCTATAAAACCATACAGATGTGAGAATCATACCTGGTAAATACATACCCTGGAGTAAGGGTCTAATTGGGAAATCAGTTTTTCAATTAATAATGTACAGTGAAACTGAAACATGAAAATGTTTCGAAGGGGTATCCGGGTATTCCTAGTAATGCCTCTTCCATTATCAGATTCATGACTGTAACCGTATATTTCGTTACCATCTCTCCAAATCCCTTTATTTGTTTTTACTGATTGCCTTTTGTACACCTCCTTAAGCTAAAATGGTTTTCTTCCTTCCCTACCGTTCGGCACCAGTCTATAGTTTGGAAGAAGACTATCCAGTAAGCAAAATAGATGTACTCTCCTAATCCTAGGAGTACTCGCAACCTGAAAGAAGGTAAAGATAAAAGACAACTGAATAAACCTTATTCCTATTTCTCTTGAACCAGAATCCATCCTCGAAAAAGATCCTTCAAGTTCGTATTTAACCATACGATGGATTTATCTAATGGAATTGGATGTTCGTAGTGATACGGGGTGTTCTGGAGAAATGAAAGGTGAAGTAGGAGTGGCGATGAAATACGTGGTTTGGTCGTGAATGTTAGCAGTCGCAATTTACTTTGCCATCTTTTCTAATCCCTTTATTTTGTCTTTACTTATTACCTCCTGTACACCATACTTAAGCCAATTGGTTTCCTCCTTTCCCTACCTTTCGGCACCTGCCTATGGTTTGGAAGAAGACTATCCAATAAGCGTAATAGGTGTACCCTCTCCTAATCCTAGGAGCCCTCATATCCTGAGAGAAGGTAAAAGGAAAAGACAACTGAATAGTCCTATTCATTCTCTCTAGAACCAGAATCCATCCTCGAAAAAGATCCTTCGAGTTCGTATATAACCATACGATGGATTTATCCAATGGAAGTGGACGTTCGTAGTAATACGGTGTGTTCTGGAGAAATGCAAAGGGTAAAAGAAGGAGTGGCAATGTTGTATGCAACTCAGACAATCCAAAAGCCAATGTTTTAAGAAAGTTCGGTTAACTTGGTTACTGAGTTATAGTCCAGGGTCGGGCCATGGTCGCTGCCAAATAGAGAGAGAGAGGAGAAACACTCAGCGTGCACTCTAGCCTAAATCAGAATGGTTAATCATTTTATCTAATCAGGAAACCTCCCACTGTAATCTCAAATTCTCCTCCAAACCTGAAAGAAGAATCAGTCGGGATCACCCGAAAAGTAAACCAACTCATCAGTGAGAATCGTGATCCAACTATCATCGCATGATAACTTAATGGAAGCCACTCAAGTTATCACACTCCAGAAAGTATGCACATGCCTGACAAGTTTCCTGTATGTTTGAAACTCCCGATATAATTTTTTATCCCATGCTTTTATGATCTTGACGCAGGCCAACAAATCATAAGTCACATGTCAAGTTCTACCCGTCATTATCCAGGTTAATTTGAATCCACCCGTACATACCCTTGACGTAGGCTAACAAGGTAGTACGACTGTTCCAAACCAACGCATCTATCTCTGCAACAGAAAAGTAACAAATAGCTACCATACACTATGTCTTGACGTAGGCCAACAAACATAGCATGAATACTAAGTGCTACCCGTCTGAAATGACGGAGGACTACGAATGGTTTTTGGCGAAAAACCTTTAATGTAATGAACTTGATATGGTTGAAGGAACCGGATAGCTTTTATAAAAATATAGCTGCGAAAACCTTTGCTAAAGAGATCACTCCCGGTGAAGGGATCTCGGCCCTTTCCTCGTCGAATGAGGTGCAGGATATTCCAAACTGAATATCACGATGCAAAGCAAAAATAATCGACTATAGTGAAGTTATTACGTTGACGCAAACTTTTACTCAAGGGGTCACTCCCGATGAAGGGATCTTGGCCCTTACTTCGTCGAATGAGGTGCTGGATATTCATAACCGAATACCACTGTGCAAAGCAAAACCGTACGTCTGTAATGTCAGTTTTTAAAATTGGTTCCAACAATATCAAATATAGGTTTGTTTTATCCTTGCATTGATAAGAATCAATGCAGCCCTATCAATTAATCACACCAGAAAAGAACGAAAATATAATGTACGTATATGCCATCCGCATTCGCCACTGGATCCCGTCATCACCCGTTAGGTTACTTAACTAATGACAGAGCGAGGACTGGACTAGCGTGGGTGCAAAACATATACAACATCTACTAGTATATATATAAATATATAATAATCGCTCCAGGCGTGATAAATGCAACATCACAGAAAAGTAATAAGCATCACAGAACAATACAAATAATCTGGGATCCCCGGGTTTCATTGAGCCATAAGTGAAACCCGACTTCCCCTAGTCGTGTGGATAGCCTGTGCAATGAAATCCTAGACCCCTACGGGCGCGGCAAGTTACCCGCCAAAACCTGAAGCGAGACAGCCCCCTTCAGCAAAGTGAATGGACCACCCAGCACTTCACGGAATCCGGTAACTTGAGCACCCTTCCTTGGGTCAACATGTACCCCTTACGAGTGCGGCGAATAGCCCGCCAATTCTAGAGTGAAGCCCCCTCCGTCTCAACGCCATGAGATTCGGGCACGTTGCCCTCTAGAACCCGGTTATCCGTGCACCCCACCGCGGGGTAATCCTAGTACAGAAAAAAATATATATATAACGGGTGCATCGACCTCAACCCGGTCGTGCCCCAAAAGAATAATATACAAACAGGCAGTGACGGCAATCCACATGTCGGACGCTCGCCCCGCAATATCAAATGTACAAATACATCCAAACTGCACTACCATTGCACACAAGCTATCCACCATGACAAATCCGCAACATCACAACACAACACAGAATATCAACGTGAATGTCACGTTCGCAAATCCGTCTAAAGGGACTATAGCGATTAGACAAGATTTACCGATCAAATGACATTCACGGTCGCAGATAGAAATGTAATGTACTGCAAATTTTAAACAATATTAAAACATATCGACTTCGAAATAACCCCCGAATAGCCACAGACAAACTGATAAAACTATATCCAAAATTGGCTAAATAAACAATACCACTGCACAGAGATGCCAGAGACAAGATAACACCCCAAAACCCAAAACCTGGCTCCCTTAAAAAACTGGCCTCGCCGGAATTTCACCTATGGTGATCGGCCAAATTCCGGCGACATGGTCTGGGGTTTGGGGTATGGTCTTGTGTTCATGTCAGTAGCCTTCTGCACTTATTTAAATAATTTTTGAAGGCACTTTGAAAATCGACAGAGAAGAAAATGTGCAGGGGCAGCCTGCTGGGGTTTTTCCGATTTCGATATGTTAACGTTGTTTAAACAAGCTAGATTATGGGTTAATAGGTAGCTCTAATACCATGTAAGTCTACGGTAGCGCTCCGGCCGTCAATCCGAGGCCAAATGCGGAACAAAAACTTTTTACAACTGGCGCTAGCATAGACTTTCCCCGGGTCGTTCCATTAACCGTATTCTAGCAAACTGTAAAAGAAGTTAGGAAAGATTATACCGATCGATCCGTGTCCTTCGGTCTTTAATCTCCGCACCAAAATCCCGCTGCTGCGCCGACGAAGTCCGCTTCCCGATTATGCTCGTCGAAGTGGCACCACGTCGATGAATCTTTATACGGGCTCCCGCCTTAAAACCGAGGCAACTCGGACATGAAGTTTGCTAGCCGACATGTCCAAGATTGAAGTAGAGAGAGTGTAGAATATTTTGTCTCAAGGCACCTAACCAACCAATTGGGCAAAGGTAAATGAAGTTGCCATGGAGAAGAGATGAAGTGAGCTAAGAAATTTGCAAAGGAAAAATTTCCTCACACCAATTGAAGTGCTTGGCCACAATTGAGGAAAATATGAAGGAAGGCTCTCTGGGAATTGTGAGGGAGCAAGCACAAAACAAAGTGGTGACCGTTATTAATCTCCTCATCCAAAAAAAACGCAACTCAAAAACTAAAGCTTTTCATTCAAGCTGCTGGAGGAATAGCCACCGCAAAAAACACCCTCAAATAAAAAAACAATATTTGCAAATCACCCCACACTCAAGGAACCCATGCCCATTCAATGCGCTCTAGGCATGGCTCATCCCATCTAGAAGCCCACAATTTCAGCCAGGGGAGAGAGGGGGAGATTTTGGCCAAAGAATGCTAACAAAATCCGCAAGATAAACATTGAACCAAATGTTTAAGTCGGGTGACAGAAAATTGGCAATTTCAGAAGTAATCCCGTAATAAATTACAGGGTTACCCCACAACTGTATATACATACCCGCATTTGTATTCCAACCGAATACAAATGCAACGAGACAAAAATATTCCTACAGTATAATACTAAGATCCGGTTTAAACCAAAGCCCGCTAGTATTATCCGTCCGATCATGATCCATGCACAAGTGCACGAATATGATCGAACCCTGCCATATTACCATACGGTCTCTACAACGTTTCGCCCGACCTTGGGAAACTGTCTGTGGGGGACTCTAATGACTCATCAATACACTGGCACTGGGTATAACCACAAGCACGTCAGTGGTACTGGCTATACGTAACGGTTGCCTATGTATTGATCGGAAGGGAAGCTGACGAGCGAACTCATCCAGAAACCCTACTGAGCCTGACAGTGACAATATCCGTACAGTCCGGTCCGTTCGTCTAAGAGTATCGCATATCGAGTCTAGGGGGTGGATAAAATCAGACCCCTAATAACGCGATAATTCGTGTCGGTATGGAACCCATCACCACCTGAGAAACTACTGATCCAAATCAGTAATTCTCCACTACCCCGGCTGAGGATTTCTAATGATGGCCACCCGTGCACTGTGCGACATCAACCCCCAATATCGGGAGAGACGAATCCCTGACGAACCGCTCACTGCCTCCATGTGGCTCGGGACTGTACCCAACTAAAACCTGTTTGCACGTCTCCTTTGAGCGTGGTAGGGTAGTAATCAAAACACAGTGGGAACTCACACGAGACAAATGACGATCTTAGGTCGACAAACTAACCTGTACACATGTCACCAGGGAACTGCTATCTGACAATAGGTACAATACCAACTTGCATGTTCCCGGCGAGTCCGTCCAGTGTACTCATAACCCAATGAGCACCTGTATACTATCTTAGGTAAACAACTGACACCAATGGCTTGTGAGACCGGCCACCGCCCCTCGTCAGGGTCTAGATAAGTATACACCAGTCTACAATGGAGTATCGATGCCCAGTCTCGATACTCCTACGACTAGGGACATTTAAGGATGTGCTTATAGACCCCCAGCTCCCACGTGTATTATCACCATCATAATGCTCGTAGTCAAGCAAGAATCCTATGGGCTCTATCAACATGTACATGATGATAAAGACAGACCAGATAGCATACTATCATCTCGAGTAAGACTGTTTTATCGGTATAGGTCCTCTCTCAATCATCATAATCACCTGCCTATGACTACGATAATTGCCTTGAGGGCACTATAACCAACAGTCGTCGGCGTAAGGCGACGGCGGCAAGGCGAGCTCTGGCAGCAACGAGGTGTGCAGGCGATGGGTTCGTGGGTGCGAGGAGGTGGCCGGCGTTCTGGAGGTTGCAGGGGTGCTCGGGCGCACCGGCATTGGAGCTTGGTGGTAGCAAGGCGAGATGGCGGTGGGTCTAAGGAGGAGGTCGATGGCGTAGCTGCAGCGAGCTGGGGTTGCAGAGGAGCTCGGGGTCACCGACAGTGGAGCTCCGATGAGGTGGTTGTCGACGGTAGAGATCTGAAGGTGAGGCAGCGGAGGAGAGAGAGTTTGTGAGAGAAAAGAGAAAATGAGAATGAGATGGAGATAGAGAGAGGGGGGACGTGGGGAGAGAGAGGAGCGAAAGAGGAGCTGTGGAGGTTCGGGGAAAGCGGGCGCGACAGTTGGGGCATGGGCGCGGGTCATGGGGGAGTGGGCACGGGGGTCATGGGGACGAGGACGTGGTCGTGGGAGCATGGGTCGTGGGGGTTCGGCGGCAGAGGCGAGGTCGCGGGATCAGTTGGTGGAGGCCCGTTGCGAGGAGGGAGCGAGTCGTGTGGGGGGCGTGCGAGGAAAGAGGAAGAGTGGGTCGCGGCTAAGAAAGAGGCGGGAAAGAATGAGGGGGAGAAGAAGAAGGGAAGGGGTAAGCGGGTCGGGTCGAGTAGGATCGGATCGGGCAGGGTCGGGTCGGGTCCGGGTTGAGTGAAGTGTGAGGGGGTTTATGGGCTGGGCTTGGGATTGTGGCTAGGTAAAATTGTAGAAAAAATAATAAAAGGGTTAGGGTTTTAGATTTAGTTTAGTAAATTAAAATTTGAAATTAAACTTAGGAAATTTAGGATAAATTATAATTGTAAAAGTTTTGAAATAGAAATTTTGGGGAAAGTATTTATTTAAATACAGAAGATATTTATAATGGAACTGGGTATTACAATAGAGATCGGCCAGCTCCGCCAACTTGGTCTCGATGGCTCGGTGAGACTCACTTAGCCGGTGATAGGACTCCCGGCACTTTGAGACGGTGAGCTCCCCGGCGGCCAATTGGGTTTCGAGGACGGCCATCCTCTCTCTCTCCAGACGCAGCTCGAGTCGCAGGTCCTCGGCCTCCAAAGAAGACTCCCTCGCCAACATCATAGTATGGGCAGTCTCCTCGGCCTCCATGCGAGCAACGAGGGCGCAGTGCTGAAGGACCTGATGAAAAACAGTAGAGAGACTTAGATACGCTCGAACTGAGAAAAGGGTGCTCAAAATAAAACATAAGGGGGTACGTACTTTCACTGCCTCCTGAGCTATAGCTGCTACTTGGGCCCTCAGGGTCCCCCGCAGAATCTTGCCTCCGGCCGACTCTTCCATATCAGCAAGCGGGCTGGCAGCAACGGAAAGCCCGGACGGGACTACGAAACAGGCGTCCCCCTCCCGCACAGGAATCCCCTCGGGAATCTCAGTCGGTGGCGTGCGAGAGATCATCTTCTTCCTCTTAAGAGAAACCCCGTCTTCGTCCTCTTCTGCTTCCCTCGTCCGAGGTTCGGGAACCCGCGGACGCCTCTGGCCGCTGCCGCGACAATCATCGAGGGCTCGGGTCGAGGCGGATGGCATCGTCGTCGGCGACTCCCTTGGTGTAGAACTCGGGTCAGCCCAAGGCACGGCCACGCCCCCGGCTCTCTTCTGGGACAGGGCACCGAGGGCAGCAAGAATCCTGGATCGGTCCATTTGTTCTGCCAAGGGGGGAAGCAGGCTCGACTCAAAAGAAGAAGAAGCAGAAGAAGTAAAGGAAGAATCTACAGGGGGCTACCTAGACTCTACCCGAACTATTTCTATAGACTCTTCATAAGAAGACATCTAACCTGATGGAGGGGATGAATCTTCGGAAGAGCAAAACGCAGATATCCCGACCTAAGAAGGAGAGCGCTGAGCTAACGAGACTCAAGATGAGGAAATTATGAAGAAATATGGGCCCTGATGGGGACCCCACCTCTATTTATAGCCGCCGGCGTGCACATCCAACGGCGACAGTCCTCTCCCGCCGAAATGACTCATCGCATTCGACGGCCCCCATCGCTCCACCTGTAGCGCACGCATGGGTCGCACCCCGTCGAAAACGGGAAATCTGCGGCCCGTCGCGTCAGCCAACCAGCGCAGGGCACGTGGGCAGTCGTTTCGGCGAACGTACGCACGATCAGGCGCATCCTCTTTAATGCAGGATCTGGCCCCTGATCCACTGACGTCGTTAAGAAAATACAGCTGATTGCCCGGGAATGCGCACTTACGATATCTTCGAAAAGGAGCTCACCTCGGGGACCCGGCAGACCACTCTCGACCCGACCCGTGAACAGGTCGGGACGAGAGTGGGGGGCTAATGATGATGCTCGATATCAGTGATCTCTCAGATTGTGACACGTGGCAGATGACGTGTCCCGAAGCTTGCAAGAAAGGACAAAGAACGGTACGTCGGAAGAATACCCGGGGTCCACGGCCCATGGACGCAGCCGACCTTCTGCGACCGTCCACACTACTGCTATGCCCGCCTTACGAACAATCGTTGGCTCGCCTCTGAGCCCCCCTGCACAATTGGCCTCCTCGGCCCTCTCAGCTTGTCTCCGGGCTACCGCAGAATCAAGATATCTCGGCCTCCCGCTCATTCCCGAGCCACCCGTCGAGCTCATCTTCCTCGGTCCCATCGATCGACCAGCAGCACCAATCGTAGATACCTCCGCCACGGCTCCGTGAATCTCGCTATGCGCGAGATATCTGCCGCCCACGATCCCACTTTCCACGCCATCACGATCCCCCATTAACGAGCCTGTCTCGTCATTAATGCGGGATCCCGCTTATCACGCGGGCGTGACGCCGGGGGCGTAATGGCCAGCGTGATTCTCGCGCCCGTCTGCCATTCGCTGCTGGGTATATAAACCCATCTTTCAGGCGACTCAAGTAAGTGATTCTTTCTTCATTAGGCCGTTACTCTACTCCAATATCCGGTCTAACTTAATCGTCGGAGGGTTCTCGGTGGCACAACCATCCCGGACTTCCTTGCAGATAGCTCGGCCACAACAACCTCAAACCCATTGAGATCTACACGGTTCAGGAGGCAACCTCCAACTCAATCTCAGCCGTCCATCGTCGCTTGCAGCAGATCTACGGAAGGTAACATCTTGACGAGATCCGATATCCGTCATTGTCCAATATCCTTACATCTCATATCCTTACATCTCATATCCATCTGATCCCATAGCTAACCATCTGATCCCAGAGCTAACCATCTGATTTATCTTACCACTACTTACGGAAATGACAACAAGACGTTATGATTTATAAACATCACTTTGCAAATTTTTTTGAATCGCATCCAATCACGGCCACCCGTCTGAAATCGAAACCCCAAATTTCGCATTTATTCCCCTAAAACAGAACGATAATCCCCACAAAGCCAAAAGCAATCGAATCGGATCGGATAGGATCGGATCGTAACCCCCAAAGCTCGAACCCAAATCGAATTAGATTTCAGTTTCTAGGGTTTTGAGCAATCTCAACTTTTCGCTCATGTAATCCCAAATCGCTCCTCGATCTAGAGAACTCCCTTCTGTTCAATCAAAATCATCGATCGGATATGCGAGCTTCCCGCTGCTGCAGACATGGCGAAGGATGGATTGGTCGCCGGCGCCGAAGCGCAGAACGGGATCAAGAAGAAGACGGTGGTGTCGAGGAGTTGGATCCTATTGGACTGCAGCGGGGAAGAGACGATCCTGGACGCAGATAAGTATGAGATCATGCATAGGGTTCAGATCCATGCTCGCGATTTGAGGATCCTCGATCCTTTGCTCTCGTATCCATCCACGATCTTGGGGCGTGAGGGGGCGATCGTTCTCAATCTTGAGGTTTTTGCTTCTGGGTGAAATTTAGGGTTTTTGGTTTTTTTTTTGGGTTGAGTTTGAGTGCTGATTGGTACTAGTGTTTTTGTTGATGCAGCATATTAAAGCGATTATAACAGCTGAAGAGGTGCATAATCTACGATCATTTTAAGATTGTTAGTTGTTCTGTTGTATATTGGACTGATAAAAATTCCTTTTTGTTGTTGTTGAGAGTAGGTGTTACTCAGAGATCCTAACGATGATAATGTGATTCCGATTGTGGAGGAGCTTAGGAGGCGGTTGCCGCCTTCGAGGTCTGCCAAACACGAGCATGGTGAAGGGAAGGAGAATCTGAGTGGGCATCATGATGGAGATGCTGGTGAAGAAGACGGTGAGTTGTTTCATGCGTTGATTGTTTTCAAATTTAAAACCTTTCTAAGGCATCAACACCTTCAAGCTGAGTTTTTTGTGAGAACTGGGTCGCAGAGGTCTCATAGAAGCGACCAAGGATTTATTTTAAAGATTTGTTTCGAGTTTGGCTGTCATGCCATGTCATATCCTGTCGTGTCAGTTAATAGTGTGAATTTGGGTTTAGTTTTGCACGATAAATACAACTAAACCGCAAAAGAAAATTTTTGTGCCTCCATTTCATCCTGAAGACAAGTTTGTTTGAGAACCTCTACAATATAGAATCAAATAGTTGGAAAGAGATGATTTTATTCTATCCAATGTAGAATCAACATAAATAAATGTCCTTAGGTTTTATCAACAATTCATCACTAATGAATCATTCGACAGATGAAAATCATGCAATGTTTCCACTTCTAATGTCAGTGGATTCATGTACATGCTTCTTAGCTTCATACGTAATATAATGGTGTTACAGTCATGCCAAGATTCTGTGTGCATAATGCATTGTTGACATGCTTCTTAAATTATGATAATGATGTGTTTTTAGCTATGATTATGATTTTGATGGTGACATGCTACGATTGTGTGCTTGCTGCATGCTGCATCATGTCGTGTGTCTGTGGGTTCATGTACATGCTTCTTAGCTTCATACTCATGATTATGGTGTTACGATCATCCTACGATTGTGTGTGCTTGCTGCATTGTTGACATTTAGCTTGCATTAGTGCCAATGTATTAATATCGGGTATCGGGATCGTATCGGATGGGTCTTTTCAATATCGGATAGTGGTATCGGACGATATATCGCAGATACGAGTTACATTTTTGACGTTTATATCGGGTATCGGTATTATCATACATATCAATATCGATATCGGGCATATCGGGTGTCAATATCGGAAAATTCTATAAACATATTGGACATGTTGCTCTAGTTTAGAATGAACATTATATATGATTATTTTTATAAATTTTATAATAAAATCCTAAAACATCATCTATTATAGAGATATAAACCTATATTGTAATCGACACACATAAGTAAGGAAACGTAATAAAATAAATCATTCCAGAAAAGTATTTAAATAAAAAATAAATTCCCATATAACTTGATCTTAAACCAATCAAAAAGATAGTAAACACTGCCTCTTGTGATTTCCTTAACCAATGTTCTTCATTTTTTATAAACATTTAGCAAATTCAAAGATAGTCACATTAACTTATGGATTGGCTATGTAAACAAAAAAATGTCGTATTATGCAATTTGATTAAAATTTGTGAGTAGACTTGGAAAGAACCCCAATTATCGATAGGATGAGCAGAAGCAATTCAAAAGAAAAGAAACCATTTAATTAATTAATTTTTTATTAGAAGGACTTACCTTCATTTTAGGAACAAAATTGGTTGATCAGGAGAGGAGGAAAGGAGGATGAGACAGAGGCGTGGACGCTGGGGAGAGAGGAGGCAGCGACAAGGGGTGAGGACAGAGGAGGCGGTGGTGAGGGGACACAAGAAAAGAGGAGGCGGCTAGTGGCGAAGTGATAGGAGGAGGAGGCAGAGGCGTTGGTTCTAGGGTGTTAATCCGTGAAATTTGGGAACGCTGAGAGATAATAATAGGACCGGGTTTTTTGTATTTAAAATATTGTTAGTTGGGTTGCTAATGGATTTTGGATATGGGTTGAAAGGTGAAGCCCAAAAGAATAACCCAGACCTTTTGTACCTGATAAGCCCAGTATCACCGATACGATATAGCCGATATATCGGCTGATGTCTGGTATATTGGCCAAGATTGTGTCAAAACGATAAACCCTCTTATCGATACAAAATTTATTGCTGACCCACCGATATCGATGTATCGGCCGATACAACCAATATTTGTTTCACTCATTAGGGCTTTTCCCATAGTAATGCACCTTCATTTCATATGGCTTGACTGATGTTTCTGTATTTTTATATTCATTTACAGTAATGATTGCTAATTACATAGAATTTGTGTGTAGAAAGATTGGAATTCATTGAAGAAAATAAGCACGATTGTTCTTCATTTCACCTTTAAATACAAACATCATCTGTTTTTGTTCCTTTTATATAGTTCTTCTACTATTCTGTCTTTATTTGTTTTCTACTATGTGCAAATTAATCTGCTTCAATTTATGGGTTAACCAATTTTTTTGGTATGCCCAACGTTCTGACTTCTGATAACTGTTTATCCCCAACAATAACATGTCTTGCAGAATCTCCTTTTGAGTTTCGAGCACTGGAAGTTGCTTTAGAAGCAATGTGCAGCTTTCTTGATGCACGAACAACAGAACTGGAAACTGCTGCTTACCCTGCGCTAGATGAGCTGACTTCCAAGGTATGTTTTGCTCTGGATCTTGCATCCTGTTGATTCCATGGTAACATAACAATAGTATTGAAATCCAAAGAATATTGCATTAGTTAAGACTTTACTTTCTGTTACAATCAGTTTACTGGAGCCTCAAATGCAACCTACAAATTTAATATTTATGATATAAAGCTGTGATATTTGCATGGTTAATTCGCTTCCAAAAACTTGTTTGATTGCTTGATTTCAACGTTTTTGTTTATTTAACTTCATTACTTGACTGTTTGCTGTAGCCTAAAAGTACTTGCAGAGGTAACAGAAGTTTAAATTGTCTGCACTCTTCATACAAACTATGGGCACTTTTTCTGTTTTACTGACTAATCCAACAAAAATGAAACATTTGGTGAGTATAATATCTCTTAAAGCGCTGAGTATAGTCTGAATATAGCACCGCTACTGGCTGTACCGCTAGTTATGACTTGTGCCAAGCTTTATGTTTCTTTAGCACCCATCTGTACTAGTGAAATAAGTTAGAACTCAAGTATTTGCATGATGTAAAGCCATAAAGGAGTAACAAGCACACACATACACAAAAACAAGAAAATAACAGAGAAAAGATAAAAGATAAAAGGATATAAAGACTTCCTCCTGTTAGAGGGGATTTGATTTGAAATCCCATTCCCAGTATGTTCCTTAATTTAGGCATAACTGATAATAATTTGTTAATTAAACCTTACAATATAACTACAACACAAAAACTTCTTTTTCCTATGAACTTTTGATGATTTAGCAGAATATGTAATAATTTTAGCCAGATTGCTTGACCTTGTTTTTGAAATTCCCATTAATCTTTTGTGTAGGAATGCCCCCTTGACCAACTAAATTAAAGATATCATCGCACTTCTTTAGTAGATTTGCTGCATGTGATTGTCCTCTAAATTCTTTCTTTATCAGCTTATTGGGTTTCTCCCATCTTATCCATACTTGAATTGTTTCATTAAAGCTACAAGTGAAACTTGAAAGCTTGATGAAGATTTTAGCTTGGTATTATTGTTATAATCGTAGGGATTCTTATAACTGTTATCCTAGTGTGATTATAATGCTTATTACCGATATATCTCCCTACGCAAAACACGTGTTAGAGAAAATTTTAAATTAATTTTGAGCCTACTTGTTACTACGGTAGAGATGATCCAAAACATATCCTTCATTGGTTTTCTGTTATGGACGAACAATGGAGTTCGATCTAATGATTTGGGTTGACGACAAAAATGATGTTGAGCTACAATAGAGATTGATTGATAGAATAAGTTGATTGACCGCAACCAATTGTATTCGACCACAGCTGAGATAACTCTGCCGAGTTCAATAATATTCTAAATCGTAGAGATACAATTTTCAACGGCAAAATATTATTTAATCATTCGCTACTTCAAATAAGAGAGTTAGGCTCTCTTTTATAGAGATACCTTAAATACATTTTCGGTTAAATCCATAAACTATTCAAATTTATGACAATTCTAAAATAAAAAAAAGATAACAGGTATCTAAACTAAGAGCAAATAGCTACTACTAAACGAGGTCTGAATGTTGGGGTGTGAGGCCCTTGTCAACAATTTGATTATTTTGCATCTCCGAATCCTAAGATCCGCAAATCTCAACCACTCAAACCAATCCCAACAAATCCCACGATATATTAAAGACCACATATTTTACAACATTGCCATGCTCCCCCACCCCACCCCAAAAGAAAAAAAAAGAAGCACGATAGAAAGAAGCACCACGAAACAAAAATCAAGAGATCTGGGATTTGAGTACTCCCTAAGCCACTGCCACCGGGGTGTCCCTAAGCCTCCGTTGTTTCTTGTTGAAGACATGAAGCCATTAAGGATATCTAAAGCACCAAGCTTTGATTTAGGATTGCATGTTTTGTGCAAGCAGAAATTTGATATCCAGAGACTCTGTTTCTTGTAAGACCTAAGGTAAAACCGAAAAAGGGCGTTTAACTTAGTCCTGGGATTTTAGTAGTAAATCAATAGGTATTTTGATTTTGGATTCATGTTACTTAATATTAGTACTTCCAGGATTGCTAGATCTGTTTGAATCTGATTTTTCTAAAACTATTATATTTGATTTATACAACAGTTGCTTAGTTGATCTACTCTCAATGAATTATCATTGATCACACAAGTCAAGTATTTTAAATTCGATAGTCAGTAATTGACATGCCATTTTTATTCAATTTATTAATCATGATTATCTATTTTCGGATCTTGTTAGGTGCTTATTTATATAGAATCATATTGTTTAGCCCTTTAGTTCGTGTCATGTGTTATTAGGATTGCAATAGAAAATTGAGCTTTGAATACCCCTAAGTCCCTAGCCATCTGCTGCAGATTCTAAGTTTGCAATTCACTTGACAAAATGTTTTTCTTGTAAGAACAATCTTCTTAAACAGTTATTTGAAATAAATGGGGAGGGTTCCAGAAGGAACAGAATTCCAAAATACATTTCCCATTGGCAACATGAGAAAGTTCATAGGCAACATGAGAAAGTTTGAATACGAAGAATTTAAGATAACGAATCTTATTTGCAAAAAGATTTGAACAAACGTGTATATCTGCATTGTTCTTTCTTCATAAGTCTTTGTTTAGTTTTTTTGTCTTCAGATTTGAAACACTTGTATGTCTAAGTAGTAAAATGTTCAGCTTCATGTTTGAATTTGATATTTCACAATTACTGCATGCAGTACTTGTTTTGTTTAGTAATGCAATAAAGAATTGTGACGTTGATATTGTTGCAAATATCAATATTGCAGTTCTGTTATTAGTTTGGATTAAGCAATTCTAGAACAACAATGGTTCTTGTAAATTGTAAACTACACCCCATGGATAAAAGAAATAATTTGAACTGCTAGGAAAACATCTTGCTCCAATTGGTGAAATATGGCACTTCCCATAATTATATGTACAGATTAGCAGTCGGAATTTGGACAGAGTTCGTAAGCTCAAGAGTGCAATGACAAGGTTGACTGCTCGAGTTCAAAAGGTGTGGACTTTTGTCATCTCATCATTTATAAATTTTTTAATAATTTTTTTATAAAGAAAGTTTCAGCAGTTGTTCATCTTTTTTTTTTCTCCAGGTAAGAGATGAACTCGAGCAGCTATTGGATGATGACGATGACATGGCTGATCTTTACTTAACGAGAAAATTGGCAGGTGCATCCTCACCAGTCAGTGGCTATGGTCAACCTAATTGGCTCCCTGGCTCACCAACCATAGGCTCAAAAATATCAAGAGCGAGCAGGGCTAGTGCAGCAACATTTCATGGAAATGAGAATGATGTTGAAGAGCTAGAGATGTTACTTGAGGTCGGAATTCTAAATTTGGTTCTGCAAGTTAACATATCTCCTAGTTTGTGGCATAAGCGTAGCTTGTCCATTACCCAACTATAGCTTTTGACCCTTTTCTTTATCGTGTGACCATTCAGGCATACTTCATGCAAATTGATGGCACCTTGAACAAATTGACCACGGTATGCAACACTAAAGTTTTACGAATGCAATCTATAGATCTTGCTTATGTTTAAGCATGTGTTTCATCACTAAAAACTTACAAATGCAAATTATATAGATCTTGCTTGTGTTTATGGAAATGTTTTCGCTTGAAATGTACGTTTGTGCTTCTGACAGTGGTATGATTTTACCAGTGTTCTTTTTGACTCATAAATCCATATTGTCTCTTAAAGGTGGTTCCTTGCTAGCGGTTTAATGATTCTTTTTGAATCTTAGTTGCAGTATAAACATCAATCCTAAGCAGAACAAAATTATTTACTCCAAGCATACTGCTCCTATGAGTAAATGATAGCATTAAATAGCATTGAATGAAGTGTAGTTGGCTGGCTGCACAAATTGAGACAAATTATACAGACCAATGCAATGGAATTAGGCATGCGTGCGATAGTTCAACGGGGTTCTTGCAAATGATAATTCAAGGGGACACTCATTGGTGATAGCTACTTCGATTTGTATGTCTGGGACAGAGATAAAACTATGAAAGTGGAAATGCTCATTGATGGGAGAACTGGAGACAGACTTTGACTACAATGGATCATGCATGTAAACTGAAAATTCTAGGGGGTTTAATTCTTAGAACCACTTGGTTATGTATTTGGATAGGAAGGACAAAGAGGGGCTGATGCAAGTTCTACCTCACAGTATATTCATGAACATGAAGTGGAACCAGTGTGAAAAACTGATGCTTTCATAAATCCTTTTGACTCATTTCTTACTGTTTTGGAAGTCACGATTAGGAACAGAGAACACCAGAGAGAACGGAAAAAATAAAATTGATGAACTTTATTTCACCTTCAGTGTCTTTCTTCGACAACATTGAGAATAACCATACATTTGACCTTTATCTTGACTTCTATTTAACAAAGACGTAGTGAAAAATCATTTTCTTCCCTAGCTGTAGGAATCAATAGAGTAAAAAGAAGAAAAAGAGAAATTTGAGTGCTTCCCAATTTATATAGAATAAGTCTATAAATCTTATGATTAAAGGGAAAAAAGGCTTTGTATTTCACAGTCTAACATATGCTATTTGGGCTTTTTGTTGCCTACTCTTTTTCCAGTGTTTGTTCCAAGAAGGCCATTCTTTTAAGGAGGTCATGTCCTGCATGACCAGTCCCCGGGAAAAAAAAATAAAAATCCTGTGTGTCCCTTCTCTTTGTGCTTATGTGGGTGTGTGTTAACTTGTTTCATTGTAGAAGGGGGAAAAACAGTTCTATTGCCTGCCTGAGGGAACACGTCACTAATGTTATCAGCTACCTTGACTTTTTCTTTGGAGGCATACTTAATGACTGGGATTACTTAAAGCTGAGAACATCTTTGTGATATGTTAGACTCTTCATAAGATACCTAATTAAAGGAGACTCAGAGGATGCCTTTTGTTTTCATCCACAACCACAATACCAAAAAAACTTTATAAAAGAACTAATTAAACATAGAAAAAAATTCAGCTCACACAACCCAGCAGGTCCAGCACCTGAAGGCTGAAAACCAATTCAATGTCTGATTCAGAATTCAGAAGGTCAATAAAAGGCATCATATATACCTTTGATATTGTTAATGGTGGATATTTGTGGCTTGAATAGGCCTTCTAAGTAGTCAGTAAAGACACTGAATTGTCTCACTAGCTGACTGAAATTGTTGTCCGGTATCACTTCTTAGTTCTTACTGCGTCAAAGTGTACGTTGTTTTCAATTTCACACATTTTCTATGAAAAGAATAGACACCCATTAGTTTCTTAGAATCCTACCTGTTTGAGGATGTTTTCTCAAACAGGGTTCAGGACTCATGAATCTGATATATATTCCAGCTGTGGATTTGTCCTTCTCCGTCATTTTCTACCATGTTTATTCATTCTATATGCCTAAAATTTGGATATATGTCTTTTGCATGACAGATAAAAGAAGTATACAAACTATCCTCTTATATGGATGTTCGACGCAATTATCAATGTATTGCAATTCGCCATGCACATGATCAATTCTGCATACCTTAATATTGGGATCTCACAGTTTTAAATTAATCATGGTTAAATTCGTATTATCTATTTTTTCCCCTGAAAATTGAATCATTGTTACAATTTATCTGCAGTTGCGTGAATATATAGATGACACAGAGGATTATATTAACATTCAGGTAGCTACTTGAATCTTATATTCTTTTTACAGTCAGATGCATGTCAAATAGTTTGAAATCTTCCTCATTTTTGGCCATAGCGTGATACCAACATCTCTTTCCAAAAAGCTGCTCCTTTTCCCTACTTAACTAGCATTTAGTTATTTTTTTTTTGTTTCTACAACTTTTTTATATGTGAAGTACCCCTTACTGAAAGCATAAATATGTTACTATGTTAAGTGAACCGAGGCAGAAAATGGGTATTTTTTTAATTAAAGCTGCAGAAATGGAGAAATTCAGTGACTCAAAATAATGGACTGGTTGCAGCTTTTGAAAAGACGGTTCTAGCCAAAAATGAGCGCTTTCTTGCAATGTAACCTTTAGATAATTTGATATATAGTTGTTTTATTAGTGCTCTGAGTTTGTTATTGATGATTTTCTTGCAGCTGGACAACCATCGAAATCAATTGATTCAGGTGAATCTTGCTTTGCCCCGTCTCCAATAGTTCTATCAACTTGTTTGGTTTGCATTGAACATAATGCATTGGCATTATCTATTTTCTTGTTGTTCTTCATGCTTACCTTGGCAGTTGGAGCTATTCCTAAGTTCTGGCACTGCTTGCCTCTCTCTCTATTCATTAGTTGCTGGGGTTTTTGGTATGAATATCCCGTACTCATGGAATGAAAACCATGGATACATATTTAAATGGGTATGTACCTTGCATATTCATTATCATGTGGAACTGCTGATTATTTTTGCTTATTTATCTGTGGGATTGTTGAACAGGTGGTTGGGATATCAGGATTGGTGTGCGCCTTGCTCTTTATTTTGATCGTTGCATATGCTCGCTTCAAAGGACTTGTAGGATCTTAGTAGCAGTCCCTAGGGGTGGGAGGAGGGAAGAAAAAAATTACTATCGTTGCCGGTGCGAAGAGAATATGGAGCGCTCAACAAAGACCCCTTGCAGATGTTAATTCTCTGTCAACGGTGCTCCTAAATTATATCCGATTCTATTATTTTTATTATTCTTCCTGTTCTGAAATTCAGTACAGGATTCATATTTAAACTGTAGAGTCAAATGATGGCATACTGCAATAAACAGATATATTTCAGTTTCTTTTCTTCCTCCTTTTTTTTCTTTTTCTTTTTAATGTTATAATTCTTACTCTGCACCCTGGATGTGCCCATATATACATTTCTGGTGACATGCATTAAAATGATTATAAGATTAATTTTGAATTTGAAAATATCTCCTGGCCGTTGGGTGTAATGGTTTGAAAGATCAAGCCAGTTTTGCTCTTGATAGTTCAGGCTAAGAGGCATGAGATGGATTATGACCTCTTCTCTTATTTTATTTTATTTATTTGTTTGGAGTTCTGGGTTGTATATTTGTTGTTGTGGCATTTGCTACAATGGTGGGCAAGAGCTGATGTTGGCCAATTATAATTTTGATGGTACATGTTAATATGAACTGTGATGTGAGTCTAGAGCTGTGTCTCTATCCCTCTGGTGCATCTAATGACTCATTGCTTTCTGAAAAATTAGAGGAGAAAGTCTAATTTCTGGGTAACCTACTTATGTTAGGGGTTGAGGGTTTGACATGCTATACATGCCTTTTAATAGAAGAGCTATATGATACTGGACTATAATAATGTGTTATTCATTGTCCACAATGCTGAATTTAGCCGGAGAAAACTGTTAATTGGTTTATTTTAATTTCAACCATATGGTGCCGATCGGCGGAAAAATTGAGGGAGGTCGTATTTTTTCGACGTCATAGGAGTAAATTCTCTTCTATGGCATCTTTCTCCATTATTCTTATATATATATATGAGAATAATGGAGGAAAGAGGCCATATGAGGGAATTTCCTCCTATGGCGTCGAAAAAGTACGCCCTCCGTCATGTTTTCCAACGATCGGAATCCATCATCTTCATCGTTATCATCTAAGACGTGGATACGCCAAATTTCATGTGATTCTACAATCTTTTCACCGTTGATTTAGCAATGGAAAAAATTCTATTGTCGGTAAACCGTTAATTTTGAACCCACTAATTCAACGGTGAAAAAGCTGTAGAATCACATGAAATTTGGTGTACCTATATCTTGGATGATAACGATGAAGATGATGGGTGCCGATCGTCGGAAAACACGATGGAGAGTGTACTTTTTCGACGCCATAGGAGGAACTTCCCTCCTATGGCATCTTTCCTCCATTATTCTCTCTCTCTATATATATAGAGGTTAACGGAGGAAATGTGCAATATGAGGGAATTTTCTCCTATGGCGTCCGAAAAATATATGTTCCATGATTTTTTTCGACGATTGGCATACATCACTTTCATCTTTATCATCTAAGACGTGGATACACCAAATTTGATGTGATTATACCATTTTTACACCGTTGATTTAGTTGGTGCAAAATTAATGGTTTACCGACAATAGAACTTTTTACATTGCTAATTCAACGGTGAAAAAATGGTGGAATCACATGAAATTTGGTATATGTACATCTTAAATGATAACGATAATGATGATGGGTGCTGATCGTCGGAAAAATGGTGCAAGTTATATTTTTTCGATGCCATAGAAGTAAATCCCGTGCTATGGCTTCTTTTTTCCATCATTTTGATATATATATATATATATATATATATATATATATATATGAGAATAATGGAGGAAAGAGGCCATAAGAGGGATTTTTCGTGCTATGGCGTCGAAAATATCACCCTCTCATTTTTTCCGATAATCGGCACCCACCATCTTCATAGTTATCATCTAAGATGTGGGTATACCAAATTTCATGTGATTCTACAACTTTTTCACTGTTGATTTAGTGGGTTCAAAATTAACGGTTTACCGATAATAGAACTTTTTACATTGCTAAATCAACGGTGAAAAAGTTATAGAATCACATGAAATTTGATATAACCACATCTTAGATGATAATGATGAATATGGTGCGTGCCGATTGTCGAAAAAAATGATGGAGGAGGTATTTTTTCGACGCGAGGAAATTCGCTCCTACGCCATTATTCCTTCATTATTCTCTCTCTCTATCTATATCTTAAGCTGCTGCTGCTCCTCCTAAAGCACGATCAATCTTATAATCGTTGATCTTATAATCTCTCTGTGCTCTTCTTTCTCTCTCATCTCCCCGAGCCGTAAGAACGCCGACTTTCTCTCTCCTCTGTTCAAAGCCCCCTGTTCATAATTAAAGAAACCCCCCATCAATCAAATCTCTCTCTCTCTCTCACATCATCATCATCATCATCATCTCCACGTTAATTAAACAAATCGATCGATCGATAGATAGATCGATATCAATGCGGCTCGGTACATGAAGCAGCGGCACTTGCTAACCTGCGCCGGCCAAAGATCATCTTCACCATCATCGAACCCAGATGGTCTCATCGTCGTCGTCTTTGTCGTCGTCGCCTTCGCCGCCTTCGTCGGTGGTGGTGAGGGTGAAGCGAGAGCTGCTGGCGTCGTTCATGACGTGCCCCATCTGCAACAAGCTCCTCAACGACGCCGCCGCCATCTCCGACTGCTCCCACACTTGTGAGCGCCCCCCCCCCCCCCCCCCCCACGTTTGATATCTCTCTCTAGCTAGGGTCTGATCTTTGATTGATTTCAGCATCTGGGTCTTTTGTAATTTCGTGTTTCCTGATGTGGGTCTTTGTAAAGATTCCATCTTGGCGTCCCTGGTCCTATACTTTGCTAATTTATTGCTTGATTAATTTACCTTCAATATGCTAATATAATACTTAATTTACGTTCAAATTACGTAATTTTTTTGTGATTAAGCGCATCGATTCTTATATATGTATATATTCTTGATATGTCTCCTCAATATACAACATGACATACATACATGTTAGCTGCTACGTACTACTACTTCAAACCTTTGATTATAATTCATGGAACTTAAAATGTGTATGCATTTATGCATGCATCGATCACGTTGTTTCCTTGATTAATTCTTCTGATCCATACTTATTCTACCTATAATCATGAATATGGGCCCATGCATTATATTTTGGATTGGTGATACTGGAAAAAAAGGATATGATAGTACAAATCAATAGAAGCATTTTGGATGAAGGCTTTTCCGTTGGTTCTGACGCATCTTTGAATAATATTAATTTCAACTGATTGTGTATTGTGTCTTACATGCATTATGTTTAATTTACCACTGAATTAGACTTAATTTTCTCTGTTATAACACTTAATTTTCTCTGTTATAACAGCCAAGTTTGTTACACTTTAAGTGATAAATGAACATTATGTTGCTTTGTTTGTCTCTTGAAATCTACAGTTTGCCGGAAGTGCATTCTCGAGAAACTAACTGACGAGGAGGCCAAAAAGTGCTGCCCGATATGCAATGTTTATCTCGGTTCTGTTCCAGCTGAAAAGCTCAGGTTTCATTAACATCTTATTGTTGTGATTGAAATAACATTCTCTCTCTGTACCGCTATATTTACAATACTTAATCAATCCATCAACTTTTGTTCATATAGTTTGCTTACTGATTACATGTAGGTATCATCAAATGCGATATATAACCAATCCATCTATATTCCTTCTTCTGTTTGGCCGCATTCTGTCCTTCTCGTCATCTTGTATGAGCTTGTCAGGGTGCTTACATCACCATTTATCTTTTGAAGGGATTTGGGTCACCCCATAAAAAGAAAAAGAAAAAGAAGAAAAACTTGTTTTAAAGATCGAATTTAACAAATGTCATTACATCATGCTAATCTTAACAGTGTGATAGTGAGTTGTACTTGACAAATTTTCTACATTAATCCTATGATGAGTAGTACTTATCAGCCTATTGAATATCAACCAAATTAACAGATGCCGTACATGGGAGTCACAACATTTGGGAACTAAGATATCATATGATAGGTGTGCTTTTATTTGAATGGCAATAAAGCACAATGAATATATTTTTCTCGATATATGTTTTTTGTAGAAGACATGTTTAAACTTCATGTTTTATCATTATGGGATGTGCAGGCTAGTTATTATCTAGATTCACATATATAAATTTAAAGAGATTGTGAGGGGAAGTTCTCCGTGTAACCTCATACAAGGAAATTAATTTGTTCAGGTGTAGGAATAAATTAAGCTTACTCCCACGTGTGCACAGCTGCACACGCATGCTCGCGCACACATGTTTGATTATGTATACTGAGAATAGAACTTTGTAGTTCGTTGATATATGCACACATTGCTTCCGTTTTTTTACCCCTTCTCTCATTTACCGTTGTTTTGATTTCCCTCGTAAAAGTGGTAGAAGTGAGTCAAACTCGGTTCTCCTTGTAATTTATAGTACACAATATTAACCTTACTTTGTATCACTGGAACTCTGTACAGGGCTGATCATAATCTACAAGACATACGCTCGAAGATTTTTCCATCCAAGAGGAGAAGAATCGATTCTCCTAGACTTGCCCCTAGCATTAATTTGCCTGCTAGAAGAAAGGAGAGATCTCTTTCATCATTAGTCGTGAACACTCCTCGAGTATCAACGCGTAAAAGCTTAAAAACAAGGAGAAGAAAAATCTCTGCTAAAAGGGCTTCCTCCTTTCGTGGATTCGGTCCTATTATCGATGAATCCAATAACGAGTTAATTAATGTTGAAGACCATGCCGAAAATTCAAGTCATGATAGAATTCAGGTAAGGATATCCAATAAAGTTTTTTTGTTGTCTTGTAACATTTCTGTTGTACTCATGCCAACAATTGCAGATCTCTGCGGCGGAAACACAGAATGGCAAAGAATCCTCTAAAGATAATTCTGAACTCTGGAGACCTTTGAGTTGTCTGGTTGAAGTTGCAAACAAGACAAAGGCCGTAAAGCCAAGTAAACAGACTTCCGATATTAAAGAAGAGAAACTTGATATAGCTGATACTGAATTCCGTAGGCATAAAAAGGTTAAAGAACATCCTAATAAATCAATCACTCAGGAAGAGATCAATGGCAGTACTGCTACATCTCCAGCAAAGAGCAGGGGCTGCCGAAAAAAGAGAGATCTTGAAACTTCACTGCAAACTCAGGATGATGCTACGGGTGCTGCACGTGAAAACAGGGCTATACCCATTTGGATCTCTCTAGTCCCCACAATTGACCAGTAAGAACTCTTCTCTATTTGGAAAGTTATCATATCAGCGAGAACTATATGCTTTATTGTTCTTTTGACAACGCCTGCTACTGCACCAAAACTTGAAAATTTTGTTTAGGTGGAGGGATATGATTTTATATCACTGTAACATACCCCTAGTTTGAAAGCTCTTATTAGGGGTTGAAACCTGGGTTTTTGGCAATTGCAATTTTTAAGGGTAAATTACACTGGTCAGTTATCTTTATCACAGTGAACACTTAAAACTTTGGTTTTAAGGGATTTCCCCCCACTAAAATACGCTTACACATAGTATTTTAACATAGTTTACTGAAAACAGTGATAGTTAAGGGTAGTTTAGTGTAATATAGCTTTTTCACAGTTCTTTTTAAATGCATTGGCGTTGATCCTAGGTTGCACTAGTACCATCTTAAAGTTTCTACTACTATACCAACACTAAGAAGTTGTGGTGAAGGTTGAGGGCTATTATTTCAAATTCTACAATGTATATTTCGGAAATTTATGTTGTAACAATGTTTAATTCATCCCCCCCCCCCCCCCCCCCCCCAATGCTCTATATGCATTTAGGAAAGGAGATTCAGGATTCCCTCAGACATCTGGATGTTACTTGAGGATCAAGTAAGTTCCTCTGGCCTCCAATATTAACTCTACCATGTAGCTCCCATGCCTCGCCCTTGTGATTATTGCATAGATATTACTGTTTTGATTAATGATTTAAGGTTTAATTGCAGTATATCCCATAAAGATGCACGCTTTTCATTTACAAGTTAAGTGTTAGTGTTACTTACTGTTATAGTATAATTTATATTCTGACATAAATAATATTTCTAAAACTTATCATGCATGCTCTTCATAGAAATGTTTTCATTTCTCATTAAATTATTATACTTTTTTTACTTAAACATTGACAACATTGATTTTGTTACAGACCCGTACTCTTTAGCTTGACTGATTTCATATGAATGTTATCCTCATTAATTTTAGTTTGGATGCCTAATTTATTGCTGTTATTTCAATGTCTTAACACTGAAATTTACTAAACATTTGTTTGCTGTTATTTTTCTGTAGAGATGGTAGCTCACCGGTTTCCGTTGTCCTGAAGTACCTGGTAAAGAAACATAATCTTGCAAGCGAATCTGAGGTGACTTTCTGATCCTTTCATCATAATTAAATATGTGTATGTTATGTATATTGCAAGTAAAATTTCACAATATGATGACATGCTGGCTTCATGTTTGGTAACTAGTAAGTAAAGAGAAAAGTGAGAAAGTGGCCGACACTTTCCTAGTTTCTTACCAATTTCCTTCTTTCTTCGTTTAATTTATGCATGTCGGTTTCTTAAGGCAAAACAACTGGCGAAGTATTAGAGGATAAAGAGTAGCTTACCTGAGACAAAAATGGACGTTACGGCTTTGTTTTATACATTCACCCAAATAGCAAGACATAAATCTGAAAGAATTAATTTCAATCACTTGAAACTACCGTTTTGCAATACTGACTTTCGTGTATTCATGCGCCTTCTTGCCGTAACAGGTGGTGATTACATGCAGCGGCCACACAGTGGGCCCCGCGACGGCCCTTCACAGCTTAGTGGATCTTTGGCTACTGTCGAGGCCACCATCACAGAGAGTACAGGCGACAGTAGGCACCTCGGCTAAAGATTTCGTCATGGTACTCAACTACGGCCGCAAGGTTTCAGCCCCATAAATTGCTCTTTACTCTGCCCAATATTCTTTTTGCGATCTCATAATAAGAAATCAATAAACATTTAATTCTTGTGGGCTCAAATTTTATAGGTGCATGATATCGTATGTCTTCTTATTCCTGTTGGTCTCAGTTACAAATAAAATATGATACAATAGTGTAACTGATAGCATTCTTTGAATAGATTTTGTAATTTATAATTAGATTGCAACTGTTTTTACCAGTTTGTGTACCAATTAGTCTTAGTTGTTATATATAATATTTCATTTTTCTTCTGGAATGTTTCAATAGGGCCATAAAAACTTTGTTAGTGATAAATAGCCTATATATATATATGTTTTTGATGGGTGCCGATCGTCGAAAAAATCATGGATGGAGTATTTTTCGAAGCCATAGGAGTAAATTCCTTCCTACGGCACCTTCCTCCCTTCTCTCTCTATATATATATGTGTGTGTGTGTGTGTTGGGGGGAGTGATCTATTGCAAACTGGTCCGTGTTTTTTTGAAAACGGAAACTCCTGATTTACGATATATTTTGACGATCCGATCCGTTCAAGTTGATCACCCTACTTTTCAAATATATGTGTATCAAAAATCAAATGATTTGAAGATCTCTAGTCTATGCATCGAATAAGTTTATGTTACATTATTGAAAGACATCCGGTTTGCAATGGAGCACTCTATATAGAGAGAGAGAGGGAGGGAGGGTGCCATAGGAGGGAATTTCCTTCGATGGCGTTGAAAAAATACACCCTTTATGATTTTTTTCGACGATCAGTATCCATCATCATTATCTTTATCATGTAAGACGTGGATATACCTAATTTCATGTGATTATATCACTTTTTAACTGTTGATTTAGTGGGTGCAAAATTAACGGTTTACCGACAACGTAACCTCTTCTATTGCTAATTCAACGGTGAAAAAGCAATGGAATCATATGAAATTTGGTGTATCCATATCTTACATGATGAAGATGATAATGGATGCCGATCGTTTAAAAAAATCGTGAAGAATACAGATTTTTTACGTCACCTAAGGAAAAAGCCTCTTTGGGCCTCTTTTCTTCATTATTCTCTCTTTCTCTCTCACACACACACTATTGCAAACCGGTCCGTATTTCTTAAAAACAGGAACTCTCGATCTAGGACATATTTTAACGATTCGATCTGTTCAAGTTGATCGCCATACCTTCAAATGTATGTGCATGAAAAATCAAAGGATTTAAAGACTTTTAACCTATGCATCGATGGGTGAAAAAATGTTAATTATGCAATAGAAACTACATCCGATACATAGGTTAAAGGTATTTAAATCCTTTGATTTTTCATGCGCGTGCGCGCACACATATATACAGCGGAGCGCTCCATTGCAAATAGGTCCGCGTTTTTGAAAAAAGGGAACTCTCGATCTACGACATATTTTAACGATCCGACTCAATCCATAGTATATTTTAACGACCCGATCCGTTCAAGTTGATCGCCCTATCCTCAAATGTGTGTGAAAAATAAATGGATCTGAAGCCCTGTAATTAATGCATTGGATGGAGTTTATGTTGCATTGTCGAAAGAACGTTCATTTTTGCACCCATTGATGCATTTGGTTATAGGTCTTCAAAACCTTTGATTTTTCACACACACATTTGAGGGTAGGACGATCAACTTGAACAGATCGGATCGTTAAAATATGTCGTAGATCGAGAGTTGCTTATATCAACATTATTCTCTCCAACTGCTTAGATATTACAGGCAATTGTTTATATATTATAAGCAACTGCCTAGTTATTACATGCAACTAGTATAAAGAGGGGTTTAATTGGGCCGGGAGTTTTTTAAACAAGGGAAAGAGGCCCAGGGGTTTTTGCACAAATTTGAAGCGGACCGGGGGCTTTTTGGCAATTTACTCGCTCTACACACAAAGGTGCCATAGG
Source organism: Agapanthus africanus (assembly GCA_030015575.1). Lineage (NCBI taxonomy): Eukaryota > Viridiplantae > Streptophyta > Magnoliopsida > Asparagales > Amaryllidaceae > Agapanthus > Agapanthus africanus. The sequence continues at coordinate 830,650,114 of JASDDO010000019.1, forward strand.
AGGGAATTTACCTACGACGTCGAGAAAAATACACCCTCCATGATTTTTTTTTGACAATCGGCATTAATCACCTCCATCTTTATCATCTAAGATATAGATATACCAAATTTAATATGATTCTACCACCTTTTCTCCGTTGACTTAATGGGTGCGAAATTAACGGTTTACGGACAATAAAACTTTTTACATTACTAATTCAATGGTGAAAAGTGTTAGAATCGTATGAAATTTGATATATCCACATCTTAGATGGAAAAAATAATGATGATTATACGACATCGAAATAGTATTAGTTTATTTCCTAAAATGAAAATATGTTAATTGGAGTTTTACAAATTATTTTACAAATTATATTATAAAATACTTGGTATTAATGAGTTACTGTTGCTTGGTTAATAATGGTCTTAATGTGTCTACCGCATAGTATAATAGCTATTTATATGGTTTATATTAGTGTTTGCGTTATAGTTAATGCTAAAGTTTTTATAATATCCGGATTGTTGTGCTCGCTTCCTTTTATGTCGGGCCTATTTGGTAAGCCCATCCGGTCCCATCTCTCAAACACTCGGCCCTCACACTTCTCCCATTCTTTTCCACCGTCTCTCTCTCTCTCTCTATATATAAAGGCCCATTCAATAAAATCCCTCTCTTTTCCTCTGAAAACACCCATAGCCGGCCCTAACCCTAATCCCAAACTCGAGCAGCCCATCGCCTCATCATCCTGCGACTTCTTCTTCATCACAGCAGCCGCGGCCTCCTTATTCTTCACTCTCGGTTTCATCATCAACCCGAGCGTTGTCGCCATCACCTCATCGGTGTCGTCATCTTCTTCTTCATCTCGCTTCTTTGACAGCCACCGAGAACCCATCCAGGGCTCGAGATCTTGCGTCGCCAACTTTGTCGTTGTTCCGATCGCGTGATCGTCGATCGAGGAAAGTATTTTATACTTGTTTGTATGCTAGTTAGATTTTGCCGTAATATCGTTATGACTTACTATAACACCACTTGTGTTAATTCATTTGAAGTAAAGGATAAGGAGCTTTATATATTAGTTTTATAAGTTGCAGTAGTGTAAGCAGTTCCAGAATCTTATCAACAACTAAGGTTATGTTCAAATTATATCATGCAAATGTGCAAGCTCTATCTGTAGATTAAGAAAGAACTTCAAGGCTTCTAATAGTGAATTATACAAGGTCTGGATTTAAAACCAGTCCCATATCGAAGGACCCTAAGATTCTTTGAGCTATAAAGAGAGCAGCTCAATCTGAACTCACCTAAGTTGCCATACAAAGATCATTCCTCATTCTAAAAAAGGTTGTTATAGCTCAAAGTGAAAGGTATGCATCATCAGCCAATCTGTGTGCTCTATATTAATTATTATGCTTCATTACACTTTTAATATATATAGTTTACTGCTATGAGATCAATACTATTTGTTATTTCTAATTTCAAGACCCTCTACAAATACATACCTCTGAAAATATTGTGGTTGTCGTAATAGTATTATGGCCATTTAACAACTTGGCTTTAAACCTAATTGAAGGTTCACCGTATTCTAATGTAGATATATTATATGTCGGCTTTAAGTATCATACGAACAGAGAATTTAAAATACTGTTTCAGGCATAGCTTAATCCGTCTCAAACCCCTTGAACTGTCTCAAGACAGGCATGAGCTGTCTCAAGACCATCTTGAACCGTTTCCTAGACACAAGAGATTAAATAACGTTTCTGAACAACATATGAACCGTATCATCTATATATGAGCCGTCTCAACTGCACTGAAACATAATACTTGAACTGATATGTAGATTTATTTCAAAAATTCGAGTTATATTGCCCGGCGATGTTACCTAACCGATATCATGCTATTCCTGACATGCTAGAATCATGATTGATTACCTGTAACCGCGTTATCTTGCTATTGATCACATATACATGTATTTCTGATTTTTGACATGCATTATTGCTACCCGTTGTCGATTGTTCACATGTAAACTTGCTTGATCGCTTATAGTTATCATGCAGTATATACTTTCCTGTAATATTTACCGATGCCAACAATCCTGACTTGTTGTCGTGAAGGACGTGACCTGTTGTTTAGATAGACATAACCTGTACCTTTCTGTTCCTGTGTTGGTATTAGGTAGATATTATTCATACCTGACTTGGAAAACGAAAGCCGTGGAAATGGGGAAATCAAAAGTGTAACTGAAGTGTAATTTAAAAGGATATTATATGTTTCCGTGGTTCCGGGGGGTAACAGAACAAAATCATTCTTGATTCATATATCTTGATTCATGATCCCGGAATGTAACGGGATATATCTTAGTCCGTGGTCCAGGGTGTAGGGTGTTTTTCGTCACCCCATTGAGATAAGAATACACGTCGCTTGTCAGGCGTATACAGATTCTTCCTGCCTAGAGTAGGCTGGTGTTTATTGATTGTGTGGATCTGAATCTCCGGCAGCCGCGAACTAAGCCGCTGTTAATTACCCCTCGCTTTTGAAGCGAGAGAACCTCCGATCGACGGGTAAAACTGGTCATGTGAATTCAATGTATAGTGTATGTGTTATGTTTTAAAGGACGTATCGGGGGCCTCACAGAGTTTACGGGGGTTCCGCTACTCATATAGCGGGCTGGGGGTCAAGAGGACTAGCAACCCCCTTGCGAGGTGCGGAGCAGTGCCCCGTTAGAAATTTTTTCTAACGGGAGACGTGTTTTGAGTGTGCAGCGCAAGGGAAAAAGAGGGTGAGGAGCGTCCTAAGGATGCGTGAGCGGCGCGGGTCACGTGAGCAGTGTGTTTGACGCTTGCGGGTTACGTGCTTGGCGCGTGGGCGCGGGGCGTTAACGGGCCAGCGGGCCGCGTGCCCTGCATGCGGGCGCCAAGCGCTAGTGGGTCATGCATCCTGCACGCGGGCGCCTGGTGCCAGCGGTTCACATGCATGGCGTGTGGGCACTAGACGCCAGCGGATCACGCGTTCTGCACGTGGGCGCTAGGCGCTTGCGGAAAAAGGGGGCCTAGCCTCTGAACTAGGAGTTGAATCCCCGAGTGACTTTTGGAGTTAAACTCCTAAAAAAGGGATTTTTTTATGGAGTTAAACTCTTAAAAGATCTGGATTTTTGGGGTTCAACTCTTTCGAGAATTTGGATCTCGGAGCTGAGCTTCTCAAAGACTGGTTTGAAGTTAAACTGCTAAAGAAGAGATTCTTGTTCAGAGTTAAACTCCCAAGAGATTTTCGGAGATGATGAAAGGGGACCTCTTTCTTCTCTCCTGAATCTTCTCTTGAGCCTTGGATCTTTTCAAAATGGGATTTTTTGGAGATGGGTCTCCTTCCACCTCTTTGTTGGCTGGATCTTGAAGAAAAAAGGGTGAGACTTAAATATCTCCCATTTTAGAGATTTGATGGGAGATCCGAGCTTCTCTTCAAGGGTTTTATGGTGAAAAACTATTTCTTTTTGGAAAAAGAAGAGTTAAACTCTTGATTTAATTAAAAAAAAGAAGGTTTAGAATTTTGAGGAAAGAGAAGGAGGCACAGAACCCTAATATTTTTGAGGGGAATGAATTATTTTTTTATTTCATCATAATGTTGCTTTATATAGGCTTACAAGTTCACATATAGTCCCTTGGGATTTAAAAAATGACATTTTTCCTATCCCATACCTCATGTACTTATTTCTTTTTGCACATGAGCCATAGGCTTTAAAAAAATTTGGTTTTTTTGCCCATTTACTTAAAAATTACATTTATTTGTTGTACTTTCTTGGCATAGAGCCGGTCTGGCTTGGGCCCACCTACTTGGACTTGGGTTTGGGCATGGGCCTGACTTGAGTTCGGACGTAGGCCCGGCTTGATTCAACAGTAGGGTCCGTTTGCTTTGGCTTTGGCCTACTCGTCCGCGGCTTGATCTTGACTTTGACCTTAAGCCAATATGGTGTAAATTTTAACCCAACAAAGTGCCCCTATCAATAAATGCATGCTACATATATGGGTCGTGTGCATAAAATTGATGGATCTTCTTCTGCGTGGAGGTTGACTTGATTTGGTTCCCGTTTTTGGGAGGCTGACATTGCCCTTTTTACGACATGGACGGTCAGTGGTTGACGTATCCCCGAGACGGAGTGTCTGTTTGACGTCTCCCTGAGAGGGAGTGTCAGGGACGGAATGTCAGGGACGGAGTGTCTGCTTGACGTTTCCCTGAGATGGAGTGTCACTGTTTGACGTTTCCCCGAGACGAGGTGTTGCTGGTTGATGTTTCCACGAGACGGAGTGTCGCTGGTTGACGTTTCCCCGAGACGGGGTGTTGCTGGTTGACGTTTCTACGAGACGTAGTGTCGCTGGTTGACGTTTTCCCGAGACGGAGTGTCTCCTTGACGTGTCTCCGACATGGAGTGTCGCTGGTCGACATTTACCTGGCACGGAGTGTCTGTTTGACGTTTACCTGGCATGGAGTGTCGCTGGTCGACATTTACCTGGCACGGAGTGTCTGTTTGACGTTTACCTGGCATGGAGTGTCACTGGTTGACGTGTCCCTGGCACAGAGTGTCTGTTTGACGTTTCCCCGGCACGGAGTGTCGCTTGCCGACGTGTCCTCGGCACGGAGTGTCGCTGGTTGACATATCTATGATACGGGGTGTCTGTTTGATGTTTCCCCAAGACGGAGTGTCACTGGTTGATGTATCCCGGGCACAAAGAATCTGTAGGGTGTTTTTTGTCACCGATTGAGATGGGAATACGCGTCACTTGTCAAGCATATACAGATTCCCTCTGTTTAGGGTAGGCTGGGGTTTATTGATTATGAGAATCTGAATCTCCAGCAACCGCGGACTAAGCTGCTGTTAATTACTCTTCGCTTTTGGAGCGAGGAAACTTCGATCGACGGGTAAAACCGGTCATGCGAACTCAATGTGCAGTGTATGTGTTATGTTTTTAAGGACGTATCGGGGGCCTCGCAGAGTTTACGGGAGTCCGACTATCCGGATAGCGGGCTGGGGGTCAAGGAGGCTAGCCCCTTTGCGGGGGTGTGGGGCAGCGTGTCGTTAGATTTTTTTTAATGGGGGTGTGTGTTTTGAGTGTGCAGCGTGAGGGAAAAAAGGGTAAGGAGCGTTCTAAGGACGCGTGAGCGGTGCGGGCCATGTGCCCTACATGTGGGCGCTAGGCGTTAGCAGTTCACGTGCTTGGCGCGCAGGCGCCAGCGGGCCACGCACCCTGCACGCGGACGCCGGGCGCCAGCGGTTCACGTGCATGACGCGTGGGCGCCGGGCGCCAGCGGATCACGTGCATGGCGCGTGGGCACCGGGCGCTCGCGAAAAAAGGGGGCTTAGCCCCTGAACTAGGAGTTGAACTCCCGAGTGACTTTTGGAGCTAAACTTCTAAAAAAGGGATCTTTTTGTGGAGTTAAACTCCTAAAAGATCTGGATTTTTAGGGTTCAACTCTTTTGAGAATTTGGATCTCGGAGTTGAGCTTCTCAGAGACTGATTTGAAGTTAAGCTTCTAAAGAAGAGATTCTTGTTCGGAGTTAAACTCCCAAGAGATTTTCAGAGATGATGCAAGGGGACGTTTTTCTTCTCCCTTGAACCCTGGATCTTCTCTTGAGCCTTGGATCTTCCTAAAGTGGGATTTTTTGGAGATGAGTCTCCTTCTTCCTCCTTTCTGTTGGCTAGATCTTGGAGAAAAGGGGGTGGGACTTAAAAATCTCCCCTTTTAGAGATTTGATGGGAGATCCGAGCTCCCCTTCAAGGTTTTTATGGTGAAAAACTATTTTTGTCGGAAAAAGAAGAGTTAAACTTTTGATTTAATTCAAAAAAAGAAGAAGGTTTAGAATCTTGAGGAAGAAAGAGGCACAGAACCTTAATATTTTTGAGGGGACCGAATTATTTTTTTATTTCATCATAATGTTACCTTATATAGGCTTACAAGTTTACATATAACCCCTTGGGCTTTACAAAATGACATTTTGCCTATCCCATGTCTCATTTGCTTATTTCTTTTTGCACATGAGCTATGGGCTTTACAAAAATTTGGCTTTTTTTGCCTATTTATTTAAACATTACATTTATTTGTTGTAATTTCTTAGCATAGAGCCGGTCTGGGCTTGGGCCCACCTTCTTGGACTTAGGTTCGGATGTGGGCCCATCTTGATTCAACAGTAGGGTTCGTTTGCTTTGGCTTGGGCTTACTCGTCCGCGGTTTGACCTTGACCTTGACCTTTAGCCAATAGGGTGTAAATTTAAACTCCAACAAAGTGTCCCCCATCAATGAATGCACGCTATATATATGGGTCGTGTGCATGAAATTGATGGATTTTCTTCCGCGTGGAGGTTGACTTGATTTGGTTCCCGTTTTTAGGAGGCTGACACTGCCCTTTTTACGACATGAACAGTCGGTGGTTGACATATCCCCGAGACGGAGTGTCTGTTTGACGTTTCTTTGGGATGGGGTGTCTGTTTGACGTCTCTCCGAGACGGGGTGTCGCTGGTTGACGTTTCCCCGGCACGGAGTGTCGCTGGTCGACGTATCTCCGGCACGGAGTGTTGCTGGTCGACGTATCCCCGGCACGGAATGTCTGTTTGACATTTCCCTGGCACGGAGTATCGCTGGTCGACGTTTCCCCGGCACGGAGAGTCGCTGGTCGATGTATCCCCGATACGGAGTGTCTGTTTAACATTTTCCCAAGACGGAGTGTCACTGGTTGACGTATCCCCGGCACGGAGTGTCTGCTATTTGACGTTTCCCCGGCACGGAGTGTCTGTTTGACATTTCCCCTGCACGGAGTGTCGCTGGTCGACGTGTCCCTGGCACGGAGTGTCGCTGGTCGACATATCCCCGATACGGAGTATCTGTTTGACGTTTCCCTAAAACGAAGTGTCACTTGTTGACGTATCCCCGGCACGGAGTGTCTGCTGTTTGACGTTTCCCCGGCACGGAGTGTCTGTTTGACATTTCCCCAGCACGGAGTGTCTGTCTGACGTTTCCCCGGCACGAGTGTCGCTGGTCGACGTGTCCCCGACACAGAGGGTCGCTAGTCGACGCGTCCCCGATACGGAGTGTCTGTTTGACGTTTCCCTAAGAAGGAGTGTCACTGGTTGACGTATCCCCGGCACGGAGTGTCTGTTCGACGTTTCCCCGACGCGGAGTGTCACTGGTTGACGTATCCCCGGCACGGAGTGTCTGTTAGACATTTCCCCGAGATAGAGTGTCTATTTGACGTAGAGGCCGTTGTTGGAATTGGTTGGTTTGATTTGTTTTGGGGAGGTTCCAATTTGTCCGGCGGGGCTTTTGAGCTTGGAAGCGCTTCCGGATGGGACTTTAGTTTGATTTGTCCGATTCCTGCCTTGTTTGGCGAGTCCTTTGAATTTGAGGCATTGCAGCGTGGGATTTGGAATTTGGATTTTCGTTTAGCATCAGTATCGCTATACTGGAATGTGGTACCAGGAGCGAATCATCATTTGCTGTGAGAGAATTTGGGGATTTTGGTTTTGGTTTGGCATCAGCATCGCTATACTGGAATGTGGTACTAGGAGCGAATCATCATTTGCCATGAGAGGATTTGGGGATTTTGATTTTGGTTTGGCATCAGTATCGTTACACTGGAATGTGGTACCAGGAGCGAATCATCATTTACCGTGATATGATTTGGGGATTTTGGTTTTGGTTTGGCATCAGTATCGCTACACTGGAATGTGGTGTAGGGTGTTTTTTGTCACCCCATTGAGATGGGAATACGTGCACGCTTGTCAGGCGTATTACAGATTCTCCCTGCTTAGGGTAGGTGGGGGTTTATTGATTGTGGGGATCCAAATCTCCGGCAGCCGCGAACTAAGCTGCCGTTAATTACCCCTCGTCTTTGGAGCGAGGGAACCTCCGATTGACAGGTCAAATTGGTCATGCAAACTCAATGTGCAGTGTGTGTGTTGTGTTTTGAAGGGTCTTGGGTATATCGGGGGCTTCGCAGAGTTTACGGGGGTCCCGCTACCCGGATAGCGGGCTGGGGGTCAAGAGGGCTAGCAGCCCCTTTGCAGGGTGCAGGGCAACGCCTCGTTAGAAATTTTTTTCTAACGGGGGACAGTGTTGTGGAGTGTGTGTTTATATAGAAAAAAGGAAATAGCGTCCAAAGGACGCGTAAGCGCCAGCGCCTCACGTGCTTGGCACGCGGGCGTTGGGCACCAGTAAAAAAGAGGGGGGGCTTAGCCCCCTACACCGGGAGTTGTACTCCCAATTGACTTTTGGAGTTAAACTCCTTAAAAAAGGACAAAAGGGCTTAGCCCCTGCATGGGAGTTGTACCCCTGCATTTGGAGTTGTACTCCCAATTGACTTTTGGAGTTAAACTCCTAAAAAAGGACTTACTATTATTTATTTATTTATTTATTTATTTTTGTGGAGTTGAGCTCCTAAGAAATTTTTGGAGCTGATGAAAGGGTACCCCTTTCTTCTCCTTTGAGCCCTGGATCTTCCCAAAGTGGGATTCTTAGAGATGGGTCTCCTTCTTTCTCCTCTCTGTTGGCTCTCTGTTGGCTGGATCTTGGGGGGAAAGGGGGTGAGACTTAAAAATCTCCCCTTTTAGAGATCTGATGGGAGATCTGATCTCTCCTTTGTAGGTTTCTTGGTGAAAAATTATTCCTTTTTGGGAAAAGAAGAGTGAAACTCTTGATTTAATTTAAGAAAAGGAAGAAGATTTAGAACCTTGAGTAAGGGAAAGGAGGCACAGAATCCTGATATTTTTTAGAGAGAGAAAAGTTGTCTTTGATTTTTTTATCATGTTGCCTTTATACGCTACACACTTTACATGTAGCCCCTTGGGCTTTTCCAAATGGCACTTGTGCCATCCCATGCCTTATGTGCTTATTTCTTTTTGCACATAAGCCATGGGGTTTACAAAATTTTGGCATTTTGCCCATTTTACATACATTTATTTCTAAAAATTACATTTAGACCAATTTATTGCATCCTTTTTGGCATGGAGTCGGCCTCTTCCATTCTTGGTCTTGACTTGGGCTTGGGCCCCACTTAGTTTGGGCTCAGACCCACTTGACTTGGGGTTGACCTAGGTTTTGACTTGGTCGATCGGGGTGAAACTTTTGACCTCAACAAAGTGCCCCCATCAATACATGCACACCACATATATGGGTCGTGTGCGTGAAATTGATGAATCTTCTTTCGTGTGGAGGTTGACTTGATTTGGCTCCCGTTTTGACTACGTGGAGGTCGATGCTGCCCTTTTTGCGACTTGGACGGTCGGTGTTGCCATTTTTGCTACTTGGACGGTCGGTGCTGGCATTTTTACGACGTGGACGGCCGTTGCTACCATTTTAGCGACTTGGACGGTCGGTACTGCCATTTTTGCGACGTGGACGGTCGGTGCTGCCATTTTTGCGACGTGGACGGTCGGTGCTGCCATTTTAGCGACGTGGACGGTCGGTGATTTGATTTGACTTGCTCCGCTTTCTGCGGTGTCGGGGTTGAAGTTGACTTGCTCCGCTTTCTATGGTGTCAGGATCAACTTGTTTGATTTGATTTATTTTAGGAGTTCCCTATCCGTCTAGCGAGACTTTTGAGCTCGGTAGCGCTACCGGGTGGGTCATTAATTTGATTTGTTTGATTTCTGCCTTATTTAGCCAAAATCAAATTTATTTTTGAAAAAAGAGAAGGGTTGCTTGGATTTAATTGGAAAAGAGAGGAGGAAGACGAAGGAGACCTGAAGAGATCGAGCGGCGCAAAACTATGGGTTTCTTTTGGGGAATAATCAATTCTTATTCTTGAGTCATCATTGGGGGGGGGGGGCTTTTACAGGCCTACATCTTTATATATAGCCCCATGGATTTTTACAAAATTTACTTCTAGCCTATTTAATTTATAAAAATTACATTCAACTTTTCCTTCCTTCTTCTTCTCTCTTGGTCGACCCCTCTTCATACTTGGGCTTGACTTGAGCTCGGGCCAACTTTGACCATTTGATTTTGATTTTGGTTTTGACTTTGACTTGAATTTTATTTTTGATTTTGGAAAAGGGGTGTAATTTTTGACCCTAACAGAGGGTCTTGCTCAGACCTGGTGTGAATCGATCGAGAGAGGCCGGACAATGGGTCTTCATCCTATGACTTGGGACGAGTTCTTGAAGGTCTACTTAGTCATATTTCTTCCTCAAAGTGTCAGGGATTCCCGAGCTCGTAGTTTTGAGTCGTTGCGCAAGACTCCGAGCATAGCCGTAGCCGAGTATGACTTGCAGTTCACACTACTATCACGATATACTCCCTACTTGGTCGATACTGAAGAGAAGCAGATCAAGAGATTCGTGTGAGGTCTCGATGCACAGTTGTTCTTCTCTGTTGGTGCCCAGCGTTTTGATACGTATGTAGAGGCTTTAGAAACGGCTACACTGATGGAGGAACGCTATGATGAGATTGGAGCTGTTCCGGAACTGAAGCGGGTTCGTTATGGTGTGCCAGTTTCCGGACAGTTCGGTAGAGGTGATATAGATGGAGGTCGTGACGAGTTCTTTTCACGACACTGTAGTGATAGAGATTGGACCCGGAACCAGTTGTATAGCTCGTATCCAGATGACCAGAGGCCGCCGTGGATGTGTTACAATTGCGGGAGGCCATGTCATTTCGCCAGAGAATGTACCGTGGGGCGTTAGGGCAGGACTGCATCCGTCGCTACTCCTCACCAGGCAGTTATACCAAAAGGCCGTGGATATGATGGTTCTGTGCAGAGAGGAAAAGGAACCAGAGGCAGAGGCCGTCGGACCGTAGGCGGAGGGAAAGCGGAGTCCTTGCACTGCCTGCTCTGGGTGCTCGGGCACCTACCGACGTTGAAGGAGGTAGACTTTAATATCTGTTATTTTGACTCTTGTATTTTGATGATCTGAGTATCACACTTTTGTTTTCGTGCATCACACTTTGCATCGTAGTATTTTTAGCTTGTGTGGGACTTTAGAGCACTTTTTGATTTGATTGGATAAAATGTTTTCAGGTTTGGGTTATTTTAAATTCGAGAATCGAATTTCTTTAAGGGGGATGTTATAACATTTTGAAAATTGTTAATATTATTTTAGAATTTAAATAATGATATTATGAGTTTTACAAAATGATAACAAGTATGGATTTGGGTTTTCATAGATTAGTATAATTATATACATTTATTTTCGGAAATGGAAAATGTGAGGTATTTTTGGAAATGAAAAATGTGGGATATTTTGGAGTGGGTGTATATTTGTGTTTACCGCCCATTATAAGTACATAATAAACATCAAAAATCCTAAATATATTAACAAAAAACCTACATAAATAAGACCAAATCCTAAACTAATAAAGTCATTGATTTATGTTATAAAATCGATCCAAGAAATATAAGAATACCCAGCAACAATCGCAATTCGAATCACAGGAAAAAAGACCCAGGATCTGAAAACCTTAACAAAAATCTTCCAAAAAACATGGGTTTTTTTCGACGATCGACGCCCATCATCATTATCTTTATCATGTAAGATGTGGATACACCAAATTTCATATGATTTCATCATTTTTTCACCGTTGATTTAGTGGGTGAAAAATTAGCGGTTTACCGACAAATACTATAGAACTTTTTACATTGTTAATTCAATGGTGAAAAAGTGGTGGAATCACATGAAATTTCTTGTATCCACATCTTACATGATAAAGATGATGATGGTTGGTGCCGATTGTCGGAAAAAATTGCGGAGGATATAGATTTTTGACGCCACCTAATGAAAAAGCCTCTTTGGGCATTTTTCTTCGTTATTCTTTTATATATATATATATATATATATATATTCTATTTTCATTTTTCATAGTAAGAAATATTATAATAGTTGGATTCAGTACTATACCAGTTGTGAGTTTCTTTTCCATCATTAGTTGATTTATGAGAGTAGTTTATGATTAATATGCATGACTGTTTAGCAAATGATTTACTTCATTCTTTGGTTAAAATTTCATTAAAATACCCTGACCTTTAGTTCTAATTCTGATAAATATCATGAATTTAATGATTTTCATGGTTTTAGTTGCCTTGGCTGAGTTTTCTGGCGGCGGTGTTATATATATTTGAGTTGGTTGGTTTTAAACCAAATGTATGTTGGTTTTGCATATATATTCACTGTTATGCAAATGTAACTGTTCGTTTATTTGTTGGCTACAATTTTTATATTATACCGTAAACTTTTTAGTTTTTTCCTGATTATATTAGGTAGATACCATGGATTTATTGATTACATATAAATACTATTATTACCTTTTTAGTGTTCATCAATATACTATCTTGTGAGAGTTTTTAATTTCTTTAGCCTTTCAATACCTCTCTGGTGGTATTAAAGTGAAAAGCATGAAATGGTCGTGTTATTATTTACAAATTAGAAGCTACCAATTACTCAAAACACTTACAGCCCAATAACCATTTTAGATGAAATTCAATTTTTTTTCCCTTCACTTGAAAAAAAGTTTTCTGAACATTTTCTGCACAATGCAATGAAGGTAAGGAACATCATGAAACTTACACTAACAGAAATTTTTTGCTTCTTTCTTTGACTCAAAAAAGAAAATTATTTTGAACATTTTCTGCACAAATGCAATGAAGATTAAAAAAAAAAAGCATCATGAAACCTACAGGGCATGAAATTTTGCTTCCTTCTCCTTCCTGAAAACTGCACAATGCAATGAAGGTAAGAGAAAATTGTTAAAGTAACGCAAAGATTGATGTGTCGGTCAATTAATTTTAAGCAGTGATGATAAAGTGATAGACTAGGTATAGATGAGTTGGTTCATCTGCAATCAACATTGCAACTTAAATTATTGCTTAGGCTAATTTTGCAAGGATTAATCTAAACTTCAAGAAATATCATAAAAAAAAATGCCATATCATACGAAAATGATTTTTCCGAAACGAACATAGACAGTAAAATAACCAACCCTCCTCTATTTTGATGTCCTACACTGCCCATTTTGATCTTCCTCAGCCAAAACTTAATTACATAAAAGAAATATCATAAAAAAAAATGCCATATCATACGAAAATGATTTTTCCGAAACGAACATAGACAGTAAAATAACCAACCCTCCTCTATTTTGATGTCCTACACTGCCCATTTTGATCTTCCTCAGCCAAAACTTAATTACATAAATTTTTATATCTTATGACTATTAAATTAAAAGGTTTGGAATTTGTAAATATAAAGAGTTGTTTGGAGTTCATTTGGGCATTAATATATCTACATTGCATTATTATATGTTATTATTGATTTTGACCATATATATCATTGTGCCGGTATAAAATTACAATCACTTAATAGATCATTTAAAGACAATTCCGTAGGCATGGAGAAGGTAGGTTTTAAATATCGGATAGCGGAATAATATCGGATGCTGTTTTTATTATATCGGATAGTAGTATCGGATGATATATTGCCGATACGAGTTATGTATTGGACGTTCATATTGAGTAGCAGTATCGGGTATATCGGTATAGGTATCGGGCATATCGGATGTCAATATCGGAAATTTTACCATACATATTGGATATGTTGGTCTACTTTTGGTCTACTTTATAACTGAACGTTATACATTGTTATTTTAATAAATTTAATAAATATAAAATTTATGAGAAAATCTCAAAATGGGATATGGGTTTAGATTTAAATATTTTAGTTTGTGTTTTTGAATTCTAAATAGGTTTCGGGTATAGGTTTGAAACCCAAAAAAATATAAACCTAGATTATTTTCTCAAATTAACACAATATCGATGACATTTAATCTGATACGATATACCGATATATCGGCTGATATTTATACGTAATATCGGCCGATGTTATGTTAAAACGATGAACCTCGTTATCGATATAATTTATCGGTACATGATCGATACCGATATATCAATAGACACAACCTATATTTATTTCACCTATATAGAGAAGTTATACGTTATAATGGGTGCACTGCAGTGGGCATGAGAGAAAAATGTTCATTTGGGCAATTTTGAGGCCGTGGGCGATACATGGAAGATTTTTTCCATAGGTATGTATCCTGCCATGATGGAATTACTTGCATGCGTGAATAAAATTAGATATATGCATGAGAAGCTCGAACGGTACAAAACCTATCCCAATTTATATTACATGTGCATAAAATACACCATTAATTAAATTTGTACACAATTATTATTGTATAAAATATCTATGTTTTGATCGATATACTAACACATGATATCGAATTAATTCACTACTGCAATTAGGGGTTGCACATACGGATAGAGCAATTCGTAGGGGTAATTTTTTATTGCCCCTACGGTTTACACCGTAGAGACATTGTTTGCTACTACGGTGCCCACCATAAGAGCATAAATAAATTAAAAAAATATTAAAATGTAATCTCTTTATATGGCCTTACGGTACCGCAAAAAAACCTCTACGGATTGAACCGTAGGGGCCACAAAGGGTTATTAAAAAAAAAAATCTAAGTAATTTCCCACCGTCCCCCAAAATCTTATCTCTCCCGCGTCTCGTTCGATCAAGCTCGTTGTAACACCTTAGGATGTGTTTAGTGACTATTTATATTTAAATAAAGGGTTTTTATTAAAAAGTTTACCAAATTGTGTTTCAAATATATTTCCTAATTTAATGAATATTTTTCTGGAATTTTCCTAGGCTTGCACACACATGTGCATGTAAACTAAGGTTTTTAAATAAGGTAATACCATGATTAGCAACCATGGTGGGTTTAATCATGGGGATTAAGTCTTTTGGGTTTTAATTAAGTTTAATTAGTTGTTTAATGGATGCTTTAATTTGAATTTCTCTTTTTGTATTGACTTGGTGAGAATGAGAGAGAGAGAGAATGCATCATGACAAAAGTCATGCTTGCATTTAATGAAGAGAGAGAGTAGAGGGGTTGACAATTGGGGTTATGATTCCCTCTCATTCTTTTATTGTTTTCTCTCAACCTCACTCTCACACACACACACACACACTTACCTCTACAGCAGCAGCAGCAGCAGCAGCAGCAGCAAACACAACAGCAGCAGCAGCAACTTCAGCCTCAGCAACAGCAGCTCAGGCAACAACAGCAGCAGCTACAGGCAGCAGCAACAGCTCCAGGCAGCAGCAACAACACCCCAGCAGCTCCATTCCCTCTTCTTCTTCTCCTTCTACTTGCTTGAGAGATTTCTTGAGGGTATAACCTTTAAACTTATTCCTGCTTTCGCTTAATTGAGTAGATTAGCTTCGATTAGCGATAATTTTGTGTATTTAGTGCTTTATGTGGTGATTGGTGGGAACCTTGACCAAGTGATGTTTGAAACGGTTCTAGTAGGTTGATGGAGTGTTGTTAGGGCCATATTAACCCAGCTTAACCCCCAATTGCACTAAAATACCACAAGATCCCTATTTGATGCAAATTCATCGTTTTTGAGCAAATTTGACTTTCTGTAAACTGCTATCGACCCGGTGAGTTCAGAATAATTTTGAGAAGACTACAGTATAGTTGTTAGGTGCTGATCCCCCAGGTAGAACCCGACCCCCATACTTCATGTACAGGCCGCCGGAAAATTCGATCTGGCCGCAAATTGCGGCCAGATGGGGAGGGTTTGGGTTGGGGTTTGGTCCTATAGGTGTCTGCTGCAACCCTTAGGCTCCTGGAATGTATAATTTTGTTTGATTCTTGCTGTAGGGAAATCTGGAACTATATACCTATTTCTCGTATTTTAAACCTTCGCGACACGCGTGATACGCATGTGGGTTTGGGGTTTCTGCTTATCGCGACGCATCGGGATAGTTTCAGGCGCGTAATCACACGTTTTTATGTATCGCGCACACGCGCGCTTGGTTTGCGACACGGGTCTCTAGGTTGACCCTAATATCACGTTTTTGTGGATTTGAGCTTATGTATGATATATTATGTGATTGTAGGTTCGCAGGCGAGTGAGACGGACGCGGCGAAGAAGGGAAAGCAAGTCGTCGGCTACACTTAGCGCGAGACTTCTGTGAGTAGATTTAACATCTACGGGGATATCGCCCGCATGGCGTTATGCGTCAGGGCTGATAGGACCTTATTGTTATATGTTGCATTTACCTCATGGACTGTCATTGCATATTGCATTCCCTGCTGTATGTAAACTTAGAATTGATAGAACACCGCACTATTACTAACGGTTCATGTCGCACGAGCACTAATCTGCATGTTACACACACACTGTTAGTAATTGCCATGACACACTCACTGTAGAACTGCCATGATTATATTGCTCTAGTTCATTTCACATATGATTCGATATGTTTTTCATGGAAATTGGGAACCGCATGATATCTTTAAAAACGGAAACTATTTTTAAAAGCGGTTTTCCCTTATACCTATATCATGGACTGATGTACATAGCACATCGCATTAGATTTACTTCTTGGTGTTGGATTTTCATGTGATTTCTGGTTTTGAGGACCGTGGGATTTTTAATAAAAGATGCACTATTTAAAAACCCGGTTCCTCGTGATATGATATTTTGGTGCGTCCACCACGCGTTTTCTCGGTGCTGAGACGTGTGCTTGAAACCCGATTCGAGGAGATGGATGATCCGTTTGCGGGTTCGTGGTGGACCCGGTATGGTTCCCCGGGGCGAGAAATGTTTTTCGTGGAGTAGACGATGAGCCTGGCAGGGTGGCGAGTATCTACCGGTGATTGGTTGGACCTGGCGGTTATCCGGAGGATACTGACCAGAGTCGAGAGATGGATGCGGGATGATCCGTACTGCCGGGGCCGAGGGCCGATACCGCAGACGGACCCCGTGGGTTGATCCGGACTGACGGAGCCCGATATACGAGGATTTGCGTGTCGATGCTGGACACGAGTATTTTATGATATTTTGAGTGCCGATGTTGGGCACTCGTGATTCTCAGAGATTTTACAGGATTTGAGGGCCGAGGAGAGTGCCGGCGCATGAGTTTATTTAGGATTTGGGTGCAGTTTGGGGCACCGATTATTTTTCCATGTTGATATTTCCATGTAGATGTTGTTTATCCCATGCTCAACATTGATTATCATATATCTCATCCTGTAGTTATTTTACCGGACAGAGCATTTGCATGACTATTGCACATACTGCTTATCACGTATTGATATCATCTGCTGACATTTGTTAGAATAGCGCAATACGTGCATGCTCGCGATTACCTTTATATGTTATCTCTATTCACGAGTTGGCAATTCACCCCCGTTGTGCCACAGTATTTGCAGGTTGCCCTTCAGAGTGGTCGCGGCAGGCTGCCTTTTGCATCTTTTGGCTACAGATACCACTACAGTTGGTGCGAGAGCTGTTTTGCTTTTGGGTGGGTTGTGGTATCTGATTACTTTTATTGAACCCCTTTTTGTATCTAGTATTCTCCATCTACCATTTATGTACTGGACTTAGATACTGTGTGAGGATGATGATGTATATTTTGTATTCTGGTGTCGAGCTCGTGGGAGCCGATTGTTTTTATATGCTGTTTATATTCTGTGACGTTTACTTATTGCTTATTCTTCGCTACGGCGTCGTATATTACTCTCGTGATGATGGTTTCCGCCGTTGGGCGTGATTGCTTCCGTTTGGGAATGTTTTGGTTTCATTATATTTCATTTTCACTTATATCCTGTTTATTACCCGATTTCGGGGTTACTTTTACAAAGGAAATGCTGCCAAAATTATTTAAATGACAACGTAACTTTAAAAGAACTTATTGAATTATTTAAGGTTTTCTAAATGTTTTAACTAAATGTTCTCAACACTCGCTACTTTTAAATGGTTTTGATTTCTGGGTTCGGCTTACTTAGTCGCGTTACGCCTGTAGACGTAGCGTGGTTAAGTGCCGGTCACGAGTCGAAATATTCGGGTCGTGACAAAGTTGGTATCAGAGCGTAGGTTTTACCTTTCGGAGTGTAGGATGACCTTGGTATGATGGAGTAGGTAGCTGCAGCAGGATAGCGTAGCGTGTGTATGTTCTGCGGCATACTCACGACACGGTACTCCGTCTGCGCGACCTTAGGACTTATTGATTTAAATTCTTTCTTGAGTATATATATTCTTGTGATTCGATTTCCGTATTCTTATCGGATCCTAAATTCCTTTCAGCCATTATGCCGCCAAAGACTACGAGGGCGCAGAGAGCGGCCGCGAGGGTCGAGATTCGAGTTGACTCGTCCGAGACGAGGACTGACCCGGGCAGTGCACCCGTTGTACCCGAGCAGACTGTTCCTCCCGTGACAGATCAGATCACCACGCTAGGGGCTGGTATGCAGGAGATGCGCCAGACGGTAGGATCCAGCATGCAGGAGATGCGCCAGATGATAGGATCGCTAGTTGAGACACTTCGAGCACAACGACTAGAGGTAACTCCACCCGCCGCAGGTATCGCGATGGTACCGACCGCACAGCCAGTTGCCCCTGCAGCTACGGAGGTGATTACTGTATCGTTATCAGAGTTCATGAGGCTAAAGCCTCCGGTCTTCACAGGCACCGATACAGCCGAGGACCCACAGTCTTTCATCGATAGGATGGCCCGGATATGCCGTTCCCTTAGATGCGCAGATGCGAGATGGGTTGAGTTCGCGAGCTTTCGTCTGGAAGGTCTTGCGCAGAAGTGGTGTGATTCAGTTGAGAAGGGCAGAGCGGTAGGTCTTCCTCCTATGACCTGGACGGAGTTTGTGACAGTATTTCTAGCCCGTTTCCTTCTCTAGAGTGTTAGGGATGCCCGAGCACGCAGATTTGAGTCCTTGCGCCAGACGCCAGAGATGACAGTGGCAGAGTATGACGTACTGTTTACAGAGCTAGCAGTCTATGCCCCGTATTTAGTGGCTACCGAGGAGTTGCGAGTCAAATGATTTGTTCGAGGCTTGCTTACACCACTGTTCCTTGCGATCAGCGCGCAGCACTACGAGACCTATGCAGCAGCTGTAGACGCAGCCCTATTAGTCGAGGAGCGCCTTGCTGAGACTTCGGTAGTTCCAGAGCCGAAGAGAGTTCGTACTAGTATATCCGCACGGAGGCAGTCATTCAGACGCCGCGACAGGTATCGTTCTGGTACGAGGAGTAGCAGAGATTCGGGACGAGGCCAGATGTTTAGTTCGTATCCTCAGGAGAGTCAGCAGTCGTCGCGGGGTTGCTTTAGATGCGGCAGTTTACTTCACCTCGTTAGAGATTGTCCTGAGATACACCGGAGGGAGGCGGCAGCACCGCATGTTACTTTACCACCTTCACCACCCCAGAGGGCGTTGCCTGTTGTACCTACCGTTGTTCCGCGTCAGACTCATACTCAGAGAGGTCGTGGGCATGGAGGAGTTGCTCAGAGAGGACGGGATGACCGAGGCAGAGGGCAGTCAGTCACCGGTGGAGGACAGGCGCGGGTCTTTGCTTTGACGCATCAGGACGCAGAGGCGTCCAATGCGGTGGTTTCAGGTATCCTTTCAATATGTTCTGTTGATGCACACGTGTTGTTCGATCCCGGATCCACGCACTCGTACGTATCCACACACTTTGTGCCGAGTTTGGGTAGAGAGTCCGGTTTGCTTGATCAGCCGCTTGTTGTGACCACTCCTGTGGGAGAGTCGTTTGTTGCTAGGCACGTGTTCCGATCCTGCACCGTCTGTATTGGCGAGAGAGAGTTTCCTGTCGACTTGATCCTTCTTGAGATGTTGGACTTCGACGTTCTTTTGGGCATGGATTGGTTAGCCACGTGCTATGCTTCTGTGGACTGCCGTGAAAAGATAGTTAGATTCTGCTTTCCCGGTGAGTCGGTGTTTGTTGTGTTGGGGGACCGTGGTGCCGCCCCTCATAGTGTGATTTCTTCTTTTCGCGCTGGACAGCTTTTGAGGAAGGGATGTTAGGGATTTCTCGCTTATGTTTGCGATGCTAGTGCTACACAGGTTCCATTGGATCAGGTTCCGGTTGTTAGCGAGTTTCCTGATGTGTTCCCTGACGAGCTTCCTGGGTTACCGCCTGAGTGCGACATTTCTTTCTGTATTGATTTGGTTCCTGGCTCGGGGCCTATTTCCATACCGCCTTATCGGATGGCCCCGGCGGAATTTCGAGAGTTGAAGGGTCAGCTGCAAGATTTGCTGGATAAGGGACTTATTCGACCTAGTGTTTCTCCTTGGGGTGCTCCAGTCCTGTTCGTCAAGAAAAAGGACGGCAGTTTGCGTCTGTGTATCGACTACCGCCAGCTGAACAGGGTGACAGTGCGGAACATGTATCCTTTGCCACGTATCGACGATTTGTTCAACCAGCTTCAGGGGGCAGGATACTTTTCGAGGATCGATTTACGATCGGGCTATCATCAGCTGCGGGTTCGACGGGAGGACATTCCCAGGACAGCTTTCCGTACGCGCTACGGCCATTATGAGTTTTTGGTGATGTCGTTCGGACTCACCAATGCGCCAGCAGTATTCATGGACTTGATGAACCGTATTTTCCGGCCATATTTGGATCTGTTCATCATAGTCTTCATTGACGATATCTTGGTGTATTCCCGGAGTAGTGAGGAGCACGAGCAGCATCTGCGGATTACACTGCAGACTTTGAGGGAGCACCGGCTATATGCGAAATTCTCCAAGTGTGCTTTCTGGCTGGACATCGTAGATTTCTTGGGGCATGTGATTTCACGAGACGGTATATGTGTAGACCCGAGGAAGATCGAGGCCGTTCAGCGTTGGCCCAGACCCACATCGGTTACGGAGATTCGCAGCTTTTTGGGGCTGGCCGGTTACTACAGGCGATTTGTGCAGGACTTCTCCAGTATTGCTACACCTTTGACCGGGTTGACCCGGAAGGGAGTTCCTTTCGATTGGACGGAGGAGTGCGAGCACTGTTTTCAGCAGCTATGGACTCGGCTGACTACGGCACCAGTATTATCATTACCTTCAGGATCAGGCGGGTTTGTGGTCTATTGTGATGCTTCGCGAGTAGGGCTAGGGTGCGTATTGATGTAGCATGACAGGGTGATCGCGTATGCTTCGCGACAATTGAAGAAACATGAACAGAACTACCCCACTCACGATTTGGAGATGGCTGCAGTGGTCTTTGCACTTAAGATCTGGCGACATTACCTATACGGCGAGTCGTGCCAGATATTCACTGATCACAAGAGTTTAAAGTATATATTTCAGCAGCGAGACCTGAACCTTAGACAGCGCCGATGGATGGAGTTAGTGAAGGATTACGACTGCGAGATCTTGTATCACCCGGGCAAGGCGAATGTGGTGGCGGATGCTTTGAGCAGGAGGCCCGGGGGTAGTCTATCTTGTTTGAGCGCAGTACAGGGGCAGTCGTCAGCAGATTGGCAGATATTGTGCGACAGCCGGGTACAGTTCGAGTTCACGCCGATTGGAGGACAGTTAGCGCATGTCCGTGCACGCCCACAGTTGATCGACCGTATACATGAGGCACAGCACAGTGATGACCGATGTTCAGAGATCATGGCACAGATTGGACAGGGCAGATTTTCCGAGTTCGTGATCGATGATCAGGGGATACTACGATTTGGGACTAGACTGTGCGTACCAGATGCTGAGGGACTGAGGCGTGAGATTCTCGAGGAGGCACATCGATCGGTGTACAGCATCCATCCCGGTTCCACCAAGATGTATCATGATATGAGAGATGTTTACTGGTGGGACGGAATGAAGAGGGACATCGCAGATTTCGTCTCGAGATGCCTGACTTGTCAGCAAGTTAAGGCCGAGCACCAGAGGCCCGCGGGAGAGCTACAGCCGTTACCCATTCCGGAGTGGAAATGGGAGCAGATTTCGATGGATTTCGTTATGGGTCTACCCAGGACTAGGCGAGGGTACGACTCCATTTGGGTGATCGTAGATCGTTTGACGAAAGCGGCTCACTTCCTGCCAGTGAAGACGACTTTCGGATTTGCTCAGTACGCCCAGATTTACATCGACGAGATAGTACGACTGCACGGAGTTCCGACATGTATCGTGTCCGACAGAGGCACCCAGTTTACCAGTCGATTATGGCAGAGGCTTCAGGAGGCTTTGGGCACTCGCTTGAGTTTCAGCACAGCATTTCATCCGCAGACCGACGGACAGTCAGAGCGGACTATTCAGACTCTCGAGGACATGCTCAGAGCTTGTGCATTAGATTTCGGTGGTAGCTGGGATCATCACTTTCCCTTAGTAGAGTTCTCCTACAATAACAGCTACCAGGAGACCATTCAGATGGCACCATTTGAGGCTCTTTATGGGAGGAGATGCAGATCGCCCGCCTGCTGGACAGAGCTCAGTGAGAGCAGTATTTTAGGGCCACAGATTGTTGAGGAGACGACCGCGAAGATCCAGTTGATTCGCGATAGGATGAGAGCAGCCCAGAGTAGGCAGAGATCTTATGCGGACCGTCGACGACGCAGACTTGAGTTTTCTGTTGGTGATCATGTTTTCTTGAGGGTCTCCCCAATGAAAGGTGTGATGAGGTTTGGGAAGAAGGGGAAGCTCAGTCCCAGATATGTGGGCCCCTTCGAGATCCTCGAGCGTGTTGGTGCAGTTGCTTACCGATTAGCCCTTCCGCCCAGTTTTCCAGATATGCACCCCGTATTTCACGTGTCGATGCTCCGTAGATATCTTCATAATCCTTCGCATGCGATTCAGCACCCGACGATCCAGCTTGAGCACGACCTTTCCTATGCAGAACAGCCGGTGATGATCTTGGATCGACAAGTGAAGAAATTGAGATCGAAAGACATTCCATCAGTCAAGGTACTTTGGCGTGGTCCCAGCAGCGAGGAGGTCACCTGGGAGACCGAAAGCGAGATGAGGAAGAAGTACCCCCGTCTTTTCGAAGGTACGTATAGTTAGATTTTGAAATTCGGGGACGAATTTCTTTAAGGGGGAGAGATTGTAACACCTTAGGATGTGTTTAGTGACTATTTATATTTAAATAAAGGGTTTTTAATAAAAAGTTTACCAAATTGTGTTTCAAATATTTTTCCTAATTTAATGAATATTTTTCTGGAATTTTCCTAGGCTTGCACACACATGTGCATGTAAACTAGGGTTTTTAAATGAGGTAATACCATGATTAGCAACCATGGTGGGTTTAATCATGGGGATTAAGTCTTTTGAATTTTAATTAAGTTTAATTAGTTGTTTAATGGTTGCTTTAATTTGAATTTCTCTTTTTGTGTTGACTTGGTGAGAATGAGAGAGAGAGAGAGAGAATGCATCATGACAAAAGCCATGCTTGCATTTAATGAAGAGAGAGAGTAGAGGGGTTGACAATTGGGGTTATGATTCCCTCTCATTCTTTTGTTGTTTTCTCTCAACCTCACTCTCACACACACACACACTTACCTCTACAGCAGCAGCAGCAACAAACACAATAGCAGCAGCAGCAACTTCAGCCTCAGCAACAGCAGCTCAGGCAACAACAGCAACAGCTACAAGCAGCAGCAACAGCTCCAGGCAGCAGCAACAGCACCCCAGCAGCTCCATTCCCTCTTCTTCTTCTCCTTCTACTTGCTTGTGAGATTTCTTGAGGGTATAACCTCTAAACTTATTCCTACTTTCGCTTAATTGAGTAGATTAGCTTCGATTAGCGATAGTTTTGTGTATTTAGTGCTTTATGTGGTGATTGGTGGGAACCTTGACCAAGTGATGTTTGAAACGGTTCTAGTAGGTTGATGGAGTGTTGTTAGGGCCATATTAACCCAGCTTAACCCCCAATTGCACTAAAATACCACCAGATCCCTATTTGATGCAAATTCATCGTTTTTGAGCAAATTTGACTTTCTGTAAACTGCTATCGACCCGGTGAGTTCAGAATAATTTTGAGAAGACTACAGTATAGTTGTTAGGTGCTGATCCCCCAGGTAGAACCCGACCCCCATACTTCATGTACAGGCCGCCGGAAAATTCGATCTGGCCGCAAATTGCGGCCAGATGGGGAGGGTTTGGGTTGGGGTTTGGTCCTATAGGTGTCTGCTGCAACCCTTAGGCTCCTGGAATGTATAATTTTGTTTGATTCTTGCTGTAGGGAAATATGGAACTATATACCTATTTCTCGTATTTTAAACCTTCGCGACACGCGTGATACGCATGTGGGTTTGGGGTTTCTGCGTATCGCGACGCGTCGGGATAGTTTCAGGCGCGTAATCACACGTTTTTATGTATCGCGCACACGCGCGCTTGGTTTGCGACACGGGTCTCTAGGTTGACCCTAATATCACGTTTTTGTGGATTTGAGCTTATGTATGATATATTATGTGATTGTAGGTTCGCAGGCGAGTGAGACGGACGCGGCGAAGAAGGGAAAGCAAGTCGTCGGCTACACTTAGCGCGAGACTTCTGTGAGTAGATTTAACATCTACGGGGATATCGCCCGCATGGCGTTATGCGTCAGGGCTGATAGGACCTTATTGTTATATGTTGCATTTACCTCATGGACTGTCATTGCATATTGCATTCTCTGCTGTATGTAAACTTAGAATTGATAGAACACCGCACTATTACTAACGGTTCATGTCGCACGAGCACTAATCTGCATGTTACATACATACCGTTAGTAATTGCCATGGCACACTCACTGTAGAACTGCCATGATTATATTGCTGTAGTTCATTTCACATATGATTCGATATGTTTTTCATGGAAATTGGGA
Organism: Agapanthus africanus; assembly: GCA_030015575.1. NCBI lineage: Eukaryota > Viridiplantae > Streptophyta > Magnoliopsida > Asparagales > Amaryllidaceae > Agapanthus > Agapanthus africanus. The sequence continues at coordinate 830,674,748 of JASDDO010000019.1, forward strand.
GCCGCATGATATCATTAAAAACGGAAACTATTTTTAAAAGCTGTTTTCCCTTATACCTATATCATGGACTGATGTACATAGCACATCGCATTGGATTTACTTCTTGGTGTTTGATTTTCATGTGATTTCTGGTTTTGAGGACCGTGGGATTTTTAAGGAAAGATGCACTATTTAAAAATCCGGTTCCTCGTGATATGATATTTTGGTGCGTCCACCACGCGTTTTCTCGGTGCTGAGACGTGTGCTTGAAACCCGATTCGAGGAGATGGATGATCTGTTTGCGGGTTCGTGGTGGACCCGATATGGTTCCCCGGGGCGAGAAATGTTTTTCGTGGAGTAGACGATGAGCCTGGCAGGGTGGCGAGTACCTACCGGTGATTGGTTGGACCTGGCGGTTATCCGGAGGATACTGACCAGAGTCGAGAGATGGATGCGGGATGATCCGTACTGCCGGGGCCGAGGGCCGATACCGCAGACGGACCCCGTGGGTTGATCCGGACTGACGGAGCCCGATATACGAGGATTTGCGTGTCGATGCTGGACACGAGTATTTTATGATATTTTGAGTGCCGATGTTGGGCACTCGTGATTCTCAGAGATTTTACAGGATTTGAGGGCCGAGGAGAGTGCCGGCGCCTGAGTTTATTTGGGATATGGGTGCAGTTTGGGGCACCGATTATTTTTCCATGTTGATATTTCCATGTAGATGTTGTTTATCCCATGCTCAACATTGATTATCATATATCTCATCCTGTAGTTATTTTACCGGACAGAGCATTTGCATGACTATTGCACATACTGCTTATCACGCATTGATATCATCTGCTGGCATTTGTTAGAGTAGCGCAATACGTGCATGCTCGCGATTACCTTTATATGTTATCTCTATTCACGAGTTGGCAACTCACCCCCGTTGTGCCACAGTATTTGCAGGTTGCCCTTCAGAGTAGTCGCGGCAGGCTGCCTTTTGCATCTTTTGGCTACAGATACCACTACAGTTGGTGCGAGAGCTGTTTTGCTTTTGGGTGGGTTGTGGTATCTGATTACTTTTATTGTACCCCTTTTTGTATCTAGTATTCTCTATCTACCATTTATGTACTGGACTTAGATACTGTATGAGGACGATGATGTATATTTTGTATTCTGGTGTCGAGCTCGTGGGAGCCGACTGTTTTTATATGCTGTTTATATTCTGTGACGTTTACTTATTGCTTATTCTTCGCTACGGCGTCGTATATTACTCTCGTGATGATGGTTTCCGTCGTTGGGCGTGATTGCTTCCGTTTGGGAATGTTTTGGTTTTATTATATTTCATTTTCACTTATATCCTGTTTATTACCCGATTTCGGGGTTACTTTTACAAAGGAAATGCTGCCAAAATTTTTTAAATGACAACGTAACTTTAAAAGAACTTATTGAATTATTTAAGGTTTTCTAAATGTTTTAACTAAATATTCTCAACACTCGCTACTTTTAAATGGTTTTGATTTCTGGGTTCGGCTTACTTAGTCGCGTTACGCCTGTAGACGTAGCGTGGTTAAGTGCCGGTCACGAGTCGAAATATTCGGGTCGTGACACTCGTCCCTCGTCGTCGACTTCCTCGCCCCTCGTCGTCGACTTCCTCATCGCCGATCAAGCTCGTCGGCGAGTTCCTCCTCCATCGCTGTCGATCGAGCTCGTCGTGGAGTTCCTCGTCGCCGCCAATCGACATCGAGGTCCTCGTCGCCGCCTTCACCTCTTCGACCTCTATTTTCCTGGCCTCCACCTCGTCGAGCTTTTAGCCTCCACCTCCTTGAGCTCTTTGCCGCCGGCCGGTCTTTGGCAGCGAGGTGAATTTATTTAATTTAAAATTGAATTTATTTAAATTAAAATTAAATTTTCCTAATTAGTTATGTTTTTTATTTTTGTAAATCAATTAGGAATTTGATTTATAATTTTGTTGTTTTGGTGTTGTTATTGTTGATTTTAGGGGTAGGATTATAGGGCCGGGTTAATTAGGGGTTAATTTGGGTTATATGGTGATGATTAGGATTATGGTTAATTAGATTAATTTGGGTTAATTTGGGTTATATGGGAGTTTCGAGACTGGGCATCGATACTCCATGAGTAGACTAGTGTATACGGATCGAGACCCCGACGAGGGGCGGTGGCTGGTCTCACAAACCATTGGAGTCAGTTGGTTCACCTAAGATAGTATACATGTGCTCATTGGGTTATGAGTACACCGGATGGACTCGCAGGGGCACTGCTGATTGGTACTATACCTATCGTCAGGAGCAGTTCCCAGGTGACATGAGTACATCTTAGTCCGTTGACTTGACACTGCTACATTGCCTCAAATGTGTTTCTACTGTTCATTGATTGCTACCCTACCACAGCTCAACGGAGTCGTGTAAACAGGTAGTAGTTGGGTGCAGTCCCGAAGCACTTGGAGGAAGTGGCGGTTAGATAGGATTCGTCTCTCCTGGTATTGGGGGTTGATATCGCCATGTGTCTGGAGAGCCATTACACAAAGTCCTTGGCCAAGGCAAATGAGATTTACTGGTAGGTATTCCAGTAGTTTCTCAAGGTGTTCTGGGCTACACTCCGACACGACTTATACCGTTATTGGGGGTCTGACGTTTACCAACCCGCTAGGCCCGATATGCGATACTCTTAGACGAACAGAGCAGACTGTACGGAGATTGTCACAGACAGGCTCAGTAGGGTTTCAAGATGAGTTCGCTCATCGGCCTCCCTTTTGCTTAATACCCGGGCAGCCGTTACGTACAGCAAGTACCACTGACGTGCTTGTGGTTAAACCCACTGCCAGCGTATTGAAGAGTTTTTAGAGTCCCCCACAGAAAGTTTCCCATGTTCGGGCGAAACGTTGTAGAGGCTGTATGGTTTTATGGTAGGGTTCGATCATATACGTACACTTGTGCACGGATCATGATTGGACGGATCATACTAGTGGGCTTTGGTTTAAGTCGGATCCTAGTATTAGATTGTTGGATTTCTTTTATTTCGTTGTATTCGTATTCAGTCGGAATACGGATGCGGGTATGTATATACAGTTGAGGGGTATTCTTGTAATCCGTTACGAGATTATTTTGAAGATGCCATTTCTTTTTTATTACATTAAACATTTAGGGTTTTGTTGTAAATGTTTAATGATAAGGTGGAATGTGTAAGCATGGGCTTGGCATGGTGTATTTATGATGAAGCATGAACCATGCTTTATTGTTTATTATTGTTGTGAGATATTTTTGTGGTAGCTTATTTTTGTGCAAGGATTTTTTTTTTCTTGAGGGGATACACACAAAAATACCACACAACTCTTAAGAAGAGGCGGCACATTTTTTTTGGAGAGAACTTGATATTCTTTTGGTGTTGCTTTTCTTTGTATGCTATGTATTGAGAGCTCACACTTGCTACCTCCAATGGCTTCTTCTTCACCTCCACCCTATCCCTCTCATGTGTTGAGAATCCTAGGGTGATTGAGACAAAGTAATCACACACTATCTCTACTTCACCTTGGACATGTCGGCTAGCAAAGTTCATGTCCGAGTTGCTTCGGTTTGAAGCGAGAGACTGTATAAAGATTCCTCGACGTGGTGCCACTTCGAAAAGAGAGACCGGAGAGTGAACTTCGTTGGGGCAGCCGCGACAAGCATGGGTCAGAGATTGAAGACCGAAGGACACGGATCGATCCGTATAATCTCTGAACTCTTTACAGTAGTTGCTAGTTAACGGTTAACGGTTCGATCCGGGTAATTGGTTGCGGTAGCGCCAAGTTAGAAAAGTTTTTGTTCCGCATTTGGTCTCGGATTGACGGCCGGGACGCTGCCGTAGCCCAACAGGTATTGGGGGTTGATGTTGCGCTATGCTCGATTGGCTATAACTAGAAGTCCTTGGCCAGGGCTGCTGCCGAGATTTACTGATAAGTGTTATCTGTAGTTTCTCAAACCGTTATAGACCAGACATCGGCATGACTTATCACATTACTGGGGACTGACGTTTACCACCCCTAGACATGATATGCGACATATCAGACGAAGAGACCGAACTGTACGGTAGTGTTACTGATAGGCTTCATGGCGACTATGGACGAGCTTGCTTGTTGATCTTCATATCGCTCAATACCCGGGTAGCCGTTATGTCCAGCTAGTACCGCTGACGGCTTATGGGTGGCTGATGTGATCATCACCTACTGCTGGCGTATTGACGAGTATTTAGAGTCCCACACAGAAGTTCTTTGGTTCAAGCGAAACAAAGTAGGACACATATGTGATATGTGTCCGGGCCTGATTAAATACGAGTATGTGATACCGTATTGTAATTTGGCAGTTATCTGTTATCGTTTCGGTTATATGTGATATAAACAGATTGTCGAATCAAGTGTTGATTTGATAATGTGATATTCAGATAAATGATATTAGTCGGTCATATGTGATATAACCGGATTATTAAATCAAGTGTTGATTTAATAATGTGATATATATTATATGTGATATAATTATATCTTAACTAATATCATTAGGTTACTAATTATTCTTCATTATATATATAATATAATGAAGTATGGCTTATGAATTTCTATTTTGTGAATATAGAAATGAGGAAGAAAATGAGAGCATGATTGCAAGCATGAGATTTATATTTGTTTATTTATCTTGACCCACTATTCAAGCATGCTTGCAATTTTATATTGTAAAATTCCATGCTTGAATGAGTGAGGGGTCAAGAGGTGCCATTGATTCTAAGTTCATTTTCAACACTTAGCCATTTTCTTGAGTTGCTCCCATGGTTTCTCTCTAACTTCTTCTTCCTCCTCAATTGCTATAGTTCAAGCTTCAACCCTCAGATGTGATATGAACCATGAAGCTTGAACACAAACTTGTGAGCTTTTAACATCCCCTACTTCACCATCCTACACTTGACTAGCGATCGAGTGTAGCGTGTTTACTACGCTAAAGAGTTTAGTGTAGAGTGTTAGTGTATATGCCCTAGGGGCCATTATTGTATCATACTAGTTTGTATATTACTTAATGGAAGCTTGGGATATTCACAGTTGTATAGACAGTCTTGCTCAAAATGGTAGTATGCTACTTGGTTTGTTTCTACTTCAATATGTGCATATGTTTCTTTTAGCATATCGCTTATACATATTAGTGGAGCCCTTAGGATCTTTGCTTGATTACCAGCGTTGTGATGGCAGTCACACTAGTGGGGGCTGGGTAATCTACAAGCACATCCTTATACAGGTCCCTAGTCGTAGGATTATCGAGACGGGGCATCGATACTCCGGAGTAGATTGGCGTATACGCTTCTCATCCCAGCAGGGGAGATGGTCTGTCCCACAGCCATTAGTACGTTGTACTGGAGATAGTATGCCGGTGCTCGTTAGGTTACGAGTACACTGGACACGACTCGTCAGGAACTGTTGGTTGGTACTATACCTATCGTTAGATAATAGTTCCCAGATGACAGGAGTACAGCTTAGTCCGTCGACTTGACACTGTTACTTCGTCTCGAGTGTGTTCCCACTGTACTTTGATTACTACCCTACCACAACTCAAAAGAGTCGTGCAAACAGGTAGTAGTTGGGTGCAGTCCCGAAGCACTTGGAGGCAGTAGCGGTTAGACAGGATTCGTCTCTCCCGGTATTGGGGGTTGATATCGCGCTGTGTCTAAGAGAGCCATTACACAAAGTCCCTGGCCAGGGCAAGAGAGATTTACTGGAAGTGTTTCCAGTAGTTTCTCAGGGTGTTCTGGGCTACACTCCGGCACGACTTGTACCGCTATTAGGGGTCTGACGTTTACCGCCCCCAAGGCCCGACATGCAATACTCTTAGACGAGCAGACTGGACTGTACGGAGATTGTCACATTCAGGCTCAGTAGGAGTTCGGATGGGTTTACCTCATCAGCCTTCTTATCGACATCCACCTGGGGACCGTTACGTACAGCTAGTGCCGCTTGCGGTCTGTGGTTAAACCCACTGCCAGCGTAGTATCGAGTCTTTAGAGTCCCACACAGAGAGTTTCCCTGCACTGAGCAAAAGGTGTAGAGGCCATATGGTTTTATGGCAGGGCTACGATCACTTACGTGCACTTGTGCGCGTATGTTGTTCGGGCGGACAATACTAGCGGGCTTTGGTTTAAGCCGGATCCTAGTATTGTATAGATGGATTAGTTTTGTCTTCTGTGTATTCGTATTCTACAGAATGCGGATGCGGGTGTGTATGCACGGTTGTGAGGAGCGAAGAAGGAGGTGCCTCATTAGGGTTTTGACCATTGACTTGGTCAAAACCATTATGAGGTGGAGGAAAATGTTTACTAATTTTTTTTAATGATAATTGTGTTATGGCTAATTGGTTTGACTATTTGACCATGTTGACCATTTGACTATTGTTGACTTAGATATTTTTGTGAGCACTAGATACTTCTTTGGCTTTGGATTTATCATGATATGATAATGGTCAAATCAAGGTAGCTATCACAATTTATCATGATAAAAGATTGGTAATTATTTTTCTTATGCATTATTATCTCCTTCTCATTCTCTCTCATCAAAAGAGAGGTCCCATGGTTTCATCTTCTTCCACCTCACTACAAAATCCTTTAGCTCTCATGTGTTGAGAAAATAAGGATCTAAATAGACAAACAAATCCATCTTCTTCCTCTACATCACCTAGGACATCAAGCATAGCAAACTTGTTGCCCTAGTTACCTCGGCTTGAGGTGGAGCTCGGACTATAGACTCTCGGGTGGATCGTCTTCGACTCTAGGAGGCCGTGGAAGTGACCAAGATCCGGATCGATCCTCGGAGCTCACATGGAAGAGGAGGACAGGGGAGAAAAGAACCGAAGGACTAGTTTCGTGAGGTATAATCGTCTATCACAGTAGATTAAACCTCCCGTAGTTTCGTTAGATATGGTTTGGCAAAGATCCTTGGTTTAGTCTATATTGCTTTTTGTAAGAAAGTTTTGATTTTTACTTGTTCCGCCTCCTCGCTAGCTTGCGGGGTGAGCGACATAGACTTACAGTGTTATCAGAACCTCGCTAAACCATTACTAACAGTTTAAACGACAAGTTAAACTAAGAAACAGAAACGACCCAAAAACAACGAACCCAAAACTTAAGTTTCTGTCGAAATTTTATTGAACTCTGAAATTTATTTAAACAAGTACAGAGTGATATTTGAGCAGTAAAAAGACCACAGAGCAAAAATGGGACAATGCCTCGAAAACTGGGCCGGCCACAGGGCCAATTTTTCCGGCGTGCTCGGTTCTTTTTTAGGGGAATTGCTTCATTTTTTTGTGTGTTGCTTTTTGGCTTAGATTTTGGGTTTCAGGAGATGTTTGTTTTTGCCAATTTTGATTTTACTGAGAGTTATTCACTGTGGCACTGCCGGTGTTTCGAAGTCGTAAATTTAACGTCATTTAATGTTTCTGTGTTTGTGAAATGATATATGTACCGAACGTCTTCTAATCGCTATACGTCGATTAGTGGGGGTTGTGCATATCTGTGATCTGTGATATTGGTTTGTGGATATGAACTTGTTGGATCGTTATGATGAATAGCCGGGGATGTGAGATGAGAGTTTTCATTTTTCATTCGATGTAAAATTTGTAATTTGATGTAATATTATTTTATGGTTGTACATCCGGGTTGAGCTTGTAGCCGCCATTGTATATTATTTCTTTTACTGTTTTTGCTCCTATGATAGACCCAAGGTGGGGTGCACAAACTACCGGTTACTTTGAAGTGCCGAGTGGCCTACTCACGTTGTTGAGGGAGGTTGCTTCACTTCGGGTATTTGGCGGGTAGTTTGCCGCACTTGTAGGGGTCTAGGGTGGGGTTTGGCTATTCATCGCGACCGTGTAATCCGTCTTTCGTTGCAAGTTCGAACGAAACGCGGATTCCTAGTATATCCAAGGTGTTCATCTGTGTTCTGGAATGGCTATCATTGCATCTGACGAATGTATATATCTTTATATGATATCTAGTAGGTGTTGCTTATGTTTTGCATCCACGCTAGTCCAGCTCCCGCTTTGTCGTTAGTTAAGTAACCTAACGGGTGATGACGGGGCCCAGTGGCGAATGCGGATGGCATAAGCGTACGTTATATTTTCGTTGTTTTCTGCAATGGTAGGACTAAATGATGGGACACATTAAATTAATGCAAAGAAAACAAACCAAAACTGAATCGTTGGAACAATTTCAAAACCACTTGGTTTTTTCTAAACAGAAAACTTTTAAAAACGCGGAGCTTAAACCACTCCGTTTAAAAGCTATCAAGGTTCCTTCGATTATATCAAGTTCACTACGTTCACGGTTTCGCCAAAACCATTCGTAGCCCTCCGTCATTTCATATGGATATTCAATAGTATTCAAGCTATGTTTGTTGACCTTCGTCATGGCATAGTGATTGGTAGCTATTGGGTGTTCATATGTAGCATAGATAGATGCGTTGGTTTGGGACAGTCGTATTAGCTTGTTGACCTTCGTCAAGGGTATATACGGGTGGGTTCAAATTAACCTGGACAATGATGGGCAGAACTTGACATGTGACTTATGATTTGTTGACCTTCGTCAAGGTCATAAGACCATGGGGCAAAAATCCACATCGGGAGTTTCTAAGGAAATTGAAACTTGCTAGTGCTGCATACCATTTGGAGTTTGATAATGTTGGTAGGATTCCTTCAGCATTATCACACAATGATATTTGGATCCCGATCCTACTGTGAGTATCCGCTACTCCTTGGGAGATTTTTTCACTTAACGATCAATGCTATAAACCAAGTAGGTGTCTAGAACAGTGTTAGCGGAGCTACGCCTCCAGGGAAAAGAGGTTATTTAATTAAGGAATTTCGCGAAAGCGTCGTAAAACCTCCCTCGAAGTACCGACACTAGCCTGGCTGAACGGTTAAGCAAGTATTGTACGGTGAGATTAATCCTGACTAATTCTTCTTTTATGGTTTGAGGAAGAATTCAAGAAACAGTGGGAGCCATCCTGTTTAGATAAATTAAAAACTAATCTAAACTTGCAAGAGCATCATGCTAACTGTTTTCTTATCTCTCTGTTAATTGCAGCGACCCAGTGACCAGACATAGGTTACATCTAGATAATAAAATGACTGAATCTGACTGTTATGACTGGCAAAGGTCTGTCCAGATGTCCATTACCCACGACAAGCTGGGACACCTCTTCACTAATCAAACCCCTGCCGTCTCAGGACCAGTTTCCACTGTCACGGATATTGATATCTGTAAGACATCGGAAAAAGACTGTGCGAATGCCAAGTGCCTCGTGTTGGCCTCAGTTGACGGTACATACCAGAGGCAGCACGAGAAGATGGACTTAGTTTCTGTCTTCCTCCATAACAAAGATTTATATGGAGAGCAATCTCGTATCGCAAGATATGAGACCTCGAACGAATTGCTTCAAGCGAGGTTGGCTGTCGGGTCAGCTGTAGGGGACAATGTCCTTACAGAGACTAGCTATTTTGATGTGCTCACGGACCTGAAGACCACGTTGAAGAACGGGTCAAATACTGACTTGATTTTACAGTCTCTGCCCTCTACTTACACCCTGAAGGAAACCAGGGAACTAGAAGGAAAGGGAAGGGCAAAAGTTTTGGGACTAGATGTAGTGAAGGAGAGACGTTCCTATTGTTACGGGAAAGGACATTGGCAGAGGGATTGCAGGGCTTGCAAAGCCAGTAGCCAGGATTCGAAGCATATTGTGGTTTCGGCTTCGGGTGTGTTTGTAATAGAAAACTGTATGTCAATTAACTCTACTTCCTGGGTACTAGATACCGGATCAGGATCTCATATCTGTAATTCATTACAGGCTTTGAAAAACCGTAGAGTTATCAGGTTAGGTGATTTCACTCTCAGGGTTGCTAACGGAATGAGCGTGGACGCCGAATCCGTAGGGGAATATCACCTTGGATTGACAAGTGGGCAGATATTGATTCTACGTAACTGTTTGTGTGTACCTAGTCTAGCTTGTAATATCATATCTGTATCCTTAATTTCTATGGAAGGATATGATTTTATATTTGTAAGTGATGTGGTCCACATCTACCTAAATCAAGTTATGATTGGGTTAGGTACATTAGAAAACGGAATATACGTATTAAATTAAGCTCAAGTTTTCAGTGTCCAGAACACACTTAAAAGAAAGTCTCCGGAAATAAATCAGGCTTTCTTATGGCATTGTAGACTGGGTCACATCAATGAGACACGGTTAACGAAGTTACATAAAGAGGGATATTTGAATCCGTTCGAATATCAGTCTTATGCTACTTGTGAATCTTGTCTCATGGGAAAGATGACAAAGACTCCGTTCACTGGACACGGAGTAAGAGCGAGCGAGCTCTTGGGACTCATACACAGTGACGTGTGTGGTCCAATGTCTACACATGCGCGAAGTGGTTATTCATACTTCATTACTTTTACGGATGATTTCTCTAGGTATGGACATGTCTTCCCGATGAAGCATAAATCCGAGGCCTTTGAGAAATTCCGGGAATACAAGAATGAAGTGGAAAAACAAACAGGAAAAAGTATCAACACACTGAGATCTGATCGAGGTGGTGAATACTTGAATGCCGAGTTTCTGGGCTACTTAAAAGAGAATGCAATTCTCTCTCAACTTACTCTTCCATACACACCACAACACAATGGTGTATCGGAAAAGCGGAATCGAACCCTATTAGATATGGTTTGTTCCATGATGAGTAATGCTGAGTTACCACGATCTTTCTGGGGTTATGCACTTAATACAGCTGCATATATTTTGAACAAGGTTCCAACCAAGACTGTGCCTACCACACCATATCAGATGTGGAGTGGGAAGAAACCCTGTCTTAAGTATCTTAAGACATGGGGATGTCCAGATTTTGTAAAGAAGCAGCATGCGGACAAGCTCGAGGCACGCTCAGTACTGTGTAAGTTTGTGGGATACCCCAAGAACTCCAGGGGGTATCTTTTCTATTCCGCAGAGGAACAAAAGGTTTTTGTTTCTCAGCATCCCCACTTCTTGGAAACTGAATTTTTAGAAAATCAGATAAGTGGAAGCGCAATAGAGCTGGAAGAAATTCCAGAACCATAAGCTATTACTGAAAGCTTGGTAGAACCAGATGTTTCAGGAGAACCGGACATTCCAGCGCCACTCTGCAGGAGTAGTAGGCAGTCTCATCCGCCCGAGAGATACTACGTTTTTCTCATAGACGGGGATCGAGAGGATTGCATCATTGAAAATGATGAGCCTACTAGTTTCCAGCAATCCATTAAGAGCGGCGACTCAGTAAAATGGCTGGATGCAATGCGGACCGAAATGGAGTCCATATACACCAACAAAGTTTGGACTTTGGACATTGCTCCAGAAAGGGTAAAACCCGTAGGCTGCAAATGGATCTTCAGAAAAAAGATTGGTGTAGATGGGCAGGTTGAAACCTATAAAGCTAGACTTGTTGCAAAGGGTTTTCGTCAAAGACCTGGTTTGGACTATGATGAAACCTTTTCTCCAGTGGCTATGCTCAAATCCATTCGGATCCTTCTTGCCATTGCTGCCTTCCACGATTATGAGATCTGGCAGATGGACGTAAAGACGGCTTTTCTAAATGGAAATTTGGAAGAGTGCGTCTATATGGATTAGCCGGAGGGTTTCGTTTAGAGTGGGAGAAGCAGTAAAGTGTGTAAGTTGCTTAAGTCCATTTATGGACTAAAGCAGGTATCACGGAGTTGGAACATCTGCTTTGATGATACTGTCAAAGAATTCGACTTTATCAAAAATCCAGATGAACCATGCATATATAGTAAGATTGTAGGGAGAATTGTTGTATTCCTCGTCTTGTACGTAAATGACATTCTCTTGATAGGAAATGACATTCCTACCCTACAGTCAGTCAAAAGATTCTTGTCACAGAGGTTCTCCATGAAGGACCCGGGCGATGCCAACTACATTCTGGGGATCCAGATCTATCGTGATAGATTTAAGAGAATGTTGGGACTTTCGCAGTCTAGGTACATCAACACCATACTGAAACGATTCAGTATGGAAGATTCAAAACGCGGTAACCTACCGGCTTGTCACGGAATCACCCTCTCCAAAGAGATGTCTCCAAAGACTGATTTGGAAAGGGCTCGCATGTCATCTATACCCTACGCATCTGCGGTAGGCTCTATAATGTATGCGATGTTGTGTACCAGACCAGATGTAGCATATGCATTGAGCGTTGTAAGACGGTATCAGTTGGACCCAGGGGAGAAACACTGGATAGCAGTAAAGAACATTCTCAAGTACCTGAGAAGGACTAAGGAGATGTTCTTGGTGTATGGCGGAAAAGACCTCCAGATCGAGGCCTTTGCTGACTCCAGCTTCCAGAGTGACAAGGATGACTCCAAGTCCATGTCGGATTATGTCTTTACCCTTAACGGAGGGGCGGTCTGTTGGAAGAGCTCCAAACAGGAAACCGTTGCTGACTCAACGATGGAAGCGGAGTACATAGCTGCTTGCGATGCCGCAAAAGAAGCTGTCTGGATGAAGTTCTTCACGGAGCTTCAGGTGGCTCCTACCATTGTTGATCCAATACCGCTGTATTGCGACAACAACAGCGCTATAGCTTTAGCGAAGGAACCCAGGTCCCATCAGAAGTCTAGACACATTTTGAGGCGGTACCACCTGATCAGGGAGATCGTAGATCGCTGGGAGATCGAGGTGAAGAGAGTAGATTCGGAGAATAACACTGCAGATCCACTCACGAAGGCCATACCCCAGACACAGTTTGAGCGGCTGATCGAGATGATAGGTCTTCAATATGCCAGTACATGGCCCTAGTGCAAGTGGGAGATTGTTAGTGTATATGCCCTAGGGGCCATTATTGTATCATACTAGTTTGTATATTACTTAATGGAAGCTTGGGATATTCACAGTTGTATAGACAGTCTTGCTCAAAATGGTAGTATGCTACTTGGTTTGTGTCTACTTCAATATATGCATATGTTTCTTTTAACATATCGCTTATACATATTAGTGGAGCCCTTAGGATCTTTGCTTGATTACCAGCGTTGTGATGGCAGTCACACTAGTGGGGGCTGGGTAATCTACAAGCACATCCTTATACAGGTCCCTAATCATAGGATTATCGAGACGGGGCATCGATACTCCGGAGTAGACTAGCGTATACGCTTCTTATCCCAGCAGAGGAGATGGTCTGTACCACATCCATTAGTACGTCGTACTAGAGATAGTATGCCGGTGCTCGTTAGGTTACGAGTACACTGGACAAAACTCGTCGGGAACTGTTGGTTGGTACTATACCTATCGTCAGATAACAGTTCCCAGGTGACAGGAGTACAGCTTAGTCCGTCGACTTGACACTGCTATTTCGCCTCGAGTGTGTTCCCATTGTACTTTGATTACTACCCTACCACGGCTCAAAAGAGTCGTGCAAACAGGTAGTAGTTGGGTGCAGTCCCGAAGCACTTTGAGGCAGTAGGGGTTTGACAGGATTCGTCTCTCCCGGTATTGGGGGTTGATATCGCGCTGTGTCTAGGAGAGCCATTACGCAAAGTCCCTGGCCAGGGCAAGCGAGATTTACTAGTAGTGTTTCCAGTAGTTTCTCAAGGTGTTCTGGACTACACTCCGGCACGACTTGTATCGCTATTAGGGGTCTGGCGTTTACCGCGCCCTAGGCCCGACATGCGATACTCTTAGACGAGCAGACTGGACTGTACGGAGATTGTCACATTCAGGCTCAGTAGGAGTTCGGATGGGTTTACCTTATCGGCCTTCTTATCGACATCTACCTGGGGACCGTTATGTACAGTTAGTGCTGCTTGCGGTCTGTGGTTAAACCCACTTCCAGCGTAGTGTCGAGTCTTTAGAGTCCCACACAGAGAGTTTCCCTGCACTGAGCAAAAGGTGTAGAGGCCGTATGGTTTTACGGCAGGGCTACAATCACTTACGTGCACTTGTACGCGTATGTTGTTCGGGCGGACAATATTAGTGGGCTTTGGTTTAAGCCGGATCCTAGTATTGTATAGATGGATTAGTTTTGTTTTCTGTGTATTCGTATTCTACGGAATGCGGATGCGGGTGTGTATGCACGGTTGTGAGGAGCGAAGAAGGAGGTGCCTCATTAGGGTTTTGACCATTGACTTGGTCAAAACCATTATGAGGTGAAGGAAAATGTTTACTAATCTTTTTAATGATAATTGTGTTATGGCTAATTGGTTTAACCATTTGACCATGTTCACCATTTGACCTAGTTGACTTAGATATTTTTGTGAGCACTAGATACTTCTTTGGCTTTTGATTTATCATGACATGATAATGGTCAAATCAAGGTAGCTATCACAATTTATCATGATAAAAGATTGGTAATTATTTTTCTTATGCATTAGTATCTCCTTCTCATTCTCTCTCATTAAAAGAGAGCTCCCATGGTTTCATCTTCATCCACCTCACTACAAAATCCTTTAGCTCTCATGTGTTGAGAAAATAAGGATCTAAATAGACAAACAAATCCATCTTCTTCCTCTACATCACCTAGGACATCAAGCATAGCAAATTTGTTGCCCTAGTTACCTCGGCTTGAGATGGAGCTCGGACTATAGACTCTCAGGTGGATCGTCTTCGACTCTAGGAGGCCGTGGAGGTGACCAAGATCCGGATCGATCCTCGGAGCTCACATGGATGAGGAGGACAGCGAAGAAAAGAACCGAAGGACTAGTTTCGTGAGGTATAATCGTCTATCACAGTAGATTAAACCTCCCGTAGTTTTGTTAGATATGGTTTGACAAAGATCTTTGGCTTAGTCTATATTGCTTTTTGTAAGAAAGTTTTTATTTTTACTTGTTCCGTCTCCTCGCTAGCTTGCGGGGTGAGCGACATAGACTTACATAGAGGTAGCTTGAGGTGGGGGGGCTTCATGTGGATCATCTTCGGCACGAAGGTCATCGGAGGAAGCTCGTCCAAAGCCACAAGTGGAGCCTAGTGGAGTCGCGGGACTACTACACGGAGCATGTGAAGTGAAGGACTCGATATACGACGGTATAGCCATCTTTCATTTCTCATAGTTTACTAGAAATACAAACTAAACCCTAATCACCTAGCTAAAGACCTTGTTAAGTATGGAATAGCGCCATAAAAAATTTGGATTTGGCATGCTTGATGCTACTTGGACCCTTTGCTGGTGCTAGGGCAGACTTTCATGGTATCAGAGCCCTAAGCTAGAAGATTAGACAATGTAATTAGAATCATGAAACCGAAACAACTCCGAAACTGTTCCAAGAAACCCTGTTCTCTGTCGTTTTTAAAATGTCCTCTAAAATTTTTTTAAGCAACTGCAGAATGTTGTATGTGATACAACTAGGACACTGAAAAAATTCGTGATCATTTCACCGGTTTTGACCTGGCGACATAGCCAAAAATTCTGGCCTGGCCGGTCCCCCATGCTCTAAATGGTCTCGTATTTTTGGGTGTTCTTGCTGCTAGGGTTTTGGGTTTTCAGGTATTGTTTGATTAGCCCAGTTTGCATGTGATGTTAACAGTTCTATTCGGTCTAATACGGAGTGTTTCATAGTCATAATTGTTACGTCGTTTTGGTTTTAGTTTGATATGGATGCAGTATTTAGGATCCACACTTAATTGGTTTTGTGAAAACTAGTTAATAATTATAAATCTAGCGTTTTAGTCTCGGTAGATCGATTGCCACGAAGTTTCGATTCGGATCAAAACTCCGTCGAAATCGCGTATCGTACGCGAATACTCGCCGAATAACTTTACTAGATAGCCTCGCCCCATTTCCCCAACCAAGTGACTGTAGGAGAACCCCATTGCCAATAGCACCCACTCGGGTGCTCGTGGACATGGTGTTCCGCCTAAGTGCACTTGGTCGACGGCATCGGGGGTGCGGCCATCTACTATAGTTTACGACGCGTATTCGATCGGATAGTCGGGAATCTTAGTGAATTAACCGACTAAAATATTGAAAAGTTTTTTTTAATATGAGACTAAAATGCAAGGTTTATAGGTTATGCATGAAATTCGGAATATGAGATATTCCGGGTTTATGATGTCTCAGGATATGCGGATTCTAATTATTGCAGTTTTACATTTCTTTTCTGCGACCGTAAGTGTAATACGTGGGGTATCCCAAATCTCGTTGCTATATGTCAACGGAATTTGGAATACGCGTATTTACTTACGTTGATGATATGTGATATCATGTGTTTCTGGTGATATGTTTTATTGGATAATCGTGATTGAATAGCCGGGGGTTTTATGTGAGATGAGAGTTTTTCAATTTTCATTCATGTAAAATTTATATGTAATATACTTTTATTGGGGCACTTCCGGGTTAAGGATGATGTCACCACTACTGTATATTATTTACTTTACCGCATTAGGATAGACCCAAGGTGGGGAGCACAAGTAACCGAGTTCTAGAGTCCAGTGGGAGACCATCCCAAGGAGTTGAGACCGGGTCTCCTAACTCTAGAATTGGTAGGGTTATTTTCCGCTCTCATAGGGGCTTATGGGATGTGGGTTTGGTTATTCATCACGACCGTGGAATCCGTGTTTTACATTATTGGCTAAATTTAAAACACGGACATCCTAGTATATCCAATTATTCATATGTTGCTTCTGCTGCTTGGTTTTGTGATGTTGATCATATAACTGCGTGAGACGATGTTCTATTATATATATGATATATAATAAACGTTGCTTATGTTTTG
Source organism: Agapanthus africanus (assembly GCA_030015575.1). Lineage (NCBI taxonomy): Eukaryota > Viridiplantae > Streptophyta > Magnoliopsida > Asparagales > Amaryllidaceae > Agapanthus > Agapanthus africanus. Next base: position 830,691,485 of record JASDDO010000019.1, read on the forward strand.
CACCCGCGTTAGTCTAGCCCCCGCTCTGCCACTAGTTAAGTAACCTAACGGTGCAAGATGGGGCCCAGTAGAGAATGTGGATGGCATAAGCGTACGTTCTATTTTCGTTTCACTTTTTTATAATGTTTAGGAAACATTAAATGATGAGACTTCATTAATGAGATTAATGATAAGAAAGAAATCTAAAGATGTTGTAGAATCAAATTTTCAAAAAGGGTAGCTCTAGTTATTGATTTGCATAGTGGTATTCCTTGATGAATATCCATCACCTCATTCGATAAGGAAAGAGCCGAGATCCCTTCACCGGGAGTGACCTCTTTAGCGAAACTAGCAAATGCTATAACCCACTCGGTTTTGTCTTTTGACTGCTTCTCTAGTTCTTGCTTTCCATAGTGGTATTCATGAATATCCAGTACCTCATTCGATGAGGAAAGAGACGAGATCTCTTTACCGGGAGTGACCTCTTTAGCGAAACTAGCAAAAGCCTAAAAAAACACTCCTTTTCTAAATTATTAGATTCTATAACGATTTCAAGTTCATTACGCTCATGGTTTTCTTAAAAACCTACATAGCCCTCCGTCATTTCAGATAATTGCTATTTTAGTATTCATGCTACGGTAGTTTGGCCTCCGTCAAGACGTAGTGTACGGTAGCTGATTAGTACTTATCTGTAGCATGAGATGCAATTGGATTAGGGTAGTCGTACGACGTTATTTGGCCTCCGTCAAGGGTCGTGCGGGTGGGTCTAATTCAATCAGGAAATGAACGGGTTGAACTTAACTAGTGGCCTATGGGTAGTTTGGCCTCCGTCAAGGTCATAGGACGCTAGGGGTAAAAACTATTATCGGGAATTTCAAGTGCTGAAATTTGCAATGAGATTGCATACCTTCTATATGATAGTTGGATCCTGATACCCGCTGCGAGTAAGAGTTACTCCTAGAAGAGTTTTGCACTTTACAATTAGCTAATTAAGTAGGCGTCTAGAAAGGTGTCGACGGGGTTACGCCTCTAGGGAAACGAGGTTTATTTTAATTAGGTCCGTGTGAAAGCACAGGAACCTCCCTTGGAGTATCGATACCTGCCTGTCCGAACGATTGGCGAACCTGTAGGGTGTAATTAATCCCGGCTAATATTACCTTTCAGGATTTGAAGGAAGATTTGATAAAAACAGTGGGAGCCATCCTGATTAGATAAAATAACCAATCTAATCTTGCAAAGAGCGCACGCAAAGTGATTATCTTCTCTCTCTCCTGGTAGCGACCAATGAAATGCCTTAATCAAAATAATAATATGGATGTTTTAACCGAACCTACTTATTATACTAGGCTGGGTTCCGCTCTATCTTATGATTGTCATAAGTCTGAGCAAGGAATAGGGGAATATTCGGATTTCCACGCCACCTAAACGAAGAAAAAGTATGTTGATGCATTGTCTTCGGGTGTGTTTGTTACCAAGAACTGTTTCTCAGTTTACTCTACGTCCTGGATATGAGATACTGGATCAGGATCCCATACATGTAATTTGTTATATGGGTTAAAGACAGGTAGAGAATTGGGATTGGGTGATATGTCTCTAAGTAGTAGAGATGGTGCAATTGTTGCAGCCAATGCACTTGGCAAATATCATCTAGTGTTACCAAGAAGTAATGCATTGATTTTGAGCGACTGTTATTCCGTACCAAAAATATTGTGAATATTTTCCTAGATCAAGTGTTGATTGGGTAAGGTACGTTGTATAACAGTATACACGTTCTGAATCAAAACACAGTTCTAACGTACAGAACACACGCAAGAGGAACAATTCAGAAATGAACGAAGTCTTCTGATGGCATTGTAGACTGGGTCATATCGATGAAACAAGACTAGCTAAAGTTCCATAAGGATGCATATTTGAATCCGTTCGAATTTACACCTTATGAAACTTGCCAGTCATGTCTCAAAGACTAGGTGGCCAAATCTCTGTTTACTGGAAACGGAGAAAGAGCTACTGAACTCTTGGATAGATACATGGTGATGTATGCGGTCCTATGTCTACACATACCAGGGATGGTTCCGCATACTTTATTACATTCACCGATGCTCTCTCAAGATATGCACATGTGTTCTTGTTGAAACACAAAATTGAATCTTTTGAGAATTTCAAGGAATATAAGTACGAAATTGAGAACCAGATGGGTAAAAGTATTCAAATCCAACGATATGATCGGAGAGGAGAATACTTGGGCATAGAATTCCGAGACTATTTAAAAGAGAATAAGATTCTCCCTCAGCTTACTCCTCCGTATACACCACAGCACAACGGTATATCGGGGAGGAGGAATCGCACCCTATGAGATATGGTGCACTCTATAATGAGTACTGCTGAGTTGCCTATTTCCTTTCAGGGACATGCATTTGAGAAGATGCATACCTATTGAATAAAGTTCCGATCAAATCCGTTGCATACCACTCCATATGAGATATGGAATGGGAAGAGACAACCTCTTAAACGAGTTAAGATATGGGGTTGTCCGGTCTATGTTGAAAAACAAAATCCGGACAAGCTCGAGACAAGGTCAGTTCTGTGCAAGTTTGTAGGATATCCCGACCATTCGCAAGGGTATATCTTCTACCACACCGAGAAACAAAAGATGTTTTGTTTCTCGACATGCCACCTTTTTAGAAAAGGAATTTCTTGTGGAAGAAATTAGTGGCGATGAGGTAGAACTGGAAGAAGTTCCAGCAAAGCAAACTATAACTGACGATTTGTTGGAACTGGATGATTCAATAGTCCTCGACGAACCGAAGCCACTCCGCAGATCTAGTAGGGTTCCTCATCCACCTGAGAGATACTACGGTATTCTCGTAGATGGTGGGAGCGAGGATTGCATCATGGAGATGATGAACCAACTAGTTTCGAGCAGGCCATCACAAGTGGAGACTATGTGAAATGGCTGGATGCTATGTGATCTGAGATGGAATCCATGTACACCAGCAAAGTGTTGACTTTGCATGTTGCTCCTGAAGGGGTAAAACCCATCGGGAACAAGAGGGTCTTTGAGAAAGATAATTTGGTGTAAATGGAAAAGTTGAGACTTTCAAATCTATGCTTAAGTCCATCAGGATCCTACTTACCATTGCTGCATACAATGACTACGAAATCTGGCAGACTGCAAGTCAAAACCGCTTTTCTAAATGATAATTTAGAAGAAAGCGTGTATATGACACTGCCAGAGGGCTTCGTAGACAGTGGGAGCAGCGGAAGCATGTGCAAGCTGCTTAAATCCATCTACAGGTTAAAGCAGATATCGTGGAGATAGAACATCTGTTTTAATGAAGCTGTCAAAGAGTTTGACTTCATCAAAAAGGTAGATGAACCATGTATAAATAAGAAGGTTGTAGAGAGTATGGTTGTCTTCCTCGTATTGTACGCGGATAACATACTCTTGATAGGAAAGGGTGTTCCTATGCTACACTCGGTCAAGCACCTTTTATCACACAGGTTCTCCATGAAAGAACTAACCGATGTCTCCTACATCCTGGGGATATAGACATATATAGATAGATCTAAATGGGTTTGGGATTGTCCCAATCTACGTATATAGACACCATGCTAAAGGGTTTAGTATGGATGATTCTAAGCGTGGTAATGTACCCGCTTGTTCAGGAATCACTCTCTCCAAAGAGATGTCTCTCGAGACAGATTTGGAGAAGGCTCGCATGCAAGGAATGCCCTATGCTTTGGCAGATGGGTCAATCATGTATGCGATGTTATGTACCAGACCAGATGTGGTTTACTCATTAGGTGTAGTGAATAAGTATCGAAAAGATCTTTGGGAAAACCACTGAACAGCTGAAGAACATTCTTAAGTGCTTGAGAAGGACTAAAGAGATGTTCTTGGTGTATGGTAACGGTGAACTCCAAATGGAGTCCTTTACTGATTCGAGCTTCCAAAGTAATAAGGACGACTAAAAGTCGGTCTCGGGTTTTGTCTTCACCCTCAGTGGAGGGGCGGTATGTTGGAAGGGTTTCAAGCTATATACCGTAGCAGACTCATTGATAGAGGCTAATTACATCGCTACCAACGATGCTGCCAAAGAGCTTGTCTGGATGAATAGAGTTCATGAGATGAACTAGGTTCCTACCATTGGGCATCCAATACCTGTGTATTGTGATGACAATGGAGCTGTGGCTTTGGCCTAAGAACCCCAGTCCCGTTAGCGATCCAGACATATTCTTAGACAGTATCACCTGATCAGGGAGATAGTTGATCTCACGGAGATCGAGGTCAGGAGAGTTGACACAGAGGATAACACAGCGGATCCACTCACCGAGGCCATCCCCCAGATACTATTCGAGAGACTTTTGGGACGTTGGGTATGAGATACTACAACAACTGGCCTTAGTGCAAGTGGGAGATTGTTAGGAATGTGTATGCCCTAGAGGCCATTATTGATGATATAGTGGATGCTTGGACATATATATAGAGGACTTTCTTGCTCGACATGATAGTCTGATATCAGGTTACCTTTATCTTAACATGTAGACTGGTATTTATACTGTCTGTCTCTTACATGTTGATAAAGCTCTTAGGATATATACTTGACTACCAGTATTATGATGAGATCATACTAGTGGGGCCAGGGTGGTCCATAAGTACATCCTTTATTCAGTTCCTAGTCATGGGAATATCGAGACTAGGGCATCGATATTCCAGAGTAGACTAGTGTGTACGTTTCTTGTCCCTTAGAGGGCGATGGCTGATCCCACAACCATTGGTGTGTGACATCAAAGATTGTACACAGGTGCTCATTGAAGAATGGGTACACCAAACAGGACTCGCTGAGGACTCCTATGTGGTAGTATACCTATCGTCAGATAGCAGTCCTCTGGTGACACTGGTATAGGTTAGTCTGTAAACCCGAGATCGTCATAGAGTTTTGTGCGGCTCCAACTATGCTTTGATTTCCTCCCTACCACGCTCAAAGGAGACATGCAAACAGGTGGATTTTGGGTACAGTCCCGAGTCGCATGGAGGCAATGAGCGATATGAGGGGTTTCGTCTTTCCCGGTATTGGGGGTTGATATTGCGCTATGCTCGATTGGCTATAACTAGAAGTCCCTTGCCAGGGCTGCTGCTGAGATTTACTGATAAGTGTTATCAGTAGTTTCTCAAAACGTTATAGGCCAGACATCGACATGACTTATCACGTTACTGGGGATGGCGTTTACCACCCCTAGGCATGATATGCGACATATCAGACAAAGAGACCGAACTGTACGATAGCGTTACTGATAGGCTTCGTGGAGACTATGGACGAGCTTGCTTGTTGATCTTCATATCTCTCAATACCCGGGTAGCCGTTATGTCCAGCTAGTACAGCTGACTGCTTGTGGGTGACTGATGTGATCATCACCTACTGCTGGCTTATTGACGAGTCTTTAGAGTCCTACACAGTTCCCTGGTTCAAGCGAAACGAAGTAGGACACATATGTGATAAATGTGTGGGCCTGATTAAATACGAGTATGTGATACCGTATTGTAATCTGGCAGTTATCTATTATCGGTTCGGTTATATGTGATATAACCAGTTTGTCGAATCAAGTATTGATTTGATAATGTGATATTCAGATAAATGATATTAGTCGGTCATATGTGATGTAACCGGATTGTTAAATTAAGTGTTGATTTAATAATGTGATATATATTATATGTGATATAATTATATCTTAACTAATATCATTAGCTCACTAATTATTCTTCATTATATATATATATATATATATATAATGAAGCATGGCATATGAATTTCTATTTTGTGAAAATAGAAATGAGGTGGAAAATGAGAGCATGGTTGCAAGCATGGGATTTATATTTGTTTATTTATCTTGACCCACTATTCGAGCATGGTTGCAATTTTCTATTGCAAAATTCCATGCTTGAATGAGTGAGGGGTCAAGAGTTTCCATTGATTTTAAGTCCATTCTCAACACTTAGCCATTTTCTTGAGTTGCTCCCATGGTTGCTTTCTAGCTTCTTCTTCTTCCTCAATTGCTATAGTTCAAGCTTCAACCCTTACATGTGATGTGAACCATGAAGCTTGAACACAAACTTGCGAGCTTTTAACATCCCCTACTTCACCATTCTACACTTGACTAGCGATCGAGTGTAGCGTGTTGACTACGCTAAAGTGTTTAGTGTAGAGGTAGCTTGAAATGGAGAGACTTCGCGTGGATCATTTTCGGAACGAACGTCATCGGCGGAAGCTCGTCCAAAGCCTCAAGTGGAGCCTAGTGGAGTCGTGAGACTACTACACGGAGCATGTGAAGTGAAGGACTCGATCTACGAGGGTATAGCCATCTTTCATTTCTCATAGTTTACTAGATATCAAAACTAAACCCTAATCACCTAGCTAAATATCTTGTTAAGTCTGGATTAGCGCCATAAAAAATTTGGATTTGGCATGCTTGATGCCACTTGGACCCCTTGCTGGTGCTAGGGTAGACTTTCACTATACATACACATATTGTTTAACGACCCCTCCATTATCTCAACTTTTCCTTCCCTCAGAATTGCGGGAGCTGGGGGTTTCCATCGTGGATCTTTCCCCGAGGAAAACCTTCCAGCGATTGCTTGACATGGCGGCCCCACAAGCGATACCTCCATAAAGCATAGTGCTCTCTTCTGGACAAGGTTGGTATTCTTTTGCCTTTTTTGTTTTATATTTTTATTATCATGCTGATATGCCCTTCATTTTAAACCACAGTTCTGGAAGCCGACGATGAAGTCGAGATTCTTGATGGACCTGGGGATCTCTCAAACCCGTCTAGCATGACTGTGGGTAAGTGTCGTTTTATTTTTTACTTCATTTTTCTTACTCTATATTTAAAAATACAACTGACTGCACATATATCTTCACAGCTTTGCCAGCCCTGGCCCTATTAGAGTCTCGTATCCCCATGCCACCAGGTCCTTACTCTCGACGCATATCTGTGAGGATGGCAAAACAGAGCGTTTATTCCCTGGCGGCTCTCATCGAAGATCTTCACGCTGGAACTTCTGTCACGGCCGAAAAATTCGCTGCTGAAGCCAACGATTCCTTATCTGTTCTTGCCACTTATCATGACGAGGCATTGGTGCATACCTGGGTTGAGTATTACCGCAGAGTGGAGGCCTGTCTACATGCGATTGAATGCATACACCTTCCCTCCGACATCTTGTCTGTAAAAGCAAGCCTGCATGGATGGATCGAACGATGTGCGGCTAATCTCCAGTCATGTGAGAAAAGGGTCAACCAGAAGTTTTCGGCGAGGGAGTTGTCTTCAAAGGCTTTAGGGGAGCTTCAAGCCCAGCTCACTGTCAAGACCACTCGTGTATATGAAATTTGGCAGGTGCTTCAAGAGGCCATCACAGAAGTGGTGGCTCTCGATAAAGCCGTTATTTTTACACGTGAGATGGTTGATGCCCACAAAGTCGCCGAGCAAGAGCTTGAAAGTTAGTTCGCTTCTGTCACGACCCGAAATAGCATGTGACTGGCCTTGAATCATATGAAGTCTATAGGACCCCATCTAATTCAAGTAAGCCAAAAGCCCAGAAATCTAAAACCATTTTTAAGGAGTAAATAAAGAAAACTAGTTTTTAAGAAGTAAGGAAAACATGTTTTAAAAGCAAGGTTTTTAAATAAGTAAGCCGAATATGCAATTTTTTAAAATCTATAGTCTTTTCTGAAAATTTCGGCAGAGTTTCCTTTGTAAATACTGGTCCCAAACGGGGTACAACATGAATAGTATATATACAATGATAAAAGGCATCTCCAAGCGGGAGCTAGCTTTTCGTCAATCGACGGTCACAACCACGCAAGCAGTATAATATACAACGCCGAAGGGCGAAGATCAAAACTCAAAGGAAAACTCAAAATCAGCATGAAAACCATAATACTACAACGCGCGACTCTAAGGTCGAAATAATACATAACTGGTTTTCTAAGTCTGAAACAATATACAAGTTTGGTTGATGGAATTACTAGATACAACTGAATAATACATGTACAATGGTGGTTCTGATGCAAAAGAACCCACCTACCAAAGCAAATCACTCGTAAGGGAAGCAGTGTGCCAGAAGCCGCAATGGAACCTATACGGCAAAACCTGCAAGAACTGTGGCACAACGGGGGTGAGTTGCCAACTCGTGAATAGAAAACATCACAGAGCAGAAATCGTATGTATGACACAATCCTAGATCAATACGATCCGATATATATATATATATATATATATATATATATATATATATATATATATATATATATATATATATAAACCTCAAATGGATAAGTCTGAAGCATGATAAGGTGGCAATGTAACATCTATACATGAGTGTAGTGCCCAGTGCTCATGCCAGTGCCTCAGGTAATAGCATACCATAAATATGAGGTATGATCAATATCGACTATATCATGAAGTCTATGAGTATGTGGATATCATCCAACTATGTGATCAATGTCATCTATATGTATGTGGATATCGTCCACGTATCACCCAATGACAATAAGCATCATGCATGTAAATATCATAAACATATGCATGGAAGTATGAGGATGTAAATCAACATGTGTCGCTCGTGACATATCAAAATCATGGAACCTGAGTGTCAAGCATCGACACTCGAAAACATCATGAAATCTGTGCCTAGCATCGGCACGTAAATCCTCATATATATATAGGGCTCCGTCAGTTCGGATCGGCCCACGGACTCCGTCAGTCCGGATCGGCCTACATCATCTCTCGACTCTGGTTGGTATCCTCCGGATATCCGCCGAGCCCAAATACTATCACCGATGGGTAGTGCTCCCCTGCCGGGCTTACCGTCTAACATATACGAGTCTTCTTGCCCCGGGGTATCTCACCGAGTCCACCATGTACCCACAGATGGTGCCTACCGCTCCTCGAATCGGGTTTCACATGCCACTCTCAGAACCGAGAAAACACATGGTGGACGCACTGAAATATCATATCAAGGGTAATCGGGTTTTTAAAACAATATATACTCTCTTTTGAAATACCCACGGTTCCTAAATCCAGAAATATCATGGAAACAATATATTTCAATGCGTGTAATCATAAAGCATGATGTATGCGACATGTAAAAGAAATGTAAGCATATCAGTATATCATGCAACATGGAATAGTCATATGCATATATTGAGGGAAACCGCTCCTTTAAAATGAATACAGTTTTAAGATATATCTTGCGGTTCCCAAATCTCTAATCAAGCCAGAATCATCTATGTATGTGCAAGTATGTATGTGTACAGTATGTAAGTACACAAGTATGCCATGCAAGGGATCATATCCCGAATGCAACAGTCCTATAGTGTAGTGACATGGCAATTATCGATGATGAAGTGTGTGAGCCGACAAGCAGGTGTACGTGGAACATACGCATCATCGATAATGGTGCTGGTGTCCTATCAGTATGGTTTTGATATAACAATAACATATTTAACATGCAATGCGATGCAAACAGTAAGAATATACGGCAAATGAATAATAAGCACAACAGTGCAGAATCTACATCAATGTATCTATGTCATACTGTTTTGCCATTTGAAAGAAGACGAATCGGTTTTTTTTAGGAAAATAAGGGCTACGATTTTTTAAGAAAAGATGCGTCTTTTGAAAATATCCGTAGAATCCCTTTTCCTGTCTTTAAAATACTCCCGATTCGTTAGTTTTTGAAATAGGTATGATATCGGCCTAGCCTAACATCTACTAGCAAAACTACAGCTCTAACTAACAAGTCAATCAGGAGGGGTATGGAAACAACCTAAATCCGAGTTGATATATATATATATATATATATATATATATATATATATATATATATAATAGTCGGTGATCCCGCCTCAAAGGTACCGCGTACGATACAATATCATATGACATTCTCGAGTCATGAGTGCGGATCTATCATCAATATAAAGCTCGTACGGTAAATCATCGTACGGCATCCCAAAAGCTGGGTACGGGTCAATATCACATTCATCTCATCAATTATCTGGTATCCTTATCATCATATCTCATGATCTGGGGTACTGATCTATGTCTAGTACAAATCGATACCATCTATATAAATACAAATGCGTGTGTGAAACACACGTCCAAAGGCCCGCTAAAATCTCATGTCGTATCCCAAATACGAATCACATCTTATCACCGATCTTATGGCGCTATGCCCAATCTCATCGACTCATCTCCAATATCATACACTATCCTTATCATCCAGGTATAACCACATCAAAAGCATGTGGGTGCGTGTGGGTGTAAACCTATTCTAGGGTTCGCAACTAGGAACTATACTAGTTTACTTCTAACCCTAATCTAACCATAGTACACCTAAACACATCTAAAATATCCATGTCACGCAATAAGCTATCATATATAGTATAAGGTATATATAGCATCCTATACATCGAACCGCGGGGGTGCTATACGCCATCCACCCGACTTCCCCCGTAGATATAATCTACTCACCTTGCATCCTGCGTGTCGGTGTCGATGTCGCCTTCATCTTCTTCCTCGTATGAAGCCCTCAAGAAGGTACCTACAAGATAGCACAATCGCAACGCATATTAACATCACATCGTAAAACCAAAACGACACGCTAAGGCCTATAGGTTAGAACCTATGGACTACGCTTTCAAAACCATCAAACAATTCTCGATATCGTCGTACAAATGTCAAGTGATCGAGGTAAAACACAAATACGAAAATCCAGAATTTAAAATACGCAAAACGAAACCCGAATCAAAACAGCAACTTAGGAAAAAGGCTCCAGATTCTACCCTAGGTAAAATTGGTCAATCTTGCATATGCCAAGAGTCTATTTTACTGGAGATGGGGCCATGGAAGAAACACGAACCCAAATGGGCCAGGTCTGGCCGCAATTTGCGGCCAGAGGGATTAAATCTACGGCTGGAAATAGGAGTCAGGGGCTAGGGTTTTGGTGGTAGCTTCCTAGGTGCCTGCATGTATCCCTGTCCTTGCAAAATAATTTTTAGAGTCTCCGAGTGATAGCAGATTTCATTTAACCCTCACAGAATCAACAATTTTCCGATATCGGCTTTTCTAAATCCATATTCCGGGGTTCTAGTCTCTGGTTTAGGTCTGAATTCTAGCACTAGGGGGTTTGTGTGGTCTCTACTGAGCTTAATTGCACATCACCACTCTCAAATCCCATAAACCCTAACTAGAATTTTCCAAGTCCACAAAACCACTCAATATCGACATGAAACATGTATGGATGCATAAGAAATTAAAACACTACACTAATGGTGCAGAAATTACCTCCTTTGGCAACTCAAGAATTTTCTTGAGTTGCTCAAAGTCCTCAAAATCTTCTCTTTCTTGATCCATGGGGTAGCTAGTGAACTTGTGTATCTTTTTTGTGAAATGGGGTTTGGGTTTTGAAGTGTTTAGCATGGAGTTTTGGGGAGATGAAGAGGGGAGGGAGAAGGAGCAGCAGCAGCAACAACATGAGGAGAGGGGAGAGGAATGAGTGGGGAAATGGAGAAGAAACGGCTCAAGACTTGGTCAAAGGTAAACCTTACCTTTCTCTCTCTCACCCATACCTATATATTATACTCTTTTCCTTTTCTTTTCTTTTCTTTTCCCCTCTCTAAAAAATCAATAACCATGCTATAAAACATGTAGAAAAGCCATGAAAAAGTAACAAGTGTAAAAATGATATGGTGCATGTTTTGCACAAAACCCGCTTAAAATCCGATTAGCGTTTAATCGCGATTAGCACTAAATTAGCAAATAATTAATCATAAAAACTTGAAATTTGCATAATTCACATAAAACACTCTCTTTTAATAATTTTTCAATTTTTTCCCCAATTTATCGGTATTTAATTATACCGCCTTATTAAAATATTCAATATTTTATTATATTTTATTATTAAATCACAAAAAATCCCCAAAAATAATATTTTATTTTTTTGAAATGTTACAGCTTCATACCAGAATCAACAGGCACAGGCAGGGACTCGTCTTATGGCATTGATAGAGCTCGAAGCATAAGTCTAGCGGAAAAATGACGAACTTGCAGGCTTATTGAACCGTCTGCCGTCTTAGAAATTTTGTTGATGTATATTCTTATCTTTTTGCATTCATTTTGATTCCTGAATAAAATGTATTCATTTTGATCCCTGAATAAAAGTATCTTGTATTCACTTGAACTCATGAATAAAAGACATATTTCATTTCATACTAGCACTTCTCTTTCTGTCGATATCTTGTCTTGGCATAAAGTAGTTTATGTACTCATTTCGGAGTTTGTAGTTTATTCACTCATTTTGGAGTCTCTAGTTTATGGACTCATTTTGGAGTTTGTAGTTTATTCACTCATTCCGGAGTCTCTAGTTTATGGACTCATTTCGGATTTTATTTAGTTTACCTCCCTTGGGTTTATAGGAAAACTTGTCCTGACGTTATAGATAACTGTTCATATCAGAAAACTGCATTTTAATACCGCTCATTCTTTATCTGTTTTGTTATATATCGGTACTATTAATCAGTATCTGCTCAGTAATACAGATTACAGGTATCCGTGACAAAATACCGGAAATACACTTAAAATCATGGATATATCATTTGTGAGCCGACACTGCAACCAGAACTGGAAACCGACCGATATCCAAAGAGATTTTGCGAATAAAATGTGTGCACAATATTTTGGTCCAACACAATGCATGTGTGCACACATGCTCTTTGGCATGGACCATGGGATGGGGCAGCCTTGAATCATGGCACAAGTGGGAATGAGAAGTGATGTGCATTAAATGTAAATTGAATGCATAAAGTGTTGATGTGATTTGTGTCATCAAGTTTCCCTCTAAGCCCTGTGTGCATCCAAGGCTTTTACAGAGAAATCTAGTAGCACCAGTGGACTATATGAGAGAACACAAGACCACACACCTTGAACAAGCCACAGACTCATCAATGATGCCGGCCACATCACCATTTTTACCGAGCTGGCCGGCCCAATATTCTCCAATGCCCCCAGTTTCTCACAAGACCTCCCTTGCTGCCATGCAGCCCTATTTTTATTGTTTGTTTAATCTTCTTTTTTGCCTATAAAAGCAGGCAGTGGGCAAGGGGTCATATCTCTCACATTTTTGCCAAGTTTTGTTCTATACTTTGTAACTCTTTTGTTTTCTTTTTGTTTCCTTGTACATAGCTTTGTATCCCTTGAGCTCCTTGCCTCCTCTTGATCTTGCAACCTCTTCAATGAGCTTGCAAGTTTAAGATTTAGCTATTGATCTCAAGGTTGTATCTTGGACATAATAAAGATATCATTTTGCACTCTTGGGTTCTTAGTGTTCTCTCTCTTTATTCTTATCTTGCTCTTTTACTTTCTTGCAATTTATTACTTGCTCTTTCTTATCTTGCTCTTTACTTACTTGTTCATTACTTGCTCATTTACTTCCATGCTTTACTTTCTTGTAATGTCTTTTCTTTTCTTTGTTCTTTTCTTTGCTTTTTCTTTTTGTGTTGGTTTGTTAATATGGTGTTGTTAATATGTTGTTGTGAATATTGTTGTTAGGAAAAAGAGTGGTTTTGTAAGTTAAGCTTTCGTTTCTCATTTCCTCTTCCCGATCTTTTCCATTAAACTCCGCCCAAAATTTACGCAAGCGCTCCGTTAGGCACCCTATCCTACCAAGGTATCAGTGTTTCCTAACCGCGACCGGTTGCGTTCGGATTGGCCGGAGGCGAAAGCAAGCGACAAGAACGGACGGACGAGGGTCAATAAACCGGATTTTACTAATACCGTGCTTAAGAATCCTAATCCACGTTTTTACCGATTGCTCTAGCTTTAGTGGTCGAGCTCGGCTCAAAGGACTTTAGTGCGGAAATCCTTAACTTACACTATATTATCTAATCCTAACAACCTTTAACTTTGCATATAACCCATAGGATAGATACGAACAATTCCGCCCACGCGCATTAACTCATGAGAACAAGAACTTAAAACGCTCTGTCTCCCTGTGGATCGACCCGTGCTCACCGTGGCTAGCTGCAAAACGACACCGTCCTGATCGCGGTTAAATTTTAGAACTCTTAAAAACTCGACACGCCAAAAGCGTGCGATCAAATGGCGCCGCTGCTGGAGAGACTATAACGTTTTTATTTTTGTTATTTCGGGTTAATCTTGTTAATATCCATCTAACACTTTTCTAAAAACAAACTAAAAATATCAAAATTTCAATACCAAAACAAAAAAAAAACTAACTTTGCTAACAATTTTTTCTCTCTGGAAATAGGACTTGCTCACATTCTGGGATTAAATAGAAAAAGTAAACAATAACAGTGAGGCACTAGTGGAGCACTTTGACTGCAGAAGAAGTTTGGAGACCAGATTCCTAAGTTGGACCGGCGACACGCCCTGATATTCCGAGCTCGCCGGCCCCTTTGCCTCCTTCTGACTCCAATTTTTTGTATATGCTCCATTGTTTTGTTTTTTTCCCTATTTTTATTGTTTGTTTTTTTTATAATTTTTAGTGTGTAGGTATATGGGCATTCGTATCGCTTTTCACACTAAAAATCCATTTTCCGACATTTGTAGATTTTTACGGATTTGCGAACGGCGATTGTGGGGAGCAAAGTGTACATTCAAAGTTAAGGTGATTGCGAAGTACAGTGCCAAACATCCGGGTAGTTTGACCCACGCAAGCAAACGTTTCAATCTATTCGGATTCATTTCAACGGGGGTTTCCTAACCCAAAAACTTAACGGTACGTACTTTACTAACACCTTCTTCTCAAATCCGACGCATCCACTATTCTATCTTTGTAGGATTCTTTGCAAGTTCGCTACCAAACGCCAAAATTAACTAACCCATATTTGTTGCAGTGCCGAGCTTAAACATAAAAAATGATTGTTTGAAATTTTGAACAAATTTTTTCATTGAATTGCACATTGCATACATTAATACAGACTTAAGGGAAAGCGAACCCCACAACATACGGTAAAGGATTTCATCCCCTTTTCCGTGGCCCACAAATCACGAATTGAGCATAACGTACACCCGCACAAAGATTAAACGAAACTAGACTTTAAGCCTTAAGGACTTCGCGCTCACTAGGAGAAATTAACTGTGTTTAGAACACCGCTTAACGGTATATCGTTTACGAGATGTCTAGAAAAGTGTTCACGGCAAAACCGCCAAAAGAGAAAGGGTTATCTAATTAAAGACCTTCGCGAAAGTGTCGGAAAACCTCCCTTTATCTCTGCACTTACCTGGTCTCGTGATCGGTATATCTTGAGCTCGTTTCTCGACACAGTTTTCTTCGACAATCAAGTCTTGAGCAGGTTTAGTTGACCTAGGTGAACCCTAGACCGATTAGGTGCGTAGTATTTTTGTGTCGTGATTATTTTTTTTCCAGATTCTTTTTTCTGTATATTTCATTTTTTGTTAATAACTAACTAAAAAAAACACATTCTTTTTCCTCTCTTCTTCTTCTCTTCGTATCATGGGTACCCCACATCGAAAAACTCTTGCCGAATTTTGGTACCCACAACAAGACATAACTTCTTACGGTTCTTGCTTTGGACGAACTTCGAACGATCCCTCCATGCCAAAAATTTCTTTGAAAGATCGGATAGACGCGTTTAGGACAAACAATTGGACTCCGCAATCCACTTTGTATCAACCGTTTCAACCTTCACCATCTTCTTACGTTGATACCCCTTTTTCGAGTTATGTTGTAACTCCAAGACCCATGTCTATTGCTGAACGTATCGAACAATCCCGTAGCCGATCTTTCACTCCTTTCACCACTTCCAATTCTTTTGATAAACAATTCCAATCACCTTCATATCCGAATGTTGATCCTACTCCTGTCCAACCATTCAATTCCTACCAGTCCTACCCGACTTTTGCGCCTTCCCTAGACATTTCTTCTGAACCGTCATTTGGAAGTTTCCAGTATCAAAACAACTTTGAATCTTTTATTGAAACCCATTCACAACCCATGTCTAGTCTGGAACAGTCGTTAGAAGACTTTAGAGAAGCGTCGTACCAACAAATAATGGATTTGAATGCGTCCATGGCCGCCCTCATACAGCCTAACGAATGGGTTGCTGGTTTTCAACTAGCTCCAAATTTTCCAATATATGATGAGGCGGTACACCCTTCCAAATCAAACCTACCCGTTCCAAATTGAATCCCACAACTCCGGGTTCGAATGTCTATCAAGGGTCCCAAATGATTTACCAATTGAAGATAGAATGATTAATGAGTTGTGCGACTTTGTAGTGTTTGATTTGCTAAATTATGAAGGGACTTTGTCGAGTGAAACTGCACCCAATTCCTTTGACCTCTGTACCTCCATCTTAGAACCGCAATTGATAGAAATCCATGCTTTTGATGAGGTGTCTGAGAAAATTAATTTTCACTTGATTGAGGATATCGACGCTGGGAATATTTTGGATGATGAACCCACAGTTTTAGATGAGTTTTTCTCTCCAATTCATCATCCCGGGTCATTAACTGTTTTTTCCGAACTCCATATCCGTCTTGATTTTGATGAAATTTGCATAGATAAGCTGAAGTTCGAGGAGACTTTTGAGGATATTTTTGAGGATGAACCAGTTTTACTTGATGAATCGGATTTTTCAACTCATCCTGTCCCTTTCACTGACTGTGTATACCTTCCTGAACCTCTAACTGATGCCCTTCCTCGATCACTTCCCTCCATCTTTTCCATCGTTCCGACTTCGCAAGAAATCGTATCAATTTCATTTCTTATGTCTGGTTTACCAAGTTCGGCGTACCCATGTTTTCTCACGAATCTTGAGGGATTTGACCCCATCTCTCGACGGGTTGATAGATCAGCACAATCGCTTTTTACACATCGGTCATTACAAATTGTGCTAATTTATTCACTCCATTTTCACCCTCAAATTCGTACTCCATTTCTTTTCCCCTTCCTCTATTCTTCTCCTCATATACCAGGACCGTTTACCACTTCTATCCCCATACGGTCCCGCGTATTCTCCATTTCTTTCCTCACCGCATTCTTTCACCAACCAGCACACTACAGAGATAGAATTTTTGAATGGTTGGTGCTCACTTTTGGCCTATGTAAGGCCTTGTATAGATTGATACTATTCTTTCCCCTAATCCTGAACTTCAATGCTTAACAGTGGAAACACTGTTTTACTTAAGTTTGGGGGGATCCCTTTTTGTGTATATATTTTTGGTTTTCTTTTTTGTTTTGTATATAATTTGTTTTTGGGGAGCGCCGACAATTTTGACCCTCTCGGTGTAGCCTGACAGTGAGGGCACTGTCAAGTTTAAGTTTGGGGGTGTGCTCGGTAAGCTTTCTTCCTTCGCATTCATATGTATATTTTGCATTTGCATCCTTATTTTAAAAACCCATAAAAATCGAATTTTTTTCCAAAATATATAAAAACTTTGTCGTCAAGTTAGCTAATAGGGTAACTTAGATTTTTATTCCGATAATTTAGTTGATACGTTAGAAATAACTAAATCCTAGGTTTATGAATTGAAAACTATAAAAATAACCCTCATTCTATTTAATCTTGGTAATTATACGTCCTTACAGTTTTTTTTATAGAAGTAGGAAATCTTGAGTTCAGTTCTTGAGTTAAATCGAGATGAAGGGAAAGTATTGAAACTTTACTGAAAGATAAGTCTGAAAAATAGTTTCTATCCTTGCGTCCAAACTTAGAAAGTATATACCCTACAAAACTGCACATACACACACCTTGAAACTTGAGATAGTAGAGGATACCTAGAAATACTCTTGCCTGAAAACCTTGTATGAAAGAAAAAACGGTATTTAAAGCTAAACACCAAAAAGAGCATACTGAAAAATATATCCGGTCTTGAAAAAGAAAAATAAAGAAAAAAAAAAAAATAAAGTCAAGACTTGGAAACTGCTATTTACGCTTTAAGCTCACACATTCAGTAATCGGCCGTTAGTGCCTCAAGAAGCATTAATAGTCGCATGAAAGGTGTGTGAGCAAATCCGTCCATCATTAAATGAAAAGAAGTAGTATTAGGTATTAAGGCAAGGGTACTATAGCTTGAATTGAATTCTTAAGTGTAGGGGTGAATAATTTACACACACGTAGGGGTATACAATCAATTTTTGGAGGAAAGATAGAAATAAAGAACAAGACTTACGTTTTCCATAAAACTGATAAAAAATCCCTGATTTGAGACCGCACTTTAGAAGGAAAACTCAGGAGAGACCGAGATCTTTTAAAACTGTAAAACGTATAGGATCTGGGGTTAAATAGATAGGAGGTATGAAATATAAGGGTTGGATATTTCTAACTTAGGATGATCGAATTTCTAACATAGATACTGAACTGTAGGAGTAGAATTGACGTTAACTTATGAAACTAGCTTGACGGGATTTTGTGGGTAGTATCCGCTGAAAACCCTCAGGAGACAACACTCCTTCTACTAGGGACACCTAGAGCTTTAACGGCTTATTGTACGTGCTCAGTGCAATCGCGTTCCCTGCGAAAGTGAGGCTAGGATTTTGTTTTGCTCGGGACGAGCAAAAGATATGTTTGGGAGTATTTGTTCATATCAGAAAACTGCATTTTAATACCGCTCATTCTTTATCTGTTTTGTTATATATCAGTACTATTAACCAGTGTCTGCTCAGTAATACAGATTACAGGTATCTGTGACAAAATACTGGAAATATACTTAAAATCATGGATATATCATTTGTGAGCCGACACTGCAACCAGAACTAGAAACCGACCGATATCTAAAGAGATTTTGCAAATAAAATGTGTGCACAATATTTTGGTCCAACACAATGCATGTGTGCACACATGCTCTTTGGCATGAACCATGGGATGGGACAGCCTTGAATCATGGCACAAGTGGGAATGAGAAGTGATGTGCATTAAATGTACATTGAATGCATAAAGTGTTGATGTGATTTGTGTCATCAAGTTTCCCTCTAAGCCCTGAGTGCATCCAAGGCTTTTACAGAGAAATCTAGTAGCACCAGTGGACTATATGAGAGAACACAAGACCACACACCTTGAACGAGCTACAGACTCATCAATGAGGCCGGCCACATCACCATTTTTACCGAGCCAGCCGGCCCAATATTCTCCAAATGCCCCCAGTTTCTCACAAGCCCTCCCTTGCTGCCATGCAGCCCTATTTTTATTGTTTGTTTAATCTTATTTTTTGCCTATAAAAGCAGGCAGTGGGCAAGGGGTCATATCTCTCACATTTTTGCCAAGTTTTGTTCTATACTTTGTAACTCTTTTGTTTTCTTTTTGCTCCCTTGTACATAGCTTTGTATCCCTTGAGCTCCTTGCCTCCTCTTGATCTTGCAACCTCTTCAATGAGCTTCCAAGTTTAAGATTTGGCTATTGATCTCAAGGTTGTATCTTGGACATAATAAAGATATCATTTTGCACTCTTGGGTTCTTAGTGTTCTCTCTCTTTATTCTTATCTTGCTCTTTTACTTTCTTGCAATTTATTACTTGCTCTTTCTTATCTTGCTCTTTGCTTACTTGCACTTTCATTACTTGCTCATTTACTTCCATGCTTTACTTTCTTGTAATGTCTTTTCTTTTCTTTGTTCTTTTCTTAGCTTTTTCTTTTTTTGTTGGTTTGTTAATATGGTGTTGTTAATATGTTGTTGTGAATATTGTTGTTAGGAAAAAGAGTGGTTTTGTAAGTTAAGCTTTCGTTTCTCATTTCCTTTTCCCGATTTTTTCCATTAAACTCCGCCTAAATTTTACGCAAGCGTTCTGTTAGGCACCCTACCCTACCAAGGTATCAGTGTTTCCTAACCGCGACCGGTTTCGTTCGGATTGGCCGGAGGCGAAAGCAAGCGAAAGAACGGACGGACAAGGGTCAATAAGCCGGATTTCACTAATACCGCGCTTAAGAACCTTAATCCACATCGTTGCCGATTGCTCTAGCTTTAGTGGTCGAGCTCGGCTCAAAGGACTTTAGTGCGGAAATCCTTAACTTACACTATACTATCTAATCCTAACAACCTTTAACTTTGCATATAACACATAGGATAGATACGAACAATTCTGCCCACGCGCATTAACTCGTGAGAATAAGAACTTAAAACGCTCCGTCTCCCTATGGATCGACCCGTGCTCGCCGCGGCTAGCTGCAAAGCGACACCGTCCTGATCGCTGTTAAACTTTAGAACTCTTAAAACTTGACACGCCAAAAGCGTGTGATCAATAACCCCTGCTCTTTGCGACAGAGGTCCGTTAGGCTTTGTGGTATTAGGGTTTTAGTCCATGGTACCGTCGCGTTGGATGATGCATTTCCCGATATGCAGTCTTTACGCTGCTGTTCGAGTAGCCCCGCGAGTGTCGTATCTCTGACCCTTTCGGGGATTGGACAAGACGTTTTCAAGTAATCTTCTTAGACAGTTTGACCGTCGGAAGAGCAAGCGTTAGGAATTTTGCCATGCCGCTTTTTACTTGAGGTTAGGTTCAGTTTGGGAGCCCCGATGAGTCATAACTACTCCGCACTGGTGTGGGATGATCTCCGTTACTCTATCGGGTTTTATTTGAGTTACCGTCAAGATCCCGAAGTTAGGAATTTTGCCTTCGCTTCCTTTTGATTTTGCTATTTTGGAGCCTTTGTTGACATTGCGTCTGCTGTAACGAGAAGAATGTCAGGATAGTCTTTAGGTTGTTTTGTGAACCGTTAAGACTTGGAGCTAGGAATTTTTCCATGGCCCCATTTTGTTTCGACCCTAGGGTCTTTTGTTGACGTCGCATCTGCATTCTGCTGGAGTAAGAGGGAACGCCGTTGTTGATATTGCGTCTACTGTAACAAGACGAATGTTAAGGTAGTCTTTAGGTTGTTTTGTGAACCGTCAAGACTTGGCTCTCCCTTTGACGGAGCCTGGTGGGAAAACATAGTTCCCTTTTTCATTTATGCCCATGGATTGTATACAGGGGTCAGAGTAGACTCACCTGCAGGGTAGAGGAAATTTTATTTTATTTTATTTTTTATTTCCGCGAAGCTTTATCTTTTCAGCTTTTCATATCGCGAAAGTTGCGATTGTCCATTCATTTCGGCTATTTATCGTGGTGCCCAATCATTTCGGCTATTTTTATATTTTTACTCGCTGCTTTTTATTGCGAGTTACCAAACATTTCAGCTATTTTATATGCATATATTTTTTCGCTCGCTGATTTTTAAAGCGAGTCGCCCCATCATTTTGGCTATTTTTATATGCAATTTTTGCTTGCTGGTTTTTATTCCGAGTATGGAACTTAATATCTGATACCAATCTTGGCATCAGTATCGCTGCGACTGGAATATTGCCAGGAGCGAATCATCATTTGCCGTGAAAGGACTTGGAGTTTGACACCGATTTGGGTATCAGCATCGCTGCAACTGGGATATTGCCAAAAATGAATCATCATTTTCCTGTGCTGGTTTGAACAAAGGTGGCTTAGTACACAGGGTTAGGATCCTGTCGACTAAGACTTTTCGACTTTATAAGCCGTAAGGGTCACATAAAGTTATTTCTCCCTGCGAGTCGTGATGATCTCGTAGGCGTATTTTCTCCTTAGGAATTGTGGGTATTCCTAAGTGTGTGTTCTCTTATAAGTCGTAAGGATATTACAAGAGTGTTTTCTCCTTATAAGTCGAGAGGACTTACAAGTGTCGTTCACCATATGATGACATTCCTCGTCATTGGTGAAACTTGGTGTGGGAAATCGTTTATTTGTTCCCGTAGATTGTATACAAGGGCCAATATTGGACCGCCTGTAGGGCAACTTGGGGAATACGACGGGTTAAGAATAGGTCAGGTCCCTGTAGCCTAAGGCTTTGAATCCTATGAGCCGTGAGGATCTCATAAGAGGAGTTCTCCTTACGAGTCGAGAGGATCTCATAAGTAAAAATTTTACAAGATTGCGCCCTTCCGAGTTTTCACAAACTCGTCGGTAGCCCTGCTGTTTTTACTCACGGCGCCCTTTCGGCTTTTCATCCGTGCCCATTTTGCTTGTGGACATACCTTTTTTCTTTTTTTTTTTCCTTCTTTTTTTAACGAGATCGCGCCCTTCCGGGTTTTCACAAACTCGTCGGCAACCCTGCTGTTTTTACTCACGGCGTCCTTTCGGGTTTTCAACCATGCCCATTTTGCTTGTGGACATACCGTTTTTTTTACCTATCGGTTTGCCAATAGGACTTGGGTTGCAGTCTTCACCGTTGGAGCTTTGATTGCAACACATATCTCAATGGTGGATATTGTCATATTTCGGGCGATGCGCCATGTTTGAGGCGGCACGTTAGTTTTAGGACATTCCGGTCCATTGTTAGTTTAGGGACATCTCGGTCTGTTGCCAGTTTAAGGACGTAATGGTCCATTATCACCATTTTTGAGGTGAGGCTTTAGTTTAAGGACATTACGGTCCGTTGTCGTCATGTTTGAGGCGATATTTTTCAGAATACCACTTAGAGTCTTGACTCAAGAAGATAACAAGCAGACACGAGCGTCGTCATCTGTAACATTTCAGAAATATAAAATATTATTTTGGAAATTTAATATTAAAATAATATATTTTGCAAAAACTATTCGATTGCAAATAGAGTTTTTTCGTAAAATGGTATAAGTATATACCAATATTTAGAAAATAATTGGAGATTAAAATGATTTATTCATTAAAAAGATATTTATCGGATTATGGCATTTTTATAATTAATTATATGCAAGTTTAAATTAAAATTGATTAGTGCACTACTAATCGCGATTAAACCAAATCCGTATTTTTACATTTTTCCATGGCTACTGCACCATGTCATGTGACATTTTGGTTGCATATTGTTTTATTGTGTTTGGTTTTATTTAAAAAGAAAAGAAAAGAAAGGAGATGCCATGGTTAATGAGTGAGAGTGTAAAACAAAATAGATATTTGTGAGAGAGAGTGAGCTTAAGAGAGAGAGAGAGAGTAACCCTTGACTTCTTCATTCTTCTTCTTCCTTCTTCATTCTTCACCAAATCCTTCATCTCCTTCACCCTCCTCTACCTTCATGTATCATCTCCAATTCATATCCAAAACCCTATGCCACCTTCACAATAAATGCGCCCTACCTATTCCTAAACACTATGGACCATTCAAGTTTGGATTTTGAAAACTTTGGGCAACTCAAAAATTTTCCTAAGTTGCCAAATGAGGTATATTTCATTTTCTTTAGTTAAGTTATTATATTAGTGTATCCTATTTAGTTTAGAATTCTTATTAACTAGGTTTTGTGAACTTGGAAAATTCCAAGTTGATGTTAAGTGGTAAATTGAGGTGTATTTGAAGTTTAGTTGTGACTACAACCCCTGTAGTGATAGAAATTCGGACCAAAACTGAATTAGAACCCGATATACGAACTTAGAATTTCCCCGATATCGTATTTTGTGAGAATTGTGACTTCGCTGTAGGGTCTGCTATGACCCGAGACCACCATAAAATAAGTTGCTATCACAGTGAGACGAGCAGGCACCTAAGAAGCTATCCTTGAAACCCGAGCTCATATTCCCTAAACATGGCCACAGATTTATTCTTTGTGGCCACAATTTGCGGCCATATTTGGGAGTCTCGTATTGATTTTTGGTCCATGGATTCCTTATCTGATATCTTGAGTAACCCTATATGCAAAATTAGCTAGTTTGACCTAGGGTAAAATCTGGGATAGATTTCCTTAGTTGCTAATTTGTGTTTTTCGATTTTTGAAACTTGGGATTTGGTATTTGATATCGTATTTCGTCGTTGGACGTTTGTACGTCAACGGACGAGGGTTATTTGGTTGATCTTGCATGCGTAAGCTATAGGTTCTAACCTATGAGCACTTCGTGTGCCGTAGCGGTTTTCTGGACTTGGTTTTAATTGCATTTCGATATGTGTTGAATTGTAGATACCTTCGCGTGGACTTCCGAGATGACGAAGCACATCGACTTCGGTTAAGCGAGGAGTTTAGCAGGTGAGTAGATTTATATCTACGGGGAAAGTCGGATGGATGGCGTATAGCACCCCCACAACCATTGATATGGAAAGATTGTTATATAAATTATAATTTTGATAAAGGATATGCTACGAACTTACGGACATGATTGAAGGTTTTAGTAAGAGATAATGTGATAAAAGTTGACACTAATGGATATATTGGCTTGAGAATATGATATATGTATATAAGATAACATGATGTGGGATATTGATATGATAGATATAGATGACTTGGATTGATATATGAGAATATGAAATGAGAAAGTGAATCATGATAAGTATGAATTGAAAGAGAACAAGTATGAGTTGATAATGGTATGATATGAGATCGAGATCGATACGACTTGAGATTAATAAGATATGACGTATATGCAAGATATCATTATATGAGATTGATACAAATGTAATTTGAGATATATGTGTATATATATTTATTTATGCGGATAAAGAGTGATATGCCGTACGAGATTTTAGATCCGTATCCTTATTGATGAATAGGACGATTGAATCCCTATTCTGTTTGATGTCACTGTACGATAGATTACCGTACGTGATGAGATGTACCGGATGATTGATCCGTGCTAGTGATTTGAGGATGATGATCGAGGATTATTGTCATATTGGATGTTATGAGGCGGGATCGCCGACGTAGGATATTACCCCTTATGATGTACATACCACATTTCGGTATTTAATGCTATATGATATCATTTGCTATTACACCTGCACAATTACCGTTGACGAGTATGTTACACTTACACAGATTTTCCGGCTCACACACATTCTTCATCGGTAATTGCCATGCCACTTACACAGTAAAACTGTCATATCATGAGATTAATCTTAAATGTAAAAGTACATTCATTGTTTAGTACCATCACTTGACATGCTTACATGATATACTCGATATGCTCATATTACTACTCTATGTTGCATACACCGTACTTTATGGTTATATGCTTGAGATGCTGTTTTCATGAGATCTCTGGATTTGAGAACCGCAGTTATATTTCAAAGGGAATTATGTATTGCTTTAAAACGCGGTTTCTCTTGATATGGTATTTTGAGGTGTCCACCATGAGTTCTCGATTCTCAGTAGTGATTATACCCGATTCAAGGAGCGGTAGGCACCGTCTGCGGGTATATGGTGGACCCGGTGAGGTACCCCGGGGCAAGAAGATTAGTATTGTTAGGCGGTGAGCCTGGCAGGGGAACACTACCTACCGGTGATATTTTTGGGCTCGGCGGATATCTGGAGGATACTGACCGGAGTCGTGAGATGCTATGGGTCGATCCGGACTGACGGAGCCCGAGATAGTTTGGCACGGCGGATATCTGGAGGATACCGACCGTAGTCGTGATATGGGCCGATCCAGACTGACGGAGCTCGAGATATGAGGATTTACGTGTCGATGCTGGACACGGGTTTCATGATGTTTCGAGTGTCGGTGTTGGACACTCAGGTTCCATGATTTTGATGTGTCGTTGATGGACACACGTGGTTGATATCCTCATATATATATATACATGCATATGTTTTCATAATGTTTCGAGTGTCGATGTGGGACACTCAAGTTCCATGATATTAGTTGTGTTATTGATGGACAAATGGATGATATCCACAAGCATACATGCATACGATGTCGGATGTTTATTTATATATGTCATTGTATTGATCGATTGTTGATATATATGCATATGTGGTCACCCTAGATATCATAGTATTGCCTTCAGGATATAGTGACCTAGGAAATCGTTGTCTTATTCAATTTCTACCCGCTGATGTTTTCTATTCACGAGTTGGCAACTCACCCACGTTGTGCCACAGTTCTTGCAGGTTTGACCGCTTGGGATCAATTGCGGTATCGCTGGCACACAACTTCATCCAGGGTGCTTTGTTTTGGTAGGTGGAACACATGTTAGATCGTGCCCACTCTCGTACTTTATATTCCGCTGTATCTAGATAAACTCCATCAAATCAAATCAGAAACTAGAAATTTTATATTGGTAGACCTAGTCAGACTTTGGTATTGTGCTGGACTTATAGCGATGGATTTATGTTTGCTTCTTGAGTTTTGATGTCTTGCTTATTTATTGTTCCTTCTGGGTTGATCTTCGCCGTTGGGCGTTGTATATATGTTATTATGTGGTTGTTATTCTGCCAATTGGCGAAGAGCTAGCTCCCGCTTGGGGGTGCCTATATATTGTTGCGTATATCGTTTTGGATCAAAATATACAAGGGAGGTGCTGCCCAAATTTTTAAAGACAAAACATGTTTTCAACTAGTATAACCCACTTGCATTTTCATGTCTCATTAGTTATGCATTTAAATAAAAATATGATTCATTATACCTTTATTTCAAACTGCACTCCCACTATTTTCCGTAAAAAGGTTTAGATTTTCTGGGCTTCGACTTGATATACGTTACGCCTTTAGACGTTGCATAATTTAAGTGCCGGTTACGTGCTAAATTATGGGTCATGACATCATCTATCATTGACCTAAGTCATGACTCGTCAAGCGTGGTATTTCTTGAGGAATCGGCTATTTATTGGCCGGAAAGGTCTTTCGCCATGCATATCCATGAGCAAATAGGCCCCATCTTGATAGACCTTATCTATGATGTACGAGCCTTCATAGTTTGGCTCAAATTTCCCCCGTTTTGCACGATTGAGGATCATAGGTCTTTTGAAGACTAGCACGAGTTCGCCTTGGCGGAATGTTCTCGGTCTAGTCAGTTTTTCGTATGAGCGCGTCATCCTTGCTTTGTAAGCTTCTAGGTGTTGCTGCGCCATGAAGCGAGTTTCATCGAGGGCGTCGAGCTCCTCAAGCTAAAGCTGGGAATTTTCATCATCTGTTAGCTCGTATCGAGCCACTACTTGGAGAGAAGGGAATTCTATTTCCAATGGAAGGACTGCTTCCGTGCCGAATACCAACGCGTATGGTGTTGTATTCGTAGCCGTTTTAAACGTCATTCGGTACGCCCAGAGAGCTTCGTGTAGTCTCTCGTGCCAGTCCTTTTTGTTTATGGACACCGTTTTCTTTATAATCTTGGTCAAGGTCTTGTTGAAAGCTTCAGCTAGACCATTAGCTCGGGGATTATAGACGGAAGAGTATCTCCAGTCTATTTTGTGCTGTTCTGCGAAGCGGCTGATTTTATTGCTCCCGTAAGCTGGCCCATTATCCGAGATTATCCATCGCGGAGTACCGGACCGGTAGATGACATGTGTCTTGAAGAAATGGAGAATATTCTCCGTCTTCACTTCCCTTAGTGGTACTGCTTCCACCCACTTAGAAAAGTAGTCAGTCGTTGCCAGTATGAACCGGTGTCCTTTGGATGATGCGGGCTCAATGGGGCCGATTATATTGGTTCCCTATATTTCGAACGGCCAGCTAGCTATCGTTGGGTGTAGCGGATTTGGATGTTGGTGGATGAAGTCCCTATGAATCTAGCATGAGTGACACTGCTTCGCATATTAGAGACAGTCCTAAATCATTGTGGGCCAATAGTAACCCATTCTTTTGATCTTCAGCTTCATCTTTGGTCCGGCTTGATGAGGACCGCAGAGTCCGTCGTAAGTTTCTTGGACAACCCTCTTTGCTTCTTCTGGCCCCAATCACCTTAGCCACAGACAGTCAAGCGACCTCTTGTATAGACTATTATTGACGAAGGTGAAAGACAGAGCCCGTTTCATGAGCAAATGTCTTGACGACGCATTTTCGAGCGTTCGATGGGATTTGAAGTAGTCTATGAAGACTTCCCTCCAATCTTTGACCTTTTCTTGGTCCTCTATTCGGAGGACTGCTTGTTTGGTCGTTTCTTTTCCTTCAGATGGCTCCACTGAATCCTCTGAAGATAGTTCTGCTGGCACGAGAACCCAGCGGCTTTGCACAACGATCCTTACGTCATCGAGATTTTCGTCAGCCAGATCCTTAGCAAGCTTGGCTAATACATCCGCCTTGCTATTTTCCGCACGCGATATGCTTTCCAGGATTTAGGAGGGGATTTGTGTCAGCAGTTGCTGCACTCTCCTACCATATTTTATCAACTCTGGTTTGCAGTCTGATAGTCGCCATTTACTTGGCTAACGACCAACTGGGAGTCTCCATATATGAGGAGGTTTTCGATTCCTATATCGACAGCGATCTTAAGACCTGCTATCAAAGCTTCATATTCAACCTCATTGTTTGTTCTTGGTTCCGTTAAGGAAAGGGCGAAACGCATTATCCCTTCTTGCGGAGTCACGAAGATGAGGCCCACCCCGGCTTTGATTATAGGGGTGTTATTCTTCCGCTTCTTCATGGAAGATGCTCCATCGAAGTAGAGTTCCATCGGACATTATTTCCTTCCTCCTCCCCTTCAATTGTGTCGAACGCGTGTTCGTATGGCAATTCGCAATTTAAGGGAGAATCGGCTGGTATCGGATGCTCAGCGAGAAAGTCGGCGATGACCTGACCTTTCACTGCCTTGAGGGGTCGATACGTTATCGAGAATTCCATCAAGAGGAGGGTCCATTTGGCAAGCCTTCCTGTTAGTATGGCCCTTAACATCAGATATTTGAGAGGATCCATCTTTGATATGAGATGGACCTCATGTGCCAAGGCATAGTGCATGAGCTTCGTTATCGCAAAGATCAATGCCAGACAATGCTTTTCGATGGGGGAGTAATTGTTTTCTTCCCCCAGGATAACTCGACTCAAATAGTAGAGAGCTATCTCTTTCCCTGATCGTTCTTCTGTGCCCATAGCGCGCCTAGAGAACCTTTAAGGGCCGTTGTGGACAGGATGAGGGCTTTCCTTTGACCGGAGCGGTCGGTACTGGCGGGTTCTGCGCACTTTGGCATTTATAATCCCAAACGAACGGGGTCCCCTTCTTCATTAGATGGCTGTAGGGGCGGCATTTTCCGGAGAGGTTGGCTATGAACCACCGGATATACGCGAGCTTTCCTTGGAGAGACCGCAGTTGTTTAAGAGATCTTGGCATGGGCATTTCCATAATCGCCTTGATCTTTAATGGGTCTATTTCGATACCTCGGTGTCGTATGATGAATCCTAGGAATTTGCCTGAGGAGACTCCAAACGCGCATTTCAGAGGGTTCGTCTTTAGATTGTATTTCCAAAGATGCTGGAACACTATGTTCAGATGTTCCCAGTACTCCTCATACGGTTTGCTTTTCACCACAAGGTCGTCAATATAGCATTCGACAATCTAATGTATGAGGTTATCGAAGATCTTCGTGATGGCCCTTTAGTAGGTAGTGCATGCATTCTTCAAACCGAAGGGCATCACCTTATAGTAGAATATGCCTAGCGGAGTCCGGAAGGTGGTGTGCTTTTGGTCTTCAGGATGCATTTTTATTTGATTGTAGCCTGAAGATCCATCCATGAAGGAGAAGTCCTCATGAGTGGACGTGTTATCGATCATCAGCTCGGTAACAAGTACTAGGAAGTCATCCTTCGGACAAGCTTTGTTACGGTCTCGAAAGTCCACGCAGATCCGCACTGTTCCATTTTTCTTCATCACTGGAACAATGTTAGCAATCCAATCAGGATACTGAACTTCTTGGATGAAGCCTGAGTCTATTAGTTTCTTGACTTCGGCATTGATACTCATCTCGAGTTCGAGATGCATTCTTCTTAGCGCCTGTTTGACTGGCTTGATGTCTGGCGATATAGCCAGTTTACACACCGCTATTTTTGGATCCAGTCCCAGTATCTCGGAATAGTTCCATGAGATGAAGTCTTTATATTGCATAAGCACGTCCTTTAGTGTGGCGACCTGTTTTTTAGACCACAGCTCACTGACGAACGTGGGTCTCGACTCATTTTCCGTGCCCAAGTCAATTTTCCTCAGGTTGTCTGTCGTAGTGTGTATCCCATCTTCCAGCTCTTTTGGTGCTGGTGGAAACTCTGAGATCACCTCATCCTCGT
This sequence comes from Agapanthus africanus, assembly GCA_030015575.1. Lineage (NCBI taxonomy): Eukaryota > Viridiplantae > Streptophyta > Magnoliopsida > Asparagales > Amaryllidaceae > Agapanthus > Agapanthus africanus. Next base: position 830,721,447 of record JASDDO010000019.1, read on the forward strand.
CTTTATTTGCGAAGTACCTGAAGGAGTCATCTATAGTCTCATGCCCTCCCTCCTTTGAGAGTGTTACCACATGGCAGGTATGGGTTTGCTTCCATTCATGACATTGAGCTGGTCCTGTCCTCACGGTATAAGTCCTCTTTGGCTCATGTTTTTGCGGCGGGGTTACTTTCCAGCTGTCGGACAAAGCGAATTTGTCTTGTTGATACTGGTCTTCGACCCAGTCTTTGAAGGTGAAGCAGTCTTCAAGGAGATGGCTTATTGCTCGCTGATAGGAGAAATAATCCGGATGATGGACCTCATTTATTTGTTCGGTATGCCAATACTCCGGAAGCGTCATCATTTGATACTTCATGACAAAGTTGAATATTTTCCTTGTCATGTCTTGAGGGAAAGAGTATTCCCGACCCATTTTCTTGATAAAGGACGGGTTCCAACCACGTTTTTCTTGATAGCACGGCTTCTTAGATATACCCTGTTGTTTGCGAACGTTGTTTGCGCTCTTCATCCTGTTTTTACCTCTATTTCAGGATTTTTCCTTCTTGCGAGGACATACAGCAGGCTGGGGATGGAGGGCATTGTAGTCTTCTTTCTTTGCGGACTCCTGGTTGAGGCGTTGCGTCCTGGCCTTTTCATAAATAGCCATTTCGCGATTGTGGTTATCTTGAATCATTTGACAGGCTTCTTTTACTAGCTTGTCAACTTGTTCTTCGAACGATGGACTTAATGTTCTTAGAGCGGGATCTCGTTCTGTTTCAACGTCACGGCTATTTGAAAGAGCGTTCAGTTCTTCACCAGAGCTGTTTATGACGCGGCAGCCATGAAATTGCTGCCGTTTCTTTGACCGAACCTATTCAAGCCCAGTTGTCTCCATCTTCCCATTGGGCATCTTTCGCTGAGTCCCGGGAATATCCCAAATCTTGTTGTAGAATTGGGCTTGTCGAGCGGTTTGTTTGAAGGGTACGCCTTAGCATCTTAATAGCCTTTTCAATCCCTTTGCGTAATATCTAGGCCGACGGATTGGTTTAAACCCGTCAAGCGCAAAATCGGCACTATGCCAGACTTCTTTCTCTACTTTAGTCTCCGTAAATTGGTAGAAAAGGATCGCCTTTTCACCTCTTCGCCTAGGAGGGACATAGAATGTCTGCAACTTTTGTACGCTGTATGTATCAAGCGCAACAAGTTCTTTGCAATGCTGTGGCGGAACTATGGTGATTTGTAAACTCTGATCAGCTCCAGTAACGGTTTGTGTCGATGGGCGAGTGGAGAACACGGCGTTGGCCTCGTCCTCATATTCACTGCCGAAGACCAAAATAAGAGTAGATGGGCCGGGCCTGTTGCCTTAGGGTTGCCCCCAGCAGACTATCTCTTCATCCTCCTCGGTATCGCTCCTAAAGATCGGAATAGTGGTGACGGCTTTTTGTTTATTCTCCAGCTTATGATATCTTTCCGTGTCTTTGAAGTCTGGTAGGAAGTACTTGGCGTCTTCATATTCTTGCACTTCGTTTACGGAGAGTGGATTTAGCTCCCCCGTAACGGTGTACTCGATGCCATCTTTGAAATATTTCATACACTGGTGTTGTGTAGAAGGGATGACTTTGTACTCGTGCAACCAAGGCCTGCCGAGCAAAGCGTTGTAGCAAGTCTTGGTGTCGATGACATGAAATTTAATGTCAGTGACGAGTAGCCCAAAGCGTAATATCAATATTACAGACCCAAGTATCCATGATGACTGTGAGTCGAACCTAGAGATGGTAATTTTGTCTCGAGCCCGGTGCTGAACGTTCATGCAGATCTCCTTCAGCACCTTCACGTTCAGAATGTTGACGGAGGACCCGTTGTCGACCAGGATTTTCCCTATCTTGATATCGTGGCAGTACCCGGTGACATATAGAGGACGGTTGTGCTCGCATATTCCGAGGAGGAGATCTTCATCGCCGAATGTAATGTCAGCTGTATGAACCTCTGCCAGCTCGTCCTTCATCTTTTCTTCTGCAAGGAAAGCTTGGAATTGATCGGGCTCCTGTAATGCCCTGATAAGAGAATCTCTTGCTTCTTTGGATAGGAGGAATGCATTCAATATGCTCAGCTGTGAGGGCATCTTCCTCAAATGTGCCAGGATATTGTAATCTACCTTGTTTTTCTTAGGCGGGTCCTTGGCTGCGAGCTCTTTGACAACTCTATTATCGAGGGCAATTTCCTCAGGGAATTTTTCCTTCCCCTTGTCTTTTTTGCTAGAACCTTTATTTGTAGGCCTGAGGTTCTTCTCAGGCAGCGTGTGATTCCGCAGCTAAATGTTCTCACAATTCTTCTCCTCCTCATATTTTTCGGAGGTGGATTCTTTGAAGAGAGGGCCGAGGGTTATTTCTTCCTCGGAATCGCTCCCGAATGTAAGAACTTGGGATTTTACTTTTGTCGAACTAATACCGACCATATGACAGCTGCCAGCCGTTCCTTCACACTAATCTGTCGCGCTTCTTTGCAGCCGACGAGCTTTGCGCTTCATCTTCTTGAAGTGTTGTCGGTAGGCAATGTATCCTTGCCACCACTTCTTTAAGGCATTGCACACTTCGGTGGGGTGGGTGACTCTCCGATGATATAGGAAGTAGTTCGGATGTGAAACCTCTCCATTGAGGCATGTGGCCCCGGGAATATTTCCCTTAAAAGGTAGCAGCATCATTCCCATTGACAGGGCTTTGGTAAACCTCTTTTCTGTCTTGGTCCTACTTTTGTTTGCCGTAGGCGTGCGTCGATTTGGTTGGAGTACTTTACGACTCCTCCTTGCCGCGTTTTATTCATCCTGACGCCGACGCTTGGCCTTTTCGTATATGGCCGTTTCACGTTCTCGGTCAGTTTTGCTCTTTTGAAAGGCTTCGTTTAGCAACCTGCCAATTAGGTCTTCTGATAGTTCCAGGGATTTTGTCACCGATCCTGCCCCCAGTTCCTCCGCGTTGTTTTCTAACGCCGAGAGAGCTTCTTCACCATTTGACGACAAATAAGAAACCATGTAGAAACTTGCTACACAGTCTTGGGTTCCTCCTGATGAGTCATGTTCTTCTTCATCGTCACTATCTTCGTTTTCAAGGATATAGTTGAGAAACTCTTTGAGAGTGACGGGTGTCCGCGCTTTCTGGTTGTATTCTTCCAGCGCGTCAATGTACTTTTACAGGTCTGTGCGCTTGTCTTCAGGCTGCACGGGCTTCTTGGTCTTCTTCTTTCCCTTCGAAGACATTGAAGGCTTGACCTGGGTGTTTTGCCTATCGTTAGTAGTTTTCGATGTGGGACGCGGTTTCAGCATCTTCTCAATGATCTCGGGTTCCAGCGAGTTTTTCCACCTGATCGCCGGACATGCTTGAATATCCTTCAGCATTCTTTTGGTTATAACTGAAAGGAAAACGTCCCACGGAGCTTCTCCCACAAACGAACATGATGCCCCCGGCGTATCCACTTTTTTAGGAGCGTGCCTCTGTGGCGGGTTCACCCTCCAGTTCTCTGACAGCGCGAATTTCCCTTGACGGTACTGGTTGTCGACCTAGTTCTTGAAGATGTAGCAATCCTCAATGGGGTAGCTTACCATTCGGTGATAGGAGCAGTAGTTGGGATTGTTGACGTCACCGGGCTGCGGTGAACGTTTTGGGTCCGGCAGAGTGATGAGATTCTTGCGCACTGCCGGTTCGAACTGTCTCCTCGTTTTATCATGGGAAAACGAGTAAGCACGTCCTAGCTTCTCTTCCAGTGATTGGCACGGGTGCGTGTTGTTTTGGCGAGCAACCGGTTTCGGGTCACTTGGTTGTTGTTGAGTGTTGGCAACGAAGGCCGCTTTCCCTTTACCCTTTGCATTATGAGGGTCCATTTTTGAAGAGGAAGGTCCGTGGCCTATCTGGTCCATTTGGGCCAACTTGTTGATCAGAGCCTGGAAGGTGGTCAGCTTAAAGAACGTCATGAACCGGGACACAGTCGTTTGAGGATTCAGAGTCCCTATGAACATGCCCAAGGCAGGAGCTTCTTCGATGCGTTGTTCGCATTTTGACCATAGGTTCTGTTAGTTGTATGTATGCCCTAGAGGCCATTATTGTACATATAATGTATATTATAGTGGATGCTTGGACATATATAGAGAGGACTTTCTTGCTCGACATGATAGTATGCTATCTGGTTGCTCTTTATCTTAACATGCATACTTGTCTATTGATACCGTCTCATGGTTACATGTTGGTAAAGCCCTGAGGATGTGTACTTGACTACCAGGATTATGATGCAGATCATACTAGTAGGGCCATGGTAGTCCATAAGTTCATCCTTTAATGTTCCTAGTCATGGGTGTATTGAGACAGGGCATCGATATACCAGAGTAGACTAGCGCACACGCTTCTCGACCCATGAGATGGGCGATGGATGATACTATATCCATTAGTGTTTGACATCAGAGATGGTATACGGGTGCTCAGTAGAGACTGGGTACACTGGACGGACTCTCCGAGAACTCCTAGATGGTATTATACCTGATGTCAGATAGCAGTTCTCTGGTGACACTGGTACAGGTTGGTTTGTAGACCCGAGATCGTCATAGAGTCTTGTATGATTCCCACTGTGCTTTGATTTCCACCTTACCACGTTCAAGAGAACGTGCAAAACGGTGGTTTTTGGGTACAGTCCCAAGTCACATGGAGGCAATGAGCGATAGGAGGGGATTTCGTCTCTCCTGGTATTGGGGGTAGATGTTGTGCTGTGCTCGATTAGCTATAACTGGAAGTCCTTGGCCAGGGCTAATTTAGAGATTTACTGGTAAGTGTTATCAGTAGTTTCTCGACTCGTTATGAGCCTCGTATCGGCATGACTTATCGAGTTATTGGAGTCTGACGTTTACCACCCTTAGACTGGATAAGCGACATCTCAGATGAAGAGATTGTAGGGTTGCTAGGCACACGCACAAGGGTCTACGAGGCATCAACCATGCCCGATTTAAAATTTAGCCGTGCCGAACAACCCAAAGCCGGATCTTTAAACTAGAGATTATGCGAAAACAAGCATGTTAAACATTTTAACACTAAGTGAGAGGGATTACAACCTTTGTAGATCCGGTCCTTCACTTCTTAAGCTCCGTGTTGATCTCCCTTCGCTGCGATCATCGTGTTCCGGACTCTCGAGAGGTTCCACGAAGAGAAAGATGCAAGCTTGCTTCCGATCTTCGATAACAAAGATGATCTACCTTATAGTTTCATTAACACAAGCTCTCACTCACTAAATGAAGTGAACACTCTCATCTAAAAGGTAAGGGTAGATGAGGATGATGAAGTAGGATTTTTGCTCTCATTTGTTTTCTTATTCTCACTCATTTTTCATCACAAAATCAAAGCAAGAAAGCTTTTCATGAAGAACTCAAGCAAGAAGAAGATGAATAATGATTAGAATCCTTTTGTGATGAATAATGAAAAGAAGATAATGATTAATTATGCAACCATGGTCAACTAAACCTTTGTAGAGATTTAACTAGGGCTAGGGTTTGGGTTGGGTTAAGTATGAGTCACTTGAAAATATCTTACATAAAACAAAAAGGAAAACCTTCTAGAAGGTTCATGAATGAACTAACCCAAATCAAACCCTAATCTTGTTTAATCTCCACTAAACATGTTGCATTAGTAATCATATCATGTTACAATATTATATATCATATATATAATATTTATTGTAACAAAATAAAATAATACAATTAACATATATCGCATATATATCAATGTATTACCCGAGTGAGAAAAAGAATCTTTAGTGAGCTAATATTAGTTAATGTAATTTAATATATCATATATATTATTATACATTAAATTATCGAATCAACACTTGATCCGATAATCCGGCTATATCGCTTATAACCGACTAATATATCATTTACCGATTCATCGAATCAACACTTGATCCGATTACCCAGCTGATATCAAATATCACGAGAATATAATACGGTATCTCATATCGCATTATCCTCGGTCCCGCACATATCACATATGTGCTCCTACTCCGTTTTGCCTGAACCAAGAAACCTCTGTGTAGGACTCTAAAAATCGTCAATACGCCGGCAGTAGGTGCAAGTCCATGTCACGCACCCCACGAACTTGCGGGGAGGCGGAATATATGAAAAACAATTATCAAAGCTTCGTAACACGGACTTGAGCGCATGAATCGTATCTAAACCGTTACTAGCAAACTACGAAAGGTTTAACTACTCTGATCTGAAGTTATACCTCATGTTACTTGTCTTTCGGGTCTTTATCGCTGTCCTCCACTCCTCGTAGGTTCTTTGGAACGTCGGCACCTCAACGGCCTCCTCGAGTCGAAGACGATCCACCCGAGAGCTCCTACTCCAAGCTTGACCTCTAACTTGAGGTAACTAGGTTTCTCAAAATGCTAATCTAAGCAACCTAGGTGATATAGAGTTGGATTGTGGATGTATTAGTCTAGCTAACCCTTGATCTCAACACATGAGAGGTTAGGGTTAGGGTTTGAAGAGAGAGAGCTTGAGGAGAGAGAAGGAGAGAATGATAATGAATGAAAAAGCTTCTCACTTCTAATATATTATGAAGCATAAGAAAATATCAAATGAATAAATCAAATGCATTATCATCATGCTTCATTAAATATATGCAATGAATCATCAAGTGAGTCATTAAGCAATAAATGCTTCATTAACTCACTTGAATGATTCATCTAAATGAGTAACTAGATCATTAATTGCTAATGCCACCTTACCCTCCAAGTCATCATCCTTCTAGAAGCTTCCCGACAAATTACGAGAACGCCCCTCCTATCCGTGAAAACACGGAAAAACTTTAGACTGTATAAATCCAATAATCCGATACTAGAATCTGGCTTAAACCAAAGCCGACTAGTAAAAACTGTCCGAACGTCGTACGTGCATTTAAACACGTATGCGTCCAAACCCTTGTCATAAAACCATACGACCTCTATATCGTTTCGCCTGGAGCAGGGAAACTCTCTGTGTGGGACTCTAAAGACTCGACACTACGCTGGCAGTGGATTTAACCACAGACCGCAAGCGGCACTAGCTGTACGTAACGGTCCCCAGATAGATGTCGATAAGAAGGCCGATGAGGAAACCCATCCGAACTCCTACTGAGCCTGATGTGACAATCTCCGTACAGTCCGGTCTATTCGTCTAAGACTATTGCATATCGGGCCTAGGGGGCGGCAAGCGTCAGTCCCCCTAATAGCGGTATAAGTCGTGTCGGAGCGTAGCCTATTACACCTTGAGAAACTACTGGAACCTACCAGTAAATCTCGCTTGCCCTGGCCAGGGACTTTACGTAATGGCTCTCTGATACAGCGCGATATCAACCCCCAATACCGGGAGAGACGAATCCTGTCTAACCGCCACTGCCTCCAAGTGCTCGGGACTGCACCCAACTGCTACCTGTTTGCATGACTCCTTTGAGCCGTGGTAGGGTAGCAATCTAAGAACAGTGGGACACACTCGAGGCGAAGTAGCAGTGTCAAGTCTGCGGACTATGCTGTACTCATGTCACCTGGGAACTGTTAACTGACGTCGGGTATAAAACCAACCAACAATTCCCCACGAGTCCTGTCCGGTGTACCCGTAACCCAACGAGCACCTGTATACTATCTCCAGTACGACGTACTGATTGCTGTGGGACAGACCATCTCCCCAACTGGGATGAGAAGCGTATACACTAGTCTACTCCGGAGTATCGATGCCCTGTATCGATAATCCTACGACTAGGGACCTGTATAGGATGTTACTTATAGACTACCCAGCCCCTACTAGTGTGACTGCCATCACAACGCTGGTAATCAAGCAAAGATCCTAAGGGCTCTACTAATATGTATATGCGATACGTTACAAGAAACATATGCACATATTAAAGTAGACACAAACCAAGTAGCATACTACCATTTTAGCAAGACTGTCAATACAACTGTGAATATCCCAAGCTTCCATTAAGTAATATACAAACTAGTATGATACAATAATGGCCCCTAGGGCATATACACTAACAATCTCCCACTTGCACTAGGGCCATGTACTGGCATATCGTAGACCTATCATCTCGAATAGCCTCTCGAACTGCGTCTGAGGAATGGCCTTTGTGAATGGATCAGCAGTGTTATTCTCTGTATTTACTCTCTTTACCTCGATCTCCCGGCGATCTACGATTTCCCTGATCAGGTGATACCGCCTTAAGATGTGTCTGGACTTCTGATGGGACCTGGGTTCCTTCGCTAAAGCTATAGCGCCGTTGTTGTCACAATACAGAGGTATTGGACCAACACTGGTAGGAACCACCTGAAGTTCTGTGAGGAACTTCTTCATCCAGACAGCTTCTTTTGCGGCATTGCAAGTAGCTATGTACTCCGCTTCCATCGTTGAGTCAGCAACGGTCTTCTGCTTGGAAATCTTCCAACAGACCGTCCCTCCATTGAGGGTAAAGACATAACCCGACATGGACTTGGAGTCATCCTTGTCACTCTGGAAGCTGGAGTCGGCAAAGGCCTCGATCTAGAGGTCTTTTCCTCCATACACCAAGAACATCTCCTTAGTCCTCCTCAGGTACTTGAGAATGTTCTTTACTGCTATCCAGTGCTTCTCCCCTGGGTTTGCCTGATACCGGCTTACAACGCTCAATGCGTATGCTACATTTGGTCTGGTACATAACATCGCATACATTATAGAGCCTACCGAAGAAGCGTAGGGTATAATCGACATGCGATCCCTTTCCAAATCAGTCTTGGGAGACATCTCTTTGGAGAGGGTGATTCCGTGACAAGCCGGTAGGTTACCGCGCTTAGAATCTTCCATACTGAATCTTTTCAATATGGTGTCATGTACCTGGACTGCGAGAGTCCCAACATCCTCTTTGATCTATCATGATAGATCTGGATCCCCAGAATGTAGGTGGCATCACCCAGGTCCTTCATGAAGAACTTCTGTGACAAGAATCTTTTGACTGACTGTAGCATAGGAATATCATTTCCTATTAGGAGAATGTCATCCACGTACAAGACGAGGAATACTACAACTCTCCCTACAATCTTACTGTATATGCATGGTTCATCTGGATTCTTGATAAAGTCGAATTCTTTGACAGTATCATCAAAACAGATGTTCCAACTTCGCGATGCTTGCTTTAGTCCATAAATGGACTTAAGCAACTTGCACACTTTATTGCTGCTCCCACTCTGAATGAATCCCTCTGGCTGATCCATATAGACCCACTCTTCCAAATTTCCATTTAGAAAGGCCGTCTTTACGTCCATCTGCCAGATTTCATAATCGTGGAAGGAAGCAATGGCAAGAAGGACTCGAATGGATTTGAGCATAGCCACTGGAGAAAAGGTTTCATCATAGTCCAAACCAGGTCTTTGACGAAAACCCTTTGCAACAAGTCTAGCCTTATAGGTTTCAACCTGTCCATCTACACCAATCTTCTTTCTGAAGATCCACTTGCATCCTACGGGTTTTACCCCATCTGGAGCAATGTCCAAAGTCCATATTTTGTTAGTGTACATGGACTCCATTTCGGTCCGCATTGCATCCAGCCATTTTACCGAGTCGCCGCTCTGAATGGCTTGCTGGAAGCTAGTAGGATCATCATTATCAATGATGCAATCTTCTCGATCCCCGTTTATGAGAAAACCGTAGTATCTCTCGGGCGGATAAGACTGCCTACTACTTTTGCGGATAGGCGTTGGTACGTCCCTTTCTTCTGAAACTTCTGGTTCTACCAAACTTTCAGTAATAGCTTGTGGTTCTAGAATTTCTTCCAGTTCTACTGCGCTCCCACTCTTCTGATTTTCTAAAAATTCAGCTTCTAAGAAGTGGGCATGACGAGAAACAAAAACCTTTTGTTCCTCTGCGTAATAGAAATAATATCCCTTGGAGTTCTTTGGATATCCCACAAACTTACACTGTACTGAGCGTGCCTCGAGCTTGTCCGGATGCTGCTTTTTTACAAAAGCTGGACATCCCCATGTCTTTAGGTACTGAAGATAGGGTTTCTTCCCACTCCACATCTGATATGGTGTGGTAGGCACAGTCTTGGTTGGAATCTTGTTCAAAAGATATGCAGCTGATTCTAGTGCATAACCCCAGAAAGATCGCGGTAACTCAGCCTTACTCATCATGGAACGAACCATATCCAATAGGGTTCGATTCCTCCTTTCCGATACACCGTTGTGTTGTGGTGTGTATGGAGGAGTAAGCTGAGAGAGAATTCCATTCTCTTTTAAGTAACCCAGGAACTCGGCACTTAAGTATTCACCACCTCGATCAGATCTCAGTGTCTTGATACTTTTTCCTGTTTGGTTTTCCACTTCATTCTTGTATTCCTGGAATTTCTCAAAGGCCTCGGATTTATGCTTCATCAAGAAGATATGTCCATACCTAGAGAAATCATCCGTAAAAGTAATGAAGTAGGAATAACCACCTCGCGCGTGTGTAGACATTGGACCGCACACGTCACTGTGTACAAGTCCCAAGAGCTCGCTCGCTCTTACTCCGTGTCCAGTAAACGGAGTCTTTGTCATCTTTCCCATGAGACAAGATTCACAAGTAGCATAAGATTGATATTCGAACGGATTCAAATATCCTTCTCTATGTAACTTAGTTAATCGTGTTTCATTGATGTGACCTAGTCTACAATGCCATAAGAAAACCTGATTTATTTCTGGAGACTTTCTTTTAAGTGTGTTCTGGACATTGAAAACCTGAGCTTGACTCAATACGTATATACCGTCATCTAATGTACCGGACCCAATCAGAACTTGATTTAGGTGGATGTGAACTACATCGCTTACGAATGTAAAATCATATTCCTCTCTCGAAAGTGAGGACACTGATATGATATTACAAGTCAAACTAGGTACATACAAATAGTTACGTAGAATCAATATCTGCCCACTTGTCAAACCTAGGCGATATTCTCCCACGGATTCAGCGTCCACGCTCATTCCGTTTGCAACTCTGAGAGACAAATCACCTACCTTTATAACTCTACGGTTTCTCAAAGCATGTAATGAATTACAGATATGAGATCCTGCTCCGGTATCTAGTACCCAGGAAGTAAAGTTAATTGACAAACAGTTTTCAATTACAAACACACTTGAGGCTGAAGCCACAACATGCTTCGTATCCTGGCTACTGGCTTCCAAAGCCCAGCAATCCTTCTGCCAATGCCCGTTCCCATAACAATAGGAACATCCCTCCTTAGCTACACCAAGTCCCGAAACTTTTGTTCTTCCCTTTGCTTCTACTTTATTGACACCGTATATCGGCTTTGTAGAGGTCTTCTTCTTTTCACCCTTTGCTTTCGCCATGGATGTAGAAGAAGAAGGCCCTCCATTAAGCAGAGCTTGTGTCTCCCTGGTTTCTTTCAGGGTGTAAGTAGAGGGTAGGTACTGTGGAAACAAGTCAGCGTATGACCTGTTTCCCAACGTGGTCTCCAGGTCCTTGAGCTCATCAATATAGCTAGTCATTGTAAGGACGTCGTCCCCTACAGATGACCCGACAGCTAACCTCGCTTGAATTAATTCGTTCGAGGTCTCATATCTTGCGATATGAGATTGCTCTCCATATAATTCTTTGTTATGGAGAAAGATGGAAACTGAGTCCATCTTCTCGTGCTGCTTCTGGTATACATCATCAACTGAAGCCAATACGAGGCACTTGGGTTTCGCTTTATCCTTTTCCCTTGTCTGACGGATATCCATATCCACGACGGTGGAAACTGGACCTGGGACGGCGGGATCTTGAGTGGTAATAGGGTGGTCCAGCTTGTCATAGGCAATGGACATCTGGACAGACCTTTGCCAGTCATATAAGTTAGATTCAGTCAACTTGTTATCTAGATGTAACCTAGTCATGGTCACAAGGTCGCTGCAATGAGAGAGAGAGAAGAAAACACTTTAGCATGATGCTCTTGCAAGTTTAGATTGGTTTTTAATTTATCTAAACTGGATGGCTCCCACTGTTTCTCGAATCCTTCCTCAAACCATAAAAGAAGAATTAGCCAGGACTATCCTCACTGTACAATACTTGCTTAACCGTTCAGCCAGGCTAGTGTCGGTACTTCGAGGGAGGTTTTCCAACGCTTTTGCGAAGTTCCTTAATTAAATAACCTCTTTTCTCTGGGGGCGTAGCCCCGCTGACACCTTTCTCGACACCTACTTGGTTTATAACATTGATCGTTAAGTGACGAATCTCCTGATAAGTAGCATATACTCACAGTAGGATCGGGATCCAAATATCATCGTATGATAATGTTGAAGGAATCCTACCAACATTCATCAAACTCCAAATGGTATGCAACACTAGCAAGTTTCAGTTTCTTTAGAAACTCCCGATGTGGATTTTTGCCCCATGTTCTTATGACCTTGACGAAGGCTAACAAATCATAAGTTACATGTCAAGTTCTGCCCATCATTATCTTGTTAATTTGAACCCACCCATACATACCCTTGACGAAGGCCAACAAGGTAATACGACTGTCCCAAAACAACTTATCTATCTGTGCAACAAATGAATACCCCAGCAGCTACCAAACACTATGCCTTGACGAAGGCCAATAAACATAGCTTGAATACTACTGACCATCCATAAGAAATGATGGAGGGCTACGACTGGTTTTGGCGAAACCGTGAACGTAGTGAACTTGATATAATCGAAGGAACCTGATAGCTTTTTAAAAGGAGTGGTTAAAGCTCCGCAATTAAAAATTCTGCTCTTTTTAAAATAACCGAGTGGTTTCTTTTAAATTTGTTCCAACGATTCAACTTTGGTTTATTTTCTTTGCATTAAAATAATGCGTCCCATCATTTAACCTATCATTGCAGAAAACAACGAAAATATAACGTCCTCTTATGCCATCTGCATTCGCCACTGGGTCCCATCATCACCCGTTAGGTTATTTAACTAACGACAGAGCGGGGGCTGGACTAGTGCGGGTGTAAAACATAAGTGACGTCTAAATAGCTATCATATATAGATATTTTACATTCGTCAGACGCAATAATAGGCATTCCAGATCACTGATGAACATTATTGGATATACAAGCAATCCGCGTTTGCTTTGAGCCTGCAACAAAAGACGGATTACACAGTTGTGATGAATAGCCATTACCCCACCCTAGACCCCTACGGGTACGGCAAACTACCCGCCAAGTACCCGAAGTGAAGCGGTCTCCCTCAACAACGTGAGTAGGCCACTAAACACTTCAACGTACCCGGTAGTTTGTGTACCCCACCTTGGGTCTATCCTAGGAGCAAAAAACAGTAAATGAAATAATACAACGGTGGCTACAACCGCAACCTGGATGTGCCCCGCAAAAGAATATTACATCATATTACAATTTACATCGAATGAATGAATATAAAACCCATCTCAAACCCCGGCTAATCATCACAACGATCCAATCAAGTTCATATACACAAACAGTAAACATTACAGAAATGTGCAACCCCCTGCCAACCGACATACTAGCAGTTAGGGGAGGTTTACGAACACATTAAACATTACAGATAAAAACCCGATTAGCAAATAACTTAGAACATCGATCGACAATCCTTTTTCCGTGTCTACCCCAAATGCAAGCCAGCACATAAGTAACCTGGGAAGAAACAGAATATACTGGAAAACAAAACACCAAAATATATGAATTACAGAGCAAATCCGAGTCAACTCGGAGTTGACTCGGCGGCGGATCCGCGGCCAAAAGCACTATCTTGCCGTGGATCCGCGGCCATCTAACCGAGTTGCAATCTCGTATTTTCCCAGAATTCTTATATTTCCCTGCTGTGAATTTTAAGGCATATCAAATATTTTTTTCGACAAGTTTAAAATTAACAGAAACTGTTAGGGTTCCGGGGTTTCATTTTCATGTTTTCCGACGATTGAAGTTCTAATTAGTTGCTAACAAGCTAATTAGTTGCTAACAAGCTAGTAATGGTTTAGTTGGCTCTGATACCACTGTAAGTCCATGTCACGCACCCCACGAACTTGCGGGGAGGCGGAATATATGAAAAACAATTATCAAAGCTTCGTAACACGGACTTGAGTGCATGAATCGTATCTAAACCGTTACTAGCAAACTACGAAAGGTTTAACTACTCTGATCTGAAGTTATACCTCACGTTACTTTTCCTTCGGGTCTTTATCGCTGTCCTCCACTCCTCGTAGGTTCTTTGGAACGTCGACACCTCAACGGCCTCCTCGAGTCAAAGACGATCCACCCGAGAGCTCTTACTCCAAGCTTGACCTCTAACTTGAGGTAACTAGGTTTCTCAAAGTGCTAATCTAAGCAACCTAGGTGATATAGAGTTGGATTATGGATGTATTAGTCTAGCTAGCCCTTGATCTCAACACATGAGAGGTTAGGGTTAGGGTTTGAAGAGAGAGAGCTTGAGGAGAGAGAAGGTGAGAATGATAATGAATGAAAACCTTCTCACTTCTAATATATTATGAAGCATAAGAAAATATCAAATGAATAAATCAAATGCATTATAATCATGCTTCATTAAATATATGCAATGAATCATCAAGTGAGTCATTAAGCAATAAATGCTTCATTAACTCACTTGAATGATTCATCTAAATGAGTCACTAGATCATTAATTGCTAATGCCACTTTACCCTCCAAGTCATCATCCTTCTAGAAGCTTCCCGAAAAATTACGAGAATGCCCCTCCTATCCGTGAAAACACGGAAAAACTTTAGACTGTATAAATCCAATAATCCGATACTAGAATCTGGCTTAAATCAAAGCCGACTAGTAAAAACTGTCCGAACGTCGTACGTGCGTTTAAACACGTATGCGTCCAAACCCTTGTCGTAAAACCATACGACCTCTATATCGTTTCGCTTGGAGCAGGGAAACTCTCTGTGTGGGACTCTAAAGACTCGACATTATGCTGGCAGCGGGTTTAACCACAGACCGCAAGCGACGCTAGACGTACATAACGTTCCCCAGGTAGATGTCGATAAGAAGGCCGATGAGGAAACCCATCCGAACTCCTACTGAGCCTAATGTGACAATCTCCGTACAGTTCAGTCTGTTCGTCTAAGACTATCGCATATCGGGCCTAGAGGGCGGCAAGCGTCAGTCCCCTAATAGCGGTATAAGTCGTGTCGGAGCGTAGCCCATTACACCTTGAGAAACTACTGGAACCTACCAGTAAATCTCGCTTGCCCTGGCCAGGGACTTTGCGTAATGGCTCTCTGACACAGCGTGATATCAACCCCCAATACCGGGAGAGACGAATCCTGTCTAACCGCCACTGCCTCCAAGTGCTCGGGACTGCACCCAACTGCTACCTGTTTGCACGACTCCTTTGAGCCGTGGTAGGGTAGCAATCTAAGAACAGTGGGACACACTCGAGGCGAAGTAGCAGTGTCAAGTCTGCGGACTATGCTGTACTCATGTCACCTGGGAACTGTTAACTGACGTTGGGTATAAAACCAACCAACAGTTCCCCGTGAGTCCTGTCCGGTGTACCCGTAACCCAACGAGCACCTGTATACTATCTCCAGTACGACGTACTGATGGCTGTGGGACAGACCATCTCCCCAACTGGGATGAGAAGCGTATACACTAGTCTACTCCGGAGTATCCCCTGTCTCGATAATCCTACGACTAGAGACCTGTATAGGATGTTGCTTATAGACTACCCAGCCCCCACTAGTGTGACTGCCATCACAACGCTGGTAATCAAGCAAAGATCCTAAGGGCTCTACTAATATGTATAAGCGATATGTTACAAGAAACATATGCACATATTAAAGTAGACACAAACCAAGTAGCATACTACCATTTTTAGCAAGACTGTCAATACAACTGTGAATATCCCAAGCTTCCATTAAGTAATATACAAACTAGTATGATACAATAATGGCCCCTAGGGCATATACACTAACAGTAGGTGATGATCATATCAAACACCCACAAGCTGCAAGCGGTCAGCTAAACGTAACAGCCACCCAGGTATTGAGCGCTCAGAAGATCAACAAGCAAGCCTGTACATTCTCCTGCGAATCCAATCAGTAACACTCCCGTACAGTCCGGTCTCGTCGTCTGATATGTCGCATATCTCTCCTAGGGGTGGTAAACGTCAGACCCCAGTAGCTTGATAAGTCGTGTCGATATGAGGTCTACAACAGTTCGAGAAACTACTGATAACACTTACCAGTAAATCTCAGCAACCGTGGCCAGGGATTTCCAGTTATAGCCAATCGAACACAGCACAACATCAACTTCCTATACCGGGAGAGACGAATCCCCTCCCATCGCTCATTGCCTCCATGTGATTCGGGACTGTACCCAAAATCCACCTTTTTGCACGCCCTCTTGGACGTGGTATGATGGAAATCAAAGCACAGTGGGAATCACACAAGACTCTATGACGATCTCGGGTCAACAGACTACTCTGTACCAGTGTCACCGGAGAACTACCATCTGACGTGAGGTATAATACCATCTGGGAGTTCTCGGCAAGTCCGTCCAGTGACCCAGTCTCTACTGAGCACCCGTACACCATCCTTAATGTCAAACACCGATGGATATGGGATCATCCATCGCCCATCATATGGGTCAAGATGCGTAGACGCTAGTCTACTCTGGTGTATCGATGCCCTGTCTCGATACACCCTCGACTAGGAACAGTTATAGGATATACTCGTTGACTACCGTGGCCCCACTAGTATGATCTCATCATAGTCCCAGTAGCCGAGTACATATCCTAAGGGCTTTATCAACATGTAACATAGAGACAATCAGAGTACATGTTAAGGTAAAGTGCAACCAGATAGCGTACTATCATGTCGAGCAAGAAAGTCCTCCCTATATATGTCCAAGCATCCACTACAATATACATCGTATGTACAGTAATGGCCTCTAGGGCATATATATAACTAATAATCTCCCACTTGCACTAGGGCCATCTGTTGTGGTATCACATACCCAACAACTGTGGTTGAAGTATCTCATACTCAACCATCCCATAAAAGTCTCTACTGGGAAAAAGGCCTTTGTGAGTGGATCCGCGCTGTTGTCCTCTCTGTCTACTCTCCTAACCTCGATCTCCATGGAGATCAACCATCTCCATGATCAGGTGATACAGCCTAAGAATTATATCCGGATTTCTGATGGGACAGGGGTTCTTTGGCTAAATCCACAACTCCATTGTCACACAATGGTAGGAACGAAGTTCATCTCATGAACTTATATATCCAGACTGCCTCTTTGGTAGCATCCTTGGTAACGATGTATCTTGCCTTTAATCGTCTAGTAAGTCACGGTATCTAGCATGGAACTCTTCCAACATACCGTCCCTCCACTGAGGGTAAAGACAATGCCCGCGACTGACATTCAGTCGTCCTTATCACCCTGAAACCTTTCCAGTGATTCTCTCCAGGATCGATTGATGCCATCTTACTACAACTAGTGAGTATCCTAACATCCAATTAGATCTATCTCATAGATCCAAAACCCAGGATTTAGGAGGTATCACTTGATCCTATATAGAGATTCCTTGTGATAAGCGGAGATTGACCGAGCGTAGCATAGGAAACTCCTTCCCTATTAAGAGTATGTCATCTACGTACTCTACGAGGATCACCACCATACTCTCTACTACCTTTTTGTATATACAAGGTTCATCTACCATTTTGATGAAGTCAAACTCTTTGACTACCACATCAAAACAGACGTTCCAACTCCGCAATGCCTGCTTTATGTTCATATCAGATTTTTGCATTTTTATACCGCCCAATTTTTATCACATTGCATATCGGTAGGTACTCTAGAGCCGTGTTTGCTATTCAATTGCAGGATACAGGTTCTCGGCTCTAAACGGTGAAATCCATGGAAAAATACGACAAAATCCGAGTTCCTGCCAACCACAGATAAAACACGGGTCTCCGCTCTTTATCCGTCTGTTGCCACACACCAGTTTAGGAGACAAAATGACAAATCAATTGTCACCTTCATGCACAAAGCACTATGGCAACACCAAAACCAAGAAATCTACGCGGAGCTCAAGAAAATCCATGTCCAAAGTCCACCTTTCCCTCAACAGAAATTCTGGAAGAAATGTGGAAGTATTTTCAGAAAATACATGTACCAGACAAGAGGGGACAGCAGACCAGGGCCGTACAGAAAAGCCCATGCCCTGAATCCACCATATCGCGGCGGATCCGCGGCCAATAGGGGGTCTAGGCTGCGGATCCGCGACCGTATGGTCTCCTCAGCAGAAAACTTTTCAGGGGTAGTTTGGTATTTTTACAAGGGTTCTGATTGTTGCCCTAGGTTTTCCTTCTCCAGCCTATAAATACTCCAGAACTTTGAGAAGGAAAGGGTCCATAATCTTGTATTCTTTTTCTAGGTTTTAGAATACATGTTCCTCTTCTTCTCATCTCTTCTCCATTAAAACTTGTAGTGAGCTTTGTGAGTGAGGAATGGTGAATAAAGAAGTTCATTTTATTTTCATGCTTATCTTGTTCTTTCTATAATTGTTGTAATTTTCATTTGTTAACTAGTTGTTGTTATTTTCTTGTTGTTTCTTTCTTCTCTCTTTTTCTTTATCCTTAATACGACCATGATGCTTACGCTCGATCCTCGTCAAGGTGAGGTCGCAAATAGCTAGTCGTTATCTTCTAATCTCTTTCTTTCTATCTTCCTCTTTTGTTTTGTTTTATTTTTCCGTATCATGATGTGTGAGTAGTTTAATACTTGTTAGGGTAGGATAATGGAAGTTTGAGAGAAGGAAATCTCTCTCACTCTTTCCTTGCCCAACAGCTTAATTCAACTCCCGTTAATTGAACCACAATCCGCTCCTTACGGCACCCTATCCTACATGATAGCGGTGATTCCGTAGTGAGACCGGTTGCGGTTGAATTAACCGGAGGTTATGGCTAAGAGTCAAGAACGGACGGACAAGCACCAAAAGGAAGAACTTATGCGTTGGAAAGCCTAGCTAATACTCGCAAGTTCCTTCCTAGTCGTGCTAATCCCCGTTGTTGCCGATTACTGTAACACCGATATTAAGAGGGGCAACGAAAGATGTGGAGACTCCTAACTCAAACTAACCTAATCCTAACCCTAACAAGCTCTCTTTACATATCATTTTACCGCTTAACTAATCACAAACAAATCTGAACTCTCGGACTTAACTCGTTAAAACACATAGAAAAAGACTCCCATCTCCCTGCGGACGACCCGTACTCAACCGGCTAGCTACAAGCGAAACCGTCTTGATTGCGGTATTTAACTAAAACTTGAACACGCAGAACCTCTAACAATCAAATGGCGCCGTTGCCGGGGAGACGGTAGTTTGTTTCTTTGTGTAATTTCGGGTTAATTTGTAAGTATAAATATAACCAAAAAACGAAAAAAAAATATATACATTGTTAAAAAAAAACCATCTTGTTGTTTTTGATTAGCTTTTGAGCAAGTGTGCAGGAAAATACGAAGTTCAAGATCGGCGCCAAAGACATCGGATAAGACGGAGTTCAAGTACAGTGCCAAAGACGTGGGAAGATAGACCCACATTTCGCGGCTACACCGCGACGGATCAAAACGAAGCAAACGGTCTACTGAAAAATCTGGAACAGTTACAGTGAGCAAATAAATATTCAGCAAATCCAGACAAGCAGAGGACACCCAACAGAGGACACCCAAATTTTTCAGAGCCCCAATTCCTCTACATAGCCGCGGAACCGCGGCCATTTAGTGGCTTCAGGGTACCATTTTTTCTGGGTAACTCTCTCTTCTCTCTCCCACTCCTCTGAACTCCACTAAACTGTGTTTTCTGCAGCCTTCTTTGCGCAAATTCTTCTCCCCCTTCCAATAAACTGTTCTTGTGCAGGATTCTTTGCGCCGCGCTAAAAATAAAAAAATTGTTTGCAGTTGATTTGTTACCGCTTTGCATTCTTTAATACGGACTTAAGGGGCTTGAAACCAATCCAGATTGGGTGGGGATTTCATCACCCTTCCCAGGACCCCAAAAATCACAAAAGCATATGCATTGTCCATTGTAAATTAAAAAAATACTAGACTTCAGCCCTAAGGACTTCGCGCTCATTAGGAGAAGATAAACCGTGTTTAGAACCTCGCTTAACGGTATATTGTTTACGGGGTGTCTAGGAAAGTGTTAAAGGCGCAATCGTCGAAAGAGAAAGGGTTATTTAATTAAGGAACTTCGCGAAAGCGTTGGACAACCTCCCCTTATCTCTGCACTTACCTGGCCTCGTGATCAGTGTATTTTTAAGCCCGTTTCTCGACACTGTTTAACTTCGACAATCAAGTTCAGGAGCAGGTCTAGTAGACCTAGGTTACCCTAGATCTAGGTGTGATTGTGCATATCTTGTTTGTGATTGCTTAAGCCGTATATCCGTACATATTTCTGTAAATCTCTTTCTAAAAACAAAAACAAAAAATAAAAAAAGAAAAAAATCAAAAACTTTTATAAAACTTGCCCTTTGTCGCTAAATCCATTTTTTCACCCACCACCCATCGCCTTTCTCCATTGACGTTTTCTTACCCTCACCTTCTTCGCTTTGACTATACTAAACTCGTTTAGTGTATGTCCGCTTGGACTCGGGACACTAGCGCCCGTCTAGTCCGCGTTACGTTAGTCGCTACCGACTACGCGATCGACTCAGACGTCGATACTCCGTCCACTCCTCTTTCACCCCTTCCTTTGCCGGCCAACTCCAACGTTGACCGGAATTCTGTTCATACATCTTCACCTTCATCTTCACCAACCTCTTCTTCCGCGATGTCAGGATTTAATCCGAACATCTCTTTGACCACCCCTGGATTGGCTCCACCTCCTACGGAGACCAATATCCCACCACCACCGCCTGTTGTAGCGCCGCAGCGAATCGCGCTCCAGGATCGTTTCTACCCCACCCGTTCTGCACTTCCCACCTGCCTTTCTCTTCCTCCGGCCAATGGGGACAACTTTGAAATTAAGCCCCACTTCATCAACATGCTTCCACGTTTTCATGGGCTTGAATCTGAAGATGCCTATATCTTCATCAACAAATTTCAAAACGTCTGTGCCATGATGAAAACCACCCAGCTGTCGGACGATGCTATACGTCTACGGGTCATTCCGTTCACTTTATGCGATCTTGCTGAAAAATGGCTGTATAGCACCGCTTCCCACTCAATCACCAGCTGGGACGAGTTTGTTAAAGCGTTTCTAAAAAATTCTATCCGAATCATAAGACCGCAAGGATTCGAAATGAAATCAACCAATTCTCTCAGCTTCCTTCTGAACCCTTCTGGAAGTGCTTTGACCGGTACAAAGACCTTCTTGTTCAGTGTCCTTACCACGGTATAGAGAAATGGCAGCTCTGCCAAACCTTATACGAGGGACTGAACCCAGCAACGAAGCAGTTGTTGGAAACCATCTGTCAGGGCCACTTCCTATCGAAATCTGACGAGGAAGCGTGGCAGTTCTTTGACGACCTTGCGGAGCAAACGCTACAATGGGAGAGCACCAGACCGACTTCTTCTTCTTCTACCTCCACTTCTACCGGTCAGTCTAGGGTAGGAATTCACCAACTTGATGTTTCTATTGCGATGAAAGCTGAAATGGCTGCAATAACAAGAAAGCTTGAAGTGATAGAAAGCAAATTCTCTGCTCCTGCCCCTGCCCCTGTTCTCCCCCTTCGTACCATTTGCGCTTGTTGTTCCGATCCTTCCCACTTGACCGAAGAGTGTCCTTACAATCTACCCTCGCAAGGACAGGATCAGGTTAATGCTGCATTCCAGCAAAGACCGAGGAATGATCCATACCCTTCCACCTACAATCCCGGTTGGAGGAACCACCCCAACTTCGCCTGGAATCAGAATCAGAATCAATTCCAAGGCAACAATTTCCAAAGGGCCCCTCCACCGCAACAACAAGCGCAACAACAAACTCAACATCAATATCAGCAGCCCTTCCAACCCCAACCTTTCCAAAATCAGACGAACAACTTTGCACCCAACAATTCTTTTCCACCAAACAACTTTATTCCGTCAAACAACGATAGGGTTTCCTCGCTCGAGCGAAGTCTGGAGGCGTTCGTTAAACAATCGACTCAATCCACCGCCAACATCCAGTCTTCCATTCAATCCTTAGTGCAACACACTGCCGCACACGGGCAAAGCATCAAGACCATCGAGGCCCAGATTGCACAGCTGAACGCGGCCTTAAGCGAGCGAGAAAAGGGGAAGCTCCCGTCCCAGCCACTCCCAAATCCCGGTCACCCACATAATGCACATGTTGCTCTTGAACAACAGAACCATAATGTGAGTGCCGTGACCACACTGAGATCAGGAAGGATGCTGCAAAACAACATTGGCAAACGGATCAACGATGACACCCCGGCCGCTTCTTCTTCTTCTTCTTCTTCTTCTTCTTCGTCTTCTGAGCCTATTCTCCGTTCTTCACAAGGCTCCCCTCCCTCTTCTTCTGCTCTGAACGGACCCACTTCTCACTCCACGAAGACACCTATTCTGGGATCCGTTCCAACTCCACAATCTCCTCATCTAGCATTAGACTCAACCAATTTTCAAAATGTTCCATTTCCAAACCGGTTGAGGTCTAATAAACAAAATCCTCAAATGGAGAAGATTCTGGAGTTATTTAAGCAGGTTAACATTAACATTCCTCTTTTAGATGCTGTCCAACAAGTCCCGTCCTAAGCGAAAATCTTAAAGGACTTGTGCACGAAAAAGAGGAAGTCTCAGGTACCCAAGAAAGTTTTCTTGGCTAGTGCTGTGAGTGATGCCCTTACCCAATCTTTACCACAAAAACGGAAGGACCCTGGCTGTCCTACGATTTCAATTACTATTGGGGATAAGAACATCAACCGCGCACTATTAGATCTTGGTGCCAGTGGTAACCTGCTTCCGTATTCAGTATACGAGCAATTAGGTGTCGGAGAGCTGAAACCCACGCACTGCACTCTCCAAATGGCCGACCGATCGATCATCCATCCTAGGGGTGAGCTAGAGGATGTGTTAATCAAAGTCGGGGACTTCATATTCCCCGTTGACTTCATTGTATTAGACACACAGCCTGTAGCTAACCCCCGGAATCAAATTCCGGTGATACTCGGTCGCCCATTCCTCGTAACCTCAATGCTGTGATCAATTGTCGCAATGGTTCGATGAACCTCTCTTTTGGAAACATGACGATTGAACTCAACATTTTTAGGTTGGGGAATCAGCCCGCCGAACCTAATGCTCATATACTGGACGTCTGCTCGATCCAGGAGATCACCCCAGAAGAGTGTGAATTCGAGGAGTTTCTGTTTGATCACGATAATCTTGACGCCACTAGTGCGTTTCTCTTCGAACCTGCTGCTGTTTCTGCGCCCGACAACGACTACGAGTGTTTCACGTTCTCGAACGATCTTAGCCGCGCACAACCCGAGTTTGAATCCTTCGACTTTCCGGATGAGTTACCTGAACCATCCAACTCGGTTGCCTACACTCGTTTTGAACCTTTGCTGGAGTCCTTTGAGTTCGAGACCTTTGCACCAATCTTGCCTTCCATCGTTTCACCTCCAACGCTCGAACTCAAGCCTTTGCCGTCTCACCTTAAGTACGCTTACTTAGGTGAGAACGAGACCCTCCCTGTCATCATCTCGGCTTCTCTAGCTCCCGAGCAAGAGAAAGCCCTTCTCGCGGTCTTGCACAGCAACAGGCAAGCTTTTGGCTGGTCCATGGCGGACATCAAGGGGATTAGTCCCCTGATCGTTGAGCATCACATTCATCTGATGGATGATGCCAAACCAGCCCGGGATCCACAAAGACGTCTTAATCCAGTCATGAAAGAGGCTGTGAAGAAGGAAATCGTAAAATGTCTAGATAGTGGTATCATTTACCCTATCTCTGATAGCCAGTGGGTTAGCCCCATTCATGTTGTCCCCAAGAAGTCGGGCATCACGGTCATAACCAACGAGGCGAACGAGTTAATCCCTACTCGCACCCAAACTGGGTGGCGAGTTTGCATTGATTACAGAAAACTCAACGCCGCAACGCGGAAAGACCACTTTCCGCTACCTTTCATTGACCAGATGCTTGAACGATTGGCCGGACATGAGTACTACTGCTTTCTTGATGGCTACTCCGGCTATAATCAAATTCCCATCGCCAAAAAAGACCAGGACAAGACCACATTCACTTGTCCTTTCGGCACGTTTGCATATCGACGCATGCCCTTTGGGTTATGCAATGCTCCCGCTACCTTCCAGCGGTGTATGATGGGAATCTTCTCAGACATGGTGGAAAAATTTCTGGAGATCTTCATGGATGATTTCTCCATCTTCGGCGATTCCTTCAACGAGTGTTTGCTGCATCTTGACGCTGTCCTTACCCGATGTAAGGACAAGAATCTCACTTTGAATTGGGAGAAGTGCCACTTCATGGTGCGCGAAGGTATTGTCTTAGGACATATCATCTCGCAAAATGGCATAGAGGTTGACAAAGCAAAGATTGAGGTCATTTCCAATCTACCTCCTCCCCGTTGCGTCAGAGATATCCGAGCCTTCCTTGGCCATGCCGGTTTCTATAGACGGTTCATCAAGGACTTTAGCAAGATTGCTAGGCCCTTGACTCTTTTGCTGGTCAAGGATACGCCATTCGACTTCAACTCGAGCTGTGTGACTGCCTTCGAGTCATTGAAAATCTCACTCACTTCTGCTCCCGTTCTCTCTTCACCTGACTGGACGCACCCATTTGAGATTATGTGCGATGCATCTGACTTTGCCATTGGTGCTGTCCTTGGACAACACGTCAACAAGATGCCGCACGTAATCTATTATACGAGCCGAACCCTGAACGACGCCTAACTCAATTATACAACAACTGAGAAGGAATTCTTGGCTGTTGTATTTGCTTTAGAAAGGTTCAGGCCCTACCTCATCGGCTCTCCAGTCATTGTCTACACGGACCATTCTGCTCTGCGCCATCTCTTTGCGAAGAAAGATGCAAAATCTCGGTTAATACGTTGGATCCTCTTGCTTCAAGAGTTTGACCTTGTCATTAAGGACAAACGAGGATTTGAAAACGTAGTTGCCGACCATCTCTCACGACTTCCTTCTTCGCCTTCGCTTCATATTCCGATCAACGACGTTTTTCCGGATGAACAGCTCTTGACAGTATCTTGCGAACCCTGGTTCGCAGATATTGTGAACTATTTGGCCACAGGATTACTACCGACTGAATGGTCAAGTCAGGACAGACTTCACTTCTTATCCCAAGTAAAACACTTTTACTGGGACGAACCCTACTTGTTCAAGTACTGTCCCGACCAGATTATTCGTCGGTGTGTCCCTGACGAGGAATTCAAGAGTGTGCTGTCGTTTTGCCACGATCAAGCGTGTGGCGGGCATTTTGGCCCCAGAAAGACAGCCGAGAAGATCTTGCAATGTGGTTTCTACTGGCCACAACTCTTCAAAGACGCTCACGACTATTGCAAGACTTGCTCCCGGTGCCAACACTTGGGCCGGATATCCCGGAGGAACGAGATGCCGCTCCAACCGATCTTAGTTGTGGAGATTTTCGATGTTTGGGGGATAGATTTCATGGGGCCGTTTCCCAGCTCTTTTGGGAACTTGTACATCCTTCTCGCTGTTCATTACGTCTCTAAATGGGTCGAGGCTGTGCCCAGCCGAACTAACGACAACAAGGTTGTTGTTAGGTTCCTTAAAGAAAACATTTTCTCCCGGTTTGGGCACCCCCGAGCGATCATTAGCGACAATGGAAGTCATTTCTGCAATAAAACTTTCGAAGCCTTGATGCGGAAATACTCCATTAATCATAAGCTCTCTATGCCCTACCACCCCCAAACCTGCGGGCAGGCCGAAGTTTCAAATCGACAAAACAAGCAGATACTGGAGAAGACGGTTTCCAAGAACTGTAAGGATTGGTCGCTGAAACTCACTGATGCCCTTTGGGCATTTCGAACCGCTTATAAGACCGACCTTGGCATGTCTCCCTATCGGATTGTGTACGGAAAAGCCTCCCACCTACCTATCGAAATAGAGCATCGCGCATTTTGGGCGATCAAGGAGTTGAATCTGTCTCTCGAAGATGCGGGCAGCCATCGGAAGCTGCAGTTGAACGAACTAAGCGAGCTTAGGGATGAGGCTTACGATAACGCAGTTGTCATTAAGAACCGAACGAAGGTGTTTCACGATAAACACCTTTTGCGCAAAACCTTCGTACCTGGTCAGCAGGTACTGCTTTACGACACCCGACTTCACTTCCATTCTGGAAAGCTCAGATCTCGCTGGAAAGGACCGTATTTTGTGCGGAATGTGTATCCGCAGGGCGCTGTGGATTTGGAAAATCCAAAGGACGGTTCATTTTTCAAAGTGAACGGACACCGATGCAAACCGTACCTTAGCGCCGAACCAACAGAGGAGCTCCTGTTCTTACAGGAGCCGGTTTACCCTGAATGATCTTCCTCTGCCTACCTCCAAACTTCGGTTATCCAGCCAAGAACAGTGGACACTGTTCCAAATAAGTTTGGGGGTATGTATAAACCATTTTGTATATATTTGTGTATATTCTTTTTCTTTTTCTTTTCTTCAAAAACAAAAACAAATTTTTTTTTTTGTATCGCTAACCGACAATTTTGACCCTTCAAATGATCTCTTCATGCAACGACAGTGAGGACACTGTCCAGTTTAAGTTTGGGGGTACGCTCGGTACGCATTTCTTACCTTCGCATTCATGTGTATATTTTGCATCTGTATATTAAAATCCATAAAATCCATAAAAATCTGAAAATTTTCTAAAAAATATAAAAACTTTTTTTTGTCAAGTTAGCTTGTGGAAGAACTCTGATTCAACATTTCGACGGTTTTTGTTAAAAAAATAGGAATAACTAAATCTTATGTTTAGATTCTGAAAACCTGAAAGATAACTCCCCTTTGAAGTTAACTATAGTTGATATACGTCTTTACATCACACTACACGTGTCGTGAGTTTTTGGGAATTAGATGACAAGTCTGTTATGTTTAAAAACTTTTAAACAAATAGATGATTTTCTGAGGATCAAATAAGTTTGTTCTGAAATAAGTAATGTCAAGAATAGTTTATGAAGTAAAGCGAATATGAATGAATGTTATTGATGCCGTAATTGGAACTAAGTCTGAAAAATAACCCATCTGAAACTTGATTGGAATGATTACACACTGAACCCACTAAACACGTCTTTTATCCAAAAAAATAATTGAACTGCCGGTTATATCTCCGTTTGTATTAAATCATCTGATTTTCACGCCAAACTGTCTTTTGTTTTTGGACCTAGGT
Source organism: Agapanthus africanus (assembly GCA_030015575.1). Lineage (NCBI taxonomy): Eukaryota > Viridiplantae > Streptophyta > Magnoliopsida > Asparagales > Amaryllidaceae > Agapanthus > Agapanthus africanus. The sequence goes on from JASDDO010000019.1 coordinate 830,748,783, forward strand.
AACTTGAGTAATTAAGTCCGCTGGGGTGTTTCTACACCTAATGCCCTAAAACCAACTGGTTTGGGAGCATTGGCCCAAAGCTCGCTAAGAAGCCTAGAAAGTCCAGATTAAAACAAAGTCAAGCAAGTGTTCTCTCCGAGTTAAAATTCCTAACGGTTCTTTGTGTGAGAATAATCTTGATAAAAGACAGACTTTTATAAAAAAAAATTTTAGCGGAGATATGAAGGTTTTACTCTATGATAAAGACTATTGCACGTTCACAGAGGTGTGTATGAAATGAAAACAAGAAAAAGGTGGAGTGAAGAATAAGACCTAGTTTCCTGTTAGGGAAGATAGAAATTCTGAAGTTGAAACTTTACTGGAAAATGAAACTTGAAAAATGCTTAACTCTTTATAAAACTTATGTGATCCTTTTAAAATTGTTATCTAGGCTTTAGTGTGTGACATGATGACTTTAATCGATCCTTCTGGAACTTAGCGACACTATTTGCACTGCACGTAAAGACATATAAAATCTGTAGTTAAATAAGAAGTGAGGTGTGAAAAATAAAGGTTCGATAGTCTAGACTTAGGATTATAGAATTGTTATTTTCTGAAACAAAACTTTAGGGTTTGAATCTTAGTTATTTTACAAAACCAACTTGACCGGATTTTGTGGGTAGTATCCGCTGAAAACTCTCAGGAGACAACACTCCTCCTACTAGGGACACCTAGAGGTTTAACGGCTTGTTGCACATGCTCAGTGCAATCGCGTTCCCTGCGAAAGTGAGGTTAGGAAATTTTTTGTGAATAATTTGGCTTTGCTCGGGACGAGCAAATGATAAGTTTGGGGGTATTTGTTCATATCAGATTTTTGCATTTTTATACCGCCCAATTTTTATCACATTGCATATCGGTAGGTACTCTTGAGCCGTGTTTGCTAGTCAATTGCAGGATACAGGTTCTCGGCTCTAAACGGTGAAATCCATGGAAAAATACGACAAAATCCGAGTTCCTTCCAACCACAGATAAAACACGGGTCTCCGCTCTTTATGCGTCTGTGCCACACACCAGTTTAGGAGACAAAATGACAAATCAATTGTCACCTTCATGCACAAAGCACTATGGCAACACCAAAACCAAGAAATCTACGCGGAGCTCAAGAAAATCCATGTCCAAAGTCCACCTTTCCCTCAACAGAAATTCTGGAAGAAATGTGGAAGTATTTTCAGAAAATACATGTACCAGACAAGAGGGGACAGCAGACCAGGGCCGTACAGAAAAGCCCATGCCCTGAATCCACCATATCGCGGCGGATCCGCGGCCAATAGGGGGTCTAGGCCGCGGATCCGCGGCCGTATGGTCTCCTCAGCAGAAAACTTTTCAGGGGTAGTTTGGTATTTTTACAAGGGTTCTGATTGTTGCCCTAGGTTTTCCTTCTCCAGCCTATAAATACTCCAGAACTTTGAGAAGGAAAGGGTCCATAATCTTGTATTCTTTTTCTAGGTTTTAGAATACATGTTCCTCTTCTTCTCATCTCTTCTCCATTAAAACTTGTAGTGAGCTTTGAGAGTGAGGAATGGTGAATAAAGAAGTTCATTTTATTTTCATGCTTATCTTGTTCTTTCTATAATTGTTGTAATTTTCATTTGTTAACTAGTTGTTGTTATTTTCTTGTTGTTTCTTTCTTCTCTCTTTTTCTTTATCCTTAATACGACCATGATGCTTACGCTCGATCCTCGCCAAGGTGAGGTCGCAAATAGCTAGTCGTTATCTTCTAATCTCTTTCTTTCTATCTTCCTCTTTTGTTTTGTTTTATTTTTCCGTATCATGATGTGTGAGTAGTTTAATACTTGTTAGGGTAGGATAATGGAAGTTTGAGAGAAGGAAATCTCTCTCACTCTTTCCTTGCCCAACAGCTTAATTCAACTCCCGTTAATTGAACCACAATCCGCTCCTTACGGCACCCTATCCTACATGATAGCGGTGATTCCGTAGTGAGACCGGTTGCGGTTGAATTAACCGGAGGTTATGGCTAAGAGCCAAGAACGGACGGACAAGCACCAAAAGGAAGAACTTATGCGTTGGAAAGCCTAGCTTATACTCGCAAGTTCCTTCCTAATCGTGCTAATCCCCGTTGTTGCCGATTACCGTAACATCGATATTAAGAGGGGCAACGAAAGATGTGGAGACTCCTAACTCAAACTAACCTAATCCTAACCCTAACAAGCTCTCTTTACATATCATTTTACCGCTTAACTAATCACAAACAAATCTGAACTCTCGGACTTAACTCGTTAAAACACATAGAAAAAGACTCCCATCTCCCTGCGGACGACCCGTACTCAACCGGCTAGCTACAAGCTAAACCGTCTTGATTGCGGTATTTAACTAAAACTTGAACACGCAGAACCTCTAACAATCACTTTATCACATAAAACATCTTGCACACGTTTCCGCTGCTCCCACTATCTACGAAGCCCTCTGGATGTGTACTTATAGACGCTCTCTTCCAAATCATCATTTAGAAAAGCAGTCATGACACCTAACCATCCGATATCGTAGTCATGGTATGTAGCAGTGGCAAGTAGGATCTGGATGGACTTAAGCATAGCTTTGAAAGTCTTAACTTTTCCATGTACACCAAGTAATCTTCTCAAGATATACTTGCTTCTGATGGGGATTTAACCCTTCAGATAAAGCAACCAAAGTCCATACTTTGTTGATGTATAAGGATTTCATCTCAGATCGCTAAGCATCCAGCCATTCTTACAGAGTCCCACTCCTGATGGCCATCTCGAAATAAGTGGGTCATCATCTCTTGATGCAATCCTCGTGTCCACTGTCATAGAGAAACCGAAGTATCTCTCAGGTGGGTGAGGAACCCTACTAGATCGGCGGAGAGGCTGAGATTCGTTGGAAACTATTGAATCCTTTGGTTCTACCAAATCATCTGCTGTAGTTTGTATAGCTGGAACTCTTTCCAGTTCTACAGAACTGACTTTGCCTCGAGCTTGTCCGGATTATGCTTTTAGACATAGGCTGGACAACCCCAAATCTTAACAAACTTAAGATATGGGCTCTTCCCATTCCATACCACATATGAAGTGGTAGGTAACTGATTTTATTTGAACCCTATTCAATAGGTATGCAGCTTCTCAAGTGCATAACTCCCAAAAGGAAATAGGAAACTCAGTAGTACTCATCATAGAGCACACCATATCACATAGGGTGTGATTGCTCCGTCCCGATACACCGAAGTGCTGTGGTGTATACGGAGGAGTAATGCTGAGAGAGAATCTCATTCTCTTTTAGAATAGTCCAGGAATCTCCGTGCTCAAGTATTCTCCTCCTTGATCTCATCAAAGGACATAATACTTATACCCGTTTTTGGTTCTCTACTTCTAACTTATATTCATTGAATTTCTCAAAAGTTCCAGACTTGTGTTTCAACAGGAACATATGTCCGGATCTTGAAAGATAATCAGTGAATCTAATGAAGTACAAAGAACCGGTGTTGGCATGTGTAGACAGGGGACTTTATATACATCATCATGTATCAATCCCAAGAGTTCACTAACTCTTTCTCTGTTTCCAATAAACGGAGCTGTGGTCATCTTATCTCTGTGACATGACCGGCAAGTTTCACAAGATGTAAATTCAAACTAATTTAAATATGCATCTTTATGTAACTTCAGCTAGTCGGGTCGCATTTGATATGAACTAGTCTACAATGCCTCAAGAAGGATTCGTTCATTTCTGAACTCTTCCTCTTGTGTGTGTTCTACATACTAAGAACTGTAGTTTGAGTTATAACGTCAATGCTTTTAGATAACGTGCCTGAACCGATCAACTCTTGATATAGGAAATGTTCAAAACATTATCCAACAATACAAAATTATATCCTTTCTTTACTAATAAAGAGACTGATATGATGTTGTATATCAGGTTCGGTATCTAATAACATTCGTTCAGAATCAATGTATTCTGATAATACAGGGTGATAACTACCAACAGACTTGGCTGCAACACTTGCACCATTTCTATCTCATGAAATTTATCACCCGTTCTCATTTCTCTACCTATCTGTAGCCCATGTAACAAATTACATATGTGGGATCCTGATCCGGTATCTCATACCCAGGACGTAAAAGATACTGAGAAACAGTTCTCTATAATGAACATACCCGAAGAAGATGCATCATCATGCACTTTCTTCGTTTGGGCGGCACGGGAATTCTGGTAATCCCCTATTTCCTGCTCTGTCTTATAACAATTATAAGTTGGAGCGGGACCAACATTCCTTAGCGCAGTATAACAAGCGGGTTCGGTCAATACATCCGTATTATTATCTTGATTAAGGCATGACATAGTCGTAACCAGGAGAGAGAGAGAAGAAAACACTCAGCGTGCGCTTTTACAAGATTAGATTGGTTATCAATTTATTTAATCAGGATGTCTCCCACTGTTTTAGTCAAATCTTCCTTCAAACCCTAAAAGGAAAGACTAGCCGGGATTAGTTACACCCTACAAGTTCGCCAATTTTTCAGCCAGGCCAGTGCCGGTACTTTGAGGGAGGTTCCCCATGCTTTCGCACGGACCTAATTAAAATAAACCTCTTTTTCCCAGGGGTGTAACCCCGTTGCCACCTTTCTAGACACCTACTTGATCGGCTAATTGTAATGTGTAAAACTCTCTCAGGAGTAACTCTTACTCGCAGCGGGTATCGGGATCCAACTATCTCATAGAAGGTATGCAATCTCATTGCAAATTTCAACACTTGAAATTCCCAATAATATTTTACCCCTAGCAGCTATATGACCTTAACATGGTCAACAAATCATAAGTGCTAGTCATGTTCAACCCGTCATTTCCCGATTGAATTAAACCCACCCGCACGACCCTTAACATGGTCAACAAAGTCGCACGACTACCCTAATCTAATCGCATCATATGCTTATACAGATAAGCACTAATCAGCTACCGCACACTACGCTTTAACATGGTCAACAAACGTAGCACGAATACTAACTAGTACTTATTTGAAATGACGGAGGGCTACGACAGGTTTTTAAGAAAACCCTTTGCGTAATGAACTTGATATCGTTGTAAAATTGAGAGATTTTAAATGGAATGTTTTTGAGGCTTTTCTAGTTTCGCTAAAGAGGTCACTCCCGGTGAAGGGATCGTCGGCTTTTTCCTCATCGAATAAGGTGCAGGATATTTCACAAATATCACTATGCAAAGTAAGAACTATAGAAGCAATCAAAAGACAAACCGAGTTTGTAGCATCTGCTAGTTTCACTAAAGAGGTCACTCCCGGTGAAGGGATCTCGGCTCTTTCCTTATCGAATAAGGTGCTGGATGTTCTATAAGGAACACCACTATGCAAAGCAAGAACTAGAGCTACCAGTTTTTAAACAAGTTTCTACAACATCTTTAGGTTTCTTTTATTTCATTAATCTCATTAATGAAGTCCCATTTTAATTATGCTACACAAGCATCAGATATGAAACGAAATCAACAATATATAATATATATCTCATATATATAATATAAACATTCGTCTCAGGCAGTAATATGATCTCATCACAGAATATTGCAGCAGAAGAACATATATGAAATATTGGATATACTAGGACGTCCGTGTTTTTAATACGAGCCTGTATAAAACACGGATTCCACGGTCGTGATGAATAGCCAAACCCACATCTCTAGACCCCTACGAGAGCGGCAAGCAATACTGCTAATTCTAGGGTTAGGAGACCCGGTCTCGACTCCTTGAGATGGTCTCCCACTGGACCCAAGAACCCGGTTACTTATGCTCCTCGCCTTAGGTCTACCTAATGCGGAAAAGTAAATAATATACAATGGTGACATCATCCTCAGCCCGGAAGTGTCCCAATAAAAGAATATTACATACAAATGAATTTTACATGAATGAAAATAAAAGTCCTCATCTCACATAAAACCCCCGGCTATTCAAACGCGACGATCCAATACAACATATCACAGCAACACATAATATCTCATATCATCAACGTAAGCAAGTATGCGTATCCCGATTGTCGTTGATATATAGCAACGAAGCCGGCGATACACCACATACTACGCTTAAAGTCACAGAAAAGAAAGTGTAAAACTACAATAGTTGGAATCCGCACCTCCTTAGACATCGCATGCCTAACCAAATGAATTCCTTAGACATCGCATGCCTAATAATTATAAACCCCGCATTTTAGTCTCATTATCGAAAACTCTTTTCAATATCAAGTCGGGCAATTCAACAAGATTCCCGACATCCTGATCGAATGCTCGTCGCAAACTTTAGTAGACGGCCGCACCCCCGGATGCCGTCGACGAAGTGCAATAAGGCGGAACACCGCTGCCGCGAGCACCCGAACGGATGCTTTTGGCGACGGTGTTCTCCTACAGTCACTTAGTCGGGGCTATGGGGCGTGGCTGTTTATTAAGTTTACCCGGCGAGTATCCGCGTACGCTACGTGATTGCGACGGACTTTTGATCACATCAAAATTCCATGGCAACCGATCAAATGAGCCTGAACTGCTAGATTTATAACATTCAAATTAGTTATCTCATAACTACTTGTGAATTTCAAATATTGTATCACATTCCAGATAAATAGACAGTGTTAAACTTTCCGATCGAATAAACAAACACCCAAGATTTCCCAAATAGCTCAACACTTGAGCGGAGTTCAAAAAATATCCATCACATGCTACAGTACCAATGGTCCAGCTGTAGAAGGGTCAAGCCAACGCCTCACATGTGGCAACGCCGTACTGCCCCAAACCCTAAGGTTTAGAGGCGGTTCAGACGGTCACATAATCGAGTTAAGGTTTGTTGTCTTCTAGAGGGTCCACCGCGTTACTTGCACGATTTTCCGGAAGTTTCAAACTCGAGAAAAATCCAACTTTTGAAAAATTTTCCGACAGGGAAAAAAGTGAGTTATTGATATCCGTTCGAACTTTTTAACAGTTTCTAAAATTATCCGGAAAAAAAAATAAACGAAATTAAATTATCCGATCGAATCAACGAGTCCCCAATACAACCCAGAAAACTCAACACTTGAGTGGAATTAAAAATTCCCAGAATAGTGCAAAAGAAACTAGGAATGATACTGTGAAGTGGTGGGCCCCAGTGACACTATTCAGCCGTGGAACCGCGGCCACGTACTTGGTTTGGCCGCGGTTCCGCCGTCACGTGATCGACTTAGGGGTCCGTACTTCACAGTAATTCTTAGCTTTTCCTGCTCATTTTTCTGAGTATTTTTAATACGAAAAAATCAACATTTAAAAAAAAATCCAGCGAAGGGTATAATCGGGGGTTTCCGGGTTCGATCGGACTTTAAACTTCGCCTAAAGCTCTAGCTTGGCTCTGATACCACTGTAGGGTTGCTAGGCATACGCATAAGGGTCTACGAGGCATCAACCATGCCTGATTTAAAATTTAGCCGTGCCGAACAACCCAAAGCCGGATCTTTAAACTAGAGATTAGGCGAAAACAAGCATGTTAAACATTTTAACACTAAGTGAGAGGGATTACAACTTTTGTAGATCCGATCCTTCACTTCTTAAGCTCCGTGTTGAGGTCCCTTCGCTGCGATCATCGTGTTCCGGACTCTCGAGAGGCTCCACGAAGAGAAAGATGCAAGCTTGCTTCCGATCTTCGATAATAAAGATGATCTACCTTGAAGTTTCATTAACAAAAGCTCTCACTCACTAAATGAATTGAACACTCTCATCTAAAGGGCAAGGGTAGATGAGGATGATGAAGTAGGATTTTTGCTCTCATTTTTTTCTTATTCTCACTCATTTTTCATCACAAAATCAAAGTAAGAAAGCTTTTCATGAAGAACTCAAGCAAGAAGAAGATGAATAATGATTAGAATCCTTTTGTGATGAAATGAAAAGAAGATAATGATTAATTATGCAACCATGGTCAACTAAACCTTTGTAGAGATTTAACTAGGGCTAGGGTTTGGGTTGGGTTAAGTATGAGTCACTTGAAAATATCTTACACAAAACAAAAAGGAAAACCTTCTAGAAGGTTCATGAATGAACTAACCCAAATCAAACCCTAATCTTGTTTAATCTCCACTAAACATGTTGCATTAGTAATCATATCATGTTACAATATTATATATCACACATATAATATTTATGGTAACAAAATAAAATAATACAATTAACATATATCGCATATATATCAATGTATTACCCGAGTGAGAAAAAGATTCTTTTAGTGAGCTAATATTAGTTAATGTAATTTAATATATCATATATATTATTATACTTTAAATTATCGAATCAACACTTGATCCGACAATCCGGCTATATCGCATATAACCGACTAATATATCATTTACCGATTCATCGAATCAACACTTGATCCGATGACCCGGCTGATATCAAATATTGCGAGAATATAATACGGTATCTCATATCGCATTATCCTCGGTCCCGCACATATCACATATGTGCTCCTACTCCGTTTTGCCTGAACCAAGAAACCTATGTGTAGGACTCTAAAGAATCGTCAATACGCCGGCAGTAGGTGATGATCATATCAAACACCCACAAGCTGCAAGCGGTCAGCTAAACGTAATAGCCACCCAGGTATTGAGCGCTCAGAAGATCAACAAGCAAGCCTGTACATTCTCCTGCGAATCCAATCAGTAACACTCCCGTACAGTCCGGTCTCGTCGTCTGATATGTCGCATATCTCGCTTAGGGGTGGTAAACGTCAGACCCCAGTAGCTTGATAAGCCGTGTCGATATGAGGTCTATAACAGTTCGAGAAACTACTGATAACACTTACCAGTAAATCTCAGCAACCCTGGCCAGGGATTTCCAGTTATAGCCAATCGAACACACCACAACATCAACTCCCTATACCGGGAGAGACGAATCCCCTCCTATCGCTCATTGCTTCTATGTGATTCGGGACTGTACCCAAAAGCCACCTTTTTGCACGCCCTCTTGGACGTGGTATGATGGAAATCAAAGCTTCATGGGAATCACATAAGACTCTATGACGATATCGGGTCAACAGACTACTCTGTACCAGTGTCACCGGAGAACTGCCATCTGACGTGAGGTATAATACCATCTGGGAGTTCTCGGCGAGTCCGTCCAGTATACCCAGTCTCTACTGAGCACCCGTACACCATCCTTGATGTCAAACACCGATGGATATGGGATCATCCATCGCCCACCATATGGTTCAAGATGCGTATACGCTAGTCTACTCTGGTGTATCGATGCCCTGTCTCGATACACCCTCGACTAGGAACAGTTATAGGATGTACTCGTCGACTACCGTGGCCCCACTAGTATGATCTCATCATAGTCCCAGTAGTCGAGTACATATCCTAAGGGCTTTATCAACATGTAACATAGAGAAAATTAGAGTACATGTTAAGGTAAAGTGCAACCAGATAGCGTACTATCATGTCGAGCAAGAAAGTCCTCCCTATATATGTCCAAGCATCCACTACAATATATATCGTATGTACAGTAATGGCCTCTAGGGAATATATATAACTAACAGAGATCGGACTTTATGGTAGTGTTACTGACAGGCTTTAAAGGAGCTAGAGCGGGCTTTCTTGTTGATCTTCTGATCGCTCAATACCCGGGTAGCCGTTATGTCCAGCTAGTACCACTGACGGCTTATGAGTGCTTGATATGATCATCACCTGCTGCCGGAGTATTGACGAGTCTTTAGAGTTCTACACAGTGGTTTCACCGGCTCAAGAAAAACATAGTAGGAGCACATATGTGATATGTGCGGGACCGAGAATAATACGAGTATGTGATACCGTATTCTAATCCCGCGATTTATTCGTATCGGTCGGTTATATGTGATATAGCCGGGTTATCGAATCAAGTATTGATTTGATAAGATGATACAAATTATATTAGTCGGTTGTATGTGATATAGCTGGATTTTTAAATCAAGTGTTGATTTGATAATTTAATGTATAATTGTATATGTGATATACTATATTATATTAACTAATATTAGCTCACTTAAACATTTCTTTTTCTCACTTGCGTGCATGTAATATATATGTGATATATATTAATGTACATTTTTAGTGTCATGCTTGATGATACACACTACATGGGTGTATGGGACTTACACCATACTAATTATAATGTAGGGTTTAAATATTTAAAGTAAATCCAAATTAGTGGATAGTTAGTCACATGCATGAAGCTTGTAGAAGCTTGTGGATGCATTGACTTAGTCCACTAATTTTGTTTTACTTAAGATATTTATTAAACTAACCATTATAACTTAGCCAGGCTTATGTTTATACATGAGTTAGTATATGATACAAACTCACGCATGGTTGCCATTCACTCTCTCATCCATTATCATCTTCGTTTTCCTTAAGCTCAAGAGAGAGCTCAGTAGGTTTAGTGAGAGAGCTCAAAATAAGTTAGAAAATCAATTCTAAAGTGAGTAAAAATCCTAATTCATCATCCTCTACTAGATTAGCACTTTAGTATAGGGTGTTAGCTTCACTAATCCCTCATTAGTGAAGTAGTAGCTTGGGTTAGTGTCTCCTCGATGTAGATCATCTTCGGCCTCGAAGACTTCATGCAAGCTCGTTCCTTTCACCTTGTGAAGCCATGCTAGAGTCCGGAAGATCACTACTTGGAACGAAGGGACTACTACATGGAGCTATTGAAGTGAAGGACCGGTCTACAAAGGTTGTATTCCTAGTTCACTTAGTTGTAAAGTAGTTTACAATTTGTTTCGTATGATTCTCTAGTTAAACATTCTAGGTTAGAGTTCTTTAGCATGACAAAAAATTGAAAATGGTATGGACGATGCCTCCCGAAACCTTGCTGTCGTGCATAGGAACCCTACAGTGGTATCAGAGCCTAACTAGAGAATTAGACGGATTGTGTAGGATTACGAAACCGAAATAACTCCGAAACTTGAAACAAGATTACCCAGTATCTGTCGATTTTAAAGCGTGCTCCAAATTTTTTTTAAACAACTACAGAATGTTGTATGAGATGCAACATGAACACAGCACAAAATTCAACCCCTGACATCGGATTTTGGCCGGCCACAGAGCCCAGAAAACCGGCCTGCTCGGTTTTTGTAAGGTGTTCAGGGTTGAAATTTGCACTGTGTTCCAGTCTCTGGGTTTTGGTGTTTCAGGTGTTGTTTGTTTTTGCTAAATTTTCATGTGATGTTAACTTTCTGCAAAGGCAACTCGGAGTGTTTCGTAGTCGTAATTCAAACCGTTTTTCGGGTTATTTTAGACGGTGTTAAAAAGTTCGATCGGATATCAAATACCACTTTAACCCTTGCCGGAAAATTTTCCAAGAGTTGGATTTTTTCGTAGTTAAAGAACATTCAAATATCGTGCAAGTAATGCGGTGGACCCTCTAGAAGAATGAAACCCTAACTCGATTCTGTGACCGTAAGAACCGCCGCTAAACCCTAGGGTTTGTGGTAGTTCCGCGGTGCCACAGGTGAGGGTTTGGTTGACCCTTCTACGGCTGATTCATTGGTACTGTGGCATGTACTGAGTATTTTTAAACTACGCTCAAGTGTTGAGCTTTTTGGGAAATTTTGGTTGTTTGTTGATTCGATCAGAATGTTTAACGTCGTCTAGTTTTTTCTGGAATGTGATACAATATTTGGAATTCATAATGTTAGGCATGAAATGCGAAATATGTGATATTTCGGGTTTATGATGTCTAAGGTGATTGTGGATTCCAAATGTTGTAGTTTGACATTTTCTTTTCTGCGACCGTAAGTGCAATATGTGGTGTATCGCCGGTTTCATTGCTATATGTCAACGACAATTGGGATATGCATATTTACTTACGTTGATGACATGTGATGTTATGTGTTGCTGTGATATGTTATATTGGATTGTCGCTTTTGGAATAGCCGGGGGTTTTATGTGAGATGAGAGTTTTTATTTTCATTCATGTAAAATTCATTGTATGTAATATTCTTTTATTGGGGCACTTCCGAGTTGAGATTGATGTCACCATTGTTGTATATTATTTACTTTTCCATATTAGGATAGACCCAAGGAGGGGAGCATAAGTAACTGGGTTCTAGAGTCCAGTGGGAGACCAACTGGAGGAGTCGAGTCCGGGTCTCCTAACTCTAGAATTAGTAGGGTTGCTTGCCGCTCTCGTAGGGGTCTAGGGATGTGGGTTTGGCTATTCATCGCGACCGTGGAATCCGTCTTTTATACAGGCTCAAAATAAAACACGGACCTCCTAATATATCCAATATTTCATATGTTATCTTCTGCTGCTGATATTCTGTGATGAGATCACTTTATATGTTTGAGACGATTGCTTTATTATTATATATATGATATATAATAAATGTTGCTTATGTTTTGCACCTGTGCTATTCCCGCCCCGCTATGCCGTTAGTTAAGTAACCTAACGGTGCATAACGGGACATTGTGGCGAATGCGGATGGCATAAGTGTACGTTGAATTTTCGTTTCTTCTGTGATGCTTAGGAAGCAAAAATGATGGGACTTCATTAATGAGATTAATGAAAGAAAAGAAACCTAAAACATGTTGTGAAATCAAATTTTCAAAAAGGGTAGCTCTAGTTCTTGCTTTGCATAGCGGTATTCCTTGTAGAATATCCAGCACCTTATTCGATAAGGAAAGAGCCGAGATCCTTCACCGGGAGTAACCTCTTTAGCAAAACTAGCAGATACTATAACTCACTCAGTTTTGTTTTTGATTGCTTCTATAGTTCTTGTTTTGCATAGCGGTATCTATGAAATATCCTGCATCTTATTCGATAAGGAAAGAGCTGAGATTTCTTCACCGGGAGTGACCTCTTTAGCGAAAAGTGTAAAAGCCTCAAAAACACTCCTTTTCAAAAATCACTTGTTTCTACAACGATATCAAGTTCATTACGCAAAAGGTTTTCTGTAAAACCTGCGTAGCCCTCCGACATTTCAGATAAGTAATATTTAGTATTCGTGCTACGTTTGTTGGCTTTCGTCAAGGCGTAGTGTGCGGTAGCTACTTACTGCTTATCTGCTGCATATGATGCGATTGGATTAGGGTAGTCGTGCGGCTTTATTGGCTTCCATCATGGGTCATGCGGGTGGGTTTATTTCAATCATGAAATGTACGAGTTGAACTTGACTAGCGGACTATGGTTTGTTGGCTTTCCTCAAGGTCATAGAACGTTAGGGGCAAAATATTATCAGGAATTTCAAGTGTTGAAATTTTCAATGAGATTGCATACCTTCTATGAGATAGTTGAATCCCGATACCCACTGCGAGTAAGTGTTACTCCTGGGAGAGTTTTACACTTTATAATTAGCCGATCAAGTAGGTGTCTAGAAAGGTGTCAACGGGGTTATGCCTCTGGGAAAACGAGGTTTACTTTAATTAGGTCCGTGCGAAAGCACGGGGAACCTCCCTCAAAGTACCGGCACTGGCCTGGCTGAAAGATTGGCGAACTTGTAGGGTGTAATTAATCCCGGCTAGTCTTTCCTTTTAGGGTTTGAAGGAAGATTTGATAAAAATAGTGGGAGCCAGATTAGATAAAATAATAACCAATCTGATCTTGCAAGAGCATACGCTAAAGTGTTTTTCTTCTCTCTCTCTCCAGGTAGTGACCATGTCAGACCTTAATCAAGATAATAATATGGATGTATTGACCGAACCCGCTTGTTATACTGAGTAGGGGAACGTTGGTTCCGCTATTTCTTATAATTGTTATAAGACTGAGCAGGGAATAGGGACATATCCTGATTCTCACGCCGCCCAAACGAAGAATAAGCATGTTGATGCATCTTCTTCGGGTGTGTTAGTTATCGAGAACTGTTTCTCGGTTCACTCTACGTCTTGGGTATTAGATACCGGATTGGGATCCTATATATGTAATATGTTACATGGGCTAAGGAAAGGTAGAGAACTAGGAATAGGTGATTATTCCGTAAGAGTAAGGAATAGTGCAAATGTTGCAGCCAAGGCAGTTGGTAAATATCACATTGTATTATCAAATGGTAATACATTGATTCTGAACGAATGCTATTACATTCCGACCCTGATATGCAATCTTATATCAATTTCTTTATTAAGTAAAGAAGGATATAATTTTGTAGTACATGATAATGTTATGAACATCTTCCTGAATCAAAAGTTGATTGGATTAGACTCGTTAAATAATGGCATATACGTTCTAAATCAAACCAGGGTTCTTAATATACAAAACACACACAAGAGGAAGAGTTCAGAAATAAACGAATCCTTTTTGTGGCACTGTAGACTAGGTCATATCAATGCGACACGACTAGCTAAGTTACATAAGGATGGATATTTGAATCCGTTCGAATTTTCATCTTATGACACTTGCCAGTCATGTCTCAAAGTCAAGGTGACCAAAACTCCGTTTACTGGACATGGAGAAAGAGTTACGGAACCCTTGGGACTGATACATAGCGATGTATGTGGTCCCATGTCTACACATGCTAGGGATAGTTCCTCGTACTTCATTACATTCACTGACGATCTCTCAAGATACAGACATGTGTTCCTGTTGAAACACAAGTCTGAAACTTTTGAGAAATTCAAAGAATATAAGCACGAAGTTGAGAACCAAACGGGTAAAAGTATTAAAACCCTTCGATCTGATCGAGGAGGAGAATACTTGTGCAATGAGTTCTGAGACTATCTAAAAGAGAATGCGATTCTCTCTCAGCTTACTCCTCCGTATACACCACAGCACAACGGTGTATTAGAACAGAGGAATCGCACCCTATTGGATATGGTGTGCTCTATGATAAGCACTGCTGAGTTACCTATTTCCTTTTGGGGGTATGCGCTTGAAACAACCATACACCTATTGAATATGGTCCTTACCAAATCTGTGCCTACCACTCCATATGTGATATGGAAGGGGAAGAGTACATGTCTTAATTATGTTAAGATATGGGGTTGTCCGGCCTATGTCAAAAGGCACAATCCGGACAAGCTCGAGGCAAGGTCTTTTCTGTGCAAGTTTGTAGGATATCCCAAAACTCACAAGGGTATATCTTCTACCACACCGAGGAACAAAAGGTGTTTGTTTCTCGACATGCCACCTTTTTAGAAAAGGAATTTCTTGCAAAGGAAATTAGTGGCAAGGAGGTAGAACTGGAAGAGGTTCTAGCTATACAAACCATGACAGAAGATTTGGTGGAACCAAAGGATTTGATAGTTCCAACGAACCTCAGCCTCTCCGCCGATCTAGTAGGGTTTCTCATCCACCTGAGAGATACTACGGTTTTCTCATTGATAGTGGAAGCGAGGATTGCATCGTGGAGGATGATGACCCAACTAGCTTCGAGCAGGCCATCACGAGTAGGGACTCTGTGAAGTGGCTGGATGCAATGCGATCTGAGATGGAATCCATGTACACCAACAAAGTATGGACTTTGGAAGTTGCTCCTGAAGGGATAAAACCCATTGGGAGCAAATGGATCTTTAAGAAGAAATATGGTGTAGATGGAAAAGTTGAGACTTTCAAAGCTAGACTTGTTGCAAAAGGTTTTCGTCAACGACCAGATGTGGATTATTATGAAACCTTTTCTCCAGTGGCTATGCTTAAGTCCATCCAGATCCTACTTGCCATTGCTGCATACCATGACTACGAAATCTGGCAAATGGATGTTAAGACCGCCTTTCTAAATGGTGATTTGTAAGAGAGCGTGTACATGACTCAGCCAGAGTGCTTCGTAGACATTAGAAGCAGCGGAAAGGTGTGCAAGCTTCTTAAATCCATCTACGGGTTAAAGCAGGCATCGCGGAGTTGGAACATCTGTTTTGATGTCGTTGTCAAAGAGTTTGACTTCGTCAAAAACGTAGATGAATCTTGTATATATAAGAAGGTGGCAAAGAGTAAGGTTGTCTTCCTCATATTGTACGTGGATGACATACTCTTGATAGGAAATGATATTCCTATGCTGCAATCGGTCAAGCTCTTCTTATCATAAAGATTCTCAATGAAAGATCTAGGTGATGCCTCCTACATCTTGGGGATTGAGATCTATAGAGATAGATCTAAATGTATACTGGGATTGTCCCAATCTAGGTACATTGACACCATAATAAATAGGTTTAGTATGGAAGAATCCAAGCGTGGGTTTTTACCCATGATCTCAGGACCCACTCTCTCCAAAAAGATGTCTCCCAAGACTGATTTGGAGAGAGCTCGCATGCATAGGATACCCTATGCTTCGGCAGTAGGCTCTGTCATGTATGCGATATTATGTACCAGACCCGATGTAGCATACTCACTAAGTATAGTGAGTGGGTATCAAGCAGATCCAGGAGAGATTCACTGGAAAGCTGTGAAGAGCATTCTCAAGTACTTGAGAAGGACTAAAGAGATGCTCTTGGTGTATGGTAACGGAGAACTCCAAGTGGAGTCCTTTACTGATTCGAGCTTTCAGAGAGATAACGACGACTGTAAGTCGGTCTCGGGATTTGTCTTTACCCTCAATGGAGGGACGGTTTGATAGAAGAGTTCCAAGCAGGAAACCGTGGCAGACTCGACGATGGAGGCTGAATACATCGCTGCCAACGATGCTGCCAAAGAGGCTGTCTGGATGAAGAAGTTCATAACCGAACTTGGAGTGGTTCTATCCATTGGGTATCCAATACCTTTGTATTTTGATAACAATGGAGCGGTGGCTTTGGCCAACGAACCCAGGTCCCATCAGCGATCGAGGCATATTCTGAGACGGTATCACCTGATCCGGGAGATAGTAGATCGCCGGGAGATCGAGGCCAGGAGAGTTGACACGAAGAACAACACGGCGGATCCACTCACGAAGGCCATTCCCCAGATACAGTTCGAGAGACTCTTCGGGATGTTGGGTATGCGATACTACAACAGCTGGCCCTAGTGTAAGTGGGAGATTGTTAGTTGTATGTATGCCCTAGAGGCCATTATTGTACATATGATGTATATTATAATGGATGCTTGGACATATAGAGAGGTCTTTCTTGCTCGACATGATAGTATGCTATCTGGTTGCTCTTTATCTTAACATCTATACTTGTCTCTTGATACTGTCTCATAGTTACATGTTGGTAAAGCCCTTAGGATGTGTACTTGACTACCAGGATTATGATACAGATCATACTAGTAGGGTCATGGTAGTCCATAAGTTCATCCTTTAATGTTCCTAGTCTTGGGTGTATCGAGACAAGGCATCGATATACCAGAGTAGACTAGCGTATACGCTTCTTGACCCATGAGATGGGCGATGGATGATACTATATCCATTGGTGTTTGACACCAGAGATGGTATACAGGTGCTCAGTAGAGACTGGGTACACTGGACGGATTCACCGAGAACTCCTAGATGGTATTATACCTGACGTCAGATAGCAGTTCTCTGGTGACATTGGTACAGGTTAGTCTGTAGACCTGAGATCTTCATAGAGTCTTGTGTGATTCCCACTGTGCTTTGATTTCCACCTTACCACGTTTAAGATGACGTGCAAAACGGTGGTTTTTGGATACAGTCCCGAGTCACATGGAGGCAATGAGCGATAGGAGGGGATTTCCTCTCTCCCGGTATTAGGGGTAGATGTCGTGCTGTGCTCGATTGGCTATAACTGGAAGTCCCTGGCCAGGGCTGATTTAGAGATTTACTGGTAAGTGTTATCAGTAGTTTCTCGACCCGTTATGAGCCTCGTATCGGCATGACTTATCGAGTTATTGGGGTCTGACGTTTACCACCCCTAGACTGGATATGCGACATCTCAGACGAAGAGACCGGACTGTACGGTAGTGTTACTGACAGGCTTTACAGGAGCTAGAGTGGGCTTGATTGTTGATCTTCTGATCGCTCAATACCCGGGTAGCCGTTACGTCCAGCTAGTACCGCTGACGGCTTGTGGGTGCTTGATATGATCATCACCTGCTGCCGGAGTATTGACGAGTCTTTAAAGTCCTACAGAGGTTTCACTGGCTCGGGAAAAACATAGTAGGAGCACATATGTGATATGTGTGGGACCGAGAATAATACGAGTATATGATACCGTATTCTATTCTCGTGATTTATTCGTATCGGTAGGTTATATGTGATATAGCCGGGTTATCGAATCAAGTGTTGATTCGATAAGATGATACAAATTATATTAGTCGGTTGTATGTGATATAGCCGGATTATTAAATCAAGTATTGATTTGATAATTTAATGTATAATTGTGTATGTGATATACTAGATTACATTAACTGATATTATCTCACTTAAACATTTCTTTTTCTTACTTGTGTGCATGTAATATATATGTGATGTATATTAATGTACATTTTTAGTGTCATGCTTGATGATACACACTACATGGGTGTATGAGACATACACCATACTAATTATAATGTAGGGTTTAAATATTTAAAGTAAATCAAAATTAGTGGATAATTAGTCACATGTATGAAGCATGTAGAAGCTTGTGGATGCATTGACTTAGTCCATTAATTTTGTTTTACTTAAGATATTTATTAACCTAACTATTATAACGTATCCATGGTTATATCTTTACATGAGTTAGTATATGATACAAACTCACCCATGGTTGCCATTCACTCTCTCATCCATTATCATCTTCTTCTTCCTTAAGCTCAAGAGAGAGCTCACTAGGTTATGTGAGAGAGCTCAAAATAAGTGAGAAAATCAATTCTAAAATGAGCAAAAATCCTATTTCATCATCCTCTACTAGATTAGCACTTTAGTATAGGGTGTTAGCTTCACTAATCCTTCATTAGTGAAATAGCTTGGGTTAGTGTCTCCTCAACGTAGACCATCTTCGGCCTCGAAGACTTCGTGCAAGCTCGTTCCTTTCACCTTGTGAAGCCATGCTAGAGTCCGGAAGATCACTACTTGAAGCGAATGGACTACTACATGGAGCTATTGAAGTGAAGGACCGGTCTACAAAGGTTGTATTCCTAGTTCACTTAGTTGTAAAGTAGTTTACAATTTATTTATTATGATTCTCTAGTTAAACATCCTAGGTTAGAGTTCTTTAGCATGACAAAAATTTGAAAATGGCATGGACGATACCTCCCGAAACTTTGCTGTCGTTCATAGGATCCCTACAGGTTCCGCCATCGAATTGCATATTGAACCCAGGTCTCTCCTGGCTTCACACTAGCATTGATTAATACCGTGATCGGGGTGCGCTCGCTTGCGCTGGCAAACTACTGCGTGAACAGCTATTCCATTTCTGTGAGTGTTTTGACGGAGTCATTTCGGAGCTCCGAGTACCATTCAAACGCCGTTTCTAACAGGCTGCCATGAACTGGAGAAGCAGCAATTTGTCGTCGCCTCCAGTATTTCCGCATAGAGATCTGAACTGAGCGACGTGCTGATATGGATTTCCTATCCCCTTATACACGTGGAACTTGGGGATCGTATATCTTGGCGAGTATTTGATTTGGTCATACCAGCCCGGATAGGGTCGCCCAGTTCTGACGACTTGGCCAGCCTCTTCACTTGCCTGATGAGCTCGTATTTGTCGAGCTATGTAATCATTAAGGGTAACTTCGGAGATCGTTTCCTCCCTGGCCGTTGATAAATCTGGAAGAGGGTTTGATGTTTCCCCTCTGTCTTCCTCGATGATTATCGATGGGTCTCGGTCAGAGGTTCTGGATGGATCATCATTCCAACCATATCTTGGAACAAAAGTGTCATCTGCTTTATATTAGCATCCTGTTCCGCGGCCTCCATATCCTTTCTTTCAAGCACCCTTCGTAGGAACTCTGTATCGGTCTCCTGCTCCTGGCGCTGTTATGATGCTGACTCCGGACTTTCTTTCTGTCCGGTGAGTACTGCCATTTTCGTCAGCATCTCCTAGAGCTTTTGTTGTTTCTCCTGAGACTTTGTTAACGACCGAGTTTGCAGTCGATGACCCAGAAGCACGGCTCTCCTCTTTCTTGGAAGCCATGTAAAATGTGTGTACGATTATGCCCCCAGACTTGGGGCGTTTGGGTCCAGCGCCTTTGGAATTTGCCGCAGGCGGTGAGATTTTCTCCGGCCTCGTCCTTTTGTGGAGGTCGCAGTTTAAGGAGCCATTGTAACAGGCGCCTGTGTGGAAGAAGTCCCTTGCTGTATGGTGGAGGGATGATTTTCCTCTTGTCGAACCTTTATTTTCTCCGGTTGACGAGAGTGGGTTTTTTTTATCACGGAGTCCTGGACTTTCCGCCAGACCCTGTGGATTTGGAAGGAGAACCGTTGAGGGGACTGCTCCGATTTTGCCTGCGTCATGTTTTTCGCAGGGAGTGGAGATTTCTTCAACACCGCGGTTGGAGAGTTCTTTCTCACTCTCCTAAGCAAATCGAAGATGTTCCCGGTTGGAACAGCAGCGTCAACTTCCACCATTAGAGCTGGTGAGGTGAGACCGGAGGGGGAGTTTCCCCAGCTCTTCTCACTTGGCGCCAGTGGCGACGTCGAGCGTGCCTTGCAGATGGGACCACCTCAGTTGCGAAAGCGGCTCTGTCATGCCCCCGGATTTGATGAGGGGCTATTGCTAGTGCGAGCCTGTCGAAGACTGACGTCCGTTGAGAGGGAATGGTCAATCTTTCGAAGGTCGATTTTCTGGTAGAGGAAGCACCTTTAACGACTTCACCTGCAGCAGGAGTTGGAACGGCTGTTCGTTTTGGGATCGCCCGTTCGGGTATCGCGAGCCTCTTTGCGGGTCTACTTGAGCCTTGACTCAACTTACTGAAGACTGAGGTGGCAGATTTGGACGACCTGTTGAGAGGGGCCGTGGTGGTTGCAAGTCAATCGAAGACCAACTTCTTTGGAGTTTCCTGTCGTGGCACTAGGGCGCTGAAACTCGTTGGCGGGAGCATGGTCCCGAAGAACAATCCAGTGGTGGCTTGAGTTACCTGCCCCACCGGCATTGAAAAGATGGAGGCCGCATTGGGCCCGTATGTCACTCCTCCAGTTGAGGCGGAGAGGGAGTAGTTGTAGTAATTCGTGTAGCTGGAAGCTATTGATGTTCACTTCTTCTTTCTGCACAGGAATAAGACACCAAATCTTAGTACATCGACTCCAAAGGAAACCAGAGCAAACTGCGATTTTGTTTGTGAACACGACACACGAAGTGTGGAGTGGAAAGAGGAAAAGGTCCCACCGGGCGTGCCAGAATTTGTTTACCGCCGAAAACAGAGACAAAACAGGATGGATCGTCTTGCCTGAATTTGGGGGGAGATGCTATTTGGATTTATCCGTCCACCTCTTCGAAGATGCCAAGTTGATTTATGGCACCATATATCGGAGGTTTGGACGGATGCGGCCGTTGTAGCGTGACTTCGTCATATTCCCCCTCATTTTTCGAGGGGGTTTTGATTGTGGGGACGCTCTTCCGTGCAAGCGTAAGCCCCTGCAGTTAATTACGTTATCGCATCGCGATAACCACTTTCTCCTACTCCGGAAGTTCACTTTGTGTCGTGTGTGTTTTTTATTTGTTTAGGTTGCCCGTGGATTTTATACGGAGACTAATTTATGTTGTCTCCTGTAGGGCGTGGTTAGTCCAAATCCGTATTTCTTAGATTTGGGTATTTTTTATATTTAAGGATCATTAATATATTTTGAGATTAAGATTGACTAAAACGTATGTAAGCATTTGGGGGCTCGATTTGTTTTCGTTAAGGATACATTAGTCCAATTTGAGACTAAGATCCACTTAATGAGGTTTCGAGATCATTTTTATTTCAGATTCAACATAAGAGCATTTGGGCTCCATTGTTTTAGTTTAAGGTCGTTTCGGTCCATTATCGCCATTTTGGAAGCGAAGTTCTAGTTTGAGGACATCTCGGTCCGTTGATCACCATTTTGGAGGTGAGATTTTAGTTTAAGGATGTCTCGGTCCATTGATCACCATTTTGGAGGTGAGATTTTAGTTTAAAGACGTCTCGGTCCGTTGATCACCATTTTGGAGGTGAGATTTTAGTTTTTTTAGTTATGTGTATGCCCTAGAGGCCATTACTGTACATGCGATGTATATCGTAGTGGATGTTTGGACATATATAAGGAGGACTTTCTTGCTCCACATGATAGTATGCAATCTGGTTGCTCTTTATTTTAACATGTACACTGACTGTCTCTCTATTACATATTGATGAAGCCCTTAGGATGAGTACTTGACTACCAGGATTATGATGCAGATCATACTAGTGGGGCAGAGGTAGTCGGTAAGTACATCCTTCAATTGTTCCTAGTCGTGGGAGTATCGAGACGGGGCATTGATATTCCAGAGTAGACTAGCGTATATGCTTCTCGCCCATATGATGGGCGATGGATGATCCCACATCCATTGGTGTTTAACATCAGAGAAGGTATACGGGTGCTCAGTGGAGACTAGGTACACTGAACGGACTCACCGAGAACTCCTAGATGGTATTATACCTATCGTCAGATAGCAGTTCTCTGGTGATACTGGTACAGGTTAGTCTGTCGACCCGAGATCATCATAGAGTCTTGTATGATTCCCACTGTGCTTTGATTTCCACCTTACCACGTTCAAGAGATCGTGCAAAACGGTGGTTTTTGGGTACAGTCCCGAGTCACATGGAGGCAATGAGCGATTGGAGGGGATTTCGTCTCTCCCGGTATTGGGGGTTGATCTTGCGCTATGCTTGATTGGCCATAACAGGAAATCTCTGGCCAGGGTTGTTGAGATCTACTGGTAAGTGTTGTCAGTAGTTTCTCGAACCGTTATGAGGCTCACATCGGCATGACTTATCAGGCTATTGGGGTCTGATGTTATACCACCCCTAGGCTGAGATATGCGACATATCAGATGAAGAGACTGGAATATACGGTAGTGTTACTTGATGGATTCGCAGGAGTATGAGCAGGCTTGCTTGTTGATCTTCTGATCGCTCAATATCCGGGTGGCCGTTACGTTTAACAGACCACTTGCGGCTTGTGGGTGACTGATATAATCACCACCTACTGCCGGCGTATTGACGAGTCTTTAGAGTTCTACACAGAGGTTTCCTGGCTCAAGCGAAATGAAGTAGGAGCACATATGTGATATGTGCGGGACCGAGATTAATACGTGTATGTGATACCGTATTCTATTCTCGCGATATGTGCTATTGGTCAGATATACGTGATACAACCGGGCTGCCGAATCATGTGTTGATTCGACAAGTTGATACATTTGATATTAGTCGGTTGTATGTAATATAGCTGGATTATTAAATCAAGTGTTGATTTAATAATTTAATGTATAATTATATATTTGATATATTATCTTACATTAACTAATATTAGCTCACTTAAGATTTCTTTTTCTCACTTGTGTACACTTAGTATATATGTGATATATATTAATGTATATTATCTTGTGTCATGCTTGATGCCACATGCTCCATGGGTGTATGAGACTCACACCATGCATATAATAATGTGAGGTTTTGTTTATTTAAAATAAATCAAATTAGTTGGAAAGTTTCACATGGTTGAAGCTTGTAGAAGCTTGTGGAACCATTGACCAAGTCCACTCATTTTGTTTTACTTGAAGATATTTATTAACCCAACCATTATTGTTTACCTATGGTTTAGTCTCTACATGAGTTAGTATATGATACTAACTCACCCATGGTTTCTATTCGCACACATTATTCCATTCACACTTCATCTTCTTCCTCATCTCGAAAAAGCTTTTTAGCTTCATGAGAGGTGAAGAAATATAGTAAGAAAATAATTTCTAAAGTAAGCAAAATTCCTACTTCATCAACCTCTTCTCTACTAGCTATTTAGATTGGATTGTTTCTTCACTAGTTCATCATTTAGTGAAGAGATAGCTTGTGTTAGTGTCTCCTCGACGTAGATCATCTTCGGCCTCCAAGACCTCAAGCAAAGTTGTTCATTTCACCTTGTGGAGCCTCACTAGAGTCCGGGAGATCACTACTTGGAGCGAAGGGACTACTACACGGAGCTATTGAAGTGAAGGACCAGTCTACAAAGGTTGTATTCCTTGTTCACTTAGATGTAAAGATATTTACATGCTTGTTCGTCTAATTCTCTACTTTAGATTCTAGCGTTAGGGTTCTTTAGCGCGCCAATTTTTTGAAAACGGCATAGTCAATGCCTCCCGAAACCCAGCGGATGCCTATGGAACCCAGCAGTGGTATCAGAGCCATGATAGAGAATTAGACGATATTTGTAGAATTACGAAACCGAAACAACTCCGAAACACACGAAATAAAAACCTATTTTTTGTCGAAATTTTCAGAGTGTCTAAATTTTTTTAAGCAATTACATAATGTTACATGAGATGTAACATGAACACCACAAAAATTTGACCCCTCTCGCCGGCATTTGGCCGGCGACATTCATGAAAAATCCGAGCTCGCCGGATTGTTTAGGGAATTTTGGCTTCAAAGTTTTGTGCTGTTCCAGACTCTGGGTTTTGGTGTTTCAGGTGTTGCTTATTTTTACTGATATTGCATGAGATGTTATATTTTTGTAAAGGAAATTCAATGTGTTTCGTAGTCGTAATTCTAACATCATTTCGGGTTATTTAGACGACGTTAAAAAGTTCGAACGGATATCAATAACCCATTTTTTCCCTCGCTGGAAATTTTCCAAGAGTTGGATTTTTCCAAGTTTAAAATCTTCAGAAACTCATGCAGGTATTTTCTATGGACCCTGGAGAAGAACGAAACCCTAACTCGATTCTGTGACCGTCGGAACCGCCACCAAACTCTAGGGTTTGTCGTAGTTCTGCGGCGCCACAGGTGAGACAAGGGTTGACCCTTCTACGGATGGTCCATAGGTGCTGTGGCATGTTCTGGGTGATTTTTAAACTGTGCTCAAGTGTTGAGCTCTTTGGGAAATTTTTGGTGTTTGTTGATTCGATCGAAAAGTTTAACATCGTCTAGCTATCTGTAATTGTGATACAATATTTAGAATCCACATAATTTAGTTTTGTGAAAACTAATTTGAATTTTATAAATCTAGCAAGTTAGTCTCATTTGATCGGTTGCGACATGATTTTGTTGTGGATCAAAATTCCGTCGCAATTACGTAGTGTACGCGGATACTCGCTGGGTAACCTTACCAGATAGCGACGCCCCATAACCTCGACCAAGTGACTGTAGGAGAACCGCATTGCCAAAAGCATCCGTTCGGGTGCTCGCGGCCGCGGTGTTCCGCCTAAGTGCACTTCGTCGATGGCATCGGGGGTGCGGCCATCTACTAAAGTTTCCGACGAGCATTCGATCAGGTTTTCGAGAATCTTATTAAATTACCCGACTGGTTATTGGAAAGTGTTTTCAATGTCGAGACTAAAATGCGGGGTTTATAATTTTTAGGCATGCGATGTCTAAGGAATTCATTAGGTTAGGCATGAAATCAAGAGTATGTGATACATTGGGTTTATGATGTCTAAGGTGGTTGCGGATTCCAATTGTTGTAGTTATTCACTTTCTTTTCTGCGACCGTAAGTGTAATATGTGGTGTATCGCCAGTTTCTTTGCTATATGTCAACGACAATTGGGATACGCATATTTACTTACGTTGATAACATGTGATGTTATGTGCTGCTGTGATATGTTATATTGGATCGTCGTGTTTTGAATAGTCGGGTTTTTTTATGTGAGATGAGAGTTTTTCATTTTCATTCATGTAAAAGCTTGTTTGTAATATTCTTTTATTGGGGCACTGCCGGATTGAGGATGATGTCACCATTGATGTATATTATTTACTTTTCCGCATTATGATAGACCCAAGGTGGGGAGCACAAGTAACCGGGTTCTAGGGTCCAGTGGGAGACCTGTTAGTGTATATTCCCTAGGGGCCATTATTGTATCATACTAGTTTGTATATTACTTAATGGAAGCTTGAGATATTCACAGTTGCATAGACAGTCTTGCTCAAAATGGTAGTATGCTACTTAGTTTGTTTCCACTTCAACACGTGCATATGTTTCTTTTAGCATATCGCTTATACATATTAGTGGAGCCCTTAGGATCTTTGCTTGATTACCAGCGTTGTGATGGCAGTCACACTAGTGGGGCTGGGTAATCTACAAGCACATTCTTATACAGGTCTCTAGTCGTAGGATTATCGAGACGGGGCATCGATACTCCGGAGTAGACTAGCGTATACGCTTCTCATCCCAGCAGGGGAGATGGTCTGTCCCACAGCCATTAGTACGTCGTACTGGAGATAGTATACGGGTGCTCGTTAGGTTACGAGTACACTGGACAGGACTCGTTGGGAACTGTTGGTTGGTACTATACCTATCGTCAGATAATAGTTCCCAGGTGACAGGAGTACAGCTTAGTCCGTCGACTTGACACTGCTATTTCGCCTCGAGTGTGTTTCCATTGTACTTTGATTACTACCCTACCACGGCTCAAAGAAGTCGTGCAAACAAGTAGTAGTTGGGTGCAGTCCTGAAGTACTTAGAGGCAGTAGCGGTTGGACAGGATTCGTCTCTTCCGGTATTCGGGGTTGATATCGCGCTGTATCTAGGAGAGCCATTACACAAAGTCCCCGGCCAGGGCAAGCGAGATTTACTGGTAGTGTTTCCAGTAGTTTCTCAGGGTGTTCTGGGCTACACTCCGGCATGACTTGTACCGCTATTAGGGGTCTGACGTTTACCGCCCCCTAGGCCCGACATGCGATACTCTTAGATGAACAGACCGGACTGTACGGAGATTTTGACATTCAGGCTCAATAGGAGATCGGATGGGTTTACCTCATCGGCCTTCTTATCGACATCTACCTGGGGACCGTTACGTACAGCTAGTGCCGCTTGCGGTCTGTGGTTAAACCCACTGCCAGCGTAGTGTCGAGTCTTTAGAGTCCCACACAGAGAGTTTCCCTGCACTGAGCAAAAGGTGTAGAGGCCGTATGGTTTTACGGCAGGGTTACGATCACTTACGTGCACTTGTGCGCGTATGTTGTTCGGGCGGACAATACTAGTGGGCTTTGGTTTAAGCCGGATCCTAGTATTGTATAGATGGATTAGTTTTGTCTTCTGTGTATTCATATTCTAGGGAATGCGGATGCGGGTGTGTATGCACGGTTGTGATGAGCGAAGAAGGAGGTGCCTCATTAGGGTTTTGACCATTGACTTGGTCAAAACCATTATGAGGTGGAGGAAAATGTTTACTAATCTTTTTAATGATAATTGTGTTATGGCTAATTGGTTTGACCATTTGACCATGTTGACTATTTGACCTAGTTGACTATTGTTGACTTAGATATTTTTGTGAGCACTAGATACTTCTTTGGCTTTGGATTTATCATGATATGATAATGGTCAAATCAAGGTAGCCATCACAATTTATCATGATAAAAGATTGGTAATTATTTTTCTTATGCATCATTATCTCCTTCTCATTCTCTCTCATCAAAAGAGAGCTCCCATGGGTTCTTCTTCTTCCACCTCACTACAAAATCCTTTAGCTCTCATGTGTTGAGAAAATAAGGATCTAAATAGACAAACACATCCATTTTCTTCCTCTACATCACTTAGGACATCAAGCATAGCAAACTTGTTGCCCTAATTATCTCGGCTTGAGGTGGAGCTCGGACTATAGACTCTCGGTTAGATCGTCTTCGACTCTAGGAGGCCGTGGAAGTGACCATGATCCGGATCGATCCTCGGAGCTCACATGGACGAGGAGGACAGCGAAGAAAAGAACCGAAGGACTAGTTTCGTGAGGTATAATCGTCTATCACAGTAGATTAAGCCTCCCGTAGTTTCGTTAGATATGGTTTGGCAAAGATCATTGGTTTAGTCTATGTTGCTTTTCGTAAGAAAGTTTTGATTTTTACTTGTTCCGCCTCCTCGCTAGCTTGCAGGGTGAGCGACATAGACTTACAGTGGTATCAGAGCCTCGCTAAACCATTACTAACAGTTTAAACGACAAGTTAAACTAAGAAACCGAAACTACCCGAAAACAACGAACCCAAAACTTAAGTTTCTGTCGAAATTTTATTGAACTCTGAAAATTATTTAAATAAGTACAGAGTGATATTTGAGCAGTAAAAAGACCACAGAGCAAAAATGGGACAATGCCTCAAAAACTGGGCCGGCCACAGGGCCAATTTTTCCGGCGTGCTCCGTTCTTTTTGAGGGGAATTGCTTCATTTTTTGTGTGTTTCTTTCTGGCTTAGATTTTGGGTTTCAGGAGTTGTTTGTTTTTGCCAATTTAGATTTTACTGAAAGTTATTCACTGTGGCACTGCGGGTGTTTCAAAGTCATAAATTTAACATCGTTTAATGTTTCTGTGTTTGTGAAATGATATATGTACTGAACGTCTACTAATCGCTATACATCGATTAGTGAGGGTTGTGCATATCTGTGATCTGTAATGTTGGTTTGTGGATATGAACTTGTTGGATTGTCATGATGAATAGCCGGGAATGTGAGATGAGAGTTTTCATTTTTCATTCGATGTAAAATTTGTAATTTGATGTAATATTATTTTATGGTCGCACATCCGGGTTGAGGTTGTAGCCGCCGTTGTATATTATTTCTTTTACTATTTTTGCTCCTAGGATAGATCCAAAGTGGGGTGCACAAACTACCGAGTATTTTGAAGTGCTGAGTGGCCTACTCACGTTGTTGAGGGAGGTTGCTTCACTTCGGGTATTTGGCGGGTAGTTTGCCGCACCCGTAGGGGTCTAGGGTGGGGTTTGGTTATTCATCGCGACCGTGTAATCCGTCTTTCGTTGCAGGCTCGAACGAAACGCGGATTCTTAGTATATCCAAGGTGTTCATCTGTGTTCTGGAATGGCTATCATTGCATCTGACGAATGTATATATCTTTATATGATATCTAGTAGGCGTTGCTTATGTTTTGCATCCGCGCTAGTCCAGCCCCCGCTCTGTCGTTAGTTAAGTAACCTAACGAGTGATGACGGGGCCCAATGGCGATTGCGAATGGCATAAGCGTACGCCATATTTTCATTGTTTTCTGCAATGGTAGGATTAAATGATGGGACGCATTAAATTAATGCAAAGAAAAAAAACCAAAGCTGAATCGTTGGAACAATTTCAAAACCACTCGGTTTTTTCTAAACAAAAACTTTTAAAAACGCGGAGCTTAAACCACTCCTTTTAAAAGCTATCAAGCTTCCTTTGATTATATCAAGTTCACTACATTTACGGTTTTGCCAAAACCATTCGTAGCCCTCCGTCATTTCATATGGATATTCAATAGTATTCAAGCTATGTTTGTTGACCTTCATCAAGGCATAGTGATTGGTAGCTATTGCGTGTTCATATGTATCATAGATAAATGCGTTGGTTTGGGACAGTTGTATTACCTTGTTGACCTTCGTCAAGGGTATATACGGGTGGGTTCAAATTAACCTGGACAATGATGGGTAGAACTTGACATGTGACTTATGATTTTTTGACCTTCGTCAAGGTCATAAGAGCATGGGGCAAAAATCCACATCGGGAGTTTCTAAGGAAATTGAAACTTGCTAGTGCTGCATACCATTTGGAGTTTGATAATGTTGGTAGGATTCCTTCAGCATTACCACACAATAATATTTGGATCCCAATCCTACTGTGAGCATCCGCTACTCCTCGGGAGATTTTTTCACTTAACGATCAATGCTATAAACCAAGTAGGTGTCTAGAACAGGGTTAGCGGGGCTACGCCTCCAGGGAAAAAAAGGTTATTTAATTAAGGAACATCGCAAAAGCGTCGTAAAACCTCCCTTGAAGTACCGACACTAGCCTGGCTGAACGGTTAAGCAAGTATTGTACGGTGAGATTAATCCTGACTAATCCTTCTTTTATGGTTTGAGGAAGGATTCGAGAAACAGTGGGAGCCATCCTGTTTAGATGAATTAAAAACCAATCTAAACTTGCAAGAGAATCATGCTAAGTGTTTTCTTCTCTCTCTGTTAATTGCAACGACCCAGTGACCAGACATAGGTAACATCTAGATAATAAAATGACTGAATCTGACTGTAATGACTGGCAATGGTCTGTCCATATGTCCATTACCCATGACAAGCTGGAACACCTCTTCACTACTCAAACCCCCGCCGTCTCGGACCAGTTTCCACCGTCACGGATATTGATATCCGTAAGACATCAAAAAAAGAATGTGGGAATGCCAAGTGTCTCGTGTTGGCCTCAGTTTATGGTACATACCAGAGGCAGCACGAGAAGATGGACTTAGTTTCTGTCTTCCTCCATAACAAAGATTTATATGGAGAGCAATCTCGTATCGCAAGATATGAGATCTCGAACGAATTGCTTCAAGCGAGGTTGGCTGTCGGGTCATCTGTAGGGGACAACGTCCTTACAGAGACTAGCTATTTTGATGAGCTCATGGACCTGAAGACCACGTTGAAGAACGGGTCAAATACTGACTTGATTCTACAGTCTCTGCCCTCTACTTACACCCTGAAGGAAACCAGGGAAGTAGAAGGTAACAGAATGGCAAAAGTTTCGGGACTAGATATAGTGAAGGAGGGACGTTCCTATTATTACGGGAAAGGACATTGGCAGAGAGATTGTAGGGCTTGCAAAGCCAGTAACCAGGATTCGAAGCATGTTGTGGCTTCGGCTTCGGGTGTGTTTGTAATAGAAAACTGTATGTCAATTAACTCTACTTCCTGGGTACTAGATACCGGATCAGGATCTCATATCTGTAATTCATTACAGGCTTTGAGAAACCGTAGAGTTATCAGGTTAGGTGATATGACTCTCAGGGTTGCTAACGGAATGAGCGTGGACGCTGAATCTGTAGGGGAATATCACCTTGGATTGACAAGTGGGCAGATATTGATTCTACGTAACTGTTTGTATGTACCTAATCTAGCTTGTAATATCATATCTGTATCCTTACTTTCTAAAGAAGGATATGATTTTACATTTGTAAGCGATGTGGTCCACATCCACCTAAATCAAGTTCTGATTGGGTCAGGTACATTAGAAAACGGAATATACGTATTAAATCAAGCTCAGATTTTCAGTGTCCAGAACACACTTAAAAGAAAGTCTCCGGAAACAAATCAGGCTTTCTTATAGCATTGTTGACTGGGTCACATCAATGAGACACGGTAAACGAAGTTACATAAAGAGGGATATTTGAATCCGTTCGAATATCAGTCTTATGCTACTTGTGAATCTTGTCTCATGGGAAAGATAACAAAGACTCCGTTCACTGGACACGGAGTAAGAGCTAGCGAGCTCTTGGGAATCATACACAGTGACGTGTGGTCCAATGTCTACACATGCGCGAAGTGGTTATTCATACTTCATTACTTTTATGGATGATTTCTTTAGGTATGGACATGTCTTCCTGATGAAGCATAAATCCGAGGCCTTTGAGAAATTCCGGGAATAAAAGAATGAAGTGGAAAAACAAACAGGCAAAAGTATCAAGACACTGAGATTTGATCAAGGTGGTGAATACTTGAGTGCCGAGTTTCTGGGCTACTTAAAAGAGAATGGAATTCTCTCTCAGCATACTCCTCCATACACACCACAACACAATGGTGTATCGGAAAGGCGGAATCGAACCCTATTAGATATAGTTTGTTCCAAGATGAGTAAGGTTGAGTTACCGCGATCTTTCTGGGGTTATGCACTTGAAACAGCTGCATATCTTTTGAACAAGGTTCCAACCAAGACTGTGCCTACCACACCATATCAGATGTGGAGTGGGAAGAAACCCTGTCTTAAGTATCTTAAGACATAGGGATGCCTAGCTTTTGTAAAGAAGCAGCATGCGGACAAGCTCGAGGCACGCTCAGTACTGTGTAAGTTTGTGGGATACCCCAAGAACTCCAGGGGGTATCTTTTCTATTCCGTAGAGTAACAAAAGGTTTTTGTTTCTCAGCATCCCCACTTCTTGGAAATTGAATTTTTAGAAAATCAGATAAGTGGGAGCACAATAGAACTGGAAGAAATTTCAGAACCACAAGCTATTACTGAAAGTTTGGTAGAACCAGAAGTTTCAGGAGGACCGGACATCCCAGCGCCACTACTCAGGAGTAGTAGCCAGTCTCATCCGCCCGAGAGATACTACGGTTTTCTTATAGACGGGGATCAAGAGGATTGCATCATTGAAAATGATGAGCCTACTAGCTTCCAGCAAGCCATTCAGGGCGGTGACTCAGTAAAATGGCTGGATGCAATGAGGACCGAAATGGAGTCCATGTACACTAACAAAGTTTGGACTTTGGACATTGCTCCAGAAGGGGTAAAACCCGTAGGCTGCAAATGGATCTTCAGAAAGAAGATTGGTGTAGATGGGCAGGTTGAAACCTATAAAGCTAGACTTGTTGCAAAGGGTTTTTGTCAAAAACCTGGTTTGGACTGTGACGAAACCTTTTCTCCAGTGGCTATGCTCAAATCCATTCGGATCCTTCTTGTCATTACTGCTTTCCACGATTATGAGATCTGGCAGATGGACGTAAAGATGACTTTTCTAAATGGAAATTTGGAAGAGTGCGTCTATATGGATCAGCCGGAGGGTTTCGTTCAGAGTGGGAGCAGCGGTAAAGTGTGCAAGTTGCTTAAGTCCATTTATGGACTAAAGTAGGCATCGCGGAGTTGGAACATCTGCTTTGATGATTCTGTCAAAGAATTCGACTTTATCAAAAATCCAGATGAACCATGCATATATAGTAAGATTGTAAGGAGAACTGTTGTATTCCTCGTTTTGTATGTGGATGCCATTCTCTTGATAGGAAATGACATTCCTACCCTATAGTCAGTCAAAAGGTTGTTGTCAAAGAGGTTCTCCATGAATGACCTAGGCGATGCCAACTATATTCTGGGGATCCAGATCTATCGTGATAGATCTAAGAGAATGTTGGGACTTTCGCAGTCCAGGTACATCGACACGATTCTGAAATGATTCAGTATGGAAGATTCAAAGCGCGGTAAACTACCGACTTGTCACGGAATCACCCTCTCCAAAGAGATATCTCCAAAGACTGATTTGGAAAGGGCTCGCATGTCATCTATACCCTACGCATCTGCGGTAGGCTCTATAATGTATGCGATGTTGTGTACCAGACCAGATGTAGCATACGCATTAAGCGTTGTAAACAGGTATCAGTCGAACCTAGGGGAGAAACACTGGATAGCAGTAAAGAACATTCTCAAGTACCTGAGAAGGACTAAGGAGATGTTCTTGGTGTATGGCAGAAAAGACCTCCAGATCGAGGCCTTTGCTGACTCCAGCTTCCAGAGTGACAAGGATGACTCGAAGTCCATGTCGGGTTATGTCTTTACCCTCAATGGAGTGGCGGTCTGTTGGAAGAGCTCCAAACAGGAAACCGTTGCTGACTCAACGATGGAAGCGGAGTACATAGCTGCTTGCGATGCCACAAAAGAAGCTGTCTGGATGAAGAAGTTCCTCACGGAGCGGCAGGTGGTTCCTACCATTGTTGATCCAATACCGCTGTATTGCGACAACAACGGCGCTATAGCTTTAGCGAAGGAACCCAGGTCCCATCAGAAGTCCAGACACATTTTAAGGCGGTACCACCTGATCAGGGAGATCGTAGATCGCCGGGAGATCGTAGATCGCCGGGAGATCGAGGTGAAGAGAGTAGATTCGGAGAATAACACTGCAGATCCACTCACGAAGGCCATACCCCAGACTCAGTTCGAGCGGCTGATTGAGATGATAGGTCTTCGATACGCCAGTACATGGCCTTAGTGCAAGTGGGAGATTGTTAGTGTATATGCCCTAGGGGCCATTATTGTATCATACTAGTTTGTATATTACTTAATGGAAGCTTGGGATATTCACAGTTGTATAGACAGTCTTGCTCAAAATGGTAGTATGCTAATTGGTTTGTTTCTACTTCAACATATGCATATGTTTCTTTTAGCATATCGCTTATACATATTAGTGGAGCCCTCAGGATCTTTGCTTGATTACCAGCGTTGTGATGGCAGTCACACTAGTGGGGCTGGGTAATCTACAAGCACATCCTTATACAGGTCCCTAGTCGTAGGATTATCGAGACGAGACATCGATACTCCGGATTAGACTAGCGTATATGCTTCTCATCCCAGCAGGGGAGATGGTCTGTCCCACAGCCATTAGTACGTCGTACTGGAAATAGTATGCGGGTGCTCGTTAGGTTACGAGTACAATGGACAGGACTCGTCGGGAACTGTTGGTTGGTACTATACATATCGTCAGATAATAGTTCCCAGGTGACAGGAGTACAGCTTAGTCTGTCGACTTGACATTGCTATTTTGCCTCGAGTGTGTTCCCACTGTACTTTGTTTACTACCCTACCACGGCTCAAAGGAGTCGTGCAAATAGGTAGTAGTCGGGTGCAGTCCCGAAGCATTTGGAGGCAGTAGCGGTTAGACGGGATTCGTCTCTCCCGGTATTGGGGGTCGATATCGCGCTGTGTCTAGGAGAGCCATTACACAAAGTCTCTGGCCAGGGCAAGCGAGATTTACTGGTAGTGTTTCCAGTAGTTTTTCAGGGTGTTCTGGGCTACACTCCGGCACGACTTGTACCGCTATTAGGAGTCTGACGTTTACCGCCCCCTAGGCCCGACATGCGATACTCTTAGACGAACAGACCGGACTGTACGGAGATTGTCATATTTAGGCTCAGTAGGAGTTCGGATGGGTTTATCTCATCGTCCTTCTTATCGACATCTACCTAGGGACCGTTATGTACAGCTAGTTCCGCTTGCGGTCTATGGTTAAACCCACTGCCAGCGTAGTGTCGAGTCTATAGAGTCCCACACAGAGAGTTTCCCTGCACTGAGCAAAAGGTGTAGAGGCCATATAGTTTTACGGCAGGGCTACGATCACTTACGTGCACTTGTGCGCGTATGTTGTTCGGACGGACAGTACTAGTGGGATTTGGTTTAAGCCGGATCCTAGTATTGTATAGATGGATTAGTTTTGTCTTCTGTGTATTCGTATTCTATGGAATGCGGATGTGTGTGTGTATGCATGGTTTTGAGGAGCGAAGAAGGAGGTGCCTCATTAGGGTTTTGACCATTGACTTGGTCAAAACCATTATGAGGTGGAGGAAAATGTTTACTAATCTTTTTAATGATAATTGTGTTATGGCTAATTGGTTTGACCATTTGACCATGTTGACCATTTAACCTAGTTGACTATTGTTGACTTAGATATTTTTGTGAGCACTAGATACTTCTTTGGCTTTGGATTTATCATGACATGATAATGGTCAAATCAAGGTAGCCATCACAATTTATCATGATAAAAGATTGGTAATTATTTTTCTTATGCATCATTATCTCCTTCTCATTCTCTCTCATCAAAAGAGAGCTCCCATGGTTTCTTCTTCTTCTACCTCACTACAAAATCCTTTAGCTCTCATGTGTTGAGAAAATAAGGATCTAAATAGACAAACAAATCCATCTTCTTCCTCTACATCACCTAGGACATCAAGCATAGCAAACTTGTTGCCCTAGTTACCTCGGCTTGAGGTGGAGCTCGGACTATAGACTCTCGGGTGGATCATCTTCGACTCTAGGAGGCCGTGGAGGTGACCAAGATCCGGATCGATCCTCGAAGCTCACATGGACGAGGAGGATAGCGGAGAAAAGAACCGAAGGACTAGTTTCGTGAGGTATAATCGTCTATCACAGTAGATTAAACCTCCCGTAGTTTCGTTAGATATGGTTTGGCAAAGATCATTGGCTTAGTCTATATTGCTTTTTGTAAGAAAGTTTTGATTTTTACTTGTTTCGCCTCCTCGCTAGCTTGCGGAGTGAGCGACATAGACTTACAAGACCATCTCGAGGAGTCAAGTCCGAGTCTACTAACTCTAGAATTGGAAGGGTTGCTTGCCGCTCTCGTAGGGGTCTAGGGATGTGGGTTTGGCTATTCATCGTGACCGTGGAATCCGCGTTTTTTACTGGCTTAATTTAAAACACGGAATTCCTAATATATCCAATATTTCATATGTGTTCTTCTGCTGCTGATATTCTGTGATGTGATCACTTTATATTCTGAGACGAATGCTTATATTATATATATGATATATAATAAATATTGCCGCTTTCGTTTCTTCTATGATGCTTAGGAAGCATAATTGATGGGACTTCATTAATGAGATTAATGAAATAAAAGAAATCTAAAGATGTTGTAAAATCTTGTTTCAAAACTGGTAGCTCTAGTCCTTGCTTTGCATAGAGGTATTCATTGTAGAATATCTAACACCTTATTCGATAAGGAAAGAGCCTAGATCTCTTCACCGGGAGTGACTACTTTAGTGAAACTAGCAGATGCTACAACCCACTCTGTTTGTCTTTTGATTGCTTTTTTAGTTCATGCTTTGCATATTGGTATTTGTGAAATATCCAGCACCTCATTCGATGAGGAAAGAGCCGAGATCTCTTCACCGGGAGTGACCTCTTTAGCAATACAAGTAAAATCCTCAAAAACACTCCTTTTCAAAATTACTTGATTCTATCACGATATCAAGTTCGTTACGCAAAAGGTTTTCTTAAAAACCTGTCGTAGCCCTTCGTCATTTTAGATAAGTAGTGTTTAGTATTCGTGCTGCGTTTGTTGGCTTTCGTCAAGGCATAGTGTGCAGTATATGATTAGTGCTTATCTGCTTAAGCATGTGATGCGATTGGATTATGGTAGTCGTACGACTTTGTTGGCTTTCGTCAACGGTCGTGCGGGTGGGTTTAATTCAATCATGAAATGTACGGGTTGAACTTGACTAGCTGACTATGGTTTTTTGGCTTTCGTCAAGGTCATAGGACACCAGGGGCAGAAGATTATCGGGAATTTCAAGTGTTGAAATTTGCAATGTGATTGCATACCTTCTATGAGATAGTTGGATCCCGATACCCACTGCGAGTAAGAGTTACTCCTGAGAGAGTTTTGCACATTACAATTAGTCGATCATGTAGGTGTCTAGAAAAGTGTTAACGGGGTTACGCCCCTGGAAAAATGAGGTTTATTTTAATTAGGTCCGTGCGAAAGCACGGGGAACCTCCCTCAAACTACCGACACTGGCCTGGCCGAAAGATTGGCGAACTTATTGGGTGTAATTAATCCCGGCTTGTCTTACCTTTTAGGATTTGAAGGAAGATTTGATAAAAACATAGGGAGCCATCCTGATTAGATAAAATAATAACCAATCTGATCTTACAAGAGCATACGCAGAGTGTTTTCTTCTCTCTCTCTATCTCTCTCCCGGTAGCGACCATGCCACACCTTAATCAAGATAATCATATGAATGTATTGACCGAACCTTCTTATTTTACTGAGCTGTGGAACGTTGGTTCCACTCTATTTTATAATCGTTATAAGTCCGAGCAGGAAATAGGGGAATATCTGGATTTCCACACAACCCAATCGAGGAATAAGCATGTTGATGCATATTCTTCGGGTGTGTTTATTACCGAGAACTATTTCTCAGTATCCTCTATGTCCTAAGTATGAGATACCGGATTAGGATCCCACAAATGTAATCTGTTACATGGGCTACAGAAAGGTAGAGAAATGGGATTGGGTGATATGTCTCTAAGAGTTAGAGAATGGTGCAATTGTTTTAGCCAAATCTGTTGACAAATATCCCTTTGTATCACCAAATGGTAAATACATTGATTCTGAACAAATACATGCCGAACCTGATTTATTACATTACGTCAGTTTCTTTATTAAGTTAAAGAAGGATGTAATTTTGTATTGCATGATAATGTTGTGAACATTTTCCTGAATCAAGAGTTGATTCGATCAGGCACGTTATATAATAGCATATACGTTCTAAATCAAACCACAGTTCAAAGTATTTAGAACACACACAAGAGGAGTAGTTCAGAAATGAATGAATCCTTCTTATGGCTTTGTAGATTAGGTCATATCAATGCGACACGACCAGCTAAGTTACATAAGGATGAATATTAGAATCAGTTCGAATTTTCATCTTATGATACTTGACAGTCTTGTCTCAAAGGTAAAATGACCAATACTTCGTTTACTGGAAACAGAGATAGAGTTACTGAACTCTGGGACTGATACATGATGATGTATACGGTCTTATGTCTACACATGCCAGTGTTGGTTCTTTTTACTTCATTACATTCATCGACAATCTCTCAAGATTCGGACATGTGTTCCTGTTGAAACACGAGCCTGAAACTTTTGAGAAATTCAAGGAATATAAACTTGAAGTTAAGAACCAGACAGGTAGAAGTATTAAAGTCTTTCGATGTGATCGAGGAGGAGAATACTTGCGCATAGAGTTCCTGGATTATTTAAAAGAGAATGGGATTCTCTCTCAGCTTACTCCTCCGTGTACACCACAGCACAACGGTGTATCGGGGCGGAGGTAACGCACCTTATTAGATATAGCGTGCTCTATAATGAGTACTGCTGAGTTGCCTATTTCCTTTTGGAGTTATGACTTGAGAAGCTGCATACCTATTTAATAGGGTTCCATCCAAATCAGTGCATACCACTCCATATGAGATATAGAATGGGAAGAGACCATGTCTTAAATGAGTTAAGATATGGGGTTGTCCAGCCTTTGTTGAAAAGAAAAATCCGGAAAAGCTCGAGGCAAGGTCAGTTCTGTAAGTTTGTTGGATATCCCAAACATTTGCGAGGGTATATCTTCTACCACACTGAAGAGGAAAAGGTGTTTTGTTTCTCAGCAAGTCACCTTTTTAGAAAAGGAATTTCTTGTGAAGAAATTTGTGGTCATGAGGTAGAACTGGAAGGAGTTCCAGCTGGACAAACTAACAGCTGATGATTTGGTGAAACCAAAGGATTCAATAGTCTCCAACGAACCTCAGCCTCTCCGCGAATCTGGTAGGGTTCCTCATCTACCTGAAAGATACTATGGTTTCCTCGGTGACGGTAGGAGCGAGGATTGCATCATGGTTGATGATGACCCAACTAGGTTTAGGCAGGCCATCACGAGTGGGGACTCTATGAAAAGGCTGGATGCTATGCGATTAAAGATGAAATCCATGTATACCAAAAAAGTATGATTTTGACTGTTGCACCTGAAGGGGTAAAACCCATTAGGAGCAAATGGATCTTGAGAAGATTCTTGGTGTAAATAGAAAAGTTGAGACTTTCAAATCTAGACTTGTAATAAAAGGTTCTCGTCATGCAACCAAGTGTGGTTTATGATGAAACCTATTCTCCAGTAGCTATGCTTAAGTCCATCAGGATTAATGCACGCATCGCGGAGTTGGAACATCTGTTTTGATGTGGCAGTCAAAGAGTTTAAGTTCATCAAAAAGGTAGATGAATCTTGTATATACGAGAAGGTTGTAGAGAGTAAGGTTGTCTTCCACGTATTGTACATAGATGACATACTCTTGATAGGAAATGGTTTCCTATGCTACACTCGGTCAAGCTCCTCTTATCACGAGAATTCTCCATGGAAGATCTGGATGATATCTACTACATCTTGTAGATTATGATCTATGTTGATAGATCTAACTGGATATTGGGAGTATCCCAAATCCAGGTATATTAACACCATTCTAAAGGGGTTTAGTATGGATGATTCTAAGCGTGGTGGTTCGCCCACTTACTCATGAATCACTCTCTCCAAAAAGATGTCTCCCGAGACTGATTTGGAGAGAGCTCGCGTGCAAGGGATACCCTATGCTTCGGCAGGAGGCCCTATCATGTATGCGATGTTATGCACCAGACCAGATGTAGCTAACTCACTAGGTATAGTGATCCGGAATCAATCGGATCTTGGGAGAATCACTGGACAGCTATGAAAGAAATTCTTAAGTACTTGAGAAGCACTAAAGAGATGTTCTTGGGGTTTTGGTAACAATGAACTCCAGTGGGAGTCCTTACTAATTCAAGCTTCCAGAGTGATAAGGTCGACTGAAAGTCACTCACAGGCTTTGTCTTTACCCTCAGTGGAGGGACGGTATATTGGAAGAGTTCCAAGCTAGATACCGTGGCATACTAGACAGTAAAGGCTGAATACATCGCTACCAACGATGCTACCAAAGTGGATGTCTGGATAATTCTTGTTCATGAGATGAACATGGTTCCTACCATTGAGAGTCCAATAACTGTTGTTGCGACAACAAAGGAGTTGTGGCTTTGGCCTAGGAACGCCGGCCCCATTAGCCATCCAGACATATTCTGAGGAAAGTATCACCTGATCAGGGAGATGGTTGATCTCCAAGGGATCGAGGTCAGGAGATTTGATGCGAAGGATAACACGGTGGATCCACTCACAAAGGCCTTTCCCTAAAGAGACTTCTATAGGACGTTGAGTATGAGATACTACAACAAATGACCTTAGTGCAAGTGGGAGATTGTTAGTTATGTGTATTCCCTAGAGGCCATTACTGTATATGCGATGTATATCGTAGTGAATGCTTGGACATATATAGGGAGGACTTTCTTGCTCGACATGATAGTATACTATCTAGTTGCTCTTTATCTTAACATATACATTGACTGTCTCTCTATTACATGTTGATAAAGCCCTTAGGATGAGTACTTGACTGCCAGGATTGTGATGCAAATCATACTAGTGGGGCAGAGGTAGTCGGTAAATACATCCTTCAATTGTTCCTAGTCGTGGGAGTATCGAGACGGGGCATCGATATTCCAGAGTAGACTAGCGTATACGCTTCTCGACCCATATGATGGGCGATGGATGATCCCACATCCATTGGTGTTTGATATCAGAGAAGGTATACGGGTGCTCAGTGGAGACTGGGTACACTGAACGGAATCGCCGAGAACTCCTAGATGGTATTATACCTATCGTTAGATAGCAGTTCTCTGGTGACACTGGTACATGTTAGTCTTTCGACCCGAGATCGTCATAGAGTCTTGTGTGATTCCCACTGTGCTTTGATTTCCATCTTACCACGTTCAAGAGATCGTGCAAAACAATGGTTTTTTAGGTACAGTCCCGAGTCACATGGAGGCAATG
Source organism: Agapanthus africanus (assembly GCA_030015575.1). Lineage (NCBI taxonomy): Eukaryota > Viridiplantae > Streptophyta > Magnoliopsida > Asparagales > Amaryllidaceae > Agapanthus > Agapanthus africanus. Next base: position 830,789,713 of record JASDDO010000019.1, read on the forward strand.
AGCGATAGGAGGGGATTTCATCTCTCCCGGTATTAGGGGTTGATGTTGCGCTATGCTTGATTGGGCATAATAGGAAATCCCTGGCCAAGGTTGCTGAGATCTACTGGTAAGTTTTATCAGTAGTTTCTCGAACCGTTATGAGTCTCGCATTAGCATGACTTATCAGGTTATTGGGGTCTGACGTTATACCACCCCCAGGCTGAGATATGCGACATATCAGACGAAGAGACCGGACTGTACAGTAGTGTTACTTGATGGATTCTCAGAAGTATGAGCAGGATTGCTTGTTGATCTTCTGATCGCTCAATACCCGGGTGGCCATTACGTTTAGCAGACCGCCTGCGGCTTATGGGTGACTGATATGATCACTACCTACTGCTGGCGTATTGACGAGTCTTTAGAGTCCTACACAGAGGTTTCCCGGCTCAAGCAAAACGAAGTAGAAGCACATATGTGATATGTGCGGGACCGAGATTAATACGTGTATGTGATACCGTATTCTATTCTCGCGATATGTGATATCGGTCGGTTATATGTGATATAACCGGGCTGCCGAATCATGTGTTGATTCGACAAGTTGATACATTTGATATTAGTCGGTTGTATGTGATATAACCGGATTATTAAATCAAGTGTTGATTTAATAATTTAATGTATAATTATATATTTGATATATTATCTTACATTAACTAATATTATCTCACTAAATATTTCTATTTCTCACTTGTGTACACTTAGTATATATGTGATATATATTAATGTACATTATCTTGTGTCATGCTTGATGCCACATGCTACATGGGTGTATGAGACTCGCACCATGCATATAATAATGTGAGGTTTTGTTTATTTAAAGTAAATCAAATTAGTTGGAAATTGTCACATGGTTGAAGCTTGTAGAAGTTTGTGGAACCATTGACCAAGTCCACTCATTATGTTTTACTTGAAGATATTTATTAACCCAACCATTATTGTTTACTCATGGTTTAGTATCTACATGATACTAACTCACCCATGGTTGCTATTCTCACTCATTATTCCATTCACACTTCATCTTCTTCTTCATCTCGAAAAAGCTTTCTAGCTTCATGAGATGTGAAGAAAAATAGTGAGAAAATAATTTCTAAAGTGAGCAAAATTCCTACTTCATCAACCTCTTCTCTACTAGCTTTTTAGATTGGGTTGTTTCTTCACTAGTTCATCACTTAGTGAACAGATAGCTTTTGTTAGTGTCTCCTCGACGTAGATCATCTTCGGCCTCGAAGACTTCAAGCAAACTTGTTCATTTCACCTTAGGGAGCCTCACTAGAGTCTGGAAGATCACTACTTGGAGCGAAGGGACTATTACACGGAGCTATAGAAGTGAAAGACCGGTCTACAAAGGATGTATTCCTTATTCACTTAGATGTAAAGATGTTTACATGCTTGTTCGTCTAATTCTCTAGTTTAGATTCTAGCGTTAGGGTTTTTTAGCGCGCCAATTTTTTGAAAACGGCATGGTCGATGCCTCCCGAAACCCAGCGGCCGCCTAGGGAACCCAACAAGTTTAAGGACGTCTTGGTCCGTTGATCACCATACGTGTATTTGTTACGTGACGTGATGAACAATAGTGTTGATATGGAATACGTTCAATTTGGGGTGCAGTCTGATTTGAGGTGTGCACGTCATTTTGGAAGTGCATCAACGAGTTGGTTGTCGGGACCTGCCAACTCTCTGAAGACGTTGAAGAATTACAATGACATATATCAAAAGTGTGGAGAGATGTACCCTTAAACCAAATCCCATATTTAAGGGAAAAGATGGTGATGTTGTAGACCTAAGAAATGTTAGTCATGTTTGAGACTAAAATTATCTTAGGAGATAAAAGATGAGTATCATTTGGGATATCATCAATAGGAGACCACTAGTCATTTTTGAGACTAAGGTCAATTTAGGAAAACATGAGCACATGGGCTCGGTTGTTTTAGTATCAAAGAGGTCTAACCTCAGAAAACTTAGCCAATTTAGGCTAAGATTGAGTCTCCAACAGTGCTAAGCACTGAGGAATACAGTATTCGCGTGCGTTTCACGTGGGCCCTGGATTAGTGTTAAACACTAGAGTTTTATGGCGCTCACGTGGCACACGTGAGGCACCCCAAATATGGGCACTTTGATATAAGTGCTAAGCACTTGGTTCTCGTGCAAAGCACGTGGGTATCCTCTTTTCCTTTATTAATGCTGGAGTACTGTAGTTTCCACTTTCTTTTATTTGTTTTCCTCTTAAACAAATCACGTGTTAAACACGTAAGGAAGTTTTGGTTATTTTCATCGTTCGTTTGAAGCACTCCCGTGGGAAACACGTGAGGCTTCGAAATAGTTCTAAGCACCAATGATTTGGCCTTGGAGATCTTGGATCACTATTTTTTATTGAAGAATTAAGTTCTTATATATATAGGGTTAAACCCTAATCTTTGGAGGAATTAAATTCCTATGTGTTCCCGTTCTTCATCCCCCTTTTTTTATGTAACTTAGTTCTTCTCCCCTAGGTTTTGAATCTTGCAGAGCAAAATCTTCCTGATGAGAATTAAATTCTCTAATTGTGGGGAGATTTTCCTCTGCAAATCTCAACCAAAGGAAAGAACCGAGTTCTTACATGAAGGGTTAAACCCTTAGAGAGGCAAAGGAGATGTGTTTTCTTTTTACCTAGTGTTTCAAGGAAGCAAGTCTTTTCGTTGACAATTAAATTCTCATGTTCCTCAAAAGCTCACTGTATATTCTCTTCCTCTTTTTTAGCCTCTAGGGAGTTCTCTCTCTCTCTACGTTTCTGTCTCTCTTTTTTTCCTTCCTCCTTTTTTTTGAGACTTGAAGTCTCTTGCTCTTTATATAGTGGAGAGAAGTTTGTTTGATTCTCAAAAAATCTCTCATTGAGAGATCCCTATTGATTTAATTGGTTTGAGAATTGATTTGGAGAATTTTACCCACCGTTGGATCTTTGATCCAAGGACTTCTGTTTTACAAAAAATATTGTTCTTGTTTTTAACAAGATTGGGGATATTCTCCCATATATAGAATCAAATTCTATCGAGCAGTGACATTTTAATCACCAATGGATTTTTAATCCAAGGGTGCTTAATTTAACAGAGTATAATCTTTCTTTGTTTAGAAAGATATAGAAAATATTTTGGATCTTTGATCCATTAACCGTCTGTCTAACAGAAAATATTCTTCCCAATAGAATTTAATTCTATATTTAATCACCGTTGGATCCTTGATCCAATGGTTCATTAAGTAGGATTCAATTCTACGTAAGTAGGTGTCCTCACGTGTTTAGCATGTGAGCCTTTGTTTAACCTATCTGTTGTTTGATTGCAGCGCCTATATGTTTTGCATATAGTTGCTCACTTGTTTGACATGTGAGCCTTTATTTAGCCTATATGTAGTTTAATTGCAGCGCCTATATGCTTTGCATATAGACGCTCACGTGTTTAACACGTGAGGCTTTGTTTAGCCTATCTGTAGTTTAATTGCAGCGCCTATATGCTTTTCATATAGGCGCACGTGAGGCTTTGTTTATCCTATCTGTAGTTTAATTACAGCTCCTATATACTTTGCATATAGGTGCTCACGTGATTAACACGTGAGGCTTTGTTTAGCCTATCTGTAGTTTAATTGCAGCGCCTACATGCAAAGCAAATAGGCGCTCACGTGTTTAACACGTGAGGCTTGTTTAGTGGGAAGTTTCCCCTTTCTTTCTCTCATCTTCTTTTTCTTCTTTTTCTTATAACGAAACACCCCTCATCCGTATATACAAACCCGTATCCGTATTCCGAAAAATACGAATACAAAGAGATGAAAATAATCCATCAATCTAATACTAGAATCCGGCTTAAACCAAAGCCCACTAGTATAAATCGTCTGAATTATGATACATGCATAAGTGCACGTATATGATCGAACCTTTCCGTAAAACCATACGGCCTCTACATCGTTTCTCCCGAAGAAGAGAAACCCTCTGTATGGGACTCTAAGGACCCGTCAATACACTGGCAGTGGGTTTAACCATAAGCACGTCAGCGGCACTAGCTGTACGTAACGGCTACCCAGGTATTGAGTGAAAGGGAGGCCGATGAGCAAACTCATCCTGACCCCTATTAAGCTTATCCGTGACAATATCCGTACAGTCCGGTCTGTTCGTCTAAGAGTATCGCATATTGAGTTTAGGGGGGAGGATAAAGTCAGACCCTTAATAACGCAACATTTCATGTCGGTATGAAGCCCATCACCAACTGAGAAACTACTGATCGAAATCGGTAATTCTCGATTACCTTGGCCAAGGATTTCTGGTGATTGCCACCCGTGCACTGCGCGACATCAACCCCCAATACCGGGAGAGACGAATCCCCGACGAACCGCTCATTGCCTCTATGTGGCTCGGGGCTGTACCCAAATAAAACCTGTTTGCACGACTCCATGAGCCGTGGTAAGGTAGTAATCAAAGCACAGCGGGAACTCACATGAGAAAAATGACGATCTCAGGTCGACAGACTAACCTGTACACATGTCACCTAGGAACTGTTATCTGACAATAGGTATAGTACCAACTAGCAGGTTCCTGGCGAGTCCATCCAGTGTACTCATAACCCAATGAGCACCTGTATACTATCTTAGATGAACAAACTGACACCAATGGCTTGTGAGACCTGGCCACCACCCCTCGTCAGGGTCTCGATCAGTATACACTAGTCTACTCTGGAGTATCGATACCCAGTCTCGAAACTCCCACAACTAGGGACATTTAAGGATGTGCTTATAGACCACCCACCTCCCACATATATGATCGCCATCATAATACTGGTAGTCAAGCAAGAATCCTATGGGCTCTATCAACATATAATAGTGATCTGTAATACCACATAAAATATGGACATGATGATAAAGACAAACCGATTGCATACCATCATCTTGAGTAAGACTGTTCTATCCGTATAGGTCCTCCCTCAAACATCGCAATCGCGTGCCTGAGATTCAATAATTGATTTAAGGGCACTATAGCCATCAGTAATTTGTGTTTAGTAGTAGTTTTCTATCTCAAATTCTTTGGTTCTCACCACATGAGAATGATAAGGATTTACACAAGAGAATGAAAAACCAAGAAGATGAAAAGAAGAGAGCAAGTGAAAAATCACTTTATTAAAGATGAGAAGAAGAATGGCTAACTCTTTTTACATGAAGCATTTTCTTTCCTTTTAAAATCATAACCATACTCCAATAGTATTTGCAATAAATACAAAGTCATGCTTCATCCATGCTTCATGTCATCTCATTCTTTTCCACCTCATTTTCTATTTTCAACAAAATAGAAAAATTCATGATGTGGTGTTATCTTCTAGAAGGTATTTTGTATAAATAAAAAATACTTTTTACTATTTATACAAACCCGTATTCGTACCATAAAAAGAATACCCAAGAGATAGAATAATACTACTAATATAATACTAGCATTAAATCAATATCTGATTTAACAAACTGGCTTAATCCTAAACCCGCTAGTATTATCAACCGTCCGATCAAAAACCTGGATAATACTAGAATCTACATATCGAAATATGTATACGTAAATTATTAAATCAATACCTGATTTAATAATCCGGCTTAATCCTAAGCCGGCTAGTATTATCATTCGATCGAAACCCTGCTCGATCGAAAACCTGGACGACACTAGAATATACATATCGAAATGTGTATATGTAAATTATTAAATCAATACCTGATTTAATAATCCAGCTTAATCCTAAGCACGCTAGTATTATCATTCGATTGAAACCCTGCACGTATAAACATACGGCCACCACATCGTTTTGCCTGAACCAGAAAAACCCTCTGTGTGGAACTATAAAGACTCGACAGTACATTGGCAATGAGTTTAACCTCAAGCACGTCAGCGGCACTAGCTGCACGTAACAGCTACCCAGGTACCTGTCGAAAAGATAGGCCGACAAGCAAACTCATTCTGACCCCTACTGAGCCTATGCGTAACAATCTCCTTACAGTCCGGTCTTTTCTTCTAAGAGTATCACATACCGGGTCTAGGGATGGTAAACGTCAGACCCCTACTAACCTGATAATTCATGTCGATTTGGCTCAGAACTAATCCGAGAAACTACTGATCTAACCATCAGTAAATCTTAACTGCCTTGTCCAAGGTCTTATGGTTCTAGCCAACCGGACACAATGCGATATCGACTCCCAATACCGGGAGAGTCAAATCCCTAACGATCACTCACCGTCTCCATGTGGCTCGAAACTGTACCTAACCAAAACCTGTTTTCATGACTCAGTAGAGCCATGGTAGGGTAGTGATCAAAGCACAGTAGGAACTCACACGAGACAAATGATGATCTCTGGTCTAAAGACTAACATGTACTCATGTCACCTGTGAACCGCTATCTGACGATAAATATAATACCGTCTAAAGGTTCTCGGCGAGTCTGTCCAGTGTACTCACCCTCAGTGATCACCTGTATACAATCTTAGGTAATCACACAAATGGCTGTGGGACCAACCACCACCCCTCGTCGAGATCTATAAACGTATACACAAGTCTTCTCTGGAATATCGATGCCCGGTCTCGACACCTCTGCGACTTGGGTTCTTTAAGGATGTGCTTATGGACTACCCAGCTCCCACAAGTGTGATCGCCATCATAACGGTGGTAGTCAAGAAAAATCCTATGGGCTTTATCAATATATATCCTCCATATGTGATATCGAGTATAACATATCCACATGTAAGATAAAATCAAACCATAATAGTATACTATTATATCGAGTCTTTATCAATATGTGTAAGCATTATAAAGAAACAAGAGAAAGAAATACACATATTAAGACAAAGACAACCCAATTAATATACTTTATACAACCGAGCAAGATTGTCATGTACATACATATCCCTAACATCTTATACAATACAGGCTTTTAGGACATACATATCCAACAATCTCCCACTTGCACTAAGGCCTGTAATTGGCATGCCGAATACCTAACGTCTTCTTTAGGGTCATTTGTTGTCGTACCGCATACCCAACATCTCAAAAAGTCGCTCGAACTGCGCTTGAGTGAGGGCCTTGGTAAATGGATCCGCCGTGTTGTCTTTTGTATCTACTCTCCGGATCTTGATCTCCCGACGATCTACGATCTTCCTGATCAGGTGATACCGCCTCAAGATGTGTCTGGATTTCTAATGGGACCGTGGTTCCATCGCTAAAACTATAGCCCCATTGTTATCGCAATACAAAGATATTGGATTAACAATGGATGGAACCACCTAAAGTTCAGTAATGAACTTCTTCATCCAAACCGCTTATTTTGCGGTATCGTTTGCAGTAATGTATTCAGCCTCCATCGTTGAGTCTGCGACGGTTTCCTGTTTGGAGCTCTTCCAACACACCGCCCCTCTATTGAGGGTAAATACAAAACCCGAGACAGACTTGCTGTCATCCTTATCATCCTGGAAGCTTGAGTCGGTGAAGGACTCGACCTGAAAGTCTTCATTACCGTATACCAAGAACATCTCCTTAGTCCTTCTCAGATACTTGAGAATGTTCTTCACAGCTTTCTAGTGATTCTCACTTGGGTTCGACTGATACCGGCTCACTACGCTAAGTGCGTATGCTACATCTGGTCTGGTGTACAGTATCACATACATTATAGATCCTGCTGCCTAAGTGTAGAGTATAGTGCTCATGCAAACCCTCTCCTCATCAGTCTCGGGAGACATCTCTTTGGAGAGGGTGATTCCGTGCAATGCGGGTATATTATCGCTCTTAGAATCTTCCATACTAAATCTCTTTAGTATAGTCTCTATGTACCTGGACTGTGAAAGTCCTAATAGTCTCTTGGATCTATTTCTGTAGATCTTAATCCCCAGAATGTACAAGGAATCACCCAGGTCCTTCATGGAGAACTTTTGTGACAAGAACAGCTTGACCGATTACAGCATAGGAACGTCATTTCCTATCAAAAGAATGCCATCGACGTACAAGATGAGGAATACAATAGTTCTCCCAACAATCTTCTAATAGATACATGACTCATCTTCGTTTTTGATGAAGTCAAATTTCTTGACTGTCTCGTCAAAACAGATGTTCCAGCTCCGCGATACATGCTTTAATCCATAAATAGATTTAAGAAACTTGCACACCTTCCCGCTACACCCACTGTTTATGAATCTATCCGGTTGATCCATATAAACGCATTTTTCTAAACTTCCATTTAGAAAAGCCGTTTTAACATCCACCTGCCAGATATCGTAGTCATGGTAAGCAGCAATGGCAAGTAGAATCCAAATGGATTTCAGCATAACCACTAGAGAAAAGGTTTCGTCATAGTCCACTCCTGATCTTTGACGAAAACCTTTTACAACAAATCTAGCTTTATAGGTTTCCACCTGTCCATCTGCACCAATTTCTTCTTGAAGATCCACTTGCATCTAACGGGTTTTACCCCAGGAGGAGCAACATCCAAAGTCCAAACATTGTTGGTATACATGGACTCCATTTCGGATTGGATAGTATCAAGCCATTTTACAGAGTCCCTACTGTTAATGGAATGCTCGAAACTAATAGGATCATCTTCTTGCAAGATGCAATTCTCTCGATCTCCATCTATGAGAAAACTATAGTATCTCTCGGGCGGATGAGAAATCCTACTAAACCAGCGGAGTGGCAGAGGTTCGTCCGGGATTATTGAATTATATTGTTCCACCAAATCTTCAGATGTAATTTGTGGTTCTTGGATTTCTTCCAGCTCTACCGTACTCCCACTAATTTCTTTTGCAAGAAATTGCCATTCTAAAAAAGTGGCGTGCTGAGCAACAAACACCTTCTGTTTCTTGGTGTGGTAGAACAGATATCCATTTGAATGCTTTGGATATCCCATAAACTTATACAATATTGATCGTGCCGCGAGTTTGTCTCGATTATATTTTTTAACATAGGCCAGACAACCCCATATCTTAACCCTTTTAAGACATAGTCTCCTTCTTTTCCATATTTCATATAGAGTTTGAGGCACAGATTTGGACAGAACATGATTGAATAGGTGCGCTGCTAACTCCAGCGCATATCCCCATAATGAAATAGGTAACTCAACATTACTCATCATGGAGCAAACCATATCCAAAAGGGTATGATTCCTCCGCTCCGACACGCCATTGTGTTGTAGTGTATACGGAGGAATGAGTTGAGAGAGAATTCCATTCTCTTTTAGATAGTCAAGGAATTCTGTACTTAAATACTTTCCTTCTCGATCAGAACGGAGGATCTTGATACTTTTTCCAGTCTGCTTCTCCACTTCGCTCTTATATTTCTTGAATTTCTCAAAAGCTTCGGATTTGTGTTTTATCAAAAATACATGTATGAATCTAGAGAGATCATCAGTGAATGTAATGAAGTACGAGAACTCACCCCTTGCATGTATAGACATTGGACCACACACATCACCGTGTATGAGTCCCAAGAGCTCTATAGCTCTTTCTCCGTGTCCGGTGAACGGAGATTTGGTCATCTTTCCCTTGAGACAAGACCGACAAGTTTCATAGGATGAAAATTCGAACGGATTCAGATATCCATCCTTATGCAACTTATTTAGTCTTTTCTCACCGATATGACCAAGTCTACAATGCCACAAGTAGGCTTCGTTCACATCTGAACTCTTCCTCTTACGTGTATTTTATACATTGAAAACTGTGTTTTGATTTAGAACATAAATACCATTACACAGTGTACCTTCTGCAAACAATACCTGATTAAGGTAAATGTTCATGATATTTCTATCTAGAACAAACTTATATCCATTTTTATCAAGTAAAGAAATTGATATGATGTTGCAAAGTATGGAAGGTATATAGTAGCAATTGTTCAAAATCATAGTATTCCCGCTTGGCAATACAAGGTGATATTCACCGACGGCAATAACATTAACTTGTGCTCCGTTCCGAACTCTGAGGGACATATCACCTGGTCCAACCATTCTACTTTTAATCGGTCCTTATAATAAATTACAGATATGAGATCCCGATCCGGTATGTAGTATCCAGGAGGTAGGGTTGACTGAAAAACGGTTTTCAATAACAAAAGCACCCGAAGAAGATGCATTAGAATGCTTCTCCTCTAATAGGGTCATCTGGAATTCCTTACAGTCCTCTTTCCCTTGTCCATACTCGTGACAGTTGTCACAAGTTAGAGCCGAACCGACGTTTCCCAGCCCAGTGTAATAAGCTGGTTCGGTTAAGTCAAACATTTTATTATCTTGATTGGGGCGTGACGCGGTTGCTACCCATAGAGAGAGAAAAGAAACACTCAGCATGCGCTCTTGCAAGATTAGATTGGTTATTAGTTTATCTAATCAGGATGGCTCCCACTGTTTCTTCGAATTTTCCTTCAAACCTTAAAAGGAAAACTAGTCGGGATCATTTGCACCTTACAAGTTCGCTAACCGTTCAGCTAGGTGAGTGTTGGTACTCCGAGGGAGGTTTCCCGTACTCTTGCACGTACCTAATTAAAATAAACCTCGTTTCCGCAGAGGCGTAGCCTTGTTAACACTTTTCTAGGCACCTAATAGGTTAGCTAGTCGTGAAGTGAAAAATATCTCCCAAGAGTAATCCTACTCATCAGTGGGATCGGGATCCAACTATTATCGCGTGATAACCTAGAAGGAACCTACTCTAGTTACCACACTCCAAAAGGTATGCAACATTAGCAAGTTTCCTGTATATTTGAAACTCACGATGTGGTTTTTGCCCCAAGCGGCTTATGACCTTGACAGAGGTCTGTCTCCCCAATATTTAACCTAATAAAGAGAAAAGCTCTGTTGGAACTCAATAAGGCAGCGCTTCACGTGCTCTCTACGAGGGCGCCAGCGTCAAAGATAATCTTCTAGGATTAAAATCCTATGATGTCGCCTCACGTGATCCTCACACGGGCGCCAATGTGCAAAGCACAGAAGTACTTTCTGAATAAAGAGTCAAACTCTTAGAAGGCGCCTCACGTGTAATCCACGCGGGCGCCAATGTGTAAAGCACAGAATTGCCCATCTTAAGAATTAAATTCTTAAGCAGCGCCCACGTGCACAACACGTGAGCGCCAGCGCCCAAGTTAATATCTGTAGAATTAAATTCTACATTTCTGCAATAAAGATTGAGATATTCTCTGTTAAACAGAGTTGTTGGATCAAAGATCCAATGGAGAAAACATCTCCAAAATCTTTCTAAATAAGAAGGATACTCTCGGTTGGATCAATGATCCAACAATAGAATAAAATTCTATTTCTTGGGAATATATTCCCTCAACCTTTCAAAATAAGAAAAATTCCTCTCTGTAAAATAAAGAACCGATGGATTAAAAAATCCAACAGTGATTAAAAATCACCGTTTTACAGAATAAATTCTGTATAAGGGAAAAATATTTTCCCGGTCTTGTTAAAAACCAACAAGAAAATATGTTCTGTAAAATAGAAACCCATGGATCAAAAGATCCAACGGTGGGCAAAATTCCCCAAATTAATTAGAATCTCTCAATGAGAGATTTCTCAAATATAATTAACAAATTGCCTCTACTATATAAAGGACCCAAGACTTCAAATCTGATATAGAAGCACCCCTCCATAAGTTTCTAAAAAAAGAGACAGAAAGCTTCAAAAAGGAACAAAGAATTAAATTCTCAAGGTAGAAGATCCCCCTCCTTAAAAACTCTAAGTAAATAAAATAATAGAGATCAAAACATCTCATTTACCTATTAAAGGGTTTAACCATTTTAAAAGAACTTAGTTCTTTCTCTGGATATGAGATCCGCGAGGAAAGTCTCCCACAAGTTGAGAATTTAATTCTCATCGGGAAGAACTTGTTCTTGAGAATCAAAAATTCAGAAAAGAACCAGAAATTGAGTTCGTAAAAAACAAAAGTATACAAGAGAAACCTAATTCTTATAAAAGAACTTTGTTCTTAAAAATGAAGCTTGATCCTAGATCTTCAAAATAAAGATCCTGGTGATCTTTAATGGGAAAAAATGCCATCAATAGAGGAGAAAAGAATTCATCGCCCCACGTGCTTCCCACAAGGACGCCTCTAAAAGTGCCTAGCGCCTCACGTGCTCCTCACGTGGGCGCCAAAAAAAGAAGAAGAGTGCTTAGCACTCATTGGGCAGTGCCCGACGCTCAGCGCCGCATGTGAAAATCACGAGGGCGCCATAAAGTGCACAATACTCCATAAAAAATGAGCCAAAAGGTTGAGTGTTCAACACTCAACGGGCAGCGCCCAGCGCCTCACGTGCTCCCCACGTGGGCGCTGTTGGATATAGTGCCCTCAAAGTCAATTATTGGATCGCAGGTATGTGATTGCAATGATTGAGGAGAACCTATACCGATAGGACAGTCTTACTCGAGATGATAGTATACTATCTGGTTTGCCTTTATCAGTCGTGTATAGGTTCAGGTGACTGATCACTATTACACGTTGATAGAGCCCTTAGGATCTTGTTTGACTACCAACAGTATGATGACGATCATATACGTGAGAGTTGGGTAGTCTATAAGCACATCCTTAATAGTGGTCCCTAGTCGTGGGAGTTTCGAGACAGGGCATCGATACTCCGGAGTAGACTAGTGTATACAGTCGAGACCTCGACGAGGGGCGGTGGCCGGTCTCACAAGCCACTGATGTCAGTTGGATCACCTAAGATGTATACAGGTGCTCATTGGGTTATGAGTACACCGGAAAGGACTCGCCGGGAACCTGCTAGTTGGTATTATACCTATCGTCAGATAGCAGTTTCCTGGTGACATGTGTACAGGTTAGTTCATCGACCTGAGGTCGTCATTTGTCTCGTGTGAGTTCCCACTGTGCTTTGATTTCTACCCTACCACGGCTCAAAGGAGTCGTGCAAACATGTCTTTTTTGGGTACAGTGCCGAGCCATATGGAGGCAAGTGAGCGGATCGACAGGGGATTTGTCTCTCCCGGTATTGGGGGTGAGATTGCACTGTGTCTAGGAGAGCCATTAAACAAAATCCTCGGCCGACGTAGGCGATTAACTGGTAGGTACTCCAGTAGTATCTCAGGGTGTTCTGGGCTGCACTCTGACACGACTTACACCGCTATTGGGGGTCTGACGTTACCAGCCCCCTAGGCCCGATATGCGATATTCATAGACGAACAGACCGGACTGTATGTATATTGTCACTGTTAGGCTCAGTAGGGTTTCAGGATGAGTTCGCTCATCGGCTACCCTTGAGGTCAGTACATGGGCAGCTGTTATGCACTGTTAGTGCCGCTGACGTGCTTGTGGTTAAACCCACTGCCAGGGTACTGACGAGTCATTAGAGTCCCCCACAGATAGTTTCCCAAGTTCGGGCGAAACGTTGTAGAGGCCGTATGGTTTTATGGCAGGGTTCGGAAAAATGCACGTGCGTTTACGCACGTGTCATTTTTCAGGCAGATAATACTGGTGGGCTTTAGTTTAAGCCGGATCCATGTATTATACTGTGTAGATATAATATGTTTGTCTCATTGCATTTGTATTCGGTCGTAATACAAATGTGGGTATGTTTATACTGTTACGGGGTTATCCTGAAATTCGTTTCGGGATCGCTTTTGGAAGTTGCCAGTTTTCCATCACCCGTCTTAAACATTTGGTTTAATGCGGATTTATCTTTTCTTCATTTGGGTGAGTCATGAGGGTGAGTCATGAGGAAGCTTCTTGATTTGGTGAATAGGTTTATGAGACACCATTTTGCATTAATGGTTGATGACTAGGATTAGTGATTCATTGTTTGCATTGATTGTTTTGATGAGGTGTTTATATGAGTCACCCTTTGCATTAATTGCTTTAGATGATAAGCTTCACTTATGGTCACCCTTCCTCCTACACTCACCACCCCCTCCTCATATAGTGGCCGGCCATTGCTTGGAGGGATATATGGTTGTTGGAAAAAAGATTATGGAATTTGCTTCATGGAAATTTCATATGTTCATTTATCATTTCTTGATTAAAAAGGCAACTTCATTAACCGTTCATCCATGGCTTTGGATGAAGCGAGACAAAGTGTTCTACTCATTCTCTACATCAATCTTGGACATGTCGGCTAGCAAACTTCATGTCCGAGTTGCCTCGGTTTAGAGGCGGGAGCCCGTTTAAAGATCCGTAGATGTGGTGCCACCTCGACGAGGAGCCAGGAGATCGGAGCAGCCGCAACGGAGCGTAGGATGGTTAAATACCGAAGGACTCGGATCGTTCGGTATAACCTTTCTACCCATTTTGTAGTTTGTTAGTTTAGCGTTAATGGCAGATCCGGGTTATAGTATGCGATAGCGCCAGTTAAAAAGTTTTTGTTCCGCATTTGGCGTCAGATTGACGGCCGGGGCGCTACCGTAGACTTACAGGCGCCGCAAAAGAGAAGAAAAGAGCACTTAGCACTTCACAGGCAGCTCAAGACGGCTGAGTGTTCAACACTTATAGGGCAGCGCCCATTGCCTCACGTATTCCCCACGTGGACGCCATAAAGATTGCCTAGCACTCTATACAAAGACAAAACGAGTAAAGTGTTCAACACTTATTAGGCAATGCCCATGACTGAAAACTCCACATGAATATATGTGGACGTCAGAACTCATATAAATGCTCTGCACTTTTTGCATAAAAAAAGAGGGACTGAATAAACAGAGCCAAAACAAGTGCTTAGCATTTTTTCAGAAAAAAGGGGAGGCTAAGCAGACTAAAGCCCAAATTGGCTAAGTTGCTAAAGTCTTGTAACCGAGTCCAAATGATCTGTTGTTGGGTCTTAAATAAAGAAGATCCTGAAATGTTGTTAAGTGGATCTTAGTCTCAAATTGGATGAATGTATCCTTAACAGAGAAATCAATCGAGCCCATATGCTATCGATTTCCAAGGTCTCAAATATGACCAAAAATTCTTAAGCCCACAACAAACCCTTTTCCCTCAAATACGGGATTTGGTTCAAGGGTACATCTCATCACACCTCTGATACATGTCATTGTAATTCTCCAACATCTTCAGAGAGGTGGCGGGTCCCGACGACCAATAACTTCTTCATGCATTGACGTGCATGCCTCAAATCGGATTATGCCTCAAATTGGGCACATTCCATATATCCATTGTTCATTCTGCCACGTAACAAATACGCGTGCGCATAGAGTGAACAATAAACCGAAATGTCCCTAAACTAATATTCGCTTCCAAAATGGCGATAAAGGACCGAAACGTCCTTAAACTAGCATTTCGCCTCAAACACGGCGATAATGGACCACGATGTCCTTAAACTAAAATAATCGAGCCCAAATGCTCATATGTTTAAGTGGATCTTAATCTCAAACCAGATTAACGATCCCTAAATCAAACCAAACCCAAATCTAAAAATATACGGATTTGGACTAATCCATGCCCTACGGGCGGCGACGTAAATTAGTCTCCGTATACAATCCACGGGCAACCAAAATAAAACAAAAACACACACACGACAAGAAGTGAACTTCCGGAGCAGGAGAAAGTGGTTATCGCAATTCGGTAACGTAATTAACTGCAGGGCTTGCGCCTGCAGGGAAGAGCGTCCCCACAATAAAAAAAACCCTTCGCGAAAGGGGGAATTTGATAAAGTCTGCTACAACGGCCGCATCCGTCCAAACCTCCGATATACGGTGCCATAAATCAAATTGGCATTTTCGAAGAGGTGGATAGATAAACTCAAACAGAATCTTCCCCCAGGATTCAGGCCGGACGTCCCGACGTCCCGGTCTGTCTTCCGGCGGTGAATAGATTTTGGCCGAATCTCCAACCAGATATTGAGGAGTTCTCTAACCGAATCTCCAACCAGATTCGGTCCCGATCCGTCTTCCGGCGGTGATCAGATTTGGTGGTCCATGTTTTCCATGTTCATGTTTTCAGAGTGGTTAAACCACTTTTTATAGTGTTTTGACCATTAAGGATCACCAAGATCACTATTTTGAGGATCTTGGATCGGGTTCTTTAAAGAACTAAGTTCTTGATTTAAAAGAACTAAGTTCCCGGAGTATTATGAACTCTATCTTCTTTCTTTTCAATTTTATTCTTCCCTGAATCTTTGATTCTCAAGAACAAGATCTTCCTGATAAGAATTACATTCTCAATTTGTGAGAGATTTGTCTTGCGGATCTCAGATCCATAGAAAAAACTAAGTTTTTTGAGAAGGATTAAACCCTTAAATACGTTAGGTAAAGGAGATGTTTTGATCTCGATATTTTCTTTACCTAGGATTTTGAGAATGGAGACGATTTTCTTTACCGAGAATTAAATTCTCTGTTGTTTTGTGGAACCTTTTGAGAGCCTTCTGTATTTTTACAGAAGCTTACGGGGGGGGGGGTCTCTCCTCCTTATTTAAAAAGAGGGATCATTGGTTGTTGGGACCCACCACTTCTACGACGACGCTAAAGGATTACAACGCCATGTATCAAAGGTATGGAGGGATGTACCCTTTAAAGTATGTCCATTCATCAAAGGGAAGAACATGTTGGAGCTTAAACTTCTAGTTGCTTGAAAAAGGTTTCTTTGCATTCGCACACGTGAGTCGCACGTGTTGGACGCACATGCATTGCACGTGGCACAAACGCAGCATGGGCGCATGGGCGTCGCATGTGTTGTTGGCTATAGTGCCCTCAAGTCAATTATTGAATCGCAGGCATGCGATTGCGATGATTGAGGGAGGACCTATACAGATAGAATAGTCTTACTCAAGATGATAGTATGCTATCTGGTTTGTCTCTATCATCATGTACATGCTTTATATGGTATTACAGATCACTATTACATGCTGGTAGAGCCTATAGGATTCTTGCTTGACTACCAACATTATGATGGCGATCATATACGTGGGAGCTGGGTGGTCTATAAGAACATCCTTAAATGTCTCTAGTCATGGGGGTATCGAGACTGGGAATTGATACTCCAGAGTAGACTGGTGTATACTGATCGAGACCCCGACGAGGGGCGGTGGCCAGGTCTCACAAGCCATTGGTATTAGTTTGTTTGCCTAAGATAGTATACAGGTGCTCATTGGGTTATGAGTACACTGGACGGACTCGCCGGGGACATGCTATTTGGTATTATACCTATTGTCAGATAGCAGTTCCCAGGTGACATGTGGGCAGGTTAGTTTTTCGACCTGAGATCGTCATTTGTCTCATGTGAGTTCCCACTATACTTTGATTACTACCCTACCACGGCTCAAAGAAGTCGTGCAAACAGGTTTTGGTTGAGTACAGTCCCGAGCCACATGGAGGAAATGAGCGGATCGTCGGGGATTTGTCTCTTCCAGTATTTGGGGTTGATGTTGCGTTGTGCACGGGTGGCCATCACCTGAAATCCTTGGCCAAAGTAGTCGAGAATTACTGATTTGGATCAGTAGTTTCTCAGTTGGTGATGGGCTTCATACCGACACGAAATGTCACGTTATTAGGGGTCTGACTTTATCCTCCCCCCAGACTCGATATGCGATACTCTTAGACGAATAGACCGGACTGTTCGGATATTATCACGGACAGGCTCAGTAGATGAGTTTGCTCGTCGGTCGCCCTTTTTTCTCAATACCTAGTAGCCGTTACGTACAGCTAGTGCCGCTGATGTGCTTATGATTAAACCCACTGCAAGCATATTGACGAGTCTTTAGAGTCCTACACAGAGGGTTTCCCTACTTCGGGCGAAACAATGTAGAGGCCGTATAGTTTTACGGCAGGGTTCGATCATATATGCGCACTTGTGCACGTACCTTGATTCGGATGGATAATACTAGAGGCTTTGGTTTAAGTCGGATTCTAGTATTGGATTTTTGGATTATTTTCGTTTCATTGTATTCGTATTTTGTCGGAATACAGATACAGGTATGTATATACAGATGAGGGGTATTCTTGTAATTTATTACAATGTGCTTCTTGAAGATGCTACCTCATTTAGTTTTAACCATTTAGGTTTAAATGGTTAATGAGGTGGAGGATGAGTTGCATTTGGCCTTAATTCAAGCATGCTCACTTGGTGGCTCATGTGGTGCACTATTGGGGTATGCTTGATATTTGTAAGTGTTGTGAGATATTTTCTTTAGTTGACTTGAGATATTTTCTTTGGTTGACTTAAGATATTTTGTGAAGCATGCTTCACTCTTTATAGCTCACAACACTTAGCTATTTTTCTTTACTTGATATGTTTGCCTCACACTCTCATCCTCAAGCTTCTTCTTCTACCTTCACCCCTGAAGTCTCATGTATTTGTAGGACTACGGTAGCGCCCCGGCCGTCTTTCCGAGGCCAAAATGCGGAAACGAAAATTTTTCTTGACTTGAAAACCAGCACTACCGTATCCTAAAACCCCAGATCGTAACCATTAACCTAATGCTAGCTAACAAGAGAAAGGATAGAATGCTATACCGAGCGATCCGTGTCCTTCAGTCTTCGGCCTCCGTCCCGATCTCCTCGCGGAATCACCGGTCATCACCTCCTCGTCGGAAAGGGCACCATATCGAGAAGTCTTTTTACGGGCTCCCGCTTCATCCGAAGCAACTCGGGCGGGAAGTGTGCTAGCCGATGCGTCCAAGGTGTTGTAGAGAATGTTTGTGATCACTTTATCTCTTGCATCCATGGCTTTGGATGGAGGTTAAGGATGATGCCATTGATGGAAGCAATGAGCTAGGGAAGAAAGAGGAAGAAGAAGGAGTTTCATCCTCTTTTCTTTTGTTGTAAGTATGATAGAATGAGAGGGTGAGGAAAATAATATGAGAGCTAACAATAACCCCATGGCAGGCCCTCTCTCTCTCTTCCTCTCATATCATCACAAATCAATCCATTAATGTGACACATTTGCTAAAAAAGAGACCATGACTCATGATACAAGTCCATGTCACATTAATGCATTGTCATGATGAAAATCTAGCTCATTATTTCCTTAAGCAAACATTAATCCAAATGTTTGCCATAACAAAGAAAATCCGGCAACATCTAAAGTAAACTCGTGACGGATCACGAGGATACCTCTTACCTGTATATACATACCTGCACCCGCATTCCGACTAAATGCGAATGCGATGAGACTAAAGTAATCCATCAAATCTAATACTAGGATCCGGCTTAAACCAAAGCCCACTAGTATGATCCGTCCGATCA
This sequence comes from Agapanthus africanus, assembly GCA_030015575.1. Taxonomy (NCBI): domain Eukaryota; kingdom Viridiplantae; phylum Streptophyta; class Magnoliopsida; order Asparagales; family Amaryllidaceae; genus Agapanthus; species Agapanthus africanus. The sequence goes on from JASDDO010000019.1 coordinate 830,808,885, forward strand.
TGATCCTTGCAATACCGCACGTATAAGATCGAACCCTGCCATATATCATACGACCTCTACAACGTTTCGCCTGAAACTTGAGAAATTGTCTGTGGGGGACTCTAAAGACTCGTCAATACCTTGGCTGTGGATTTAACCACCAGCACGTCAGAGGTATTAGCCGTACGTAACGAGCTACCAGGTATTGACCAAAAGGGAGGTCGATGAGCGAACTCATCCTGACACCCTACTGAGCCTGTCAGTGACAATATCCGTACAGTCCGGTCCGTTCGTCTATGAGCATCGCATGGCGGGCCTAGGGGGTTGGTAAAAGTCAGACCCCCAAAAGCGGTACAAGTCGTGTCGGAGTGTAGCCCAAAACACCCTGAGATACTTCTGGAATACCTACCAGTAAATCTCCTGCCTCGGCTGAGGGCTTTGTGTAATGGCTCTCCTAGACACAGCACGACCTCACCCACAATACCGGGAGAGACGAGCCCCTGCAGATTCGCTCACTGCCTCCATGTGGCTCGGGACTGTACCCAACTAAAACCTGTTTGCACTTCTCCTTTGAGCCGTGGTAGGGTAGTAATCAAAGTACAGTGGGAACTCACACGAGACAAATGATGATCCCAGGTCGATGAACTAACCCGTACACATGTCACCAGGGAACTGCTATCTGACGTTAGGTATAAGACTAACTAGCATGTTCCCGGCGAGTCCTGTCCGGTGTACTCATAACCCAATGAGCACCTGTATACATCTTAGGTGAACCAACTGACACCAGTGGTTTGTGAGACCGGCCACCGCCCTTCGTCGGGGTCTCGACTGTATACACTAGTCTGCTCTGGAGTATCGATGCCCTGTCTCAAAAACTCCCACGACTAAGGACCTTTTAAGGATGTGCTTATAAACCCCAACTCCCACGTATATGATCACCATCATACTGCTGGACGTCAAGAAAGAATCCTAAGGGCTCTATCAACACGCAATAGTGACTTGTAAGGTCACCTAAAGCAGTACACGATGATAAAGATAAACCAGATAGCATACTATCATCTTGAGTAAGAATGTTCTAACGGTATAGGTCCTCTCTCAATCATTGCAATCACGTGCCTGTGATCCAATAATTGACTCTGAGGGCACTATCTCCAACAATCTCCCACTTGCACTCAAGGCTAATTATTGCGATGTCGCATACTCACAGCCCGTGTGATACCGAACACCCAACTCCTCTACTAATCAGTCTCACAAAAGCCGCTTGCGAAACTAATGCGTTCGAGGAATAGCCTTAGTGAGTGGATCCGCTCTAATGTTTCTTTCTATGTCTCTCTTTATTTCAAGTTCGCGGAGAAAGCCATCTCCCGAAATGAGCAATACCTGTCTTAGAATGTGTCTGGATATCTGATGGGACCTAGTTCATAAATGAACTCCAAATCCAAAGTTCTTAGACTGTATTGTCAACTGAACTTAATCAGTATCCTGCGCCACACCTCCCTCAGCATCCTCTTGGACCACCTGTCCAAAGTACTGCCCCTCATCAGAGGGAAAACTATAACTCTGACAGACACTGTGTCATCCAGGTCACCTGGGAAGCCTGGAGTGATAACTGTCTCCCGAAGGAGGATGCCGTTATCATATCCCTAGAACATCCACTTATGTTCTAAAACAGCTTCCGATCGTTTCTCCAGGACTGGATTAATATCCTATCTGGAGAAACCACTGTGTGACAACCAAAGTATAACCGACCGTAGTATAGGAATATCACTTCCTACTCTGTGTATGTCATCCAAGTACCAGGACATAACACCCTACTACCTTCTTAACAGATCCATCTCCTATTCTGATGAAGTCAAACCTATGACTGTGACATCAGAAATAGATGATCTATCTCCGCTATATCTGCTTTAGTCTATAAATAGACATAAGCTACTTGTCCACTATACTTCCGCTGCTCCCACTGACTATGACAACCCTCTGGCAGAGTCATATAGACGTGCACTTCTAAAGCTAGTTCAGAACGACGCTATACTCAGCCTCTAGGAGCTTGGGATGATGGTTAAAGACTGAAGGACATGGATCATTCGGTATAACATTCCTAACTCCTTTGTAGATTGCTAGATTAGGGTTAATGGTAGATCCGTTTTTACGGGTTGTGTTAGCGCCAGTTTGTAAAAATTTTGTTCCGCAATCGGCCATAGTTTGATGGCCAAGGTGCTGGCATAACCCAACATGGTATCAGACCCAGCCCATTAACCCCATACTAGCTGTTTTAGACGATGTTAAAATAACTAATCCGAAACAACTCCGAAACAATACGAAAAATATTCCAATTTCTATCGAATTTTTCTAGTCTTCAAATTTTTTTTAAACAGTTGCAGAAGGCTATTTATGTGATAACTAGAACACCCTCAAAATACAAGCCCCAAATATCAAAATGTGGCCGACGAGATGGTGAATTTTCATGGCCTAGCCGGTCTGTTTAAGTGATTGGGTCTCGAATTTTTTTGGGTGAGATGGTCTCTGGAATATTTGGTTTTTGGTATTGTTTGTTTTTGCCCAGGTTGGATATCATGTTATGTTTTGTTAGAGGGCAATACAGGGTATTTCGAAATCGTTATTTTTAATACTGTTTAAAAATTTTCAATACATACATTAATATCTGCGACCGTGAATGTCATTAGAGCGGTACAACTCGTCTAATTACTATATGTTCTTTTAGACGAGTTTGCGAACATGACATTCGCGTTGATGTTCTGTGTTGTGCTGAGTTTGTGGTTGGATTATCATGGTGGATAGCCAGTGGTGCAATGATAGTTGCACAGTTTATATTCATTTGTACATTTGATATTGCGGGACGAGCGTCCGACATGTGGACTTCCGTCTCTGCCAGTTTTTATTAAATTTTTTGGGGCACGACCAGGTTGAGGTCGATGTCACCCTTGTACATATTTATTTTCTTTTCTGTACTAGGATTATCCTAAGGCGGGGTGCTCGAATAGTCGGGTTCTAGAAGGAAACGGATCCGCATCTCAGGGCGTTGAGACAGAGGGGACCTTATTTTAGAATTGGCGGGCTATTCGCCGCACTCGTAAGGGGTACAGGTTGACCCACGGAGGGGTGCCCAAGTTACCGGATTCCGTGAAGTGTTGAGTATCCCACTCACGTTGTTGATTGCGGTTGCCTTGCTTCTGGGATTGACGGGTAACTTGCCGCACTCTTAGGGGTCTAGGTTTTCATTGCACAGGCTAGCCACATGACAGGGAACGTCAGGTCTCATTTGCGGCTCAAGTGAAACCTAAGGATCTAGGCTTATTCACCACTCTGTGTTGTTGGCTGAAATTCTGTGATGTTGCTTTATATCATATCCAGGACACATGCTATATATATTTATATATATACTAGTAGATATTGTATATGTTTTGCAGCCACGCTAGTCCATCCCCCGCTCTGTCGTTAGTTAAGTAACTTAACGGGTGATGACGGGACCCAGTGGCGAATGCAGATGGTATATACATACATTTTATTTTCGTTCCTTTTTCTGGTGTGATATGTTTAATTAGCGGGACTGCATTAATTTGGATTAATGCAAGGAAAACAAACCTATATGATGTTGTTGGAACCAAGTTTTTTAAAAACTGACATTACAGACGCTTTTTTTTTTTGCTTTGCACGGTGATATTCGGTTATGAATATCCAGTACCTCATTCGACGAGGTAAGAGCCGAGTTCCCTTCACAGGGAGTGACCTCTTGAGCAAAAGTTTGCGTCAGGGTAATAACTTCACTACAGTCAATTCTTTTGCTTTGCATCATGGTATTCAGTTAGGAATATCCTGCACCCCATTCGACGAGGAAAGAGCCGAGATCCCTTCACAGGGAGTGACCTTTTTAGCAAAAGTTTGTGCCATTATATATTTGTAAATCTATCTGGTTCCTTAAACGATATCAAGTTCATTACGTTAAAGGTTTTACGCCAAAAACCATCCGTAGCCCTCCGTCATTTCGGATAAATAGCACATAGTATTCATGCGGTGTTTGTTGGCCAAAGTCAAGGCATCGTGAATGGTAGCTATATGTTAATTATCTATAGCATAAATAGATGCATTAGTTTAGGACAGTCGTACTACTTTGTTGGCCAAAGTCAAGGGTGTGTGCGGGTAAATCTAAATCAATCTGGATAATGATGGGTAGAACTTGACTTGCGTGTTATGATTTGTTGGCCAAAGTCAAGGTCATAAGCGCTTAGGGCAAAAATCACATCGGGAGTTTCAAACATACATGAAACTTTCCAGGCATGCACATACCTTCTGGAGTGTGGTGACTTGAGTGGCTTCCATCAAGTTATCATGTGATGATAGTTGGATCCCGATTCCCACTGATGAGTAGGTTTACTCCTCGGGTGATTTTAGATGATCCCGACTAATTCTCCTTTTGGGTTTGGAGGAGAATTTGAGGAAACAGTGAGAGACATCTTGATTAGATAAAGTGATTAACCATTCTAATCTAGGTTAGAGTGCATGCTAAGTGTTTCTTTTCTCTCCCTCTTTGGCATCGACCATGGCCCAACCCTAAACTAAAACTCATGAACCAAGTTAACCGAACCTTCTTGAAACACTTTGGCTTTTGGATTGTCACGTAGTCGCATATATCATTACCACTCCTACATCACCTTTGCATTTCTCCAAAACACTTCGTATCACTACGAAAATCCATATAGCTTTGATATTCCATCGTATAGTTACATACGAACTCGAAGGAACTTGTTCAAGTTCGAGGATGGATTATGGTTTTGAAGAAATTGAATAGGATTATTCGGTTGTCTTTTCTCTTTACCTTTTCTCAGGTTGCGAGAGCTCCTCGTATTAGGAGAGTACACCTATTGCGCTTATTGGATAGTCTTCTTCCAAAAAATAGGAAGGTGCCAAAAGATGGGGAAGGAAGAAAACCAATTAGCCTAAGTGTGGTGTACAGAAGGTAATAAGTAAAGACATATAAAGGGATTAGAGTAAGGGCAAAGGAAATGGCGACTACTATCATTCACGACAAAACCGCGTATACCCCTGCCACTCCTACATCCACTTTGGATTTCTCCAGAACACTTCGTATCACTACGAAGATCCATATTGCTTGGATATGCCATCATATAGTTACATACGAACTCGAAGGAATTTGTTCCGGTTCGAGGATGGATTCTGGTTCAGGAGAAATAGAATAGGATTATTCAGTTGTCTTTTCTCTTTACCTTCTCTCAGGTTGTGAGGGCACTTGGTATTTAGGAGAGTAAACCAATTACGCTTATTGGATAGTCTTCTTCTAAACCATAGGCAGGTGCCGAAAGGTAGTGAAGGAAGAAAACCATTTAGCCTAAGGGTGGTATACAGAAGGTAATAAGTAAAGACAAATAAAGGGATTGGAGTGAGGGCAAGGAAATATACGGTTACTGTCATGAATAAGGATAGTGGAAGAGGCATTACTAGGAATACCCGGTTACCCCTTCGAAATATTTTCATGTTTCAGTTTTTCTGTGCGGGGTTAAGTGAAAACTGTTTTCCCAATTGTATTCTAACTCCAGGATATGTATTTACCAGATTTGATTCTCACATCTGTGTGGCGTTACAGATGATGAGTGGGAGTAAGATATTGAGAATTGGGTGATTAGATCCTCTGTATATCGGAATTCTTTGTAATTGGTGACATTTGAGGAAATCACTTGGTTTTGCCTGACGACAAATATTTGGTTTTGAATATCCGTCGTTATGCACCAATTTCAAACTGATGTATCTGTACGTTTATTTTATAAAGTGAGATATAACTTTTTGAAATTATGTCTATGACATTTACCTATATCGGCCGGTGATTAGGTACGGTGCATTCAATAACGGTGTAATTCTTGTTAACCATAGTACAGTTTTCAACCTACGACACACAGGGTTTGAGTTATTGAACTCAATGGACTTATACAAAGTATTGTATGTTGTCTGATTTCCGTTAGGGTAAAGGGATTGGAACCCGGACTATATTCTGTTTACTCATGACTTCTCCAGTTCTAGACAAGTATTTCGTTGAAATATAAGGTCCAGATATTGAGAAAATATAGGTATAAGAATAAAATAGAGAACCATATGTTGCAAGAAAAAGGATTGGTACTTGTACTATATTCTCTTTACTTTTGACTTCTCTAGTTTTAGACAAGTATTTCGTTGAAATACAGGGTCCAAGTTTTGAGAAGTTATAGGTATAAGAATAAAGTAGAGAACCATTTGTTGCAAGTATCAGGATTCTTCAAGTATCTCATACTCAACCATCTCATAAAAGTCTCTACTGGGAAAAAGGCCTTTGTGAGTGGATCCGCGCTGTTGTCCTCTGTGTCTACTCTCCTAATCTCGATCTCCCTGGAGATCAACCATCTCCATGATCAGGTGATGGGACGGGGGTTCCTTGGCATAAGCCACAACTCTATTGTCACACAATGGTTGGAACGAAGTTCATCTCATGAACTTATATATATCCAGACCAGATATTGAACAAGTGTTTCGTAGAAATAAGTGTTTTCGTGGATCTCCCTTAGTTATATGTCGGGACTTGTTCAATATCTAGTCTTCGATCTGTCCCGACATCCATTGTTACTTGTGACTTCTCTAGTTTTTAAACAAGTGTTTCGTAGAAATACAATGTCCAAGTTTAAGAAGTTATAGGTACAAGAATAAAGTAGAGAACCAGGTGTCGCAAGTATCGGGATTCTTTAAGGTGATCGAAGATGTAGATACTTGTGTTGGGTATTCAGTTGATAGTAATGGTTTTGAGAAACTTGTTTCTCTTTCAGATTACTCATAATTGGATGCACTCCTAAGTTGAGTAATGCTGATCGGTCTCTTTCCATTAAATTTGACATGCGCTGGAGACAGATGCATGGTTTGAATCTGGTTCCAATTAAATAAGTGCCAAAGTTTCTATATTGGATATAGAATGGTTCATATCTTAACGATGTTAAGGTACGGGGAGTTATCCGGCTTATACTTAAAACCAGACTCTGGATAACTCTAGGCACGTTTCTGTAATGGCAGTTTGTGGGTTGGCGCAGGCTATGACGAGGGTTGACTTTCTACCATCTGGAAGATTAATAGTGATATTGTTCTTGACTCGCCACAGTTTTAGTAAAATGGACTTTTTCAAAAAACAGTAGTGGGAGTATGGTAGAACTGGAAGTGATTCCAGAACCGCAAACGATTACTGAAAATTTAATAAGAACCTAAAGATTCAATCAGGTTTGGCATTCCATTAGCCACTCCGCAGATATGGTGGGTAACCTCAGACACCCGAGAGGTACTCTGGTAGCCTCAAGGACGGTGACAGGGAGGTTCTTATTTACCCAGACTTGACACTACTGTTGTTCCAGATTATGAGACCCGGCAGGAGGTTAAGTATAGTGTCGTTCTAAACTAGCTTTAGAAGTGCACGTATATATTATTCTGCCAGAGGGTTGTTGTGGTCAGTGGGAGCAACGGAAGCATTGTGGACAAGTAGCTCATGTCTATTTATAGACTAAAGCAGATATAGAGGAGATAGATCATCTATTTTTGATGTGACAGTCATGGGTTTGACTTCAGTAGTATCCAGGTCACTTTGTCATCCAGACTTGGGTACAGTCACGAGCCACATGGAGGCAGTGAGCGGATTGGCAGGGGATTCGTCTCTCTCGGTATTGGGGGTGAGATCGCGCTGTGTCTAGGAGAGCCATTACACAAAGCCCTCGGCCGAGGAAGGAGATTTACTGGTAGGTACTCCAGTAGTATCTTAGGGTGTTCTGGGCTACACTCTGACATGAATTATACCGCTATTGGGGGTCTGACGTTACCAGCCCCCTAGGCCCGATATGCGATGCTCATAGACGAACGGACCGGACTGTACGGATTTTGTCACTGATAGGCTCAGTAGGGTTCCAGGATGAGTTCGCTCATCGGCTTCCCTTTCGATCAGTACATGGGCAGCCGTTACGCACAGCTAGTGCCGCTGACGTGCTTGTGGTTAAACCCACTGCCAGAGTATTGACGAGTCTTTAGAGTCCCCCACAAATTGTTTCCAAGTTCGGGCGAAACGTTGTAGAGGCCGTATGGTTTTATGGCAGGGTTCGAACATGCACGTGCACTTGTGCACGTGTTATGTTTCGGACAGATAATACTGGTAGGCTTTGGTTTAAGCCGGATCCAAGTATTATACTTTGTTGGATTACTTTCGTCTCATCGTATTCGTATTCGGTCGGAATACAGATACATGTATGTATTTACAGGTGATGGGTATTCTCATAATCCGTTACGAGATTACTTTAGTAGATGCATTTCTTTTGGTTAAACATTTTAGTTTAAATGTTTAAATGGTTTTGGAAAGTGTGACTCACTTTGGATGACACATTTATTCTAGAATGTTCACTAATGACTCATGTAATGAGTCATCTAGTGAGTCATTAAAGAATTAATGGTGTTTGTTTTGGTATGATACTTTTGAGGGTTTGTGTGGGAAATTTTTGTGAGATCTTTTCTATGTTTTAAATCACAAAACTTCATCATATCTTCTCACTTGAAAAAGAGGGAAGCCATTACAAGTTTTGTGCTTGGTTTTTCTTTTGCTTACTTGCTTCATTTATTGGGCTCACACTCTCCAAACCTTAGCATCTTCTTCAACCTCCACTCTTACCCTCTCATGTGTTGAGAACCAAAGAGTGTATGGAGACAAAGTATTCACACTTCTCTCTACTTCAATCTTGGACATGTCGGCTGGCAAACTTCATGTTCGAGTTGCTTCGGTTCGAAGCGGGAGCCCGTATAAAGAATCGATGATGTGGTGCCACCTCGACGAGCGAGATCGGAGAGCGGACTTCGTCGGCGCAGCAGCGGGAGTTTGGTGCTGAGATTGAAGACCGAAAGACATGGATCGATCGGTATAATCTCGTCAAACTCTTTTACAGTTTCTAGTTTATGGTTAATGGTACGATCCGGGTTTTAAGTTTGCTTTAGCGCTAGTTTCAAAAGTTTTTGTTCCGCAATTGGCGTCGGATTGATGGCCGGGGCGCTACCGTAGACTTACATGGTATCAGAGCCAAACTATTGACCGTTAACTAGTTGGTTTAGACAATGTTAATGTATCGAAACCGAAACAAAACCCAAACGATACCAATGAATTGATAGTTTATGTTGTTTTTCAAAAGTTCCAGAAAAATTATTTAAACATGTGCAGAAGACTATTCAAGAGACCAGAAGACCACACCCCAAATACGGACCCCACCCCTCGGATGTGGGCCGAGCACTTGGCCACAAAAACCGAGGAGGCCGGTTTTTCAGGGGCTTCGGATGTTGGTGTTTTGGGTGTAGTTTGGTCTCTGGGAAGTTGGTTCAGTGGTGTTGTTTGTTTGGCCCAGTTTGGATATAGTTTTATCAGGTTGTTTGGGCTATTCGGGGGTTATTTCGAAGTCGATATTTTTCTAACATTGTTTAATGTTTGCAGTGCATTACAATACTATCTGTGACCGTGAATGTCATTAGAGCGGTAAAACTTGTCTAATTGCTATAGTCTTTTTAGACGGGTTTTGCGAACGTGACATTCACGTTGATATTCTGTGTTGTGCTGTGATGTTGCGGATTTGTCGTGGTGGATAGCTGTGTGCAATGGTAGTGCAGTTTGGATTTATTTGTACATTTGATATCGCGGGGTGAGCATTCGACATGTGGACTGCCGTCGCTGCCTGTTTGTATATTATTTGTTTGGGGGCACGACCGGGTTGAGGTCGGTGTACCCGTTGTACATATTTTCTTTTCTGTACTAGGTTTACCCCGTGACGGAGTGCACGGATAGCCGGGTTCTGGAGGGCAACAGGTCCGCATCACATGGCTTTGAGAAGGAAGGGGCCTTACTCTAGGATTGGCGGGCTATTCGCCGCACTTATAGGGGGTACAGGTTGACCCAAGGCGGGGTGCACAGGTTACCGGATTCCGTGAAGTGCCGGGTGGTTCATTCACTTTGCTGAAGGAGGCTGCCTCGCTTCAGGTTTTTGCGGGTAACTTGCCATGCCCGTAGGGGTCTAGGTTTCATTGCACAGGCTATCCACATGACCAGGGGAACGTCGGGTTTCAGTAGCGGCTCTGTGAAACCCGGGGATCCCAGATTATCTGTATTGTTCTGTGATGCTTATTACTTTTCTGTAATGTTCATTTATCATGCCTGGAGCGATCATTGTATATTGGTATATATACTAGTAGATGTTGTATATGTTTACACCAGCGCTAGTCCAGTCCCCGCTCTGTCGTTAGTTAAGTAACCTAACGGGTGATGACGGGACCCAGTGGCGAATGCGGATGGCATATACGTACATTTTATTTTCGTTCTTTTCTGGTGTGATTAATTGATGAGACTGTGTTGATTTTGATCAATGCAAAGGAAAACAAACCTGTTTGATATTGTTGGAACATTTTTCAAAAAGTGTTATTACAAGGACGTTTTCTTTTGTTTTGCACACTGGTATTCAGTTGGAATATCCTGCACCTCATTAACGAGGCAAGGGCCGAGATCCCTTCACCGGGAGTGACCCCTTGGGCAAAAGTTTGCGTCAGGGTAATAACTTCACTATAGTCGATTACTTGTTGCTTTGCATCGCGGTATTCAGTTGGAATATCCTGCACCTCATTCCACGAGGAAAGAGCCGAGATCTCTTCACCGGGAGTGACTTCTTTAGCAAAGGTTTTCACCACTATATTTTTGTAAAAAGCTATCAGGTTCCTTCAACGAGATCAAGTTCATTACGTTAAAGGTTTTTCACCAAAAACCAGCCGTAGCCCTCCGTCATTTCAGACGGGTAGCACTTAGTATTCATGCTATGTTTGTTGGCCTTCGTCAAGGCATAGTGGATGGTAGCTACTTGTTACCTTTCTGTTGTATAGATAGATGCGTTTGTTTGGGACAGTCGTATTACCTTGTTGGCCTTCGTCAAGGGTATGTACGGGTGGGTTCAAATTAACCTGGACAATGACGGGTAGAACTTGACATGTGACTTATGATTTGTTGGCCTTCGTCAAGGTCATAAGAGCATGGGGTAAAAATCATATCGGGAGTTTCTAAAGAAACTGAAACTTGCCAGGCATGCGCATACCTTCTGGAGTGTGATAACGTGAGTGGATTCCTTCATGTTATCATGCGATGATAGTTGGATCCTGATTCCCACTGATGAGTTGGTTTACTCTTCGGGTAATCCCGACTAATTCTTCTTTCAAGTTTGGAGGAGAATTTGATGATACAGTGGGAGGTTTCCTGATTAGATAAAGCGATAACCATTCTGATCTAGGTTAGAGTACACGCAGAGTGTTTCTTTTTTCTCTCTCTTTGGCAGCGACCATGGCCTGACCCTAGACTATGACTCAGTGACCAAGTTAACTGAACCTTCTTATAAACATACTGGCTTTTGGATTGTCTGAGTTGCATACATCATTGCCACTCTTTCTTTTACCCTTTGAATTTCTCCAGAACACCTCGTATTACTACGAACATTCACTTCCATTGGATAAATCCATCGTATGGTTATATACGAACTCGAAGGGACTTCTTCGAGGATGGATTCAGGTTCTGGAGAGTTTGAATTGGTTTATTCAGTTGTCTTTTATCATCACCTTCTCTCAGGTTGCAAGGGCTCCTTGGTTTAGGAGAGTACACCTATTACGCTTATTGGATAGTCTTCTTCCAAACCATAGGCAGGTGCCGAAAGATAGGGAAAGGAGAAAACCAATTAGCCTAAGTAGGGTGTACAAAAGGTAATAAGTAAAGACATATGAAGGGATTAGAAAGAGGGAAAAGTAAAATGCGACAGGTATCATTCACGACCAAACCGCGTAGTTCATCACCTCTCCTATTTCACCTTTGCTTTTCTCCAGTTGAGGAGGAATAGAATAAGGTTTATTCAGGTTGTCTTTTATCAACACCTTCTCTCAGGTTGCGAGTACTTCTAGGATTAGGAGTATACACCTATTACGCTTATTGGATAGTCTTCTTCCAAACCATAGGCTGGTGCTGAACGGTAGGGAAAGAAGAAAACCATTTAGCCTAACAATGGTGTAAAGAAGGTAATGACTAAAGACATATAAAGTTATTTGGAGAGATGGCAACGAAATATACGGTTATAGTCATGAATCTGGATAATGGAAGAGGTATTACTATGAATACCAGGATACCCCTTCGAAACATATTCATGTTTCAGTTTCACTGTACATTGTTAATTGAAAACTGATTTCCCAATTAGACACTTGCTCCAGGGTATGTATTTACCAGGTTTCATTCTCATATCTGTATGGTTTTATAGATGATGAGTGGGAGTAGGTTATTAGGAATATGTGTTGGATATAGTGCCCTCAAAGTCAATTATTAGATCGCAGGCACGTGATTGCAATGATTGAGGGATGACCTATACCGGTAGGACAGTCTTACTCGAGATGATAGTATGCTATCTAGTTTATCTTTATCATCGTGTACTGCTTTAAGTGACATGATATATCACTATTGCATGTTGATAGAGCCTATAAGATTCTTACTTGACTACCAACAGTATGATGGCGATCATATACGTGAGAGTAGGGTAGTCTATAAGAACATCCTTAAAAGTGGTCCCTAGTCGTAGGAGTTTCGAGACAGGACATCGATACTCCGGAGTAGACTAGTGTATACAGTCGAGACCCCGACGAGGGACGGTGGCCGGTCTCACAAGACATTGGTGTCAGTTGGTTCACCTAAAATGTATACAGGTGCTCATTGGGTTATGAGTACACCGGACAGGACTCGCCGGGAATATGCTAGCTGGTTTTTGAAACCTGTCGTTAGATAGCAATTCCCAGGTGACATGCGTACAGGTTAGTCTATCAACCTGAGATCGTCATTTGTCTCGTGTGAGTTCCCACTGTTCTTTGATTATTACCCTACCACGGCTCAAAGGAGCCGTGCAAACAGGTTTTAGTTGGGTACAGTCCCGAGCCACATAGAGGCAGTGAACGGATCGGCAGGGGATTCGTCTCTCCCAACGTTGGGGGTAAGATCGAGCTGTGTTTAGGAGAGCCATTACACAAAGTCCATGGCTATGGCAAGCGAGATTTACTTGTAGGTATTCCAGTAGTATCTCAGGGTGTTCTGGGCTACACTCCGATACGACTTATACCGCTTATGGGGGTCTGACGTTTACCAGCTCCCTAGGCCCGATATGCGATACTCATAGACGAACGGACCGGACTGTATGGAAATTGTCACACATAGGCTCAGTAGGGTTGCAGGATGAGTTCGCTCATCGGACTCCCTTTCGCTCAGTACATGGACACCCGTTACGTACAGCTAGTACCAGTGACGGCTTATGGTTAAACACACTGCCAGAGTATTGATGAGTCTTTAGAGTCCCCCACAGAAAGTTTCCCAGTTCGGGCGAAATGTTATAGAGGACGTATGGTATTATGGCAGGGTTCGAACATACACGTGCACTTGTGCACATGTCATGGTTCGGACGGATAATACTAGCAGGCTTTGGTTTAAGCCGGATCCTAGTATTATACTGTATAGATTTTGTCTCATTGCATTTGTATTCGATCGAAATACAAATGCGGGTATGTATATACAGTTGCGGGGTTATCCTGTAATTTATTACGTGATCGCTTTTTGAAGTTGCCAATTTGTATTCCATTTTCGCCATTTTTCTTTCATCCCTTCTGGGACGAAATTCTTGCCTATGGGGTTTTTTTTTGCAAAGTGGCTTTTTTTAAATGAGGGTCCTTTTTGTGGTGCAGTGGCTCCAGAACCTTCATGAGCACTCTTGAGTATTCTAGATTGGATGAGTCATTAGATGAGGTGGTTTTGCTTTTAATGTTCTTGTTTGAGCTTAAGATATTATGTTGTGATATTTTTCCTTGTGACTTGATCTAGTGCTCACCTCCTCCTCTTCTCTAAAATATTGGCCGAGCACTTGCTGGGATAGTCCCCCATGATTTTTGAGAGGGATTAATTTTGACTCATTTTGCTACAAAAAATCCTTAAGCTATTTTTCCATCTCCACTCCAAAAGGCAACTTCGATTAACCCTCACCCAATCGCTTAGGTGACTCGAGATAAAGTATTCTACACTCAGTCTATATCAACCTTGGACACATCGGCTAGCAAACTTCGTGTCCGAGTTGCCTCGGTCCAGAGGCGGGAGCCCGTATAAAGATTCGTTGACGTGGCGCAACATTCGGCGAGGAGGAGACCGTAGATCGAGCGAGATCGGAGAGCGAGCTTCGTCGATGCATCCGCAACAAGCTAGGGGCAGAGGTTAAAGACTGAAGGACACGGATCGATCGGTATAATCTCGAAACCCCCTTTTACAGTATACTAGTTTATAGTTAATAGAACGATTCAGGTTTTAAGTTTGCGTTAGCACCAGTTCTGTAAAAAGTTTTTGTTCCGCATTTGGCCTCGGAAAGACGGTCGGGGCGCTACCGTAGACTTACATGGTAGCAGAGCCAAACTATTAACTGTTAACTAGTTGGTTTAGACAATGTTAAAGTATCGAAACCGGAACAAACCCAAACGATGCCACTGGATTTATAGTCGCTGTTGTTTTTCAAATGTCCCAGAAAAAATTATTTAAACATGTGCAGAAGTCTACTCAGGAAGACACAAGAACACACCCGAAACCCGGACCCCTGATCTTGGAATTTGGCCGATCCCTTACCTAGGGATTCCGGCGTCGCCGGCCGTACCATGGCCAATGGGGTTTGTGTTTTGGGTATTGTTTTGGTCTCTGGGGATTCGATTCAGTGGTGTTGTTTATTTGGCCCAGTTTGGATATGGTTTTTATCAAGTTGTTTGGGCTATTCGGGGGTTATTTCGAAGTCGATATTTTTAACATTGTTTAAAGTTTTGCACTGCTTTACATTATTATCTGTGACCGTGAATGTCATTCGAGCGGTAAATCTTGTCTAATTGCTATAGCTCTTTTGGACGGGTTTGTGAACGTGACATTCACGTTGATGTTCTGTGTTGTGCTGTGATGTTGCGGACTTGTCGTGGTGGATAGCTTGCGTGCAATGGTAGTGCAGTTTGGATATATTTGTACATTTGATATCGCGGGGCAAGCGTCCGACATGTGGACTGCCGTCACTGCCTGTTTGTATATTATTCTTTTGGGGCACGACCGGGTTGAGGGCAATGTACCCGTTGTATATATTTTCTTTTCTGTACTAGGATTACCCCGTGGTGGGTTGCACGGATAGCCGGGTTCTGGAGGGCAACGGGTCCGCATCTCATTGCTTTGAGAGGGAGGGGACCTCACTTTAGGATTGGCGGGCTATTCGCCGCACTCGTAGGGGGTATAGGTTGACCCAAGGAGGGGTGCTCAAGTTACCGGATTCCGTGAAGTGCTGGGTGGTCCATTCACGATGCTGAAGGGGGCTTCTTCGCTTCTGGTTTTGGTGGGTAACTTGCTGCACTCGTAGAGGTCTAGGTTTTCATTGCACAGGCTATCCACACGACAGGGGAACGTAGGGTTTCATTTGCGGCTCTATGAAACCCGGGGATCCCAGCTTATCTGTATTGTTCTGTGATGCTTAATACTTTTCTGTAATGTTGCATTTATCACGCCTTGAGCGATTATTGTATATTGTTATATATATACTAGTAGATGTTGTATATGTTTTACACCCGCGCTAGTCCTGTCCCCGCTCTGTCGTTAGTTAAGTAACCTAGCGGGTGATGACGGGACCCAGTGGCGAATGCGGATGGCATATACGTACATTTTATTTTCGTTCTTTTATTAGTGTGATTAATTAATGGGACTGCGTTGAAAAAGATGGGCACCTTAGCGCCCGGGGTCACATGGCGCACACGTGACCGATGGGCGCCTTATCTCCCGGGGTCACGTGGCGCACACGTGACCGTTGGACGCCTTAGCGCCCCACGGTCACGTGGCGCACACGTGACCGTTGGGCGCCTTAGCGCCCCACGGTCACGTGGCGCACACGTGACCATGAGAAACACCCGCGGGAAGGGGCCTAGCCCCTAGGTTGGGGAGTTGATCTCCTAAGAGGTTTTTGGAGTTGAACTCCTAACAGAAACTAATTTATGGAGTTAAACTCCAACAGATCTAGAAAGAAGTTAAACTCTTAGGAATCTTTGGCTCTTCTTTTGAGCCTTGAATCTGTCTAAAGTTATATTTTTGGAGATGGGTCTCCTTCTTCCTTCTCTTGATCGGCGAGATCTTGGAGAAAAGGGGGTGAGAATTAAAAGTCTCCCCTTTTCGAGATCTGATTGGAGATCCGAGCTCCCCTTCGTGGGTTTTGTGGTAAAAAACTATTTATTTTTAGAAAGGAAGAGTTAAACTCTTGATTTAATTCAAAAAAGCGGAAGAGGGTTTTAGACACCTGAAAAAGGGGAGGAGGCACAAACCCTAGTTTTTGGGGAGAATGAAAAGTCTATCTTTTATTCATCATCATGTTGCCTTATATAGGCTTACACATTTACATATAGTCCATTGGGCTTTACAAAATGGCATTTTGCCCATCCCATGTCTCATGTGCTATTTCTTTTTGCACATAAGCCATGGGCTTTACAAAAATTTGGCTTTATGCCCATTTTGCTTACATTCATGCACAAAAAATTACATCAAAATTATTTGTTCCATGATTTTTATTTTGGCATGGGGAGGCCGGCTGCGGGGCTTGACTTGGGCATGGGCCCACCTGGCTTGGGGTTGACTTTGACTTTGACTTGGTCAACCGGGGTGCAAATTTTAACCCCAACAGATTCTTTAGAGTCCAACACAGAGGGTTTCCCTGCTTCGGGCGAAATGATGTAGAGGCCGTATGGTTTTACGGCAGGGTTCGATCATATACGTGTACTTGTGCACGTATCATGATTCGGACGGATAATTCTAGTGGCTTTGGTTTAAGCCGGATTCTAGTATTGGATTTTTGGATTATTTTCGTCTCATTGTATTCGTATTTTGTCGGAATACGGATACGGGTATGTATATACATATGAGGGGTATTATTGTAATTTATTACATGGTACTTCTAGAAGATGCCACATCATTTAGTTTTAACCATTTAGGATTAAATGGTTAATGAGGTAGAGGATGAGTGGCATTTGGCGTTAATTCAAGCATGCTCACTTGGTGACTCATGTAGTGACTCATGGTGCACTATTGAGGTTTGCTTGATATTTGTAAGTGTTGTGAGATATTTTCTTTAGTTGACTTGAGATATTTTCTTTGGTTGACTTGAGATATTTTGTTAAGCATGCTTCACTTTTTATAGCTCACAACACTTAGTCATTTTTCTTCACTTGATATGTTTGACTCACACTCTCATCCTCAAGCTTCTTCTTCTACCTCCACCCTTGAAGTCTCAGGTGTTGAGAAAGCTAAGGTGTTATGAGACAAATTAATCCATCTCTACACTCTATATCTTTTAAGCTATCTAGTTTAGCGAACTAAGTACCCTAGTTACCTCGGTTATTGAGGTAGGAGCTCGGAATACAAATCCTCAAGTGGATCATCTTCGATGGAGGGAGGCCGGAGATCAAGATTGATCATAGAGGACTCTGGGAGCTTGGGATAATGGTTAAAGACCGAAGGACACGGATCATTCGGTATAACATTCCTAACTCCTTTGCAGATTGCTAGATTATGGTTAATAGTAGATCCGTTTTTACAGGTTGTGTTAGCGCCAGTTTGTAAAATTTTTGTTCCGCAATCGTCCACGATTTGATGGCCAGGGCGCTGGCATAACCCAACATGTGCACGTGGTGGGCGCACGTGCGGTGCACGTGGTGGGCGCACGTGCGGTGCACGTGGTGGGCACATGGCGAGCGCACGTGTGTCGCACGTGGTGGGCGCACATCATGGGGGGCAGCTAAGGCCCTAACTTGGAGAACTAAGCTCCTTTGAGGATTGAATCCTCACACATGGTTTGCACATGGTGGGCGCACATGGTGTGGACGTGCGCTTGGTCATATGCGCACGTGCGCTTGCGCATATACGCATGTGCGCTTGAACATATGCGTATTATGGGGGGCAGCTAAGGCCCTAACTTGGATAAAAATGCTCCTATGGAGAGCTAAGCTCCTTTGAGTATTGAATTCTCGCACATGGTGCGCACGTGGCAGGCGCACATGCGTAGCATATGGTATGCACGTGGCTGGCGCATGTGCGTTGCACGTAGCGCACATGGCGCTTGTGCATTATGTGGAGGGACAGCTAAGGCCCTAACTTGGAGAACTAAGCTCCTTTGAGGATTGAATCCTCGCACGTGGTACGCACGTGGTGGTCGCACGTACATTGCACGTTGTGCGTCCCGTCGGGCGCACGTGCGTTGCACGTACCGCACATGGCGCTTGTGCATATGCGCATTATGAAGGGCAGCTAAGGCCCTAACTTGGAGAACTAAGCTCCTTTAAGGATTGAATCCTCGCACGTAGTGCACACGTGGCGGGCGCACATGCGTTGCATGTGGTGCGTATATGACGAGCGTACATGCGTTGCATGTAGCGCACATTGCGCTTGCACCTATGCACATTATGGGGGCAGCTAAGGCCTTAACTTGGAGAACTAAGCTCCTTTGAGAATTGAATCCTCGCACGTGGCGCACATGGCACTTGCGCATATGCGCATTATAGGGGGCAACTAAGGCCCTAACTTGTAGAACTAAGCTCCTATGGAGAACAAAGCTCCTTTGAGGACAGAATATACCATGACTTCACTGCCAGAATCTGTTCACCGCCGAAAGAACGGACTGAGATGTCCCTAAACTAATATTCGCCTCTAAAATGGCGATAAAGGACCGAAGCGTCCTTAAACTAGCATTTCGCCTCAAACACGGCAATAATGGACCGCGATATCCTTAAACTAAAATAATCGAGCCTAAATGCTCATATGTCTAAGTTGATCTTAATCTCAAACCAGATTAACAATCCTTAAATCAGACCAAACCCAAATCTAAAAATATACGGATTTGGACTAATCCACGCCCTACGGGCGACGACATAAATTAATCTCCGTATACAATCCACGGGCAACCAAAATAAAACAAAAACACACACACGACATGAAGTGAACTTCCGGAGCAGGAGAAAATGGTTATCGCGATGCGGTAACGTAATTAACTGCAAGGGCTTACGTCTGCAGGGAAGTGCGTCCCCACAATCAAAAAACCCTTCGTGAAAACGAAGAGGAATCTGACGAACGTCCGCATCCGTCCAAACCACCGATAAACGGTGCCATAAATCAACTTAGCATCTTCGGAGAGGTGGACGGATAAACCCAAATAGCATCTGCCCCTGGGATTCAGGCCGGACGTCCCAACGTCCCGGTCCGTCTTCCGGCGGTGAACAGATTTTGACATGCCCGGTTGGACCTTTTCCTCTTTCCACTCCACACTTCGTGTGTCGTGTTTCGCGAGCAAAATCGCGATTCGCTATGGTTGCCCTTAGATTCGAGGTACTAAGATTTAGTGTCTTGTTCCTATGCAAAAGCAGAAGAAAAATCAATGGCTTCCAACTGCACAAACTGCAACTGCAGCTCCCGCTCCGCCCTAACTGGAGGAGTGACTTACAGGCCCAATGCGGCCTCCATCTTTTCAATGCCGGTGGGGCAAGTAAGTCAAGCTACTATCGGATTGTTCTTCGAGACAATGCTCCCACCAATGAGTGTCGGGTGCCTTAACGCCGCAATCTGATGTTCCCAAGAAGTCGGTCTTCTACCGACTGACGACCGCAACGGCTCTTCTCAACAAGACGTCCAAAAGGAGAGTCTCAGTCTTTAATATGCTGAGCCAAAGCTTAAGCGGTCCTGCAAAGAAGCCCATGATTCCCGAAGGGTCTAACAAAAAAGAATAGCCCTCCCAATTCCTGCTCCAAATGAAGCCGTCAAAAGTGCTTCACGAGTCAGACAATCGGTCTTTGAGAGGCCGACCGTCTACAATCAAATCTTGCCAAGAACGTCGGTCTTTAACAGGCTGGCAACTGCTAGAGCTCTTTAAAAAAACCAGGGGCAATCCACAGCCGCATCCAAAACTGAGGCGATCCCGTTTGCAAGACAAGCTCGACGTCGCCACTGGCGCCGGGTGAGGAAAGCTGGGGGCAACTCCCCCTCTGTACTTACTCCACCAGCTTTAATGGTGGAAGTTGATGCTGCTGTTCCAACCGGGAACAGCTTTGAACCGTTGAAGAGGGTGCACAAAAACTCCCCCAAAACGGTACTAAAGAAATCACTTCCTCCTGTTGAAGTCCTGTTCATATCAGATTTTTGCATTTTTATATCCCCCATTCTTAATCACATTGCATATAAATATGTACTTTTGATCCATGTCTGCTAAATAGTTGCATCTTACAGGTTCTCAGCTCTTTACAGTGAGATTCGTGAAAAGTCGCAACAAATGTGGGACTACGACTAATAACAGATGAATACTGATCCGCATGATGCCGCATACCAGTTCAAGCGGAGTTCAAGGCAAAAATCCACTGCTGAATATCTGGAAGAGAAAAAAAAGCTTTTTGAGAAACCAAGTGTACCAAACAGAAGATAAAAGCAACTGGTAGAACACCTGAAAAGATGGACACAAGATTCCGCCATATGGCCGCGGAACCGCGGCTAAACATGCACTTCTGCCGTGGTTCCGCGGCCGTGCAATGCACGTGTCGGTGGCAGTGTCGGTGCTTTGACTCGGCTCTCTTGGGGTAGTTTTGTAATTTCGTATATGGATCAGAATGTAAACCTAGGATTTTCCTATCTATAAACAGGAGAGCTCAAAGCCTCTTTGGGTGTGCCTCTTTTAGGGTGCCTTTCTTAGGATGTCTCTCTTTATTTTTTTGCCTCTTTTTAATTTCTAGATCTAAAATTTAATTCTCCATTGTAATGAGCTTTTAAGAGGTATCAATAAAAAGTAAGTTCTTTTATTTTTCTCGCATTCTTCATATCGTATTTTATTATCTGCAATTATTATTTGTAAATCTAGTTGTAGAATTTAATCTGCATTTTTCTTATCTCAAATTTTATTTTCATCTCTTTTAATGGGTGAGTAATTCCTCACTTGTTAGGGCAGGAGAAGGAAGGTTTGAGAGAAGGAAATCTTTCTCATTCCTTTTTTTGCCCAACACCTTAAAATTCGGACTCCAATTAATTGAACCATAATCCGCTCACTACGGCACCCTATCCTACATGATAGCGGTGATTCCCTAGTTAGACCGGTTGTGGTTGAATTAATTGAAGGTTAGGGCTAAGAGACAAGAACAGACGGACAAGGACCAAAAGGAAGAAACTAAGCATGGAATGCCTAGTTTATGCTTGCAAGTTTCTTCCTAGTCGTGCTAATCCCCGTTGTTGCCAATTACCTTAACACCTATAATCAGAAGGGCATTGAAAGAAGTTAGAATTTCCTAAACTCGAACTAACCTAATCCTAACCCTAGCAAGTCTTTTATCATCTTTTAACTAATTCTTAGATCTTAAAACAAAACCCGACTTAATCGGATTTAACTCGTTAAAACATAAAGAAAAAGATTCCATCTCCCTGTGGATCGACCCGTACTAAACCGGCTAGCTACCAACCGACACCGTCTTGATTTCGGTAAATTAAACACAGAAAATCTCTAACAATCAAATGGCGCCGTTGCCGGGGAGGCGGTAATTTATTTCTTTGTGTAATTTTGGGTTAATTAAAATTTTAAAAATATAAAAATTGAAAAACCAAAAAAAATTAAATAAATAAATAAAAAAATAGAAAAAACAAAAATAAAAATCATCTTATTATTTTTGAAAGGTTTTTGTGCAAGTGTGCAGGCTTGGAGCAAACTCTATTTCAGATCTGGAGCAAATTCAGTAAACAAATCAATATTCAGGAGATCAAAACAGGTAGACGAAAACCAACTCAGCACAGGAAAAAATTCAGAAGATCTAAATCAACTGTTCGGCCGCAGAACCGCGGCAGAATCAAGGCTTTGACCGCGGAACCGCGGTCCACTGGTGACGTCAGTAGTTGAATTTCTCTGTAAGTATCTCTTTTCTCCTCTCATCTCCTCTGCACTCCACTGAAAAAAATTCCTGCGTTTCTTTGCACAGAAATCTTTTCTCCCTCTCCAATAAATTGTTTTTGTGCAGGATTCCTTGCGCCGCAAATATAAAAAAAAATTTGGTGTGTTACTGCTTTGCATAATTAATACGAAATCTAAGGGGCTATAACACCAATTAAGATTAGGTGGGGATTTCATTACCCTTCCTTAGACCCCAAAAATCACTAAAAAGCATATGCATCACCCTTGAGTTAATTAAAAAAATATCTAGACTTAGCCAATTAAGGACTGTCGTGCTCATTAGGACAGAGGAAGGTTGTGGGCATTCATTCGCTTATCTAAACCTGACTTTGTGGTGCCTAGGCTAGACAAGTAATAAAGGTAATTTTAAAAGTCCCGTCTCACGGTGATTCATGAGCGGAACCCTCCTTTCTTCATTTGTTCTTACCAGGCCACAATTGGCGGTGAAGAGGCGATTTGAGGGATATCTCACAACTTGTCACTTTGGAACAGTTAGGAGCAGTCTAGTGGACTTTGAGGACCATAGCTCTAGGTATGATTGTGCATGTTTTAACTGTGATTGTTTGAAATTTTGCTGTAAGTCCGTACACATTCTTGCAAAAACTCTTTCAAAAAAAAATTCAAAAATTTCAAAACTCCAAAAACAAACAATTTTTTTTTATAAAAATAAAAAAAATTAAAAAAAAAACACATTCTTTTTCTTCTCCTTTCTCTCATCACATTATGGGTACCGCACCTCGCAAAACTCTTGCCGAACTTTGGTACCTACAACCAGACATTACTTCCTTCGGTTCTTGTTTTGGTCGAATTTCAAACGGCCCCATGCCTAAATTTTTTTTGAAAGATCGAATAGACACGTCTAGGACAACCAATTAGACTCCGCAATCCACCTTGTATCAACCCTTTCAACCTTCACCACCTTCTTCCGTTGATACTCCTTTTTCGAGTCATGTTGTAACGCCGAAACCCATGTCTATTGCTAAACATATTGAACAATCTCGTAACCAATCTTTCACTCTTTTCACCACTGCGAATTCTTTGGATCAACAATTCCATTCACTTTCTTATCCGTATTTTGATCTTGCCCCTGTCCAACCATTCTATTCCTAGCCATCCTACCCAAATTTTACACCTTCCCTGGAAATTGCTTCTACACAGCCATTTAGGAGTTTTCAGTATCCAAACAAATTTGAATTTTTTACTGAAACTCCTTCACAACCCATGTTTAGTCTGGAACAGTCGTTGGAAGAGTTTAGGGTATCGTCATGCCAACAGATGATGGAGTTGAATGCGTCCATGGCCACCCTCATACAACCTAGTGACCCCGTAGCTAGTTTCCAACTAGCTCCAAATTTTCCAATGTATGATGAGGCGGTTGGACAGATTGATAATTTGAGTGGAGAGAGTGAGCTGTGCACCCTTCCAAATCAAACCTACCCATCCCCAATTGAATCCCACAATTCCGGTTTTGAATGTTTATCAAGTGTTCCAAATGATTCACCAGTTGAAAATAGGATGTTTAATGAGTTTCGTGACTTTGTAGTGTTTGATTTATCCGATTGTGAAGTGACCCTGTCAAGTAAAACCAATCACAACCCTTTTGACCTCTACACCTCCATTCTAGAACCTGAATTGATTAATATCCATGATTTTGATGAGGTGTCTGAAAAAAATTAATTTTCACTTGATTGAGGATATCGACGTTGGGAATATTTCGGATAATGAACCCACAGATTTGGATGAGTTTCTCTCTCTAATTCATCATACCGAGTCATTAACTGTTTTTCCCGAACTTCATATGTGTCTGGATTTTGATGATAAATGCATGGATGAGATAACTTTTGAGGGGAATTTTGAGGATAGTATTTAGGATGAACCAGTTTTGCTTGATGAGTCAGATTTTCCAATTCATCATGTCCCTTCCACTGACTGTGTACACCCTCCTGAACCTTTAACTGTTACCCTTCTTAAATCACTCCCCTTCATCCTTTCCATCGTTCTGACCGCGCAAGAAACCGTATCACTTTCTTTTCTTATGTCTGGTTTACCAAGTTCGACATACCCATGTTTTCTCACGAATCTTGAGGGATTTGACCTCATTTCTCAGTGGGTTGATAGATTAGCACAATCGTTTTTTACACATCGGTCATTACAAATTGTGCTAATTTATACACTCCATCTCCACCCTCAAGTTCGTATTCAACTTCTTTCTCCCACTTTCTCCGGCTCTTCTTCTAATCTTCCTTTAATGATAGCGAGTGTTAATGAATCACAATCTGATATTTTGAGTTCGATAATTCTATAAAAACAACTTGATTTAGGCTCTTTTGAGAATAAGGTAGATGAGCCGTACGAGTCTCCTACCTCCATAATTTTTGAAAAATCAAGTGTGTTGAATTCTGGCGCGACACTTATTAACATTGAAACGTTCAATTGGACCATCGATGAAAGTTTCGAAGATATTTTCGCCGACGAACTCGCATTCTTAAACGACACGGATTTTGTGATTAATCAACCTCCACCTGAAGAAGTCGAACCATCACCATTTCCTCTTATCCCATACGAGAATGTGACCATTCTTCTCATTCCTAATTATCCACATTCTCGTTTCCATTCACCATTATTGTTTCGTCTCTAGAAATCGAGACGTAAATCTTTTCCATTACACCACTTATCTTTACCCCATTTCTTTCTAACTCTATACAACATGTTCTTTCGGCAACCGCCGCTTTATAAAGATAAAATTTTTGAATGGTTGGTGCTAACCTTTGGCCTGTGTAAGGCTTTGTATAGCTTGATACTGTTTTTTTCTCCCCCCTAACTCTGAACTTTAACGCTTAAACAGTGGAAACACTGTTTCACTTAAGTTTGGGAGGATCTTTTTGTGTATATATATTTTTGTTTTTCTTTTACAAAAAAAAAAGCAGGGAAGTGCCGACAATTTTGACCCTCTTGGTGTAGCCTGACAGTGAGGGCACTGTCAAGTTTAAGTTTGGGGGTGTGCTTGGTAAGCTTTCTTCCTTCGCATTCATTTGTATATTTTGCATTTGCATACTTATATAAAAAAACCCATAAAAATTGAAAAATTATAAAAATTATAAAAATTGAAAAGTTCAATTTTGGCCATATTTGACTCAAGTTCAACATGACGGTTGACTAATTAGGAAAAACTAGATCCTAAAATTAGTAAATTAAAAACCCTAAAAATAACCTTTCTTAAAGTTTAACTGTAGAAATAGGCAAATTTTGATTTCAGTTCTTGGGCTAAATTGAAATAAGGGAAGAGTATTGAAAGCTCTATTTGAAGAATAAGTCTGAAAAATAATTCGGAACCTTAAGTCCAAATTCTGAAAGTATATACCCTACTTTACACACTCACACACATCTTGAAACTTGGGATGGTAGAGGATACCTTGAAATGCTCTTGTCTAAAACCCATAGTATGAAGGAAAAGAAAATAAAAGTATAAGAGGTGAATAAAGAGATAAAAAAATGAACACTGGTTTTGTAATTATTTAAGGCAGCATAAATAAAAAAATATAGCGAGGGTGCTTTATCACCTAGTGCCTTAGACCAACTGGTTTGGGAGTCACTGCTAAGCCTTAGGTATTGCAAGATGAAGAATTACGCCTAAATGCGCAAACACTTTTTGTAATCGGTCGTTTAGTACCTCAAGAAGTATTAACGGTCGCATGAAGGATGTGTAAGCAATTTCATCTAAAATTCACCAACTAAAAGTATTTTGGAAGATGGACAAGAGTATGATAGCTTGAATTGAATTTCCAAGTGTAGGGGTGATAATTATACACACGTAGGGGTATATAATTGGAGTTTGGAGGAGAGATAGGAATAAAAGATAGGGCTTATATCTTCAGTAGAGATGATAAAAATTCCTGAGTTAAGATTGCACCTTAGAAGGAAAACTTAGGAGATGCTGAAAGCTTTATAAACTGGCAAAACGTATATGATCTTAATATAAATGAAAAGGAAGTGTGAAAAATACGGGTTGATGATTTCTAAGTTGAAGATAATAGACTTCCTCGCTAGAATACCGAATTGAAGAATTAGAATCAACGGCCAAATTGATCGGATTTTGTAGGTAGTATCTGTTGAAAACCCTCAGGAGACAACACTCCTCCTACTAGGGACACCTAGAGGTTTAACGGCTTATTGCACGAGCACAGTGCAATCGCGTTCCCTGCGAAAGTGAGGCTAGGATTTTTTCGAGAATAAAATTGGTTTTGCTTGGGACGAGCAAAAGATAAGTTTGGGGGCATTTGTTCATATCAGATTTTTGCATTTTTATATCGCCCATTCTTATTCACATTGCATATAAATTGGTACTTTTGA
Organism: Agapanthus africanus; assembly: GCA_030015575.1. Classification (NCBI taxonomy): domain Eukaryota; kingdom Viridiplantae; phylum Streptophyta; class Magnoliopsida; order Asparagales; family Amaryllidaceae; genus Agapanthus; species Agapanthus africanus. Next base: position 830,835,287 of record JASDDO010000019.1, read on the forward strand.
TCCATGTCTGCTAAATAGTTGCAGGTTATAGGTTCTCAGCTCTTTACAGTGAGATTCGTGAAAAGTCACAACAAATGTGGGACTACGACCAATAACAGATGAATACTGATCCGCATGATGCCGCATACCAGTTCAAGCGGAGTTCTAGGAAAAAGTCCACTGCTGAATATCTGGAAGAGAAAAGAAGAGCTTTTTGAGAAACCAAGTGTACCAAACAGAAGATAAAAGCAACTGGTTGAAGACCTGAAAAGATGGACCCAAGATTCCACCATATGGTCGAGGAACCGCGGCCAAACAGGCACTTCTGTCGCGGTTCCGCGGCCGTGCAATGCACGTGTCGGTGGCAGTGTCGGTGCTTTGACTCGGCTCTCTTAGGGTAGTTTTGTAATTTCGTGTATGGATCAGAATGTAAACCTAGGGTTTTCCTATCTATAAATATGAGAGCTCAAAGCCTCTTTTGGTGTGCCTCTTTTAGGGTGCCTTTCTTAGGATGCCTCTCTTTATTTTTATGCCTCTTTTTAATTTCTAGATCTAAAATTTAATTCTCCATTATAATGATCTTTTAAGAGGTATCAATAAAAAGTAAGTTCTTTTATTTTTCTCGCATTCTTCTTATCGTATTTTATTATCTGCAATTATTATTTGTTAATCTAGTTGTATAATTTAATCTGCATTTTTCTTATCTCGAATTTTATTTTCATCTCTTTTAATGGGTGAGTAATTCCTCACTTGTTAGGACAGGAGAAGGAAGGTTTAAGAGAAGGAAATCTCTCTCACTCCTTTCTTTACCCAACACCTTAAAATTCAGACTCCAATTAATTGAACCATAATTCGCTCACTACGTCACCCTATCCTACATGATAGCGGTGATTCTCTAGTTAGACCGGTTGTGGTTGAATTAATTGGATGTTAGGGCTAAGAGACAAGAACGGACGGACAAGGACCAAAAAGAAGAAACTAAGCATGGAAAGCCTAGCTTATACTTGCAAGTTTCTTCCTAGTCATGCTAATCCCTGTTGTTGCGGATTAACTTAACACCTATAATCAGTAGGGCATTGAAAGAAGTCCGAATTTCCTAAACTCGAACTAACCTAATCCTAACCCTAGCAAGTCTTTTATCATCTTTTATCTAATTCGTAGATCTTAAAACAAAACCCGACTTAATCGGATTTAACTCGTTAAAACATAAAGAAAAAGATTCCATCTCCCTGTGGAATGACCCGTACTCAACCGGCTAGCTACCAAGCGACACCGTCTTGATTGCGGTAAATTAAACACAAAAAATCTCTAAAAATCAAGTCCCTATACAGGAAAAGAAGGAGCGGCCCCATCAGTGGCTCTCCTCCCAAACTCACAGAGTCTGGCGGAAAGTCCAGGACTCTGTGGTCGACGAAAATTACTCTCGTCGACCGAAGAAATTAAAAGCTCGGTAAGAGAAAGACCATCCCTCCATCATACAGCGAGAGGTGTCTTTTACACAGGTGCCTGTTACAATGGCTCCTTCAACTTCAACCTCTTACAAAAGGATGAGGCCGGAGAAAATTCCACCGCCGACGGCAAACTCCAAAGGCGATGGACCCAAACGCCCCAAGTCTGGGGGCATGATCGTACACACGATTTACATGGCTTCCAGAAAAGAGGAAAGCCGTGCTTCCGCGGCTCATCGACCGCAAACTCGGTCGTTTACAAAAGATTAGGAGCAACAAAAAAAACTCCAGAAAATGCTGATCAAAATGTCAACACTTACCGGGCAGAAAGAAAGTCCGAAATTAGCATCTGAACAGCGTCAAGAGCAGGAGACCAATACAGAGTTCTTGGGAAGGGTGCTTGAAAGGAAGGATAAGGAGGCTGTGGAACAAGCTGCTAACATAAAGAAGATGGTGCTTCTGTTTTAGGACATGGTTGGAATAATGATCCAGCCAGAACCTCCAGTCGAAGATCCACCGATAATCGTTGAGGAAGATAGAGGGGAAACATCAAACCCTCTTCCGGCGCTATCAGTGGCCAAGGAGGAAACAATCTCCAAAGCTGTTCTTGATGATTATATTGCTCAACAAATACGAGCACATAAAGCTAGTGAGGCGGCTAGCCAAATCGTCAGAACTGGACGACCGTATCCAGGCTGGTATGATCAAATCAAGTACCCGCCGGGATACACGATCCCTAAGTTCCATATGTATAAAGGGACAGGCAACCCCCATCAGCACGTCGCGCAGTTCAGAGCTCTCTGCAGCAACACTGGAGGTGATGACAAACTGTTGCTTCGTCAGTTCGTTGGCAGCCTGTCAGAAACGGCCTTTGAATGGTACTCGGAGCTTCCAAATGACTCCATCAAAACATTCACAGAAATAGAACTGCTGTTCACACAGTGATTCTCCAGCGCAAGCGAGCGCACCCTGATCATGGTATTAATCAATGCCAGGGTGTAGTCAGGAGAAACCTGGGTCCAATATGCGATCCGGTGGCGGAACCTGTGGTCAAAGTGCGAACAACGCATCGAAGAATCCCTCGCCGTGGGCATGTTCATCGGGACCATAAATCCGCAAACGACTGTGTCTCAGTTCATGACATTCTTCAAGCCGACGACCTTCCAGGCTTTGAACGATAAATTAGCCCAAATGGACCAGATGGGCCATAGGCCTTCCTCCTCAAATATGGACCCTCAAAATGCCAAGGGTAATGGGAAAGTGGCCTTCGTTGCTAACACTCAACAACAGCTGAGTGGCCCAAAACCTGTAACATACCTAAACTTTCTGTACAATTTTTTTTTCAAAAATACAGAAAGATGTACTTTTGCATGAGCACAAGTTATAAGTTTTTTTCCTTTTTAATAGAAAGAAAGAGCTTGTAGCTCACTGGTAAGATCTTGCACTGCTGAACCAAAGCACCAGAGTTCAAATCCCATCAGCCATATTATTTCTTATATTGATTTCTTTTAATCTTTTTAGAAGCCCAAGAGTCTATATGTGCATAACTCGTAAACCCAAAGGTCACACTAAAAATAAACGAGCCCAGGAGAAAGACCAAGTGACAAGGGACACGTGACGGCGAGGCGGACCCTGACTCACCTGAATCGGGCCGGTGACTCGGTGGGATCGGCCGACGGCGCCGGCCGACTTGGAGCCAAATCCGAGTTTTCTTCTGGAAATTTGTGTCTTTTGACCTACCTTATAACCCTGTATAGTTTAATTACCCTGCACATTTCCAGATACTTTAAAATCCAATTTAACTCTTTATAAATGCATAATTTTAATGCATTTTCTATCAAACCCTAACCCTAATCTTTTCCTATAAATACCACTCCATTTCATACACCCCTCACTCACAAACTCTGTCCAAACTCTCGAGAAAAATTTCTAGAACTTTTGTGAACAAGTGGAGTTAGCGAAGGGCGAAACTTCGATGAACTTCCGACGACGACCCTAGGAGCTCCCGGCAACGAAACGACGCACCGGCACCTCCTACCACTCCCACTTCCTTTTCTATAATCTAAAATCCAGTAATTCCCTCCTCCCTCTTCTCTTTTCTATTCTGAAAACTCATAATTCTAAAACCCGACGGAAGCGGAGTTAATCCAACTTCCGATTCGGTTTTTTCTTTAAAAGTTCCATTTTTCATAAAACAACCATACCAAACTCTCACAACATGACTATTAATCATTAACAAAATATATTGAACAAGTTCCATTTCAAAAGAATGTATATTGTAAGTTTTATTGCATCTTTTCAGAAAAATACCATGTAGTTTAGTTTCGACATTAAAATATCATTACCCCTTGCTATACCTTTAGATAGATCACGAGATAATAACCTACCTCTTCACAACACTCATATGAAATATAGCACGATGATATTGGGAAATTTAGATTGGGGAAAATATGGTTTTACATAAAACTACCATCGACTTATATAAAAACCTTTTTCTTAAAGATTATGTATTTTAAACAAATTTTTGCAAAGCGTCGCTACAACCTATTTGGGGAACCCGTTCAGGATGGTGCGGATTATCGCACATTCTCGGGCTTAGTAGTGCAAGATGCAGACCTCCGCAAGGAGTATTCGGTCTCGAAAGATTTAAAATACAATTTTCTTTAGAAAATGTGATTTCTATTATAAATAAAACTCATATTTTTAATATATAAATATATATGTAATTAATATCAAAATATCTATTTTTAGTATTTATAATATTCCACATTTCCAAAATTCTAGAAAACAACTCATTTACAAGAAAATACCATGCAATTGCATACAAGTTCAATACTTTACAATTAAATACCACATATTATGAAATTAGGTCTTATTCACTAGCAATGTCACATATATATAATCTACATCTATGAAAACTCTAAAGACGATATTAAAATACTTGAGGTGTATTTTGAAAATTAGACAAAATTATTTTTACATAAAACCCCCCTCAAGTGTTATAAATTACAATTAGGACCCTAGCAAATATAGGTTTAAGCGGGACCAGTCACTTGATCCTCAGGGAGACAGAGATATGGGTGCTTGCCTATTTAAGGTAGACAACTTAACAAACAGTGTTATCAACACGGTAATCGTTTCTGAAAAAGACACAAATTCTGCCGTCCATGTGCAGCGGTTACCGATAACACTAAAACTAATTCAGGATTTCAATTTCTTTTCTAATTGTCTGACTCAGACTGAGTCTCAATATAATCAATCTGACTTGAATGAGATTCAAGTATATATATAACAAATCAATATGAATCCATGTATTCAATCTGTTCAATCTATCAATTTATATAACTTGACTGAACTGAACCATGGATATATTCCATTTACATGATATTCCAGTACCTCCATTTCCATTTATACGATATCATAGTTTCATCAAGACTTCTATTTACAATACAAGTCTTCCATTTACATTTACAAAACAGTACAAACAACACATTTACAATTCAAACAATACAAACACTACAATCAAAACATCGCGGGGTTTATAAGGCGTAGATTGGTACGGAAGGTGTTAGAAGTGACACGAGATTGCAACCATTAATACACCTAACCTGTATTCCATTGCTGTTGTACCGTGGCATAAACGGTTCCTTGTGTTCCTGATACCTTATTCTCCGGGGCAAGTGAGACTCCTCTCATATACCTGGCCTCTTCTGTATCAAGCGACAAACAACAGCGTTAATACTAAATACAACATTATAATAATATAATACAACTTTAAAAGCTACACACTCTCTCTCTGTCTATTCTACTTCTCCCTTATCTTTGGGACTTACCGAGCGATTGTTCGCTGACGACATTCCTTCTCTTTCTTCTTTGGAATGTTGTCAGGTGATTCGGACCTTCAGGAGATCGAGCCCACCAGCGAGGACTTAGATCAGCTAGCCTTCGACCCAGAGCTCTGGATACTTGTACATTGCATTTCAGTACTTCCATTTCTGTTATGCCACTGTTTAGGCATTGCTTTACATTCCATGTATTTACTTTTCAGATGCATTGTACAAAAGAATGTTAATAAATAAAGTTGCTGTTCAATTACATTTGTCTCTTGTGTATATTTCTTTGCTTAGTTACGCTTAGCGTATTTATTTCGGAGTAAATACATAGCGGCCTCATCGCGTCCTCTGCTCGTACACCGGGAAGTGGGGCATGAAAGGTTTTGTTGGTGGCCCATACAGGTCAGAGCTGTATGGAACCCTACCATGCAGTTCAGTTCTTCGTGGACATCCTAAACAATATAACACAAGAACCAGCAACTAAAACATTCTCCACAATTCATATTCCTTGAATCTTATCATTTCATATACTTTGAATCTGTCCTAACCCAAAATTTTTTTTCAAGGTTATGGATTCCCCAAACAATACCAGCACCAACTTCAACAATATTCCACCTCCCCTACCGATTACACCTACCGTAGATGCTCCGATAAACGAGCAGACGGTTTTGCTTGAAGCAATTCGCAGCCTCCTGGAAGGACAGCAGTAACAGGTTGCTATCCTGATGAACCGACCAGAGGTGGAAGCACCTGGGGTGAAGCAATTCAGGGCCTTGCACCCCAAACAGTTTGCAGGAAAAGAGAGTCCTCTAGAAGCTGAGGAATGGACTCAGAGCATCGAAGATGATCTGGCAGCGGCACAAGTGCCAGAAATAGCTTGGGTTAGTGTTGCGAAATTATGGCTCACGGACAATGCACGGGTTTGGTGGAAGGCAGAAGAAAGCCATCTCACCCAACCGATCGAATGGAAGACTTTCCACGACATGTTCGACGCAAAGCACTTCCTTGAGACTGCCAGGTTCGACATGGAACAGCAATTCATCCATCTTCAATAAGGTTCAATGTGGACCAAGTCAGTAGATGAATATGACGCTGAGTTCACCATGCTCAGTCGGTAAGTTATGTCTCAATAATTCGATTCTTCAATATATCACATATTACACAGCTAACACAAGACCGTAACAGGTTTGCGGCCCATCTCATACCGACTGCTAAGATCAGAGGTAGAAGATTTCAGCAAGGGTTGGACCTGGAAATCTAAGCTGCTCTAGCTACAGGGGATTTCCCAACCCATGATTTGGCTTTGAAGGCTGCCTGAAGATACGAGGCAGTAGTAAAGAGAAAGGGCAGACCTCAATCTGCCGGAGTGAAGCGCCATGCCAATCAGATAGCAGGAGGAGCCTCTTCAAAACTAATTATTGAACCGAGGAGACCGGAAGTAACAGATAACCAGCCAAGAACAGATTTTTGCTTCCATTGCAAGAGAGATGGACATTTGGTGAAGGACTACAGGCTCGCAAAAGGCTTGTACCTAGTTTGTGGCGCGTCCAATCAAAGAATTGAAACCTGTCCTTATAGATACAACTCAGCTCACACACCCACCAACTACCCGCAGCGGCCAGCTATCCAGGCTTCTGCAACTCGTCCTGCACTCCCAACACCACCTCCATGTGGATCTCCTGCACAGCCAAATCGCCAATTCCATGAGGCACTAAAGGACATGCCTCGAGGATAGAGGAATGTACCTCCAGCTAGGAGGAACGTGCCACGGCGACAGGCCTACACCTTAGCAGCCGTAGAAGCCGAGACAGTTGACCAAGGTAACACTAGTAAGTCTCTTTCACATTTTTAAAACCCTTGTATCACTTTGTTATTTTTCATACACTATCAGTACTTCAGTCACCAAACTTTTCTTGGATCTGTTACATTTTCCTTTTATAAATTTCGGGGACGAAATTTTTATAAGGAGGTTAGAATGCCACATCCCTAAACTTTCTGTACAATTTTTTTTTAAAAAATACAGAAAGATGTACTTTTGCCTGAGTACAAGTTATAAGTTTGTTTTGCTTTTTAATAGAAAGAAAGAGCTTGTAGCTCACTGGTAAGACCTTGCACTGCTGAACCAAAGCACCAGAGTTCAAATCCCATCAGCCACATTATTTTTTATATTGATTTCTTTTAATCTTTTTAGAAGCCCAAGAGTCTTCACATGCATAACCCGTAAACCCAAAGGTCACACTAAAAACAAACGAGCTCAGAAGGAAGACCAAGCGACAAGGGACACGTGACGGCGAGGCGGACCCCGACTCACCTGAATCGGGCTGGCGACTCAGTAGGATCGGCCGGCGCCGCCGGTCGACTTGGAGCCAAATCCGAGTTTTCTTCTGGAAATTTGTGTCTTTTGATCTACCCCATAACCCTATATAGTTTAATTACCCTGCACATTTCCATAGACTTTAAAATCCAATTTAACTCTTTATAAATGCATAATTTTAATGCATTATCTATCAAACCCTAACCCTAATCTTTTCCTATAAATACCACTCCATTTCATACACCCATCACTCACAAAATCTGTCCAAACTCTCAAGAAAAACCCCTAGAACTTTTGTGTACAAGTGGAGTTAGCGAAGGGCGAAGTTTCGACGAACTTCCGACGACGACCCTAAGAGCTCCCGGCGATGAAATGATATACCGGCACCTCCTACCACTCCCTCTTCCTCTTCTCTAATCTAAAATCCAGTAAGTCCCTCCTCCATCTTCTCTTTTCTATTATGAAAACTCATAATTCTAAAATCCGACGGAAGCGGAGTTAATCCGACTTCTGATTCGGTTTTTTCTTTAAAAGTTCCATTTTTCTTAAAACAACAATACCAAACTCCCACAACATGACTATTAATCATTAACAAAACATATTGAACAAGTTCCATTTCAAAAGAATGTACATTGTAAGTTTTATCGCATCTTTTCAGAAAAATACCATGTAATTTAGTTTCGACATTAAAACATCATTACCCCTTGCTATACCTTTAGATAGATCACGAGATAATGACCTACCTCTTCACAACACTCATATGAAATATAGCACGATGATATTGGGAAACATAGATTGGGGAAAATATGGTTTTACATAAAACTACCATCGACTTATATAAAAACGTTTTTCTAAAAGATTATGTATTTTAAACAAATTTTTGCAAAGCGTTGCTACAACCCATTTGGGAAACCCGTTCGGGATTGTGCGGATTATCGCACATTCTCAGGCTTAGTAGTGCGAGATGCAGACCTCCGCAAGGAGTATTCGGTCTCGAAAGATTTAAAATACAATTTTCTTTAGAAAATGTGATTTCTATTATAAATAAAACTCATATTTTTAATATATAAATATATATGTAATTAATATCAAAATATCTATTTTTAGTATTTATAATATTCTACATTTCCAAATTCTAGAAAACAACTCATTTACAAGAAAATACCATGCAATTGCATACAAGTTCAATACTTTACAATTAAATACCACATATTATGAAATTAGGTTTTATTCACTAGAAATGTCACATATATATAATCCACATCTATGAAAACTCTAAAGATGATATTAAAATACTTGAGGTGTGTTTTGAAAATTATACAAAATTATTTTTATAAAACCCCCCTCATGTTTTATAAATTACAATAAGGACCCTAGTAAATATAGGTTTAAGCGAGACCAGTCTCTTGAGCCTCAGAGAGCCGGAGATATGGGTGCTTGCCTATTTAAGGTAGACAACTTAACAAACGGTGTTATCAACACGGTAATCGTCTTTGAAAAAGACACAAATCCTGCCGTCCATGTGCAGCGGTTACCGATAACACTAAAACTAATTCAGGATTTCAATTTCTATTCTAATTGTCTGACTCAGACCGAGTCTCAATATAATCAATCTTACTTGAATGAGATTCAAGTATATATATAACAAATCAATATGAATCCATGTATTCAATCTGTTCAATCTATCAATTTATATAACTTGACTAAACCGAACTATGGATATATTCCATTTACATGATATTCCAGTACCTCCATTTCCATTTATACAATATCATGGTTTCGGCAAGTCTTCCATTTACAATACAAGTCTTCCATTTACATTTACAAAACAGTACAAACAACACATTTACAATTCAAACAATACAAACAATACAATCAAGACATCGCGAGGTTTATAAGGCGTAGATTGGTACGGAAGGTGTTAGAAGTGGCACGAGACTGCAACCATTAAGACACCTAACCTGTATTCCATTGCTGTTGTACCGTGGCATAAACGGTTCCTTGTGTTCCTGATACCTTAGTCTCTGGGGCAAGTGAGACTCCTCTCGTATACACTGGCATCTTCTGTACCAAGCTACAAAAACAACGTTAACACTAAATACAACATAATAACAATATAATACAACTTTAAAAGATACACACTCTCTCTCTCTGTCTGTCTGTCTATTCTACTTCTCCCTTATCTTTGGGACTTACCGAGCGATTGTTCGCTGACGACATTCCTTCTCTTTCTTCTTTGGAATGTTGTCAGGTGATTCGGACCTTCAGGAGATCGAGCCCACTAGCGAGGACTTGGATCAGCTAGCCTTCGACCCGGTGCTCTAGATACTTATACATTTCATTTCATTACTTTCCATTTCTGTTATTCCACTGTTTAGGCATTGCTTTCCATTCCACGTATTTACTTTTCAGATGTATTGTACAAAAGAATGTTAATAAATAAAGTTGTTGTTCAATTACATTTGTCTCTTATGTATATTTCTTTGCTTAGTTATGCTTAGCGTATTTATTTCTGAGTAAATATGTAGCGGCCTCGTCGCGCCCTCTACCCGTACCCCGGGAAGCGGGGCATGACAAAACCGGTCGCTCACCAAAACAATGCTCGTCCACGCCTAACCCTGGAAGAAAGGCTAGGACGCGCTTACTCGTTTCCCCGTTACAAGACAAGGAGACTGTTTAAGCTAGCAGTGCACAACAAACTCATCACATTGCTAGACCCACAATGTCCACCGCAACCCGGTGATGTCAACAACCCCAACTACTGCTCCTATCACAGAATGGTGAGCCATCCAATTGAGGATTGCTACGCCTTCAAGAACTGGGTTGAGGATCAGTATCAACAAGGGAAATTCATGCTTTCTGAGAACTAGAGGGTGGACCTTCCACAGAAGCACACTCCTAAAAAGGTGGATGTACCGGGGGCGTTATGCTCGCTCGTGGAAGAATCTCCATGGGAAGTCGTTCTCTCAGCTAAAACAAAAGAATGCTGAAAGATCTCAAGGCATGTCCGGCAGTTAGATGGAGAAGCCCACTTGAACCGAAAATCATCGAAGGGGTGTTGAAACCGCGTCCCGTATCGAAAACTGTCGACAAAGGGCAAAATCCCCAAGTCGAGCCTTTAAAGTCTTCGAAGAAAAAGAAGAAGACTAAGAAACCTGTGCAACCTGCCGAGTATGACGACAAACGCACAGATCTACTCTCACGACCCGAAATATTAGCTTCGTGACCAGCACTTAAATCACGCAACGTTTAAAAGCGTAACGTAATTAAAGTAAACTGAAACCCAGAAACCTAAACCTTTTTAAGAAAATAAAAAAGGTGGAGTTTTGAAATAAAGGTATAAGGTGAAGGGTTGCGGCAGCGGCCCAGCCATCGAAACGCGACCAAAATGCGGAACAAAAATTTCTAAACTGGCGCTACCGTTACCCGAATCCCGGATCGACCTTAAACCCTAAACTAGCAAACTAACTAAGAGTTAGAATCATTATACCGAGTTGATCCGTGTCCTTCAGTCTTCATTCCAAGCTCCTAGCGGCTCCTTGATGTGGTTTGGTTGCCGGTCTTCCTCCATCTCCGATGATCCATCGAGGGAAACGGCGCAAGCTCCAACCTCGTCGAACGAGGTAACCGACGCTCCAAAGTCGCTAGCGATGGAGAGTGGGGGTGTATGAAAATGTCATTATCTTTTTCTCTCCTCTCATATGCTCAAGAGAGCAACCATAGAAGAAGAATGGATGAAGTGGAAGTTTTTGGCATGAGCAAAGAAAAAAATGGCTAAGTCTTTGTGAGAATGAGAGTGGAACCTAGAATGTTGTGATGAGTAATTTTTCCAAAATGAAAATCACCCCCTCAAAAATATGGCCAGCCCCCGTTTTCTCATTCCCACCAAAAAAGAAATCTTATCCCATTGCAATAAACAAAGCAAATAAATCACAACCATACTTTGCTACATGCCCAAAACTATGCTTAACACTATGCATATGCCACCTCACACCTCCACCTCATTTGTGAGTCAAATGAATTTTCCAAAAATGGAAAATCATACAAATGAGGTGGCCACCTTCTAGAAGCTATTCCGTATAAAATACAGAATACTTCCCGGTACATGTATCGAAATACATATACGCGTATTCGTACCAAAATACGAATAGCCAAGAGAGAAAATAATAGTGAACAATAATACTAGAATACATATATGTAAATTATTAAATCAAAACCTGATTTAATAATCTGGTTTAATCCTAAGCCGCTAGTATTATCAACCGTCCGATTAAAGTCTGCGCAGCATGTGCATATATTTAACTGGGCACCTGTATGTACCAAGATACGCCATGTACACCATATCGCCTGAACCGTGAAAAACCCTCTGTGTGGGACTCTAAAGACTCGTCAATACGCTGGCAGTGGGTTTAACCACAAGCACGTCAGCGGCACTAGCTCTACGTAACGGCTACCTATGTATTGAGCGAAAGGGAGGCCGACGAGCAAACTCATCCTGAACCCCTACTGAGCCTGACAGTGACAATAGCCGTACAGTCCGGTCTGTTCGTCTAAGAATATCGCATATATAAAGTCAGACCCCTAACAACTCGATATTTAGTGTCGGCATGTAACCCATCACCTCCTGAGAAACTATCGATCCTGGATCGGTAATCCTCGTCTACCATGGCCATGGATTTGTGGTGATGGCAACCCGTACACATACGACATCAACCCCCAATACCGGGAGAGACGAATCCCCGACGATCCGATCACTGCCTCCATGTGGCTCGGGACTGTACCCAACTAAAACCTATTTGCATGACTCCTTTGAGCCGTGGTAGGGTAGTAATCAAAGCACAGTGGGAACTCACACGAGACAAATGACGATCTCAGGTCGGCAGACTAACCTGCACACATGTCACCTGGGAACTGCTATATGACAATAGGTATAATACCAACTAACAGGTTCCCGGCGAGTCCGTCCAGTGTACTCATAACCCAACGAGCACCTGTCTACTATCTTAGGTGATCAAACTAACACCAATAGCTTGTGAGACCTGGCCACCGCCCCTCGTCGAGGTCTCAATCAGTATACACTAGTCTACACTGGAGTATCGATGCCCGGTCTCGATACTCCTGTGACTAGGGACATTCAAGGATGTGCTTATAGACCCCAGCTCCCACATATATGATCGCCATCATAATGCTGGCAGTCAAGCAAGAATCCTATAGGCTCTATCAACACGTACATGATGATAAATACAAACCAGATAGTATACTATCATCTTGAGTAAGACTGTTTTATCGGTATAGGTCCTCACTCATTCATCATAATCACAAGTCCGCGACTATGATAATTGACTTGAGGGAACTATAGCCAACAATCTCCCACTTGCACTTAAGGCTAATTATTGCGATGTCGCATACTCACAGCCCGTGTGATACCGAACACCCAACTTCTCTACTAATCAGTTTCGCAAAGCCTGATTGCGAAAATGATTGCGTTCGAGAAATACCCTCAGTGAGTGAATCCGCTCCAATGTTTCTTTCTGTATCTCTCTTAATCTCAACTTCGCGGAGAAAACTATCTCCCGAAATGAGCAATACCTGTCTTAGAATTTGTCTGGATATCTGATGGGACCCAGTTCTCAAATGAACTCCAAATCCAGCAAACTACTTAGACTATATCGTCCACTGAATTTAATCAGTATCCTGCCCCATGCCTTTCCTCAGTATTCGCTTGGACTACCCGTCCAACGTACTTTCCCTCAAAAGAGGGAAAACTATAACTCTGACAGTCACTCTGTCATCCATGTCATCTTGGAAGCCTGATATGATAACCGTCTCCTGAAGGAGGCCGCCGTTACCAAATCCATAGAATATCCATTCATGTTCATAAACTGCTTCCCAATGTTTTTCCAGGATTTGATTAATATATCTGCTTATTGCATCTAGTGCAAAAGCAATATCTGGTGTGGTACTTGACATTTCATGATTAACTCAATTGCCTAAGCAAGTGATATGCTAATCATGCAGATCCCTCTCCCCTTTAGTCTGTAAGACACCTTTAGAGAGGGTGACTCCATCACCTGCAGGTACACCACCATGCCAGGAGTCGCCCATTTAATGTCAAAGTACCCAGATTAGGATACTTCCCAAATCTAGATCTAAAACCATAGATCTAGCAACCAGAAAAACTGATATTATATATATATCCTATGTGGAGAAACAACTTTGTGACAACCAAAGTATAACCGATCGTAGTATAGGAATATCCCTTCCTATCAAGTCGATGTCATCCCAATACCTGGACATCACTCTCTACTACCTTCTTACCAGATCCATCTCCTATTCTGATGAGATCAAAACCTATGACTGTCACATCAAAATTAGATGATCTATTTCCGCTATGCCTGCTTTAGTCTATAAATAGACATAAGCTACTTGCCCACTATGCTTCCGTTGCTCCCACTGACTACAACAACCCTCTGGCAGAGTCATATATACGCACACTTCTAAAGCTAGTTTAGAACGACGCTATACTCATCCTCCTGCCAGGTCTTACAGTCTAGAACAGCAGCAATGGCAAGTCTGGGTAAACAAGAACCTCCCTGTCACCGTCTCTGAGAAGACCGAAGTACCTCTCGGGTGCCTGAGGTTACCCACCAAATCTTCGGAGTGGCTAGTGGAACGTTATAACCAATTGAATCCTCAGGTTCTATTAAATCTTTAGTAATCGTTTGTGGTTCTGGAATCACTTCCAGTTCTACCATACTCCCACTTTTGTTTTTCTGAAAAAGTCCATTTTACTAAAACTGTGGCAAGTCAAGAACAATATAAATATTGATCTTCCTGATGGTAGAAAGTTAACCCTCGTCAAAGCCCGGGATAACCCACAAACAGCCATTACTGAAACGTGCCTTGAGTTTATCCGGATTCTGGTTTTAAGTATCAGCCGGACAACTCTCTATACCTTAACTTCGTCAAGATATAAATTGATTCTATATATATCTGATATAGAAACAAAAGTACTAATCTAATTTGAACCAGATTCAAAATCATGCAGCTGTCTCCAGTGCATATCAACCAAATGGAAGGAGGTCATTCAGCATTACTCATCTAGGAGTGCATCCATATAAGAGTAACCTGAAAGAGAAGCAAATTCTCAAAACCATTACTATCAACGGAATACCAAACACAAGTATCTACATCTTCGACTTTCTTGAAGAATCCTGATACTTCCAACATATGGTTCTCTACCTTATTCTTATACTTATAACTTCTCAATATCTGGACTTTGCATTTCTCCGAAATACTTGTCCAGAACTGGAGAACTCACAAGTAAAAAGAATATAGTACGAGTACCAACTCCATTGTCCTAATGGACACTGGACAACATACAATACTTTATATAAGTCCCCTGAGTTCAACAACTCAAACCCTGTGCGTCGTAGGTTGAAAAACTGTAGTATGGTTAAGAAGAAATACACCGCTGTTGAATGCACCTTACCTAATCACCAACCGATATAGGTAAATGTCACAGACATAATATCAAAAAGATATATCTCACTTTATAAAATAAATGTACAGATATATCAGTTTGAAATTGGCGCATAACCACGGATATTCAAAACTAAATATTTGCCATCTGGCAAAATCCAGATGATTTCCTCAAATATCACCAATTACAACGAATTCCGATATAATGAGGATCTAATCATCCAATTCCCAATATCATACTCCCACTCACCATCAGTAATAACGTACAGATGTGAGAAACCGATCTAGTAAATACATACCCTGGAGTTAGATTCCAATTAGGAAAACAGTTTTCAATTAACATCGCACAGTCAGACTAAAACATGAAAATGTTTCGAAGGGGTTTAACTGGTATTCCTAGTAACGCCTCTTCCACTATCCTGATTCATGACAGTAACCATATAATTACCTGCCCTCACTCCAATCCCTTTATTATGTCTTTACTTATTACCTTCTGTACACCTTCTTTAGGCTAATTGGTTTTCTTCTTTCCCTACCCTTCGGCACCAGCCTAAGGTTTGGAAGAAGACTATCCAATAAGCGTAATAGGTGTACTCTCCTAATCCTAGGAGCCCTCGCAACCTGAGAGAAGGTAAAGAGAAAAGACATCTGAATAATCCTATTCTATTTCTCCTGAACCAGAATCCATCCTCAAAAAAGTTCCTTCGAGTTCGTATATAACCATACGATGGATTTATCCAATGGAAGTAGATATCCGTAGTGATACGGAGTGTCCTAGAGAAAAGCAAAGTGGATGTAGGAGTGGCAGGGATATACACAGTCTTTGTCGTGAATGATGGTGGTCGCAATTTCCTTTGCCATTATTTTAATCCCTTTATATGTCTTTACTTATTACCTTCTGTACACTACACTTAAGCTTAATTGGTTTTCTTCCTTCCCTACCATTCGGCACCTGCCTATGGTTTGGAAGAAGACTATCCAATAAGCTCAATAGGTGTACCCTCTCCTAATCCTAGGAGCCCTCACAATCTGAGAGAAGGTAAAGGGAAAAGACAACCAAATAACCCTATTCAATCTCTCCAGAACCAGAATCCATCCTCGAAAAAGTTCCTTCGAGTTCGTATATAACCATACGATGGATTTATCCAATGGAAGTGGATGTTCGTAATAATACGGGGTGTTCTGGAGAAAAGCAAAGGTGATATAGAAGTGACAATGATGTATGCGACACCGTGATATTCTAAAAGCCAAAGTGTTTTAAGAAGGTTCGGTCAATTTGGTTTCATGAGTTTTAGTCAAAGGTTGGGTCATAGTCGAAGCCAGAGAGAGAGAGAAGACACACTCAGCGTGCACTCTAACCTAGATCAGAATGGTCAATCACTTTTATCTAATCTGGATGGCTCCCACTGTTTCCTCGAATTCTCCTCCAAACCTAAAAGGAGAATTAGTCGGAATCACCCGAGGAGTATTCCTATTCATCAGTGGGAATCGGGATCCAACTATCATCGCATGATAACTTGATGGAAGCCACTCAAGTCACCACACTCCAGAAGGTATGCGCAAGCCTGGCAAGTTTCCTATGTTTGAAACTCCCGATGTGATTTTTACCCCAAGCGGTTTATGACCTTGACTAGGTCAACAAACCATAAACCGCCAGTCAAGTTCAACCCGTCATTATCCTGGATTGCATTAAACCCACCCGTACGTGCCCTTGACTATGTCAACAAGGCCGCACGAATGTCCTAACCAATTGCATTTAAAATGCAACAAATGAGCACCACTTAGCTACCGAACACTACGCCTTGACTAGGTCAATAAACGCAGCACGAATACTAAATAATACTCGTAAGAAATGACGGAGGGCTACGGCTGGTTTTTGGCGAAAACCTTTAACGTAATGAACTTGATATCGTTGAAGGAATCCAAGTGGTTTTATAAATATATAGTGGCGAAAACGTTTGCTAAAGAGGTCACTCCCGGTGAAGGGATCTCGGCTCTTTCCCCGTCGAATGGGGTGCAAGATATCCCAAACTGAATACCACGATGCAAAGCAAAGGTAATCGACTATAGTGAAGTTATTACGTTGACGCAAACTTTTACTCAAGGGGTCATTCCTGATGAAGGGATCTCGGCCCTTGCCTCGTCGAATGAGGTGATGGATATTCCAAACTGAATACCACTATGCAAAGCAAAAAAGAACGTTGTAATGTCAGTTTTTTAAAAAAAGCTTGGTTCCAACAACATCAAATATAGGTTTGTTTTATCCTTGCATTGATAAGAATCAATGCAGTCCTATCAATTAATCACACCAGAAAAGAACGAAAATAAAATGTACGTATATGTCATCCGCATTCGCCACTGGGTCCCCTCATCACTCGTTAGATTACTTAACTAACGACAGAGCGGGGACTGGGCTAGCGCGGGTGCAAAACATATGCAACATCTAATAGTATATATATAAATATATAACACATTCGTCCCAGGCATGATATAAAGCAACATCACAGAAACATCACAGAAACAACACAGAATGGTGGATAATCTGGAGCCCCGGGTTTCACTTGAGCCACAAGTGAGACCCGACGTTCCCTGTCGTATGGATAGCCTGTGCAATGAAACCTAGACCCCTACGAGCGCGGCAAGTTACCCGCCAAAAGCAGAAGTAAGCAGCCCCCTTCAACAACGTGAATGGGCCACCCGGCACTTCACGGAATCCGGTAACTTCAGCACTCCGTGGGTGAACCTATACCCCCTACGAGTGCAGCGAATAGCCCGCCAATTCTAGAATAAGGTCCCCTTCGTCCCAACGCCATGAGATGCGGACCCGCTGCCCTCTAAAACCCAGCTATTCGTGCACTCCACCGCGGGGTAATCCTAGTACAGAAAATAAAATAATATACAAGGGTGACATCGACCTTAGCCCGGTCATGCCCCAAAAGAATAATATACAAACTGGCAGTGATGGCAGTCCACATGTCGGACGCTCGTCCCGCAATATCAAATGTACAAATGAAACTAAACTGTACTAACATTGCACCCAAACTATCCACCACGACGATCCAACCAACATCACAGCACAACACAGAACATCAACGTGAATGTCACGTTCGCAAACTCGTCTAAAAGAACATATAGCAGTTAGACAAGTTTACCAATCAAATGACATTCACGGTGGCAGATAGAAATGCATGTACTGATAATCACACACTTAAAATATCGATCGACTAAATTCCAAATTGGCCCCAATAGCAAAAACAGCACTGCACAGAAAACTAGGCCAAAACAGAATATCACAAAAATCATATTTCCAAGTATATAAGCTACAGAAAAAATTTGGACGCCAGTTGCCACTAAATAGCCGCGAAACTGCCGCCAATAGGGCCTAAGTGCGGAGGTTCCGCGGCGCTTTAGAGGAATCATGGGCCCAAATTTTTTGTGTACTCATAAAAAAGCCTGCACGGATTTTTAAGATGCCTGAAATAATTTTTTGACCACATTTGAAAATCGGCAGAAACTGTAAAAATGAAATCGTGATTTCGGAAACTTTGGTCGATCAATCTTTTAAGCACGTCTAAACAAGCTAGTAAGGGGTTTAAAAGGTGGCTCTGATACCATGAAGGGTTGCGGCAGCGCCCCGGCCATCGAAACGCGGCCAAAATGCGGAACAAAAATTTCTAAACTGGCGCTACCGTTACCCGAATCCCGGATCGACCTTAAACCCTAAACTAGAAAACTAACTAAGAGTTAGAATCATTATACCGAGTTGATCCGTGTCCATCGTTCTTCATTCCAAGCTCCTAGCGGCTCCTTGATGTGGTTTGGTTGCCGGTCTTCCTCCATCTCCGATGATCCACCCGAGGGAAACGGCGCAAGCTCCAACCTCGTCGAACGAGGTAACCGACGCTCCAAAGTCGTTAGCGATGGAGAGTGAGGGTGTATGAAAATGTCACTATATTTTTCTCTCCTCTTATATGCTCAAGAGAGAAACCATAGAAGAAGAATGGATGAAGTGGAAGTTTTTGGCATGAGCAAAGAAAAAAATGGCTAAGTCTTTGTGAGAATGAGAGTGGGAGCTAGAATGTTGTGATGAGTAATTTTTCCAAAATGAAAATCACCCCCTCAAAAATATGGCCGACCCCCCTTTTCTCATTCCCACCAAAAAAGAAATCTTATCCCATTGCAATAAACAAAGCAAATAAATCACAACCAAACTTTGCAACATGCCCAAAACCATGCTTAACACTATGCATATGCCACCGCACACCTCCACCTCATTTGTGAGTCAAATGAATTTTCCAAAAATGGAAAATCATACAAATGAGGTGGCCACCTTCTAGAAGCTATTCCGTATAAAATACGGAATACTTCCCGGTACATGTATCGAAATACATATACACGTATTCGTACCAAAATACAAATAGCCAAGAGAGAAAACGAACAGTGAACAATAATACTAGAATACATATATGTAAATACATATGTAAATTATTAAATCAAAACCTGATTTAATAATCTGGCTTAATCCTAAGCCGCTAGTATTATCAACCGTCCGATTAAAGTTTGCGCAGCATGTGCACATATTTAACCGGACACCTGTATGTACCAACATACGCCATGTACACCATATCGCCTGAACCGTGAAAAACCCTCTGTGTCGGAATCTAAAGACTCGTCAATACGCTGGCAGTGGGTTTAACTACAAGAACGTCAGCGGCACTAGCTGTACGTAACGGATACCCAGGTATTGAGCGAAAGGGAGGCCGACGAGCAAATTCATCCTGAGCCCCTACTGAGCCTGACAGTGACAATAGCCATACAGTCCAGTCTGCTCGTCTAAGAATATCGCATATCGAGTCTAGGGGGTGGATAAAGTCAGACCCCTAACATCGCGATATTTAGTGTCGGCATGTAACCCATCACCTCCTGAGAAACTATCGATCCTGGATCGGTAATCCTCGTCTACCATGGCCATGGATTTGTGGTGATGGCCACCCGTACACAATGTGACATCAACCCCCAATACCGGGAGAGACGAATCCCCGACGATCCGATCACTGCCTCCATGTGGCTCGGGACTATACCCAACTAAAACCTGTTTGCACGACTCCTTTGAGCCGTGGTAGGGTAGTAATCAAAGCACAATGGGAACTCACACGAGACAAAGGACGATCTCGGGTCGGCAAACTAACCTGCACACATGTCACCTGGGAACTGCTATCCGACAATAGGTATAATACCAACTAGCAGGTTCCCGGCGAGTCCATCCAGTGTACTCATAACCCAACGAGCACCTGTATACTATCTTAGGTGATCAAACTAACACCAATGGCTTGTGAGACCTGGCCACCGCCCTTTGTCGGGGTCTCAATCAGTATACACTAGTCTACACTGGAGTATCGATACCCGGTCTCGATACTCCTGCGACTAGGGACATTCAAGGGTGTGCTTATAGACACTAGCTCCCACATATATGATCGCCATCATAATGCTGGCAGTCAAGCAAGAATCATATGGGCTCTATCAATATGTACATGATGATAAAGACAAACCAGATAGCATACTATCATCTTGAGTAAGACTGTTTTATCGGTATAGGTCCTCACTCATTCATCATAATCACAAGTCCGCGACTATGATAATTGCCTTGAGGGCACTATAGCCAACATAAGGAAATCAAGTTTTCTTATTGCATAGGAAAGGGACATAAAAATGCAAGTGAAAATTTCTAGTTTGAAAACAAGTTTCGTCTTTTAAAAATTTGGGCAGCACCTCCTTTGTATATTTTGATCCAAAACCATAAATACATAATGATAATAAAGGCATCCCCAAGCGGAAGCTAGCTCTTCGCCAAACGGCGGATCATAACCACGCAAGACAGTATATAAAAGTATACGACGCCTAACGACGAAGTCCACCACAAAAGATAAAAAAAATAAGCAAGACATCAAAACCACACGTAGCGGAATACCCCTCGCTCTAAGTCTCGCAACCACAAGTCTCACTAAGTCTCAATACTTATACAATTCCTATATTTGATTGATGGAGTTGACTAGATACAATATGAAATATAAATACAAGAGTGGGTGCGATACAATGTCCCACCTACCAAATGCAAAACACCCGAAGTAGCTGTGTGCCAGCGATGCCGCTACTGATCCGTACGGTCAATCTGCAAGAACTGTGGCACAACGGGGGTGAGTTGCCAACTCGTGAGTAGAAAAACATCAACAAGTAGAAATCGAATAAACAACGACTCTTAGGACAACTATATCATGAAGGTAATACTATGATATCTAGAGTGACCGTATCCGTATATGTGCCAACAATGTAAACAATACCTATATGTATGCAGATATAATCCAACAATATAATCAGTGTATGTATGCATGTGGATCTCACCCAACCATATAATCAATGACACAACAAAATCATGCATGGAAGTATGAGGATATAAATCAATGGGTGTCCCTCGCGACACATCAAAATCATGGAACCTGGGTGTCCAACATCGACACTCGAAAACATCATGAAACCCGTGTCCAGCATCGATACGTAAATCCTCATATATCTCAGGCGCCGCACACCCTGGTCGGCCCTCACATCCATCTCTCTACTCCGGTTCGTATCCTCCGGATAACCGCCGAGTCTAAATACAATCACCGGTAAGTAGTAATCCCTCTGCTAGGCTCACCGTCTACTGCACAGCAAATCCGTTCTCGTCCCGGGATACCATACCGTGTCCACCATGAACCCGCAAATGGATTCATCCACCTCCTCGAATCGGGTTTCACATGTCATACATCTCAGAACCGAGAAAACGCATGGTGGACGCACTGAAATATCATATCAAGAGAAACCCGGTTTTTTAAAACAGTACATACTTTCTTTTGAAATAGCCACGGTTCTCAAATCCAGAAATCTCATGAAAACGGCATATCTCGATGCGTAAAATCATAAAGTATGATGTATGCGACATATGATAGAAATGTAAGCATATTCGTGTATCATAAAACTTGGAACAGTGATGTGACAATATCAGTATAGCATGCGTCATATCGTAATGATGTGAGCACGTGTAATGACATAGTAAGGAGTCATGTCATGATGCAGCAACTCTACTGTGTAGTAACATGGCAATTATCGATGATGAAGTATGTGAGCGGGAAAATCTGTGTAAGTGTAACATACGCATCATCGATAATGGTGCAGGTGTATTAGCACAGGTATAAGTAATGCAATATGAATAACATGAATGCAGCATAAGGTAAATCGTCAGGTAAAAGCTATAAGGTATACATATCTAACATGATCGAGTCAGTGAATCTATCAATCGGCATCCAGCCACACAACATCGCGTACGGTATAATCCATCATACGGGATCCTCTAGTCAAGGGTATGGATTAAACATCAGGTCAAACTCATCAGGTACGGAAAATCATCATACGGCGACATTAAGCTATCAGGGATCCTATCAAACTATAAGACGAGGAGGGTACGTACCTAACGTCTCGTACGGCTATCACTCACGATTCACAACATATATAAATATCTCTATACTTATGTCCCGGGTCACATCCATAACAATCTCATATTAGGGGACCAGCAAGGTATCAATCATCTCAATCGACTCGCATCCGTATACCAACATATCATCATATCACATGTCAAATCGTATTCTCTTTTCATCGTATTTATATCTCACAAAGGTCAATTTTACAAATTACAATCTACCTTTACTATAAGCTTAAGTATCTAATTTAACATACACACCCGAACCATACAAACAGTTTTGAAAAATGCGAATCGTAGTTTTGAGAGTAGGGACTACGGTGTTTTTAAGGAAAAGATATCATTTGAAAATGCGTAACGTCTGATTTAATGAAATTCTCGTTGTGTAGTAAAAGCAACTATCGAATCAATTGCTTCCCGATAACGGTTTCATTTGATCGATAATAGTATCTTGTTTTGGTATTTAGAAAATTGTATAAAGAACTCACAATCAAAGAATTATATTTGACCGCAATCAATTACGGTGTCAGTTGTAGATCGTAAGCGAGTGTGGATCGTCCACAGGGATTGTGCAATTCATTTCAATGATCGATTTGTTTGAATTGAAAAGTTAATTGCGAAGAAAAGAAAGCAACGATTCAATATTTATCAATTGTTTCAATTGTCACTATTCTATTCAAGAATCAAGAAAAAGGATAAACAATCAAGAATCGGGTTTCGATGATATTTCCAACCAAATGTCAAGAATCTAAATGAGGCTCGTAGGAATCGATCGGATCTATAGACGTGATGTAATCTCAAGATTTCGTGTTCTTGTCCTTCGAAGGATTGATACTAGATCGATGGTGATCGACGAGAGTTAGGGCTTTCTTGATGAAACTAGGGTTTCATCGTTTTAACCCTTGTTCTTTCGTAGATATCATTCACATTCTAGCCTCTAGCAATTTCAAGAAACGATCGTAACTTCCCAATCTCGAGCGATATCAATCAAGAAAGCATCGCAACGAATTGGGTTGTCGATTCTTGAACTTGCTAGGGTTTACAAAACTCGTAGGATTCAAGAATCGATTTAAGATATATTACATCATCATTCTATTGATTGTCTCGAATCCTCGACGAGCGGAGTATTACTCAAACATCATCACATAGAAAGCATTCAAGAATTGAAAAGATATCATGATGTAAGAATTTAAAGAAAACAAGATAAAAGAATATCACATTTTATTTATATCAACAATTTGATTACAGCCGCTCAAGAACTACAAGAGGAAGAACTAAATTGTCGAATTGGCGTTGCTCGGCTCCGTGAGTCGCGGATCGGCTTGGACCACTTGCTCTGTTGAAGATCGGCTCGGCTCATAAAAGGTTGCAAGGCTTCTTGCTTGATGGGTACTCGGGATCTTGGCTTTTGATTGGAATTAGGGTTAGGGTTTCACACAAGTCCTCTCACTAGACTTGTGGAAGAAGATGATGAAGAAAGAGAGTGAATGGATCTATCAATTTCAATGAATGAATAATATTCCAAGAGATTATCCCCTCTAATGCATAATCCTTTTACAAGTGAGCCTAGGGTCTTATTTATAGATCACCCAAACCCTAGGTCTAGGTTCGAAATTACAATTCCCTCCAAAAGTTTGTTGAGGCTTCTAGAAGGAGTTTGTTAGGCTTTAGCTTAGGGTTTAAGCTAGGGTTTAAGGAGAAGTTTCTAGAATGATAGGCTAGTTTAGTGTTGATCCCAAAGCTTGCTGATCTGGCAGAAGTCTCTGGAGTCTTCTGGAAATTGAAGTACATGAGCTAAATGTGGGCCCTGAATGAAGCATTGTGCAGCAAAAATTGGTGGATGAAGTGGCAAGACGGCCGCGGAAACACGGCGCAAGCAGGCTCCGGCCGCGGTTCCGCGGCCATGTTGGCTCCTTGGGCTTTGGTCTTTTTGCAGTGGTCTTGGGCTAATATTTGGAGCTTTATCTGATATGTTGATTTGTATTTGTCCCTTTGGATTGATACCGGAATTGAAATCATTGAGTTGGCGTAATGTTTGATCGGTACCATGTAAATTTTGGCCTTTCTTCTGGATTTTCCTGCACAGATCTCAAAACAAGTGTTGCGCAATATAGGGATGATGCGATGCCATGAAATGCGTTCAATTTCCTTTATAGTGTCGGTTTTATAGTCTTATACATGCAATCTGATATTTTGCGACAGTTTTGCTAATATGTGAAATATGAATACCGTATACTTCTAAATGAATGCAAATGATGAGGAAATTGCCGGCTGAAATATGCAATATTTTCGACTAATCAAATTCCCCCAAACTTAATTTCGATCGTCTCGAGCGAACTGTTTTATTAAAAAGAGAAGGAGAAAATAAAGAAAGAGAAAAACTAACTAGCACACTTTCGTAGGCAACACGATTGCACTGAGCACGTGCAACAAGCCTTTAAAGCTCTAGGTGTCCCTAGTAGGAGGAGTGTTGTCTCCTGAGCGTTTTCAGCGGATTGCACCCACAAAATCCAATAATAAAAGGAAGATCATGAATATTACATTTAAAGAAAAGAATTGTAAAAGAAAAGCTTTGAAAATTAGGGTTTCCGACTAAGCTAGTTTTTCGGTTGTCATGAGCCCTATCTTAATGGTCATGAAAAGATGTCGGAAATCACGTCCTCCCTCAATAAAACATCATCTTTATTCTTCATTCCTATCTTTCTTCCAAACATCGATCATATCACCCTGCGTGTGTGTAAAGACATCCCTACACCCGGAGAATTCAATTCAAGCTATCATACTCTTGCCCATCAGCCTCAGTACTTTTTAATTAATGAATATTTAGATGACATTGCTCACACACTTTCATGCGACCGTTAATACTTCTTGAGGTACTAACCGACCGATTACTCATGTGCTTGCTTATTTGGTGTATTTTCCTCGTCTTGCACCACCTCAGGCATAGCAGTGACTCCCAGACCAGTTGGCCTTAGGGCACTAGGTGAAGAAGCACCCTCGCTATATATTTTTTATTGCCTTCGGTGATAACAAAACCAGTGTCCATTTTTCTCACCACTTTATATATTTTATTCACTTTTCTTTTTCTTTTTATTTCCTTCATACATCGGCTTTAAGACAAGAGCATTTTAAGGTATCCTCTACTATCCCAGGCTTCAAGACGTGTGTAAGTGCGAATAGCAGGGTAGCAACGTTCAAAATATTTGGCTTCCAGAATAGAAACTATTTTTCAGACTTATTTTTATCCTCAGATTAGTGACGTCTTTCATCTTACTAACCCTTGGGACAACGGCTCATAAGTACTTATTACTAGTTCGTATAAGAAAACTTCTAATTTTCTTAGTTTTCTTAAATTTTTCTAATCTCATGGATGTAATTGTTTGCTATCTAAATTTTCATTATCTTATTTATGTACAAAAAAGTGTAAATATTTAAAATTATTTTTATACTTGAAAATTTTTAAATTTTTGTGGGTTTTGAAAATTTTTAAATTTTTATAGATTTTTAAAAGAAACGTTTTGTGCTTATGTAGATGATATGTAAATGATGCGAAAATAAGCACAAACCTCTCCCAAACTTGTTTTCAACAGTGCCCTCACTGTTGTCAACAGCTATATCTACAAAACCTGTAAGTCTGGGAGGAATTATTAGTGGGGGCAAAATATATAAGTGAAGAACTTCCCCCAAACTTACTCTTTTCACTCACCTTCATTCAAAAAGATGATGCAATGATATACTGGATATGAAGGTGAGACGAAGGAATTTTAATCCAAATAAACTGGCTCTTGTAAGAACAAGAGCTCCTCCATGGGGTCAGTGGAAAAATACGGCTTTAGTCTATGTCCATTTATTTTGAAAACGGTGCCATTTTTAACATTTTCTACTTCTACTGCCCCGTGCGGGTATACAGACCGCACAATAAAAGGTCCCTTCCATCGAGATCGGAGCTTACCCGCGTGAAGGTGTAATCGTGAATCATAAAGAAGGACTTGTTGACCAGGTGAAAATGTTTTCCTCAAAATGTTTTTATCGTGAAAAACCTTAGTCCTATTCTTTGTGATTACAGCGTTATCATAAGCTTCATCGCGGAGTTCGCTTAGCTCATTAAGTTGCAGCTTCCGAAAGTTGCAGGCTAGGTTTAGATCAAAATTTATTTCTTTTATAGCCCACAATGCTTTATGTTCTATCTCGACGGGTAAATGACATGCTTTCCCAAAAACTATCCTATATGGAGACATCCCTAGGTCGGTCTTATATGCAGTTCGGAATGCCCAAAGAGCATCCGTCAGTTTGGTCGACCAGTCTTTTCTATTTTTAGCAACAGTTTTCTCCAGGATAAGTTTGATTTGTCTGTTTGAGATTTCAGCCTGCCCGCTTGTTTGGGGATGATAGGGTGTAGAAAGTCGGTGGTTGATTGCGTATTTTCGCATCAGAGTCTCGAAAGATCTGTTGCAGAAATGTGTCCCATTATCGCTAATAATAGCGTGTGGGTGTCCAAATCGCGAAAAGATATTCTCTTTTAAAAACTTAATGACAACTTTCTTGTCATTAGTGCGACATGGAATGGCTTCTACCCACTTTGAGACATAATCAACCGCCAGCAGTATGTACAAATTCCCAAAGGAGTTGGGAAAAGGACCCATAAAATCAATGCCCCAAACATCGAATATTTCAACAACCAGAATGGGTTGCTGAGGCATTTCATTTCTCCGGGATATTCTACCCGTGTACTGACATTGTGTACAGGTTATGCAATGCTCAAATGCGTCCTTGAATAAGGTCGGCCAATAAAATCCACATTGCAAAACCTTTTCCGCTGTCTTTTTAGGACCAAAGTGACCCCCACAGGCCTGATCATGAAAAAAAGAAAGAACACTCTTGAACTCTTCATTCGGGACACACCGGCGAATGATCTGATCAGGACAATATTTAAACAAGTATGGATCATCCCAGTAAAAGTGTTTTACTTGGGAAAGAAAACGGTATTTGTCCTGTTTTGACCAATCGCTCGGTATAAGTCCCGTGGCATGATAGTTCACAATATCCCTGAACCATGGTTCATTGGATACGCTCAAGAGTTGTTCGTCAGGGAACGAATCATTGATCGGCAGGGTCACAGGGGAAGAAGAGATGCGTGAAAGATGGTAAGCTACTACGTTTTCACATCCTTTCTTATCTTTGATAACAAGATCAAATTCTTGTAACAGTAGGATCCAACGTATTAGTCGACCTTTTGCATCTTTCTTCGCCAGAAGATGTTTTAAAGCGGAATGGTCAGTATATACAACTATAGGAGAGCCAATTAAGTAAGGCCTGAATTTTTCTAATGCAAATACAACCGTTAAAAGTTCCTTTTCGGTGGTTGTATAATTGATTTGCGCATCATTCAGGGTCTTGCTTGCATAGTATATCACGTGTGGTATCTTTTCGATGTGCTGTCCTAAGACTGCACCTACTGCAAAATCAGATGCGTCACACATCAGCTCAAAGGGGTAGTCCCAGTTTGGTGATGATAATACGGGGGCTGAAGTGAGTGAGTGTTTAAGTGAGTCGAAAGCTGTCTCGCAGTCCGAGTCAAAATGGAAGGTCGTATCCTTGGCCAGGAGAAGAGTTAAAGGTCTAGCAATTTTGCTAAAGTCCTTAATGAATCTCCTATAAAAGCCCGCATGGCCAAGGAAAGATCGAATGTCTTTGACGCTTTTGGGATGAGGGAGGTTTTGAATGACATTTATCTTAGCTCTGTCAACCTCAATGCCTTTCTGTGAAATAACATATCCAAGTACAATTCCTTCTTGGACCATAAAATGGCATTTTTCCCAGTTCAAAGTCAAGTTCTTCTCTTTGCAACGAGTAAGAACAGCGTCAAGATTCGATAGGCAATCAGAAAAAGAATCTCTAAAAATCGAGAAATCGTCCATAAAGATCTCCAGAAAATTCTCTACCATATCAGAGAATATCCCCATCATAGACCGCTGAAAGGTAGCGGGAGCATTGCATAACCCAAAGGGCATGCGACTGTAACCAAAGGTACCAAAAGGACAAGTAAAAGTGGTTTTATCTTGATCCTTTTTGGCGATGGGGACCTGATTATAGCCTGAGTATCCGTCCATAAAACAATAATACTCTCGTCCCGCTAAGCGTTCCAACATCTGATCAATGAATGGTAGAGGAAAGTGGTCTTTCCTCGTGGCAGCATTGAGTTTTCTATAATCAATACATACATGCCATCCAGTTTGGCCACGTGTCTGAATCAACTCATTTGCCTCATTGGTTATAACAGTGATGCCGGATTTCTTAGGAACGACTTGTATAGGACTCACCCATTGGCTATCGGAGATGGGGTATATAATACCATTATCTAGGCATTTGACGATCTCTTTCATGACAGCTTCCTTCATGACGGGATTTAACCGTTTATGTGGTTCTCGGGTTGGTCTGGCATCATCCATCACATGTATATGATGTTCAACTATCAAGGGACTAATCCCTTTGATGTCCGCCATGGTCCAACCAAACGCCTCTTTGTTAGATCTCAATACCGATAAAAGTGCATTCTCTTGCTCTGATGCAAGAGATGCAGAAATGATAACCGGTAAAGACTCATTCTCACCTAAATAAACATATTTAAGATGAGAAGGTAATATTTTGAGATCTAATTCAGGCGGAGAAATAATAGAAGGAGGGATCATCGAGTGATTTTTGGAATTACAAAGAAGCTCAGAGCCTGTGAAAGATACAGACTCGGGTGGAGAAAAGTCAGAAGTGCAGGACTCAAGTGTAGGAAAAGTGTCCTCACTAAGATCATGTGTGAGATCAAGCAGAGATGTGGTAATGTCGTCGAGATCTAGAAAGCAAAGATCCTCAGCTCCACAACTATCGGGAGCGATCTCATGGACAGAGCACACATCTAAAATATGAGCAGAGGGTTCTGATGGCTGACTTCCAACTTTGTAGATGTTAAGTTCAATGGTCATATTTCCAAATGATAAGTTCATTGAACCATTTCTACAGTTTATAACAGCGTTGGAAGTGGCAAGGAAAGGACGACCTAGAATCACCGGAATTTGGCCCCGGGGGTTTGCTACAGGATGTGTGTCGAGCACAATGAAGTCTACAGGGAAAACAAATTCCCCGACCTTTATCAACACATCCTCTAATTCACCTCTTGGTTTGGTGATAGATCGGTCTGCCATCTGGAGAGTGCAGTGAGCAGGTTTTAACTCTCCAATCCCTAATTGCTCATATACAGAATATGGAAGTAGGTTAACACTTGCGCCAAGGTCTAAAAGAGCACGATTTATGTTTTTACCCCCAATAGAAATCGATATCGTAGGACATCCTGGGTCCTTACGTTTCTTTGGTAGCTGGGGGATAAAAGCAGTGCTAATATTATTAGACATAAAGACCTTCTTCGGCACTTGAGTCTTCCTCTTCCTAGTGCACAAGTCCTTAAGAATTTTCGCATAAGCGGGGACTTGCTGAATCGCATCTAGGAGAGGGATATTGATGTTAACCTGTTTGAACATTTCTATTATTTTCTCCATATGTGGACTCGTTCTATTATCCCTTAACCGATTCGGGTAAGGTGCTTTCGCAATGAGCGTCGGGTCCATCATAGGAGAAGGAAGAGGGGGTAGACGAGATCCCAAAAGAGGTGTGGGGACCGTCTGTGGAGAACTAGAAGGGCTATACTGAGGTGTCGAGCCCAGTGGGACATGGAGAATAGGCTCGCGAGAAGGTGGTGTGGTAGAAGAAGAAGGATCAGAAGGAGAAGTGTGTGTGTGTGGAAAGGTCTCAGCCGGGGCGTTGATATGATTTTCAGTATCATCAACTTCTTCCCCGACATGGTTGTTCAGCACTCTTCCCGATCTCAACGTTGTGATGGCATTTACATTGTAATGCCCAGGATTCTGTAGGGGTTGAGAGGGAAGTTTTCCTTTTTCTCTCGCACTCATTTCGGCTTTAAGTCGTGCGATTTCAGCTTCCATCATTCTGATACTCTCAGCTTGGGACGCTGAGTTTTTCTTTATCTCACTGACGGAAGATCTAACCTCAGCTGAAACCTCTATGAAATTTGACAAAAGTGATTTCATGGTTTGAGTGAATTGAGAGAATTCATCAGAACAGGACGACTGCATAGGATTAGACTGTGCAGAAGTGTTGACCTGATTTTGGAAGTTTTGTGACTGGTAGGGGTGCTGAGTGAGTTGAAAGGGTTGCTGTTGTGTGGAGGAAGAGCCCTTTGAAAATTATTCGTGTTTGGAACCGTGTTTTGAGATTGGTTTTGGTTCTAAGCGAAATTCGGGTGATTCCTCCAACCCTGATTGTACGTGGAAGAATATGGATCGTTTCTAGGTCTTTGAAATGCGGCATTAGAATGCTCGTGACCTTGAAACGCAGAGTTTAATGGACATTCTTCCGTTAAATGAGACGGATCAGAACAGCACCCACAAACAGTTTTGGGGAGCGACACTGGGTTTAGGGAGGCTGCTACAAATTTGTGTTCCATAGCGTCGAGCTTCTTTTGCATTGCTGCCATCCCAGCTCGAACACCTATAGACACATCTATTTGGTGTACGCCACCCCTATTCAATGGTTGGGTTCCACTCTCCCACTGTAGTGATTTTTCAGCGAACTCTTCTAAATACTTCCAAGCTTCCCCATCATCTTTGGTCATAAAAGTACCTTGACACATGTTTTCAAGGCTCTGTTTAGTGTTTGGGTTAATGCCCTCATAAATGATTCGGCAAAGCTCCCATCTCGGGATGCCGTGATGAGGACACTGAACCAATAGATCCTTGAAATGTTCAAAGCATTTTGAAAATGGTTCAATAGGAAGCTGGGCAAATTGATTCAGTTCGCTACGGATTCGAGCTGTCTTTTGTATTGGGTAAAATTTCTTAAGGAATGCAGCGACGAATTCTTCCCAATTCGTAATAGAGTGTGCGGTAGTGTTATATAGCCACTTCTCGGCTATATCGCACAATGTAAATGGAAGAAGTCGTAGACGCATCGCATCCACTGAAAGTTGTGACGTACCCATCATTGCGCATACGTTTTCAAATTTGGTAATGAAAACGTAAGCGTCCTCAGTCTCGAGTCCATGGAATTTGGGTAAAAGATTGATATACTGGGGCTTAATCTCAAAGTTATCCCCGTTGGCTGGTGGTGTGGATAAGCAGGTCAAAAGAGGATCTCGAATAGGGTAGCACCTCTCCTGGAGAGAGACGCGGGGTGGATTCTACGCACCAACGAACGGCGGCAGATTAGGGTTAAAGAAGTTTGATGGATTCGGATCCATCGGTGTGGGTGTGGTAGTGGGTAAAGAAAAGGTAAATGGAGAAATATCGACTTCGGAGTCGATAGGAGGTACGCGGACTAAACGGGCACTAGAATCCCGTGTCCAGCCTATCTTGCACTAAAAAGGGTTAGTACAAGTGGCAGCGTTGACTTATAATTAGGGGTAAATGAATGCGGTGTTTGCTTTTGAAAAAGGGAAGGATTTTTGAAAAAATGATGCGACAAAACAAATGCAACACACAAAAACTCTAGAATCTAGTGGTCACCTAGGTCCGGCTCTAGACCGCTCCTAACTGCCAAAAGATAAGTCGCAGGATAGAATCCTCCACTGCCTCTTTGTCCCCCTGTGGCCGGATAAGTGCTAGGTAAGTGGGAAGGTACTCCACTACGTAAGTAGTGGGCCTAATTAAAAACCACTAGCCTTAGACACACTCGCCTTAGACACCACAAGAAAACGCGGATAAGCAATGAATTACCCACGGCCTTCTCTTGTCCTAATTGAGCGCGACGGTCCTTAGAGTCATCTCTAGATTTCTTTTAGTTAATGTGGGTCAATGCGGATGCAAGTTTTGTGATTTTCGGGGCCTAGGAAGGGTAATGAAATCCCCACCTAATTTGGATTTGGCCGTGCCCCTTAATATCCGTATTTAGAATGCAAACAACCAAGAAACAAAATCACGCACAAATTTAATTTTTGCTTTTGCGGCGCTGTGATTATTTGCAAAGAATCCTGCAGAAACTGTTAGTTGGAGCTAAAAAGAGGAGAGAGGAGAAGACAAGAATTCACCTGAAGCAAAAATTTTGCAGAGATCCCTTTGGCCTGCCGCGGTTCCGCCGCAAATGCTGGCTACTGCCGCGCTTCCGCGGTCTCTTGATGAGATCACTGAACCAAAATTTTCCAGGGAGCTTCTGTAGACTCCCTCAACTCTCTGGTATTTTCCAAATATTTTCTTCAATTGCCAAACAGCTCCAGATTTCCTTGCAATGAACCACAACAAATCGTTTAGGGTTTGCACGAATTTTGATCTCAAAAATCACAATGGAATAAATCTTTCAATTCAAACTACAATATGAAACGAATTAGCGCGCGATCCCCGGCAACGGCGCCATTTTGATTTAATGAAATTCTCGTTGTGTAGTAAAAGCAACTATCGAATCAATTGCTTCCCGATAACGGTTTCATTTGATCGATAATAGTATCTTGTATTGGTATATAGAAAATTGTATAAAGAACTCACAATCAAAGAATTATATTTGACCGCAATCAATTACGGTGTCAGTTGTAGATCGTAAGCGAGTGCGGATCGTCCACAGGGATTGTGCGATTCATTTCAATGATCGATTTGTTTGAATTGAAAAGTTAATTGCGAAGAAAAGAAAGCAACGATTCAAGATTTATCAATTGTTTCAATTGTCACTATTCTATTCAAGAATCAAGAAAAAAGATAAACAATCAAGAATCGGGTTTCGATGATATTTCCAACCAAATGTCAAGAATCTAAATGAGGCTCGTAGGAATCGATCGGATCTATAGACGTGATGTAATCTCAAGATTTCGTGTTCTTGTCCTTCGAAGGATTGATACTAGATCGATGGTGATCGACGAGAGTTAGGGCTTTCTTGATGAAACTAGGGTTTCATCGTTTTAACCCTTGTTCTTTCGTAGATATCATTCACATTCTAGCTTCTAGCAATTTCAAGAAACGTCCGTAACTCCCCAATCTCGAGCGATATCAATCAAGAAAGCATCGCAACGAATTGGGTTGTCGATTCTTGAACTTGCTAGGGTTTACAAAACTCGTAGGATTCAAGAATCGATTTAAGATATATTACATCATCATTCTATTGATTGTCTCGACTCCTCGACGAGCGGAGTATTACTCAAACATCATCACATAGAAAGCATTCAAGAATTGAAAAGATATCATGATGCAAGAATTTAAAGAAAACAAGATAAAAGAATATCACCTTTTATTTATATCAACAATTTGATTACAGTCGCTCAAGAACTACAAGAGGAAGAACTAAATTGTCGAATTGGCGTTGCTCGGCTCCGTGAGTCGCGGATCGGCTTGGACCACTTGCTCTGTTGAAGATCGGCTCGGCTCATAAAAGGTTGCAAGGCTTCTTGCTTGATGGGTACTCGGGATCTTGGCTTTTGATTGGAATTAGGGTTAGGGTTTCATACAAGTCCTCTCACTAGACTTGTGGAAGAAGATGATGAAGAAAGAGAGTGAATGGATCTATCAATTTCAATGAATGAATAATATTCCAAGAGATTATCCCCTCTAATGCATAATCCTTTTACAAGTGAGCCTAAGGTCTTATTTATAGATCACCCAAACCCTAGGTCTAGGTTTGAAATTACAATTCCCTCCAAAAGTTTGTTGAGGCTTCTAGAAGGAGTTTGTTAAGTTTTAGCTTAGGGTTTAAGCTATGCTTTAAGGAGAAGTTTCTAGAATGATAGGCTAGTTTAGTGTTGATCCCAAAGCTTGCTGATCTGGCAGAAGTCTCTGGAGTCTTCTGGAAATTGAAGTACATGAGCTAAATGTGGGTCCTGAATGAAGCATTGTGCAGCAAAAATTGGTGGATGAAGTGGCAAGACGGCCGCGGAAACGCGGCGCAAGCAGGCTCCGGCCGCGGTTCCGCGGCCATGTTGGCTCCTTGGGCTTTGGTCTTTTTGCAATGGTCTTGGGCTAATATTTGGAGCTTTATCTGATATGTTGATTTGTATTTGTCCCTTTGGATTGATACCAGAATTGAAATCATTGAGTTGGCGTAATGTTTGATCGGTACCATGTAAATTTTGGCCTTTTTTCTGGATTTTCCTGCACAGATCTCAAAACAAGTGTTGCGCAATATAGGGATGATGCGATGCCATGAAATGCGGTCAATTTCCTTTATAGTGTCTGTTTTATAGTCTTATACATGCAATCTGATATTTTGCGACAGTTTTGCTAATATGTGAAATATGAATACCGTATACTTCTAAATGAATGCAAATGATGAGGAAATTGCCGGCTGAAATATGCAATATTTTCCTCTAATCAACGTCCCTCAAGGTATCTGTTTAAAAGATGCATACAATTCTTCAATTTGGAAATGAGTATGTTTCGGATGACACATCTACGTCGACTATCTAGTCCTATAGTACCCTAAACGGCAATATCATCAAATATCATCCTCAAGTCCCGTCATCACATACTAGTCGTACCATATCACTTCTAACTATTATTTAGTTTCTAATATAGTTTCTCTAACTACCTTTTAGACTCTTATCTATAGTTTTCTATTAAAGGTTTCCTTAACCATATACTATGAATCGGTTTCCATCAAAGTGTGCGGGGGTGCTATACGCCATCTACCCGACTTCCCCCATAGATATAGATCTATTCACCTTGCTCCTTGCTTGCCGAAGACGATGACGCCATGCTCCTGTAGGGTTCCTAGGCACTCTCAAGAGGTCTCACAAGGCATCAACCATGCCAATTTCAAATTTTACGGGTGCCGAGAAACCCTAATACGGATCGTTAACTAGATATTTAGGCGACAAAAGCAACTAGTTAACAAATTAACTAAGTGAACGGAAATACAACCTTTGTAGATCCGTTTCTCCACCTCCATAGCTCCATGATGATGTCCTCTCCGCTGTCCAAATCGAACCATGACTCTAGCATCGGCTTCAACGGAGAAAAAGCGGGCTAGGTCATCGACGACGATGCTGAAGATGATCTACGTCGAGGCATCACTAGATCAAGCTCCACCTTCATCAAGCCATGAAAACTTGTGAAGGAAACACCCTATACTACTTGGCAAGAGGTAGAGGATGAAGAAATAGGAAGTGGGTTCACTTTAGAATTGGATTTCTCACTCTTTTTCATCAATCACCATTAATGAAGTCAAGCTTTTTCTTCATGAAGTGAAGAAGAAGAAGAAGATAATGAATATGATAAGTTGATTAAAATAGAATAGAAAATCAAAACTTATCATAAACAAAACCATAGTTAGGTGTAGAGAGTGGACTATGGTTAAATGGAGTGGTTAGGGTTAAGCATGAGACAAAATGGTGACTTAGTCAAACCTTCATGAATCTTCATGAAAGAAACAAATGAAAGCCACCATTTTCTCTTTATGCATTTTATTTTCCAAAAAGAATAAATGAAATAAATAAATGAATAAGTGAAAACAAAACCCTAACCATTACACAACCATGGTTTAATCTTTACACTTAGCCAATTTAGCATGCATCATCAAACATGATACAAACTAGTGCACAAAATTATATCGTATATACAATGTGCACATCCGAGTGAGAAAATCCATCTTAAGTGAACCAATACTAGTTAATGCAAAGTAATATATCAAATATATAATTATGCATTAAATCATTAAATCAACACTTGATACAATGATCCGGTCATGTCGCACACAACCGACTAGTATACAATGTATCGATTTATCGAATCAATCCTTGATTCGATAACTAGGTTATATCGCATACAACCATTCGATACATTCACCACGAGAATGAAATACGGTATCACATACACGCATTATTCTCGGTCCCGCACATATCTCATATGCGCTCCTATTTCGTTTCGCTTGACCCAGGAAACCTCTGTGTAGGACTCTAAAGACTCGTCAATACGCCGGTAGCAGATGATGATCATATCAAGCACCCACAAGCCGCAAGCGGTCTGCTAAACGTAACGGCCACCCGGGTATTGAGCGATCAGAAGATCGACGAGCAAGCCCGCTTACACTCCTGTGAATCCAACCAGTAACACTTACCGTACAGTCCGGTCTGATCGTCTGATATGTCGCATATCTCGCCTAGGGGTGGTAAACGTCAAACCCCAATAGCTCGATAAGTCATGTCGATATGAGGTCTATAACAGTTCGAGAAACTACTGGTAACACTTACCAGTAAATCTCAGCAACCCTGGCCAGGGATTTCCGGTTATAGCCAATCGAACACAGCGCAACATCAACTCCCTATACCGGGAGAAACGAATCCCCTCCTGTCGCTCATTGCCTCCATGTGACTCGGGACTGTACCCAAAAACCACCGTTTTGCACGCCCTCTTGGACGTGGTAAGATGGAAATCAAAGCACAGTGGGAACCACACAAGACTCTATGACGATCTCGGGTCAACAGACTACTCTGTACCAGTGTCACCAGAGAACTGCCATCTGACGTAAGGTATAATACCATCTGGGAGTTCTCGGCGAGTCCGTCCAGTGTACCCAGTCTCCACTGAGCACTCGTATATCATCTCTGATGTCAAACACCAATGGATATGGGATCATCCATCGCCCATCTGTATGGGTCGAGAAGGTATACGCTAGTCTACTCTGGTATATCGATGCCCCGTCTCGATACACCCACGACTAGGGACTTTGAAGGATGTACTTATGGACTACCATGTCCCCACTAGTATGATCCGCATCATAGTCCAGGTAGTCAAGTACACATCCTAAGGGCTTTACCAACATGTAACAGAGAGACAATCAATGTACACGTTAAGGTAAAGAGTAACCAGATAGCGTACTATCATGTCGAGCAAGAAAGTCCT
The DNA here is from genome assembly GCA_030015575.1 of Agapanthus africanus. NCBI lineage: Eukaryota > Viridiplantae > Streptophyta > Magnoliopsida > Asparagales > Amaryllidaceae > Agapanthus > Agapanthus africanus. The sequence goes on from JASDDO010000019.1 coordinate 830,872,729, forward strand.
CCCTATATATGTCCCAGCATCCACTACAATATACATCCTATGTACAGTAATGGCCTCTAGGGCATACATATACTAACAATCTCCCACTTGTACTAGGGTCATCTGATAGCAGTGGTTGTAGTATCTCAAACCCAACCATCCCATAAAAGTCTCTCTCTGGGAAAAGGCCTTTGTGAGTGGATCCGCCGTGTTGTCCTCTGAGTCTTCTCTCCTAACCTCGATCACCCTGGAGATCAACCATCTCCATGATCAGGTGACACTGCCTTAGAATATGTCTGGATCACTGATGGGACGGACGTTCCTTGGCATAAGCCACAACTCCATTGTCACACAATGGGAGGAACTAAGTTCATCTCATGAACAAATATACATCCAGACTGCCTCTTTGGTAGCATCTTAAGTAGCGATGTATCGAGCCTTTATCGTCTAGTATGCCACGGTATCTAGCTTGGAACCCTTCCAACATACCGTCCCTTTACTGAGGGTAAATACAATGCCTGTGACTGACTTTCAGTCGTCCTTATCACCCTGGAACCCTTCCAGTGATTCTCCCCAGGATCGATTGATACCATCTCACTACAACTAGTGAGAATCCTAACGTCCATTTAGATCTATCTCATAGATCCAAAATCCAGGATTTAGGAGGTATCATTTTGATCCTATATGGAGAATCATTGTGATAAGCGGAGATTGACCGAGCGTAGCATAAGAAACTCCTTCCCTATCAAGAGTATGTCATCCACGTACTCTACGAGGATCATCACCATACTCCCTACTACCTTTTTGTATATACAAGGTTCATCTACCATTTTGACGAAGTCAAACTTTTTGACTACTTCATCAAAACAGACGTTCCAACTCCGCGATGCCTGCTTTATCCTATAAAGCATGTTGCACACGTATCCGCTGCTCCCACTGTCTACGAGGCCCTCTGGCTGTGTACTTATAGACGCTCTCTTCTAAAACATCATTTAGAAAAGCTGTCATGACACCCAACCACCAGATATCGTAGTCATGGTGTGTAGCCGTGGCAAGTAGGATCTGGATGGACTTAAGCATAGGCACTGGAAAAGGTTTCATCATTATCCACGCCTGGTCGATGACGAAAAACCTTTCACAAGTTTAGCTTTGAAAGTCTCAACTTTTCCATCTACACCAAGTAATCTTCTCAAGATATACTTGCTCCTGATGGGGATTTAACCCTTCAGATATAGCAACTAAAGTCCATACTTTGTTGGTGTATAAGGATTCCATCTCAGATCATTAAGCATCCAGCCATTCTTACAGAGTCCCTACTCTAGATGGCCTGCTTGAAACCAGTTGGGTCATCATCTCATGATGCAATTCTCGCTCCCACTGTTATAGAGAAACAGAAGTATCTCTCAGGTGGGTGAGAAAACCCTACTAGATCGGCGGAGAGGCTGAGGTTCGTTGGTAACTATTGAATCCTTTGGTTTTATCAAATCAACTGCTGTTGTTTGAATAGCTGGAACCTTTCCAGTTCTACATAACAGACCTCGCCTCGAGCTTGTCCGGATTTTGCTTTTAGACATAGGCCAGACAACCCCAAATCTTAACCATCTTAAGATATGGGCTCTTCCCTTTCCATATCACATATGAAGCGGTAGGCAACTGATTTGATTTGAACCCTATTCAATAGATATGCAGCTTCTCAAGTGCATAACTCCCAAAAGGAAAAAGGTAACTCAGTAGTACTCATCATAGAGCACACCATATCACATAGGGTGCTATTGCTCCGCCCCGATATACCATCGTGCTATGGTGTATACGGAGGAGTAATGCTGAGAGAGAATCTCATTATCCTTTAGAATAATCCAGGATTTCCGTGCTCAAGTATTCTCCTCCCTGATCTCATCATAGGACATAGTACTTATACCCGTATTTTGGTTCTCTACTTCTAACTTATATTCTGTGAATATCTCAAAAGGTTCAGGCTTGTGTTTCAACAGGAACATATGTCTGAATCTTGAGAGATTATCAGAGAATGTAACGAAGTACAAAGAACCAGTCTTGGTATATGTAGACAGGGGACCTTACATACATCAACATGTATCATCCCAAGAGTTTACTAACTCTTTCTCTGCTTCCAGTAAACAGAGCTATGGTCATCGTATCTTTGTGACATGACTGGCAAGTTTCATAAGATGTAAATTCAAACAGATTTAAATATGCATCTAAATGTAACTTCAGCTAGTCAGGTCGCATTGATATGACCTAGTCTACAATGCCTCAAGAAGGATTCGTTCATTTCTAAACTCTTCCTCTTGTGTGTGTTCCGTATACTAAGAACTGTAGTTTGATTTAGAACATCAATGCTTTTAGATAACGTGCCTGAACCGATCAACTTTTGATATAGGAAATGTTCAAAACATTATCCGACAATACAAAATTTTATCGTTTCTTTACTAATTAAGAGACAGATATGATTTTGCATATCAGGTTTGGTATCTAATAACATTTGTTCAGAATCAATGTATTGGTAATACAGGGTGACAGTGACCAACAGACTTGGCTGCAACACTTGCCCCGTTTTCTGCCTCATGAAACTTATCACCCGTTCTCAGTTTTTTACCTTTCTGTAGCCCTATGTAACATATTACATATATGGGATCCTGATCTGGTATCACATACCCAGGGCGTAAAGGATACTGAGAAACAGTTCTTTGTATTGAACACACCCGAAGATGATGCATCAGCATGCACTCTCTTCGTTTGGGCGGCACGGGAATTCTGGTAATCCCCAATTTCCTGCTCTGTCTTATAACAATTATAAGTTGGAGCAGGACCAACGTTCCCCAGCTCAGTATAACAAGCGGGTTCGGTCAATAATCCGTATTATTATCTTGATTAAGGCGTGACATGGTCGCTACCTGGAGAGAGAGAGAAGAAAACACTCAGCTTATGCTCTTGCAAGATCAGATTGGTTATTATTTTATCTAATCAGGATGGCTCCCACTGCTTTTTATCAATTCTTCCTTCAAACCCTAAAAGGAAAGACTAGCCGGGATTAATTACACACTACAAGTTCGCCAATCTTTCAGCCAGGCCAGTGTCGGTACTTTGAGGGAGGTCCCCCGTGCTTTCGCACGAACCTAATTAATGTAAACCTCGTTTTCCCAGAGGCGTAACCTCGTTGACACCTTTCTAGACACCTACTTGATCGGCTAATTGTAATGTGTAAAACTCTCCCAGGAGTAACAATTACTCGCAGCGGGTATCGGGATCCAACTATCTCATAGAAGGTATGCAATCTCATTGCAAATTTCAACACTTGAAATTCCCGATAATATTTTGCCCCTAGTGTTCTATGACCTTGACGAATGCCAAACAACCTATAGTCCACTAGTCAAGTTCAACCCGTACATTTCTTGATCGAATTAAACCCACCCGCACGACCCTTGACGAATGCCAAACAACGCCGTACGAATACCCTAATCCAATCCATCATATGCTCAAGCAGATAAATACTAGTTAGCTACCGTACACTACGCCTTGACGAATGCCAAACTACCGCAGCACGAATACTAACTAGTACATATCTGAAATGACGGAGGGCTACGACAGTTTTTTTTTCTGAAAATCTATTGCGTAATGAACTTGATATCGTTGTAGAATCAAATGATTTCAAAATGGAGTGCTTTTGAGGCTTTTCTAGTTTTGCTACAGGAGTCACTCCCGGTGAAGGGATCGTCGGTCTTTTCCTCTTCGAATGAGGTGCGGGATATATCATATATATCACTGTGCAAAACAAAAACTTCTTAAAAGCAATCAAAAGTCAAACCGAGTGTGTAGCATCTGCCAGTTATTGCTAAAGGAGTCACTCCCAGTGAAGGGATCTAGGTCCTTTCCTCATCGAATAAGGTGCAGGATATATCACATATACCTCTGTGCAAAGCAAGAACTGTAGCTACCTGTTTTATTTTGAAATTCGATTCTACAACATCTTAGGTTTCTTTTACTTTCCTTAATCACATTAATGAAGTCCCATCATTTAAGTACCTAAACATCACGGATAAATACGACGTACACTTATGCCATCCGCATTCGCCTCGATGTCCCCTCGTGCACCGTTAGGTTAGGTAACTAACGGCAGAGCAGGGCAGGGCTAGCGCGGGTGTAAAACATAAGTAACGCCTATATAATATATCATATATACTATATAAAGTATCCATCACAGAACATATCACATGATCACATCACAGATATCGCAGCAGAAGAAACATATGAAATATTGGATATACTAGGACGTCCGTGTTTTCAATACGAGCCAGTATAAAACACGGATTCCACGGTCATGATGAATAGCCAAACCCACACCCCTAGACCCCTACGAGAGCGGCAAGCAACCCTACCAATTCTAGAGTTAGGAGACCCGGACTCGACTCCTCGAGTTGGTCTCCCACTGGACTCCAAAACCCGGTTACTTGTGCTCCCCTCCTTGGGTCTATCCTAGTGCGGAAAAGTAAATAATATACAAAAGGTGACATCTTCCGCAACCTGGAAGTGCCCCAATAAAAGAATATTACATACAAGTTTTTACATGAATGAAAATGAAAAACACTCATCTCACATAAAAACCCCCGGCTATTCAAACACGACGATCCAATATAACATATCCAGCAACACATAACATCACATGTCATCAACGTAAGTAAATATGCGCATCCCAATTGTCGTTGACATATAGCAACGAAACCGGCGATATCACATATAACACTTACGGTCACAGAAAAGAAAGTGTAAAACTACAACAGTTGGAATCCGCAACCACCTCAAACATCGCATGCCTGATCAAATGAATTCTTTAGACATCGCATGCCTAACAATTAGAAACCCCGTATTTTAGTCTCATTATCGAAAACTCTTTCCAATATCAAGTCGGGCAATTCAACAAGATTCCCGAAAAACTGATCGAATGCTCGTCGCAAACTTTAGTAGGCGGCCGCACCCCCGACGCCGTCGACGAAGTGAACCAAGGCGGAACACCGCTACCGCGAGCACCCAAACGGATGCTTTCGGCTACGGGATTCTCCTACAGTCACTTGGTCGGGGCTATGGGGTGAGGCTGTCTATTAAGTTTACCCGGTGAGTATCCGCGTACGCTACGTGATTACAACGGACTTTTGATCACATCAAAACTCCGTGGCAACTGATCAAGGGAGACTAAACTGCTATGTTTATAACATTCATTCCGTTATCTCATAACTACTTGTGAATTCCAATTATTGTATCACATTCCGGATAAACAGAAAATGTTAAACTTTCCGATCGAACATTCGAACACCCAAGTTTTCCCGATACGGCTCAACACATGAAATAAGTCTAACAGCATTCAGTTCGTGCCTCAGTACCAACGGTCCAGCCGTAGAAGGGTCAAGCCAACGCCTCACATGTGGCACGCCGTACTGCCCCAAACCCGAAGGTTCAAACGGCAGTTCAAGACGGTCACATAATCCAGTTAAGGTTTGTTGTCTTCTAGAGGGACCATCGCGTTACTTGCACTACTTAGAACGTCGTTAAACTACGGAAAAATCCAACAATTGGAAATTTCCCAACAATGGAAAACTTGGGTATTTATATCCGGTCGAACTTTTTAACATATTCTAAAATTTATCCGGAAAGCCACATAGACAAAATTAGACAGTCCGATCGAATCTCCGAATCCCCAATACAACCCAGAAAATACAACTCTGGAAAAAAAAATATTAAAAATTCCCAGGAAAACCAGCACAGAAAGCTAAGAATTACTGTGCAAAATTAGATGCACAAAAGGACAAAATTGCCGCTAACCGCCGCATGAGCATGCTCATGCCGCGGATCCGCGGTGACTTTAAGGAATCAGGCCATCGAATTTTCCAGCAACCCTTACAATCCCCTGCTGATTTTTCTGCATATTTTTAATTTCGAAAAAGACCATATTTCAGAAATTGTCCAGAGAGCATTTTAGGGTTTTGGTTTTGGTTCGATCGGACTTCTAATTCCGTCTACGCATCGCCTAAGGCTCTAGCTAGGCTCCGATACCACTGTAGGGTTCCTAGGCACTCTCAAGAGGTCTCACAAGGCATCAACCATGCCAATTTCAAATTTTACGGGTGCCGAGAAACCCTAATACGGATCGTTAACTAGATATTTAGGCGACAAAAGCAACTAGTTAACAAATTAACTAAGTGAACGGAAATACAACCTTTGTAGATCCGTTTCTCCACCTCCATAGCTCCATGATGATGTCCTCTCCGCTGTCCAAATCGAACCATGACTCTAGCATCGGCTTCAACGGAGAAAAAGCGGGCTAGGTCATCGACGACGATGCCGAAGATGATCTACGTCGAGGCATCACTAGATCAAGCTCCACCTTCATCAAGCCATGAAAACTTATGAAGGAAACACCCTATACTACTTGGCAAGAGGTAGAGGATGAAGAAATAGGAAGTGGGTTCACTTTAGAATTGGATTTCTCACTCGTTTTCATCAATCACCATTGATGAAGTCAAGCTTTTTCTTCATGAAGTGAAGAAGAAGAAGAAGATAATGAATATGATAAGTTGATTAAAATAGAATAGAAAATCAAAACTTATCATAAACAAAACCACAGTTAGGTGTAGAGAGTGGACTATGATTAAATGGAGTGGTTAGGGTTAAGCATGAGACAAAATGGTGACTTAGTCAAACCTTCATGAATCTTCATGAAAGAAACAAATGAAAGCCACCATTTTCTCTTTATGCATTTTATTTTCCAAAAAGAATAAATGAAATAAATAAATGAATAAGTGAAAACAAAACCCTAACCATTACACAACCATGGTTTAATCTTTACACTTAGCCAATTTAGCATGCATCATCAAACATGATACAAACTAGTGCACAAAATTATATCGTATATACAATGTGCACATCCGAGTGAGAAAATCCATCTTAAGTGAACCAATACTAGTTAATGCAAAGTAATATATCAAATATATAATTATGCATTAAATCATTAAATCAACACTTGATACAATGATCCGGTCATGTCGCACACAACCGAGTAGTATACAATGTATCGATTTATCGAATCAATCCTTGATTCGATAACTAAGTTATATCGCATACAACCATTCGATACATTCACCGCGAGAATGAAATACGGTATCACATACACGCATTATTCTCGGTCCCGCACATATCTCATATGCGCTCCTATTTCGTTTCGCTTGACCCAGGAAACCTCTGTGTAGGACTCTAAAGACTCGTCAATACGCCGGTAGCAGATGATGATCATATCAAGCACCCACAAGCCGTAAGCGGTCTGCTAAACGTAACGGCCACCCGGGTATTGAGAGATCAGAAGATCGACGAGCAAGCCCGCTCACACTCCTGTGAATCCAACCAGTAAAACTTACCGTACAGTCCGGTCTGATCGTCTGATATGTCGCATATCTCGCCTAGGGGTGGTAAACGTCAGACCCCAATAGCTCGATAAGTCATGTCGATATGAGGTCTATAACAGTTCGAGAAACTACTGGTAACACTTACCAGTAAATCTCAGCAACCCTGGCCAGGGATTTCCGGTTATAGCCAATCGAACACAGCGCAACATCAACTCCCTATACCGGGAGAGACGAATCCCCTCCTATCGCTCATTGCCTCCATGTGACTTGGGACTGTACCCAAAAACCACCGTTTTGCACGCCCTCTTAGACGTGGTAAGATGGAAATCAAAGCACAGTGGGAACCACACAAGACTCTATGACGATCTCGGGTCAACAGACTACTCTGTACCAGTGTCACCAGAGAACTGCCATCTGACGTAAGGTATAATACCATCTGGGAGTTCTCGGCGAGTCCGTCCAGTGTACCCAGTCTCCACTGAGCACTCGTATATCATCTCTGATGTCAAACACCAATGGATATGGGATCATCCATCGCCCATCTGTATGGGTCGAGAAGGTATACGCTAGTCTACTCTGGTATATCGATGCCCCGTCTCGATACACCCACGACTAGGGACTTTGAAGGATGTACTTATGGACTACCATGTCCCCACTAGTATGATCCGCATCATAGTCCAGATAGTCAAGTACACATCCTAAGGGCTTTACCAACATGTAACAGAGAGACAATCAATGTACACGTTAAGATAAAGAGTAACCAAATAGCGTACTATCATGTCGAGCAAGAAAGTCCTCCCTATATATGTCCCAGCATCCACTACAATATACATCCTATGTACAGTAATGGCCTCTAGGGCATACATATAACTAACAGCTCCGTCGTCTTGGAATCCACGCGAAGGTACCTACAATAATACACAATCGCAATCGCTATTAAAATCGAATCCGGAAAACCGATACGGCACACGACGCGCTCATAGGTTAGAACCTATGGCCTACGCGCGTAAAAAAAATCAAACAACCCTTGTTGTCGATGTACAAAGATCCAACAACCAAAATAATATCAAATACTAAAATCCAAAAATTCAGAATACGGAAAAACATGAAAACAGCAACATAGGAAATCACTCCCAGATTTCACCCTAGGCCAAACTAAGAGATTTTGCACATTGGGTTGCTCTAGATAGAAGATATAGGAGTTGCAGACCAAGTACGAGCCAAAACAACCTACCCAGGCCACAATTTGCGGCTATATTGCATTAATTTGCGGCCAGGAATTAGGGTAAGGGGTTAGGGTTTCAGTGGTATCTTCCTCGGTGCCTGCATGACTTCCTGTGTTTGCTAAATAAATCCTAGTGCCCCCGGGTGTTAGCAGATCTTTAAACAGCCTCATAATTTTCATAAATTCCCGATATCGGGGTTTCTAGGTTTGGGGTTTGGGGTTCTATCTCAGGTTTCAGTCCATGAAACTATCTCTAGAGGGGTTATAAGATCTCTACTAACCTCAATTTCATCTTTGGATTCAATTCCAACCCTAACCTCTTCTAGAAATTTTCAAAGTTCACATATCCACACTAAATCGATTCTAAACTTAAACTAGAATATAACAAACTAAAAACTAAACTAATTGGTAGATATTATACCTCATTAATGCCACCAAGCAAAACCATAGAAGTCCCAAGTCTTCAAAATCTAACTTTTCTTGCTCCAATGTGTAGAGGATGAAGTGGGGATTATCTTTTATGAAGGAAGTATAGGGTTTTGGTAGGGGAATTGAGATGGGTCATGAGGGTAGAATGAGGGAGCTTGAGGTGAAGAAGGAGAAGAAAATGGTGGAGGGGAAAATGGCTGAGGCAGCGCTCTCCCTCTCCCTCTCTCTCTCTTTCTCACTCTCATTTTCTCTCCTAGCATGGTCTCATATCATCATTGTGTCCCTTCTCTCTCTCTCTCTCCTCAATCATTTCTCCTTTCTTTTCTTTTCTATTCTCACCAATAAACACTTAAACCCAAATAAAACAACACAAATGAACATATAACCAAATGAAATATGACATGGGGCACTAGCCATGGAAAACTGTAGAAACACGGATTTGGCTTAATTGCGATTAGCAGTGCACTAATCGGGTTTTTATCCAAATTGCATATAATAAATTTTAAAAAATGCCAAATCCAATAAATATATTTCTAAATGAATAAATCGTTTTAATTTCCATTTATTTCACCATTATCGGTATATTTTTATACCATTTTGGAAAACCCCAATTTCGCAAATCGGGCAGTTTTCGGGAAATATAATATTTTAATATTAAATTCCAAAAATAATATTTTATATATTTTTTTCGAAATGTTATAATCTTCCCCCCATAAAGAAATTCGGTCCCCGAATTTAAATTTAAACCCCCAAATGCTAAAACATTTCAATACCCAACTCAAGTCAACGGGGCTCCGAAATCATGGAAGATGCAGAAATAACACAGCGCATCGCGTGCGCCTGAAAACGAATACCAAACTCAATGTCGAACTCCGTCAAGCGTCACGCAAATCATCTGATTTGCACGCATATCTTCGGAGTTACAATAGAGATACACATCTCGAAATCTACTACAGAAATCCAATATACACTAGTCAAATACTATAATATGTGTATAGTACGCATCTTTGGAAAACTTTCAAGAACTGAATAAAACTCATGTAAAAGTCTTTTCTAAATTGCCGCGTGAATGCGTAACTCACGGCATAAGTGACGGACGCTCGTTTGTAAAATAATAATATATGTCCATATATGTTTTGCAAAATATACGTTCCGTCATTTCAAAATATCCCAAAAGGTTTTCCTTTAAAAACGTTCGTGTCACTCACGGACACATAGGAAATAGCAAGACTATAGCTCTTTTTCAAAAACCTCTTGGTAAAATTTTAATGCATCCAAAGTACTCAGATACTGTTCTCAGATCAGTCCCGTTTGGCCATTATATAATATGGTGCCTAAACCGAAAACAAAGTGCTCAAAAGTAAAATCAGCCTCAAAAAGCGTATTCAACAATTACGTGCGTCCGGTGCGCACGGAATCAAATCCGAATATAGGTGCCACACTATGCACAAAAGCAAACTAAGTGCAACGGGTGTGCACGAAAACAACATCTGGTGCATCAAATGCAAAAAAATACAATCAATAACTCAAACGCGTAAAAAGTAATACCGAGTGCACCAAGGTGTATAAATCAAAAACGTGTGCAACTATGAGCACAAATCCGTATCAATGCACTACAAGCACATGTGAGCTATACCGAGTGCAAAAATCACATCATCCGTATGAAATCCACGAAATCATAAACACATGCTACTAAAGTACAAAATCGACAACAAAGCAATGGATATGCACAAATTGCAAATCAACACAACGGTGTATAAAATATATATCAAGTGCGATAATTATGTGTAAAATGTAAATACCCAGCAGGTGCAGCCATGGTGCACGAAAACAACATCATGAAACCCAATCATCAGAACTCAAAATCAAGCGATATAAGCGTGATATTCGGATCACAAATGCAAATCGCAACAAATGACATTGAGGTACACCTCTTACAATGTCGAAAAAATGTCAGTGCGCCCAAAACTGGAAAAGCAAGAACATCCGCTTGCCTCCTGATCACGGTCTGGCATCCTCTGTCTCTGGGTCTTTATCTTCTTTGTGGATTTACCAATCTCGCAATCCATCGGCTCATCGGCCCGGTCAGGTGTGCTAACGGAAACGATTCTGCTCTGGCACTTCTCTGGTCAACTCTCGTCCAATTAGTATGACCACGCGTAAAGCAGCACGTCACTGGCGTCGGCATCTGGTCCACTGAATACACGTCACACATCTGATCATCGGTGCAAATCTTATTGCAGCAGTGTCCTGGAAGGAACTTGCTAAGGGCCTCTTCCAATCTCGCCTATGCCGAACTATACGGAGGCCGGTACTCTTGCCTAATCTTTTCTCGCCTTCTGGGCATCTGCGTTCTCAGCACAACATTTCCTCGAGAACTGGCCGCATCCCAACGCCTCTGTATACATATCAGATCTCTCATCTCGACAGGGAGTAACAACAGCTCGCCAGTATCTCGCATGAACCTCTGGTTCCGCTCGTCTTTATCATCGTCCATCTTGACGTCACGTCATGCTATCTGCGCACTGCAACTGTTCTCAGCCATGGTCAATCCGAAGTCTCTCGCACAGACTCGAAATCGCGAACTCGGTATCTTCATCACTCTGTAGAAGATATCTAGCCGAACACGTCCTCGGGAACTCGTCCCAACCATCGGAGGATTACTCAATAATCGTCCGTTCTCGATCAACTCACAACGCATCTGGGTGAGGTCCTCTATCCAAAGCTAGTCGGCTTACTGGTCTCTTATCACATGATATCCGGACGACGCCAAACCTTTCGATCGAGTCATCAAAGTCCCATAATTTCCCGAAAGCTCAACATCTGAGCACAGTCTAATAATATCTGGTACATACCACAGTACCTACGGACCAACCGTAGAAGGGCAAACCCAAGCCTCACTGATGGCACCGCTAAACTGCCACAAACCCTAAGGTTCAAAAGCGGTTCCATGGTCATCATATCGAGTTAGGGTTTCATTCTTCTAGAGGATCTACAGAATTACCTGCATGTTCTTCCGAATACTTAAACTGGGAAAAATGGGTTCCTGACATTCGTTCGAACTTTTTTAACTTCGCCTATACAAATGTGAATACCCTTCGTCCGCATGCTAAACAATGCCTCAATCTTCCAGGAAAAACGATACATCAACGGTCATCTCTGGATCGGTCTGCTCTAGATCTGAGTATGACTCTCCATACTGAAAATCTTCAACTCAACTGGGCATGCGTCAGCGCATCAATCTGACGAACCACCTTCGTCTCTCAAATCGGGATAGGCTAGCTATCCTCAGTCGCATTTCTTCCTGGAAGCTCCGGCGATCTCAGCTCGTAAGCTCTGGAAACGACATCCTATCAATCTCAGAAACAGCTGTGTCATTTGTCTGCACGGTAGGCGACCTCACAATCTCCAAGGTAGGCTGTACATCAATAGTCCTCTCACAACAGGCAGTCTCTCTCAATGGCCCGATCATCTGGTGCAACGCCAAACACTCGCCTCAGATAAGAGGTCACGACACAACGCTAACTCGAGACGTTCCCGTGTCACCAGAAAACACGATGGTCAATCCTCATCCATGACTAGCTCGCCCTGACCGCATCACTAGCAGCAGCTCAATCTGCGCTCAAACCATAGTGACAGGAACCTCAATCGAGTATTGAAGAAAGCAGATCAACGGCATGAAAGGAAACGACAGATCCAGAATGGATACATGATCATAAGAAGGAACAGCATCAGTGAGAGTATGATCACGGAAACGAATAGAATCAAGTATCTCAAAATATGTACATCCTCAGGTTTCTTAAGTGGAGTAGCGTATCGTAAATATGCCGCGGAACATACGTACGGTACGTCACTCTACCCAAGCTACTTACTCCATCAATCAGGGTCAGCCTATGTAACGAAAGTTCGGGTCTAATACCCCCCATTCAAGTCTAAGTTCCGTAAGGTCAAGCCTAGGTTCCGAAATACATACCCGTCCTAGACTCCGCATAGTCAAACATAGACTCGAACCAAGGTTAAACCTAGCGCTCTGATACCAACTTTGTCACGACCCGAAATATTAGCTCGTGACCGGCACTTAAATCACGCAACGTCTAAAGGCGTAACGTAATTCAAGTAAGCTGAAACCCAGAAATCTAAACCTTTTTAAGAAAATAAAAGAGGTGGAGTTTTGAAATAAAGGTATAAGGAAATCAAGTTTTCTTAATGCATAAGAAAAGGACATAAAAATGCAAGTGAAAATTTCTAGTTTGAAAACAAATTTCGTCTTTTAAAAATTTGGGCAGCACCTCCTTTGTATATTTTGATCCAAAACCATAAATACAGAATGATAATAAAGGCATCCCCAAGCGGGAGCTAGCTTTTCGCCAAACGGAGGATCACAACCTGTCACGACCCAAATATGGATGTGACCGGCACGTATATTGTATCATACCTAAAGATATGCACACGGTCCAAGTAAACCGAAAAACCAAGATCAAATACCTTTTTGCGGAATTCTTTATAAAAATTTTAGTTTTAAGTAAAAATCACAATTTGTTAAGTTAAATTATTAAACAAGTATAAAGTGTTAAATTTGGTTGCATCCCTAATTGGGATCAACAATATCAACAACGGAAAACAATTCTCAATATATAGGACATCAACATAAATCTCAGACAAAAAAAGAAGAAATCACTTTATAGACTAAACGATCTCAACTGTCAAAATAATATATATATCATCTTTCAATCTAAGTCATATACAGGTCTGATGGAGATTTCTAGATACAAAATACAATACCCAAAAGAGAAGGTTACTACATATATAACCCACCTAGCAAAAGATATGAAAAAGCAGCAAACGTAGATCTGCACCGCAGCTAACCGTCCACTCTACCCCTGCAAGGAACTGTGGCACAACGGGGTGAGTTGCCAACTCAGTGAATATAACTAGCATATAATGGTTAATAACGTAAATATGACGATCATACTAACTGAAATGTGAACAAGTATAATGTATGATTATATGTGAAAATCAAGAATATATAATACAAATCTCATAGTCCAACTGAAATCTCATCATTTATTCCCAATAATTTCATTTCACCGTGTCTATCATCGACACAAAACTTTCATTTCTCACAGGCATCATTCCTTGAATGATCCTGAATCAACAATACCGGTCGTTATCATCTAGATATACGCCGTATTTTTACTACTATCTCCGGTATCGAGTAACCCGCTAGGCTTCCCCGCCTCAATGCGGCTATCCTGCCCCTCGGTCTCGACCGGGTCCACCATGTATCCAACTGTATATCTCCCCCACTCAGTATGGATAACGTAAAATCCGCGACCGTATATCTCCCCCACTCGGTCCGGAATAAAATCAAAACAGAAAACATCTCATGGTGGACATGACACATCAATCATGAAAAGTCACTGGATATATGTCATAGTATTCAAAATTCAAAACCACAAATCCTCAATAATACATTTACTTCTTAATTCAACATGAAATACACATATATTTACATGATATAAATGATGCAATTTACTACTATTATTGATATGTGAGACACGATATAAATCATTTTAACAAGTATTATGCTAAGTGTAAAGGTGACATAGCAATATCGACGAGGTGTGTGTAACATATAAGACGTGCACGTGGCATGACTCATCGATAATTGTGTAGTGTTCTAACAACTAAACAAGGTGTATGTAACTTATGAATATGTATTGTAAATCTAGCATATCAAATAAAGCATGAAGTTAAATAAACTACGGGCGTATCACGCCATTTTTACGAAATTCCCCGGTAGATGTTTAGTCTACTCACCGGAAACGTCGAATCTATTCAGGAATTGCCAATCCTTTCCCTTTCCTCGCTGCCTCCGTAATTCCCGTATTCGAATCTAATATCACAATTTAACGTATATAAGAAAACGGCTATTCCGACATGACGGAAATGAAAAACACCCGTTCCTACGTACAAGTTATAGTATATAGACTATATCGAGGTATTAAACACTTAATCTTACTGGATTTTAACCTAAACCTGCATCGCTACAGAATTTAAATCGCGACGCGTTTTAACCATGTCGTATTTGGTGTTTTAAGATATCCTTTCCGATATACGCTTCCAGATTCTATCTGTAGTGAAACTAATTTAATTAAACAATATCAAAATGGCCAAAATTATACACTGGAACTTACCCAATAACCCAAAAAAACCTAGCTCCCTACAGAACCGGCGACGCTGGATTTCCCTTCATGGTCGCCGGCCAAAAACCGGCCCCCTGGGTTCGTGATCCTAAGGTTTGTTCTAAGTGTTACATACATCATTTTAGAACTATTTTGTTAAGTTAATTATCTTCCAAATAATAGCAGATTTTAACAGAGTTTATAATTAACTAAAATACGATATTATGTAACTTTGTTTAATTCAAATTAACTAATTTACAGAACTTAAATTATCTACTATGTTTAAGAATTTTACCTTCCAATTAGTTGTTGGAATAACCCTCCAAGATGCTAAGTCCCTTCTAGCTTGATGGTGATGAAAACCAATAACATAGCTTCCTTCTTCTTCTTCTTGTTCTTTCTTTTTCTCTTTTAACTTTTCTTTTTCTTTTAAAATTTTGAGTTTTAATCTCAGCAACTGAACTGAATAGGGTTATATATATGAGAGAAGGAAGGGATAAGGTGAAGGAGGAGGTGGAATCAAGCTAGAGATAAGGGTTTCATGCAAGTAGGAGGTGTGAGATGAGTGCTGTGCATATAAGCATGAGTTGTGTTAGCCTTTAACCTTTAATTAGTTTTAATTTGAAAATAAATTCTGAACTAATTTATCTTCTACTCCACTTTCATTTATATCCTTAACAATTTCCTATTTGCATAAAAACTTAAACTTTACTTATAAACCCTTCACAACCTAGCTTATTATAAAACACACATTTTATTAAAATGAAGCTAAATTTGTCACTAAAACCCTTATAACTTATTTATTTTGCATACTAAAATTTAAACTTAAATTGTTTTACATGGAACTTATGAAAATTTACTTATTTGATTTTAACAACTTTGTGATTTATCATATTATTCTTAAATTAATTAATTTTATTTATTTCTAAATTTTCAAAATGCTACAATATTCCCCACTTAAGAAAATTCGGTCCCCGAATTTAAATAATTAACTAGGCATACCTTCGAAAAGATGTGGAAATTTCTTCCGCATCGCATCCTCGGTCTCCCAAGTAATCTCCTCACGATTATTTCCTTGCCAAAGAACCTTCACAGACGGAAGTACCCTCGATCGTAGTTTTTTTGCCTGCCTGTCAAGAATAGCGACTAGCTGCACTGTGTAGGATAAATCTGGCTCAAGCTGTAAGGTCTGATGCTGGATCGCGTGAGATGGATCGTGAAGATACCTGCGAAGCATCGAAACATGGTACACCGGATGCACGTCGGGAAAACTCGGTGGAAGTGCTAACCGATAAACTACAGCACCCACTCTCTCCAGAATCTCATAAGGTCCGACATATCTGGGGCTGTGCTTTCCTTTCTTCCCGAAACGCATCACACCTTTCATTGGAGATACCCGAAAGAACACATGATCTCCCACTCTAAACTCGAGTCTACGACGTCGTCGATTTGCATACGATTTCTGTCTGCATTGGGCCGCCTTCATTCTATCCCGTATCAACTGAATCTTCTCTGTAGTCTCCTGTACTATCTGCGGTCCCAATATGCAACTCTCGTTCAGTTCCGTCCAGCAAACGGGCGATCGACATTTCCTTCCATACAAAGCTTCGAAGGGTGCCATCTGGATCGTCTCCTGAAAACTTTTGTTGTACGAGAATTCTATCGAAGGTAGGTGACGATCCCAATTACCACCGAAATCAAGACTACAAGCCCGAAGCATATCCTCTAGCATCTGAATGGTCCGCTCCGACTGACCATCTGTCTCTGGGTGGAAAGCTGTACTAAAACTCAGTCGTGTACCAAGAGCGTCTTGAAGTTTCTGCCATAATCTACTAGTAAACTGGATACCTCGATCTGATACTATGCATGTCGGAACTCCATGTAAACGTACAATCTCATCGATATAAACCTGTGCATACTGAGCAAACCCATACGTTGTCTTCACTGGAAGAAAATGAGCTGCCTTTGTCAACCTATCAACAATCACCCAAATGGAATCATACCCTCTGCTAGTCCTGGGTAGACCCACTATGAAATCCATGGAAATATATTCCCATTTCTACTCTGGAATGGGTAAGGGCTGCAATTCTCCAGCTGGCCTCTGGTGTTCTGCTTTGACTTGCTGACAAGTCAAGCATCTCAAAACATATTCCGTAACATCCCTCTTCATTCCATCCCACCAGTAAACATCTTTCAAATCATGATACATCTTGGTGGAACCAGGATGAATACTGTATCCTGACTTGTGAGCCTCCTCTAAAATATCACGCCTCAATCCGTCAAAATCTGGCACACAGAGACGAGTCCTAAAACGTAATACTCCATAATCATCAATCACAAACTCCGTCTCATTGCCCTGCCTAACCTGATCCATAATTTCCATCATACGAGTATCTATAGGCTGCGCCTCTCGAATGCGATCCAATAACTGAGGTCTGGTGCGAAGATGTGCTAGCTGGCCTCCTGCCGGTGTGAACTCAAACTGTATACGACTATCACATAAGATCTTCCAGTCTGTAGAAGACTGTCTCTGCAAAATGCGCAAATGAGATAAGCTACCTCCAGGTCTCCGACTCAAGGCATCTGTTACAACATTCGCCTTGCATGGATGGTACAAGATCTCACAATCGTAATCTTTCACCAGTTCCATCCATCTACGCTGCCTTAGGTTTAGATCTCTTTGCTGAAAAATATACTTTAAACTCTTATGATCTGTGAAGATTTGACATGACTCTCCATACAAGTAATGTCTCCAAATCTTCAATGCGAATACTACAGCAGCCATCTCTAAATCATGAGTGGGGTAGTTTTGTTCATGCCTCTTCAACCGTCGAGAAGCATAAGCTACAACCCTACCGTGTTGCATCAACACACAGCCTAAACCCACTCTAGAAGCATCACAATACACAGCAAAACCCCCTGACCCGGAAGGTAAAGATAATACAGGTGCAGTCGTCAAGCGCGTCTTCAACTGCTGGAAACTCCGCTCACACACATCTGTCCACTGAAATGGAACCTCCTTCCTAGTCAATCCGGTCAAAGGTGCAGCTATCCATGAAAAATCCTGTACAAAGCGTCGGTAATAACCTGCCAGACCTAAGAAACTCCGAACCTCCGTAACTGACACAGGTCTGGGCCAGTGTTGTACCGCTTCAATCTTCTTTGAGTCCACACATATACCCTCTCTCGTAACTATGTGACCCAAGAAATCCACACTATCGAGCCAAAAAGCACATTTAGAGAATTTTGCAAACAGCTGATGCTCCTTCAAAATCTGCAACGTAATACGCAAATGCTGCTCGTGCTCTGTCCAACTCCGAGAATAAACAAGAATGTCATCTATGAACAATATGATAAACCGATCAACGAAGGGTCTAAAGATACGGTTCATCATATCCATAAAAGCTGCTGGAGCGTTGGTGAGTCCGAACGACATCACCAGAAATTCATAGTGCCCATATCTCGTACGAAATGCCGTCTTCAGAATATCGTCCTTCCGAACCCTCAACTGATGATACCCTGACCTCAAATCAATCTTTGAGAAGTAATCAGCTCCCTGTAATTGATCGAACAAGTTATCTATACGTGGTAGTGGATACCGGTTTCGTACAGTGACAAGATTCAGTTGTCGGTAGTCGATGCATAGTCTCATATTACCGTCTTTCTTCTTTACAAATAAGATAGGAGCTCCCCACGGTGATACACTGGGACGAACAAGCCCTTTATCTAACAACTCTTGCAACTGGCTTTTGAGTTCCTTCAATTCCGTCGGTGCCATTCGATAGGGTGGTATAGAAATAGGCCCCGCTCCCGGAATCAAGTCGATGCAAAATTCAATGTCACGATCGGGTGGCAATCCTGGTAACTCAGCAGGAAATACCTCTGGAAATTCTCGTGCGATCGGAACCTGGTCCAATGGAATCTCAGTGACCCCTAAGTCCTTAACAAAAGCCAAGAACCCATGGCAACCCTTCTTCAAGAGTCGCCCCGCACAAAGAGCAGAAATCATATTGGCAGGAGTTATTTTACAATCCCCCTGCACAACAAACACCGGTTCCCCTGGAAAACAAAATTTAACCGCCTTTCCCCGACAATCTACATGGGCATGACAAGCGGCTAACCAATCCATACCAAGAAGTATATCAAAATCTAACATATCCAGAAGAATCAGATCAACTAGTGAATCTCTATCATCAATACTCACAGAACACGATCTGAATACGTGCCGAGCTATAAAAGAATCTCCCACCGGGGTAATCATCACTAATGGTAACTCTAACAACGACGATTCTTTCCCCAAAGAAAGTGCAAATCGTGAAGATACATAAGAATGTGTAGAACCGGGATCAAATAAAACATGTACCTCTAACGAGCATACTGTAAGAGTACCTGTCACGACTATATTTGATGCCTGGGCATCCTGTGGAGTCAGCGCAAATACTCGTGCCTGGCCCCTGCCCACATCCTGTTGTCCTCTACCTCTATCTCCTCGACCTCTCTGAACACGTCCCGCAAAGCCTCGACCTCGTGGTGCAACTGCCTGGCGTGTAGCGCCAACTGGGGGAGGAAGTAAAGCCATCGACGTCGAAGGTGGAAGGGGTAAAGCAGCCTGTGGAACAACGGTCCCTCCCTGAGATCTACAATCCCAAGCAAAGTGTCCGGGAAGTCCACAACTAAAACATGTAGATGGAGGTCTCTGATCATCAGGATAAGAACTAAACATCTGGCATTGGGTCCAACCTCGTCCGACACTGCGGCCTGGAGTATATCTGCCTCTACCTCTGCCAAACCGTCTAGTCATCGGCCCGATCAGTCTACTCCTCTTTGGCTCTGGAACAACTACTGACTCGCTCAAACGTTCCTCTACTCGTATCGCTGCATCCATGGCCTGTGCATACATATCAAAATGCTGGGAGCCTATAGCCAGATACAACTGCGTGTCCAGACTCCTTAGGAATCTCTTCACCCGAAGCTCCTCCGTAGGTACTAAGTATGGGGCATAGCATGACAGCTGGGTGAATCGTAAGTCATAATCTGCTACAGACATACTTGCCGATTTTCGCAACGCTTCAAAACTGCTAGCTCTGGCATCCCTCACACTCTGGGGAAGAAATCTGGCAAGAAAGACCGTGGAAAACTCGGTCCACGACATCGGAGGAAGACTCGTAGCTCGCCCTCTCTCCATCGATTCACACCACTCCTATGCAAGTCCCTCCAAACGAAAGCTAGTCAGCTCTACTGACATCGTATCAGAACATCGTAATGATCTGCCAATCCTCTCCATCCTATCAAGAAAGGACTGAGGATCTTCTGCCACATCGGTCCCCGTAAATACCGGAGCTCTCAATCTCATAAACTCTGCAAGTGATACCTCCATCACTCTCGTATCTACTAGTGCCACCGTCTATGTAGGCTGTATCTCGGACTCTGCTATGGTCGGTGCTGGATCCGGTCTCTATACTCGAGTGGCCTCAGCTAACTGTCCTACCACTCGTTGTAATCCCAACATACCCTCCTTAATCCTAGTCATACGATCTGGAGGAGGAGGATCAACATGCTCATGCACCTCCGGAACGTCCGGTGTACCATTCGTCGTCACAGGCGGACTCGTCCTAGCTGCATCTCCGGCTGCGGCTCGCCTAGCCCGTGTAGCCATAGCAACTGGAATAAGAAATGAGAGTTGATAAGGCTTACGAATAAAAACAATCAATAACGGAGAATCAACGGAGGAATAGATCAAGATATACACCCTAAGGTTAGTTAGGCTGAATACGATAACGTAAATATGCCGCGGAACATACGTACTATACTACATTCATCCTAATTCACCTACTCCATCAAATCAAAGGTCATCCTAACTCACGGACTTAGCTCAACCTATTGAAATCCCTTACTCAATTCCGTAAGGTTACTCCTAAACTCTGATACCAACTTTGTCACAACCCAAATGTGGATGTGACCGGCACTTAGATTGTATCATACCTAAAGATATGCACACAATCCAAGTAAACCGAAAAACCAAGATCAAATACCTTTTTGCGGAATTCTTTATAAAAATTTTAGTTTTAAGTAAAAATCACAATTTGTTAAGTTAAATTATTAAACAAGTATAAAGTGTTAAATTTGGTTGCATCCCTATTTGGGATCAACAATATCAACAACGGAAAACAATTCTCAATATATAGGACATCAACATAAATCTCAGACATAAAAAGAAGAAATCACAGACTAAACGATCTCAACTGTCAAAATAAAATATATATCATCTCTCAATCTAAGACATATACAGGTATGATGGAGATTTCTAGATAAAAAATACAATACCCAAAAGAGAAGGTTACTACATATGTAACCCACCTAGTAAAAGATATGAAAAAGCTGCAAACGTAGATCTGCACCGCAGCTAACCGTCCACTCTACCCCTGCAAGGAACTGTGGCACAACGGGGTAAGTTGCCAACTCAGTGAATATAACTAGCATATAATGGTTAATAACATAAATATGACGATCATACTAACTGAAATGTGAACAAGTATAATGTATGATTATATGTGAAAATCAAGAATATATAATACAAATCTCATAGTCCAACTGAAATCTCATCATTTATTCCCCATAATTTCATTTCACCATGTCTATCATCGACACAAAACTTCCATTTCTCACAGGCATCATTCCTTGAATGATCCTGAATCAACAATACCGGTCATTATCATCTAGATATACGCCGTAATTTTACTACTATCTCCGGTATCGAGTAACCTCGCTAGGCTCCCCCGCCTCAATGCGGCTATCCTGCCCCTCGGTCTCGACCGGGTCCACCATGTATCCAACTGTGTATCTCCCCCACTCAGTATGGATAACGTAAAATCTGCGACCGTATATCTCCCCCACTCGGTCCGGAATAAAATCAAAACAGAAAACATCTCATGGTGGACATGACACATCAATTATGAAAAGTCACTGGATTTATGTCGTAGTATTCAAAACTCAAAACCACAAATCCACAATAATACATTTACTTCTTAATTCAACATGAAATACATATATATTAACATGATATAAATGATGCAATTTACTACTATTATTGATATGCGAGATACGATATAAATCATTTTAACAAGTATTCTGCTAAGTGTAAAGGTGACATAACAATATCAACGAGGTGTGTGTAACATATAAGACGTGCACGTGGCATGACTCGTCAATAATTGTGTAGTGTTCTAACAACTAAACAAGGTGTATGTAACTTATGAATATGTATTGTAAATCTAGCATATCAAATAAAGCATGAAGTTAAATAAACTACGGGCGTATCACGCCATTTTTACGAAATTCCCCGGTAGATATTTAGTCTACTCACCAGAACGTCGAATCTATTCAGGAATTGCCAATCCTTTCCCTTTCCTCGCTTCCTCCGTAATTCCCGTATTCGAATATAATATCACAATTTAACATATATAAGAAAACGGCTATTCCGACAGGACGGAAATGAAAAATACCCGTTCCCACGTACTAGTTATAGTATATAGACTATATCGATGTATTAAACACTTAATCTTACTGGATTTTAACCTTAACCTGCATCGCTACAGAATTTAAATCGCGACGCGTTTTAACCGTGTCGTATTTGGTGTTTTAAGATATCCTTTCCGATATACGCTTCCAGATTCTATCTGTAGTGAAACTAATTTAATTAAACAATATCAAAATGGCCAAAATTATACACTGGAACTTACCCAATCACCCAAAATACCCAAGCTCCCTACAGAACCGGCGACGCCGGATTTCCCTTCATGGCCGCCGGCCAAAAACCGGCCCCCTGGGTTCGTGATCCTAAGGTTTGTTCTAGGTGTTACATACATCATTTTAGCACTGTTTTGTTAAGTTAATTATCTTCCAAACAATAGCAGATTTTAACAGAGTTTATAATTAACTAAAATACGATATTATGTAACTTTGTTTAATTCAAATTAACTAATCTACAGAACTTAAATTATCTACTGTGTTTAAGAATTTTACCCTCCAATTAGTTGTTGGAATAACCCTCCAAGATGCTAAGTCCCTCCTAGCTTGATGGTGATGAAAACCAATAATATAGCTTCCTTCTTCTTCTTCTTGTTCTTTCTTTTTCTCTTTTAACTTTTCTTTTTCTTTTAAAATTTTGAGTTTTAATCTCAGCAACTGAACTGAATAGGGTTATATATATGAGAGAAGGAAGGGATAAGGTGAAGGAGGAGGTGGAATCAAGTTAGAGGTAAGGGTTTCATGCAAGTAGGAGGTGTTAGGTGAGTTTTGTGCATGCAAGCATGAGGTGTGTTAGCCTTTATCCTTTAATTAGTTTTGATTTGAAAATAAATTCTGAACTAATTTATCTTCTACTCCACTTTCATTTATATCCTTAACAATTTCCTATTTGCATAAAAACTTAAACTTTACTTAAAAACCCTTCACAACCTAGCTTATTATAAAACACACATTTTATTAAAATGAAGCTAAATTTGTCACTAAAACCCTTATAACTTATTTATTTTTCATACTAAAATTTAAACTTAAATTGTTTTACATGGAACTTATGAAAATTGACTTATTTGATTTTAACAACTTTGTGATTTATTATATTATTCTTAAATTAATTAATTTTATTTATTTCTAAATTTTCAAATTGCTACACAACCATGCAAGACAGTATATATAAGTATACGACGCCCAAAGGCGAAGTCCACCACAAAAGATAAAAAAAATACGCAAGACGTCAAAACCACACGTAGCGGAATACCCCTCGCTCTAAGTCTCGCAACCACAAGTCTCACTAAGTCTCAATACTTATACAATTACTATATCTGATTGATGGAGTTAACTAGATACAATATGAATTATAAATACAAGAGTGGGTACGATACAATGTCCCACCTACCAAATGCAAAACCCCAGAAATAGCTCTGTGCCAGCGATGCCGCTACTGATCCGTACGGTCAACCTGCAAGAACTGTGGCACAACGGGGGTGAGTTGCCAACTCGTGAGTAGAAAAACATCAACAAGTAGAAATCGAATAAACAACGACTCCTAGGTCAACTATATCATGAAGGTAATACTATGATATCTAGGGTGACCGTATCCGTATATGTGCCAACAATGTAAACAATACCTATATGCATGCGGATATAATCCAACAATATAATCAGTGTATGTATGTATGTGGATCTCGTCCAACCTTATAATCAATGACACAACAATATCATGCATGGAAGTATGAGGATATAAATTAACGGGTGTCCCTCGCGACACATCAAAATCATGGAACCTGGGTGTCCAACATCGACACTCGAAAAACATCTTGAAACCCGTGTCCAGCATCGACATGTAAATCCTCATATATCTCAAGCGCCGCATACCCTGGTCGTCCTTCATATCCATCTCTCTACTCCGGTCAGTATGCTCCGAATAACCGCCGAGTCCAAATACAATCATCGGTAGGTAGTAATCTCTCTGCCAGGCTCACCGTCTACTGCACAGCAAATCCGTTCTCGCCCCTGAGTACCATACCGGGTCCACCATGAACCCGCAAACGAAATCATCCACCTCCTCGAATCGGGTTTCACATGTCACACGTCTAAGAACCGAGAAAAAGCATGGTGGACGCACTGAAATATCATATCAAGAGAAACCGGGTTTTTTAAAACAGTATATACTTTCTTTTGAAATAGCCATGGTTCTCAAATCTAGAAATCTCATGAAAACGGAATATCTCGATGCGTAAAATCATAAAGCATGATTTATGCGACATATGATAGAAATGTAAGCATACCCGTGTATCATGAAACATGGAACAGTGATGTGACAATATTAGTATATCATGCGTCATATCGTAATGATGTGAACATAGCAAGGAGTCATGTCATGATGCAGCAACTCTACTGTGTAGTGACATATCAATTATCGATGATGAAGTGTGTGAGCCAGCAAATCTGTGTAAGTGTAACATACGCATCATCGATAATGGTGCAGGTGTACTAGCACATTTATAAGTAATGCAATGTGAATAACATGAATGCAGTATAAGGTAAATCGTCAGCTAAAAGCTATAAGGTATACATATCTAACATGATTTAGTCAGTGAATCTATCAATCGGCATCCAGCCTCACAACATCGCGTACAGTATAATCCATCGTACGGCATGCTCTAGTCAAGGGTATGGATCAAACATCAGGTCAAACTCATCAGATATGGAAAATCATCGTACGGCGGCATTAAGCTATCAGGGATCCTATCAACCTATAAGACGGGGTGGGTATCGACCTAACGTCTCGTACGGCTATCACTCACGATTCACAACATATATAAATATCTCTATACCTATGTCCCAGGTCACATCCATAACAATCTCATATCGGGGGACCGGCAAGGTATCAATCATCTCAATCGAATCGCATCCGTATACCAACATATCATCATATCACTTGTCAAATCGTATTCTCTTTTCAACGCATTTATATCCCACAAAGGTCAATTTTAAAAATTACAATCTACCTTTACTAAAAGCATAAGTATCTAATCTAACATACACACCCGAACCATACAAACAGTTTTTGAAAGATGCGAATCGTAGTTTTGAGAGTAGGGGCTACGGTGTTTTTAAGGAAAAGATATCATTTGAAAATCCGTAACGTCCCTCAAGGTATCTGTTTAAAAGATGGATACGATTCTTCAGTTTGGAAATGGGTATGGTTCGGATGACACATCTACGTCGACTATCTAGTCCTATAGTACCCTAAACGGCAATATCATCAAATATCATCATCAAGTCCCGTCATCACATACTAGTCGTACCATATCACTTCTAGCTATCATTTAGTTTCTAATATAGTTTCTCTAACTACCTTTTAGACTCTATCTATAGTTTTCTATTAAAGGTTTCCTTAACCATATACTATGAATCGGTTTCCATCAAAGTGTGCGGGGGTACTATAAGCCATCCACCCGACTTCCCTCGTAGATATAGATCTACTCACTTTTCTCCTTGCTTGCCGAAGTCGATGACGCCACGCTCCGTCGCCTCGGAATCCACGCGAAGGTACCTACAATAATACACAATCGCAATCTCTATTAAAATCGAATCCGGAAAACCGATACGGCACTCGGCGCGCTCATAGGTTAGAACCTATGACCTACGCGTGTAAAAACAATCAAACAACCCTTGTTGTCGATGTACAGAGATCCAACAACCAAAATAATATCAAATACTAAAATCCAAAAATTCAGAATATGGAAAAACATGAAAACAACAACATAGGAAATCACTCCCAGATTTCACCCTAGGCCAAACTAAGAGATTTTGCACATTGGGTTGCTCTAGATAGAAGATATAGGAGCTACAGACCAAGTAAGAGCCAAAACAACCTACCCAGGCCGCAATTTGCGGCCATATTGCATTAATTTGCAGCCAGGAATTGGGGTAGGGGCTAGGGTTTCAGTGGTATCTTCCTAGGTGCCTGCATGACTCCCTGTGTTCGCTAAATAAATCCTAGTGCCCCGGGGTGTTAGCAGATCTCTAAACCTCATAATTTTCATAAATTCCCGATATCTGGGTTTCTAGGTTTGGGGTTTGGGGTTCTATCTTAGGTTTCAGTCCATGAAACTAACTTTAGAGGGGTTATAAGGTCTCTACTAACCTCAATTTCATTTTTGAATTCAATTCCAATCCTAACCTCTTCTAGAAATTTCCAAAGTTCACATATCCACACTAAATCGATTCTAAACTTAAACTAGAATATAACAAATTAAAAACTAAACTAATTGGTAGATATTATACCTCATTAATGCCACCAAGCAAAACCCTAGAGGTCCCAAGTCTTCAAAATCTAACTTTTCTTGGTCCAATGTGTAAAGGATGAAGTAGGGATTATCTTTTGTGAAGGAAATATAGGGTTTTGGTGGGGGAATTGAGATGGGTCATGAGGGTAGAATGAGTGAGCTTGAGGTGAAGAAGGAGAAGAAAATGGTGGGGGGGGGGGAAATGGTTGAGGCAGCACTCTCCCTCTCTCTCTCTTTCTCACTCTCATTCTTTCTCCTAGCATGGTCTCATATCATCATTATGTCCCTTCTCTCTCTCTCTCTCCTCAATCATTCCTCCTTTCTTTTCTTTTCTATTCTCACCAATAAACACATAAACCCAAATAAAACAACACAAATGAACATGTAACCAAATGAAACATGACATGGTGCACTAGCCATGGAAAACTGTAGAAACACGGATTTGGCTTAATTGCGATTTGCAGTGCACTAATCAGGTTTTATCCAAACTGCATATAATAAATTTTAAAATATGCCAAATCCAATAAATATATTTCTAAATGAATAAATAATTTTAATTTCCATTTATTTCACCATTATCGGTATATTTTTATACCATTTTGGAAAACCCCAATTTCGCAAATCGGGCAGTTTTCGGGAAATATAATATTTTAATATTAAATTCCAAAAATAATATTTTATATTTTTTTTTTTGAAATGTTACGTCTACAAAGGTACATGGACGCGCTGAAGGAGAACAACCAGAAGGCGCGGACACCGGTCACCCTCGAAGAGTTTCTCAAGCATATTCTTGAGAACGAAGAGAGTGACAACGATGAGGAAAATGACTCATCAGAAACCGAAGACTATATAGTAAGTTGCCACATGGTTTCCCATTCATCATTAAATGATGAAGAAGCTCTTTCAGCGTCAGAAAACAATGCAGAGGAACTGAGGGCAGGATCGGCGCCAAAATCCCTGGAACTGTCGAAAGACCCAATCGATATTTTGTTAAATGAAGCCTTTCAAAAAAAAGCTGACCAAGAACGCGAAACAGCCATATACGAAAAGGCTAAGCATCAGCGTCAGGTTGAACAAGCTGCGGCAAGGAGGAGTCGTAAAGTAACCCGACCAGACCAAAGCACACCTGCGGCAAACAAGAGCAGGATCAAGGCAGAGAAGCGGTTCGCCAAAGCCCTGTCAGTGGGAATGAAGCTGCCACCTCTGGTAGGAAACACTCCCAGGGTCATATGCCTCGATGGAGAGGACTCATATCCAAACTGCTGCATATATCATCGGAGAATTACCTACCCCACCGAAGAATGTAGTGCCTTCAAGAAGTGGTAGCAAGGATATGTTGCCCATCAAAAACACTTCAAGAGGATGAAGCGCGCAGCTCGTCGACTGCAAAAAATTGCGGCAAGTGCGCGTAAGAAAATGACTGGCAACTGTCATATGTTTGATACCAGTTCGGAAGGGGATAAACCCCAGGTTCTTACCTTCGGGAGAGACTCTGAGGACGAAATGACCTTCAGCCCTCTCTTAAAAAACTCCACCTTCGAAAAAGAAGAGGGGGAGAAGAACCGTGGGAACATTCAGCTGCGTAACCGCACGCTACCTGAAAGGACCTCGGACCTACAAACAAAAGTTCGAGCCAAAAAGACAAAGGGAAAGGAAAAAATCCCTGAGAAAATCACCCTTGATGAGGGAGTTTTCAAAGAGCTCGCAGTGGGGGACCCGCCTAAGAAAAATAAGGTGGATTACAACGTCCTGGCACATTTGAGGAAAATACCCTCACAACTGAGCACATTGGATGCTCTTCTCCTGTCCAAAGTGGCACGAGATTCTCTGAACAAGGCATTACAAGAGCCTGATCAATTCCAAGCTTTTCTTGCAGAAGAGAAGATGAAGGACGAGCTGGCGGAGGTTCACATAGCTGACATTACATTCAGCGATAAAGATCTCATCCTCGGAATGTGTGAGCATAATCGTCTATTATACGTCACCGGGTACTGCCACGACATCAAGATATGCAAAATCCTTGTCGACAACGGATCCTCCGTCAATCTTCTCAATATGAAAGTGCTAAAGGAGATTTGCATGAACATTCAACACTTGGCCCAAGACAAAATTACCATCTCCGGGTTCGACTCACAATCATCACGGACGCTTGGGCCCGTAATACTGACATTACGCTTCGGGCTGCTCGTCACTGACATCAAATTTCATGTCATTGACGCCAAAACTTGCTATAATGCTCTGCTCGGCAGGACCTGGCTACATGAGTACAACGTCATCCCTTCTACACAACATCAGTGTATGAAGTATTTCAATGATGGTTTGGAATGCACCGTCACAGGGGAGCTGAATCCGTTCTCTATAAACGAGGTCCGGAAATATGAAGATGCAAAGTATTTCCTACCAGACTTTGAAGATACGAAGAGGTATCATAAGCCAGAGGATAAATAGAAGTCCATCACCACTATCCCGATCTTTGGGAATGACTCCAAGGAAGATGAAGAAATAGTCTACTCGGGGCAACCCCAGAAAGAAAACAACAGGCCCGGACCATCGACCCCTATTCTGGTCTTTGGCAGCGACTCTGAGGATGAGGCTGACGCAGTGATCTCTATCCGCCCGTCAGTGCAAACCCTCGATGAAGCAGATCAGAGCCTGCAAATCACAATGGTTCCGCCTCAGCATTACAAGGAACTTGATGCGCTCGATACATATAGTGTACAGGAACTACAGACTTTCTACATGCCTCCCAAGCGAAGAGGTGAAAAGGCGATCCTCTTCTACCAATATACGGAGACCAGAGTAGAGAAAGAAGTCCGGCACGGTGCCGATTTTACACTTGATAGGCTTCAACCAATCCGTCTGCCAAGATACTATGCAGAGGGATTGAAAAGGCTGTTAAGATGCCTAGGCGTACCCCTTGAATAAACTGTACGGCAAGCCCACTTCTACAAAAAGATTTGGGATATCCCTGGGACCCTACGAATGATGCCCAATAGGAAGATGGAAAAAGCCGGGCTCGGATACGTTCGGTCCAAGAAACGGGAATAATTCTACAGCTGTCGCTCCATAAATAGCTCTGGTGAAGAAGAGAACGCTCTTCCAAATAGCTGTAACGTTGAAACAGAACGAGATCCTGCTCTATGAACGTTAAGCCCATCGTTCGAAGAAAAAGTTGACAAACTAATAAAAGAAGCCTGTCAAAAGATTCGGGATAGCCATAGTCGCGAAATGTCTATTATGAAAAGGCCAAGATGCAATGCCTCAATCATCAGTCCGTGGAGAAAGAAGACTACAATGCCCTCTATCCCTAGCTCGCTGTATGTCCTCGCAAAAAGGAAAAATCCCAAAATAGAGGCAAAAACAAGACAAAGAGCGCAAACAACGTTCGCAAACAACAGGACAGATCTAAGAAGCCACGCTATCAAGAAGAACGTGGTTGGAATTCGTCCTTTATCAAGAAGATGGGTCGGGAATACTCTTTCCCTCAAGACAATACAAGGAAAATATTCAATCTTGTCATGAGGCATCAAATGGTAACGCTCCCGGAGTCTCGGCACCCCGAACAAATGAACGAGGTCCATCACCTGGATTATTGCTCCTATCACTAAGTAATAGGACATCCCCTTGAAGATTGCTTCACCTTCAAAAACTGGGTTGAAGACTAGTATCAACAAGGCAGGTTCGCTTTATCCGACAGCTGGAGAGTGACCCCACCGCAAAAGCATGAGCCAAAGAAAACCAATATCGCAAGGATAGGACCAGCCCAGCATCAAGAATGGAAGCAGACTCGTAGCTTCCATGTGATAACACTTTCAGAAAGGGAAATGCATGACCTTTTCAAGTGCTTCATAAATGAAGACGAGGATAAGGTGATCTCAGAATTTCCACCGGTACCAAAAGAGTTGGAAGACGGGATACACACCACGGTGGACAACCTAAGGAAAATTGACTTAGGGACGGAAAATGATCCGAGGCCCACGTTCGTCAGTGAGTTGCTATCTAGAAAATAGGTTGCCACATTAAAAGGCGTGCTTATGCAATATAAAACTGCTTCGCATGGAACTATTTCGAGATGCCGGGATTAGATCCAAAAGTAGCAGTACATAAACTGGCCATATCGCCGGAAATCAAACCAGTCAAGCAAGTGCCAAGAAGAATGTGACTCGAACTCGAGATGAGAATCAACGCCAAAGTTAAGAAACTAATTGACTCCGGCTTCATCCAAGAAGTTCAATATCCTGACTAGATCACCAACATCGTTCCGGTGATGAAGAAAAATGGGACGGTGCGCATCTGTGTGGACTTTCGGGACCTCAACAAAGCTTGCCCGGAGGATGACTTCCCAGTACCTGTTACTGAGCTGATGATCGATAACATGTCTACTCAAGAGGTTTTCTCTTTCATGGATGGATCTTCAAGATACAACCAAATAAAAATGCATACTGAAGACCAAAAACATACCGCCTTTCGGACTCCGCTGGGCATATTCTGCTATAAGGTGATGCCTTTTGGTTTAAAGAACGCCGGCGCTACCTACCAGAGGGCAATGACAAAGATCTTTGATGACCTCATCCATGAGATTGTCGAATGCTTCATCGATGGCCTGGTGGTGAAAAGCAAGTCTTACGAGGAACATTGGGAACATCTGAACATAGCATTCCAACGTCTTCGGAAGTATAATCTGAAGATGAATCCTCTAAAATGCGCGTTTGGAGTCTCCTCGGGAAAATTCCTAGGATCGAAATCGATCCCTCAAAGATCAAGGCGATTATGGAAATACCCACGCCAAGGACCCTCAAGCAGTTGCGATCCCTTCAAGGAAAGCTCGCGTATATCCGACGGTTCATAGCTAACCTCTCGGGAAAATGTCGTCTGTACAGTCACCTAATAAAGAAGGGGACCATGTTCATCTGGGATAAAAAATGCCAAAACGCACTAAACGAAATCAAGCGGTACTTACAAAATCTGTCGGTGTTGACCTCTCTAGTTAAGGGAAAACCCCTCATCCTATATACAACAGTCCTTGAAGGTTCTCTAGGCTGGTTATGGGCACTGGAGAATGACCAGGGAAAGGAAAGTGCTCTGTACTACTTGAGTCGAGTTCTCTTGGGGGCAGAAAACAACTACTCCCCCATCGAAAAGCATTGTCTGGCACTAATCTTTGCGATAACGAAGCTCGGATACTACGTCTTGGCATATGAGGTTCATCCTATATCAAAGGTGGATCCTCTCAAATATCTAATATCGAAGGCCATACTAACATGAAGGCTTGCCAAATGGGCCCTCCTCCTGATGGATTTCTTGATAACGTATCGTCCTCTCAAAGAAGTGAAAGGCCAGGCTATCGCTGACTTTCTTGCTGAACATCCGATACCAGCCGACTCCCCCTTAAATTGTGAGTTGTCGGATGAACATGCGTTCAACACAATCGAAAAAGAGAAGGACGAAAATGAACCCCGATGGGAACTCTACTTCGATGGAGCATCTTCCATGAAGAGGCGAAAGAAAAACACCCCCATAATCAAAGCCGTGATGGGTCTTATCTTCGTGACTCTACAAGGAGGGATATTGCGTTACGCCCTCTCTTTAACGGAGCCGGGGACTAATAACGAAGCTGAATATGAAGCTTTGATAGCAGGTCTCGAGATCGTTGTCGATATGGGAATCAAAGACCTCCTCATACATGGAGACTCCCAGCTGATCGTTAGCCAAGTAAATGGCGACTATCAGACATGCAAGCCGGAGCTGATAAGGTATGGCGAAAGGGTGCAACAACTGTTGACACAAATCCCCCCTGCATCCTGAAGAGTATACCGCCTGCGGAAAATAGCAAGACGAATGCGTTGGCCAAATTGGCTAAAGAATTAGCCGACGAAGACCTCGATGACGTAAAGATCATCGTGCAAAGTCACAGGATCCTCCCGCCGACAGAAATATCTTCGAAGGACTTAACAGAGCCAACTGAGGAAAAAGAAACGGCCAAACAAATAGCCTTCCAAATAGAGGACGAAGAAAAGGTCAAGGATCAGAGGGAAGTCTCCATAGACTACTTCAAATCCTGACGAACGCCCAAAATGCGTCATCTAGACATAACCTCATGAAACGAGCTCTGTCTTTTGCCTTCGTCGATGATACTCTATACAAGAGATCATTTGTCTACATGTAGTTAAGATGCCTGGGACTAGAAGAAGTGAATAGATTCGTCCAAGAAACCCATGACGGACTCTGCGGTTCTCATCAAGTTGGGCCAAAAATGAAGCTGAAGATCAAAAGAATGGGTTACTATTGGCCCACAATGATTCAGGACTCCTCGAATATGCGAAGCGGTGTCACTCGTGCCAAATTCATGGGGACTTCATCTACCAGCATCCAAATCCGCTACACCCAACAATAGCTAGCTTGCCGTTCGAAATGTGGGAAACCGATATAATTGGCCTCATTGAACCAACATCATCCAAAGGACATCGGTTCATACTGGCAGCGACCGACTACTTCTTTAAGTGGGTAGAAGCAGTACCACTAAGGGAGGTAAAGACGGAGGATATCCTTCATTTCTTCAAAACCCATGTCATCTACCGGTTCGACACCTCGCGACGGATAATCTCGGATAATGGACCAGCTTAAAGGAGCCATAAAATCAACCGCTTCGCAGAACAGCATAAAATAGATTGGAGATATTCTTAAGTCTATAATTCTCGTGCCAACGGTCTAGTTGAGGCTTTCAATAAGATCTTGACGGAGATTATAAAGAAAATAGTGTCCAGAAACAAGATAGACTGTCAAGAAAGGTTGCATGAAGCCCTCTGGGGGTACCAAATAACGTTCAAAACAACGATGAATACAACACCATACACGTTGGTATTCGGCACGGAAGTAGTGCATCCCCTGGAATTGGAACTCCCTTCTCAATGAGTAGCGGTTCGATATGAGCTGACAGATGAAGAAAATGCTCATCTTTGGCTCGAGGAACTCGACGCCCTCGACGAGACTCGCCTTATAGCACAACAAAACCCGGAGGCTTATAAGGCAAGGATGACACGGTCATACGAAAACCTGACTAGGCCGAGAACATTCCGCCAAAGCGAACTCGTGCTAATCGTCAAAATACCTATGATCCCCAATCGTGCAAAATGGGGGAAGTTCGAGCCAAACTATGAAGGCCCGTACATCATAGACAAAGTCTACCAAGGTGGAGCCTACCTGCTGATGGATATGCATAGCAAAAGACCCTTCCGGCCAATAAACGCCCGATTCCTCAAAAAATACTATGCTTAACGGGTTACGACCCGGGTCAATGATAGATGACGACGCTTGTGTCCACTCGCTATCTTCCTGAGTCAGAACCCTAAAAGTAGTATCCCAAAGATCCGTCGCCTCGAAAATGGCGATAATGGACCAAGACGTCCCTAAACTAATACTCGTTTCAGAATGACGGACCGAGAAGTCCTTAAACTAAAACCTCGCCTCAAACACGGCAACAATGGACCGAGAAGTCTTTAAACTAAAACTTCGTCTCAAACACGGCGACAACGGCCCGAGAAGTTCTTAAACTAATATTCGCCTCAAACATGGCGATGACGGACCGAGATGCCCTTAAACTAAATATCCGCCTCAAAAATGGCGATTAGACCGAAAAGTCCCTAAACTAGAAATTTTGCCTCAAATACGGTGACAACAGACTGGGATTTCCTTAAATTAAAACTTTTCCTCAAACGGCGACAACGGACCGAAATGTTCTTAAACTAAAATTTCGCCTCAAACATGGCACATCGTCCCAAATACGGCGATATCCACCCTTGAGATCTATATTGCAATCGAAGCCTCAACGAAAAAGGTTGCAATTCAAGTCTTATCGGTTGCACAGCTACTCCAGCGGTGAAGTCACCCCCACGTCCCACCGGCAAACAGATGGGTCACGTAAAAAAAAGGTACGTCCATAAGCAAAATGGGCACGGATGCAAACCCAAAAGGGCGCTATGAGTAAAAACAGCAAACTGCCGGCGAGCTTGTGAAAACCCGAAAGGGCGCCGTGAGTAAAACAGCTGGACTATCGGCGAGCTTGTGAAAACCCGAAAGAGCGCCGTCTCGTTAAAATAAAAACACTTACGAGATCCTCACGACTCATGAGGAGAATTTCCCCATGAGACCCTGATGGCTCACGGGATTTAAAAGCCTTATGCTACAGGTATCTGAACCTATTCTTAAGCCATCATATCCCCCAGGTTGCCCTATAGGCGGTCCAATATTGACCCTTGTATACAATCCAAGGGCATAAATAAACGATTTCCCCGCCAAGTTCCACCAATGATGAGAAATGTTCTCATATGGTGAACGACACTTGTAAGTCCTCTCGACTTATAAGGAGAAAATACTCTTGTAAGATCCTTACGACTTATAAGAGAACACACACTTAGGAATCCTCATGATTCCTAAGGAGAAAATACACCTACGAGATCCTCACGACTCGTAGGGAGAAATAACTTTTTGAGACCCTTACGGCTCATAAAGTCAAAAAGTCTTAGTCGACAGGATCCTAACCCTGTTTACTAATCCATATTTGTTCAAATCGACAAAAGCTAATAATGATTCTCTCCTGGCGACATTCCAGTTGTAGCGATACTGATACCTAAATAGGTGTCAAATCCCAAGTTCTCTCAAGACAAATGATGATTCGCTCCTGGAAATATTCTAGTGGTGGCGATACTGATGCCTAAACAGGTGTCAAACTCCAAGTCCTTTCATGAAAAATGATGATTCGCTACTGGCAATATTCCAGTCGTAGCGATGTTGATGCCAAGGTTGGTATCAGATTCCAAACTCGCAACAAAAATCAGCGAGTAAAAATATGCATATAAAAATAGCCGAAATGATGGAGCAACACGCAATAAAAATCAGTGAGCAAAAAATATGCATATAAAAACAGCCAAAATAATTGGGCAACTCGCAATAAAAAGTAGCGAGTAAAAAAAAATATAGCCGAAATGATTGGGCAACGCAGATAAAAAGCCGAAATGATTGGGCAATCGCGACTTTCGCGATATGAAAAGTTGAAAAGATAGGGCATCGCGAAATAAAAAAAAATGAAAACAAAACTTTTCTGCCCTGCAGGTGAGTCTACACCGACCCCTGTATACAATCTATGGGCACCAATGAAAAAGGGAATCATGTTTTCCCACCATGCTCCGTCAAAGGGAGAGACAGATCTTGATGGAAACATCTACAGCCTAGAGATCGGGCTGACGTTCTTTCTCAATGCAGACGCGACGTCAACAAAGACCCAAAGGTCGAACAAAGAAGGAGCCATGGCAAATTCCTATCTCCAAATCTTAACGGTTTATACAACCTAGAGACAATCCCGGCGTTCCTTCTCATTCCGACAGGATGCAGACACGACGTCGACCAAGACCCAAGGGTCAAATCATAAATGGAGCCATGGAAAATTCCTAGTTCTAAGTCTTTACGGTTCATATACAACCTAGAGACAATCCCGGCATTCATTCTCATTCCGACAGGATGCAGACACGACGTCAACAAAGACTCAAGGGTCAAATAAAAAATGGAGCCATGGCAAAATCCTAACTCCAAATCTTGACAGTTCATATACAGCTTAAAGACTATCCTGACGTACCTTCTCATTCCATCAGAGTGCAGACGTGACGTCAACAAAGCTCCAACGAACCAAATCAAACTGGAGCAAAGGCATATTCCTAGCTCCGGACTTCAACTGCAATACATACAGCGTAGAGGTCTTACAGATATCTACCATACTTTAGCAAAGAAACTGTATGGCATCGTAAAAACAAAAATTGGGTCTCGACGGCAACTCATATAAAGCCTCAGAGACTATCGGTGATCATCCCACACCAGCGCAGAGTGGTTATGACTCATCGGGGCTCCAAATTGAGCCTAATCTCAAGTAAAAAGCGACATGAAAACTTCCTAACGCTTGCTCTTCCGACGGTTATATAGCCTAAGGAAATTACTTGAAGACGTCTTGTCCAGCCCCCGAAGGGATCAGAGACACGACAGTCGCGGGGCTACTTGAACAACGGCTTAAAGACTGCAAATCGAGGAATACATCAGCCAACGCGATGATACCACAGACCAAAACCCTAGTACCACAAAACTTGATAGACCTCTGTCGTAAAGAATGGAGGTTATCTATATATAAAGTTAGGACAAGTTTTCCTGTAAACCTAAGGGAGGTAAACTAAATAAACTCCGAAATGAGTACATAAACTAGAGACTCTGAAACGAGTGAATAAACTACAAACTCCGAAATGAGTACATAAACTAGAGACTAGAGACTCCAAAACGAGTGAATAAACTACAAACTCCGAAATGAGTACATAAACTAGAGACTCCGAAACAAGTGAATAAACTACAAACTCCAAAATGAGTACATAAACTAGAGACCGCGAAATGAGTGTATAAACTACAAACTCCGAAATGAGTACATAAACTAGAAACTCTGAAACGAGTGAATAAAATACAAACTCCGAAATGAATGAAGAAACTACGGACTCCGAAACGAGTAAGTAAACTAATTAGCGCCACATCAAGACATCAAAACACAGATGAGCGCATGGAAAAAGTGTATATTCTTTATTCACGAATCAAAGTGTATAAGAGATACAATTAATACAAAAGGGGGGAATACAATTGCAATTGTTAAGAAGGCGGGGCTTTTAACAAATTAGCAACCTGCTCACGCGCTCCCTGCAGCTCTTCCTCGCATGCTACTACTGCGGCCAGCCCCGCTTCAATTTGAGCCTGCTGTTGTAAGCATGATGAAAGTTTCTCGACAATTTCCGGCTTGGCAACCTCGCAATCTTGCATGCCCCACTCAGTAAAATCGAGGTTCTGCCTCAGCGACAGCCCATTAGAAATACATTGTTGGAGGTTTTCGAAAATAACTTGCAGCTACGCGGCATTTGCTTCGATCTGGGCGCGCAATTGGATGGATTCGCACCGAAGCTGTCTCATGCTCCTTTCGCTTCAGGGCCAACTTTTGTTCAAAATATTGAATGGAATCACACCTTGCTCGATCCACGTGACCCGCTGAGCCTTCAAGGTCAATACTTCACGATTGAGACGCTTGAGCTCGATCTCATGTAGACAAACCTCGATCCACTTACAATAATCAACCCAAAGGCCGACGAAATCTTTGTTGTGGAAATTCATAAGTTTCGCCAGCATAGGGTTGACTTCATCAGCGAAATATACGGCAGAAGTGAAAGCCTCGGCATCAAGATTTTCGATAAATTCGTTTAACATCCGCCTACCAGTCAACGCGCCCCAGTAAGATTGACGCTTAGCAAAAGGCCCCGTAGGCATGGGAATGTAAGACTCAAAAGGAGCCGAAGCCGACGTAGCTACTGCAAAATAAATCACGCACAAATAAGTGTCAGATTTCAACTTAAAAAATAAAGAAGAAAGCAAATGCACGAGATCTATTATACCAGCTGTTGAAAGTGGCAAGACAGGGAGCACGGGAGGCTCGGCTATTCCTTCGCTCCCTCCCTCGAGCCGTGATACTATGTTCAATATGAGGAAGGCTTAGCAACATAAAGCTTACTCATGAAAAGAAGAAACACCAAGCGAAGAATATACTAACCAATGCTGGAAGGGGGAACGAATTCCGATTGGAAAGCAAAATCCGGGCTTAACACCAGGTGTAAGTGATCAAAGAGCACTCCTGGAGGATTGCGACAATATACGGTTAATGCAAGAAAATGGTATCTACACTGAAGGAAAGAAATGGGAGATCTTCACCTTCCAGAATTCTGGGAGACGCAGAAAAGAGGGGTGGAACCGTGACAGTCAGAGCAATGATCGGCAGTAATTCTTCAGTCAGTACAGCATCAGGGTTTACCATGCCTATACTCAGAATAAAGGAGATATCATTAGAGATGCCTAGCAGGATTAAAAAAACTCAAAAATAATAACTCAAGGAGTACCTGACAGGGCAGAGACCGAGACAGTGCCCGAAGCGGCACCGGTTGTGACGGTTTCCTCAGTTTCCATTGGGAAAGTGGATTCAGCATCTACACCTTCATCCCCTGACTCGATAAGGGCCATCGTAATGCTTGCATCACCCACCGATACCAAGGATCCACAAGGAGAAGAAGCGGCAGTCGGAACAATCCCAGATTCCAGAGGAAGGCTTGCCACTTCAAGCTCTTTAATCACCGGCACTACACCTGCTACGCCATCACCTAAATTTGGCCTTGTTTAAAAAAATGCATGTGTTATGATTCAAGAAAAAGGCTGTTTCTAAGGACTCTGCGTTGTTCTACCTTGAAATGGCCGATCAACTTCTTCTCGAGCCGCACGCGCAACCTGTGTATGGGCAGTAGACAAGGCAGAAGGAACGTCCACCATAGGAATACCAGAGGTTTGAGCATTACTCGAACCTGCGTCCACAGCCAAGATAGCCTGACGTTCTCTTGCAGCGTGCTTTCTACGCTTCCTCTCAGCCTGGGCTATATGAACCGATCTCCTCAAAACGTCTGACAAGGGGACATCGTGGACCAAATCGGGCTCAGCCTCCGGATCTGCTGTGGCATCCGTCATCGGCTACTTCAGCAACGCCTCCTGTGGTGTCCTTAGGAAAGCCTCAGCCGTAGTCGGTGGCTCTGAAGTTTTTCTGCATCACTACCCAGGATTGGCATTACACTCGGAACAACCTGGGTCATGGTGGTTCCTGTAATAGGATAAAGAAAAGAGTCAAGTCATGAATAAAAGGAACTAAAGATATAAAGGTGTAGTGAAACGAATCATACCAAGGACCAAGGAGGAGCGGAGCCTCTCCTCCTCCACAAACGTCATAAGGGACGCCAAGAGAGCCTCTTTAGCAGAAATGCCTATTAAGGAAGAGAGCGTTAATAAAGCGTATTAAGTTCAAAAAAGAGTAGGGAATATATTTAGGAGATTATAAACGAAGTATACCGAACTCCACAATAGAGGCTAACGCCGCTTGTTCACGGGCCAGTCGTTTGGAAGCTTCAATGGCAGCCTGAAGATCGGTATCGGTCATAGGCGCATCAAACAGACCATCATTGGTGCCATACTCGCACAAGCCCTCGCTATAAGGATCATGAGGCTCCTGGCCGAATACGACAGCAGCAGAGAATAAGAATTTCTTCTTCTTCTGTAAACTGGCACCAACAGCCGATGATAAGAGCTTTCGCATAACAGGCTTCTTCGGACGGCAAGTCCCGATCTCTAAACCAATGCTCGATTCCGGAAACACCACGGTTACCGCTGTCGCAGGAACATCTGGTTGAGGCTCACTAGGAAAAGCGCACTGGGCTATAACCATGGAGATCTCTTTTAAAGAAGGGAGCACGACCGCCCATCGCATCAGTGGGACCACTGGATTACTGGCTATGACAGCATCCTTGTGGTCAAGCAGCAACCGCCTCTCCTCCTTGATGACAGCACCCGTTGCATGCTGGTACCAAGCAACGTAAGCATTCGAAACCTTTGGAATATAACTTGGCTCGCTGATGAGGAAATGGGACCCCGTATTTAACCGCATGAAATGATGCGCCACATTGCGAATGCCCTCTTCCGTAGCAACCGGATCAATCAGGAACGCCTCTAGAGGAACGCCTTGGTTGTAACCCAATCGTTGGGCAAAGCGTGTTGGGGTTTCTTAGCACATCTATAAGGGTTTCATGGTGTATCAAGTATACAATTTTTAAAATATAGTATGCTAATGAACTCAAACTTAGAATCGAACTAGAGAATTAGGGTTTAACAAAAAGTAAGCAAGCATAAACCTAAGTAATTATGGAATGCAACCTTTGTAGACCGGTCCATCACTTCAAATGCTCCGTGTAGAAGTCCCTTCGCTCTAAGTAATAGTCTTTCGGACTCTCCGTAGGCTCCACTAGTCGAAATGAATGAGCTTGCTTAATAATCTTCGAAGCCAAAGATGATCTACTTTGAGGAGACTCAACTCAAGCTACCTCTTCACTAATGTATGAATAAGTGAAGCAAACAATCTATACAAAATGGATAATAGGTTGTAGATTGATGAAGTAGGAATTTAGCTCATTTTAGAATATTTTTCCTCTCATTCTTTTTCACCTCAAGAAAATCAAGTGAA
Source organism: Agapanthus africanus (assembly GCA_030015575.1). NCBI lineage: Eukaryota > Viridiplantae > Streptophyta > Magnoliopsida > Asparagales > Amaryllidaceae > Agapanthus > Agapanthus africanus. The sequence continues at coordinate 830,913,888 of JASDDO010000019.1, forward strand.
GAAAAAAATGAAGAAAATGAAGCATCTCATTTAACCATGGGTGAGAATAATATCTAATATAAACTCATGTAGAGACTTAACTAAGACTAAGATAATGGTTAGGTTAATAAATATCTTGAGTAAAACAAAAATGAGTGGAGTTTAGTCAAGGTTTCTATAAGCTTCTCCAAGCTTCACAACCATGCTAATTTCCACCTCATTTTTGGTTTTCTCTAAATAAATAAATACCCACATTATCTTAACTAAGGTATGAGTCTCATACACCCAAGTTCCATGTATCATCAAGCATGATACAATTGTCAAAATACATTATATATATATATATATATATATATCTTTATCATATATGTATATATAAAATGTAAATGAAGAAAAGAAAATTCTTAAGTGAGCTAATTTATATTAGTTAATATATATTAATATATCTAATATATATATATATTAAATTATTAAATCAACACTTGATTTAACAATCTAGCTATATCACATATACCCGACTAATATTAAATCATCGAATCAACACTTGATTCGACAATCCGGTTATATCACTTATAACCTATATCGCGAAATCAGAATACGATATCATATACACGTATTTATCTCGGTACCGCACATATCACATATGTGCCCTACTTCGTTTCGCTTGAGCCAGGAAACCTCTGTGTAGGACTCTAAAGACTCGTCAATACGTCAGCAGTAGGTGATGATCATATCAGTCACCCATAAGCCATCAGCGGTCTGCTAAACGTAACGGCCACCCGGGTATTGAGCGATCAGAATATCAACAAGCATGCCTGCTCATACTCCTGTGAATCCAATAAGTAACACTACCGTACAGTCCGGTCTTTTCGTCTGATATGTCGCATATCGAGTCTAGGGGTGGTAAACGTCAGACCCCAGTAACTTGATAAGTCATGCCGATGTGAGGTCCATAACGGTTCGAGAAACTACTGATAACACTTACCAGTAAATCTCAACAACTCTGGCCAGGGATTTCCTGTTATGGCTAATCGAGCATAGTGCAACATCAACCCCCAATACCGGGAGAGACAAAACCCATCCTATTACCCATTGCCTCCATGTGATTCGGGACTATACCCAAAAGCCACCGGTTTGCACTTTCTCTTGAACGTGGTATGATTGAAATCAAAGCACAGTAGGAATCATACAAGACTCTATGACGATCTCAGGTCTACAGACTAACCTATACCAGTGTCACCAGAGAACTGCTATATGACGTTAGGTATAATACCATTTAGGTGTTCTCAGCGAGTCCTGTTCGGTGTACCCATTCTCTAATGAGCACATGCGCACAATCTCTGATGTCAAACACCAATGGTTGTGGGATCAACCATCGCCCCATACAAGGTCAAGAATCGTACACACTAGTCTACACTGGAATATCGATGCCCCGTTTCGATACTCTCTCGACTAGGAACAATTAAAGGATGTACTTGTGGACTACCCTTGCCCTACTAGTATGGTCTACATCATAGTCCTGGTAGTCAAGTCCACATCCCAAGGGCTTTATCAACATGTAACAGAGAGACAGTATAAAAATACATAAGCGTACATGTTAAGATAAAGTGCAACTAGATAGCATACTATCATGTCGAGAAAGAAAGTCCTCTCTATATATGTACAAGCATCCACTATAATATACAATCATGTTCAAAAATGGCCACTAGGGCATACATATAACTAACAATCTCCCACTTGCACTAAGGCCAACTGTTGTAGTATCTCATACCCAACATCCCGAAAAGTTTCTCAAACTGTATTTGGGGTATGGCCTTCGTGAGTGAATCCGCTGTGTTATTCTTCGTGTCAACTCTCCTGATCTCGATCTCCCGGTGATCAACTATCTCTCGGATCAGATGATACCGTCGAAGAATGTGTCTGGACTTCTAATGGGACCTGGGTTTCTTGGCCAAAACCACTGCTCCATTGTTATCACAATACAAAAGTATTAGATGCTAGATGGACGGAACCACACCAAGTTCAGTTATAAACTTCTTTATCCAGACAGCCTCCTTGGCGGCATTGTTGGCAGCGATGTATCCAGCCTCCATCGTCGAGTCTGCCATGGTATCTTGCTTGAAACTCTTCTAACATACCGCCCCTCCATTGAGGGTGAAGACAAAGCCCGAGACCGACTTACTGTCGTCCCTATCACTCTAGAAGCTTGAATCAGTAAACGACTCCACTTGGAGTTTACCGTTACCATACACCAAGAACATTTCTTTAGTCCTTCTCAAGTACTTAAGAATGTTCTTCACAGTTGTCCAGTGATTCTCCCCAGGATCCGATTGATACCTGCTCACTACACCTAGTGAATAAGCTACATCTGGTCTGGTACATAGCATCGCATACATGATAGAGCCTACTGCCGAAGCATGGGGTATCCCTTGCATGCGAGCCCTCTCCAAATCAGTCTTGGGAGACATCTCTTTGGAGAGAGTGATTCCAGAGATTGTGGGTAAACCACCACGCTTGGAATCTTTCATACTAAACCTCTTTAGTATGGTGTCAATGTACCTGGATTGGGACAATCCCAATATCCGTTTAGATCTATCTCTATAGATCTTAATCCCCAGAATGCAGGAGGCATCACCCGGATTTTTCATGGAGAATCTGTGTAATAAGAAGAGCTTGACCGAGTGCAGCATAAGAACATCATTTTCTATCAAGAGTATGTCATCCACGTACAATACGAGGAAGACAATCTTACTCTCTGCAACCTTCTTGTATATACAAGGTTCATCTACGTTTTTGATGAGGTCAAACTCTTTGACTGTAACATGAAAACAGATGTTCCAACTCCGCGACGCCTGCTTCAACCCGTAGATTAATTTAAGCAGCATGCACACCTTTCCGCTGCTCCCACTGTCCACGAAGCCCTCTGGCTGAGTCATGTACACGCTCTCTTCTAAATCACCATTTAGAAAAGCGGTCTTGACTTCTATCTACCAGATTTCGTAGTCATGGTATACGGCGATGGCAAGTAGGATCCGGATGGACTTAAGCATAGCCACTGGAGAAAAGGTTTCATCATAATCCACACCTGATCGTTGACGGAAACCTTCTGCTACAAGTCTAGTTTTGAAAGTCTCAACTTTTCCATCTACACCAAATTTCTTCTTGAAGATCCACTTGCTCCCAATGGGTTTTACCCATTCAGGAGCATCTTCCAAAATCCATACTTTGTTGGTGTACATGGATTCCATCTCAGATCGCATAGCATCCAGCCATTTCACAGAGTCACCACTCGTGATGGCCTGCTCGAAGCTAGTAGGGTCATCATCTTCCATGATGCAATCCTCGCTCCCACCGTCTATGAGAAACCCGTAGTACCTCTCAGGCGGATGAGGAACCCTAGTAGATCAATGGAGAGGCTGAGGTTCGTTGGGAACTATTGAATCCTCTGATTCTACTAAATCATCAGTCGCAGTTTGTGTATCTAGAACTTCTTCCAGTTCTACCTCATCACCACTAATTTCTTTTGCAAGCAATTCCTTTTCTAAAAAGATGGCATTTCGAGAAACAAACACCTTTTGCTCCTCGGTGTGGTAGAAGATATACCCTCGTGAATATTTGGGATATCCAACAAACTTGCACAAAACTGACCTTGCCTCGAGTTTATCCGGATTTTGCTTTTTAACATGGCCGGACAACCCCACATCTTAATAAAATTAAGATATGGTCTCTTCCCCTCCCATATCTCATATGAAGTGGTAGGCACTGATTTAGTCAGAACCCTATTCAATAGGTATGCAGCTGTCTCAAGCGCATAACCCCAAAAGGAGATAGGTAACTCAGTAGTACTCATCATAGAGCGCACCATATCTAATAGGGTGTGATTCCTCTACTCCGATGCACCGTTGTGCTGTGGTGTATACGGAGGAGTAAGCTGAGAGAGAATCCCATTCTCTTTTAAATAGTCCAAGAACTCCGTGCTTAAGTATTCTCCTCCTCGATCAGATCGAAGGATTTTAATAATTTTTCCTGTTTGTTTCTCTACTTCGCATTTATATTCCTTGAATTTCTCAAAAGCTTTAGACTTGTGTTTCAACAGGAACACATGTCCGAATCTTGAGAGATCGTCGGTGAATGTAATGAAGTACGAGAAACCATTCCTGGCATGTGTAAACATAGGACCACATACATCACTATGTATCAGTCCCAAGAGTTCAGTAGCTCTTTCTCCGTGTCCAGTAAATGGAGTTTTGGTCATTTTGCCTTTGAGACATGACTGGCAAGTTTCATATGGTGAAAGTTCAAACGGATTTAAATATCCATCCTTATGTAACTTAGCTAGCCGTGTCGCATTGATATGACCTATTCTACAATACCACAAGAAGGATTCGTTCATTTCTGAACTTTTCCTCTTGTGTGTGTTCTGTATATTAAGAATTGTATTCTGATTCAGAACGTATAATCCGTTACATAGCGCATCAAACCCAATCAACACTCGATTTAGGAAAATTTTCATAACATTTTTCTCTACTACAAAGTTATATCCTTCTTTATCTAATAAAAAAATTGATATTAAATTGCACATCATAGATGGTACGTAGTAACAGTCGTTCAAGATCAGTGTATTACCGTTTGGCAATACAAAGTGATATTCGCCAACTGCTTTGGCTGCAACAGTTGCACCATTCCCAACTTTTATGGAATGTTCACCTTTTCCCAGTTCTCTACCTCTTCTAAGCCCTTGTAATAGATTACATATATGGGATCATGATCCGGTATCTAATACCCAGGACATAGAGTGAACTGAGAAACAGTTCTCGGTAACGAACACAACCGAAGAAGACGCATCAATATGCTCATTCTTCGTTTGGATGGCTTGGGAATTCTAGTATTCCCCTATTTCCTGCTCAGTCTTATAACAGTTATAAGGAAGAGCGGAACCAACGTCCCCCAGCTCAGTATAATAAGCAGGTTCGGTCAATACATCCATATTATTATATTGATTAAGGCATGTCAAGGTCGATATCTGGAGAGAGAGAAGAAAAACACTTTAGCGTATGCTCTTGCAAGATTAGATTTGGTTATTATCTTATCTAATCAGGATGGCTCCCACTGCTTTTTATCAAATTTTCCTTCAAACCCTAAAAGGTAATACTAGCCGGGATTAATTACACCGTACAAGTTCGCTAACCGGTCAATCAGGCCAGTATCGGTACTTTGAGGGAGGTTCCCCATGCTTTCGCACCGAACTAATTAAAATAAACCTCGTTTTCCCAAAGGCATAACCTTATTGACACCTTTCTAGACACCTGATGGGTTAGCAAATTGTATAGTACAAAACTCTCCCAGGAGTAACTCTTACTCGCAGCGGGTATCGGGATCCAACTATCTCATAGAAGGTATGCAATCTCATTGAAAATTTCAACACTTGAAATTCCCGATAATATTTTCCCCCTAACGTCCTATGACCTTGACGGAGGCCAACAAACCATAGGACACTAGTCAAGTTCAACCAGTACATTTCTTGATTGAATTAAATCCACCCGCACGACCCTTGAAGGAGGCTAACAAAGTCGCACGACTACCCTAATCCAATCGCATCATATGCTAACAAATAAGTGCTAATCAGCTACCGCACACTACGCCTTGACGGAGGCCAACAAACACAGCACGAATACTAAATAGCACCTAGATGAAATGACGGAGGGCTATGACAAGTTTTTAAGAAAACCTTTTGCGTAATGAACTTGATATCGTTGCAGAATCTAGTGATTTTGAAAATGAGTGTTTTTTTTAGGTTTTTACTAGTTTCGCTAAAGCGGTCACTAACGGTGAAGGGATCTCGGCTCTTTCCTTATGGAATGAGGTGCTGGATATTCTACAAGGAATACCACTATGCAAAGCAAAAACTAATAAGACAATCAAAAACAAAACCGTGTTGGTTGTAGCATCTTCTAGCTTCTGCTAAAGAGTTCACTCCCGGTGAAGGGATCTCGGCTTTTTCCTTATCGAATAAGGTGCAGGATATCTTCAAGAAATACCACTATGCAAAGCAAGAACTAGAGCTACCCTTTTTAAAAATTTTATTCCACAATATCTTTCGGTTTCTTTGCTTTTCATTAATCTCATTAATAAAGTCCCATCATTTATGCTTCCTAAGCATCAAAGATAAAGAAACGAAAATACAACATACGCTTATGCCATCCGCATTCGCCACTTTGACCCGTTATGCACCGTTAGGTTACTTAACTAACGGCATAGCGGGGCGGGACTAGCGCGGATGCAAAACATAAGCAACTTTTATTATATATCATATATATAATAATAAAACATTCATCTCAGGCAGTAATATGATCTCATCACAGAACATTGCAACAGAAGTCAACATATGAAATATTGGATATACTAGGATTTCCGCGTTTTAAATTAAGCCAGTAAAAAAACACGGATTCCACGATCGTGATGAATAGCCAAACCCACATCCCTTGACCCCTATGAGAGCAGCAAGCAACCCTGCCAATTCTAGGGTTAGGAGACCCAGTCTCGTCTCCTCGAGATGGTCTCCCACTGAACCCTAGAACCCGGTTACTTGTGCTCCCCTCCTTGGGTCTATCCTAATGCGGAAAAGTAAATAATATACATCAATGGTGACATCATCCTCAACCCGGAAGTGCCCCAATAAAAGCATATTACATACAATGAATTTTACATGAATGAAAAGAAAAACTCTCATCTCACATAAAAACCCCGGCCATTCTATCACGAAGATCCAATATATCATATCATAGCAACACATAACAACACATGTCATCAACGTAAGTAAATATGTGTATCCCAATTGTCGTTGTCATATAGCAACGAAACCGGCGATACACCACATATTACACTTACGGTCGCAGAATAGAAATGTGAACTACAATAATTAGAATCCGCAATCATCCTTGACATCATACACCCGAAATATCACATACTTCGGATTTCATGCCTAACACAGTAAATTCCTTAGACATCATAAACCCGGAATATCACATATTCCGAATTTCATGCCTAACAATATAAACTCCGCATTTTAGTCTCGTCTTGAAAACAATTTTCAATAATTAATCGGGTAATTCAACAGGATTCCCGACAACCTGATTGAATGCGCGTCGGAAACATTAGTAGACGGCCGCACCCCCGATGCCTTCGACGAAGTGGACTTAGGCGGAACACCGTGGCCGCGAGCACCCGAACAGATGCTTTTGGCAACGGAGTTCTCCTATAGTCACTTGGTCGGGGTTATGGGGCGTTGCTATCTAGTAATGTTACCCGGCGAGTATCCGCGTACGCTACGCGATTGCGACGAAGTTTTGATCCAAATCGAAACTTCGTGGCAGCCGATGATTCGAGGCTAAATTGCTAGATTTATAAGATATAATCCAATTTTCACAAAACTTATAATTGTGGATTCCAAAGATTGTATCACAAATCAAATATGGCTAGACGACATTAAACATTTCTATTGAATCAACGAATTCCCAAAATTCCCAGAAAACTCAACACTTGAGCACGGTTAAAATTTACCCAGAACATGCCACAGTACCTATGGACTAACCGTTGAAGTGCCAACCCAAGCGTCATACTTAGCGCCGCGGAACCACCGAATATACCACTATTTGTCCGCGGTTCCGCGGTCAAGTGATCGAGTTAGGGTTTCGTTCTTCAAGAAGGTCCATAGAATTACCTGCATGATTTTTTGAATAATTTTAATCTCAAAAATTCCAATGTTTGGAAAAATTTCTAGAGAGCATGGGAAATTAGGGTTTTCAGTGTTCGTTCGGACTCCTAATTTCGTCTAGACGAAACCTAATGCTCTAATCTGGCTCTGATACCATGTAAGTCAGGAAGCCACCCCATCCAATAGGGTCGCCGTGGCACCTACATGTCCCTCAGCAGCTACTTTTTATGCATGCCCCTTCGTGAGGACTACAATCCGTCAGAACACCTTCCGGTCTCGGGACACCCTGGGGGTAAGAGCCTATGCTTCGCCACACTGTCATACAGTGAGAACCCCCCATAGGTCGACATCCAATGCTTAGTATCTCTGAAACCATGTTGGAGTTTCTTAGCACATCTACAATGGTTTCATGGTGTATCAAGTATACAATTTTAAAAATATAGTGTGCTAATGAACTCAAACTTAGAATCGAACTAGAGAATTAGGGTTTAACAACAAGTAAGCAAGCATAAACCTAAGTGATTATGGAATACAACCTTTGTAGACCGGTCCATCACTTCAAATGCTTCGTGTAGAAGTCCCATCGCTCTAAGTAGTGGTGTTCCAGACTCTCCGTAGACTCCACTAGTCGAAATGAACGAGCTTGCTTAATGATCTTCGAAGCCAAAGATGATCTACTTTGAGGAGACTCAACTCAGGCTACCTCTTCACTAATGTATGAATAAGTGAAGCAAACAACCTATACAAAATGGATAATAGGGTATAGATTGATGAAATATGAATTTAGCTCACTTTAGAATATTTTTCCTCTCATTCTTTTTCACCTCAAGAAAATCAAGTAAAGAAAAAAATGAAGACGATGAAGCATCTCATATAACCATGGGTGAGAATAATATCTAATATAAACTCATGTAGAGACTTAACTAAGGCTAAGATAATGGTTAGGTTAATAAATATCTTGAGTAAAACAAAAATGAGTGGATTTTAGTCAAGGTTTCTACAAGCTTCTCCAAGCTTCACAACCATACTAATTTCCACCTCATTTTTTGTTTTCTCTAAATAAATAAATACCCACATTATCTTAACTAAGGTGTGAGTCTCATACACCCAAGTTCCATGTATCATCAAGCATGATACAATTATCAAAATACATTATATATATATATATATATATATATATATATATGTATATAAAAAATGTAAATGAAGAAAAGAAAATTCTTAAGTAGGCTAATTTATATTAGTTAATATATATTAATATATCTAATATATATATATATATATATTAAATTATTAAATCAACACTTGATTTATTAATCCGGCTATATCATATATACCCGACTAATATTAAATCATGGAATTAACACTTGATTCAACAATCCGGTTATATCACATATAACAAAATCAAAATATGGTATCATATACACGTATCTATCTCGGTCCCACACATGTCACATATGTGCCCTACTTCGTTTCGCTTGAGCCAGGAAACCTCTGTGTAGGACTCTAAAGACTCGTCAATACGCCAGCAGTAGGTGATGATCATATCAGTCACCCACAAGCCGTCAGCGGTCTGCTAAACGTAACGGCCACCCGGGTATTGAGCGATCAGAAGATCAACAAGCATGCCGTCTCATACTCTTGTGAATCCAATAAGTAACACTACCGTACAGTCCGGTCTCTTTGTCTGATATGTCGCATATCGAGTCTAGGGGTGGTAAACGTCAGACCCCGGTAACTTGATAAGTCATGCCGATATGAGGTCCATAACGGATCGAGAAACTACTGATAACACTTACTAGTAAATCTCAGCAACCCTGGTCAGAGATTTCCTGTTATGGCCAATCGAGCACAGCGCAACATCAACCCCCAATACCTGGAGAGACGAAACCCCTCCTATCGCTCTTTGCCTCCATGTGATTCGGGATTGTACCCAAAAGCCACCGGTTTGCACGTTCTCTTGAACGTAGTATGATTGAAATCAAAGTACAGTGGGAATCACATAAGACTCTATGACGATCTCGGGTCTACAGACTAACTTGTACCGGTGTCACCAAAGAACTGCTATCTGACGTTAGGTATAATACCATCTAGGAGTTCTCGGCGAGTCCTGTTCGTTGTACCCATTCTCTAATGAGCACCTGTGCACATTCTCTGATGTCAAACACCAATGGTTGTGGGATCAACCATCGTCCCATACAGGGTCAAGAATCGTACACACTAATCTATACTGGAATATCGATGCCCCGTTTCGATACTCTCTCGACTAGGAATAATTTAAGGATGTACTTGTAGACTATCCTGGCCCTACTAGTATGATCTACATCATAGTCCTGGTAGTCAAGTCCACATCCTAAGGGCTTTATCAACATGTAACAGAGAGACAGTATAAAGATACATAAGCGTACATGTTAAGATAAAGTGAAACCAGATAGCATACTATCAAGTCGAGCAAGAAAGTCCTCTCTATATATGTCCAAGCATCCACTATAATATACAATCATGTACAAAAATGGCCTCTAGGGCATACATATAACTAACAAAGCGATGCAGGTTATACCTCATAAACAGCACCAAGGCGTTCTGTCTAAATACCAGAAAACCTTTCCTGATAGAATACAGGCGTACAACCTCTTGAGCCCTCAACACAGAAGCCCCGTCCTTGAAAACATCATTCAACGGTTGGATCACTTTGGAAGATTCCTTGCCGATGGTCATGACTTTATCGACAAAGGTCATGCTGTCCCCAACCATGCGTGGGTGAAGGAACAATCGCCGAGACTCCCGCTGTATTGGGTCTAGAGCAGAAGCGTCGACTAGGCGCATGAACCGGGGAAAATTGGAGCCTTCATAAAATCGGGGTCGTTTATGAACACCGAAAGCACCCAGCACGTGCATCTCGTTCCACGAGGTGAAGTAGTGCAATGGGAGATTTACGGGCTTTGTAAGTCTACGCTAGCGCCCCGGCCGTCTACAGACGCCAAATGCGGAACAAAAACTTTTTAACTGGCGCTATCGTATACTTTAACCCGGATCATCCATTATTGCTAAACTAACAAACTGTAAAGAGTGTAGAAAGGTTATACCGAACGATCCGAGTCCTTCGTTCTTTAACCATCATCCCACGCTCCGTTGCGGCTGCTCCGATCTCGTCGATCTCCGATCTGCTCGTCCAGGTGGCACCACATCACTGATTCTTTAAACGGGCTCCCGCCTCTGACTCGAGGCAACTCGGTCGTCAAGTTTACTAGAAGAGACGACCAAGATTAATGTAGAGAATGAGTAGATGACTTTGTCTCACTTCGTCCAAATCCGTGGACGATCGGTTAATGAAGTTGCCGAGGAAATCGGGTGATGGAATGAAATGGACTGTGAAATTCCATACACCGATAAAACCTATCATAATCTTTTCTAGCAAAATGAAACATCAAGTGAGAGAGAGAGGAAGGGGGCCGGCCTCTTATAGGAGAGGGGGGGTGATCGTAGGAGAGGGGGGTGACCATTAGAACAAAATATCATAATGTGAACACAAAATAAATATCTTAAGCTTAACAAAAAATGGTTGAAATCAAAGCATGAGTCACAAGACACCTCACCAAATCTAGAACCTTCTAGAAGCACGACTCACTCTCATCCAAGAAAAGATAAATCCGTCTTTAACCAAATGTTAAAAGACGACTGATAGAAAACTGGAAACTGGCAACTTCCAAAAGTGATCCCGAAACAACTTTCAGGATAACCCGTAACTGTATAAATATACCCGCATTTGTATTACGATTGAATACAAATGCAACTGAGACAAAGATATTATATCTACTCAATATAATACTCGGATCCGGCTTAAACCAAAGCCGACCAGTATCATCTGCCCGAAAAGTGACACGTGCGTAAACGCACGTGCATTTTCCGAACCCTGCCATAAAACCATACGGCCTCTACAACGTTTCGCCCGAACTTGGGAAACTGTCTGTGGGGGACTCTAATGACTCGTCAGTACCCTGGCAGTGGGTTTAACCACAAACCGTCAGCGGCACTAGTTATGCGTAACGGCTGCCCATGGACTGACCTCAAGGGAGGCCGATGAGCGCACTCAAGGGAGGCCGATGAGTGAACTCATCCAGAAACCCTACTGAGCCTAACAGTGACAATGTATATACAGTCCGGTCCGTTCGTCAATGAGTATCGCATATCCGCCTAGGGGGCTAGTAACGTCAGACCCCCAGAAGCAGTATAAGTCGTGTCGGAGTGAAGCCCAATAACACCCTGAGATACTACTGGAGTACCTACCAGTAAATCTCCTGCCACGGCCGTGGGCTATGTGTAATGGCTCTCCTAGACACAGCACGATCTCGCCCCCAATACCGGGAGAGACGAATCCCCTGCCGATCCGCTCACGTGCCTCCATATGGCTCGGGACTGTACCCAAAAGCTACCTGTTTGCACGACTCCTTTGAGCCGTGGTAGGGTAGAAATCAAAGCACAGTGGGAACTCACACGAGAAAAATGACGACCTCAGGTCGATGAACTAACCTGTACACATGTCACCAGGGAACTGCTATCTGACGATAGGTATAGTACTAACTAGCAGATTCCCGGCGAGTCCTGTCCAGTGTACTCATAACCCAATGAGCACCTGTATACATCTTAGGTGATCCAACTGACACCAGTGGCTTGTGAGACCGGCCACCGCCCCTCGTCGGGGTCTCGACTGTATACACTAGTCTACTCCGGAGTATCGATGCCCTGTCTCGAAACTCCCACGACTAGGGACCACAATTAAGGATATGCATATAAACTACCCAACTCTCACGTATATGATCGCCATCATACTGTTGGTAGTAAAGCAAGATCCTAAGGGCTCTATCAAAGTGTAACATGCAATCAGTCACCTGAACATGTACACGATTGATAAAGGCAAACCAGATAGCATACTATCATCTCGAGTAAGACTGTTCTACCGGTATAGGTCCTCCGCAATCATTGCAATCACGTACCTGTGATCCAATAATTGACTATGAGGGCACTATCTCCAACAGGCTTTACCCCTAGCTGAGGATTGTCGGCTGCTAAGCTCGGGCCATGATATAAATGAGCTAGTCCCGCGACCCCAAGGGCCATGCGCATCCCCGCGGCGATGCGATGAGCTAGATAAAAGACAGATGGTCTCATATATTGGGGGATGCATCGGAAGCGCAAACCAACTCAGCCACAAGCCGATAAACCCAACGAAGAACGTCTCCTCGTCAATGTCCGGAGCGGCAATCTCTGCGAAGGGGACGACTAGAGTATCCGGAATAAAGAAGTTCTTTAGATCGGCCTCCGCGGTCGGTAAGTTGTCCGGACCAAATCCGAACGGGTCGTCGAGTTTGGCGAACTTCGCAGCTTGTTTAGACAGAGCCTCCGGACGAAGAAAGCGGGCGATGAAATCTATGAAGCTAACTTCGTATCCACCAGACTCTAGGAATAAGCTCTCATACATGTTCAACACCTTGATCAAGCTCGGAAACTGGTATTGAACGGCATTCTCCAGAGTAAGACCAATTACTACTGATTTGGTGGAAAAGTATACTCATCAGGGGGAAGTATCTCTTCGTAATGTTCCCCTCTGACGGGTAGTCCAGATATCTCCGCAAATTCCTCCAATGAGATTGAAACCTGCCGATCCGATAAGAGAAACGTGTGGGTCAGGATATTCCATTGTTCCAGAAAAGATTTGACCCACTACACATGAGGAGTGTGGTAGTGAAAGTGGGACGCATAGATCGCCGGATACAGCCCGGTCTTCAGTAGCAGCGATTTCTTGGCCGACAGGATATATCGAGCCCGCTGCAGATAGCCATCCGAATGACGGGGAGTCATTCCTATCATGTAAACTTTCCCCCAAGGACGCGACTCTCCTTGGCATACGCGTCGCCCTAAAATGTCCAGGGCCATCGGCGGTTGCACTGGTATTGATGCCATGGAAGGTTGAAGACGACCTTCCGAGGTCCGGATGAAGATCACCTTCCGAGGTCCGGTTGACCTCTTCTACTACATAAGTTACCAGTGGCGGATCAGCATAATGAATCGCCGAGATCGGTTCCGAAGGCGTTGCGCAAGTAAAACTGCGCCGACCTCGAATAATTTGACTGTACTGTGACCCCCACAGATGAAGAGACTTTTTCTCTGGGTCATAGTCCTGAATAAGTGCGAAGACTTCCCGATCTGTAGGTGCGTCGGCGAAAGCACTCTCTGAGCGAACAAAGGGGAAGGAATCGGAAGCCATAGTACCTGCACGAAAGGAAAAAAAAGGAGGGGTTAATTATCAACACGATGTTCAAGACTTTAACTTTTTTATTACACCTAGAATTGTACTGCGTGGTAAAAGTTACCACAGTTCAAAAGGAAAGGGACAAAGGGCCCTACAAAATCAAGGTAATACCCCCACCAATGATGAGACACGCACTCATTGTGAGAATCCATAAGAATTCTCATTTAATGAGAAAATCTCATTGAACTACGGAGTTAAACTCCCTCGAGAAACGGGCTCTACAGCAGATTCAAATCTGCAGAGAGAAAAAAAAGGGGAATAAAATTCCCAAAAGAAGAAATCTTTTTAGAGCTAAGCTCTGAAGAACAACCCAGAGAAATACACTAGAACTAAAATCCAAAAAACTCTTAAAGATCAGAGTAATAGGGTAAAATCCTGGGTCTTTTGAGATTAATGGTCTATCAAAATTATCTCAAGGAAAAAGCAAAGCTCTGTTAATGGGTTGAAAGAAATCCAAGACAAAAGAGTCACTTTCAAAGGAAAAATGGTCAGAATCCTTACCGAGATTCTTGAAGAGTAAAACTCTAAGAGTTTCTTTAAGAACAGAGATCTAAGCTCTGAAGAGGGAATTAAATTCACAAGGAAGAAGAAAGAGAATGACGAAACGGCAATCATCTCAAGAGCCAAAGGCCCTATTTTTAAAACTTAAGGGGACGGTTCCACTCCCCATAAGATCGAACGGTGGAAAAAGGTGACACTACTGCACTCATGTGCGAACCACGCGAGCGCAACGGTGGGGGGCATTTGTTTCCCTAATATTTAACATAATAAAGAGCAAATCTCTGTTGGAACTCAATGAGGCAGCACCTCACGTGCTCTCCACAAGGGCGCCAGCGCCAAAGCCAATCTTCTAGGATTTAAATCCTATGATGGCGCCTCACGTGCTCCTCACACGGGCGCCAATGTGCAAAGCACAGAAGCACTTTCTGAATAAAAAGTCAAACTCTTAGAAGGCGCCTCACGTGTTATCCACGCGAGCGCCAATATGCAAAGCACAAAAGTGCCCATCTTAAGTATTAAATTCTTAAGCGGCGCCCACTGTGCACAACACATGAGCGCCAGCGCCCAAGTTAATATCTGTAGAATTAAATTCTACATTTCTCCAAAAAAGATTGGGATATTCTCTGTTAAACAGAGTCGTTGGATCAAAGATCCAATGAAGAAAATATCTTCTAAATCTTTCTAAATAAGAAGGACACTCTCGGTTGGATCAATGATCCAACAATAGAATAAAATTCCATTTCTTTGGAATATATTCTCTCAACCTTTCAAAATAAGAAAGATTGCTTTCTGTAAAACAGAGAACCGTGGATTAAAAAATCCAACGGTGATTAAAAATCACCGTTTTACAAAATAAATTCTGTATAAGGGAAAAATATTTCCCCAATCTTGTTAAAAAAACAACAAGAAAATATGTTCTGTAAAACAGAAACGCTTGGATCAAACATCCAACAGTGGATAAAATTCCCCAAATTAATTGGAATCTCTCAATGAGAGATTTGCTCAAAGCTAATTAACAAATTATCTCTACTATATAAAAGACCCAAGACTACAAATCTGATATAGAAGAACCCTCCATAAGCTTCTAAAAAAAAGAGGCAGAAAACTTCAAAAAGGAACAGAGAATTAAATTCTCAAGGAAGAAGAGTTCTCTCCTCAAAAACTCTAGGTAAATAAAAAATTAAAGATCAAAACATCTCATTTACCTATTGAAGGGTTTAACCCTTTTAAAAGAACTTAGTTCTTTGTCTGGCTCTGAGATCCACGAGGCAAGTCTCACACAAGTTGAGAATTTAATTCTCATCGGGAAGAACTTGTTCTTGAGAATCAAAGATTCAGAAAAGAACCAGAAATTGAGTTCCTCAAAAACAAAAGAATACAAGAGAAACCTAGTTCTTACAAAAGAACTTAGTTCTTAAAACTGAAGCTTGATCCTAAATCTTCAAAACAAAGATCCTGGTGATCTTTAATGGGCAAAAATGCCATCAACAGAGGAGAAAAGAATTCAGTGCTCCACGTGCTTCCCACGGTGACGCCTCTAAAAGCGCCTAGCGCCTCACGTGCTCCTCACGTGGGTGCCACAAAAAAGAAGAGTGCTTAGCACTCATTGGGTAGCGCCCGATGCCCAGCGCTGCACATGAAAATCTCGAGAGCGCTATAAAGTGCTCAACACTCCATAAAAAAAGAGACAAAAGGTTGAGTGTTCAACACTCATTGGGCAGCGCCCAGTGCCCAGCGCCTCACGTGCTTCCCACGTCGGTGCCGCAAAAGAGAAGAAAAGAGTGCTTAGCACTCCACAGGTAGCCCAACACGACTGAGTGTTCAACACTCATTAGGCAGCGTCCAGCGCCTCACGTGTTCCCCACGTAGACACCATAAAGAGTGCCTAGCACTCCATATAAAGACAACGAGTAAAGTGTTCAACACTTATTGGGCAATGCCCATGGCTGAAAGCTCCACATGATTATATGTGGACGTCAGAACTCATATAAGTGCTCAGCACTTTTTGCATAAAAAAAGAGGGACTGAATAAACAGAGCCCAAACAAGTGCTTAGCTCTTTTTCGGAAAAAAAAAAGGGAGACTAAGCAGACTAAATCCCAAATTGGCTAAGTTGCTAAAGTCTTGCAAATGAGTCCAAATGCTCTGTTGTTGGCTCTTAAATAAAAAAGATCCTGAAATGTTGTTAAGTTGATCTTAATCTTAAATTGGACTCACGTATCCTTAACAAAGAAATCAATCGAGCCCATATGCTCTCGATTTCCAAGGTCTTAAGTATGACCAAAAATTCTTAAACCCACAACAAACCCTTTTCCCTCAAATACGGGATTTGGTTCAAGGGTACATCTTTTCACACCACTGATACATGTTATTGTAATTCTCCAACGTCTTCAGAGAGGTGGCGGGTCCCGACGACCAATAACTTCTTCATGCATTGACGTGCACGCCTCAGGATTGTGCCCCAAATTGGGCACATTCCATATCTCCATTGTTCATTCTGCCACGTAACAAATACACGTGCGCATAGGATGAATGATGGACCGAAATGTCCCTAAACTAATATTCACCTCTAAAATGGCGATAAAGGACCAAAACGTCCTTAAACTAGCATTTCGCCTCAAAAACGGCGATAATGGACCGCGATGTCCTTAAACTAAAATAATCGAGCCCAAATGCTCATATGTTTAAGTTGATCTTAATCTCAAACCAGATTAATGTTAGTAATATATATGCCCTAGAGGCCATTATTGTACATATGATGTATATTATAGTGGATGCTTGGACATATATAAAGAGGACTTTCTTGCTCGACATGATAGTATGCTATCTGGTTGCTCTTTGTCTTAACATGTAGACTTGTATTGTGATACTGTCTTTCTCTCGCATGTTGATAAAGCCCTTAGGATGTGTACTTGACTACCAGGACTATGATAGAGATCATACTAGTGGGGCCAGGGTAGTCCATAAGTACATCCTTTAATTGTTCCTAGTCGAGAGTGTATCGAGACAGGGCATCGAAATTCCAGAGTAGACTAGCGTATACACTTCTTGACCCATATGATGGGAGATGGATGATCCCACATCCATTGGTGTTTGACATCAAAGATGGTATACGGGTGCTCAATGGAGACTGGGTACACTGAACGGACTCGCCGAGAACTCCTAGTTAGTATTATACCTATTGTTAGATAGCAGTTCTCTGGTGACACTGGTACAGGTTAGTCTATAGACCCGAGATCGTCATAGGGTCTTGTGTGATTCCCACCGCTCTTTGATTTCCACCTTACCACGTTCAAAAGAACATGCAAAATGGTGGTTTTTGGGTACAGTCCCGAGTCACATGGAGGCAATGAGCAACAGGAGGGGATTCGTCTCTCCCGGTATTGGGAGTTGATGTTGCGCTGTGCTCGATTGGCTATAACAGAAAGTCCCTGGCCAGGGATGATACGGAGATCTACTGGTAAGTGTTATCGGTAGTTTCTCGACCCGTTATGAGCCTCACATCGGCACGACTTATCGGTTACTGGGGTTTGACATTTACCACCCCTAGACTAGATATGCGACATATCAGACGAAGAGATCGGACTGTACGGTAGTGTTGCTGACAAGCATTACAGGAGTATGAGCAGGCTTGCTTGTTGATCTTTTGATCGTTCAATACCCGGATAGCCGTTACGTCCAGTTAGTACCACTGACGGCTTATGGATGACTGATATGGTCATCACCTACTGCCGGCGTATTGACGAGTCTTTAGAGTCCTACACAGAGATTTCCTGGCTCAGGCGAAATGAAGTAGGAGAACATATGTGATATATCCGGGACCGAGATTAATACGTGTAAGTGATAACGTATTCTATTCTCGCGATATGTGATATCGGACGGTTATATGTGATATAGCCGGGTTATCGAATCAAGTGTTGATTCGATAAGATGATACATATGATATTAGTTAGTTATATGTGATATAAACGGATTATTGAATCAGGTGTTGATTTAATAATTTAATGTATAATTATATATTTGATATATTAATTTAAATTAACTAATATTTTCTCACTTGTGCATTTCTTTTTCTCACATGTGCACACTTATTATATATGTGATATATATTAATTGTATTTCTTTTTGTGTCATGCTTGTTGATACATGCTACATGGGTGTATGAGACTTACACCATGCTCATTATAATGTAGGGTTTATTTATTTAAAGTAAATTAAGAATTAGTTGGAAATTAGCTCATGGATGAAGCTTGTGGAAGCTTGTGGATCCATTGACTTAGTCCACTAATTTTGTATTACTTAAGATATTTATTAACCCAACCATTGTAATTAGCCATGGTTATGTCTCTACAAGAGTTAATATATGATACTTTCTCACCCATGGTTGCAATTCTCTCATGATTCATTCACTACAGTATCTCTTCATCTTCTTCTTCATCAAGAGAGAGCTCTCTAGGTTTATGAGAGGTGAAGAAAATTAGTGAGAAAACTAATTCTAAAGTGAGCAAAAATCATACATCATCATCCTCTACTAGATTAGCCATTTAGTTTAAGGCGTTAGCTTCACTAATCCCTAATTAGTGAAGAGGTAGCTTGGGTTGGTGTCTCCTCGACGTAGATCATCTTCGGCCTCGAAGACTTCGTGCAAGCTTGTTCATCTTGTGGAGCCATTCTAGAGTCCGGAAGATCACTACTTGAAGCGAAAGGACTACTACACGGAGCTATTGAAGTGAAGGACCGGTCTACAAAGGTTGTATTCCATGTTCACTTAGATGTAAAGTTGTTTACATGTTGTATTGTCTAATTCTCTAGTTAAGATTCTAGGGTTAGGGTCGTTAATCATAGCAATTTTTTGAAAATGGCATGGACAATGCCTCCCGAAACCTTGCTGTCGTGCTAGTCATTCCTACAATTAACGGTCCTTAAATAAAACCAACTCCAAATCTAAAAATATACGGATTTGGACTAATCTACGCCCTACGGGCGACGACATAAATTAGTCTCCATATACAATCCACGGGCAACAAAAATAAAACAAAAACACACACACGACATGAAGTGAACTTCTGGAGCAGGAGAAAGTGGTTATCGCGATGTGGTAACGTAATTAACTGCAGGGGCTTGCGCCTGCAGGGAAGAGCGTCCCCACTATCAAAAAAACCTTTCGTGAAAACGAGGAGAAATCTGACAAAGTCTGCTACAATGGCCGCATCCGTCCAAACCTCCGATATACGGTGCCATAAATCAACTTGGCATCTTCCTAGAGGTGGACGGATAAACCCAAATAATATCTGCCCCCAGGATTCAAGCTGGACGTCCTGACGTCCCGGTCCGTCTTCCGGCGGTGAACAGATTCTCAAGGAAGAAGATATCCCTCCTCAAAAACTCTAGCTAAATAAAAAAAGAGACAGATGCTAAACCTCTTTCCCAAAAGAATCTGTTCACCGCCGAAAGATCGGACCAAGACGTTGGTATGTCTGGCCTGAATTTGGGGGCAGATTCTATTTGGACTTATCCATCCACCTCTCCGAAAATACCAAGTTGATTTATGGCACCATATATTGGAGGTTTGGACAGATATGGCCGTTGTAGCAGACTTTATCAGATTCGCCTTCATTTATGAAGGGTTTTGATTGTAGGAACGCTCTTCCCTGCAGGCGCAAGCCCCTGCAGTTAATTACATTACCGCATTGCGATAACCACTTTCTCCTGCTCCAGAAGTTCACTTCATGTCGTGTTGTGTTTTTTATTTTGGGTTGCCCGTGGATTGTATACGGAGACTAATTTATGTCATCGCTCGTAGGGCGTGAATTAGTCCAAATCCGTATATTTGAGATTTGGGTTTAGGTCAAGAATTTTGCTTGACGAGGCCCATGTTGGTAGCTTGGTTTGCCAACGGGGATGAACTTAGGACGCAGATATCATATTTGTGAGGTCCATCGGTTCAGAAGATATTTGGGTTTGATCTAAGGATCATTAGCCATATTTGAGACTAAGGTCAATTTATGAGCAGTGAGCATATGGGCTCAACTGATCATTAGATCATATATGAATAGCCCACAGATAGTATACGGTGGTCATTATGGAGACAATCCGCAGGACAAAACATATTAGTTTAAGGACTTCGCAGTCCAACATTCCTTATTTGGGACGAATGTCGGTTTAAGGACATTTCGGTCCAACATTCCCATTTTGGGGACGAATATTAGTTTAAGAACATTTCGGTCCATTATCGTCGTATTTGGGGAGAATATTAGTTTAAGGACATTTAGGTCTATTATCCATTTTACGTGCACGTGTATTTGTTATGTGGCGGAGTGAACGATAGTGACATAGAATGCACCCAATTTAGAGTGTAATCCTATTTGAGGTGTGCACGTCAATTTGGAAGTCCATTAATGTGGGATGTAAGGAGTTGTTGGGACCCGCCACCTCTATGAAGACGCTGAAGAATTACAACGACATATATCAGAGGTGTGGAAAGATATACCCGTGAACCAGATCCCGTATTTGAGGGAAAAAGGGTTGTGGACCTAAGAATCGTTAGTCATATTTGAGACTAAAATTACCTTAGAAGATATAAGATGAATATCATTTTGGATATCATCAATGAGAGATCATTAGTCATGTTTGAGACTAGGATCGGTTTGGAAATCATGAGCATATGGGCTCGCTTGAAGAATCAAAGAGATTTAACCTCAGGAAACTTAGCCAATTTGGGCTAAGACTGGGTTTCTGTACTACCCAGCAGTGCTAACCACTCAGTTATACAATACTAGCATGTGTTTCACGTGAGGCGCTGCACTAATGCTAAGCACTAGATTTTTGTGGTGCCCACGTGTGTTTTACATGAGGCGTTGCACTAGTGCTAAGCACTAACTTTTTCAAGCGCTCACGTGCGTTTCACATGAGACGCTATGATTTTAGAGATTTAATTTCTGGTTGATCTTTTTAGAGAACTTAAATCTCCATTAATGGTATTTTGACCATTAACGATCACCAAGATCATTATTTTGAGGATCTGAGATCATGTTCTTTAAGAACCGAGTTCATAATACTCCACAAGAGAGATGCGGATAAGTGATAGATTACCCACAACCCTCCTCTGTCATAATTAAGCGCGACGGTCCTTAGAGGATTGGTCTAGATATTTTTTAAATTAATGTAGCGTGAGAGTATGCTCGTTTTATGATTTGTGGGGCCTAGGAAGGGTGACGAAATCCCCATCTAATCTGGATTTGGGTTATTGCCCCTTAATGTCCAGTTAAGATATGCACAAACAAAACAATATCAAAACACGCAAAAAGAATTTTAAGCAGCGATATTTGCAAATAATCCTATAGAAAAGATCAGATTATTGGATCTTAGAGGAGAGAGAATGATTTTAGAAAGATACCTGACAATTTTAAGGGCCCAACTTCACCAGAGAGCAGCGGTTTCACCACCAAACAACACTTTTGCCGCGGTTCCGCCACGTTTTGGTGTGCTCTTCTGCTGAAATTTCTTCTGTGCGCCCTTATGCTCCTCTAGTATATGTGTAAAGTCTCTAAATCTCTATCTCCTCGCTCCAGTTACTCTAGATTCCTTTACAAAACTCGCACACTAATCGTTAAATACAAAAGATGCGATTTTGGTTCTCGTTTATAATATGTTTACTGGATTTTATAAAAATTCAACCCGAATAAAAAGAAAATAATTATATCTGTTTCCCCAGCAACGACGCCATTTGATTGATGTGTTTTTAAAAAGATGTGTCTTTTGTAAATAAAGTAACCGCATTCAGGACGGTGTCTCTAGTAGCTAGCCGCGATGAGTACAGGTAGTCCGCAGGGAAATGTGAACTTTTTTCTTGCTTTAGACGAGTCAATTTAAAGATGGGTTAATTGGTTGTAAATCTATTTTAATATGGATGTAGATTTTATAAAGAATAGGCTTGTAGGGTTCATATGACTTAGTAGTAATTGATGACTAATTAAAAATGACTCCTTTTATCTTTTAATAGTTTAAAACTAGATCGATAGTGATGAATATAGATTAGGGTTCTTTTGGAAGAAAATAAGGTTTCCCCACTCTTAACCCTTGTCCTTACATTGATCTCTATTCATGTCCAGCCCCTAACAAAACAAGTGTTAATCTAATCTCAAATCGTGGTCGAAACTATCAATAAATTGGTAGCGCGCCCGATAAGGATATTAACATTTATTTTGCTAAATTTTATAAACTTTAAAATGTATAAAAGAAATTAAAAATATTTTATCATCTATTGATCTACTCTAGCCTATGAACCTTAGCAAGTTGGGAATTACTCACGCATGGTTGGAGAAGAAAGGATGAATAATGAGATCATAATGTAAGATGCAGAAATTAAGTACAGAAAGTAAGTGAAGAAATTAATTGCGAAAAGAATAATAAAAACTCTACCTTTATTAATCAACTATATCATGTACAAATCCTTTTAAAGTAGAGTACAAGAACCCTAGTTTTTGCTCTCGATCTCTATCTTATTGAAAGTAGATAAACAGCTGATGATCAACTCGGATGCGTGGATTGTCTTGGACCTCTTGATCTCTTTGGTTGATGATTTTCGAAGTGTAGTTCTCGGTTCTTTAAATAGCCCTAAAAGCACAAACTCTAGATCCTATGTGTGATGATTTGCTATTGCGATCTCTCTGGAAAAATCCCAAATCCTACGGCCACAAATGGGCCGCGGATCCGCCACACATATGGCAGTTTGGCCGCGGTTGGGCAGCATAGTAGTAGGATCATGCTTTGAAAATTCATCTATCGTTTGATATTGACACGTGGAGATCATTGTGATGTTTGGATTCTTTAAATCTTTTTCTGAGTCTCTGTTTTTTATGATTTTATGATTTGATTCAACTTTATCGGCAGATTTTATTCCCGACATCTCGGATCTCTCAATCTTCAGACCTGAGCTCATATCTGCATAATATCTCAATTCATAGTATTAGTAATATTTGTTATTATTGAGATATTATCCTAACCATTTTATATGATATTATATTTTAAGAATATTGATTAGAAATATTTGATATGATATGCATATTTTAATTACTAATATTTTATATAAATATTATATGCATGTATTTTCTCTCATTATATTAAATATAATGTAGAAACATATGATAATAAATATTTTACAGATAAATCCACATATGTTCTATATTTACAATAAATACTTTTTAGAACTTAACAATAGTGGGAAAAATAATCGTTCAAATATGCAATATTTTAGACTGGTCACATATCTACTTAATTTACAAACGGCAAAAGCAATATCGGGTCGAGTATAATGCACAATATATATTAAATAACCAATAATACTCCCATATTCATTTTGTGCAATTCCTCTTCTAGTATTCTTTTGTAATATACTACTCGAATCAAAAGGAGTGTTATTCTCTTTAATTTCGAGATGTTTGTATTTCATAAGTTGATTACTAATGTAATGAGATTAGCATAAAAAAAACTTTTATTATGCTTTGTAACTTTAATGCCCAAAATAGTATATATCTTTCCTATATCTTTCATTCTAAATATAGAAGATAGATAATTCTTAGTCTGATTTATAGCAACCATATTGGTGCCAATAATTAACATGTCATCAATATAGAAACATAATATAACAACGTAATTAGCATACGATTTAAAATAAATGCATTTAGCGGCGTCATTATGCTTAAAACCATATAACATGATAATCGAATCAAACTTCTTATGCCATTACTTCGGAGCTTGTTTTAATCCATAAAGTGATTTAACTAATTTGCAAACCTTCTTTTCATTACTGATTAAAACAAACCCTTCGGGTTGCTCCTTTTAAACCTCTTCATCTAGATCACCATTTAAAAATACGGTTTTTTACGTCCATTTGATGTGCATGCAAATGATAAATAGATAGTAATGCAATCAACATACGGAAGGATGTAATTCTAGCAACCGGTGCATAAGTCTCAAAGTAATTGATATCTTTTTTTTGTCTAAACCCCTTAGCGACTAGTCTCTGGGAGGCAAATCAACTAGTTCCCAAGTACCATTAGACATAATCGAGTCCATCTCATCGATAATCGCTTCTTTCCAAAATAGGACATCTCTAGAGTTCATTACTTATTCATAAGATTTAGGATCATTTTCAATATGCATAATAAATTCAATCTTATGAGGTAAATATTCTCTAGAACTCTCAACTAGAAAACTAATAAAATTGAGACTAAAATTCTTCTCCTTTCTAGGTCTTAGACTTTTCCTAGGTTCAACAACAATATCATCAATTTTCCGCTTCCCAATTTGCACGTCTCTTTAAACGTTAGGATTTTCTAATCTATGGCTATTATCAACAACTTTATCCACATTAAATTTATTCTCAAAATACTTAACGTCGCGAGATTCCACAGTAACATTAGATTCCATATCCAGTAGTCTATATGTTTTGCTATTCTCCGAGTAACCAACAAATACACTTTTATTTGCTTTAGGACTTAATTTCACTCTTTTAGAATCGGGAACTCTATAATATGCAAAACAATCTTAAACTCTAAATTAAGAAATTTTAGGCTTTCAACCTTTCCACAACTTATATGGACATAGACTAGATTTTTAGACGTAATTCTATGATGAACATGACATGCGGTCAACTCAACAAATTGTTAGGTAAGTGTGTTGCGCCACGGCAACGCCCCGGCCTCGTACCCGAGGCCAAAATGCGGAATCAAAATTTTTTCCTTACTCGGAAACCGGCGCTACCGCGGACAATGAAAACCCGGATCGTAACCATTAACCTAATGCTAGCAATCAAGAGATAGGGTGAGAAGTATACCGAGTGATCCGAGTCCTCCGGTCTTCTCGTCATCGTCCCGATCTCCCGCGGAAAGTCTTGCCTCCACAACGTCGCCTCCTCGCCGGAAAGGGCACCACAACGCCTGCGTCTTTTACGGGCTCCCGCCTCAATACCGAGGCAACTCGAGCATGAAGCCGGCAACTCGACATGCTCAAGATATGCTGTAGAATGTGTAGTGTAGTGTCTCACTTGGGGTTTGTTGCCATTTGAAGATGATGGAGGAAATGAGATAAGAAAAATGGTGCTTGCATTTTTCTAGCATGAATGAGATCAAGAAGATGAAACTCTCAAGAATGAAGAACTCTCTCCTTCTTCTTCTCTCTTTCTTTTTCTTCTTCTCTCTTTTCTTTTTCTTCTTCTCTCTTTTCTAATGAAAAACTTATCATCTTTTTCAAGTGAAGAATAAGGTGGAGGAATGTATGTATATGAAACAAGAGGGAGGTGAGTGTAGGAGAGCAAGAAGGGTGACCACATCCTAAAACATCATCACAACCTCACATCAACTCTAATCAAAGATCAAATCATTTCTCATCACTTCTAATCAACCAAAAGCAAGTGATGAGAATGGTATCTAAAGATTCTATCATAATAAATACATTTGCAAGAAAACCCTCCACAAAGTGTTATTTGCAAAACTGCAAATAACCCCCTCCATCAGAAAAGTCCGGCCGGGAAAGAACAAAGGAAAACCGGCCGGAACGGAATGCAAACTGGCAACTCCAGAAAACTGGTCCCGTAATAAATTACAGGAAAACCCCTATACTGTGCATACACACCCGCATCTGTATTCCGACCGGATACAAATGCAATGAGACAAAATCTACACTGTACTAAACTAGGATCCGGCTTAAACCAAAGCCGGCTAGTAAAATCCGTTCGATCCTGATCCGTGCAATACCACACGTATCTGATCGAACCCTGTCATATAACTATACGGCCACTAGTACAAAACTGTCCGATCCTGATCCGTGCAATACCGCACGTATTTGATCGGACCCTGCCATATCTCCATACGGCCTCTACAACGTTTCGTCCGAAAGCTTGAGTAACTGTAAGTGTGGTGGACTCTAAAGACTCATCAATACTATGGCTGTGGATTTAACCACTGGCACGTCAGAGGTATAAGCCAATACGTGACGGGCCACCAGCTATTGACCAAAAGGGACGTCGATGAGGAAGCTCACCCCGACACCCAACTGAGCCTGTCAGTGACAATATCCGTACAGTCCGGTCCGTTCGTCTATGAGGATCGCATGTCGGGCCTAGGGGGTTGGTAAAAGTCAGACCCCCAAAAGCGGTACAAGTCGTGTCGGAGTGTAGCCCAGAACGTCCTGAGATACTACTGGAATACCTACCAGTAAATCTCCTGCCTCGGCCGAGGGCTTTGCGTAATGGCTCTCCTAGACACAGCGCGACCTCACCCCCAATACCGGGAGAGACGAACCCCTGAAGATCCGCTCACTGCCTCCATGTGGCTCGGGACTGTACCCAACTAAAACCTGTTTGCACGACTCCTTTGAGCCGTGGTAGGGTAGTAATCAAAGCACAGTGGGAACTCACACGAGACAAATGACGATCTCAGGTCGATGAACTAACCTGTACACATGTCACCAGGGAACTGCTATCTGACATCTGGTATAAGACCAACTAGCAGGTTCCCGGCGAGTCCTGTCCGGTGTACTCATAACCCAATGAGCACCTGTATACATCTTAGGTGAACCAACTGACACCAGTGGCTTGTGAGACCGGCCACCGCCCCTCGTCGGGGTCTCGACTGTATACACTAGTCTACTAATGGAGTATCGATGCCCTGTCTCGAAACTCCTACGACTAGGGACCTTTTAAGGATGTGCTTATAGACCCCAGCTCCCACGTATATGATCGCCATCATACTGCTGGTCGTCAAGCAAGAATCCTAGGGGCTCTATCAACGTGTAATAGCGACATGTCAGGTCACCTAAAGCAGTACACGATGATAAAGATAAACCAGATAGCATACTATCATCTCGAGTAAGACTGTCCTACCGGGATAGGTCCTCCCTCAATCATTGCAATCACGTGCCTGTGATCCAATAATTGACTCTGAGGGTACTATCTCCAACAATCTCCCACTTGCACTCAAGGCTAATTATTGCGATGTCGCATACTCACAGCCCGTGTGATACCGAACACCCAACTCCTCTACTAGTCAGTCTCACAAAGCTCGTTTGTGAAACTATTGCGTTCGAGGAATAGCCTCAGTGAGTGGATCCGCTGTGATGTTTCTTTCTATGTCTCTCTATATCTCAAGTTCGCGGAGAAAGCCATCTCCCGAAATGAGCAATACCTGTCTTGGAATGTCTGGATGTCTGATGGGACCTAGTTCATAAATGAACTCCAAATCCAAACTTCTTAGACTGTATCGTCAACTGAACTTAATCAGTATCCTGCGCCATGCCACCCTCAGTATTGCCTTGGACCACCTGTCCAAAATACTGCCCCTCGTCAGAAGGAAAACTATAACTCTGACAACCTCCTTGTCGTCCATGTCACCTTGGAAGCCTGGAATGATAACTGTCTCCCAAATGAGGCTGTCGTTATCATATCCCTAGAACATCCACTTATGTTCTAAGACTACTTCCGACTGTTTCTCCAGGATTGGATCAATATCAACTTATTGCATCTAGTGCAAGAACAGCATCTGGTGTGGTACTTGACATTTCATGATTGACTCAATTGCCTAAGCAAGTGATCTGCCAATCATGTACATCCCTCTCTACTTTAGTCTATAAGACACCTTTAGAGAGGGTGACTCCATCAACTGCAGGTATACTACCGTGCCTGGAGTCGTCCATTCTAAATACTCATAGAATGCTGTCAAGGTACCCAGATTGGGAAACTACCCAAATCCAGATCCATAACCATAGATCTAGTAACCAGTATGTCTGATATAATGTCCAAGTCCTTTGTGGAGAAACCACTGTGTGACGACCAAAGTATAACCGATCGTAGTATAGGAATATCACTTCCTACTACCTTCTCAACAGATCCATCCCCTATTCTGATGACGTCAAACCTATGACTGTCACATCAGAAATAGATGATCTATCTCCGCTACATCTGCTTTAGTCTATAAATAGACATAAGCCTGATGTCCACCAATGCTTCCGCTGCTCCCACTGACTACGACAACCCTCTGGCAGAGTCATATAGACGTGCACTTCTAAAGCTAGTTTAGAACGACGCTATACTCATCCTCCCACCGGGTCTCGTAGCCTGGAACAACAACAATGGAAAGTATGGGTAAACAAGAACTTCCCTGTCACCGTCCTTGAGGCTACCGGAGTACCTCTCGGGTGCCTGAAGTTACCCACCGTATCTGCGGAGTGGCCAATGGAATGTCAAATCAGATTGAATCTTTAGGTTCCTTATTAAATCTTCAGTAATCGTTTGCGGTTCTGGAATTACTTCCAGTTCTACCATACTCCCACTAATGTTTTCTGAAAAAATCCATTTTTATTAAAACTGTTGCGAGTCTAGAACAATATTGCTATTGTTCATCCAGATGGTAGAAAGTCAACCCTCGTCATAGCCTGGGTCAACCCACAAACAGCCATTACAGAAACGTGCCTTGAGTTGTCCAGTGTCTGGTTTTAAGCATAAGCCGGACAACTTCCCGTACCTTAACATCGTTAAGATATGAACTGTTCTATATCCAATATAGAACCAGAGGCACTGATTCAATTGAACCAGATTCAAAACATGCAACTATCTCCAGTGCATGTAAACTAAATGGAAGGAGGCCGATCAGCTTTACTCAACTTAGGAATGCTTCCAATTATGAGTAACCTGAAAGAGAAGCAATTTCTCTTTATCATTACTATCAACTGAATACCATACACAAGTATCTACATCTTCGATCACTTTGAAGAATCCCGATACTTGCTACACCTGGTTCTCTACTCTATTCAAATACCTATAACTTCTCAAAATTCGGACCCTGCGTTTCTACGAAACACTTGTCTAAAAACTAGAGAAGTCATAAGTAAACTGAATATAGTACAAGGACCAACCCCTCTGTCCTAATGGACACTGGACAACATACAATACTCTGTATAAGTCCGCTGAGTCTAACAACTCTTTCACTGTGTGTCGTAGGTTGAAAACTGTACTTATGGTTGAGAAGAATTACACCGCTGTTTAATGCTCCTTACCTAACCATCCACTGATATTGGTAAATGTCATCGACATAATATCAAAAGGTATATCTCACTCTATGAAAATAGACGTACAGATATATCAATTTGAAATTGGTGCATAACCGCGGATATTCAAAACCAAAAAATTGCCGTCCGGCAAACAACCCAGGTGACTTCCTCAAATATCACCGATTACAATGAATCCCGATATAGTGAGGATGATCACCCAATTCCCAATAACTTACTCCCACTCATCATCTGTAAAACCATACAGATGTGAGAATCATACCTGGTAAATACATACCCTGGAGCAAGTGTCTAACTGGGAAATCAGTTTTCCATTAACAGTACACGGTGAAACTGAAACATTGAAATGTTTCGTCGGGGTATCCTGGTATTCCTAGTAATGCCTCTTCCATTATCCAGATTCACAACTGTAACCGTATAATTCTTTGCCATCTTTCTTAATCCCTTTCTATGTCTTTAGTCATTACCTTCTGCACACCCCTCTAGGCCAAATGGTTTTCTTCCTTTCCTACCGTTCGGCACCAGCCTATGGTTTGGAAGAAGACTATCCAAAAAGCATAAAGGGTGTGCTGTCCTAATCCTAGGAGCACTCGCAACGCGAGAGAAGGTGAAGATAAAAGACACCTGAATGTACTTTATTCCTATTTCTCCTGAACTAGGATCCATCCCCGAACTGGAACAAGTTCCTTTCGAGTTCGTATGTAACCATACGATGGATTATCCAATAAACTGGGATCTTCGTAGTAATACGGAGTGTCCTGGAGAAAAACAAAGGTGATTTAGGATTGGCGAAGAAATACTTGGTTTGGTCGTGAATAGCAGTCGCAACTTATTTTGCCCTCTTACTAATCCCTTGCTTTGTCTTAACTTAATACCTTCTGTACACCGTTTAGGCTAACTGGTTTTCTTCATTCCCTACCGGTCGGCACCAGCCTATGGTTTGGAAGAAGACTATCCAATTTGCGTAATAGGTGTACTACTCCTAAACCAAGGAGTACTCGCAACTTGAGAGAAGGTAAAAGGGAAAAGACAACTGAATATTCCTATCCGTTTTCTCCAGAACCGGGAACCATCCTCGAATTCCTTCGAGTTCGTATCTAACCATACGATGGTTTTGTCCAATGGAAGTGGACGTTCGTAGTAATACGGGGTGTCCTGGAGAAAAGGGTAAAAGTAGGAGTGGCAATGAGGTCTGCAACTCTGACAATCCAAAAGCCAGTGTTAAGAAGGTTCGGTCAACTTGGTCACTGAGTCAAAGTCCAGGGTCGGGTCAATGGTCGCTGCCAAAGAGAGAGAGAAAAGAAACACTCAGCGTGCACTCTAACCTAGATCAGAATGGTTATCACTTTATCTAATCTGGAAACCTCCCACTGTACCTCAAATTCTCCTCCAAACCTGAAAGAAGAATTAGTCGGGATCACCCGAGGAGTAAACCAACTCATCAGTGGGAATCGGGATCCAACTCTCATCGCATGATAACGTGACGGAATCCACTCACGTCACCACACTCCAGAAGGTATGCTCATGCCTGGCAAGTTTCGGTTCTTTTGAAACTCCCGATGTGATTTTTACCCCAAGCGGTTTATGACCTTGACTAGGTCAACAAACCATAAACCGCCAGTCAAGTTCAACCTGTCATTATTCTGGATTGCATTAAACTCACCCGTACGTGCCCTTGACTAGGTCAACAAGGCCGCACGACTGTCTTAACCAATCCCACTTATGCAACAAACAAGTACCACTTAGCTACCGAACACTACGTCTTGACTAGGTCAACAAACGCAGCACGAATACCAAATAATACCTGTAGGAAATGACGGAGGGCTACGACTGGTTTTTGGCGAAAAACCTTTAACGTAAAGAACTTGATATCGTTGAAGGAACTGCATAGCCTTTTATAAAAATATAGTGACGAAAACCTTTACTAAAGAGGTCACTCCCGGTGAAGGGATCTCGGCTCTTTCCCCGTAGAATGAGGTGTAGGATATTCCAACTGAATACCACGATGCAAAGCAAAAGTAATCGGCTATAGTGAAGTTATTGCCCTGACGCAAACTTTTGTCCAAGGGGTCACTCCCGGTGAAGGGATCTCGGCCCTTGCCTCGTCGACTGAGGAGCAGGATATTCCAACTGAATACCACGATGCAAAACAAAAGAGAACGTCCTTGCAATAACAGCTTTTTGAAAAGTGTTCCAACAACATCAGATTAGGTTTGTTTATCTTGCATTGATCCGAATCAATGCAGTCCCATCAATTGATCACACCACAAAGAACGAAAATATACTGACGTACGTATATGCCATCCGCATTCGCCACTGGGTCCCGTCATCACCCTTTAGGTTAGCTAACTAACGGCAGAGCGGGGACTGGACTAGCGCGGATGAAAAACATATACAACATCTACTAATATATATACCAATATATAGTATTTCGCTCAAGGCGTGAATAAAATGCAACATCACAGAAATGTACAGCATCACAGAACAATACAGATATCTGGAAGCCCCGGGTTTCACAGAGCCGCTGCTGAAACCCGACGTTCCCCTGGTCGTGTGGATAACCTGTGCAATGAAATCCTAGACCCCTACGGGCGCGGCAAGTCACCCGCCAAAACCTGAAGCGAGGCAGCCCCCTCCAGCACCGTGAATGGACCACCCAGCACTTCACGGAATCCGGTAACTTGGGCACCCCTCCTGGGTCAACCTGTACCCCCTACGAGTGCGGCGAATAGCCCGCCAATCCTAGAGCGAAGCCCCCTCCATCTCAATGCCATGAGATGCGGGCCCGTTGCCCTCTAGAACCCGGCTATCCGTGCACCCCTCCGCGGGGTAATCCTAGTACAGAAAGTAAAACATACATACACCGGGTACATCGACCGCAACCAGGTCGTGCCCCAAAAGAATAATACAAACAGGCAGTGACGGCAGTCCACATGTCGGACGCTCGCCCCGCAATACCAAATGTACATAATACAACAGCACTGTACTAGCATTGCATCCAGGCTATCCCCCACGACCGATCCGCAACAT
Source organism: Agapanthus africanus (assembly GCA_030015575.1). Lineage (NCBI taxonomy): Eukaryota > Viridiplantae > Streptophyta > Magnoliopsida > Asparagales > Amaryllidaceae > Agapanthus > Agapanthus africanus. The sequence goes on from JASDDO010000019.1 coordinate 830,946,484, forward strand.
CACAGCATAAACATAGAACATCAACGTGAAAATCACGTTCGCAAATCCGTCTAACCGGGCTATAGCAGTTAGACCGGATTTACCGATCGAGTGACATTCACGGTCGCAGATATAATGTAAATACTGTGAAATAATGTGTTTAAAATTTTCCGATTGACCAAAAATTAACAAGTGGGCCCCCAATCAAAACTGTAGCACTCACAGAAAACCTGGGCCCAATTTTAATATTCCAAAACCCATAAAATAAGCCCACAACCCCACTGAAAAAAGTTGGTGAAGTGAAGCCTACTTCCTGCGGCGGAAGCGCGGCCAATAAGGGGATAAGGCCGCGCTTCCGCGGTCGTACGGAACGATCACTTTACCAAATTTTTGCAGTAGGCTTAGAACTCCCTGCACATCATTCTGAGACCACCTGAAAAATTTTTAGACTCCAAAAAATTTCGACAGAAACTGATGTGCTAGAAAAATACGGTTTTTGGAAATTTCGGTCGATCGGAGACGCAAACACATCAAACGAAGCTAGGTAAGGTTAATGGCGTGGCTCTGATACCATGTTGCGCCACGGCAACGCCCCGGCCTCGTACCCGAGGCCAAAATGCGGAATCAAAATTTTTTCCTTACTCGGAAACCGGCGCTACCGCGGACAATGAAAACCCGGATCGTAACCATTAACCTAATGCTAGCAATCAAGAGATAGGGTGAGAAGTATACCGAGTGATCCGAGTCCTCCGGTCTTCTCGTCATCATCCCGATCTCCCGCGGAAAGTCTTGCCTCCACAACGTCGCCTCCTCGCCGGAAAGGGCACCACAACGCCTGCGTCTTTTACGGGCTCCCGCCTCAATACCGAGACAACTCGAGCATGAAGCCGGCAACTCGACATGCTCAAGATATGCTGTAGAATGTGTAGTGTAGTGTCTCACTTGGGGTTTGTTGCCATTTGAAGATGATGGAGGAAATGAGATAAGAAAAATGGTGCTTGCATTTTTCTAGCATGAATGAGATCAAGAAGATGAAACTCTCAAGAATGAAGAACTCTCTCCTTCTTCTTCTCTCTTTCTTTTTCTTCTTCTCTCTTTTCTTTTTCTTCTTCTCTCTTTTCTAATGAAAAACTTATCATCTTTTTCAAGTGAAGAATAAGGTGGAGGAATGTATGTATATGAAACAAGAGGGAGGTGAGTGTAGGAGAGCAAGAAGGGTGACCACATCCTAAAACATCATCACAACCTCACATCAACTCTAATCAAAGATCAAATCCTTTCTCATCACTTCTAATCAACCAAAAGCAAGTGATAAGAATGGTATCTAAAGATTCTATCATAATAAATACATTTGCAAGAAAACCCTCCACAAAGTGTTATTTGCAAAACTGCAAATAACCCCCTCCATCAGAAAAGTCCGGCCGGGAAAGAACAAAGGAAAACCGGCCGGAACGGAATGCAAACTGGCAACTCCAGAAAACTGGTCCCGTAATAAATTACAGGAAAACCCCTATACTGTGCATACACACCCGCATCTGTATTCCGACCGGATACAAATGCAATGAGACAAAATCTACACTGTACTAAACTAGGATCCGGCTTAAACCAAAGCCGGCTAGTAAAATCCGTTCGATCCTGATCCGTGCAATACCACACGTATCTGATCGAACCCTGCCATATAACTATACGGCCACTAGTACAAAACTGTCCGATCCTGATCCGTGCAATACCGCACGTATCTGATCGGACCCTGCCATATCTCCATACGGCCTCTACAACGTTTCGCCCGAAAGCTTGAGTAACTGTAAGTGTGGTGGACTCTAAAGACTCGTCAATACTATGGCTGTGGATTTAACCACTGGCACGTCAGAGGTATAAGCCAATACGTGACGGGCCACCAGCTATTGACCAAAAGGGACGTCGATGAGGAAGCTCACCCCGACACCCAACTGAGCCTGTCAGTGACAATATCCGTATAGTCCGGTCCGTTCGTCTATGAGGATCGCATGTCGGGCCTAGGGGGTTGGTAAAAGTCAGACCCCCACAAGCGGTACAAGTCGTGTCGGAGTGTAGCCCAGAACGCCCTGAGATACTACTGGAATACCTACCAGTAAATCTCCTGCCTCGGCCGAGGGCTTTGCGTAATGGCTCTCCTAGACACAGCGCGACCTCACCCCCAATACCGGGAGAGACGAACCCCTGAAGATCCGCTCACTGCCTCCATGTGGCTCGGGACTGTACCCAACTAAAACCTGTTTGCACGACTCCTTTGAGCCGTGGTAGGGTAGTAATCAAAGCACAGTGGGAACTCACACGAGACAAATGACGATCTCAGGTCGATGAACTAACCTGTACACATGTCACCAGGGAACTGCTATCTGACATCTGGTATAAGACCAACTAGCAGGTTCACGGCGAGTCCTGTCCGGTGTACTCATAACCCAATGAGCACCTGTATACATCTTAGGTGAACCAACTGACACCAGTGGCTTGTGAGACCGGCCACCGCCCCTCGTCGGGGTCTCGACTGTATACACTAGTCTACTAATGGAGTATCGATGCCCTGTCTCGAAACTCCTACGACTAGGGACCTTTTAAGGATGTGCTTATAGACCCCAGCTCCCACGTATATGATCGCCATCATACTGCTGGTCGTCAAGCAAGAATCCTAGGGGCTCTATCAACGTGTAATAGCGACATGTCAGGTCACCTAAAGCAGTACACGATGATAAAGATAAACCAGATAGCATACTATCATCTCGAGTAAGACTGTCCTACCGGGATAGGTCCTCCCTCAATCATTGCAATCACGTGCCTGTGATCCAATAATTGACTCTGAGGGCACTATCTCCAACAAAGTGTGCATGTAACAATATAACATTAATCATGTTTTGAACTGTACGGTTTTTTCTTTCTGCCAAACCGTTTTGTTGCAGCGTGTATGGTGTGGTAACTTGATGTATAATGCCATATTCATCAAAATAATTAGAACTAATATTAGATAAATACTCGCCACCCTTATTTCTTCTTAGAATTTGAAATTTTTTTCAAAAAAATTTCAACCTCAATTTTTAATTTCTTAAAACATTCAAAAGCCTCATCTTTTGTTTTTAATAAATAAACATATAAATATACAGAAAAGACGTCAATAAAGGTTATGAAATATCGTTTTCCACCTCGTGTCAAAATTCCATTTAATTCACATATATCAGAATGAATTAAATCTAAAACATTTGAAAATCATCTATTTTTGGAAAAGGCTTTTTAGTCATTTTAGATTGCACGCAAATTTCACATTTAGAATTATTACCATGGTGACCAAAAGATAGAAAACTAAGTTTAGACATGCTTTTGATAGTATTAGAGTTAATATGTGCAAATCTACTATAACATAAAGAATAAGAATAAACAATATAAAGAGAACAGTGATTTTCATTAATTCTCAATTTGTACATCCCATTATAAGAATATCATTTTCCAACAAATAAACTATTTTTCGACAAGATTAACTTGTTGGAATCTAATACAACACAAGTTTCACTTTTACAAACTAGATCGGTGGATACAAGGTTCTTTCAGATAAAAGGGACGTGAAGAACATTAATCAAAGTGAGTTTCTTTTCTGAAGTAAATTGAAGTTCAACGATTCTCTTTCCAACTACCTTAGCAACGTTGTTATTTCCCATTTGAACTTATTACCCATCGGGCACTTCTTAATAAATTTTGAGGAAAAAAATTATCATTGCAAACATGAACCGTGGCATCCGAATAAAACCACCAACCAAAATCCTTAGTAGTTATAAGAATTTTGGTCACTGCCACGCCCCGCTTTCCAAAATACACAAATTCGATAACGTGACAAAGTCAACCATGCTACATACGGTGAGAAAATATCCTTCCATAATCACATTATGGCTGTTGTTGGGGGTCAAAAATTACATCCCGATTGACCAAGTCAAAGTCAAAGTCAACCCCAAGCCAGGTAGGCCCAAGCCCAGGTCAAGTGGGCCCATGTCCAAGTCGAGCCCCGCGGCCGACCTCCCCCATGCCAAAATGAAATCATGTAATAAATAATTTTGATGTAATTTTTTATGCATGAATGTAAGAAAATGGGTATAAAGCCAAATTTTTGTAAAGACCATGGCTCATGTGCAAATAAATGAGCACATGTGGTATGGGATAGGCAAAATGCCATTTTGTAAAGCCCAACGGGCTATATGTAAAGTGTGTAGCCTATAAAGGCAACATGATAATGAAATAAAAAATAACTTTTTCCATTCTCTAAAACTCTAGGGTTTTTGTGCCTCCTTCTCCTTCCTCAAGGTTCTAAACCTTCTTCCCCTTTTTTGAATTAAATCAAGAGTTTTACTCTTTCTTTTCTAAAAATAAATAGTTTTTCACCACAAAATCCCTGAATGGGAGCTCAAATCTTCCATCAGATCTCAAAAAGGGAAGATTTTTAAATCTCACCCCCTTTCTCCAAGATCCAGTCAACCGAGAGGAAGAAGAAGGAGACCCATCTTCAAAAATCCCATCTTAGGAAGATCCGGGTCTAAAGGGGAGAGAAACAAAGGGGCCACCCCCCTTTGATCATTTCTAAAGATTTCTAAGAGTTTAACTCCATTCAAGATCTGTTGGAGTTCAACTCCATAAATTAATCTCTTTTCAGGAGTTTAATTCCAGAAGTCAAATCGGGAGCACAGCTCCCAGTGCAGGGACAAAGTCCCTTTTCCTGCTGACGCCCAGTGCCAACCACGTAGGGGCGCCGGCGCCCAGCGCCCGCGCGCCGAGCACGTGGGGGCCGGCGCCCAGCGCCCACATGCCAAGCGAGTGAGGCGCCAGCGTCCAGCACCCGCGTGCTAGGTACGTGAGGCCCTGGCACCCACACATCCTTTTGACGCTATTCTTCCCTTTTATTATATACACACACACTCCATAACACTGTCTACGTTAGAAAAAATTTCTAACGGGGTGTTGTCCCGCACCCCGCAAGGGGGATGCTAACCCCCTTGACCCCCGACCCGCTATCCGGGTAGCGGGACCACCGTAAAAACTCTGCGGGACCCCTGATATATCCAAAACCCCTTCATAACACAACACTGCACATTGAGTTCGCAAGACATGTTTGACCCGTCAATCGGAGGTTCTCTCGCTCCAAAGGCGAGGGGTAATTAACGGCAGCTTAGTTCGTGGCTGCCGGAGATTCGGATCCCCACAATCAATAAACCCCAGCCTACCCTAGGCAGGGGGAATCTGTAATGCGCATGACAAGCGTGTTAATGTCTATGCCCTAGGGGCCATTATTGTATCATACTAGATTGTATATTACTTAATGGAAGCTTGGGATATTCACAGTTAAATATACAGTCTTGCTAAAAATGGTAGTATGCTACTTGGTTTGTGTCTACTTTAATATGTGTATATGTCTCTTGTAACGTATCACTTATACATATTAGTAGAGCCCATAGGATCTTTGCTTGATTACCAGCGTCGTGATGGCTATCACACTAGTGGGGGCTGGGTAGTCTGTAAGCAACATCCTATACAGGTCCCTGGTCGATGGATTATCGAGATAGGGCATCGATATTCCGGAGTAGACTAAGTGTATACGCTTCTCATCCCAGTTGGGGAAATGGTCTGTCCCACAGCCATCAGTACGCCGTACTGGAGATAGTATACAGGTGCTCGTTAGGTTACGGGTACACCGGACAGGACTCGCCGAGGAACTGATTGGTTGGTATTATACCCATCGTCAGTTGTCAGTTCCCAGGTGACATGAGTACAGCATAGTCCGCAGACTTGACACTGCTGCTTCGCCTCGAGTGTGTCCCACTGTTCTTAGATTGCTACCCTACCACGGCTCAAAGGAGTCGTGCAAACAGGTAGCAGTTGGGTGCAGTCCCGAGCACTTGGAGGCAGTGGCGGTTAGATAGGATTCGTCTCTCCCGGTATTGGGAGATGATATCGCGATGTGTCAGAGAGCCATTACACAAAGTCCCTGGCCAGGGCAAACGAGATATACTGGTAGGTTCCAGTAGCTTCTCAGGGTGTAATGGGCTTCGCTCCAACACGACTTATACAGCTATTAGGGGACTGACGCTTGCCGCCCCCTAGGCTTGATATGCGATAGTCTTAGACGAACAGACCGGACTGTACGAAGATTGTCACATCAGGCTCAGTAGGAGTTCGGATGATTTTCCTCATCGGCCTTCTTATCGACATCTACCTGGGGACCGTTACGTACAGCTAGTGCCGCTTGCGGTCTGTGGTTAAACCCACTGCCAGCGTAGTGTCGGGTCTTTAGAGTCCCACACAGAGAGTTTCCCTACTCCAGGCGAAACGATATAGACGTCGTATGGTTTTACGACAAAGGTTCGGATGCATACGTGTGTTTACGCACATACGACTTTTCGGACAGTTTTTACTAGCTGGCTTTGGTTTAAGCCAGATTCTAGTATCAGGTTATTGGATTTATACAGTCTAAAGTTTTTTCCGTGTTTTCACGGATTGGAGGGGCGTTCTCGTAATTTGTCGAGAAGGTTCTAGAAGAGTGGTAACATGAGGGTTGAAGTGGCTTTTTCATGATTACTTTGTGTGACTCATTTATATGATTCATCATATCATTAATGCTTCATTAATGATCTAATGACTCACATGATGAATCACTCTCCTTGATTAAATGAAACATGGTGAATAATCAATTAATTGATATTATTTGATAATTCATTATGTATCATATGTTCAAGTGAGAAGGATTTTGGTTCTCACTCTCATCTTCTCCTTCTCTCTCCTCAAGCTCACTCCCTCTTGAAACCCTAACCCTAACCTCTCATGTGTTGAGATCAAGGGTTAGATAGACTAAAACATTCATAACCTCACTCTATATCCTCTAGGTAGCTTAGATTAGCACTTTAAGCAACCTAGTTATCTCAAGTTTGAGATTAAACTTGGCGTAGAAGCTTTCGGGTGGATCGTCTTTGATTCGAGGAGGCCGTGAAGTTGCCGATGTTCCAAGGAGCCTACGAGGAGTGGAGGACAGCGATGAAGACCCGAAGGACATGTAACGTGAGGTATAACTCCGGTACCGAGTAGTTAAACCTCTAGTATATCGTTAGCAATGGTTTAGATTACGATTCATGCGCTCAAGTCCGTGTTACGAAGCTTTGATAATCGTTTTTCATATATTCCGCCTCCCCGCGAGTTAGTGGGGTGCGTGACATGGACTTACAGTGGTATCAGAGCCAACTAAACCATTACTAGCTTGTTAGCAACTGATTAGAAGTTCGATCGACGGAAAAACACGGAAAACAAAACCCTAATCCTTGACAGTTTCTGTAAATTTTAAAAGTGTCGCAAAAATTTTTTGACATACCTTAAAATTCACAGCAGGGAATTGTAAGAAATCTGGGAAAATTCGAGGATGCAACTCGGCAATACGACCGCGGTTCCGCGGCAATAGAGAGCTTTTGCCGCGGAACCGCCGCCGAGTCAACGCCGAGTTGACTCGGAGTTTCACAGTAATTCATAATTTTGGGTTTTTTGTTTTCCTGTATATACTGTTTCTGCCCAGGTTGCTTCTGTGATGATTTGCTTTTGGGGTAGACACGGATATAGGTAATCAATCGATGTTCTAATCAATTTGCTAATTGGATCTTTATCTGTAATGTTTTATGTGTTCGTAAATCTCCCCTAACTGCTAGTATGTCGGTTGGTAGGGGGTTGCACATATCTGTGATGTTATATATAACTGTTTGTGTATATGAACTGTGTTGGAATGTTGTGATGATTAGCCGGGGTTTGGGATGTATTTAATATTCATTCATTCAATGTAAATGTAATTTGATGTAATATTATTTTGCGGGGCACATCCAGGTTGCGGTTGTAGCCACCGTTGTATTATTATTTCTTTTTACTGTTTTTGCTCCTAGGATAGACCCAAGGTGGGGTGCACAAACTACCGGGTATTTTGAAGTGTTGAGGCAGACCGCTTCACTTCTGGTACTTGGCGGGTCGTTTGCCGTACCCGTAGGGGTCTGGGGTGGGGTAATGGCTATTCATCACAACTGTGTAATCCGTCTTTCATTGCAGGCTCAAAAAAAACGTGGATTACTTGCATATCCAATAAAGTTTATCTGTGATCTGGAATGCTTATTATTGCGTCTGACGAATGTACAATATCTATATATAAATAGCTATTAGACGTCACTTATGTTTTACACCCGCGCTAGCCCAGCCCCCGCTCTGTCGTTAGTTAAGTAACCTAACGGGTGATGACGGGACCCCGTGGCGAATGCGGATGGCATAAGAGGACGTTGTATTTTCGTTGTTTTCTGCAATGATAGGTTAAATGATGGGACGCATTATTATAATGCAAAGAAAATAAACCATAGTTTAATCGTTGGAACAAATTTAAAAGAAACCACTCGGTTATTTTAAAAGATCGGATTTTTTAAAAATTGCGGAGCTTTAACCACTCCTTTTAAAAAGTATCAGGTTCCTTCGATTATATCAAGTTCACTACGTTCACGGTTTTGCCAAAACCATTCGTAGCCCTCCGTCATTTCATTTGGGTATTCAGTAGTATTCAAGCTATGTATATTTGGCCCTTAGTCAAAACATAGTGCTTGGTAGCTGCTAGGGTATTCATTTGTTGCATAGATAGATGCGTTGTTTTGGAACAGTCGTATTGCTTTTCTTGACCCTTAGTCAAGAGTATGTACGGGTGGGTTCAAATTAACCTGGATAATGATGGGTAGAACTTGACATGTGACTTATGACATATTTGGCCCTTAGTCAAAGTCATAAGAGCATGGGGCAAAAATCCACATCGGGAATTTCTAAAGAAACTGAAATTTGCAGAGAGGAGCATACCATTTTGGAGTTTGATGAATGTTGGTAGGATTCCTTCAACATTATCATACGATGATATCTTGGATCCCGATCCTACTGTGAGTATATACTACTTATCAGGAGATTCGTCACTTAACGATCAATGCTATAAACCAAGTAGGTGCCAAGAAAGGTGTCAGCGGGGTTACGCCCCCAGAGAAAAGAGGTTATTTAATTAAGGAACTTCGCGAAAGCGTTAGAAAACCTCCCTCGAAGTATCGACACTGGCCTGGCTGAACGGTTAAGCAAGTATTATACGGTGAGAATTGTCCTGGCTAATTCTTCTTTTATGGTTTGAGGAGGGATTCGAGAAACAGTGGGAGCCATCCTATTTAGATAAATTAAACCACTCTAAACTTACAAGAGCATCATGCTAATAGTATCTTCTTCTCTCTCTTAAATTGCAGCAACCCTGTGACCACACATAGGTTACATCTATATAATAATTTGACTGAATCTGACTTATATGACTGGCAAAAGTCTGTCCAGATATCCATTGCCTATGACAAGCTGGACCACCCTATTGAGGGACATTCCTATTGCTATGGGATTGGGCATTGGCAGAGTGATTGCAGGGCTTTAGAAGCCAGTAGCCAGGATACGAAGCATGTTGTGGCTTCAGCCTCAAGTGTATTTGTAATTGAAGACTGTATGTCAATAAACTCTACTTCCTGGGTACTAGATACCGGAGCAGGATCTCATATCTGTAATTCATTACATGCTTTGAGAAACAGTAGAGTTATAAAGGTAGGTGATTGGTCTCTCAGAGTTGCAAACGGAATAACAGTTAACGCTGAATCCGTGGGAGAATATCGCCTAGGTTTGACAAGTGGGCATATATTGATTTTACATAACTGTTTATATGTACCTAGTATGACTTGTAATATCATATCAGTGTCCTCACTTTCGAGAGAGGGATATGATTTTACATTCATAAGTGATGTAGTTAACATCCACCTAAATCAAGTTCTGATTGGGTCCGGTACATTAGATAACGGTATATACGTATTAAGTCAAGCTCAGGTTTTCAATGTCCAGAACACTCTTAAAAGAAAGTCTCCAGAAATAAATCAGGCTTTCTTATGGCATTGTAGACTAGGTCACATCAATGAGAGAAGGTTGACTAAGTTACATAAAGAAGGATATTTGAATCCGTTCGAATATCAATCTTATGCTACTTGTGAATCTTGTCTCAAAGGAAAGATGACAAAAACTCCGTTCACTGGACACGGAGTAAGAGCAAGCGAGCTCTTAGGACTCGTACACAGTGACGTGTGCGGTCCAATGTCTACACATGCGCGAGGTGGTTATTCCTACTTCATTACTTTTACGGATGATTTCTCTAGGTATGGATATGCCTTCTTAATGAAGCATAAATCCGAGGCCTTTGAGAAATTCCAAGAATACAAGAATGAAGTGGAAAAACAAACAGGCAAAAGTATAAAGACACTGAGATCTGATCGAGGTGGTGAATACTTAAGTGCCGAGTTCCTGGGTTACTTAAAAGAGAATGGAATTCTCTCTCAGCTTACTCCTCCATACACACCACAACATAACGGTGTATCAGAAAGGAGGAATCGAACCCTATTGGATATGGTTCGTTCCATGATGAGTAACGCTGAGTTACCGCGATCATTCTGGGGATATGCACTAGAATCAGCTGCATATCTTTTGAACCAGGTTCCCACCAAGACTGTGCCTACCACACCATATCAGATGTGGAGTGGGAAGAAACCCTATCTTCAGTATCTAAAGATTTGGGGATGTCCGGCTTATGTTAAAAAGCAGCATGCGGACAAACTCGAGGCACGATCAGTACTATGTAAGTTTGAGGGATATCCAAAGAACTCCAGGGGATATCTATTCTATTACGCAGAGGAACAAAAGGTTTTTGTTTCTCATAATACCCATTTTCTAGAATATCAGTTTTTAGAAAAAGAAACTAGTGGGAGCGAAATAGAACTGGAAGAAATTCCAGAAACACAAACTACTACTGAAAGTTTGGTAGAACCAGAAGTTCAAGAAGAACAGGACATCCCAACGCCACTCCGCAGGAGTAGTAGGCAATCTCATCCGTCCGAGAGATACTACGGTTTTCTCGTAGACGGGGATAGAGAGGATTGCACTATTGATTACGATGAGCCTACTAGCTTCCAGCAAGCCATTCAGAGCGGTGACTCAGTAAAATGGCTGGATGCAATGCGGACCGAAATGGAGTCCATGTACACTAACAAAGTATGGACTTTGGACATTGCTCCAGATGGGGTAAAACCCGTAGGATGCAAATGGATCTTCAAAAAGAAGATTGGTGTAGATAGACAGGTTGAAACCTATAAGGCTAGACTTGTTGCAAAGGGTTTCCGTCAAAGACCTGGTTTGGACTACGACGAAACCTTTTCTCCAGTGGCTATGCTTAAATCTATTCGGGTCCTTCTTGCTATTGCTGCCTTCCACGATTATGAAATCTGGCAGATGGACGTAAAGACGGCCTTTCTAAATGGTAATTTGGAAGAAAGCGTCTATATGGATCAGCCAGAAGGATTCATTCAGAGTGGGAGCAGCGGTAAAGTATGCAAGCTGCTTAAGTCCATTTATGGACTAAAGCAGGCATCGCGGAGTTGGAACATCTGTTTTGATAATGCTGTCAAAGAATTTGACTTTATCAAAAATCCAGATGAACCATGCATATACAGTAAGATTGTAGGGAGAGCTGTAGTATTCCTCGTCTTGTACGTAGATGACATTCTCCTAATAGGAAATGATATTCCTATATTACAATTAGTCAAAAGATTCTTGTCACATAAATTCTCCATGAAAGACTTGGGTGATGCCACCTACATTCTGGGGATCCGGATCTATCGTGATAGATCAAAGAGGATATTGGGACTTTCACAGTCCAGATACATAGACACCATAGTGAAGAGATTCAGTATGGAAGATTCTAAGCGCGGTAACCTACCGGCTTGTCACGGAATCACCCTCTCAAAAGATATGTCTCCCAAGACTGATTTGGAAAGGGATCGCATGTCGATTATACCCTACGCTTCTGCGGTAGGCTCTATAATGTATGCAATATTATGTACCAGACCAGATGTAGCATACGCATTGAGCGTAGTAAGCCGGTATCAAGCAAACCCAGGGGAGAATCACTGGATAGCAGTAAAGAACATTCTCAAGTACCTGAGGAGGACTAAGGAGATGTTCTTGGTATATGGCGGAAAAGACCTTCAGATGGAGGCCTTTGCCGACTCTGGCTTCCAGAGTGACAAAGATGACTCCAAGTCCATGTCGGGTTATGTCTTTACCCTCAATGGAGGGGCGGTCTGTTGGATGAGTTCCAAGCAGGAGACCGTTGCAGACTCAACGATGGAAGCAGAGTACATAGCTGCTTGCGATGCCGCAAAAGAAGTAGTCTGGATGAAGAAGTTCCTCATAGAACTTCAGGTGGTTCCTACCAGTGTTGATCCAATACCTCTGTATTGTGACAACAACGGCGCTATAGCTTTAGCGAAGGAACCCAGGTCCCATCAGAAGTCCAGACACATCTTAAGGCGGTATCACCTGATCAGGGAGATCATAGATCGCCGGGAGATCGAGGTGAAGAGAGTAAAGACGGAGGATAACATTGCTGATCCATTCATAAAGGCCATTCCTCAGACGCAGTTCAAGAGGCTATTCGAGATGATTGGTCTACGATATGCCAGCTCATGGCCCTAGTGCAAGTGGGAGATTGTTAGTGTATATGCCCTAGGGGCCATTATTGTATCATACTAGATTGTATATTACTTAATGGAAGCTTGGGATATTCACAGTTAAATATACAGTCTTGCTAAAAATGGTAGTATGCTACTTGGTTTGTGTCTACTTTAATATGTGTATATGTCTCTTGTAACGTATCACCTATACATATTAGTAGAGCCCATAGGATCTTTGCTTGATTACCAGCGTCGTGATGGCTATCACACTAGTGGGGGCTGGGTAGTCTGTAAGCAACATCCTATACAGGTCCCTGGTCGATGGATTATCGAGATAGGGCATCGATATTCCGGAGTAGACTAAGTGTATACGCTTCTCATCCCAGTTGGGGAAATGGTCTGTCCCACAGCCATCAGTACGCCGTACTGGAGATAGTATACAGGTGCTCGTTAGGTTACGGGTACACCGGACAGGACTCGCCGAGGAACTGATTGGTTGGTATTATACCCATCGTCAGTTGTCAGTTCCCAGGTGACATGAGTACAGCATAGTCCGCAGACTTGACACTGCTGCTTCGCCTCGAGTGTGTCCCACTGTTCTTAGATTGCTACCCTACCACGGCTCAATGGAGTCGTGCAAACAGGTAGCAGTTGGGTGCAGTCCCGAGCACTTGGAGGCAGTGGCGGTTAGATAGGATTCGTCTCTCCCGGTATTGGGAGATGATATCGCGATGTGTCAGAGAGCCATTACACAAAGTCCCTGGCCAGGGCAAACGAGATATACTGGTAGGTTCCAGTAGCTTCTCAGGGTGTAATGGGCTTCGCTCCAACACGACTTATACAGCTATTAGGGGACTGACGCTTGCCGCCCCCTAGGCTTGATATGCGATAGTCTTAGACGAACAGACCGGACTGTACGAAGATTGTCACATCAGGCTCAGTAGGAGTTCGGATGATTTTCCTCATCGGCCTTCTTATCGACATCTACCTGGGGACCGTTACGTACAGCTAGTGCCGCTTGCGGTCTGTGGTTAAACCCACTGCCAGCGTAGTGTCGGGTCTTTAGAGTCCCACACAGAGAGTTTCCCTACTCCAGGCGAAACGATATAGACGTCGTATGGTTTTACGACAAAGGTTCGGATGCATACGTGTGTTTACGCACGTACGACTTTTCGGACAGTTTTTACTAGCTGGCTTTGGTTTAAGCCAGATTCTAGTATCAGGTTATTGGATTTATACAGTCTAAAGTTTTTTCCGTGTTTTCACGGATTGGAGGGGCGTTCTCGTAATTTGTCGAGAAGGTTCTAGAAGAGTGGTGACATGAGGGTTGAAGTGGCTTTTTCATGATTACTTTGTGTGACTCATATATATGATTCATCATATCATTAATGCTTCATTAATGATCTAATGACTCACATGATGAATTACTCTCCGTGATTAAATGAAACATGGTGAATAATCAATTAATTGATATTATTTGATAATTCATTATGTATCATATGTTCAAGTGAGAAGGATTTTGGTTCTCACTCTCATCTTCTCCTTCTCTCTCCTCAAGCTCACTCCCTCTTGAAACCCTAACCCTAACCTCTCATGTGTTGAGATCAAGGGTTAGATAGACTAAAACATTCATAACCTCACTCTATATCCTCTAGGTAGCTTAGATTAGCACTTTAAGCAACCTAGTTATCTCAAGTTTGAGATTAAACTTGGCGTAGAAGCTTTCGGGTGGATCGTCTTTGATTCGAGGAGGCCGTGAAGTTGCCGATGTTCCAAGGAGCCTACGAGGAGTGGAGGACAGCGATGAAGACCCGAAGGACATGTAACGTGAGGTATAACTCCGGTACCGAGTAGTTAAACCTCTAGTATATCGTTAGCAATGGTTTAGATTACGATTCATGCGCTCAAGTCCGTGTTACGAAGCTTTGATAATCGTTTTTCATATATTCCGCCTCCCCGCGAGTTAGTGGGGTGCGTGACATGGACTTACAGTGGTATCAGAGCCAACTAAACCATTACTAGCTTGTTAGCAACTGATTAGAAGTTCGATCGACGGAAAAACACGGAAAACAAAACCCTAATCCTTGACAGTTTCTGTAAATTTTAAAAGTGTCGCAAAAATTTTTTGACATACCTTAAAATTCACAGCAGGGAATTGTAAGAAATCTGGGAAAATTCGAGGATGCAACTCGGCAATACGACCGCGGTTCCGCGGCAATAGAGAGCTTTTGCCGCGGAACCGCCGCCGAGTCAACGCCGAGTTGACTCGGAGTTTCACAGTAATTCATAATTTTGGGTTTTTTGTTTTCCTGTATATGCTGTTTCTGCCCAGGTTGCTTCTGTGATGATTTGCTTTTGGGGTAGACACGGATATAGGTAATCAATCGATGTTCTAATCAATTTGCTAATTGGATCTTTATCTGTAATGTTTTATGTGTTCGTAAATCTCCCCTAACTGCTAGTATGTCGGTTGGTAGGGGGTTGCACATATCTGTGATGTTATATATAACTGTTTGTGTATATGAACTGTGTTAGAATGTTGTGATGATTAGCCGGGGTTTGGGATGTATTTAATATTCATTCATTCAATGTAAATGTAATTTGATGTAATATTATTTTGCGGGGCACATCCAGGTTGCGGTTGTAGCCACCGTTGTATTATTATTTCTTTTTACTGTTTTTGCTCCTAGGATAGACCCAAGGTGGGGTGCACAAACTACCGGGTATTTTGAAGTGTTGAGGCAGACCGTTTCACTACACGGTGAGCACACACAGCAAGAGTAAGGATGGGGCCATCACATCTCAAATACAATCTGGTGTGAATGTAGCTGCCACTTCTCAAGACCAGCATCCTCTGGTAGGTAATGAAAACCCTTCCAGTGAGGCTAATAAGCAGAAAGATCCCTCGGTTCATGAGAAGTCATGCTCAAAAAGAAAAGATGAGCCAATCTTCCATCCTAATAATGCAGAGCAGCAACTTCTCCAAGAGCTCCGAAAACAGCTCAGAAGTAAAGACAAGGAGATGGACAAACTTTACTCCAAAATTGACGACTTGACGAATGTCGTGATGCAGCTCACGGCCCGAATTGCCTCTCAGCCGCCCAATCAAGCGCAGGGCCCTGCTCATGAACCGGGAAATGGTGTCCCGAGGCAGCCGACGCCTATTCCCTAAAATCCAAAGGTGGGCGGACCGCATGAAAGTCAGTCGCATCCTATCTCGGGAAATTTCTTGGCTACTGATGACAGTAGCCCGCTAACTCAAAATCAAATTATCGATTTGGTTGCCAACAAAGTCAAAACATTGGTAGCCGAAGCCGCAAAAAGATATCAGCAGCTGTGGGAGACCATATCCTGCTCAGTATGATCTGGTAGAATTTCCTAGCGGCTATGTCATCCCCAAATTCGGAAGATTTGATGGGACGGGAAATGCGAATTGGCACATCACCTATTTTAAAGACTCGTGTAGGAATACTGGGGGCAATGATGCGCTTCTCCTCCACCAGTTCGTTAATAGCTTAACCGATGTCGCTTTCGACTGGTACGCGAGCATACCGGATGGATCCATTACTACTTTCGTCCAAATGGAATCTCTATTCTGACAAAGGTTCATGAGTGTCAGCGATAAGATCACCATTGCCGACCTCATAAGGACCAACCCAAAGAACAATGAAAGCAGCATGGATTTTATAACCCGATGGCGCAATCTCTCCATCAAGTGTGAACCATTGATAGAGCAGGACCAATCTGTCGGCCTCCTTGTCGGAAATCTCAATAATTGGATGGCCCCGTTTCTATGCACAGCGGGTCTCAAAACATTTCAAGAGCTGACCAGGAAAGTCCAAATGTTGGAGCGCTCAAAGCAGGAGTCTTCCTCTGATTCCCAAAATAACAATAGGTCCTGGAGAAACCGAAGGGACGATAATCGCAAAGGCGGAAATTCCGACGATGCTGAATCTTTTAACACTTCGGCTAACCGAAATAAGTGAAGGATGAGCGGGCCTAATGCCAACCAGCCTCGGAAGCCAGTGTTCGGAGAGGGAGGAGAATCTCTACTAAAAGAGAAGCTGGTTAAGGTCTATTCCTTCAGAAGGGACAAAGTCCACTACGCCCTAAGAAACGATCTACAATTGCCGGAATCAAAATGACCGCAAGAAGCGAATATGACCGACGACCCCAAATACTGCCCCTATCACAGAGTAATAGGTCATGCTATTGAGGACTGCTTCATCTTCAAAGATTGGGTCGAAAAACAATACAAGGCAGGAGAGATAGAACTGTCTAAAGGCGTATTAACAAACAGTCAAGCTGTGACCGCCAATTTCACACAAACGGAGACCGAAGTCCTTCGTGAAACTGATTCTCTCAGACATCTGCCTTTATCTGAAAACAACTGACCACCACGTCGTTAAACTTGGAACGACCGACCACCACGTCATTAAACTGGGAACAATCGACCTCTAAGTCGTTAAACTGGGGATATAAAAATGTGTGGAAAAAAACTCCAAAGGCGAATGATGAGTCGCTCCTGGTACCATATTCCAGTGCAGTGATGCAGACGCCAACAAAAATCCAAATTCCCATATGGCGAATGATGAGTCAGTCCGGGTACCATATTCCAGTACAGCGATGCAGACGCCAACCAAAATCCAAATCCCCAGACGACGAATGATGAGTCGCTCCTGGTACCATATTCTGTAAGTGCACGGCGGCGCCCCGGCCGTCAATCCGACGCCGGAAACGCGGAAACGAAAAACTTTACAAACTAGTAAACCGGCACCACCGCGCACTTTTAACCCGGATCGGGCCATTAACCTAACTACTAGCTAACTACAAGATGGGAAGAGAGATATGCCGAGTGATCCGTGTCCTCCGGTCTTCTTGTCGTCGTCCCGATCTCTCACGGAAACTCCGGTCTTCGCCTCCTCGCCGGAACGGCACCACGTCGCCGGGTACTTTTACAGGCTCCCACCTCTTGACCGAGGCAACTCGGGCACGAAGTTGGCGAGCCGACGTGCCCAAGGTTTGCTGTAGGTTATTTGTAGAACTCTTTGTCTCTTGGGGTTTGTATGGAGTTGCCATATGGTGGAGGAATTGATATGTGAACTTTTTCTTGATGAACTTGGGGATTTTTCTAACATGAAAAGAACAAAAATCCCCATACCAAATTTTTGGACAGCCCTCCAAAGAGCTTGGCCGGCCAAAGTGAATGGAGAGGAGAGAATGAGAGAGGGAGTGTGTGTATCAAAAATGAGTGAGCCAAAAAACAAGAGAGAGAAAAGGGTTATCATGAAAAAGAAAATGATCACCCACTAAAACCCACACTCCATCAACCAATCATCTTATCACAAAGTCAAGCAATCATGAAGAAGTCAAGAAGTCAAGGGATGGTGCAATCATCATGACACAACAATATGCAAAAGGCCACCTCCCACAATGCTTATTTGCACAATTGCAAATAAGCCATCCTCCACCATTTATCGGTCAAAGAAAGATACAAAAAAAAAATGGCCGAAACCCGAAAATAAACTGGCAACTCCAAAAACTGATCCCGTAATAAATTACAGGAAAACCCCGCTATAGTATATACATACCCGCATTTGTATTCCGACCGAATACAAATGCAATGAGACAAAATCTACACTATCCAATACTAGGATCCGGATTAAACCAAAGCCTACTAGTATTAACCGTTCGATCATGATCCGTGCAATACCGCACGTACACGATCGAACCCTGCCATATCTCCATACGGCCTCTACAGCGTTTCGCCCGAAACTTGAGAAACTGGTCTGTGGGGGACTCTAAAGACTCGTCAACACTTTAGTTGTGGATTTAACCACTAGCACGCCAGAGGTATTAGCCAATACGTAACGGGCTACCAGGTATTGACCAAAAGGGACGTCGATGAGCGAACTCATCCTCACACCCTACTGAGCCTGTCAGTGACAATATCCGTACAGTCCGGTCCGTTCGTCTATGAGCATCGCATGGCGGTCCTAGGGGGTTGGTAAAAGTCAGACCCCCAAAAGCGGTACAAGTCGTGTCGGAGTGTAGCCCAGAACACCCTGAGATACTACTGGAATACCTACCTGTAAATCTCCTGCCTCGGCCGAGGGCTTTGTGTAATGGCTCTCCTAGACACAGCGCGACCTCACCCCCAATACCGGGAGAGACGAACCCCTGAAGATCCGCTCACTGCCCCCATGTGGCTCGGGACTGTACCTAACTAAAACCTGTTTGCACGTCTCCTTTGAGCGTGGTAGGGTAGTAATCAAAGTACAGTGGGAACTCACACGAGACAAATGACGATCCTCAGGTCAATGAACTAACCTGTATACATGTCACCAAGGAACTGCTATCTGACGTCAGGTATAAGACCAACTAGCATGTTCCCGGCGAGTCTTGTCCGGTGTACTCATAACCCAATGAGCACCTGTATACATCTTAGGTGAACCAACGGACACCAGTGGCTTGTGAGACCGGCCACCGCCCCTCGTCGGGGTCTCGACTGTATACACTAGTCTACTCTGGAGTATCGATGCCCTGTCTCGAAACTCCCACGACTAGGGACCTTTTAAGGATGTGCTTATAGACTACCAGCTCCCACGTATATGATCGCCCTCATACTGCTGACAGTCAAGCATGAATCCTAGGGGCTCTATCAACGTGTAATAGCGACCTGTCTGGTCACCTAAAGCAGTACACGATGATAAAGATAAACCAGATAGCATACTATCATCTTGAGTAAGACTGTCCTACCGGGATAGGTCCTCCCTCAATCATTGCAATCACGTGCCTGTGATCTAATAATTGACTCTAAGGACACTATCTCCAACAATCTCCCACTTGCACTCAAGGCTAATTATTGCGATGTCGCATACTCACAACCCGTGTGATACCGAACACCCAACTCCTCTGCTTGTCAGTCTCACAAAGCTCGTTTGCGAAACTATTACGTTCGAGAAATAGCCTCAGTGAGTGGATCCGATCTGATGTTTCTTTCTATGTCTCTCTATATCTCAAGTTCGCGGAGAAAGCCATCTCCCAAAATGAGCAATACCTGTCTTAGAATATGTCTGGATGTCTGATGGGACCTAGTTCATAAATGAACTCCAAATCCAAACTTCTAGACTGTATCGTCAACTGAACTTAATCAGTATCATGCGCCATCCTTCCCTCAGTATCCACCTGGACCACCTGTCCAAAATACTGCCCCTCGTCAGAGGGAAAACTATAACTCTGACGGCCATCCTGTCGTCCAGGTCACCTTGGAAGCCTGGAATGATAACTGTCTCCTGAACGAGGCTGTCGTTATCATATCCCTAGAACATCCACTTATGTTCTAAAACTGCTTCCGATTGTTTCTCCAGGATTGGATCAATATCAACTTATTGCATTTACTGCAAGAACAACATCTGGTGTGGTACTTGACATCTCATGATTGACTCAATTGCCTAAGCAAGTGATCTGCCAATCATGCACATCCCTCTCCCCTTTAGTCTGTAAGACACCTTTAGAGAGGGTGACTCCATCATCTGCAGGTACACTACCGTGCCAGGAGTCGTCCATTCTAAATACTCATAGAATGCTGTCTAAGTACCCAGATTGGGATACTTCCTAAATCTAGATCTAAAACCATAGATCTAGTAACCAGAATGTCTGATATAATATCCAAGTCCTATATGGAGAAACCACTGTGTGACAACCAAAGAATAACCGATCGTAGTATAGGAACATCACTTCCTACTCTGCGTATATCATCCAAATGCCAGGACATCACACCCTACTACCTTCTTAACAGATCCATCCCCTATTCTGATGAAGTCAAACCTATGACTGTCACATCTGAAATAGATGATCTATCTCCGCTACATTTGCTTTAGTCTATAGATAGACATAAGCCACTTGTCCACCATGCTTCCGCTGCTCCCACTGATACGACAACCCTCTGGCAGAGTCATATAGACATACATTTCTGAAGCCAGTTCAGAACGAAGATATACTCATCCTCCTGCCGGGTCTCATAGTCTGGAACAACAGTAATGAAAAGTCTAGGTAAACAAGAACCTCCCTGCCACCGTCCTTGAGCATACCGAAGTACCTCTCGAGTGCCTGAGGTTACCCACCATATCTGCGGAGTGGCCAATGGAATGTCAAACCAGATTGAATCTTTAGGTTCTTATCAAATTTTCTGTAATCGTTTGCGGTTCTGGAAACACTTCCAGTTCTACCATACTCCCACTACTGTTTTCTGAAAAAAAATCCATTTTTATTAAAACTGTGGCGAGTCTAGAACAATATTACTATTGATCTTCCAGATGGTAGAAAGTCAACCCTCGTCATAGCCTGGGTCAACCCACAAACAGCTATTACAGAAACGTGCCTTGAGTTATCCAGAGTCTGGTTTTAAGCATAAGCCGGACAACTCCCCGTACCTTAACATCGTTAAGATACGAACTGTTCTATATCCAATATAGGACCAGAGGCACTGATTTAATTGAACCAGATTCAAATCATGCAGCTGTCTCCAGTGCATGTCAACTAAATGGAAGGAGGCCGATCAACGTTACTCAACTTAGGAATGCTTCCAATTATGAGTAACCTGAAAGAGAAGCAAGTTCTCTTAACCATTACTATCAACTGAATACCATATACAAGTATCTACATCTTCGATCACTTTGAAGAATCCTGATACTTGCAATATCTGGTTCTCTACTTTATTCATATACCTATAACTTCTCAAAACTCAAACCTTGTGTTTCTACGAAACACATGTCTAAGAACCAGAGAAGTCACAAGTAAACAGAATCTAGTACGAGTACCAACCCCTCTGTCCTAATGGACACTGGACAACATACAATACTCTGTATATGTCCCCTGAGTCTAATAACTCAATCCATGTGTGTCGTAGGTTGAAAACTGTACTTATGGTTATGAAGAATTACACCGCTGTTTAATGCTCCTTACCTAATCATCCACTGATATAGGTAAATGTCATAGACATAATTTCAAAAAGGTACATCTCACTCTATAAAAATAGACGTACAGGTATATTAATTTGAAATTGGTGCATAACAGCGGATATTCAAGACCAAACATTTGCCGTCCGGCAAACTACCCAGGTGATTTCCTCAAATATCACCAATTACAACGAATTCCGATATAATGAGGATGATCACCTAATTCCCAATAACTTGCTCTCACTCATCATCTGTAAAACCACACAGATGTGAGAATCAAACCTGGTAAATACATACCCTGGAGCAAGTGTCTAATCGGGAAATCAGTTTTCTTTTAACAGTACACAGTGAAACTGAAACATTGAAATGTTTCGTAGGGGTATCCGGGTATTCCTAATAATGCCTCTTCTATTATCCAGATTCACGACTGTAACCGTGTAATTCTTTGCCACCTCTCCAAATCCCTTTATATGTCTTAAGTCATTACCTTCTGCACACCCCTTTAGGCCAAATGGTTTTCTTCCTTCCCTGCCGTTCGGCACCAGCCTATGGTTTGGAAGAAGACTATCCAATAAGCCTAATGGGTGTACTGTCCTAATCCTAGGAGCACTCGCAATGCGAGAGAAGGTGAAGATAAAAGACAACCGAATAAACCTTATTCCTATTTCTCCTGAACCAGAATCCATCCCCGAACTGGAACAAGTTCCTTTCGAGTTCGTATATAACCATACGATTGAGTATCCAGATAAACTGTGGATTTTCGTAGTGATACGGAGTGTCCTGGAGAAATACAAAGGTGAAGTGGGAGTGGTAATGAAGTACTTGGTTTGGTCATGAATAGCAGTCGCAATTTACTTTACCCTCTTACTAATCCCTTGATATGTCTTTACTTAATACCTTCTACACACCATCGTTATGCTAATTGGTTTTCTTCATTCCCTACCGTTCGGCACCAGCCTAAGGTTTGGAAGAAGACTATCCAATTTGCGTAATAGGTGTACTATCTCCTAAACCAAGGAGTACTCGCAACCTGAGAGAAGGTAAAAGAAAAAGACAACTGAATAGTCCTATTCGTTTTCTCCAGAACCGGAAACCATCCTCGAATAAATTCCTTCGAGTTCGTATATAACCATACGATGGTTTTGTCCAATGGAAGTGGACGTTCGTAGTAATACGGGGTGTCCTGGAGAAAAGGGTAAAAGTAGGAGTGGCGATGAGGTTTGCAACTCTGACAATCCAAAAGCCAGTCTTATAAGAAGGATCGGTTAATTTTGGTCTCTGAGTCATAGTCTAAGGTCGGGTCAATGGTCGCTGCCAAAGAGAGAGAGAGAAAACAAACACTCAGTGTGCACTCTAACCTAAATTAGAATGGTTACCAATTTATCTAATCAGGAAACATCCCACTGTACCGTCAAATTCTCCTCCAAACCTGAAAGAAGAATTAGTCGGAATGTCCCGAGGAGTAAACCAACTCATCAGTGGGAATCGGGATCCAACTATCACCGCATGATAACGTGACGGAATCCACTCACGCTATCATACTCCAGAAGGTATGCGCATATCTGGCAAGTTTCAGTTTCTTTTGAAACTCCCGATGTGATTTTTTTTGCCCCATGCTCTTATAACCTTGACGAAGGTCAACAAATCATAAGTCACATGTCAAGTTCCACCCGTCATTGTCCAGGTTAATTTGAACCCACCCGTACAAGCCCTTGACGGAGGTCAACAAGGCTATATGACTGTCCCAAACCAACGCATCTATCTATGCAACAGAAAAGCAACAAGCAGCTACCATACACTATGCCTTGACGAAGGTCAACAAACATAGCATGAATACTACGTGTTACCCGTCTGAAACGACGGAGGGCTACGAATGGTTTCTGGCGAAAACCTTTAACGTAATGAACTTGATATCGTTGAAGGAACTAGATAGCTTATATAAAAATATAGTGACGAAAACCTTTGCTAAAGAGGTCACTCCCGGTGAAGGGATCTCGGCTCTTTCCCCGTAGAATGAGGTGCGGGATATTCCAACTGAATACAACGATGCAAAGAAAAAGTAATCGGCTATAGTGAAGTTATTGCCCTGACGCAAACTTTTGTCCAAGGGGTCACTCCCGGTGAAGGGATCTCGGCCCTTGCCTCGTCGACTAAGGAGCAGGATATTCCAACTGAATACCACTGTGCAAAACAAAAGTGAACGTCCTTGCAATAACAGCTTTTTGAAAAATGTTCCAACAACATCAGATTAGGTTTGTTTTTAACTTGCATTGATCCGAATCAACGCAGTCCCATCAATTGATCACACCAATAAAGAACGAAAATAATGACGTACGTATATGCCATCCGCATTGGCCACTGGGTCCCGTCATTACTCGTTAGGTTAGTTAACTAACGACAGAGCGGGGCTGGACTAGCGCGGATGCAAAACATATACAACATCTATTAGTATATATATAATATATAATTTTTCGCTCAAGGCGTGATAAAATGCAACATCACAGAAATGTACAGCATCACAGAACAATACAGATATCTGGGATCCCCGGGTTTCACAGAGCCGCTACTGAAACCCGACGTTCCCCTGGTCGTGTGGATAGCATGTGCAATGAAATCCTAGACCCCTACGGGCGCGGAAAGTTACCCGCCAAAACGTGAAGCGAGGCAGCCCCCTTCAGCAACGTGAATGGACCACCCAGCACTTCACGGAATCCGGTAACTTGGGCACCCCTCCTGGGTCAACCTGTACCCCCTACGAGTGCGGCGAATAGCCTGCCAATTCTAGAGTGAAGCCCCCTCCGTCTCAATGCCATGAGATGCGGGCTCGTTGCCCTCTAGAACCCGGCTATCCGTGCACCCCTCCGCGGGGTATTCCTAGTACAGAAAGTAAAATATACATACAGCGGGTACATCGACCTCGACCCGGTCGTGCCCCAAAAGAATAATACAAACAGGCAGTGACGGCAGTCCACATGTCGGACGCTCTCCCCGCAATAACAAATGTACATAATACAACCAAAACTGTACTAGCATTGCATCCAAGCTATCCCCCACGACCAATCCGCAACATCACAGCACAATCACAGAACATCAACGTGAATGTCACGTTCGCAAATCCGTCTAACCGGGCTATAGCAGTTAGACAGGATTTACCGATCAAGTGACATTCACGGTCGCAGATATAATGTAAACACTATGAATTAATGTGTTTAAAATTTTTGATCGATCAAATTTACCAAGTGGGCCCCAAGCACTACTGTAGCACTCAAAGAAATCTGGGCCGAAAAAATAACATTCCAAAAACCCTATTTTACACTCAGGAGGCCTCTGTAAAAAATTGGTGCAATGATTCCATTTTCTTGCCGCGGAACCGCGGCCCAAACAGGGGTTTGGCCGCGGTTCCGCGGTCCTTCTTGGGAATCAATGCATTGAATTTTCACAGTATGCTTAAAATTCCCTTCACATCATTCTGCAACTACCTGAAAAATTTTTGGAGCCAAAAAAAATTCGACAGAAACTGATGCACATGAAAACGCGGTTTTCGGAATTTTTCGTTCGATTGAAAATGTAAACACATTAAACCAAGCTAGACTAGGTTAATGGCGAGGCTCTGATACCACTGTAAGTGCACGGCGGCGCCCCGGCCGTCAATCCGACGCCGGAAACGCGGAAACGAAAAACTTTACAAACTAGTAAACCGGCACCACCGCACACTTTTAACCCGGATCGGGCCATTAACCTAACTACTAGCTAACTACAAGATGGGAAGAGAGATATACCGAGTGATCCGTGTCCTTCGGTCTTCTCGTCGTCGTCCCGATCTCTCGCGGAAACTCCGGTCTTCGCCTCCTCGCCGGAACGGCACCACGTCGCCGGGTACTTTTACGGGCTACCACCTCTTGACCGAGGCAACTCGGGCACGAAGTTGGCAAGCCGACGTGCCCAAGGTTTGCTGTAGGTTATTTGTAGAACTCTTTGTCTCTTGGGGTTTGTATGGAGTTGCCATATGGTGGAGGAATTGATATGTGAACTTTTTCTAGATGAACTTGGGGATTTTTCTAACATGAAAAGAACAAAAATCCCCACACCAAATTTTTGGACAGCCCTCCAAAGAGCTTGGCCGGCCAAAGTGAATAGAGAGGAGAGAATGAGAGAGGGAGTGTGTGTATCAAAAATGAGTGAGCCAAAAAACAAGAGAGAGAAAAGGGTTATCATAAAAAAGAAAATGATCATCCACTAAAACCCACACTCCATCAACCAATCATCTTATTACAAAGTCAAGCAATCATGAAGAAGTCAAGAAGTCAAGGGATGGTGCAATCATCATGACACAACAATATGCAAAAGGCCACCTCCCACAATGCTTATTTGCACAATTGCAAATAAGCCCTCCTCCACCATTTATCGGTCAAAGAAAGATACAAAGAAAAATGGCCGAAACCCGAAAACAAACTGGCAAATCCAAAAACTGATCCCGTAATAAATTACAGGAAAACCCCGCTATAGTATATACATACCCGCATTTGTATTCCGACCGAATACAAATGCAATGAGACAAAATCTACACTATCCAATACTAGGATCCGGCTTAAACCAAAGCCTGCTAGTATTAACCGTTCGATCATGATCCGTGCAATACCGCACGTACACGATCGAACCCTGCCATATCTCCATACGGCCTCTACAGCGTTTCGCCCGAAACTTAAGAAACTGGTCTGTGGGGAACTCTAAAGACTCGTCAACACCTTAGTTGTGGATTTAACCACTAGCACGTCAGAGATATTAGCCAATACGTAACGGGCTACCAGGTATTGACCAAAAGGGACGTCGATGAGCGAACTCATCCTCACACCCTACTGAGCCTGTCAGTGACAATATCCATACAGTCCGGTCCATTCATCTATGAGCATCGCATGGCGGTCCTAGGGGGTTAGTAAAAGTCAGACCCCCAAAAGCGGTACAAGTCGTGTCGGAGTGTAGCCCAGAACACCCTGAGATACTACTGGAATACCTACCTGTAAATCTCCTGCCTCGGCCGAGGGCTTTGTGTAATGGCTCTCCTAGACACAGCACGACCTCACCCCCAATACCGGGAGAGACGAACCCCTGAAGATCTGCTCACAGCCTCCATGTGGCTCGGGACTGTACCTAACTAAAACCTGTTTGCACGTCTCCATTGAGCGTGGTAGGGTAGTAATCAAAGTACAGTGGGAACTCACATGAGACAAATGACGATCCTCAGGTCGATGAACTAACCTGTACACATGTCACCAGGGAACTGCTATCTGACGTCAGGTATAAGACCAACTAGCATGTTCCCGGCGAGTCCTGTCCGGTGTACTCATAACCCAATGAGCACCTGTATACATCTTAGGTGAACCAACTGACACCAGTGGCTTGTAAGACCGGCCACCGCCCCTCATCGGGGTCTCGACTGTTAGTTATATGTATGCCCTAGAGGCCATTACTGTATATTGGATGTATATTGTAGTGGATGCTGGGACATATATAGGTAGGACTTTCTTGCTCGACATGATAGTACGCTATCTGGTTGCACTTTATCTTAACATGTATACTTTCTGTCTCTCTGATTACATGTTGATAAAGCCCATAGGATGTGTACTCGACTTCCAGGACTATGATGTAGATCATACTAGTGGGGCCTGGGTAGTCCATGAGTACATCCTTGAATTGTTCCTAGTCGTGGGAATATCGAGACGGGGCATCGATATTCCAGAGTAGACTAGCGTATATCTTCTCGACCCATGTGATGGGCGATGGATGATCACATATCCATTGGTGTTTGACATCGAAGATGGTATGCGGGTCCTCAGTGGAGACTGGGTACACTGAACGGACTCGCCGAGAACTCCCAGATGGTATTATACCTCACGTCAGATGGCAGTTCTCTGGTGACACTGGTACAGCTTAGTCTGTTGACCCGAGATCGTCATAGAGTCTTGTGTGTCTCCCACTGTGCTTTGATTTCCACCCTACCACGGCTCTACTGAGTCGTGCAAACAGGTGGTTTTTGGGTACAGTCCCGATTCACATGGAGGCAATGAGCGATAGGAGGGGATTCGTCTCCCCCGGTATTGGGGGTTGATGTTGTGCTATGCTCGACTGGCCATAATAGGAAATCCCTGGCCAGGGTTGCAGTGATATACTGGTAAGAGTTATCAGTAGTTTCACGAATGTTATGGACCTCAAGTCGGCATGACTTATCGAGCTATTGGGGTCTGACGTTTACCACCCCTAGGCGAGATATGCGACATATCAGACGAACAGACCGGACTATACGATAAGTGTTACTGGTTGGATTCACTGGAGTGTGAGCGGGCTTGCTCGTCGATCTTCAGATCACTCAATACCCGGGTAGCCGTTACGTTTAGCAGACCGCTTGCGGCTTGTGGGTGTTTGATATGATCATCATCTGCTGCAGGCGTATTGACGAGTCTTTAGAGTCCTACACAGAGGTTTCCTGGCTCAAGCGAAACGAAATAGGAGCGCATATGAGATATGTGCGGGACCAAGAATAATGCGAGTATGTGATACCGTATTCTATTCTCGCGATGAATGTATCGAATGGTTGTATGCGATATAACCTAGTTATCGAATCAAGTATTGATTCGATAAGCCGATACATTGAATACTAGTCGGTTGTGTGCGACATGACCGGATCATTGAATCAAGTGTTGATTTAATGATTTAATGCATAATTATATATTTGATATATTACTTTGTGTTAACTAGTATTGGTTCACTTTAAATGGATTTTCTCACTCGGCTTGTACACATTGTATATGTGATATACTTTTGTGCACATGCTTGTTTCATATATGATGATATATGATAGCTAGGGTTTGTGTAAAGAGTTAATACCTTGGTTAAATAAATGGTTAAGGTTTTTATTCATTTTATTCATTTATTCTTTTATTCTTTTAGAAAAAGAAAAAGAAATGAGATAAATGGTGGCATTCTTTTCATTCATGAAGCTTCATGAATACTTTGACCATGTCACCATTTTTGTCTTCTTTTTAAACCTAACCATTCTCATTAACTCAAGTTAGCTCTCTACACTTTACCATAGTCATTATTATGATAAGAATTATCATTCTAATATATTCTATTTATTCTTATCATAATTTTTTTAGCTTCTTCTTCTTCTTTCTTCAAGTGAAGAAAAGCTTGACCATCAATGGCAACTTGATGAAATGAGTGAGAAATCCAATTCTAAAGTCTACCCACTTCCTATTTCTTCATCCTCTACCTCTTGCCAAGTAGTAGAGTGTGTTTCCTTCACAAGTTTTCATGGCAAGGTGAAGGTGGAGCTTGATTTAGCGATGCCTCGACGTAGATCATCTTCGGCATGGACATCGACGACCTAGCTCGCTTATTCTTCGACGAAGCCGACGTTGGAGTCCGGATTCTTTTTGGACAGCGGAGGGGACTTCGTTGTGGAGCTTAGGAATTGGCGGACCGGATCTACAAAGGTTGTAGCCCCTTTCTTTTAGATACATTTCCGTTTACTTGCATGCTTTGCCTAAATATCTAGTAAACGATCCGTTCTAGGTTTTCTTGGCACCGTAATTTTTAGAAATTGGCGTGTTTGATCACTTGTGAGACTTCACTAGAGTGCCTAGGAACCCTACAGTGGTATCAGAGCCTAGCTAGAGCCTTAGGCGAAGTCCCGACGGAGTTAGAAGTCCGATCGACCCAAAACCCCGACTTGAAAAATGCTCTCTGGAAATTTCTGTAAAATGTGGATTTTTTGGAATTAAAAATATGCAGAGAAATGTGCAGGAAATTCTAAGGCAAACTGAAGAAAACGACAACCTGATTCAACAGTACGGCCGCGGAACCGCGGCGTTGACCCCCATTTTGCGGCGGTTCCGCGGCCGTCTGTGATGATTAGCATGTGTGTTTTCTTCAGTTGTTTGTGTTGGTGTTTCTTGTGTGTTCTGGATGTTTTTAATATTTATTCCAAAGTTGTATTTTCTGAGTTGTATTGGGGACTCGGTGTATTCGATCGGACTGTCTAATTTTGTCGGTGTGCTTTTCCGGGTATTTTTAGAATATGTTAAAAAGTTCGACCGGATATAAATACCCACTTTTTCCCCTGCCGGGAAATTTCCAATTGTTGGATTTTTCCGTAGTTTAACGACGTTCTAAGTAGTGCAAGTAACGCGATGGACCCTCTAGAAGACAACAAACCTTAACTCGATTATGTGACCGTCTTGAACTGCCCTTTGAACCTTCGGGTTTGGGGCAGTACGGCGTGCCACGTGTAAGGCGTTGGCTTGACCCTTCTACGGCTGGACCGTTGCTACTGAGGCACGAACTGAATGTTGTTAGACTTATTTCATGTGTTGAGCTGTATCGGGAAAACTTGGGTGTTCGATTGTTCGATCGAAAAGTTTAGCATTTTCTATTTATCCGGAATTTGATACAATAATTGGAATTCGCAAATAGTTATGAGATAACGGAATGAATATTATAAACATAGCAGTTTAGTCTCACTTGATCGGTTGCCACGGAATTTTGATGTGATCAAAAGTCCGTCGCAATCACGTAGCGTACGCGAATACTCACCGGGTAAACTTAATAGACAGCCTCACTCCATAGCCCCGACCAAGTGACTGTAGGAGAACCCCGTCGCCGAAAGCATCCGTTCGGGTGCTCGCGGTAGCGGTGTTCCGCCTTGGTGCATTTCGTCGACGGTATCAGGGGTGCGGCCGTCTACAGAAGTTTGCGACGAGCATTCGATCAGAATGTCGGGAATCCTGTTGAATTGCCCGACTTGATATTGAAAAGTGTTTTCGATAATGAGACTAAAATGCGGGGTTTATAACTGTTAGGCATGCGATGTCTAAGTAATTCATTTGGTCAGGCATGCGATGTCTGAGGTGATTGCGGATTCCAACTGTTGTAGTTTTACACTTTCTTTTCTGTAACCGTAAGTGTAATATGTGATATCGCCGGTTTCGTTGCTATATGTCAACGACAATTGGGATACACATGTTTGCTTACGTTGATGATATGAGATGTTATGTGTTGCTGGATATGTTATATTGGATCGTCGTGTTTGAATAGCCGGGGGTTTTTATGTGAGATGAGTGTTTTTTCATTTTCATTTATGTAGAAACTTGTATGTAATATTCTTTTATTGGGGCACTTCCAGGTTGCGGAAGTTGTCACCGTTGATGTATATTATTTACTTTTTTGCACTAGGATAGACCCAAGGAGGGGAGCACAAGTAACCGGGTTCTGGGGTCCAGTGGGAGACCAACTCGAGGAGTCGAGTCCGGGTCTCCTAACCCTAGAATTGGTAGGGTTGCTTGCCGCTCTCGTAGGGGTCTAGGGGTGTGGGCTTGGCTATTCATCACGACCGTGGAATCCGTGTTTTGTACTGGCTCGTATTGAAAATACGGACGTCCTAGTATATCCAATATTTCATATGTTTCTTCTGCTGTGATTTATCTGTGATCATGTGATGTTCTGTGACAGGTATTATATATAGTATATATGATATATTATATAGACGTTGCTTATGTTTTACACCCGCGCTAGCCCTGCCTCGCTCTGGCGTTAGTTACCTAACCTAACGGTGCAGACGGGACATCGAGGCGAATGCGGATGGCATAAGCATACGTTATATTTATCTGTGATGGTTAGGTGGACTTAAATGATGGGATATTCATTAATGAGATTAATGAAAGAAAATAAACCTAATTGATGTTGTGGAATCGAATTTCAAAATAAAAACAGGTAGCTACAGTTCTTGCTTTGCATCGCGGTGTTCATTATAGAACATCCTGCACCTTATTCGATGAAGAAAGGACCGAGATCCCTTCACCGGGAGTGACTCCTTTAGCAATAACTGGCAGATGCTACAACCCTCGGTTTGTCTTTGATCGCTTCTATAGTTTCCGCTTTGCACAGTGATATATATGATATATCCCGCACCTCATTCGACGAGGAAAGGGCCGACGATCCCTTCACCGGGAGTGACCCCTTTAACAAAACTAGAAAAGCCTCAAAAACATTCCATTTAAAAACCATTTGATTCCGCAATGAGATCAAGTTCAAAGCGTTAAAGGTTTTCACAAAAACCAGCCGCAACCCTCCGTCATTTTAGGAAGTAGAGTACTTAGTATTCGTGCTGTGTTTGTTGACCATAGTCAAGACACAGTGTACGGTAGCTAAGTGATGTCTTCCTACACCGCATATGATGCGATTAGTTAGGACAGTCGCGTGACTTTGTTGACCTTAGTTAAGGGTCATGTGGATGGGTCTAATTAATCACGAAATGACGGGTAGAACTTGACTAGTACTTATGATTTGTTGACCATAGTTAAGGTCATAGGTGCCAGGGGTAAAAATCTTTATCGGGAGTTTCAAGTGTTGAAATTTGCAATGAGATTGCATACCTTCTATGTGATAGTTGGATCCCGATACCCACTGCGAGTAATTGTTACTCCTGGGAGAGTTTTGCACTTTGCAATTAGCCGATCAAGTAGGTGTCTAGAAAGGTGTCAACGGGGTTACGCCTCTGGGAAAATGAGGTTTTCTGTAATTAGGTCCGTGCGAAAGCACGGGGAACCTCCCTCAAAGTACCGACACTGGCCTGGCTGAAAGATTGGCGAACTTGTAGAGTGTAATTAATCCCGGCTAGTCTTTCCTTTTAAGGTTTGAAGGAAGATTTGATAAAAACAGTGGGAGCCATCCTGATTAGATAAAATATATAACCAATCTGATCTTGCAAGAGCGCACGCAGAGTGTTTTCTTCTCTCTCTCTCTCCTGGTAGCGACCATATCACGCCTTAATCAAGATAATAAAATGGATGTATTGACCGAACCCGCTTGTTATACTGAGCTGGGGAACGTTGGTCCCGCTCCAACTTATAATTGTTATAAGACAGAGCAGGAAATTGGGGAATACCAGAATTCCTATGCCGCCCAAACGAAGAAAGTGCATATGATGCATCTCCTTCGGGTGTGTTCATTACAAAGAACTGTT
This sequence comes from Agapanthus africanus, assembly GCA_030015575.1. Taxonomy (NCBI): domain Eukaryota; kingdom Viridiplantae; phylum Streptophyta; class Magnoliopsida; order Asparagales; family Amaryllidaceae; genus Agapanthus; species Agapanthus africanus. The sequence goes on from JASDDO010000019.1 coordinate 830,979,027, forward strand.
TCTCAGTATCCTCTGCATCCTGGGTATATGATACCGGATCAGGATCCCAGATATGTAATCTGTTACATAGGGCTACAAAAAGGTAAAAAAACTGAGAACGGGTGATAAGTTTCATGAGACAGAAACCGGGGCAAGTGTTGCAGCCAAGTCTGTTGGTCACTGTCACCCTGTATTACGAATACATTGATTCTGAACAAATGCTATTAGATACCGAACCTGATATACAAAATCATATCAGTCTCTTTATTAGTAAAGAAATGATATAATTTTGTATTGTTGGATAATGTTTTGAACATTTCCTATATCAAAAGTTGATCGGTTCAGACACGTTATCTAAAAGCATTGACGTTCTAAATCAAACTACAGTTCCTTGTATACAGAACACACACAAGAGGAAGAGTTCAGAAATGAACGATTCGTTCTTGAGGCATTGTAGACTAGGTCATATCAGTGCGACCCGACTGGCTGAAGTTACATTTTAGATGCATATTTAAATCAGTTTGAATTTACATCTTGTGAAACTTGCCAGTCATGTCACAAAGATTAGATGACCATAGCTCTGTTTATTAGAAATAGAAAAAGAGTTAGTAAACTCTTGGGACTGATACATGATGATGTATGTAAAGTCTCCTGTCTACACATGCCAGGACTGGTTCTTCATACTTCATTATATTCTCTGATAATCTCTCAAGATTCAGTCATATGTTCCTGTTGAAACATAAGTCCGAACCTTTTGAGATATTCACAGAATATAAGTTAGAAGTAGAGAACCAAAATACGGGTATAAGTATTATGTCCTATGATAAGATCAGGGAGTAGAATACTTGTGCATAGAATTCCTGGACTATTCTAAAGGAGAATGAGATTTTCTCTCAGTGTTACTCCTCTGAATACACCACAGCACAACGGTGTATCAGGGCGGAGCAATTGCACAATATTAGATATTGTGTGCTCTATGATGAGTATTACTGAGTTACCTATTTCCTTTTGGGGTTATGCACTTGAGAAGCTGCATACCTATTGAATTAGGTTTGAATCAAATCACTGCCTACCACTCCATATGAGATATGGTATGGGAAGAACCCATCTCTTAAGCGAGTTAAGATTTGGGGTTGTCCGGCCTATGTTTAAAGCAAAATCCGGACAAGATCGAGGCAGGATCAGTTCTGTAGAACTGGAAAGGTTCCAGCTATACAAAACTGCAGTTGATGATTTGACAGAACCATAAGATTCAATAGTTTCCGACGAACCTCAGCCTCTCCGCCGATCTAGTAGGGTTCCTCACCCACCTGAGAGATACCTCGGTTTCTCGATGACAGTGGGAGCAAGGATTGCATCATGAGATGATGACCCAACTAGTTTCGAGCAGGCCATCGAGAGTGGGGACTCTGTAAGAATGGCTGGATGCTTAGCAATCTGAGATGGAATCCATGTACACCAGCAAAGTATGGACTTTAGCTGCTATATCTGAAGGGTTAAATCCCCATCAGGAGCAAGTGTATCTTGAGAAGATTACTTGGTGTAGATAGAAAAGTTGAGACTTTCAAAGCTAAACTTGTTAAAGGTTTTCGTCATCAACCAGGCGTGGATAATGATGAAACCTTTTTCCAGTAGCTATGCTTAAGTCTATCCAGATCCTACTTACCACGGCTGCATACCATGACTACGATATCTGGCGGTTGGATGCCATGACTGCTATTCTAAATACTGATTTAGAAGAGAACGTCTATAAGAACACAGCCAGAGGTCTTCGTAAACAGTGGGAGCAGCGGAAACGTGTGCAAGTTGCTTTACATAATGAAGCGGGCATCGCGGAGTTGGAACGTCTGTTTTGATGTGATAGTCAAAGTGTTTGACTTCATCAAAATGGTAGACGAACCTTGTATATACAAAAGGGTAGTAGAGAGTAAGGTGGTCGTCTTCGTATTGTACGTAGACAACATACTCTTGATAGGAAAAGAGTTTCCTATACTACGATCGGTCAATCTCCTGTTATCACAAGGATTCTCCAAATAGGATAAAGATGACACCTCCTAAATCCTGGGATTTGGACCTATGAGATAGATCTAAAGGGATATTAGGGTTCTCACTAGGTATAGTGAGATTGTATCAATCGATCCTGGGGAGAATCACTGGAAGTGTTCCAGGGTGATAAAGACGACTGAATGTCAGTCACAGGCACTGTCTTTACCCTCAGTAAAGGGACGGTATGTTGGAAGAGTTCCAAGCTAGATACCGTGGCAAACTAGACGATAAAGGCTAGTAACATCGCTATTGAAGATACTACCAAAGAGGCAGTTTGGGTGTATGTTGGTTCATAAGATGAACTTGGTTCCTGCCATTGTATGACAATGGAAATGTGGCTTAGGCCCTGGAACCCTGGTCCCATCAGTGACCCAGACATATTCTGAGGAAGCATCGCCTGATCATGGAGATAGTTGATCTCCAGGTTGATCGAGGTTAGGAGAGTAGACTCAGAGGACAACACGGCGGATCCACTCACGAAGGCCTTTTTCCCAAAGAGAGACTTTTAGGGGATGGTTGAGTATGTGATACTGCAACCACTGCTACAGATGGCCCTAGTGCAAGTGGGAGATTGTTAGTTATATGTATGCCCTAGAGGCCATTACTGTATATTGGATGTATATTGTAGTGGATGCTGGGACATATATAGGTAGGACTTTCTTGCTCGACATGATAGTACGCTATCTGGTTGCACTTTATCTTAACATGTATACTTTCTGTCTCTCTGATTACATGTTGATAAAGCCCATAGGATGTGTACTCGACTTCCAGGACTATGATGTAGATCATACTAGTGGGGCCTGGGTAGTCCATGAGTACATCCTTGAATTGTTCCTAGTCGTGGGAATATCGAGACGGGGCATCGATATTCCAGAGTAGACTAGCGTATATCTTCTCGACCCATGTGATGGGCGATGGATGATCCCATATCCATTGGTGTTTGACATCGAAGATGGTATGCGGGTGCTCAGTGGAGACTGGGTACACTGAACGGACTCGCCGAGAACTCCCAGATGGTATTATACCTCACGTCAGATGGCAGTTCTCTGGTGACACTGGTACAGCTTAGTCTGTTGACCCGAGATCGTCATAGAGTCTTGTGTGTCTCCCACTGTGCTTTGATTTCCACCCTACCACGGCTCTACTGAGTCGTGCAAACAGGTGGTTTTTGGGTACAGTCCCGATTCATATGGAGGCAATGAGCGATAGGAGGGGATTCGTCTCCCCCGGTATTGGGGGTTGATGTTGTGCTATGCTCGACTGGCCATAACAGGAAATCCCTGGCCAGGGTTGCAGTGATATACTGGTAAGAGTTATCAGTAGTTTCACGAATGTTATGGACCTCAAGTCGGCATGACTTATCGAGCTATTGGGGTCTGACGTTTACCACCCCTAGGCGAGATATGCGACATATCAGACGAACAGACCGGACTATACGATAAGTGTTACTGGTTGGATTCACTGGAGTGTGAGTGGGCTTGCTCGTCGATCTTCAGATCGCTCAATACCCGGGTAGCCGTTACGTTTAGCAGACCGCTTGCGGCTTGTGGGTGTTTGATATGATCATCATCTGCTGCAGGCGTATTGACGAGTCTTTAGAGTCCTACACAGAGGTTTCCTGGCTCAAGCGAAACGAAATAGGAGCGCATATGAGATATGTGCGGGACCGAGAATAATGCGAGTATGTGATACCGTATTCTATTCTCGCGATGAATGTATCGAATGGTTGTATGCGATATAACCTAGTTATCGAATCAAGTATTGATTCGATAAGCCGATACATTGAATACTAGTCGGTTGTGTGCGACATGACCGGATCATTGAATCAAGTGTTGATTTAATGATTTAATGCATAATTATATATTTGATATATTACTTTGCGTTAACTAGTATTGGTTCACTTTAAATGGATTTTCTCACTCGGCTTGTACACATTGTATATGTGATATACTTTTGTGCACATGCTTGTTTCATATATGATGATATATGATAGCTAGGGTTTGTGTAAAGAGTTAATACCTTGGTTAAATAAATGGTTAAGGTTTTTATTCATTTTATTCATTTATTCTTTTATTCTTTTAGAAAAAGAAAAAGAAATGAGATAAATGGTGGCATTCTTTTCATTCATGAAGCTTCATGAATACTTTGACCATGTCACCATTTTTGTCTTCTTTTTAAACCTAACCATTCTCATTAACTCAAGTTAGCTCTCTACACTTTACCATAGTCATTATTATGATAAGAATTATCATTCTAATATATTCTATTTATTCTTATCATAATTTTTTTAGCTTCTTCTTCTTCTTTCTTCAAGTGAAGAAAAGCTTGACCATCAATGGCAACTTGATGAAATGAGTGAGAAATCCAATTCTAAAGTCTACCCACTTCCTATTTCTTCATCCTCTACCTCTTGCCAAGTAGTAGAGTGTGTTTCCTTCACAAGTTTTCATGGCAAGGTGAAGGTGGAGCTTGATTTAGCGATGCCTCGACGTAGATCATCTTCGGCATGGACATCGACGACCTAGCTCGCTTATTCTTCGACGAAGCCGACGTTGGAGTCCGGATTCTTTTTGGACAGCGGAGGGGACTTCGTTGTGGAGCTTAGGAATTGGCGGACCGGATCTACAAAGGTTGTAGCCCCTTTCTTTTAGATACATTTCCGTTTACTTGCATGCTTTGCCTAAATATCTAGTAAACGATCCGTTCTAGGTTTTCTTGGCACCGTAATTTTTAGAAATTGGCGTGTTTGATCACTTGTGAGACTTCACTAGAGTGCCTAGGAACCCTACATCGACTGTATACACTAGTCTACTCTGGAGTATCGATGCCCTGTCTCGAAACTCCCACGACTAGCGACCTTTTAAGGATGTGCTTATAGACTACCAGCTCCCACGTATATGATCGCCCTCATACTGCTGGCAGTCAAGCATGAATCCTAGGGGCTCTATCAACGTGTAATAGCGACATGTCTTGTCACCTAAAGCAGTACACGATGATAAAGATAAACCAGATAGCATACTATCATCTTGAGTAAGACTGTCCTACCGGGATAGGTCCTCTCTCAATCATTGCAATCACGTGCCTGCGATCCAATAATTGACTCTGAGGGCACTATCTCCAACATATTCCAGTGCAGCGATGCAGACGCGAACCAAAATTTCAAATCTCTGAATGTCCCAATGGCGAATGATGAGTCGTTCCTAGTACCATATTCCAGTGCAGCGATGCAGACGCCAACAAAGCCCTAAAATTCTCCCAACCCTACGGTTGGTCTCCGAACTGACTACCGTATACAATCCACGGGCTCAAATAATTCTCATCATACCCATACCCCACCGCAATCACCAATCCAGTGGTCGGTCTCTGCCCTTGGAATTATGCTCCATTTAGAAAGACCCACTCATGTGTCCTCACAATACATGAGGAGAACAAACTTACGAGATCCTCTCGACTCGTAATAAAACACCTTTGTGGGATCCTTACGACTCACGAAGGAAAAACACACTTGGGAGTCCCCACGACTCCTAAGGAGAAAGTACACCTACGAGATCCTTTCGACTCGTAGGGAGAAAATGCTTTTATGGGACCCTTACGGCTCATAAAATTGAAAAGTCTTAGGTGATAGGGACCTAAACCTGTCTCCTAAGCCATCGCTCCCCAACAGGGAAAGGCAAATGATGAATTGCTCCTGGCATCTGTGCTTCAGTGTTAGCAACGTTGATGCCGACCCTAACCCCAAAATTCCAAAATTCCGATCCAATAGACCCCTAAGTCTTTAAACTGGGAACAGATGACCTCTAAGTCGTTAAACTGGGAACAGATGACCCCTAAATCGTTAAACTGGGAACGAGGAAAATCCTCATGGCAAATGATGATTCGCTCCTGGTATCGTATTCCAGTTAAGCGATGCTGATGCCAAACCAAAATCAAAATTCCCAAATCCACTCATAGTAAATGATGATTCGCTCCTGGTACCATATTCTAGTATAGCGATGCTGATGTCAACCCAAATCAAACCACGAACCTCTGCGACGGAATCATGCTTCGTCCCAGAATGTACCCCGTGTCGAAATCATGCTTTGCCTCGGGATATCTACCTTCCCTGCCGGAATTATGCTCCGCCTCGGAATCAAGTCAACCAATGACACTCCGTACCGGGGACAAGTCGAACGACCAGTAACACTCCATGCCGTGGAAACGTCGACCAGCGATACTCTGCCTTGGGGACAAGTCGACCAACGATACTCCGTGCCGGGGAAACGTCACATACAGACACTCCGTCTTGGGGAAACGTCACAAACAGACACTCCGTACCGGGGACACGTCAACCAGCAACACTCCGTGCTGGGGAAACGTCACATACATATACTCCGTCTCGGGAAAACGTCACATACAGACACTCCGTCCCGGGGAAACGTCCAACACAGACACTCCGTGCCGGGGACAAGTCAACCAGCCGACACTCCATAACGGGGAAACGTCAAGCAGACACTCTGTGCCGGGGACAAGTCAACCAGCCGACACTCCGTAACGGGGAAACGTCAAGCAGACACTCTATCTCAGGGACACGTCAACCAGCGACACTCCGTACCGAGGAAACGTCAAAGAGACACTCTGTACCGGGGAAACATTAAAGAGACACTCCGTACCAGGGAAACGTCCAACACAGACACTTCGTGCCGGGGACAAGTCAACCAGCGACACTCCATGCCGGGGAAACGTTAACCAGTGACACTCCACCTCGGGGAAAAGTTGACCAGCGACACCCCGTGCCGGGAAAACGTTACATACAGACACTCCGTCTCGGGAAAACGTCCAACACAGACATTCCGTGCCGGGAGCATGTCAACCAGCGACACTCCGTGCCGGGGAAACGTCATATACAAACACTCCATCTCGGGGAAACTCCAACATCGACACTTCATCTTGGGGATACGTCATACACTGACACTTCGTCTCGGAGACACGTCAAGCATTGACCGTCCATGTTGTAAAATGGGCAGTGCCAGCTTCCCAAAAAGCGGGAACCAAATCAAGTCTTCTCCACGTGAAAGAAGATCCATCAATTTCATGCACACGACCCACATGTGCGGTATGCATTTATTGATGGGGGGCACTTTGTTGTGGTCAAAAATTATATCCCAGTTGACCAAGTCAAAGTCAAAGTCAACCCCAAGCCAGGTGGGCCCAAGCCCAGGTTAAGTAGGCCCATGCCCAAGTCGAGCCCCGCGGCCGGCCTCCCCCATGCTAAAATGAAATCATGTAATAAATAATTTTGATATAATTTTTTATGCGTGAATGTAAGAAAAACGGGCATAAAACCAAATTTTTGTAAAGCCCATGGCTCATGTGCAAAATAAATGAGCACATGAGGCATGGGATGGGCAAAATGCCATTCTGTAAAGCCCAAGGGGCTTTATGTAAATTTGTAAGCCGATAAAAGGCAACATGATAATGAAATAAAAAAAGAACTTTTTCCATTCTCTAAAACTCTAATGTTTTTGTGCCTCCTTCTCCTTCTTCAAGGTTCTAAACCTTCTTTCCCTTTTCTGAATTAAATCAAGAGTTTTACTCTTCCTTTTCTAAAAAGAAATAGTTTCTCACCACAAAACCCCTGAAGGGGAGCTCAGATCTTCCATCAGATCTCAAAAAGGGAAGATTTTTAAATCTCACCCCCTTTCTCCAAGATCCGGTCAACCGAGAGGAAGAAGAAGGAGACCCATCTTCAAAAATCACATCTTAGGAAGATCCAGGGCCAAAGGGAAAAGAAACAAAGGGGGCCACCCCCTTTGATCATTTCTAAAGATTTCTAGGAGTTTAACTCCATTCAAGATCTGTCGGAGTTCAACTCCATAAGTTAATCTCTTTTTAAGAGTTTAATTCCAGAAGTCAAATCGGGAGCACAGCTCCCAGTGCAGGGACAAAATCCATTTTCCTGCTGACGCCCAGCGCCTGCGTGCCAAGCACGTAAGGGCGCTGGCGACTAGCGCCTGCGTGCCAAGCACGGGGGGCGCTGGCGCCCAGGTCCCGCATGCCAAGCACATGGTGCACGCGGGGCGCTAACGCCCAGCGCCCGCATGCCAAGAATGTGGGGCGCTGGCGCCCAACGCCCGCGTGCCAAGCACGTGGGACGCTGGCGCCTAGCGCCTAGCGCCCACGTGCCAAGCAAGTGAGGTGCCAGTGCCCAGCGCTCGCGTGCTAGGCACGTGAGACGCTGGCACCCACACGTTCTTTGGACGCTATTCTTCCCTTTTTTATATATACACACACACTCCACAACACTGTCTCCACTAGAATAAATTTCTAACGGGGCGCTGCCCCGCACCCCCAGCCCACTATCCGGGTAGAGGGCCCCCTGTAAAAACTCTGTGGGCCCCCCGATATATCCAAACCCCCTTCAAAACACATCAGTGCACATTGAGTTCGCATGACCTGTTTGACCCGTCAATCAGAGGTTCTTTCGCTCCAAAGGCGGGGGGTAATTAACGGCAGCTTAGTTCGCGGCTGCCAGAGATTCGGATCCCCACAATCAATAAACCCCAACCTACCCTTGGCAGGGGGAATCTGTAATGCGACTGACAAGCGCGCGCGTATTTCCATCTCAATGAGGTGACGAAAAACACCCTACAGCTATCAATCAGTAATCGAGAACAACAATATAACTATCTATCTTTAAACATGTCCAATAGTCACAAGCAACGATAACAGGAAACAGTAGCGGAAGCAATAAAAATCCAAGGAAATAAACGAATACCTAAACCATCAATAAGAACTAGATCGGTGGGATGTTTCTTACTGATCGACAATTCTGTCGAAGTAATCACGATCTTCCTATCTTAAATTCAAAGGATCTGGGCCATGCAAAACCCAGATGTCAGTGCGTCATAATAATATGAACAATAGGTGATATAGTATGTCATGTGTAAGAACTTGATGTCATGGGTATAAATAATAATTAGTATCAATAACATGTGATGTAATATCAATCATATCATGTATATCCTATGGATCCATGTCGCTATGTTATCTATCATAAAGGTATTTTAAACCAATCAATGGAATTCTCGATGTAACTCAATAGTATCTCGTGTATGTCCGGGATCACATTCATGATTCTAGAGGCTGAATCTGAGACGTGCCGCTAGGCAGTAAAACAATATCATATGTAGATGAATGATGTCAGGATCATCATTCCAGAGCCCGAAGCTCGTATCGACTGATCAGTCTCTGGCAAGTAGTGAACTGTTGAGTTACAAGTCGGGTTTCGTTCTTAATTTCCCCCAGGTTTCATGTTCATGTTAGATAGAAATAATATCTACCTAATACCAACATGGGAACAGGCAGGTACATGATACGTCCATCAAGACAACAGGAATACGTCCATCAGGACAATAGGTCAAGTTAATATCATGATTGTTGGCATTGGTAAATATTACAAGACAGGTGCATACTGGTACGATAACGATAACCGTAAGTAACAATAACACGGTAGCAGGGTTTCATGTCAACAATCGGTATAGACAATCAGGTAATAAACAAGTTAAGTAACGTGTCGAGCAAGAGATGTCATAGGTGTAGTGAACAAACAGTGTACTAGCCAATTTAACGGTCAAATTAAGATTTGTTTCCAATATTATCATTAATTTATAAGCAGTAAAAACACTGTATTAGTTTACTTTACCAGTTTTGATTAATACGAATATTTTATATATATTATCATAATACATACTACGTCATATCTGATAATATCTAGTTAGTTCAAACTCATTACCTACATTGTGATCGTCTTCAAGTGTATATAAGACGAAATAGTTTATATGATATATGTGCAGTTATGTATTATGATATATATTAAACAGTAGAACATATTATTCCACCCTGGGTTTTCAATCGATTTAAACTAATGTATACTCAAATGCCACCCAGCTATTATTATTTAAACTATTCTAACATATATTAAATGATAAATAATATTACGATGGCCACCGGTAGCTAGCATGTAAAGCAAGTAGTAAATACTTGCCTCAATGATGATGACGACGGAAACAACAAAATGCTAAACGGATCAAAAATGAAGCTTGAATCTCGGCTTGAACTAATCTCGGGGATCAACTTAGATGCTCATCTCTGTGGGCTCGACCAACGGCGACAAGGTGGTTGTAGTTGGGCTCGGCCTGGGTATGTATCGACAATGGAGATCTCGGCTAGAGTTGTGCTCAGGTATGGGGAATTCTCAGATCTGGTTAGGGTTTGGTATATGGGTAGGGCTAGGAGATGAGGTTAGTAGTAAGGGTGAAAGAGATTCGGGGTCGATGGGTTTGAGGAAGGCGACAAAGATTCTAGGTTCTAGTTGGGAGCCCCAGCGACGATGAGGCGATGGCTGCTCAAAGTGGGGAAGGCGACGGCCGTGATAGAAGATGAAGTGATGGCCGGAGTTGGGTGCTGTCGGGGTTCGATAAAGATGGTGATGGTTCGGTGATGGTCTCGGCTGTTGCTGTTGCAGTCGGCGCTGGTGAGGGGTTGTAGGGTTTCGGAGGATGAAGGAGAGGTGATCACGGCGAGATGGTTGTGGTGAGGTCTTGGGAGAGGAAGTTGGCGAATGTGAAGGAAATGGCTACGGCTTCTAGGGTTGCGGCCGAAGGCGTCAGGGGTTGCGCTCGGTTGTATGGGGCACCGGAGATGGATGTGGACGAGGTGCATGAAGGCGTGGGTTTTGGTTTGTTGCGAGGTCAAAGCGCCGGCGATGAAGAAGAGGTGGCAATGGTGAGTGATAATGGAGCTGACGATGAATGGGTTTGGGTGCGGCGAGGAGGAAGATGACGGGGGCGATGCAATAAGTCTCGGAGGCGACGAAGATGAAGGCGTCGGTGGTCGCGGCCATGAGCGCGAGAAAGAGGTGAAAGGAAGAAGACGTGGGTTTTTATTTTATTTTATTTTAAAAAGCGAAGGTATATTATATAATATATATATATATATGTGGTTATATAAAACCAGTTAAGTAATCTAATACTATTTACAGATATTATATAACCCCCGTCAAATTCCATAAAATCTCAAAAGATATCTAGAACCTATCAATATACAAATATACGTACCTACAATCTTAAAAGCTTATTTAAACCGTATTATGATGGGTACAAAATATTGTAATCAAATATCGCATACATATTTGTTACAACTTTCACACTAATATATATTATAATACACCTCTACTGTTAGTAAAAACATTATATGCATATTAAAACAAGATATTATTTGATTAACCAACAAATATCAAACACTATCATTCATCTAATAAACTAGATAACTATCTTTATTCTATCGTGACAAAATGTTAAACTCCAATAATAAATCAAATCGTTTTATATGCAAATGGTTAGGGTATAAATATGATAATCACGGATACCCATACTAGTACCAATCATAACCCAAACAATAATAATTAAAAGAAAACATAATACACTTATTTAATATCATTAAATAACTTACGATCGTGTTAGGATGTTACAATCACCATAACAACTAAGTTATCCTCAATCATGTTTGCATGGTTCTTATGATTCTGTTTAGGAAATTTACTTTACTATCGGAAATGTCCATTTTTCCCACAATTGAAGGAAGAACCATTCTTTGTATTTGTTTTATTGGGATTATTTCTTTTTTTGAATTTATCATGATTCTTAGGTTGCAACTCATTGTTAAACCTTTTAGATCCATTTTTCTCCTTATTCCATAATTTTTCAAGAGTGTTAATAACGAATCATCCTTCCCATTTTGGAGGCGATATTTCTCTTCAATGCGAAGATACCTCTGAATTTGTTCCAAAGTAAAGTCTTTGGTTTTATGAATAAGTTTCTTACAGAATGCATTCCAAGATGGTGTTAGTTTAGCGATAATAGCCCCTACTTGGAATGTTTTCGGCAAAGTAATATTTAAACAACTGATCTTATTAATAATGACTTTAACTCATGCATTTGTTCAATAATGGGTTTGTCATCAAGCATTTTGAAATCAAAGTAATTTGCAATTAAAAATTTATTTGTACTTTGCTCATCCGTTTTGTATTTATATTCAAGAGCCTTCCATATCTCTTTTGGTGATATAGTTTTAGTGTAGATATCATACAGACGTCCGGAGAGTGTTTTCAAGATGTGGCCTCAGCAAATTAATTCGTCTTCCACTCGTTTCTTTCTTTCTTCTTTCACTTAGTCGGTATCGGTAGTGGTAGGTGCCGGAAGCGGTGGAAGCATCAGATCAAAAACATAGAACATCTTTAAAGCAGTAAGTGGGAACGTCATCTTGTCTTGCCATCGAGTAAAGTTTTGACCATCTAAGCGCTCTAACTTCACTAAATCTTAACTCATCAATTTGATTGAACTAACACTTGTTTCTATTTACATTTTAGACGGATAAGCACTTTAAAATTGTTAGAATATTTGGGTCGATGGAGACAGAAATAGTATTATAAAACAATTTGGAAAAACGCTGTAGATTTCGAAGTGTGTGGAATACGGTTTTCTTTAAAGTTCTTATCGTCTCCATTAGGTATCAAGTTTGCTATTGGGTTTACAAACGATACACTTCTACGATACAACAATGTCAATCGGGTCCGGCAATTAGCAATATTGACTAAACCTCCAATCGCACTTTGCAACTCTTGTTCTAACAGAAAAATAGTTTGATAATAATTTGTGATGGAGAGAGAAGAATTTGTTGTATTTTCAAACTTAGAGATTGGGTTTGATTTATAAGTATAGAAAGGTTACGCGAGAAGAAACCCTTCACTGTTGAAAAGGTTTTCATGCCTCTGTAAAAACAAATGGGTTCAAACGGTCATAAATTTGACCATTGCACATTTAATCTGTTGATTCCCTCCTTAATTGGTTTGCATTTTGAATTTAAAGATCGTAACCTATGGGAATCAAATATTGGGCCAAAGCTTCAAGGTGTGTTAAGGTCAATTACTTACATTGCATCAATTTTATGAAGAAACCATATGCTAAAAATTTTATATCAAATATATATACATATGTATTTCAAATACTAACAATTGGTGGAGATGCGGGTTACAGGAGTACAAGTCGGTAATAGCACGCGGCTCTACTAGGCATGGAACATGGGGAAATAAAGGCCATCCGCATATCAGAATCTTCAATAGTAATTAGGGTCATTCGTATATCGAAAACTTCAATAGTAATTAAGGTCAATCGTATATCGGAATCTACCGGTCATCTGTAAAAACGGATCTACACTTTCCATATCTTGTTCATCCGTAAAACAGAATCTACAAAAGCCTCCATGCCTAGTGATTAGTCTAAAATATTGCACATTTGAATGAACATTTCCCCACTATTGTTAAGTACTAAAACGTGTTTATTATAATTATAGAACATATGAGAGTTTATGTGTAAAAAGTTTATTATTATATATTTCTACATTATAATTAACATAATGAGGGAAAATACATGCATATAATATTTATATGAAATATTAGTAATTAAAATATGCATATCATATCAAATATTTCTAATCAATATTCTTAACATATAATATCATATAAAATGGTTAGGATAATATCTCAAAAATACTAAATACTACTAACACTTTGATTTGAGATATTGTGCAGATTAGCTCAAGTCTAGAATCCAAGAGATCCGGGATCACTACTACAAATAAGGGTTGCCCCTACGGATATATGCGTAGGGGCGAAAAAATACCCCGTAGGTGCAAAGGCCGCAGGTGCAAGTTGAAGCCCTGAACTTGCCCCTACGGGCAAATTCTTGCCCCTACGGGCAAATTCTTGCCCCTACGGATTTCTATATAGGTCCTGTTGCCCCTACGGAGTAGGCCGTAGGGTAAAAAAAGTTATATTATTTACGGTTTTTTTTAATATATTAAATGTACCTACGAATATAACCGTAGGGCCATGTTCTACCCCCTACGGATATCTACGTAGGTACCTATCTGTAGGGGCAAAATATCAGGAATCCTGATATTTTGCCCTTACGGATAAAGCCGTAGGGGCGAGGCCGTGGCCCCTGCGGATATGTCCGTAGGGGCACTCCCAACCCCCTGGTACTGAGATCAGGGGGGAAATATCAGTTACTGCTGATATTTTGCCCCTACGGATATAGCCGTAGGGGCAACATGTGTACCTACGGATTAATCCGTAGGTACATATTATCTGTATTTTTTTTTAAAAAATGGGCCGCTTGATTTTTTCCCGCCCTGTGCACAATAATATATACATCAATCAAATATAAAATTAATCATCACACAACATATATCAAAGTATTCATAATCACATCTCACGCATATATATAATATACAAAAGAAACCCAAAAACTGAATATGATATAAATATAAACCAATATCAATATCGTTTCAAAATGTAGTACAATGTGTATGATATAAATAAATACATGTTTCAAAAAATAAGAACCAAAAAGCTACCTTAGTTCGATCCAGCTCCACCTCTGAATAACGATAGAATAACGCGCGCCTGCTCCTCGGTCAATAAACTCTGCAATTCGGCGCGAGCGGGAGCCTGAGCGGCCTGTGGAGCTGGCGATGTGGTCTGCGCAGCCGCCGTCGAAGTAGTCGCTTGCGGAGCCGCGCCTGCGGGAGTCTAAGCGCGGTGGAGCTATAGGAGCTGTCTGCGGAACCGCAGCCGATGTAGTGGCTTGCGGAGCCGCAGCCGAAGGAGATGCATGTGAAGACTCGGCCGATGTACCATGTCGCGTCTGGACCTAACGTGTGTAATAAGCGTGTAAGAACTGTGTATTATTCGAATTCGTATCATTATTAAGTTATTTCGAAATCCTGTTTGGATATCTAGTTTGTTGTTTATTTTAATTACATCTGTATGTATGATTAATCAAACTTAAGTCTAAAACCAAATAAGCTCAAGCTACGTACTAATTATGGATATGTTGATATCTATATAATATGACATGATATTTTACTATAAAGTAGTATACATACCAGCATCTCCTTCAACTCCTGAACGGTGGCCCTTAAGCTCTCCAGTTCCTGACGGACACGTCGGTCACTGGAGACGGAGGAAGTAACCGCCGGGGTGGAGTCCAACCTCATATGAACCCTGCTAGGGCCCAGTCCCCGGCCTCTCTCCCAACCTCCGTGGTGCCCTCCGTGTGCGGCATCCAGAACTGGGGTCAGCAGCCTCGGATCGCTCTGTCCGGTAAAATCGATCTCCGAGGCCTGGTCCTGCTCAACCACCCGCTCCTACACCCACATTAAGCAGTAAAGTATAAGTATAAAATTTAAACTTGAACCTTCCAAAACTAAAATTTCAAATTTGGGTAGAAAAAATATTAACACTTACGCAGTACTCCTGGGTAGCGACGTCGGGATATCGAAGCTCGCCCGTGGCAGGATCTGTCGAGGTGCCGTGGACGGCAAGATATGCGGACAGCACGCTCGGTGTACTACCTGACGCCACGATCCGAGATGTCTGCAATATTGGAAAGTAACTCTTAATATTAGAAATTTTAGAAAATAACTCTTAATATTGCAGAATATCACAAAGGTCGGTCTATTGTAATTTACCGATAACTCCATGGCTCGAGTAATGTTCCTCGAGCCACCTGTGTAAGTGGGGCGACCCCTCTTCGCCGACTTCCTGTTCTCTGTATTCTGAGCGGCCTGTTTCTGCACAACGCATTAACATTTAGTTTTCTAATTAAGAAACACAAAGAAATAAATTATATCATAAATAATGAATTACATTTAAAATACATACCTGTTTGCGTTGGGAGTCGAAATAAGCGCACAATAGAGGCCATGTCTCTACGTCGACTCTCGCAAACGCCGGAGTAGATAGGAGGGCCGCTCTCTCTACCTCGGGGGTCGCCATCCACTGGGAGTAGCAGTCGGCCTTCAGCTCATTCCTGTTGTATCGGACATTGGCCTGCATGTTCTTCATCAGGCCATTGTACAAAGCATGAAGGTCGAGCACCCTCCCCGGGTGATCAGGGTCGGCTACAGGCTGAAAATCGTAATCCAACTGAAAATACAAAAAAAACATTGTTATTAGATTGCAAGTGTTAATAATAAATATATTGGATAGATCAAATGAAAATATATATTAATACATACCCGAGCCTGATCAAAGAAGAGGGCGAATGAGCGCTGGTGCTGCTCGTCCCACTCAACGTGAAGTGGATAGTTCTTCATGAGCCGGCTCTCGTCCCCTAAATACTGGCCGAACCTCTCGGCATGTGGACCGGTATAGCGATAGTCAAGAGTAAAAAAAAGGGGGAATGCTGCCTCCCCCCTAGGGGTAATAAATATATTGTTGTATGTGTGTGTTCCGGCTGTCGGGGGTAGGCTTCTATCCCATTAAGAATGTATAGAGCGAACGCCCATCACTTGTGCTTTCAACCGTTTCGAGTAAATTTCGGCAGCACCTCCCCGTTGTTCTCCGAGTACACTGTAATAGAATAGATAGTCATTTCAAAGCTGTGAAACAACGTTGAAATGAACATCTAATCTATCTTTGTACACGGAGAACCAGCGGAAAGGTACCGACGGAATATCTCGAAACGGATGAAAACACAAGTGAATGAAGGCGTTTGCTTTATACATTCTTAACTTGTCCACACGGGACAAATCTATGGGTTACCATACGATTGAATTTTCTCGTCGCGTAGACTATACGACGGTTGTTAGTATCGAGCTATACTGTCCGATATTTAACAACTTTCGTATAGTTCTAGGTCACGACGAGCATCGCACGTATGTTAACCGATAGACGGGGACTAAGTGGCGCTTTTAGTTTCATATATGAGTATCGATGAGAATATGAAGGTTTCATATTATCATATATTGGTTTTAACTCGAACATCTCGAATCGCTCTCTAATCATGCGTTTGTTGTGTATTCTTGTTGTATGTGTGTGTTCCGGCTGTCGGGGGTAGGCTTCTATCCCATTAAAATGTATAGAGCGAACGCCCATCACTTGTGCTTTCAACCGTTTCGAGTAAATTTCGGCAGCACCTTCCCGCTTTTCTCCGAGTACACTGTAATAGAATAGATAATCATTTCAAAGCTGTGAAACAACGTTGAAATGAACATCTAATCTATCTTTGTACACGAAGAACCAGCGGAAAGGTACCGACGAAATATCTCGAAATGGATGAAAACACAAGTGAATGAAGGCGTTTGCTTTATACATTCTTAACTTGTCTACACGGGACAAATCTATAGGTTACCATACGATTGAATTTTCTCGTCGCGTAGACTATACGACGGTTGTTACTATCGAGCTATAATGTCCGATATTTAACAACCTTCGAATAGTTCTAGGTCACGACGAGCATCGCACGTATGTTAACCGATAGACAGGGACTAAGTGACGCTTTTAGTTTCATATATAAGTATCGATGAGAATATGAAGGTTTCATATTATCATATATTGGTTTTAACCCGAACATCTCGAATCGCTCTCTAATTATGCGTTTGTTATGTATTCTTGTTGTATGTGTGTGTTCCGGCTGTCGGGGGTAGGCTTCTATCCCATTAAGAATGTATAGAGCGAACACCCATCACTTGTGCTTTCAACCGTTTCGAGTAAATTTCGGCAGCACCTCCCCGTTGTTCTCCGAGTACACTGTAATAGAATAGATAATCATTTCAAAGCTGTGAAACAACGTTGAAATGAACATCTAATCTATCTTTGTACACGGAGAACCAGCGGAAATGTACCGACGAAATATCTCGAAACGGATGAAAACACAAGTGAATGAAGGCGTTTTCTTTATACATTCTTAACTTGTCCACACGGGGCAAATCTATGAGTTACCATACGATTGAATTTTCTCGTCACATAGACTATACGACGGTTGTTAGTATCGAGCTATACTGTCCGATATTTAACAACCTTCGTATAGTTCTAGGTCACGACGAGCATCGCACGTATGTTAACCGATAGACGGGCACTAAGTGGCGCTTTTAGTTTCATATATGAGTATCGATGAGAATATGAAGGTTTCATATTATCATATATTGGTTTTAACCCGAACATCTAGAATCGCTCTCTAATTATGCGTTTGTTGTGTATTCTTGTTGTATGTGTGTGTTCCGACTGTCGGGGGTAGGCTTCTATCCCATTAAGAATGTATAGAGCGAACGCCCATCACTTGTGCTTTCAACCGTTTCGAGTAAATTTCGGCAGCACCTCCCCGCTGTTCTCCGAGTACACTGTAATAGAATAGACAATCATTTCAAAGCTGTGAAACAACGTTGAAATGAACATCTAATCTATCTTTGTACACGGAGAACCAGCCGAAAGGTACCGACGAAATATCTCGAAACGGATGAAAACACAAGTGAATGAAGGCGTTTGCTTTATACATTCTTAACTTGTCCACACGGGACAAATCTATGGGTTACCATACGATTGAATTTTCTCGTCGCGTAGACTATACGACGGTTGTTAGTATCGAGCTATACTGTCCGATATTTAACAACCTTCGTATAGTTCTAGGTCACGACGAGCATCGCACGTATGTTAACCGATAGACGGGGACTAAGTGGCGCTTTTAGTTTCATATATGAGTATCGATGGGAATATGAAGGTTTCATATTATCATCGAGTATCATATATTGGTTTTAACCTGAATATCTCGAATCGCTCTCTAATTATGCGTTTGTTGTGCATTCGTGTTGTATGTGTAACATGATTTTAAACCATTGAGATCAAGATTGATAGAACTGATCATCCTACATTGCAATAGCATTAATCAACCAAAAACTATTATTGCAATGGCATTCATCTATAACAATCAACAATTAAAACTACAAATGTAGGATACTGATATCATAAAGCGTTATACGCAACATATGAATTCACATGACTGAAACATGCATCAAAATATTGAAGTAGGGGGGCAGAAAAAAACCCTATTTGATTATCAAATGCATGGGTTTGTATGATTTATATGTATGTATTTGAGTGCTGCAATTCCGAAATTTGCTTTAACTTGTATGTTGCTTTATGTTGTTAATTTGATCATTTTTAAAATTGTAATTGGTTCTACACATAATTATTTCGTTATTGTAACAGAAAATTTTGTTTCTTTCGATATGAAACAGATACGATACACGATATGATAAATAAAAAAACGAAACACAAACCGTATCAAGATTTAACAACTTTGATTATGTCATATACGCGGGCCAATATTTTCATATTAGCCAATAGGCAAAAATAGATTGCGGTCTGGATATGGCATATTGGCAGATGTTACCTATATGCATACATGCATGTTGTCTCCCCATTTTTTCATAAATTAAACCAAATTTTCTATACATGCTAGTAATTACTGGATACATTCAGGTTAAATGCATAGAGCTAGCCGTAATTTTCTCTACGGTAAACTTTCATCAATGCAACACTTTGGTTCGCCTAACTAGATCGCTATTCACGAACGCAATCTATTTATATGGCATGATTTTATACACTTAATTTTACCACATTTAATGAAAATGAATCATTCATGATATGATACATGTATATACATCGATACCCAACCCCAACCTAACCCTAGCCCCAGCCCCAGCCCCAGCCCAGCCCAGCCCCAGCCCCAGCCTAACCCTAGCCCCAGCCCCAGCCTAACTCTAGCCCCAGCCCCAGCCCTAGCCCTAGCCCCAGCCTCAACCCCAACCTAACCCCAGCCCCAGCCCCAGCCCAGCCCCAGCCCAGCCTCGCCCCAACCTAACCCTAACCCTAACCCCAGCGCGCCCCAGCTAAACCCCAACCCCAACCCTAAGCCAGACCCTAACCCCAGCCCCAGCCGCAGCCGAACCCCAACCCTAACACCAACCCCGACCCCGACCGCAACCCCTGCCGAACCCCAACTCCAACCGCAACCCCAGACCCAGCCATGAACCCTAGCCCTAAATAATCAAAAATTTCTTTAATTTAATTGAAGATTTACTAACCTGAACGGCGGTGGCGACGACCTGAACGGCGGTGGCGACGATGAGAACGGCGGTGGCGAGGAGAACGGCGGTGGCGATGATGAGAACGGCGGTGGCGATTTGGGGATTTTGTTTCGCTGTCGATCGAGAGAGGAAGAAAGAGAGCGTAGGCGATCGATCTGTGCCTTTATTAAATCGCTATTTAGTTGCCCCTACGGATTTGTCCGTAGGTCCTTGGTTTGCGGCTCCGTAAGGGCAAACACCAAATTAAGAATTAATATTTTTATTCTTAAACGTCTAGGCCCGTAGGGGCAACCTTTTAGCCCTACGGATTAATCCGTAGGGCCAACATAAATCTGCCCCTACGGATTTCAATATCCGTAGGGGCAACCCCCTATTTTAGTTGTGGATAAATCAAGATGGCGGAATCAAATTTGCCAAAATATTGAAGCAAATCGTAAAATCTAGCAACGGCAGAGACTCGGTTCATTATTATCAGATTATAGACATCTAGAGGACCTCCAAATATCAAAACAAGACAGCACAAAAAATCCCAAAAACTGAAGCCACCAAGGCGCGGCGGTTCTAGGGCCTTATGATGTGATATTTTGGTGATCTTATTGTAACAGTATATATTCACTTAGGGCATCTAGGGTTTCTAATTTCTGTGACTATATATAGGACTGAGAGCTTCACATCAAAAATAATCACCGAAGAGATCAAGAGGTCCAAAGCGATCCATGCATCCGAGTGATCATCTATTTTCAACAAGATAGAGATCTAGAGCAACTAGGGTTCTTGTACTCTACTTTCAAAGGATTTGTAAATGCAAATAGTTGATTAATAAAGGTAGTGTTTTTATTGTTCTTTTTGCAATTAATTTCCGCACTTACTTTCCGCACTTACTTTCTGCATCTTAATCATGTTTTCACTCTTCAGTTTTCTTCTAAATCTTTAACCATGAACGAGTAATTCCTAACTTGCTAGGGTTTGTAGGATAGGGTAGAATTATGGATGAGAAAATCTTTTAACTTCCTTTATACATTTAAAGTTTATAAATTTTAGCAAAATAAATGTTAACCTCATTATCAGGCGCACTACCAATTTATTGATAGTCACGACCATGATTTGAGATTGGTTTAACACTTGTTTTGTTAAGGGCTAGACATGAATAGAGATCAATGCAAGGACAAGAGTTAGTAGTGGGGAAACCCTAGTTTCTTCCAAGAACCCTAATCTACATTCATCACTATCGATCTAATTTTAAACTATTAAAAAATAAATGAGTTATTTTTAATTATTCATCCATTACTACTAAGTCCTATGAACCCTACAAGCCTTTTCCTTATAAATTCTATATCCGTAACGACAAACAACTATCCCATCTTTAATCAACTCGTCTAAACTAAGAAAAGAGTTCACGTTTCCCTACGGATGACCCGTACTCATCGTGGCTAGCTACTAACGACACCGTCTTGATTGCGATTACTTTACAAAACACATTTTAGCAGATCAATCAAATAGCTACTAAGCTCTAATAATCTGATCTTTCCTGCAGGACTTTTTGCAAATATCGCCGCTCGAAAAAATCTTTTTTGCGTGTTTTGATAATGGTTTGTTTTGCATATTTAAACCGGACTTTAAGGGGCAATAAACCCAAATTCAGATTAGGTGGGGATTTCATCACCCTTCCTAAGCCTAACAAATTACAAACGTGCATACGCATCACCCTATATTAATATAAAATATCTAGACCAAGCCCTAAGGACTGTCGCACTCAATTAGGAAAAAGGAAGGTCGTAGGTAATCTATTGCTTATCCGCATTTTTCTTGTGGTGTTTAAGGCAAGTGTGACTAAGAAAAGTGGTTACTTAATTAGGCCCGCTATTTTCGGTAATTCGTATAGCGGATACCTCCCACTTACCTGGCACTTACCTGGCCACAAGATTGATAAGGAGGTAGTAGAGGATTGATCCTGCGATTTGTCCTTTGGAAGTCTAGGAGCGGTCTAGTGACTTGACCTAGAAGCCCTAGTTCTAGTGATTGATTGTGCATTTTGTGATTTGTTGAGTCAAGCCTGACTATTTTTCAAAGCAAAACAATTTCCAGAATCCAAAAAGAGCTTAAATAATTACCATCACTCTCTTTTCTTTTCACTTTCTTCTAATGGGTAACCCAAACAGACGAACTCTTACCGAGCTTTGCTATCCAGAACCAGAAATATCTTGTTTTTGTAATTGCTTCGGTACAAAATCCGACTCTACTATGTCTTTAAGAGATAGGATAGAGCAAGTAGAAAAGAACAGTTGGATACCTCACTCAAGGTCCTATCAACCGCATCAAAATTCCATATCTTCTTATGTTGACAATCCGTTTAAAGCGGGTGAGAGAACTTCGAAACGCAAGTCCATCGCTGAGCATATTGCGAAGACTGAAAGCCAAAGTTTCAATCTTTTCACTAACCCAAAACTGTTAGGACACCAAATACCACCATTTCCATATGAAAATATTGATACTCGTTTTGAGGCGAATATGACATCTACACCCATGACCATTGTTGAACAAATAGCAATTTCTAGTCGCCAACTAACAAACCAATCTCAATATTCTTCATATCATTATGTTGATCCTAATCCTGGTTATAAAACTTGGGTTCACCCTTCTAATTCTTATCCACAATACCAAACTTTCACACGCTCTCATGTTAACACTTATCTTGAGGCTAATGGGACAAATCAGAAATGCATGTTGATTGCAGAACACATTGAACTCGCCCGTAGCCAACAATTAAAGACAGCTCTTCTTAATATTTCTCTTCAGGCTAATGTGGCAAATCATAAACGCATGTCAATTGCGGAACACATTGAACTTGCCCGTAGCCAACAATCAGACACTTCCCAACCAAACTTAACTTCCTCACCTTGTCTAGACAGTGCTTCTGAAAACCAATTAGGAAGTTCCACCATTCAAAGAGAATCCTTCATTGGAACTTCTTCACAATCCATGTCTAATCTTGAAGTAGAGTTGGAATTGAGTAGTGAAAAAGATCAAGAGATCCATCAAAGTCAAACCAAAACCAATTCTTTTGATCTCGACACCTTCCATCCTGCACCCAACCGAATATATTCGATGTTCAACCACTTCATAGTCTAAGTGATGAGGTGACCGAGAATAACGTATTTGACTTTGCTAATAGTGAGTGTGAAAGAGAACTTGACACCATTTCAAATCAAACCGATCCTTATTCGACTACACTTGATATTTCAAACCTTCCAACTCCATCAAGTGAACCAAGTGATTTATCGATTGAGGATAGTATAATTGATGAATTCTTGAATACCTATTCGTTTGATTTGACCGAAGGTGTTAGTGAGAGAGGAGAAGAGAATATCGTTGAAGATGAACCCGTTATGTTGGATGAGTTGGATTCTCCTACCTATCATGTCCCTTCTATTGAATACGAATAATTAACCGATCCTATTCTTACCACCGACCTATCCTATAAGCAGAACGATAGTCAGCCTTCAACTCCTACATCTGGTTCAAAAACGTTCGATGCACAAGTTTGTTTACCCATTTCATCACCCACTTTCTTTGGTTCTTTTAATCTTCTTTCAACTCTACCGAGTTTTGATGACTCACATTTCAATATTTTGAATTCTATAATTCTTGAAAGACCACTCGATTTAGACTCTTTTGAGAATGAGAGAGACGGTCATTTCGAATCTCTTACCTCTATAATTTCTGACGAATCGAGTGTTTTAAATCTTGGTGCGCAAAAGACCGACCTTAGAACTTTCAACCGTCCTAGTGATTCTGCATATTCCATCAATATAGATATCGATGAAATTATTACTCAGACCATTGATGAAAGGTTTGAAGAAATTTTCGCCAAAGAACTCGCATTCCTAAAAGACATGGATGTTGTGATGAATCAAGCTCCACCCGAAGAAGTTGAACCACCAACCCTTCTTCTTATCCCATACGAGAATGTGACTATTCCACCCATTCCTAATCATTCACATTCTCATTTTCGTTCACCATCACTGTTTCGTCTCTACCAACCGATATTGTAAAATCGATCGATTACGCCTCTTATCTCCCCACTTCTTCACATCTATGATCTTCCACCAATTATGTTGTTACATCGATAAAATATTCGAATGGTTGGTGTTGACTTTTGGTCTTTGTAAAGGTTTGCATAGATCAATAACTTTACCCCCTCCCCCTTATAATTTTAAATGCTTAATACTGTCACTCAAGTTTGTGGAGGAGAAAAATATTTTGGCTCTAGAAAGAAAAACAATTCTTTTTAAAAATTATGAGCCAAAAATAAGTTTGGGGAAGGATTTCACTATCATTAATTCTTGTCCCCGTTACTAATTTTCCCTTCCAAGTCTACAGGTTTTATGCTTAAAAGATGACATCGGTGAGGACACTGCTGCAAATAAGTCTGGGGGAGGTTTGAGTTTATTCGCGCATCATATTTTGTATTATACTAAATAATAGCAAAAAAAAAATTTATTTGATAATGAAAGTTAGAAAGTGAAAAATAAATAAGATAGGAAGGAAAAATTTAAGAAAAGCAAGAGAATTAGATGATTTATAACGAAGTGTAGGGTTACTAGGCACTCTCACAAGGGTTTATAAGGCATCAACCATACCCGATTTAAATTTTAGACGTGCCAAACAACCCTAACCAAGATCTTTAAACTAGAGATTAGGCGAAACAAAGCATGTTAAACACTTTAACATCAAAGAGTTTAGGATTACAACCTTTTTAGTCCGGTCCTTCACTTCATAAGCTCCGTGTTGAGGTCCCTTCGCTGCGATCATCAAGAATCCGGACTCTAGAGAGGCTCCACAAAAGAAAGAAGCAAGCTTGCTTCCGATCTTCGATAACAAAGATGATCTACCTTGAAGTTCTTTAACACAAGCTCTCAGTTGCTAATGAAGTAAACACCCTAATCTAATTGGCAAGAATAGATTAGGATGATGAAGTAGGAATTTAGCTCTCATTTGTTTTCTTAATCTCACTCAAAATCATCACTAATGAAAAAGCTAGAAAGCTTTTCCATTCAAAAAGAGAAGGAAGAAGAACCATTTCTTTTTTGATGAATAATGAAATTATAGTGAGGTTAGAAATGCAACCATGGGTTAAGTATGATAACTTAACCCATGTAGAGACTTCACCATGGTCAAGGGTTGGGTTGGGTTAACAAATATCATAAGAAATATCTTTAGAAAATATCTTTGCAAGAAACAAAAAACAAATCTTCTAGAAACTTCTAGAAAAGATTAACCCAAACCAAATCCTAACCATGTTTAATCTCCACTAAACATGTTACATTAATAACCCTAACATGTTACAATATTATATATCACATATACAATATTTATTATAACAAAATAAAATAATACAATTAACATATATCGCATATATATCAAGGTATTACCCGAGTGAGAAAAAGAATTAATAAGTGAGCTTATATTAGTTAATGTAATTTAATATATCAAATATATAATTATACATTAAATTATCAAATCAACACTTGATCCGATAATCCGGCTATTTCATAAATAACCGACTAATATAATCTGTATCAGTTCATCGAATCAACACTTGATCCGATGACCCGGCTATATCACATATACTCGACCGATATCTCATATCGCGTGAATCTAATAAGGTATCACATACACGTATTGTTCTCGGTCCCGCACATATCATATATGTGCTCCTACTCCATTTTGCCTGAGTCAAGAAACCTCTATGTAGGACTCTAAAGAATCATCAATACGCCGGCAGTAGGTGATGATCATATCAAACACCCACAAGCTGCAAGCGGTCAGCTAAACGTAACAGCCACCCAGATATTGAGCGATCAGAAGATCAATAAGCAAGCATGTACATTCTCCTGCGAATCCAATCAGTAACACTCCCGTACAGTCCGGTCTCTTAGTCTGATGTGTCGCATATCTCGCCTAGGAGTGGTAAACGTCAGACCCCAGTAACTTGATAAGTCATGTCGATATGAGGTCCATAACAGTTCGAGAAACTACTGATAACACTTACCACTAAATCTCAGCAACCCTGGCCAGCGATTTCCAGTTATAGCCAATCGAACACAGCACAACATCAACTCCCTATACCGGGAGAGAAGAATCCCCTCCTATCGCTCATTGCCTCCATGTGACTCGGGACTGTACCCAAAAACCACCGTTTTGCACGCCCTCTTGGACGCGGTAAGATGGAAATCAAAGCACAGTGGGAACCACACAAGACTCTATGACGATCTCGGGTCTACAGACTAACCTGTACCAGTGTCACCAGAGAACTGCCATCTGACGTGAGGTATAATACCATCTGGGAGTTCTCGGCGAGTCCGTCCAGTGTACCCAGTCTCTACTGAGCACCCGTACACCATCCTTGATGTCAAACACCGATGGATATAGGATCATCCATTGCCCATCATATAGGTCAAGATACGTATACGCTAGTCTACTCTGGTGTATCGATGCCCTGTCTCGATACACCCTCGACTAGGAACAGTTATAGGATGTACTCGTTGACTACCGTGGCCCCACTAGTATGATCTCATCATAGTCCCAGTAGTCGAGTACATATCCTAAGGGCTTTATCAACATGTAACATAGAGACAATCAGAGTACATGTTAAGCTAAAGAGCAACCAGATAGCGTACTATCATGTCGAGCAAGAAAATCCTCCCTATATATGTCCAAGCATCCACTACAATATACATCGTATGTACAGTAATGGCCTCTAGGGCATACATATAACTAACAATCTCCCACTTGCACTAGGGTCATCTGTTGTGGTATCGCATACCCAACAATTAGCTGCGGTTGAAGTATCTCATACTCAACCATCCCATAAAAGTCTCTAATGGGAAAAAGGCTTTTGTGAGTGGATCCGCGCGCTGTTGTCCTCTGTGTCTACTCTCCTAACCTCGATCTCCCTGGAGATCAACCATCCCCATGATCAGGTGATACTGCCTAAGAATTATATCTGTATTTCTGATGGGACGGGGGTTCTTAGGCCAAAGCCATTACTCCATTGTCACACAATGGTTGGAACGAAGTTCATCTCATGAACTTATATATATCCAGACTGCCTCTTTGGTAGCATCCTTGGTAACGATGTATCTTGCCTTTAATCATCTAGTATGTCACGGTATCTAGCTTGGAACTCTTTCAACATACCATCCCTCCACTGAGGGTAAAGACAATACCTGCGACTGACATTCAGTCGACCTTACCACGCTGGAACCATTCCAGTGATTCTCCCCAGGATCGATTGATACCATCTCACTACAACTAGTGAGTATCCTAACATCCAATTAGATCTATCTCATAGATCCAAAACCCAGGATTTAGGAGGTATCGCTTTTATCCTATATGGAGAATCCTTGTGATAAGCGGAGATTGACCGAGCGGAGCATATGAAACTCCTTCCCTATCAAGAGTATGTCATCCACGTACTCTACGAGGATCACCATCATACTCCCTACTACCTTTTTGTATATACAAGGTTCATCTACCATTTTGATGAAGTCAAACTCTTTGACTACCACATCAAAACAGACGTTCCAACTCCGCGATGCCTGCTTTATCGCATAAAATAACTTGCACATGTTTCCGCTGCTCCCATTGTCTACGAAGCCCTCTAGCTGTGTACTTATAGACGCTCTCTTCCAAAACATCATTTAGAAAAACTGTCATGACACCCAACCGCCAGAAATCGTAGTCAGGGTATGTAGCAATGGCAAGCAGGATCTGGATGGACTTAAGCATAGCTTTGAAAGTCTCAACTTTTCCATGTACACCAAGTAATCTTCTCAAGATATACTTGCTCCTGATGGGGATTTAACCCTTCAGATAAAGTAACCAAAGTCCATACTTTGTTGGTGTATAAGGATTCCATCTCAGATCACTAAGCATCCAGCCATTCTTATAGAGTCCCACTCCTGATGGCCAGCTCGAAACTAGTTGGGTCATCATCTCATGATGCAATCATCGCTCCCACCGTCATAGAGAAACCGAAGTATCTCTCAGGTAGGTGAGGAACCCTACTAGATCGGCGGAGAGGCTGAGGTTCGTTAGAATCTATTGAATCCTTTGGTTCTACCAAATCATCTGTTGTAGTTTCTATAGCTGGAACTCCTTCCAGTTCTACCTCATGACCACCAATTTTTCCACAAGAAATTCCCTTTCAAAAAGGTGGCATGTTGAGAAACAAAACACCTTTTGTTTCTCAGTTAGGTAGAAGATATTCCCTTGCGTATGCTTGGGATATCCAACAAACTTCCACAGATCTGACTTTGCCTCGAGCTTGTCCGGATTATGGTTTTAGACATAGGCTGGACAACCCTAAATCTTAACTTACTTAAGATATGGGCTCTTCCCATTCCATATCACATATGAAGTGGTAGGCAACTGATTTGATTGGAACCCTATTCAATAGGTATGCAACTTCTCAAGTGCATAACTTCCAAAAGAAAATAGGAAACTCAGTAGTACTCATAATAGAGCGCACCATATCTAATAGGATGTGATTGCTCCGTCCCGATACACCTACGTGCTGTGGTGTATACGGAGGAGTAATGCTGAGAGAGAATCTCATTCTCCTTTAGAATAGTCCAGGAATTTCGTGCTCAAGTATTCTCCTCCCTGATCTTATCAAAGGACATAATACTTATACCCGTTTTTGATTCTCTACTTCTAACTTATATTCTGTGAATATCTCAAAAGCTTCGGACTTGTGTTTCAACAGGAACATATGTCTGAATCTTGAGAGATTATTAGAGAATGTAATGAAGTACAAAGAACCGGTCTTGGCATGTGTAGACAGGGGACGTTAATACATCAGTATGTATCAATCCCAAGAGTTCACTAACTCTTTTTCTGTTTCCAATAAACAGAGCTATGGTCATCTTATCTTTATGACATGATCGGCAAGTTCCACAAGATGTAAATTCAAACTAATTTAAATATGCATCTAAATGTAACTTAGCTAGTCGGGTCACATTGATATGACCTAGTCTACAATGCCTCAAGAAGGATTCGTTCATTTCTGAACTTTTCCTCTTGTGTGTGTTCTGTAAACTAAGAACTGTAGTTTGATTTAGAACATAAATGCTTTTAGATAACATGCCTGAACCGATCAACTCTTGATATAGGAAATGTTCAAAACATTATCCAACAATACAAAATTATATCCTTCTTTACTAATAAAGAGACTGATATGATGTTGTATATCAGGTTCGGTATCTAATAACATTCGTTCAGAATCAATGTATTTGCTAATACAGGGTGAATGTATTTGCTAATACAGGGTGATAACTACCAACAGACTTGGCTGCAACACTTGCACCGTTTCTATCTCATGAAACTTATCACCCGTTCTCAGTCCTCTACCTATCTGTAGCCCATATAACAGATTACATTTGCGGGATCCTGATCTGGTATCAAATACCCAGGACGTAAAGGATATTGAGAAACAGTTCTGTGTAACGAACACACCCGAAGATGATGCATCAGTATGCACTTTCTTCGTTTAGGCGGCACGGGAATTCTGGTAATCCCTAATTTCCTGCTCTGTCTTATAACAATTATAAGTTGGAGCGGGACCAACGTTCCCCAGCTCAGTATAACAAGCGGGTTCGGTCAATACATCCGTATTATTATCTTGATTAAGGCGTGACATGGTCGCTACCTAGAGAGAGAAAGAAGAAAACACTCAGCGTATGCTCTTGCAAGATTAGATTGGTTATCTAATATATCTAATCAGAATATCTCCCACTGTTTTAGTCAAATATTCCTTCAAACCCTAAAAGGAAAGACTAGCCGGGATTAATTACACGCTACAAGTTCGCCAATCTTTCAGCCAGGACAGTGCCGGTACTTTGAGGGAGGTTCCCCGTGCTTTCGCACGGACCTAATTAAAGTAAACCTCGTTTTCTCAGGGGCGTAACCCCGTTGACACCTTTCTAGACACCTACTTGATCGGCTAATTGTAATGTGTAAAACTCTCCCAGGAATAACTCTTACTCGCAATGGGTATCGGGTTCCAACTATCTCATAGAAGGTATGCAATCTCATTGCAAATTTTAACACTTGAAATTCACAATAATATTTTACCCCTAGCGTCCTATGACCTTAACGGAGGTCAACAAACCATAGGCTAGTAGTCAAGTTCAACCCATCATTTCCTGATTGAATTAAACCCACCCGCACGACCCTTGACGGAGGTCAACAAGGCCGCACGACTACCCTAAAACAATCTGCATCATATGCATAAACAGATAAATACTAGTTAGCTACCGCACACTACGCCTTGACGGAGGCCAACAAACACAGCACGAATACTAACTATCACTTATCTGAAATGACGGAGGGCTACGACAGGTTTTTAAGAAAACCCTTTGCGTTTGACGGAGGGCAGAACGATAGTCAGCCTTCATCTCCTACATCTGGCTCAAAAACGTTCGATGCAAAAGTTTGTTTACCCATGTCATCACCCACTTTCTTTGGTTCTTTTAATCTTCTTTCAACTCTACCGAGTTTTGATGACTTGCATTCCGATATTTCGAGTTCTATGATTCTTGAAAGACCACTCGATTTAGACTCTTTTGAGAAGGAGAGAGACGGTCATTTCGAATCTCTTACCTCTATAATTTCTGACAAATCGAGTGTTTTAAATCTTGGTGCGCAAAAGACCGACCTTGGAACTTTCAACCGTCCTAGTGAATCTGCATATTCCATCAATATAGATATCGATGAAATTATTACTCAGACTATTGATGAAAGGTTTGAAGAAATTTTCGCCAAAGAACTCGCATTCCTAAAAGACATGGATGTTGTGATGAATCAAGCTCCACCCGAAGAAGTTGAACCACCACCCTTTCTTCTTATCCCATACGAGAATGTGACTATTCTGCCCATTCCTAATCATTCACATTCTCATTTTCGTTCACCATCACTGTTTCGTCTCTACCAACCAAGACGTAAAATCGATCGATTACGCCTCTTATCTCCCCACTTCTTCACATCTATGATTTTCTACCAACTATGTTGTTACATCGATAAAATATTCGAATGGTTGGTGTTGACTTTTGGTCTTTGTAAAACTTTGCATAGACCAATAACTTTACCCCCCCCCCCTCTTATAATTTTAAATGCTTAATACTGTCACTCAAGTTTGTGGAGGAGAAAAATATTTTGGCTCTAGAAAGAAAAACAATTTTTTTTAAAAATTATGAGCCAAAAATAAGTTTGGGGAAGGATTTCACTGTCATAAATTCTTGTCCCCGTTACTAATTTTCCCTCCTAAGTCTACAGGTTTTATGCTTAAAAGATGACATCGGTGAGGACACTGCTGCAAATAAGTCTGGAGGAGGTTTGAGTTTATTCACGCATCATATTTTGTATTATACTAAATAATAGCAAAAAAAATTTATTTGATAATGAAAGTTAGAAAGTGAAAAATAAATAAGATAGAAAGGAAAAATTTAAGAAAAGCAAGAGAATTAGATGATTTATAACGAAACTAGTAATAGATAGTCATGAGCTGTTGTCCCAAGGGTTAGTAAGATGAAGGAAATCACTAATCTGAGAATAGAAATAAGTCTGAAAAATAGTCCTTATTCTTAAGTCCAAACATGTGAACGTTGATACCCTACTATACGCACTTGCACATATCTTGAAGCTTGGCATTGTAGAGGATACTTTGAAATGCTTTTGTCTAAAAGCGTAAGTATGAAGGAAAAAAGTATATAAATCAACAAAATATATTAAAAAAATTGGTGAAGAAAAATGAACACTGGTTTTGTAATTACTTAAGGCAGCATAACAAAATATAGCGAGGGTGCTTTATCACCTAGTGGCTTAGACCAACTGGTTTGGGAGCCACCTCTAAGCCTTAGTATAACATCTCTATTTTCAGTGTACAGAAATTTGTTTAAAAATTAATGTATAAATAGAGTATTTGCAATCCTGTGTATACTATAAATATTTGAATTGCTTTTGAACAGCAAGAAACAACTTGTAGCTCATTGGTAAAGCTTTGCACTGCTGTGACGTAGCCCCTATGATCGAATCCCCCCAGCCACATTATTCTTTTTGTTGATTTTTCTTTTAATCTTTTAGAAGACCAAAGATTTACACATGCACTATACGTAAAATAAAAATTTACAAAGAAAATAAACATGTGCACTAGGTTATACCAAGCGCAGGGACATGTGGCGAAGATCCAAGCCAATTCCACCGGAATTTAGCCTGCGAGATGAAGCAAGAGACCGACACCGCCGGGCCCCCCGTAGGGGATGCTCTCCAAATTTCAAACTCAACACCCCTTCGCCTACCCCACTATCCCCATGTTGTTTGTTTACTCTGAAAACAACTATAAAGTGATAATTCCTCTCTTTATTTCATTTTTAATGCACATTTTAATTCCATTCTTCATTAACCCAAACCCCAATTTTCCCTATAAATACAACACCATATTTCACCCCTCCTCATTCAGAATTCCATTATAAAAATTCTATAAAATTTCCAAGTCCCAAGTTGTACAAGTGGAGTTAGCAAAAGACGAAGCTCCGGCGACATTCCAAGAAGAATCCGGCGACGAAACGATACCCCGACGGTTCCAAAGTCTTTCTCTACCTCTCCTTTTTCTTTGTATATCCCCTCTCCTCTCCTCTTTTACTATTCTAAAACTTCTCCTTTTCAAAACTCATCGGAAGCGGGGTTATTCCGGCTTTCGATTCTCTTTTCTTTAAAAATCTAATTTTTCTTAATAAAAACCCTACAAATTTTTAACAGATTGTCTAATAATCATAAACAAACGCATTAGAACAAATTTCATCTTAAAAGAATCTATTATGCGACTTTTATCGTATTTTTACGGTAAAATACCATATACTTTACTTTCAACACAATTCAACATATTTCTTGTATTAGTTTTAGATAACTCACAGAGTAATGACCTATCTCATCACAACACACATCTTTGACATAGCACGATGAATTTTACAATTATAGTTTGTGGGAAAATATGAGATTACGAATAAATACCTTAAACATTCAAAACCCGTTTTCTTTAAAAAGTTATTAATTAAATTCCTTACAATTATACCTCTATAACCCATTTTGGAGACCCCGATCGGGATGGAGCGGATTATCGCACATCCTCAGGACTAGTAGAGCAAGATGCAGACCTCCTAACGGAGCATTCGATCTCGATAGAATTTTTGATGCAATTTTTAAGAAAATGAGAATTCTAAAAAAAATTATTTTTATTAAATATATATATTTATAACTATTAACAAAATATATATTTTAAATATTAGAAATATTCCATGTTTCCTAAATCAAAGGAATCACAATTTCATGAAACTATCATCACAAATCAATACAATATCAATATTACACTAAAATACCATATACAATGAAAACTAGGTTCTACTCACTAGAAAATTTCACTTTTATAAAATATGCATCTATGAAAACCTTAAAGATGATAATTAAATACTTAAGGTGTATTTTGAAAATATATCAAAACTATTCTTATATAAAAACCCCTCAAGTTATATTAAATTACAATAAGGAGCCTAGTAAATATACGTTTAAGCGGGACCAGTTCTCTTGAGCCTCAGGGAGCCGGAGAATATGGATGCTTGCCTATCTAAGGTAGACAATATAACAACGGTGTTATCAACATGGTAATTGTCTTAGAAAAAGACACAAATCCTGCCGTCCATGTGCAGCAGTTACCGATAACATCAAAACTTAAATCAGGACTTCAATTTTGTTTAAAAGTCTGACTCTGTTCGAGTCACGGTCAAATATGCAATTAATCTGACTTGAATATGATTCAAGTATAAACTGCAATTCAATATGAATCTGTCTATACCAGAATTCAATCTATAACAATCTAACTCGACTGAACCGAACCATGGATATACTCTGTTTACATGTCTATCCATTATATCTATTCTATTTACCTGATATCATGGTTTCGGCAAGTCGTACAATCTATTACACAAAGCAATACAATTCAATACAAAAGACATTACAAGGTTTTAAAGGGGTAGACTGGTACGGAATGTGTTAGAAGTAGCACGACACGGTCACTTTAATACACCTAACCTGAATATCCATTGCCGTTGTATCATGGGTGAACGGTTCCTTGTGCTCCGTATACCTTAGTCTCCGGAATAGTGGGACTCCTCTCGTATACACTGGCATATTCTGTACTAAGCTACAAATAACTGCGTTAACAATATAATCAAACATTACTAGTTATACTCTCTTTCTGTCTATTCTATCTCTACCTATCTTTGGGACTTACCGAGCGATTGTTCGCTGACGACATTCCTTCTCTCTTCTTTTTTTGGAATATTGTCAGGTGGATCGGACTCACTGGAGATCGAGCCCAGTACTGAGGACTTAGAGCAGTTTTCTATCGACCCAGAGCTGTAGGCACTTGTATATACTTTTCATTTCAGTTATGCCATTGTTTAGGCATTGCTTTCTATTCATGTATTTACATTTCTAGTTGTACTTGTAAAGAATTGTTAAATAAATAAAAGTTGCTGTTAATTTATATTCCTGTCTCTTGTGTATATTTTTACTTTATATTGTTTAGAAACGCTTAGCGTGTTTATTTTGGAGTAAATACGCAGCGGGCCTCGTCGTGTCTCCTTACCCGTACACCGGAAAGCGGGGCGTGACAGGTTTTGTTGGCGGCCCATGCAGGTCAGTTCTGCATGGACATGCGGGTCAATTCTGCATGATGTCCTAAGCAATATAACATAAGAATTAACAACTAAAAACATTATTTACAATTCTTATTCCTTGAATCTTACCGAGCGATTGTTCGCTGACGACATTCATTCTCTCTTCTTTCTTTGGAATGTTGTCAGGTGGATCGGACTCACTGGAGATCGAGCCCAGTACTGAGGACTTGGAGCAGTTTGCTATCGACCCAGAGCTGTAGGCACTTGTAACTAATTTTCATTTCAGTTATGCCATTGTTTAGGCATTGCTTTCTATTCATGTATTTACATTTCCAGTTGTACTTGTAAAGAATTGTTAAATAAATAAAAGTTGCTGTTAATTTATATTCATGTCACTTGTGTACATTTTTACTTTATATTGCTTAGAAATGCTTAGCGTGTTTACTTCGGAGTAAATATGTAGGGGGCCTCGTCGCGTCTCCGTACCCGTACACTGGGAAGCGGGGCCTGACAGGTTTTGTTGGCGGCCCATGCATGTCAGTTCTGCATGGACATGTGGGTCAATTTTGCATAAAGTCTTATGCAATATAACACAAGAATCAGCAACTAAAAACATTTTTTACAATTCTTATTCCTTGAATCTTACAATTTCATATACTTTAAATCTATCATAACCCTATTTTTCTTTCAAGGTTATGGATTCTCCAAACAACACCAACACCAATTTCAACAACACACCATCACCTCTACCGCTTACGCCTACCATCGCAACCCCGATCAATGAGCAGACGGTACTGCTTGAGGCAATCCGCAGCCTTTTGGAAGGACAGCAACAGCAGACTGCTATATTACTGAACCATCTAGAAGCGGAAACGCCCGAGGTAAAGCAATTCCGGTCATTGCACTCAAAGCAATTTTCAGGAAAAGAGAGCCATCTGGAAGCTGAAGAATGGGCTCAGAGTATAGAGGATGACCTAGCAGCGGCACAAGTGCCAGAGATCGCTTGGGTTCGAGTTGCGAAGCTGCAACTCACCGACAACGCCCGAGTTTGGTGGAAGGCGGAAGAAAGCCGTCTTGCCCAACCTATCGAATGGAGGACTTTTCACGACATGTTTGACGTGAAATACTTCCCAGAGACTGCCCGATTTGACATAGAGCGGCAATTTATTCATCTACAACAGGGTTCGATATTGACCAAATCAGTGGATAAATATGATGCTGAGTTTACCATGCTCAGTAGGTAAGATATGTCTCAACATTTTCAAATATCACATACTACACAGCTAACACAAGACCTTAACCGGTTCGCAGCACACTTAATACCGACTACCGAGATCAGGTCCTGACGATTTCAGCAAGGGTTAGATCCGGAAATCCAAGCTGCCTTAGCTACAGGGGATGTCCCAACCCATGAGATGACCTTGAAAGCTGCCCGTCAATATGAGGCAGTGGTGAATATGAAGGGCAGACCCTAATCTGCCGGAATGAAGCACTCTGCCACTCAGATGGCAGGAGGAGCCTCTTCAAGGCCACAATTTGTGTCCAGGAGACCGGGAGTACCAAACAACCGGCCCAACCAAGCCTTTTGCACCTACTGCAGGAGAGGTAGACATCTGGCGAAGGACTATCGGCGTGCAAATCGCCTTTGCTTAGTCTGCGGCTCAGTCATTCATGATATTGGGTCTTGTCCTCATAGACACAACCCAAATGCTGCACCCAGACCAGTAATTACTTATCAGTGGCGCCCAGCCATCCAGGCACCTGCTCCACGACTTGCTCTCCCTGCTCCACCTCCTCGTGGACCGACTACACCTCCTCCTCGTCAGTTCCATCAAGCTCAAAAGAACATACCTCAAGTACAAAGGAACGGGCAGAGGAATGCTCCTCCAGCAATGAGGAATGTACCAAGGCGACAGGCTTTCACAATGACTGTGGAAGAAGCTGAAGTCACTGGCCAAGTCATCACTGGTAACACCTTCCTTTCAAGCTTTATTTCAATCTATATATACATACCCATATATCTTTTCCTTATACCTAAAACCTATCCCACATAACTTAGGTACGATCTTAGTAGCCTCACTTCCTGCACTAGTACTCTTCGATACTGGAGCATCTTATAGCTTTATGTCGCAACGGTTCGTCCGAACTCATGCGATTCTAGTCAAACCTCTCGTATCCATCTAGAATGTTAGTTCAGGGAACGGCGTTCTACGATCTGTGTCCAATAGTCATCTACAGCAGAGAACTCTATGCTGACTTCAAGGTGCTGGACATACCGAATTTCGATGTCATTTTGGGTATGGATTGGCTAGGAACATTTTATTCTACCACTGACTGTCGTTAAAGGAGGGTAGTGTTCGAGATTCCAGAGCATCCGGTCTTTTATTTCAAAAGTGGAGACCGTACCCTAGAGCCAAGCACATACAAAGCAAAACCGAAAAAGGCAGTGATTGCAACACTTCAAGCGGAGGAAGGATCAAAGCCAGAGGTAGTTCGAGAGTTCGACGATGTATTTCCTGAAGACATATCAGGTTTTCCTTCCAATCGAGCTCTTGAATTCTGCATTGATTTAGTACCTGGAGCACAGCCGGTGATCAAAGCACTATATCGCCTAAGTCCCGAAGGTTTGAAAGAGATCCGTACTCAGTTGGACGAATTATTAACGAAAGGATGGATTCGTCCTAGCACTTCAAGTTAGGGATCGCCAGTTCTACTTGTAAAGAAAAAGGAAGGTTCATATCGAATGTGCATTGATTATAGAACTATGAACGAAGTAACTATAAAGAACAAGTATCTACTCCCGCGTATCAACGATCTGTTCAATCAGTTAAGTGGATCTTGTGTTTTCACCAAGTTAGATTTTCGTTCGGGTTATCATCAGGTGAAGGTCAAAGAATCTGATATCCATAATACGGCATTCAAGACTCGCTATGGTCATTACGAGTTTCTTGTGATGCCATTTGGAATGACCAACGCACCAGCTATATTCATGAACCTAATGAATCAAGTTTTCCAAGAGAACCTAGACAGGTTTGTTGTCATCTTCATCGACGACATCCTGCTGTATTCTAAGAGTCGGAAAGAACACGCCGAACATCTACGAATTGTCCTGGAGACTCTACGACAGCATCAACTCTATGCCAAGTACAGCAAGTGCGAGTTTTGGCTAGATTAAGTTGGTTTTCTCGGACATATTGTATCAGGCGATGGAATTTCTGTATATCCAGCTAAGGTATCAGCAGTAAGTGAATGGCCGACACCGAAGTCAGTGAAGGACATTCGAAATTTTTTGGGATTAGCAGGATATTACAGAAGGTTTATTGAAGGATTTTCGAAGATTACAACACCCTCGACCAAGCTCACACGTAAAGATGAAGAATTCGTGTGGTCAAAAACATGCGAGCAAGCTTTCGTAGAACTTAAGTCAAGATTGGCATCAGCATTTATTCTCGTAATACCGAACCAATCTGGAGGTTTCGAAATGCATTGCTATGCATCCGGTAAAGGATTAGGATATGTTCTACATCAGCATGGTAAAGTTGCATCTTATGCTTTAAGACAGCTGAAAATTCATGAGCGCAACTGTTCCCCTCCGAAAACACGCGAAGACAAACGTCTTGCCTGAATTTCGGGGCAGATGCTAATTGGTGCAATCCGTCCACCTCTCCGAAAATGCCAAGTTGATTTATGGCACCGTATATCGAAGGTTTAAATGGATGCGGCTGATGTAGTAGACTTTGTCAGATTCCCCCTCGTTGAGGGGTTTTTGATTGTGGGGACGCTCTTCCTTGCAGGCGCAAGCCCCTGCAGTTAATTACGCTACCGCATCGCGGTAACAATTTTCTCCTTCTCCAGATGGTCACTTCGTGTCGTGGGTGTTTGTTTTGTGTTTGGTTGCCCATGGATTGTATACGGAGACTAATTTATGTTGTCGCCCGTAGGACGTGGATTAGTCCAAATCCGTATTTTCTTAGATTTGGGTTTGGGGGTTGGGTTTAAGGATACGTTAGCCTCATTTGAGACTAAGATCAACTTAAACGTTTGTTAAGAATATGTTAGTCTAATTTTAGACTAAGATCAACTTAACGGGATAGTTTAGATCCAACAAAAGAGCATTTGGACTCTATTGTATAGTTTAAGGACATTGCGGTCGATTAGTTTAAGGACATTACGGTCCATCGTTAGTTTAAGAACATCTCGGTTGTTTCCCCCAATCAGAGCAAAACTCTGTTTTGAATTTCAAAATTCAAAAATTGAACCAACGCTTCAGATCCCGTGCGCTGTGCGCTACGTGTCAAAAGCAGACACGCCAGCGCCAGGAGTGTTGCGCCCTAGGCAGCGCACCCTAATCAGAGCAAAGCTCTATTTCAAAATTCAAATTTTAAAATGTTGAAGCAACGCTTCAGATCCAGCGCTCTGCGCTGCGTGCCACGTGTCAAACACGGGCGCGCTAGCGCAGTTGCGCTGCGCTCTGCGCTGCGTGCCACGTGTCAAACACGGGCGCGCAAGCGCAGTTGCGCTGCGCGCCACGTGTCAGGCACGGGCGTGCAAGCGCAGTTGCGCTGCGCGCCACGTGTCAAACGTAGGTGCGCTCGCGCCAAGTGCGCCAGCGCTGGAATTAAAATAATTCCCCACCGTTAGATCAAAAGATCTAATAATAATAAATTATTAATTAATCAGAATTAAAATTCTGTTATAGAAAGATTTTTCAATCTTATTAAAACAAGAAGATTATCTTCTGTAAAACAGAAGCCTTAGGATCAAAGATCCAACGGTGGGAAATATTCCCCAATCAATCAGAGAAAGATCTCATCAACTAATTTAACAAATCAATTGGCCCTATATAAAGGCCCCAAGACTTCAAGTCTCATATAGAAAAAACCCTCTGCAAACTTTGAGAAAAACTCAAAGAGAAAGAAAGGCAAGCCTTTGAAGAAAGAAGATCATTTCTTCATCTTTAAAGGTAAAAAATTAATTCTTGAACAACAGAGATGAAATAATCTCATAAAAAGAAGAAAATTCTTCTAAAAAGATCGAAGATCTATAAAAAAAGACCAAGATTTTTGATTAAACATAAAGAATTAAAAGATCTAATCATAGAAATATAAAAAAAAGAAGTATTTTATTTCATTCACAGATCTTTTGATCTATAAAGGCAAAGCCTTTTAATAAAAACAAGAACTTTGGTTCTTGGATCTTGAGGCAAGGCCTCCTTTGAAGAACATAAACTTGTTCTTTGATCTTAAAATTGATCTGATGCACTTTGCACTACTAGAAAGTGCTTTGCACTCATGAACTGCGCCTTTGCGCTCCTTAGACCGGCGCTCAGCGCCAAAACAGGCCACGTGTCAACCACAGACACAGCTTGCGCTCCTGAAAACAGCGCACTGCGCTCTTGGGTTGGCGGTCAGCGCCAAGCGCGCCACGTATCACTCACTGGCACACCCATAAACTGGCGCAGCGCGCTCATAAATTAAAAGCGCGGTACGCTAACAAACTAGCGCTTAGCGCTAAGCGATGTGTGTCACCCACATGTGCGCTAGCGCAATGCGCTCTTTAATTGGCGCAAAGCGCCTGATGCGCCACGTGGCGCACTGTCAGAACACTAGTTTGTTCCTGATAAATGCTATGCATTCAATACCAGACAAAAAATGTCAGAGCCCAATACTTAGCATTATTAAAAGGGCAGAGCCCAAATAAAGACCTAATAGGCAGAACATAAAATGAAATGTTAAACAATTTTTTAACTGGGCTTAGCCCAATTCTGGCCATAAGTCCTCAATTTAAATTAAACTGAGCTCATCTGCTCTTCCAATCAATTTACACCCGATTCGAGGATACATCTCTTTACTCCTCTGACATCTGTCGTTGTAATCCCTCAACGTCGTCAGAGAGGTGACGGGTCCCGACAACCACACATTACTACGGACTGTGGAGTCCTTAAATCCACGGACTATGATGTCCTTAACCTCGACCGTGATGTCTTAAAACTAATATCGGACTGTGGGGTCCCTTAAACTCATGGACTATGATGTCCTTAACCTCGACCGTGATGTCTTAAAACTAATATCGGACTGTGGAGTCCTTAAATCCACGGACTATGATGTCCTTAACCTTGACCGTGATGTCTTAAAACTGACATCGGACTGTGGAGTCCTTAAACCCATGGACTATGATCTCCTTAACCTCGACCGAGATGTCTTAAAAGTAACACCGGAATGTGAGGTCCTTAAACTCACGGACTATGATATCCTTAATCTCGACCGCGATGTCTTAAAACTAACAATGGACCGTGATGTCCTTAAACTAATTATCGACCGCAATGTCCCTAAACTAAACAATAGAGCCCAATTGCTCTCTTGTTGGATCTAAACGATCCCGTTAAGTTGATCTTAGTCTAAAATTAGACTAACGTATCCTTAACAAACGTTTAAGTTGATCTTAGCCTCAAATAAGGCTAATGTATCCTTAAACACAACCCCCCAAACCCAAATCTAAGAAAAATACGGATTTGGACTAGTCCACGCCCTACGGGCGACAACATAACTTAGTCTCCGTATACAATCCACGGGCAACCAAACACAAAACAAACACCCACGACACGAAATGAACATCTGGAGAAGGAGAAAATTGTTACCACGATGCGGTAGCGTAATTAACTGCAGGGGCTTGCGCCTGTAGGGAAGACCGTCCCCACAATCAAAAACCCCTCAAGCGAGGGGGAATCTGACGAAGTCTGCTACATCGGCCGCATCCGTTTAAACCTTTGATACATGGTGCCATAAATCAACTTGGTATCTTCGGAGAGGTGGACGGACAGTACCAATTAGCATCTGCCCCCAGATTCAGGCAAGACGTCCAGTCTTCCCGGTTTCCGGCAGTAAACGGATTCTAGCACGCCCGGTGGGACCTTTTCCTTTTTCCACTCCACACCTCGTGTGTCATGTTCGCGAACAAATCGCGGTTTGCTAATGGTTGCCCTTGGGTTCAAGTTACTAAGATTTGGTTTCTTGCTTGGCGCAGAAAGCAAAACAGCAATGGCATCTACTTGCGTAAAGTGCTCCAACTGCAGCTGCAACTCGCGTCCTGCCTCAACTGGGGGCATAACCTACGGGCCCTAAGCGGCTTCCCTGTTCACGATGCCCATGGAACAGGTCACTCAAGCCACCACAAGGTTAATTTTCGGGACCATGCTCCCTCCAGCAAGCTTCAGCACTCCTCTACCAACACCGGAAGCTCCCAAGAAGTCAGTCTTTGATCGGCTAACAGCTCCTGCGGCCCCTCTCAACGGGTCGTCCAGCACCGACGCCTCGGTCTTCTCCAGATTGGGCCAAAGTTCAGGTGGGTCCATGATGAAGCCTGCACCTCAAGAAAAGGTTATTCCGAAGAGAGTAACCAACCCTGCTCCTGAAGTCGTCAAGGCGGCTTCTCCTGCCAAGGAGTCGGTCTTTACAAGACTGACTGTCCCAACTCCCACTCCCGCTCCTGCTACTAAAAGGACATCAGTTTTCAACAGGCTGACACCAGCAATAGCCCCTTACCTGAACAGGGGGCAAGACAAAGCCATCCTCGTCACCAAACCAATTCCTTCAGCTCGACGTGCTCGACATCGCCACTAGCTCCGGGTAAGGAAAGCCGGGGTCAACTCCTTCTATGGGCTAACTCCACCAGGCCCAACGGCGGAAATTAATGCTGCTGTTCCAACTGGGAACAGCTTCGAGCTGCTGAATAAGGTGCGCAGGAATTCTCCCACCGCCGTACTGAAAAGATCTCCTCCTACGGTGGAGAATGTTGTGGAAGTAAAGCCAGAACGGTCCCCTCAGTGGCTGTCCTCTAAAATCTATAAGGTCTGGCGTCAAGTCCAAGACTCGGTGATTGATCGAAATTTCTCCCGCCAGCAGAAGAAGCTGAAGGTCCGACAGGAAGAAAACCGTCCTGTTAAGCCACAAAAGATGATGACTACTTGGGTGCCCACTGCAGCGGCCCCCTCAACGTCAACCGCTCAGAAAAGAAGGAGGCCAGAGAAAGCCCCTGTAAACGTGGCAGACCACAAAAACACCGAGCCCAAACGCCCTAAGTATGGGGGCATGGTGGTACATATTGTTTACATGGCATCCGGGAAGGAGGATAGCCGCGCTTCTATGGGCCACCGACCACTCACCCGATCCATCACAAGAGCTCAGGAACAGGAACAGCAGAAGCTTCAGGAGATGCTGACTGTCATGGCCGCACTCACCAGGCCAAAAGGAAGCCCGGAGGCGTCATCGGAACAACGTCACGAACACGAGACTAATGTTGAATTCCTTCAGAGAATGCTCGAAAAGAAGGACAAGGAGGCTGCGGAACAAGCGGCCAATATAAAGCAAATAGCTCTTCTGTTCCAAGACATGGTGGGTATGATGATCCAGCAGGACCCTCCAGCTGAAGATCCTCTGATTATCCTCGAAGACGACAGAGGAGAAACATCAAATCCACCTC
Source organism: Agapanthus africanus (assembly GCA_030015575.1). Taxonomy (NCBI): domain Eukaryota; kingdom Viridiplantae; phylum Streptophyta; class Magnoliopsida; order Asparagales; family Amaryllidaceae; genus Agapanthus; species Agapanthus africanus. The sequence continues at coordinate 831,022,232 of JASDDO010000019.1, forward strand.
CGGCTCTTTCAACAGCCAAAGAGGAAACTATCTCCAAGGCCACCGTGGATGATTATATTGCTTAACAAATACGATTTCACCAGGAAAATGAAGCGGCTGGCCAGGTCGTGAAGACTGGGCGACCATATCCGGGCTGGTATGACCAGATAAAATACCCGCCGGGATACACGATCCCCAAATTCCGCGTATACAAGGAGACAGGTAATCCCCACCAGCACGTCACCCAGTTCAGAGCTCTGTGCGGTAACACCGGCGGCGATGATAAGCTCTTGCTTCGCCAATTCGTCAGCAGCTTATCGGAGACGGCATTCGAGTGGTACTCCGAACTTCCAAATGACTCCGTCAAAACTTTCGCGGAAATGGAGTTGTTGTTCACCCAACAATTCGCAAGTGCTAGTGAACGCACCCCAATAACGGCATTGATCAATGCCAGGGTGAAGCCGAGCGAGACGTGGGTTCAGAACACAATCCGATGGCGGAACCTGTGGTCGAAGTGCGAACAACGCATCGAGGAAGCACCAACGGTGGGCATGTTCGTGGGCACCCTAGATCCTCATGCAACTATTTCACAGTTCATGATGTTCTTCAAACCGACCACGTTCCAGGTCCTAATCGACAAGCTGGCCCAGATGGACCAGATGGGTCATAGACCATCTCCCCCGAAACCGGAACCGCGGAACGAAAAGGGTAAAGGGAAGGCGATCTTCGTTGCGAACACCCAACAGCAACCCAGTGCCCCAAAGCTAGCGGATCAACTGGAAGAGAGACGACGCTATTATAATGAGAAGATGAAGCGTCCTTACGCGTTCATATGGGACAAAACGAAGAGGCTGTTCGAACTAGCGATACGCAACAGGCTTATCAATTTGCCGAATCCAAAGTGACCATTGCAATCCGGCAAAGCGAATAACCCCAATTATTGTCCTTACCACCAAACGGTGAGCCATCCAATCGAAGATTGCTTCGTCTTTAAGGGATGGATCGAGGATTGGTACCTACAAGGCAAGTTTACGCTGTCCGAAAAGTGGAAAGTGAGCCCACCACAACCGCACACTCTTAAGAAGATGGACACACCGGGGGCAACATGCTCTTTTGTTGAAGAAGCTCCATGGGAGGTCGTGCTTTCAGCAAAAACCAAAAGGATGCTGAATGATCTCCAGACATGCCCGGCGATCAGGTGGAAGAACCCGCTAGAACCCCAGATCATCGAAGGGATGCTGAAGCCGCGCCCAACTCCAAAGATTGGTGGTGATAGCCAAAGTGCTCACACCCAGCCGCCAAAATCTTCGAAAAAGAAGAAAAAATCCAAGAAGCCCGTGAAGCCTGGCGATAAGTGCACGGACCTACAGAAACAGATTGACACGCTGGAACAGTATAACCTGAAGGCGCGAACCCCAATCACGCTTCAAGAGTTCCTCGGCCACGTCCTTGAGGACGAAGATGATGGAGAAGACTCATCGGATGGATCTGAGGATTACGTAGCAAGTTGTCATGTGATCTCTCACTCGTCTACAGACGATGAAGAAGCTCCTTGAACAGAGAGACCGGGGGCAGGTCCCGAGCCGGAACTTCTATGGCCGTCATACGAAATGATCGACGCCTTCCTGAATGAAATTCATCTGAAAAGTAAAGCCGATCGGGAGCGTGAGATGGCCATATTTGAAAAAGCCAAACGCCGACGACTAGACGAAAGAGTCGAGACACTCCCGCCGAATCAAGGAACATCCGTCACCGATAAAAACAAGTTCAAGATGAGGAAAAGGTTTGCTAAAGCCATATCAATAGGAATGAAGCTACCACCCTCTGAAGGAAACACTCCCGGTGAAGCAGAAACATATCCTAGCTACTGCTTATATCATCGAAAGATTTCACACCCTACCGAAGAGTGCGACGCTTTTAAAAGATGGTGGCAGGGATATGTTGCTCACCGGCAACGTTTTAAGCGGATGAAACGCAAAACTCGTCGGGAGCAAAGAAGGGCGACCAAGGAGCTTAAAAGAACTACCGGTAACTGTCACATGATCAACACCGGGGGATCGCAGGTTCTCACTTTCGGAAGCGACTCTGACGAAGAGATGGCTCTTAGCCATCTCTTTAAAGAATCCACCTTGGGGAAGGAGGAAGAACCGAAGGCCTGTGAAAATATTCAGCTGTGCAACCGTACGCTTCCAGAAAAGAATTTCGGACCCACGAGTAGAAAAGATAAGGGAAAAGAAAAGGTCTCTGAGGATATCGCCCTAGATGACCAAGTCATGAAAGAGCTGACCGCCAAGGACCCGCCAAAGAAAAGTAAGGTGGACTACAACGTCCTAGCGCACTTGAGGAAGTTACCCTCGCAGCTCAGCATTCTCGACGCCCTTTTACTATCAAAAGAAGCAAGAGATTCATTGATCAAGGCGCTACAAGAGCCAGGACAGTTCCAAGCTTTTCTCGTTGAAGAGAAGATGAAGGACGAGCTGGAGGAAGTGCACACAGCCGATATCACCTTCGGCGATGAAGACCTCCTCCTTGGGACGTGCGAGCACAACCGTCCCCTCTATGTCTCAGGATACTGCCACGATATAAAGATAGGCAAAATCCTGGATGACAATGGGTCCTCCGTCAATCTCCTCAATGTGCGAGTGTTGAAGAAAATCTGCATGAGCGTACAGCATCTCGCTCGTGATAAAATCACCATCTCTGGTTTTGACTCCCAATCATCGCGGACTCTCGGGTCTGTGATATTGACATTGCTCTTCGGACTGCTTGTCACAGACATTAAATTTCATGTCATTGACGCCAAGACATGCTATAATGCTTTGCTCGGCCGGCCTTGGTTACACGAGTACAATATCATCCTTTCTACACAACATCAGTGTATGAAATACTTTAAAGATGGTCTCGAGTATACCGTAACAGGAGAGTTGAACCCATTCTCCATGAACGAAGTCCGCAAGTACGAAGATGCAAAATACTTCTTGCCAGATTTCGAGGACACGGAGAGATGTCACAAACCGGAGAACAAAGCTATCACCACCATTCCGGTCTTTGGGAGTGATACTAAAGAAGAGGAAGAGATAGTTTATTCGGGTCCACCCCAGTACAACAAGCCGGGACCGTCCGCTCCTATGTTGATCTTTGGCAGCGACTCGAAAGATGAGGTCCATGCTATATTCTCTGCTCGGCCAGCAATACAAGCATTTGCTGGTGATAATCAGAGTTTGCAAGTTACCATGATTCTGCGGGAGCACTATAAAGATCTCGACGCGCTTGAAGCTTATAGTGTGCAAGAGCTAGAAACATTTTACGTCCCTCCCAGGCGAAAAGGTGAACAGGCAATCCTATTCTACCGATCCACGGAAACAAGAGTGGAGAAAGAAATTTGGCACGGCGCGGATTCTACGCTTGATAGGCTCCAGCCCATCCGTCTGCCTGGATACTACACAGAAGGCTTGAAAAGGCTATTGAAGCGCCAAGGGATACCCTTCAAACAGACCGCTCGAAAAGCTGAGTTTTATGACAGGATCTGGAACGTTCCCGGAACTCAGCACAAGTTGCCCAACGGGAGAATGGAGGCGATCGGGCTTGGATATGTTCGGTCCAAAAAACGGGAGCTATTCCGCGACTACTATGTCATACATGACTTTAATAAAGAAGGAGATGCTCAATGGAGAATGCTAACCCTGAACCAGAAAGAGCCCCCGACGTGAAAGTGCCCAGTCCGTCGTTTGAAGAACAAATGGACAAGCTTATATGGGAAGCTGGTCAAAAAGTTCGAGACGACCATAATCGCGAAATGGCCATCTACGAGAAAGCCAGGATGCAACGCCTTCTTCAACAGGCTGCGAAAGATGAAAATGCCCCTCCCTATCAACCTGTTGTGCAAAAGACCCAACGCAGAGGCAGAAACAAATCAAAGAGCGGAAAAGGAGTTCGACAGCGACAAAGCGGGACCAAGAAGTCACGCGATCGGGAATCGAGCAGTCCGGATTTGTCCCTTATGAAGAAGATGAGTCAAGCATACTCTTTTCCTCAACACAAGACAAAGAAGATACTTGACCTCGCTATAAGACATCAAATGATTACGCTTCCGGAGTCCAAACACCCCGAGCATGCTAACGAGGTCTCTCACCCAGACTATTGCTCTTATCACCGAGCAATAAGACACCCTCTCGAAGACTACTTCACCTTCAAGAACTGGGTCGAAGATCAATATCAGGTTGGCAAGTTCGCTCTATCCGACAGTTGGAGGATAACACCGCTGCAGAAGCATGAACCCAAATCCACGAGGGTAGAACCATATCCACATCGGTCTTGGAAGCGAGCTCGTACCTGTCACGTGATAATGTTGTCAAAAGAAGAACCTGAGAATATGGATGAACTCCTTTGGTTCTTCGAAAACAATGATGACGAGGTAATCTCAGAGTTTCCACCGGCGCCAAAAGAGCTAGAAGATGGAATACACACTACGGCAGATAACCTCAAGAAAATTGATCTGGGGACGACAAGCGACCCGCGGCCAACATTCGTCAGTGAGCTGCTATCTGAAGAAAGGGTAGCTGCACTAAAAGATGTGCTTATGCAGCATAGAGATTGCTTCGCATGGAACTATTCCGAGATGCCAAAACTAGATCCAGAAATTGCTGTCCACAAATTAGCGATATCCCCGGATGTTAAGCCAATCAAATAAGCGCTAAGAAGAATGCGGCTCGAGCTTGAGATGAGTATCAACGCCGAGGTCAAGAAGCTAATAGACTCCAGCTTCATCCAAGAGGTTCAGTATCCTGATTGGATCGCCAACATCGTACCAGTGATGAAGAAAAATGGGACAGTGCGCATATGCGTGGACTTCCGGGATCTTAATAAAGCCTGCCCGAAGAACGATTTCCCAGTGCCGGTCACTGAGCTAATGATAGATAACGCGTCCACTCACGAAGTCTTCTCCTTCATGGACGGCTCATCAGGATATAATCAGATAAAGATGCATCCCGAAGACCAGAAGCACACCGCTTTCCGGACCCCTTTGGGTATATTCTGCTACAAGGTAATGCTCTTCGGTCTAAAAAACACCGGTGCCACCTATCAGAGGGCCATGACGAAGATCTTCGATGACCTTATACATGAAATCGTCGAATGCTATATCGACGACCTCGTGGTGAAAAGCAAATCATACGAGGAACATCTCGAACATCTGAAGATCGTATTTCAACGCCTTCGACAATACAACTTGAAGATGAATCCTCTCAAATGCGCATTCGGGGTGTCCTCGGGCAAATTCCTGGGGTTCATCGTCCGACACCGAGGTATCGAGATAGATCCGTCAAAGATCAAGACGATCATGGAAATGCCTCCGCCAAAGACTCTCAAGCAATTGCGGTCTCTCCAAGGGAAGCTCGCATATGTCCGGCGATTTATAGCCAATCTCTCTGGCAAGTGCCGTCCGTACAGTCACTTGATGAAGAAGGGAACCCCGTTCGTCTGGGATTACAAATGCCAAGGCGCGCTGGACGAAATCAAGCAGTATCTGCAGAACCCGCCAGTGCTGGCCGCTCCGGTCAAGGAAAAGCCCCTTATTCTTTATATAATAGCCCTCGAAGGTTCTTTAGGCGCGCTGTGGGCACAAGAGAGCGACCAAGGGAAAGAAACAGCTCTCTACTATTTTAGCCGAGTTCTCCTAGGGGCAGAAAGCAATTATTCTCCTATCGAAAAACACTGCCTGGCGTTGATCTTTACGATAACGAAACTCCGGCACTATGCATTGGCGCATGAAGTCCGTCTCATATCGAAGGTGGACCCTCTCAAATACTTGATGTCGAAGGCCATATTAACGGGACGACTTGCTAAATGGGCCTTGCTCTTGATGGAGTTCTCAATAACCTATCAGTCTCTTAAGGCAGTGAAAGGCCAGGCTATCGCCGACTTCCTTGCTGAGCATCTGATACCGGCCGATTCCCCTTTGAATAGTGAACTGCCAGATGAACATGCGTTTGATGCGATCGACGGTAGTGATACCCGATGGGAACTTTATTTTGATGGAGCGTCTTCCATGAAGAAGCGCAAACAAAACACGTCTATAATCAAATCAGGGGTAGGCTTTATCTTCGGACCCCACAAGGAGGGATAATGCGTTTTGCCTTCTCCTTAACAGAGCCGAAGACAAACAATGAAGCCGAGTATGAAGCTTTGATAGCGGGCCTCGAGATCGCCATTGACATGGGAATTGAAAGCCTCATCATATACGGAGACTCCCAACTGGTCATTAGTCAGGTAAATGGTGACTATCAAACGGGCAAACCAGAACTGGTAAAGTACGGCGAGAGGGTACAGCAACTGCTGACCCAAATACCTTCCTACACCTTGGAAAGCATACCGCGTGCGGAAAATAGCAAAGCGGATGGATTAGCCAAGCTTGGTAAAGAATTGGCCGATGAGAACCTCGATGATGTGAGAATCGTTGTGTAAAGCCGTTGGGTTCTTGTGCCGGCGGAAATATCTTCTGAGTCGTCCGAAGAAAAGGGAGCGACTGAGCAAATGGCTATGCAAATAAAAGACCAAGAAACGGTTGAATATTGGAGAGAAGTCTTTATAGACTATTTCAAATCCCGTCGAACGCCTGAAGATGCGTCCTCAAGACATCAGCTTATGAAACGAGCTCTGTCTTTCGCTTTCGTCAATGATACTCTGTACAAAAGGTCATTTGATTCTTTATGGCTGAGATGCCTGGGACCTGAAGAGGCAAAAAGAGTCATCCAAGAAGTTCACGACGGACTCTGCGGTTCTCACCAAGCAGGCCCGAAGATGAAGTTGAAGATTAAGCGGATGAGCTACTACTGGCCCACGATGATTCAGGACTGCCTCGAATATGCGAAACAATATCACTCATGCCAGATCCATAGGGACTTCATCCACCCGCATCCAAATCCACTACACCCGACAGTGGCTAGCTGGCCATTCGAAATGTGGGGAACTGACATAATCGGCCCCATCGAACCGGTATCGTCCAGAGGACATCGATTCATTTTGGCGACAACTGATTACTTCTCCAAATGGACAGAAGCAGTACCGCTGAGGGAAGTGAAGACGGAGAATATCCTCCATTTCTTCAAGACGCACATTATTTATTGGTTTGGAACTCCGCGACGGATCATCTCCGATAACGGGCCAGCCTACAGAAGCCACAAGATCAGCCGCTTCGCACAACAGCACAACATAGACTGGAGATACTCCTCAGTTTATAATCCCCGAGCCAACGGTCTAGCGGAGGCTTTCAATAAGACCTTGACGAAGATCGTGAAGAAGACGGTGTCCAGAAATAAGAAGGACTGGAACGAGAGACCGCATGAAGCTCTCTGGGCGTATCGAACTACGTTCAAGACGGCCACGAACACAACGCCGTACGCGTTGGTATTCAGTACAGAAGCGGTACTCCCCCTCAAGATAGAGCTACCCTCCCTACGAGTGGCAGTTCACTACGAGCTAACGGATGAAGAGAATGCTCATCTTCGGCTTGAAGAGCTCGATGCCCTTGATGAAACCCGGCTCCTGGCGCAGCAAAATCTGGAAGCTTATAAAGTAAAGATGACGCGCTCATATGAAAGATTGACCAGGCCGAGGACATTCCACCAAGGCGAACTCGTGCTGGTGGTCAAAAGACCTATGATCCCCAATCGTGCCAAGCGGGGAAAATTCGAGCCGAACTATGAAGGCCCGTACATCATAGACAAGGTCTACCAGGGTGGAGCCTATCTACTCATGGACATTCATGGTGAAAGACCTTTCAGGCCAATAAACGGTCGCTTCCTGAAGAAGTACTACGCTTGATGAGTCACGGCCTAGGTTAACGATAGATGACGACGCCTATGTCCGCTCGCTATCTTGCTAAGCCTAAACTCCGTAAGTAATAGCCGGCTTCCTTTACAGCCGACCGAAATGTCCTTAAACTAACAACGGACCGAAATGTCCTTAAACTAACAACGGACGTTTCGAAACGTCCTTAAACTAACAATGGACCACTATGTCCTAAAACTGGCCGTTGACCGAGACGTCGGTAAACTACCGTGGATTACAGCATCCCAAAGCTAATACAAAAAAAATAAAAGAATAAAAAAAAGAAAACGGTATGTCCATAAGCAAAATGGGCACGGATGAAAACCCGAGAGGGCTCCGTGAGTAAAAAAGCAGGGCTACCGGCGAGTCTTGTGAAAACCCGAAAGGGCGCAATCTCGTTAGAATAAAAAAAAGGAAAGAATAAAAAAAACGGTATGTCCATAAGCAAAATGGGCATGGATGAAAACCCGAAAGGGCTCCGTGAGTAAAAACAGCAGGGCTACCGGCGAGTGTTTGTGAAAACCCGAAAGGGCACAACCTCGTTAAAAGACACTTGCAAGGTCCTCTCGACCTTGTAAGGAGAAATCACCCGCTTGAGATCCTTACGACTCACAAGGGAGCAACACACTTAGGGATCCCTACGATTCCTAAGGAGAAATTACACTTGCGAGATCCTCACGACTCATAAGGAGAATTCTCTTATGGGACCCTCATGGCTCATAAGATTCAAAAGTCTTAAGCTACAGGGATCTGAACCTTTTCTTAAGCAGCCCCCACAACCTCCAATACTGCCCTACAAGCGGTGCAACACTGGCCCTTGTATACAATCCACAGGCGCGAATAAACATTTCCCAAACCAAGTCCCACCCGTGACTAAGGATATGTTCGCACGGTGAACAACCCTTGTGAGTCCCCTCGACTTATAAGGAGAAAACTCTCTTGTAAGATCCTTGCGACTTACAAGAAGCCATACACTTAGGAGTCCTCACGATTCCTAAGGAGAAAACACACCAACGAGATCCTCACGACTTGTAGGGAGAAATGCTTTTGTGAGACCCTTACGGCCCATGAAGTCAAAAGGCTTAGTCGACAGAATCCTAACCCTGTTTACTAAGCCACCTTTGTTCGACATCGACAGAGGCAAATGATGATTCGCTCCTGGCAATATCCCAGTTGTAGCGGTGCTGATGCCGAAATCGGTGTCTGATTCCAAGCTTGCAGCGAAAAGCCAGCAAGCCACACATGCATATGAAATAGCCGAAATGATGGGGCAACTTACAACAAAATCAGCAAGTAAAGATGTATGCATGCGAAATAGCCAAAATGATTGGGCAACTCGCAATAAAAAGCAGCGAGTAAAAATAAAACAAATAGTCGAACTGATTGGGCACCGCGAAAAATAGCCAAAATGATGGGGCAATCGTGACCTTCGCGATATAAAAGCTGAAATGATAGAGCATTGCGGAAAGAATTGAAAAATAAAAATGAAATTTATACCTTACAGGTGATATCACATCGATCCCTGTATACAATCCAAGGGCGTAAACAAAGAACGAATCATACTCCTCCTCCCCAGGTTTCATCAGAAGAAGAAGCCAACCCTCGACGGCTTACAGATAACCTGGAGATCATCTCGACATTCGTCTCATTACAACAGACACAACATCAAGCAAAGCGGAACAGCGGCAACTCCCAGTTCCATGACTCGGCGGTATACAGATGACCGAGAGTCAAATTCCAACTCCGTGAAATGCGGATAAAGTCAACCCTTCCTGGCTATGTGGAACGCGGATTATGTCACTTCTGACCCCGTGGAAAACGTCCAGAGTGGATACTGGTCCTTGCAGAGCACGGCAGTGAACCCGTGTGAAGAATCCAGAGCGGAGCCTAGTCCTCGCTGAACACGGCAGTGAACCCGTGGGAAGAATCTAGAGCAAAATTCCTGGCTACGTGGAATGCGGATTATGTCACTTCTGACCCCGTGGAAAACGTCCAGAGCGAATCCTGGTCCTCGCAGAGTACGGCAGTGAACCCGTGTGAAGCATCCAGAGCAGAGCCTAGTCCTCGCCGAACACGGCAGTGAACCCGTGGGAAGCATCTAGAGCAAAATTCCTGGCTACGTAGAACGTGGATTATGTCACTTCTGACCCCGTGGAAAACGTCCAGAGCGGATCCTGGTCCTCACAGAACACGGCAGTGAACCCGTGTGAAGCATCCAGAGCAGAGCCTAGTCCTCGCCGAACACTGCAGTGAACCCGTAGGAAGAATCTAGAGCAAAATTCCTGGCTACGTGGAACGTGGATTATGTCACTTCTAACCTCGTGGAAAACGTCCAAAGCGGATCCTGGTCCTCGCAGAGCACGGCAGTGAACCCGTGTGAAGCATCCAGAGCGGAGCCTAGTCCTTGCCGAACACGGCAGTGAACCCGTGGGAAGCATCTAGAGCAAAATTCCTGGTTACGTGGAACATGGATTATGTTACTTCTGACCCCGTGGAAAACGTCCAGAGCGGATCCTGGTCCTCGCAGAGCACGGCAGTGAACCCGTATGAAGCATCTAGAGCGGAGTCTAGTCCTCGCCGAACACGTCAGTGAACCCGTAGGAAGCATCTAGAGCAAAATTCCTGGCTACGTGGAACGCGGATAACGTCACTTCTGACCCCGTGGAAAACGTCCAGAGCGGATCTTAGTCCTCGCAGAGCACGGCAGTGAACCCGTGTAAAGCATCCAGAGCGGAGACTGGTCCTCGCCAAACACGGCAGTGAACCCATGGGAAGCATCCAGAGCAAACATCGGACTGTGGAGTCCTTAAATCCAAGGACTATGATGTCCTTAACCTCGACCGTGATGTCTTAAAACTAACATCGGACTGTGGATTCCTTAAATCCACGGACTATGATGTCCTTAACCTCGACCGTGATGTCTTAAAACTAACAATGGACCGTAATGTCTTTAAACTAATTTTACCTTGGTTCAAGGGTACATCTCTTCACTCCTTTGATATTTGTCGTTGTAATTCCTCAACGTCTTCAAAGAGGTGACGGGTCCCGACAACCACACATTTCATGGACTGTGAGGTCCTTAAACTTATGGACTATAATGTCCTTAACCTCGACCGTGACGTCTTAAAACTAACATTGGACTATGAGGTCCTTAAACTCATGGACTATGATGTCCTTAACCTCGACCGTAATGTCTTAAAACAACATTGGACTGTGGAGTCTTTAAATCCATGGACTATGATGTCCTTAACCTCGACCGTGATGTCTTAAAACTAACATCGGACTGTGAGGTCCTTAAACTCACGGACTATGATGTCCTTAACCTCGACCACGATGTCATTAAACTACAGTATTCTGGAAAACGTCCAGAGCGGAGCCTGGTCCTCGCCAAACACGGCAGTGAACCCGTGGGAAGCATCTAGAGCAACCCCTGACTCCGTGAAATACGGATAAGGACAACTTCACCCATCACTTGCGGGTCCTTACGACTTGTAAGGGAGTAAATTCTCTTGTGAGATCCTTACGGCTTTTAAGAGAAAACACACTTAGGAATCCTCACGATTCTTAAAGAGAAATTACACCTACGGGATCCTCTCGACCGGTAAGGAGAAAATTCTTTATGAGACCCTCACGACTCATAAAGTTGAAAAGTCTTAGGTGACAGATCCTAACCCTGTTTTCTAAGCCATCGTCACTCTACAAAGAGCCCAAGACTGACAGCTATACGCTATCTACAGACCGCACTTGCTAAAGTTACATGGCAAACAACACAGCAAGAAAGAAGAAAGCAGAGAAATGACACATGACATTACGAAGAACGTGTATCTTTTATTCATGAATTCGATTGGGTACAAAATACATTATATGAAAGAATAAAAGAACATATACATTTTATTCAAAATTACAAATGGTACAAAAATTTTATAGAGAGGAAAGCGGTTTCAATAATCCAGTCAGCCGCTCGCGCACTTCCCTCAGCCCCTTTTCCTGATCAGCTGCCACGGTCAACTCTGCTTCGACCTGGACTCGCTGCTGCAAGTAAGACGAGAGTTGTTCCTCGACGGCCCGCTGAGCTGCTTCACGATCTTGTGCATCTCGCTCAATGATATCGAGCTTCTGCCTCAATGTCAACCCATCAGAGATACATCGCAGAAGGCCTTCGAAGATAATTTTCAACTGGGCAGCGTTCGCGTCGACCTCAGCATGCAGTCGAGCAGACTCGCTTGAAGTTACTTTACATTCCCTTCGCTTTAAAGCCACTTCTTGTTCATGATGGCGGAAGTAAGAAGCGCTCTGCTCGATCCATGCCGCCCGTTGAGTGCTCATAGCTAGAATCTCATGTGCGGGATGCTTAAGCTCAAGCTCATGCAAGCAAGCCTCGATCTCCCTACAGCGATTAACCCAAGACTCAACGATGCCCTCACCATGAAAGTTCATGAGCGTCGCCAGCATAGGGTTAACCTCTACGGCAAAATCCACAGCAGATGTGGGAGTCTCTGCGTCAAACTCCTCGATATACTCGCTCAGCATGCGTAGACTGGTCACAACACCTTTGGATGATGGACGCCTGGAAAAAGGCCCTGCCGGCATTATAATACGAGACTCGGACGGGGATGGAGTCGATGTGATTGCTGCAAAATAGATCATAATCAGATGTCGGCTCAGGAAATAAAGAAAACACGCAAAAAGTAGAGTCTATTATACCGGCTGCAGCAGGGGGCAGAGCTGCGAGTACTGGTGGCGCAACGACAGCATCGTCTCCCCCTTCAATTCGTAAGGCTACAAGCAATATGAAGAAGAGTTAGCAGTAATGCGACTGTCCATTGAAGAAATGGACGTCATTTAGAAAAAATACTCACCTATACCGGCAGGTAGACTAATCTTTGACAAGAATGAGAAGTGTGGGTGCAGCACCTGGTACAGGTGGTCAAAAAGGACTCCTGCAAAAATGCGATAATACAACGTCAGTACATGAATTATACGCCCGAGAGATAAGACTAATGGGTTACAAATCCATACCTTCCAGCAATTGCGACGATGCGAGAGAAGCAGAGAGGTGGTCACCGTCAGGGCATTAACTGACGGTGCTGTCTCGAGTAGCTTGATTTCAGTACCAGCCGCACCTGCATTAGAAGCAAGATAAACTTTATTAGGAAAGATCGCAAAATAAAAAAAGAAGGGCGGTGACCCAAGATTTACCTGATGAGTCGCCAGCCGGAGCCATGACGAGGGCGTCACTTGATACAATGGTAGCGTCTCCCTCCTCCATTGGGGTGGTCTCACCTCCCGTCGCCTCATCCCCTGACTCCACAGGAGCCGTCGTCACGCTCGCAACGCCAGGAGATGACAAGGAACCATAGTCGGGGAGAGCGATAATCGGAGCGGTGCCCGACTCTTGAGAAAGAGCGGCTATCTAGTGCCCAGCGATCGTACCCGTTTCGCCCACTACCACCTCGGGCTCAGTGGTCGCGGCCGTCTCGTCCATCGCTGCCTTAGGCTTGTCCGTAGCAACCATTTCATCCACTGCTGCCTCAAGCTCGGCCGTAGTAGCCATCTCGCCTGCCGCCACCTCGGGCTCGGCATTGGTAGCCATCTCGGGCATAGTAGTCGTGACTGTGTCGTCAGCCGCTATCTCGGGCCCGGCAACTACGTTACATCGCCTACCGTCGCCTCGAGTTCAGCAGCTACCTCCTCCACCGCCCCCTCAGGGTCAACAGTCGCCGCCACTCCTTCAGTAAGGCTTGGCCCTGCAGGACAAGATATATAAGAACTGATAGTTTAAAGTTTTGACAACGAATCCTCAAAACACATTACCTGAGGTTGATTTACCGTTGGCTTCCCGAGCTGCACGTGTCGCCCGTCTATGAGCAGTAGACAAGGCAGCCGGGAGCTCCTCTGAAGGAGTAGCAGTGGGAGTAACGGCGCTTGAACCTGCTCCCGCAGCCAAAGCAGCACTACGCTCCCTTGCTGCGCGCCTCAGACGTTTCCTTTCCTCCCGGGCCATCACGACAGACCTTTTAGAAGCCTCCTTTAGCAAGGCGTCGTCGTCCGCATTCAGGGTTACCTCCAGAGCCGTCAAGGCTTCCATCATTGGTTTTTTAAGCATTGCCTCTTGCGGCAATGCCGAAGAGGCCGGGACTTCTGTATCTGGCCCGGGGAGAATTTCCACATCAGCTTGCAGAATAGGCCTTGTGGTCCCTGCGATAAGACAAAGAGAGGGTAAGATTGCTCATAAGAAATGGAAGCAGAAACATAGCGAACCGAAATGTACCAAGGCCTAAGGATGCTTTAAATTGTTCCTCCTCCTCGAAAGTCTTGAGAGAAGCAGCGAGAGCTTCTTCGGTAGAAATGCCTATTAAAGAAGGAAAAGCGTTAGTCAAAGACAATGATAGAGATATGATGCAATGACGAAAAATACAACTAATGATTGTTGGATATAGTGCCCTCAAAGTCAATTATTGGATCACAGGCACGTGATTGCAATGATTGAGGGAGGACCTATGCCGGTAGAACAGTCTTACTCGAGACGATAGCATGCTATCTGATTTGTCTCTATCATCGTGTACATACTTTAAGTGACATTGTTGTTCACTGTTACACGTTGATAGAGAATAGTATGCTATCTGGTTTATCTTTATCATCGTGTACTGTTTTAGGTGATGTTACAGATCACTATTGCACGTTGATAGAGCCCTTAGGATTCTTGCTTGACTACCAGCAGTATGATGGCGATCATATACGTGAGAGTTGGGTAGTCTATAAGCACATCCTTAAAGTGGTCCCTAGTCGTAGGAGTTTCAAGACTGGGCATCGATACTCCATTAGTAGACTAGTGTATACAGTCGAGACCCTGACGAGGGGCGGTGGCCGGTCTCACAAGCCATTGGTGTCAGTTGGATCACCTAAGATGTATACAGGTGCTCATTGGGTTATGAGTACACCGGAAAGGACTCGCCGGGAACATGCTAGTTGGTATTGTACCTGACGTCAGATAGCAGTTCCCTAGTGACATGTGTACAGGTTAGTTCATCGACCTGAAATCATCATTTGTCTCGAGTGAGTTCCCACTGTACTTTGATTACTACCCTACCACGGCTCAAAGGAGTCGTGCAAACAGGTTTTAGTTGGGCATAGTCCCGAGCCACATGGAGGCAGTGAGCGGATCGGCAGGGGTTTCGTCTCTCCCGGTATTGGGGGTGAGATCGCGCTGTGTCTAGGAGAGCCATTACATGAAGTCCTTGGCCAAGGTAGGAGATTTACTGGTAGGTATTCCAGTAGTATCTCAGGGTGTTCTGGGCTACACTCCGACATGACTTGTACCGCTTTTGGGGGTCTGACTTTTACCAACCCCCTAGGCCCGACATGCGATGGTCATAGACAAACGGACCGGACTGTATGGATATTGTCACTGACAGGCTCAGTAGGGTGTCAGGATGAGTTCGCTCATCGACCTCCCTTTTGGTCAATACCTGGTGGCCCGTTACGTACAGCTAGTACCGCTGACGTGCTAGTGGTTAAATCCACAGCCAGTGTATTGACGAGTCTTTAGAGTCCCCCACAGACAGTTTCTCAAGTTTCGGGCGAAACGTTGTAGAGGTCGTATGATATATGGCAGGGTCCGATCATATACGTGCAGTAGTGCACGGATCATGATCGGACGGATCATACTAGTGGGCTTTGGTTTAAGCCGGATCCTAGTATTAGATTTGTTGGATTACTTTAGTCTTATCGCATTCGCATTCAGTCGGAATGCGGATGCAGGTATGTATATACAGGTGAGGGGTACTCTTGTGATCCGTCACGAGTCTACTTTAGTAGATGCCATTCTCTTTTTATTGTTGCAAACATTTGGATTAATGTTTGCATGTAGAAATAATGAGCACAAAATCATGATTAAGAGCATTAATTGTGACATATGCACAAGTGATGACTCATGGTCTCTTTCTTTGTGCATGTGTCACATTATATGATGGATTTAAGTCTTGATATGATAAGAGGAAAGAGAGGGGCTGCCATGATATGGGTGTGGTCTTGTATTTTTTTTTCACAACACTCTCTCTCATTTTATCACAAGAACACAAAAAGAAAAAAGAGAGAAAAGCTTCTTCTTCCTCCTCTTTCTTGAGCTCATTATCTCCTCACTAATGGCATCCAATAAATCCTCAAGAGACAAAGTGATGACACACATTCTCTACTTCACCTTGGACACATCGGCTAGCGAACTTCGTGCCCGAGTTGCTCCGGACGAAGCGGGAGCCCGTAAAAAGACTCGAAGATGTGGTGCCCTTTCCGACGAGGAGATCGAGACCGGAGATGCCGCGAGGAGCTTGGGATGGTGGCCAAAGACCGAAGGACACGGATCGATCGGTATAGCCTTTCCAACCCTTCTCTAGTTAGCTAGTTATAGATTAATGGTTCGATCCGGGTTTAAAGTATACGATAGCGCTAGTTTCAAGTTTATGAAAAAATTTCATTTCCGCATTTTGGCCTCAGACAGACGGCCGGGGCGCTGCCGTAGACTTACAATGATTACCTGATTGCGCGAGTTTAGCCAACCACTCGTCGCGTCTTGCCAATCGCTTGGCAGCAGCCAGATCAGTGTCATCTGGCGGCATAAATAGGCCGTCGTTGGTCCCGTACTCACTCAAGCTCTCGCTATAAGGAGCATGAGGTTCTTGACCCAATACAACGTCGGCAGAGAGGATCGACTTCTTCTTCCTCTTCTGCGCGCGAACTCTGGTCGTAGCCAAAATTAGCTTACGCTTCGTGGGCACTTTGGGACGGCGGGTCCCGATATCCGAGCCCACACCGGATTCGGGTGAAACCACGTTTACCGTCTCTACGGGAGAACGGGACGCTGATGGCACGTCCACAGGATCATGGGGCAATCCATGCGTGGGGCTTAGCACACGTGGAGGCTCAACTACAGCATCTCCTCTTAGTGGAGGAGGGACAGGGGTCCTTCGCTTTAAAGGGATGTTGCGATCGCTGGCGGGGGGCGCACTCTTGCGATCGAGCAGCAGCCGCTTCTTTTCCCTGATGACAGCGCCCATCGCGTGTTGATACCAGGCCCCGTATACGTTGAGGGCCCTTGGGATGCAACTCGGCTCGCTAATGAAGAAGTGGGAGCCCGTATTTAACCGCATAAAGTGATGCAGTGCACTCCGTATTCCCTCTCTAGTGGCCGCAGGCTCTCCCAAAAACGCCTCCAGTGGGACGCCCTGGTTATAACTTAGCTGCTGGGCAAAACGATGGGGGTTGAAGTGCCGCATCATTTTGCCTGAATACGAGGAAGCCCGGCCTGATGGAGTATAGATGTAGAATCTCTCGAGCTTTCAACACGGAGGCCACGTCCTTGAAATTGTCGCGCAACGCCAGCACAGTCTTGGAAGTTTCCTGGCCGGTTGTCAGGACCTTGTCCGTGAAAGACATACCCGCTCCGACCGTGTGCGGACGAAGAAGCAACCCCCTAGCCTCCCGCTGAGGCGGATTCACGATAGAAGCATCGATCAGCCGCATAATTCTCGGGAATCTATACTTCTCGTAAAACGAGGGTCTTTTATGAATACCAAACACCCCGAGCACATGCATTTCCAACCACGAAGTAAAGTAGTGCATCAGGAAATTGGCGGCTTGCACCCCCGGTTCAGTTGTGTCCGCCGCCACGCTAAGACCATGGTACAGGTGGGCCAACCCGGCAATCCTGATGGCCAATTGTATGCCAGCCACCATTCGATGTGCTGGGTAGAAGACGGACGGCTTCATATAGCGAGGGTGCATGGGGAGCGCGAACCAGCACAACCATAGCCACAGAAACCCAAGAAAGAAAGTCTCATCGTCGATGCCCGGAGCAGCGATTTCCGACAAATGGATGATTGCGGCATTGGGGAGATAAAAGCCTTTTTGATCATCTTCCAGTACTGGTCGACGATCTAAGCCAAAGACGAAGGGATCGTCAAGATTGGCAAATTTTTCGCCCCGTTGCGATAGAATCTCCGGTCGAAGAAAACGGGCAATGAAGTCTGCGAAACTAACTCCCCGGCCTCCGGATTCCAAGAAAAGACTCTCGTACATATTCAGCACCTTTATCAAACTCAAAAACTGGTGCTGAATAGCGTTCTCTGGCGTTAGGTCCATCACCAACGGCTTGGTGGAAAAAACGTATTCATCCGGAGGAAGCAGCTTCTCATAGTGCTCCCCCCTCACCGGCAAACCGGAAATCTCAGCAAATTCTTCTAGAGAGATGGAAACTTCTCTGTCCATAAGAAGAAAGGTATGGGTGGGGATGTTCCATTGCTCCACGAACGCCTTAATCCACCATGTCGAAGGAGCAGAATACTGGAACAGCGAGGCATAAACCGCAGGGTATAGACCGATCTTCAGCAGGTGCACCTTCTTCGCTGACAAAATGTACTTGGCCCACTGCAGATACCCGGCCGAATGTCGAGGGGTCAACCCGATGTTGTAGGGTTGTCTCCAAGGGCGCGACTCGCCCTGGCATATGCGCCGCCCCAAAATATCCAAAGCTGCCGGCAGCTGCATGGGTATGGCAGCAATCGAAGGTTGAAGAAGACCCTCCGAAATCCAATTAACGACCTCCACGGCATAGTTCACCGGGGGTACATCTGCATACGAGATCGATGAGATCAGATCCGATAGCGTTGCACAAGAGAAGCTTCGGCGACCTTTGATAATTTGGTCGTACCACCTACCCCACAGGTGAAGATTTTTGTATTCCGGGTCATAGTCCCTAATAAGCGCAAGAACCTCCCGGTCTACCGGTGCTTCAGGGAATCCTCTCTCTGAGCGGAAAAACGGGAATGAAAGATCAGAAGACATGTCGCCTGCAAAAAAGAATGAAATTCAATTATCAGTGTCATAATTTAATTTTAAAAATCCCGACGCTCGGTACTTTAAAATCTGTACCACACTGCAATGCAGTGGAGAGGGGACCAAAGGGGGACCCACAAAATCCAGATGACAATGCATCAATTAATAAAACAGCCTCATCATTGGATGAGCCTGTCAATTAATGAGGAAATCCTCAAAGAATATTCTCATTGAATGAGAAATCCTTCGGGAGAAGGAGAAAATCTCCCTTTCAGAGCAAAACTCTATAACAGAGTGACACTTGTCAAACTCTGGTCACGAGGGAATAAAATTCCTTAAAGAGCCTAACTCTGTAATGATGATGGAAAATCCATCAAAGATTAATGAAAATTAATTCTTGAGAATTAAAATTCTGGGATCTTAAAGATCCATGAAAAAACTCTTAAGAGTTCTTCATCAAAAGATCAAAAGATCTATATATTGTCAAAAGAGCAGAGCTCTGACTCATGGGCTAAGAAACCCTAAGAAAAGATCTATTTGATCTATGGGTTCATGAGAGCATGGCTTTGTTTATGAAACCCTAAAGGGGATTTCTTTAGATCAAAAGATCTATGAAGAGCAAGGCTCTGTTAATGGGTAAAACCCCTAATTTATTAGAATTAATTTAATTTAATTTAACCTAAATTTAGTAGAGTTTTAACTCTTGAAAGTTCTTGAACAAAAGAGTAAGGCGCTAAATAAAATTCTTAAGAAGAAGATGAAAATAATCTGAGGACAAAAAGGTCCTGTTTATAGGCGCTGAACCGCCTCCTCAACTTCTGAGTTGATCCAAAGGCTCAGATGTTGCCACCGCTGCACTCACGTGTGTGTCATGTGAGCGCAACTGTGGGAGGGCATTTGTTTCCCCCAATCAGAGCAAAACTCTGTTTTGAATTTCAAAATTCAAAAATTGAAGCAACGCTTCAGATCCCGTGCACTGTGCGCTGCGCGCCACGTGTCAAAAGCAGACACGCCAGCGCTAGGAGCGCTGCGCCCTAGGCAGCGCACCCCAATCAGAGCAAAGCTCTGTTTCAAAATTCAAATTTTAAAAAGTTGAAGCAACGCTTCAGATCCAGCGCTATGCGCTGCGCGCCACGTGTCAAGCACGGGCGCGCTAGCGCAGTTGCGCTGCGCGCCATGTGTCAAACGTCGGTGCGCTCGCGCCAAGTGCGCCAGCGCTGGAATTAAAATAATTCCCCACCGTTAGATCAAAAGATCTAATAATAATAAATTATTAATTAATCAGAATTAAAATTCTGTTATGGAAAGATTTTCAATCTTATTAAAACAAGAAGATTATCTTCTGTAAAACAGAAGCCTTAGGATCAAAGATCCAACGGTGGAAAATATTTCTAAATCAATCAGAGAAAAATCTCTTCAACTAATTTAACAAATCAATTGGCCCTATATAAAGGCCCCAAGACTTCAAGTCTCATATAGAAAAAACCCTCTGCAAACTTTGAGAAAAACTCAAAGAGAAAGAAAGGCAAGCCTTTGAAGAAAGAAGATCATTTCTTCATCTTAAAAGGTAAAAAATTAATTCTTGAACAACAGAGATGAAATCATCTCATAAAACGAAGAAACATCTTCTAAAAAGATCTTAGATCTATAAAAAAGACCAAGATCTTTGATTAAACATAAAGAATTAAAAGATCTAATCATAGAAATATATATAAAAAAAAGAAGTATTTTACTTCATTCACAGATTTTTTAATCTATAAAGGTGGAGCCTTTTAATAAAAACAAGAACTTTGGTTCTTGGATCTTGAGGCAAGGCCTCCTTTGAAGAACAAAAACTTGTTCTTCGATCTTAAAATTGATCTGATGCACTTTGCGCTACTGGAAAGTGCTTTGCACTCATGAACTGCGCCTTTGCGCTCCTTGGACCGGCGCTCAGCGCTAAAACATGCCACGTGTCAACCACAGACACAGCTTGCGCTTTGCACTCCTGAAAACAGCGCACTGCGCTCTTGGGTTGGCCGTCAGCGCTAAGTGCGCCACGTGTCACTCACTGGCGCACCCATAAACTAACGCAGCGCGCTCATAAATTAAAAGCGCAGTGCGCTAACAAACTAGCGCTTAGCGCTAAGCGACACGTATCACCCTCATGTGAGCTAGCGCAATGCGCTCTTTAATTGGCGCAAAGCACCTGATGCGCCAAATGGCGCACTGTCAGAACACTACTTTGTTTCTAATAAATGCTATGCATTCAATACCAGACAAAAAATATCAGAGCCAAATGCTTAGCATTATTAAAAGGGAAGAGCCCAAATAAAGGCCTAACAGGCAGAACAAAAATAAAATGTTAAACATTTTTTTAACTGGACTTAGCCCAATTCTGGACATAAGTCCTCAATTTAAATTAAACTGAGCTCATCTGCTCTTCCAATCAATTTACACCCGGTTCGAGGGTACATCTCTTTACTCCTCTGACATCTATCGTTGTAATCCCTCAACGTCGTCATAGAGGTGACGGGTCCCGACAACCACACATTACTACGGACTGTGGAGTCCTTAAATCCACGGACTATGATGTCCTTAACCTCGAACCGTGATGTCTTAAAACTAATATCGGACTGTGGGGTCCTTAAACTCATGGACTATGATGTCTTTAACCTCGACCGTGATGTCTTAAAACTAATATCGGACTGTGGAGTCCTTAAATCCACGGACTATGATGTCCTTAACCTTGACCGTGATGTCTTAAAACTGACGTCGGACTGTGGAGTCCTTAAACCCATGGACTATGATGTCCTTAACCTCGACCGAGATGTCTTAAAACTAACACCGGACTGTGAGGTCCTTAAACTCACGGACTATGATGTCCTTGACCTCGACCGCGATGTCTTAAAACTAACAATGGACCGTGATGTCCTTAAACTAATTATCGACCGCAATGTCCATAAACTAAACAATAGAGCCCAATTGCTCTCTTGTTGGATCTAAACGATCCCGTTAAGTTGATCTTAGTCTAAAATTAGACTAACGTATCCTTAACAAACGTTTAAGTTGATCTTAGCCTCAAATAAGGCTAATGTATCCTTAAACACAACCCCCCAAACCCAAATCTAAGAAAGATACGGATTTGGACTAGTCCACGCCCTACGGGTGACAACATAACTTAGTCTCCGTATACAATCCACGGGCAACCAAACACAAAACAAACACCCACGACACGAAGTGAACATCTGGAGAAGGAGAAAGTTGTTACCATGATGCGGTAGCGTAATTAACTGCAGGGGCTTGCGCCTGCAGGGAAGAGCGTCCCCACAATCAAAAACCTCTCAAGCGAGGGGGAATCTGATGAAGTCTGTTACATCGGCCGCATCCGTTTAAACCTTCGATACATGGTGCCATAAATCAACTTGGTATCTTCGGAGAGGTGGACGGATAGTACCAATTAGCATCTGCCCCCAGATTCAGGCAAGACGTCCAGTCTTCCTGGTTTCCGGCGGTAAACATCGGTCCATTGTTAGTTTAAAGACATCGCGGTCGAGGTTAAGAACATCATAGTCCGTGGGTTTAAAGACCCCACAGTCCAGTGTTAGTTTAAAGACATCACGGTCGAGGTTAAGGACGTCATAGTCCATGGGTTTAGGGACCCCACAGTACAGTGTTAGTTTTAAGACATCACGGTCGAGATTAAGGATGTCATAGTCCATGGGTTTAAGGACCCCACAGTCCGATGTTAGTTTTAAGAAATCACGGTCAAGTTTAAGGACATCATAGTCCATGAGTTTAAGGACCCCACAGTCCGTAGTTTAGAGACGTCATTGTCTATGAAATTTATGGTTGTCGGGACCCGTCACCTCTTTAAAGACGTTGAGGAATTACAACGACAAATATCAAAGGAGTGAAGAGATGTACCCTTGAACCAAGATGGATTAAATGATCTGTAGTCCGATTTGGAACTAAGATCAATTGATTATATTATGAGCATATTGGCTCAGTTGAGTCTGAATTGAGGACTTATGGCCAACTTGGGCTAAGTCCAATTAGATTTGAATTGTTGGCCCTCTATTGGACCATTAGACATTTGTCTGGGTTTCAAGCCACATTATTTAGCAATGCTGAAAAAGAGTTTAAGGGCTTTGATAACATTTTTTCTATCTTTGATTGAGCAGTGAACATTATAGCTCTGACTTTTACTCAATTCTGAATAGGAGGCTTTGTCTCTGAAGGATTAACCAATTCGGTTAAAAATAGTGTTAAACACTGGAAATATATCCATCAAATTAGTGTTAAACACTAAAAGATAATCAGTGTTAAACACTGGAAATATAATTCTCAATTTAGTGTTAGACACTAGAAAGCAACAGTGTTAAATACTGGAAATGAGGTTCTCAAGTTAGTGTTAAACACTAAAAATAAAGTTCTCGAATTAGTGTTAAACACTAAAGAAAAAAGGGGTCACGTGGGGACACGTGAGGACGCCCAGAGGTAGGACCAGATCCCTTTACTTCGTTCTGCAATTAAGTGTTAAACACTTTTTTATATTTTTTTATTTTCGAGCATCACGTGTTGGCACGTGATGGAGATCTGTACGCCAATTGTTAAAGCATTTGCTGAGGGGTCACGTGATAACACGTGAGAGCGCCCAAAACTTAGATTTCCTTTGCTTTTTCTTTCTGTGTTTTGGAGATCATGTGGGAGCACGTGAGGCATTGCCTCTGGGCTGATTCCTTCTCATTTTTGTGGACCTTTCCAGGGGTCACGTGGGGCACGTGACCTAGTTCTTTTCATGCTCAGAGATCTCTTAAGTCTCTTTATTTTATTTTGAGAATTAAATTTTCTGTAGGGTTAAACCCTGATCATGATTTTGGAGGAATTAAATTCCTATTAAGAAAGAATTAAATTCTTATATAGGGTTAAACCCTAATTCTTTTTAAGGGGAATTAAATTCCGGTGAATTTGAGAGAATTAAATTCTCAATTCGGGTTAAACCATAGTTTTGTCCATCTTAAAGGAATTAAATTCCTATAGTTTTAAGAGAATTAAATTCTCAGATAGGGTTTAAACCCTAATTTCATCATGAAGGAAATAAATTCTTATAAGTTTGGGAGAATTAAATTCTCATATAGGGTTAAACCCTAATTTTGTTTTGGGAGAATTAAATTCTCTAAACTCAATTCCCCCTCTAAGTTTTGGATCTGCATGGCAAGATCTCAACCCGATGAGAATTAAATTCTCAACTTATGGGGAGATGTGCTTCTGCAGATCTTCAACTAGAGGAAGAACTAAGTTCTTTCGTGCAGAAGAGTTAAACTCTTAGATTTGAGAATTAAATTCGCTGTTTGAAGTTTTGATCCCCTTTTTTTTCTCACCTAGGGTTTTCTTTGTTGAGAATTAAATTCTCCTTTTTTCTCTATCTGAAATTTCAAGATTCCAAAACTCTCTCTATTTCTCTTCTCTTGGCTCCTGTTTATAGGAGAAGAAAAAGAATCAATTTGTTTTAGCAAATCTTTCATTAAAAGATTTTGTTTGTTTTTCGTAACTAATATGATCTTTTAGATCACTCAGTGAATTTTATTCACCATTGGATTTTTAATCCAAAAGATATTCTGTTTGTTATTTTTGGTGAAATTTAGGGAAATCTTTTCTTGTATAAAATCTTTCCATAAATTGGTGATTTTTAATCACCATTGGATTTTTAATCCAACGATGCTCCTCTTTACAGAGCGCAATCTTTTTTGTTTGGAAAGATTTAGAGAAATACTTTCCCTGTTATGGTCTTTGATTTCCCTTAATTAGAATTTAATTTTATTAATTCAGAAGGCTTTCAAAGCCCATCACGTGTTGGAACGTGATCCCAATTTTTAATAATTTAATTCTATCAATTAAAAAGCTGAGGGACCTGTCACGTGTTGACACGTGACCCTCTTTTATTCAGAATTTAATTCTGCCTTTTAACAGAGATAAGAGACCATCACGTGTCAGCACGTGATCCTTGGTCACGTGTGAGCACGTGATGCCCCATTAGGGTCTTTCCTTAGCTGTTTTGTTATATTTTGTTTGATTAGAATTTAATTCTATAAAGTAGAGATCACAGGAATCTATCACGTGTCAACAAGTGACCCTTGGTCATGTGTGAGCACGTGATACCTCATTGGGGTATTTCCTGATATTTTACTTTATTTTTAATTCATTCCAGGGGGGTTTAAACACTTATCATGTGTGGACACGTGACTCCTGTCAAGTTAGAATTTAATTCTTTTCATTATTTTGGAGGGCTTAAGAGCCCATCACGTGTCTACACGTGATCCATGGTCACGTGTGAGCACGTGATGCCCCATTGGGGTCTTTCCTTGTAGTTTTATTATACTTTTAATTCTTTTTAGTGGGTTTAAAAGGCCCATCATGTGTTGGCATGTGACCCCATTTAATTATTTATTTTATTCAGTGCCTTCAGGCTTTGCCTGTAAATGGTCACGTGTGGGCACGTGATGCCTCATAACTTTTGATCCCGGATGAATTATGAGGCCCATAATATATAAAATCGAATGATTTCTCGAGACACTTTCGATACCATCTGAATTTAGCTGTTTCTCCTTCACGAGTTTGTCAAAATACAGCCCGGAAAATACTGGTTCACATTTTCTTAAACGTATCGCTGCCATTTGATATCTTGGGCTCTTTTGCGCAGAAATTTTTGGCGGGAACAAATGCCCCCCACTACTTTGCCCACGTAAGTATGTACGTGGGTGAAGTAGTGCAGAGTTATGCAAAGCATATGACCAGTTTTGGGCTGGTACATAATCTTCAGGATCTTGATCTGAGAAGATAACGAGTGGACACAAGCGTCATCATTTATCATTGACTCAAATCTCGACTCTTAAGGGATATAGTTCTAAACCCTAAGGTCCATGAGCTGCACCCTTCTGTTTCTTTATATCTTACTCTGACATGAAGTAGTTTATATGCTCATGAGTAACTTCTCCATTTCAGTGGCATGTAGCTTTGGCAAGTGTGGCCCATAGATGGTAGATAGCAGTTCATCTTGAACTCTTTATAAGGTAGCGATAGCTTAGAAAACAGGGTTAGAATCGGTTGCCTAAGACTTTCCAACTTTATGAGCCGTGAGGGTCTCACAAAGGCTTTTCTCCCTACGAATCGTGAGGATCTCGTAGGTGTCTTTTCTCCTTAAGAGTCGTGAGGACTCCTAAGTGCGTTTTCTCTTGAGAATCGTAAGGATCCTACAAAATAAAATCTTTATGCGTAGGGACACTAATTTCCCCGCAAGTTGAGACGAATCGAGAGATTCTCGTAAAGACACTGATTTCCTTGCGGGTCGACACGAATCGAGAGGTTCTCGCCAAGGACGCTGATTTTCCCTGAATCGAGATAAGAAGCGATGGCTTAGGAAACAGGTTCAGATCTGCTGCCTAAGACTTTTCAACTTTATGAGCCGTGAGGGTCTCATAAAGATTTTTTCTCCCTATGAGTCGAAAGGATCTCGTAGGTGTATTTTCTCCTTAGGAATCGTGAGGATTCCTAAGTGTGTTTTCTCTTGAGAGTCGTAAGGATCTCACAGAAGAATTTTCATCCTTAAAAATTGAGAGGACTCGTAAGTGATTGATGAGTTGACCTACTCCCGAGTTAAAGCATTGCTTCAACAGGGAGGTCGAGGGTTGACTTTGGTTTGTCTGTGCACCGCCGAGTCATGGAACTGGGAACTTTGCCGCAGCTCCGCTTTGCTGACGTCGTATATTCCTGCAGAGACTCTGATTTCTCTGCGGGTCGGCGCAAATCGAGATGTTCTCATCAAGGACGCTGATTTCCCTGGATCGAGGTTTTTGCCAAGGACACCGATTTCCTTAGAGTTGAGACAAATCGAGGTATTCCTGCAAAGACACTGATTTCCTTGCGGGTCGACGTGAATCGAGGTGCTCTCGTCAAGGACACTGATTTTCCTGAATCGAGGTTTTTGCCAAGGACACTGATTTCCTCGGAGTTGAAACGAATCGAGGTATTCCCGTAAAGACACTGATTTCTCTGTGGGTCGATGCGAATCGAGATGTTCTCGTCAAGGACGCTGAATTCCCTGAATCGAGGTATTTGCCAAGGACACTGATTTCCCTGGGGTCGAAACAAATCGAGGTATTCCTGGAAAGACGCTGATTTCTCTGCGGGTCGACGCGAATCGAGATGTTCTCGTCAAAGACGCTGATTTCCCTGAATCGAGGTATTTGCCAAGGACACTGATTTCCCTGGAG
Source organism: Agapanthus africanus (assembly GCA_030015575.1). Taxonomy (NCBI): domain Eukaryota; kingdom Viridiplantae; phylum Streptophyta; class Magnoliopsida; order Asparagales; family Amaryllidaceae; genus Agapanthus; species Agapanthus africanus. The sequence continues at coordinate 831,049,120 of JASDDO010000019.1, forward strand.
TTGAAACGAATCGAGGTATTCCTGCAAAGACACTGATTTCTCTGTGGGTCGACGCGAATCAAGGTGCTCTCGTCAAGGACGCTGATTTCCCTGACTCAAGGTTTTTGCCAAGGACGCTGATTTCCTCGGAGTTGAAACGAATCGAGATATTCCTGCAAAGACGCTGATTTCTCTGTGGGTCGACGCGAATCGAGGTGCTCTCGTCAAGGATGTTGATTTCCCTGACTCAAGGTTTTTGCCAAGGACGCTGATTTCCTCGGAGTTGAAATGAATCGAGGTATTCCTGCAAAGACGCTGATTTCTCTGCAGTTCGACGCGAATCGAGATGCTCTCGTCAAGGATGCTGATTTCCCTGAATCGAGGTTTTGCCAAGGACACTGATTTCCCTGGAGTTGAAACGAATCGAGGTATTCCTGTAAAGACACTGATTTCTTTGCGGGTCGACGTGAATCGAGGTGCTCTCATCAAGGACGCTGATTTTCCTAAATCGAGGTTTTTGCCAAAGACGCTGATTTCCTCGGAGTTGAAACGAATCGAGGTATTCCTGTAAAGACACTGATTTCTCTGCATGTTGACGCGAATTGGGATACTCTCGTCAAGGACGCTGATTTCCCTGAATCGAGGAGGTTGCCAAGAACACTGATTTCCCTGGGGTTGAGACGAATCGAGGTATTCCTGCAAAGACGCTGATTTCTCTGTGGGTCAACGCGAATCGAGATGCTCTCATCAAGGACGCTGATTTCCCTGAATCGAGCTTTTTGCCAAGGACATTGATTTCCTCAGAGTTGAAATGAATCGAGGTATTCTCGCAAGGATGTCCTAACGTCACAGTTAACCTCTGCTCTTTACGACAGAGGTCCGTTAGGGTTTGTGGTACTAGGGTTTTGTCCGTCGTACCGTCGCGTTGGCTGATGTATTCCTCGATAGGCAATGTTGCTATTCGAGTAGCCTTGCGATTGTTATGTCTCTGATCCCTTCGGGGGCTGGACAAGACGTCTTCAAGTAATCTTCCTAGGCAGTTTGACCGTCGGAAGAGCAAGCGTTAGGAATTTTGCCATGCCGCTTTTTTACTTGAGGTTAGGCTCAGTTTGGGGAGCCCCGATGAGTCATAACCACTCCGCACTGGTGTGGGATGATCTCCGATAGTCTTTCAGATTTTATATGAGTTGCCGTCAAGACCCTGAAGCTAGGAATTTGGCCTTTGCTTCGTTTGCCGGCATTGCGTCTGCTGTATCGAGACGAATGTCACGGTTGTCTCTAGGTTGTTGGTGAACCGTCGAGGTTTGGAACTAGGGATTTTGCCGTGACTCCGTTGTTTGATTGTCGCGTCTGAATCCTGTTGGAGGAAGAACGCTGTGGTGACATCTCGTCTGCTGTATCAAGACGAATGCTAAGGTGGAGCTGGGATTTTGCCATCACTTCGCTTTGTTTCGACCGTGAGGTCTTTCGTTGACGTTGCATCTGCATTCTACTGTACTGCGAAGGAACGCCATTGTTGACATTGCGTCTGGTGTAACGAGACGAATGCTGCGGTGGAGTTGGGATTTTGCCGTCACTCCGCTTTGTTTTAACCATGGGGTCTTTTATTGACGCTGCGTCTGCATCCTGCTGGACTGCAAAGGAACGCCGTTGTTGACATTGCGTCTGGTGTAACGAGACGAATGCTGAGGTGGAGCTGGGATTTCGCCGTCACTCCGCTTTGTTTCGACCGTGAGGTCTTTTGTTGACGTTGCATATGCATCCTGCTGGACTGCAAAAAAACGCCGTTGTTGACATTGCGTCTGGTGTAGCGAGACGAATGCTGAGGTGGAGCTAGGATTTCGCCGACACTCCGCTTTGTTCGACCGTGAGGTCTTTTGTTGACGTTGCATCTGCATCCTGCTGGACTGTGAAGCAATGTCGTTGTTGATATTGCGTTTGGTGTAACGAGACGAATGCTGAGATGGTCTCTAGGTTGTCTGTGAACCATCGAGATTTGGAACTAAGGACTATACCGTGGCTCCGTTTAATGGTGTAACATCTGTGTCCTGCTGGAATGAGGAGGCACACCGTTGTTGGTCTTCAGGCCGTAGATGTGGCTATTGAGATTTGGAACTAGGGACTTTGCCATGGCTCCGCTTCATTGCGACTCTGAGGTTGGTTATTGACATCACGTCTGCATCTGGTTAGAGTGGGGAGAAACGCCGTTGGTGATCTCTAAGTTGTCGATGTTGACGTCGAGACCCTGAAGTTAGGGATCTTCCTTTGCTTCGTTTGTTGACATTGTGTCTGCAATATTATGACAAATGTCGAGGTTGTCTCTAGGTTGTCTATGAACCGTCGAGATTTGGCTTCGCTTTCTGATGGAGCCTGGTGGGATGGTATGGTTCCCTCTTTGTCTGTGTCCCTGGATTGTATATAGGGATCGATGTGATCTCACCTGTAGGGCAAAAAATTTCATTCTTTCATTTTTTATTTCTTTCCGCGATGCTCTATCATTTCATCTTTTTATATCGCGAAAGTCGCGATTGCCCAATCATTTGGGCTATTTTTTGCGGTGCCCAATCATTTCGGCTATTTTTTCTTTTTACTCGCTCTTTTTTTTATTGCGAGTTGCCCAACCATTTCGGCTATTTTGTATACATATATTTTTACTTGCTGATTTTGTTGCAAGTTGCCCTATTATTTCGGCTATTTCATATGCATTTTTGGCTCATCGACTTTTCGCCACGAGTATGGAACTTGGGATCTGGTGCCAATTTTAGTATCAGCATCGCTGCGACTGAAATATTGCCAGGAGCGAATCATCATTTGCCGTGAAAGGGCTTAGGATTTAATACCGATTTAGGCATCAACATCGCTACAACTGGGATATTGCCAGGAGCGAATCATCATTTGCCTCTGTCGATATCGAACAAAGGTGGCTTAGCAAACAGGGTTAGGATCCCGTCGACTAAGGCTTTTGACTTCATGAGCCGTAAGGGTCTCATAAAAGTGTTTCTCCCTACGAGTCGTGAGGATCTCATAGGTGTGTTTTCTGCTTAGGAATCATGAGGATTCCTAAGTGTGTGTTCTCTTATAAGTCATAAGGATCTTACAAGAGTGTTTTCTCCTTGCAAGTCGAGAGGACCAACAAGTGTTTGTTCACCGTGTGAGCATATCCCAAGTCGCTGGTGGGACTCTGTTAGGGAAATGTTCATTCGTGCCCATGGATTGTATACAAGGGTCAATATTGAACCGCTTATAGGGCAAAATTGGAGATTGTGATGGCTTAAGAACAGGTTCAGATCCCTGTAACTTAAGGCTTTTGAACCTTATGAGCCGTGAGGGTCTCAAAGGGGAATTCTCCTTACGAGTCGTGAAGATCTCGTTAGTGTAAGTTCTCCTTAAGAATCGTGGGGATCCATAAGTCTGTTTCTCCTTTGTGAGTCGTAAGAATCTCACGCAGGTGGTTTCTCCTTACAGGGTCGAGAGGACCCTGCAAGTGTCTTTTAACGAAGTTGCGCCCTTTCGGGTTTTCACAAACACTCGCCGGTAGCCCTGCTGTTTTTACTCACGGAGCCCTTTCAGGTTTTCATCCGTGCCCATTTCGCTTATGGACGTACCGTTTTTTTTTACCACGTCAGCCTGGGGATGCCGTAGGTCTGTAGTAGTTTAAAGACGTTTCGGTCATTTGCAAGTTTTAGGACATTGCGGTCCATCGTTAGTTTAAGGACGTTTCGGTCCGCAGCTAGTTTTAGGACATAGTGGTCCATCGTTAGTTTAAGGACGTTTCGGTCCGTAGTAGCTTTGAGGCGAAGTTTCACTGGATGCTCCATAAACAAGTAGATTTCACCTTGATAGACCTTGTCACATAATCCAAGGATTTTGGCACTGCTCCTGCCCCCAGCTCCTCTACGTTATCTCCTAACGCCGAGTGAGCTGCTTTTTACTTAGCGACAAATGAGCGATCATGTGGAAACTTACCACATACTCTTCGGATTCTTCTAAAAAGTCGTCTCCCTCATCATTGTCGTTATCTTCATTCTCAAGGATGTGATAGAGGAACTCTTGAAGCGTGACTGGGGTTCGCGTCCTCTGGTTGTATTCTTCCAGTGCGTCAATATGCTTTTGCAGATCCGTGCACTTGTCGTTAGACTGTGCGGGCTTTTTGATCTTCTTCTTTTTCTTCGAAGACTATGACGGCTGTGCCTGGATGTTTTGCCCATTGCTATTAATTCCCGATGTTGGGCGTCGTTTCAGCATCCCCTCGATAATCTCCTGTTCTTGCGGACTTTTCCACCTAATCGCCGGACATGTTTGAAGATCTTTCAGCATTTTTTTAGTTTTTGCCGAAAGAACGACTTCCCGTGGAGCTTCTTCTATGAATGAGCACGATGCCCCCGACATGTCCATCTTTTTCGGAGCATGTGGTTGTGGCGGGTTCATCTTCCAGTTTTCGGACAGCGCGAACTTGCCCTGTTGGTATTGGTCTTCAACCCAGTTTTTGAAGACGTAACAGTTTTCGATCGGATGGCCCAATACTCGGTGGTAAGGGCAGTAATTAGGATCGTTGACGTCGTTCGGTCGCGTTGGGTGTCTCGACTCCGGTAGAGCAATGAGCCCATTGCGCACTGCCAGTTCAAACAGTTTCCTTGTTTTATCCGGGGAAACGAGTAAGGACGTCTCAACTTCTCATCAAGGGATTGCCGCTTGTTGCTTTGGCGAACAACCGGTCTCAGGCCACTCAGTTGTTGTTGAGCGTTGGCGATGAAGGTTGCTTTCCCTTTGCCCTTTTCATTCCAAGGCTCCGTCTTTGAAGAGGAAGGCCTATGGCCCATCTGGTCCATTTGGGCCAGCTTTTCTATCAGGGCATGGAAGGTGGTCGGCTTGAAAAACATCATGAACTGGGATATGATCGCCTGCGGATCAAGGGTACCCACAAACATGCCCATGGCAAGAGCTTCCTCTATGCGTTGTTCGCATTTCGACCATAGGTTGCGCCACCGAATCGCATACTGAACCCATGTCTCCTCTGACTTCACTCAGGCATTGATCAATGCCGTGATTGGGGTGCGTTCGCTGGCGCTTGCGAAACGCTGGGTGAATAACAGCTCCATCTCTGCAAAAGTTTTGACGGAGTCGTTGGGCAGCTCCGAATACCACTCAAAGGCCGTTTCCGCCAAGCTGCCGACGAACCGACGAAGTAACAATTTGTCATCACCTCCAGTGTTGCCACATAGAGCCCTGAACTGGGCGACATGCTGGTGCGGATTTCCCGTCCCTTTATATACATGAAATTTAGGGATCGTATATCCCGACGGGTACTTTATTTGATCATACCAACCCGGATAGGGCCGTCCAGTTTTAACAACTTGCCCAGCCGCTTCATTCGCCTGGTGAGCTCATATCTGCTGAGCGATATAGTCATCCAGAGCGGCCTTGGAAATAGTTTCCTCTTTGGCTGTTGAAAGAGCCGGCAGAGGATTTGATGTCTCTCCTCTATCATCTTCAATTATTACTGGAGGATCTTCGGCTGGAGGATCTGGCTGGATCATCATGCCCACCATATCTTGGAATAGAAGGGCCATTCGTTTTAAATTGGTTGCCTGTTCCGCAGCCTCTTTTTCTTTCTTTTCGAGGACTCTGCGAAAGAAGTCAGCATTGGTTTCTTGTTGATGACGCTGCTCCGATGACGCATTCGGGCTTTCTTTTGGTCCGGTGAGCGCAGCCATTGCAGTCAGCATCTTCCGAAGCATCTGCTGTTGTTGTTCCTGAGCCCTTGTTACTGATCGGGTGAGCGGTCGGTGGCCCGTCGAAGTGCGGCTTTCCTCTTTTCCGGAAGCCATGTAAACAGTATGCACCGTTATGCCCCCAGACTTGGGGGGTTTGGGCTCAGTGCCTTTGACATTTGTCGCAGGCATAGGGATTTTCTTCGGCCTTCTCCTCTTATGAGCGATCGACGTTGAGGGGGCCGTTGCCTTCTGTGGCTTAACAGGACGGTTTTCTTCCTGTCGGACCTTCGGCTTCTTCTGCCGGCGGGGATAGTCTTGATCCACCACTGACTCTCGGACTTGTCGCCAGATTTTATAAACTTTAGAAGACAGCCGTTGAGGGGACTGCTCCGGCTTTATTTCTGTGACAGTCTCCACTGGTGGCGGAGATCTTTTCAGCACGGCAGTAGGCGAATTCCTGCGTACTTTATTCAGCAGCTCAAAACTGTTCCCGGTTGGGACAGCAGTATTAACTTCCACCGTTGGACCTGGTGGAGTTAGCCCAGAAGGGGAGTTGCCCCCGACCTTCCTTACTCGGCGCCAGTGGCGACGTCGAGCGTGTCGAGCCATTGGCGTCGGTTCAGCGATGGGAATGGCTTTGTCTTGCCCCCTTTCCAGGTGAAGGGTTGCTGCTGGCGTCAGCCTGTTGAAGAATGGTGTCCGTTGAGAAGCAGTATCCAATCGGTCGAAAACAGACTTCTGAGCAGGGACAGGAGCCAGTCTTGTAAAAACTGACCCTTTGGTAGGGGAAGCGGCCTCGACGACTTCAGGGGTAGGGATGGCTATCTTCTTCGGAACAACCTTCTCCGGGATTGCAGGCTTCATCATGGGCCCACATGAATTTTTGCCCGATCTGGCGAAGACCGAGGAGCTAGAACTGGACGACCCGTTGAGAGGGGCCGCAGTAGTTGTAAGCCGATCAAAGACCGACTTCTTGGGGGCTTCCGGTGTTGGCACAGGAGCGATGAAGCTTGTTGGCGGGAGCATGGTCCCGAAAAACAATCTTGTGGTGGCTTGAGTGACCTGTTCCACCGGCATTGTGAACAGGGAGGCTGCTTGAGGCCCGTAAGATATGCCTCCAGATGAGGCGGAGCATGGTTAGCAATTGCAATTGGAACACTTTGCACAAGTGAACGCCATTGATCCTTCGTTTTCTGCACCAAGCAAAACGCCAAATCTTAGTACTTCGAAACCCAAGAGCAACCATCAGCAAACCGCGATTGGTTCGTGGACACGACACACGAAGTGTGGAGTGGAAAGAGGAAAAGGTCCCACCGGGCGTGCCAGAATCTGTTCCCCTCCGAAAACACGTGAAGACAAACGTCTTCCCTGAATTTCGAGGAAGATGCTAATTAGTGCTATCCGTCCACCTCTCCGAAGATGCCAAGTTGATTTATGGCACCATATATCGAAGGTTTAAACGGATGCGGCCGATGTAGCAGACTTCGTCAGATTCCCCCTCGTTGAGGGGTTTTTGATTGTGGGGACGCTCTTCCCAGCAGGAGCAAGCCCCTGTAGTTAATTACGCTACCGCATCGCGGTAACAACTTTCTCCTTCTCCAGATGGTCACTTCGTGTCGTGGGTGTTTGTTTTGTGTTTGGTTGCCCGTGGATTGTATACGGAGACTAATTTATGTTGTCGACCGTAGGGCGTGGATTAGTCCAAATCCGTATTTTCTTAGATTTGGGTTTGGGGGTTAAGTTTAAGGATACGTTAGCCTCATTTGAGACTAAGATCAACTTAAACGTTTGTTAAGGATACGTTAGTCTAATTTTAGACTAAGATCAACTTAACGGGATCGTTTAGATCCAACAAAAGAGCATTTGAACTCTATTGTTTAGTTTAGGGACATTGCGGTCGATTAGTTTAAGGACATTACGGTCCATCGTTAGTTTAAGGACATCTTGGTCCATTGTCAGTTTAAAGACATCGCGGTCAAGATTAAGGACATCACAGTCCGTGGGTTTAAGGACCCCCACAGTCCAGTGTTAGTTTAAAGACATCACGGTCGAGGTTAAGGACGTCATAGTCCATGGGTTTAGGGACCCCACAGTCCAGTGTTAGTTTTAAGTCATGACGGTCGAGGTTAAGGACGTCATAGTCCATGGGTTTAAGGACCCCACAGTCCGATGTTAGTTTTAAGACATCACGGTCAAGGTTAAGGACATCATAGTCCATGAGTTTAAGGACCCCATAGTCCGTAGTTTAGAGACGTCATAGTCTATGAAATTTGTGGTTGTCGGGACCCGTCACCTCTTTGAAGACGTTGAGGAATTACAACGACAAATATCAAAGGAGTGAAGAGATGTACCGTTGAACCAAGATAGATTAAATGATCTGTAGTCTGATTTGGAACTAAGATCAATTAATTATATTATGAGCACATTGGCTCAGTTGAGTCTGAGTTGAGGACTTATGGCCAACTTAGGCTAAGTCCAATTAGATTTGAAGTGTTGGCCCTCTATTGGACCATTAGACATTTGTCTGGGTTTCAGCCCACATTATTTAGCAATGCTGAACAAGAGTTTAAGGGCTTTGATAACATTTTTTTTCTATCTTTGATTGAGCAGTGAACATTATAGCTCTGACTTTTACTCAATTTTGAATGGGAGGCTTTGCCTCTGAAAGATTAACTAATTTGGTTAAAAATAGCGTTAAACACTAGAGAAAACAGTGTTAAACACTGGAAATATATCCATCAAATTAGTGTTAAATACTAAAAGATAATCAGTGTTAAACACTGGAAATTTAATTCTCAATTTAGTGTTAGACACTAGAAAGCAACAGTGTTAAACACTGGAAATGGGGTTCTCAAGTTAGTGTTAAACACTAAAAATAAAGTTCTCAAATTAGTGTTAAACACTAAAGAAAAAAAGGGGTCACGTGGGGACACGTGAGGGCGCCCAGAGGTGGGACCAGATCCCTTTACTTCGTTCTGCAATTAAGTGTTAAACACTTTTTATATTTTTTTATTTTCGAGCATCACGTGTTGGCACGTGATGGAGATCTTTGCGCCAATTGTTAAAGCATTTGCTAAGGGGTCACGTGATAACACGTGAGAGCGCCCAAAACTTAGATTTCCTTTGCTTTTTCTTTCTATGTTTTGGAGATCTCGTGGGAGCACGTGAGGCATTGCCTCTGGGCTGATTCTTTCTCATTTTTGTGTACCTTTTCAGGGGTCATGTGGGGCACGTGACCTAGCTCTTTTCATGCTCAGAGATCTCTTAAGTCTCTTTGTTTTATTTTGGTAATTAAATTTTCTGTAGGGTTAAACCCTGATCATGATTTTGGAGGAATTAAATTCCTATTATGAAAGAATTAAATTCTTATATAGGGTTAAACCCTAATTTCTTTTTAAGGGGAATTAAATTCCTGTGAATTTGAGAAAATTAAATTCTCAATTAGGGTTAAACTCTAGTTTTGTCCATCTTGAAGGAATTAAATTCTTATAGTTTTAAGATAATTAAATTCTCAGATAGGGTTTAAACCGTAATTTCATCATGAAAGAATTAAATTCCTATGAGTTTGGGAGAATTAAATTCTCATATATGGTTAAACCCTAATTTTGTTTTGGGAGAATTAAATTCTCTAAACTCAATTCTCCCTCTAAGTTTTGGATCTGCATGGCAGGATCTCAACCCGATGAGAATTAAATTCTCAACTTATGGGGAGATGTGCTTCTGCAGATCTTCAACCAGAGGAAGAACTAAGTTCTTTCGTGCAGAAGAGTTAAACTCTTAAATTTGAGAATTAAATTCTCTGTTTGACGTTTTGATCCCCTTTCTATTCTTACCTAGGGTTTTCTTTGTTGAGAATTAAATTCTCCTTTTTTTCTCTCTGAAATTTTAAGATTCCAAAACTCTCTCTATGTCTCTTCTCTTGGCTCCTATTTATAGGAGAAGAAAAAGAATCAATTTGTTTTAGCAAATCTTTCATTTAAAGATTTTGTTTGTTTTTCGTAACTAATATGATCTTTTAGATCACTCAGTGAATTTTATTCACCATTGGATTTTTAATCCAAAAGATATTCTGTTTGTTATTTTTGGTGAAATTTAGGGAAATTTTTCCTTGTATAAAATCTTTCCATAAATTGGTGATTTTTAATCACCATTGGATTTTTAATCCAACGATGCTCCTCTTTACAGAGCGCAATCTTTTTTGTTTGGAAAGATTTAGAGAAATACTTTCCCAGTTAGGGTCTTTGAATTTCCTTAATTAGAATTTAATTTTATTAATTCAGAAGGCTTTCAAAGCCCATCACGTGTTAGCACGTGATCCCAATTTTTGATAATTTAATTCTATCAATTAAAGAGCTGAGAGACCTGTCACGTGTTGACACACGACCCTCTTTTATTCAGAGTTTAATTCTGCCTTTTAACAGAGCTAAGAGACCATCACGTGTCAGCACGTGATGCCCTATTGGGGTCTTTCCTTAGCTATTTTGTTACATTTTGTTTGATTAGAATTTAATTCTATAAAGTAGAGATCACAGGAATCTATCACGTGACGTGTGACCACGTGATACCTCATTGAGGTATTTCCTGGTATTTTACTTTATTTTTAATTCATTCCAGAGGGGTTTCAAGACTTATCACGTGTGGACACATGACTCCTGTCTAGTTAGAATTTAATTCTTTTCATTATTTTGGAGGGCTTAAAAGCCCATCACGTGTCTACACGTGACCCATGGTCACGTGTGAGCACGTGATGCCCCATTGGGGTCTTTCCTTGTAGTTTTATTATACTTTTAATTCTTTTTAGTGGGTTTAAAAGGTCCATCATGTGTTGGCACGTGACCCCATTTAATTATTTATTTTATTCAGTGCCTTCAGGCTTTGCCTGTAAATGGTCACGTGTGGGCACGTGATGCCTCATAACTTTTGATCCCGGATAAATTATGAGGCCCATAATATATTAAATCGAAGGATTTCTCGAGACGCTTTCGATACCATCCGAATTTAGCTGTTTCTCCTTCGGGAGTTTGTCAAAATAAAGCCCGGAAAATATTGATTCACATTTTCTTAAGCGTATCGCTGCCGTTTGATACCTTGGGCTCTTTTGCGCGGAAATTTTTGGCGGGAACAGCAACTATTCGACGCATGATTTGGAGTTGGCGGCCTTTATCTTTGCACTCAAGATTTGGTGCCATTATCTTCTTGGTGAACGAGTGGACATATACACAGATCACAAGAGTCTGAAATATGTGTTTACTCAGAAAGAGTTGAATATGCGGCAGAGAAAATGGTTAGAACTCATGGCGAACTTCAACAGCAACCTACAATATCATCCACGGAAGGTGAATGTAGAACCTGATGCACTTAGTCGCCAACCATTAGCATTAAATCTCACCGCACAATGGAAGCTCCAACAAGATTTACATCAAATGGAAATTGAAGTGGTCATGCCAGGTAACTCTTCAAGTTTGATGAACTTACAAGTTCAATCTACCATTGTCAATCAGATCAAAACATCTCAAGAAGGTGATGCTAAGTTGCAAAAGATCAGAGAACAAGTAGAAAGTGGACTTCGAACAGACTTCATCATCCATGAAGACGGATATTTGATATACGACAGTAGATATTGTGTACCAAAAAGATTATGTGCGAGAAAAGTTGATGAAACAAGCTCACAGCTCTCCTTATTCAGTACACCCTGGCGGTACAAAGATGTACAAAGATCCGCGTCAAAATTACTGGTGGCATGGAATGAAGCGTGAAGTAGCCAAAAGCGTCGCTAAATGCTTGGTGTGTCAGCAAGTAAAGGCTGAATATCACAGGACTGCTGGTTTACTTCAACCGTTACCTATCCTAGAATGGAAATGGCAACACATCACAATGGATTTCGTGACTGCACTTCCTCGCAGCACGAAGGGTAATGATGCGGTATGGGTTATTGTGGATCGATTCATAAAGTCGGCTCACTTCATCCCATTTCGAGTTGGCCAATCTACTGAGACACTAGCAAAGAAGTACATGGAAGTACGTATGAATCTAAGTAAGATTTAAATCTTCAATATGTACTATCTCTGATATCCATGAAATCATGCAGGAAATCGTGAGACTACATGGAGTACCGGTTTGCATTGTCTCCGATCGTGATACCAGATTTTGATCTCAATTTTGGTAGAGTCTGCAAGCTAGCTTGGGAACAAGTCTAAACTTCAGCACAGCTTACCATCTACAAACAGATGGACGGTCTGAGCGAACTATTCAGATCTTAAAAGATATGCTAAGAGCGTGTATGCTAGATTTCGGAGGATCGTGGGAAGATCACCTACATCTTGTGGAGTTTTCATACAACAACAGCTACTAAGCAAGTATCGGAATGGCACCGTTTGCAGCACTCTATGGAAGGAAGTGTCGATCACCATTAAGTTAGGACGACATCAGAGATAGAGAACTCCTTGGACTTGAGATGATAGTAGCAACTGTAGATGTGGTTCTCACTATCAGAGAAAGAATGCGCATGGCCCAAGATCGACAGAAGCACTGGGCTAATACAAAGCGCCGTCACTTGGAGTTCCAACCGGGAGAACATGTATTTTTGAAGATATCTCCGAATCGTGGAGTGATTCACTTTGGAAGACGGGGTAAACTCAGTTCGAGGTATATTGGACCGTTCGACGTACTCGAACGAGTCGGAGAAGTGGCCTATCACTAGGCACTTCCGTCTTCATTGGAAGGAGTGCAAAATGTGTTCCACATATCCCAACTCAGAAGGTATGTGAGTGACCCCAGTCATATTCTTGATCACTCCGAGCTCACTGTACAGCCAGACTTCTCTTGTGAACAACAACCTATTGAAATCCTGGATATAAAGGTGAAGTCACTTCGGAACAAGGAAGTACACTTGGTTCGAGTGATGTGGAGAAAAGATTCACCAGGAGAATCAACGTGGGAAAGAGAGGACGGCATGCGTGCAAGATATCATCATTTGTTTGTAAATTAGTCCTTGGAAATAATTGTAAATTTCGAGGAAAAAATTTTTGTAAGGAGGGTAGAATGTAACATCTCTCTTTTCAGTGTACAGAAATTTATTTAAAAATTAATGTACAAATAGAGTATTTGCAATCATGTGTATGCTATAAGTATTTGAATTGCTTTTGAACAGTAAGAAACAACTTGTAGCTCATTGGTAAAGCCTTGCACTGCTGTGACGTATCCCCTATGATCGAATCCCCCCAGCCACATTATTCTTTTTGTTGATTTTTCTTTTAATCTTTTAGAAGCCCAAAAGTTTACACGTGCACTACACGTAAATGAAAATTTACACAGAAAATAAACATGTGCACTGGGTTATACCAAGCGACAGGGACACGTGGCGAAGATCCAAGCCAATTCCACCGGAATTTGGCCGGCGAGATGAAGCAAGAGACCGGCACCGCCGGGCCCCCCGTAGGGGATGCTCTCTAAATTTCAAACGCAATACCCTTCGCCTACCCCACTACCCCCATGTTGTTTGTTTACTCTGAAAACATCCAGAGAGTGATAATTCCTCTCTTTATTTCATTTTTAATACACATTTTAATTCCATTCTTCATTACCCCAAACCCTAATTTTCCCTATAAATACCACACCACATTTCATCCTTCCTCATTCAGAATTCCATTATAAAAACTCTGTAAAATTTCCAAGTCCCAAGTTGTACAAGTGGAATTAGCAAGAGACGAAGTTCCGGTGACGTTCGAAGAATCCGGCAACGAAACGACGTCCCAACGGTTCCAAAGTCTTTCTCTACCTCTCCTCTTTCTTTGTATACAGTAAGTCCCCTCTCCTCTTCTCTTTTACTATTCTAAAACTTCTTATTTTCAAAACTCGTCGGAAGCGTAGTTATTCCGGCTTCCGATTCCTTTTTCTTAAAAAATCTATTTTTTCTTAATAACAAACCTACAAATTTTTAATAGATTATTTAGTAATTATAAACAAACACATTAGAACAAGTTTCATCTCAAAAGAATCTATTATGCGACTTTTATCGCATTTTTACGGTAAAATACCATATACTTTACTTTCAACACAATTCAACATATTTCTTTTATTACCTTTAGATAACTCACGGGGTAATGACCTACCTCATCACAACACACATCTTTGATATATCTTGATGAATTTTAGAACTATAGTTTGTAGGAAAATACGAGATTACAAATAAATACCTTAAACATTCAAAAACCGTTTTCTTTAAAAAGTGTGTTAATTAAATTCCTTGCAATTGCACCTCTACAACCCATTTTTGGGACTCCAATCAGGATAGTGCGGGTTATCGCACATTCTCGGGCCTGATAGATGCAGACCTCCTAACGGAGCATTCGATCTCAATGGAATTTTTGATGCAATTTTTAAGAAAATGAGATTTCTACAAAAAAAAATATTTTTATTAAATATATATATTTATAACTATTAACAAAATATCTATTTTAAATATTAGAAATATTCCATGTTTCCTAAATCAAAGCAATCACAATTTCATGAAACTACCATCACAAATCAATACAATATCAATATTACACTAAAATACCATATACAATGAAAACTAGGTTCTACTCACTAGAAAATTTTATTTTTATAAAATATACATCTATGAAAACCCTAAAGACGATAATTAAATACTTGAGGTGTATTTTGAAAATATATCAAAACTATTCTTACATAAAAACCGCTCAAGTTATATTAAATTACAATAAAGACCCTAATAAATATACGTTTAAGCGGGACCAGTTCTCTTGAGGCTCAGAGAGCCGGAGAATATGGGTGCTTGCCTATCTAAGATAGACAATCTAACAACAGTGTTATCAATACGGTAATTGTCTTGGAAAAAGATACAAATCCTGCCGTCAATGTGCAGCAGTTATGCATAACATCAAAACATAAATCAATACTTCAATTTTGTTTAAAAGTCTGACTCAGTTCGAGTCACGGTAAAATATGCAATTAATCTGACTTGAATATGATTCAAGTATAAACTGCAATTCAACATGAATCTGTCTATACCAGAATTCAATCTATAACAATCTGACTCGACTGAACCGAACCATGGATATACTCTGTTTACATCTCTATCCATGTTTACCCCAATCAGAGCAAAGCTCTGTTCAAATTCCAAGGCAGGAAACGAAGCAACGCTTCTGTTTCCCCCAATCAGAGCAAGGCTCTGTTTTGAAAAATAAAATTAAAAATTAAAAAATTAAAGAAGCAACGCTTCAGCTGACTTGCGCTCTGCGCTGCGCGCCACGTGGCAGCGCAGTTGCGCTGCGCTCTGCGCTGTGCGACGCATTGCGCTAGCGCAGTTGCGCTGCGCTCTGCGCTGCGCGACACGTGTCAAGCGCAGGTGCGTTTGCGCCAAACAGAATTAAAATTCCAGTAAGATCTTTCTGTTCTTGTTAAAACAAGAAGATTGTCTTCTGTAAAACAGAAGCCCCAGCGCAGATGCGCTAGCGCAGTTGCGCTGCGCTCTGCGCTGCGCGACACGTGGCAGCGCAGTTGCGCTGCGCTCTGTGCGGCGCGACACGTGGCAAGCGCAGGTGCGCTTGCGCCAAACAGAATTAAAATTCCAGTAAGATCTTTCTGTTCTTGTTAAAACAAGAAGATTGTCTTCTGTAAAACAGAAGCCCTTAGATCAAAAATCCAACGATGGGGAAAAATCCCCAAATCACTCAGAGAGAGATCTCTTTAACTAATTTAACAAATTAATTGGCACTATATAAAGGCCCCTAGACCCCAATTCAAAAACACAACACAGAGAGACAAAAACACAGGAACAAAGAGAGAACTCCTCTAAAGAATTTTGAGAAGAATTCAGAAAGGAAAAAGAAGGTAAAACCTTTATAAAAAAGAAGAATTTCTTCTGAATAGATCATTGATCTAAGAACAAGATCAAGGATCTTCAATAAAAAAATAATAATAATATAATAAATAACAAACGCATTGCCTTTTTTATGAACCATTGGTTCTGGAATCTTAAAGATTCTTTTCTTGAATCCAAAATTGGATCAAGATATTAAAACAGTGCCTTGCACTTGTAAATCTGCACTGTTGCGCTCCTGGGTTGGCGCAAGCCACCAGAGAGCGCCACGTGTCAGCTCCAGAATCATTTGTGCCATGCGCTTTTAAAATAGAGTATTGCTCTCTGAAATTGGCGCAGCTCACCAGAGCGCGCCACGCGTCAGCAGCACAACAGCGTAGCGCACTGACACAGCGCACTGCGCTAACTGCGCTTGCGCTCACCAGAGTGTGACATGTGTTACCCCCATAAGCGCTTGCGCTCATTAATTGGCGCAAAGCGCCTGACAGGCCACATGGCCACTATCAGATGATTAATGCACTGCATTATTTACAGAAGGGCCAAGCCCAATTAAAAAAGGCCTAACAGGCCTAATAAAATGCAATGCATTATTTTAAAAGGGGGCAGAGCCCAAACAAAAACAAATGCTCTGCATTATAAAGGGGACAGAGCCCAATTAAAAGGGCCTAATAGGCCAGAAAAAATGCACTGCATTATTAAATAAAGGGCAGAGCCCAATCAAAGGCCTAATAGGCCAGACACAAATAAAACGTTGAACATTTTCAACTGGACTTAGCCCAATCATGGCCGTAAGTCCTCAAATTAAATTGACTGAACAAGACTGCTCTCTTAAATCAATTTACATCCGGTTCAAGGGTACATCTCTGAACTCTTCTGACATCTGTCGTTGTAATCCTTCAACGACGTCAGAGAGGTGATGGGTCCCGACGGCCATACATGAAATGGACCGCAATGTACTTAAACTACTAATGGACCACCACGTCCCTAAACTGGAACATGGACCACCACGTCCCTAAACTGGAACAATAGAGCCTCCAAATGCTCTTTTGTCAGATCTAAACAATCCCGTTTAAGTTGATCTTAGCCTCAAATATGGCTAACGTATCCTTAAACCTTCAAACTGACTTTAGTCCCAAATTGGACTATACATTCCCCAATTAACTTTGGTTCAAGGGTACATCTCTGAACTCCTCTGACACCTGTCGTTGTAATCCTTCAACGTCGTCAGAGAGGTGATGGGTCCCGAAGACCATACATATAATGGACCACTATATCCCTAAACTGGAACAATAGAGCCTCCAATTGCTCTTTTCTCGGATCTAAACGATCCCGTTAAGTTGATCTTTGTCTCAAATTGGACTAACGTATCCTTAACAAACGTTTGAGTCGATCTTAGCCTCAAATATGGCTAACGTATCCTTAAACCAAATCCTAAAACCCAAATCTAAGAAAATACGGATTTGGACCAATCCACGTCCTACGGGCGACGGCATAACTTAGTCTTCGTATACAATCCACGGGCATCCACAAACAAAACAAACACACACGACACGAAGTGAAATTCTGGAGAAGAAGAAAGTTGTTACCGCGATACGGTAGCGTAATTAACTGCAGGGGCTTGCGCCTGCAGGGAAGAGCGTCCTCACAATCAAAAACCCCTCAAGCGAGGGGGAATCTGACGAAGTCTGCTAAATCGGCCGCATCCGTCTAAACCTCCGATACACGGTGCCATAAATCAACTTGGCATCTTCGGAGAGGTAGACGAATAAAACCAAATAGCATCTGCCCCGAATCTCAGGCAAGACGAGCCTACGCGGTCGCGTCTCTGTGTTCGGAAGGGAACAGATTCTGGCACGCCCGGTGGGACCTCTTCCTCTTTCCACTCCAGACTTCGTGTGTCGTGTTCGCGAACAAATCGCGGTTTGCTGTGGTTGCCTGTGGATTCGTGGTACTAAGATTTGGTGTCTTGCTCCGTGCAGAAAACAGAAGATCAATGGCTTCAAACTGCACTACCTGCAACTGCGACTCTCGCTCCATCCCTGCTGGAGGAGTGACTTACGGGCCCGAAGCGGCCTCCCTTTTTAAGATGCCAGTGGAGCAGGTAACTCAGGCCACCACTGGACTGTTCTTCGGGACTATGCTCCCACCGATGAGCTTCAATGCCCCAATGACGTTGCAAGAAGCCCCAAAGAAGTCAGTTTTTGATCGACTTACCACTGCCGCGACCCCTTTCAACGGGTCGCCCAACTTCAATACCTCAGTTTTCAACAGACTGGGCCAGAACGTCTACAAGCCGGCGATACACGAAGCTGCCATCCCAGAGCGGATAGCCATCCCGGCTCAGGCGGACGAAATCATTGGAAAGGCTCCTCCTTCCAAGAAGTCAGTTTTTACAGGGCTGGCCATTCCGGTTGCTGCTCCAGGCGAAATCACCAAAATTGCTTCCTCTACTCGGAAGTCTGCTTTTGATAGGTTGGCCGTTCCATCCAACGGACGTCGGTCTTTAAGAGGCTGATACCAGCAAATTCTGACCAACACAGGGGGCATGACGAAGTCACCCTTATAGCTGAAACAACTCCATCCGCGAGACACGCTCGTCGTCGCCACTGGCGCCGAGTGAGGAAGGCTGGGGGTGTTAGTTGTATGTATGCCCTAGAGGCCAGTATTGTACAGATGATGTATATTATATTGGATGCTTGGACATATATAGAGAGGACTTTATTGCTCGATATGATAGTATGCTATCTGGTTGCTCTTTATCTTAACATGTATACTTGTCACTTTATACTGTCTTATAGTTACATGTTGGTAAAGCCCTTAGGATGTGTGCTTGACTACCTGGACTATGATGCGGATCATACTGGTGGGGACATGGTAGTCCATAAGTACATCCTTTATTGTTCCTAGTCGTAAGTGTATCGAGACAGGGCATCGATATACCAGAGTAGACTAGCGTAAACGCTTCCCGACCCATGTGATGGGCGATGGATGATCCCATATCCATTGGTGTTTGACATCAGAGATGGTATATGGGTGCTCAGTGGAGACTGGGTACACAGGACGGACTCGCCGAGAACTCCCAGATGGTATTATACCTCACGTCAGATGGCAGTTCTCTGGTGACACTTGTGCAGGTTAGTCTGTAGACCCAAGATCGTCATAGAGTCTTGTGTGATTCCCACCGTGCTTTTATTTCCACCTTACCACGTCCATGAGGGCGTGCAAAACGGTGGTTTTTGGGTACAGTCCCGAGTCACATGGAGGCAATGAGCGATAGGAGGGGTTTCGTCTCTCCCGGTATTGGGGGTTGATGTTGCGCAGTGCTCGATTGGCCGTAACAGGGAAGTTCCTGGCCAGGGCTGAGTTAGAGATTTACTGGTAAGTGTTACCAGTAGTTTCTCGACCCGTTATGAGCCTCACATCGGCACGACTTATCGGTTATTGGGGTCTGACGTTTACCACCCCTAGACTTGATATGCGACATATCAGACGAGGAGACTGGACTGTACAGGAAGTGTTACCGGCAGGCTTTTACAGGAGTTGGAGCGGGCTTGCTTGCTGATCTTCTGATCGCTCAATACCCGGGTAGCCGTTACGTCCAGCCAGTACTGCTGACGGCTTGTGGGTGCTTGATGTGATCATCACCTACTACCGGCGTATTGACGAGTCTTTAGAGTCCTACATAGAGGTTTTACTGGCTCGGGCAAAACGAAATAGGAGCACGTATGTGATATGTGCGGGACCGAGAATAATGCGTGTATGTGATACCGTATTCTATTCTCGCGACTTTATGTATCGATCGGATATATATGATATAGACGGGTTATCGAATCAAGTGTTGATTCGATAAGTCGATACAATGGATGTTGGTCGGTTATATGAGATATGACCGGATTATTAAATCAAGTGTTGATTTAATAATATATTGTATAATTGTATATTAGATATACTAGTTTATATTAACTAACACTTGTTCACTTAAGGATTTTTTCTCACATGTGCACAACTTTAATATATATGTGATATATATTAAAATGTGTTTTCTTTTTATATCATGGTTGATGATACATCATACATGGGTGTGCAAGACATACACCATACTATTTTAGATGGTGGTTAATATTTATTTAAGGTAATTACAAATTAGTGGAGCTTAGGTCAAAAGCATGAAGCTTGTAGAAGCTTGTGAATACTTTGACAAAGTCCACTAAATTTGTTTTACTTTAGATTTTTATTAACCTAATTATTTTGAATTAGCTATGGTTATGTCTCTACATGAGTTAGTATATGATACTCACTCACCATGGTTAGCTCACTTACTTGATCATTATCCTCATCTCTTTCTTTTGTTCATCTTCTTCTTCTTTGTTCAAAAGAAAAGCTTGCTAGGGTTTAATCCAAAGTGAGAAAGGTTGTGAGAAATAAAATTCTAAAAAGAACCCACTTCCTATTTCTCCATCCTATACTAGACTAGCACTTTAGTATAGGGTGTTTGCTTCACTAATTCTCTAGTTAGTGAAGTAGTAGCTTGAGTTGATATTCCCTCGACGTAGATCATCTTCGGCCTCGAAGACTTCAAGCAAGAACACTTCTTTCGCCTCGTGAAGCCATGCAAGAGTCCGGGAGAACCACGATCGCAGCGAAGGGACTTCAACAAGGAGCTAATGAAGTGAAGGACCGATCTACAAAGGTTGTATTTCGTATTCACTTAGTGGTAAATGTGATTTACTAGCATGTGAAACCCTAATTTTCTAGCAAAGATCTTGTTCAGGGTTGTTAGGCACGGCTAAAATTTTAATCGGGCATGTTTGATGTTTCCTTAACCCTTGTTAGAGTGCCTAGTAACCCTACAGTGGTATCAGAGCCTAGCTAGAGCATTAGGCGATGTGTTAACGAAGTTAAAACCCCGATTGAACCCGGAAACGACAATTTAAACCCCTCTCTGTACATTTTTTAAAACTGTGTCATTTTCAGAATTAAAAATACCTAAAAATTCAGCAGGGAATTCTAAGAATTACCATAAAATTCGAGCTCATAATTCCGTACATCCGCCGCGGAACCGCGGTCCCAACCCACTATTAGCGGCGGTTCCGCGGCGGTTAAAGTGAATTGTGAATAGTGTTTTATGCAGTAACCTCCGTAGCTATTCCTATATATTTCTGGGTATTTTTAAACTGGCTCAAGTGTTGAGAATTCTGGGGTTTATTTTGTAATTCGTTGAATCGATCGGAATATTTAATTTCGTTATGTTTTCCGGATATTTAGAAACTATTAAAATGTTCGAACGGATATCATTAACTCATTATTTCCCGGCATGAAAAACATTCAAGTGTTGAATTTTTCTCGGGTTTAAATCTTTCGGAAAAACGTGCAAGTAATGCGATGGACCCTCTAGAAGACAACAAACCTTAACTCGATTATGTGACCGTCTTGAACAGCCTTTTGAACCTTAGGGTTTGGGGCAGTACGGCGTGCCACATGTGAGGCGTTGGCTTGACCCTTCTACGGCTGGACCGTTGCTACTGTGACGTATTCTGGAATTTTTGAACTCCGCTCAAGTGTTGAGCTATTTAGGAAATCTTGGGTGTTTGATAATCCGATCGGAAAGTTTAATACTGTCTATTTATCTGGAATGTGATACAATATGTGGAATTCATATAGTTAGGCATGAAATGCGAAGTATGTGATATTTCGGATTTACGATGTCTAAAGAGATTGTGGATTCCAAATGTTGTAGTTTTACACTTTCTTTTCTGCGACCGTAAGTGTAATATGTGATATCGCCGGTTTCGTTGCTATATGTCAACGACAATTGGGATGCGCATATTTACTAACGTTGATGACATGTGATGTTATGTGTTGCTGGATATGTTATATTGGATCGTCGCGTTATGAATAGCCGGGGGTTTTTATGTGAGATGAGAGTTTTTATTTTCATTCATGTAAAATTAAATATATGTAATATTCTTTTATTGGGGCACTTCCGGGATGAGGTCGATGTCACCATTTGTATATTATTTACTTTTTCCGCACTAGGATAGACCCAAGGAGGAGAGCACAAGTAGCCAGGTTCTGGAGTCCAGTGGGAGACCAACTCGAGGAGTCGAGTCCGGGTCTCCTAACTCTAGAATTGGAAGGGTTGCTTGCCGCTCTCGTAGGGGTCTAGGGGTGTGGGTTTGGCTATTCATCGCGACCGTGGAATCCGTGTTTTATAGCGGCTCAAAATAAAACACGGACATCCTAGTATATCCAATGTTTCATATGTTTCTTCTGCTGCGATATCTGTGATGTGATCATTTGATGTGTTGTGATAAATACTGTATATAGTATATATGATATATTATATAGACGTTACTTATGTTTTACACCCGCTCTAGCCCTGCCCCGCTCTGCCGTTAGTTACCTAACCTAACGGTGCACGAGGGGACATCGAGGCGAATGCGGATGGCATAAGTGTACGTCGTATTTATCTGTGATGTTTAGGTGACTTAAATGATAGGACTTCATTAATATGATTAATGAAAGAAAAGAAACCTAAAAGATGGTGTAGAATCAAATTTTCAAAAAGGGTAGCTACAGTTTTGCTTTGCATAGCGATATATATGATATATCATACACCTTATTCGATGAGGAAAGAGCCGAGATCCCTTCACCGGGAGTGACCTCTTTAGCAAAACCGGCTGATGCTACAAAACTCGATTTGGTTTTTGATTGCTTTTGGAGTTTTGTTTTTCATAGTGATATATATGATATGTCCTGCATCTTATTCGATGAGGAAAGAGCCGAGATCCCTTCACCGGGAGTGACCTCTTTAGCAAAACTAATGAAAGCCTCAAAATCACTCCATTTCAAAATTCACTCGATTCTACAACGATATCAAATTCATTACGCAATATGTTTTCAGAAAAACCTGTCGTAGCCCTCCGTCATTTCAGATAAGTCCTACTTAGTATTCGTGCTACATTTGTTAGCCTGCGTCAAGGCGTAGTGTGCGGTAGCTAACTAGTATTTATCTGCTTGTGCATATGATGCAGATTGGATTAGGGTAGTCGTGCGATTTTGTTGGCCTACGTCAAGGGTCGTACGGGTGGGTTTAATTCAATCAAGAAATGACGGGTTGAACTTGACTAGCGTACTATGGTTTGTTGGCCTGCGTCAAGGTCATGGGACGCTAAGGGCAAAATATTATCGGGAATTTTAAGTGTTGAAATTTGCAATAAGATTGCATACCTTCTATGAGATAGTTGGATCCCGATACCCACTGCGAGTAATAGTTACTCCTGGGAGAGTTTTACACAGGACAATTAGCCGATCAAGTAGGTGTCTAGAAAGGTGTCAACGGGGTTACGCCTCTGGGAAAATGAGGTTTACTTTAATTAGGTTCGTGCGAAAGCACGGGGAACCTCCCTCAAAGTACCGACACTGGCCTGGCTGAAAGATTGGCGAAGTTGTAGGGTGTAATTAATCCCGGCTAGTCTTTCCTTTTAGGGTTTGAAGGAAGATTTGATAAAAACAGTGGGAGCCATCCTGATTAGATAAAATAATAACCAATCTGATCTTGCAAGAGCATACGGTAAAGTGTTTTCTTCTCTCTCTCTCTCCAGGTAGCGACCATATCATGCCTTAATAAAGATAATAATATGGATGTATTGACCGAACCCGCATGTTATACTGTGCTGGGGAACGTTGGTTCCGTTTTTTCTTATAAGAGTTATAGGACTGAACAGGATATAGGGGAATACCAGGATTCCCATGCCACCCGAATGAAGAAAGTACATATTGATGCATTTTCTTCGGGTGTGTTCGTTACAGAGAACTGTTTCTCCATTTGCTCTACGTCCTAGGTATTAGATACCGGGTCAGGATCCCATATATGTAATCAGTTACATGGGCTTAGGAAAGGTAGAGAACTTGGGAAAGGTGATAAAGACATAAGAGTTGGAAATGGTGCAATTGTTGCAGCTAAAACCGTTGGGGAATATCACTTTGTATTGCCAACTGGTAATACATTGATTTTGAACGAATGCTATTACATGCCGAACCTGATATGCAACATTATATCGGTTTCTTTGTTGAGTAAAGAAGGATATAATTTTGTATTACAGGATAATGTTATGAACATTTTTCTAAACCAAAAGTTGGTTGAATCAGGCACGATGTGCAATGGCATTTATGTTCTAAATCAATCAACAGTTCTGAGCATAACAAACACACACAAGAGGAAGAGTTCAGAAATGAACGAATCCTTCTTGTAGCATAGTAGACTGGGTCACATCAATGCGACACGACTAGCTAAGTTGCATAAGGATGGATATTTGAATCCGTTTGAATTTTCATCTTATGACACTTGCCAGTCATGTCTCAAAGGCAAGATGACCAAAACTCCGTTTACGGGACACGGAGAGAGAGTTACGAAACTCTTGGGACTGGTACATAGTGATGTATGCGGTCCCATGTCTACACATACCAGGAATGGTTCTTCGTATTTCATTACATTCACTGACGATCTCTCTAGGTTCGGATATGTGTTCCTGATGAAACATAAATCAGAAGCTTTTGAGAAATTTAGAGAATATAAAAAAGAAGTCGAGAACCAAACCGGAAAAAGTATTAAAATCCTTCGATCTGATCGAGGAGGTGAATACCTGAGCAATGAATTCCTGGACTTCCTAAAAGAGAATGGGATTCTCTCTCAGCTAACTCCTCCATATACACCACAGCACAACGGTGTATCGGAATGAAGGAACCGCACCCTATTAGATATGGTGCGCTCTATGATGAGCACAGCTGAGTTACCTATTTCCTTCTGGGGATATGCACTGGAAACAGCTGCAGACCTATTGAATATGGTTCCCACCAAATCTGTGCCAACCACTCCATATGAGATATGGAAAGGAAAGAGACCATGTCTTAATTATGTTAAGATATGGGGTTGTCCGCCCTATGTAAAAACGCAAAATCCGGACAAACTCGTGGCAAGGTCCATTCTGTGTAAGTTTATTGGATATCCCAAACATTCGCGCGGGTATATCTTCTACCACACCGAGGAACAAAAGGTGTTTGTTTCTCGACATGACACCTTTTTAGAAAAGGAATTTCTTGAAAAAGAGATTAGTGGCAAGGAGGTAGAACTGGAAGAGGTTCCAGCAATACAGACTACGACAGAAGATTTGGTTGAACCGGAGGATTCGGTAGTTCCCAACGAACCTCAGCCTCTCCGCCGATCTAGTAGGGTTCCTCACCCACCTGAGAGATACTACGGTTTTCTCATGGATGGTGGGAGCGAGAATTGCATCATGGTTGATGATGACCCAACTAGCTTCGAGCAGGCCATCATGAGTGGAGACTCAGTGAAATGGCTGGATGCAATGCGGTCCGAGATAGAATCCATGTACATCAACAAAGTATGGACTTTGGAAGATGCTCCTGAAGGGGTAAAACCCATTAGGAGCAAGTGGATCTTCAAGAAAAAACTTGGTGTAGATGGGAAAGTGGAGACTTTCAAAGCTAGACTTGTTGCAAAGGGTTTTCGTCAAAGACCAGGTGTGGACTATGACGAAACCTTTTCTCCAGTGGCTATGCTTAAATCCATCCGGATCATGCTTTCCATCGCTGCATATCATGACTATGAAATCTGGCAAATGGATGTTAAGACCGCCTTTCTAAACGGTGATTTAGAAGAGTGCGTGTACATGACTCAACCAGAGGGCTTCGTAGATAGTGGGAGCAGTAGAAAGGTGTGCAAGCTGTTTAAATCCATTTATGGATTAAAGCAAGCATCGCGGAGTTGGAACATCTGCCTTGACGTCGTTATCAAAGAGTTTGATTTCGTCAAAAACGTAGATGAACCTTGTATCTATAAGAAGGTGGCAGAGAGTAAGGTTGTCTTCCTCGTATTGTACATGGACAACATACTCTTGATAGGAAATGACATTCCTATGCTGCAATCGGTCAAGCTCTTCTTATCACAAAGATTCTCAATAAAAGATCTTGGTGATGCCTCCTGCATATTGGGAATTATGATCTATAGAGATAGATCTAAAAGGATATTGGGATTGTCCCAATCCAGGTACATTGACACCATACTAAAGAGATTTAGTATGGAAGAGTCCAAACGCGGGTTTTTACCCACGATCTCAGGGCTCACTCTCTCCAAAGAGATGTCTCCCAAGACTGATTTGGAGAGAGCTCGCATGCAAGGGATACCCTATGCTTCGGCAGTATGCTCTATCATGTATGCGATGCTATATACCAGACCCGATGTAGCATACTCACTAAGTGTAGTGAGTAGGTATCAAGATGATCCTGGAGAGAGTCACTGGACAGCTGTGAAGAGCATTCTCAAGTACTTACGAAGGACTAAGGAGATGCTCTTGGTGTATGGTAACGGAGAACTCCAAGTGGAGTCCTTTACCGATTCGAGTTTCCAGAGTGATAAGGACGACTCTAAGTCGCACTCGGGATTTGTCTTTACCCTTTACGGAGGGGCGGTTAGCTGGAAGAGTTCCAAGCAGGAAACCGTGGCAGACTCGACGATGGAGGCTGAATACATCGCTGCCAACGATGCTGCCGAAGAGGCTGTCTGGATCAAGAAGTTCATCACTGAACTTGGAGTGGTTCCATCCATTGAGCATCCAATACCTTTGTATTATGATAACAATGGAGCGGTGGCTTTGGCCAAGGAACCCAGGTCCCATCAGCGATCCAGACATATTCTGAGGCGGTATCACCTGATCCGGGAGATAGTTGATCGCCGGGAGATCAAGGTCAGGAAGGTTGACAAGAAGAACAACACTGCGGATCCACTCATGAAGGCCATTCCCCAGATACAGTTTGAGAGACTCTTCGGGATGCTAGGTATGCGATACTACAGCAGCTGGCCCTAGTGCAAGTGGGAGATTGTTAGTTGTATGTATGCCCTAGAGGCCAGTATTGTACAGATGATGTATATTATATTGGATGCTTGGACATATATAGAGAGGACTTTCTTGCTCGATATGATAGTATGCTATCTGGTTGCTCTTTATCTTAACATGTATACTTGTCTCTTTATACTGTCTTATAGTTACATATTGGTAAAGCCCTTAGGATGTGTACTTGACTACCTGGACTATGATGCGAATCATAATAGTGGGGACATGGTAGTCCATAAGTACATCCTTTATTGTTCCTAGTCGTAGGTGTATCGAGACAGGGCATCGATATACCAGAGTAGACTAGCGTATACGCTTCCTGACCCATGTGATGGGCGATGGATGATCCCATATCCATTGGTGTTTGACATCAGAGATGGTATACGGGTGCTCGGTGGAGACTGGGTACACTGGACGGACTCGCCGAGAACTCCCAGATGGTATTATACCTCACGTCAGATGGCAGTTCTCTGGTGACACTTGTGCAGGTTAGTCTGTAGACCCGAGATCGTCATAGAGTCTTGTGTGATTCCTACTGTGCTTTGATTTCCACCTTACCACGTCCATGAGGGCGTGCAAAATGGTGGTTTTTTGGTACAGTCCCGAGTCGCATGGAGGCAATGAGCGATAGGAGGGGTTTCGTCTCTCCCGGTATTGGGGGTTGATGTTGCACAGTGCTCGATTGGCCGTAACAGGGAAGTCCCTGGCCAGGGCTGAGTTAGAGATTTACTGGTAAGTGTTACCAGTAGTTTCTCGACCCGTTATGAGCCTCACATCGGCATGACTTATCGGTTATTGGGGTCTGACGTTTATCACCCCTAGACTTGATATGCGACATATCAGACGAGGAGACCGGACTGTACAGGAAGTGTTACCGGCAGGCTTTTACAGGAGTTGAAGTGGGATTGCTTGCTGATCTTCTGATCACTCAATACCTGGGTAGCCGTTACATCCAGCTAGCACCGCTGACAGCTTGTGGGTGCTTGATTTGATCATCACCTACTGCCGGCGTATTGACGAGTCTTTAGAGTCCTACATAGAGGTTTTACTGGCTCAGGCAAAACGAAATAGGAGCACGTATGTGATATATGCAGGACCGAGAATAATAAGTGTATGTGATACCGTATTCTATTCTCGCGACTTTATGTATCGGTCGGATATATATGATATAGCCGGGTTATCGAATCAAGTATTGATTCGATAAGTCGATACAATGGATGTTAGTCGGTTATATGAGATATGACCGGATTATTAAATCAAGTGTTGATTTAATAATATATTGTATAATTGTATATTAGATATACTAGTTTACATTAACTAACACTTGTTCACTTAAGGATTTTTTCTCACATGTGCACAACTTTAATATATATGTGATATATATTAAAATATGTTTTCTTTTTGTATCATGGTTGATGATACATCATACATGGGTGTGCAAGACATACACCATACTATTTTAGATGGTGGTTAATATTTATTTAAGGTAATTACAAATTAGTGGAGCTTAGGTCAAAAGCATGAAGCTTGTAGAAGCTTGTGGATGCTTTGACAAAGTCCACTAAATTTGTTTTACTTTAGATTTTTATTAACCTAACCATTTTGAATTAGCTATGGTTATGTCTCTACATGAGTTAGTATATGATACTCACTCACCATGGTTAGCTTACTTACTTGATCATTATCCCCATCTCTTTCTTTTGCTCATCTTCTTCTTCTTTGTTCAAAAGAAAAGCTTGCTAGGGTTTGATCCAAAATGAGAAAGGTTGTGAGAAATAAAATTCTAAAGAGAACCCACTTCCTATTTCTCCATCCTCTACTAGACTAGCACTTTAGTATAGGGTGTTTGCTTCACTAATTCTCTAGTTTAGTGAAGTAGTAGCTTGAGTTAATATTCCCTCGACGTAGATCATCTTCGGCCTCGAAGACTTCAAGCAAGGACGCTTCTTTCGCCTCGTGAAGCCATGCAAGTGTCCGGGAGAACCACGATCACAGCCAAGGGACTTCAACAAGGAGCTAATGAAGTGAAGGACCGATCTACAAAGGTTGTATTTCGTATTCACTTAGTGGTAAATGTGATTTACTAGCATGCGAAACCCTAATTTTCTAGCAAAGATCTTGTTTAGGGTTGTTAGGCAAGGCTAAAATTTTAATCGGGCATGTTTGATGCTTCTTTAACCCTTATTAGAGTGCCTAGTAACCCTACAGGGAGCAACTCCCCCTCTGGGATAACTCCGCCAGCTCCAACGGTGGGGATCGATGCTGCTGTTCTAACCAGGAACAGCTTTGAATTGCTGAACACGGTGCGCAGAAACTCTCCTACTGCGGTATTGAAACGAACTCCTTCACCTATGGAGAATACTCCAGAGAAGAAGCTAGAGCAGCCCCCTCAACGGCTGTCCTCTAAAATTTACAAAGTCTGGCGACAGGTCCAAGAGTGGGGGATTGATGAAAACTATCTCTGCCGACAGAAAAAGATGAAGGTTCGGCAGGAGAAGGATTACTCCGTCAAGCCACAAAAAGCAACAGTTACTTGGGTGCCCACTACAACGGCCCCCTCAACTCCAATCACTCAAAAGAAAAGGAGGCCGCAAAAAGCCCCTGTGAACATGGCGAACCATAAAAGCGCTGAACACAAACGCCCCAAGTCTGGGGGCATGGTGGTGCACACTGTTTATATAGCTTCCGGAAAGGAGGAAAGCCGTGCGTCGATGGGTCACCGACCGCTCACCCGATCCATGACGAAAGCCCAGGAGCAGCAACAGAAGCTTCAAAAGATGATGACTGTTATAGCCGCACTTACCAGGCCAAAAGAAAGCTCGGAGGCATCGTCAGAACAGAGTCACGAACAAGAAACTAACGCTGACTACCTACGCAGAGTCCTCGAAAAGAAGGACAAAGAAGCCGCAGAGCAAGCGGCTAACATAAAACAAATGGCGCTCCTCTTCCAAGATATGATAGGGATGATGTTACAGCCGGCCCCTCCAGCTGATGATCCTCCAATCATTGTTGAAAACGATAAATGGGAGACATCTAATCCTCCTCCGGCACTTTCAGCGGCCAAGGAAGAAACCATTTCCAAGGCCGCACTGGATGACTATATAGCTCAGCAAATACGAGCTCATCAGGCGAATGAGGCGGCTGGGCAAATTGCTAGAACCGGACGACCCTACCCGGGCTGGTATGGCCAAATCAGTTACCCGCCGGGATATACGATCCCTAAATTCCATGTGTACAAGGGGACAGGGAATCCACATCAGCATGTCGCTCAATTCAGGGCCTTATGCGGCAATACTGGAGGCGATGACAAATTGTTGGTTCGACAATTCGTC
This sequence comes from Agapanthus africanus, assembly GCA_030015575.1. Classification (NCBI taxonomy): domain Eukaryota; kingdom Viridiplantae; phylum Streptophyta; class Magnoliopsida; order Asparagales; family Amaryllidaceae; genus Agapanthus; species Agapanthus africanus. Next base: position 831,078,899 of record JASDDO010000019.1, read on the forward strand.
GGCAGCTTAGCAGAAACAACCTTTGAATGGTATTCGGAGCTACCTAATGACTCTGTCAAAACATTTGCGGAGATAGAGCTACTGTTTACACAAAGATTCGCGAGTGCTAGTGGACGCACCCCGATAACAGCACTGATCAATGCCAGGATAAGGCCAGGCGAAATGTGGGTCCAATACGCAACACGATGGCGGAACCTATGGTCAAAATACGAACAACGCATCGAAGAAGCACCTGCGGTAGGCATGTTTGTGGGTACCCTTAACCCTCAAGCGACCATCTCGCAATTTATGATGTTCTTCAGACCGACCACTTTCCAGGCCTTGATCGACAAATTAGCCCAAATGGACCAGATGGGCCATGGACCGTCTCCTCCAAAACCCGACTCTCGAAATGAGAAGGGGAAAGGAAAAGCGATCGTCGTCGCCAATGCTCAACAACAACCAAGAAACTTGAAGCCGGTTGTCCGTCAAAACAATATGCGTCCACGCGTATCTCTCCAAGAGAAGCTAGGACGTCCTTACTCGTTTCCTCAAAATAAAACGAGAAGACTGTTCGAGCTGGCACTGCGCAACAGGCTCATCAATCTGCCAGATCCAAGACGCCCGTTGCAGCCAAACGACGTCAATGATCCCAATTACTGTCCCTACCACCAAGTGTTGGGTCATCCGATTGAGGATTGCTATGTCTTCAAAAACTGGATTGAAGACCAATACCTACAAGGCAAGTTTGCGCTGTCTGAAAAGTGGAAGGTAAACCCACCACAGCCGCACACTTCAAAGAAGACGGACGCACCGGTGGCAACTTGTCACGTGATCTCTTACTCATTGATAGACGATAAAGAGGCTCCTTGCGCCGAGAAAACGAGGGCGGATTCTAAACCGGAACTTCTGTGGCCGTAAAACGAGATGATCGATACCTTCCTGAATGAGATTCGTCTGAAAAGTAAAGCCAATCAGGAGTGTGAGATGGCTATATTGGAAGAAGCCAAACGCCGGCGACTAGACGAAAGAGTCGAGGCACTCCCGTCAAATCAAAAGACATAAGCTGCCGATAAAAACAAATTCAAGACGAGGAAAAGATTCGCTAAGGCCATATCAATAGGAATGAAGCTACCGCCCTCTGAAGAAAACACTCTCGATGGAGTAGAGATGCATCCTAACTACTGCTTGTATCATCGGAAGATCGCACATCCCACTGAAGACTGCGACTCCTTTAAGTATTGGTGGCAAGGGTATGTCGCTCACAGGCATTACGTCAACAGAACAAAGTAGGAAGCTCGTAGACAGCGAAAAACACGACAGATGAGCATAAAAGAGTTGCCGGCAATTGTCATAGGGATGATCCCGGGGGATCACGAGTTCTCACCTTCGGGAGCAATTCCGACGAAAAAGTAGCCCTCGGCCCTTTCTTCAAGGAGTCCATATCTGAAAGATTGAGGAGTTGCAAGAACATTCAGCCGCTCAATTGCACGATATCCAGAGAGAATCTTAGACCCACAAACAACGGAGCGAACAAAAAGGATAAAGGAAAGAGAAAAACGACCTTCGTCACCAACACTCAACAACAATCGAGTGGCCCTAGACCGGTTGTTCGTCGAAACAATATGCGTCCACGCATATCCCTCGAGTATAGGCTAGGACGTCCTTACTCGTTTCCTCAAAATAAAACGAGAAGACTGTTCGAGCTGGTAGTGCGAGACAGACTCATCAATCTGCCGAGTCCAAAACGACCGTTGCAGCCAGGCGATGTCAACGATCCCAATTATTACCCTTACCACCAAATGGTAAGTCACCTGATCGAGGATTTCTACATCTTCAAAAACTGGGTTGAAGACCAATATCAACAGGGCAAGTTCGTCATCTCCGAAAACTGGAAGGTGAGCCCGCCACAACCGCACGCTCCGAGAAAGATGGATACGCCGGGGACATCATGCTCAGTCATAGAGAAAGCCCCATAGACCGAAAAGTCAGTAAACTAGAAATTCGCCTCAAATACGGCGACGGTGGACCGAAATGTCTTTAAACTAACGACGGGCCACTACGTCCTAAAACTAGCTATGGACCGTAATGTCCCTAAACTAACAGCGGACCGAAACGTCCTTAAACTAACGATGGACCACAATGTCCTAAAACTTGCAAACGACCGAAACGTCATTAAACTACTACCGCAGCATCCTCAGGCTGACGAAAAAAACGGTAGGTCCATAAACAAAATGGGCACGGATGAAAACCCGAAAGGGCTCCGTGAGTAAAAACAGCAGGGCTATCGGCGAGTGTTCGTGAAAACCCGAAAGGGCGCGACCTCATTAAAAAAAAAGAAGGAAGGAATAAAAAAAAAGAATAAAAAAAAACGGTATGTCCATAAGCAAAATGGGCACGGATGAAAAGCCGAAAGGGCTCCGTGAGTAAAAACAGCAGGGCTACCGGCGAGTGTTCGTGAAAACCCGAAAGGGCGCAACCTCGTTAAAAGACACTTACAGGGTCCTCTCGACCTTGTAAGGAGAAACCACCCGCGTGAGATCCTTACGACTCACAGGGAAGCAACACACTTAGGGATCCTCACGATTCCTAAGGAGAAATTACACTTGCGAGATCCTCACGACTCGTAAGGAGAACTTTCTTATGGGACCCTCACGGCTCATAAGATTTGAAAGTCTTAAGTTACAGAGACCTGAACCTGTTCTTAAGCAACCCCCACAACCTTCGATAGTTCTCTACAAGCGGCTCAATACTGACCCTTGTATACAATCCACGGGCGCGAATAAACATTTCCCTAACCAAGTCCCACCCGTGACTGGGGATATATCCATACGGTGAACAACCCTTGTAAGTCCTCTCGACTTATAAGGAGAAAACCCTTTTGTAAGATCCTTACGACTTACAGGGGAACATACACTTAAGAATCCTCACGATTCCTAAGGAGAAAATACACCTACAAGATCCTCATGACTTGTAGGGAGAAATACCTTTGTGAGACCCCTACGGCTCATGAAGTCAAAAGCCTTAGTCGACGGGATCCTAACCATGTTCGCTAAGCCACCTTTGTTCAACATCGACAGAGGCAAGTGATGATTCGCTCCTGGCAATAGCACAGTTGTAGTGATGCTGATGCCTAAACCGGTATCAAATTCCAAGCCCTTTCATGGTAAATGATGATTCGCTCCTGGCAATATTCCAGTTGTAGCGATACTGATGCTGAGATTGGCACCAGATTCTAAGGTCCACACTCGCGATAAAAAAAAACAACGAGCCACAGATGCATACGAAATAGCCGAAATGATGGGGCAACTTGCAATAAAAATCAGCAAGTAAAAATGTATGCATGCAAAATGGCCGAAATGATGGGGCAACTCGCAATAAAAAACAGCGAGTAAAAATAAAATAAATAGCCGAAATGATTGGGCAGCTACGCAATAAAAAGCAGCGAGTAAAAATAAAGAAAAAACAGCCGAAATGATTGGGCAACTCGTAATAAAAAACAGCGAGTGAAAATAAAATAAATAGCCGAAATGATTGGGTACCGCGAAAAATAGCCGAAATGATGGGGCAATCGCGACTTTCGCGATATAAAGCTGAAATGATAGAGTATCGCGGAAAGAAAATAATAAAAAAATGAATGAAACTGCTTCCGTACAGGTGAGATCACATCGATCCCTGTATACAATCCAGGGGCATAAACAAAGAGGGAACCATACTTTCCCAACAGGCTCCACCAGAAAGCGAAGCCAAATCTCGACGGTTCATAGACAATCTAGAGACAACCTCGACATCTGTCGCAATATTGCAAACACGATGTTAACAAACGGAGCAAAAGAAGATCCCTAGCTTCAGGGTCTCGACGTTGATATCGACAACTTAGAGATCGCTAACGGTGTTTCTCCTCACTCTAACCAGATGCAGACATGACGTCAACAACCGACCTCAGAATCGCAATGAAACGGAGCCACGGCATAGTCCCTAGTTCCAAATCTTAACGGCAATATCTACAGCCTAAAGAATCAACAAAGGCATTCCTTCGCAGTCCAGCAAGATGCAGATGCAACGGCAACGAAAGACCCCATGGTCAAACAAGTGGAGTAACGGCAAAATCCCAGCTCCACCACGGCATTCGTCTCGATACAGAAGACGAGATGTTACTACAGCGTCCTTCCCCCCAACAGGATTCGGACACGCCAAAGCAAATGAAGCGAAGGCCAAATTCCTAGCTTCAAGGTCTTAACGGCAAGTCATAAAAAGCCCGAAAGATAACCGGAGATCGTCTCACACCAGTGCGGAATGGTCACCACCTCGACGTTCGTCTCAACACAGCAGACGCAACATCATCAAACAGCGGAGCCACGGCAAAGTCCCTAGTTCCAAACCTCGACGGTTCATCAACAACCTAGAGACAACTACGACATTCGCCTCGATACAGAGGACGCAATGCCAGCAAACGAAGCAAAGGCCAAATTCCTAGCTTCAAAGTCTTAACGAAAAGTCATATAAAGCCTGAAAGACAACCGGAGATCGTCTCACACCAGTGCGGAATGGTCACCACCTCGATGTTCGTCTCAACACAGCAGACGCAACATCATCAAACAGCGGAGCCACGGCAAAGTCCCTAGTTCCAAATCTCGATGGTTCACCAACAACCTAGAGACAACCGCGATATTCGTCTCGATATAGAGAACGCAATGTCAGCAAACGAAGCAAAGGCCAAATTCCTAGCTTCAAGGTCTTAACGGCAAGTCATATAAAGCCTGAAAGACAACCGGAGATCGTCTCACACCAGTGCAGAATGGTCACCACCTCGATGTTCGTCTCAACACAGCAGACGCAACATCATCAAACAGCGGAGCCACGGCAAAGTCCCTAGTTCCAAACCTCGACGGTTCACCAACAACCTAGAGACAACCGCGACATTCGTCTCGATATAGAGGACGCAATGTCAGCAAACGAAGCAAAGGCCAAATTCCTAGCTTCAGGGTCTTGACGGCAAGTCATATAAAGCCTGAAAGAATATCGGAGATCATCCCACACCAGCGCGGAGTGGTTATGACTCATCGGGGCTCTCCAAAATGAGCCTAACCTTAAGTAAAAAGTGACATGGAATATCCCTACGCTTGCTCTTTCGACGGTAATACTACCTGGAAGATTACTTGAATACGTCTTGTCCAGCCCCCGAAAGGATCAGAGACACGACAATCGCAAGGCTACTCGAACAGCAAGATTGCATATCGAGGAATATATCAGCTGATGCAACGGTACGACGGCCAAAACCCTAAGTACCACAGACCCTAACGGACTTCTGTCGTAAAGAGCAGAGGTTAACTGTGACGTTAGGATATTCTTGCGAGAAATGCTCGATTCGTCTCGACTCGTGAGGAAATTGATGTCTTTGCGAGAACTACTCGATTCGTCTCGACTCGTGAGGTAAAGCCTTAGGCAGCAGGGATTAAAAAACATATTTCCTAAGCAATGGGATCCTGCAAGTCGGCCCAAAACGGTCTCTTGCATACTATCCACGGGTCTCACTCTCCGAAGTCGAATCTCGACAAGGAGGGAAACAACCGCTTACGGGTCCTCTCGACTCATAAGAGGGAAAATTCTTTTATAAGATCCTTACGACTTATAAGAGAAAACGCACTTAGGAATCCTCACGATTCCTAAGGAGAAAATCCACCTACGAGATCCTCTCGACTCGTAGGGAGAAAAGTCTTTATGAGACCCTCACGGCTCATGAAGTTGAAAAGCCTTAGGTAGCAGACCTGAACCTGCTTCCTAAGCCATCACTACTCCCCAAGATGTTCAAGACATAATGTTCTATATCGCTTACAGGCTATGCTTATTTAAAGAATGTGCTGGTAACAAAGCAGAAAATAAAAGGAAGGAGGCAAAAGATTTGTCATTCATACTTGGAAAGTTTTTATATCAATAAAGGCAATAAACAAAGATATTATCCAAATGATTACAATGGCAAAACCTCAAATCCAGGACATGGATTGAGGAACTCAAAAGTAACCTTGTCCAAGACTTTCCAAGCCTGGCGAACCATCCTAGTGTGCTTCCTTTCGCGAGCCCGAGCGTCGGGATCCCCACTGATGTCCTCCTCCCTCCGATAGGCAACAAGGTGCAGAAGATCGATAAGGTTATCTCGCCTCCTCTTTGAGATTAGGCTCATCAGATACACCGAGTGCACCTTATCCTCGGCGGCATCTAATGCCCCAAGTGGCACACCAGAACAGAATAGAAGAAGCGCTTCCCAAATTGCTCCCACAATAAGCTTCAGGAGAGGGGAGCGCCGAGGAAGCAGTTGGTCGTTGTATGCGTCGAAGCGGCTCATGATTTCGGCACACTCGGCATTGGTAAATTCTCGGTTCTGAGAACGGCCGAGTCGGCGGATGTCCCCGTAAGAAATGATCTCGTTAAGGTCGTACATGTGGGCATCCATTACTTCTGTAAAAGAAACCTAACAAAATTAGCAGAAGGCCTGATTAAGCAGACAGTATAATTCATTAAAAAATAGAACGTCATCTCTAACCACCAGGATCTATAAAAACTCTTAAGAGTTCTTCTATATGATTTGGAAGGAGCAAAGCTCCATTGGTGAGTCAGGAATATACAAGAAAAAATCTTTCATAGAGCGGAACTCTATTAATGGAACTCTAATAGGGTTCTCTTTAGTTCTCTTTAGACCCCCTTAGAGCAAAACTCTGCTAAGTGAAACCCTAAATGAGTTTTCTTTAGATCAGGGATCTATTGAGAGCAAGGCTCTTAAAATTGATTTAATTTAATCCAAATTAATTTTTACCTAAAATTCTCTAGAGTTTGAACTTTTAAAAGTGCTTAAACAAAAGAGCAGGGCTCTGAACAAAATTCTTATGAAGAGATGAAAATCATCTAAGGGACCAAAGGTCCTATTTATAGGCATTGAAGAGCCGTTTCAACTTCCAAGGGATGGCGCGACGGTTGGAATTCTGCCACCGCTGCGCTCACGTTTGGGGGCCACGTAATCGCAACAATGGGGGGGCATTTGTTTACCCCAATCAGAGTAAAACTCTGTTCAAATTTCAAGGCGGGAAACGAAGCAACGCTTCTGTTTCCCCCAATCAGAGCAAGGCTCTGTTCTGAAAATTAAAATAAAAAATTAAAGAAGCAACGCTTCAGCTGACTTGCGCTCTGCGCTGCGCGCCACGTGGCAGCGCAGTTGCGTTAGCGCAGTTGCGCTGCGCTCTGCGCTGCGAGACACGTGACAGCGCAGTTGCGCTGCACTCTGCGCTGCGCGACACGTGTCAAGCGCAGGTGCGTTTGCGCCAAACAGAATTAAAATTCCGGGAAGATCTTTCTGTTCTTGTTAAAACAAGAAGATTGTCTTCTGTAAAACAGAAGCGCTTTGATCAAAGATCCAACGGTGGGGAAAAATCCCCAAATCACTCAAAGAGAGATCTCTTTAACTAATTTAACTAATTAATTGGTACTATATAAAGGCCCCTAGACCCCAATTAAAAAACACAACACAGAGAGAAAAAAACACAGGAACAAAGAGAGAACTCCTCTAAAGAATTTTGAGAAGAATTCAGAAAGGAAAAAGAAGGTAAAACCTTTATAAAAAAGAAGAATTTCTTCTGAATAGATCATTGATCTAAGAACAAAATCAAGGATCTTCAATAAAAAAAATAATATAATAAATAACAAAGGCATTGCCTTTTTTATGAACCATTGGTTCTGAAATCTTAAAAATTCTTTTCTTGAATCCAAAATTGGATCAAGATATTAAAACAGTGCCTTGCACTTGTAAATCTGCACTGTTGCGCTCCTGGGTTGGCGCAAGCCACCAGAGAGCGCCACGTGTCAGCTCCAGAATCATTTGCGCCATGCGCTTTTAAAATAGAGTATTGCTCTCTGAAATTGGCGCAGCTCACCAGAGCGCGCCACGTGTCAGCAGCACAACAGCGCAACGCACTGACACAGCGCACTGCGCTAACTGCGCTTGCGCTCACCAGAGTGTGACACGTGTCATCCCCACAAGCGCTTGCGCTCATTAATTGACGCAAAGCGCCTGACAGGCCACATGGCCACTATCAGATGATTAATGCACTGCATTATTTACAGAAGGGTCAAGCCCAATTAAAAAAGGTCTAACAGGCCTAATAAAATGCAATGCATTATTTTAAAAATGGGCAGACCCCAAACAAAAACAAATGCTCTGCATTATAAAGGGGACAGAGCCCAATTAAAAGGGCCTAATAGGCCAGAAAAAATGCACTGCATTATTAAATAAAGGGCAGAGCCCAATCAAAGGCCTAATAGGCCAGACACAAATAAAACGTTGAACATTTTCAACCGGACTTAACCCAATCATGGCCGTAAGTCCTCAAATTAAATTGACTGAGCAAAACTGCTCCCTTAAATCAATTTACATCCGGTTCAAGGGTACATCTCTGAACTCCTCTGACATCTGTCGTTGTAATCCTTCAACGACGTCAGAGAGGTGATGGGTCCCGACGGCCATAATTGAAATGGACCGTAATGTCCTTAAACTACCAATGGACCACCACGTCCCAAAACTGGAACATGGACCACCACGTCCCTAAACTGGAACAATAGAGCCTCCACATGCTCTTTTGTCGGATCTAAACGATCCCGTTTAAGTTGATCTTAGCCTCAAATATGGCTAACGTATCCTTAAACCTTCAAACTGACTTTAGTCCCAAATTGGACTATAGATTCCCCAATCAACTTTGGTTTAAGGGTACATCTCTGAACTCCTCTGACACCTGTCGTTGTAATCCTTCAACGTCGTCAGAGAGGTGATGGGTCCCGACGACCATACATACAATGGACCATTATGTCCCTAAACTGGAACAATAGAGCCTCCAATTGCTCTTTTGTCGGATCTAAACGATCCCGTTAAGTTGATCTTAGTCTCAAATTGGACTAACGTATCCTTAACAAACGTTTGAGTCGATCTTAGCCTCAAATATGGCTAATGTATCCTCAAACCAAAATCCTAAAACCTAAATCTAAGAAAATACGGATTTGGACTAATCCACGTTCTACGAGCGACGGCATAACTTAGTCTCCGTATACAATCCACGGGCATCCACAAACAAAACAAACACACACGACACGAAGTGAAATTCTGGAGAAGGAGAAAGTTGTTACCGCGATGCGGTAGCGTAATTAACTGCAGGGGCTTGCGCCTGCAGGGAAGAGCGTCCCCACAATCAAAAACCCCTCAAGCGAGGGGGAATCTGACGAAGTCTGCTAAATCGGCCGCATCGGTCTAAATCTCCGATACACGGTGCCATAAATCAACTTGGCATCTTCGGAGAGGTAGACGGATAAAACCAAATAGTATCTGCCCCGAATCTCAGGCAAGACGAGCCTACGCGGTCGCGTCTCTGTGTTCGGAGGGGAACAATCCATTATATCCATTCCATTTACCTGATATCATGGTTTCGGAAGAAGTACAATCTATTACACAAAGCAATACAATTCAATACAAAAGACATTACGGGGTTTTAAAGGGGTAGACTGGTACGGAATGTGTTAGAAATGGCACAAGACGGTCACTTTAATACACTTAATCTGAATATCCATTGCCGTTGTACCGTGGCTGAACGGTTCCTTGTGCTCCGTATACCTTACTCTCCGGAATAGTGGGATTCCTCTCGTATACACTGGCATATTCTGTACCAAGTTACAAACAACTGCGTTAACAATATAATCAAAAATTACTAGTTATATTCTCTTTATGTCTATTTTATCTTTACCTATCTTTGGGACTTACCGAGCGATTGTTCGCTGACGACATTACTTCTCTCTTCTTTTTTTGGAATGTTGTCAGGTGGATCAGACTCACTGAAGATCGAGCCTAGTACTGAAGACTGGGAGCAGTTTTCTATCGACCCAGAGCTGTAGGCATTTGTATATACTTTTCATTTCAGTTATGTCATTGTTTAGACATTGCTTTCTATTCATATATTTACATTTCCAGTTGTACTTGTAAAAAATTGTTAAATAAATAAAAGTTGCTGTTAATTTATATTCCTGTCTCTTATGTATATTTTTACTTTATATTGCTTAGATCCGCTTAGCGTGTTTATTTCGGAGTAAATACGTAGCGAGCCTCGTCGCGTCTTCTTACCCGTACACTGGGAAGCGGGGCGTGACACTTAGGTGTTGCAAGACTAGGATATTGCTAATTACGCCTTAACGAACGAGCACATTTGGTAATCGATTGGTTAGTATCTCAAGAATTATTAACGGTCGCATGAAGAATGTGTGAGCAATTTCATCTATAAAACATTCACCGACTAAAAAGCACTAAGGAATATGGACAAGAGTTTGATAGTTTGAATTGAATTCTCTAAATGCAGGGATGTTTTTTACATGCACGTAGGGGTATATGATCTATATTTGGAAGAAAGGTAGGGAGGAAAACTAAAAGTGATGTTTTATTGAGAGATGATGTGATTTCTGCCATCTTTTCATAACCATTAAGATAGGGCTCACGGCTACTAAAAAGCTAGTGTAGTTTGAAACTCTTATTTTCAAGTTCTTTTTTTTATATGTTCCTTCTCTTTGTATGTAACTTTTATCTTCTTTCTTTTATTATGGGATTTTGTGGGTGTAATCCGCTGAAAACTCTCAGAAGACAATACTCCTCCTATTAGGGACACCTAGAAGTTTAAAGGCTTATTGCACATGCTCAGTGCAATCGTGTTGCCTACGAAAGTGTGCTGGGTTTTTCTTTTTCTTTTTCTTCTCTTTAAAAACTAGTTTGCTCGATACGATCAAAATTAAGTTTGGGAGTATTTGATTAATCTAAAATATTGCCCATTTGAATGAACATTTTTCCCACTATTGTTAAGTACTAAAAGGTGTTTATTGTAATTATAGAACATATGAGGGTTTATGTGTAAAAAGTTTATTATCATATATTTCTACATTATAATTAACATGATGAATATAATATTTATATGAAATATTAGTAATTAAAATATGCATATCATATAAAATATTTCTAATCAATATTCTTAACATATAATATCATATAAAATGGTTAGGATAATATCTCAAAAATACCAAATACTACTGACATTTTGATTTGAGATATTTTGCAGATTAGCTCAAGTCTGGAATCCAAGAGATCTGGGATAAATCAAGATGTCGGAATCAAATCTTCCAAAATATTAAAGCAAATCGTAAAATCTAGCAACGGCGTCATTTGATTGTTCGTATGCGAAGACGTGATTTTGTAAAGTAACCGCAATTAAGACGGTATCGCTAGTAGCTAGCCGCGATGAGTACATGTCGTCCGCAGGAAAACGTAAACTTTTTTCTTGCTATAGAGGAGTTGATTAAAGATGGATGATTGTTCAAGGGAAGAGAGTGTAAAAAAAGATTTTTTCGTTTAGAGCCAACGTCCGCAAGGAAACGTGATTTTGTAAAGTAACCGTATTCAAGTCCGTGATGAGTACGGATCCTCAGTCAAAAATGAAGTGACAAGATACATGATGAGTTTTGAGGCGCCTTACAGTGACTGCTTTCTTGTTCTAAGATGAAATTCATTTAAAGGTATGGATGCGCTAGATTCTTTTAGAGCCAACGTTGGCATTGGGGCTTCCATGATGCTGATACTTCATATGATATTTATTTTCGTCCGCATGGTTATCTACAAAATGTTCGTCTAGTTTCGATGGTGGGATGAGTATCGAAATGGTATCCGGATTAAAATAATGTTTGTGGCCTGTGAAGCTTATTTTCTGATGTTGAAGTAAAATTTATGGAAGAACTTGTGGTTTCCATAGTTCAAAAAAATGAACATAGATTCAACAGATTATGAATTTGGAAAAGATGAGAAGGGGAAAGAAAAATTAGTTAAATTATGAAAAATCTTATCAACAAGGCTTTTGTAAGCATTTGGATGGATTTTGAGATTAGTGCAAGGAAGAAAAGAGTAAAAAGATTTGCACGAATCTCAAAGCCCATTCAAGGGCTTGCAAGGAGCTTGTAGAGAAATTTCTCTACAAGCTCATATGAAAAGGATTTTTTCTTTGTTAAATTAATTAGATTGAGTAGCAAGGCATTTTTGTGCAATATGAATGAAAATAGGAACACGGTTAGGGTTTGCGGGGTGAAGTGCACGTTTTTTCAAGTTCGAAAAGATAACCTCTAAAAAAGGAATTTTTTTTTCCACGTACCGCCTGTATACGCCCGGAGTAAAAGAGAAAAGAAATAGAAGTGTGGCGCTTACACGCTGTTCAAGGCTATGCGAAACTCCTTCCTCTCTGTCACCTCCTGCCCTGGTATATTACACCCGGTACACCGAATAATTCCTCGTAAAAAATAAAGGATTTCCTGCATTTTAGTCTTTAAAAGTTAAAACAAAATCTAAGAGACAAACATCATGAACCCGCCTATTTTACACGTTACGCAGGTTTATGGTTCCTATCATTTTATCTCTCGGGTAAGGAAAAAATTACTATGCAAGGGCTTGCATGGTGCAAGCCCTTGCATAGCCATTGGGCTGGAGAAGTTTTTCCTTTCGGGTAAACACGTGGAAAGACAAATTACGTGCTGGAAAATCATTGCTCAAGTTAAAAAGGTCACTTAATTAAGAATAGGAGGAACAACGAATAAAAGGACAGGGGATCAATGAACATGATGACACTGTAAATATCCACTAATTATGACGAAAAAAGAAAAAGTAATAATGATTTGACGCGGAATTGCAATCAAAGAAACTTAACTTGTTATATCAATGTTTAAGCTTGCCTCCCTGTTTTACATGTTGTAGCATAGCTTAACCTTTCACCATGTAAGATTCGAAAATAGTTTGAACACAAGGTAGTTTGTTTTTTTGTTTTTTTATGGTTGAATGGCTTATATTTTCTAATAAATAGTTTAAGCTACCTATATAAGATTTTCTATTAAGATTTTTAATTAATTTGGATACAAAAATCTAATAGGTTTCTATTAAGATTTTTAATTAATTTGGATTCAAAAATCTAATAGGTTTCTATTAAGATTTTTAATTAATTTGGATTCAAAAATATAATAGGTCCAATAGAAACAACGTGAATCATGAATATGAACTGAAAATATAGAAAATATTGTTGTGTTGTTTTATTGTCATTTCGTCTATTAATTTCTTTAAATGGATCAATGTTTTAAAGCTAACATTTTTTATTCTTGTAATAATATAATTTATTATGAATAAAATTGTAATAATATAATTCATTATGAATAAGATCATAATAATTATTATTATAAATAAATTAATGACTTGTGCTATTTGCGTTTTTCGCTATTTCGCAGTGAAACGTTATATTGTACATCATCCTTATTTTTAACATCGAGTTTTATATATCCCTAACCTTGAGGTACACTTTTTTTTTGCTGCATTAGTGTGCATTAGGGTGAAATTACTCATGCACCCGTTTAAGTAAATCACCGAATTAAATTAATGACTGGAGTTTCGGCTTAATGCGGCTGCTATGAAATAATAACTGGGTTTTTTCAGTATATGATAAAATGCCGCCGATCAAACTAGGGTTTATGTATAGATTGTATACTCCTAGTCATTAATTTAAAATGCCGATCAAACTAGGGTTTATAGTAGCAGAGATTATGCTTCATACCCGAATTAAATTAATGACTATAGTTAGAATGTGACATTAAACTTTGACCGGCTGCTATGAAATTACTCATGCTATGAAATAATTACCATTCAACTTTCTTTCCAAACTTTAATGTAACATTCTAACTCAAAAAATAAAAATAAAAATAAAAATGATTAAAAAAAAGGAAAGAAAGTTGAAAGTAACATCACAGCTTGCTCAATGGGAGACCCTTGCCATCTCTTAATAATCTCTGCTACTGTAAGCAAAACTCTTAAGAATTCCCAAATTGATTTTAACTTATTTGTCTGCACAGCATAAAATAGTTGCCACATCAGCATCTAAAAGCATCTAAAAAATAGATGCATATTTTTTTAAGCAAATCTATCTGCTATCTCCGTATCTGCTATATTAATGCTAAAGAAACGGTATACGGAACACGTGTAAAAGAAACCTTTCTAATTTTCTGTCATGTCAGAAATAATGATGTGTCAAAAATTGATAATTTTGATTTATATTAAAATTGAAATAAAAAAAATAAAATATGAAGATTTTGCAATTATTGTTGCTATTCACCCATAAACAAACTTCCCATAATCGAAAGATTTTATGTTTCCATCATCATATATGTAACTCTTCTCATTCCCACGTACTTATCTCTCCAACTAATTCTCTAAAAATCTTTTCAAATTTTTGTGATGTCAAAATATATAAATGTGCATCGCACATGTGACATACTAGCGTACTATATTAATGCCCAAGGAGTGGTGTACGGAGTACGTGCCAGAAAAAAACCCTCTAATTTGCTGCCACCTAAGCAGCGATGACGTGTCAACTTATTATAGCACGTGTAATGCACATAATTAAATTAATAAGATATTGAAAAAAGGTATTTGTTATATTTTTTTAAGTTTAAATCACTTTAATTATTTGTTGAGAAATATTAAATACTTACTAACAGTTTTTAAAAATTATTTAAGAAAGTTATCAAATTAATTTTTAAAAATAAAAATCGTACGAAAAGACTTTAAACTCTATATTGTTTTAACTAATTCTTAAAAAAATCTCAAATCTTTATCCATGTTAAAATATACAAACGACTTGCTAAACACCAGTAATTAATAAATTTAATCATCAGCTGATTTAGTTATAATTGTACAACCATATTCAAATAACTACCAGCATCACTCTGTATCAATCTTTATCCATGTTAAAGTATATTTCTTTTCATGTGATATTTATTTAGCCAGACACAAAATGTGGGTTGAACTTAAAATGATCGATTTTTTTAGTAGAATGCGGCAAGTTGCTGCTTTTATTGGGTATGAAAAATGCATAAATGCATTTTCTGTATTTTTTTTAAAATATATTAAAGAAAAAGGATGGTCAGAGCATGAAGAATTTTGCTCTAGGAAGAGGCTTGGAGTAGCTCATGAGAGACTGAGATCGAGCCCGAGATCTTCCATTTATGATGGAGTGGCTAATTTATCCCATCTATTATCTTAAAAAGAAGAAGTTTGCTATGGACCCTCATTAGAGTCGATGGGTCCTCACTCATTTGGGTCCCACACAACCAAACCCGAATCGGACAACCCACATGCGGCCATATCTGATTCGCCGTCCTCCAGCTGCATATGCTAACCGGGTCGAATCTTCTATTCCAGATCCTAATCCGCATGAGGTTAACCCGTTAATTTAAACACCAACAAAAGAAAAGAGGCAGCTGCAGGCAACAGAAACTCACCCGTTACGTGCCAGTGCCTCTTTCCCATATGCGGGCCCCACCTCCAAAACCCAAATAAAAAAATAAATTAATGCAAAAGTTATTCTAAACAAAAAATAATAATTTTAATTTTGCAAAGTCTTTGCGGGGCCCACATTTTTATCAGGCCCGTTTGATAATGGAGCTATGTACAGTATACGCAAGCGACATTCTTTTGCGGAATATTTTAATGAGCCCCTCATCATCTCCCAATCTTTTCTTTTGGTCCCTCCTCCTCTTTTCTCTCTCAATATTTTATATTTGTTACAGAATATTTGTTACATAATGATGGAAATTTTCGTCTTCTCCTTCACTCCTTCCCATTTCTTGGCACTGACAGTTTCAGGTCAGTTTTACTTTTTGGCCCTTTTGTAGGAATTTCACATTTTTGGTCTTCATAGTTTTGAAATCATGATATGGGTATTGATATTTAATTCATGCAAATTTGATGTTTTTTTTTATTGTTTTCATAAATGGGTATTTGGGTATCTTTTCGATTGATCATTTTATTTTTCTCTTGATTGTTCATTATTATTGTAGCCATTTGAATAAATTTGGGAGCTTTTTCCTGAGGATGATGGAGGAGGTAGAAGAAGCTAGTAGAGTAGCTATTGAAAGCTGCCATAGAGTCCTCAGCCATTTGTCTGAGCCCCAAGGTGATCAAGCTCAATATGGAACCCTAATGATTGAAACTAGTGAAGTTGTTTCAAATTTTGGAAAAGTTGCAACTTTGCTTGGAAATGGAGGGGGTCATGCTAGGGTTAGGAAATCAAACAAAACCCTAGCATCATTCAATCACAAGATCTTTTTAGACAACCCATTGGTAGCATCATCAACTCCCAAAACCCTTTTGGATTTGGATTCATCACTTGCCTCTTCCTCCTCCTCACAACATTTCCAGTACCAGAGGTTTCAGCAGATTCAGCATCAGATGAAGCTTGATCAAGCCGAGATCTTTAAGAGCGGCGGCGGCGGCGGCGGCGTTAACCTAAAGTTTGATAACTCTAGTTGCACGCCGACCGTTTCCTCGACCAGGTCGTTCCTGTCGCCTCTGAGTATGGATGTGAGTGTGGCTAGCTTGGAAGAGAAGCCGTTTCAGTTGATCGGTGGGTCCCAGTCTTCGGAGCCACTGGTGCTTCATACGCCTCCGAAGAGGAGGTGCACCGGAATAGGAGAGGATGGGAATGGCAAATGCTCGACGAGCGGGAGGTGCCCTCGCTCCAAGAAGAGGTTCGACTTTTAATTGTTAGAATATAGAAATAATATAACCTTCATCGTAACTTCAAAGATGTGGTACAACGGCAACGACGCTAACACTGTATCAAAATCCCTAGATTTCGCTCTAGGCACTGGATGAAGTGGTGGAGTATGGAAACATATTATCTCTGTGCTCTCATCGCTACTTGGAAGTTTCGGTGTTTGGCAGAGACTTTACTACCAGTCGTTGTGTCAAACTTTACTTGATGATATGTCTGTGGCGGTTTTGATTTAACCAACAATATATTTTTGATAATGTAGGAAGCAGAGAGTGAAAAGGTCGATCAGGGTGGCCGCCATTAGCAACAAGCTTGCGGATATTCCTTCCGATGAGTACTCATGGAGGAAGTATGGGCAGAAGCCCATCAAGGGCTCTCCGCATCCGAGGTACGAGAAGCTTCTCCTGCAAACAAAAATTGTTCTTATATATTTTTGTGGGATATTGCAATTTGGCATTCTTGTGTGAAGGAGTTCATAAGGACTGCTAGCATGGTTCTTTTATGAGAAATTTACATTAAATGCTGTTAATTAGTATAATCTGAAAGTTATTTTCGCCACTTCCAGATTAGATTCAACCATCCTCGAACCCCAGAAAGAAGAGTGATAAAAATGCTAAATTTTAAGTTCAATTGAAGCACTTGGTTAGAGAGAATTAAGTTAGACTAGTTCCCTGCATCTGCATTCATGCAAGATGAAGATAGACTTTTCCTATCTCTGGCTCTTTCCTTTTAATTAATGGCTAAGTGCATATGTAACAATTCTCATTCTTTGTTTCATTATTGTCAAAAGTCTAGTAAAAAGTAGTGAAGAGGAGAACCAACTCATATGTGTGCCCATTTTGAATCAATATTGCAGGGGATACTATAAATGTAGCAGCATGAGGGGTTGCCCTGCGAGGAAGCACGTCGAGAGATGCTTAGAAGAACCCTCGATGCTCATCATCACGTACGAGGGCGAGCACAACCACACCAGGTTGTTGACACAATCTGCCACCACTTAGTGTAGAGAGAGAGAGAGAGAGAGAGAGAGAGAGAGAGATTGTTCAAGTGAATGCTCTCTCATCTCTAATTTTAGTCGAGTCTCAAACAAATGCAACACATGGTTGAGACTTTTCATTTGGAATCATGCATCATCCTTTGTTTGCATCTTTGTCTAAAAAAAGAAAAGAAAAGAAAAGATCATGTGAACTTAAAAATTAGAAAAATGCTATAACAATGCAGAGGGCAAATTGGGAAGAAATTGTAATGTCTAAATTATTGTATACAGGAGTTTACTTTTGGTTGTGCCTTTGGGAACTTGCCTGCATGTTTGTCCCTGTAGTAGAAAGTGAAAATTTCCATGAAGGCTCCTTCTGAACTGCATTGTGTCTTGTATGAAGTCCTAAATGTTATTGTTGACCTCAAGTGTTGCTCCATTTGTTATAAAACTATAAGATTATATGGTTGGCAGCTGCTTAAAACAAACGAATAAGTAAATAAATAAATAATCTAGTTTTTGTCTGAGGTCTTTGGAATAGGAGCAGTTTGTGTAGTGAGTCAGAGACTGACAGCTTGTGCTGGATGTGGCTCTCTGACCTAATGTCTTGCACCAATGGCAATGGGGGGACCCTCGGGCGATGTCTCTTGAGTTCTCACAAAGAATCTTCTCAAATCATTGATCAAATCTTTTGCAACATATCGTACCTAAATATTCTAGCTTTGTTCTCCTTTCATTAAAGGCTAAGTTACACTAAAATACCCTGAAATATCATGTTTTTTCACTTGAATGAATACCTTAAGTTCTTTAATTACATTAAAACACCTTAACCGATGCTTTCGAGGGTATTTAAGTGAAAATAACCCTTATTAATCACGGTTCAAGGTATTATACTGTGATAAAATGTTAACGTATTTTAGCGTAAAGCTCGTCATATTTGAGAGTATTTTAGTGCAATTAACGCAAAATTATGTTTTTTTTTTTGTTTAAATTTATCATGGGCATTTTGTGTTTACACATTTTTGTAACTGTATATTTTTAAAAGTTATGGGTCGTTTTTTTATTGTTTATTTTGGAGTCAGAATTACTGAAAAAGTCTGCTGGATATAATCAAGCCATTCACCGTCATGTGTTCGGATGGTTGGAAGACAAGCATGCCTACTGTTATATGATGCAGTGATTCATGTTCGACATTTTTTATCGGATAAAAGTTAGAGCTACACAACTATAGTTTCAATGTGAATGCCTTGACTATCATAATGTAAACTCCATATGGAGATGCAAGCTGTACCAAAGAAAGAACACTATGGAATTGACACATGAGTCAATATAATCACTTTATTGAAACAAACAAACAAACAAACAAAAAGAAAGAAAAAAACCTGCCACAACTATCTATCTTCAAACATATTTATTTCAAGAGGAGTACATTTTTACCAATATAAAACCAACTGCAGCGTGTCGCGTCCCACTTTCCAAATTAGCGGTAACGATTTGTGACTTGTGACAAATCCGCGACGTATTTATTCCGAGAAAGTCTTTTCTCGAAACAAATACGTTAAGCGTAAATGAGCAATATAAAATGAGAAGAAATTAGCAGATTGAAATTTTCAACAACTTTATTTACATTCAATTTTAACAAATTTAATACATAGATATGATGTTTGTAACAGAAGTACGATAATAGGAAAAGCGCCCAAACAGTGGCATAATGAGAGAAAAAAATAAAAGCCGGAAAGAAAACTAAGAGTCGGCTTCAGAAGCTAGTTGGTCGTAATTCTTTGCAGTCGGTTCCACCTCCTCGGTCTCTAGATCATCCAACGAACATTCCAAAGAAACAAAAATGGATGGAATGCCCGTCAGTGAACTTTCGTTCGGTAAGTCCCAAAAAAAAGAGGTGTGATGTGTGTGTGTATAATGCAAGGTGGTATGTGATATAGATGAAATATGAACATATATAATATGGCAATGTGATAGTATGGCAATGAAGTGTAGGTATAGGGTACTGAACTGCATGTAAGTGTCCTACAAATTCTTTACAAGGTAATCTAATTAACGTAAATTTAAATGTGAACGACAACCAATCTCAAGAGTATTAGGAATGTCGGGATTCCAAACTGTGGAGGAGTGGACCCGAATCAAGGATGTAGTATCGAGGCCCCCAAACTGTGGAGGAGTCAATCCGATAAAGAGTGTGGCATCGGGAGCCCAAGCTGTGGAGGAGTCGACCCGATCCAAGAGTTCATGTATTGAGGGGACTCCTGAGATTTCGTTAAATTTATACTTAAACTATCCCAATATCCCAATACTCCGCATATCTAAAATTATAGTTAAAATTACAAGCCTTGCTCAAATTCATGAATGCATCAAATTGAAAGATTGAGTTCATGTCAAGGTCCAGTATTCATGTCAAGTGTTCATGTATTCATATCAAGTTGTATTCATAATTCGAGTCAAGTAAATTCAAGTGTAGATATTGGATTCAGGTATTCTATTAAGTTCAAGTATCAAGCTAAGTTCAACCATAAGTCAAGTACAAGTTCAAGTTTAAGTTCAAGTTCGAGTTTAAGTAAGTGATTTGATTCGAGTGATATTATATTTTATATTTAGCAAGAATTTTATCTTTTGAAAACTTCTTAAGTTTGAGAATAATCGGGCAATCCCTGCACATGAACGGCAGTATTTGCGACTTTTTCAAAGACGACTGTCAATGATAATTCCTTTAATTTGTAGGTTTAACTAATTTAGATAGGCCAACACTCATTTTGTCCGACTCCCCGAGACCTAGAGAAATGATCCCGCTTACAACCATTTTTTTTTTATCTAAATACCTTAGGTTATTCATGTAAATATTACATTTGAAAACTTGAGAGGGTTTATGTAAAAAGTTTTATTTTGGAAAATAATCTTGAGAGTGTTTTATATAAGATTATAGTATTTAAAATGTCAAGTATTTTAATAAAAATGTATTTTAGATTTTGTGGTATTTCAAAACCTATTTTTTAAAAGTTTATGGTATTTTAATGAAAAAATCTATCTTTTCAGAAACTTGGGGTATTTTCTTAAAAACTTACTTTGATTGATATTTTAGAAATTAGTGATAACCCAAATTAACAAAACTTGTTATATTTTCTTTTATGTTAAATTGTATAGAATTTGTTTATTTTCTTTTAAAACTGTATTTTATTACTTTCGGGACCGAATTCTCTGTGAGAAGTTCTGTATCCCACTCTGCTATCTCCAGAATGCGCAATAATCCGCATCATCCATAAACGAGTTCTCTAACGAGAGTTGTAGAGACGCATTTGCAAATGATAAAAATTATAGATTTAAATTCGATTTTATATAACTTGAGAGTATTTTGGCATAATGCAATTCTTTGTGGCAAACAAATGAATGTGCCATGATTCCAAGTGTGCGTGTGTGGGGAAGGTCATTACCCCGTGCAATGTCTATAACATATTTAACAGCAAACTACTACACATAATTGAATATACCATTTACTGGTTACTTTATTTTCTTTTCAATTTAAAGCGACATTAACTATATCAATTAACATATCAAAATATCTTTTAAAAAATATTGAGTTACATGCATTGCAAGATTATAGAGAGGTAATTTGTTTTTCTTATTCTTAGGATGAACTTTGTAATGAACATGGCAATTGGTACAACTAAATGGATGAGGTGGAAACGGTGTTGGAAAATAAGGAGAAGGAGAAGAAAATAGGGGCTTATGTGTTGCATAATTTAGAGGGGATGTAGAAGATAAGAGAAGTCTCGGTTGGAAGAACCGGGACTTACGATGTGTGGAGGAACGAGCTCGAGATCGAACGACGAACGGAGGAACAAACTTGAGAGAACTTTAAGACGTGGCTTGGAATTGGGTTACGAAAGAGACTTGATTTAAGAAATTTTAAGAAATTTTGAGAGTGGAATTTTCAGAATAATTTAGAGGGCAGATGGCTAGGGAATATGGTAGGTATTTATAGGGAAAATAGGGGGTATGACATGTTAAAAAGAAAATTAAAAATTGAATTAAAAAGGGTGTAAATGAGATAGATGAAGATTCTGACGGTTCTATGGTTGATTGCAGGGGATTTAAAGTATCAACAGGGGTAATGGGGAGCTGAAAGGATGCACGGGAGGAGCATGGACCCAATTGGTCGAATCCGGGCCGCCGGTTTTGGGTTTCTGGCTGCCAGACTAGAGTTGGTTACCTCGGGGTTCGTGTCATGGGTTTGGATTAGGTTAAGGATTCTATTTTAATACTTTGTTTCAGTTGCAACGTTGTGTAAAGCTGTGTGAAGCTCGTGCAAACTTTTGAGCTTCCAAAATGTTAAAAAGAAAAAAATATTAAAATAATTGAGGCTGATAGAATTCGAATACGCAGGCTAATTCAATGGAGAGGCTTAACCAATAGGTTATAAAGAGTTTCTTGTACATTAATTATCAAGAATAACTTATAATTTGAAACCAGAACAAAAAATACGACCTCTTTTATTAATTAAAGCAAAGGAGACGGTAAATCAAGAATAACTTATGAAACCAGAACAAAAAATACGACCTCTTTTATTAATTAAAGCAAAGGAGACGGTACAAGAAATTTAGGTCGTTACACAGCATGAATCTTTAATTTTTGTATCCCATTATCTGGCTAAATCTACATGATCAACTGAGCAAAGCAAGTAAAATGAACTGAAGAAACTCGGAGAGAGGTTCCCCTTTCTTTGATGGGTATAAAGTTGATTATGATGAGCCTTAGACGATTTACTGAACGTGTCAAACGCTAGTATATTAATATAATAATTTGGAAAAGAGAAAACATAGAAAAATTTACAGAAACTTGATTGACCTTATCTAATTAATCATCCAATATATATATATATATATAGAGAGAGAGAGAGAGAGGGAATTTCCATCTATGGCGTCGAAAAAATACACCCTCCCTCATTTTTTCCGATGATCGGCACCCACCATCTTCATCGTTATCATCTAAGATTTGGGTACATCAAATTTAATGTGATTCTACAACATTTTCACCGTTGATTTAGTGGGTTCAAAATGAACAGTTTACCGACAATAGAACATTTTACATTGCTAAATCAACGGTGAAAAGGTTGTAGAATCACATGAAATTTGGTGTACCCTCATCTTAGATGATAACGATGAAGATGGTGGTTGCCGATCGGCGGAAAAAATAAGAGAGGGTGTATTTTTTCGACGTCATAGAAGAAAATTCCCGCCTATGACATCTTTCCTCCATTATTCTCATATATATATATATATATATATATATATATAGACACACACACACACAGAGAGAGAGAGAGTAATGGAGGAAAGATGTCCTATGTGGGTTTTTCGGTTATGTGGCGCAAAAAAATTCACCCTCCATCATTTTTTCCGACGATCGGCATTCGTCATCATCATGTTTATCATCTAAGATGTTGAAACACCAAATTTCATGTGACTCCACGTTTTCACTGTTGATTTAGTGGGTGCAAATTTAACGGTTTACCGACATTAAAACTTTTTTATTACTAAATCTACGGTGAAAAGGTGTTGGAATCACATGAAACTTGGTGTATCCAGATGATAAAGATGATGATGATGTGTGCCGATCGTCGAATAAATGATGGAGGCTGTAGTTTTTTGATGCCGTCTAACAAAAAAGTCTCTTAGGATCTCTTTCCTATATTATTCTCATCTATATATATATATAAAACTCAACACCTTCATTGAAAAACTTTAAGCTAGATTTGGTTTCATAGAGACTTTGAGAGTGCTCACTAAGAGCAGCCGACAACAAAATAGAGGAGTTTTGATGGGAGCAAATCCAAGAATTAGTTGAACCACACGCTGTGAATCTTCCCCTCCGATACGTATCGTCGAGGGAAAAATCCCGTCTTTAAAGTTCGAGCGCGTAAAACATCAATTCATAAGAGAAAGTAATCAACACAGAGTTTTTAACATGGTTCGACCAACGGCCTACTCCACGGGGCATTCTATTGATATAAGAAATAGTACATCCGATACCTTATCTTCTCTTTAATTTGATCATCTAAAACAATAGTATCTCTCAAATCTAGATTAAACCCCTAATCTCTCAATGAAGATAAAACATATGAGATCTCACACATCTCAATTTCTCTCTCAGATCTTCTCATCTCCCCTTCCCCCATCACTTGTCTCATAAGAGAGGGAGCTTACAAACCCTCAACTCTAGTGTCATGCTCCGCTTTCCAAAATATGGAATATGGAGAGCAACGAAGGCCAGCCATGCTTCCTACTGTAAGGAAAGATCCTTCCGTAGTCAGATTAAGACTCTCTAGCTAAATCTGTCAATGAAAATCTCCAAATAAAAATACTAACAACATGTTGCATAGATAACGAGTACTACCAATATGGATCGACAAGATAATAATAGATTCAAATAAAGATCCAGATAACAATAGGTCCAAAACCATAGAGTCAAAATAAATTAATACATGATCCGAAAAAAAGATACTCCCTCCGTCACTTTTTACTTGACGTTTTGGAAAAAGTGTCCCACTTTATTTGAAGTTTTGGAATAATTAGAAAATCATTAATGATAAAGATATCAATAAATGATATAATACCAAAAATAGCCTAGAAAATTACTAGTGGTGATTTTATATCATTAATACTTTCCAAAATAGTTGATGGCAGAAATGGTATAAATTTTTTAATGGTGATGTGGCAATAAATTAATTGCTGATATTAAAAAGTGATAATCTTTTCCTTAATCGGTGTGCATTTCTCTAAAATGTCAAGTAAAAAAGGATAGAGGGAGTACATAACTCTTAGTCCCATGAGGGGTACACATACTAAATGCGAACCTAAATAAAAGAAACATACGTTAACTACTGATCTTCAACAAGCTCCTGAAAATCACGCTGATCCTGCTCTGCCGATAGATCTGTCTCCAAACATGATGTGGAAAATCTCAAGGGTGTAAGAACAACCAACAAGTACTTAATTGAATAATGTGTAAGTGTAGTGTAAAGCCCGTGTACACAAGCAAGTATGAATATAGCAATGATAAAAGTAAACATGTAAAAAGGTCAAGTAAATTCTAAATGTCACTATAAGGGTAATCTAACTTATCATGAATTCAAGCGTGAGCGTCAACCACCGCAGGAGTATTTCCAACCCAAGGGTAAGCTCTGGAGGCACGAAAATACGGGCTCAAAGTGTCATGTAATGGAATGTACCAATCCCGCCCGGTACTACAACATAATGTAATGAAATTGGTTCCTTTCCCACCCGGTCTCCCCAGCATAATGTCAAGTAAAAGATTGATACTGTTCCCCGCCCGGTCTTCCCGACATATTTTCATGTAAAGGATTGATACTGTTTCCCTCTTGATCTCCCTTGCATATTGTCATGTAATGGTTTGGAACCGTTCCTGTCCGGTAACCCCAGCATATTGTCATGTAATAGTTTGGTACCATTACCGCTCGGTAACCCCAGCATAATATCATGTAATGGTTTAAACCGGCAATGGAAATCCTGAGATTCCGTTGACCAAACTCACTCTTAAACTAACCCAATCATCCCGCGTTTATACTTTTATATAACAACATTAAAACCCAATCACAAAATATGAATGTTGACTAGACAAGTTCTGCAATCGATTCACGAGTAATCACAATAATGTAATGAGTAGGGAAGCATGTAAACATGAATAATTGTTTCAGTTATGTGGTTCAGCATTCCAGTCGGTGATTGCATTTTAATGTCAATAACAGTGATCACGAATAGGCATAGCATGTCAAGGGTGTGTTCAGCATGATGATAATAACAAGAATCATGTTATAGCAATATCATGAGCACGGGTCATCAGAAATCATATAAGGATGTCAAGGGTTTATTATGCATATCAAGGATAACACGTAGTAATAGGATTGCAATAATAACAATAATAAGACCGTGCATGAGTCATACAAGCATGGTAATTGGTTGCGGTATTTAATCGAACACAAGATATACATGATATTAAAAGTTTCTTAATAGGTGTACTACGATCTTTAGGTTTTCCGTTAAATACACAAAACATGAGTTTCCTATGAAATCACAATTCTTGATACCGAGATCTTATCTTTTCTTTCATTTCAAGTTAATAAATTAAATCAAGATGTTTTACTGATGTTGCACCGATAAAGAGACAATGAGCAATAGCACTTGTCTTATAGTGATTTGCTCGTAGGATCTTGAAGATGGATGGGGACGATGAACGATCTCGATCTTTGCGCTTGATTCGATGTGCTTGGATCGATAAGTTTAGATACTTCCACGAAGAAGATAGTATTGATGTCGACGATGTTGGGTTTGCTCGAGTTTGGTGTGGAGATGAGAGATGAGAAAGGTAGGGTTTTTAGAAAAGAGATCTAGGGTTTTCAGAGAGGAAGGAGGCCGCCAATATTAGGGTTTTCTCAAGTTTATTCAAGGATTTATATAGAGACAAGTTTGGTTACAAATAAAAGCCCAATCGAAAATCAGAAATTTCGATCAGATCGAGTTTGAGCCGGCTCAAAGTAATGTTAAGCTGTCTTAACAAGATAAAGAATAAAATAATTAGTTCAGGAGAGTTTTTGGACCTATGAGCCGGCTAAATATGGTCATGAGCCTTCTCAAGGAGTTTTTTTTAGCCGGCTCAAGTAAATGTTGAGCCGTCTCATATCCACAGAGAAAACAAGGAACTTGCAGGGAACTTCTCTGGACCTATGAGCCGGTTCAAGAAATGTCTGAGCCGTATCAAAAGTGTTGAGCAGCTTAATATCCATCTCAAACATCCAGAGAGGAAATAAATATTGGAATTTAATCTTGAGCCGTCTCAAGAAATGTTGAGCTGGTTCAAGCACTGATATTTGCTGATATCAGATCAGATATTGTTTGAAACACTGTATATGGACATGGAATCAAGGAAATACGTTCAAACACATATTTTATTAGGAATTCAAGGTACATGGTGTTACATCCTATCCACCATACAAGAAATTTCGTTCTCGAAAATAAAAGAAAGATTAAGGAAACAAATGAGGGTACTTTTGACGGATTTTGTTCTCACGCTCCCAAGTGGATTCTCCGCGTCAGCGTCCGCCCCAAGACACAAGGATTAAGGGAATAACCTTGTTCTTCAACACTTTCTCTCTACGGTTCATGATAGTTGTAGGTTGCTCCTTATATGAGAGATCGGTTCTCAAGGTCAATTCGGAGTGATCAAGTACATGGCTGTTGTCTCGAATATACCGACGTAGCTGAGAAACATGGAATACATCGTGAACACCTGCTAAGGAAGGAGGTAAAGCCAAACGATAGGCCACCTCACCGACACGCTTCACAAGCTCGAAGGTCCTGATGAATCGGGGACTTAGTTTCCTACGACTACCGAATCTAATCACCCCTCTCGTCGGCAAAATCTTAAGGAACACGTGGTCACTAATCTCGAACTCAAGCGGTCTTCTACTAGCATCTGCTCAACTCTTCTGGCGATCTTGAGCAGCCCTGATACGGTTTTTGATCAGTTGCACCTTATCAACAGTCTGAACTATGAGCTCGGGTCCTAACAATTTCCTCTCTCCCACATCATCCCAGCAAAGTGGTGAGCGACATTTCCATCCATAAAGCGTCTTGAATGGGGCCATCTGTATACTTGCCTGATAACTGTTATTATAGAAGAATTTTACCAAGTGTAGATGATCCTCCCATGACCTTTTGAAATCCAGTATGCAAGCTCTCAACATATCCTCTACTATTTGTATGGTGTGCTCAGATTATCCGTCAGTCTATGGGTGATAAGCCATACTATAATTGAGGCGTGTGTCCAAATTTTCTTGAAAACTTCTCTAAAACTGTGAGAGAAATCTACTGTCTTTGTCTGATACGATACTGACGGGCACTCTATACAGCCTCACAATCTCCTACATGTATTTCTCTGCCAAAGTCTCCGTCGATTGTCCCACTCAAAATGGTAGAAAGTGAGCCGCCTTTGTGAGGCGATCGATAATGACCCAAATTGCATTATTGCTCTTAGGACTCCACGGTAAAGCCGTCAAGAAGTCCACAGTGATGTGTTCTCATTTCCACTGAGGAATAAGAAGAGGTTGCAGAAGACTGGCCACTCTTATGATGTTCGGCCTTCACTTGCTAACACACCAAGCATTTCGACACATAGTGGGCGATATCCCCCTTCATGCCATTCCACCAAAAATGCTGCCTCAAGTCTCTGTACATCTTGGTGCTTTCCAGGTGCACCGAATAAACTAAACTGTGCACTTCTTTCAAAACTTATTTTCGAACCTCTCCCTTCGGTAAACACTACCGACTACCAAATCTTAAAAAACCATCTTCGTGTATTAATAAATCTATTCTCAATCCGGCCTTTATCCGGCCTCGAATCTTCTGTAACTGTGGGTCACTAGCCTGCGCCATCTTAATACGATCTACTAGAGAGGATAGCGCCTGTAGCTGCCAATATTGCCTGTAGGTTCCCAGTTTCACCACTTCCAAATCAAGTCTTTGAAAATCATTTAAAATCTCCTTCCGACACGTCAACATCATAGCCGCTGGTCTCTGACTGAGAGCGTCGGGTATGACATTTACTTTACCGGGGTGATATTGCAAATCAAGGTCATAATCGTCCATAAACTTTGTTGGATATAGTGCCCTCAAGGCAATTATTGTAATTGCAGTAAGGCAATTATGATAATTGAGGGAGGACCTATATGGGTAGAACAGTCTTGTTGAGATGATTGTATGCTATCTAGTTTTTCTTTATCATTGATGTGTATACGTTTTACTGGTTATTACGTGTCGCTAATACATATGTATAAAGCCCGTTGGATTCTTGCTTGACTATCAGTATTATGATGGCGATCATATACGTGAGAGCTGGGTAGTCCATAAGCACATTGTTCGCACTTATTTGAAAAAGAAAAATATCAAGTGCACACTTATAATAAAATGACTAAAGGCACTTGCGCAAGTTTTAAGTGCGCTTATGGCAGATAAGTAATGATGATGATGTGTGCACCAATATACATGTGCATATGAAAGCTAATGCATGAGATAGGCAGCAACACGTGCGCAGCACGTGTGCGCAGCTTTGCCATGTGCACTAGAAGCCAAGAAAGCATGCGGTTCTGTTCAATATTGTTACAAGATCTAAATATTTGTTGAGAAGGAAAATCTTCTGTTATTGATCAAATCAATCTTGGATCAAGATCCAATGGTGCGCAGGGCCTCCAAAGTGATATGAATCAATTTAAACTTAATCTGAAATCAAATTAAAATCAATTAAATCTCTAACTAATTGCAACAAATCGTATGGACCCTCTACTATAAATAGAGATCTAAAGGATAATTCTAGAAGATGGATAATTCTCAGGAAATTCATAATTTTCAAGAGAGCCACCAGCAAGCAAGTGCACACTCCTCTCAACAAAGAACACTTTCATATTTTTCGATTTCCTTTATCAACAAGGTAAAAAGAAGAAGAAGAAAAAGAGAAAAATATCTTCCTTCGATAACTGAAGCGTTGGCTTTATAATAAAAATGTTGTCTTTTTGTTGAATCTTTTGATTCATTATATAAAAAATTGAAACATCTTACGGTTGATCTCTCTCATATAAAATTTCATACTTTTATGAGATATCGATCTTAATATCTAAGACTCTCATCAATGGAGGTTTCGACGCATGTTCAGTTGATAAAACTGCATATTTAATAGACATTTTCCTTACTATTTCTATATAATAAAAGATGTTTATTATAATATATAATACATATGAGGGTTTATCTGTAAAAATACTATTTTCATGTGTTTATATATTATAATTAACATCTGGTAGGAAAATATAGGCATATAATATCCATGCAACATTTGGCCCACTTAAAATATGCTTACTTTATTATATACCTTTGACCAAAGTCTTAATGGTTAAGTTAATATCTCAATAAAACAAACTCTACTAATATTGTTTGTTGAGTTATTGTGCAGAATTTTCAGGGCTGAAATCAAGGAAATCAAAGTTGGCAAATCAAATCTACCAAAGATATTCAAGAAACTAATTCTGGTAGAAATGTAGAAAAGATTTTCAAAGTCTAGATACTCAAAAGATTACCAAGTGTTACAGATATGAAGCTACAAAAATTAGAGGCCATGATCTCACCAAAAAGGGACGGATCCGCGGCCAAACCTATCCAATGGCCGCGGTTCCGCCGCGGATTTGAAGAGTTGAGATATGAGATTGTGGTGGTTAGGATCCTAACAACTAGTTTCCATATTAGGAAACGAGGGTTCTGGCTCTGTGACTATAAATAAGGACCGAGAGCCTCTTGGAAAAATTATCAAGCTGAAGCGATCACGAAGTCCAAGACGGCTCACGCATCCAGGCTGGTCATCAACGGTTCATCTACCTCCTTAGAAGAGATCGAGAAGCAACTAGTACTTGTAATCATTTTCTAAGGAATCAAAGTGTAATGAATATTGTTGATTAATAAAGGTAGCTTTCTTTTTCTTATTCTATTTCTTCGTAGTTTAATTATGCATTTTCTCTCCATCTCTTTTTCTCCCAACATGCGCGAATAATTCTCCGCTTGTTAGGGTTCGTAGGATTAGGGTAGGCTAATGGATGATAAATATCCCTAAACTCTTTTTAAGTCCTATAAAGTTTATAAACTTTATCAAAAGAATCATTAACATCCTAATCTGGCACGCTACCAATTCATTGTTAGCCGCGACCGCAATTAGAGATTAGATTAATGATTGTTTTGGTAAAGGCTAGATATGAACGGAGTTCCGTGTCGAGATAGGGGTTAAGAGTGGGATTCCTTTTCCCTCCAGAAACCCTAATCTACACGCATCATTGTCGTTCTAGTTTTAAATCTATTAAAGGATAAAAAGAATAATTTTTAATTAATCATCCATAACTACTAAATCCTAATGAACCCTATAAGCCCTCTTCTTATATAAACTTACATTCATAAATAATCTAGATCTATATTTTGCATTAGTGCTTAACTTAGATCTAGAAACCATTCTACAATATTTTTTATCCCTCCTCTCTTTCTCAACACATCTAAAGTAAGAGTAAAAGGTTCCACGTTTCCCAGAGGACGACCCGTACTCATCTCGGTCTAGCTACACGCGACACCGTTATTGATTGCGGTTACTTTAACTACAAACAAATAATTTTTCGTATCAATCAAATGGCGCCGTTGCCGGGGATATATGCGTAATTTTTTTATTCTTACTATTTGTGTTGAATTCTTATATGATCTATATTATAATAAAACAAAACTTCAAATTGCATATTTAACGATTCGTGCGTGAATTTTTGCAAGGAGATCTGGAGTAGCAGACTTGAGGAAACAGGAGACAGAGATATTCTTAGAGATCCAGAGGAGTACAGGAGGCCAAAGAAAAAATTTCATCACCTGATCCCTCCACTTCGCGGCGGAACCGCGGCACAAAGGCCCTTTCGGCGGCGGAAACGCGGCGTAACTAAGGAGTTAGGGTTACAAACTTCTCTGGTAAGATTCTCAACTCTTCCTCTCTCCTTTAAAATCCAATAAAATCTATTTTCTGCAGGATTCTTTGCAAAATAGCGCCGCTCAAAAATCTTTTTGCAAAAATTTTGTGATTGGTTTTGTTTTGCATATTTTAATACGGACTTTAGGGGGCAAAGACCAAATCCAGATTAGGTGGGGATTTCATCACCCTTCCTAAGCCCCACAAATCACAAACCGAGCATCTAGATCAACCCTTCATTAATTTAAAAAATATCTAGACCAGACTCTAAGGACTGTCGCGCTCAATAAGGACAGAGGAAGGTCGTGGGTAATCTATCGCTTATCCGCATTACTTTTGTAGTGTCTAGGCAAGTGTGACAAAGGCTAGTGGTTTTTAATTAGGTCCACTACTGTGGTACCTTCCCACTTACCTGGCACTTATCTGGCTACAAGGGTAGTACGGAGGCGGTAGAGGATTGATCCTGCGGCTTGTCCTTTGGAAGTCTAGGAGCGGTCTAGAGACTGGACCTAGGTGACCTTAGTTCTAGGGTTGCTTGTGCATTTTAGAGTGATTTGTCTTGAGTCCCACTTTTTTCAAAACTAACCAATTTTAAATCACACACACGTTGCCACTTGCACTAAACCCGCTTAGTGCATGCTCGGCTGGACACGGGATCCTAGTGCCCGTCTTGTCCGCGTTCCTGCTATTGACTTCGAGGTCGGTGCTTCTTCATCTTCTTTTCCCCCACCACACACCACGACCGAGATGGACGGCACTCCATCAGAATATAACACCATGCTGCCACCGCCCGTAGGTGCGCAGAATCCACCGCGCATCTCTCTCCAAGAGAGATGCTATCTTATCCGTGGTCCTCTTCCCACTTGTCTATCTCTTCCACCACCTAACGGGGATAATTTCGAAATTAAACCCCACTACATCAATCTGCTGCCAAAATTTCACTGGCTTGAGTCGGAAGACGCGTACGTTTTCATCACCAAATTCGAAAACGTATGCGCAATGATGGGTACTTTACAGTTGACTGTCGATGCTATGCGCTTGCGTCTTCTCCCATTCACACTGTGCGACTTGGCAGAAAAATGGCTTTATAATACTGCCACACACTCTATCACTAATTGGGATGAATTCGTAATAGCATTTCTTAAGAAGTTTTACCCAAACCATAAGACCGCCCGTGTTAGGAGCGAGATCAACCAGTTCACCCAGCTTCCCAATGAACCATTTTGGAAGTGCTTTGAATGTTTCAAGGATCTGCTTGTCCAATGTCCTCATCATGGAATACAAAGATGGGATTTATGTCGAATAATATATGAGGGCATTAATCCAGCGACAAAGCAGATGCTTGAAACAATGTGTCAATGCAATTTCATGTCTAAAGACGACGGTGAAGCTTGGAAATATCTGGAAGACCTTGCTGAACACACTTTGCAGTGGGAAAGCGTAAGACCATCTTCGTCTAGGGGAGGTATTCACCAGCTCGATATTTCCATCGCAGTAAAAGCCGAAATGGCAGCGATGCAGAAGAAACTCGATGTTATTGAGAACAAACTTTCATCAGTCTCCCTAAATCAGGTCACGCTTCCCAAGACCGTCTGTGGTTGCTGTTCAGATCCTTCACACTTAACGGAAGAATGTCCTATGAATGCATCGGTTCAAACTAATACTGCTTTTCAGCAGCAACCTAGAAACGATCCTTATTCTTCCACGTACAATCAAGGATGGAGGAATCATCCTAACATTGCTTGGAACCAAAACCAACAAAGCAATTATCAAAGACCTCCTCCACAGCAACCACAACCACAAAATCAGCTCCCCTTTTAGTCACAAAATTTCCAAAATCCGGCCAACACTTCTACACCACAAGCGGCCGGTACTGACAACTCTTCACTAGCACAAACTTTGGATATGTTCATGAAACATTCTATGCAATTGTCGGCTGAGATGAAGTCTTCTATTGATACCATACAGAAAGACTCCGCCTCCCACGGCGAGAGTATTAAATCAATAGAAAACCAACTCGTACAGTTAAACGCCGCAATGAGTGCGAGAGAGAAAGGGAAACTCCCATCTCAACCCATACCTAATCCTGGCCACTCACAAAGTTATAATGTGAGTGCCGTTACTACGTTGAGATCGGGAAAAGTGCTGAATAACCGAGTGGGTGAGCAATGTGATGATGTTAGTGACACAAATGATACCCCAGCTTCTACTTCTTCCCCTAATTCATCTAGTCTCCCACCTACTTCCGAGCCTATTCTCCGTTTTCCCCAAGGCTCGAACCTTTCGCCCATTTCCTCGAATCTACCTAAAACGATCCCCACTCTAATTCTGGGATCCACTCCATCCCCACAATCCTCTCCAATGTTGGACCAAACCCTTATCAATAAAGCACCTTATCCAAACAGGTTAAGGAGCAACAGACCAAGTCCACAAATGGAGAAGATTGTGGAAATTTTTAAGCAAGTTAACATAAACATTCCTCTCCTAGATGCTATTCAACAAGTTCCGTCATATGCGAAAATCCTAAAGGACTTGTGCACTAGGAAGAGAAAAGTTCGAGTACCTAAAAAAGTTTTCCTTGCAAGTAATGTAAGCACTGCTTTTACACAACAACTACCCAAGAAACGAAAGGACCCCGGAAGTCCTACAATTTCTATTTCTATTGGGGATAAAAATATCAATCGTGCTCTATTCGATTTAGGTGCTAGTGTTAACTTGCTTTCATATTCTGTTTATGAGCAATTAGGGATCGGAGAGTTAAAACCTGCACATTGCACTCTTCAGATGGCCGATCGATCTATCACCGAACTTTGGGGTGAGCTAGAGAATGTGTTAATCCAAGTCGGGGAATTTATATTTCCTGTGGACTTTATCGTTATTGATACACAACCTGTGGCAAACCCACACAATCAAATCCTGATGATACTCGGTTGACCCTTTTTGGACACTTCCAACGCAGTAATCAATTGTAGAAACGGCTCTATGTCCCTATCATTTGGAAAGAAGTCAATTGAGCATAACATTTACAAGTTGGGAAGTGAACCCTCCGAACCCTATGCTCATGTGTGTTCTGTCGAATTAATAGATGTCGACAGCAGCGAATTTGATCAACCTCATAATTCCGACTCTTTTCATATGTCGATGCTTGACACGGACTCTTCCACCGAGTTGTCCGGGTCAACATCTAACGCTGATGAGGAACTTTTTATAGAGTCTGACGATCATCCCATTTTTTCTGATGACATTATTCTTCGGGGTATCGACGAAAGCTTTGAGGAAATTTTCGCTGATGAACTCGCATTTTTACAAGACACGGGTGTTGAGATGAATCAACTCCAAGATAAAGAAATTGAACCTCCACCCCTTCTTCTGGACAATCATGGTAATGCGAGTAATCCATCATCACTATCACTGTGTCGTCTCTCCAAATTGAGACGCAATCCTTTTCCATTACACCTCTTATCACCTCCCCACTTCTTCACGTCGAAAGGTGACATGTTCTTCCACCAACCTTGGTGCTTCATCGATAAATTTTTTGAATGGTTGGTGTTGACCTTCGGTCTTTGTAATGCTTGGCATTGACCAATAACCTTGACCCCCTCGTGTGATTTTAAAAGATTAATATTGTTTAACTCAAGTTTGGGGGGGGGTATTTTGGCTCTTGAAAAAAATGATTTTTACAAAATTGTGAGCCAAAAATAAGTTTGGGGGAGGATTTTCACTTTCATATATTCTTGCCCCCATTAATAATTTCCTCCCAAGTCTACAGGTTTTTGAGCTTAACGGATGATATCAGTGAGGACACTGCTGTAAACAGATTTGGGGGAGGTTTGTGCTTATTTACACATCAATTTGCATCATACTTTGCATAAGCACAACATTTTCAAAAATTTTAAAAAAATTTTTCTTTTATAACAAAAGAGTAGAAAGTGAAAAGTTACATCCAAAAGATAAGGAATAGTTTAAGAAAACCAAGAAAATTAGAAGTTTTCTTAAACGAACTAGTAATAAGTAGTTATGAGCTGTTGTCCCAAGGGTTTGTAAGATGAAGGAAGTCACTAATCTGAGGATAAAAATAAGTCTGAAAAATAGTTTCTATTGTGGAAGCCAAACATTTGAATGTTGATACCCTACTATATGCACTTACACACGTCTTGAAACTCGGGATAGTAGAGGATACCTTGAAATGCTCTTGTCTAAAAGCCAAAATATGAAGGAAATAAAAAAATGAAGAAAATATAAAAATGGTGAAAAGAAAAATGAACACTGGTTTTGTTATCGCCAAGGCAGCAATAAAAAATATAGCGAGGGTGCTTCATCACCAAGTGCCTTAGACCAACTGGTTTGGGAGTCACTGCTAAGCCTTAGGTGGTGCAAGACGAGGAAAATACACCGTATAAGCAAGCACATGAGTAATCAGTCGGTTAGTACCTCACGAAGTATTAACGGCCGCATGAAAATGTGAGCAATCTAAATATTCATCAAATTAAAAAGTACTGAGGTAGATGGACAAGAGTATGATAGCTTGAATTGAATTCTCCAAGTGTAGGGATGATCTATTCACACACGTAGGGGTATATGATCGATGTTTGGATGAAAGGTAGGAATGAAGAATAAAGACGATGTTTTATTGAGAGATGGTGTGATTTCTAACATCTTTTCATGACTATTAAGATAGGGCTCATGACAACTGAAAAGCTAGTGTAGTTGGAAACTCTAAATTTTCAAAGTATTTCTTTTATGGTTCTTATCTTTATATGTAAATTTCACCATCTCTCTTTTATTATAGGATTTTGTGGGTGTACTCCGCTGAAAACCCTCAGCAGACAACACTCCTTCTACTAGGGACACCTAGAGGTTTAACGGTGTCACGTCCCGAAAGTACGGAACATGATCGGCACTTAAACTACGAAACGTCTCGAGGCGTACGTAATCTAGTAAACCGAAAACCCAGAAATCCAAACCAAGAAAAGAAGTAGAGTGAAGGAAAACCAATTTAAAACAAGTAGTTTTAATAGCATAAGCCGAATTATGCGGTTTTTAAGAACATCAAATTTTACTGAAAATTTCGGCAGAGTCTCCTTTGTAAATACTGGCTCCCAAACGGGATACAACATGAATAGTATACGAAATCAATAAAAAGGCATCCCCAAGAGGGAGCTAGCTCTTCGTCAATCGACGGTCACAACCACACAAGCAATATAATATACAACGCCAACGGCGAGGATCAAAAACTCAAAGGAAACTCAAAACCACAAGAAATCTGCAGAAATATACGCACGACTCTAAGGTCGAAAGAATAAACAACACTGGTCTCTATCTCAAAAATACATGTTTGGTTGATGGAACTTCTAGATACAACTGAATAATAATATACAAGTTATATAATGGGGGGTACGATACAGTAAACCCACCTACTAGCAAATCACCCGAAGGAAACTATGCCCGCAAGCCGTAGTGAAACCTGTACGGCAAACCTGCAAGAAACTGGGGCACAACGGGGGTGAGTTGCCAACTCGTGAATAGAAAAACATCTACGAACAGAAATCGCATGTATGACGCAATCCTAGGTCATACGATCAATATATATAATCCTCAAATAAACCAGTAGTCTATAACAATGACTAGGGTAAATATCTAACCCGAGTGTAATCTCATGTGCCCGTGTCAGTGCCTCGGGTAGCAATATATCATATGAATGAGGTATGAATGCATGAAAATAGAGTACATGTAAATGAAGAAACTGTTTTCATAATTTAGTGAGATTTCCTTTGTATTTTTAAAATGAGGTATCATAAATGAAATCAGTATCAACAGTGTCTAGCGTCGACACAAAACATAAATCTCAATATCTCAAAATCTCAATGTCTCAATCTCAATATCTAGGGCACCGTCAGTCCAGACCGGCCCCTACCATCCATCTCAAGACCACGACGGTATCCTCCGGATATCCGACGTGTCGGGTAAAATCACCGGTAGGTAGTCTCCCCCTGCCAGGCTCAACGTCAACACCACATTCATCTTGCCCCGGGGTACCATATCGGGTCCACCATGTACCCGAAACGGTTCATCCAACTCCTCGAATCGGGTCTCGAAATCCATCAGCAAACTCATGGTGGACGACTCATACATCATGGGAAAACCGCATTTTTATTTTAAAAGAGAGAAAGCAGTTTATATATGTTTTGCGGTTTTCCTCCAAATCCAGAAAATATCATGGAAATCCGAATCATCAATAGCATGTAAAACCATGAATATAAGCATGAGAATGAATAACAGTATGCATGTAGCGACAAGTAATAACTACAATATCTAAGCTGGCATATAAGCTAAGTACACTAATATTATGTCAAAATACTAGCTATCAAGCTAAGTTAAGCAATAATATTTTCTAAGGTGTACGTGACATGGCAATTACCGATGAAGATGTGTGTGAGCCGGCAAGTAAGTGTACGTGGTACATACGCATCATCGGTAATGGTGCTGGTGTCCTAACAATAAGATATCAACATTTCAATAAGAAATTATAACATAAGTATGCGATGCGAAGCGAACCACAATAATAAGCGGGAGCTGAATACTAGACGCAACTATAACTAATCTGCATTAATCTAATATAAGTTCTACAAATGGTGCCTTTTGAAATAACACGAATCATGGGGTTTTGAAAATAGGGGCTACGGTGTTTTTATGAAAAAATACGTCTTTTGAAATCTCCGTAGGATCCCTTGGGCTGTCTTTTAAAATACCCACGATTCGTTAGTTTTTGAAATAGGTAAGAATCGAATCTAATCTAACAACTAAACTAAACTAAAGGGCTAAGCTAACCAGCTGGACTACAGGTAAGGAAACCGCCTAACATCTGAGTCGATATATATACATACATGTATA
The DNA here is from genome assembly GCA_030015575.1 of Agapanthus africanus. Classification (NCBI taxonomy): domain Eukaryota; kingdom Viridiplantae; phylum Streptophyta; class Magnoliopsida; order Asparagales; family Amaryllidaceae; genus Agapanthus; species Agapanthus africanus. The sequence goes on from JASDDO010000019.1 coordinate 831,116,948, forward strand.
TATATTAGTCGGTGATCCCGCCTCAATAATATCATATCTGATACCATTTCTATAATCAGACATCCCAAGTCAAGAGTGCGGATCAATCATCAATATATAGCTCGTACATAAATCCGTCGTACGGCATCCCAAATCTGGGTACGGGTCAATATCACATTCATCATACTATTCATCTGGTATCCTCTTTATCAAATATCATGATCGGGGTACTGATCTACGTCTAGTACAATACTGATACCGCCTAAGTATGCATGTAGGTGTAGGAATCACTACGCCAAAAGACCCGCTAAAACATCATGTCGTATATCAATACGAACCAAATCACATCACCGATCTCCTGGCCTCAAGCCCAGTCTCATCGACTCATCTCAAATTCCAAATACTATTCTCAAATCCAGTATATGAACATATAGTCCCATGCCTATGTGAACACATAAATACAAAGAATCCCATGAGCACATATAAATAGGAATGTATGCAAGTATGTATGTGTGTATGTGTAGTGCAACACTACCCTAGGGTTCGCAACACTAAAGTAATCCAACACACCAATATCCATCCTAACATCGTTATTAATCCCAAATAACATATAATAATTGTTGGTGTGTATACGCATCCGTATACACCACCACGGACTGCGGGGGTGCTATACGCCATCCACCCGACTTCTCCCCGTAGATATAAATCTACTCACCTGATCTTCGCTCGCCAGTGCCGACGTCGCCACGTTCTTTCTTGTCGTCTCGAAGTCCACATAGGGTACCTACATATCATAACGCACCGTATCGCATTAAAATCCGACTCATGACCAAAACGACGCACGAATCGCATATAGGTCAAAACCTATGGTTGCTTTCACAAATCAACCCAAAAAACCCTCGACGTCGGCGTACAAACGCCAAATCATCGAGAAAAACCCAAATACACTCATTTGCACATTCACGAAAACTAATTTTAATATAAAATAGGTTAAAATTCACAAAAACCCCAATTTCACTTAAAATGTCATTTTTCCGAAAATCTAGCAAGCACAAATCACCGTTTTAGTACAAAACTCGATGTATAAACGAATCTAGCGGCCACAATATTCACTAAATATCTTAAATAAGTCATAAAAACAATTTCCATAATTTAATCTCAATACATTTCATTAACCCCAAAATTCTGGTTTACAAAATACCCAAATTTTAACAATTTTCAAGCAAAAATTCTCGATTTAAGAATTAAGCTTAGATTTGCATAACCTAAGGTATTAAACCACTCATTATAATATTAATAATGCTATGAAACCATAATTAGATTTTTAAACCTAATTATTAGACTAATTATAAAAACCTAGTTAGCAATTGGCAAAGTTATCACAATTTTAAATTAACAATTTGCAAACTTGCAATTAGATTAGTTTTTTTTCATTTCATAATATGATGAATTACACTTTGCAACCATAATTACCCAACAAAACCCTAATTTTAATTCACAACCCATTCTCATGAAATTTCAAGTTTGAAATTGAACCAATTTAAATGCTTAATTAATTAAGATTCAAGAACTAGCTAACAAGGCAACTATAAGGTGAAGACTTATAGCTCAAAATCATGCGATCAACATGTAAACTTGGTCTCCCAAAATGGCTTCTAGCTTCAAGGATCCAAGCTAGCTTTGAACCAAGAAATTGGTGATGATAATTTGGCTAGAATTTAGGGTTAAATTTGTGGATTTTTGGTAAGAAAATGAGGCTTTTTGGCCATGGAAATGAGAGGAAAAAGAAAATGGAAGGGTTGCAGTTTGAGTGGCCGAGCTTTAGGAGTGGGGAGAGGAAGAGAGAGAGTGTCCAAGTCAATAATCAACCCATACCTCACATGACATGCACCATACTCAATATAATAATAAAAGCTTAATTTAATAAGATAAGGAAATGGAGTTGGATTTATATGAAATGAGAGAGGCAAGTGGGGAATTCCTGCAGATTTTTTTTGGCCAGGGGTGATGGGGAGTGGTTTGGGAGTTGGGGAAAATTTACACAAGGTCAAAGACAACCATTACACAAGTATACTTAGTCAAATTAATATATTTTATACCATTCCATAAAACATTTCTTCACATGAGTAGAAGAAAATTTGAGAGGAGGAAAAATGGGCTGTGTTTGGATGTGGGGTCGGCCATGAAGAAGTGGGGATGAGTGTGAGAGATTTTACAAAGAATTTCTATGCAAAAAGACCCCCCACAATCTCAAAATTGCAAGTTTTAGCTTAAATTAATTATTTTTTTGTTCTCCATAATAAAAACCCATTAAAACTTGAAATAAAATATTAAAAATTTATATTACAACTAGATTTTAATTAACATGATTTTAAAGATTAAAATTAGCCCATTTAAATTTGTATTTATCGCTAATTTAATGTATTTTCTTACCGGCTTAAAATAATATTAAAATAATATTTTTTTTCAGAAAATTTGAAATTTCACCAGTGACTCAATAAACACCAAATACTAGTAATTACATAGCTAGAATATGTATATTTAATTTTATAAAAAAGATATTTGCATTTTGAATTTTTACAGAAAGCCCCCTTATTTTACCGTTTTTTCGACATTTCACCGAAACGATTTTCAAAACGTTACAATCTTCCCCCCTTAAAGAAATTCGGTCCCCGAATTTAAATTGAAACTTCTCCCAAATACTAAAATATTTCAGCCAAAACCATCAAATCGTCGGGGTTCCGAATCGTAAATACATAAAACAAATCGTAGCGCAGCGCGTGCGCATGAAAAATGAGCATATAACTCAAATCAGAACTCCGTCAAGTATCCCGCAATCATCGGAGTCATGGGGAAGACATCAATACCAAATCCAAAGCAAAATCAATATGACATAACTCGAAACTATACATGTAAAATATATTCAGGTACTGTCCTCTGACTAGTCCTGCTCAGTACGAAAACACATAGCAATATCATAAAAACGTACTGCTCTATAAGAAAAATCAATCCCAAAATACGCGTATGAATACTACGCGCGTCTTGTGCGTACGGAAATCAAAATCCATATATGTGCCATACCTGCGCACAGAAACAACATCTAAGTGCATCGGGTGTGCACGAAACATCTGTCCTGGCCAAGTGTGTGCCTGACAGCAAAAACATGTGCGTCTCATGCACGAAGAATCTCAATTTAGTGCATCTGGTGTGCACCAAATCGCACTTCAAAACATGCACCCAACATGCGGGAAAATCCAAATCAGGTGCATCCATCGTGCACGAAATCATGGAATCCAATATCAAGTGCCGAACATGCGCAAAATCAAATCAGGTGCACAAAGTGCACAAAGCAAATATCGAACATCACCATCGAAATCAAAGTCCAATGCATCTAAGTGCACAAAAGGCGTATCACTGCACTACAAGCATATATAAACTATACAGAGTGCAGGAACCAAATCGTGTGCGTGCATACGCACAAAATCAACTCAAATGTCTAAAACCGTAACATCACAAACATGTGAAACCCAAGCACGAAAACGATATCAAGTGCAACACTGTGTAAGGATCGTAAATCCTCAATCATCAAAATCAAATCATGCGAATAAATCACCCAAAACATCGAAATCAATAATGGCGGAATAGTACCGCTCAAGTGCATCCTCTAAGAATCTCGGGCCAACTTTCGCGGTCACTAGTGGGACGTCTCATCGACGATCATGAACTCTGGCCTGCTGGTGTGTGTAACAATGACCACTCCTGGGTCAAGGTATTCACTGTGAATTACCAATCTCTCGGTCCATCGGCTCATCGGCCCTGTCGGGTGTGCTAACGGGGATGATCCAGTTCTGGTACGTCTCTTGTCATCTCCCGGTCAATCATCACGACCACTCGTAAGACAGCATATCACTGGCGTCGGCCTCTGGCTCTCTGAATGTACCTGGCACATCTGATCCTGGGTGCAAGTATCATTGCAGCAGTGTCTTGGAAGGAATCCTGCTTACGGTCTCTTCCATGTCTCATCTCTGCCAACTGTCCGGAAGTCATTGTCCTTTCCTATATCTGCATCTTGCTCTGGAACGACTGCATACTCATCGCGACTCCTTCTGGAAGGTAAGTCCAAGTACCATGCCTCGGCATGTGCATCGCATCTCTGATGTCGGCGAGTGGAACGTCATCTCATCTAGATCTGGTGCGAACCTCTTACTCCACTTTTCTCTAATGTCATCTGCTTTAGACTCATCTCGTCGTGGCTGCATGGACTGAGCTCCAACGGCTATCCTCGTATCTGGAGTCTCCCAAGAATGCATCTCACCACCTAGCATCCGAATTAAGTCGAGCCATCCGATCGAGTCGTCAAAACCTGATAATCCCCCAAGAGCTCAACATCTTGGGTACAGTATAAGAGTATCGAGTACATACCTCAGCATCGATGGTCCAGCCATAGAAGGGCAAACCCAAGCCTCACTAATGGCGCCGCAGAACTGCCGCAAACCCTAAGGTTCAAAGGCTTTCACACAGTCATTAAGTCGAGTTAGGGTTTCATTCTTCTAGAGGGACCATAGAATTGCCTGCATGTCTTTCCGACTACCTTAAACTTGGAATAATAGGTTTCTCACATTCGATCGTCTCTGTCGACTCCCAACGTCTCCGCGTGAAGTCGTCTCTAGCTGGAATCAATCTATCTGATGACCTCGCATCGGGGTAGGCGAACGATCCACATGTCCCAGTCATTCATCCTCGATGACTAGCGACCTTCTATCATCTCTTAGTACAACTTATACTGCAATAGCTCCAAGATCTGGGGCGATATCTCGTCGTTCGCAGCAATAACTGGCTCACTCGTCTGCATGCTGAACCGTGCCTCAATCATCAGGAGTAAGCAACACACCAACGGTCATCAAAATCTGGCTGGCCTCCATCATTGGCTTAATTCTCTAGTGTCGATCAGCACCTCCGAGTAACCTCATAAAGGCGATCCGCCAAACGCTCGTGGCGCGGAAACACAGTAAAAAGACACATCTCTGCAATCGTGTGTCGCCGGAATTTCGCCCTGGTCAGTCCTCGTTCGTGACGAGCTTGTGCTGACCGCAACTCTAGCCGTAGCTCTCCCTGCCCGTAACCGTAGCAGCAAAACCAAACTGGTACCGATGAGGCTAGATCAGGAAGGAATATAATACTGAACAAGGAAATGTACATCCTAAGGCTTCATAAGTGGAGCGGCGTGTCGTAAATATGCCGCGGAACATACCAACGGTACGTCACTCTACTTTAGTCACCTATTCCATCAACCAAGGGTCATCCTACGCTCCGAAGGTTAAAACCTAACGCTCTGATACCAACTTTGTCACGTCCCGAAAGTACGGAACATGACCGGCACTTAAACTACGAAACGTCTCGAGGCGTACGTAATCTAAGTAAACCGAAAACCCAGAAATCCAAACCAAGAAAAGAAGTAGAGTGAAGGAAAACCAATTTAAAACAAGTAGTTTTAATAGCATAAGCCGAATTATGCGGTTTTTAAGAACATCAAATTTTACTGAAAATTTCGGCAGAGTCTCCTTTGTAAATACTGGCTCCCAAACGGGATACAACATGAATAGTATACGAAATCAATAAAAAGGCATCCCCAAGAGGGAGCTAGCTCTTCGTCAATCGACGGTCACAACCACACAAGCAATATAATATACAACGCCAACGGCGAGGATCAAAAACTCAAAGGAAACTCAAAACCACAAGAAATCTGCAGAAATATACGCACGACTCTAAGGTCGAAAGAATAAACAACACTGGTCTCTATCTCAAAAATACATGTTTGGTTGATGGAACTTCTAGATACAACTGAATAATAATATACAAGTTATATAATGGGGGGTACGATACAGTAAACCCACCTACTAGCAAATCACCCGAAGGAAACTATGCCCGCAAGCCGTAGTGAAACCTGTACGGCAAACCTGCAAGAAACTGGGGCACAACGGGGGTGAGTTGCCAACTCGTGAATAGAAAAACATCTACGAACAGAAATCGCATGTATGACGCAATCCTAGGTCATACGATCAATATATATAATCCTCAAATAAACCAGTAGTCTATAACAATGACTAGGGTAAATATCTAACCCGAGTGTAATCTCATGTGCCCGTGTCAGTGCCTCGGGTAGCAATATATCATATGAATGAGGTATGAATGCATGAAAATAGAGTACATGTAAATGAAGAAACTGTTTTCATAATTTAGTGAGATTTCCTTTGTATTTTTAAAATGAGGTATCATAAATGAAATCAGCATCAACAGTGTCTAGCATCGACACAAAACATAAATCTCAATATCTCAAAATCTCAATGTCTCAATCTCAATATCTAGGGCACCGTCAGTCCAGACCGGCCCCTACCATCCATCTCAAGACCACGACGGTATCCTCCGGATATCCGACGTGTCGGGTAAAATCACCGGTAGGTAGTCTCCCCCTGCCAGGCTCAACGTCAACACCACATTCATCTTGCCCCGGGGTACCATATCGGGTCCACCATGTACCCGAAACGGTTCATCCAACTCCTCGAATCGGGTCTCGAAATCCATCAGCAAACTCATGGTGGACGACTCATACATCATGGGAAAACCGCATTTTTATTTTAAAAGAGAGAAAGCAGTTTATATATGTTTTGCGGTTTTCCTCCAAATCCAGAAAATATCATGGAAATCCGAATCATCAATAGCATGTAAAACCATGAATATAAGCATGAGAATGAATAACAGTATGCATGTAGCGACAAGTAATAACTACAATATCTAAGCTGGCATATAAGCTAAGTACACTAATATTATGTCAAAATACTAGCTATCAAGCTAAGTTAAGCAATAATATTTTCTAAGGTGTACGTGACATGGCAATTACCGATGAAGATGTGTGTGAGCCGGCAAGTAAGTGTACGTGGTACATACGCATCATCGGTAATGGTGCTGGTGTCCTAACAATAAGATATCAACATTTCAATAAGAAATTATAACATAAGTATGCGATGCGAAGCGAACCACAATAATAAGCGGGAGCTGAATACTAGACGCAATTATAACTAATCTGCATTAATCTAATATAAGTTCTACAAATGGTGCCTTTTGAAATAACACGAATCATGGGGTTTTGAAAATAGGGGCTACGGTGTTTTTATGAAAAAATACGTCTTTTGAAATCTCCGTAGGATCCCTTGGGCTGTCTTTTAAAATACCCACGATTCGTTAGTTTTTGAAATAGATAAGAATCGAATCTAATCTAACAACTAAACTAAACTAAAGGGCTAAGCTAACCAGCTGGACTACAGGTAAGGAAACCGCCTAACATCTGAGTCGATATATATACATACATGTATATATATTAGTCGGTGATCCCGCCTCAATAATATCATATCTGATACCATTTCTATAATCAGACATCCCAAGTCAAGAGTGCGGATCAATCATCAATATATAGCTCGTACATAAATCCGTCGTACGGCATCCCAAATCTGGGTACGGGTCAATATCACATTCATCATACTATTCATCTGGTATCCTCTTTATCAAATATCATGATCGGGGTACTGATCTACGTCTAGTACAATACTGATACCGCCTAAGTATGCATGTAGGTGTAGGAATCACTACGCCAAAAGACCCGCTAAAACATCATGTCGTATATCAATACGAACCAAATCACATCACCGATCTCCTGGCCTCAAGCCCAGTCTCATCGACTCATCTCAAATTCCAAATACTATTCTCAAATCCAGTATATGAACATATAGTCCCATGCCTATGTGAACACATAAATACAAAGAATCCCATGAGCACATATAAATAGGAATGTATGCAAGTATGTATGTGTGTATGTGTAGTGCAACACTACCCTAGGGTTCGCAACACTAAAGTAATCCAACACACCAATATCCATCCTAACATCGTTATTAATCCCAAATAACATATAATAATTGTTGGTGTGTATACGCATCCGTATACACCACCACGGACTGCGGGGGTGCTATACGCCATCCACCCGACTTCTCCCCGTAGATATAAATCTACTCACCTGATCTTCGCTCGCCAGTGCCGACGTCGCCACGTTCTTTCTTGTCGTCTCGAAGTCCACATAGGGTACCTACATATCATAACGCACCGTATCGCATTAAAATCCGACTCATGACCAAAACGACGCACGAATCCCATATAGGTCAAAACCTATGGTTGCTTTCACAAATCAACCCAAAAAACTCTCGACGTCGGCGTACAAACGCCAAATCATCGAGAAAAACCCAAATACACTCATTTGCACATTCACGAAAACTAATTTTAATATAAAATAGGTTAAAATTCACAAAAACCCCAATTTCACTTAAAATGTCATTTTTCCGAAAATCTAGCAAGCACAAATCACCGTTTTAGTACAAAACTCGATGTATAAACGAATATAGCGGCCACAATATTCACTAAATATCTTAAATAAGTCATAAAAATAATTTCCATAATTTAATCTCAATACATTTCATTAACCGCAAAATTCTGGTTTACAAAATACCCAAATTTTAACAATTTTCAAGCAAAAATTCTCGATTTAAGAATTAAGCTTAGATTTGCATAACCTAAGGTATTAAACCACTCATTATAATATTAATAATGCTATGAAACCATAATTAGATTTTTAAACCTAATTATTAGACTAATTATAAAAACCTAGTTAGCAATTGGCAAAGTTATCACAATTTTAAATTAACAATTTGCAAACTTGCAATTAGATTAGTTTTTTTTCATTTCATAATATGATGAATTACACTTTGCAACCATAATTACCCAACAAAACCCTAATTTTAATTCACAACCCATTCTCATGAAATTTCAAGTTTGAAATTGAACCAATTTAAATGCTTAATTAATTAAGATTCAAGAACTAGCTAACAAGGCAACTATAAGGTGAAGACTTATAGCTCAAAATCATGCGATCAACATGTAAACTTGGTCTCCCAAAATGGCTTCTAGCTTCAAGGATCCAAGCTAGCTTTGAACCAAGAAATTGGTGATGATAATTTGGCTAGAATTTAGGGTTAAATTTGTGGATTTTTGGTAAGAAAATGAGGCTTTTTGGCCATGGAAATGAGAGGAAAAAGAAAATGGGAGGGCTGCAGTTTGAGTGGCCGAGCTTTAGGAGTGGGGAGAGGAAGAGAGAGAGTGTCCAAGTCAATAATCAACCCATACCTCACATGACATGCACCATACTCAATATAATAATAAAAGCTTAATTTAATAAGATAAGGAAATGGAGTTGGATTTATATGAAATGAGAGAGGCAAGTGGGGAATTCCTGCAGATTTTTTTTGGCCAGGGGTGATGGGGAGTGGTTTTGGAGTTGGGGAAAATTTACACAAGGTCAAAGACAACCATTACACAAGTATACTTAGTCAAATTAATATATTTTATACCATTCCATAAAGCATTTCTTCACATGAGTAGAAGAAAATTTGAGAGGAGGAAAAATGGGCTGTGTTTGGATGTGGGGTCGGCCATGAAGAAGTGGGGATGAGTGTGAGAGATTTTACAAAGAATTTCTATGCAAAAAGACCCCCCACAATCTCAAAATTGCAAGTTTTAGCTTAAATTAATTATTTTTTTGTTCTCCATAATAAAAACCCATTAAAACTTGAAATAAAATATTAAAAATTTATATTACAACTAGATTTTAATTAACATGATTTTAAAGATTAAAATTAGCCCATTTAAATTTGTATTTATCGCTAATTTAATGTATTTTCTTACCGGCTTAAAATAATATTAAAATAATATTTTTTTTCAGAAAATTTGAAATTTCACCAGTGACTCAATAAACACCAAATACTAGTAATTACATAGCTAGAATATGTATATTTAATTTTATAAAAAAGATATTTGCATTTTGAATTTTTACAGAAAGCCCTCTTATTTTACCGTTTTTTCGACATTTCACCGAAACGATTTTCAAAACGTTACAATCGGCTTGTTGCACGTGCTCAGTGCAATCGTGTTTGCCTACGAAAATGTGCTTAGTTTTCTCCTTTCTTTTTCTCCTTCTCTTGAATAAACTAGTTTGCTCGGGACGATCAAAGATAAGTTTGGGGGTATTTATTCAGTTGATAAAACTGCATATTTAATAGAGATTTTCCCTACTATTTCTATATAATAAAAGGTGTTTATTATAATATATGATACATATGAGGGTTTATCTGTAAAAATACTATTTTCATGTGTTTATATATTATAATTAACATCTGGTAGGAAAATGTAGGCATATAATATCCATGCAACATTTGGCCCATTTAAAATATGCTTACTTTATTATATACCTTTGACCAAAGTCTTAATGGTTAAGTTAATATCTCAATAAAACAAACTCTACTAATATTGTTTGTTGAGTTATTGTGCAGAATTTTCAGGGTTGAAATCAAGGAAATCAAAGTTGGCAAATCAAATCTACCAAAGATATTCAAGAAACTAATTCTGGTAGAAATGTAGAAAAGATTTTCAAAGTCTAGATACTCAAAAGATTACCAAGTGTTACAGATATGAAGCTACAAAAATTAGAGGCCATGATCTCACTAAAAAGGGGCGGATCCGCGGCCAAACCTATCCAATGGCCGCGGTTCCGCCGCGGATTTGAAGAGTTAAGATATGAGATTGTGGTGGTTAGGATCCTAACAACTAGTTTCCATATTAGGAAACGAGGGTTCTGGCTCTGTGACTATAAATAAGGACCGAGAGCCTCTTGGAAAAATTATCAAGCTGAAGCGATCACGAAGTCCAAGATGGCTCACGCATCCAGGCTGGTCATCAACGGTTCATCTACCTCCTTAGAAGAGATCGAGAAGCAACTAGTACTTGTAATCATTTTCTAAGGAATCAAAGTATAATGAATATTGTTGATTAATAAAGGTAGCTTTCTTTTTCTTATTCTATTTCTTCGTAGTTTAATTATGCATTTTCTCTCCATCTCTTTTTCTCCCAACATGCGCGAATAATTCTCTGCTTGTTAGGGTTCGTAGGATTAGGGTAGGCTAATGGATGATAAAAATCCCTAAACTCTTTTTAAGTCCTATAAAGTTTATAAACTTTATCAAAAGAATCATTAACATCCTAATCTGGCACGCTACCAATTCATTGTTAGCCGCGACCGCGATTAGAGATTAGATTAATGATTGTTTTGGTAAAGGCTAGATATGAACGGAGTTCCGTGTCGAGATAGGGGTTAAGAGTGGGATTCCTTTTCCCTCCAGAAACCCTAATCTACACGCATCACTGTCGTTCTAGTTTTAAATCTATTAAAGGATAAAAAGAATAATTTTTAATTAATCATCCATAACTACTAAATCCTAATGAACCCTATAAGCCCTCTTCTTATATAAACTTACATTCATAAATAATCTAGATCTATATTTTTCATTAGTGCTTAACTTAGATCTAGAAACCATTCTACAATATTCTTTATCCCTCCTCTCTTTCTCAACACATCTAAAGTAAGAGTAAAAGGTTCCACGTTTCTCAGAGGACGACCCGTACTCATCTCGGTCTAGTTACACGCGACACCGTTATTGATTGCGGTTACTTTAACTATAAACAAACAATTTTTCGTATCAATCAATGCATAGATAATAAAAAACAGAAGCTTTTGCTTCTCTTTAATATTGATCCTTTATGAAAAATCATAACCTTTCATAAAAAATAGATGTGCACCATAGATACTTAAATAACAGAAACCTTTAACTTCTTTTTGAAAGCCATCGCTTTCTGATGAACAGTGTGCATCTATCCTTAGATCGCACTTAAAAGAAGATTGCCCATACAGAAGTGTGCATATAAGCACTTAAGAAAATAATGATGCCTAAAAAAAAAAATAATAATAAATAATGATGCCTTTAGAAAGGTGCACATCATGTGATATGCACATGTGCGCAAGTGGAAATATGAACTTCTCAATACGTGCGCACCTATATATACGCAGATGTGAATTTGACCTGATAAGAAGTGCACAACCACGTGATATACACGTGCGCAATCCCTTTGAATGCAGCAAGTGTGCATCATATGTAATGCACATGCGCATGTGCGCACTTGGATCGGCAAGCTTTTGCTTGATTACTTATTTAGAATAAATTAAGTATAAAAGTTTTTGCTTCTAATATGTGATCCTATGATCAAATAAAACATATTTCTAAGTAGATCTTAATCTAAAACAAGATTAACGATCCTTCCATATTACCTAAGTTGATCTTAGTCTCATATACGATTAACGATCCTTAATCCAAATCACCTAAGTGGATCTTAGTCCCAAATATAACTAACGATTCTTAGATCAAACCCAAGTATCTCGTGAACTGATGGACCTCATTTATATGAGATATGCGACCTAAGTTCAACCCCAAATCTATTATATACGGATTTGGACTAATTTATGCCCTACGGGCAACGATATGTATTAGTTTCTGTACACAATCTAAGGGCAACCCAAAATAAACAAACCATAACACGACACAAAGTGATATATCTAGAGTAAAGAAAGTTTTTATCGCTTGGAAATAACGTAATTAACTGCAGGGGCTTGCGCCTGCAGGAAAAAGAATCCTCACAATCAAAAACCCTTCATCTATGAGAGGGAATCTGAAAGTTCAGCTACACTCCCATCCATCCAAACCTCCGATATACGGTACCATAAATTAACTTGGTATCTTCGGAGAGGTGGATGGATATATTCCATATAGCATCTGCCCTCGTATTCAGGCTGGACGTGCTCCCCGCACCTCAGACCCGATTTCTGGCTGTAAATAGATTTTGGCATGCACAGTGGGACCCTTTTCTCTTTCCACTCCACACTTTATGTGTCGTGTTTTGCGAACGAAATCGCGATATCTTATGTTCATGTTGCCTCTGGATGTTAGGATACCAAAGTAGGTGTTTCACCTCTATGCAGATCAATGGCCTTAATCTGCAATACCTGCAACTCAAGCTCCACCCCATCTGAAGGGATGTTGAAGCCCATCTTCTGCCTTCCAGCTCCTCAAGACATGATCAGGGTATTCTTTGGAACCATACCCGCAACTGCTACATTTGGCGCATCAACGCTGAAGGATGAAGCTGAGAAGAAGTAAGTTTTCGATAGGCTGGCGACTACTGCTGCAGGCCCCTTCAAAAAGCCTATGATCCCGAAGAAGTCAGTCTTCAAACGACTGGCATTTTCAGTGCCTGCTACCCCTGAGGCTCCAAAGAATGCTAATCCTCCAAGGCAGTCTGTCTTCCATAGGCTGACCCCCTAGGTCCCCGTTGCTGCTATGCCAAGACAGTCAGTTTTCAGACGACCGTCACCAGCTGAGATCCAAGATAAAAACAAGGGGCAGATTCTAGAGGCCCCCAAACCTAAAGAGACTCCTGTCATAAGGGCTGCCCAACGTCGATACTGGCTCCGAGTGAGGCAGGCTGGGGGAAGCTCCCCATATGGGATGACTCCACCGTTGCCGACTGTACATGCTGCTGTTCCAACCGGGAGTAGTTTCGAACCGCTGATGAGGGTTAAACGTAACTTTCCTACTGCAATACTGAAGTCTCCACCTCCTGCGAAGAAGTCAAGCGAGCCAAAGCCGGCCCATTCTATAAAGCGACTTTCCTCAACCATACGTAGGGTCTGGAAAGAAGTACAGGCGTCCGTCATCAATAAGGATTACTCTCCCTAGTCTAAGAAAGAGAAGAGTGATGCTGCCAACTCTTCTCCCAAGCTGAAGGTGTCTCCTCCTACAGTCACTCCTTCAAAGACAGTTCCTCATACATCAACTTATTATAAGTGTTAGTGATATATGCCCTAGAGCCCATTATTGTATAGTACTAGTTTGTATATTACATTTTGGAAGCTTGGGATATACACGGATTTTATGACAATCTTGCTCAATATGGTAGTATGCTACTTGGTTTTTTTCTATCTTAATATGTGTATACGTTTCTTTTAGCGTATCGCTAATACATATTAGTAGAACCCTTAGGATCTTTGCTTGACTATCAGAGTTATGATGGCAGTCACACTAGTGGGGGCTGGGTAGTCTATAAGAACATCCTTATACAAGTCCCCAGTCGTAGGATTATCGAGACAGGGCATCGATACTCCAGAGTAGACTAGTGTATATGCTTCTTATCCCAGCAGGGGAGATGGTCTGTCCCACAGCCATTAGTACGTCGTACTGGAGATAGTATGCAGGTGCTTATTGGGTTATGAGTTACACTGGACAGACTCATAGGTAACTGCTGGTTGGTACTATACCTATCGTCAGGTAGCAATTCACAGATGACATGAGTACAACGTGGTCCGTTGACTTAACACTGCTACCTCGCCTCGAGTGTGTTCCCACTGTTCTTAGATTACTACCCTATCACGACTCTGATGAGTCATGCAAACAATCAGTAGTTGGGTGTAGTCCCGAAGCACTTGGAGGCAGTGGAGGTTAGATATGATTCGTCTCTCCTGGTACTTGGGGTTGATGTCGCACTGTGTTCAGAAAGCCATTACACAAAGTCAGGGTGTTTTTGGTAGGTACTCTAGTAGTTTCTCAGGGTGTTTTTGGGATCTACCCTGGAACAACTTATTGCGCTATTAGGGGTCTGACGGCTACCGCCCCTAGGCCCGATATGTGATATTCTTAGACGAACAGACCGGACTGTACGGAGATTGTCACAGATAGGTTCAGTAGGAGTTCGAATGAGTTTGCTCATCGGCCTTCTTATCGACAGATACCTGGATAGCCGTTACGTGCAGCTAGTACCGCTGACGTGCTTGTGGTTAAACCCACTGCAAGGGTACTGTCGAGTCTTTAGAGTCCCACACAGAGGGTTTCCCTGCTTCGGGCAAAATGATGTAAATGTCGTATAGTTTTACGACAAGGTTCGAACATATACATGTACTTGTGCACGGATCATGTTCGGATGGATAATACTAGTGGGGTTTGGTTTAAACCGGATCCCAGTATTAGATTATTCGATTAGTTTTGTCTCATTGTATTCGTGTTTTTCCGAATACGAATACGGATATGTATATATGGTGAGGGGTATTCTTGTAATTTACCCAAGAGTGCTTCTAGAAGAAGTCACCTCATTACTTGTATTACCATTTGTTAAATGGTTAATGAGGTGGAGGTATGAGGTGTTATTTTGTGATAAATGAAGCATGGCTACCTGGTGACCCATGGATGACTATTGAGGCAAGGGTGGACTTAGATATTTTGCGAGATATTTTGGCATGCTTCATAGTTATCACAATTAGCCATATTCATTTCATTATTATCTTAAACACTCTCTCTCCTCAAGCTCTCTCTTCTTTTTCCTCAAACCCTAATTGTATCATGTGTTGAGAAACCTAGGGTTATTGAGACTAATCTATTCATAATCACTCTCTACATCCTCTGGGTTATTTAGATTGGCACACTAGGTACCCTAGTTACCTCATTTTAAAGGTAGGAGCTCTTAGTAGACACTTTCGGATGGATCTTCTTTGACTTGAGGAGGCCAACGAGGAGGCACGATCCGTACACCCTTCAAGGTGCTCACGAAGAGGAGGAGGAGTGCAAGAAGAAGAAGGAATTGATTCTTGAGGTTGTAGGGTTTCCTTAGCACCATGCCTAGGGTTTATCTTGCATCAAACATGCCACAATAAAAATTTTAGGGGTGCTAAGCAAAACCAACCATGAATCGAACTAGAAATTTAGGGTAACATAAACAAGTATCATATACTAGTAAGTGTCTGACACTAAGAGGGGAGAATTACAGCCTTTGTAGACCCCCTCTTTGTGACTCCTTGGATCAACTTGGTGTTTGAACCGGTTCGCTTGAGTCCTTCGAAGTCCACAACGATCCACCACGGAATCCCTTTGCACAAGCTTCTAGCTTCACTTGATCAAGATGGAAGTGAAGCAAACAATCTACACTAGTGGGATAGACTAACATAGATTGGTGATGTGGCTTGTGTTCTCACTTAAAAACCTTTTCTTTTTCTTTTCTTCACTCACTATTCAAAACCTAGAGAGCTTGAAAGAGGAAGAAGAAGGAGGAGATGGCTAAGCTTGAGCTCTTATGATAATTCTCAATAATAAAAAGAGAATAAAAATATATATGAGAGAGTCATACTCACCCAAACCATGGTCAATAAATATCTAGATATTTTTGATAATGAGTTAAAGACCAATAAGAAATTAAACAATGGTTTATATTTAGGTCAACATAAGAAGAGTGTAGAAGAAATGCAACCATGATTTAATTTCATTTTTCTTTTTCTCAATAATAAAAAATATATAAATATATTCCATGTGAGTCTTGCATTACCATCTCCAATATATCATCAACCATGACACATGTATGCATGCATGTGTGCATTCATATCAATATATACATACATACATTCATGCATGCACATAAAAGAAAAAGGGTATAATGAATGAGCTAATGGTCATTGATATTAAATCGATACTTGATTTAATAACCCGGTCATATCACATACGACCCGACCAATAGAAAATGCCAGATTAAAATGCGGTATCATATACACGCATTTAATCAAGCTCCCGCGCATATCCATAAATGCACCCCACATCGTTTCGCCTGAGCTAGGAAACCCCTTTGTGGGACTCTAAGACTCGTCAATACGCTGGCAGTAGGCAGTGATCATATCACATACCCACAAACCGTCAGCGGCACTAGCTGTACATAACGGCTCCCAGGTATTGAGCGATCAGAAGAAAAACAAGCGAACCTGTCAAAACTCCCGACGAGCCAACTGGAAACGCTTACCGTACAGTTCGGTCTCTTCGTCAGATATGCTGTATATCGAGTCTAGGGATGGTATAGTCGAACCCAATAACTCAATAAGTAATGCCGGTATATGGCCTATAACAGATCGAGAAACTACTGATAACACTTATCAGTAAATCTCATCAGCCCTGTCCAAGGTTTTCCTTTTATAGCTAATCGAGCATAGCGTAACATCGACCCCCAATACCGGAAGAGATGAAACCCCTCCTATCGCTCATTGCCTCCATGTGCCTCGGGACTGTACCCAAAATCCACCTATTTGCATGACTCGGTAGAGCCGTGGTAGGGTGGAGATCAAAGTACAGTGAGAGCACACACAAGACTCTATCATGATCTCGGGTCTACAGTTTAACCTGTACCAGTGTCTGTTTCCCCAATCAGAGCAAAGCTCTGTTTGAATTTCAAAAATTCAAAAAAAATGAAGCAACGCTTCAGATTCCTTGCGCTGCGCGCAATGCGGCATGTGTCAAAAGCAGACACGCCAGCACAGCGCCCAAGGCAGTGCACCCAATCAGATCAAAGCTCTATTTAAAACAAAAATAAAAGAAGCAACGCTTCAGCTGATTTGGGCTCTGCGCTGTGCGACACGTGGCAGCGCAGTTGCGCTGCGCTCTGTGCTGCGCGACACGTGGCAGCGCAGTTGCGCTGCGCTCTGCGCTGCGCGACACGTGGCAGCGCAGTTGCGCTGCGCTCTGCGCTGCGCGACACGTGTCAATCGCAGGTGCGCTTGCGCTAAACAGAAAAATTCTGAAAGATCTTTCTGATCTTATTAAAACAATAAGATTCTCTTCTGTAAAACAGAAGACCTTGGATCAAAGATCCAACGGTGGGGAAAAATCCCTAAATCACTTTGAGAAATATCTCTTTAACTAATTTAACAAATCTATTGGCACTATATTGTTGGAGATGGTGCCCTCAGAGTCAATTATTAGGTCACAGGTACGTGATTGTAATGATTGAGGGAGGACCTATCCCGGTAGGACAGTCTTACTCGAGATGATAGTATGCTATCTGGTTTTACCTTTATCATCGTGTACTGTTTTAAGTGACCTGACACGTCGCTATTACACGTTGATAGAGCCCCTAGGATTCTTGCTTGACCACCAGCAGTATGAGGGCGATCATATAAGTGGGAGCTGGGGGTCTACAAGCATATCCTTAAAAGGTCCCTAGTCGTGGGAGTTTCGAGACCGGGCATCGATACTCCATTAGTAGACTAGTGTATACAGTCGAGACCCCGACGAGGGGCGGTGGCCGGTCTCACAAGCCACTGGTGTCAGTTGGATCACCTAAGATGTATACAGGTGCTCATTGGGTTATGAGTACACCGGACAGGACTCGCCGGGAACATGCTAGTTGGTCATATACCAGATGTCAGATGGCAGTTCCCTGGTGACATGTGTGCAGGTTAGTTCATCGACCTGGGGATCGTCATTTGTCTCGTGTGAGTTCCCACTGTACTTTGATTACTACCCTACCACGGCTCAAAGGAGTCGTGCAAACAGGTTTTAGTTGGGTACAGTCCCGAGCCACATGGAGGCAGTGAGCGTATCTTCAGGGGTTCGTCTCTCCCGGTATTGGGGGTGAGGTCGTGCTGTGTCAAGGAGAGCCATTACACAAAGTCCTTGGCCAAGGCAAGGAGATTTACTGGTAGGTATTCCAGTAGTATCTCAGGGTGTTCTGGGCTACACTCCGACACGACTTGTACCGCTTTTGGGGGTCTGACTTTTACCAACCCCCTAGGCCCGCCATGCGATACTCATAGACGAACGGACCGGACTGCACGGATATTGTCACTGACAGGCTCAGTTGGGTGTCGGGGTGAGCTTCCTCATCGACGTCCCATTTGGTCAGTACCTGGTAGCCCGTCACGTATTGGCTTATACCTCTGACGTGCTAGTGGTTAAATCCACAACCAAGGTGTTGATGAGTCTTTAGAGTCCCCCACTTTCAGTTACTCAGCTTTCGGGCGAAAGGTTGTAGAGGCCGTATGGAGATATGGCAAGGTCCGATCAGATACGTGCGGTATTGCACGGATCAGGTTCGGACAGATTGTACTATAAGCCGTATGGTTATATGGCAGGGTTCGATCAGATACGTGCGGTATTGCACGGATCAGGATCGAACAGATATTACTAGCCGGTTTTGGTATAAGCCGGATCCTAGTATAGTACAGTGTAGATTTTGTCTCATTGCATTTGTATTTCGGTCGAAATACAGATGCGGGTGTGTATGCACAGTATCGGGGTTTTCCTGTAATTTATTACGGGACCAGTTTTTGGAGTTGCCAGTTTGCTTTTCGTTTCGGCCGATTTCCATTGTTCCGTTCATTGGCCGAAGATTGGTGGAGGAGGGTTTATTTGCATTGTTGCAAATAGGCATTTGTGGAGGGGGTCTTTGCATATTTCCTTGTGTCATGATGGCTCACCATACCTTGACCTTGCTTGACTTTTAGTAACCATCATGGTTGTTGATTACTTGTTTTGGAGAGTGGGTTATGGTTGTGATCATTGGATTCTTTCACCATCTCTTTTCATTATTGTTCCACCTATCCCCTTGACCTTGCTCTCTCTCTCTCTCCAATCTTACTCCCTCTTTTGTTTGGCCGGCCATTCCAAATGGTGGGGTTGGATTCATTTTTATGTGTGGCATTGTGTTTCTCATGCTCACTAGAAAAGCCCTCTAGTTCATTTCCAAAAGTTGCTCTCTTTTTCTTCCACCAAATGGCAAAGCTCCAAAAACCCCAAAATGAGACTTGAGGACTACATATTCTACAGCGATTCTTGGGCACGTCGAGTAGCCGGCTTCGTGCCCGAGTTGCCTCGGCATTGAGGTGGGAGCCCGTAAACGATGTAGGCGACGTGGTGCACTTCCGGCGACGAGGAGGAGACGGGACCATTCCGCAGGAGATCGGGACCATGACGAGAAGACCGGAGGACTTGGATCGTCGGTATATCTCTATTCCCTTTCTTGTAGTTAGCTAGGACTAGTTAATGGTTCGATCCGGGTTATAGTGCGCGGTGGTGCCGGTTTGCTAAGTCAGCAAAATTTAAGTTATTCACCGCTTCCGCATTCCGGCGTCGGATCGACGGCCGGGGCGCCGCCGTGCACTTACAGTGGTATCAGAGCCTCGCCATTAACTTAGTCTAGCTTTGTGTAATGTGTTTGCATTTCCAATCGATCAAAAAGTTCCAAAACCCGTATTTTGATCACGACAGTTTCTGTTGAAATTTTTCAGTCTCTAAAATTTTTTCAGGTTCTAAAATATTGATGTCCTAAAAATTATAAGTACACTGTTCAAATTCGAGGCACTGATCCTCTCACTAGAGCGCGGAAGGGCGGCCAAAACCCACGTTTTGCCGCGCTTCCGCCGCCGAATACAGGAATCAGTGGGTTGGGTTTTTACAGTGGGCTTCTGGGCTTAAATTAGGGGTTTTGGAATATTAAAATTGGGCCCAGGTTTTCTGTGAGTGCTACAGTTTTGATTGGGGGCCCACTTGTTAATTTTTGATCGATCGGATATTTTAAACACATTTTTCACAGTATTTACATTATATCTGCGACCGTGAATGTCACTCGATCGGTAAATCCGGTCTAACTGCTATAGCCCGGTTAGACGGATTTGCGAACGTGACTTTCACGTTGATGTTTTGTTTTTGCTGTGATGTTGCGGATCGGTCGTGGGGATAGCCTGGATGCAATGCTAGTACAGTTCTGTTGTATTATGTACATTTGATATTGCGGGGCGAGCGTCCGACATGTGGACTGCCGTCACTGCCTGTTTGTATTATTATTTTGGGGCACGACCTGGTTGCGGTCGATGTACCCGTTGTATGTATATTTTACTTTCTGTACTAGGATTGCCCCGCGGAGGGGTGCACGGATAGCCGGGTTCTGGAGGGCAACAAGCCCGCATCTCATGGCATTGAGACGGAGGGGGCTTCACTCTAGGATTGGCGGGCTATTCGCCGCACTCGTAGGGGGTACAGGTTGACCCAGGAGGGGTGCCCAAGTTACCGGATTCCGTGAAGTGCTGGGTGGTCCATTCACGTTGCTGAAGGGGGCTGCCTCGCTTCAGGTTTTGGCGGGTAACTTGCCGCGCCCGTAGGGGTCTAGGATTTCATTGCGCAGGCTATCCACACGACCAGGAGAACGTCGGGTTTCAGCAGTGGCTCTGTGAAACCCGGGGATCCCAGATATCTGTATTGTTTCTGTGATGCTGTTCATTCTCTGTGATGTTGCATTTCTTTCACGCCTTGAACGAAATATAATATATTGGTATATATATTAGTAGATGTTGTATATGTTTTGCATCCGCACTAGTCCAGTCCCCGCTCTGTCGTTAGTAAGCTAACCTAACGGGTAATGACGGGACCCAGTGGCGAATGCGGATGGCATATACGTACATCAGTATATTTTCGTTCTTTTTGGTGTGATCAATTGATGGGACTGCATTGATTCGGATCAATGCAAGTTAAAAACAAACCTAATCTGATGTTGTTGGAACACTTTTCAAAAAGCTGTTATTGCAAGGACGTTCTCTTTTGTTTTGCATCGTGGTATTCAGTTGGAATATCCTGCTCCTCAGTCGACGAGGCAAGGGCCGAGATCCCTTCACCGGGAGTGACCCCTTGGACAGAAGTTTGCGTCAGGGCATTAACTTCACTATAGCCGATTACTTTTGCTTTGCACCGTGGTATTCATTTGGAATATCCTGCACCCCATTCTACGGGGAAAGAGCCGAGATCCCTTCACCGGGAGTGACCTCTTTAGCAACGGTTTTCGTCACTATAATTTTAAAAGCTATCCGTTCCTTCGACGATATCAAGTTCACTACGTTAAAGGTTTTCGCCAGAAACCATTCGTAGCCCTCCGTCGTTTCAGACGGGTAGCACGTAGTATTCATGCTATGTTTGTTGACCTTCGTCAAGGCATAGTGTATGGTAGCTGCTTGTTACCTTTCTGCTGCATAGATAGATGCGTTGGTTTGGGACAGTCGTATAGCCTTGTTGACCTTCGTCAAGGGCTTGTACGGGTGGATTCAAATTAACCTGGATAATGACGGGTAGAACTTGACATGTGACTTATGATTTGTTGACCTTCGCCAAAGTCATAAGAGCATGGGGCAGAAATCACATCGGGAGTTTCAAAAGAACTGAAACTTGCCAGATATGCGCATACCTTCTGGAGTGTGATACCGTGAGCGGATTCCGTCACGTTGTCATGCGATGAGAGTTGGATCCCGATTCCCACTGATGAGTTGGTATACTCCTCGGGTGACCCCGACTAATTCTTCTTTCAGGTTTGGAGGAGAATTTGAGGTACAGTGGGAGGATTCCAGATTAGATAAATTGGTAACCATTCTGATCTAGGTTAGAGTGCACGCTGAGTGTTTTCTTTTCTCTCTCTCTTTGGCAGCGACCATTGACCCGACCCTAAGACTATGACTCAGTGACCAAGTTGACCGAACCTTCTTAACACTGACTTTTGGATTGTCAGAGTTGCAAACCTCATTGCCACTCCTACTTTTACCCTTTTCTCCAGGACACCCCGTTTTACTACGAACGTCCACTTCCATTGGACAAAACCATCGTATGGTTAGATACGAACTCGAAAGAATTTATTCGAGGATGGTTTCCGGTTCTGGAGAAAACGGATAGGATTATTCAGTTGTCTTTTCCTTTTACCCTCTCTCAGGTTACGAGTACTCCTTGGTTTAGGGGTAGTACACCTGTTACGCAAATTGGATTGTCTTCTTCCAAACCTTAGGCTGGTGCCGACCGGTGGGGAATGAAGAAAACCAATTAGCATAACGATGGTGTGCAGAAGGTATTAAGTTAAGACAAAGCAAGGGATTAGTAAGAGGGCAAAGTAAATTGCAACAGATATTCACGACCAAACCAGGTATTTCGTTACCACTCCCACATCACCTTTGTATTTCTCCAGGACACTCCGTATCACTACGAAGATCCACAGTTTATTTGGATACTCCATCGTATGGTTATATACGAACTCGAATGGAACTGGTTCCAGTTCGAGGATGGATTCTGGTTCAGGAGAAATAGGAATAAGGTTTATTCGGTTGTCTTTTATCTTCACCCTCTCTCATTGTGAGTGTTCCTAGGATTGGGAAAGTACACCCATTATGCTTATTGGATAGTCTTCTTCCAAACCATAGGCTGGTGCCGAACGGTAGGGAAGGAAGAAAACCATTTGGCCTAAAGGGGTGTGCAGAAGGTAAAGACTAAAGACATATGAAGGGATATGGAGAGGTGGCAAAGAACTATACGGTTACAGTCGTGAATCTGGAAGAGGCATTACTAGGAATACCAGAATACCCCATCGGAACATTTCAATGTTTCAGTTTCACTGTGTAATGTTAAAAGAAAACTGATTTCCCGATTAGACACTTACTTCAGGGTATGTATTTACCAGGTACGATTCTCACATCTGTATGGTTTTACAGATGATGAGTGGGAGTAAGTTATTGGGAATTGGGTGATCATCCTCATTATATCGGGATTCGTTGTAATCGGTGATATTTGAGGAGATCACCTGGGCTGTTTGCCGGTCGGCAAATATTTGGTTTTGAATATCCGCTGTTGTGCACCAATTTCAAATTGATATATCTGTACGTCTATTTTCATAGAGTGAGATATACCTTTTGATATTATGTCGATGACATTTACCTATATCAGTGGATGGTTAGGTAAGGAGCATTAAACAGCGGTGTAATTCTTCTTAACCATAAGTACAGTTTTCAACCTACGACACACAGTGAAAGAGTTGTTAGACTCAGCGGACTTATACAAAGTATTGTATGTTGTCCAGTGTCCATTAGGACAGAGGGGTTGGTCCTCATACTATATTCGGTTTACTTATGACTTCTCTAGTTTTTAGACAGGTGTTTCGTGGAAACACAGGGTCCGAATTTGGAGAAGTTATAGGTATTTGAATAGAGTAGAGAACCAGGTATAGCAAGTATCGGGATTCTTCAAAGAGATCGAAGATGTAGATACTTGTGTATGGTATTCAGTTGATAGTAATGATAAAGAGATCTTGCTTCTCTTTCAGGTTACTCATAATTGGAAGTATTCCTAAGTTGAGTAACGCTGATCGGCCTCCTTCCATTTAGTTGACATGCGCTGGGGACAGCTGCATGATTTGAATCTGGTTCAATTAAATCAGTGCCTCTGTTTCTATATTGGATATAGAACAGTTCATATATTAACGATGTTAAGGTACGGGGAGTTGTCCGGTTTATGATTAAAACCAGACACTGGACAACTCAAGGCACGTTTCTGTAATGGCTGTTTGTGGGTTGACCCAGGCTGTGACGAGGGTTGACTTTCTACCATCTGGATGAACAATAGCGATATTGTTCTAGACTCGCCACAGTTTTATTAAAGATGGATTTTTTTTCAGAAAACAGTAGTGGGAGTATGGTAGAACTGGAAGTGATTCCAGAACCACAAACGATTACTGAAGATTTGATAAGGAACCTAAAGATTCAATCTGGATTGACATTCCATTGGCCACTCCGCAGATAAGGTAGGTAACTTCAGGCACCCGAGAGGCACTACGGTAGCCTCAAGGACGGTGACAGGGAAGTTCTTGTTTACCCACAATTGCCATTGCTGTTGTTCCAGGTTACGAGACCCGGCGGGAGGATGAGTATAGCGTCGTTCTAAACCAGTTTTAGAAGTGCACGTCTATATGACTCTGCCAGAGGGTTGTCGTAGTCAGTGGGAGCAGCGGAAGCATTGGTGGACAGGTAGCTTATGTCTATTTACAGACTGAAGCGCCAGTAGCGGAGATAGATCATCTATTTCTGACGTGACAGTCATAGGTTTGACTTCATCAGAATAGGGGATGGATCTGTTGAGAAGGTAGTAGGGTGTGATATCCTGGTATTTGGATGATATACACAGAGTAGGAAAAGAAACTCCTATACTACAATCGGTTATACTTTGGTCGTCACACAGTTGTTTCTCCACAAAGGAAATGGATTTTATATCAGACATACTGGTTACTAGATCTATGGTCTTAGATCTAGATTTGGGTGGTTTCCCAATCAGGGTACTTGACAGCATTCTAAGAGTATTTAGGATGGACGACTCCTGGCACGGTAGTGTACCTGCAGGTAATGGAGTCACCCTCTCCAAAGGTGTCTTACAGACTAAAGAGGAGAGGGACGGGCATGATTGGCAGATCACTTGCTCAGGCAATTGAGTCAATCGTGAGATGTCAAGTACCACACCAGATGTTGTTCTTGCACTAGATGCAATAAGTTGACATTAATCCAATCCTGGAGAAACAGTCGGAAGCAGTTTTAGAACATAAGTGGATGTTCTAGGGATATGATAACGACAGCCTCATTCAGGAGACAGTTATCATTCCGGGCTTCCAAGGTGACATGGACGACAAGGAGGTTGTCAGAGTTATAGTTTTTCCTTCTGATGAGGGGCAGTATTTTTGGACAGGTGGTCCAAGGCAATACTGAGGGAGGCATGGCACGCAGGATACTGATTAAGTTCAGTTGACGATACAGTCTAAGAAGTTTGGATTTGGAGTTCATTTATGAGCTAGGTCCCATCAGACATCCAGACATATTCTGAGACAGGTATTGCTCTTTTCGGGAGATGGCTTTCTCCGCGAACTTGAGATATAGAGTGACATAGAAAGAAACAACTGAGCGGATCCACTCACTGAGGCTATTCCTCGAACGCAATAGTTCCGCAAACGAGCTTTGTGAGACTGACTAGTAGAGGAGTTGGATGTTCGGTATCACACGGGCTGTGAGTATGCGACATCGCAATAATTAGCCTTGAGTGCAAGTGGGAGATTGTTGGAGATGGTGCCCTCAGAGTCAATTATTAGGTCACAGGTACGTGATTGTAATGATTGAGGGAGGACCTATCCCGGTAGGACAGTCTTACTCGAGATGATAGTATGCTATCTGGTTTTACCTTTATCATCGTGTACTGTTTTAAGTGACCTGACACGTCGCTATTACACGTTGATAGAGCCCCTAGGATTCTTGCTTGACCACCAGCAGTATGAGGGCGATCATATAAGTGGGAGCTGGGGGTCTACAAGCATATCCTTAAAAGGTCCCTAGTCGTGGGAGTTTCGAGACCGGGCATCGATACTCCATTAGTAGACTAGTGTATACAGTCGAGACCCCGACGAGGGGCGGTGGCCGGTCTCACAAGCCACTGGTGTCAGTTGGATCACCTAAGATGTATACAGGTGCTCATTGGGTTATGAGTACACCGGACAGGACTCGCCGGGAACATGCTAGTTGGTCATATACCAGATGTCAGATGGCAGTTCCCTGGTGACATGTGTGCAGGTTAGTTCATCGACCTGGGGATCGTCATTTGTCTCGTGTGAGTTCCCACTGTACTTTGATTACTACCCTACCACGGCTCAAAGGAGTCGTGCAAACAGGTTTTAGTTGGGTACAGTCCCGAGCCACATGGAGGCAGTGAGCGTATCTTCAGGGGTTCGTCTCTCCCGGTATTGGGGGTGAGGTCGTGCTGTGTCAAGGAGAGCCATTACACAAAGTCCTTGGCCAAGGCAAGGAGATTTACTGGTAGGTATTCCAGTAGTATCTCAGGGTGTTCTGGGCTACACTCCGACACGACTTGTACCACTTTTGGGGGTCTGACTTTTACCAACCCCCTAGGCCCGCCATGCGATACTCATAGACGAACGGACCGGACTGCACGGATATTGTCACTGACAGGCTCAGTTGGGTGTCGGGGTGAGCTTCCTCATCGACGTCCCATTTGGTCAGTACCTGGTAGCCCGTCACGTATTGGCTTATACCTCTGACGTGCTAGTGGTTAAATCCACAACCAAGGTGTTGATGAGTCTTTAGAGTCCCCCACTTTCAGTTACTCAGCTTTCGGGCGAAAGGTTGTAGAGGCCGTATGGAGATATGGCAAGGTCCGATCAGATACGTGCGGTATTGCACGGATCAGGATCGGACAGATTGTACTATAAGCCGTATGGTTATATGGCAGGGTTCGATCAGATACGTGCGGTATTGCACGGATCAGGATCGAACAGATATTACTAGCCGGTTTTGGTATAAGCCGGATCCTAGTATAGTACAGTGTAGATTTTGTCTCATTGCATTTGTATTTCGGTCGAAATACAGATGCGGGTGTGTATGCACAGTATCGGGGTTTTCCTGTAATTTATTACGGGACCAGTTTTTGGAGTTGCCAGTTTGCTTTTCGTTTCGGCCGATTTCCATTGTTCCGTTCATTGGCCGAAGATTGGTGGAGGAGGGTTTATTTGCATTGTTGCAAATAGGCATTTGTGGAGGGGGTCTTTGCATATTTCCTTGTGTCATGATGGCTCACCATACCTTGACCTTGCTTGACTTTTAGTAACCATCATGGTTGTTGATTACTTGTTTTGGAGAGTGGGTTATGGTTGTGATCATTGGATTCTTTCACCATCTCTTTTCATTATTGTTCCACCCACCCCCTTGACCTTGCTCTCTCTCTCTCTCCAATCTTACTCCCTCTTTTGTTTGGCCGGCCATTCCAAATGGTGGGGTTGGATTCATTTTTATGTGTGGCATTGTGTTTCTCATGCTCACTAGAAAAGCCCTCTAGTTCATTTCCAAAAGTTGCTCTCTTTTTCTTCCACCAAATGGCAAAGCTCCAAAAACCCCAAAATGAGACTTGAGGACTACATATTCTACAGTGATTCTTGGGCACGTCGAGTAGCCGGCTTCGTGCCCGAGTTGCCTCGGCATTGAGGTGGGAGCCCGTAAACGATGTAGGCGACGTGGTGCACTTCCGGCGACGAGGAGGAGACGGGACCATTCCGCAGGAGATCGGGACCATGACGAGAAGACCGGAGGACTTGGATCGTCGGTATATCTCTATTCCCTTTCTTGTAGTTAGCTAGGACTAGTTAATGGTTCGATCCGGGTTATAGTGCGCGGTGGTGCCGGTTTGCTAAGTCCGCAAAATTTAAGTTATTCACCGCTTCCGCATTCCGGCGTCGGATCGACGGCCGGGGCGCCGCCGTGCACTTACATATATAAAGGCCCCTAGACTCCAAATTGAAAACGGAGAATTTTGAAAGAGATATTCAGAACTCCTCTAGAAAATTTTGAGAAGAGCTCAGAGAAAAAAAAGGTAAAAACTTTTGAATAAAAGAAGAATTTTCTTCTATAAAGATCAATGATCAAAGAACAGATCAAGATCTTTAATTAAAAATGAAAAAAGATAAAAAAAGATCCAATCACAAAAAGATTAAAAGAAGTATTACTTCACAGATCATTTGATCTATAAAGGCATTGCCTTTTGATGAACCATTGATTTTGGAATCTTAAAAGATTCTTTTCTTTAATCCAAAATTGGATCAAGATGTTAAACAGTGCCCTGCACTTGTAAATCTGCACTGTTGCGCTCTTGGATTGGCGCAAGCCACCAGAAAGCGCCACGTGTCAGCCCCAGAACAAACTGCGCCTTGCGCTTTAAAAACAGAGCACTGCTATCTTAAATTGGCGCACTGCACCAGAGCGCGCCACGTGTCAGCAGTGCAACAGCGCAGCGCACTGGCGCAGTGCACTGCGCTTGTGCTCACCAGAGTGCGACACGTGTCACCTCCACATGCGCTTGCGCTCATTAATTGGCGCAGAGCGCCTGACAGGCCACGTGGCCACTGTCAGATCATTAATGCTCTGCATTATAAAAAAGAGGGACATAGCCCAATTAAAAAGGCATAACAGGCCTAATAAAAAAATGCAATGCATTATTTTTTTTTTAAAAAAAAGGCAGAGCCCAAACAAAGGTCTGTCAGACCAAAACAGATGCTGTGCATCATTTAAAAAGGGACAGAGCCTAAATAAAGGTCCAACAGAGACCAAGATTAATGCTATGCATTATTAAACAATGGGCCAAGCCCAAGCCAAGACCTAACAGGCCAACTACAAATAAAAAAAAATGTTGAACATCCTCAACTGGACTTAGCCCAATTCTGGCCATAAGTCCTCGAATTAAATTGACCGAGCACGACTGCTCTCTTAAATCAATTTACACCCGTTTCAAGGGTACATCTCTGAACTCCTCTGATATTTGTTGTTGTAATCCCTCAACGTCGTCAGAGAGGTGATTGGTCCCGACAACCACACAACAATACGGACTGTGGGGTCCTTAAACTCATGGACTTATGCGTCCTTAAACCAACAATACGGACTGTGGGGTCCTTAAACTCATGGACTTATGCATCCTTAAACCAACAATACGGACTGTGGGGTCCTTAAACTCATTGACTTATGCGTCCTTAAACCAACACCTGTCCCCAAAATGGGAACGATGGACCACCATGTCCCTAAATTGGCAATGGACCACTATGTCCCTAAACTGGAACAATAGAGCCCAAATGCTCTTTTGTCGGATCTAAATGATCTTGTTAAGTCGATCTTAGTCTCAAATTAGGCTAACGTATTCTTAACAAACGTTTAAGTTGTTCTTAGCCTCAAATATGGCTAACGCATTCTTAAACCAAAACTTTCAAAACAGAATTTAGTCCCAAATTGGACTATAGATCTCCCAACCAACTTTGGTTCAAGGGTACATCTCTGAACTCCTCTGAGATCTGTCGTTGTAATCCTTCAACGTCGTCAGAGAGGTGACGGGTCCCGACGGCCATACATTAAATGGACCACTATGTCCCTAAACTGGAACAATCGAGCCCCCAAATGCTCTTTTGTCGGATCTAAACGATCCCGTTAAGTTGATCTTAGTCCCAAATTAGACTAACGTATCCTTAAGAAACGTTTAAGTTGATCTTAGCCTCAAATATGGCTAACGCATCCTTAAACGAAAACCCCAAACCCAAATCTAAGAAAATACGGATTTGGACTAATCCACGTCCTACGGGCGACGACATAAATTAGTCTCCGTATACAATCCACGGACAACCACAAATAAAACAAACACCCATGACACGAAGTGAAATTATGGAGAACGAGAAAGTTGTAACCGCGATGCGGTAGCGTAATTAACTGCTGGGGCTTGCGCCTGCAGGGAAGAGCGTCCCCATAATCAAAAACCCCTCTAGCGAGGGGGAATCTGACGAAGTCTGCTACATCGGCCGCATCCGTACAAACCTCCGATACACGGTGCCATAAATCAACTTGGCATCTTCGGAGAGGTGGACGGATAAAACTAAATAGCATCTGCCCTGAAAATCAGGCGAGACGCCCATGTCTTGGCCGCCGTTCGGAGGGGAACAGATTCTGGCATGCCCGGTAGGACATCTTCCTCTTTCCACTCCACACTTCGTGTGTCGTGTTCGCGAACAAATAGCGGTTTGCTGTGGTTGCCTGTGGGTTCGAGGTACTAAGATTTGGTGTCTTGCTCCGTGCAGAAAACAGAAGATTAATGGCTTCAAACTGCACTACCTGCAACTGCAACTCTCGCTCCGTCCTTGCTGGAGGAGTGACTTATGGGCCCCAAGCGGCCTCCCTTTTCAAGATGCCAGTGGAGCAGGTAACTCAAGCCACCGCTGGACTATTCTTCGGGACCCTGCTCCCACCAATGAGCTTCAATGCCCCAATGACATCGCAAGAAGCTCCAAAAAAGTCGGTCTTTGATCGTCTTGCTACTGCCGCGGCCCCTCTCAACGGGTCGCCCAACTTCAATACCTCAGTTTTCAACAGAGTGGGCCAGAACGTCTACAAGCCCGCGATACCCAAAGCTGCCATCCCGAAGTGGATAGCCATCCCGGCTCAAGCGGACGAAATCATTGGAAAGGCTCCTCCTTCCAAGAGGTCAGTTTTTACAAGGCTGGCCATTCCGGTTGCTGCTCCAGGCGAGGTCCTCAAAGCTGCTTCCCCTGCCCAGAGGGGGCACGATGAAGTCACCCTTATAGCTGAAACAACTCCATCCGCACGACACGCTCGACGTCGCCATTGGCGCCGAGTGAGGAAGGCTGGGGGCAACTCCCCCTCTGGGATGACTCCGCCAGCTCCGACGGTGGGGATCGATGCTGCTGTTCTAACCGGGAACAACTTTGAATTGCTGAACAAGGTGCGCAGAAACTCTCCTACTGCGGTGCTGAAGAAAACTCCTTCACCTGTGGAGAATACTCCAGAGAAGAAGCTGGAGAAGCCCTCTCAACGGCTGTCCTCTAAAATTTACAAGGTCTGGCGACAGGTCCAGGAGTCGGTGATTGATCAATACTATCTCCGCCGACAGAAAAAGATGAAGGTTCGGCAGGAGAAAGACTACTCTGTCAAGCCAGAAAAAGCAACAGCTACTTGGGTGCCCACTACAATGGCCCCCTCAACTTCGACCGCTCACAGAAGAAGGAGGTCGGAGAATATCCCTGTGTCTTTGGCAAATCGCAAAGACACTGAATCTAAACGCCCCAGTCTGGGACCATGGTGGTGCACACTGTCTATATGGCATCCGGGAAAGAGGATAGCCGCGTTTCGATGGGTCACCGACCGCTCACCTAATCCGTGACAAGAGCCCAGGAGCAGCAACAGAAAATTCAGGAAATGCTGACGCAAATGGCCGCACTTACCGGGCCAAAAGAAAGCTCGAAGGCATCATCAGAGCAGCGTCACGAACAAGAAACCGATGCTGACTTCTTACGCAGAGTCCTCGAAAAGAAGGACAAAGAAGCCGCAGAGCAAGCGGCTAACTGTCACGTCCCGAAAGTACGGAACATGACCGGCACTTAAACTACGAAACGTCTCGAGGCGTACGTAATCTAAGTAAGCCGAAAACCCAGAAATCCAAACCAAGAAAAGTAGTAGAGTGAAGGAAAACCAATTTAAATCAAGTAGTTTTAATAGCATAAGCCGAATTATGCGTTTTTAAAAAAACATCAAATATTTCCTGAAAATTCGGCAGAGTCTCCTTTGTAAATACTGGCACCCAAACGGGATACAACATGAATAGTATACGAAATCAATAAAAGGCATCCCCAAGCGGGAGCTAGCTCTTCGTCAATCGACGGTCACAACCACACAAGCAATATAATATACAACGCCAAGGGCGAGGATCAAAAACTCAAAAGGAAACTCAAAACCACAAGAAATCCACAGAAATATAACGCGCGACTCTAAGGTCGAAAGAATAACATCACTGGTCTCTATCTCAAAAATAAATACATGTTTGGTTGATGGAACTTCTAGATACAACTGAATAATAATATACAATGTAATATGATGGGTACGATACCAATAAACCCACCTACTAGCAAGTCACCCGAACGAAACTGTGCCCGCAAAACCGTAATGAAACCTGTACGGCAAACCTGCAAGAAACTAGGGCACAACGGGGGTGAGTTGCCAACTCGTGAATAGAAAAACATCTACGAATAGAAATCGCATGTATGACGCAATCCTAGGTCATACGATCATAATATATAATCCTCAAATATATAACCAGCAACCTATAACCATGGCTAGGGCAAATATCTAACCCAAGTGTAATCCCATATGCCCGTGTCAGTGCCTCAGGTAGCAATGTATCATATGGATGATGTATGAATGCATGAAACAGAATACATGTACTGAAGAAAACTGCTTTCATAAATCAGTGAGATTTCTGTATTTTAAAAATGAGGTACCATAAATGAAATCAACATAAAACAGTGCCAGCATCGACACAAAACAAGTGTCCAAATATCTCGATATCTCTGTGTCACAATCTATGTACCTCAATATCTCAAAATCTCAATGTCTCAATCACAATATCTAGGGCGTCGTCAGTCCAGACCGGCCCCTGCCATCCATCTCAAGACCACGACGGTATCCTCCGGATATCCGACACGTCGGGTAAAATCACTGGTCGGTAGTGCTCCCCTGCCAGGATCAACGTCAACAACATGATCCTCTTGCCCCGGGGTACCGCACCGGGCCCACCATGTACCCGAAACGGTTCCTCCACTCCTCGAATCGGGTCTCGAAATCCATCAGCAAACTCATGGTGGATGCCTCATACATCATGGGAAAAACCACACTTTTTATTTAAAAAGAGAGAAGCAGTTTATAAAAGTTTTGCAGTTTCCCCTCCAAATCCAGAAAATCTCATGGAAATCCGAATCCAAATCATCAATAGCATGTAAAACCATGAATGCGGCATAACAATGAATAACAGTATGCATGAAGTGACAAGTAATAACTACAATGTTAAGCTGGCATATATAAGGCAGATACACTAATATCATGTCAAATTACTAACTAACAAGCTAAGTCAAGCAATAATATTTTCTAAGATGTACGTCACATGGCAATTACCGATGAAGATGTGTGTGAGCCGGCAAGTATGTGTACGTGGTACATACGCATCATCGGTAATGGTGCTGGTGTCCTAACAGTATGATATCAACAATGCAATAAGAAATTATAATATAAGTATGCGATGCGGAGCGAACAACAATAATGAGCGGGAGCTGAATACTAAACACAATGATACTATAAGTCAACAGTAGTGCCTTTTGAAATAATACGAATCGCGGTGTTTTGAAAATAAGGGCTACGGTGTTTTTAAGAAAAGATACTTCTTTTGAAATATTCGTAGAATCCCTTGACCTGTCTTTTAAAATACCCACGATCCGTTAGTTTTGAAATAGGTAGGAGTCTAATCTAGTCTAATAACTACACTAAACTATACGGCTGAACTAACAAGCTGAACTACAGGTAAGGAAACCGCATAACATCTGAGTCGATACATATACATACCTGTATATATATTAGTCGGTGATCCCGCCTCAATAACATCATATCCGATACCATATCTATAATCAGACATCCCAAGTCAAGAGTGCGGATCAAACATCAATATATAGCTTATACGTAAATCCGTCGTACGGCATCCCCAAATCTGGGTACGGGTCAATATCATACTCAACCATTCTATGCATATCACTATTCACATGGTATCGTCGTCCAAAGATCCGCTATAAACATCAGGACGTACCTCAAGTACGAATCCTGCCATATCACCGATATCATAATCTCAAATCAAATCTCATCGACTCATCTCAATCCCAAGTATCATCCTCAAATCTAGTATGTGAACATATAGTCCTATACCCATGTGAACACATAACAATATAACCCCATATAAGCACATATGAAAGAAGAATGTATGCAAGTATGGGTGTGTGTGTGTAAATGTGGTGCAACCTCTACTCTAGGGTCTCGCAACACTAAACCTATCCAATAACACCTAAAATCTATCTTTAACCAATAAACTCAACAATATATAATCAATATATATGTGTGTATACGTATTCGTATACATCACCACGAACTGCGGGGGTGCTATACGCCATCCACCCGACTTTTCCCCGTAGATATAAATCAACTCACCTGGTCCTCGCTCGTCGGTGCCGACGTCGCCACGCGCTTTCTTATCGTCTCGAAGTCTTCGTAAGGGTACCTACATATCATAACGCATCGTATCGCATTAAAATCCGACTCATGACCAAAACGACACACGAATCCCATATAGGTCAAAACCTATGGCTGCTTTCACAAATCAACCCAAAAACCCTCGACGTCGGCGTACAAACGCCAAATCATCGAGAAAAACCCAAACACACTCATTTGCACGATCACAAGCACTAATTATACTATAAAATAGGTTAAAATTCACAAAAACCCCAAATTCACCTTAAAAGCCATTTTTCCGAAAATCTAGCAAGCAAAAATTACCCGTTTTAGTACAAAACCCGACGTTTAAACAAATCTAGCGGCCATAATACTTATTAAATATCTTAAATAAGTCATAAAAACAATTTCCACAATTTAATCTCATTAAATTTCATTAACCCCAAAATTCTAGTTTACAATATACCCAATTTTAACAATTTTATAGCAAAAATACACAACAACAATTTATCTTGGATTTTCATGAACTAAAGTATTAAACTATACTTTATAATGTTAATGAAGTCATGAAAATCCTAATTACATTTTTAAACCCACTTAATAAACCAATTTTAAAAACCTAGTTAGCAAATTAGCATAATTATCACAATTTTAAATTAACAAATTAGCAAGTAGTAACCAATTTAGATTTTGCATACAATTACATGTTAATCTCCTCATTACAACCATAAACTAATGATAAAAACCCTAATTAAATTCAAACCCTAGTCTTGAATTTTCCAAACTTGCAATAAAACCCAATTAAACATCTAAATTGTTAACATTGAAGCAATTAAACAACAATATAAGCATAAGGTTAAAATTATACCTCATGATCCATGGATCAACATGAAATCTAGCCTCTCAAAATGCTCTCTTTTCACCACAATCCATGCATATTAGGCTAAGCTAAAATGGGTAAGAATTGGATTTGGATTTTGGAATTTTTTTGATGGATTTTGAGGCAATTTTGAAGAATTTTTTGAAGAGAAATGAGAGGAGAAAAGGGGGAGGGGGATGATGATGTAGGGGCTAATTTCGTCCAGGAATTTGAGGGAGAGAGGAGAGAGAGTCAAGTGGGGAAAATGATATCAAGTCAACCCAAGGTCAAAGCCCATACTTATATATTCTTTTATTCTTTCATTTCCTTTTTCTTTTCATTTCTTTTGGGCAAAACAAATAGGGAAATGAGGAGGGGGAAACATGGGCTGCTAATTTGGGGAGAGGAGAGAGGGTGTGGATGAGTGTGGGTGAGGGAAAAAATGATAAATGATATACCCCAACATCTATTTACACTAATTTCACTATTTAAGCATTTTTCTTCAATATTTTCTAAACCGTTTTGGCAAACGATTTCGTTTCAGAAACAATATTTTACATGTCAGTTTAGTGTGTCATGAATTATAAAATTTGTATCAACCCATTCCAATTTGTAATTTTCCCTAATTAAATGTATTAGGGACGGCTTAAAATAATATTAAAATAATTAATTTCGGAAAATTTTTCAGAAAATTTGAAATTTCACCAGTGGCTCAATAAACACCAAATACTAGCAATTTCATAGCTAGAATATGTATATTTAATTTTATAATAAAGATATTTATATTTTGACTTTTTACATAAAACCCCCTTATTTTACCGATTTTCCGAAATTTCACCGAAACAATTTTCAAAACGTTACAATCTTCCCCCCTTAAAGAAATTCGGTCCCCGAATTTAAATTAAAACTCCCCCAAATACTAAAACATCTAAGCAAAACCTTCAAGTCGTCGGGGCTCCAAAATCGTAAATACATAAAACAAATCGTAGTGCAGCGCATGCGCATGAAAAATGAGCATATAACTCAAAATCAAAACTCCGTCAAGTATCTCGCAATCATCGGAGTCATGGTAAAGAAACAAATGTCAAATCCAATACAAAACCAATATGATATAACTCGAAACTATACACGTAAATATCAAATCTATATATGTAAATATCCGAAGGAAATGCATGCCAAATTTTTTAAAGTCGCTGTGCAATGCGCATAACACTGCACAGTGGCGGACGTCTATCATAAGAAAATAACCATATACATATATACCTTTTGTTTAAAATGTACGTTCCGCCATTTTGGAAACAATTTAGAAGGGTTTCCTTGTTTTAAACGTTTCGTGTCATATCAGACACGTAGATAAATACTGAGACTATAGCTCGCTTTTGGAATTCCCTTCGATAGCTATCAATGCATGCAAAATACATTCAGGTACTGTCCTCTGACTAGTCCTGCTCAGTACGAAAACACATAGCAAATATCATAAAAACGTACTGCTCTATAAGAAATCAATCCCAAAATACGCATATGAATACTACGTGCGTCTGGTGCGCATTGAAATCAAAATCCATATATGTGCCATACATGCGCACAGAAACAACATCTAAGTGCATCGGGTGTGCACACAACATCTGTCATAGGCAACGTGTATGCCTGACAGCAGGACAGGTGCATCTGACACGCATGAAGAATCTCGATTTAGTGCATCTGGTGTGCACCGAAATCGCTTCTCAAAACATGCGCTCAACATGCGCGAAAATCAAAACCAGGTGCATCCATCATGCATGAAATCATGAAATCCAATATCAAGCACCGAACATGCGCAAAATCAAATCAGGTGCACAAGGTGCACAAAACAAATATCGAGTATCACAATCGAAATCGATGTCTAGTGCATCTAAGTGCACAAAATGCGTATCACTGCACTGCAAGCATATGTGAACTATACCGAGTGCAAAAACCAAATCGTATGCGTATATACGCACAAATCAACTCAACTGTATGAAATCCATATAATCACAAACATGAGAAACCAAGGCACGAAAACTATCTCAAGTGCAACAACGGTGCAAAAATCGTAAATACTTAGTAGGTGCAACCATGGCGCATGAAAAAAATATCATGAAACTCAATCATCAAAATCAATCATGCGAATAGATCGCCCAAAATACCGAAATCAAATATGGCGGAATAGTCCCCGCTCAAGCACTTCCTTTAAGAACCTCTGGCCAACTGTCGTGGTCACTCATAGCATGTCTCGTCGACGATCCTGAACTCTGGCCTGCCGGCGTGCGCAACATGACCACTCCTGGGTCCTAGTCTTCTCGTAATTCATTCTAGAAAGGTCCTGTCGAGACCTCTCCCAAATCTCGTCTCTGCCAAACTGTTCGGAAGTCATCGTCCTTTACTATATCTGTTTCTTGTTCCGGAACGGCTGCATACTCATCGTGACTCCTTCTAGAAGGTATATCCAATCACAATGCCTCGGCATGCGTATCGCATCTCTGATGTCGGCGGAGTGGAACGTCGTCTCATCAAGATCTTGTACGAACCTCTTGCTCCACTTTCTCTAATGTCGACTGCTTCGGACTCGTCTCATCGTGGCTGCATGGACTGAGCTCCAACGGCTACCCTCGTATCTGGAGTCTCCCAAGAATGCATCTCACCACCTAGCATCCGAATGAAGTCGAACCATCCGATCGATCTGTTAAAACCTCATAATCCCCTAAGAGCTCAACATCTTGGGTACAGTTTAACAGTATCGAGTACGTACCACAGCATCGATGGTCCAGCCGTAGAAGGGCAAACCCAAGCCTCACTAATGGCGCCGCGGAACTGCCGCAAACCCTAAGGTTCAAAAGCTTTCACACGGTCATTAAGTCGAGTTAGGGTTTCATTCTTCTAGAGGGTCCATAGAATTGCCTGCATGTCTTTCCGAATACTTTAAACTTGGAATAATAGGTTTCTGACATTCGATCGTCTCTGTCGACTCCCAACGTCTCTGCGTGAAGTCGTTTCTAACTGGAATCAATCTATCTGATGACCTCGCATCGGGGTAGCGAACGAACCACATGTCCTAGTCATTCATCCTCGGTGCCTAGCGACCTTCTATCATCTCTTAGTACAACTCGTACTGCAATAGC
Source organism: Agapanthus africanus (assembly GCA_030015575.1). Lineage (NCBI taxonomy): Eukaryota > Viridiplantae > Streptophyta > Magnoliopsida > Asparagales > Amaryllidaceae > Agapanthus > Agapanthus africanus. The sequence continues at coordinate 831,155,145 of JASDDO010000019.1, forward strand.
TCCAATATTTGGGGCGATATCCCGTCGTCCGTAGCAACAACTGGCTCACTCGTCCATATGCTGAACAGTGCCTCAATCATCATGAGTAAGCAATACACCAACGGTCATCAAAATCTGGCTGGACTCTGTCAGTGGCTCAATCCTCTAGTGCTGATTGACACGTTCAAGTAATCTCATACAGCGATCCATCCAACGCTCGTGGCGCGAAAGCACAATCAAAAGACACATCTCTACAATCGTGTGTCGGCGGAATTATGCTCTGGTTAGTCCTCGTTCGTAACGAGCTCGTGCTGACCGCAACTCTAGCCGTAGCTCTCCCTGCCCGTAATCATGGCAGCAAAACCATAACTGGTACTGATGAGGCTAGATCGGAATGAATATAATACTGAGCAAAGAAATGAACATCTTAAGGATCCTTAAGTGGAGTGGCGTGTCGTAAGTATGCCGCGGAACATACCCACGGTACGTCACTCTACTTTAGTCACCTATTACATCAACCAAGGGTCATCCTACGCTCCGAAGGTAAAACCTAACGCTCTGATACCAACTTTTTCACGTCCTGAAAGTACGGAACATGACCGGCATTTAAACTACGAAACGTCTCGAGGCGTACGTAATCTAAGTAAGCCGAAAACCCAGAAATCCAAACCAAGAAAAGTAGTAGAGTGAAGGAAAACCAATTTAAATTAAGTAGTTTTAATAGCATAAGCCGAATTATGCGTTTTTAAAAAAACATCAAATATTTCCTGAAAATTCGGCAGAGTCTCCTTTGTAAATACTGGCCCCCAAACGGGATACAACATGAATAGTATACGAAATCAATAAAAGGCATCCCCAAGCGGGAGCTAGCTCTTCGTCAATCGACGGTCACAACCACACAAGCAATATAATATACAACGCCAAGGGTGAGGATCAAAAACTCAAAAGGAAACTCAAAACCACAAGAAATCCACAGAAATATAACGCGCGACTCTAAGGTCGACAGAATAACATCACTGGTCTCTATCTTAAAAATAAATACATGTTTGGTTGATGGAACTTCTAGATACAACTGAATAATAATATACAATGTAATATGATGGGTACGATACCAATAAACCCACCTACTAGCAAGTCACCCGAACGAAACTGTGCCCGCAAAACCATAATGAAACCTGTACGGCAAACCTGCAAGAAACTGGGGCACAACGGGGGTGAGTTGCCAACTCGTGAATAGAAAAACATCTACGAATAGAAATCGCATGTATGACGCAATCCTAGGTCATACGATCATAATATATAATCCTCAAATATATAACCAGCAACCTATAACCATGGTTAGGGCAAATATCTAACCCAAGTGTAATCTCATGTGCCCGTGTCAGTGCCTCAGGTAGCAATGTATCATATGGATGATGTATGAATGCATGAAACAGAATGCATGTACTGAAGAAAACTGCTTTCATAAATCAGTGAGATTTCTGTATTTTAAAAATGAGGTACCATAAATGAAATCAGCATAAAACAGTGCCCAGCATCGACACAAAACAAGTGTCCAAATATCTCGATATCTCTGTGTCATAATCTCTGTACTTCAATATCTCAATCACAATATCTAGGGCGCCGTCAGTCCAGACCGGCCCCTACCATCCATCTCAAGACCACGACGGTATCCTCTGGATATCCGACGCGTCGGGTAAAATCACCGGTCGGTAGTGCTCCCCTACCAGGATCAATGTCAACAACACGATCCTCTTGCCCCGGGTTACCGCACCGGACCCACCATGTACCCGAAACGGTTCCTCCACTCCTCGAATTGGGTCTCGAAATCCATCAGCAAACTCATGGTGGACGACTCATACATCATGGGAAAAACCGCACTTTTTATTTAAAAAGAGAGAAAGCAGTTTATATAAGTTTTGCGGTTTCCCCCCCAAATCCAGAAAATCTCATGGAAATCCGAATCCAAATCATCAATAGCATGTAAAACCATGAATGTGGCATAACAATGAATAACAGTATGCATGAAGTGACAAGTAATAACTACATTGTTAAGCTGGCATATATAAGGCAGGTATACTAATATCATGTCAAATTACTAACTAACAAGCTAAGTCAAGCAATAATATTTTCTAAGGTGTACGTGACATGGCAATTACCGATGAAGATGTGTGTGAGCTGGCAAGTATGTGTACGTGGTACATACGCATCATCGGTAATGGTGCTGGTGTCCTAACAGTATGATATCAACAATGCAATAAGAAATTATAATATAAGTATGCGATGCGGAGCGAACAACAATAATGAGCGGGAGCTGAATACTAAACACAATGATACTATAAGTCAACAGTAGTGCCTTTTGAAATAACACGAATCGCGGTGTTTTGAAAATAAGGGCTACGGTGTTTTTAAGAAAAGATACTTCTTTTGAAATATCCGTAGAATCCCTTGACCTGTTTTTTAAAATACCCACGATCCGTTAGTTTTGAAATAGGTAGGAGTCTAATCTAGTCTAATAACTACACTAAACTATACGGCTGAACTAACAAGCTGAACTACAGATAAGGAAACCGCCTAACATCTGAGTCGATACATATACATACCTGTATATATATTAGTCGGTGATCCCGCCTCAATAACATCATATCCGATACCATATCTATAATCAGACATCCCAAGTCAAGAGTGCGGATCAAACATCAATATATAGCTCGTACGTAAATCCGTCGTACGGCATCCCCAAATCTGGGTACGGGTCAATATCATACTCAACCATTCTATGTATATCACTATTCACATGGTATCGTCGTCCAAAGATCCGCTATAAACATCAGGACGTACCTCAAGTACGAATCCTGCCATATCACCGATATCATAATCTCAAATCAAATCTCATCGACTCATCTCAATCCCAAGTATCATCCTCAAATCTGGTATGTGAACACATAGTCCCATACCCATGTGAACACATAACAATATAACCCCATATAAGCACATATGAAAGAAGAATGTATGCAAGTATGGGTGTGTGTGTGTAAATGTGGTGCAACCTCTACTCTAGGGTCTCGCAACACTAAACCTATCCAATCACACCTTAAAATCTATCTTTAACCAATAAACTCAACAATATATAATCAATATATACGTGTGTATACGTATTCGTATACATCACCACGAACTGCGGAGGTGCTATACGCCATCCACCCGACTTTTCCCCGTAGATATAAATCTACTCACCTGGTCCTCGCTCGCCGGTGCCGACGTCGCCACGCGTTTGCTTGTCGTCTCGAAGTCTTCGTAAGGGTACCTACATATCATAACGCACCGTATCGCATTAAAATCCGACTCATGACCAAAAAGACACACAAATCCAATATAGGTCAAAACCTATGGCTGCTTTCACAAATCAACCCAAAAACCCTCGACGTCGGCGTACAAACGCCAAACCATCTAGAAAAACCTAAACACACTCATTTGCACGATCACAAGCACTAATTATACTATAAAATAGGTTAAAATTCACAAAAACCCCAAATTCACCTTAAAAGCCATTTTTTCCGAAAATCTAGCAAGCAAAAATTACCCGTTTTAGTACAAAACCCGACGTTTAAACAAGTCTAGCGGCCATAATACTTATTAAATATCTTAAATAAGTCATAAAAACAATTTCCATAATTTAATCTCATTAAATTTCATTAACCCCAAAATTCTAGTTTATAATATACCCAATTTTAACAATTTTATAGCAAAAATGCACAACAACAATTTAGCTTGGATTTTCATGAACTAAAGTATTAAACTACAATTTATAATGTTAATGAAGTCATGAAAATCCTAATTACATTTTAAAACCCACTTAATAGACCAATTTTAAAAATCTAGTTAGCAAATTAGCATAATTATCACAATTTTAAATTAACAAATTAGCAAGTAGTAACCAACTTAGATTTTGCATACAATTACATGTTAATCTCCTCATTACAACCATAAACTAATGATAAAAACCCTAATTAAATTCAAACCCTAGTCTTGAATTTTCCAAACTTGCAATAAAACCCAATTAAACATCTAAATTGTTAACATTGAAGCAATTAAACAACAATATAAGCATAAGGTTAAAATTATACCTCATGATCCATGGATCAACATGAAATCTAGCCTCTCAAAATACTCTCTTTTCACCACAATCCATGCATGTTAGGCTAAGCTAAAATGGGTAAGAGTTGGATTTGGATTTTGGGATTTTTTTTGATGGATTTTGAGGCAATTTTGAAGAATTTTTTGAAGAGAAATGAGTGGAGAAAAGGGGGAGGGGGCTGCTGATGTAGATTTCGGCCAGGAATTTGAGGGAGAGAGGAGAGAGAGTCAAGTGGGGAAAATGATATCAAGTCAACCTAAGGTCAAAGCCCATACTTATATATTCTTTTATTCTTTCATTTCCTTTTTCTTTTCATTTCTTTTGGGCAAAACAAATGGGGAAATGAGGAGGGGGAAACATGGGCTGCTGATTTGGGGAGAGGAGAGAGGGTGTGGATGAGTGTGGGTGAGGGAAAAAATGATAAATGATATACCCCAACATCTATTTACACTAATTTCACTATTTAAGTTTTTTTCTTCAATATTTTCTAAACCGTTTTCACAAACGATTTTGTTTCAGAAATAATATTTTACATGTCAGTTTAGTGTGTCATGAATTATAAAATTTTTATCAACCCATTCTAATTTGTAATTTTCCCTAATTAAATGTATTAGGGACGGCTTAAAATAATATTAAAATAATTAATTTCGGAAAATTTTTCAGAAAATTTGAAATTTCACCAGTGGCTTAATAAACACCAAATACTAGCAATTTCATATCTAGAATATGTATATTTAATTTTATAATAAAGATATTTGTATTTTGACTTTTTACAGAAACCCCCTTATTTTACCGATTTTCCGAAATTTCACCGAAATGATTTTCAAAACGTTACACTAACATAAAGCGAATGGAACTTCTCTTCCAAGATATGGTAGGGATGATGTTACAGCCCGACCCTCCAGCTGAAGACCCTCCGATCATTGTTGGAGACGACGGAGGGGAAACATCTAATCCTCCTCCGGCTCTTTCAGCGGCCAAGGAGGAAACCATTTCCAAGAATGCTCTGGAAGACTACATAGCTCAACAGATACGAGCTCACCAGGAAAATGAAGCGGCTCACCAGAAAATTGTTAAAACTGGACGACCCTATTCGGGCTGGTATGACCAAATCAGTTACCCGCCGGGATATATGATCCCTAAATTTCATGTATATAAAGGGACGGGGAATCCACATCAGCATGTCGCTCAGTTCAAGGCTCTTTGCGATAACACTGAAGGCGATGATAAACTGTTACTTCGCCAATTCGTCGGCAGCTTAGCGGAAACGGCCTTCGAATGGTACTCGGAGCTACCTAACGACTCTGTCAAAACATTTGCGGAGATGGAGCTGCTGTTTACACAAAGATTTGCAAGCGCTAGTGAGCATACCCCAATCACCGCGTTGATCAACGCCAGGGTAAGGCCAGGCGAAACGTGGGTTCAATACGCGATACAGTGGCGAAACTTATGGTCGAAGTGCGAACAACGCATTGAAGAAGCACCTACGGTAGGCATGTTCGTGGGCACCCTTGATCCGCAAGCAACCATCTCGCAATTCATGATATTCTTCAAGCCGACTACTTTCTAAGCCTTGATTGACAAGCTAGCTCAAATGGACCAGATGGGCCATAGACCGTCTCCTTCAAAGCCGGACTCCCGAAGTGAAAAGGGGAAAGGTAAAGCGATCCTCGTCGCCAATGCTCAACAACAGCCGGGCAACTTGAAGCCGGTTGTCCGTCAAAGAAATATGCGTCCATACCTATCCCTCGAGGAGAGGCTAGGATGTCCTTACTCGTTTCCTCAAGATAAAACGAGAAGACTGTTCGAGCTGGCAGTGCGCAACAGACTCATCAATCTGCTGAGCCCAAAACGTCTGTTGCGGCCAGGCGATCTCAACAACCCTAATTATTGCCCTTACCATCAAGCAGTAAGCCATCCAATCGAAGATTGCTTCGTCTTCAAAAACTGGGTTGAAGATCAATACCAACAGGGCAATTTCGCGCTATCCGAGAACTGGAAGGTGAGCCCGCCACAGCCTCATGCTCCTAAAAGGGTAGAAGTGCCGGGAGCATCATGCTCGTTTATAGAAAAAGTTCCGCGGTTTGATGACAAGCACACAGATCTACAAAAATGTATTGACGCATCGGAAGAATATAATCAGAAGACGCTGACCCCAGTCACACTCCGAGAATTCCTCAACCACGTCCCTGAGGACGAAGGTGATAACAAAGACTCGTCGGATGAACCTGAGGATTATGTGGAAAGCTGCCATATGATCTCTCACTCGTCCAGAGACACTAAAGAAGCTCCTGACGCAGAGAAACCGGGGGAAAGTACCGAACCAGAACCTCTGAGACCATCAGACGAAATGATTGATGCATTCCTAAACGAAGCTCGACAGGAAAGCAAAACCAGCCGAGAGCGTGAACTAGCTATATTTGAAAAGGCCAGACGCCAACGTCTGGAGGAAAGAGTTGAGACATCCCGACTGGAGCAAAGCGTCCCTATCGCTAGCAAAAGAAAACTTAAAATAAGGAATCAATTCGCCAGGGCCCTGGAAATAGGAATAAAGTTGCCCTCTCTCAAAAGAAATTACCCTGGCAATATACGTCTTGATGAAGCGGACATACATCCTAATTTCTGCCTATACCATCAGAGGATTGCACACCCCACCGAGGAATGCACAGCCTTTAATAACTGGTGGCAGGGATATGTTGCCCATCGACGACACGTTCAACAAGTGAAGCGCAAGGCTCGTCGGAAACAGAAAAGTACGACATATGAGCGCAAAAGAGCCGCCAACAACTGTCACATAGCCGACACCAAGGGATCGCAAGTTATCACCTTTGGAAGCGACTCTGACGAAGAAGTCGCCCTCAACCCTCTCTTCAAGGAGTCCATTTCTAAAACGAAAGAATTAGGGAATTGCGAGAACATTCAGCCGTGCAATCGTACGCTACCCGAAAAAAATCTCGGACCCGCAAACCAGGGATCGAACAAAAAAGATAAGGGGAAGGGAAAAACAGCCCTCGTAGCCAACATTCAACAGCAATCGAGTGGCCCTAGACCGGTTGTTTGCCGAAAAAACAAGCGGCAACCCCTATATGAAAAGTTGAAACGTCCTTACTCATTTCCCCAGGATGAAACAAGGAGGCTGTTCGAACTAGCAGTGCGCAACAGACTTATCACTCTACCGAAACCGAAACACCAGCTACAACTGAATGATGTCAACGATCCTAATTACTGCCCTTACCACCAAGTATTGGTCCATCCGATCGAAAACTGCTACGTCTTCAAAAACTGGGTTGAAGACCAACACCAGCAGGGCAAGTTCGCGCTGTCTGAAGACTGGAAGGTGAGCCCGCCACAGTCTCAAGCTCCTAAAATGGTGGACATGCCGGGGGCATCATGCTCAGTCATAGAGAAAGCCCCATAGACCGAAAAGTCAATAAACTAGAGATTCGCCTCAAATACGGTGACGGTGGACCGCTATGTCCTAAAACTGGCATTGGACCGCAATGTCCTAAAACTTGCAAATGACCGAAATGTCTTTAAACTACTACCGCAGCATCCTCAGGCTAACGTGATTAAAAAAAAACAAAAAAAAAACGGTATGTCCATAAGCAAAATGGGCATGGATGAAAACCCGAAAGGGCTCCGTGAGTAAAAACAGCAGGACTACCGGCGAGTGTTTGTGAAAACCCGAAAGGGCGCAACCTCGTTAAAAGACACTTACAAGGTCCTCTCGACCTTGTAAGGAGAAACCACCTGCGTAAGATCCTTATGACTCACAGGGAAGCAACACACTTAGGGATCCTCACGATTCCTAAGGAGAAATTACACTTGCGAGATCCTCACGACTCGTAAGGAGAACTCTCTTATGGGACCCTCACGGCTCATAAGATTTGAAAGTCTTAAGTTACAGAGATCTGAACCTGTTCTTAAGCAACCCCCACAACCTTCGATAGTGCTCTACAAGCGGCTCAATACTGACCCTTGTATACAATCCATGGGCGCGAATAAACATTTCCCTAACCAAGTTCCACCCGTGACTGGGGATATGTCCATACGGTAAACAACCCTTGTAAGTCTTCTCGACTTATAAGGAGAAAACCCTTTTGTAAGATCCTTACGACTTAAAAGACTTATAAGGAGAAAACCCTTTTGTAAGATCCTTACGACTTACAGGAGAACATGCACTTAGAAATCCTCACGATTCCTAAGGAGAAAACACCTACGAGATCCTCACGACTTGTAGGGAGAAATACCTTTGTGAGACCCCTACGGCTCATGAAGTCAAAAGCCTTAGTCGACAGGATCCTAACCCTGTTTACTGAGCCACCTTTGTTCCATATCGACAGAGGCAAATGATGATTCGCTCCTGGCAATATCCCAGTTGTAGCGATGCTGATGCCTAAACCGGTATCAAATTCCAAGTCCTTTCATGGCAAATGATGATTCGCTCCTGGCAATATTTCAGTTGTAGCGATGCTGATGCTGAGATTGGCACCGGATTCCAAGTTCCGCACTCGCAATAAAAAAAATCAACGAGCTAAAAATGCATATGAAATAGCCGAAATGATGGGGCAACTCGCAATAAAAAGCAGCGAGTAAAAATAAAAAAAATAGCCGAAATGATGGGGCAACTCGCAATAAAAAGCAGCGAGTAAAAATAAAAAAAAATAAAAAAAATAGCCGAAATGATGGGGCAACTCGCAATAAAAAGCAGGGAGTAAAAATAAAAAATAAATAGCCGAAATGATTGGGCACCGCGAAAAATAGCCGAAATGATTGGGCAATCGCGACCTTCGCGATGTAAAAACTGAAATGATAGAGCATCGTGGAAAGAAATAAAATAAAATATATATAATGAAATTTTTGCCTTACAGGTGAGATCACATTGATCCCTGTATACAATCCAGGGGCTCAAACAAAGAGGGAACCATACCTTCCCAACAGGCTCCACCAGAAAGCGGAGCCAAGTCTTGACGGCAACTCATATAAAGCCTGAAAGACAATCGGAGATCATCTTCTACCAGTGCAAAGTGGTCACCACCTAGACGTTCGTCTCGATACAATAGACGAGATGTCACTACAACATCCTTCCCCAACAGGATTCGGACACACCAAAGCAAACGAAGCGAAGGCTAAATTCCTAGCTTCAGGGTCTTAACGGCAACTCATATAAAGCCTGAAAGATAATCGGAGAACATTTCGCACAAGCGCGGAGTGGTCACTACCTCGACGTTCGTCTCGATATAGCAGACGCAACACCACCAAAAGGAGCCACGGTAAAATCCCTAGTTCCAAACCTCGACGGTTCACCAGCAACCCAGAGACAACCACGACATTCGTCTTGATACAGCAGACGCAATGCCAGCAAATGAAGCAAATGCCAAATTCCTAGCTTCAGGATCTTGACGGCAAGTCATATAAAGCCTGAAAGACAATCGGAGATCATCTCGTACAAGCGCGGAGTGATCACCACCTCGACGATCGTCTCGATACAGCAGACACAATGTCAACAAATGAAGCAAAGGCCAAATTCCTAGCTTCAGGGTCTTGACGGCAAGTCATATAAAGGCTGAAAGACTATCGGTGATCATCCCACACTAGCGTGGAGTGGTTATGACTCATCGGGGCTCTCCAAAATGAGCCTAACCTCAAGTAAAAAGCGACATGGTAAAATTCCTAACGCTTGCTCTTCCGACGGTCAAACTGCCTAGGAGGATTGCTTGAAGACGTCTTGTCCAGCCCCCGAAGGGATCAGAGACACGGCAGTCGCAGGGCTACTCGAACAGCATAATTGCCTATCGAGGGATACATCAGCCAATGCGACGGTACGACGGGCAAAACCCTAGTACCATAGACCCTAACGGACCTCTGTCGTAAAGAGCAGAGGTTAACTGTGATGTTAGGATATGCTTGCGAGAACTTCTCGATTCGTCTCGACTCGTGAGGAAATTGATGTCTTCGCGAGAACTTCTCGATTCGTCTCGACTCGTGAGATAAAGCCTTAGGCAGCGGAGATCAAAAAACCTGTTTCCTAAGCACTGGGTGTTCCCCTCCGAACGGCGGCCAAGACAAGGACGTCTTGCCTGAGATTCGGGGCAGATGCTATTTGGTTTTATCCGTCCACCTCTCTAAAGATGCCAAGTTGATTTATGGCACCGTGTATCGGAGGTTTAGACGGATGCGGCCGATGTAGCAGACTTTGTCAGATTTCCCCTCGCTTGAGGGGTTTTTGATTGTGGGGACGCTCTTCCCTGCAGGCGCAATCCCCTGCAGTTAATTACGCTACCGCATCGCGGTAACAACTTTCTCCTTCTCCATAATTTCACTTCGTGTCGTGGGTGTCTGTTTTGTTTGTGGTTGCCCGTGGATTGTATACGGAGACTAATTTATGTCGTCGCCCGTAGGACGGGGATTAGTCCAAATCCGTATTTTCTTAGATTTGGGTTTGGGATTTTGGTTTAAGGATACGTTAGCCATGTTTGAGGCTAAGATCAACTTAAACGTTTGTTAAGGATACGTTAGTCCAATTTGAGACTAAGATCAACTTAACGGGATCGTTTAGATCCGACAAAAGAGCATTTGGGCTCTATTGTTCCAGTTTAGGGACATAGTGGTCCATGTTCCTGTTTAGGGACGTGGTGGTCCATGGATAGTTTAAGGACGTTGCGGAACCCAGAATGAAAGGGGCGATCTCGGTTTTGACTATTGCCGCGGCATACCCACTTGGACCCCTTGGATCCCAAATCAATATGCTCCAAGATGGTGAATGTAAAATAGTGGAGTTTAATGGTTTCGTAGATATGCGAATGGGTGTAAGCCTCGCTGCCTTGACTTGAGTAAATATTCACCCAATAAGTGGGACAGCCTAACCTAAAAAGGTCCATGACCAGTTTAGGGACATGGTGGTCCATTGCCAGTTTAGGGACATGATGGTCCATTTGACATATGGCCGCCGGGACCCGTCACCTCTCTGACGTCGTTGAAGGATTACAACGATAGGTGTCAGAGGAGTTCAGAGATGTACCCTTGAACCGGAGTTGTTTGGAGGATCTATAGTCCAATTTGGGACTAGAGTCTGTTTGAAGGTTTAAGGACACGTTAGCTATGTTTGAGGCTAAGATCAACTTAAACGGGATTATTTAGATCCGACAAAAGAGCATTTGGGGGCTCTATTGTTCCAGTTTACGGACATGATGGTCCTCTGCCAATTTAGGGACATGGTGGTCCAACATTCCCATTTTGGGGACGGATGTTAGTTTAAGGATGTTTCGGTCCACGAGTTTAAGGACCCCGCAGTCCGTATTGATGTGTGGTTGTCGGGACCCATCACCTCTCTGACATCGTTAAAGGATTACAACGATAGGTGTCAGAGGAGTTCAGAGATGTACCCTTGAACCGGATGTAAATTGATTTAAGAGAGCAGCCGTGCTCAGTCAGTTTAATTTGAGGACTTACGGCCATGATTGGGCTAAGTCCAGTTGAAAATATTCAACGTTTTTATTTGCATTTGGCCTATTAGGCCTTTACTGGGGCTCTGCCCCTGTTTAAGAATGCATAGCATTTTATTTTGTTTGGGCTCTGCCCTTTTATAAATGATGCAAAGCATCTATTTTGTTTGGGCTCTGCCCTTTTTATAAATGATGCAGAGCATCTCATCTTGTTTGGGCTCTGCCCTTTTAATGCATTGCATTTTTGTTTGGGCTATGCCCTTTTAATGCATTGCATTTTATTTTGGCCTGCTAGGCCTTTTTGATTTGGGCTCTGTCCCTTTATAAATGATGCAGAGCATCTGATTTGGCCTGTTAGGCCCCTTTTTAGTTGGGCTTGGCCCTTCTGTAAGTAATGTAGAGCATTAATTATCTGACAGTGACTTGTTAGGCGCTTTGCGCCAGTTATTGAGCGCAAGCGCATGTGGAGGTGACACGTGTCATGCTCTGGTAAGCGCAAGCGCAACAGCGCAGTGCGCTGCGTCAGTGCGCTGCGCTGTTGCGCTGCTGACACGTGGCGCGCTCTGATGAGTTGCGCCAACCTCAGAGAGCAATGCTTTATCTTAAAAGCGCATAGCGCAAGTGGTCTTGGAGATGACACGTTGCGCTCTCTGGTGGCTTGCCCCAACCCAGGAGCGCAACAGTGCAATTTTTGCAAGTGCAAGGCACTGTTATTATTTTGATCAATTTCAGATCAAAGAAAACAAGTTTTTCTTGTTTTCAAAGAACCAGTGGTTCATAAAAAAGTGCAAGGCACTATAATTATTTACTTTTTATTGAAGATCATTGATCTTGTTCTTAGATCAATGATTTATTCAGAAGAGACTCTTCTCTTTTATAAAAGTTTTTACCTTTCTGAATTCTCCTCAAAGTTCTTGTGAGAGCTCTTGTGAATTCTCTCTGTTTTCCTCTCTGTGTTGATGTCTTTTGGACTTGGGGTCTAGGGGCCTTTTTATAGTGCCAATTAGTTTGTTAAATTGATTAGAGAGAACTTTCTCTGAGTGATTTGGGGATTTTTCCCCACCGTTGGATCTTTGATCTAAGGGCTTCTATTTTACAAAAGACGATCTTCTTGTTTTAACAAGAACAGAAAGATCTTACTGGAATTTAATTCTGTTTGGCGCAAGCGCCCCCAGCACTTGACACGTGTCACGCAGCGCAGAGCGCAGCGCAGAGCGCAGCGCAGCTGCGCTTGCGCAGCTGCGTTGCCACGTGTCGCGCAGCGCACAGCGCAGCGCAGCTGCGCTGCCACGTGTCGCGCAGCGCTCACAACTGCGCTGACACGTGTCGCGCAGCGCACAGCGCAGCGCAGCTGCGCTGCCACGTGTCGCGCAGCGCAGAGCGCAGCGCAACTGTGCTAGCGCAACTGCGCTGCCACGTGGCGCGCAGCGTAAAGCGCAAGTCAGCTGAAGCTTTGCTTCTTTTATTATTTTAATTTTAATTTTCAAAACAGAGCTTTGCTCTGATTGGGGGAAACAGAAGCGTTGCTTCGTTTCCCGCCTTAGAATTTGAACAGAGCTTTGCTCTGATTGGGGTAAACAAATGCCCCCCCACCATTGTGCTTACGTGGCCCCCAAACGTGAGCGCAGCGATGGCAAAATTCCAACCGTCGCGGCAACTTTTGGAAGTTGAAAGGGCATTTGATGCCTATAAATTGGACCTTTGGTCCCTTAGATGATTTTCATCTTCGAAATTTTACTTTCAGAACTCAGAGCCCTGCTCTTTAGTTTCAAGAACTTCAAGAGTTAAACTCTTAAAACTTTTAGGTGAAAATTTTGATTTGAATTAAATTAAATTAAATTAAATTAATTTTCATTGACAGAGCCTTGCTCTCAATAGATCCCTGATATAAAGAAAACCCATTTAGGGTTTCACTCAGCAGAGCTTTGCTCTATAGGTCTAAAGAGATCTAAAGAGAACTAAAGAGAACCCTGTTAGGATTCCATCAATAGAGTTCTGCTTTCATTTATAATTTCTTGATTCATTAATGGAGCTTTGCTCCTTTTAAATTAGATAGCAGAACTCCTAAGAGTTGCTAATTTTTGGTCGATTTTCTTTTATAGGAGTGATGGACGCCCATATGTACGACCTCGACGAGATTATCTCCTACGGGGATATCCGCCGACTCGGCCATTCCCAAAATCGAGAATTTACTAATGCCGAATGTGCAGAGATCATGAGTCGCTTCGACGCATACAACGGTCAACTGCTTCCCCGACGTTCCTCCCTCCTGAAGCTTATTGTGGGAGCCATCTGGGAATCTCTCCCCTTATTCTGTTCCGGTGTGCCGCTTAGGGCGTTGGATGCCGCTGAGGATAAAGTGCACTCGGTGTACCTGATGAACTTAATCTCAAAGAGACGGCGAGACAATCTTGTCGATCTCCTGCACCAGGCTTTCCAACAGTTTGCCATACTTGCTACTTACTGGAGGGAGGAGGACATCTGTAGGGACCCCGACGCTTGTGCTCGCGAAAGAAAGCACACCAGGATGGTTCGCCAGGCTTGGAAAGTTTTAGATAAGGTTAGTTTCGAATTCCTTAACCCATGTCCTGGGTCCGAGGTTATACCGTTGTAAGCATTTCAATAATGTTGTTTATTTCTGTATGATTGTAAGAACCCTTTGCAATATGAATGGAAAATTTCTTATTTCCGCTTGTCTCATTTCTCGTTCTGAGTCTTTTGCGCACGCATGAATGTATGTGTCTCGAACGCTTGATCAAATGCAAATCGGATGTTCTTTCTGTCATTTTCTTCTTTCTTCTATTATCAATGCACTGCTTTAGTAAACATGGTTGACAAATGACAGAGCGAGCATCTTGTCTCGGCTTCTTCAAGAGGTAATGATGGCTTAGGCCACAGGTTTCAGGTCTGCTACCTAAGGCCTTGAACCTTATGAGCCATGAGGGTCTCATAAAGAATTTTCTCCCTACGGATCGAGAGGATCTCGTAGGTGCATTTTCTCCTTAGGAATCGTGAGGATTCCTAAGCGTGCTTCCTCTTGAAACTCGTAAGGATTTCACAAGAGAATTTATTCCCTTACAAGTCGTGAGGACCCGCAAGTGATGGGTGAAGTTGTCCTTATCCGCATTTCACGGAGTCTGGAGTTGCTCTGGATGTTTCTCACGGGTTCACTGCCGTGTTCTGCGAGGACCAGGATCCGCTCTGGACGTTTTCCACAGGGTCAGGATTGACATAAGCCGCGTTCCACGTAGCCAGGAATTTTTGCTCTAGATACTTCATACGGGTTCACTGCCGCGTTAGGCGAGGACTAGGCTCCACTCTGGATGCTTCGCACGGGTTCACTGCCGTGCTCTGCGAGGACCAGGATCTGCTCTGGACGTTTTCCACGGGGTCAGGATTGACATAAGCCACGTTCCACGTAGCCAGGAATTTTTTCTCTAGATGCTTCACACGGGTTCACTGCCGCGTTAGGCAAGGACTAGGCTCCGCTCTGGATGCTTCGTACGGGTTCACTGCCGTGCTCTGCGAGGACCAGGATCTGCTCTGGACGTTTTCCACGGGGTCAGGATTGACATAAGCCGCGTTCCACGTAGCCAGGAATTTTTTGCTCTAGATGCTTTCCACGGGTTCACTGCCGCGTTAGGCAAGGACTAGGCTTCGCTCTGGATGCTTCGCACGGGTTCACTGCCGTGCTCTGCGAGGACCAGGATCTGCTCTGGACGTTTTCCACGGGGTTAGGATTGACATAAGCCGCGTTCCACGTAGCCAGGAATTTTTGCTCTAGATGCTTCACACGGGTTCACTGTCGCGTTAGGCAAGGACTAGGCTCCGCTCTGGATGCTTCGCACGGGTTCACTGCCGTGCTCTGCGAGGACCAGGATCTGCTCTGGACGTTTTCCACGGGGTCAGGATTGACATAAGCCGCGTTCCACGCAGCCAGGAATTTTTTTGCTCTAGATGCTTCACACGGGTTCACTGCCGCGTTAGGCAAGGACTAGGCTCCGCTCTGGATGCTTCGCACGGGTTCACTGCCGTGCTCTGCGAGGACCAGGATCCGCTCTGGACATTTTCCACGGGGTCAGGATTGACATAAGCCGCGTTCTACGTAGCCAGGAATTTTTTTTTGCTTTAGATGCTTCACACGGGTTCAATGCCGCGTTAGGCGAGGACTAGGCTCCGCTCTGGATGCTTCGCACGGGTTCACTGTCGTGCTCTGCGAGGACCAAGATCTGCTCTGGACGTTTTCCACGGGGTCAGGATTGACATAAGTCGTGTTCCACGTAGCCAGGAATTTTTTGCTCTAGATGCTTTCCACGGGTTCACTGCCGCGTTAGGCAAGGACTAGGCTCCGCTCTGGATGCTTCGCACGGGTTCACTGCCATGCTCTGCGAGGACCAGGATCTGCTCTGGACGTTTTCCACGGGGTCAGGATTGACATAAGCCGCGTTCCACGTAGCCAGGAATTTTTTTTTCTCTAGATGCTTCACACGGGTTCACTGCCGCGTTAGGCGAGGACTAGGCTCCGCTCTGGATGCTTCGCGCGGGTTCACTGCCGTGCTCTGCGAGGACCAGGATCCGCTCTGGACGTTTTCCATGGGGTCAGGATTAACATAAGCCGCGTTCCGCGTAGCCAGGAATTTTTGTTGATTATATCCGCATTTCGCGGAGTTGAGATTTGACTCTCTGTGGGAGTACATCGTCGAGTCATGGAACTGGGAGTTGCCGCTGTTCCGCTTTGCTTGATGTTGTGTCTGCTGTAATGAGACGAGTGTTGAGAGGATCTCTAGGCTGTCTGTGAACCATCGAGATTTGGCTTCTTCTCATGATGAAACCTGGGGAGGAGGAGTGTCATTCTTTCTTTGTTTGTGCCCCTAGATTGTATACAGGGATTGATGCAGCATCACCTGTAGGGCAAAAATTTCATTTTTATTTTATTTCTTTTTCTGCGATGCTCTATCATTTCAGCTTTTATATCGCGAAGGTCGCGATTACCCCATCATTTCGGCTATTTTTCGCGGTGCCCTATCATTTCGGCTATATATTTTATTTTTTTTGCTCGCTGTTTTTTATTGCGAGTTGCCCAATCATTTCGGCTATTTTGTATACATACATTTTTACTTGCTGAGGTCGTTGCAAGTTGCCCCATCTTTTTGGCTATTTCATATGCATTTTTGGCTCGCTGATTTTTTGCCACGAGTATGGAACTTGGAATCTGGTGCCAATCTTAGCATCAGCATCGCTGCGACCAGAATTTTGCCAGGAGCGAATCATCATTTGCCATGAAAGGACTTGGAATTTGATACCGGTTTAGGCATCAGCGTCGCTACAACTGGGATATTGCCAGGAGCGAATCATCATTTGCCTTTGTCGATGTCGAACAAAGGTGGCTTAGTAAACAGGGTTAGGGTCCTGTCGACTAAGGTTTTTGACTTTATGAGCCGTAAGGGTCTCACAAAGGTATTTTTCCCTACAAGTCGTGGGGATCTTGTAGGTATGTTTTCTCTTTAGGAATCGTGAGGATCCCTAAGTGTATGTTCCCTTGCAAGTCGTAAGGATCTTACAAGAGGATTTTCTCCTTATAAGTCGAGAGGACTTACAAGGGTTGTTCATCGTGCAAACATATCCCTAGTCACGGATGGGACTTGGTTAGGAAAATATTTATTTGCGCCCGTAGATTGTATACAAGGGTCAGTATGAGCTGCTTGTAGGGCCATATCGGAGGTTGTGGGGGTTGCTTAAGAACAGGTTCAGGTCTCTGTAACTTAAGACTTTCAAATCTTATGAGCCGTGAGGGTCCCATAAGAGAGTTCTCCTTACGAGTCATGAGGATCTCGCAAGTGTAATTTCTCCTTAGGAATCGTGAGGATCCCTAAGTGTGTTGCTCCCTTGTGAGTCGTAAGGATCTCACGCGGGTGGTTTCTCCTTACAAGGTCGAGAGGACCCTGTAAGTGTCTTTTAACGAGGTTGCGCCCTTTCGGGTTTTCACAAATACTCGCCAGTAGCCCTGCTGTTTTTAATCACGGAGCCCTTTTGGGTTTTCATCCGTGCCCATTTTGCTTATGGACATACCGTTTTCTTTTCTTTTCTTTTTTTATTTATTCTTTTTATTCTTTTTTCTAACGAGGTTGCGCCCTTTCGGGTTTTCACAAACACCCGCCGGTAGCCCTGCTGTTTTTACTCATGGAGCCATTTCAGGTTTTCATCCGTGCCCGTTTTGCTTGTGGACATACCCGCGTTTTTTTTGCACGTCAGCCCGAAGATGCTGCGGTAGTAGTTTAAAGACGTTTCGGTCATTATCCAGTTTTAGGACATAGTGGTCCACCGTTAGTTTAAGGACGTTTCAGTCCGCCGTTGCCGTATTTGAGACGAATCTCTAGTTTACTGACTTTTCGGTCTAAGGGGCTTTCCCTGTGAATGAGTATGATGCCCCCGGCGTGTTGATTAGTCGAATATATTGCATATTTTAGCCGGCAATTTCCTCATCATTTGCATCCATATAGAAGTGTTCGGCATTCATATTTTTACATATTAGCAAAACTGTCGCAAAATATCAGATTGCATGTATTAGACTCTGAAACCGACACTATAAAGGAAATTGACCACATTTCATGGCATCGCATCATTCCTATATTGCGCAACACTTGTTTTGAGATCTGTGCAGGAATATCCAAACGAAAGGCCAAAATTTACATGGTACCGATCAAACATTACGCCAACTCAATGATTTCAATTCTGGTATCAATCCAAAGGGACAAATACAAATCAACATATCAGATAAAGCTCCAAATATTAGCCCAAGACCACTGCAAAAAGACCAAAGCCCAAGGAGCCAACATGGCCGCGGAACCGCGGCCGGAGCCTGCTTGCGCCGCGGTTCCGCGGCCGTCTTACCACTTCATCCACCAATTTTTGCTGCACAATGCTTCACTCAGGGCCCAAATTCAGCTCATATACTTCAAATTCCAGAAGACTCCAGAGACTTCTGCCAGATCAGCAAGCTTTAGGACCAATACTAAACAAGCCTATCATTCTAGAAACTTCTCCCTAAACCCTAGCTTAAACCCTAAGCTAAACCTAACTAACTACTTCTAGAAGTCTTTCAACAAACTTTTGGAGGGAACTTCTATTTTCAAACTCAAGGTTTAGGGTTTGGGAAATCTATAAATAGGACCTTAGGCTCACTTGTAAAATAATTATCCATTCATTGAAATTGATTGATCCATTCTATCTCTTTTCTTCATCTTCTTCCACAAGTCTAGTGAGAGGGCTTGTGTGAAACCCTAACCCTAATTCCAATCAAAAGCCAAGAACCCGAGTACCCATCAAGCAAGAAGCCTTGCAACCTTTTATGAGCCGAGCCGATCTTCAACAGAGCAAGTGGTCCAAGCCGATCCGCGACTCACGGAGCCGAGCGACGCCAATTCAACAATTTAGTTCTTCCTCTTGTAGTTCTTGAGCGACTGTAATCAAATTGTTGATATAAATAAAAGATGATATTCTTTTATCTTGTTTTCTTTAAATTCTCGCATCATGATATCTTTTCAATTCTTGAATACTTTCTGTGTGATGATGTTTGAGTAATACTCCGCTCGTCGAGGAGTCGAGACGATCAATAGAATGATGATGTAATATATCTTAAATCGATTCTTGAGTCCTACGAGTTTTGTAAATCCTAGCAAGTTCAAGAATCGACGACCCAATTCGTTGCGATGCTTTCTTGATTGATATCGCTTGAGATTGGGGAGTTACGATCGTTTCTTGAAATTGTTAGAGGCTAGAATGCGAATGATATCGACGAAAGAACAAGGGTTAAACGATGAAACCCTAGTTTCATCAAGAAAGCCCTAACTCTCGTCGATCATCATCGATCTAGTATCAATCCTTCGAAGGACAAGAACACGAAATCTTGAAATTACATCATGTCTATAGATCCGATCGATTCCTACGAGCCTCATTTAGATTCTTGACATTTTGGTTGGAAATATCATCGAAACACCGATTCTTGATTTGTTTATCAGTTTCTTGATTCTTGATTAAACATCGTGACACCTGAATCAATCGATAAATTCTTGAATCATGTTTTCTTTTCCTTTCGATTAACTTTTCAATTCAAACAAATTAAATACAAAAACGAATCGCACAATCCCTGTGGACGATCCGCACTCGCTTACGATCTACAACTGACACCGTAGTTGATTGCGGTCAAATATAATTCTTTGATTGTGAACTTGATTCAATTTTCTAATTACCGACACAAAGAGACTCTTATCGATTTGATTTAGTTACTCAGTCTCGCATTTTACGAACAATCAAATGGTGCCGAAATCGAGGACTATTTGAATTGATTCTTTTACTTTTTACACCCAATCAAGAAAAACATTTCAATCAAAATGGCGCCGTTGCCGGGGACTATTTGATTTGATAAACGCATCCTAGAATTTCATAACAATCAAAATGGCGCCGTTGCCGGGGATCGCGCGCTAATTCGTTTCATATTATAGTTTGAATTGAAAGAATTATTCCATTGTTATTTTGAGATCAAAATTCGTGCAAACCCTAAACGATTTGTTGTGGTTCATTGCAAGGAAATCTGGAGCTGTTTGGAAATTGAAGAGAATTTTTGGGATATACCAGAGAGCAGAGGGAGTCTACAGAAGCTCTCTGGTGAAGTTTTGTGCAGTGATCCCATCATTCAACCGCGGAAGCGCGGCATAAGGAGGGATTCGCGGCGGAACCGCGGCATCTTGGGGGGATCTCTGCAAAATTTTTGTCTCAGGTATTTTCTTACCTTCTCCTCTCTCCTCTTTTTAGCTCCAACTAACAGTTTCTGCAGGATTCTTTGCAAATAATCACAGCGCCGCAAAAGCAAAATTAAATTTGTGCGTGATTTTGATTTCTTGGTTGTTTGCATTCTAAATACGGAAATTAAGGGGCACGGCCAAATCCATATTAGGTGGGGATTTCATTACCCTTCGTAGGCCCCGAAAATCACAAAACTTGCATCCGCATTGACCCACATTAACTAAAAGAAATCTAGAGAAGACTCTAAGAACTGTCGCGCTCAATTAGGACAAGAGAAGGCCGTGGGTAATTCATTACTTATCCGCATTTTCTTGTGTGCCTAAGGCGAGTGTGTCTAAGGCTAGTGGTTTTTAATTAGGCCCACTACTTACGTAGTGGAGTACCTTCCCACTTACCTGGCACTTATCCGGCCACAGGGGGACAAAGAGGCAGTGGAGGATTCTATCCTGCGACTTGTCTTTTGGCAGTTAGGAGCGGTCTAGAGCCGGACCTAGGTGACCACTAGATTCTAGGGTTGTGTGCTGCATTTGTTTTGTCGCATCATTTTTTCAAAATCCGTCCCTTTTTCAAAGCAAACACCACATTCATTCATTACCCCTAATTATAAGTCAACGCTGCCACTTGTACTAACCCTTTTTAGTGCAAGATAGGCTGGACACGGGATTCTAGTGCCCGTTTAGTCCGCGTGCCCTTTATCGACTCCGAAGTCGATATTTCTCCATTTACCTTTTCTTTACCCACTACCACACCCACACCGATGGATCCGAATCCATCAAACTTCTTTAACCCTAATCTGCCGCCGTCCGTTGGTGGGCAGAATCCACCCCGCATCTCTCTCCAGGAGAGGTGCTACCCTATTCGAGGTCCTCTTTCGACCTGCTTATCCACACCACCAGCCAATGGGGATAACTTTGAGATTAAGCCCCAGTATATCAATCTTTTACCAAAATTCCACGGACTCGAGACTGAGGACGCTTATGTTTTCATTACCAAATTTGAAAACGTATGCGCAATGATGGGTACGTCACAACTTTCAGTGGATGCTATGCGTCTACGACTTCTTCCATTTACTTTGTGCGATATAGCCGAGAAGTGGCTATATAACACTACCACACACTCTATTACGAATTGGGAAGAATTCGTCGCGGCATTCCTTAAGAAATTTTACCCAATACAAAAGACAGCTCGAATCCGTAGCGAACTGAATCAATTTGCCCAGCTCCCTACTGAACCATTTTCAAAATGGTTTGAACGTTTCAAGGATCTATTGGTTCAGTGTCCTCATCACAGCATCCCGAGATGGGAGCTTTGCCGAATCATTTATGAGGGCATTAACCCAAACACTAAACAGAACCTTGAAAACATGTGTCAAGGTACTTTTATGACCAAAGATGATGGGGAAGCTTGGAAGTATTTAGAAGAGTTCGCTGAAAAATCACTACAGTGGGAGAGTGGAACCCAACCATTAAATAAGGGTGGCGTACACCAAATAGATGTGTCCATAGGTGTTCGAGCTGAAATGGCAGCAATGCAAAAGAAGCTCGACGCTATGGAACACAAATTTGCAGCAGCCTCCCTAAATCCAGTGTCGCTCCCCAAAACTGTTTGTGGGTGCTGTTCTGATCCGTCTCATTTAACGGAAGAATGTCCATTAAACTCTGCGTTTCAAGGTCACGAGCATTCTAATGCCGCATTTCAAAGACCTCGAAACGATCCATATTCTTCCACGTACAATCAGGGTTGGAGGAATCACCTGAATTTCGCTTGGAACCAAAACCAATCTCAAAACACGGTTCCAAACACGAATAATTTTCAAAAGGCTCTTCCTCCACCACAACAGCAACCCCTTCAACTCACTCAGCACCCCTATCAGTCACAAAACTTCCAAAATCAGGTCAACACTCCTGCACAGTCTAATCCTATGACCTGTTCTGACGAGTTCTCTCAATTCACTCAAACCATGAAATCACTTTTGTCAAATTTCATAGAGGTTTCGGCTGAGGTTAGATCTTCTGTCAGTGAGATAAAGAAAAACTCAGCGTCCCAAGCTGAGAGTATCAGAACGATGAAAGCTGAAATCGCACGACTTAAAGCCGAAATGAGTGCGAGAGAAAAAGGGAAACTTCCCTCTCAACCCCTATAGAATCCTGGGCATTACAATGTAAATGCCATCACAACGTTGAGATCGGGAAGAGTGCTGAACAATCATGTCGGGGAAGGTATTGATGATACTGAAAATCATATCAACACCCCGGCAGAAACCTTTCCACACACACACATTTCTCCTTCTAATCCTTCTTCTTCTACCACACCACTTTCTCGCGAGCCTATTCTCCATTTCCCACTAGGCTCGACACCTCAGTATAGCCCTTCTAGTTCTCCACAGACGGTCCCCACACCTCTTTTGGGATCTCGTCTACCCCCTCTTTCTTCTCCTGTGATGGACCCAGCGCTTATTGCGAAAGCTCCTTACCCGAACTGGTTAAGGGCTAATAGAACGAGTCCTCATATGGAGAAAATTTTGGAAATGTTCAAACAGGTTAACATCAATATCCCTCTCCTAGATGCGATTCAACAAGTCCCCGCTTATGCGAAAATTCTTAAGGACTTGTGCACTAGGAAGAGGAAGACTCAAGTGCCGAAGAAGGTCTTCATGTCTAATAATATCAGCACTGCTTTTATTCCCCAGCTACCAAAGAAACGAAAGGACCCAGGATGTCCTACAATATCGATTTCGATTGGGGGTAAAAACATAAATCGTGCTCTTTTAGACCTTGGCGCAAGTGTTAACCTGCTCCCTTATTCTGTCTATGAGCAATTAGGGATTGGAGAGCTGAAACCTGCTCACTGCACTCTCCAGATGGCAGACCGATCTATCACCAAACCAAGGGGTGAATTAGAGGATGTGTTGATAAAGGTCGGGGAATTTGTTTTCCCTGTAGACTTCATTGTGCTCGACACACATCCTGTAGCAAACCCCCGGGGCCAAATTCCGGTGATTCTGGGTCGTCCTTTCCTTGCCACTTCCAACGCTGTTATAAATTGTAGAAATGGTTCAATGAACTTATCATTTGGAAATATGACCATTGAACTAAACATCTACAAAGTTGGAAGTCAGCCATCAGAACCCTCTGCTCATATTTTAGATGTGTGCTCTGTCCACGAGATCGCTCCCGATAGTTGTGGAGCTGAGGATCTTTGCTTTCTAGATCTCGACGACATTACCACATCTTTGCTTGATCTTACACATGATCTTAGTGAGGACACTTTACCTACACTTGAGTCCTGCACTCCTGATTTTTCTCCACCCGAGTCTGTATCTTTCACAGGCTCTGAGCTTCTTTGTAAATCCAAAAATCACTCAATGATCCCTCCTTCTATCATTTCTCTGCCCGAATTAGATCTCAAAATTTTACCTTCTCACCTTAAATATGCGTATCTAGGTGAGAATGAGTCTTTACCGGTTATAATATCCGCTTCTCTTGCATCAGAGCAAGAGAATGCACTTTTATCGGTATTGAGATCTAACAAAGAGGCGTTTGGTTGGAGTATGGCGGACATCAAAGGGATTAGTCCCTTGATTGTTGAATATCATATACATGTGATGGATGATGCCAGACCGACCCGAGAACCACAGAGACGGTTGAATCCCGTCATGAAGGAAGCGGTAATGAAAGAGATCGTCAAATGCTTAGATAATGGTATTATATACCCCATCTCCGATAGCCAGTGGGTGAGTCCTATACATGTCGTTCCTAAGAAATCCGGCATCACTGTTATTACCAATGAGGCAAATGAGTTGATTCAGACATGCGCCCAAACTGGGTGGCGTGTATGTATTGATTATAGAAAACTCAATGCTGCCACGAGGAAAGACCACTTTCCTCTACCATTCATTGATCAGATGCTGGAACGCTTAGTGGGACGAGAGTATTATTGTTTTATGGACGGATACTCGGGCTACAATCAGGTCCCCATCGCCAAAAAGGATCAAGATAAAACCACTTTTACTTGTCCTTTTGGTATCTTTGCTTACAGTCGCATACCATTTGGGTTATGCAATGCTCCCGCCACCTTTCAGCGGTGTATGATGGGGATATTCTCTGATATGGTGGAGAATTTTCTGGAGATCTTTATGGACGATTTCTCGATTTTTGGAGACTCTTTTTCTGATTGCCTATCGAATCTTGACGCTGTTCTTACTCGTTGCAAAAAGAAGAACTTGACTGTGAACTGGGAAAAATACCATTTTATGGTCCAAGAAGGAATAGTACTTGGACATGTCATTTCACAGAAAGGCATTGAGGTTGACAGAGCTAAGATAGATGTCATTCAAAACCTCCCTCATCCCAAAAGCGTCAAAGATATTCGATCTTTCCTTGGCCATGCGGGCTTTTATAGGAGATTCATTAAGGACTTTAGCAAAATTGCTAGACCTTTAACTCTTCTCCTGGCCAAGGATACGACCTTCCATTTTGACTCGGACTGCGAGACAGCTTTCGACTCACTTAAACACTCACTCACTTCAGCCCCCGTGTTATCATCACCAAACTGGGACTACCCCTTTGAGCTGATGTGTGACGCATCTGACTTTGCAGTAGGTGCAGTCTTAGGACAGCACATCGAAAAGATGCCACACGTGATATACTATGCAAGTAAGACCCTGAATGATGCTCAAATCAATTATACAACCATAGAAAAAGAACTTTTAGCGGTTGTATTTGCATTAGAAAAATTCAGGCCTTACTTAATTGGCTCACCTATAGTTGTGTATACTGACGATTCCGCTTTAAAACATCTTCTGGCGAAGAAAGATGCAAAAGGTCGACTAATACGTTGGATCCTTCTGTTACAAGAATTCGATCTTGTTATCAAAGATAAAAAAGAATGTGAAAACGTAGTAGCCGACCATCTTTCACGCATCTCTTCTTCCCCTGTAACCCTGCCGATCAATGATTCGTTCCCTGACGAACAACTCTTGTGCGTATCCAATGAACCATGGTTCAGGGATATTGTGAACTATCATGCCACGGGACTGATACCCAGCGATTGGTCAAAACAGGACAAATACCGTTTTCTATCCCAAGTAAAACACTTTTACTGGGATGAACCCTATCTGTTTAAATATTGTCCTGATCAGATCATTCGCTGGTGTGTCCCGAATGAAGAGTTCAAGAGTGTTCTTTCATTTTGTCATGATCAGGCCTGTGGGGGTCACTTTGGTCCTAGAAAGACAGCGGAAAAGGTTTTGCAATGTGGATTTTATTGGCCGACCTTATTCAAGGACGCATTTGACTATTGCAAAACCTGTACACAATGTCAGTACACGGGTAGAATATCCCAGAGGAATGAAATGCCTCAGCAACCTATTCTGGTTGTTGAAATATTCGATGTTTGGGGCATTGATTTTATGGGTCCCTTTCCCAACTCCTTTGGGAATTTGTACATATTGCTGGCGGTTGATTATGTCTCAAAGTGGGTAGAAGCCATTCTATGTCGCACTAATGATAAGAAAGTTGTCATTAAGTTCTTAAAAGAGAATATCTTTTCGCGATTTGGACACCCACGCGCTATCATTAGCGATAATGGGACACATTTCTGCAACAGATCTTTCGAGACTCTGATGCGAAAATACTCAATCAACCACCGAATTTCTACACCCTATCATCCCCAAACAAGCGGGCAGGCTGAAATCTCAAACAGACAAATCAAACTTATCCTGGAGAAAACTGTTGCTAAAAATAGAAAAGACTGGTCGACCAAACTGACGGATGCTCTTTGGGCATTCAGAACTGCATTTAAAACCGACCTAGGAATGTCTCCATATAGGATAGTGTTTGGAAAAGCATGTCATTTACCCGTCGAGATAGAGCATAAAGCATTGTGGGCTATAAAAGAAATAAATTGTGATCTAAACCTTGCTTGCAACTTTCGGAAGCTGCAACTTAATGAGCTAAGCGAACTCCGCGATGAAGCTTATGATAACTGTTGAACGTTGGCCTCGAGGGCTATTTTTTCCTTTCCTTTAACCTTTTTGCTCGATCCTTTGTTTGCGGGGCCGAGATTTTTTCCGAGTAGCGTGCGATTGCACGGCTGAATGTTCTCGCAGCTCCTCAATTCTTTCATTTTTGAAATGGATTCCTTGAGGAGAGGGTTGAGGGCAGCTTCTTCGTCAGAGTCGCTTCCAAAGGTGATAATTTGCGATCCCTTGGAGTCGGCTATATGACAGTCGGCGGCGGCTCTTTTGCGCTCATCTATCGCATTTTTCTGATGTCTACGAGCTCCACGCTTTGTCCTGTTGAAGTGTTGCTTTTGAGCGACATACCCTTGCCACCAACACTTATAGGAGTCGCAGTCTTCGGTAGGATGTATGATCTTCTGATGATATAAGCAGAAATTAGGATGCATCTCTACTCCACCGAGAGTATTTTCTTCAGAGGGTGGTAACTTCATTCCCGCTGACAAGGCTTTGGCGAACCTTTTCCTCGTCTTGAATTTGTTTTTATCCGCAGAGGATGACTTTTTATTTGACGAGAGTGCCTCGACTCTTTGGTCCAGTCGTCGGTGTTTGGCTTCTTCCAGTATGACCATCTCACGCTCTTGATTGGCTTTAACCTTCAAACGAATCTCATTCAGGAAGGCATCGATCAACTCGTCTGACAGCCGCGGAATTTCTGGTTCAGAGTCCGCCCTCGGTTCCTCGGCGCAAGGAGCCTCTTCATCATCCGCCAATGAGTGAGAGATCACATGACAACTCGCTACGTAGTCTTCGGATTTATCTGATGAGTCTTCTCCATCGTTTTCGTCCTCAACAAAAGAACAAGCTGCCCACATCGTGTCCGTCTTCTTTGGAGTGTGCGGCTGTGGTGGGTTTACCTTCCACTTTTCAGATAGGGCAAACTTGCCTTGTAGGTATTGATCTTCAATCCATCCCTTGAAAACGAAGCAATCCTCAATCGGATGGCTTGCCGTTTGATGATAAGGGCAATAATTGGGGTTGTTCGCCTCGCTGGGTTGTGGCGGTTGCCTTGGATTCGCCAGGTTGATAAGCTTGTTGCGCACAGCCAGCTCGAACAGCCTCTTCGTCTTATCCCGCGGGAATGAGTAGGGGCGCTTCATTTTCTCAATATAAAATCGTCGTCTCTCCCCCAATTGATCCACTAGCTTTGGGGTGCTGGGTTGCTGCTGAGCGTTCGCAACTAAGGTTGCCTTCCCTTTACCCTTGTCATTCCGCGATTCTGGTTTTGGGGGAGAAGGTCTGTAACCCATTTGATCCATCTGGGCCAGCTTGTCGATCAAAGCCTGAAATATGGTCGGCTTAAAGAACATCATGAACTGTGAGATAGTGGCATGAGGGTCTAGGGTACCCACGAACATGCCCACCACAGGCGCTTCCTCAATGCGTTGTTCGCATTTTGACCACAAGTTTCGCCAGCGTATAGCGTACAGGACCCACGTCTCGCCTGGTCTCACCCTGGCATTAATCAACGCTGTTATCGGGGTTCGTTCGCTGGCGCTCGTGAACCGCTGAGTGAATAGCAACTCCATTTCAGTGAACGTCTTAACAGAATCGTTCGGGAGTTCGAAATACCACTCGAACGCTGTATCTGACAAGCTGCCAACGAACCGGCGAAGCAACAACTTATCATCACCGCCGGTGTTGCCGCAGAGCGCCCTGAACTGGGCAACATGCTGGTGGGGATTGCCCGTCCCCTTATAGACGTGGAATTTGGGTATTGTATATCCCGGCGGGTACTTTATCTGATCATACCAGCCCGGATATGGTCGTCCTGTTTTTACGACCTGACCGGCTGCCTCAGTCGCCTGATGAACCCGTATCTGCTGGGCTATATATTCGTCCAAGTCAGCTTTGGAGACCGTCTCC
Source organism: Agapanthus africanus (assembly GCA_030015575.1). Taxonomy (NCBI): domain Eukaryota; kingdom Viridiplantae; phylum Streptophyta; class Magnoliopsida; order Asparagales; family Amaryllidaceae; genus Agapanthus; species Agapanthus africanus. The sequence goes on from JASDDO010000019.1 coordinate 831,183,394, forward strand.
TCCTTGGCTGTTGACAGAGCCGGTGGAGGATTTGACGTTTCTCCCTTGTCGTCTTCAAGGATGATCGGGGGATCTTCAGCTGGAGGATCTTGTTGGATCATCATCCCCACCATGTCTTGGAATAGGAGGACCATACGCTTTATGTTGGCTGCTTGTTCAGCGGCTTCTTTATCCTTCTTCTCCAATATCTGACGAAGGAATTCAGTGTCAGTTTCTTGCTCCTGGCGTTCATCCGAGGACGCTTCGGGGCTATCTTTTGGCCCAGTGAGTGCGGCCATCGTGTTCATCATTTCCTAGAGCTTTTACTGTTGCTCCTGTGCTTTGGTCACTGACCGGGTAAGCGGTCTATGACCTGTAGATGCACGGCTGTCCTCCTTTCCCGATGCCATGTATACGGTATGAACCACGATGCCCCCGGACTTAGGGCGTTTAGGTCCACTGCCTTTGACATTTGCCGCAGGCGTGGGAATTTTCTCCGGCCTCCTTCTTTTGTGAGTCGTTGAAGTTGAGGGGGCTGTTGCAGCGGGCACCCAGGTGGTGGTCGTCCTTTGTTGTTTGTCCGAACGGTTCTTTTCTTCTTGAACTTTTACCCTTTTCTGCCGGCGAGAGTAATCTGGATCAATTACGGAATCTTGAACCCTTCGCCAGACTTTGTAAATCTTAGAGGACAGCCGTTGAGGGGGCTGCTCCAGCTTCGTTTCCGGAACCCTCTCCGCAGGTGGAGGAGATCTTTTCAGCATAGCAGTTGGAGAGTTCTTACGCACCCTCCTTAACGGTTCAAAGCTGTTCCCAGTTGGAACAGCAGCATCAACCTCCACCATTGGAGCGGGTGGAGTTAGCCCCGAGGGGGAGTTGCCCCCAGCCTTCCTTACTCGGCGCCAGTGGCGACGTCGAGCATGACGAGCCGTTGGGATTGGCTCGGCGATAGAGACAGCTTCTTCTTGTCTCCTGTCTGAATGAGGCGCTGCTGGTGCCAGCCTCTTAAAGACGGAAGTCGTCCTTTGAGTAGAAATATTCAATTTGTCAAAGACAGATCCTCGAGCAGGGGCAGGAGCCGGAATAGTCAGCCTTGAAAAGACTGACTCCTTGACAGGAGAAACCGCTTTGGCCACTTCGGGAGCAGCCGTCTTCTTTGGGATGGCCTTCTCAGGTATCATGGGCTCTTTGGCGGGCCCTTTGGAGTTCAGACTCAGTCTGGTGAAGACCGAGGAGTTGGATGACCCGTTGAGAGGGGCCGTGGGAGTAGCAAGTCGATCGAAGACCGACTTCTTTGAAGCTTCCAGTACGGGTATTGGCAGGGTGAAGCTTGAAGGAGGGATCATGGTCCCGAAAAACAGGCCGGTGGTGACCTGAGTCACTTTCTCCACAGGCATAGTAAGGATGGGGGCCGCTTGAGGCCCATATGCTACACCTCCAGGTGAGGTGGAGCGTCAGTTGCATTGGCACTTCGAGCAATTTGAGGCCATTGATGCTTGATTTCTGCGCCAGGCAAAAGACCAAATCTTAGTAACTTGAAACCCAAAGGAAACCATTAACAAACCGCGATTCGTTTGCGAAGACTACACACGAAGTGTGGAGTGGAAAGAGGAAAAGGTCCCGCCGGGCGTGCCAGAATCTGTTCCCCTCCGAACGGCGGCCAAGACAAGGACGTCTTACCTGAGATTCGGGGCAGATGCTATTTGGTTTTATCCGTCCACCTCTCCGAAGATGCCAAGTTGATTTATGGCACCGTGTATCGGAGGTTTAGAAGGATGCGGCCGATGTATCAGACTTCGTCAGATCCCCCCTCGCTTGAGGGGTTTTTGATTGTGGGGACGCTCTTCCCTGCAGACGCAAGCCCCTGCAGTTAATTACGCTACCGCATCACGGTAACAACTTTCTCCTTCTCCATAATTTCACTTCGTGTCGTGGGTGTTTGTTTTGTTTGTGGTTGCCCGTGGATTGTATATGGAGACTAATTTATGTCGTCACCCGTAGGACGTGGATTAGTCCAAATCCGTATTTTCTTAGATTTGGGTTTGGGATTTTGGTTTAAGGATACGTTAGCCATATTTGAGGCTAAGATCAATTTAAACGTTTGTTAAAGATACGTTAGTCTAAGTTGAGACTAAGATCAACTTAACGGGATCGTTTAGATCCGACAAAAGAGCATTTGGGCTCTATTGTTCCAGTTTAGGGACATAGTGGTCCATGTTCCAGTTTAGGGACGTGGTGGTCCATGGGTAGTTTAAGGACGTTGCGGTCCATTGCCAGTTTAGGGACATGGTGGTCTATTGCCAGTTTAGGGACATGGTGGTCCATTTGACATATGGCCGCCGGGACCCGTCACCTCTCTGACATCGTTGAAGGATTACAACGATAGATGTCAGAGGAGTTCAGAGATGTACCCTTGAACCAGAGTTGTTTGGAGGATCTATAGTCCAATTTGTGACTAGAGTCTGTTTGAAGGTTTAAGGACACGTTAGCCATGTTTGAGGCTGAGATCAACTTAAACGGGATCGTTTAGATCCGACAAAAGAGCATTTGGGGGCTCTATTGTTCCAGTTTAGGGACATGGTGGTCCACTGCCAGTTTAGGGACATGGTGGTCCAACATTCCCATTTTGGGGACGGATGTTAGTTTAAGGATGTTTCGGTCCACGAGTTTAAGGACCCCGCAGTCCGTATTGATGTGTGGTTGTCAGGACCCATCACCTCTCTGACGTCGTTAAAGGATTACAACGATAGGTGTCAGAGGAGTTCAGAGATGTACCCTTGAACCGGATGTAAATTGATTTAAGAGAGCAGCCGTGCTCAGTCATTTTAATTTGAGGACTTACGGCCATGATTGGGCTAAGTCCAGTTGAAAATATTCAACGTTTTTATTTGCATTTGGCATATTAGGCCTTTACTAGGGCTCTGCCCCTGTTTAAGAATGCATAGCATTTTATTTTGTTTGGGCTCTGTCCTTTTATAAATGATGCAAAGCATCTATTTTGTTTGGGCTCTGCCCTTTTTATAAATGATGCAGAGCATCTCATCTTGTTCGGGCTCTGCCCTTTTAATGCATTGCATTTTTTTTTGGGCTCTGCCCTTTTAATGCATTGCATTTTATTTTGGCCTGCTAGGCCTTTTTGATTTGGGCTCTGTCCCTTTATAAATGATGCAGAGCATCTGATTTGGCCTGTTAGGCCCCTTTTTAGTTGGGTTTGGCCCTTCTGTAAATAATGCAGTGCATTAATTATCTGACAGTGACTTGTTAGGCGCTTTGCACCAATTATTGAGCGCAAGCGCATGTGGAGGTGACACGTGTCACGCTCTGGTGAGCGCAAGTGCAACAGCACAGTGCGCTGCGTCAGTGTGCTGTGCTGTTGCGCCGCTGACACGTGGCGCGCTCTGATGAGTTGCGCCAACTTCAGAGAGCAATGCTCTATCTTAAAAGCGCATAGCGCAAGTGGTCTTGGAGCTGGCACGTGGCGCTCTCGCCAACCCAGGAGCGCAACAGTTCAATTTTTGCAAGTGCAAGGCACTGTTATTATTTTGATCAATTTCAGATCAAAGAAACAAGTTTTTCTTGTTTTCAAAGAACCAGTGGTTCATAAAAAAGTGCAAGGCACTGTTATTATTTACTTTTTATTGAAGATCATTGATCTTGTTCTTAGATCAATGATCTATTCAGAAGAGACTCTTCACTTATATAAAGATTTTTACCTTTCTGAATTCTCCTCAAAGTTCTTGTGAGAGCTCTTGTGAATTCTCTCTGTTTTCTCTCTGTGTTGATGTCTTTTAGACTTGGGGTCTAGGGGCCTTTTTATAGTGCCAATTAGTTTGTTAAATTGGTTAGAGAGATCTTTCTCTGAGTGATTTGGGGATTTTCCCCACCGTTGGATCTTTGATCTAAGGGCTTCTGTTTTACAGAAGACGATTTTCTTGTTTTAACAAGAACAGAAAGATCTTACTGGAATTTAATTCTGTCTGGCGCAAGCGCCCCCAGCGCTTGACACGTGTCACGCAGCACACAGCGCAGCGCAGCTGCGCTGCCACGTGTCGCGCAGCGCAGAGCGCAGCGCAGCTGCGCTGCCACTTGTCGCGCAGCGCAGAGCGCAAATCAGCTGAAGCGTTGCTTCTTTTATTATTTTAATTTTCGAAACAGAGCTTTGCTCTTATTGGGGGAAACAGAAGCGTTGCTTCGTTTCCCGCCTTGGAATTTGAACAGAGCTTTGTGATTGGGGTAAACACTGGGACCCTGCGAGTCAGCCTAAAACGGTCTCTTGTATACTATCCACGGGTCACACTCTCTAAAGTTGAATCTCGACAAGGAGGGAAACAACCGCTTGCGGGTCCTCTCGACTCGTAAGAGGGAAAATTCTCTTGTGAGATCCTTACGACTCTCAAGAGAAAACACACTTAGGAATCCTCATGATTCCTAAGGAGAAAATACACCTACGAGATCCTCTCGATCCGTAGGGAGAAAAGTCTTTGTGAGACCCTCACGGTTCATAAAGTTGAAAAGTCTTAGGCAGCAGATCTGATCCTGCGTCCTAAGCCATCATTACCTCTTGAAGAAGCCAAGACAGGATGCTCACTTTACCATCTGTCAACCATGTTTACTAAGGTAGATGCTGATAATAGAAGGAAGGAGAAAGCACAGAGATGACACAAGACATTGCAAAAAAAAAAATGTGTATCTTTATTCACGAATTCAATTAAGTACAAGGTGAATCGTATAAAAGAATGAAGAATGGATACATCTTATTCAAAAATTACAAGTGTACAATTGATACAAAGGGAGCTACTGGGAAGGAAGCGTCTTGAATAGCCCTATCAATTGCTCGCGCACTTCCTTCCATGCCTTCTCCTAATCGGCCGCCACCGCTAGTTCTGCTTCCACCTGAGTCCGCTGCTGCAGGAAGGTTGAGAGTTGCTCCTCAACTGCTTGCTGAGCTGCGTTGCGACCTTGGGCATCACGCTCAACGGCATCGAGCTTCTGCTTCAGTGCTAGCCCATCAGAAAGACTTTGTAGAAGGACCTCGAAGATAGCCTTCACCCGGGCAGCATTCGCATCGACTTCAGCACATAGGCGAGCAGTCTCGGTTGAAGACTCCTGGCATTCCCTCAGCCTTAAAACTGCTTCTTGTTCCAAATGGCGGAAGTAAGAAGCACTTTCCTCAATCCATGCCGCCCGTTGAGTGCTCGCGGCCAAGATCTCGGGGGCAGGACGCATGGACTCCAGTTGATGCAGGCGGGCCTCGATTTCCCTGTAGTGATTAATCCAAAACTCGACGATGCCTTCATTATGAAAATTTACAAGCGTCGCCAGCATCGGATTAACCTCCACAGCGAAATCTGCGGCAGATGGGGGAGCGCTCGCATCAAGCTCTTTAATGTGTCCGCTGAGCATCCCCAAACTCATCGTAGCATTCTTTGAAGATGGACGTCTCAGGAAGGGGCCTGCCGGCATTATGATGCGAGACTCGAAGGGCGCCGGAGTCGGAACAACAGCTAAAAAAATAAAATACAGTCAAATGACGGTTCAAGAAATATAGAAGAGTCATCAATTAGGGAATTTACTATACCAGCGGCAGCAGACGGCAAAGCCGGGAGGGCCGGTGGCGCGACCGATCTTTCATCTCCTCCTTCGATTTGTAGCACTGCAATCAGGGCGAAGAAAAATCAGAAACAAGTTCATTCTTGGAAAAGGAAAGAGTATTAATTGAAAGCTATACTCACCAGCGCCACTGGAGGAAGAAAGCTCCAACGGGAAGGAGAAGTGTGGGCGCAGCACCTGATAAAATCAAAAAGTACTCCTGCAAAGACGCAATAGTACGACATTAGTACATAAATTGTGCGGCCGAAAGATAAATCTAAGGGGTCACGAATCCATACCTTCCAGCATCCACGATGGTACGAGAGAAGGCTGAGAGGTGGCCACCGCCAAGGCAGTTTCTGACGGCGCTCCCTCGAGCAATGGAGCGTCAGCACTGGCCGCACCTGCGTTAAAAACAAAGATAAGCCTGTTAGGAAGGATTGTAAGATAGAAACAAAAAGACGGTGACCCGAAATTTACCTGATGAGCCCCAGCCGAAACGGTGGCGTCTCCCTCCTCCATCGACACGAGTCCACCTCCCGTGGCCTCATCACCAGACTCTACGGGGGCCGTCGTCATGCTCGTAAGGCCAGGAGACGACGGAGGACCGTAGACGGGGAGAGCAATGATGGGAGCATTGCCAGCCTCTTGAGAAAGAGCGGCTGGCTTGTTCTTGGGAGTCGTGCCCGTCTCACCCGCTACTCCCTCGGGCTTGGCGGTCACTGCTGTCTCGTCCGCCTTCGCCATGGGGTCGCCGATCTCAAGCGCTCCGTCCGCTGCTGCCCCAGGCTCGGTTATAGCAGCCGTCTCATTTGCCGCTACCTCGGGCTCGGCATCGACGACCTTCTCTGGCACAGTTTCCCCAGCCTCCAGCTCGGGTCCAGCAACCCCAGCGACGTCGCCCACCATCGGCTCGGGTTCAGCCATTACCTTTTCCTCTGTCCCCTTAGGCTCGATGGTTTCTGCCGCTCCCTCAGTTGGACTTGGCCCTGCAAAACAAGATGTATCAGAAACGATAGTTTTACAACTCTTACAATAAAGCCTTGAAAAACACGTTACCTGAGGTGGATCGATCGTTGGCCTCCCGAACCGCACGCGCCGCCTGTCTATGAGCGGTAGAAAAGGTGACCGGGGACTCTTCGGAAGGAGAAGTAGCGGGAATAATGGTGCTTGGGCCCGCTCCCGCGGCCAAAGCAGCTCTGCGCTCCTCCGCCTCGCGCCTCAACCGCTTCCTCTCCTCCTGGGCCGTCAAGACGGACCTCTTCGACGCTTCTTTCATCAAAGCGTCTTCGTCCTCGTATAGAGTTGCCTCCAGAGCCTTCAAGGCGTCTCTCATCGGCGTCTCAAGTCGGGTTTCTCGTAGCGGCCCTGATGAGGCCGGGACTTCAGTAGTTGGCCCGGGGAGAGTCCCCGCATCGGCTTGCAAAATAGGTCCTGCAGTCCCTGCAATAAGACAAAGAAAAGGTTAGATTGACCATAGCAAAGGAGAATAAAGACTTAATGAATTGAAATATACCGAGCCCTAAGGATGCTATGAGTCGGTCCTCCTCTTGAAAGGTTTTGAGGGAAGCAGCAATAGCTTCTTCAGTGGTGATGCCTGTTTAAAGAAAAGACGGGAAAAGCATTAGTCAAAGACAATAATAAAGGTACGATGCAATAAAAAAATGCGACTAGTAATTACCCGATTGCGCAAGCTTAGCTAGCCACGCGTCGTGCTCGCCAATCGCTCTGAAGCTACGATGGTGGCCGCCAGATCAGTGTCGTATGGCGGCATAACTAATCCTTTGTTGGTCCCGTACTCGCCTAAGCCCTCTCTATAGGGAGCATGTGGTTCCTGACCGAACGCAACATCAGCAGCGAGGATCGACTTCTTCTTCCTCTTCTGCGCGCGGTCCCCAGTCGCACCCAATATCAACTTGCGCTTTGCAGGCACCTTAGGGCGGCGGGTCTCGATATCCGCGCCCACGCCGGACTCCGGCGAAACCCTATTTACGGTCTCCACTGGAGCACGGGGCGCTGGCGGCACGTCCGCGGTAGCACGAGGTAATCCACGCGAAGGGCTCAACACGCACGGTGGTCCAGCTCCAGCATCTTTCAACGGAGCAACGACAGGGGTCCTTGGCTTCAGGGGAGCCTTGCGGTCGCCGCCGGGAGGCGCGCCCTTGCAGTCAACCAACATGCGCTTCTCCTCACGGATAACTGGACCCATTGCGTGCGTGTACCAAGCCACGTACGCGTAGAGGACCCGGGGGATGCAGCTCGGCTCGCTGATGAAGAAGTGGGAGCCCGTATTCAGCCGCGTAAAATGGTGCATCGCGCTCCGTATCCCCTCCATGCCGGCCGTGGGCTCTTCCAAAAATGCATCCACCGGGACACCCTGATTATAGCTGGATTGTTGAGCGAACCAGTGGGGGTTGTACCTTATGAAAAGCGCCATCTCGTTCTGCCTGAACACCAGGTAGCCTGGCCGAATAGAGTAGAGGTGAAGAATCTCCCGGGCTTTCAGCACGGAGGCCCCGTCCTTGAAGCCGTCACGCAGTGCCACCACCGCCTTGGAGGTTTCTGAGCCAATAGTTATGACTTTATCCACAAAAGAAATCTTCGCTCCGACCAGGTGTGGATGAAGGAGCAACCCCCTAGTCTCCCGCGGAGGCGCATTCACGATCGAGGCACCGATCAGCTGCACGACTCTTCGGAGTCCGCACCTCTCAAAAAACGAAGGGCTCTTATGGACGCTGAATACCCCGTGCACATGCATTTCCATCCACGAAGTGAAGTAGTGCATCGGGAAATTGGCAGGCTGCACCCAGGGTTCATTAGCGTCCGCCGCTATGCTAAGTCCATTATACAGGTGAGCCAACCCGGCGATTCCTATTGATAACTGCAGGCCAGCTACCATCCGATGCGCTGGGTAGAAAACGAACGGCCGCATGTAGCGCGGGTGCATGGGGAGCGCGAAGCTGCACAGCCACAATCCCAGGAACCCTAAAAAGAAGGTCTCCTCATCAATGCCCGGGGCGGCGATTTCTGACAAGGGCATGATGGCGGCATCGGGGAGATAGAAATCCTTCTGATCGCCTTTCGATATTGGTCGATGATCTAAGCCGAAGCCGAAAGGGTCATCGAGCTTGGCGAACTTTTCACTCCGCTCCAATAGAATCTCCGGTCGAAGGAAGCTGGAGATAAAATCTGCGAAACTGACTTCCCGGACACCTGATTCCAGATAGAGCCCTTCGTATATGTTCAGCACCTTCACCAAGCCCGGAAACTGGTGCTGAATAGCATTCTCCGGCGTCAAATCAAACACCAGCGGCTTGGTGGCGAAGACGTATTCGTCAGGAGGAAGCAGCTCCTTGTAATGCTCCCCCCTCACCGGCAAACCCGAGATTTCGACGAACTCTTCCAGGGAGATGGAGACTTCCCTTTCCGTCATAAGGAAGGTGTGGGTGGGGATGTTCCATTGTTCGATGAAGGCCTTAACCCACCACGTTGGAGGAGCGGAGTACTCAAACATCGAGACGTAGATTGCAGAGTACAAACCGATCTTCATCAGATGCGTCCTCTTCGCTGATAGGATATATCTGGCGCACTGCTGATATCCGGCCGGTTGTCGCGGGGTCAATCCAATATTGTATGCCTGTCCCCAAGGGCGTGCCTCACCCTGACATATACGCCGCCCTAAGATGTCTAGGGCCGGCGGCGGCTGCATGGGAATGGCAGCGATCGAAGGCTGGAGAAGATCCTCCGAATTCCAGTTCTTGACCTCCACGACATACTTCACCGAGGGTTCGTCCACATAGGGGATCGACGAGATAGGCTCAGACGGCGTCGCGGAACCGAAGCTTCGGCGACCCTTGATGATATCATTATACCACCTACCCCACAGGTGAAGGTTCTTGTGCTCGGGGTCATAATTCTTAATGAGGGCGAGCACCTCCTGATCCACTGGCGCTTCAGGGAATCCTTCCTCTGAGCGAATGAAAGGGAAAGACAAATCAGCAGACATGTGTCACGACCCGAAAGTACGGAACATGACCGGCACATAAACTACGAACGTCTCGAGGCGTACGTAATCTAAGTGAGCCGAAAACCCAGAAATCCAAACCAAGAAAAGTAGTAGAGTGATGGAAAACCAATTTAAAACAAGTCGTTTTAATAGCATAAGCCGAATTATGCGGTTTAAAAAAAACATCAAATATTTCCCGAAAATTTCGGCAGAGTCTCCTTTGTAAATACTGGCCCCCAAACGGGATACAACATGAATAGTATACGAAATCCATAAAAAGGCATCCCCAAGCGGGAGCTAGCTCTTCGTCAATCGACGGCCACAACCACACAAGCAATATAATATACAACGCCAACGGTGAGGATCAAAATTCAAAAGGAATTCAAAACCAAAAGAAAACCACAGAAATATAACGCGCGACTCTAAGGTCGAAGGAATAACATCACTGGTCTCTATCTCAAAATAAATACATGTTTGGTTGATGGAACTTCTAGATACAACTGAATAATAATATACAATGTATACTGATGGGTATGATACAATAAACCCACCTACTAGCAAATCACCCGAAAGGAGCAGTGCCAGCAAAACCGTAAAGAAACCTGTACGGCAAACCTGCAAGAACTGGGGCACAACGGGGGTGAGTTGCCAACTCGTGAATAGAAAAACATCTACGCACAGAAATCGTATAAATAACGCAACCTAGGTCAATGATCATAATATATCCTCAAATATATGAATAACATACAGCCTATAACAATGGCTAGGGTAATATCTAACCCGAGTGTGATCTCATGTGCCCGTGTTAGTGCCTCAGGTAGCGATATATCATATGAATGAGATATGAATACATGGAACAGAATGCATGTATTGACGAATACTGCTTTCATAAATCAGTGAGATTTCTGTATTTTAAAAGTGAGGTACCATAAATGAAATCAGCATAAAACAGTGTCCAGCATCGACACAAAACAAGTGTCCAAATATCTCGATATCTCTGTATCACAATCTCTGTACCTCAATATCTCAAAATCTCAATATCTAGGGCGCCGTCAATCCAGACCGGCCCCTACCATCCATCTCAAGACCACGACGGTATCCTCCGGATATCCGACGCGTCGGGTAATATCACCGGTCGGTAGTGCTCCCCTGCCGGGCTCAACGTCAATAACACATTCCTCTTGCCCCGGGGTACCGCACCGGGCCCACCATGTACCCGAAACGGTTCCTCCACTCCTCGAATCGGGTCTCGAAATCCATCAGCAAACTCATGGTGGACGACTCATACATCATGGGAAAACCGCACTTTTTATTTTAAAAGAGAGTAAAGGTTTATTTATGTTTTTGCGGTTTTCCTCCAAATCCAGAAAATCTCATGGAAATCCGAATCCAAAACCTCAATAACACGTAAAATAGTGAATATATGCATGAGAATCCATGAATGCGGCATAACAATGAATAACAGTATGCATGAGTAGCAGGTAATAACTACAATGTCTAAACTATTAGCTAACAGGCTATGTCAAGCAATAATATTTTCTAAGGTGTACGTGACATGGCAATTACCGATGAAGATGTGTGTGAGCCGGCAAGTAAGTGTACGTGGTACATACGCATCATCGGTAATGGTGCTGGTGTCCTAACAGCATGATATCAATAATGGAGTATGAAACATAATATAAGCATGCGATGCGAAGCGAACCACAATAATGAGCGGGAGCTGAATACTAGACGCAACTATAACTAATCTGCATTAATCTAATATAAGTCCTAAAATGGTGCCTTTTGAAATAACACGAATCATGGGGTTTTGAAAATAGGGGCTACGGTGTTTTTATGAAAAGATACGTCTTTTGAAATATCCGTAGGATCCCTTGGGCTGTCTTTTAAAATACCCACGATTCGTTAGTTTTTGAAATAGGTAAGAATCGAATCTAATCTAACAACTAAACTAAACTAAAGGACAAAGTTAACAAGCTGGACTACAGGTAAGGAAACCGCCTAACATCTGAGTTGATCCATATACATACCTGTATATATATTAGTCGGTGATCCCGCCTCAATAATATCATATCCGATACCATATCTACAATCAGCCATCCCAAGTCAAGAGTGCGGATCAATCATCAAGATATAGCTCGTACGTAAATCCGTCGTACGGCATCCCCAAATCTGGGTACGGGTCAATATCATATTCCTCATACCATTCCTCTGGTATCCTTTTTATTCAAGATCATAGTCTAGGGTACTGACCTATGTCTAGTACAATACTAATATCCTCAATATACTCATGATCTGACTACAGATCGACAATATCATACAAACCGATACCGTCAGCACATAACATCATGAAGGGTATACATCGCCCGATACGGCCTAATATCAATATCCTAGCATATCATGCCTCATATCACGATCACATGTTGACCATTTTATTTATAACACTATTCACCCGTATCGCCGCCCCAAGATCCGCTATAACACCAGGACGTACCTCAAGTACGAATCCTGCCATATCACCGATATCACAACCACAAAACAAATCTCATCGACTCAGCTCAATCCCAAGTATCATCCTCAAATCCGTATGTGAACACATAGTCCCATACCCATGTGAACACATAACTATAAAGAATCTCATGAGCACGTATAAAAAGGAATGTATGCAAGTATGTATGTGTGTATGTGTAGTGCAACACTACCCTAGGGTTCGCAACACTAAAGTAATCCAACACACCAATATCCATCCCAACATCGTTATTAATCCCAAATAACATATACTAATTGTTGGTGTGTATACGCATCCGTATACACCACCACGGACTGCGGGGGTGCTATACGCCATCCACCCGACTTCTCCCCGTAGATATAAATCTACTCACCTGGTCCTCGTTCGTCGGTGCCGACGTCGCCACGCGCTTGCTTGTCGTCTCGAAGTCCACATGGGGTACCTACATATCATAACGCACCGTATCGCATTAAAACCAAATTCGAAATCGAAACGGCATATGAAAATCAAATCGGCACGCGTATCACGCATAGGTCAAAACCTATCGCCTACGCATGCAAGAACGGCCAAACCAACTCTCGATGTCGATGTACAAACGTCAGACCATCGAGAAAAACCCAAATACACTCATTTGCACATTCACGAACACTAATTTTAATATAAAATAGGTTAAAACTCACAAAAACCCCAATTTCACTTAAAAAGTCATTTTTTCCGAAAATCTAGCAAGCACAATTCGCCGTTTTTGTACAAAACTCGATGTATAAACGAATCTAGCGGCCACAATATTCACTAAATATCTTAAATAAGTCATAAAAATAATTCCCATAATTTAATCTCATTAAATTCCAAAAACCCTAAAATTTTAGTTTACAAAATACCTAAATTTTAACAATTTTATAGCAAAAATGCACAAACTACAATCTAGATTGGATTTTCATGAACTAAAGTATTAAAATACACTTAATAATGTTAATAATGTGATAAAAACCCTAACCATGTTTTTAATATCACATATAAATGTATTTCATAAAACCCTAGTTTGCATAAAAAGCTTAATTTGGACATTTTACAAGTAACGAATTGTAATTAGCAACTAGATTAGTTTTCAACAAATCTTAAGATGCTAATCCACATCACATAACCATGCACAATTTATCACAACCCAATTCCAAAACAAAACCCTAACTTGAATTCCTTAATCATGCAATTGAACCTATTTAAAACCCAATTAACACTTAATTAAGCTAAACACAAGCAATTAACAACAAATTAAGTAAAATGGTTAGAATTTACCCAAACAATTTGAAGATCCCACAAGAACACTTAGCCTCCCAAATTGAAATCGTGTTCCCTAGATCCATACTAGAATAGCCAATAAGAAATGGGTAGGGATTAGATTTTGATTTTTGTGGATTTTTTGATGAATTTGTGAGGTTTTTACAACAAGAATTGAAGAAGCGAAAATGGGGGCTGTTGCTAGAGGGAGGCTCGGCCATATTAGGGAGGGGCAGGAGAGAGAGGGAGGTGGGGAAAGTGATTGGTTAAGTCAAAGACCCATATCCCAAGTCAACCCATTCTCATTTCTTTATTGTTTTCATTTTATTTTCTTTTCTTTTCTTTAGCCTTTGAAGTGGGGACAAATTTTGGGGAGGGCTGCTGATTTCAGCAGAAAAGAGAGGTAGAAATGAGGGTGTGTGAGTGTGGGTGTGTGGGAAAACGATAAATACTATACCCCAAACAACCATTAACACTAAATTCACCGAAAAAAGCCTTTTTCTTCGATATTTTCTAAACCGTTTTGGCAAACGATTTCATTTCAAAAACCATATGATAAAATTTTATTTAATACTTTATGACACACAAAATTTGTTTCAACTCATTCCAATTTGTAATTTTCCCTAATTAAATGTATTAGTGACGGCTTAAAATAATATTAAAATAATTAATTTCGGAAGAATTTTCAGAAAATTTGAAATTTCACCAGTGACTCAATAAACACCAAATACTAGCAATTACATAATTAGAATATGTATATTTAATTTTATAATAAAGATATTTGTATTTTAACTTTTTACAGAAAACCCCCTTATTTTACCGATTTTTTTCGAAATTTCACCGAAACGATTTTAAAAACGTTACAATCTTCCCCCCTTAAAGAAATTCGGTCCCCGAATTTAAGTTAAAACTCCCCCCAAATACTAAAATATTTCAGCCAAAACCATCAAATCGCCGGGGCTCCGAAATCATAAATACATAAAACGCATCATAGCGCAATGCATGCGCATGAGTAATGAGCAGATAACTCGAAATCAAAACTCCGTCAAGCATCCCGCAATCATCGGAATCAAGGTGAAGACACGAATGCCAAATCTCAAGCAAGACCGATATGCCATAAATCGGAACTATACATGTAAATATCAGGAGGAAATGCATGCCAAATCCTTTAAGTTGCCGTGCAATGCACATAACACTGCACAGTGGCGGACGTCTATCATAAGAAAATAACTATATACATATATACCTTTGTTTGAAATGTACATTCCGCCGTTCTGGGAAACAATTTAGAAGGGTTTTCCTTATTTTAAACGTTTCGCGTCATATCAGACACGTAGATAAATACTGAGACTATAGCTCGCTTTTTGGAATTTCCTTCAATAGCTATCAATGCATGCAAAATACATTCAGGTACTGTCCTCTGACTAGTCCTGCTTAGTACGAAAACACATCGCAATTATCACAAAAAAAAAACGTACTGCTCTATAAGAAATCAATCCCAAAATACGCGTATGAATACTACGTGCGTCTGGTACGCACGACAATCAAAATCCATATACGTGCCATATAAGTGCAAAGAAACAAGATCTAAGTGCATCGGGTGTGCACAAAGCATCTGTCGTAGGCAACGTGTGTGCCTGACATCAAAATCAGGTGCATCTGACATGCACGAAAAAAATCTCGATTTAGTGCATCTGGTGTGCACCAAAATCGCATCTCAAGACATGCGCTCAACATGCGCGAAAACCCAAAACCAGGGGCATCCATCATGCACGAAATCATGAAATCCAATATCAAGCGCCGAACATGCGCAAAATCAAATCAGGTGGACAAGGTGCACAAAACAATTATCGAGTATCATAATCGAAATCGAAGTCCAGTGCATCTAAGTGCACAAAAGGCGTATCACTGCACTGCAAGCATATATAAACTATACAGAGTGCAGGAACCAAATCGTGTGCGTGCATACGCACAAAATCAACTCAAATGCCTAAAACCGTAAAATCACAAACATGTGAAACCCAAGCACGAAAACGATATCAAGTGCAACACTGTGTAAAGATCATAAATCCTCAATCATCAAAATCAAATCAGGCGAATAAATCACCCAAAATATCGAAATCAATAATGGCGGAATAGTACAGCTCAAGCGCATCCTCTAAGAATCTCGGGCCAATTGTCTCGGTCACTAGTGGGACATCTCGTCGATGATCATGAACTCTGGCCTGCTGGTGTGCGTAACAATGACCACTCCTGGGTCAAGGTCTTCACTATGAATTACCAATCTCTCGGTCCATCGGCTCATCGGCCCTGTCAGGTGTGCCAACGGGGATGATCCCGTTCTGGCACTTCTCTGGTCATCTCTCGGTCAATCATCGCGACCACTCGTAAGACAGCATATCACTGGCGTCGGCCTCTGGCTCTCTGAATGTACGTGACACATCTGATCCTGGGTGCAAGTACCATTGCAGCAGTGTCCTGGAAGAAATCCTGCTCACGGTCTCTTCCATGTCTCGTCTCTGCCAACTGTCCGGAAGTCATCGTCCTTTCCTATATCAGCATCTTGCTCTGGAATGACTGCATACTCATCGCGACTCCTTCTGGAAGGTAAATCCAAGTACCATGCCTCGGCATGCGCATCGCATCTCTGATGTCGGCGGAGGGGAACGTCATCATATCCAGATCTTGTACGAGCCTCTTACTCCATTTTTCTCTAATGTCGACCGCTTCGGACTCGTCTCGTCGTGGCTGCATGGACTGAGCTCCAACGGCTATCCTCGTATCGAGAGTCTCCCAAGAAATGCATCCCACCACCTAGCATCTGAATTAAGTCGAACCATCCAATCGATTGTCAAAACCTCATAATCCCCCAAGAGCTCAACATCTTGGGTACAGTTTAATAGTATCGAGTACGTACCACAGCATCGATGGTCCAGCCGTAGAAGGGCAAACCCAAGCCTCACTAATGGCGCAGCAGAACTGCCGCAAACCCGAAGGTTCAAAGGCTTTCACACGGTCATTAAGTCGAGTTAGGGTTTCATTCTTCTAGAGGGTCCATACAATTGCCTGCATGCCCTTCCGAATACTTTAAACTTGGAATAATAGGTTTCTGACATTCGATCGTCTCTGTCGACTCTCAACGTCTCCGCGTGAAGTCGTCTCTTGCTGGAATCAATCTATCTGATGACCTCTCATGGGATAGGCGAACGAACCCCATGTCTTAGTCATTCATCCTCGGGTGACTAGCGACCTTCTATCATCTCTTAGTACAACCTGTACTGCAATAGCTCCAACATCTGGGGCGATATCTCGTCGTTCGCAGCAATAGCTGGCTTGCTCGTCTGCACGTTGAACAGTGCCTCGACCATCAAGAATAAGCAATACACCAACGGTAATCAAAATCTGCTGGCCTCTATCATTGGCTCAATCCTCTAGTGTCGATCAGCACATCCGAGTAACCTCATAAAGGCGATCCGCCAAACGCTCGGGGCACGGAAACACAGTAAAAAGACACATCTCCGCAATCGTGTGTCGCCGGAATTTCGCCCTGGTCAGTCCTCGTTCGTGACGAGCTCGTGCTGACCACAACTCTAGCCGTAGCTCTCCCTGCTCGTAATCGTGGCAGCAAAACCGTAAATGGTACTGATGAGGCTAGATCGGAATGAATATAATACTGAGCAAAGAAATGTACATCCTAAGGCTTCTTAAGTGGAGTAGCGTATCGTAAATATGCCGCGGAACATACCCACGGTACGTCACTCTACTTTAGTCACCTATTCCATCAACCAAGGGTCATCCTATGCTCCGAAGGTAAAACCTAACGCTCTGATACCAACTTTGTCACGACCCGAAAGTACGGAACATGACCGGCACATAAACTACGAACGTCTCGAGGCGTACGTAATCTAAGTGAGCCGAAAACCCAGAAATCCAAACCAAGAAAAGTAGTAGAGTGATGGAAAACCAATTTAAAACAAGTAGTTTTAATAGCATAAACCGAATTATGCAGTTTAAAAAAAACATCAAATATTTCCCGAAAATTTCGGCAGAGTCTCCTTTGTAAATACTGGCCCCCAAACGGGATACAACATGAATAGTATACGAAATCCATAAAAAGGCATCCCTAAGCGGGAGCCAGCTCTTCGTCAATCGACGGCCACAATCATACAAGCAATATAATATACAACGCCAACGGCGAGGATCAAAATTCAAAAGGAACTCAAAACCAAAAGAAAACCACAGAAATATAACGCGCGGCTCTAAGGTCGAAGGAATAACATCACTGGTCTCTATCTCAAAATAAATACATGTTTGGTTGATGGAACTTCTAGATACAACTGAATAATAATATACAATGTATACTGATGGGTATGATACAATAAACCCACCTACTAGCAAATCACCCGAAAGGAGCAGTGCCAGCAAAACCGTAAAGAAACCTGTACGGCAAACCTGCAAGAACTGGGGCACAACGGGGGTGAGTTGCCAACTCGTGAATAGAAAAACATCTACGCACAGAAATCGTATAAATAACGCAACCTAGGTCAATGATCATAATATATCCTCAAATATATGAATAACATGCAGCCTATAACAATGGCTAGGGTAATATCTAACCCGAGTGTGATCTCATGTGCCCGTGTCAGTGCCTCAGGTAGCAATATATCATATGAATGAGGTATGAATGCATGGAACAGAATGCATGTATTGACGAATACTGCTTTCATAAATCAGTGAGATTTCTGTATTTTAAAAGTGAGGTACCATAAATGAAATCAGCATAAAACAGTGTCCAGCATCGACACAAAACAAGTGTCCAAATATCTCGATATCTCTGTATCACAATCTCTGTAGCTCAATATCTCAAAATCTCAATATCTAGGGCGCCGTCAATCCAGACCGTCCCCTACCATCCATCTCAAGACCACGACGGTATCCTCCGGATATCCGACGCGTCGGGTAATATCACCGGTCATTGGTGCTCCCCTGCCGGGCTCAACGTCAACAACACATTCCTCTTGCCCCGGGGTACCGCACCGGGCCCACCATGTACCCGAAACGGTTCCTCCACTCCTCGAATCGGGTCTCGAAATCCATCAGCAAACTCATGGTGGACGACTCATACATCATGGGAAAACCGCACTTTTTATTTTAAAAGAGAGAAAAGGTTTATTTATGTTTTTGCAGTTTTCCTCCAAATCCAGAAAATCTTATGGAAATCCGAATCCAAAACCTCAATAACACGTAAAATAGTGAATATATGCATGAGAATCCATGAATGCGGCATAACAATGAATAACAGTATGCATGAGTAGCAGGTAATAACTACAATGTCTAAACTATTAGCTAACAGGTTATGTCAAGCAATAATATTTTCTAAGGTGTACGTGACATGGCAATTACCGATGAAGATGTGTGTGAGCCGGCAAGTAAGTGTACGTGGTACATACGCATCATCGGTAATGGTGCTGGTGTCCTAACAGCATGATATCAATAATGGAGTATGAAACATAATATAAGCATGCGATGAGAAGCGAACCACAATAATGAGCGGGAGCTGAATACTAGACGCAACTATAACTAATCTGCATTAATCTAATATAAGTCCTAAAATGGTGCCTTTTGAAATAACACGAATCATGGGGTTTTGAAAATAGGGGCTACGGTGTTTTTATGAAAAGATACGTCTTTTGAAATATCCGTAGGATCCCTTGGGCTGTCTTTTAAAATACCCATGATTCGTTAGTTTTTGAAATAGGTAAGAATCGAATCTAATCTAACAACTAAACTAAACTAAAGGACAAAGTTAACAAGCTGGACTACAGGTAAGGAAACCGCCTAACATCTGAGTCGATCCATATACATACCTGTATATATATTAGTCGGTGATCCCGCCTCAATAATATCATATCCGATACCATATCTACAATCAGCCATCCCAAGTCAAGAGTGCGGATCAATCATCAAGATATAGCTCGTACGTAAATCCGTCGTACGGCATCCCCAAATCTGGGTACGGGTCAATATCATATTCCTCACACCATTCCTCTGGTATCCTCTTTATTCAAGATCATAACCTAGGGTACTGACCTATGTCTAGTACAATACTAATATCCTCAATATACTCATGATCTGACTACAGATCGACAATCTCGTACAAACCGATACCGTCAGCACATAGCATCATCAAGGGTATACATCGCCCGATACGGCCTAATATCAATATCCTAGCATATCATGCCTCATATCACGATCACATGTCGACCATTTTATTTATAACACTATTCACCTGTATCGCCGCCCTAAGATCCGCTATAACACCAGGACGTACCTCAAGTACGAATCCTGCCATATCACCGATATCACAACCACAAAACAAATCTCATCGACTCAGCTCAATCCCAAGTATCATCCTCAAATCCGTATGTGAACACATAGTCCCATACCCATGTGAACACATAACTATAAAGAATCTCATGAGCACATATAAAAGGGAATGTATGCAAATATGTATGTGTGTATGTGTAGTGCAACACTACCCTAGGGTTCGCAACACTAAAGTAATCCAACACATCAATATCCATCCTAACATCGTTATTAATCCCAAATAACATATACTAATTGTTGGTGTGTATACGCATCCGTATACACCACCACGGACTGCGGGGGTGCTATACGCCATCCACCCGACTTCTCCCCGTAGATATAAATCTACTCACCTGGTCCTCGTTCGCCGGTGCCGACGTCGCCACGCGCTTGCTTGTCGTCTCAAAGTCCACATGGGGTACCTACATATCATAACGTACCGTATCGCATTAAAACCAAATTCGAAATCGAAACGGCATACGAAAATCAAATCGGCACGCGTATCACGCATAGGTCAAAACCTATCGCCTACGCATGCAAGAACGGCCAAACCAACTCTCGATGTCGATGTACAAACGTCAGACCATCGAGAAAAACCCAAATACACTCATTTGCACATTCACGAACACTAATTTTAATATAAAATAGGTTAAAACTCACAAAAACCCCAATTTCACTTAAAAAGTCATTTTTCCGAAAATCTAGCAAGCACAATTCGCCGTTTTTGTACAAAACTCGATGTATAAACGAATCTAGCGGCCACAATATTCACTAAATATCTTAAATAAGTCATAAAAACAATTCCCATAATTTAATCTCATTAAATTCCTAAAAACCCTAAAATTCTAGTTTACAAAATACCTAAATTTTAACAATTTTATAGCAAAAATGGACAAACTACAATCTAGCTTGGATTTTCATGAACTAAAGTATTAAAATACACTTAATAATGTTAATAATGTGATAAAAACCCTAACTATATTTTTAATCTCACATATAAATGTATTTCATAAAACCCTAGTTTGCACAAAAAGCTTAATTTGGACATTTTACAAGTAACGAATTGTAATTAGCAACTAGATTAGTTTTCAACAAATCTTAAGATGCTAATCCACATCACATAACCATGCACAATTTATCACAACCCAATTCCAAAACAAAACCCTAACTTGAATTCCTTAATCATGCAATTGAACCCATTTAAAACCCAATTAACACTTAATTAAGCTAAACACAAGAACACTTAGCCTCCCAAATTGAAATCTTGTTCCCTAGATCCATACTAGAATAGCCAATAAGAAATGGGTAGGGATTAGATTTTGATTTTTGTGGGTTTTTTGATGAATTTGTGAGGTTTTTAGCACAAGAATTGAAGAAGCAAAAATGGGGGCTGTTGCTAGAGGGAGGCTTGGCCATATTAGGGAGGGGGAGGAGAGAGAGGGAGGTGGGGAAAGTGATTGGTTAAGTCAAAGACCCATATCCCAAGTTAACCCATTCTCATTTCTTTATTGTTTTCATTTTCTTTTCTTTTCTTTTCTTTAGCCTTTGAAGTGGGGACAAATTTTAGGGAGGGCTGCTGATTTCAGCAGAAAAGAGAGGTAGAAATGAGGGTGTGTGAGTGTGGGTGTGTGGGAAAATGATAAATACTATACCCCAAACAACCATTAACACTAAATTCACCGAAAAAAGCCTTTTTCTTCGATATTTTCTAAACCGTTTTGGCAAACGATTTCATTTCAAAAACCATATGATAAAATTTTATTTAATGTTTTATGATGCACAAAATTTGTTTCAACTCATTCCAATTTGTAATTTTCCCTAATTAAATGTATTAGTGACGGCTTAAAATAATATTAAAATAATTAATTTCGGAAGAATTTTCAGAAAATTTGAAATTTCACCAGTGACTTCAATAAACACCAAATACTAGTAATTACATAATTATAATATTTATATTTAATTTTATAATAAATATATTTGTATTTTAACTTTTTACAGAAAACCCCCTTATTTACCGATTTTTTTCAAAATTTCACCGAAACGATTTTAAAAACGTTACAACATGTTTCCTGCAAAGGGACAGAAATCAGCCGTCAGTATCTTAATTTAATTTTTAAAAAAGTGGGGGCTGACACTTGGAACTTCAAGATTTATACCACACTGCAATACAGTGGGTAGGGGACCAAAGGGGGACCCACAAAATCTAGGTGACGATTCATCAGTTAATAAGACGGCCCTATCATTGGATGGGACTGTGACTGTCAATTAATGAGAAGATCCCCAAAAGAATAATCTCATTAAGTGAAAGATTCCTAGAGACAAGGAGAACATCTCCCCTTTCAGAGCAAAGCTCTGTCACAGAGTGACACTTGTCAAACTCTGGTCTCAAGGGGATAAAATTCCTTAAAAAGAGCCTAGCTCTGTGAAAGTGATGAGAAAATCTATAAAAAACAAAAAAATTATTATTAACTCCAAGAAGATTAAAGATTTGGGATCTTAAAGATCCATGAAAACTTTTAAAAGTTCTTCATTTTTAGAACAAAAAGATCTATGTTTGGTCCAAGAGCAATGCTCTGTTCATGGGTTAAGAAACCCTGAAGCAGGTTCTTGAGAGCAAGGCTCTGTTGGTGAAACCCCAAAGGGGTTTTCTTTAGATCAAAGATCTATAAGAGCAGGGCTCTGTTAATTAAAGTTAATTTAATTTAATTTAAGTTAAATTTTACCTAAGATTTTTTTAGAGTTGGAACTCTGAAGTTCTTAAAAGCAAGAGCAGGGCTCTGAGAAATAAAAGTTCTTGAAGATGGTAATCATCTACTGAGGACCAAGGGTCCTATTTATAGGCGCTTGCACCCCTTCAACTCCTGAGTTGATCCGACGGTTGGGATTTTGCCACCGTTGCACTCACGTGTGTACCACATGAGCGTAACGGTGGGGGCGGCATTTGTTTCCCCAATAAGAGCAAAGCTCTGTTTGAATTTCAAAAATTCAAAAAAAATGAAGCAACGCTTCAGATTCCTTACGCTGCGCGCAATGCGCCACGTGTCAAAAGGAGACACGCCAGCGCAGCGCCTAAGTCAGCGCACCCAATTAGAGCAAAGCTCTATTTAAAACAAAAATAAAAGAAGCAACGCTTCAGCTGATTTGCGCTCTGCGCTGTGCGACACGTGGCAGCGCAGTTGCGCTAGCGCTCTGCACTGTGCGACACGTGGCAGCGCAGTTGCGCTGCGCGATACGTGGCAGCGCAGTTGCGCTGCGCTCTGCGCTGCGCGACACGTGTCAATCGCAGGTGCGCTTGCACCAAACAGAAAAATTCTGAAAGATCTTTCTGATCTTATTAAAACAATAAGATTCTCTTTTGTAAAACAGAAGCCCTTGGATCAAAGATCCAACGGTGGGGAAAAATCCCTAAATCACTCAGAGTAAGATTCTCTTTAACTAATTTAACAAATCTATTGGCACTATATAAAGGCCCCTAGACTCCAAATTGAAAACGGAGAATTTTGACAGAGAGATATTCAGAACTCCTCTAGAAAATTTTGAGAAGAGCTCAGAGAAAAAAAGAAGGTAAAAACCTTTGAATAAAAGAAGAATTTTTTTCTATAAAGATCAATGATCAAAGAACAGATCAAGATCTTCAATTAAAAATGAAAAAAGATAAAAAAAGATCCAATCACAAAAAGATTAAAAGAAGTATTACTTCACAGATCATTTGATCTATAAAGGCATTGCCTTTTGATGAACCATTGGTTCTGGAATCTTAAAAGATTCTTTTCTTTAATCCAAAATTGGATCAAGATGTTAAACAGAGCCCCGCACTTGTAAATCTGCACTGTTGCGCTCTTGGGTTGGCGCAAGCCACCAGAAAGCGCCACGTGTCAGCCCCAGAACAAACTGCGCCTTGCGCTTTAAAAACAGAGCACTGCTCTCTTAAATTGGCGCACTGCACCAGAGCGCGCTACGTGTCAGCAGCGCAACATCGCAGCGCACTGGCGTAGCGCACTGCGCTTGCGCTCACCAGAGTGCGACACGTGTCACCTCCACATGCGCTTGCGCTCATTAATTGGCGCAGAGCGCCTGACAGGCCACGTGGCCACTGTCAGATCATTAATGCTCTGCATTATAAAAAAGAGGGACATAGCCCAATTAAAAAGGCCTAACAGGCCTAATAAAAATATGCAATGCATTATTTTTTTTTTAAAAAAAGGGCAGAGCCCAAACAAAGGTCTGTCAGACCAAAACAGATGCTGTGCATCATTTAAAAAGGGACAGAGCCTAAATAAAGGTTCAACAGAGACCAAGATTAATGCTATGCATCATTAAACAAGGGGCCAAGCCCAAGCCAAGGCCTAACAGGCCAACTACAAATAAAAAAAATGTTGAACATCCTCAACTGGACTTAGCCCAATTCTGGCCATAAGTCCTCGAATTAAATTGACTGAGCACGACTGCTCTCTTAAATCAATTTACATCCGGTTCAAGGGTACATCTCCGAACTCCTCTGATATTTATCGTTGTAATCCCTCAACGTCGTGAGAGAGGTGACGGGTCCCGACAACCACACAACAATACGGACTGTGGGGTCCTTAAACTCATGGACTTATGCGTCCTTAAACCAACAATACGGACTGTGGGGTCCTTAAAATCATGGACTTATGTGTCCTTAAACCAACACCTGTCCCCAAAATGGGAACGATGGACCACCATGTCCCTAAACTGGCAATGGACCACTATGTCCCTAAACTGGAACAACAGAGCCCAAATGCTCTTTTGTCGGATCTAAATGATCCTGTTATGTCGATCTTAGTCTCAAATTAGGCTAACGCATTCTTAACAAACGTTTAAGTTGATCTTAGCCTCAAATATGGCTAACACATCCTTAAACCAAAACTTTCAAAATAGACTTTAGTCCCAAATTGGACTATAGATCTCCCAACCAACTTTGGTTCAAGGGTACATCTCTGAACTCCTCTGACATCTGTCGTTGTAATCCGTCAACGTCGTCAGAGAGGTGACGGGTCTCGACGGCCATACATTAAATGGACCACTATGTCCCTAAACTGGAACAATTGAGCCTCCAAATGCTCTTTTGTCGGATCTAAACGATCTCGTTAAGTTGATCTTAGTCCCAAATTAGACTAACGTATCCTTAACAAACATTTATGTTGATCTTAGCTTCAAATATGGCTAACGCATCCTTAAACCAAAACCCTAAACCCAAATCTAAGAAAATAAGGATTTGGACTAATCCACGTCCTACGGGCGACGACATAATTTAGTCTCCGTATACAATCCACGGGCAACCACAAACAAAACAAACACCCACGACACGAAGTGAAATTATGGAGAAGGAGAAAGTTGTTACCGCGATGCGATAACGTAATTAACTGCAGGGGCTTGCGCCTGCAGGGAAGAGCGTCCCCACAATCAAAAACCCCTCAAGCGAGGGGGAATCTGACGAAGTCTGCTACATCGGCCGCATCCGTCCAAACCTCCGATACACGGTGCCAAAAATCAACTTGGCATCTTCGGAGAGGTGGACGGATAAAACCAAATAGCATCTGCCCCGAATCTCAGGCGAGACGCCCATGTCTTGGCCGCCGTTCGGAGGGGAACATTGTCACCTGAGAACTGCTATCTGACGATAGATATAATACCACATAGGAGTTCTCAGAGAGTCCGTTCAGTGTACCCAGTCTCGACTGAGCACCTGTATACAATCTTTGGTGTCACCACACCAATAGATATGGGATCATCCATCGCCCATCATATGGGTCAAGAAACGTATACGCTAGTCTACTCTGGAATATTGATGCCCCGTCCCGATATACCCATGACTAGGAACATTTTAAGGATGTGCTTATAAACTACACATGTCCCACTAGTATGATCTGCATCATAATCCCAGTAGTCAAGCAAATATCCTAAGGGCTTTATCAACATGTACCAAATGAGTAATATGCATGATCAAGTGAACATGTCAAGATAATGAACAACCAGATAGCATACTATCATGTCGAGCAAGAATGTCCTCTAAATATATATATATATACACATACCGATACATCCACTATCAAATAATAGCCTCTAGGACATACATATATCCAACAATCTCCCACTTTCACGAAGGCCAATTATTGGCGTATCTCATACCCAACATCTTAAAAAGTCGCTCATGCTGCGGCTGAGGGAGGGCCTTGGTGAGTGCATCCGCGGTGTTATTCTTTGTATCTACTCTCCGAATCTCGATCTTGCGGTGATCAACTATTTCCCGGATCAAATGATATCGCCTCGGGATGTGTCTGGATCGCTAATAGGACCTGGGCTCTTTGGCCAACGCCATAGCCCCATTATTATCATAATACAATGGTATTGGATCAATAATGGTTGGAACTACTCTTAGCTCCGAGATGAACTTCCTCATCCAGACGGCTTCCTTGGCAGCATCATTTGCAGCAATATACTCAGCTTCTATCGTGGAGTCTACAACGGTATTCTGTTTGGAACTGTTCCAACATACCGCCCCTCCATTTAGGGTAAATACAAACCCTGAGATAGATTTGCTGTAATCCTTATCACTCTGAAAGCTTGAATCGGTAAAGGCCTCCATTTGGAGATCCCTGTTACCATACACCAAGAACATTTCTTTAGTCCTTCGTAAGTAATTAAGAACGTTCTTCACAGCTGTCCAGTGTTCTCCTCTGGGTTGGACTGATACCTGCTTACTACACCCAGTGCATAAGCTACATCAGGGCGAGTATATAACATCGCATACATTATAAATCCCACGGATGAAGCATAGGGTATAATGCTCATGCGAGCTCTCTCTTCATCAGTCTTTGGGCAAAAGTCCTTGGAGAGAGTGACTCCATGACAAGCGGGTATGGCACCCCGCTTTGAGTCTTCCATACTAAATCTCTTTAGGATGGTGTTAATATACATGGTTTTGGACAATCCCAACAACCTTTTAGATCTATCCCTATAGATCTTCATGATATGTACGAGGCATCACCCAGGTCCTTCATGGAGAACCTTTGTGATAAGAACAGTTTGACCGATTGTAGCATAGGAACATCGTTTCCTATCATAAGAATGTCATCCACGTACAATACGAGGAATGCGACAGTACTCCCTATAATCTTCTTATAAACACAAGGTTCATATGGATTTTTGACGAAATCAAACTCTTTGATGACATCATCAAAATAGATGATCCAACTCCGTGATGCCTGCTTCAATCCATAAATGGATTTAAACAACCTACATGCTTTCCCGCTTCTCCCACTATCAATGAAGCCCTCTGGCTGATCCATATAAACACATTCTTCTAAATCACCATTTAGAAAAGCAGTTTTAACATCCATCTGCCAGATTTCATAGTCGTAGTGAGCAGCAATAGCAAGTAGGATCCGAATGGATTTAAGCATGGCTACATAAGAAAAGGTTTCGTCATAGTCCAGTCCTGGTCTTTGACAAAATCCTTTCGCCACAAGCCTTACCTTATAGGTCTCCACCTGCCCATCTACACTGATCTTTCTCTTAAAGATCCATTTGCACCCCACGGGTTTTACCCCAGAGGGTACAACTTCCAAAGTCCATACTTTTTTGGTGTACATAAACTCCATTTCGGATCTCATGGCATCCAGCCACTTCACAGAGTCATCCATGATGCAATCTTCTCCATCACCATCAATGAGAAAACCGTAGTATCACTCCGGTGGGCGAGAAGTCTTACCAGATCTACGGAGTGGCTGGAGTTCATAAGATTCTATTGCAATATCAGGGTCAACCAAGTCGTTATTTGTAATTTGTGTCTCTAGAACCTCTTCTAGATCTACCACATTGCCATATGTGTCATTTGGAAAAATTTCATTTTCTAGAAATGTGGCATGTTGAGAAACAAATACCTTTTGTTCCTCCTTTTGGTAGAAAAGATATCCAAACGAATGTTTTGGATATCCCACAAATATACACTTAACATATCGTGTCTCGAGTTTGTCTGGATTCTGCTTTTTAACAAAAGCCGGACAACCCAAAATCTTAACTCGTTTAAGAGATGGTCACTTCCTATACCATATCTCATATGGAGTGGTAGACGCGGTCTTGGTTGGAATTTTGTTCAACAGAATCGCTGTAGTCTCCGATGCATGCCCCCAAAAGGAGAGAGGTAACTCAGTATCACTCATCATGGATCGCACCATATCCAATAGGGTGCGATTCCTCCGTTCTGACACACCGTTGTGCTGTGGTGTGTAAGGGGGAGTGAGCTGAGAGAGATTCCCATTCTTTTTTAGGAAGTTCGAAAACTCTGTACTAAGATACTCTCCACTTCGATCTGATCGAAGTATCTTGATGCTCATTCCTGTTTGTTTTTCTACTTTAAGTTTGTACTCCTTAAATTTCTCGAATGCTTCAGACTTATGCTTTAATAAAAACATATGACCGAATCTTGAGAAATCATCAGTAAAAGTTATGAAGTAAGAAAAACCGCCTCTCGCATATGTAGACGTTGGCCGACATACATCATTATGTATGAGGCCCAAGATCTCTATAGCTCTTTCTCCGTGTCCAGTAAACGGAGGTTTGGTCATTTTTCCTTTGATACAAGACTGACAAGTCGCATAAGATTTATATTAAAAAAGATTTAAATATCCATCTTTATGAAACTTATTTAGTCTTGTATCGCTAATATGACCAAGTCTACAATGCCAAAGAAAAACTTCATTTATATCTGAAAATTTTCTTTTATTTGTGTGTTGTATGTTGAAAACTGTGTGATGATTTAGGACGTATATCCCGTTATTTAGTGTACCATAACCAATCAACTCTTGATTCAGCATAATGTTCATAACATTATGCTGCAATACAAAATGATATCCTTCATTGTCTAACAAAGAAACAGATATTATATTACAAAGCATGCTAGGTATATAATAACATGGGTTCAAAACCAATATACAACCCGACAGCAACCCCAGGTGATACTCTCCCATTGAAACTGCATGTACATTGGAACCATTTCCAATTCGGAGAGTGTGATCACCGGTCTTCAAAACTCTTCTATTTCTCAAGCCCTGCACAGATACGAGAACCCGAACCGGTATCCAATACCCAGGAAGCAGAGTTTATAGAAAAACGGTTTTCAGTCACGAACACACCTGAAGCAGAAGTATCACCATGCTTCTTTTTCTTGAGATCAAGGTATTCAGTACAATTCCGCTTCCAGAGTCCCATTTTCTTGCAGTAGAAACATTCTCCTTTTCCCGACTTCTCAGCCTTGGATTTATCTCTCCCTTGTGCCTTTTTGATTCCACCTCTCGGTTTAGTGGGTTTCTTCTTATTCCTTCCTTAGGCCTTGGCTTTTAGGACGGAAGAGGAAGATTGCCCAATAATCAGAGAGGGAGACTTTTCCTTGAGCATGCTCTCCGCACTTCTCAACATATTGAGAAGTTTGGGTATTGACTTCTCCATATTGTGCATGTTGAAGTTCATTATGAATGGAGCAAAGGCAGGGGGAAGAGACTGTAGAACAATATCAACATATCATTCATTCTCCATTGTCCATCTGAGGCCCTCAAGCTCTTCAATAAGAGCTATCATCTTCAAAACGTGATCACCTACTGGTGTGCCAGGAGCCATATGCATCTGAAACAACAATCTTAGGCGAAAACATGCATGTTAAACTCTTTAACACTAAGTGAGAGGGATTAAAACCTTTGTAGCTCCGGTCCTTCACTTATTAAGCTCCGTGTTGAGGTCCCTTCGCTGCGATCATCGTGTTCTGGACTCTCGAGAGGGTTCACGAAGAGAATGATGCAACCTTGCTTCCGATCTTCGATAACATAGATGATCTACCTCGAAGTTTCGTTAACACAAGATAACACTCATAATATGAAGTGAACACCTTCATCTAAATGACAAGGATAGATGAGGATGATGAAGTAGGATTTTTGCTCTTATTTATAATCTTTTTTTCACTCACTTTCATCACAAAAGAAAGCTTTTTCAAGAAGGAACTCAAGCAAGAAGAAGATGAATGAAGATGATCACTTAATCCTTTTGTGATGAACAATGAATTATTGTAGTGGTTACAAATCTAACCAAGGGTTAAGCATGAAAAGAGTTAACCCTTGTAGAGAGTTAACTAGAATTAATGGTTTGGATTGGGTTAACATAATATCTCACAAAATATCAAGCAACCACAAAGTCAAAGCTTCTTGAAGCTTCATGGAAGCTTCTTGAAGCTTCATGGAAGCTTCATGCAAAAGCTAACCCTAATCCAAACCCTAACCAAGTTTAAACCCTAATCCATTGTTAAATTTGTAACCCTAACATGTTACAATATTATATATCACATATACAATATATTTTGTAACATTAGAAAATAATACAATTAACATATATCGTATATATATCAATGTATTATCCCGTGAGAAAATGAATCTTTTAGTGAGCTAATATTAGTTAATGTAATTTAATATATCATATATATTATTATACATTAAATTATCGAATCAACACTCGATCCGATAATCCGGCTATTTCATAAATAACCGACTAATACGATGACCCGGCTATATCACATATACCCGGCCGATATCTCATATCGCGAGAATCCAATACGGTATCACATACCACATTATCCTCGGTCCCGCACATATCACATATGTGCTCCTACTCCGTTTTGCCTGAGCCAAGAAATCTCTGTGTAGGACTCTAAAGAATCATCAATACGCCGGCAGTAGGTGATGATCATATCAAACACCCATAAGCTGCAAGCGGTCAGCTAAACGTAACAGCCACCTAGGTATTGAGCGCTCAGAAGATCAACAAGCAAGCCTGTACATTCTCCTGTGAATCCAATCAGTAACACTCCCGTACAGTCCGGTCTCGTCGTCTGATATGTCGCATATCTCGCCTAGGGGTGGTAAACGTCAGACCCCAGTAGCTCGATAAGTCGTGTCGATATGAGGTATATAACAGCTCGAGAAACTACTGATAACACTTACCAGTAAATCTCAGCAACCCTCGCCAGGGATTTCCGGTTATAGCCAATCGAACACAGCGCAACATCAACTCCCTATACCGGGAGAGACGAATCCCTTCCTATCGCTCATTGCCTCCATGTGATTCGGGACTGTACCCAAAAGCCACCTTTTTGCACGCCCTCTTGGACGTGGTATGATGGAAATCAAAGCACAGTGGGAATCACACAAGACTCTATGACGATCTCGGGTCAACAGACTACACTGTACCAGTGTCACCGGAGAACTGCCATCTGACGTAAGGTATAATACCATCTGGGAGTTCTCGGCGAGTCCGTCCAGTGTACCCAGTCTCCACTGAGCACCCGTATACCATCCTTGATGTCAAACACCAATGGATATGGGATCATCCATCGCCCATCATATGGGTCAAGATGCGTATACGCTAGTCTACTCTGGTGTATCGATGCCCTGTCTCGATACACCCTCGACTAGGAACAATTATAGGATGTACTCGTCGACTACCGTGGCCACACTAGTATGATCTCATCATAGTCCCTGTAGTCGAGTACATATCCTAAGACCTTTATCAACGTGTAACATAGAGACAATCAGAGTACATGTTAAGATAAAGTACAACCAGATAGCATACTATCATGTCGAGCAAGAAAGTCCTCCCTATATATGTCCAAGCATCCATTACAATATACATCGTATGTACAGTAATGGCCTCTAGGGCATACATATAACTAACAAGTATCACTCATCATAGATCGCACCATATCCAATAGGGTGCGATTCCTCTGTTTTGACACACCGTTGTGCTGTGGTGTGTAAGGGGGAGTGAGCTGAGAGAGATTCCCATTCTTTTTTAGGAAGTTCGAAAACTCTGTACTAAGATACTCTCCACTTCGATCTGATCGAAGTATCTTGATGCTCATTCCTGTTTGTTTTTCTACTTTAAGTTTGTACTCCTTAAATTTCTCGAATGCTTCAGACTTATGCTTTAATAAAAACATATGACCAAATCTTGAGAAATCATCAGTAAAAGTTATGAAGTAAGAAAAACAGCCTCTCGCATGTGTAGACGTTGGCCGACATACATCATTATGTATGAGGCCCAAGATCTCTATAGCTCTTTCTCCGTGTCCAGTAAACGGAGTTTTGGTCATTTTTCCTTTGATACAAGACTGACAAGTCGCATAAGATTTATATTAAAAAAGATTTAAATATCCATCTTTATGAAACTTGTTTAGTCTTGTTTCGCTAATATGACCAAGTCTACAATGCCAAAGAAAAACTTCATTTATATCTAAAAATTTTCTTTTATTTGTGTGTTGTATGTTGAAAACTGTGTGATAATTTAGGACGTATATCCCGTTATTTAGTGTACCATAACCAATCAACTCTTGATTCAGTTTAATGTTCATAACATTATGCTGCAATACAAAATGATATCCTTCATTGTCTAACAAAGAAACAGATATTATATTACAAAGCATGCTAGGTACATAATAACATGGGTTCAAAACCAATATACAACCCGACGGCAACCCCAGGTGATACTCTCCCAATGAAACTGCATGTACATTGGAACCATTTCCAGCTCGGAGAGTGTGATCACCGGTCTTCAAAACTCTGCTATTTCTCAAGCCCTGCACAGAATTGCAGATACGAGAACCCGAACCGGTATCCAATACCCAGAAAGCAGAGTTTATAGAAAAACAGTTTTCAGTCACGAACACACCTGAAGCAGAAGTATCACCATGCTTCTTTTTCTTGAGATCAAGGTATTCAGTACAATTCCGCTTCCAGAGCCCCGTTTTCTTACAGTAGAAACATTCTCCTTTTCTCGACTTCTTAGCCTTGGATTTATCTCTCCCTTGTGCCTTTTTGATTCCACCTCTCGGTTTAGTGGGTTTCTTCTTATTCCTTCCCTAGGCCTTGGCTTTTAGGACGGAAGAGGAAGATTGCCCAATAATCAGAGAGGGAGACTTTGCCTTGAGCATGCTCTCTGCACTTCTCAACATATTAAGAAGTTTGGGTATTGACTTCTCCATATTGTGCATGTTGAAGTTCACTATGAATGGAGCAAAGGCAGGGGGAAGAGACTGTAGAACAATATCAACATATCATTCGTTCTCCATTGTCCATCTGAGGCCCTCAAGCTCTTCAATAAGAGCTATCATCTTCAAAACGTGATCACCTGCTGGTGTGCCAGGAGCCATATGCATCTGAAACAACTTTCGAGATGCCTCGTATCGTAGGGTACGGGATTGCTCCCCATACAACTCCTTTGTATGGAGAAAGATGGATTGAACATCCATCTTCTCATGCTGCTTTTGATGTGTATTGTCCATCGATGCAAGCGTGAGGCATTTGGCAGTGGCATGGTCAATATCCCATGTTTTGCGTATTTCCCTATCCGGAACAGAAGATTCAGGGCCTGGGCTGGGAGGGGATGAGGCAGTGAGGACATATGATACTTTATCATATGTGATAGCAATGTTAATGTTCCTCAGCCAGTCTATATAGTTCGGTATGGTTAGCTTATTTTTCTCTAACAAAAACTTAAGTCCTGTCATGGGTATCTGCCATTAGGAGAGAGAGAAGAATATACTCTGCGAAAGCTCTTGCAAAGATTAGATTGGTTTATTTATCTTATCTAATCAATGTCTCCCACTGCTTTTATCAAATTTTCCTTCAAACGTTTAAAAGAAAATTAGCCAGGATTAATTACATTCTACAACTTCGCTAACTGTTCAGCCAGGCCAGTGTCGGTACCTTGAGGGAGGTTCCCCGTGCTTTCACACGGACCTAATTAAAATAAACCTCGTTTTTCCAGATGCTTAGCCCTGTTGACACCTTTCTAGACACCTAATGGGTTAGCTAATTGCAAAGTGCAAAACTCTCCTGGGAGCAACTCTTGCTCATAGTGGGATTGAGATCCAACTATCACATAGAAGGAATGCAATCTTATTGCAAATTTCAACTCTTGAAACTCTCGATATGGTTTTTACCCCTAGCACTCATGACTTTGGCTACGGTCAACATATTATAAGTACTAGTCAAGTTCTACCCGTCATTTCATGATTAATTAGACCCACCCACATAGACCTTGGCTATGGTCAATATAATCATGTGACTGTCCTAATTAATCGCATCATTTGCTATGTAGGAAGACATTGTAAGTCTACGATAGCGCCCCGGCCGTCAATCTGAGGCTAAATGCGGAACATAAACTTTTCAAAACTGGCGCTAACGTAACCTTAAAACCCGGATCGTTCCATTAACCGTAAACTAGTATACTACAAAGATGTTAGAATGGCTATACCGATCGATCCGTGTCTTTTGGTCTTTAGCCACCATTCTTAGCTCCTTGCGGCATCTCCGATCTCGCTCGATCTCCGGTCTCCTCGTCGAAGTGGCACCACGTCAAGGAATCTTTATACGGGCTCCCGCTTCAAACCGAAACAACTCGGACATGAAGTTTGCTAGCCGACATGTCCAAGATTGAAGTAGAGAGAAGTGTGAATACTTTGTCTCAATACACCCTATGATTCTCATCATATGAGAAGGATAGGGTGGAGGTTGAAGAAGATGCAATAAGATGAAGAGTGTGAGCTCAAGAAAATCAAGAGAGCAAAAACCAAGCCCCAAAAATGTCATGGCTGCCCTCTCTCAATTGTGTGATGATATTGTGTTGGTTTTGTGTTGAATAACAAAGAAAAGATATATCAAAATATCTCCCACAAAACCCTCAAAATATCTTACCAAAAACAAAGCTCATTAATCTAACATGACTCACTATATGACTCATTACCATGAGTCATTAGTGAACATGCTAGAATAATGACTCATCAAAATGAGTCACACTTTCCAAATCCAAATAAACATTTAAACCAAAATGTTTAACAAAAAGAAATGCATCTTCTAAAGTAATCTTGTAATGAATTACAAGAATACCCCTCACCTGTAAATACATACCTGCATCTGTATTCCGACTGAATACGAATACAATGAGACTAAAATATTCCTACACAATATAATACTAGGATCTGGTTTAAACCAAAGCCCACTAGTATTATCCGTCCGAATCATGACAAGTGCACAAGTGCACGTGTATGTTCGAACCCTGCCATAAAACCATACGGCCTCTACAATGTTTCGACCGAACTTGGGAAACTATCTATGGGGGACTCTAAAGACTCGTCAATACTCTGGCAGTGGGTTTAACCACAAGCACGTCAGTGGTACTAGCCGTACGTAACGGCTGCCCATGTATTGAGCGAAAGGGAAGCCGATG
This sequence comes from Agapanthus africanus, assembly GCA_030015575.1. Taxonomy (NCBI): domain Eukaryota; kingdom Viridiplantae; phylum Streptophyta; class Magnoliopsida; order Asparagales; family Amaryllidaceae; genus Agapanthus; species Agapanthus africanus. Next base: position 831,218,406 of record JASDDO010000019.1, read on the forward strand.
AGCGAACTCATCCTGGAACCCTACTGAGCCTATCAGTGAAAATATCCATACAGTCTGGTCTGTTCGTCTATGAGTATCGCATTTCGAGCCTAGGGGGCTGGTAAACGTCAGACCCCCAATAGCGGTATAAGTCGTGTCGGAGTGTAGTCCAGAACATCCTGAGATACTACTGGAGTACCTACCAGTAAATCTCGCTTGCTCTGGCCAGGAACTTTGTGTAATGGCTCTCCAGACATAGCACGATCTCACCCCCAATACCGGGATAGACGAATCCCCTGCCGATCCGCTCACTGCCTCCATGTGGCTCGGGACTGTACCCAACTAAAACCTGTTTACACGACTCCTTTGAGCCGTGGTAGGGTAATAATCAAAGCACAGTGGGAACTCACACGAGACAAATGACGATCTCTGGTCGATAGACTAACCTGTACACATGTCACCAGGGAACTGCTATTTGCCGATAGGTATAATACCAACTAGCAGGTTCTCGGCGAGTCCGTCCGGTGTACTCATAACCTAATGAGCACCTGTATACATCTTAGGTGAACCAACTGACAACAATGGCTTATGAGACCGGCCACCGCCCCTCGTCGGGGTCTCGACCGTATACACTAGTTTACTCCGGAGTATCGATGCCCTGTTTTGAAACTCCCACGACTAGGGACCACTTTAAGAATGCACTTATAGACTACCCAACTCTCACTTATATGATCGCCATCATACTGCTGGTAGTCAAGCAAGAATCCTATGGGCTCTATCAACGTGTAATAGTGATCTATAATGTCACCTAAAGCATGTACACGATGATAAAGATAAACCAGATAGCATACTATCATCTCGAGTAAGACCGTCCTACCGGTATAGGTCCTCCCTCAATCATTGCAATCACGTGCCTGCAATCCAATAATTGACTTTGAGGGCACTATATCTAACAGACATCACTTAGCTACCGTACACTACGCCTTGGCTATAGTCAATATACATAGCACGAATATTAAGTACTCTGCTTCCTAAAATGACGGAGGGCCGCGAATGGTTTTTAAGAAAACTTTTTAACGCTTTGAACTTGATATCGTTGTAGAATCAAATAGTTTTAAAAGGAGTGGCTTAATCTCCGTATTTTGAAAACTTGCTTTTTCATAAAAAGCCGAGTAGGTTTCAAATCCGATTCTACAATATCTTTTAGGTTTCTTTTTATTTACATTAATCCCATTAAAGTAGTCCCATCATTTAAGTCCTTAAGCCATCACAGAAAAGAAACGAAAATAGAACGCACGCTTATGCTATCTACATTCGCCACAGCGTCCCGATATGCACCGTTAGGTTACTTAACTAACGGCATAGCGGGGCGGGACTAGCACGGATGCAAAACATAAACAACGTTTATTATATATCATATATATAATACACCATTCGACTCAGCATATAAAGTGATCACATCACAGAATATCAATAGCAGAAGCACATATATGAAAATATAGGATATACTAGGAGGTCCGTATTTTGTATTTAGTCAACAATAGAAAGTATAGATTCCACGGTCGCGATGAATAGCCAAGCCCACACCCCTAGACCCCTACGAGAGCGGCAAGTGACCCTACCAATTCTAGAGTTAGGAGACCCGGTCTCGACTACTCGAGATGGCCTCCCACTGGACTCTAGAACCCGGTCACTTATGCTCCCCACCTTGGGTCTATCCTAATGCAGAAAAGTAAATAATATACAACAATGGTGACATCATCCTCAACCCGGAAGTGCCCCAATAAAAGAATATTACATACAATGAATTTTATATGAATGAAAAGAAAAACTATCATCTCACATAAAACCCCCGGCCATTCAATCACGACGATCCTATACATCATATCTTAGCAACACATAATATCGCATGTCATCAACGTAAGTAAGTATGCGTACCCCAATTGTCGTTGACGTATTGCAACGAAACCGGCGATACACCACATACTACACTTACGGTCACAGAAAAGAAAGTGAAAAACTACAACAATTGGAATCATCACTGTCTTTAGACATCATAAACCCGGAATATCACATATTCTGGATTTCATGCCTAACGATGCAAATCTTACATTTGGGTCTTATCTATGAAAACACCTTTCCAAAGTAAGCCGGGTAATTCAATAAGATTCCAGATTCCACCCGAGACCGAAATGTTAAATTTACACGCAACTAATTACTTTTCACAAAACTAATTAGTGTAGATTTCAATTATTGTATCACATTCATAAATATCTAGACGATGTTAAACGTTTCGATCGAATTATCAAACACCCACATTTCCCGGAGAGCTCAACACTGGAGCAAAATTGAAATACTCAAAACATACTACAGTACCTATGGACCAACCGTAGAAGGGTCAACCCTTGCCTCACCTATAGCGCCACGGAACTACGGCAAGCCCTAGAGTTTGGCCGCGGTTCCGTGGTCATAGAATCGAGTTAGGGTTACGTTCTTTTAGAGGGTCCATAAAATTACCTGCATGATTTTTCGAATATTTTTAACTTGGAAAATTCTAACTTTTGGAAAACTTTCAGAGGGGGTCATGAGGCAGTGATTGATGTTCGTTTGAACTGTTAAACGTATTCTAGGTTACCTAAACCAATGTTAAAATTACGACTACGAAATACTCCGAATAGTCTTTACTAAAAGATAACATTACATGCAATCTTAGTAAAAACAAACAATACCTGAAACACCAAACCTCAGAGACCAGAGCACCAAACAAAAACGAGGCGCAAACAACATGGGAAAACCGGCCAGGCCGGATATTTTGAGCATTTCGCCGGGTTAAATCCGGTGGAATGGCCTCGTTTTCGTTTGGTGTTCATATTACATTATATGTAACATTCTACAACTGCTTAAAAAAATTTTAGAGGCTCTGAAAAATTCGACAGAGAGTAGGTTTAGGGTTTTAGTTTTCGAAGTTGTTTCGGTTTCATAATTTATCTAATATCGTCTAAGTTTATAGCTTGGCTCTGATACCACTGTAAGGTTTTCTTAGCACCATGCCTAGGGTTTGTCTTGCATCAAACATGCACAATAAAAATTTTAGGGGTGATAAGCAAAACCAACCATGAATCGAACTAGAAATTTAGGGTAACATAAACAAGTAGCATATAATAGTAAGTGTATAACATTAAGAGGGGAGAATTACAACCTTTGTAGACCTCCTCTTTGTGACTCCTTGGATCAACTTGGTGTTTGAACCGGTTCGCTTGAGTCCTTCGAAGTCCACGACGATCCACCATGGAGTCCCTTTGCACAAGCTCCTAGCTTCACTTGATCAAGATGGAAGTAAAGAAAACAATCTACACTAATGGGCTAGACTAATATAGATTAGTGATGTGGGTTGTGTTCTCACTTAAAAACCCTTTTTTTCTTTTCTTCACACACTATCCAAAACCTAAAGAGCTTGAAGGAGGAAGAAGAAGGAGGAGATGGCTAAGTTTGAGCTCTTATGATAATTCACAATAATAAAAAGAGAATAAAAATATATATGAGAGAGTCACACTCACCCAAACCATGGTCAATAAATATATAGATATTTTTTATAATGAGTTAAAGACCAATAAGAAATTAAACCATGGTTTATATTTGGGTCAACATAAGAAGTGTGTAGAAGAAATGAAACCATGATTTAATTTAATTTTTCTTTTTCTCAATAATCAAAAATATATAAATATATTCCATGTGAGTCTTGCATTGCCATCTCCAATGTATCATCAACCATGACACATGTATGCATGCATGTGTGCATTCAAATCAATATATATATACATACATTCATTCATGCATACACATAAAAGAAAAGGGTTTAATGAATGAGCTAATGATCATTGATATTAAATCGATACTTGATTTAATAACCCGGTCATATCACAAACGACCCGACCAATAGAAAATGCCAGATTAAAATGCGGTATCATATACACGCATTTAATCAAGCTCCCGCACATATCCCCATATGCACCCCACATCGTTTCGCCTGAGCTAGGAAACCCCTTTGTGGGATTCTAAGATTTGTCAATACGTTGGCAGCAGGCAGTGATCATATCACATACCCACAAACCGTCAGCGACACTAGCAGTACATAACAGCTCCCAGGTATTGAGCGATCAAAAGAAAAACAAGCGAACCTGTCAAAACTCCCATCGAGCCAACTGGAAACACTTACCGTACAGTTCGGTCTCTTCGTCAGATATGCTGCATATCGAGTCTAGGGATGTATCGTCGATCCCAATAACTTAATAAGTCATGCCGGTATATGGCCTATAACAGATCGAGAAACTACTGGTAACACTTATCAGTAAATCTCATCAGCCCTGGCCAGGGACTTCCTGTTCTAGCCAATCGAGCATAGCGCAACATCAACCCCTAATACTGGGAGAGACGAAATCCCTCCTATCTCTCATTGCCTCTATGTGCCTCGGGACTGTACCTAAAATCCACCTATTTGCACGACTCAGTAGAGCCGTGGTAGGGTCGAGATCAAAGTAAAGTGGGAGCACACACAAGAATCTATGACGATCTCGGGTCTACAGACCAACCTGTACCAGTGTCATCTGAGAACGGCTATCCGACGATAGATATGATACCACATAGGAGTTCTCGGCGAGTCCGTTCAGTATACCCACTCTCCACTGAGCACCCGTATACAATCTTTGCTGTCACCACACCAATGGATATGGGATCATCCGTCTCTCATCATATGGGTCAAGAAACGTATACGCTAGTCTACTCTGGAATATCGATGCCCCGTCTCGATATACCCATGACTAGGAACATTTTAAGGATATGCTTATAAACTACACATGTCCTACCAGTATGATCTGCATCATAATCTCAGTAGTCGAGCAAATATCCTAAGGGCTTTATCAACATGTACCAAATGAGTAATATGCATGATCAAGTGAACATGTCAAGATAAAGAACAACCAGATAACATACTATCATGTCGAGCAAGAATGTCCTCTGAATATATATATACACATACCGATACATCCACAATCAAATAATGGCCTCTAGGGCATACATATATCCAACAGCGGTATAACTTTCTTACATAATAGTTAAACCTTATAGTTGTTTTATTAGCTAAGGTTTAGTATCGATCCTGGAGTTTAGTCGGTGTTGCAAAGCATATAAAAATCGGTTTTTGCAAACTCCGCCTTCCCGCGAACCCGCGGGGTGCGCGACATCGATTTACAGTGGTATCAGAGCCAACTAAACCTTAACTAACAGGTTACACGACAAGTAAAACTACGAAACCGAAATAACTCCGAAATATCGAAACATAGATCCAAGTTTCTGTCGAATTTTTTAGAGGCTCTAAATTATTTTTAAACAATTGCAGAGTGCTCATTTGCTTGTAAGATAAACACAAAACAAAAACGAGACAATTCCATCACTTTGTGGCCGACCAAACACCTAAAATGACTGGCCTCACCGGTTGAATTATGAGGAATTGCCTTGGATTTTATTATGTGTTCTTATTGCTTGGATTTAGGGTTTCAGGTGGTGTTTGATTTTGCCAAGATTGCTTATACTGTTGATTTTCTGTTGTGGCAATACAGAGTATTTCGAAGTCGCGGTTTTAAACGTCGATTAACGTGTTTCAGTTGTTATATGTGTTCGTAAACTTCCGCTAATTGCTATACGTCGGTTAGTTGGGGGTTGCACATATCATTGATGATATGTTTGTGTATATGGAGTATTGGATCGTCGTGGATGAATAGACGGGTTGTGAGAAGAGATTTTTCTTTCTTTCATTCGATGTAAATTGTGAAGTGATGTAATATTATTTTGCGGGGCACATCCGGGTTGAGGTTGTAGCCACCGTTGTATTATTTCATTTACTGTTTTTTGTTCCTAAGATAGACCCAAGGTGGGGTGCATCAACTACCGAGTTCTTGAAGTGCCAAGTGATCTACTCATTTTACTGAGGGAGGTTGCATAGGAACATCGTTTCCTATCATAAGAATGTCATCCACGTACAATACGAGGAATGCGACAGTACTCCCTATAATTTTCTTATAAACACAAGGTTCATATGTATTTTTGACGAAATCAAACTCTCTGATGACATCATAAAAATAGATGATCCAACTCCGTGATGCCTGCTTCAATCCATAAATGGATTTAAACAACCTACATGCTTTCCCGCTTCTCCCACTATCAATGAAGCCCTCTGGCTGATCCATATAAACGCATTCTTCTAAATCACCATTTAGAAAAGCAGTTTTAACGTCCATTTGCCAGATTTCCTAGTATATCCAATATGTTCATCTGTGATCTGGAATGCCTATTATTGCGTGAGACGAATGGATATATTATATATATTTATATAATAGACGTTGCTTATGTTTTGCACCCGTGCTAGCCCTTCCCCCGCTCTGCCGTTAGTTAAGTAACCTAACGGTGTATGACAAGACCTCATGGCGAATGTGGATGGCATAAGCGTACGTTGTATTTCGGTTCTCTCCGCAATGGTAGGTTAAATGACGAGACTATATTGATTAATGTAAAGCAAACAAACTAAAGATGAATCATTGGAACAATTTCAAAAACCGCTCGGATTTTTCAGAAAGCAAACTTTTAAATGCGGAGCCTAAACCACTCCTTTAAAAAGCTATCATGGTTCCTTCGATCATATCAAGTTCATTACATTCACGGTTTAGCCAAAACCATTCGTAGCCCTCCATCATTTCAGATGGATATTCAGTAGTATTCATGCTATGTATTTTGACTTTCGCCAAGGCATAGTGATTGGTAGCTGCTGAATATTCATCTGTTGCATAGATAGATGCATTAGTTTGGGACAGTCGTACTACTATTTTGGCCTTCGTCAAGGGTATGTACGGGTGAGTTCAAATTAATCTGGATAATGATGGGTAGAACTTGACTTGCGACTTATGATATGTTGGCCTTCGTCAAGGTCATAAGAGCTTGGGCCAAAAATCCATATCGGTTTTTTTAAAGAAACGGAAACTTGCTAGTGTTGTATACCATTTGGAGGTGATAATTTTGGTAGGATTACTTCAAGGTTATCACACAATGATATTTGGATCCCGATCCTACTGTGAGTATCTGCTATTCCTCGGGAGATTTTTTCACTAAACGATCAATGCTATAAACCAAGTAGGTTTCAAGAATGGTGTTTGCAGGGCTACGCCTCCAGAGAAAAGAAGTTATGTAATTAAGGAACTTTGCGAAAGCGTTGGAAAACCTTTATCGAAGTACCAACGCCAGCCTGGCTGAAAGGTTAAGCAAGTATTGTAGGGTGAGATTAATCCTGACTAATTCTTCTTTTATGGTTTGAGGAAGGATTCTAGAAACAGTGGGAGACATCCTGTTTAGATAAACTAAAAACCAATCTAAACTTGCAAGAGCATCATGCTAAAGTGTTTCTTCACTCTCTCCTAATTGCAGCGACCAAGATGACCAGCCTTAAGTTACTTTTAGATAAAAACATATTGATGGGGCCAAACTATAAAGATTGGCTCAGGAATGTCCAGACGGCCATCACATATGACAAACTGGGTTATCTCCTTACTGCCAAAGTCCCCGCCATTCCAGGTCCAGATTCCAGTGTTGCGGATAAAGAGATCCATAAGACCTGGGAAATTGACAGTGTGAAAGCCAAGTGCCTCGTGCTGGCCTCTATGGATAATAAACACCAGAGGCGGCACGAGATGATGAACCTTGCTTCTATCTTCCTCCATACCAAGAACTTATATGGAGAGCAATCTCGTATCGCAAGATACGGGACCTTGAAGAAATTATTTCAAGTGAGGTTGGCTATCGGGTCATCTGTAGGAGACCACGTCCTTAAGATGACCAGCTTGATTGAAGAGCTCGCGGACCTGGGGACCACGTTGGAGAACGAGCTGTATACAGACTTGATTCTACAGTCCCTCCCCTCTACCTACGCCCAGTTCATCTTCAATTTTAACATTCAAGGGAAGGAAGTTACACTTCAAGAACTCCTCAACATGTTGAGGAGCGCTGAGGGCATCCTGCAGAAGTCTAGGGAGACACCCGCTCTGCTTGTTGGGGGATCTTCCTCTTCTAGATCCAAGGTGAAAGCCAAGGGGAAGAAGAAGAAGGCCCCCACCATGCTTTAAGACGGTGTTAGTAAGGTAGAGGGAAGGGGTAAGGCAAAAGTAGGGGGCCGACGGTAGGGAAGGAGGAATGCTTCTACTTCACAAGAAGGGCCATTAGAAGATGGATTGCAGGGCCTGTAAAACCCTGAACCAGGGTACGAAGCAGGTTGTGGCTTCGGCTTCAGGTGTGTTTGTGATTGAAAACTGTCTTTCAATCAACTCTACTTCCTGGGTATTGAATACCATATCGGGATCTCATATCTGTAATTCTTTGCAGGTACTGAGAAACCATAGAGTTTTGAAGGCGGGTGATATGACCCTCAGGGTTGCTTACGGAGCGAGGGTGGATGCCGTGTCCGTAGGGGAATATCACTTAGGATTGACAAGTGGACATATTTTGGTTTTCCGCAACTGTTTTTGTGTACCTAGTTTGACTTGTAATATCATTTCTGTATATTAGTTATCTAAATAAAGTTATGATTTTACATTTGTAAGCGATGTCGTAAACATCCACCTTAATTATGGTTTGATTGGGTCGGGTACACTAACAACGGTATATACGTATTAAAACAACTACAAGTTTTCAACGTCCAGAACACACACAAAAGAAAGTCTCCAGAATTAAATCAAGCTTTCTTATGGCATTGTAGACTGGGTCACATCAATAAAACACGGTTGACCAAGTTACATAAAGAGGAATATTTGGATCCGTTTGAATATCAGTCTTATGCAACTTGTCAATCATGTCTCAAAGGAAAGATGACAAAGAGTCCGTTCACTGGACACGGAGTAAGAGCGAGTGAGCTCTTGGGACTCATACACAGCGACGTGTGGTCCAATGTCTACACATGCAAGAAGTGGTTATTCCTATTTCATTATTTTTACGGATGATTTCTCTAGGTAGGGACATGTCTTCTTGATGAAATATAAATCCGAGGCCTTTGAGAAATTTCAAGAATATAAGAATGAAGTGGAAAAGCAAACCGGAAAAAGTATCAAGACACTTAGATCTGATCCAGGTGGTGAATACTGAAGTGCCGAGTTCCTGGATTACTTAAAAGAGAATAGAATTCTCTCTCAGCTTACTCCTCCATACACACCACAATACAACGGTGTATCGAAAAGGCGGAACTGTACCTTATTAGATATGGTACGTTCCATAACGAGTAACGCTGAGTTACCGCGATCTTTCTGGGGCTATGCACTAGAATTAACTGCATATCTTTTGAACAAGGTTCCTACCAAGACTGTGCCTACCACACCATATCAGATGTGGAGTGGGAAGAAACCCTATCTTCAGTATCTGAAGATATGGGGATGTCCTGCTTTTGTTAAAAAGCAATATATAGACAAGCTCGAGGCACGCTCAGTACTGTGTAAGTTTGTGGGATACTTAAAGAACTCCAGGGGGTATCTTTTCTATTACACAGAGGAACAAAAGGTTTTTATTTCTCGTCATGCCCACTTTTTGGAAAATCAAGTTTTGGAAAAAGAAACTTGTAGGAGCGCAATAGAATTGGAAGAAATTCTAGAACCACAAGCTATCACTGAAAGCATGGTAGAACCAGAAGTTTCAAAAGAACAGGATATCCCCGCGCCACTCCGCAGGAGTAGTAGGCTGTCTCATCCGTCAAAGAGATACTATGATTTTCTCATAGAAGAGGATAGAGAGAATTGCATCATTGACAATGATGAGCCAACTAGCTTCCAGCAAGCCATTCAGAGCGGAGACTTGGTAAATAGATGGATGCAATGCGGACCGAGATGGAGTCCATGTTCACCAACAAAGTATGGACTTTGGACATTGCTCTAGAAAGGGTAAAACCCGTAGGTTGCAGATGGATCTTCAGAAATAAGATTGGTGTAGATGGACATGTTGAAACCTATAAGGCTATACTTGTTTCAAAAGGTTTTCGTCAAAGACCTGGTTTGGACTATGATAAAACCTTTTTTCCAGTGGCTATGCTCAAATCCATTCGGATCCTTCTTTCTATTGCTGCCTCCAAGATTATGAGATTTGGCAGATGGACGTATATACCGCTTTTCTAAATGGAAATTTGGAAGAGTGCATCTATATGGATCAGCCAGAAGGTTTCATTCAGAGTGGGAGCAGCGAGAAAGTGTGCAAGTTGCTTAAATCCATTTATAGATTAAAGCAGGCATCGCGGAGTTGGAACATTTGTTTTGACCAGACGGTCAAAGAATTTAACTTTATCAAATATCCAGATGAACCATGCATCTATAGTAAGATTATAGCGAGAACTGTGGTATTCCTCGTCTTGTACATGGATGACTCTCTTGATAGGAAATGGCATTCCTATGCTACAACCTGTCAAAGGATTCTTGTTACAAATGTACTCCAAGAAAGACCTCGGTGATGGCTCTTACATTCTGGGGATACAGATCTATCATGATAGATCTAAGAGGATATTGGGATTTTCACAGTCCAGATATATTGACACCATACTGAAAAGATTCAGTATGGAAGATTCAAAGCACGGTAATCTACCGGCTTGTCACGGAATCACCCGCTCCAAAGAGATGTCTCCCAAGACTGATTTGGAAAGGGATCGCATGTCAACTATACCCTACACTTCTGCGGTAGGCTCTATAATATATGCGATATTATTTACCAGACCAGATGTTGCTTACGTACTAAGCATGGTAAACCGGTATCAGTCAAACCCTGGGGAGAAGCACTGGATAGCAGTAAAGAACATTCTCAAGTACTTGAGAAGGAATAAGGAGATGTTCTTGGTGTATGGCGGAAAAGACCTCAAGATCGAGGCTTTTGCTGACTCTAGCTTCCAGAGTGACAAGGATGACTCCAAGTCTATGTCGGGTCATGTCTTTACCCTCAATGGAGGGGCAGTCTATTGGAAGAGCTCCAAGCAGGACACCGTTGCTGACTTGACGATGGAAGCAGAGTATATCGCCGCATGTGACGCCACAAAAGAAGTAGTCTGGATGAGGAAGTTCTTAACAGAACTTTAGGTGGTTCCGTCCATTGTTGATCTGATACTTCTGTATTATGACAACAACGAGGCTATAACTTTAGCAAAGGAACCCAGGTCCCATCAGAAGTCTAGACATATCTTGAGGCGGTATCACCTAATCAGAAAGATCATGGATCGCCAGGAGATCGAGGTATGGAGAGTTGATACGGAGAAAAACATTGCAGATCCATTCACAAAGCCATCCCTTAGACGCAATTCAAGAGGCTATTCGAGATGATAGGTTTTTGATATGCCAACATATGGCCTTAGTGCCAGCGGGAGATTGTTAGTGATATATGACCTAGAGGCCATTATTGTATAGTACTAATTTGTATATTATATTTTGGAAGTTTGGGATATACACGGATTTTATGACAGTCTTGCTCAATATGGTAGTATGCTACTTGGTTTGTTTCAATCTTAATATGTGTATAATTTTCTTTTAGCGTATTGATAATACATATTGTTAGAGCTCTTAGGATTTTTGCTTGACTACCAGCGTTGTAATGGCAGTCACACTAGTAGGGGCTGGGTAGTTTATAAACACATCCTTATACATGTCCCTAGTCCTAGGATTATCGAGACAGGGCATCGATACTCCAGAGTAGACTAGTGTATACGCTTCGCATCTCAGCAGGGGAGATGGTCTGTCCTGCAGCCATTAGTACGTCATACTAGAGAGCATGCAGGTGCCCACTGGGGTATGAGTTACTCTGGACGGACTCATGGGAACTGCTGGTTGGTATCATACCTATCGTCAGGTAGCAGTTCCCAGATGGCATGAGTACAGCGTAGTCCGTTGATTTGACATTGCTACTTCACGTCAAGTGTGTTCCCACCATTCTTAGATTATGTTACGCCCCGCTTCCCAAAACACGGAATACGAGGGGTTGACAAGCCCAGCCATGCTCCTACGGTCAAGAAAATATCCTGCCGTAGCCACACTTCGGCTTCTAGCATTATGTGGTAATCATTAATCAATGCACAGGTAATGAGAAATGCGGCAACTAATTCTATCAAAGCAGATAAAAGATATACTAGATAGAGAATCAAAGGAAAGATAGCGCTGGCGTCGCTGATTTTGATGTCCGCACTATCCTCGATATAAGGTAGATCCTACTCCTGGGCAGGATCTACCTCGTTCTCTGAGCATGCACACTCAGGTCGTCAGGGCGACACATATAGCAATAGATATATATGATGGGTATGCAGTATTATTAAACATGAGAAGGGCAACAAAAATGCAGTGCATGAGTATAATAAATATCAACTGAATATGAATAGTGCAATATAGGTATCATGTCAATAAACTAGGCAATGTGCATGTCACTACTTATCGGTCACTAAGTCAATGAAATCAATTGTGGAAAGGATGCTCGTATTTAACAAGGGTGTTATGCATGCCCAAGACTACGGTCCACTATTCCTGGGACATAACCCTGTCAGCTGTGCCGCTAGGCCCACTACCTAATGTATATATATGTATATCACTAATAGCGAATGATCATCCTCTAAATCACTGTACCTCGCTAAATAGGATTTCAATTCCATATTGATTTCCCTATTTCCCAGGTTATAGTATGCACTCAGGTATTAGATAGGTTGTGAACAAATACGTATCGCTGTCACTTTCAATCACTTTTCCACTTGTCAATATCACTGTCGTATTTGCCACAACACAATCACTAACACTACTATATCGACAATGAAATTCAGTCGCTAGGTTTCAACATGAATGATTACTAAGCAGCAGGTATAAAGCAAACACGAAAATATGAAGAAATGCACTAAACATGTATTCACTATTTCAATGACGACCAATGCCATATAACTTGTAAAATTTACGATAAATCACACGTATAGAATCGACAAAAATAATATAAAAGGCGTATGAAGTACACTTTATTATCTAAACAGTAAAATTTATTTCATGTCAATCGGAATTGAGTTTAGGGAATTATCATCATTTGAAGGTAACAATCGATTGCTGAAATTCCAGTTTCAGAACTGGAAGCCCAACTTCGTGCACATTTTATCAGTGATTGTGTTCAGATTCCGATGTTGCCCCAGTTGAATTAAATACAGTTATATCAGTTAATTTTCTAACGCATCAAACGGATTATCTATAGCACATATATATTAGAAGTTATGTTCAGTTTAATATGATGGTATAAGGAATATTATTGCAGAAACTGCAGAACACAGCGACACTCTAAAATACAATTTAAATATCAAACGACAATGAAAATGCACGGGACAAGATTCATGTGTTATATAATTAATTTATCTATGCGGCCTTATAAGGCTCAATGCATTTTCAGTTTTACGCAGGTATGTACAGATGCTTAAATTCAGATTTCCCCCGTAGAATGCTGCCCCGGACTGCAGTCCGGTGCTACATTCGCAGCCAAAAATAGTTACAGTAATCTTATCGATACCGAAAAATTAACTATGGATGGTTTTATATTATCAAGTCTTCTACGATACGATCCCTAAAACATTAAATTGCGAGTTGTATTCAATTTAATATGGACTTTAGAACATGGCATGCGCGGTGAATTCCAGATTTAACGTCGGCCTTTAGGGGCGTCGTTTCTTGTGCGAAACAACATTATTTTGCCTTCAAATTTCTACACGATAATTATAAACAGTAAAAAGATTTATTGATCATAAGTTTCGCTATTTTCATTTAGGTTTTGGTTTAGGATTCGCATCGAACACTCTTGCATTATATCCATGTCGCGATTGAAATATCGGTTTTACCCAATTAATTAAAGTGTGATTTATTCACTACAAGTTTTACACGATACTAGCAAGGTAATATTAAATTCGATTGTGTTCCACTCAATATGATTAAATGACGAAGGTCACACATTAGAATGTAACAATGATTATAGTGTAAATATAATATCAATATAACTACAGTTGCCAACTAATAATTTATAGCATGTAAAGAAAGTGAGGGGTTCACTTGCCTTCGGTCGCTTGATATGGAAGTGACACCGATTGCGGACTTCGTCTCGATACACAAAACGATGCGATACTGTACACAGACGCGGTGCGGGCGTGATGCGCGATGATTCGGTATTGGACGCGGTGGCGACGCCGGCGTGATACGGTAGTGGACGTGGCGATGACGCGGGTGCGACACGGTACTGGGCACGGTTTTGACTCGGTACGTAGTCTGGGAGCGGCACGACGTGCGCACTGGATCGGGTACGGTATGGCATAGGGGTTGGCATGATGTGGCACGAGGACTGGGTACGACGTGGCACGGGGACTGGGTACGACGTGGCACGTCTGGGTACGCGGTGGCACTGAGGTTGGCACGGGACGTGACGTGAAGCTTGAGCACGAAACAGCTATGACGGAGGTGTACGGTGTTGCGATAGTGACTGTGTTGGCGACCGTGACAGCTACAGAGACCGAGGCCACAGCTTGGATGGCGACAAAGGTGACTAGATCATGGGCGATTTCGACGATTGCAACTGTTCGATGAAATGTCAGAGGCTTGGCTTGGGTCTTGGTCGGGTCCGAAGTTGTGCCGAGGCCGTGCATGGAGCGGAGGGTTGATGATGAGCTGCGGCGTGGGCTAGGGTCGCGGTATTCGCGATGAGGAGTTCAGACGGCAGTGGCTCCGTGAGGTTGGAGAACTTATCGGGGAGTTGGTGGGTCGCGGATGCTTGGGGAATTTACGGAGACGGCTTGCAGGCGAGGATGGCCGGCGGTTGGGTCGGTGCGGGGGGGTTCGTCGTCGGGGATGAAAGTGAGAGGAGGGAGAAGAGGAGGAGATGGAATTTCGGCCAAGCTTGGAGAGGTGGTCTCGTAGTGGCGGCGAAGGTGGTATGGCTCGGAGACGGAGAAGGGCAGCGGGTGTATCCTCGCAGTCGGAGGAGGAAGGAGGGGGATGATTGAAGTTGGGGACGAGGTCCCTCCGGCGATGGCGGTAGTGTTCGTCGAGGACGAGGAGAGTTGATGGAGTTGGAGGCAGTGGGCTTGGTGATTGGGTTGAGTGGAGGTGAAGTGGGGATCTTGGAGGAGTGCGGGGGAGGAGGGTTCGGTGGTTAAGAGGAGGCCGGGGTCTCGGGGAGTAGTTTGGGCGTTGAGGGGAGTGGGAGTCACGGGCGGTTGCGAGAAGAGGGGAGGCGTTGGCTGGGTCGTGGCGAGGGCGAGGAAGGGGACGTCGTGGGAAAAAGAAGTCGGAAGAGAAAAAAGAGGGGATAGGAAGAAGACGTGGGGGGGGTAATGGTTCAGGTCGGGTCGGGTAGCATCGGGTCAGGTCGGGAAGGAGAAGAAAGAGATGGGGATTGGGCCGGGGTTGAGGTCGTGGGCCGGCTAGGGGGTGTTGGGCTGAGGGTTTAGATTAGGTTTTAATGAAGAAAAGGATTTAGAAGAAAATAGGAAAGTTGCTTTGAAATTAGTTAGGAAATTAATTAGTGATTGGGTTTGATTGTTTAGAAAAAAAATTTAGAATTAGGAATTAGGGTTTTAAAAATATAAGGGAAAATATTTTGGAATAAATTAAATAGAAAACATACAAAATACGGATATTAAAGTACAAAATAAACTGGGTATTACATCATATCCCACTTAAATAAAATTTCGTCCTCGAAATTAAAATAAACCAGAAGTTATAAAATCATGCGAAAAGCAACCACTAGAAAAATCGAACACTTATATGTAAGCAAACAGAGCAGGAAAAATCATATGTAAGATCAAAATAAATAACAAATAATAGTAATATATATATATATATATATATACACACACACACACACACACAATTTCAATGAAAATTTTTAGAATGACAATAATAAGTAATAGTGAATGATTGACTGATAGGTCTTAAGAACCAAAACTACTTTAGTAAAACTATAAACCAATCCATTATAAAATAACTTGAGAATACTCATACGGTGAAATACAGAAAAATAATAAAATGAATATATATATATATATATATATATAAGTTGGCTGGTAAATAATTAGATGTCAACAATTAACGTAATGGCCAAGAATAGACTGTATTTGCAAAAGTGCGGTGATAATACAACACGAGAGAAACTAAGATAATACCGAGATAATGATATATGTACACGTACATAAAGTGTATTAGCATACAAGATAACCATAATTTATTACAGAAAATAGAAAATTTAAATCGATTAGAGCACAAGAATACGGAATTAAACGTAAATAAGAAAACAAAAGATAATTGGCATAAATATGAACAAAGAAAAGGAAATACTATATAGAAAATCAATATGAAGCTCATTTTAAAGAAACTCAAACTACAATAATATAAACTTTGAAAGTTAATCAAAATAACGCCAACAACTGAATAGGAATGATAACAGTATAATAAACAGTAAACATTAAAAGAAAATTAGAGTAGAAAATAATTCAAAATGACATCCTGCAAATAGAGCAGATAGAAAAGGCCAAAAAGGCACGAAGAATGGAACTTCATAAAAAGGACAATAGTATGAAAAGTATTAATAGGAACGATTTACTATAAGTAGAATATACGGTGTATGTTTAAACTATTGAGAAAATAAAAATAGTAGAGCACTTCAAGACAGTGAGTAAAACTAAAATACTTACCAACACATCATGAAAATCTAAATAACCATAAATAGACAGGACTCTAAATTTAAGATAGGAGGCACTACTAGTTATAACTATGTTAATAGGAAAATAACACCAGTAATATATGGTAGACTAGCCAAAGAAGGTATTGCGGTATATACTTCGAAGGTCAATGCCGCAAGCAAGCACTCGAATGAAAGAAACGTAAATAGAAATTGAGTTGTTCAGAATGATATAAAGATAAAAGGATGAAATCGGATTCAAAATCAGGGAGAGAGATAAATTTAGAAAGAGTATGGAGTTTGACAATTTTCGACGGGGGTATGCGGCAAGATACACTTAATCGAAAAGAGAGTCAGGAGTGCGGTGATGAACCATGATATAAACTAAGTTTATGGTCTACATATAGTGAGTCAAACAAAAGTAGTTAGTCACAATTCACAACTTTATTGCATACAAACTAAGAAGTTCAACGGATACAAGATTTTAAACGAAAGGAAACAACTACTAAATAGTGTAACAATATCTTTATTGAAAGCAGGAAAGGTGATAACTCTGCGTCGATATCTAAATCTCTGCAATCTCGTAGGGCAGGTCTGAATCTTGTGTTGGGTCCGTGCCGTCCTCGAAATTAAAGTACGAAAACAATTAAGTCTCTCAAGCAGATTTGGAGGGTGTTGACGAATCTCCACCTTGCAGCTCCTTCCTTCTAGGGCAACTATTGACAAGATGTTCATCGGATCCACAAATCAAGCACTGCCCTTTGGCCTGACATCAGTCCCTCTGAAAGTGTCCCGGTCTCTTGCAATAACCACAACGTTGTGCTCTCCGCTACTTCTGTTGCGGAGTAAAAAATGAGCGCTTCATCTGCACGCCACCTTTTTGTCTAACAGGGATTTCACTACGATTTGGGGCTCCCACTGATGCTTGGGCCATTTGCCTTCTTAGTCCTTCAGCTAAGAGATCGTTTGTTCGCTCCTGGGCTTCTATCAAGCCTTGCAGTATGCCCAAAATCTCGACGGTCTGACTCCGGGGAATGGAGGTGGAAGGAGAGTCGTTAAAAGTCTAGTTTTAGCTTCCGCTATGCGACGCTGATAGGACCTTAAAGGCATGCAACGCAATGTGATAACATTGAAGAAACGAAGACATAAGGATGCAACGAGTCTGATAAGAAACGTAAGCAGGTATAGGATCAATAGAAAAAGTACAAGGATGAAAATATAAAATAGATCTGAAAACTCGGAAACGATGTAAGATATAAACTGAGATAGAGATTTGACGATCAAAACAAGATTATGCGATACAGTAATATTCAATCGAGAAAGGAATCGAAGGTAGAATCCCAAGTTCCTCAAACAGAGTACAGTATTGTAACTAAGCTGCAGTTCATACTTACAACAACATAACTCTACCCATTTACCAAAAACTCTACCGGATAGAATCAAAATATGTAGCATGACACACTATATGAAACCAGGTCAAGGATAACAAGTTTACAATCTAGATCGAATGGGTGACTTAAATTGTCAAGCCCTACTCGAAAACTGTAATCCCAATCTAAACTTGGCTCTGATACCAACAAAACCATGTCACGCCCCGCTTCCTAAAACACGGAATACGAGGGGTTGACAAGGCCAGCCATGCTCCTACGGTCAAGAAAATATCCTGCCGTAGTCACACTTCAGCTTCTAGCATTACGTGGTAATCAGTAGTCAATGCACAGGTAATTAGAAATGCAGTCACTAATTCTATCAAAACAGATAAAAGATATACCAGATAGAGAATCAAGGGAAAAATAGCGCTGCCGTCGCTGATCTAGATGTCCGCACTATCCTCGATATAAGGCAGGTCCTACTCCTGGGCAAGATCCACTTCATTCTCTGAGCATGCACACTCAGGTCGTCAGGGCGACACGTATAGCAATAGATATATATGATGGGTATGCAGTATTATTAAACATGAGAAGGGCAACGAAAATGCAGTGCATGAGTATAAAAAACATCAACTGAATATGAATAGTGCAATATAGGTATCATGTCAATAAACTAGGCAATGTGCATGTCACTACTTATCACTCACTAAGTCAATGAAATCAATTGTGGAAAGGATGCTCGTATTTAACAAGGGTTTCGTGCATGCCTGAGACTACGGTTTACTGTTCCTGGGACATAACCCTATCAGCTGTGCCACTAGGCCCACTACCTAATGTCTATATATGTATATCACTAATAGCGAATGATCATCCTCTAAATCACTGTACCTCGCTAAATAGGAGTTCAATTCCACCTTGATTTTCCCATTCCCCAGGTTATAGTATGCACTCAGGTATTAGATAGGTTGTGAACAAATACGTATCGCTGTCACTTTCAATCACTTTTCCACTTGTCAATATCACTGTCGTATTTGCCACAACACAATCACTAACACTACTATATCGACAATGAAATTCAGTCGCTAGGTTTCAACGTGAATGATCACTAAGCAGCAGGTATAAAGCAAACACGAAAATATGCAGAAATGCACTGAACATGTATTCACTATTTCAATGACGACCAATGCCATATAACTTGTAAAATTTACGATAAACCACACGTATAGAATCGACCAAAATAATATAAAAGGCGTATAAAGTACACTTGATTATCTAAACATAAAATTTATTTCATGTCAATCAGAATTCAGGTTAGGGAATTATCATCATTTGAAGGTAACGACCGATTACTGAAATTCCAGTTTCAGAACTGGAAGCACAACTTCGCGCATGTTTTATCAGTGATTGTGTTCAGATTCTGATGTTACCCCAGTTAAATAAATACAGTTCTATTAGTTAAGTTTTCAACGCATCAAACGGATTATCAATAGCACATATATATTAGAAGTTATGTTCAGTTTAATATGACGGTGTAAGGAATATTACTGCAGAAACTGCAGAACACAGCGACACTCTAAAATACAATTTAAATATCAAACGACGATGAAAATGCACGGGACCAGATTTATGTGTTATATAATTAAGTTATCTACGCGACCCTATAAGGCTCCACGCATTTTCAGTTTTACACAAGTATGTACAGATGCTTAAATTCAGGTTTCCCACGTAAAATGCTGCCCCGGACTGCAGTCCGGTGCCGCATTCGCAACCAAAAATAGTTACAGTAATCTTATAGATACCGAAAAATGAAATATGGATGGTTTTGGATTATCAAGTCGGTTACGATACGAGCTATAAAACATTAAATTGCGAGTTGTATTCAATTTAATATGGACTTTAGAATATGGCATGCGTGGTGAATTCCAGATTCAACGTCGGCCTTTGGGGGCGTCGTTTCTTATGCGAAACAACATTATTTTGCCTTAAAATTTCTACACGATAATTATAAACAGTAAAGGTATTTATTGATCACAAGTTTCGCTATTTTCATTTATGTTTTGATTTAGGATTCGCATTGAACACTCTTGCATTATATCCATGTCGCGATTGAAACATCGGTTTTACCCAATTAATTAAAGTGTGATTTATTCACTACAAGTTTTACACGATACTGGCAAGGTATTATTAAAACCGATTGTGTTCCACTCAATATGATTAAATGAAGACGGTCACACATTAGAATATAACAATGATTATAGTGTAAATATAATATCAATATAACTACAATTGCCAACCAATAATTTATAGCATCTAAAGCAAGTGAGGGGTTCACTTACCTTCGGTCGCTTGATATGGAAGCGACGCCGCTTGCGGGCTTCGTCTCGACACACGAGACGATGCGATACTGTGCATAGACACGGCGCGGGCGCGATGCACGGTGACTCGGTACTGGACGCGGTGGCGACACGGGCGTGATACGGTAGTGGACGTGGCGATGACGTAGGCGCGACAAGGTACTGGGCATGATCTTGACTCAGTGCGTGGTCCGGGAGCGGCACAGCGCGCGCACTGGATCGGGTACGGTGTGACACGGGGGCTGGCACGACGTGACACGGGGACTGGGTACGACGTGGCACGGGGACTGGGCATGGGGCATGACACGTCTGGGTACGCGGTGGCATGGAGGCGGGCACAGGACGCGGCGTGAAGCTCGAGTGCGAAACGGCTACGATGGAGGAGTACGGTGTTGCGATGGTGACTGTGTTGGCGACCGTGATAGATACAGAGACTGAGGCCACGCTTGGATGGAGACAAAGGTGACTGGATCAGGGGCGATTTCGACGATTGCAACTGTTCGACGAAATGTCAGAGGCTTGGCTTGGGTCATGGTCGTGTCTGGAGTTGTGCCGAGGCCATGAACGGAGCGGAGGGTTGATCACGAGCTGCGGCGCGGGCTGGAGTCGCGGTGGTCGCGACGAGGAGTTCAGACGGCAGTGGCACCACGAGGTTGGCAAACTCGTCGGGGAGTTGGTGGGTCACGGCTGCTTGGGGAATCTCCGGCGACAGCTCGCAGGAGAGGATAGCCGACGGTTGGGTCGGTGCAGGGGGGTTCGTCGTCGGGGATGAAAGTGAGAGGAGGGAGAAGGGGAGGAGATGGAATTTTGGCCAAGCTTAGAGAGGTGGTCTCGTTGCGGAGGCGAAGGTGGTCGGGCTTGGAGGTGGAGAAGGGCAGCGGGTGTATCCTCGCAGTCGGAGGGGGAAGGAGGGGGATGGTTGAGGTTGGGGACGAGGTCCCTCCGGCGATGGCGGTAGTGTTCGTCGAGGACGAGGAGAGTTGCTGGAGTTGGAGGCAGTGGGTTTGGTGATTGGGTTGAGTGGAGGTGAATTGCGGATCTTGGAGGAGTGCGGGGGGTCGGTAGTTAGGAGGTGGCCGGGGTCTCGGAGAGCAGTTTGGGCATCGAGGGGAGTGGGAGTGGTGGGCGGTTGCGAGAAGAGGGGTTGGCTGGGTCGTGGAGAGCGCAAGGAAGGGGACGTCGTGGGAAAAAGAAGCGGGAAGAGAAAAAGGAGGGGAGAGGAAGAAGACGTGGGGGGCTAACGGGTTGGGTCGGGTCGAGTAGCGTCGGGTCGGGTCGGGAAGGAGAAGAAAGAGATGGGGATTGGGGTTGAGGTCTTGGGCCGAGCTAGGGGGTGTTGGGCTGAGGGTTTAGGTTAGGTTTTAGTGAAGAAAAGAATTTAGAAGAAAATAGGAAAGTTGCTTTGAAATTAGTTAGGAATATAATTAGGGATTGGGTTTGATTTTTTAGAGAAAAAAATTAGAATTAGGAATTAGGGTTTTGAAAATATAGGGGAAAATTTGTGGAAAATATTTGGGAAT
Organism: Agapanthus africanus; assembly: GCA_030015575.1. Classification (NCBI taxonomy): domain Eukaryota; kingdom Viridiplantae; phylum Streptophyta; class Magnoliopsida; order Asparagales; family Amaryllidaceae; genus Agapanthus; species Agapanthus africanus. Next base: position 831,240,360 of record JASDDO010000019.1, read on the forward strand.
AAATTAAATAGAAAACATACGAAATACGGATATTAAAGTATAAAATAAACTGGGTATTACAGATTACTACCCTACCACGGCTCTGATGAGTCATGCAAGCAGGTAGTAGTTGGGTGCAGTCCCGAAGCACTTGAAGGCAGTGGCGGTTAGATAGGATTCGTCTCTCCCGGTATTGGGGGTTGATGTCGCGCTGTGTTCGGAAAGCCATTACACAAAGTCTCTAGCCAGGGCAAGCGAGATTTACTCGTAGGTACTCCAGTAGTTTCTCAGGGTGATTTTGGGCTCTACTCCGGCACGACTTATTGCGCTATTAAGGGTCTGATGACTACCGCCCTAGGCCCAATATGCGATATTATTAGACGAATAGACTGGACTTTACGGAAATTGTCACTGATAGGCTCAGTAGGAGTTCAGATGAGTTTGCTCATCGGCCTTCTTATCGACAGATACCTGGGTAGTTGTTACGTGCAGCTAGTACCGCTGACGTGTTTGTAGTTAAACCCACTGCCAGCGTACTATCGAGTCTTTTAGAGTCCCATACACAGGGTTTCCCTGCTTCGGGCGAAACGATGTAGAGGTCATATGGTTTTATGATACGGTTAAACATATACATGTACTTGTGCACGGATCATGTTCGGACGGATAATACTAGTGGGCTTTGGTTTAAACCGGATCCTAGTATTAGATTATCGGATTAGTTTCGTCTCATTATATTCATGTTTTTCGGAATACGGATACGGGTATGTATATACGGTGAGGGGTATTATTGTAATTTACTCAAGAGTGCTTCTAGAAGAAGACACCTCATTACATGTATTACCATTTATGTTAAATGGTTAATGAGGTGGAGGTATGAGGTGTTATTTTGTAATTAATGAAGCATGGCTACTTGGTCACTCATGGATGACTATTGAGGCAAGGGTGGACTTGGATACTTTGTTAGATATTTTGGCATGCTTCATAGTAATCACAATTAGCCATATTCATTTCATTATTATCTCAAACACTCTCTCTCCCCAAGCTTTCTCTTCTTCTTCCTCAAACCCTAATTGTCTCATGTGTTGAGAGACCGAGGATTATTGAGACCAATCTATCCATAATCACTCTCTATATCCTTTAGGCTACTTAGATTAGCACACTAGGTACCCTAGTTACCTCATCTTAGAGTTAGGAGCTCTTATTAGACACTCTCGGGTGGATCTTCTTTGACTCAAGGAGGCTGACGAGGAGGCGCGATCCGTACACCCTTCAAGGATCTCACGAAGAGGAGGAGGAGTGCAAGAAGAACGACTTGATTCTTGAGGTATAACCTTCTTACATAGTAGTTAAACTTCATAGTTGTTTTGTTAGCTAGGGTTTAGTATCGATCCTGGAATTTAGTCGGTGTTGCGAAGCATATAAAAATCATTTTTTGCAGACTCCACCTCCCCGCGAACCCGCGGGGTGCGCGACATCGACTTACAATAAGAAATAAAGGCGGAAAGATTCCAAGCGCCCGAAGTAAATTCCAAGGGCCAACATTCCAATCACTCCATGTCTGGGGGCATGGTGGCTCATACAGTATATATAATGAGCTTCAAAGATGATAGCCAAATTTCTGTTTCCTATAGACCAATCACTCGGTTTATAACGAAAGACTAGCAAAAGCTGCAGAAGATATTAGCTCAAGCGGCGGAACTCATGAGTCCGCTGCCTAATGCAAACCCTGACAACGCTCCCGAAGAAAGAATGGGGCAGGAGTCTGATATTGAATACTTAAGACGCGTCCTTAAAATGAAGGATGAGAGAGCTGCGAAAATGAATGTTAGGATGGACAAGATGGCTCTCCTATTCCAAACTATGGTCGGGATGATAGCTCAACCAGAACCGCTGGCAGATGAGCTGCCGGTAGTTGTTATCGATGACAAAGGAGACATGTCGAATTCTCTACAAACCCATCAGTGGCGAATGACGAGACGATCTCCAAAGCAAAGCTGGATGATCTATCATCCAATAATTTAAAGCTCTTCAGGCCAGCGAAACGGCAAGCAAGTTGATTAAGACTGGTCGACCGTACCCAGCATGGTATGACTAGAGGCAATACCCTCCAGGATATACGATCCCAATGTTCTAAGTATACAAGGGGACTGACAATCCTAGCTAGCATATCACTCAATTTAGATCCAGATGCGGAAACACTGGAGGAGATGATGTACTGCTTCTCCGCCAATTCGTTAGCAATCTATCAGGCACCGCTTTCGAGTGGTATTCGGAGCTTCCTAATGACTCCGTCAAGACTTTTGATGAAATGGAAATGCTTTTCTTCCAAAGATTCACTAGTGCAAGCGAACGCATCACCATGACAGCATTAGTCAATGAAAGAATCAAGCTAAATGAGACATGATCTCAATATGCTATCCGATAGCGAAACCTGTGGTCTAAGTGCGAGTAGCGCATCAGCGAAGCTCCAACCATCAGAATGTTCGTGGCAACCATCGATCGGAACTCACAAGTATACCCATTCATGGCTTTATTTAAGTATACTACCTTCCAGGAGCTTATTGGTAAGCTAGCTTAGCTGGATTCGATGGGTCAAGGTCTTTCCTCTTCGGACGGAGACTCACGAAACTATAAAGGGAAAGGCAAGGCGGCGTTTGTCGTCAATGCACAGCAGCATAGCGGCCTTAAAGCATCCGGTCTCCAAAACAATAATTGTATGGGCTCGACTCTCGAGGAAAGGATGGGACACGAATTTTCGTTCCCTCGCGATAAAACAAAGAAGCTATTCGAGCTCGCCATGAAGAATGACATGATGACGTTGCCCGAGCCACGATGGCCCCCCCAAGCTAATGAGGTCAAAAATCCAAATTACTGCCCCTACCATCGGGTGGTAAGCCATCCGATCGTAGACTATTACATCTTCAAGAACTGGGTCGAGAACCAGTATAAACAGGGTAAATTCATGCTATCGGATAAATGGAAGGTGAATCCACCCCAAAATCATACCCCCTAAGGGGGCTAATACGCAAGGGGCATCCTGTTCATTCGTAGAAGAAACTCCATGGGAGGTGATACTTTCTCCCAAAATAAAGAAGATGCTAAAGGACTTGCAAGCATGTTCTGCAATTAGGTGGAAAATCCCACTTGAACCGGAGATCATAGAAGGGATGCTGAAGCCACGCCCCGCACCGAAGACTGATAACAAAGGGAAAAACCCCCAAGTTAAGCCTTCCAAGAAGAAGAAAACTAAAGAAAAGAAGCCCGTGCAGCCTGCTGAATATGTAAATAGTTGTACGGGGATACAAAAGTATATAGATGCGCTGGAAGAATATAACCAGAAGGCGTGCTCACTGATCACTCTTGAAGAGTTTCTTCGACACATACTCGAGGGTACTAGTGAAGATGAAGAGGACTCAAAAGAGGTGACAGAAGAACGTGTGGAAAGCTGCTACATGGTCTCTCGTTCTTCCATATATTACGAAGATGCTCCAGCTGGGTCTGAAAGCGCTTCAGACGAACACGGGTAGAATCAATGCCATAGGTTCCAAGCTTCCCTCATGATGATTTAATTGAAAATTTCTTAAACGAGGCTCTTCAAACAAGTAAAGAAAACCAAAGGCTTGAAATGACCATATATGAAAAGGCCAGACAACAACGTCTAAACAGGCAAACCGCAGAAGAGGTGAGTTATGTAACTCGCAAACTAAAGCAAAATATATTACCGAAGAAGAAAAACAGGGTCAAGACCGAGAAGCACTTCACTAAGGCCTTATCGAAAGGGATGAAGCTACCAACTGTGAAGATATATACCCTAGAGGTTGTAGACTTCTAAGGTAGAGAAGAACACCCAAAATATTGTCTCTACCAACGAAGGGTCTGTCACCTCATCGACGAATGTAGAGCGTTGGAGAAATGGTGGCAAAAGTATATTTCGGAGAAGCGGAAGGTCAAGGCTCGCCCACTCCAGCATAATAGTTCCGAAGCAAAAAGCCAGGTAAGGTCACTGGCCAAGAACTATTGTGTGACCAAGCCCCAGTCTTCAAAAGAAGGGAGTTTAACAGTGCCAACTTTTGGAAGTGACTCGGAAGATGAGATCCCCTTCAACCTCCTCTATGTAAGCTCCTCATCAGGAGAAGAAGAAAAGACAAAAGACTGCAGCAATATCCGTCAGCGGAACCACATCTTTCCCGAGAAAAACATTGGACCTGCAAATAAGGATCCAAATAATCAAGATAAGGGTAAAAGGAAGATGCTCGAAGAGATTGTTCTAGATGAAGAGGTGGCTAAAGATCTTACCTTCAAAGACCCGCCCAAGAAGAATAATGTGGACTACAATGTGTTAGCCCATCTAAAAAAGCTACCTTCTCACTTGAGTATATATGATACTCTACTCTTGTCGAAGAAACTGTGGGAATCCTTAATCAAAGCCCTTGAAGAACCTGATCAATTCCAAGCTTTCTTCGCCGAGGAAGTAATGAAGGATAAACTGGCTGAAGTATACATGACCGATATCACCTTTAGTGAAGAAGATCTTCTCTTACGAATGTTCAAGCATAATCAACCACTATACGTAGCTAGGTACTGCGATGATAAGAGGATAAATAAAATCCTCATCAATAATGGCTCTTCGGTCAACCTTTTGAATGTAAAGGTGCTCAAGCAGTTGTCTATAGATGTTCGATATCTCGGCCATAAAAAGATCACCATCTCTGGAGTCGACTCGCAGTCTTCAAAAACACTTGGGTCTATAATATTGACATTGTACTTCAGACAGCTCATCATAGACGTAAAGTTCTATGTCATTGAAGGCAAGACGAGCTATAGAGTTTTACTCGGTAGACCTTGGTTACATGAGCATGGCATCATCTCTTCTATACAACATCAGTGTATGAAGTATTTTAAGGATGGACAAGAGCACACTATCACAGGAGAGCCCAACCCCTTATCCGTGAATGAAGTACGGAAATATGAAGATGCTTAGTATTTCCTGTCGGACTTTGAAGATACTGAGAGGTGAGAAAAGTCGAAGTACAAACAAGTTGAAGCGGCCACCACCCCAATCTTTGGAAGAAATTCTGAAGAAGAAGAAGAAGAGATAGTGTTCATGGGTCAACCTCTAAGGGATACCAATAAACATAGCTCATCAACCCCCATTCCATTTTTCGACAGTGACTCGAAAGAAGAAGCTGATGCAGTGTTCTCTACTTACCCGCAGGTGAAGATTCCAGATGAAACAGACCGAGCTCTACATATTACAATGACTCCATCTTGCCACTATAAAGAACTCGATGCACTCAGTACCTATAGCATGCAGGAGTTGGTCACCTTTCATGTATCTCCCAGATATAGGGGCGAAAAGACGATTCTCTTCTATAAGTCAGAAGAGACCAGAGTGCAAAGAGATCTGGCATGGACTAGATCCGAACCTTGATAGGTCAAAATAAATCCCTATGCCGAGATACTGTTCGAAGGATTTAAAAGAACTCGTTAATCGACATTGAATACCATTCCAACAAACTGGCCGTCATGCTCAATTTTACAGGAGGATCTGAGAAGTGCCAGGGACCCGCCAAGTCATGCCTCATGGAAAGTTTGATACTACTGGTTTGGGATAAGTTTAGCCCAAGAAGGAGCAAATTCATAGCTGCTATGTCTTAAGCGAAAGAGAAGACACTTGGCCGGTAGATGACGCGGCCGAGTAAGAGGGAGATAGCCCTCAAAGTGCTTCAACCCAACCATTAGAAGTGCCGATTGAGACTCTTATGAAAGAAGCGATTCAAGAAGCTGATGAGCTCGAAGAAGGTATATTGGCCCTATATGAAATGGTCATGAGATTGCCCTCAACTGAGCAATATAATGGAGAAAAGAGTTATGTTAGTCCGGTTCCGCAATAGCTACCTCTTCCTTCTTTTATAAGTGAGAAGATTCGAAGTGGCGACAATGAAAATAGGATAGCACTTACGTCCAACTCTCAACCAGGACAATGTGATCACAGAATACCACGTCAATAAGAGAAGTGCCACCCATACCCAACACTCATAAAGAAGATGGGACGGGGATATTCTTTCCCTCGTGATAAAACAAGGAGGATATTCACCCTTTTCACGAAGCACCAAATGCTAACACTGCCCGAGTCTTAGCGGCCTCAACAAGCAAATGGCTTTAATCATCTAGATTACTGTCTCTATCATCGGGTAATTATTCATCCTATCGAAGATTGTTTCGTCTTAAAGAATTGGGCGGAAGAGAAATATAGGAAAGGCGGGTTCACGCTAAGTGACAGCTGGAGAGTGGAGCCCTCGTAAAAGCATGTATCAGTACAAGAATACTCCACCAAATTAGAGCACGTCTAGCCTAAGAAATGAAAACTTACCCATGTATGCCATATGATAAGGCTTTCCAATGATAAGGAAGATGAAGAAATGATTGAGCTCTTCGATTGCCTCTCCAATGAAGACGAAGAGATCCGGAAACTGTCGCCAGCACCTAAGGAGCTGGAAGATGGAATCCATACTACCGCTGATGAATTAAAGAAGATATATTTGGGAATGAAAGATGATCCGAGATCAACGTTCGTCAGCGAGCTGCTGTCTGAGGAATAGGTAGCTGACGTAAGAAAAGTACTTATGGAATATAGAGACTGCTTCGCCTGGAACTACTCCGAGATGTCGGGTTTTGATCAAGAGATAGCAGTACACAAGTTGGCCATAACCCTAAGGATAAAGCCAATCAAACAAACACCAAGGAGGATGCGGATCAAACTCAAGATGAGCATCAATGCTGAAGTCAAGAAGCTCATAGACTCTGGCTTCATCCATGGAGTACAATACCCGGATATGATAGACAATATCATCCCTGTGATGAAGAAGAACAGGACCGTCCGGATTTGTGTGGACTTTCGGGATCCCAATAAGGAGTGTCCAAAAGATGACTTCCCTGTACCAGTGGCGGAGCTTATGATCGACAACACCTCCACTCACGAGGTCTTCTTATTTATGAATGGGTCTTTAAGATATAACCAAATAAAGAAGGATCCAGAAGATCAGAAGCATACAACCTTCCGCACACCATTAGGCGTATTCTGTTATAAGGTGATGCTCTTCGGCCTGAAGAATGCTGGTGCAACTTATCAAAGAGCTATGACAAAGATATTCGGCGAGATTATACATGATATCGTCGAATGTTATATTGACTACTTGGTGGTTAAGAGTAAATCCCATGAAGAGCATTGGGAGCATCTAAAGATAGTCTTCAAGCACATTCGGAAGTTCAACCTGAAGATGAATCCACTAAAATGTGCGTTCGGAGTTTCTTCCAGCAAATTTTTAGGATTTATAATCCGCCACCGATCGATCGATCCCTCCAAAATCAGAGCAATTACAGAAATGCCCCCACCGAGGAATCTGAAACAGATGTGATCTATCAAATAATTTTTTTCCTATATCCGGCGTTTCATTGCCAACCTATCCGGCAAATTTCGTCCATCCATCCACCTTATGAATAAGGGAACACCTTTTATATGGGATCAGAGATGTCAGTAGGCACTAGAAGAAATCAAGTAATACTTGTAGAATCCGCCAATACTAGCCTTCTTGGTTAGGAGAAAGCCCCTTATCCTCTATACGATTGCACTTGATGGTTTTCTAGGCGCGTTATGGGCACAAGAGAATGATCAAGGAAAAGAAATGGATTTATACTACTTAAGCCGAGTTCTGCTGGGAGCAAAAGTGTTGGATATAGCGCCCTCAAGGCAATTATGATAATCGCAGGCATGCGATTATGATGATTCGGGGAGGACCTATACGGGTAGAGCGGTCTTACTCGAGATAATATTATGCTATCTGGTTCATCTCTATCATCATGTACATGTATTATGTGGAATTACAGATCACTATTACGTGTTGATATAGCCCATATGATTCTTGCTTGACTACTAGCATTATGATGGCGATCATATACATGGGAGCTGGGTGGTCCATAAGCACATCCTTAAATTTCCCTAGTTGAGGGAGTATCGAGACTGGGCATCGATACACTGGAGTAGACTAGTGTATACTTTTCGAGACCCCGACAAGGGGCAGTGGCCGGTCTCATAAGCCATTGGTGTCAGTTAGTCACCCAAGATAGTGTACAGGTTCTCATTAGGTTATGGGTTACAGTGGACGGACTCGCCGGGAACATGCTAGATGGTATTATACCTATTGTCAGATAGCAGTTCTCAGGTGACATGAGTACAGGTTAGTCTGTCGACCTGAGATCGTCATTTGCCTCGTGTGAGTTCCCACAGTGCTTTGATTACTACCCTACCATAGCTCAAACGAGTCGTGCAAATAGGTTTTAGTTGGGTACAGACCCGAGCCACAAGGAGGCAGTGACCGGATCGTCAGGGATTCGTCTCTTCCGGTATTGGGGGTAGATGTAGCACTGTGCATGGGTGGACATCAACAGAAATCCTTGGCCAAAGTGGATGAGATTTACTTATTTGGATCAGTAGTTTCTCAGTGGGTGATGGGCTTTACACCGACATGAAATATCGCGTTATTAAGGGTCTGACTTTATTCACCCTCTAGACCCGGTATGCGATACTCTTAGACGAACAGACCGGACTGTATGGAGATTGTCACAGACAGGCTAAGTAGGGGTATGGATGAGTTTGCTTGTTGGGCTTCTTTTCGCTCAATACCTAGGCAGCCGTTACGTACAGCTAGTTCCGCTGACGTGCTTGTCATTAAATCCACTCCAGTTTATTGACTAGTCTTTAGAGTCCAACACAGAGGGTTTTCCTGGTTCAGGCGATATGATGTTGATGACGTTTGTTGGTACATACATGTGTTCGATTAAATATGTGTACAGGATGCACAGACTTTAATCGGACTGTTGATAATACTAGAGGTTTAGGATTAAGTCGGATTATTAAATCAAGTTTTGATTTAATAATTTATATATATGTATTCTAGTATTATTGTTCACTATTCATTTTCTCTCTTGGCTATTCATATTTTTACACAGATACGCGCATATATATTTAGATACGTATATCTGGTTGTATTCCGTATTTATACGGAATTTGTTCTAGAAGATGGACATCTCATTTGTGAATATTCATGAAATGAGGTGAAGGGTGAGATTGCATTGAGCATGGTTGAAGACATGTAGAGAGGATTGGGCTTCATTATTATATTACAAATTGTTATGAGAGTTTATTTTTATGGTTGTAAAAATTGTGAAGCCATTCTACTTCTATTCTCATTTCATTCTTCACTCATGCCTTCAACACTTGCTCATGGCTATTTTTCCTCACCTCCTCCTCCTTCTTTTCTTGCACTCTTATGCTTTGATTTGGGAGAAAAAGATAGTAGAAAATTCCTACATCCCCACTATCCATTCCTAGCGAGTTTGGAGCGTCGGTTGCCTCACTAGATGAAGCCGGAGCTTGGATCGGTTCCCTCGGGTGGATCATGTTCGGCAATGGAGGACCGGTTTGCAAACATGACCTGGAGCTCTTGAGAGCATGCTAGAGTTAAACCCAATTGGAGCAAATGAAGACGATACAAAGGCTATGATTTCTATCTTGTTATGGACTAGTTTTGGTGCTTGGTTCGATTCTTGGGTTTTAGTTTCTAGTACCACGAAAATTTTTGTTTTTGAATTCCGCATTGGCCGCGGGTTAGAGGCGACCACACTAGGAACTTACAATGGTATCAAATCCACCCAAATACCCTAAACTAGATAGATACGACTCCCAAACCCCGTCGGTTTTTGCTCTGTAAAATTGCCTAAAAAATAGTGAGGAATTTCATGCTATATTGATGTTTTGACTCCCTGCGGGCTCTCAGTTTGGACCGAGAACTGCGGGGAGGTGAGCGGAGACCCCGGGGATGTCCCGGGAGGACCTAGGTGTTAGTTATATGTATGCCCTAGAGGCCATTACTATACATAGGATGTATATTGTAGTGGATGCTTGGACATATATAGGGAGGACTTTCTTGCTCGACATGATAGTATGCTATCTGGTTGCTCTTTACCTTAACGTGTACACTGATTGTCTCTCTGTTACATGTTGGTAAAGCCCTTAGGATGAGTACTTGACTACCTGGACTATGATGCAGATCATACTAGTGGGGACAGGTAGTCCATAAGTACATCCTTCAAAGTCCCTAGTCGAGGGTGTATCGAGACGGGGCATCGATATACCAGAGTAGACTAGCGTATACCTTCTCGACCCATACAGATGGGCGATGGATGATCCCATATCCATTGGTGTTTGACATCAGAGATGATATACGGGTGCTCAGTAGAGACTGGGTACACTGGACGGACTCGCCGAGAACTCCCAGATGGTATTATACCTCACGTCAGATGGCAGTTCTCTGGTGACACTGGTACAGAGTAGTCTGTTGACCCGAGATCGTCATAGAGTCTTGTGTGGTTCCCACTGTGCTTTGATTTCCATCTTACCACGTCCAAGAGGGCATGCAAAACGGTGGTTTTTGGGTACAGTCCTGAGTCACATGGAGGCAATGAGCGATAGGAGGGGATTCGTCTCTCCCGGTATAGGGGGTTGATGTTGCACTGTGTTCGATTGGCTATAACAGGAAATCCCTGGCCAGGGTTGCTGAGATTTACTGGTAAGTGTTACCAGTAGTTTCTCGAATTGTTATAGACCTCATATCGACACGACTTATCGAGCTATTGGGGTCTGACGTTTACCACCCCTAGGTGAGATATGCGACATATCAGACGATCAGACCGGACTGTACGGTAGTGTTACTGGTTGGATTCACTGGAGTGTGAGCGGGCTTGCTCGTCGATCTTCTGATCGCTCAATACCCGGGTGGCCGTTACGTTTAGCAGACCGCTTGCTGCTTGTGGGTGTTTGATATGATCATCACCTGCTGCCGGCGTATTGACGAGTCTTTAGAGTCCTACACAGAGGTTTCCTGGCTCAAGCGAAACGAAATAGGAGCGCATATGAGATATGTGCGGGACCGAGAATAATGCGTGTATGTGATACCGTATTTCATTCTCGCGATGAATGTGTCGAATGGTTATATGCGATATAACCTAGTTATCGAATCGAGGGTTGATTCGATAAGCTGATACATAGGATACTAGCCGGTTATATGCGATATGACCGGATCGTTAAATCAAGTGTTGATTTAATGATTCAATGCATAATTATATATTTGATATATTACTTTGCATTAACTAGTATTGGTTCACTTAAGATGGATTTTCTCACTCGGATGTACGCATTGTATATGCGATATGATTTTGTGCACTTGGGTGTATCATGTTTGATGATACAAGTTTACTTGAGTTTGTGTAAAGATTGAACCATGGTTATTTAAGTGATTAGGGTTTAGATTTTCATATCTATCTATTTATTTATTTATTATGGAAATGATTATGAGAAGAATGGTTGCTAGTTTTGTTTTATTCTTTGAACATTCATGAAGCTTTGACTTTAGTAACCATTTTGTCTCATGCTTAACCCTAACCATTTCACTTAACATTGGTTCACTCTCTACACTTAACCATGGTAAAGATTATGATAATAATGCTTTTATTATTCTTATTATAAAAACTTATCATAATTCTAGCTCATCTTCTTCTTCATCTTCAAGTTTGAAACCTTGAGGCCATCAATGGCAACTTGAGCTTGAGAGTGAGAAATCCAATTCTAAAGAGAACCCACCTCCTATTTCTTCATCCTCTACCTCTTGCCAAGTAGTAGAGTGTGTTTTCTTCACAAGTTTTTTGACTTGGTGAAGTCAGAGCTTGATTTAGCGATGCCTCGACGTAGATCATCTTCGGCATGGACATCGATGACCTAGCCCGTCCATTCTCCGATGAAGCCGACGCTAGAGCCCGGGACTTGTTATGGACAGCGAGGAGACTTCATTGTGGAGCTATGGAGGTGGAGAACCGGATCTACAAAGGTTGTATTTCCGTATCTCTTAGTTAAGTGTTAACTAGTTTACTTTTTCGCCTAAATATCTAGCCAACGATCCGTAGTCGGGTCTCTCGGCACCTAGATTTTTTGAAATTGGCATGGTTGATGCCTTGTGAGACCTTACTAGGGTGCCTAGGAACCCTACAGTGGTATCAGAGCCAAGCTAGAGCCTTAGGCGAAGTCTAGACCCAATTTGAAGTCCGATCGAACCAAAACCCGAACCCGGATCATGCTCTCTGGACAATTTCTAAAATCTGGTCTTTTTCAAAATTAAAAATATGCAGAGAACACATCACAAACATCTAAGAGTTACTGTGAAATTCGACAGTCAAATTCCACTAAGGAGCCGCGGATCCGCGGCATGAGCAAAGCTCATGCGGCGGTTCCGCGGCTGTACGGCCACATTATTTAAAGTTGTTTGCACAGTAATTCTTAGTTTCCTGTGGTGCTTTTCCTGGGATTTTTTAATATTTTTTCTACAGTTGAGTTTTCTGGGTTTGTTTTGGGAGTTCGTATATTTGATCGGATTATCAAACTGTGTCTATGTGTTTTCCGGATAAATTTTAGAATATGTTAAAAAGTTCGACCGGATATAAATACCCAATTTTTCCCCTGTCGGGAAATTTCCAAGTGTTGGATTTTTCCGTAGTTTAACGACGTTCTAAGTAGTGCAAGTAACGCGATGGACCCTCTAGAAGACAACAAACCTTAACTCGATTATGTGACCGTCTTGAACTGCCCTTTGAACCTTCGGGTTTGGAGCAGTACGGCGTGCCACATGTGAGGCGTTGGCTTGACCCTTCTACGGCTGGACCGTCGGTACTGAGGCATGAACTGAATGTTGTTAGACTTATTTCATGTGTTGATCTGTATCGGGAAAACTTGGGTGTTCGAATGTTCAATCGGAAAGTTTAACATTTTCTAATTATCTGGAATGGGATACAATAATTGGAATTCACAAGAAGTTATGAGATAACTGAATGAATGTTATAAACATAGCACTTTAGTCTCACTTGATCGGTTGCCACGGAATTTTGATGTGATCAAAAGTCCGTCGCAATCACGTAGCGTACGCGGATACTCGCCGATAAACTTAATAGACAGCCTCACTCCAAAGCCCCGACCAAGTGACTGTAGGAGAACCCCATCGCCGAAAGCATCCGTTCGGGTGCTCGCGGTAGCGGTGTTCCGCCTTGGTGCACTTCGTCGACGGTATCGGGGGTGCGGCCGTCTACTGAAGTTTGCGACGAGCATTCGATCAGGATGTCGGGAATCTTGTTGAATTGCCCGACTTGATATTGAAAAGTGTTTTCGATAATGAGACTAAAATGCGGGGTTTATAATTGTTAGGCATGCGATGTCTAAGGAATTCATTTGGTCAGGCATGCGATGTCTGAGGTGGTTGCGGATTCCAACTGTTGTAGTTTTACACTTTCTTTTCTGTGACCGTAAGTGTAATATGTGATATCGCCGGTTTCGTTGCTATATGTCAACGACAATTGGGATGCGCATATTTACTTACGTTGATGACATGTGATGTTATGTGTTGCTGGATATGTTATATTGGATCGTCGTGTTTGAATAGCCGGGGTTTTTTATGGGAGATGAGTGTTTTTCATTTTCATTCATGTAAAAACTTGTATGTAATATTCTTTTATTGGGACGCTTCCAGGTTGCGGAAGATGTCACCTTTTGTATATTATTTACTTTTCCGCACTAGGATAGACCCATGGAGGAGGGCACAAGTAACCGGGTTCTGGAGTCCAGTGGGAGACCAACTCGAGGAGTCGAGTCCGGTCTCCTAACTCCAGAATTGGTAGGGTTGCTTGCCGCTTTCGTAGGGGTCTAGGGGTGTGGGTTTGGATATTCATCACGACCGTGGAATCCGTGTTTTATACTGGCTCGTATTGAAAACACGGACGTCCTAGTATATCCAATATTTCATATGTTTCTTCTGCTGTGATATCTGTGATGTGATCATGTGATGTTCTGTGATAGATACAGTATATAGTATATATGATATATTATATAGGCGTTACTTATGTTTTACACCCGCGCTAGCCCTGCCCTACTCTGCCGTTAGTTACCTAACCTAACGGTGCACGAGGGGACATCGAGGCGAATGCGGATGGCATAAGTTTACGTCGTATTTATCTGTGATGTTTAGGTATTTAAATGATGGGACTTCATTAATGTGATTAATGAAATAAAAGAAACCTAAGATGTTGTAGAATTGAATTTCAAAATAAAACAGGTAGCTACAGTTCTTGCTTTGCACAGCGGTATATATGATATATCCTGCACCTTATTCGATGAGGAAAGGACCGAGATCCCTTCACCGGGAGTGACTCCTTTAGCAATAACTGGCAGATGCTACACACTCGTTTGTCTTTTGATTGCTTTTAAGTGTTTTTGCTTTGCACAGTGATATATATAATATATCCCGCACCTCATTCGACGAGGAAAGGACCGACGATCCCTTCACCGGGAGTGACTCCTTTAGCAAAACTGGAAAAGCCTCAAAAGCACTCCATTTTAAAATCATTTGATTCTACAACGATATCAAGTTCATTACGCAAAAGGTTTTCAGAAAAACCTGTCCTAGCCCTCCGACATTTCAGATAAGTTGTATATAGTATTCGTGCTGCATTTGTTGGCTTTCGTCAAGGTGCAGTGTGCGGTAGCTATATGCTGCTTATCTGCAGCATACGATGCGATTGGATTAGGGTAGTCGTGCGGCTTTGTTGGCTTTCGCCAAGGTCGTGCGGGTGGGTTTAATTCGATCAAGAAATGTACGGGTTGAACTTGACTAGCGGGCTATGGTTTGTTGGCTTTCGTCAAGGTCATAGCACGTTAGGGGCAAAATATTATCGGGAATTTCAAGTGTTGAAATTTGCAATGAGATTGCATACCTTCTATGAGATAGTTGGATCCCGATACCCGCTGCGAGTAAGAGTTACTCCTGGGAGAGTTTTATACATTATAATTAGCCGATCAAGTAGGTGTCTAGAAAGGTGTCAACGGGGTTACGCCTCTGGGAAAACGAGGTTTACATTAATTAGGTTCATGCGAAAGCACGGGGGACCTCCCTCAAAGTACCGACACTGGCCTGGCTGAAAGATTGGCGAACTTGTAGTGTGTAATTAATCCCGGCTAGTCTTTCCTTTTAGGGTTTGAAGGAAGATTTGATAAAAAGCAGTGGGAGCCATCCTGATTAGATAAAATTATAACCAATCTATTCTTGCAAGAGCGCACGCTGAGTGTTTTCTTCTCTCTCTCTCCAGGTAGCGACCATATCACGCCTTAATCAAGATAATAATACGGATTATTGACCGAACCCGCTTGTTATACTGAGCTGGGGTACGTTGGTCCCGCTCCAACTTATAATTGTTATAAGACAGAGCAGGAAATTGGGGAATACCAGAATTCCCGTGCCGCCCAAACGAAGAGAGTGCATGTTGATGCATCATCTTCGGGTGTGTTCATTACAAAGAACTGTTTCTCTGTATCCTCTACGTCCTGGGTATGTGATACCAGATCAGGATCCCAGATATGTAATCTGTTACATAGGGCTACAGATAGGTAGAGAACTGAGATCGGGTGATAGGTTTCATGAGGCAGAAAACGGGGCAAGTGTTGCAGCCAAGTCTGTCGGTCACTGTCACCCTGTATTATCAATACATTAATTCTGAACGAATGTTATTAGATACCGAACCTGATATACAAAATCATATCAGTCTCTTTATTGCTAAAGAAATGATAAAATTTTGTATTGTTGGATAATGTTTTGAACATTTCCTATATCAAAAGTTGATCGGTTCAGGCACGTTATCTAAAAGCATTGATGTTCTAAATCAAACTACAGTTCTTAGTATATGGAACACACACAAGAGGAAGAGTTCAGAAATGAACGAATCCTTCTTGAGGTATTGTAGACTAGGTCAGATCAATGCGACCCGACTGGCTGAAGTTACATTTAGATGTATATTTAAATCAGTTTGAATTTACATCTTCTGAAACTTGCCAGTCATGTCTCAAAGATAAGATGACCATAGCTCCGTTTACTGGAAACAGAGAAAGAGTTAGTGAACTCTTGGGATGATACATGTTGATGTATGTAGGTCCCCAGTCTACATATGCCAAGACCGGTTCTTTATACTTCATTATATTCTCTGATAATCTCTCAAGATTCAGTCATATGTTCCTGTTGAAACATGAGTCCGAACCTTTTGAGATATTCACAGAATATAAGCTAGAAGTAGAGAACCAAAATACGGGTATAAGTATTATGTCCTTTGATGAGATCGAGGAGGAGAATACTTGAGCATGGAATTCCTGGACTATTCTAAAGGAGAATGAGATTCTCTCTCAGCATTACTCCTCCGTATACACCATAGCACGATGGTATGTCGGGGCGGAGCAGATACACCCTATTTGATATGGTGTGCTCTATGATGAGTACTACTGAGTTACCTATTTCCTTCTTGGGGGTTATGCACTTATGAAGTTGCATACCTATTGAATTAGGTTCCAATCAAATCAGCCGCCTACCACTTCATATGTGATATGGAAAGGGAAGAGCCCATTTCTTAAGTTAGTTAAGATTTGGGGTTGACCGGCCTATGTCTAAAAGCAAAATCCGGACAAGCTCGAGGCAAGGTCTGTAATGTAGAACTGGAAATGTTCCAGCTATACAAACTACAGCACATGATTTGATAGAACCAAAGGATTCAGTAGATTCCAACGAACCTCAGCCTCTCCGCCGATCTAGTAGGGTTCCTTACCCACCTGAGAGATACTTCGGTTTCTCTATGACAGTGGGAGCGAGGATTGCATCATGAGATGATGACCCAACTAGCTTCGAGCTGGCCATCAGGAGTAAGACTCTGTAAGAATGGCTGGATGCTTAGCGATCTGAGATGGAATCCTTATACACCAACAAAGTATGGACTTTGGTTGCTATATCTGAAGGGTTAAATCCCCATCAGGAGCAAGTATATCTTGAGAAGATTACTTGGTGTAGATGGAAAAGTTGAGACTTTCAAAGCTAGACTCGTTAAAGTTTGCATCATTGACCAGGTGTGGATAATGATGAAACCTTTTCAAGTAACTATGCTTAAGTCCATCCAGATCCTACTTGCCACGACTACATACCATGACTACGATATCTGGCGGTTGGGTGCCATGACTGCTTTTCTAAATGATGTTTTAGAAGAGAACGTCTATAAGTACACAGCCAGAGGGCTTCGTAGACAGTGGGAGCAGCGGAAACGTGTACAAGATGCTTTATATGATAAAGCAGGTATCGCGGAGTTGGAACATCTGTTTTGATGTAGTAGTTAAACAGTTTGACATCATCAAAATGGTAGATGAACCTTGTATATACAAAAAGGTAGTAGGGAGTATGGTGATGATCCTCGTAGAGTACGTGGATGACATACTCTTGATAGGGAAGAAGTTTCCTATACTACGCTCGGTCAATCTCCGCTTATCACCAGAATTCTCCATAAAGGATCAAAGTGATACCTCCTAAATCCTGGGTTTTGGATCTATGAGATAGATCTAATTGGATGTTAGGATACTCACTAGCTGTAGTGAGATGGTATCAATCGACCCTGGGGAGAATCACTGGAATGGTTCCAGGATGATAATGACGACTGAGTGTCAGTCACAGGCATTGTCTTTACCCTCAGTAAAGGGACGGTATGTTGGAAGAGTTCCAAGCTAGATACCGTGGCATACTAGACGATAAAGGCTGAATACATCGCTACTTAAGATGCTACCATAGAGGCAGTCTGGGTGTATAATAGTTCATGAGATGAACTTCGTTCCTACCATTGTGAGACAATGGAGTTGTGGCTTATGCCAAGGAACACCCGTCCCATCAGTGACCCAGGCGTATTCTGAGGCCGCATCACTTGATCATGGAGATAGTTGATCTCCAGGGTGATCGAGGTAAGGAGAGTAGATTCTGAGGACAACACAGCGGATCCACTCACAAAGGCCTGTTCCCAAAGAGAGATTTTTTTATGGGATGGTTGAGTATGAGATACTGCAACCACTGCTACAGATGGCCCTAGTGCAAGTGGGAGATTGTTAGTTATATGTATGCCCTAGAGGCCATTACTATACATAGGATGTATATTGTAGTGGATGCTTGGACATATATAGGGAGGACTTTCTTGCTCGACATGATAGTATGCTATCTGGTTGCTCTTTACCTTAACGTGTACACTGATTGTCTCTCTGTTACATGTTGGTAAAGCCCTTAGGATGAGTACTTGACTACCTGGACTATGATGCAGATCATACTAGTGGGGACAGGTAGTCCATAAGTACATCCTTCAAAGTCCCTAGTCGAGGGTGTATCGAGATGGGGCATCGATATACCAGAGTAGACTAGCGTATACCTTCTCGACCCATACAGATGGGCGATGGATGATCCCATATCCATTGGTGTTTGACATCAGAGATGATATACGGGTGCTCAGTAGAGACTGGGTACACTGGACGGACTCGCCGAGAACTCCCAGATGGTATTATACCTCACGTCAGATGGCAGTTCTCTGGTGACACTGGTACAGAGTAGTCTGTTGACCCGAGATCGTCATAGAGTCTTGTGTGGTTCCCACTGTGCTTTGATTTTCATCTTACCACGTCCAAGAGGGCGTGCAAAATGGTGGTTTTTGGGTACAGTCCTGAGTCACATGGAGACAATGAGCGATAGGAGGGGATTCGTCTCTCCCGGTATAGGGGGTTGATGTTGCGCTGTGTTCGATTGGCTATAACAGGAAATCCCTGGCCAGGGTTGCTGAGATTTACTGGTAAGTGTTACCAGTAGTTTCTCGAATTGTTATAGACCTCATATCGACACGACTTATCGAGCTATTGGGGTCTGACGTTTACCACCCCTAGGTGAGATATGCGACATATCAGACGATCAGACCGGACTGTACGGTAGTGTTACTGGTTGGATTCACTGGAGTGTGAGCGGGCTTGCTCATCGATCTTCTGATCGCTCAATACCCGGGTGGCCGTTACGTTTAGCAGACCGCTTGCGGCTTGTGGGTGTTTGATATGATCATCACCTGCTGCCGGCGTATTGACGAGTCTTTAGAGTCCTACACAGAGGTTTCCTGGCTCAAGCGAAACGAAATAGGAGCGCATATGAGATATGTGCGGGACCGAGAATAATGCGTGTATGTGATACCGTATTTCATTCTCGCGATGAATGTGTCGAATGGTTATATGCGATATAACCTAGTTATCGAATCGAAGGTTGATTCGATAAGCTGATACATAGGATACTAGCCGGTTATATGCGATATGACCGGATCGTTAAATCAAGTGTTGATTTAATGATTCAATGCATAATTATATATTTGATATATTACTTTGCATTAACTAGTATTGGTTCACTTAAGATGGATTTTCTCACTCGGATGTGCGCATTGTATATGCGATATGATTTTGTGCACTTGGGTGTATCATGTTTGATGATACAAGTTTACTTGAGTTTGTGTAAAGATTGAACCATGGTTATTTAAGTGATTAGGGTTTAGATTTTCATATCTATTTATTTATTTATTTATTATGGAAATGATTATGAGAAGAATGGTTGCTAGTTTTGTTTTATTCTTTGAACATTCATGAAGCTTTGACTTTAGTAACCATTTTGTCTCATGCTTAACCCTAACCATTTCACTTAACCTTGGTTCACTCTCTACACTTAACCATGGTAAAGATTATGATAAGAATGCTTTTATTATTCTTATTATAAAAACTTATCATAATTCTAGCTTATCTTCTTCTTCATCTTCAAGTTTGAAACCTTGAGGCCATCAATGGAAACTTGAGCTTGAGAGTGAGAAATCCAATTCTAAAGAGAGCCCACCTCCTATTTCTTCATCCTCTACCTCTTGCCAAGTAGTAGAGTGTGTTTTCTTCACAAGTTTTTTGACTTGGTGAAGTCGGAGCTTGATTTAGTGATGCCTCGACGTAGATCATCTTCGGCATGGACATCGATGACCTAGCCCGTCCATTCTCCGATGAAGCCGACGCTAGAGCCCGGGACTTGTTATGGACAGCGAGGAGACTTCATTGCGGAGCTATGGAGGTGGAGAACCGGATCTACAAAGGTTGTATTTCCGTATCTCTTAGTTAAGTGTTAACTAGTTTACTTTTTCGCCTAAATATCTAGCCAACGATCCGTAGTCGGGTCTCTCGGCACCTAGATTTTTTGAAATTGGCATGGTTGATGCCTTGTGAGACCTCACTAGGGTGCCTAGGAACCCTACACTAGGGAGGGACCACACCCCTGAGACCACCCAAATTGTGACCTTAAGGGGGTGGGGACCCGAAATTGCCTCAGAAGGCAGTTTTGGGTCTGCCTACCCCTTGAGCCACCTTAGGGTGGCCTAGGGGGTGGGTATCCCTCCAAGGTGCCTCTGAATCAACGTTAATTTTGTGTCCGTCCCTCCGCGAGGTTTCGGATCAATCCAAGATTATTTCGGACTCTCGGATTGGGTTTTAGCATTGAATTTCTTGTCGGTTTCTTGCACACTTGATTTTCGGTGTTTTGGAAAATTGAAGTGTTTGCCATTTGTGTGCGGTATTCGATTGTCATTGGCTTAGTGATGGTTACATGTATCATAACATTTCATCTAATTGCTATATGTATCAATTAGATGGGGTTATGGAATTGATACTCGCAAGTTTGCATGTTCTGTGATGGATGTTTCTTGTTGATTATGGTTATATTGGATTTGTCGCGATGGATAGCCCGGTGTATGTAGTATTAGATCGAATTCTCTGTGATGTAATTAATATTCATATTGCATGGCGAGCGTTCGACATGTGGACTGCCGTCATTACGGTTTATATTATTCTTTAGGGCGCGTCCAGGTTGCGGACGTAGTCACTGTTGTATATTTAGGTTTTCATTACAAGCACTAGGATTACCCCATGGCAGAGCGCTCGAGGAGCCGAGTTCTAGAGGGCAACGGGCCTTCATCTCATGGAGTTGAGACCGGGGTGCCTTACTCTAGAATTGGCGGGCTATTCGCCGCACTTGTAGGGGGTATAGGTTTGACCCGCAAAGGGGTGCCCAAGTCACCGGATTTCGGAAGTGCTGGGTGGTCCACTCACTTCGTTAGTTGGGGTTGCCTCGATTCTGAGATTGGCGGGTGGATTTCCGCACTCGTAGGGGTCTAGGATCCAATACTACGGGCTATCCACACGACCATAAAAATTGCATTTCATATTTGGCTCCATTGAAATGCACTTTTCCTAGTTTATCTGCATTTCTATATTGTGTTTTCTTCCGCTGTGATTCTGCTGTGATGCTTCTGTGATATTACTTGATATCATGCGTGAGACGATTGTTCATATATATATATATATATATATATATATATATAGTAGACGCTAAATATGTTTTTCATCCGTGCTAGCCCTGTCCCCGCCCTGCCGTAAGTTAAGTAACCTTACGGTGAAGACCCGGGACCCTGTGGCGAATGCGGATGACATATATGTGCGTGCCTATTTTCGTTTCTTTCTGGCATGATATGTTTAATTTATCGGATTGCATTAATTCTAATTAATGCAAGGAAAACAAACTTAAATGATGTTGTTGGAACCAATTTTTGAACACTATAGGCCTTTCCTTTTGCTTTGCGTCGAGATATTCAGTTAGGAATATCCTGCAACTCATTCGTTGAGGAAAGAGCCTAGATCCCTTCACAGGGAGTGACCTCTTTGGCAAAAGTTTACGTGACTATAAACTACAAGGTTTTCTTCAAAACCATCGGTTTTCTTCAAAACCACTCGTTTTAAAAATGCAGAGCCTAAACCACTCCTTTTCAAAATTGCTCGAGTTATTTTAACGATATCAAGTTCATTACGTTAAAGGTTTTTCACAAAAAACCAGCCGTAGCCCTCCGTCATTTCAGATAAGTAGCTCATAGTATTCGTGCTATATACGTTGGTCTTTATCAAGGCATAGTGTACGGTACCTAGGTGATGCTTGTCTGTAGCATGGATATGCGATTATCTAGGACAGCCGCATAGTCACGTTGGTCTCTATCAAGGGCTTGTGCGGGTGGGTCTAGATCAATCTTGGATAATAATGGGTTGAACTTGACTAGCGACTTGTGGCACGTTGGTCTCTATCAAGGCCATGAAGTCGTTAGGGGCAAAAATTTATATTGGGAGTTTCAAATATAAAGAAAACTTGCCAAGTTTGCATATACCTTATAGAGTGTGGTAATTTTGATCGACTTCTGTCAAAGTTATCACGCAATGATGCTGGGTCCCGATTCCCACTGATGAGTAGGTGTTACTCCTCGGGTGATTTTCATATGATCCCGACTAATTCTCCTTTTAGGATTTGAAGGAGAATTCGAGCAAATAGCGAGAGCCATCCTGAGTATATAAAGTGATTAACTAATCTAATTTAGGCTAGAGTGCATGCTAAGTGTTTCTTTTATCTCTTTCTTTGGCAACGACCATAACCTGACCTTAAACTAAAACTCATGAACCAACTTAACTAAACCTTCTTACACACTTTGGCTTTTAGATTGTCATGATTCATGACAAAATCGCATATATCCCTGCCACTCCTACTTCCCCTTTTCATTTCTCCATAACATTCCGTATCACTATAAAAATCCATATTTCTTGGGTATGCTATCGTATAGTAACATACGAACTCAAAAAAACATTTTTCATTTCGAGAATGGATTCCGATTCTAGAGAAATTGAATAGGATTATTCGGTTGTCTTTTCTCTTTACCTTCTCTCATGTTGCGAGGGCTACTAGTATTAGGAAAGTACATCTATTACGCTTATTGGATAGTCTTCTTCCAAACCTTAGGCAGGTGTCGAAAGGTAGGGAATGAAGAAAACCAATTAGCCTAAATATGGTATACAGAAGGTAAGAAGTAATATAAAGAGATTGGAGTGAGGGCAAAGGAAATTTCGACTACTGTCATGAATCTAGATAGTGGAAGAGGCATTATTAGGAATACCCGGCCACCCCTTCGAAACATTTTCATGTTTCAGTTTTACTGTGTGCTATAAATTGAAAACTGCTTTCCCAATTAGATTCTGACTCTAGGGTATGTTTTTACCAGGCTTGATTCTCACATCTGTATGGCATTACAGATGCTGAGTGGGAATAGAATATTGGGAATTAGGTGATTAGATCCTCAATATTAGAATTCTTTGTAATTGGTGATATTTGAGTAAATCACCTGAGTTTTGCCTAACAGCAAATATTTGGTTTTGAATATCCATTGTTATGCATCAATTTCAAATTAATATATCTGTACATTTATTTTATAAAGTGAGATATGACTTTTTGAAATTATGTTTATAACATTTACCTTTATCAGTTGATGATTAGGTAATGTGCATTCAATAACGGTGTAATTCTTCGTAACTATAATACAGTTTTCAACCTACAACGCACAAGGTTCGAGTTATTAAATTCAGAGGACTTATACAAAGTATTGTATAATGGCCAATGTCCATTAGGACAAGGGGTTGGTACTCGTACTATATTCCGTTTACTTATGACTTCTTTGATTTTAGACACGTATTTCGTTGAAATACAAGGTCCAAATTTTGAAAAGTTATAGGTATAAGAATAAAGTAGAGAACCATATGTTGCAAGTATTAGGATTCTTCGAGGTAATTGAAGATGTAGATACTTATACTAGGTATTTCGTCTTAAGTAATATATCAGAGAACATGCTTCTCTCTCAGGTAACTCATCCGTGGGTGCGCTCCTTGATGAGTAATGTTGTATGGCTATCTTCTATTTAGTCGAAATGCACAGCAAACGGCTGCATGTATTTTGAATCTGGTTCCAATTAAATTAGTGCCTTTCTTTCTATAATGGATATAGAATGGATTCATATCTTAACAATGTTACGGTATAAGGAATTGTCCGTCTTATGCTTAAAACTAGAATTCGGATAAACTTAAGGAACGTTTCAGTAATGGCAGTTTGTGGGTTATCCCGGGCTTTGACGAGGGTTAACATTCTACCATTTGTAGGATCAATAGTTATATTGTTCTTGACTCGCCACATTTTTAGTAAAATGAATTCTTTTTAGAAAATATTAGTGGAAGTATAGTAGAACTAGAAGTGATTCCAGAACCACAAACGATTACTGAAAATTTAGTAGAACCTAAGGATTCAATTGGATTCGACAATCCATTAGCCACTCCGCAGATTTGGTAGGTAATCCCAGCCACTCGAGAGGTATTCCGGACTCCTTAAAGACGGTGACAGGGAAGTTTTGATGACCCAAGCTTGCCATTACAGCTATCCTAGACTATGAGATCTGGCAGGTGGATGACTATAACGTCGTTCTAAATTAGCTTTAGAAGTGCACGTGTATATGACTCTGCCAGAGGATTGTTGTAGTCAGTGAGAGCAGCGGAAGCATGGTGGGATAGTAGCTTATGTCTATTTATAGACTAAAGCAGGTATTGTGGAGATGGATCATCTGTTTATGATATGACAGTCATAGAGTTTGACTTCATCAGAAAAACAGATGGACCTGGTAAGAAGGTAGTAGAGAGTGATGTTGTGATATTCGGATGACGTACTCATGATGGGAAGTGATGTTCCTATACTACGATCGGTTATACTGTGGTTGTCACAATGTGTTTCTCCATATAGAATCCGGACAAAATATCAGGGATTCTAGTGACTAGATCTATGGTTTTAGATCTAGATTTGGGTAGTATCCCAATTCGGGTACTTTGACACTGTATCCCAAGCTATTGGTGTCAGTTAGTCACCTAAGATAGTATATGTGTTCATTGGGTTATGAGTTACATTGGACAGACTCGTCGGGAACATGCTAGATGGTATTATACCTATTGTCAGATAGCAGTTCTCAGGTGACATGAGTATAGCTCAGTTTGTCGACTTGAGATCGTCATTTGTCTCGTGGGAGTTCCCACTGTGTTTTGATTACTATCCTACCACAGCTCAAAGGAGTCGTGGAAATAGGTTTTAGTTGGGTACAGTTCCGAACTACATGGAGACAGTGAGCGGATCGCTAAGGATTCATTTCTCCCGGTATTGGGGGTAGATATCGCGCTATACACGGGTGCTATTGGGATTCCTTAGCACCATGCCTAGGGTTTGGCTTGAATCAAACATGCTATAACAAAAAATTTAGGGGTGCTAAGCAATACCGACCATGAATCGAACTAGAAAATTAGGGTAACAAGAACTAGTATCACATACTAATAGTAGTCTAACACAAAGAGGTGAGTAATACAACCTTTGTAGACCTCCTCTTGTGACTCCTTGGATCAACTTGCTGTTTGAACGGGTTTTCTTGAAACCTTCGAAGTCCACGATGATCCACCATGGAGCCCCTTGGCTCAAGCTCCTAGCTTCACTTGATCTAAATTGAAGTGGAGCAAACAACCTACACTAGTGGGCTAGACTAATATAGATTGGTGATGTGGGTTTGGATCTCACTTAAAAAACCTTTCTTTTTATGTTCTTCACTCACTTCAAAAAGCTAGCGAGCTTGAATGAGGAAGAAGAAGGAGAATGGCTAAGCTTGAGCTCTTTTGATAACAATAAAATGAGAAAAGAAAATAAATATGAGAGAGTCACACCACCCACAACCATGATTATAAAATATCTACATATTTTTACATTGAGTTAAAGAACAAATAGAAAATAGATCATGGTTAAAGCCAGGTCAAGTAAAGAAGAGTGTAGAAAACTAGCCATGGTTTATTCCCATTTTCCTTTTTCTCAATAATCAAAATATATAAATATTTTACCATGTGAGTCTTGCATTGCCATCTCCATTGTATCATCAACCATGACACATGTATGCATGCATGTATGCATTCATATCAATACACACACACACACACACACACACACACACACATACATACATACATTCATGCATACATAAAAATAGAAAAGGTTTTAAATAAATGAGCTAAACGTCAATAATATTAAATTAACACATGATTTAATAATCCGGTCATATCACATATGACCCAACCAATAGAAGACGCCCGATTAAAATACGGTATCAAATACACGCATTTAATCGAGCTCCCGCGCATATCCCATATGCACCCCACATCATTTCGCTTGAGCTTGGAAACCCCTCTGTAGGACTCTATGACTTGTCAATACTCTAGCAGTAGGCAGTGATCTTATCACATACCCACAAACCGTTAGCGGCATTAGCTGTACGTAACGGCTACCAGGTATTGAGCGATCAGAAGAAAAACAAGTGAACCTGTCAAAACTCCTGTCGAGCCAACTGGCAACACTTACCGTACAATCCAGTGTCTTCGTCAGATATGCTGCATATCGAGTCTAAGGATGGTATCGTCGACCCCAATAACTCAATAAGTCATGCCGGTGTATGGCCTATAATTGATCGAGAAATTACTGATAACACTTATCAGTAAATCCCAACAGCCCTGGCCAGGGACTTCCTGTTATAGACAATCGAGCATAGCGCAACATCAACCCCCAATACCGGGAGAGACGAAACCCCTCCTATCGCTCATTGCCTCCATGTGCCCGGGGACTGTACCGAAAATCCACCTGTTTGCACGACTTAATAGAGCCGTGGTAAGGTGGAGATCAAAGTACAGTGGAAGGACACACAAGACTCTATGACAATCTTGGGTCTACAAACTAACCTGTACCAGTGTTACCTGAGAACTGCGATCCGACGATTGATATAATACCACACAGAAGTTCTCGGCGAGTCCGTTCAGTGTACCCAGTCTCCACTGAGCACCCGTATATAATCTTTGGTGTCATCACACCAATGTATATGGGATCATCCATCGCCCATCATATGGGACAAGAAACGTATACGCTAGTCTACTGTGGAATATCGATGCCCCGTCTCGATACACCCACGACTAGGAACATTTTAAGGATATGCTTATAAACTACACATGTCCCACTAGTATGATCTGCATCATAATCCCAGTAGTCAAGCAAATATCCTAAGGGCTTTATCAACATGTACCAAATGGGAAATAAGCATGATCAAGTGAACATGTCAAGATAAAGAACAACCAGATAGCATACTATAATGTCGAGCAAGAATGTTCTCTGAATACACACACACACATACCGATACTTCCACTATCAAATAATAGCCTCTAGGGCATACATATATCCAACAATCTCCCACTTGCACTAAGACCAATTATTGGCGTATCTTATACCCAACATCTCAAAAAGTCGCTCATTCTGCGGCTGAGGGAGGGCCTTGGTGAGTGGATCTACGGTGTTATTCTTTGTATCTACTCACCGAATCTGGATCTCGCCGCGATCAACTCTTCCGGATCAGATGATATCACCTCAGGATGTGTCTGGATCACTGATAGGACTTGGGCTCTTTGGCCAACGCCATAACCCCATTATTATCACAATACAATGGTATTGGATCAATAATGGTTGGAACTACTCCTAGATCCGAGACGAACTTCTTCATCCAGACGGCTTCCTTGGCAACAGCATTTGCAGCAATATACTCAGCTTCCATCGTGGAGTCTGCAATGGTATCCTGGTTGGAACACTTTCAACATACTGCCCCTCCATTGAGGGTAAATACAAACCCTGAGATAGATTTGCTATCATCCTTATCACTCTGAAAGCTCGAATCGGTTAAGGCCTCCATTTGGAGATCCCCGTTACCATATACCAAGAACATTTCTTTAGTCCTTCGCAAGTACTTAAGAATGTTCTTCACAGCTGTCCAGTGATTCTCTCATGGGTTGGATTGATACCTACTTACTACACCTAGAGCATAAGCTACATCAGGGCATGTACATAACATCGCATACATTATAGATCCTACGGCTGAAACGTAGGGTATAATACTCATGCGATATCTCTCTTCATCAGTCTTTGGGCAAAAGTCCTTGGAGAGAGTGACTCCATGACAAGCGGGTAAGGCACCCCGTTTGGAGTCTTCCATACTAAGCCTCTTTAGGATGGTGTTAATGTACCTGGTTTGGGAAAATCCCAACAACCTTTTAGATCTATCCCTATAGATCTTCATGCCTAATATGTGCGAGGCATCACCCAGGTCCTTCATGGAGAACCTTTATGATAAGAACAGTTTGACCGATTGTAGCATAGGAACATCGTTTCTTATCAGAAGAATGTCATCCACGTACAATATGAGGAATGTGATAGTACTCCCTACAATTTTCTTATAAATACAAGGTTCATCTGAATTTTTGATGAAATCAAACTCTTTGATGACATCATCAAAACAGATGTTGCAACTCCGTGATGCCTTCTTCAATCCATAAATGGATTTAAGAAACCTACATGCTTTCTCGCTGCTCTCACTATCAATGAAGCCATCTGGTTGATCCATATAAACGCATTCTTCTAAATCACCATTTAGAAAAGCGGTTTTAATGTCCATCTGCCGGATTTCATAGTCATAGTGAACAGTAATAGCAAGTAGGATCTGAACGGATTTAAGCATGGCTACAGGAGAAAAGGTTTCGTCATAGTCCAATCCTGGTCTTTGACGAAATCCTTTCTCCACAAGCCTTGCTTTATAGGTCTCCACCTGCCCATCTACACCAATCTTTCTATTAAAGATCCATTTGCACCCTACAGGTTTTACCCCAGAAGGTACAACTTCCAAAGTCCATACTTTGTTGGTGTACATAGACTCCATTTCGGATCTCATGGCATCCAGCCACTTCACAGAGTCACCACTCGTGATAGCTTGCTGAAAACTGTTAGGGTCATCTTCATCCATGATGCAATCTTCTCTATCACCATCAATGAGAAAACCGTGTATCTCTTCGGTGGGCGAGAAGTCCTACCGGATCTACGGAGTGGCTGAGGTTCATAAGATTTTGTTGTAACATCAGGTTCAACCAAATCGTCATTTGTAACTTGTGTCTTTAGAACCTCTTCAAGATCTACCACATTACCATCAGTATCATTTGGAAAAATCTCATTTTCTAAAAATGTGGCATGTTGAGAAACAAACATCTTTTGTTCCTCCTTGTTGTAGAAAAGATATCTAAACGAATGTTTTGGATATCCCACAGATATACATTTAACAGATCGTGTCTCGAGTTTGTCTGGATTCTGCTTTTTAACAAAAGCCGGACAACCCCAAATCTTAACTCGTTTAAGAGATAGTCTCTTCCCATACCATATCTCATATGGAGTGGTAGACACGGTCTTGGTTGTAACTTTGTTCAACAGAAAAGCTGCAGTCTCTAATGCATGCCCCCAAAAGGAGAGAGGTAACTCAGCATCACTCATCATGGATCGTACCATATCTAATAGGGTACGATTCCGCCGCTCTGACACACCATTGTGCTGTGGTGCGTAAGGGGGAGTGAGCTGAGAGAGAATCTCATTCTTTTTTAGGAAGTTCGAAAACTCTATACTAAGATACTCTCCACCTCGATCTGATTGAAGTATTTTGATGCTCAACCCTGTTTATTTTTCTACTTCAAGTTTGTACTCTTTGAATTTCTCGAAAGCTTCAGACTTATGCTTTATTAAAAGCACATGACTGAATCTTGAGAAATCATCAGTAAAAGTTATGAAGTAAGAAAAACCGCCTCTCGCATGTGTAAACATTGGCCCACATACATCACTATGTATGAGGCCCAAGAGTTCTGTAGCTCTCTCTTCGTGTCCAGTAAACAGAGTTTTGGTCATTTTCCCTTTGATACAAGACTGGCAAGTCGCATAAGATTTATATTCAAAAGGATTTAAATATCCATCTTTATGAAGCTTGTTTAGTCTTGTTTCGTTAATATGACAAAGTCTACAATGTCAAAGAAAAGCTTCATTTATATCTGAATTTTTTTTATTTGTGTGTTGTATGTTGAAAACTATGTGTTGATTTAGGACGTATATCCCGTTATTTAGTGTACCATAACCAATCAACTCTTGATTTAGTTTAATGTTCATAATATTGTGCTGCAATACAAAATGATATCGTTCATTTTCTAACAAAGAAACATATATTATATTACAAAGCATGCTAGGTACATAATAACATGGGTTCAAAACCAATATACAACCCGACGGCAACCCTAGGTGATACTCTCTCACTGAAACTGCATGTACATTGGAACCATTTCCAACTCGGAGAGTGTAATCACCGGTATTCAAAACTGTGCTATTTCTCAAGCCCTGCACAGAATTGAAGATATGAGAATCCGAACCAGAATCCAATACCCAGGAAGCAGAGTTTATAGAAAAACAGTTTTCAGTCACGAACACACCTGAAGCGGAAGCATCACCATGCTTCTTTTTCTTGAGATCAAGGTATTCAGTACAGTTACGCTTCCAGTGCCCCGTCTTCTTGCGGTGGAAACATTCTCCTTTTCCCGACTTCTCAACCATGGATTTGTCTCTCTCTTGTGCCTCTTGATTCCACCTCTCGGTTTGGTGTGTTTCTTCTTATTCCTTCCCTTGGCCTTGGCTTTTGGGACGGAAGAGGAAAATTGTCCAACAATCAGAAGGGAGACTTCGCCTTGAGCGTGCTCTCTGCACTTCTCAACATATTGAGAAGTTCGGGTAGTGACTTATTCATGTTATGCATGTTGAAGTTCACTATGAATGGAGCAAAGGCAGAGGGAAGAGACTGTAGAACAATATCAATATACTGTTCGTTCTCCATTGTCCATCCGAGGACCTCAACATCTTCAATAAGAGCTATCATCTTCAAAACGTGATCACCTACTGGTTTTCCAGGAGCCATCCGCATCTTAACCAACTTTTGAGACGCTTCGTATCGAAGAATACGAGATTGCTCCCCATACAACTCTTTTGTATGGAGAAAGATGGATTGAACATCCATCCGCTCATGCTACTTTTGATGTTTATTGTCCATCGATGCAAGCGCGAGGCATTTGGCAGTAGCACAGTCAATATCCCACGTTTTGCGGATATCCCTATCCGCAACAGAAGATTCAGGGCCTGGGCTGGGAGGGGCTGAGGCAGTGAGGACAATGTTAATGTTCCTCAGCCAGTCTTTATATTTCGGCCTGGTTAGCTTATTTTTCTCTAACAAAAGCTTAAGTCCAGACATGTTTATCTGCCATTAGGAGAGAGAAAAGAATACACTCAGCAAAAGCTCTTTCAAAGATCAGATTGGTTATTATCTTATCTAATCGATGTCTCCCACCGCTTTTATCAAAATTTCCTTCAAACCTTAAAAAGAAAATTAGCCAGGATTAATTACATTCTACAACTTCGCTAACCGTTCAGCCAGGCCAGTGTCGGTATTTTGAGGGAGGCTCCCCGTGCTTTCACATGGACCTAATTAAAATAAACCTCGTTTTTCCAGAGGCATAGCCCCTTTGACACCTTTCTGGACACCTAATGGGTTAGCTAATTGTAAAGTGCAAAACTCTCCTGGGATTAACTTTTTCTCACAGTAGGATCGGGATCCTACTATCACATAGAAGGTATGCAATCTCATTGCAAATTTCAACTCTTGAAATTCCCGATATAGTTTTTACCCCTAGCACTCATGACCTTGGCTATGGTCAACATATCATAAGCACTAGTCAAGTTCTACCCGTCATTTCATGATTAATTAGATCCACCCACATGACCCTTGGCTATGGTCAATATAATCATGTGATTGTCCTAATTAATCGCATCATATCCTGTGTAGGAAGACATCACTTAGCTACCGTACACTACGCCATGGCTATAGTCAACATACGTAGCACGAATACTAAGTACTCTACTTCCTAAAATTACGGAGGGCTGCGGATGGTTTTTACGAAAACCTTTAACACTTTGAACTTGATATCGTTGTAGAATCTAATGGTTTTAAAAGGAGTGGCTTACTCTCCGCACTTTGAAAACTTGCTTTTTCATAAAAAGCCGAGTAGGTTTCAAATCCGATTCTACAACATCTTTTTGGTTTCTTTTTATTTACATTAATCTCATTAATTTAGTCCCATCATTTAAGTCCTTAGGCCATCACAGAAAAGAAACGAAAATAGAACGTAGGCTTATGCCATCCGCATTCGCCACAGTGCCCGTTATGTACCGTTAGGTTACTTAACTAACGACATAGCGGGGCGGGACTAGCGCGGATGCAAAACATAAGCAACGTTTATTATATATCATATATATAATACACCATTCGTCTCAGCATATAAAGTGATCACACCACAGAATATCAACAGCAGAAGCACATATATGAAAATATAGGATATACTAGGAGGTCCGTATTTTGTATTTAACCAACAATAGAAAATACGGATTCCACGGTCACGATGAATAACCAAGCCCACACCCCTAGACCCCTATGAGAGTGGCAAGTGACCCTACCAATTCTAGAGTTAGGAGACCCAGTCTCGACTTTTCGAGATGGCCTCCCACTGGATCCTAGAACCCGGTCACTTATGCTCCCCACCTTGGGTCTATCCTAATGCGGAAAAATAAATAATATACAACAATGGTGATATCATCCTCAACCCGGAAGTGCCTCAATAAAAGAATATTACAGACAATGAATTTTATATAAATGAAAAGAAAAATCTCATCTCACATAAAACCCCTGGCCATTCAATCATGACGATCCCATATATCATATCTCAGCAACACATAACATCACATGTCATCAACGTAAGTAAGTATGCGTACCCCAATTGTCGTTGATGTATAGCAACGAAACCGGCGATACACCACATACTACACTTACGGTCGCAGAAAAGAAAGTTAAAAACTACAATAATTGGAACCATCACTGCCTTTAGACATCATAAATCCGGATTATCACATATTCTGGATTTCATGCCTAACGATGCAAATCTTACATTTGGGTCACATCTATGAAAACACCTTTTCAAAAAAATTCGGGTAATTCAACAAGATTCCCGATTCTCCCCGAGACCAAAATGTTAGATTTACACGCAACTAATTACTTTTCACAAAACTAATTAGTGTAGATTCTAATTATTGTATCTCATTCACAAAAATCTAGACGATGTTAAATGTTTCGATCGAATCAACAAACACCCATAATTCCCCGAGAGCTCAACACTTGAGCAAAATTAAAGTACCCAAAACATGCAACAGTACCTATGGACCAACCGTAGAAGGGTCAACTCTTGCCTCACCTATGGCGCCACGGAACTATGGGAAACCCTAAAATTTGGTCGTGGTTCCGTGGTCATAGAATCGAGTTAGGATTACGTTCTTCTAGAGGGTCCAAAGAATTACTTGCATGATCTTTCGAATATATTCAACTTGGAAAATTCCAACACTTGGAAAATTTCCAGCGAGAGTAATGAGGTGGTGTTTGATGTTCGTTCGAACTGTTAAACGTCGTCCAGGTTACCTAAAACAATGTTAAAATTACAACTACGAAATACTCCAAATTAGCCCCTTAACAAAGTTAACATCACATGAAATTTTGGGCTAAACAAACAATACCTGAAACCCCAAAACATACAGACCAGAGCACCAAAGAAAATCGAGGCGAAAAGGAGGGGGTTGGGCCGGCCAGGCCGGAAATAATGAGTTTTTCCCTGGGTCAAAACCGGTGGAATTGCCTCGTTTTTCTCCAGTGTTCTATATGCATCAAATACAAGCTTCTGCAGTTGCTTAAATAATTTTAGGAGATCATTTAAAAATCAACAGAGAGCAAATTTTAGGGTTTCATTTTATTGAACTTTCGGAGTTGTTCTGGTTTCGTAATATTTCTAACATCGTCTAAGTTTCTAGCTTGGCTCTAATACCACTGTTGGGATTCTTTAGCACCATGCCTAGGGTTTGGCTTGCATCGAACATGCTATAACAAAAAATTTAGGGGTGCTAAGCAATACCGACCATGAATCAAACTAGAAAATTAGGGTAACAAGAACTAGTATCACATACTAATAGTAGTCTAACACAAAGAGATGGGTAATACAGCCATTTTAGACCTCCTCTTGTGACTCCTTGGATCAACTTGGTATTTTAACGGGTTCTCTTGAAACCTTCGAAGTCCACGACGATCCACCACGGAGTCCCTTAGCTTAAGCTCCTAGCTTCACTTGATCTAAATTGAAGTGAAGCAAACAACCTACACTTGTGGGATAGACTAATATAGATTGGTGATGTGGGTTTGGATCTCACTTAAAAAAACCTTTCTTTTTATGTTCTTCACTCACTTGAAAAAGCTAGAGAGCTTGAATGAGGAAGAAGAAGGAGAATCGGTAAGCTTGAGCTCTTTTGATAATTCTCACAATAAAATGAGAAAAGAAAATAAATATGAGAGAGCAACACTCACCCACAACCATGGTTATAGAATATCTAGATATTTTTATATTGTGTAAAAGATAGAAAATAGATCATGGTTAAAACTAGGTCAAGTAAAGAAGAGTGTAGAAAACTAGCCATGATTTATTCCCATTTTCCTTTTTCTCAATAATCAAAATATATAAATATTTTACCATGTGAGTCTTGCATTGCCATCTCCATTGTATCATCAACCATGACATATGTATGCATGCATGTGTGCATTCATATCAATATATACATACATACATACATTCATGCATACATCATAATAGAAAAAGGTTTTAAATAAATGAGCTAAAAGTCAATAATATTAAATCAACACTTGATTTAATAATCCGGTCATATGACATACGACCCGACCAAAAGAAAATTCCCGATTAAAATACAGTATCAAATACACGTATTTAATTGAGCTCCCGTGTATATCCCATATGCACCCCCACATCATTTCGCTTGAGCTAGGAAACCCCTCTATGGGACTCTAAGACTCATAATACGCTAGCAGTAGGCAGTGATCATATGACATACCCACAAACTGTCAGTCGCACTAGCTGTACGTAACGGCTTCCAGGTATTGAGAGATCAGAAAAAAAACAAGAGAACCTGTCAAAAACCCCGTCGAGCCAACTGGCAACACTTACCGTACAGTCCGGTCTCTTCGTCAGATATGCTGCATATCGAGTCTAGGGATGGTATTGTCGACCCTAATAACTCAATAAGTCATGCCGGTATATGGTCTATAACAGATCGAGAAACTTTTGATAACACTTATCAGTAAATCTCAACAGCCCTGGCCAGGGTCTTCCTGTTATAGCCAATCGAGCATAACGCAACATCAACCCCTAATACCGGGAGAGAAGAAACCCCTCTTATCGTTCATTGCCTCCATGTGCCCCGGGACTGTACCCAAAATCCATATGTTTGCGCGACTCAGTAGATCCGTGGTAGGGTGGAGATCAAAGTACAGTGGGAGGACACACAAGACTCTATGACGATCTTGGGTCTACAGACTAACCTGTACCAGTGTCACCTGATAACTGCTATCCGACAATAGATATAATACCACATAGGAGTTCTCGGCGAGTCCGTTCAGTGTACCCAGTCTCCACTGAGCACCCGTATACAATCTTTGGTGTCATCACACCAATGGATACAGGATCATCCATCGCCCATCATATGGGACAAGAAACGTATACACTAGTCTACTCTGGAATATCAATGCTCCGTCAAGATACACCCATGACTAGGAATATTTTAAGGATATGCTTATAAACTACACATGTCCCACTAGTATGATCTGCATCATAATCCTAGTAGTCAAGCAAATATCTTAAGGGCTTTATCAACATATACCAAATGAGAAATAAGCATGATCAAGTGAACATGTCATGATAAAGAACAACCATATGGCATACTATCATGTCGAGCAAGAATGTTCTCTAAATATATATATACACATACCGATACTTCCACTATCAAATAATGGCATCTAGGGCATACATATATCCAGCAGTGGCCATCACCAGAAATCCTTGGCCAAGGTGGACGAGATTTACTGATTTGGATCAGTGGTTTCTCAGTGGGTGATGGGGTTCACACCGACACGAAATATCGCATTATTATGGGTATGACTTTATCCACCCTCTAGACTTGGTATGCGACACTCTTAGACGAACAGACCAGACTGTATGGAGATTGTCACAGACAGGCTCAGTAGAGCTATGGATGAGTTTTCTCGTCGGCCTTCTTTTCGCTCAATACCTGGATAGCCGTTACGTACAGGTAGTGTCGCTGACGTGCTTGAGGTTAAACCCACTGCTAGTTTATTGACGAGTCTTTGAGTCCCACACAGAGGCTTTCTCGGTTCAGACGATATAATGTTGATGACGTATGTTGGTACATACAGGTGTCTGCTTATTATATGTACAGGCTACATGGATTTTAATCGGAAGGTTGATAATACTAGCGGTTTAGGATTAAGCCAGATTATTAAATCAAGTTTTGATTTAATAATATATATATATATATGTATTCATTTTCTCTCTTGGAAATTCGTATTTTTATATGAATACGCGTATATGTATTTGTGAATTTGTTCTAGAAGATGGACACCTCATTTGTGAATATTCATTTATGAATATTCATGAAATGAGGTGGAAGGTGAGGTTGCATTGAGTATGGTTGAAGACATGTAGAGAAGAATGGGCTTCATTATTATATTATAAATTGTTATGAGATTTTATTTGTATGGTTGTAAAAATTGTGAAGCCATTCTACTTCTATTCTCATTTCATTCTTCACTCATGCCTTCAACACTTACTCATGACCATTTTTCCTCACCTCCTCCTCCTCCTTCCTTTCTTTCTCTCTTGAGCTTAGATTTGAGAGAAAAGGATAGTGGAAAATTCCAACATCCCCGCTCTCCATTCCTAACGAGCTTGGAGCATCGGTTGCTTCACTAGGTGAAGCCGGAACTTGGATCAGTTCCCTCGGATGGATCATCTTCGGAAAAGGAGGACCGGCTTGCAAACGCGACCCGGAGCTCTTGATAGCATGCTAGAGTCCAACCAAATTAGAGCAAATGAAGACGCTACAAAGGTTTTGATTTATATCTTGTTATGGTTCTAGTTTAGGTGTTTGGTTCGATTCTTGAGTTTTAGTTTTTAGTGCCACGAAATTTTTTATTTTTGAATTCCGTATTGGCCGCGGGTTAGAAACGAAGGCACCAGGAACTTTAAAGTATAAATTATTAAATCAAATCTTGATTTAATAGAAAGCAACTACTCCCCCATCAAGAAGCATTGTCTGGCATTAGTATTTTTAGTTATGAAGCTCAGACATTATGCCCTGGCACATGAGTGCACCTCATATCAAAGGTGGATCCCCTCAAGTACTTGATGACGAAAGCGATACCGACAGGAATTCTCATCAAATGGGCCCTTATGTTGATGGAGTTCACGATCATTTATCGCCCCCTCAATTAAAAGGACAAGCCATTGCTGACTTCCTCGCAGAGCATCCGATTCCAACGGACTCTTTATTAAATAGTGAGCTGCTGTACGAATATGCGTTCAACACGATTAAAGAGATAGAAGAAGCTAAGAAGCCTCATTGGGAACTATACTTCGATGGAGCCTTCTCAATAAAAGCTTGAAAAATGAGTTCCCGATAATTAGAGCCGGGATATGCCTTATTTTCATAACCCCTTAAGGCGGAATAACCCGCTAAGCCATCTCGTTGACGGATCCTAAGACCAACAATGAAGCCGAGTATAAAGCACTCATAGCCGATCTTGAGATCACGATCGACATGGGAATCGAGGATCTACGTATATACAGAGATTCTCAATTGATCGTCATGCAAGTCAATGAAGATTATAAAACGTGCAAGCCAGAACTGATAAGATACAACGAAAAGGTGCAACAGCTGCTGACATAACTTCCTTCATATACATTGGAAAACGTGCCGCGAGCGGAAAACAGCAAAGCGGCCATATTAGCCAAGCTAGCCAAAGAATTGGCCGATGAAAATCTGGATGATGTAAGGATAATCGTTCAAAGTTGCAAAATATTGACCCCGGCAGAGATGTCTTCAGAACCTCTAGCCGAAGCTGCCGATGGAAATGTCCTTTAAACGGAAGAAGAAGAAGAAGAAGATGACTGGCGGATTGTCTTTATAGACTACTTCAAGTCCCAACAAATGCTTGAAGATGCGTCGTAAAGACATCAGCTCATAAAATGAGTTCTGTCATTCGCCTTCGTCGACGGAACTCCATACAAGAGATCCTTTGATCAAATATGGTTAAGGTGCTTCGGACCGAAAGAAGGCAAGCGTTAGATATGTATGCCCTAGAGTCAATTATTGTAATTGTTGGATATATATATGTACATGACAATCTTTCTCGATATGATAGTATGCTATTTGGTTTAACTTTATCATTCATGTGTATGGTTTTGCTTGTTATTGCTATTTCTAATACATATTGATAAAGCTTCTAGGATCTTTGCTTGATTACCAGGATTGTGATGCAGATCATACTAGTGGGCCATGGGTAGTCTATAAGCATATCCTTAAATGTTTTTAGTCAAGAGGATATCGAGACAGGGCATCGATATCCCAGAGTAGACTAGTGTATACGTTTCTTAACCCTATATGGGGGCGATGGATGATCCCATATCCATTGGTGTTTGACACTAAAGATTGTAGCAGGTGCTCATTAGAGAACGAGTACACTGAACGGACTCGCCGAGAACTCCTATATAGTATTATATCTACTGTCAGATAGCAGTTCTCTGGTGACATGAGTATAGGACAGTCTGTAGACCTGAGATTGTTATTATGTCTTGTGTGTTTCCCACTGTACTTTGATTATTACCCTACTACGGCTTTAAAGAGCCGTGCAAACAGGTTTTAGTTGGATACAGTCCCGAAACACATGGAGATAGTTATCGATCGGAAGGGTTTCGTCTCTCCCGATATAGGTAGTTGATGTCACGTTGTGCCTGATCGACTGTAACCATAAGTCCCTGACCATGGCAGATGAGATAAACTGATAAGTGTTATCAGTTGTGGTTACGGGTTACTGATTGGCATGACTTATCGGTTAACGGAGGTTTTACGGATACCACTATCTAAACATGATATATGACACTCTCAGACGAAGAGACTGGACTGTACAAAGACTGTCACTTTTAGGCTTTGTTGGATTTCTGACAAGCTAGCTTGTTGATCATCCTATTCGTTCTGTACCTTCGTAGTCGTTATGTGCAGCTAATACCGCTAATGTGCTATAGGTGTTTGAAATGATCATTACCTACTGCTAGCGTAATTGACGAGTCTTTAGAGTCCCACACAGAGATTTAATATTAGCTGGTAGGGCATGTATAGCGATATGTGCGGGAGCTCGATTAAATACGGGTATATGATACCGTATTTTAATCTAGCATTATTTAATATTAGCTGGATTATATATGATATAACCGGATTATTAAATCAAGTGTTGATTTAATAATTTGATATACATACATACATACATACATACATACATATATATATATATATATATATATATATATAAACTAATATTATGCTCAATTTATTTTTCCTTTTTTATATATTATTTATATATGATATAAATAATATATATCATTTATCATGGTTGTATATACACATTAGATGTATGTATAAGAATCACATAGGATTCAAAGATAAGAATTAATCATATTTGCTTATTTAAATAAATAAAACAATGAGTCATTTATTAGAATTGTGTAGAAAATAAATGACTCATTTTGATTTATTATTTTAAATGAGCTATGATATATTTGTTCTTATCTTTAGAATCCCTAGTCATTCTCATCTTCATCTTCTCTCTCTTGATTTATTTTTCATGCAAGAATGAAGAAAAATAAAAGAAAAATTAGTGAGGAAAAATCCTACGTCTTCAATCTAAACTAAATTAGAAAATTAGTTTAGGTTTTTTTCTTCATTATAAGGTTGTTTAGTGAAGTGATAGTTTGTGTTAGAGTAATCTCAAGGTGGATCATCTTGGAACTTAGGAGATCAATTTCAAGTTTGTTCCTTCTCTCTCTAAGAGCTCAAGGAGTCAAGAACAACCACTTCTGCCTAGCATTTGAGGATGTAAGGAAACCCAAACCTTGAATGAAACTCTCCTTTTTTGCTTTGTTGTGGTTTCACGTCTAATATTTTAGTTAAGATCCTAGTTTGAAATTATTAGCTCTCTAGATTTTTTAAAACTCTATGTTTGCATACTTGCTAATTGTTGTTGAAAGGCTAATCATTTCTAACATGGTATCAGAGCCAAACTAAAGTGTTAGATTTGTTATTGTAATTTTTAGAATGAAGTTGATCCAATTTTTGGAAAACTAGTTTTAGAAATCACCTACAAATCAATTTTTGCTTGTGCAGACCAAGAGTTTTGTATCCAATCATGACTACCCAATACCTATACAATTTGTGCTCAGTTCAGCCCCGAAACAGGGCCAAACCGTGGCCGAATCAGCCTCGAATGGCGGCTGGACAGCCACTGGGCTGTTCCAATGCAGTTCCAACCCCTATCCGAACATGTTTCCACTCTAGATTCAGCCCCGTTTCATGGCTAAATTAAGGCTCAAAAGGTGTAGGCAATTTGGGGGTTAACGGGTTCCGATTCAGGATTTTTTCCGAACTCGTTTCGAGGCAAAAGGTATGAATTTTTGGGTTTTGGCATGGAGTTATGATATTATGAGATAATATAAACTTGATGCCCAGTGGATTAAGCATTCTAAATATTATGATTCTTGTTTTTCTTTTCTCCGACCGTAAGTGTAATATGTGGTGGTATTCCCCAATCTCGTTACTATACGTCAACGACATAGGGGGTACACATATTTACTTACGATGATGATCGTTGTTGTTTGTTTGATGGTATGAAATATTGTGATCGTCTTGATTAAATAGCCCAGGGGTTATGTTAGATGATTGTTTTTTTAATATTCATTCATGTAATTTAATTTGTATGTAATAATCTTTTTATTAGGGCACATCCGCAGAGGGGATGTATATTATTTACTTTTCCGCATTAGCATAGACCCAAGGTGGGGTGCACAAGTGACCGGGCTCTAGATTTTAATGGGTGGTCATCTCAAGGAGTCGAGACCGGTCACCTAACTTTAGAATTGGTAGGGTTGCTTTCCTCACTCGTAAGGGTATAGGGGTGTGGGCTTGGTTATTTATCACGATCGTGGAATCCGTGATTTCGATGTTGGCTAAATTGAAATGCAGAATTCCTAGGATATCCTATATTTCATATTGCTTCTGCTGTGATGTATGTGATGTGATCATATATAAGTGCCTGAGACGATATATATGATATATTAGTAGACATTATATATGTTTTGCATCCGCGCTAGTCCTGACCCTCCTGTCATAAGTTGTAACCTTACGGTGATTACCCGGGTCCCCATGACGAATGAAGATGGCATATATATATATATATATATATATATATATGTTTTATTTTTGTTTCTTTTCTGTGATGATAGGACTTAAATGATGGGACGCCATTAATAAGATTAATGTTAAGAAAAAGAAACCTAAAAGATGTTGTAGAACCAATTTTCAAAAAACATAGTTGTATGTTTTTTGCTTTTCATAGAGGTATCCATTCACGAATATCTAGCACCTCATTCGATGAGGAAAGAGCCTAGATCCCTTTACAGGGAATGACCACTTTAGCAAAAATCTGCATCACTACACTCTACTCAGTTTTTAAATAGCGGAGCCTAAGACACTCCTTTACAAATCACTCGGTTCAAAACCATTTGTAGCTCTCCGTCATTTTAGGAAGTAGAGTACTTAGTATTCGTGCTATACTTGTTGACTATAGTTAAAGCGTAGTGTGCGGTAGCTAAGTGATGTCTTCCTGTAAAGCATATGATGCGGTTTGTTAGGACATTCATACAACTTTGTTGACTATAGTTAAGGGTCATACGAATAGGTCTAAATCAATCAAGAAATAACGGGTAAAACTTGACTAGCACTTATGATTTGTTGACCATAGTTAAGGTCATAGGCCGCTAGGGGTAAAAACAATACCGGGAATTTCAAGTATTGAAATTTACAATGAGATTGCATACCTTCTATATGATAGTTAGATCCAGATCCCACTGTGAGTAAATGTTACTCATGGGAGAGTTTTACACTTTATAACTAGCTAATCTAATATGTGTCTAGAAAGGTGATAACGGTGTTATGCCTTTGCGGATTAAGGGTTTATTTTAATTAAGTCCATGCGAAAGCACGGGGAACTTCTCTCGGAGTACCAACGTTGGCCTGGATGACCGGTTAGCTAACTTGTAGAGTGTAGTTAATGCCGACTAATTTTTCTTTTAGGGTTTGAAGGAAAATTTGATAAAAAAGTAGGAGCCATCAATGAGATAAGATAATAACCAAACTAATCTTGTAAGAGTATATGTTGAGTGTTTTATTTTCTCTCTCCTAATGGCAGAACCAATGACGGGACTTAAGCTTTTGTTAGAGAAAAATAAACCGACCAGACCGAATTACATTGACTGGATGAGAAACGTGATTGTTGCCCTTACCTATGATAAGGTTGCATACGTCCTCACTACACCCGCCCCCTCCATCACATGCCCTGATTCCTTTGTTGCGGATAAAGAGATCCGCAAAACATGTGATATCGATTGCGCCACAACAAAGTGCCTCGTGTTGGCTTCGATGGACAATGTGCATCAGAAGCAACAGGAGAAAATGGATGTGCAATCCATCTTTCTCCATAAAAAGCAGTTGTATGGGGAGCAAACTCATACTCTTCGCTATGAGGCCACACGAAAATTATTTCAAATGAGGATGGCTGCTCGTACATCTGTAGGAGATCATGTCCTAAAGATGATAAGCCTTATTGAAGAGATTGAGAACCTGGGATGGACTATGGATAATGAACAATAGATTGATATCATTCTACAGTCTCTCCTCCCGTCTATGCTCAGTTTGTAGCAAACTTCAACATGCACGACATAGAGAAGT
Source organism: Agapanthus africanus (assembly GCA_030015575.1). Classification (NCBI taxonomy): domain Eukaryota; kingdom Viridiplantae; phylum Streptophyta; class Magnoliopsida; order Asparagales; family Amaryllidaceae; genus Agapanthus; species Agapanthus africanus. Next base: position 831,283,169 of record JASDDO010000019.1, read on the forward strand.
CACTTCCTGAACTTCTCAATATGTTGAGCAGTGCGGAGAGCATTCTTAAGAAGGAGAAAACTCCCGCTCTACTTGTTGAGCAATCTTCCTCCTCCATCCCAAAAGCAAAAGCTAAAGGAAGGAAGAAGAAAAAACTCACCAAGCCGAGATGTGGAGTTAAAATGCGAAGGTTAAAGACAAATCTAAGGCTGCGGGATCAGAGAAGAGTGAATGCTTCTATTGTCACAAGACGGGGCATTGGAAAAGGAATTGCCTGAGTACCTCGCTAATCCCAAGAAGAAGCATGACGATACTTCCTCTTCAGGTGTGTTTGTCATCGAAAACTGTTTTTCAATAAAATCTACATCTTGGATATTAGATACCAGTTTAGGTTCTCACATCTGTAATTGTGTGTAAGGGTTGCAAAATAGCAAGGTTTTGAAAAAGGGTGATCATACTCTCCGCGTTGGGAATGGTTCAAATGTTGATGCTGCATCAGTGGGAGAGTATCACCTAGGGTTGCCTTTAGAGTGTATATTGATTTTGAATCCCTGTTATTTTGTACGAACTATGTTATGTAATATAATATATGTATCTTTGTTAGACAGTGAAAGATATCATTTTTTTTGCAAAGTAATGTTATGAACATTAATCTAAATCAACAGTTGATTGGGTATAGTACACTAAATAACGGAATCTACGTCCTAAATCAACACATAGTTTTCAACATCCAACACACGAACAAAAAAAAGATTTCAGAAATAAATGAAGCATTCTTATGGCATTGTAGACATGGTCATATTAACGAAACGAGACTAACCAAGTTACATAAAGATGGATATTTGAATCCGTTTGAATATAAATCTTATGCGACTTGTCAGTCTTATATTAAGGGTAAAATGACTAAAACTCCGTTTACTGGACACGGAGAGAGAGCTACTGAACTCTTAGGCCTCATACATAGTGATGTATATGGACCAATGTCTATGCATGGAAGAAGCGGTTATTCATATTTCATAACTTTTACTGATGATTTCTCGAGATTTGGACACATGTTCTTTTTGAAACATAAGTCCAAAGCTTTCAAAAAATTCGAGTATAAAATTGAAGTAGAAAAAAATTGGATTGAGCATCAAGAAACTTCGATCAGATAGAGGTTGAGAGTACTTAAGTACAGAGTTCCTTAATTTCCTAAAAGAGAATGAGATTATCTCTCATCTCACATCTCCGTACACATCACAGCACAATGTTGTGTCAGAGCAGAGGAATCGTACCTTATTAGATATGGTACACTTGATTGATCGTTAACAAGTGTGTTCGAAAATAACCGCAATCAAGACCGTATCGCTAGTAGCTAGACGCGATGAGTATGGATCGTCCACAGGGAAACGTGAACTCTTTTCTTTCTTTAGACGAGTTGATGAAAGATGGGTGATTGTTTGTTGTTATATTTTAAAATGGATATAAGATTTATAATGAAAAAGGCTTATAGGGTTCATAGGACTTAGTAGTAATGGATGAATAATTAAAAATGACTATTTTATCTTTTAATAGTTTAAAACTAGATCGATAGTGATGAATATAGATTAGGGTTTTTTGGAAGAAACTAGGGTTTCCCCATTATTAACTCTTGTCCTTTCATTGATCTCTATTCATGTCTAGCCCTTAACAAAACAAGTGTTAACCAATTTCAAATCGTGGTCGAGCCTATCAATAAATTGATAGCATGCCCGATAAGGAGGTAAACATTTATTTTGCTAAAATTTATAAACTTTAAAATGTATAATAAAAGTTTAAGAGATCTTTTCATCCATTATCCTACCCCATCCTATGAACCCTAGCAAGCTAGGAATTACTCGCTAATGGTTAAGTTAGAAGAAAGGTTGAAGAATGAAATCATAATGAAGATGCAGAAAAGTAAGTGCAGAAATTAAATGCGAAAAATAAATGCAAAAAGAAATAAACTAAAAACTACCTTTATTAATCAACTATTGCATTTACTATTCTTCTTAGAAAGTAGAATACAAGAACGCTAGTTTGCTCTAAATCTCTTGTAAGTCTACGGTAGCGCCCTGGCCGTCAATCCGAGGCCAAACGCGGAACAAAAACTTTTATAAAATTGGCGCCAACGCAGACTTTTACCCGAATCGTAACATTAACTCTAAACTAGCCAACTACAAAGAAGTTAGAATGGCTATACCGATCGATCCGTGTCCTTCGGTATTTAGCCACCATCCTCGTCGAAGTGGCACCACGTCAAGGAATCTTTTTACGGGCTTCCACTTCAAAACCGAAGCAACTCGGACATGAAGTTTGCTAGCCGAAAAGTCCAAGGTGAATGTAACATTTTAATATAAAATATTATTTTTGGAATTTAATATTAAAATAATATATTTCCTGAAAACTGCCCGATTTGCGAAATTGGGGTTTTCGAAAAAGGGTAAAATATATACCAATAATTGTGAAATAATTAGGGATTTAAAATGATTTATTCATTTAAAAATATATTTAAAGGATTTGGCATTTTTAAAATTTATTATATGCAGTTTGGATAAAAACCCGATTAGTGCACTGCTAATCGCGATTAAGCCAAATCCGTGTTTATACAGTTTTCCTTGGCCAGTGCACCATGTCATGAATTGTTTTGATTAAATGTTATTTCTTATGTTGTTTTGGGGGTATTATGTGAGTTAGTTTGTTTTAAATAAAAAGGAAAAGAAAATGAGAAGGGTAGAAGGGTAATATTTGAGAGAGAGGGGTGAGAATAAGAGAGGAGAGAGAGAGGGGCTGCCTCATTTTACCCCCCCCCCATCATTTTCTTCTTCTTCTTCTTCCTCCCTTCCCTCTACCTTCACCCCATGATATCATCTCAAAATATTGATCCAAACCCTAAACCCCTCTCACTAAAATTGATCCCCTCTAAACCCTCTACACATTGGACCAAGAAAAGTGGGATTTGGACAACATCGGCAAACTAGGGTTTCTCTTGAGTTGCCCAAATAAGGTAATTTCTCCACAATTAGTCTTGTATTTCATTTACTTTATTATCCTTGCATGTTTAGAAGCGATATTGTGATGTTTAGTGAGGTTGGAAAATTCCTAGTTAGTGTTTGGGGGATTTGTGAGTTGTGATAGTGAAATTGAGATTAGTAGAGGCCTTGCAACCCCTGTAGTGACTGTTTACGAGACTAAACCTGAGATTAAAACCCCGGAACACGAACTTAGAAACCCCGACATCGGAATATTGTGAGAATTATGAGGGTATTTAGGAATCTGGAGCGACTCGGGGACCTGGAAAATTATTTAGCGAAGACTGAGAGTTGTGCAGGCAACCTAGAACCTATACCCAAAACCTTGGACCCTAACCCCCAATACAGGCCGCAGATTTAATGTTTTGGGCCGCAACTTACGGCCTTGGTACTTCCAAATTGGTTCGTGCTTGGTTCAGGGATTCATCTTCAATAAAATAGACCCTCCATGTATGCAAAATTGGCTAATTTCAGCAAGGGTAAAATCTGGGACCATTTTCATGAGTTGCTGCTTTATGTTTTGCGATGTTTTTGAAATGAAGTTTTGATATTTGTGTTTGGTATCGATCACTTGACGTTTGTACGTCTATATCAGGCGTGGTTGATTACGTGAATAGACCATAGGTTTTAACCTATGTGAGATACACCTGCCGATTTGGTTTTCGTGTGCGATTTCGATTTACGATATTATGTGTGATATGTAGGCCCCACATGGACTTCGAGACGACGAGGATGAGCATGGCTTCATCGAATCCAGAAAATGAGGATCAAGTGAGTAGATATATATCTACGGGGAGAAGTCGAGTGGATGGCGTATAGCACCCCCGCAATTTCATAAGATTTTGATGTGATGTGGTATAGATATACCTATATGGGTTATTTTGAGATATGAACCTTAGCAAGAAAAGCTTTAGGAGATCATGGGTTAGTGTTAGCGAGATTTGAGGAAAGTGATTTAGTTGGGTTCTTAGTCGTGAACCCTAGAGTAAGGATGACAAACACATATGTGCATACACGAGATATGGTTTGGGTGCATATGTTTATATGTATGTATATATATGGATGCATTGGTGTGTGTATGTGTGTGTGTGTGTACACACATACATACACTTATATTTGGTTGATGAGAATAGTATATGATATTTGGAGATGAGTCGATGAGAATTGGGCATGATGCCATGAGATCGGTGGCGGCGGATCATTAGGTGATGTGTTTCAGACACACGCACATATATTTGTTGATTGTATCAGTTTGTACTAGACTTAGATCTGTACCCCAGTTCATGACATATGATGATAAGGATACCAGATGAGTAATGAGATAAATATGATATTTGACCCGTAGCCAGATTTGGGATGTCGTACGATAGATTTCCCGTACGAGATATAGTTATGATGTTGGATCCACACTCTTGGCTCGAGAATGTCATATTATTTATTGTATCGTACGTGATACTATTGAGGCGAGATCACCAACTACTATATATATATATATATATATATATATATATATATATATATATATAGATCGACTCAGACTTAGGTGGATTCCCTTACCCTTTTGACTGGGCTCGAGTCATACTCGTTTTCAAAAGTGAAGAATCGTGAGTATTTTAAATACCAAACTGTATGACTCGTATATTGGGTTGGTATATTTTTTAAGTGTTGCTGTTACTACATCACTTTCCGTATATTCATGATGTTTCATCGCATTGCATGCTTGTACATATGTTATTTGTAATTATTATGAAACTCTGCTGTCAGGACACCAGCACCATTACCGATGATGCGTTTGTTTCACGTACACCTACTTGCCGGCTCACACACATCATCATCAGTAATTGCCATGTCATGTACACTTTAGAGAATACTATTTCATTGACATAGCTTGCCAGCTGATAGTTGCAATATGTTATAGCTTTCATATGCTAGTTTAACTATTGCATTCATTGCATGATATCAGATGCATTCATATATTCATTGGTTATGCAGTATTATGGATATTTATGCCGGTTTTCACTGTTTATTGACATGGTGATTTGATGATTTCGGATCCTTCTTGAGATTTTCTGGATTTGGAAACTGCATGTGAAAGTTTTATAAACTGATGATTTATTTTAAAAGAGAAAAATGCGGTTTTCCTTGATATGATGAGTCTTGTCCACCATGATGTTTTCTCGATTCTGAGATGGTTTTTGAGACCCGATTCGAAGAGTTGGATGAACCGTCTGAGGTTATATGGTGGACCCGGTATGGTACCCTGGGGAAAGAAGCTCGAGTTGTAGACGATGAGCCCGGCAGGGGCAGACTTCCTACCGGTGATTGTTTGGCGCGGCGGATATCCGGAAGATATCGTTCGTGGTTGTGTGATTGATGATATGGGCCGATCCGGACTGACGGAGCCCGAGGTATTGAGATATTGAGATATGAGACACTGAGATATTGAGATTTGATGATACAGGCCAGTCCGGATAGCCGGAGCCTGAGATATTGAGATATTGAGATTTATGTTTTGTGTCGATACTTGACACTAAATTCTCTGTTGATTTCATTGATGATACTCGATTTACATACATACAAAAATCTCATTAAATAAAGAAAACAGTTGTCTCCCTCATGATGTATCTTGTTTTCATTCGTAATGCATTCATACATCATATATCTGATATGTTGCTATCTGAGGCACTGACACGAGCACGTGGTATTGCACTTATATGTAGATGGATCAGGATATTATTTGAGAATATTACTTGATATGACCTAGGTTGCGTCATACATTCGATTTCTGCTCTGTGATATTTTCTACTCACGAGTTGGCAACTCACCCCCGTTGTGACACAGTTTCTTGCAGGTTTTGCCGTACAGTTTTCTTGACGGCTTTGCTGGCTCACTGCTTTCATTTCGGGTGATTGCTTTGGTAGGTGGGTTCACTTGTATCGTGACCACCATTGTTCATTTATTATTTCAGTTGTATCTAGTAAACTCCATCAACCAGACTTGTATATTTGATAGAACTAGAAGACCAATGTTTATTTTTTCGACCTTAGAGTCGCGCTTGTATTATTATGGTTTTCTAGTGGATATAGGCTTTCTTTTGAGTTTTGATCCTCGCCCTTCGACGTTGTATATTATATTTCTTGCGTGGTTTTGTCCGCCCTTTTAGTGAAGAGATAGCTCCCGCTTGGAGATGCCTTATTCATTATATATGCTTTATCAGGTTTTGTACCAGTTTGGGGTCAATATTTACAAAGGAAACTTTGCCGAAATTTTCAGAAAAGACTTGAGATTTTAAAAATGCATAATTCGACTTATGTTGTTAAACTTCTTACTTTAAAATTGACTTTTCCTTCACTCTACTGCTTACTTGGTTTTGATTTCTGGGTTTTGGCTTACTTAGATTATGTACGTCTCGAGACGTTTCGTAGTTTAAGTGCTAGTCATGCTCGGTACTTTTCGGGTCGTGACAAAGTTGGTATCAGAGCGTTAGGTTTTACCTTCTGAGTGTAGGATGACCCTTGGTTGATGGAGTAGGTAGCTTGAGTAGAGTGACGTACCGTACGTATATTCCTCGGCATACTTACGATATGCTACTCCACTTAAGAAGCCTTAGGATGTACATTTCTTTGCACAGTATACTATTCATTCCTATGATCTACCCTCATCAGTACCAATTATGGTTTTGTTACCATGGTTGTACGGGCATTGAGAGCTACGGCTATAATTGCGGTCAGCATGAGCTCGTCACGGACGAGGACTGACCAGGGCATGATTCCAGGGATATACGATTGCATAGACGTATCGTTTATTTATGTTTTCACGCCACTTGCGTTGATGGATCGCTGTTATGAGATTTCTCGGACGTGCAGATCAGCACCAGAGGATTGGGCCACTGATAAAGGCTAGCTAAAATGTGATGACCGTCAAGACACCGATTATTTTTATGATTGAGGCACTGTTCAGCGTGCGGACGAATGAGTCAGTTGTTGCTGCGAATGACAAGATATTTCCCCAGATGTTTGGAGCTAATGCCGCACGAGTTATACTTTGAGATATGATGGAAGATCGCTAGTCACCAAAGATGGAAGACTAAGACATGTGATTCATTGTCTACCCTGATGCGAGGTCATCTAATTGATTGATTCCAGTTAGAGACGACTTCACGCAGGTACGATGGGAGTCGATAGAGATGATCGAATGTCAGGCACCCATTCTCCAAGTTTAAGTATTCGGAAAACAATGCAAGTAATTCTATGGACCCTCTAGAAGAATGAAACCCTAACTCGATATAATGACCATGAGAATGCTTCAAAACCTTAGGGTTTACAACAGTTCAACGGTTCCATTAATGAGGCTTGGGTTTGCCCTTCTACGGTTGGTCCACAGATGCTGTGGCATATATTCGATACTATTAAACTGTACCCAAGGTGTTGAGCTCTTAGGGGATTATGGAACCTTGACGAATCGATCGAAAGGTTCGACATCATTCGGATATCATATGATGGGATGCATTGCTTGCGAGACTCCAGATACGAGTATAGCCATTGGAGCGCAGTCCATGCAGCTACGAGGAGACGAGTCCGAATCAGTCGACATTAGAGAAAAGTGGAGTAAAAGATTCGTACGAGATCGTGACGAGATGACGTCCCACTCCGCTGACATCAGAGATGTGATACGTATGCAGAGGTGTTGTACATGGATATGTCCTCCAGAAGGAGTCGTGATGAGTATGCAGCCATTCCGAAACAAAAAATAGATTTAGTGAAAGATGATGACTTCCGGGCAATTCGGCAGAAACGAGGTTTGGAAGAGATTTCGGCAGACCATTCTGGAATACTATACGAGAAGACCTGGACCCAGGATCAGTTGTATTACGCACACCCAGTAGACCAGAGTTCGGCATCATTGATGAGATATGTTATGAGCGACCATGATAGTTGGCCAGAGATCTTTAGAGGATATGCTAGAGCTGATCGTTTCCGTTAGTACACCGAACCGGGCCGACGAGCCAATGGGTTGCAAGATTGGTGATCCACAGAGAAATGAAGACCCAGAGACAGATGACGCCAGACCATGAGCAGGAGGCAGCGGATGTTCTCGCTCTGCCAGTTTTGGGCGTACCGACACCTTTCGACATTGTAGGAGGCATACCTCAATGTCTTTCATTGCGATTTGCGTTGTGATCTGAGTATCACGCTTATATCACTTGGATTTGAGTTTTGATGATTGGGCTTTATGGTATTGTTTTCGTGCACCATGGCAGCACCTACTGAGTATTTACGTTTTGTGCATAGTTATTGCACTTGAGATATGCTTTATACACCGTTGTTTTGATTTATGATTTGTGCAGGTTTATTGCACTTGATTCAGTTTTGTGCCTTGGCTGCACATGTTTATGATTTCATGGATTGCATACAGCTGATTTGATTTTTGTGCAGGTGGTATGCACTCGATTGGGATTTCCATTTGTGCATGTTAGTTGCACTGGATTGAGATTTTGTGCACCACAGTTGCACTTGACTTTGATTTGATATTATTCGAGATGTTGATTTTGATATCATGCCTATGGTATGTATGTGATTTGACTTATGCTTTCGGTATAATTTTCATGCACTTTTAGTATTTCGATATTTATGCACGTTGATGCACATGGTTATGAGATTATATACCACGGCATACCTGATTTGGATTTGGATTGAGATGTGTTGTATACCGTCGATTTCGATTGTGATATTCGATATTTGTTTCATGCACCTTGTACACTTGACTTGGATTCTTGTGCATACTTGGGCGCTTGATGCAATTTTGATGCATACCAGATGCACTAAATCGAGATTCTTTGTGCATATCTAATGCACCTGATATTGCTGTCAGGCACACCCGTTGCCATTGACAGGTGTTTTCGTGCATGCACTTAGATTTTTCCTTCTGTGCATATGTATGGCACATTCATGGATTTCGATTTTCGTGCGCGCCAGACGCACGTGGCATTCTTATGCATATTTTGAGATTTGATTTCCTTTGAGCAATTAGTTTTCATGATTTTTACTACTTGGTAGTGTAGCTGAGCAGGATTAGTCTGAGGGCAGTACCTGAATATATTTTTTTGCATGCATTGATAGTTATCGAAGGGATTTCTAAAATGGAGCTATAGCCTCAGTATTTATCTACGTGTCCGTGATGACATGAAACATTTTATAAAGGAAACCCTTCTAGCATTGTTTTCAAAACGGTGGGGCATGTATATTAAACAAGGGGTATATATATATATATATATATATATATATATATAGTTATTTTCTTTCTATAGACGTCCGTCACTGTGCAGTGATACGCACATCGCACAGCAACATGAATATGTTTGGCATGCATTTCTTTAAGATGTTTTGATGATATTTACATGTATAGTTTGATGATTATCATGTTGGTTTCCGTATTGAATTTAGATATTGGTGTTTTCACCATAACTTTGATGATTACGGAATGCTTGACGGAGTTTTGATTTGGTTTATATACTCGTTTCTCATGCGCATGCATTGCGCTACGGTGTGTTTTATGTACTTATGATTTCGGAGTCCCGACGACATGATCTTTGTATTGAAATGTTTCAGTATTGAGGGGTTTAAATTTAAACTCGAAAACCGAATTTATTTAAGGGGGGAAGACTGTAACATTTCAGAAAATATAAAATATTATTTTTGGAATTTAATATTAAAATAATTTATTTCCCGAAAACTGCCCGATTTGCGAAATTGGGGTTTTCGAAAAAGGGTATAAATATATACCAATAATTGTGAAATAATTGAGGATTTAAAATGATTTATTCATTTAAAAATATATTTAAAGGATTTGGCATTTTTAAAATTTATTATATGCAGTTTGGATAAAAAAAACCGATTAGTGCACTGCTAATCGCGATTAAGCCAAATCCGTGTTTATACAGTTTTCCTTGGCCAGTGCACCATATCATGAATTGTTTTGATTACATGTTATTTCTTATGTTGTTTTGGGGGTATTATGTGTGTTAGTTTGTTTTAAATAAAAAGGAAAAGAAAATGAGAAGGGTAGAAGGGTAATATTTGAGAGAGAGGGGTGAGAATAAGAGAGGAGAGAGAGGGGCTGCCTCAATTTACCTCCCCCATCATTTCCTTCTTCTTCTTCTTCTTCTTCTTCTTCCTCCCTTCCCTCCACCTTCACCCCATGATATCATCTCAAAATATTGATCCAAATCATAAACCTCTTTCACTAAAATTGATCCCCTCTACACTCGCTACACATTGGACCAAGAAATCTCATTAAATAAAGAAAACAGTTGTCTCCCTCATGATGTATCCTGTTTTCATTAGTAATGCATTCATACATCATATATCTGATATGATACAATCTGAGGCACTGACACGAGCATGTGGTATTGCACTTATATGTAGATGGATCAGGATATTATTTGAGAATATTACTTGATATGACCTAGGTTGCGTCATACATTCGATTTTTGCTCTGTGATATTTTCTACTCACGAGTTGGCAACTCACCCCCGTTGTGCCACAGTTTCTTGTGGGTTTTGCCGTACAGTTTCTTGACGGCTTTGCTGGCTCACTTCTTTCATTTCGGATGATTGCTTTGGTAGGTGGGTTCACTTGCATCGTGACCATCATTGTACATTTATTATTTCAGTTGTATCTAGTAAACTCCATCAACCAGACTTGTATATTTGATAGAACTAGAAGTCCAGTGTTTATTCTTTCGACCTTAGAGTCGCGCTTGTGTTATTATAGTTTTCTGGTGGATATGGGCTTTCTTTTGAGTTTTGATTCTCGCCCTTCTGCGTTGTATATTATATTGCTTGCATGGTTTTGTCTACCCTTTTGGCGAAGAGCTAACTCCCGCTTGGGGATGCCTTATTCATTATATATGCTTTATCAGGTTTTGTACCCGTTTGGGGTCAGTATTTACAAAGGAAACTCTGCCGAAATTTTCAGAAAAGACTTGAGATTTTAAAAATGCATACTTCGGCTTATGTTGTTAAACTTCTTGCTTTAAAATTGGTTTTTCCTTCACTCTACTGCTTACTTGGTTTTGATTTCTAGGTTTTGGCTTACTTAGATTATGTACGCCTCGAGACGTTTCGTAGTTTAAGTGCCAGTCACGCTCGGTACTTTTTGGGTCGTGACAAAGTTGGTATCAGAGCATTAGGTTTTACCTTCTGAGTTTAGGATGACCCTTGGTTGATGGAGTGGTAGCTTGAGTAGAGTGACGTACCGTACGTATGTTCCGCGGCATACTTACGATACGCTACTCTATTTAAGAAGCCTTAGGATGTACATTTCTTTGCAAAGTATACTATTCATTCCTATGATCTACCCTCATCAATACCAGTTATGGTTTTATTACCACGGTTGTACGGGCGTGGAGAGCTACGGCTAGAATTGCGGTCAGTATGAGCTCGTCACGGATGAGGACTGACCAGGGCGTGATTCCAAGGACATACGATTGCATAGACGTATCGTTTATTTGTGTTTTCGTACCACTTGCGTTGATGGATCGCTGGTAAACGTCAGACCCCTAAAAGCGGTAAAAGTTGTATCGGAGTGTAGCCCAGAACACCATGAGATACTACTGGAATACCTACCAGTAAATCTCACTTGCCTTGCCCAAGAACTTCATGTAATGGCTCTCTTAAACACAGCGCGATCTCACCCCCAATCCCGGGAGAGACGAATCCCCTTCCGCTCACTGCCTGCATATGGCTCGGGACTGTACCCAACTAAAACCTATTTGCACGTCTCCTTTGAGCCATGGTAGGGTAGTAATCAAAGCACAGTAGGAAATCACACGAGACAAATGACGATCTCAGGTCGATAGACTAACCTGTACACATGTCACTAGGGAACTGCTATCTGATGCTAGGTATAATACTAACTAGCATATTCCCGGTGAGTCCTTCTGGTGTACTCATAACCCAATGAGCACCTGTATACGTCTTAAGTGAACCAACTGACACCAATGGCTTGTGAGACCGGCCACCGCCCCTCGTCGGGGTCTCGATCGTATACACTAATATACTAATGGAGTATCGATGCTCAGTCTCGAAACTCCTACGACTAGGGACACTTTAAGGATATGCTTATAGACTAACCAACTCTTACGTATATGATCGCCATCATACTGCTGGTAGTCAAGCAAGAATCCTAAGGGCTCTATCAATGTGTAATAGTGATCTGTAATGTCACCTAAAGGATGTACATGATGATAAAGACAAACCAGATAGCATACTATTCTCTATCAACGTGTAATAGTGATCTGTAATGTCACCTAAAGCATGTACACGATGATAAAGACAAATCAGATAGCATACTACCATCTCGAGTAAGAATGTCCTACCGGTATAGGTCCTCCCTAAATCATTGCAATCACGTGCCTGCGATCCAATAATTGACTTTGATGGCACTATATCCAACAATCTCCCACTTGCACTTAAGGCTAATTATTGTGATGTCGCATACTCACAGCCCGTGTGATACCGAACACCCAACTCCCCTACTAATCAGTTTCACAAAGCTTGTTTGTGAAACTATTGCGTTTGAGAAATAGCCTCAGTGAGTGGATCCGCTCTGGTGTTTCTTTCTATGTCTCTCTTTATCTCAAGTTCGCGGAGAAAGCCATCTCCCAAAACGAGCAATACCTGTCATAGAATATGTCTGGATAACTGATGGGACCTCGTTCACAAATGAACTCCAAATCCAGAAAACTTCTTAGACTGTATCGTCAACTGAATTTAATCAGTATCCTGCGCTATGCTTCCCTCAGTATCAGCTTGGATCATCTGTCCAAACTACTGCCCCTCAAAAGAGGGGGGAAACTATAACTCTGACAGTCACTCTGTCATCCAGGTCACCTTAGAAGCCTGGAATGATAACCGTCTCCTGAAGGAGGCCGCCGTTATCAAATCCTTAGAACATCTGCTTATGTTCATAAACTGCTTCCGACCGTTTCTCCAGGATTGGACTAATATAAGCTTATTGCATCTAGTGCAAAAACAACATCTGGTGTGGTACTTGACATCTCATGATTGACTCAATTGCCTAAGCAAGTGATATGTCAATCATGCACATTCCTCTCCCCTTTAGTCTATAAGACACCTTTAGAAAGGGTGACTCTATCACCTGCAGGTTCACTACCATGCCAGGAGTCGTCCATTCTAAAACACGTTTAGAATACTGTCTAAGTACCCGGATTGGGACACTACCCAAATCTAGATCTAAAACCATAGATCTAGTAACCAGAATGTCTGATATAATATCCATATCCTATATGGAGAAACCACTGTGTGACAACCACAGTATGACCGATCATAGTATAGGAATTTCACTTCCTACAACGTGCATGTCATCCAAATACTAGGACAGCACACCCTACTACCTTCTTAATAGATCCATCTCTTATTCTGATGAAGTCAAAGCCCATGACTGTAACATCAAAAATAGATGATTTATCTCCGTTATATCTGTTTTAGTCTATAAATAGATATAAGCTACTTGTCCACTACGCTTCCGCTGCTCCCACTGACCACAACAACCCTCTGGCAAAGTCATATACATGTACACTTCTAAAGCTAGTTTAGAACGATGCTATACTCATCTCCTGCCGGGTCTTATAGTCTGGAACAACAGTAGTGTCAAGTCTGGGTAAACAAGAACCTCCCTGTCACCGTCTTTGAGAATACCGAAGTACCTCTTAGGCGTCTGAGATTACCCACCATATTTGTGGAGTGGCTAATGGAATGTCAAACCTGACTGAATCTTTTGGTCCTATAAAATTTTCAGTAATCGTTTGCGATTCTGGAATCACTTCCAGTTCTATCATACTCCCACTACTGTTTTATGAAAAGTCCATTTTACTAAAACTGTGGCGAGTCAAGAATAATATCACTATTGATCTTCCAGATGGTAGAAAGTTAACCCTCGTTATAGCCCGGGTTAATCCACAAACTGCCATTACAGAAACGTGCCTTGAGTTATCCAGAGTCTGGTTTTAAGCATAAGACGGACAACTCTATATACCTTAACATCGTTAAGATATGATCTATTCTATATACAATATAGAAACAGAGGCACTGATTTAATTGGAACCAGATTCAAATCATGCAGCTGTCTCCAGTGCATGTCAACTTAATGGAGAGAGGCAGATCAGCATTATTCAACTTAGGAGTGCATCCAATTATGAGTAACCTGAAAGAGAAACAAGGTTCCCAAAACCATTAGTATCAACTGAATACCAAACATAAGTATCTACATTTTTTATTACCTTGAATAATCCTAATACTTGCAACACGTGGTTCTCTACTTTACTCTTATACCTATAACTTCTCAAACTTGGACCTTGTATTTCTACGAAACACTTGTCTAAAACTTGAGAAGTCACAAGTAAACAGAAAATAGTACGAGAACCAACCTCTTTGTCTTAATGGACACTGAACAACATACAATACTTTGTATAAGTCATCTGAGTTGAATAACTCAAACCCTGTGCGTCGTAGGTTGAAAACTGTATTATGGTTATGAAGAATTACACCAATGTTTAATACTCCTTACCTAACCATCAACTGATATAGGTAAATGTCATAGACATAATTTCAAAAAGTTATATCTCACTTTATGAAATAAACGTACAGATATATCAGTTTGAAATTGGTGCATAACAACGGATATTCAAAACCAAATATTTGTCGTCCGGCAAGAACCCATGTGATTTCCTCAAATATCACCAATTACAACGAATTCCGATATAATGAGGATAATCACCTAATTCTCAATAACTAACTCCCACTCATCATCTGTAAAACCATACAGATGTGAGAATCAAACCTGGTAAATACATACCCTGGAGTAAGGATCTAATTGGGAAATCAATTTTCTATTAACAACGCACAGTGAAACTGAAACATGAAGATGTTTCGAAGGGGTATCCGGGTATTCCTAATAATGCCTCTTCCATTATCCAGATTCAAGACTATAATTGTATATTTCTTTTGCCATCTCCTCGAATCCCTTTACTTGTCTTTACTCATTACCTTCTGTACACCCTCTTAGGCGAATTGGTTTTCTTTCTTCCCAACCGTTCGGCACCAGCCTATGGTTTGGAAGAAGACTATCCATTAAGCGTAATAGGTGTACTCTCCTAATCCTAGGAGCCCTCACAATCTGAGAGAAGGTAAAGATAAAAGACAATTGAATAAACCTTATTCTATTTCTTCTGAACCAGAGTCTATCACCGAACTGGAACAAGTTCCTTCGAGTTCGTATATAACCATACGATGGATTATCCAATAACTGTGGATCTTCATAGTGATACGGGGTGTTCTGGAGAAATACAAAGGTGAAGTAGGAGTGGCGATGATGGCACTTAACCGCGTAACGTCTACAGGCGTAACGCGACTAAGTGAACCGAAAACCCAGAAATCAAACCAGTGAAAGTATAGAGTGTTATAAGTTTTAAATGAAAGCACTTACTAACATATTAAGAAATCTAAGTAAACGATCACCAAGATAACAATATACGACGCCGTAGCGAAAATCAAGATCCACAAGTGGGAACATCACAGATAGAATAAACTGCAAGTACAGCCGGCTCACAACGAGCTCGACACCAGAATACAAGTAATATACATCATCGTCCTCACACTGTCTCTAAGTCAAATACATACATGGTAGATGGAGAATACTAGATACAACAATGTACATAACTGAAAGATAAACAGATACCTCACAAAACCCACCTATCAGCAAAAGAGATAGTACACCAACTATGGGGGTATCTGTGACAAAAGATGCAAAACGCAGCCTGCCGTGACTACTCCGAAGGGCAACCTGCAAACACTGTGGCACAACGGGGGTGAGTTGCCAACTCGTGAATAAAGACAACATATAAAGGTAATCGCGAGCATGCACGTACTGCGCTACTCTATCATATGCCAACAGATGATATCAATATGTGATAAGCAGTATGTGCAATAATCATGCAAGTGCTCTATCAGGTAATATAACTACAGGATGAGGTACAATAATAAATGCTGAGCATGGGCAATATAACATCTACACGGAATGTCAACGTGGAATATATAATCGGTGTCCATCAATGCACCCAGATCCCCCAAATAGCTCAGGCGCCGGCACTCTCATCGGCCCTCAAATCCTGTAAATCTCTTAGAATCCCGAGTGCCCAACATCGGCACCCAAATATCATAAATACTCGTGTCCAGCATCGACACGTAAATCCTCATCCATCGGGCCCCGTCAGTCCGGGTCATCCCACGGGATCCTTCTGCGGTATCGGCCCTCGGCCCCGGCAGTACGGATCACCCCGCATCCATCTATCAACTCTGATCAGTATCCTCCAGATAACTGTCAGGTCCAACCAATCACCGGTAGGTAGTAGTCCCTCTGCCAGGCTCACCGTCTACTACACAGTGAAACCGTTCTCGCCCCGGGATACCATACCGGGTCCACCATGTACCCGTAATCGGCCTCAACCAGCTCCTCGATTCGGGTTCACATATATCACTCTAGCACCGAGGAAACACATGGTGGACGCACCAAAATATCATATCAAGGGAACCGGGTTTTTAAATGATTACATATTTGAAATAGCCACGGTTCCCAAATCCAGAAATCACAGGTAATCCAAACCAATATGCAAGTCAATGATCCGATATGATATGTGCATCAAATATGAATATCATGTCAAGTCACATAAAGATGAGCTACAACATAACGATCCGATGTGATATATGCATCAAGTATGAATATCATGTCAAGTCACATATAGATGAGCTACAACATAATGATCCGATGGAAATTCTACAGTGTGAGTGTCATGGCAATTACTAACGGTGTATATGTGTAACATGCAGGATAGTGCTCGTGCAACATGGACCGTTAGTAGTGGTGCGGTGTTCTATCAATTCTAGTTTATATCCATATAGCAGGGAATGCAGTATGCATTCCCTGCTATAGCCATGCACAGTCAATGTATGTGAATGTAGCTATAAGGTCCTATCAGCCCTGACGTAGAATGCCATACGGGCGATATCCCCGTAGATGTTAAATCTACTCACCGTAGTCTCTCGCTAGGTATAGCCAACAACTTGTTTCCCCTTCTGCACGGCGTCCGCCGTACTCGCCTGCGAACCTAGAATTACACAATACATCATACATAAGCTTGACATCACACAAACACGACATTAAAGCCGAACTAGTAACTCGTGTCGTGAACCAAGCGCGCGTGTGCGCGATACGCTACAACGTGTGATTACGCGCCTGAAGCCACTCCGACGCGCCGCGATACGCAGAAACCCAAAACCCATGCACACGTATCACGCGTGTCGCGAAGATAAAAATACGGGAAAAGAATAGGTAATCACCTCCAGATTTTGATACAGAAATGATATTGTAAAACTATATATACCAAAAATAACCCACATAACAGCAGACTCCAGTGGCCCAAACCCCAAATCCCAACTCACCCATCTGGCCGCAAATTGCGGCCAGAACGAATATTCCGGCGGCCTGGGTAGGGGGGTGGGCTCCCAGGTTTGGTGTGTGCACTCTATACCCCCCATACATGCTACAGTAACATCTAGTTTTGTTCTGGAACATCTCGGGTAGTAGCAGATCCTACAGAGCCTTAAATCAAGTTAAAATCCACACTTTTACACTAAAATGGAACCTTATGGTATTTCTGTGCAAACTGAAACAAAACTTGGCCTAAAATAGCTCTAATAACACATAATAGAGCTAACACAACTAACAAAACCCTAATCTAACATGTGAATCACAAATATCCTTTAATATCACTAAAAAAGCACAAAAAAAGAGATTTTTACTAAAGAATACTACAAGTTTAAAGAAAAGGAGTGCTAACGTGAGTTAATACCTTCAAAAGACCCTATGAAACACTAAAAATCCCAGCTCTAACATCAAGTGTGCAGATTTGCTTTCAAACACCTCAAAAAGCTCACTTTTCCATAGTTTTGTGATGAAATGTGTTGATTTGTGTATGTTTTTGTGTAGGGATCAGAGGAAAATGAAAAAGGAGAAGAAAGGATGGAGAAAAGCAAAGTTTTCTTGCTGGAATTCTGCAGAATTCTGAAGTGAGGATAAGAGAGAGAGAAGAGCAAGGAAATGGGGTCAAAAGTCAACCTCTTACCTAACACCATGCTTCATTTCTTTTTATTAGGATATTGAATTATGAAAAGGGTTATGATATGATTAAAATGGTGGGGAATTAAAATGAACCGTGCACAAAAGAATAGTTAACATGTTGTACCAAAAACCCTAAGTCATAAAAATGGCTAAGTGTGCAAGTGTAGACTACAAAGGCAAATTTTCCAATTTGCCAACACGACTAAATATAACTAATAATCCTATGCACACATATATAATAACACGTAAAATTACTAATTATCATGAAAAACATTCTTACGGAATTTCAAAGTGTTAAAATCTACCCCCCTTAAAGAAATTCGGTCCCTGAATTTAAAAATCTAACTATACGCACCTTCAAAAAGATGGGGATACCTCTTCCTCATCTCGCTCTCGGTCTCCCAAGTGACCTCCTCGTCGCTCTGGCCACGCCAAAGTACCTTAACGGACGGTATCTCCTTCGACCTCAACTTCTTCACTTGTCGATCCAAGATCATCACCGGCTGCTCTGCATAGGAAAGGTCGCGCTCAAGCTGGATCGTCGGGTGCTGAATCGCATGCGAAGGATCATGAAGATATCTGCGGAGCATCGAAACGTGAAATACGGGGTGCACGTCTGGAAAACTGGGCGGAAGGG
The DNA here is from genome assembly GCA_030015575.1 of Agapanthus africanus. Classification (NCBI taxonomy): domain Eukaryota; kingdom Viridiplantae; phylum Streptophyta; class Magnoliopsida; order Asparagales; family Amaryllidaceae; genus Agapanthus; species Agapanthus africanus. The sequence continues at coordinate 831,302,011 of JASDDO010000019.1, forward strand.
CTAATCGATATGCAACCGCACCAACACGCTCGAGGATCTTAAAGGGGCCCACATATCTGGGACTAAGCTTCCCCTTCTTCCCAAATCTCATCACGCCTTTCATTGGGGAGACTCTAAAGAAAACATGATCACCAACAGAAAACTCAAGTCTGCGCCGACGACGGTCCGCATAAGACCTCTGCCTACTCTGGGCTGCTCTCATCCTATCGCAAATCAACTGGATCTTCGCGGTCGTCTCCTCCACAATCTGCGGCCCTAAGATACTGCTCTCACTGAGCTCCGTCCAACAGGTGGGCGATCTGCATCTCCTCCCATAAAGAGCCTCAAACGGTGCCATCTGAATGGTCTCCTGGTAGCTGTTGTTGTAGGAGAACTCTACTAAGGGCAAATGATGATCCCAGCTACCTCCGAAGTCTAATACGCATGCTCTGAGCATGTCCTCGAGAGTCTGAATAGTCCGCTCTGACTGTCCGTCGGTCTGCGGATGGAATGCTGTGTTGAAACTCAAGCGAGTGCCCAAAGCCTCCTGAAGCCTCTGCCATAGTCGGCTGGTAAACTGGGTGCCTCTATCGGACACGATACATGTCGGAACTCCGTGCAGTCGTACAATCTCATCAATGTAAATCTGGGCATACTGAGCAAACCCGAAAGTCGTCTTCACCGGTTGGAAGTGAGCCGCTTTCGTCAAATGATCCACAATCACCCAGATGGAGTCATACCCTCGACTAGTCCTGGGTAGACCCACAATGAAGTCCATAGATATCTGTTCCCATTTCCACTCCGGAATGGGTAAAGGTTGTAGCTCTCCCGCGGGCCTCTGATGCTCAGCCTTGACTTGCTGACAAGTCAGGCATCTCGACACAAAATCTGCGATGTCTCTCTTCATTCCGTCCCACCAGTAAACACCTTTCAAGTCATGGTACATCTTGGTGGAACCGGGATGAACACTATATACCGATCGATGTGCCTCCTCAAGAATCTCGCGCCGCAATCCCTCAGCATCTGGTACGCACAGTCTAGCCCCAAATCGTAGTACCCCCTGATCATCGATCACGAACTCGGAAAATCTGCCATGTCCCATCTGTGTCCTGATCTCTGAACAGCGGTCATCACTGTGCTGTGCCTCATGTATACGGTCAAATAACTGTAGGCGTGCACGAACATGCGCAATCTGTCCTCCGATCGGCGTAAACTCGAACTGTACCCGGCTGTCGCATAAGATCTGCCAATCTGCCGACGACTGCATCTGCACTGCGCTCAAACAAGATAGACTACTCCCGGGCCTCCTGCTCAAAGCATCCGCCACTACATTCGCCCTGCCCGGGTGATACAAGATCTCACAATCGTAGTCCTTCACCAACTCCATCCATCGGCGCTGTCTAAGGTTCAGGTCCCGCTGCTGAAATATATACTTTAAGCTCTTGTGGTCAGTAAATATCTGGCACGACTCTCCATACAGATAATGTCGCCAGATCTTAAGTGCAAAGACCACTGCAGCCATCTCCAGATCATGAGTGGGGTAATTCTGTTCATGTTTCTTTAATTGCCGCGAAGCATACGCGATCACCCTGTCATGCTGCATCAAAACGCACCCTAGCCCCACTAGTGAAGCATCACAGTAAACCACAAATCCGCCTGATCCTGAAGGCAATGATAGCACTGGTGTCGTAGTCAGTAGAGCCCATAGCTGCTGGAAACTGTGCTGACACTCCTCCGTCCAATCGAAGCGAACTCCCTTCCGGGTCAACCCGGTCAAAGGTGTAGCAATGCGAGAGAAGTCCTGCACAAATCGCCTGTAATAGCCTACCAGCCCTAGGAAGCTGCGAACCTCCGTCACTGACGTGGGTCTAGGCCAACTCCGAACTACCTCGATCTTCCTCGGGTCTACACATATACCATCTCGTGTAATCACGTGCCCCAAGAAGTCTACGCTGTCTAGCCAGAAAGCACACTTTGAAAATTTGGCGAAAAGCTGATGCTCCCTCAAGGTCTGCAGTGTAATCCGCAGGTGCTGCTCGTGCTCCTCTCTACTCCGAGAATACACCAAGATATCGTCAATGAACACTATGATGAACAGATCAAGATACGGCCGGAAAATACGGTTCATCAAGTCCATAAATGCTGCTGGAGCGTTGGTGAGTCCGAACGACATCACAAAAAACTCATAATGGCCGTAGCGCGTGCGGAAAGCTGTCCTAGAAATGTCCTCCTGTCGAACCCGCAGCTGATGGTAGCCTGATCGCAAATCGATCCTCGAAAAGTATCCTGCCCCCTGAAGCTGGTCGAACAAATCGTCGATGCGTGGCAAAGGATACCTGTTCCGCACATCACCCTGTTCAGCTGACGGTAGTCGATACACAAACGCATACTGCCGTCCTTCTTCTTGACAAACAGGACTGGAGCACCCCAAGGAGAAACACTGGGTCGAATGAGTCCCTTATCCAGCAAATCTTGCAACTGACCCTTCAATTCTCTAAGTTCCGCCGGGGCCATCCGATAAGGCGGTACAGAAATAGGCCCCGCGCCAGGAACCAAATCAATACAGAAAGAAATATCACGCTCGGGCGGTAGCCCAGGAAGCTCGTCAGGGAACACATCAGGGAACTCGCTAACAACCGGAACCTGATCCATCGGAACCTCTGTGGCTCTAGTATCGCAAACATAGGCGAGAAATCCCTGACATCCCTTCCGCAAAAGCTGTCCAGCATGAAAAGAAGAAATCACACTGTGAGCGGTGGCACCACGGTCCCCCAACACAACAACAACCGACTCGCCGGGAAAACAAAATCGAACTGTCTTCTCGCGGCAGTCAACAGAAGCATAGCACGTGGCTAACCAATCCATGCCCAAAAGAACGTCGAAGTCCAACATCTCAAGAAGGATCAAATCGACAGGCAACTCTCTCTCGCCAATACGGACGGTACAGGATCGGAACACGTGCCTAGCAACAAACGACTCTCCCACAGGAGTAGTCACAACAAGCGGCTGGTCAAGTAAACTGGACTCTCTACCCAAACTCGGCACAAAGTGTGTGGATACGTACGAGTGCGTGGATCCGGGATCGAATAACACGTGTGCATCAACCAAACATACTGGAAGGATACCTGAGACCATCGCATTGGATGCCTGCGCGTCCTGATGCGTCAAAGCAAAAACTCATGCATGTCCTCCACCTGCGACTGACTGTCCCCTGCCGGCCGCTGGCTGCCCTCTGCCTCAGTCACCTCGTCCTCTATGAACAAATCCTCCGCGACCACGACCTCTCTGTGCATGCGTCTGACGCGGAGTAACAGTAGGTACTATCGGCAATGCCGTCTGGGGTGGTGAAGGTGGTAATGTAACATGCGGTGCTGCCGCCTCACTCCGGGGTATCTCAGGACAATCTCGCACACGATGATAAGAACTCCCGCAACGGTAACATCCCGATGATGGTCGCTGACCCTCCTGGGGATAGGAGCTAAATAACCGGCCTCGCCTCGAATCTCTGCCACCTGCAAGGTGCCTGTCATGACGCCGAAAAGGCTGTCTCTGCACTGACGTATCTGCACGAACTCTCTTTGGCTCTGGGACTGCCGAAGTCTCAGCAAGGCGCTCCTCAACTAATAACGCTGCATCTACTGCTGCTGCGTATGTCTCGTAATGCTGCGCACTGATAGCAAGGAATAGTGGTGTAAGCAAGCCTCGGACAAATCTCTTAACTCGCAACTCCTCAGTAGCCACTAGATACGGAGCATAAACTGATAGCTCGGTGAACAACACATCGTACTCTGCCACTGACATCTCTGGCGTCTGGCGTAAGGACTCGAACCTGCGTGCTCTAGCATCTCTGACACTCAGAGGAAGAAAGCGGGCAAGGAATAGGGCCACGAACTCTGTCCAGGTCATAGGAGGAAGACCTGCTGCTCTATCCTTCTCGACTGATTCGCACCATTTCTGCGCAAGACCTTCCAGGCGAAAGCTCGTGAACTCAACCCATCTCGCATCTGCGCATCTAAGTGAACGACATATCCGCGCCATCCTATCAATGAAAGACTGTGGGTCCTCGGCCACATCGGTGCCTGTGAAGACCGGAGGCTTCAGCCTCATAAACTCTGACAGCGATACTGTAATAACCTTGGTAGTCGCAGGTGCAACTGCCTGCACTGTGGGTACCACCGCGGTCTCTGCAACGGGTGGAACTACCTCTGGTCGCTGCGCTCGAAGTGTCTCAACTAGAGATCCCATGATCTGGCGCATCTCCTGCATACTGGATCCCATCGTCTGGCGTATCTCCTGCACACCAGCCCCTAACATAGCAATCTGATCTGTCACGGCAAGAACAACCTGCTCAGGCACAACCGGTGTACTACCCGGATCAGTCCTCGTCTCCGACGAGTCAACTCGAATCTCGGCCCTCGTGGCCGCTCTCTGCGCCCTCGTAGTCTTTGGCGGCATAATGGCTGAAAGGAACAATAGGATTCGATAAGCATACGGAAATCGAATCGCAAGAATGTATATACTCAAGAAGGAATTTAAATCAACAAGTCCTAAGGTCGCGTAGGCGGAGTACCGTGTCGTGAGTATGCCGCGGAACATACACACGCAACGCTACCCTGCTGCAGCTACCTACTCCATCATACCAGGGTCATCCTACACTCCGAAAGGTAAAACCTACGCTCTGATACCAACTTTGTCACGACCCAAAATTTGGCCCGTGATCGGCACTTAACCACGTAACGTCTACAGGCGTAACGCGACTAAGTGAACCGAAAACCCAGAAATCAAACCAGTGAAAGTATAGAGTGTTATAAGATTTAAATGAAAGCACTTACTAACATGTTAAGAAATCTAAGTAAACGATCACCAAGATAACAATATACGACGCCGTAGCGAAGATCAAGATCCACAAGTGGGAACATCACAGATAGAATAAACTGCAAGTACAGCCGGCTCACAACGAGCTCGACACCAGAATACAAGTAATATACATCATCGTCCTCACACTGTCTCTAAGTCAAATACATACATGGTAGATGGAGAATACTAGATACAACAATGTACATAACTGAAAGATAAACAGATACCGTACAAAACCCACCTATCAGCAAAAGAGCTAGTACACCAACTATGAGGGTATTTGTGACAAAAGATGCAAAACGCAGCCTGCCGTGACTACTCCGAAGGGCAACCTGCAAACACTGTGGCACAACAGGGGTGAGTTGCCAACTCGTGAATAGAGACAACATATAAAGCTAATCGCGAGCATGCACGTACTGCGCTACTCTATCATATGCCAACAGATGATATCAATATGTGATAAGCAGTATGTGCAATAATCATGCAAGTGCTCTATCAGGTAATATAACTACAGGATGAGGTACAATAATAAATGCTGAGCATGGGCAATATAACATCTACACGGAATGTCAACGTGGAATATATAATCGGTGTCCATCAATGCACCCAGATCCCCCAAATAGCTCAGGCGCCGGCACTCTCATCGGCCCTCAAATCCTGTAAATCTCTGAGAATCCCGAGTGCCTAATATCGGCACCCAAATATCATAAATACTCGTGTCCAGCATCGACACGCAAATCCTCATCCATCGGGCCCCGTCAGTCCGGGTCAGCCCACGGGCTCCGTCTGCGGTATCGGCCCTCGGCCCCGGCAGTACGGATCACCCCGCATCCATCTATCAACTCTGATCAGTATCCTCCGGATAACTGTCAGGTCCAACCAATCACCGGTAGGTAGTAGTCCCTCTGCCAGGCTCACCGTATACTACACAGCGAAACCGTTCTCGCCCTGGGGTACCATACCGGGTCCACCATGTACCCGTAATCGGCCTCAACCAGCTCCTCGATTCGGGTTCACATATATCACTCTAGCACCGAGGAAACACATGGTGGACGCACCGAAATATCATATCAAGGGAACCGGGTTTTTAAATGATTACATATTTGAAATAGCCACGGTTCCCAAATCCAGAAATCACAGGTAATCTAAACCAATATGCAAGTCAATGATCCGATATGATATGTGCATCAAATATGAATATCATGTCAAGTCACATAAAGATGAGCTACAACATAACGATCCGATGTGATATATGCATCAAGTATGAATATCATGTCAAGTCACATATAAATGAGCTACAACATAATGATCCGATGGAAATTCTACAGTGTGAGTGTCATGGCAATTACTAACGGTGAGTGTGTAACATGCAGGATAGTGCTCGTGCAACATGGACCGTTAGTAATGGTGCGGTGTTCTATCAATTCTAGTTTATATCCATATAGCAAGGAATGCAGTATGCATTAAATAGTAGCCATGCACAGTCAATGTATGTGAATGTAGCTATAAGGTCCTATCAGCCCTGACGTAGAACGCCATGCGGGCGATATCCCCGTAGATGTTAAATCTACTCACCGTAGTCTCTCGCTAGGTATAGCCAACAACTTGTTTCCCCTTCTGCGCGGCGTCCGCCGTACTCGCCTGCGAACCTAGAATTACACAATACATCATACATAAGCTTGACATCACACAAACACGACATTAAAGCCGAACTAGTAACTCGTGTCGTGAACCAAGCGCGCGTGTGCGCGATACGCTACAACGTGTGATTACGCGCCTGAAGCCACTCCGACGCGCCGTGATACGCAGAAACCCAAAACCCATACACACGTATCACGCGTGTCACGAAGATAAAAATACGGGAAAAAAAAAGGTAATCACCTCCCGATTTTGATACAGAAATGATATTGTAAAACTATATATACCAAAATAACCCACATAACAGCAGACTCCAGTGGCCCAAACCCCAAATCCCAACTCACCCATCTGGCCGCAAATTGCGGCCAGAATGAATATTCCGGCGGCCTGGGTAGGGGGTGGGCTCCCAGGTTTGGTGTGTGCACTCTATACCCCCATACATGCTACAGTAACATCTAGTTTTGTTCTGGAACATCTCGGGTAGTAGCAGATCCTACAGATCCTTAAATCAAGTTAAAATCCACACTTTTACACTAAAATGGAACCTTATGGTATTTCTATGCAAACTGAAACAAAACCTGGCCTAAAATAGCTCTAATAAAACATAATAGAGCTAACACAACTAACAAAACCCTAATCTAACATGTGAATCACAAATATCCTTTAATATCACTAAAAAAGCACAAAAAAGAGATTTTTACTAAAGAATACTACAAGTTTAAAGAAAAGGAGTGCTAACGTGAGTTAATACCTTCAAAAGACCCTATGAAACACCAAAAATCCCAGCTCTAACATCAAGTGTGCAGATTTGCTTTCAAACACCTCAAAAAGCTCACTTTTCCATGGTTTTGTGATGAAATGTGTTGATTTGTGTATGTTTTTGTGTAGGGATCAAAGGAAAATGAAAAAGGAGAAGAAAGGATGGAGAAAAGCAAAGTTTTCTTGCTGGAATTCTGCAGAATTCTGAAGTGAGGAGAAGAGAGAGAGAAGAGCAAGGAAATGGGGTCAAAAGTCAACCTCTTACCTGACACCATGCTTCATTTCTTTTTATTAGGATATTGAATTATGAAAAGGGTTATGATATGATTAAAATGGTGGGGAATTAAAATGAACCATGCACAAAAGAATGGTTAACATGTTATACCAAAAACCCTAAGTCAGAAAAATGGCTAAGTGTGCAAGTGTAGACTACAAAGGCAAATTTTCCAATTTGCCAACACGACTAAATATAACTAATAATCCTATGCACACATATATAATAACACGTAAAATTACTAATTATCATGAAAAACATTCTTACGGAATTTCAAAGTGTTACAAATACGTGGTTTGGTCGTGAATGATCAGTTGCAATTTACTTTGCCCTCTTTCTAATCCCTTTATTTGTCTTTACTTATTACCTTCAGTACACCACACTTAGGCTAATTGGTTTTCTTCATTCCCTACCTTTCGGCACCTGCCTATGGTTTGGAAGAAGACTATCCAATAAGTGTAATAGGTGTACCCTCTCCTAATCCTAGGATCCCTCATAACTTGAGAGAAGGTAAAAAGAAAAGATAACTGAATAGTCATATTCAATCTCTCCAGAACCAGAATCCATCCTAGAATCTGGAACAAGTTCCTTCGAGTTCGTATGTAACTATACGATGGATTTATCCAATGGAAGTGGATGTTCGTAGTGATACGGGGTGTTCTGGAGAAATGTAAAGGGTAAAAGAAGGAGTGGCAATGATGTATGCAACTCAGACAATCCAAAAGCCAGTATTCAAAGAAAGTTCGGTTAACTTGGTTACTGAGTTATAGTCCAGGGTCGGGCCATGGTCGCTGTCAAAGAGAGAGAGAAAAGAAACACTCTGCATGCACTCTAACCTAGATCAGAATAATTAATCATTTTATCTAATTAGGATGTCTCCCACTGTATCCTCAAATTCTCTTCCAAACCTGAAAAAAGAATTAGTCGGGATCACCCGAGGAGTAAACCAACTCATCAGTGGGAATCGAGATCCAACTATCATCGCATGATAACGTGATGGAATCCACTCACGTTATCACACTCCAGAAGGTATGCGCATGCCTGGCAAGTTTCAGTTTCTTTAGAAACTCCCGATGTGATTTTTACCCCATGCTCTTATGACCTTGACGAAGGCCAACATATCATAAGTCACATGTCAAGTTCTACCCGTCATTATCCAGGTTAATTTGAACCCATCCGTACATACCCTTGACGAAGGCCAAAAAGTAGTATGACTGTCCCAAACCAACGCATCTATCTATGCAACAGAAAAGTAACAAATAGCTACCATACTCTATGCCTTGACGAAGGCCAACATATATAACATGAATACTAAGTGTTACCCGTCGGAAATGACGGAGGGCTACGAATGGTTTTTGGCGAAAAACATTTAACGTAATGAACTTGATATCATTAAAGGAACCGGATAGTTTTTTTACAAATATATAGTTGCGAAAACCTTTGCTAAAAAGGTCACTCCCGGTGAAGGGATCTCGGCTCTTTCCCCGTAGAATGAGGTGCAGGATATTCCAACTGAATACCGCGATGCAAAGAAAAAAGTAATTGACTATAATGAAGTTATTACCCTGACGCAAACCTCTGCCCAAGGGGTCACCCCCGATGAAGGGATCTCGGCCCTTGCCTCGTCGAATGAGGTGCTGGATATTCATAACCGAATACCTCTATGCAAAACAAAAAAAGAACGTCCTTGTAGTAACAACTTTTGAAAATTGTTCTAACAATATCGAATAGGTTTGTTTTCCTTGCATTGATCTGAATCAATGCAGTCCCATCTTTCAATCACACCACAAAAGAACGAAAATATGATGCACGTATATGCCATCCGCATTCTCCACTGGTCTCGTCATCACCCGTTAGGTTACTTAACTACCAACAGAGCGGGGACTGGACTAGCGCAGGTGTAAAACATATACAACATCTATTAGTATATATATATATATATTTATCAATATATAATAATCGCTCCAGGTGTGATAAATGCAACATTACAGAAAAGTAATAAGCATCACAGAACAATACAGATAATCTGGGAGCCCCGGATTTCCTTTGAGCCGCAAATGAAACCCGACATTCCGATGGTCATGTGGATAGCCTGTGCAATGAAAACCTAGACCCCTATAAGTGCGGCAAGTTACCCGCCAAAACCTGAAGCGAGGCAGCCCCCTTCAGCAAAGTGAATGGACCACCCAGCACTTCACGGAATCCGGTAACTTGAGCACCCCTCCTTGGGTCAACCTGTACCCTCTACGAGTGAGGAAAATAGCCCGCCAATTCTAGAGTTAAGCCCCCTCCGTCTCAAGGCCATGAGATGCGGGCCCGTTGCCCTTTAGAACCCGGTTAACCGTGCACTCCGTCGCGGGGTAATCCTAGTACAGAAAAGAAAATATGTACAATGGGTACATCGACCTCATCCCGGTCGTGCCCTAAAAGAATAATATACAAACAGGCAGTGACGACAGTCCACATGTCGGATGCTCGCCCCACGATATCAAATGTATAAATAAAACTAAACTGTACTAACATTGCACCAAGCTATCCACCACGACAAATCCACAATATCATAGCACAACACAGAACATCAACGTGAATGTCACGTTCGCAGACCCGTCTCAAGGAACTATAGCAATTAGACAAGTTGTACCGATCAAATGACATTCACCGTCGCAGATAGTAATGCAAGTACTGAAAAATACACATTTAAAATTTTGATCGACTAAACTTTTCCAAATAGGCCCCAAATGCAAATCCAGCACTCCAACAAATCTAGGCCAAAACTATATATCACAAAAATCATATTTTCATGAACTAGAGCCCCAGAAAAATTTTGGGGCACTGTAGCCCAAAAAGCGTGGCAGAAGGGCCGCAAAATGCGACATTTTACTCCCTTTCCGTGGCGGAATTTTGTAGTTTGGTCCCCAAATTTTTTCTGTAGCTATAGTTTTGCCAGCACATAATTCTAAGATACCCAGAAAAAAATTTTAGAGCAACTTTTAAATTCGATAGCAAGCACATGAATATAGATTCGTGATTCGGAAAAAAATGTCAATCGAGATTTTAACCTTATGCAAACTAGTTAATAGGGTTAATGGGTTGGCTCTGATACCATGTAAGTCTACGGTAGTGCCCCGGCCGTCAATCCGAGGCCAATTGCGGAACAAAAACTTTTTATAAAACTGGTGCTAACGTAGGCTTTAACCCGGATCGTACCATTAACCCCAAACTAGCTATATACAACGAAGTTAGAATGGCTATACCGATCGATCCGTGTCTTTCGGTCTTTAGCCACCATCCTTAGCTCCTTGCGGCATCTCCGATCTCGCTCGATCTTGGGTCTCCTCGTCGAAGTGGCACTACGTCAAGGAATCTTTTTACGGGCTCCCGCTTCAAAACCGAAGTAACTCGGACACGAAGTTTGCTAGCCGACATGTCCAAGGTGAAGTAGAGAATGTGTGTGATAACTTTGTCTCATGACATCCATGGATTCTCAACACATGAGATGGTATAGATGGAGGTTAAAGAAGAATCCATTAATGGAAGTTGTGAGCATAAGAAGAAAGCTAGTGAAGAAGGAGAAGAGCTTGCTTATTGTGTGGGATAAATTATGAGAGCTCTCTCTCCAAATCAAGAGCCAAGCCCCATCTCTAGTGGTTGCCATCTCTCTCTCCACATATCAATTCCACATAATAATCAATCAAGAAAATTGACATGGCACAAAAAATAACACCATGAGTCACCAAACATGCACATGCCACATTTAATGCTCTTCATCATGACTAGCACTCACAATTTCCACTTAATAAACATTAACCTAAATGTTTAGAACAATAAATAGAATGACATCTTCTAATGTAAACTCGTGACGGATCACAAGGATATCCCTCATATGTATATACATACCTGCATCCGCATTCCGACAGAATACGAATGCAATGAGACGAAAGTAATCCAACAAATCTAATAATAGGATCCGGCTTAAACCAAAGCCCTCTAGTATGATCCGTCCGATCATGATCCGTGCACAAGTGCACGTATATGATCGATCCCTGCCATAAAACTATAAGGCCTCTACAACGTTTCGCCCGAACTAGGGAAACTTTTTGTAGGGGACTCTAAAGACTCGTCAATACGTTGGCAGTGGATTTAACCACAAGCACGTCAGTGGCACTATCTGTACGTAATGGTTACCCATGTATTGACCGAAAGGGAAGCTGACAAGCGAACTCATCCTGAAACCCTACTAAGCCTATCTGTAACAATTTCCGTACAGTCCGGTCTGTTCGTCTATGAGTATCGCATGTTGGGCTTAGGGGGCTGGTAAATGTCAGACCCCCAAAATTGGTACAAGTCATGTCGGAGTCTAGCCCAAAACACCCTAAGATACTACTGGAATACCTACCAGTAAATCTCACTTGCCTTGGCCAAGGACTTTGTGTAATGGCTCTCCTAAACACAGCGCGATCTCACCCCCAATACCGGGAGAAACGAATCCCCTGCCTATCCGCTCACTGCCTCCATATGGCTCGGGACTGTACCCAACTAAAACCTGTTTGCATGACTCCTTTGAGCCGTGGTAGGGTAGTAATCAAAGCACAGTGGGAACTCACACGAGACAAATGACGATCTCAGGTCGATAGAATAACCTGTACACATGTCACCAGGGAACTGCTATCTGACGCTGGGTATAATACCAACTAGCATGTTCCTGGCAAGTCCGTCCGGTGTACTTATAACCCAATGAGCACCTATATACATCTTAGGTGAACCAACTGACACCAATGGCTTGTGAGACCGGCCACCGCCCCTCGTCGGGGTCTCGATCATATACACTAGTCTACTAATGGAGTATCGATGCCCAGTCTCGAAACTCCCATGACTAGACACACTTTAAAGATGTGCTTATAGACTACCCAACTCTCACGTATATGATCGCATCATACTGCTGGTAGTCAAGCAAGAATCCTAAGGGCTCTATCAATATGTAATAGTGATCTGTAATGTCACCTAAAGCATGTACACGATGATAAAGACAAACCAGATAGCATACTATTCTCTATCAACGCGTAATAGTGATATGTAATGTTACCTAAAGCATGTACACGATGATAAAGACAAATCAGATAGCATACTATCATCTCGAGTAAGACTGTCCTACCGGTATAGGTCCTCCCTCAATCATTGCAATCACGTGCCTGCGATCCAATAATTGACTTTGAGGGCACTATATCCAACATCTTTCTCTTGTTGGAGATAGATGAATAGATGATGATCACTCGGATACGTGGATCTCTTGATCTCTTCGGTGATGATTTTGAATGTACAGCTTTCGGTCCTTATATAGTATTTAAAAAAAGAAACCCTAGATTCCATATAGGAATATATGCAGTTAAGATCATGATCCCAAAATCTCAAATCCAACGGCCCAGATTTCACCGCTGAACTGCCGCAAAATGCCACGTTTGGCCACCCTTCCGCCGCGTTTTGGTGGGATCATGACTTGGGATTTTTTCTGGCTTCTTGTGTTGACATGTGGAGATCCTTTTGATGTCTGGATTATGAAAATAATACTCTTAGTCTCTGCCGTTTCTAGATCTCTCGATTTGCTTCTAAATTTTGGCAGATTCGGTTTCGATATCCCGATTTGACTCGGATCTCTTACTTGAATTCCAGACCTGAGATAATATCTGCACAATATCTCAAATAAAAGTGTTAGTAGTATTTGATATTTTTGAGATATTATTCCAACCATTTAAATAATATAATATCTTAAGAATGTTAATTAGAAATATTTGATATGATATGCATATTTTAATTATTAAGATTTTCATTTAAATATTATATGCATATATTTTCCCTCATTATTAATTATAATGTAGAAACATATGATGATAAACTTTTTACAAATAAACCCGCATATGTTCTATATTTACAATAAACACCTTTTGGTACTTAACAATAGTATGGAAAAATTTCATTCAAATGTACAATATTTTAAACTAATCAAATACCCCCAAACTTATCTTTGATCGTCCCGAGCAAACTGTTTATTAAAGAGAAAAAGAAAAAGAAAAAGAAACTAATTAGCTCACTTTCGTAGGTAACATGATTGCATTTAGCACGTGCAACAAACCTTTAAACCTCTAGGTGTCCCTAGTAGGAGGAGTGTTGTCTCCTGAGGGTTTTCAGCGGATTACACCCATAAAATCCCATAATAAAAAGAAAGAAGATAAAAGTTACATACAAAGATAAGAACATATAAAAGGAAGAACATGAAAATAAGAGTTTCAAACTTAGCTAGCTTTTTAGTTTCCATGAGCCCTATCTTAATAGTCATGAAAAAATGTCAGAAATCACATCATCTCTCAATAAAACATCGTCTTTAGTCTTCCTCCCTACCCTTTCCTCCAAATATCGATCATATACCCCTATGTGTGTGTAAAAGACATCCCTACACTTAGAGAATTCAATTCAAGCTATATACTCTTGTCCATCTTTCTTAGTACTTTTTAGTCGGTGAATGTTTCAGATGGAATTGCTCACACATTCTTCATGTGACCGCTAATACTTCTTGAGGTACTAACCAACCGATTACCAAATGTGCTCACTCATTAAGGCGTAATTAGCAATATCCTAGTCTTGCAACACCTAAGGTTTAGCAGTGGCTCCCAAACCAGTTAGTCTAAGCAACCTCGCTATATTTTTTTATATGCTGCCTTAAGTAAGTACAAAATCAGTGTTCACTTTTCTTCACCATTTATATTTTATGTGTCGTTTATATATATTTTTCTTCATACTAATGCTTTTAGACGAGCATTTCAAGGTATCCTCTACTATCCCAAGTTTCAAGATGTGTGCAAGTGCGTATAGTAGGGCATCAATGTTCAGAAGTTTGGACTCAAGAATATGGACTACTTTTTAGACTTATTTCTATCATCAGATTAGTGATTCCCTTTATCTTACTAACCCTTGGAACAACAGCTCATTACTACATATTACTAGTTTCGTTTTAAAACATCTAATTTTCTCGCTTTTCTTAAATCTTTTTCTTTCTTTCATATGTATTTTTCACATTCTAACTTTTATTATCAAATTTTTTTTGTTCTTTTATTTAGTATAATGCAAAATGATGCATGAATAAGCACAAATCTCCCCCAAACCTATTTACAGCAATGTCCTTACTGATGTCATCTTTTAATCTTAAAACCCTTAGACCTGGGAGGAAAAGTTCTCAATGATTAATAAAAGGGGACAAAAGTTAATGACAGTGAAATCCTCCTCCAAACTTATTTTTGGCTCACAATCATGCAAAAATTTTCTTTTCTTTAAAGAGCCAAAATATTTCTCTCCCCCCAAACTTAATTAAAACAGTGTTTTAAGCATTTAAAATCATAAAGGGGGGGAGGGTAAAATTATTGGTCTATATAAAGCTTTACAAAGACCAAAAGTCAACACTAACCATTCGAATAATTTATCAATGTGACACCATGGTTGGTAAAAGATCATGTCGCAGATAGACGTGAAGAAGTGGGGTAGAGATAAGAGGTATAATTGAATGGGTTTACGTCTCGGTTGGTAGAGATGAAATAGTGATGGTGGATGAAAATGCGAATGTGAAAGATAAGGAGTAGGTGGAATATTCGCATTCTCTTACTTGATAAGAAGAAAAGGTGTCGGTTCAACTTCTTTGGGTGGAGGTTGATTCATCACAACACCCATGTCTTTAAGGAATGGGAGTTCTTCGACAAAAATGTCTTCAAAACTTCCATCGATATTCCGATTGATAATCTTATCGGAAATAAAGGTATGATACTCGGATAACTCGGCTAAATCATTCGACAAGTCAAAGGATTCGGACTTGGGTGTGGACTTGTCGACAGAAGGGTCTTCACGTGTATAATAAATAGCAGGATCAAACAATGACGCACTAGTGGTTTCGAGATTAGTATCGTGAAGCTCCTCAAATTCGCAACTGTCGGAAGCTATCTTTTCGACAGAACATATATTTATTATATGAGCATAGGGTTCTGAGGGTTGACTTCCTAACTTGTAGATGTTAATCTCAATTGTCATCTTCCCAAAGGATAGGTTCATTGAATCGTTACGACAATTGATTATCGCGTTGGAAGTTGCTAGAAAAGGTCGACCTAGAATCACCAGAATTTGGTTTCGTGGGTTTTCTACAGACTATGTATCTATAACTATAAAGTCCATAGGGAATATAAATTCTCCGACTCTAATTAACATGTCCTCTAGCTCAACCTTAGGTTGGGTGATAGATCGATCGGCCATCTGGAGAGTGCAGTGCATTGGTTTCAACTCGCCTATGCCCAATTGCTCATAGACATAATACAGAAGCAAGTTAACATTAGCACATAAATCGAGTAGAGCACGATTGATATTTTTACCCCCAATAGTTATAGATATTGCAGAACAACCGAGGTCCTTACATTTCGTGGGCACCAATTGGGTAAGAGAATTGCTCATATTACTCGCTAAGAAAACTTTTTTAGGCACTTGAATTTTCCTTTTCCTAGTACACAAGTCCTTTAGAATTTTCGCATAGGACGGAACTTATTTGATAGCATCTAGGAGAAGAATATTTATGTTAACTTGTATAAAAATTTCCACAATCTTCTCCATTTGGTGACTTGGTCTGTTGGCCCTTAACCTGTTTGGAAAAGGAGCATTATCAATAAGGGTTGGGTCCAACTTTTGAGGAGAAGTTTATGGGGATGGAATGGATCCCAAAATTGGATTTGGGATAGTTGTAGATGGTAATTCCTTTAAGAAAGTGGGCTGAGAGTTCGAGCTTAGTGGAAAACGGAGAATAGGCTCGGAAGAAGATGTTGGATTAGACGAAATAGGAGTAGAAGTAGAAGCCGGGGTTTCATCAATGTCATCAACTTCAACTTGTTCACCTACTTTGTTATTCAGCACTCTTCCCAATCTCAACGTAGTTACGACACTCACATTATGATTTTGAAGGATGAGATTTGCGCTTTGTGAGTGGCCAGGATTTGGTAGAGATTGAGATGAAAGTCTCCCTTTCTCTCTCTCACTCATCACGGCATTTAACTGTACAAGTTGTGCTTTTATTGATTTTATGCTTTCACCGTGGGAAGCAGTGTGTTGCACTAACGTTTGGATAGAAGACGTTAAATTAGCCGTCGTTTCCATGGATTGTTTAATGAATGTTTCTAAGTTTCGTTCAAGTGCAGAGGTTTTATTGGTATCGGCCGTCGAAATATTATTATAAAGAGCAAAGTTGTTGGCCAGATTTTGAAAAGATTGTGGTTGAAAGGGTTGCTGAATTTGGTGTGGTTGTGGCGGTTGTTGCTGTGGAGGAAGCCTTTGATAGTTATTTTGGTTTGGGAACTGATTTTGATTTTGAGATTGGTTCTGGTTCCAAGCAAAATTAGGATGATTCCTCTATCCCTGATTATATGTGGATAAATAAGGGTCATTTCTAGATTGTTGCTGAAAAGAAGCATTGGTTTGTTCATGACCTTGAGATGGAGGATTCAAAGGACATTCTTCCATTAAATGTGATGGGTTAAAATAGCAACCACACACGGTTTTGGAGAGCGTAACTTATTTTAGGGAGGCTGACGAGAATTTTTTTCTATAGCTTCGAGTTTCTTTTGTATCGCGGCCATTTCTTCTTTTACTGCGATGGAAACATCGAGCTAATGGATACCTGCCCTAGATAAAGACGATGTGGTAGATCTAGTGCTCTCCCACTGTAATGTTTGTTTAACAAGATCTTATAGAAATTTCCATTCTTCGCCATTGTCTTTTGACATGAAATGACATTGACAAATGGTTTTTAGCATTTGTTTTGTGGCTGGATTAACACCATCATATATAATTCGGCAATGTTGTCATCTATCGATTCCGTGATGAGGGCATTGAACAAGAAGATCTTTAAACCGTTCAAAACATTTCCAAAAGGGTTCGTTGGGAAGTTGGGCAAACTGGTTACTCTCTCTTCGAATACTGGCAGTCTTATGATGAGGATAGAATTTCTTAAGAAATCCTATAACGAATTCATCCTATTTACTGATAGAATGTACGGCGGTGCTATAAAGTATCCCCTGAAAGTTGGATTGTACTCATTATAGCACATACGCTTTCGAATTTGGTTATGAAAACGTATGCATCTTCAAATTCAAGCCCGTGAAATTTGGGCAACAAGTTGATAAAGTGGGGTTTAATTTCGAAATTATCCCTATTGGCTGGTGGAAGAGACAGACAAGTAGGAAGGGGTCCACGTACGGGGTAGCATCTTTCGTGGAGAGATGCGCGGTGGATTCTGCGCACCTACGGGTGGTGGCAGAGTGGTATCGTTAAATCCCGATATAGATCCGTCCATTTCAGGAGATGTGGTGGGTGGAGGAGAAATAAAAGATGAAGAAGTACCGATTTCAGAGTCGATAGAAAATACGTAGACAAGACGGGCACTAGAATCCCGTGTCTAGCCGATCATGCACTAAGCGGGTTTAGTGCATGTGGCATCGTGTGTGAGAACGAGTTTAAGAAGGTTTGTTTTGAAAAAATGTCGGACGTGAGGCTTGACTCAACAAATCACAAAATGCACAATCAATCCCTAGAACTAGGGTCACTTAGGTCAAGTCACTAGACCGCTCCTAGACTTCCAAAGGACAAGTCGCAGGATCAATCCTCTACCACCTCCTTATCAATCTTACGGCCAGGTAAGTGCCAGTTATGTGGGAGGTATACGCTATACAAATCACCGGAATAGCGGGCCTAATTAAATAACCACTTTCTTTAGTCACACTTTTTTAGACACCACAAGATAAATGCGGATAAGCGATAGATTACCCATGACCTTCTTCTGTCCTAATTGAGCGCGACAGTCTTTAGAGCTTGGTCTAGATATTTTTTTTATTAATGTAGGGTTATGCGTATGCTCGTTCGTGATTTGTAGGGCCTAGGATGGGTGATGAAATCCCAACCTAATCTGAATTTGGGTTTATTGCCCCTTAATGTCCGATTTAGATATGCAAAATCAAATCGAAATCAAAACACGTAAAAGGATTTTTTAAGCAACGCTGTTTGTAAAGAATCCTGCAGGCAAGATTAGATTATTGGAGCTTTATAGGAGAGAGAAAGATATTAGGAAAATACCTGAGGATTTTAGGGGCCCAAATCTACCAATGTGCCGCGGTTCCGCCGCCAAACCCACCAATGTGTTGTGGTTCCGCCACAATGTGGAGTTTCTTTTGCTAAATTTCCTTCAGGGCCCTCCTATACTCCTCTGGTCCAAGTTGAAATCTCTAAATCTCTATTTCCTTGCTCCAGTTACTCCAGATTCTCTTGCAAAACTCGCACAATAATTGTTAAAATTGCAAGATGCGGTTTTGGTTCTCGTTTATGTTATGTTCTCTGGATTTTATAAGAAATCAACCCGAAAAACAAGAAAAAATTACGACCGTTTCCCTGGCAACGACGCCATTTGATTGATCATTAAAAAGTGTGTTCGAAAATAACAGCAATCAAGACGGTGTCGCTAGTAGCTAGACGCGATGAGTACGGGTTGTCCGCAGGAAAACGTCAACTTTTTTCTTGCTTTAGACGAGTTGATGAAAGATGGGTGATTGTTTGTCGTTATATTTTAAAACGGATATAATATTTATAATGAAAAGGCTTGTAGGGTTCATAGGACTTAGTAGTAATGGATGAATAATTAAAAATGTCTCTTTTATCTTTTAATAGTTTAAAACTAGATCGATAGTGATGAATGTAGATTAGGGTTTTTGGAAGAAAGTAGGGTTTCCCCACTATCAACCCTTGTCCTTTCATTGATCTCTATTCATGTCTAGCCCTTAACAAAACAAGTGTTAAAACAATCTCAAATTGTGGTCGAGCCTATCAATAAATTAACAGTGCGCCCGATAAGGAGGTAAACATATATTTTGCTAAAGTTTATAAACTTTAAAATGTATAAAAAAAAGTTTAAAAGATCTTTTCATCCATTATCCTATCCTATCCTACGAACCCTAGCAAGCTAGGAATTACTCGCTCATGGTTAAGTTAGAAGAAATGTTGAAGAATGAAATCATAATGAAGATGAAGAAAAGTAAGTGCAGAAATTAAATGCGGAAAATAAATGGAAAAAGAAATAAAATAAAAACTACCTTTAGTAATCAACTATTGCATTTACAATTCTCTTTAGAACGTAGAATACAAGAACCCTAGTTTGCTCTAGATCTCTCTCTTATTGGAGGTAGATGAATAGATGATGATCACTCGGATATGTGCATCTCTTGATCTCTTCGGTAATGATTTTGAATGTACAGCTCTCGGTCCTTTATAAAGTATTTGAAACAAGAAACCCTAGATTCCATATAGGAATATATGCATTTAAGATCATGATCCCAAAATATCACATCCAACGTCCCAGATTTCACCGCTGAACCGCCGCAAAATGTCACATTTGGCCGCCCTTCCGCCGCGCTTTGGTAGGATCATGACTTAGGATTTTTTCTGGCTTCTTGTGTTGACATGTGAAGATCCTTTTGATATCTAGATTCTGAAAATAATACTCTTAGTCTCTGCCGTTGCTAGATCTCTCGATTTGCTTCTAAATTTTGGCAGATTCAGTTTTGATATTCCGATTTGACTCGGATATCTTACTTGGATTCTAGACCTGAGCTAATATCTGCATAATATCTCAAATCAAAGTGTTAGTAGTATCTGATATTTTTGAGATATTATTCCAACCATTTAAATAATATAATATCTTAAGAATATTGATTAGAAATATTTGATATGATATGCATATTTTAATTATTAAGATTTTCATTTAAATATTATATGCATATATTTTCCCTCATTATATTAATTATAATGTAGAAACATATGATAATAAAATTTTTACAAATAAACCCACATATGTTCTATATTTACAATAAACACCTTTTAGTACTTAACAATAGTAGGAAAAAATTTCATTCAAATGTGCAATATTTTAGACTAATCAACATTCTATGATGAGTGAGGCTGAATTACCTTTTTTCTTCTAGGGGTATGCATTAGATACTGCAGTATACCTATTGAACAGGGTTCCAACCAAATCTGTGCTTATCACTCCGTATGAAATATGGTATGGGAAGAGACCATCTCTTAAACGAGTTAGGATATGGGGTTCTCCTGCTTGGTTAAAAAGCAGAATCCAGACAAACTCGAGACACGATCAGTTTTGTGCAAGTTTGTGGGATATCCTAAATATTCATATGGATATCTTTTCTACCACAAGGAGGAACAAAGAGTGTTTGTTTCTCAGTATGCCACATTTTTAAAAAATGAGTTTTTTTTACAAATGATACAATTGACAATACAGTAGAACTGGAAGAAATTCCAGAGCCATAAACTGCTACCAACGATTTGGTTGAACCTGATGTTTTGATAGAATCCAATGAATCTTGGCCATTCCGTGAACTAATAGGTCTTCTCACCCACCATAGAGATACTACGTTTTTCTCATTGATGGTGATAGAGAAGATTATATCATGGAAGATGATGACCCTACAATTTTTCAGCAGACTATCATGAGTAGTGACTCGGTGAAGTGGCTGGATGCTATGCTATCCGAAATGGAATCCATGCACACCAACAAAGTATGGACTTTGGACGTTGCACCTCATGCAGTAAAACCCGTAGGCTACAAATGGATCTTTAAGAAGAAGATTAGTTTGGATGGACGGTGGAAACCTATAAAGCTAGACTTGTAGTGAAAAGTTTTTGTCAAAGACCAGGATTGGAATATGATGAGACCTTTTCTCTAGTAACTATGCTTAAATCCATTCGAATCCTCCTTACTATTGATGCTTACTACGACTATGACATTTGGTAGATGGACGTTAAAACTGCATTTCTGAATGGTGATTTAGAAGAATGCATTTTTATAGATCTACCGAAGGGCTTCATTGATAGTAGGAGCAGCGAGAAGGTATGCAAGTTGCTTAAATCCATTTATGGATTAAAGCAGGCATCACGGAGTTGGAACATCCGCTTTGATGATACGATCAAAGAGTTTGATTTTATCAAAATGTAGATGAACCTTGCATTTATAAGAAAATTGTAGGGAGTATGGTCACATTCCTCGTATTGTACGTGGATGACATTCTCTTGATAGAAAATGACGTTCCTACAATACAATCGGTCAAACTATTCCTATCACAAAAGTTCTCCATGAAGGACCTGGGTGATGTCTTGTACATTCTAGGCATTAAGATCTATAGAGATAGATCTAAGAGGATATTAGGATTGTCCCAAAATAGGTACATAGACACCATACTAAAGATGTTTAGTATGGAAAATTCCAAGCGGGGTAATTTACCCGCTTGTCATGGAATCACCCTCTCTAAAGACGAGTGTCCAAAGTCTGATAAAGAGTGGGCACGCATGAGTGTTATACCCTACGCTTCTGCTGTAGGGTCCGTCATGTATACGATGTTATGTACTCATCCATATGTAGATTATGCACTAAGTTTAGTTAGTAGGTATCAATCCAATCCTGGGGAGAAACACTGGACAGCTGTGAAGAACATTCTTAAGTACTTGCGAAGGGCTAAAGAAATGTTCTTGGTATATGATAACGTAGATCTCCAAATGGAGGGATTTACCGATTACATCTTCCAGAGTGACAAAGATGAAAACAAGTCTATCGTGGGCTTTATATTTACCATCAATGGAAGGGCGGTCTGTTGGAAAAGTTCCAAACAGGACACCGTTGCAGACTCGACAATGGAAGCTGAGTACATTGCTGTGAATGATGCCGCTAAGGAAGCAGTCTAGATGCTGAAGTTCATCTTAGAGCTTGGATTGGTTCCAACGATTGTTGATCCAATACCCTTGTATTGTGATAACAATGAGGCCATGGCATTAGAGTAGACTAGTTCCAGACAAATCCTGAGGCGATATCACCTGATTCGGGAGATAGTTGATCATCGCGAGATCGAAGTTCAGAGAGTAGTCACGAAGAACAACACTACGGATCCACTCACCAAGGCCCTTCCACAAGCGCAATTTGAGTGACTTTTTAAGATGTTGTGTATTTGATACACCAATAATTGGCTTTATTGTAAGTGAAATATTGTTAGATATGTATGCTCTAGAGGAAATTATTGTATTGTTGGACATATATATGTACATAACAATCTTTCTCAATATGATAGTATGCAATTTGGTGTGACTTTATCATTCATATGTATGGTTCTAATTGTTATTACCGTCGCTAATACATGTTAATAAAGCCCTTAGGATCTTTTCTTAACTACAAGGATTGCGATGCAGATCATACTAGTGAGCCCTAGGTAGTCTATAAGCATATCCTTAAATGTTCCTAGTCAAGGGGATATTGAGACAGGGCATCGATGTCCTAGAGTAGACTAGTGTATACATTTCTTGACCCTATATGGGGGTGATGGTTGATCCCATATCCATTGGTGTTTGACACCAAAGATTGTATAAAGGTGCTCATTAGAGAATGGGTATACCGAACGGACTTGCCGAGAACTCCTATATGGTATTATATCTACCATCAGATAGCAGTTCTCTGGTGACGTGAGTACAGGATAGTCTGTAGACCTAAGATTGTTATAGTGTCTTGTGTGTTTTCTACTGTGCTTTGATTATTACCCTGCCATGGCTTTAAAGAGCCGTGCAAACAAGTTTTAGTTAGGTACAGTCTCGAAACACATGGAGACAATTAGCGATTGGAAGGGTTTTGTCTCTCCCGATATAGAGAGTTGATGTTGTGTTGTGCCTAATCAAATGTAACCATAATCCATATCCAGGGCGGATGAGATAAACTGATAAGTGCTATCATTTGTATCTGTTGTGGTTACAGGTTACTGATTGGCATGACTCATCAGTTAATGGAGGTCTGACGGATACCACCCTCCAGACATGATATGCGACACTTTCAGACGAAAAGACCGGACTATACAGAGACTATAACTTTTAAGCTTTGTTGGATTTCGAACAAACTAGCTTGTTGATCTTCCTTTTCGTTCTGTACCTGGGTAGCCGTTATGTGCAGCTAGTATCGCTGACATATTTATAGGTGTTTGATATGATCATTACTTATTGCCAGCATATTGACAAGTCTTTAGAGTCCCACACAAAGGTTTCCCAGCGCAAGCGAAACGAAGAAGGGCATGTATAGTGATATGTGCAGGAGCTTGATTAAATACGAGTATATGATACCGTATTTTAATCTAGCATTATTTAATATTAGCCAGATAATATATAATATAACCGGATTATTAAATCAAGTGTTAATTTAATAATTTGATATATATTTATATATAATATATATAACTAATATTATGCTCATTTTATTTTTCCTTCTCTTTATATATTATTTAAATATGATATAAATAATATATATCATTTGTCATGATTATATATACACATTAGATGTGTGTATAAGAATCACATAGGATTCAAAGATAAGAATTAATCATATTTTCTTATTTAAATAAATGAAACAATGAGTCATTTATTAGAATTGTGTAGAAAATAAATGACTCATTTTGATTTACTATTTTAAATGAGCTATGATATATTTGTTCTTATCTTTAGAATTCTTAGCCATTCTCATCTTCATCTTCTCTCTCTTGATTTATTTTTCATGCAAGAGTGAAGAAAAAGAAAAGAAAAATTAAGGAGCATAAAATCCTACTTCTTCAATTTAAACTAAATTAGAAAATTAGTTTAGGTTGTTTTCTTCACTATATGATTGTTTAGTGAAGTGAGAGTTTGTATTAGAGTAATCTCAAGGCAGATCATCTTGGAACCTAGGAGGTCAATTTCAAGTTTGTTCCCTCTCTCTTTAAGAGCTCAAGGAGTCGAGAACAACCACTTCTACCTAGCATTTGAGGATGTAAGGAAACCCTAATCTTGAATGAAACTCTTCTTTCTTGCTTTGTTATGGTTTCACGTCTAATATATTAGTTAAGATTCTAGTTTGAATTTATTAGCTTTCTAGATTTTTAAAAACTCTATGTTTGCATGCTTGCTAATTGTTGTTGAGAGGCTAATCATTTCTAACACCAAGAAGGTCATTCAAGAAATTCATGACGGACTCTGCGAATCCTATCAAGCCGGTCTAAAGATGAAGCTGAAGATCAAAAGGATGGTCTACTACTGGCCCACAATGATCCAAGACTGCATCGACTATACAAGGCAATGCCACTCATGCCAAATACATGGGGACTTCATATATCAACACCCCAATCCATTATATCGGACCATAGCCAGTTGGCCGTTCGAGATGTGGGGAGTATATATAATAGGCCCGATTGAGCCGGCGTCACCCCGAAGACATCGATTCATCTTGGAGACAACCGATTACTTCTCTAAATGGGCATAGGCGATACCGCTGAGAGAAGTAAAGACGGAGGATATTCTCCATTTCTTCAAAACCCATATCATATACCGGTTCGGAGTTTCACGGCGGATAGTCTAAGACAACGGACTGGAATATAGAGGCCACAAGGTAAGTCGCTTCACCCAACAACACAAGATATACTGGAGGTATTCCTCTGTCTATAATCCTCGAGCTAATGGTCTAGCAGAAACTTTCAATAAGACACTAACCAAGCTCATAAAGAAGTTGGTGTCAAAAAATAAAAAGGGCTAGCATGAAAGGCTACATGAAGCTCTTTGGGCATACCAAATGACTTTCAAGATGGCCACGAAGATGACATCTTATGCATTGGTGTTTGGCGCCGAAGCAATGCTCCTGTTGGAAATTGAACTCCCCTCATTGCGGATGGCGGTTCATTGTGAACTTACTGACGAAGAGAATACCCATCTTCGGCTCGAAGAACTTGATGCTCTCAACGAGACCCGTATTGTAGCTCAGGAAAACTTAGAAGCCCATCGGGCGAAGATGACCTAGGCATATGAAAGGCTAACCAGACCGAGAACATTCCGTCAAGACAGACTCATACTGGTTGTCAAAATACCGATGTTCTCCAACCGCACGAAATGTGGAAAGTTCGATCCGAACTATGAAGGCCCGTACATCATGGAAAAAGTCTACCATGGCGGAGATAATCTCCTGATGGATATGCATGGAGAAAGGCCATTTCGGCCCATAAATGGCCGGTTCCTCAAAATGTACCATGCTTGAAGAGTCGCGACATGGGTCAATGATAGATGACGACACCTATGTCCGCTCGCTATCCTCCTGGGTCAAATCTTTGAAAGTCCCACCGAATGATATGCACCGTATTATATTAAAGATGGACCGTAATGTCCCTAAACTAATATGTTGCCATATGGCGGGTCTCCATATTGCCTACCGTATACTATCCATGGACTATTCATAGTGAAGATTGCACCTCCAAGTACCAGAAAGATGGACCGCAATGTCCCCAAATTAACATGATGCTCTATGGTAGATCTCCATATTGATCACCGTATACAATCTATGGGCACAAACGATCCATATCTCTCCCAAGTCCCACCGGCAAGCGATGTTGGGTTACCTGCGGCGAAGCTACCTCGAAGAGTTCCATCATAAAAAAAACGGTATGTCCACAAGCGAAATGGGCACGGATGATAACCCAAAAGGGCTCTATGAGTAAAAACAGCAGGACTACTAGCGAGCTTGTGAAAAATCGAAAAGGCACAAACTCGTGAGAAGAAAGAAAAAACCTTGCAAAGTCCTCTCAACTTTGTAAAGAGAAAATACCCGTGAGATCCTTACGACTCACAAAGGAGAAACACACATAGGAATGCTCACGATTCCTATGGAGAAAATACACTTACGAGATCCTCTTGAATCGTAGGGAGAAGTACTTCTATAAGACCCTCATAGCTTATAGAATTCAAAAGCTTTAAGTTATAGGGATCCAAGCCTGTTTCTTAAATCATCATACCCGCCACAAAATTTATACCCTACAAGTAGTTCAATATTAACTCTTCTATATAATCCATGGGCGTAAATAAATGTGTTCCCAACCAAGTCCCACTAAAGGTGATTGATACCCCTCGACCCGATGAACGACGATTGTAGGTCCTCTCGACTTGTAAGTAGAAAATTCTCTTGTAAGATCCTTACAACTCACAAGAGAAAATGCACTAAGGATTTCTCACGATTCCTATGGAGAAAAATACGCCTATGAGATCTTCTCGACTCGTAAGGAGAAATAACTTTGTGAGACCCTCATGGCTTATAAAAATTGAAAAGCCTTAGATTACAGGGATCCTAAACAAGTTCTCTAAGCCACCTTTGCCCAGATGGACAATGACAAATGATGAGTCGCTCCTAACATTATGCTTCAATATTAGCGATACTGATGCCGAACGACGCGCAAAATTCCATTTTCCAAACTTGTTAGTGTAATATACCCTAGAGGCCATTATTGTATAGTACTAACTTGTATATTACATTTTGGAAGTTTGGGATATATACACGGATTTATGACAGTCTTGCTCGATATGGTAGTATGCTACTTGGTTTGTATCTATCTTAATATATGTATGTGTTTCTTTTAACATGTCGCTAATACATATTGATAGAGCCCTTAGGATCTATGCTTGACTACCAGCTTTGTGATGGCAGTCACACTAGTGGGGGCTTGGTAGTCTACAAGCACATCCTTATACAGGTCCCTAGTCGAAGGATTATCGAGACAGGCATCAATACTCCAGAGTAGACTAGTGTATACGCTTCTCATCCCAGTATGGGAGATGGTCTGTCCCACGGCCATCAGTACGTCGTACTGAAGATAGTATGCTGGTGCTCGTTAGGTTATGAGTACACTGGACAGGACTCGTCGGAAACTGCTGGTTGGTACTATACCTATCGTCAGGTATTAGTTCTCAGGTGACATGAGTACAGCTTAGTCCGTTGCCTTGACACTGTTGCTTCGCCTCAAGTGTGTTCCCACTGTTCTTAGATTACTACCCTACCATGGCTCTGCTGAGTCGTGCAAACAGGTAGTAGTTGGGTGCAGTCCTGAAGCACTTGGAGGAAGTGGCGGTTAGATAGGATTTGTCTCTCCCGGTATTGGGGGTTGATGTCGCGCTGTGTTCGGAACGCCATTACACAAAGTCCCTGGCCAGGGCAAGTGAGATTTACTGGTAAGTGCTCCAGTAGTTTCTCAGGGTGTTTTGGATTGTACTCCGACACGACTTATGCCTCTATTAGGGGTCTGACGCTTGCCGTCTCCCTAGGCCCGATATGCGACACTCTTAAACGAAGAGACCGGACTGTACGAAGATTGTCACAGACAGGCTCAGTAGGAGTTCAGATGGGTTTCCTCATCGGCCTTCTTATCGACATCTACCTGGGGACCGTTACATACAGCTAGTACCGCTTGTGGCCTGTGGTTAAACCCATTGCCAGCGTAGTGTCGAGTCTTTAGAGACCAACACAAAGGGTTTCCCAGCTTCGGGCGAAACGAGTAGAGGTCGTATGGTTTTACTACAGGGTTCGATCACATACGTGTACTTGTGCGCGTGTAGTGTTTGAGCGGACAATACTAGTGGGCTTTGATTTAAGCCGGATCCTAGTATTTGATTATTGGACTAGCTTCATCTCATTGTATTCATGTTTCTCGGAATACGGATGCGGGTATGTATATACAGATGAGAGGGGGTATAGAAGGAGTTATCTAATTAGGGTTTTGACCATTGACTTGGTCAAAACAAATATGAGAAAAGGAAAAGTATTTGTTATTTTTGATAAATGATAATCTTTTGTGGCATGGCTACTTGGTTGACCATTTGACTTGGGTTGATTTGTTGACTATAGATATTTTGTGAGATATTTGTTGACCATAGATATTTTGTGAGATATTTGTTGACCATAGATATTTTTGTGAGATAATTTCCATGAAAAATGGTCATATATAAGTTATCCATTCCATTTTTTATTATCATTATCATAAATACATTCTCTCTCCTAAAAGCTTGCTCTCTTCTTCTTCCTCTCTAACCCTAGTGTCTCATGAGTTGAGAATCAAGGGTTTAGTGAGATAAACTACTCATAATCACACTCTATTCATTCTAGGTCACTTAGTCTAGCACCCCAAGTGATCTAGTTGCCTCATCTTGGAGGATTAGCTCAAGGTTGGAACTCTCGGGTGGATCTTCTACTACTTCAAGAAGTCGACGAGGAGGTGATTTCTATTTCCACTCCAAGGAGCTTGCAAAGAGAAGGAAGACAGCGGAAAGAAGAGAATGACTTGGAACTTTAGGTATAATCTTCTTACCGAGTAGATAATACCTCTAGTTAGTATGTTAGTTATGGTTTAGCAAAGATCTTGTGTTCAAGTCGATGTTACCTTATTTGTAAAAATCGTATTTTACCCGTTCCACCTCCCTTCAAACCCGTGGGGTGAGTAACGTCGACTTACAGTGGTATCAGAGCTGACTAAACCATAGCCAACAGTTTAAACGACAAGTTAAACCACGAAACCGAAACAACCTGAAAACATCGAAGCCAAGATTCAAGTTTCTGTCGATTTTTAATGAGGCTCTAAAAATTATTTAAACAACTGCAGAGTACTCTTTGAACTGTAAAATGAACACAGAACAAAAACGGGACATTTCTACCCAAACCGGGCCGGCCACAATGCTCAAAAAACCGGCGAGATCAGTTCATTTTTGGTGAAATTCTTCGTATTTTGGTGTGTGGCTTTGTTACTTGAATCTAGAGCTTCAGGAGTTGCTTGTTTATGCCAATTTTGATTTTACTGTAAATTCTTTACCGTGGCAAATATCGGGTGTTTCGAAGTCGCAGTTTAATGTCGTTTAATGTTTCAAATTCTGTTAAATGTGTTTGTAAACTTCCGCTAATTGCTATATTTTGGTTAGTTGGGGGTTGCACATTTCTGTGATGATTATATTGGTTTGTGTATATGAACTTGTTGGATTGTCGTGATGAATAGCCGGGGTGTGAGATGAGGGTTTTCATTCTTTCATTCAATGTAAAATTTATAAAGTGATGTAATATTATTTTTGCGGAGCACATCCAGGTTAAGGTTGTAGCCACCGTTGTATTATTTCTTTTACTGTTTTTGCTCTTAGGATAGAGCCAAGGTGGGGTGCACAAACTACCGGGTATTTTGAAGTGCCGAGTGGCCTACTCACTTTGTTAAGAGAGGTTGCTTCACTTCGGGTATTTGGCGGGTAGTTTTCCGCACCCATAGGGGTCTAGGATGGGGTTTGGCTATTCATCACGACCGTGTAATCTGTCTTTCATTACAGGCTAGATCGAAATGCGGATTCCTTATATATCCAATGTGTTCATCTGTGATCTGGAATGCCTATCATTCCGTCTGACGAATGTATATATCTATATATGATATCTAGTAGACGATGCTTATGTTTTGCATCCGCGCTAGTCCAGCCCCCGCTCCATCGTTAGTTAAGTAACCTAACGGGTGATGACGGGGCCCCGTGGCGAATGCGGATGGAATAAGCGTACGTTATATTTTCGTTGTTTTCTGCAATGGTAGGATTAATTGATGGGACTGCATTATATTAATGCTAAGCAAACAAACCAAGTTGAATCGTTGGAACACTTTTAAAAACCACTCGGTTTTTTCAAAACAGCAAAACTTTTAAATGCGGAGCTTAAACCACTCCTTTTAAAAGCTATCAGGTTCCTTCGATTATATCAAGTTCACTATGTTCACGGTTTCTCCAAAACCATTCGCAGCCCTCCGTCATTTCAGTTAAATATTCAGTAGTATTCAAGCTATGTATTTTGACCTTCGCCAAGGCATATTGATTGGTAGCTGCTGAATATTTATCTGTAGCATAGATAGATGCATTGGTTTGGGATTGTCGTACTACTATTTTGGCCTTTGTCAAGGGTATGTACGGGTGGGTTCAAATTAACCTGGATAATGACGGGTAGAACTTGACATGTGACTTATGATATGTTGGACTTCGTCAAGGTCATAAGAGCATGGGGCAAAAATCCACATCGGGAGTTTCTAAAGAAACTGAAACTTGCTAGTGTTGCATACCATTTGGAGTGTGATAATTTTGGTAGGATTCCTTCAATTTTATCACACGATAATATTTGGATCCCGATCCTAATGTGAGTATATGCTACTCTTCGGGATATTTTTTCACTTAACGATCAATGCTATAAACCAAGTAGGTGTCTAGAAAGGTGTTAGCAGGGCTACACCCCTAGGGAAAAGATGTTATTTAATTAAGGAACTTCGCGAAATTGTCGTAAAACCTCCCTCGAAGTACCGACACTGGCCTGGCTGAACGGTTAAGCAAGTATTGTACGGTGAGATTAATCCTGACTAATTCTTCTTTTATGATTTGAGGAAGGATTCGAGAAACAGTAGGAGCCATCTTGTTTAGATAAACTAAAAACCATTCTAAACTTGCAAGAGCATCATGCTAAAGTGTTCTTCTCTCTCTCCTAATTGCAGCGACCAAATATGACGGGCCTTAAGTTACTATTAGATAAAAATATATTGACAGGGTCAAACTATAATGATTGGTTCAGGAATGTCAAGATGGCAATCACTTATGACAAATTGGGGTATCTGCTTACTACTAAAGCCCCCGCCATCCCAGGTCTAGAACCCAGTGTCGCGGATAAGAAAATCTGTAATACCTGGGAGATTGACTGGGCGATGGCCAAGTGCCTTGTGCTGGCCTCAATGGATAATGAGCACCAGAGGCGGCACGAGAATATGGATCTTGAACCCTATTCCTCCATACCAAGGAATTATATGGATAGCAATCTCGTATCGCAAGATACAAGATCTCGAAGAAGCTATTTCATGCGAGGTTGGCCGTCGGATCATCTGTAGGGGAACACGCCCTTAAGATGATTGGCTACATTGAGGAGCTCGCGGACCTCGGGACCATGTTAGAGAATGAGCTGTATACAGACTTGATTCTCCAGTCCATTCCTTCCACCTACGCACAGTTTATCTTGAATTTTAATATTCAAGGTAAAGAAGTTGAACTTCCAGAACTCCTCAATGTTAGTGCATGTTGCATGCTCCCACAACTCTTGTGAGGCAGCGGAAGTGATAAACAAAAATTTTCTTTGCATACAACACGCATTTTCAAAAGATCTTGTCTAAACCATAACTAGAAAACTCTAAGTAGAGATCTTATCTACTATGTTAGGGATTATACCTCGGTGATACGGTCCTTAGGGTCTTCTTTGATGATCTCCTTGGCTCCTTGGATGTTATCGGTGTGCTCGATCTCCGGCCACCCCAAGACCTAAACCTAGAGATCAAGTTTGCTAAAAATGGTCATTAGGATGATGTAGAGATTAGTGTATTGGATTATCTTTGATCCTTGGCTTTTGATTCACATCTCATGTGAGTGTTAAAGCAAGGAAGAAGAAGGATGAGAGAAGAAGGAGAGAGAAAGAGTTTTTCATAATAAGAAAATTCAAGCATGAGAAAATGATATATTCAAATGGAAATTATTGAAGCATGGAATATAAAATTAGCACCATACTTCAATAGTAACTCCAAAAGATTAAAATATAAAACAACCCATTCTCACAACCATGCTTGGACTTTCTAATTTCCACCTCATTTATTTATTTTCATAAAATAAATAATGTATTATGAGGTAGCATCTTCTAGAAGGTATTCTTGTAACAATTACAAGAATACCCCCCTCAGTATACCGTATACCGTATACCGTATACCCGTATCCGAATTCCGAAAAAATATGAATACCAATAATCCAATAATATAATACCGGTATCCGGCTTAAACCAAAGCCTACCAGTATTATCGTTCTGATTATTATTCCTGTAACAATTACACGAACATAATTGAAACCCTGTCGCAACACCTTACGGCTGCCGTAACAACTTACGTCCTCTACATCTTTCGCCTGAACGAGAGAACCCTCTGTGTGGGACTCTGAAGACTCGACAGTACGCTGGCAGTGGGTTTAACCACAAGCACGTCAGCGACACTAGCTGTGCGTAACGGTTACCCAGGTACATGACGAAAAAGTTGCCAACGAGCGAACTCATCACAACCCCAACGAGCCTGCAAGCAACACTTACCGTACGGTCTGGTCTCTTCGTCTGATACGTCGCATATGAAGTCTAGGGGTGGTAAATGTCAGACCCCGGTAACTTTATAAGTCATGCTGATTTACGGCTCATAACAGTTCGAGGAACTACTGATAACACTTATCAGTAAACCTTGAGAACCCTGGCCAGGGATTTTGGTGTTATAGCCGATCAAACATACCGCGACATCAACTCTCTATACCGGGAGAGACGAAACCCCTCCTATCGCTCACTGTCTCCATATGATTCGGGACTGTACCCAAAGTCCACCTGTTTGCACGACTCAATAGAGCCGTGGTAGGGTGGAAAGTGGGAACCACACAAGAGTCTATGATGATCTCAGGTCTACAGACTATCCTGTACAAGTGCCGCCAGAGAACTACTATCTGACAATTGGTATATATACCATCTAGGAGTTCTCGGCGAGTCATGTTCGGTGTACCCATTCTCCAATGAGCACCTGTGTACAATCTTTGATGTCAAACACCAATGGTTTTGGAATCAACCATCGCCCCACAGGGTCAGGAAACGTACACACTAGTCTAACTTGGTAATACCGATGCCCTGTCTCGATATACCCTCGACTAGGAACTATTCAAGGATATGCTTATAGACTATCCAGGCCCCACTAGTATGATCTCATCATAATCCTGGTAGTTAAGCATAATCCTAAGGGCTTCATCAACATGCATATAAAGATATGAAATATAACATAAGATGAAGATAAACCAGATAGCATACTATTATTTCGAGCAAAGATTGTTTCTGTACATATACATGCCTAGCATCCTATACAATACAGGCCTCTAGAGTATACATATCTAACAATCTCCTACTTGCACTAAGGCTTGTAGTTGATGCAATAAGTACCAACTGTCTGTACTAGAACCAGTTGCCTGCATACCGCATGCCCAACAGCTCGAACAGTTTCTCAAACAGGACTTGAGGGATGGCCTTGGTGAATGGGTCTGCTGTGGTGTCCTTCGTGTCTACTCTCCGTACCTCGATGTCACGGCAATCCACTATCTCCCTGATGAGGTGATACCGCCTCAAGATATGTCTGGATTTTTTATGGGACCTCGGTTCCTTTGCCAAAGACATGGCTCCATTGTTATTGCAATACAGAGGTATTGGATTAGCAATGGATGAAACCACTTGAAGTTCGGAAATGAACTTCCTTATCCAGACTGCCTCTTTTGCGGCATCATTAGCAGCAATATACTCAGCTTCCATCATGGAGTCAGCGATGGTATCTTGTTTGGAACTCTTCCAACATACCGCCCCTCCGTTTAGGGTAAATACAAACCTAGAGATGGACTTACTATCATCCTTGTCGCTCTGGAAGCTGGAGTCGGTAAATCCCTTCATTTGGAGATCTTCGTTACCATACACCAAGAACATTTCTTTAGTTCTTCTCAAGTACTTCAGAATGTTCTTCACAGGAGTCCAGTGTTTCTCCCCTGGGTTGGTTTGATACCTGCTTACTGCACTTAGTGCATAAGCTACATCTGGGCGAGTACACAACATCACATACATTATAGATCCTTCTGCTGAAGCATAGGGAATAATGCCCATGCGAGCCCTCTCTTCATCAGTCTTTGGAGACATCTCTTTGGAGAGGGTGATCCCATGACAAGCGGGTAAATTACCCCTCTTGGAATCTTCCATACTAAACCTCTTTAGTATGGTGTCAATGTATCTCGATTGGGACAATCCCAATAATTTCTTAGATCTATCTCTATAGATCTTAATTCCCAGAATGTACGAGGCATCGCCCAGGTCTTTCATGGAGAACCTCTGCGATAAGAATAGTTTGACCGATTATAGCATCGGAATATCATTTCCTATCAAGAGAATGTCGTCCACGTACAATACAGAGAATGTAACAGTACTCTCTACAATCCTTTTATAAATACATGGTTCATCCACATTTTTGATAAAACCAAACTCTTTGATTGTATCATCAAAGCAGATGTTCCAACTCCGTAATGCCTGCTTTAATCCATAGATGGATTTAAGCAGCCTTCGTGCTTTTCCGCTGCTCCCACTATCAATGAAGCCTTCTGGCTGATCCATAAAAACACATTCTTCTAAATCACCATTTAGGAATGCCGTTTTAACATCCATTTACCAGATCTCATAATCATAGTGAGCAGCTATAGCAAGCAGGATCCGAATGGATTTGAGCATCGCGACTGGTGAAAAGGTTTCATCATAGTCCAGTCCTGGTCTTTGACGAAATCCTTTTGCTACCAGCCTAGCTTTATAGGTCTCCACCTGACCATCCACACCGATCTTTCTTTTAAAGATCCATTTGCACCCTATGGGTTTTACTCCAGAAGGTGCAACCTCTAAAGTCCATACTTTGTTGGTGTGCATGGATTCCATTTCAGATCTCATGGCATCCAGCCACTTCACTGAGTCACTACTCGTGATAGCTTGCTAAAAACTAGTAGGGTCATCATCATCCATGATGCAATCTTCCCTATCACCATCAATTAGAAAACCGTAGTATCTATCAGGTGGGCGAGAAGTCCTACTAGATCTACGGCGTGGCTGAGGTTCGTCAGGTTCTATTGAAACCTCAGGTTCAACCAAATCATCGGTAATTGTTTGTGTATCTGGAATTTCTTCCAGTTCTACCGCATTGCCAACAGTATCATTTGTAAAAAATTCATTTTCTAAAAATGTGGCATACTGAGAAACAAACACCCTTTGTTCCTCCTTATGGTAGAAAAAATATCCATAGGAGTGTTTTGGATATCCCACAAATCTACACAAAACCGATCGTGTCTCAAGTTTATCCGGATTCTGCTTTTTCACATAAGCCGGACAACCCCATATCTTAATTCTTTTAAGAGATGGTCTCTTCCCATACCATATCTCATATGGAGTGGTAGACACGGTTTTAGTCGGAACCCTGTTCAATAGATAAATCGCAGTCTCCAATGCGTGCCCCAAGAATAATATTGGTAACTCATCATCACTCATCATAGATCGTACCATATCTAATTGGGTACGATTCCTCCTTTCCGATACACCGTTGTGCTGTGGTGTGTACGGAGGAGTGAGCTGAGAGAGAATCCCATTCTCTTTTAGGAAATCTAGAAACTCCGAGCTTAGATACTTTCTTCCTCGATCTGATCGAAGTTTCTTGATACTTAAGCCTGTTTATTTTTCTACTTCAGATTTATACTCCTTGAATTTTTTGAAGGCTTCGGACTTATGTTTCAACAAGAACACGTGCCCGAATCTCGATAAATCATCAGTGAAGGTTATGAAGTATTGCATGTGTATACATTGGTCCACATACATCACTATGTATGAGGTCTAAGAGTTCAGTAGCTCTCTCTCCGTGTCCAGTAAACGGAGTTTTGGTCATTTTACCCTTGATACAAGACTGGCAAGTCGCATAAGATTTATATTCAAACGGGTTCAAATATCCATCTTTATGTAGCTTGGTTAGTCTTGTTTCGTTAATATGACCAAGTCTACAATGCCAAATGAATGCTTCATTTATGTCTAAAACCTTTCTTTTGTTTGTGTGTTGTACATTAAAAACTATATGTTGGTTTAGGATGTATATCCCGTTATTTAATGTACCAGACCCAATCAACTCTTGATTCAAGTTAATGTTCATAACATTAGATTGCAATACAAAATTATATCCTGCATTGTTCAACACCGATACATATATAATATTACATAACATAGAGGGTACAAAATAACACGGGTTCAAAACCAATATACAACCTGACAGCAAACTAAGGTCATACTCTCCCACTGCTGTAGCATTTACTGAGGACCCATTCCCAACCCAGAGAGTGTGATCACCTTTCCTCAAAAACTTTCTATTTATCAGCCCCTGCAGACAATTGCAGATGTGAGATCCTGACCCAGTATCTAATACCCAGGAAGCAGAGTTAATTGAAAAACAGTTTTCTATTACAAACACACCTGAAGTAGAAGCTTCACCCTGCTTCTTCTTCTTGAGGTCGGCCAAGTATCCAACGCAGTTTCTCTTCCAGTGCCCAGTCTGGTGGCAGTGGAAACATTCCCCTTGCCCTGTCGCAGCAGCCCCTTTCTTGTCCCTTCCCGGTGCCTTTTTCACTCCGCTTCTCTGCTTGATGAGATTCTTCTTCTTCTTTCCCCTTCCTTTGGATTTGGCTTTTAGGACGGAGGAAGAAGATGGCCCAGCAAAAAGAACGGGAGTTTTCGCTACCTTTAGTGTGCTCTCTGCACTCCTCAATATATTGAGGAGTTCAGGCAAAGACTTCTCCATGTTGTGCATGTTGAAGTTTACAATGAATTGAGTAAAGGCAGGGGAAAGGGACTGTAGAACAATATCAACATACTGATCGTTCTCCATGGTCCAACCCAGGTCCTCAAGTTCTTCGATAAGTCCAATTATCTTCAATACATGGTCACTTACAAACTTTCCAGCAGCCATTCACATCTGAAACAACTTTCAAGATGCCTCGTATCGGAGAGTACGAGATTGCTCTCCATACAACTCCTTTGTATGGAGAAAGATGGATTGAACATCCATCTTCTCGTGCTGCTTCTGATGTTCATTGTTCATAGAAGCAAGCGCGAGGCACTTGGCTGTGGCGCAGTCTATATCCCATGTCTTGCGGATTTCTTTATCCGCAACTGAAGAATCAGGGCCTGGGATAGGAGGGGCTGGAGTAGTCAGGACGTATCCGACCTTATCATAGGTCAGGGCAATATTCATGTTCCTTAGCCAATCTTTGTAATTCGGTGCCGTGAGTTTATTTTTGTCTAATAAAAGCTTAAGTCCCGTCATAGGTATCTGCCATTAGGAGAGAGAAAAGAAGACACTCACCGATTGCTCTTGCATAATTAGATAGGTTATTAATCTTATCTAACTGATGTCTCCCACCTCTTTTTATCAAATTTTCCTTCAAACCTTTAAAAGGAAAACTAGCCAGGATTAATTACAATTTACAAGTTCGCTAACCGGTCGGCCAGGCCAGTGTCAGTACTCCGAGGGAGGTTCCCTGTGCTTTCGCATGGACCTAATTAAAGTAAACCTCGTTTTCCTAGAGGCGTAACCCTGTTGACACCTTTCTAGACACCTACTAGATTAGCTAATTGTAAAGTGCAAAACTCTCTCGGGAGTAACCTTTACTCACAGTGGGATCAGGATCCAACTATCATATAGAAGGTTTACAATCTCATTGCAAATTTCAACTCTTGAAATTCCCGATATGATTTTTGCCCCTAGTGTCTTATGACCTTAACTATGGTCAACAAATCATAAGCACTAGTCTAGTTCTACCCGCCATTTCGTGATTGATTTAGACCCACCCGCATGGCCCTTAACTATGGTCAACAAAGTCATGCGAATTTCCTAATCGATCGCATCAAATGCTTTGTAGGAAGACATCACTTAGCTACCGTACACCACGCCTTAACTATAGTCAACATACGTGGCACGAATACTAAGTACTCTGCTTCCTAAAATGGCGGAGGGCAACGAATGGTTTTTATGAAAACCCTTAAAGTTTCGAACTTGATATCGTTGTAGAATCGAGTGAGAAGGAGTGGTTTAAGCTCCAGTTTTAAAAAGTCGAATGTTTTTATAGCATCTTTCTAATTTTGCTAAAGAGGTCACTCCCGGTGAAAGGATCTCGGCTCTTTTCTTATCGAATAAGGTGCTGGATATGTAAATACCACGATGCAAAGCAAAAGTTAGATCAACTATAAAATCAAGTTGAGTGCTTTGTAACATTTGCCAGTTTCGCTAAAGGGGTCACTCCCGGTGAAGAGATCTCGGCCTTTTCCTCATCTAATGATGTGCAGGATATTCAAGAATACCACTATGCAAAGCAAAAAGCTAGAGTTACCCATTTTAAAAAGTTTGATTCTACAACATCTTTAGGTTTCTTTTTCTTGACATTAATCACATTAATGCTGTCCCATCATTTACGTTTCCTAAACATCACAGAAAAGAAACGAAAATAGAACGTACGCTTATGCCATCCACATTCGCCACGGGGTCCCGTCATGCACCGTTAGGTTACTTAACTAACGGCAGAGCGGGGGCTGGACTAGCGCGGGTGCAAAACATAAGCAACGTTTATTATATATCTCATATATAAATATAGCCATTACAGATCACAGATGAATACATTGGATATACTAGGAATTCCGCATTTCATTCAATCCTTAATGAAAGAGGGGTTCCACGGTCATGATGAATAGCCAAAACCCCACCCTAGACCCCTACGGGTGCGGCAAACTACCTGCCAAATTCCTGAAGTGGAGCAACCTCCCTCAACAAAGTGAGTAAGCCACTCGGCACTTCGAGAACCCGGTAGTTTGTGCACCCCTCCTTGGGTATATCCTAGGAGCAAAAAAAGTAAAAAGAAATTATACAACGGTGGTTACAACCTCATCCCGGATGTGCCCCGCAAAATAATATTACATTGCTTTTTACAAATTACATTGAATGAAAGAAAAGAAAAACGCTCTTCTCACACCCCCGGCCATTCATCACGACGATCCAACACATTCATATACACATACCATCTCATAAAATCATTACAGAAGTGTGCAACCCCGACTAATCGACTTATAGCAATTAGTCGACGTTTCAAACACACATAACAAATAACTGAAAACCCGACTAGCCAAGCACTTTAGAATTTCAATCGATAATTTTAAACCATGACAACACTTGTCATCTTCCAGTGCACAAACAACTTTTTGAAAATTACAGATGTCCCAGAAACAATATTTCCTTAATCTAAGCAAACTGCTGAAAAACGAGTTAACTCAGCCACGACTCGGCCGTGGATCGGCGGCCAAAAACTGAGTTTGGCTGTGGATCCGCGGCGTTCCTGGCGAGTTAGAGTCTCGTTTTTCTACAATGTGCTTAGAAAACCCTGCATGTATTTTTAAGGCCTCTGAAAAGATTTTTTTAACACTTTAAAAAATTGACAGCAGCAGGGGCAGAAAACATGTTTTCGGGAGAAAAAACTTTCGATCGAGGTTCTAACTTTTGGCTAACAATCTAATTATAGTTTAGTTAGGCTCTGATACCATGTTAGTGCATGTTTCATGCTCCCACAACTCTTGTGAGGCGGCGGAAGTGATAAAGGAAATTTTTCTTTGCATACAACACGCACTTTCAAAAGATATTGTCTAAACCATAACTAGAAAACCCTAACTAGAGATCTTATCTACTATGTTAGAGATTCTACCTCGATGATACGGTCCTTCAGGTCTTCTTTGATGATCTCCTTGGCTCCTTGGATGTTGTCATTGTGCTCGATCTCCGGCCACCCCAAGACCTAGATGATCCACGCGAGAGTTGTCATGCAAGCTAAAACCCTTCTCAAGAGCTAAACCTAGAGATCAAGTTTGCTAAAAATGGTCACTAGGATGATGTAGAGATTAGTGTATTAGATTATCTTTGATTCTTGGCTTTTGATTCACATCTCATGTGAGTATTAAAGTAAGGAAGAAGAAGGAGGAGAGAAGAAGGAGAGAGAAAGAGTTTTTCCTAATAAGAAAATTCAAACATGAGAAAATGATATATTCAAATGGAAATTATTGAAGCATGGAATATAAAATTAGCACCATACTTCAATAGTAACTCCAAAAGATTAAAATATAAAACAACCCATTCTCACAACCATGCTTGGACTTTCTAATTTCCACCTCATTTATTTATTTTTATAAAATAAATAATGTATTATGAGGTAGCATCTTCTAGAAGGTATTCTTGTAACAATTAAAAGAATACCCCTCCTCCGTATACCGTATCCCATATACCGTATACCCGTATCCGAATTCCGAAAAAATACGAATACCAATAATCCAATAATATAATACCGGTATCCGGCTTAAACCAAAGCCTACCAGTATTATCGTTCCGATTATTATTCCTGTAACAATTACACGAACATAATCGAAACCCTGCCGCAACACCTTACGGCTACCGTAACAACTTACGGCCTCTACATCTTTCACCTAAACGAGGGAACCCTCTGTGTGCGACTCTAAAGACTCGACAGTACGCTGGCAGTGGGTTTAACGACAAGCACGTCAGCGGCACTAGCTGTGCGTAACGGCTACCCAGGTACATGACGAAAAGGTGGCCGACGAGCGAACTCATCACAACCCCAACGAGCCTGCAAGCAACACTTACCGTATAGTCCAGTCTTTTCGTTTGATACGTCGCATATGAAGTCTAGGGGTGGTAAATGTCAGACCCCAGTAACTTTATAAGTCATGCTGATTTACGGCTCATAACAGTTCGAGGAACTACTGATAACACTTATCAGTAAACCTCGAGAACCCTGGCCAGGGATTTTGGTGTTATAGCCGATCAAACATAGCGCGACATCAACTCCCTATACCGGGAGAGACGAAACCCCTCCTATCACTCACTGTCTCCATGTGATTCGGGACTGTACCCAAAATCCATCTGTTTGCACGGCTCAATAGAGCCGTGGTAGGGTGGAAATCAAAGTACAGTGGGAACCACACAAGACTCTATGACGATCTCGGGTCTACAGACTATCCTGTACAAGTGCCGCCAGAGAACTGCTATCTGACAATTGGTATATATACCATCTAGGAGTTCTCGGCGAGTCCTGTTCGGTATACCCATTCTCCAATGAGCACCTGTTTACAATCTTTGATATCAAACACCAATGGTTGTGGAATCAACCATCGCCCCACAGGGTCAAGAAACGTACACACTAGTCTAACTTGGTAATACCGATGCCCTGTCTCGATATACCCTCGACTAGGAACTATTAAAGGATATGCTTATAGACTATCCAGGCCCCACTAGTATGATCTCATCATAATCCTGGTAGTTAAGCATAATCCTAAGGGCTTCATCAACATGCATATAAAGATATGAAATATAACACAAAATGAAGATAAACTAGATAGCATACTATTATTTCGAGCAAAGATTGTTTCTGTACATATACATGCCTAGCATCCTATACAATACAGGCCTCTAGGGCATACATATCTAACACTCAACTTGTTGAGGAGTGCAGAGGGCACCCTGCAGAAATCCAGGGAAACACCCGCTCTGTTTGTTGGTGGTGCTTCCTCTTCTAGGTCCAAGGTGAAAGCCAAAGGAAAGAAGAAGAAGGCCCGTACCAAACAGAGAGGCGGTGTTAGTATGGTGGAAGCCAAGGGAAAAGAAAAAGTAGTAGGGCCGACAGTAGGAAAGGAAGAATGCTTCTACTGTCACAAGAAGGGCCATTGGAAGAAAGATTACAAGGCTTGGAAGGCCAAGAACCAGGACCTGAGGCAAGTTGTGTCTTCGACTTCTGGTGTATTTGTAATTGAAAACTGTCTGTCAATCAACTCTACTTACTGGGTATTGGATACCGGATTAGGATCTCATATATGCAATTCTTTGTAGGCGCTGAGAAGCTGTAGAGTTCTGAAGACCGGTGATATGACCCTCAGGGTTGCTAACGGAGCGAGCGTGGATGCTGTGTCCATAAGGGATATCACCTTGGATTGATGAGTGGACATATTTTGGTTTTGCGCAACTGTTTTTGTATACCTAGTTTGACTTGTAATATTATTTCTGTATCTTTTTTATCCAAGGAAGGTTATGATTTTACTTTTGTAAGCGATGTTGTAAACATCTACCTTAATCATGGTGTGATTGGGTCAGGTACTCTAAACAACGGTGTATACGCATTAAACCAACTACAAGTTTTCAATGTTCAGAACATACATAAAAGAAAGACTCTAGAATTAAATCCAGCTTTCTTATGGCATTGTAGGCTAGGTCACATCAATGAGACAAGGTTAACTAAGTTACATAAAGAAGGATATTTGGATCCATTCGAATATCAATCTTATGCAACTTGTCAATCATGTCTCAAAGGAAAGATGACAAAGACTCCATTCACTAGACACAGAGTAAGAGCGAGTGAGCTCTTGGGACTCATACACAGCGATGTGTGTGGTCCAATGTCTACACATGCAAGAAATGATTATTCCTATTTCATTACTTTTACGGATGATTTCTCTAGGCATGGACATATTTTCTTGATGAAACATAAATCCGAGGCCTTTGAGAAATTCCGGGAATATAAGAATGAAGTGGAAAAACAAACCGGCAAAAGTATCAAGACACTGAGATCTGATCGAGGTGGTGAATACTTGAGTGCCGAGTTCCTGGATTACCTAAAAGAGAATGGAATTCTCTCCCAGCTTACTCCTCCATATACACCACAACACAACGGTGTATCGGAGAGAAGGAACCGAACCCTATTGGATATGGTACGTTCCACGATGAGTAACTCTGAGTTACCGTAATCATTCTGAGGCTATGCACTAGAATCAGCTGCATATTTTTTGAACAAGGTTCTTACCAAGACTGTGCCTACCACTCCATATCAGATGTGGAGTGGGAAAAAACCCTATCTTCAGTATTTGAACATATGTGGATGTCCAGCTTTTGTTAAAAAGGAGCATGTGGACAAACTCGAGGCACGCTCAGTATTGTGTAAGTTTGTGGGATACCCAAAGAACTCTAGGGGGTATCTTTTCTATTACACAGATGAACAAAAGGTTTTTGTTTCTCGTCATGCCCACTTTCTGGAACATCAGTTTTTAGAAAAAGAAACAAGTGGGAGCGCAATAAAACTGGAAGAAATTCCAGAACCACAAGCTATTACTGAAAGCTTGGTGGAACCAGAAGTTTCAAAAGAACAGGACATTCCCGCACATCTCCGCAGGAGTAGTAGGTTGTCTCATCCACCTAAGAGATACTACGGTTATCTCATAGACGGGGATAGAGAGCATTGCATCATTGATAATGATGAGCCGATTAACTTCCAGCAGGCCATTCA
Source organism: Agapanthus africanus (assembly GCA_030015575.1). Taxonomy (NCBI): domain Eukaryota; kingdom Viridiplantae; phylum Streptophyta; class Magnoliopsida; order Asparagales; family Amaryllidaceae; genus Agapanthus; species Agapanthus africanus. The sequence goes on from JASDDO010000019.1 coordinate 831,345,455, forward strand.
GAGCGCTGACTCGGTAAGATGGCTGGATGCAATGCGGACCGAAATGGAGTCCATGTACACCAACAAAGTATGGACTTTGGACATTGCTCCTAAAGGGGTAAAACCCGTAGGCTGATTGGTGTAGATGGACAGGTTTAAACCTATAAGGCTAGACTTGTTGCAAAGGGTTTTCGTCAAAGACCTGGTTTGGACTATGATGAAACCATTTCTCCAGTGACTATGCTCAAATCCATTCGGATCCTTCTTACCATTGCTGCCTTCCACAATTATGAGATTTGGCAGATGGACGTAAAAACCGCTTTTCTAAATTGAAATTTAGAAGAGTGTGTCTATATGGACCAGCCAGAGGGTTTTATTCAGAGTGGGAGCACCGGGAAAGTGTGCAAGTTGCTTAAGTCGGGCTTCGCAGAGTTGGAGCATCTATTTTGATGAAACGATCAAAGAATTTGACTTTATCAAAAATCCAGATAAGCCATACATTTATAGTAAGATTGTAGCACGGACCGTTGTATTCCTCGTCTTGTACGTGGATTACATTCTCTTGATAGGAAATGACATTCCTATGCTACAATCTGTCAAAGGGTTCTTGTCACACAGGTTCTCCATGAAAGAACTTGGTGATGCCTCTTACATTCTGGGGATCCAGATCTATCGTGATAGATCTAAGAGGATATTGGGACTTTCGCAGTCCAGGTACATCGACACCATACTGAAGAGATTCAGTATGGAAGATTCTAAGCGCGGTAATTTACCGGCTGTCACGGAATCACTCTCTCCAAAGAAATGTCTCATGTTCAGTTGATAAAACTGCACATTTGTATTACATTTTTCCTACCATTTTCATATTAAAAAGGGACTTTATTATAATATATTATACATATGAGGGGTTATGTGTAAAAACATTATTTTCCATGTGTTAATATATTTTAATTAGTATTTGGTAGGAAAATGTATGCAAATAAATCTATTGACCAAATCCTAGTAGAACTAAGCCTACTAAATATTATTTGAGATTATTGTGCAGAATTTTCCGAGTTGTTATGCAGAATTTATCAAGCAAATCAAGTTGTTGTTGAAGACTTGCCAAATTAAGAAGCAAAACTTGGAGACCAAGTCTGGAAGCAACCAAGAGAAGATTTCTGAATTCTGAAGGTGCCTAAGATTGCCACATGCCACAATCATAAAGCCCAAGAAAACCCATCAAATGATCTCCACCATTGGTCGCGGAACCGCGGCCAAACCCCCCTGTTGGCCGCGGATCCACGGCCTTCTAGAAGGATCAATTGCTAAACTTTTGGGAGATCAATCTCTGCTGAAATTTACCAAGTTTCCAACCTAAAGATTCTGGCTTTGCACTATAAAAAGGCACCGAGAGCCTCTTGGAAAAGTGATCAAGCCGACGAGATCATGAAGCCCTAGACGCTCACGCATCCAGGCTGATCATCAACTGTTCGTCTACCTCCTTAGGAAAGATCGAGAAGCAACTAGTTTTGTAATCATTTTCTACGGAATAAATTGTAGATTGTTCAAGTTGATTAATAAAGGTAGTTATTTTATTTAATTCTTTTGCATTATGTTTTCCCTCTCTGTCTTTTCATCTTCTTCTCCCAACATGCGCGAGTAATTCTCCGCTTGTTAGGGTTCGTAGGATTAGGGTAGGCTAATGGATGATGAACATCCCTAAACCCTTTTTAAGTCCTATAAAGTTTATGAACTTTATCAAAAGAATCATTAACATCCTAATCGGGCGCGCTAGCAATTCTTTGCTAGTTCCGACCGCGATTAGAGATTAGATTAATAATTGTTTTGGTAAAGGCTAGATAATGAACGGAGTTCCGTGTCGAGATAAGGGTTAAGAGTGGGATTCCTTTTCCCTCCAGAAACCCTAATCTACACGCATCACCGTCATTCTAGTTATAAATCTATTAAAGAATAAAAAGGGCAACTTTTAATTAATCGTCCATGACTACTAAATCCTAACGAACCCTACAAGCCCTCTTATTATATTGTCTACATCTCTAAAATAATCTAGATCTATATTTTTGCATTCTTGCTTAACGTAGATCTAGAAACTTTTTACAAAATTCTTTATTCCTCCTCTCTTTTTCAACACATCTAAAGTAAGAGTAAAAGGTTCCATGTTTCCCTGAGGACGACCCGTACTCATCTCGGTCTAGCTATACGTGACACCGTTATTGATTGCGGCTAACTACAAACAAACACCTTTTCGTACCAATCAAATGGCGCCGTTGCCGGGGATACGTGCGTAATTTTTTATTTTTACTATTTGTGTTGAATTCTTAGACGAGTCATATCATTATTAAAACAAAACTGCAAATTGCATATTTAACGATTTGTGTGTGAATTTTGCGAGGGAATCTGGAGTCACGGACTTGAGGAAACAGGAGATCTAGTGTTTCACACTTCTCTAGTATCTTTCTTAACTCCTTCTCTCTCCTCTCAAATCAAATAAAATCTATTTTCTGCAGGATTCTTTGCAAAATATCGCCGCTGAAAAATCTTTTTGCAAAAGTTTTGTTTTTCGGTTTGTTTTTGCATATTTTAATACGGATTTTTAAGGGGCAAAAACCAAATCAAGATTAGGTGGGGATTTCATCACCCTTCCTAAGCCCCACAAATCACAAACCGAGCATATAGATCAACCCTTCATTAATTTAAAAAATATCTAGACCAGACTCTAAGGACTGTCGCGCTCAATAAGGACAGAGGAAGGTCGTGGGTAATCTATCGCTTATCCGCATTACTTTTGTGGTGCCTAGGCAAGTGTGTCAAAGGCTAGTGGTTTTTAATTAGGCCCACTACTGTGGTTCCTTCCCACTTACCTGGCACTTACCTGGCTACAAGGGTAGTACAGAGGCGGTAGAGAATTAATCCTGCGGCTTGTCCTTTGGAAGTCTAGGAGCGGTCTAGAGACTGGACCTAGGTAACCATAGTTCTAGGGTTGTGCATTTTTGTGTGATTTGTCTTAATCCGTCATTTTTCAAAACAGACCACTTGCTTTCTCTCCTTTTTACCCCTTCCCCCCTCTTCTCTTCTTATAATGGGTGACCTAAACAGAAGAACACTCGCCGAGTTTTGCTGTCCACAACCAGATATCTCTTGTTTTCGAAATCCCTTCGGTATACCGTCCGGCTCTTCCATGTCCTTAAGAGATCATATAGAACAAGCAGGAAGAAACAGTTGGCCACCTCAGTCTAGGTCTTATCAACCGTATCCTAATCCGACACCTGTTTCAGTTCATACCCAGAGTGAGGAAGCCCCTAGACGAATGTCCATTGCTGAGCACATAGCTAGGTCTAGAGGCCAAAGTTTCAACATAGACCAATATCAACCATCACCACCACTGTCCGAAGAAGAGTTTGATATGCGGTTTGTATATAGCCAACCAACCAACCCATATCAATATTCTTCTTATCATAATATTAAAGCTACTCCTACCCAAGTTCAGCAACCATTCTGTTCCTATCAATCCAATTCGACTTTTCCACCTACTCTAGACAGTTCTTCTAATCAGTCATTTGGGAGTTTTAATTATCCACAGGAATTTCAATCTTATACTGAAACCGCTTATCAACCCAAGACTAGTCTGGAGCAGACATTAGAAAAATTTATGGAACTGACAAATCAAATTATGAAGGATTTGGGCAGTAAGACAGAACTGTACACCCTTCCTAATCAAACCTCCCCATTCCAAACTGAAATCCACAACTCCAGTTTCATAGATTCATCAATGTCTGATAAGTTGTGTGACTTTGTAGCGTTTGATGTACCCAACTGTGAAGGGTCCATTTCAAGTGAAACCACGCCCAACCCTTGTGATCTCTACACCTCTACTCTTGAACCAAAACTGATTGAAAACCATACTTTTGATGAGGAGTTTGAGAATTTTAACCTTCACTTGAATGAGGTGATTGACGTTGGGGATATTTTGATTGATGAACCCGAAATATTGGATGATTTTGTCCCACCAATTCATCAAATCATTTCACTTCCTTGTGGTCATCATCTTGAGCCTTTAATTCTTCCCGAACCCCAAATATGTCTTGAAGTTGATGATAATGGTATACCCGAAGATCAGACCGAAATACAACCTCCATTTTCCACATCTGGTTCAGCAACACTCGACACACCAATTTGTTTACCCATTTCACCTTTACTTTCTCCGGTTCTTCTTCTGTTCCTATAGTTTCAGTGAGTTTTGATAAATCACAATCCGTTAATTCAAATTCAATAATACCAGAAATTCAACTTGATTTGGATATTTTTGAAAATGAGGTAGATGAGTTTTTCGAGTCCTCTACCTCAATGATTTTTTATGAATCAAGTAGAATAAATTCTGGCACAAAACTCTTTGGCAGCAAAATGTTCAATCACACCATTGATAAAAGTTTTGAAGAACTTTTTGCTGACGAACTTGAATTTTTAAACAATACGGATTTTGTGATTGATCAATCTCCACCTATAGAGGTTGAACCATCACCATTCCTTCTTCCTAATCATTCACCTTCCTCATTCTTTCTTTTCTCTAATTTCAAACCCTTTCCAGACCACCTCTTATCCCTTCCCCACTTTCTCTTGACTCGATACAACACATTCTTCCACCAACCTATACGATATACTGATAAAATTTTTGAATGGTTGGTGTTAACTTTTGGTCTTTGTAAATCTTTATTTTAATCAAATGACTCACCCCCTCTTAAAATGCTTCGTATTGTCTAACTCATGTTTGAGGGGGGGTATATTTTTGGCTCTTGAACATAACTTTTGTCCTCAAATTTGTGAGCCAAAAATAAGTTTGGGAGAGCATTTTCACTTTCATATATTCTTGGCCCCATTAATAATTTCCTCCCAAGTCTACAGGTTTTCGAGCTTAACGGATGACATCAGTGAGGACACTGCTGTAAACAGGTTTGGGGGAGGTTTGTGCTTATTTACACATCAATTTGCATCATATTTTGCATAAGCACAATATTTTCAAAAATTTCAAAAATTTTCTTTTGTAACAAAAGAGTAGAAAGTGAAAAATTACATCCAAAAGATAGGAATAGTTTAAGAAAACTAAGAAAATTAGAAGTTTTCTTAAACGAACTAGTAATAAGTAGTTATGAGCTGTTGTCCCAAGGGTTAGTAAGATGAAAGAAGTCACTAATCCGAGAATAAAAATAAGTCTGAAAAATAGTTTCTATTCTGGAAGCCAAACATTTGAATGTTGATACCCTACTATATGCACTTACACACGTCTTGAAACTCGGGATAGTAGAGAATACCTTGAAATGCTCTTGTCTAAAAGCCAAAGTATGAAGAAAAAAATGAAGAAAATATAAAAATGGTGAAAAGAAAAATGAACACTGGTTTTGTTATCGCTAAGGCAGCAATAAAAAAATATAGTGAGGGTGCCTCTTCACCTAGTGCCATAAGGCCAACTGGTCTGGGAGTCACTGCTAAGCCTTAGGTGGTGCAAGACGAGGAAAATATTATCACCTAATCAGCAAGCACACGAGTAATCGGTCTGTTAGTACCTCAAGCAGTATTAACGGTCGCATGAAAATGTGTGAGCAAATCTTAATATTCATCAAATTAAAAAGTACTAAGCTAGATGGACAAGAGTATGATAGCTTGAATTGAATTCTCCGAGTGTAGGGATGTTCTTTACACACACGTGGGGTTATATGATCAATGTTTGGATGAAAGGTAGGAATGAAGAATAAAGACGATGTTTTATTGAGGGATAATGTGATTTCTAACATTTTTTCATGACTATTAAGATAGGGCTCATGACAACTGAAAAGCTAGTATAGTTGGAAACTCTTCTTTTCAAGGCCTTTCTTTTATGGTTCTTATCTTTATATGTAAATTTCACCAACTTTCTTTTGTTATAGGTTTTTGTTGGTGTAATCCGCTGAAAACCCTCAGGAGACAACACTCCTCCTACTAGGGACACCTAGAGGTTTAACGGCTTGTTGCACGTGCTCAGTGCAATCGTGTCTGCCTACGAAAGTGTGCTTAGTTTTCTACTTTCTTTTTCTCCTCTTAAATAAACTAGTTTGCTCGGGACGATCAAAGATAAGTTTGGGGGTATTTGTTCAGTTGATAAAACTGCACATTTGTATTACATTTTTCCTACCATTTTCATATTAAAAAAGGACTTTATTATAATATATTATACATATGAGGGTTTATGTGTAAAAACATTATTTTCCATGTGTTAATATATTTTAATTAGTATTTGGTAGGAAAATGTATGCAAATAAATCTATTGACCAAATCCTAGTAGAACTAAGCCTACTAAATATTATTTGAGATTATTGTGCAGAATTTTCCAAGTTGTTATGGAGAATTTATCAAGCAAATCAAGTTGTTGAAGAAGACTTGCCAAATTAAGAAGCAAAACTTGGAGACCAAGTCTGGAAGCAACCGAGAGAAGATTTCTGAATTCTGAAGGTGTCTAGGATTGCCACATGCCACAATCACAAAGCCCAAGAAAACTCATCAAATGATCTCCACCATTGGCCGCGGAACCGCGGCCAAACCCCCCTGTTGGAGGAAGGAGGAAGGAGGTGAGGAAGATGAAGATGGAGGATTTTAAGAAGAATGAGGAAATGAGATGAAGAATTTAGGGCCAAGGGTGTGCCATACTCTCATTTCTCTCTCATCACATGCCATGCCTCATCATGGGTCCCCTCTCTTTCTCTCTTCAATCATTCCTCTTCTCTTTTTCTTTTCTCTTTGTCCCTCACTCATATAGAACCAAACATCCTAAATACAAATGAAACAAACATGTAACAAAATGCAACATGTCATAGTACACTAACCATAGAAATATAAAAATATGAATTTGGCTTAATCGTGATTAGTAGTGCACTAATCAAGTTTAATTTAAACATGCATGTAATTATTGCATAATTATTTATAAAATGGCCAAATCCAAATAAATGTCTTCTTATTAAATAAATCATTTTAATCTCTAATTATTTCCCAAATATTGGTATATAATTATACCATTTTACGAAAAACCCCTATTCGCAAATCGAATAGTTTTCACGAAATATATTATTTTAATATTTAAATTCCGAAAATAATATTTTATATTTATGAAATGTTACAATCTCACCTTCTTCAAGAATGTCAACAGGAGCCTGACTGCGGGAACTAACGCCAGCTGTAAGAACATACGTCAAGAGATTGATAAGGTAATCACTTGGACCGGAATGAATAAAGCAAACGAGCTTTTCATATCTAAAGAAGCATGAAGTTCAGCCTCCTCACAGAGACGCCATGCTTCCTTCACCTGAGCCCTCTATACAGATCTCCTATGGACATGCGACAATTGGGCCTCTTCTTCATCGGATGGTCCGATGTCGGAAGCGATTGGCATCGACTGTTTAAGCGCTCTTTCTCATGATAATTGAGAAGGACCATGAACAAGAGCTGGCGATCCAGAAGAGCATGCAACAGTTGTTCGGGGAGGGACATCCGAAATATGAATGCTAGAGGGTCGTACTCTTCCTACACCAGCACCTGCTGTGGAAACCGTTGCTAGTGAAAAGAGATAAATCATTCGGTACAAATGCAGGACATGAGGAGAGTGGATTATACCAGGACCATGGGTGCGTTGTTGTCTCTCGTTTACGTCTTCTCGATATGAATCGAAAGATGCTTGGACAGCTTCTTCAGTAGAGACTGTTAAATAAGAAAATAATGAGATATGCATAATACCATTTATTAAAAAAACTTGTAAATAAAAGTGGGGGAAATATATTAGTGGACACAAGCGCCTGTATTCTTTCTGCTTCTCGTTCGGCTAATTTTTCAGAGGCAGATAGCGCTGCTCGAATATTAGCATCGTCATCCTCTGCCATTGATTCTATCATCGCTACCGCGACATCAATACCTTCTACGGCGGGTGTCTTCGGAAAGATGATATCGATATTTGTTTCATATTCAGAAACGCCTTTAATCAAGGGAACTTGGGCTTCCTGGACAGATGCAGTGCCCGCCGTGGATGTAGTCTTCCTCTTCTTACGAGAGACAGTGGCAGCCTTGGAAACCCTTTTCTTCCTAGAGGTGCCTTCGGCCGGTGCATCCCAATCCCTGAATCGGATGGTGAGTCAGCCATGGCATAATCTTTGACAGGTGAACCCGCTTCTGATTCAGGAGCAGAGATATCAGCTAACAAAGCACCATTGGTACGTTGTGACCTACCGGAAGATCCAGAAGCGATAGGTGATGAAGCCCGCTTTCTACCGGTGACCGCCCTCTTTCTGGTGTCAAGAATAGGTTCTGGTCAATCACCTCCAAAAGATTGAGCTATCCTAAGTTCATAAACAGTGGAAGAAACTGCTGGCAGCCCTTCCTGAGGCAGGGAAGAACGAATGATAGACCGCAGCTTCAAGGGAAAATCATACTTTGATGCCTTCATTGCACCATGGCAGCCAAAGAAGATATGCTTCTCATGGTCAATAACCTCGTTCATAAGCGTTGAATACCATGACCTAAAAGTGGATAAGAGGCGAGGAAAGTGGTTTTGATCGGGAATTGTGAAGCAGGATCCGGTGCTTAACCTCATAAAATGGTGAATTGCATTCTTCGCTGACTCCTTTGTAAAAGCGGGTTGACAGTGAAAAGCATGGAGTGGAACGCCCTGATCATACCTGAATTGTTGGGGAAAACGGTATTGGATATACGGCCTATAGGCGACATCATTGATCCGTCGAAAGACTAAGAAGCCAAGATAGATTGAGTGCAAATAGGCAATGTTTCCCCAATAATAGAGAAAAACTCTATTCAAAATTCAAGAGGCGGCACCTCACATGACTTCCACAAGGGCGCCAGCGCCAGAGTTAAAAACTCCTTTGTGAGCGGCGCCAGTGTGCAAAGCACAAAAATCTTAAGCAGCGCCCACGTACACAACATGTGAGCGCCGGTGCCCCGTAGAATTAAATTCTACTCTCTGTTAAACAGAGTCGTCGGATCAAAGATCCAACGGAGACGATAAATCATCAGGATGCAGAATTAAATTCTGTTTAGAGGAAATATTTCTTAAATCTTTCTAAACAAGAAAGATTGCCCTCTGTAAAACAGAGTACCGTTGGATTAAAAATCCAATGGTGATTAAAGAATCACCAATCTTCAGAATAAATTCTGTATGGGTATATATTTCCTTAATCTTGTTAAAAACAAGAAAATACTTTCTGTAAAACAGAAGTCCTTGGATCAAAGATCCAATGGTGGGTAAAATACCCAAATTATTTGGGATCTCTTAATGAGAGATTTTCTCGGTGCTAATCAACAAACTGCCCCTACTATATAAAGGACCCAAGACTTCAAGTCTGAGAAGAAGGAACCCCCTCCCCATAAGCTTAAAAAAAGATAGAGAAAGCTTCGAAAGAACAGAGAATTAAATTCTCAAGGAAGAAGAACTCTCTTCTTGGAAGTTTTAGGTAAATAAAAGTAGATAAAGATCCTGTGGATCATTCAAGAAATAAAAGAGAGAGCTAGGTACCAAACGCCCACGTGTCCCTCATGTGGGCACTACAAGAGTGCCTAGCACTCATTGAGCGGCGCTCAGCACCTAGTGCCCCACGTGCCCCTCATATGGGCGCCACAAAATAAAAAGATCTCAGGGAGTGGCGCTCAGCGCCCAGCGCCCCACGTGTCTCTCACATGGGCGCTACAAAAGAACTCAGGAGTGCTTAGCACTCAGTGGGTGGCGCTCAGCGCCCACCGCCCCACGTGCCTCTCATGTTGGTGCTACAAAAGAACTCAGGAGTGCTTAGCACTCAGTGGGTGACGCTCAGCATCCAGCGCCCCACATGACTTTCATGTGGGCACTAAGAAAGAACTTGAGAGTGCTTAGCACTCTCTAGGCAGCACCTAGCGCCTCATGAGCTTCGCACGTGGGCGCCATAAAGAGTGCTTAGCACTCCATATAAAGACAAAACGGGTAAACTGTTTAACACTTATTGGGCAACTCCCATAACTAAAAACCCCACATGATTATATGTGAGCGTCAGAACTTACATAAGTGCTCAGCACTTTTTGCACAAAAAAGGGACTGAGCTCAAACAAGTGCTTAGCACTCTTTTTCAAATAAAAATAAAACTGAGTGGACCAAGCCCAAGTTGGTTAGATCCCTTGAGAGTAGAAACTCCTTAATTCAGATCAACCGAGCACATCTGCTCATTACTTCCCAAACTGATCTTAGTCCCATATACGACTATCGATCTTCCAACTGATGATATCCCAAAACGATATTCGTCCCACATTCCCCTGAGGAAATCTTAGTCTCAAAATACGACTAATGATCCCTGGGTTTAACATTAATCCCTTTTCCCTCAATTATGGGATTGGTTCAAGGGTACATCTCTCTACACCTCTGATACATGTCGTTGTAATTCCTCAACGTCTTCAGAGAGGTGGCGGGTCCCGACAACCAAATGCTTTTTGGTGCACTTCCCAAACTGACGTGCACATCCCAAATCAAACCACATCCCAAACTGGATGCATCCCATATCATCGTTGTTCATCCCGTCACGTAACAAATACACGTGCACGCAAGATGGACAATGGACCGAAATGTCCTTAAACTAACAACGGACCGTAACGTTCTTAAACTAAAATCTCACCACCAAAATGGCGATAATGGACCGAAACGTCCTTAAACCAAAACAATGGAGCCCAAATGCTCTCTTGTTGGATCTGAAATAAAAATGATCCTGAAACCCCGTTAAGTAGATTTTAGTCTCAAATTAGACTAACATATCCTTAAGAAAAAACCAACCGAGCCCCCAAATGCTCACATACGTTTAAGTCAATCGTAATCCTAAAATATATTAACGGTCCATAAATAAAAACCCCAAATCTAAGAAATACGGATTTAGACTAATCCACGCCCTACGGGCGACAACATAAATTAGTCTCCGTATACAATCCACGGGAAACCTAAACAAATAAAAACACACACGACACGAAGTGAACTTCAGGAGGAGGAGAAAGTGGTTATCGCGATGCGGTAACGTAATTAACTGCAGAAGCTTGTGCATGCAGGGAAAAGCGCCTCCACAATCAAAAACCCCTCACAAACGAGGTGAAATCCGACGAAATCTGCTACAATGGACGCATCCGTCCAGACCTCGGATATAAAGTGCCATAAATCAACTTGGCATCTTCGGAGAGGTGGACGGATAAATTCAAATAGCATCTACCCTCAAATTCAAGAAAGATGATCCATCCCGGTTCGTCTCCGTTTTCGGCGGTAAACAGATTCTGGCACGCCCGGTGGGACCTTTTCCTATTTCCACTCCACACTTCGTGTGTCATATTTCGTGAAAAAAATCATGGTTTGCTATGGTTGCCCTTGTATTCGAGGTACTAAGATTTAGTGTCTTGTTCCTGTGCAGAAAGAAGAAGTGAACATCAATGGTTTCCCACCGCACAAACTGCAACAACAACTCCCGGTCCTCCCCAACGGGAGGGGTGATATATGGGCCCAATGCGGCCTCCATCTTTTCAATGTCGGTGGGGTAGGTAACTCAAGCCACCACTGGATTGTTCTTCGGGACCATGCTCCCGCCAGCGAGTTTCAGCGCCCCTGTGCCACCATAGGAAGCTCCCAAGAAGTCGGTCTTCAATCGACTTGCAACCACCACGGCCCCTCTCAACGGGTCGTATAAGCCCGCTACCTCAGCCTTCAACAGGCTGAGTCGAAGCTCAAATGGGCCCGCAAAGAGGCTCGCGATACCTAAAGGGGCTATCCCGAAACGGATAGTCCCCCAAACTCTTGCTACGGGCGAAGTCATCAGAATTGCTTCCCCTGCCAGAAAGTCAGCCTTTGAAAGATTGGTCATTCCCTCTCAACGGACGTCGATCTTCAACAGGCTAGCACCAGCAACAGTCCCTAACCAAAGTAGGGGGTACAACGGAGCCACTTCAACAACTGAGGTGGCCCCATCTGCAAGGCACGCTCGATGTCGCCACTGGCGCCGAGTGAGAACAGCTAGAGGTAACTCCCCCTCCGGACCCACCCCACCAGCTCCAATGGTGGAAGTTGACGCTGTTGTTCCAACCGGGAACAGCTTTGAACCCCTTAGGAGGGTGCGAAAGAACTCCCCAAGCGCGGTGTTGAAGAAATCTCCACTTCCTGCTGAAAACATGACACAGGAAAAATCGAAGCAGTCCCCTCAACGGCTCTCCTCCCAAATCCAAAAGGTCTGGCAGAAAGTCCAAGACTCTGTGATCAACAAAGACTACTCTCGTCAACCGGAGAAAATGAAGGTTCGATAAGAGGAAAATCATCCCTCCAGCATACAGCGAGGGATTTCTTTCACACAGGCGCCTGCTACAATGGCTCCTTCAACTTCGACCTCCTGCAAAAAGAGAAGCCGGAGAATCTCCCACCACCGGCGGCAAATCCCAAAGGTGATGGATCCAAACGCCCCAAGTCTGGGGGCATGATCGTACACACGGTTTACATGGCTTCCGGGAAAGAGGAAAGCCGCGCTTTCATGGGTCATCAACTGAAAACTCGGTCGTTAACAAAGGCTCAGGAGCAACAACAAAAGCTCTAGAATATGGTGAAAAAAATGGAAGCACTCACCGAACAGAAAGAAAATCCGGAGTCAGCATCAGAACAACTCCAGGAGCAGGAGACCGATACGGAGTTCATACGAAGGGTACTGGAAAGAAAGGATAAGGAGGCCGCAGAACAGGCTGCTAATATAAAGCATATGGCGCTCCTGTTCCAAGACATGGTTGGAATGATGATCCAGCCAGAACCTCCAGCTGAAGACCCGCTGATAATTATCGAGGACGACAGAGGGGAAACACCAAACCCCCTTCCAGCTTTATCGGCAGCCAGGGAGGAAACGATCTCAAAAGCTGCCCTTGATGATTACATAGCTCATCAAATAAGAGCTCATCAGGCAAGCGAAGTGACTGGCCAAGTCGTCAGAACCGGGCGACCGTACCCAGGCCGGTACGATCAAATCAAATACCCGCCGGGATATACGATCCCCGAATTCCATGTGTACAAAGGGACAGGAAACCCGCATCAGCTTGTCGCTCAGTTCAGAGCTTTATGCGGCAATACTGGAGGCGATGACAAATTGCTGCTTCGCCAGTTCGTTGGCAGCTTGTCAAAGACGGCGTTTGAATGGTACTCAGAGCTCCCAAATGACTCTGTCAAAACATTCACGGAAATGGAATTGATGTTCACGCAGCGGTTTTCCAGCGCAAGCGAGCGCACCCCAATCACGGCATTAATCAATACTAGGATGAAGCCAGGAGAGACCTGGGTTCAATACACGATCCGGTGGCAGAACCTATGGTCAAAATGCGAACAACGCATTGAAAAAGCTCCTGCCGTGGGCATGTTCATAGAGACTCTGGATCTTCAAGCAACAGTGTCCCAGTTCATGACGTTCTTTAAGCCGACCACCTTCCAGGCTCTGATCGACAAGTTGGCCCAAATGGACCTGATGGGCCACGGACCTTCCTCTTCAAAAATGGACCCTCGGAATGTAAAAGGTAAAGGGAAAGCGGCCTTCGTTGCCAACACTCAACAACAACCGAGTGGCCCGAATCCGGTTGCTAGCCAAAACAAGGCGTGCCCGCGCCAATCCCTGGAAGAGAAGCTAGGACGCGCTTACTCATTTCCCCGTGATAAAACAAGGAGACTGTTCGAACCAGCAGTACGCAACAAACTCATCACTCTGCCGGACCCAAAACGTCCACTGCAGCCCGGTGACGTCGACAATCCCAACTATTGCTCCTATCACCGAGCAATAGGTCATCCCCTTGAAGACTGCTTCACCTTCAAAGACTGAGTCGAAGACCAGTATCAACAAGGCAAGTTCGCTTTGTCCGACAGCTGGAGGGTAACCCCGCCGCAAAAGCATGAGCCAAAGAGGACCTATACCGTGAGGACAGGACAAGCTCAACGTCAAGAATGGAAGTAAACCCATAACTGCCATGTAGTAACACTCTCAAAGGAGAGAGGGCACGAGACTATAGATGACTCCTTCAGGTGCTTCATAAATGAAGACGATGATGAGGTGATCTCAGAGTTTCCACCAGTACCAAAAGAGCTCGAAGATGGAATACACACTACGGTGGACAACCTGAGGAAAATCGACTTGGGGACGGAAAACAAGCCGAGACCCACGTTCGTCAGTGAGCTGTTGTCTAAAAAACAGGTCGCCACACTAAAGGACGTGCTTATGCAATATAAAAACTACTTCGCATGGAACTATTCCGAGATGCCAGGACTGGATCCAAAAATAGCGGTGCAGAAACTGGCTATATCGCCGAATGTCAAGCCAGTTAAACAGGCGCCAAGAAGAATCCGGCTCGAACTCAAGATGAGTTCAATGTCGAAGTCAAGAAACTAATTGACTCCGGCTTCATCCAAGAAGTTCAGTATCCCGACTGGATTGCCAACATTGTTCCAGTGATGAAGAAAAATGGAACGGTGCGCATCTGCGTGGACTTTCGTGACCTTAACAAAGCTTGTTCGAATGATGACTTCCCAGTACCTGTTACCGAGCTGATGATCGATAACACGTCCACCCATGAGGTCTTCTTCTTCATGGATGGATCTTCAGGCTACAATCAAATAAAAATGTATCCTGAAGACCAAAAGCACACCGCCTTCCGAACTCTGCTGGGCATATTCTTCTATAAGGTGATGCCCTTCGGTTTGAAGAACACAGGTGCTACCTACCAGAGGGCCATGATGAAGTTCTTCGATGACCTCATACATGAAATTGTCGAATACTATATTTATGACCTTGTGGAGAAAAGCAAATCATACGAGGAGCACTGGGAACATCTGAACATAGTGTTCCAGCGTCATCGGAAATACAATCTAAAGATGAATCCTCTGAAATGCGCGTTTTGAGTCTCCTCAGGAAAATTCCTGGGATTCAACATACGACACCGAGGCATCGAAATAGACCCATCAAAGATTAAGGCGATTATGAAAATGCCCACACCAAGAACTCTCAAACAACTGCGGTCTCTCCAAGGAAAGCTCGCGTATATCCGGCGGTTCATAGCCAACCTCTCCGGCAAATTCTGCCCCTACAACCATCTAATGAAGAAGGGGACCTCGTTCGTTTGGGATCATAAATACCAAAGTGCACTGGACGAAATATATCAATACCTGCAAAACCCACCGGTACTGACCGCTCTGGTTAAGTGAAAGCCCCTTATCCTGTACACAATGGCCGTTGAAGGTTCTCTAGACGCGCTATGTGCGCAGGAGAACGATCAAGGAAAGGAGAGAGCTCTCAACTATTTGAGTCGAGTTCACCTGGGGGCAGAAAACTACTCCCCCATCGAAAAGCATTGTCTGTCACTGATCTTCGCGATAACGAAGCCCAGGCACTACGCCTTGTCACATGAGGTCCATCTCATATCAAAGGTGGTTCATCTCAAATATCTAATGTCAAGGTCCATACTAACAGGAAGGCTTGCCAAATGGGCCCTCCTCTTGATGGAGTTCTCGATAACGTTTCGACCACTCAAGGCAGTGAAAGGTCATCCCCGACTTTCTCGCTGAGGATCCAATACCAGTCGATTCTCCCTTAAATTGCAAATTGCCAGACGAACACGCGTTCGACATAATCGAAGGGGAGGAGGAAGGAAATAATGTCCAATGGGAACTCTACTTCGATGGAGCATCTTCCATGAATAAGCGGAAGCATAACGCCCCTATAATCAAACTCGGGTGGGCCTCATCTTAGTGACTCCGTAAGGAGGGATAATGCGTTTCCCTCTTTCCTTAACGGAACCAAGAACAAACAACGAGGCTGAATATGAAGCTTTGATAGCGGGTCTTAAGATCGATGTCGATATGGGAATCGAAAACCTCCTTATATATGGAGACTCCCAGCTGGTTGTTAGCCAAGTAAATGGCGACTATCAGACGTGCAAGCCAGAACTGATCAAGTATGGTGAAAGAGTACAGCAACTGCTGACACAAATCCCCACCTACATCCTGGAAATCATATCGCGTGTGGAAAATAGCAAGGTGGATGAATTATCCAAGCTTGCTAAGGAGCTGGCTGACGAAAACCTCGATGACATAAGGATCGTTGTGCAAAGCCGCCGGGTTCTCGCGCCAGCAGAAATTTCTTCAGAGGATTCAATGGAGCCATCTAAAGGAAAAGAAACGACCAAACAAGTAGTCCTTCAAATAAAAGACGAAGAAAAGGTCAAGGATTGGAGGGAAGTCTTCATAAACTACTTCAAATCCCATCGAACGCCCGAAAACGCGTCGTCAAGACGTCAGCTCATAAAACGGGCTCTGTCTTTTGCTTTCATCAATGATACTCTATACAAGAGATCGCTTGACGATTTGTGGCTAAAGTTCTTAGGGCCAAGAGAAGCAAGGATAGTCGTTCAAGAAATTCACGATGGACTCTGCGGTTCTCATCAAGCCGGGCCAAAGATGAAGCTGAAGATCAAAAGAATGGGTTACTATTGGCGTACAATGATTCAGGACTGTCTCAAATATGCGAAGCAGTGTCACTCATGCTAGATCCACAGGGACTTCATCTACCAACATCCAAATCCGCTACACCCAACAGTAGCCAGCTGGCCGTTCGAAATATGGGGAACCGACATAATTGGCCCCATCGAACCAGCATCATCCAAGAGACACTGGTTCATACTTGCCACGACCGATTACTTTTCTAAGTGGGCGGAAGCAATACCACTAAGAGAAGAGAAGATGGAGAACATTGTCCAGTTCTTTAAGACACATGTCATCTACCGGTTTGGCACTCCGGGACGAATAATCTCGGATAATGAATCAGCCTACAGGAGCCATAAAATCAGCCGCTTCGCAGAACAACATAAAATAGACTGGAGATACTCCTCTGTCTATAATTCTCGTGCCAACGATCTAGCTGAAGCTTTCAACAAGACCTTGACCAAGATTATAAAGAAAACGGCGTCCAAAAATAAAAAGGACTGGCACGAGAGACTGCACGAAGCTCTCTAGGCATACTGAACGACGTTCAAAATGGCTACGAATACAACACCATACGCATTGGTATTCGGCACTGAAGCAGTCCTTCCTTTGGAAATAGAACTCCCTTCTCTCCGAGTAGCGGTTCGATACGAGCTAACAGATGACGAAAATGCCCAGCTTTGGCTTGAGGAGCTCGACGCCCTCGATGAAACTCGCCTCATGGAGTAACAAAACCTAGAAGCTTATAAGGCAAGGATGACGCGCTCATACGAAAAACTGACTAGGCCGAGAACATTCCGCCAAGGAGAACTCATGTTAGTCGTCAAAAGACCTATGATCCCCAATCGTGCAAAACGGGAGCAATTTGAGCTAAACTATGAAGGACCATACATCATAGACAGGGTCTATCAAGGTGGGGCATATTTGCTCATGGATATGCATGGCGAAAGACCCTTCCGGCCAATAAACGGCCGATTCCTGAAGAAATACCATGCTTGACGAGTCACGACTTAAGCCAATGATATATGACGACGCTCGTGTCCGCTCTCTACTTCCTGAGTCAAAACTCTAAGTGGTATTCGGAAAAGCTTCACCTCAAAAATGGTGATAATGGACCGAGATGTCCTTAAACTAACAACGGACCATAATGTCCTTAAACTAAAACTTCACCCTGAAAATGGTGACAATGGACCGTAATGTTCTTAAACTAAAACTTCGCCTCCAAAATGGCGATAATGGACCGAGATTTCCCTAAACTAACAATGGACCGGAATGTCTTTAAACTAGCGCGTCGCCTCAAACACGGCGATAATGGACCGAAATGTCCCTAACTAGTGCCCCGCCTCAAACATGGCGCATCGACCCAAATACGGCGATATCCTCTCTTGAGATCTATATTGCAATCAAAGCTCTAATAGCGAAGACTGCAACTCAAGTCCCGCTGGCTACACAGCTACTCCAGCGGTGAAGTCACCCCTAAATTCCCATTGGCAAACAGATGGTTGTTAAAAAAACGGTATGTCCAAAAGCAAGATAGGCATGGATGAAAACCCGAAAGGGCACCGTGAGTAAAAACAGCAAGGCTACCGGTGAGCTTGTAAAAACCCGAAAAGGCGCAATCTCGTAAAATTTTCACTTACGAGATCCTCTCGACTAGTAAGGAGAACCCCCCTTGTGAGACCCTCACGGCTCATAGGATTCAAAGTCTTAAGTTACAGGGATCCAAACCTATTCTTAAGCCGTCGTATTCTCCATGTTGCCCTACACGCAATCCAATATTGGCCCATGTATACAATCCACGGGCAGAAATAAACGATTTCCCCGCCAAGTTCAACCAATGACGAGGAATGTCCTCGTATGGTGAATGACACTTATAAGTCCTCTCGACTTATAATGAGAAAATACTCTTATAAGATCCTTACGACTTATTAGAGAAAACACACTTAGAAGTCCTCACGACTTCTAAGGAGAACATACACCTACGAGATCCTCATGAGTCGTAGGGAGAAATACCTTTATGAGACCCTTACAGCTCATAAAGTCAAAAGGTCTTATTCAGCAGGATCCTAACCCTGTTTACTAAGCCACCTTTGTTCAAATCAGCAAAGGCAAATGATGATTCGCTCCTAGAAATATCTCAGTTGCAGCGATGCTGATGCCTAAATCGGTGTCAAACTCCAAATTCTGTCACGGCAAATGATGATTCACTCCTAGCAATATTCCAGTTGCAACGATGTTGATGCCTGAACAGGTGTCAATTTTCAAGTCCTTTCACGGCAAATGATAATTTGATCCTGGCAATATTCCAGTCGCAGCGATACTGATGCCAGGATTGGTATCAGATCTCAAGTTCTATACTTGCAACAAAAATCAGTGAACAAAAAAAGATGCATATGAAATAGCCGAAATGATGGGGCAACTCGCAATAAACATCAGCGATAAAAAAATATATGCATATGAAATAGCCGAAATGTTTGGGCCACTCGCAATAAAAATAGCGAGTAAAATATATAAATAGCCGAAATGATTGGGCACCACGATAAATAACCGAACTGATTGGGCAATCGCGACTTTCGCGATATGAAAAGATGAAAAGATAGAGCATCGCGGAAATAAAAAATAAAATAAAATTTCTTTGGCCCTACAGGTGAGTCCAAATCAACCCCCGTATACAATCCATAGGCATAAACGAAAAGGAAACCATATTTTCCTACCAGGCTCCGTCAAAAGGAGAGCCAAGTCTTGATGGTTCACAAAACAAGCTAAAGAAAAATTCAACATTCATCTCCTCACAGCAGACACAATGTCAACAACGGCGTTCCTTCTCACTCCAGCAGTATGCAGACGCGACGTAAACAAAGACTCCAGGGTCAAAACAAAACGGAGCCATGGCAAAATTCTTAGCTCCAAGTCTTAATGGTTCACAAAACAACCTAAAAACTACTCCGACATTCTTCTCGTTACAGCAGACGCAATGTCAACAAAGGCTCCAAAATAGCCAAATCAAAAGGAAGCGAAGGCCAAATTCCTAGTTTCAGGGTCTTGACGGCAACTCAAATAAAACCTAAAAGACTATCGGAGATTATCTCACACCAGTGCGGAGTGGTTATGACTCTTCGGGGCTCCCCAAACTGAGCCTAACCTCAAGTAAAAAGCGACATGGCAAAATTCCCAACGCTTGCTCTTCTGACGGTCAAACTGCTTAAGAAGATTACTTGAAGACGTCTTGTCCAGCCTCCAAAGGGATCATAGACACGAAAGTCGCGGGGCTACTCGAACAACAGCGTAAAGTCTGCACATCAGGGAATGCATCAGCCAACGCGACGGTACCACAGACTAAAACCCTAGTACCATAAAACCTAACGGACCTCTGTCATAAAGAGTAAGGGTTAAGTATAACGTTATGAAAAGTTTGCCTATAAGCCCAAGGGAGGTAAACTAAATAAACTCCGAAATGAGTCCATAAACTAGAGACTCCGGAATGAGTGAGTAAACTACAAACTCAGAAATGAGTCCATAAACTAGAAACTCCGAAATGAGTGAATAAACTACAGGCTCCGAAACGAGCGCATAAACTACAAACTCTGAAACAAGTAAGTAAACTATTTACCGCCACATTAAGGCATCAAGACACAGATAAGCACATAAAAAAGAATGTATGTTTTTATTCATGAATCAAAATGTTTTAGAGATACAACCAACGCAAAAAAGGGAATACAATTACAATGATTAAGAAGGAGGCGCTTTCAACAAACTGACGACCCGCTGACGCTCCCTGCAATTCCTCCTCGCGTTCAGCTACGGCGGCTAGCTCTGCTTCGATTTGAGCTCATTGTTACAAGCATGATGAAAGCTTCTCAGCAATTTCCCGTTTGGCAGTTTCGCAACTTTGCGTGACCCACTCAGTGAAGTCAAGCTTCTGCCTTAGTGCCAACCCATCAGAAATACATCGTTAGAGGTTTTCAAATATAGCTTTCAGCTGCGCGACATTCGCTTCAATTTGGGCGCGCAATTGGACGGATTCGCCGGAAGCTGTCTTATGCGCCTTTCGCCTCAGAGTCACGTCTTGTTAAAAATATCGAATGAAAGTGATACTCTGCTCGATCCACGCGGTTCACTGAGATTTCAAAGTTAATACCTCAGGAGCGAGGCACTTAAGCTCAATCTTATGCAGACAAGCCTCGATCTTCCTACAATAATCAACCCAAGAACCGACGAGGTCTTCAGTGTGGAAATTCTCCAGCGTCGCCAGCATTGGATTGACTTCTTCGGCAAAATCCGTAGCAGAAATGAGAACCTTGGCATCAAGATCCTCGATAAACTCGCTTAACATTCGCCGGCTAGTCACCGCGCCCCTAGAAGATGGACGTTTAGCGAAGGGCCCCATGGGCATGGGAATGCGGGGCTCAAAAGGAGATGAAGCCGGTGTAATTGCTGCAAAATAAATTACGGTCAGATTTCAACTTGAAAGACAAAGAAGACACCTGACGGACGAAATCTACCGTACCACATGTTGAAGGTGGCAAAATAGGGAGCTCCGGAGGCTTGACTATTCCTTCGCTCTCTCCTTATACTGGGGTCAATATAAGGAAGGCTTATCAGCAGAAATTTTACTTACAAAAAGGAGAAACATTAAACAAAGAATATACTTACCACTGCTGGAAAAGGGAACGACTTCCGATTGGAAGGAAAAGTGCGGGTGTAGCACTTGGTATAAGTAGTCAAAGAGCACTCCTGCATGGTTGCGACAATATATGTTTAAGGCAAAGAAAATTGGTATCTACAATAAAGCAACTAAATGAGAAACCCTTACCTTCCAAAACTCGGGGAGGCACAGAAGGAACCATGACGGTCAAGGCAGCGGCCGGCGGTAATTCTTCGGCTAGTACAACTTCAGGGTTTATTGCGCCTATGCTCAAGACAAAGGAAATATCATCATAGACGCTTAGCAGAATTAAAAAACTCCAAGATAATAACCCAAGGAATACCTGACAAGTCAGAAACTGAAACCGTGCCCGAACCATCACCAACTGTGACAACTTCTTCGGTTTCCATTGGGAAAGAAGATTCAACGCCCACAGCTTCATCCCTTGAGGGCTGTCGTAACGCTTGCATCATCCGCCGATATCAAAGATCCACAGGGGAAAAGAGCTGCAGTTGGAACGGTCCCAGAGTACAGAGAAAGATTGGACACTTCATGCTTTTTAGTTGCCAACGCTTCACCTATCACGCCGTCATCCAAATTTGGTCCTGTAAATAAAAATGCGTATGTTAAATAAATAGACAGGGGGGAGCTATTATTAAGGACCGTGCGTTGTTCTTCCTTGAAGTAGTCATTCACTATCTTCACGAGCTATACGCGCAATCTGTCTATGGGCAGTAGAAAGGGCAGAATGAACGTCCACCGAAGGAATATCAGCAGGCGGAACATTGCTTGAGCCTGCACCCACGGACAAGACAGCGTCGCTTTCCCTTGCCGCATGCTTTCTGTGCTTCCTCTCAGCCTGAGCCGTGAGAACCGACCTCCTTAAAACTTCCGACATAGGGACGTCGTCGTCCGAACCGAGATCTGCCTCTGGATCCACTATGGCGTCCATCATTGGCTGCTTCAGCAACGCCTTCTGTAGTGGCTTTGGAATGGCCTCGATCGTAGTCGGTGGCTCTGGAAGCTTTTCTGCGTCACCGCATGGGATTGGAATTACACTTAGAACAACCTGGGTTTTGGTAGTCCCTACAGCAAGATAAAGAAAAGAGTCAGACCATGAATATAAGGAACTAAAAGAGAAAAGGTGTAGTGAAGCGAATTATACCAAGACCCAAGGTGGCGTGAAGCCTCTCTTCCTCCTCAAACGTCTTATGGGAAGCCGCGAGAGCCTCTCCGGCAGAAATACCTATTAAAGAAGAGAGCGTTAATAAAGCATAATAAGGGGAGAAGGGATAGATACAGAAGAATGTAAATGAAGTATACCCGACTCCGCAATAGAGACCAACGCTGCTTCCTCGCGGGCCACTCGCTCACAAGCTGCGAGGGCAGCCTGAAGATCAGTATCAATTGCAGGCGTGTCAAACAAACCCTCATTGGTGCCATATTCACACAAGCCCTCACTGTAGGGAGCATGGGGCTCCTGGCCGAATACGACATCAGCAAAGAATAGAGATTTCTTTTTCTTCTGCGAACTGACACCAACAGCCGACGATAAAAGCTTTCGCTTGACAGGCTTCTTCGGACGGCGGGTCCCGATCTCCGAACCAATGCCCGATTCCAGGGACACTGTGGCTACCGCAGTCACGGGAACATCCGGCCGAAGCTTATCAGGAAAAGCTCGAGGGGTTATAGTCGTAGTGATTTCTCTTAAAGAAGGGTGAACGACTGCACGTCGCTTCAAAGGGACCGCTGGATTGCCGGTTGGGATAGCATCCTTGTGATCGAGTAACAGCCACTTCTCCTCTCTGATAACAGCACACGTCGTATAATGGTACCACGCCACGTGAGCATTCGAAGATTTCGGCTCACTAACCAGGAAATGGGACCCCGTATTTAATCACATAAAATGATGCATCGCGCTGTGAATACCTTCCTCCGTAGCAACCGGCTCGACTAAAAACGCCTCAAGAGGAACACCTTAATTATAACCCAATTGTTGAGCGAAGCGGTGCGGGTTGTACCTCATTAACAGCACCGAGGCGTTATGTCTAAACACTAGGAAGCCCGGCCTGATAGAAAACAGGTGCATGACCTCCCGAGCCCTCAACGCAGAAGCCCCATCCTTAAAAGTATCGTGCAACGGTTGGACCAGCTTGGTGGATTCTTTGCCGATAGTTAAGACTCCATCGACAAAGGTCATACTGTCCCCAACCACGCGTGGTAGAAGGAGTAATCGTCGAGCCTCTCGCTGTGACGGGTCTGGAGCGGAAGCGTCAACTAGATGCATGACCCGGGGGAAGTTGTAGCTTTCGTAGAATCGGTGTCGTTTATGAACACAAAAAGCACCCAGCACGTGCATCTCGACCCATGATGTGAAGTAATGCAATAGGAGATACATGGGCTTTACCCCCGGCTGAGTAGTGTGGGCCGCTAAACTCAGGCCGTGGTATAGGTGAGCTAACCCGGCAATCCCAACAGCCACGCGCGTCCCTGAAATGATGCGATGACCCGGATAAAAAACAGATAGCCTCATGTAACAGGGGTGCGTCGGAAGCGCGAACCAACTCAGCTACAGGCCAATGAACGCCAAAAAGAACGCCCCTTCGTCAACACCCGGGGCGGCTATCTCTGCAAAGGGGATGACTGGAGTGTCTGGAATAAAGAAATTCTTTAGTCCCATCTCCGCCATCGGCAAATTATACAAACCAAATCCGAACGGGTCATCGAGTTTGGCAAATTTCGCAGCCTGTTTAGACAGAACTTCCGGACAAAGAAAGCGGGCGATAAAATCCGCAAAGCTAACCCCGTGACCACCAGACTCTAGGAATAAATTCTCATACATGTTCAATACCTTGATCAAGCTGGGGAACTGATATTGAACGGTGTTCTCCGGGGTAAGGTCCATTACCGCTAACTTAGTGGAAAAGATGTACTCATCGGGGGAGGTATCTCCTTATAGTGCTCCCCTCTGACGGGTAAACCGGAGATCTCCGCGAACTCTTCTAATGAAATCGAAACCTCCCGGTCTGATAAGAGAAAGGTATGGGTCGGGATGTTTCATTGTTCCAGAAAGGACTTGATCCACCACACATGAGGAGCGTGGTAGTGAAAGAGGGACGCATAGATTGCGAGGTACAACCCGATCTTTAATAGCAGTGACTTCTTGGCTGACAGGATATACCGGGCCCACTGTAGATAGCGGCCAAATGACGTGGAGTCAATCCTATCATGTAAACTTTCCCTCAAGGGCGCGACTCTCCTTGGCATATACGTCACCCCAAAATGTCCAAGGCCATCGGTGGTTGTACGGGTATTGATGCCATGGAAGGCTGAAGGAGGCCTTCCGAGGTCCATTTGACCTCTTCTATGGCGTAAGTCACTTGAGGCGAGTCAGCGTAATGAATCGCTGGGATTGGCTCCGAAGGCGCTGCACAAGAAAAACTGCGCCGACCTCGAATAATCTGACTATACCATGACCCCACCGGTGAAGAGATTTTTGCTCTGGGTCATAATCCTTAATAAGCGCGAAGACATCCTGATCTACGATCATGTCGGCAAAAGCCCTTTCCGAACGTACGAAGGGAAAAGAGGAATCGAAATCCATAGTACTTGCACAAAAAGAGAGGAGTCAGCTATTGACGCGATGGTTAAGGCCTTAGCATTCTTTGTCACTTAGAATTGTACTGCGCCACAGTTAGAAAAAAAAAGGACAGGGGCACCACAAAATCAAGGTGACTCCCCATCAATGATGGGGCAGTCACTCATTAAAAATAGAATCCAAAAGGATTCTCATTTAATGAGAAAACATCATTGGACTCGGGAGTTAAACTCCCTCGAGAACTATGTTATGCAAACAGATTTCAAATATGCTAAGAAAATTAGAGAGGGAATAAAATTCCCAAAAATTTTCAGAGCCAAGCTCTGTAGAACAATGGGATAACATCCTAGAACCGTTAAAAGTAAAGCTTTCTAACAGGATAAAACCACAAAGATATTCAAGATCCACAAGAAAGAAAAAAATCTTAGAACACTAAGAGATCTTTGTAAAAGAATAGCAAAGCTCTGTTAATGGGTTAAAACCCTAGAACATGAAGAGATTCCTTCAAGAGTTTGGTCATAATCCTTACCAAATTTTGACAGAATTTTGACTCTAAAAGAGTTTCCTTGGACAGAGATATGAGCTCTGGAAAGAGAATTAAATTCTCGGAGAAAGAAGGCTAGGGAAGATGAACAGCAGTCATCTCAAGGGCCAAAGGCCATACTTATAGACATAGGAAGACAGTTCAACATCCAAAAAGATCAAACAGTGGAAAAGGTGCCACCGCTGCACTCACGTGTGAGCCATGTGAGCGCAACGGTAAGGGGCATTTTTTTCCCCCAATAAAAAATCAAAGCTCTGTTCAAAATTCAAGAGGAGGCGCCTCACGTACCATCCACGAGGGTGCCAGAGTTAAAAACTCTTATATGAGCGGCGCCGGTACACAAAGCAAACAAAAATATTAAGCAGCGCCCACGTGCACAACACGTGAGCGCCGACACCCCGTAGAATTAAATTCTACTCTTTGTTAAACAGAGCCGTCGGATAAAAGATCCAACGGAGATGATAAATCATCAGGATGCAGAATTAAATTCTGTTTAGAGGAAATATTACTCAAATTTTTCTAAACAAGAAAGACCGCCCTCTGTAAAACATAGTACCGTTGGATTAAAAATCTAATGGTGATTAAAGAATCACCAATCTACAGATTAAATTCTGTATGGGTAAATATTTCCCTAATCTTGTTAAAAATAAGAAAATACTTTCTATAAAACAGAAGTCCTTGGATCAAAGATCCAACGGTGGGTAAAATCCCCAAATCATTTGGGATCTCTTAATGAGAGATTTCCTCGGAGCTAATCAACAAACTGCCCCTACTATATAAACGACCCAAGACTTCAAGTCTGAGAAGGACGAACCCTCCATAAGCTTAAAAAAAGAGAGAAAGCATCAAAAGAATAGAGAATTAAATTCTCGAGGAAGAAAAACTCTCTTCTTGGAAATTTTAGGTAAATAAAAGTAAATAAAAATCATGTGGATCATTCAAGAAAGAAAAGAGAGAGCTCGGTACCCAGCACCCCACGTGTCCCTCACGTGGGCGCTACAAGAGTGCCTAGCACACATTGAGCGGCGCTCAGCACCTAGTACCCCACGTACCCCTCACGTGGGGGCCACAGAATAAAAAGATCTCAGAGAGTGGCGCTCATCGCCCAGCACCCCACATGCCTCTCACGTGGGCGCTACAAAAGAACTCAGGAGTGCTTAGCACTCAGTGGGTGGTGCTCAGCGCCCAACGCTCCACGTGCCTCTCATGTGGGTGCTACAAAAGGACTCAGGAGTGCATAGCACTCAGTTGGTGACGCTCAGCACCCAGCGCCCCATGTGCCTTTCACGTGGGCACTAAGAAAGAACTCGAGAGTGCTTAGCACTCACTAGGCAGTGCTTAGCACTCACTAGGCAGCGCCTAGCGCCTCACGTGCTTCGCACGTGGGCGCCATAAAGAGTGCTTAGCACTCCATATAAAGACAAAATGGGTAAAGTGTTTAACACTTATTGGGCAACTCCTATGACTAAAAACCCCACATGGTTATATGTGAGCGTCAGAACTTACATAAGTGCTCAGCACTTTTTGCACAAAAAAAGGACTGGGCCCAAACAAGTGATTAGCACTCTTTTTCAAATAAAAAGAAAACTAAGTGGACCAAGCCCAAGTTGGTTAGGTCCCTTGCGAGTAGAAACTCCTTAATTCAGATCAACCGAGCGCATATGCTCACTACTTCCCAAACTGATCTTAGTCCCAAATACGACTATCGATCTTCCAACTAATGATATCCCAAAACGATATTCGTCCCACAATCCCTTGCGGAAATCTTGGCCTTAAAATACGACTAATGATCCCTGGGTTTACCATTAATCCATTTCCCCTCAATTACGTGAATTAGTTCAAGGGTATATCTCTCTACACCTCTGATACATGACGTTGTAATTCCTCTACGTCTTTAGAGAGGTGGCGGGTCTCGACAACCAACTGCTTTTTGGTGCACTTCCCAAACTGACGTGCACATCCCAAATCAAACCACATCCCAAACTGGATGTATCCCATATCATCGTTGCTCATCCCGTCACGTAAAAAATACACGTGCACGCAAGATGGACAATGGACCGAAAAGTCCTTAAACTAACAACGGACCGTAACGTCCTTAAATTAAAATCTCACCTCCAAAATGGCGATAATGGACTGAAACATCCTTAAACTAAAACAATGGAGCCTAAATGCTCTCTTGTTGGATCTGAAATAAAAATGATCCTGAAACCCCGTTAAGTGGATCTTAGTCTCAAATTGGACTAACGTATCCTTAACAAAAAACCAACCGAGCCCCCAAATACTCACATACGTTTTAGTCGATCTTAATCCCAAAATAGATTAACGGTCCTTAAATAAAATCCCCAAATCTAAGAAATACAGATTTAGACTAATCCACGTCCTACAGGCGACAACATAAATTAGTCTCCGTATACAATCCACGTGCAACCTAAACAAATAAAAACACACACGACACGAAGTGAATTTTAGGAGCAGGAGAAAGTGGTTACCACGATGCGGTAACGTAATTAATTGCAGAGGCTTGTGCCTGCATGGAAGAGAGTCCCCACAATCAAAAACTCCTCGCAAACGAGGGAGAATCTGACGAAGTCTGCTACAACGGCCACATCCGTCCAAACCTCCGATATACGGTGCCATAAATCAACTTGGCATTTTTGGAGAGGTGGACGGATAAATCCAAATAGTATCTGCCCCTAAATTCAGGCAATACGATCTATCCCAGTTCGTCTCTGTTTTCGGCGGTAAACAGGCAATGTCTCTATTCGACAAAGTCAAGTTACCCTCTTTCGATATATCCAACAGGGGTTGACTGGTGGGAGGAGGCTTTACTGAAGGAACTTTTGCACCCTAGAAATGAACTTTAAACTTACAAACGGGATTTTAAAAAACCTAGAGAGCAATAGTTCCAAACACATAGAATCTTGCAAAAAATATGAACTTGTAACAAGAAAAGAGACTAGCTACTATGTTTTAAGACAACAACCTTTGTAGCATCTTCAAGTGCTCCCCTTTTTAGGTTTGACTCGATGTAAGCTCCTTTGAGGTTCATGGAACAAGCTTATTGAAGATCTCCTTGGTTCTAGATAGATCCACCTTGAGAGTTCTTCACTTTGGCTCCACACTTCAACCTTGAAGTGAACTAAGATAAAAATTTTGCTAGTAGTTTGAACTTAGGGTGTAGAAATCCTCTCTAAATATTTATCTCTCCTTTTTCTTTTCCTTTTCTAATTATTCTCTAAATTATGAGGAGGAAGAGAGCTTGGAGCTTGGAGAAGAGAGAGAATGGAATGAGAATTAGTAACCATTTTACAAATGGTTACTAATGCTTATCATTCTCTAAATTAATTCGAGCCTTAGGATTAAGTCTCACATCCATGTGTCAACCCTCTTCTTTCCCCTCCACTTGTCAAGCATATGAGAATGGGTAAGGATGTGCTAACCCATGGCATAGCTTAACCAAAAGAGAACCAAAGGAAAAAGAAATAAGTAATTACAGTGTATGTGTGTATATACTTGTAATTATTTTCCTATGTATTTAAAATACATTAAAAGAGAGATAAAATAAGTAGTAACAAAATACTAGTAAATATATATATCCAATATATGTATTAATCTATTTAATCCAAATTAGATTTAATATCCTTCTTTCTAAAAGACCGACTAGTATTTCAACCGTCCGATTACCATCAGTGTATCCAATACACTAGTGTTAATCGGACTCCTGCACGTACCCAGTACAGCTACTATATCATTTCACTAAAGCCGAAAACCCTCTGTGTGGAACTCTAAAGACTCGACAATACACTGACAGTGAGCTCCTAGACAAAATCTCCAGCTCATAAGTACGTCAGTGGCACTAGCTGTACGTAACGGTTATCTAGGTATCTATCGAAAAGAAGATCGACAAGCAAACTTGTCCGAACGCCTAACTGAGCCTATCAGTGATATTCATCGTGCAGTCCAGTCTGTTCGTCTGAGAGTATTGCATATTAAGTCTAGGGGGTTGGTAAACGTCATACTCCTAATAACCTGATAAGTCTTGCCGATATCAAGTCCATCACCTAACGAGAAACTACTGATCCCATCAGTAAATCTCATCTGCTTAGACTTAGTTCTTATGGTGATGGCCAACCGTACACAGAGCGATATTGACTTCCAATACCGGGAGATATGAATCTCTTCTATCACTCACTGCCTTCAAGTGCTTTGTGACTGCACCCAACTACTACCTGTTTGCATGACTTTTTAAAGTTATGCTAAGGTAGTATCAAAGTACAGTGGGAACAGACTCAAGATTATTGAGGTAAAAATTTACACCCCTGTTGACCAAGTCAAAATCAAAGTCAACCCCAAGCCAAGTGGGCCAATGCCCGGAGCAAGCCCGAACATGAAGCAGCCGGCCTCCCCCCATGCTAAAATAAAAATTTTGTAATAAATAATTTTGTTATATTTCTTGTATTTTTATTTTATGAATAAATGTAAGAAAATGGGCATAAAGCCAAATTTTTGTAAAGCCCATGGCTTATGTGCAAAAAGAAATACCACATGAGATATGGGATGGGCAAATGCCATTTTTGTAAAGCCCAAGGGGCTATATGTAAAGTGTTTAGCCTTTAAAGGCAAAGATAATGAAAATATCCCAACAACTTTTTCTCTCTCCAAAAAAAGAATCAACATCTGTGATCTTCTCCTTCCTCAAGGTTCTAAACCTTCTTCTTTCTTTTGATTTAAATCAGGAGTTTTACTCTTTCTTTTCCAAAACTAAATAGTTTTTCACCACGAAACCCACAAAGGGGAGCTCGGATCTTCCATCAAATCTTAAAAATGAGGGATTTTTAAAATCTCACCCCTCTTGTTCTTCAAGATCCGGCCAACAGAGGAGGAAGAAGGAGACCCACCTCTAAAGACCCCACTTTGGGGAAGATCCAGGGCTCCAGAGGGAGAAGCCCCCTTCATCAGCTTCAAAATATCTTAGGAGTTTAACTCCTCATATATAATACACACACACACACACACACACACACACAAAATAATAAGTGTTCCTTTTTGGGAGTACAACTCCCATTGTAGGGACCAAGTCTCTTTTGCCTCATGAGGCACTAGCGCCCAAAGCGCTAGCGCCCTTGCTCTAGCGCCCGAGCGCCCACTTTCCTGGCACGTGAGGCGCTAGAGCCCATGCGCTCAAAGCGCTAGCGCCCGAGCGCCCACGTGCCTGGCATGTGAGGCGCTAGCGCCCTTGCGCTTAAAGCGCTAGCGCCCGAGCGCCCACGTGCCTGGCATGTGAAGCGCTAGCGCCCTTGCGCTCAAAGCGCTAGCACCCAAAGCGCTAGTGCTTGAATGCCCACGTACCTGGCACGTGAGGCGCTAGTGCCAAAAGCGCTAGCGCCCTGGCACTCAAAGCACTAGCGCCCTGGCGCTTTCTCTTACGCATCCTTTAGATGCCCTTTCCCCTACACACACACACACACACATACACTCCACACTAAATATACCTTCCCCGTGAAAACTCTGCGGGGCTCCCGATATATCCAAAACCCCTTCAAAACACAACACTGCACATTGAGTTTGCATGACCAGTTCAACCGGTCAATCGGAGGTTCTCTCGCTCCAAATGCGAGGGGTAATTAACGGCAGCTTAGTCCGCGGCTGCCGGAGATTCGGATCCCCACAAATAATAAACCCCAGCCTACCCTAGGCAGGGGGAATCTGTAATGTTCCTGACAAGCGCGCGTATATTCCCATCTCATTGGGATGACGAAAAACACCCTACAGATTCTAGCACGCCCGGTGGGAAATTTCTTTCCTCCCATATTTCGGGTTAAACATTCATGCGAACTCAATCAATATACATATCTATATTTATACTAAAATAATGCTCTTTCATGCAGGTCTTCAAGCAATCAACTTTCAATGACAATGTCTCCCAAGATGAATTCAGCTTCCAACGCGACCCCGATCTCGTACGTGGTTAAGGTCAATGCTCGTGTGGTTCTCCCCGCAAGCCTCAGTCGACAGTGGGAGGAACTGCCTCGCCAGTTTGGCTTCATCATCATCTACCCTGCTGGAAGCGCTCATCTGGCAGAAATCCCGGCAAAACAGGCGGCCAAGCCAGTCTCAAGGGGAAAGAGGCCGAATGTCGTGATCGCCAAGGCACCACAACTGAAACTTAAGACGGTGTCTGAATGACTCTCTGGTGCTCCAGCTGGGGGCAAGACTTCCGGTACAAAGGGCAACATCAAATGTTGCGAACAAGCTCAGGCAATGACTCTAGAAAATGCACAATCGAGCGTATCTTCAAAATCCTCCATCGCCCAGTCTACGGCGTCTTCCCGAAGAGCCAAAGTCTGCCAAATGCTTAAAGCAGAAAAGTTAAGACAAAAGCGGCTCAGGTATCGAGCCAATAAGAGAGCCAGGACTTTGGCCAAGTGGAATCTTGTGAGGTTCCAAGAGCAGGGTTACTCCATGATGACGGCTGAGTCGGCCGTAAAAATCAGCAATTCCTTCGAGCCTCTGAAGTGGGTTCAGAAAAATACTACGACCGCCAGAATCAAGAAGACAGCGGTCCGAAAGTCGCTACGAAGAGACGTGTCCCAGCCCCAACAAAAAAAATGTGACACTGTCTCTTCAAGAGTCTATCAGGCGCTCTGTGCTGCGCGAAAACAGCGGGGCAAAACCGAAAAGGAAGCGTCGGCACCATTCAAGAATCCAGCCAGGCCAGCCGCCTTCAGTCGACTGCCCGTTACCAAAACAGGAGGGTCAAGACAGCGATCCGAGAGATCAGTCACCGATAATAAAAAGGCGGTTGTATATGTTATCCATACGGTATATATGGCAGGCGGGCGCCCCAACGACAACCTTCGCAGCAAAAGAAAGGATGGGGCCACCACATCCCAAGCCCAATCTGGCTTGAATGAGGATGTCGCTTCCTAAGAACAGCCGCCTCCGCTGGATGATGAAAACCCTCTCGATGAGGAAGATAGGCAGAAGGACCCTTCGGTCCAGGCAGGGTCAAGCTCGTACAGCGAGAAAGAGACGACTTTCCTCCCCAGGACCGCGGAGCAAGAGCTGCTTCAAGAGCTTCGAAAACAGCTCAAGAGCAAAGATAAAGATATGGCCAAGCTCTATTCGAAAATTGACGACCTAACGAACATAGTGATGCAGCTTATGGCTCAAATTGCTCGAGCGCCTCCTAATCAATCATAAGTCGCTACTCATCAGCCGGGTGATGACAATCCGAAGCAGCCAATGCCTGTTCCTTTGGGTCCAAGACTGGTCAAGCCGCAAGAAAGCCGGCCACATTCCGCTTCTGGGGACGCCTTGGCCCCAGATAGCACTATCCCGCTAACACAAGATCGGATAATGGATTTGGTCACCAGCAAAGTTAAAACATTGGTGGCCGAAGCTGAAGCTCAAAAAGAAATTGGCAGTAGTGGGCGGCCATATCCCGCACAGTACAATCTGATCGAGTTCTCGAGTGGCTACGTCATTCCTAAGTTCGGAAGATTTGACGGAACGAGAAATGCAAATCAGCACGTCGCCCACTTCAAAGCATCGTACGGAAATACAGGGGGCAATGATGCGCTCCTTCTTCGTCAGTTTGCCAACAGCCTGACCGGTGTCGCTTTTGACTGGTACGTGAGTATACCAGACGGGTCCGTCATTACCTTTGCCCAAATGGAGTCTTTGTTCCGGCAAATATTCATGAGTGTCAGTGATAAAATCTCCATTGCCGACCTTGTGAGGACCAAGCCGGGGATGAATGAAAGCAACACCGACTTTATCGCCCGATGGCGTAATCTCACAGTCAAGTGCGGACCGCCGCTGGAGCAGGACCAGTGCGTCAGCCTTCTTATTGGGAACCTCAGCAATTGGATGGTCCCATTCTTGTGTACAACAGGCCTCAAGACGTTTAAAGAACTAACCAAGAAAGTCCAAATGCTTGAACGCTCTAAGAAAGATTCCACCCTGGACTCTTAAAGAGACAAGACTTGGAAAAGCAAGCGGGACGACAACCGTAGAAGCAAGAGTTCCAGCAGTACCAATGTCTTCAATGCGTCCGACAATGAAGAAAAGTGAAGGGCGGGCGAATCCACAACCAACCGGTTCTCGAAAGCCATTGCTGGGAGGAGATGGGCCTTCCCTAGAGGAGAAAAAGAACAAGGTTTACTCTTTCAGAAGGGACAAGGTCCGCAAGATATTCAAATATGCCTTGAACAACGGTCTACAATTGCCGGAGTTGAAAAGACCTCAAGAACCAAAAATGACCGACAATCCCCTGTATTTCCCGTACCACCGAGTAGTGAGACATGCGATCGAGGATTGTGATATCTTCAAGGACTGGGTCGAGAAGCAGTACAAGGCTGGAGAGAGCGAGCTGTCCAAAAGTGTGTTGGTGAACAATCAAGTTGCAACCACCAACTTTATACAAACAGAAGCTGAAGCCATCTGGGGACAGACAGCTGAACCCGCTGCCTTGAGCAATGAAACTGACTCACCGCAATCTCCGTGGAGTATGCACATATCTAATAAGACGAAGAAGATGCTAAAGCTACTTCGGAAAGAGCCCAGAACGGAATGGGAAGGGCAGAAGAAGCCTACCGTACCAGCTGCCAATTCGGCTCCATCAGGCTCAAAATCCAAAAAGCTCAAGAAGAAGAAAAGTGCAGCTCGACGCGAAAAAGAGTCTGCAGGGAGATCGACCATTCAAAAATATATTGATTCCCTAGAAAACTATGAACAGAAGGAAAGAACTCTAATTCAATTGAAGGAGTTCCTCCCTGTACGAGCGGCTGAAATTCTGGAGGAGTTAGAAGAAGACTCCAATGAAGAGATCCCAGTAGTAACCTGTTACGCCATCCATCTAGGCAGCGACTCTGAGGAGGAGCTCTGTTTTCCCGAAGAGGACGAAGAGCTCGCTACTAAGGCCAACCAAATCCAGCTCAAAAGCGGCAGGGCTTTACTGCCAAATCAGGGAAACGCCCCAAAAAGAAAGGAAAAACAGGTGGCTAATGAGGAAGATGGCAGAGAGCCGGCTAATGAAAACTCAAGTCCTTCCTCGGTGGACTACAATGTCTTGGCTCATCTCTGAAAGCTCCCGTCTCTCCTGAGCATCTACGATGCCTTGGTCCTATTTAAAGAGCTTAGAGATGTTCTCATTCATGCTCTACGAAACCCTGAGCGGTATCAGGCTCGCTTTGCGGAAATTAATATGGAAGAAGCTCAGTAATCTTTGCAAGCCGCCGCAGTCACGTTTAAGGATGAAGACTTGCTACTGGGAACGGCTGAGCATAATCGGCCGCTTTACGTGACCGGGTACAGCGACGGAGATCAGATTAATCGCATATTGATTGATCCGGGGTCCTCAGTGAACATCATGAACTTGCGGACACTGAAGAATTTGTCGATGGACGTCCGACACCTGTCAAGAGAAAGGATTGTCATTCAAGGCTTCAATCAAAACTGCCAGCAAGTTCTGGGGTCTATAGCTTTGCCAATCAAATTCGGGGATCTGCAAACTGAAGCTAAGATATACGTGATCGACGCCGACACGTCTTATAAGATTCTTTTGGGACGGCCGCGGCTCCACGATTATGGCATCGTTCCGTCAACTCACCATCAATGCATGAAGTATACTAAAAATAGCGAAGAAAGACGCATTGACGGAGACATCCAGCCGTTCAGTATGAATGAAGTCTGATATGAAGATTCTCGGTACTTTACGAACCACCAAAATGCTAAGCCACAACTGACTGAGGATAGAGCGTCCCCAAGACTCAAAAGCAAATCTGAGCCGGCTGTCACTTTCAAAGCAAAAACGCCCAAGTGCGCCCACGTTTCGGTAGCGACACTGATGAGTCTGACGCTGGAAGTCCGTCCTTCCGTAAAACTCTCCCTCGTTTCGGTAGCGATACGGACGAATCTGTTACTAAGGCCCCATCTAGCAGCAAAGTTCGCCCTCATCTTGGCAGTGACACTGAAGAGTCGGAGGAAGAGGACCTACCGTGCAACAGCTGTGTAGATTGGTCCCCTATGCGACAAACAAAACTACGAGAGACCTTCGAAATTGCAGAAGGGCCCCTAGCTGTCACAAAGGTGCCGGAGCAGATGTGCAAAGAGCTCGATGCATTGTCAGTCTCCACCGTGGACCAGCTGAAAACTTTCTACGTTCCCGGAAGGAAAAATGGACAGAAGGGCATCTTGTTTTATGGGTCAAATCCTGTTGTGCACTCGGACGATTTTTCTGTCGCGTGCCTTCCCTATGAGAGAGGCATAAAAGCCGTCCTCAATCCCAGATACTATACACCCGAGATGCGGGAATATTTCAAAAAGTGCAGATGCCGGTTATATCAAACGGAGTCTGAAGCAAGGTTTTATGAAGGGCTATGGCATCCGCCCCAGGTCCGAGCACTCATCGATGGAAGAATTCCAGATAGACGGGGCATAGGCTACATTCAACCTGATTCCAAAGCATGCTACATCATCCATGATGGTGAAGCCAGCGAAAGATCAAATGATGATGACGAGTTAGCCGAGCCAGAAGAAGCTCCTCAAGATCTCAAAGATGGCGAACAAGCAACCTTTGACGAGCTAACCGAGATTGACTTAGGAACGCCCGATAATCCAAGGCCGACCTACATCAGCTCACTCTTGTCAGAGGAAATGAAAGAGCAGATAATTTCCCTACTGCATGAGTTCATTGACTTCTTCGCGTGGACATACAAAGAAATGCCTGGCTTTTCCCCTGAAGTGGCCGTGCATAAACAGGCTATATCTTCTGATGCTAAGCCAGTCAAACAAGATCCTCAAAGAATGAGAAGGGAACTAGAAGAAAAGGTCATCGAGGAAACCAAGAAGCTCATCGATGCCAGCTTCATAAGGGAAGA
Source organism: Agapanthus africanus (assembly GCA_030015575.1). NCBI lineage: Eukaryota > Viridiplantae > Streptophyta > Magnoliopsida > Asparagales > Amaryllidaceae > Agapanthus > Agapanthus africanus. Next base: position 831,381,620 of record JASDDO010000019.1, read on the forward strand.
GAAATATGCGGACTGGATCGCATGCATAGTCCCAGTGAAGAAGAAAAATGGGCAGATCTGAGTTTGTGTCGATTTAAGGGACCTCAACAAGCCATGTCCTAAAGACGACTTCCCGCTACCGGTCATGGAAATGATGGTCGATGACACCTCAAATTATGAGTTGTTCACCTTTATGTATAGCTCGTCTGGGTATAATCAGATCAAGATGTCGCCTGAGGATTGTAAGTGCACGTCGGCGCCCCGGCCGTCAATCCGACGGCCAAATGCGAAAGCGGTGATAAACTTTAATTTTTCAAACTAGCAAACCGGCACCACCGCGCACTAAAACCCAGATCGAACCATTGACTAGTCCTAGCTAACTACAAGAAGGGGAATAGAGATAAACCGAGTGATCCGAGTCCTCCGGTCTTCTCGTCGTCGTCCCGATCTCCCGCGGAATGTCCTGTCTCCACCTCGTCGCCGGAAGTGCACCACATCGCCTACATCTTTTACAGGCTCCCACCTCAATGCCGAGGCAACTCGGGCACGAAGCTGGCTAGTCGACGTGCCCAAGGTTTGCTGTAGAATATAGTGTAGAGGCTTGTGTCTCATTTGGGGTTTATGGAGGTGCCATTTTGGTGGAGGGATGATACAAGAACTATGTAGAGGGACTTGGGGATTTTTTAGAGCATCAAAAGAACAACAAATCCCACACCCAAAAATTTGGACAGCCCACCCCAATGTGGCCGGCCATGCCAAGTGAGAGGAGAGAATGAGGGAGGAGTGAGAGGTGTATGGATGATAGAACCACTATCATAATCCAAGAGAAAAAAGAATGGCCAAAAGAAACAATCATCACAAACAAATCCATACTCCACCAATCAATCATCAACAACCATGATAGCACCAAAACCAACACTCTAACAAGCTAATCATCACTTCCAAAAGTCATGCCATCATGAAGATAGAAGTCAAGCAAGGTCAATGGATGGTGCACCATCATGATACAATAAAATGCAATCACCACCCTCCACAAAAGCTTATTTGCACAAATGCAAATAAGCCCTCCTCCACCAATCTTCGGCCAATGAACGATACAAAGGAAATTGGCCGAAACGGAAAGCAAACTGGCAACTCCAGAAAACCGGTCCTGTTCAGGAAAACCCCGATACTGTGTATACACACCCGCATTTGTATTCCGACCGAAATACAAATGCAATGAGAGAAAGTCTACACTGTACTATACTAGGATCCGGCTTAAACCAAAACCGGCTAGTAATATCCGTCCGATCCTGATCCGTGCAATACCGCACGTATCTGATCGAACCCTGCCATATATCCATACGGCCTCTAGTACGAACTGTCCGATCCTGATCCGTGCAATACCGCACGTATCTGATCGGACCTTGCCATATCTCCATACGGCCTCTACAGCTTTTCGCCCGAAAGCTTGAGTAACTGAATGTGGGAGACTCTAAAGACTCGTCAACACCTTGGTTGTGGATTTAACCACTAGCACGTCAGAGGTATAAGCCAATACGTAACGGGCTATCAGGTATTGACCAAAAGGGACGTCTGTGAGCGAACTCAGCCTGACACCCTACTGAGCCTGTCAGTGACAATATCCGTACAGTCCGGTCCGTTCGTCTATGAGCATCGCATGGCGGGCCTAGGGGGTTGGTAAAAGTCAGACCCCCAAAAGCGGTACAAGTCGTGTCGGAGTGTAGCCCAGAACACCCTGAGATACTACTGGAATACCTACCAGTAAATCTCCTGCCTCGGCCGAGGGCTTTGTGTAATGGCTCTCCTAGACACAGCGCGACCTCACCCCCAATACCGGGAGAGACGAACCCCTGATGATCCGCTCACTGCCTCCATGTGGCTCGGGACTGTACCCAACTAAAACCTGTTTGCACGTCTCCTTTGAGCGTGGTAGGGTAGTAATCAAAGTACAGTGGGAACTCACACGAGACAAATGACGATCCTCAGGTCGATGAAATAACCTGTACACATGTCACCAGGGAACTGCTATCTGACGTCAGGTATAAGACCAACTAGCATGTTCCCGGCGAGTCCTGTCCGGTGTACTCATAACCCAATGAGCACCTGTATACATCTTAGGTGATCTAACTGACACCAATGGCTTGTGAGACCGGCCACCGCCCCTCGTCGGGGTCTCGACTGTATACACTAGTCTACTCTGGAGTATCGATGCCCTGTCTCGAAACTCTCACGACTAGGGACCTTTTAAGGATGTGCTTATAGACTACCAGCTCCCACTTATATGATCGCCCTCATACTGCTGGTGGTCAAGCAAGAATCCTAGGGGCTTTATCAACGTGTAATAGCGACATGTCAGGTCACTTAAACCAGTACACGATGATAAAGATAAACCAGATAGCATGCTATCATCTTGAGTAAGACTGTCCTACCGGGATAGCTCCTCCCTCAATCATTGCAATCACGTGCCTGTGATCCAATAATTGACTCTGAGGGCACTATCTCCAACAATCTCCCACTTGCACTCAAGGCTAATTATTGCGATATCGCATACTCACAGCCCGTGTGATACCGAACACCCAACTCCTCTGCTAGTCAGTCTCACAAAACTCGTTTGCGAAACTATTGCGTTCGAGGAATAGCCTCAGTGAGTGGATCCGCTTTGATATTTCTTTCTATTTCTCTCTATATCTCAAGTTCGTGGAGAAACCTATCTCCCGAAATAAGCAATACCTGTCTTAGAATGTGTCTGGATGTCTGATGGGACCTAGCTCATAAATGAACTCCAAATCCAAACTTCTTAGACTGTATTGTCAACTGAACTTAATCAGTATCCTGCGCCATGCCTCCCTCAGTATTGCCTTGGATCACCTGTCTAAAATACTGCTCCTCGTCAGAAGGAAAACTATAACTCTGACAACCTACCTGTCGTCCAAGTCACCTTGGAAGCCTGGAATGATAACTGTCTCCCGAATGAGGCTGTTGTTATCATATCCCTAGAACATCCACTTATGTTCTTAAGCTGCTTTCGATTGTTTCTCCAGGATTTGATCAATATCAACTTATTGCATCTACTGCAAGAACAACATCTGGTGTGGTACTTGACATCTCACGATTGAATCAATTGCCTAAGCAAGTTATCTGCCAATCATGCACATCCCTCTCTACTTTAGTCTGTAAGACACCTTTAGAGAGGGCGACTCCATTACCTGCAGGTACACTACCGTGCCAGGAGTCGTCCATTCTAAATACTCTTAGAATGCTGTCTAAGTACCCTGATTGGGAAACCACCCAAATCTAGATCTAAAACCATAGATCTAGTAACCAGTATGTCTGATATAATATCCAAGTCCTGTGTGGAGAAACCACTGTGTGACGACCAAAGTATAACCGATCGTAGTATAGGAATATCACTTCCTACTCTGTGTATGTCATCCAAATACTATGACAACACACCCTACTACCTTCTCAACAGATCCATCCTCTATTCTGATGAAGTCAAACCTATGACTGTCACATCAGAAATTGATGATCTATCTCCGCTATATCTGCTTTAGTCTATAAATAGACATAAGCTACCTGTCCACCAATGCTTCCGCTGCTCCCACTGACTACGACAACCCTCTGGTAGAGTCATATAGACGTACACTTCTAAAACCAGTTTAGAACGACGCTATACTCATCCTCCTGCCGGGTCTCGCAGCCTGGAACAACAGCAATGGCAAGTGTAGGTAAACAAGAACCTCCCTGTCACCGTCCTTGAGGCTACCGGAGTACCTCTCAGGAGCCTGAGGTTACCCACCGTATCTACGGAGTGGCCAATGGAATGTCAAACCAGATTGAATCTTTAGGTTCCTATCAAATCTTCAGTAATCGTTTGTGGTTCTGGAATCACTTCCAGTTCTACCATACTCCCACTAGTGTTTTTCTGAAAAAATCCATTTTTAATAAAACTGTGGCGAGTCTAGAACAATATCACTATTGATCTTCCAGATGGTAGAAAATCAACTCTCGTCATAGCCTGGGTCAACCCACAAACAGCCATTAAAGAAACGTGCCTTGAGTTGTCCAGTGTCTGGTTTTAATCATAAACCGGACAACTCCCCGTACCTTAACAACGTTAAGATATGAACTGTTCTATATCCAATATAGAACCAGAGGCACTGATTTAATTGAACCAGATTCAAATCATGCAGCTGTCCCCAGTGCATGTCAACTAAATGGAAGGAGGCCTATCAGCGTTACTCAACTTAGGAATGCTTCCAATTATGAGTAACCTGAAAGAGAAGCAAGTTCCCTAAATCATTACTATTAACTGAATACCGTATACAAGTGTCTACATTTTCGATTACTTTGAAGAATCCCGATACTTGCTACACCTGGTTCTCTACTCTATTCAAATACTTATAACCTCTCAAAATTCGGACCGTGTGTTTCCTACGAAACACCTGTCTAAAAACTAGAGAAGTCGTAAGTAAACCGAATATAGTACGAGGACCAACCCCTCTGTCCTGATGGACCCTGGACAACATACAATACTCTGTATAAGTCCCTTGAGTCTGATAACTCATTCACTGTGTGTCGTAGGTTGAAAACTGTACTTATGGTTAAGAAGAATTACACCGATGTTTAATGCTCCTTACCTAACCATCCACTGATATAAGTAAATGTCACAGACATAATTTCAAAAAGGTATATCTCACTCTATGAAAATAGACGTACAGATATATCAATTTGAAATTGGTGCACAACAGCGGATATTCAAAACCAAATATTTGCCGACCGGCAAACAGCCCAGGTGATTTCCTCAAATATCATCGATTACAACGAATCCCGATATAATGAGGATGGTCACCTAATTCCCACTAACCTACTCCCACTCATCATCTGTAAAACCATACAGATGTGAGAATCATACCTGGTAAATACATACCCTGGAGTAAGGACTAATTGGGAAATCAGTTTTCTTTTAACAGTACACAGTGAAACTGAAACATTGAAATGTTTCGATGGGGTATCCCGGTATTCCTAGTAATTCCTCTTCCAGATTCATGACTGTAACCGTATAATTCTTTGCCACCTCTCCAAATCCCTTTATATGTCTTTAGTCATTACCTTCTGCACACCCCTTTAGGCCAAATGGTTTTCTTCCTTCCCTACCGTTCGGCACCAGCCTATGGTTTAGAAGAAGACTATCCAATAAGCATAATGGGTGTACTGTCCCAGTCCTAGGAACACTCGCAATGCGAGAGAAGGTGAAGATAAAAGACACCTGAATAAACTTTATTCCTATTTCTCCTGAACCAGAATCCATCCCCGAACTGGAACAAGTTCCTTTCGAGTTCGTATATAACCATACGATGGAGTATCCAATAAACTGTGGATCTTCGTAGTGATACGGAGTGTTCTGGAGAAATACAAAGGTGATTTGGGAGTGGTAATGAAATACCTGATTTGGTCATGAATATCAGTTGCAATTTACTTTGCCCTCTTACTAATCCCTTGATATGTCTTTACTTAATACCTTCTGTACACCACTGTTAGGCTAATTGGTTTTCTTCATTCCCTACCGGTCGGCACCATCCTATGGTTTAGAAGAAGATTATCCAATTTGTGTAATAGGTGTACTATCTCCTAAACCAAGGAGTACTCGCAACCTGAGAGAAGGTAAAAGGAAAAGACAACTGAATAATCCTATCCGTTTTCTCCAGAACCGAAAACCATCCTCGAATAAATCCCTTCGAGTTCGTATATAACCATACGATGGTTTTGTCCAATGGAAGTGGACGTTCGTAGTAATACGGGGTGTCCTGAAGAAAAGGGTAAAAGTAGGAGTGGCAATGAGGTTTGCAACTCTGACAATCCAAAAGCCAGTGTTTAAAAAGGTTCGGTTAATTCTGGTCTCTGAGTCATAGTCTTAGGGTCGGGTCAATGGTCCCTGCCAAAGAGAGAGAGAAAAGAAACACTCAGCGTGCACTCTAACCTAGATCAGAAAGGTTACCAATTTATCTAATCTGGAAACATCCCACTGTCCCACCTCAAATTCTCCTCCAAACCTGAAAGAAGAATTAGTCGGGATCACCCGAGGAGTAAACCAACTCATCAGTGGGAATCAGGATCCAACTATCATCGCATGATAACGTGACGGAATCCGCTCACGCTATCACACTCCAGAAGGTATGCGCATATCTGGCAAGTTTCAGTTCTTTTGAAACTCCCGATGTAATTTTTTGCCCCATGCTCTTATGACCTTGACTTTGGCCAACATATCATAAGTCACATGTCAAGTTCTACCCGTCATTCTCCAGGTTAATTTGAATCCACCCGTACCTACCCTTGACTTTGGCCAAAATGGCAGTACGACTGTCCCAAACCAACGCATCTATCTATGCTGCATATGAATACCCCAATAGCTACCAATCACTGTGCCTTGACTTTGGCCAACATACACAGCTTGAATACTATTGACTATCCATATGAAACGACGGAGGGCTACGAATGGTTTCTGGCAAAAACCTTTAACGTAATGAACTTGATATCGTTGAAGGAACGGATAGCTTTATAAAAAATATAGTGACGAAAACCTTTGCTAAAGAGGTCACTCCTGGTGAAGGGATCTCGGCTCTTTCCCCGTAGAATGAGGTGCAGGATATTCCAACTGAATACCACGATGCAAAGAAAAAGTAATCGGCTATAGTGAAGTTATTGCCCTGACGCAAATTTTCGTCCAAGGGGTCACTCCCGGTGAAGGGATCTCGGCCCTTGCCTCGTCGACTGAGGAGCAGGATATTCCAACTGAATACCACGATGGAAAACAAAAGTGAACGTGCTTGCAATAACAGCTTTTTGAAAAGTGTTCCAACAACATCAGATTAGGTTTGTTTTTAACTTGCATTGATCCGAATCAACGCGGTCCCATCAATTGATCACACCACAAAGAACGAAAATAATATGACGTACGTATATGCCATCCGCATTCGCTACTGGGTCCCGTCATTACCCGTTAGGTTAGCTAACTAACGACAGAGCGGGGACTGGACTAGCGCGGATGCAAAACATATACAACATCTACTAATATATATACCAATATATTATATTTCGCTCAAGGCGTGATAAAAAATGCAACATCACAGAAATGTACAGCATCACAGAACAATACAGATATCTGGGATCCCCGGGTTTCACAGAGCCGCTGAAACCCGACGTTCCCCCAGTCGTGTGGATAGCCTGTGCAATGAAATCCTAGACCCCTACGGGTGCGGCAAGTCACCCGCCAAAACCTAAAGCGAGGCAGCCCCCTTCAGCAACGTGAATGGACCACCCAGCACTTCACGGAATCCGGTAACTTGGGCACCCCTCCTGGGTCAACCTGTACCCCCTACGAGTGCGGCGAATAGCCCGCCAATTCTAGAGTAAAGCCCCTCCGTCTCAATGCCATGAGATGCGGGCTTGTTGCCCTCCAGAACCCGGCTATCCGTGCACCCCTCCGCGGGGCAATCCTAGTACAGAAAGTAAAATATACATACAACGGGTACATCGACCGCAACCTGGTCGTGCCCGAAAATAATAATACAAACAGGCAGTGACGGCAGTCCACATGTCGGACGCTCACCCCGCAATATCAAATGTACATAATACAACAAAAACTGTACTAGCATTGCATCCAGGCTATCCCCCACGACCGATCCGCAACATCACAGCAAAATCACAAAACATCAACGTGAATGTCACGTTCGCAAATCCGTCTAACCGGGCTATAGCAGTTAGACAGGATTTACCGATCGAGTGACATTCACGGTCGCAGATATAATGTAAATACTGTGAAATAATGTGTTTAAAATATCCGATCGATCAAATTTTCCAAGTGGGCCCCCAAGAACTACTGCAGCACATCAAGAAATTTTGGGCCCAAATTTAATATTCCAAAAACCCTAAAATCAACTCAGAGAGCAACTGCAGAAATTTGATGCAGTGATCTCAACACAGTGCGGCGGAACCGCGGCCCAAAGGGGTGTTTGGCCGCGGTTCCGCGCTCCCACTGTGGAGTCACTGTATCGAATTTCTACAGTGTTCTTATAATTTCCAGTACATCACTTTTCTGCAACCTGAAAAAAATTTCGAGCAAGAAAAAATTCAACAGAAAACTGATGTGAAGAAAACGCGGATTTTGGAATTTTGATCGATCGAAAATGTAGACACATTAAACAAAGCTAGACTAAGTTAATGGCGAGGCTCTGATACCACTTTAAGTGCACGGCGGCGCCCCGGCCGTCAATCCGACGGCCAAATGAGGAAGCGGTGATAAACTTTAATTTTGCAAACTAGCAAACCGGCACCACCGCGCACTAAAACCCGGATCGAACCATTGACTAGTCCTAGCTAACTACAAGAAGGGGAATAGAGATATACCGAGTGATCCGAGTCCTCCGGTCTTCTCGTCGTCGTCCCGATCTCCCGCGGAATGTCCTGTCTCCACCTCGTCGCCGGAAGTGCACCACATCGCCTACATCTTTTACGGGCTCCCACCTCAATGCCGAGGCAACTCGGGCACGAAGCTGGCTAGTCGACATGCCCAAGGTTTGCTGTAGAATATAGTGTAGAGGCTTGTGTCTCATTTGGGGTTTATGGAGGTGCCATTTTGGTGGAGGGATGATACAAGAACTATGTAGAGGGACTTGGGGATTTTTTAGAGCATCAAAAGAACAACAAATCCCACACCCAAAAATTTGGACAGCCCACCCCAATGTGGCCGGCCATGCCAAGTGAGAGGAGAGAATGAGGGAGGAGTGAGAGGTGTATGGATGATAGAACCACTATCATAATCCAAGAGAAAAAAGAATGGCCAAAAGAAACAATCATCACAAACAAATCCATACTCCACCAATCAATCATCAACAACCATGATAGCACCAAAACCAACACTCCAACAAGCTAATCATCACTTCCAAAAGTCATGCCATCATGAAAATAGAAGTCAAGCAAGGTCAATGGATGGTGCACCATCATGATACAATAAAATGCAATCACCACCCTCCACAAAAGCTTATTTGCACAAATGCAAATAAGCCCTCCTCCACCAATCTTCGGCCAATGAACGATACAAAGGAAATTGGCCGAAACGGAAAGCAAACTAGCAACTCCAGAAAACCGGTCCTGTTCAGGAAAACCCCGATACTGTGTATACACACCCGCATTTGTATTCCGACCGAAATACAAATGCAATGAGAGAAAGTCTACACTGTACTATACTAGGATCCGGCTTAAACCAAAACCGGCTAGTAATATCCGTCCGATCCTGATCCGTGCAATACCGCACGTATCTGATCGAACCCTGCCATATATCCATACGGCCTCTAGTACGAACTGTCCGATCCTGATCCGTGCAATACCGCACGTATCTGATCGGACCTTGCCATATCTCCATACGGCCTCTACAGCTTTTCGCCCGAAAGCTTGAGTAACTGAATGTGGGGGACTCTAAAGACTCGTCAACACCTTGGTTGTGGATTTAACCACTAGCACGTCAGAGGTATAAGCCAATACGTAACGGGCTACCAGGTATTGACCAAAAGGGACGTCTGTGAGCGAACTCAGCCTGACACCCTACTGAGCCTGTCAGTGACAATATCCGTACAGTCCGGTCCGTTCGTCTATGAGCATCGCATGGCGGGCCTAGGGGGTTGGTAAAAGTCAGACCCCCAAAAGCGGTACAAGTCGTGTCGGAGTGTAGCCCAGAACACCCTGAGATACTACTGGAATACCTACCAGTAAATATCCTGCCTCGGCCGAGGGCTTTATGTAATGGCTCTCCTAGACACAGCGTGACCTCACCCCCAATACCGGGAGAGACGAACCCCTGAAGATCCGCTCACTGCCTCCATGTGGCTCGGGACTGTACCCAACTAAAACCTGTTTGCACGTCTCCTTTGAGCGTGGTAGGGTAGTAATCAAAGTACAGTGGGAACTCACACGAGACAAATGACGATCCTCAGGTCGATGAACTAACCTGTACACATGTCACCAGGGAACTGCTATCTGACGTCAGGTATAAGACCAACTAGCATGTTCCCGGCGAGTCCTGTCCGGTGTACTCATAACCCAATGAGCACCTGTATACATCTTAGGTGATCTAACTGACACCAATGGCTTGTGAGACCGGCCACCGCCCCTCGTCGGGGTCTCGACTGTATACACTAGTCTACTCTGGAGTATCGATGCCCTGTCTCGAAACTCTCACGACTAGGGACCTTTTAAGGATGTGCTTATAGACTACCAGCTCCCACTTATATGATCGCCCTCATACTGCTGGTGGTCAAGCAAGAATCCTAGGGGCTTTATCAACGTGTAATAGCGACATGTCAGGTCACTTAAACCAGTACACGATGATAAAGATAAACCAGATAGCATACTATCATCTTGAGTAAGACTGTCCTACCGGGATAGCTCCTCCCTCAATCATTGCAATCACGTGCCTGTGATCCAATAATTGACTCTGAGGGCACTATCTCCAACAAGGATGAGAAGCACACAGCATTTCGGACCCCGATCGGAATATACTGATACAAAGTGATTTTGTTCGGACTGAAGAACGCAGGTGCTACATATCAAAGGGCCATGACCAATATCTTTGATGACCTGATCCATAAAGTCGTCGAATGTTATGTTGATGATCTGGTCGTTAAGACCAAAGCCAAGGCCGATCACATCCAAGATCTTAGGACCATTCTCACCAGACTGAGGGAGTACGATCTGAAAATGAATCCTCTGAAGTGCGCTTTTGGCGTGTCATCGAGAAAATTCCTGGGCTTCATAGTCCGACATCGAGGGATTGAAGTTGACCCATCCAAGATAAAGGCCATCATGGAGATGCCCCCTCCGAAGAATCTGACGCAGCTAAGATATTTTTAAGGCAAGCTTGATTATATACGAAGGTTTATCTCAAATTTTTCGGGGAGATGTAGGCCCTTCTCAAAGCTCATGAAGAAAGGAGCTCCTTTTGTCTAGGATGCTGAATGTCAAGAAGCGTTCGAAAGCATCAAACAATACCTGTTGCACCCTCCAGTGCTTGCTGCTCCTATTCCAGACAAACTGTTAATTCTGTATACTGCCGCGCTAGATGAGTCACTCGGTGTGCTCCTTGCCCAGAACAACGAAGAGGGAAAAGAGAATGCCCTCTACTACCTCAGCCGAACTTTAGTCGGGGCGGAACACAACTATTCCCCGATTGAAAAGCAATGCCTGGCTCTGATGTTCGCTGTGAAGAAGCTAAGGCACTATCTGCTCGCTCATCGGGTTATGCTGATCTCTAGGGTCGACCCGCTGAAACACTTAATGACCAAAGCAAGCCTAGCCGGTAGAATATCAAGATGGGTTGTCATGCTGCTTGAGTTTGACATAATTTATACTCCTCAGAAATCAGTAAAAGGGCAAGCTCTTGCAGACTTCCTTGCTGCTCATCCCGTATCAGAGGGGTCACCGCTTAATTGCGAGCTACCCGACGAACAAATGCTGCACGTCGAGGAAGATGAGCCATATTGGGAGCTCTACTTCGATGGAGCCTCATCAATGAGGAGCTCCGGCAAATCAAGCATCCCGCAGATAAAAATAGGGATAGGACTGATGTTCATCATGCCATCGATGGGAACCCTACGACGTTCTTTTGCTCTCACCGAGCCTTGAACAAACAATGAAGCTGAGTATGAAGCCCTGATAACTGGTCTGGAGCTCGCTATAGAAATGGAAATCCTTCGGCTACGGGTTTATGATGACTCCCAGCTTGTCAACAACCAAGTAAGCGGAGACTATAAGATATACAAACCCGAGTTAGCTCGGTACAGAAGCCGAGTGGTGGAACTCGTGAAACGGTTTAATCACATTGAACTAATGAGAGTCCCTAGAGCGTTGAATGGAAAAGCCGACATACTCGCTCGCCTTGCTAAAGAGTTAGCTGATCCTGACGTGGATGAAATTCTAATCACAGTCAGAACCCGGCAAATTCTGCCTCCAGGCTCTTTGCGTGAAGAAGAAGGCATAGAACAAGAGAAAAATCCCGCCGAAGAAGCTTCGATCATCCAAGACGAGCCCGATTGGAGATAACCCTTCATAGAGTACTTCCGATACGACAAGCTACCCGTAGGAAAATCTGTGAGGATTCAGCTGAAGAAGAGAGCTCTCCGATACGTGTTTGTAAATGACAAGCTATACCGTAGGTCATATGACCAACTCTGGCTCAGATGTCTGTCATCGGCCGAAGCCCAAAAAGTCATGAAAGAAGTTCACTCGAGCATTTGCAGTGCTCACCAATCTGGCCCCAAGATGCGACTTCAAATTAAACGGCTTAGGTATTACCGGCCCACCTTGATACGGGATTGCGAAGAGCATGCAAAGAAATGTCATATCTTCCAAATTCACGGTGATTTCATTCACAAGCATCCCAATCCGTTACATCCTACGGTGGTGTCGTGGCCCTTCGAAGTCTGGGGGACCGACATAGTTGGCCCAATTGATCCTCCATCATCCAGAGGCCACCGGTTCATATTGGCCGCAACTGACTATTTCTCCAGATGGGTTGAAGCTGTCCTGCTAAAAGAAGTCAAGACAGAAGAAATTCTGACATTCTTCCAGCATAATATTCTATACCGCTTCGGTACACCAAGAAGAATCATTTCTGACAACGGGCCTTCCTTCAAGAGCTTCAAAGTCTCAAGGTTCACTACTCAACACAAGATAGACTGGAGATATTCCTCCATCTATAATCTAAGAGACAATGGGCTAGCCAAAGCCTTCAATAAGACTCTATGTAAGCTCCTGAGGAAAAATGCTTCAGCCAACAAGAGAGACTGGAATCTCAAACTTCACGAAGCGTTGTGGGCATATCGTACCACGTACCGTACTCTAACTCAGTCCACTCCATACTCATTGCTCTTCGGAGTGGAGGCGGTCCTCCCCCTCGAAGTCGAAGTTCCAAGCCTGAGAATGGCCGTTCAGCACGAGTTGACGGAGGAGGAAAACGTGCTCCTTCGACTTGAAGAGCTTGACGCCCTCGAAGAAAAGAGGCTCGCGGAGCAGCAAAATCTGGAGATATACCGAGCCCAAATGTCACGGGCTTATGACAAGATGACTCGCCTCCGCACTTTCAAGAAAGGAGAATTGGTGCCGGTCCTCAAAAGACCGATCATCCCCAATCAATATGCCAAGGGAAAATTCGAGCCAAACTGGGAAGGACCGTACGTCATCGAGAAAGTGTTCGACGGAGGATTCTACCAACTAATAAGTGCCGAGGGAGAAAGGCCTATGCCACCCATTAATGGCCGATATCTTAAGAAATACCACGTGTGAATGCTCCAAGTCGCAGGCGAATTGAGCACACCGGCCCTACGGTCTGGATTATACATCCTGCAGAACCGTATACAATCCACTAGCGTAAACGGACCCTGTCTCTCCCAAAATTCTGCCGGTGAGACTACTTTTAAAGTCCCACCAGCGCAAAAAAAACGGTATGTCCACAAGCAAAACGGGCATGGATGAAAACCTGAAAGGGCTCCGTGAGTAAAAACAGCAGGACTACCAGCGAGTTTGTGAAAACCCGAAAGGGCGCAAACTCGTGAAAAGAGATAAAACACACTCGCAAAGTCCTCTCGACCTTGTGAGAAGAAAATCCCTGCGTGAGATCCTTACGACTCACAAAGGAGCAACACACTTAGGAATCCTCACGATTCCTAAGGAGAACATACACCTGCGAGATCCTCTCGACTTGCAGGGAGAAAATGTTTTTATGGGACCCTTACGGCTCATAAAATTGAAAAGTCTTAGGCGACAGGGACCTAAACCTATCTCCTAAGCCATCGCTCCCCAATGGGAAATGGCAGATGATGAGTCGCTCCTGGCGTTACGCTTCAGTGTTTGCGGTGCTGATGCCGACCCAAAAACTAAATCCCAAATCCTCCCGGGGCAAATGATGAGTTGTTCCTGGCATTATTCCAGTGCAGCAATACTGATGCCAAACAAGATCCAAATTCCAAGTCCCCAAACGGCGAATGATGAGTCGCTCCTGGTACCATATTCCAGTGCAGCGTTGCAGACGCCAACCAAAATCCAATTTCTCAAAATTCTCCCGGCCCTACGGTTAGTCCCCAAATTGACTACCGTATACAATCCACGGGCTCAAATAATTCTCATCATACCCATACCCCACCGCAATCACCAGTCCAGCGGCCGGTCTCCGCCCTTGGACTTATGCTCCATTTTGGAAGACCCACTCATGTGTCCTCACGATACATGAGGATAACCAACTTACGGGATCCTCACGACTCGTAAGAAAACACCTTCGTGGGATCCTTACAACTCATAAAGGAAAAACACACTTGGGAGTCCTCACGACTCCTAAGGAGAAAATACACCTACGAGATCTTTTCGACTCGTAGGGAGAAAATGCTTTTATGGGACCCTTACGGCTCATAAAATTGGAAAGCCTTAGGTGATAGGGACCTAAACCTGTCTCCTAAGCCACCGCTTTCCAACAGGAGAAGGAAAATGATGAATTGCTCCTGGCACGTGTGCTTCAGTGTTAGCAACGCTGATGCGTACCCTAACCCCAAAATTCCAAACTCCAATCCAATAGATCCCTAAGTCTTTAAACTGGGAACAGATGACCCCTAAGTCGTTAAACTGGGAACGAGGGAAATTCCCTCACGACAAATGATGATTCGCTCCTGGCACCATATTCCAGTGTAGCGGTGCTGATGCCAAACCAAAACCAAAATCCCCAAATCCTGTCATGACAGATGATGATTCGCTCCTGATACTATATTCCAGTATAGCGATGCTGATGTCAACCCAAACCATATCAAGTCAGCAAGACAACCAACAACCTTCCTAGCGGAATCATGCTCCACCTCGGAAACAAGACAAATCCCGACACCGCAGAAAGCGGAGCAAGTCAAATCAGAACATTCAACCGTCCACGTCGCAAAAAGGACAGCACCGACCATCCAAGTCGCTAAAAGGGAAGCATCGACCGTCCAAGTCGCTAAAAGGGCAGCACCGACCGCCCACATCACTAAAAGGGCAGCATCAACCATCCACGTCGCTAAAAGAGTAGTACCGACCGTCCACGTCGCTAAAAGGGCAGCATTGACCATCCACAGCGCTAAAAGGGCAGCACCGACCGTCCAAGTCGCTAAAAGAGCAGCACCGACCGTCCAAGTAGCTAAAAGGGCAGCACCGACCGTCCACGTCGCTAAAAGGGCAGCATCGACCGTCCAAGTCGCAAAAAGGGCAACACCTACCATCCAAGTTGTAAAAAGGGCAGAACCGACCGTCCACGTCGCTAAAATGGTAGCATCGACCGTCCACGTCACAAAAAGGATAGCATCGACCGTCCAAGTCGCTAAAAGGGAAGTATCGACCGTCCACATCGCTAAAAGGGCAGCATCGACCGTCCAAGTCGCAAAAAGGGCAGTATCGACCGTCCAAGTCGCAAAAAGGGCAGAACCGACCGTCCGCGTCGCTAAAATGGCAGCACCGACCGTCCACGTCGCAAAAAGGGCAGCATCGACCGTCCAAGTCACTAAAAGGGCAGCATCAACCATTCACTCGCCAAAAGGGCAGCATCGACCATCCACGTCGCTTAAAGGGCAGCACCGACCGTCCACGTCGCTAAAAGGGCAGCAACGACCTCCTTGTCGAAATTTTGCTCCGCCTCGGAATCAAGTCAACCAGACACTCCATCTCGGAGACACGTCAAGCATCGACCGTCCATGTTGTAAAAAGGCAGTGCCGGTTTCCCAAAAAGTGAGAACTGAATCAAGTCGCCTCCACATGAAAGAAGATCCATCAATTTCATGCACACGACCCACATATGCTGTGTGCATTTATTGATGGGGGAAATTTGTTGGGGTAAAAATTTACACCCCGGTTGACAAAGTCAAAATCAAAGTCAACCCCAAGCCAAGTGGGCCAATGCCCGGAGCGAGCCCGAACATGAAGCGGCCGGCCTCCCCCCATGCAAAAATAAAAATTTTGTAATAAATAATTTTGTTGTATTTCTTGTATTTTTATTTTATGAATAAATGTAAGAAAATGGACATAATGCCAAATTTTTGTAAAGCCCATGGCTTATGTGTAAAAAGAAATAGCACATGAGGCATGGGATGGGAAAATGCCATTTTTGTAAAGCCCAAGGGGCTATATGTAAAGTGTATAGCCTTTAAAGGCAAAGATAATGAAAATATCCCAACAACTTTTTCTCTCTCCATAAAAAGAATCAAGATCTGTAATCTTCTCCTTTCTCAAACTTCTAAACCTTCTTCTTTCTTTTGATTAAATCAAGAGTTTTACTCTTTCTTTTCCAAAATTAAATAGTTTTTCACCACGAAACCCACAAAGGGGAGCTCAGATCTTCCATCAGATCTTAAAAAGGAAGGATTTTTAAAATCTCACCCCTCTTGTTCTTCAAGATCCAGCCAACAGAGGAGGAAGAAGGAGACCCACCTCCAAAGACCCCACTTTGGGTAAGATCCAGGGTCCATGGGGAGAAGCCCCCTTCATCAGCTTCAAAATATCCTAAGAGTTTAACTCCTCACACACACACACACAAAATAATAAGTGTTCCTTTTTAGGAGTACAACTCCCATTGCAGGGACCAAGTCCCTTTTGCCTCGTGAGGCGCTAGCGCCCTTGCGGTCAAAGCGCTAGAGCCCAAAGCGCTAGCGCCCGAGCGCCCACGTGCCTGGCACGTGAGGCGCTAGCGCTCAAAGCGCTAGCGCCCCAGCGCCCACGTGCCTGGCACGTGAGGCGCTAGCGCCCTTACGCTCAAAGCGCTAGCGCCCATGTGCCTGACACGTGAGGCGCTAGCGCCCTTGCGCTCAAAGCGCTAGCGCCCTTGCGCTCAAAGCGCTAGCGCTCGAGCGCCCACATGCCTGGCACGTGAGACGCTAGTGCTCGAGCGCCCACGTGCCTGGCACGTGAGGCGCTAGCGTCCTGGCACTCAAAGCGCGAGCGCCCTGGTGCTTTCTCCTACGCATCCTTTGGACGCCCTTTCCCCTACACACACACACACACTCCACACTAAATATACCTCCCCTGTTAGAAAAAATTTGCGGGGCACCCGTGAAAACTCTGCGGGGCCCTCGATATATCAAAAACCCTTTCAAAATACAACACTGCACATTGAGTTCGCATGACCTGTTCAACCCGTCAATCGGAGGTTCTCTCGCTCCAAATGCGAGGGTTAATTAACGGCAGCTTAGTCCGCGGCTGCCGGAGATTCGGATCCCCACAATCAATAAACCCCAGCGTACCGTAGGCAGGGGAAATCTGTAATGCGCCTGACAAGCGCGTGCGTATTCCCATCTCAATGGGGTGACGAAAAACACCCTACAGAGATAAATGACGATATCGGGTCAACAGACTACCCTGTATTCATGTCACCAGAGAACTGCTATCTGACAATAGGTATAATACCATCTAGCAGTTCCCGGCGAATCCGTCCAATGTAACTTATAACCTAATGAGCACCTGTATTCAATATTTGGTGCCATATACCAATGACTGCGAGACCGACCATCTCCTTTTTCGGGAATAAGAAACATATACACTAGTCTACTGTGAAATATTGATGCCCTGTCTCGATACTCCTACGACTAGGAATATTTAAGGATATGCTTATAGACTACCCAGCCCCCATGAGTATGATCGACATCACAATGCTGGTAGTCAAGCAAAGATTATATGGGCTTTATTAACATGTGTTAACAATACGTAATAATAAACATATAAACTTGTTAAGATAAAGACAAACCAGATGGCATACTATCATATCGAGCAAGAATGTCCTGTACATATATATCCCAAGTATCAAAATGTAATATACAATAATGGCTTCTGTGGCATATATATCCAACAATCTCCCACTTGCGCTAAGGCCAGGTATTGGTGTATCAAAGACCTAGCATCTTGAATAGCCGCTCGAACTGGGTCTGAGGAAGGGCCTTAGTGAGTAGATCTGTCGTGTTGTTCTTCGTGTCTACTCTCCGAACCTAATCTCTCGGCGATCTACGATCTTCCTGATCAGGTGATACCGCCTTAACACTTGTTTGGATTTCTGATAGGACCGTGATTCTTTCACTAACACTGTTGCCCTATTGTTGTCACAATACAGAGGTAATGGATTAACAATATACGAAACCACCTCAAGTTCAGAAATAAACTTTCTCATCTATACAACCTCTTTTGCGACATCGCTGATAGCAATGTATTCAGCCTCCATCATCGAGTCTACTACGGTATCATGTTTAGAACTCTTCCAACAGACCGCCCCTCCGTTGAGGGTAAACACATAACCCAAGGCAGACTTGCTGACATCCATGTCACTCTGAAAGCTTGAATCGGTAAAGGTCTTTATCTAGAGGTCTCCATTACCGTATATTAGAAACATCTCTTTAGTCCTTCTCAGGAACTTAAGAATTTTTTTCACTGCTATCCAGTGTTTCTTCCCTGGGTTTGACTGATACCTGCTTACCTCACTAAGTGCGTAAGCTACATCTGGTCTAGTACATAACATCGCGTACATTATATAGCCTAATGCTGAAGTATAGGGTATAATGGTCATGCGAGCCCTCTCCTCATTAGTCTTGGAAAACATCTCTTTAGAGAGGGTGATTCCGTAACACACCGGTAGCGCGCTTGGAATCTTTCATAATAAAGCTCTTTAGTATGGTGCCAATGTACCTGAACTATGAAAGTCCCAACATTCTCTTAGATCTATCATGATAAATCTTAATTCTCATAATGTAGGAGGCATTACTCAGGTCCTTCATGGTGAACTTTTGTGACAAGAACAGCTTGAACGATTGTAGCATGGGAATATCATTTCCTATCAACAGAATGTCATCCGTGTACAATACTAGGAATACGACAGTTCTTCCTAAAATCTTCTAGTATATACATAGCTCATCTATATTTTTGATGAAATCAAATTCTTTGATTGCCTCATCAAAATAGATGTTCCAACTCCGCGATACCTGCTTTAATCTATAAATGGATTTAAGCAACCTTCACACCTTCCTGCTGCTCCCACTGTCTACGAAGCCCTTTAACTGATCCATATAAATGCACTCTTCTAAAGCTCCATTTAGAAAAGCGGTTTTTACGTCCATCTGCCAGATTTCATAGTCATGGAAGGTAGCAATGGTAAGTAGGATCCGAATGGATTTCAGCATAGCCACTGGAGAAAAGGTTTCGTCATATTCCACATCTGGTCTTTGACGAAAACCTTTTGCAACGAGTCTAGCCTTATAGGTCTCTACTTGTCCATCTACAACAATCTTCTTTTTGATGATCCTCTTGTAGACGAAGGGTTTTCCCCAGAAGGATTTTTGGCAAAAGTGTAGTTTTTTTAACTACTTAAGCAAAAGCCTGTTATCCAAGGGTGCGCATAAAAATAAGTGCGTAACCTAAAAGCCATCGTTAATATCAGGTGTGCAAAGTTAAGGGTTTCTGATCTAAATATAAGTTAATTGTTGGAGATAGTGCCCTCATAGTCAATTATTGGATCGCAGGTACGTGATTGCAATAATTGCGGAGGACCTATACCGGTAGGACAATCTTACGCGAGATGATAGTATGCTATCTGGTTTACCTTTATCAGTCGTGTACATGTTCAGGTGACTGATTACATGTTACACTTTGATAGAGCCCTTAGGATCTTGCTTTACTACCAACAGTATGATGGCGATCATATACGTGAGAGTTGGGTAGTTTATATGCATATCCTTAATTGTGGTCCCTAGTCGTGGGAGTTTCGAGACAGGGCATCGATACTCCGGAGTAGACTAGTGTATACAGTCGAGACCCCGACGACGGGCGGTGGCCGGTCTCATAAGCCACTGGTGTCAGTTGGATCACCTAAGATGTATACAGGTGCTCATTGGGTTATGAGTACACCGGACAGGACTCGCCGGAAACCTGCTAGTTGGTATTATACATATCGTCAGATAGCAGTTCCCTGGTGACATGTGTACAGGTTAGTTCATCGACCTGAGGTCGTCATTTGTCTCGTGTGAGTTCCCACTGTGCTTTGATTTCTACCCTACCACGGCTCAAAGGAGTCGTGCAAACAGGTAGTTTTTGGGTACAGTCCCGAGCCATATGGAGGCACGTGAGCGGATCGGCAGGGGATTCGTCTCTCCCGGTATTGGGGGCGAGATCGTGCTGTGTCTAGGAGAGCCATTACACATAGCCCACGGCCGTGGCAGGAGATTTACTGGTAGGTACTCCAGTAGTATCTCAGGGTGTTATTGGGCTACACTCCGACATGACTTATACTGCTATTGGGGGTCTGACGTTACTAGCCCCCTAGGCAGATATGCGATACTCATAGACGAACGGACCGGACTGTATATATATTGTCACTGTTAGGCTCAGTAGGGTTTCCGGATGAGTTCACTCATCGGCCTCCCTTGAGGTCAGTCCATGGGCAGCCGTTACGCATTGCTAGTGCCGCTGACGGTTTGTGGTTAAACCCACTGCCAGGTTACTGACGACTTATTAGAGTCCCCCACAGACAGTTTCCCAAGTTCGGGCGAAACGTTGTAGAGGCCGTATGGTTTTATGGCAGGGTTCGGAAAATGCACGTGCGTTTACGCACGTGTCGGTTTTCGGACAGACAATACTGGTCGGCTTTGGTTTAAGCCGGATTCGAGTATTGTATTAAGTAGATATAATATCTTTGTCTCAGTTGCATTTGTATTCGGTCGTAATACAAATGCGGGTATATTTATACTGTTACGGGGTTATCCTGAAAGTCGTTTCAGGATCACTTTTGGAAGTTGCCAGTTTCCAGTTTTCTATCAGCCGTCTTTTAACATTCGGTTAAAGACGGATTTATCTTTTCTTTGGATGAGTGTGGATGCTTCTAGAAGGTTCTAGAAGCGGTGAGGTGTTATTGTTTCATTGGTTGCTTTCTTTGTGTTCACACTGTGTGTTCACACTGTGTGTTCACACTAGATATTTATTTGTGTTCACACTAGATATTTATGTGTTCACACTCTTGTGGTCACTCTCCTCTCTCCTACACTCACCCCCCATCCCTATATATGGCCGGCCCCCTCCCCTCTCCTCCTACTCACTCTCACTTGATGATAGAAAAAGATTATGATAGTTTTCGGTGTATGGAATTTCACAGCTCATTTCATTCCATCACCCGATTCCCACGGCAACTTCAATAACCGTTCGTCTATAGCTTTGGACGGAACGAGACAAAGTCTTCTACTCATTCTCTACATCAATCTTGGTTGTCTCTTTTAGCAAACTTGATGACCGAGTTGCCTCGAGTCAGAGGCGGGAGCCCATTTAAAGAATCGTCGACGTGGTGCCACCTGGACGAGCAGATCGGAGATCGAAGAGATCGGAGCAGCCGCAACGGAGCGTGGGATGATGGTTAAAGAACGAAGGACTCGGATCGTTCGGTATAACCTTTCTACACTCTTTACAGTTTGTTAGTTTAGCAATAATGGTAGATCCGGGTTAAAGTATACGATAGCGCCAGTTAAAAAGTTTTTGTTCCGCATTTGGCGTCTGTAGACGGCCGGGGCGCTACCGTAGACTTACATTAAGAAATTATAAGTGTGCAACCCAAATGACAAGTGCGCAACCCATAAGATGTGCATTGAGAAAATGGAAGCAAAGGTTTCAAATCAAGGGCAGAGGTACGCATCGCACTTACCAGATGATGTTTAAAGAAGCAAAAGCTTCTGCAAGAGGAGAAAGCTTCAGTAAGTGTGCAAGCACTAGGGAAAATAAGTGCGCAAGCACTGAGAAGAAAATTCAATAGAAAAGAAAATAAATGCGCAACTCAGCAAAAGGGTGGGGCCTATTTATACGGGCCAAATGTCGGTTCATATCTCGAGACAAATTCAATGACTCGCAGCTTAACACCGATCGCATCCATGTGCGAGTCTCATGCGCACAATCAATGAGGGGCATTTGTTCGCACTTATTTGAATAGGGAAAATATCAAGTGTGCACTGTTTCCCCTAATCAGAGCAAAGCTCTGTTTGAAATTCAAAATTCAAAAGGTGAAGCAATACTTCAGATCCCTTACGCTGCGAGCAGAGCGCCACGTGTCAAAAGCAAACATACCAGCGCAAGGGGCGCTGCGCCCAAGACAGCGCACCCCAATCAGAGCAAGGCTCTGTTTTAAAATTCAAATTTTAAATAAAGGAAGCAACGCTTCAGATAAATTGCGCTCTGCGCTGCGCGCCACGTGTCGAACAGTGGTGCGCTAGCGGAGTTGCGCTGCGCTCTGCGCTGCGCGACACGCCGGTGCGCTAGCGCAATTGCGCTGCGCTCTGCGTTGCGCGACACGTGTCAAGTGCAGGTGCGCTTGCGCCAACTGTGCCAGCACTAAAATTCAAATAATAAATTATTTAATTAATCAGAATTAAAATTCTAGAAGGATCTTTCCAATCTTATTAAAATAAGAAGATTATCTTCTGTAAAACAGAGACCTTAGGATCAAAGATCCGACGGTGGGGAAAGATCCCTAGATCAATCAGAGAAAGATCTCTGTAACTAACTCAACAAACCAATTGGCCCTATATAATGGCCCCTAGACTCCAAGTCTCACATATACAGACATAGAGAAAAAGGAGAACTCTGAAAAAATTTGAAAGGAAAGCCTTTGAAGAAAAAAGATCATCTTCTTCAAGGTAAAGAATTAAATTCTTGGAAGAACGGAGATGAAAACACCTCACAAAAAGAAGAATTTCTTCGAAAAAAATCAAAGATCTAATAACAAGATCAAGATCTTCATTACAAAAAAGAAAAAAGATCAAAAAAAGATCCAATCACCAAAAAATTAAAGAAGTAATTTACTTCATTTCTAGATCTTTTGATCTATATAAAGGCACAGCCTTTTGATGAACCATTGGTTCTTGAATCTTGAGGTAGAACCTCTTTAGAATAAGAAAAACTTGTTTCTTTGATCTGAATTTGATCAAGATGCGTTCTGCGCTATTGTACAGTGCCTTGCACTCTTGATTTGCACTGTTGCGCTCCTTGGATTGGCGCAAGTCACCAGAGAGCGCCACGTGTCAATCACAGAACAATCCGCGCATTGCGCTTCTAAAACAAAGCACGGCGCTCTTGGATTGGCGCAAGTCACCAGAGTGTGCCGCGTGTCAGCAGCGCACTGGCGCAACGCACTGGCGCAACGCACTGCGCTAACAGACTTGTGCTCAGCAGAGCGTGACACGTGTCACCTCCACATGCATTGGCGCCTTGCGCTCTTTGATTGGCGCAAAACGCCTGACAGGCCACGTAGCGCACTGTCAGACCATTAAATGCTTTGCATTATTAAGAAATGGCAGAGCCCAATTAAAAGGCCTAACAGGCCAAATATAAATGCTGTGCATTTAATTAAAAAGCCCAATGCTATGCATTGTTTAAAAAGGGAAGAGCCCAAGCAAAGGCCTAACAGGCCAAAGATAAATAAAATGTTGAACATTTTCAACTGGACTTAGCCCAATTCTGGCCATAAGTCCTCAATATAAATTGAACTAAGCATAACTGCTCTCCCAATCAATTTACACCCGGTTCGAGGGTACATCTCTTTACTCCTCTGGCATCCGTCGTTGTAATCTCTCAACGTCGTCAGAGAGGTGACGGGTCCCGACAACCACACACTGCAACGGACTGTAGGGTCCTTAAACTCACGGACTATCATGTCCTTAACCTTGACCGTGATGTCTTAAAACTAATACCGGACTATGATGTCCTTAACCTTGACCGTGATGTCTTAAAACTAACATCGGACTGTGAGGTCCTTAAACTCATGGACTATGATGTCCTTAACCTTGACCGCAACGTCTTAAAACTAACATTAGACCGTAATATCCTTAAACTACTTATCGACCGCAATGTCACTAAACTAAACAATAGAGCCCCCCCAATTACTCTCTTGTCGGATCTAAACGATCCCGTTGAGTCGATCTTAGTCTAATTAGACTAACGTATCCTTAACGAATGTTTAAGTTGATCTTAGCCCCAAATAAGACTAACGAATCCTTAAACACACACCCCCAAACCCAAATCTAAGAGAGATACGGATTTGGACTAATCCACGTCCTACGGGCGACAGCACAAATTAGTCTCCATATACAATCCACGGGCAACCAAACACAAAACAAACACACACGACACGAAGTGACCATATGGAGAAGGAGAAAGTTGTTACCGCGATACGTTAGCGTAATTAACTGCAGGGTCTTGCACCTGCAGGGAAGAGCGTCCCCACAATAAAAAAAACCCCTCAAGCGAGGGGGAATCTGACGAAGTCTGCTACATCGGACGCATCCGTTTAAACCTTCGATACACGGTGCCATAAATCAACTTGGCATCTTCGGAGAGGTGGACGGATAGCACCTATTAGCATCTTCCCTGAATCTCAGGCGAGACGTCCCTGTGTCGCGCCGTCTTTCGGAGGGGAACAGATTCTGGCACGCCCGGTGGGACCTTTTCCTCTTTCCACTCCACACTTCGTATGTCGTATTCGCAAACGAATCGCGGTTTGTTAATGGTTGCCCTTGAGTTTCAAGTTACTAAGATTTGGTCTCTTGCTTGGCACAGAAAGCAAACAGTAATGGCATTCACCTGATCGAAGTGCTCCAACTGCAACTGCAACCGACGCTCCGCCTCACCTGGAGGTGTAGCCTATGGGCCTCAAGCGGCATCACTGTTCACGATGCCAGTAGAACAAGTCACCCAGGCTACTACTGGACTGTTTTTCGGGACCATGCTCCCGCCAATGAGCTTCACTACTCCCGTACCCGTATCAGAAGCTCCCAAGAAGTCGGTCTTCGATCGAATTACAGCTACCACGGCCCCTCTCAACGGGTCGCCCAACACCAGTGCCTCGGTCTTCTCCAGACTGGGCCAAAACACCTGTGGGCCCACAATGAAGCCCGCAATCCCAGCGAAGGCTGCTCCGAAGAAAGCAACTAACCCTGCTCCTGAAGTCGTCAAGGCGGCTTCTCCTGCCAAGGGGTCGGTCTTTACAAGACTGACTGTCCCAACTCCCACTCCCGCTCCTGCTATTCAGAGGACATCAGTCTTTAATAGGCTGACACCTGCAACGGCCCCTCACCTGAACAGGGGGAAGGACACGGCCATCCCCGTCACCGAGCCAATTCCATCAGCGCGGCACGCTCGACGTCGCCGCTGGTTCCAAGTGAGGAAGTCAGGAGGCAACTCCCCTTCTGGGCTAACTCCTCCAGCCCCGACGGCGGAAATTAATGCTGTTGTTCCAACCGGGAACAGCTTTGAGCTGTTGAATAAGGTGCGTAGGAATTCTCCTACCGCCGTACTGAAAAGGTCTCCTCCTCCACTGGAGAAGGTTTTGGAAGCAAAGCCAGAACAGCCCCAATCCCCTCAACGGCTGTCTTCCAAGATCTATAAAGTTTGGTGACAGGTCCGAGATTCGGTAATCGATCCAAATTTCTCCCGCCAGCACAAGAAGCTGAAGGTCCAACAGGAAGTAAGCCATCCTGCCAAGCCACGAAAAGCTGTCTGGGTGTCCACCACAACGGCCCCCTCAACTTCGACCATTCATAAGAAAAGAAGGCCGGAGAAGACCCCCATGCTTGCGACAAATGTCAAAGGCACTGAGCCCAAACGCCCCAAGTCTAGGGGCATGGTGGTGCATACCATCTACATGGCATCCGGGAAGGAGGATAGCCGCGCTTCAAAGGGCCACCAACTACTCACGCGATCCGTGACAAAAGCTCAAGAGCAGCAGCAGAAGGTTCAGGAGATGATGACTGCAATGGCCGCACTCACTGGGCCAAAAGAGAACCCGGAGGCGTCATTGGAACAACGTCATGAACACGAGACCGATGCTGAATTCCTTCGTAGAATGCTTGAAAAGAGGGACAAGGAGGCTGCGGAACAAGCGGCCAATATAAAGCAGATGGCTCTTCTGTTCCAAGACATGGTCGGGATGATGATACAGCTGGATCTCCCAGCCGAAGATCCTCCGATTATCCTTGAAGATGACAGAGGAGAAACGTCGAATCCACCTCCGGCTCTTTCAACAGCCAAAGAGGAAACAATCTCTAAGGCTTCCCTGGATGACTATATAGCTCAGCAGATACGGGTTCACCAGGAAAAGGAAGTGGCTGGACAGGTTGTTAAAACTGGGTGACCGTATCCAGGCTGATATGATCAGATAAAGTACCCGCCCGGCTACACGATCCCTAAATTCCATGTCTATAAGGGGACAGGCAATCCCCATCAACATGTTGCCCAGTTCAGGGCTCTTTGTGGCAATACTGGCGGCGATGATAAGCTTTTGCTTCGCCAATTCGTCGGCAGCTTATCGGAGACAGCGTTTGAGTGGTACTCCGAGCTTCCAAACGACTCCGTCAAAACTTTCGCAGAGATGGAGTTATTATTCACTCAGCGATTCGCGAGCGCCAGCGAACGTACCCCGATAACAGCTTTGATTAATGCAAGGGTGAAGCCGGGCGAAACTTGGGTCCAATATGCAATCTGATGGCGGAACTTGTAGTCGAAGTGCGAACAGCGCATCGAAGAAGCACCAGCGGTGGGCATGTTCGTGGGCACCCTAGACCCTCATGCAACAATATCACAGTTCATGATGTTCTTTAAACCGACCACATTCCAGGCTTTAATCGACAAGTTAGCCCAGATGGATCAAATGGATCACAGACCGTCTCCCCCGAAGCCGGAATCGCGGAACGACAAGGGTAAAGGGAATGCGACCTTCGTTGCAAACACCCAATAGCAGCCCAGTGCCCCAAAGCTAGCGGATCAACTGGAAGAGAGACGGCGCTATTACAATGAGAAAATGAAGCGTCCTTACTCATTCCCACGGGACAAGATGAAAAGGTTGTTCGAACTGGCTATGCACAACTGGCTTATCAGTTTGCCGAATCCCAGGCGACCGCCGCAACCCAGCGAAGTGAATAATCCCAATTACTTCCCTTACCACCAAACGGTAAGTCACCCGATCGAGGATTGCTTCGTCTTTAAGGGATGGATCGAGGATCAATATCTACAAGGCAAGTTTGCACTGTCCGAGAAGTGGAAGGCAAACCCGCCGCAACCACACACTCCTAAGAAGACGGACACACCGGGGGAAACATGCTCTTTTGTTGAAGAAGCCCCATGGGAAGTCATACTTTCGGCCAGAACCAAAAGGAAGCTGAATGATCTTCAGACATGCCCGGCGATCAGGTGGAAGAACCCGCTAGAACCCCAGATCATCGAAGGGATCTGAAGCCGCGCCCAACTCCAAAGATTGGTGGTGATGGCCCAAGCACTCGCACCCAGCCGTCAAAATCTTCAAAGAAGAAGAAGAAGAAATCCAAGAAGCCCATGAAGTCTGGCGACAAGCGCACGGACCTACAGAAACAGATTGACGCGCTGGAGGAGTACAATCAGAAAGCGCGGACTCCCGTCACGCTCCAAGAATTCCTCAGCCACGTCTTTCAGGAGGAAGATGATGAAGAAAGCTCGTCGGATGAATCTGAGGGTTACGTAGCAAGCTGCCATGTGATCTCTCACTCGTCAACAGACGATAAATAAATTTCTCGCACGAAGAAACTGGGGGAAGAGCCTGAACCGGAACTTCTGGGGACGTCAGATGAAATGATCGACACATTCCTCAATGAAGCTCTCCTGAAAAGTAAAGCTGATCGGGAATGCGAGACGGACATATTTGAAAGAGCCAAACGCCGGCGACTAGACGAAAGAGTCGAAACACTTCTGCCCAATCAAAAGACATCCGTTGCGGATAAAAACAAGTTCAAGACGAGGAAGAGGTTTGCTAAAGCCATATCAATGGGAATGAAGCTACCACCCTCTGAAGGAAACACTCCCGGTGAAGCAGAGATGCATCCTAGCTACTGCTCATATCATCGAAAGATTTCTCATCCCACCGAGGAGTGCAATGCTTTTAAAAGATGGTGGCAGGGATATGTCGCTCACCGGCAATATTTTAAGCGGATGAAACGCAAAACTCGGCGGGAGCAAAGAAGTGCGACTGAGGAGTATAAAAGAGATACCGGTAACTGTCGCATGGCCAACACCGGGGGATCGCAAATTCTCACTTTCGAAAGCGACTCTGACAAAGAAATGGCTCTTGACCCCCTCTTTAAAGAATCTGCACTGGGAAAGGAGGAAGAACCGAAGGCTTGTGAAAACATCCAGCTGCGCAATCGCACGCTTCCGGAAAAGAATCTCGGATCCACGAGTAAAAAAGATAAGGGAAAAGAAAAGGTCTCCGAGGATATCACCCTGGATGATCAAGTCATGAAAGAACTGACCGCCAAGGACCCGCCAAAGAAGAATAAGGTGGACTATAACATTCTGGCGCACTTGAGGAAGTTACCCTCGCAGCTCAGTATTCTCGACGCCCTTTTACTATCCAAAGAAGCGAGAGATTCATTGATCAAGGCGCTATAAGAGCCAGAGCAATTCCAAGCTTTTCTCGCCGAAGAAAAGATGAAGGACGAGCTGGAGGAAGTACACACAGCCGATATTACCTTCGGCGATGAAGATCTCCTTCTTGGGACGTGCGAGCACAACCGTCCCCTCTATGTCTCAGGATACTGCCACGATATAAAGATAGGCAAAATCCTGGTCGACAATGGGTCTTCCGTCAATCTTCTCAACGTGCGAGTATTGAAGGAAATCTGCATGAGCGTCCAACACCTCGCTCGTGATAAGATTACCATCTCCGGTTTCGACTCCCAGTCATCGTGGACTCTCGGGTCTGTGATATTGACATTACGATTTGGGCTGCTTGTCACAAACATTAAATTTCATGTTATTGACGCCAAGACATGCTACAGTGTTTTGGTCGGTCGGCCTTGGTTGCACGAGTACAACATCATCCCTTCTGCACAACATCAGTGTATGAAGTAATTTAAGGATGGTCTTGAGTATACCGTAACAGGAGAGATGAATCCATTCTCCGTGAACGAAGTCCGTAAGTACGAAGACGCAAAATATTTCTTACCGGATTTCAAAGACACGGAGAGATGTCACAAACCGGAGAATAAAGCCATCACCACCATTCCAGTCTTCGGGAGTGATACTGAGGAAGAGGAAGAAATGGCTTATTCAGGTCCACCCCAGCACAACAAGCCAGGACCGTCCGCTCCCATGTTGATCTTCAGCAACGACTCAGAAGACGAGGTCCATGCTATATTCTCTGCTCGGCCTCCAATACGAACATTCGCTGATGAAGAGCAAAGTTTGCAAGTTTCCATGGTTCCGCCCAAACATCATAAAGAACTGGACGTGCTTGATACCTATAGTGTGGAAGAGATGCAGACGTTCTACGTCCCTCCCAGGAGAGAAGGCGAAAAGGCGATCCTATTCTACCGCTCCGGGGAAACCAAAGTAGAGAAAGAAATCTGGCACGGCGCAGATCCTACACTTGACAGGTTTCAACCTATCCGTCTGCCTAGATATTATACAGAAGACTTGAAAAGGATGTTGAAATGCCAAGAGATACCCTTCAAACAGACCGCTCGAAAAGCTAAATCCTATGACAAGGTCTGGAACGTTCCCGGAACTCAGCGCAAGTTGCCCAACGGGAGAATGGAAGCAATCGGGCTTGGATATGTCCGGTCCAAGAAACGGGAGCTACTCCGCGACTGTTATGTTATACATGACTTTGATGAAGAAGGGGATGCTCAATGGGAGAGTGCTAATCCTGAACCAGAAAAAGTCCCTGACACAAAAATGCATAGTCCGTCGTTCGAAGAACAAATGGACAAGCTTATAAGGGAAGCTGGTCAAAAGGTTCAAGATAACCATAACCGCGAAATGGCCATCTACGAGAAAGCCACGACGCAACACCTCCTTCAACAGGCTGCGAAAGATGAAAATGCCGCTCCCTGTCAACCTGTTGTAAAAAAGGCCCGACGCAGAGGCAGAAACAAGTCAAAAAGCGGAAAAGGCATTCAGCAACGACAAAGCAGGACCAAGAAGTCACGCGAGCGGGAATCAAGCGGTCCAGATTTGTCCCTTATGAAGAAAATGAGTCGAGCATACTCTTTTCCTCAAGACGAGACAAAGAAGATACTTGACCTCGCTATAAGACATCAAATGATTACACTGCCGGAGTCTAAACACCCTGAGCAAGCAGGTGAAGTCTCTCACCCAGACTATTGCTCTTATCACCGAGCAATAGGACATCCTCTCGAAGATTACTTCACCTTCAAGAACTGGGTCGAAGATCAGTATCAGCTCGGTAAGTTTGCTCTATCCGACAGTTGGAGGGTAACGCCGCCGCAGAAGCATGAACCCAAAGCTACGAGAGTAGAACCAGATCCACATATGTCTTCGAAGCGAGCTCGTACTTGTCATATGATAACGATATCAAAAGAAGAGCCTGAGAATATGGATGACCTTCCCTGGTGCTTCGAAAACAATGATAACGAGGTGATCTCAGAGTTTCCACCGGCGCCAAAAGAGCTGAAAGATGGAATACACACTACTGCAGATAACCTCAAAAAGATTGATTTGGGAACGGCAAGCGACCCGAGGCCGACATTCGTCAGTGAACTGTTGTCTGAAGAGAGGGTGGCTATGCTAAAGGACGTGCTTATGCAGCATAAGGATTGTTTCGCGTGGAACTATTCCGAGATGCCAGGATTAGATCCAGAGATTGCGGTCCATAAACTAACAATATCCCCGGACATCAAGCCGATCAAACAAGCACCGAGAAGAATGCGGATCAAGCTTGAGATGAGCATTAACGTCGAAGTCAAGAAGCTGATCGACTCTGGGTTTATCCAGGAAGTTCAGTACCCTGACTGGATCGCCAACATCGTCCCAATGATGAAGAAAAATAGGACAGTGCGCATATGTGTGGACTTCTGGGATCTCAATAAAGCCTGCCCGAAGGACGATTTCCCAGTACCGGTCACTGAGCTGATGATAGACAACACGTCCACGCACGGAGTTTTCTCCTTCATGGACGTTTCGTCAGGATATAATCAGATAAAGATACATCCCGAAGACCAGAAGCACACCGCTTTCCGGACCCCTTTGGGTATATTCTGCTACAAGGTGATGCCTTTCGGTCTAAAGAACGCCGATGCCACCTATCAGAGGGCCATGACGAAGATCTTCGATGACCTCATACATGAAATCGTCGAATGCTATATCGATGACCTCGTGGTGAAAAGCAAATCATACGAGGAACATCTCGAGCATCTGAAGATTGTGTTTCAACGCCTTCGGCAATATAATTTGAAGATGAACCCACTCAAATGCGCATTCGGGGTCTCCTCGGGCAAATTCCTGGGATTCATCGTCTAACACCGAGGTATCGAGATAGATCTGTCAAAGATCAAGGCGATCATGGAAATGCCTCCGCCAAGTACTCTCAAGCAGTTGCGGTCTCTCCAAGGGAAGCTGGCGTACATTCGGCGATTTATAGCCAATCTCTCTGGCAAGTGCCGTCCGTATAGTCACTTGATGAAGAAGGGAACCCCGTTCGTCTGGGATCACAAATGTCAAGGCGCGTTGGACGAGATCAAGCAGTATCTGCAGAACCCGCCAGTGCTGGCTGCTCCAGTCAAGGGAAAGCCCCTTATTCTTTATACAACCGCCCTTGAAGGTTTCTTAGGCGCATTATTGGCACAAGAGAACGACCAAGGGAAAGAAAGAGCTCTCTATTACTTGAGTCGAAATCTACTGGGGGCAGAAAGCAATTACTCTCCCATCGAAAAACACTTTCTGGCGTTGATCTTCGCGATAACGAAACTCCGTCACTATGCATTAGCGCATGAAGTCCGTCTCATATCGAAAATGGACCCTCTCAAATATTTGATGTCAAAGGCCATATTGACAGGTCGGCTCGCTAAATGGGCCATACTCATGATGGAGTTCTCAATAACCTATCAGCCTCTTAAGGCAGTAAAAGGCCAGGCCATCGTCGATTTCCTTGCTGAACATCCGATACCGGCCGATTCTCCTTTAAATTGCAAACTTTCAGACGAACATGCGTTTGACACGATCGACGGAAGTGGTACCCGGTAGGAACTTTATTTCGATAGAGCATCCTCCATGAAGAAGCGCAAACAAAACAAGCCCATAATCAAATCAGGGGTAGGCCTTATCTTTGTGACCCCATAAGGAGGGATAATGCGTTTCGCTTTCTCCTTAACAGAGCCAAGGACGAACAATGAAGCCGAGTATGAAGATTTGATAGCGGGCCTCGAGATCGCCATCGACATGGGGATTGAGAACCTCATCATATACGGGGACTCCCAACTAGTCGTTAGTCAAGTAAATGGCGACTACCAAACATGCAAACCAGAGTTGGTGAAGTCCGGCGAAAAAGTGCAGCAACTGTTGACCCAAATTCCTTCCTACACTTTGGAAAACATACCGCGTGCGGAAAATAGCAAAGCGGATGCATTAGCCAAGCTCGCTAAAGAACTAGCCGACGAGAACCTCGATGACGTAAGAATCGTGGTACAAAGCCGTCGAGTGCTTGCCCCAGCAGAAATATCTCCGGAATCATCCGAGGAAAAGGGAGCGACTGAGCAATTGGCTATGCAAATAAAAGACCAGGAAAAGGCTGAGGATTGGAGAGAAGTCTTTATAGACTACTTCAAATCTC
Organism: Agapanthus africanus; assembly: GCA_030015575.1. Classification (NCBI taxonomy): domain Eukaryota; kingdom Viridiplantae; phylum Streptophyta; class Magnoliopsida; order Asparagales; family Amaryllidaceae; genus Agapanthus; species Agapanthus africanus. The sequence continues at coordinate 831,414,264 of JASDDO010000019.1, forward strand.
GTTGAACGCCTGAAGATGCGTCCTCAAAACATCAGCTCATGAAGCGAGCCCTATCTTTCGCCTTCGTCAATGATACTGTGTACAAGAGGTCGTTTGATTCTCTATGGTTGAGATGCCTGGGACCTGAAGAGGCGAAGAGAGTCGTTCAGGAAGTTCATGACGGACTCTGCGGTTCCCACCAAGCAGGTCCTAAGATGAAGTTGAAGATTAAACGGATGGGTTACTACTGGCCCACGATGATTCAGGGGTGCCTTGAATATGAGAAGCAATGCCATTCGTGCCAAATCCATGGGGACTTTATCCATCAGCACCCAAATCCACTACACCCGACAGTGGCTAGCTGGCCATTCGAAATGTGGGGAACTGACATAATCGGCCCCATCGAACCAGCATCGTCCAGGGGACACCGTTTCATTTTGGCGACAACTGATTACTTCTCAAAGTGGGCAGAAGCGGTACCGCTGAGGGAAGTGAAGACGGAGAATATCCTCCATTTCTTCAAGACACACGTCATTTATCGGTTTGGAACTCCGAGACGGATCATCTCCGATAACGGGCCAGCCTACAGAAGCCACAAAATCAGCCGCTTCGCACAACAGCACAACATAGACTGGAAATTCTCCTCAGTTTATAATCCCCGAGCTAATGGTCTAGCTGAGGCTTTCAACAAGACCTTGACGAAGATCGTAAAGAAGACGGTGTCTCAAAACAAGAAAGACTGGCACGAAAGACTGCAAGAAGCTCTCTGGGCGTATCGAACTATGTTCAAGATGGCCACGAACACAACGCCGTACGCGTTGGTATTCGGTACAGAAGCAGTACTCCCCCTTGAGATAGAGCTACCCTCTCTACGAGTGGCAGTTCATTACGAGCTAACGGACGAAGAGAATGCTCACCTTCGGCTTGAGGAGCTTGATGCCCTTGATGAAACCCGGCTCATAGCGCAACAAAATCTGGAGGCTTATAAAGCAAAGATGACGCGGTCATATGAAAGAAAGATTGACCAGGCCGAGGAAATTCCGCCAAGGCGAACTCGTGCTAGTGGTCAAAAGACCTATGATCCCCAATCGTGCCAAGCGGGGAAAATTCGAGCCGAACTATGAAGGCCCGTACATCATAGACAAGGTCTATTAGGGTGGAGCCTATCTACTCATGGACATGCATGGCGAAAGACCTTTCAGACCGATAAACGGCCGCTTCCTGAAGAAATACTACGCCTAACAAAGTTACGGCCTAGGTCAATAATAGATGACGACGACTATGTCTGCTCGCTATCTTCCTAAGCCCAAAACTCTGTAAGTAGTAGCTGGTTAACGGACCGAAACGTTCTTAAACTAACAACGGACCACTATGTCCTAAAACTAGCCGTTGACCGAGATGTCGAGAAACAACGGCGGATTGCAGCGTCCCAAAGCTGATACAAAAAAAAAGAATAAAAAAAAGAATAAAAAAACGGTATGTCCATAAGCAAAATGGGCACGGATGAAAACCCGAAAGGGCTCCGTGAGTAAAAACAGCAGGGCTACCGGCGAGTCTTGTGAAAACCCGAAAGGGCGCAACCTCATTAGAATAAAAAAAAAGAATAAACAAAAAAAAAAGAAAACGGTATGTCCATAAGCAAAATGGGCACGGATGAAAACCCGAAAGGGCTCCGTGAGTAAAAACAGCAGGGCTACCAGCGAGTGTTTGTGAAAACCCGAAAGGACGCAACCTCGTTAAAAGACACTTCCAAGGTCCTCTCGACCTTGTGAGGAGCAATCACCCGCGTGAGATCCTTACGACTCACAAAGGAGCAACACACTTAGGAATCCTCACGATTCCTAAGGAGAAATTACACTTGCGAGATCCTCACGACTCGTAAGGAGAATCCTCTTATGAGACCCTCACGACTCATAAGATTCAAAAGTCTTAAGCTACAGGGATCTAAACCTGTTCTTAAGCAGCCCCTACAACTTTCGATATTGCCCTACAAGCGGCTCGATACTGACCCTTGTATACAATCCACGGGCACGAATAAACATTTCCCTAACCAAGTCCCATCCGTGACTAGGGATATGTTCGCACGGTAAGCAACCTTTGTGAGTCCTCTCGACTTATAAGGGGAAAACTCTCTTGTAACATCCTTATGACTTATAAGAGAACATACACTTAGGAGTCCTCACGACTCCTAAGGAGAAAACACACCTGCGAGATCCTCACGACTCGCAGGGAGAAATACCTTTGTGAGACCCTTACAGATCATGAAGTCAAAAGCCTTAGTCTACAGGATCCTAACCCTGTTCGCTAAGCCACCTTTGTTCAATATCGACAGAGGCAAATAATGATTCGCTCCTGGCAATATTCCAGTTGTAACGGTGCTGATGCCGAAATCGGTGTCTAATTTCAAGCTTGCAGCGAGAAGCCAGCAAGCCACACATGCATACGAAATAGCTGAAATGATGGGGCAACTCGCAATAAAAAGCAGCGAGTAAAAATAAAACAAATAGCTGAAATGATTGGGCAACTCGCAATAAAAAGCAGCGAGTAAAAATAAAACAAATAGCAGAAATGATAGGGCACCGCGAAAAATAGTCGAAATGATGGGGCAATCATGACTTCCGCGATATAATAGCTGAAATGATAGAGCATCGCGGAAAAAGATAGAATAAAAATAAAAATGAAATTTACGCCCTACAGGTGATGTCACATCAATCCCTGTATACAATCCAGGGGCACAAATAAAGAGGGAATCACACTCCTCCTCCCCAGGTTTCATCAGAAGAAGAAGCCAAATCTCGACGGGTCACAGATAGCCTAGAGATCATCTCAACATTCGTCTCATTGCAGCAGACACAACATCAAGTAAAGCAGAATAGCGGCAACTCCCAGTTCCATGACTCGACGGTATACAGATGACCGAGAGTCAAATCCCAACTCCGTGAAATGCGGCTATAATCGACAAAATTCCTGGTCACGTGGAACACGGATAACGTCACTTATGACCCCGTGGAAAGCATCCAGAGCGGAGCCTAGTCCTCGCCGAACACGGCAGTGAACCCGTGTGAAGCATCTAGTGCAAAATTCCTGGTCACGTGGAACACGGATAACGTCACTTCTGACCCCATGGAAAACATCCAAAGCAGAGCCTAGTCCTCGCCGAACACGGCAGTGAACCCGTGTGAAGCATCTAGTGCAAAATTCTTGGTCATGTGGAACACGGATAACGTCACTTCTGACCCTGTGGAAAGCATCCAGAGCGGAGCCTAGTCCTCGCCAAACACGGCAGTGAACCCGTGTGAAGCATCAAGTGCAAATTCCTGATCACGTGGAACGCGGATAACGTCACTTCTGACCCCGTGGAAAGTGCCCAGAGCGGATCCTGGTCCTCGCAGAGCACGGCAGTGAACCCGTGTGAAGCATCCAGAGCGGAGCCTAGTCCTCGCCGAACACGGCAGTGAACCCGTGTGAAGCATCTAGTGGAAATTCCTGGTCACGTGGAACGCGGATAACGTCACTTCTGACCCCTTGGAAAGCGTCCAGAGCGGATCCTGGTCCTCGCTGAGCACGGCAGTGAACCCGTGTGAAGCATCCAGAGCGGAGCCTAGTCCTCGCCGAACACAGCAGTGAACCCGTGTGAAGCATCTAGTGAAAATTCCTGGTCACGTGGAACGCGGATAACGTCACTTCTGACCCCGTGGAAAGCGTCCAGAGCAGATCCTGGTCCTCGCAGAGCACGGCAGTGAACCCGTGAGAAGCATCCAGAGCGGAGCCCAGTCCTCACCGAACACGGCAGTGAACCCGTGTGAAGCATCTAGTGCAAAATTCCTGGTCACGTGGAACACGGATAACGTCACTTCTGACCCCGTGGAAAATGTCCAGAGCGGAGCCTGGTCATCGCCAAACACGGCAGTGAACCCGTGGGAAGAATCCAGAGCAAATATCGGACTGTGGAGTCCTTAAATCCACGGACTATGATGTCCTTAACCTTGACCGTGATGTCTTAAAACTAACAATCAACCAAAATGATTTTAAAACAATTTTACCTTGGTTCAAGGGTACATCTCTTCACTCCTTTGATATTTTTCGTTGTAATTCCTCAACGTCTTCAAAGAGGTGACGGGTCCCAATAACCACCCATTTCGCGGACTGTGGAGTCCTTAAATCCACAGACTATGATGTCCTTAACCTCGACCGCGATGTTTTAAAACTAACGTTAGACTGTGAGGTCCTTAAACTCACGGACTATGATGTCCTTAACCTCGACCGTGATGTCTTAAAACTAACATTGGACTATGAGGTCCTTAAACTCATGAACTATGATGTCCTTAACCTTGACCGTGATGTCTTAAAACTAACAACGGTAAACACACTTAGGAATCCCCATGATTCCTAAGGAGAAAACACACCTGCGGGATCCTCTCGACCCGTAGAGAGAAAATACTTTATGAGACCCTCATGGCTCATAAAGTTGAAAAGTCTTAGGTGACAGATCCCAACCCTGTTTGCTAAGCCATCGTCATTCTACAAAAAGCATAAGATTGACAGTTATATACTATCTACGGATCGCACTTGTTAAAATCGCATGGCAAACAACACAGCAAGAAAGAAGAAAGCAGAAAGACGACACAAGACATTATGAAGAATGTATATCTTTTATTCATGAATTCGATTGAGTACAAGATACATTGTGTTAAAGAATAAAAGAAACAAATACATTTTATTTACAATTACAAAAGATACAAAATGATTCATGGAGAAGGAAGCGTCTTAAGTAGGCCCATCAATTGCTCTCGCACTTCCTTCAGCGCTTTCTCCTGATCGGCTGTCGCGGCCAACTCTACTTCCACCTTGGCCCGCTGCTGCAAGTAGGATGAAAGTTGTTCTTCAACGGCTCGCTGAGCTGTTTCACGACCTTGGGCATCACTCTCAACGGCATCGAGCTTCTGCTTCAATATTAACCCATCAGAAATACTTTGCAGAAGGCCCTCGAAGATAACTTTCACCCGGGCAGCGTTCGCGTCGACCTCAGCACGCGGTCGAGCAGACTCGCTTGAGGTCTCTTTGCATTCCCTCCTCCTTAAAGCCGCTTCTTGTTCAAGATGGCGAAAGTAAGAAGCGCTCTGCTCAATCCATGCCTCCCGTTGAGTACTCGTGGCTAAAATCTCGGGGGCAGGACGCATAAGCTCCAGCTGATGCAGGCGGGCCTCGATCTCCATGCAGTGATTAACCCAAGACTCGACGACGCCTTCATTATGAAAATTTATAAGCGTCGCCAGCATCGGATTAACATCAGCAGCGAAATCTGCGGCAGATACAGGAGCTTCCGCATCAAGCTACTCGACGCATCCGCTCAGCATACTCAAACTCATCGCAGCACCCTTTGAGGATGGACGTCGGGAGAATGGGTCTGCCGGCATCATAATGCGGGACTCGAAAGGAACCGAAACCGGAGCGATAGCTGCAAAACAAATCACAATCAGATGATAGACCTAAAAATACAAAAGATTCATGAACGGTGGAATTTACTATACCAGCTGCAGCAGGCGGCAAAGCCGGGAGGACCGGTGGCGCAACTGATCTCTTATCTTCTCTTTCGATCTGTAGCACTGCAATCAGGGCAAGGAAGAATCGGAGACAATTTCATTATTGGAAAAAGAAAGAGCATTAATTGAAAACTATACTCACCAGCACCACTGGATGAAGCAAGCTCCGACGGGAAGGAGAAGTGTAGGTGCAGCACATGGTACAGGTGATCAAAAAGCACTCCTGCGAAGACGCAATAACACGACATCAGTACATAAATTATGCAGCCTAAAGATGAAACTGATGAGTCACAATTCCATACCTTCCAGCCTCTGCGACGGTACGAAGGAGGGTAGAGAGGTGGCCACCGCCAGGGCGGTAACTGACGGCGCTCCCTCGGGTAAAGGGGCATCAGCACTAGTCGCGCCTGCATTAGAAAACAAGATAAGCCCTGTTAGGAAGGATTGCAGAATAAAAAAGGGACGGTAACTCAAAATTTACCTGATGAGTCGCCAGCCGAAACGGTGGCGTCTCCCTCCTCCATTGGCATGGTTTCGCCTCCCGTTGCCTCATCGCCCGACTCTACAGGAGCCGTCGTCATGCTCTCGAGGCCAGGAGACGGCAAAAGACCGCAAGCAGGGAGTGCGATGATCGGAGCGGTACCCGACTCTTGATAAAGAGCGGTCGTCTCGTCCTCAGCGATCATACCCGACTCACCCGCTACCCTCTCGGGCTCGGCGGTCGCAGCCGTCTCGTCCACCACTGCCATAGGTTCATCGGTCGCAGCCGCTCCATCCGCTGCTGCCTCATTCTCGGTTGTAGCAGCCGTCTCATCTGCCACCACCTCGCGCTCGGCAATGGTGGCTATCTCGGGCATAGTGGTCATGACTGTTTCGTCAGCCACTAGCTCGGGCCCGGCAACTACGGCTGCACCGCCTACCGTCGCCTCGGGATCAGCTACTACCTTCTCCACCGTCCCCTCAGGCTCGACGGTCACTGCCGCTCCTTCAGTAGGACTCGGCCCTATAGGACAAGATGTATAAGAACCGATAGTTTTACAACTTTTACAACAAAGCTTCGAAAAGCACATTACCTGAGGTGGATTGACTGTTGGCTTCCCGAGCTGCACGCGCCGCCCGTCTATGAGCAGTAGACAAGGCGACCGGGGGCTCCTCGGAAGGAGTAGCAGCGCTTGGGCCCGCTCCCACGGCCAAAGCAGCGCTACACTCCTTCGCTGCGCACCTCAAGCGCTTCCTCTCCTCCCGGGCCGTCACAACGGACCTCTTGGAAGCCTCCTTCAGCAAGGCGTCGTCATCCGTGTTCAGAGTTGCCTCCAGAGCCTTCAAGGCATCCATCATCGGCTTTTTAAGTTGGGTCTCTTGCGGCAATTCCGAAGAGGCCGGAACATCGGTAGCTGGCCCGGAGAGAATTCCCGCATTAGTTTATGAGATAGGTCTTGTGGTCCCTGCGATAAGACAAAGAGGGGGTCAGATTACTCATAAGAAATGGAAGGAGAGGCATAGTAAACCGAGATGTACCAAGGCCTAAGGATGCTCTGAGTCGTTCCTCCTCCTGGAAAGTTTTGAGGGAAGCAGCGATAGCTTCTTCGGTAGAAATGCCTGTTAAAAGAAGGAAAAGCGTTAGTCAAAAAAACAATGATAGAGGTACGATTCAATGACGAAAAATACAACTAGTGATTACCCGATTGCGCAAGTTTAGCCAACCACGCATCGCGCCTCGCCAATCGCTCTGAAGCTGCGATGGCGGCCGCCATATCAGTGTCGTCTGGCGGCATAAATAATCCCTCGTTGGTCCCATACTCACCCAAGCCCTCGCTATAAGGAGCATAAGGTTCCTGACCAAATGCAACGTCAGCAGAGAGGATCAACTTCTTCTTCCTCTTCTGCGCGTGAGCCCCGGGTGCACCCAAAATCAATTTACGTTTCGTGGGCACCTTAGGACGGCGGGTCCCAATGTCCAATCCCACTCCAGATTTAGGAGAAACCACATTCACCGTCTCCACCGGAGCACGGGACGCTGGGGGCACGTCCATGGTATCACGGGGCAATCCACGCGGGGGTCTTAGTACACGCAGAGGCTCATCTCCAGTATCTCCTCTCAGCGGAGGAACGACATGGGTTCTTGGCCTTAGGGGGGCTTTGCGATCGCTGGAGGGGGGCACACCCTTGCGGTCAATCAGCAGCCGCTTCTCTTCCCGGATAACAGCACCCATTGCGTGCTGATACCAAGCCCTGTACACGTTGAGGGACCTTGGAACGCAACTTGGCTCGCTGATGAAGAAATGGGAGCCCGTGTTTAACCGCATAAAGTGATGTAGTGCACTCCGTATCCCCTCCCTGGTGGCCACAGGCTCTTCCAAAAATGCCTCCAGTGGGACCCCTTGGTTATAACTTAACTGTTGGGCAAACCGATGGGGGTTGTACCTCATGAAGAGCGCCATATCGTTTTGCCTGAACACCAGGAAGCCCGGCCGGATGGAGTATAGGTGAAGATTCTCCCGGGCTTTCAATACGTAGGCCCCGTCCTTGAAACCATCACGCAATGCCAACACCGCCTTGGAGGTCTCCGGGCCAATGGTCATGACCTTGTCCATGAAAGAGATGCCTGCTCCGACCGTGCGCGAATGAAGAAGCAACCACTTAGCCTCCCGCGGAGGCGGATTCACAATAGAAGCGCCAATTAACCGCATGACTCTCGGGAGTCTGCACTTCTCGTAGAACGAGAGCCTCTTGTGAATACCAAAAACCCCGAGCATATGCATTTCCATCCATGAAGTAAAGTAGTGCATCGGGAGATTGGAGGGTTGCACCCCGGGTTCATTTGCGTCCGCCGCCACGCTGAGTCCATGGTACAAATGGGCCAACCCGGCGATTCCAATCGACAACTGTATACCAGCCACCATCCTATGCGCTGGGTAGAAAACGGACGGCCTCATGTAGCGTGGGTGCATGGGGAGCGCGAACCAGCACAGCCATAGCCCCAGAAACCCGAGAAAGAAGGTCTCCTCGTCGATGCCCGGGGCGGCGATTTCCGATAAGGGGATGATGGCGGCATCGGGGAGATAAAAACCCTTTTGATCGTCTTCCAGTACTGGTCGACGATCTAAGCCAAAGCCGAAAAGGTCGTCGAGCTTGGCGAACTTTTCGCTTCGCTGCGATAGAATCTCCAGTCGAAGAAAGCGGGCAATAAAATCTCCAAAACTAACTCCCCGGCCCCCCGATTCCAAGTAGAGACTTTCATACATATTCAGCACCTTTACCAGGCATGGAAACTGGTGCTGAATAGCATTCTCCGGCGTCAGGCCCATTACCAGATGAAGGTTCTTATGCTCCGGGTCAAAATCCTTAATGAGAGCGAGAACCTCCCGGTCCACCGGCGCCTCAGGGAATCCTCCCTCTGAGCGGAAGAACGGGAATGAAAGATCAGCAGACATGTTGTCTGCAAGAAAAAGCGAAATTCAGTTATCAGCATCATAAGTTAATTTTTAAAAAAAATCCAACGCTTGGTACTTTAAAATTTATACCATACTGCAATGCAATGGAAAGGGGACCAAAGGGGGACCCACAAAATCCAGATGACAATGCATCAGTCAATAAGACAGCCCCATCATTGAATGAGACTGTCAATTAATGAGGAAATCCTCAAAGAATATTCTCATTAAATGAGAAATCCCTTTAGACAAGGAGAAAATCTCCCTTTTCAGAGCAAAGCTCTATCACAGAGTGACACTTGTCAAACTCTGGTCACAAGGGAATAAGATTCCTTAAAGAGCCTAGCTCTATAATAATGATGGAAAAATCCATCAAAGGAAAAATTAATTTCTAAAAATTTAAGTTTGGGATCTTAAAGATCCATGAAAAACTCTTAAGAGTTCATCATCAGAAGATCAAAAGACCTATATTCTGTCAATGAGCAAAGCTCTGTTCATGGGTTAAGAAACCCTGAAACAAATTCTTGAGAGCAAAGCTCTGTTTGTGAAACTCCAAAGGGGATTTCTTTAGATCAAAAGATCTATAAGAGCAAGGCTCTATTAATTAAAGTTGATTTAATTAAGTTTAAATTTTTGCCTGAAATTTTTCTAGAGTTTTAACTCTTAAGGTTCTTGAAAACAAGAGCAAGGCTCTGAAAATAAAATTCTTGAAGATGATAATCATCTGCTGAGAACCAAGGGTCCTATTTATAGGCGCTCAAGCGCCTCTTCAACTCCTGAGTTGATCCAATGGTCTGGATGTTGCCACCGCTGCACTCACGTGTGCGCCACGTGAGCGCAACGATGGGGGGCATTTGTTTCCCCCAATCAGAGCAAAACTCTGTTTGAATTTCAAAATTCAAAAGGTGAAGCAACGCTTCAGATCCCTTGTGTTGCGCGTAGAACGCCACGTGTCAAAAGCAGACAAGCCAGCACAAGGGGCGCTGCGCCCAAGACAGCGCACCCTAATCAGAGCAAGGCTCTGTTTTAAAATTCAAATTTTAAATAAAAGAAGCAACGCTTCAGATAAATTGCGCTCTACGCTGCATGCCACATGTCGAACAATGGTGCGCTAGCGCGGTTGTACTGCGCTCTGCGCTGCGCGCCACGTGTCCAACAATGGTGCGCTAGCGCAGTGGCGCTGCGCTCTGCGCTGCGCGACACGTGTCAAGCGCAGGTGCGCTGCGCTCTGCGCTGTGCGACACTTGTCAAGCACAGGTGCGCTTGCGCCAACTGCGCTAGCACTAAAATTCAAATAATAAATTATTTAATTAATCAGAATTAAAATTCTAGAAGGATCTTTCCAATCTTATTAAAATAAGAAGATTATCTTCTGTAAATCAGAGGCCTTAGGATCAAAGATCCGACGGTGAGGAAAGATCCCCAGATCAATCAGAGAAAGATCTTTATAACTAACTCAACAAACCAATTGGCCCTATATAAAGAGCCCTAGACTCCAAGTCTCACATATACAGACATAGAGAAAATGGAGAACTCTGAAAAAATTTTAAAGGCAAGCCTTTGAAGAAAGAAGATCATCTTCTTCAAGGTAAAGAATTAAATTCTTGGAAGAACAGAGATAAAAACACCTCACAAAAAGAAGAATTTCTTCTAAAAATATCAAAGATCTAAGAACAAGATCAAGATCTTCACTACAAAAAAGAAAAAAGATCAAAAAAAGATCCAATCGCCAAAAAATTAAAGAAGTAATTTACTTCATTTCTAGATCTTTTGATCTATATAAAGGCACAGCCTTTTGATGAACCATTGGTTCTTGAATCTTGAGGTAGAACCTCTTTAGAACAAGAAAAACTTGTTTCTTTGATCTGAATTTGATCAAGATGCGCTCTGCGCTATTGTACAGTGCCTTGCACTCTTGATTTGCACTGTTACGGTCCTTGGATTGGCGCAAGTCACCAGAGAGCACCACGTGTCAATCACAGAACAATCTACGCCTTGCGCTTCTAAAACAGAGCATTGCGCTCTTGGATTGGCGCAAGTCACCAGAGCGTGCCACATATCAGCAACGCACTAACGCAGCACACTGGCGCAGCGCACTACGCTAACAGACTTGTGCTCAGCAGAGCGTGACACGTGTCACCTCCACATGCGTTGGCGCCTTGCGCTCTTTAATTGGCGCAAAACGCCTGACAGGCCACGTGGCGCACTGTCAGACCATTAAATGCTGTGCATTATTAAGAAAGGGCAGAGCCCAATTAAAAGGCCTAACAGGCCAAATATAAATACTGTGCATTTAATTAAAAAGCCCAATGCTATGCATTGTTTAAAAAGGGCAGAGCCCAAGCAAAGGCCTAACAGACCAAAGATAAATAAAATGTTGAACATTGTCAACTGGACTTAGCCCAATTCTGGCCATAAGTCCTCAATATAAATTGAACTGAGCACAACTGCTCTCCCAATCAATTTACACCCGGTTCGAGGGTACATCTCTTTACTCCTCTGGCATTCGTCGTTGTAATCTCTCAACGTCGTCAGAGAGGTAACGGGTCCCGACAACCACACACTGCAAGGGACTGTGGGGTCCTTAAACTCACGAACTATGATGTCCTTAACCTTGACCGTGATCTCTTAAAACTAATACCGGACTATGATGTCCTTAACCTTGACCGTGATGTCTTAAAACTAATATCGGACTGTGAGGTCCTTAAACTCATGGACTATGATGTCCTTAACCTTGACCGCAACGTCTTAAAACTAACATTGGACCGCAATGTCATTAAACTACTTATCGACCGCAATGTCACTAAACTAAACAATAGAGCCCCCCCAATTGCTCTCTTGTCGGATCTAAACGATCCCGTTGAGTCGATCTTAGTCTAATTAGACTAACGTGTCCTTAACGAACGTTTAAGTTGATCTTAGCCCCAAATAAGGCTAACGAATCCTTAAACACACACACCCCCCCAACCCCAAATCTAAGAGAGATACGGATTTAGACTAATCCGCGTCCTACGGGCGACAGCACAAATTAGTCTCCGTATACAATCCACGGGCAACCAAACACAAAACAAACACAAACGACACGAAGTGACCATATGGAGAAGGAGAAAGTTGTTACCGCGATGCGGTAGCATAATTAACTGCAGGGGCTTGCGCCTGCAGGGAAGAGCGTCCCCACAATCAAAAACCCCTCAAGCGAGGGGGAATCTGACGAAGTCTGCTACATCGGATGCATCCATTTAAACCTTCGATACATGGTACCATAAATCAACTTGGCATCTTCGGAGAGGTAGACGGCTAGCACCTATTAGCATCTGCCCCGAATCTCAGGCAAAACATCCCTGTGTCGCGCCGTCTTTTGGAGGGGAACATGCACTTATCATAAAATGACTAAAGGCACATACATAAGTGTTAAGTGCGCATATGGCAGATAAGTAACGATGATGATATGCGCACCAATATACATGCGCATATGAAATCTAATGCATTAGATAAGCAGCGACACGTGCGCAACACGTGTACGCATCATTACCATGCACTCTAGCAGCCAAGAAAGCATGCGCTTCTGTTCAATATTGTTACAAAGATCTAAATCTTTTATGAGAAGGAAAATCTTATGTTGTTGATCAAGATCCAACGGTGCGCATAGCCTCCAAAGTGATATGAATCAATTTAAATTTAATCTGAAATCAAATTAAAATCAATTAAATCTCTAACTAATTGCAACAAACCCTAATGGACCCTCTACTATAAATAGAGATCTATAGGATAATTCTAGGAGAAGGATAATTCTCGGGAGATTCATAATTTTCAAGAGAGCCGCCCGTGAATAAGCGCACAATTCTCAACAAAGAAAATTTCATCTTTTCGATTTCTCTCGTCAACAAGGTAAAAAGAAGAAGAAGAAAAGAGAAAAATATTGTCCCTCGATAACTAAAGTGTTGGTTTTATGATACAAACATGGTTTTTTGTTGAATCTTTTGATTCATTATATAAAAGATCAAAAGATCTTACTGCTGGTCTCTCTCATATTAAAGTTCATATTTTTACGAGAGATCGATCTTAAGATCTAAGACTCTCATCAATAGACGTTTTGACACACAGATGATAAAAAGCAGAAGTTTTTTCTTCTCTTTAATACTAATTCTTTATGAAAAATCATAACTTTTCATAAAAAAATAGATGCATACCATAAATACTCAAATAACAGAAAGCCTTAGTTTATTTTTGAAAGCCACTGCTTTCTGATGAACAGTGTGCATCTGTCCTTAGGTCTTACTTGAAAGATGATTGCCATACAGAAGTGCGCATATGAGCACTTAAGAAGTAACGATGCCTGAAAAAATAATAAACAATGATAACGCTGGAAAGATGAGAATCACGTGATATGCACGTGTTCGCAAGTGAAAATATGAACTTCTCAATACATGTGCACCTATATATGCACAGATGTAAATTTGACCTGATGAGAAGTGTGCAACCACGTAATATACACATGAGCAATGTTGGCTATAGTGCCCTCAAATTATTGTAATCGTATGCAAGTGATTGTGATGATTGAGGGAGGATCTATACAGTTAGAATGGTCTTACTCGAAATTATAGTGTGTTATCTGGTTTCACTTTATCATCATGTACATGCATTATATGGTATTACGGATCACTATTACATGTTGATTTCCCATTGGATTCATACTTGACTACCAGGGTTATTGTGGCGATCACACTTGTGAGAACTGGGTAGTCTATAAGTATATCCTTAAATGTCCCTGGTCGTGGGAATATCAACACTGGGCATCAATATTCCAGAGTAGACTAGTGCATACATTTCTTGACCCTGAAGAGGGGCGATGGCCGGTCTCACAACCATTGGTGTTAGTTAGACACCAAAGATTGTATACAGGTGCTCATTGGGTTATGGGTTACAATGGACGGACTCGCCAGAAACATGCTAGATAGTATTATACCTATTGTCAGATAGCAGTTCTCTAGTGACATGAGTACAGGTTAGTCCATCGATTTGAGATCGTCATTTATTTCATGTGAGTTCCCACTGTGCTTTGATTACTACCCTACCATAACTCTACCGAGGCATACAAACAGGTTTTAGTTGGGTACAATCCCGAGGCACATGGAGACAGTGAGCGGATCGTCATGGATTCGTCTTTCCTGGTATTGGGGGTAGATGCCGTGTAGTGCATGGGTGGCCATCACCAGATATCCTTAGCTATAGTGGACGGCATTTACTGATTTGGATCAGTAGTTTCTCAATGGGTGATGGGCTTCACACCGACACGACTTATCATGTTATTAGGGGTCTGACTTTATCCACCCCCTAGACCCGATACGCGATATTCTTAAACAAATAGATCGGACTGTAAGGAGACTGTCACTTACAGGCTCGGTAGGGGTTCGGATAGGCTTGCTTGTCAACCTTCCTTTCTTTCAATACCTGGGTAGCCGTTACGTACAGCTAGTGCCGAGTCCCACACAGAAGGTTTTCCGACTTTGGAAAATGTTGTGATGGCTGTACTGGGTACATGCAGGTGTTTGGTTAGAACTAGTGTATTAGATACATTGACGTTAATCAGGCAGCATAAATACTAGCTGCTCTTTTTAGAAAGACGGATATTAAATCGGATGTCAATTTAATATTTAATGCATATATTTATTGTATGTATTTACTAGTATTTTATTTCACTAATTATTTTGTCTCTCTATATATTTTAAATACATTAGTAATCATTTACAAAGGTATAAATATGTTTATGTAATGAAACATTAACCTATATATATTTCTTGTAATTAATTAAACCTTTTTCCCTTATTCCCTTTTCTTTTTAGCTTATCTTATTCTTTTTGTATATCATACCTTCATCCTATTGTAGGATGGTGACAATTGGAGGAGAGAGGAGGGTCTTGACACTTGTTTTTGTGATGGAATCCTAAGGCTGCGATTGAGTAGAGAATTGTTATTAAGAGGATAACCATTTTCCTAAATGGTTAAGGCTTAACAACTCTTCTCTCCTTTTGAGCATAGGACTTCATCTTCTTCCTCTCTTCTCCTCTTGAAAAAAATTAGAAATGGGAATAAAAAGGAAATTAGAGAGGGAAAAATAGAATTAGTGAATGGTGGAAACTACAACTCCTAGTTATTTTTCCCAGCAAGCTAAAGATCTAGGTTTTCTCCTAGCTTGGAGAATGAAGCCATTGGAGGAGCTTTCAAGGTGGATCCATCTTTGACATGGGAAGATCATCACCAAACTCATCCATTCATCTAGGAGCCTATATGGAATCCAACATAAGTGGGAGCATATGAAGATACTTCAAATGTTGTATTGGTTTAAACTCATAGCTATAGCTCTAGTTTGATTTACAAGTTAAATTCTTAAGCAGTGATTCTATGGTTTGGGAAATGGCTATTATGCTTCACTTTAAATTGTTGTAGAGAGCGCTAGGTCCCCTTCATGCAATCCCCTTGATTGCAGCAAGTGCGCATCATATATAATGCACATGCGCACTTGGACCAGCAACCTTTTGCTTGATTACTTAATTAGAATAAATTAAGTATAGAAAGTTTTGCTTCTCATATGTGATCGTATAATCAAATAAAACATATTTTCTAAGAAGATCTTAATCTAAAACAAGATTAACGATTCTTAGTCCATGTTACCTAATTTGATTTTAGTTTCATATACGACTAACGATCCTTAATCCAGATCATCTAAGTCGACCTTAGTCCCAAATATGACTAACGATCCTTAGATCATACCCAAGTATCCCGTGAACTGATAGATCTCATTTATATGAGATATGCGACCTAAGTTCAACTCCTAATCTATTATATACCGATTTGGACTAATCTGCGCCCTACGGGCGACGATATATATTATTCTCCGTATACAATATAAAGGCAATCTGTTCAGTTAAAAATACTGCGCATTTGATATGACATTTTCCTTACTATTTTTATATCATAAAAGGTGTTTATTATAAATATGACACATATGAGGGTTTATCCGTAAAAATACTATTTTCATGTGTTTATATATTATAATTAACATTATGAAGGAAAATGTAAGCATATAATATCTATGTAATATTTGGTCCATTTAAATATGCTTACCTTATTAAATATTTTTGACCAATTCTCTTAAAACTATAATATCATGTCAAATGGTTAAGATAATATCTCAATAAAAATAAATTCTACTAACATTATTTATTGAGATAATTTTGCAAAAATTATATCAGGACTGGAATCAAGGAAATCCGAGTTATCGAGATCAAATCTGCCGAAATCTTAAAGCAAATCGAAAAAATCAATTCTGGCAGAGACTTAGAAAAGATTTTCAGATTCCAGATATCAAAATAGTCTACATGTGTCACCAGAAGAGGCCACAAGATTTTTGAAGCAACGAACCCCCTAACCCACCGCGGATCCATGGCCAAACCCACCAAATGGTCGCGGTTCCGCCGCAATATTGAGGAGTTAGGGTTCTGTATTTTCTGGTTGGGATCCTAATAACTAGTTACCATATTAGGAAACTAGGGTTCTGGCTCTGTGATTATAAATAAGGACCGGGAACCTCTTGGAAAAATCATCAAACTGACGCAATCACGAAGTCCACGACAGCTTAAGAATCCTGGTTGATTATCGACAGTTCATCTACCTTCTTAAGAAGAGATCGAGAAGCAAACAAGGGTTTTGTAATCATTTTCTAAAGGAGCAAAGTGTACTTGATCTTGTTGATTAATAAAGGTAGTTTTATTCTATTGCATTTTATTTTCTTCATGATTTCTATCTTTTCTTTTCCCAACATGCACGAGTAATTCTCCACTTGATAGGATTCATAGGATTAGGGTAGATTAATGGATGATGAAGAACCTTAAACTCTTTTTACGTCCTATAAAATTTATAAACTTTACCAAAAGAATCATTGACATCCTAATCGGGCGCGCTACCAATTCATTGGGAGCTACGACCGCAATTAGAGATTAGATTAACGATTGTTTTGGTAAAGGCTAGACGTGAACGGAGATCCATGTTAAGGTAGGGGTTAAGAGTGAGAACCCTATTCCCTCCAGAAACCCTAATCTACATGCATCACTGTCAATCTAGTTTTAAATCTATTAAAGGATAAGAGGAGTAATCTTTAATTAATCATCCATGACTACTAAATCTTAACGAATCCTACAAGCCCCCTTCTAATACAAAACCTACATCCGTAGTTAATCTAGATCTATATCCTGCATCCGTGTTTGACGTAGATCTAGAACCTACAGCCATTCTTCACCATTATTTATTCTTCCTTCTTTCCTAATCAACACGTCTAAAGTAAGATTAAAAAATTCAACGTTTCCCTGAGGACGACTCGTACTCATCTCGGTCTAGCTACACGCGACACCGTTATTGATTGCGGTTATTCTACACAACTCTAAAAAATCAATCAATCAAATGGCGCCTTTGCCGGGGATACGTGCGTAATTTATTTTTCTTACTATTCGTGTTGAATTCTTATTCAATCCATATCATAAATAAACAAAACTGCAAATTTTATATTTAATTGTGTGAATTTTGTAAGGGGATCTGGAGTCACAGACTTGAAAAAACAGAGAACCAGAGACATTCATCAAGATCCAGAGGAGCAAAAGAGGCCACGTAGCAAAAATCTCCACCACATCTCCCTAGTCGACGGCGGAACCGCGACAAGAAGGGCCAATTAGCGGCGGAACCGTGGTGCAATTAGGGATTTAGGGTTGAAAACTTCTCTGGTATCTTTTCTATATCTTTCTCTCTCCTCTGAAATCTAATGAAATATCTTTTCTGCAGGATTCTTTGCAAAATATCGCCACTCAAAAAATCTTTTTGCAAAGTTTTGTAATTGGTTTGTTTATTCATTAATACGGACTTTAAGGGGCAAGACCAAAATTCAGATTAGGTGGGGATTTTATCACCCTTCCTACGCCCCGCAAATCACAAAACGAGCATCCGCATCAACCCTACATTAATTTAAAAATATCTAAACAAGACTCTATGAACTGTCACGCTCAATAAGGACAAAGGAAGGTCGTGGGTAACCTATCGCTTATCCTCAAAACTTTTGTGGTGTCTAGGCAAGTGTGTCTAAGGCAAGTGGTTACTTAATTAGGCCCGCTATTTTCGGTGATTCGTATAGCGGATACCTCCCACTTACCTGGCACTTACCTGGTCACAAGAGTAGTAAAGAGGTGGTAGAGGATTGATCTTGCGGCTTGTCCTTTGGAAGTCTATGAGCGGTCTAGAGACTTGACCTAGGTAACCTTAGTTCTAGGGTTGATTGTGCATTTTTGTGTGATTTGTCTCACGTCCGACACTTTTTAAAACAAACCAATTTTAAACCACACACACGCTGCCACTTGAGCTAAACCCGCTTAGTGCATGCTTGGCTGGAGACGGGATTCTAGTGCCCGTCTTGTCCGCGTTCCTGCTATCGACTCCGAAGTCGGTACTTCTTCATCTTATTTTCCCCCACCACCTACCACATCGACCAAGATGGATGGTTCTCCATCAGATTATAACACCACCCTGCCACCGCCCGTAAGTGCGCAGAATCCACCGCGCCTTTCTCTCCAAGAGAGATGCTATCCTATATGTGGTCCCCTTCCTACCTGTTTATCTATTCCACCAGCCAATGGGGATGATTTTGAAATTAAACCCCACTTCATCAACCTGTTGCCCAAATTTCACGGGCTCGAGTCTGAAGACGCATACGTTTTTATCACCAAATTCGAAAACGTATGCGCAATGATGGGTACTTCACAACTGTCCGTGGATGCTATACGATTACGTCTTCTTCCGTTCACTTTTTGCGACTTAGCAGAAAAATGGCTTTATAACACTGTCACACACTCCATTACCAATTGGGATGAATTCGTAATAGCATTCCTTAAGAAATTTTACCCAAATCATAAGACCGCCCGTGTGAGGAGCGAGATCAACCAGTTTACCCAGCTTCCCAATGAATCATTTTGGAAGTGCTTTGAACGGTTTAAAGATCTGCTTATCCAATGTCCTCATCATGGAATACATAGATGGGATCTGTTTATATATGAAGGCATTAATCCAGCGAAAAAGCAGATGCTTGAAACCATATATCAATGCAATTTCATGTCCAAAGATGATGGTGAAGCCTAGAAATATCTGGAAGATCTCGCTGAAAACACTTTGCAGTGGGAAAGCGTTAGACCGCCTTCTTCTAGGGGAGGTATTCATCAGCTCGATGTTTCCATCGTAGTAAAAGCCGAAATGGCAGCGATGCAAAAGAAATCGACGCTATTAAAAACAAATTCTTATCAGTCTCCGTAAACCAGGTAACGCTCCCCAAGACCGTGTGTGGTTGCTGTTCCGATCCATCACATTTGACGAAAGAATGTCCTATGAATGCACCGTTTCAAGGCCACGAGCAAACTAATGCTGCTTTTCAGCAGCGACCTAGAAACGATCCTTATTCTTCCACATACAATCAGGGGTGGAGGAATCATCCTAACTTTGCTTGGAACCAAAACCAAAACCAAAATCAAAACCGGTTCCAAAGAAATTATCAAAGACCTCCTCCACAGCAACAGTAACCACCACCACAGAGTCAGCACCCCTTTCAATCGCAACCTTTTCAAAACCTGGCCAATAATTCTTTCCAAACGACCGGGACTGAAAACTCATCTACACTTGAACGAAGCATGGATATGTTTATTAAACATTCCATGCAGTCGACGGATGAAATCAAGTCTTCTATCCAAACTTTAACACAGACCACAAACTCCCACGGTGAAAGTATTAAATCGATAGAATCACAACTTGCACAAATAAATGCTGCGATGAGTGCAAGAGAAAAAGGGAAACTTCCATCTCAACCCCTGCCGAATCCTGGCCACTCACAAAGTCATAATGTGGGTGTCGTTACCACGTTGAGATCAGGAAGAGTGCTGAACAATCAAATGGGTGAACAGATTGATGATGAGGAATCAATTGAAACGTTAGCTTCCACTTCTTGCCCTAATTCGTCTAGTCTCCCACCTTCTTCCGAGCCTATTCTCCGTTTTTCCCAAGGCTCGAACCCTCCTCCCACTTCCACGAATCTATCTAAAATGATCCCCACTCCAATTCTGGGATCGATTCCATCCCTACAAACTTCTCCAAAAATGTTGGACCCAAAACTTATTGATAAAGCTCCATTTTCAAACAGGTTAAGGGCCAACAGACCTAACACACAAATGGAGAAGGTTGTGGAAATGTTTGAGCAAGTTAACATAAATATACCTCTCCTAGATGCTATTCAACAAGTTCTGTCTTATGCGAAAATCCTTAAGGACTTATGCATTAGGAAGAGAAAAACTCAAGTGCCGAAAAAGGTATTCATGACAAGTAACGTGAGCACAGCTTTTACCCAACAATTGCCTAAGAAACGTTAGGACCTCGGTTGTCCTACAATATCTATAACTATTAGGGGGAAAAGCATCAATCGTGCTCTACTTGAACTCGGCGCTAGTGTTAACTTGCTTCCATATTCCTTCTATGAGCAGCTAGGTATAGGAGAGTTGAAACCTGCCCACTGCACTCTCCAGATGGCAGATCGATCTATCGCCCAACCTAGGGGTGAGATTGAGGATTTGTTAATCAAATTAGGGGAATTCATATTCCCTATGGACTTTATTGTTTTAAATACACAGCCTGTGGCAAACCCACGCAACCAAATCCCGGTGATACTCGGTCGACCTTTCTTACCAACTTCCAACGCTGTCATTAATTGTCGTAACGGTTCTATGAACTTATCCTTCGGGAAGATGACAATTGAGCTTAATATTTACAAGCAAGGAAGTCAACCATCTGAACCTTATTCTCATTTAATCGATGTTTGTTCCATCAACAAGTTAGCTTCCGACAGCTGCGAAGCGGAAGCACTTGGCTATGATGATCTCGACAACACTAGTGCGACATTGTTTGATCTAGAAAATTATTATAGCGAGGGTATCTTCGATGAGTCCATCCCTGAGTTTGAATCCGTTGACTCGTCACAAAAGGCAGTAGTACTTTCCAAGACGATATCCTACGCAAGTTATGAACCTCTTAGGGAGTCCGAGTATCATTCCCATACCCCACCTTCAATTGTCTCTCCGCCAATACTAGATCTCAAACCGCTACCTTCTCATCTTAAATATGCATATTTAGGTGAGAATGAGTCTTTGCCCGTGATCATATCCGCTTCTCTAGCTTTAGATCAAGAGAACATACTTTTGGCGGTATTGAGATCAAATCGGCAAAGCATTTGGTTGGACAATGGCTGACATCAAAGGGATTAGTCCCTTAATTGTTGAACATTATATACATCTGATGGATGAAGCCAAACCAACCCGAGACCCACAAATACGGTTAAATCCCGTTATGAAGGAGGCGGTAAAGAAAGAAATTGTCAAGTGCCTTGATAGTGGTATAATTTACCCGATATCTGATAGCCAATGGATAAGTCATATTCATGTAGTCCCTAAAAAGTCTGGCATCACGGTCATCACTAATGAGGCTAATGAATTGATCCAAACACACACCCAAACTAGATGGCGCATATGTATTGATTACAGAAAACTCAATGCCGCAACGAGAAAAGATCACTTCCCTCTATCTTTCATTGACCAGATGTTAGAACGATTAGCTGGACATGAATACTATTGTTTCTTGGACGGATACTCTGGCTATAACTGAATCCCCATCGCCAAAAAGGATCAAGATAAAACCATATTTACTTGTCATTTCGGTACTTTTGCTTATAAACGCATGCTCTTTGGGTTATGCAACGCTCCCGCTACATTTCAGCGGTGTATGATGGGGATATTCTCAGACATGGTTGAGAATTTTTTGGAGATTTTTATGGACGATTTCTCCATATTTGGAGACTCCTTTGAGGATTTCTTTCGTCATCTTGACGCAGTTCTTACCCGCTGTAAGGATAAAAACTTAATTTTGAATTGGGAAAAATGCCATTTTATGGTCCAAGAAGGTATTGTCCTTGGACATATAATTTCACGAAAAGGCATTGAGGTAGACAGAGCTAAAATAGATGTCATCCATAACCTCCCTCGTCCTAAATGCGTCAAAAATATACGATCCTTTCTTGGTCCTGCAGGATTTTATAGAAGATTCATTAAGGACTTTAGCAAAATTGCCAAACCCTTAGCTCTTCTCTTGGCCAAGGATACAACATTTCACTTCGATTCGGATTGTGAGGCTGCTTTTGAATTGCTTAAAAGTTCTCTCACTACAGCCCCCGATCTATCATCTCCGGATTGGAACCACCCGTGCGAGCTTATGTGTGATGCATCAGATTTTGCAATTGGTGCAGTCTTAGCACAACACATTGATAAGATGCCACATATAATTTACTATGCAAGTAGGACCCTGAACGATACACAAATTAACTACAAAACTACCGAGAAAGAACTCTTGGCAGTTGTATTTGCATTAGAAAAATTCAGGCCCTACTTGACTGGCTCGCCAATAGTGGTTTACACTGATCACTCCGCCCTACGACACCTTTTATCGAAGAAGGATGCTAAGTCCAGGCTAATACATTGGATCCTGTTGTTACAAGAATTTGATCTTGTCATCCGAGACAAGAGTGGATGTGAAAACGTAGTAGCCGACCATCTTTCACGCATCTCTTCTTCACTAGCGTTGACCATGCCGATAAATGACTCCTTTCCTGACGAACGGCTCTTGAATGTATCCTGCAAACCTTGGTTCGTGGATATTGTGAATTATCTAGCAACGGGACTTATTCCTAGCAATTGTTCGAAACAAGACAAACTTCAATTTCTATCCCAAGTAAAACACTTTTACTGGGATGAACCTTATTTGTTTAAGTATTGTTCCGATCAAATCATTCGCAGGTGTGTCCCTAACTATGAATTCAAGGGTGTGTTGTCATTTTGTCATGATCAGGCATGCGGCGGTCACTTTGGTCCTCGAAAAATGGCGGAGAAAGTTTTGCAATGTGGCTTTTATTGGACAACATTATTTAAAGATGCATATGATCATTGCAAAACTTGTCCGCGGTGTCAACACTTGGGTCGGATTTCACGAAGAAATGAGATGCCGCTCCAACCTATCTTGGTTGTGGAAATATTCGATGTTTGGGGTATTGTTTTATGGGCCTTTTTCCCAACTCTTTTGGGAATTTATATATCTTGTTAGTGGTTGATTATGTCTCAAAATGGGTGGAAGCAATACCGTGTCGTACTAATGACAAAAAAGTTGTCATTAAGTTCCTTAAAGAAAATATCTTTTCGCGATTCGGACAATATCGCACTATAATTAGCGACAACGAAACGCATTTCTGTAATCGGTCTTTTGAGGCTTTGATGCGGAAATATGCAATCAACCACAAACTTTCTACGCCCTATCACCCCCAAACAAGCGGGCAAGCTGAGATCTCAAATAGGCAAATCAAACAAATTTTGGAGAAGATGGTTTCTAAAAACCGTAAAGATTGGTCAACTAAATTGGCAGATGCCCTTTGGGCATTTCGCACTGCTTATTAGACCGATCTTGGTATGTCTCCATACCGCCTTGTGTTTGGGAAGGCATGCCACCTTCCTGTCGAGATCGAACATAAAGCAATGTGGGCTATTAAACAGCTAAACTTCGATTTTGATCAAGCTTGCAGCTATCGGAAATTGCAATTGAATGAGCTAAGCGAAATACGCGATGAAGCTTACGATAATGCCGTGATAGTAAAGAACCAGACTAAAGTGTTCCACGACAAAAATCTTTCTAGAAAAACCTTCACACCGGGACAACAAGTCCTTCTTTACGATTCCCGTCTCCATCTTCATCCAGGTAAGCTGAGATCTCGTTCGAAATGACCTTTGTTTGTGCGGTATGTACACCCCGCATGGGGCAGTAGAAGTTGAAAGTATTAAAAATGGTTCAATTTTTAAAATAAATGGGCATAGATTAAAACCGTATTTCTCTGCTGACCCAGCGGAGGAGCTCCTATTTTTACAGGAGCCACTTTATCATAACTAAATTCCTCCGCCTCACCTCCATGTTTCGGTAATATTGTATCATCTTAAGAATGGAGGTGAGTGAAAAAAGGACTTAACTGAATATCTGTGCATGCCAAATAACAAATTTGGGGGTAGTCTTCATTTAATTATTATTTTACCCCTATTATTGTCTTTCCCCAAGTCTACAGGTCTATGCTCTCAAAGGACAACATCAGTGAGGACACTGCTAAAAACAGGTTTGGGGGAAGATTTGTATTCACTGAATTATCTTTGGCACTGGGCATTAAAAAAAATATTTTTATAATAAAAGAGTAGAAAGTGAAAAATTGCATTTGAAAGATAGGAAGAGTTTAAGAAAAATAAGAAAGTTAGATGTCTTCTTAAATGAAACTAGTAATAAATAGTTATGAGCCGTTGTCCCAAGGGTTTGCAAGATGAAGGAAATTACTAATCTGAGGATAAAAATAAGTTTGAAAAATAATCCCTAATCTTGATGCCAAACATCTGAATGTTGATACCGTACTATACGCACTTACACACATCTTGAAATTTGGGATAGTAGAGGATACCTTGAAATGCTCTTGTCTAAAAACCTTAGTATGAAGGGGAAAAAAGTATAAGTGGTGAAGAAGAAAAAATGAACAATGGTTTTATAATTACCAAGGCAACATAAAAAAATATAGCGAGGGTGCTTTATCACCTAGTGCCTTAGACCAACTGGTTTGGGAGCCACTGCTAAGACTTAGGTGTTGCAAGACGAGAAATTACACCGTAATACGCAAGAAAATTTTGTAATCGGTGGATTAGTACCTCAAGAAGTATTAACGGTCGCATGAAGGATGTGTGAGCAATTTCATAAAAAAAAATCACCGACTAAAAAGTACTTTGGAAGATGGACAGGAGTATGATAGCTTGAATTGAATTCTCTAAGTGTAGGGATGTCTTTTACACACATGTAGGGGTATATGATCAATGTTTGGAAGAAAGATAGGGAGGAAGACTAAAAGCTATATTTTATTGAGGGATAATGTGATTTCTAACATTTTTTCATGATCATTAAGATAGGGCTTATAGCAACTGAAAAACTGGTGTAGTTAAAAACTCTTATTTTCAAGTTCTTTCTTTCATAATTCTTATCTTTGTATGTAACTTTCACCATCTTTCTTTTACTATAGGATTTTATGGGTGTAATCCGCTGAAAACGCTCAGGAGACAACACTCCTCCTACTAGGGACACCTAGAGATTTAACGGCTTGTTGCACGTGCTCAGTGCAATCGTGTTGCCTACGAAAGTGTGCTACTTAGGTCTTTTCTTTTTCTTTTCTCTTGAATAACTAGTTTGCTCGGGACGATCAAAGTTAAGTTTGGGGGTATTTGTTCAGTTGAAAATATTGCGCATTTGATATGACATTTTCCTTACTATTTTTATATAATAAAAGGTGTTTATTATAAATATGACACATATGAAGGTTTATCCGTAAAAATACTATTTTCATGTGTTTATATATTATAATTAACATTATGAAGGAAAATGTAAGCATATAATATCTATGTAATATTTGGTCCATTTAAATATGCTTACCTTATTAAATAACTTTGACCAATTCTCTTAAAACTATAATATCATGTCAAATGGTTAAGATAATATCTCAATAAAAACAAATTCTACTAACATTATTTATTGAGATAATTGTGCAGAAATTATATCAGGACTGGAATCAAGGAAATTCGAGTTATCGAGATCAAATCTGACGAAATCTTAAAGTAAATTGAAGAAATCAATTTTGGCAGAGACTTAGAGAAGATTTTCAGATTCTAGATATCAAAATAGTCTACATGTGTCACCAGAAGAGGCCACAATATTTTTGAAGCAACGAACCCCCTAACCCACAGTGGATCCGCGTCCAAACCCACCAAATGGCCGCAGTTCCGCCGCAATTTTGAGGAGTTAGGGCTCTGGATTTTCTGGTTGGGATCCTAACGACTAGTTACCATATTAGGAAACTGGGGTTCTGGCTCTGTGACTATAAATAAGGACCGAGAGCCTCTTGGAAAAATCATCAAACCGACGCAATCACGAAGTCCACGACAGCTCAAGAATCCTGGTTGATCATCGACAGCTCATCTACCTCCTTAAAAAGAGATCGAGAAGCAAATTAGGGTTTTGTAATCATTTTCTAAAGGAACAAAGTGTACTTGATCTTGTTGATTAATAAAAGTAGTTTTATTCTATTGCATTTTATTTTCTTCATGATTTCTATCTTTTCTTTTCTCAACATGCGCGAGTAATTCTCCACTTGTTAGGGTTCGTAGGATTAAGGTAGATTAATTGATGATGAAGATCTTTAAACTCTTTTTACATCCTATAAAGTTTATAAACTTTACCAAAAGAATCATTGACATCCTAATCGGGCGCGCTACCAATTCATTGGGAGCCACGACCGCAATTAGAGATTAGATTAACGATTGTTTTGGTAAAGGCTAGACATGAACGGAGATCCATGTCAAGATAGGGGTTAAGAGTGGGAACCCTATTCCCTCCAGAAACCCTAATCTACATGCATCACTGTCGATCTAGTTTTAAATCTATTAAAGGATAAGAAGAGTAATCTTTAATTAATCATCCATGACTACTAAATCTTAACGAACCCTACAAGCCCCCTTCTAATACAAAACCTACATCTGTAATTAATCTAGATCTATATCTTGCATCCGTGTTTGACGTAGATCTAGAACCTACAACCATTCTTCACCATTCTTTATTCTTTCTACTTTCCTAATCAACACGTCTAAAGTAAGATTAAAAGATTCAACTTTTCCCTTAGGACGACCCGTACTCTTCTCGGTCTAGCTACACGCGACACCGTTATTGATTGCGGTTATTCTACACAACTCTAAAAAATCAATCAATCACAATCCAAAATAAACAAACCATAACACGACACAAAGTGATATATCTGGAGTAGAGAAAGTTGTTATCGCTTGGCGATAACGTAACTAACTGCAGTGGCTTACGCCCGTAGGAAAAAGAGTCCCTACAATCAAAAACCCCACATCCATAATGGGGAATCTGAAAGTTCAACTACATCGGTTGCATCCATCTAAACCTGAAAGTTCAACTACATCGGTTGCATCCATCTAAACCTTCGATATGCGGTGCCATAAATCACCTTGGTATCTTCGAAGAGATGGATGGATATGTTCTATATAGTATCTTCCCCCGTATTCAGGATGGACGCACTCCCCGGGCCTTAGATCCGGTTTCCGGCTGTAAACACACATCCTTAAATGTCCCTAGTCGAGAGAGCATCGAGATTGGACATCGATATTCCGGAGTAAACTAGTGTATACGTTTTGAGACCCCGACGAGGGATGGTGGCCGGTCTCATAAGCCATTAGTGTTGTGTCGCCTAAGATAGTATACAGGTGCTCACTAGAGGTGAGTACACCGAACAGACTCGCTGAGAACTTCTAGAATGTATTATACCTATCATTTGATAACAGTTCTCTAGTGACATGAGTACATGTTAGTCTTTTGACTTGAGATTGTCGTATGTCTCATGTGATTTCCTACTGTATTTAGATTACTACCCTACCATGGATCAAAGGACTCATGCAAATAGGTTTTAGTTGGGTACAGTCCCGAGCCACATAGAGGCAGTAAGCAATTTTCAGGAATTCGTCTCTTCTAATATTAGGAGTCGATGTTGTGCTATATTTGGTTGGCCATCACTATAAATCCCTAGCCAGGATGGATGAGATTTACTGATAGGAGTTTAGTAGTTTCTTGGTGGATGATGAGCTTGACTCTGGTATGATTTATCGGGTTATTCGTGGTCTGACGTTATCCACCCCTTAGACCCGGTATGCGATACTCTTAGACGAAGAGACCGGACTGTACGGAGATTTTCACATTCAGGCTCAATAGGATATGGACGGACTTGATTGTCAACCTTCCTTTCGGCATATACCTAGGTAGCCGTTACGTACAGTTAGTGCCGCTGACGTGCTTTTGGTTATGGATTTATCCAGTAACTCACTGGCAGCGTATTGTCGAGTCTTTAGAATCCTACACAGAAAGTTTTCCCGGTTCAGGTGATATGATGTAGAGGCCGTATATTTATTCGTGCAGGGGTCTGAATAAATACATGTATTGGCTATACGGATTTTAATCGGACGGTTGATAATACTAGCTGGCTTGGGATTAATCCGAATTATTAAATTAAGTACTGATTTAATAATTTATATATATATATATATATATATATATATATTCTTTATATACATATTCTAGTATTATATTCACTATTTATTTTCTCTCTCTTAGCTATCCGTATTTTTATACGAATACGCGTATATGTAGTTGATACATATACCAGGTATTATGTACATGTACATGAATATTTCTAGAAGGTGCACACCTCATTATTGAATTTCCTAAATGGAAATTCATAGGAAATGAGGTGGAATGGTGAGGTGGCTAAGGGTATGGTTGAGAGGGATGGTTTGATTTCTTTATTTGTAAAATGGTTATGCCATATTTTTTAAATGGGTTGGAAAAATTAAAAGCCATGCTCTCATTCTATTCTCATAAGACACGGTTGATTTTGGGTGTCATGTTACACTTTCATTCTCACCATCTCCTCCTTCTTCTTCATTTGCTCACTTGAGCTTTGAGATTGAGAGAAAAGATTAGTGATAAATTTATACATCCCCACATTCCATTTTTAGCAAGTTTGGAGTGTCAGTTTCTTCACTAAGTGAAATTAGAGCTTCGATCGGTTTTCCTTGGGAGGATCATCTTTGGTAATGGCGATCGCCTCTCAAGCGCGTTTCCGTCGGCCTATGAGAAGCTTGGACGGGTCTTTCATGATTGGGTAGACATGCGAAAAAGATTGTAGTTTCTATAACATTGTATATTGTTTTCTAGTTTAGTGTTTTGGAACGGATTCTAGGTTGCGGTTTCCTCGCACTTCCACGAAAATTTTGTTCGCTTTTTCCACTTCCGTTGTGCATTAGTCGCGAGCGCCGGAAAACCCTAACATGGTATCAAAGCCACCCAAGCACTAGAACTAGTTGTAGACAATGTTATAGTTTCGACACCAAAAGTTTTGCCAGATCAAGTCTCGAATTCCAAGTTTCTGTCCATTTTTGAAAACGCGCCTGAAATTTTTTTAAAGCATGTCAGTAGACTTGTTTTGAGGTATGAAAACATGATACAAAACCTGAGGATCTAACTCAAATATCTGGCCGCCGGAATATTCATTTTAGCCGATATTAGCGGCCTAAAATTGTCCTTAGGTTCCTAGGTTTTGGTGGTTGCATGGAATTGATGAAACTTGATTTTCGGTATCATTCTTTTTTCCCCAGATTTCATGTAGTGTTATCTTTGCTTTCGGGGCAATACGGAAAACTTTCGGATGAAATTTTAGTATCTTTTATGATCCATATTTTTATGTGTGTGTTGTTAAACGTGGTCTAATTGCTATATATTTGATTAGACGGGGTTGCACACCCGTTGCTTGTATTGTTTCTTGTTGCTGTGATATATATATATATATATATATATATATATTATGGTTTAGTCGGATTGTTTGACGGATAGCCTCGTGTGTGATATGTTTGTACAATTTTGATTTATAATATTTTATTCATTTGTTTGGGACGAACAGCCGGATTGTGGCCATCGTTGCCGCTTGATATATATTCTTTTATTGGGATACGTCCAGGATGCGGGCGTTGTTGCCTTTGTATATATTTCAATACATGTTGTCACGCCCCGCTTCCCAGTAAATGGAAACGGTGACATGGTAAGCCCGCGACGTATTTATTTCGAGAAGGTCATTTTCCGGAATAAATACGCTAAGCGTAAAATAAGCAATATAATATGAAAAGAAAATTAACATGAGATTTATAATTCAACTGCTTTATTTACATACAATTGGATTCATTTACAATACATGATATCAACTGAAGGAAAAATACAAGAATGGAAATCCCTAAACAATGGCATATATAAACTGAGAAGAAGATAACTGGTCTAAGCCTGGGTCACGATCCGATCGTGCTCCTCCTCTGAGATATCTACCTCCTCAGTCTCCACAATATCTGACGAACATTCCAAGAAAACAAAGTTGGGCGGAATGCCCGTCAGCGAACTTTCGCTCGGTAAGTCCCCAAGAAATGAAATGAAGTATAAAGTGTAATGATAAAGTAAAAGTATAATACGAACAAGTGCGTATGAAGTATGTTGTGTCAACATGGCATTTAATATAAACATGGAAAGTTTATTTAGCATGCAGTGTTATCGTAATATATGTGAACAAGTATGGTAATATATAACAAATAGATAAGTATGACAGCATAGCATGAGCATAGAAAACAAATGTAACATGGCCGTGTGGTGTAAGTATAGTGAGCATGCAGTGAATGTAAATGTCTTAACAGGTCTCTACTTAGGTACACTAATTTAACGTAAGTTCAAGAGTGAATGTCAACCAATCTCAAGAGTGTTCTCGAACCCAACAAGCTGTAATTAAAGGGAAAGGAACCACGGGCCCGAATCAAGTGTTAGTAACGAGATCTTTACCTAATGTTGAAGTATTCCAAAATCAACAGGCTGTAATCCAGGAGTAAGGAAACACGGGCCCTCATGATAGATTACTTGTGTTGGTAGACATGAATTCATGATCTAGTGGAACTCCTGAGATTTCGTTGGATTCACGCATGAACTACCCCAGAACCCCGTATATACTAAGTTACAGCTAAAATTACCAGCCTTGCTCGAATCTATGAATATATCGAGTTGCAAGACTGAGTTCATGTATATATCAAGTATTAATGTATTCGTGTCAAGTCGTATTTATGATTCGAGTCAAGTCATAGTGTTCAAATATTCATGTTTCGCTTTAGTCAAATTCAAGTGTTCCGATTCATGATCAACAGTCAAGTATACCTGTTTGAGTTCAATATTGATTTCGTGTGTTTAAGTTCATGATCAAGTATTCAAGTTTGGTTTTAGATTCAGGTTTTAGTTTGGATTCAGACTTGAGTTAGACACTTATAAACTGATTTAGATCCTGAATTAGGTTCGGGAGTTATCGGTAACTGCTACACATGGACGGCAGGATTTGTGTTTTTTTCCAAGATAATTACCATTGACAACACCGTTAATTTTTTTACCTTAAATAGGCAAGCACTCACTTTCTCCGGCTCTCTGGGGATCAAGAGAATTGATTCCGCTTAAACCTATATTTACTAAAGTCCTTAACAGTGTTTTATATAGCTCGAGGGGGTTTTATGAAAAATATTTTTAATATAGTTTCAAAATAAACCTCGAGAAGTTATTTATATTATTTAGGGTTTCCATGGATGTGAATTTAGGGATTTGAGGTATTTTAGTGATAATAGCTTAGCTTGGATAGTTCATGGTAGTTTATTGTAAAACTTGCATTGTATTAGTATCTTGATAGTATTTTGATAAAATTTATAATTCTTTCATTTGAAAAAAATATAAAGTTATTATATTTCGAAAATATATGAATTTGTAATATTTATATAATTATAAAAAATTAATTTTATTTAAATAGAAAAATGGGTTTTTCTTAAAAACCGTATTTAAAAACCTTTCGAGATCAAATGCTCCGTGAGGAGGTATGCATCTCGCTCTACTAGCCCAAGGATGTGCGATAATCCGTACCGTCCAATAGCGGGTCCCCTAAAAAGGGTTGTAGAGGTTTATTTGCAAAGGAATTTGAAAATACAATTCCAAAGAAAACCGTTTTTATAGTTAATGGTATTTTAATGAAATATTTTGTATTCGCCACAAAAAATACGTTCAAAGTGTATCGTGCTATGGAACCATGTGTGTTTGTGAGGGGTAGGTCATTACCACGTGAAGTTTTCTAAAGGTATAATTAACAAAAATACTAAAAGAGAGATATGTGAAATTCATGGTATTTTAATGTAAAAGTTAAGTTAAAACCATTTTGCATGATATTATAAATTAAAAATTGGTTCTGAGTATTAGTTATATGATTACAAACATGGTGTAAGAATATGAATGAAAAATATGTAAGAAAAGTGGAATTTTAGAGGTTTAAAAGAAGATGTCAGTGTTAACTCCACTTCCGACATATATTTCGAAAAGAGACTTTCATAGAAGAAAGAGAGGGATTGGAAGGGACTTACCACTTGGTTAGGTTAAGAGAAGGTAGAAGGAGAGAGGGTTATCTTCGTGGTGTCACGGAATCGCCGGAATTTGTTTCGATCCTCGCCGGAACTTGATCGCTTGCTAACTCCACTTGTACTCCTCTTGTACTTAGAAAATTTTGAGAATTTTGGCTAGGGATTTTAGAATGATGAAGGGCTAGGGCATGGGGTAGTATTTATAGTGTGAAATTAGGGTTTTGGAATTAAAAGAATGAATTAAAATGCATTAAAATGAGGATAAATGGGGAATTGAAGGGTCTGCAATCAAACAGTGCATGGGAGTTAGGGGTAGGAGAAAGGGAAAATGTGCAAAGCCTGGGGTTCATTAGGCTCGGGGGGGCCGTCGGTGCCGGCCAAAGATAGGTTTCCGCCGGTCGATTGTGGGAGTGGGGTTGGTGGATTGGTTCCACATGTTCATCTCTCTGTTCATACTCTTTTGCACATGCTTATTTTTTCAGATTTTTCATTTTTATGTGCATTACACGTATAAACTTTTGGGCTTCCAAAAATTTTAAAAGAAAAATCAGAAAAAATATAATGTGTCTGATGGGGTTCGAACACGAGGGCTACATCACAGCAGTGCAAGAGCTTTACCAGTGAGCTATAAGTTATTTATTTCTGTTCTTAAACAAAATTAACTTATAACTTGTACTCGGGCTATGAAACTCTATTCTGTATTTTTAACAGAAGAATTTTCCTACTAAGATTTCAGAGTCGTTGGATTCTGCCCTCCTTATAAAAATTTCGTCCTCAAAATTTATACAAAAAAGTTGTAATAGATTCAAGAAAACTTAGATTACAGCAGTGGTGAAAGAACTACTGATATTGTACCGGAAGTGTATGAAAATGTTTGAAAGGAAGAAAGGATGCAAGAATGTGAAATATATGAAAAAGATGGCAGGGGATTTTACCAGGGTTACCTTGACCCATAGCTTCGGCTTCCACGGCCACCAAGGTGAAAGCCTGCCGTCTCTACACATTTCTCTGTCCATGCTGATACATCGTTGGCTGACGAAGTAAAGATGGTCCATGTGGAGTTGGTGCAGAAAGAGCTAACCGAGTAGGTGGAGCTTGGATAGATGGTCTAGCTATGGGGATTGGGCCAGTTCGGTTGTGTGGGCAAGTTCCTATAGTGTGTGAGGATGATCCACATATCAAACAAAGATAATTCGCTCGACGACAATCCTTGACTTGGTGTCCGTTCCTCTTACAATAGATGCAGAAGTTCGGTTCAGTCTCGGAAAATGATCCTCCTGGCCTTATAGCTGGCGCTGGAAGAGCTGGCCTAGGAGAAGCTCCTCCAGGAATATGATGGGCGGGACATTTCATACGACCAACTATGGCCTTCCCTTCTTCTTAATGACAGCTTCATAGCGACGGGCTGATTTCAAAGCTGCTTCATGTGTTAGGTATTCTCTCGTTGCTAGGGCAGCCTGGATCTCCGGGTCTAATCCTTGCTGGAAGCGTCTGTCTCTGATTTCTGCAGTAGGAATTAGATGAGCGGCAAATCTGCTGAGAATGGTGAATTCAGTATCGTACTCGTCCACTGGCTTATCCTACATGGATCTTTATTGTAAGTGAATGAACTTCTGTTCCATCTCGAAATGTGTGGTTTCCGGAAAGTACTTGGCATCAAAAAGATCATGAAAAGTCTTCCACTCGATTGGCTGCTCAAGGTGGCTCTCCTCTGCCTTCCACCAGATTCTGGTATTGTCAGTAAGCTGGAGTTTTGCTATTCTGACCCAAGCCACTTCTGGAACTTGAGCTGCGGCTAGATCGTCTTCAATGCTCTGTGCCCATTCCTCAGCCTCAAGTGATTTCTCCTTCCTTGAGAAATTCTTCGGGTGTAACGCCCGAAATTGTTTCACTCCCGGTGCTTCTTCTTCAGAGCGGATGAAACTCTGTTGAAGGAGAGCAGTCTGCTCCTGCAAAATCATGCTTTGAGCCTGCTGACCATTAAATAAGCTTTTGATAGCCTCCAGAAGTATCGTCTGTTTTGTGAGTGGAGTGGCTACAATAGGTGGAGGTGGTAGAACGGTAAGGATAGATGGCGGTGGTGTACTTCCATCGTTGGTGCTAGGGTTATTGGGAGAATCCATCACCTTAGATAGAGAAGAAAGATTAGGATAGATTCAACGGAAATTGAACTGCAAGGAATGTAAAGTTGTTGAATCTCATATTTCTTGTTATATATTGCTTATGACTTCATGCAGAATTGACCTGCATGGGCCGCCAACAAAACCTATCACGCTCCACTTCCCAGTAGACAGAAACAGTGACGTAGCAAGCCCGCGACGTATTTATTTCGAAAATGTCATTTTCCGGAATAAATACGCTAAGCGTAAAATAAGCAATATAAAATGAAAAGAAAATTAACATGAGATTTATAATTCAACAGCTTTATTTACATTCAACTGGATTCATTTACAATACATGATATCAACTGAAGGAAAAAGACAAGAATGGAAATGCCTAAACAATGGCATACATAAATTGAGAAGGAGATAACTGGTCTAGGCCTGGGTCGCGATCTGATCGTACTCCTCCTCTGAAATGTCTATCTCCTCAGTCTCCACAGTATCTGACGAACATTCCAAGAAAACAAAGATGGATGGAATGCCCGTCAGCGAACTTTCACTCGGTAAGTCTCCAAGAAATGAAATGAAGTATAAAGTATAATGATAAAGTAAAAGTATAATATGAACAAGTGAGTATGAAGTATGTTGTGTCAGCATGTCGTTTAATGTAAACATGGAAATTTTATTTAGCATGCCGTGTTATCGTAATATATATGAATAAGTATGGTAATATATAACAAGTAGATAAGTATGACAGTATAGCATGAGCATGGCAAACAAATGTAACATGGCCGTGTGGTGTAAGTATAGTGAGCATGCAGTGAATTTAAATGTCTTAACAGGTCTCTACTTAGGTACACTAATTTAACGTAAGTTCAAGGGTGAATGTCAACCAATCTCAAGAGTGTTCTCGAACCCAATAGGCTGTAATCTAGGGATAAGGAACCACGGGCCCGAATCAAGTGTTAGTAACGGGACTTCAACCTAGTGTTGAAGTATTCAAAACTCAACAGGCTGTAATTCAGGAGAAAGGAAATACGAGCCTTCATGATAGATTACTTATGTTAGTAAACATGGATTCATGATCTAGTGGGACTCCTGAGATTTTGTTGGATTCACGTATGAACTACCCCAGCACCCTGTATATGCTAAGTTACAGCTAAAATTACCACCCTTGCTCGAATCGATGAATACATCGAGTTGAAAGATTGAGTTCATGTATATATCAAGTATTCATGTATTCGTGTCAAGTCGTATTTATGATTCGAGTCAAGTCATAGTGTTCAAATATTCATGTTTCGCTTTAGTCAAATTCAAGTGTTCCGATTTATGATCAATAGTCAAGTATACCTGTTTGAGTTCAATATTGATTTCGTGTGTTCAAGTTCATGATCAAGTATTCGTGTTTGGTTTTAGATTCAGGTTTTAGTTTGGATTCAGACTTGAGTTAAACTCATACTTGAGTTAGACACTTATAAACTGATTTACATCCTGAATTAGGTTCGGGAGTTATCAGTAACTGCTGCACATGGACGGCAGGATTTGTGTTTTTTTCCAAGATAATTATCATTGATAACACTATTAAGTTTTCTACCTTAAATAGGCAAGAACTCACTTTCTCCGGCTCCCTGGGGCTCAAGAGAATTGATTCCGCTTAAACCTATATTTACTAAAGTCTTTAACAGTGTTTTATATAGCTCGAGGGGGTTTTATGAAAAATATTTTTAATATAGTTTCAAAATAAATCTCGAGAAGCTATTTATATTATTTAGGGTTTCCATGGATGTGAATTTTAGGGATTTGAGGTATTTTAGTGATAATAGCTTAGGTTGGATAGTTCATAGTATTTTATTGTAAAACTTGCATTGTATTGGTATCTTGATAGTATTTTGATGAAATTTGTAATTCTTTCATTTGAAAAAATATAAAGTTATTATATTTCGAAAATATATGGATTTGTAATATTTATATAATTATAAAAAATTAATTTTATTTAAATAGAAAAATGCGTTTTTCTTAAAAACCGTATTTAAAAACCTTTCGAGATCAAATGCTCCTTGAGAAGGTCTGCATCTCGCTCTACTAGCTCAAGGATGTGCGATAATCCATACCATCTAATAGCGGGTCCCCTAAAAAGGGTTGTAGAGGCTTATTTGCAAAGGAATTTTAAAATGCAATTCCAAAGAAAACCGTTTTTATAGTAAATGGTATTTTAGTGAAATATTTTGTATTCGCCACAAAAAATACGTTCAAATAGTATCGTGCAATGGAACCATGTATGTTTGTGAAGGGTAGGTCATTACCACGTGAAGTTTTCTAAAGGTATAATTAACCAAAATACTAAAAGAGAGATATGTGAAATTCATGGTATTTTAGTATAAAAGTTAAGTTAAAACTATTTTGCATGATATTCTAAATTGAAAATTGGTTCTAAGTATTGGTTATATGATTACAAACATGGTGTAAGAATATGGATGAAAAATATGTAAGAAAAGTGGAATTTTAGAGGTTTAAAAGAAGATGTCGGTGTTAACTCCACTTCCGACATATATTTTGAAAAGAGACTTTCATAGAAGAAGGAGAGGGATTGGAAGGGACTTACCACTTGGTTAGGTTAAGAGAAGGTAGAAGGAGAGAGGGTTATCGTCGTGGTGTCGCGGAATCGTCGAAATTTGTTTCGATCCTCGCCGGAACTTGATCGCTTGCTAACTCCACTTGTGCTCCTCTTGTACTTAGAAAATTTTGAGAATTTTGGCTAGGGATTTTAGAATGATAAAGGGATAGGGCATGGGATAGTATTTATAGTGTGGAATTAGGGTTTTGGAATTAAAAAGATGAATTAAAATGAGGATAAATGGGGAATTGAAGGGTCTCTGTTTGATTGCAGAGCAATCAAACAGTGCAGGGGAGTTAGGGGTAGGGGAAAGGGAAAGTGTGCATAACCTGGGGTTCATTGGGCTCGGGGGGCCCGTCGATGCCGGCCAAAGATGGGTTTCCGCCGGTTGATTATGGGAGTGGGGTCGGTGTATTGGTGTCACGTGTTCATCTCTCTATTAATACTCTTTTGCACATGTTTATTTCTTCAGACTTTTCCTTTTTATGTGTATTGCACGTGTAAACTTTTGGGCTTCCAAAAAGTTTAAAAGAAAAATCTAAAAAAATATAATGTGTCTGATGGTGTTCGAACACAGGGGCTACACAGTGCAAAGGCTTTACCAATGAGTTACGAGTTATTTCTTGTTGTTCTTAAACAAAATAAACTTATAACTTGTACTCAGGTTGTGAAACTCTATTCTGTTATTTTTAATAGAAGAATTTATGTACTAAGATTTCAGAGTCGTTACACATATGCTAGGATGAAACCAGGAGAAGTGCTCGAATAGCCGGTTTCTAGAGTGCGGTAAGTGACCATCTCATGGAGTTGAGACCGGGCTGTCTCGCTCTAGAATTGGCGGGCTGCTTGCCGCATTTTTCCTGCCTAATACCTGCAATACGATCCTCAAATGCTTGGCTTTCTCCTTCTTACTTTTCGAGTATATGAGAATGTCGTCGATAAAGACTACGACACACTAATCAAGGTACTGTGAGAAAACATGATTCATCAAATCCATGAATACTGCTGGAGCGTTAGTAACACCAAATGGCATCACTAGAAACTCATAATGGCCTTACCAGGTTCTAAATGCTGTCTTGCATACATCCTCCGTCTTAACCCACACTTAGTGGTACCCTGACCGAAGATCCAACTTTGAGAAAACCCGGGCACTACAGAGCTGATCAAACAAATCGTCAATCCGAGGAATATGATACTTATTCTTGATCATGACTCGGTTCAACTCCTGGTATTCGATGCACATGCGTAATGAATCATCTTTATTCTTAACCAAAAGAACTGGAGCGCCTTAAGGGGAAGTACTTAGGCGTATGAAACCCTTGCTCTGAAGTTCCTCTATCTGCTTCTTCAACTAGGCTAACTCTATTGGCGCCATCCTGTATGGTGCTTTAAAAATCGATGTCGTGCATGGAATTAATTCAATCGAAAACCCCAAAACACGAGGCGAGGGTAGACCGGGTGGATCCTATGGAAATACATCCAATAAATCCCAGACTATAATCGGCGCTAGGCTATCATCTACCTCCTTCGACGCTAGAATACTGTTTGTCGGCTGTGCTCTAAACTCTATCGGTCCTAAAGACTTGCCGCCCCCAATAAACACAAATTTGGGTGGTTAGGGATACAAAAGATCATGGTCTTGGCCCGACAATCAATGTGTGTGGAAAGTGCCCAACCAATCCATCCCTTAAGACAACGCCATAATTTTCGGTCCCGATAAGTATGAAGTCGGCAAAAAGTTCCCTGCTGTAAATCACTACAGAACAGAGTTTGCACTCTCGGCTAGACACTACCACTCCTTTCTCAATGCGCATTTTCTAGCCCAGGGTCAATTTCGTGTGGTATAAAGTGTGTAGTGGAAAAAGTGGTAGACATAAAATAATGTGAAGCTCCAAAATCAAACAGTGCTCTAGCAGGAACTGAGTAAACTAGAATGGTACCTGTGATGACTTCCTCTAATGCCTCTACTTGCTCAGCTGTCAGGGTATAAGCTCACCCCTGACCACATTCTGTGTTGCCTCGTTTCTGACCATAAAGTTGCTTCTGAGGTACATGTGCTTTCTGCTGCTGGTTGGAATCATTGGGATTCGACCTCACAGGGAAATTTCCAATATGGTGATCACTAGCCCCACAGATCAGACATAATCCATAGAACCTACGGCAATCTTTCTTAATATGTCACGGTCTCTTATAGTGGTCACAAAGTGGAGCTTTCCGCTATGCTGGGACTATTGTACAGTGTTGGGTTACGCCATCGCCCCGGCCATCAATCCGTGGCCAAATACGATACAAAAACTTTTAGAAACCGGCGGTAACGGAACCCGATTCCTGGATCGTACCATTAACCCTAAACTAGCTATATGTAAAAGAGTTTAGAAAGGTATACCGAATGATCTGTGTCCTTCAGTCTTCAACCTCTGTCCCAAGCTCCTCGTGGCTTCCTCGATCATGTTTGATCTCCGGTCTCCCTCCATCGAAGACGATCCACGTTGAGAGTTTGTAATATGGGCTCCGACCTCAAAACTGAAGCAACTCGAGTATCTAGTTTGCTAACCTAGATAGCCAAGATGAAGTAGAAAGTGTTTGTGATTACTTTGTCTCAATACACCCTATGTTTCTCAACACATGAGACATGTAGGGTGGAGGTTGAAGAAGATGCCAATGGGTGAAAGTGTGAAGCAAAGCATTGGAAAGTGAAGAAAATAAAGTGGCTGCCTTTTTCCTTGTGTGTTGTGTTTATGAGTTATTTGTTGTGAGTGTTTTATATGAAGTAAGGTAGCAACTCAAGAAAACCAACTCAAGAATAAATATCTCCAAGCTCACAACAAATATCTCACACTACAAACCAAAACCCTAGCATGTCACCACATGACCCACCATGAGTCACACCCATGTGACATCCATGAATCACCAAGTAAGCATGCTAGAATCAATTGCAAAAAATGAGTCACACTCTCCACTCAATAAATATTTAAAACCCTAAATGTTTAATAGAAAAAGAAATGGCATTTTCTAAAGTAAACTTGTAACGAATTACAAGAATACCCCTCATCCGTATATACATACCCGCATCCATATTCCGACTGAATACGAATACAACGAGACGAAAATAATCTAACAATATAATACTAGGATCCGGCTTAAACCAAAGCCCACTAGTATTATCCGTCCGATCATGATCCGTGCATAAGTGCACGTATATGATCGAACCCTGCCATAAAACCATACGGCCTCTACAACGTTTCGCCCGAAGCAGGGAAACCCTCTTTGTGGGACTCTAAAGACTCGTCAATACGCTGGCAGTGGGTTTAACCACAAGCACGTCAGTGGAACTAGCTGTACGTAACGGCTACCCAGGTATTGAGAGAAATGGAGGCCGACGAGAAAACTCATCTTGAAACCCCTACTGAGCCTGACAGTGATAATATCCGTACAGTCCGGTCCGGTCCGTCCGTCTATGAGTATCGAAATCGAGTTTAGGGGTGGATAAAGTCAGATCCCTAATAATGCGACATTTAGTGTCGGTATGAAACCTATCACCACCTGAGAAACTACCGATCCTAGATCAGTAATTCTCGACTACCTTAGCCAAGGATTTCTGGTGATGGCCATCCGTGCA
Organism: Agapanthus africanus; assembly: GCA_030015575.1. NCBI lineage: Eukaryota > Viridiplantae > Streptophyta > Magnoliopsida > Asparagales > Amaryllidaceae > Agapanthus > Agapanthus africanus. Next base: position 831,454,777 of record JASDDO010000019.1, read on the forward strand.
CACCACGACATCAACCCCCAATACCGGCAGAGAAGAATCCCCTGACGATCCGCTCACCGCTTCCATGTGGCTCGGGACTGTACGCAGATAAAACCTGTTTGCATGACTCCTTTGAGCCGTGGTAAGGTAGTAATCAAAGCACAGTGGGAACTCACACGAGACAAATGACGATCTCAGGTCGATATACTAACCTGTACACATGTCACCTGGGAACTGCTATCTGACAATAGATATAATTCCAACTAGCATGTTCCCGGCGAGTCTGTCTGGTATACTCATAACCCAATGAGCACCTGCATACATCTTAGGTGAACCAACTAACACCAATGGCTTGTAAGACCGTCCACCGCCCCTCGTCGGGGTCTTGATCAGTATACACTAGTATACTCTTGGAGTATCGATGCCCAGTCTCGAAACTCCCATGACTAGGGACATTTTAAGGATGTGCTTATAGACCACCTAGCTCTCACGTATATGATTGCCATCATACTGCAGGTAGTCAACCATGAATCCTAAGGGCTCTATCAACATGTAATAGTGATATGTAATATCACCTAAAGCATATACACGATGATAGAGATAAACCAAATAGCATACTATCATCTTGAGTAAGACTGTTCTACCGGTATAGTTCCTTCCTCAATCATTGCAATCATGTGTCTGCGATCTAATAATTAACTTAAGGGCACTATAGCCAACAATCTCCCACTACACTTAAGGCTAATTATTGCGGTGTCGCATACTCACAGCCCGTGTGATACCGAACACCCAACTTCTCTATTAATCAGTTTCACAAAGCTCGTTCGTAAAACTATTGCGTTTGAGAAATAGCCTCAGTGAGTGGATCCGCTCTAATGTTTCTTTCTATGTCTCTCTTTTTCTCAAGTTCGCGGAGAAAACCATCTCCCGAAATAAGCAATACCTGTCTTAGAATATGTCTGGATATCTGATGGGGCCCAATTAACAAATGAACTCCAAATCCAGCAAACTTCTTAGACTATATCGTCCACTGAATTTAATCAGTATCCTATGCCATGCCTCCCTCAGTATCCACTTGGACCACCTATCCAAACTACCACCCCTCAAAATAGGGAAAACTATAAGTCTGGCGGTCACTCTGTCATCCAGGTCACCTTGGAAGTCTGGAATGATAACCGTCTCCCAAAGGAGGTGCCGTTACCAAATCCCTAGAACATCCTTTTATGTTCATAAACTGCTTCCGAACGTTTCTCCAGAATTGGATTAATATATCAACTTATTGCAACTAGTGCAAAAACAATATCTGGTGTGGTACTTGACATCTCATGATTGACTCAATTGACTAAGCAAGTGATATGTCAATCATGCGCATCCCTCTCCCCTTTAGTCTACAAGACACCTTTAGAGAGGGTGACTCCTTTACCTGCAAGTACACCACCATGCCAGGAGTCGTCCATTCTAAAACACCTGTAGAATAGTGTCAAAGTACCCAGATTGGGAAACTATCCAAATCTAGATCTAAAATCATAGATTTAGTAACTAGATTGCCTAATATAATATCTGTATCCTATGTGGAGAAACCACTGTGTGACAACCACAGGATCGTAGTGTAGGAATTTCACTTCCTACAAGTGTATGTCATCCAAATACTAGGACATCACACCCTACTACCTTCTTAACAGATCCATCTCCTATTCTGATGAAGACAAAGCCTATGACTGTCACATTAAAAATAGATGATCTATCTCCGCTATACCTACTTTAGTCTATAAATAGACACAAGCTACTTGTCCATTATGCTTCCGCTTCTCCCACTGACTACAACAACCCTCTGGCAGTGTCATATATACGTGCACTTCTAAAGCTAGTTTAGAATGACGCTATACTCATCCTCATGCCGGGTCTCATAGTCTAGAACAACAGTAATGGCAAGTCTGGGTAAACAAGAACCTCCCTGTCACCATCTTTGAGGATACCGAAGTACCTCTCGGGTGTCTGGGGTTACCCATCATATCTGCGGAGTGGCTAATGGAATGTCAAATCCGATTGAATGTTTAGGTTCTATTAAATTTTTAGTAATCGTTTGTGGTTCTGGAATCACTTCCAGTTCTACCATACTCCCACTACTGTTTTCTGAAAAAGTCCATTTTGCTAAAACTGTGGCGAGTCAAGAACAATATCTCTATTGATCTTCCAGATGGTAGAAAGTTAACCCTCGTCATAGCCCGGGATAACCCACAAACTGCCATTACAGAAACGTGCCTTGAGTTATCCTGAGTCTGGTTTTAAGTATAAGCCGGACAACTCCATATACCTTAACAACGTTAAGATATGAACCATTCTATATACAATATAGAAACAGAGGCACTGATTTAATTGGAATCAGATTCAAATCATGCAGCTGTCTCCAGTGCATGTCAACTAAATGGAGAGAGGCCGATCAGCATTACTTATCTTAGGAGTGCATCCAGATATGAGTAACCTAAAAGAGAAGCAAGTTCTCAAAACCATTACTATCAACAGAATACCAAACACAAGTATCTATATCTTCGATCACCTTGAAGAATCCTGATACTCGCAACACATGGTTCTCTATTTTATTCTTGTACCTATAACTTCTTAAAATTTGGACCTTGTATTTCTACGAAATACTTGTTTAAAACTGGAGAAGTCACAAGTAAACAGAATATAATACGAGCACCATCCCCTCTGTCCTAATGGACACTGGACAACATACAATAGTTTGTATAAGTCCCCTGAGTTGAATAACTCAAACCCTGTGTATCGTAGGTTGAAAACTGTACTATGGTTAAGAAAAATTACACCGTTGTTTAATGCTCCTTACCCAATCATCAACTGATATAGGTAAATGTTATTGACATAATTTCAAAAAGTTATATCTCACTTTATAAAATAAACGTACAGATATATCAGTTTGAAATTGGTGCATAACAACGGATATTCAAAACCAAATATTTGTCGTCAGGCAAAACCCCAGGCGATTTCCTCAAATATCACCAATTACAACGAATTCCGATATAATGAGAATATAATCATCTAATTCCCAATAATTTACACCCACTCATCATCTGTAAAACCATATATATATGAAAATCAAACCTGGTAAATACATACCATGGAGTAAGGATCTAATTAGAAAATCAGTTTTCAATTAACAACGCATAGCGAAATTGAAACATGAAAATGTTTCGAAGGGGTAGCCGGGTATTCCTACTAATGCCTCTTCCATTATCCAGATTCATAACTGTGACCATATATTTCATTTCCATCTCTTTAAATCCCTTTATTTGTCTTTACTCATTACCTTATGTACACCACCCTTAGGCTAAATGGTTTTCTTCCTTCCATATCTTTCGGCACCAGCCTATGGTTTGGAAGAAGACTATCCAATAAGCATAATAGGTGTACTCTCCTAATCCTAGAAACCCTCGCAACCTGAGAGAAGGTAAGGATAAAAGAAAACTGAATAATCATTATTCTATTTCTCCTGAACCAGAATCCATTCTCGAACTTGAATAAGTTCCTTCGAGTTCGTATGTAACTATACGATAGATTATCCAATAAATGTGGATCTTCGTAGTGATACGGGGTGTTCTGGAGAAATTCAAAGGTGAAGTAGGAGTGGAGATAATATACGCGGTTCGGTCATGAATGATAGCAGTTGCAATTTACTTTGCCCTCTTTCTAATCCCTTTATTTGTCTTTACTTATTACCTTCTGTACACCACACTTATGCTAATTGGTTTTCTTCCTTCCCCACATTTCGGCACCTTCCTATGGTTTGGAAGAAAACTATCCAATAAGCGCAATAGGTGTACCCTCTCCTAATCCTAGGAGCCCTCACAACCTGAGAGAAGATAAAAGGAAAAGACAACTGAATAGTCCTATTCAATTTCTCCAGAACCGGAAACCATTCTCGAATCTGAAACAAGTTTCTTCGAGTTTTTATATAACGATACGATGGTCATATCCAATAAATGTAGATCTTCGTAGTGATACGGAAAATTCTGGAGAAAAGCAAAGGGTAAAAGTAGGAGTGGCAATGAAGTATGCAATTCTGACAATCTAAAAGCCAGTGTGTTTTAAGAAAATTCGGTTAACTTGGTTTATGAGTTCTAGTCTAGGGTCGGGCCATAGTCGTTGCCAAAGAGAGGAAAGAAAAGAAACACTCAGCGTGCACTCTAACCTAGATCAGAATGGTTGATCACTTTATCTAATCAGGATGTCTCCCACTGTATCCTCAAATTCTCCTCCAAACCCAAAAGAAGAATTAGTCGGGATCATCTAAAATCACCCGAGGAGTAAACCAACTCATCAGTGGGAATCAGGATCCAACTATCATCGCATGATAACCTGATGGAATCCACTCAAGTTATCACACTCCAGAAGGTATGCGCATGTCTGGCAAGTTTCCTGTATATTTGAAACTCCCGATATGATTTTTACCCCATGCTCTTATGACCTTGACGAAGGCCAACATATCATAAGTCACATGTCAAGTTCTACCCGTCATTGTCCAGGTTAATTTGAATCTACCAGTACATACCCTAGACAAAGGCCAACATAGTAGTACGACTGTCCCAAACCAACGCATCTATCTATACAACAGAAAAGTAACAAATAGCTACCATATACTATGCCTTGACGAAGGCCAACAAATATAGAATGAATACTAAGTGCTACCCGTCTGAAATGACGGAGGGCTACGAATGGTTTTTGGCGAAAAACCATTAACGTAATGAACTTGATATTGTTGAAGGAACCGAATAGCTTTACAAATATTTAGTAACGAAAACTTTTATTAAAAAGGTCATTCCCGGTGAAGAGATCTCGACTCTTTCCTCGTGGAATGAGGTGCAGGATATTCTCAACTGAAAATGTAACGGCCGTGTTTTCTAATACCTAATAAAAAAATATTTTATTTAAATTTCTACTATCAAATAATTATTTACGTGTTTCGTTAATAGAAAAATAATTTTTAAAGTAATATTAATAATTTTCAAAGCATTGAAAATAATTAAAGGAATTTTCTAAAAATCTATTTATTGTTTTTATAGGCTTAAAATGTTTTATAATTTCTTAAAATAATCTGCATATTTTTAGTATCGATTAAAATAATTAATTCGTAATTAAAAATGTTTTAAAGGATAAACTAGATTTTAATAACTAGCTAAAACCATAGGAATGGATATATTATTTAGTTTTAGCCCAAAATTATTTTTATACTAAAGATAACAATAAAATATATTTTCTGAAATTTTTCCATAATTTTCCCGTATTTTTAACTATTTTTAACAATTTTTTTAAAACCAAATTCAAAATTTTAAATGATGAACAGTTTATTATTTTTAATTTAAAAAAAATAATAATATAAAACCCTTTTACCTGGACCGCTGGATGCAAGATCCAACGGCCCAGAGCCTCACGGTGGCACCACGTGGTGGGGTCCACGCGAAAACTCGTGGCCTCCACACGCAGCTGAACGCGACGACGCATGGCGGACACGTGGCGGCGGGCGGCGCGATCCAGACCGTTGGATCTTAATCCAACGGCCACGAAGCAGAGGCGGCGGCGGCTAATCACAAGGAATCATGGGCAATCATTGGGCAGCGCGGATTTTGGGGGATTTTAACTGAAATTTTGGATTTTATGGTTGGTAATAAAACCCTATAAATAGGCACTTCAAACATTGATTTCTCACACCTCAGAACTCCAAAAATTCTGAAAAAAAATACCCACGCCTTCGTATCGACGACGCCGACGCTACGGATCCACCCAATCATCAAGAAAAAATCTGAGCGCGGAGCTATTGAGGATTTTGTACAAGCCTACGCTTTCAACCCATTGGCATCCAACTCAAACAAAAGGTAGGATCCGCCTCTCTCCACTCCTCTGTCGCCTTCTTTCTCATAATAGTCTTGGTTTCAACTCCTGATCCCTAATCTCATATTAAAATGATATTAAAAATTATTCTTGCATGCTTATTCTTTTGTACCTCTCAATGATGATCATATTACCCCTTGTTTAAAATGGCTTCCTTAATCACTCCTATACAAAATATTGCACGCTCGTACTACATGAAATGTGATATGCTTAATGTGATAACCCACGGGGTATCACTTTACCCATTACATACCCACACTTACCCATACTACCAATTTGATCTCGAAATAGCGTACTTCCACAAAATACCCTCGTTTTATTAAAATATTGTATTTGTTTAAAATATTCACCTGAGATAAAATATTTGGAATAAATGTTTTAGATACGATATATATATTTTACTTACACTTTTCCACCAACTACTTTAGTTTTGTTAAAAATCCCTTCACATTTTGAAAGGAGATAATACTAAATTTAAATAACGGCATATGGTTTTTCCAACTTAGCCTCTTTCACTCGAAAGGATATTTTATATTAATTCTTCCTAGAATGTTAACTAAAGCTTAATGAGTTACCCTAATAATAGGGTAATGTTTTGCACGAGTACCTCATGGTTGATAGGCAATCATCCTTGAAAAGGACACAAATCCTGCCGTCCATGTGCAGCGGTTGCCAACACGAACGTATTTTCCAAAACGTTACCTCAAACTTAAAACACTATAATTTCATAAAATTATTATTTACAATAAAATACCTCAATCCATCCTAAAAAGAGATAATTTCATTTAAATATCTTGACCTTTACTAAAAGGCTATTTTCAACAAAGACCATAACTCTTATAAATGATATTTTCCAAAAGGATATCCAAAACTTTATTAAAAGATAATTTTCAAACAAATACCATAACTTTTTATTAAAAGGATAATTTCTCAGTAAAATATTATGGGTTTCCAAAACGATAAATATTCTAAACATCATGGTTTTCTTATAAACACTATTATCCTTTATTGACTAAATGTTTTATAAGATGATACGAAATACATTACAAACTTTAAAAGATAACAAGATAAAATGAGCGGTTGTGGAAGGCCATACTAATAACTGATTCAAGACCAAAACTAAGATATTAAATGAGATCAACTTCTTGATTACAAGTTTATGACATACATGACACATGGTACGGTTAGGGTTAAAATGCGTGGACCTAGGTATGGAATACTTATATATGAAGATCCCTGCAGGCAGGGTGATCAGTCCAATGTGTGGACGACTACTAACCCGATATCCGGGTGAATACTAATCCTATTTGAGGGCGAATAATCCAAAATGTGGATGACATACAATGTGGAAATTCCATACCTAGAGGTATACGCACTAACTCTAATTCGTCAAAACATTTATACTGAACAAGGGGATGGGTAGTTTGATTAGGCAAGGAGATTCGGAACTCGAATTCGCCTACTACTCGATCATGATCCCGGGACGTGAAGCGGTACATTTCACTTCCCCAGTTGTTGTTCCGTGGCCACAACGGAATAATCGCGAGTATCCGGACCCTTGTTTAACAAACTAAAACGTTTACAATACCTATTGATACTCAACACTAAACTCACATCATGTGCTATACCCACTTGTTACCTTATCTACCTTTCTTCATGAGACACGAGTTATTCAGTATCTTGGATGTGGATATTTTACCATTTTAGACTTGTTGTTTATTATGGAACTGAAGGGTGGTAATACCTGTGCACTTGAGTTATATTCATGCTAGACAAAGCTCCATCGTAGTCATGGGACACCTTTCGGGGATGTTCACGCTACCACATTGATTGCCATCCCAAGCACGAGCACCAGCTCATACTGCTTCCAGCTAGTCATGGGATACCTCAAGGATACGAGTATGTTCACCACTCAATTTCATCCATACACACCTTGTTTAACCTGATCTAACTCTTAGACTAAATATTCGTTTGACTTGACTTGAACCTTTACCAAACATATACCTCTGTCCACATATCTAATTTGCATACAACCTCATATCTTTATACCCATGTACATCATATTCATTATATTTATATACACATGTTTATTTCTATACCTACTTCCTTATGAGGCAATCCTACCCGAGTATAACTCGCTGACGGACCTTCCTTTTCTTCCCCTATCTTTGGAATGTCCGTCAGATAAGAATGAGTATTATGGCGAGGATCAAGGTGTGAAGCCAACTTATGAAAATTATGCAGACTGGACGATGGAAGATTAGCTAGATTTAATTTTTGTTGTTGCCCACATGTTTAAGGCTTTTGTTTCTCCTTGATGTAATTAAACTACTTAGTTTATTTTACTCTTTCTTTTGGGATGTAATAAAGTTTGGTTAATGGAAATAAATGCCTTTTGCTTTTATTATTTTTGTTTTGGTACACACCCAGCATGTCAAATATTCATACGCTTAACGTAACTGTATTGAATAGAACACCTTCAATACAGTTAGGTTGCGGACCTTGCTACGTCATCCTTCTCCTTCTTTTTGGGAAGCGGGGTGTGACAGAAAACCACAATGCAAAGAAAAAAAGTAATCGACTATAGTGGAGTTATTACCGTGACGCAAACTTCTGCCTAAGAGGTCACTCCCGGTGAAGGGATCTCGGCTCTTGTCTCGTCGAATGAGGTGTTGGATATTCATAACTGAATACCGCTGTGCAAAACAAAAGAAAACGTCCTTGTTATAACAGCTTTTGAAAATTGTTCCAACAATATCGAATAAGTATGTTTTTCTTGCATTGATCAGAATCAATGCAGTCCTATCAATTAATCACACCAGAAAAGAATGAAAATATGATGTATGTATATGCCATCCGCATTCGCCACTGGGCCGTCATCACACGTTAGGTTACTTAACTAACGACGGAGCGGGGGCTGAACTAGCGTGGATGCAAAACATATACAACATCTACTAGTATATATATAACAATATATAATAATTGTTCCAGGAATGATAAATGCAACATCACAGATAAGCGATAAACATCACAGAACAATACTGCTAATCAGGGAGCCCCGGGTTTCCTTTGAGCCGTAAGTGAAACCCGATGTTCCCCGGGTCGTGTGGATAGCCTGTGCAATGAAAACCTAGACCCCTATAAACGCGGCAAGTTACCCGCCAAAACCAGAAGTGAGGCAACCCCCTTCATCAAAGTGAATGGGCAATCCGGCACTTCACGGAATCTGGTAACTTGAGCAATCCTCCTTGGGTCAACCTGTACCCCCTACGAGTGCGGCGAATAGCCCGCCAATTTTAGAGTGAGTCCCCCTCCGTCTCAATGCCATAAGATGCGAGACCGTTGCCCTTTAGAACCCGGCTATCCGTGCACTCCACCGCGGGGTAATCCTAGTACAGAAAATAAAAATATGTACAATAATGACATCGACCTCAACCCGGTCGTGCCCCAAATAAATAATATACAAACAGGAAATGACGACAGTCTACATGTCGGACGCTCGCCCCGCGATATCAAATGTACAAATAAAACTAAATTGTACTATCATTGCATCCAACCTATCCACCATGACGATTCCGCCACAATACAGCACAACACAAACATCAACGTGAATGTCATGTTCGCAAACCCGTCTAAAATAACTATAGCAATTAGACAAGTTTTACCGCTCTAATGACATTCACGGTCACAGATAGTAATGTATGTACTGAAAAACTTTAAACAGTGTTAGAAATATGGACTTCGAAACACCCCGAATAGCCCCCAAACTAATAGATAAAACCATATCCAAGCTGGGCTAAACAAGCAATATCACTGAACCAATAATCCAAAGACTAGACCACACCCAAAATACAAAGTCCCAAATGCACAGAAAAACCGGCCATACCAGTTTCTAGGCTAATGTGGCCGGGTCAAAAATGTTGGATTGGGCTCGTATTTGGGGAGTGTTCTAGTGGTCACCAAAGTAGTCTTCTGCAGTTGCTTAAATATTTTTAGAAGACTAAATAAAATTCGACAGAAACTAGAATACATTGGATATTGTTTCGGAGTTGTTTCGGTTTCGATACTTTAACATCGTCTAAATCAACTAGTATGTGGCTAATAGGTTGGCTCTGATACCATATTGGGTTACGCCAGTATCCCGGCCATCAATCCGTGGCCAAATACGGAACAAAAACTTTTAGAAACCGGCGCTAACGGAACCTAATTCCCGGATCGTACCATTAACCCTAAACTAGCTATATGTAAAGGAGTTTAGAGAGGTTATACCGAATGATCCATATCCTTTGGTCTTCAACCTTTGTCCCAAGCTCCTCGTGGCTTCCTCAATCATGTTTTATCTCCGGTCTCCCTCCATCGAAGACGATCCACGTTGAGAGTTTGTAATACGGGCTCCGACCTCAAAACCGAAGCAACTCGAGTATCTAGTTTGCTAACCTAGATAGCCAAGATGAAGTAGAGAGTGTTTATGATTGCTTTGTCTCAATACACCCTAGGTTTCTCAACACATGAGACATGTAGGGTGGAGGTTGAAAAAGATGCCAATGGGTGAAAGTGTGAAGCAAAGCTTTGGCAAGTGAAGAAAATAAAGTGGCTGCCTTTTTCCTTGTGTGTTGTGTTTGTGAGTTATTTGTTGTGAGTGTTTTATATGAAGTAAGGTAGCAACTAAAGATAACCAACTCAAGAATAAATATCTCCAAGCTCACAACAAATATCTCACACTACAAACCAAAACCCTAGCATGTCACCATATGACCCACCTTGAGTCACACCCATATGACATCCATGAATCACCAAGTGAGCATGCTAGAATCAATGCCAAAAAATGAGTCACGCTCTCCACTCAATAAACATTTAAAAGTCTAAATGTTTAATAGAAAAAGAAATGGCATTTTCTAAAGTAAACTTGTAACGAATTACAAGAATAACCCTCATCCGTATATACATACCCGCATCTGTATTCCGACTGAATACGAATACAACGAGACGAAAATAATCTAACAATATATACTAGGATCCGTCTTAAACCAAAGCCCACTAGTATTATCAGTCCGATCATGATCCGTGCATAAGTGCACGTACATGATCGAACCATGCCATAAAACCATACGGCGTCTACAACGTTTCGCCCGAAGTAGGGAAACTCTCTGTGTGGAACTCTAAAGACTCGTCAATATGCTGGCAGTGGGTTTAACCGCAAGCACATCAGTGGCACTAGCTGTACGTAACGGCTACCCGGGTATTGAGCAAAAGGGAGGCCGACGAGAAAACTCATCCTGAAACCCCTACTGAGCCTGACAGTGACAATATCCGTACAGTCCGGTCCGTCCGTCTATGAGTATCGCATATCGAGTCTAGGGGGTAAATAATGTCAGACCCCTAATAACGCGACATTTAGTGTCGGTATGAAACCTATCACCACCTAAGAAACTATCGATCCTAGATCAGTAATTCACGACTACCTTGGCCAAGGATTTCTGGTGATGGTCACCCGTGCACACCGCGACATCAACCCCCAATACCGGGAGAGACTAATCCCCTGACGATCCGCTCACTGCCTCCATATGGCTCAGGATTGTACCCAACTAAAACCTGTTTGCACGACTCCTTTGAGCCGTGGTAGGGTAGTAATCAAACCACGGTGGGAACTCATACGAGACAAATGACGATCTCAGATCGATAGACTAACCTGTACACATGTCACCTGGGAACTACTATCTGACAATAGATATAATACCAACTAGCATGTTCTCGGCGAGTCCGTCCGGTGTACTCATAACCCAATGAGCACCTGTATACATCTTAGGTAAACCAACTAACACCAATGGATTGTGAGACCAGCCGCCGCCCCTCGTCGGGGTCTCGATCAGAATATACTAGTCTACTCTTAGAGTATCGATGCCCAGTCTCGAAACTCCCACGACTAGGGACATTTTAAGGATGTGCTTATTGACCACCCAGCTCCCACGTATATGATCGCCATCATACTGCAGATAGTCAAGCATGAATCCTAAGGGCTCTATCAACATGTAATAGTGATCGGTAATGTCACCTAAAGCATGTACAGGATGATAAAGACAAACCAGATAGCATACTATCATCTTGAGTAAGACTGTTCTACCGGTATAAATCCTCCCTCAATCATTGCAATCACGTGCCTGCGATCCAATAATTGACTTGAGGGCACTATAGCCAACATACAGTTCATCTGAACTCCTCCTTATTGCTTGACTGGAATCCTTCCTGAAGTCTAATCAATAGAGCGCTTAAATCCTTTGACTGAAACTTCCGCTTCTTATCCATAACAGCCTCAATCCCGTGGGCTGCATTTAGTACCTCAAAGTATGTCCCTGGATCAAGTAAAACTAAATGCTCCAGTATCGCCAAAGTAAGGCACTGCATAAATCTCTTGGCCCTGTCCTCCTCATATTCTACCATTGAAGGAGCGAAACGACTAATCCGGATGAACTCAACCGCTACCTCATCCACAATGCATTCTCCTTGTCGAAGATTGATGAATTGCTGCTCCATCTCTATGTGGGCCGCCTTGGGAAAGAACTTCTCCAGAAAAGCGGTCGAGAAATCTGCCCAAGCAATCGGTTTCTCCAATATGTTCTCCTCTACGAGCCACCAGACCCTAGCTATATCTTGCAGCTGAATCTTGACAATGTCCACTCTATCCTCCTCAGGAACTCTGGCAGCTGACAGTAAGTTCTCCATATCAATAATCCACTACTCTGCATCTAGTGGACCACCCAAATCAGTGAAAACAGCCGGCTGCAGTCTCCTGAAATCTGCAACACTACCCAGACGCTGACCATCATGGACTTCAGCCACCCTCTCCAAAGTGACAGTAGCTGTTTACTGAGAAGCAAGCAAACCCTCCTGAAGTATGCCAGTTTGCTGTTGTTAGTTCTCCATCAAACCCCGTATAAAGCCTAATAGTTCGGCGATATCGGCCTAGGAACCTGGGGTAGCGTTTGCGCCTTTTCGAGCCATAGATCTGAAACGAAATTTGGACGGCGTTAGATTCAAAGCTCAAGGTAAGATATAGATTCAAAAGTAATTGAATGGAAAGGGAAGGCAAGGTATCATAACGAAGTTAAATCAATGAATATGAATCAAGGGCAGAACTCTAGGTTACATTGTAACCATGCTGCAGTACATGGGTACAATAACATAACTCTGTCTAAGTCGCCTAAATTCTACAATCAGAGTCAATAAAATATGCATTATGATACTAGAGGTACTCTAGACACGAAATTCTAACCTAAAGGTCGGTGAAACTAAGTCTAACTTCACGTCAACCTGGCTCTGATACCAACAAAACCTTGTCACGCCCCGATTTCCAAAATACAAAACATGGAGAGTAACGAAGGCCAACTATGCTACCTAATATAAGAAAAGATCCTTTCGTAGTCACATTAAGGCTGTCTAGCTAAACCTATCAATGATAATCTCCAAATAAAAATACTAACAACCTGCTGCATAAATAACGAGTAATACCAATATGGATCCACAAGATAATGATAGATTCAAATAAAGATCCAAATAACAATAGGTTCAAAACCATAGAGTCAAAATAAATTAATACATGATCCGAAAAGAAAGATACATAACTCCTAGTCCCACGAGAGGCGCACATATTAAATGCTAACTGAAATAAAAGAAACCTACGTCAACTACTGATATTCAACAAGCTGCTGAAAATCACACTGAAAATCACACTGATCCTTCTCTACCGATAGACCTGTCTCTAAACCTGAGATGGAAAATCTCAAGGGTGTCAGAACACCCAACAAGTACTCAACAGAATAATGTGTAATGACATGCTAAGAAAAAGTGTAGAGAGCCCGCGTGTATAAGTATGAATATAGAAATGATAAAGGTAAACATGTAAACAGGTCTAGTAAAGCCTAGATGTCACTACAAGGGTAATCTATGAGTTCGAGCATGAGGGTCAACTATCGCAGGAGTATCCCCAACCCAAGGATAAGCCCCAGGGGCAAGGAAACATGGGCTCAAAGTGTCATGTAATGGAATGTACCGTTCCTGCCCGGTACTACAGCATAATGTAATGAAATTGGTATCGTTCCCGCCCATTATCCCCATCATAATGTCATGTAAAGGATTAGTACCGTTCCCCGCCCGGTTTCCCCAGCATATTGTCATGTAAAGGATTAGTACTGTTCCCCGTCCGGTAACCCCAACATATTGTCATGTAATGGTTTGATATCGTTCCTACCCGGTAACCCCAGCATATTGTCATGTAATGGTTTGGTACCGTTCCCGCCCGGTAACCCCAGCATAATATCATGTAATGGTTTAAGCTGGCAATGGGATTCCTGAGATTCCATTGACCAAACTCACTCTCAAACTACCCCAATCACCCCGCGTTTATACTTTTATATAACAATACTAAAACCCAATCACAAAACATGAATGCAGACTGGATAAGTTCTGAACTCGATTCACGAGTAATCACAATAATGTAATAAGTAAGGAAGAATGTAAACAAGAATAATTGTTTCAGTGATATGGCTCAGCATTCCAGTTGGTGATTGCATTTTAATGTCAATAACAGTGATCACGAATAAGCATAGCATGTCTAGGGTGTGTCAAGCATGATGATAATAACAAGAATTACGTCGTAGAAATATCATGAGCATGGGTCATCAGAAATCATATAAGCATGTCAAGGGTTTCTTGTGCATATCAAGGATAAAACATAGTAACAGAATTGCAATAATAACCATAATAAGATTGTGCATGACTCATACAAGCATGGTAATTGGTTGTAGAATTTAATCGAACACAAGATATACATGATATTAAAAGTTTCTTAATGGGTGTGCTATGCTCCTTGGGGTTTCCGTTGAATACACAAAACATGAGTTATCCATGAAATTATAATTTACAATGCCAAGATCTTATCTTTTTTTTCCTTTCAAGTTAATAAATTAAATCGAGATGTTTTACCGATGTTGCATCAATAAAGAGACAATGAGCAAAAGTATTTGCCTTATAGCGATTTGCTCGTAGGATCTTGAAGATGGATGAGGATGATGAACGATCTCGATCCTTACGCTTGGATCAATGTGCTTGGATCGATGGGTGTAGATACTTCCACGAAAAAAATGGTGTTGATGTCGACGATGTGGGGTTTGCTCAAATTTAGTGTAGAAGTGAGAGATGAGAAAACTGAGGATTTTTGAAAAGAGATCTAGGGTTTTCAGAGAGGAAGGAGGTAGCCGATATTAGGGTTTTCTCAAGTTTATTCGTTGGTTTATATAGAGACAAGTTCGATTACAGATTAAAGGCCCAATCGAAAATCAAAAATTTCGATCAGATCGAGTTTAAACCAGCTTAAAATAATGTTGAGCCGTCTCAACGAGATAAAGAATAAAATAATTGGGTCAGGAGAGCTTCTGGACCTATAAGCCGGCTCAATATGGTCATGAGCCGTCTCAATGAGTTTTTTGAGCCAGTTCAAGCAAATGTTGAGCCATCTCATACCCACAGAGAAAAGAAGAAACTTGCAGGGGGCTTCTCTGGACCTATAAGCCAGCTCAAGAAATGTCCAAGCCGTCTCAAAAGTGTTGAGCCAGCTCAAAATTGTTGAGCCGGCTCATGACCTGTCTCAAACACCCAGAGAGGAAATAAACTTTGGAATTGAATATTGAGCCGTCTCAAGATATGTTGAGTCGGCTCAAGCATTGATATTTGCTGATATCAGTTCAGATATTATACGAAACACTGTGTATGGACACGGAATCAAGGAAATGCATTCAAACACTTATTTTATTAGGAATTCATGGTACAAGGTGTTACATCTAGAGACTACATCTTTTTGTCTTGTTGCCTTTTGCTTTTACCCCTTGTTGTGCCATTTTGCCAATCCTCCTTGATGAAAGCATCTCCCTATTTTAATATAGAATAATTCTTTTTCTACTTAGATTAGGATTAACATAATTAAATCATTTTTATCCTTATCTAATAGAATATTTCCTCTTATTTAAATTTGATCTAAATATATATTTAAATAAAATACATATCTTAATTCTATCTGTAATATGTAACTATTTAAATTTAAATCAATCTCAGCACCGTCTACCCAAAAAAGCATTTGAGCATGGCCCCACTTGGGCTTCTTCCAATCACTGCTTGTTGCTTCGCAAGTTGTGATTCTTCCACATTTTTTAGGTTAATTATAGGGAGAATATTTATTAATTATTGATTGGATTGGATTGAAATTTTAGTCCATGATGGTCAGTGGAGAAAGTAGGATTTATCACAAAGTGAAATGAAGCGAAGTGGATAAAGCCAACAAGGTTTACAAGTCTTTTTCAAGCAGGAAGGCATCAAACTCCACCAACTTCTAGATATATTCTTCAAAATAATTAAGGGATGCATTATAGCTAGATCACCTCTACTATTTGAAGTGGAACTTCATCCAACTGAAAGAAACTTGGATATGTAGGTAGGAGATGTGTCATAGCAAAAAACACAAAGAGACGGAAAAAACAAGAAACATGGATTTATCGAGGTTCGGTCAAATTGACTTACGTTCTTAGGTGAAAGAAAAACATTTTCATTGTATCATAAATTATGCGGAATACAAGAATGGTGAAGAAACTTTCAGACTCTCAAACTTCCATTATATAACAATAGTTAAGTAGAAATGAAATGTAATGAAGAGGTCTATATTTAGTAGAAGAGTGGATCCCTAACCTTAAAGCTGTTATTAATAAAGTGCAATCATCGTAAAATTTCGATATTCAAATTGTTCTGAAAGTTTAAGTTTGATTTAAATCTATATCCATATTTATACTTGAGTCCTTCATTTTCCGCTAAAAAAACTATTTATCATAGATGAGAAAAAGGTGATGTAAATAGAAAAAGGCATATCTAGATTGCTTACAAGGAGAGAATTTAGGAAGGTTGATAGCCCCCCATTCTTTTTTTCTTTTTTCTTTTTATATGTGAAATAGCAAGGGACAATTGTAAGGATAAGGAAGATTGATGGCCCTTTTTTTTTATCAATTGAAATAGTAAGGGACAATTGTAAGGAAGATTGATACCCCCCATTTTTTTTACCGAAATAGTAGTTGTCTTGTTCCTCTCCTTGATCGGGGCCTATGCTTAAGGGACAATCATTGAATACATATGGAATGAGACTCCTTATGACCATTAAATGTCCCTCGGAGCTTATTGGTTTTTGGATTTTTTGATCGGATTTAGACTTTTATTTGGATTGTATTTTAGGGTGTTATTGGTTTTGGACTCGGGTTTGGATTTTAAAAACCAGTGTTATTGGTTTTGGACTCGAATTTGGATTTTAAAGTTTAGTGTTATTGGTTGTGGAATCGGATTTTGATTTCAAAATTTGTGTTATTGGTTTATTGGACTCGAATTAGAATTGGACTCCAAAAGTCTAATTTTCAAGTCCAACTATATAAAGTAAGGCAACAAAAATTGGGGGGGAAAATCCAAGAAGAAAAAGCCGAGACTTTTTTTTATGTTTGAAATTTGAGACATCTCCATCTTCATGGACTCTTTTCAAACCCTAGAAAATTTATTTTTCCTTTTACTCTTGATCTCATCTCATATATATATATATATATATATATATATATATATATATATATATATATACTTTTTCATGAACCCTGAAAAGGTATTTTTTTTCCTCCTCATCCCATCTTATTCTTATTTATGTTTTAATTGATTATATTATATATTGCAATTCTTTTCATAAAATTCTAGAATAGTATTTTTTCTTTCAAAACCTCGTCTTGTTTTTTTATGTTTTAATTGATTAGATCATATTTCATAACTTTTCATAAAACCCTACAAAATTGTTTTGACGTGAAAGTCGTTTATTAGATTATTCATTACGATCTCTCTTTTATAAGAGATTAAATTTATTATTTTGTATTAATCTTTTGATTATTTACAAAATTTTATCTTCTCTCTCTTTAATGTAAAGACAAAGTAAAGTTTTATTTTTCATTTAGATAAAACAAATGTCAGAAAAATTAGTTTAAAATTTGATAGTATACATTTTTCACAGCTTAAATTTTTTTATTAGTATGTACTTATCGATAATAATGAACTTGTTGTTTATTTTTAATAATTTTTTATATAATTATTTTATTAAAATATTAAAAATAATAATTAATTAATTTTGATAGACTTTACACACTTATAAGATTAAATAATAAAATTGTTATGTCACAAAAAATCTACGTAAAAATAAAAGTCATAATACAAATTATGCAAGAACTCAAATAAGTCCATACCAAAATTCTAAACTCAAACAAGTCTATACCAAAATTCTAAATCCAAATCCAAGTCCAGCACGAAAGTTTGAGTCCAAATCCATATCCAGCACATAAATCCGAGTCAAAATCCAAATCTAGCACGTAAGTTCGAGTCCAAATTTAAATCTAGCACGTAAGTTCGAGTCAAAATCCAAATCCAAAAAATTGTCCGACAATGAAAATTGTCCAACTCGTACATTAGAATCCAAGTTCAATAACACTCCTTTACCGAAAACTCTAAAGCCATGATAAGAGCTGAGTATATTCTAACACAGATCTACGAACCTTTGAAATCGGCAATTTAAATAGCGCATCCGGAGAAAATTGAAACTGGGTAGCTCTATTACGGATTAAATATTTCAGCACAGCTCGGTAGTGTTGAGAAAGGAGCAGGTTAAGAGGCAAGGATGGCTGTGACAGGATGAATATTGTTCATCTCTATAATGTACCATTTATCCAATAATTGGAAATCAAACTTATAGACATCTCAATATATTTTGGGTCAATATTTCTATCAGTCTTGTTCATATTTCATGTGCATAAGTATTGAAACTTTTGAGTTTCCGATTAAATACAGGGTGGTAATAGGAACGTTGTTTATAACACGAATTTTGGGGCTGAAAATACAATAGGTTAAAATTAAGTAAATTCTCAAAAAGCCCCGGGCCTATGGGACTAATTAGGCCTTGTTAAGAACCTCTAGGCCCAATAAAACACCCTTAATATACAATCCCCGCCTGTATTTTCATATAACCCAAAAATAGCCCTTACCCATGTGGGGTGACAATCTATTACAACTGGATTTAAGGCAGTTATAGTACAAAAGAGTTGGTTGTAATATCTAGAGATTTGCCTATAACGTTTGGAGACTTACCTGTCTATTCTGTTTTCATTTTCGCTCTAAATATAACTTTTTCCAACCAAAAATCTAATTTCGCGTCAAATATGCTTCTTTCGCCCCAAAAGTCTCTAAAATAACTTTCTACTTTCATATAATATCTAAGCATTGGCATGTAATATCTAAGCATTGGCCTGTAATATCTAAATACTGCATGTAATATCTCAGCAGTTGTATGAGTTGCCTGTAATATCTAAGTACGTCCAAAGAGAGGGTGGGGTATTTTAAAATAGAATGCAAGACCTAAATGAAATACAACCTAGGAGTTTTTTCATAAAGATTTTGAATAGTAGGCTCTTTCCAACAATTTTGAAAATACGATGCGGTTTTAGGCAACTTCCCGGAGGGGCGGGGGCCGGTGGCTTTTTGACAATTTACCCTAAAATTAAATTCCATGTACGATTCGAGTCATTAGTCTACAAAAGCTGTCCTTATATTATTGGAAGTTATGATTGAAACGTTATGTTAGGCACAATACTTTTGGGCCAGAGATCCAATATTTCTACTTCATCCATGTAAAATGGGCCTATTGCTTTACTTCATAAAATAATTTTCCCACCAAATCCACCCACCTGAGCCAAAAGCCCAAACATCTCAAAGCCATCATCTTCAACCTTTTTCTTTTGTGAAAATCAACTCTTTTTAGGAATCGAACTTGCAATCTCTCATATCGGACAGAGAGAAAATTGATACCAACTAAGTTAAGCCCAACCCTCTATAAAGACCGAACTTACGAGCTCTCACATTGGAGAGAAAGTTGGTATCAACTGAGCTAAGCCCGGTTGGTTCATCATCACCACCAACATTTATAAATAAGAGTAATAAGAAAAAATTTAAAATAAGAGTAATAAGAAAAAATTTAAAGAAAGAGTGAAAGGAAAAGAAGAAGAAACTATTTATGTAATCTATATAAAAGCTAAATCAGAGAACTGTAAGGTTTGTGTAGCACCCTATGAAGAGTTTTGAAGCATCACATGTCTCAAAGTATGTATTTTTATGGTGCTAAACGAACATGCAAAGGAATCGATCCTAGAAAATTAGGGTTTCGAAACTTTAAGCTAATAAAAATTAGGGTTTGAAGGCTACAACCTTTGTAGCTCCCATTTTGCTTGACTCCTTAGTCTCTAGGGTGTTGGAAGAAGGTGCACTTGTAGTCCTCTTTCGTCCACGACGATCCACCCGAAATTTCCCGTCCAAACTTGCAACTTTGGAAAAGCAAAGAGAACACTCTAATCAAGTTGGCTAGACTTGAGTAGAATGATGTTGTGGCTAAGGATCTCACTTCAAAAACCTTTCTTTATTTGTGTTTAACTCACTAGAAAAAACTAGAAAGGAAAAAGATGAAGGAGGATGAAGATGGTGGCTATTTTTAACAAGAGGTAAAAAGATAACCCTTAGTTGCAAAGAAATGAAATATAACCTTTTATATTTTATTCCTTCTTGCTTTCAACCATGATTAAATGATGGATAGTTAATTTAGCTTGGGTTTTAAATGATAAAGAGAAGGATAACCCTAGGTTAGTGGTAGTTGAGCATGGTTAGGTCAAAGGAAGAATGTAGAAGCTAGAATGATTATCCTTTCCTTTTCATTTTCTTTTAAATCCAAAATCAAATAATAATCCATTATTTAATCCATGGTGTGAGTCTTATATTGCCACCATTTCCATATGCTAACAACCATGATGGATGGGTGTATGTATGTATGCATGTATGCACATCCACATGTGCATGAAACTAGAATGAAAGAAAGAAACACATGCATGCTTACATACATCCATCACATACTAGAAAGGTTTCAAGTGAGAAAACTAATGGTTAAATGATAAATCAACACTTGATTCATCAATCCGGCCATATCACATATGACCCCACCAGAAGCAAGCCGCCCGATCAATGTTCGGTATCATATACGCACATTTCAATCGGGTGCATACGCATATCGCATTCACGCACCACAACGTTTCGCCTGGACTGGGTAACTCCTTTGTGGGACTCTAAGACTCGTCAATACGCCGGCAGAGGGTGATGATCATATCAGGTACCCTCAAGCCGCAAGCGGTCAGCTAAACGTAACGGCCACCCGGGTATTGAGCGATCAGAAGAAAACAAGCGAACCTGCCACAACTCCCGTCGAGCCAACTGGCAACACTACCGTACAGTCCGGTCTCTTCATCAGATATGCTGCATATCGAGCCTAGGGATGGTCACGTCGACCCCAATAACTCAATAAGTCGTGCCGGGGAATGGTTTATAACAGATCGAGAAACTACTGATAACACTTATCAGCAAATCTCAGCAGCCCTGGCCAGGGACTTGCTGTTATAACCAGTCGGGCACAGCACAGCATCAACTCCCAATACCGGGAGAGACGAAACCCCTCCTATCGCTCATTGCCTTCGTGTGTCTCGGGACTGTACCCAACGGCCACCTGTTTGCACGACTCAGTAGAGCCGTGGTAGGGTGGCAATCAAAGTACAGTGGGAGAACACACAAGACTCCATGACGATCTCGGGTCTACAGACTAACCTGTACCAGTGTCACCTGAGAACTGCTATCCGACGATAGATATAATTCCATATAGGAGTTCTCGGTGAGTCCGTCCAGTGTACCCAGTCACCACTGAGCACCCGTATATGATCTTGATGTCAAACACCAATGGATATGGGATCATCCATCGCCCATCACATGGGTCTAGTATCATATACGCTAGTCTACTCTGGTATATCAATGCCCCGTCTCGATATACCTACGACTAGGGACTTTCCAGGATATGCTTATAGACTACAGATGTCCCACTAGTATGATCTCCATCATAATCAGAGCAGTCAAGCCAATATCCTCAGGGCTTTATCAGCATGTATGAATAAATAAAAGCATGATCAAATCAACAGGTCAGATAAAGAAGAACCAGATAGTATACTATCATGTCGAGCAAGAATGCATACTGAATATATATATATATATATATATATATATATATATATATATATATGTATAGATACATCTACTATCATATAATGGCCTCTAGGGCATACATATATCCAACAATCTCCCACTTGCACTATGGCCAGTTATTGGCGTATCTCATACCCAACATCTCAAAAAGTCGCTCATGCTGCGGCTGAGGGAGGGCCTTGGTGAATGGATCCGCGGCGTTGTTCTTTGTGTCTACTCTCTTAATCTCGATCTCGCGGCGATCTACAATCTCCCGGATCAAATGAAAGCGCCTCAGGATGTGTCTGGACCGCTGATGGGATCTGGGCTCCTTGGCTAACGCCATCGCCCCATTATTGTCACAATACAAAGGTATTGGATCAATAATGGTTGGAACTACTTCTAGCTCCGAGATGAACTTCTTCATCCAGACGGCTTCCTTGGCGGCATCATTTGCAGCAATGTACTCAGCTTCCATCGTAGAGTTTGCAACGGTATCCTGTTTGGAACTCTTCCAACTTACCGCCCCTCCATTGAGGGTAAATACAAACCCTGAGATAGATTTGCTGTCATCCTTATCGCTCTGGAAGCTCGAATCGGTAAAGGCCTCCATTTGGAGATCTGTATTACTATACACCAAGAACAATTCTTTAGTCCTTCGTAAGTACTTAAGAATGTTCTTCACAGCTGTCCAGTGGTTCTCCCCTGGGTTGGATTGATACCTGCTTACAACACTAAGTGCATAAGCTACATCTGGGCGTGTACATAACATCGCATATATTATAGATCCTACTGCCGAAGCATAAGGTATAATGCTCATGCGAGCTCTCTCTTCATCGGTCTTTGGACAAGAATCCTTGGAGAGAGTGACTCCATGGCAAGCGGGTAAGGCACCCCGCTTGGAGTCTTCCATACTAAACCTTTTTAGGATGGTGTTGATGTACCTGGTTTGGGACAATCCCAATAACTTTTTGGATCTATCCCTATAGATCCTTATGCCCAGGATGTATGTGGCATCACCCAGGTCCTTCATGGAGAACCTCAGTGATAAGAATGATTTGACCGACTGTAGCATAGGAATATCATTTCCTATCAGAAGAATGTCATCCACGTATAATACGAGGAATGTGACAGCTCTTCCTACAGCCTTCTTATAAACACAAGGTTCATCTGGATTTTTGATGAAATCAAACTCTTTGATGACATCATCGAAACAGATGTTCCAACTCCGTGATGCCTGCTTTAACCCATATATGGATTTAAGCAATTTACATGCTTTCCCGCTGCTCTCACTGTCAATGAAGCCCTCTGGCTGATCCATATAAACGCATTCTTCTAAATTTCCATTTAGAAACGCGGTTTTAACGTCCATCTGCCAGATTTCATAGTCGTGGTGAGCAGCAATAGCAAGTAGGATCCGAATGGATTTAAGCATGGCTACGGGCGAAAAAGTTTCGTCATAGTCCAAACCTGGTCTTTGACGAAAACCTTTCGCCACAAGTCTTGCCTTATAGGTCTCTACCTGCCCATCCACACCAATCTTTCTTTTAAAGATCCATTTGCACCCTACAGGTTTTACCCCAGGAGGTACAACGTCCAAAGTCCATACTTTGTTGGTGTACATAGACTCCATTTCTGATCTCATGGCATCCAGCCACTTTACAGAGTCACCACTCGTGATAGCTTGCTGAAAACTGGTAGGATCATCATCATCCATGATGCAATCTTCTCCGTCACCATCAATGAGAAAACCGTAGTACCTCTCCGGTGGGCGAGAAGTCCTACCAGACCTACGGAGTGGCCGAGGTTCTTCAGTTTCTGTTGCAACAGCCGGTTCAACCAAATCGTCATTTGTAGTTTGTGTCTCCAGAACCTCTTCTAGATCTACTACCTTGCCATCATCTTTATCTGTGAAAAACTCTTTTTCCAAGAATGTGGCATACTGAGAAACAAACACTTTTTGTTCCTCTTTGTGGTAGAACAGATATCCATAAGAATTCTTTGGATATCCCACAAAGTTACACATGACTGACCGTGTCTCGAGTTTGTCCGGATTCTGCTTTTTAACATAGGCCGGGCAACCCCAAATCTTAATTCTCTTAAGAGATGGTCTCTTCCCATTTCATATCTCATATGGCGTGGTAGACACGGCTTTGGTTGGAACCCTGTTTAGCAGAAACGCTGCAGTCTCCAATGCATGCTCCCAAAACGAGACTGGTAACTCAGCGTCACTCATCATGGACCGGACCATATCTAATAGGGTCCTATTCCGTCGTTCTGACACACCGTTGTGCTGTGGTGTGTAAGGAGGAGTGAGCTGAGAGAGAATCCCATTCTCCTTTAGGAAGTTTGCAAATTCTGTACTGAGATACTCACCACCTCGATCTGATCGAAGCATCTTAATACTCAAGCCGGTTTGTTTTTCTACTTCTTGTTTATATTCAATGAATTTCTCGAAAGCGTCGGACTTGTGCTTTAATAAAAATACATGAGCGAATCTTGAGAAGTCGTCAGTGAATGTAATGAAGTATGAAAAACCGCCTCTAGCCTGTGTAGACATTGGCCCACATACATCACTATGTATGAGGCCAAGGAGCTGAGTAGCTCTTTCTCCGTGTCCGGTAAACGGAGTTTTGGTCATTTTACCCTTGATACAAGACTGGCAAGTCGCATAAGATTTATATTCAAAAGAGTTTAAATATCCATCTTTGTGTAACTTGTTTAGTCTTGTTTCGTTAATATGACCAAGTCTACAATGCCAAAGAAAAGCTTCATTTAATTCTGAAAGTTTTCTTTTATTAGTGTGTTGTATACTGAAAACTGTGTGTTGATTTAGGACATATATTCCGTTATTAAGCGTACCATACCCAACCAACATTTGATTTACGTGAATGTTCATAACATTGTTCTGCAACACAAAATTATATCCTTCATTGTCCAACAAAGAAACGGATATTATATTACATAGCATACTTGGTACAAAATAACATGGATTCAAAATCAAAATACATCCAGATGGCAACCCCAAGTGATACTCTCCCACTGCGACTGTATGTACATTGGAACCATTTCCAACGCGGAGAGTATGGTCACCAGTCTTCAAAACCTTGCTATTTCTCAGCCCCTGCATAGAATTGCAAATGTGAGAACCTGAACCGGTATCCAATACCCAGGAAGAAGAGTTTATAGAAAAACAGTTTTCAGTCACAAACGCACCTGAAGCAGAAGCATCACCATGCTTCTTCTTGAGACTTAGGTACTCCGTGCAATTGCGCTTCCAATGTCCTGTCTTGTGGCAATGAAAACACTCGCCTTTCCCCGGGTCTCCAGCTTTGGACTTTCCCTTTCCCTTCACCTTTTTAACTCCGCCCTTAGGATTAGTGGGTTTCTTCTTTTTCTTTCCCTTGGCCTTGGCTTTCGGGCGAGAAGAGGAGGACTGTCCAATAGTCATAACGGGAGTTTTTGCTAACTTCATAGTGCTCTCTGCACTCCTTAACATATTAAGGAGTTCAGGGAGGTCCTTCTCCATGCCATGCATGTTGAAGTTCACTATGAACTGAGCAAAGGTGGAGGAGAGGGACTGCAGAATAATATCTATATATTGTTCATTGTCCATTGTCCATCCAAGGTCCTCAAGCTCTTCTATAAGAGCTATCATCTTCAGAACATGGTCTCCTACTGGTGTGCCAGGGGCCATTCGCATCTGAAACAATTTCTTTGATGCTTCGTATCGTAATACGCGGGATTGCTCCCCATACAACTCCTTTGTATGGAGAAATATACCGTGAATGTCCATGTCCTCGTGCTGCTTTTGATGTGTGTTATCCATCGATGCAAGCCGTCGACGCTCCACGTGTCGCACAACCATTAGAAACGCCCTTTCGGGCGCAGAAGACAGCAACGACCTGTCACGTCCGCCAACCGGCGTCGGACACGTAGCCTGCGCCTCAACGAACGTACGATCGAATTGGCACTCCCTCTTTAATGCACGATCTCCTATCTGATCCGCTGACGTCATCGAAGGATACGCCTAACCGCCTCGGAAATCCGTGCTGACAAGGTCCTTAACTACGAGCTGAGCCCGGAGGACCGATCAGACCACTCTCGACCCGACCCATAAATAGGTTGGGATGAGAGTGGGGGGCTAATGATGATGCTCATAAGTGGGAACTCCCCAGATCATGACATGTGGAAGATGACGTATCCCGAGGCACACGGAAATAGGGCAAGAACCACACATTGGAGGTGCCCCACGGGCTATCGTCCCACTTCCTGGACTCGACCTCCGAGAATTCCCTGAACATTCCTGTGCTCGCCATGTAAATAACCATTGGCTCACCTCCGAGCCCTCCTACATGCTGAGCTCCTCGGCCCTTTGCCTCCGAGCTATCACAGAACCGAACTAGCTCGGCCTCCCGCCCTCTTTTAGGCCTCTCATCAAGCTGGGCCTCCCCGGTTTTACCGAGCGACCTAGAACGCAGATCACAGGAGCCTCCGCAATGGTTTTGTGGATCTCGCCAGACGCGAGATATTCGCCGCCCCACGATCCCACGTTCTAAGCCGTCGCATCCCCCCATTAACGAGTGTATCTCGTCATTAATAGGGGATCCCGTCATTCATGCGGGCGTAACGCCGTGAGCGTAACGGCCGGCGAAGATCTCTCGCCAGCTAGCTCATAGCGACCACTATAAAACCCCTCTCTCAGACGACTCAGGTAACACAATTTTTCTCCAATAAGCCGCTACTCTGCCCAAATATCTCGGCTAACTTGATCGTCGGAGAGTCCACGGTGGTACGACCACCCCGGGACTTCTTTGCAGGTAGCTCGGTTTCATTCCAAATCAAGCCCACTGAGATCCACACGCTCAGGGAGACGACCCTCAATATCAATCTCAGCCCTCCATCAACGCTCGCTATAGATCGACGGAGGACAACAACTGAAGGAGATCCAGACCTCCATCAGAAATTGATTGAATCGAGAGAGGGTATTGTCCAATCAAGAAGTAGTATCGATCGATCTCTAACAATGTATCATAACAAACAATTATATAGTCCTCATAAGTAAAATATATGAAGAATTAATTTGCAAGGCATTTCTCTTTAGCATTTTTATATTTTTCTTATTAGCATACAAAAATCGTGAAATTTTTAAGAGTATTAAAATTTCCTTTTTCCATCGATTTTGCAATTTTTGCTAGTTATATTGTTATAAGTAAGTTGTAATATTTTATGTTTATGAACTTCAAAAATGCGAGGAGATTTGTGAGATTGCGGGAGGTCGTGGTTGATCTGAGCCAAACCACAACGTTTCATCATCAACACTAAGAACACCTAAATCATCCAGATCGAGGTTCTCTTGTCTCTAAAATTTCAGATGCAGAAATCAAAACTACAGATCTGGGGATTTTGATTTAGCGAGAAATGACCCAGATCTGGAACTTAATTATTGGCTTCAAGGCTTCGGATTCTTTGATCGAAACTTCAGATCTGGAGGATCGAACAACAAAGGTTCAAGAAACCTTGGCTTCAAACAAAACAGCAAATAATTTGGAAGCGACAGGATCTTGAGTATGTTTGCTCTCTAAGAGGCTAGTGTTTTGCACGTGCATCGCACGCCAAGTGTAATTTTAAAAAAAGACTTGTGTAATTAAAAAAAGAACCATATGGAGTTATTTAGAGAAATTTATGGAGTTACTTATTGGAAGAGATGTATGAGATCGATTGCGGTTACAATTTAAGTTTTGATTTTTTATATTTTTTAGTGAATTTCTCTTGCAAATTAGATAGCAAAAGCTCCAAATCCATTTCAAAATTGGAGGCCCCCTGACTTTTGCATTATAATATAGATATGACATGTGATGTTTCTTGTCTTAATATTATTAAAATTGTGGAGTATTCTTCTGGCAGACGTCTGAAGTAAGAGATGCAGACGTCTAGACGTGCATCAGACTCATGTCAGAAGAGCAGAGCAATACCAGACGTCTGATGGTAAGGATGCAGACGTCTGGGCTAAGTCTTAGCCAACAACAGAGCGTAGCCAGACGTCTGGAGCAGACGTTTGGAGAAGTTGAAGCCTAATTCAAAGCAACGGCAGACGTGTAATGGCAAGGGTGCAGACGTCTGCCCAAGGAGATGGATCATAAGCAGAAAGGAGTCAAACGTCTGACCATGTCGGGTTCATACGTCTATCATCGGTATTTCTGTACAAATCGAATATTAAGTATTTGGGTTTATCTTTTATTTTAAGTAGGATTAGGGTTTGCCTATATGTAAGGATCTCTCCTATATTATATGTGTTGCCAAATTGAGACACTATTGTATTGAGAGAGGGTGATAGCTAAGATCTAGAGAGATTTGAGAGAAATTTCCTAGGCTTGTTCGTAGGTGTAACTTGATTTCAAGATCTAGTAAACTATTGCAGATTCAGCACTGCCGGGAACTAGCCATACGGGGGTGAAGCTCGTTAACAAATCTCTCATCTCTGGTTTGTGTGATTTATTCTTGTTCTCTCTTTATTATTGTTTTGTCTTTCGTTGTTTAGTTGCGTTGATTACATGGATTAGTTGTAGCATTGATCCGTGTACTTCTTTCTCCGTTATCTATCCCTAACAACTGGTGTTAGAGCCTAGAGCTTGACACTTGATACCACAACGACAGATACCAAAGCATGGTTAGGGAACCAAAAAGATCTTTGATTCTACGATCTAAGTTAACGGTGGGTAATGGCTTTTTTGTCCTCTTTCTCATCTTCTTAGATTGTAGTTTTGAAGGTGTTGGTTCAGATTCGAAGGAGAAATTGAGTTTGCTGCGACTGTAAACGAAAGATGGCGGAGGATAAGATAAGAATCGAGAAATTTAATGGTCACAGTTATGCAAATGGAGGACTACCTATACCAAAAGTATTTGTATCTTCCGTTGTTGGGCGAAAAGCCCGAGAAGATGTCCGATGAGGTATGGAATATATTGGATAGGAAAGCCGTGGTAACGATTAGGCTATCGTTGACTTCGTAAGTGGCCTTTAACATCTTAAAGAAGTTGACAACCATAGGGCTAATGAAGACATTAGCAAAGTTGTATGAGAATCCTTCGATATCAAACAAGATATTTCTGATGAAAAAGTTTTTCAACATGAAAATGGTAGATAACGGTTCAGTGATAGAGCACCTGAACGAATTCAACAGCGTGACGAGCCAACTCGAATCGGTTTCAATTGTGTTTGAAAATGAGATTCGAGCCCTTTTATTCCTATGTTCGTTACTGAAAAGTTGGGAAAACCTTGTGATGGTGGTAAGCAATTCGATCTCAGGGCTTTCGCGTTTAATGATGTGGTAAGTTGCATATTAAACGATGAGATGAGAAGAAAAGTTATGAGTGGGAGTTTGGAAACTTCTGCACTCTCAGTGGAGAATCACGGCAGAATGATAGAAAGAGGAAGATGGACAAGTCAATGAGCCGAGCAAAATCGAAAGGGAAGATCCAAGACAGCTGTTGGAGCCGCGGAAAGAAGGGTCACAGAAAAAGCGAATGTAGACTCTTGAAGAAAGACTCAGATGGGAGGACAGATGAAAACGAAGTCAATGTGGTTTCTACACATGAACAAAGGGAACATGGGCTTTATCTTTTGGCGAACGAGAGTACAAATACAGATACCTAGTTCCTAGATTCGGGGGTATCCTTTCATTGCATTTCAGGCCAGCATCACTTTAGCGAGTATGTTCAAAAGGATCTTGGACATGTGACGGTAGGAACCGGTCAGCCATACAAGATCGTTGGAAAAGAGACGATTATACTATAACCGTCAGGAGGAGGTCAAATAAAGCTGAAGAACACGAGACACATTCTAGATCTGAAGAAAAGCTTAATTTCTACAAGTCAACTGGACAACGAAGGTTATATGAAGATGTTTGGAAATTCTCAGTCGAAGATTTCTAAAGAAGTTTTGGTGGTCGTAGGGGGCAAGTTGAGCAGTTCATTGTACTCGTTCAATGGGAGCATTGAAGGTTCAGTTGCATTGGCGACAGCTTCAGAAGCAGATTCTGAGACTTCGTAGTGTCACAAGAGATTAGGGCACCTCAGTTAGAAGAATATGAAGATTTTTCAGGGCAGGGGCTTCTTTTTGGGCTGAAAAAGGTAGAGTTAGGATGTTGCAAGAGTTACGTTTGTGGGAAGCAAAGCGCACTCAGATTTCAGATTGGAGGCATTGCTAAGAAGACCAAGAAGCTGGAGATGGTTTATACGGATGTATGGGGACCGGTCGCGGTGATGTCTTATGGAGGAAATCAGTACTCCATAACTTTCATAGATGATGAAAGCAGGAAGACCTAGGTTTATGCGATAAAGAAGTGGTCCAATGTGTTTGGTCTCTTTGAACACTGGATTGCGTAGGTGGAGAACCAGACGGGGATGAAGGTTAAGTGTCTAAAGTACAACAATGGCGAAGAATATTGCACATAAGAGTTCGAGACGTTTTGCTCGCAGAAGGGTATTCGTTGGTTGAAGACGGTACCGGGGACGCCGCAACAGAATGGCATCGCTGAAAGGATGAACATGACAATCCTAGAGCGGGAGCGGAGCATGACCTTGGATGCGGATGTGCCGAAATTCCTATGGGCAGCAGCTGTCGATGCTGCTGTGTATTTGATCAACAGAAGTCCAGCAAGTGGGCTCGATGGAGGTATTTCGGAAGAAATTTGGTCAGGTAAATTGGTTAATTGCTTGCACCTCAAAATATTTGGTTGCATTGCGTATTCTTTGATTGATAAAATGAAAAGGAGTAAGCTTGAATCCAAGTCTAGGAAGAAAAGTGTGCTTTCATCGGGTATGGTGGAGATGAGTTCGGATATCGGCTGTAGGATTACATAAGCAAGAAGGTAATATGAAGCCAGAACGTCGTCTTTGATGGGAAACACTTGTATAAAGAAGAAAAGCAAGCCAAGGATGGTGTAGTGTCAGAATTCATCGAGCTAGATGAAACTCAATAGAGCAATCGGGTACCTACAAGTGGAGATCAGAATATAGAGAAGACGAGCACGGCAGTGCAAGATCAGATTCAAGTATAAGTTGAAGACCAAGTTCAGCAACTAGATGTACTAGTTTTTAGGAGATCTAGCAGAGAGAGGAGGCTACCTGAAATACTTGTTACTGACTTCATATTGTACACAGATTCAGGAGAGCCAGAATCCCTTTTAGAGGCGACGCAAAATGGTGCTAGCAAGCAGTGGGAGCAAGTTATGAATGAGAAGATGGATTCTTTAAAGAAGAACCGTATGTGGGATCTAGTGAAGCTACCCAAGGGGTTGAAAGGTGTTGCTAAATAAGTAGGTGTACAGGATAAAGGATGGGACTGATGGCATGAATCGGTATAAGGCTTGATTGGTGGTCAAGAGATATGTGCAATGGCATGGGACAGACTATCAAGAGATATTTTTCCCAACGGTGAAGATGACTTCAATTCGGGTGATTCTCAGTATCGTAGCGGTGGAGGATTTGCACTTAAAGTAGCTGGATGTGAAATCTGCATTCCTTCATGGAGATTTGGAGGAAAATATCTATATGATGTAGCCACCGGGATACGAGGAGAAGAAGAAAGAAAACATGGTATGTAGACCGCGAAAAGGTTTGTATAGCTTCAAGCAAGCTCCCATCTCAAGTTCGATCAGTTCATGTTAGAGACATCATTTATGCGCTGTGATTCAGATCACTGTATATATGTTCAGATTTTTAAGGATAGCGACTACATTATTTTATTATTTTACGTGGATGACATGTTGGTAGCAGGTTCGAATTTCGAGAAAATTCAAAGTCTGAAGAAGATGATTGTAACACCCTAGCACTGTTATACTATATATTTGGGGTATTTCAAATCTTGCGATAAAATTCTTTATTATTATTGATTTTGGGTTGCGGACACTGAAATTGATAGTTGTGGTTATTATCTGACCCGACCCGCATGTTTGAAATCCATCATGGTTCAAGATTATATCAAATATTTGCTAGTACGGAGGATCCATGCAAATCTAGATTTTATTATACATACATATATAATATATTCCACATATCTTTTAATAATACAAAATAAAATCAAATAACATATTTTCGTATCTAGCCTTGCATGTCATCATACCCTATATCATGTGGTTGCACTTATATATCTTGTTCACACCCTAATTGTTAAAACAGACTTGTTATTGATCGCTACGTATATTTACGTAGATCTGTACTTGGGGGTATACATTTTTATTTACAGAATATCACATTATGGTTTAAATTTTTACGGATATTCTCCATATTGAAAAACTAGATTTTTAGAGGGGACAAGGGTAATATTCGGAGTAATCTGGTATTAGCTGTAAAATCCTATAATATATATTATAATATTTTATATAACTAATAGTATAAACTGTTACTATATATATAATATATAATATATTAATTTAATTATAAAATCTCGCCCCTCTCTCTCTGTAACTTTTCTCTCTTTCTCTCTAGACACTACACACACACACACACACACACACACACACACACACAACATAATATATTAATAATTTATATAAAACTCAAACAATACTCTCTCTCTCTCTTCCTCTCTTTTTCTCATGTTCCCGCGAAGCACCAACCCAGAAACCCTAATCCACGCTCGCCACCCCTCACCGCCGTTCACCTTGTTCTCGCCTTCGTCCTCACTCCTCACCCTTTTCTCCTCCTCATCCCGAGACCTCCTCCTTCTCCTCCCCCCCGACGACACCCTGCACCTTCTCTCCGACCAAAGAAACCCATACCTCATCGCCGGTAACCCTTGTCGCCGGGAAACCCATCCCCACCGACCATTCTCTTCACCTCTTCGCCTCCCCAGTACCCAAGAACACCACCACCGACCCTGCTCCAATCCCCGATCACTTTCACACCTACACCTTCGCCACCTTGCCGACGGCAGACCCTCATCGCCGTCACCTTGTCGTCACCACCTCTGCTGTCACCACTTACCAGAAACCCCACAACAACTTCTTCTTCTTCTTCTTTCTTCTTTCTTTTCTTGTTCTCTCTCTCTTTTCTCTTCTTTTCTTGGCCGGCCATCTCGTCGGAGTTGCTCGCGTCGCCGACGATCTAGACGAATCAGTCACCATCGTCGTCTAACCCAGTCACCACGTCACGTCACTGCTCAGCCAGGTCCAGTCCTGCGCACGCAAGTTTAGCATTGCAACGTTATTTCGACGTCGGATGTGATATCCATATCTCGACGTGAGATCCGATTAGGAAAGTTCGAAACTTGCAACATGCTATGTTACTATATCAACATTTATTTAATAAATGATAGTGCATATGTTTTACTATTCAGCAGAAATTACTGATTTACCGTTTTTCAGTATCCGTCTGTATCCGTGCCGATAATAGTTTATCTAGTTGCATGCCGGAACGTCACAATGTTATTATAATACTATATTAGTTCAATATGCTATCTAGATTGCATCATACATGGTAATGGACGTATAATGGTTATTACAGATAGATACATATGCATCCTGGTATCAGTTGTGTTTACCATGTTTCGATCCTGCTTACAGTTTTATATTTGGTATCTATTTTGGTTAATATACATTACATGGCATGTTCACGACACACTGCCAGACTTTTTACTTGGATCTTATTGCTAATGCCGACAATTCTGACTTGTTGTCCTGACAGACGTGACTTGTTGTCTACATAGACAAGACATGTACCTGCTTGATCCTGTGTTGGCATTAGTTTCACATCTTCAATACGTGATTTGAACATAAAACCTGGGGAGTAAGGGGAAATCAATAATGAAACCTGACTTGTAACTCAACAGTTCGATACTCATACTGATCAGTCTCGACGGGTTCGGCCAGCCCCGGAATGATGCTTCTGACATCATTCATCTGTACATGTTATCTGTTTACTGCTTAGCGACATGTCTCGGATTCAGCCCGAGAGTCTTGACCGTGGTCCCGGGCACGCACGGGATACTATTGAGTTACATCGACGATTCCATTATATTGATTTCATACACTTCTAGAATAGATAATCTAGAAGCACAGATTTTAGGATACACATCGCATACATATACCTCATTGTTTTATATCTGTATTTATCATTTACATGCATGTTTAATCACATAATCATATTTTGGTTATTACTAATCTTTTGATGTTTATGACGCACTGACGTCTGGGTTTTGCATGGCCCAGTTCCTCTACCTTTATCGCAGGCTGAACAGGAGTACTTTAGCCATCAAGCCGAGCACTGAGGAGCTAGCTTTTTAGACTCTTAGTTTATTTATTTCAGCAGTTTCATTTTATTAATGTGAGCCCATATTAGGACATGATTCATATATTGTTTATTGGATCTTGATTCGTTTCTGCTTTATTTTCTTGATTTTATTTATTGTGGCAGATAGACATGTGTTAGCTAGGTTATGTATTTTACTGTTCTTGATATCTGCTTGACAGCCGTAATGTGACTGTGGAGGGATGATTCCTAACCACAGGTACTATGGTTGACTCTGTCATGTGCTGTAGTTACGTATCTTGGGAAGCGGGGCATGACAGGGTTTGTTTGGTATCAGAGACATAGGATTTAGGGTTAGTCAGGTTTGGTTCTTTTGTAGTGGGGTATTAAACCCAATACACTAACCAGGAAACCCGGAATTAGGAACATGTCCTGCCACATTACTATCTTGCCAGTCTTGAATCTATAGCTATCTTGTTTATTGAATCCTGTTTACTGTTGCTAATCCTCTTCAATGTCTTGGCTTCAGAATCATGGTGCATAGAGATTTGCAGTCATACCAGAGGCGTGTTGATGACGCCGCATTGCTTGGAGTTGTACGTGGTATGTTGGAAAACTAGAAGCGGCAAACTGAGCAGAATCAACGGCAGGCCGAGACTTTCCAGGAGGGTCTGTGCATAGTCCAACATTCCGTAGTTGCAGTAGCATCCAGGCTACCACAGCGTGAGGGCACCGTGACAGACTTTAGAAAGCTCGGTCCATCCACATTTACTGGTTTAGAGGAGCCATTACAAGCAGAGTAGTGGCTAGTTAACACAGAGAACCTGCTCATCGCTGCGCAAATTCCAGATGAGAAAAGGGTGGATGTAGTACGCATCCAATTAATAGATTACGCTCGTGAGTGGTGGCTCGTAGAGGAGACCCGTCTGACCAAACCGATCAGTTAGGCAAAGTTTTCGTGTAGCTTCTTGGAGAAGTTCTTCCCACAATCTGCTCGGGAGAAAATGGAAAAGAAGTTCATTATCTTGAAGCAGAATGGTGGATCCGTTGATGCACATGCAGCTGAGTGGACCCGGCTCAGTCGATTTGCGAGGCCTTTGGTTTCCAATGAGGCAGATAGGACACGGAGGTTTATGCGTAGCTTGGATGTGGAGATTTAGAGACACATTATATCTCTGGGTTTGAGCACCTTCTCCCAAGTTCTCAAGGCAGCCAGGAAGCAGCAGAGTTTATCGGTAAGAGTAAAGGGTGATCGACAGCAAGAGGTTATAGTGCGGAAGCCAGCGTTTATGCCAAACCGAGATCCTATACGCAGAAGTATTCCGGTAAACAAGAGAGGCATTGTACCCATGAAGAAGCCCGTCGTATCCGATCAGAAAAGAAGTGTGATTTGTGATTTTTTCCAGCTACCCGGACACCTGCAGAAGGAATGTCGAAGGAGGCTTGGACTCTGTCTATTTTGCGGATCAGCTGACCATACCATCAATGCTTGCCCTTCAAAGCTATGATTGAGAGACGATATTTAGAAGCCACCACAGAAGCCGATTCATGGGCAGAAATTGATCACTCAGAAGCCCAATAAAGCTCGGGCTTTCACCTTGATGGCCGAGGAGGCCAAGGCGTCAGATGACGTTGTTTCAGGTATCCTACTTGTTTATAATTTTCCCGCATTGGCATTATTCGATTCAGGTGCATCCCATTGCTTCATGTCGTCCAAGTTTATTAGTGCACACTCTATTCCACTCACGGCCCTGTCTAGTTGCTGGGACATACACACCGGGAATGGGAAAATTATATCTAGTAGTGAGTGCAAGAGTTGCTCGATTGTTATTTTCGGACGGGAGTTATTCGCAGATTTCTTAGTGATTGATAATGGCAGCTATGATATTGTCTTGGGAATGGACTTTCTTGGCACTATCCACGCTCATATTGATTGTAGGGCAAAGAAAGTGATTTTCTAGATTCCTGGACATCCAGAATTCATATTTTTAGGAGGTAGCAGATTTGTTGGGCTAGTCGAATTTAGGGCTAGGCCGACTAATTCCGTTCTTTCATCGATGAAAGTAAACAAGGAGGACGCGCCAACAGTAGTTCGGGAGTTTATGGATGTGTTCGAGGACATCTCGGGTTTATCGCCAAAACGAGATGTGGAGTTCGCGATTGATCTTATTCCTAGAGCAGTGCCGATTTCAAAAGCATATTATCGAATGGCGCCGGTGGAACTAGAAGAGATAACGAAATAAGTTGCCAAATTACTAGAGAAGGGTTGGATTCGGAGCAGCAATTCACCCTGGGGAGCTCTATTCTTCTAGTCAAGAAAAAGGACGGCACACGACGGATATGCATCGATTATCAAGAATTAAATCGGGTGACTATTAAGAAAAAGTACCCAATGCCTCACATCGGCAAATTATTCGATCAACTCAGTGGCGCGAGAGTATTCTAGAAGTTGGATTTGCGATCCGGATATCATCAAGTTCGGGTGAAATAAGAAGATATTTGCAAGACAACGTTCCGAACTCGATATGGGCATTATGAGTACTTAGTGATGCCATTTGGAGTTACTAACGCACCGACAATATTTATGGACTTGATGAACCGGATCTTTTTACCCTATCTGGACCAGTTCATAGTGTTGTTTATTGATGATATTCTGGTCTATTCGATGAGCAAAGATGAACATGCAGGATCGCACTGCAAACGTTGCGGCAAGAAAGGTTATATGCTAAGATGAGCAAGTGCGAGTTTGGCTCGAAGAGGTGAAGTTCTTGGGTCATGTTGTATCCGGAGATAGAATTGTCGTTGACCCCAAAAAGATTGCAGCTGTTCATGATTCGCCAATTCCAAAGAATATAGGGAAGATCAGAAGTTTTCTTGGGCTTGCCGGATACTATAGAAGGTTCGTGGAGAACTTCGCTTGAATAGCAGAACCATTGACCAAGCTAACTCGAAAGGAGGTGCCATTCGTATGGACCGAGAAATGTGCATCAGCTTTTAAAGCATTGAAGCGAAGATTGACCACCGTTCTTATTCTGACAGTGCCAGACGGTTCCGGAGGGCTGGTTATCCACAGCGATGCATCTAGAAAAGGCTTGGGATGTGTTCTAATGCAGCATGAGAAAGTTATAGCTTATGCATCGAGACAATTGAGGACTTATGAGAAGAACTACCCAACTCATGATTTGGAGATGGCAACGATGATTTTTGCTTTGAAAATTTAGAGACACTACTTATTGGACGAAAGGGTAGAAATATTTACCGACCACAAAAGCCTAAAGTATATGCTCACACAAAAGGAGCTCAACATGAGGCAGCGTAGATGGTTAGAGTTGATGGCTGACTATGATCTTGATCTAAAATACCATCCGGGAAAATTTAACAAAGTGCTGGATGCGCTAAGTCGGTTTCCCGCGATATGGATGTTGACTGCACAAAAGGAGATTATAGCTAATCTTCAGAGATTCGAACTGGAGATTGTACTACCGAATTCTTTGGGATAGTTGATGCCGTTTCAAGTACAGTCAACCTTGATCGATAACATTAAAGCAGCTCAGTCGCACGATCCAAGATTGCATAAGTTTCGAGAACAAGTAGAAGCGGGACTTCGAACGGATTTGTTAATTCATGAAGATAGTTCGTTACGATATGGTAGTCACCTATGTATGCCTAAAGGAGATGTTCGTGAATAAATCATGAAGGAGGCTCATAGTTCCGCATATTCAGTACACCCGGGAGGCACAAAGATTTACCGAGATCTACAACAACATTTCTGGTGGGAAGGCATGAAAAGGGAGATTGCTCACTACGTATCAAAATGCTTGGTGTGTCAGCAAGTCAAGGCTCAATATCAAAGGGTAGCTGGTTTGTTGCAACCACTTTCGATTCCTTAATAGAAGTGGGAATATATAGCCATAGATTTCGTGATAGCATTACCACGGAGTTCAAAGGGTAATAATGCAGTTTGGGTCATTGTCGATCGATTGACCAAGGCAGCTCATTTTATACCGTTTAGAGTTGGTTATTCGACGGAGGCTTTGGCAGAGCGGTACAAGCAGGAGATTGTGAGATTGCATGGAGTACCCGTAAGCATTGTTTCCGATCGTGATACCCGATTTTTATCACACTTTTGGAGGAGTCTACAGGAATGTTTGGGAACTTGCTTGAAATTTAGCACGGCTTATCATCCTCAGAAAGATGGCCAGTCTGAAAGAACGATCCAAACTCTTGAAGATATGTTGAGAGCATGCATGTTAGATGTAACGAGTTTGAATTTTCTGTACAAAATTTTCTTCTTAAAGTACAGAAAGGAGTTTGCAATCCTAAGCACAATTTAAAAGTTATTCTTATTTAAGAACGGCAAGAAAACACTTGTAGCTCAATGGTAAAGCCTTGCACTGCTGTGACATAGTCCCTGTGTTCGAATCCCATTAGCCACATATTATTTTTTTCTGATTTTTCTTTTAAACTTTTTGGAAGCCCAAAAGTTTACACGTGCACTGCACATAAGAAATGAAAAGACAAAAAAAACATGTGTAAAATGATATATACAGTGACATGGACACGTGGCGAAGATCCGACGGCTCACCTCAACAAATTAGCCGGCAAGATGAGGGTTTAGGCCGGCGACGGTGGGCATCTGTAGGGGAAAAGTCCCCATTCTCTGCACACTAGACTTTTGGCCTACCCCCATTATCCCTGCACTGTTTGTTTTCTCTGTAATTTAACAAAGAATCCAATTTCCCAATTAATCCAATTTTTAATGCATTTTATTTCAATATTTCAACTCCAAAACCCTAATTACACACTATAAATACAACCCCATACCCTAACCCCTCCTCATTCTGAAATTCCTATCCAAAATTATCAAATTTTTCTAAGTACAAGTGGAGTAGAATTAGAGTTAGCCCAAGATCAACTTCCGTCGAGGAAACGAAGCAATTCCGACGACCCCGCAACGCCATGGTGACTACACAATCTTCTTCTACCTTATCTTCACCTTTCTAGGTGGTAAGTCCCACCCCCTTCTTCTCTTCCTACATAAAAGTCTCTTTTACAAAACATGTCGGTAAGTAGAGTTATACCGACATTTGATTCTAAAATCTTTGAACCTACAATTTTTCTTAAGAATTGCTCATTCATATTCCTATACATTACTTGTTAATCATAAAACTAAAATTTAGAACAACTTTTACCCTAAATCATCATGCTAAACAACTTTAAATTGAGTCTTACACTAAAATACCATGAACTTTATATCGACCATATTTATTTGTTTTGCTTGCTATTACTTCTAGAAAAATTCACGGGGTAATGACCTATCCCTCACATACACACATATTGACATAGCACGATACTCTTGGAAACCTATTTTTGTGGCGATTACAACTTTTCATCAAACTACCATAAACTATAAAAACTCGGTTTTCTTTAGAATTGTATTTCAAACTCTTTGCGATTATACCTCTACAACCCATTTTGGAGAACCCGGTATTGGATGGTGCGGATTATCGCACATTCTCGGGCTGGTAGAGCGAGATGCAGACCTCTTCACAGAGCATTCGGTCTCGAAAGGATTTTAATACGATTTTTAAGAAAAACGAGATTTTCTAATTAATAATAAAAATTAATTTTAATATATAAATATTATCAAAACATATATCTTAAAGATATAATAAAATTCCATGTTTTTCTAAAAATAAAAGAACGACAAGTTTCACCAAAATACCATCAAATATCAATACAAGACAAGTATTACACTTAAATACCATGAACTATTCAAGCTAAGTTAATATTCACTAAAATACCTCAAATCTTAAAAGTTACATCCATGAAACCCTAAATACGATAAATAAATACCCGAGGTTTATTTTGGAAGTATATAAAATATTTTCATAAAAACCCCTCGAGTTATATAAAATTACATTAAAGACCTTAGTAAATATGGGTTTAAGTGGGATCAATTCTCTTGAGCCTCAGGGAGCCAGAGAAAATGAGTGCTTGCCTATTTAAGATAGAAAAACTTAACGAAATTATCAATGGTAATTGTCTTGGAAAAAGACACAAATCCTGCCGTCCATGTGCAGCAGTTACCGATAACACCCAAACCTAATTCAAGATCCAAATCTGCTTAAAGTGTCCGACTCAACTCTGAGTCTAAATCAATCTGAACCTAACTCAATCTAAATCCAAACATGAATCCAATACAAACATGAATCCAATTCAACATGAATCCAAACTATAACATATATGCTTGAACCTGAACTTGAATACCAGAACGACATGTAAACATGACTTGACTTGAACGAACCATGGTTATGACTTGACTTGACTACATGACTACTTGATACAATCCTAAAACCGTTTACATGAACAACTTATATCCATGGCCTCGGAAAGTTTCATAACTACAATTTATATAATATACATTACGGGGTTTTAACTGGGTAAAGTGGTACGAAATGTATTAAAAGTGGCACGATGATGGACACTAAAAGACATAGATAAACATCCAATTGTTATTATCCCGTGGGTTTTAATGGGGCCTTGTACTTTCCTGTTTCCATAGTCCACGGGATAGTTGGACTCCTCTCGTATACACTGATACATTCTGTACCAAGCTACAAACAACTACATTAGTATAACAAACATATACTTGAACCAATTACCAGTTCTATTCTCTTTACTTGTCTATTCCATTCTTTCTTTTGGGACTTACCGAGCGCTAGTTCGCCGACGACATTCTTTCTATTTCTTTCTTTGGAATGTTCGTCAGAAGGACCCGACTCTCAGGAGAACAAGCCCAGCCAGGAGTAATTGGAGCAGATACCCGAGCAACACGACTACTAGCTTACTTGTACTTATTTACTATTCAGTTCATATGCCATTATTTAGGTATTGCTTACATCCTTGTACTTTCCTTTTCAAATTAGTTGTAATGTAAACAAAGAACGTTAATAAAAGTTGTTATTTATATTACATCTATTGTTATTCTTGTGCTTTTATTTATATATTGCTTATTTATGCTTAACGTATTTACTTCTGAGTAAATACATCGCGGCCTATCAAGTCTACTTCCCCATACACCGGGAAGCGGGGCGTGACATTAGACTTCAAGGGTTCATGGGAGGATCATTTGCACTTAGTAGAGTTTTCAAACAATAACAGTTTTCAGGAGACTATACAGATGGCTCCATTCGAAGCATTATACGTTCATAAGTGTCGCTCTCCTGTCTGTTGGGAGAATATTAGAGAAAGAACATTATTGGGACCGAATCTTATTGTGCAAATGGTGGAGAAAGTTAACGTGATCTGAAATCATATGAAGGTGGCACAAGATCGGCAGAAAAGTTGGGCTGATATTGGACGAAAACATCTGGAGTTCGCACTTGGTGATCATGTATTCTTGAAGATATCACCGAACAGAGGAGTGATCCGATTTGGTAGTTGAGGCAAGCTTAGTCCTCGATTCGTGGGGGTTTTCGGTATTATCGAGCGTGTTGGAAACCCGTCCCCACGGACCACTCTCTTCACCTGCTCGCCTTCCTAGCACCCAAGAACACCATCACCGACCCTGCTACAATCCCTGATCACTTTCACACCCACACCCTCGCCACCTTGCCGACGGTAGCCCCTCGTCGCCGTCACCTCGCAATCGCCACCTCTGCTGTCACCACTTACCAAAAACCCTACAGCAACTTCTTCTTCTTCTTCTTTCTTCTATCTTTTCTTGTTCTCTTTCTTTTCTTTTATTTCTTGGCCGGCCGTCTCGCCGGAGTTGCACGCGTCGCCGATGATCCAGACAACCCAGTCACCGTCGTCGTCTAACCCAGTCACTACGTCATGTCACTGCTTAGCCAGGTCCAGTCCTACGTATGCAAGTTTAGCATCGCAACGTTATTTCGACGTTGGACATGATATTCGTATCTCGACGTGAGATCCGCTCAGGAAAGTTCGAAACTTGCAACATGTTATGTTACTATATCAATATTTATTTAATAAATGATAGTGCATATGTTTTACTATTCAGCAGAAATTACTGATTTACTGTTTTTCAGTATCCGTCTGTATACGTACTAATAATAGTTTATCTAGTTGCATGCCGGAACGTCACAACGTTATTATAATACTATATTAGTTCAATATGCTATCTAGATTGCATCATACATGGTAATGGACGTATAATGGTTATTACAGATAGATACGTATGCATCCTGGCATCAGTTGTGTTTACCGTGTTTCGATACTGGTTACAGTTTTACATTTGGTATCTATTTTGGTTAATATACATTACATGGCATGTTCACGACACACTTCCAGACTTGTTACTTGGATCTTATTACTAATGCCGACAATCCTGACTTGTTGTCCTGACGGACGTGACTTGTTGTCTACATAGACAAGACATGTACCTACTTGATCCTGTGTTGGCATTAGTTTCACATCTTCAATACCTGACTTGAACACAAAACGTGGGAAGTAAGGGGAAATCAATAATGAAACTTGACCTATAACTCAACAGTTCGATACTTATACTGATCAGTCTCTACGGGGTTGGCCAGCCCCGGAATGAT
The DNA here is from genome assembly GCA_030015575.1 of Agapanthus africanus. NCBI lineage: Eukaryota > Viridiplantae > Streptophyta > Magnoliopsida > Asparagales > Amaryllidaceae > Agapanthus > Agapanthus africanus. The sequence continues at coordinate 831,497,634 of JASDDO010000019.1, forward strand.
GTGTAAGTCGATGTCGCGCATCCCGCGGGTTCGCAGGGAGGCGAAATTTACAAAAACGATTTTTTTACTTCGAAACATGTCCATATCATAATTTTGCATTATTATATTCCCCATTCTTATTTATTTTACAAATAAACAGATACTTTTGATCCATGTCTGCTATATAGTTGCAGGTTACAGGTTCTTGGAACAAAATAGTGAAAATGATGAAAAAACGCTATAAAAGTGAGACTTCGACCAGCAAATAGAGAATCTTTATCATGCCTACAGTTTGAAGAACAAACGAAAATCAATGAACAATTTCACAAAGTACAAAGGCAGCGCAAAGATTCAAGACTTCAACACGAAGAAAACAGTAAAAGTCCACCACATTCTACACTGTAGAAATCTGGAAGAAACTAGAAGACATTCTGAAGAACCAAGGGAAGAAAAATCAAGTAAAATGCAACATGAGAATTACCAAAGAAACAGAGCCCAGAAGCTTCCAATATGGCCGTGGATCCGCGGCCAAACAGGGCTTTTGGCCGCGGTTCCGCGGCCATGTTAAGCACGTGTCGGTGCATTTTTTAACGGTGGCGGCAGTGCATTGACTAGGCTTTTTAGGGTAATTTTGTAAATGCATATAGGGGTCAGATGCAACCCTAGGGTTTCTATAATCTATAAATAGAAACCCTAAATCTCTTTTTGGAGCATGCCTCTTCTTATGCCTCTTTTTTTTTTATCAAATTCAGAATTTTAATTCTTGTAATGTTTGAAGAGTGCATCAAATAAAAAGTAAGTCGTTTTCTTTACCCTGCCTAAGTTTAATTTTCCTTTCTGCCCTAGTATAACTTTTATTTATCTTCCCTAGTTTAGATTTTATTTATCTACCGTGGATTAGATAATTAGGTTATTAAAAACAATCATAAAAATGAAATCTTTTAACAATTCCCTAATGAGTGAGTAGTTTCTCACTTGTTAGGGTTAGGAATAGGAAATGTTTGAGAGAAGAAAATCTCTCACCCCTTTCTTGCCCATCATACATTTTAAATAGGACTCCATGCATACATACACACACCGCTCACTACGGCACCCTATCCCACGAGGTAGCGATGCTACCGTAGTTTAAAAGACCGGTTGTGTATGTTTTCTATGGAGATTAGGGTAAGAATTAAGAAAGGACGGGTAAGGACTTAGAGGAAGAAACCTAGTTTCTTCCCGATGGTACTAATCCACTTTATTAATTATTACCATAACACCTAAATAGATCTTAATTAGGGCATAGAAAGCGGTGAGAAATATTGAATTTCCAAACTTAACCTAAACCTAATCCTAACAAGGTTTTAATCTTAATCGAACTCATTTCAGCCGCTTCACCCCCTGATTTTTTTCAGGGGAGGTTCGATTCCTGAAACCCTCTCTGTTTTTTAAAATTTTTAGATCTGTAGTTACCTGATGGCACCCAATATGCAACTTGAGCGAGACTTTTCACAAATTTTTTCGCATGCGGTGTATGGAAGTTATTTTGCGAATGAGATAGCACGTAGGGGCTGGAACTTTTTGATATATAATCACCCAAATGCCTATGCCCTTCCGGAATTAGTCACTCGTTTTTACGAGTGCATGGAAGATGGATGTCTCGCCCAATTTGGCTTTATAAAATTGCAGTGGGGTGATAGGGAAATTATTATCGATAGGGACTTCATACGTGAAGTTACATTAATCCCCCGGGTATCCGCTCATGATCAACCATTACAGTTTGAGGATTACATGCCTTTGATGGGTAATGATTGCTCAAGGGAACCGCGGAAGGGGATCCAAGCGAGAACTCTTTTCGCCAATGTTTTAACTGTGTGCCGGTGGGCACAAAACAATATTTTTGGAAGCTCCCACAACACCACATTTTTTACACCCTCATTGCATATCGTGCATACACTCATGACAAGAAACCCTCGTTTCGACATGTGCACGGTTTTATTAAACTCTATTGGTGCGGGCAAAAGAGCCGCAAACTACCCTTGCCCAATGCTTGTGACACAACTGTGTCGATATTTCCTCCCCATGGAGGAGTTCGAATTTTACATGCTTGGAGGCATACCCGTCAGGCCTCTCATTGAGGGCGTTTCTACGTCCTATACACGATTGACGGATGTGTGATCAAGAACTGAACCGACGGAGCACGTGCCCGCCCACACACCTAGCTCCAGCTCTACCGTGAGCGAGGGAGAACTTACCCTTTTAGAACATGCAAATTTAATGCGGAGAGCTGTTAGGGGCATTGATGAGTTGAGGGGGATAGCTAGGGAGCATGATAGGCAGTTGACTGAAGTAGAGCAAGGGATCCAAACCCTGCTGGCTAGGGAGGAGCGTTCCCGTTCACGCTCGAGGGCATGGCGTGGGGCCGAGTAGTGAGGGCACTGCTTTTGGCAAGTTTGGGGGAGTTGGTGGTTGTAAATAGTTATCATTTGCATTGCATATTTCTTTTAAATTTTTGTATATATATTTTTTTCTTTTTCTTTTGCATGTTTAAATTCTGCATTGCATCTATATAAAAAATCATAAAAAATTAAAAGAATTGAAAATAAAGAAAATAGAAAAATATAAAAAAATCAAATAAAAACTGAAAAATCTGAAAAATTATAAAAATTGAAAAATTCAATTTTGGCCATAATTGACTTGAGTTTGACAAGAAGGTTAACTTGCTAGGAAAAATTAGATCCTAGACTTAGTAAATTAAAAACCCTAAAAATAACCTTTCTTAAAATTTAACGGTATAAAATATATGTCTTTGTGGTTTACTTAAAAATAGGCAAATTTTAAGTTCACTTCTTGGGCCAAGTCAAAATAAAGAAAAAGTATTGATATTTTTATTAAAGTATAAGTCTGAAAAATAATCCCTAAGCTTAAGTCTAAATTCTGAAAATATATACCCTACAACTTGCACAAATACGAACCTTGAAACTTGGAATAGTAGAAGAGACCTTGAAATGCTCTTGTCTAAAGTCCTTAGTATGAAGGAAAATAAAATAAAAATACAAGTGTGAATAAAGAGATAAAAAAAATGAACACTGGTTTTTGTAATTACTTAAGGCTGCATAAATAGAAAAAAATATTTAGCGAGGGTGCTTTATCACCTAGTGCCTTATACCAACTGGTTTGGGAGTCACTGCTAAAGCTTTAGGTGTTACAAGACTAGGAATTACGTTTTAATATGCAAACACATTTTGTAATCGGTCGTTAGTACCTCAAGAAGTATTAACGGTCGCATGAAGGATGTGCGAGCAATTTCATCTAAAAATTCACCAACTAAAGTACTTTGGACAATGGACAAGAGTATAATAGCTTGAATTGAATTTCCAAGTGTAGGGGTGATACATACACATACGTAGGGGTATGTGATTGAGGTTTGGATGAGAGATAGGAATGAAAAATAGGACTTATATTTTTAGTAAAGATGATTGAAATTCCTAAGTTGAGATGGAACCTTAGAAGGAAAACTTAAAAGATACTAAAAGTTAAATAAATCTACAGAACACATACAATCTTAAGTTAAATGATAAGGAAGCGTGAAAAATATGGGTTGATAATTTCTGAGTTGAAGATAATAGAATTTCTTGTTAGAAAACCAAATTGGAGAATAAAATTCAATAGGCCGAATTGATAGGATTTTGTGGGTAGTATCCACTGAAAACCCTCAGGAGACAACACTCCTTCTACAAGGGACACCTAGAGGTTTAACGACTTGTTGCACGAGCTCAGTGCAATCGCGTTTCCCTGCGAAAGTGAGGCTAGGTCTTTTTCGAGAATAAAACTAGTTTTGCTCGAGGACGAGCAAAAGATAAGTTGGGGGTATTTGTTCATATCATATTTTTGCATTATTATATTTCCCATTCTTATTCATTTTACAAATAAACAGGTGCTTTTGATCCATGTCTGCAACATAGTTGCAGGTTACAGGTTCTCGGAACAAAACAGTGAAAATGATGAAAAGACGCTATAAAAGTAAGACTTCAACCAGCAAATAGAGAATCTTTATCATGCCTACAGTTTGAAGAACAAACGAAGATCAATGAACAATTTCACAAAGTACAAAGGCAGCGCAAAGATTCAAGACTTCAACATGAAGCAAACGGTAAAAGTCCACCATATTCTATACTGTGAAAATCTGGAAGAAATTAGAAGACATTCTGAAGAACCAAGGGAAGAAAAATCAAGTAAAATGCAACATGAGAATTACCAGAGAAACAGAGCCCAGAAGCTTCCAATATGGCCGCAGATCCGCGGCCAAACAGGGCTTTTGGCCGCGGTTCTACGGCCATGATAAGCACGTGTCGGTGCATTTTTTGATGGTGGCGGCGGTGCATTGATAGGGTAATTTTGTAAATGCAGATAGGGATCAGATGCAACCCTAGGGTTTCTATAATCTACAAATAGAAACCCTAAAACTCTTTTTGGAGCATGCCTCTTCCTATGCCTCTTTTTTATCAAATTCAGAATTTTAATTCTTGTAATGTTTGAAGAGTTCATCAAATAAAAACTAAGTCATTTTCTTTACCTTGCCTTAGTTTAATTTTCCTTTCTGCCCTAGTATAACTTTTATTTATCTACCCTAATTTAGATTTTATTTATCTGTCATAGATTAGATAATTAGGTTATTAAAAACAATCATAAAAATGAAATCTTTTAACAATTCCCTAATGAGTGAGTAGTTCTTCACTTGTTAGGGTTAGGAATAGGAAATGTTTGAGAGATGAAAACCTCTCACCCCTTTCTTGTCCGTCATATATTTTAAATAGGACTCCATGCATACATACACACACCGCTCACTATGGCACCCTATCCCATGAGGTAGCGGTGATACCGTAGTTTAAAAGACCGGTTGTGTATGTTTTTCATGGAGGTTAGGGTAAGAATTAAGAAAGGACGGACACGGACCTAGAGGAAGAACCTTAGTTTTTTCCCGATGGTACTAATCCACTTTATTAATTATTACCATAACACCTAAATAGATCTTAATTAGGGTATAGAAAGCGGTGAGAAATATTGAATTTCCAAACTTAACTTAAACCTAACCCTAGCAAGGTTTTAATCTTAATCGAACCCATTTCAGTTTTTAGTGATAATCAATCCGACCATAATTGGAATTAACTCGTTAGAACAATTAGAAAATACACAAAATCCCTGTGGACCGACCCGTACTCACCGGCTAGCTACCAAACGACACCGTTCTTGATTGCGGTTAATATTCTTTGATTTATCTTTTAAAAAGCGCAAGCACGCATAAAATCTCGTTCAATCACAACACCAACTAAAACTCCATGATCTTAACAGAAACCTTAACTAACTATTCTACCAGGAGGTTCTAACTACTATATTAGTATTTATACCTCCTTAATTATTTATACCTCCTTAATTCTAGTCCTTCGGGTCTTCTTATCCTCCTTTCCTTGAGCTCCTCGAAGATCCGGACCGCGCTTGATCGTCGGCCTCCTCGTGTCGAAGATGATCCGCCCGAGAGTCTATACTTCAAGCTCTAACCTCTAAACCGAGGTAACTAAGGTACCTAGTTCACTAAGGTAAGTAGCTTAGAAGATGTAGAGTATCTAATGGAGTATTTAATCTCACTTGACCCTATGGTTCACAACTCATATGAGGAATTAGGGTCTTGAGGAAGAAGGAGAGAATAAACGGAGAGAGAAAGCAAATGAGCAAATGAGCTAGGGTAAAGGCAAGTGAAGAATGGCTTCTACACTCAACTCACTCAAGCATGCAATATTTTCTAATTGAAAATATCAACCATGCTTGAATAGTGAGTCCAAACCAATAAAATAAACCATGAGCCATGCTTCACTCCATGCCACAAATATCTCCATTTTCCACCTCATTAATCTATTTGCAAAATAGATTAATCCAAATAATGAGGTGTCCCCTTCTAGAAGCATCTCTTGTGAAATTACACGAATGCCCTCACCGTATATATATACCCGTATTCGTATTCCGAAAAATACGAATACAATGAGATAATAATCCAATAATATAATACTAGAATCCGGTTTAAACCAAAGCCTACTAGTATTATCCGTCCGAACAATATCCGTGCAGCCAGTACACGTATATGATCGGAACCCTGCCGTAAAACCATATGGCCTCTACATCGTTTCGCCCGAAGCAGGAAAACCCTCTGTGTGGGACTCTAAAGACTCGACAGTACGCTGGCAGTAGGTTTAACCATAAGTCCGTCAGCGATACTAGCTGTACGTAACGGCTATCCAGGTATCTGTTTATAAGAAAGCCGATGAGCAAACTCATCCGAACTCCTACTGAGCCTATCTGTGACAATCTCCGTACAGTCCGGTCTGTTCGTCTAAGATACTCGCATATCGGGTCTAGGGGATGGTAACTGTCAGACCCCTAATAGCGCAATAAGTCGTACCGGATAGAGCCCAATACACCCTGAGAAACTACTAGAGTGCCTACCAGTAAATATCGCTTGCCCTGGCCAGAGACTTTGTGTAATGGCTTTCCGAACACAGCGCGATATCAACCCCCAATACTGGGAGAGACGAATCCTAGCTAACCGCTACTGCCTCCAAGTGCTTCGGGACTGCACCCAACAACTACCTGTTTGCATGACTTCTTTGAGCTGTGGTAGGATAGTAATCTAAGTACAGTGGGAACACACTCGAGATGAATAGTGATGTCAAGTCAACGGACTAACCTGTACTCATTCCACCCGGGAACTGCTACCAGACAATAGGTATAATACCAACTAGCAGTTCCCAACGAGTTCGTCCAGTGTAACTCATAACCCAATGAGCACCTGTATACTATCTCCGGCACGACGTACCAATGGCTGTGGGACAGACCATCTCCCCTGCTGGGATGAGAAGCGTATACACTAATCTACTCTGGAGTATCGATACCCTGTCTCGATAATCCTATGACTAGGGACTTGTATAAGGATGTGCTTATAGACTACCCAGCCCCCACTAGTGTGACTACCATCACAACGCTGAATGTCAAGCAAAGATCCTAAGGGCTCTACCAATATGTATAAGCGATATGCTAAAAGAAACATATGCACATATTGAAATAGAATCAAACCAGGTAGCATACTACCATTTTGAGCAAAACTGTTATTATATCTATGTATATCCCAAGATCCAAAATATAATATACAATCCAGTACTATACAATAATGGCCTCTAAGGCATATATCACTAACATGATGCTGCTGACATCATTCGTCTGTACATGTTACATATTTACTGCTTAGCGACACATATCGAATTCAGCCCGAGAGTCTTGACCGTGGTCTCGGGCATGCACGGGATACTATTGAGTTACATCGATGATTCCATTAAATTGATTTCAAAGACTTCTAGAATAGATAACCTAGACGCACAGACTTTAGGATACACATCACATACATACACCTCACTGTTTTATATCTGTATTTATCATTTACATGCATGTTTAATCACATTATCATATCCTGGTTATTACCAATCTTTTGATGTTTATGACGCAATGATGTCTGGGTTTTGCATGGCCCAGTTCCTCTACCTTTATCGCAGGCTGAACATGAGTACTTTAGCCATCAAGCTGAGCAATGAGGAGCTAGCTTTTTAGACTCTTAGTTTATTTATTTCAGTAGTTTCATTTTATTGATGTGAGCCCATATTGGGACATGATTCATATATTGTTTATTATATCTTGATTCTTTTCCGCTTTATGCATTTTCTTGATTTAATTTTTTATGGCAGATGGACATGTGTTAGCTAGTTATATATTTTACTGTTTTTGATATCCGATTAACAGCCATAATGTGACTGTGGATGGATGATTCTGTTGGAAATTGGTGCCCTCAAGGCAATTATCGTAGTTGTGGGAATGAAATTACTGAATTTGAGGAGGCCCTATACCAAGAACAGTTTTACTTGAGATGATAGTGTGCTATCTGGTTTGTCTTTATCTGTCATGTTAATGTAAGATAATAGTTATCACGTATCGCAAATACATGAGATAAAGCCTATAGGATCTTTGCTTGACTATCAGGATTATGATAAGGATCATACTAGTGGGGCCTGGTAGTTTATAAGCACATTCTTAAATGTCTCTAGTTATAGGAGTATCGAGACTGGGCATCGGTACTCCAGTTTAGACTAGTGTATACGTTTCATGACCCTGTATGGGGCGATGGCTGTTCCCATAGCCATTGGTGTTTGACACTGATGATTGTATACAGGTGCTCATTGGATGAGTTACACTGGACAGACTCGCCGAGAACTCCTAGTTGGTATTATACCAATGTCAGATAGTAGTTCTTTGATGACATGAGTACATGGTAGTCCCTAGACCTGAAATCGCCACAGTGTCTTGTGTGTGTTCCCACTGTACTTTGATTGCTACCTTACCACGGCTCTATTGAGTTGTGCAAACAGGTTTTAGTTGGGTATAGTCCCGAAGCACATGGAGGCAGTGAGCGGTCGAGGGAATTCGTCTCTCCCGGTATTGGGAGTCGATATCACACTGTGCAGGATATGACTATAACCCAAAGTACGTGGCCACGGCAGTAGAGATAAAATGGTAAGTGTTACCAGTTGTATCTTGTAACATTTAAAAAAAATAAAATATTATTTTTGGGAATTTTTATAATTAAATAATAAATATATTGAATATTTTAATATTGCGGTATAATTAAATACCGATAAATGGGAAAAAAATTGGAAAATTATAGAAATTACTAAAAAGAGAGTGTTTTATGTGATTTATGCAAATGATAAGTTTTTATGATTTATTATACACTATTTTAACGCTAATCGTGGTTAAATATCGCTAATCGCGCATTAAACTTGTTTTGTGCAAAACATGCACCATATCATTTTAACACTTGTGCTACATGTTATAACCATGGTTTCATTTGGGATTTATGTGTTGGTTTTAAAAATGAAATGGAAAAGAAAAGAAAAGAAAAGAATAGAAAAAGGAATAAACAAAAAGGTATGGGTGAGAGAGAGAAAGGTGAGGGGTCAACCTTCGACCATATCTCTTTGTTCCCTTCATCATCTTCCTCATTCTCTCTTCTCTCTTCATTCCCATGGCAGCACATATCATCCCCTCCTCTACCTCTTCATTACAACACCAAAAACAACTCAAAACTTCATCTCTTTTTCACAAAAAATATGCACTAGCTCACTACAAGCATGGGGAACCAAGCAAAATTTGATTTTGGACACTTGGGGCAACTCAAGAATTTTCTTGAGTTGCCAAATGAGGTATTCTCTTAACCATTAGCATAATATTTCCATTGCTTTTACATCCATGTTAGTTTAGAACCGATATTGTGTGGTTTAGTGGACTTTGAAATTTCCAAGTTAGGGTTTTGATGAAAACTTGAGTGGTGAAGTGTAATTGATATTAGTAGAGGCCATACAACCCATGTAGTGATGGTATATTGGACTAAACCTGAGAGTAGACCCCCAATTAACAAACTTAGAAACCCCAATATCATATTTTTGTGGAAATTGTGATGGAAATTGGAGATCTGCTAACACCCGGGTGACCTGAAAATTATTTAGCGAAGCCTGAGAGATGTGCAGGCAACCTATAAGCTACCCTAGAAACCCGAGACCATATGCTCATGTTTAGGCCACAATTTTTCTCATTTTGTCCGCAATTTACGGCCTTGGTACTTTCAAATTGGTTCGTGCTTGGTTCAGGGCTTTATCTTCAGTAAATTAGACCCCCCATATGTGCAAAATTGACTAATTTCAGCTAGGGTAAAATCTGGGACCATTTTCATGAGTTGCTGCTTTATGTTTTGCGATGTTTTTGAAAAGAAGTTTTGATATCGATCACTTGACGTTTGTACGTCTATATCGGGGGTTATTGGTTCTTCTTGTATGTGTAGACCATAGGTTTAAACCTATGTGTGATACGTGCACTGTTTTGGTTTTGTACGAGATTTCTGTTTTACGATGCTATATGTGTATATATGTAGGTACCCTCAAGTGTACTTCGAATGATGAGTAAGAGCAAGGCGACATCGACTTCGGCAAGCGAGGAGCAAGGTGAGTAGATTATATCTACGGGCGAAGTCGGGTGGATGGCGTATAGCACCCCGCAGTTCGTAGTATAGTGTATGGTTTGTGTGTGTGTGTATATATATATATACATATTATATGGATATATTTATATGTTATTGTGAGGTTATGATTACCTAGATAGACTTTGGGAGTCATGGATAATTTTAGTATCATTTGATGATGGTGTCGCTAGTTAGTTTAGTCGCGAGCCCTAGAATAAGGTTTACACCCACACGCGCACACACATGCTTACTTTGTTTTACTGGTGCGTATATGGGGATGTGTATATATATATACACACACACACATAGGTAGGATTATATATATATATATACGCATACTTATACATGGATGATGAGGATTGTACATGGTATTTGGAGATGAGTCGATTAGATTGGGCAGGATGCCATGAGATCGGTGATATATTTTGTTTCGTATTAGGAGATACGATATGAGATTATAGCGGGCCTTTAGGCGTGTGTTTTCACACACGCATATGTATATATAGATGGTATCAGTTTGTACTAGACTTAGATCAGTACCCCCTGTTCATTAGATATGATGATAATGGATACCAGATGCATGATGAGATGAATGTGATATTTTCCCATACCCAGATTGGGATGCCGTACGATAGATTTACCGTACGAGCCTTATATTGATGATAGATCCACAATTTTGACTCGAGGATGTCATGATATTTATTGTATCGTATGTGATACTATTGAGGCGGGATCACTGAATATTATATTTTTATGTATCGACTCAGATTTAGGTGGTTTCCTTACCTTTCGATTAGTCCCGTAGTTTACTTATAGATGTTAGACAAGACTCGAGTCATACCTATTTTAAAACTAACGAATCGTGAGTATTTTAAAGACAGGCCAAGGGATTCTACGGATATTTTCAAAAGACGCATCTTTTCTTAAAAACACCGTAGCCCTTATTTTTCTAAACACCACGATTCGTGTTATTTCAATTAGAAAAACTGTATGACATATATATATTAATGTAGATTCTTCACTGTTGCATTTATTATTCAATTTCCGCATATTCTTGCTATTCGCATCGCATTGCATGTTTAAATGTGTTTATTATTATATTAAACCCATGCTGTCAGACACCAACACCATTATCGATGATACGTATGTTCCACGTACACCTGCTTGCCGGCTCACATACTTCATCATCGATAATTTCCATGTCACTACACAGTAGGATTGTTGTATCAGGATATGACTCCTTATATGACATACTGGCACACATGCATATTATACACTCATACTTGCGTATATACTTACTTGTACATCCATATTGGCGCACAGGCATATTGTACACTCATACTTGCGTATATACCTACTTGTATATCTATATTGGCGCACAGACATATTGTACACTCATACTTACGTACACACATATTGTACACCTATACTTGCATACATACGTATTTGCACATACATAGATGATTCTGGCTTGATTTTGGAGATTTGGGAACCGCAAGATATATTTTAAAACTGGATTCATTTTAAAGGAGCGGTTTTCCCTCGATATGTGCATATTACTATTTTATGTTGCATGATATACGGATATGCTTACAATTCTATTATATGTCGCATACATCATGCTTTGTGATTATACGCATTGAGATATGCTGTTTTCAAGAGATTTCTGGATTTGAGAACCGTGGCTATTTCGAAAGAAAGTATGTATTGTTTAAAAACCCAGTTTCTCTTGATATGATATTCAGTGCGTCCACCATGAATTTTATCAGTTCTGATATATATATACCCCATTCGAGGAGGAGTCGTGGGCCGTTTGCGGGTATATGGTGAGGCCCGGTATGGTATCCCGGGGCAAGAAAGGGATGTTGTGTATATAGACAGCGAGCCTGGCAGAGGGACTACTACCTACTGGTGATTGTATTTGGGATCGACGGATATCCGGAGGATACCGACCGGAGTCGAGAGATGATATGGGTCGATCCGGACTGACGGAGCCCGTGGGCTGATCCGGACTGACGGAGCCCGATATATGAGGATTTACGTGCCGATGCTGGGCACGGGTTTCATGATGTTTTTGAGTGTCGATGCTAGACACTCAGGTTCCATGATTTGATGTGTCGCGAGGGATACACGTTGATTTATATCCTTATACTTTCATGTATATGCTTTTATGACTTTTACATGCATGATGTTGTTATGTCATTGGTTGACACGTGGACGAGATCCACATGCATACAGACATTGATTACATAGTTGGATGATATCCACATACTTATAGACTTCATGATATACTTCACACTGATTCATGTTGATTACAGTGATCATACCTAGTATTTATGATATGTTGCTACCTGAGGCACTGATACGAGCACTTGGTATTACACTGATGTATAGATGTTTACCCTTGCCACCTTATCATGCTCCAGACTTTATCATTTTGAGGATATATATTACTGATCGTATTTGACCTATGATTGAGTCATACATACGATTTCTGCTATGTGATGTTTTCTACTCACGAGTTGGTAACTCACCCCCGTTGTGCCATAGTTTCTTGCAGGTTTTTGCCGTACAGGGTCCATTGCGGCTTTCTGGCACACTGCTTCCTTTCTGGGTGATTGTTTTGGTAGGTGGGTTCACTCGCATCGTGACCACCCTTGTATATTATTTTCATTATTGTATCTAGAATCTCCATCAACCAGACTTGTATATTTAATTCAGACTTAGAAAATTAATTGTATATTCTTTCGTCCTTAGAGTCGCGCGTTGTATTATTATGGTTTTCTTGATATTTTGAGTTTCCTTTTGAGTTTTGATCCTCGCCCTTCGGCGTTGTATATTATATTGCTTGCGTGGTTGTGACCGTCGATTGACGAAGAGCTAGCTCCCGCTTGGGGATTCCTTTTATCATTGTGCATATATTATTCATGTTGTACCTCGTTTGGGGCCAGTATTTACAAAGGAAACTCTGCCGAAATTTTCAGAAAAGACTTGAGATTTAAAAATGCATATTCGGCTTATGTTATTAAAAACCCTTTGTTTTAAAACAGGTTTTCTTCACTTCTTTCTTTAAATGGTTTAGATTTCTGGGATTTCTTGGCTTACTTGAATTAGATGGGGTCCTATAGACTTCATATGATTCAAGTGCCAGTTGCGAGCCATTCCAGGTCGTGACATATCTCATTGGTTATAAGTCCTCTTTCATCACGACTTATTGGGTTATTAAAGGTCTGACAGATTCCACTTCCCATACCCGGTATGTGATACTCATTGACGAAGAGACCGGACTGTATGGTGACTGTCACTTATAGACTTTGTTGGGACTGGATGAGTTCGCTCGTTGACCTACCTTTATCTTTCTCATACCTGGGTAGCCGTTACGTTCAACTAGTGCCACTGACGAGCTTGTGGGCTAACCCGAAAAGGGGTTGAATCTGAAAGTGTTTCAGATTCAATCGGTTACGATCCTGTATAACCTACTGCCAGCGTATTGACATGTCTTTAGAGTCCTGCAACGAAAGTGCCTGCTCGGGCAAAACGCAATGTGACGTACGTATAGGGATATGTACACGAGTTCAATAAAACATGTATATTGGGTATACATGTTCAATCGGATGACTGTTATACTAACCGGTTTCAAATTCGGAATACCAAGTCAAGTGTTGATTTAATAACCGTATTAAAGATACGATTTCTAGTATAGTGTATATGATACACACACTCTCTACAGTATATGATACTGAGAAGATATTGATGGCATTTCGTGTTTGTGATACATGATGTGTACATGTATAGGATACATGTACTAATACTTATTTAATATATATATATATATATTTGATATATATATATATTAATTCTAACCATTATGAATTATGTATAAATAAATATACAAATATATATATATATATATTATATTTAATATATTTAATTAGGTGGCGGGGCCCACCCTCTCTCTTATGTGTTGACACACACATGAGAGAGAGTGGGGAGTGAGGGTATGTTCCATTATACATGACATGGTTTGAAAAATAATACGACAATTCAAATTTTTTCAACACAAGCCATCACAAAAAGAAAACATCTTCTTCTTCCTCATAACAAGAGCTTGAGCTCACTAGAAAAATAGCAAGGGTTGCCATGGTGAGGGTTTGCAAAAAGTAGAGAGTAACCATTATTCGCATCGCCTTCCTCCACGCCTAGCAAGCCTCTGGAGGAAGTTACTCCAACCGGTGACGGAGTAAGAGCTCGGGTGGCCCGCTTTCAACGCGGATCATCTACGGCGAGGCAGTCGGCGTGCAGACGCATTCGGGAGCCCACGGAGTTTAGACGGGGTCTTCCAGGATCAGCAGGACACACTACAAAGGTTGTAGCACCTCTGAACTTTTTATCTTGCTCTTTATTTTTTTCTAGAAACTAGTGCTTGGACGATTTTGGCATACGGTCAATCGCACTCCAACGGAATTTTTGTTTTCCGACCATTCCCGCTTACGCTACACGCACGCGCGGAGCGCGCCCGTCCTTACAGTGGTATCAGAGCCAACCAAGCATGAGGACTACCTTAGGCAATGTTTTAGTTTCAATCGACAAGTTTACGATTCTGATTTCCTAGTTTAAGCATCTTCTCTGTCCGAATTTCAAAAGTCTTTTAATTTTTTTTGAACAACTGCAGAATGTTGATTTTGATGTGAAAATGAAGTGGGAGAAAAATGGGGGTTTTTGTGCAAAATGGGCTGGTGGTACCGGTATATTGCCGGCCAAAATTTTCCATTATGCCCCTAATTTTCTCCGGGGGGGGGGGGTTAAACTTGAAGAAATAGGATTTTTGGTATTGTTTGTTTTTTCCCAGTATTGAGATTTGATCTCGTATTGCATTGGAAAGTTATCGATCAAAACTATAACATCGTAATGTTTCCGTATTCATGATGTTAAAGTGTTTAACTCAGTTGATACGATGATACATACTTGTTGATATGTATTTGTAAGTCTGTGATGTTCTATGTTAAGTTTGTTTGGTGTGGATTGGATCATCACGAAATAAATAGCCTTGTGCGTATTTGGATGATGCGATGTTATTGTTTCTTTTCATTCATGTTGTATCCAATATATATATTCTTTTATTTGGGGCGAGCGGTCGATATGCGACAGTCGTTTCCGTCTTCATGTATTATTATTTGTCGGGGCTCGATAAGGTTGCGATCGATATCACCGTTGTATTAATACAGGTATTAGGTTTACCCCATGGAAAAGCGTGCTGGCAGCCAGATTCTAGATTGCAGCGGGTGGCCATCTCAAGGAGCTGAGACTGGGCCGCTCGATTCTAGGATTGGAGCGCTGCTTGTCGTGCTTGTAGGGGGTTAGGATAGGCCCATTAAGGAGTGCTTTTGTCATCGGATTCGAGAAAGTGCTGGGTGGCCCCATCATGGTGATGATGCCGGGTTGTCTCTTTTCTCGGATTAGCGGATGACTTGCCGCACTCATAGGGATCTGCTTTTGGCTACGGATGGGCTATTCATGCGACCGGGGTATTTCGTGCTTCGTTTGTGGCTCGAACGAAACGCGGGATTCCTAGGTGATCCGACTATTCCAAACTCTGTGATGTTGTTTTTCCTCATGCTGTAATGTGATTATTTGCGTGTGATAGTATATTTATATATGTGATATATAGTTTGTGTGTGTATATATATATATATATATATTAATGTTATATACGTTTTGCATCCGTGCTAGCCCTGACCCTGCTCTGCCGTTAGTTAAGTAAGCTAACGGTGCATGACAGGGCCCCGTGGAGAATGCGGATGGCGTATATGTGTATTATATTTTTCTATTTCATATTTTTCTAAAATTTTTATGTAAGAAGTGTTGGAATTCCTAGCGTCCTGGCCGTTGACCGCGGCCGTTGCGGAACGAAAAGTTTTGGTGTTTAAAAAACTTGGCGCTAGAAATAACTACCTAGAATCGAAACCAAATAAGAAACTAGCAAGCTGAAAGATGTTCTAGCTACCGTGATAGAATGTTTTACCAAAATATCCGTGTTCTTCGGTCTTCTACCCTCTTCATTAGCTCCTTGTGGTTGTTTCCCCCAATCAGAGAGCAAAGCTCTATTTCAAATTTCAAAATATGAAATTTGAAATGAGGCGGTGCCTCATAAAAGTGCTAGCGCCAAGAGCACCAACGCTAGGAGTCAAAGACTCAAAGACAGCGCTCACGTGCAAAGCATGAGAAGCGCCGGCGCTCTTGCGCTAAGAGCGCCAGCGCTAGGAGTCAAAGACTCTGAGGCAGCGTTCACGTGCAAAAAACGAGAGCGCTCGCGCCAAGAGCGCCAGCGCTAAAAACTCTGAGGTAGCGCCTCACGTGCAAAGCACGAGAGCGCTAGCGCCAAGAGTCAAAGACTCCGAGATAGCGTCTCACGTGCAAAGCACGAGAGCGCTGGTGCTGGAACTAAACTTTCTCCACCCTTGGATCAAAGATTCAACGAAGATGATTAAAAATCATCAAATTACCAGAATAAAATTTTGCTGAGGAAATACTCCTCAAATCTTTCCAAACAGGAAAGATTATGCTCTGTAAATCAGTGCACCGTTGGATCAAAAATCCAATGGTGATTAAAATTCACCAAGATACAGAATAAGTTCTGTATGGGAAAATATTTTCCCAACCTTGTTAAAAATAAGAAGATTGTGTTCTGTAAAATAGAAACTCTAGGATCAAAGATCCAATGGTGGGGAAACATCCCTAAATCAATCAGAGAAAGATTTTCTTAACTGATTTAACAAATCAGCCTCCCCTATATAAAGGACCCAAGACTTCAAGTCCTATACAGAAGAACCCCCCCATAAACTTCAAGTTCTCAACAAAGAAAAAGAGAAGAGCAAGCTCTAAGAAGAAGAAATTTTCTTCAAGGTAAATGATAATAAGTGAGATCATAACATGTCACGACCCGAAATGGCACATGACTGGCACTTGAATCATATGAAGTCTATAGGACCCCATCTAATTCAAATAAGCCAAAAATCCAAGAAATCCAAACCATTTTAAAGAAGAAGTGAAGAAAACTTATTTTAAGCAAGTGGATTTTAATAACATAAGCCGACGTATGTATTTTTAAAACCTTAAGTTTTTTCTGAAAATTTCGGCAGAGTTTCCTTCGTAAAAACTGGCCCTAAAAGGGGTACAACATGCATAACATGAATAAAGGCATCCGCAAGCGGGAGCTAGCTCTTCGTCAATTGACGGTTACAACCACGCAAGCAATATAATATACAACGCCAAGGGCGAGGATCAAAACTCAAAAGGAAACTCAAACTCATCAAGAAAACCATAATAATACAACGCGCGACTCTAAGGTCGAAATAATAAACAACTGGTTTTTCTAAGTCTAAAATAAATATACAAGTCTGGATGATGGAGTTACTAGATACAACAATGTAAATAAAATACAAGGGTGGCCACGATGCGAGTGGACCCACCTACCAAAGCAATCACCCAAAAAGGAGCAGTGTGCCAGCAAAACCGTAATGAACCTGTACGGCAATACCTGTAAGAAACTGTGGTACAACGGGGGTGAGTTGCCAACTCGTGAGTAGAAAACATCACAGAGCAGAAAATCGTATGTATGACTAAATCCTAGGTCAATATGATCAGTAATATATATCCTCAATATGATAAAGTTTGAAGCATGATAAGGTGGCAAGGGTAAACATCTATACATAAGTGTAATACCAAGTGCTCGTGTCAGTGCCTCAGGTAGCAACATATCATAAATATGAGGTAAGATCAATATAATCAACATGAAATCAGTGTCAACTATATACTCAAGTCTATAAGTATGTGGATATCATCCAACTATGTAATCAATGCCTGCATGCATGTGGATCTCGTCCACGTGTTAACCAATGACACAATAACATCATGCATGTAAATGTCATAAAAGCATATGCATGAAAGTAGGAGGATATAAATCAACGTGTGTCCCTCGCGACACATCAAAATCATGGAACCTAAGTTCCAGCATCGACATTCAAAACATCATGAAACCCGTGTCCAGCATCGACACGTAAATCCTCATATATCTCAGGCTCCGTATCATCTGCGGGATCGGCCCACGGGCTCCGGCAGTACGGATCGGCCTATATCCATCTCACGACTCCGGTCGGTATCCTCCGGATAACCGCCAGGTCCAAATACTATCACCGGTAGGTAGTGGTCCCTCTGCCAGGCTCACCGTCTACTGCACAGCAATCCGTTCTCGCCCCAGGGTACCATACCGGGTCCACCATGTACCCCTAATCGGTCTCATCCAGCTCCTCGAATCGGGTATCACTGTCATACATCTCAGAACCGAGAAAACGAATGGTGGACGCACTGAAATATCATATCAAGAGAAACCGGGTTTTTAAAACAGTACATACTTTCTTTTGAAATACCCACGGTTCTCAAATCCAGATATCTCATGAAAACAGTATATCTCAATGCGTAAATCATAAAGCATAATGTATGCGACATATAATAGAAATGTAAGCATATCCGTATATCATGCAACATAAAACAGTAATCTGCACATATCGAGGGAAAACTGCTCTTTTAAATGAATCCAGTTTTAAAATATATAATGCGGTTCCCAAATATCCAAAATCAAGCCAGCAGCATCTATATATGTGCAAATATGTATGTACGCAAGTATGGGTGTACAATATATGTGTACGCAAGTATGGGTGTACAATATGTATGTACACAAGTATGGATGTACAATATGTATGTACGCAAGTATGGATGTACAATATGTATGTACGCAAGTATGTCATGTAAGGAGTCATATCCTGATGCAACAATCCTACTGTGTAGTGACATGGCAATTATCGATGATGAGTGTGTGAGCCGGCAAGCAGGTGTATGTGGAGCATACGCATCATCGATAATGGTGCTGGTGTCCTGACACCATGGGTTTAGTATAACATAAATCAAAAGTATATAAGCTGCAATGCGCTAATAACAATATGAATATATGGAAATGGAAGGTAAATGCAACAATAAGGAATCTACATTAGTTATACGAGTCATACAGTTTGTCATTTGAAATCAAACGAATCGTGGTGTTTGGAAAAATAGGGGCTACGATGTTTTTTTAAGAAAAGGATACGTCCTTTGAAATATCCATAGAATCCCTTGGCATGTCTTTAAAATACTCACGATTCGTTAGTTTTGAAATAGGTATGACTCGAGTCTAGTCTAACATCTACAAGTAGCTACATGACTAAACTAACAGACTCATCGAAAGGGTAAGGGAAAACCACCTAAGTCTGAGTCGATATATATAAATATAATAGTCGGTGATCCCGCCTCAATAGTATCACATACGATACAATATATAACATGACATTCTCGAGTCAAGAGTGCGGATCTAATATCAATATAAAGCTCGTACGGTAAATCCATCGTACGACATCCTAATCTGGGTACGGGTCAAATCTCACATTTATCTCATCATTTATCTGGTATCCTTATCATCATATCTCATGAACTGGGGGTACTGATCTAAGTCTAGTACAAACTGATACCATCTGCATATATATGCGTGTATGAAAACACATGCCTAAAGGCCCGCTAAAATCTCATGTCGTATCTCACAATACGAAACAAAACATATCACCGATCTCATAGCATCATGCCTAAACTCATCGACTCATCTCCAAGTACCATGTACAATTCTCATCATCCATGTATAGGTATGCGTACACACACACACACACAGTCCCATGCCTGTGTGTGTGTGTGTGTATACATATCCCCATATATGCATAAGTAGAACAAAATAGGCATGTGTGTGCGTGTGGGTGTAAACCTTATTCTAGGGCTCACGACAAAACTAACTAACGACACTATCATCCAATTATACTAAAATTATCCATGACTCCCAAAGTCTATCTAGATAATCATAATCTCAAAATAAACATATAAATATATCCATATAATATGTACCATACACTACACTACGAACTGCGGGGGTGCTATACGCCATCCACCCGACTTCCCCCGTAGATATGTATCTACTCACCTTGATCCTCGCTTGCTGGAGTCGATGACGCCATTCTCATCCTCGTCGTCTCGAAGTCCACGTGAGGGTACCTCCAATTTCCAACGCGTCATATAGTATCAAGAATCGAACATGAAAGCCAAAACGGCATGCGAATCGCTTATAGGTTAGAACCTATAGCCTACGTCTGCAAAAGCATCAAACAACCCCCGTCGCTGACGTACAAACATCAGACGACGGAACACAAAATCGAATACCAAATCCTAAATTAAAACAAAGTCGCAAAACAATGCATCAACTCAAGAAAAGGGTCCCAGATTTTACCCTAGGCCAAATTAGCCAATTTTGCATACATGGAGGGTCTATTTTACTGGAGATAAGGCCCTGGAACAAGCACGAAGCAAATTGGGTGTACCAAGGCCGCAAATTGCGGCCCAAATGAATAAATCTGCGGCCTGGACAAGGTGGTTGGGGCTCGGGTCTTTAGGGTACACTCCAGGTTGCTTGCACGACTCCCAGTAATCGCTAAAAAAATTTCAGGTCACCCGGGTTATAGCAGATCACCAAAACACATCACAATTCTCACAATTTCCCGACATCGGGGTTTCTAAGTTTGCTAATTAGGGTTCTAGTCTTTGGTTTAGTCCAATATATCATCACTACAGGGGTTGTATGGTCTCTACTGACCTCAATTACACCTTTGGATTCAATTCAAACCCTAACCCCTTCTAGAAATTTTCAAAGTTCACAAAACCACACTAAATCGGTTCTAAACATGTATAGGTGCTAAGGTGAAAGAAATACCATATAAATGATGAAGGAATTACCTCATTTGGCAACTCAAAAATTTTCTTGAGTTGCCTCAAGTCTTAAAAATCCGATTTTTCTTTGTCCAAAGTGTTTGTAGTGGGCTTGTGCATGTTTTTAATGAAGTGGGGATGATGTTTTGAGGTGGGGATGTGGGTGTTTTGAGGAGGTGGAAGAGGGAGGAGGAAGTGACTGCCATGGGGTTGAAGGGAGAGGAAAAATGATGAAGATGATGAATGATAAACAAAGGCCATGGTCAATGAAGACCCCTCACCTCTCTCTCATTTCTCTCTCATGCCCATACCTCAATACTATATTCCTTTCTTTTCTTTTAGTTTTCTTTTCCTCTCATTTTAAAACAAAGCCTTGCATAAAAATGAAGAAAAGACCATGGTAGGAAATGTAAAAATGCAAAATATGACATGGTGCATGTCATGTGCACAAATCCAGCTTAATGCACGATTAGCGATATTTAATCGCGATTAGCATTAAAATTGTATATAATTAATTATAAAAATTCCTAATTTGCTTAATCAAATAAAACATCCTCTTTTCAGTAATTCCTATAATTTTCCAAATATTTTCCACTTTATCGGTATTTAATTATACCACATTATTAAAATATTCATAATATTTATTATTTAATTATAAAAATTCCCAAAAAAAATATTTTATTTTTCTGAAATGTTACATAACATCTCCTCAATTCTTGAGTTTTTAACTCTCACATCATAAGAACTTAGTTTTTTTTTAGATCACAGATCCATAAGACAAGGTTTTTCACAAAAAACAAAAGAGATCATAGCATCTCATCAAAAAGAGAAGAACTCAGTTCTTAGATTTATGAGACAAAGTCTTTTATAAACCGAGAATTTAATTCTCAGAGCACAGAATTAATCAGAGCTGCCAAAAAAGCGCCTTAGCGCTCCAATTTAAAGAAGCGCTTTAAGCACTCTAAGTCTGGCGCACAGCGCCAAGCACGCCACATGCTCCCCACATGGGCGCTGTCTCAGAAGAAGCGCCTTAGCGCTCCAATTTAAAAGAAGCGCTTTAGCGCTCCAAGTCTGGCGCTCAGCGCCAAGCGCGCCACATGGTCCTCACGTGGGCGCTATTTTATAAGAAGCGTCTTAGCGCTCCAGGTCTGGCGCTCAGCGCCAAGCGCGCCACGTGCTCCTCACGTGGGCGCTATTCTAAAAGATGCGCTTTAGCGTTTCAGCGCTCCAAATCTGACGCTCAATGCTAAGCGCTCCACGTGCTCCCCGTGTGGGCGCTATTTCAGAGGACGCGCCTTAGCGCTCCAAATCTGGCACTCACCGCCAAGTGCTCTGTACATAAAGGCTCTGTACATAAAGAGTGTTCAACACTCAATAAAAGACAAAAAGAAATAGGGGTGTCAGAACCCAAATTAATGCTCAGCATTATTGAACAAAAAGGGACCGAGCCCAAACAAATGTTCAACATTTTAATCAAAACTGAGTGGGCTGAGCCCAAGTTGACCACAAGTCCCTAACTCAGACCAACTGAGCCCATGTGCTCACAATTTCCCTAATTGATCTTGGTCCAAAACCTGACTACAGATCTCCTAACCAACATTGGTTCAAGGGTACATCTCTTCATACCTCCGATACATGTCGTTGTAATTCTTCAACGTCTTTAGAGAGATGGAGGGTCCCAATAACCAATAACTTTTAGTGCATCCCCAAACGGTTAAACCAAAACATTATAGACTACGATATATTTAAACTGGACTATGAGATCCTTAAACTCATGGACTACGATGTTCTTAAACCCAATGGACCGCAATGCCCCTAAACTAAAACGAAAGAGTGTTTAGACTCTATCGTCGGATCTAAATGATCCCAAAATCCTGTTGAGTAGATCTTAGTCTAAAATTAGACTAACGTATCCTCAACAAACGTTTGAGTTGACCTTAATTTAAAACAAGACTAACGGTCCTTAAACCAACCCAAACCCAAATCTAAGAAAATACAGATTTGGACTAATCCACGCCCTACGGGCGATAACATAAATTAGTCTCCGTATACAATCCACGGGCAACGAAAAACAAAACAACCACACACGACATGACGTGAACATCTGGAGAAGGAGAAAGTGGTTACCGCGATGCGGTAGCGTAATTAACTGCAGGGGCTTGCGCCTGCAGGGAAGAGCGTCCCCACAATCAAAAACCCCTCGCAAACGAGGGGGAATCTGACAAAACCTGCTACAACGGCCGCATCCGTCTAAACCTCCGATATACGGTGCCATAAATCAACTTGGCATCTTCGGAGAGGTGGACGGATAAAACCCAAATAGCATCTGCTCCCAAAATTCAGGCCAGACATCCCAACGTCTCGGTCGCGTCTTTCGGCGGTGAACTGATTTTGGCACGCCCGGTGGGACCTTTTCCTCTTTCCACTCCACACATCGTGTGTCGTGTTCGGGAACGAATCGCGGTTTGATATGGTTGCTCCTGGATTCGAGGTACTAAGATTTGGTGTCTTGCTCCCATGCAGAGAAAATGGCTTCCTACTGCACCAGCTGCAACAACAACTCCCACTCCATCCTCGCCGGAGGAGTGACCTATGGGCCCCAAGCGACCTCCATCTTCGCCATGCCAGTGGAACAGGTGACTCAGGCCACCACTAGACTGTTCTTTGGAACCATGATCCCACCAGCAAGCTTCAGCGTCCAATGCCGTCATAAGAAGCTCCGAAGAAGTCGGTCTTTGATCGGCTCACCACTACCGTGGCCCCTCTCAACGGGTCGTCCAAATCCAACACCTCAGTCTTTGATAGGATGAGCCGAAGCTCAAATGGTCCCGTCAAGAAGTCCACAATACCTGAAGGGGTTATCCCGAAGCGGATAGCCATACCTGCTCCAATGGATGAAATCGTCAAAGCGACTTCTCCTGCTAAGGGGTCGGTCTTCACAAGACTGGCCGTTCCAACTCCCGCTCCAGGCAAAGTCGCCAAGGCTGCTTCCCTTGCCCAAAAATCGGCCTTCGCAAGATTGACTATCCCCTCTCAACGGACGTCTGTCTTTGATAGGCTAGCACCGGCAGCAACCATTCATCAGAACAGGGGGCATGATGAAGCCGCCCCGACAACGGAGATGATCCCATCTACAAGACGCGCTCAACATTGCCACTGGCGCTGAGTGAGGAAGATTGGGGGCAGCTCTCCTTCTGGATTGACTCCACCAGCTCCGATGGTGGAAATTGACGCTGCTGTTCCAACTGAGAACAGCTTTGAGCCGCTCAGGAGGGTGCGCAAAAACTCTCCAACTGCTGTGCTAAAAAGGTCTCCTTCATCTGCTGAAAACATTACAAAACCGAAGCCGGAGCAGCCACCTCAGCGGCTATCCTCTAAAATCCATAAGGTTTGGCGAAGAGTCCAAGACTCAGTAATCGACAAGGACTACTCCCGTTGATCCAAGAAAATGAAAGTTCAACAAGAAGGGGACCATCCCGCCGCCACGCTACGAAATGTTTCGTCTGCCCAGGTGCCTATTGTAGCGACCCCCTCAACTTCAACTGCCCATAAAAAGAAGAGGCCGGAGAAGATCCCTATGCCTGGACGAACCTCAAAGGTACTGAACCCAAATGCCCCAAGTCTGGGGGCATGATAGTGCACACCATTTACATGGCGTCCGGAAAAAAGGATAGCCGTATCTCCACGGACCATCGACCACTTACATGGTCTGTGACAAAGGCTCAGGAGCAACAACAGCAAAAGCTCCAAGAGATGCTAACGAAGATAGCAGCACTCACTGGTCCAAAAGAAAGCGCGGAAACATCGTCGGAGCAGCGTCAGGAGCAGGAAATCGATGCCGAATTCCTCCGAAGAATGCTCGAGAAGAAAGATAAAGAGGCCGCGAAACAAACGGCTAACATAAATAAAATAGCGCTTCTATTCCAAGATATGGTCGGGATGATGATACAGCTAGATCCCCCAGCTCAAGACCCTCCGATAATCCTTGAAGACGATAGAGGGGAGACATCAAACCCTCTTCTGGCTCTATCAGCAGCCAAGGAGGAGAACATCTCCAAAGCCGCCCTCGACGACTACATAGCTCAACAGATACAAGCTCACCTGGTGAGCGAAGCCGCTGGCCAAATCGTCAAGACTGACCCTATCCGGGTTGGTATGATCAAATTAAGTACCCGCTGGGATACACGATCCCTAAATTCCACGTGTATAAGGGGACGGGTAATCCACACCAGCACGTTTCTCAATTCAGGGCTCTGTGCGCTAATACTGAGGGTGACGACAAACTGCTGCTTCGCCAATTTGTTGGCAGCTTGTCGGAGACACCATTCAAATGGTACACCGAGCTCCCGAATAACTCTGTCAAGACATTTGCAGAAATGGAGCTACTGTTTACACAAAGGTTCTCAAGTGCTAGCGAACGTACCCTGATCACGGCATTGATCAACGCTAAAGTGATGCCGGGAGAAACCTGGGTTCAATATGCTATTCGATGGCGGAACCGGTGGTCAAAGTGTGAACAACGCATAGAGGAAGCTCCAGCTGTAGGCATGTTCGTGGGGACCCTTGACCCTTAGGCAACCATTTCCCAATCCATGATGTTCTTCAAGCCGACCACTTTCCAGGCCCTGATTGACAAGCTGGCCCAAATGGACCAGATGGGCCATAAACCGTCCTCCTCAAAGACGGATCCGCGGAATGAAAAAGGGGAAAGGGAAAGCAACCTTCGTCGCCAACGCTCAGCAGTAGCCGGTTGGTCCAAAACCAGCTGATCGCCAAGGCAACAAGCGGCAATCCCTCGATGAGAAGTTGAGACGTCCCTACTCGTTTCCCCGGGATAAAAAAAGGAAATTGTTCAAACTGGCAGTGCGCAACGGGCTCATCGCTCTACCGGAGCCGAGACACCCACTGCAACCGAACGATGTCAACAATCCCAATTACTACCTCTACCACCGAGTATTGGGCCATTCGATCGAAGACTGCTACGTCTTCAAAAACTGGGTTGAAGACCAGTACCAACAGGGCAAGTTCGCACTGTCCGAAAACTGGAAGGTAAATCCGCCACAACAGCACACTCCTAAAAGCGTAGACACGCCGACGGCATCGTGCTCTTTTATAGAAGAAGCTCCATGGGAGGTCGCTCTTTCAGCCAAAATGAAAAGAATGCTGAAAGATCTCCAAACATGCCCGGCAATTAGGTGGAGAAGCCCGCTGGAACCTAAGATCATTGAGGGGATGATAAAACCGCGGCCAACACCCAGAGTTAGTAGCAATGGGCAAAACACCCAGACCCAGCCATCAAAGTCTTCGAAGAAGAAGAAGAAGACCAAGAAGCCCGCACAACCTGATGACAAGTGCACAGACCTACAAAAGTATATTGACGCGCTAGAGGAATACAACCAAAAGGCGCGAACCCCGGTCACACTACAAGAATTTCTCAACAATATCCTTGAGAGTGGAGATAACGACAATGATGAGGGAGACGACTCGTCAGAGGAACCCGAAGATTATATGGCAAGTTACCACATGATCTCTCATTTGTCACTAAATAACGAAGAAGCTCACTCGGCGTTATAAGATAACATAGAGGAACTGGGGGCAAGAGCAGTGCCAAAACCATCTTTGGATTATGTGACAAGGTCTACCAAGGTGGGGCCTGCTTGCTCATGAATATGCCTGGCGAGAGACCCTTCCGGCAGTAAACGTCCGATTCCTGAAAAGATGCTATGCCTGACGAGTCACGGCCTGGGTTAACGATAGATGACGACACCTATGTCCACTCGCTATCTTCCCAAGCCCAAACTCTATAAGTAGTATCCGGTGAAACATCGGCTCGAAAATGTGCAACGGACCGAAACGTCCCTAAACTAACAATGGACCATAATGTTTTTAAACTAGCTACGGACCGAAACGTCCTCAAACTACTACAAACCACAGCATCCTAGGGCTGACAAAAAAAAGGGGTATGTCCATAAGCAAGATGGGCACAGATGAAAACCCGAAAGGGCTCCGTGAGTAAAAACAGCAGGGCTACCAGCGAGTTTGTGAAAACCCAAAAGGGCGCAATCTCGTTAAAAGACACTTGCAAGGTCCTCTCGACCTTGTAAGGAGAAAACTACCTACGTGAGATCCTTAAGACTCACAAAGGAGCGACACACTTAGGGATCCCCACGATTCCTAAGGAGAAATTACACTTACGAGATCCTCACGACTCGTAAGGAAAACCCTCTTATGAGACCCTCACGGCTCGTAAGATTCAAAAGCCTTAAGCTACAGGGATCTGAACCTGTTCTTAAGCCATCACATTTCTCAGACTGCCCTGCAAACGGTTCAATATTGACCCTTGTATACAATCCACGGGCACAAATAAACATCTCCCCCACCAAGTTCCGCCAATGGCATGAAATCCCTCCGTTTGGTGGACAGACACTTGTAAGTCCTTTCGACTTATAAGGAGAAAATATTCTTATGAGATCCTTACGACTTATAAGAGAAAACACCACTTAGAAGTCCTCATGACTTCTAAGGAGAAAACGCGCCTACGAGATCCTCACGACTCATAGGGAGAAACATCTTTATGAGACCCTTACGGCTCATGAAGTCAAAAGCCTTAGTCGACATGATCCTAACCCTGTTTGGTAAGCCACCTTAGTTCAAATCGACAGAAGCAACTGATGATTCGCTCCTGGCAATGTCCCAGTGGTAGCGATGCTGATGCCTAAATTGGTATCAAATTCCAAGTCCTTTCACGGCAAATGATGACTCGCTCCTGGCAATATTCCAGTCGCAGCGATGCTGATGCTAAGATTGGCATCAGATTCCAAGTTCCATACTCACAGCAAAAGTCAGCGAGCTATAAATGCATATGAAATAGCCGAAATGATAGGGCAACTTGCAACAAAATCAGCAAGTAAAAGATATGCATACAAAAAATAGCCAAAATGATTTGGCAACTCGCAACAAAAAGCAGCGAGTAAAAAGAAAAATAGCCGAAATGATTGGGCATCGCGAAAAATAGCTGAAATGATTGGCCAATCGCGACTTTCACGATATAAAAAGCTGAAATGATAGAGCATCGCGGAAAGAAATAAAAAAAAATGAAATGAAACTTTTTTCCCTACAGGCGAGTCCATACCGACCCCTGTATACAATCCATGGGCATAAACGAAGAGGGAACTACATTCCCCGACAGACTCTGTCAAAGAGAAAGTCAGATCTCGACAGCAACATCTGCATCCCAGAAGATTAATAACGGCATTCCTCCTCATACCAGCAGGTTATGGATGCGACACCACCAATTGGAGCCACGGCAAAGCCTCCAGTTCCAAGACTCTATGGTTCACAGACAACCTAGAGTCGGCCCCGACACCGCAGAAGGTGGAATACATCAGCAAATGACCCCGTCATGGAAATACGTCATCCAATGACCCCGTCGCGAAAATACGTCATCCAATGACCCCGTCTCGAAAGTACGTCAGCCGACCCCAGGGAAATCAGTGTCCTTGACAAATATCTCGATTCAGGGAAATCAGCGTCCTTGACGAGAACCTCTCGATTCGCGTCGACCAGCAAGAAAATCAGTGTCTTTGCAGGAATACCTCAATTTGTCTCAACCGGCAGGGAAATCAGTGTCCTTGACGAATATCTCGATTCAGGGAAATCAACGTCCTGGACGAGAACCTCTTGATTCGCGTCGACCCACAAGGAAATCAGTGTCTTTGCAGGAATATCTCGATTCATCTCAACCGACAGGGAAATCAGTGTCCTTGACAAATATCTCGATTCAGGGAAATCAGCGTCCTTGACGAGAACCTCTCGATTCGCGTCGGCCCGCAAGGAAATCAGTGTCCTTTGCAGGAATACCTCGATTCGCCTCAACCGGTAGGGAAATCAGTGTCCTTGACAAATATCTCGATTCAGGGAAATTAGCATCCTTGATGAGAACCTCTCAATTCACATCGACCTGCAAGAAAATCAGTGTCTTTGCAGGAATACCTCGATTTGTCTCAACCGACAGGGAAATCAGCGTCCTTGACGAGAACCTCTCGATTCGCGTCGACCCGCAAGGAAATCAATGTCTTTGCAGGAATACCTCGATTCGTCTCAACCGGCAGGAAAATCAGTATCCTTGACGAATATCTTGATTCAGGGAAATTAGCGTCCTTGACGAGAACCTCTCGATTCGCGTCGACCCGCAAGGAAATCAGTATCTTTGCAGGAATACCTCGATTCGTCTCAACCGGCAGGGAAATCAGTGTCCTTGACAAATATCTCGATTCAGGAAAATCAGCGTCCTTGACGAGAACCTGTCGATTCGCGTCGACCTGTAAGGAAATCAGTGTCTTTGCAGGAATACCTCAATTCGTCTCAACCAGCATGGAAATCAGCGTCCTTGACGAGAACCTCTCGATTCGCGTCGACCCATAAGGAAATCAATGTCTTTGCAGGAATACCTCGATTCGTCTCAACCGGCAGGGAAATCAGTGTCCTTGACAAATATCTCGATTCAGTGAAATCAGCATCCTTGACGAGAACCAGTCGATTCGTGTCGACCCGCAAGGAAATCAGTGTCTTTGCAGGAATACCTCGATTCGTCTCAACCGGCAGGGAAATCAGTATCCTTGACAAAAATCCCGATTCAGGAAAATCAGCGTCCTTAGCGAGAACCTCTCGATTTGTTTAGACTCGCAAGGAAATCAGTGTCTTTGCAGGAATCTCTCGATTCGTCTCGACCTCAGGGAAATTAGTATCCCCGCGCATGAAAGGAAAATTACACTTACGAGACCCTCACGACTCGTAAAGTTGAAAAGTCTTAGGTGGTAGTGTCTAGCCCTGTCTCCTAAGCCATCATTGCCCTGCAGGGAGGTCAAGATAGACTATCTACGGGCCACGCTCTCCGAAGTCGAATATCGACAAGGAGAGAAACAATCACTTACGAGTCCTCTTGACTTGTAAGGGGGAAAAATTCTCTTGTGAGATCCTTACGACTCTCAAAAGAAAACACAATTAAGAGTCCTCACTATTCCTAAGTAGAAATTACACCTACGAGATCCTCTCGACTCGTAGGGAAAAAAGTCTTTATGAGACCCTCATGGCTCATAAAATTAAAAAGTCTTAGGCTGCAGATCTGAACCTGTTTCCTAAGCCATCACTACCGTGCAAAGAGTTCAAGATGAACTATTATCTATCGTCTACAAGTTACACTTGCTAGAATAACATGGCAACGACACAGCAGAGAGAAGAAAGTGATAATAAAAAATGTGTCTTTTATTCATTAATTCAATTGAGCACAAGATACATCATACAATAGAATAAATAAATGAATAAAGGCATGTTACAAATTTTCGATCGATACAAAGATGGTTACTGAGAAGAAGGCATTTTTAGCAAATTGGCAAGCCGCTCACACACTCCTCTCAACTCCTTTTCATGGTCAGCCGCTGCGGCCAGCTCCGCTTCGACTCAAGCCCGTTGCTGCAAACAGGATGAAACCTTCTCATCGATTTCCCGCTGGGCAGCTTCGCGACTCTGCGTAACGCGCTCATTGAAATCGAGCTTCTGCCTCAGTGCCAGCCCGTTCGAAATGCATCGCTGCAGATTATCAAAGACGGCTTTCAATTGCGCAACATTCACTTTGACCTTAGCACGCACCCGGGAAGATTCGCTTGAAGCCTCCTCGCGTTCCTTCTGCCTCAAGGCCACCTCTTGTTCAAAATGGCGAAGGAAAAGAATACTTTTCTCAACCCATGCAGTTCGCTGGGAGTTCAATGCCAATACCTCCGGAGCGGGACGCCTGAGCTCAATCTCATGCAGGCAGGCCTCGATCTGTCTGCAATAATTAACCCAAGATTCGACGACACCCTCGCTATGGAAGTACAAAAGCGTCGCCAGCATCGGATTAACCTCAGCAGCAAAATCTGTAGCGAATGCAGGGACCTCTACGTCAAGCTTCTCGATAGATTCACTCAACATACGCAGGCTGGTCACAACACCCTTGGAAGATGGACGTCTAGAAAAGGGCCCTGCCGGCATTAGGATGCGAGACTCGAGGGGAGCTGGAGCCGGTGCGATTGCTGCAAAATGAATTACGGTTAAAAGCTAACTCGCGAAATAAAGAAATCACACAAGCGATGGAGTCTACTACACCAGCTGAGACAGGTGGCAAAGTTGGGGCACCGGTGGCACGACTATTCTCTCGTCCCCTCCTTCAATCTGTAATGCTGCAATTAATGCAAAGAAGAATTAGCAACAACATGGCTGCCTGTGGAAGAAAGGAAAAGATGTTTGTTAAAAGCTATACTCACCGACACTAGCAGGCAGGATGATTTCTGACTGGAAGGAGAAATGTGGGTTTAACACCTGATACAGATGGTCAAAAAGGACTCTTGCAAGGTTGTGCCAATATACTGTCAGTACGAGGAGGATAATACCCACGATGAAACCGATAAGTTGCGAACCCTTACCTTCCAGCATTCCAGAGTATATAAGAGAAGGTGAAGGGACAACAACCGTCATGGCGGCGACCGGAGGTGTGTCAGATGACACAATCTCAGCGTTCGCTACACCTACAAACAAAATACCGTCAGAACGAACTGAATGAGATTACGAAATAAAAAGGAAGCAGCGACCCAACACCTACCTGATGGGTCATCAGCCAAAACCGCAACGAAAGCATCACCAGGCGCAGCGGTTTCTTCGCTCTCATTCAATGGAATAGTTTCGGGGCCTGTGGCTTCGTCCCCTGATTCTACAAGAGCCGTTGTGACGCTTGCGATGCCTACCGATCTCGGGGAGCCGCAAAGAGAAAGAGCGGCAGTTTGGACAGTCCCGGACTTACGAGAGAGAGTATCCATTTTAGGCTCTGTTGTCACGACCCAAATGTGGCACGTGACCGGCACTTAAAACATATGACATCTAAAGACATCGACGCAATCTAAGTAAGCCGAAATCCGGAATCTAAACCCTTTTTGAAATATTGGAGGTGAAATTTAAATAATCATCCGATAAAATTAATTTAAAATAACATCTAAATTTAACTAAGTATGTTGAAAAGCATTTATGACGTTTTTATAAAAACCCGATACAATATAATAAAATAGCATTCCCACGGAAGCCAGTCTCCATGTCCAAACGGTGGAGCAACCAACAATCTAAATCAGAAGTCGACTCCAAAGAGTATGACAACACAATTCCTAAACTCTAAGTCTTGCTTCTAAGTCTATAATATACCACTTCTCAGTTGATGGAGTTTCCATTAGATACAAGAATATATGGATAATCAAGAGTGAGTATAACACAATAATAACCCACTTACCAATCAATCCCCGAAAAGAATGTGTGCCCAAGCCGTTGATCTGTAAGTGCACGGCGGCGCCCCGGCCGTCAATCCGACAGCCAAATGCGGAAGCGGAGATAAACTTTAATTTTCTTGAACTGGCAAACCGCCGCGCACTAATACCCGGATCGAACCATTAACTAGTCCTAGCTAACTATAAGATGGGAAAGAGATATACCGACGATCCAAGTCCTCCGGTCTTCTCGTCATCGTCCCGATCTCCTGCGGAAGCTCCGGTCTCCACCTCGACGCCGGAAGTGCACCACATCGCCTACTTCTTTTACGAGCTCCCGCCTCAATGCCGAGGCAACTCGGGCACGAAGCTGGCTAGTCGACGTGCCCAAGGTTTGCTGTAGAATATAGTGTGGATTATATGTCTCACTTGGGGTTCATGGAGATGCCTTTTGGTGGAGAAATGATATGTAGTTTTTGAGAGGGAACTTGTGGGAATTTTTTGCAACAACCAAATGAACAAGACCCTCTAACCAAAAAATGGGCAGCCCCTCTAATATGGCCGGCCTTGGTGAGTGGGGGAAAAAATCATGAGAGTGAGAGAGAATGGCTTGATCAATAATGCAAAGAAAATGATGGCTTGGAAAGTCCAACACTCAACAACCATATCATCTCCCATCATCACATCCAAAGTCAAGAAATCATGAAAAACAAAGTCAAGAAGTCAAGGTATGGTGCTACCATGATGAAGTCAAAACAAGTCAATGATGGGGAAGTCATCATGAAGCAACAAGATGCAAAGAACCCCTTCCCCAAACACTTATTTGCAACAATGCAAATAAGCCCTCCTCCACCAATCTTCGGCCAATGAACGATACGAAGGAAATTGGCCGAAACGGAAAGCAAACTGGCAACTCCAGAAAACTGGTCCCGTAATAAATTACAGGAAAACCCCGATACTGTGCATACACACCCGCATCTGTATTTCGACCGAAATACAAATGCAATGAGACTAAATCTCCACTGTACTATACTAGAATCCGGCTTATACCAAAACCGGCTAGTAATATCTGTTCGATCCTGATCCGTGCAATGCCGCACGTATCTGATCGAACCCTGCCATATAATCATACGGCCTGTAGTACAAACTGTCCGATCCTGATTCGTGCAATACCGCACGTATCTGATCGGACCTTGCCATATCTCCATACGGCCTCTACAACCTTTCGCCCGAAAGCTGAGTAACAGAATGTGGGGGACTCTAAAGACTCGTCAACACCACGGTTGTGGATTTAACCACTAGCACGTCAGAGGTATAAGCCAATACGTAACGGGCTACCAGGTATTGACTAAAAAGGGACGTCTGCGAGCGAACTCAGCCTGACAACCCTACTGAGCCTGTCAGTGACAATATCCGTACAGTCCGGTCCGTTTGTCTATGAGCATCGCATGGCGGGCCTAGGGGGTTAGTAAAAGTCAGACCTCCAAAAGCGGTACAAGTCGTGTCGGAGTGTAGCCCAGAACACCCTGAGATACTACTGGAATACCTACCAGTAAATCTCCTTGCCTCGGCCGAGGGCTTCGTGTAATGGCTCTCCTAGACACAGCACGACCTCACCCCCAATACCGGGAGAGACGAACCCCTGAAGATACGCTCACTGCCTCCATGTGGCTCGGGACTGTACCCAACTAAAACCTGTTTGCACGACTCCTTTGAGCCGTGGTAGGGTAGTAATCAAAGTACAGTGGGAACTCACACGAGACAAATGACGATCCCCAGGTCGATGAACTAACCTGCACACATGTCACCAGGGAACTGCCATCTGACGTCTGGTATATGACCAACTAGCATGTTCCCGGCGAGTCCTGTCCGGTGTACTCATAACCCAATGAGCACCTGTATACATCTTAGGTGATCCAACTGACACCAGTGGCTTGTGAGACCGGCCACCGCCCCTCGTCGGGGTCTCGACTGTATACACTAGTCCACTATGGAGAATCGATGCCCTGTCTCGAAACTCTCACGACTAGGGACCATTTAAGGATATGCTTATAGACCCCCAGCTCCCACTTATATGATCGCCCTCATACTGCTGGTGGTCAAGCAAGAATCCTAGGGGCTCTATCAACGTGTAATAGCGACGTGTCAGGTCACTTAAAACAGTACACGATGATAAAGGTAAACCAGATAGCATACTATCATCTCGAGTAAGACTGTCCTACCGGGATAGGTCCTCCCTCAATCATTGCAATCACGTACCTGTGATCCAATAATTGACTCTGAGGGTACTATCTCCAACAACTGATCATCCAAGCGGTAAAAGCTGCAAGAAACTGTGGCACAACGGGGATGAGTTGCCAACTCAGTGAATACAAGTGCATCTAAAGGTAGAAATCGAAATGCATGACGGCACCTACGTCATAAGTATAGTCCTATCATAATCCATACCGATATACTATATGATATGCATATATGCAATACTAACTATTATGCAATCCCAAGTATAATATCTCAATATCAGATGAGTCAAAAATCATGAATCTATAATCCGTATTGGAATTCCCTTTTTGTCTATGAATGTCTGTACAAATATATGCAGGTACTGTTTTCCCGGATCAGTCCTGGTTGAATTCAATAATTAATATCTAACTGTGTACCTCATGATAATGATCATATCAACATATATATATATATATATATATATATGTCCAGTATCGACATCGAAATCCGATATCTCTCGTGTCCATCATCGACACGTAAATGTAGATACGTTGACACCATCTCAACAGATAATCGCCGCCCGACATCCCTGGCTACGATCGTATCCCCTGGATATCTGCCGTGCCCAATCGAACCCCGGTCAGTATCCCCTAGATATCTACCGTGCTCATCTCAATCTCCGGTATCGGGTATCCTCGTTAGGCTCCCCACCTAAACTGCGGCTATCCTGCCCTTCGGCCCCGAACCGGGTCCACCATGTATCCGACTGTATAGCTACCCCACTCAGTGCGGATATTTCACAAATTCGGAACCGTATAGCTACCCCACTCGGTCCGGCATCAAAATCAGAAAACACAAAACTCATAGTGGACGTTTTACTCATCATATCAAAATATCAAGTAAGCAATAAGAATAATTGCATAGATTGTATTGATGATATACTATATATATGTTGGGATTCCTTAGCACCTAGCCTAGGGTTTGCAAGCATCACACATGCCACAACAAGAATTTTAGGGAGTGCTAAGTAATCAAACTACGAATCGAACTAGAAAACTAGGG
Source organism: Agapanthus africanus (assembly GCA_030015575.1). NCBI lineage: Eukaryota > Viridiplantae > Streptophyta > Magnoliopsida > Asparagales > Amaryllidaceae > Agapanthus > Agapanthus africanus. The sequence goes on from JASDDO010000019.1 coordinate 831,533,103, forward strand.
TAACAAAAGTAGTAATCCAACATTACAAAGAGAAGTGAATGAAAATACAACCTTTGTTGATCCGGTTCTTCACTTCTAAAGCTCCGTGTTGACGTCCCTTCGCTGCGATCATCGAGATCCCAGACTCTAGTGATGGTTTCCTTGGAGAAATGAACGGGCCAGCTCATTGACTTCGAGTCCGAAGATGATCTACGCCGAGAAGACTCAAATTCAAGCTCCATCTTCACTTGGTCAAGAACTATATGAAGAGAATGCCCTAAACTAAATGGCAAGTAGTAGAGGATGATGAAATAGGAAGTGGGTTCACTTTGGATTTTGATTTCTCACTTTATTTCTTCACTTAGAAAATTTCTAGCAAGGTTTTCTTCTTGATGAAGAAGAAGAAGAAGAAAGAAAAAGAATAATGAGAAAAGAATAATAAGTGAAGATAATTATAATGCAACCATGGGTAGGTTAATATCATCCACTAACCTTTGTAGAGACTAAACCATAGTTTAAGTTAGTGGTTTGGTTAATAAATATCTTTAGTGAGACAAAGTTAGTGGACTTGGTCAAATGATGCTAAAAGCTTCATGAAGCTTCAAGCATGACAAAGTGCACACTAATTTTGAATTAAAAAATAAATATAAACCTTTTCCACTAACTTAAATATGGTATAAGTCACTCATACACCCAAGTTTGCATGTATCATCAAGCATGATACAATCTAGTGCACAAACATATATCACATATACAACATGTGCACATTAAGTGAGAAAATCAATCTTAAGTGAACTAATACTAGTTAATGTAAAGTAATATATCAAATATATAATTATACATTAAATCATTAAATCAACTCTTGATTTAATGATCCGGTCATATCACATATAACCGAATAATATTTAGTGTATCAATGTATCGAATCAACACTTGATTCGGTAACCCGGTTATATCGCATATAACCGACCGATGATACAAATCGCGAGAATAGAATACAGTATCACATACTGGTATTATTCTCGGTCCTGCACATATCTCATATGCGCTCCTATTTCGTTTCGCTTGAGCCAGGAAACCTCTGTGTAGGACTCTAAAGACTTGTCAATACGCCGGTAGTAGGTGGGGATCAAATCAGTCACCCACAAGCCGCAAGCAGTCTGCTAAACGTAACGGCCACCCGGGGATTGAGCGATCAGAAGATCAACGAGCAAGCCTGCTCACACTCCTACGAATTCAATCAGTAACACTTACCGCACAGTCCCGTCTGTTCATCTGATATGTCGCATATCTCGCCTAGGGGTGGTAAACGTCAGACCCCAGTAGTTTGATAAGTCATGCTGATGTATGATCCATAACGAGCGTGAAACTACTGATAACACTTACCAGTAAATCACATCAACCCTGGCCAGGGATTTCCAATTATGGCCAATCGAACATAGCGCAACATCAACCCCCAATACCGGGAGAGACGAATCCCCTCCTATCACTCATTGCCTCCATGGGAATTGGGACTGTACCCCAAAACCACCTGTTTGCACGACTCAGTAGAGCCGTAGTAGGGTGGAAATCAAAGCATAGTGGGAGACACACAAGACTCTATGATGATCTCGGGTCGACAGACTAAGCTGTACTAGTGTCACTAGAGAACTGCTATCTGACGTGAGATATAATACCATCTGTGAGTTCTCGGCGAGTCCGTTCAGTGTACCCAGTCTCCACTGAGCACCCGCATACCATCTCTGATGTCAAACACCAATGGATATGAGATCATCCATCGCCCATCACATGGGTCGAGAAGATATACGCTAGTCTACTCTGGAATATCGATGCCCCGTCTCGATATTCCCACGACTAGGAACATTGAAGGATGTACTCATGGACTACCAAGGCCCCACTAGTATGATCTGCATCATAATCCTGAAAGTCGAGTACACATCCTAAGGGCTTTATCAACATGTAAACAGAGAGACAATAAGTGTACATGTTAAGATAAAGAGCAACCAGATAGCGTACTATCATGTTGAGCAAGAAAGTCCTCCCTATATATGTCTCAGCATCCACTATCATATACATCTCATGTACAATAATGGCCTCTAGGGCATACATACAACTAACAATCTCCCACTTGCACTAGGGCCATCATATAGCAGTGGTTGTAGTATCTCATACTCAACCATCCCATAAAAGTCTCTCTCTGGGAAAAGGCCTTTGTGAGTGGATCCGCCGTGTTGTCCTCTGAGTCTACTCTCCTAACCTCAATCTCCCTGGAGATCAACTATCTCCATGATCAGGTGATACTGCCTTGGAATATGTCTGGGTCACTGATGGGACCGGGGTTCCTGGGCCAAAGCCTCACTTCCATTGTCACACAATGGTAGGAACCTATTTCATCTTATGAACTAATATACATCCAAACTGCCTCTTTGGTAGCATCTTTGGTAGCGATGTCACCAGCCTTTATTGTCTAGTTTGCCACAGTATCTTGCTTGGAACTCTTCCAACATACCGCCCCTCCACTGAGGGCAAAGACAATGCCTGCGACTGACATTCAGTCGTCCTTACCACCCTGAAAGCTATCCAGTGATTCTCCCCAGGATCGATTGATACCATCTCACTCCACCTAGTGAGAATCTTAACATCCATTTAGATCTATCTCATAGATCCAAAACCCAGGATTTAGGAGGTATCACCTAGATCCTATATAGAGAATCAATGTGAGAAGAGGAGATTGACCGTACGTAGTATAGAAAACTCTTTTCCTATCAAGAGTATGTCATCCACGTACAGTATGAGGAAGACCATCTTACTCTGTAGTACCTTTTTGTATATACAAGGTTCATCTACCGTTTTGATGATGTCAAACACTTTGACTACCACATCAAAACAGATGTTCCAACTCCGCGATACCTGCTTCAACCTGTAAAGCAACTTGCATACATTTCCGCTGCTCCCACTGTTTACGAAGCCTACCGGCTGTGTACCTAAAGACGCTCTCTTCTAAATCAACATTTAGAAAAGCAGTCATGACACCCAACCACCAGATATCGTAGTCATGATATGCAGCAATGGCAAGTAGGATCCGGATGGACTTAAGCACAGGCTCTGGAAAAGGTTTCATCATTATCCACGCCTGGTCGATGACGAGAACCTTTAACAAGTCTAGTTTTGAAAATCTCAACTTTTCCATTTACACCAAGTAATCTTCTCAAGATATACTTGCTCCTGATGGGGATTTAACCATTCAGCTATAGCAACCAAAGTCCATACTTTGTTGGTGTAAATGGATTCTATCTCAGATCGCTAAGCATCCAGCCATTTTTACAGAGTCCCCACTCTTGATGGCCTGCTCGAAACTAGTTGGGTCATCATCACATGATGCAATCCTTGCTCCCACTGTCATCGAGAAACCGAAGTATCTCTCGAGCGGATGAGGAACCCTACTAGATCGGTGGAGAGGCTGAGGTTCGTCGGGAACTATTGAATCCTTTGGTTCTACCAAATCATTAGCCGTAGTTTGTATAGACGGAACTCCTTCCAGTTCTACAGAACTGACCTTGCCTCGAGCTTTTCCGGATTTTGCTTTTGACATAGGTCGGACAACCCCAAATCTTAAGTTGCTTAAGAGATGGGCTCTTCCCATACCATATCTCATATTGAGTGGTAGGCACTGATTTGATTGGAACCCAATTCAATAGGTATGCAGTTTCTCAAGTGCATAACTCCCAAAAGGAAACATGTAACTCAGTAGTACTCATCATAGAGCGCACCATATCTAATAGGGTGCGATTGCTCCGCCCCGATACACCGTTGTGCTGTGGTGTATACGAAGGAGTAATGCTGAGAGAGAATCTTATTCTCCTTTAGAATAGTCCAGGATCTCTATATACAAGTATTCTCCTCCTTGATCATATCAAAAAACATAATTCTTATACCTGTATCGGTTCTTTACTTCTATCTTATATTCTTTGAAGTTCTCAAAAGCTTCAGACCTTTGTTTCAATAGGAACATGTGTCCGAATCTTGAAAGATCATCAGTGAATGTAAGAAAGTACAAAGAACCAGTCCTGGCATATGTAGACTGAGGACCTTCATACATCACGATGTAACCGTCCCAAGAGTTTACTAACCCTCTCTCTGTTTCAAGTAAACGGAGCTATGGTCATCTTATCTTTGTGACACGACTGGCAAGTTTCACAAGATGTAAATTCAAACTGATTTAAATATGCATCTAAATGTAACTTAGCTAACCGGGTCGCATTGATATGACCTAGTCTACAATGCTTCAAGAAGGATTCGTTCATTTCTGAATTCTTCCTCTTGTGTGTGTTCTGTATGTTAAGAACTGTGTTTGGATTTAGAATGTATATGCTTTTAGATAATGTGCCTGAACTTATCAACACTTGATATAAGAAATGTTCAAAACATTATCCAACAATACAAAATTATATCCTTCTTTACTAAATAAAGAGATTGATATGATGTTGTATATCAGGTTCGGTATCTAATAAAATTCATTCAGAATCAATGTATTTGGTGATACAGGGTGATAACTGCCAACACTTTGGCTGCAACAATTGTACCGTTTCCAACTCTTGAAATTTTATCACCCGTTCTCAGTTCTCTACCTACCTGTAGCCCATGTAACAGATTACATATCTGGGATCCTGATCCGGTATCAAATATCCAGGACGAAGAGGATACTGAGAAACAGTTCTATGTAATGAACACGCCCGAATAAGATGCATCATCATGCACTTTCTTCGTTCGGGCGGCTTGGGAATCCTGGTATTCCCCTAATTCCTGCTCGGTCTTATAACAATTATAAGTTGGAGCGGGACCAACGTTCCCCAGCTCAGTATAACAAGCGGGTTCGGTCAATACATCCATATTATTATCTTGATTAAGGCGTGACATGGTCGCTACCTGGACAGAGAGAGAAGAAAACACTCTGCGTGCGCTCTTGCAAAATTAGAATGGTTATATTTTATCTAATCATGATGGCTCCCACTGTTTTTATCAAATTTTCCTTCAAACCTTAAAAGGAAAGACTAGCCGGGATTAATTACACCCTACAAGTTCACCAATTTTTCAGCCAGGCCAGTGCCGATACTTTGAGGGAGGTTCCCCGTGCTTTCGCACGGACCTAATTAAAATAAACCTCGTTTTCCCAGGGGCGTAATCCCGTTGACATCTTTCTAGACACCTACTTAATTGGCTAATTGTAAAGTGCAAAACTCTCTCAGGAGTAACAATTACTCGCAGTGGGTATTAGGATCCAACTATCTCATAGAAGGTATGCAATCTTATTGCAAATTTCAACACTTGAAACTCCCGATAATGGTTTTTACCCCTAGCACTTATGACCTTGGATATGGTCAACAAATCATAAGAACTAGTCAAGTTCTACCCATCATTTCGTGATTAATTAGACCCACCTACATGACCCTTAACTAAGGTCAACAAAGTCACGTGACTGTCCTAACTAATCCCATCATATGCTGTGTAGGAAGACATCACTTAGCTACCGTACACTGTGCCTTGACTATGGTCAACAAACACAGCACGAATACTAAGTACTCTACTTCCTAAAATGACGGAGGGTTGCGGATGGTTTTTAAGAAAACCTTTAACGCTTTGAACTTGATCTCGCTGCGGAATCAAATGGTTTAAAATGGAGTGTTTTTTAGGCTTTTGCTAGTTTCGCTAAAGAGGTCACTCCCGGTGGAGGGATCTCAGCTCTTTCCTCGTCAAATGAGGTGCATGATATTCACAATACCACTATGCAAAGCAAGAACTAGAAAAGCAATCAAAAGAGAACCAAAGGTTGTAGCATCTGCTAGTTATTGCTAAAGAGGTCACTCCCGGTGAAGGGATCTCGGCTCTTTCCTCGTCGAATGAGATGCTGGATATTCTACAAGGAATACCGCTATGCAAAGCAACAACTAGAGCTACCTAATTTTTGAAATTCGATTCCACAACATCTTTTAGGTTTATTTTCTTTCATTAATCTCATTAATGAATGTCCCATTATTTAAGTTTACATAAACATCACAAATAAATACAACGTACGCTTATGCCATCCGCATTCGCCTCGATGTCCCGTCATGCATCGTTAGGTTAGGTAACTAACGGCATAGCGGGGCAGGGCTAGCGCGGATGTAAAACATAAGCAACGTCTATATAATATATCATATATACTATATACTGTATCTATCTCAACATATCACATGATCACATCACAGATATCGCAGTAGAAAATAACATATGAAACATTGGATATACTAGGGCATCCGTGTTTTATTTTGAGCCATTATAAAACACGGATTCCACGGTCGTGATGAATAGCCAAACCCACATCCCAGACCCCTACGAGAGCGGCAAGCAACCCTACCAATTCTAGAGTTAGGAGACCCGGACTCGACTCCTCGAGATGGTCTCCCACTGGACTCTAGAACCCGGTTACTTGTGCTCTCCTCCTTGGGTCTATCCTAATGCGGAAAAGTAAATAATATACATCAACGGTGACATCTTCCTCAACCCGAAAGTGCCCCAATAAAAAAATATTACATACAAGTTTTTACATGAATGAAAATGAAAAACACTCATCTCACATAAAAAACCTCGGCTATTCAAACACGACGATCCAATATAACATATCCAGCAACACATAACATCACATGTCATCAACGTAAGTAAATATGCGTATCCCAATTGTCGTTGACGTATAGCAACGAAACCGGCGATGCTCGACATATTACACTTACGGTCGCAGAAAAGAAAATGAAAACTACAACAGTTGGAATCCGCAACAACCTTAGACATCATAAACCCGCAATATCTCATATTGCAGATTTCATGCCTAACAATTAGACTCCTTAGACATCGCATGCCCAACAATTATAAACTCCGCATTTTAGTCTCGATATTGAAAATACTTTTCAATAATCAGTCGGGCAATTCAACAAGATTCCCGACATTCCGATCGAATGCTCGTCGGAAACTTTAGTAGACGGCGGCACCCCCGATACCGATGACGAAGTGCACTTAGGCGGAACACCGCTGCCGCGAACACCCGGACGGATGCTTTTTGGCAACGGAGTTCTCCTACAGTCACTTGGTCGGGGATCTGGGGTGTGGCTATCTAGTAATGTTACCCGGCGAGTATCCGAACACACAAAGTGATTGCGACGTACTTTTGATCACATCAAAATCCCGTGGCAACCAAACAATGAGACTAAATTGCTAGACTTATAAAATTCAAATGTTGTTGATTCTAAGTATTGTATCACAATATACTAGACTATGTTAAACGTTTCGAACGAATCAATAAATCCCCACAACTCCCAATGAGCTCAACACTTGAGCGAAGTTAAAGTAACCAAAACATGCCACAGTACCTACGATCCAGCCGTAGAAGGATCAAACCAACGCCTCACCTATGACACCGCGGAACCACGGCAAACCCTAAGGTTCAAACCGCGGTTCCGAGGGCACAGAATCGAGTTAAGGTTTATGTTCTTCTAGAGGGTCCATAGAGTTACTTGCACGAACATTGAATATAATTAACTTGGGAAAAATTCCAACACTTCGAAATTTCAGAGGGCGTCACGGGGTGAAGTTTGAATTTCATTCGAAGTGTTAAACATGGTCTAGGTTACCAATACAATGCAAAAAAAATACGAATACGAAATACTCCGCAAAGAGTCCATAACACAATTATCATCACATGAAAATCTGGACTAAATAAACAATACCAGAAACCCCAAATTAAGAGTAAAAGATCACAGGTGCAATACGAGGGGGAGGGGAGCCAAAGGGGTCGGCGACGCCGGAATTCTTGGCTGCCTCGCCGGCCAGGAACCGAACACCCCCCTTGTATTTCCTCTGCATTCTTAGGTCATCCTATATGCCACTCTGCAGTTGTTTAAATAATTTCCAGACCACTTTTCAAAAAATTTCCAGAGAGCAATTTTCAAGGTTTCTAAAATCGTATTTTTGCGGAGTTTTTCGGTTTCGTATTCTCTTAGCATCGTCTAAGTTTCTAGTTAGGCACTGATACCATGTTGGGATTCCTTAGCACCTAGCCTAGGGTTTGCAAGCATCACACATGCCACAACAAGAATTTTAGGGAGTGCTAAGTAATCAAACTACGAATCGAACTAGAAAACTAGGGTAACAAAAGTAGTAATCCAACATTACAAAGAGAAGTGAATGAAAATACAACCTTTGTAGATCCGGTCCTTCACTTCTAAATCTTCGTGTTGACGCCCCTTTGCTATGATCATTGAGATCCCGGACTCTAGTGATGGTTTCCTCGGAGAAATGAACGGGCTAGCTCGTTGACTTCGAGGCCGAAGATGATCTACGTCGAAGAGACTCAAACTCAAGCTCCATCTTCACTTGGTCAAGAACTTTGTGAAGAGAACACCCTAAACTAAATGGCAAGTAGTAAAGGATAATGAAATGGGAAGTGGGTTCACTTTGGATTTTGATTTCTCACTTTATTTCTTCACTTAGAAAATTTCTAGCAAGGTTTTCTTCTTGATGAAGAAGAAGAAGAAAGAAAAAGAATAATGAGAAAAGAATAACAAGTGAAGATAATTATAATGCAACCATGGGTGGGTTAATATCATCCACGAACCTTTATAGAGACTAAACCATAGTTTAAGTTAGTGGTTTGGTTAATAAATATCTTTAGTGAGACAAAGTTAGTGGACTTGGTCAAATGATGCTAAAAGCTTCATGAAGCTTCAAGCATGACAAAGTGCACACTAATTTTGAATTACAAAATAAATATAAAGCTTTTCCACTAACTTAAATATGGTATAGGTCACTCATACACCCAAGTTTGTATGTATCATCAAGCATGATACAATCTAGTGCACAAATATATATCACATATACAACATGTGCACATTAAGTGAGAAAATCAATTTTAAGTGAACTAATACTAGTTAATGTAAAGTAATATATCAAATATATAATTGTACATTAAATCATTAAATCAACCCTTGATTTAATGATCCGGTCATATCGCATATAACCGACTAATATTTAGTGTATCAATGTATCGAATCAACACTTGATTCGGTAACCCGGCTATATCGCATATAACCGACCGATGATACAAATCGCGAGAATAGAATACAGTATCACATACGTGTATTATTTTCGGTCCCGCACATATCTCATATGCGCTCCTATTTCGTTTCGTTTGAGCCAGGAAATCTCTGTGTAGGACTTTAAACACTCGTCAATACGCCGGCAGTAGGTGGTGATCATATCAGTCACCCACAAGCCGCAAGCGGTCTGCTAAACGTAACGGCCATCCGGGTATTAAGCGATCAGAAGACCAACGAGCAAGCCTGCTCACACTCCTGCGAATCCAATCAGTAACACTTGCCGCATAGTCCCGTCTGTTCGTCTGATATGTCGCATATCTCGCCTAGGGGTGGTAAACGTCAGACCCCAGTAACTTGATAAGTTATGCCGATGTAAGGTCCATAACGAGCGTGAAACTACTGATAACACTTACCAGTAAATCACATCAACCCTGGCCAGGGATTTCCAGTTATGGCCAATCGAACATAGCGCAACATCAACCCCCAATACTGGGAGAGACGAATCCCCTCCTATCGCTCATTGCCTCCATGTGAATCGGGACTGTACCCAAAAACCACCTATTTGCATGACTCAGTGGAGCCGTGGTAGGGTGCAAATAAAAGCACAGTGGGAGACACACAAGACTCTATGACGATCTCGGATCGACAGACTAAGCTGTACCAGTGTCACTAGAGAACTGCCATCTGACGTGAGATATAATACCATCTGTGAGTTCTCGGCGAGTCCGTTCAGTGTACCCAGTCTCCACTGAGCACCCGCATACCATCTCTGATGTCAAACACCAATGGATATGGGATCATCCATCACCCATCACATTGGTCGAGAAGATATACGCTAGTCTACTCTAGAATATCGATGCCCCGTCTCGATATTCCCATGACTAGGAACATTAAAGGATGTACTCATGGGCTACCCAGGCCCCACTAGTATGATCTGCATCATAATCCTGGAAGTCGAGTACACATCTTAAGGGCTTTATCAACATGTAACAGAGAGACACTAAGTGTACATGTTAAGATAAAGAGCAACCAGATAGCGTACTATCATGTCGAGCAAGAAAGTCCTCCCTATATATGTCCCAGCATCCACTATCATGTACAATAATGGCCTCTAGGGAATACATACAACTAACAATATATACATATATAACAGTGTCCCATACCACCGATATATATCATCAGGAGTAAAATACCCAGAAATCCCAAGAAATCAAATACAACATCTATAGTACTACAACAGGAATAGGAAAAGACTACGTAATCATATCACATAACATAATGATTTGAATTCTAATGTCTTATGGCACTACTAATGATATTTAGTGTAGCATACGCGTCTGTGCTCATGCAACATGGAAATCATTAGTATTTGTGCAAGTGTTCTACGGTGCAACGACCTATATATTAACACATATATAACAGAACAGTTCTACAGTGACATGGCAGTACCAATGAGATGTAGTGTAACATATATTCACGTACGTGTGTAGCATAGTACTCATTGGTATTTGTGCAGTGTTCTATCAGAGTGTGCGTAATGCAGAAACATATAATATGGATAATATAATGCAAACATGTAAAGTAATCTAAACGTAACTATTGTAATTACTTGCTATGAGCTATACCATTATCTTTAGAAATGATCGAAACGTTAAGTTTGAAATAAGGAAGCTACCCTAGTTTTAAAATAGATATTCGTTTAAAACTGGCATGCATCTTAGTATTTTATTTAAAAGACAACGAATCGTAGTTTTTAAAGGAATATAGCTCACACAAGTATTACATCCTAACACAGAATATAACTTAACTTTACGAGTCAAAGGATAATTTGGCCGTTATTCGGCATACAAAGTTCATCATTTCCAATACGTATAAATCATTGTATTATATCTCATCATATCACTGTATCTGTATCATCTCAAGTCTAGCGTGATCCTTCATACAAATCCATCAAACCATATCCATATCGTATCACTGTATATCATCTATAACTATGCATGAAACTATATGAAATTGAAGGACATACTAGATGCGATACTATATGATTATCTTGAATAAATACTAAACTAACTAGATATCATAATACTATTTGTAAGGTTGCGGGGGTGCTATACGCTATCCACCCGACTTCCCCAGTAGATGTAAATCTACTCACCAACTTAAAAGCTCGCTGAATCCACGCTGCTACATCTCCAACTCCGTCTCGGAATCCTCAAATCGTACCTATATCCGTGTTTAAATTGCATTGATGTAAATATCATATCGAAAACCAAAACAACAAGCTAAACGCTCATAGGTTAGAACCTACAGCATACTTAGCCCAAAACATCAATATAATTCTGTCGTTAACGTATAAACGTTAACGTTTCAGTTACAATATCAAAATACGAAAACTCCATATCGTAAATATCTGAAATTTGATAAAACTATTTCTAAAACGTTTCCAGATTTTACTGTGTAAATACTTAGACAACAAAAACAATACAGAGACTTGTAAAATACCAACTCAAAGGTATAGAAGAAGAATCGACACCAAAAGGGTACAAGAGGGCCGGCGTCGCCGGATTTTTGGGGTGGGTCGCCGGATTTTGTGGGGAGTTTGGGGCTCAAGCTTTAAGTGTAGTCTTTTAGTTGGCTCATTATACTTTTGGTCTTGCTAGTATTTCAAGTGATTATACGTATTAATTCCAGATTCAATTACAGTGAACTAGATAACACAAACTCCTAGTTTATGATACTGCACAAACTAAATTATGCTATGTGATGATATCATGAGTTACAGAACTTAAGTTAATCTGATCTAACCCTTTCCTGGTCATGACATATAAAAACAGAACTCATGTTACGATATATCCGTGTCGTATCTAAGAATCTTAACCCCAAAACTGATATTAGCTCCCAGATTTCACATACTGATAAAATAACTTAAACTAACAATACCAAACATCCTAATATAGATATATGGAGCTACCCTAAAATTTCCAACACCCAAATCCCTAGGAAAACCGGCGAGATCGGATTTGCCCTTATTGTCGCCGGCCAAAATCCGAGCAAAGGGTCTCGTCTTCTTATGGTTTATTCTAAGTCCAGATTACAATATAATGGTACTGTTTGGTTAAGTTAATTTCCATCTAAACTACAGCAGATTCCAGACAAAGCCTAAACTTGTAAAAATACGATATTACGATATTCGATTTCTAATGTAAAACAGTTTCAGAACTAAAATCATACAGGGTTCAAGGATTATACCTACAACAAGATCACTGGAAAAGCTTCCTCTAAGATGCACAAGCTCAAGGTCCTAGCTAGAGAGTGATGGTGAAAATCTTTAGCACTTGTTCTTCTTCTCTTCTCTCTTTTCTTATTTTCTTTTGTGTGTTCTAATTTTTTTTTTCTTTTCCTTTCCTTCTCTATAATCTTCTGATCTTATGAACTGAATAATGGGGTGAGATAAGGAAAATAGTGAGGGTTTGTTGTAGAGAAAGGAGGAGGTGGAAAGTGCAAGGTGGTGGTGTAAAGGGAAGGAGGAGGAGGTGTCATCCTAGAAGTGAGGTGGGGTTTCATGCAAGGAGGAAGTGTCTTCATGATGATATGATACACCAGGGGTTCAAGTTAACCCTAACCAAGTCCTACCCCTTTTTACACATAAGACCTCACCAATTTCATATTTCCATAATTTCCTAATCCTTTCACAAAACCCCTCATCATCTATGTTATAATATAAACACCTTTTTTCTTAAAATGAAGCTAAATTATTCACTAAAACCCTTGAAATTTACTAATGTTATAAACTAAAATTTAATTTTTAATTTGTTTCATATACTACTTATGAAAATGTCCTGTTTGGTTCTAATAACTTTTTAAGTTAACATTTTATTATTTAATTACTTAAATTTATTTATTTTCTAAAATTTTCAAAATGTTACATTTGTGGTCGCCGTCATCTCACCTGCCACCTCATCATCAGGACTTGGCCCTGCAGGATATGGTATATAAGAATTTGAAGACCAAGTTCTGATAAAAGACTCAGCGTTACGTTACCTTCCGGCAGCTTTTCGGTCTCCTCCCGAGCCGCGCACGCAACCTGTCTATGGGCGCTAGACAGGGCAGCTGGAGCATCCTCTGGAGGAATAGCGACAGATGGGGTAGTGCTTGAACCTGCACCTACGGCCAAAGCAGCGTCATGTTCCTTCGCTGCACGCTTCTTGCGTTTCTTTTCGGTCTGAGCAGTGAGAAGCGATCTCCTCAAGACCTCCGTCAAAGGGACGTCATCGTCTGAACCTGGAGATGCCTCTGGAGCCGTTACGGCGCACGTCATCGGCTGCTTAAGCGAAGCCTCTTGAGGCAATACTAGGGGAGCTGGGGCCTCATCAGCCAGCTCTGGAAGCATCGCCGCATCACCACGCGGAATCGGAACCGCATTCGGGATAACCTGAGTCGAAGTAGTCCATGCAATAAGATGAAAAGGAAGGGTCAAGCCTCGAATGAAGAAAAAGGGAATGAAGGCACAATGAGCCGAAGTATACCAAGACCTAAAGAAGCATGGAGCCTCTCTTCCTCTTCAAATGTTTTGAGGGAAGCCGCAAGAGCCTCTTCGTAGATACCTGTTGAAGAAGAAAGTGTCAGTCGAATCATAATAAAAAAAGATAACCGCGGAAAGATACGACTGAAGTCTACCTGACTGTGCGATCGTGATCAGTGCTGCTTCATCGTGAGCCAGTCGCTCGGAAGCCACAAGGGCGGCTTGAAGATCAATATCATCCGCAGGCTCGATAAATAGACCCTCATTGGTCCCGTACTCACTCAAGCCCTCGCTATAGGGAGCATAGAGCTCCTGGCCAAGAACGACGTCAACATAGAAGAGCGACTTCTTCTTTTTCTACGAGCGGGTACCGGTAGCCGATACGAGGATCTTGCACTTGGTGGGCAATTTTGGACGACGAGTCCCGAGCTCCGAACCCACGCCAGACTCGGGAGACGTTGCAGACACTGTTTCTACAGGCACGCGAGGTAGAGGCTTATCAGGAAAGGCGCGCGGGACCACCTCCGCAGCAACTCCTCTCAAGGAAGGATGAATGATGGTACGTCGCTTCAAGGGAACGGCTGGATTACCAGCTGGGACAGCACCCTTGCGATCAAGCAATAATCGCTTTTCTTCCCTGATAACTGTACCCATCGGGTGCTGGTACCACGCCACATATACGTTCAAGATCTTTGGGACGCAGCTCGGCTCACTAATAAAGAAGTTAGAACCGGTGTTAAGCCGCATGAAATGGTGTAGCGCATTACGGATACCCTCTTCCATGGCAACTGGCTCAGCTAGGAAGGCCTCAAGCGGGACACCCTGATTATAGCTTGATTGTTGAGCAAAACGATGCGGGTTGCATCTCATGAACAACACTGAATCGTTCTGCCTAAACACTAGAAAGACCGGCCTGATTGAATATAAGTGAAGAATCTCCCGAGCTTTCAAGGTAGAAGCCCCGTCTTTGAAGGTGTCCCGCAGCGGCTGCACCGTCTTAGCGGATTCCTAGCCGATAGTTAAAACCTTATCGACGAAGGTCATGCCACCCCCGACCGTACGCGGGCGAAGAACCAAGCCCCAAGCCTCTCGCTGAGTCGGTTCCAAAGCGGAAGCGTCAACTAGCCGCATAACCCGAGGAAAGTTATAACTTTCATAGAAACGGGGCCTCTTGTGGATTCTAAAGGCACCGTGCACATGCAGCTCGAGCCATGAAGTGAAATAATGCATTGGGAAGTGCAGGGTGTTTTTCGTCACCCCATTGAGATGGGAATACGCGCGCGCTTGTCAGGCGCATTACAGATTCCCCCTGCCTAGGGTAGGCCGGGGTTTAATGATTGTGGGGATCCGAATCTCTGGCAGCCGCGGACTAAGCTGTCGTTAATTACCCCTCGCCTTTGGAGCAAGGGATCCTCCGATTGACGGGTTAAACTGGTCATGAGAACTCAATGTGCAGTGTTGTGTTTTGGAGGGCTTTGGATATATCGGGGGCCCCGCAGAGTTTTTACGGGGGTCAAGGGGGCTAGCAGCCCCCTTGCGGGGTGCGGGGCAGCGCCCCGTTAGAATTTTTTTCTAACAGGGACAGTGTCGTGGAGTATGTGTGTGTGTACATATGTATATACATGTATATATATATATATGTATATAGATAAAAAGGGGGGGAAAGGCATCCAAAGGATGCGTGGGGCCAGCGCCACTTTTCTCCCTACGAGTCGTAAGGATCCCATAAAGGCTGCGTGGGGCCACCAGTTACGGCTTTTCAATTTTATGGGCCGTGAGGGTCCCATAAAGGCATTTTCTCCCTACTAGTCGTAAGGATCCCGTAGGTGCATTTTTTCCTTAGGAGTCATGAGGACTCCCAAGTGTGTTTTTCCTTTGTGAGTCGTAAGGATCCCACAAAGGTTTGTTCTCCTCATGTATCATGTGGACACATGAGTGGGTCTTCTCAATGGAGCATAATTCCAAAGGCGGAGACCACCCGCATAACTGGTGATTACGGTGGGGTATGGGTATGATGAGAATTATTTGAGCCCGTGGATTGTATACGGTAGTCAATTTGGGGACTGG
This sequence comes from Agapanthus africanus, assembly GCA_030015575.1. Taxonomy (NCBI): domain Eukaryota; kingdom Viridiplantae; phylum Streptophyta; class Magnoliopsida; order Asparagales; family Amaryllidaceae; genus Agapanthus; species Agapanthus africanus. Next base: position 831,548,796 of record JASDDO010000019.1, read on the forward strand.
CCGTAGGGCTGGGAGAATTTTGGAAATTGGATTTTGGTTGGCGTCTGCATCGCTGCACTGGAATATGGTACTAGGAGCGACTCATCATTCGCCGCTGTTTTTTTTTTTTTGGTTTTTGTTTTTGTTTTACCGCGATTGCTCTATCATTTCAGCTTTTCTTATCGCGAAGGTCGCGATTGCCCTATCATTTCGGCTATTTATTCGTGGTTGCCTCATCATTTCGGCTTTATTTTCGTTTTCATTTTTACTCGCTGATTTTTATTGCGAGTTGCCCTATCATTTCGGCTTTTCTTTATTTTTCTTTTATTTACACATTTTTTGTTTATATACACACATTTTTTTTATATTTATTAATTTTTTATTTTTTTCTACATTCCCAGTTTAACGACTTAGAGGTCGACTGTTCCCAGTTTAATGACGTGGTGGTCGATTGATTTCAGTGAAAGGCAGGTGTCTGAGAGAATCAGTTTCACGAAGAACTTCGGTCTCCGTTTGTATGAAATTGGCGGTCGCATCTAGACTATTTGTTAACACGCCTTTAGACAGTTCTATCTCTCCTGCCTTGTATTGCTTTTCGACCCAATCTTTGAAGACGAAGCAGTCCTCGATAGCATGACCTATCACTCTGTGATAGGGGCAGTATTTGGGGTCGTCAGTCATATTCGCTTCCTACGGTCTTTTTGACTCTGGCAGTTGTAGACCGTTCCTTAGGGCATCTTTGAATATTTTACGGATTTTGTCCCTTCTGAAGGAATAGACCTTATCTAGCTTCTCTTTGAGTGGAGACTCTCCTCCCTCTCCGAACACTGGCTTCCGAGGCTGGTTGGCACTAGGCCCGCTTATCCCTCACTTATTTCGGTTAGCCGAAGTGTTGAAAGACTCAGAATCGTCAGGATTTCCGCCTTTGCGATTATCGTCCTTTCGGTTTCTCCAGGACCTATTGTTATTTTGGGAGTCAGAGGAGAACTCCTGCTTTGAGCGTTCCAACATCTGGACTTTCCTGGTCAGCTCTTGGAATGTTTTGAGACCCGCGGTGCATAGAAATGGGGCCATCCAATTGTTGAGATTTCCGACGAGGAGACTGACAGATTGGTCCTGCTCTATCGGCGGTTCACATTTGACGGAGAGATTGCGCCATCGGGTTATAAAATCCGTACTGCTTTCGTTGTTCTTGGGCTGGGTCCTTACGAGCTCGGTAATGGTGATCTTATCGCTGACGCTCATGAACCTTTGTCGAAACAAAGATTCCATTTGGACGAAAGTAGTAACGGAGCCATCCGGTATGCTCGCGTACCAGTCGAAAGCAACATCGGTCAAGCTATTAACGAACTTGTGGAGGAGAAGCGCATCGTTGCCCCCAGTGTTCCCGCATGAGGCTTTGAAGTGGGCGATGTGCTGATTCGCATTTCCCGTCCCATCGAATCTTCCAAATTTGGGGATGATATAGCCGCTAGGAAATTCTACCAAATCATACTGAGCAGGATATGGTGTCCCGCTACTGCTAACATCTTTTTGCGCTTCGGCTTCGGCCACCAATGTTTTGACTTTGCTAGCAACCAAATCCATGATTTGATCTTGAGTTAGCAGGCTACTGTCATCGGTAGCCAAGACATTTCCCGAGATAGGATGCGACTGACTTTCGTGCGGTCCGTCCACCCTTGGATTTGAGGGAATAGGCGTCGGCTGCCTTGGGACACCGTTTCCCGGTTCACGAGCACAGCCCTGCGCTTGATTGGGCGGCTGAGAAGCAAGTTGGGCCGTAAGCTGTAAGACGACGTTCGTCAAGTCGTCAATTTTGGAGTAGAGTTTGGCCATCTCCTTGTCTTTGCTTCTGAGCTGTTTTTGGAGCTCTTGGAGAAGTTGCTGCTCCGCATTCTTGGGACGGAAGATTGGCTCTTCTTCGCTTTCCGAGCCCGACTCCTCATGGACCGAAGGGTCTTTCCGCCTATCATCCTCATCGAGAAGGTTTTCATCACCCAGCGGAGGCGGCTGTTCTTGGGAAGCGACAGCTATATTCACACCAGGTTGGTTTTGAGATATGGTGACTCCATCCTTGCTTTTGCTGCGAAGTTTGTCTCTTGGACGCGTGCCCACCATGTAGACGGTGTGGATAACACATTCAGCCATCCCCTCATCGTTGGCAGGGTAACCGTGTTCCTCGAACCTTATGCGGTTCAGCCTAGCAGAAGCCCTAGCCCTTTCATTGGCTCTATATCTGAGCCTTTTTTGCTTTAGCTTCTCAATTTTAAGGGCTTGGCGGGCATCCATTTCCTGGGAAGCCACCGTGAGTCGATTAACGGGGAGCTTAGAAAAGACACCCGATCGAGCAGTTGTCGAGGGCACCGCTGGAGCTTGCTCAAGACGCGTTGTAGCTTTATTGGTGTTGATGGCCTTGCCTCCAGCTGGGGCCAAGGAAAGTCGTTCATACACCGACTTGAGTTTGGGTTGGGGCGTCCTCAAGATCACCACATTTGGTCTCCTGCCTTTCGAGACCGGTCTGTCTGTTGCTGGAGCTTGAGGAGCTGGAATGGCGTTAGCTGGCATGAACAGAATAGAGCCGAACTGTAGCAGTGGCTCCTCCCACTGTCGCCCAAGACTGCCCGGGAGGACCGTCCTGGAATCCATCTTCATCGTGTATGAGATGGGAGCTGAGTTCATCTTTGGAGACATCGTTGAGAAGTGATTGCTTGAAAACTGCATGAAAGCGCATTATTTAAGTATAAATATCGATATGTATATTGATTGAGTTCGCATGAATACTTAACCCGAAATATGGGAGGAGAGATAGGTCCCACCGGGCGTGCCAGAATCTGTAGGGTGTTTTTCGTCACCCCATTGAGATGGGAATATGCGCGCGCTTGTCAGGCGCATTACAGATTCCCCCTGCCTAGGGTAGGCCGGGGTTTAATGATTGTGGGGATCCGAATCTCTGGCAACCGCGGACTAAGCTGCCGTTAATTACCCCTCGCCTTTGGAGCGAGAGAACCTCTGATTGACGGGTTAAACTGGTCATGCGAACTCAATGTGTAGTGTTGTGTTTTGAAGGGGTTTTGGATATATCGGGGGCCCCGCAGAGTTTTTACGGGGCAGCGCCCCGTTAGAATTTTTTTTCTAACAGGGACAGTGTCGTGGAGTATGTGTGTGTGTACATATGTATACACATGTATATATATATGTATATATATAAAAAAAGGGGGAAAAGGTATCCAAAGGATGCGTGGGGCCAGCGCCAGCGCTTTGAGCGCAAGAGCGCTAGTGCACCACGTGTCAGCACGTGGGCGCTCGGGCGCTAGCGCATTGAGCCCTAGCGCGCTACGTGTCAGCACGTGGGCGCTCGGGCGCTTTGAGCGCTAGCGCTCTGAGCGTAAGAGCGCTAGCGCACTGAGCGCTAGCGCGCCACATGTCAGTACGTGGGTGCTCGGGCACTAGCGCTTTGGGCGCTAGCGCAGCGCTCCACGTGTCAGCACGTGGGCGCTCGGGCGCTAGCGCTTTGAGCGCTAGCGCTCCACGTGTCGGCACGTGGGCGCTCAGGCGCTAGCGCTTTGGGCGCTAGCGCCCTAAGCGCAATAGCGCTAGCGCTCCACGTGTCAGCACGTGGGCGCTCGGGCGCAAAAAGGGACTTGGTCCCTGCAATAATAGTTGTACTTCCAGAAAGGAGCACTTATTATTTTGTTTGTGTGTGTATATATATATATATGAGGAGTTAAACTCGCAGGATGTTTTGAAGCTGATGAAGGGGCTTCTCCCCTTGAGCCCTAGTTCTTACCCAAAGTGGAGTTTCTGTAGATGGGTCTCCTTCTTCTTCCTTTATTGGCCGGATCTTGAAGATCAAGAAATATGAGATTCTAAAAATCTCTCCTTTCTAAGATATGATGGCAGATCTGAGTTCCCCTTTGTGGGTTTTGTGGTGAAAAACTATTTAGTTTTGGAAAAGGAAGAGTAAAACTCTTGATTTAATTAAAAAAGAGAGGAAGGTTTAGAACCTTGAGGAAGGAGAAGATCACAGATCTAGATTTTTCTTTGGAGAGAGAAAAAGTTCTTGGGATATTTTCATTATCCTTGCCTTTATAGGCTACACACTTTACATATAGCCCCTTGGGCTTCACAAAATGGTATTTTGCCTATCCCATGGCTCATGTACCATTTCTTTTTGCACATAAGTCATGGGCTTTACAAAAATTTGGCTTTTATGCCCATTTTGCATACATTCATGCATAAAAAATTACATAAAAATTATTTATTACATGATCTATATTTTGGCATGGAGGAGGCTGGCCGCGGGCTCGACTTGGGCATGGGCCCGCTTGGCCTGGGCTTGGGGGTTGACCTTGACTTTGACTCGGTCAACCGGTGTGCAAATTTGTATCCCAACATGAAGTTTACAGGCTGCACTCCCGGCTGAGTGGTGTCGGCCGTCAAGCTAAGGCCATGATATAGGTGAGCCAGCCTAGCAACCCCGACGGCCATTCGCATCCCAATAGCCATTCGGTAAGCCGAGTAGAAGACAGACGGCCTCATATGGCGAGGGTGCATTGGGAGCATAAACTATCTTAGCCATAGCCCAAGGAACCCCAAAAAGAACGCCTCTTCGTCGACGTCAGAAGCTGTGAGCTCTGTGAAAGAGACGACCGGGGTGTCAGAGAGAAAGAAATTCCTCTAATCCTCCTCCGTTGCCGGCTGGTTGTCCAAACCAAAGCCAAAAGGATCATCGAGCTTAGCGAATTTTGCGGCTTCCTTCGACAGGACTTCTGAACGGAGAAAATAGGAGATGAAATCTGTGAAGTTAACCCCGTGGCTTCCGGATTCGAGAAATAGACTCTCATAAATATTTAGCACCTTAATCAGACTTGGGGATTGATGTTGAATGGCATTCTCCGGGGTAAGGTCCATCACCACTGAGTTGGCGGCAAAGATGTACTCGTCAGGAGGAACTAGCTCCTCGTAATGTTCTCCCCTGACAGGCAAGCCGGAGATCTCCGCGAATTCCTCCAAAGAAATTGAGACTTCCCGATCTGATAGAAGAAAGGTATGAGTCGGAACGTTCCATTGTTCCAAGAAAGCTTTGACCCACCATACAGGGGGTGTGGAATACTGGAATAGGGATGCATAAATTGCGGGGTACAATCCGAGCTTCAGCAGCTGCGATTTCTTGGCCGACAAAATGTACCGGGCCTACTGCAAATATCCAGCTGGATGGTGAGGAGTCAAGCCTATCATGTACGGCCGTCCCTAAGGGTGCGACTCGCCTTGACATATACGCCGCCCCAGAGTATCCAAAGCCATCGGTGGCTGTACGGGTATCGCGGCCATAGAGGGTTGAAGGCAACCCTTGACCCCCTCCACGGCATAGTTCATTGGGGGGTGAGTCAGCGTAGTGGATCAGCGAAATGGGCTCCGAAGGCACCGCACAAGAGAAGCTGTGTTGACCCCGGATGATTTGATTGTATCACGACCCCTATAAATGAAGAGACTTTTGCTCCGGGTCGTAATCTTTGATCAGCGCAAAGTCTTCCCTATCCACGGGCGCATTAGGGAATGCGCTTTCCGGATGAGCGAAGGGGAAAGAGGCGTCAAAAGACATAGTACCTGAGCGAAGAAGAACAAGAATTAGCTGTCAAAGCTACAATTCAAATTCTGACACTTGGTACTTAAAATTTGTACCACACTGCAATGCAGTAGAAAGGGACCAAAGAGGGGCCCACCAAATCAAGGTGATGGCTCATCATTGATGAGACAATCACTCATTAAATAGGAAATCCTAAAACGATTCTCATTTAATGAAAGGCCCCTCAGGCCGAGGAGTAAAACTCCCTTGAGAGCAGTGCTCTGCAAAAGAGTGACATCTGTCAACTCTAATGATGAAGGGAATAAAAATCCCCCCAAAAAAATTCTGAAGAGCTATGCTCTGTGAAGATGATGGAGTAACCCATCAAAAACCCTAAAAAGCAAAGCTTTACTAAGTTAAAAAACTCCAAGATCTTCAAGATCTATGAACAAACTCAAAGAGTTCTTCATAGAAGATGAACAGATCTATGATTTGAGAAGAGCAAGGCTCTGTTAATGGGTAAAACCCTAAAACATTCTTTTCTATGATCTGAGAAGAGAACGGCTCTGTTAATGGGTAAAACACTAAAACATTTAAGATCTACGATCTGAGAAGAGCAAAGCTCTATTAATAAGTTCAATTCTTACCAAATTTGGGCAGAGTTTTGACTCTAAGAAGTTTTTTTAAAGCAGAGAGCATAGCTCTGAAGGAGAATTAAATTCTCAAAAACAAGAAAACAAGAAGATGAACAAACAGTCATCTCAAGGGTCAAAGGCTCTATTTATAGGCACTGGAAGTCGGTTCAACTTCCAAGTTGATCCAATGGTGGAAAAGCTGCCAGTGCTGCACTCGCGTATGAGCCATGTGAGCGCAATGGTGGGGGGGGGCCTTTTTGTTTCCCCCAATCAGAGAGCAAAGCTTTATTTAAAATTTCAAAATTTGAAATTTGAAATGAGGCAACGCCTCATAAGAGCGCTCACTTGCAAAGTACGAGAAGTGCTGGCGCCAAGAGCGCCAGCGCTAGGAGTCATAGACTCTGAGGCAGCGCTCACGTGAAAAACACGAGAGCGCTCGCGCCAAGAGCACCAGCGCTAAATACTCTGAGGCAGCGCCTCATGTGCAAAGCACGAGAGCGCTAGCGCTAAGTGCGCTAGCACCAAGAGTCAAAGACTCTGAGACAGCGCCTCACGTGCAAAGCACGAGAGCGCTAGCGCTAAGTGCGCTAGCGCCAAGAGTCAAAGACTCTGAGACAGCGCCTCACGTGCAAAGCACGAGAGCGCTGGTGCTAGAACTAAACGTTCTCCTCCCTTAGATCAAAGATCCAACAAAGATGATTAAAAATCATCAAATTACCAGAATAAAATTCTGTTGAGGAAATACTCCTCAAATGTTTCCAAACAGGAAAGACCGTGCTCTGTAAATCAGAGCACCGTTGGATCAAAGATCCAATGGTGATTAAAAATCACCAAGATACAGAATAAGTTCTGTATGGGAAAATATTTTCCCAATCTTGTTAAAAACAAGAAGATTGTTTTCTGTAAAACAGAAGCCTTAGGATCAAAGATCCAATAGATGGGAAACATCCCCAAATCAATCAGAGAAAGATTTCTTTAACTGATTCAACAAATCAGCATCCCCTATATAAAGGACCCAAGACTTCAAGTCTTATACAGAAGCACCCCCATAAACTTCAAGTTCTCAAAAAAGAAAAAGAGAAGAGCAAGCTCTAAGAAGAAGAAATTTTCTTCAAGGTAAATGATAATAAGTGAGATCATAACATCTCCTCAATTCTTGAGAGTTTAACTCTCACATCATAAGAACTCAGTTCTTTTTTTAGATCACAGATCCATATGACAAGGTTTTTCACAAAAAACAAAAGAGATCATAGCATCTCATCAAAAAGAGAAGAACTCAATTCTTAGATCCATAAGACAAAATCTCTTATAAACCGTGAATTTAATTCTCAGAGCACATAACTAATCAGAGCTGCCAAAGAAGCGCCTTAGTGCTCCAATTTAAAAGAAGCGCTTTAAGCGCTCCAAGTCTGGTGCACAGCGCCAAGCGCGCCATGTGCTCCCTACATGGGCGCTATCTTAGAAGAAGTACCTTAGCGCTCCAATTTAAAAGAAGCGCTTTAGCGCTCCAAGTCTGGCGCTCAGCGCCAAGCGCGCCACGTGCTCCTCACGTGGTCGCTATTTTATAAGAAGCACCTTAGCGCTCCAAATCTGGAGCTCAGCGCCAAGCGTGCCACGTGCTCCTCACGTGGGCGCTATTCTAAAAGAAGTGCTTTAGCGCTCCAGCGCTCCAAATCTGGCGCTCAGCGCCAAGCGCTCCACGTGCTCCCCGCATAGGCGCTATTTCAGAGGACGCGTCTTAGCGCTCCAAATCTGGCGCCCATCGCCAAGCGCTCTGTACATAAAACACTCTGTACATAAAGGCTCTGTACATAAAGTGCTCTGTACATAAAGGCTCTGTACATAAAGCGCTCTGCGCCATAAAGAGTGTTCAACACTCAATAAAAGACAAAAAGAAAGAGGGGTGTCAGAAGCCAAATTAATGCTCAGCATTTAATGAACAAAAAGGGACTGAGCCCAAAAAAATGTTCAAACACCCAAACAAATGTTCAACATTTTAATCAATACTGAGTGGGCTGAGCCCAAGTTGACAACAAGTCCCTAACTCAGACCAACTGAGCCCATGTGCTCACAATTTCCTTAATTGATCTTGGTCCCAAACCAGACTACAGATCTCCCAACCAACATTGGTTCAAGGGTACATCTCTTCATATCTCCGATACATGTCGTTGTAATTCTTCAACGTCTTCAGAGAGATGGAGGGTCCTAATAACCAATAACTTTTGGTGCATCCCCAAACGGTTAAACCAAAACCTTATAGACTACGATGTTTTTGAACTGGACTATAAGGTCCTTAAACTCATGGACTACGATGTCCTTAAACCCAATTGACCGCAATGTCTCTAAACTAAAACGAAAGAGTGTTTGGACTCTATCGTCGGATCTAAATGATCCCAAAATCCTGTTGAGTAGATCTTAGTCTAAAATTTGACTAACGTATCCTTAACAAACGTTTGAGTTGACCTTAATCTAAAACAATACTAACGGTCCTTAAACCAACCCAAACCCAAATCTAAGAAAATACAGATTTGGACTAATCCACGCCCTATGGGCGACAACATAAATTAGTCTCCGTATACAATCCACGGGAAACAAAATACAAAACAAACACACACGACACGAAGTGAACATCTGGAGAAGGAGAAAGTGGTTACCGCGATGCGGTAGCGTAATTAACTGCAGGGGCTTGCGCCTGTAGGGAACAGCGTCCCCATAATCAAAAACCCCTCACAAACGAGGGGGAATCTGACGAAGTCTGCTACAACGGCCGCATCCGTCTAAACCTCCGATATACGGTGCCATAAATCAACTTAGCATCTTCGGAGAGGTGGACGGATAAAACCCAAATAGCATCTGCCCCCAAAATTTAGGCCAGACGTTCCAACGTCCCGGTCGCATCTTTCATCGGTGAACAGTGGTCTCCTTGATCGATCTTGACCGCTGGTCTTCCTCTGTCGAAGATGATCTTCCTGAGGGATGTGGTTCATGGCTCTAGCTCCACACTAAAAAACTAATGGAGCAACTAAGAACTCTAGGTTGCTAATCTAGAGTGTTTAGTTATGTAGTGAGTTGTTCTTAATATATATCTATCTCTCTTCCACTCTTGATTCTCAACTCATAAGATGGTAGGGTGGAAATCAAAAAGAAGGAGGATGAGCTCAAGAAAGGCTAGTAAGGAGAGATGAGGCAAATGTTGAGAATGTTTTTCATCAAAAAACAACCAAGTGTTCATCCTACATCCCCAAAAAGGAGAGTATGATATGAAGTATGGTTTTGTAAAAACCATTTTCCAAATAAAAATAAAGCAAAATAGTTTGCACAAATGAATTTTCTATTCAAGCATGGTTCTCACCATTCTCTCTTCACTACCTTTACACCTCATTTTCCATTTAAATCAATAAATGGATAAACCAAAATGAGGTGTCCACCTTCTAGAATGTTTTCCCTATAAATACGGAATACATTCAACTGTATATACATACATGTATTCGTATCAAAATACAAATACCCAAAGAGATAGAATAACACAAAGAACATAATACTAGAATATACATATCGAAATATATATACGTAAATTATTAAATCAATACCTGATTTAATAATCCGTCTCAATCCTAAGCCGGCTAGTATTATCAACCGTCCGATCGAAAGTCCAGGTAACTAGTACAATCATTCGATCGGAACCCTGCAGTATCAAAATACGGCTACTATATCATTTCTCCTGAACCAGGAAAACCCTATGTGTGGGACTCTAAAGACTCGACAGTACGCCGGCAGCGAGTTACTGGTTAAATCCATAATCACAAGCACGTCAGCGGCACTAGCTGTACATAACGGCTACCCAGGTACCTTTCGAAAAGGAAGGCCGACGAGCAAAATCATCCGGATCCCTACTGAGCCTATCTATGACAATCTCCGTACAGTCCGTTCTTTTCATCTAAGAATATCGCATATCGGGTCTAGAGGGTGGATAAAGTTAAACCCCTAATAACACGATATTTCGTGTCGGTGTGAAGCCCATCACTCACTAAGAAACTACTGATCCAATTTGGTAATTCTCATCTACCTTGGCCAAGGATTTTTGGTGATGGCCACCCGTGCACAGCGCGATATCAACCCCCAATACCGGAAGAGATGAATCCCCGACGATACGCTCACTGCCTCTATGTGGCTCGGGACTGTACCCAACTAAATCCTGTTTGCACGACTCCTTTGAGCCGTGGTAAAGTAGTAATCAAAGCACAGTGGGAACTCATACGAGTCAAATGACGATCTCAGGTCGAAGGACTAAGCTGTACTCATATCACCTGAGAACTGCTATCTGACAATAGGTATAATACCATCTAGTATGTTCCCGGCAAGTCCATACAGTGTACTCACCCTCAGTGAGCACCTGTATACGATCTTAGGTGCGAATAAACAATGGCTGTGGGACCAACCATCGCCCCTCGTCGGGGTCAATAAACGTATACACCAGTCTACTCCGGAATATCGATGCCCAATCTCGATACTCCTACGACTAGGGACATTTAAGGATGTGCTTATGGACTACCCAGCCCCCATATGTATGATCGCCATCATAACGTTGGTAGTAAAGCAAGAATCCTATGGGCTCTATCAACATGTAATAGGGATCTGTAATACCATATAATACATGTACATGATGATAAAGACAAACCAGATAGCATACTATCATTTTGAGTAAGACTGTTATACCCGTATAGGTCCTCCCTCAATCATCACAATCGCATGCCTGCAATTACAATGATTGACTTGAGGGCACTATATCCAACAAGAAGGATAATGCTAGATAATGAGATTATCTATATGATGGGATTGTATTAATTGCATTAATACAAAGTTAAATAAACATATACATTGTAGGAACCAACTTTTTATAATGAGGAAATTTTAGTCGATTCTTTTGCTTTGCATTAAGGCGTTCGGTTACAAATGTCCTGCACCTCATTCGATAAGGAAAAAGTCTTGATCCCGTCACTGGGAGTTTGCTCTTGGGTAAAAGTTTGTGATACTAAAATTGTTTTTGTAGACGTATTCTTTTGCTTTGCGTCGTGAAATTGCTTAGGAATATCCCGCACCTCATTCGATGAGGAAAAGAGTCTAGATCTCTTCACGGGGAGTTCACTCTTAAACAAAGGTCTACGCGACTATAAACTTTCAAAACCACTCGGTTCCTACGATGAGATCAAGTTCATTACGTTGATAGTTTTCTTCAAAACTAGCCGTAACCTTCTGTCATTTCAGGAAGTAGAGTACTTAGTATTCGTGCTGCATTTGTTGACTGTGTCAAGGCGTAGTGTACGGTAGCTAAGTGATGTCTTCCTGTTTGCATATTGATGCGATAGATTAGGACAGTCGTGTAACCTTGTTGACTGTGTCAAGGGTTATGCGGATGGGTCTAAATCAATCACGAAATGATGGGTTGAACTTCATTAGTAGCTTATGATTTGTTGACTGTGTCAGGGTCATAAGCCGCTAGGGGTAAAAACTAATATCGGCAGTTTCGAGTATTGAAACTTGCAATGAGATTGCATACCTTCTATGGTGGGGGTGATTTGTTGACTGTGTCAAGGTTACCGCTCCATGATAGTTTGGATCCCGATTTCTTCTGTGAGTAATTGTTACTATCGGGAGACTTTCTATACAAAATTCAGGCTAGTTCTCTTTTTTAGGGTTTGAAGGATAATTTGACAGAACAGTGTGAGCCATCCTGATTAGATAAATACACCAATCTAATGTAGGTTAGAGTGCACACACAGTGTTTCTTTTCTCTCTCTTGCAGCGACCCTAGACTCACCTTAAACTAAGACTTTTTAACCAAGTTGACCGACCTTCCTTCCAAATCGACTGCTTTGGAATGTCTGGATTGCCTTAATCCATGATACAGTCACATATGTCCTCACATATCCTACTTCCCCTTCTGCTAACTCTAGAACCCTCCGTATTCGGTATAGAGATCCATATTGTTTGGAAGGCCATCGTATAGTTAGGTATGAACACGATGAAACTGTTTCAGGTTGAGGATGGCCACTGGTTCTAGATTAAATGAATTATTCGTTTTTCTATCCCTCTTATTTTATCTTGATCTCAAGAACTCCTTACATATAAGGAGTGTATACCAGTTACGCTTATTAGATAGTCTTCTTCCAATCCCGAAGCTGGTGCTGAAGGAATGAAAAGGAGAAAACCAACTAGCATATGTTCGGTACATAAGAAGGTAAGATGAAGAGACATCAAAATGGGTTGAAGTGATAAAAGAAAATTGCGACTACTGTCATGAAGTTTGGCAATGAAAAAGGCAATACTGAGAATACTCGACTAACCCTACTGAAACATTTTTTGATGTTTCAGATTTCGCGTGCGTCTGTGTTTTGAGAAACTATTTCTCAATAAACTCTAACTCCTGGGTATATAGATACCGGATTAGAATCCCACTTCTTTAGGGCATTACAGATGCTGAGAAGGAGCAAAGAATTGAGAATGGATGATTTTTTCCCTCGATGTCGGTTTTCGGAGCAATTGTTGCTATTGAGGAAAATCATCTGGTTTTGCCTAAACAGTAATCTTTTGGTTTCTTATTAACCAAAAAATGTTTTTCAATTAACAGCCCACGGAAAATGAGTTGGTGAACTCTAGGGACATATACATATTGATGTATGTTGTCCAATGTCCATACGGACAAGGGGTTGATTCTAGGTATTCCATATTGAGAATGTGATTCTCTCTTAGATTGCTCATCCGCGGGTGCGCTCCATGATGAGTAATGTTGTGTTGCCTTCTTCAATTTTGGGGATGCATTAAAAATAGATGCATAACAATTGATACTAGTTCCACCTAAACAAGTGCCTCTTTTCTATATGTGATATATAATAGTGTTCATCTTAAACTTGTTAAGATATGGGTTATCCGGTTTGTGTTTAAAACCATAATCCAGATTAAATCGAGGTACGTTTCAGAAATAACAGTATGTGGGTTATCCCAAGATTTCATGAGGGATAGCTTCTACCATTTTTTCAAGTTCAGAAATGTTTTGTTCTTGACTCGCCACATCCTTGATTAAGGAATTTCTTACAAAAGAAATTAGTGGGAGTATGGTAGAACTGGAAATGGTTCCTGAACCACAAACAGTTACCGAAAGTTTAGTAGAACCTGATGATCAAATTGACCCTGACAGACCATAGCTACTCAGCAGATTTAGTGGGTGACCTCTGCCACCTGAGAGATACTTCGGTTTTCTCATAAACAGAGAAAAGGAGGCTTGCATCATGTGATGATGACCCTACTAGTTATCAGAATGCCATAAGAAGTGGTGACTTCCGACTGATGGCTGGATGCCAAGTTATCCAAGTTGGACTCCATGCACTACAACAAATTATAGACTTTGTTGTGTGCTCCTGAAAGGGGTAAAATCCATAAGAAGCAAGCAGATCTTTTGAGATCAGTGCAAATGGAAAGGTATTAACCTAATAAAGGATAGACTTGTAGTATATAGTATTCATCAAATACCCGATGTGGATTGTGATAATACTGTTATTTCAAAGTCTGTGCTGAAGTCCATACAGATAAAATTTGTCATTGTTGTTTTCATGACTATGATATCTGGTATGAGTATGATTATAACGTCTTTCTAAATTGGATTTAGAAATGCACGTGTATATAACTCTATCAGAGGGTTGTCTTAGTCAGTAGGACCAGCAGATAGTGTGAAAATTGCTTAAGTCTATTTGTAGACAAAAGCAGGCATAGCGGAGGTGGATCATCTACTTTTGATACAACGGTCAAAGTTTTTGACTTTATCAAAATAAGATATGAACAAGATATTTGTAAGAAAGTTGTATGGAGTACTGTCAGATTCTGCATACTGATGTGGATAACATATTCTTAATCGTAAGTGATATTCCTATACTACGAATCAGTCAAACGTTGGTAGTCACTTTAGCTTCTCTTTTTGTGGATTATACATATGTCAATGATTCTGGTGACTAAGTCTATAGAGTTAGACCTGGTAAGGGTTTTGAGATTATCCCAATTCTAGTGTAATGACACCATTTTAAAGTGGTTTAGAATGGAGGACTCCTAGTGAGGCAATGTACCCACAGGTAATAGGGTTACTCTCTTTAAATGATGTCTCTCGGGACTGATGAAGAGAGAGACGCGCATGAATGACATTTGACATGCTTCAGCAGTAAGGTCAATCATGCGATGTTAAATACCGGACCAGATATTGCTTTTACACTTGGTGTAGTAAGCAAACATTAATCTAATCCTGAAGAAACATAGGAAGAAGTGAAGAGCATATGCAATGTTCTTGGTGTATGGTAATAGTAGACTCTTTTCAGGACGCAATTACCGATTCTAGCTTCCGTAGTAATAAGGGTGATAGAGTATCTGTCATGAGTCATTAGTTTTACCTTTTTATGAGGAGCAATGTATTAGAAGAGTTCCAATAGAGATACTGGAGTAGTCAACGCGCTAGATGCTGATTGTGAATCAGCAGAGGATACATCCTATGTATTTGTTTGGATAAATATGTTTATTTGTGAACAAGGTCCCATCAACTATCCAAACAGTAGTCTAACGTAAGTATCACTCATTTTCGGGAGCTAGTTGATCTCCGTGAAGTTGAGATTCAGAGAGATATAGTTAGAAACATATTAGAGGATCCACTTACTGACACTATTTCTCAAACACGGTTTGCAAAACTATTAGTACAGAAGTTGGGTATGCAGTAGCACATGAGATGTGTGCATACGATACCGCAATTATTGGCCTTCAGTGCAAGTGGGAGATTGTTGGATATTGGTGCCTCAAGGCAATTATCGTAGTTGCGGGAATGCAATTACCGAATTCGAGGAAGCTCTATACCAAGAATAGTCTTACTCGAGATGATAGTGTGCTATTTGGTTTGTCTTTATCTATCATATTAATGCAAGATACTAGTTATCACGTATCGCAAATACATGAGATAAAGCCCATAAGATCTTTGCTTGACTACCAGGATTATGATAAGGATCATACTAGTGGGGCCTGGTAGTTTATAAGCACATCCAAAAATGTCCATAGTCATAGGAGTATCAAGACTGGGCATCGGTACTCCAGTTTAGACTAGTGTATACGTTTCATGACCCTGTACAGGGCGATAGTTGTTCCCATAGCCATTGGTGTTTGACACTGATAATTGTATACAGGTGCTCATTGGATGAGTTACACTGGACGAACTCACCGAGAACTTCTAGTTGGTATTACACCAATGTCAGATAGCAGTTCTCTGGTGACATGAGCACAGGGTAGTCCCTAGACCTGAAATCGTCACAGTGTCTCGTGTGTGTTCCCACTGTACTTTGATTACTACCCTACTGCGGCTCTATTGAGGTGCGCAAACAGGTTTTAGTTCGGTACAGTCCCGAAGCATATGGAGGCAGTTAGCGGTCGAGGGAATTCATCACTCCCGATATTGGGAGATGATATCGCACTGTGCATGATACGACTATAACCAGAAGTCCGTGGCCACGGCAGTAGAGATAAACTGGTAAGTGTTACCAGTTGTATCTCTTTGGTTGTGAGTCCTCTGTCAGCACGACTTATCGGGTTATTGGGGGTCTGACAGATTCCACTCCCTATACCCGGTATGTGATACTCATTGACGAAGAGACCGGACTGTATGGTGACTGTCACTTATAGACTTTGTTGGGTCCGGATGAGTTCTCCCGTCGACTGGTCTTTATCTTGCTCATATCTGGGTAGACGTTACGTACAGCTAGTACCACTGACGAGCTTGTGGGTTAACCTGAAAAGGGGTTGAATCTAAAAGTGTTTCAGATTCAATCGGATACGATCCTATATAACCTATTGCCAGCGTATTGACAGGTCTTTAGAGTCCCGCAACGAAAGTGCCTACCCGGGCAAAACGCGATGCGGCGTACATATAGGGATACGTACATGAGTTCGATAAAACATGTATATTGGATATACATGTTCAATCGGACGAGTGTTATACTACCCGGTTTCAAAGCTGGAATACCAAGTCAAGTGTTGACTTAATAATCGTATTAATGATACGGTTTCTAGTATAGTGTATATGGTACACACACACTCTACAGTATATGATACCGAGAAGATATTGATGGCATTTCGTGTATGTGATACATAATGTGTACATGTATAGGATTCATGTACTAATACTTATTTAATATATATATATATATATATCAAATATATATATATATATATTTGATATATATATATAGATATATATATATCAAATATATATATATATATATATGAATCCCACCATTATGAATTATGTATAAATAAATATACAAATATATATATATATATAAATGTATATATATCTTTATATATATATTAATGTGTGTGTGTGTATATATATATTATTATATATTTAATATATTTAATTAGGTGGTAGGGCCCACCCTCTCTCTTATGTGTTGACACACACATTAAAGAGAGTGGGGAGTGGGGGTATGTGTCATTATACATGACATGGTTCGAAAAATAATATGACAATTCATTTTTTTCAACACAAGCCATCACAAAAAGAAAACATCTTCTTCTTCCTCATAACAAGAGCTTGAGCTCACTAGAAAAATGGCAAGTGTTGCCATGGTGAGGGTTTGCAAAAAGTAGAAAGTACCCATTGTTCGCATCGCTTTCCTCCACGCCTAGCAAGCCTCTGGAGTAAATTACTCCAACCGATGATGGAGTTAGAGCCCGGGCAGTCTGCTTTCAACGCGAATCATCTATGGCGAGGCAGTCGGCATGCAGACGCATTCGGGAGCTCACGAAGTTTAGATGGGGTCTTCCTGGATCAGCCAGACACGCTACAAAGGTTGTAGCACCTCTGAAACTTTTCTCTTACTCTTTATTTTTTGCTAGAAACTAGTGCTTGAACGATTTTGGCGTACGGTCGATCATACTTCAACAGAATTTTTGTTTTCCGACCATTCCTGCTTCTGTTGCGTGCACGCGCGGAGCGCGTCCGTCCTTACAGATTCCTAGCCACAGGTAGCATGGTTGGCTCTGTCATGTGCTATAGTTACGTATCTTGGGAAGCTGGGCATGACAATGATGGCTGAAAAATTCTCCATAAAGGATTTGAGAGCTGCCAAGAAAATTCTGGAAATAAAGATCATAAGAGATAAGAAGCACCAAAATCTGTGGTTATCGCAAAAGGACTACGTGGAAAAGGTTTTGAAACGATTCAACATTGATAAGTTAAATCCAGTGAGTACGCCTTTAGTGAAGCACTTCAAACTCAGCAAGAAGTTGTGCCCGACAGCTCAAGTGCAAAAGAATGAAATGGCGCGAGTACCATATGCATCTGCGGTGGTGAGTTTGATATATGTGATGGTGAGTACGAGACCATATATTACACATGCAGTGGGAGTTGTGAGAAAGTACATACAAAACCCAGGAAAGGAATATTGGAATGTGGTGAAGTGGATATTGAGATATCTCAGGGAAACGTCTAGTCATTGCTTATGTTTCGGGGGTGACTCTCTAAAGGTGCAAGGTTATGTTGATACAGAATACTCGGATGATCAAAATAGTGGGAAGAGCACAACGTGGTATGTATTCACAGTTGGGGGAACAACGGTTAGTTGGGTCTCTCAGTTACGGAAAGTTGTGGCATTGTCAATGACGGAAGACGAATATGTGGCCATCATGGAAGCCAGCAAGGAGTTGATATGGTTGCAAGGGTTACTCGAAGAGTTGGGTAAGAAACAAGAATTCAACACCTTGTGGAGCAACAGCCAAAGTGCGATACACTTGGCCAAGAACGCAGCAAATCACTCTCAGATGAAGCACATCAAAGTACGGTACCATTTCATATGCATAGCATTGGAAAATGGTGAGTTGACACTATACAAGATCATGGGAGAAAATAATCCTACGGATATGTTCACCAAGGTCGTAGACAGAAATAAGCTGTATTTCTGTTGCAGGTTTGTGAACCTCTCTATGATGATTTGATAAGGAGAGAGTAGATAGCGGAATCGTGTGAAGTCTACTAGTGGTGGGAATCAAGGCGGAAGAATCTCCTAGTGGGAGATTGTTAAAATTGTGGAGTATTCTTCCGGCAGACGTTTGAAGTAAGAGATGCAGACGTCTAAACATGCACCAAACTCATGTCAGAAGAGCAGAGCAATGCTATACATATGATGGAAAGGATGCAGACGTCTGGGCCAAGTCTTAGCCAACAAAAGAGCGTGGCCAAACGTCCGGGGCAGACGTCTTGAGAAGCTGAAGCCCAATCTATAGCAACAACAGAGGTCTAATAGCAAGGGTGCAGACGTCTGTCCAATGAGATAGATCAGAAGCAAAGAGAAGGCAAACGTCTGACCACGTCTGGTTCAGACGTCTGTTATCGGGATTTCTGTGCGAACCGAATATTAAGTATTTGGATTTATCTCTTATTTTAAGTAGGATTAGGGTTTGCCTGTATATAGTGATCTCTCCTATGTTATATGTGCTGCCAATTTGAGAGACTGTTGTATAGAGAGAGGGTGACAGCTAAGATCTAGAGAGATTTGAGAAAAATCTCCTAGGGTTGCTCGTGTGTATAACTTGATTTCAAGATCTAGTAGACTATTGCTGATTCTAGTCTGCCAGGGACTAGCCATACAGTGGGTGAATCTCGTTAACAAATCTCTTGTTTTTGGTTTGTGTGATTTATTCTTGTTCTCGCTTTATTATTGTTTTTTCGTTGTTTATTTGCGTTGATTGCTTTGATTGGTCATAGCATTGTTTTGTGTACTTCTTTCTTCGCTTTATCCGCAACAAGCACGTCTTCAAAATCATCTTTTTATTCATATGCCGATGCTCTTAGGCATGATGCTAAGTTACTGAATCATGATAAGTGTTTTAGTTCTCTGCATACTAAGATTACTTATAAAACTATGAAAAATTGTTTTAAATGTGGCTAAAATGACCACCTTGTTGCTGCCTGTAGAAAATATTTGCCTATTTGCTACATCTGTGGTTTATCTGGTTATCTTGCAAGAAATTGTACCAAGAACATGAAAACTCATGTTGCTAACAAGTTTGTTGAAAATTTTCCTCCCCTCCCCTATCACAAGAAGGAGATTCACATTCCTGTAAATAATGTTAGGGGATCCTTGTTTAAATATGATTCTTTAGCTATCTTACAAGTAAATGGTCAAATTTTTTTTAGTAATGAATGTATTCTTAATAAGTTCTCTTCTAACTGGAGAGGATGCTAAGGATTGGTTAATTAAAAAGCTTAGTGAACATCTATTTGTGATACACTTGCCTGCCCTGTTGGGGATGGAGAAGCTGATGCATGGAACAATTTGCACGACAACGATCATGAACACGCCACGCAATAAACAACGAAAAGACAAATTAATAACGAAGCGAGAATAACTAAATAAGAATCACAAACCAAACAAGAGGGGGATTTGTTAACGAGATTCACCCACCGTATGACTAGTCACCGGCAGAGCGGAATCTGCAATGTCTACTATAATCTTGAATCAAGTACACCACGAACAAACCTTAGGAGATTTCTCTCAAATCATTCTAGATCTAAGCCATCACCCTCTCATATAATGATCTCTCTTCTATTTGGCTATACATAAAACATATAAGAGGTCCCTATTTATACAAACCAATTTCCTAATTAAGAAACTACCATAATTAAGAAACTGCAATAAGACACTCCGTAATTAAGAAACTACCATAATTAAGAAACTTCCATGAGACGCTCCTTATTTAAAAACTTCCATAATTATGAAACTACCATAAGACTGTCATGCCCCGCTTCCCAAAAGAGCGGTAACGGCATGTGACAAGCCCGCGACATATTTAATCCGAGAAGGTCATTTCCCGAAACAAATACGCTAAGCGTATATAAGCAATATAAAATGACAAGAAAAGACATGATAATGAAAATCCAACTTTATATATTTACATTCCCAACTTTCACAAGTTTCAAACTGAATACATGATGTCTGAAAACAAAGATGCATAAAAGAAAGTTCCTAAACAGGTAGCATACAAGAAGTAAAAGTTGAAAAGAAAGAACTAGTAGCCGGTCTGCTCCGCAAGCTAAGAGTAATCCTCCTGACTCGGTTCGATCTCCTCAATCTCTAGATTATCTGATGAACATTCCAAGGAAACAAAGAAATGGGTGGAATGTCTGTCAGCAAACTTACGCTCGGTAAGTCCCCAAGAAAGGTGGGATGTGAAAGTATACAAATGAATATGCAAGATGACATGTGATATAGTATGAATGGAAATAAAACATGAACAAGTATAACATGATAATGTTAATGACAACTATGTAAGCATGGCAATATAACATGAGCATAGTAAACAAGTAAAACATGACCGTGGAGTATAGGTATAGTGAACATGAAATGGATGTAAGTGTCCTAAAGGGTCTCTACAAGGGTAAAAATAACTAACGTGAGTTCAAATATGAATGTCAACCAATCTTAAGAGTATTCTCAAACCCAAGGCTATCGTTCAGAGGTAAAGAATCACGGGCCCAAAATAGCGGGACTTCAATTGTTATTGAAGTATTCCAAACCCAACAGGCTATCATCCAGAGGCTTGGAAACACGGACCATCATTCATGAATTCGTGATTTGTACCATTTCAGTCCGGTACCATAGCAATATGATTTGTACCGTTTCAGCCTGGTACAACAGTAATATGATTTGTATTAATAGGACTCATGAGATTCCGTTGGAGTCATACTCAAACTACCCCAGTACCCTGTGTTTATTAGTTTATGATTAATGTTATGAGTCTTGATAGAAATCATAAATACAAAAGGTAATGTATGATATCAAGTTTTCAAGATTGAGTTCATATAGTCATGTCAAGTGCAAATTATGCCAATTGTATTCATGGTTCGTGTCAAATTGGTTCAAGTGTACATACTGGGTTCAAGTATTCATGATTGAGCCATGTCAAGATCAAGTCAATTCTAACATACAATGATTTAATCACAAGTCATATAAATAAAAATAAATAAGTAAGCACAGAACATGATATGAGATAAGTATACAAGTAACGTCGAAAATAATGTTGTAAATATGTGATATGTACGACTAGTTAATCAAGTCATTTGAAATCAGAATATAAACGAAAACATAGCCTTAAGTGTTATGCACATTTGAGTTCCAGTCTCACCTAAATACGACTACCGGTTTGGGAGATATAAATGTTTTCTTATCGGCGCGCAAAACAGATCAGAATCTGTTCAGTACCGTCACATATTCTTAAAACGCAGTTTGAGTTAAATTCTATCGGGTTTCAGATTACAAAAATTATTAGAAAATTGTAGGTCTTTCAGATTAATTATCCAAAACACTAAGATTTGTGCGATTTAGATTTATGAAGTTCTAATTATGATCGTTTTAACATCAGCGTTTAAAAAGAGAAATTCAGTTTCTGGACAGCAACTATATGTTATATTACAAAGCCTATATCGAGTTGTTTCATGCATTTCTAAGTAATATAATATACAGGAAATTATAGTTCTATCAATTATCCATCTACATATCTAAAGTTTGTCATGAACAGACATCGGGAGTTCGAGTTATGTCCTATTTAAAAACGGTGTGCCAATCAGGACAGATTCTGTCCAGATTCATCGCTTAATATTGTAAAGCGGTTTTCTATATTTTACGTCGGTTTTAAGTAAGAACTTAAAACTAATAAAATCTATATCATTCGATGTAGATGTTTAAAACATCTGAAAACACTTAATTTGAATCAACTATTACAGAGTTATAGTCTCTCTAAGAAGACCTTTATTGGCAGTTTTCTGGTTTTAAAACAGTGAATAAAAAATTATGTAACTCCTAAACCGTTATTCGGTTCGATCTAAAATTTTTACAGCGTGTACACAAAAATATATTCTATAATACTTAAATTTCATGAAATTACCAGAAGTAAAAATTAATTTCTAAAAAATTATTTTAAAGATAAAGGTATTGATATGTATACAAAAATCGGCAAGAAGATTAACTAGTATTTGTATGCAAACTTCTCTTTTTCTTTTAATAAGCAAACCGATTCCATGAGACATCGTAGATTTATTATGGAATGAAATTTATGTTCTCACAACTCATAATAAACATTCGTAGTCATGAACAAAGAATTGAAAACATTTTAATTTGAACAAGAGGCAATAAGGTATTATTAAACCATATAAAACCGTATATATCTAGACTTATGTATATGTATATGTTTATATTTATCTTCTCTTACGGATTACGATATGAAAAGAATAGCGGGTTCACGAGGTATGACTGAGGAGAATAAATAGATAGAGGGAGGGAGGGAGAAGGGGCTTACAGCTTGTGTGAGTCGGTATAACAATCGGCTCGCCATTTTAATAAAATGCTCAACCGAGTCTTCGAAGGTTAATGGAACCTGTGCTTCTCTAAGTTCAAGAGGAAAGAGATTTTATTTTGTGTTTTAGAATTGATGAAAAAGAAATGGCTAAGGTGGGATGAAGAAGAGATGAAGAGATATTTGTATTAAAAGAAAATTGAAACTTTTCATAATAATTTTACTTAATTATAATCTATAACCATCCTAATTATGTTGGGAGTTAAAAGGAAGATGAAATGAAAGGTCTCATTTGTAGGTTATGAGAAGGATAAAAATTGATAGAAAAAATAATTGCAAAAATAGGGATTTGAACATGTAACATATGGAATAACAATACAAGGATTTAACCAATGTGCTACAAGGTTGTTTATGCACAAATTTAACAAGTATTAAATATATTACGTTGCTTAACAAGAAAGTGGGCTATTAGGCTCATAGTTTTATAAAAGAAAATGAAAATGAAAATGAAAATGAAAATGAAATTGGATTTGAGTTATGTGATGGGTTAGTTCTTGTGTTTAATTTTAAAAAAAGATGTTAAAATTTAGTTTTAAAAAAACGTGTTTGGGAAAAATAGATAGAATAATAAAATAATATATTTAATAAAAAATAAAATATACAGAAAATACTAAGAATAAATAGATAAAATATTTTACTAAAGAAATAAAATATGAAGGTAAAGTAATATTGGGGTCGTTACAAAGACACTCTTTAATTAAAAAACTTTGGTTTTGGTAAAATCTGATATGGTTTTTGTGCACATCCAGACATCTGCCTGAAGTTTCTCCATAATTTCAACAATCTCGTACTTGGAGATACTTCAGCCTTAATTCCCAACGCTAGTAGACTTCACACGACTCTGCACTACTCTCTTCTCATCAGATTTTCATGGAGAGATTCACCAACCTGCAACAGAGATCCATCTTATTTCTGTCGACGACCTTGGTGAATATATCCGCTGGATTCTTTTCTCTCGCGATCTTCTGCAGTGTCAACTCGCCCTCTTCTACCGCTATGTGTATGAAGTGGTACCGCACCTTGATGTGCTTCGTCCGAAAGTGATATGCCGCATTCTTCACCAAATGTATCACACTTTGGCTGTCGCTCCACAAAGTATTGAAGCCTTGATTTTTTCCCAATTCTTCAAGTAGCTCTTGCAATCATATCATCTCCTTATTGGATTCCGTGATCGTCGTGTATTCAACCTCCGTAGTCGACAATGCTACCACCTTTTGCAATTGAGAGACCCAACTCACCGCCGTTCTCCCAACTATGAATACATACCCTATCGTGCTCTTCTCATTATCTCGATCTCCTAAGCAGTCCGCATCAACGTAACTTTTCACCTTTAGAGAGTCACCCTCGAAAAATAAATAGTGACTTGACATACCCCATAGATACCCTAACATCTACTTCACCGCATTCCAATGCTCCTTTCCCGAGTTTTGCATATACCTGCTAACAACTCTCACTGCATGTGCAATATCTGGTCTCGTACTTGTAAGGTCCTAGTGTTCATACCGTAAGACTCGCGGCCAAGACGGAAGCGAAAACGAAAACTTTTATGCAAGCACTAGAGACTAAAACCTTAGAATCAATTCCAAATATTAAACCAGCAAACACAAGAGAACAAAACTAGAAGTTTAGGGGGCTAGCTACCTTTGTAGCGTGTCCGCCTAATCGCGGAAGACCCCTACGAACCTCCATGGATTCTAGCTAGGTTCCGAAGACATCGGGAATAAGCTTACAAGCCGATCGACCTTGCCGAAAATGATCCACCAAGGGAGTTCGAATTCAAGCTCTAGCTTCACACTAAATGAACAAGTGAAGCAATTAACACTCCAAGCTTGATAGGAATAGGGTGTTAGTGATGTAGTAGTGATGAATCACTTGATCTCTTTCTTTTTCCTTTTCTTTTCTATATGGAAACTTAACATAAGAGAAGAAAAGAAGAGAGGATGAGAGGAAATGAGTGTAGAATAAATTTTAAGGCAAATCCTCTCTCCCTCTTACGCTTATCCTTTTGTGAAGTGGTGGGTGGAATTATGACTCACTAGTGAGAGTTATAAGCCCACACACTTCACCTAGTTTCCAAGTTAGAATAGAAAAAGAGTTTGTATAAATACACACACACACACATACAAATATACATACACTCAAATATGTATCTAAATACATATATCTGTATTCGTACAAATACCCGTATTCGTATAAATACCCTTATTCGTATCAAAATCCAAATACTATATTTGTATAAATACCCATATTTGAATCAAGATACAAATACCCGTATTCATACAAATATCCATATTTGTATAAATAACCGTATTCGTATTTTTATACAAATACTCGTATTTGTATAAAAATACGAATACCAAAAGAGAGAAAATGAGAGATATAATACTGTCTCACAATGATCCGGCTATCTTTCAAACCTGCTAGTATTATCAAAATGTCCGGTTAAAGTACGTGCATCAAGTACACGTATTTAATCGAAGCCCCATACATACCAAAATACGCACACTACATCGTTTTGCCTGAACTGGAAAACCCTTTGTGTGGGACTCTAAAAACTCGACGATATGCTGGCGGTAATTAATGAATATAATCCATAACCATAAGTACGTCAGTGGCACTAGCTGTACGTAACGGCTACCCAGGTATTAAACGAAAGGAAGGTCGAAAAGCAAGCCCATCCATACCCCTACTGAGCCTGTACGTGACACTCACCGTATAGTCCGGTCTTTTCATTTAAGAGTTTTACATACCGGGTCTAAAGGGTGGATAACATCAGACCCCTAATAACCCGATAAGTCGTGCCAGTGTCAAACTCATCACTTATCGAGAAACTACTGATCTCCTATCAGTAAATCTTATCCACCCTAGTCAGAAATTTATGGTGATAGTCAACCGTATACAGCGCGATATCGACTCCCTATACCGGGAGAAACGAATCCCTTCCGATCGCTCACTGCCTCTACGTGGCTTGGGACTATATCCAACTAAAACCTGTTTACATGACTCGGTAGAGCCGTGGTAGGGTAGTAATCTAAGTACAGCGGGAACTTACACGAAACAAATAATGATCTTAGGTCAACAGACTACCGTACTCATGTCACCATAGAACTACTATCTCACGATAGATATAATACCATATAGAAGTTCTCGGCGAGTCCGTCCGGTGTACTCACCTCCAGTGAGCACCTGTATACAATCTTAGGTGCAACACATTAATGGCTATAAGACATGCTATCGCCCTTCGTCGGGGTCTAGAAATGTATAAACTAGTCTATTCTGGAATATCGATGCCCAGTCTTGATACTCCCATAACTATGGACGTTTAAGGATGCGCTTATGGACTACCCAGCTCTCACAAGTATGTTCGCCATCATAACTCCGGTAGTCAAACAAAGATCCTATGGGATTTATCATTATATATTCGCGACACTTAATAAAACCATACACATATATGATAAAGACAAACCAGACAGCATACTCTCATCTCGAGCAAGATTGTTCTTACCGTATAGGTCCTCCTTTAATTACCATAATTGTCTACCTGCAATTAAAATAATTACACTGAGGGCGCTATATCCAACAATCTCCCACTTGCACTTAAAACCAATTATTGCGGTATCGCATACTCACTACTCGTGTGCTACTGAATACCCAACTTCTCCACTAACAGTTTCACAAAGCTTATTTGAGAAACATCTGTATTCGAAAAATAGCCTTAGTGAGTGGATCCTCTATAATATTTTTATCTTAATCTCTCTATTTCTCAACTTCATAGAGATTAACTATCTTCCGAAATGAGTGACACTCTGCCTTAGAATTTGTCTGGATGCATGATGGGACCAAGTTCATAAATAAACACTTTTATCCAACAAACTTCTTGGACTGTATCCTCCGCTGATCATAGTCAGCATTATGTGCCTTGTCTGCTTCACTATTCCTCTTGGAACCCAATCCAACACACTGCCCCTCAGAAGAGGGTAAACTTATAACTCTGACAGCCACTCTGTCATCCAGGTCACCTTGGAAGCCAGAACCGGTAACTGCCTCCTATAAAGGCTGCCATTACCATACACCAAGAACATCCTCTTATGTTCTTCACTACATCCCTTTTTTTCTCCAGGATTGGATTAATATCTGTTTACTACAACAAGTGTAAAAGCAACATCTGGTCTGGTATATGACATCATTTGATTGACCTAATTGCCAAAGCAATTGAAATGTTATTCACGCAAGTCTCTCTCTTCATCAGTCTAGAAGAAATCTCCTTAGAGAGGGTGACTCCATCACATGCGGGTACACAACCACGCTAGGAGTCGTCCATTCTAAACCCCTTTAGCATGGTGTCCAGGTACCTTGATTGGAACACTTTCCAAATCTAGATCTATCAACACAGATCTAGTTATCGGAATTCTCGATATATTATCCATATCATCTGTAGAGAAATACCTGTGACAACCATAGTTTGATTGATTGTAGTATAAGAACATCACTTCCTATCAGGAGTATGTCATCCATGACAGTACTCCCTACATCTTTCTTACCAGATTCATCTGTTGTTTTGATAAAGTCAAACACCTTGACTGTTATATCAAAACAGATGATCCAACTTCTCTATGCTTGCTTTAGTCTATAAATAGACATAAGCAACTTGCACACTTTCTGCTGCTCCCACTGACTACGATAACCTTCTGACAGATTCATCTACACATGTACTTCTAAATTACCATTTAGAAAAATGTTATAGTCATCCACATGCCAGATCTTATAGTCATGAATAGGAGCAGTGGCAAGTAGGGTCATCATTACTATGATGCTGACCTTCCTGTCACCGTCTACGAGAAAACCGAAGTATCTCTCGGGTGGCTGAGGTCACCTACAAAAAATCTGCGGGGTGGCTAATGGTTTGTCGGGTCCAATTGAATCTCTAGGTCCTATTTAATTTTTAGTAACCGTTTGTGGTTCTAGAATCACTTCCAGTTCTACCATACTACCACTAATTTCTTTTGCAAAGAAGTACTTTTTATAAAAATATGGCGAGTCAAGAACAAACCAATTTTTGATCTTAAAAATGGTAGAAGATAAACCCTTGCTAAAGTTTGGGATTTCCCACAAACTGCCATTACTGAAACATACCTTCAGTATATCCAGAGTCTTCTTTTAAACAGAAATCGGAAAACTCTATATCTTAACTATATCAATATATGCAACCCTTCTATATCCATATAGAATCAAAGGCACTAATTTAGATGGAACCATATTCAATTTGCAATTAGCTGTTTCCGGTGCATATACCTAAATGGAAGAAGGCCACATAACATTACTCATCAAGAAGTGCATCCGCGGATGAGTAATCTGAGAGAGAGAATCAAATTCTCAATATTACTACAACGGAATATATAGCATAAGTATCTATATTTCGATCACTTCGAAGAATCGTGATACTTCCAACATTTGGTGCTCTACTTTATTCTAATACCCTATGAACTTCTCAAAAATTTTGGACCTTGCATTTCAACAAAGGCATGTCTAAAACCAGATAACACACAGGTAAACCGGAATGAAGTAAGAGTACCAACCCCTTATCCATTAGGACACCGGACAACATACATTACCATGTATAAGTCCCAAGATTTCAATAACAAATTCTGTGTGTTATAAGTTGAAAAACTGTATTTTGGTTAAGAACGTCGATCCCGTTATTCAATACACCTTACCTTATCCTCGACCGATAAAGGTAAATGTCCAAAACATATTTTCAAAATTTATATCTCACTTTATTAAATGAAGATACAGATATATCATTTTAAAAATTGGTGCATAACAACGATTATTCAAAATCAAAAGTTTGCCGTTAGGCCAAACCAGGTGATTTCACCAATAGCACCAATTACTACAAATTCCAATATTCAGGATCAAATCACCCATTTCCCAATATTCTACCCCTTCTCATCATCTGTAACGCCCTATAGATGTGGGATTCTAATCCGGTATACATATACCTAGAATTCAAAGTTAATTGAGAAAACAGTTTTCAATAACAACCGTACCAAAAAAACTGAAACATAAAATGATTCAAGAAGGTGGCCGGGTATTCTTAATAATGCCTTTTCTACTGTCCAGATTTATGACATTAGTTTCAATATCCTTTGCCCTCATCTCAATTTGTCACGCCTCGCTTCCCAGTAGACGGAAGCAGGTACATGACGAGTCCCGCGATATATTTATTTCGAGAAGATCCTTTCCCGGAATAAATATGCTAAGCGTAATTGAGAAATATAAAATGACAAGAAATTAACATAAGATTTAAACTTCAACTTTATTTACATTCGAACTTGATACATTTACAATACATGAGTTCAACCGAAAAGGAAATATATGAAAAGAAATGTCTAAACAGGTGGCATACATAAACTGAAAGAAAAAGAATAACTAGTTTAGGCCTCAGTCGCGATCTAATCGTGCTCCTCCTCTGTGGTGTCCACCTCCTCAGTCTCCACAGTATCTGACGAACATTTCAAAAAACAAAGATGGGTGGAATGCCTGTCAGCGAACTTTCACTCGATAAGTCCCCAAGAAAAAGGGGTGAAGTATAAAAGTATAATGACAAAGAATAAATGGATATCATGAAGCAATGGACTATAAGATATAGTGTTTAAACATGTCATTTAATATAAGCATGGCAATTCTATTTAACATAAAGTTCTATATATCATGGTAAAGTAATATTGTCATGCCCCGCTTCCCAAGATATGTAAACACGGCACGTGATAGAGCCAACCATGTAACCTGTGGCTAGGAATCATCCCTCCACAGTCATATTACGGCTTTCTATCGGATATCAAGAACAGTAAAATATATAATCTAGCTAACACATGTCCATCTGCCACAATAAATAAAATCAAGAAATAGGTGTAATAGAAACGAATCAAGATCCAATAAACAATAGTATCTGAATCACGTCCCAATATGGGCTCACATTAATAAAAATAAAACTGCTGAAATAAATAAACTAATCATCTTTAAACTAAATAGCTAGCTCATCATTGCTCTGCTTGATGGCCAAAGTACTCCTGTTCAGCTTGCGATAAAGGCAGAAGAACTGGGCCATGCAAAACCCAGACGTCAGTGCGTCATAAACATCAAAAGATTAGTAATAACCAGGATAGAATAATGTGATTATGTTAGTAATATGTATGCCCTAGAGGCCATTATTGTATGATATAGTAGATACTTGGACATATATATGGAGGACTTTCTTACTCGATATGATAGTATACTATCTGGCTGTCTTTATCTTAACATGTTCACTGGTATTATTATACCGTCTCTCATATACATGTTGATAAAGCCCTTAGGATGTTAGCTTGACTACCAGGACTATGATGCAGATCATACTACTTGGACATGGGTAGTCCACAAGCACATCCTTCAATTGTTCCCAGTCGAGGGAATATCGAGACAGGGTATCGATATTCCAGAGTAGACTAGTGTGTACGTTTCTTGACCCTGTATAGGGCGATGGTTGATCCTATATCCATTGGTGTTTGACATCAAAGATTGTACACAGGTACTCATTAGAGAATGGGTATACTGAACAGGACTCGCCGAGAACTCCTAGATGGTACTATACTTATCGTTAGATAGCAGTTTTCTGGTGACACTGGTTTAGGTTAGTCTGTAGACCCGAGATCGTCATAGAGTCTTGTGTGGTTCCCACTATGCTTTGATTTCTTCCCTACCACGGCTCAAAGGAGTCGTGCAAACAGGTGGATTTTGGGTACAGTCCCGAGTCACATGGAGGCAATGAGCGATAGGAGGGGATTCGTCTCTTCCGATATTGGGAGTTGATGTTGCCCATGCTCGATTGGCTATAACAGTAAGTCCCTGGCCAGGGCTGTTGATGAGATTTACTGGTAAGTGTTATCAGTAGTTTCTTTTACCGTTATAGGCCTTACATCGGCATGACTTATCAAGTTATTGGGGTTTGACGATTCTACCCCCAGACTCGATATGCGACATATCAGACGAAGAGACCGGACTGTACGGTAAGTGTTACCTATAGGCTTCATGTGAGTTTGGACAAGCTTGCTTGTTGATCTTCTATTCGCTCAATACCTGGGTAGCCGTTATATCCAGCTAATACCGCTGACGGCTTGTGAGCGACTGATACTGCTGGCGTATTGACGAGTCTTTAGAGTCCCACATAGAAGTTTCATGGTTCAAGCGAAACGAAGTAGGGCACATATGCTGATATGTGCGGGGGCCTGATTAAATACGAGTATGAGA
The DNA here is from genome assembly GCA_030015575.1 of Agapanthus africanus. Lineage (NCBI taxonomy): Eukaryota > Viridiplantae > Streptophyta > Magnoliopsida > Asparagales > Amaryllidaceae > Agapanthus > Agapanthus africanus. Next base: position 831,579,693 of record JASDDO010000019.1, read on the forward strand.
TACCATATTGTAATCTGACGGCTATTTATTATAAGTTAGGTTATATGTGATATAACCGGATTATTGAATTAAATGTTGATTTGATAATATGATATACAGATAAATGATATTAGTCGGTTATATGTGATATAACCGGATTCTTAAGTCAAGTGTTGATTTAATAATATGATATATATTTATATTTGATATAATTATATATTGACTAATATTATTGCTCACTAATTATATGCTTATCTTTATATATATATATATATATATATATATATATATTGTCACGTCCCGCTTCCTTGTGTACGGGCAAGGAGACGCGACGAGGCCGCTACGTATTTACTCAGAAGTAAACACGCTAAGTGTGACTAAGCAATATAATAAAGTACACAAGAAAAAAACAAGAGATGTAAATGAACAACAACTTTTATTGATTAAACATTTCTTTACAATACAATTGAAAAGTAAATACAATGATGAAAGCAATGCCTAAACAATGGCATGAACATGAAAGTAAAGTAAGTACAAGTGATGACTAATGATCGTTCTGCTCAGTGGTATGCTCCAAGTGCTCTTGCCTAGTCTCGAACTCCTCAGAGTCGGGTCCTCCTGACAACATTCCAAAGAAAGAAGATAGAAGGAATGTCGTCAGCGAGCAATCGCTCGGTAAGTCCCAAAGAGAGATAGAAATAGAATAGACAGATGAATAGATAGATAGAATATAACTTGTGTATTATGAGTTTGTTATGTTAACACAGTTGTTTTTAGCTTGGTACAGAATATGCCAGTGTATACGAGAGGAGTCCAATTTAAACCGTGGACTATGGTAACCCGTAGTAATAAGGCTCCGTCTATCAAACCACGGAGCAACGACAATGGATGTATAGTTACGTCTTTTAATGACCACCTCGTGCCACTTTTAACACATTCCGTACCAGTCTACCCCTTTAAAAATCTCGTAATGTATTTTGTATTGATTTGTATTATTTTGTTTAATAGAGGTACGACTTGCCGAAACCATGATATCATGTAAACGGAATGGATATAAATGGATAGTCATGTAAATAGAGTATATCCATGGTTCGGTTCGGTCGAGTCATGTTCATATAAATTGATTTCTGGTATAAACGGATTCAGGTTGAAATGGAGTTATACTTGAATCATATTTAAGGATAGATCGATTGATTGATATCAGATTAGACTGAGACTCTGTCTGAGTCAGACACTTTAAAATGAATTGAAGTCCTGAATTAGTTTTTGATATTATCGGAAACTGCTGCACATGGACGGCAGGATTTATGTCTTTTTCCAAGACAATTACCGTATTGATAACACCGTTTTTAGGTTGTCTACCTTAGATAGGTAAGGACCCATATTCTCCGGCTTTCTGAGGCTCAAGAGAACTGGTCCCTCTTAAACCTATGTTTACTAGGGTCTTTATTGTAAATTAATATAACTTGAGGGGGTTTTATGAAAAATAGTTTTGATATATTTTCAAAATAAACCTCAAGTATTTATTTATCGTCTTTAGGGTTTTCATAGATGTAGTTTTTATAAAATGAATTTTTCTTGTGAATAGAACATAGATTTCATTGTATATGGTATTTTAGTGTAATATTGGAATTGTATTGATTTGTAATGGTAGTTTCATGAAATTTGTGATTCCTTTGATTTAGAAAAACATGGAATATATATAATATATTTAAAGTAGGTATTTTGATAATATCCATATATATATATATATATATATATATATATATATAGTAAAAATAAATTTGATTTATTAAGTAGAAATCTTATTTTTCTTAAAAATTGCATTAATAATTTCATCGAGATCGGATGCTCTATGTGGAGGTCTGCATCTCGCTCTACTTGGCCCGACGATGTGCGATAACCCGCACCATCCCGATCAGGGTTCCCCAAAATGGGTTGTAGAGACGTATTTGCAAGGAATTAAATAATACACTTTTAAAGAAAACGGTTTTTTTGAATGTTTGTGGTATTTATCCCACAAATTAATGTTCTGAAAGCCATCGTGCTATGTCAAGAATGAGTATTGTGATGAGGTAGGTCATTACCTCATGAGTTTTCTAAAGGTAATATGAGCAAAATGAATAAGCAATGTCATATGTAAATATGATGGTATTTTACCGTAAAACTGAAATAGAAGTTGCAATACATATTATTTTTAGATGAAACTTGTTCTAATGTGTTTTTTTATGATTGCTAAATAATATACAAAAAGATTGTAAATTTTTTATTAAGATAAATGGTGTTTTTAGTTAAATTAGAAACGGAAGTCGGATTAACTCCGCTTTCGCCTAGTTTTGAAAATGGAATTCGTTTTAATAGAAGGAGAAGAGGGAAAGTGGGAATTATAGATTAAAAAGAAAGAGAAGAGGTAGAGGAAGCTTATGGAATCGCCGGAGAGTCGTTTCGTCTCCTGATTTGTCCCGAAACATCGCCGGAACTTGGCCTTGAGCTAACTCCACTTGTACAAGTTCTTGGACTTAAGAATTTTAGAAAGTTTTGGCAATGGAATTCTGAATGAGGATGGCTAAAGTGTAGGGTTGTATTTATAGGGTAGGATTAGGATTTTGTGAGTGAAGAGAGAATTAAAAATGCATTAAAATTTGGATTAATGCCTCATTTTAATTTCTCTGTTAATGTGCAGGGAAATCAAACAGACTGAGGTTAATAGGGGGAGTCCAAGGGTGTTAGGGCAAAAAAAATTGAGCATTACCTAGGGGGGCCTAGGGGCGCCGGCCCATTGTTCCCCTCCGAACAGCGGCCAAGACATAGGGCGTCTCGCCTGTGATTCGGGGCAGATACTATTTGGTTTTATCCGTCCACCTCTCCGAAGATGCCAAGTTGATTTATGGCACCGTGTATCGAAGGTTTAGACAGATGCGGCCGATGTAGCAGACTTCGTCAGATTCCCCCTCGTTCAAGGGGTTTTTGATTGTGGGGACGCTCTTCCCAGCAGGCGCAAGCCCCTGCAGTTAATTACGCTACCGCATCGCGGTAACAACTTTCTCCTTCTCCAGAAATTTCACTTCGTGTCGCGAGTGTTTGTTTTGTTTGTGGTTGCCCGTGGATTGTATACGGAGACTAAGTTATGTCGTCGCCCGTAGGACGTGGATTAGTCCAAATCCGTATTTATTTAGATTTGGGTTTGGTGTTTTAGTTTAAGGATACGTTAGCCATGTTGAGGCTAAGATCAACTTAAACGTTCGTTAAGGATACGTTAGTCTGATTTGAGACTAAGATCAACTTAACGGAAAGAGCATTTAGGGGCTCTATTGTTCCAGTTTAGGGACGTAGTGGTCCGTTTGACATATGGCCGTCGGGACTCGTCACCTCTCTGACATCGTTGAAGGATTACAACGACAGGTGTCAGAGGAGTTCGGAGATGTACCCTCGAACCAAAGTTGATTAGGGGATCTATAGTCCAATTTGGGACTAAAGTCTGTTTGAAGTTTAAGGATACGTTAGCCATTTTTGAGGCTAAGATCAACTTAAACAGGATCGTTTAGATCCGACAAAAGAGCGTTTGGAGGCTCTAGTATTCCGGTTTAGGGACGTAGTGGTCCATGTTCCAGTTTAGGGACATGGGGGTCTATTGCCAGTTTAGGGACATGGTGGTCCATGTTCCAGTTTAGGGACATGGGGGTCCATTGCCAGTTTAGGGACATGGTGGTCCATTTGACATATGGCCGCCGGGACCCGTCACCTCTCTAACGTCGTTGAAGGATTACAACGATAGGTGTCAGAGGAGTTCAGAGATGTACCCTCGAACCAAAGTTGATTAGGGGATCTATAGTCCGATTTGGGACTAAAGTCTGTTTGAAGGTTTAAGGATACGTTAGCCATTTTTGAGGCTAAGATCAACTTAAACGGGATCGTTTAGATCCGACAAAAGAGCGTTTGAAGGCTCTACTGTTCCAGTTTAGGGACGTAGTGGTCCATGTTCCAGTTTAGGGACATGGGGGTCTATTGCCAGTTTAGGGACGTGGTGGTCCATTTCCAGTTTAGGGACGTGGTGGTCCATGTTCCAGTTTAGGGACGTGGTGGTCCATCATTAGTTTAAGGACGTTTCGTTCCACGAGTTTAAGAACCCCGCAGTCTATATCGATGTGTGGTTGTCGGGACCCATCACCTCTCTGACGTCGTTGAAGGATTACAACGATAGGTGTCAGAGGAGTTCGGAGATGTACCCTTGAACCGGATGTAAATTGATTTAAGAGAGCAGCCTTACTCAGTCAATTTAATTTGAGGACGTACGGCCATGATTGGGCTAAGTCCAGTTGAAAATATTCAACGTTTTTATCTTTGGCCTATTAGGCCTGTGCTAGGGCTTTGCCCCTGTTTAATAATGCACTGCATTTTATTTTGTCCTGTAAGACCTTTTTGATTTGGGCTCTGTCCCTTTTAATAGTGCATAGCACTTTGTTTGGTCTGATAGACCTTCCTTTATTGGGCTCTGCTTTTTTATTAATGCGGTGCATTTAATGTTCTGACATTGCCCCACGTGGCTTGTCGGGCGATTTGCGCCAATTGAGGAGCGCAAGGCGCAAGTCTATAGGGAGGTGACACGTGTCACGCTCTGGCGAGCGCAAGCGCAACAGTGCAGTGCGCTGCGTCAGAGCGCTGCGCTGTTGCGCCGCTGACACGTGGCGCTCTCTGGTGGCTTGCGCCAACCCAGGAGCGCAACAGTGCAGTTTTTGCAAGTGCAAGGCACTGTTTCAATAATTTGATCCAATTTTGGATTCAAGAAAAGAATCTTTAAGATTCCAGAACCAATGGTTCATAAAAAAGTGCAAGGCACTGTTCTTATTTTTATTTATTGAGGATCATTGATTTTGTTCTTAGATCAATGATCTATTCAGAAGAGAAACTTCTCTTTTATAAAGGTTTTTTACCTTTTTCTTTTTTTGTTCTTGAGTTCTTCTCAAAATTCTTCAGACTTCTCTCTGTTTTGAAGTTCTTGATTTTTCCCTTCTCTTTTTTCTCTTCTCTGTTGATGTCCTTTAGACTTGGGGTCTAGGGGACTTTTTATAGTGCCAATTAGTTTGTTAAATTGGTTAGAGAGATCTTTCTCTGAGTGATTTGGGGATTTTTTTCCACCGTTGGATCTTTGATCTAAGGGCTTCTGTTTTACAGAAGACAATCTTCTTATTTTAACAAGAACAGAAAGATCTTACTGGAATTTAATTCTGTTTGGCGCAAGCCTCCCCCCAGCGCTTGACACGTGTCCCTAACTTCTAAACCCATAAGTCCCCCTCCCTCTTATCTAATTTTGTTCTAAAAATACGAAATTTCAAAACCAACGGAATCGGAGTTAAACGGATTTCTGATTCGGTTCTTTCTAAAAATCCAACATTTTCTTAAATACATTCACACAAAACTCTTACATGTTGACTATTAAACACCAATAAACATGTTGAAAAAATTTCACGACAATCCAATTCACTTTGTAACTTTTACCGTACTTTTCACTAAAATACCATGTAGTTTCATTTCGACATTTAAACATCACAATCTTCCTATACCTTTAACTAGATCACGAGGTAATGACCTACTTCCTCACAACACTTATATGCAACATAGCACAATACCTTTCAGGAACATAGAATGCGGGAAAACGAAACCTTCAAATAAATACCATTTACTAATAAAACCGTTTTCTAAAAGATTAAGTATTTTTTTAAAAATCTTTGCAAAGCGCCGCTACAACCCATTTTGGGGAACCCGACTGGGATGGTGCGGATTATCGCACATCCCTGTGCTTAGTAGTGCGAGATGCAGACCTCCGCAAGGAGCATTCGGTCTCGAGAGATTTAAAATACAATTATCTTAAGAAAATGAGATTTCTAGAAATATAATATATATATTTAAATTATTTAAAATATATATATATATATATGTATTATCAAAATACATATTTTTGATATGATATAAATATTCCAACCTTTCTAAATCAAAAGTATCACTTTACATGAAAATACCATGAATTCCATACAAGTTCAATATTACAATTAAATACCCTATGTTATGAAATTAGGTTATTTTTACTAGAAATATCACAAATATAAAATCGACATCTATGATAACTCTAAAGACGATAATTAAATACTTGGGGTGTATTTTGAAAATTTTATAATAGTATTTTTACATAAAACCCTCTCAAGTTCTGTAAATTACCCTAAGGACCCTAGTAAATATAGGTTTAAGCGGGACCAATCTCTTGAGTCTCAGGGAGCCGGAGAAGTGGGTGCTTTCCTATTTTAAGGTAGACAACTTAACAAATGGTGTTATCAACACGGTAATTGTCTTTGAAAAAGAAACAAATCCTGTCGCCCATGTGCAGCGGTTATCGATAACATCAAAACAATCAGGACTTCAATTTTCTTTTCTAAATTGTCTGACTCAGACCAAGTCTCATTATAATAATCTAACTTGAATATGATTCAAGTATAATCTACAATATTACAATTCAACATGAATCCATATATTCAATCTATTCAATCTGTATTGACTGAACCGACCCATGGATATACTTCCATTTACATGATTCTCTAGTTACATTCATGATTCTTCAGTACATCCATTTTACTGATATCATATTTTCGACAAGTCATACAAATATACAATCTATATTATAATTAAAATATAAGTTGAAATACAATACAATCAAGAGATCGCGGGGTTTAAGGGGTAGATTGATACGAAAGGTGTTAAAAGTGGCACGATACTGCAAAATTAGGACACCTAACCTGAATCCAATTGTCGTTGTTCCGAGTTATATAACGGAGCCTTGTACATTCAGTTTGCCCTAATCTCTAGCATATAGAGACTTCTCTCGTATACACTGGCATCCTTCTGTACCAACCTACAAATAACAGCGTTAACACTAAATACAACATTATAACAATATAATACAACTTTAAAAGCTACACACTCTCTCTCTTTCTGTCTATTCCATTTATCCCTTATCTTTGGGACTTACCGAGCGATTGTTCGCTGACGACATTCCTTCTCTTTCTTCTTTGGAATGTTGTCAGGTGATCTGGACACTCAGCAGATCGAGCCTACTAGTGAAGACTTGGATCAGCTTGCCTACGACCCAAAACTCTAGCTTCATTGTACACATTTTTATTTTAGTTCTTTTCATTTCTGTTATGCCACTGTTTAGACATTATTTTCATTCAGTTATATTTACTTTTCCATGTATTGTAAAAAGAATGTAAATAAATAAAGTTGCTGTTCAGTTATACATTTTGTCTCTTGTGTATATTTCTTTTATATTGCTTAGATACGCTTAGCGTATTTATTTCAGAGTAAATACATAGCAGCCTCGTCGCGTCCTCTTCCCGTACACTGGGAAGCGGGGCGTGACAACCAATTTGGAAAAATTGTGAGAATATGGGCTCGACTGATTTGAAGTAGAGACTTTTGGTCAACTTGGACTCAGCTCACTCAGTCTTTGGATAAAGTGTTAAACACTTATTTGGGCTCAGTCCCTTTTCTGTGCAATCAATGCTGAGCATTGATACGGGCTCTGACGCTCACCCTCCTTTTTTGTTTTTTATGGAGTGTTAAACACTCTTTATGGAGCCTACGTGCGGAACAAGTGAGGCGCTTGGCGCTGAGTGCCAACCACTGAGTGCTAGGCACTACTTGTAGAGCAACGTCCACGTGAGGGGTACATGGGGCGCTGGGCGCCAACCACTAAGTGCTTAAGCAGCGCCCATATGTGGGGCACGTGGGGCGCCGGGCGCCAACCACTGAGTGCTAAGCACTCTTTATTAAGCAGGGCCCACGTGAGGGGCACATGGGGCGCTGGGCGCCAACCACTGAGTGCTAAGCACTCTTTATTAAGCAGCGCCCATATGAGAGGCGCGTGGGGCGCTCGGCGCTGTCTCTTTCTTTGTGCATTTTTCTAAAGAGTTTGATTCTTTGTTCTCCCCTAGATTTTCAATCCCCAAGAACAAATTCATCCCCACGAGAATTAAATTCTCATTTGTGAGAGACTTGTCTCATGGATCTCAGATCTAGGGAAAGAACTGTGTTCTTTTATGAGGGTTAAACCCTTAGATTGAGATGCTCTGATCTCTATTCTCTTTATTTACCTTGAAGAAAGTTCTTCTTCCTTCTTCTCTCTTGAAACTTTTCTTTTTAGCTTGCTCTTCTTTTTGAACTTGAAGTTTATGGGGGAGTTCTCTCTACAAGACTTCAAGTCTCGGGGCCTTTATATAGTGGAGGCAAGTTTGTTGATTTAGTTAAAGAAATCTGTCATTGCGAGATCCTTAATTGATTTGGGGATTTTATCCACCGTTGGATCTTTGATCCAAGGACTTCTGTTTTACAGTAAATATTTTTCTTCTTTTTAACAAGATTAGGAAAATATTTTCCATACAGAGCTTATTCTATAGTTTGGTGATTTTTAATCACCATTGGATTTTTAATCCAACGGTGCTCTATTTTACAGAGCGTAATCTTTCTTATTTAGAAAGATTGGGGAAATTTTTTTCCCCTACAGAGCTTATTCTGTAGCTTGGTGATTTTTTTAATCACCATTGGATTTTTAATCCAACGGTGCTCTATTTTACAGAGAGTAATCTTTCTCGTTCAGGAAGATTTGAGGAATATTTCCTCAACAGAATTAAATTTTGTGTTTTGATGATTTTACATCTCCGTTGGAACTTTAATCCAGCGGCAGAGAACTTTTAGTTCTGGCGCTAGTGCCCTCGTGCGGGGCACGTGAGGCGCTGCCTCAGAGTTTTTAACTCTCGGCGCTAGCGCTCTCGTGCAAGGCACATGAGGCGCTGCTTCAGAGTTTTTAACTCTCGGCGCAGGCGCTCTCGTGCAAGGTATGTGAGGCGCTGCCTCGGAGTTTTTAACTCTCGGTGCTGACGCCCTCGTGCAAGGCACGTGAGGTGCTGCCTCGGAGTTTTTAACTTTCGGCGTTGGCGTCCTCGTGCAAGGCACATGAGGCGTTGCCTCAGAGTTTTTAACTCTCGGCGCTGGCGCCCTCGTGCAAGGCACGTGAGGCGCCGCCTCTTTTCAAATTTTGAACAGAGCCTTGCTCTTCTATTATTGAGGAAAACAAATGCCCCCCATCGTTGCGCTCACGTAACTCACACGTGGGTGCAGCGGTGGAAGCTTTTCCACCGTTGGATCTTCTTGGAAGTTGGATCGGCTTCCCCTTCCTATAAGTAGGGCCTTTGGCCCTTGAGATGGCTGCTGTTCATCTTCTTCTCTTCTTTGTTCTTCTGAGAATTTAATTCTCTTTTCAGAGCTTAGATCTCTGCTCAAGGAAACTTTTTTAGAGTTAGAACTTTGTCCAAAAATTTGGTAAGGATTATGCTCGAACCCATTAAACAGAGCTTTGCTCTTCTTAGATCACAGATCTTAAAGATGTTTGTTAGGGTTTCTTAACCCGTTAAATGAAAACAGAGCTTTTCTCTTCTTAGATCATAGATCAAAAAAATCTTTTTTAGGGTTTCTTAACCCGTTAATGAAGAACTCTTAGAGTTTTTAGGATTTTTACTTCAGATCTTTAAAGATCTTGAGGTTTTACAGAGCATAGCTCTTTAGAATTTTTTGGGGAATTTTTATTCCCTTCTTAATTACATTTGGCAGATATAATTTCTGTCTGTAGAGCACTGCTTTCGAGGGAGTTCAACTCCTTGGCCCAATGAGTTTCTCATTAAATGAGAATCCTTTTAGGATTTCCTCCTTAATGATTGACTGTCTCAACAATGATGAGCTGTCACTTTGATTTTATGGGTCCCCCTTGGTCCCTTTCTCTTGTATTACAGTGTGGTACAATTTTAAAGTACCAAGTGTCAGAATTCAGATTATAGCGTTGGCAACTAACCCTCGCCTTTTTTGTGCAGGTACCATGGCTTTCGATTCTTCTTTTCCTTTTGTTCGTTCAGAGAACGCCTTCGCTGACGCGCCCGTGGATCGGGAAGTCTTCACGCTCATTAAAGATCATGACCCGGAGCAGAAATCTTTTCATCTATGGGGGTCGTGGTACAATCAAATTATCCAGGGTCGGCGTATTTTTTCTTGTGCAGTACCCTTAGAGCCCATTTCAGCGATTCAGTACGCCGACTCGCCTCAGGTGAATTACGCCGTAGAGGAGGTCAACTGGACCTCAGAGGGTCGCCTTCGGCCTTCTATGGCCTCAATACCCGTACAGCTGCCGACGGCTTTAGATATTTTGGGGCAGCGCATATGTCAAGGCGAGTCGCGCCCTTGGGGACAAGTATACATTATTGTCTTGGCTCCTCGCCATTCAGCCGAATATCTACAGTGGGCTCGATACATCCTGTTGGCCAAGAAATCAATGCTGCAGAAGCTCGGGTTGTACCACGCAATTTATGCGTCTCTTTTCCAGTATTCCATGCCCCCTGTATGGTGGGTCAAAGCTTTCTTGGAACAATGGAACATCCCAACTCACACCTTTCTTCTATCGGATCGGGAAGTTTCAATCTCCTTGGAGGAGTTAGCGGAGATCTTCGGCTTACCCGTCAGAGAGGAACATTACGAGGAGATACTTCCCCCTGACGAGTACATCTTCGCCACCAAATCAGTGGTGATGGGCCTTACTTCGGAGAATGCCATTCGACATCGATTCCCGAGCCTGATCAAGATGTTGAACATTTACAAGAGTCTATTTCTAAAGTCTGGAGGGCATGGAGTTAGCTTCACAGACTTCATCACTAACTTTCTTCGCCCAGAAGTCTTATCAAAACAAGCCGTGAAATTCTCCAAGCTTGACGACCCGTTTGGTTTCGGTTTGGATAACCAGCCGACAGCGGAAGAAGATTTAAGAAGCTTCTTCATTCCGGACACCCCGGTTGTTTCTTTCGCAAAGCTTGCTTCTTCAGATGTCGATGAAGAGACGTTCTTCTTAGGGTTTATCGGCCTGTGGTTAAGCTGGTTTGTGCTTCCGATGCACCCTTGCAACATGAGGTCGTCTGTCTTTTATCCAGCCCACCGCATGGTTGCGGGGATGCGTGTAGCCATTGGGATTGCGGGGCTGGCTCATCTATACCACGATCTGAGCTTAGCAGCGGATACTACTCAACCTGGGGTAAAACTTGTACATCTTCCGTTGCACTACTTTACGTCCTGGGTCGAAATGCACGCGCTTGGTGCTTTTGGAGTCCACAAACGGCCATGTTTCTATGACAGTTATAACTTTCCCCGGGTCATGTTCCTAGTTGACGCTTCCGCATTGGATCCGTCGCAGCGAGAGGCTCGACTTCTGGTCCTTCACCCGCGTATGGTCGAGGATAGTATGACTTTTGTCGACAGAGTCTTAACTATTGGCAAGGAATCTACCAAGGCAGTGCAACCGCTGCGTGATACTTTCAAAGACGGGGCTCCTACGTTGAAGGCTCGGGAGATCCTGCACTTATATTCGATCAGGCCCGGCTTTCTAGTGTTCAGGCAAGACGCCTCGGCATTGTTCATGAGGTATAACCCGCACCGTTTTTCTCAACAGTCGGGTTATGATCAGGGTGTCCCACTCGAGGCTTTCTTAGCCGAGCCGGTTGCTACGGAAGAGGGTATCCGCAGTGCGCTGCACCACTTTATGCGGCTAAACACGGGGTCTAGCTTTCTCATCAGCGAGCCAAGCTAAGTGCCGAAAGCTTCGAATACCTACATGGCATGGTATCAGCATGTGACAGGTACTGTTATCAGGGAAGAGAGGCGGCTATTACTTGATCATAAGGATGCCTTCCTAGCTGGTAATTCAGCAGTTCCTTTGAAGCGACGGACCACCGTTCGTCCTTCCTTAAGAGAAGCTGTTGTGGTTGTATCCCTGTGCGCCTTCCTTGAGAAGCCTGCACCCCGTGTTCCTGTAGAAATGGTAGCTGTAGCGTCCCCGGAGTCTGGCGTTGGTGTGGAAATCGGGACTCGCCGCCTAAAAATTCCCGTTAAGCGCAAGCACTTGTCATCGGCCGCTGGTGCTCGCTCGCAAAAGAAGTAGAAGTCGTTGTTTTCTGCCGACGTCATATTTGGCCAGGAGCCACACGCTCCCTACAGTGAGGGATTGTGCGAATACGGTACTAACAAGGGTTTGTTCGACACGCCTGTGACCGACACTGATCTTCAGGCTGCCCTCGCAGCTTCCGAGCGACTGGCTCACGAGGAAGCGGCGTTGATCACCATCACGAAGTCAGGTATACTTCAGCTGTATTCTTCCGCGTCTATCCCTTTTCTCTTTATTATGTTTATAATGACACTTTCTTCTTCAACAGGTATTTCTGCCAAAAAGGCTCTTGAGGCTTCCCTCAAGACGTTCGAGGAGGAAGAAAGGCTCCGCGCTTCTTTGGGTCTTGGTATGAGTTGCTTCATTACATCCTTATTCTTTTTATTCATGCTCTGACTCTCTTCTTTACTTTATTGCAGGGACTACCTTGACTCAGGTTATTCCAAGTGCAGTGCCGATCCCGAGCAACGATGCGACAAAACTTCCAGAGCCATTTATTATGGCCTTAGCTCCCCCAACGTCACCGCAGGAGGCTTTGCTATGATGGACGCCGTAACGGCTCCAGAGCCAGTGCTTAGTTCGGATGACGACGTCCCCTTGTCAGAGGTCTTGAGGAGATCATTTCTCACTGCTCAGACCGAAAGGAACCGCAGGAAGCATCCGGCGAGGGAACGCGATGCCGGTTTGGCCGTAGGTGCAGGCTCAAGCAGTATTCCGCTTGCTGATATTCCTTCGGCGGATGTTCCCTCTGCCTTGTCTACCGCCCGTAGACAGGTTGCACGCGCGGCTCGGGAAGAAACTAAGAAGCTGCTCCAAGGTAACGTAATGCCGAGTCTTTTACTATAACTTGATCTTCGAATTTTGACATATGCATTTTCTGCAGGGCCCAGTCTTGGCGATGGGATGACAGGTGAAACTCTGGCGGTTACAGTGCCCGAAGTTGCTACCCTTTTCTCTGGAATCTGGGACTGTCCAGACCGCTGCCTTTTCTCCCTGAGGATCCTTGGTATCGACGGGCGTCGCAAGCGTTACGACGGCCCTCGTCGAGTCAGGGGATGAAGCCATGGGCGTGGAATCTATTCCTCTGAGAGAGAGCGAAGAAGCCGTTACACCTGGTGATGCCTCCATCATGGCTTCGGTCAATAATTTATCAGGTAGTCGCTGGGTTGCTATTTTTGAATTTTTTAATCATGTTCAGCCCTTCTAATGATACTTTGTTTGTCATGAATATAGTTGTGGCGAACCCTGAGACTGCGCCATCTGAAGAAGTGTCGCCGGTCGCTGCTCTGACGGTTACTGTTCCCTCGCCTTCTTCTGTGCCCTCTCAAATATTGGAAGGTATGGGTTTGCGACTTATTTGTTTTACTGTGGGTACCATCCTTCTTTTATTGATAGTGTATTGTCGCAACTCTGCAGGGGTCCTTTTCGACCATCTATACCAGGTGTTGAACCCGCATTTCTCTTTCTAGTCGGAAATCGTTCCTCCTTTTGGTATTGGTTAGTACATTCTTCAACTGACGTCCTTTTCTTACGAATAGACATGTTGCTAATTCTTCTTCATATTGAATATAGCGTCATGGGTCGAAGGAGGGGGTGAAAGAACAATCGTGCCTCCGACACTCCCTGTCCTGCCGCCTGTCACGGCTGGTATAATAAACTTCATTGATCATGTGTTTCCTTCATTTCTTGAGTCGGTATTTGACCGTAATTCATTTTGCAACAATCGCACCGGCTCCCACTCCCTTCGAGTCCCACATTCCGATGCCCGCAGGGCCCTTGGCCAAATACATATCTTCCAGGGGTGCCGCAAACAGCCGTCGAATGTTGAGCGAATTCGTCGAAGATCTTAACGCCGATGCCCTCACATCAGCTGCAGATTTTGCTGCTGAAGTTAACCCAATGCTAGCGACACTCGTGAGCTTCCATGATGAAGATCTTGTCAGCTCTTGGGTTGATTATTGCAGAAAGATCGAGGTTTGCCTGCACGAGATCGAACTCAAACGTCCAGCTCCTGAAGTATTAAATTCGAACTCTCAGCGGGCTGCTTAGATCGAGCGTAGTGTTCATTTCACTCGCCATATTGAACAAGAGGCGACCTTGAGATGAAAGGAACATGAGGTGGCTTCCAGCGAATCCGTCTGACTGCGCGCCCAGATTAAAGCGAATGCTGCACAGCTAAAAGCTATTTTTGACAGTCTCCAGAGATGTATTTCGGATGGGTTGACGCTGAGGCGGACGCTTGACTCCGTTGAGCGGGTCATGCAAGACTGTGAAGCTGCCACGCTAAAAGCCGATAGGGGCTTTCATCCTGTTTACGGCAACGGGCTCAAGTGGAAGCGGAGTTGGCCGCGGCGGCTAATCATGTGAAATGATTGAGAGGAACGCGCGAGCGGCTTGCTGATTTGTTGAAGACGCCTCCTCTTCAATAACCATCTGTGTACCCTCTCTTTTTATTGTAAACTTGCGGTTTATGGATAACATGTATTCATTTTGATTCTTTTGTGAAATGTATCTTGTATTCACTTGAATTAATGAATAAAAGACATACTTCATTTTATATGGGCGTGTCCCTTTAGCAAATGCGTCTTGTAGATAGTCTATCTTGATCTCCTTGCAGGGCAACGATGGCTTAGGAAGCAGGTTCAGATTTGCCGCCTAAGACTTTTCAACTTTACGAGCCGTGAGAGTCACATGAGGACTTTTCTCCCTATGAGTCAAGAGGATCCCGCAGGTGTCTTTTCTCCTTAAGAGTCGTGAGTACTCCTAAGTGCGTTTTCTCTTGAGAGTCGTAAGGATCTCACAAGAAAAAATTTCCCCTTTACAAGTCGAGCGGACTCGTAAGTGGTTGTTTCCCTCCTTGTCAATATTTGACTTTGGAGAGTGTGACCCATGAATAGTATGCAATAGTCCATCTTGAACCGACTTACAGGGCCCCAGTGCTTAGGAAACAGGTCCTTATCCCCATTGCCTAAGGCTTTTCCCTACGGGTCGAGACAAATCAAGAAGTTCTCGTAAGGACACTAATTTCCTCACGAGTAGAGACGAATCGAGAAGTTCTCACAATGGTGTCCTAACATCACAGTTAACTCCTGCTAATAGAAGTCCGTTAGGGTCTGTGGTACTAGGGTTTTTTACCCGTCGCACCGTCGCGTTGGCCGATATATTCCCCGATATGCAATCTTGCTGTTCGGGTAGCCCCGCAACTGTCGTGTCTTTGATCCCTTCGGGGGCTGGACAAGACATCTTCAAGTAATCTTCCAGATAATATTACCGTCAAAAGAGCAAGCATTAGGGATATTCCATGTTGATTTTTACTTGAGGTTAGGCTCGGTTTGGGAGCCCCAATGAGTCATGACCACTCCGCGCTAGAGCAGGATGATCTCCGATGGTCTTTCAGGTCTCATTTAAGTTGCCGTCAAGACCCTGAAGCTAGGGATCTTCCTTTGCTTCATTGGTTGACATTGTGTCTGCAATATTGCGAAGAATGTCGAGGTTGTCTTCGGGTTGTCTTTGAACCGTCGAGATTTGGAACTAGAGGACTTTGCCATGGCTCCGTTTTTTGATGTCGCGCATGTATCCTACTGGAGGGAGAAAGAACGTTGTTGTTGATCTCTAGGTCGTTGATGCTGCTGTTGAGATTTGGAACCAGGGGACTTTGCCATGGCTCCGTTTGTTGACGCCGTATCTGCTTCTAGTTGGAATAAGAATGAACGCCGTTATTGATTTCTAGACTGTAGGTGTAGCCATCGAGATCTGGCTTCCCTTTGACGAAGCCTGGTGGGACGATATGGTTCCCTTTTCGTTTGTGCCCATGGATTGTATACAGGGGGTCGATGTGATCTTACCTGCAGGGCAGAAATTTCACTTCATTTTTTATTTCTTTCCGCGATGCTCTATCATTTCAGCTTTTTATATCGCGAAAGTCGCGATTGCCCAATCATTTTGGCTATTTTTTCGCGGTGCCCAATCATTTCGGCTGTTTTTCTTTTTCTTTACTCGCTGCTTTTTATTGCGAGTTGCCCAATCATTTCGGCTATTTTATATACATATATTTTACTCGCTGATTTTTGTAGCGAGTTGCCCTATCATTTCGGCTATTTCATATGCATTTTTGGCTCGCCGATTTTTTGCTGTGAGTATGGAACTTGAGGTCTAATACCAATCTTAGCATCAGCATCATTGCGACTGGAATATTGCCAGGAGCGAATCATCATTTGCCGTGAAAGGACTTGGAATTTGATACCGATTTAGGCATCAGCATCACTACAACCAGGATATTTCTAGGAGCGAATCATCATTTGCCTTTGTCGATTCGAACAAAGGTGGCTTAGCAAACGGGGTTAGGATCCTGTCGACTAAGGCTTTTGACTTCATAAGCCGTAAGGGTCTCATAAAGGTGTTTCTCCCTACGAGCCGTGAGGATCTCGTTGGTGCGTTTTCTCCTTAGGAATCATGAGGATTCTTAAGTGTGTGTTCTCTTATAAGTCGTAAGGATCTGACAAGAGTGTTTTATCCTTATAAGTCGAGAGGACTTACAAGTGTCGTTCGCCAAATGGGGAAATTTTGCGCCATTGGTGGAACTTGGTGGGGGAAACGTTTATTTGTGCCCGTGGATTGTATACAAGGGTCTATTGAACCGCTTGTAAGGAAACTTGGGGAGTGTGATGGCTTAAGAACAGGTTCAGATCCCTGTAGCTTAAGGCTTTTTGAATCTTACGAGCCATGAGGATCTCATAGGGGGAATTCTCATCACGAGTCGTGAGGATCTCGTAAGTGTAATTTCTCCTTAGGAATCGTGGGGACCCCTAAGTGTGTTGCTCCCTTGTGAGTGTAAGGATCTCACGCAGGTGTTTTCTCCTCACAAAGTCGAGAGGACCTCGCAAGTGTGCATGAATTTTGTTCCCCTCCGAACGACGGCGCACAGGACTGCGATGTCTTGGCGCTGAGATTCGGGGCAGATGCTAATTGGTGCTATCCGTCCACCTCTCCGAAGATGCCAAGTTGATTTATGGCACCATGTATCGAAGGTTTAGACGGATGCGTCCGATGTAGCAGACTTCATCAGATTCCCCCTCGTTTGAGGGGTTTTTGATTGTGGGGACGCTCTTCCCTGGAGGCGCAAGCCCCTGCAGTTAATTACGCTACCGCATTGCGGTAACAACTTTCTCCTTCTCCAGATGGTCACTTCGTGTCGTGGGTGTTTGTTTTGTATTTTGTTGCCCGTGGATTGTTTACGGAGACTGAGTTATGTCGTCGCCCGTAGGGCGTGGACTAGTCCAAATCCGTATTATCTTAGATTTGGGTTTGGGGGTTTGGTTTGTGGATACGTCAGCCATACTTGAGGCTAAGATCAACTCAAACGTTTGTTAAGGATACGTTAGTCCTATTTGAGACTAAGATCAACTTAACGGGATCGTTTAGATCCGACAAAAGAGCATTCGGGCTCTAATGTTTCAGTTTAGGGACATAGTGGTCCATCATATGTATGGCCGTCGGGACCCGTCACCTCTCTGACGACGTTGAAGGATTACAATGACGGATGTCAGAGGAGTTCAGAGATGTACCCTCGAGCCAGAGTTAATTGGGGGGATTCATAGTCCAGTCTGTTTGAAGGTTTAAGGATACGTTAGCCATCTTTGAGGCTAAGATCAATTTAAACGGGACCGTTTAGATCCGACAAAAGAGCATACGGGGCTCTATTGTTCTAGTTTAAGGACATTGCGGTCCATGGGTAGTTTAAGGACGTTGCGGTCCATTGTTAGTTTTAAGACATCTCGGTCAAGGTTAAGGACGTCGTAGTCCATGGGTTTAAGGACCCCACAGTCCATTGTTAGTTTTAAGACATCTCGGTCAAGGTTAAGGACGTCGTAGTCCATGGGTTTAAGGACCCCACAGTCCGGTATGTGCTCTGGATGCTTCACACGGGTTCACTGCCGTGCTCTGCGAGGACCAGGCTCCGCTCTGGACGTTTTCCACGGGGTCAAAGAGTGACATTATCCGCATTCCACGTAACCAGGAATTTTTCATTAAACACGGGTTTAAGGACCCCACAGTCCATATCAATGTGTGGTCGTCGGGACCCGTCACCTCTTTGAAGACATTGAGGGATTACAATGCCAAGTATCAAAGGAGTGAAGAGATGTACCCTAGAACCGGAATGGCTTAAATAGTCTTTGACCCAATTTGGGATCAAGACCGATTAATTATGTTATGAGCCCATTGGCCCAGTTAATCACAAATTGAGGACTTATGGCCATCTTGGGCTAAGTCCAATCAGGAGAGGCTTTGCCTCCATCCATTTAGCCAATTGGGCCAAAGCCTAGTGTTAAACACTACAGAGCAATCAGTGGTGAACACTGGGAATGAGGTTGACAAGTTAGTGTTTAACACTAAAAGATAATTGGTGTTAAACACCAGCAACAAGGCTTTTCAAATTAGTGTTAAACACTAAAACAGATCAGTGTTGAACACTGGCAACAGAGCCCAGATTAGTGTTAAACACTAAGGTAGTCAGTGTTGAACACTGCAAATAAAGCTTTTTGATTAGTGTTGAACACTAAGGCCCAACAGTGTTTTAACACTGGGTTCGGGAGTTTCAATTTAGTGTTAAACACTAAGGCAAGAGGGGTCACGTGGCAGCACGTGAGAGCGCCCTCCCTTCATTTATTCTGCTGAGATTATCGCGTCTTTCAGAGCATCACGTGCCATCACGTGATGGGCATTCAAATGCCTGTGTATTAAAGCTTCTGTCAAGGGTCACGTGGGTCACGTGGGGTGCTGCCTCAAAGGGGTTTTCTGTAGATCTCCTGGGGGGGTCACGTGGTGACACGTGACCCTGCCTCTATGTATATTGTTTAGAGGATCTGTTAATCTTTTCCAGGAATTAAATTCCTCGTAGGGTTAAACCCTGACAGTAATTTCAGAGGAATTAAATTCCTACTTCCTCTTAAAGGTTTATATTCTGAATAAAGTTGGACTCTGAATTTTCTGTAGGAATTAAATTCCCCATACATGTGAAGAACCAAATAGGGTTAAACCCTAATAAAAGCTTTTAAGGAATTAAATTCCCACTCTCTTGTTAAATTATGATCAAGGGAATTAAATCCCCGCTGTTCCAACAGAACTAGGTTCTTAATTAGGGTTAAACCCTGTTTCTTTTTGTTCTAAAGGAATTAAATTCCCATAATACAGGGTCAAGCCCTAGTTTTATTTCAAAGGAATTAAATTCCTATAGTTCTGTGAGAATTAAATTATCGTGCTTCCATTCCCTCTCTATGTTTTGGATCTGCATGGCAGAATCTCGACCCATTGAGAATTAAATTCTCAACCTCAAGGGGAGATGTGCACTTTGCAGATCCTCTATCAAAGAGAGAAGAAATATGTTCTTCTGTTTTTATATATATCAGAGTTAAACTCTGTTGAGAATTAAATTCTCTTTCCCTTCAAGGAGCCTTCCCTTTCTTACCTAGGGTTTTCTTTTGCAGAAGATCCAAGTTCCTCGAAGTATCAAGGCTCTCTCTCCCTTTCTTCCCTCTGCGTATATATCTCTATCTATGTCTCTGTGTCTCTTGGCTCCTATTTATAGGAGAAGCAGCCGAATCAATTAGTTTTTAATGAATCTTCATTAAGAGATTTGATTTGCATCCATCATTCGTTTTGGACCTTTGGATTATTAGGTGAATTTTATTCACCATTGGATTTCAAGTCCCGGGATTCTCCTTTGTTGTTTCGGTTAGATTTAAAGGGGAAATCTTTCCAAACCCGAGATTTTCCCATAGATAAATGATATTCAATCATCTTTAAATCTTTAATTCGATTGGTTCCAGATAGTCGCTTTCCTTTGGAAAGATTTGAATCTCTTTCAGAATTTAATTATGTTGACAAAGTGGGCTTTGAAAGCCGGTCACGTGTGGGCACGTGACCCCTTTTGGAATGAGCATTCTTCTTTCTTTTTGCGCTGTCTTCTGGTTGCTGCTTAACCGTCACATGCTGCCACGTGACCCCTGGTCACGTGCGAGCACGTGACCCTTGTCTGAACTCTTTTTCTTGACTTAACTGGAGAACAATTCTGATGTTTTGATCGTCACGTGCCAACACGTGACCCTGGTCACGTGGGAGCACGTGACCTCTTCTGAAGCTTTTTCCTTCATTTGATCAGGAAGCGTTGGGTCTTTGTTGCTGCTTTTAAATGTCACGTGCCGACACGTGACCCAGGTCACGTAGGAGCACGTGACCCTTACTGAAGCCCTTCTTTTTGATGTAGTTGGGAAACTGAACTTGCTTTGCCGGTACTTTTGGGTGTCACGTGCCAACACGTGACTGCTGGTCACGTGTAAGCACGTGACCCTCTTCTCAAGCTTTTTCCATAAGCTTTCCTGATTTTAAATCAGGAAACAAATGCCCCCACAGCGTTGTTCTCACGTGTCAGCACGTGAGTGCAACGCTGTCACCTTTGTGACCGTCGGATCTGTTTTGAGAGTAGGGTAGATGAATCGTCCTTTCAGAAGCGCCTTCACTTTTTCATCCTCTTCTTTTCAAACCTTTCTTTTAAGAATTTGATTCTCGTTCTCAGAGCTTAGTTTTCTGTTGTGTCTGTGTAGTACCACTTTATCTTCCAATCGAAGGCTAGTGCTCACGTGTTGCGCATGCAGGGATCTGCTTGATGGGGACGTTTCATTTCCCTAACCTGATCCAATGCGTCGTTGGATTTCATTTCCAACGCTCTCCCCTTCTTTCCGGGCTTTGAGAATCGTCCCGCCATGCACAACATTTTTTGTGCATAGCATTAAATGCTCCCCTTTATAACCTGAACCCATGCCTTACTTCTTTTCTTCACAGAGAAATCCGTTCATACCTTAAGGTGATCATCTTTGAGAACCCGATCAATCGCCATGGCTTGCAATCGTCCCCATGCTCGTCGGCAACCATGGGAGGTGCCCCTTGAGAAGATAGTCCCTCGCTTCGCTGCGCGGCTAGCGGATCCCCTTCTCACCGACGCTCAATATGATACGGTGATGTACGAGCTACTGGCTCGTCGGGGTTCTCCTCTTCCCATGGGCTCCATTTGGCTCCGGATGATCCTCCTGTCTGTGCTTGCCGATATACCCCCTCATCCGGCGGAGATGACTTCGGCGATCCTTGACGCGGCGGAGGACAAGCTTGAGTGCTTTCATGAGGCCTGTCTAATCACTCAAGCTCTGAAGGATCACTCAGTTCATTTACTGAGTCAGATAAGAGCTCGTCGGGCCGTCATGTCTTCTTTCGCTGATGAGCACAGCTCCAACCGGTGGGGAGCGACTCCTCGCGAAAACCGCCGTTTTGACGTGCTGGAGAAGGCGGAAAGGGAGTTGGATAATTTTGTGTTTTGCTTTGTTAACCGTTGTCTTTCTGATCCCTTGTTTGGTAATCTTTTCCCACTGATATAGTATGTTTGAATCAATGTACTCCTTTAATCATTGGTGGTTTGCATGCTTTCTGTTGAACTTCCATGCTTGTCAGATAGTCGTACGTGTGTCTTGCTTACGTAAATGAGCTGTCTGTTTTTTTTTAATTACGAGCGCCATCGTTACGTTGCATGCACATCAGTGCCTCTGGCAACATTTCCTTTTAAACATTCGTACAGTCGCAAATGTGTGCTTGATAGGATACAGATCAGAAACTTGCCACGTTATCTCCCGTATCGGGTGGTTTGTGCTGGCTTTAGATCGAGTATTGTTGTCGAAGGGAGGTTTATAAATGAAGACATGTTTCTCTCTTCAATGGTGTGTCCCCTTTTCATTGAATGTATTCTGCGGATATTCTACCTTGATCTCCTTGCAGGACAGCGATGGCTCTGGATTCAGGGTTAAGATCTGCTTCCTAAGACTTTTGCATTTTACGAGTCACGAGGGTCTCATAAAGAATTTTTCTCCCTACAGGTCGAGAGGATCCCATAGGTGTGAGTTCTTCTTAAAGATCGTGAGGATCCTTAAGCGGGTTTTCCCTTGAGAGTCGTAAGGATCTCACAAGAGAGTTTTTCTTCGTTACAGGTCATGAGGACTTGTAAATGTTGGATGCGGTCACCCTTGTCCGTGTTTTACGGAGTTAGGGGTTTCTCCAGGTATCGTAGTTTAAAGACATCACGGTCAAGGTTAAGGATCTCATAGTCCGTGGATTTAGGGACTCCACAGTCCGATGTTAGTTTTAAGACATCACGGTCAAGGTTAAGGACCTCATAGTCCGTGGATTTAGGGACTCCACAGTCCGATGTTTGGTTGCAGGGACCCGTCACCTCTTTGAAGACGTTGAGGAATTACAAAGACAGTTATCAAAGGAGTGAAGAGATGTACCCTTAAACCAAGGCAGAATCCGTAGGGAATCGGGGTGGTTGATCGTTAGTTTTAAGACATCACGGTCGAGGTTAAGGACGTCATAGTCCGTGGATTTTAAGGACTCCACAGTCCGGTATTTGCTCTGGATGCTTCACACGGGTTCACTGCCGTGCTTGGCGAGGACCAGGCTCCGCTCTGGATGCTTCACACGGGTTCACTGCCGTGCTCTGCGAGGACCAGGATCCGCTCTGGACGTTTTCCACGGGGTCAAAGAGTGACATTATCCGCGTTCCACGTGACCAGGAATTTTGCACTAGATGCTTCACACGGGTTCACTGCCGTGCTTGGTGAGGACTAGGCTCCGCTCTGGATGCTTCACACGGGTTCACTGCCGTGCTCTGCGAGGACCAGGATCCGCTCTGGACGTTTTCCACGGGGTAAAAAAGTGACGTTATCCGCGTTCCACGTAACCAGGAATTTTGCACTAGATGCTTCACACGGGTTCACTGCCGCGTTAGGCGAGGACTAGGCTCCGCTCTGGACGTTTTCCACGGGGTCAAAGAGTGACATTATCCGCGTTCCACGTGACCAGGAATTTTGCACTAGATGCTTCACACGGGTTCACTGCCGCGCTCGGCGAGGACTAGGCTCCGCTCTGGACGTTTTCCACAGGGTCAAAGAGTGACATTATCCGCGTTCCACGTGACCAGGAATTTTGCACTAGATGCTTCACACGGGTTCACTGCCGCGTTAGGCGAGGACTAGGCTCCGCTCTGGACGTTTTCCACGGGGTCAAAGAGTGACATTATCCGCGTTCCACGTGACCAGGAATTTTGCACTAGATGCTTCACACGGGTTCACTGCCGCGTTAGGCGAGGACTAGGCTCCGCTCTGGATGCTTCACACGGGTTCACTGCCGTGCTCTGCGAGGACCAGGATCCGCTCTGGACGTTTTCCACGGGGTCAAAGAGTGACGTTATCCGCGTTCCATGTGACCAGGAATTTTGCACTAGATGCTTCACACGGGTTCACTGCCGCGTTAGGCGAGGACTAGGCTCCGCTCTGGACGTTTTCCACGGGGTCAAAGAGTGACATTATCCGCGTTCCACGTGACCAGGAATTTTGCTGAATATATCCGCATTTCACGGGATGGAAGTTTGACTGTTGGCGATATGTATACCACCGAGCCATGGAACTGGGAGTTGCCGCTGTTCCGCTTAGCTTGAAGTTGTGTCCGTTGTTACGAGACGAATGTTGGGCTGATCTCTAGGTCGCTTGTGGCCCGTCGAGCTTTAGCTTCTTTCTTTGGTGAAACCTGGGGGAGGGAGGTATGTTCCCTTTTTGTTTCTGCCATTGGATTGTATACAGGGTGTGATGGAACATCACCTGTACAGCATACATTTTATTTTTATTTTATTTCTTTTTCCGCGATGCTCTATCGTTTCAGCTTTTATATCGCGAAGGTCGCGATTGCCCCATCATTTCGGCTATTTTTCGCGGTACCCAATCATTTCGGCTATTTATTTATTTTTTTTACTCGCTGCTTTTTATTGCGAGTTGCCCCATCATTTCGGCTATTTTTTATGCCTTCATTTTTACTTGCTGTTTTTTATTGCAAGTTGCCCCATCATTTCGGCTATTTTGTAGGCATGTGTGGCTTGCTAGCTTTTCCGCCGCAAGCTTGGATTTTGGACACCGATTTCAGCATCAGCACCGCTGCAACTGGGATGTTGCCAGGAGCGAATCATCATTTGCTTCTGTCGATATTGAACAAAGGTGGCTTAGTAAACAGGGTTAAGGGTCCTGTCGACCAAGGCTTTTGACTTCGTGAGCCGTAAGGGTCTCACAAAGGTATTTCTCCCTACAAGTCGTGAGGATCTTGCAGGTGTATTTTCTCCTTAGGGATCGTGAGGATTCCTAAGTGTATGTTCCTCTGTAAGTCGTAAGGATCCTACAAGAGGGTCTTCTCCTTATAAGTCGAGAGGAATTACAAGGTTTGGACTTTGCTGGGGAAATGTTTATTCGCGCCCGTGGATTGTATACAAGGGTCAGTATTGAGTCTCTTGTAGGGCAATATCGAAGGTTGTGGAGGATTTGCTTAAGAACAGGTTTAGGTTTCTGTAACTTAAGACTTTCAAATCTCATGAGCCGTGAGGGTCCCATAAGAGAATTCTCCTTACGAGTCGTGAGGATCTCGTAAGTGTATTTTCTCCTTAGGAATCGTGAGGATCCCTAAGTGTGTTGCTCCGTTGTGAGTCGTAAGGATCTCACGCAGGTGGTTTCTCCTTACAAGGTCGAGAGGACCCTACAAGTGTCTTTTAACGAGGTTGCGCCCTTTCGGGTTTTCACAAACACTCGCCGGTAGTCCTGCTGTTTTTACTCACGGAGCCCTTTCGGGTTTTCATCCGTGCCCATTTTGCTTACGGACATACCGTTTTTTTTCTTTTTTTATTTTTTTTTATTTTTTTTTTCTCTCCTCTTTTTTTATCTCGTCAGCCTAAAGATGCTGCGGTAGTAGTTTTAGGGACGTTTCGGTCCGTTGTTAGTTTAAGGACGTTTCGGTCCGTCGATAGTTTAAGGACGTTTCGGTCCGTCGTTAGTTTAAGGACGTTTCGGTCCGTCGTTATGGGAAGGCCGGCTGCTGCTTGTAAAGTCTGAGCCTAGGAAGATAGTGAGCGGACATAGTCGTCGTCATCTATCATTGACCCAGGCTGTGGCTTATTAAGCGTAGTATTTCTTTAAGAAGCGGCCGTTTATTGGCCTGAAAGGCCTTTCACCGTGCATGTCCATGAGTAGGTAGGCTCCACCCTGGTAGACCTTGTCTATGATGTACGGGCCTTCATAGTTTGGCTCAAATTTTCCTCGCTTGGCACGATTGGGGATCATAGGTCTTTTGACCACTAGTACGAGTTCGCCTTGGCGGAATGTCCTCGGCCTGGTCAATCTTTCGTACGAGCGCGTCATCTTTGCTTTGTAGGCCTCTAGATGTTGTTGCGCTATGAGCCTAGATTCATCAAGGGCGTCAAGCTCCTCAAGCCGAAGGTGAGCATTTTCTTCGTCCGTTAGCTCGTGGTGAATTGCCACTCGTAGAGAAGGTAACTCTATCTCGAGGGGGAGCACTGCTTCCGTCCCAAATACCAACGCGTACGGCGTTGTGTTTGTGGCCGTCTTGAATGTAGTTCGATAAGCCCAAAGGGATTCTTGCAGCCTTTCGTGCCAGTCTCTCTTATTCCGGGAAACGGTCTTTTTTATGATCTTCGTCAAGGTCTTATTGAAGGCCTCGGCCAGACCGTTAGCTCATGGATTGTAAACCGAAGAATATCTCCAGTCTATATTGTGCTGCTGTGCGAAGCGACTAATCTTATGGCTTCGGTAGGCCGGCCCATTATCGGAGATAATCCGCCGTGGGGTTCCAAACCGATAGATGACGTGCATCTTGAAGAAATGGAGGATATTCTCCGTCTTCACTTCCCTCAGTGGTACTGCTTCTGCCCATTTGGAGAAGTAATCAGTTGTCGCCAGGATAAAACGGTGTCCCCGGGATGATGCTGGCTCAATGGGGCCGACTATGTCAGTCCCCCACATTTCGAACGGCCAGCTAGCTACCGTTGGATGTAGTGGATTCGGATGTTGGTGGATGAAGTCTCCATGAATCTGGCATGAGTGGCATTGCTTCGCATACTCGAGGCAGTCCTGGATCATTGTGGGCCAGTAGTAACCCATCCGTTTAATTTTTAACTTCATCTTTGGGCCTGCTTGGTGAGAACCGCAAAGTCCGTCATGAACTTCCTGAATGACTCTTTCTGCTTCGTCAGGTCCTAAGCATCTCAGCCATAGAGAATCAAACGATCTTTTGTATAGAATATCGTTGACGAAAGCGAAAGATAGAGCTCGTTTCATGAGCTGATGTCTTGAGGACGCTTCTTTGGGCATTCGGTGGGACTTAAAGTAGTCTATGAAGACTTCCCTCCAGTCTTCGGCCTTCTCATGGTCTTTTATTTGTAGGGTCGTCTGCTCAGTCGCTCCCTTTTCTTCGCATGATTCCGGAGATATTTCTTCCGGGGCGAGCACTCGACGGCTTTGTACCACGATTCTGACGTCATCGAGGTTCTCGTCAGCCAGTTCTTTAGCAAGTTTAGCCAACGCGTCTGCTTTGCTGTTTTCCGCGCGCGGTATGTTCTCCAAAGTATAGGAGGGAATTTGGGTCAATAGTTGTTGCACCCTTTCGCCGTACTTCACCAACTCCGGGTTGCACGTTTGGTAGTCACCATTTACTTGACTAACGACCAGCTGAGAATCTCCGTATATAAGGAGGTCTTCAATTCCCATGTCGATGGCGATCTCGAGGCCTGCTATCAGAGCTTCGTATTCAGCTTCATTGTTTGTCCTCGGCTCTGTTAAGGAGAAGGCGAAGCGCATTATCCCTCCTTGTGGAGTTGCAAAGATGAGGCCTATCCCCGATTTGATCGTTGGGATACCTTGTTTCTGTTTCTTTATGGAGGACGCTCCATCGAAATAGAGTTCCCATCGGGTGCTTTCGCCGCTAATCGCATCAAATGCATGCTCGTCCGGCAAATCACAGTTCAGAGGAGAATCGGCCGGTATCGGGTGCTCAGCGAGGAAGTCGGCAATGGCCTGGCCTTTCACTGCCTTGAGAGGTTGATACGTTATCGAGAACTCCATCAAGAGCAGGGCCCATTTAGCGAGTCGTCCCGTCAATATGGCTTTCGACATCAAGTATTTAAGGGGATCTACTTTTGAAATGAGACGGACTTCATGTGCCAACACATAGTGCCTGAGCTTTGTTATCGCGAAGATTAACGCCAAGCAATGTTTTTCAATGGGAGAGTAGTTGCTTTCTGCCCCCAGTAGAACTCGACTTAAGTAATAGAGTGCCCTCTCTCTCCCCTGATCGTTCTCTTGTGCCCATAATGCGCCTAAAGAACCTTCGAGGGCGGTTGTATAAAGAATGAGGGGTTTTCCCTTGACCGGCGCGGCCAACACCGGAGGGTTCTGCAGGTACTGCTTGATCTCGTCTAGTGCACCTTGACATTTGTGATCCCAAGCGAATGGAGTTCCCTTTTTCATCAGGTGGCTGTAAGGACGGCATTTGCCCGAAAGATTAGCGATAAACCGCCGGATGTATGCGAGCTTCCCTTGGAGAGACCGCAACTGCTTGAGGGTTCTTGGCGGAGGCATTTCCATGATCGCCTTAATCTTTGACGGATCTATTTCAATACCTCGGTGTCGATCGATGAATCCCAGAAATTTGCCCGAGGAGACTCCAAACGCGCATTTGAGGGGATTCATTTTCAGATTATATTGCCGAAGGCGTCGAAATACAGTCTCCAGATGCTTTAAATGATCTTCGTATGACATGCTCTTTACTACGAGGTCATCGATATAGCACTCGACGACGTCGTGTATGAGGTCATCAAAGATCTTTGTCATGGCCCTTTGATAGGTAGCGCCAGCGTTCTTTAGACCAAAGGGCATAACCCTGTAGCAAAATATACCCAAAGGGGTGCGGAAAGCGGTGTGCTTCTGGTCTTCGGGATGCATCTTTATCTGATTGTATCCTGACGAACCATCCATAAAGGAGAAAACCTCATGAGTGGACGTGTTATCTATCATTAGCTCGGTTACTGGTACTGGGAAATCATCCTTTGGACAGGCTTTATTGAGATCCCTGAAATCCACGCATATGCGTACCGTCCCATTCTTCTTCATTACCGGGACGATATTGGCGATCCAGTCGGGATATTGGACTTCTTGGATAAATCCAGAATCGATCAGCTTCTTGACTTCGGCGTTGATGCTCATCTCAAGCTCGAGTCGCATCCTCCTTGGCGCCTGCTTGACTGGCTTGATATCTGGGGATATTGCTAATCTATGCACAGCAATCTCCGGATCTAATCCTGGCATCTCGGAGTAGTTCCACGCAAAGCAGTCTTTATGCCGTAGAAGCACGTTCTTTAACGCAGCCACCCTCTCTTCGGATAACAGCTCGCTGACAAATGTCGGTCGCGGGTCGTCTGCCGATCCCAACTCAATCTTCTTGAGGTTATCTGCAGTAGTATGTATACCATCTTCCAGTTCTTTCGGAGCGGGCGGAAATTTCGAGATCACCTCATCATCGCTGTTCTCAAAGCACCGGGGAAGGTCATCTACGTTCTCGGGCTCTTCTCCTAATATCGTAATCGTATAACAAGTGCGAACTCGCTCCCCGGACTGAGGTGGACCCGGTTCTGCTCTTGCGGCCTTGGGCTCATGCTTTTGCGGCGGCGTTACCTTCCAGCCGTAGGATAAAGCGAATCTGCCCCGTTGGTACTGGTCCTCGACCCAGTTCTTGAAGGTGAAGCAGTCTTCGGTAGGATGTCCTATGGCTTGGTGATAAGATCAATAGCTCAGATGAGCAGCCTTGTTAGCTTGCTCAGGATGTCTAGACTCTGGAAGCGCGATCATTTGATGTTTTATAGCGAGCTTGAGTAACTTCTCCGTCTTGTCTCGGGGGAAGGAGTACGCTCGACTCATCTTCTTCATGAGGGACAAATCCGAGCCGTGCAACACCCGACCACGTAACCCTCTAATCCTGCGTCGTTGTTGTCGTCTCCTCTTTCCGCTTCTTGATTTATTTCCGTCTCTGCGTCGGGTCTTTCGTACAACGGATTGACGAGGATGAGCGTCTTTGTCTTTTGCAGCCTGTTGAAATAGACGTTGCGTCCTGGCCTTCTCGTAGATGGCCATTTCGCGGTTGTGGTCTTCCCGAGCTTTCTGACCCACTTTCCTGATAGGCTTGCCCATTCGTTCTTCAAACGACGGACTCGGCGCTTTAATCGCGGGGTCTAGTTTTGATGGGGGGTTGGCATCTCCTGACAGGGCGTCCTCCTCTTCATCAAAGGTATATATAGCGTAGCTGCTGTGAGCCCGTTCCCGTTTTCCGGCTCTTGCGTATCCAAGCCCGAGTGTTTCCATCTTCCCGTTGGGCAATTTGCGTTGAGTCCTGGGGACATCCTAAATCCTGTTGTAGAACCGAGCCTGCCGAACGGTCTGTTCTAAGGGTACTCCTTGGCACTTCAATAGCTTCTTTAATCCATTTGTATAGTATCTGGGCAGACGGATGGGTTGGAGCCTGTCAGGTGTAGCATCCGCGCCATGCCAGATCTCTTTCTCTATTTTCGACTCTGAGGATCGGTAGAATAGGATCACCTTCTCACCCCTTTGCCTGGGAGGGACGTAAAATGTTTGCAGGTTCTGCACATTATTAGCCTGAAGCGTGTTGAGATCCTTGTAGTGTTCTCGCGGTACCATGGTGATTTGCAAACTATGGTCATCGCCAGGGGGTGCTTGTATTGACAGCCGATTGGAGAACACGGCATTAACTTCATCTTCTGAATCACTTCCGAAGACCAACATGGGGGCGGGCGTCCCCAGGTTGTTGCGTTGAGATGGCCCTGCATAAACTATATCTTCCTCTTCTTTGGTATCGCTCCCGAAAACAGGGATGGTGGCGGCGGTTTTGTTTTCCGGGTTGCGACACCTTTCTGTATCCTCGAAATCTGGCAAAAAGTACTTCGCATCTTCGTATTTGCGGACCTCGTTCACGGACAATGGGTTTAGCTCTCCTGTTACAGTATACTCGAAACCATCCTTAAAGTACTTCATACACTGATGTTGTGTAGAAGGGATGATGTTGTATTCGTGTAACCAAGGACGACCGAGCAAGGCGTTGTAGCAGGTCTTGGCGTCAATGACATGGAATTTGATGTCTGTGACGAGAAGTCCGAAGCGTAACGTTAGTATCACAGACCCGAGAGTCCGTGACGATTGTGAATCGAAACCGGAGATAGTAATTTTGTCACGAGCGAGGTGTTGCACACTCATGCAGATTTCCTTCAACACCCGAACATTAAGGAGATTGACGGAGGATCCATTATCCACCAGAATCTTGCCTATCTTGATATCATGGCAGTACCCGGAGACATATAGGGGACGGTTGTGGTCGCACGTCCCGAGAAGGAGGTCTTCATCACCGAAAGTGATGTCGGCCGTATGCACTTCCTCCAGTTCATCCTTCATCTTTTCAGTGGTGAGGAAGGCTTGGAATTGCTCAGGTTCTTGTAACGCCTTAATTAGTGAGTCTCGCGCTTCTTTTGATAATAGGAGGGCATCGAGAATGCTAAGCTGAGAAGGTAGCTTCCTTAGGTGCGCGAGGATGTTATAGTCCACCTTACCCTTCCTAGGAGGGTCTTTGGCAGCCAGCTCTCTCATGACTTGGTCATCTAAAGTGATATCTTCAACGACCTTTTCCTTTCCCTTATCCTTTCTATTTACGGGCCCGAGATTCTTTTCTGGGAGTGTGCGATTGCGCAGCTGAATGTTCTCGCAGATCTCCGATTTCTCCTCTTTCCCTAAAACGGATTCTTTGAAGAGAGGGCCCAGAGCGATTTCTTCATCAGAGTCGCTCCCAAAGGTGAGAACTTGTGACCCCCTGGCGTTTACCATGTAACAGTTGCCAGTAGTTCTGTCGTGCCCATCGATAGTACTTCTTCGCTCCCGACGGCTCTTGCGTTTCATGCGCTTAACATGTTGCTGACGAGCAACATATCCTTGCCACCATATCTTAAAGACGTCGCACTCCTCTGTGGGGTGTGATATTTTCCGGTGATATGCGCAATAATCAGGGTGCCTCTCCACCCCATCGTGTGTGTTTCCTTCCGAGGGCGGTAGCTTCATCCCCATTGACATGGCTTTGGCAAACCTTTTTCTCGTCTTGAATATCTTCTTGTCTACTTCGGATGCCTTTCGCTCTGGTAGTTCAACTCTTTCGTTCAGTTGCCCGCATTTGGCTCCTTCCGATGTGGCCATCTCACGCTCCTGGTCCGCTTTACATTTTAGACGAATCTCGTCTAGAAAAGCGTCGATCATTTCGTCTGTTGGCCATGCACGCTCTGGTACAGGCTCTGCCTCCAGCTTCTTAGTGCCAGGAGTTTTCCCATCATCGGTAAACGAGTGGGAGATTACGTTACAACTCGCCACATATCCTTCGGATTCATCCGACGAGCTCTCTCCATCATCTTCCTCTTGAAAGATGTGGTTGAGGAACTCTTGCAGTGTGACAGGAGTTCGCGCCTTTTGATTGTATTCTTCCAGCGCGTCGATTTGCTTCTGCAAGTTCGTGTGCTCGTTTCCAAGCTTCACGGGCTTCTTGGATTTCTTCTTCTTTTTCTTCGAAGATTTTGACGATTGGGCGTGAGTATTTGGGCTCTTATCGCGAGTCTTTGTAGTTGGGCGGCGCCTTAGCATCCCTTCGATAATTTGAGGTTCAAGAGGGTCCTTCCATTCGATCGCAGGGCACGCATGAAGGTCTCTCAGCATTCTTTTGGTTTTAGTTGATAGCATGACCTCCCATGGAGCTTCTTCAATAAAGGAGCAGGTTGCCCCCGGTGTATCTGCTTTCTTAGGAGTATGCGGTTGTGGTGGGTTCACCTTCCACTTTTCGGACAGTACAAACTTCCTCTGGAGGTACTGGTCTTCAATCCATCCTTTGAAGACGAAGCAATCTTCAATCGGATGGCCTACCGTTTGATGGTAAGGGCAATAGTTAGGGTTATTCACCTCGGTGGGTTGCGGCGGTCGCCTTGGATTTGGTAGGTTTATAAGTCTGTTGCGTATTGCCAGCTCGAATAACCGTTTCGTCTTGTCCCGTGGGAACGAGTAGGGACGCTTCATCTTCTCATTATAATACCGACGTCTTTCCTCCAGTTGATCTGCCGGTTTCGGGGCGTTAGGTTGCTGTTGGGCATTCGCAACAAAGGTTGCCCTTCCTTTACCCTTGTCATTCCGAGGTTCCGACTTCGGGGGATGTGGTCTATGACCCATCTGGTCCATCTGAGCCAACTTGTCGATTAAAGCCTGGAATATGGTTGGCTTAAAGAACATCATAAACTAGGAGATAGTTGCGTGGGGGTCTAGGGTTCCCACGAACATGCCCACTGCGGGTGCCTCCTCGATGCGTTGTTCACATCTCGACCACAAGTTCCGCCAGCGTATAGCATACTAGACCCAGGTTTCACCTGGTTTTACCCTGGCGTTAATCAATGCAGTTATTGGAGTGCGTTCGCTGGCACTTGCGAATCGCTGAGTGAATAACAGCTCCATTTCAGCGAACGTTTTGATGGAATCGTTCAGGAGTTCCGAATACCATTCGAACGCAGTTTCTGATAAGCTGCCCACGAACTGGCGGAGCAACAGTTTATCATCACCGCCGGTGTTACCGCAGAGAGCCCGGAATTGGGCGACATGTTGATGGGGGTTGCCGGTCCCCTTGTACACGTGGAATTTTGGTATCGTATAGCCTTGCGGGTATTTAATTTGGTCGTACCAGCTTGGATACGGCCGCCCCGTTTTCACGACTTGACCAGCTACCTCAGTCGCGTGATGAACCCGGATTTGCTGGGCTATATAGTCAACCAAATCAGCTTTAGAGATTGCCTCCTCTTTGGCCGTTGAGAGGGTTGGTGGTGGATTTGACGTTTCTCCTCGGTCGTCTTCAAGAACGATTAGGGGATCCTCGGCGGGTAAGTCCTGCTGGATCATCATTCCTATCATATCTTGGAAGAGAAGGCCCATACGTTGTATGTTGGCCGCTTGTTCAGCAGCCTCTTTGTCCTTTTTCTCCAGTATCCGGCGAAGGAATTCAGCGTCGGTTTCTTCCTCCTGGCGCGCGTCTGAGGGCGTTTCTGGGTTTTCTTTTGGCCCGGTAAGTGCGGCCATAGCATTCATCATTTCCTGAAGCTTTTGTTGCTGCTCCTGGGCCTTCGTCACGGATCGGGTTAGCGGTCGGTGGCCCGTAGAAGTGCGGCTTTCCTCCTTTCCAGAGGCCATGTAGACAGTGTGCACCACCATGCCCCCAGACTTAGGGCGTCTGGGCTTAGTGCTTTTAGCCGTCGTTGCATGCTGGGGGGTCTTCTCTGGCCTCCTCCTTTTATGAGCCAGTTGATCAACAGCCTTTTGGGGTTTAGCCTGGTGACCAGCTTCCGGTTGGATTTTCAGCTTCTTGTGCTGACGGGAGAAGTTTGGATCGATGATCGAGTCTCGGGCCTGCCGCCAAACCTTATAGATTTTGGAAGACAGCCGTTGAGGGGATCGGGGCTGTTCTGATTTTATTTCCACAACCTTTTTTAATGGGGGAGGAGGCCTCTTCAGCGTTGCAGTAGGAGAATTCCTTCGCACCTTATTTAGCATTTCGAAGCTGTTCCCAGTTGGGACAGCAGCATTAACTTCTGCCACCGGGGCCGATGGAGTCAACCCGGAGGGGGAGTTGCCCCCAGCCTTCCTTACTCGGCGCCAATGGCGACGTCGAGCGTGTCGAGCGGACGGCGTTGGGTCAGCGGTAAGAATGGTTTCGTCTTGCCCCCTGTGTAGGTGGGGGGTCGCTGTTGGTGTTAGCCTGTCAAAGACCGACGTCCTTTGGGCGGCAGGAGCGGGAGCTGGAGCCGTCAATCTTGTAAAGACCGACCTTTTGGCCGGAGAAGCCGCCTTGACGATTTCGGGAGCAGGAGCAGCCACTTTCTTAGAAGCAGCCTTCTCTGGGATTGCAGACCTCATGATGAGTTCGCAGGATTTCTGGCCCAATCTAGAGAAGACCGAGGCGTTGACGTTGGGCGACTCGTTGAGAGGAGCCGCGGCAGGGGTAAGACGGTCAAAGACCGACTTCTTGGGAGCTTCCGTTGTCAGCACTGGAGCGGTGAAGTTTGTCGGCGGGAGCATGGTCCCAAAGAACAATCCTGTGGTGGCGCGAGTGACCTGTTCCACGGGCATTGTGAATAGCGAAGCAGCTTGGGGTCCGTAGGCTATACCTCCTGGCGAGGCAGAGCGTTGGTTGCAATTGCAGTCTGAGCAGTTGGAGAATTTCGCAGAAGTAGAAGCCATCGATCCTTTGCTTTCTGCAATAAGCGAGACGCCAATTCTTAGTATCTTGAAACCCAAGAGCAACCAATAGCGAACCGCGATTGGTTCGCGAGTTACGACACACGAAGTGTGGAGTGGAAAGAGGAAAAGGTCCCACCGGGCGTGCCAGAATCTATTCCCCTCCGAACGGCGGCGCGCAGGACTGCGATGTCTTGGCGCTGAGATTCGGGGCAGATGCTAATTGGTGCTATCCGTCCACCTCTCCGAAGATGCCAAGTTGATTTATGGCACCATGTATCGAAGGTTTAGACGGATGCGTCCGATGTAGCAGACTTCATCAGATCCCCCCTCGTTTGAGGGGTTTTTGATTGTGGGGACGCTCTTCCCTGCAGGCGCAAGCCCCTGCAGTTAATTACGCTACCGCATTGCGGTAACAACTTTCTCTTTCTCCAGATGGTCACTTCGTGTCGTGGGTGTTTGTTTTGTATTTTGTTGCCCGTGGATTGTTTACGGAGACTGAGTTATGTCGTCGCCCGTAGGGCGTGGACTAGTCCAAATCCGTATTATCTTAGATTTGGGTTTGGGGGTTTGGTATGAGGATACGTCAGCCATACTTGAGGCTAAGATCAACTCAAACTTTTGTTAAGGATACGTTAGTCCTATTTGAGACTAAGATCAACTTAACGGGATCGTTTAGATCCGACAAAAGAGCATTCGGGCTCTAATGTTTCAGTTTAGGGACATAGTGGTCCATCATATGTATGGTCGTCGAGACCCGTCACCTCTTTGACGACGTTGAAGGATTACAACGACGGATGTCAGAGGAGTTCAGAGATGTACCCTCGAGCCAGAGTTAATTGGGGGGATTCATAGTCCAGTCTGTTTGAAGGTTTAAGGATACGTTAGCCATCTTTGAGGCTAAGATCAACTTAAACGGGACCGTTTAGATCCGACAAAAGAGCATACGGGGCTCTATTGTTCTAGTTTAAGGACATTGCGGTCCATGGGTAGTTTAAGGACGTTGCGGTCCATTGTTAGTTTTAAGACATCTCGGTCAAGGTTAAGGACGTCGTAGTCCATGGGTTTAAGGACCCCACAGTCCGGTATGTGCTCTGGATGCTTCACACGGGTTCACTGCCGTGCTCTGCGAGGACCAGGTTCCGCTCTGGACGTTTTCCACGGGGTCAAAAAGTGACATTATCCGCGTTCCACGTAACCAGGAATTTTGCATTAAACATGGGTTTAAGGACCCCACAGTCCATATCAATGTGTGGTCGTCGGGACCTATCACCTCTTTGAAGACATTGAGGGATTACAATGCCAAGTATCAAAGGAGTGAAGAGATGTACCCTAGAACCGGAATGGCTTAAATAGTCTTTGACCCAATTTGGGATCAAGACCGATTAATTATGTTATGAGCCCATTGGCCCAGTTAATCACAAATTGAGGACTTATGGCCATCTTGGGCTAAGTCCAATCAGGAGAGGCTTTGCCTCCATCCATTTAGCCAATTGGGCCAAAGCCTAGTGTTAAACACTACAGAGCAATCAGTGGTGAACACTGGGAATGAGGTTGACAAGTTAGTGTTTAACACTAAAAGATAATTGGTGTTAAACACCAGCAACAAGGCTTTTCAAATTAGTGTTAAACACTAAAACAGATCAGTGTTGAACACTGGCAACAGAGCCCAGATTAGTGTTAAACACTAAGGTAGTCAGTGTTGAACACTGCAAATAAAGCTTTTTGATTAGTGTTGAACACTAAGGCCCAACAGTGTTTTAACACTGGGTTCGGGAGTTTCAATTTAGTGTTAAACACTAAGGCAAGAGGGGTCACGTGGCAGCACGTGAGAGCGCCCTCCCTTCATTTATTCTGCTGAGATTATCGCGTCTTTCAGAGCATCACGTGCCATCACGTGATGGGCATTCAAATGCCTGTGTATTAAAGCTTCTGTCAAGGGTCACGTGGGTCACGTGGGGTGCTGCCTCAAAGGGGTTTTCTGTAGATCTCCTGGGGGGTCACGTGGTGACATGTGACCCTGCCTCTATGTATATTGTTTAGAGGATCTGTTAATCTTTTCCAGGAATTAAATTCCTCGTAGGGTTAAACCCTGACAGTAATTTCAGAGGAATTAAATTCCTACTTCCTCTTAAAGGTTTATATTCTGAATAAAGTTGGACTCTGAATTTTCTGTAGGAATTAAATTCCTCATACATGTGAAGAACCAAATAGGGTTAAACCCTAATAAAAGCTTTTAAGGAATTAAATTCCCACCCTCTTGTTAAATTATGATCAAGGGAATTAAATCCCCGCTGTTCCAACAGAACTAGGTTCTTAATTAGGGTTAAACCCTGTTTCTTTTTGTTCTGAAGGAATTAAATTCCCATAACACAGGGTCAAGCCCTAGTTTTATTTCAAAGGAATTAAATTCCTATAGTTCTGTGAGAATTAAATTCTCGTGCTTCCATTCCCTCTCTATGTTTTGGATCTGCATGGCAGGATCTCGACCCATTGAGAATTAAATTCTTAACCTCAAGGGGAGATGTGCACTTTGCAGATCCTCTATCAAAGAGAGAAGAAATATGTTCTTCTGTTTTTATATATATCAGAGTTAAACTCTGTTGAGAATTAAATTCTCTTTCCCTTCAAGGAGCCTTCCCTTTCTTACCTAGGGTTTTCTTTTGCAGAAGATCCAAGTTCCTCGAAGTATCAAGGCTCTCTCTCCCTTTCTTCCCTCTGCGTATATATCTCTATCTATGTCTCTGTGTCTCTTGGCTCCTATTTATAGGAGAAGCAGCCGAATCAATTAGTTTTTGATGAATCTTCATTGAGAGATTTGATTTGCATCCATCATTCGTTTTGGACCTTTGGATTATTAGGTGAATTTTATTCACTATTGGATTTCAAGTCCCGGGATTCTCCTTTGTTGTTTCGGTTAGATTTAAAGGGGAAATCTTTCCAAACCCGAGATTTTCCCATAGATAAATGATATTCAATCATCTTTAAATCTTTAATTCGATTGGTTCCAGATAGTCGCTTTCCTTTGGAAAGATTTGAATCTCTTTCAGAATTTAATTCTGTTGACAAAGTGGGCTTTGAAAGCCGGTCACGTGTGACCACGTGACCCATGGTCACGTGTGACCACGTGACCCATGGTCACGTGTGGGCATGTGACCCCTTTTGGAATGAGCCTTCTTCTTTCTTTTTGCGCTGTCTTCTGGTTGCTGCTTAACCGTCACGTGCTGCCACGTGACCCCTGGTCACATGCGAGCACGTGACCCTTGTCTGAACTCTTTTTCTTGACTTAACTGGAGAACAATTCTGATGTTTTGATCGTCACGTGCCAACACGTGACCCTGGTCACGTGGGAGCACGTGACCTCTTCTGAAGCTTTTTCCTTCATTTGATCAGGAAGCGTTGGGTCTTTGTTGCTGCTTTTAAATGTCACGTGCCGACACGTGACCCAGGTCACATGGGAGCATGTGACCCTTACTGAAGCCCTTCTTTTTGATGTAGTTGGGAAACTGAACTTGCTTTACCGGTACTTTTGGGTGTCACGTGCCAACACGTGACTGCTGGTCACGTGTAAGCACGTGACCCTCTTCTCAAGCTTTTTCCATAAGCTTTCCTGATTTTAAATCAGGAAACAATTTTTTTTACGAGTCTACGCCCTTTCGGGTTTTCACGAACTCGCCGGCAGTCCTGCTGTTTTTACTCACGGAGCCCTTTCGGGTTTTCATCCGTGCCTATTTTTCTTTTGGACGTACCGTTTTTTTTTACGATGGGACTTCGCCAACCTTGGTAGCTGCGGAGCCAGAGGGACTTAAGTTGTAATCCTTGCAGCCAGGACTTGTGGACCTAGATTCCACTGTCGCAAAATTTTGAGGCGGCGTATTTAGTTTAGGGACATCACGGTCCATTGTTAGTTTAAGTACATCTCGGTCCATAGCTATTTTAAGGACGTTGCGGTCCGTAGCTAGTTTAAGGACATTGCGGTCCGTTGTTAGTTTAAGGACATTACGGTCCATAGCTTGTTTAAGGACATCTCGGTCCGTTGTATTTCGAGGCGAGGTTTCGCTGGATACTACGTATAGAGTTTGGACTCAGGGAGATATCGAGCAGACACAAGCGTCATCATCCATCACTAACCTGAGCTGTGACTTGTCAAGCGTAGTATTTCTTAAGGAACCGACCGTTTATTGGCTGGAGGGTCTTTCGCCATGCATATTCATGAGCAAATAGGCCCTACCTTGGTAGACCTTGTCAATGATGTACGGGCCCTTATAGTTTGGCTCGAATTTCCTCCATTTGTCATGGTTGGGGATCATAAGTCTTTTTACGACTAGCATGAGTTCGCCTTAGCGGAATATTCTCGGCCTAGTCAATCTTTCGTATGAGCGCGTCATCCTCGCTTTGTAAGCCTCTAGGTTTTGCTGGGCCATGAGACGAGTTTCATCAAGGGCGTCTAGCTCCTTAAGCCGAATATGGGCATTCTCTTCGTCCGTTAATTCGTACCGAACCGCCATTCGTAAAGAGAGTAGCTCTATCTCCAAGGGAAGTACCGCTTCCGTGCCAAATACTAACCCAAATGGCGTTGTGTTCGTGGCCGTCTTGAACGTAGTCCGATAGGACCAGAGAGCTTTATGCAATCTTTCGTGCCAGTCCTTTTTATTTTTGGACACGGTCTTCTTTATGATCTTTGTCAAGGTCTTGTTGAAACCCTCATCTAGACCGTTAGCTCGGGGGGTTATAGACTGAAGAATATCTCCAATCTATTTTATGCTGTTGTGCAAAGCGACTGATCATGTGGCTTCTGTAGGCCGGCCCATTATCCGAGATGATCCGTCGCGGAGTGTTGAACCGGTATATGACATGTGTCTTGAAGAAATGGAGGATGTTCTCCATTTTTACCTCTCTTAACGGTATTGCTTTTTCCTACTTAGAGAAGTAATCGGTTGTTGCTAGTATGAACCGATGTCCCTTGGATGATGTTGGTTCGATGAGCCCGATTACATTGGTCCCCACATTTCGAATGGCCAGCTAGCCAGCGTTAGGTGTAGCGGATTTGGATGCTGGTGGATGAAGTCCCCGTGAATTTA
Organism: Agapanthus africanus; assembly: GCA_030015575.1. Lineage (NCBI taxonomy): Eukaryota > Viridiplantae > Streptophyta > Magnoliopsida > Asparagales > Amaryllidaceae > Agapanthus > Agapanthus africanus. Next base: position 831,619,016 of record JASDDO010000019.1, read on the forward strand.
GCACGAGTGACACTGCTTCGCATATTCGAGACAGTCCTGAATCATCGTGGGGCCAATAGTAACCCATTCTTTTGATCTTCAGCTTCATCTTTGGCCCAGCTTGATTGGAACCGCAGAGTCCGTCATGAGTTTCTTGAACGACCCTTTTTGGTTCTTCTGGTCCCAGACACCTTAGCCATAGGCAATCGAATGATATCTTATATAGAGTATCATTGACAAAGGCGAAAGACAGAGCTCGCTTCCTGAGCTGATGTCTTGATGACGCGTCTTCGGGCATTCGATGGGATTTGAAGTAGTATATGAAGACTTCTCTCCAATACTTCGGCTTTTCTTCATCCTTTAATTGCAAGGCCGCTTGTTCGGTTGCTTCCTCTTCTCTAAACGTATTCGGAGATATCTCTGCTGGTGCAAGAATCCGGCGGTTTTGCATAATGATCCTTACGTCATCGAGGGTTTCGTCGGCCAGTTCTTTAGCGAGCTTGGCTAACGCATATGCCTTGCTATTTTCTGCACGTGGTATGCTTTCCAGGGTGTAAGAGGGGATTTGCGTTAGCAGTTGCTGCACTCTTTCACCATACCTGATCAGTTCTGGTTTGCACGTCTGGTAGTCGCCATTTACTTGGCTAACGAACAGCTGGGAGTCTCCATATATGAGGAGGTTTTCGACGCCCATGTCGACAGCAATCTCAAGACCTGATATCAAAGCTTCATACTCAGCCTCATTGTTTGTTCTCAGCTCTGTTAAAGATAGGGCAAAACGTATTATCTCTCCTTGTGGAGTCACAAAGATAAGGTCCACCCCGGCTTTAATCATAGGGGTGTTTTGCTTTCGCTTCTTCAAAGAGGACTCTCCATCGAAGTAGAGTTCCCATCGGGTATCATTCTCTTTTTTCTCCCTGTCAATTGCGTCAAACGCGTGTTCGTCCGGCAACTCGCAGTTCAAGGGAGAGTCGGCAGGTATCGGATGCTCAGCGAGAAAATCAGCAATGGCCTGGCCTTTTATTACTTTGAGGGGTCGATATACTATCGAGAACTCCATTAAGAGGAGGGCCCATTTAGCAAGCCTTCCTGTTAGCATGGCTCTTGATATCTAATACTTGAGAGGATCCACCTTTGATATGGGATAGACCTCATGTGCCAAGGCGTAATGTCGGAGCTTCGTTATTGCGAAAATCAGTGCCAGGCAAAGTTTTTCGATGGGGGGTAGTTATTTTCTACCCCCGGGAGAACTCGACTCAAATAATAGAGAGCTCTCTCCTTTCCTTGGTCGTTCTCATGTGCCCATAACACGCCTAAAAAACCTTCAAGGTCTGTTGTGTACAGGATGAAGGGCTTTCCTGTGACCGGCGCCGTCAGTACCGGCGGGTTCTGCAGATATTGCTTGATTTCGTCCAGTGCGCTTTGGCATTTACGATCCCAAACGAACGGGGTCCCCTTCTTCATAAGATGACTGTAGGGGAGGCATTTGCCAGAGAGGTTAGCTATGAACTGCCAGATATACGCGAGCTTTCCTTGAAGAGACCGCAGTTGTTTGAGAGTTCTTGGCGCGGGCTGATTGTTCGCTATTTTGTATGCGTGCTTAAATTTTAATTACCGCAATCAAGACGGTGTCGCTTGGTAGCTAGCCGGTTGAGTATGGGTCGATCCACAGGGAGATGGAATCTTTTTCTTTATGTTTTAACGAGTTAAATCCGATTAAATCGGGTTTTGTTTTAAGATCTACGAATGAGATAAAAGGTAATAAAATACTTGCTAGGTTTAGGATTAGGTTAGTTCGAGTTTGGGAATTTCTCATTTCTTTCAATGCCTTAGTTATAAATATTGGTGTTAAGGTAATCGGCAACAACGGGGATTAGCACGGCTAGGAAGAAACTTACAAGTCTAAGCTAGGCTTTCCATGCTTAGTTTCTTCCTTTTGGTCCTTGTCCGTCCATTCTTGGCTCTTAGCCCTAATCTCCAGTTAATTCAACCACAACCGGTCTAACTAGGGAATCACCGCTATCATGTAGGATAGGGTGCCGTAGTGAGCGGATTATGGTTCAATTAAAGGGAGTCCGAATTTAATGTGTCGGGCAAAGAAAGGAGTGAGAGAGATTTCCTTCTCTCAAACCTTCCTTCTCCTGCCCTAACAAGTGAAGAATTACTCACTCATTAAAAAGATAAAAATAAAATTCGAAATAAGAAAAATGCAGATTAAATTCTACAACTAGATTAACAAATAATAATTGCAGATAATAAAATACGATAAGAAAAATGCGAGAAAAATAAAGAAACTTACTTTTTATTGATAACCTCTCAACGATCTCTACAATTTTTGAATTGATAAAGATAAAGAACAAAATTAAAATTCTAGATCTAAAAATAAAAAAAAGAGGCATGCCTAATTTGGCTTTGAGCTCTCCTATTTATAGATAGGAAAACCCTAGGTTTATATTCTGGTCCATACACGAAATTACAAAACTATCCCCAGAGAGCCGGGTCAAAGCACCGACACTACCACCGACATGTGCAGAACGCGGCCGCGGAACCGCGGCAGAAGTGTCTGTTTGGCCGCGGTTCCGCGGCCATTTGGTGGACTTGGGGTATCAAACTTTCTGGTCTTTTCATATTACTTTTATCTTCTGTTTTATCCTCTTGGCTTCTCAGAAGCTCTTCTGTTCTCTTCCAGATATGCAGCAGTGGACTTTTTCCTTGAACTCCGCTTGAACTGGTATGCGGCATCATGCGGATCAGTATTCATCTGTTATTGGTCGTAGTCCTATATTTGTTGCGACTTTTCACGAATTTCACTGTAAAGAGCTGAGAACCTGTAACCTGCAACTATTTAGCAGATATGGATCAAAAGCACCTATTTATATGCAATGTGATTAAGAATAGGCGATATAACAATGCAAAAATCTGACATGAACAAATACCCCCAAACTTATCTTTTGCCCGTCCCGAGCAACGCCAATTTTATTCTCGAAAAGTCCTAAGCTCACTTTCGCAGGGAAGGAGATTGCACTGGGCTCGTGCAACAAACCGTTAAACCTCTAGGTGTCCCTAGTAGGAGGAGTGTTGTCTCCTAAGGGTTTTCAGCGGATACTACCCACAAAATCCGATCAATTTGTCCATTGACTCTAATTCTTCAATTCAGTATTCTAGCAAGAAATTCTATTATCTTCAACTCAGAAATCATCAACCTGTATTTTTCACACTTCCTTATCATTTATCTTAACATCATATACGTTTTGCCAGTTTATAAAGTTTTCAGCATCTCCTAAGTTTTCCTTCTAAGGTGCCATCTTAACTCAGGAATTTTTCATCATCTCTACTGAAAATATAAGACCTATCTTTTATTCCTATCTCTCCTCCAAACTCCAATTATATACCCCTACGTATGTGTAATTATCACCCCTACACTTGGAAATTCAATTCATGCTGTCATACTCTTGTCCATCTTCCAAAATAGTTTTAGTTGGTGAATTTTAGATGAAATTGCTCACACATCCTTTATGCGACCGTTAATACTTCTTGAGGTACTAAACAACCGATTACAAAATATGCTTGCGCATTTAGGCGTAATTTCTCGTCTTGCAATACCTAAGGCTTAGCAGTGACTCCCAAACCAGTTGGTCTAAGGCACTAGGTGATAAAGCACCCTCGCTAAAATTTTTTATTTATGCTGCCTTAAGCAATTACAAAACCAGTGTTCATTTTTTTTCTTTTCTTTCTTCACCACTTATATTTTTATTTTATTTTATTTTGCTTCATACTAAGGATTTTAGACAAGAGCATTTCAAGGTATCCTCTACCATCCCAAGTTTCAAGATGTGTGTGAGTTCGTAAAGTAGGGTATATATTTTCAGAATTTAGACTTAAGGTTCAGAATTATTTTCAGATTTATACTTCAAATAGAGCTTTCAATACTCTTCCCATATTTCGATTTAGCACAAGAACTGAACTCAAAATTTGCCTATTTCTAAATAAACTACAAGGACGTATATTTTCTACAGTTAAACTTTTAAGAAAAGTTATTTTTAGGGTTTTTAATTTACTAAGTTTAGAATCTAGTTTTTTCTAACTAGTCAACCGTCATGTTGAACTTGAGTCAAATATGGCCAAAATTGAAATTTTCAATTTTTATAATTTTTAAATTTTTTATATATTTTTTTTATTTTTATATTTTTTATAAAGATGCAATGCAGAAAAATAAGATACGGAATTAAATATGCAAACAAATATGTACAAAAAGTTTTTATATTTTTGGAAAAAATTTCGATTTTTGTGGGTTTTAATAAGTATGCAAATGCAAAATATACACATGAATGCGAAGGTAGAAAGCTTACCGAGCACACCCCCAAACTTAAACTTGACAGTGCCCTCACTGTCAGGCTACACCAAGAGTTTCAAAATTGTCGGCGCTCCCTAAAAGAAATTTTAAACAAAACAAAAAGCAAACCAAAATATATATATACACAAAAAAGGTCCCCCCAAACTTAAGTAAAACAGTGTTTCCGCTGTTTAAGCGGTGAAGTTCAGGATTAGGGGGGAAAAGAGAACAGTATCAACCTTTACAAGGCCTTACACAGTCCAAAAGTGAGCACCAACCATTCAAATATTCTATCTCTGTAGTGTATTGGTTGGTGAAAGAATGCGGAGAGGAAAGAAATGGAGAATACGCGAGACCGTATGGGAAGAGAGGTGGAATACGGTCTCGGTATATTAGGAGAAGAATGGCGGAATTGAGAAAGAAGTGTAGTACGAACTTGAGGGTGTAATTTGAGTGAATAAATTAGCACAAATTGTGATGACCGATGTGTAAAAAGCGATTGTGCTAATCTATCAACCCGTCGAGAAATGGGGTCAAATCCCTCAAATTTCGTGAGAAAATATGGATACGCCGAACTTGGTAAACCAGACATAAGAAATGAAAGTGATACGGTTTCTTGCGCGGTCGGAACGATGGAAAGGATGAAGGGGAGTGATTTAGGAAGGGTAACAGTTAAAGGTTCAGGAGGGTGTACATAGTCAGTGGAAGGGACATGATGAATTGGAAAATCCGACTCATCAAACAAAACTAGTTCATCCTCAATACTATCCTCAAAATTTCCCTCAAAAGTTATCTCATCCATGCAATTATCATCAAAATCCAGACGCATATGAAGTTCGGGAAAAACAGTTAATGACTCAGGATGATTAATTGGAGAGAGAAACTCATCCAAATCCGTTGGTTCATCATCCAAAATATTCTCAGCGTCAATATCCTCGATCAAGTGAAAATTAAATTTCTCAGACACCTCATCAAAAGCATGGATATCAATTAATTCAGGTTCTAAAATGGAGATGTAGAGGTCAAAAGGATTGGTGATGGTTTCACTCGAAAGGGACCCTTCACAATCAGGTAAATCAAACACTGCAAAGTCGCACAACTCATTAAACGTTCTATCTTCAACTGGTGAATCATTTGGGACACTTGATAGATATTCAAAACCGGAGTTGTGGGATTCAATTGGGGATGGGTAGGTTTGATTTGGAAGGGTGCACAGCTCACTCTTTCCACTCAAATTCTCAATCTGTCCAACCGCCTCATCATACATGGGAAAATTTGGAACTAGTTGGAAACTAGCTACCGGGTCACTAGGTTGTATAAGGGTGGCCATGGACGCATTTAAATCCATTATCTGTTGGCATGACGCTACCCTAAAATCTTCCAATGACTGTTCCAGACTAGACATGGGTTGTGAAGGAGTTTCAGTAAAAGATTCAAAGATGTTTGGATATGTGAAACTCCCAAATGGCTGTGTAGAAGCAATGTCTAGGGAAGGTGCAACAGTTGGGTTGGATGGATAGGAATTGAATGGTTGGACAGGAGTAGGATCAACATTTGGATAAGAAGGTGAATGGAATTGTTGATCCCAAGAACTGTAAGTGTTGAAAGGAGTGAAAAATCGGCTACGAGATTGTTCAATACGTTCAGCAATAGACATGGGTTTCGGAGTTACAACCGAACTCTCAAAAGGGGTATCAACATGAGAAGGGGTGAATGTTTGAAACGGTTGATAAGAAGTGGATTGCTGAGTCCAATTGTTTGTCTTAGACGCGTCTATTCAATCTTTCAAAGAGATTTTTGGCATGGAGGGATCGTTCGAAGTTCGACCAAAGCAAGAACCGTATAAAGAAATGTCTGGTTGTGGGTACCAAAGTTCGACAAGAGTTTTGCGAGGTGGGGTACCCATGTTAGAAGAGTGAAAAGGTAGGGGGGAAGGAAGTGTTTTTTTTATTTTTTAAAAAAAATTTATTTTTTTATTTTATTATTATTATTATTATTATTATTAAAATGTTTGTTTTTGGAGTTTTGAAATTATTTGTTTTAAAGAATACAGAAATATGGGACTAAACTTTTTACAAGCATAATCACAGCATGCACAAACACACCTAGAGCTAGGGTCTTCTAAGTCCACTAGACTGCTCCTAACTGTTCCAAAGTGAAAAATTGTGAGATAACCCTCAAATCGTCTCTTCACTTCCAATTGTGGCCAGGTAAGCACAAATGAAGAAAGGAGGGTTCCGCTCACGAATCACCGTGAAACGGGCCTTTTAAAATTACCTTTCTCACTTGTCTAGCCTAAGCACCACAAAGTCAAATTTAGATAAATGATTGAATGCCCACAACCTTACTCTGTCCTAATGAGCACGGCAATCCTTAGTTGGCTGAGTCTAGATATTTTTTAATTAAGTTCATGGGTGATGCATATGTTTTTAGTGATTTTTGGGGTATTAGGAAGGGTGATGAAATCCCCACCCAATCTGAGTTGGTGTTATAGCCCCTTAGATTCCGTATTAATTATGCAAAGCAGTAACACACCAAAAAATCTAAAACACTTGCAAAAAAATTTTATTTGGCAGCGCAAAGAATCCTGTACAAAAACAATTTATTGGATAGCGGAAAGAGAATCTGTGCAAAGAATCCTGCAGGAAAAATATTTCAGTGGAGTTCAGAGGAGAGGAGAGGAGAAAAGAAATACTTACAGAGAAAATTAGGTGCTGACGTCACCAGTTGACCGCTGTTCCGCGGTCCAACCCTTGCTTTTGCCACAGTTCCGCGGCTTAACAGAAGGTTGACTGCTTCAAATTTTGTTTCTGTGCTGAGTTAGTTTTCCTCTAACTGTTTAGATCCTCTGAATCTTGATTTGTTCACTGAGTTTGCTCCAGAATTGAAACAGAGTTTGCTCCAAGCCTGCACACTTGCACAAAAACTAATCAAAAATAACAAGATGATTTTTTTTTTGGTTTTTCAATTTTTTATATTTTTATATATATTTTTTTTAATTAACCCGAAATTATACAAAGAATTAAACTACCGTCTCCACGGTAACGGCGCCATTTGATTGTTCGCTATTTTGTATGCGTGCTTAAATTTTAATTACCGCAATCAAGACGGTGTCGCTTGGTAACTAGCAGGTTGAGTACGGGTCGATCCACAGGGAGATGGAATCTTTTTCTTTATGTTTTAACGAGTTAAATCCGATTAAATTGAGTTTTGTTTTAAGATCTACGAATGAGATAAAAGGTGATAAAATACTTGCTAGGGTTAGGATTAGGTTAGTTCGAGTTTGGGAATTTCTCATTTCTTTCAATGTCTTAGTTATAAATATCGGTGTTAAGGTAATCGGCAACAACGGGGATTAGCATGGTTAGGAAGAAACTTACAAGTCTAATCTAGGCTTTCCATGCTTAGTTTTTTCCTTTCGGTCCTTGTCCGTCCGTTCTTGGCTCTTAGCCCTAACCTCTAGTTAATTCAACCACAATCAGTCTAACTAGGGAATCACCGCTATCATGTAGGATAGGGTGCCGTAGTGAGCGGATTATGGTTCAATTAAAGAGAGTCCGAATTTAATATGTCGGGAAAATAAAGGAGTGAGAGAGATTTCCTTCTTTTAAACCTTCCTTCTCCTGCCCTAACAAGTGAGGAATTACTCACTCATTAAAAAGATAAAAATAAAATTCGAAATAAGAAAAATGTAGATTAAATTCTACAACTAGATTAAAAAATAATAATTGCAGATAATAAAATACGATAAGAAAAATGCAAGAAAAATAAAGGAACTTACTTTTTATTGATAACCTCTCAACGATCTCTACAATTTTTGAATTAATAAAGATAAAGAACAAAATTAAAATTCTAGATCTAAAAATAAAAAAAGTGGCATGCCTAATTTGGCTTTGAGCTCTCCTATTTATAGATAGGAAAATCCTAGGTTTACATTCTGGTCCATACACGAAATTACAAAACTATCCCCAGAGAGCCGAGTCAAAGCACCGACAATGCCACCGACATGTGCAGAACGCAGCCGCGGAACCGCGGCAGAAGTGCCTGTTTGGCCGTGGTTCCGCGGCCATTTGGTGGACTTGGGGCATCAAATTTCTATTCTTTTTCATGTTGCTTTTATCTTCCGTTTTATCCTCTCGGTTTCTCAGAAGCTCTTCTGTTCTCTTCCAGATATTCAGCAGTGGACTTTTGCCTTGAACTCCGCTTGAACTGGTATGCGGCATCATGCGGATCGTTATTCATCTGTTATTGGTCGTTGTCCCACATTTGTTGCGACTTTTCACGAATCTCACTGTAAAGAGCTAAGAACCTGTAACCTGCGAGACATGGATCAAAAGCATCTATTTATATGCAATGTGATTAAGAATGGGTGATATAACAATGCAAAAATCTGATATGAACACGGGCATTTCCATAATTGCATTAATCTTTGATGGGTCTATTTCGATGCCTCAGTGTCGTACGATGAATCCTAGGAATTTTCCTGAGGAAACTCCAAACGCGCATTTCAGAGGGTTCATCTTCAGGTTGTACTTCCGAAGGCGCTGGAACACTATCTTCAGATGCTTCCAGTGCTCCTCGTACGATTTTCTTTTCACCACGAGGTCTTCGATATAACATTTAACAATTTCATATACAAGGTCGTCGAAGATCTTTGTCATGGCCCTTTGGTAGGTGGCGCCAGCGTTCTTCATACCAAAGGGCATCACATTGTAGCAGAATATGCCTAGCGGGATCCGGAAAGCAGTATGCTTTTCGACAACTCTTTCATCGAGAGCAATCTCCTCAGGGACTTTTTCCTTTCCTTTGTCCCTTTTGCCCGGACCTTTATTTAAAGGTCCGAGATTCTTTTCAGGCAACGTACGGTTACGCAGCTGAATGTTCTCACAGTTCTTCATCTCCTTTTCTTTTTCAGAGGTAGATTCCTTGAAGAGAGGGCCGATGGCTATTTCTTTGTCAGAATCGCTCCCGAAGGTAAGAACTTGAGGTTTTGCTCTTGTCGGGATGGAATCAACCATATGACAGTTACCGGCTGTTCCTTCACGCTCGTCTGTCATGCTTCTCTGTTCCCGAGGGGCATTGCGCTTCATTCTCTTAAATAGTTATCGATAGGCAACGTATCTCTGCCACCACTTCTTGAAGGCATTACACTTTTCGGTAGGGTGTGTGACCTTCCGATGGTATAAGCAGTAGTTCGGATGTACATCCGGTTCATCAAGGCACATACTCTCGGAAGTATTTTCTTTGAAAGGTGGCAGCTTCATTCCCATTGACAGAGGTTTGGTGAACTACTTCCTTATCTTGATTCTGCTCTTGCTGGTGGCAGGGGAACTTTGATCCGATTGAGATACTTTATGGCTTCTCATCACCAGAGCTTCTTCAGCTTGACGCTGATGCTTGGCCTTTTCGTAAATGGCCGCTTCACGTTCTCATCAGATTTGCTCTTTTGAGGAGCTCCGTTCAGCAGCTTGTCGATGAGGTCATCTGAAGGTTCCATTAATTTTGGTTCTGGATCTGCCACCAGTTTCTCTTTGTCAAGAGCTTCTTTTCCGTTTATCGACGAGTGAGAGATCATGTGGCAGCTCGCCACATAATTCTCGGGTTCTTCTGAAGAATCGTCTCCTTCATCACCGTCACCGTTTCCATTCTCAAGAACATGCTTGAAGAATTCTTCCAATGTAACTAGGGTCCGTGCCTCTTGGTTGTATTCCTCCAGTACGTTGATGTATTTTTTCAGACCCATACGATTGCCGTCGAGCTGCACGGGCTTCTTGGCCTTCTTCTTTTTCTTTGAAGACTTCGGAGGCTCAGCCTGGAGGTTTTGTCCATCGGTACCAACTTTTGGCGTTGGGCGCGGTTTCAGCATTCCGTTGATAATTTTAGGCTCCAGCGAGCTTTTCCACCTAATCGCCGGACATGCTTGAAGATCCTTCAGCATCCTTTTAGTTTTAGCTGAAAGGACCACTTCCCACAGAGCTTCTTCCATAAATGAGCATGATACCCCCGGCGTATCCACCTTTTTAGGAGCGTGCTGCTGCGGCGGGTTTACCTTCCAGTTTTCGGACAGCGCGAACTTGCCCTGTTGGTACTGGTCTTCGACCCAGTTTTTAAAGACGTAGCAATCTTTGATTGGGTGGCCTACTATTCGGTGGTAGAGGCAGTAATTGGGTTTGTTGACGTCGCCCATTTGCAGTGGGCGTCTCGGATCCGGAAGAGCGATGAGCTTGTTGCGCACCGCTAGCTCGAATAGTCTCCCTGTTTTATCTCGGGGAGACGAGTAAGGACCTCTCAACTTCTCTTCGAGGGCTCGCATTCTGTTGCTTTGGCGAACAACCGGTTTCGGGTCACTCGGTTGTTGTTGAGCGTTGGCGACGAAGGTCTCTTTCCATTTGCCCTTTTCATTCCGAAGATCTGTCTTTGAAGAGGACGGCCTATGGTCCATTTGGGCCAGTTTGTCAATCAAGGCCTGGAAGGTGGTTGGCTTGAAGAATATCATAAACTGGGATATAGTTGCCTGAGGATCAAGGGTCCCTACAAACATGCTCACAGCAGAAGTTTCTTCTATGCGCTGTTCACACTTTGACCATAGGTTATGCCACCGAATTGCGTATTGAACCTAGGTCTCTCCCGGTTTCACCCTGGTGTTGATTAATGCCATGATTGGGGTGCGCTCGCTTGCGCCTGCGAACCGCTGTGTTAACAGTAGTTTCATCTCCGTAAATGTCTTGACAGAGTCATTTGGGAGCTCGGAATACCATTCAAATGCCGTCTTCAACAAACTGCCAACAAACTGGCGAAGCAACAGTTTGTCACCGCCTTCAGTATTACCGCACAAAGTTATGAATTGAGAAACGTGCTGATGCGGATTGCCCGTCCCCTTATACACATGGAATTTGGGGATCGTATATCATGGCGGGTACTTAATTTGGTCGTACCAGCCTGGATAAGGTCGCCCAGTTCTGACGACTTGTCCAGCCGCTTCGTTCGCTTAATGAGCTCGTATTTGTTGAGCTATATAGTCATCAAGGGTAGCTTTGGAGATCGTCTCCTCCCTGGCTGCTGATAAAGCCGGAAGAGGGTTTGATGTCTCCCCTCTGTCGTCTTCAATGATTATTGGAGGGTCTTCGGCCGGAGGATCCGGTTGGATCATCATCCCCACCATGTCTTGGAAGAGAAGCACCATTTGTTTTATATTAGCCGCTTGTTCCGCGGCCTCTTTATCTTTCTTTTCGAGCACTGTCACGCCCCGCTTCCCAGTGTACGGCGAAGGGGACGCGACGAGGCCCACTACATATATTCTCATAAGTACATACGCTAAGCGTATCTAAGCAATATAAAATAAAATACACAAGAGACAAGAAATAAAAAGAACAACAACTTTTATTTATTAACATTCTTTGTACAATGCATGAAAGGAAATACAACTGATATAAAAGATGCCTAAACAGTGGCATAACAGGAAATGAAAAGTACAGAGAGGAAAAAATGTACAATGAAACTAAAGTGCAGGGTCTTCAGCAAACTGCTCCAAGTCTTCTTGCGATGGCTCGATCTCTGCCGGGTCCAAATCACCTGACGACATTCAAAGAATAAAGAAATAGAATGTCGTCAGCGAACAGGTTGCTCGGTAAGTCCCAAAGGTAAGAGGAAAGTAGAAAAAGACAGAATAAAAAGATATCTTTTAAAGTTGTATTATCTTGTAGTAATGTCGTATTAACGCTGTTGTTTGTATCTTGGTGCAGAAGAATGCCAGTGTATACGAGAGAAGTCTCTATATGCCAGAGACTAGAGGCACGTATAGTACAAGGAACCGTTTATGCCACGGTACAACAGCAACTGGATTCATATTAGGTGTATTAAGTCTAACCACCTCGTGCCACCTTTAACACCTTCCGTACCAATCTACCCCTTAAACCCCGCGATGTCTTATTTGTATTGTTATCTTGTAAATTGTATTGATTGTAAGTTTGATTGACTGACTGGCCGAAACCATGATATCAGGAAACGGTTGTAACCGTAGAGTCATGTAAATGGAATACTGAGAACCATGTAAAAGGAATATATATACATGGTTCGGTTCGGTCAAGTTGTATAAATTGATATTTGGATTCATGGATTCATGTGTTCATATTGAATTGGAATCTTGTAGATTATAGATTGACTTGAATCATATTCAAGTTAGATTAATCAGACTCAAATCCGAGTCAGACAATCAGAAATGTGAATCGAAGTCTCATAATTGCTAGGGTCCTTAGGGTAATTTATAAAATTTGAGGGGTTTTATGTAAAAATATTTTTATATACTTTTCAAAATACACCTCAAGAATTTATTGTTCGTCTTTAGAGTTGTAATGAGGGTGGATTTTATGTTGTGACATTTCTAGTGAAAATATCCTAGTTTTATAAATAAGGGTATTTATCTGTAATATTGATTATTTGAAGTTCATGGTATTTTAGTGTAAAATTTATTCTTTGTGATTTTTAGGAAAAGGTGGAAATTTTATATTATAATAAAATAGATATTTAAATAATAAATATACATATTTTTATACAAAAAATAATTTTAATAAATATTTTATATTCCAAAAATCTCATTTTCTTAAGATGTCGTATTTTAAACCTTTCGAGACCGAATGCTCCTTGCGGAGGTCTGAATCTCGCACTACTAGCCCGAGGGTGCGCGATAAATCGCACAATCCCGAACGGGTTCTTCAAAAATGGGTTGTAGCGGCGCTTTGCAAAGATTGTAAAATACTAATCCTTTAGAAAACGGTTTTATAAAGTAAAAGGTATTTATTTGCAAAGTGTAATTTTCTGTATTTTAGATTCTAGGGTTTCCTAAGCCAACTAGCCTATTTCTAAAGGGTCTAAACGACAAGTCGTTAGAAGCCTCAAATCGCCTCTTCACCGCCAATTGTGGCCAGGTAAGTACAAATGAGGAAGAAGGGATCCGCTCACGAATCGTGAGGCGGGTCTTTTAAAGTTACCTTTGCTCACTTGCCTAGCCTAGACACCACAAAGTCAGGTTTAGATAAACGATCGATGTCCACAACTTATCGTGTTTTCCTAATAAGAGATATTTATTTAAAAGTGTATCAAAGCTAAACTTTTAGAATTAGTTTTATTAAGAATATGGTATTTAAATGAAAGTTTTGTTTTATCGTATTCTAAGTTTTTGATGATGTCGTTTAGGGTTGTATTTGCGTGTGTGTGGAGGTAGGTCATTACCTCGTGCTCTACTTTAAATGTATAGCAAAGTTTAGGGGTTAAATGTGAAATCGAAACATGATGGTATTAAAGTGAAAAAATACGATAAATTGGAAAGGCTATCATTTCATGTGAGAAAACTTGTTCAAATTATTTGTTAAGTGTTTAATAGTCAACAATAAGATGTTTAAGCATGATTGAATTGGTGAGAAGTGAAATTTTATAGAAAACCGAATCGGAAATCGGATTTGTTCCGATTCCGTCGGGTTTTGTAGTTTCGTATTTTAGAGAATAAGAAAGAGGGATAGAATGGGACTTACGGGTTTCAATTAACCAAAGGAGTGAAGGGGGGACTAGAAGGGTTGCCGAGGCGTTGCTTCATCGCCGGTAGTTCCTAAAAACGTCGCCGGAATTTCGTCGGAGGTTCGCCGCGCAGTTGTTTTCAAGGTACACAACTCTTGGAAAATTTTTGAGAGAGTGAGCTTAGGGTTTTGGGATGAGAGGGTAGAGGGTAGGGGGTGTATTTATAGGGTAGACTGGGCTAGGGTAGGTGAAAGGTTTTTAATTAAAAAAAATTGTAAAAAATGTAGAAATTCATTAAAAATTGTAGTAAATGGGGGATAATTCAGTTTCGGAAACCGATCAAGTAAATGGTGTATGCAGGGGAGTTAGGAATTTGAAAAGGCACATTTTTTTCAGGTGACTCGGCGGTCCGGCCGAGTCCGGCCGGCGGCGCCGGCCCGAGTCGGCCGATCCGCCGGTCGACTCGGCCGATCCCGGCCGAGTCAAGTGGTCGATGGGTGGGGTGTTCTCAGGTGAAGGCTCTGGTATTTTCAGTTTTTTATGTTTAGTTCAACTTTTGGGAGTTAGAGTCTGTGGACTGTTGGGCTTCCAAGAAATTTAAAACAAAAATAATCTAAAAATAATGTAGGGCAGGGGATTTGAACTCTGGTGACTTGGTTCAGCAGTGCAAGGTGTTACCAATGAGCTACAAGCTCCTTCTTGTAATTATTGTGGGAAAATAAATACTTAAAGTGTTAACAGTAACATTAAATACCCCAAGTATACTTCAAATTTAAATCAATTTTATGTATACGAAAATTGGAGTTGTTATAAGCACCCTCCGTAGGAACTCGGTGTCGGTCCCCTGCTCATGGCGTTGTTCCGACGATACTTCCGGGCTTTCTTTCTGCCCAGTAAGTGTGGCCATCCTTGTCAACATCTCCTGGAGCTTTTGTTGTTGCTCCTGAGCTTTCGTCACAGACCATGTGAGTGGTCGATGACTCATAGAAGTATGACTATCCTCTTTTCTGGATGCCATGTATACGGTATGCACAACCATGCCCCCAGACTTAGGGCGTTTGGGTCCACTGCCTTTGAAATTTGCCGCGGGCAGGGGGATCTTCTCTGGCCTTCTCCTCTTATGGGAGGTCGAAATTGAGAGGGCCGTTGCGGCAAGCACCCATGCAGATGATACCTTTCGTGGTATGGCAGAGGGATGGTTCTCCTCTTGCTGAGCCTTCGCCTTCTTCAGCCGGCGAGAGTAATCTTTGTCAATTACAGAGTCTTAGACTTTTCGCCAAACTCTGTGGATCATGGAGGACAACCGCTGAGGAGGCTGTTTCGGCTTCACCTGTGTTGAGTTTTCGACAGGCGGAGGAGACTTCTTCAAGATGGCGGTTGGAGAGTTCTTGCACACCCTCTTGAGAAGCTCGAAACTGTTCCCGGTTGGAACAGCAGCGTCAATTTCCACCATTAGAGCTGGTGGGGTAAGTCTAGAGGGGGAACTGCCCCCATCTATCCTCACTCGGCGCTAGTGACGACGTCGAGCGTGTCTTGCGGATGGGATCATCTCAGTTGTAGAAGCAACCTTGTCATGCCCCTTGCTTTGATGAGTGGTTGCTTTTGGTGCCAACCTGATGAAGATTGACGTCCATTAAGAAAGAACGCCTAACACGTCGAAGACTGACTTTGGAATAGGGGAAGCACTTGTAACGACCTCACCCATAGCAGGAGTTGGAACGGACAGTCTTGCGAAGACCGATCCCTTAGTAGGAAAAGCCCCTTTGGTGACTTCGTTTACCGGAGCTGGAATGGCTATCCGCTTCGGGATAACCCCTTCAGGTATCGCGAGGCTCTTTGCGGGCCCACTTAAGCTTAGGCTCAACCTGTCGAAGACTAAGGCGGCAGACTTGGACGACCCGTTGAGAGGGGCCGCGGTGGTTGCAAGTCGATCGAAGAACGACTTCTTTGGAGTATCTTGTGATGGCATTGAGGCATTGAAGCTCATTGGCGGGAACATGGTCCCAAAAAATAGTCCAATGGTGGCCTGAGTCACCTGTTCCACCAGCATTGCAAAGATAGAGGCCGCTTGGGGCCCATAAGTCACTTCTCCGGTCGGGGCGGAGCGAGAATTGCTGTTGTAGTTAGTGCAGCTGGAGGCCATCGATGTTATCTCCTTTTCTGCATGGAGCAAGACACCAAATCTTAGTACCTCGAATCTAAGGGCAACCATATTAAACCGTGATTCATTCGCGAACACGACACACGAAGTGTGGAGTAGAAAAGGGAAGAGGTCCCACCGGGCGTGCCAGAATCTGTTTACCGCCGAAACGGAGACGAAACTGCGTAGGTCGTCTTGCCTGAATTTAGGGGCAGATGCTATTTGGTTTTATCCATCCACCTCTCCGAAGATGCCAAATTGATCTATGACACCGTGTATCGGAGGTCTGGACGGATGCGGACGTTGTAGCAGACTTCGTCAGATTCCCCCTCGTTTGCGAGGGGTTTTTGATTGTGGGGACACTCTTCCCTGCAAGCGCAAGCACTTGTAGTTAATTACGTTACCGCGTAGCGATAACTACTTTCTCCTGCTCCAGAAGGTCACTTCGTGTCGTGTATGTTTGTTTTATTTTTGGTTGCCCGTGGATTGTATACGGAGACTAATTTGTGTTGTCGCCCGTAAGGCATGGATTAGTCCAAATCCGTATTTTCTTAGATTTGGGTTTGGATTGATTTAAGGATCGTTAACGTTTTTTGAGATTAAGATCGACTTAAATATCTGTTAAGGATACATTAATCCGATATTGGACTAAGATCTACTTAACGGGGGTTCGGGGTCATTTTTGATCTAATGAAAGAGCATTTGGGCTCTATCGTTTTAGTTTAAGCACGTTACGGCCCACAGCTAGTTTAAGGACATTACGGTCCATAGCTAGTTTAAGGGCATTACGGTCTATATTGGGACGTGTCCGTCCATTTGAGAGTACACTAAAAAGTTGTTGGTCATCGGGACCCGCCACCTCTAAGAAGACGCTGAAGAATTACAACGATATTTATCAGAGGTGTGAAGAGATGTAACCTTGAACCAATGTCCGTTGGAAGATCAATAGTCTTATTTGGGACTAAGACCAATTTGGAAATATTGTGAGCATATGGGCTCGACTGATCTGAATTAGGGACTTTTGGTCAACTTGGACTCAGCCCACTCAGTCTTTGAATAAAGTGTTAAACACTTATTTGGGGCCAGTCCCTTTTCTGTGCAAACAATGCTGAGCATTGATACGGGCTCTGACGCTCACCCACCTTTTTTGTTTTTTATAGAGTGTTAAACACTCTTTATGGCGCCCACGTGCGGAACACGTGAGGAGCTTGGCGCTGAGCGCCAACCACTGAGTGCTAGGCAATACTTGTAGAGTAGCGTCCACATGAGAGGCACGTGGGGCGCCTAGCGCCGGGCGCCAACCACCAAGTGCTTAAGCACTCTTTATTAAGCAGCGCCCACGTGAGGGGCATGTGGGGCGCTTGGCGTTGGACGCCAACCACTGAGTGCTAAGCACTTTTTATTAAGCAGCGCCTATGTGAGGGCACGTGGGGCGCTGGGCGTAAACCACTGAAGCTAAGCATTCTTTATTAAGCGGCGTCCACGTGAGGGGCATGTAGGGCGCTCGGCGCTGTCTCTTTCTTTGTGCATTTTTCTAAAGAGTTCGATTCTGTGTTCTCCTCTGGATCTTCAATCCCCAAGAACAAATTCATCCCCACGAGAATTAAATTCTCATTTATGGGAGGCTTGTCTCGTGAATCTCAGATCCAGGGAAAGAACTGTGTTCTTTTATGAGGGTTAAACCCTTAGATATGCAGATTAGATACTCTGATCTCTATTCTCTTTATTTACCTTGAAGAAAGTTCTTCTTCCTTCTTCTCTCTTGAAGCTTTTCTTTTTAGCTTGCTCTACTTTTTGAACTTGAAGTTTATGGGGGGGTTTCTCTCTACAAGACTTCAAGTCTTGGGACCTTTATTTAGTAGAGGCAAGTTTGTTGATTTAGTTAAAAAAATCTGTCATTGAGAGATCCTTAATTGATTTGGGGATTTTATCCACCGTTGAATTTTTGATCCAAGGACTTCTGTTTTACAGAAGATATTATTCTTGTTTTTAACAAGATTGGGAAAATATTTTCCATACAGAGCTTATTCTGTAGCTTGGTGATTTTTAATCACCATTGGATCTTTAATCCAACGGTGCTCTGTTTTACAGAGCATAATCTTTCTTGTTTAGAAAGATTGGGGACAATAGAGCTTATTCTGTAGCTTGGTGATTTTTTTTAATCGCCATTGGATTTTTAATCCAACGGTGCTCTGTTTTACAGAGAGTGATTTTTCTCGTTCAGGAAGATTTGAGGAATATTTCCTCAACATAATTTACTTCTGTGTTTTGATGATTTATCATCTCTATTGGATCTTTGATCCAACGGCAGAGAACTTTTAACTCTCGGCGCTGGCGCTCTCGTGCGGGGCACGTGAGGCGCTGCCTCAGAGTTTTTAACTCTCGGCGCTGGCGCTCTCGTGCAAGGCACGTGAGGCGCTGCCTCAGAGTTTTTAACTCTCGGCGCTGGCGCCCTCGTGCAAGGCACGTGAGGCACTAGCACCCTCGTGCAAGGCACGTGAGGCGCTGGCTCTTTTCAAATTTTAAACAGAGCCTTGCTCTTCTATTATTGGGGGAAACAATGTACAGAAAGAATGTTAATAAAAGTTGTTGTTTATTATTACAACTCTTGTTATTCTTGTGTATTCATTTATATTGCTTATTTACGCTTAACGTGTTTACTTCTGAGTAAATAAGTCGCGGCCCATCATGTCTACTTCTCCGTATACTGGGAAGCGGGCGTGATAGGTTTTGTTGGTGGCCCATGCAGGTCAGTTCTGCATGGAATCCTAAGCAATATATCACAAGAATTATAAGAATCAGCAACTATACATCCTTTACATTTTTAATCTCTTGATCTATCCTAACCCTTCCTTCTCTCTCAAGGTTATGGATTCCCCGAACAACACGACCACCAACCTGAATGGAAACACCCCACCTCCTACTCTACCACCGCCTCCTACCGTTGCAGCTCCCATCAACGAGCAGACGGTACCTCTTGAGGCGATAAAGAGGCTCTTGGAGGGTCAGCAGCAGCAGACTGTTATTCTCTTGCACCGCCCTGAAGCTGAGGCACCCGGAGTCAAGCAATTCCGGGCATTGCACCCTAAGCACTTTTCTGGGAAAGAGAGCCCACTGGGGGCAGAGAAATGGGCTCAGTCCATTGAAGATGACCTGGCAGCAGCACAAGTGCCAGAGATTGCTTGGGTGAGAGTTGCGAAGCTGCAACTCACAGACAACGCCAGAGTAATGTGGAAGGCTGAAGAAAGCCGTCTTGCCCAGTCGATTGAATGGAAGACTTTTTGCGACATGTTCGACACGAAATATTTCCCCGAGACTGCCCGTTTCGATATGGAACAACAGTTCATCCACTTGCAACAAGGCTCGATGTGGAGCAAATCCGTGGATGAATACGATGCTGAGTTTACCATGCTTAGCAGGTTCGCGGCACACCTTATCCCGACTGCTGAGATCAGGGCACGAAAATTTCAGTAAGGGTTGGACCCGGAGATCCAAGCTGCATTAGCTATTGGGGATTTCCCAACCCATGATCTTGTACTGAAGGATGTCCAACGCTATGATGCAGTAGTGAAGAAAGGCATACCTCAGACTGCTGGTGTGAAGCGCCTTGCCACTCAGATGGCAGAAGGAGCCTCTTCCATACTATCCTTTGTACCCAAGAGACCGGAAGTAACATTTAACCGGCCTAGTCCAGACTTTTTCTTCTACTGAAAGAAGAATGGACACCTAGTGAAAGACTGCAGGCGTGCAAATGGCCTATGCTTAGGTTGTGACGCATCCACTCACGACATTGGAACATGTCCTCATAGACGCAACCCAGTTCCAGCACACATCACCTTTCCGCAGCAGCCAGCTATTCAGGCTCCTGCACCTCGTCTTGCCCTACCTGTTCCACGTTCTCGTGGACCTCCTACACAACCTCCTCGTCATTTCCACCAGGCAATGAGGAACATGCCTCAAAGGCAAAGAAACATGCCCCAAGGATAGAGGAATGTGCCTCCAGCTAGGAGGAATGTATCCTGGCGTCAGGCTTTCACTTTAGCGGCCATAGAAGCCGAAGCTATAGGTTAAAGTAACACTGGTAATCCTTCTTCTTTCAAAATCCTTGCATCCTTTCGTTCTTTCAAACATATTCTTCATGCACTTTCAGTAGCTCTTTCACCACCACTGTAATCAAATTTTTCTAGAATCTGTTACAACTTCCTTCTATAAATTTCGAAGACGAAATTTCTATAAGGAGGGTAGAATGTAACGACCCTGAATTTTCTGTACAAAATTTTTCTTCTTAAAATACAGAAAGGAATTTCTTAGCCTGAGCACAATTTAAAAGTTATTCTTATTTAAAAACAGCAAGAAATCAATTGTAGCCCATTAGCAAAGCCTCTAGACTGCTGTGACGTAGCCCCTGTGTTCAAATCTCATCAGCCATATATTATTTTTTCCTGATTTTTCTTTTAAACTTTTTGGAAGCCTAAAATTTTACACGTGCACTACACATAAAAATGAATAGTCAGGAAAAATAAACATGTCTAAAATGATATTTATATTAAGGAGAACACGTGGCACCAATCCGACGGATCACCTCAAGAAAATGGCCGGCAAGATGTTGCCTGGGGCCGGCACCGACGGTTGCCCGTAAGGGAAAAGTCCTCATATCCCGCATACTTGACTATTGGCCTACCCCCATTACCCCTGCACTGTTTGTTTTCTCTGCAAAAAATGAACAGTTAGGAAAAACAAGCATGTGTAAAATGATATTTATACTGAGGAGAACACGTGGCACCAATCCGATGGATCACCTCAAGAAAATGGCCGGCGAGATGTTTCCTGGGGCCGGCGCCGACGGTTTCCCATAGGGGAAAAGTCCTCATACCCTACACACTTGACTATTGGCCTACCCCCATTGCCCCTGCACTGTTTGTTTTCTCTGCAATTTAACAGAGAATTCAATTTCATCTTTAAATCCATTTTTAATGCATTTTAATTCATTCATTCAATTCCAAAACCCTAATTCCACACTATAAATACAACCCCATACCCTAGCCCCTCCTCATTCTGAAATCCCTAGCCAAAATTATCAAATTTTTTTAAGTACAAGTGGAGTAGAAGTGGAGTTAGCCCATGGTCAACTTCCGGCGAGGAAAAGAAGCAATTCCGGCAACCCCGCGATACCACGGCGACTACACAATATTCTTCTACCTTATCTTCACTCTTTTAGCTAGTAAGTCCCGCCCCCTTCTTCTCTTTCTACATAAAAAGTTTCCTTTTATAAAATATGTCAGTAAGTAGAGTTATACCGACATTTGATTCTAAAATCATTGAAAACTATAATTTTTCTTAAGAATTGCTCATTCATATTCCTATACATTGCTTGTTAATCATAAAACTAAAGTTTAGAACAAATTTCACCCTAAATTATCATACTAAATAACTTTAAATTGAGTTTTACCTTTAAATACCATGAACTTTGTATCGACCATATTTATTTGTTTTGCTTGCTGTTATCTTTAGAAAACATCACGCGATAACGACCTACCCCTCACATACACACATATTGATATAGCACGATACTCTTGGAAACCTACTTTTGTGGCGAATACAACTTTTTATTAAAGTACATTGAACTAAAAAAAAACCCGGTTTTCTTTGAATTGTATTATCAAAATTCTTTGGGATTATGCCTCTAAAACCCTTTTTAGGGGACCCGCTATTGGATGGTGCAGATTATCGCACATTCTTGGGCTAGAAGAGCGAGATGCAGACCTCCTCACGGAGCATTCGGTCTCGAAAGATTTTAATACGATTTTTTTAAGAAAAATGACATTTCTATTTAATAATAAAATTATTTTTTTATAAATATATAAATATTATCAAACCACATATTTTCAAGATATAATAAAATTTCATGTTTTTCTAAAAATAAAAGAATGACAAGTTTCACCAAAATACGCTCAAGATATCCAAATGACAAGTTTTTCACTTAAATACCATGAACTATTCAAGCTAAATTAATATTCACTAAAATACCTCAAATCTTAAAAGTTACATCCATGAAACCCTAAATACGTTAAATAAATACTCGAGATTTATTTTGAAAGTATATAAAATATTTTTCATAAAACCCTCTCGAGTTATATAAAATTACATTAAGGACCTTAGTAAATATAGGTTTAAGCGGGATCAATTCTCTTGAGCCTCAAGAAGCCGGAGCAAGTGAGTGCTTGCCTATCTAAGGTAGAAAAACTTAATGATGTTATCAATGGTAATTGTCTTGGAAAAAGTCACAATCCTGCCGTCCATGTGCAACAGTTACCGATAACACTCAAACCTAATTCATGATCCAAATCTATTTAAAGTGTCTGACTCAAGTCTGAGTCTAAATCGATCTGAGTCTAACTCAATCTGAATCCAACCAGAATCCAATCCAAACATGAATCCAATAGAAACATGAATCCAATTCAACATGAATTCAATATATCCAACATGTATACTTGAAACTGAAACTGAATATCAGAACAACTTGCAAACATGATCTGACTTGACCGAACCATGGCTATGACTTGACTTGACTACATGACTACTTGATACAATCCTGAAACCGTTTACATGAACAACTTATATCCATGGTCTCGGCAAGTCTGATAACTACAATTGTAAAAACCCTAAACTTTCTGTACAGAATTTTTTCAAAAATACAGAAAGGAATACCTAAGCCTGAGCACAAGTTATAAATTTAATTTTCTTTTGAATAGCAAGAAATAGGTTGTAGCTTATTGGTAAAGCCTTGCACTGCAGTGACATAGCTCCTGTGTTCGAATCCCCCCAGCCACATATATTTTTATTGATTTTTCTTTTAATCTTTTAGAAGCCCAAAGGTTTACACGTGCACTACACGTAAAATGAAAAGTCACAAAGAAATCAAACATGTGCAAATTGTTAAATACATTGTACATGACACGTGGCAAAAATCCCACCACCCCTCACCGGATTTGGACCGGCGAGATTGCTTGGGGGGCCGGCACCGCCGGGTAAGCCCATAGGTATTGCTCAAAAAAAATTTGCCTAACACCCCTTGGCCTACCCCACTTCCCCCATGCTGTTTGATTTCTCTGTAAATTAACAGAGAGATTAAATTCACCTTTTAAATCCAAACTTTAATGCATTTTTTAATTCATTCTTCATACCCTAAACCCTAATTTTTCCTATAAATACCACACTACATTTCACCCCTCCTCATTCAAAAATTTGTACAAAAACTCTATAAAATTTTCAAGTCCAAAGTTGTACAAGTGGAGTTAGCAAGAGGCGAAATTCCAACGAAATTTCGAGGAGAATCCGGCGACGAAACGATGTCCCAATGGTTCCGAAAACTTCCTCCTTCTCCCCTCTTTCTTTATAACTTATAAGTCCCCACTCCCCTCCTCCATCTCTATTCTAAAATCATCTATTTCGAAAACTCGTCGGAAGCGGTGTTATTCCGACTTCCGATTCGTTTTTCTTTAAAATATCCATTTTTATTAAATAATAAAGTACCATATTCTCTAATAATGTTTAACAAACATAAATAAACACATTAGAACAAATTTCATCTCAAAATAATTCATGTTGCAATTTCTATTTCACTTTTACAGTAAAATACCATCATTTTACAAACAATTTATAATTATTCAATTTAACCGTATTACGTTTAGATAACTCATGAGGTAATGACCTACCTCATTACAACACACATTTTTTATATAGCACGATGAATTTTGGGACTCTAGTTTATGGGAAAATATGATTTTACGAATAAATACCATAAACATTCAAAAACCGTTTTCTTTAAAAAGTGTGTTACTTAATTCCTTACAATTACGCCTCTACAACCCATTTTGGGGAACCCCGATCGGAATGGTACGGGTTATCGCACATTCTCGAGCCTAGTAGAACGAGATGCAGATCTCCGTAAGGAGCATTCAATCTCGATTGAATTTTTGATGCAATTTTTAAGAAAATGAGATTTCTACAAAATAAATAAAATTTATTTTTATTAAATATATATATATTTATAACTATTATCAAAATATCCATTCTAAAATATACTATATAAATATTCCATGTTTTCTAAATCAAAGGAATCACAATTTCATGAAACTACCATTACAATTCAATACAAATTCCAATATTTCATTAAAATACCATATACAATGAAAATTAGGTTCTATTCACTAGAAAATTTCATTTTTATAAAACTACATCTATTAAAACCCTAAATACGATAACAAAATACTTGAGATGTATTTTGAAATTATATCGAAACTATTTTTACATAAAACCCCCCTCAAGTTATACTAAATTACAATAAGGACCCTAGTAAATATAGGTTTAAGCGGGACCAGTTCTCTTGAGCCTCAGGGAGCCGGAGAATATAGGTGTTTTCCTATCTAAGGTAGACAACCTAATAACGGTGTTATCAACATTATAATTGTCTTGGAAAAAGACACAAATCCTGCCTTCCATATGCAGCAGTTACCGATAACATCAAAACTAATTCAGGACTTCAATTTCTTTTTAAAAGCCTGACTCAGTTCGAGTCACGGTCAAATATGAAATCAATCTGACTTGAATTCAATTCAAGTATAACTACAATACAACATGAATTCATGAATACCATAATACAATCCATATCAACATAGACATGACTTGAACCGAACCATGGATATACCATGATTACATGTCTATCCATTTATATCCATTCTATTTACATGATATCATGGTTTCGGCAAGTCGAACAATCTATTATACAAAAAAATACAAATCAATACAAAAGACATTACGGGGTTTATAAAGGAGTAGATTGGTACGGAACATGTTAACGGTGGCACGAGGTGGTCACCAAAAGACGTAATTACATCCATATCGTTGTTCCGTGGTATTATCAACGGAGCCTTGCACTACGGGTTACCAAAGTCCACGGTGTAAGTTGGACTCATCTCGTATAAACTGGCATATTCTGTACCAAGCTACAACAACCACATTAGTATAACAAATATAACATTATCTACTTCACATGTTCTATTCTCTGTCTATTCTTCTCTTTTTCTCTTTAGGACTTACCGATCGATTGTTCACTGACGACATTCCTATTTCTCTTCTTCTTTGAAATGTTGTCAGGAGGATCCGACTCTGAGGAGTTCGAGACCAGTCAGGAGCACTTGAAGCAGTTCACAGAAGAGCCTGAGCATTGACCTTATTTGTACATACTTTACTTCTCAGTTCATGCCATTATTTAGGCATTGCATTCCAGACTTGTATTTATATTCCAGTTGTACTTATAAAGAAATGTTGAATAAATAAAAGTTGCTGTTCATTTATATTTCTGTCTCTTGTGTATATTTTACTTTATATTGCTTAGATACGCTTAGCGTGTTTACTTCGGAGTAAATACGTAGCGAACCTCGTCGTGCCTTCTTGCCCGTACACCGGGAAGCGGGGCGTGACAGGTTTTGTTGGCGGCCCATGCAGGTCAGTTCTGCATGGACATGCAGTTCAATTCTACATGAAGTCCTAAGCAATATAACACAAGAATAATCAACTAAAAACATTCTTTACATTTCATATTTCTTAAAATTTACAATTTCATATTCTTTGAATCTATCATAACCCAAATTTTTCTTCAAGGTTATGGATTCTCCAAACAACACCAGCACCAATTTCAACAACACACCACCACCTCTACCGTTTACACCTACCGTTGCTGCTTCGATCAATGAGTGGACGGTACTGCTTGAAGCAATCCAAAGCCTCCTGGAAGGACAGCAGCAGCAGACTGCTATCATACTAAACCGTCCAGAAGTGGAAGCGCTCGGAGTAAAGCAATTCCGGGCATTGCACACAAAACAATTTTCAGGAAAAGAGAGCCCTCTAGAAGCTGAAGAATGGGCTCAGAGCATTGAGAATGATCTGGCAGCAGCCCAAGTGCCAAAGATCGCTTGGGTACGAGTTGCGAAGCTGCAACTCACTGACAACGCCCGAATTTGGTGGAAGGCGGAAGAAAGCCGTCTTGACCAGCCGATCAAATGGAAAACTTTTTGCGACATGTTCAACGCGAAATACTTTCCAGAGACTGTCCGATTTGACATGGAGCAGCAATTCATCCCCGTACAACAGGGTTTGATGTGGACCAAATCTGTGGATGAGTATGATGCTGAGTTTACCATGCTCAGTAGGTTCGCGGCACACTTGATACCAACTACTGAGATCAGAGCTAGACGATTTCAGCAAGGGTTATACCAGGAAATCCAAGCTGCCTTACCTACAGGGGATTTCCCAACCCATGACCTAGCACTGAAAGCTGCTCGTCGATATGAGGCAGTGGTGAAGATAAAGGGCTGACCCCAATCTGCCGGAGTGAAGCGCCCTGCCACCCAGATGGCAGGAGGAGCCTATTCAATACCAACTCATGAACCCAGGAGACCAGAAGTAACAAATAACTGGCCAAGTCCTGATTTTTGCTTCTACTGCAAGAGGGATGGACACTTGTGGAAGGACTGTAGGCGCGCAAAAGGCCTGTGCTTAGTTTGTGGCGCATCCGATCATGGAATTGGAACATGTCCTTATAGACGCAACCCGGTTCCAAATCACAACACTTATCCACAGCGGCCAACTATTCAGGCTCCTGCACCTCATCTTGCTCTTCCAGCTCTACCTCCTGCACAGCCTAATCGCCAATTCCACCAAGTACTGAGGAACATGCCTCGAGAGCAGAGAAACATACCCCAAGGACAAAGGAATGTGCCTTTAACTAGGAGGAATGTACCCCGGCGTCAGGCTTTCACTTATCGGCCGTGGAAACCGAGGCTATAGACCAAAGTAACCTTGGTAATGTCCTTACATCTTTTTCAATCTTTCCAAAACTTTTGTATTCTTTCGTTCTTCCAAATATATTTTTATACATTATCACTAAACTTTT
This sequence comes from Agapanthus africanus, assembly GCA_030015575.1. Taxonomy (NCBI): domain Eukaryota; kingdom Viridiplantae; phylum Streptophyta; class Magnoliopsida; order Asparagales; family Amaryllidaceae; genus Agapanthus; species Agapanthus africanus. Next base: position 831,645,932 of record JASDDO010000019.1, read on the forward strand.
CTTGAATCCGTTACACTTTCCTTCTATAAATTTCGAGGACGAAATTTTTATAAGGAGGGTAGAATGTAACAACCCTAAACATTCTGTACATAATTTTTTCAAAAATACAAAAGGAACACCTAAGTCTGAGCATAAGTTATAAATTTAATTTGCTTTTGAACAGCAAGTAATAGCTAGTAGCTCTTTGGTAAATTCTTGCACTGCTGTGACGTAGCCCCTGTGTTCGAATCCCCCCAGCCACATATATTTTTATTGATTTTTCTTTTAATCTTTTAGAAACCCAAAGGTTTACACGTGCACTACACGTAAAATGAAAAGTCACAAAGAAATCAAACATGTGCAAATTGTTAAATACGCTGTACATGACACGTGGCCAAGATCCCACCACCCCTCACCGGATTTGGACCGGCGAGAATGCTTAGGGGCCCGGCACCACCGGGTAAGCCCGTAGGTATTGCTCCAAAAAATTTTGCCTAGCACCCTTTGGCCTACCCCACTTCCCCCATGCAATTTAATTTCTCTATAAATTAACAGAGAGATTAAATTCACCTTTTAAACCCAAACTTTAATGCATTTTTTAATTCATTCTTCATACCCTAAATCCTAATTTTCCCTATAAATACCACACAACATTTCACTCCTCCTCATTCAGAAATTCTATACAAAAACTCTCTAAAATTTCCAAGTCCAAAGTTGTACAAGTAGAGTTAGCAAGGGGCGAAGTTCTGACGAAGTTTCGAGGAGAATCCGGCGACGAAACGACGCCCTGACGGTTCCGAAAACTTCCTCCTTCTCTCCTCTTTCTTTATAACCTGTAAGTCCCCACTCCCCTCCTCCATCTCTATTCTAAAATCATCTATTTCGAAAACTCGTTGGAAGCGGAGTTATTCCGACTTCCGATTCGTTTTTCTTTAAAATATCCATTTTTCTGAAATAATAAATTACCATATTCTCTCATAATTTTTAACAAACATAAATAAACACATTAGAACAAGTTTCATCTTAAAATAATTCATGTTGCAATTTCTATTTCACCTTTACAGTAAAATACCATCAAATTACATACAATTTATAATTATTCAATTTAATTGTATTACCTTTAGATAACTCACGAGGTAATGACTTACCTCATTACTACACATTCTTGACATAGCACGATGAATTTTGGGACTCTAGTTTATGGGAAAATACGATTTTACTAATAAATACCATAAACATTCAAAAACCGTTTTCTTTAAAAAGTGTGTTATTTAATTCCTTGCAAATGCGTCTCTACAACCCATTTTAGGGAACCCCGATCGGTATGGTGCGGGTTATCACACGTCCTCGGGCCTAGTAGAGCGAGATGCAGACCTCCGCAAGGAGCATTCGATCTCGATGGAATTTTTGATGCAATTTTTAAGAAAATGAGATTTCTACAAAATAAATAAAATTTATTTTTATTAAATATATATATTTATAACTATTATCAAAATATCCATTTTAAAATATACTATATAAATATTCCATGTTTTCTAAATCAAAGGAATCACAATTTCATGAAACTACCATTACAATTCAATACAAATTCCAATATTTTATTAAAATATCATATACAATGAAAACTAGATTCTATTCACTAGAAAATTTCATTTTTATAATAACTACATCTATGAAAACCCTAAAGACGATAATAAAATAATTGAGGTGTATTTTGAAATTATATCAAAATTATTTTTACAAAAAAAACCCTTAAGTTATACTAAATTACAATAAGAACCCTAATAAATATAGGTTTAAGCGGGACCAGTTCTCTTGAGCCTCAGGGAGCCAGAGAATATGGGTGATTGCCTATCTAAAGTTGACAACCTAACAACGGTGTTATCAACACGGTAATTGTCTTGGAAAAAGACATAAATCCTGCCGTCCATGTGCAGCAGTTACTGATAAGAACAAAACTAATTTAGGACTTCAATTTCTTTTTAAAAGTCTAACTCAGTTCAAGTCACGGTCAAATATGAAATCAATCTGATTTGAATTCAATTCAAGTATAACTACAATACAACATGAATCCATGAATACCATAATACAATCCATATCAACATAAACATGAATTGAACCGAACCATGGATATACTCTGATTACATGTCTATCCATTTATATCCATTCTGTTTACATGATATCATGGTTTCGGCAAGTCGAACAATCTATTACACAAAACAATACAAATCAATACAAAAGACATTACGGAGTTTATAAAGGGGTAGACTGGTACGGAACATGTTAACGATGGAACGAGGTGGTCACTAAAATACGTAATTACATCCATGCCGTTGTTCCGTAGTATTATCGATGGAGCCTTGTACTACGGGTTACCAAAGTCCACGGTGTAAGTTGGACTCCTCTCATATACACTGGCAGATTCTGTACCAAGCTACAACAACTACATTAGTATAACAAATATAACATTATCTACTTCGCATGTTCTATTATCTATCTATTCTTCTCTTTTTCTCTTTGGGACTTACCGAGCGATTGTTCGCTGACGACATTCTTATTTCTCTTCTTTTTTGGAATATTGTCAGGAGGACCCGACTCTGAGGAGTTCGAGACCAGCCTGGAGCACTTGGAGCAGTACACAGAAGACCCTGAGTATTGACGTTATTTGTACATACTTTATTTCTCAGTTCAAGCCATTGTTTAGGCATTGCATTCCAGACTTGTGTTTATATTCCAGTTGTACTTGTAAAGAAATGTTGAATAAATAAAAGTTGTTGTTCATTTATATTTCTGTCTCTTGTGTACATTTTACTTTATATTGCTTAGATACGCTTAGCGTGTTTACTTCGGAATAAATATGTAGCGGACCTCGTCGCGCCTTCTTGCCGGTACACCGGGAATCGGGGCGTGACAACAATCTATACAATATACAGTACGGGGTTTTAACAGTGTAGATTGGTACGGAATGTATTATAAGTGGCACGATAATGGACACTAAAAGACGTAAATTAACATCTATTGTTGTTGTCCCGTGGGTTTTGACGAGGCCTTGTACTACGGATTACGATAGTCCACGGGGAAAGTTGGACTCTTTTCGTATACACTGATACATTTTGTACCAAGATACAAATAACTACGTTAGCATAACAAACATATACTTGTACCAATTACCAGTTCTGTTCCCTTTAATTGAACTATTCTTATCTTTCATTTGGGACTTACCGAGCGCTGGTTCGCTGAAGACATTCATGTTTCTTTCTTTATTTGGAATGTTCGTCAAGAGAACCCGACTCTCAGGAGACCGAGCCCAGCCAGGACGACTTGGATCTGTTCACAGAGGAGCCAGACTTCTAGCTTATACTTGTACTTACCTTTTCATTTGTATGCCACTGTTTAGGCATTACTTTTATCATTGTACATTTCATTTTCAAATCAGTTGTAATGTAAAGAAAGAATGTTAATAAAAGTTGTTGTTTATTATTACATCTCTTGTCATTCTAGTGTATTCATTTATATTGCTTATTTATGCTTAACGTGTTTACTTCTGAGTAAATACGTCGCGGCCCGTCACGTCTACTTCTCCGTATACTGGGAAGCGTGGCGTGAAATATATAGTATAACAAATATAAGCATAGTATAGCATGGCCGTGTAGTGTAGTTATAGTAAATATGAAGTGCATATAAGTGTCCTAAAAGGTCTATACATGGTAACTAATTTAACGTAAGTTTAAGGGTGAATGTCAACCAATCTCAAGAGTGTTATCGAACCCAATAGGCTGTAATCCAGAGGTAAGGATCGGCAGGCCCGAATCAAGTATCAGTAACGGGACTTAATCCTAGTATCGAAGTATTCCAAACTCAATAGGCTATAATTCAGGAGTACCGAACCACGGGTCCTCATGATAGCTTACTTGTGTTAGTAGACATGGATTCATGATCTGGGTGGACTCCTGAGATTTCGTTGGATTCGCATTTGAACTACCCCAACACCTCGTGTATTCTAGATTACAGTTAAAATTACCAGCCTTGCTCGAATCTATGAATACATCAAGTTGCAAGATTGAGTTCTTGTCAATGTCAAGTATACGTGTCAAATGTTCATGTATTCATGTCAAGTTGTATTCATGGTTCGAGTCAAGTTAGTTTCAATAGCAGCCATTGTGTTCTGGTATTCATGTTAAGTTCGTGTCAAGTTATAGTATTCTAGTATTCAAGTTTTGGGATATTCAAGTTCAAATGTTCTGGTTCATGATCAAAGGTTCAAGTTTATGTTAAAATTTGGATTCTGGTTGAGCTTGTATTCAGGTTAAAGTAAATATCTTATGAAAGGATTTAGCTCTTGAATTTCATAAGTTCGGGAGTAATCGGGCAACTGCTGCATATGGACGGCAGGATTTGTGTCTTTTTCCATGACAATTGCCATTGATAACTCCGTTAAACTTGTCTAACCTGAATAGGCAAGCACTCACTTTCTCCGGCTCCATGGGGCTCAAAAGAAATGATACCGCTTAAACCTATATTAATCCAGAGTCCTTAAATATTTAATATTGTAATTTACATTGTATTTATATTATTTGCATTTCTCAAGGGGGTTTTATAAAAAATACTTTAATATTGTTTCAAAATAAACCTCAAGGGTGATTTATAATATTTAGAGTTTTTATGAACATGTATTTTAATTGTTGTGGTGTTTTAGTGATAAAACCTAGTTTTTAAAAGTTTATGGTATTTTAATGAAAACTGTCTCTTTTGGAAACTGCTGGTATTTTATTAAAATTTTAATCTTTCATTTTAAAATATAGTTTCATAATATTTTTTTATTGAAAATATGAATTCATAGTTTTATATAATTTTCCGAAGTTTAGTTTTGTTTAGAAAAGTTGTATTTCTTAAAAAACGTATTTTTATTTCCTTTCGAGACCGAATTCTCCGTGAAGAGCTCTGTATCTCACTTTACTATCTCAAGTATGAGCGATAACCCGCACTATCAGTAGATGGGTTCCCCTAAAAGGGTTGTAGAAGCGCAATTGCAAAGAATTTAAAAATAGCGATAAAATATTTTATAAAAATGATGGTATTTTAATGTAAATTGTTTCTTTTAAATAAAACTTAACTAAAATATCATGCTATAAAACCATAGTATTGTGAGTGGGGTAGGTCGTTACCCCGTGAGATTTCTAGAGGTATATATTTCTAGGTATTGATAAAAAGGTTACTTTTAAAGTTCATGGTATTTATATGAAAAGTGTCCGATATGTATATTTATTTCGCATTAAAATGTGAACACATTAAAAGTAATGGGATGAATAATCTTTCAAATGGTGTTAGAAGTATTTGTGTGACTTAGATTGGCCTATAAAAATATGATAAAAATGTTTTAACGAAAAATGTTTTAAAATGGTATTTAAGGTTAACTCCACTTTGTCGTTTTTTTTTTGTTTTAAATAATGGTGGGGAGAAATCGAATTGAGAGAGAAAGAGGAGGGACTTACTCAACAACCACTCATACTTGTACGAATGATGGAATGGAGAGAAGTGGCCTCGGTTTGAAGAACCGAGACCGACGGCACACAGAAAAATGTTCCGGTTGATTACAAGCAAGATAGGTTTCGATGCGTGGTTGTTACGGATTCTATGACAGCGATGATGTTGGATAGCGGCGACTTCGTTGGTGATGATGGTGAAGAGGTGGGGGATGCTTAGCCAAGGTGCGTTATCGTCGTGGTGGAATGGAGCTTCGATGTCTACGGTGATGGTTCAACTAGGACTTGAGAGGAAAATAGTTTTGAGAGAGATTTTTAAGGTGGACTTTCTGTTTAATTTAGAGGGGGAGAGCTTGGAATAGACTAGGATATTTATAGGAGAAAGTATGTGGGTAGGGTGAATAAATTTAGACATTAAAATGATATAAATGAGTGTTAATAGGGTATATTAAAGGTTGAGAGCTTTCTGTTTAATTTCAGAAAAATCAAATAAGAAAAAGGAGGAGTGGGGAGCTGAAGGGATGCACGGGCAAAAATTGGAGGGATTTGGGGTTATTCCATCCGCCGGTAGCGGTTTTTAAACAAAAACCGGCAGTAAAAAATGAGGCAATTGCTTTGTTGTTCGTGCAGTGCCTTCATTTGAATATTTATGTCTCGTTTTTATTATTGATTTATTTGCAACTCTTCGTTTCTCCATGTAATGCACGTGCAACTCTTAGGCTTTCGAAAAATTAAAAAGAAAATATTAAAAAATAATTGGAACTGATAGGATTCGAACTTGTAGGCTAAGGGACAGCAGTGTAGAGTCTTAACCAGTGAGCTATAAGAAGTTTCTTATATATAAATTATCAAAAATAAATTATAACTCGAAACTAGGACAGAAATACACTCTTTTATTAATATTGAATCAATAAAACTGTAAAGGAATTTTAGGGTCATTACACAATCCCTTTATATGTCTCTATATCTTACTTTCTGTACACCAAACTTAGGCTAGTTAGTTTTCTTTCTTCCCTACATTTCAGCACCAGCCTAAGGTTTGTAAAAAGACTATCCAACAAGCTTAAATAGTGTACGCTCCTAATATAAGGAGTGAAAATAACACGGAAGCTTACACAAATAGCCCTAGAGGGGGGTGAATAGGACTAAGCTAACTATATGCCTAAATTAAAAATTCTAACAAGTACTTACTAATATAAAAACAATTGCAAAGATGATATAATACTAAGCAAACTACAATTGTTAACTATAACACATAAAAACATATAAAGATCATAATCAAGGAATAGTGAGCATATAGAGCAAAGATAATCTAGCATGCAATTTCTATCAATGAAAACTTGCAATCAAATAAGCACAATATAAATGACAAGTAATAAAGGAGAGATATAAAGAAATTGCAAACTCAAGGTACAGGAGATTTTTAGAGTAGTCCGGGAGATCTCCTAATCCACTTTCTTTAGGCGTACGAGCCCGTTCCACTAAACACGTCTTTTTTTGGAGACAACACGTTACCCGCAAGCCACCCACAATCCCGCTTCCGGTGGAGGCCTAACTAATACGTCTTCTCAAAAGACTACACGACGTTCACTACTATGAACAACATTTCTTATAAGCTCTTCTCGCCTCTCTCTCCATACAACCACACGTTCTCACACTTGAGCACTTCTTCTCTCAACAAGCTTTTCTCTCTTACAAGTCACTCTTGCACTTAAGAATCCTCTCAAAGAAGAAAGAAAGCAAATACAAGCTTAAGATTACTCTCAAAGGAGTTTTACATTAGAAGCACTATTACTCAAGAAGAATGGAATATCAAAGTATAAGCTCTTGAGTGATTTTGTGTGTGAAGGTGATTTTAGATAAGCAAATGAATATTTGATCAAACTCTCACAAGAGATGAGATTTTTATTTTGAAGATCACTTCAGAATATAGGCAACTGAAATCTCTACATGATTGGAGCTCAAAAACCCAACCCAAAACTTTTTTATAACCCCCACACAAAAAACTGGCTGTTATAACTCAGATCAGCATTTTTCCAATAAGAACAAACGTCTTAAGAACAATAGGGTAGACGTCTGAAGTTTCAAGAAAATAAATCTCGATGGCTGTATTTTCAAAAACTTCTACTGCAAACGTCTATCGAATATAGGTTCAGACGTCTGCCATAGGTTTTCAAAGATAGCTAATGAAAGTACAGAAAATAAACAGACGTCTGAAGAACATGGGACAAACGTCTGAAGAAGAAATGATTTTTAAAGATTTTAAACTGCAGACATTTGTTGCCTATATCGTCAGACGTTTGTTCCTTTAAAAAAATCCATTCTAATGAAAGCACAGAGAACAAACAAACGTCTGAAGAAGTAATGGACAGACGTCTGAATCTCATAAAAATAGGCCATGTGAAAATACAGAGAAAAGATAGACGTTTGAACAAGCAAGGGACAGACGTCTGAAACATAAAACGTATGAAAACTGATATTTCAGATATTTGGGGATTTTGTCAAAATACAGAAAGACGACAGACGTCTGAAGCATATGGAGACAGACGTCTAAAGTGTAAAAACTCAGAAACTTGTATTTTGTGATGAAAATCAATTTCAATTCGAAAACCCCAAAGTTTATGCAATGTAAAACGTTTGTGGAAGTGTGTGTGAGTGTTGAAGACATCTACTTGATATAAAATATATTGTATAGAGTACTTACAAAGATTCCTATGTCGGTATCGCAAATTCTTCAAATTATTGAATCGTTGTTGTCTCGTGCTCTCGAACTTTGACGTGTGCTTGAACTTGGCTTCATAACTTCATAACTTCAAATTTGGACACGTCACTCACAAGCGTTGGTCAATAATTCTTCAATTTGATTTTGACTCATAACGCTTCAAACTAGGATTTGGCCTCTTGGTGCAACCCTCATTTGAGATACGCAATTTTAGGGCCCTAAACGATGGAATTTTGCAGTTTCGAGAGACGTCAATGCAATACTTGTAGTATATCAATTGACCCAGACGATTTTGCGAGATCTTCGATTTGGCTGGTGGAACGCGCGAATCAGACAATATTTGACAGTTCGGGTTACATCACTTCTTAGCTATTCGTAGCTTGAACTCTTGAATTCTTATTCCTCGTCTACTTAGCTTCACGAAGCTTGAATTGGCAGTTTGAGAAGCACTCGTCCATATCCTCCAACCTTCATTAGATATGAAGTTTAAGCTCGTTTTCCTCTATCCTCCTTTATACACTTTTGTCGTGAGATATCCTGAATATCTTGAAAACCAATCTCAAACACGACCAAGTATATCATATACAGTATTATGAAATATAAGCAAGATGGTAAACACAAGTATATGAACATTCATCGTTTTTGATATCACAATCATGAATAGTATATCAAGATCAAGATATAACTCAAATTCAAAGCATGAGATATTGATATACTGAATATATATACATGGTATGAGAGAAGCAAGATATAGATCACATATATACACAAATTCATATTGTGAATTACCAAAACAAAGAATGAAAGTAATATATCGATATCAAGAATATAACACAAGTATATCATGAGATATTGATATATTACTCGGTATACACAAGATATAAGATAAGCAAGCTAAACAAAAAGTGTATACGAGTTTAGTTTCGATATGATAAGCAAGTGACACTAAACGAACTATTTATATTTAAACTGTCATCAAAACTAAATAAATGGATCATCGAAATCCATAAAGCTATCAATCTCCCCCTTTTTGATGATGGTAAAATATGAATAGGAAATAGTATATCTGTATCAAATAAAACCAAATATCCGATATCCGATATCGATATACTAACACTTAATAACACAAATTATCAGGTTTTTCGGGGTCTGACGTTTACCACCTCTCAGACCCGAAATGCGATACTCTTAGACGAAGAGACCGGACTGTATGGAGATTGTCATGGATAGGATCAACAGGGATTCGGATGAGCTTGCTCGTCGGCCTTCCTTTCGACAGGTACCTGGGTAGCCATTACGTACAGCTAGTACCGCTGACGTGCTTGTGGTTAAACCCACTGCCAGCGTATTATCGAGTCTTTAGAATCCCACACAGAGGGTTTCTCTGGTTCGGGCGAAATGATGTGGTGGTCGTATGTTTATACGTGCAGGGTTCCGATCGAATGATAATACTAGTTGGCTTAGGATTAAGCTGGATTATTAAATCGGGTATTGATTTAATAATTTACATATACATATTTCGATATATATATTCTAGTATTATCCAGGTTTTTGATCGGACAGTTGATGATACTAGCGGGCTTAGGATTAAACCGGTTTGTTGAATCAGATACTAATTTAATGCTAATATTATATTAGTAGTAGTATTCTATCTCTTGGGTATTCGTATTTTAGTACGAATACGGGTATGTATATACAGTAGAAAGTATTTTGTATTTATAAAAAATACCTTCTAGAAGATGACACTTCATTATGTATATTTCCATTTATCAAAAATGGAAAATGAGGTGGAGGGATGAGATGGCATGAAGCATGGTATGAAGCATGGCTTTGGTATTTATTGTGAATATTATTGAAGTATGGTTGTATTTTTAATGGAAGAATAATGCTTCATATCTTCAAGACCTTATCCATTCTTATTCTCATTCTTAACTTGTCATTCTTTCTCCTCATTTGAGTCCATTCTCCTCTTCATCCCTTATCATTCTCGTGTGTTGAGAGCCAAAAGGATTTGAGATAGAAAATTACTACTAAATATATTCACATCATCTAAGAAAACTATATTAGCAAACTAGTTTGCTTAGTTTGCTTCTTTTTGAAGTAGGAGCTTGAATCAAGAACTTTCAGGTGGAATAACTAGGACCGAGGAGGCCGGCCAGTAAGGTTGATCTAGGAGACCCCAAGGAGCTTAAGAAGAGGAGTGAAGACCCGAAGGACACGTGTCTTTAGGTATAACCTTTCTATCACAGTAGCTAAACTCTTTTAGCTTGCTAGTTTTAATATTTGGTTAGATTCTAGGTAGTGGTTTCTAACGCCAGTTTTTTTAAAGTCAAAGTTTTTTGTTCCGCAACAACCGCGGTTGGCGACCAGGATGCTAGGAATCCTAACACAAATGTAGTATAATTTTTTATTTGAGCATATTAGTTGCATATTCCTATTCACCCCCTCTACAAATACTTTCAATTGGTATCAGAGGTTGGTGCTCTTTTTGTTAGGTCTTACATCCTAAAGTGATCCATGGCATCTTCTTTACAATCTTGCTCTTATCGAGATGAACCATCTATAAATAACCTTCCATATTTTGCTGGTTCGAAATGTGATTTTTGGAAGGTTGTGATACAATGCTTTTTAGAATCTCGTGGTAGGAGTATGTGGTTAATTGTCGATCGTGACTACTCTATTTCTACTATTGCTAAATCTATGTGGAGTACTCGTGATAAAGATTTGTTTGTTTTGAAATTTAAAGCTTTGAAAATTTTGCATTGTATTTTAAATTGTGATGTTCTTAACAAGGTCTTTTCTTGCTAGACGGCTCATGATATATGGTGATCATTGGATCAAATATGGAGAGAAAGCCGATTGCAATAGAAGAGAGGATGCTCCTATAGCGACTTTGGATGTGCCTCCACAACGTTCAAACCTTAAGGGGCAATCCGATTCTATGGAGTCAACAAAGCGGTGTTTTGATCATTAGATGGTAACTAATCCTACATTTGATTTCCGCAAACTGAACCATAATCAACTATTAGATACTTTTAATATCTTGCATATAACCGTATTTCATTAGCATCTAAAAAGGTTCTGCTTGAAAATCGTATTTATATCTTAGAAAATGAGAGAAGAGATTTGATTTCTTATTGTGAATGTTTTGAGAATTTGAACAAAAATTTGATTACCAAATTTAGTGCTTTAACGCATGCTCATAATTCTCAAACCGTTTTAGTTGATAGATTAGTTGTTGAGAAAAATGAGTTGATTTCGAAACTTGACTTACATTGTGCTACTATTAATGCTTTGAAACTTGATAATGAAAATTTGGTTTTATCTTGTGTACTTAAGAATAGAAAAGGATGAGTCGATTACAAACTTTAAAAATGAGATTGATCTTTTAAAATCGTTCATTCCGTCTCAAGAATCTCTCGCTTTAAAAAATACTTCTCTCAAGATAGAAAATGAGTTTTTGGTTTTTTTCTTGCAAAGTTTTGAGAAAGAAAAGCATTGATTTGATTTCAAGTTTTAAAAACAAAATTGATTTGTTGAAATTGTCTATTATTTCTCAAGACTCGTTGATTTTTGAAAACTCTTCTCTCAAGAAACAAAATGATATTTTGAGCTCTTCCCTTGCTAATTTTTCAAATGTTGATTATTCAAAAGGAAATAAAATAAGACCAGATAAATCGCTAAACCGTCAAATCTGTGCAATAAACTTTGGAGACTCCGTATACCTTATAAACGACCTTAGACGACGATCAACCCGGACGGTCGGCATGATATCATGCTAACCTTCTCCTAGAGATTTCTATGTCATTTTCGAAAAGATATAGAAATAACGAGTTTGATGCTCGGATCAAAAGTTGTGGGCTCCGGAAGTTGACCCATAAATCAACACAAATGTTTAAAATAGCTCGCTACGTGGCTCGCTATTTTATATTATGTAACGTATCTTAGCCTCTTTGTTACATAGCATCGGAAAATAGCTTAAATACAAAGTAGCTTATGTTTTTTTCAAATAAGTTACGCTTTTTAATAAATAGTTTACACTATACTATGCGTACGCTGTTTTCACATAGTTTTTATGTTGAGGTTATTAAGGTTTCGGTATATCTAATTTAAGAACTACAATATTTTACAAGGGCCCTCAAACTCTCAATCTCTCAAAAAAAGTTCACTATAGCTCACAAGTGTTTGTTTTTACTTCATTACTTGATGTCTGTCTTAAATGATTCCTAAGATAGTTATAGGGATCCAATGAATGATTCTAGAAAGTTTCTAGAACTTTTAGAATGTTTCTAAAAGAAGTCTAGAGTTATTCCAAAAACAATTCTAAAAGATGTATAAAACCATTCCAAATTAATTTCTAAAGTTGCTAGACTGCATTCAGAAGAACTCTAGAAATTGGACTTGGAGTCTAAACTTGGGCTTGGTGATAATGCTCATAAGTGGGAACTCCCCAGATCATGACACGTGGTAGATGACGAGTCCTGGGGCTCACGGGACAAAAGCAAACATGATGCATTGAAGGCATTCCCCGGGATATCGTCCCGAGGCATGACCCGACCTTCGATGGATCCCTGAACACTCCTATACTTGCCTTACAAATAACCACCGGCTCGCCTCCGAGCCCTCCTACATGCTGAGCTTCCTCAGCCCTCCCTGCTCGCATCCGAGCTGTCACAGAACAGAGCTTCCTTGGCCTCCCGCTCACCTTCGAGCCTCCCGCCATGCTAAGCCTTCCCAGTTCTACCGAGCAACAAAGAACACAGAGCCCAAGCGCCTCCGCCACAGCTCCGCGTATCTCTCCAGAAGCGAGATATCCGCTGCCCCATGATCCCGCGTTCCACGCTGTCGTATCCTCCCATTAACGAGTGTATCTCGTCATTAACGGAGGGATCCCGTCACTCACACAGGCGTAACGCCAGGGGCGTAACCGACGGCGGATATCACGCGCTAGCTCGCTCCATGCGACCACTATAAAAAACCCTCTCCCAGACGACTCAGGTAACGCAATTTTATTCTAATAAGCCGCTACTCTGCCCAAATTCCTCGGCTAACTTGATCGTTGAAGGGTCCACGGTGGTACAACCACCCCGGGACTTCTTTTGCAGATAGCTCGGCTTCACCTCATAACAATCCTACTGAGATCCACACGCTCAAGGAAGCAACCCTCAACACCAATCTCAGTCGTTCACCAACGCTCGCGATAGATCGACGGAGGAAAACATCTGAAGGAGATCTAAACCTCCATCAGTTGGCGCCATCTGTGGGAACTTTGAAAATTCCACTCATCGAAAGTTGATCTTCCGATCTCGACCTAATGGAGTGAACACCGTGATGATCCGAGCACAAGCTGCCGCCTTCCCTACAACGGAGGCGCGGATGGATCCACTCCTCCCCCAAGCGCCATCCACGCTCTCTCGGCATGGATTGACAGGCTCGCGTCCTTAGTGGATGCCCTTGTCCGCATCCAAACGCCAGGCCCACCCTCCCTGGTCGTCGTTCCCCCTCCCATGGATCACGACCTCTGCAGAGGGGGAGATGACGTCGCCCATGCTGGCACCACTGATCAGCGTCTTGCTCACTCTGGCGACCACAGGTCCCCCGCGGCGACCGATTCAATGACCCGCTGGGTGCCACATGGCTCCACGCCGCAGTCTCGTGAAAGAGCCTATCGCCCCGAGGCCCATCGCATTCCTGTCCCTCCCGAGGAGGTGTCGGTCAGCTCGTCTGCTCCCTGGCATAGTCGGCACCCTCTCCCTCGACGGGGTCACGAGGGCGGCACTCACCGCGAGGACTCAAGAATGACCTCACCAGGGGACCTGAGGAATTTGATAGAACGGAACCGAAGTCGCAGCCAGGCGCAGGCCACAAGCGGGAAGGGCCACAACTCCGACTACACCGAATCCTTGGGGTACCACAACCATCTCGATGCCCTCGAAAAGAAAATCAAGGGTATACATCGGGAGGGTCATCCATCGAGCGAGGGGGCCAGGTATGCCGCTGACTCGCTTATGAAGCCCTTCAACAAAGAGCTGCTCGCCGCACGCGTCTTGTCCAGAAACAAACCTCCTAAGGTGGCCTTCTTCGACGGGAAGTCCGACCCAAAGGACTATCTGGACGCATTTACGGCGGTCATGAGTTTCCAGGATAATTCTGATGCTGCCCAATGCCAAGCATTTCCCGCCACTCTCATCCGGGCTGGACGAGACTGGTTCCGAGGACTCACGCCACGCTCCATCTCTTCCTTTGATGAGCTGGCCATCCAGTTCCTCGGGCATTTCTTCGGGAACAGACGAAAGAAGCGGACTGTCGATTACCTCTTCACCATAAAGAGCGGGGAAAAGGAATCCTTTAAAGGATACGAGCGGGGAAAAGGAATCCTTTAAAGGATACGTCACTCTCTTCTACAACGATCTTCTTGAGGTTCCCGAGCACTGGGATGAAACTGTCATCACAGCTCTGAGGTCAGGTCTTAGGCACAAGGAGTGGCTCCGCTCCTTTGCATTGGCGCAACCTAAGACCATGACCAAGGTAAAAGGTTAGACCAAGCGGGAAATCCAACTCGAGTCTGAGGTAAACGCAAAACTACCTCGGGGCGACTAGGCCGACTAAAAGAAGAGGGGCAGAGAAGAGAAGAAGAAGGTCGACCGGCCAAAGCCATACTCCCCGAAGTTCCAGGAGTATACTTCACTCAACATCTCTCAGACCGAGCTGTTAGAGGAGGCGGAGGGCGAGCGATTCTTCAAGCTCCCTCCGGTCACCAATAGAGCGGCTAAACGGACCTGGGGCCCGTACTGCGCCTTCCATAAGTCGCAGGGACACCCGACCGAGAACTGTAAACAACTCCATGACTATATAGAGGAGCTGATCCGTTCTGGCCACCTAGCATAGTACCTACGGGACAAGCGACGGGCAGACATGAAGCACGAGAACCAGCCCCTCCCGACGAATTAACTATCAGCCAAATCATGGTCGTTTCCTCAGAGTCTACCCGTGGGGCCGGCGAGTCCCACCGATGAATGTATTTTCTTTTTTTTCAAAGCTATGTAATTTTTCTTAAGTCTCCTGAATTAGAAGAGACTTCCTTGATATATTTTCTTCTTCCTCGAATTCCACATCCCTAGATTCATTTTTTGTAAAAATACGCAAAAGTACTAAGGGGATAAAAAGGAGACAAAAGCGCATCGGAAAAAAAGAACTTTATTCATTGAGTGGTATTATGGGCTCCTCGGCCCTACACAAAAAATATATACAAAAATATTACAGTAAAGGGGGCCGGGGATTAAGGAAGCACTACTAGTGGCACTCCGAAAAGATTTCCGCCATCCGAGCCCTAGCTTCTGCGGCCCTCTCCCTTTCATGGTGCCCGCGGACTCAAGACGCCACGGATAGGCCAGAGACCACACCCTCCGGGCAGGAGTCGACGATCAGCCTCTTCTGGAAACACTCCAGAAGAAGAGCCACTGAGCGATCCTGCCTGCTCTTCGAGATCAGGCCGAAGTGACGGAGCATGTGCAACTTGTCAATCGCCTCGTCCTACAGCTGCTCGGACAAGGAATTGTTCAGGCCCGGGGAAATTCTTTAAATCGCGTACATAAGCAATTGGAGGAGAGGGGATCGCCGAGCGAGTAGGCGGCCGAAGTGGCTCTCCACGCGCTCTATCACCCCTTGGTATGTCTCCTCGGTGCATTCCGGGTCATAAAGGTATACGTCGTCGAAGGAAATGATCTCCTTGATGCTGTAAATAAACCCGGTCATTCTTCAGAAGCATGAAGGCGGGTTTATTTGACCAAAATGCCGTCCCTCATGGGCCCCAAGCGGTCAATGGGAGCCGGAACGACGCACACTACGGAGCGACGCGCCTCGCCTATGCGCTTCTGCCACGTGTTGTCCACGACGGTCTCTCTCCCAAGCTTCCCTGCTCGGTCAATCCTTAATGGGTACATTCCTACCTACCTACGCTAAGGATCAAAGCCCTCCTCATGAGGCCACCGAGCAGCTTCCCTGCTCGGTCAATCCTTAGCGGGCACATCCTGCCCACTTACGCTAAGGATCGAAGCCCTCATCACGAGGCCATCGAGCAACTTCCCTGCTCGGTCAATCCTTAGCGGGCACGTCCTGCCCGCCTACGCTAAGGAACGAAGCCCTCATCACGAGGCCACCGAGCAGCTTCCCTGCTCGATCAATCCTTAGCGGGCATATCCTTTCCACTTACGCTAAGGATCAAAGCCCTCCTCACGAGGCCACCGAGCAGCTTCCCTGCTCGATCAATACTTAGCGGGCACATCCTGCCCACCTATGCTAAGGATCAAAGCCCTCCTCATGAGGCCACCGAGCAGCTTCCTTGCTCGGTAAATCCTTAGCGGGCACATCCTGCCCACCTACGCTAAGGATCAAAGTCTTCCTCACAAGACCACCGAGCATCTTCCCTACTCGATCAATCCTTGGCGGGCACGTCCTGCCTACCAACGCTAAGGATCGAAGCCCTCATCACGAGGCCACCAAGCAGCTTCCCTGCTCGGTCAATCCTTGGCGAGCAGGTCCTGTCCACCAACGCTAAGGATCGATGCCCTCATCACGAAGCCACCGAGCAACTTCCCTGCTCAGTCAATCCTAAGCGGGCACATCCTGCCCACCTACGCTAAGGATCAAAGCCCTCCTCACGGGGCCACCGAGCAGCTTCCCTGCTCGGTCAATCCTTAGCACGTACATCCTGCCCACCTCCGCTAAGGATCAAAGCCCTGCTCACGAGGCCACCAAGAAGCTTCTCTGCTCGGTCAATCCTTAGCGAGCACATCCTGCCCACCTATACTAAGGATCAAAGCCCTCCTCATGGGGCCACAGAGAAGCTTCCCGGCTCGGTCAATCCTTTGCGGGCACATCCTGCCCACCAACGCTAAAGATTGAAGCCCTCCTCAAGGGGAAACTGCGTAGATTCCTGCTTGGCTAACCTCCGAGTGGTGAATCCTTACCATCCTAAGACGGAGGTTTGGGAACCGCGCCAAGGGAGAACCCGCTGACGCTGACCAACTCTGACTTGGTCGTTGTTCACCTAACGCTAAGAACCGATTCTAAGGAGTGGTCAGATACCGACCTGCCTACTCGGAGGAGTCTCGCGATGTGTCCTAAGTGAACGATCGCCACCTCGACTTGGGGGTGGGAGGACACCGGCTTTCCTGTACTTAACAACTAGTTGACTTACACTCGACGCGCGATCGTCATCTAAAAGGTCGGTCATTGACCTACGACCTAACATTTGCATTGAGGAAGAGACCGTCAAACTCAAGTACTCACACAAGAGAAACATTGCTACGCAGAGTAAGATAAACTCAGTTTTATTTATGTTCTAAAAATCCTTTGCAGGGTATTCGGGGCTCCTCAGCCTTACAAAAATTGCCCGGGGGCTGACAAAATTTTTCGTAGCTAAAAGAAAAAAAGGAGCTCGGGAAGCAGGCTCTGTTGGGACCTTGCCTTGTTCGGCACTATCCTCAGGGGCTAGGGTTTCTGCTTCCGTAGCCGCCCCGCCTCCGGCGCCAGCCGCCTGCGGCGTTTCCACCAAGAGAGCGACCTAAGCACGGAGCTCACCGTCGGCAAACTCTGGCATCAACTCCTTGACGGTATCAAGGGCTGCATGCCAAACGATAGCGGAGGCTTCGCCGAGGTCAGTGTAGAACTGGTCTGACGCCTTGTACGCGTCCACCGACTTGCGGGCCCGAATCTCGGTGATCTTCGCCGCCTCAAGCGCAGCCTCGGTCTCCCTCTTGCTAGTGTCCCTCGCCTTCTTTATAAAAGCGTGGCGCTTACCCATCTCCTCCAACTTGCCCTCCATGGCTCGGTGGGACTCGCTCATGAGCCGGTAGGACTCCTGGCTCTTGGAGAGCATGAGGTCCCCGGCGGCCAACCGGGTCTCAAGGGCAGTCGTCTTCTCGTTCTCCTGCAACAGCTGAAGGCGCAGATCCTCTGTCTTCGGAGACGACTCCCCCACCTTCCGCATGACCGGGGCAATCTCCTTGGCTACCATGTTGACGATGAGGGCGCAAGTTGGAGGACCTAAGGGAAGCAACAGATGGATTTAGAGGTGTCCGGGCTAAGAAAGGGCAATTAAGACAACAATTAAACGATTACCGACTTGGACAACCTCCTGAGCGATGGCGGCCACTTGGGCCTTCAGAGTCCCCCGTGGAATCTTTCCCCCGGCCGACTGCTCCATGTCCGCGAGCAAGCTGTAGGCAACGAAAAGCCCCGAGGGGACCACGAAGCAGACATCCCCCTCCTTCACCGGAATCCCCTTAGAGATATCATTCGATGGTGTGCAGGAGACCATACTTTTTCTCTTGAGGGGTACCTCGGTCACCTCCTCCTCCTCCCTCACCCGGGGTTCCGGGTCTCGGGCGTGCTTCTGGTTTCCCCCGCGATGGTCATCGGGGGCCCGGGGCGCTGCGGAGGACTTCGTCGATGGGGATGGTTTCAGGGGAAAGCTCGAGCCTGCTCGGGACAAGACCACGCCCTCGGCCTTCTTCTGGGCCGTGGCGGAAATGGCAGCTAGAATCCTCGATCGATCCATGTGTTCTGCAAAGGGAGAAAGTACGGAGAAGTTAGTGATGCAAGAAGGGCAAAAAGTAAATTACTCAAGTCTAAACAGGTCATCCAATCTCCTAACTTACCCACAAAGCGCGTGGGGCTGAGTCCAGCCCAGCTAAGGACCTGCTCGGAAAGCAAGACGTCGGCCCGCTGGATCGGCTCCCACATGGATACCGTCCTTGCCTCGGGAGAGGACGACTGCTTCACCTGCGGGCTATTGGATATAGTGACCTCAAAGTGAATTATTGGATCGCAGACACGTGATTGCAATGATTGAGGGAGGACCTATACCGGTAGGACAGTCTTACTCGAGATGATAGTATGCTATCTGGTTTGTCTTTATCATCGTGTACATGCTTCAGGTGACATTACATATCACTATTACATATTGATAGAGCCCATAGGATTCTTGCTTGACCACCAGCAGTATGATGGCGATCATATACGTGAGAGTTGGGTAGTCTATAAGCACATCCTTAAACTGTCCCTAGTCGTGGGAGTTTCGAGACTGGGCATCGATACTCCATGAGTAGACTAGTGTATACGGATCGAGACCCCGACGAGGGGCGGTGGCCGGTCTCACAAGCCACTGGTGTCAGTTGGTTCACCTAAGATAGTATACAGGTGCTCATTGGGTTATGAGTACACCGGACGGACTCGCCGGAAACATGCTAGTTGATATTATACATATTGTCAAATAACAGTTCCCTGGGGACATGTGTACAGGTTAGTCTATCGACCTGAGATCGTCATTTGTCTCATGTGAGTTCCCACTGTGCATTGATTACTACCCCACCACGGCTCAAAGGAGTCGTGCAAACAGATTTTAGTTGGGTACAGTCCCGAGCCACATGAAAGCAGTGAGCGAATCGTCAGCGGATTCGTCTCTCCCGGTATTAGGGGTTGATGTCACGGAGTGCACGGATGGCCATCACCAGAAATCCTTGCGCAAGGTAGTCGAGAATTACTGATTCGGATCAGTAGTTTCTCAGGTGGTGATGGGCTTCATACCGACACCAAATGTCAAGTTATTAGGGGTCTGACTTTATCCACCCCCCTAGACTTGATATGTGATATTCATAGACGAACGGACCGGACTGTACGGATATTGTCACTGTCAGGCTCAGTAGGATTTCAGGATGAGTTCGCTCGTCGACCTCCCTTTCTCTCAATACCTGAGCAGCCGTTACGTACAGCTAGTACCACTGACGTGCTTGTGGTTAAACCCGCTGCCAGCGTATTGACGAGTTTTTAGAGTCCTACACAGAGAGTTTCTCAAGTTCGGACGAAACGGTGTAGAGGCTGTGTGGTTTTATGGCAGGGTTCGAACATACACGTGCACTTGTGCACGTGTCTTGATTCGGACGGATAATACTAGTGGGCTTTGGTTTAAGCCGGATCCTAGTATCATATTGTTGGGATATTTTCGTCTCGTTGTATTCGCATTCAGTCGGAATACGGATGCAGATATGTATATAGGGACGAGGGGTATTCTTGTAATTCGTTACAAGATTACTTTTGAAGTTTTCATTTTCTGTTCTTCCATTTTAAACATTAGGTTTAATATTTAATTATTGGAATTGTGTGAGTATTGTTTTTGGCCAAAATCCTTGTGTTGTTTTTCATTCCCAGCACAAATTTTCGTGGGCTTCTTGTTGTGGCAATAGGCTTTGGCCTTGGTGACTCATGTTTTGCGTTGAATGGATTTTTTCAATGTTTAAGATATTTAGTGTTGAAATCTTTTGATTGTGGCTAGGTGGCTGCTAAAAATTGTGAGCATTAATTCTTTTTGTGGCTGCTGGCATTTTTCTTGTGGTGAGGATTAATTTATTCATTTGTTACAATCTCCACTTCATCCTTAACCTCACCACTCTCCAAAAATTCACAGCTAGCAATTTATTAATGGCCAGAGCACAATTTCGAATTTCCAGAGAGCCTTTCTTCATGAATGGCCGAGCCCCCTTTTGCATCCATGATTTTCATTTGTGCCCAAATTTCTTTAGCTCACAAAATTTCCTTCACTAGGCAACTTCAATTTACCTCCATCTATATATTTGAATGCCTTGAGACAAAATATCCTACACTCTCTCTACTTCTTTCTTGGACATCTATGCTAGCTAATTGGATGTCCGAGTCGTCTCGATTTTGAGGCGGGAGCCTGTATAAAGAATTCTCGACGTGCGTCCTTTTTGACGAGCGTGACAGAAGAGTGATCTTCGTCGAGCTAGCCGCAACATGCTAAGAACAGAGATTGAAGACCAAAGGACACAAATCGATCGGTATAATCTCTAAACTCACTTTACAGTTTACTAGTATAGGGTAAATGGCACGATCCGGATTTTAGGGTTACGTTAGCGCCAAGTTTAAAAGTTTTTGTTCCGCATTTGGCCATGGATTGATGGTCGGGGCGCTGACGTAGATTTACATGGTATCAGAGCCAACCCATTAACCGTATACTAGTTGGTTTAAACAATATTAAAGTATCGAAAGCGAAACAACTCCAAATCAATACCCGTAGTATTCAAGTTTCTGTCAAATTTTTCCGAGTCTTCAAAAATTTATTTTAGTAACGGCAGAAGACTACTTTGATGACAACTAGAACCACACCAAATACGAACCCGTTCTAACAATTTTGACCCGAGCACATTGGGCTAAAAATTGAGGAGGCCGGCCAGAATTGTGGGTTTGGACTTGAAATTTGTAGTGTGGTTTAGTTTTAGGAATTTTGGTTTAGTGGTATTGCCAGTTTAGCCCAGTTTTGATATGGATTTATCTGGTGGTTTGGGGGCTATTCGGGGTTATTTCGAAATCGATATTTATAACATTGTTTAAAGTTTTACAGTACTTACATTACTATCTGCGACCATGAATGTCATTCGAGCGGTACAATTTGTCTAATTGCTATAGTCCTTTTAAACGGGTTTTGCGAACATGACATTCACGTTGATGTTCTGTGTTGTGCTGTGTTGTTGCAGATTCGTCGTGGTGGATAGCTTGGATGCAATGATAGCACAGTTTAGTTTTATTTGTACATTTGATATCGCGGGGTGAGCGCCCGATATGTGGACTGCCGTCACTGCCTATTTGTATATTATTCTTTTGAGCACGACCGGATTGAGGTCGATGTCACCGCTGTACATATTTTCTTTTTTGTACTAGGATTACCCCGCGATGGAGTGCACGGATAGCTGGGTTCTGGAGGGCAACGGGTCCCTATCTCATGGTGTTGAGACGGAGGGGGCCTCACTCTAGAATTGACGGGCTATTCGCCGCACTCGTAGGGGGTACATGTTGACCCAAGATGGAGTGCCCAAGTTACTGGATTCCGTGAAGTGCTGGGTGGCCCATTCACTTTGCTGAAGGGGGCTGTCTCGCTTCTGGTTTTGGCGGGTAACTTACCGCACTCGTAGGGATCTAGGTTTTCATTGCATAGGCTATCCACACGACCAGGGGTACGTCGGGTTTCATTTGCAGCTCAAAGGAAACCCGGGGATCCCAGATTATCTGTATTGTTCTGTGATACTTATTATTTTTCTGTGATGTTGCATTTATCATACCTGGATCGATTGTTATATATTGATATATATACTTAGTAGATGTTGTTTATGTTTTGCATCCGCACTAGTCCAGTCCCCGCTCTGTCGTTAGTTAAGTAACCTAACGGGTGATGACCGGACCCAGTAGCGAATGCGGATGGCATAAACGTACATTTTATTTTCGTTCTTTTATGGTGTGATTAATTGATGGGACTGCATTAATTCTGATCAATGCAAGAAAAAAAGACCTAATCGATGTTGTTGGATCAAATTTTCAAAAAGCCATTATTACAAGGACGTTCTCTTTTATTTTGCACAGTGGTATTCAATTGGAATATCCAGCACCTCATTCCACCGGGAATAACCCCTTAGGCAGAAGTTTGCGCCATGGTAATAAGTTCACTATAGTCGATTACTTTTTTGCTTTGCATCGAGATATTCAGTGGGAATATCCTGCACCTCATTCCACGAGGAAAGAGCCGAGATCCCTTCACCGGTAGTGACCTCTTTAGCAAAGGTTTTCGCCACTATATATTTGTAAAAAGCTATCCAATTCCTTCAACGATATCAAGTTTATTACGTTAAAGGTTTTTCGCCAAAAACCATTCGTAGCCCTCCATCATTTCAGACGGGTAGCATTTAGTATTCATGCTATGTTTGTTGGCCTTCGTCAAGGCATAGTGTATGGTGGCTGCTTGTTACCTTTCTGTTGCATAGATAGATACGTTGGTTTGGGACAGTCGTACTACTTTGTTGGCCTTCGTCAAGGGTATATACGGGTGGGTTCAAATTAACCTGGACAATGACGGATAGAACTTGACACGTGACTTATAATTTGTTGGCCTTCGTCAAGGTCATAAGAGCATGGAGTAAAAATCACATCGGGAGTTTCAAACATACAGGAAACTTTCCAGGCATGCGCATACCTTCTGGAGTGTGATAACTTGAGTGGATTCCATCATGTTATCATACGATGATAGTTGGATCCCGATTCCCACTGATGAGTTGGTTTACTCCTCCGGCGATCCCGACTAATTCTTCTTTTAGGTTTGGAGGAGAATTTGATGATACAGTGGGAGACATCCTGACAAGATAAAGTGATTGACCATTCTGATTTAGGTTAAAGTGCATTCTGATTTAGGTTAAAGTGCATCCGAAAGACGGCGCGGCACCGCGTCTTGCCTGAGATTCGGGGCAGATGCTAATAGGTGCTATCCGTCCACCTCTCCGAAGATGCCAAGTTGATTTATGGCACCACGTATCGAAGGTTTAGACGGATGCGTCCGATGTAGCAGACTTCGTCAGATTCCCCCTCGTTTGAGGGGTTTTTGATTGTGGGGACGCTCTTCCCTGCAGGCGCAAGCCCCTGCAGTTAATTACGCTACCGCATTGCGGTAACAACTTTCTCCTTCTCCAGATGGTCACTTCGTGTCGTGGGTGTCTGTTTTGTATTTCGTTGCCCGTGGATTGTTTACGGGGACTGAGTTATGTCGTCGCCCGTAGGGCGTGGACTAGTCCAAATCCGTATTATCTTAGATTTGGGTTTGGGGGGGTTTTGGTTTGAGGATACGTCAGCCCTACTCGAGGCTAAGATCAACTCAAACGTTTGTTAAGGATACGTTAGTCTAACTTTTTGACTAAGATCAACTTAACGGGATCGTTTAGATCCGACACAAGAGCGTTGGGACTCTAATGTTCCAGTTTAGGGACATAGTGGTCCATGAATGTGTGGCCGTCGGGACCCGTCACCTCTCTGACGACGTTGAAGGATTACAACGACGGATGTCAGAGGAGTTCAAGGATGTACCCTCAAGTCGGAGTCAATTGGGGGGATTTATAGTCCACTTTGTTTTGAAGGTTTAAGGATACGTTAGCCATCTTTGAGGCTAAGATCAACTTAAACGGGACCGTTTAGATCCGACAAAAGAGCATGTGGGGCTCTATTGTCCTAGTTTAAGGACATTACGGTCCATGGGTAGTTTAAGGACATTGCGGTCCGTGGGTAGTTTAAGGACATTGCGGTCCATTGTTAGTTTTAAGACATCTCGGTCAAGGTTAAGGACGTCGTAGTCCATGGGTTTAAGGACCCCACAGTCCATTGTTAGTTTTAAGACATCTCGGTCAAGGTTAAGGACGTCGTAGTCCATGGGTTTAAGGACCCCACAGTCCGGTATGTGCTCTGGATGCTTCACACGGGTTCACTGCCGTGCTTGGCGAGGACCAGGCTCCGCTCTGGACGTTTCCCACGGGGTCAAAGAGTGACATTATCCGCGTTCCACGTAACCAGGAATTTGCATTAGACATGAGTTTAAGGACCCCACAGTCCATATCAATGTGTGGTCGTCGGGACCCGTCACCTCTTTGACGGCATTGAGGGATTACAATGCCAAGTATCAAAGGAGTGAAGAGATGTACCCTAGAACCGGAGTGGATTAAATACCCCTTGGCCCAATTTGGGGTCAAGACGAATTAATTATGTTATGAGTCCATTGGACCAGTTAATCACAAATTGAGGACTTATGGCCATCTTGGGCTAAGTCCAATCAGGAGAGGCTTTGCCTCCATCCATTTAAGCCAATTGGGCCGAAGTCTAGTGTTAAACACTACAGAGCAGTCAGTGTTGAACACTGGGAATGGGGTTGGCAAGTTAGTGTTTAACACTAAGAGAATATTTGGTGTTGAACACCAGCAACAATGTTTTTTCAGGTTAGTGTTAAACACTAAGGTAATCAGTGTTGAACACTGCAAATGAAGATCTCAGATTAGTGTTTAAACACTAAGGTAATCAGTGTTGAACACTGCAAATAAAGCTTTTTAATTAGTGTTGAACACTAAGGCCCAACAGTGTTTTAACACTGGGTTCGAGAGTTTTAGTTTAGTGTTTAAACACTAAGGTAAGAGGGGTCACGTGGCAGCACGTGAGAGCGCCCTCCCTTCCTTTGTTCTGCTGAGATTATCGCGTCTTCCAGAGCATCACGTGCCATCACGTGATGGGCATTCAAATGCCTATGGATTAGAGCTTCTGCTGAGGGTCACGTGGGTCACGTGGGGTGCTGCCTCAAAGGGGCTTTCTGTAGCTCTTTTAGGGGGGTCACGTGATGACACGTGACCCTGCCTCTAGGTATTTTGTTTAGAGGCTTTGTTAATCTTCTTAGGAATTAAATTCCTCGAACTATAAATTTCAGAGGAATTAAATTCCTACTTCCTTTCGAAGACTTATATTCTGGGATAGAGTTTAACTCTGAATTTTCTGTAGGAATTAAATTCCTCATATACGTGAAGGGCTGAATAGGGTTAAACCCTAATAAAAGTTTTTAAGGAGTTTAAACTTCCATCCTCTGTATGATTAAGGGAATTAAATTCCTGCTGTTTCAACAGAACTAGGTTCTTAATTAGGGTTAAACCCTGTTTCTTTTTTTGTTCTGGAGGAATTAAATTCCCATAATATAGGGTCAAGCCCTCCTTTTATTTTAAAGGAATTAAATTCCTATAGTTCTGTGAGAATTAAATTCTCGTGCTTGCATTCCTTCTCCATGTTTTGGATCTGCATGGCAGGATCTCAACCCATTGAGAATTAAATTCTCAACCTTAAGGGGAGATGTGCACTTTGCAGATCCTCCATCAAAGAGAGAAGAAATATGTTCTTCTGTTTTTACATTATCAGAGTTAAACTCTGTTGAGAATTAAATTCTCTTTCTTTCAAAATGCCTTCCCTTTCTTACCTAGGTTTTTTGTAGAAGATCCGAGTCTTTTTCAAAGTATCAGAGCTCTTCTCCTTTTTTCTTTTTTCTTCTCTGCGCATCTATATGTATGTATGTCTCTTGGCTCCTATTTATAGGAGAAGCAGCCGAATCAATCAGTTTTTTGACGAATCTTCATTGAGATTTGATTTGCATTCATCATTCATTTTGGACCTTTGGATTATTAGGTGAATTTTATTCACCATTGGATTTTAAATCCAGAGATTCTCCCTTGTTATTTTGGTTAGATTTAAAGGGGAAATCTTTCCAAACCCGAGATTTTCCCATAGATAGATGATATTTCATCACCTCTGAATCTTTAATTCGATCGGTTCCAGATAGCCGCTTTCCTTTGGAAAGATTTGATTCTCCTTCAGAATTTAATTCTGTTTGACAAAATGGGCTTTGAAAGCTGATCACGTGTGACCATGTGACCCATGGTCACGTGTGGGCACGTGACCCCCTTTGGAATGAGCCTTTTCCTTTCTTTTGCGCTCTGTCTTCTGATCGCTGCCTAAGCGTCACGTGCTACCACGTGACCCCTGGTCACGTGTGAGCATGTGACCCTTGTTTGAACTCTCTGTCTTCGGTTCTTCTGGAGAACGAGTCTGCTGTCTTGAACGTCACGTGCCAACACGTGACCCTGGTCACGTGGGAACACGTGACCTCTTCTGAAGCCTTTTCTTGACTTGATCAGAGAACTTGTGTGCCTTTGACGCTTGCGTTTAAATGTCACGTGTCGCCACGTGACCCTGGTCACGTAGGAGCACGTGACTCTTTCTGAAGCCCATTTTCTTCAGCGTAGTCAGGAAACTGCACTTGACTTGATGATGCCTTTTAGGTGTCACGTGCCAACACGTGACCCCTTTTTGAAGCTTTTCCCAGAAGCTTTCCTGATTTTAAATCAGGAAACAAATGCCCCCACAGCGTTGTTCTCACGTGTCTGCACGTGAGTGCAACGCTGTCACCTCTCGTGACCGTTGGATTCCTCTAGGGATCTGGGGAGACGAAGCGTTTCCATTGTCTTCTATAAATACCTCTGTCTCTTCATAGGAGTCTTCACTTTGTTCATCTTCTTCTTCTGAGAACTTCTTCTTTGAGAATTTAATTCTCGCTTTCAGAGCTTAGTTCTCTGTCTCGAAACGATCTTCAGAGTTTAACTCTGTTCGAAAGGAATCCTTTTTCCTCAGGTAATGTTCTTGGACAACGATGGACCTTCACATTTCTCTGGATTTTAAATCCAAAACAAGGGTTTTTACCCTTTTTTCTTCATATTTTCCATAAGAACATGAAACTGTTTAATCTTTCAACTGAAGATCTCTTAGGGTTTAGATGATCTTTGGGGAGATGATGATGACGGTTCAAATCCATGGAATTTAATTCCATCCAAAATGCTTCTGGGAATTTAATTCCCTTTTCTCAATAAGGAATTTAATTCCAACGAAGAACTCGATTTCTTCACACAGAGGCTTCCTGGGGTCTCTTGGCCCGAGGTTGTTCTTCCTGCAGTTAATGCAATGGGGGCCTTGTAATGAATCTCATGACTTTTATTTTAGGTACCATGGATGCCCATCTGTACCGTCTTGACGAGATCATTTCCTATGGGAATATTCGTGCGCTGGGCCGCAGTCAGAACCAGGAGTTCACTGATGCTCAGTGTGCCGAGATCATGAGCCGCTTCGACG
The DNA here is from genome assembly GCA_030015575.1 of Agapanthus africanus. Classification (NCBI taxonomy): domain Eukaryota; kingdom Viridiplantae; phylum Streptophyta; class Magnoliopsida; order Asparagales; family Amaryllidaceae; genus Agapanthus; species Agapanthus africanus. The sequence goes on from JASDDO010000019.1 coordinate 831,673,655, forward strand.
AGTACAACCATAGGCTACTCCCCCGTCGCTCTTCTCTTCTGAGGCTGATCGTGCTGGCGATCCGGGAGGCACTTCCTCTCTTTTGCGCCGGCATACCGCTCGGGGCCTTGGACACCGCCGAGGATAAGGTGCATTCGGTGTACCTTATGGGCTTGATCTCAAAGAGAAGGCGGGATAATCTCATCGATCTCCTTCATCAGATTTTTCAGCAATCAGCCATATTGGGCGCCTACCGGAGGGTAGAGGACATCCGCGGGGACCCCGATGCTTGTGACCGTGAGAGAAAGCATACTCGGGAGGTTCGAAATGCTTGGAAGATCTTGAATAAAGTTAATTTCAAGTTTCTCAACCCATGCCCCGCGTCTGAAGCCTTACCATTGTAAAAGTTTTTCTTTTTATTTTGTATCGCCTTCTTGAAGTCTGGATGATAAATTTTGTTGTGTCCTTGTATGTTTGCACGCTTTTTCTCTGAGATTTTATTATTTTGCTACTATTGTTGTTTATGCTTTTTAACATGCAGGGTATCACTCCATATTTTCCTTTTAACTGAACGTCAGGTTTAGACCTCACGTGTTCTGCACGTGGGATCCCTTGATGTGGCTGTTCACAAAATTTTCCCATGCCGTATTTTCAGTGCAGAGAAAGGGTCTTGGAAATAATTACATCTCCTTGATTTTCGGTGCCTTTCCTTTTTTAGGCCTTGGAAATAATTTCACCATGCAAGATTTTCCGCGTACAGCACTTAATGCACCTCATTATATATGAGGCTATAGCCTTCTTTTCCTTTCACAGAGAGATTCATATCACATATATATTTTTTTCTTGAGGGGGAAACGAGTGCCATGGCTTGTAATCGCCCTCATCCTCGTCGACAGCCGTGGGAAGTTCCTCTTGAGGAGATGATCCCCCGCTTTACTGCTCGGTTGGTGGACCCCCTCCTTTCTGACAACGAATGTGACTCGGCCATGCACGAGCTCTCGATCCGTAGAGGGTCTCCCCTCCCGATGGGTTCCCTCTGGCTCCGGATGATCCTCATGGCCGTGCTTGCCGACATTCCTCCTCACCCGGCAGAGATGACCCTGGCGATGCTTGATGCGGCGGAAGAAAAGCTCGAGGGTTTTCATGAAGCATGCTTAATTACTCAAGCTCTGAAGGACTGCTCAATTCATCTGCTGAGCGAGATAAAGGCCCGGCGAGCTATTATGCTTGCATTCGCGGACGAACATGGCACCAATCGATGGGGAGCGACTTCTCGCGAGAATCGTCGCTTCGATGTGCTGGAGAAAGCGGGGAGAGAGATGGAGAATTTTGTCCTTTGCTTCATCAACCCCTGTGCCGTTGATCCTGTGTTCGGTGATCTTTTCCGTTAGTGTAGAACCTTTTTAAATTAGTCCCTCCTTTTTGTATGCTTTATGTTGAACTTCCATGTAGGCTCGGTACTCGTATGCATGTTTCCACTTGCATGAATAAATTTTGTGTTCCTTTTATGAAAATTTTCTTCAATTATCAATACTGTTGTCGTGTCGCGTGCACATTAAAGCTGCGAATTTTACTTCTTTTTCGGATGTTCATATGATTGCGAGCACATACTTGATAGGATAATCGTCGGAAAGTTTTTTTTTCGTTGCTTTTCATATCGGGTTGTGTGAGCGCGTTCTGGATCGATTATTGCTGTCGATCGGAAGCCCATTTATATGGTCTTGTAAATGTCATGTTTGCAAGGCCGCGGTCACGAAAGCGAGCTTACGTGGCCACGTAGCGAACATATCGTTATGCGAGAAAAAGGCTCGGCCATAAATTTTCGGAGAGGGAGCTAGCTTCCAAGGCGCTGAGCGAGCTTCGCGCTACCCTTATCACCAGGGCCAACCAAGTGTATGAACTCTGACGGTTGCTTCAGGAGTTCATCAAAGAAGTGGTGGCTCGAGACAAAGCTGTCACGTTCACCCGTGAGAGGGTCGAGGCTCATAAGGCCACTGAGAAAGAGCTTGAAGCCCGGCTTGCTTCATATCAGGCTCAGCAAGCTCAAGCGGAGGCTCGTCTTCTGGAGATCTTGCGTCATGAAGCCGTGGCTCAGCAAAAGCAGGATGAGCTGACCAAGTTGCTGAATCGCCCGCCAGCCTGAAACATTTGTATCTTTTTCTTCCTTTTTGTACATACTCATGGATGAGAGTATTTTCTTTTTGTTTCTTCCATAAATTGTACTTTATACCCGTTTTGGTTTATGAATAAAAGATACATTTTTCTTCTAAATGGTGTGTCTCCTTTTCATTGAATGTATTCGTGGACAATTTATCTTGATCTACTTGCAGGACAGCAATGGCTCAGGACTCAGGGTTAAGATCTGCTTCCTAAGGCTTTTGCATCTTATGAGCCACGAGGGTCTCATAAATAGTTTTTTCTCCCTACAGGTCGAGAGGATCCCATAGGTGTGAGTTCTTCTTAAAGATCGTGAGGATCCTTAAGCGGGTTTTCCCTTGAGAGTCGTAAGGACCTCACAAGAGAGTTTTTCTTCCTTACAGGTTGTGAGGGCCTGCAAGTGCCGGATGTGATCACCCTTATCCGTATTTCACGGAGTCGGGAGTTTCTCAAGGTATCGTAGTTTAAAGACGTCACGGTCAAGGTTAAGGACCTCATAGTCCGTGGATTTAAGGACTCCACAGTCTGCTGTTAGTTTTAAGACATCACGGTCAAGGTTAAGGACCTCATAGTCCGTGGATTTAAGGACTCCACAGTCCGGTGTTTGGTTGCAGGGACCCGTCACCTCTTTGAAGACGTTGAGGAATTACAACGCCGGGCATCAAAGGAGTGAAGAGATGTACCCTTAAACCAAGGCAAAGTCTGTAGGGAATCGGGGTGGTTGATCGTTAGTTTTAAGACATCACGGTCGAGGTTAAGGACGTCATAGTCCGTGGATTTCAAGGACTCCACAGTCCGGTATTTGCTCTGGATGCTTCACACGGGTTCACTGCCGTGCTTGGCGAGGACCAGGCTCCGCTCTGGACGTTTTCCACGGGGTCAAAGAGTGACATTATCCGCGTTCCACGTAACCAGGAATTTTGCGCTAGATGCTTCACACGGGTTCACTGCCGTGTTAGGCGAGGACTAGGCTCCGCTCTGGATGCTTCGCACGGGTTCACTGCCATGCTCTGCGAGGACCAGGATCCGCTCTGGACGTTTTCCACGGGGTCAAAGAGTGACATTATCCGTGTTCCACGTGACCAGGAATTTTGCACTAGATGCTTCATACGGGTTCACTGCCGCGTTAGGCGAGGACTAGGCTCCGCTCTGGATGCTTCGCACGGGTTCATTGCCATGCTCTGCGAGGACCAGGATCCGCTCTGGACGTTTTCCACGGGGTCAAAGAGTGACATTATCCGCGTTCCACGTGACCAGGAATTTTTGCACTAGATGCTTCACACGGGTTCACTGCCGCGTTAGGCGAGGACTAGGCTCCGCTCTGGATGCTTCGCACGGGTTCATTGCCATGCTCTGCGAGGACCAGGATCCGCTCTGGACGCTTTCCACGGGGTCAAAGAGTGACATTATCCGCGTTCCACGTGACCAGGAATTTTGCACTAGATGCTTCACACGGGTTCACTGCCGCGTTAGGCGAGGACTAGGCTCCGCTCTGGATGCTTCGCACGGGTTCACTGCCATGCTCTGCGAGGACCAGGATCCGCTCTGGACGCTTTCCACGGGGTCAAAGAGTGACATTATCCGCGTTCCACGTGACCAGGAATTTTGCACTAGATGCTTCACACGGGTTCACTGCCGCGTTAGGCGAGGACTAGGCTCCGCTCTGGATGCTTCGCACGGGTTCATTGCCATGCTCTGCGAGGACCAGGATCCGCTCTGGACGCTTTCCACGGGGTCAAAGAGTGACATTATCCGCGTTCCACGTGACCAGGAATTTTGTACTAGATGCTTCACACGGGTTCACTGCCGCGTTAGGCGAGGACTAGGCTCCGCTCTGGATGCTTCGCACGGGTTCACTGCCATGCTCTGCGAGGACCAGGATCCGCTCTGGATGTTTTCCACGGGGTCAAAGAGTGACATTATCCGCGTTCCACGTGACCAGGAATTTTTGCTGAATATATCCGCATTTCACGGGGTGAAGGTTTGACTGTTGGCGATATGTATACCACCGAGCCATGGAACTGGGAGTGGCCGCTGTTCCGCTTAGCTTGAAGTTGTGTCCGTTGTTACGAGACGATCTCCAGGTTATTTGTGAACCGTCGAGATTTGGCTTCCTCTCATGATGAAACCTGGGGGGAGGAGTATGATCCCTTCTTTGTTTGCGCCCCTGGATTGTATACAGGGATTGTTGTAGTATCACCTGTAGGGCAAAAAAGTTTCATTTTTCCATCATTTCTTTTATTCTTTCCGCGATGCTCTATCATTTCAGCTTTTTATATCGCGAAGGTCGCGATTGTCCAATCATTTCGGCTATTTTTCGCGGTGCCCAATCATTTCGGCTATTTGTTTTATTTTTACTCGCTGCTTTTTATTGCGAGTTGCCCCATCATTTCGGCTATTTTTCATGCATACATTTTTACTTGCTGCTTTTTATTGCAAGTTGCCCCATCATTTCGGCTATTTCGTAGGCATGTGTGGCCTGCTAGCTTTTTCGCCGCAAGCTCGGATTTTGGACACCGATTTCGGCATCAGCATCGCTGCAACTGGGATGTTGCCAGGAGCGAATCATCATTTGCCTTTGTCGATGTTGAACAAAGGTGGCTTAGCAAACAGGGTTAAGGTCCTGTCGACTAAGGCTTTTGACTTCATGAGCCGTAAGGGTCTCACAAAGGTATTTCTCCCTACAAGTCGTGAGGATCTTGCAGGTGTATCTTCTCCTTAGGGATCGTGAGGATTCCTAAGTGTATGTTCCTCTGTAAGTCGTAAGGATCCTACAAGAGGGTTTTCTCCTTATGGGTCGAGGGGACCTACAAGGGTTGGACTTTGCTGGGGATATGTTTATTCGCGCCCGTGGATTGTATACAAGGGTCAGTATTGAGCCTCTTGTAGGGCAATATCGGAGGTTGTGGAGGATTTGCTTAAGAACAGGTTCAGGTTTCTGTAACTTAAGACTTTCAAATCTCATGAGCCGTGAGGGTCCCATAAGAGAATTCTCCTTACGAGTCGTGAGGATCTCGTAAGTGTATTTTCTCTTTAGGAATCGTGAGGATCCCTAAGTGTGTTGCTCCCTCATGAGTCGTAAGGATCTCACGCAGGTGGTTTCTCCTTACAAGGTCGAGAGGACTCTGTAAGTGTCCTTTAACGAGGTTGCGCCCTTTCGGGTTTTCACAAACATTCGCCGGTAGTCTTGCTGTTTTTACTCACGGAGCCCTTTCGGGTTTTCATCCGTGCCCGTTTTGCTTATAGACATACCGTTTTTATTTTTATTCTTTTCACTTTTTTTTTTTTTACAAGGTCGCGCCCTCTCAGGTTTTCACGAACGCTTGCCGGCAGCCCTGCTGTTTTTACTCACGGGGCCCTTTCGGGTTTTCATCCGTGCCCATTTTGCTTATGGACGTACCGTTTTTTTTTCTTTTTCATATATTTTTTTTATTATTATTTTTTTTTTATTTATCTCGTCAGCCTAAAGACGCTGCGGTAGTAGTTTTAGGGACGTTTCGGTCCGTCGTTAGTTTAAGGACGTTTCGGTCCGTCGATAGTTTAAGGACGTTTCGGTCCGCCGTTAGTTTAAGGACGTTTCGGTCCGCCGTTAGTTTAAGGACGTTTCGGTCCGTCGTTATGGGAAGGCCGGCTGCTGCTTGTAAAGTCTGAGCCTAGGAAGACAGTGAGCGGACATAGTCGTCGTCATTTATCATTGACCCCGGCTGTGGCTCATTAAGCATAGTACTTCTTTAAGAAGCGGCCATTTATTGGCCTGAAAGGCCTTTCACCGTGCATGTCCATGAGTAGGTAGGCTCCACCCTGGTAGACCTTGTCTATGATGTACGGGCCTTCATAGTTTGGCTCAAATTTTCCCCGCTTGGCACGATTGGGGATCATGGGTCTTTTGACCACTAGTACGAGTTCGCCTTGGCGGAATGTCCTTGGCCTGGTCAATCGTTCGTACGAGCGCGTCATCTTTGCTTTGTAGGCTTCTAGATGTTGTTGCGCTATGAGCCGGGTTTCGTCGAGGGCATCAAGCTCCTCAAGCCGCAGGTGAGCATTTTCTTCGTTCGTCAGCTCGTGGTGGATTGCTACTCGTAGAGAGGGTAACTCTATCTCGAGGGGGAGCACTGCTTCCGTCCCAAACACCAACGCGTACGGCGTTGTGTTTGTGGCCGTCTTGAACGTAGTTCGATAGGCCCAAAGGGCTTCTTGCAGTCTTTCGTGCCAGTCTCTCTTATTCCTGGAAACGGTCTTTTTTATGATCTTCGTCAAGGTCTTATTGAAAGCCTCGGCCAGACCGTTAGCTCGTGGATTGTAAACTGAAGAATATCTCCAGTCTATATTGTGCTGCTGTGCTAAGCGGCTAATCTTATGGCTTCGGTAGGCCGGCCCGTTATCAGAGATAATCCGCCGCGGTGTTCCAAACCGATAGATGACGTGCGTCTTGAAGAAGTGGAGGATATTCTCCGTCTTCACTTCCCTCAGCGGTACTGCTTCTGCCCATTTGGAGAAGTAATCAGTGGTCGCCAGGATAAAACGGTGTCCCCGGGATGATGCTGGCTCAATGGGGCCGACTATGTCAGTCCCCCACATTTCGAATGGCCAACTAGCCAATGTCGGGTGCAGTGGATTCGGATGTTGGTGGATGAAGTCTCCATGGATCTGGCATGAGTGGCATTGCTTCGCATACTCGAGGCAGTCCTGGATCATCGTGGGCCAGTAATAACCCATCCGTTTAATTTTTAACTTCATCTTTGGGCCTGCTTGGTGAGAACCGCAAAGTCCGTCATGAACTTCCTGAACGACTCTTTCTGCTTCGTCAGGTCCCAAGCATCTCAGCCATAGGGAATCGAACGATCTCTTGTATAGAATATCGTTGACGAAAGCGAAAGATAAGGCTCGTTTCATGAGCCGATGTCTTGAGGACGCTTCTTCGGGCATTCGGTGGGACTTAAAGTAGTCTATGAAGACTTCCCTCCAGTCTTCGGCCTTCTCATGGTCTTTTATTTGTAGGGTCATCTGCTCGGTCGCTCCCTTTTCTCCGCATGATTCCGGAGATATTTCTGCCGGGGCGAGCACTCGATGGCTTTGTACCACGATTCTGACGTCATCGAGGTTCTCGTCAGCCAGTTCCTTAGCAAGTTTAGCCAACGCGTCTGCTTTGCTGTTTTCCGCACGCGGTATGTTCTCCAAAGTATAGGAGGGAATTTGGGTCAATAGTTGTTGCACCCTTTCGCCGTACTTCACCAACTCCGGCTTGCACGTTTGGTAGTCACCATTTACTTGACTAACGACCAGCTGAGAATCCCCGTATATAAGGAGGTCTTCAATTCCCATGTCGATGGCGATCTCGAGGCCTGCTATCAGAGCTTCATATTCAGCTTCATTGTTTGTCCTCGGCTCCGTTAAGGAGAAGGCGAAGCGCATTATCCCTCCTTGTGGAGTTGCAAAGATGAGGCCTATCCCTGATTTGATCATTGGGATACCTTGTTTCTGTTTCTTTATGGAGGACGCTCCATCGAAATAGAGTTCCCTTTGGGTGGTTCCGCCGTTAATCGCATCAAATGCATGCTCGTCCGGCAAATCGCAATTCAGAGGAGAATTGGCCGGTATCGGGTGTTCGGCGAGGAAGTCGGCAATGGCCTGGCCTTTCACTGCCTTGAGAGGTTGATACGTTATTGAGAACTCCATCAAGAGCAGGGCCCACTTAGCAAGTCGTCCCGTCAGTATGGCTTTCGACATCAAATATTTGAGAGGGTCCACCTTTGAAATAAGACGGACTTCATGTGCTAATGCGTAATGTCTAAGCTTTGTTATTGCGAAGATCAACGCCAAGCAGTGCTTTTCAATGGGGGAATAGTTGCTTTCTGCCCCCAGCAGCACTCGACTTAAGTAGTAAAGTGCTCTTTCTTTCCCCTGATCATTCTCTTGTGCCCATAATGCGCCCAAAGAACCTTCAAGGGCGGCCGTGTAAAGAATGAGAGGCTTTCCCTTTACTGGAGCAGCCAACACTGGAGGGTTCTGCAGGTACTGCTTGATCTCGTCTAGTGCACCTTGACATTTGTGATCCCAAACGAATGGAGTTCCCTTTTTCATCAGGTGGCTGTAAGGACGGCATTTGCCCGAAAGATTAGCGATAAACCGCCGGATGTATGCGAGCTTCCCTTGGAGAGACCGCAACTGCTTGAGGGTTCTTGGCGGAGGCATTTCCATGATCGCCTTAATCTTTGACGGATCTATTTCAATACCTCGGTGTCGAACGATGAATCCCAGAAATTTGCCCGAGGAGACTCCAAACGCGCATTTGAGGGGATTCATTTTCAAATTATATTGCCGAAGGCGTCGAAATACAGTCTCCAGATGCTTTAAATGATCTTCGTATGACATGCTCTTTACTACGAGGTCGTCGATATAGCACTCGACGACGTCGTGTATGAGGTCATCAAAGATCTTTGTCATGGCCCCTTGATAGGTAGCGCCAGCGTTCTTTAGGCCAAAAGGCATAACCCTGTAGCAAAATATACCCAAAGGGGTGCGGAAAGCGGTATGCTTCTGGTCTTCGGAATGCATCTTTATCTGATTGTATCCTGATGAACCGTCCATAAAGGAGAAAACCTCGTGAGTGGACGTGTTATCTATCATTAGCTCGGTTACCGGCACCGGGAAATCGTCCTTTGGACAGGCTTTATTGAGATCCCTGAAATCCACGCATATGCGTACCGTCCCATTCTTCTTCATTACCGGGACGATATTGGCAAGCCAGTCGGGATATTGGACTTCTTGGATAAATCCTGAATCGATCAACTTCTTGACTTCGGCGTTGATGCTCATTTCAAGCTCGAGTCGCATCCTCCTTGGCGCCTGCTTGACTGGCTTGATATCTGGGGATATTGCTAATCTATGCACAGCAATCTCCGGGTCCAATCCTGGCATCTCGGAGTAGTTCCACGCGAAGCAGTCTTTATGCCGTAGAAGCACGTTCTTTAACGCAGCCACCTTTTCTTCGGATAATAGCTCGCTGACAAATGTCGGTCGCGGGTCGTCTGCCGATCCCAACTCAATCTTCTTGAGGTTATCTGCAGTAGTATGTATACCATCTTCCAGTTCTTTCGGAGCGGGCGGAAATTCTGAGATTACCTCATCATTGCTATTCTCAAAGCACCGGTAAAGGTCGTCTACGTTCTCGGGCTCTTCTCCTAATATCGTAATCGTATAACAAGTGCGAACCCGCTCCCCGGACTGAGGTGGACCCGGTTCTGCTCTTGCGGCCTTGGGCTCGTGCTTTCGCGGCGGCGTTACCTTCCAGCCGTCGGATAAAGCGAATCTGCCCCGTCGGTACTGGTCCTCGACCCAGTTCTTGAAGGTGAAGCAGTTCTCGGTAGGATGTCCTATGGCTTGGTGATAAGAGCAATAACTCGGATGAGAAGCCCTGTTAGCTTGCTCAGGATGTCTAGACTCTGGAAGCGTGATCATTTGATGTTTTATAGCGAGGTTGAGTAACCTCTCCGTCTTGTCTCGGGGGAAGGAATACGCTCGACTCATCTTCTTCACGAGGGGCAAACCCGAGCCGCTTCTTGATCTATCTCCGTCTCTGCGTCGGGTCTTTCGTATAACGGATTGACGAGGATAAGCGTCTTTGTCTTTTGCAGCATGTTGAGATAGACATTGCGTCCTGGCCTTCTTGTAGATGGCCATCTCGCGGTTGTGGTCTTCCTGAGCTCTCTGACCCGTTTTCCTTATAGGCTTGTTCGTTCGCTCTTCAAACGACGGACTCGATGTTTCAATCGCAGGGTCTAGTTTTAATGAAGGGTTGGCATCTCCTGACAGGGCGTCCTCCTCTTCATCAAAGGTATATATAGGGTAGCTGCTGTGAGTCCGTTCCCGTTTTCCAGCTCTTGCGTATCCGAGCCCGAGTGTTTCCATCTTCCCGTTGGGCAATTTGCGTTGAGTCCCGGGGACATCCCAAATCTTGTTGTAGAACCGCGCCTGCCGAACGGTCTGTTCTAAGGGTACTCCTTGGCGCTTCAATAGCTTCTTTAACCCATTTGTATAGTATCTGGGCAGACGGATGGGTTGGAGCCTGTCGAGCGTAGTATCTGCGCCGTGCCAGATCTCTTTCTCTATTTTCAACTCTGAGGATCGGTAAAATAGGATCACCTTCTCGCCCCTTCGCCTGGGAGGGACGTAAACTGTTTGCAGGTCCTGCACATCGTGAGCCTGAAGCGCGTCGAGATCCTTGTAGTGTTCTCGCGGTACCATGGTGATTTGCAAACTATGGTCATCGCCAAGGGGTGCTTGTATTGACAGCCGATTGGAGAACACAGCATTAACTTCATCTTCTGAATCACTTCCGAAGACTAATACGGAGGCGGGTGTCCTCCGGTTGTTGCGTTGAGATGGCCCTGCATAAACTATCTCTTCCTCTTCTTCGGTATCGCTCCCGAAAATAGGGATGGTGGCGGCGGTTTTGTTTTCCGGATTGCGACACTTTTCTGTATCCTCGAAATCTGGCAAAAAGTATTTCGCATCTTCGTATTTGCGGACTTCGTTCACGGAAAATGGGTTTAACTCACCTGTTACGGTATACTCGAAACCATCCTTGAAATACTTCATACACTGATGTTGTGTAGATGGGATGATATTGTACTCGTGTAGCCAAGGGCGGCCGAGCAAGGCGTTGTAACAGGTCTTGGCGTCAATGACATGGAATTTGATGTCTGTGACGAGAAGTCCGAAGCGTAATGTTAGTATCACGGATCCGAGAGTCCGTGACGATTGTGAATCGAAACCGGAGATAGTGATTTTGTCACGAGCAAGGTGTTGCACACTCATGCAGATTTCCTTCAACACCCGAACATTAAGGAGGTTGACGGAGGATCCATTATCCACCAGGATCTTGCCTATCTTGATATCATGGCAGTATCCGGAGACATATAGGGGCCGGTTGTGGTCGCACGTCCCGAGAAGGAGGTCTTCATCACCGAAAGTGACGTCGGCCGTATGCACTTCCTCCAGTTCATCCTTCATCCTTTCAGTGGCGAGGAAGGCTTGGAATTGCTCGGGATCTTGTAACGCCTTAATTAGCGAGTCTCGCGCTTCTTTCGATAATAGGAGGGCATCGAGAATGCTAAGCTGAGAAGGTAGTTTCCTTAGGTGCGCGAGAATGTTATAGTCCACTTTACTCTTCCTAGGAGGGTCTTTGGCAGCCAGCTCTCTCGTGGCTTGGTCATCTAAAGTGATATCTTCAGTGACTTTTTCCTTTCCCTTATCTTTTCTATTCCCGGGCCCGAGATTCTTTTCTGGGAGTGTGCGGTTGCGCAGCTGAATGTTCTCGCAGATCTCCGATTCCTCCTCTTTCCCTAAAACGGATTCTTTGAAGAGAGGGCCCAGAGCCATTTCTTCGTCAGAGTCGCTCCCGAAGGTGAGAACTTGTGACCCCCTGGCGTTAACCATGTAACAGTTGCCAGTCGTTCTGTTGTGCCCATCGACGGTACTTCTTCGCTCCCGACGGCTTTTGCGTTTCATGCGCTTAACATGTTGCCGACGAGCGACATATCCTTGCCACCATATCTTAAAGGCGTCGCACTCCTCCGTGGGATGTGATATTCTCCGATGATATGTGCAATAGTCAGGGTGCCTCTCCACCCCATCGTGTGTGTTTTCTTCCGAGGGTGGTAGCTTCATTCCCATTGACATGGCTTTGGCAAACCTTTTCCTCGTCTTGAATATCTTCTTGTCTACTTCGGATGCCTTTTGTTCTGGCAGAGGTAGTTCAACTCTTTCGTTCAGTTGCCCGCATTTGGCTCCTTCCGACGTGGTCATCTCACGCTCCTGGTCTGCTTTACATTTTAGACGAATCTCGTCTAGAAAAGCGTCGATCATTTCGTCTGTTGGCCATGCGCGCTCTGGTACAGGCTCTGCCTCCAGCTTTTTAGTGCCAGGAGTTTTCCCATCATCGGTGAACGAGTGGGAGATTACGTTACAACTCGCCACATATCCTTCGGATTCATCCGACGAGCTTTCTCCATCATCTTCCTCTTGAAAGATGTGGTTGAGGAACTCTTGCAGTGTGACAGGAGTTCGCGCCTTTTGATTGTACTCTTCCAGGGCGTCGATTTGCTTCTGCAAGTTCGTGTGCTCTTTTCCAGGCTTCACGGACTTCTTGGATTTCTTCTTCTTTTTCTTCGAAGATTTTGACTATTGGGCGTGAGTATTTGGGCCATTATCGCGAGTCCTCGTAGTTGGGCGGGGCTTCAACATTCCTTTGATAATTTGAGGTTCAAGAGGGTCCTTCCATTCGATCGCAGGGCACGCATGAAGGTCTCTCAGCATTCTTTTGGTTTTAGTTGATAGCACGACCTCCCATGGAGCTTCTTCAATAAAAGAACATGTTGCCCCCGGTGTATCCGCTTTCCTCGGAGCATGCGGCTGTGGTGGGTTCACCTTCCACTTTTCGGACAGTACAAACTTCCCCTGGAGGTATTGGTCTTCAATCCATCCTTTGAAGACGAAGCAATCTTCAATCGGATGGCTTACCGTTTGATGGTAAGGGCAATAGTTAGGGTTATTCACCTCGGTGGGTTGCGGCGGTCGCCTTGGATTTGGCAGGTTTATAAGTCTGTTGCGTATTGCCAGCTCGAATAGCCGTTTCGTCTTGTCCCGCGGGAACGAGTAGGGACGCTTCATCTTCTCATTATAATACCGACGTCTCTCCTCCAGTTGATCTGTCGGTTTCGGGGCGTTAGGTTGCTCTTGGGCATTTGCGACAAATGTTGCTCTTCCTTTACCCTTGTCATTCCGAGGTTCCGACTTCGGTGTAGGCGGTCTATGACCCATCTGGTCCATCTGAGCCAACTTGTCGATCAGGGCCTGGAATGTGGTTGGCTTAAAGAACATCATAAACTGGGAAATAGTTGCGTGGGGGTCTAAAGTTCCCACGAACATGCCTACCGCAGGTGCTTCCTCAATGCGTTGCTCACATCTCGACCACAAGTTCCGCCAGCGTATAGCGTACTGGACCCAGGTTTCGCCCGGTTTTACCCTGGCGTTAATAAGTGCAGTTATTGGAGTGCGTTCGCTGGCACTTGCAAATCGCTGAGTGAACAACAACTCCATTTCAGCGAACGTTTTGATGGAATCGTTCGGGAGTTCCGAGTACCATTCGAACGCTGTTTCTGATAAGCTGCCCACAAACTGGCGGAGCAACAACTTATCATCACCGCCGGTGTTACCGCAAAGGGCCCGAAACTGGGCGACATGTTGATGGGGATTGCCGGTGCCCTTATACACGTGGAATTTTGGTATCGTATAGCCTTGCGGGTATTTGATTTGGTCGTACCAGCTCGGATACGGCCGCCCCGTTTTCACGACTTGACCAGCTGCCTCAGTCGCGTGGTGAACCCGGATTTGCTGGGCTATGTAGTCAGCCAAGTCAGCCTTGGAGATTGCATCCTCCTTGGCCCTTGAGAGGGCTGGTGGTGGAATTGACGTTTCTCCTCGGTCGTCTTCAAGAACGATCGGGGGATCCTCGGCGGGTAAGTCCTGCTGGATCATCATTCCTATCACATCTTGGAAGAGAAGGCCCATCCGTTGTATGTTGGCCGCTTGTTCAGCAGCCTCTTTGTCCCTTTTCTCCAGTGTCCGGCGAAGGAATTCAGCATCAGTTTCTTCCTCTCGGCGTGCGTCTGAGGACGTTTCTGGGTTTTCTTTTGGCCCGGTGAGCGCGGCCATAGCATTCATCATTTCTTGCAGCTTCTGTTGCTGTTCTTGGGCTTTCGTCACGGATCGGGTTAACGGTCGGTGGCCCGTAGAAGTGCGGCTTTCCTCTTTTCCAAAGGCCATGTAAACAGTGTGCACCACCATGCCCCCAGACTTAGGGTGTCTGGGCTCAGTGCTTTTAGCCGTCGTTGCGTGCCGTGGGGTCTTCTCCGGCCTCCTTCTTTTATGAGTCAATTGTTCCACAGCCTTCTGGGGTTTGGCCTGGTGACCAGCTTCCGGTTGGGTTTTCAGCTTTTTGTGTCGGCGGGAGAAGTTCGGATCGATGATCGAGTCCCGTGCCTGCCGCCAAACCTTATAGATTTTGGAAGATAGCCGTTGAGGAGATTGGGGCCGTTCTGACTCCATTTCCAGAACCTTCTTTAACGGGGGAGGAGACCTCTTCAGTACTGCAGTAGGAGAATTTCTTCGCACTTTATTTAGCATTTCGAAGCTGTTCCCAGTTGGAACAGCAGCATTAATTTCTGCCACCGGAACTGATGGAGTCAACCCAGATGGGGAGTTGCCCCCAGCCTTCCTCACTCGACGCCAATGGCGACGTCGAGCGTGTCGAGCGGACGGTGTAGGGTCAGCGGTAAGAACGGTTTCGTTTTGCCCTCTGTCTGGGCGTGGGGTCACAGTTGGTATTATCCTGTCAAAGACCGATGTCCTTTGGGTAGTAGGAGCGGGAGCTGAAGCCGTTAATCTTGTAAAGACCGACCTTTTGGCCGGAGAGGCTGCCTTGACGACTTCTGGGACGGGAACGGCCACTTTCTTAGAAGCAACCTTCTCTGAGATTGTAGGTCCCACGATGGGTCTGCAGGATTTCTGGCCCAGTCTAGAGAAGACCGAGGCATTGACGTTGGGCGACTCGTTGAGAGGAGCCGTGGCAGGGGTAAGACGATCAAAGACCGACTTCTTGGGAGCCTCCGTTGTCAGCACTGGAGCGGCAAAGTTTGTTGGCGGGACCATGGTCCCAAAGAACAATCCTGTGGTGGCGCGAGTGACCTGTTCCACGGGCATTGTGAATAGCGAGGCAGCTTGGGGTCCGTAGGCTATACCTCCTGGCGAGGCAGAGCGTTGGTTGCAATTGCAGTCTGAGCAGTTGGACACTTTCACGGAAGTAGAAGCCATCGATCCTTTTCTTTCTGCAATAAGCCAGACGCCAATTCTTAGTATCTTGAAACCTGAGGGCAACCATTAGCGAACCGCGATTGGTTCGCGAGTCACGACACACGAAGTGTGGAGTGGAAAGAGGAAAAGGTCCCACCGGGCGTGCCAGAATCTGTTCCCCTCCGAAAGACGGCGCGGCACCGCGTCTTGCCTGAGATTCGGGGCAGATGCTAATAGGTGCTATCCGTCCACCTCTCCGAAGATGCCAAGTTGATTTATGGCACCACGTATCGAAGGTTTAGACGGATGCGTCCGATGTAGCAGACTTCGTCAGATTCCCCCTCGTTTGAGGGGTTTTTGATTGTGGGGACGCTCTTCCCTGCAGGCGCAAGCCCCTGCAGTTAATTACGCTACCGCATTGCGGTAACAACTTTCTCCTTCTCCAGATGGTCACTTCGTGTCGTGGGTGTCTGTTTTGTATTTCGTTGCCCGTGGATTGTTTACGGGGACTAAGTTATGTCGTCGCCCGTAGGGCGTGGACTAGTCCAAATCCGTATTATCTTAGATTTGGGTTTGGGGGGGTTTTGGTTTGAGGATACGTCAGCCCTACTCGAGGCTAAGATCAACTCAAACGTTTGTTAAGGATACGTTAGTCTAACTTTGTGACTAAGATCAACTTAACGGGATCGTTTAGATCCGACACAAGAACGTTGGGACTCTAATGTTCCAGTTTAGGGACATAGTGGTCCATGAATGTGTGGCCGTCGGGACCCGTCACCTCTCTGACGACGTTGAAGGATTACAACGATGGATGTCAGAGGAGTTCAAGGATGTACCCTCAAGCTGGAGTCAATTGGGGGGATTTATAGTCCACTTTGTTTTGAAGGTTTAAGGATACGTTAGCCATCTTTGAGGCTAAGATCAACTTAAACGGGACCGTTTAGATCCGACAAAAGAGCATGTGGGGCTCTATTGTCCTAGTTTAAGGACATTACGGTCCATGGGTAGTTTAAGGACATTGCGGTCCGTGGGTAGTTTAAGGACATTGCGGTCCATTGTTAGTTTTAAGACATCTCGGTCAAGGTTAAGGACGTCGTAGTCCATGGGTTTAAGGACCCCACAGTCCATTGTTAGTTTTAAGACATCTCGGTCAAGGTTAAGGACGTCGTAGTCCATGGGTTTAAGGACCCCACAGTCCGGTATGTGCTCTGGATGCTTCACACGGGTTCACTGCCGTGCTTGGCGAGGACCAGGCTCCGCTCTGGACGTTTCCCACGGGGTCAAAGAGTGACATTATCCGCGTTCCACGTAACCAGGAATTTGCATTAGACATGAGTTTAAGGACCCCACAGTCCATATCAATGTGTGGTCGTCGGGACCCGTCACCTCTTTGACGGCATTGAGGGATTACAATGCCAAGTATCAAAGGAGTGAAGAGATGTACCCTAGAACCGGAGTGGATTAAATACCCCTTGGCCCAATTTGGGGTCAAGACGAATTAATTATGTTATGAGTCCATTGGACCAGTTAATCACAAATTGAGGACTTATGGCCATCTTGGGCTAAGTCCAATCAGGAGAGGCTTTGCCTCCATCCATTTAAGCCAATTGGGCCGAAGTCTAGTGTTAAACACTACAGAGCAGTCAGTGTTGAACACTGGGAATGGGGTTGGCAAGTTAGTGTTTAACACTAAGAGAATATTTGGTGTTGAACACCAGCAACAATGTTTTTTCAGGTTAGTGTTAAACACTAAGGTAATCAGTGTTGAACACTGCAAATGAAGATCTCAGATTAGTGTTTAAACACTAAGGTAATCAGTGTTGAACACTGCAAATAAAGCTTTTTAATTAGTGTTGAACACTAAGGCCCAACAGTGTTTTAACACTGGGTTCGAGAGTTTTAGTTTAGTGTTTAAACACTAAGGTAAGAGGGGTCACGTGGCAGCACGTGAGAGCGCCCTCCCTTCCTTTGTTCTGCTGAGATTATCGCGTCTTCCAGAGCATCACGTGCCATCACGTGATGGGCATTCAAATGCCTATGGATTAGAGCTTCTGCTGAGGGTCACGTGGGTCACGTGGGGTGCTGCCTCAAAGGGGCTTTCTGTAGCTCTCTTGGGGGGGTCACGTGATGACACGTGACCCTGCCTCTAGGTATTTTGTTTAGAGGCTTTGTTAATCTTCTTAGGAATTAAATTCCTCGAACTATAAATTTCAGAGGAATTAAATTCCTACTTCCTTTCGAAGACTTATATTCTGGGATAGAGTTTAACTCTGAATTTTCTGTAGGAATTAAATTCCTCATATACGTGAAGGGCTGAATAGGGTTAAACCCTAATAAAAGTTTTTAAGGAGTTTAAACTTCCATCCTCTGTATGATTAAGGGAATTAAATTCCTGCTGTTTCAACAGAACTAGGTTCTTAATTAGGGTTAAACCCTGTTTCTTTTTTTGTTCTGGAGGAATTAAATTCCCATAATATAGGGTCAAGCCCTCCTTTTATTTTAAAGGAATTAAATTCCTATAGTTCTGTGAGAATTAAATTCTCGTGCTTGCATTCCTTCTCCATATTTTGGATCTGCATGGCAGGATCTCAACCCATTGAGAATTAAATTCTCAACCTTAAGGGGAGATGTGCACTTTGCAGATCCTCCATCAAAGAGAGAAGAAATATGTTCTTCTGTTTTTACATTATC
The DNA here is from genome assembly GCA_030015575.1 of Agapanthus africanus. Taxonomy (NCBI): domain Eukaryota; kingdom Viridiplantae; phylum Streptophyta; class Magnoliopsida; order Asparagales; family Amaryllidaceae; genus Agapanthus; species Agapanthus africanus. The sequence continues at coordinate 831,691,334 of JASDDO010000019.1, forward strand.
AGAGTTAAACTCTGTTGAGAATTAAATTCTCTTTCTTTCAAAAGGCCTTCCCTTTCTTACCTAGGGTTTTTTGTAGAAGATCCGAGTCTTTTTCAAAGTATCAGAGCTCTTCTCCTTTTTTCTTTTTTCTTCTCTGCGCATCTATATGTATGTATGTCTCTTGGCTCCTATTTATAGGAGAAGCAGCCGAATCAATCAGTTTTTTGACGAATCTTCATTGAGATTTGATTTGCATTCATCATTCATTTTGGACCTTTGGATTATTAGGTGAATTTTATTCACCATTGGATTTTAAATCCAGAGATTCTCCCTTGTTATTTTGGTTAGATTTAAAGGGGAAATCTTTCCAAACCCGAGATTTTCCCATAGATAGATGATATTTCATCACCTCTGAATCTTTAATTCGATCGGTTCCAGATAGCCGCTTTCCTTTGGAAAGATTTGATTCTCCTTCAGAATTTAATTCTGTTTGACAAAATGGGCTTTGAAAGCTGATCACGTGTGACCACGTGACCCATGGTCACGTGTGGGCACGTGACCCCCTTTGGAATGAGCCTTTTTCCTTTCTTTTGCGCTCTGTCTTCTGATCGCTGCCTAAGCGTCACGTGCTACCACGTGACCCCTGGTCACGTGTGAGCATGTGACCCTTGTTTGAACTCTCTGTCTTCGGTTCTTCTGGAGAACGAGTCTGCTGTCTTGAACGTCACGTGCCAACACGTGACCCTGGTCACGTGGGAACACGTGACCTCTTCTGAAGCCTTTTCTTGACTTGATCAGAGAACTTGTGTGCCTTTGACGCTTGCGTTTAAATGTCACGTGTCGCCACGTGACCCTGGTCACGTGGGAGCACGTGACTCTTTCTGAAGCCCATTTTCTTCAGCGTAGTCAGGAAACTGCACTTGACTTGATGATGCCTTTTAGGTGTCACGTGCCAACACGTGACCCCTTTTTGAAGCTTTTCCCAGAAGCTTTCCTGATTTTAAATCAGGAAACACTATGTAAAGGGATTATACCTAAAGAACCGTGTCCTTCGTCTTTACGAACTCCACCTCCTCCTCGGCCTTCTCGAAGTAGTAGACGATCCACCCGAGAGCTTTACTCCAAGCTTAGCCTCTAAACTTGAGGCAACTAAACTTCTTTAAGTGCTAATCAAAGAAGCTAGGTGAAATAGAGTGAGGGTTATGGTTTAATAAGTCTAACTAATCCTTGTACTCAACACATGAGAGGGGAGGATTAGGGTTTGAAGAGGGAGAGCTTGAGGAGAGAGAAGGTGAACATAATAATGAAGTGATAATAATGAGTTATCATAATATATATCAAGCATTTTATTTTATCAAGAAAAGAAAAGAAAAAGATTTACAACCATGCTTGATAAATATCTAGTGGTGATTCATATCCATGAGTCATTAAGCAATTATGAAGCATTAATGACATGGATGAATCATCCATATGACTCACTAATCTCATTCAATGCATATGCCACCTAAACCCCCTTAGTCACCACCTTCTAGAAGCTTCTCACGCAATTACGAGAACGCCCCTCCTTTCCGCAAAAATACGGAAAAACTTTAGACTGTATAAATCCAATAACCGGATACCAGTAACTGGCTTAAACCAAAGCCGACTGGTAAAAACTGTCCGAAAGTCGTACGTGCGTAAACACACGTATGCGTCCGAACCCTTGTCGTAAAACCATACGACCTCTATATCGTTTCGCCCGGAGTAGGGAAACTCTCTGTGTGGGACTCTAGAGACTCGACTACTACGCTGGCAGTGGGTTTAACCACAGATCTCAAACGGCACTAGCTGTACGTAACGGTCCCCAGGTAGATGTCGATAAGAAGGACGATGAGGAAACCCATCCGAACTCCTACTGAGTCTGATGTGACAATCTCCATACAGTCCGGTCCGTTCGTCTAAGACTATCGCATATCGGGCCTAGGAGGCGGCAAGCGTCAGTCCCCTAATAGCGGTATAAGTCGTGTCGGAGCGAAGCCCATTACACCCTGAGAAACTACTGGAACCTACCAGCAAATCTCGCTTGCCCTGGCCAGGGACTTTGCGTAATGGCTCTCTGACACAGCGCGATATCAACCCCCAATACCGGGAGAGACGAATCCTGTCTAACCGCCACTGCCTCCAAGTGCTCGGGACTGCACCCAACTGCTACCTGTTTGCACGACTCCTTTGAGCCGTGGTAGGGTAGCAATCTAAGAACAGTGGGACACACTCGAGGCGAAGTAGCAGTGTCAAGTCTGCGGACTATGTTGTATTCATGTCACCTGGGAACTGTTCACTGACGACTGGTATAAAACCAACCAACAGTTCCCTGTGAGTCCTGTCCGGTGTACCCGTAACCTAACGAGCACCTGCATACTATCTCCAGTACGACGTACTGACGGCTGTGGGACAGACCATCTCCCCAACTGGGATGAGAAGCGTACACACTAGTCTACTCCGGAGTATCGATGCCCTGTCTCGATAATCCAACGACTAGGGACCTGAATAAAGATGTGCTTGTAGACTACCCAGCCCCCACTAGTGTGACTGCCATCACAACGCTGGTAGTCAAGCAAGATCCTAAGAGCTCTATCAATACGTATACTCACATATTAAGATAGAAAAACCAAGTAGCATACTACCATGTTTAGCAAGACTGTTATATACATGTGAATATCCCAAGCTTCCATTAAGTAATATACAAACTAGTATGATACAATAATGGCCCCTAGGGCATATACACTAACAATTGGTGATATTTGAGGAAATCGCCTGGGGTTTTGCCTGATGGCAAATATTTGGTTTTGAATATCCGTTATTATGCACCAATTTCAAACTGATATATCTGTACGTTTATTTCATAAAGTGAGATATAACTTTTTGAAATTATGTCCATCACATTTACCTATATCAGTTGATGATTGGGTAAAGAGCATTAAACAGCGGTGTAATTCTTCTTAACTATAGTACAGTTTTCAACCTACGACGCACAGGGTTTGACTTATTTAACTCAGGAGACTTATATAAAGTATTGTATGTTGTCCAGTGTCCATAAGGACAAAGGGGTTGGTACTCATACTATATTCTATTTACTTTTGACTTCTCCAGTTTTAGACAAGTATTTCGTAGAAATACAAGGTCGAAGTTTTGAGAAGTTATAGGTACAAGAATAAAGTAGAGAACCATGTGTTGCAAGTATCAGGATTCTTCAAGCTGATAGAAGATGTAGATACTTGTGTATGGTATTCAGTTGATAGTAATGATTTTGAGAACTTGCTTCTCTTTCAGGTTACTCATATCTGGATGTACTCCTAAGTTGAGTAATGCTGATCGGCCTCCTTCCATTTAGTTGACATGCACTGGAGACAACTGCATGATTTGAATCTGGTTCCAATTAAATCGGTGCCTCTGTTTCTATATTGTATATAGAATGGTTCATATCTTAACGATGTTAAGGTATATGGAGTTGTCCGGCTTATGCTTAAAACCAGACTCTGGATAACTCAAGGCATGTTTCTGTAATGGTAGTTTGTGGGTTATCTGAGGCTATGACGAGGGGTAACTTTCTACCATCAGGAAGATCAATAGTGATATTGTTCTTGACTCGTCATAGTTTTAGTAAAATAGACTTTTTTCAGAAAACAGTAGTGGGAGTATGGTAGAACTGGAAGTGATTCCAGAACCACAGACGATTACTGAAAATTTAAATAGAAGCTAAAGATTCAATCAGAATTGACATTTCATTGGCCACTCCGCAGATATGGTGGGTAACCTCAGGCACCCGAGAGGTACTCCGGTATCCTCAAAGACGGTGACAGGGAGGTTCTTGTTTACCCAGACTTGACACTACTGCTGTTCTAGACTATGAAACCCGGCAGGAGGATGAGTATAGCGTCGTTCTAAACTAGTTTTAGAAGTGCACGTGTATATGACTCTGCCAGTGGGTTGTCGTAGTCAGTGGGAGAAGCGGAAGTATAGTGGACAAGTTGTTTATGTCTATTTATAGACTAAAGCAGATATAGCGGAGAAAGATCATCTATTTTTTATGTAACAGTCATAGCTTTTGACTTTATCAGAATAGATGATGGATCTGTTAAGAAGGTAGTAGGGTGTGATGTCCTGATATTTTAATGACATACATATAGTAGGAAGTAAAACTACTATACTATGATCGGTAATACTGTGGTTGTCACACAGTGGTTTCTCCACATAGGATATGGATATTATATTAGGCATTCTGGATACTAGATCTATGGTTTTAGATATGGATTTAGGTAGTTTCCCAATCTGGGTACTTAGACGGCATTCTAAAGATGTTTTAGAATGGACGACTCCTGGCATGGTGGTGTACCTGCAGGTGATGGAGTCACCCTCTCTGAAGGAGTCTTGCAGACTAAAAGGGAGAGAGATGTGCATGATTGGTATATCACTTGCTTAGGCAATTGAGTCAATCATGAGATGTCAAGTACCACACCAGATGTTGTTTTTGCACCAGATGCAATAAGTGAATTAATCCAATCCTAGAGAAACGTTCGGAAGCAGTTTTAGAATATAAGTGGTTATTCTAGGGATTTGGTAACGGCAGCCTCCTTCGGGAGACGGTTATCATTCCAGGCTTCCAAGGTGACCTGGATGACAGAGTGACTGTCAGAGTTATAGTTTTCCCTCTTTTGAGGGGCAGTAATTTGGACAGATGGTCCAAGCGGATACTGAAGGAGGCATGGTGTAGGATACTGATTAAATTCAGTGGACGATACAGTCTAAGAAGTTTACTGGATTTAGAGTTCATTTATGAACTAGGTCCCGTCAGATATCCAGACATATTCTAAGACAGGTATTTCTCATTTCGAGAGATGGTTTTCTCCACGAGCTTGAGATAAAGAGAGACATAGAAAAAAACATCAGAGCGGATTCACTCACTGAGGCTATTTCTCAAACACAATAGTTTCACAAACGAGCTTTATGAAACTGATTAGTAGAGGAGTTGGGTGTTGGTATCACACGGGCTGTGAGTATGCGACACCACAATAATTAACCTTAAGTGCAAGTGGGAGATTGTTGGATATAGTGCCCTCAAAGTCAATTATTGGATCGCAGGCACATGATTGCAATGATTGAGCGAGGACCTATACCGGTAGGACAGTCTTACTCGAGATGATAGTATGCTATCTGGTTTGTCTTTATCATCGTGTACATGTTTTAGGTGACATTACAGATCACTATTACATGTTGATAGAGCCTATAGGATTCTTGCTTGACCACCAGCAGTATGATGGCGATCATATACGTGAGAGTTAGGTAGTCTATAAGCACATCTTTGAAGTGTCCCTAATCGTGGGAGTTTCGAGACTGGGCATCGATACTCCATGAGTAGACTAGTATATACAGATCGAGAACCCGACGAGGGGCGGTGGCCGGTCTCACAAGCCACTGGTGTCAGTTAGTTCAGCTAAGATAGTATACAGGTGCTCATTGGGTTATGAGTACACTGGACGGACTCATCGGGAACATGCTAGTTGGTATTATACCTATTATCAGATAGCAGTTCTCTGGTGACATGTGTACAGGTTAGTCTATCGACCTGAGATCGTCATTTGTCTCGTGTGGGTTCCCACTGTGCTTTGATTACTACCCCACCACGGCTCAAAAGAGTCATGCAAATAGGTTTTAGTTAGGTACAGTCCCGAGCCATATGGAGGCAGTGAGCGGATCGTCAGGGGATTCGTCTCTCCCGGTATTGGGGGTTGATGTCGCGGAGTGCACGGGTGGCCATCACCAGAAATCCTTTCGCAAGGTAGTCGAGAATTACTGATTCGGATCAGTAGTTTCTCAGGTGGTGATGGGCTTCATACCGACACCAAAGATCAAGTTATTAGGGGTCTGACTTTATCCACCCCCTAGACTTGATATATGATATTCATAGACGAACGGACCGTACTGTACGGATATTATCACTGTCAGGCTCAGTAGGGTTTCAGGATGAGTTCGCTCGTCGGCCTCCCTTTCTCTCAATACCTGAGCAGCCATTACGTACAGCCAGTACCACTGACGTGTTTGTGGTTAAACCCACTGCTAGCGTATTGATGAGTCTTTAGAGTCCTACACAGAGAGTTTCCCAAGTTCGGGCGAAACGTTGTAGAGGCCGTATGGTTTTATGGCAGGGTTCGAACATACACGTGCACTTATACACGTGTCATGATTCGGACGGATAATACTAGTGGGCTTTGGTTTAATCCGGATCCTAATATTATATTGTTGGGATATTTTCGTCTCGTTGTATTCGTATTCAGTCGGAATACGGATACAGGTATGTATATAGGGACGAGGGGTATTCTTGTAATTCATTACAATATTACTTTTGAAGTTGCAATTTTCTGTTCTTCTATTTTAAAAATTAGATTTAATGTTTAATTATTGGAATTGTATGAGTATTGTTTTTGGCCAAAATCCTTGTGTTGTTTTTCATTTCCAGCACAAATTTTCGTGGGCTTCTTGTTGTGGCAATAGCCTTTGGCCTTGGTGACTCCGGTTTTGCGTTGAATGGAGTTTTTCAATGTTTAAGATATTTAGTGTTGAGATCTTTTAATTGTGGCTAGGTGGCTGCTAAAAATTGTGAGCATTAATTCATTTTGTGGCTACTGCCATTTTTCTTGTGGTGAGGATTAATTTATTCATTTGTTACAATCACCACTTCATCCTTAACCTCACCACTCCCCAATGAATTCACAGTGAGCAATTTATTAATGGCCAGAGCACAATTTCGAATTTCCGGAGAGCCTTTCTTCATGATGGCTGAGCCCCCTTTTGCATCCATGATTTTCATTTGTGCCCAAATTTATTTAGCTCATAAAATTTCTTTCACTTGGCAACTTCAATTTACCTCCACCCATATATTTAGGTGCCTTGAGACAAAGTATCCTACACTCTCTCTACTTCTTTCTTGGACATCTAGGCTAGCAAACTGGATGTCCGAGTTGCCTCAGTTTTGAGGCGGGAGCCCGTATAAAGAATCCTCGACGTGCGTCCTCTTTGACGAGCGTGACAGGAGAGTGATCTTCGTCGAGATAGCCGCAACATGCTAAGGACGGAGATTGAAGACCGAAGGACACAGATCGATCGGTATAATCTCTAAACTCACTTTACAGTTTAATAGTATGGGGTTAATGGCACGATCCGGATTTTAGGGTTACGTTAGCGCCAAGTTTAAAAGTTTTTGTTCCGCATTTGACCACGGATTGATGGCCGGGGCGCTGACGTAGACTTACACGGGGAGTCAGTCCGGTGCCACTGTACAGGCACTAGCCAGTCCTCACCCTCGCGTGGCCCGACGAATATAAACTTCTCCTTCCAGTCATGGATCAAAAAAGGAACGACCACCACGCCCGACCCAGCCACCCCACCCTTGCGTCTTTTAAAGGAAAAATACACCTAGCTCGGCTCGTTCTTGCTTGTGCCGGAGTGATTTTTATAGCAGAGAAAGGAAGTAAGAAGGGTCAAGCTGAAGGGGATCTTCTCAAGCTTCAACCGGACCAGAAACCCGAGGAGGATTCTCCACGAGTTCGGCGCTAGCTGGCCTGGCGAGAGTTGGAAATAACGAAGTATCCTGCATACCTCGGTTGGAAAGAGCAGACGCATTCCCGCATGGAACACCTCCAAATACAGGGCAATCTCCTTCCCCTGCACCTGGTCTACCCGTTCGCCCCCCTTTGCCAAACGGAGCGAATAGTTAGAGGAGATATGGAAACGATACCGAATCTCGGCAAGCTCGTCCAGATCATAGTCACAAATTCGTCATTCGGGAATAATTCGGCGAGGTCGAAAATTCGGATTCGGAGAATTATTCGGAAAAAATCGGCAGGTATTCGGGAAAGATTCGGTAAGTGTTCGGGAAATGTTCGGGAAGGATTTCGAGCAATAAATTAATATATGAGACGCTAGGTTTTGATTTTGTGAATTATTTGCTGTTTTTTAAATTATTCGGTGTTTTATCACATAATTCGGGAATAATTCGTGAATTATTCGCGAATAATTCGGCCAGTTCGGCAATCACGAATAATTCGGAGATTAATTCGTTTGATCAAGAATTCGCGAATTATTCGCGAATTCGGCGAATAATTCGCGAATTATGTGACTATGGTCCAGATCACTCAAGACAAAGGGCACATCGCGGGCATTCCGGATGCGCACCTTAGGAACCCTCGTTGCGGCCGGACGACTAGCGACGCCGGTAGCCTTGACTCTACGGGGCGGGCCCGGCGATGAGGAAGCAACAAGGGAACCCTCTTGGCCGTCAGCAGCCGAAGAGGTGGAAGACTCCCTAGACTCTACCCTAACTATTTTAACAGACTCCTCAGAAGAAAATATCTAACCTGATTCAAAAAGGAGTTCTCCGAGGAAAGAGTGCGAAGGATCCGATCTAAAGGAAGGAGCGTCGAGCAATCTCTCACAGCAAAGGAAAATAGTGGCGAAAGTATGAACCCTAAGGGGATCCCATTCCTATTTATACTTCTTGGGGGAAGCATTCGACGGCTCAGATCGTTTCCCGCCAAAACGAAACTTCACGTCTGCCAGCCGTCGACGCCCCCATGTGTCGAACGACCATTGGAGACGTCCCTTTGAGCGCAGGCGACAGCGACAGCCTGTCACGTCCGCTAATCCGTGTTGGACACGTGGCATGCGCCTCAACAGACGTGTAAGCGAATCGGCGCCCTTCTTTAAATGCACGATCATTTTCCCTGATCCGCTGACGTCATCCAAGATATGCGCGAAGATCCATGCGTCCAGGATACGCCACGCGAGCTCAAAGATCTGAACGATGAAACAGCCCTACACCGAGTCGTCCCGGAAATCCACGCTGATAAATTCTTGAAAACAAGATGATCCCGGGAGACCGATCAGGCCACTCTCGACCCGATCCATAAATAGGTCGGTATGAGAGCGGGGGGCTAATGATAATGCTCATAAGTGGGAACTCCCCAGATCATGACACATGGTAGATGACGTGTCCCGGGGCTCACGAGATAAGAGCAAACACGATGCATTGTAAGCATTCCTTGGGCTATCGTCCCGAGGCATGACCCGACCTTCGATGGATCCCTGAACACTCATATGCTCGCCTTACAAATAACCATTGGCTCGCCTCCGAGCCCTGCTACACGCTGAGCTTCCTCAGCCCTCCCTGCCCGCATCTGAGCTGTCACAGAACAGAGCATCCTCGACCTCCCGCTCACTTCCGAGCCTCCTGCGGAGTTAAACCTCCCCGGTTCTACCGAGCAACCAAAAACGCAGAGCCCAAGCGCCTCCGCCACGGCTCCGCGTATCTCGTCAGAAGCGAGATATCCGTCGCCCCACGAACCCGCGTTCCACGCTGTCGTATCCCCCATTAACGAGCGTATCTCGTCATTAACGGGGGATCCCGTCATTCACGCAGACGTAACGCCAGAGGTGTAACCGACGGCGAATATCTCGCGCCAGCTCGCTCCATGCGACCATTATAAAAACCCCTCTCCCAGACGACTCAGGTAACGCATTTTTATTCCAATAAACCGCTACTCTGCCCAAATTTCTTGGCTAACTTGATCGTCGGAGGGTCCACGGTGGTACAACCACCCCGGGACTTCTTTTACAGATAGTTCGGCTTCACCTCATAACAAGCCCATTGAGATCCATACGCTCAAGGAGGCAACCCTTAATACCATTCTCAGCCATTCACCAACGCTCGCGATAGATCGACGGAGGACTACATCTGAAGGAGATCCAAACCTCCATCACTTGGGCTTGTGTAATTTTGCATTACAAAAAACATCTTTATGTGCTTTCACCAGCTTCAAACTTTCTAAGGTTTGAGTATTACAATCATATGATAACAATTTTTTAAAATGTTGTTTCTTTAATTGTAATAAAGTTTTTTTTTTAGCACGGACTCAAATGAAATCCCGACTCATAATTTTATTTATCAAACAAGCATAACAAGTACAAAAAGTAGTGAACACAACTTACATGAATCTGAGTACAACTCTCAGTAAGAAAGGAATATAAGAAACAGAAATGAGACGACAAAATAGCGAGGGAAATAAATTACAGCATAAGAGAAAGCATAAGAGAAGGAGAAGAGAATTTAGAAATTGCAGTAGCTCTTTATCTGTATATGATCTCTTTTTGGTACTCTTTTTTGCCCTTCTGTCATGTGGCAGGTGTTTCGGAAGAGAGTATAGAAATTTATGGTATTCATGTGCAATTTAATTTAGCCTTTGCTAAATATTGTTGGCTAAATTTGCTTCAGATTTGCAAACCAGAACAATAAAATACAAACAAACACATAACCAAACATGGCCACCTCACTCAACTAATCGAGTGATTGTAGCCATAATGTTCTGGTGCATGGTTGATTTTATCTCCACTAATATTTTATTGCTTATCCGGGGCGCTTCTTCGGCCGATAACCCTTTTGTTATCTGGACTATCGTAATAGGCCAAGGCCTCTGTCGTCCGGTCAATACCTCATCATGGCCATATTTTGGTGCAAGCTTTATTACATTGTGCCTTAACAGCTTTATTATATCAGATGTTTTTGTTTTTCACGTACTTAAACTATCTGCTTCTAAATTGTCAACAAAAAGTTTTCCATAAATTTGTCACCCATCTCGAACGGTATATCGATCTATTGTGTGGATCATGCATTTCTTTGGTTCATAAAATTTGCATTTCTAAAGATAGTAAATAGGTGCACTGATTGATTTGAAAAGGTGAGCCTTTTTGTGATAACGGTGTCGCAATTGCTAGCCGATAGTGGGTACGGGTCGTCCACAGGGAAATAGTAAATTACTTATCTTATTTTAGACGAGTTAACAAAAAAGATGGGGTTTTTATCATTTTATATCAAGAAGATTTGAAAATTTTATAAGAGAAGAGGTTATAGGGTTTATAGGATTTAGTAGTTAATGGATGGAGTTTTAAAAATAATATTTATATCTTTTAATTATTTAATATTAGAGAAACAGCGATGAATGTGAATTAGGGTTCTTGGAGGTATTAGGGTTACCTTCTACTGATCCTTGTCCTTTTATCGATCCCTATTTATCTCAAACCCTCAACAAAGCGAGTATTAACGAATCTCAAATTGTGGTCATATCTATCATGAATTGATAGCACGTCCGATAAGAGAGTTAATATTTATTTTGCTAAAATTTATAAAAATTAAAACTTAAAAAGAAATTAATGGATTTTGTTCATCCATTATACTATCTTATCCTACAAATTCTAACAAGCGAGAATTTACTCACTCATTAGGATAAACGAAGTAAATAAGAAAAGATTAATGAACCCATAAGAAATAAAAAAAATAAAAATTACGAAAAGTAAATGCAGAAATTAAAATACGGAAAGTAATGAGATAAGAAAAAAAATCTACCTTTTATTGAATAAATAATTGCATTACAGACTTTGACTGCTGAAAAACTAAACTACAAAGCCTAGTTTTCTCGAGTGATCTTGATTGCTCGATCGGTAGATCAGTCGATAGATCACAACCCTAATTGCTCTCGGTCCTTTTTATAAGCTCTGGAACTTGAAACCCTAGACATCATCTTGAAGTGTGTGCAAAGACGATCAAACCCTTGAATTTTCATATCCAACGACCACTATAAGACCGCGAATTCATTGCCATATGCCCCTAACGGCCGCGGTTCCGCCGCCCTTTGGTGGAGTTTCGTCTCCAGATTTTTCGTGTTATTTTCTCATGATGTTCGGAGATGTTTCTGATAAAAATATTTTGAAAATATATTCTTTTCTCTGCAGTTGCGAGATTTTTCAGTTTGCTCCTGACATTCGGCAGATTTGGTTTGCTAATTCGATTTGATTTGATTTCCTCAATTCTCTTTACAGTCTTAAACTGATTTGTTATTTTAAACCTGCACAATATCTCAAATCAAATTGGTAGTAGCATTTGGTTTATTTGAGATAATATTCCAACCAATTAAATGATATGATATCTTTATAATATTGGTTAAGAATATTTGATTTGGCATGATATGCATATTTTAATAATTAATAATCTCATGGATATGATATGCATATATTCCCCCAATTATATTAATTATATATTAAGAAATATATGACAATCTTTTTATAAATAAATCCATATATGTTCTTAAATTACAAATAACACCATTTAGTAATTAATAATAATAGGGAAAATGACCGTGCAAATGTGCAATAAATACGACTGATCAAATACCCCCAAACTTATCTTTGATCGTCCCAAACAAACTATTTATTTTAAAAAGAAAAAGAAAAATCTAGCACACTTTTATAGGCAACACGATTGCACTTAGCTCGTACAACAAGCTTTTAAACCTCTAAGTGTCCTTAATAGGAGGAGTGTTGTCTCATGAGGATTTTCAGCGAATTACACCCACAAAATCCCAAAATTCAGAAAATAAAGGGAAAAAGGTGAAAATTACATGCAAAAATAAGAACATATAAAAGAAAAACTTGAAAATAAGAGTTTCAAACTACACTAGCTTTTTAGTTGTCATGAGCCATATCTTAATGGTCTTGAAAAGATACCGGAAATCACATCCTCCCTCAATAAAATATCGTCTTTAGTCTTCCTCCCTACCTCTCCTCCAAACATCGATCATATACCCTTATGTGTGTAAAAATCATCCCTACACTTGGAGAATTTAATTCAAGCTGTCATACCCTTTGTCCATATTTCTTAGTACTTTTTAGTCGGTGATGTTTTAGATGGATTTGCTCACACATTTTCCATGCAACCGTTAATATTTCTTGAGGTACTAACCAACCGATTACCGAATGTGCTCACTTATTAAAACGTATTTAGCAATATCCCAGTCTTGCAGTACCTAAGGCTTAATTGTGACCCCCAAACCAGTTGGTCTAAGACACTAAGTGATAAGACACTCTCGCTATATTTTTTATATGCTGTTGATTTTTAAATTATTAAAATGTATTTAGTAATATCCTAGTCTTAAATAATTACAAAACCAGTGTTTATTTTTCTTTTAAATTTTATTTGTCATTTATATTCTGTTGATTTTTATTCTTTCATACTAAGGTTTTCAGGCAAGTGTATTTCAAGGTATTCTCTACTATCCCAAGTTTCAAGATGTGTGTAGTGCATATAGTAGGGTATCAACATTCAGAAATTTGGACTCAAGAATAGGGACTATTTTTCAGACTTATTTCTATCTGCAGACAAGTAATTTTTTCATCCTACTAACTCTTGGAACAATAGCTCATGACCACATATTACTAGTTTCGTTCTAAAACATTTAATTTTCTTAAATTTCTTAAGTCTCTTCCTTTCTTTCATATGTATTTTTCACTTTCTAACTTTTAATTTCAAAATCTTCTAGTTTTTTTATTTATGCAATGTAAAATTTACATATGATGCGTGGATACATACAAATCATCCATACAAACCTTCCCCTCAAACTTGTTTGCAGCAGTGTCGTCACTGATTTTGTCCTGTAAGCTCAAAACATGAAAATTAGAAGGAACTGTTCAAGAAGATGGTATAAAGAAAAGGTCAAGAGTGAATGACAGTAAAATCCTCCTCCAAACTTGCTTTTGGCTCTTAATCGTGCAAAAAAATTCTTTCTTTCAAGACCCATTTTAAAAATATTTTTCTTCTTTCCCCCCAAACTTGAGTAAAACAATATTTTCATTACTAAACATTAAAATTCAACGTAAGAGAAGGGTAAATATTATCGTTCTACACAAGCTTTATAAAGACCAAAAGTTAAAACCAACCATTCAAATATTTTATCAAGGTAACACCATGGTTGGTGAAAGATCGTGTAACAGATAGACGTGAAGAAGACTCGATACTGTATAAGAATGGAGCTTGTATCATGTCTCGAGTAAAAGAAATAGAAATGAGAGTAACGATAAGAGCTGATGTGAAGGAAAGATAAAAGGTGTAATCGAAAGGTTTTACGTCTCGGTTGGTGGAGAGGAAAAGGTGAGGGTGAATGAAAACAAGAATGTGTAAGATAAGGAATGGATGAAATAGTCGTATTCTCGTATGTGATAAGAAGAAGGGGTGGCGGTTCAACTTCCTCGGCCTCAAACAGAGACGCACAAATTTCTAGTGGAGGTTGATTTATCACAGCATCCAAGTCTTCAAGAAATGCGAGTTCTTCGGCGAAAATACTTTCAAAATTTTCATCGATATTCCAATTGATGATCGTATCGGAAAGAAAGAAATCAATATCCATGTCGGTGGAATAGGCAGATTCACTAGAAAGGTTGAAAGTTTCAAGATCAATGTGTTGCGCACCAGAATACAAAACACTTGATTTGTCAGAAATTATAGTGGTAGGAGACTTGAAAAGATCGTCTCCTTTATTCTCAAAAGAGTCTAAATCAAGTGGTCTTTCAAGAATTATAAAACTCGAAATATTGGAGTGTGGTTCATCAAATCTCGGTGGAAGTGAAAGAAGATGAGAAGAACCAAAGAAAGTGTGTAATGAAATGGGTAAACGAACTTGGGTGTCGAGCATTGTTGAACCAGATATAGGAGATGAAGGCTGAATGTCGTTTTGCATATCGGATAGGTTGGTGGTAAGAATAGGATCGGTTAAATGTACAAGAAGATGTTCACGTTCACTGGAAGGGCATGATGGGTCAAGGAATCTAACTCATCTAACATAGCGAGTTCATCTCAAAAATATTCGCATCACCGATTTCACTAGCACCTTCAGTCAAATTAAACAAATGGTTCTTTAAAAATTCATCAATTATATTATTCTCAATCGATAGATCACTAGGTTCACTTGATAGAATTGGAAGGTTTGAAATGTCAAGTGTAGTCGGATAAGAATCGGTTTGATTTAGAATGGTGTAAGGCTCTCATTCACACTCATGATTGGAAAAGTCAAACATGTTATTCTCGGGCACCTCATCAATTAGATTATTAAGCGATTGATCATCAAATACATTCGGTTGGGGTTCAGGATGGAAGGTGTTGGGATCAAAAGAATTGGTTCTGGTTTGACTTTGAAGGATCTCTGGTTCTTTCTCACCACTCAATTCCAACTCTACTTCAAAACTATACATGTTTTGTGAAGAAATTTTAATGAAAGATTCTATTTGAACCGTGGAACTTTCTAATTGATGTTCAGAAGCACTGTTTAGATAAAGTGCAAAATTTAAGTATGGTTGGATGTGTTTAATTGTTGGCTACGAGCGAATTCAATATGTTCCGCATAGAAATGGATTTACGAATTGCCACATTAGACTCAAGAAAAGTATCAACATGAGAGGATATGAAAATTTGGTACTGTTGATAAGAATTAGAAGGGTGTATCCAATTTTTATAAATAGGATTAAGATCAACATTGTGATATGAAGAAGATTGAGATTGGTTGAATTGTTGGCGACTGGCGTTTGCAATTTGCTCAGCAATGGTCATGGGTGTAAAAGTTGTCATGTTCGCCTCAAAAGGAGTATCAACATGTTCATATGGAAATGATTATAATTGTTGTTCTTTGGTTTTTGGAGCAGTGAAAGGTATGAAACTTTGGCTACGGGCCTACGCAATATGCTCAATAATGAACATAAGTTTAAAAGTGTTCTCACTATCCTTAAAAGAATTATCAATATAAGAAGGTGTTGAATTTTGACACGGTTGATAGGAGTTTGAGTGAGGTATCCAACTGTTATTTCTAAAGCTCTTTATCCTATCCCTTAAAGAAATATTGGGTTCGGAAGTTCTACCAAAGCAATAACGATGTAAAGAAATATCTGGTTGAGTGTAGCAAAGCTCACGAAGAGTTGATCGGTTTGGGTTATTCATCATAAGAGTGTGAAAAGAATTTGAGATGAAATGGTAATTTTTTTAAAGCTTTTTCTTTGGATTTTTGAAATTGTTTTGCTTGGAAAGAGAAACTTGACTCAACCAATCATAAAATGCATAAACAATCCCTAGAGCTAGGGTCGCATAGGTCAAATCACTAGACCGCTCCTAGACTTCCAAAGGACAAGACGTAGGATAAATCCTCTATTACCTCCTTACCAATCTTGCAGCCAGGTAAGTGTCAGGTAAGTGGGAGGTATTCTCTATATGAATTATCGAAATGGCGGGCCTAATTAAGTAAATATGTCACGCCCCACTTTCCAAAATACGGAATACGAGGGGTGACTAGGCCAGCCATTCTCCTACGATCAGGGAATAATCCCACCGTAGTCACACTTCGGCTTCTAGCTTTCCATGGTAGTCAGTAAACAGTACTAGAGTAAAGGAAAATCACAGTTCACAACTTTATTGCATTGCAATAAAAGAGTTCGAAATACATTTACTTTGCAAAATAAAAACTAACCAACGAAATACAAAGTGCTGGGAGCAAAAGAAATGGCGCTGATGATGCAGTCTAGATCTCCACGATCTCGAATGGAAGGTCCTGCTCCTGGCTGGATCCACTTGGTCCTCTGAGCATGCACACTCAGGTCGTCAGGGCGACACACATATATATATATATATATATATATATATATATAATGGATATGCAATATTATTGAACATGAGAAGTACAACAAAATGCAGAACATGAGTATAATAAATTTCAAATGAATATGAATAGTGCAATATAGGTATCATGTCAGTAAATTAGACAGTATGCATGTTATTATTTATCGGTCACTAAGTCAATGAAATCAAGTGGTGAAGGGGATGCTCATGTTTAACAAGGGTCCCGTGCATGCCCGAGACTACGGTCCGCTGTGCTCGGGACATAACCCTGTCAGCCGTGCCGCTAGGCCCATGACCTAATGTATGTATGTATGTATGTATGCATGTGTGTGTGTGTGTGTATTGTCACGTCCCGCTTCCCAAAATACGGAAAACGAGGGATGACTGGCCAGCCATGCTCCTACGGTCAAGGAATAATCCCGCCGTAGTCACACTTCGGTTTCTAGCATTACATGGTAATCAGTAAGCAAAGCACAGCAGTAAAGGAATTACATCACTAAATTATTACATTAAAATCCATTGTTCACAAATTACAAATAAACATGAAGAGTTACTAACCAAGTTCAATTACACGATCACTTTTATGGAAAGCAGAAAACAAAGAGAAATACTCCAGACTAGATCTCTGTCAGCTCGAAAGGTAAATCTGTCTCCTGCGCTGGTTCTTCCACGGGATCTGAGCATGCATACTCAGGTCGTCAGAGCGACACAATAGCAATTTATACAATAATGATATGAAACAGATAATTACGGTGATAACAGTGAAAGTACAATGCGTGTAATCACTATGTCACTATATGATACAAAGTATGATCTGTATCCCTATCAGTCTCTAGGTCATGTTTGAAATCGTATAGTGGAAAGGAGGATCATATTTAACAGGAGTCTCGTACATACCCGAGACAACGGCCCACATGCCCGGGACATAACCCTGTCAGCCGGATCGCTAGATCCTACCTAATATATATATATATATATATATATATATATATATATATATATATATATATATATATCACTGCTCGAATGATCATCCTCTAAAACACGGTCCCGCTAAATACGATACTCTTTCCACTTCGATTTTCCCTTTTTCCCAGGTTTACACTATTTATGATTTTGATTTAGTCGTGTACAAGTATACCAATAGCACGGTTTTATCACTGTTCACTGTATCAATCACTGTCACGAATGTTCACTTTCCATTGGTGTACTCGACACTCCTAAACCAACATCATTCACGCACGATAATGCAATGTCCACTGAACACTAACACGCACTAACACTATGTATATGGCAAATGGGGTGAGATATGTGTATGTATGCCATTAATAAGTCATGTATGTTATGACCAATGTGCACGTCATCAACTTACAAAAATTGCATTAATTCATATGTTTAGAATTCAATGAAATGATACAAATACGATAATAAGCACACTCTGTCCGCAGTTCATCAAAATTGGTTTCAGTTCAATCGGATTTCCGGTATTCAAGTTACATCCGTCTCATTTTAAGTGCTCGCGGCTGGAAATTCTGTTTCTGAACTGAACGTCCGTTTCGCGACATGAATTTCACCCAGTTGGGATCAGAATCTAGTAATGCTACAGTTGAATACAAGCTAGGGTTTTCAATAGGGTATTCAACTCAACAGACGGATTCTCAATCGCGTCTGTACGTCGAAAGTTATACACTGTTTATCACTAGTTAGTCACTTCTGAATCTGTTTTGGACTGCTATACGTCCTGTCCTTTTAATTTACAAATTAAATATCAAACGACGATGAAACGGAATGAAACCACTTGTGTTATTTAGCTAACAGATTAACCTTTAATGTACTGCAGAGTTCCGCAACATAAGAGTTCAGTAAACAAGGTGGCACTCATTACGGGACAGTAAACAATAACCAGAGTCGCTTTGGACTGCAGTCCAGAGCCGCACTCCGATCCAAATATCGTTACAATTTCAGTACAGAAACCATTAGAAACTTGCATAGGGTTAAATTTCATCGAGTCGGATTCGATTTAAACGCTCGAACGTATCATTTCAATATGTACATAATTTATGGTGATTTTAACAATTTTCAGATACGGGAAATTTCTAGTTTTAAGGGTATATTTGGGGGTATTCATTTTAGTCACTAACAGTCGTATTTTCCAGTGAGATTTATACAAGAAATTCGTTATCACACGGGCCAACATAGGAAATCCAATTCCGTCAAATTAGATAAATATTTTCATTGGGATCAAGCATCGAACAGGTATGTCATATAATTTATCGGGAATTGTAAATTTGTAATTTATACGATTTGAGTTTGTAACGCGAATAGATTAGCATGTAGCAAGTAAAATACTTGCCTGGAAACATTTTGTGGATGCACGGCGGCGGCAACGTCACGAACGCGCGTCGAACGGCGTGAATTGATTTGTACGACCTTGGCTTGCGATACGTGTTTGACGTCGGAGCTGCCCGGAGACGTTTCACGGTCACTGGAAGCGGAGGGGGGTGCTCAGTGGTTCGCCTGGGATGTGCTGGGGTCGATGACGGTTGGCGGCGTCGCTCCGGCGATGAATACAGTGAGTCGCAGTGAGGGGACTGTGGTTTTAGGGTTTGAGAAAGAGAGTGAGAGAGAGAGGTAGTGGGCTCGGGTTGGTGGGTAAAGATGATGCTGTTGAGGACGAAGGGAGTCGATGAGGGGGTTTCAGGTGCAGTGGGGGCTCGCCGGTGTTGTGGGTGCCGGTGGTGGTCGAGCTTGGGTGCAGTGGGTTGGGTGTGCAGGGGTTCTAGGTGGCGGCGCTCGGTTTATGGAGTGGAGTGGTGAGGGGTTCTGTTGGTGGAGGAGGAGTGAGCGGGGGAGGAGTACGAGGTGGTGGGGTCGGCGGCGGCGTTGTCGTCGTCGGTGTAGAGATGGAGGCAGTGGGTTTCGTAGTCGGTTTTGGTGAACGAAAGGAGGAGATTTGAGAAGAGAGAGGAGTGAGGGTGTGAGGGAGATAGGGGAGACGAGGGGAGTACGTTGAGTGGATCGCGAGGGGGTGCGCGTCGTGGGGTAACGGCGCACGACATGGCCGTGAGCGTTGACGGGGAAAGCGGATCGAGTGAGCGGGAAAAGGAAAGAGTCGTTGGGAAGAAGAAGAGGGATCGACGCGGGTCGGGTCGGGTTAGGCAGGGAAGCTGGGCTCGGGCTGAAGGGAGGGATGTTGGGCTTTGGGAGGTTGGCCAAAGGAAATTTTTATTAACCTTTTAATTTAATTTTTTTCCTTTGGTGTGGGCTGTGGGATGGAAAAAGGGAACGGGCTTGGGAAAAAGGGAACGGGCTTGGGAAAAAGTTTGGGGTGGGCATTTAAATAAAAGGGGAATTAGTTTATTGGGTTTTGGTTTTAGTTTTAGGAAAATTTGTTGGGCTTAGGGTTGTGTATATTAGTATATTTTAGCTTTTGGTTTTGGACTATGATTTTAAAAGAGTTGGAAAAATTAAATATTAATCTTAAGCAACCAATTCCCTACAAAAGTACGCGGGAAAAGGAAAAGAAAAACTCGAGAAATTAGGAAAAATAGAAAACTTTTATTGAGATGGGAACGGGGATTTACATCATACCCCCCTTACAAAAATTTCGTCCTCGAAATTTAACAAGGATACAATGAAGCAAAAGCACTAAACAAAGAGATGTGGAAAACGAGCACGGATTTCTTCCTCCCGCTCCCAGGTAGATTCTCCTGGGGAACGACCGCCCCAAGACACTCGGACTAACGGAATGACCTTATTCTTCAGCACTTTCTCTCTGCGGTCGAGGATGGTAGTGGGCTGCTCCTCGTATGATAGATCGGTACCCAAAATTAACTCCGAATAGTCCAGGACATGGCTCTCATCCCGAACATAACGCCGCAACTGTGACACGTGGAAGGTATTGTGCACACCAGCTAGCGATGGAGGCAAGGCAGGTCGGTAGGCCACCTCTCCTACTCGCTCTAGCACCTCAAAAGGTCCGATAAAACGGGGACTGAGCTTTCCCCGACCTCCGAACCTGATAACTCCACGGGTAGGGGAAATCTTCAAGAACACGTGATCTCCGACTTCGAATTCTAGTACCCTCCTGCTGGTATCTGCCCAACTCTTCTGTCGATCCTGAGTCGTCTTAATTCGCTACCTGATCATTTGTACCTTGTCGAATGTCTGAACAATGAGTTCGGGGCCCAGTAATCTTCGTTCTCCCACATCATCCCAACATACTGGGGATCGACACTTCCGCCCGTAAAGCGCTTCGAAAGGGGCCATCTGAATGCTAGCCTGATAACTGTTGTTATAAGAAAACTCGACTAGATGCAGATGGTCCTCCCAGGAACCCTGAAAGTCCAATATACAGGCTCTCAACATATCCTCGAGCGTCTGAATCGTACGCTCGGATTGTCCATCCGTCTACGGGTGATAAGCTGTGCTGAATTTGAGACGGGTACCCAAACTCTCCTGTAAGCTCCTCCAAAAGTGTGACACGAATCTGGTGTCCCGATCTGACATAATGCTGACTGGAACACCGTGAAGTCGCACTATCTCCTGCATATATCTCTCTGCCAGTGACTCTGTCGACTGTCCCACTCGGAATGGTATGAAATGTGCAGCTTTCGTGAGGCGATCGACGATAACCCAAATGGCGTTATTTCCCCTAGGGCTCCGTGGTAAAGCCGTCACGAAATCCATGGTAATGTGCTCCCACTTCCATTCTGGTATCGGCAGTGGTTGTAACAATCCCGCTGTCCTCTGATGCTTCGCCTTCACCTGCTGGCATACCAAGCACCTGGATACGAACCTCGCAATTTCCCGCTTCATTCCATTCCACCAAAAGTGCTGCTTTATGTCCCGATACATCTTCGTACCTCCCGGATGCACAGAATAAGCTGAACTATGCGCTTCAGCCAGTACCTCTTCTCGAACATCTCCCTTAGGTACGCAGAGTTTGCTACCGAATCTCAGAGAACCGTCTTCATGTATGATCAAGTCCGTTCTTAGCCCGGCTTCTACTTGCGCTCTGAACTTTTGCAATCGGGGATCATCCGCTTGTGCAGCCTTGATGCGATCTACCAGGGAAGACTGCACCTGTAGTTGCCAAAATTAACTGAGTGCGCCCGGTGTAACGACTTCAAGCTCGAGTCTCTGGAAGTCCTCAATAATGCTCCTCTGACCGGTCAACATCATGACCGCTGGCTTGCGACTGAGCGCATCTGGTACAACATTCACCTTCCCAGGGTGATACTGAAGGTCCAAGTCATAATCTGCCATCAGCTCTAGTCATCGGCGCTGCCTCATGTTTAGTTCCTTCTGAGTGAAGACGTACTTCAGACTTTTATGATCCGTGTACACCTCCACTTTCTCGCCCAATAGGTAGTGCCTCCAAATCTTCAATGCAAAAACTACTGCAGCTAACTCCAAGTCATGCGTAGGATAGTTCTTCTCGTGATTTCTCAGTTGTCGAGAGGCGTAAGCTACCACTCGGCCGTGCTGCATCAGAACACAGCCTAAACCCCTCCCTGAGGCATCACTGTGTATCACCAAACCACCGGAATCATCTGGTACTGTAAGAATAGGCGCCGTGGTTAACTTCTGCTTCAGTGTGTCGAATGCCTGAGTGCACTCCTCTGTCCACGCAAACGGTATATCCTTCCGTGTCAGCCTCGTCAATGGTTCAGCGATTCTTGAGAAGTCTTGGACAAATCTCCGATAATAACCCGCCAATCCCAGAAAACTCCTGATCTCGGCCACTGACTTCGGCGTTGGCCAATCTCTGACAGATTCTATCTTTGCCGGGTCCACCGAGATGCCTTCGCCTGAAACAATATGTCCCAAAAACTGAACCTTGTCGAGCCAGAATTCACACTTGCTTAGCTTCGCATACAGCTTCTCTTCCCGAAGAATTTGTAGAACCGTGCGCAAATGTTCAGCATGCTCCTCCCGGGTCTTCGAGTAGACAAGTATGTCGTCGATAAACACAACGACAAACGTGTCCAAGTACTTTGCAAACACCCTGTTCATCAAGTCCATGAATATCGCTGGGGGCATTGGTAACACCGAACGGCATCACAAGGAACTCGTAATGTCCGTATCAGGTCCTGAAAGACGTCTTGCATACATCCTCGGCTGCTACTCTGATTTGATGATATCCAGAACGGAGGTCCAACTTCGAGAATACCTTGGCCCCACTTAACTGATCGAATAAGTCGTCAATGCGTGGGATTGGGTACTTGTTCTTTATTGTGACCTTGTTCAGCTCTCGATAATCTATACACATTCGCAGTGATCTATCCTTCTTCTTTACTAACAGAACTGGTGCACCCCACGGTGAAGCGCTCGGCCGAATAAATCCCTTCTCCAATAGCTCTTCAATTTGCTTCTTCAATTTCGCCAACTCAACTGGTGCCATTCTGTATGGGGCCTTGGATACTGGGGCCGTACCTGGAGTTAAATCGATCGAGAACTCCAAGATGCGAGGAGGTGGTAGACCTAGTAGATCTTCAGGAAATACGTCCAGAAAGTCCCGAACAATCTCTGGGGCTGGGCTCTCATCAATCTCCATAGCTGTCAGCTCCTTGGGCTTGGCTCTGTACTTGGCTGGCTCCAAAGATTCGCTTCCGCCCTCGAAAATAAACTCCGGGTGATTGGGAATGCGGAAGATCACATTCCTTGCACGGCAATCGATAACTGCATGGAAGGTACTCATCCAATCCATCCCGAGAATTGCGTCATAACTGCCTGTCCTAATCAGAAGGAAATTCGCATAGAATTCCCTGCCACACACTACAACCGGACATGACCTACATTCTCGACTAGATATTATAATACCATTACACGTATGTATCTCCCAGCCCTTGGTTAGTGGTTCATATGGTATGGAGTGTGTATCAGCGAAATGCTCGGACAAGAAACAGTGCGATTCTCCAGAATCAAATAGTACTCTAGCTGGCAAGGAATGTACGAGTAGAGTACCTGTAACAACGTCTCCTGACGCCTCTGCCTGCTCGGCGGTCAAGGTGAAAGCCCGTCCCTGACCGCGACCTGTAAAGGGTTGCCTCTGCTCCTGTGGCCTCTGCTGCGGCGGTCCAGAACCTCCCTGTATCTTTGCTCGCTCAGGGCAACCGCTAATCCTGTGCTGACTGGATCCGCAAATCAAGCACTGTCCCATGGCGGGGCGACAGTCCTTCTGGGTATGCCCATCTCTACCGCAGTAGCCGCAAACTGCGTTCCGTCTCTGGGGGCGATGCTGTGGCACGAACGGACGCTTCATTTGTGCCGTTCCAGGCCTGTGAACCGGTATGGCTCCTCGAGAAGGTGTAGGGGTACGTGATGGAACGGCTGGGGGTTTCCTGAACTTGTTGATCAATTGCTCCTGAACTCTCGCCGCGTTGAGTACCTGTGCGAAAGTCTGCAACTCCAGTGATGCAATCAACTGCTGCAACTCGAAATCAAGCCCCTGCAAGAAGCGTCTGGCCCTGGTGGCCTCTGAGGCGACCATGTATGGGGCAAAACGGCTCAAACGGTTGAACTCTGCCGCATATACGTCCACTGGACGTCCATTCTGCTTCAATAGAATAAATCTTTCCTCCATCTCTGCCTTAGCGATGGAAGGAAAATAATGGTCTAGGAAGCACTCTTTGAATTTTCCCCATTCAATCGGCCTGTCCAGCCTGCTTTCTTCCACTGACCACCATGTACGGGCTTCATCTTCCAATTAGATCTTTATCACGTCCACCCTATCTTCATCTGGAACCCTGGCGGCTGTCAGTAAGTTCTCCATGTTCACTAACCATTGCTCGGCCTCAAGGGGTTCAGCTAGCCCTGTGAAGGCAGCTGGATGTAACCGTCGGAAGTCTGATACGGTACCAGCCTTAGCATGGTAGGCTGGTGGGGTAGCGCCCTCGGGGGCGGTAATGAGTACGGAGGGTCCTCCTGCAGCGGTAATCGCCCTGAGTCCCTCAGCGAGTAAGTCTGTCTTCTTCTCCTGAGCTTCCGCGAGAGAGGTCAGTGCACTAAGTATTCTTTCCGTGCGGTCCTGAGAACTAGAGTCCGAGGAGGGGTCGTTCGGGGACGTCATATCGCTGGAAGATTCGAAAGGATAAGATCAGATTCAAGGATGAAAATCAGGAATAGTGAAACGAAAATAATGTAATACTGTATAGTTAATGTTATCCCTTGTTACTAAACCTGGCACTGATACCAACAAAACCATGTCACGTCCCGCTTCCCAAAATACGGAAAACGAGGGATGACTAGGCCAGCCATGCTCCTACGGTCAAGGAATAATCCCGCCGTAGTCACACTTCGGCTTCTAGCATTACATGGTAATCAGTAAGCAAAGCACAACAGTAAAGGAATTACATCACTAAATTATTACATTAAAATCCATTGTTCACAAATTACAAATAAACATGAAGAGTTACTAACCAAGTTCAATTACACGATCACTTTTATGGAAAGCAGAAAACAAAGAGAAGTACTCCAGACTAGATCTCCGTCAGCTCGAAAGGTAAATCCGTCTCCTGCGCTGGTTCTTCCACGGGATCTGAGCATGCATACTCAGGTCGTCAGAACGACACAATAGCAATTTATACAATAATGATATGAAACAGGTAATTACGGTGATAACAGTGAAAGTACAATGCGTGTAATCACTATGTCACTATATGATGCAAAGTATGATCTGTGTCCCTATCAGTCTCTAGGTCATATTTGAAATCGTATAGTGGAAAGGAGGATCATGTTTAACAGGAGTCTCGTACATACCCGAGACAACGACCCACATGCCCGGGACATAACCCTGTCAGCCGGATCGCTAGATCCTATCTAATATATATATATATATATATATACATATATATATACATATATATATACATATATATATATATACATATATATATATATATATATCACTGCTCGAATGATCATCCTCTAAAACACGGTCCCGCTAAATACGATACTCTTTCCACTTCGATTTCCCCTTTTTCCCAGGTTTACATTATTTATGATTTTGATTTAGTCGTGTACAAGTATACTAATGGCACGGTTTTATCACTGTTCACTGTATCAATCACTGTCACGAATGTTCACTTTCCATTGGTGTACTCGACACTCCTAAACCAACATCATTCACGCACGATAATGCAATGTCCACTGAACACTAACACGCACTAACACTATGTATATGGCAAATGGGGTGAGATATGTGTATGTAAGCCATTAATAAGTCATGTATGTTATGAACCAATGTGCACGTCATCAACTTACAAAAATTGCATTAATTCATATGTTTAGAATTCAATAAAATGATACAAATAAGATAATAAGCACACTCTGTCCGCAGTTCACCAAAATTGGTTTCAGTTCAATCGGATTTCCGGTATTCAAGTTACATCCGTCTCATTTTAAGTGCTCATGGCTGAAAATTCAGTTTCTGAACTGAACGTCCGTTTCGCGACATGAATTTCACCCAGTTGGGATCAGAATCTAATAACGCTACAGTTGAATAAAAGCTAGGGTTTTCAATAGGGTATTCAACTCAATATACGGATTCTCAATCGCATCTATACGTCGAAAGTTATACACTGTTTAGCACTAGTTAGTCACTTCTGAATCTGTTTTGGACTGTTATACGTCCTGTCCTTTTAATTTACAAATTAAATATCAAACGACGATGAAACGGAATGAAACCACTTGTGTTATTTATCTAACAGATTCACCTTTAATGGACTGCAGATTTCTGCAACATACGAGTTCAGTAAACAAGGTGGCACGCATTACGGGACAGTAAACAGTAACCAGAGTCGCTCTGGACTGCAGCCCAGAGCCACACTCCGATCCAAATATCGTTACAATTTCAGTACAGAAACCATTAGAAACTTGCATAGGGTTAAAGTTCGTCGAGTCGGCTTCGATTTTAGCCCTCTAACACATCATTTCAATATGTACATAATTTATGGTGATTTTAACAATTTTCAGATACGGGAAATTTCTAGTTTTACGGGTATATTTGGGGGTATTCATTTTAGTCACTAACAGTCGTATTTTCCAGTGAGATTTATACAAGAAATTCGTTATCACACGGTCCGGCATAGGAAATCCAATTCCGTCAAATTAGATGAATATTTTCATTGGGATCAAGTATCGAACAAGTATGTCATATAATTGTAGGGTTACTAGACACACTAATAAGGCTCTACAAGGCATCGACCATACCAAAATTAAATTTTTATGTGCCGAACAACCCTAAGCAAGATCGTATACTAGAGTTTAGGCGAATCTTATAGCAAGTAAACAACTATACTTCTAAGGGAATACGAAATACAACCTTTGTAGATCGGTCCTTCACTTCTATGGCTCCATGTTGTAGTCCCTTCGCTGCGATCATTGTTCTCCCAGGCTCTTGCATGGCTTCACGAGGCGAAAGATGCGACCTTGCTTGAAGTCTCCGAGGCCGAAGATGATCTACGTCGAGGGAATTCCGACTCAAGCTACTTCTTCACTAACTTGAGAATTAGTGAAGCAAACACCCTATACTAAAGTGCTAGTCTAGTAGAGAAAGGAGAAATAGGATGTGAGTTCTCTTTAGAATTTATTTTCTCACAATCTTTCACTTTGGATCAAACCCTAGTTTGCTTTTTCTTTTTGAAGCAAGAAGAAGAAGATGAAGAAAATAAAATGAGAAGAGATAATGATCAAGTGAGTGAGCTAAACATGGTGAGTGAGTATCATATACTAACTCTTGTAGAGACTTAACCTTAGGCTAATTGTTATGGTTGGGTTAATAAATATCCATAGTAAAATACAAACTCAAGTTGAATTAGTCAATGCATCCACAAGCTTCCACAAGCTTCATGCATTTTCTAATCCTCCACTTGATTTTGTATTTACTTTAAATATTAAAACCCAAACTAAAAATTAGCTTAGTGTAAGTCTCACACACCCATGGATGATGTATCATCAACCATGATACAAAAAAATAACACATTTCAATATATATCACATATATGTTAAAGTGTGCACATGTGAGGAAAAAAACCTAAAGTGAACAAGTGTTAGTTAATGTAAACTAGTATATCAAATATACAATTATACAATAAATTATTAAATCAACACTTGACTTAATAATCCGGTCATATCACATATAACCGACTAACATCCAATGTATCGACTTATCGAATCAACACTTGATTCGATAACCCGGCTATATCACATATAACCGACCGATACAGAAAGTCGTGAGAATAGAATACGGTATCACATACACGCATTATTCTCGGTCCCGCACATATCACACATGCGTCCCTATTTCGTTTTGCCTGAGCCAGTAAAACCTCTATGTAGGACTCTAAAGACTCGTCAATACGCCGACAGTAGGTGATGATCACATCACGCACCCACAAGCCGTCAGCGGTACTAGCTGGACATAACGGCTACCCGGGTATTGAGCGATCAAAAGATCAGCAAGCAAGCCCGCTCCAACTCCTGTAAAAGCCTGTCGGTAACACTTCCCGTACAGTCCGGTCTCCTCGTCTGATATGTCGCATATCAAGTCTAGGGGTGGTAAACGTCAGACCCCAATAACCGATAAGTCGTGCCGATGTGAGGCTCATAACGGGTCGAGAAACTACTGGTAACACTTACCAGTAAATCTCTAACTCAGCCCTGGCCAGGGACTTCCCTGTTATGGCCAATCGAGCACAGCACAACATCAACCCCCAATACTGGGAGAGACGAAACCCCTCCTATCGCTCATTGCCTCCATGTGACTCGGGATTGTACCCAAAAACCACCGTTTTGCACGCCCTCATGGACGTGGTAAGGTGGAAATCAAAGCACAGTGGAAATCATACAAGACTCTATGATGATCTCGGGTTTACAGACTAACCTGCACAAGTGTCACCAGAGAACTGCCATCTGACGTGAGGTATAATACCATTTGGGAGTTCTCGGCGAGTCCGTCCAGTGTACCCAGTCTCCACTGAGCACCCGTATACCATCTCTGATGTCAAACACCAATGGATATGGGATCATCCATCGCCCATCTCATGGGTCGAGAAGCGTATACGCTAGTCTACTCTGGTATATCGATGCCCTGTCTCGATACACCCACGACTAGGAACATTGAAGGATGTACTTATGGACTACCATGGCCCCACTAGTATGATCTGCATCACAGTCCAGGTAGTCAAGTACACATCCTAAGGACTTTATCAACATGTAGCTATAAGACGGTATAAAGAGACAAGTATACATGTTAAGATAAAGAGCAGCCAGATAGCATACTATCATATCGAGCAAGAAAGTCCTCTCTATATATGTCCAAGCATCCAATATAATATACATCATCTGTACAATACCGGCCTCTAGGGCAAACATACAACTAACAATAATTTATCGGGAATTGTAAATTTGTAATTTATACGATTTGAGTTTGTAACACGAATAGATTAGCATGTAGCAAGTAAAATACTTGCCTGGAAACGTTTCGTGGATGCACGGCGGCGGCAACGTCACGAACGCGCATCGAACGGCATGAATTGGTTTGCACGACCTTGGCTTGCGATACGGGTTTGACGTCGGAGCTGCCCGGAGACGTTTCACGGTCACTGGAAGCGGAGAGGGGTGCTCAGTGGTTCGCCTGGGATGTGCTGGGGTCGACGACGGTCGGCGGCGTCGCTCCGGCAATGAATACAGTGAGTCGCAGTGAGGGGACTGTGGTTTTAAGGTTTGAGAAAGAGAGTGAGAGAGAGAGGTAGTGGGCTCGGGTTGGTGGGTAAAGATGATGCTGTTGAGGACGTAGGGAGTCGACGAGGGGGTTTCAGGTGCAGTGGGAGCTCGCCGGTGTCGTGGGTGCCGGTGGTGGTCGAGCTCGGGTGCAGTGGGTTGGGTGTGCAGGGGTTCTAGGTGGCGGCGCTCGGTTTATGGAGTGGAGTGGTGAGGGGTTCTGTTGGTGGAGGAGGAGTGAGCGAGGGAGGAGTACGAGGTGGTGGGGTCGTCGGCGGCGTTGTCGTCGGCGGTGTAGAGATGGAGGCAGTGGGTTTCGTAGTCGGTTTTGGTGAACGAGAGGAGGAGATTTGAAAAGAGAGAGGAGTGAGGGTGTGAAGGAGATAGGGGAGACGAGGGGAGGACGTTGAGTGGATCGCGAGGGGGTGCGCGTCGTAGGGTAACGGCGCACGACGTGGCCGTGAGCGTTGGCGGGGAAAGCGGATCGAGTGAGCGGGAAAAGGAAAGAGCCGTTGGGAAGAAGAAGAGGGATCGACACGGGTCGGGTCGGGTTAGGCAGGAAAGCTGGGTTCGGGCTGAAGGGAGGGATGTTGGGCTTTGGGAGGTTGGCCAAAGGAAATTTTTATTAACCTTTTAATTTAATTTTTTTCCTTTGGTGTAGGCTGTGGGATGGAAAAAGGGAACGGGCTTGGGAAAAAGTTTGGGCTGGGCGTTTAAATAAAAGGGGAATTAGTTTATTGGGTTTTGGTTTTAGTTTTAGGAAAATTTGTTGGGCTTAGGGTTGTGTATATTAGTATATTTTAGCTTTTGGTTTTGGACTATGATTTTAAAAGAGTTGGAAAAATTAAATATTAATCTTAAGTAACCAATTCCCTACAAAAGTACGCGGGAAAAGGAAAAGAAAAACTCGAGGAATTAGGAAAAATAGAAAACTTTTATTGAGATGGGAACGGGGATTTATATATATATATATATATATATATATATATATATATATATATATATATATCACTAATAGCGAATGCTCATCCTCTAAATCATTGTACCTCGCTAAATACGAGTTCAATTCCATCTTAATTTCCCCATTCCTCAGTTTATAGTATGAATTCAGGTATTAGATAGGCTGTGAAAAAATACGTGTCGCTTTCACCTTCAATCATTTTTCCACTTATCAATATCACTTTCGTATTTGCCACAACCCAATCACTAACACTAATATATCGACAATGCAAAACAGTCGTTAGGTCTCAATGTGAACGATCACTATGCAGCAGGTATAAAGTAAGCACGAAAATAGGCTGAAATGCACTGAACAGATATTCCCTATTTTACTGACTACCATGTAATGCTAGAAGCCGAAGTGTGACTACGACGGGATTTCTTCCTGACCGTAGGAGCATGGCTGGCCTAATCACCTATCGTATTCCGTATTTTGGGAAACGAGACGTGACAAAATCACTTTTCTTAGTCACACTTGCTTTACACACGACAAGAAAATCATGGATAAGCAGTAAATTACCCATGACCCTCTCTTGTCCTAATTGAGCGCTACTGTCCTTAGAGACTTGGTCTATATATTTTTTAATAATGTAGGATGAT
Organism: Agapanthus africanus; assembly: GCA_030015575.1. Lineage (NCBI taxonomy): Eukaryota > Viridiplantae > Streptophyta > Magnoliopsida > Asparagales > Amaryllidaceae > Agapanthus > Agapanthus africanus. The sequence goes on from JASDDO010000019.1 coordinate 831,722,154, forward strand.
GCGTATATTCGTTTGTAATTTGTGGGGTTTAGGAAGGGTGATGAAATCCCCACCTAATCTGAATTTGGGTTTCTTGCTCCTTAATGTCCGTTTTAAATATGCAAAACAAACCAAAATCTAAAATACGCAAAAAGATATTTTAGCGGTGCTGTTTGCAAAGAATCCTGCAGGTAGAAGCAATTTATTGGAGTTTCAGAAGAGAGAGGAGGAAAAGGAAATTATACCAGAAAGATCTGGGGGCCTAACTCCCCAAGATGGCCGCGGTTTAGCCGCTAAACATGTCAATTGGCCGCGGTTCCGCCGCCTGTTTATGAGATCTCCCTTCAAATTTTGGCACTGCACTCCAATACTTCTCTGCTCCTATTTGACAGTCTCTGAATATCAGGTGGTTCGCTCCAAATGCTCCAGATTTCTCGCAAAACTCGCACAAGAAATTTTAAAAATACAAGATACGGTTTTTATTTCTATTTCTATTTTTTTCTGGTTTTTTTAGAAATCAACCCGAATAAGAAGAAAAATAATATTACCGTTTCTCCGGCAACGGCGCCATTTGATTGATTTGAAAATATGAGTCTTTTTGTGTTCTAGTTACCGCAATCAATAACGGTGTCGCAATAACTAGCTGATAGTAAGTGCGGGCCGTCCACAGGGAAATAGTGAATTACTTATTTTATTTTAGACGGGTCAATAAAGAAAGGTGGGATTTTTATCGTTTTATATTAGAAAGATTTGAAAATTTTATAAGAGAAGAGCTTGTAGGGTTTATAGGATTTAGTAGTTAATGGATGAAGTTTTAAAATTATTTTTTTAATTTTATAATTATTTAATATAGAGAAATAGCGATGAATGTGGATTGGGATTCTTGAAGGCATTGGGGTTTCCCTCTGCTGACCATTGTCCTTCTATTGATCCCTATTTATCTCAAATCTCGACAAAACGAGTATTAACGAATCTCAAATCGTGGGCGTGACTATCATGAATTGATAGCACGCCCGATGAGAGAGTTAATATTTATTTTGCTAAAATTTATAAAAATTAAAACTTAAAAAGAAATTAATGGATTTTGTTCATCCATTATACTACTCTATCCTACAAACTCTAATAAGCTAGAATTTACTCACTTATTAGGATAAACAAAATAAATAAGGAAAGATTAAAAATTAATGAACCCATAAAAAATAACAAAAATAAAAATTGCGGAAAGTAAATGCAGAAATTAAAATACGTAAAGCAATGAGACAAGAAAAAAAATCTACCTTTTATTGAATAAACAATTGCATTACAGATTTTGACCGCTGAAAAACTAAACTACAATCGCAAGTTTTCTTGAGAGATCTAAATTGCTCAATCGGTAGATCGGTCGATCGATCATAACCATAATTTCTTTCGGTCTTTTTTATACGCTCTAGAACTTTGAAGTGTGTGCAAAGACGATCAAGCCCCTGAATTTTCCATATCCAACGGCCATTTTTAGACCGCGCTTCCACCGTCATATGCCCCTAACAGCCGCGGTTCCGGCGCCCTTTGTTGGAGTTTCGTCTCTAGATTTTTCGTGTTATCTTCTCATGATGTTAGGAGATGTTTCTAATAAAAATATTTTGAAAATATATTATTTTCTCTGTAGTTGCGTGATTTTTCAATTTGCTCTTAACATTCTACAGATTTGGTTTGCTAATTCGATTCGATTTGATTTCCTCAATTCTCTTTGCAGTGTTGAACTGATTTGTTATTTTAAACCTGCATGATATCTCAAATTAAATTGTTAGTAGCATTCGGTTTATTTGAAATAATATTCCAACAAATTAAATGATATGATATCTTTATAATATTGGTTAAGAATATTTGATGTGACATAATATGCATATTTTAATAATTAATAATCTCATGGGTATGATATGCATATATTCCTCTAATTATATTAATTATATATTAAGAAACATATAACAGATTTTTTTACATATAAGCTCATATATGTTTTTAAATTACAAATAACACCATTTAGTAATTATTAATAATAGAGAAAATGACCGTACAAATACGCAATAAATATGACTGATCATGCATATAAATGTAAAATCATCTCCTAAAAAACGCGATGTTGCATACCAATGGGCTATTGTAATCCCTTGCATTTTTAACATAAAACATGATCACATAACATCAAAACAGAAAACACAAAGTGGGCTCAAACAAACAATAACCAAACACGTCCGCCATCACGAATATGGAAGCGCCGCCGCGCTTCCTCCGTTCCGGTGGTCCCAACTATCACACGTGGCCGTGCAAGGCACGGCGTCGATCCTCCTATTTATGAAAATGCCACTGAACTTACCCATTTACCGAAATACCCTCCCCATACCACCCATTTCGCTAAATGTTCCCTATATTATACTAGTACTACAGTGGCTTATCCGTAAATGACGTGCTATATTTTATCCAAGAAACCGAATCTATTTTTCATAAAAATAAAAATGGCCACCAGGATTGATTATTTGCCGGGTCTTAAAGAAACGTTTTGCATAAGAAAAAAGAGTAGAAATGAAGATCGGCGAAGCTCAGAAGAGTGGAGCAGGGAGATTAAGATCGAACGCATGAGGCTTCATCTTCTTCGTCTGTTTCCTCCCCCTCGATCCGCCGTCATCAAACCGGCCTAAGAAGAGATCTCGACCGCCCAGTCGAAGATCAGGCACGAAGTTGGTCTTGGCTCTGCATCCTCTAAGTCTTATCGCGGCCTCATCGTAAGCTCTCGCTGCTTGTTCGGCGGTATCGAAGGTGCCGAGCCATTTGCGAGTCTTGCTCCAAGGGTCTCGGATCTCGGCGGCAAATCGGCCCCACGGCCGCTTCCGAACTCCTCTGTATCGCGTTTGCTTCGTTTCGATCGTTGGGGGGGCTTCGTTGTCGTTGCTGTTGTTCTTGCCCGATTCGAAGGCAAAAGAACTCGTTGCGAGCCCAAGGGATTCAAGCGCCATTAATTAATGGAGTATATATATATATATATGAGCCCTAAAAGAGAGGGAGTGAATTTGGAGCACGTATTATTATGTTATCATTATTGGAGAAGAGAAGGGAGATACTCATAACAGTTCAGTTGAGGGAGGCACCCTCTCCCCACCATCACGGTCACGTGTGGGGTCCACACGTGAATCTCGTTGTTGGGGCCCACACAGTTAGAAAAGACCTCCAATTAATGAGCGCGAAGCCAAGACTCGGCTGAAAGGAATATTGACAACGAGTTATGGGTAAATTGTCAAAAAAAACCCTAACAGCTTTTTTCGCTGGCAAAAAGCCTTTAGCCTTTGCCACCGGAACGCTTACCAAAAACTTCCTGGAAAGGTTTTCGATTGTCAAAATCCTTTCTGCCTGCTGTATCTGTCTAGTTGACTATTATATTTAAATATTATATGATATGATATCAATATAACTTTCTGCGATATCTATACAGTTGCCAGCGATTTCTATCTAAGGTGTTTTTAATAACTCCTTCGGGGACAGGGTTTTTCTGTCAAGGGTAAAACTAGCTTAGAGGGTTTTGACAATTTACCATATTAATTATTATTGTTCTGCAGCAGCTAGTTACATATTAGGGAATATAATATAATATGATAGTAGGTATCACAGGGACGATAATAGAATCCAAGGACAGAGGAAGGTGTAGACACGTAATCAACATTTTTGGGACACGGTTTCTTTGAAAGTTATCGAATGGGAATGAAGTCGCTTTTTGTTTTCAAATTTTAAGCCAAAGCTCAAATGTCAAAACTACGTAGACGCCCTTTTTTTTCCCACACCCTGAAAAAGGATAGCACTAGACACGTGTAGACATGCATGGATTCATTTGAAGAAGATGAAGCACGCTCGTTCTAACAGGAGACTGATTCCGTTGTAGATCGAATCCTGCGTGCTTAGACTGCAACAGTTGCTTGTGTCTGTTTGTTTTAAAACATCCTTAAACTTTTATTCAGTTGCTTATGTTTGTTTGTTATAAAAGATCCTTAAACTTTTATTCATGTGTTTGCACTTGAGTCTTCTACAATCCCGAGATTCTGATATACATATAACCGCCGATATATATATTCTTGAGGTCTCAGATTGGTTACATTCCCAAGAAATAAGATTATATGCCGAAATTACATTTCGGCTAAAATAAAGGAATATCGGCCGAATATGAACGGCCTCAACAAGCAAACGTGTTCAAGAACATGGAACGTGCTGGCGGTTAACACCTTAAGAACATAACGGCTATTTTGAGAGGCTATAGACATGAGAAAAAGAATGACGTAGATCAAACAAAATCAATTTCATCATATTTATGTCTTAATCTATCCTTGAAGAAATATAGAAGACCGTGTTATTGGAGTCCTTGTGGGAGTAGAGTGTGAATCTCTCGCCGCCAAGTAACTCTTGCCATTTCGTTTGTGTCGGCTGCAGGTGAAGCCTCACGGGAGTTGAGTGTGGATCTCTCGCCGATGAAGCTTTTCGTCTGTGGTCGACATTGATATCCAAATGCTCTAATAGATCGAGTTTCGCGCATTCAGGGTTGGACTGAAAGTGATGAGAAGAATGCGCTACACTTGAACATTCACACGAGAGCGTCATTGTGTGCGACACAAATCCCTATAGGATGACTTAATTAAAAGTCTCGACCGACACTATCAGTCTGTGGTTATGCCCAGATTCCAATTAAGTTTGCGCCATGACACTCCATATGGAGCTAAAATTAATGCCTAGTTCTACCTTTAGGCAGACGTAGTATTTATATATTATGTCTGAATGGAAAGAGCGGTCGTGGAGCTGAAATATGTAAATTGAACTAAAATATGTGCATGCTCTGCAAGCACGGCCTTTACGTCATGTACATGTAAAAGATAAATATAAGATATAGCCTATGTGTATTTAAGGCCATGATTCATGAGTTGAATCTAAGATGCCGGTTTCCTATGCGCGATAAATCAAAGAAAGTGTTCACATTAGCATAAGGCACAACGTTTGCTTACTCGTGCGTTAGGGTAAAGGGTAATGAACTTAGTCCTTTGGGGCCCCGACTGCGCACCTAGCCCTCGGCGCTTGAGAGTACTGAGCGAGCCTTCGGCGATTGAGAATACCAACCCTTTGATCTGTACATGGGAGTACCTGATAGCACCTGAGACCGCTAGGTCCTCGATCTTAACTTGTGTTGTCTTTTTGATTAAATCGATTTACAATTTAACATTTACATCGGCCGTTACATTTCATATAACGAAATAAAAAAAAAGATCCTAATCAGCTAGGTAATAAGCTTTTGCTGGCAAAACCAACCAAATGAAAACTGATTTGGTCTGCTTCTGATTATTATCTCTACTATTATTTTTACCTATATAACTCAAACGTTTTGAATGTTGATGTAATTATTACGTCATTTTAAGAAAAAATTAGAAAAAAGGAAAAAAAATCGTACAAGTAAATATAATCAACTAGGTTGTTCTTCTTATTTTAATAAAAAAATAATATAAAATATATTCACTCATTCAACATAGTCACATAATTCGCGAATTATTCGGCGAATTCGTGAATAATTCGCGAATTATGTGACTGCCGATTAAATCTGCGAATTCTTCGCCATCACCGAACGCGCCGAATTATTGCCGATTTATTCGCGAATAATTCCCGAATTATTCAAAAAAAAAGCGAATTATTCAAAAAACAGCAAATAATTCACGAAATCAAAATCTAGCGTTTCATATATTAATTTTATATCAATTTTTTGCTCTAAATCCTTCCCGAACACTTACCGAATCTTTCCCGAATACCTGCTGATTTTTTCCAAATAGTTCTCCGAATCCGAATTTTCGACCTCGCCGAATTATTGCCGCATCGCGAATTTATGACTATACATTCAAGATATCAACATCTTCACACTTACCATTTTTAAATCAACGTACAATTTAACATTTACATCGGCCATTACATTTCATACAAAATATAAAAAAATATCCTAATCAGCAATTGCCAGTACCAAATGAAGACTACTTTCGTCTATCTTTACTATTATAACATGAACTCTTTAGATGATGAGTTAATTATTACATCATTTTATAAGAGAAATAATTAGAAAAAGGAAAAAAATTTCTACAAGCAAAGATGATCAGCTAAGTTATACATTTCATCTTAATAAATAAAATAAAATAAAATATACATATTATGTTTAAATGTGACGTAGTGTATGCTTTGCATGCACAACCTATAAGCTTTGTATGTAAAAGATAAATATAATATAGCCTCTGCATTTACGGCCATGATTCATGAGTTGAAACTAAGATGCCGGTTTCCTATGCGATAAATCAACAATAAATGGCAATTAACTTGTGTTGTCTTTTTGATTAAATCAATTTACAATTTAACATTTACATCGGCCCGTTACATTTCTTACAAAATATTAAAAAAAAATACCTCCTATAATCAGCAAGGTAATAAGCTTTTGCTGGCGAAACCTACCAAATGAAAACTGCTTTCCTCTTCTAATGATTATTATCTCTACTATTATCTTTATTATTATAACTCAAATTCCATGGATGCTGATATAATTATTATATCATTTTATAAGAGAAATAATTAGATAAAAAGGGAAAAAATTCCTAGATAATCAACCAGGTTGTACCGTCTCATCCTAATAAAAATTAAAATAAAATATATTCACTCAATCAACTTGTCAACCTCATCACACTTAGCATTTTTAAATGTTTTTGGAATTCAAAACTCTCTCTCTCTCTCTCTCTCACTCTCATGCTCTCTCATTTATTAATTAAAAAAAATAAAAGAAACAAATCAAATTCGTATAATTTATAGATAACCCCTCAAACATGTCTTTTTTCCTTTTTTTTAAAATTTTTTTCATCTTTGTCCAATACATCTAATATATATACACATATGCACCGCAACGCTGTAAAAATGCTAGTAAGTAGAACTCAAGGGTGACATGTGGCATTTTATTATTTTTCAAAAAAAACTCAAAAACCCCTTAAAATTTCTATATTTATTTCTAAATTGCTAGATTTTCCACGTCTTTATCATCCTCATTATCTCTCTCTTCCCCTCTCCCAAAATAGGCATTCACGTATCTTGGAACTTGAGAAGAAAAACTACATATAACCCCTCAATATTTATTAATTTATACATACTCATTTTTATTATAGTTTTGTTCTTGATTTTTCATGTGCATGCACGTGCATAAATTCTAGTATTTAGATAAATAGTGCGTCATTTTAAATATTATATTGTGGTACGACTAACTCGGATTTGTTTTCAAACTCAACCGAAAAAATAACTTAAAGTAACAAAATTCTTTAAGTGAGCACACTAGCTTGCTAGCTTTAAGCTTTACTAGACTTTGATCCTGCTATCAAAGATGATGTAAAATATTTATAACTAAATCTGTACATTACACATAATCGTTACTACTTAATATGTAATAATATGTGATAAAAAGAATGTATAAATTGAACTTATTCTAACTCAAAATAATCTTCATGAATTAAAGTTTTTTATGGATTGTGACATTCCTTCTTAAACAGTATAGGTTTAGAAAAATTAATACATAAAATCAGCATTTATTTTAATCTTTGTATGAACTATAAGCAAATTATTGTTCTTTAATTGGAAAAAATAATTATAAAATGTACTTTAAAAAGAGATAAGACTATATTTTATACCATGCATTATAAATAATCTAGTATGATTTAAACTAAAACCATTAAAAATGTTAGTAGATATCCATATAACAAACTTTTAGTAAGTATTCTTACATAATTCACAGTTTTATCATTTTGTAGAAATGAGTAATAACTCATCAACAACCAATTACTAATGATTAACAACATATTATCACATAAACTAATTATAATAATTAAAACCATACATAACTAATTATTGAATAATCGATAAAACTTTTAATGGGGCCATTAAATATTCATTTTTTTCAGGCTCTTATGAATGGGCCATTGTTCATACCATAATTTTGCATTATTTTATTCCCCATTTTTACTCAGTTTACAAATAAACGGGTGCTTTTGACCCATGTCTGCTACATACTTGCAGCTTACAGGTTCTAGGAACAAAAACAGTAAAATTGATGAAAAAGATGATAAAAGTGAGACTACGACCGATAAATGGTGGAATCTTGATCGTGCCTACATTTTGAGAAATATTGAAGATCAATGAACAAATTCACAAAGCACAAAGGCAGTACAAGATTCAAGACTTTGACACGAAACAAAGGGTAAAAGTCCACTAAATTATTCACTGTGGAAATCCGGAAGAGAACCAGAAGATATTATGAAGAACAAAGTGATGAAAACAGATGTTAAAAGTAACCTGAAGCAACAGAAGAAGATGCAGCCCACAAGCCCACTACTTGGCCGCGGAACCGCGGCCAAACCATGCTTTTGGCCGCGGATCCGCGACCACGTGTCGCCCGTGTCGGTGCGAAATTCTTATGAAGTCTGGCGGTGCGTTGACTAGTCTTTTCTTAGGGGGTAAACTTGTAATTGCAGATTTGAGTCGATTGTAAATCTAGGGTTTCTATGAATCTATAAATAGAAGTCTAAAAACCTTCTTTAGGTTATGCCTCTTCTTGTGCCTCATTGTAAATTTCAAAATTCAGAATTCAATTCTTGAAAAGCATGAAGAGTGCATCAAATTAGAGTAAATTTTCAATTCTTGCCTAATTAAATTTATTTTCCTGCCCTAATTAAATTTATTTTCCTGCCCTAGCATAGATCTTTCATTCTCTGCCCTAGTTAGATAGTTAAATCATGTCTTTTAATTCTCTAATGAGTGAGTAGTCTCATCGCTTGTTATGGTTAGATTTGGGGAAGGCTTGAGAGATGAAAATCTCTCACCCCTTTCTTGCCCACCACACGTTTTTATAGGACTCCATGCATACATGCACACACCGCTCCCTGCGGCACCCTATCCCACGAGGTAGCGGTGATACCGTAGTATAAAGGACCGGTTGAACGTGCTTACCATAGAGGTTAGGGTAAAAATTAAGAAAGGAAGGACAAGAAGCTAGAGGAAGAAACACCGTTTCTTCCCGATGGTATTAATCCCCTTTATTAATAGTTACCATAACACTTAAAGAGATCTAATTTAGGGCATTGAAAGCGGTGGGAAATCTTTGACTTTCCAAACCTAACCTAAAGCTAACCCTAGCAAGATGTTAATCCTAATTTAGATCAACTTAGTTTTTAGATTTAATCAATCCGACAACAATCGGAATTAACTCGTTAGAACAATTAGGAAATACACAAAATCCCCGTGGACCGACCCGTACTCACTGGCTAGCTACCAAGCGGCGCCGTTCTTGATTGCGGTTATAAATTATTCTTTTAGATCAAATCAAATGGCGCCGTTGCTGGAGATGGCGTGTTATTTTCTTTCTGTAATTTCGAATTAATATAAAATTGAAAAAATCATAAAAACTGAAAAAATTAAAAAATATAAAAATTTATCATCTTTTGTGAAGGGTATTTTTTGTTTGAATTGTGCAGGATCGAAGAAAAAATTCAGATTTGGAAAAATCCAGAGAGCGAAACAGAAAACAGAAGATCTGAACAACATAGGAGTACCAAAGCAGAGGAGTAGAAAAAATCTCGGGATCTGAAGAGCACAGTGCACCGCGTTTCCGCCGCGTTGACCAAGGTTTGACCGCGCATCCGCGGTCAGGAGGTGACATCATCATCTCCAAAAATTTCTCGGGATCTGAACCGTCGACACGACCGCGTTTCCGCCGCCGCAACCCACTTCTGGCCGCGCTTCCGCGGTCCTCTGGTGACGTCAGCGCTTGGAATCTCCACTGTAAATTTTCTCTCTCCTTCTCTGAACCCCCTGATATCTCCTCTGTAAATTTGCCTGCAGGATTCTTTGCGCTAAAAAAATCTCTCCCCCTTCCAATAATTGATCTTGTGCAGGATTCTTTGCGCCGCGCTTAAAAAAAATTGTTTGCAAGTGATTGTGTTTACTGCTTTGCATATTTTAAATTGACTTTAAGAGGCTTTTACACCAATCCAGATTGGGTGGGGATTTCATCACCCTTCGCAGGACCCCAAAAATCACATAAGGCATATTGCATTGACCTTCAATTAATTAAAAAAGATTAGACTGAGCCTTAAGGGCTTCGTGCTCAATAGGACAAAGGAATAGTTGTAGGCATCGACCGTTGATCCTAACCTGAGTTTGTGGTGCCTAGGCTAGACAGGTAGGGAGAAGTAACTTTAAAAGGCCCGTCTCACGGTGATTCGTGAGCGGATCCCTCCTCTCTTTACTTGTGCTTACCTGGTCACAATTGACGGTGAAGAGACGGTTTGAGGTCCTACTTCTTGCCCTTTGGAACAGTTAGGAGTTGTCTAGCTGACCTAGGTGACCCTAGATCTAGGCCTGATTGTGCATTTGTGGTTGATTGAATGTGTGTGTAAGCCTTTTATCGAAAATCTTTTTGCAAAAAGCACATAAAAAAACACAAAAAGAAAAAAAAAGGATTTTTTTTTTATAAAAACTTGCAATTTGTCGCTAAGAAATCCGTGCACCTCACTTCCACCCACATTCTTTTTCTTCTCCTTTCTTACATCATGGGTACCCCACCTCCCAAAACCCTTGCCGAACTTTGGTACCTTGAACCAAACTTTGCTTCCTACGCGAATTATTTCGGTCGAATTACGGACGACCTCTCTATGCCCAAAATATCTTTGAAAGATCGAATAGAAGCGTTTAGGAGATGCAGTTGGACTCCGCAATCCACTTTGTATCAACCGTGTCATCCTTCACCACTTTCTTACGTTGATACTCATTTTTCGAGTCCTGTTGTAACTCCGAAAACCATGTCTATAGCTGAACATATTGAACAATCTCATAACTGATTTTTCACTCCTTTCAACACTTCCAGTTCTTGGGATCAACAAGTCCATTCACCTTTTTATCCAAATGTTGATCCTACTCCTGTCCAACCATTCAATTCCTACCAGTCCTACCCGACTTCCGCACCTTCACTAGACATTGCTTCTACATAGCCATTTGGGAGTTTCACGTATCCAAACAATTTTGAATCTTTTGCTGAAACCCCTTCACAACCTATGTTTAGTCTGGAACAGTCGTTGGAAGCCTATATGGTAGCGACAAACCAAATGATGAGTAATGTGGATGCGTCCATGGCCGCCCTTATACAACCTAGAGACCTGGTGGCTAGTTTCCAACTAGCTCCAAAAATACCAATGTATCATGGGACGGTTGGACAGAGTGAGAATTTGAGAGGAGAGAGTGAGCTGTGCACCCTTCCAAATCAAACCTACCCGTTACCAATTGAATTCCACAACTCCACTTTTCAAACAAGTGTCCCAAATGATTCATCAATTGAAAATAAAACATTTAATGAGTTGTGCGACTTTATAGTGCTTGATTTGCCAGATTGTGAAGAGTCCCTTTCGAGTAAACCCAAACCTAATTCTTTCGAATTTTACACCTCCAATATAGAACCTGAATTGATAAATATCCATACTTTTGATGAGGTGTCTAAAAGAATTGATTTTCACTTGATTTTGGATATAGACGCCGGGAATATTTTGGATGATGAACCCGTAGATTTGACTGAAATTTTATCTCCAATTCATCATCACGAGTCATTAAATGTTTCTCCCGAACTTCATATGCGTCTTGATTTTGATGATAATTGCATGGATGAGATAATTTTTGAGGAGAATTATAAGGATAGCATTGAGGAGAGTATTGGGGATAGTATTGAGGATGAACCATTTTTTTTATGAGTCAGATTTTCCAGTTCATCCTCCCGAACATTTAACTGTTATACTTCCTAAATCACCCTCCATCCTTTCTATCGTTCCGACCACGCAAAAGATCATGCAGGAGGACTGTGAGTTTGAAAAATTTCTGTTCAATCACAGCACATTTGACGCCACTAGTGCATTCCTTCTTGAATCTGACACTCTTCTCACAGCCGATAACGATTACGAGTGTTTCACTTTTCCGGACGATGTTGAAGACTCACCGCCCGAGTTTGAGTCCTTTGAATTTTCAGATGAGTTAGTTGAACCATCAAACTCGGTTGCTTACAGTCATTTCGAACCATTCATAGAATCCTTCGAGTTCGAGACAGATTACTTAGGTGAGATTAAGACTATCCCTAAATCACTCCCTTTCGTCCTTCCTATCGTTTCGACCGAGCAAGAATTCGTCACGCTTCCATTTTCAATAGATGGTTTACCAAGTTCAATGTACCCATGTTTTCTCGCGAATCATGAGGGATTTGACCCCATTTCTCGACGGGTTGATAGATTAGCACAATCGTTTTTAACACATCGGTCATCACATATTGTGCTAATTTATTCACTTAATTTACACCCTCAAGTTCGTACTACACTTCTTTCTCTCTTCCGCCATTCTTCTTCTCTACCGAGATCGTATACCGCTTCTATCTCCACACGGTCTCGTGTGCTTCTCATTTCTTTTCTCTACACTCCATTCTTTCACCAACCCTAACATTATCACGATAAGATTTTTGAATGATTGGTGCTAACTTTTGGCCTGTGTAAGGCCTTGTATAGTTTGATTTTTCTCCTCTCTAACTCTGAACTTTAACGCTTAAAACAGTGGAAATACTGTTTCACTCAAGTTTGGGGGGAACCTTGTTGTATATATATTTTTTGTTTTTTTCTTTTAACAATAAAAAATAAAAAAATTATAAATAAATAAACAGGGGAGTGCCGACAATTTTAACCCTCTTGGTATAGCCTGACAGTGAGGACACTGTCAAGTTTAACTTTGGGGGTGTGCTCGGTAAGCCTTCTTCCTTCGCATTCATGTGTATATTTTTGCATCTGCATACTTATTTTAAAACCCATAAATATTGAAAATTATAAAAATTATAAAAATTAAAGTATTCAATTTTGGCCATAATTGACTTGAGTTTGACAAAAAGGTTAACTAGCTAGGAAAAACTAGATCCTAGACTTAGTAGATTAAAAACCCTAAAAATAACCTTTCTTAAAATTTAACGGTAGAAAGTATATGTCTTTGTAGTTTATTTAGAAATAGGCAAATTTCGAGTTCACTTCTTGGGCTAAGTTAAAACAAGGGAAAAGTATTGACATCTTTATTAAAGTATAAGTCTGAAAAATAATTCCTAAGCTTAAGTCTAAATTCTGAAAATATATATACCCTACAAATTGCACAAACACGAACCTTGAAAGTTGGAATAGTAGAAGAGACCTTGAAATGCTCTTGTCTAAAGTCCTTAGTATAAAGGGAAATAAAATAAAAAAATACAAGTGTGAATAAAGAGATAATAAAAAAATGAACACTGGTTTTTGTGATTACTTAAGACTAAAAAAATAGAAAAAATATTTAGCGAGGGTGCTTCATCACCTAGTGCCTTAGACCAACTAGTTTGGGAGTCACTGCTAACGCCTTAGGTGTTACAAGACTAGGAATTACGCTTTAATATGCAAACACATTTTGTAATCGGTTGTTGGTAGCTCAAGAAGTATTAACGGTCGCATGAAAGATGTGTGAGCAAATTTCATCTAAAAATTCACCAATTGAAAAGTACTTTGGACGACGGACAAGAGTATGATAGTTTGATTTGAATTTCCAAGTGTAGGGGTGATATATACAGACACGTAGGGGTATGTGATTGGGATTTAGATAAGAGATATGAATGAAGAATAGGACTTGAATTTTTAGTAGGGATGATAAAAATTCCTAAATTGAGATAGAACCCTAGAAGGAAAACTTAAAAGATGCCAAAAGCTAAGTAAATTCACAAGTATATATATAATCTTAAGTTAAATGATAAGGAAGTGTGAAAAATACGGGTGGATAATTTTTGAGTCGAAGATAATAGAGTTCTTGTTAGAAAACCTAATTGGAGAATAAAAGTCAATGGGCCTAATTGATAGGATTTTGTGGGTAGCATCCGCTGAAAACCCTCAGGAGACAACACTCCTCCTACTAGGGACACCTAGAGGTTTAACGGCTTGTTGCACGAGCTCAGTGCGATCGCGTTTCCCTGCGAAAGTGAGGTTAGGTTTTTGTTGAGAATAAAACTAGGTTTGCTCGAGTACGAGCAAAAGATAAGTTTGAGGGTATTTGTTCATACCATAATTTTGCATTATTTTATTCCCCATTCTTACTCAGTTTACAAATAAACATGTGCTTTTGACCCATGTATGCTACATAGTTGCAGGTTACAGCTTCTCGGAACAAAAAGAATAAAATTGATGAAAAAGATGATAAAAGTGAGACTACGACCGATAAATGATGGAATCTTGATTGTGCCTACATTTTGAGGAACATTGAAGATTAATGAACAAGTTCACAAAGCATAAAGGCAGTACAAGATTCAAGACTTCGACACGAAGCAAAGGGTAAAAGTCTACTACATTATTCACTATGGAAATCTGGAAGAGAACCAGAAGATATTATGAAGAACAAAGTGATGAAAACAGATGTTAAAAGTAACCTGAAGCAACAGAAGAAGATGCAGCCCACAAGCCCATTACTTGGCTGCGGAACCGCGGCCAAACCATGCTCTTGGCGGCGGATCCGCGGCCGCGTATCGCCCGTGTCGGTGCGAAATTCTTGTGAAGTCTGGCGGCGTATTGACTAGTCTTTTCTTAGGGGGTAAACTTGTAATTGCAGATTTGAGTCGATTGTAAACCTAGGGTTTCTATGAATCTATAAATAGAAGCCCTAAAACCTTTTTTAGGTTATGCCTCTTCTTGTGCCTCATTGTAAATCTCAAAATTCAGAATTCAATTCTTGAAAAGTATGAAGAGTGCATCAAATTAGAGTTAGTTTTCAATTCTTGCCCTAGTTAAATTTATTTTCCTGCCCTAGTATAGATTTATTTTCCTGCCCTAGTATAGATTTATTTTCCTTCCCTAGCATAGATCTTTCATTCTATGCCCTAGTTAGATAGTTAAATCATGTCTTTTAATTCCCTAATGAGTGAGTAGTCTCCTCGCTTATTAGGGTTAGATTTGGGGAAGGCTTGAGAGATGAAGATCTATCACCCCTTTCTTGCCCACCACACGTTTTTATAGGACTCCATGCATACATGCACACACCGCTCCCTGCGGCACCCTATTCCATGAGGTAGCGGTGATACCGTAGTATAAAGGACCGGTTGAGCGTGTTTTCCATGGAGGTTAGGGTAAGAATTAAGAAAGGAAGGACAAGAACCTAGAGGAAGAAACACCGTTTCTTCCCGATGGTACTAATCCCCTTTACAAATTGTTACCATAACACCTAAAGAGATCTAATTTAGGGCATTGAAAGCGGTGGGAAATCTTTGACTTTCCAAACTTAACCTAAATCTAACCCTAGCAAGATGTTAATCCTAGTTTAGATCAACTTAGTTTTTAGATTTAATCAATCCGACAACAATCGGAATTAACTCGTTAGAACAATTAGGAAATACACAAAATCCTTGTGGACCGACCCGTACTCACCGGCTAGCTACCAAGCGACGCTGTTTTTGATTGCGGTTATAAATTATTCTTTGAGATCAAATCAAATGCGCCGTTGCCGGGGATGGCGTGTTATTTTTTTTTTTTGTAATTTTGGATTAATATAAAATTGAAAAATCATAAAAACTGAAAAAATTAAAAAATATAAAATTTATCATCTTTTATGAAGGGTATTTTTTGTTTGAATTGTGCAGGATCGAAGAACAAATTCAGATCTGGAAAAATCCAGAGAGCGAAACAGAAAACAGAAAATCTGAACAACAGAGGAGTACCACAGCAGAGGAGTAGAAAAAATCTCGGGATCTGAAGAGCACAGTGCACCGCGTTTCCACCGCGTTGACCAGGCTTTGACCGCGCATCCGCGGTCAGGAGGTGACATCATCATCTCCAAAAATTTCTCGGGATCTGAACCGTCGATATGACTGCGTTTCCACCGCCGCAACCTACTTCTGGCCGCGCTTCCGCGGTCCTCTGGTGACGTCAGCGCTGGGAATCTCCACTGTAAATTTTCTCTCTCCTTCTCTGAACCCCCTGATATCTCCTCTGTAAATTTGCCTGCAGGATTCTTTGCGCTAAAAAAATCTCTCCCCCTTCCAATAATTGATCTTGTGCAGGATTCTTTGCGCCGCGCTTAAAAGAAAATTGTTTGCAAGTGATTGTGTTTACTGCTTTGCATATTTTAAATTGACTTTAAGGGGCTTTTACACCAATTCAGATTGGGTGGGGATTTCATCACCCTTCCCAGGACCCCAAAAATCACATAAGGCATATTGCATTGACCTTCAATTAATTAAAAAAGATTAGACTCAGCCCTAAGTACTTCGCGCTCAATAGGAAAAAGGAATAGTTGTAGGCATCGGCCGTTGATCCTAACCTGACTTTGTGGTGCCTAAGCTAGACAGGTAGGGAGAGGTAACTTTAAAAGGTCCGTCTCACGGTGATTCGTGAGCGGATCCCTCCTCTCTTTACTTGTGCTTACCTGGCCACAATTGGCAGTGAAGAGGCGGTTTGAGGTCCCACTTCTTGCCCTTTGGAACAGTTAGGAGCTGTCTAGCTGACCTAGGTGACCCTAGATCTAGGCCTGATTGTGCATTTGTGGTTGGTTGAACGTGTGTCTAAGCCTTTTATCGAAAAACTTTTTGTAAAATGCACATAAAAAACACAAAAAGAAAAAAAAAGGAATTTTTTTTATAAAAACTTGCAACTTGTCGCTAAGAAATCCGTGCACCTCACTTCCACCTACATTCTTTTTCTTCTCCTTTCTTATATCATGGGTACCCCACCTCCCAAAACCCTTGCCGAACTTTGGTACCCTGAACCAAACTTTGCTTCCTACGCGAATTGTTTCGGTCGAATTACGGACGACCCCTCCATGCCCAAAATATCTTTGAAAGATCGAATAGAAGCGTCTAGGAGATGCAGTTGAACTCCGCAATCCACTTTGTATCAACGGTATCAACCTTCACCATCTTCTTACGTTGATACTCATTTTTCTAGTCCTGTTGTAACTCCGAAAACCATGTCTATAGCTGAACATATTGAACAATCTCGTAACCGATCTTTCATTTCTTTCAACACTTCCAGTTCTTGGGATCAACAAGTCCATTCACCTTTTTATCCAAATATTGATCCTACTCCTGTCCAACCATTCAATTCCTACCAGTCCTACCCGACTTCCGCACCTTCCCTAGACATTGCTTCTACACAGCCATTTGGGAGTTTCACGTATCCAAACAATTTTGAATCTTTTACTGAAACCCCTTCACAACGCATATCTAGTCTAGAATAGTCGTTGGAAGCCTATATGGTAGCGACAAACCAAATGATGAGGAATGTGGATGCGTCCATGGCCGCCCTTATACAACCTAGAAACCCGGTGGCTAGTTTCCAACTAGCTCTAAAAATACCAATGTATCATGGGACGGTTGGACAGAGTGAGAATTTGAGAGGAGAGAGTGAGCTGTGCACCCTTCCAAATCAAACCTACCCATTACCAATTGAATTCCACAACTCCACTTTTCAAACAAGTGTCCCAAATGATTCATCAGTTGAAAATAAAATATTTAATGAGTTGTGCGACTTTGTAGTGCTTGATTTGCCAGATTGTGAAGAGTCCCTTTCGAGTGAACTCAAACCTAATTCTTTCAAATTTTACACCTCCAATCTGGAACCTGAATTGATAAATATCCATGCTTTTGATGAGGTGTCTAAAAAAATTGATTTTCACTTGATTTTGGATATAGACGCCGGGAATATTTTGGATGATGAACCCGTAGATTTGACTGAAATTTTATCTCCAATTCATCATCCCGAGTCATTAAATGTTTCTCCCGAACTTCATATGCGTCTTGATTTTGATGATAATTGTATGGATGAGATAATTTTTGAGGAGAATTATAAGGATAGTATTGAGGAGAGTATTGAGGATAGTATTGAGGATGAACCATTTTTTTATGAGTCAGATTTTCCAGTTCATCCTCCTGAACTTTTAACTGTTATACTTCCTAAATCACCCTCCATCCTTTCTATCGTTCCGACCACGCAAAAGATCATACAGGAGGACCGTGAGTTTGAAAAATTTCTGTTCAATCACAACACATTTGACGCCACTAGTGCGTTCCTTCTTGAATCTGACACTCTTCTCACAGCCGATAACGATTACGAGTGTTTCACTTTTCCGGACGATGTTGAAGACTCACCGCCCGAGTTTGAGTCCTTTGAATTTTCAGATGAGTTAGTTGAACCATCAAACTCGGTTGCTTACAGTCATTTCGAACCATTCATGGAATCCTTCGAGTTCGAGACAGATTACTTAGGTGAGATTAAGACTATCCCTAAATCACTCCCTTTCGTCCTTCCTATCGTTTCGACCGAGCAAGAATTCGTCACGCTTCCATTTTCAATGGATGGTTTACCAAGTTCAATGTACCCATGTTTTCTCGCGAATCTTGAGAGATTTGACCCCATTTCTCAACGGGTTGATAGATTAGCACAATCGTTTTTAACACATCGTTCATCACATATTGTGCTAATTTATTCACTTAATTTACACCCTCAAGTTCGTACTACACTTCTTTCTCTCTTCCGCCATTCTTCTTCTCCACCGAGACCGTATACCGCTTCTATCTCCACACGGTCTCGTGTGCTTCTCATTTCTTTTCTCTATACTCCATTCTTTCACCAACCCTAACATTATTACGATAAGATTTTTGAATGATTGGTGCTAACTTTTGGCCTGTGTAAGGCCTTGTATAGTTTGATTTTTCTCCTCCCTAACTCTGAACTTTAACGCTTAAAACAGTGGAAACACTGTTTCACTCAAGTTTGGGGGGAAGCTTGTTGTATATATATTTTTTGTTTTTTCTTTTAACAATAAAAAATAAAAATTTTTATAAATAAATAAACAGGGGAGTGCCGACAATTTTGACCCTCTTGGTATAGCCTGACAGTGAGGACACTGTCAAGTTTAAGTTTGGGGGTGTGCTCGGTAAGCCTTCTTCCTTCGCATTCATGTGTATATTTTTGCATTTGCATACTTATTTTAAAACCCATAAAAATTGAAAATTATAAAAATTATAAAAATTAAAGTATTCAATTTTGGCCATAATTGACTTGAGTTTGACAAAATGGTTAACTAGCTAGGAAAAACTAGATCCTAGACTTAGTAAATTAAAAACCCTAAAAATAACCTTTCTTAAAATTTAACGGTAGAAAGTATATGTCTTTGTAGTTTATTTAGAAATAGGCAAATTTTGAGTTCACTTCTTGGGCTAAGTTAAAACAAGAGAAAAGTATTCACATCTTTATTAAAGAATAAGTCTGAAAAATAATTCCTAAGCTTATGTCTAAATTCTGAAAATATATACCCTACAAATTGCACAAACACGAATCTTGAAATTTGGAATAGTAGAAGAGACCTTGAAATGCTCTTGTCTAAAGTCCTTAGTATAAAGGGAAATAAAATAAAAAAATTCAAGTGTGAATAAAGAGATAATAAAAAAATGAACACTGGTTTTTGTGATTTCTTAAGGCTAAAAAAATAGAAAAAATATTTAGCAAGGATGCTTCATCACCTAGTGTCTTAGACCAACTGGTTTGGGAGTCACTGCTAACGCTTTAGGTGTTACAAGACTAGGAATTACGCTTTAATGTGCAAACACATTTTGTAATCGGTTGTTGGTACCTCAAGAAGTATTAACGGTCGCATGAAGGATGTGTGAGCAAATTTCATCTAAAAATTCACCAATTGAAAAGTACTTTGGACGACGGACAAGAGTATGATAGTTTGATTTGAATTTCCAAGTGTAGGGGTGATATATACAGACACGTAGCGGTATGTGATTGGGGTTTAGATAAGAGATAGGAATGAAAAATAGGACTTGTATCTTTAGTAGAGATGATAAAAATTCCTTAGTTGAGATAGAACCCTAGAAGGAAAACTTAAAAGATACCAAAAGCTAAGTAAATTCACAAGTATATATATAATCTTAAGTTAAATGATAAGGAAGTGTGAAAAATAAGGGTGGATAATTTCTGAGTCGAAGATAATAGAGTTCTTGTTAGAAAACCTAATTGGAGAATAAAAGTCAATGGGCCTAATTGATAGGATTTTGTGGGTAGGATCCGCTGAAAACCCTCAGGAGACAACACTCGTCCTACTAGGGACACCTAGAGGTTTAACGGCTTGTTGCACGAGCTCAGTGCGATCGCGTTTCCCTGCGAAAGTGAGGTTAGGATTTTGTTGAGAATAAAACTAGGTTTGCTCGAGGACGAGCAAAAGATAAGTTTGGGGGTATTTGTTCATACCATAATTTTGCATTATTTTATTCCCCATTCTTACTCAGTTTACAAATAAACATGTGCTTTTGACCCATGTATGCTACATTGTAACGTTTTAAAAATAATTAAATAAATAATTAAATAAACAAAATCGTTTAAGTGAATTTTCTGATTTTCGGCAAAATTAGCAGTCTTTTCCGTAAAATGTCAAAATAGGTATTTTTCATTATAGGCCTAATTATACAAAATTTAGATAAGATATTACTATAAATTGGTCGCTAAAATATCACTTAAAATTTTCTAGTTAATTAAAAAAAAATTTCTTAATTAATTATTTTTAATATTATTTTAAGCTTTTAAAAATACATTTAATTAGTGATAAATACAAATTTAATTGGGTAAATTACATAATTAGGAACCATTATAAACTAAAGTTAAGTGTAACAAAATTTTTAACAAAACATTTCAAGTTTAATAGTTTATGGTAAAAGGGGTTTGAAAAATGGAAAGAAAAAGGGGTTTTTTTGAAAAGTTTTGATGTAACATGCATTAATTGACCTTAGATGATATTTTCTTGTGGAAATTTCCACACAATTCTCTCATTTCATCCCTCCTACAACTTGGCCGAGCTACCCTCCAACAGCCCCCATTTTCCCCTCATTTTCTTTCTTTAAAAATTCATGAAAAAGTGCACAAAATCCACCGAAATCAACAAATTTCTTCACAAATTCAAACCACAATCCTATTCCACCTCTTTACAAACCCTAAATTGTTTAAAACAAGGTGAAAGGAGGCATCTTTCAAGGTCAAGTGCAAGCTAGGGTTCAACTTGTAAGGTATAAATTCTAATCTAGTTGTTAATTGTAGTTTAAATTGCTAGATTAAAAAGTTTTAGTGTGTTATTTGGTTATAAATTCTTATTTATGAAATTCTAGAATTAGGGTTGTGATCTAATTAGGGTTTTCATTTGTGGGTATTGGTCTAAATTTGTAGTTTAACATATTAGGAAATGTCAAACCTAATCTAGTAGCAAAATTGATAGTTGTTGAATTTTAATTGTTTTAATTAGGTTCTTGTTACAAACTAGATTTCTACAAAACATAAAAATATGTTAGATAAAATTATAATTAGGGTTTTTATTATTAGAATGTGGTATTAGTGTGTAGATTAACATATTAAATGAGCGTGAAACATAAACTAGTTGTAATCGCTAGCTTTCACTTTAAAAATTGTCATAATATTGCTATTTTGTTTAACTAGGTTTTGAAAATATATTTAAAATAAGGGATTAAAAATAAAGTTAGGGTTTTAGAACATCCTTAAGGTTTCAAGGAGTTGTTTAACGATTTAAAATATGCAAAATCAAGTTTGGAAGTGAAATTGTGGAATTTTGCTTAAAAATACCGAAATCGGGCAAGTTTACAAACTAGAATTTCAATTTAATACAATTTAGGCTGTTAAAAATATAGTAATGGTTTATATAAGCTAGTTATGCTATTTAATGAGTATTATGACCATTAGTTTAATTTAAACATCGAGTTTTGAAGTAAAACGGTAAATTGGCGTTTTCAGATTTTTACGAAATCGGACGATTTGATCGATTGTAGGGTTTCGATGAATTAAATCATGTTTTATATTATAAGTAATGAGTTTTAAAACTATGAGTTGTTTGTTGGTGTTTTATCTCGATCAATCGGCATTTGTACGCCGATATCGAGCGATATTTGGTTCTTTTGCATGAGCGGGTCATAGGTTTTAACCTATGCGCGTTTCGTGCGTCATTTCGGTTCTGTCCGTGATTCAGTTTACGATATTATATGTGTTTGCATATAGGTACCCCTCATGTGGATTTCGGACGATGAAGAAGAAGATGGCGACACCGTCTTCGGCAGACATGGACCAGGTGAGTAGATGTATATCTACGGGGGAAGTCGGGTGGATGGCGTTTAGCACCCCCGCAAACGTAGAATAGGTATATTACTTATTGTCATTAGGAAGCCAGACGTGACCGTAGAATTTCGGTGAGTAGGACCCTAGTAATGACCTTAGGTTGGACTAGATTGATTTAGAAAGAGCTTACCCGAGGATGAATATCTTGGAGGAGATTCGTAGGTTTCAGGTAGATACACACACACGCACACACAGAAGTCGACGTGGTGTATATGTGTATGTATATATATATAGGACTAGGTGTAGGTATATATATATATATATATATATATATATATATATATATATATATACACAACACGTATATGTGATACAAGGATGTGATATGATACACGGGGATGAAACAATATAACTGGGCTTGATGCCGTGATTCTTGGCTATACGGTCGTGTTATGATGTAGCGGATCATTAAAAAATGAGATAATGAATAGGTATACATAAATAAAAATGGGTGGTGATGATATTGAGGTACATGTGACTCTAAAATAGAATCCGGACCGTAACCTGTGCCTGAAATTACGATATGATATATGTGTGACTTGATTACGATATCATATAGGTGTGACTTGATTACGATATCATATAGGTGTGACTTGATTACGATATGATATAAGTGTGACTTAATCACAATATGATACATGTGACATGATATTTCTGAGGATAAATTAACGATGTATATTTATGCTGGCAATGATATATGATCGATGCATGCAATTACAGTACAGTACCTTGATCATGACATGATTTGATGATGATATTATATGAATGATGAGACACGTAGGTGATACTTGACCCGTACCCCGATATTGGGATGCCGTACGATGGATTTTACCGTACGAGGCATAGATGTGATGATTGATCCGCACTCTTGATTTGAGGAAGCCGTACTACGTACGTGACGCTATTGAGGCTGGATCGCCGACTATTAGAGATATGGACTCAGACCTTAGGTGGACTCTTATTTCTTATCGACTAGTTTCTTAGGTTTAGTTCCTTAGGAGGTTAGATAGATACTAATTTAGGCTCGAGTTATGTAGTTGTAGTTAGACATGTATATTACAAATGAGTGGTTATGCACATCTGTCTTTACATTCAGACCGTAATCATCATGTTGAATGTTCATACATATGTTTCTCTAATCAGTATGAAACTCTTCCTGTTAGGACACCAGCACTATTACCGATGATGCGCATATTCCACGCACACTTATTGCCGGCTCACACACATCATCATCGGTAATTGCTATGTCACGTATACTTTAGAATATATTATCTTTTATTGATAGAATCAGCTAGAGACTTGATCAATATAATATTGTGATTACTCTCAGATGTTAGTCTAGACATTGCATTTATTACATAGACATGTCATGCATTCACATTTTCATGTTATCATGCAGTATTGTGGGGATTATGCCGATACTTATCATTTTCTTACTCATGATATTGGGATTTTGGATTTCTATGAGATTTCTGGATTTTTGGGGAAAACCGCAAGAATATATATAAAAACTTCTCTCTCTCCTCTTCTCTTTTTAAAATATAAGTTGCGGTTTTCTCATGATGTATATGTCGTCCACCATGAGATTTCATATTTTCTGTTGGATTTCGAGACCCGATTCGAGGAGTGGATGAACCGTCTCAGGTACATGGTGGGCCCGGTATGGTACCCCGGGGCAAGAAGATCGAGTTGTAGACGATGAGCCTGGCAGGGGAAGGCTACCTACCGGTGATGTCTGGCGCGGCGGATATCCAGAGGATACCGACCGTTGTCGTGAGATTTGATGATATGGGCCGATCCGGACTGACGGAGCCCGAGATATTGAGACTATGAGGTATTGAGACTTGAGATTTACATGTTTTGTGTCGATACTTGACACGGATTTCCATGGATTTCATCGATGATATTCAGATTTCTATACAAATTACCATGATAAAAGTTAAAGATTTCTTATACAGATATATCCAGATTTCAGGACTGATTGTTTTACATTCATGGTGCATGCATACTCATTCACATGACATATTATTATTTGAGGCACTGACACGAGCACGGAGCATTTGCACTTACACGTAGTTTATTACCCTGTCTTTACTTGATGACTAGTAGTATATTAGTATATTATATGATCTAGGACAACGTCGTGCATTCGATTTCTTTTCGTAGATGTCTTCTACTCACGAGTTGACAACTCACCCCCGTTGTGCCAAATTTTATTACAGGTTCGATGTACAGGTTTCCTTGGCAGCTTACTGGCACATCATTTCATTCAGGGTGATTTGCACGGTAGGTTGGTTCACTTGTATCTGGACCGCCGTTGTACTTTTAATTATTGCATTTGTATCTAGTAAGCTCCATCAACCAAACTTGTATTACTTGATAGTTTACTGGACCAGTTATTTATTTCGACCTTAGAGTCGCGCTTGTATTATTATGATATCTGGTGGATTTGTTTTCTTTTGAGTTTTGAGCCTCGCCCTTTGGCGTTGTATACTTTTGTGCATTGGTGTGGTTGTTTCCGCCTTTTGGCGTAGAGCTAGCTCCCGTTTGGGGATGCTTTTTATTGTTTATATGTATTTATGCTTGTTGTACCCGTTTGGGACCAGTTTTTACAAAGGAGACTCTGCCGAAATTTTTAAGAAATTTGGTCTTGCTTTTAAACTTGTTTTCCTATATGTTTTCCTTTACTTCTTCTTTTATATGGTTTAGATTTCTGGGCTTCGGCTTACTTAGATTACGTTGCGCCTCTAGACGCTTCGTAATTTAAGTGCCGGTCACGTTCCGTACCTTCGGGTCGTGACATACATAGTTGCAGGTTACAGGTTCTTGGAACAAAAAGAGTAAAATTGATGAAAAAGATGATAAAAGTGAGACTACGACCGATAAATGGTGGAATCTTGATCGTGCCTACATTTTGAGGAACATTGAAGATTAATGAACAAATTCACAAAGCATAAAGGGAGTACAAGATTCAAGATTTCGACACGAAGCAAAGGGTAAAAGTCTACTACATTATTCACAGTGGAAATCTGGAAGAGAACCAGAAGATATTATGAAGAACAAAGTGATGAAAACAGATGTTAAAAGTAACCTGAAGCAACAGAAGAAGATGCAGCCCACAAGCCCACTACTTGGCCGTGGAACCGCGGCCAAACCATGCTCTTGGCCGCGGATCCGCGGCCGCGTATCGCCCGTGTTGGTGCGAAATTCTTGTGAAGTCTGGCGGCGTGTTGACTAGTCTTTTCTTAGGGGGTAAACTTGTAATTGCAGATTTGAGTCGATTGTAAATCTAGGATTTCTATGAATCTATAAATAGAAGCCCTAAAACCTTTTTTAGGTTATGCCTCTTCTTGTGCCTCATTGTAAATCTCAAAATTCAGAATTCAATTCTTGAAAAGTATGAAGAGTACATCAAATTAGAGTAAGTTTTCAATTCTTGCCCTAGTTAAATTTATTTTCCTGCCCTAGTATAGATTTATTTTCCTGCCCTAGTATAGATTTATTTTCCTGCCCTAGCATAGATCTTTCATTCTATGCCCTAGTTAGATAGTTAAATCATGTCTTTTAATTCCCTAATGAGTGAGTAGTCTCCTCGCTTGTTAGGGTTAGATTTGGGGAAGGCTTGAGAGATGAAGATCTCTCACCCTTTTCTTGCCCACCACACGTTTTTATAGGACTCCATGCATACATGCACACACCGCTCCCTGCGGCACCCTATCCCACGAGGTAGAGGTGATACCGTAGTATAAAGGACCGGTTGAGCATGTTTTCCATGGAGGTTAGGGTAAGAATTAAGAAAGGAAGGACAAGAACCTAGAGGAAGAAACACCGTTTCTTCCCGATGGTACTAATCCCTTTTATTAATTGTTACCATAACACCTAAAGAGATCTAATTTAGGGCATTGAAAGCGGTGGGAAATCTTTGACTGTCCAAACCTAACCTAAATCTAACCCTAGCAAGATGTTAATCCTAGTTTAGATCAACTTAGTTTTTAGATTTAATCAATCCGACAACAATCGGAATTAACTCGTTAGAACAATTAGGAAATACATAAAATCCCTATAGACCGACCCGTACTCACTGGCTAGCTACCAAGCGACGCCGTTTTTGATTGCGGTTATAAATTATTCTTTGAGATCAAATCAGCCATTAATCAAGAATATATCTATAGTACTCCTAAAAGCAAATTGGAGAAGTTTTCGCTGGTTTTTCATACCAAAACATTATTCATACAACTAAATCCTGGTCCCAGCATATTCAAATCCAGTATGATATCTTTTTTTTTATATATTTAGCATATATTATTAAGAAAATCTTTTCATATCTTTTTTTTAATTTTTTATCATAATTTGCTAATTTAGCATCGGTTATTTAAAAAAATCATTTCATATCTTCCTTTTTAAGTTTTTAACATAATTTGCTAATTTAACTTTTATGCAAATCAAATTTTTTTTATCTTCTTTTATATATTTAGCTCTCTCTATATATTATATGAAGAAGATTTCATACCAAAATTATATTTTGATTTTATAAAAAAGTTTGATTTGATTTTATATCACAAATTTGATTTCCATAAAACTTAAATTAGCAAATTATGATGAAATTTTTAAAAAAAGATATGAGCAAATTTAAAAATTAGTTAATATATATACTCTCTCTATAGTATATGAAAAAGATTTTATTGAATTTATTTAAAAAATCTGATTTGATCAAATTTATAAAACCATCCTCAAAGCAAATAGAATACATATTAAAATCCTGATCTTTCTAGCACATTAAAATTCAGTCGAAGATTGAGAACGGAATGTTAAAATTAATAGAGGCTTTGAGGAGTGTTTGCACAAAAAAGTGGGATCCGGTTGGGCGGGCCGAATGAAGCAGGGTAAAGAAAGGATAGTTCGGCCCAAACCATTTGAGGCCGAATCGGTTACTTAAGGAACCAATTTGAGACAGTCAAGGATGATACGAAAGATTAGAATGGGGTCACATGAGAGATTTGCAATCAATTATAAGCTGATGTTTGCGAAACTTAAGCACCAAGCAATAGTGTGACCAGTATCCGAATCGAAGAGAATTTAGGGTTTTGAACTACCTCCTAACAAACCCTAGTTCTTTAAAATTCAAAGTCTACTATGAAGAATCAATATCTCTCAGTCAATTAACTGATTATCAATTTTTCTAGTTCTAGACCTTCTCAGCCACCCTACCTTAGATCATATAACTTAGATTCCGGTGACTAACGCCATCTTCATCGAGGTCCCGTCGAGACTTGAGATGACCAGCCTTCCTCGATCAGGTACGCCTCCACATTCCTTTAGATCTACAGAAAGCAAAGCATGCATATGAAGGAACGCCCCTTGGCCCTCCATTCAGTGTGCCAGCAACCATATAGCATCGATTGGAGCATGGCTGAGGGCGTCAACGGCCGGATCAGGGCTGTTATTATGGCTACGAGAGGTTCAGACGCCCATCCCTACTCTCGTAACGTGATAATAGAACTGATCTTGTCCTCCGATCGAATAAAGCTTGGTGATCATAACACAGGGGATTTAAACGTCTCTTCCTGTCCTTGCGCTGCGATTCTGGGATTGGTCTCGTTCTAGGAAAGGCAATCGGCCCTTCACTCGGTAGAGTAATAAATGACAGCGCGATTAAGACGTCCATTCCTATGTTAGGGTATTGAGAGCAGGCCGAGCGGTGTGGCCAATGAATCATGATTTGGCTTGAGGCTCGATGTATAGGAGATTTAGATGCTCGTCCCTGCTCTTGCACTCGGTCTTCAAGGCGAGGTCAAGATCTAAGGGTTTAAGAGTTTGTTTTTATTATCAGATCATATATAACTGTAACCTAATTTTTATCAATAATATGATGGTTGAATGACTATTATCTTTGTTGTGTCATTTATAAATTTTTGTCCATGCAACCAAGGGGTCTATTTCTATTTATTTAAGAAAGAATGTTCTCCCCTTCTTCTAACGACGGTGTAAGTCTACGGTAGCGCCCCGGCCGTCTGTCCGAGGACAAAATGCGGAAACAAAAACTTTTCTTTAACTAGAAACTGGCGCTACCGCGGACTATAAACCCGGATCGGACCATTAACCTACTACTAGCTAACTGGAGAAAGGGTAGAGAGCTATACCGAGCGATCCGGGTCCTTCGGTCTTCGGCCTCCATCCCAAGCTCCTCGCGGCATCTCCTGTCTTGTTCTCCTCGTCGGAAAGGGCACCACATCGAGAAGTCTTTTTACGGGCTCCTACCTCTGAACCGAGGCAACTTAGACACGAAGTTGGCAAGCCGACGTGTCCAAGATTGCTGTAGACTGAGTATAGAATGCTATGTCTCGAGGGGTTATGAAGTTGCCATTTTTGGATGGAGGAATGAACTATCAAAAATGGAGCTATGGAGTTTTGTGGCAACCAAATGAGAATGAATATTTTCCCCACACAAAAAGGAATCCTCTCCCTCTCAAAATGTGGTCGGCCATGTATATGGAGAAGGGAAAAACATTGAAGGAAGGTGAGTGTAGGAAAAAGGCAAGAGGTGATCATAAGCCAAAAGCAAACCTCACTTCATCATCATAACCAATCCAATCTCCATCAATTCAAATAGCAAGTAATGATGGACCAAAAAATAATCATAAGAGGCTAGAACCATCATAAACCCTCCACCACAAAAAACACCCTCTATTTTGCTAATTTGCACATTTGCAAATAAGCCCCTCACATCAATTTTCAGCCAAAGAAAGAAAGAAAAGAAAATGGCCAAAACGGAATGCAAACTGCCAACTTCAAAAAATGATCCGGTAATAAATTACAGGAAAACCCCGCGACTGTATATGCATACCCGCATTTGTATTCCGACCGAATACAAATGCAATGAGACAAAATCTACACCGTATAATACTAGGATCCGGCTTAAACCAAAGCCCGCTAGTATTATCCGTCCGAAACATGACACGTGCACAAATGCACGCGTACGTTCGAATCCTGCCATAAATCCATACGGCCTCTACAGCATTTCGCCCGAAACTTGAGAAACTGTCTGTGGGGGACTCTAAAGACTCGTCAATACCTTGGCTGTGGATTTAACCACTAGCACGTCAGAGGTATTAGCCGTACGTAACGGGCTACCAGGTATTGACCACAAGGGAGGTCGATGAGCGAACTCATCCTGACACCCTACTGAGCCTGTCAGTGACAATATCCGTACAGTCCGGTCCGTTCGTTTATGAGCATCGCTTGTCGGGTCTAGGGGGTTGGTAAAAGTCAGACCCCCAAAAGCGGTACAAGTCGTGTCGGAGTGTAGCCCAGAACACCCTGAGATACTACTGGAATACCTACCAGTAAATCTCCTGCCTTGGCCAAGGACTTCGTGTAATGGCTCTCCTAGACACAGCGCGACCTCACCCCCAATACCGGGAGAGACGAACCCCTGCAGATCCGCTCACTGCCTCCATGTGGCTCGGGACTGTACCCAACTAAAACCTGTTTGCACGACTCCTTTGAGCCGTGGTAGGGTAGTAATCAAAGTACAGTGGGAACTCATACGAGACAAATGACGATCTCAGGTCGATGAACTAACCTGTACACATGTCACCAGGGAACTGCTATCTGACGTCAGGTATAAAACCCACTAGCATGTTCCCGGCGAGTCCTGTCCGATGTACTCATAACCCAATGAGCACCTGTATACATCTTAGGTGAACTAACTGACACCAGTGGCTTGTGAGACCGGCCACCGCCCCTCGTCGGGGTCTCAACTGTATACACTAGTTTACTCTGGAGTATCGATGCCCTGTCTCGAAAACTCCCATGACTAGGGACCTTTTTAAGGATATGCTTATAGACCCCAGCTCCCACGTATATGATTGCCATCATACTGCTGGCCGTCAAGCAAGAATACTAAGGGCTCTATCAACGCGCAATAGTGACCTGTAAGGTCACTTAAAGCAGTACACGATGATAAAGATAAACCAGATAGCATACTATCATCTTGAGTAAGACTGTCCTACCGGTATATGTCCTCCCTCAATCATTGCAATCACGTGCCTGTGATCCAATAATTGACTCTGAAGGCACTATATCCAACAGACGGCCCATCCATCGAGAGAGATAGTGTCGCGCTAATTATTTTTGTCTCTAGTGCAGATATAATTTTAGAGCGAACTCCTTTTTGGCACGCCCGGTGGGACCCCGCTGTTTTATGGTACAGACCCGATCCGATATCAGCAAAGATCCTGATTTCCGGCACTTGTCATTAGCAGAAAGGACCACGCAGCGGAAAATCAAGTGATCAGAAAATATGAGTGACGGCAGTGACAACCAAAATCTAAATGAAGCACTTCCGAATGAAGGTGACTTAGTTGCGTCGAAGAGGGCTTCAAATTCGGTGAACCCTCTGCCGCACAATAATGACCCACCAACGAATCTCACCTATAGCGAACTGCTCGAGGGGATTAATCGACGAATGACCAGATGGCGGCTGCTTTTGGTTGCTAGATGATGGAAGTGAATCTGCAAGCCTTCCAAGATTTACCAGCAATGTTGATCCAGGCGCAACAACCTTTGTAGGAAGCAATGAACGCGACCAACAAAAGTTCTAACCAAATGGCTGCAGTTATGGATAGGTTAGCGGCAGTCGCTAGATCTTGGGGAAACAATCCACGGTATTTTGGTGTGCCGAATCTAGCGGATCCTACTGCCGGTTCCACTCTAAATGCCCTAAATAACAACCTCGGTGAGCATGTGCAATGTAACACCACCACACCGGGAAATCCCCCGTTCCAGGAGCCAAACCACACTTACCCGAATCAGAATCATGGGGGCAATGTTGTTCCCCTGCCCGTGTTCCAACCTACTGCTCCAAACCAAACCGGGGCGAGGCCAGACGGCAGATACGGACTACCTCCTAAAGGCTAGACCTGGTACGCACCTACAGGCGACCAGAATTTTGACCGACAAGACAGCAATATGCTAGCCCGGGGACCGTTTAACGCGTCGGCCACCGAGTTTGGATGGTTCGATGATGATTATGATCATAATGAAGAACCAGTGTATCGCCCTCAGCCGAACCGTCAAGCTTTCCCCAATCCTCCTCAGCCGCGGATAGAGAACCATGGGAGTGTTATAGAAAGCCTTATCGGGATCACTCTGATCAGACATATGAATATCCGAAGGGTTTCAAAGTCCCCGATTTCATATTATTCTCAGAAGAAAATGGCCGATGAGCACATTGCTAGATTCACCATCCAGTGAAGGAGGCCGGCAGTTTGGTATGTACAAGCTCTGATTGTTCGGTGGATCTTTCATCGGGGTAGCATTCGAATGGTATCGGAATTTGGCCATCTATCCAAGACTATGGAGCAAAGTTTCAGAGCCCATTTTATCACAGTCATTGTCAATGTGGAGGTGGCAGATATCGCTAGAATATACCA
The DNA here is from genome assembly GCA_030015575.1 of Agapanthus africanus. Classification (NCBI taxonomy): domain Eukaryota; kingdom Viridiplantae; phylum Streptophyta; class Magnoliopsida; order Asparagales; family Amaryllidaceae; genus Agapanthus; species Agapanthus africanus. The sequence continues at coordinate 831,753,829 of JASDDO010000019.1, forward strand.
GAAGAACAACGAGCCATTAGAGGAATTCGTTCTCCGAATGTTGACGGCTAACAACAAGTGTCGAGCGGCCTTACACGACAGGGAATATGTGAAGAAGGCACAAAGAAACTTGCTCCACGATAACAGGAAGCACTTCACGGATATGAAGTTTGAAAATTTGAATGATTTAATGAATCATGTGGCACCTTATGAACGGATGACTCGTAATAAAGACACGAAAAGAAATTCCTCAAAAAATTCCGGGATCAAAAACAAGTTTAGCGTGAGCATCGACGAGATCCAAGAAGGAGAGGAAGTCGATCTTAACGTCGAGATCGAAACTAACGTCGGTATTACAGAGTTCCTTGTAACGACTCAAATTTTACTATACGAAAATTTTCAAGTTAATGTACAGAATAGAGTTGTAAGCCTAGGCACAAGTTATAAATTTAATTTGTTTAAGAACAATAAGAAAAAACTTGTAGCTCACTAGTAAAGCCCCTGCATTGCTGTGCCATAGCCCTTGTGTTCGAATCCCATCAGCCACATATATTTTTTCTTGATTTTTCTTTTAAATTTTTTGAAGCCTAAAAGTTTACACGTGCAATACACGTAAAATGAAAAGTCACAGAAAATCAAACATGTGCTGAATGTTATATAAACCGACATGGACACGTGGCATCGATCCAGAGCCCCGCCCCCTACACTTGGCTGGCGAGATGGCCCACAAGACTGGCGCCGCCGGGCTTCCCCATAGGTAATGCCCCAAACTCTGCACACTAATCGTTTGGCCTACCCCCACTACCCCAGTACTGCTTGATTTCTCTGTAAATTAATAGAGAGATTAAAATCACCCATTGATCCAAACTTTAATACATTTTAGTTCTCTCTTCAATTTTCAAAACCCTAATTTTACACTATAAATACAATCCCATACCTTAACCCTCTTCATTCTGAAATCTATTATCGAAAATCCTCAAAATTTTCCAAGTTAAAGAAGAGTACAAGTGAAGTTAGCACTAGGTTAAGTTCCGGCGAGGATTCGAGACGATTCCGTTGACCCCGCGACTCCACGAAGCCACCAACCTTTTTCTAAACCTCCCCTCGCTTCTCTAAACTTGTAAGTCCCCTATCTTCTTCTCTCTTCCTAATTTAAAAGTTCTCTTTTCAAAAATCGTCGGAAGTGGGGTTATTCCGACATCCGATTCTAAACTTGTTAAAATCACGATCTTTCTTAATAACCAATCATCCATATCATTATATCTTGCTTAATAATCATGAAACAAATATTGAGAACAAGTTTCATCTTAACATACCATGTTATGTAACTTCTATTTGCATTTTTTGTTTAAATATCACAAACTTTACATATGACATCTTTTAATTACATTAGCTTAGCATACCTTTAGAAAACCTCACGAGAAAATAACCTACCTCTCACATACACATATCTTGACATAGCACGATTCGCTTGAAAACAATATCTTGTGGCAAATACGACTTTTCAAATAAATACCTTAAACTATTAAAAACCGTATTTCTTTAAATTGTGTGATTACATTCCTTATGATTATTCCTCTACAACCCATTTTGGGAAACCCGGTCGGGATGGGGCGGGTTATCGCACATCCTTGGGATTAGTAGAGCGAGATGCAGACCTCCTCACGGAGCATATGATCTCGATGGAATTTTTATATAATTTTTAACAAAAACTAGGATTTCTATTAAATAATAAAAAGTTATCTTTCAATAAATATATAAATATTATCAAAACACATATTTTTAAGATATTATTAAATTCCACATTTTCCAAACAAAATAAAAGAATAACAAGTTCCATGGAAATACAATCAAGAATCCATACAAATCAACTTTGCACAAAATACCATGAACTATTCAAGCTGGGTATTTATTCACTAGAATACCTCACTTTTAAAAATTACATCCATGAAAAGCCTAAATACGATAAATAAATACTTGAGGTTTATTTTGAAAGTATACTAAAAATATTTTTCATAAACCCCCTTCAAGTTATATTAAATTTACATTAAGGACCCTAGTAAATATAAGTTTAAGCGGGACCAATTCTCTTGAGCCTCAGGGAGACGGAGAAAGTGGGTGCTTTCCTATTTAAGGTAGAAAACTAAAACTGGGTTATCAATGTTAATTGTCTTGGAAAAAGACACAAATCCTGCCGTCCATGTGTAGCAGTTACCGATAACTCCTAAACCTAATTCAGGACATAAATCTGTTTAAGTGTCTGACTCAATCTGAGTCTCAGTCTAATATGAATACAATGCAAACATGAATCCAACCATATATCCAATTCAACACGAATCCAATGTATCAAACATGAACACTTGAACTTGAACATGAATACCGAACAATACGAACATGCAACATGACTTGACCTGACTGAACCAAGGCTATATCTTGAACTTGACTATATGACTATCCGTTTACATCCGAACTGTTTACATGAACAACTTATACCATGGTTTCGGCAAGTCTTATACTACAACTCATTATAATCAACACAATATAAATTACGGGGTTTTTAACAGGGTAGATTGGTACGGAACGTATTTGAAGTGGAATGAGACGGTCACTATAATACACCTAACCTGAATATCCGTGCCATTGTCCCGTGGGTTTAACGGGGCCTTGTACTCCATATGCTTTAGTCCACGGAGCAAGTTGGACTCCTCTCGTATACACTGATACATTCTGTACCAAGCTACAAATAACTACGTTAGTATAACAAAAATAGATAAATTATCAGATCTATTCCTTTTACTTGATCTATCTCTGTTTTGGGACTTACCGAGCGATTATTCGCTTACGACATTACCATCTCTTCTTTCTTTGGAATGTTGTCAGGAGGACTCGACTCTCAGAAGATCGAGCCTAGTCAGGAAGATTTGGAGCAGTTTGCAGAGGAGCCAGAGTTCTAGTTCTTACTTGTACTTACTTTTCTTTTCGGTTCATATGCCATTGTTTAGGCATCACTTTCCATTATTGTATTTCACTTTCCAGTTGCATGTAAAGAATAAATATAAATAAAAAGTTGTTGTTTCATTATATCTCTTGCCATTCTTGTGTTTTACTTTTATATTTCTTATTTACGCTTAACGTGTTTACTTCTGAGTAAATACGTCGCGGCCTCGCCATGTCTACTTCCCCGTATATTGGGAAGCGAGACATGACAGATTTTGTTGGCGGCCCATGCAGGTCAGTTTTGCATAGAAACCTAAGCAATATAACATAAGAATTATAAGAATCAACAACTAAAAAACATTCTTTACATATCAATTCCTTGAATATATTCAAACCCTATTTTTCTTTTAAGGTTATGGATTCTCCAAACAATACGAGCACTTACGTTAATGGCAACACCCCACCACCACCACCACCTCTACCACTCACACCAACCGTAATAACTCCGATCAACGAGCAGACGGTTTTGCATGAGACAATCAAGAGCTTCTTAGAAGGACAGCAACAACAGACTGCTATCCTATTGCACCATCCAGAAGCTGAGGCACCTGGTGTGAAATAATTCCGGGCACTGCACCCTAAACAGTTCTCTGGAAAAGAGAGCCCCGTGGAGGCAGAAGAATGGGCTCAGTCCATCGAAGACGATCTGGCAGCAGCACAAGTGCCAGAGATTTCTTGGGTAAGAGTTGCAAAGCTGCAACTCACAGATAACGCCAAAGTATGGTGGAAGGCGGAAGAAAGCCGTCTTGCCCAGCCAATTGAATGGAAGACATTTCGCGATATGTTCGACGCGAAATATTTTCCCGAGACTGCCCATTTTGACATGGAGCAGCAATTCATTCACCTGCAACAAGGTTCGATGTGGACCAAATCTATGGATGAGTATGATGCTGAGTTCACCATGCTTAGCATGTAAGACTGTAAGTCGATGTACTACACCCCACGACTTGCGGGGAGACAGAAATTTAAAAAACGATCTTGTTCTATGCAATAACATCGACTAACCGCAAGAATTGGTGCTAAACGATAACTAACAATAACATAGGAGTTCTAAACTACTATGTGAAGTGATTATATCTAATGAACCGTGTCCTTCGTCTTTTCGTTTGGTACCTCCTCCTCGGCCTTCTCCAAGTAGTAGACGATCCACCCGAGAGCTATACTTCAAGCTTCACCTCAAACTAGAGGTAACTAGGTTTCTTAAAGTGCTAATCTAAGTAACCTAGATGATATAGAGTTGGGTTATGGATTAAGTAGTCTAATCTAATCCTTGATCTCAACACATGAGAGGGGAGGATTAGGGTTTGAAGAGAGAGAGAGCTTGAGGAGAGAGAAGGTGAGCATGAGAATGAGAATGAGATAATGATGTATCATGATATATATGAAGCATTATCATTTATCCAATAAATAGAAAATAGGATTTAACAACCATGCTTCATAAATACAAATGGGTGATTCATCTCCATGAGTCATTAAGCATTTATGATGCGTTAATGACATGGATGAATCACACAAATGACTCACTAATCTCATTTAATGCATATGCCACCTAAACCCCCAAGTCACCATCTTCTAGAACCTTCTCATGAAATTACGAGAACACCCCTCCTATCCGTGAAAACACGGAAAAACTTTAGACTGTATAAATCCAATATTCCGATACTAGAATCTGGCTTAAACCAAAGCCGACTAGTAAAAACTGTCCGAAAGTCATACGTGCGTAAACACACGTATGCGTCCGAACCCTTGTCGTAAAACCATACGACCTCTATATCGTTTCGCCTGGAGCAGGGAAACTCTCTGTGTAGGACTCTAATGACTCGACTACTACGCTGGCAGTGGGTTTAACCACAGACCGCAAGCGGCACTAGCTGTACGTAACGGTCCCCAGGTAAATGTCGATAAGAAGGCTGATGAGGAAACCCATCCGAACTCCTACTGAGCCTGATGTGACAATCTCCGTACAGTCCGGTCTGTTCGTCTAAGACTATCGCATATCGGGCTTAGGGGGCGGCAAGCGTCAGTCCCCTAATAGCGGTATAAGTCGTGTCGGAGCGTAGCCTATTACACCCTGAGAAACTACTGGAACCTACCAGTAAATCTCGCTTGCCCTGGTCAGGGACTTTGCGTAATGGCTCTCTGACACAGCGCGATATCAACTCCCAATACCGGAAGAGACGAATCCTGTCTAACTGCCACTGCCTCCAAGTGCTCGGGACTACACCCAATTGCTACATGTTTGCACGACTCCTTTGAGCCGTGGTAGGGTAGCAATCTAAGAACAGTGGGACACGCTCGAGGTGAAGTAGCAGTGTCAAGTCTGCGGACTATGCTGTACTCATGTCACCTGGGAACTGTTAACTGACGACTGGTATAAAACCCAACCAACAGTTCCCTTGCGAGTCCTGTCCGGTATACCCGTAACCCAACGAGCACCTGTATACTATCTCCAGTACGTCGTACTGACGGCTGTGGGACAGACCATCTCCCCAACTGGGATGAGAAGCGTACACACTAGTCTACTCCGGAGTATCGATACCCTGTCTCGATAATCCAATGACTAGGGACCTGAAAATGATGTGCTTGTAGACTACCCAGCCCCTACTAGTGTGACTGCCATCACAACGCTGGTAGTCAAGCAAGATCTTAAGAGCTCTATCAATACGTATACTCACATATCAAGATAGAAAAACCAAGTAGCATACTACCATGTTTAGCAAGACTATTATATACATGTGAATATCCCAAGCTTCCATTAAGTAATATACAAACTAGTATGATACAATAATGGCCCCTAGGGCATATACACTAAGAATCTCCCACTTGCACTAGGGCCATGTACTGGCGTATCGAAGACCGATGATCTCGAGTAGCCTCTCGAACTGAATCTGAGGTAGGACCTTCGTGAATGGATCCGCAATGTTCTCTTCAGAAGCAACTCTCCGAACCTCGATCTCCCGACGATCAATGATCTCCCTGATCAGGTGATACCGCCTTAAGATGTGTCTGGACTTCTGATGGGACCTTGGTTCCTTCGCTAAAACTATAGCTCCGTTGTTGTCGCAATACAGAGGTATTGGATCAACTATGGTAGGAACCACCTGAAGTTCTGTTAGGAACCACCTGAAGTTCTGTTAGGAACTTCTTCATCCAGACCGCTTCTTTTGCGGCATCACAAGCAGCAATATACTCCGCTTCCATCGTCGAGTCAGCAACGGTGTCCTGCTTAGAGCTCTTCCAGCACACCGCCCCTCCATTGAGGGTAAAGACATAACCCGACATGGTCTTGGAATCGTCCTTATCACTCTGGAAGCCGGAATCAGCACATGCCTCTAACTTGAGGTCTTTTCCGCCGTAAACCAAGAACATCTCCTTAGTCCTTCTCAAGTACTTGAGAATGTTCTTTACTGCTATCCAGTGATTCTCCCCTGGGTCCGACTGATACCGGCTTACCACGCTCAGTGCGTAAGCTACATCTGGTCTGGTGCACAACATCGCATACATTATAGAGCCTACTGCAGAAGCGTAGGGTATAATAGACATGCGTTCCCTTTCCAAATCAGTCTTGGGAGACATCTCTTTGGAGAGGGTGATTCCGTGACAAGCCGGTAGATTACCGCGCTTAGAATCTTCCATACTGAATCTTTTCAGGATAGTGTTGATATACCTGGACTGCGAAAGTTCCAACATCCTCTTGGATCTATCACGATAGATCCGGATCTCCAGAATGTAAGAGGCATCACCTAGGTCTTTCATGGAGAACCTGTGTGACAAGAATCTTTTGACAGATTGTAGCATAAGAATGCCATTTCCCATTAATAGAATGTCATCCACGTATAAGACGAGGAATACGACACTTCTGGCTACAACTTTACTATATATACATGGTTCATCTGGATTTTTGATAAAGTCATATTCTTTGACTGTTTCATCAAAACAGATGTTCCAATTCCGCGATACTTGCTTTAGTCCATAAATGGACTTAAGCAACTTGCATACTCTACCGCTGCTCCCACTCTGATTGAAACCTTCTGGCTGATCCATATAGATGCACTCTTCTAAATTACCATTCAGAAAAGTCGTCTTTACGTCCATCTGCTAGATTTCATAATCATGGAAGGCAGCAATAGCAAGAAGGACCCGAATGGATTTGAGCATAGCCACTGGAGAAAAAGTTTCGTCATAGTCCAAACCAGGTCTTTGACGAAAACCCTTTGCAACAAGTCTAGCCTTATAGATTTCCACCTGTCCATCTACACTAATCTTTTTCTTGAAGATTCATTTGCATCCTATGGGTTTTACCCCATCAGGAGCAAAGTCCAAAGTCCATACTTTGTTGGTGTACATGGACTCCATTTCGGTCCGCATTGCATCTAGCCATCGTATCGAGTCACCGCTCTGGATGGCCTGCTGGAAGCTAGTAGGTTCATCTTCATCAATGATGCAATCCTCTCTATCCCCATCTATGAGAAAACCGTAGTATCTCTCAGACGGATGAGACGGCCTACTACTCCTGCGGAGGGGTGCGGGAATGTCCTGTTCTTCTTGAACTTCTAGTTCTACCAAACTTTCAGTAGTAGTTTGTGGTTCTGGAATTTCATCCAGTTCTATTTCGCTCCCACTTGTATCCTTTTCTAAAAAACTGATGTTCTAGAAAATGGGCATTACAAGAAACAAAAACCTTTTGTTCCTCTGCGTAATAGAATAGATATCCCCTGGAGTTCTTTGGATATCCCACAAACTGACATTTTACTGATCGTGCCTCGAGCTTGTCCACATGCTGCTTTTTAACAAAAGCTGTACATCCCCATATCTTTATATACTGAAGATGGGGTTTCTTCCCACTCCACATCTGATATGGCGTGGTAGGCACAGTCTTGGTAGGAACCATGTTTAAAAGATATGCCGCTGATTCTAGAGCATAACCCCAGAAAGATCGCGGTAACTCAGCATTACTCATCATGGATCGTACCATGTCCAATAGGGTTCGATTCCATCTCTCCGATACACCATTATGCTGTGGAGTGTATGGAGGAGTAAGCTGAGAGAGAATTCCTTTCTCTTTTAGGTAACCTAGGAACTTGGCACTTAAGTATTCACCACCTCGATCAGATCTTAGTGTCTTAATACTTTTGCCGGTTTGGTTTTCTACTTCATTTTTATACTCCTGGAATTTTTCAAAAGCCTCGGATTTATGTTTCATCAGATAAATGAATCCGTACCTTGAATAATCATCCGTAAAAGTAATGAAATAGGAAAAACCACCTCTTGCATGTGTAGACATTGGACCGCATACATCGCTGTGTACGAGCCCTAGGAGCTCGCTCGCTCTTACTCCATGTCCAGTAAATGGAGTCTTTGTCATCTTTCCTTTGAGACATGATTCACAAGTGGCATAAGTTTGATATTCGAACGAGTCCAAATATCCTTCTCTATGTAACTTAGTTAACCTTGTCTCATTGATGTGACATAGTCTACAATGCCATAAGAAAGCCTTATTTAAATCTGGAGACTTTCTTTTTAGTGTGTTCAGGACATTGAAAATCTGGAGTTGGTTTAAGACATATATACCGTTATTCAGTGTACCGGTCCCAATCAAACTATGATTAAGGTGGATGTTAACAACATCGCTTACAAACGTGAAATCATAACCTTTATTTGATAACAAGGAAACTGATATGATATTACACGTTAAACTAGGTACACAAAAACAGTTATGTAAAACCAAAATATGTCCACTCGTCAATCCCAGGTGATAATCCCCGACGGACACAGCTCCCATGCTAGCTTCGTTAGCAACCTTTAGGGTCATATCACCTTCCTTCAGCACCCTACGGTTTCTCAGTGCCTGCAATGAATTGCATATATGAGATCCTGATCCGGTATCCAATACCCAGGAAGTAGAGTTGATTGACAGACAATTCTTAATTATAAACACACCTGAAGTCGAAGCCACAGCTTGCTTCGGTCCCTGGTTCTTGGCGTTCCACGCCTTGCAATCTTTCTTCCAGTGCCCTTTCCTGTGACAATGGAAGCACTCATCCTGGGCCACTACTGGCACTGCAATCTTTTTCTTTCCCTTCCCTCCCACCTTACTAACACCTCCTTTAGGTCTGGTGGCGGCCTTCTTCCTCCTTCCTTTGGCCCTAGCCTTGGACCCGGAAGAAGAAGCACCGCTAACAAACATAGCGGGTGTTTCCCTTCCCTTCTGCAAGGTGCCCTCTGCACTCCTCAACATGTTAAGGAGTTCTGGAAGTTCAACTTCTTTTCTTTGAATGTTGAAATTCAGAATAAACTGGGCGTAGGTGGAAGGAAGGGACTGGAGAATAAGGTCTGTATAGAGCTCATTATCCAAAGTCGTCCCAAGGTCAGCGAGCTCTTCTATATAGCCTATCATCTTTAGGACATGTTCTCCTACCGATGATCCGACGGCCAACCTCGCTCGAAACAAGTTCTTTGAGGTCTCGTATCTTGCTATACGAGATTTCTCTCCATAAAGTTCCTTTGTATGGAGAAATATGGCATCTAATTCCATATCCTCGTGCCTCCTCTGATGTTCATTGTTCATCGAGGCAAGCACGATGCACTTGGCCTTCGCGCAATCATACTCCCAGGTTTTGCGGATTTCCTTATCCGCATTACTGGATTTGGGACCTGGGACTGCAGGTGCCTTAGCGGTGAGGACGTACCCCAATTTGTCATAGGTCAAAGCCATTTTGACATTCCGCAGCCAATCTTTATAGTTTGGCCCTGTCAGTATATTTTTCTCTAAAAGTAACTTAAGTCCAGTCATTTTCAGGGTCGCTGCAATTAGGAGAGAGAGAAGAAAACACTTTAGCATGATGCTCTTGCAAGTTTAGAGTGGTTTTTAGTTTATCTAAACTGGATGGCTCCCACTGTTTCTCGAATCCTTCCCCAAACCATAAAAGAAGAATTAGCCAGGACTATTCTCACCGTACAATACTTGCTTAACCGTTCAGCCAGGCCAGTGTCGATACTTCGAGGGAGGTTTTCCAATGCTTTCGTGAAGTTCCTTAATTAAATAACCTCTTTTCTCTGGGGGCATAGCCCTGCTGACACCTTTCTAGACACCTACTTGGTTTATAGCATTGATTGTTAAGTGACGAATATCCTGATAAGTAGCATATACTCACAGTAGGACCGGGATCCAAATATCATCGTCTGATAAAGCTGAAGGAATCCTACCAACATTCATCAAACTCCAAATGGTATGCATCTCTTTGCAAATTTCAGTTTCTTTAGAAATTCCCGATATAAATTTTTGCCCCATGCTTTTATGACCTTGGCGTTAGGTCAAAATGTCATAAGTCACATGTCAAGTTCTACCCATCATTATCTTGTTAATTTGAACCCATCCGTATATATCCTTGACGTTCGGCCAAAATGATAATACGACTGTCCCAAACTAACTCATCTATCTATGCAACAAATGAATACCCAGCAGCTACCAAACACTATGCCTTGGCGTTAGGTCAAAATACATAGCTTGAATACTACTGAATACTCAAATGAAATGACGGAGGGCTACGAATGGTTTTGGCGAAACCGTGAACGTAGTGAACTTGATATAATCGAAGGAACCTGATAGCTTTTTAAAAGGAGTGGTTAAAGCTCCGCAATTAAAAAATATCTCCTGTTTAAAAAATAACAGAGTGGTTTCTTTTAAATTGTTCCAACGATTAAACTTTGGTTTATTTTCTTTGCATTAATAATAATGCGTCCCATCATTAACCTATCATTGCAGAAAACAACGAAAATACAACGTCCTCTTATGCCATCCGTATTCGCCTCTGGGTCCCGTCATCACCCGTTAGGTTACTTAACTAACGATAGAGCAGGGGCTGGGCTAGCGCGGGTGTAAAACATAAGTGACGTCTAAATAGCTATCATATATAGATATTGCACATTCGTCAGACGCAATAATAGGCATTCCAGATCTCAGATGAATATAATTGGATATACTAGCAATCCGTGTTTGTTTTGAGCCTGCAACGAAAGACGGATTACACAGTTATGATGAATAGCCATTACCCCACCCTAGACCCCTACGGGTACGGCAAACTACCCGCCAAGTACCCGAAGTGAAGCGGTCTCCCTCAACAAAGTGAGTAGGCCACTAAACACTTCAAAGTACCCGGTAGTTTGTGCACCCCACCTTGGGTCTGTCTTAGGAGCAAAAACAGTAAAATGAAATAATACAACGATGGCTACAACCGCAACCTGGATGTGCCCCGCAAAATAATATTACAACAAATTACATTTACATTGAATGAATTAAAATAATAACCCATTACAAAACCCCGGCTAATCATCACAACAGTCCAATACAGTTCATATCCACAAACAGTAAAATTCATTACAGAAATGTGCAACCCCCTGCCAACCGACATACTAGCAGTTAGGGGAGGTTTACGAACACATTATACAATCACAGATATAATCAAATTAGCAAACATCGCAAAATTTCGATCGAGCAAACACTTTAGATTCTACTCCAAAACTTCTCTGTGCACCTGAGATCTTAGCAGAAAATAAAATATCCCAGAAATATCACTGTTAACACATAAGAGTTACTGAAGAAATTTAGGCTGACTCGGCCCCAACTCGGCCGCGGATCCGCGGCGGATCGCATGGATCCGCCGCGGTTCCGCGGTGAGTTAGCCGAGTCACAAGTCCAAATTTCTGCAGTAGCCCTATTATTCCCTGCTTGTTATTCTGCAGGTCCCTGAAAAATTTTTAGGGCCTGTTTTAAATTCGACAGAAACTGTGTTAAATCGATGATTTTTCCGGTTCTTTTTGCGTTCGAAATTCTTACGACTTTGCTAAAGAGTTAATTATTGTTTAGCGAGGCTCTGATACCACTGTAAGTCGATGTACTACACCCCACGACTTGCGGGGAGGCGGAAATTTAAAAAACCATCTTGTTCTATGCAATAACATCGACTAACCGCAAGAATCGGTGCTAAACGATAACTAACAATAACATAGGAGTTCTAAACTACTATGTGAAGTGATTATACCTAATGAACCGTGTCCTTCGTCTTTTCGTTTGGTACCTCCTCCTCGGCCTTCTCCAAGTAGTAGACGATCCACCCGAGAGCTATACTTCAAGCTTCACCTCAAACTAGAGGTAACTAGGTTTCTTAAAGTGCTAATCTAAGTAACCTAGGTGATATAGAGTTGGGTTATGGATTAAGTAGTCTAATCTAATCCTTGATCTCATCACATGAGAGGGGAGGATTAGGGTTTGAAGAGAGAGAGAGCTTGAGGAGAGAGAAGGTGAGCATGAGAATGAGAATGAGATAATGATGTATCATGATATATATGAAGCATTATCATTTATCCAATAAATAGAAAATAGGATTTAACAACCATGCTTCATAAATACAAATGGGTGATTCATCTCTATGAGTCATTAAGCATTTATGATGCATTAATGACATGGATGAATCACACAAATGACTCACTAATCTCATTTAAGCATATGCCACCTAAACCCCCAAGTCACCATCTTCTAGAAGCTTCTCGTGAAATTACGAGAATGCCCCTCCTATCCGTGAAAACACGGAAAAACTTTAGACTGTATAAATCCAATATCCCGATTCTAGAATCTGGCTTAAACCAAAGCCGACTAGTAAAAACTGTTCGAAATTCGTACGTGCGTAAACACACGTATGCGTCCGAACCCTTGTCGTAAAACCATACGACCTCTATATCGTTTCGCCTGGAGCAGGGAAACTCTCTGTGTGGGACTCTAATGACTCGACTACTATGCTGGCAGTGGGTTTAACCACAGACCGCAAGCGGCACTAGCTGTACGTAACGGTCCCCAGGTAGATGTCGATAAGAAGGCCGATGATGAAACCCATCCGAACTCCTACTGAGCCTGATGTGACAATCTCCGTACAGTCCGGTTTGTTCGTCTAAGACTATCGCATATCGGGCCTAGGGGGCGGCAAGCGTCAGTCCCCTAATAGCGGTATAAGTCGTGTCGGAGCGTAGCCCATTACACCCTGAGAAACTACTGGAACCTACCAGTAAATCACGCTTGCTCTGGCCAGGGACTTTGCGTAATGGCTCTCTGACACAGCGCGATATCAACTCCCAATACCGGGAGAGACGAATCCTGTCTAACTGCCACTGCCTCCAAGTGCTCGGGACTTCACCCAACTGCTACCTGTTTGCACGACTCCTTTGAGCCGTGGTAGGGTAGCAATCTAAGAACAGTGGGACACACTCGAGGCGAAGTAGCAGTGTCAAGTCTGCGGACTATGCTGTACTCATGTCACCTGGGAACTGTTAACTGACGACTGGTATAAAACCCAACCGACAGTTCCCTTGCGAGTCCTGTCCGGTGTACCCGTAACCGAACGAGCATCTGTATATTATCTCCAGTACGTCGTACTGACGGCTGTGAGACAGACCATCTCCCCAACTGGGATGAGAAGCGTACACACTAGTCTACTCCGGAGTATCGATGCCCTGTCTCGATAATCCAATGACTGGGGACCTGAAAAGGATGTGCTTGTAGACTACCCAGCCCCCACTAGTGTGACTGCCATCACAACGCTGGTAGTCAAGCAAGATCCTAAGAGCTCTATCAATACGTATACTCACATATCAAGATAGAAAAACCAAGTAGCATACTACCATGTTTAGCAAGACTGTTATATACATGTGAATATCCTAAGCTTCCATTAAGTAATATACAAACTAGAATGATACAATAATGGCCCCTAGGGCATATACACTAATAAAGACATGTCTCAAATATTCAATTTCCTAATATAACATACTACATTGCTAACACAAGACCGTAACAGTTTTGCGACACATCTCATACCGACTACTGAGATCAAAGCACGACGATTTCAGCAAGGGTTAGACCCGGAGATCCAAGCTGCATTAGCTACAGGGGATTTCCCAACCCATGATTTAGCTCTGAAGGCTGCCCGTCGATATGAGGCAGTAGCGAAGAAGAAGGGCAGACCTCAATCTGCCGGTGAGAGGCGCCCTGCCACTCAAATGGCAGGAGAAGCCTCTTCGAGGACACCGTTTGTACTCAGGAGACCGGGAGTAACTTTTAACCGGCCCAGTCCAGACTTTTGCACCTACTGCAGGAAGAATGGACACCTGGCGAAGGACTGTAGGCGTGCAAACAGCCTGTGCTTAGTCTGCGGCTCATCCACTCACGACATTGTTGCATGTCCCCATAGACTCAATCCAAATCTAGCCTTCAGAACAGCAAACACTTATCCGCAGCGGCCAGCTATCCAGGCACCTGCAACTCGACTTGCTCTCCTAGCTCCACCTCATTTTAGACCTCCTGCACCTCCTCCTCGTCAGTTCCATCATGCATAAAGGAACCTACCTCAAGGACAGAGGAACAGACAGAGGAATGCTCCCCCAGCAAGGAGGAATGTACCTAGGCGTCAAGCTTTCACAATGACTATGGAAGAAGCTGAAGCCACTGGCCAAGTCATCACTGGTAACTTCCCATATTTCAAATCTGTCCAATACTTGTTTACGTCCATATATTCTTTTCCATACCTAAACATATCCCACATAACTTAGGTACAATCTTAGTAGCCTCCCTATCTGCCTTAGCACTCTTCGATATTGGAGCATCACATTGCTTTATGTCGCAACGGTTCATCCGAACTCATGTGATTCCAGTTAAACCGTTTGTATCCAGCTGGAATGTCAGTTCAGGGAACGGTGTTCTAAAGGAAACTTTGGGATACGACCTGTGTCCAGTGGTTGTCTGCAGCAGAGAATTTCATGCTAACTTCAAGGTGCTGGACATACCGAACTTCGATGTATTCTTGGGTATGGACTGGCTAGGAACTTTCTACGCTACCATCGACTGTCATCAAAGGAGGGTAGTGTTCGAGATACCAGATCATCCAGTCTTTTATTTCAAAAGTGGAGACCGTACCCTAGTACCTAGCACCTATAAGGTTAAACCAAGGAATGCAGTGATTGCAACAACACAAGCTGAAGAAGACAAGCCAGAAGTAGTTCGAGAGTTCGAAGATGTATTTCCTGAAGACATCTCAGGTTTGCCTCCCGATCGAGCTCTTGAATTCAGTATTGACTTAGTACCTGGTGCACAACCGGTGATCAAAGCACCATATCGCTTATGTCTTGAAGGATTGAAGGAGATCCGTACTCGATTGGACAAACTTATGAAGAAAGGATGGATTCATCCCAGTACCTCAAGTTGGGGATATCCAGTTCTGCTTGTAAAGAAGAAGGAAGGTTCATACAGAATGTGCATAGACTACCGAGCTCTGAATGAAGTCATGATAAAGAACAAGTATCCACTACCACGCATCGACGATCTGTTCAATCAGCTAAGTGGGTCTTGCGTTTTCTCAAAGTTAGATGTTCATTCGGTTTATCATCAGGTGAAGCTCAAAGAGTCTGATATTCTGAAGACGGCATTCAGGACTCGCTATGGTCATCATGAGTTTCTCGTGATGCTATTTGGAGTGACCAATGGACCAGCCATATTTATGAATCTGATGAACCAGGTTTTTCGAGAGTACCTAGACAGTTTTGTTGTTATTTTCGTAGACGATA
Source organism: Agapanthus africanus (assembly GCA_030015575.1). Taxonomy (NCBI): domain Eukaryota; kingdom Viridiplantae; phylum Streptophyta; class Magnoliopsida; order Asparagales; family Amaryllidaceae; genus Agapanthus; species Agapanthus africanus. The sequence continues at coordinate 831,769,411 of JASDDO010000019.1, forward strand.
TCCTGGTGTATTCAAAGAGTCGAAAAGAACACGCTGAACATTTGAGGATTGTCCTGGAGACTTTGCGGCAGCATCAACTTTATGCCAAGTCCAGCAAGTGCGAATTTTGGCTTGATCAAGTCGGATTTCTTGGACATATCGTTTCAGGCGAAGGAATCTCTGTGGATACAGCTAAAATATGGCTAACACCAAAGACAATGAAGGACATTCGAAGTTTCTTGGGACTAGCAAGATACTACCGAAGATTCATAGAAGGCTTTTCGAAGATTCCAACACCCCTGACCAAGCTCACACGTAAAGATGAAGCATTCATGTGGTCAGAAACATGTGAAGGAGCTTTTGTAGAGCTCAAGTCAAGATTGACATCAGCGCCTATTCTCGTAATACCGGACCAATCTGGAGGATTCGTTGTATATTGCGATGCATCTGATAAGAGATTAGGATGTGTTCTACACCAGCATGGAAAGGTTGTAGCTTATGCATCAAGACAACTGAATATTCATGAGCGCAACTATCCAAAGCATGATCCTGAGTTGGCAGTCGTTATCATTGCACTTAAGATTTGGCGCCGCTATCTTCTTGAGGAACGAGTGGACTGTTCCCCTCCGAATCACAGAGACGCGACCGCGTAGGTCCGTCTTGCCTGAAATTCGGGGCATATGCTAATTGGTGCTATCCGTCCACCTCTCTGAAGATGCCAAGTTGATTTATGGCACCATGTATTGAAGGTTTAAACGGATGCGGCCGATGTAGCAGACTTCGTCATATTCCCTCTCGTTTGAGGGGTTTTTGATTGTAGAGACGCTTTTCCCTACAGGCGCAAGCCCCTGCAGTTAATTACACTACCGCATCGCGGTAACAACTTTCTCCTTCTCCAGATGGTCAATTCGTGTCGTGGGTGTTTGTTTTGTTTGTGGTTGCCCGTGGATTGTATACGGAGACTAATTTATGTCGTCGCCCGTAGGGCGTGGACTAGCCCAAATCCGTATTTTCTTAGATTTGGATTTGGGGGATTGGGTTTAAGGATACGTTAGCCTCATTTGGGACTAAGATCAACTTAAACGTTTGTTAAGGATACGCTAGTCTAATTTTAGACTAAGATCAACTTAAAGGGATCGATTAGATCCAACAAAAGAGCATTTGGACTCTATTGTTTAGTTTAGGACATTGCGGTCGATTAGTTTAAGGACATTACGGTCCATCGTTAGTTTAAGGACATCGCGGTCCGCTGTTAGTTTAAAGACATCATAGTCGAGGTTAAGGACATCATAGTCCATGGGTTTAAGGACCCCACAGTCCAACGTTAGTTCAAAGACATCACGGTCGAGGTTAAGGACATCATAGTTCATGGGTTTAAGGACCCCACAGTCCAATGTTAGTTTAAATACATCACTGTCACGCCCCGCTTCCCAGTGTACGGCGAAGGGGACGCGACGAGGTCCGCTATGTATATACTTAGAAGTACATACGCTAAGCGTATCTAAGCAATATAAAGAGAATACACAAGAGACAAGGAATAAAAAGAACAACAACTTTTATTTATTAACATTCTTTATACAATGCATGAAAGGAAATACAACTGAAATAAAAAGATGCCTGAACAGTGGCATAACAGGAAATGAAAAGTACAGAGAGGAAAATTGTACAATGAAACTAAAGTGCTGGATTTTCGGCAAACTGCTCCAAGTCTTCTGCAGATGGCTCGATCTCTGTCGGGTCCGAATCACCTGACGACATTCAAAGAAGAAAGAAATAGAATGTCGTCAGCGAACAGGTCGCTTGGTAAGTCCCAAAGATAAGGGAGGAGTAGACAGAGAGTAAGAGAGAGAGAGAGTAGCTTTTACAGTTGTATTATATTATTATATTGTTGTATTTAGTGTTAACGCTGTTGTTTGTAGCTTGGTACAGAAGGATGCCAGTGTATACGAGAGGAGTCTCACTTGCCCCGGAGACTAAGGTATCAGGAACTCAAGGAACCGTTGGGCCACGGTACAACTGTAATGGAATATAGGTTAGGTGTCTTAATCTTACCGTCTCGTGCCATTTTTAACACCTTCCGTACCAATCTACCCCTTAAACCCCGCGATGTCTTATTTGTATTGTTATCTTGTAAATTGTATTGATTATAAGATTGATTGACTGACTGACCGAAACCATGATATCAGAAAACGGTTGTAACCGTAGAGTCATGTAAATGGAATAACTGAGAATCATGTAAAAGGAATATATCCATGGTCCGGTTCAGTCAAGTTGTATAAATTGATAATTGTATTCATGGATTCATGTGTTCATATTGAATTGGAATCTTATAGATTGTAGATTGACTTGAATCATATTCAAGTCAGAATAATCAAACTCAAACCCAAGTCAGACAATCAGAACTGTGAATCGAAGTCTTATAATTGCTAGGGTCCTTAGGATAATTTATAAAACTTGAGGGGGTTTTATGTAAAAATACTTTTATATACTTTTCAAAATACACCTCAAGTATTTATTGTTCGTCTTTTGAGTTGTAATGAGGGTGAATTTTATGTTGTGACATTTCTAGTGAAAATATCCTAGTTTTATAAATAAAGGTATTTATCTGTAATATTGATTTATTTGAAGTTCATGGTATTTTAGTGTAAAATCTATTCTTGTGATTTTTAGAAAGAGGTGGAATATTTATATCATAATAAAATAGATATTTAAATGATAAATATACATATATTTATAAAAAAATAATTTTAATAAATATTTTATATTCCAAAAATCTCATTTTCTTAAGATGTCGTATTTTAAACTTTTCGAGACCGAATGCTCCTTGCGGAGGTCTGAATCTCGCACTACTAAGCCCGAGGATGTGCGATAATCCGCACTATCCCGAACGGGTTCCCCAAAAATGGGTTGTAGCGGCGCTTTGCAAAGATTGTAAAATACTAATCCTTTAGAAAACGGTTTTATAAAGTAAAATGTATTTATTTGCAAAAGTGTAAATTTTCCATATTTTAGATTCTAGAGTTTCCTAAGTCGACTAGCCTATTTCTAAATGGTCTAGACGACAAGTCGTTAGAAGCCTCAAATCGCCTCTTCACCGTCAATTGTGGCCAGGTAAGTACAAATGAGGAAAGGAGGGATCCGCTTACGAATCACCGTGAGACGGGCCTTTTAAAGTTACCTTTTCTCACTTGCCCAGCCTAGACACCATAAAATCAGGTTTAGATAAACGATCGATGTCCACAACTTATCGTGTTTTCCTAATAAGAGGTATTTATTTAAAAGGGTATCAAAGTTAAAACTTTTAGAAATGATTTTATTAAGAATATGGTATTTAAATGAAAGTATTGTTTTATCGTATTCTAAGTTTTTGATGATGTCGTTTAGGGTTGTATTTGCGTGTGTGTGGAGGTAGGTCATTACCTCATGCTCTACTTTAAATGTATAGCAAAGTTAAGGGGTTAAATGTGAAATCGAAATATTATGGTATTTAAGTGAAAAATACAATAAATTGGAAAGGCTATCATTTCATGTGATGAAACTTATTCAAATTGGTTGTTAAATGTTTAATAGTCAACATAAAGATATTTAAGCATTAATGTATTGGTGAGAAGTGAAATTTTATAGAAAACCGAATCAGAAATTGGATTTGTTCCGATTCCGTCGGGTTTTGTAATTTTGTATTTTAGAGAATAAGAAAGTGAGATAGAATGGGACTTACGGGTTTCGATTAAGCAAAGGAGTGAAGCAGGGACTAAAGAGGTTGCCGAGGCGTTGCTTCGTCGCCGGTTGTTCCTAAAAACGTCGCCGGAATTTCCGCCGGAATTTCGTCGAAGCTTCGCCGCGAACTTGTTTTCAAAGTACACAACTCTTGAGAAGATTTTGAGAGAGTGAGCTTAGAGTTTTGGGATGAGAGAGTAGAGGGTGGGGGGTGTATTTATAGGGTAGGCTAGGGATAGGGTAGGTGAAGGGTTTTAATTAAAAAAATGTAAAAATTATAGAAAATTCATTAAAATTTGAGTAAATAGGGTATATTGAAGTCTCGGGAACCGATCTCATTAAATGGTATGTGCAGGGGAGTTGGGCAACTGAAAAGTCACAACTTTTCAGTTGTCAACTCGGCCGAGTCCGGTCGGCGGCGCTGGCCCGAATCGGGCCGAGTCAGAAGGTCGGGAGGTGGGGGGTCTCATGGGGTAGGCACTGGTATATTTAGATTTTTAGGTGAAGTTCAAAGTTTGGGAGTTATGGTCTGTGGACTGTTGGGCTTCCAAGGAATTTAAAACAAAAACAATATAAAAATAATGTGGGGCAGGGGATTTGAACTCTGGTGGCTTGGTTCAGCAGTGCAAGGTATTACCAATGAGCTACAAGCTCCTCCTTGTAATTATTGTGGTATTTAATTACTTAAAATGATAGCAGCAAGAATAAATACTCCTAGTATACATTAAATTTAAAGTAATTTCTTGTACACTAAAATGGAGTTATTACATTCTTGTAACTTGTAATTAAAAAAAAAATAATAATTACTTATATCTTATGCTCAGGCTAAAATATCCCTTTATGTATTTTGAGAAAATTTAATTTAAAAATTTGTATAGGAAAAAGGTATATAAGAAAATTAGGGTTGTTACATTCTACCCTCCTTATAAAAATTTCGTCCTCGAAATTTGTAAAAGGAAAGTGTAACAGTTCAAGGAAGTTTGGTGACTGTAGTATAGATAGTGTATAAAAGTGATACGATGGTGAAAAAGCTTACCGGTGTTACTTTAACCTACAGTCTCGGCTTCTACGACTTCTAATGTGAATGTCTGTCGCCGTGGTACATTCCTTCTAGCTGGAGGCACATTCTGTTCTTAAGGCCTGTTTCTCTGCCCTCGAGGCATGTCCCTCATTGCTTGTTGGAATTGGCGAGTAGGCTGTGCAGGTGGTGGAGCAGGTAGTGCAGGACGAGTTGCAGGAGCCTGGATAGCTGTCCGATGCGGGTAGTTGGTGTGTGTGTGAGCTGAGTTGTATCTATATGGACAGGTCTCAATTCTGTGATTGGGCGCGCCACAAACTAGGCACAGGCCTTTTGCGCGCCTACAGTCCTTTATCAAATGTCCATCTCTCTTGCAATGGAAACAGAAATGTGGTCATGGCTGGTGATTGGATTCTTCAGTTCTCCTGGGTTCGAACGTTGGCCTGGAAGAGGCTCCTCCTGCCATTTGAGTGGCAGGGCATTTCAAACCTGCAGATTGAGGTCTGCCCCTCGCCTTTATCACCGCCTCATAACTGCGGGCAGCTTCCAAAGCATCTTCATGTGTTAGAAATTTCCCTGTGGCTAGTGCAGCCTGAATTTCTATGTCCAAACCTTGTTGAAATCGACGGGCTCTGATCTCATCCGTCGGTATCAGGTGTACCACAATAACATGTTGAATTCAGCGTCATATTCATCTACTGATTTGTCCCACATCGATCCTTGTTGTAGATGAATGAACTGCTGCTCCATGGCAAACCTGGTAGTCACAAGGAAGTATTTCGCGTCAAACTTCTCGCGAAAAGTCTTCCATTCAATAGGCTATACAAGACGGCTTTCTTCCGCCTTCCACCAGTTGCGAGCATTGTCCGTGAGCTGCAATTTCGCCACACAGACCCAAGCTATGTCTGGCACTTGTGCTGCCGCCAGATCATCCTCTATACTTTGTGCCCATTCTTCAGCTTCAAGAGGGCTTCCTTTTCCGGAGAACTGCTTCATATGTAAAGCCCTGAATTGCTTTACCCCCGGTGCGTCAGTCTCGGGATGGTTCAGGAGTTGTTACTGTCCCTCAAGAAGGCTGCGGATCGCCTCAAGTAGCACTGTTTGCTCGGTGGGTGGCGCAGGAATAGCAAGTGTGAGAGGTAGGGCTGGAGGTGTGTTGTTGACGTTGATACTAGTGTTGTTCGGGGAATCCATAACCCTGAAGAAAAATTTGGGTTAGGACAGATTCAAGTACATGAAATGATAAAATTCAAGGAATATGAAATTGTAAGATTCAAGGAACATGAATTGTAAAGAATGTTTTAGTTGCTGGTTCTTGTGTTATATTGCTTAGGTTGTTCACGCAGAACAGAACTGCATGATAGGAATTCATACAGCTCTGACCTGCATGGGCCACCAACAAAAACTTGTCACGCCTGCTTCCCAGTGTACGGCGAAGGGGACGCGACGAGGTCCGCTGCGTATATACTTAGAAGTACATATGCTAAGCGTATCTAAGCAATATAAAGAGAATACACAAGAGACAAGGAATAAAAAGAACAACAACTTTTATTTATTAACATTCTTTGTACAATGCATGAAAGGAAATACAACTGAAATAAAAAGATGCCTAAACAGTGGCATAACAGGAAATGAAAAGTACAGAGAGGAAAAGTGTACAATGAAACTAAAGTGCTGGATTTTCGGCAAATTGCTCCAAGTCTTCTGCAGATGGCTCGATCTCTGCCGGGTCTGAATCACCTGACGACATTCAAAGAAGAAAGTAATAGAATGTCGTCAGCGAACAGGTCGCTCGGTAAGTCCCAAAGATAAGGGAGGAGTAGACAGAGAGTAAGAGAGAGAGAGTAGCTTTTACAGTAGTATTATATTATTATATTGTTGTATTTAGTGTTAACGCTGTTGTTTGTAGCTTGGTACAGAAGGATACCAGTGTATACGAGAGGAGTCTCACTTGCCCCGGAGACTAAGGTATCAGGAACTCAAGAAACCGTTGGGCCACGGTACAACAGCAACGGAATATAGGTTAGGTGTTTTAATCTTACCGTCTCGTGCCACTTTTAACACCTTCCGTACCAATCTACCTCTTAAACCCCGCGATGTCTTATCTGTATTGTTATCTTGTAAATTGTATTGATTGTAAGATTGATTGACTGACTGACCGAAACCATGATATCAGGAAACGGTTGTAACCGTAGAGTCATGTAAATGGAATAACTGAGAATCATGTAAAATGAATATATCCATGGTTCGGTTCGGTCAAGTTGTATAAATTGATAATTGTATTCATGGATTCATGTGTTCATATTGAATTGGAATCTTGTAGATTGTAGATTGACTTGAATCATATTCAAGTCAGAATAATCAGATTCAAACTCGAGTCAGACAATCAGAACTGTGAATCGAAATCTTATAATTGCTAGGGTCCTTAGGGTAATTTATAAAACTTGAGGGGGTTTTATGTAAAAATACTTTTATATACTTTTCAAAATACACCTCAAGTATTTATTGTTCATCTTTAAAGTTGTAATGAGGGTGGATTTTATGTTGTGACATTTCTAGTGAAAATATCCTAGTTTTATAAATAAAGGTATTTATCTGTAATATTGATTTATTTGAAGTTCATGGTACTTTAGTGTAAAATCTATTCTTGTGATTTTTAGAAAGAGGTGGAATATTTATATCATAATAAAATAGATATTTAAATGATAAATATACATATATTTATACAAAAATAATTTTAATAAATATTTTATATTCCAAAAATCTCATTTTCTTAAGATGTCGTATTTTAAACCTTTCGAGACCGAATGCTCCTTGCGGAGGTCTGAATCTCGCACTACTAAGCCCGAGCATGTGCGATAATCCGCACCATCCCGAACGGGTTCCCCAAAAATGGGTTGTAGCGGCGCTTTGTAAAGATTGTAAAATACTAATCCTTTAGAAAACGGTTTTATAAAGTAAAAGGTATTTATTTGCAAAAGTGTAAATTTTCCGTATTTTAGATTCCAGGGTTTCCTAAGTTGACTAGCCTATTTCTAAATGGTCTAAACGACAAGTCGTTAGAAGTCTCAAATCGCCTCTTCACCGCCAATTGTGCCCAGGTAAGTACAAATGAGGAAAGGAGGGATCCGCTCACGAATCACCATGGGACGGGCCTTTTAAAGTTACCTTTTCTCACTTGCCTAGCCTAGACACCACAAAGTCAGATTTAGATAAACGATCGATGTCCACAACTTATCGTGTTTTCCTAATAAGAGGTATTTATTTAAAAGGGTATCAAAGTTAAAACTTTTAGAAATGATTTTATTAAGAATATGGTATTTAAATGAAAGTATTGTTTTATCATATTCTAAGTTTTTGATGATGTCGTTTAGGGTTGTATTTCCGTGTGTGTGGAGGCAGGTCATTACCTCGTGCTCTACTTTAAATGTATAGCAAAGTTAAGGGGTTAAATGTGAAATCGAAACATTGTGGTATTTAAATGAAAAATACGATAAATTGGAAAGGCTATCATTTCATGTGATGAAACTTGTTCAAATTGGTTGTTAAATGTTTAATAGTCAACATAAAGATATTTAAGCATGAATGTATTGGTGAGAAGTGAAATTTTATAGAAAACCGAATCGGAAATCGGATTTGTTCCGATTCCGTCGGGTTTTGTAATTTCGTATTTTAGAGAAAAAGAAAGAGGGATAGAATGGGACTTACGGGTTTTGATTAAGAAAAGGAGTGTAGGGGGGAATAAAGATGTTGCCGAGGCGTTGCTTCGTCGCCGGAATTTCCGCCGGAATTTCGTCGGAGCTTCGCCGCGAACTTGTTTTCAAAGTACACAACTCTTGAGAAGATTTTGAGAGAGTGAGCTTAGGGTTTTGGGATGAGAGAGTAGAGGGTAGGGGGTGTATTTATAGGGTAGGCTAGGGGTAGGGTAGGTGAAGGGTATTAATTAAAAAAAATGTAAAAATTATAGAAAATTCATTAAAATTTGAGTAAATAGGGTATATTGAAGTCTCGGGAACTGATCCCATTAAATGGTGTGTGCAGGGGAGTTGGGCAACTGAAAAGTCATAACTTTTCAGTTGTCGGCTCGGCCGTCCGGCCGAGTCCGGCCGGCGGCGCCGGCCAGAGTCGGAAGGTCGGGAGGTGGGGGGTCTCGTGGGGTAGGCACTGGTATATTTAGATTTTCAGGTGAAGTTCAAAGTTTGGGAGTTATGGTCTGTGGACTGTTGGGCTTCCAAGGAATTTAAAACAAAAACAATATAAAAATAATGTGGGGCAGGGGATTTGAACTCTGGTGGCTTGGTTCAGCAGTGCAAGGTATTACCAATGAGCTACAAACTTCTTCTTGTAATTATTGTGGTATTTAATTATTTAAAATGATAGCAGCAAGAATAAATACTCCTAGTATACATTAAATTTAAAGTAATTTCTTATACACTAAAAAGAAGTTATTACATTCTTGTAACTTGTAATTAAAAAAAAACAAAATAATTACTTATATCTTCTGCTCAGGCTAAAATACCCTTTTATGGATTTTGAAAAAATTTAATTTAAAAATTTGTATAGGAAAAAGGTGTATAAGAAAATTAGGGTTGTAACAATCACGGTCGGGGTTAAGGACATCATAGTCTATAGGTTTAAGGACCCCACAGTCCAATGTTAGTTTAAAAACATCACGGTAGAGGTTAAGGACATCATAGTCCAGGGGTTTAAGGACCCCACTGTCCAATATTAGTTTTAAGACATCACGGTCGAGGTTAAGGATATCATAGTCCGTGGGTTTAAGGACCCACAGTCCAATGTTAGTTTATTGACACCACGGTCGAGGTTAAGGACATCATAGTCCGTGGGTTTAAGGACCCCACAGTCCAATGTTAAGGACATCATAGTCCGTGAATTGTGTGGTTTTCGGGACCCGTCACCTCTCTGAAGACGTTGAAGAATTACAACGACAAATATCAGAGGAGTTCAGAGATGTACCCTTAAACCGATGTTGATTTAGAGATCTGTAGTCCAATTTGAAACTAAGATCAATTAATTAGATTATGAGCACATTGGCTCAGTTAAATCTAAATTGAGGACTTATGGCCAACTTGGGCTAAGTCTAATTAGATTTGAAGTGTTGGCCCTCTATTGGACCATTAGACATTTGTCTGGGTTTCAGCCCACATTATTTAGCAATGCTGAACAAGAGTTTAAGGGCTTTGATAACATTTTTATCTTTGACTGAGCATGGAACATTATAGCTCTGAATTTTACTCAATTTTGAGTGGGAGGCTTTGCCTCTGGAAGATTAACCAATTTGGTTAAAACTAGTGTTAAATACTAGATAACAACAGTGTTAAAGCTCTCATGTTAGTGTTAAACACTAGAAGATAACAGTGTTAAACACTGAAAGTATAATCCCTAAATTAGTGTTAAACACTACGAGATAATCAGCGTTAAATACTGAAAATAAGGTTTTCAAATTAGTGTTAAACACTAAAGTAAAGTTCTCAAATTAGTGTTAACCACTAGAAGACAGTCAGTGTTAAACACTAGGAATAAAGCTCTCGAATTAGTGTTAAACACTAAAGAAAAAGGGGTCACGTGAGGGCGCCCAAAGGTGGGACCAGATCCCTTTACTTCGTTCTGCAATTAAGTGTTAAACACTTTTTTATATTTTTGAGCATCACGTGTTGACACGTGATGGAGATTTATACACTGATTATTAAAGCACTTGCTAAGGGGTCACGTGGGAGCACGTGAGAGCGCCCAAAACTTCTATTTCATTTGCTTTTTCTTTCTGTATTTTGGAAGTCATGTAGGAGCACGTGAGGCGTTGCCTCAGAACTTTTTCCTTCTCATTTTTGGGGACCTTTTCAGGGGTCATGTGGGGACACGTGACCTTAATTCTTTTCATGCACAGAGATCTTTTAAATCTCCTTATTTTATTTTGAGAATTAAATTCTCTGTAGGGTTAAACCCTAATCATGATTTTGGAGGAATTAAATTCCTATTATGAAAGAATTAAATTCTTATATAAGGTTAAACACTAATTTCTTTTAGAGGAATTAAATTCCCATATATGTAAAAGAATTAAATTCTTGTATAGGGTGAAACCCTAATTTCATTTTAAGAGGAATTAAATTCCTGTGAATTTGAGAGAATTAAATTCTCAATTAGGGTTAAACCCTAGTTCTGTCCATCTTGAAGGAATTAAATTCCTGTAATTTTAGGAGAATTGAATTCTCATATAGGGTTAAACCCTAGTTTCAACTTGAAGGAATTAAATTCCTGTGAGTTTGGGAGAATTAAATTCTCATATAGGGTTAAACCCTAATTTTGTTTTAGGAGAATTAAATTCTCTAAACTCAATTCCCCCTCTAAGTTTTGGATCTGCATGGCAGGATCTTAACCCGATGAGAATTAAATTCTCAACCTATGGGGGGATGTGCTTCTGCAGATCTTCAACTAGAGGAAGAACTAAGTTCTTTTGCAGAAGAGTTAAACTCTTAGATTTTAAGAATTAAATTCTCTGTTTGAAGTTTAATTTTTTTCCCTTTTCTCACCTAGGGTTTCTTTCTTGAGAATTGAATTCTCTTCTCTTTTCTCTCTGTTTTTTTCCTTTGGAAAATTTCAAGATCCCAATATTCTATCTCTTTCTCTTCTCTTGGCTCCTATTTATAGGAGAAGGAAAATAATTAATTTGTTTAGTAAATCTTTCATTGAAAGATTTTTTTGTTTTCTTAATTAATATGATCGTTTAGATCACTCAGTGAATTTTATTCACCGTTGGATTTTTAATCCAAAAGATATTATGTTTGTTATTCTTGGTAAATTTTAGGGAAATCTTTTCTTGGTTAAAATATTTCCATAAATTAGTGATTTTTAATCACCATTGGATTTTTAATCCAACGGTGCTCCTCTTTAAAGAGCGCAATCTTTTTGTTTGGAAAGATCTAAATAAATATTAGTTTTTTTTATTTCCCTTAATTTAAAATTTAATTCTATTAGTTCAGAAGGTTTAGATACCTATCACGTGTGAGCACGTGATCCCACTGTTTAAGCTTTTAGCCAGAATTTAATTCTGTTGTTTTTAAAGCACTCAGGAATTATCACGTGTCAGCACGTGACCCTTGGTCACGTGTGAGCACGTGATGCCCCATTGGGGTTTTTCTTTGTTATTTTATCATACTTTTAATTCTTATTAGTGGGTTTAAAAGGCCCATCACGTGTTGGCACGTGACCCCATTGATTGATTATTTGAGTAGAATTTAATTCTATTAATTAAGAGCTTAGGAAGCCATCACGTGTCTGCACGTGACCCCCGATCACGTGTAGGCACGTGATGCCTCATAACTTTTGATCCCGGATGAATTATGAGGCCCATAATATATCAAATCGAAGGATTTTTCGAGATACTTTCGATACCATCAGAATTTAGCTGTTTCTCATTCGGGAGTTTGTCAAAATACAGCTCGAAAAATACTGGTTCGTATTTTCTTAAGCGTATCACTGCCATTTGATACCTTGGGCTCTTTTGTGCAGAAATTTTGATGGGAACAAATGCCCCCACTACTTTTCCCACGTAAGTATGTACGTGGGTGAAGTAGTGCAGAGTTATGCATGGCGTATGACCAGTTTCGGGTTGGTATATAACTTTCAGAATCTTGATCTGAGAAGATAACGAGCGGACACAAGCGTCGTCATTTATCATTGATTCATATCTCGACTCTTAAGGGATATAGTTCCAAACCCTCTGATTCATGAGCCGCACCCTTCTATTTCTTTATGTTTTACTTTGGCATGAAGTAGTTTATATACTCATGAGTAACTACTCCATTTCAGTGGCATGTAGTTTTGGCAAGTGTGGCCCATAGATGGTAGATAACAGTTCATCTTGAACTCTTTATAAGGTAGCTGTAGGGTTACTAGGCACACACAAGAGGTTCCACAAGGCATCAACCATGCCAAATTCAAATTTTCCGGTGCCGAGAAACCCTAAACTAAATCGTTAACTAGAGATTAGGCGAAAGAACATGCAAGAAAACTACTTTGCTACTAAGTGAATGGAAATACAACCTTTGTAGATCCGGTCCTCCACTTCTAAAGCTCCGTGTTGACGTCCCTCCGCTGCGATCATCGGATCCCGGACTCTAGCGATAGTTTCGTCGGAGAAATGATCGGGCTAGGTCATTGACTTCGAGGCCGAAGATAATCTACGTCGGGGAGACTCAAACTCAAACTATTCCTTCACTTGGTCAAAAACTTTGTGAAGAGAACACCCTATACTATATGGCAAGTAGTAGAGGATGAAGAAATAGGAAGTGGGTTCACTTTAGAATTGGATTTCTCACTCTTTTTCTCATGGCACCATTGGAGCTAGCAAGCTTTCTTGAAGCTTGATGAAGATGAAGAAGAAGAAAGAATTAAAAGAATAATATGAAACCTATCCTTTTAATCATGACACCATGGTTGAGTTAAGCCCTCATGCTTAACTCATATAGAGAATTAACCAAAGCATTAGGTTAAGGGTTAGGTTAACTAATATCTTATACAAATGACAAAAGAGTTGACTTTGTCATTGTTTATCAAGCTTCATGAAGCTTGATAAATTTGACCAAAGTCACACTCTTTTTTTATATGCTAGGAAAATAGTAAACCCTAATTTAACCTTGATTTGGTTCTAGTCTCATACACACAACTTGTTTGTATCATCAAGCATGATACAAACATGTACACTTGCATATATCACATATAAACAATGTGCACAAACTAGTGAGAAAATCAATCTTAAGTGAACCAATACTAGTTAATGTAATGTAATATATCAAATATATAATTATACATTAAATCATTAAACCAACACTTGATTTAACGATCCGGTCATATTGCATATAACCGACTAATATCAATAGTAACAACTTATCGAATCAACACTTGATCCGATAACCCGGCTATATCGCTTACAACCGATCAATGTCACAAATCGCGAGAATAGAATACAGTATCACATACTCGTATTATTCTCGGTCCCGCATATATCTCATATGCGCTCCTATTTCGTTTCGCTTGAGCCAGGAAACCCCTGTGTAGGACTCTAAACACTCGTCAATACGCCGGCAGTAGGTGATGATCATATCAAACACCCACAAGCCGCAAGCGGTCTGCTAAACGTAACGGCCATCCGGGTATTGAGCGATCAGAAGATCAACGAGTAAGCCCTCTCACACTCCTGTGAATCCAACCAGTAACACTTACCGTACAGTCCGGTCTGTTCGTCTGATATGTCGCATATCTCGTCTAGGGGTAGTAAACGTCAGACCTCAATAACTCGATAAGTCGTGTCGATATGAGGCTCATAACGGGTCGAGAAACTACTGGTAACACTTACCAGTAAATCCCTAAAGCAGCCTTGGCCAAGGACATCCTGTTATAGCCAATCGAGCACAGCGCAACATCAACTCCCTATACCGGGAGAGACGAAACCCTTCCTATCGCTCATTGCCTCCATGTGATTCGTGACTGTACCCAAAAACCACCGTTTTGCACGCCCTCTTGGACGTGGTAAGGTGGAAATCAAAACACAGTGGGAATCACACAAGACTCTATGACGATCTCGGGTCTACAGACTAACCTGTACCAGTGTCACCAGAGAACTGCTATCTGACGTAAGGTATAATACCATCTGGGAGTTCTCGGCGAGTCCGTCCAGTGTACCCAGTCTCCACTGAGCATCCGTATATCATCTCTGATGTCAAACACCAATGGATATGGGATCATCCATCGCCCATCTATATGGGTCGAGAAGCTACACGCTAGTCTACTCTGGTATATCGATGCCCCGTCTCGATACACCCACGACTAGGGACTTTGAAGGATGTACTTATGGACTACCACGTCCCTACTAGTATGATCCGCATCATAGTCCAGGTAGTCAAGTACACATCCTAAGGGCTTTACCAACATGTAACAGAGAGACAATCAGTGTACACGTTAAGGTAAAGAGTAACCAGATAGCATACTATCATATCGAGTAAGAAAGTCATCCCTATATATGTCCAAGCATCCACTACAATATACATCCTATGTATAGTAATGGCCTCTAGGGCATACATATAACTAACAATCTCCCACTTGCACTAGGGTCATCTGATAGCAGTGGCTGTAGTATCTCATACTCAACCATCCCATAAAAGTCTCTCTCTGGGAAAAGGCCTTTGTGAGTGGATCCTCCGTGTTGTCCTCTGAGTCTACTCTCCTAAGCTCGATCCCCTGAAGATCAACCATCTCCATGATCAGGTGATACTGCCTAAGAATTATATCTAGATTTCTGATGGGACGGGGGTTCCTTGGCATAAGCCACAACTCCATTGTCACACAATGGTAGGAACGAAGTTCATCTCATGAACATATATATATATATATATATATATATATATATATCCAGATTGCCTCTTTGGTAGCATCCTTGGTAACGATGTATCTTGCCTTTAATCATCTAGTATGTCACGGTATCTAGCTTGGAACTCTTCCAACATACCGTCCCTCTACTGAGGGTATAGACAGTGCCTGCGACTGACATTCAGTTGTCCTTATCACCCTGGAACCATCTCTAGTGATTCTCCCCAGGATCGATTGATACCATCTCACTACAACTAGTGAGTATCCTAACATCCAATTAGATCTATCTCATAGATCCATAACTTAGGATTTAGGAGGTATCACTTTGATCCTATATGGAGAATCCTTATGATAAGCGGAGATTGACCGAGCGTAGCATAGGAAACTCCTTCCCTATCAGGAGTATGTTATCCACGTACTCTATGAGGATCTCCACCATACTCCCCACTACCTTTTTGTATATACAAGGTTCATATACCATTTTGATGATGTCAAACTCTTTGACTAACTCATCAAAACAGATGTTCCAACTCCACGATGCCTGCTTTATCACATAAAACATCTTGCATACGTTTCCGCTGCTCCCACTGTCTACGAAGCCCTCTGGCTGTGTACTTATAGACGCTTTCTTCCAAATCATCATTTAGAAAAACAGTCAAGACACCCAACCGCCAGATATCGTAGTCATGGTATGTAGCCGTAGCAAGTAAGATCTGGATGGACTTAAGCATAGCTACTTAGAAAAGGTTTCATTATAAGCCATAACTGGTCTATAATGCAGACCCTTAACAAGTCTAGTTTTGAAAGTCTCAACTTTTCCATGTACACCAAGTAATCTTCTCAAGATATACTTGCTCCTGATGGGGATTTAACCCTTCAGATAAAGCAACCAAAGTCCATACTTTGTTGGTATATAAGGATTCCATCTCAGATCGATAAACATCCAGCCATTCTTACAGAGTCACACTCCTGATGACCAGCTCGAAACTAGTTAGGTCATCATCCCATGATACAATCCTCGCTCCCACTGTCATAGAGAAACCGAAGTATCTCTCAGGTGGGTGAGGAAACCTACTAGATCGGCGGAGAGGCTGAGATTCGTTGGTTTCTATTGAATCCTTTGGTTCTACCAAATCATCAGCTGCAGTTTGTTTAGCTGGAACTCTTTCCAGTTCTACCTCATGACCAATAATTTCTTCACAAGAAATTCCCTTTCACAAGGTGGCATGCTGAGAAACAAAACATTTTTTTTGTTCCTCGGTTAGGTAGAAGATATTCCCTTGCGAATGCTTGGGATATCCAACAAACTTCTACAGAGTTGACTTTGCCTCGAGCTTGTCCGGATTTTGCTTTTTAGACATAGGCCGGACAACCCCAAATCTTAACCAACTTAAGATATGGGCTCTTCCCTTTCCATATCTCATATGAAGTGGTAAGCAACTGATTTGATCGGAACCCTATTCAATAGGTATGCAACTTCATAAGTGCATAACTCCTTAAAAGGAAATAGGAAACTCAGTAGTACTCATCATAGAGCGCACCATATCATATAGCGTGTGATTGCTCCGCCCCGACACACCGACGTGCTGTGGTGTATGCGGAGGAATAATGCTGAGAGAGAATCTCATTCTTAGAATAGTCCAAGGATCCCGTGCTAAAGTATTCTCCTCCCTGATCACATCAAAGGACATAATACGTATACCCGTTTTGGTTCTCTACTTCTAACTTATATTCTGTGAATATCTCAAAAGGTTCGGACTTGTGTTTCAACAGGAACATATGTCTGAATCTTGAGAGATCATCAGGGAATGTAATGAAGTACAAAGAACCGGTCTTGGCATATGTAGACATGTGACCTTCATACATCAGCATGTATCAATCCCAAGAGTTCACTAACTCTTTCTCTGTTTCCAATAAACAGAGCTATGGTCATCTTATCTCTGTGACATGACTGGCAAGTTTCACAAGATGTAAATTCAAACTAATTTAAATATGCATCTTAATGTAACTTTAGGTAGTCGGGTCGCATTGATATGACGTAGTCTACAATGCTTCAAGAAGGATTCGTTCATTTCTGAACTCTTCCTCTTGTGTGTGTTCTATATACTAAGAACTGTGGTTTGATTTAGAACGTCAATGCTTTTAGATAACGTGCCTGAACCGATCAACTCTTGATATAGGAAATGTTCAAAACATTATCCAATCAATACAAAATTATATCCTTCTTTACTAATAAAGAGACTGATATGATTTTGTATATCTGGTTTGGTATCTAATGACATTTGTTCAGAATCAATGTATTCAGGTAATACAGGGTGACAATGACCAACAGACTTGGCTGCAACACTTGCACCGTTTTCTATCTCATGAAACTTATCACCCGTTCTCAGTTCTTTGCCTATCTGTAGCCCATGTAACAGATTACATATGCGGGATCCTGATCCGGTATCTCATACCCAGGACGTAAAGGATACTGAGAAATAGTTCTCTGTAATGAACACACCCGAAGAAGATGCATCATCATGCACTTTCTTCGTTTGGACGGCACGGGAATTCTGGTAATCCCCTATTTCCTGCTCTGTCTTATAACAATTATAAGTTGGAGCGGGACCAACGTTCCCCGGCTCAGTATAACAAGCGGGTTCGGTCAATATATCCGTTTTATTATCTTGATTAAGGCGTGACATGGTCGCTACCTGGAGAGAGAGAGAGAAGAAAACACTCTGCGTGCGCTCTTGCAAGATCAGATTGGTTATTATTTTATCTAATCAGGATGGCTCCCACTGTTTTTATCAAATCTTCCTTCAAACCTTAAAAGGAAAGACTAGCCGGGATTAATTACACGCTACAAGTTCGCCAATCTTTCAGCCAGGCCAGTGTCGGTACTTTGAGGGAGGTCCCCCGTGCTTTCGTACGAACCTAATTAATGTAAACCTCGTTTTACCAGAGGCGTAACCCCGTTGACACCTTTCTAGACACCTACTTGATCGGCTAATTGTAATGTGTAAAACTCTCCCAGGAGTAACTCTTACTCGCAGCGGGTATCGGGATCCAACTATCTCATAGAAGGTATGCAATCTCATTGCAAATTTCAACACTTGAAATTCCCAATAATATTTTGCCCCTAGCAGCTATATGACCTTAACATAGTCAACAAATCATAAGTGCTAGTCAAGTTCAACCCGTCATTTCCCGATTGAATTAAACCCACCCGCACGACCCTTAACATAGTCAACAAAGTCGCACGACTACCCTAATCCAATCGCATCATATGCTTATACAGATAAGCACTAATTAGCTACCGCACACTACGCCTTAACATAGTCAACAAACGTAGTACGAATACTAACTAGTACTTATCTGAAATGACGGAGGGCTACGTTAGGTTTTTAAGAAAACCCTTTGCGTAATGAACTTGATATCGTTGTAGAATCGAATGATTTTAAAATGGAGTGCTTTTGAGGCTTTTCTAGTTTTGCTAAAGGGGTCACTCCCGGTGAAAGGATCGTCGGCCCTTTCCTCATCGAATAAGGTGCAGGATATATCATATATACCGCTGTGCAAAGCATAAACTATAGAAGCAATCAAAAGACAAACCGAGGGTTGTAGCATCTGCCAGTTATTGCTAAAGGGGTCACTCCCGGTGAAGAGATCTCGGCCCTTTCCTTATCGAATAAGGTGCAGGATGTTCTACAAGGAACACCGCGATGCAAAGCAAGAACTGTAGCTACCTGTTTTTGAAAATTCGATTCCACAACATCTTAGGTTTCTTTTCTTTCATTAATCACATTAATGAAGTCCCATCATTTAAATCACCAAAACATCACAGATAAATACGACGTACACTTATGCCATCCGCATTCGCCTCGATGTCCTCTCGTGCACCGTTAGGTTAGGTAACTAACGGCAAAGCGGGGCAGGGCTAGCGCGGGTGTAAAACATAAGTAACGCCTATATAATATATCATATATATCATATACAGTATCTATTTCAACATATCAAATGATCACATCACAGATATCGCAGCAGAAGAGACATATGAAACATTGGATATACTAGGACGTCCGTGTTTTCAATATGAGCCTGTATAAAACACGGATTCCACAGTCACGATGAATAGCCAAACCCACACCCTTAGACCCCTACGAGAGCGGCAAGCAACCCTACCAATTCTAGAGTTAGGAGACCCGGACTCGACTCCTCGAGTTGGTCTCCCACTGGACTCAGAACCCGGTTACTTGTGCCCTCCTCCTTGGGTCTATCCTAGTGCGGAAAAGTAAATAATATACAATGGGTGACATCTTCCGCAACCTGGAAGTGCCCCAATAAAAGAATATTACATACAAGTTTTTACATGAATGAAAATGAAAAACACCCATCTCACATAAAAAAAACCCCCCCGGCTATTCAAACACGACGATCCAATATAACATATCCAGCAACACATAACATCACATGTCATCAACGTAAGTAAATATGCACATCCCAATTGTCGTTGACATATAGCAACGAAACCGGCGATATCACATATTACACTTACGGTCGCAGAAAAGAAAGTGTAAAACTATAACAGTTGGAATCTGCAAACTCTTTAAACATCGCATGCCTAACCAATGAATTCCTTAGACATCGCATGCCTAACAATTATAAACCCCGCATTTTAGTCTCAATATCGAAAACACTTTTCAATATCTAGTCGGGCAATTCAACAAAATTCCCGATAAACTGATCGAATGCTCGTCGCAAACTTTATTAGACGGCCGCACCCCCCGGATGCCGTCGACGAAATGCACTAAGGCGGAACACCGTTGCCGCGAGCACCCGAACGGATGCTTTTGGCGACGGGGTTCTCCTACAGTCACTTGGTCGGGGCTATGGGGCATGGCTGTCTATTAAGTTTACCCGGCGAGTATCCGCGTACGCTACGTGATTGCGACGGACTTTTGATCGCATCAAAATTCCGTGGCAACCGATCAAGTGAGACTAAAGTGCTAGATTTATAACATCCAAATCAGTTATCTGATAACTACTTGTAGAGTCCAAATATTGTATCACATTCTAGATAAATAGAAAATGTTAAACTTTCCGATCGAACAATCAAACACCCAAGTTTTCCCGAAACAGCTCAACACATGAAATAAGTTTAAAAACATTCACTTCATGCCACAGTACCAACGGTCCAGCCGTAGAAGGGTCAAGCCAACGCCTCACATGTGGCACGCCGTACTGCCCCAAACCCTAAGGTTCAAAGGGCAGTTCAAGACGGTCACATAATCGAGTTAAGGTTTATTGTCTTCTAGAGGGTTCATCGCGTTACTTGCACTACTTAGAACGTTCTCAAACTACGGAAAAATCCAACACTTGGAAATTTCCCGACAGGGGAAAAAGTGGGTATTTATATCCGGTCGAACTTTTTAACATGTTCTAAAAATATCCGGAAAACATTACGAATTTAAAATTTTCGACCGAATCAACGAATACAAAATAATCCCCAGAACACTCAACACTTGAGTCAGAAAAATAATACCCAGAAAATATATAAGCAGCAACTAGAATTACTGTGCAAAAAACCGTCCCTAATACCAACACCTTGCCGCGGAACCGCCGCCAAAGGGGGCTTACTGCCGCGGTTCCGCGGCCATGTAGACGAATTAGGGGCTCATTTTTCATGGTAATTCTTAGAAAACCCTGCTGAATTTTTTAGGTATTTTTAATATAGAAAAATACCAGATTTCAAAAATTTTCCAGAGAGGGGCTTAATTTGTTGTTTTCGGGTTCGATCGGGTTTTAACTTCGCAAACGCATCGCCTAATGCTCTAGCTAGGCTCTGATACCACTGTAGGGTTACTAGGCACACACAAGAGGTTCTACAAGGCATCAACCATGCCAAATTCAAATTTTTCGGTGCCGAGAAACCCTAAACTAGATCGTTAACTAGAGATTAGGCGAAAGAACATGCAAGCAAACTACTTTGCTACTAAGTGAATGGAAATACAACCTTTGTAGATCCGGTCCTCCACTTCTAAAGCTTCGTGTTGACATCCCTCCGCTGCGATCATCGGATCCCGGACTCTAGCGATGGTTTCGTCGGAGAAATGATCGGGCTAGGTCATTGACTTCGAGGCCGAAGATGATTTACGTCAGGGAGACTCAAACTCAAACTATTCCTTCACTTGGTCAAAAACTTTGTGAAGAGAACACCCTATACTACATGGCAAGTAGTAGAAGATGAAGAAATAGGAAGTGGGTTCACTTTAGAATTGGATTTCTCACTCTTTTTCTCATGGCACCATTGGAGCCAGCAAGCTTTCTTGAAGCTTGATGAAGATGAAGAAGAAGAAAGAATTAAAAGAATAATATGAAACTTATCCTTTTAATCATGACACCATGGTTGAGTTAAGCCCTCATGCTTAACTCATGTAGAGAATTAACCAAAGCATTAGGTTAAGGGTTGGGTTAACTAATATCTTATACAAATGACAAAAGAGTTGACTTTGTCAATGTTTATCAAGCTTCATGAAGCTTGATAACTTTGACCGAAGTCACACTCTTTTGTTATATGCTAGGAAAATAGTAAACCCTAATTTAACCTTGATTTGGTTCTAGTCTCATACACACAACTTGTTTGTATCATCAAGCATGATACAAACATGTACACTTGCATATATCACATATAAACAATGTGCATAAACTAGTGAGAAAATCAATCATAAGTGAACCAATACTAGTTAATGTAATGTAATATATCAAATATATAATTATACATTAAATCATTAAACCAACACTTGATTTAACGATCCGGTCATATTGCATATAACCGACTAATATCAATAGTAACAACTTATCGAATCAACACTTGATCCGATAACCCGGCTATATCGCATACAACCGATCAATGTCACAAATCGCGAGAATAGAATACAGTATCACATACTCGTATTATTCTCGGTCCTGCACATATCTCATATGCACTCCTATTTCGTTTCGCTTGAGCCAGGAAACCCCTGTGTAGGATTCTAAAGACTCGTCAATACGCCGGCAGTAGGTGATGATCATATCAAACACCCACAAGCCGCAAGCGGTCTGCTAAACGTAACGGCCATCCGGGTATTGAGCTATCAGAAGATCAACGAGCAAGCCCGCTCACACTCCTGTGAATCCAACCAGTAACACTTACCGTACAGTCCGGTCTGTTCGTCTGATATGTCGCATATCTCGTCTAGGGGTGGTAAACGTCAGACCCCAATAACTCGATAAGTCGTATCGATATGAGGCTCATAACGGGTCGAGAAACTACTGGTAACACTTACCAGTAAATCCCTAAAGCAGCCTTGGCCAAGGACTTCCTGTTATAGCCAATCGAGCACAGCGCAACATCAACTCCCTATACCGGGAGAGACGAAACCCTTCCTATCGCTCATTGCCTCCATGTGATTCGTGACTGTACCCAAAAACCACCGTTTTGCACGCCCTCTTGGACGTGGTAAGGTGGAAATCAAAGCACAGTGGGAATCACACAAGACTCTATGACGATCTCGGGTCTACAGACTAACCTGTACCGGTGTCACCAGAGAACTGCCATCTGACGTAAGGTATAATACCATCTGGGAGTTCTCGGCGAGTCCGTCCAGTGTACCCAGTCTCCACTGAGCATCCGTATATCATCTCTGATGTCAAACACCAATAGATATGGGATCATCCATCGCCCATCTATATGGGTCGAGAAGCTACACGCTAGTCTACTCTGGTATATCGATGCCCCGTCTCGATACACCCACGACTAGGGACTTTGAAGGATGTACTTATGGACTACCACGTCCCTACTAGTATGATCCGCATCATAGTCCAGGTAGTCAAGTACACATCCTAAGGGCTTTACCAACATGTAACAGAGAGACAATCAGTGTACACGTTATGGTAAAGAGTAACCAGATAGCATACTATCATATCGAGCAAGAAAGTCATCCCTATATATGTCCAAGCATCCACTACAATATACATCCTATGTATAGTAATGGCCTCTAGGGCATACATATAACTAACAGTTGTGATGGCTTAGGAAACAAGGTTAGGTTATGTTGCCTAAGACTTTCTAACTTTATGAGCCGTGAAGGTCTCACAAAGGCTTTTCTCCCTACGAATCGTGAGGATCTCGTAGGTGTATTTTCTCCTTAGGAGTCGTGAGGACTCCTAAGTATGTTTTCTCTTGAGAATCGTAAGGATCCCACAAGAGAATTTTCTTTATGCATAGGGACACTAATTTCCTCGCAAGTTTAGACGAATCAAGAGATTCTCGCAAAGACATTGATTTCCTTGCGGGTCGAAACAAATCGAGAGGTTCTCGCCCAAGATGCTGATTTTCCTTGAATCGAGATAAGAAGCGATAGCTTAGGAAACAGGTTCAGATCTGTTGCCTAAGACTTTTCAACTTTATGAGCCATGAGGGCCTCATAAAGATTTTTTCTCCCTACGAGTCGAGAGGATCTCGTAGGTGTATTTTCTACTTAGGAATCGTGAGAATTCCTAAGTGTGTTTTCTCTTGAGAGTCATAAGGATCTCACAGGAGAATTTTCTTCCTTACAAGTCGAGAGGACTCGTAAGTGATTGATGAGTTGACCTACTCTCGAGTTAAAACATTGCTTCAACAGGGAGGTTGAGGGTTGACTTTGGTTTGTCTGTGCATCGCCGAGTCATGGAACTGGGAACTTTGCCGCGGCTCCACTTTGCTGACGTCGTATATTCCTGCAGAGACACTGATTTCTCTGCGGATTGGCGTGAATCGAGATGTTCTCGTCAAGGACGATGATTTCCCTGAATCGAGGTTTTTCCAAGGACACTGATTTCCCTGGAGTTGAAACGAATCGAGGTATTCCTGCAAAGACGCTGATTTCTCTACGGGTCGACGCGAATCGAGATGCTCTCGTCAAGGACGCTGATTTTCCTGAATCGAGGAGGTTGCCAAGGACACTGATTTCCTTGGGGTTGAGACGAATCGAGGTATTCCTGCAAAGACGCTGATTTCTTTGCGGGTCGACGCGAATCGAGATGCTCTCGTCAAGGACGCTGATTTCCCTGAATCGAGGAGGTTGCCAAGGAAAGTTTCCCTGGGGTGAGACGAATCGAGGTATTCCTGCAAAGACGCTGATTTCTCTGCGGGTCGACGCGAATCGAGATGCTCTCGTCAAGGATGCTGATTTCCCTGAATCGAGGAGGTTGCCAAGGATACTGATTTCCCTGGGGTTGAGACGAATCGAGATATTCCTGCAAAGACGCTGATTTCTCTGCGGGTCGACGCGAATCGAGATGCTCTCGTCAAGAACGCTGATTTCCCTGAATCGAGAAGGTTGCCAAGGACACTGATTTCCCTGGGGGTGAGACTAATCGAGGTATTCCTGCAAACACGCTAATTTCTCTGCGGGTCGACGCGAATCGAGATGCTCTCATCAAGGACGCTGATTTACCTGAATCGAGGAGGTTGCCAAAGACATTGATTTCCCTGGGGTTGAGACGAATCGAGGTATTCCTGCAAAGACGCTGATTTCTCTGCGGGTCGACGCGAATCGAGATGTTCTCTTCAAGGACACTGATTTCCCTGAATCGAGATTTTTGCCAAGGACACTGATTTCCCTGGGGTTGAGACGAATCGAGGTATTCCTGCAAAGACGCTGATTTCTCTGTGGGTCGACGCGAATCAAGATGCTCTCGTCAAGGACGCTGATTTCCCTGAATCGAGGTTTTCGCCAAGGACGCTGATTTTCTCGGGGCTGAAACGAATCGATGTATTCCTGCAAAAACACTGATTTCTTTGCGGGTCGACGCGAATCGAGGTGCTCTCGTCAAGGACGCTGATTTCCCTGAATCGAGAAGGTTGCCAAGGAGACTGATTTCCCTGGGGGTGAGACGAATCGAGGTATTCCTGCAAAGACGCTGATTTCTCTGCGGGTCGACGCGGATCGAGATGCTCTCGTCAAGGACGCTGATTTCCCTGAATCGAAAAGGTTGCCAAGGATACTGATTTCTCTGGGGTTGAGACGAATCGAGGTATTCCTGCAAAGACGCTGATTTCTCTGCGGGTCGACGCAAATCAAGATGCTCTCGCCAAGGACGCTGATTTCCCTGAATTGAGGTTTTGGCCAAGGATACTGATTTCCCTGGGGGTTGGTAGACTTGTTTCCGAGACGGAGTGTTGATCCGGTAGGGAGGTCATTGGTTGACTCTAGGTTGTCTGTAGACCGTAGAATTTTGGAACTAGGGACTTTGCCGTGGCTCCGTTTGGTGATGTTGCGTCCGAATCCTGTTGGAATGAGGAGGATCACCGTTGCTGATTTTTAGGCTGTAGATGTTGCCTTTAAGGTTTGGAACTAGGGACTTCACCATGGCTCCGCTTCTTTGAGACTCTGAGGTCGGTTGTTGACGTCACGTCTGCATCTGGTTGGAGTGAGGAGAAAAGCCGTTGGTGATCTCTAGGCTGTCTGTGAACCGTCAAGATTTGGAACTAGGGGACTTTGCCATGGTTCCGTTATTTTGACCCTGGGGTCGTTTGTTGACGTCGCACCTGCATCCTGCTGGAGTAAGGAGAAACGCCGTTGGTGATCTCTAGGCTGTCTGTGAACCGTCGACATTTGGAATTAGGGGACTTTTCCATGGTTCCGGGGTAGTCTCTAGGCTGTCTGTGAACCGTCCAGATTTGGAATAAGGGGACTTTGCCATGGTTCCGTTGTTTTGACCCTGGGGTCGTTTGTTGACGTCGCATCTGCATCCTGCTGGCGTAAGGAGAAACGCCGTTGTTGATCTCTAAGTTATCGATATTGACGTTGAGACCCTGAAGCTAGATCTTCCTTCACTTCGTTTGTTGACATTGTATCTGCAATATTGCGACGCACGTCGAGATTTGGAACTAGAGGGCTTTGCCATGGCTCCATTTATTGATGTCGTGCCTGTATCCTGCTGGAAGGAAGAAGAACGCTGTTGTTGTCCTCTCGAGATGCAGATGTTGCCATCGAGACTTGACCCTCTTTCTGATGGAGCCTGGTGGGATGATATGGTTCCCTATTTGTTTACGCCCCTGGATTGTATACAGGGATCGATGTGATCTCACCTGTAGGGCAAAAGTTTCATTTCATATGTATATTTTTTGTTTTCTTTCCGCGATGCTCTATCATTTCAGCTTTTTGTATCATGCAAGTCACGATTGCCCAATCATTTCGGCTATTTTTCACCGTGCCCAATCATTTCGGCTATTTGTTTTATTTACTCGCTGCTTTTTATTGCGAGTTGCCCAATCATTTCGGCTGTTTTTGTATGCATACATTTTTACTTGCTGATTTCGTTGCAAGTTGCCCCATCATTTCGGCTATTTCATATGCATTTTTGGCTCGCTGATTTTTTTTATCGCGAGTGTGGAACTTGGAATCTGATGCCAATCTTAGCATCAGTATCGCTGCGACTGGAATATTGCCAGGAGCGAATCCTCATTTGCCATGAAAAGACTTGGAATTTGATACCGATTTAGGCACTGAAACCATACAGATATGAGAATAAAACCTGGTAAATACATACCCTTGAAGTAAGTATCTAATCGGGAAAACAGTTTTCCTTAACAATGCACTGAAACATGAAAATGTTTCGTAGGGGTATCCTGGTATTCATAGCAATGCCTCTTCCATAATCCAATTCATGACTTCAACCGTATATTTTATTGCCATCTTTCCAAATCCCTTTATTTGTCTTTAGTCGTTACCTTCTGTACACCATTGTTAGGCTAAATGGTTTTCTTCCTTCCCTACCGTTCGGCACCAGCCTATGGTTTGGAAGAAGACTATCCAGTAAGCATAATAGGTGTACCCTCCTAAACCAAGGAGTACTCGTATCTTGAGAGAAGGTGACGATAAAAGACAACTGAATAATACCTTATTCCTTTAAAGGTGAAATAGGAGTGGCGATGAAGTACGCGGTTTTGGTCGTGAATGATATCAGTCGCAATTTACTTTGCCCTCTTTCTAATCCCTTTATTTTGTCTTTACATATTACCTTCTGCACACCCTACTTAGGCTAATTGGTTTTCTTCATTCCCTACCTTTCGGCACCTGCCTATGGTTTGGAATAAGACTATCCAATAAGCGTAATAGGTGTACTCTCCTAAACCAAGGAGCCCTCGCAACCTGAGAGAAGGTGATAATAAAAGACAACTGAATAAACCAATTCTATTTCTCCTGAACCTGGATCCATCCTCGAAGAAGTCCCTTCGAGTTCGTATATAACCATACGATGGATCTATCCAATGGAAGTGGATATCCGTAGTAATACGGGTGTTCTGAGAAATGCAAAGGGTAAAAGAAGGAGTGGCAATGACTTATGCAACATAGACAATCCAAAAGCCAGTATTTTAAGAAGGTTCGGTCAACCTGGTCACTGAGTCATAGTCTAGGGTCGGTCAAAGGTCGCTGCCAAAGAGAGAGAGAGAAAAGAAACACTCTGCGTGCACTCTAACCTAGATCAGAATGGTCATAACTTTATCTAATCCGGAAACCTCCCACTGTCCTGTCAAAATTCTCCTCCAAACCTAAAGAAGAACCAATCGGGATCACCCGAAGAGTAAACCAACTCATCAGTGGGAATCAGGATCCAACTCTCATCGCATGATAACGTGATGGAATGCATCCACGTTACTCATACTCCAGAAGGTATGCGCATACTTGGCAAGTTTCAGTTTCTTTAGAAACTCCCGATCTGATTTTTGCCCCATGCTCTTATAACATTGGCTTTGGTCAAAATGTCATAAGTCACATGCCAAGTTCTACCCATCACTATCTTGTCAATTTGAACCCACCCGCACATGCCCCTGACTTTGGCCAATCGGCAGAACAACTGTCCCAAACTAACTCATCTATCTATGCAACAATTGAAATACCCAGCAGCTACCAAACACTATGCCTTAACTTTGGCTAAAATACATAGCTTGAATACTACTGAATACTCAAAAGAAGTGACGGAGGGCTACGGCTGGTTTTTGGCGAAAAACCTTTAACGTAGTGAACTTGATATCGCTGAAGGAACCTGATAGCTTTTTAAAATATAGTGGCGAAAACCTTTTGCTAAAGAGGTCACTCCCGGTGAAGGGATCTCGGCTCTTTCCTCGTGGAATGAGGTGCAGGATATTCCACTGAATACCGCGATGCAAAGCAACATGTAATCGACTATAGTGAAGTTATTACCCTGACGCAAACTTCTGCCCAAGGGGTCAGTCCCGGCGAAGGGATATCGGCCCTTGCCCCGTCGAATGGGGTGCAGGATATTCCACTGAATACCGCTATGCATAATAAAAGGAAACGTTTTTGCAATAACACTTTTTAAATTTGTTCCAACAACTGAAAACAGGTTTGTTTAATTTTGCATTGATCAGAATCAATGCATTCCCATCAATCAATCACACCAGAAAAGAACGAAAATAAAATGTACGTATATGCCATCCGCATTCGGCACTGGGTCCCGTCATCACCCGTTAGGTTACTTAACTAACGACAGAGCGGGGACTGGACTAGCGCGGATGTAAAACATATACAACATCTAATAGTATATAAACCAATATACAATAATCGCTCCAGGCGTGATAATATGCAACATTACAGAAAAGTAATAAGCATCACAGAACAATACAGATAATCTGGGATCCCCGAGTTTCACAGAGCCGCTGCTGAAACTCGACGTTCCCCTGTCGTGTGGATAGCCTGTGCAATGAAACCTAGACCCCTACGGGTGCGGCAAGTTACCCGCCAAAACCTGAAGCGAGGTAGTCCCCACAGCATAGTGAATGGAACACGCGGCACTTCACGGAATCCGGTAAATTGAGCACCCCTCCTTGGGTCAA
Source organism: Agapanthus africanus (assembly GCA_030015575.1). Taxonomy (NCBI): domain Eukaryota; kingdom Viridiplantae; phylum Streptophyta; class Magnoliopsida; order Asparagales; family Amaryllidaceae; genus Agapanthus; species Agapanthus africanus. Next base: position 831,798,375 of record JASDDO010000019.1, read on the forward strand.
CCTGTACCCCCTACGAGTGCGGCGAATAGTCTGCCAATTCTAGAGTGGGGCCCCTCTGCCTCTCAAAGCCATGAGACGCGGACCCGTTGCCCTCCAGAACCCGGCTATCCGTGCACTCCGTCGCGGGGCAAAACCTAGTACAGTAATGAAAAATAGTACAACAGGTACATCGACCGCAACCTGGTCGTGCCCCAAAAGAATATTATACAACAGGCAGTGACGGCAGTCCACAAGTTGGACGCTCGCCCCGCAATATCAAATGTACAAATAAACTCAAACTGTACTACCATTGCACACTGCTATCCACCACGACAAATCCGCAACATCACAGCACAACACAGAACATCAACGCGAATGTCACGTTCGCAAACCCGTCTAAAAGAACTATAGCAATCAGACGCGGTTTACCGATCAAATGACATTCCCGGTCGGAGATATAATGTAAGCACTGCAAACTAACATGTTTAAATTTCGATCGACAAAATATCATAAAGTGGGCCCCATGCAAATCTGGAGAACAGTAACAAAACCTGGGCCCAAAAGATATATACCAAAAACCCAAAATTCCACCAGAGAAGACACTGAGAAAATTTGATGCAGTGATTCATTAGAATGGCCGCGGATCCGCGGCCAAACCATGGGTTTGGCCGCGCTTCCGCGGCTATATAGTGGAATCAGTTGCTCAAATTTTGTCGTGTGCCTTAGAAAACCCTGCACAGTTTTCTGAGATGTGTGAAATATTTTTAGGACACCGTTTAAAATCAACAGAAACTGTCAAGATGAAAAAATGTGATTTTTGATTTCCGGTTCGATCGATATTTTAAACGCGTTAGCACAAGTTAGTATAGCAAAATGGTGAGGCTCTGATACCACTGTAAGTCTACGCTAGCGTCCCGGCCGTCTACAGACGCCAAATGCGGAACAAAAACTTTTTAACTGGCGCTATCGTATACTTAAACCCGGATCTTCCATTATTGCTAAACTAACAAACTGTAAAGAGTGTAGAAAGGTTATACCGAACGATCCGAGTCCTTCGTTCTTTAACCATCATCCCACGCTCCGTTGCGGCTGCTCCGATCTCGTCGATCTCCGATCTGCTCGTCCAGTTGGCACCACATCACTGATTCTTTAAACGGGCTCCCGCCTCTGACTTGAGGCAACTCGGTCGTCAAGTTTGCTAGAAGAGACGACTAAGAATGATGTAGAGAATGAGTGGATGACTTTGTCTCGTTCCGTCCAAAGCTATAGACGGACGGTTAATGAAGTTGCCGTGGGAATCGGGTGTTGGAATGAAATGAGCTGTGAAATTCCATACACCCCAAATGCTATCATAATCTTTTCACAAATGAAAAACCATCAAGTATGAGAGAGAGGAGGGGGGCCGGCCACTTATAGGAGTGGGGGGGTGATCGTAGGAGAGGGGGGGTGACCGTAGGAAAAATATCATGTGTGAACACATGAAAATATCATGCATAAAGATCTTAAGCAAAACAAGAAATGGTAGAAATCAAAGCATGAGTCACAAGACACCTCACCAAATCTAGAACCTTCTAGAACCTTCTAGAAGCATGACTCACCCTCATCCAAGAAAAGATAAATCCGTCTTTAACCGAATGTTAAAAGACGGCTGATAGAAAACTGGAAACTGGCAACTTCCAAAAGTGATCCTGAAACAACTTTCAGGATAACCCCGAAACTGTATAAATATACCCGCATTTGTATTACGACCGAATACAAATGCAACTGAGACAAAGATATTATACCTACTCAATATAATACTCGGATCCGGCTTAAACCAAAGCCGACCAGTATCATCTACCCGAAAAATAACACGTGCGTAAACGCACGTGCATTTTCCGAACCCTGCCATAAAACCATACGGCCTCTACAACGTTTCGCCCGAACTTGGGAAACTTTCTGTGGGGGACTCTAATGACTCGTCAGTACCCTGGCAGTGGGTTTAACCACAAACCGTCAGCGGCACTAGCTATGCGTAACGGTTGCCCACGGACTGACCTCAAGGGAAGCCGATGAGCCAACTCAAGGGAGGCCGATGAGCGAACTCATCCGGAAACCCTACTGAGCCTAACAGTGACAATGTATATACAGTCCGGTCCGTTCGTCAATGAGTATCGCATATCCGCCTAGGGGGCTAGTAACGTCAGACCCCCAATAGCAGTATAAGTCGTGTCGGAGTGAAGCCCAATAACACCCTGAGATACTACTGGAGTACCTACCAGTAATCTCCTGCCATGGCCATGGACTTTGTGTAATGGCTCTCCTAGACACAACACGACCTCGCCCCCAATACCGGGAGAGACGAATCCCCTGCCGATCCGCTCACGTGCCTCCATATGGCTCGGGACTGTACCCAAAAGCTACCTGTTTGCACGACTCCTTTGAGCCGTGGTAGGGTAGAAATCAAAGCACAGTGGGAACTCACACGAGACAAATGACGACCTCAGGTCGATGAACTAACCTGTACACATGTCACCAGGGAACTGCTATCTGACGATAGGTATAGTACTAACTAGCAGATTCCCGGCGAGTCCTGTCCGGTGTACTCATAACCTAATGAGCACCTGTATACATCTTAGGTGATCCAACTGACACCAGTGGCTTGTGAGACCGGCCACCGCCCCTCGTCGGGGTCTCGACTGTATACACTAGTCTACTCCGGAGTATCGATGCCCTGTCTCGAAACTCCCACGACTAGGGACCACAATTAAGGATATGCATATAAACTACCCAACTCTCACGTATATGATCGCCATCATACTGTTGGTAGTAAAGCAAGATCCTAAGGGCTCTATCAAAGTGTAACATGCAATCAGTCACCTGAACATGTACACGACTGATAAAGGCAAACCAGATAGCATACTATCATCTCGAGTAAGACTGTTCTACCGGGATAGGTCCTCCGCAATCATTGCAATCACGTACCTGCGATCCAATAATTGACTATGAGGGCACTATCTCCAACAGTCTCTAGGCTGTCTGTGAACCGTCCAGATTTGGAATAAGGGGACTTTGCCATGGTTCCGTTGTTTTGACCCTGGGGTTGTTTGTTGACGTCGCATCTGCATCCTGCTGGCGTAAGGAGAAACGCCGTTGTTGATCTCTAAGTTGTCGATATTGACGTTGAGACCCTGAAGCTAGATCTTCCTTCACTTCGTTTGTTGACATTGTGTCTGCAATATTACGACGCACGTCGAGATTTGGAACTAGAGGGCTTTGCCATGGCTCCATTTATTGATGTCGTGCCTGTATCCTGCTGGAAGGAAGAAGAACGCTGTTGTTGTCCTCTCGAGATGCAGATGTTGCCATCGAGACTTGACCCTCTTTCTGATGGAGCCTGGTGGGATGATATGGTTCCCTATTTGTTTACGCCCCTGGATTGTATACAGGGATCGATGTGATCTCACCTGTAGGGCAAAAGTTTCATTTCATATGTATATTTTTTGTTTTCTTTCCGCGATGCTCTATCATTTCAGCTTTTTGTATCATGCAAGTCACGATTGCCCAATCATTTCGGCTATTTTTCACCGTGCCCAATCATTTCGGCTATTTGTTTTATTTACTCGCTGCTTTTTATTGCGAGTTGCCCAATCATTTCGGCTGTTTTTGTATGCATACATTTTTACTTGCTGATTTCGTTGCAAGTTGCCCCATCATTTCGGCTATTTCATATGCATTTTTGGCTCGCTGATTTTTTTTATCGCGAGTGTGGAACTTGGAATCTGATGCCAATCTTAGCATCAGTATCGCTGCGACTGGAATATTGCCAGGAGCGAATCCTCATTTGCCATGAAAGGACTTGGAATTTGATACCGATTTAGGCATCAATATCGCTACAACTGGGATATCGCCAGGAGTGAATCATCATTTGCCTCTGTCGATGTCGAACAAAGGTGGCTTAGCAAATAGGGTTAGGATCCCATCGACTAAGGCTTTTGACTTCATGAGCCGTAAGGGTCTCATAAAGGTGTTTCTCCCTACGAGTCATGAGGATCTCGTTAGGTGCTTTTTCTCCGTAGGAATCGTGAGGATTCCTAAGTGTGTGTTCTCTTATAAGTCGTAAGGATCTTACAAGAGTGTTTTCTCCTTGCAAGTCGAGAGGACCTACAAGTGTTTGTTCACCGTGTAAGCATATCCCTAGTCGCTGGTAAGACTCTGTTAGGGAAATGTTCATTCGTGCCCGTGGATTGTATACAAGGGTCGATATTGAACCGCTTGTAGGGCAAAATTGGAGATTGTGATGGTTTAAGAATAGGTTCAGATCCCTGTAACTTAAGGCTTTTGAACCCTATGAGCCGTGAGGGTCTCAAAGGGGAATTCTCCTTACGAGTCGTGAGGATCTCGTAAGTGTAAGTTCTCCTTAAGAATCGTGGGGATCCCTAAGTGTGTTTCTTCTTTGTGAGTCGTAAGGATCTCACGCAGGTGGTTTCTCCTTACAGGATCGAGAGGACCTTGCAAGTGTCTTTTGACGAGATTGTGCCCTTTCGGGTTTTAACAAAACTCGCCGGTAGCCCTGCTGTTTTTACTCATGGAGCCCTTTCGGGTTTTCATCCATGCCCATTTTGCTTACGGACGTACCTTTTTTTTACGAGTCTGCGCCTTCTCGGATTTTCACAAACATCACCGGTAGTCCTGCTGTTTTTACTCACGGCACCCTTTCGGATTTTCATTCGTGCCCATTTTGCTTATGGACATACCTTTTTTTACCACGTCTGCCTGGGGATGCCGCGGTCCATAGTAGTTTATAGACGTCTCGGTCAGTTGCAAGTTTTAGGACATTGCGGTCCATTGTTAGTTTAAGGACGTTTCGGTCCGTAACTAGTTTTAGGACATAGTGTACCATTGTTAGTTTAAGGACCTTTCGGTCCGCAGTTACCGAATTTGAGGCGAATTTCTAGTTTACGGACTTTTCGGTCCATAGGGCTTTTTCTATGAATGAGCACGATACCCCCGGCATGTCCACCTTTTTAGGGGCATGAGGTTGTGGTGGGTTCACCTTCCAGTTTTCGGACAACGCGAATTTGCCTTGCTGGTATTGGTCTTCAACCAAATTTTTGAAGACGTAGCAATCTTCAAGTGGATGGCCCAATACTCGATAGTAGGGGCAGTAATTAGGATCGTTGACGTCGTTCGGTCGCGTTGTGTGTCTCGACTCCGGTAGAGTGATGAGCCCGTTGCGCACTGCCAGTTCAAATAGTTTCCTTGTTTTATCCCGGGGAAACGAGTAAGGACCTCATCGAGGGATTGCCGCTTGTTGCTTTGGCGAACAACCGGTCTCGGGCCACTCGGTTGTTGTTGAGCGTTGGCGACGAAGGTTGCTTTCCCTTTTCTCTTTTCATTCCAAGGCTCCGTCTTTGAAGAGGAAGGCCTATGGCCCATCTGGTCCATTTGTGCCAGCTTGTCTATCAGGGCCTGGAAGGTGGTCGACTTGAAAAACATCATGAATTGGGATATGGTCGCCTGCGGATCAAGAGTGCCCACGAACATGCCCACCGCAGGCGCTTCTTCCATATGCTGTTCGCACTTCGACCATAGGTTGCGCCACCGTATCGCATACTGAACCCATGTTTCGCCTGGTTTCACCCTGGCATTGATCAACGCCGTGATTGGGGTGCTTCGCTGGCGCTTGCGAAACGCTGGGTGCATAACAGCTCCATCTCCGTGAATGTTTTGACGGAGTCATTTGGAAGCTCCGAATACCATTCGAAGGCCGTCTTCGCCAAACTGCCAACGAATTGGCGAAGCAGTAGCTTATCGTCACCTCCGGTGTTGCCGCACAGAGCCCTAAATTGAGCGACATGCGGATGCGGATTTCCAGTCCCCTTATATACGTGGAATTTGGGGATCGTGTATCCCGGCGGGTACTTTATTTAGTCATACCAGCCTGGATAGGGCCGCCCAGTTTTAACGACTTGGCCAGCCGTTTCATTTGCCTGGTGAGCTCGTATTTGCTGAGCAATATAGTCATCCAGAGCGGCCTTGGAAATAGTTTCCTCTTTGGCTGCTGAAAGAGCCGGAGGAGGATTCGACGTCTCCCCTCTGTCGTCTTCAATAATGATCGGATGGCTTCAGCTGGGGGATCCGGCTGTAACATCATCCCGACCATATCTTGGAAGAGAAGCACCATTCGTTTTATGTTGGCAGCTTGTTCTGCAGCTTCTCTGTCCTTCTTTTCGAGGAATCTGCGTAGGAAGTCAGTATCGATTTCTTGTTTGTGACGCTGCTCCGATGACTCTTCCGGGCTTTCTTTTGGTCCGGTGAGTGCGGCCATTGCAGTCAGCATCTCCTGAAGCTTCTGTTGTTGTTGTTGTTCCTGAGCCCTTGTTATCGATCGGGTGAGCGGTCAGTGGCCCGTCGAAGTGCGGCTTTCTTGTTTTCCGGAAGCCATGTAAATAGTGTGTACCATCATGCCCCCGGACTTGGGGCGTTTGGGCTCAGCGTCTTTGCGATTTGCCGCCATCACAGGGGCTTTCTTTGGCTTCCTCCCCTTTTGAGCAGTTGAAGGGGGCGTCGCAGCGGGCACCCAGACAGCTGTTGCCTTTTGTGGCTTAGCAAGACGGTTCTCTTCTTGTTGAACCTTCGCCTTTTTCTGTCGGCGAGGGTAATCTTGATCAACTACTGAGTCCCGAACCTGCCGCTAAACTTTGTAAATTTTAGAGGACAGCCGCTGAGGGGACTGTTCTGGCTTTGCTTCTGCAACATTCTCCACGGATGGAGGAGATCTTTTCAGTACGGTGGTAGGAAAATTCCTACGCACCTTGTTCAGCAACTCAAAGCTGTTCCCGATTGGAACAGCAGCATTGACTTCCACCATTGGGGCTGGCGGAATTAGTCCATATGGGGAGTTGCCCCCAGCTTTCTTCACTCGGCGCCAGTGGCGACGTCGAGCCTGTCGAGCTGTCGGGATGGTTTCAGCTTGAGGGGTGACTTCGTTATGCCCCTTGTTCTGGTGATGTGCTGCTGGTATCAGCCTCTTGAAGACCGATGTCCGTTGAGTAGCAGTATTTAATCTGTCGAAGACAGACCTTGGAGCGGGAACGGGAGCCGGAGTGGGAGCCGAGACAGTCAGTCTTGTGAAGACCGACCCTTTGGCAGGAGAAGCCGCCTTGACGACTTCGGGAGCAGGGATGGTTACTCTCCTCGGAACAACCTTTTCTTGAATTGCAGGCTTCATCATGGGCCCACAAGAACTTTGGCTCAATCTGGCGAAGACCGAGGTGTTGGAGCTGGGCGACCCGTTGAAAGGGGCCGCAGCAGTTGCAAGCCGATCAAAGACTGACGTTTTGGGAGTTTCCTGTGTTGGCATAGGGGTGCTGAAGCTCAACAGTGGGAGCATAGTCCCGAAAAACAATCCGGTGGTAGCCTGAGTCACCTGGTCTACCGGCATCATGAACAGAGAAGCCGCTTGAGGCCCGTAGGCTATGCCTCCAGATGAGGCGGAGCGCGAGTTGCAGCTGCAGTTGGAGCACTTTACGCAAGTAGATGCCATTGATGTTTTCGCTTTCTGCACCAAGCAAAACGCCAAATCTTAGTAACTCGAACCCAAGGGCAACCATTAGCAAACCGCGATTGGTTTGCGAACACGACACACAAAGTGTGGAGTGGAAAGAGGAAAAGGTCCCACCGGGCATGCCAAAATTTGTTCCCCTCCGAATCACAGAGACGCGACCGCGTAGGTCCGTCTTGCCTGAAATTCGGGACAGATGCTAATTGGTGCTATCTGTCCACCTCCCCGAAGATGCCAAGTTGATTTATAGCACCATGTATCGAAGGTTTAAACGGATGCGGCCGATGTAGCAGACTTCGTCAGATTCCCCCTCGTTTGAGGGGTTTTTGATTGTGGGGACGCTCTTCCCTGCAGGCGCAAGCCCCTGCAGTTAATTACGCTACCGCATCACGGTAACAACTTTCTCCTGCTCCAGATGGTCACTTCGTGTTATGGGTGTTTGTTTTGTTTGTGGTTGCCCGTGGATTGTATACGGAGACTAATTTATGTCGTCGCCCGTAGGGCGTGGACTAGTCCAAATCCGTATTTTCTTAGATTTGGGTTTGGGGGGTTGGGTGTAAGGATACGTTAGCCTCATTTGGGACTAAGATCAACTTAAACGTTTGTTAAGGATACATTAGTCTAATTTTAGACTAAGATCAACTTAACGGGATCGTTTAGATCCAACAAAAGAGCATTTGGACTCTATTATTTAGTTTAGGGATATTGCGGTCGATTAGTTTAAGGACATTACAGTCCATCGTTAGTTTAAGGACATCTCGGTCCGCTGTTAGTTTAATGACATCACGGTCGAGGTTAAGGACATCATAGTCCATGGGTTTAAGGACCCCACAGTCCAACGTTAGTTCAAAGACATCACGGTCGAGGTTAAGGACATCATAGTCCATGGGTTTAAGGACCCCACAGTCCAATGTTAGTTTAAAGACATCACAGTCGAGGTTAAGGAAATCATAGTCTATGGGTTTAAGGACCCCACAGTCCAATGTTAGTTTAAAGACATTACGGTCGAGGTTAAGGACATCATAGTCCATGGGTTTAAGGACCCTACAGTCCAATGTTAGTTTTAAGACATCACGGTCGAGGTTAAGGACATCATAGTCCGTGGATTTAAGGACCCCACAGTCCAATGTTAGTTTAAAGACACCACAGTCGAGGTTAAGGACATCATAGTCCGTGGGTTTAAGGACCCCACAGTCCAATGTTAAGGACATCATAGTCTGTGAAATGTGTGGTTGTCGGGACCCGTCACCTCTCTGAAGACGTTGAAGAATTACAACGACAAATATCAGAGGAGTTCAGAGATGTACCCTTAAACCGATGTTGATTTGGAGATCTGTAGTCCAATTTGGAACTAAGATCAATTAATTAGATTATGAGCACATTGGCTCAGTTAAATCTAAATTGAGGACTTAAAGCCAACTTGGGCTAAGTCCAATTAGATTTGAAGTGTTGGCCCTCTATTGGACCATTAGACATTTGTCTGGGTTTTAGCCCACGTTATTTAGCAATGCTGAACAAGAGTTTAAGGGCTTTGATAACATTTTTATCATTGACTGAGCATGGAACATTATAGCTCTGAATTTTACTCAATTTTGAGTGGGAGGCTTTGCTCTGGAAGATCAACCAATTTGGTTAAAACTAGTGTTAAACACTAGATAACAACAGTGTTAGAACTCTAAAGTTAGTGTTAAACACTAGAAGAGAACAGTGTTAAACACTGAAAGTATAATCCCCAAATTAGTGTTAAACACTACGAGATAATCAGCGTTAAATACTGAAAATAAGGTTTTCAATATAGTGTTAAACACTAAAAGTAAAGTTCTCAAATTAGTGTTAACCAGTAGAAGACAATCAGTGTTAAATACTAGGAATAAAGCTCTCGAATTAGTGTTAAACACTAAAGAAAAAGGGGTTACGTGTGGACACGTGAGGGCGCCCAAAGGTGGGACCAGATCCCTTTACTTCGTTCTGCAATTAAGTGTTAAACACTTTTTTATATTTTTGAGCATCACGTGTTGACACGTGATGGAGATTTATACACTGATTATTAAAGCACTTGCTAAGGGGTCACGTGGGAGCACATGAGAGCGCCCAAAGCTTCTATTTCGTTTGCTTTTTCTTTCTGTGTTTTGGAAGTCACGTGGGAGCACGTGAGGCGTTGCCTCAGAACTTTTTCCTTCTCATTTTTGGGGACTTTTCAGGGGTCACGTGGGGACACGTGATCTTAATTCTTTTCATGCACAGAGATCTTTTAAATTTCCTTATTTTATTTTGAGAATTAAATTCTCTGTAGGGTTAAACCCTAATCATGATTTTGGAGGAATTAAATTCCTATTATGAAAGAATTAAATTCTTATATAAGGTTAAACCCTAATTTCTTTTAGAGGAATTAAATTCCCATATATGTAAAAGAATTAAATTCTTGTATAGGGTGAAACCCTAATTTCATTTTAAGAGGAATTAAATTCCTGTGAATTTGAGAGATTTAAATTCTCAATTAGGGTTAAACCCTAGTTTCAACTTGAAGGAATTAAATTCCTGTGAGTTTGGGAGAATTAAATTCTCATACAGGGTTAAACCCTAATTTTGTTTTGGGAGAATTAAATTTTCTAAACTCAATTCCCCCTCTAAGTTTTGGATCTGCATGGCAGGATCTCAGCCCGATGAGAATTAAATTCTCAACCTATGGGGGGATGTACTTCTGCAGATCTTCAATTAGAGGAAGAACTAAGTTCTTTTGCAGAAGAGTTAAACTCTTAGATTTTGAGAATTAAATTCTCTGTTTGAGATTTGATCTTTTTCCCTTTTCTCACCTAGGGTTTCTTTCTTGAGAATTGAATTCTCCTCTCTTTTCTCTCTGTTTTTTTCCTTTGGAAAATTTCAAGATCCCAATATTCTATCTCTTTCTCTTCTCTTGGCTCCTATTTATAGGAGAAGGAAAAGAATCAATTTGTTTAGTAAATTTTTCATTGAAAGATTTTTTTTGTTTTCTTAATTAATATGATCCTTTAGATCACTCAGTGAAATTTATTCACCGTTGGATTTTTAATCCAAAAGATATTCTGTTTGTTATTCTTGGTAAATTTTAGGGAAATCTTTCCTTATTTAAAATTTTTCCATAAATTAGTGATTTTTAATCACCACTGGATTTTTAATCCAACGGTGCTCCTCTTTAAAGAGCGCAATCTTTTTGTTTGGAAAGATCTAAATAAATATTAGGTTTTTTTTTATTTCCCTTAATTTAAAATTTAATTCTATTAGTTCAGAAGGTTTAGATGCCTATCACGTGTGAGCACGTGATCCCACTGTTTAAGCTTTTAGCCAGAATTTAATTCTGTTGTTTTTAAAGCACTCAGGAATTATCACGTGTCAGCACGTGACCCTTGGTCACGTGTGAGCACGTGATGCCCCATTAGGGTTTTTCTTTGTTATTTTATCATACTTTTAATTCTTATTAGTGGGTTTAAAAGGCCCATCACGTATTGGCACGTGACCCCATTGATTGATTATTTGAGTAGAATTTAATTCTATTAATTAAGAGCTTAGGAAGCCATCACGTGTCTGCACGTGACCCCCGATCACGTGTAGGCACGTGATGCCTCATAACTTTTGATCCCGGATGAATTATGAGGCCCATAATATCTCAAATCGAAGGATTTTTCGAGATGCTTTCGATACCATCAGAATTTAGCTGTTTCTCATTCGAAAGTTTGGCAAAATACAGATCGGAAAATACTGGTTCGCATTTTCTTAAGCGTATCACTGCCATTTGATACCTTGGGCTCTTTTGCGCAGAAATTTTGACGGGAACATGGACATATACACAGATCACAAGAGTCTGAAGTATGTGTTTACTCAGAAAGAATTGAATATGCGGCACAGAAGATGGCTAGAACTTATGGCGGACTTCGACATCAACCTACAATATCATCCAAGGAAGGTGAATATAATTCCTGATGCACTTAGCCGTCAACCACTATCAATGAATATCACCGCACAGTGGAACCTTCATCAAGAATTACACAAGATGGATATAGAAGTGGTTATGCCAGGTAATACTTCAAAGTTGATGAACTTACAAGTTCGGTCTACTATTGTCAATCAGATCAAAGCAGCTCATGCAAGTGATGCCAAGTTGCAAACGATCAGATAATAAGTAGAAAATGGACTTAGAACAGATTTCATCATCCATGAAGATAGATCTTTAAGATACGGAAGCAGATTGTGTGTACCACAAGGTCCTGTTCAGGAAGAGTTGATGAAAGAAGCTCACAGCTCTCCATACTCAGTACACCGTGGTGGTACAAAGATGTACAAAGATCTACGTCAATATTACTGGTGGCATGGCATGAAGCATGAAGTAGCCATAAGCGTAGCCAAATGTTTAGTGTGTCAGCAAGTAAAAGCTGAACATCACAGGACTGCTAGTTTACTTCAACCGTTACCTATTCCAGAATGGAAGTGGCAACACATCATCATGAACTTCGTGACTGCACTTCATCGCACACTAAAGGTAATGATGCGGTATGAGTTATTATAGATCGACTCACAAAGTCGACCCACTTTATCCCATTTTGAGTTGGCCAATCTACCGAGACACTAGTAAAGAAGAACATGGAAGTAAGTCTGAATCTAAGTAAGATTTAACTCTTCATAGTATACAATTTCTGATGTCCATGAACTCATGCAGGAGATCATGAGATTACATGGAGTACCAGTTTGTATTGTCTCCGATCGTGACACCAGATTTCGATCGCAGTTTTGGCAGAGTCTAACACATCATCATGAACTTCATGACTGCACTTCCTCGTAGCACGAAAGGTAACGATGCGGTATGAGTTATTGTAGATCGACTCACAAAGTCGGCCCACTTCATCCCATTTTGAGTTGGCCAATCTACCGAGACACTAGAAAAGAAGAATATGGAAGTAAGTCTGAATCTAAGTATGATTTAACTCTTCATAGTGTACAATTTCTGATGTCCATGAACTCATGCAGGAGATCATGAGATTACATGGAGTACCGGTTTGCATTGTCTCCGATCGTGACACCAGATTCCGATCGCAGTTTTGGCAGAGTCTACAAGCTAGCTTGGAAAGCGGGACGTAATTTCGAGGACGAAATTTTTGTAAGGAGGGTAGAATGTAACGACTCAAATTTTACTGTACGAAAATTTTCAAGTTAATGTACAAAATAAAGTTGTAAGCCTGAGCACAAATTATAAATTTAATTTGTTTAAGAACAGCAAGAAACAACTTGTAACTCACTGGTAAATCCCCTGCATTGCTATGTCGTAGCCCTTGTGTTCGAATCCCATCAGCCACATATATTTTTACTGATTTTACTTTTAAATTTTTGGAAGCTCAAAAGTTTACACGTGCAATATACTTAAAATGAAAAGTCACAGAAAATCAAACATGTGTTGAATGTTATATGAACCGACATGGACACGTGGCATCGATCCAGAGCCCTACCCCCTACACTTGGCCGGCGAGATGGCCCTCCAGACCGGCGCCGCCGATCTTCCCCGTAGGTAATGCCTCCAAACTCTGCACACTAATCGTTTGGCCTACCCGCAGTACCCCAGTACTGTTTGAGTTCTCTGTAAATTAACAGAGAGATTAAAATCACCCATTAATCCAAACTCTAATACATTTTAATTCTCTCTTCAATTCTTAAAACCCCAATTTTACCCTATAAATACAACCACATACCCTAGCCCTCTTCATTCTGAAATCTATTGTCAAAAATCCTCAAAATTTTCCAAGTCAAAGAAGAGTACAGGTGGGGTTAGCACTAGGTCAGGTTCCGGCGAGAATTCGAGATGATTCCGGTGACTCCACGAAGCCACCAACATTTTTCTAAACCTCCCCTCTCTTCTCTAAACTTGTAAATCCCCTCTCTTCTCTCTCTTCCTAATTTAAAAAGTTCTCTTTTCAAAACTCGTCGGAAGTGGAATTATTCCGACATCCGATTCTAAACTTGTTAAAATCACAATCTTTCTTAATAACCAATCATCCATATCATTATATCTTGCTTAATAATCATGAAACAAACATTGATAACAAGTTTCATTTTAACATACCATGTTATATAACTTCTATTTTCATTTTTCGTTTAAATACCACAAACTTTACATATGATATCTTTTAATTACATTAGCTTAGTATACCTTTAGAAAACCTCACGAGGCAATGACCTACCTCTCACATACACACATCTTGATATAGTACGATTCTCTTGAAAATAATATCTTTTGGCAAATACGACTTTTCAAATAAATACTTTAAACTATTAAAAAACCGTATTTCTTTAAATTGTGTGATTACATTCCTTGCGATTATGCCTTTATAACCCATTTTGGGAAACCCGATCGGGATGGTGCGGGTTATCGCACATTCTTGGGATTAGTAGAGTGAGATGCAGACCTCCTTACGGAGCATACGATCTCAATGGAATTTTTATTAAATTTTTAAGAAAAACGAGGATTTCTATTAAATAATAAAAAGTTATCTTTCAATAAATATATAAATATTATCAAAACACATATTTTAAAGATATTATTAAATTCCACGTTTTCCAAACAAAATAAAAGAATAACAAATTCCATGAAAATACCATCAAGAATCCATACAAATCAACTTTACACAAAATACCATGAACTATTCAAGCTAGGTATTTATTTACTAGAATACCACACTTTTAAAAATTATATCCATGAAAACCCTAAATACGATAAATAAATACTTGAGATTTATTTTGAAAGTATACTAAAAATATTTTTCATAAAATCCCCTCATGTTATATTAAATTTACATTAAAGACCTTACTAAATATAGGTTTAAGCATGGCCAATTCTCTTGAGCCTCAGGGAGTCGGAGAAAGTGGGTGCTTGCCTATTTAAGGTAGAAAACTAAAACTGGGTTATCAATGATAATTGTCTTGGAAAAAGACATAAATCCCGCCGTCCATGTGCAGCAGTTACCAATAACTCCTAAACCTAATTCAGGACTCAAATCTATTTAAGTGTCTGACTAAATCTGAGTCTCAGTCTAATCTGAATACAATGCAAATATGAATCCAACTATATATCCAATTCAACATGAATCCAATGTATCAAACATGAACACTTGAACTTGAACATGAATACCGAACAATACGAATATGCAACATGACTTGACTTGACCGAACCAAGGCTATATCTTGAACTTGACTACATGACTATCTGTTTACATCCGAACTGTTTACATGAAAAACTTATACCATGGTTTGGGCAAGTCTTATACTGCAACTCATTACAATTAATACAATATGCATTACGGGGGTTTTAACGGGGTAGATTGGTACGGAATGTATTAGAAATGGAATGAGACGGTCACTATAATACACCCAACCTGAATATTTGTGCTGTTGTCCTGTGTGTTTAACGGGGCCTTGTACTCCATATGCCTTAGTCCACAGAGAAAATTGGACTCCTCTCGTATACACTGATATATTCTGTACCAAGTTACAAACAACTACGTTAGTATAACAAAAATAGATAAATTCTCAGATCTATTCCTTTTACTTGATCTATCTCTGTTTTGGGACTTACTGAGCGATTGTTCGCTGACGATATTTCTATCTCTTCTTTCTTTGGAATGTTGTTAGGAAGATCCGACTCTCAGGAGATCGAGCCCAGTCAGGAAGATTTGGAGCAGTTTTCAGAGGAGCCAGAGTTTTAGTTCTTACTTGTACTTACTTTTCTTTTCCGTTCATATGCCATTGTTTAGGCATCGCTTTCCATTATTGTATTTTACTTTCCAGTTGCATGTAAAGAATGAATATAAATAAAAATTTGTTATTTCATTACATCTCTTGCCATTCTTGGTTTTACTTTTATATTGCTTATTTACGCTTAACGTGTTTACTTCTGAGTAAATACGTCGCGGCCTCGCCACGTATACTTCCCCGTATATTGGGAATCGGGGCATGGCATTCCTCCCAAGAAAGACCTACACTTACACCATGCCTAAGGAGTCTACAGATTCAGCGCCTAAAAAGGGATCTGTCAAAAGAAATTATTTCGAGGGAAATCAAGATTACGACTATTACATAACAAAAGCTGAGATGATTTTTGACACACTCTTCAAAGACAAGCAACTCAAGATATCCTATCGAATCCCGAGTGCCGAAGAAATCACAAAGAAGAAAGATTATTGTAAGTGGTATAATTCAGAGTCCCATTCAACTATTAACTTCATAGTTCTCCACAATACTCTACAAAAAGCTTTTGAAGAAGGGCAAATCAAATTCGCAAAAGCAGCGTCAAAGGTCGAAAAGAAACCTTTTCCTAAAACGAAGTCGGTGAACGTTGTTAAAGCCGATTTAGGAAAGGGGGCTAGTGAGGCTGCACCCTCTTCAGGAACTGATGAAGAATCGACCAATTATGAAAAGGATTCTACTAGATCTATTAGAATCACCAAGCAGCTTAATCCAGGCAACGCTCAGATGTGGTCGGCCGAACTGGGAGGTTCGGTCATATAGACTGTTGTGAAAACAGTGCGTGGGAGTAAGATGGGGGATTACGAGGTAAAATTTTTTTTTTGCAACTCCTGTATAGTGTATCGGTGCAAGGTGTGTACCTCCTCCAGCGGCGCTGAAACGCCCTTCGGAAAAATCGAAATCGAAGAAGCAGAAAAATTGAAATTAAGTGTGTTTGAAGCATTTGTAAGCACATTGTTCGGATCCGAAGTTGTCAAGGGAGACGAGAAGGCAAATGTCTCTAAGCCAAAGGAGGATAGGGCAAATGGTTCTGAAACCAGTGAAACAAACCAAGGTATACCGCATGGGGCTTTCGGAGCGTTCAATCAGAATAAGCCTGTCGGCGCTAAATTACAGAAGCATGGACCTCACCCTCACCAAATAGTTCATGTCACACGGTGTGGCCCAAACATAGGGGAACCGGTCGTTTAAGTTACCGATGGAGGGAATGGACCGCTCGGGAATAATTTCCTGAGGGGCAGGATCGGTCGTACAATCGACCTGCGAGACTATCTTCGCGACAACGCTAGAAAGTCTAGGAAGATCACTCGATACGGAGAAAAGATGCGAATAAAAGTCAATCAAGATCATCAAAGGGAGGGCGTCGTTGTCACAAGGCCCCCCAAGGATGGTGAAACCTCCTCAGGCTGTCACAGGGGTATGGACTAGAATCGAACGGCCCGCTAAGCCGGCCAAGAACACACATTCTACCGAACCTTACATCATGACCAAGACACAGAAACGAAGGTGGCAGCGTTTAATAGAAGAAGAGCGGGAAGCCGCTCACCATGCGGCATTGGACAAAGTGAAGAGAGCGAAGCCGATTGGTAGCGATGCTAGCCATCTGAAGAAGCTAATACAAAAGCTGGGCTCAGTTGCCACACAGACTGGGGGCACTGCTATTGAGACGTTGATATCGGCCAATCAGCAATGGGTACCTAAGAAGGATAGTTCTAAACCAGATGCGTCAGCTGGAGAAATGGTGGTGAATGCTATACTCACCGTCCTAGAATCATTTCGAGTGACTATCGATCAACCCAATTATCTTTCGGGAGATTCGGAGGGAGAGGAAATGGATTCGATGATCTTATCGGCCAATGAGGTCGTCGATGACAAAAATACCTTCGTGAGACTGGAAGGCGAGATGACCATTCATCTGAAAACACTATACATCATGGATATACTGGAAGGTAAACGAGTCGATCGGATCTTTGTGGATAATGCAGCGGCTATAAATTTTCTACCGATATGGATGCTAAAGAGACTGAACAAGACGGACATGATACCCATAGAAACGTCCATAACCGGGTACAGTGGGCAGTCCGCCAAGGAAAAAGGAGTGTTAACCATAGTGGTAGAGGTCGGGAGGCTATGTAGTTTGTCCGCTTTCTATGTCATTGACACAGACAGAAGCTATAACGTGCTCCTCGGAAGAGACTGGATCCACTCAAATGAATGTATCCCTTCGAGTTTACACCAATCCATCGTATACCCAGATGACGAAGGAATAGAAGTGATAAAGGCATATTATCGACCTTTCCTAATAACAAAGGATGTGGCCATCACTCTTCTCTATTAAGAAGACATTGGCCCAATTCGGTTTGTAGAAAACAACACTGGTCGTTTACAGAGGACAACGGCCAAAGATTTCATTAATAAAGAAGGCGTGAAGTTCCTTTGAGCATTGGTTCGGCCATAATGACCTGTGTCTTCAAGGCCATCGGAAAATGAAGACCATAAGGTACAACGCTGAGTGGACCGTGTTTACGGTCAACGGCGAGGAGACTGTTGAAGGATAGATCGAAGAAATTTATTTGCAAAACGAGAAGGTTGGTATAAAGGCCGAAGCATAAGATGACTTAGAAGAAATTGATGTAGAAAATGATGGTTGTGTTCAGCCACTTTTTTAGTAAGAATTTATGTAATTCTTTTCGCGATCAATTAATAAAACTAATGCTAGACTACACCGATTGTTTTGCGTGGAACTATGACGAACCCACCGGCTTAGACCGAGGGCTCGTTGAACATAAACTACCCTTAAAGGAAAATTGTAAACTTCATAAGCAACCGACAAGACTAATGGCGGTGGATACCTTTCCTAAAGTGAAAGAAGAAGTGGAACGGCTGTTATAAGCCGCTTCATCCGGCAGGCTTGATTCCATGATTGGGTTGCCAATATCGTACCGGTGCGAAAGATGAATGGAAAGCTCAGGGCCTTCATCAACTTTAGGGGCCTAAATGAAGTGACTCCTACAGACGAGTATCCGATGCCTGTTTCCGAATCATTGTTAGACGCCTCAGCAAGATATGGGATGATGTCATTGATGGATGGGCATTTGGGATACAACCAGATTTACGTTTTGAAGCAAAATGTGAACAAGACGATCTTTCAGTGTCCTAATCCACTAGGACTCTATGAATGGGTCCTTATGCCATTTGGATTGAAGAATACTGAATCCACTTACCAGTGCGCCATGAATCACATATTCCATGGCATGATCGGCAAATTCGTTGAAGCATACATAGATGGTATTATTGTGAAATCAAAAGGAGAAGCCAATCACTTGGTAGATTTAAGACAGGCTTTTGAAAGGATGCACCAGCATAATTTATGACTCAATCTCCTGAAGTACGTGTTGGGGGTTTCAGAAGGAAATTTTTTGGGCTTCCTTGTCCACTAGAGAGGAATAAAGATCGATCAAAACAAGACCAAGGCAATAATTAAAGTGAGACTGCCAAGAAATAAGAAGCAGCTACAAAGATTGTTGGGGCAAGTAAATTATTTGCGGAGGGTCATAGCAAATTTGGCTGACAAGATGAGATGTTTTTCCCTATTGCTCCGCCTGAGGCACGGCAATGCATTCATTTGGGGGGAAAGATCAACAGAAGGTCTTCGACATCATTAAGGAGTACTTGACCAAACCACCAGTCATAGTGCCACCAGTGACCGGCAAACCAATCAAAATATACATATCAGCCACAGAAGATTATATCGTCAGTCTACTTGCTCAAGAGAATGAGGAGGGGCAGGAGAAGGTAATCTATTATTTGAGTAGAATCCTATCCGACGTCGGAAAAAAATACCAGCCGATAGAAAATATGTGTTTATCTATTTATAACACTTGCACAAAATTGAGGCATTACCTCTTGCCTTCCGAGGTTCAACAAATTAGCAAAGTCAATATTTTGAAATACAAGCTGATGAAGCCTGTATTGAAATGGCGAGTTGGGAAATGGACATTAGTCATGTCTGAGTTCTCTATAAAAATATGTACCGATGAGGGCTGTGAAAGGGCAGGCAATAAAAGATTTTCTAGCCGATCACCCATGCTTAACCATAGGGCTAGAGGATGATGAGGAGGAGGAGATCAGCTATGTAGGAACCGAATCTTAGACCCTATACTTCAATGGTTCCAGCACAAGGCAGCATGCCGGGGAAGGCGTCGTTCTTGTATCACCAGACGGCATTTGTTTTTATTATTCGATGGCCATTGATAACAATTGCATAAACGATCAAGCCAAGTATGAGGCATTGGTACTCGGCCTATAATTCCTCATCGATACGGGAGTACTTAGCATAAGAATCTTCGGCGATTCCGAGTTGGTGATCAAACAAACATTCAGAAAGTTTCAATGCTTGAGCACAAACTTGGTCAGATATGTGGAGAAGGTCAAAAGATTGCTCGTAGGTTTCGATGAGGTTCGCACACAGCATGTCAACAGGGAGTATAATGGTAAAGCAAACGACCTTTCTCAGCTGGCATCTGGCTTAGGAAATCTTAATGGAACCAAATACTGTCGTGAGAATCAGTCGGAAGGATGTCGAGTCCGGAGGTATCATTTATAGGGGTGGTAGACACTGGTGACGATTGGCGAAAACCTATAGAGGAGTACCTGGTGAGTCCCAATATGGCGACTGACAAAAGGTTGTGAAGAACATCCCTGTGGTATGCCCTAATCGAAGGGATCTTGTACCAAAAGAACTATGACGGTTTGATACTTCGTTGTCTCGATAAAAGTGAGCCAATTATAGTAATAAGAGAGGTACGTGAAGGAATATACAGTGCTCATCAGACCGGTATAAAAATGCACTAGTTGATTCGTTGGTACGGCTACTATTGGCTGACTATATTCGTCCTCTGCCATCGCTATGCGAAGGGGTGTCAATCTTGTCAGAAACATGCGTCTATCCAGAGCACGCCGGCTGCCGACTTCAATCATGTGGTTAAGCCGTGGTCATTTAGAGACCGAGCCATGGATTTGATCGGTATGATCCATCCCCCATCCTCTAAAGAGCATACATTCATAATTGTGGCCACAGACTACTTCACAAAATGGGTAGAAGCTAAGCCTTTGAAAACCATGAATCAGAAATCGGTCATCGAATTCATAAAAGAGAATATAATTCATAGGTTTGGTTTTCCAAAAAGAATAACAGCCGATAATGGAACCGTGTTCACAAGCCAAGAGGTGTTGGAGTTTGCGGAAACCTATAAATTCCAGGTTCACCATTCGACACCATACTACACTAAGGCCAATAGCCAAGCCGAATCTACTAACAGGCTGCTTAATGAAAATATTCAAAAGATGATCGAAGACACGAGAAAACCACGTGAATGCCATGAGAAGTTATCGGAAGTCCTTTGGGCCTACAGGACCTCTCAAAGGACAAGTACCGGACTAACTCTGTCACGACCCGGAAATGGCACGTGACCGGCACTTGAATCACGTGAAGTCTATAGGACCCCACCGTAACCAAAGTAAGCCAAAAACCAAGAATCTAAACCTTTTTAAAAAAATAATGGAGGTGAAGTTTTGAAAAAGGGTATAACTGAAATCAGGTTCTTTTTTTTAAAATATAAGTAAATCTTATAACTATACGAGTGAATTGTATACTATGGTTTGAAAACATTTTCGTCATTAGAAATTTGGGCATCACCTCCTTTGTAAATTTTGATCAAAACTAGTACATAAACGATAATAATATTGCATCCCCAAGCGGGAGCTAGCTTTTCGCCAATCGGCAGAAACACAGCCACACAATAGGAATATATGACGTCTAAAGAGAAGATCAATTACAGAAAAGAAGGTAAAGAAAACCAAAATATCATCAAACTCCAATATAAAAAATAATACAAGTTTTGTCACTATGCACAAAGAATATACAACTGGTCTCTAAGTCTAACAAATATATATAGTCTGGTTGATGGAGCTTTTAACTAGATACAAATGAATATAAAATATACAATAGTGGTTACGCTATGTACTGTAACCCACCTACCAATGCAAATCACCCGAAAGAAGCAATATGCGCGGTCGATCCTGCAAGAAAACTATGGCACAACGGGGGTGAGTTTCCAACTCGTGAGTAGAAGATATCATCAGCTAGAAATCGAATGTAGGATGATCTCCTAGGTCATACAATAATATAATAATATCATACCGTATGGTATCAAGGTGATCGTGTATACATAAGTATAATAAAATAATATAATGCATGTGTCAATATGTGATACTAAGTCGTCCATATCATGTGTATATACATATCATTCAAGGAGTGCCCATCAATGACACTCGAAATCATTATAAAATCCTGATTGTCCAGTATCGACACTCGAAATCATCATAAAACCCGTGTCCAGCATCAACACATAAATCCTCATATCTCAGGCGCCGTCTCATCGGATCGGCCCTCATATCCATCTGTCTAATATCACTCCGGTCGGTATCCTCTGGATATCCGCCGAGTCCAATACTGTCATCGGTAGATAGTGTTCCCCTGCCATGCTAAACACCTTTCTATACGATCTTCTTGCCTCGAGCTACCATACCGAGTCCATCATGTATCCGCAATCAGTTTCTCCCCCTGCCTCGATTCGGATAATTATCATAGCTCAGCACCAAGAAATCTCATAGTAGATGCCGAAATATCATATCAAGAGAAACCGTATTTTTAAAACAATCACAAGTTTTTAAATAATATCTGCGGTTTCTCAAATCGAAAAATCTTATGAAAACAGAATCTCATGAAATGCATAGCAGTAATGAAATAATATGTACAGGCACAAAACAATACTGTAATACATAGCAAGTGTGTTCATATGAGAGTGTCATATAGCAAGGTAAAGAAAGTGCAATAACTGAACTAGTATGTGGTACTAGGTACTAAACAGTAACTAAAATACTAACAGTTTATAAGGTGATATGCTAACATAGCGAGTTCTAATGTGTACATGGCATGGTAATTACCGATGATGTGTGTGTGAGTCGGCAAGAAGGTGTATGTGCAACATGTGCATTATCGGTAATGATGCATGTGTCCTAGCAAATGAAGTCACGTAAAGATAAGGGTATGAAGCGTAGTATATATATCGTAAATGAAAATAATGCGAGCGTATGCAAAAATAAGAAATCGTAACATAAGCGTAAACAGAATAGAGAAATCGTAAATGTGAACAGTATAAAATTACGCAACTACGTATGAGCCATACAGTTGTAATTTAAAATAGTATGAATCGTTGTTTTTAGAAAATAGGGGGCTACGGTGTTTTTGAAAAAGATACCATTTGAAAAAGCATAGCATCTCCTTGAAGTTATCATTTAAAAGTGCGTAACGATTCGTTAGTTTTGAAAATAGGTATGGCTCTAAACATATCATAATATCTACTATGTGAATTTAAACAAGATTTTCTCGAGTCGATATATAAGTCAGGGATCCATCCTCATCATATCACGCACGGAATATCCATTGTACGATATCATCAAATCAATAGTATGGATCTACAATCACGTACATCATCTCATATCATCATATATCATCTCATGTCATCATATATCATATCATATAATATCGTCCCATATCATCATATCCAATCATATCGAATCGTGTCATCATATCAGATCATATCCTCATCTCATTATATCATATCTTAATTATCCTCATATTTATATGTATATATAAGTGTATATACGTATAGCTCAAAGGCTAAGAAAACTAGAACTAGGGATATACCTTTCTACTAAATCTACTACTATCGCAAATTACTCCTAATAACCCTATAGGCTAGATATACATATCTAATATATTTATATATAACTATATATATCTAGTATCCTAGTACTATGGTTGCGGGGTACTACACGCCATATATCTGACTTCCCCCGTAGATATACATCTACTCACCTAACTCCGCCTTGCTCTAGTCGATTCCGACGGATGCCTTGCCTTCCTTCGTCGTCCAAAAAGTCCATGCGCTTGCACCTACAATTAAAAGCATATCGTATCGCATAAAAATCCAAATAGAAAACTGATACGACGAGCGTAGTGCACATAGGTTAGAACCTATGGTCAACGCGTGCTAAAATAACAAAACAACCCCCGACGTCGACATACGAACGTCAAACGACCGAGTCAAAACTCAAATAACAAAAACCATGTTTTCAAATATCGTAAAATATTGACAGAAACTTAGTAAAATGCTCCCAGATTTTTCTTAAGGTGATTTTGAACTTTTTTGCATATAAGATAGGCCTAGTTATCTAGTGAGTGGGCTACAGAACAAGATTCACAACCTAACTCCACAATCGACCCGCAATTTGCGGCCAATACTATTAAATTTGCGGCCAGATGATGGGGGGTTTGGGCTCGGGCTTCTAGGGTGGCTTCCTATTGGTCTACACATCTCACAATATTCTCTATTTAATTTTCAGAGTTCCCAAGTAGTACCAAATTTCATTTGATCACCAAAAGTTCCACAAAACCGACATTGGAAATTTCTAAACTCATTTTTGAAACTTCAAAGCTCACTTATACCAGAGATTCTATCACTAAGAAGCTAGTGGTCACTCTTTAAACCCTCTGCTATATCACTACTACTCATTTAATCCACCAAAGATCACCCTGGAATTTTCCAACTTCACAAAAGATGTATATATTAACTCTAAACTAATTATGGAGGTAAGGAAACTTAAAAACTTGATGAAAGAAGAGAATATTACCTTGTAAAGGTAACTCAAGAAAATTCTAAGATAACCAAAGATGCTCAAAACCCAAACTTGATCTCACCATGTTGCTTAGATTGAGATTGGAAACATTTTTTGTGAAGTGTTTGTGGTGTTTTGTTGAGATTTTAAGGGTGTTGTATGATGGTAGAGATGGTGGAGGAGATGGAGATGAAGGAGATGAAGGAGGTGAGATGAAGAAAATGAAGGAAGAAATGTGATGGTTAAGAATGGCAACCATGCCTCTCTCTCTCTCTCACACACACACACCATACCTCCTTGTCCCCCATTGTCTCCTCTCTTTTCCATTTTTTTTAAAAGATAAAAACCATGACAAATAAAAGATAAGAAAAACATGTAGATATCATGCCGTTCAGTCGAAAAAACTGCACTTTTGATATAACATTTTCCTTAATTTTATTAAATATTTAAAGGTGTTTATTATAAATATAGAGCATATTTGGATTTATCTGCAAAATACTATTTATCATATGTTTATATATTATAATTAACATTATGAAGGAAAATATATGCATTTTATATTTATATAATATTTTGGTAATTAAAATATGCAGATCATATCAAATATTCTAATCACAATTCTTAAATGAAATAATATCATGCAAATGGTTAGAATAATGTTTCAAAATATGTGCATAATATTTTAGTAATTAAAAGATGCATAGCATATTAAATATTATTAATCAAGTTTCTTAAAGATTTATTACCATATATAGTGATTAAGGTACTCTCTCTAATTTAATAAATAGTACTAGCATTATTCATGGAGATATTGTGCAAAATTTAGCTCAGGTCAAGAGATCCAGATGTTCTAGATCTCAGGATAAAAAATCTGCCAAAATCATAAAATCAATACTGACAGAGACTCATAATCCAGGCATAGAAATCACCATATTAGGAAATCACCATATTAGGAAATCACCATATTAGGCAATCACCATATTAGGTAACTTGGTTTTTTTTATTTGAGAGCTATATAAAGGACCGATGGCTAAAATTAGAGGGCATCACCTTTACCACAAAGCAAATCACCGTCAAAGAATAAGAGATCCACGACAGGTCCACGATTCAATGTGATAGGGCAACGTATCGACGGAGCATCTACTTCCTACGGGGCAGAGATCGAGAGCAACTTCTTCCTCTTGTAATCTAGATTCGTAGGATTTGTACTTGTGAAGTTGATTAATAAAAGTAGATCATTTTGTTTAATTATTTATTTTCTGTATTTTTCTGCATTATGATTTCTTTAACTATCCTTTGTTCTTCTTCTAAAAATATGCGCGAGTAATTCTCCGCTTGTTAGGGTTCGTAGGATTATGGTAGAATAATAGATGAGAAAATATTTTAACTTCTTTTAAGTCTTATGAAGTTTATAAACCTTAACAAAAGAATCGTTAACATCCTTATCGGGCGCGCTACCAATCTATTGCTAGTCTCGACCATGATTTGAGATCAGATTAACAATTGTTTTGTTAAGGGTTAGACATGAATAGAGATCAATGAAGGGACAAAGGTCAATAGTGGGGAAACCCTAGATTCTTTCAAGAACCTTAATCCTCATTCATCTCTATCGATCTAGTTTTAAATCTATCAATAGATATAAGAAGTCATCTTTATTAGTCATTCATGACTACTAAATCCTAACGAACCTTACAAGCCTTCTTTATATAAAATCTACATCCGTAATTAATTTAGATCTTTAATAAACTATTCTCATTTCTTCGTTTATTTTATTCAACTCGTCTAAAGTAAGATTAAAAGTTCTACGCATCCCTGCGGACGACCCGTACTCATCTCGGCTAGCTACAAGCGACACCGTTACTAATTGCGATTATTCTACAAACACTTTTTCACGATCAATCAAATGGCGCCGTTGCCGGAGATACGTGCGTAATTTTTTTCTTACTATTCGTGTTGAATTTTTATAAATCCAGAAAACATAATATAAAAATAAAACAAAACAGCAAATTATGTATTTAACGATTAGTGTGCGATTTTTACGAGGGGATCTGGAGTCATAGATTTGAGGAAACAGATATTCGGAGCCATCAAGACAATTCTAGAGGAGAAAGGGAGGACACCGTAGCAAAAATCTTCAAAAGATCTCTCAATTTGGTGGCGAAACCGCGGAAGAAAGGGCTATTTGGCGGCAGAACCACAGCGGAGTTGGGGATTTGTGCCCCCAAAATTCTCTGGTATATTTCTCAACTCTTTCTCTCTCCTCTAAAAACCAATAAAATAATTTACTGAAGGATTCTTTGCAAGATATCGCCGCTCAAAAAAAAATTTTTGCAAGTTTTGTAATTGGTTTGTTTATGGATATTTTAATACGGATTTTAATGGGCAAGACCAAAATTCAGATTAGGTGGGGATTTCATCACCTTTCCTAGGCCCCAAAAATCATAAAACAAGCATCCGCATCAGCCTACATTAATTAAAAAATATCTAGACCAAGACTCTAAGGACCGTCGCGCTCAAATAGGACAGAGAAAGGTCGTGGGTAATCTATCGCTTATCCGCATTACTTTTGTGGTGTCTAGGTAAGTGTGTCTAAGGCAAGTGGTTACTTAATTAGGCCCGCTATTTTGGTGATTCGTATAGCGGATACCTCCCACTTACCTGGCACTTACCTGGCCACAAGAGTGATAAAGAGGTGATAGAGGATTGATCCTGCGGCTTGTCCTTTGGAAGTCTAGGAGCGGTCTAGTGCTTAACCTAGGTAACCTTAGTTCTAGGGTTGATTTTGCATTTTTGTGATTTTTGTGAGTAAACCCCCATGTCCACTTTCAAAGCAAAACAATCTAAATAGAGATTAAATCTTTTCACCCTCTTTTCTTTTCACCTTCTTATAATGGGTAACCCAAATAAAAGAACTCTTGCCGAGGTTTGCTATCCAGAACCAGATATTTCTTGTTATCGTAATCGTTTCGGTATACCATCCGACTCTACCATGTTTTTAAGAGATCAGATAGAGCAAACGAAAAGAAACAGTTGGCCACCTCACTCCAGGTCCTGTCAACCGCATCCAAATTCTACATCTTCTTATGTTGATACTCCGAGTGAAGGAACTCCTAAACGCATGTCCATCGCTGAGCATATAGAGAGGGCTAATGGCCAAAGTTTCAATCTAGTCAAACCATTAGGAAAACAAACACCACCAATTTTTAAAGAAGGTTTTTATACTCGGTTTGTGGCGTATATGATGTCTGTTGAAAATCGCCAACCAACCAACCAATATCAATATTCTTCTTATCACAATGTTGATTCTACTCCTGCCCAATTTTCACAACCATTCAATTTCTATCAATCCTACCCGACTTTTACACCTTTTCTAGACAATCCTTCTAATCAGTCATTTGGGAGTTTTACTTATCCACAAGAATTTCAATCTTATGCTGAAACCCCTTACTGACCCATGTCTAGTCTTGAGCGGACACTAGAAGAATATATGATAGCGTCACGCCACACCAGAGAGGAATTGAAAGAGTGCATGGACGTCCTCAATAAACAAAACAAACGAGCAACTAGTTTCGAACCAGCTCAAAAAATTTCAATGCATGATACAGCCATAGGAAAAATTGAGAATTTGGGTAGTGAGAGAGAGCGGTAAACCCCTCCTAATCAAATCTCCCTATCCCAAATTGAAATCCACAACTCCAGTTTCACTGATCTATCGAGTACACCAAATGATTCACCAATTGAAGATAGAATGTCTGATGAGTTGTGTGACTTTGTAGTGTTTGATATACCCGATTGTGAATGGTCAATTTCAAGTGAAGCCACACCCAATCCTTGTTATCTCTACACCTCCACTCTAGAACCATAATTGATTGAGAACCCTCTTTTTGATGAGGTGTCTGAGAATTTTAACCTTCACTTGATTGAGGAGATTGGCGTTGGGGATATATTAGATGATGAACCCGAAATTTTAGATGAATTTGTCCCACCAATTCATCAGGTCCTTTCACTCCCGTGTGCGCATCATCTCGAGCCTTTAACTATTCTTCCCGAACCCCATATACGTCTTGAAATTGATGATAAATGTATAACCGAAAAGCAGAATGAAATTCAGCCTTCATTTTCCACATCTGGTTCAGCAATACTCGACACACCAATATATTTACCCATTTCATCTCCCACTTTCTCTGGTTCTTCTTCTAATCTTCCTTTAATGATAGCGAGTGTTGATGAATCACAATCCGAGATTTCGAGTTCAATAATTCTAGAAAGACAACTTGATTTAGATTCTTTTGAGAATAAGGTAGATGAGCTTTCCAAGTCTCCTACATCCATAATTTTTGACAAATCAAGTGTGTTGACTTCTGGCGCGACCCTTATTAACATTGAAACGTTCAATCGGACCATCAATGAAAGTTTCGAAGATATTTTCGCCGACGAACTCGCATTCCTAAACGACACGGATTTTGTGGTTAATCAACCTCCACCTAAAGAAGTTGAACCGCCACCCTTTCTTCTTATAAAATACGAGAATGCAAATATTCCACTCATTCCTAATCATTCATATTCTCGTTTTTATCCACCATAATGGTTTCGTCTCTACCAACCGAGACGTAAACCAGATTGATTCCGCCTCTTATCCCCCAACTTATTCACATTTATAATCTTCCACCAACCAGTGCGATACGTCGATAAAAATTTTGAATGGTTAGTGTTGACTTTTGGTCTTTGTAAAGCTTTATATTGACAAATAACTTTACCCGCCCTCTTATAAGTTTTAAAATTCTTAATATTGTTTAACTCAAGTTTGGGGGAGGGGGAGAAAAATATTTTGGCTCTTGAAAATAAGTTTTTACAAAATTACGAGCCAAAAATAAGTTTGGGGGAGAATTTCACTTTCATTAATCTTGTCTTCTTCGATAACTTTTCCTCCCAAGTCTACAGGTTTTTTTAGGCTTGACTGATGACATCAGTGAGGACACTGCTGTAAACAGGTTTGGGGGAGGTTTGTGTTTATTTACGCATTACTTTGTATTACACTTTGCATAAGCACAAATTTTTTTCTTTGATAATGGAAGTTAGAAAGTGAAAAATTACATATGAAAGATAGGAATAGTTTAAGAAAAACAAGAAAGTTAGATGTTTTCTTAAACGAAACCAGTAATAAGTAGTTATGAGTTGTTGTTCCAAGGGTTAGTAAGATGAAGGAAATTAATAATCTGAGGATAAAAATAAGTCTGAAAAATAGTCCCTATTCTTGAGGCCAAACATCTGAATGTTGATACCCTACTATACGCACTTACACACATCTTGAAATTTGGGATAGTAGAGGATACCTTGAAATGCTCTTGTCTAAAAACCTTAGTATGAAGAAAAATAAATATAAATGAGGCATAAAGTATAAAATGGTGAAGAAAAATGAACACTGGTTTTGTAATTACCAAGGCAGCATAAAAAAATATAGCGAGGGTGCTTTATCACCTAGTGTCTTAGACCAACTGGTTTAGGAGCCACTGCTAAGCCTTAGGTGTTGCAAGACGAGGAATTACGCCTTAATAATGCGAGCACATTTTGTAATCGGTTGGTTGGTACCTCAAAAAGTATTAACGGTCGCATGAAGAATGTGTGAGCAATTCCATCTAAAATATTTACCAACTAAAAAGTACTAAGGCGGATGAACAAGAGTATGACGGCTTGAATTGAATTCTCCGAGTGTAGGGATGTATTTTACACACACGTAGGGGTATATGATCGATGTTTGGATAAAAGGTAGATAGGAAGAATAAAGGCGATATTTTATTAAGGGATGATGTGATTTCTGACATCTTTTCATGACAATTAAGATAGGGCTCATGGCAACCGAAAAGCTGGTGTAGTTAGAAACTCTTATTTTCAAGTTCTTTCTTTTATAAATTCTTATCTTTATATGTAACTTTCATATTCTTTCTTTTATTATAGGATTTTGTGGGTGTAATCCGCTGAAAACCCTCAGGAGACAACACTCCTCCTACCATGGACACCTAGAGGTTTAACGGCTTATTGCATGTGCTCAGTGCAATCGTGTTGCCTACGAAAGTGTGCTAGTTAGTTTTTCTTTTTCTTTTCTTCTTTTTCTTCTTTTGAATAACAAGTTTGCTCGGGATGATCAAAGTTAAGTTTGGGGGTATTTGTTCAGTCGAAAAAACTGCACTTTTGATATAACATTTTCCTTACTTTTCTTAAATATTTAAAGTTGTTTGTTATAAATATAGAACATATTTGGATTTACCTGCAAAATACTATTTACCATATGTTTATATATTGTAATTAACATTATGAAGGAAAATATATGCATTTTATATTTATATAATATTTTGGTAATTAAAATATGCATATCATATCAAATATTCTAATCACAATTCTTAAATGAAATAATATCATACAAATGGTTAGAATAATGTTTCAAAATATGTGCATAATATTTTAGTAATTAAAAGATGCATAGCATATTAAATATTCTTAATCATGTTTCTTAAAGATTTATTACCATATATAGTGATTAAGATACTCTATCTAATTTAATAAATAGTACTAACATTATTCATGGAGATATTGTGCAAGATTTAGCTCAAGTCAAGAGATCAAGATGTTCAAAATGTCAGGATCAAAAATCAGCCAAAATCATAAAATCAATACTTACAGAGACTCAGAATCCAGGCATGGAAATCACCATATTAGGAAATCACCATATTAGCTAACTTGGTTTTCTGATTTGAGAGCTATATAAATGACCGAGGGCTAAAGTTAGAGGACATTACCTTTACCACAAAGCAAATCACCGTCAAAGAACAAGATATCCACGACAGGTCCACGATTCGATGTGATAGGACAACGTGAATATCAACGGAGCATTTACTTCCTACGGGGCAGAGATCGAGAGCAACTTCTTCCTCTTGTAATCTAGATTCGTAGGATTTGTACTTGTGAAGTTGATTAATAAAGGTAGATCATTTTGTTTAATTATTTATTTTCTGTATTTTTCTGCATTATGATTTCTTTAACTATCCTTTCTTCTTCTTCTAAAAATATGCGCGAGTAATTTTCCGTTTGTTAGGGTTCGTAGGATTATGGTAGAATAATAGATGAGAAAATATTTTAACTTCTTTTAAGTCTTATGAAGTTTATAAATCTTAACAAAAGAATCGTTAACATCCTTATCGGGCGCGCTACCAATCTATTGCTAGTCTCGACCACGATTTGAGATCAGATTAACAATTGTTTTGTTAAGGGCTAAACATGAATAGAGATCAATGAAGGGACAAGGGTCAATAGTGGGGAAACCCTAGTTTCTTTCAAGAACCCTAATCCTTATTCATCTCTATCAATATAGTTTTAAATCTATCAATAGATATAAGAAGTCATCTTTATTAGTCATCCATGATTACTAAATCCTAACGAACCCTACAAGCCTTCTTTAAATAAAATCTACATCCGTAATTAATTTAGATCTTAAATAAACTATTCTCCTTTCTTCGTTTATTTTATTCAACTCGTTTAAAGCAAGATTAAAAGTTCCACGCATCCCTACGGACGACCCGTACTCATCTCGGTTAGCTACAAGCGACACCGTTATTAATTGCGGTTATTCTACAAACACTTTTTCACGATCAATCAAATGGCACCGTAGCCGGGGATCGACCCCGGGTCACCCGCGTGACAGGCGGGAATACTCACCACTATTGTCACGCCCCGCTTCCCAGAGTGCGCTAAGATCGGCACGTGACAGAGCCAACCATCCTACCTGTGGCTAGGAAATATCTCTCCATAGTCACATTATGCCTGTCTAGAGATATCAAGAACAGTAGAAATAAAATAAACTATCTAGTACATGTCTATGAGCCAGAATAAACGAGTCAAGAAATAATATACGGAAGTAATAAATCCAATAAACAGTAACATCTGGAAAGTACGAAAATAACTAAACTAACTGGATACTAACAGGATCCTCACCGCTCGGCCTGACGGCGGAAATACTCCTGATCAGCCTGCGACAAAAGTAGAGGATCTGGGCCATGCAAAACCCAGACGTCAGTGCATCATAATATCAACAATAATATAATCAGGGGGTAGCAAGACATGCAGGCACGAGTATGAACAGTAATAAAAGTAGAACAGTAACACGAATAAGGAACAGTGATGGGTAAAAGCATATGTGATATGCAGTGAGTAATCTGAACTAAGCTACTGGGTTAATTACTCTCAAGTCTTTGAAATCAATTTAATGAATCGTCGATGTAACTCAATAGTATCCCGTGCATGCCCGGGACCACGGTCCAGATTCTCGGGCTGAAACCGAGACATGCTGCTAGGCACTAAACAGGAAACATGTACAGATGAATGATGTCAGCAGCAGCATCCCACGGCTGGCCTAGCCCCTAAAACTGATCAGTATAAGTATCGAACTGTCGAGTTACAAGTCAGGTTTCATCATTGATTTCCCCATACCTCTAAGTTATGTGTTCAAGTCAGGTATTGATAAATCTGAGACTAATGCCAACACAGGATCAAGCAGGAACAGGTTTGCCTATACAGACAACAGGATATGTCCATCGAGACAACATGTCAAGATTGTCGGCATTAGAAACAGGATCAGGTAACAGGTCAAGTAGTGATATATCAGGTCATGTCAGGTAGTGTACATGTATCAAGTAATGTCAAGTAATGGTGTATCAGGTCATGTCAAGTAGTGGTGTATCAGGTATCAAGTGGGTGCTCATAATCAAACTGTAGCAAGTATGGGTGCACAACATCAAGCATGGAGTATCAATATAACAACAATATGTAATAATATGACATGGTATGCGAATAGATATAGAATTAATGGTATGGATGCACAAATATCGATTAGAAGTTACATTTACAGTTCCAATACTGATTAGGATGCACTTTATTAAGCATGGGGTGTTACTATAATAATAATATGAATTAATTTGATCTATAGATGCAGTTGTATATATTTTAAATGATATGGATGCAAATGGTATCCGAAAACAGTAAAACTTTAGTATGGATGTACAATGGGATGAACGGGTAACATTTTACTCATATGGATGTATAATACTATACCTAGCATGTGGCAAGATCATTTAGCATGCGAATACTTATGTAAATACTGATATGGATGCATACGGATGTCATATAACCGTAAAATGATAAACTGGTAAATGCGGGATGCACAACTAAATAATATGAAATGGAAATATTCAAATGGGATGCAGTATATTGTAGTATAGTATGTAACAAGATAAGTTTGTATGCACTAAATAGGAAATAGATTGTACGGACGCATACGTATGTCCGAAAACGGTAAAACATGTTGAAATGATAATGTGGATGCATAACTAATCATTATGGAGTGTTATTATTCAAAAGGATATAGAATATAGTAATATAGAATGTAGTAAGATTAACTTGCCTCGATCGGATCACACGACGGATACACACAGAACAATTGACGTCGATAAATCGTCGCAATGCACACGTGGCACGCGGGACGGGTCCAGGCAAGGCAAGAGTGTAACCACACGGGCAGGGGACGTCCAAAGGGTTGCCTGGATCGGCGGCGGCGTCACGGCTGCTGCAACAAGCCGAAAACAGAACCAAGAAAGAGAAGGAAAAGAAGTAGAAGAAGAAGAATAAAGAAAGAAAGAAACTGTGGTGGTTAGGTGCTCTGGGTTCAGAGAGGAAGACGAGAGAGTCGTCGACGACGATGAGCCGTCGACGGCAAGGTGCAGGTAGTGAAGTTTCTGGGGTCGGGAAAAATGGAGTGTGCAGGAAAAGAGAAGGGAGAAGGTGTTTTGCGTGGGATTCTTGCTGGGTTTGAGGGTGTAGGAGAGAGGAGAAGGAGAAGGTGGAGATGGAGGCGGTGATGAGGGTGGTCGTCGGGGTGATCGGAGCTCCGGAGAGAATGGTTGCAAGGCTCGAGTTGGGTGCAGGGGGTCGGGTTCTTGGTTGCATCGAGGTCGGGTTTTCATGGTTGGTGGTGGTGCGAGGAGAAGGAGGGGAAGGAGACGAGAGAGGTGAGGATGAAGAAAGGAGATGGGGGTGGTGACGAGGCCGACGAGGGAGATCGGCGACGAGGTCAGGGATGGAGGTGATGGGTGCGTGGGTAGCGACGATAGGATCTTTGCGGGGTTGTGGGTGCAGGCGGAGAAGGAGAGGAGAACATGGTGATGGGGATGGCGACGATGGAGGTCGGAGCTCCGGCGACACGCAGGCGAGGGGCGCGGGTTCGCGAGAGCGGGAAAGGAAATTTTTGAGAAGAAGAAGAACGTAGGGGAGAATAGTGAAAAAGTTTTGTAAAAGAAAATAATATAAAATAAATATATGTATATGCAGTAGAGAGAGAGGGAGAGAGAAAGTGAGAGAGAGAGAGAGAGAGACAGGGAGAGAGAGAGAGGAGAGATATCGAGAGGAGTGAGAGAGAGAGATGAGAGAGATCAAGAGGGGGGAGAGAGAGAGAGAGGAGAGATAGTTTTGTTTTTTAGTTAGGATTTTAAATTTTATAAAATATATTTTAGTTAATTAAATTTTAAACTGTTAAATATAATATTAATTGAATTTGATATTCTGGCAAATACAAACTTACTCCAAAATGCACCCAGGTCGGGTCTAAAGATCCAGTTTCAAAATATGAAAATATATGTGTCGACCAAAACTAAAATTCGATATCCGGGTAATGAAAATGCATACCCCCAAGAACGGATGCACGTACGTGCGCGTAGCCATCCAAACAAGTCTGTTTCACTGAACGGGACGAGAACAAGATGCGCGGATGCTACCACAGGGTTAGGGGTATCATGCAGGCCATGCAATGTATTTTTAAAATTTTTTATGTGACTTAAAATGTTATATTGTAAAAATGCAAATGCCAGATAAAATGCCAGTATGCAGTATACATGAAAGTGCACAAGTCTACGTAACAAGTCAGGATAACTTATAAACATGAATCAAGACAGGTTTCAGGTATGCAGGTCGGGTAGGATGCAAATGCAAATGTCAAACATACTAATCGCACCCAAAACACTATGAATCAGGAAAATACCATGAATAAAGAAATACTTGAACTAGAATGGTATAAATGAACTAGGGTGTTACAACTATACTACAAGCATGGTTAACAAAATAAATTTGGTTTAATACATAATTAGGAAATACTAATCAAGTTTAACATTAAAATTGTATGTAAATAATTATGTATTTTTTTATAAAAAGCCCAAATCAAATAAATGCTTTCATAAATAATAATTCATTTTAAATTCCAATTATTGTACAAAAATATAGGTATATAATTATACCATCCTACGAAAACTCAAATCTATACTCGTATAATATCCGAAATATTTATTATTTTTATCATTTAAATTCTAAAATAATATTTTTAATTTTCTGAAATGTTACAGACTCATTTTTCTCTGACATACGGCCAAGATGTGGTCCTTCTTATGAAGGTGCGGGTGGCCTCCTACAGACTCAGCCAGCAGCAGAATCTAGATTTTGACTTTTCCATGAACACGGCACTAGAAGATTTGGACTAATTGCGCCGCGCAACTCTGGACCGGTTTTAAGTTCAGAAGACCAAAGTGGCAAATAGCTACAACAAAAAGGTGAAGTTGAAGTCGTTCAGATCGGCGATAAAGTTTGGAAAATTATATTACCAATCGGTCACAAAAATGAGTTCGGTAAATGGTCCCCCAAGTGGGAAGGCCCATACTTAGTCTATGAGGTGTTGGGCAAAAGGGCATATCGGCTACAAGATATTGATAGTCAGATCCACTGCCGACCCATAAATGGAAAATTTTTAGAGAAATATTACATGGAACTATAGAAATCATACAACAGATGACCAAAAAGAAAGGAGATGTTTCATTGATAAGTTGAAAAATCCAATGCCGATCACACCAGATAAATCAGCTCAAGGAGAATACATCATGAAACTAACAGTTATGAAGGTGCGCGGTCAGCCGGTCCAGTTCAGCAGAGGCTGTATCAAAACCAAGACTGAGTGCTTCATCAAGAGCGAAGGTTTCACGACTAAGATCACCTAATCGTTCTCGACGTTCCTGAGTATCAGGGACCATCATGAGTTCTTCCTCCAGTCTGTTCCTTCGCTCATGAGCCGTAACCACTTCCTTCCTAACCAGGATAAGCTCATGATGGTTTCCTCGCTTTTCAGCTTCAACCAGCTCTGCCTCATAGAAAGCTAGATCAATGTCTGCATCTTTGATCTCCTCAATTAATTAAGAACGACGGTGCTCTAAATCACCTACCTCAGAGGAGAAGAGGACAAACGCCCGACTAAGGGAATTCTCTTCATTCTGAGAAAGCGATGCGTAGAATAGGTTCTCCGTTGAATAAACACTCGATGCAGTAAGGGGGCAGCGATGGATAAGGTCTGATCGTTGATGGCTCCTAGCGAGTGAAAGAACCGAAGATGACGAGAAGCGCTTTTGTAATCGAAAAGTAACGGCTCATCAAGAAGGGCTAGCATCATGTCCAAGACAGAGTTCATCATTATCCGACGAATGGCTAAATCACCACATCTCAGGGGTTTCTTCTTCATAACAGAGAGACGATAAAGAATGAAAGCATAAGTATAATGACCAGAGCGCGAGAGTTCCTCCTGAACAACCCTTAGAGGAATGTTATCAACAATGGTATCAAGGATTCTGCGGCTAAGGCCACCGGGTTTGAAGAGGAACTAGCCATGGGGTCGATGGTAAAACTTTCCTAGCAACAGATGATCCTTTTTATAGACATTCCGATAAAAATAAGCATTAAATGCGCGGTCATACTTGAGAATCGATAACTTACACACGCTAACCAAGGAAGATAATTTACCATGCTCAGAAATTTGAGGAAATTCCTAATTAATGTTATCATTAATGAAAGTCGGAAGGAAGGACGATCATTAAAACTGATCGGCTCGACCGGAACATGAGGGACGATCACAAAGGAGATCGATCGGCTCAACCAATAAAAATCAAAAACAAAATAGTAAAATGACTATAGCCTTTGGGGAGAAAGAAAACACTCAGACAACCTCCGGTATTCGGCCTAGGCTTTCTCGACGTGGTGGGCTTGCAGGGCCATCACATGTTCGTTAATTGACATCATTCTCTCTAAGTGGGCAATACGTCGGGTGTCATCTTATCGATAGACAAGCACCTGGTCGAAACGACGTTGGACTGCATCACGTTGTTCCCGAAAGCGAACCAACGGTACTTCAGCAATGGCAACTCAGAGGTTACATTCAGTGAGTTCCTCCTTGGCCATATGACGTGAGATGGTTATGTCGCCTCTCGCTTTCTTCATTTGCTTCAGCTCATATAGGCTCCTCATACATCCTCAAAACCTCGTCCAGCTAGAAGAGAACGCGCTGATAGGCAAGCATCGATGCCAGAACTCCACCCACCTCCCTAAAAACCGGTTTGGACAGAAGGCCAATTTCCTAATGGGAGTCCAGAATACATTGGGTCTCCCCAAGATGGTTGAACGTCATCTCCTCTAGCAGCGGCGGGAAGATAAACCACGTACGAGGCTGAAGAAGGTCTATAATCAATACAATGGTCGTCAATTCTTAGTTGGGTATATGAAAACTCGGAAATTACTCTCACAAGATTAAGATTGGGAAAAAGGGGGTCTCAACGGCTGAAGGTAACCGAGTAAATGATGGGGACAAGGATGCCCTAAGCCATTCCGAATTGTCTGGCAGACATATGGGGGTGATAAGCCTCAACCCCATTAGTTTTCTCATCCAGGGTCACATAGAGTAAGAGATCCCTCAAAACAAGAATACTCCTGTAAGAACACTGGAGACCAAGGGGTAATTTTCCACCATATCGATGTAGAGGAAAAGCTCGTGCTCCTCGTCTCGATAGAATTTATGGAAGTACTGAGAAAAAGGGAGCGGTTCGTACCGAACGACGTGCTGCCAAAGATGGAATTCCGGGATTATAGCCTTCGACGTGTTGTAGAATTCTAGGAAATACATCAGCAACCACAATTGAAGGATCCAGAGGGGGCCGGGTTGGTTGTGGATTTGGTGTAGACCTCCTTCTGCCCAAAGGTTGAGGCAGCGGTAGAAATTTGAGAGAAGAATTTGGATGAAAGGAAGAGTGTTTCCCTTGGCCAAAGTGATAGCCAGGGTAAGGTGCTGGGGAGCCGGTTTTTTGGCGGTGGTCATAAAAATGTTCCGACTTAGCGAAAACGGTAGGAAGGCTATATGCTCATCTTTAGAAACATCGTCACTCGGCTGCTTGTACTTGCTTATAAAACCCATAAAAGAGCTTTACATTGTTGCTACCACCGAGGTCTAGTTCTCGTAGTTTTGTTGAGGAAGCGGGTCGAAACGGTTTCGAATGTTGACCTCAAAAGGTAGCTGCATATCAAGAAGAGTGGAGATGGCTAGACTGAAACGTAAATGAAAGTTGTTCAAAGCCGACGACCAGAAAAGAAGGGCCGCTGACAGTAAATCTGTGTTAAGAGGAAGTGGTTCCAAAGAAAGGGCTAAGAGTGAACAAATTCCCTGGTTTTCCCATTGAGCATGGTACTTCGGGTATACCCTTTGATACCAACCGTCTCATCCCTTCGGGACATTCTTGGGTCATATCTTTAGGAGCTTTTCAAGACAGGAGCCGAAGGATTCTAATGCTGGAGAATGGGCTGAAACTGTGGGGCCGAAAAGATCCTTTTCATCCGCCCACCTAGGGAAGAAGTTGGCCCGCAAGGCCGGTGGCGTCTTGACGGTATATTGAGGGCCCATAGACACGTAGTTAGGAGCATCAGAGGCTCAAGGAAGGTCTTCCTAATCGAAAGTAGGAAGAGGACAGACATCTTCCATATGAGCGATGTCCGACCGCCATAGGTGTAACAACTCCAATTTTAGTGTACAAAAATTTATTTAAAAATTAATGTATACTTGGGGTATTTGCATTTCCTGTGAGTACTATAAATATTTGTTTTGCTTTTTAATAGCAAGAAGGAGCTTGTAGTTCACTGGTAATACCTTGCACTGCTGAACCAAAGCACCAGAGTTCAAATCTCATCACCCACATTATTTTTAATATTGTTTTCTTTTAAATTTTTAGAAGTCCAAAGGTCTATACGTGCATAACTCATAAAAAACCCACTTCATATATAAAACAAAATATCCCAGGGGGTACTCCAAACGTCGCTGGACACGTGGAGGTGGAGAATCGGCCTGACTCGGCTGACTCGGGCCGGCGGCGCCGGCCGAACCAAGTCGGATCGCCAATCTCCCAACATGAAAGATGTGTCTTTTTGTATTCTAATAACCCCTGTATACTTTAATTTACCTCCACATTAACATAGAGAGTAAAAACTCCATTAAACCCTATTTTTAATACAATTTAATACATTTCTTCTTCACACCCTTTCACCTACCCTAACTCTAGCTTTACCCTATAAATACCACCCCTAAACACGCACCCTTCACTCACAATTCTGTCCAAACTCTCAAGAAAACTCTCTAGAATTTTGTGTACAAGTGCGGTTAGCGAAGGGCGAAATTCCGACGACGACTATAGGAGCTCCCGGCTACGAAACGACGCACCGGAACCTCCTACGTATTCCTCTCCCTCTTCTCTATACTAAGAACCCATAAGTCCCTTCTCTCTCTTCACCTTGCTATTCTAAAAACACGTATTTCTAAAACCCGACGGAATCGTAGTTAATCCGATTTTCGATTCGGTTCTTCCTAAAAATTCAACCTTTTCTTAAATACAAATATACCAAACCCTTACATGTTGACTATTAATCATTAACAAACATGTTGAACAAGTTTCATGGCAATATATTTCATTTTGTAACTTTTACTACTCTTTTTCAGTAAAATACCATGTAGTTTAGTTTCGTCTTTAAAACATCCTTAATCTTGCTATACCTTTAGATAGATCACGAGGTAACGACCTAACTATTCACAACACTCATATGCAATATAGCACAATACCTTTTGGGAAATATAGATTTGGGAAAATACCGTTCATACAAAACTACCTTAAACTTATAAAAACCATTTTCACAAGATTATGTATTTTAAACAAGTCTTTACAAAGCGCCGCTACAACCCATTTGGGGAACCCGTTCAGGATGGTACGGATTATCGCATATCCTTGGGCTTAGTAGTGCGAGATGCAGACCTCTGCAAGGAGCATTCGGTCTCGAAAGATTTAAAAAATACAAATATCTTTAGAAAATGAGATTTCTAGAAATATAATATATTAAAATTATTTTTATATAAATATATATATTTATGTATCATCAAAATATCTATTTTGATATAATATAAATATTCCAAATTTTCTAAATCAAAAAGAATCATTTTACATGAAAATACCATGAAATTCCATATAAGTACAACACTTTACAATTAATACCATGTATTATGAAAAATAGGTTTATTCACTAGAAATGTCACAAATATAAAATCTACAACTATAAAAACTCTAAAGACGATAATTAAATACTTGAGGTGTATTTTGTAAATTATACAAAATTATTTTTACATAAACCCCCCTCAAGTTCTATAAATTACCCTAAGGACCTTAGTAAATATAGATTTAAGCGGGACCTGTCTCTTGAGCCTCAGAGAGCCGGAGATATGGGTGCTTGCTTATCTAAGGTAGACAACTTAACAAACGGTTTTATCAATACGGTAATCGTCTTTGAAAAAGACACAAATCCTGCCGCCCATGTGCAGCGGTTACCGATAACATCAAAAAAATCAGGACTTCAATTTCTTTTCTAATTGTTCTGACTCAGATTGAGTCTCATTATAATAATCTGACTTGAATATGATTCAAGTACAAACTACAATTCAACATGAATCCATGAATACATATATTCAATCTATTTAATCTGTATTGACTGAAACGAACCATGGATATACTTCCATTTACATGATTCTCCAGTTACATCCATTTACTGATATCATGGTTTCGGCAAGTCATCCATCTATACAAGACAATACAATTTACAATACAACACAAACAATACAATCAATACATCGCGGGGTTTAAGGGGTAGATTGGTACGGAAGGTGTTAGAAGTGGCACGAGACTGCAAGATTTAAGACACCTAACCTATATTCCATTGATGTTGTACCGTGGCATAACGGTTCCTTGTACATTCCGTTCACCTTAGTCTCTGGTCTACCGAGACTCCTCTCGTATACACTGGCATCCTTCTATACCAAACTACAAACAACAGCGTTAACACTAAATACAACTTTAAAAGTTACACTCCCTCTCTGTCTATTCTACTTCTCCTTTATCTTTGGGACTTACCGAGCGATTGTTCGCTGACGACATTCCTTCTCTTTCTTCTTTGGAATGTTGTCAGGTGATTCAGACCTTCCAGAGATCGAGCCCAGCGTCGAAGACTTAGACAAGTTTACTGAAGATCCCGAGCTGTAGTTTCACTTGTACTTTTCTTTTACATTATGTATTTCCTTTTCTATTATGCCACTGTTTAGGCATTGCTTTCATTCAGATGTATTTACTTTCCATGCATTGTACAAAAGAATGTTAATAAATAAAGTTGTTGTTCATTACATTTTTGTCTCTTGTGCATTTTATTTATATTGCTTAAATACGCTTAGCGTATTTGCTTCAGAGTAAATACGTAGCGGCCTCGTCGCGTTCTCTGCCCGTACACTGGGAAGCTGGGCGTGACAGGTTTTGTTGGTGGCCCATGCAGGTCAGAGCTGTATGGAACACTACCATGTAGTTCTGTTCTGCGTGAACAACCTAAGCAATATAACACAAGAACCAGCAACTAAAATATTCTTTACAATTCATATACCTTGAATCTTATCATTTCATATACTTTTAATTTGTCCTAACCCAAATTTTCTTTCAAGGTTATGGATTCCCCAAACAACACCAGCACCAACTTCAACAACACTCTACCTCCCCTACCAATCACACCTGCCATCTCTGCTCTACTCAACGAGCAGACAGTTCTGCTTGAGACAATCCGCAGCCTCCTAGAAGGTCAGCAACAGCAGACTGCTCTTTTAATGAACCGTCCAGAGGCAGAAGCACATGGGGTGAAGCAATTCAAGGCTTTGCACCCCAAAACAGTTCTCAGGAAAGGAGAGCCCACTGGAAACTGAGGAATGGGCTCAAAGTATAGAAGATAATCTGGCAGCGGCACAAGTGCCAGATATAGATTGGGTCCGTGTTGCGAAACTGCGACTCACGGACAATGCACGGAATTGGTGGAAGGCGAAAGAAAGCCGTCTTAAACAACCCATCGAATGGAAGACTTTCCGAGACATGTTCGACTCAAAATACTTCCCTGAGACTGCCAAGTTCGACATGGAACAACAGTTCATCCATCTGCAACAAGGTTCGATGTGGACCAAGTCTGTAGATGAGTATGACGCTGAGTTCACCATGCTCAATCGGTAAGATATGTCTC
Organism: Agapanthus africanus; assembly: GCA_030015575.1. Classification (NCBI taxonomy): domain Eukaryota; kingdom Viridiplantae; phylum Streptophyta; class Magnoliopsida; order Asparagales; family Amaryllidaceae; genus Agapanthus; species Agapanthus africanus. Next base: position 831,840,886 of record JASDDO010000019.1, read on the forward strand.
AATAATTCGAATTGTTCAATATATCACATATTACACAGCTAACACAATACTTTAAACAGATTTGCGGCACACCTGATACCGATGGATGAGATTAGAGCCCGTCGATTTCAATAAGGTTTGAATTCGCAGATCCAGGCTGCACTGGCCACTGGAGATTTTCCGACTCATGAATCGGCTCTGAAAGCTGCCCACCGTTATGAGGCAGTGGTAAAGGCGAGGGGCAGACCTCAGTCTACAGGAGTTAAGCGCCCTGTCAACCAGATGGCAGGAGGAGCCTCGTCAAGGCCACCTTTTGTGCCAAGGCGACCGGGAGTACCGAACAACCGTCTCAGCCTAGCCTTTTGTACCTACTGCAAGAGGGTTGTACATATAATGAAAGATTGCTGGTGAGCCAACCGTCTTTTCTTAGTCTACGGCTCAGCTACTCATGATATTGGGTCTTGTCCCCAAAGACAAAACCCAGTTGTTGCACCCAGGCCAACGATCAATTACCAGCAGTGACCAGCCCTTCAGGCACCTGCTCCAAGACTTGCACTACCTGCTCCACCACCTAGAGGACCAAAAGCTGCACCTCCTCCTCATCAGTTCCATCAAGCTCAAATGAACGTTTCGAGGAATGCTCCTCAGGCCAGGAGGAATGTACCACGGCGACAGGCTTTCACGATGACAGTGGAAGAAGCTGAGGCCACCGACCAAGTTATCACTGGTAACCCTTTTCTTCTCAAACTTTTCTTTCAGTCTTGCTACCTATCTACATACTTTTACCTATACCTAAACCATATACGACATACCTTAGGTACAATCTTAGTAGCCTCACTTCCTGCACTAGCACTCTTCGATACTGGAGCATCTCACTGCTTTATGTCGCAACGGTTCGTCCGAACTCATGCGATTCTAGTCACACCGCTTGTATCCAGCTGGAATGTCAGTTCAAGAAATGGCGTTCTAAAGGCAATGATGGGATACAGCTTGTGTCCAGTAGTTGTCTGCAGCAGAGAATTCTATGCTGACTTCAAAGTGCTGGACATACCGAACTTTAATGTGGTTCTAGGTATGGATTGGTTAGGAACCTTCTATGCTACCATCGACTGTCATCAAAGGAGGGTAGTATTCAAGATTCTAGACCATCTGGTCTTCTATTTCAAAAGTGGAGACCGTACCCTGGAGCCAAGTACTTACAAGGCGAAGCCAAAGAAGACAGTGATTGCAGCAACTCAAGCAGAGGAAGAATCAAGGCCAGAAGTGGTTCGAAAGTTCGATGATGTGTTTCCTGACGATATATCAGGTTTGCCTCTCGATCGAGCTCTTGAATTCAACATTGATTTAGTACCAGGAGCACAACCGGTGATCAAAGCACCTTATCGATTAAGTCCGGAAAGTTTGAAGGAAGTCCGAACACAGTTGGACGAATTATTGGCGAAAGGATGGATTCGTCCTAGCACTTATGAAGAAGAATGAAGGTTCATACAGAATGTGTATTTACAGAGCCTTGAACAAAGTCATGATAAAGAACAAGTATCCGCTACCGCGTATCGACGATTTATTCGATCAGCTAAGTGGGTCTTGTGTTTTCTCTAAATTAGATCTTTGTTCAGGTTATCATCAGGTGAAGGTCAAGGAAACTGATATTCATAAAATGGCTTTCAGAACTCGCTATGGTCATTACGAATTTCTAGTGATGCCATTTGGAGTGACCAACGCACCAGCAATATTCATGAACCTGATGAATCAAGTTTTCCGGGAGTGCTTAGACAGGTTTGTTGTTATCTTCATCGATGACATCCTGGTGTATTCTAAAAGTCGGAAAGAACATGCCGAGCACCTACGAATTATCCTGGAAACTCTACGACAACATTAATTATACGCCAAGTACAGCAAGTGCGAGTTTTGGCTAGATCAAGTTGGTTTTCTTGGACATATCGTATCAGACGAAGGAATCTCTATGGATCCAGCGAAAGTTTCAGCAGTAAGCGAATGGCCGACACCAAAATCAGTGAAGGACATTCGGAGTTTCTTGGGTTTAGCTGGATATTACAGAAGGTTCATTGAAGGTTTTTCAAAGATAGCAACACCCCTGACCAAGCTCACACGTAAAGATGAAGACTTTGTGTGGTCAGAAGCATGCGAACAAGCTTTCGTAGAACTCAAGTCAAGATTGACATCAGCGCCTATTCTTGTTATACCGGACCAGTCTGGAGGTTTCGAAGTGCATTGTGATGCATCCGGTAAGGGATTAGGATGTGTTCTACATCAGCACGGTAAGGTTGTGGCTTATGCTTCAAGACAGCTGAAGACTCATGAGCGCAATTATCCGACGCATGATTTGGAATTGGCAGCCGTTATCTTTGCTCTTAAGATTTGGCGCCATTATCTTCTTGGTGAACGAGTGAACATATACACGGATCACAAGAGTCTGAAATATGTGTTTACTCATAAGGAACTTAATATGCGGCAGAGACGATGGTTAGAACTCATGGAGGACTTTCACATCAACCTGCAGTATCACCCAGGGAAGGTGAATGTGGTACCTGATGCTCTTAGTCGCCAACCATTAGCAATGTATCTCACCGCTCAATGGAAGCTTCAACAGGACTTACATTAGATGGAGATTGAAGTAGTCATGCCAGGTAACGCTTCAAGTTTGATGAATTTACAAGTTCAATCAACAATTGTCAATCAGATCAAAGCAGCTCAAGCAAGTGATGCTAAGTTGCAAAAGATCAGAAAACAAGTGGAGAATGGACTCAGAACAGACTTCATCATCCATGAAGATGGATCTTTGAGATACGACAGCAGATTATGTGTACCAAAAGGTTCTGTTCGGGAAGAGTTAATGAAAGAAGCTCACAGCTCTCCCTACTCAGTACACCTTGGAGGTACAAAGATATACAAAGATCTACGTTAGAATTACTGGTGGCATGGAATGAAGCGTGAAGTAGCCAGAAGTGTCGTTAAATGCTTGGTGTGTCAGCAAGAAAAGGCTGAACATCACAGGACTGCTGGATTACTTCAACCGTTACCTACCCAGAATGGAAGTGGCAACACATCACAATGGATTTTGTGACTGCTCTTCCTCGCAACACAAAGGGTAACGATGCGGTATGGGTCATTGTGGATCGACTCACAAAGTCGGCTCACTTCATCCCATTTCGAGTTGGCCAATTAACTGAGACATTAGCAAAGAAGTACATAGAGGTAATAATCTACTTAAGATTTAAACTCTTTAAATATGTACTATCTCTGATACCCATGAACTCATATAGGAAATTGTGCAATTTCATGGAGTACCGGTCTGCATTGTCTCCGATCGTGACACCAGGTTCCGATCGCAATTTTGGCGAGTCTGCAAGCAAGCTTGGGAACAAGTCTAAACTTCAGCATAGCTTATCATCCATAAATAGATATTCAGTCTAAGCGAACTATTCAGATCTTGGAGGATATGCTCAGAGCATGTATGTTGAACTTCAAAGGATCGTGGGAAGATCACCTACATCTTGTGGAGTTTTCGTACAACAACAGCTACCAAGAAAGCATAGGAATGGCACCTTTTGCAGCACTATATGGAAGGAAGTGTCGATCGCCATTAAGTTGGGACGACATCGGAGATAGGGAACTTCTTGGACCTAAGATGATAGTAGCAACTGTTGATGTGGTTCGTACCATCAGAGAAAGAATGCGCATAGCCCAAAATCGACATAAACACTAGGCTGACGCAAAGCGACGTCACTTGGAGTTCCAGCCAGGAGATCACGTATTCTTAAAGATATCTCTGAACCGTGGAGTGATTCGATTTGGAAGACGGGGTAAGCTAAGTCCGAAATACATTGGACCGTTCAACATACTCGAACGAGTCAGTGAAGTGGCATACCGCTTAGCACTTCCACCTTCATTGGAAGAAGAGCATAATGTGTTCCATATATCCTAACTCAGAAGGTATGTGAGTGACCCCAGCCATATTCTCGATCATTCAGAGCTCACTGTACAACCCGACTTATCTTGTGAGCAACAACCAGTGGAGATCTTGGACAGGAAAGTGAAGTCACTTCGGAACAAGAAAGTCAACTTGGTTTGAGTGATATGGATAAAAGACACTCCAGGAGAATCAACTTGGGAAAGGGAAGATGAGATGCGTGCAAAATATCCTCACCTATTTGTAAACTAGTCCTTAAAATAAAAGTTGTAAATTTCGAGGACGAAATTTTTGTAAGGAGAGTAGACTGTAACAGCTCCAATTTTAGTGTACAAAAATTTGTTTAAAAATTAATGTATACTTGGGGTATTTGCATTTCCTGTGAGTACTATAAATATTTGTTTTGCTTTTTAATAGCAAGAAGGAGATTGTAGCTCACTGGTAATACCTTGCACTGCTGAACCGAAGCACCAGAGTTCAAATCCCATCACCCACATTATTTTTAATATTGTTTTCTTTTAAATTTTTAGAAGTCCAAGGGTCTACACGTGCATAACTCGTAAAAACCCCACTTCACATATAAAACAAAATATCCCAAGGGGTACACCAAATGTCGCTGGACACGTGGAGGCGGCGACTCGGCCCGACTCGGGCCGACGGCGCCGGCCGAACCGAGTCGGATCGCCGATCTCCCAACATGAAAGATGTGTCTTTTTGTATTCTAATAACCCTTGTATACTTTAATTTACCTGCACATTAACAGAGACAGTAAAAACTCCATTAAACCCTATTTTTAATACAATTTAATACATTTCTTCTTCACACCCTTCCACCTACCCTAACCCTAGATATACCCTATAAATACCATCCCTAAACACACACCCCTCACTCACAATTCTGTCCAAACTCTCAAGATAACTCTCTAGAATTTTGTGTACAAGTGAGGTTAGCGAAGGGCGAAACTCCAGTGAAATTCCGACGACGACCATAGGAGCTCCCGGCAATGAAACGACGCACCGGCACCTCCTACGTCTTCCTATCCCTTTTCTCTATACTACAAACCTGTAAGTCCCTCCTCCCTCATCACCTTGCTATTCTAAAAACACGTATTTCTAAAACCCGACGGAATCGGAGTTAATCCGATTTCCGATTCGGTTCTTCGTAAAAATTCAACCTTTTCTTAAATACAAACATACCAAACCCTTACATGTTGACTATTAATCATTAAAAAACATGTTGAACAAGTTTCATGTTAATATATTTCATTTTGTAACTTTTACTACTCTTTTTTAGTAAAATATCATGTAGTTTAGTTTCGTCTTTAAAACATTCTTAATCTTTCTATACCTTTAGATAGATCACGAGGTAACGACCTATCTCTTCACAACACTCATATGCAACATAGCACAATACCTTTTGGAAAATATAGATTCGGGAAAATACCGTTTACACAAAACTACCTTAAACTTATAAAAACCATTTTCACAAGATTATATATTTTAAACAAGTCTTTGAAAAGCGCCACTACAACCCATTTGGGGAACCCGTTCGGGATGGTGCGGATTATCGCACATCCTCGGGCTTAGTAGTGCGAGATGCAGACCTCCGCAAGAAGCATTCAGTCTCGAAAGATTTAAAAAATACAAATATCTTTAGAAAATGAGATTTTTAGAAATATAATATATTGAAATTATTTTTATATAAATATATATATATATGTATCATCAAAATATCTATTTTTGATATAATATAAATATTCCAACTTTTCTAAATAAAAAATAATCATTTTACATGAAAATACCATGAAATTCCATACAAGTCCAACACTTTATAATTAAATACCATGTATTATGAAAAATAGGTTTATTCACTAGAAGTGTCACAAATATAAAATCCACAACTATGAAAACTCTAAAGACGATAATTAAATACTTGAGGTGTATTTTGTTAATTATACAAAATTATTTTTACATAAAACTCTCTCAAGTTCTATAAATTACCCTAAGGACCTTAGTAAATATAGATTTAAGCGGGACCAGTCTCTTGAGTCTCAGGGAGCCGGAGATATGGGTGCTTGCCTATCTAAGGTAGACAACTTAACAAACGGTGTTATCAACACAGTAATCAAAAGACAAATCCTGCTGCCCATGTGCAGCGGTTACCGATAACATCAAAACAATCAGGATTTCAATTTCTTTTCTAATTGTTCTGACTCAGACTGAGTCTCATTATAATAATCTGACTTGAATATGATTCAAGTACAAACTATAATTCAACATGAATCCATGAATACATATATTCAATCTATTTAATCGGTATTGACTGAAACGAACCATGGATATAGTTCTATTTACATGATTCTCCAGTTACATCCATTTACTGATATCATGGTTTCGGCAAGCCATCCATCTATACAAGATAATACAATTTACAATACAACACAAACAATACAATCAAGATATCGCGGGGTTTAAAGGGTAGATTGGTACGGAAGGTGTTAGAAGTGGCACGAGACTGCAAGGCACGTAAGCGCTAAGGCCATATAATATGACAGCGCCCGCGTGTAAGGCACGTAAGCGCTAAGGCCATATAATATGGCAGCGCTTCACGCGCAATGCACATGAGCGTCACTGCCAATATTTGAAGCGCTTGCTTCAGATAGAATTAAATTCTATTGGGAAAAAATATTTGCCTAATCTTTCTAAAACGAGAAAGATTTACTCTGCTAAACAGAGAATCCTTGGATTTAAAAATCCAATGTTGATTAAAAATCACCATTCAAATCAAGAGATAGAATTAATTCTATATGGAAAATATTTTTCTTGATCTTGTTAAAATAACAAGAAAAAATATATACTCTGTTAAACAGAGAACCCTTGGTTCAAAGATCCAACGGTGATTAAAAATCACCGATTGATTCTGAGATCAATTTGATCAATAAAAGATTTTTTAAATAAGAAATTCTCTCAACAAATCAACGGTTTCACATGCCCTATATAAAAGACCCATGAGATTAAATCTCAGAGACGAAATCACCCCTATATGCTTCTGCTACAACCGAGAATTTAATTCTCTTTAAAGATCGTCTTCCTCCTCATAAAACCCTAGGTAAATAATGGAGAAATAGATCTCCTTTTGCCTATCTCATGTATAATAAGGGCTTAGCCCTCCATAAGAACTTGGTTCTTCCTTTGGATCTGAGATCCATAAGACAAGTCTCTCATAGAAAAGAGAATTAAATTCTCAGAGAGAGAGAGAGAGAGAGAGAGAGAGAGAGATCTTGATCTTAAAGATCCAGAGAAGAACTTTGGTGCATGTTCACCATCATAAAAAAAAAAGAAGAGAAAAAAGAAAAGGAAAAATATGTTGTTTTATCTCCGGGAACTTAGTTCCCCTATGAAATATTTATATATTGGAGAATTTAGATCTTACATAAAAAGATCTTCAAAATTGTTCTCAAAGGGCTTGCCTTCTTGTGAAAAAAATAGAAATTTTGATCCATCTCCTTGAGAGTTTAACTCTATTAAAGATCAGAGTTTAATCTCTGTACATATGGCAGCGCTGCTCGTGTTTAACACATGAGTATCCCATATGATACCCACATAAGCGCCAGAGCGTGAGCGTCTCACGTGATACCCACGTGAGCGCCAGAGACTCGGCGTCTCATGTGATACTCATGTGAGTGCCAAAACATGATCTGGGTAATATACCCTCCAGCCGAAATATGGCCGAGTGCCTAGCACTACTGGGTAACATAAAAGCCCATCACTTAGCCCAAGATTAGCTAAGTTTCCTGAAATTAAACTTCTTTGATTGTGAATCAACATAGCCCATATGCCTATAATACCTAAGTTGACCCTGGTCCAATTACGACTAATGGCCCGTAAATGATACCTAAGTTGACCGTAGTTCAAACATTACTAATGGTCCTTAGATGATTATCTAAGTTGATCTTAGTCCCAAATACGACTAACGATCGTTAGATCAAACCCAAGTATCCCGTGAACTGATGAACCTCATTTATATGAGATATACGTCCTAAGTTCAACCCCTAAATCTAATGTACGGATTTGGACTAATCAGCGCCCTACGGGCGATGATGTATATTAGTCTATGTATACAATCCAAGGGAAACTCCAACATAAACAACATATAACACAACACGAAGTGATAGACATAGAGAAGGTAAAAGTTGTTATCACGTAGTGATAACGTAATTAACTGTTGATGCTTGCGCCTGCCGGAAAAAGCATCCCCACAATCAAAAACCCTTCACACATGAGAGGGAATCTGATAAGTCTGCTACAACGGTCATATCCATCCAAACCTCTGATATACGGTGCCATAAATCAATTTAGTATTTTCGGAGAGATGTATGGATATGTTCCATATAGCATCTACCCCCAGATTCAGGCTAAACACGATCCCCACGGCTCGGCCCGGTTTCCGGTGGTAAACAAGTTTTGGCATGCCCGGTGGGACCTTTTTCTCTTTCCACTCACACTTTGTGTATCGTGTTTTTCGCGAACAAAATCACGGTTTATATGTTTATGTTTCTATTGGATGTTTGGGTTACTAAAGCCGGTGTTTCGGTTCCATGCAGATCAATGGCCTCACCCAGCAACTCCAACCGCAATGCTAGCTCCAACACCATTTCAACTAGAGTAACTTGGTCAGGGCAGGCCATGGCCCCCGTGATTTACATTCCTATGGCTCAAGTGGCTCAACAAATAAACGGGCTTTTCTTTGGAGAAATGCTTCCGCTTCGCTCCCTTAGCATCCCAGCGCCAAAGAAGGATATCCAGAAGAAGTCGGTCTTTGATCGGCTGGCTACTACTTCAAGCTCTGCTAATAAGCCTGAAGGCTCCATCTTCAAGAGATTGGGAACTAGCTCCGTGGGCTTTCCGAAAAAGCCCATGATTCTAAAGAAGATGGTCTTCAAGCGATTGTCCTTTGAGGAGCCAACTACATCCGATGCACCGAAGAAAGCTTTACCCCCACACCAATCGGTCTTTAAAAGATTGGCACCCCAAGCTCATATTTCTGCTCCGCCTAAGGCATCGGTCCTTCAGCGACTGGCACCTGCTAAAGGCCGAGAATAACACAAGGGGAAGATTCATGAGTCTCCTAAGACTAAGGAAACTCCAACTGCCAGACATGCCCGACGTCGTTATTAGCGCCGACTAAGACATACAGGGGGTAATTCCGCATTCGGGTTGACTCCGCCTGCTCCGATGATCCAAGCTGCTGTTCTAACTGGGAACAGCTTTGAACCGCTGCGGGTGGTCAAACGTAACTCTCCTATTGCAGTGCTGAAGAAGTCTCCACTTCCTATGGAGATACATGATGAGACAAAGGCGATACACTCAGTCAAACGGCTTTCCTTAACCATCCACAGAGTTTATAAAGAAATCCAAAACTCTATCATTGATGACAGCTACTCTCGGCAACCGAAGAAGCTTAAAGATCAACAAGATGATAACAAATCCCTTCCCAAATTCAAGGAGGCTCATGCTCAGAAGGTTCTGGCTATGATGGTTCTTTCCGAAGCAGCTTCTCATAAAATAGAGAGGCTAGATAGAGTTGTGGTGCCCGAGGAAAATTCCAAAGTCTAATATTCCAAACGCCCCAAGTCTTGGGGCATGGTAGTTTACATGGTATATATGATGAGCTCCAAAGATGATAGCCGGGCTTCTGTCTCCCATAGACCAATCACTCGGTCTATAACGAAAGACCAACAAAACCTATAGGAGATATTGGCTCAAGCGGCGGAACTCATGAGTCCACCGCCTAATGCAAACCTTGACAACACTCCCGAAGAAAGAATGGGGGCAGGAGTCTGATATCGACTACTTGAGGCGCGTACTTGAAAAGAAGGATGAGAGAGCTACGGAAATGAACGCTAGGATGGACAAGATGGCCCTCCTATTCCAAAGTATGGTCGGGATGATTGCTCAATTGGAAAAACTGGAAGATGAGCCGCCGGTAGTTGTTATCGATGACAAAGGAGACACGTCGAATCCTGTACAAACCCCATCAGCGAAGACTGAGGAGACAATCTCCAAAGTAAAACTGGACGAATATATCGCCCAACAATTTAAAGCTTTTCAGGACAGCGAAGCGGCAGGCAAGCTGATTAAGACCGGTCGACCGTACCCGGTATGGTATAACCAGAGGCAATACCCTCCAGGATATACGATCCCAACGTTCCAAGTATACAAGGGGACCGGAAATCCTCGTCAACATATCACTTAATTCGGATCTAGGTGCGGCAACACCGGAGGAGATGATGTATTGCTTCTCCACCAATTCATTAGCAGCCTATCAGGCACTGCTTTCGAGTGGTATTCGGTGCTTCCTAACGACTCCATCAAGACTTCTGATGAAATGGAAATGCTCTTCTACCAAAAAATCTCTAGTGCGAGCGAACGAATCACTATGACAGCATTAGTCCATGAAAGAATCAAGCCCAACGGGACATGAGTTCAATATGCTATCCAATGGCGAAACCTGTGGTCTAAGTGCAAGCAGCGCATCGGCAAAGCTCCAACCGTCGGAATGTTCGTGGAAACCATCAATCAACACTCACAAGTATACCTGTTCATGGACTTCTTCAAGCCTACTACTTTCCGGGAGCTTATTGATAAGCTAGCTCAACTGAATTCGATGGGTCAGGGTCCTTCCTCTTCGAGCGGAGACTCATAAAACTATAAAGGGAAAGGCAAGGCGGCGTTTGTCACCAATGTACAGCAGTAGCAGAGCGGCCCTAAAGCATCCGGTCAAAAAAAAATAATCGTACGGGGCCGGCTCTCGAGGAAAGAATGGGGCTTGAATATTCGTTCCCTCACGATAAAACAAAGAAACTGTTCGAGCTCGCCACGAAGAATGTCATGCTGATGTTTCCCGAGCCACGGTGACCAGCTCAAGCTACTGAGGTCAACAATCCTAATTACTGCCCCTACCATCGAGTGGTAAGTCATCCGATCAGAGAATGTTACGTCTTCAAGAACTAGGTCGAGGACCAGTATAAACAAGGTAAATTCATGGTATCGGATAAATGGAAGGTGAATCCACCCCAAAAGCATACTCCTAGGAGGGCTAATACGCAGGGGCATCCTGTTCATTCGTAGAAGAAACCCCGTGGGAGGTGATGCTTTCTCCCAAAACAAAGAAGATGCTAAAGGACTTGCGAGCATGTCCTGCAATTAGGTGGAAAAGTCCACATGAACCGGAGATCATAGTAGGGATGCTGAAGCCACGTCCTGCACCGAAGACTGATAACAAAGGGAAAATCCCTGAGTTAAGTCTTCTAAAAAGAAGAAAACGAAAGCAAAGAAGCCCGTGCAGCCTGCTGAATATGTAAACAGCCGTACGAAGATATAGAAGTATATAGATGCGCTGGAAGAATATAAACAGAAGGTGCGCTTACCGGTCACGCTTGAAGAGTTTCTTCGACACATACTCGAGGGTACCAATGAGGATGAAGGGGACTCAAAAAAGGAGACAGAAGAACATGTGGAAAGCTACCACATGGTCTCTCGTTCTGCCATATATGACGAAGATGCTCTAGTTGCGAGTGTCCGAAAGCGATTCAGACGAACAGAAGGCAGAATCAATTCCAAAAGCTCCAAGCTTGCCTCATGATGACTTAATTGAAAAGTTTTTAAACGAGGCTCTTCAAAAAAGTAAAGAAAACTAAAGCATGAAATGGCCATATATGAAAATGCCAGACAGCAGCGTCTAAACAGGCAAGCCGTGGAGGAGGTGAGTAATGTAGCTCCCTAACCAATGCAAAATATATCACCGAAGAAAAAAAGCAAGGTCAAGGCCGAGAAGCACTTCGCTAAGGTCTTATCGAAAGGGATGAAGCTACCATCCGTAAAGATGTATACCCTGAGGGTTGTAGACTATGAACGTGGAAAAGAGCATCCAAATATTGTCTCTACCACCGGATAGTCTTTCACCCCATCAGAGCGTTCAAGAAATGGTGGAAAAATTACGTCTCCCATAAAAGGCATTTAAAAAGGGAGAAGCGAAAAGACAAGGCTCGCCCGCTCCTGCATGATAGTTCCGAAGCAAACAGCCAGGCAAGATCAGTGACCTAGAGCTTTTGTATGACCAAGGCTCAGTCTTCGAAAGAAGAGAGTTCAATAGTGCCATTTCTTGGAAGTGACTCAGAAGATGAAATCCCCGTCAATCTCCCCTATGAAAGCTCCTCACTATAAGAAGAAGAAAGGGCAAAAGACTGCGGCAATATCTGTCTACAGAATTGCACCCTTCCCGAGAAAAACCCTGGACCTGCAAATAAGGATTCAAAAAATCAAGATAAAGGTAAAAGGAAGATTCCCGAAGAGACTGTTCTAGATGAAGAGGTGGCTAAAGATCTCGCTGCCAAAGACCCGTCCAAGAAGAAAAAGGTGGACTATAATATGTTAGCTCATCTAAAGAAGCTACTTTCTCACTTGAGTATATACGATAATCTACTCCTATCGAAGGAACTGCAGAAATCCTTAATCAAAGCCCTCGAAGAACCGGATCAATTCCAAGCTTTCTTCGCCGAGGAGGCAATGAAGGATAAACTAGCGGAAGTATTTACAACCGATATTACCTTCAGTGAAGAAGATCTTCTCCTGAGAAGGTTTGAATATAATCGACCGCTCTACGTGGCTGGGTACTGCGATGATAAGAGGATAAATAAGATCCTCATCGATAACGGCTCTTCGTCAACCTTTTGAATGTAAAGGTGCTCAAGCAGCTGTCTATGGATGTTTGATATATCGGTCGTGAATAGATTACCATCTCAGGGTTCGACTCGCAGTCTTCACGAACACTTGGCTCTATGGTGTTGACGCTTCGCTTCAGACAATTCGTCACGGATGTCAAGTTCCACGTCATCGAAGGCAAGACTTGTTATAAAGTTTTACTCGGTAGACCTTGGCTACATAAATACAATGTCATTCTTTCTGCACAACACCATTTTATGAAGTATTTCAAGGATGGCTAAGAGCACACCATCACAGGAGAGCTCAACCCATTTTCCGTGAATGAAGTACGGAAATATGAAGATACTAAGTACTTCCTATCGGATTTCGAAGATACTGAGAAGTGCGCTAAGCCAAAGGATAAAAAAGTACAAGAAGCTATTATCCTATTCTTTGGAAGCGATTCTGAAGGAGAAGTGTTAGGACTGTACGGTAAGTGTTTCTTATAGGCTCTACAGGAGTTTGGACAAGTTTGCTTATTGATCTTCTATTCATTCAATACCTGGGTAGCCATTACGTCCAGCTAGTACCGCTGACAGCTTGTGGGTATCTGATGTGATCATTACTTACTGCTGGCGTATTGACGAGTTTTTAGAGTCCCACAAAGAGGTTTCCTAACTCAAGGGAAATGAAGTAGGGCACGTATGGAGATATGTGCAGGAGCTTGATTAAATACGAGTATATGATACAGTATTCTAATCTAGCGTTTTTTTATATCAGCCTGGTTATATATGATATAACCGGATTATTGAATCAAGTGTTGATTAATGATTTGATATATATATATATATATATATATATATATATATATATATATATATCAAATCATTAATCAACACTTGATTCAATAATCCGGTTATATCATATACAACCCGGCTAATATCAAATATATATATATATATATTTATATTTGATATTAGCCGGGTTATATATGATATCGCCGGATTATTGAATCAAGTGTTGATTTAATAATTTGATATATATATGTGTGTGTGTGTGTGTGTGTGTGTGTGTGTGTGTGTGTGTGTGTGTATGTATGTATATAAATTAACTAATATTAAATATTAGCCAGTTATATATGATATAGCCGGATTATTGAATCAAGTGTTGATTTAATAATTTGATATATATATATATTGATATATTTGATATTAGCCGGGTTTTATATGATATAACCGGATTATTGAATCAAGTATTGATTTAATAATTTGATATATATATATATATATTGTATCATGGCTGATGATACATAGAACTAGGATGTGTGAGAATCACATTTGAGTAAAGATAATGATAAACATTTATGAATTAAAAGAAAAGAAGACCGAGTCATAGTTTTAGGTGCTTGGAGAAGTATTGAGAAGCCATGACTCATCTTCAATTCTTGTTTTATTCATAAATATTTGTCATTCTCATCATCTCATCTTATCTCAAGGTTCACACATAATCTCCTAAGTTCATCTTCTTCCTCTCCTCACTGGTTTTTCTAGGGTTGAGAAAAAGAAAAAGAAAGAAAGTTTTTTAGTGAGCAAAATTCCTACTTTATCAACCAACACTTCTTTAGAAAATTAGTATAGGTTGTTCTCTTCACTAATAGCTTAATTAGTGAAGTGTGAGTTTGAGTGTGAGTTGCCTCAAGATGGATCATTTTCGACGACGAAAACTTCGAGCAAGCTCGTTTCAACCTTCAAGTGGAGTCAAAGAAGAGTTCTAGGACTGCTACTCGGAGCATTTGAAGTGAAGGACTAGACTACAAAGGTTGTATTTTTCCATCACTTAGTTTAGAACTTGATTTGTTCATCTTTGAAACCTTAATTATCTACTTTGATTCTTGTTTAGTATACTTAGCCCTCTAGATTTTTTAAAATTGCATACTTGATACTCATAGAACCCTAGTAGAGTTACTAAAACATACTTTCAAGAAGAAAAGATAGTGTCCATAGGTCAACCCCGGAGGAAAACCAATAAACATAGCTCCTCTACCCCTATTCCAGTCTTCGGCAGTGATTCGAAAGAAAAGGTTGATGCAGCGTTTCTACCTACCCACAGGTGAAGATTTTCGATGCAACAAACCGAGTTCTATATATTACGATGGTTCTGTCATGCCACTACAAAGAACTCGATGCACTCAGCACCCACAGCATGCATGAGCTGGTGATCTTTTAGGTACCTCCCAGATATATGAGCGAAAAGGTGATTCTCTTCTGCAAATCGGAAGAAACCAGAGTAGAGAAAGAGATCTGGCATGGGCTCAATCTGAACCTCGAAAGATTGCAGTCCATCTGCACGCCGAGATACTTCATGAAGGGATTAAAGGAATTCCTAAAGCGTCAAGGAGCACCGTTTCAGCAAACCGTTCAACAAGCTCGGTTCTATAAAAGAATCTGGAAAGTGCCCGGGACTCGCCAAATCAAGCCGAACGGGAAGATGGATACTACTGGCTTGGGATATGTACAACCCAAGAAACAGCAGCAAACTTACAGCTGTCATGTCATAAATAAAGAGGAAGAGGCTTTACCGATATGCAGCACGGCCAAGCAGGGGGAAGGGCCCGCAGAAAGAAGTCCAAGCCCTTCACTGGAAGAACATATTGATAGGATGATAAGGAAATCCTGCCAAGCCAACAATGATAGTCAAAGCCGTGAGTTGGCCATTTATGAAATGGCCAGGAGACAACGCCTATGCGAACAAGCTGCAAAAGAAATGAGACATGAGTCTCCTCAATCTCGGCTGCCTCCATCTTCCTTCGCAAGAATAAAATTTCAAGCCAATGAAGACAGAAACAAAGCGATGGTCGCTATCAATATTCAAAGACAACGGATTAGTCCTGGGATGCCTATCTACTAGAATAAGGTCGGCTGCAATCCCTCCCTAATAAAAAAGATCGGGCGAGAATACTCGTTCCCTCTTGATAAGACGGGGAAGATATTTGCCCTCGTCATGAAGCATCAGTTGTTATCGCTTCCGAGACCTCGGCAACCCGAACAAGTCAATGTGGTCGATCACCCGGATTATTGCCCATATCACCGAGTTACAAGCCACCCAATCGAAGACTCTTTGTGTTCAAGAACTGGATCGAGGACTAGTACAAACAAGGTAGATTCGAGTTGTCTGACAGTTGGATGATAGACCCACTACAGAAGCACGAGCCGAAGAAAATTTATGCCATCCAATTGGGACCTGTTCGATCCAAAAAGTGGAAGTGAACTCATACTTGCCACACGATAAGCCTCGTAAATGATGGAGAAGATGAAGACATATCTGAGCTTTCCAAGTGCTTCACAAATGAAGATGAGAAAATCTCAGAATTTCCACCAACGCCGAAAGAGTTGGAAGATAGGGTCCACACTATGGCAGATGAGTTAAAGAAGATTAACTTGGGAACGGAAGATGATCCGAGACCAACATTCGTCAATGAGCTGCTTTCTGATGAACAAGTAGCCGACTTAAAAACCATGCTCATGGAATATAGAGATTCCTTCACCTGGAATTACTCCGAGATGTCGGGTCTTAATCCAGGTGTAGTGGTTCATAGGCCAGCCATAACTCCTGGGATAAAGCCAGTCAAATAAACACCAAGAAGGATGCGGCTCGAACTCGAGATGAGCATCAATACAGAAGTCAAGAAGCTCATAAACTCCGGCTTCATCCATGAAGTATAATACCCGGATTGGATAGCCAATATTGTCCCTGTAATGAAGAAGAACGGGACCGTCTGGATTTGTGTGGACTTTCGGGATCTCAATAAGGCGTGTCCGAAAGATGACTTCCCTGTACCAGCGACGAAGCTTATGATCAACAACACCTCCACTTACAAGGCCTTTTCATTTATGGTCGGGTCTTCGGGACATAACGAAATAAAGATGGATCTAGAAGATCAGAAGCATACATCTTTCCGCACACCGCTAGGCGTATTACGTTATAAGGTGATACCTTTCGGCCTGAAGAACGCTGGAGCAACCTATCAAAGAGCTATGACAAAGATATTCAACGAGCTTATACATGATATCGTCGAATGTTATGTTGACAAATTGGTGATCAAGAGAAAATCCCATGAAGAGCGTTGGGATCATCTAAGGATAGTCTTCAAGCGCCTTCAGAAGTTCAACCTGAAGATGAATCCACTAAAATGTGTGTTTGGAGTTTCTTCCAGCAAATTCATGGGATTCATAATCCATCGCCGAGGGATCGAGATAGATCCCTCCAAAATCAGAGCAATTACATAAATGCTCCCACAGAGAAATCTGAAACAGTTGCGATCTCTTCAAGGAAAGATCGCCTATATCCGACGGTTCATTGCCAACCTATCCAGAAAATGTCGTTTGTTCAACCTTCTTATGAAGAAGGGGGAAAGAGATCTAAGCTCCGTAAGAAAAAGAGAATTTAATTCTCAAATTAAGAGTTTAACTCTTCTGAATAAGAACTTAGTTCTTCCTTTGGTTGAAGATCTGCAGAAGCAGATCTCCCCACAAGTTGAGAATTTAATTCTCATTGGGGAGATTCTGCCATGCAGATCCAAAACTTAGAGAGAGAATTTAAGTTTAAGGAATTTAATTCCCCCAAATTCAGGAATTTAATTCCTCCAAATGAAACTAGGGTTTAACCCTATATAAGAATTTAATTCTTCCAAATACACAGGAATTTAATTCCTCTAAACAGAACTAGGGTTTAACCCAATAAAAGAATTTAATTCTTAAAAAACAAGAGACTTAAAGCTCTCCATGCACAAAAAGATCAAAGTATCCAACGTGATCACGTGGTGACACGTGACCCTTCATCCCAACGAATGAAAAAGAATGATCAAGACTAGGTCGCGTGCCCTCACATGATCCTTAAACAGACCCCTCAAAATGAGAAAGAAAAAGCATGAAGGCAATGCCTCACATGCTCACACGTGACTCTCAAAACAGAAAAGGACAAATCCAAGAGCAGAATCAATTTTGGGCGCCCTCACGTGTCCCCATGTGACCCTTAATAAACACTTTAATAATCAATGAATGGGTACCCATCACGTGCCCACACGTGATGGTCTGAAGACCAAAAGTGTTTAACACTTATTTGAATAATCTGAGAATAAAATAAAGGAAGTCTGGCCCCCATCTTCAGACGCCTCACGTGACCTCACGTGACCAATTCAATTTTAGTGTATAACACTATTTTCAGCACATCACGTGGGAGCACGTGACCGCCAAATACCCTCTAGTGTTTAACACTATTTTTAGCCCAAATTGGCTAAGTCTTTCCAGAGGCAAGCCTCTCCTTCAGCTGAACCTCAGAATTGATCATTTCATATGATATGCAGAGTAAAGCCCACTGCCATGATGAATGGTCAGTGCCCAGTAAAAGACAAAATGTTGTCAGAGCACTAAACCCATGTTTAGCATTGCTGAATAATGGGGGATTGAACCCAGACAAATGTTCAACAGTCCAACAAAGGGCCAACATCTCAAACTTAATTGGACTTAACCCAAGTTGGCCATAAGTTCTCAATTCAGATTTAACTGAGACAATGTGCTCATAATCTAATTAGTTGATCTTAGTTCCAAATTGGACTACAGATTCCCCAATCAACTTTGGTTCAAGGGTACATCTCTTCACTCCTCTGATATTTGTCGTTGTAATCCTTCAACGTCTTTAGATAGGTGACGGGTCCCGATAACCAATCATTCTATGGACTGTGGGGTCCTTAAACTCATGGACTATGATGTCCTTAAACTTTATAGACTATGACGTCTTTAAATTGGACTGTGGGGTCCTTAAACCCATGGACTATGATGTCCTTAACCTCGGACTGTGGGGTCCTTAAGCCCATGGACTATGATGTCCTTAACCTTGGACCGTAATGTCCTTAAACTAACGAGGGACCACCTTGTCCTTAAACTGGTAATCGACCGCAATGTCCCTAAACTAAACAATAGAGCCCAAACGCTCTTTTGTTGGATCTAAACGATCCCGTTAAGTTGATCTTAATCTGAAATTAGACTAACGTATCCTTAACATACGTTTAAGTTGATCTTAGTCTCAAATGAGACTAACGTATTCTTAAACCCAACCCCCAAACCCAAATCTAAGAAAATACGGATTTGGACTAATCCATGTCCTACGGGCGACAACATAAATTAGTCTCCGTATACAATCCACGGGCAACCAAAAACAAAATAAACATACACGACACGAAGTGACCATCTGGAGAAGGAGAAAGTGGTTACCGCGATGCGGTAGCATAATTAACTACAGGGGCTTGCGCCTGCAGGGAAGAGCGTCCCCACAATCAAAAACCCCTCAAATGAGGGGGAATCTGACGAAGTCTGCTACATCGGCCGCATTCGTTTAAACCTTCGATACATGGTGTCATAAATCAGTTTGGCATCTTCGGAGAGGTGGACGGATAGCACCAATTAGCATCTGCCCCCAAATTCAAGCAAGACGGACCTACGCGGTCGCGTCTCCGTGTTTTGGAGGAGAACAGATTCTGGCACGTCTGGTGGGACCTTTTCCTCTTTCCACTCCACACGTCGTGTGTCGTGTTCGCGAACGAGTCGCGGTTTAATATGGTTGCCCTTGGGTTTGAAGGTACTAAGATTTGGTTTTTCTCTCGTGCAGAAAAAAGAAGATCAAATGGCTTTCAACTGCACAAGCTGTAACAAGGGCAACAACTCTCACTCCATTCCCGCAGGAGGAGTGACTTACGGGCCTCAGGCGGCCTCTGTCTTTGCAATGCCGGTGGAGCAGATGACTCAGGCCACCACTGGGCTATTCTTTGGGACCATGCTCCCACCCGTGAACTTCAATGCACCAATGCCGTTGCAGGAGGCCCCAAAAAAGTCGGTCTTTGATCGACTTACCATTACTGTGACCCCTCTCAACCGGTTGCCCAACCCCACTGCCTCATTTTTTAACAGACTGGGCCAAAGCTCCAACGGGCCCATGAAGAAGCCTGTGATACCAGAAAAGGTTATCCAAAAAAGGATAGCCATTCCTGCTCTCGAAGTCGTCAAGGCAGCTTCTCCTGCTAAAGGGTCGGTCTTCACAAGACTGACTGTTCCGGCTCCCGCTCCGGGCGAAGTCCACAAAGCTGCTTCCCCTGCCCAGAGGTCTGTCTTTGACAGATTGAACATTGCTTCTCAACGGACATCGGTCTTTAAGAAGCTGACGCCGGCGATAACCCTCAGCCAGAACAGGGGGCATGAGGAAGTCACCCCTACAGCTGAGATAATCCCAACGGCTTGACACGCTCGACGTCGCCACTGGCGCCGAGTAAGGAAGGCTGGGGGCAACTCTCCTTCTGGACTGACTCCGCCAGCTCCCACGGTGGAAATTGATGCTGCTGTTCCAACTGGGAACAGCTTTGAACCGCTTAGGAGGGTTCGCAAGAACTCTCTGATTGCCGTGCTGAAGAAATCTCCTCCACCTGTGGAGAATGCTACGGAAAAGAAGCCGGAGCAGCCTCCTCAGCGACTGTCCTCCAAAATCTATAAAGTCTGACGACAGGTCCAGGAATCGGTGATTGACCAGGACTACTCTCGTCGACCAAAGAAGATTAAAGCTCGGCAAGAAAGAGCTATCCCGTGGTACCACAGAAGATGTCATCCGTCTGGGTGCCCACTGCAATGGCTCCCTCAACTTCAACCGTTCACAAGAGAAGGAGGCCGAAGAAAGCCCCTGTGACCCTTGGCGAACCGCAAGGACGCTAAATCTAAACGCCCCAAGTCTGGGGGCATGGTAACACATACCGTTTATATGGCTTCCGGAAAAGAGGAAAGCCGTGCTTCTACGGGTCATCGACCGGTTACCCGATCGATAACAAAGGCTCAGGAGCAACAGCAGCAGAAACTTCAGGAGATGCTGACTACAATGGCCACACTCACTGGGCCGAAAGAAAATCCGGAGACCTCAGAGCAGCGTCAGGAACAAGAAATTGATGCTGATTTCCTCCGAAGAATGCTCGAGAGGAAAGAAAAAGAGGCCGCGGAACAGGCGACCAATATAAAATGAATGGCTCTTTTGTTCTAAGACATGGCTGGGATGATCTTACAGCCAGAACCTCCAGCTGAAGACCCCCCGATTGTCATTGAAGATGACAGAGGAGAGACATCGAACCCTCCTCCGGCTCTTTCAGCAGCCAAGGAGGAGACCATCTCCAAGGCCGCTCTGGATGATTACATTGCTCAGCAAATACGAGCTCACCAGGCGAATGAAGCGGCTGGGCAGATCGTTAAGACTGGACGACCCTATCCAGGCTGGTATGACTAAATAAGGTACCCGCCGGGATATACGATCCCCAAGTTCCACGTATATAAGGGGACGGGAAATCCGCATCAGCACGTCGCTCAATTCAGAGCTTTGTGCGGCAACACCGGAGGTGATGATAAACTTCTGCTCCGCCAGTTTGTCGGCAGCTTGTCGGAGACAGCATTCGAGTGGTATTCTGAACTCCCGAATGACTCTGCCAAAACATTTGCAGAGATGGAGCTGCTATTTACCCAATGTTTCGCGAGCGCTAGCGAACGCACCCCAATCACAACATTGATCAATACCAGGGTGAAGCCGAGAGAAACATGGGTTCAATACGCAATACGATGGCGGAATTTATGGTCGAAATGTGAGCAGCGCATCGAAGAAGCACCCGCGGTGGGCATGTTCGTGGGCACTCTTGACCCTCAAGAAACCATCTCCTAATTTATGATGTTCTTCAAGCCGACCACGTTCCAGGCCTTGATTGACAAACTGGCCTAAATGGACCAGATGGATCATAGACCGTCTCCTTCAAAGCCGGAGCCACGAAATGAAAAAGGGAAAGGGAAAGCGACTTTCATCGCCAATACTCAACAGCAGTCCAGTGGTCCAAAATTAACTGACTGCCTAGACGAGAGACGACGATTCTATAATGAGAAAATAAAGCGCCCTTGTTCGTTTCCCCGGGAAAAAACGAGGAGATTGTTCGAGCTAGCGGTGCGCAACAGGCTCATTAATTTGCCGAATCCAAAGCGCCCGTTGCAACCTGGTGAGGCTAATAGTCCCAATTATTGCCCCTACCATCAAGCGGTAAGCCATCCAATTGAAGATTGCTTCATCTTTAAAGGCTGGATCGAAGACCAATACCAACAGGGCAAGTTCGCACTATCCGAGAATTGGAAAGTAAGCCCGCCGCAGCCGCACGCTCTCAAAAAAAACGGACACACTGGGGGCATCATGCTCTTTTGTAGAAGAAGCTCCGTGGGAGGTCGTTCTTTCAGCCAAAACAAAAAGAATGCTGAAGGATCTCCAAACATGCCCGACAATCAGGTGGAAAAATCCACTGGAACCCGAGATCATCGAGGGAATGCTAAAACCTCGCCCAACTCCAAAAATTGGTGGTGATAGTCAAAGCGCTCACACCCAGCCGTCAAAGTCTTCGAAGAAGAAGAAAAGACCAAAAAGCCCGTGAAGCCTGGTGACAAGCGCACGGACCTGCAAAAACAGATTGACGCGCTGGAAGAATATAACCAGAAGGCGCGGACCCCAGTCACACTCCAGGAATTTCTCAGCCACGTTCTTAAGGATGGAGATGAAGACAATGGAGAAGACTCGTCGGATGAGCCTGAGGATTATGTGGCAAGTTGCCATGTGATCTCTCACTCGTTAATAAACGGTGAAGAAGCTTTGGATGCAGATAAACCGGGGGCAAATTCTGAGCCTGAACTTCTAGGACCATCAAAAGAAGTGATTGATGCATTCCTAAACAAAGCTCTATTGAAAAGCCAAGCTGATCGAGAGCACGAGATGGCCGCATTTGGAAAAGCCAAACACCGTCAACTGAACGAAAGGGTTAAAACACTCCCACCAGATCCAAGTACATCCGCTGCAAACAAAAGCAGGTTCAAGACGAGAAAAAGGTTCGCCAAAGTCATATCGATGGGGATGAAGCTGCCACCCTCCGAAGGAAACACTCCTGATAGGAGACACCTTAACGAAGATGATCCTCATCTAAACTACTGCTTATATCATCGAAGGATTGCGCACCCTACCGAAGAGTGCAATGCCTTTAAAAATTGGTGGCAGGGATATGTTGCTAACCGACAACATTTCAAGCGGATGAAACGCAAAACTCATCGGGAGCAAAGAACTACGACCGAGGAGCGCAAAAGAACTACCGGCAATTGTCACATGGTCGACGCTGGGGGATCGCAAGTTCTCACCTTCGGGAGCGATTCTGATGAAGAAATAGCCATTGGCCCTCTCTTTAAAGAACCCGTATCCGAAACGGAAGAAATGAAGACCTGTGAAAACATTCAGCTGCGCAATCGTACGCTGGCAGAAAAGAATCTTGGACCTGCTAACAGTGGATAGAATAGAAAAGATAAAGGGAAAGAAAAAGTCCCTGAAGATATCGCCCTCGATGATCAAGTCGTCAAAGAGCTCGCAGCCAAGGACCCGCCCAAGAAAAACAAGGTGGACTATAACATTCTAGTGCACTTGAGGAAGATACCCTTGCAGTTGAGCATTCTCGATGCCCTCTTGTTATTAAAAGAAGCAAGAGATTCTCTGATTAAGGCGTTACAAGAGCCCGAGCAATTCCAAGCTTTCCTCGCCGAAGAAAAGATGATGGACGAGCTCGAAGAAGTGCACATAGCCGATATCACCTTCAGCGATTAAGATCTCCTCGTCGGGACGTGTGAGCATAACCGTCCCCTTTATGTCTCAGGATACTGTCATGATATCCAGATAGGCAAAATCCTGGTTGACAATGGGTCCTCCGTCAACCTCCTCAATGTAAGAGTGTTGAAGGAAATCTGCATGAGCGTTCAGCACCTCGCTCGTGATAAAATCACCATCTCTGGGTTTGACTCCCAGTCATCACGGACGCTCGGGTCTGTGATATTGACTTTACGCTTTGGGCTACTCGTCACGGACATCAAATTTCACGTCATTGACACCAAGACATGTTACAATGCTTTGCTCGGCAGGCCTTGGTTACACGAGTACAACATCATCCCTTCTACACAACACCAGTGTATGAAGTATTTTAAGGACGGTCTCGAGTATACCGTGACAGGGGAGCTGAACCCATTCTCCGTGAATGAAGTCCGCAAATATGAGGATGCCAAGTACTTCCTGCCAGATTTCGAAGACACGGAGAGATGTCATAAACCGAAGGACAAAGCTATCACCTGATTGGTAAAGATTTTGCGTGTTCAAGTTTTAGTTAATTACCGCAATCAAGACGGTTTCGCTTGTAGCTAGCCGGTTGAGTACGGGTCGTCCGCAGGGAGATGGGAATCTTTTTCTATGTGTTTTAACGAGTTAAGTCCGAAGGTCCAGATTTTGTTTGTGATTATCTAAGTGGTAAAATGATATGTAAAGAGAGCTTGTTAGGGTTAGGATTAGGTTAGTTTGAGTTAGGAGTCGCTCACTTCTTTCGTTGCCACTCTTAATATCGGTGTTACGGTAATCGGCAACAACGGGGATTAGCACGACTAGGAAGGAACTTGCGAGTATAAGCTAGGCTTTCCAACGCTTAAGTTCTTCCTTTTGGTGCTTGTCCGTCCGTTCTTGGCTCTTAGCCATAACCTCCGGTTAATTCAACCACAACCGGTCTCACTACGGAATCACCGCTATCATGTAGGATAGGGTGCCGTAGGGAGCGGATTGTGGTTCAATTAACGGGAGTCGATTTAAGATGTTGGGCAAGAAAAGAGTGAGAGAGATTTCCTTCTCTCAAACATCCCTTATCCTACCCTAACAAGTATGAAACTACTCACACATCATAATGAAAAGGAAACAAAACAAAAGAGGAAGATAGAAAGAAAGAGATTAGATGATAACAACTAGCTGTTTGCGACCTCACCTTGGCAAGGATCAAGCGTAAGCATCATGGTTGTTTTAAGGATAAAGAAAAAAGAGAGAAGAAAGAAACAACAAGAAATAACAACAACTAAGTTAACAAATGAAAATTACAACAATTAACAAGTTAACTAAAGAACAAGACAAGCATGATAAGTAAACGGTTCTTCTTTATTCATCATTCTTCACTCACAAAAGCTCACTACAAGATTTTCAATGGAGAAGAGATGAGAAGAGGAAGAAGAAACAAGTATTCTAAACCCTAAAAATACAAGATTATGCACCCTTGGCTTCACAAGGTTCTGGGCTATTTATAGGCTGGAAAATGAAAACCTAGGGCAACAAGCAGAACTAACATGGAATGACCAATCTGCCCCGAAAGATCTTCAGCCGACAAGGCCGTACGGCCGCGGAACCGCGGCCTAAGCCTGCTTATGCCGCGGTTCCGCGGCCTTTTAGAGGCTTTGTGCCTTCAAATTTGGTGGTGCTCCCTGGTTCTGTGGGCCCTTTATTCTGGTATATATCTTTTCTCAGATTTTCTTCACGATTTTTCCAGAATTTCTGTTGAGCGAAAGGTGATTTGATGTGGATCTTTTTGTCATGATTTCCTCGAGCTCCGTGTAGATTTCTTGGATCTTGTGCTGCCATTGAGCCTTGTGCATGAAAACGACATTGATTTGCCATTTTGTCTCTTAAACTGGTGTGTGGCAACAGACGGATAAAGGGCGGAGATCCGTGTTTTATCTGTGGTTGGCAGGAACCCGGGTTTTGTCATTTTTTTTTTCCATGAATTTCACCGTTTAGAGCCGAGAACCTGTATCCTGCAATTGACTAGCAAACACAGCTCAAGAGTATCTACCGATATGCAATGGGATAAAAATTGGGCGGTATGAAAATGCAAAAATCTGATATGAACAAATACCCCCAAACTTATCATTTGCTCGTCCCGAGCAAAGCCAATTTTATTCACAAAAAAATTCCTAACCTCACTTTCGCAGTGAACGCGATTGCACTGAGCATGTGCAACAAGCCGTTAAACCTCTAGGTGTCTCTAGTAGGAGGAGTGTTGTCTCCTGAGGGTTTTCAGCGGATACTACCCACAAAATCCGGTCAAGCTAGTTTTGTAAAATAACTAAGATTCAAACCCTAAATTTTTGTTTCAGAAAATAACAATTCTATTATCCTAAGTCTAGACTATCGAACCTTTATTTTTCACACCTCGCTTCTTATTTAACTACAGATTTTATATGTCTTTACGTGCAGTGCAAAATAGTGTTGTTAAGTTTCCAGAAGGATCGATTTATGTCATTATGTCACACAATAAAGCCCAGATTAAAAATTTTGAAAGGATCACATAAGTTTTATAAAGAGTTAAGCATTTTTCAAGTTTCGTTTTCCAGTAAAGTTTCAACTTCAGAATTTCTATCTTCTTTAACAGGAAACTAGGTCTTATTTTTCACTCCACCTTTTTCTTGTTATCATTTCATACACACCTCTGTGAACGTGCAATAGTCTTTATCATAGAATAAAACCTTCATATCTCCGCTAAAATTTTTATAAAAGCCTGTCTTTTATCAAGATTATTCTCACACAAAGAACCGTTAGGAATTTTAACTCGGAGAGAACACTTGCTTGACTTTGCTTTAATCTGGACTTTCTAGGCTTCTTAGCGAGTTTTGGGCCAATGCACCCAAACCAGTTGGTTTTAGGGCATTAGGTGTAGAAACACCCCAGCGGACTTAATTACTCAAGTTACCTAGGTCCAAAAACAAAAGACAGTTTGGCGTGAAAATCATGATGATTTAATACGAACGGAGATATAACCGGCAGTTCAATTATTTTATTTTTTTGAATAAAAGACGTGTTTAGTGGGTTCGGTGTGTAATCATTTCAATCAAGTTTCAGATGGGTTATTTTTCAGACTTAGTTCCAATTAAGGCATCAATAACATTCCTTCATATTCACTCACTTCATAAACCATTCTTGATATTACTTATTTCAGAACAACCCTATTTGATCCTCAGAAAATCATTGATCCATTTAAAAGTTTTTCGACATAAAAGACTTGTCATCTAATTTCCAAAAACTCACGACACGTGGAGTGTGATGTAAAGACGTATATCAGCTATAGTTAACTTCAAAGGAGAGTTATCTTTCAGGTTTTCAAAATCTAAACATAAGATTTAGTTATTCTTATTTTATCAAACAAAACCGTCGAAATGTTGAATTAGAGTCCTCCCACTAGCTAACTTGACAGAAAAGTTTTTGTGTTTTTAGAAAATTTTCAGATTTTTATGGATTTTATGGATTTAAATATGCAGATGCAAAATATACATATGAATGCGAAGGTAAGAAATGCGTACCGAGCGTACCCCCAAACTTAAACTGGACAGTGTCCTCACTGTCATTGCATGAAGAGATCATTTGAAGGGTCAAAATTGTCGGTTAGCGATATACAATTTTTTTTTTGTTTTTAAAGAAAAGAAAAAGAAAAAGAATATCCACAAATATATACAAAATGGTTTATACATACCCCCAAACTTATTTGGAACAGTGTCCACTTGTTCTTGGCTGGAAAACCGAAGTTTGGAGGTAGGCAGAGGAAGATTATGCAGGGTAAACCAGCTCCTGTAAGAACAGGAGCTCCTCTGTTGGTTCGGTGCTAAGGTACGGTTTAAGTCGGTGTCCGTTCACTTTGAAAAATGAACCGTCCTTTGGATTTTCCAAATCCACAGCGCCCTGCGGATACACATTCTGCACAAAATACGGCCCTTTCCAACGAGATCTGAGCTTTCCTGGATGGAAGTGTAGCCGGGTGTCGTAAAGCAGTACCTGCTGACCAGGTACGAAAGTTTTGCGCAAAAGATGTTTATCGTGAAACACCTTCGTTCGGTTCTTAACGACAACCGCGTTATCGTAAGCCTCATCCCTAAGCTCGCTCAGTTCGTTCAACTGCAGCTTCCGATGGCTGCCCGCATCTTCGATAGACAGATTCAGCTCCTTTATCGCCCAAAATGCGCGATGCTCTATTTCGACGGGTAGGTGGCAGGCTTTTCCGTACACAAGCCGATAGGGAGACATGCCAAGGTCGTTCTTATAAGCGGTTCGAAATGCCCAAAGGACATCAGTGAGTTTCAGCGACCAATCCTTACGGTTCTTGGAAACCGTCTTCTCCAATATCTGCTTGATTTGCCGATTTGAAACTTCGGCCTGCCCGCAGGTTTGGGGGTGGTAGGGCGTGGATAGCTTATGATTAATGGAATATTTCCGCATCAAGGCCTCGAAAGTCTTGTTGCAGCAATGACTTCCATTGTCGCTAATGATTGCTCGGGGGTGCCCAAAACGGGAGAAAATGTGTTCTTTAAGAAACCTAACGACAACCTTGTTGTCGTTAGTCCGGCTGGGCACAGCCTCGACCCATTTAGAGACGTAATCAACAGCGAGAAGGATGTACAAGTTCCCAAAAGAGCTGGGAAACGGCCCCATGAAATCTATCCCCCAAACATCGAAAATCTCCACAACCAAGATCGGTTGGAGCGGCATCTCGTTCCTCCGGGATATCCGGCCCAAGTGTTGGCACCGGGAGCAAGTCTTGCAATAGTCATGAGCGTCTTTGAAGAGTTTTGGCCAGTAGAAACCACATTGCAAGATCTTCTCAGCTGTCTTTCTGGGGCCAAAATGCCCGCCACACGCTTGATCGTGGCAAAATGACAGCACACTCTTGAATTCCTCGTCAGGGACACACCGACGAATAATCTGGTCGGGACAGTACTTGAACAAATAGGGTTCGTCCCAGTAAAAGTGTTTTACTTGGGATAAGAAGCGAAGTCTGTCCTGTCTTGACCATTCAGTCGGTAGTAATCCCGTGGCCAAATAGTTCACAATATCTGCGAACCAGGGTTCGCAAGATACTGTCAAGAGCTGTTCATCCGGGAAAACGTCGTTGATCGGAATTGGAAGCGAAGGCGAAGAAGGAAGTCGTGAGAGATGATCAGCAACTACGTTTTCACATCCTCGTTTGTCCTTAATGACAAGGTCAAACTCCTGAAGCAAGAGGATCCAACGGATTAACCGAGATTTTGCATCTTTCTTCGCAAAAAGATGGCGCAGAGCAGAATGGTCGGTGTAGACAATGACTGGAGAGCCGATGAGGTAGGGCCTGAACTTTTCTAAAGCAAATACAACAGCCAAGAATTCCTTCTCAGTTGTTGTATAATTGAGTTGGGCGTCGTTCAGGGTTCGGCTTGCATAATAGATTACGTGCGGCATCTTGTTGATGTGTTGTCCAAGGACAGCACCAATGGCAAAGTCGGATGCATCGCATATAATCTCAAATGGGTGCGTCCAGTCAGGCGAAGAAAGAACGGGAGCAGAAGTGAGTGAGCGTTTCAATGACTCGAATGCAGTCACACAGCTCGAGTTGAAGTCGAATAGCGTATCCTTGGCCAGCAAAAGAGTCAAGGGCCTAGCATTCTTGCTAAAGTCCTTGATGAACCGTCTATAGAAACCGGCATGGCCAAGGAAGGCTCGGATATCTCTGACGCATCGGGGAGGAGGGAGATTGGAAATGACCTCAATCTTCGCTTTGTCAACCTCTATGCCATTTTGCGAGATGATATGTCTTAAGACAATACCTTCGCGCACCATGAAGTGGCACTTCTCCCAATTCAAAGTGAGATTCTTGTCCTTACATCGGGTAAGGACAGCGTCAAGATGCAGCAAACACTCGTTGAAGGAATCGCCGAAGATGGAGAAATCATCCATGAAGATCTCCAGAAATTTTTCCACCATGTCTGAGAAGATTCCCATCATACACCGCTGGAAGGTAGCGGGCGCATTGCATAACCCAAAAGGCATGCAACGATATGCGAACGTGCCGAAAGGACAAGTGAAAGTGGTCTTGTCCTGGTCTTTTTCAGCGATAGGAATTTGATTATAGCCGGAGTAGCCATCAAGAAAGCAGTAGTACTCGTGTCCGGCCAATCGTTCAAGCATCTGGTCAATGAAAGGTAGCGGAAAGTGGTCTTTCCGCGTTGCGGCGTTGAGTTTTCTGTAATCAATGCATACTCGCCACCCAGTTTGGGTGCGAGTGGGGATTAACTCGTTCGCCTCGTTGGTTATGACCGTGATGCCCGACTTCTTGGGGACAACATGAATGGGGCTAACCCACTGGCTATCAGAGATAGGGTAAATGATACCACTATCTAGACATTTTACGATCTCCTTCTTCACATCCTCTTTCATGACTGGATTGAGACGTCTTTGTGGATCCCGGGCTGGTTTGGCATCATCCATCAGATGAATATGATGCTCAACGATCAGGGGACTAATCCCTTTGATGTCCGCCATGGACCAGCCAAAAGCTTGCCTGTTGCTGTGCAAGACCGTGAGAAGGGCTTTCTCTTGCTCTGGAGCTAGAGAAGCCGAGATGATGACAGGGAGGGTCTCGTTCTCACTTAAGTAAGCGTACTTAAGGTGAGACGGCAAAGGCTTGAGTTCGAGCATCGGAGGTGAAACGATTGAAGGCAAGATTGGTGCAGAGGTCTCGAACTCAAAGGACTCCAGCAAAGGTTCAAAACGAGTGTAAGCGACCGAGTCGGATGGTTCAGGTAACTCATCCGGAAATTCGAAGGATTCAAACTCGGGTTGCGAGCGGCTAAGATCGTTCAAGAACGTGAAACACTCGTAGTCGTTGTCGGGCGCAGAAACAGCAGCAGGTTCGAGGAGGAACGCACTAGTGGCGTTAAGGTTAGCATGATCGAACAGAAACTCCTCGAATTCACACTCTTCAGGGGTGATCTCCTGGATCGAGCAGACGTCCAGTATATGAGCATTAGGTTCGAAGGGCTGATTCCCCAACCTAAAAATGTTGAGTTCAATTGTCATGTTTCCAAAAGAGAGGTTCATCGAACCATTGCGACAATTGATCACAGCATTTGAGGTTGCAAGGAATGGGCGATCGAGTATCACCGGAATTTGATTCCGGGGGTTAGCTACAGGCTGTGTGTCTAATACAATGAAGTCAACGGGGAATATGAAGTCCCCGACTTTGATTAACACATCCTCTAGCTCACCCCTAGGATGGGTGATCGATCGGTCGGCCATTTGGAGAGTACAGTGTGTGGGTTTCAGCTCTCCTACGCCTAATTGCTCGTATACTGAGTACGGAAGCAGGTTAACACTGGCACCAAGATCTAATAGTGCGCGGTTGATATTCTTATCCCCAATGGTAATGGAAATCATAGAACAGCCAGGGTCCTTCCGTTTTTGTGGTAAAGATTGGGTAAGAGCATCACTCACAGCACTAGCCAAGAAAACTTTCTTTGGTACCTGAGACTTCCTCTTTTTCGTGCACAAGTCCTTTAAGATTTTTGCGTAGGATGGGACTTGTTGGACGGCATCTAAAAGGGGAATATTAATGTTAACCTGCTTAAATAACTCCAGAATCTTCTCCATTTGTGGATTTTGTTTGGTGGACTTCAACCGGTTTGGAAATGGAACGTTTTTAAAATTGGTTGAGTCCAATGCTGGAGGAGGAGATTGTGGAGTTGGAACGGATTCCAGAACAGGTGTTTTCGTGGAGTGAGAAGCGGGTCCGTTCAGAGCAGAAGAAGAAGAAGGAGAGCCTTGTGAAGAACGGAGAATAGGCTCAGAAGACGAAGAAGCAGGAGTCGAAGAAGAAGAAGTAGAAGAAGAAGCGGCCGGGGTGTCATCATTGATCCGTGTGCCGATGTTGTTTTGCAGCATCCTTCTCGATCTCAATGTGGTCACGGCACTCACATTATGATTCTGTTGTTCAAGAGCAATATGTACATTCTGTGGGTGACCGGGATTTGGGAGTGGTTGGGACGGGAGCTTCCCCTTCTCTCGCTCGCTTAAGGCCGCATTCAGTTGTGCAATCTGGGCCTCGATGGTTTTGATGCTTTGCCCGTGAGCGGCAGTGTGTTGCACTAAGGACTGAATGGAAGACTGGATGTTTACGGTGGATTGAGTCGATTGTTTGACAAACGCCTCCAGACTTCGTTCGAGCGAGGAAACCTTATCGTTGTTTGACGGAACAAAGTTGTTTGGTGGAAAAGAATTGTTGGGTGCAAAGTTGTTCGTCTGATTTTGGAAAGGTTAGGGTTGGAAGGGTTGCTGAAACTGCTGTTGAGTTTGTTGTTGCGCTTGTTGTTGCGGCGGAGGGGCCCTTTGGAAATTGTTGCCTTGGAATTGACTCTGATTCTGATTCCAGGCGAAATTGGGGTGGTTCCTCCAACCGGGGTTGTAGGTGGAAGAGTATGGATCATTCTTCGGCCTTTGCTGGAATGCAGCATTAACCTGATCCTGTCCTTGCGATGGTGGATTGTAAGGACACACTTCGGTTAAGTGAGAAGGATCAGAACAACAAGCGCAAATGGTACGAAGGGGAAGAACAGGGGTAGGAGCAGGAGAAGAAAATTTGCTCTCTATTGCTTCAAGCTTTCTCGTTATTGCAGCCATTTCAGCTTTCATCGCAATAGAGACGTCAAGTTGGTGAATTCCTACCCTAGACTGACCGGTAGAAGTGGAGGTAGAAGAAGAAGAAGTCGGTCTGGTGCTCTCCCATTGTAGCGTTTGCTCCACAAGGTCGTCAAAGAATTGCCACGCTTCCTCGTCAGATTTTGATAGGAAGTGGCCCTGACAGATGGTTTCCAACAACTGCTTCGTTGCTGGGTTCAGGCCCTCGTATAAGGTTTGGCAAAGTTGCCATTTCTCTATACCGTGGTGAGGACACTGAACAAGAAGGTCTTTGTACCGGTCAAAGCACTTCCAGAAGGGTTCAGAAGGAAGCTGAGAGAATTGGTTGATTTCATTGCGAATCCTTGCGGTTTTATGATTCGGATAAAATTTCTTTAGAAACGCTTTTACAAACTCGTCCCAACTGGTTATGGAGTGGGAAGCGGTGCTATACAGCCATTTTTCAGCAAGATCGCATAACGTGAACGGAATGACCCGTAGGCGTATAGCATCGTCCGACAGTTGGGTGGTTTTCATCATGGCACAAACGTTTTGAAATTTATTGATGAAGATATACGCATCTTCAGATTCAAGCCCATGAAATCGTGGAAGCATGTTGATAAAGTGGGGCTTAATTTCAAAATTATCCCCATTGGTCGGTGGAAGAGAGAGACAGGTGGGAAGTGCGGAACGGGTGGGATAGAAACGATCCTGGAGCGCGATTCGCTGCGGCGCTACAACAAGCGGAGGTGGTGGGTTATTGGTCTCCGTAGGAGGTGGAGCCAATCCAGGGGTAGTCAAAGAGATGTTCGGATTAAATCCTGACATCGCGGAAGAAGAGGTTGGTGATGGTGAAGGTGAAGATGTATGAACAGAATTCCAGTCAACGTCGGAGTTGGCCGGCAAAGGTAAAGGTGAAAGAGGAGTGGACGGAGTTTCGACGTCTGAGTCGATCGCGTAGTCGGTAGCGACTAACGTAACGCGGACTAGGCGGGCGCTAGTGTCCCGAGTCCAAGCGGACATACACTAAACGAGTTTAGTATAGTCAAAGCGGAGAAGGTGAGGGTAAGAAAACGTCAATGGAGAAAGGCGATGGGTGGTGGGTGAAAAATGGATTTTTGGCGACAAAGGGCAAGTTTTTATAAAAGTTTTTGATTTTTTCCTTTTTTTTTTTTAGAAAGAGCTTTACAGAAATATGTACGGACTTACGGCTTTAAGCAATCACAAATAAGATATGCACAATCACACCTAGATCTAGGGTCACCTAGGTCAGCTAGACAGCTCCTAACTGTTCCAAAGAACTAGAAACAGGACCTCAAACCGCCTCTTCTCCGCCAATTGCGGCCAGATAAGTGCCAGGTAAGTGAGAGGTTGTCCAACGCTTTCGCGAAGTTCCTTAATTAAATAACCACTTGCCTTCGTCACACTTGCCTAGACACCGCAAAGTCAGGATAGGATAAACGGCCGATGCCTGTAATTAGTCCTCTGTCCTATTGAGCGCGAAGTCCTTAGGGCTGAGTCTAGTATTTTTTAATTTAACAATGGTCAATGCATATGCTTTTTGTGATTTCTGGGGTCCTGGAAAGGGTGATGAAATCCCCACCCAATCTGAATTGGTTTCAAGCCCCTTAAGTCCGTATTAATGAATGCAAAGCGGTAACAAATCAACTGCAAACAATTTTTATTTTTAGCGCGGCGCAAAGAATCCTGCACAAGAACAGTTTATTGGAAGGGGGAAGAGAATTTGCGCAAAGAATGCTGCAGAAAACACAGTTTATTGGAGTCCAGAGGAGTGGAGAGGAGGAGAGAGACTTACCCAAAAATTTTGGCACACTGAAGAGACCAAACGGCCGCGGTTCCGCGGCCTAAGCTGGCTTATGCCGCGGTTCCGCGGCAAGATGGTGGGATTGGGCTTCTGAAATTTTTGGGTATGCTCTGTTGGGTGTCCTCTGCTTGTCTGGATGTGCTGAATTTTGACTTGCTTACTGTATCTGTTCCAGATTTTTACAGTAGACCGTTTGCTTCGTTTTGATCCGTCGCGGTGTAGCCGTGAAATGTGGGTCTATCTTTCCACGTCTTTGGCACTGAACTTGAATTTCGAATATCCCACGTCTTTGGCACTGAACTCGAATTCCGTATTATCCTGCACACTTGCATAAAAACTAATCAAAAATAACAAGATGCTTTTTCTTTACAAAGTATTTTTTTTTTGTTTTGGTTATATTTATATTCATAAGTTAACCCGAAATTACACAAAGAAATAAACTACCGTCTCCCTGGCAACGGCTCCATTTGATTGGTAAAGATTCTGCGTGTTCAAGTTTTAGTTAATTACCGCAATCAAGACGGTTTCGCTTGTAGCTAGCCGGTTGAGCACGGGTCGTCCGCAGGGAGATGGGAATCTTTTTCTATGTGTTTTAACGAGTTAAGTCCGAAGGTCCAGATTTTGTTTGTGATTATCTAAGTGGTAAAATGATATGTAAAGAGAGCTTGTTAGGGTTAGGATTAGGTTAGTTTGAGTTAGGAGTCGCTCACTTCTTTCGTTGCCACTCTTAATATCGGTGTTACGGTAATCGGCAACAACGGGGATTAGCACGACTAGGAAGGAACTTGCGAGTATAAGCTAGGCTTTCCAACGCTTAAGTTCTTCCTTTTGGTGCTTGTCCGTCCGTTCTTGGCTCTTAGCCATAACCTCCGGTTAATTCAACCACAACCGGTCTCACTACGGAATCACCGCTATCATGTAGGATAGGGTGCCGTAGGGAGCGGATTGTGGTTCAATTAACGGGAGTCGATTTAAGATGTTGGGAAAGGAAAGAGTGAGAGAGATTTTCTTCTCTCAAACTTCCCTTATCCTACCCTAACAAGTATGAAACTACTCACACATCATAATGAAAAGGAAACAAAACAAAAGAGGAAGATAGAAAGAAAGAGATTAGATGATAACAACTAGCTGTTTGCGACCTCACCTTGGCAAGGATCAAGCGTAAGCATCATGGTTGTTTTAAGGATAAAGAAAAAAGAGAGAAGAAAGAAACAACAAGAAATAACAACAACTAAGTTAACAAATGAAAATTACAACAATTAACAAGTTAACTAAAGAACAAGACAAGCATGATAAGTAAACGGTTCTTCTTTATTCATCATTCTTCACTCACAAAAGCTCACTACAAGATTTTCAATGGAGAAGAGATGAGAAGAGGAAGAAGAAACAAGTATTCTAAACCCTAAAAATACAAGATTATGCACCCTTGGCTTCACAAGGTTCTGGGCTATTTATAGGCTGGAAAATGAAAACCTAGGGCAACAAGCAGAACTAACATGGAATGACCAATCTGCCCCGAAAGATCTTCAGCCGACAAGGCCGTACGGCCGCGGAACCGCGGCCTAAGCCTGCTTATGCCGCGGTTCCGCGGCCTTTTAGAGGCTTTGTGCCTTCAAATTTGGTGGTGCTCCCTGGTTCTGTGGGCCCTTTATTCTGGTATATATCTTTTCTCAGATTTTCTTCACGATTTTTCCAGAATTTCTGTTGAGCGAAAGGTGATTTGATGTGGATCTTTTTGTCATGATTTCCTCGAGCTCCGTGTAGATTTCTTGGATCTTGTGCTGCCATTGAGCCTTGTGCATGAAAACGACATTGATTTGCCATTTTGTCTCTTAAACTGGTGTGTGGCAACAGACGGATAAAGGGCGGAGATCCGTGTTTTATCTGTGGTTGGCAGGAACCCGGGTTTTGTCATGTTTTTTCCATGAATTTCACCGTTTAGAGCCGAAAACCTGTATCCTGCAATTGACTAGCAAACACGGCTCAAGAGTATCTACCGATATGCAATGGGATAAAAATTAGGCGGTATGAAAATGCAAAAATCTGATATGAACATCACCACTATTCCAGTCTTCGAGAGTGACACTGAGGAGGAAGAAGAAATAGTTTAATTAGGGCTACCCCAATGCAACAACCCGGGACCGTCCACCCCTATGTTGATCTTCGGCAGCGACTCGGAAGATGAAGTCAATGCCGTATTTTCCGTCCGGCCATCAATACAAGCCTTCGCTAAAAATGATCGGAGTTTACAAATTTCCATGGTTCCGCAAAAGCATTACAAAGAGCTCGACGCACTTGATACCTATAATGTGCAGGAACTACAGACATTCTACGTCCCTCCCAGGGGAAGAAATGAAAAGGCGATCCTCTTTTATCAATCCACGGAAACCAAAGTGGAGAAAGAACCATGGTGCTGACTCGTCACTTGATAGACTTCAGCCCATCCGACTGCCCAGATACTACACAGAAGGATTGAAAAGGCTGTTGAGGCGCCAAGGCGTACCCTTTAAACAGACTGCTCGACAAGCTCAGTTCTACAACAGGATCTGGGACGTCCCCGGAACTCAGCGAAAGTTTCCCAACGGGAGAATGGAAACGATCGGGCTTGGATATGTTCAATCCAAGAAACGGAAACGAGTCCATGGCAGCTACGTCATACATGACTTCGATGAAGAAGGAGACTTTCTGTTAAAAGACGCTAACCCTGAATCAGAACAAGGTCCCGCCATCAAAATGCCGAGTCCGTCGTTTGAAGAACTGATGGACAAGCTAATAAGGGAAGCGGGTCAAAAGGTCCGGAATGACCATAACCGCGAAATGGCCATTTATGAGAAAGCCAGGATGCAGCGCCTCCTTCAACAGGCCGCGGAGAATGACAATGCGCCTCGTCGCAACCCGTCATGCAAAAGACCCGGCGCAGAGGCAGAAATAAACCAAAGGACGGAAAGAACACTCGACGGCAGCGTAGCAGAGCTAAGAAGCCACGCGATCAAGAATCGAGCAGCCGGGATCCATCTCTTATAAATAAGATGGGTCGAGCATACTCTTTTCCCCAAGACAAGACAAAGAAGATATTCAATCTTATCATAAAACATCAGATGATGACACTCCCGGAGTCCAGACATCCCGAGCAAGCAGGCGAGGTCTCTCACCCGGACTATTGCTCCTATCACCGAGCAATAGAAAATCCTCTCGAAGACTGCTTCACCTTCAAGAACTGGCTTGAAGACCAGTATCAACTCGGCAAGTTCGCTCTATCCAGCAGCTGGAGGGTAACCCCGCCGTAGAAGCACGAACCGAAAGCCACGTATGCAGCGAGAGTAGAACCAGATCAACATCGGTCCTGGAAGCGAACTCGCACCTGTCATGTGATAACGCTGTCAGAAGAAGTACCCGAGAATATGGATGACCTCCCCTGGTGCTTCGAAAATGATGACGATGAGCTGATCTCCGAATTTCCACCGGCGCCAAAAGAGCTGGAAGATGGAATACATACTACTGCAGATAACCTCAAGAAAATTGACTTAGGGACGGCAAGTGATCCGCGGCCGACATTCGTCAGTGAACTGTTATCTGAAGAAAAGGTGGCTACGCTCAAAGACGTGCTCATACAGTATAAAGATTGCTTCGAATGGAACTATTCCGAGATGCCCGGATTCGATCCAGAAATTGTTGTGCACAAATTGGCGATATCTCCGGACATCAAGCCGATCAAGCAAGCACCGAGAAGAATGCGGCTTGAGCTTGAGATGAGCATCAATGCCGAGGTCAAGAAGCTAATCGACTCCGGCTTCATCCAAGAAGTTCAGTATCCTGACTGGATCGCCAACATTGTCCCGGTGATGAAGAAAAATGGGACGGTGCGCATATGCGTAGACTTCCGGGATCTCAACAAAGCTTGCCCGAAGGACGACTTTCCGGTACCGGTCACCGAGCTGATGATAGATAACACGTCCACTCACGAAGTCTTCTCCTTCATGGATGGCTTATCAGGATACAATCATATAAAGATGCATCCCGAGGACCAGAAGCATACCGCTTTCCGGACTCCTTTGGGCATATTCTGCTATAAGGTGATGCCCTTCGGTCTAAAGAACGCCGGCGCCACCTATCAAAGGGCCATGACGAAGATCTTCGATGACCTCATACATGAGGTCATCGAATGCTATATCGATGACCTCGTAGTTAAAAGCAAATCATACGAGAAACATTTAGAGCATCTGAAGATCGTGTTCCAGCGCCTTCGAAAATACAACTTGAAGATGAACCCTCTCAAATGCGCGTTCGGAGTTTCCTTAGGCAAATCCTAGGATTCGTCGTCCGCCACCGAGGCATTGAGATAGACCCGTCAAAGATCAAGGCGATTATGGAAATGCCTCCGCAAGAACTCTCAAGCAACTGCGGTCTCTCTAAGGGAAGCTCGCGTATATCCGGCGATTTGTAGCCAATCTCTCCGGCAAGTACCGTCCTTACAATCACGTGATGAAGAAGGGAACCCCGTTCGTCTGGGATCGCAAATGCCAAAGCACACTGGACAAAATCAAGCAATACCTACAGAATCCCCCGGTGCTGACCGCTCCAGTCAAGGGGAAGCCCCTCATTCTGTATACAACCGCCCTCGAAGGCTCCTTAGGCGCGCTGTGGGTACAAGAAAATGACCAAGGGAAAGAGAGAGCCCTCTACTACTTGAGTCGAGTTCTACTGGGGGCAGAAAACAATTACTCCCCCATTGAAAAACACTGCTTGACGTTGATCTTCGCGATAACGAAGCTCAGACACTATGCGTTGGCACACGAGGTCCATCTTATATCAAAGGTGGATCCTCTAAATTATTTGATGTCAAAAGCCATATTAACAGTACGGCTCGCTAAATGGGCTCTGCTCTTAATGGATTTCTCAATAACTTATCATCCTCTTAGGGCAGTGAAAGGCCAGGCCATCGCCGATTTCCTCGCTGAACATCCGATACCTGCTGATTCTCCTTTAAACTGCGAATTGCCCGACGAGCAAGCGTTTGACACGATCGACGGTGAGAGAAAAGAGAGTGACACCCGATGGGAACTCTACTTCGATGGGGCATCTTCCATGAAGAAGTGCAAACAAAGTACCCCCATAATCAAATCCGGGGTGGGCCTCATCTTTGTGACTCCACAAGGAGGAATAATGCGCTTCGCCTTCTCCTTAACAGAACCGAGGACAAACAACGAAGCCAAATATGAAGCTTTGATAGTAGGTCTTGAGATCGCTATCGAAATGGGAATTGAAAACCTCCTCATATACGGAGATTCCCAGCTGATCGTTACCCAAGTAAGCGGCGACTATCAAACGTGCAACGCAGAGTTGGTGAAATACGGCGAAAGAGTGCAGTAACTGCTGACTCAAATCCCTTCCTATGCCCTGGAAAGCATACCGCGTGCGGAAAATGGCAAGGCGGATGCATTAGACAAGCTCGCTAAGGAACTGGCTGACGAAAACCTTGATGATGTGAGGATCATTGTGCAAAGCCGTCGGGTTCTCGCACCGGCAAAAATATCTCCGGAGTCTTCCAAAGAAAAAGGAACAACCGAGCAAGCGACCCTACAAATAAAAGATCAGGAAAAGGCTATGGATTGGAGAGAAGTCTTTATAGACTACTTCAAATCCTGTCGAACTCCTGAAGATGCGTCCTCGAGACATCAGCTCATGAAACGACCTCTATCCTTTGCCTTCGTCAATGATACTCTGTATAAGAGATCATTTGATTCTCTGTGGTTAAGATGCTTGGAACCTGAAGAAGCAAGGAGAGTCGTCCAAGAAACTCACGACGAACTCTGCGGTTCTCACCAAGCCGGGCCGAAGATGAAGCTGAAGATCAAAAGGATGGGCTACTATTGGCCCACGATGATAAAAGAATGCCTCGAATACGCGAAGCAGTGCCATTTGTGCCAGATTCACGGGGACTTTATCCACCAGCATCCAAATCCACTACATCCAACAGTGGCTAGCTAGCCATTCGAAATGTGGGGAACTGACATAATCGGCCCATCGAACCAGCATCGTCCAGAGGACATCGATTCATTTTGGCGACAACTGATTACTTCTCCAAATGGGCAGAAGCAGTACCGCTGAGGGAAGTGAAGACGGAAAATATCTTCCATTTCTTCTAGACACATGTCATTTACCAATTCGGCACTCCATGACGGATTATCTCTGATAACCGGCCAGCCTATAGAAGCCACAAGATCAGCCGCTTCGCACAACAGCATAACATAGACTGGAGATATTCATCGGTCTATAATCCCTGAGCTAACGGTCTAGCTGAGGCTTTTAACAAGACCTTGACGAAGATCGTGAAAAAGACGGTGTCTCGAAATAAGAGGGGCTAGCATGAGAGACTTCATGAAGCTCTCTGGGCATATCGAACTACGTTCAAAACGGCCACGAACACAAAGCCGTATGCATTGGTATTCGTCACAGAAGCGGTACTCCCCCTCGAGATAGAGTTACCCTCTCTACGACTGGCGGTTCACTACGATCTAATAGATGAAGAAAATGCTCACCTTCGGCTTGAGGAGCTCGATGCCCTTGATGAAACCCGGCTAATGGTGCAACAAAATCTGGAGGCTTACAAAGCAAAGATGACGCGCTCATACGAGAGATTGACTAGGCCGAGAATATTCCTCCAAGGCGAACTCGTGCTAGTGGTCAAGAGACCTATGATCTCCAATCATGCCAAATAGGGAAATTCGAGCCGAACTATGAAGGCCCGTATATCATAGACCAAGTTTACCAGGGTGGAGCCTATTTACTCATGGATATGCATGGTGAAAGACCTTTCAGGCCAATAAACGGTCGCTTCCTGAAAAAATACTACGCCTAACGAGTCACGTCCTAGGTCAATGATAGATGATGACGCCTAAGTCTGCTCGCTATCTTCCTAAGCCCAAACTCTATAAGTAATAGCCGGCTTTCGGACCGAAACGTCCTTAAACTAACGATGGACCACTATGTCCTAAAAATGGCTACGGACCGAAACGTCCTTAAACTAACCATGGACAACTACGTCCTAAAACTGGCTGTTAACCGAAACGTAGATAAACTACTACGGACCGCAGCATCCCAAGGCTGACACAAAAAAAGGGAAAAAATGGTATGTCCATAAGCAAAATGGGCACGGATGAAAACCCGAAAGGGCTCCGTAGGTAAAAACAGCAGGACTGCCGGCGAGTTTGTGAAAACCCGAAAAGGCGCAAGCTCGTTAAAAGACACTTGCAAGGTCCTCTCGACCCTGTAAGGAGAAACCACCTGCGTGAGATCCTTACGACTCACAAAGGAGAAACACACTTAGCAATCCCCAAGATTCCTAAGGAGAAATTACACTTGCGAGATCCTCATGACTCGTAAGGAGAACCCTCTTATGAGACCCTCACGACTCATAAGATTCAAAAGCCTTAAGCTACAGAGATCTGAACCTGTTCTTAAGCAGTCATACACCCTGATTTTGCCCTACAAGTGGTTCAGTATTGACCCTTGTATACAATCCACGGGCGCAAATAAACATTTCCCTAACAAAGTCCTACCCGCGACTAGGGATATGTTTATACAGTGGACAGCCCTTGTAAGTCCTCTCGACTTATAAGGAGAAAACACTCTTGTGAGATCCTTACGACTTACGAGAAGCCATACACTTGGGAATCCTCATGATTCCTAAGGAGAAAACGCACCTACGAGATCCTCACGACTCATAGGAAGAAATACCTTTATGAGACCCTTACGGCTTATGAAGTCAAAAGCCTTAATCGACAGGATCCTAACCCTGTTTGCTAAGCCACCTTTGTTCGACATCGACAGAGGCAAATGATGATTCGCTCCTGGCAATATCTCGGTTGTAGCGATGCTGATGCCTAAATCGGTATCAAATCCCACACTCGCGATAAAAAAAAATTCGGCGAGCCAAATGCATATGAAATAGCCGAAATGATTGGGCAACTTGCAAATCAGCAAGTAAAAATGTATGCATACAAAATAGCCGAAATGATTGGGCAACTCACAGTGAAAAGCAGCAAGTAAATAAAACAAATAGCCGAAATGATTGGGCACCACGAAAAATAGCCGAAATGATTGGGCAATCGCGATTTTCGCGATATAAAAGCTGAAATGATAGAGCATCGCGGAAAGAAAAATATATAAAATGAAACTTTTTCCCTACAGGTGAGAGCACATCGATCCCTGTATACAATCCAGGGGCACAAACAAAGAAGGCACCATACCTTCCCCACCAGGCTCCATCCGAAAGAGAGCCAAATCTCGACAGTTCACAGACAGCCTGGAAATTATCTTAACATTCATCTCATTACAACAGACGCAACACCAAGCAAATAGGAGCTGCGGCAAAGTTCCCAGTTCCATGACTCGACAATGCACAGACAACCAAGAGTCAACAAATCCTTGTTTCGTGGAACACGGCCTATGTCAATCCTGACCCGTGGGAAGCATCCAGAGCAGAACCTAGTTCTTGCGGAACACGGCCTATATCAATCCTGACCCCGTGGGAAGCGTCCAGAGCGAATCCTGGTCCTTGCGGAATACGGCCTATGTCAATCCTGACCCCGTGGGAAGCATCCAGAGCAAATCCTGATCTAGTGGAACATGGCCT
The DNA here is from genome assembly GCA_030015575.1 of Agapanthus africanus. NCBI lineage: Eukaryota > Viridiplantae > Streptophyta > Magnoliopsida > Asparagales > Amaryllidaceae > Agapanthus > Agapanthus africanus. The sequence goes on from JASDDO010000019.1 coordinate 831,883,320, forward strand.
ATGTCAATCCTGACCCCGTGGGATGCGTCCAGAGCAGAACCTGGTCCTTGCGGAACATGGCCTATGTCAATCCTGACCCCGTGGGAAGCGCCCAGAGCAAATCCTGGTCTAGTGGAACACGGCCTATGTCGATCTTGACCCCGTGAGAAGTGTCCAGAGCGGATCCTGGTCCTTGCGGAACACGGCTATGTCAATCTTGACCCCGTGGGAAGCGCCCAGATCAAATCCTGGTTTTGTGGAACACGGCTTATGTCAATCTTGACCCCGTGGGAAGCGCCCAGAGCAAATCCTGGTTTCGTGAAACACGGCCTATGTCAATCATGACCCCGTGGGAAGCGTCCAGAGCGGATCCTGGTCCTTGCGGAATACGGCCTATGTCAATCCTGACCCCGTGGGAAGCGTACAGAGCGGATCTTGGTCTAATGGAACACGGCCTATGTCAATCCTGACCCCGTGTGAAGCGTACAGAGCGGATCCTGGTCCTTACGGAACACGGCCTATATCAATCCTGGCCCTGTGGGAAGCGTCCAGAGCGGATCCTGGTCCTTGCGGAACACGGCTATATCAATCCTGACCCCGTGGGAAGCATCCAGAGCAAATCCTGGTCTATCGGAACACGGCCTATGTCAATTCTGACCCCGTGGGAAGCGTCCAGAGCGGATCCTGGTCCTTACGGAACACGTCCTATGTCAATCATGACCCCGTGGGAAGCATCCAGAGAAAATCCTGGTCTAGTGGAACACGACCTATATCAATCCTGACCCCGTGGGAAGCGTCCAGAGCAGAACCTGGTCCTTGCGGAACACGGCTATGTCAATCCTGACCCCGTGGGAAGCGTCCAGAGCAGAACCTGGTCCTTATGGAACACGGCTATGTTAATCCTGACCCCATGGGAAGCGTCCAGAGCGGATCCTGGTTTCGTGGAACACGGATTATGTCAATCCTGACCCCGTGGGAAACGTCCACAGCGGATCCTGGTCCTTCCGGAACACGGCTTATGTCAATCCTGACCCCGTGGGAAACATCTAGAGCAAATCTTGGTCCCATAGAACATGGTTAAAGACAATCTTGACCCCGTGGGAAATGGCCAAAGCAACCTCCTGACTCCATGAAATGCAGATATAGTCAACACCTGACTCCATGAAATGCAGATAATGTCAACCTCATCCATCACTTACGGGTCCTCACGACTCGTAAGCGAGAAAACTCTCTTGTGAGATACTTACGACTCTCAAGAGAAAACACACTTAGGAATCCTCACGATTCCTAAGGAGAAAATGCACCTACGAAATCCTCTCGACTCGCAGGGAGAAAAAAATCTTTATGAGACCCTCACGACTCATAAAGTTGGAAAGTCTTAGGCAACAGATTCTAATCCTGTTTTCTAAGCCATCGCTACCTTATAAAGAGTTCAATATGAACTGTTATCTACCATTTATGGGGCCACACTTGCCAAAGCTACATGCCACTGAAATGGAGACGTTACTCATGAGCATATAAACTACTTCACGCCAGAGTAAAACATAAAGAAATAGAAGGGTGCGGCTCATGGAGCTGAGGGTTTGGAACTATATCCCTTAAGAGTCGAGATTTGAGTCAATGATAAATGACGACGCTTGTTTCCGCTCGTTATCTTCTCAGATTAAGATTCTGAAAATTATATACCAACCCGATACTGGTCATACACTATGAATTACTCTGCACTACTTCACCCACGTATATACTTACGTGGGCAAAGTAGTGGGGGGCATTTGTTCCCGCCAAAAAATTTTCTGCGCAAAAGAGTCCAAGATATCAAATGGCAGCGATACGTTTAAGAAAATGTGAACCAGTATTTTCCGGGCTGTATTTTGACAAACTTTTGAATGAGAAACAGCTAAATTCTAATGGTATCAAAAGCATCTCGAAAAAGCCTTCGATTTGATATATTATGGGCCTCATAATTCATCCGGGATCAAAAGTTATGAGGCATCACGTGCCCACACATGACCGGGCATCACGGGCAAACATGTGACCATTTACAGGCAAAGCCTGTAGGCACTGAATAAAATAAATAATTGGAAATAATTAATCAGTGGGGTCACGTGCCAACACGTGATAGACTCTTAAACCCTCTGAAACAATGGAATTAAATTCTAATTAAATAATTAATCAGTGGGGTCACATGCCAACACGTGATGGGTTCCTGAACCCTCTAAACCAATAGAATTAAATTCTAATTAATTGGTCAATCAGTAGGGTCACGTGCTAACACGTGATAGGCTCTTAAACCTTCTGAACTAATAGAATTAAATTCTAATTAAAGGAAATCAAAAACCCTAGTTGGAAAAATATTTCCCTAAATCTTTCCAAACAAAAAGATTGTGCTCTGTAAAGTGGAGCACCGTTGGATTAAAAATCCAATGGTGATTAAAAATCACCAATTTATAGAAAGATTCTATACAAGTAAAGATTTCCCTGAAATTCACCAAAAATAACAAACAGAATATCTTTTGGATTAAAAATCCAATGGTGAATAAAATTCACTGAGTAGTCTAAAAGGTCATGTTGGTTACAAAATCAATTAAAATCTTTCAATGAAAGATTGAATAAACAAATTGATTCTTTTCTTTCTCCTATAAATAGGAGCCAAGAAGAGAAGAGAAAGGATCTTGGAATTTTTTTTAGAAAATACAACAACAGAGAGAAAAAGAGAGGAGAATTTAATTCTCAAGAGAGAAAAGAAAACTTCTTCAGAAGAGAAAAGAAACCCTTGGTGAGAAAAGAAACCCTTGGTAAGAAAAAGAGGAAAGAGATCTAAGCTCCATAAGAAAAAGAGAATTTAATTCTCAAATTAAGAGTTTAACCCTTCTGAATAAGAACTTAGTTCTTCCTTTGGTTGAAGATCTGTAGAAGCAGATCTCCCCACAAGTTGAGAATTTAATTCTCATCGGGGAGATTCTGCCATGCAGATCCAAAACTTAGAGGGAGAATTTAAGTTTAAGGAATTTAATTCCCCCAAATTCAGGAATTTAATTCCTCCAAATGAAACTAGGGTTTAACCCTATATAAGAATTTAATTCTTCCAAATACACATGAATTTAATTCCTCTAAACAGAACAAGGGTTTAACCCTATAAAAGAATTTAATTCTTAAAAAACAAGAGACTTAAAGCTCTCCATGCATAAAAAGATCAAAATATCCAACGTGATCACGTGGTGACGCGTGACCATTCATCCCAACGAATGAAAAAGAATGAACAAGACTAGGTCGCGTGCCCTCACATGATCCTTAAACAGACCCCTCAAAATGAGAAAGAAAAAGCATGAAGGCAATGCCTCACGTGCTCACACTTGACTCTCAAAACAGAAGGGGACAAATCCAAGAGCAGAATCAATTTTGGGCGCCCTCACGTGTCCCCACGTGACCCCTAATAAACACTTTAATAATTAATGCATGGGTACCCATCACGTGCCCACACGTGATGGTCTAAAGACCAAAAGTGTTTAACACTTATTTGAATACTCTGAGAATAAAATAAAGGAAGTCTGGCCCTCATCTTCAGACGCCTCACGTGACCCCACGTGACCAATTCAATTTTAGTGTTTAACACTATTTTCAGCACATCACATCGGAGCACGTGACCGCCAAATACCCACTAGTGTTTAACACTATTTTTAGCCCAAATTGGCTAAGTCTTTCCAGAGGCAAGCCTCTCCTTCAGCTGAACCTCAGAATTGATCATTTCATATGATATGCAGAGTAAAGCCCACTACCATGATGAATGGTCAGTGCCCAGTAAAAGACAAAATGTTGTCAGAGCACCAAACCCATGTTTAGCATTGCTGAATAATGGGGGGTTGAACCCAAACAAATGTTCAACAGTCCAACAAAGGGCCAACATCTCAAACTTAATTGGACTTAGCCCAAGTTGGCCATAAGTCCTCAATTCAGATTTAACTGAGACAATGTGCTCATAATCTAATTAATTGATCTTAGTTCCAAATTGGACTACAGATTCCCCAATCAACTTTGGTTCAAGGGTACATCTCTTCACTCCTCTGATATTTGTCGTTGTAATCCTTCAACGTCTTTAGATAGGTGACGGGTCCCGATAACCAATCATTCTATGGACTGTGGGGTCCTTAAACTCATGGACTATGATGTCCTTAAACTTTATAGACTATGACATCTTTAAACTGGACTGTGGGGTCCTTAAACCCATGGACTATGATGTCCTTAACCTCGGACTGTGGGGTCCTTAAACCCATGGACTATGATGTCCTTAACCTCGGACTGTGGGGTCCTTAAGCCCATGGACTATGATGTCCTTAACCTTGGACCATAATGTCCTTAAACTAACGATGGACCACCTTGTCCTTAAACTGGTAATCGACCGCAATGTCCCTAAACTAAACAATAGAGCCCAAACGCTCATTTATTGGATCTAAACGATCCCCTTAAGTTGATCTTAGTCTGAAATTAGACTAATGTATCCTTAACATACGTTTAAGTTGATCTTAGTCTCAAATGAGACTAACGTATCCTTAAACCCAACCCCCAAACCCAAATCTAAGAAAATACGGATTTGGACTAATCCACGTCCTACGGACGACAACATAAATTAGTCTCCGTATACAATACACGGGCAACCAAAAACAAAATAAACACACACGACACGAAGTGACCATCTGGAGAAGGAGAAAGTGGTTACCGCGATGCGGTAGCGTAATTAACTGCAGGGGCTTGCGCCTGCAGGGAAGAGCGTCCCCACAATCAAAAACCCCTCAAATGAGCGGGAATCTGACGAAGTCTGCTATATCGGCCGCATCCGTTTAAACCTTCGATACATGGTGTCATAAATCAACTTGGCATCTTCGGAGAGGTGGACGGATAGCACCAATTAGCATCTGCCCCTAAATTCAGGCAAGACGGACCTACGCGGTCGCGTCTCCGTGTTTCGGAGGAGAACAAACACGAGTAAAAAGATAGAAGAAGCAGGGAAGCCTCATTGGGAACTATACATTGATGGAACCTCCTTAATAAAAGCACGGAAAAAGAGTATCCTGATAATCAGAGCTGGAATATGCCTTATTTTCATAGCCCCTCAGGGTGGAATAACCCGCTACGCTATCTCAATGATGGAGCCTAGAACCAACAATGAAGCCGAATATAAAGCGCATATAGCCGGTCTTGAGATTTCGATCGATATGGGAATCAAGGACCTCCACATATATGGAGACTCTCAGTTTATCGTCATGCAAGTCAATGGAGACTACAAAACATGTAAGACAGAACTGATAATGTATGGCAAAAAGGTGCAACAGTTGCTGACGCGGCTTCCTTCATATAAGCTAGAAAATGCGTCATGAGCGGAAAACACCAAAGCGGATGCATTAGCCAAGTTGGCCAAAGAGTTGGCCGATGAAAACCTGGATGATGTAAGGATTATCGTTCAAAGTCGCAAAATCTTGACCCCGGCAGAGATGTCTTCAGAAACTCTAGCCGAAGTTGCCGATGGAAATGTCCTTCAAGCGGAAGAAACTGAAGAAGAAGAAGATGATGACTGGCGGAAAGTCTTTATAGACTACTTCAAGTCCCAACAAATGCCTGAAGATGCATCGCAAAGACATCAGCTCATAAAATGAGCTCTGTCATTCGCCTTCATCGACGGAACTCTATACAAGAGATCCTTCGATTAGATATGGTTAAGGTACCTCGGACCGAAAGAAGCCAAGAAGGCCATTCAGGAAATTCATGACGAACTCCGCGGATCTCATCAAGCCGGTGCAAAGATGAAGCTGAAGATCAAAAGGATGGACTACTGCTGGCCCACGATGATCCAAGACTGTATCGATTATGCAAAGCAATGCCACTCATGCCAAATACATGGGGACTTCATACATTAGCACTCCAACCCGTTGCATCCGACCGTAGCCAGTTAGCCATTCGAGATGTGGAGAACAGATATAATATGCACTATCGAACTGGCGTCATCCCGAGGACATCGGTTCATCATAGCGATGACCGATTACTTCTTCAAATGGGCAAAGGCGATACCGCTGAAAGAAGTAAAGAGGGAGAATATTCTCTAAAACCCATGTCATATACCAGTTTGGAGTTCCACGGCAGATAGTCTCAGACAACGGACCAGCATACAAAAGTCATAAGATAAGTCGCTTCGCCCAACAACACAAGATAGACTAAAGATATTCCTCGGTCTATAATCCTCGAGCTAATGGTTTAGCCGAAACTTTCAATAATACACTAACCAAGCTCATAAAGAAGATAGTGTCCAAGAATAAAAAGGACTGGCATGAAAGGCTACATGAAGCTCTTTGGGCGTACCGAACGACGTTCAAGACGGCCACGAAGACGACACATTATGCGTTGGTGTTTGGCACCGAAGCTGTGCTCCCGTTGGAAATCGAACTCCCCTCACAGCGGATTGCAGTTCAATGTGAACTTACGGACGAAGAGAATACCCATCCCGAGCTCAAAGAATTTTATGCTCTCAACAAGACCAGTCTGGCAACTCAGAAAAGCCTGGAAGCCCATCGAGCGAGGATGACCCAGACATATGAAAAGCAAACTAGACCGAGAACATTCCGCCAAGGCGAACTCGTACTGGTTGTCAAAAGACCGATGATCCCCAACCGTGCAAAACGTGGAAAGTTCGAGCAGAATTATAAAGGCCCGTACATCGTGGAAAAAGTCTACCAAGGCGGAGCTTATCTCCTGATGAATATGCATGGAGAAAGGCCCTTTCAACCCATAAATAGCCGGTTCCTCAAAAGGTATTATGCTTGAAGAGGCACGACTTAGGTCAATGATAGATGACGACGCCTATGTCCGCTCACTATCTTCCTGAGTCGGAACTCTGAAAGTCCCGCCGAATAGTATGCACCCCCGTTATGTTGATGATGGATCGTAATGTCTCTAAACTAATATATTGCCCTGCGGCTGGTCTCCATATTGACTACCGTGTACTATCCATAGGCTATTCATAGCAAAGATAGCACCTCCAAGTACCAGAAAGATAGACCGTGATGTCCCTAAACTAGCATGTTGCCCTACGGCATGGATCATATAACCAGCCGTATACAATCCACGGGCATAAAGGATCTATGTCCTATATATTTTCTTCATGACTCATTTAGACCGTGATGTCCCTAAACTAGCATGTTGCCCTACGGCATGGATCATATAACCAGCCGTATACAATCCACGGGCACAAAGAATGTATGTCATATATATTTTCTTCATGACTCCTTTAGATCGTGATGGCCCTAAACTAGCATGTTACCCTACGACATGGAGCATATAACCAGTCGTATACAATCCATAAGCATAAACGATCCATATCTCTCCTAAGTTCCCCCGGCAAACGATGTTGGGGCACCCGCAGCGAAGCTACGTTCGTGAGTTCAAAAAAAGGGTATGTCCATAAGCAAAATAGGCACGAATGAAAATCAGAGAGGGCTCCGTGAATAAAAATAACAGGACTGCCGGCGAGCTTGTGAAAACCCGAAAGGGCGTGAACTCGTGAAATGAAAGAAAAATACACTTGCAGAGTCCTCTAAACTTTGTAAGGAGAAAATACCAGAGTGAGATCCTTACGACTCATAAAGGAGAAGCACACTTAGGAATCCATACGATTCCTAAGAAGAAAATGCATTTACAAGATCCTCTCAACTCATAAGAAGAAATGCTTCTATCAAACCCTCGTAGCTTGTAGAATTCAAAAGTCTTAAGTTATAGGGATCCAAGCCTATTTCTTAAGCCATCATCCCCTCCCCCCATGAAATTTACGCCCTACAAGTAGTTCAATATTAACTCTTGTATACAATCCATGGGCGTAAATAAATATGCACCTTCAAAGTCCCACCAAAGGCGAACGATACTTCCCGTATGGTGAATGACATTCGTAAGTCCTTTCGACTTGTAAGGAGAAAACACTCTTGTAAGATCCTTACAACTTGCAGGAGAAAATCCTACTTAGGAATCCTCACGACTCCTAAGGAGAAGATACACTTATGAGATCCTCTCGACTCATAGAGAGAAATAACTTTATGGGACCCTAACGACTCATAAAGATTAAAAAGCCTTAGATTACAGGGATTTAAACTTGTTTTCTAAGCCACCTTTGTCCAAACAGGCAATGACAAATGATGAGTCGCTCCTGACATTATTCTTCAGTGTTAGCGATACTGATGCCGAACGACACGCAAGATTCCATGTTCCAAACTCTCGACCCCTAAGTCATTAAACTGAGAAATAAAAATATATGAAATAGCCGAAATGATTGAGCAACTCATAATAAAACTCAGCGAGTAAAAATAAAATGAAATAGCCGAAATGATTGGACAACTCGCAACCAAAATCAGCGAGTAAAAATAAAATAAAACAACCGAAATGATTGGGCACCGCGAATAAATAACCGAAATGATTGGGCAATCGCGACATTCGCAATAAGAAAAACTGAAATGATAGAGTAATAGCAGATATAAACAAAAATATAAAAATAAATATTTATGGAATGTTTATCATGCAAGTAGGTCAATACTGACTCTTGTATACAATCCAAAGGCACAAATGAGAGAAAGGAAACCATATTTTCCACCATACTTCACCAAACGAAGAACAAAGTCTCGATAGCAATATATACAGCCTAGAGATTATATCGGCGTCCTCCTTATTCCTGCAGAGTACGGATGCGATGACAATAAAGCGCGAAGAGCCAAAACTTAAGCAGGGTAACGACATATTCCTAACTCAAGGTCTCGTTAGCAATATATGAAGCCTAAAAACCAATTTGAAACCCCATCATATTCCAGTAGAGTACAGACAAGGCATCAATAAAGGCCGAAAGGTCAAAGCAAAAGCAGTAAGATAGCATCAATCTAGCACTGAGTCTCGATGGCAACATGTTCAGACCAGAATATTGCATTTTATTACCACCCATTCATTATCTATTTTTTGTATTTATCGGTACTATTAACCGGTGTTTGCTCAGTAATACAGATTACAGGTGTCCATGACAAAATACTAGAAACACATCCAGAATCACGGATATATCATTGGTGAGCTGACACTGCAACCAGAACTGCAAACCGATCAAGAATCAAAGAGTTTTTGTAAATAAACTAGCGTACACACATTTTGGTCCAACACATGACAAGTTGTGCACTAGCTTTTTGATAGCATAGACCATGATGGGGCAGCCATGAATCATGGAGCAAGTGGCATGGTGTGATGTGCATTAATGGTGCATTCAATGCATAAAGGTGTGTTGTGGTTTGTATCATCAAGTTTCCCTCCAAAACCTGGGTGCAGACCAAGCCTAATTTGAGAAATCAAACAATACCAATGGACTTCTGGGAGCAACTCAAGACCACACACAAAGTACGAGACCATGTGCTCGGATTTGACTCGAGCACATTGCCTTCCCATCCGGCGTCGCTGGCCCCACCACCTCCTGTGGGCCTCATCTTTCTACTAGCCCTCCACTGCTGCCTTTTAATCATTATTTTATTGTTTGCTTATTTAGTTTTTGTGCCTATATATAGCAGGCAGTGGGCATGGGTTCATGGTCTCACTCGTTCCAAGTTTTGCCAAGTTTTGTTCTTTACTTTGTAACTCTTTTTGTTTCTTTAGTTCTTGTAAATAGCTTCCCCTTGAGTTCTTAACCTTCTCTTGATCTTGCAATCTCTTCATTGAGCTTGCAAGTTTAAGGGTTGGTTATTGATCTCAAGGGTTGTATCTTCATATGGAATCAATAAAGCTTTCTCTTTGTGCCTTCATTTCACATTGGGATCTTTATCTTCACTTGATCTTGCAACCTCTTTAGTGAGCTTGCAAGTTTAAGTTTAGGTATTTGATTCCATGGATTGTCACTTGCACTTTGGTTCCTAGTTATTTCTTACTTGCTTTCTTTTATTTGCTTTACATTCATGTCTTTTACAGTCTATGCTTTACATTCTTGCAATTTAAATTCCATGCACTTTCTTTCTTGTAATGTTTTCTTTTCTTTGTTATCTTTTCTTCTGCTCTTTTTTTTTGTTTTGTGAATGGTTGTGAATACATGTTGTTAGGAAAAGAAACCAATTTTGTAAGTTAAGATTTCCGTTTCGCATTTCCTTTTCCCGTTATTTTCCATTGAACTCCGCCCAAACGTTATGCAAGCGCTCCGTTAGGCACCCTACCCTACCAAGGTAACGGTGATTCCTAACCGCGACCGGTTGCGTTCGGTTTGGCCTGAGGCGAAAGTAAGAGATAAGAACGGAAGGACAAGGGTCAATAAGCCGGATTCCACGAATACCGTGCTTAAATCCCTTAATCCACTTTGTTGCCGATTGCTCTAGCTTCAATTGGTCAAGACTCGGCTCAAAGGACTTGAATACGGATTTCCTTAACTTACACTATCCTATCGTTTCCTAACAAGCTTTATACTTGCATATAACACATAGGTTAGATTTGAACATTCTGCCCACGCGCATTAACTCGTAACGACAAGAACGTAAAACGCTCCGTCTCCCTGTGGATCGACCCGTGCTCAATCAGCTAGCTGCAAAGCGACGCCGTCTTGATTGCGGTTAAACTTTAATTCTTCCAATCAAATGGCGCCGTTGCCGGGGAAATAGTAACACTTTACTTCTTGTTATTTCGGGTTAATCATTATACATCTCATTTATACAACTAACCCTATTTTCAAAACAAACTAAAAAATTTCAAAAACCAAAACCAAACAAAAAATTAACTTTGTTAACTCATTTTGTTCTCTGGAATTCTTACCTGCTTGCACCCTGTAACTAAACTGAAGAAATAAACAATACCAGTAAGATACCTATAGAACATTGTGACACCAGAAGAAGATTGGAGCCCATTCTCCATAGGAAATCCAGCGACATACACAAGAAATCCGGCGTCACCTGCCTTGTCCCCTCCTTCTGCTTCCAATTTTTCTTCTGTGCTCCATTGTTCTATTTTTGTCCTATTTGTATTGTTTGTTTTTTATAATTTTTAGTGTGTAGGTATTTGGGCATTCGTATCGTTTTTCCACACTAATATCCAATTTTTCCGACATTTTCAGATTTTTGCGGAATTGCGAACGGCGATTGTGGGGAGCAAAGTGTACATTCTAAAATAAGGTGATTACGACGTATAGTGCCAAAGATCCGGGTAATTTGACCCGCGCAAGCGAACATTTCAAGCTTACCGGATTTGATTTAACGGGGGTTTCCTAACCCAAAAACTTATCGGTACGTATTTCTTAAACACCTTCTTCTCAAATCCGACGCATCCACTATCTATCTTTGCAGGATTCTTTGCAAGTTCGCTTCCAAACGCTCAAATTAACTAACCCGTATTTGTTGCAGTGCCAAGCTTAAACTAAAAAAACAATTGTTTGATTCTTTATAGAATTTTTATTGAATTTCGCATTGCATACATTAATACGGACTTAAGGGCAAGCGGACCCCACAACATACGGTAAAGGATTTTATCACCTTTTCCGTAACCCACAAATCATGAATTGAGCATAACGTATACCCACACAAATTTTTAAAAGAAACTAGACTTTAAGCCTTAAGGACTTCGCGCTCACTAGGAGAGGTTAATTATGTTTAGAACACCGCTTAACGGTATATTGTTTACAGGGTGTCTTGGAAAGTGTTAACAGCAAAACCGCCAAAAGAGAAAGGGTTATTTAATTAAGGACCTTCGCGAAAGCGTCGGAAAACCTCCTCTTATCTCTGCACTTACCTGGCCTCGTGATCAGTATATCTTGAGCCCGTTTCTCGACAAAGTTTTATCTCGACAATCAAGTTCTTGAGCAGGTCTAGTTAACCTAGGTGAACCCTACACCGATTAGGTGTGTGGTATTTTTGTGTCATGATTGTTTTGTCCAGATTCTTTGTTGTATATTTCATTCTTTTGTTAATAACTAACTTGAGAAAAAAATATTTAAAAAAAACCCCACATTCTTTTTCCCCTCCTTTTCTCTTCCTTTCTTTCTTTCTCTCTTCATATAATGGGTACCCCACCTTAAAAAACTCTTGCCAAACTTTGGTACCTACAACCAGACATTACCTCATATGGTTCTTGCTTTGGCCGAACGTCGAACGATCCCTCCATGCCAAAAATCTCTTTGAAAGATCGGATAGACGCGTATAGGACTACCAATTGGACTCCGCAATCCACTTTGTATCAACCATTTCAACCTTCACTACCTTCTTACGTTGATACTCCTTTTTCAAGTCCAGTTGTAACTCCAAGACCCATGTCTATTGCTGAACATATCTAACAATGCCGTAACCGATCATTCACTCCTTTCACCACTGCCAATTCTTTTGATCAACAATTTCAACCACTTGCTTATCCGTATGTTGATCCTACTTCTGTCCAGCCATTCAATTCCTACCAGTCCTACCTGACTTTTGAACCTTCCCTAGACATTGCTTCTGAACAGCCTTTTGGGAGTTTCCAGTATCCAAACAACTTCGAATCTTTTACTGAAACCCCTTCACAACACATGTCTAGTCTAGAACAGTTGTTGGAAGACTTTAGGGTAGCATCGTACCAACAGATGATGGATTTGAATGCGTCCATGGCCGCTCTCATACAACCTACTGACCCCGTAGCTAGTTTCCAACTAGCTCCATATTTTCCAATGTATGAAGCGGCAGTAGGACAGGCTGAGAATTTGACTGGAGAGAGTGAGCTGTATGCCCTTCCAAATCAAACCTACCCGTCCCAGATTGAATCACACAACTCCAGTTTTGAATGTCTATCAAGTGTCCCAAAGGATTTACCGATTGAAGATAGAATGTTTAATGAGTTGTGCGACTTTGTAGTGTTTGATTTACCCGATTGTGAAGGGTCCCTTTTGAGTGAAACCACACCCAATCCTTTTGACCTCTACACCTCCATCTTAGAACCAGAATCGATTGAAATCTATGCTTTTGATGAGGTGTCTGAGAAATTGATTTTCACTTGATTGAGGATATTGACGCTGGGAATATTTTGGATGATGAACCCACTTCTTTGGATGAGTTTTTCTCTCCAATTCATCATCCCGGGTCATTAACTGTTTTTCCCGAACTCCATATGCGTCTTGATTTTGATGAAATATGCATGGATAGGCTTAACTTTGAGGAGAATTTTGAGGATATTTTTTAGGATGAACCAGCTTTGCTTGATGAGTCGAATTTTCCAATTCATCCTATCCCTTTCATTGACTGTGTACACCCTCCGAAACCTTTAACCTTGACCCTTTCTCAATCACTTCCCTCCTTCTTTTCCATCGTTCCGACCTTGCAAGAAACCGTATCACTTTCATTTCTTGTGTCTGGTTTACTAAGTTCGGCTTACCCATGGTTTCTCACGAATCTTGAGGGATTTGACCCCATTTCTCGACGGGTTAATAGATTAGCACAAACGCTTCTTACACATCGGTCATCACAAATTGTGCTAATCTATTCACTCCATTTTTACTCTCAAGATCATACTCCGTTTCTTTTTCCCTTCGCCGATTCTTCTTCTCATATACCGGGACCATATACCACTTCTATCCGCATACGGTCTCGCGTATTCTCCATTTCTTTTCTCTCCGTATTCTTTCACCAACCACACCATTATAACGATAAATTTTTTGAATGGTTGGTGTTAACTTTTGGCCTGTGTAAGGCCTTGTATAGCTTGATACTGTTCTCTTTCCCCCCTAATCCTGAACTTCAACGCTTAACAGTGGAAACACTGTTTCACTTAAGTTTGGGGGGGACCCTTTTTGTGTATATATTTTTGGTTTCCTTTTTGTTTTGTATAAAATTTTCTTTTAGGGAGCGCCGACAATTTTGACCATTTTGGTGTAGCTTGACAGTTAGGGCACTGTCAAGTTTAAGTTTGGGGGTGTGCTCGGTAAGCTTTCTTCCTTCGCATTCATTTGTATATTTTGCATTTGCATACATATTTAAAAACCCATAAAAATTAAAAAAAATTCCAAAAATATAAAAACTTTGTCGTCAAATTAGCTAATAGGGTAACTTAGATTTTTATTCCGAAAACGTAGTTGATACGTTAGAAATAACTAAATTCTAGGCTTAGGAATTGAAAACCCTAAAAATAACCCTCCTTCTGTTTAATTTTGGTATGTATACGTCCTTACAGTTTTTTTTTGAGAAATAGGTAATCTTGAGTTCAGTTCTTGAGTTAAGTCAAGATGAAGGGAAAGTATTAATCCTTTACTGAAGGATAAGTCTGAAAAATAGTTTTTATTCTTGAGTCCAAAATTAGAAGGTATATACCCTACATAATGCACATACACGCACCTTGAAACTTGGGATAGTAGAGGATACCTAGAAATACTCTTGCCTGAAAACCTAGTATGAAAGAAAAAACGGTATTTAAAGCTAAACACCAAAAGAGCATCAGTGAAAAATATTTCCGGTCTTGAAAAAGAAAAAAAAGAAAAAGAAAAAAATAAATAAAGTCAAGAGCTGGAAACTGCTATTTACGCTTTAAGCTCACGCATTCAGTAATCGGCCGTTAGTGCCTGAAGAAGCATTAATAGTCACATGAAAGCTGTGTAAGCAGCACCGTCTATTATTTAATGAAAAGAAGTAGTATTAGGTATTAGGGCAGGGGTAATATAGCATAAATTGAATTCTTGAGTATAGGGGTGCAAATATATACACACGTAGGGGTATACAATCGATGTTTGGAGGAAAGATAAAAATGAAGAATAAGACTTATGTTTTCTGTAAAGTTGATAAAAATCCCTGATTTGAGACCGCACTTTTAGAAGGAAAACTCAGGAGATATCAACATCTTTCTAAACTTTTTTGGAACGTATAGGATCTAAGGTTAAATAGATAGGAGGTGTGAAATATAAGGGTTAGATATTTCTAACTTAGGATGATAGAATTTCTAACGTAGATACTAAACTGTAGGAGTAGAATCAACGTTAACTTATGAAACTAACTTGACAGGATTTCGTGGGTAGTATCCGCTGAAAACCCTCAGGAGACAACACTCCTCCTACTAGGGACACCTAGAGCTTTAACGGCTTGTTGCACACGCTCAGTGCAATCGCGTTTCCTGCGAAAGTGAGGCTAGGATTTTGTTTTGCTCGGGACGAGCAAAAGATAAGTTTGGGGGTATTTGTTCAAACCAGAATATTCATTTTATTACCACCCATTCATTATCTATTTTTTGTATTTATCGGTACTATTAACCGATGTTTGCTCAGTAATACAGATTACAGGTGTCCGTGACAAAATACTAGAAATACATCCAGAATCATGGATATATCATTGGTGAGCTGACACTGCTACCAGAACTGCAAACCGATCAAGAATCAAAGAGTTTTTGTTAATAAACTAATGTACACACATTTTGCTCCAACACATGACAAGTTGTGCACTAGCTCTTTGATAGCATAGACCATGATGGGGCAGCCATGAATCATGGAGCAAGTGGCATGGTGTGATATGCATTAATGGTGCATTCATTGCATAAAGGTGTGATGTGATTTGTATCATCAAGTTTCCCTCCAAAACCTGGGTGCAGACCAAGCCTAATTTGAGAAATCAAACAACGCCAATGGACTTCTGGGAACAACTCAAGACCACACACAAAGTACGAGACCATGTGCTCGGATTTGACCCGAGCACATTGCCTTCCCATCCGGCGTCGCCGGCCCCACCACCTCCTGTGGGCCCCATCTTTCTACTAGCCCTCCACTGCTGCCTTTTAATCATTATTTTATTGTTTGCTTATTTAGTTTTTGTGCCTATATATAGCAGGCAATGGGCATAGGTTCATGGTCTCACTCGTTCCAAGTTTTGCCAAGTTTTGTTCTTCACTTTTTAACTCTTTTTGTTTCTTTAGTTCTTGTAAATAGCTTCCCCTTGAGTTCTTAACCTTCTCTTGATCTTGCAACCTCTTTATTTAGCTTGCAAGTTTAAGGGTTGGTTATTGATCTCAAGGGTTGTATCTTCATATGGAATCAATAAAGCTTTCTCTTTGTGCCTTCATTTCACATTGGGATCTTTATCTTCACTTGATCTAGCAACCTCTTTAGTGAGCTTGCAAGTTTAAGTTTAGGTATTTGATTCCATGGATTGTCACTTGCACTTTGGTTCCTAGTTATTTCTTACTTGCTTTTTATTATTTGCTTTACATTCATGTCTTTTACAGTCTATGCTTTACATTCTTGCAATTTAAATTCCATGCACTTTCTTTCTTGTAATGTTTTCTTTTCTTTGTTATCTTTTCTTCTGCTCTTTTTTTTTGTTTTGTGAATGGTTGTGAATACATGTTGTTAGGAAAAGAAACCGATTTTGTAAGTTAAGATTTCCGTTTCGCATTTCCTTTTCCCGTTATTTTCCATTGAACTCCGCCCAAACGTTATGCAAGCGCTCCGTTAGGCACCCTACCCTACCAAGGTAACGGTGATTCCTAACCGCGACCGGTTGCGTTCGGTTTGGCCTGAGGCGAAAGTAAGAGACAAGAACGGAAGGACAAGGGTCAATAAGCCGGATTCCACGAATACCGTGCTTAAATCCCTTAATCCACGTTGTTGCCGATTGTTCTAGTTTCAATTGGTCAATACTCGGCTCAAAGGACTTGAATACGGATTTTCTTAACTTACACAATCCTATCATTTCCTAACAAGCTTTATACTTGCATATAACACATAGGTTAGATTTGAACATTCTGTCCACGCGCATTAACTCGTAACGACAAGAACGTAAAACGCTCCATCTCCCTGTGGATCGACCCGTGCTCAACCGGCTAGCTGCAAAGCGACACCGTCTTGATTGCGGTTAAACTTTAATTCTTCCAATCATAACTCATACAGCCTAGGGTTTATTTCGGTGTTTCTTGTTGTTCCCGCAGAATACAGACGCAACGTCAGCAAGGTGGAGTGACGGCATATTCCTAACTCCGGATCTCGATGGCAACATATACAGTCTAGAGATTATATCAACGTTCATTCTCATTCCAGCAAGGTGCGGATGCAATGTCAGCAAGGACCAGAAGGTCAAAATAAAGTGGAGTGATAGCAAAATCCCAGCTCCAGATCTCAATGGCAGTATATACAGCATAGAGATCATATGGATGTCTACCTTACTTCAATGAAGAAATTGGCGCGACATCATCAAAGCAAAAGCAGAGTGATGGTATATTCCTAGCTTCGGGCCTGGATGGCAAGATGTGCAAAGTCTAAAGACCATTGGATGTTATCCCTCCTCAGATGAATGCGACTCTGACTTCCCTGAGACTCCTCAAAGAAGGGAGTCTGACCTCAAGGTAAAGCGCCATGGTGATGCCTAACGTTGAACATCTGACGGTAATATGGAGATACCAGCCTAAGAAGAATACTTGAGACGTATCCTGCATCAAAATGGTTGGGTGATACAGCAAATACGTGGCTAATCAAACCAGTGACCCGAGTGGATGTGGATCGATAAGAAATCGGCTGACATAACGGTGTGACGGACCAAACACAGTACCACAAACCTAACGGACTCTTGTGTTAACAGGGATTATGTATATTTAATGTTAGGACAAGTTTGTTTTTGCAGGGTTGCCTAGCATGAGAGCAAGGTTTCGGAAGGCATCGTCCATGCCAAATTCAAAAATTTGTCGTTCTAGCTAACCCTAACTAAGAATCGTTAACTAGAAATTGACGGAATAACATATGTAAACACTTTACATTCTAAGTGAGCAAGGAATACAACCTTTGTAGACCGGTCCTTCACTTCATTAGCTCCGTATAGTAGTCCCTTCACTGCGATCAAGAAGTCCCGGACTCTAGAGAGGCTCCGATGAAGAAACGAACGTGCTTATTTCGAAGTCTTCGAGGCCGAAGATAATCTACGTCGAGCAGACACTAACCCAAGCTATCTCTTCACTAACTATGGAATTAGTGAAGCAAACACCCTATACTAAATGACAAGTAGTAGAGGATGATGAAGTAGGAAGTGGGCTCACTTTAGATTTGATTTTCTCACACTTTTTCTCATACCTCCATTGAAGCTAGAAAGCTTTGAGGAAGAAGAAGAAGAAGAAAAAGAAGAAGAATGAACTCATCATATGAATTGTGTGTGAGGTTAGAAATGTAACCAAGGGTTAAGCATGTCATGCTTAACTCTTGTAGAGAGTTAACCATGGCCATGGGTTAAAGGGTTGGGTTAAACAAATATCCTAAGCTAGACAAAAGAGTGGACAAAGTTAAAGATGCTTACAAGCTTCTACAAGCTTTCAACAAATATCAACCATGATAAAATCCACAATTTTGAATAACTTAATGACAAATATAAAACCCTAATCTTAACCCTAGCATGGTTCAATCCTCAATAACCCTAGTTGCATTTGTAACCTAGCATGATACATTTAGCATATATCACATATACATCAATGTATCTAAAGTGAGAAAAGAAATCATAAGTGAGCTAATACCAGTTAATGTAATATAATATATCAAATATATAATTATACATTAGATTATCAAATCGACTCTTGATTTAATAATCCGGCTATATCACCTATAACCGACTAATATCATGTGTAACAACTTATCGAATCAACACTTGATCCGATAACCTGGCTATATCGCATATAACCGACCAATGTCATAAATCGCGAGAATAGAATACAGTATCTCATATCGTATCAATCTCGGTGTCACGCCCCGCTTCCCAAAATACGGAAAACGAGGTGCGACTAGGCCAGCCATGCTCCTACGGTCAAGGAATCATCCTGCCGTAGTCACACTTCGGCTTCTAGCACTACATGGTAATCAGTAATTAAAGCACAGTATTAAAGGAATCACATCACTAATTTATTACATTAAAATCCCATTGTTCACAATTTTACAGGTAACAAGAACAATAACTAACCAAGTTCGATCTCACAATCTCTTTTATGGAAAGCAGTAAATGAAGAAGGAACACCAACTATATCTCCGTGAACTCGAAGGATAGATCCGTCTCCGGTGCCGGTCCTCGCGCGGAATCTGAGCATGCATACTCAGGTCGTCAGAGCGACACAAATAATAATATTATTATAAGCAGATGAAACAGGTAAATGAGGTATTACTGGTATGAGAATAATGCAAGTAAACACTATATCACAGTATGATGCAGAATATGTTAAGTGTCCCTATCGGTCTCTACGTCATGTTTGAAATCACATAGTGGAAGGAGGATCATGTTTAACAGGAGTCTCGTACATACCCGAGACCACGGCCCACACGCCCGGGACATAACCCTGTCAGCCGGATCGCCAGATCCTGTCCTACACGAATAAGTATCACAGTTCGAATGATCATCCTCTAAACACGGTCCCGCTAAATAAGATACTCTTTCCACTTTGATTTCCCCTTTTTCCCCAGGTTACACTATTTAAGATATTGATCTATTTGTGTACGAGTATACCAATGTCACGGTTTCATCACTGTCCACTATATCAATCACTGTCCACTGTACCAATCACTATCACGATTATTCACTTTCCATTGGTGTACTCGTCACTCCTAAATCAACACCTATCACGCACGATAATGCAATGTCCACACGCACTAACACTGTGTAAATGACAAGGGTATGATATATGTATTGTATGCTACCAATAAACACGGTATGTTATGAATTAGCATGCACGTCATGAATTTAAGTAAATTGCACAAATTAATATATTACAAATTCAGCAGAAATGATGTAGGTAAGATATATAGAACAATCAGTCAGTAATTCATCAAAATTTGTTTCAGTCCAATCGGGGTTTCGGTTTTCAAGATATAACTGTTTCAGTTTAAGTGTTCACGGCTGGAATTTCAATTTCAGAGCTGAACTTCTGTTTCGCAACACGAATTGCACCCAGTTGGGCTCAAAATTTAGCGATGACACAGTTAGATGAAATCTAGGGTTTTCGATAAAGTATTCAACGCAACAGACGGATCCTCAATCGCATCTGTACGCTGAAAGTTATATACAGTTTAATCTCAAATGTCATTCCAGAAAGTGTTCTGGACAGCTTTATGTTCTGCTCTTTTAAAATAAGTTTAAAATAACAAACTGCGATGAATCGGAATGAAACCACTTGTTTTCTTTCACTAACAGGTATATCTTATAACTACTGAAAGTTCCGTATCATACGATTTCAGGAAACACGGGGACGCAGGACTTTAGACAGAACATACTAATCTGAAACGCTCTGGACTGCAGTCCAGAGTCGTGTTCCAATCCACTTATCTTCATGGTTTCAGAACAGAAAACATTAAAATTCTACATAGGGTTAAAGTTCATCGAGTTGGCTTCGATTTAAGCCCTCGAACGCATCTTTCCAATATGTGTATGATTTATAGTGATTTTATGCATTTTCAGTTACGAGAGAATTCCAGTTTTAAACAACATGTTTGGGGGTATCGATTTTTGTTACAAACGATCGTGTTTTCCAGCGAATTTCTCACACATCATACATCATTAAAAGGGCCAACAGAAGGTATAGGTTGCCGTCAATTTAGACAAATATTTCTATTAGTAACTAACATCGAGCACTTAGGTTTTAACATGTATAGGAAATCGGTAAGTTGTAAACTACATTATCTAGGTGGGTAACCCTATTATTATAGCATGAAGCAAGTAAATACTTGCCTGAAGAATGCCTCGGGGTCGTACGGCAACAGCGTCGTCGCGAACGCGCGGTATACGCCACGTATCGAATTCCCGCGAGCCTCGATCTTGATGTGGATCTCGCGTCGGGTTGTCCGGAGTCCTTTGCGCAGCCACTAGACGTTGATGGATGTTTGACGATCCACTGCGAGTGTATTGGGGTTGCCGACGGTCGACGGCGTCGCTCCGGCGGCGTGTACAGTGCACACACAGTGAGGACAAGTTAGAAATTTGGGTTTTTTTTTTTGGAGTTTTTGGAGAAGGAAATAGGTTGGGCAGTGGCCGGGGCTCGTGGTGATGGTGATGATGCTGAGGAGGTGGAGATCGTTGGGAGGCCGGCGATGTGGTGGGGAGTTCGCCGGCGTCGAGAGGCAAGGTGGCCGAGTTAAGTTGAAATGGGTTAGTGTGCAGGTGAGGACTAGTGGGGCTCGGGTGATGAAGGGAGGAGTCGTGGAAGGAGAAGGAGGGGGATTTGAGTGGCTGTCGTCGACGTGGGTCGAGCGACGAGGTGGTACGATCGCCGGCGTGGAGGTGGCAATGGGTTCGAGAGAAAAATTTTGGGTGCTCGGTGGATTTTTGAGCTCGGTGAAAGCAAAGGGAAAGAGGTGAGGAGTTTGTGAGTACGAGAGAGTTGAGGGCGACGAGATTGACCACGTGGGGGCAACGGTCGGGCGAAGGCGTGGGCGACGGCGAGGGAGGCGTGTCTCGCGCGCGCGTTACGGGGTTGCCGTTGGGGAAAAATTCAAAAGGAAGATGAACAGTGAGGGCTTTGCACGCGGGCTTGGGTTTATGGGAATGGGCCGGCATAAAAAAAATATTCCTTTAAAAAAAATCCTCGTGGGCTGCAAGGGTTTTAAGGAGGGGACGGGCCAAAAATTTGGTGAGGAAATTAAAGGAAAATGTTTGAAGAAAATTAGTTTGGGCTGAGGAATAATTTGATTGGCCCGGGAAAAGTAAGGAAAATAAAAGGTGGGCTGAAAAATAATACAAAGGGAATTTTATTTAATATAGTGTTAGGATTTTATTGATAAATTTTGGTTTTAAATTTTGGCTTTTAGCTTTTAGGGTTTGGACTATAATTCCAAAAGAGCTGAAAAAATAGGGTTTAAACAACCAACTAAAAATATATGGAGTCAAGAATAAGTTAATCACTAGAATTCAAAAAAAATAGGAGATTTCATGTAGAAAGGGAACGGGGATTTACATCATACCCCCCTTAACAAAAATTTCGTCCTCGAAATTTAACAAAGATACAAGAGTACAATGTACTAAACAAAAAGATGTGGATAACGATCACGGATGTCTTCCTCTCGCTCCCAGGTGGATTCTCCTGGGGAACGACCGCCCCAAGACACTCGGACTAACGGAATGACCTTATTCTTCAGCACTTTCTCTCTGCGGTCGAGGATGGTAGTAGGCTGCTCCTCGTATGACAGATCGGTCCCCAAAACTAACTCTGAATGGTCCAGAACATGGTTCTCATCTCGAACGTAACGCCGCAACTGTGACACGTGAAAGGTATTGTGCACACCAGCTAGCGATGGAGGCAAGGCCAATCGATAGGCCACCTCTCCTACTCGCTCTAGCACCTCAAAAGGTCCGATAAAACGGGGACTAAGCTTTCCCCGACTCCCGAATCTGATAACTCCACGAGTAGGTGAAATCTTCAAGAACACATGATCTCCGACTTCAAAATCAAGTGCCCTTCTGCTGGTATCTGCCCAACTCTTTTGTCGATCCTGAGCCGTCTTAATACGCTGCCTGATCATTTGGACCTTGTCCACTGTCTGAACAATGAGTTCGGGGCCCAGTAATCTTCGTTCTCCCACATCATCCCAACATACTGGGGATCGACACTTCCGCCCATATAGCGCTTCAAAAGGAGCCATCTTAATACTAGCCTGATAACTATTGTTGTAAGAAAACTCGACTAGGTGCAGATGGTCCTCCCAGGAACCCTGAAAGTCCAACATACAGGCTCTCAACATATCTTCGAGTGTCTGAATTGTACGCTCGGATTGTCCATCCGTCTGTGGGTGATAAGCTGTGCTGAATTTGAGGCGGGTTCCCAAACTCTCCTGTAAGCTCTTCCAAAAGTGTGACAAGAATCTCGTGTCCCGGTCTGACACAATGCTGACTGGAACACCGTGAAGTCGCACAATCTCCTGCATATACCTTTCTGCCAGTGATTCTGTCGACTGTCCCACTCGGAAAGGTAGAAAGTGTGCCACCTTTGTGAGGCGATCGACGATAACCCAAATAGCATTATTGCCTCTAGGGCTCCGTGGTAAGGCCGTCACAAAATCCATAGTAATGTGCTCCCACTTCCATTCAGGTATCGGCAATGGTTGTAATAATCCTGCTGTTCTCTGATGTTCCGCCTTCACCTGCTGACATACCAAGCATCTGGATACGAACCTCGCAATCTCCCGCTTCATTCCGTTCCACCAAAAGTGCTGCTTTAGGTCCTGATACATTTTTGTACCTCCTGGATGCATAGAATAAGCTGAACTGTGTGCTTCAGCCAAAACTTCTTCTCGTACATCCCCTTTAGGTACGCAGAGTCTGTTACCGAATCTCAGAGAGCCATCTTCATGTATAATCAAATCCGTTCTCAATCCAGCTTCCACTTGCCCTCTGAACTTTTGTAATCGAGGATCATCCGCTTGTGCAATCTTGATGCGATCCACCAGGGAAGATTGCACCTGTAGTTGCCAAAATTGACTGAGTGCGTTCGGAGTAACGACCTCAAGTTCAAGTCTCTGGAAATCCTCAATAATACTCCTCTGATCGGTCAACATCATGACCGCTGGTTTGCGACTGAGTGCGTCTGGTACAACATTGACCTTCCCCGGGTGATACTGAAGGTCCAAGTCATAATCTGCCATTAGCTCTAGCCATCGGCGCTGCCTCATGTTCAGTTCCTTCTGAGTGAAAACATACTTCAAACTTTTGTGATCGGTGTATACCTCCACTTTTTCTCCTAATAGATAGTGCCTCCAAATCTTCAACGCAAAGACTACCGCAGCTAACTCCAAGTCATGTGTAGGGTAGTTCTTCTCGTGGTTTCTCAATTGTCGAGAGGCGTAAGCAACCACTCGGCCGTGCTGCATCAAAACACAGCCTAAACCCTTCCCTGAGGCATCACTGTGTATCACCAAACCACCGGAATTATCTGGTACTGTAAGTATAGGTGCTGTGGTTAACTTCTGCTTCAGAGTGTCGAATGCCTGAGTGCACTCTTCTGTCCATGTAAACGGCACGTCCTTCCGTGTCAGCCGTGTCAATGGTTCCGCGATCCTTGAGAAATCTTGAACGAATCTCCGATAATAACCTGCCAATCCCAGAAAGCTCCTGATCTCTGCTACTGATTTCGGCGTCGGCCAATCTCTGACAGATTCTATCTTTGCCGGGTCCACTGAGATGCCTTCGCCTGAAACAATATGTCCCAAAAACTGTACCTTGTCGAGCCAGAACTCACACTTGCTTAGCTTCGCATACAGCTTCTCTTCCCGAAGAATTTGTAGAACTGTGCGCAAGTGTTCAGCGTGCTCTTCCCGAGTCTTCGAGTAGACAAGTATGTCGTCAATAAACACAACGACAAACGTGTCCAAGTACTTTGCGAACACCCTGTTCATCAAGTCCATGAATATAGCTGGGGCGTTGGTAACGCCGAACGGCATCACAAGAAACTCGTAATGTCCGTATCGGGTCCTGAAAGCCGTCTTGCATACATCCTCGGCTGCTACTCTGATTTGATGATATCCAGAACGGAGATCCAACTTCGAGAAAACCTTGGCTCCACTTAGCTGATCGAATAGGTCATCGATACGCGGGATTGGGTACTTGTTCTTTATTGTGACCTTGTTCAGCTCCCGGTAATCTATGCACATTCGCAACGATCCATCCTTTTTCTTCACCAATAGAACTGGTGCACCCCACGGTGAAGCGCTTGGCCGAATAAATCCCTTCTCCAATAATTCTTCAACCTGTTTCTTCAATTCCGCCAACTCCACTGGTGCCATTCTGTATGGGGCCCTGGATACTGGGGCTGTACCTGGGATCAAATCGATCGAGAACTCCAAGATTCGAGGGGGTGGTAGACCTGGTAGATCTTCAGGAAATACGTCTAGAAAGTCCCGAACAATTTCTGGGGCTGGGCTCTTATCAATCTCCATAGCTGTCAGTTCCTTAGGCTTTGCTCTGTATTTAGCTGGTTCCAAAGATTCGCTTCCGCCCTCAAAAATAAACTCCGGGTGATTGGGAATGCGGAAGATCACCTTCCTTGCATGACAGTCGATAACTGCATGGAAAGTGCTCATCCAATCCATCCCGAGAATTGCGTCGTAACTGCCTGTCCCAATTAGGAGGAAATTCGCATAGAATTCCCTGCCACACACTACAACCGGGCATAATCTACATTCCCGACTAGATATAATAATGCCATTACCCGTATGAATTTCCCATCCCTTGGTTAGTGGTTCATATGGTATTGAGTGTGTATTGGTGAAATGCTCAGACAAGAAACAATGCGATGCTCCCGAATCAAATAGTACTCTAGCTGGCAATGAATGTACAAGTAGAGTACCTGTGACTACGTCTCCTGATGCCTCTGCCTGCTCGGCGGTCAAGGTGAAAGCCCGTCCCTGACCGCGACCTGTAAATGGCTGTCTCTGTTCCTGCGGCCTCTGCTGTGACGGTCCAGAACCTCTCTGTATTTCTGCTCGCTCAGGACAACTGTCAATCCTGTGCTGACTGGAACCGCAAATCAAACACTGTCCCTTAGCACGGCGACAGTCCTTCTGGGTATGCCCTCCTCTACCGCAATAGCCGCAAGTTACGCCCTTTCTCTGGGGGCGATGCTGTGGTACAAACGGGCGCTTCATCTGAGTTGTCCCTGCTCTGTGAACCGGTATGGCTCCTCGAGAAGGCACGTGGGTACGTGCTGGAACGACTGGGGGTCTCCTGAACTTGTTAATCAATTGCTCCTGAACTCTCGCTGCGTTGAGTACCTGTGCGAAAGTCTGTAGATCTAACGATGCGATCAGCTGCTGCAACTCAAAATCTAACCCCTGAAGGAAACGCCTAGCCCTGGTGACTTCTGATTTGACCATGTATGGAGCAAAGCGGCTCAGACGGTTGAACTCTGCCGCATAAACGTCCACTGGGCGTCCATTCTGCTTCAGAAGAATAAACTTTTCCTCCATTTCTGCCTTGGCTGTGGGAGGAAAATAGTGATCTAAGAAGCACTCCTTAAACTTGTCCCATTCAATCGGCTCTTCAAGTCTGCTTTCTTCTACCGACCACCATGTACGAGCCTCGTCTTCTAATTGTATCTTTATTACATTCACTCTGTCTTCCTCTGGAACCCTGGCGGCTGCCAATAAATTCTCCATGTTTACCAGCCATTGCTCAGCTTCAAGTGGTTCAGCTAGCCCTGTAAACGCAGCTGGGTGTAACCGTCGGAAGTCTGACACAGTACCAGCCCTAGCCTGATAAGCTGGTGGAGTAGCGCCCTCGGGGCGGTAATAAGTGCGGAGGGTCCTCCTGCAGCGGTAATCGCTCTGAGTCCCTCAGTAAGCAAATCTGTCTTCCTCTCCTGAGCTTCCGCGAGAGTGGTCAGTGCACTGAGTATTCTTTCCGTGCGGTCCTGAGAGCTGGAGTCCGAGGAGGGGTCGTTCGGGGACGTCATATCACTGGAAGATTCAAAAGAATAGGTTCAGATTCAAGGATAGAAATCAAGAATAGTGAAACAAGAATAACGTAATACAGTTTAGTTAATGTCATCCCTTGATACTAAACACAGGCTCTGATACCAACTAAACCATGTCACGCCCCGCTTCCCAAAATACGGAAAACGAGGTGCGACTAGGCCAGCCATGCTCCTACGGTCAAGGAATCATCCTGCCGTAGTCACACTTCGGCTTCTAGCACTACATGGTAATCAGTAATTAAAGCACAGTATTAAAGGAATCACATCACTAATTTATTACATTAAAATCCCATTGTTCACAATTTTACAGGTAACAAGAACAATAACTAACCAAGTTCGATCTCACAATCTCTTTTATGGAAAGCAGTAAATGAAGAAGGAACACCAACTATATCTCCGTGAACTCGAAGGATAGATCCGTCTCCGGTGCCGGTCCTCGCGCGGAATCTGAGCATGCATACTCAGGTCGTCAGAGCGACACAAATAATAATATTATTATAAGCAGATGAAACAGGTAAATGAGGTATTACTGGTATGAGAATAATGCAAGTAAACACTATATCACAGTATGATGCAGAATATGTTAAGTGTCCCTATCGGTCTCTACGTCATGTTTGAAATCACATAGTGGAAGGAGGATCATGTTTAACAGGAGTCTCGTACATACCCGAGACCACGGCCCACACGCCCGGGACATAACCCTGTCAGCCGGATCGCCAGATCCTGTCCTACACGAATAAGTATCACAGTTCGAATGATCATCCTCTAAACACGGTCCCGCTAAATAAGATACTCTTTCCACTTTGATTTCCCCTTTTTCCCCAGGTTACACTATTTAAGATATTGATCTATTTGTGTACGAGTATACCAATGTCACGGTTTCATCACTGTCCACTATATCAATCACTGTCCACTGTACCAATCACTATCACGATTATTCACTTTCCATTGGTGTACTCGTCACTCCTAAATCAACACCTATCACGCACGATAATGCAATGTCCACACGCACTAACACTGTGTAAATGACAAGGGTATGATATATGTATTGTATGCTACCAATAAACACGGTATGTTATGAATTAGCATGCACGTCATGAATTTAAGTAAATTGCACAAATTAATATATTACAAATTCAGCAGAAATGATGTAGGTAAGATATATAGAACAATCAGTCAGTAATTCATCAAAATTTGTTTCAGTCCAATCGGGGTTTCGGTTTTCAAGATATAACTGTTTCAGTTTAAGTGTTCACGGCTGGAATTTCAATTTCAGAGCTGAACTTCTGTTTCGCAACACGAATTGCACCCAGTTGGGCTCAAAATTTAGCGATGACACAGTTAGATGAAATCTAGGGTTTTCGATAAAGTATTCAACGCAATAGACGGATCCTCAATCGCATCTGTACGCTGAAAGTTATATACAGTTTAATCTCAAATGTCATTCCAGAAAGTGTTCTGGACAGCTTTATGTTCTGCTCTTTTAAAATAAGTTTAAAATAACAAACTGCGATGAATCGGAATGAAACCACTTGTTTTCTTTCACTAACAGGTATATCTTATAACTACTGAAAGTTCCGTATCATACGATTTCAGGAAACACGGGGACGCAGGACTTTAGACAGAACATACTAATCTGAAACGCTCTGGACTGCAGTCCAGAGTCGTGTTCCAATCCACTTATCTTCATGGTTTCAGAACAGAAAACATTAAGATTCTACATAGGGTTAAATTTCATCGAGTTGGCTTCGATTTAAGCCCTCGAACGCATCTTTCCAATATGTGTATGATTTATAGTGATTTTATGCATTTTCAGTTACGAGAGAATTCCAGTTTTAAACAACATGTTTGGGGGTATCGATTTTTGTTACAAACGATCGTGTTTTCCAGCGAATTTCTCACACATCATACATCATTAAAAGGGCCAACAGAAGGTATAGGTTGCCGTCAATTTAGACAAATATTTCTATTAGTAACTAACATCGAGCACTTAGGTTTTAACATGTATAGGAAATCGGTAAGTTGTAAACTACATTATCTAGGTGGGTAACCCTATTATTATAGCATGAAGCAAGTAAATACTTGCCTGAAGAATGCCTCGGGGTCGTACGGCAACAGCGTCGTCGCGAACGCGCGGTATACGCCACGTATCGAATTCCCGCGAGCCTCGATCTTGATGTGGATCTCGCGTCGGGTTGTCCGGAGTCCTTTGCGCAGCCACTAGACGTTGATGGATGTTTGACGATCCACTGCGAGTGTATTGGGGTTGCCGACGGTCGACGGCGTCGCTCCGGCGGCGTGTACAGTGCACACACAGTGAGGACAAGTTAGAAATTTGGGTTTTTTTTTTTGGAGTTTTTGGAGAAGGAAATAGGTTGGGCAGTGGCCGGGGCTCGTGGTGATGGTGATGATGCTGAGGAGGTGGAGATCGTTGGGAGGCCGGCGATGTGGTGGGGAGTTCGCCGGCGTCGAGAGGCAAGGTGGCCGAGTTAAGTTGAAATGGGTTAGTGTGCAGGTGAGGACTAGTGGGGCTCGGGTGATGAAGGGAGGAGTCGTGGAAGGAGAAGGAGGGGGATTTGAGTGGCTGTCGTCGACGTGGGTCGAGCGACGAGGTGGTACGATCGCCGGCGTGGAGGTGGCAATGGGTTCGAGAGAAAAATTTTGGGTGCTCGGTGGATTTTTGAGCTCGGTGAAAGCAAAGGGAAAGAGGTGAGGAGTTTGTGAGTACGAGAGAGTTGAGGGCGACGAGATTGACCACGTGGGGGCAACGGTCGGGCGAAGGCGTGGGCGACGGCGAGGGAGGCGTGTCTCGCGCGCGCGTTACGGGGTTGCCGTTGGGGAAAAATTCAAAAGGAAGATGAACAGTGAGGGCTTTGCACGCGGGCTTGGGTTTATGGGAATGGGCCGGCATAAAAAAAATATTCCTTTAAAAAAAATCCTCGTGGGCTGCAAGGGTTTTAAGGAGGGGACGGGCCAAAAATTTGGTGAGGAAATTAAAGGAAAATGTTTGAAGAAAATTAGTTTGGGCTGAGGAATAATTTGATTGGCCCGGGAAAAGTAAGGAAAATAAAAGGTGGGCTGAAAAATAATACAAAGGGAATTTTATTTAATATAGTGTTAGGATTTTATTGATAAATTTTGGTTTTAAATTTTGGCTTTTAGCTTTTAGGGTTTGGACTATAATTCCAAAAGAGCTGAAAAAATAGGGTTTAAACAACCAACTAAAAATATATGGAGTCAAGAATAAGTTAATCACTAGAATTCAAAAAAAATAGGAGATTTCATGTAGAAAGGGAACGGGGATTTACACTCGGTCTCGCACATATCATATTTGTGCTCCTACTCCATTTCGCTTGAGCCAGAAAACCGCGGTGTAGGACTCTAAAGACTCGTCAATACGCCGGCAGTAGGTGATAATCATATCAAACACCCACAAGCCGCAAGCGGTCTGCTAAACGTAATGACCACCCGGGTATTGAGCGATCAGAAGATCAACAAGCAAGCCTGCTCACACTCCTGCGATTCCAGTCAGTAACACTACCGTACAGTCCGGTCTCTTCGTCTGATATGTCGCATATCTCGTCTAGGGGTGGTAAACATCAGACCCCAGTAACTTGATAAGTCGTGTCGATATGAGGCTCATAACGGGTCAAGAAACTACTGATAACACTTATCAGTATATCTCTGAAGCAGCCTTGGCCAAGGACTTCCTGTTATAGCCAATCGAGCACAGCGCAACATCAACTCCCAATACCGGGAGAGACGAAACCCCTCCTATCGCTCATTGCCTCCATGTGACTCGGGACTGTACCCAAAAGCTACCGTTTTGCACGTTCTCTTGAACGTGGTAAGATGGAAATCAAAGCACGGCGGGAATCACACAAGACTCTATGACGATCTCGGGTCTACAGACTAACCTGTACCAGTGTCACCAGAGAACTGCCATCTGACGTTAGGTATAATACCATCTGGGAGTTCTCGGCGAGTCCGTTCAGTGTACCCAATCTCCACTGAGCACCCGTATACTGTCTCTGATGTCAAACACCAATGGATATGGAATCATCCATCGCCCATCTACATGGGTCGAGAAGCTATACGCTAGTCTACTCTGGTATATCGATACCCTGTCTCGATACACCAACGACTAGGAACATTTGAAGGATGTACTTAGCGACTACACTGTCCCCACTAGTATGATCTGCATCATAATCCTGGTAGTCAAGTACTCATCCTAAGGGCTTTATCAACATGTAACATAAAGACAAACAGTGTACATGTTAAGATAACGAGCAACCAGATAGCATACTATCATGTCGAGCAAGAAAGTCCTCTCTATATATGTCCAAGCATCCACTACAATATACATCGTATGTACAGTAATGGCCTCTAGGGCATATATATAACTAACAATCTCCCACTTGCACTAGAGCCATCTGTTGTAGTATCTCATACTGAACAATCAGCAGTGGTTGAAGTATCTCATACTCAACCATCCCATAAAAGTCTCTCCTGGGAATAGGCCTTTGTGAGTGGATCCGCCATGTTGTCTTCTGTAGTCTACTCTCCTATCCTCAATCTCCCTAGAGATCAACCATCTCCATGATCAGGTGATACTGCCTAAGAATATGTCTCGATCACAGATGGGACGGGGGTTACTAGGCCAAAATCACAACTCCATTGTCACACAATGGTAGGAACGAAGTTCATCTCATTAACAAATATATATCCAGACTGCCTCTTTGGTAGTATCTTTGGTAGCAATGTATCCAGCCTTTATCATCTAGTTTGCCACGGTATCTAGCTTGGAACTCTTCCAACATACCGTCCCTCCATTGAGGGTAAAGACAATGCCTGTGACTGACATTCAGTCGTCCTTACCACCCTGGAAGCTATCCAGTGATTCTCCCCAGGATCGATTGATACCATCTCATTACACCTAGTGAGAATCCTAACATCCACTTAGATCTATCTCATAGATCCAAAACCCAGGATTTATGAGGTATCACCTTGATCCTATATGGAGAATCCTTGTGATAAGAGAAGATTGACCGAGTGTAGCATAGAAAACTCCTTTCCTATCAAGAGTATGTCATCTACGTACAATACGAGGATCACCACCATACTCCCTACTGCCTTTTTGTATATACAAGGTTTGTCTACTATTTTGATGAAGTCAAACGCTTTGACTACCACATCAGAATAGATGTTCCAACTCCGCGATGCCTGTTTTATCCCATAAAGAAACTTGCATACGTTTCCGCTGCTCCTATTGTCTACGAAGCCCTCTGGCTGTGTACATATAGACGCTCTCTTCTAAATCACTTATTTAGAAAAGCAGTCATGACACCCAACCGTCAGATATCGTAGTTATGGTATGTAGCAATGGCAAGTAGGATCTGGATGGACTTAAGCATAGGCACTAGAAAAGGTTTCATCATTATCCACACCTGGTCAATGATGAAAACCTTTTGCAACAAATCTTAGCTTTGAAAGTCTCAACTTTACCATGTACACCAAGTAATCTTCTCAAGATATACTTGCTCCTGATGGGGATTTAACCCTTCAGAAAAAGTAACCAAAGTCCATACTTTGTTGGTGTATATGGATTCCATCTCAGATCGCTTAGCATCCAGCCATTCTCACATAAACAGTTCTCGGTAATGAACACACCCGAAGACGATGTATCATCATGCACTTTCTTCGTTTGGGCGGCACGGGAATCCTGGTAATCCCCTATTTCCTGCTCGGTCTTATAACAATTATAAGTTGGAGCGGGACCAACGTTTCTTAGCTCAATATAACAAGCGGGTTCGGTCAATACATCCGTATTATTATCTTGATTAAGGGGTGACATAGTCGCTACCTGGAGGGAGAGAGAAGAAAACACTCAGCGTATGCTCTTGCAAGATTAGATTGGTTATTAATTTATCTAATCAGGATGGCTCCCACTGTTTTAGTCAAATCTTCCTTCAAACCCTAAAAGTAAAGACTGACTAGGATTAATTACACCCTACAATTTCGCCAATCTTTCAGCCAGGTCAGTGCCGGTACTTTGAGGGAGGTTTCCCGTGCTTTCGCACGGACCTAATTAAAATAAACCTCGTTTTCCCAGGGGCATAACCCCATTAACACCTTTCTAGACACCTACTTGATCGGCTAATTGTAATGTGTAAAACTCTCCCAGGAGTAACTCTTACTCGCAGTGGGTATCGGGATCCAACTATCTCATAGAAGGTATGCAATCTCATTGCAAATTTCAACACTTGAAATTCCCAATAATATTTTGCCCCTAATCTCCTATGATCTTGACAAAGGCCAACAAACCATAGGATGCTAGTCAAGTTCAAACCGTCATTTCCTGATTGAATTAAACCCACCCGCATGACCCTTGACAAAGGCCAACAAGGTCGCACGACTAGCCTAACTCAATCGCATCATATGCTTATGCAGATAGGCAGTAATTAGCTACCGCACACTACGCCTTGACAAAGGCCAACAAACGCAGCATGAATACTAACTATTACTTATCTGAAATGACGGAGGGCTACGGCATGTTTTTAAGAAAACCCTTTGCGTAATGAACTTGATATCGTCGTAGAATCGAGTGATTTTGAATGGAGTGTTTTTAAGGCTTTTACTAGTTTTGCTAAAGAGATCACTCCCGGTGAAGGGATCTCGGCTCTTTCCTTATCGAATAAGGTGCAGGATATTTCACAAATACCACTATGCAAAGCAAAAACTATAAAAGCAATCAAAAGACAAACCGAGTTTGTAGCATCTGCTAGTTTCGCTAAAGAGGTCACTCCCGGTGAAGGGATCTCGGCTCTTTCCTTATCGAATAAGGTGCTGGATATTCTATAAAGAATACCGCTATGCAAAGCAAGAACTAGAGCTACCAGTTTTCGAGACAAGTTTTTACAGCATCTTTAGGTTTCTTTTATTTCATTAATCCCATTAATGAAGTCCCATTTATTATGCTTCCCAAGCATCACATATGAAACGAAAGCAACAATATATAATATATATCATATATATATATAAGCATTCGTCTCAGAATATAATCAATGATCACATCAAAGAATATCGCAGCAGAATAAAAACATATGAAATATTGGATATACTAGGATTTCCGTGTTTTAAATTAAGCATGTATAAAACACGGATTCCACGGTCGCGATGAATAGCCAAACCCACATCCCTAGACCCCTATGAGAGCGGCTAGCAACCCTACCAATTCTAGAGTTAGGATACCCGGTCTCGACTCCTCGAGATGGTCTCCCACTGGACCCTAGAACCCGGTTACTTGTGCTTCCCGCCTTGGGTCTATACTAATGCGGAAAAGTAAATAATATACAATGGTGAAATCATATTCAACCCGGAAGTGCCCCAATAAAAGAATATTACATACAATGAATTTTACATGAATGAAAATGAAAAACTCTCATCTCACATAAAACCCCCGGCTATTCAGTCACGACGATCCAATATAACATATCACAGCAACACATAACATCGCATGTCATCAACGTAAGTAAATATGCGTATCCCAATTGTCGTTGACATATAGCAACGAAACCGGCGATACACCACATATTACACTTACGGTCGCAGAAAAGAAAGTGAAAAACTACAACAGTTGGAATCTGCAACCACCTTAGACATCATAAACCCAAAATATCTCATATTCGGATTTCATGCCTAACCAAATGAATTCCTTAGACATCGCATACCTAACAATTATAAACCCCACATTTTAGTCTCGATCTCGAAAACACTTTTCAATATTTAGTCGGGCAATTCAACAAGATTCCCGACATCCTGATTGAATGCTCGTCGGAAACTTTAGTAAACGGCCGCACCCCCCGATACCATCGATGAAATGCACTAAGGCGGAACACCACTGCCGCGAGCACCCGAACGAATGCTTTTGGCGACGGGGTTCTCCTACAGTCACTTGGTCGGGGCTATGGGGCGTGGCTATCTATTAAGTTTACCCGGCGAGTATTCGCGTACGCTACGTGATTGCGACGGACTTTTTGATCACATCAAAATCCCGTGGAAACCGATCAAATAAGACTCAATTGCTAGAGTTATAACATTCTAATTAGTTATCTTATAACTACTTGTGGATTCCAAATATTGTATCCCATCACATGATACCCGGACGACGTTAAACTTTTCGATCGATTCATCAAAGTCCCACAATTTCCCGACAGCTCAACACTTGAGCATAGTTTTAGTAATACCCAGAATATGTCACAGTACCTATGCACCAGCCGTAGAAGGGCGGACCCAAGCCTCATGTTCTCCTCCGAACACAGAGAAGCAACCGCGTAGGTCCGTCTTGCCTAAATTTGGGGGCAAATGCTATTTGGTGCTATCCGTCCACCTCTCCGAAGATGCCAAGTTGATTTATGGCACCGTGTATCGGAGGTTTAGACAGATGCGACCGATGTAGCAGACTTCGTCAGATTCCCCCTCGTTGTGAGGGGTTTTTGATTGTGGGACGCTCCTCCCTATAGGCGCAAGCCCCTGCAGTTAATTACGCTACCGTATCACGGTAACCACTTTCTCCTTCTCCAGATGGTCACTTCGTGTCATGGGTTTTGTTTTGTTTTTGGTTGCCCGTGGATTGTATACGGAGACTAATTTATGTTGTCGCCCGTAGGGCGTGGATTAGTCCAAATCTGTATCTTCTTAGATTTGGGTTTGGGTTGGGTTTAAAGATACGTTAGTCTTATTTGAGACTAAGATCAACTTAAACATTTGTTAAGGATACGTTGGTCTAATTTTAGACTAAGATCAACTTGACAGGATCATTTAGATCCAACAAAAGAGCATTTGGGCTCTATTGTTTAGTTTAGGGACTTTGCGGTCTATTAGTTTAAGGATATTACGGTCCAAGGATAAGGACATCATAGTCCGTGGGTTTAAAGGGACCCCACAGTCCGAGGTTAAGGACATCATAGTCCGTGGGTTTAAAAGGACCCCACAGTCCGAGGTTAAGGACATCATAGTCTATGGGTTTAAGGACCCCACAGTCCGGTTTAAAAACGTCATAGTCTATGAAATGTATGGTTGTCGGGACCTGTCACCTCTCTGAAGACGTTGAAGGATTACAACGACAAATATCAAAGGAGTGAAGAGATATACCCTAGAACCAATTTTGGCTAAGAGATCTGTAGTCCAATTTGGAACTAAGATCTGTTAAAAGATTTATGAGCATATGGGCTCATTTAATCTGAATGAGGGATATATAGCCAATTTGGGCTCTGCCCACTCAGTTGAAATGTTAAACATTTAACAATGCTGAGCATTGATTTGAATTCTGATAATGTTTTTGTCTTTTATTGAATGCTGAGCATTCATCATAGCTCTAGGCTTTCTTTGTAGAACAATTTATGTTCTTTTAGCGCGCACGTGGGGAGCACGTGGCGCGCTTGGCGCTTTGCGCCAGTCAAAGAGCGCAGAGCGCTAGTTTATGAGCGCAGAGCGCTTCTGCTAGGTAGCGCACACGTGAGGAGCACGTGGTGCGCTTGGCACTTTGCGCTAGTCCATGAGCGCATTGTGCTAATTTGTGAGCGCAAAGCGCTATTAGTTCAGTGGCGCACACGTGCAGAGTACGTGGTGCGCTTGGCGCTGAGCTCCAGTCCATGAGCGTAAAGCCTAGTTCAAAAGCGTAAAGCGCTAACTGTTAAGTGGCGCACACGTAAGGGACACATGGTGCGCTTGGCGCTGAGCGCCTGTCCAAGGGCACAGAAGCACTTTTGATCAATTTTATGATCTGAGAAATAAATTCTCGTTTATAAGAGACTTTGTCTCAAGATTCTAAAAACAAAAGTTCTTATATTATAGGAGATACTTCAATCTCTTGTATTGATGAAAGGCTTTACCTTTATGGATCTATGATCCTTAAAAGAATTGAATTATTCTCCCCCTTCCTTTTATAATGAGATGTTCATGATCTCTTTGTGTAAAAGACCTTAGTCTTGTAGATCTATGATCTGTGAGAAGAATTATGTTCTTCTTCTTGTTTTATGATGAGATCTTTTGATCTCTTTGTGAAAAACTTTGGTCTTGTAGATCTATGATCTTAAAGAAAGAAGTGAATTCTTCTTCTCAATTATGAGATGATTTCATCTCTCTGTTCATTTTTTTTACCTTAAAGAAAATCTTCTTTTTCAGAGAGCTTGGCTCTTCTTTCTCAGATCTCTCAAACCTTATGGGGGTTCCTCTATTTGTTTCTGTATATCTGAGACTTGAAGTCTTGGGGCCTTTATATAGGGCAAGCTAATCAGTTCAATCAGTTAAGAAGATCTTTTCTCCAATTGATTTGGGGAGTTTCCCATCGTCAGATCTTTGATCCAAGGGCTTCTGATTTACAGAAGGCAATCTTCTTGTTTTTAACAAGATTGGAGAATTTCCTCTAAACAGAATTTATTCTGTGTTTTTGGTGATTTTTAATTACCATCGGATCATTGATCCAACGGTGCTCTGATTTACAGAACAATCTTTTTGTTTGGAAAGATTTTAAGGAATCTTTCCTTAACAGAATTTAATTCTGATTAATTGATGATTTATCATCTTTCTTGGATCTCTGATCTGACGGTGAGGAGCTTTTAGTTCCAGCGCTAGCGCACCCGTGCTTTGCACGTGGTGCGCTGCTTAGAGCGCAGCGCACTTAGCGCTAGCGCACACGTGCTTTGCACGTGGTGCGCTACTTAGGGCGCAGCGTACTTGGCGCTGCTATGAAGCATTTACTTTATTTCAAAATTTGAATTTTAAACAGAGCTTTGCTCTGATTGGGGGAAACAAATGCCCCCCACCGTTGCGCTCACGTGGCCTACATGTGAGTGCAGCAGTGGCAGCATCTCGGCCCTTAGATCAACTCAGAAGTTGAAACGGCTCTCAGCGCCTATAAATAGGACCCTTGGCCCTTGAGATGATTTCTATTCATCTTCCTCTTTATCTTTTCCTGAGAATTAATTCTCTTTTTAGAAAAAAGCTCTTCATCTTAAGAATTTTCTTAAGGACAGAACTCTGTCAAAATTAAGCTAAAGATTAAATCTTTTAAAGGATCTTTTAATAATCTAGGGTTTTACCCATTAACAGAGCTTTGCTCTTCATAGATTTTCGATCTAAAAAAAACCTTTTTTTAGGGTTTCATTAACAGAGCTTTGCTCTCTTAACCCACTAACAGAGCTTTGCTCTTTTTTAAACCATAGATTTTCAAGAAAACCTTTATAGGGTTTCTCAACAGAGCTTTGCTCTTGTTAGATCTTAAATCTTAAGAGATCCTTTTCAGGGTTTCTTAACCCATTAACAGAGCTCTGCTCTTTTCAAATCATATAGATTTATTAATCTCTCATAAAGAACTCTTAAGAGTTTGTTCATGGATCTTGAAGATCATGGAATTTTATTCCATTAAAACTTTATTTTAAATTCTTTGATGGGTTATCCCATCATTTTTACAGAGCAAGGCTCTTAGAATTTTCTTGAGAAATTTTATTCCTTTAGGGTTGACAGATGTCACTCTGTCACAGAGCACTGCTCTTCAAGGGGAGATTTACTCCTTAGCCTGAGGGATTCTCATTGAATGAGAATCATTTGAGGATTTCGTCACTTAATTGACAGTCTCATCAAATGATGAGTGTAATACCCAGCCCCTTTTTATACCAAAACCTGTATTTTGTTACTCTAGAATTCTATTTATTTTTATTTATAATTTTATTTATTTTATTTATAATTTTATTTATTTTATTTATAATTTTATTTATATTTTTAAACCCCATTTATTCTTTTATCAATAAAAATCCAAACCCATTCTTTTTTTATTAAACTTAACTTTTTAAAACCCAATTCCTTCCTCAGCCCACTCAATTTTTCCTTAATAAACCCTATATTAAAACCCCGGCCCGGCCCTCTTTTTCCATTTTCTTTAATTCCTTTTTTGAGTAGCCCACTCCCTCCGGCCCAACCCCCTCAGCCCGCGACCCCAACTCGACCCGACCCGTACTGTTCTTCTCCCTTCCCTCCAACGGTAACTTCCCCATTTCCCGCTCGCGACCGTCTCCTCCGCCGCAGCTCGCGCCCACGCCCACGCCCGTTATCGCAAGCATTACCCACGACGCGCGCCTCGTCGCTCTTTCTCTCTCCCTCATTCCCATTGTCTTTCACCAAGCCCTCCTCTCTTTCCTTCCTCCTCCTCTTTCATCCACTTCCGCACCCACCACTTCCATCGCCGTCGACGACGACAACCGATCGCTCTTCCTTCATCACTTCACCCCCTCCCTCGCTCTCCCCTCCACACCATCAGATCCCGACCGACTCCCCTGCACCCATCTCGACGACCCCTGCACACCCAATCTCGCCTGCAACCGACGTCGCCGACGAGCTTCCCACTGCCCCGAACCGCCTCGTCGACTCGAGCACCACCACCTCGCCACCACCAAGCCCTCCTTCTCTCTCTCTCTCTCTAAATCCCGACCTCCCTCTCTCTCTTTCTCAATCTCTCGATCTCTCTCTCTCTAAATCCCGACCTCCCTCTCTCTCTTTCTCAATCTCTCGATCTCTCTCTCTCATTTCCTCAGTTTCTCTCTCTACACTTCTCACTCTCTCTCTTTCCCCTCTCTCAACCTCTCTTCTCAACTCTCTCTCTCCCTCAATCTCTCTGTTTCTCTATCTCTCTTTCACTCTCTCTCTCTCTTTCTCCCTCTCCTTGCTTCTCTCTCTCTGATTTTCTCTCATATCTCTCTCAGCTTGTCTCTCTCTCTAACTCTCTCTGATCTCTCTCTTTACTCCCCTCTCTCTGGTTTTTCTCTATATCTCACTCTCACTCTAACTCTCTAACTCTCAATCTCACACTCTCACTGGTTCTCTCTCTCTCTCTCCCTCTCTCTAAAATCTCTCTCTTCCTCTACCTCTCCCTCTCAAACCCTAGACGGCGAATTCGTCTCCCCGCTACACCACTGCCCTCTATAGCAACTACCAACAGCGAGCCCCAACATCCACGAGCCTCGGCTGCATCCTACCCGACCCAAGCTTAGCCGAGACTCGTCGCGTGTTTGCTACTCCGCGCCGGGACGTGTCATTACTGCTTTAGCTGCCGCGCCATCAGTTCACCGTTTCCAGGCAAGTATTTTACTTACTTACATGCTATTCACTTAAGTTACAATCGTTAATTACATAGATTATAAAGTTACAAGTTTAGACCAATTATGTGCCATACCTGTTCGACGCGTGTTCCCAAAGAGAATACTTTTCTAAATTGACGGAACTGGATTGCTTACATTGGCCCTTGCTGTGATGAATACCTTGTGCAAGTTTCGCTGGAAAATATGACCGTTAATGACTAAAACAAGTACCCCCAAGTTTACCCGTAAAACTGGAATTTTATTGTACCTGAAAACCGTTAAAATCACCATAAATTATATACATACTGGAATGATGCGTTCGAGGGCTCAAATCGAAGCCAACTCGACGAACTTTAACCCTATACTAGTTCCAGATATTCTTGTACTTAAACTGTGATGATATTTGGATCGGAGTGCGACTCTGGACTGCAATCCAGAGCGACTCCAGTTGTGGTTCACTGTCCCATAATGATCACTACCCTGTTTCCTTAACTTGTGGGTTTCGGAACTCCACTTTTTATTATAGGTAAATCTGTTAGCTAGAAAACGCAAGTGGTTTCATCCTATTTCGTTATCGTTTGTTAATTAATCTGTAATTTAAAAGATGGGAACGTATAACAGTCTCAGCTGAATCAGAACTGACATATTGGTATTGAATAGTGTATAACTCCTAACATACAGACGCGATTGAGAAACCGTCTATTGCGTTGAAAACCTTACTGAAAACTATAGAATTCATCCAACTGTAGCGTCGCTAAAATCTGATCCCAACTGGGATTAAAATGCGTTGCAAAACGGATTTCTGATTCTGAAATCGGATTTCCAGCCGTGAACACTTAAAATGAAATGGCTATAATTAGTAATCCTGGAACCCGGTTGACATGAAACTAAATTCGATGGATAGATAACTGAACATACTAATTATTACCTGTTCATCGTCTCACTCAATTGTAACCGTATGATTTATGATAAATTATGCAAGAGGTAGATTACTAATTCATGACATCCTAAACATGCTTTATATAATGTTCACGCATCATATCATACACATGTCATTGCATTGATAATATAGTGATAACGTGCATCTACCCAGTGTTAGGTTTTAGTGATGACTGTGGCAAGTACGTCAGTGTTCGTGTATCAGTGAATAAGTGAAAGTGATACGTATTTGTACACAATCAGCGAACCTTATTATTATTTTGCATTGTCGACGTCTGTAGGACACGTGTACGTGTGACTATAAGTGGTATGGGGCACTTATGGAAGCTCTTGCACGGGTGTCACAGATAAGGTACCAGA
Organism: Agapanthus africanus; assembly: GCA_030015575.1. Classification (NCBI taxonomy): domain Eukaryota; kingdom Viridiplantae; phylum Streptophyta; class Magnoliopsida; order Asparagales; family Amaryllidaceae; genus Agapanthus; species Agapanthus africanus. The sequence goes on from JASDDO010000019.1 coordinate 831,924,122, forward strand.
CAGTGCCATTTATCTTAGGTATTAGTCGGGACGTGCTTGATGGAGGTCCTGCCTCCAGTTCTCGCGTAGACTTGTCACAGACCGATTGGTATTTAGGGTTATAGTTAGCGTTTGATGTAGACCACGGGGTGTGGGGTGGTTTAAGTGTGAGTTCAACAGAATCTCGGGAGTCCCATGCCGGCTTATATATTTAGGGAGATATATGGAGATTTACAGGGTATGTGATTATTACCGTGATATACATGTTGGGCCCATGGTCCCTTGCCTTTGGGTTCTACCCTTGGGTGGAGGACACTCGCGAGTGGTTGACTCTCACACTTGGACTGACGATAGGCTTAGTGACCTGTACAGTGATACTTAGAGACTGATAGGGATACTGGCATTGATATATCTTACTTACTGTGTTGATATACGTGGCATATCGTTCTACTGCTTTTACTGTTCCGCTACATCGATTACTGCATGTTCATATCCATACTGCCATTGATCTACTGTTATATACATATCTAATATCACTGTTAGAATTGTCACATGAATTTATATATCATATTGCTATTGTGTCGCTCTGACGACCTGAGTATGCATGCTCAGTGTGAGGAGAAGATTTAGCCTGGACCAGGACTAGACGTACACCACGGATATCTTGATTTGCTATCCAGGGTTATCCTTTTGTTCCCATCAGGTCAGTTCTTTATATTGTTTCGTTCAGTTACTGCATTTCTCATTGCCTGCGCATTATTTACTGTTTACCACATAAAGCTAGAAGCCGAAGTGTGACTACGGCAGGATATTTCCTCGACCGTAGGAGCATGGCTGGCCTTGTCTACCCCTCGTATTCCGTATTTTGGGAAGCGGGGCGTGACAATGAGGCTGGGTTTTTTTATTAATGATGAACTGTCATCTAGATTATGTGGGTCCCCTTTGGTCCCTTTCTACTGCATTGCAGTGCGGTACAAATTTTAAAGTACCAAGTGTCAGAATTTAAATTATAGCACTGACGGTTGACTTTTGTTCTTTTTCGCGCAGGTGACATGTCTTTCGGTAGTTCTTTCCCATTTGTTCGTTCAAAGGGAGGATTCCCTGGAGCGCCTGTGGACAGGGAAGTCTTTAGCATTGATCAGAGATCATGACCCGGAATATAAGAATCTTCATTTATGGGGAACATGGTACAATCAAATTGTTAAGGGTCGGCAAAGCTTTTCGTGCGCGGTACCCTCAGAGCCCATCATGGCGATCCACTACGCCGACTCACCCCCGGTGAACTATACCGTGGAAGAAGTCAACTGGACTTCGGGAGGTCTTCTTCAGCCTGCTATGGCTTTGATACCCATTCAGCCTCCAATGACTTTGGATACCCTGGGGCGACGTATTTGTCAAGGTGAGTCGCGCCCGTAGGGACAACCATATATGATTGGCCTAACTCCTCGTCATCCAGCTGGGTATCTGCAATAGGCCCGCTATATTCTGTCAGCGAAGAAGTCGCAGCTGCTGAGGCTTGGGTTATATCCCGCAATTTATGCTTCTCTTTTTCAGTATTCTACGCTTCCTGCCTGGTAGGTTAAGGCTTTCTGGAGCAGTGGAATATTCCGACTCACACCTTCCTTCTGCTGGATCGAGAAGTATCAATCTCTTTAGAGGAGTTTGCAGAAGTTTTTGGCTTACCAGTTATAGGGGAGCATTATGAGGAACTGCTTCCTATGGATGAATACGTTTTTAGCGCCAAGTCAGTGATGACAGGCCTTACCCCGGAGAACGCCATTCAACACCAGTTCCCAAGTTTGATAAAGGTGTTGAATATGTATGAGAGCCTCTTTCTCGAATCTGGGAGCCGTGGGGTTAATTTCACAGATTTCATCGCTCGTTTTCTCCATCCGGAAGTCCTTTCGAAGGAGGCCGCTAAATTCGCCAAACTTGACAATCTTTTCAGCTTAGGTTTGGGCAACCTTCCAACTGCAGAGGCAGATCAGAAGAGTTTCTTCCTCCCCAACACCCCGGTCGTCTCTTTTGCAGAGCTTGCAGTTCCTGGGATCGACGAGGAAACGTTCTTTTGGGGGTTTCTCGGGTTATGGTTGAGCTGGTTTGCGCTTCCGATGCACCCTCGCCGTATGAGGCCGTCTGTCTTCTACCCAGCTCATCGAATGGTTATTGGGGTGAAAGTGGCTGTTGGGATCGCTAGGTTAGCTCATTTGTATTACGGCCTCAGCCAAGCAGCAGATACTACTGAACCAGGAGTGCAGCATGTGAACTTCTCGATGCATTACTTTATGTCATGGCTCGAGCTACATGTACTTGGTGTTTTCGGTATCCATAAAAGGCCTTCCTTCTACGACAGGTGTGGCTTCCCCCAGATCATGCGGCTAGTTGACGCATCCATTGTAAATCCGACACCGCGGGAAGCTAGGGGTTTGCTCTTTCGTCCTCGCACGGTTGGAGATGGCATGACCTTTATCGACAAGATTCTAACTATTGGCAAAGAGTCCACAACAACAGTGCAGCCATTGCGGGACATTTTCAAAGACGGAGCCTCTGTTTTGAAAGCTCGGGAAATTCTTCATTTATACTCCATCAGGCCGGGCTTTCTCGTGTTTAGGCAAAATGATGCGACGTTGTTCATGAGGTACAACACGCATCGTTTTGCCCAGCAGTTAAGCTACAATCAAGGCATCCCGCTTGAGGCCTTCCTGTCAGAATCACCTGCAACTGAAAAGGGTATTCAGAACGCAATGCACCATTTTATGCGATTGAACACCGGCTCCAATTTCTTTATTAGTGAGCCGGGTTCCATTCCAAAAGCCCTAAATGTATATGTGGCGTGGTACCAGCATTCGATGGGCGCCGTTATCAGAGAAGAGAAGTGATTATTGCTCGATCGTAAAGGCACCGGCCCGGCGGGTAATCCAGACGTTCCTCTGAAGCGACGGACCATCGTTCATCCTCCCTTGAGGCAAGCTGTTGCGGCTGTGGTACCGCATGATAGGCCTGAGCTACCGATACCCCGTGCTCCTGTGAAAGAGGTGACTGTAGCGTCTCCCGAGTCTGGCATGGGTTCAGATATCGGGACTCGTCGTCCCAAGGTGCCCACCAAGCGTAAGCTTTTGCTACCGGCGACCAGTGCTCGTTCGCAGAAGAAGAAGAAGAAGTCGATTCTTTCTGCAGACATTGTACTCATCCAGGAGCCTCATGCTCCTTATAGCGAGGGCCTGAGCGAATATGGGACCAACGAGGGTCTATTTATGGTGCCGGATGATACCGACCTCGAAGCTGCTGTTGCAGCTTCCGAGCGATTAGCAAGCCACAAAGCGGTCCTGGTCATCCTTGCACAGTCAAGTAAACCTCAGCCGTATCTTTTGTCATTGCATTACATTTTTATTATCATGTTTTGACTGACAATTTTCTTTCAACAGGCATTTCCACTGAAGAGACTCTCGTGGCTTCCCTCAAGACTTTTGAGGAGGAGAAAAGGCTTCGAGCATCCTTAGGCATCGGTACATTTCGATTCACCGCGTCTCCACTCCTGTTTCTTATGGGTAATCCGACCCCTCATTTTCATCTTATTACAGGGACTACCTCTACTTAGGTTATTCCAGGTGTGGTACCGACTTCGCAGGGCGGTGCGGAGACGCTTCCTAGGCCGGCTACCGAAGTCCCAGTTTTTTCGGTATTGCCGAAAGAAGCTTCACTTAAGCAACCGATGACGGATGCCATAACGGCTCCAGAGGTAACTCCTGCCGCGGACAAGGATGTCCCTTTGACGGAGGTCTTGAGAAGATCGGCTCTGACGGCCTAGGCGAAAAGGAAGCGCGGGAGGCGTGCAGCAAGAGAACGTAACGCCGCCTTGGCCATAGGTGCAGGCTCGAGCGCTGCTTGTCCTATCCCTGCTTCTTCAGAAGGTGCTTAGGTTGCCCTGTCTATCGCTCATAGATGAGTGATACGCGCGGCTCGGGAGGCGGCTGAAAAGCCATCTCAAGGTAACATAACATTGAGCCCTTTTGTCAAAGTTTTAATCTTCAGATTCTCATATATCCTATCCTGCAGGGCCGAGTCTTGATGAGGAAGTGGTGGGTGTAATGGCGGCAACCACCGAGCCTTAAGTGGCTACTCTTTCTCAAGAGTCTGGAACTGCTCCAATTGCCGCTCTTTCCGCCTGCGGTTCTCTGTCGTCTCCTGGCGTTGCGAGTGTCACAACGGCTCTCGTGGAATCGGGGGACGAAGCTACTGGTGGCGAAACCATCCCCCCACATGAGATTGAAGAAGTCGTGATGCTTGGCGATGCTCCCGTCATAGTTCTGGCTGACAACCTGTCTAGTAGGTCTCGGGTCGCTGCATTCTTTTCGTTTTGCAATCCTTTCTGATGACATTCTTTTCCTTTCGAATGTAGGTGTGGCGAGCGCTGAGGTTGTGATACTTGAAGAAGCACCACCAGTTGCCGCTTTGACGGTGACCGCCCCTTTGCCTTCTCCCGTGTCCTCCCAAATGATGGAAGGTACGGGTTTGTGACTTATCGGTTTCATTGTAGACAATATACTTTATGCACTGATATTGCATTATTACGCCCTTGCAGGAGTTCTTTTTGATCATCTGTATCAGGTGCTGCACCCATATTTCTCCTTCCATTCGGAGATTGCTTCATCTAGTGGCGTTGGTGAGTACAGCCTCTAGCTAATATCTTCTCTTTTCTTTTACAGGCAGCCAAGTCGTTGCTAATTCTTCTTTGTTTTGACTGCAGCACTACAGATTGAAGGATGAGATGAAAGAATAATTGCGCCACCGGTACTCTCGGCCTTGCCACTTGCCGCAGCTGGTATAGTAAACTCCATTGTTCATGTACCTTCTCTATTTCTTGAACCGTCATTTAACTATGATTTATTTTGCAGCGGTGACACCGACTTCAGCTCCGTTCGAGTCTCGAATTATAATGCCAGCAGGGCCCTTTTCTAGACGTCCATCTTCAAAAGGCGCTGTGACCAGTCTGCGTATGTTGGGCGATTATATCGAGAAGCTTGATGCGGAGGCCCCTACATTCGCTGCAGATTTTGCTGCCGAGGTTAATCCAATGTTGGCGACGCTTGTGAAATTCCATAATGAAGACGTCGTTGAGTCTTGGGTTAACCATTGTAGAAAGATTGAGGCCTGCCTGCATGAGCTTGAGCTTAGGCGTCCTGCTCCTGAGATTCTGGCTGCGAACTCCCAACGAGCTGCATGGGTCGAGCAGAGTGTGTCCTTCCTCCGCCATTTTGAAGAAGAAGCGACCTTGAGGCGGAAGGAACGCGAGGAGGCTTCGGATGAATCCGCCCGGCTGCACGCCCAAGTTAAAGCGAACACCGCGCAACTAAGAGTCGTCTTTGATAATTTGCAGCGATGCATTTCGGATGGGCTGGCATTGAGGCGGAAGCTCGACTTCATTGAGCGGGTTACGCAGAGTCGTGAAGCTGCCCAACGGGAAATCGATGAAAAGATTTCATTATGCTTGCAGCAAAGGGCTCGAATTGAAGCGGAGCTGGCCGCAGCAGCTGATCATGAGAAGGCACTGGAAGGAGTGGGCGAGCAACTTGCTAACTTAGTGAAAATGCTTCCTTCTCAGTAGCTGTCTTGTATAGATTGAACACTTGTAATCTTTGAATAACATGTATCCATTTTTTTATTCTTTCATATGATTCAACTTGTACTTGATTGAATTCATGAATAGAAGATACACATTTTTTGTCTGTTCTACCGTTGCTTTCTTCCCTTTGCTGTGTCATTGCCATATGATTTTAGTGAGTGTGGCCTGTAGATAGTAAGTGGACGGTCCATCTTGGACTCTTTGCCGGGTATCAGTGGCTTAGGAAACAGGTTCAGGTCTGCTTGCCTAAGACTTTTCAACTTTATGAGCCGTGAGAGTCTCATAAAGAATTTTCTCCCTACGAGTCAAGAGGATCTCGTAGGTGTATTTTCTCCTTAGGAATCGTGAGGATTCCTAAGTGTGCTTTCTCTTGAGAGTCGTAAGGATCTCACAAGAGAATTTTCCCTCTTACAAGTCGAGAGGACTCGTAAGTGGTTGTTTCCCTCCTTGTCGAGATTCGACTTTGGAGAGTGTGGTCCGTGAATAGTATGCAAGAGTCCGTTTTGGACCAACTTGCAGGGCCCCAATGCTTAGGAAACATGTTTTTTAATCCCCATTGCCTAAGGATTTGCCTTACGAGTCAAGACGAATCGAGAAGTTCTCGCAACGATGTCCTAACGTCACAGTTAACCTCTGCTCTTTACGATAGAGGTCCGTTAGGGTCTGTGGTACTAGGGTTTTGCCCATCGTACTGTCGCGTTGGCTGATGTATTTCTCGATAGGCAATCTTGCTGTTCGAGTAGCCTTGCAACTGTCGTGTCTCTGATCCCTTCGGGGGCTGGACAAGACGTCTTCAAGCAATCTTCCTAGGCAGTTTGACCGTCGGAAGAGCAAGAGTTAGGAATTTTTCCATGCCGCTTTTTACTTGAGGTTAGGCTCAGTTTGGGGAGCCCCGATGAGTCATAACCACTCCACGCTGGTGTGGGATGATCTCCGATAGTCTTTCAGGTTTTATATGAGTTACCGTCAAGACCTTGAAGTTAGGAATTTGGCATTTGCTTCATTTGCAAGTTTCGCGTTGTTTCGGTTTCGTAATTCTAACAAAATCCGTCTAATTTTCTATCATGGCTCTGATACCACTGCAGGGTTGCCTAGCATGGCAGCAAGGTTTCGGGAGGTATCGTCCATGCCAAATTCAAAAATTTGCCGTTCTAGCTAACCCTAACTAAGAATCGTTAACTAGAAATCGACGGAATAACATATGTAAACACTTTACATTCTAAGTGAGCAAGGAATACAACCATTATAGACCGGTCCTTCACTTCATTAGCTCCATATAGTAGTCCCTTCACTGCGATCGAGAAGTCCCAGACTCTAGAGAGGTTCCGATGAAGAAACGAACGTGCTTGCTTCGAAGTCTTTGAAGCCGAAGATGATCTACGTCGAGGAGACACTAACCCAAGCTATCTCTTCACTAACTATGGAATTAGTGAAGTAAACACCCTATATTAAATGGTAAGTAGTAGAGGATGATAAAGTAGGAAGTGGGCTCACTTTAGATTTTATTTTCTCACACTTTTTCTCATACCTCCATTGAAGCTAGAAAGCTTTGAGGAAGAAGAAAAAGAAGAAGAAGAATGAAATCATCATATGAATTGTGTGTGAGGTTAAAAATACAACCAAGGGTTAATCATGTCATGCTTAACCCTTGTAGAGAGTTAACCATGGCCATGGGTTAAAAGGGTTGGGTTAAACAAATATCCTAAGCTAGACAAAAGAGTGGACAAAGTCAAAGATGCTTACAAGCTTCTACAAGCTTTCAACAAATATCAACCATGATAAAATCCATAATTTTGAATAATTTAATGATAAATATAAAACCCTAATCTTAACCCTAGCATGGTTCAATCCTCAATAACACTAGTTGCATTTGTAACCTAGCATGATACATTTAACATATATCACATATACATCAATGTATCCAAAGTGAGAAAAGAAATCATAAGTGAGCTAATACCAGTTAATGTAATGTAATATATCAAATATATAATTATACATTAGATTATCAAATCAACTCTTGATTTAATAATCCGGCTATATCACCTATAACCGACTAATATCATGTGTAACAATTTATCGAATCAACACTTGATCCGATAACCTGGCTATATCGCATATAACCGACCAATGTCACAAATCGCGAGAATATAATACGGTATCTCATATCGTATCAATCTCGGTCCCGCATATATCACATATTTGTTCCTACTCCATTTCTCTTAAGCCAGGAAACCTCTGTGTAGGACTCTAAAGACTCGTCAATACGCCGGCAGTAGGTGATGATCATATCAAATACCCACAAGCCGCAAGCGGTCTGCTAAACGTAACAGCCATCCGGGTATTGAGCGATCAGAAGATCAACAAGCAAGCCTGCTCACACTCCTTGAATCCAGTCAGTAACACTACCGTACAGTCCGGTCTCTTCGTCTGATATGTCGCATATCTCGTCTAGGGGTGGTAAACGCCAGACCCCAGTAACTCGATAAGTAGTGTCGATATGAGGCTCATAACGGGTCAAGAAACTACTGATAACACTTACCAGTATATCTCTGAAGCAGCCTTGGCCAAGGACTTCCTGTTATACCCAATCGAGCACAGCGCAACATCAACTCCCAATACCGGGAGAGACGAAACCCCTCCTATCGCTCATTACCTCCATGTGACTCGGGACTGTACCCAAAAGCCACCGTTTTGTACATTCTCTTGAACGTGGTAAGGTGGAAATCAAAGCACGGTGGGAATCACACAAGACTCTATGACGATATCGGGTCTACAGACTAACTTGTAGCAGTGTCACCAGAGAACTGCCATCTGACGTTAGGTATAATACCATCTGGGAGTTCTCGGCGAGTCCGTTCAATGTACCCAGTCTCCACTGAGCACCTGTATACTGTCTCTGATGTCAAACACCAATGGATATGGGATCATCCATCGCCCATCTACATGGGTCGAGAAGCTATACGCTAGTCTACTCTGGTATATCGATGCCCTGTCTCGATACACCCATGACTAGGAACATTTGAAAGATGTACTTAGCGACTACACTGTCCCTACTAGTATGATTTGCATCATAATCCTGGTAGTCAAGTACTCATCCTAAGGGCTTTATCAACATGTAACATAGAGACAAACAGTGTACATGTTAAGATAAAAAGAAACCAGATAGCATACTATCACGTCGAGCAAGAAAGTCCTCTCTATATTTGTCCAAGCATCCACTACAATATACATCGTATGTACAGTAATGGCCTCTAGGGCATATATATAACTAACAGTTTTTACCCAAGGGAAAGGTAAACTGCACACTCCGGAATGAGTAAATAAACTAATGTAAGCCATTTCAGCACAGAAAGAAAAAAGAAGTGCAGGTATAAAAGGAAAAGATACTTTACATTCATATGTTAAAAGGAGGAACTACATACTATCAACTAAGGATAACTACGGAGAAGCGAAATACAAACTAAACTGTATTGATCAAAATTACTATGGCAAAACACTAAATTCCGAACACGGATCCTCGAACTTAAAAGCAAGTTTAATCAAGGCATCTTGGCTTCATCGACCATCTTCTTATGCACTCTCTCTTGAATACAAGCTTCTGGATTACCGATGTATCCTCCATCCTCTGGTATGAGGATATTATTGCTTTCTATTAGAAAGCATGATGCAGAATAGTGATGAGATCATCTCTTCGTTTTTTCGAGATCAGACCCATCAGATATACTGAATGCACGTTGTCTTCAGCATCGTCGAGTGCTTAGGGTGACATAGACTCAAAAAGCCCAGGTAAGGCTTCTCAGATCGAACCAACAATGATCTTAAGGAGGGCAGAGCGGCGAAGGAGGAATCGCCATTGTGATCCTCGAAGCGATGTATCACAGAAGCGCACTGAGCGGCAGAATATTCCTGACCGTGAATACGAATCTATTCGTCGGAGACAATTTCTCGGATGGAATACAAACGACCAGCCATGGTACCTAAAAAGAAACCAGAAGGAAGGTCAGCAAAAAGTGTTGCAAGTCCAAATTCTAAAATCCCTCACTCCAAAAGTTAGTGGACTCCACAGAATAAAAATGGCGGCTCATTAAAATTGAAACATGTGTCCAATGAGAAAAATTAAAAAGATTCTTCTCAAATAAATGCTGGAGTTAAACTCCAAAAAGATTTCGAAATAAAAAAAAATTCGAGAATGCTTAAAAGATAAGCATCAGATTCAAGATCTGAGATAAAATGGAGTTAAACTCCAAAAAAATTCCCAAAGGGAATGCTCAGATCATGCTTCAAAATTGAGATATGTTAATGGATAAATTCCCTAAATCAAATATCAGAGCTAAGTATTAATTAATATGGGTGCTTACCAGAAATTTTGGCAAGACCAAGTATTTTCAAAAGACTTTAAAGATGAAGAACTAACCTTCAATGGCAGAGCTAAGCGCTAAAAAGAGAATTAAATTCTCAAAGGAAGAAGAAGATAATAGAGGTGCAGCTCTTTCCTAGGGATTAATGCCCTATTTATAGGGATGTGGGGTCGGTTCAGATCCCCCACATCCAGAAGATGATCGGATGGTTTAGGGGTTGGACACCATTGCGTCCACGTGCAAGGCACATGAAAGCGGTGGTGGGGGGCATTTTTCCGTCTTAAAAAATTATGGCAACGCCTCATGTGCAAAGCATGTGAGCAGCACCCGCATACAAAGCACATGAATGCCAAAGCCATATAATATGGCAGCGTCCGCGTGCAAGCCACGTGAGCGTTAAGGCCATATAATATGGCAGCGCCCGCGTGCAAGGCACATAAGCGCTAAGGCTATATAATATAGCAGCGCCTCACGCACAATGCACATGAGTATCATAGCTAATATGTGAAGCGCTTGCTTTAGATAGAATTAAATGCTATTTGGGAAAAAATATTTCTCTAATCTTTTTAAAACGAGAAAGATTTGCTCTGTTAAACAGAGAATTCTTGGATTAAAAAATCCAATGGTGATTAAAAATCACCGTTCAAATCAAGAGATAGAATTAAATTCTATATGGAAAATATTTTCCTTGATCTTGTTAAAATAACAAGAAAAAAATATACTCTGTTAAACAGAGGACCCTTGGATTAAAGATCCAACGGTGATTAAAAATCAACGATTGATTCTAAGATCAATTTGATCAATAAAAGATCTTTTAAATGAGAGATTCTCTCAACAAATCAACAATTTCTCATACCCTATATAAAGGACCCAAGAGATTAAATCTCAGATACGAAATCACCCTCATAAGCTTCTGCTACAACCAAGAATTTAATTCTCTTTCAAGATCGTCTTCCTCCTCATAAAACCCTATGTAAATAATGGAGAAATAGATCTCCTTTTTCCTATCTCATGTATAATTAGGGCTTAGCCCTCCATAAGAACTTGGTTCTTCTTTTGGATCTGAGATCTATAAAACAAGTCTATCATAAAAAGGAGAATTAAATTCTCAGAGAGAGATCTCTTGATCTTAAAGATCCAGAGGAGAACTTTGGTGCATGTTCACCATCATAAAAAAAAAGATAAGAAAAAAAAAAGAAAAGGAAAAATATGGAATTTTATCTTCAGAAACTTAGTTCCCCTATGAAATATTTATATATTGGAGAACTTAGATCTTACATAAAAAGATCTTCAAAATTGTTCTCAAAGGACCTTCCTTCATGTGAAAAAGATAGAAATTTTGATCCATCTCCTTGAGAGTTTAACTGTATTAAAGATCAGAGTTTAATCTTTGCACACGTGGCAGCGTCGCACGTGAGCGGCCCACATGATACCTACGTGAGCTCCAGAGCCTGAGCGTTTCACGTGATACTCACGTGAGTGCCAGAGACCCAGCGTCTCATGTGATACTCACTTGAGCACCAGAACATGATCTGGGTATTATACTTCTAGCCCAAATATGGCTGACTATCTAGCACTACTGGGTAACATAAAAGCCCATCACTTAGCCCAAGATTGGCTAAATTTCCTGAAGTTAAACTTCTTGGATTATGAATCAATGGAACCCATATACTCACAATACCTAAGTTGACCATGGTCCAAATACAACTAATAGCCCTTAGATGATACCTAAGTTGACCTTAGTTCAAACATGACTAATGGTCCTTAAATGATTATCTAAGTTGATCTTTGTTCACCGCCAAAAGACCGGATCAAGACGTTGGGACGTCTGGCCTGAATTCTGGGGGCAGATGCTATTTGGATTTATCCGTCCACCTCTCCGAAGATACCAAGTTGATTTATGGCACCATATATCGGAGTTTTGGACAGATGCGACCATTGTAGCAGACTTTATCAGATTCCCCCTCATTTTATGAGGGGTTTTTTTATTGTGGGGACGCTCTTCCCTGCAGGTGCAAGATCCTGCAGTTAATTGCATTACCGTATTGCGATAACCACTTTCTCCTGCTACGGAAGTTCACTTCGTGTCGTGTGTGGTTTTGTTTGTTTTGGTTTCTCGTGGATTGTATACGGAGACTAGTTTATGTCATCGCCTGTACGGCGCGGTTCAGTCCAAATCCGTATATTTTAGATTTGGGTTTGGGTTTGGGTCAAGGATTTGCTTGACAGGTTTTTGAACTTAGGTTGTATATTCCTATAGTTCAGAAATATTTTTGTTTAGTTTAAGGACCGTTAATCTAGTTTGAGATTAAGATCAACTTAACCATATGAGCATTTGGGCCCAATTTATTTTTAGTCTATGGATACATTAGTCTTATTTGAGACTAAGATCAACTTAGCAACATTTTCAGGACCATTACATTTTATTAAGATCGAACAACAGAGCATTTATACTCAGTTGCAAGAAACTTTAGAGACTTAGGCAATTTGGGCTTTAGTCTGCTTAGTCTTTTCTTTCTTTAAAAGTGCTAAGCACTTATTTGGGCTCTGTTTATTCGGTCCCCCTTTTCTATACAAAAGTGCTAAGCACTTATTTAACGCTCTGACACTCACATGGGTATCATGTGAAGCATTGAATTATGGGCACCGCCCAATCAGTACTGAGCACTCAGCCGTTTTGGCTATTTATGGAGTGCTGTACACTCTGATTATTTTTGTGGTGCCCACATGAGAAGCACGTGAGGTGTTGGGCGCTGCCCAATCAGTGCTATGCACTCAGCCGTTTTGGCTATTTATGGAGTGCTAAGCACTCTTATTATTCTTTTTTGGCGCCCGCGTGAGGAGCACGTGAGGCGTTGGGTGCTGCCCAATCAGTGCTAAGCACTTAGCTGTCTTTAGCAATATATGGAGTGCTAAGCACTTAGCTATCTTTAGCAATATATGGAGTGCTTAGCACTTTTATATGCTCACATTACTGTTTCATATTTGTATACATCGTATTTCATGGATATATATATTGATATACTGATTTCATGCGAATTCTGGATTTGAGAACCACGATTATATTTCAAAAGGAAATTATAATAATTGTTTTAAAAACGTGATTTCTCTTAATATGATATTTCGAGGCATCCACCATGAGTTTTCTCGGTTCTGAGCTATGTGATACCCGACTCGAGGAGTTAGCTGAATCGTCTGTGGGTACATGGTGGACCCGGTATGGTACCCCATGGCAAGAAAAGATTGTTGTGGAGTAGACGATGAGCCTGACAAAGGGAGCACTACCTACCGGTGATTGTATGGAAACTCGACGGATATCCATAGGATACCGTTCGAAGTTATGAGATGAGATGGATATGAGGGCCGACCAGAGTGACGGCACCTGAGATATTGGGATTTGGGGTGTCGTTGATGGACACCGGTTTTCCATGATAATGATTCATTGATGAGGTTTTATGTTTTATCCCACACTCAGGATTTATTTGACATGCACTGTTTCATGTAGTTGTTGTACCCTGGTGGTGTACCTTGATCATGATTTTGCTGCATATCCGTACTGTTATTCTTATGCCATCAGATTGCATATTTCAGATTATCGTTTTTCGTGCATACTTGTGATTATCTGTACGATGTTATTTACTATTCATGAGTTGGCAACTCACCCTCGTTGTGCCACAGTGTTTTGCAGGGTTGACCCTCAGTGTAGTTGCGGCAGGGCTCCTCATTGCATCTACTTCTGCGAATACCGCTACTGTTGGACGTGATTTTGGTGTGGGTGGGTGGTTTTGCGGTTATTCGTATGAATGCATTGTATATCTTATTTTGTATCTAGTACTCTCCATCTACCACTTACATGTATTGAACTTAGAGACGAGACTGAGAGATTCGGTATTGCATATTATTGTGACTCTGGTGTCGAGCTCGTGTGAGCCGACTTCATGCTTTTCTGATTCTTGCTTTTATATGGTTTTTTACATTAACATGATATATCTTTCTTGTGGTTGTGTTCCGCCATTCGGCGAAGAGCTAGCTCCTGCTTAGGGGTGCCTTTTTATCGTTGCTTATATATATATATTCATGTATGTATTGGTTTGGGACCAGTTTTTACAAAGGAAACTCTGCCAAAATTTTTAGAAAACTTGATTATTTTAAATGGTTTTTTATGTAACTCTATTTGTTAAAACCAACCTTTCGAAAACAAGTATTTTATCACTCTATTCTTTTCACGGTTTAGATTCTGGGTTTTGGCTTACTTGAATTGCGTTACACCTCTAGACGTTGCGTGATTTAAGTGCCAGTCACATTTCCACTTTTAGGTCGTGACAAAATTGGTATCAAAGTGCTAGGTTTACCTTTCGGAGTGTAAGAGGACCCTTGGTATGATGAAGTAGGTAGCTTAAGCAGAGTGATGTAGCGTGTGTATGTTCCGCGGCATACTTACGGCACGGTACTCCGCCTAAGTGACCTTAGGACATATTTCCTTTTAATTCCTTCCTTGATTCCATATATCCTTATGATTCGATTTCTATATTCTTATCAAATCCTGTTTTCTTATTCCAGCCACTATGCCGCCAAAAACTACGAGGGCACAGAGTGCTGCCGCTAGAGCCGAGGTCAGGGCAAGCTCGTCTGAGACGAGAACTGACCAGGGAGGTACGCCTATTCTTCAGGAGCATGTTGATCCACCTTCTCTAGGTCGTATTACTAGGCTAGAGTCCAGTATGCAGGACATACGCCAGATGATCGAGTCTTTGGTCGAGGTCAGTCGTGCATGGAGAGCAGATGTTGTTCCACCTACTATAGGGACCATGACTGTACCTACCGCTCAGACAGTCGTACCTACAGCTACAAAGACTATCGTTGTATCTTTAGCAGAGTTTATGAGGCTGAAGCCTCCAGTTTTTACCGGCACAGACACAGTGGAGGATCCACAGGCGTTGCTTGACAAGATGGCCAGGATTTGCCGTTCACTGAGATATTTCGATGAGAGATCGGTTGAGTTTGCGAGCTTTCGCCTGGAGGGTCTTTCCCAGACTTGGTGCGCGTCAGTTGAGAGAAGCCAAGCTGCAGGTCTTTCTCCTATGACCTGGGATGAGTTCACAACGGTGTTTCTTGCTCGTTTCCTTCCGCAAAGCGTCAGGGATGCCCGAGCTCGCAGCTTTGAGTCATTGCGCCGAACCCCTGGTATGACTGTGGCAGACTATGATATTCAGTTCACCCAGCTATCTGTATATGCTCCCTATTTGGTGGATACTGAGGAGAAGCGCATCAAGAGATTCGTACGAGGCCTTGACACTCAGTTGTCCCTCTCTATTAGCGCCCAGCATTTTGATACGTATGCAGCTGCGATGGACGCAGCCCTACTAGTAGAGGAGCGTATTTCCGAGACTTCGGTCATTCTGGGAACGAAGAGGATTCATACTGATGTTTCAGCCAGGAGGCAGATGGGTAGACGCCGCAACAGATTCTTTTCAGGCCGTGGTGGTAGAAGAGGCTTGAGACGAGGCCAGTTATATAGCTCTTACCCACAGGGTCAGCAGCCGTCATCTGGGTGTTACCGGTGTGGGAGTCAGTACCATCGCATCAGAGATTGTACTGAGGTATGTCAGGGCGAGGCAGCAGTTCCACATGTTACCTTACCACCTTCACCTCCTCAGAGAGTGTTACCTCTTACGCCCATTTTTACTTCGCGCCCGACCGATGCTCAGAGAGGTCGTGGTCGTGGTGGTCTTATTCAGAGAGGACAAGGTGGCAAAGGTAGAGGACAGTCGGGTACCGGTAGAGGCAGGCCCAAGTTTTTGCTTTGACTCCTCAGGATGCGCAGGCATCGAATGCAGTCATGACAAGTACTCTTCTAGTGTGTTCTTTCGACGCGCGCATATTGTTCGACCCAAGTTATACGCATTCTTATGTATCTACACACTTCGTACCGAGGTTAGGCCGAGTGTCGTCTTTACTTGATCAGCCACTTGTATTTATTACTCCCGTAGACGAGTCTTTTGTCGCTCAATATGTATTTCAATCGTGTTCTGTTCGTATCGGGGATAAGGATTCTTCTATTGATTTGATTCTCCTCGACATGTTAGACTTCGACGTTCTTCTGGGCATGGACTGGTTAGCCACTTTTTATGCGTCTGTGGACTGCCGTGAGAAGGCAATCAGATTTAGTTTACCTGGTGAGCCGGTTCTTATTGTTCAGGGAGACCATAGTGACACCCTTCCTAGTTTGATTTCTTCCCTTCACACTAGTCGGTTCTTGAGGAAAGGATGTCAGGGATTCTTGGCGTATGTTCGTGATGTTGTAGCCGCAGAGGTCTCGTCGGACCAGGTTCCGATTGTGAGGGAATTTCCCGATGTCTTTCCTGATGAGTTGCCTGGATTGTCGCCAGAGCGCAATATCGAGTTCTGCATTGATTTGATTCTCGGCACGGGGCCTATTTCTATACCGCCATATCGGATGGCCCCGGCAGAGCTTAAAGAGCTTAAGGATCAGTTGCAAGATTTGCTGGATAAAGGACTTATTCATCCAAGTGTGTCACCTTGGGGAAATCCTGTCCTGTTCGTCAAGAAGAAAGACGGCAGTATGGGATTGTGTATCGATTATCATCAATTGAATCGAGTTACCGTGCGGAATAGATATCCCTCACCTCGCATTGACGATTTGTTTGACCAGCTCCAGGGTGCGGGATATTTCTCGAAGATTGACTTGCAGTCGGGTTATCATCAGTTACGGATTCGGAAGGATGACATTCTGAAGACCGCTTTTCATACGCGCTACGGGCATTATGAGTTTTTGGTGATGTCGTTCGGGCTCACCAATGCTCCAGCAGCGTTCATGGACTTGATGAACCGCATATTCAGGTCATTTCTTGACCAGGTCATTTCTTGACCAGTTCATTATCGTGTTTATTGACGATATTCTAGTATACTCCCAGAGTCGAGAGGAGCATGAGCAGCATTTGAGGATCACGTTGCAGACTTTGAGGGAGCCCCGGCTGTTTGCTAAATTCTCCAAGTATGCCTTCTGGTTTGGTAGTGTTAACTTCTTGCATCACGTGGTTAAGAGAGATGGCATACGTGTGGACCCGAAGAAGATCGAGGCCGTACAACACTGGCCCAAACCTGTTTCAGTGACAGAGATTTGCAGCTTTTTGGGTTTGGCCGGCTACTACCGACATTTTCCCTTGATATGCTCACATTACTGTTTCATGTTTGCATACATCATATTTCATAGATATATGTATTGATATACTGATTTCATGCGAATTCTTGATTTGAGAACCACGATTATATTTCAAAAGGAAATTATAATAATCGTTTTAAAAATGCAGTTTCTTTTGATATGATATTTCGAGGCGTCCACCATTAGTTTTCTCGGTTCTGAGCTATGTGATACCCAATTCGAGGTGTTGGCTGAGCCGTCTGCGGGTACATGGTGGACCCGGTATGGTACCCCGGAGCAAGAAAAGATTGTTGTGGAGTAAACGATGAGCTTGGCAGGGGGAGCACTACCTACCGGTGATTGTATGGAAACTCGACGGATATCCGGAGGATACCGTTCAGAGTTATGAGATGAGATGGATATGAGGGCCGATCAGAGTGACGGCACCTGAAATATTGGAATTTAGGGTGTCGTTGATGGACACCGGTTTTCCATGATAATGATTCATTAATGAGGTTTTATGTTTTATCCCACACTCAGGATTTATTTGACATGCACTGTTTCATGTAGTTGTTGTACCCTGGTGGTGTACCTTGATCATGATTTTGCTGCATATCCATACTGTTATTCTTATGCCATCAGATTGCATATTTCAGATTATCGCTTTTCGTGCATACTTACGATTATCTGTACGATGTTATTTACTATTCATGAGTTGGCAACTCACCCCCGTTGTGCCACAGGGTTTTGCAGGGTTGACCCTCAGTGTAGTTGCGGCAGGGCTCCTCATTGCATTTACTTCTACGGATACCGCTACTGTTGGACGTGATTTTGGTGTAGGTGGGTGGTTTTGTGGTTATTCGTATGACTTCATTGTATATCTTATTTTGTATCTAGTACTCTCCATCTACCACTTACATGTATTGGACTTAGAGACGAGACTGGGAGATTTAGTATTGTATATTATTTGTGACTCTGGTGTCGAGTTCGTGTGAGCCGACTTCATGCTTTTCTGATTCTTGCTTTTATATGTTTTGTCATATTAGCATGATATATCTTGCTTGTTGTTATGTTCCGCCATTTGGCGAAGAGCTAGCTCCCTCTTGGGGTTGCATTTTTATCGTTGCTTGTGTGTGTGTGTGTGTGTGTGTGTGTGTGTGTCGGTTTGGGATCAGTTTTTACAAAGGAAACTTTGCCGAAATTTTCAGAAAACTTGATGCTTTTAAATGGTTTTTGATGTAACTCTATTTGTTAAAACCAACCTTTCAAAAACAAGTATTTTATCACTCTATTCTTTTCACGGTTTAGATTCTGGGTTTTGGCTTACTTGAATTACGTTACACCTCTAGACGTTGCATGATTTAAGTTCCAGTCACGTTTCCACTTTCGGGTCGTGACAGATATCCTAAATATTTTTGTAGAATTGGGCCTGCCGAACAGTTTGTTCGAGGGGTACACCTTGGCACTTTAACAACCTTTTCAATCCCTTCGCGTAGTATCTTGGCAGACGGATTGGTTGAAGCCTGTCAAGTGCAAAATCGGCATCGTGCCAGACTTCTTTCTCTACTCTGGTCTCCGTAGATTGGTAGAAGAGGATCGCCTTTTCACCTCTTCGTCTGGGAGGGACGTAGAAAGTCTATAGTTCTTGGACGTTGTATGTATCGAGCACATCAAGTTCCTTATAATGCCGAGGCGGAGCTATTGTGATTTGCAGACTCTGATCTGCTCCGGCGAGGGTTTGCACTGACGGTCGGATGGAGAACACTGCGTTGGCCTCGTCCTCAGAATCGCTGCCAAAGAACAGAATAGGGGTAGATGGTCCGGGCCTGTCGTTTTCTTTCTGGGGTTGCCCCGAGTAGACTATTTCTTCATCTTCCTCAAAATCGCTTCCAAAGATCAGGATAGTGGAGATGGTCTTTTGTTTATCCTCCGGCTTATGACACCTTTCTGTATCTTCGAAGTCTGGTAGGAAGTACTTTGCATCTTCATATTTCTGGACCTCGTTTACGGAGAACGAATTTAGCTCCCCTGTGACGGTGCATTCCAATCCATCCTTGAAATACTTCATACACTGATATTGTGTAGAAGGGATGATATTGCACTCATGGAACCAGGGCCTGCCGAGAAAAGTGTTATAGCAAGTCTTGGCGTCAATGACGTGAAATTTGATATCAGTGACGAGCAACCCCAAGCGTAACGTCAGTATTACGGACCCAAACGTCCATGACGACTGTGAGTCGAACCCGGAGATTGTAATTTTTTCTCGGGCCAAGTGCTGAACGTTCATGCAAATCTCCTTCAGCACTCTCACATTGAGAAGGTTGACGGAGGATCCGTTGTCGACAAGGATTTTCCCTATCTTGATGTCGTGGTAGTACCCGGTGACGTATAACGGGCGGTTATGTTCGCACGTACCGAGGAGGAGATCTTCATCGCTGAATGTAATGTCAGGTATGTGAACTTCTGCCAACTCATCCTTCATCTTCTCCTCTGCGAGGAAAGCATAGAACTGATCGGGCTCTTGTAATGTCTTGATCAGAGACTCTCGTGCCTCTTTGGACAAGAGGAGAGCATCCAATATGCTCAACTGTGAGGGTATTTTCCTCAGAAGTGCTAGGACATTGTAATCCACCTTATTTTTCTTAGGCGGGTCCCTTGCTGCGAGCTCTTTGACAACTCCATCGTCGAGGGCAATTTCCTCAGGGATTTTTTCTTTCCCTTTGTCTTTTTTGCTCGAATCATTGTTTGTAGGTCCGAGGTTCTTCTCAGGCAGCGTGCGGTTACGCAGCTGAATGTTCACACAACTCTTCTCCTCCTTTTCTTTTTCGGAGGTGGAGTCTTTGATAAGAAGGCTGAGAGGTATTTCGTCCTTAGAATCGCTCCCGAAAGTAAGAACTTGGGGCTTTTCCCCTTCTGAACTGGTAACAACCATATGACAGTTGCTAGTCATTTTT
Source organism: Agapanthus africanus (assembly GCA_030015575.1). Lineage (NCBI taxonomy): Eukaryota > Viridiplantae > Streptophyta > Magnoliopsida > Asparagales > Amaryllidaceae > Agapanthus > Agapanthus africanus. The sequence continues at coordinate 831,944,198 of JASDDO010000019.1, forward strand.
TTACGCACATCTTTCGCACTCTTTTGCTGTCGATGAACTTCGCACTTCTTCCTCTTGAAGTGTTTTTGATGGGCAACGTATCCTTACCACCACTTCTTGAAGGCACTGCATTCCTCGGTGGGGTGGGTAACACTCTAATGATATAGGCAGTAATTTGGATGTGAATCCTCTCCGTCGGGATATATGACCTCGGGAGTGTTTCCTACTAGAGGTGGCAGCTTCATTCCCATTGATAGAGCTTTGGCGAACCGCTTCTCTGTCTTGATCCTGCCCTTATTTATCGCGGGTATGTCTTGGTTTGGTTGGAGTACTTTACGACTCCACCTTGCCGCAACTTCTTTATCCTGACGCTGACGCTTAGCCTTTTCGTATATGGCTGTTTTGCATTCTCGGTCAGCTTTACTTTTTCGAAAGGCTTCGTTTAACAGCCTATCGATCGGGTCTTCTGACAGTTCCGGGGATTTTAGTGCCGATCCTGCCACCAGTCCCTCCGCGCTGTTTTCTAACGCTGAGAGAGTTTCTTCGTCATTTAACAACGAATGGGAGACCATGTGGCAACTTGCTACATAGTCTTTGGTTTCTTCTGATGAGTCATTTTTCTCATCGTTGTCACTATCTTCGTTCTTAAGAATATGCTTGAGGAACACTTCGAGCGTGACCAGTTTCCACGCCTTCTGGTTGTATTCCTCCAGCGTGTCGAAGTACTTTTGTAGGTCCGTACACTTGTCGTCATACTCGGCAGGTTGCACAGGCTTCTTGATCTTCTTCTTTTTCTTTGAAGACTTTGAAGGCTTGATTTAGGGATTTTGCCCTTTGTCAACAATCTCCGGTACGGGACGCAGTTTCATCATCCCTTTGATGATTTCGGGTTCAAGTGGGCTTTTCCACCTGACTGCCGGACATGCCTGTAGATCTTTCAGCATTCTTTTGGTTTTAGCTGAAAGACCGACTTCCCATGGAGTTTCTTCCACGAGCGAGCATGATACCCCCAGTGCATCCACTTTTTTAGGAGAGTGCTTCTGTGGTGGGTTCACCCTCCAGTTCTTAGACAGCGCGAACTTCTCCTATTGATACTGGTCCTCGACCCAGTTCTTGAAGATGTAGCAATTCTCAATTGGGTGGCTCACCATTCTGTGATAGGAGTAATAGTTAGGGTTGTTGACGTCGCCGAGTTGCGGTGGACGCTGTGGATCTGGCAATGTGATGAGTTTATTGCGCATTGCCAACTCAAATAGTCTTCTCATCTTATCGCGGGGAAACGAGTAAGCGCGTCCTAGCCTTTCTTCCAGGGATAGGCGTGGACGTGCGTTGTTTTGGTGAGAAGCCGGTTTTGGGCCATTCGGTTGTTGTTAAGTGTTAGAAACGAAGGCCGCTTTCCCTTTACCCTTGGCGTTTCAAGGGTCCTTAGTTGAGGAGGAAGGCCCGTGGCCCATCTGGTCCATTTGGGCCAGTTTATCGATCAGAGCCTGGAAGGTCGTTAGTTTGAAGAACGTCATGAACTGTGACACAGTCGTTTAAGGATCAAGGGTCCCGATGAACATGCCCACAGCGAGGGATTCTTCGATGCGCTGTTCGCACTTTGACTATAGGTTTCACCACCGGATCGCATATTGAACCCAGGTTTCTCCTGGCTTTACCCTGGCATTGATCAATGTCGTGATCAGGGTGCACTCACTTGCGCTGGCGAACCGCTGTGTGAACAGCAGTTCCATCTCTGTGAATGTTCTCACGGAGTCATTTAGAAGCTCCGAGTACCATTCAAAGGCCGTATCAGACAGGCTGCCAACGAACTAGCGAAGCAACAGTTTGTCATCGCCTCCAGTGTTGCCACACAAAGCTCTGAACTGCGCGACGTGCTGATGTGGGTTGCATGTCACCTTGTACACATGGAATTTGGGGATCGTATATCCCGGCGGGTATTTGATTTGGTCATACCATCTTGGATATGGTCGTCCGGTTCTGACGATTTGGCCAGCCACTTCACTAGCTTGATAAGCTCTTATTTGTTGAGCTATATAATCATCAACAGCAGCCTTGGAAATTGTTTCCTCCTTGGCTGCCGATAAGGCCGGAAGAGGATTTGATGTTTCCCCTCTGTCATCCTCGATGATTATCGGCGGATCCTTGGTCAGGGGTTTTGGCTGGATCATCATCCCAACCATGTCTTAGAACAAGAGAGTCATCTGCTTTATGTTAGCAGTCTGCTCAGCAGCTTCCTTGTCCTTTCTTTCAAGCACCCTTCACAGGAACTCTATATCGGTCTCCTGCTCCTGGCGTTGTTCGGCAGTTGTGTCCGGGCTTTCTTTCTGCCCGGTAAGTGCTACCATTTTGGTCAGCATTTCCTGAAGCTTTTGTTGTTGCTCCTGAGCTTTTGTCAGTGACCGAGTTTGCAGCCGGTGAACTACGGAAGCACGACTTTCTTCTTTCCCGGAAGCTATGTAGACCGTATGTACGATCATGCCCCCAGACTTAGAGCGTTTGGGTCCATCGACTTTAGAATTTGCCGCCGGTGGTAGGATTTTCTCTGGCCTCATCCTTTTGTGGGAGGTCGGAGTTGAAGGAGTCATTGTAACAGGCACCTGTGCAGAAGAAGTCCATCGATGTATGACGGAGGGACAGTCTTTCTCTTGCCGAGCCTTCGATTTCTTCGGTCGACAAGAGTAGTTTTGGTCAATCACGGAGTCCTGGACTTTTCTCCAGACCCTGTGAATTTGCGAGGAGAGCCATTGATGGGGGTGCTCCATCTTTTCCTGCACTGGGGTTTCTGCAGGCGGGGGTGATTTCTTTAGCACCACCGTTGGAGAGTTCTTGCATACCCTCCTAAGTAGATCAAAGTTGTTCCCAGTTGGAACAACAGTGTCAACTTCCACCATTGGAGCTGGTGAGGTAAGTCCAGAGGGGAGTTGCCCCCAGCTTTCCTCACTCATCGCCAATAACGACGTCGAGCATGTCTTATAGATGAAGCCGCCTCAGATTTGGAAGCGGTTTCTTCGTGTCCCTGGCTTTGCTGAGGGGCTGCTGTTGGCGTCAACCTATTGAAGACTGACGTCCTTGGTAGAGTTTGAGGAGGAACGACCAATATTTCAAAGACCGATCTTCTGATGGGGGAAGTGCTTTTGACGGTTTCACCCGTAGCAGGAGTTGGGAGGGCTATCCATTTTGGGGCAGCCCCTTTAGGTATTACGAGCCTCTTTGCGGGCCCATTCGAGCTTTTGTTCAGCCTGTTGAAGACTAAGACACCAGATTTGGATGGCTCGTTGTGTTTTCCAGTCAATCGAAGACCGACCTTTTGGGAGCTTCTTCCTGCGGCGCTAAGGCACCAACACCCACTGGTGGGAACATGGTCCCAAAGAATAGTCCAGTAATGGCTTACGTTACTTGCCCCACCGGCATTGAAAAGATGGAGGCCGCGTTGGGCCCGTAGGTCACTCCTCCAGTTGGGATGGAGCGAGAGTTGCTGTTGCAAGAGGTGCAGTTGGAAGCCATCGATTTTCTGCACAGGAGCATGACACCAAATTTTAGTATCTCGAATCCAAGGGCAACCAAAGTGAACTGCGATTTTGTTCGCGAAACATGACACACGAAGTGTGGAGTGGAAAGAGAAAAAGGTCCCACCGGGCGTGCCAGAATCTGTTTACCACCGAATGACCGGACCGAGACGTTGGGACGTCTGGCTTGAATTCTGGGGGCAGATACTATTCGGATTTATCTGTCCACCTCTCCAAAGATACCAAATTGATTTATGGCACCATATATCGAAGGTTTGGACAGATGCGACCGTTGTAGCAGACTTTATCAGATTCCCCCTCATTTTATGAGGGGGTTTTTTATTGTGGGGACGCTCTTCCCTGCAGGCGCAAGCCCCTGCAGTTAATTACATTACCGCATTGCGATAACCACTTTCTCCTATTCCGGAAGTTCACTTCGTGTCGTGTGTGTTTTTGTTTGTTTTGGTTGCCCGTGGATTGTGTACGGAGACTAGTTTATGTCATCGCCTGTAGGGCACGGTTCAGTCCAAATCCGTATATTTTAGATTTGGGTTTGAGTCAAGGATTTGCTTGACGGGTTTTTGAACTTAGGTTGTATATTCCTATAGTTCAGAAATATTTATGTTTGGTTTAAGGACCGTTAATCTAGTTTGAGATTAAAATCAACTTAACCATATGAGCATTCGGACCCAATTTATTTTTAGTCTATGGATACATTAGTCTTATTTGAGACTAAGATCAACTTAGCAACATTTTCAGGATCATTACAATTTATTAAGATCCAACAACAGAGCATTTATACTCGGTTGCAAGAAACTTAGAGACATAGCCAATTTGGGTTTTAGTCTGCTTAGTCTTTTCTTTCTTTAAAAGTGCTAAGCACTTATTTGGGTTCTATTTATTCAGTCCCTTTTTTCTATACAAAAGTGCTAAGCACTTATTTGACGCTCTGACACTCACATGGGTATCATGTGAAGCATTTAATTATAGACACTGCCCAATCAGTGCTGAGCACTCAGCCGTTTTAGTTATTTTTGGAGTGCTAGACACTCTGATTATTTTTGTGGCGCCCACATGAGAAGCACATGAGATGCTGGGCGCTGCCCAATCAGTGCTAAGCACTCAGCCGTTTTGGCTATTTATGGAGTACTATGCACTCTTATTATTCTTTTTGGGCGACCGCGTGAGGAGCACGTGATACGCTGGGCTGCCCAATCAGTGCTATGCACTTAGCTGTCTTCGGCAATATAAGGAGTGCTGAGCACTTTTTTCCAACGCCCACGTGTGTTTCATGTGAGGCGCTGGCCTTCTGTTTTGGGCGCCCGCGTGTTTTTCACGTAAGGCGCTAGGCGCTGTTAAAAGGGTGGCGCCCACATGGGAAGCACGTAAGGCGCTAGTTTTTTTATATGGAGATTTAATCTCTGTTGATATTTTCAGAGGTTAAACCTCTGTCGGTGGCATTTTGATCATTAACGCTCACCAAAATCACTATTTTTGAGGATTTCAAGTTGAGCTTTTTAGAGAACTAAGTTCTTGTTTTGAAGGAACTGAGTTCCTGGAGTATTATGGACTCGATCTTCTTTCTCTTTAAATTTGTTCTTCCCTGAATCTTTGATTCTCAAGAACAAGCTCTTCCTGATGAGAATTAAATTCTCAACTTAAGTGAGACTTACCTTGTGGATCTCAGATCAAGAGAAAGAACTAAGTTCTTTAAAAAGGGTTAAACCCTTAGATGTAATAGAGATATTTTGATATCTTTTCTTTACCTACGGTTTTGAGAAGGAAGGTCTTCTTCTTTGAGAATTGAATTCTCTGTTCTTTTTATCTGCGGTCTCTTCCTCTCTCTGTGTGTGTATATGGTCTCTGTGTGCTCCCTGTATTTTTTCTGTCCTCTCTGAGACTTGAAGTCTCGGGGCCTTTATATAGTGGAGGCAAATTATTAACTAGTTTTGAGAAAATCTCTCATTGAGAGATTCCAATTTATTTAATTAGACTCAAAATTGAGTTGGGGAATTTTACCCACAGTTGGATCTTTGATCCAAGGACTTCTGTTTAACAGAATATGGGGAAATATTTTCCCCTATACAGAATTTATTCTGTAAAACGGTGATTTTTTAATCACCATTGGATTTTTAATCTAAAGGTTCTCTATTTTACAGAGAACAATGTTTCTTATTTAGAAAGATTGAGAGAATATATTCCAAAATAGAATTTTATTCTATAATTGGATTTTTGATCCGACCAAGAGTATATTTCTTATTTTAGAAATATTTGGGAAATGTTTTCTCCCAACAGAATTTAATTCTGTACTTTGATGATTTATCATCTCCGTTAGATCTTTAATCCAACGGCTCTGTTTAACAGGGAGTACTGTAGAATTTTAATTCTACCTGGCACCGACGCTCACGTGTTATGCACGTGAACGCTACTTAAGAATTTAATTCTTATAATGGGTATTTATGTGCTTTGCACATTAGCGCCCGCTTGAGGAGCACGTGCGGCGTCATCTATGAGTTTAACTCTTATGCAATGAACTCTTCTGTACTTTGCACATTGGCGTCCGCGTGAGGAGCACATGCGGCGTCATCTAAGAGTTTAACTCTTATGAACTTTTCTGTGCTTTTCACATTGGCGCCCGCGTGAGGAGCACGTGAGGCGTCACCATAGGATTTAATCCCATAAGATTGGCTCTGGCGTTGGAACCCTCATGGAGAGCACGTGAGGCACTGCCTCATTAGATTCAACAGAGCTTTGCTCTTTTATTAGGTTAAATATTGGGGAAACAATCTTAGTCCCAAATACGACTAACGATCCTTAAATCAAACCAAAGTATCCCGTGAACTGATGTACCTTATTTATATGAAATATACGTCCTAAGTTCAACCCCCAAATCTGATGTACAGATTTGGGCTAATCCGCGCCTTACAGGCAACGATATATGTTAGTCTCCGTATATAATCCAAGAGCAACTCCAATAAAAACAACATATAACATGACACGAAGTGACAGACATGGAGAATGTGAAAGTTATTATCATGTGGTGATAACGTAATTAACTACAGGGGCTTGCATCTGCAGGAAAAAAACGTCCCCACAATCAAAAAACCCTCACATATGAAGGGGAATCTGATAAGTCTGCTACAAAAGTCGCATCCTTCCAAACCTCTAATATACATGGCATAAATCAACTTGGTATCTTCGGAGAGGTGGATGGGTATGTTTCATATAGCATATACCCCCAGATTTAGGCTAGGAGCACTCCCCGCACCTCGGTCCGGTTTCCGGTGGTAAATAGGGAGATTTGCAATCAATCAAAAGCCGATGATTGCGAAACTTAAGCACCAAGCAACGGTGTGACTGGTATCCGAATCGAGGAGAATCTAGGGTTTTAAACAACAAACCCTAATTCTATAAAAACCGGAGTCTACTACGAAGATCGATTTTCCTAGTTCTATGACTTCTCAGCCACCCTACAGTAGTTCATGTAACCTAGACTCCGGCGACTAACGCCATCTTCATCGAGACCCTGTCGAGTCTTGAGATGACCAGCCCTCCTCGATTAGGCATGTCTCCACATTCTTTTAAATCTACAGAAAGTAAAGCATGCAGATGAAGGAACGCCTGTCGGCCTTCCTTTCGGCGCACCAGCAACCATATAGCGTCGATTGGAGCATGGCCAAGGATGCCGATGACCGGATTAGGGCTATTATTATAGCTTTGAGAGGTTCAGACGTCCATTCCTACTCTTGTAACGTGATAATAGAACTGATCTTGGCTTCGGACCAAATCAAGCTTGGTGGTGACAATACAGGGAATTTAGATGTTCATTCCTGCCTTTGTGTGATTCTGGGATTGGTCTCGGTCTAGACAAAGCGATCATCCCTCCGCTCGGTGCTAATAAACGACCGAGCAATTTAGACGTTCATTCCTGTGCTCGGGTATTGAGAGCAAGCCGAACTGTGTGGTCGATGAATCATGATTCGATTCGAAGCTCGTTGTGTAGGAGATTTAGATTTCTATCCCTGCTCTCACTCTCGGTCTTCAAAGCGAGGTCATGATCTAAGGGTTTAAGAATTTGTTTTTATTATCATATCATATGTAATTGTAACCCAATTTTTATCAATAATATGATGGCTAGATGACTATTATTTTTTATGTGTCATTTATAAATTTATGTCCATGCAAACAAGGGATCTATTTCTATTTATTTAATAAAGAATGTTCTCCCCTTTCTCTAACGACGGCTCATCCGTCGAAGAGGAAAGTATCGTACTATTTATTTTTATCTCTAGTGTGGATCTAATTTTAGAGCATATAAGAAGACAAGCGAGCAAGATCAGTGATGATGCTCAATATTGGTGGTCTACAGGATCATGACACGTGGCAGATGACGTGTCCCAGAACTCAGAAGAAAGGGCCCACAGGGGCCGATCAGGCCATCCCGCGCCCGACCAGCAAGCATAAGCTGGCCCCCTCGGGGCCCCTGCAAATTGGCCTCCTCGGCCTCTCAGCTCGCCCTCGAGCTTCCGCCAAGGACGTCTTCCTCAGCCCTCCGACCTACTCCCAGGCGTAACCGCCGCTCCGCGAATCTCGCCATGAGCGGATTTTACGCCAGCAACATCCCACGTTCCATGCCACCACGATCCCTATTGATGGGCGATCCGCTCTCTACATGGGCGTGACGTTGGGAGCGTATCTGCCGACGAGATTCTCGTGGCCGCTGCTGCGTGCTCCACTGCTATATAAACCCCCATCACAGAGGGGTCAAGTAAGCGATTCTTTACACTTTTACGCCTTTACTCTGCTCGGATCTCACCACTAACTTGAGCGTCGGAGGGTCCTTGGTGGTACCAAACCACCCCGGGACTTCTTTGCAGGTACTCGGCGACAACTCCCTCACCTCACCTCTTCCTCCAAAAACCCATTAAGATCCACACACAACGAAGGATAACCAGCTAAGTTCACCGCGAGATCAACAGAAGACAACATCTGACGGAGGCCCGAAAAGGAGCCCCATCAGTTGGCGCTGTCTGTGGGAACAGTAACTCCACAAAATACAAAGTTGGCATTCCGATCTCCGCCCGCATGACAACCGATTCCCCTAAAGATCCGAACGCCCGCTGTCGCCTCCCTCGCAACGGAGACGCGGGCGAACCCTCGCCCAAGGTCGTCGGTCTCCCCGCTGGCTGCCGCCTCACAGGCTCCGGCGGCCGCCCGGGCAAAAGGGCTAGGGGCCGGGAGCCCATCACCTTTGGCGACGAGGATCTCCACGGCATATCTGTGCCCCATAGCGACCCGCTGGTGATCGTAGCACAAATTCACCGATACGAGGTCCACCGAATACTCATCGATTTGGGCAGCTCGGCGGACATCCTCTTCCACGACTGCTTTTTGCGAATGGGGCTGGCCCCGCAGACTTGAGACCGACCTCCCACGTCCTCTCGGGGTTCACCAACCACTCCATCCCGGCACAAGGGGTAGTCACCCTACAGTTCACGATCAGGGAGCCCGGCTGCATGCGCACACTGCCTGTGGACTTCATTGTGGCTAGGGTCCCATCGGCCTACAACGTCCTCCTCGGCCGGCCGACGCTGAACTCCCTCCAGGCCCAGATCTCGACATACCACCTGGCGATAAAATTCCCCCTCGATCAGGGTGGGGTGGGCCGGGCATACGGGAGCCAGCGAGTCGCGGAGGTAGGCCTGACAGAGGCATCTTCCCCCGAGCAGCACTCTGATAGCGCCGACGCATGCGGCGACATTAAGGGGTCCCCGGACACCCGGGACGAGCGGAAGGAGGTCCGTGGAGCACCGGTCGAGCCTCTGACCGAGGTGCCCTTAGCGAAAGGAGACCCAGGAAAGACCGTCCAGGTCGGGTCACTCCTGACGGGAATTCAGCGGGATGACCTGACCGAGTTCCTCCGAAGCAATTCCAACGTCTTCGCCTGGGCACCGGCAGACATGCCTGGGATCGACCCCAAAATCATCTCCCACAAGCTCGGAGTTGATCCTACGGCCCGACCCGTCAGGCAGAAGAAAAGAAGTTTCGCCCCGGTCAAACAGAAGGCCATCGAAGAGGAAGTTGACCGGCTCCTCGCCGCTAACTTCATCAGGAATGTGCCCTAGTCGGAGTGGCTGGCAAACGTGGTCCTGGTCAAGAAGTCGAGTGGGAAGTGGCGTATGTGCGTCGACTTCACCGACCTCAACAAGGCCTGCCCCAAGGACAACTTCCCGCTCCCCCGCATAGACCAGCTCGTCGACAGCTCGGCTGGGCACGAACTTCTGAGCTTCATGGACGCTTTCTCCGGCTATAACCAAATCCGCATGAATCCTGACGACGAAGATATGACCGCATTCACAACGGACCGGGGGGTGTGCTGCTACAGAGTGATGCCCTTCGGCCTCAAGAATGTCGGGGCCACATACCAGAGGCTGGTCAACCGCATGTTCAAGCCACAGATCGGCAGGAACATGGAAGTCTACGTTGACGACATGCTCGTCAAGTCCGTCTCGTCGGCCGACCATGTCAAGGACCTGGGCGAGGCGTTTAGGGTGCTCCGCAAATTCAACATGAAGCTGAACCCCACCAAGTGTGCGTTCGGAGTCACCGGAGGGAAATTTCTCGGGTTCATGGTCACTCACCGCGGAATTGAAACTAACCCAGAGAAGATCGACGCCATCCTGAGCATGACGGCACCCAAGACCAACGTCGAGATCATGCGGCTCACAGGGCGAGTCGCCGCTCTGAGCCATTTCATGTCTAGGTCGGGGGAGAAATGCCTCCCGTTCTTCAAGGCGCTGAGAAAAATTCTGAGGTTCGAGTGGTCGGAAGATTGCCAAGCCGCCTTCGACCAGCTGAAGAGGCACCTAGCAACGCCGCCCCTGCTCACCCGGCCCGTGGAAGAGGATGAGCTGTCGCTGTACCTGGCAGTATCCGACCAAGCAGCAGACTCGGTGCTCGTCCGAGATGCAGAGGGGGCACAGAAGCCAGTGTACTATGTGAGCCATGTGTTCAAGGACGCGGAGACGAGATACCCGCCATAGAGAAGATTGTCCTGGCCCTCGTAGTAACCTTACGGAAACTGCGGCACTACTTCCAAGCACACACAATCATCGTCCTCACTGAGCTCCCGTTGGGGGCTATCCTGGCATCGCCGGAATCCTCTGGCCGTCTAGAGAAATGGAGATGGGAGCTATCTCAATTCGATATAAGGTATCGCCCGAGGCAAGCCATCAAGGCGCAGGCCCTGGCCGATTTCATCGTCGAATGCACCATCCCTAGCAGGAAGCCGGATTCCGCGCCGCCCCTCACAGCCCGGCATCCTGTACAGGAAGGCCCTAGCTCAACTCCGGAGTGGGTCATCTACGTCGACGGGTCTTCCACCGAGGAAGGCTGCGGGGCCGGCCTCATTATCCGGGGCCCAAACGAAGCCGAGATGGAGTATTCCTTGAGGCTCGGTTTCAAAGTATCGAACAACGCGGCGGAGTACGAAGCCCTCCTAGCCGGATTGTGCATGGCCATCGGGCTGGGACTGAAGATCATCCGGGTCTGCAGTGACTCAGCCCTAGTTGTCGGCCAAGTGACCGGCCGCTTCGAGGCTCGAGAGCCCCTAATGATGAAGTACCTAGACGAGGTGAGGAAGCTCCGAAAAAACTTCGATGAAGTCCAGGTGGAACAAATACCCAGGCAAATGAATGCTCAAGCAGACGCCCTGAGCAAGCTGGCTTCATCGTACTCGGCCAACAACAGGCGGTCGATACTCTTCGAAACCTTGACCCAACCCAGCGTGGGAGACGAAGCTGCGACACTTCAAGTGTACACAACGCAGGAGAACGACCGGGATTGGAGGAAGCCCCTCGTGGAATTCCTAAAGGACGGCACGCTCCCGGAAGACAGAGCAGCCGCCCGCCGCCTCCAGGCCAGAGCCACCCGCTTCGTCTGGAGCAACGGGAACTTCTACAAGAAGGCCTTCACCCAGCCCCTGCTCCGGTGCGTTGATCCCCACGAGGCCGACTACGTCCTGCGGGAAATCCATGAAGGGGTGGACGGCGCACACCAGGGGGCTCGAACCTTGACCCAAAAGACACTACTCCAGGAGTACTACTAGCCCACCATGCACGAGGACGCCCTGAAGCTGGTCAGGAGGTGCAAGAGCTGCCAACTCCACGGTAGTATTCCCCACCTCCCGGCTACCGAGCTAACTGCCCTGACGTCCCCGTGGCCATTCGCCCAGTGGGGATTGGATATGATCGGCCAGTTCCCTACCAGAACTGGCGGACATAAATACGTCCTCGTCGCGGTGGACTACTTCACCAAGTGGATCGAGGCCGTTCCCATCAGGAAACCGAACGCCGCCACAACCATCAAGTTCCTTCAAAACAACCTGATACACCGGTTCGAGATCCCGAGGTGCATCATCACCGACCACGGGACGAACTTTGAGAACGAAAAAGTAAGGGACTTCTGCAAAGAATACCATAGCCTCATGAAGTTCGCCGCGGTCGCGCATCCCCAATGTAACGGGCAGGCCGAGGTCACTAACCGAGACGTCCTCCGGGGTCTCCGAACCCGCCTGGAAGGGAGACAAGGCAGTTAGGTCGAGGAGCTACCCCGGGTCTTATGGGCCCTGCGCACGTCAAAAAAGACTCCTACCGGGGAGACCCCTTTCAGCCTCTGCTACGGGACCAAAGCGATGGTCCCAGCGGAGATCGGGCTACCCAGTCACCGAGTCGAGCACTTCGACGATGAAGCAAACACCATGGCACTACGAACCAACCTCGACATACTATTTGAGAAAAGGGATCGGGCCCAGATCAGAGCCGCCGCCTATCAATAGTAGACGGCCCGATACTACAACGCTCGGGTAAAATACCGCTCCTTCAAGACCGGGGATCTAGTCCTGCGGCGGAATGAATTCATCGACCAAGGCAGGCTTCAAATTCATCGACCAAGGCAGGCTTCACAAGTTCTCCCCAAAGTAGGAAGGTACTTTCCTCATCTCCGAAACGCTCCCCGGCGGAGCCTACCGCCTACAGGACGCGGACGGACAGAAGCTCCCTCGGTCTTACAGCGCCGAGAAGCTCAAGCTATACCAATGAAGTCAAAGCTAGCGAAGCGTCGCACCCCAACTACCGCTCCAGATTTCCCTTTAACAAGATGGTGTAAAGCGTTGTCTAGGATTCCTACCCATACGAATAAAGAAACTTCGAATCTTTTTCCCCGGTAGAGTTCCCCGTGTACAACAAAGAAGCCCTCCCAGAGGCGGTCGAGCCCGAGGTTCCCTCGCTCGGCTATCCCCTGCGGGCAGCTTCCCTGCCTCAACGCCGGGGATCAAAAAGCCCTCCCAGAGGTAGTCGAGCCCGAGATTCCCTCGCTCGGCTATCCCCAGCGGGCAGCTTCCCTGCCACAACGCCAGGGATCAAAAAGTCCTCTCAGAGGCAGTCGAGCCCGAGGTTCCCTCACTCGGCTATCCCCAGCGGGCAGCTTCCCTGCCACAACGCCGGGGATCAAAAAGCCCTCCCAGAGGCAGTCGAGCCCGAGATTCCCTCGCTCGGCTATCCCCAGCGGGCAGCTTCCCTGCCACAACGCCAGGGATCAAAAATTCCTCTCAGAGGCAGTCGAGCCCGAGGTTCCCTCGCTCAACTATCGCCAGCGGGCGGCTTCCCTGCCACAACGTCAGGGATCAAAAAGCCCTCTCAGAGGCAGTCGAGCCCGAGGTTCCCTCGCTCGGCTATCTTTCAGGACAAAAGCCCTCGCCAAGAGGCACCGGGCAGTAACCCTGCCCGGCCAAGGGTCCTTGGTAGGCTTCTTACAGCCTTATAGCTCTTCCCGCGCCAAGGACTAAAGTCCTCCCAGAGGCAGTCAGGTCCTTGCTCGGCTATCCCCAGCTGGTACCTTCCTACCATAACCGACAGGGATCAAAGTCCTCGCCAAGAGGCACTGGGCAGTAACCATGCTCGGTCCCCGTCCTGAAGGATCAAATCCCTCGCAAGAGGCAACCGAGCAGCTACCCTGCTCGGTCTACTCCGGCCGGTAGCTCCCTACCCTGTACGCTAGGGATCAAAGGCCCTCACAAGAGGCACCAGAGTGGCTACCCCGCTCATTCGTCCTGGGCCGGTAGTTGCCTACCCACGACACCAGAGATCAAAGCTTTCACCAAGAGGCAACCGCGCATCCTCACTGCCCGGTCATTCCTAGTGGGCTTCCGCAGCCCTTCCCGCGCTAAGGCCCAAAGTCCTCCCAAAGGTGGCCGAGCCCTTGCTCGGCTACCCCCGGCTGATAGCTTCCTACCACAACCGACAAGGATCAAAACCCTCGCAAGAGGCAACCAAACGGCCACCCTGCTCGATCAAGCCCGGCCGGTAGCCCTGTGGCCATACATGAGGATCCGAGACACCCGGAAAGACGACAGGTTCATCCAAGTCTGAACGATCTCCCATCGACCTAGGGGGCCGTACATGAGGATACCTCCACGGCAGCGCTTGATACACTCGCCGGCTGGTGATTGGAGTCAACTCGACAGGAGATCGCCGGACAAATGGCCATCAAGGCGCAGGCCCTGGCCGATTTCATCGTTGAATGCACCATCCCTAGCAGGAAGAAACATGACAATACAAGCGAGGATATCCTACGAATGTCCTTCACACACAAAAGACAAAATACAAACCGACGAATCAAGGGTTTTTCTTTTATTGCCAAAATCAAGGTCTTTACAAAGGGTACTCTGGGGCCCCCCAGCCCTACAAACTGCCCGGAGGCTTACTTTGGCCACTTCATCGTCGGCGTCACGGCCCAAGGCCCTACCACCGGAGACTTTGCCACCAGGGGCGCGCCCTGCTTCCCTCGTCATCTCTCGCCGGAGGCCTCGTCGCCGGAAGTGGAACCCGAGCACGGAGTTCACCATCGTCGAACTCGGGAAGCTGTTCCTTCACGGCGTCCAAAGCCTTGTTCCACGCGACGGCAGAATACTCCCCGAACTCGGCGTAAAACTGCTCTGATGCCTTATACTCGGCCATGGCTTTCTTAGCCCGAGCCTCGGCAACTTGGGCCTTCAGTAACGCCGCCTCGGTATCTCCCCTGCTGGCGTTCCTCTTTTTTTCCAGCGCCGCAAAGCGTTCGGCCATATCCGCCAGCTTCCTATCGGCAATCCGGAGAGACGCGTTCAGACGACGAAGGGCGCCCCGAGTCGCCGAGTTGGCAAGCTCCGCAGCCTCCGCCCGGCCAGCCACAACGTCAGCCTTTTCCCTCTCCTGGCGCAGGTCGCGTTGCAAAATCTCGACCTCCGAAGGGAACGCCTCCACTGGCCTCGGGGCGTGGAACGCCCCCTCGGCCTCCATGCGAGTGGCAAGGGCGCAGTGTTGAAGAACCTGACAGAAAGCCGATGAGAAACCAGGAAGCACCCGAACCAAGGGAAGGCATACCAAGGAAAATACGCGTGGAGGGATCCGTACCTGGACCGCCCCTTGGGCCATGGCCTCCAATTGATCCCTCAAGGAGCCACACGGAAGCTTTCCCCAAGCCGACTCCTCCATCCCGGCGAGCAGGCCAGTGGCGACAGAAAGCCCAGACGGAACCATGAAGACGGAGCCCCCTTCCTGCACGGGAATCCCTTCAGGGGCCTTCGACGACGGCGCGCGAGAAACCGTCCTCTTCCTCTTGAGAAGGGGCCTGCCCTCGCCCTTCCTCCCGTCCCCAGTCTGGGACTCGGGTAACTGCTGACGACTCTGGCCGCCGCCAAAGAAACCACCAGATGCCGTCGACGAAATGGACGGCCCTGCCGCCGGCAAAGAATCCGGCGGAGGGCGCGAGTTGGTCGGGGGCTCGGCTACGCCACTAGCTTCCTCCCGGCGCGGGCCACCCGAAGAGTGGGAGCGAACCATGTATCCCGAAGGAAGAAGAACGCCGAGCGGCAGCGACTCAAGGAAGAAGGGAAATGAAAGGTTGGGGGCCCTGAGGCGGGCCCCGCCCCCGTTTTATCACCACGTACGGCCGCATCCAACGGCACCCGTCACCTCCCGCCGAAACGACTCCTCACACCCAGCGGCTCCAATCACTCCACGTGTCGGTCCTGCACTGGACTGCATCCAATCAGGCGCTGTAGGCCCGCATACGTCGTACCGGCCAGTCATCCTTTGACGCGTGGACCATTGCTTCAGTTACATAGCGCACAAACCGGCGCACCTTCTTTAAATGCAAAGATCTCGCCCTGATTCGCTAGCGAAAAAGACAACCGACGGCCCGAGGACTCGTCCCGACGAAACCCTGGAAGGGATCTCACCTCGGGCGGCCCGGCAGTCCACTCCTAACCCGACCACTATCTGGTCGGGACAGGAGTGGGGGGCTAATGATGATGCTCAATATTGGTGGTCTACAGGATCATGACACGTGGCAGGTGACGTGTCCCAGAACTCAGAAGAAAGGGCCCGCAGGGGCCGATCAGGCCACCCCGCGCCCGACCAGCAAGCACAAGCTGGCCCCCTCGGGGCCCCTGCAAATTGGCCTCCTCGGCCTCTCAGCTCGCCTCCGAGCTTCCGCCGAGGACGTCTTCCTCGGCCCTCCGACCTACTCCCAGGCGTAACTGTCGCTCCGCGAATCTCGCCATGCGCGGATTTTACGCCAGTAACGTCCCACGTTCCACACCACCACGATCCCTATTGATGGGCGATCCGCTCTCTACGCGGGCGTGACGTCGGGAGCGTAACTGCCGACGAGATTCTCGCGCCCGCTGCTGCGTGCTCCACCACTATATAAACCCCCATCACAGAGGGGTCAAGTAAGCGATTCTTTACACTTTTACGCCGTTACTCTGCTCGGATCTCACCATTAACTTGAGCATCGGAGGGTCCTTGGTGGTACCAAACCACCCGGGGACTTCTTTGCAGGTACTCGGCGACAACTCCCCCACCTCAGCTCTTCCTCCAAAAACCCATTGAGATCCACACGCAACGAAGGATAACCAGCTAAGTTTACCGCGAGATCAACGGAAGACAACATCTGACGGAGGCCCGAAAAGGAGCCCCATCAATCAGAGATCAAGTTGCCAAGCAGCAATAGCTAGCAAAGCATCTTTTTTGAAGCAAAGGAACGAGAAAAAAACATGGGGCAAGGTCAAATATAGATTTCATGCGGGAATTGGAAAACCTCAATATGAGGGGTTTCAGATTTTGGGATGGTTCTTTTCGTCGTTCAACTGATCCCCTTTTCTTTCATCTATGGCTTCAATAAGCCTAGAATATTTGAAGGAAGATTATAAGAAATTAAATAATACTTAACAAATTTTAAAGTTAAACCAAAATAAAAGCAGGCATCATAAAAATTAGTTAAGTTAATTAAGTTTTATATAAATATATAAATTACATTATTCATCGTCCGTAGCACACGCGATGGTCCAATAGAAATAAATATGGATAAAGATAAAAGCTAAAAGGGAAAGGCTAAAATTATTGTTTTGACTTGCAAAATATTTTTTAACCAAGCTAATTTTGTATTAGAGTAATAGATAGTTAAAAATAAAGCTGAAACATCTAAAGGGATTAAAAAACATCACTAATGGTAAACTCAAAAACATACTGCTTATATACTGAAATCATTAAATATGAAATTAAATATGAAATTGTTATTGTGTTCATACTGAAATGAAAGGGGACAAAACATAAAATTTGACATCTAATTCTTTGAAAAGAGATAACAGGATCACATAAATTTCAAGATGCAAAAGACGATTAATTTCGATTCCCGATTGTATATCGAATCTTCAAAACTATTATAAAAATATGGGAAATTTCACCATAACAACCATATACTATAGCATATTTTTCCACAACCATCCTGACGAAATTTCCCGGTACAGAAATCCCCTAAACTTTCTTCCGTTAAACCTGGCTCCTCCAGCTACCCCCGCCGTTAGATTTCCAATTTTTTAAGTTATTTTACATCCCTTATGTGACTTTTTACTTTTTTAATCCCCCAAGTGCCCTTTCTTCCCCGTTTTAACACATCTTCTCTTAACCCTCAACCCCATAATTTCTAGGGTTTGATTGTTCATGGTCAACAAAGAAAGCGAAAAGATCGCTATCCATTGCTCCATTACCGCCACCAAGCTTCTCGAAACTCAAGATATGTAGCACCATCATCACCACCCTCTCCTCGTTGCCCACTCCGATATGGACACCATCTCCCTCATGTGTCGCCGCCTCCATCATATGCTCGTCTTCTCCGACGAACTCTCCTCACTGTCCACTTCCCGCTGTGCACTCCAATGTAGACACCATCTCTCTAACATGCCATCGCCTCAACGTGATTACATCTCAATTCAACAACTGGGTTATCAATTATCAATTAAATGATTTCATCCCGATAATCTGATCAATTATTCATGCTTACTTTTCCTTCTTCTTATTGCGTGATTTCATTCCTATTCAAGGGGGGTTTTTTTTTTAAATAACCAATTCAAGTGGGTTATCAAAGCTTTGTTGAATGATATTTGGAATGTGTTTATATAAATGAATGAATAATAATGATGTTGTATGTTGTAATAAATTTTTATGTTAATGAATGGTGCTTGGGATTTGTTTGTATAAATACTTGAATGATGATGATATCGTTTATATTGTGTTTATATTAATGTTATTTTAGATGATGTTTGGAATATGAATTGTGATTTGTAAATCTGAATTGATGGCTACAACGCGGGGCCCACAGAGGCAGCGGCGATGACGATGATCAGAAGCAAAAGATGAGGATCGGCATGAATCCACCATCAGAGGCGACAATCCCATGAGCTCCGGAAACGGCGATGCGGTACTCGACGTCTACGACGACTCGTGTCCTTATTTTGAGGAAGGCAATATCTTGAATCAAGATCCCACCCATCAAACCGAGGAGGCCACCATCGAGATCCCTTACGTTGGCGACAAGGAAAGTGATCGATCCTTCCGTTTGATTTCAAATTTGGATGCTTTTTATGGTGATGTTACTTTAAATGGATATCATGACGTGGTTTTTTCATTGATTTTAGGAGTTGGGTTACTACTGCAAAATGAAAGAAATTATATTAAGATCCGATAATGGAATGCATTTGGATACTCGATATAATTTAGCTTAATCAATCTTCAATATAAACAGTAAACAACTCAAAAAAATCTCCCTCTCTCAAGCATATATACAAACACTTTACAAGCACTCATTATCTCCAAAATTTATACAAACACATTCCAAACATTAATACAAACACATTTCAAGCACCATTAAATATATTCTAACAAGAAATAACTCAAAAAAAATCTCTCGTTCTCGGTCTCCTCCCCTTCCTCTCAAGCATTTACACACAAATTCTAAGCACCATTGTCTCCATCCTTTCCACTTCTTCAACTCACTCACTGGTTCTAGTGAACAATTACAGACAACTGCTCATATCAACAAACGAGACATCAAGTTCGAATAACAGTCAAGGTTCATTCTTAACAGCTAGAGAACGTCCACATTACGGCAGGACCGAACCGATAATGCGATAACGTTCAAGTTCGAATAACAGTCAAGGTTCATTCTTAACAGCTAGAGAACGTCCACATTACGGCAGGACCGAACCGATAATGCGATAACGTGACGGTAGACGGCAGGAGATAGCGCCACGTGGTCGCCTGGAAGTATCTTGAAGAGATCAAGCATGGAGTTAGGATAAGGAATAAGGTTGATTGAGGAGAGAGTGACGGCTGGGGTTTGGCTCTCTAAATCATTGCAAGACAACAAACTCATTCTTTGCTTGCAATAAACTCATTCTTTGACGAAGAACTCAGAAAACAAGAAAACTTCAAAAAATGGAGGGGAAAGAACCCCCGCAAAGAAAAAGCTTAAGTATGGTCTCTTTCTTCTTTCTTTCAAAATGGGGTTACAAACTTCTAATTTAGTGAATATGAAGGGTAATTTAATCATTTAACAAGAGATTTAACAGCAGGAGGTCTAGTGGCTTTTTGTGCAGGAAAAACACGCAAGGACGGTTTTAGGAGCACATGATACAGTAGAGGATGGTTTTGATAAATTTCCCCAAAAATATTAATCAAAAGAATACATAAATGCAAGTTCAAACATCCAGAACGGTTCCAACCCGGACTCATTACGAAACAATATGGCCTCCACCAAAACTACACGACACTAGAAGACACGGCAATAAACAGAGAACAGCAACAGAATATTAAAAGCGTATCAATAATTTCATGTCCAAAGCACCATAAACAAAGACTAGACTGTCAAAATTTTAAACAAAATACGGACATCGAAATTTAATCTTACTAAAGATAGTCTCAAGATATAACATAAAAGAAATGCAAGCGAGGACACTTCTTCATTTGAGGGGAATAAACCTGGAAGAGTGAGTAGCACCAATACCAGGCCTACCGTGCTTCACAGGCTTGTAGGAGATGGAGAACTCGGCAAGGTAGTGACCAATCATCTCCGGCTTGATTTCAACCTGGTTGAAGGTCTTACCGTTGTAAACGCCAATGATGCTCCCAATCATCTCGGGGACTATGATCATGTTGCGGAGGTGAGTCCTCACCGGCTCTGGCTTCTCGCCTGGGGGTGCATCCTTTTTCTGTTTCAGGCGAAAAAATAATAAATGCAATGTTACATGGATAATGAAACATCACAAGTACATGTTGATTAAGAAAATTTAATCTCATGCGGTAGCATTTCAGAAGCACACATAAATGAAAGAAATGAATTTTTTGTTGGCAGCCTAAGAGAAACATCCATCTTTAAAGAAGATATATCATCTCCACATCCAATCATATAGATATTTTTTTTTCAACAGCTCAAACAGAAAAATGAGCAACACTTTAAATTATGCAAGTACAGTCTTCAACATTTCACAACAAATTAGCGCAAGCTTACCTATATGCTAATAAATTCAAAAGAACCAAAAAATTATATAGTCTGAACAAGTGAAACCTCTTCAAGTGCAATTAAAACCTAGCATGATTAGACAATACCAATGGTTTTTGTAACATGAAATCTTACATGAGAATAAAGGGTTACAATCATTTTATTATAAAGCTCTAGGTTGCCGTATCCGTGTCCGACACTTGCACGATGAATATCGAATGCGTTGTATATATGTCATATGCGTTTAGTATGTATTCTATGTGTCATATGCGTATAAACATTTGTAGTATGTTATCCGCGTATAGCATGTTAAGCTTGTTAAATTTTCCTCGTTTAATGTCGTTATAATAGTTTGGTGTCTTATTTATCTTTATAAGATTATATATATAGCCGTGTCCTCATATCCTATACTTGTATACTATATTTTGGGATTTTCCCGTGTGGTCGTACTGCATCGTGTCGTATCCGTGTCTCCGTATTCGTGTCCATGCAACCTTGATAAGGCTCAATCGTGGCTGTTAATTAAAACTAAAAGGTACAACTTGGTCGATAAACAAATAGCCTAGATTGACCAACAGATTATATAATTAAATCATCAACATTCTCTCGCAATTTGGTAGTAGATAACAAAAAATCATGTAGCTAGAACGTTGTGCCTTGCTTGAATCATAAAAAGACCTTGATCATCAGTTGCTTCCGCAGCAAGCACAGCACATAAATGAGCACAACATGGACAAGCAAAATTGGGATAGCCATTAAGGGGCTGGAAGAATGAGCTAGAATGAAGAAGAATGAAAGAAGAGGCAAGGGTCTCTATTATACCGATGAGTGGCGACCAAATGGGCTTGCAATTGATTTTCATTGCAATTCAAGTACATAAAAAAGGTTGAAGTGAACTTGGCCAATTGTTATAGCAAGGAGTAGGTTTATGGTTTTGCTTTAGTTGCACAGATGCATGAAACAAATAGAGACCTAATGGGAGTTTCATGCTGTTGGATATTACTACTACATGCAAATATACAGTACTGGTACTAGTTATAAATAAGGTAAATCGCCAATCAGGGTCTTGTACTTCGAATAAGGGGGAAGGGGGGAAGGGGGGGGGAGAAAGGTGCAAAGAAAGTGACCAGGTTCAAATTTAAGCCGCTGTTACTGGGAGAATACAATCGAATGCTGTGATCAATGGATGCGTTAAACAAAAAGATAAACCACCAAATTGCACGCATTGATTTGGAATGTGATGTGGCATTGGCATTCACATCCCTATCCCCTGCAGCTATTCTAGGTGATGACATCTTGATTCAACCTATTTAGCTTCTGAATATTTATATCGTCATGAATGCATTACAACCAAAGCAATTTACTAACAATAGATTTTAATAATCACTGTGGAAAAAATAGCTCCAATGACAACTTATAGCTCCAATGTAGTAAATCACTAATTTGATTACCATGAGGGGCAACTCCATAAAACAAGCATCATAATCAGAAGTTCTAAAGCGCTGTCCATCTTCCAACCAATCATCAAAGACAAAAATAGAACAATGTAAAGAGATATGGGCAACCTTCCTCCGCCACTTGAAGCAAAAAAGAAAATCAAAAGAGAAATCTTCAAATCTCTAATATTCTGTGATACTTGAGCCCCCCCCCCCCCAAAAAAAAAAAGAAGGAAAAGAATTATGGCAGGAACTAATCTTTCAGTAGCCCTCCCAAAATTTCTAAAATCTGTCCCTGCCAGTAATATAACTGCCTAATGTAGTTATTATTTGAAAAAAGGGCTAGTTGTACATACCCCTAAACTATGTAGGATTGAGCACTTATAATCCCCTAAACTATTATAATAAACACTTGTACCCCATATGCTTCATAGATAATTTCCTAATACCCATTTTACCACTTTCTTCTTTTCTACTCTTAAAAGACAAATCTTTAATCTTAAAATAGCAATATTTTATAGCCCTAATCTAAAAGCTTGATTTTGTCTTTTCTTCCATCACATCTCCAAACATTTTTTCATTATCTCAAATGTATTTAAGTTTTTAATACTAATCTAAAAGCTTGATGTTTAAGATATTATCTTCATTAATTTCTGGATGCGGGGAAAAAATTCAAGATGAGTATTTTTCAATTTTATTTTATTATCATTTTCTTTAGTTGATTTTGATAAGATTTTCTTTTTATTAGATTATTAGGGTTATGAGTTCTTCATACTTGAAGAGGAAGAGGAAAGGGATATAATGGGAATTAGAAAAACATTTTTTCAATCAGAGGGGGTAAAAGCGCTTATTATGATATTTCATGAGGATATAAGTGCTAAACCCCCCTCATAGTGTGTATCCGAAATTAACCATTAAAAATGCCTAAAAATTATAGTTATAGCTTCTTTGATATCCTTTCTATTGACCGTCTTAGTAAATGGACAATGAACTTTGAAGTAAATCATGAGACAAGTGTGGGGTTGAAATTTGTCTAGTAAAACTTCCTAACAACAATAGCTATTCCCGCATTCGGTTTAACATATACGAGATTTGGCATTGAAACACTTATCAACAAATGGAAACGTATTAATTTTAATTATTAGAATATGTACAATATATTTTAACTAAGAATCCATATTATGTAAAGCTTCTAATACAAAAATCAATCTTATGAAAATTAAACAATCCAACTGCAATATTCCATTAGATCATTGTTCTCTCTTTGATTCGTTTGATTTTGAAAATGCTCATAAAAAGGATCCTTCACCACTTAATAGAACAAAAAATGCTCACATAATCTCATGAGTATTTCATCTATTCAAACAAATGAAAAGTTGACAACTTTTCCTAATTTCCAAGCTCATTGTTATTGCTAAGTTGCTATGTACTAATAATTTATCCCACAGTTCTATTTCATTTTCTTCAAATTGAAAGATTTTTCATCACACACATCTAGTTGATATTGATCAAAGAATTATTCCTCATCGACGATTTACGCAGGAATAAAAAATATTTTATATAATCATCACGTCATAATATGTTAGGCAAAAATATAAAATGTTGTATATCTTAATCTTACAACTAAATTCTCTTTATAAATTGTTCTTACTGGTGGTTTTACCGCAGTTCATAGAGAAAGATAAGCAGTAAACAACGTCAACATGATTCATTATACTGATCAATGACTTGTATAAGTTATCCTCAACACTAAAACATTGTCTGTTGAAACCTTAGCACCAATGCAAAAATTTCACATGCTTAAATCTTCGGCGCAAAACGCAACCGAGTAATACAAACAACTTATCAGAGAAGCAAGACACTGTAACAATCCCCTAATATTCACTCTTATTAATGTTCATGCACTCAACATCCAATAAAATTCACAAGATTAGACCCAATGAAACAATTTATAAAATGTCATTTGAAAGATTAACGCCGTGGTTATAAAAATCATACCGCCTTCCTCAGCTTCTTGATCAAAGCCATCGGCTTCCGAGTCAATCCCCTCTGGAACCTGTCAAATGAAACCTAGGGATAGGTTTTCGGATCTCAAAACAGAGAATGGATGCAAATCAAATCAAATCCGATACCTTCTGCGAGCGCGAGCAGTGAATAGCTTGACGAGCTCATCAGTGGACATGTCAAGGAGCTGATCGAGATCCACGCCTCTGAAACTGAATTTCCTGAACGTCCTCCTCTTCGGCTGCCCTGTGGCAACATCGGTCTCAACGTCCGCCTGCGACAGCGATCGATCCAAGGAAAAATGTTAGCTTTGACAGGAAAAATGATAGATAAAGATCTTAACTTTGATCGATCTCTCACCATGATTGCGAGAAAAATGTGAAGAACAAAAACCCTAGCAGACGCGAGACGAGAGCGTTGCAAACTTAGGGACCTAGGGTTTGGGAGCTGGCTTATCTTCCTATTTTATATAGTAGAGAAAATGGGCCGGCTCATATGGCATTTTTTATTCAAACCCGATCTGATTATTAAAGAGGCAAATTCTTTTTGAGGAACCCCTTTTCGAATGATAATAGAGGGCATTAAATGTATAAACCGGATAAAGACCTAGATTTACATAACTAGTCATTTGCTAACTAATTACGTTACAATAAATCCAAACCTTTTAATCTATTAGGCTCAAAATTTATTAACCAAATCAATCATATTGTTATCAGGATCCGAATTCTTTAAGAAAAAGCAACCAAGAAAAAATCAACAGGTACGGGATTTTTTGTTTTTTTTTGGAAAATATTGGAGAAATATCAATCAAGGAAAAAAATCATAAAAAAAAGCGGAGAAAAAAATCAAAGGGAGAAGAAAAGCCACATCCTTTCTTGCTTTATTCATTAAATAAATTATTTAATAGAATCATGAGCAAAATATTAAAAACACATTTTTTTGTTAATTGGAAAAATCCATAAGTCATTGTTTCATAAGATCCTAACAATTTCGCACTAAGTATAAAATCAACATCTGATCATTTGGGAGATTCTTGATCTAATCATCCAAAAAGACCAAGGAAATAGAGGGTGATTACAACTGAAGAAAATATACGGAATTGATTTTAGATTAAGGGTTGCCTCTCATCCTCGAAGGGCAAAGAACTAGGGTTTTTGAATTTATGATGCACCTGCGATTTCTATTATCTCCAAAAAAATTTCTCAGTGTTGATTTTTGTCTAGGCTTATTTTTTTTATGATATAGTTCTTCTATTGATTTTTTTCTCTTGTATTTTCCCAAAAAATTTCCCGTTGATTTTTTTCCTACGTTAATTTTTCTAAGAGAAATCAGATCCTGATAACAATACAATTGATTTGGTTAATAAATTTTGAGCCTAATGGATTAAAAGGTTTGGATTTAATTACAAATGTACCATATTACATGTATGCATCTAAGTTGCAAGATATGATTGGTTGCAATCCAATTAGTCAGCAAATGACCAGTTATATAGCAACCACTGTAAAATTTCTTGCCATGAGGAGGTGACTCCCCGTCTGCGGACGGACACCCACTCGTTGTGTCCATTCCTCTTAGTCAAATGCCATCAACTCAATTTATATAGGGATTTAGGAATCAGGTTACTAGCATATTTAATTGAAAAGAATCTTTTTGGCAAAAATGAATCATTACAAGAGTAGAGTATTCTACTTGGATGAAAGCAAATCTCCTCCTCTCATGTTTGATACCCTTGGATAGTTTAATATAACGGTGGAAAATATTAGATGATGTCTTAATCTTTTTTGGGATGTCATCATATATGCATCCAACCTTTGGATATGTCATCACTAATTACCTATATGCATCCAACTTTTGAATTACAAATCCAACGGTATAAAACATAAGAGCAGAAGATTCCCACTCCTAGAAGTAGAATAGTCATGCTCTCATTACAATTCTAAATTCTCGATTCCAAAATTATTTGACACTAACACTAAGGATGTCAATCGGATTAGCTACAGATTGGTTACAAGTGTTACCATATTCAGCAATCATAAACGATACGAATCCAGATACAGATATTTATCGGAAATAAAATTACGATCACTGTTTGGTTAAAATCGGATATTAGATACAAAGGTTAAATGATTATTGGGGAAAATATACTCAATAAAACCAAAAATTGCTATTTTTGATGTCTTGGCCATTGGCGGATACGGATGGTCATCAGAAATGAACACAACTGTCATAAAATTCGGATACTGATACGGAGTCGTCTCGGATCATCTGTATCCGTTTTACATCCCCTAACTAACACCCCTCACCTAAAAACAAAGGAAAGATGATAGAATATTATTTTTTTTGAGATAACAGGTGGGATAAATCAGCCTATCCTCGTAAATGGGAGAACCCATGCTCGACACGGGTTTCCCCCTTGGTCTAATCCTACCCCACCAATGGGCTACTCCAAGCCCCTCACAGGATGACCGAATTTGCTTCCATCACTATCAACTCTCGAAAAGATTTCACAAACATAACATCTCCAATGATTTAACTCCCTTGATATATATATATATATAATATAGAACATTAATGTTGTAATAAATGTTACACAAGCTAAGTCGCATCAAGATCGCAATGGAGAAGGTGACAATGCTTGACACTCTATAATCTTGATTGCCGCCTTCAGGTCTTGTTGAATCACGGCCCTCGACTTGCACATCACCGCAGTCTTCCAAAACGAGTAGGACCCACATTTTGTGTCCGAATTTGGATACAAATCGAATATCGAATGTGCATCCTCATTCAGCTCGCCGACCTTCTGCAGACAACCAATTTCCTCAGGGTCGACCAATAAGTTGTTATCGCCTTCTTTCCATGCAATTAACTGCAGAAAATATAATTTACTTTTATAATGCTGCTTTCATAAATTTTTGGTTCCGATATGCCCTGTTTTTTTGAAAGAAAGTGGGTCTATAGCCTCTTTTAGTCATCTTATGTGAGCCAGATGATACTTCAAATTTTTACTTTCAGAAAAATCCCTAATTTCGTTTGCTATAAATGAATCAGGCTAAATTGCACAAATGTACCAATGAACTTTCATGTTTTTTGCGATTGATACCATGAACTAATTTAATTACAAATAAGTACCATAAATTATCACCCCGATTGCGACGATTACCATTTTACTGCCACGCAAGCAATATTTTGAGTTGTTTTTCCCATTTTACCCTTATAAGATTTCTAAGTCAACTTTCTAACCTTCAATTTCAAAAACAGAAAGAAACGGAAAAAGAAATAGAAATAGAAAGAAACAAAGGATTCGGATGCAAACCAAGGTTCATGGTATCTATTTGCAATTATTAAAGTTCATGCTATCAATCGCAAAAGACATGAAAGTTCATGGATACATTGTGCGATTTATAGCCAATAAATTAATTGCCCTTGCTTGGTAAATGCAAAAAATGGCGTTCTTAAATTGAAAGTTCAGGTACTAAGTAGCATGTTGCTAAGTTTAGGGTACTTGTTCCTACTGTGAATAGTTCAAGGTGTTTTCTGAAGAATGCTGAATTGTTAAGGTGCTTTGTGAAATCTAGCCATTTTTCTGCACAGAACCCCTTCAAATATCACAAATGCAGATTAAAAAAAATAGATTTTGCATACAACCTTTGAATGATTTGATTAACTTGAAATATTTTTATATAAAAAAATGTAGTTATTCTAAAAGTTGTTAATGCAAACTTCTGTTGTTGTGTGTGCCACAAAACTCACAAACCTTGGGAGCTCCCATTGAAGTTGTGCAGTATATTCTAGCATTGTCTACTAGCCTGCAGTACTTAGGGAAAGCAGTTGCAAATCTCTTGTGGGATTTCAGTTGAGAATTCACTCTCACTGCTCTTTTCATTATTATAGCCCTCCTGCAATTACCGAAAACAGATAGGATGAGGAAACAGATTTCTTAAGAATAATACATAGCACAAATAATGATCTTTAAAAAGTGAGAGAGAATCGAAAAATTAGGTTCCTATTGGTTAACTTGAATTTATAACTCATTCCAGGCGTTTATCTATAACAATTTCTTTATAAAAAGATACAATGTTTTCTAGGCGTGTGTTAACCACCTATTTACCTAAAAGCTTCAAATATTTGGTCGTGGGAACAATATATATCCAGCTAACAAAACACTTGACAGTGTGCTTCCGTGAATGGCGTGGCTCGGTCCAAGACAATAAGCATACTAGATATTGCACATTCGGTGCTGAAAGTGCATCATGTCAAAATCAAAGGAAAAAATTAGTAAATAATGTGCTCCAATCCTAATTCTTATCAGTGACTAAGGCCGAAAAAGATTGGTCTGAGGTAGACCCTGCCCTAAAGTGGCTTTAATGGGCTATATTCTACATGACATTTTCTTTCACAAGACCCATCATCAACAATGGCAGACAACAAAATCAAGTCCAATCTTATCAGGAATATGTTGAGCACATATACATTCATACGAACTTTGATCAAATACGCATCATAACTCTTTTCAGGTCACGTATGTTCAAGTATACATATACAGTTGGTACCTGATTCCTCTGACAACCGCAACATAGGCATCACACACAACTCCAACTAGCTCTATCCTGTAAGGCTTCCTATTTATCGACTCACTGCTCTTGTTCTCATCATCATCTTCAACTTGCTCCCAATAATTTTCAACAACCGTTCCATCATCATCAACTTTATAGCCGATCCCCATTCGATATTTGTAACGATGTACGGCCCTAGCCATGGCGATGGTCTGCTCAACGAATGGTTCCCATGATAAAGTGCCGTCCATTATCACGTCTCGGCCTTCGTTGAGTGCAGTTACTAAGAGGGAAGAAGCTGCATTTGTCGATGACTGATGCACCTGTATTTGGACATATTCAAGGATTAGTTATCTGGCATACTCACAGCAGTATTCACATGTTGCTAACTTTATTAATCTTTGGCTAAGAAGAAATTTAGTATACTAGTTAATGAATAGTGACAAAGCAGATATTGATTAGTATTCACATGGTCCAAAGGATTGGTAAGAACAGAGTTTATTTTATTTTTCATTTGGTATGCAAGCAAGCAAACAATTTATTGGTGACATCAAAGTACTAACATATATTATCTTATTATAATATCCTTTCATTTATTTGCAATTTTTTTATGTCTGGAGACTGCAATCCCTATCCCAATTCCTAGAACTATATTTATATTAATGAAATGATATTTCATTAAATATCATCTTCTACCAGCTCAAAACTTATTATCTTAATCGTTGTAGAGACGTAATATTAGCAAGGACAAAACTTGATATCTTATTTCATTAATTTTCTAGAATTAGATCACGCAAATATTGGTTCGCACTAGATTATTAGTTTATTGCCAATCATTCACAGGAAATTGGTCAACTGGCTAGCTCTAAAATGTACATTCAAGAAGACACATGACCCGGCGCGTGCACGTGCGCAGATGGGGGGTTTGATGTCTAGGCAAATGTTATCGTCTGCTTGTCAACAAGGCATATTACTACAATGCATAGAGGGCCTAGTTATATATTGTTGCAAAGACTTGGAAGGCGCTGTAGTCGATTATCAATATTTAAGAGGACTGGCACGACAAACTTGGCAGTGAGCTTAATATTTGGGTGTAAACGGCACCTACGATGTCACCGTAGGGTGATAATCAACTTACATGCAACTTATTAACATAACTATGAACGGGTAATAAGATTTACACCATAAACCTTATACTATATGAACTTGAAATTTTAGTCTGAAATTGAAGCGCACCAGTTCAGCAGTTTGGAGCATGTCATTGTGATGGCCCCTGGAGCTGAGGGCTCTATAGATTACATCCGTCTCCTTGAAAGCGTCTGCTTCAATCACGACTGCATTTTTTGCAGCTTCTGACCAAAAAGCGCTACCACACGAAACAAGCAACAATAAGTACTCAATCAGTCCAAGGGTTGGGCTATTTGTCAGGGCGTGAGAATTATGACAAAAAGGTTTAAAGTTCAAGACAAGCAACAAACACAAGAGTTGAGGAGACGGTCTCTATTATTATAGAGGGAAGGGGGCGGGTTCCACATGGGTCCAATCCTATACCACAAATAACTAAAAAGAGAGAGTGCTCAATTAAGAACGTAAATGAATACCAATTCTCTTTAGAGCAATAAATTCTTACTCTTTTAGTATGTCTTTGAGCACGGTACTCTTGCCGGCTCCCATACCACCACCCATGAAAAGGAGGACAGGGCTTCTGTCACAGTGTGCAGCAGGAACCATAGTGTCATTCGCGTGGGATTCTTCATGAGATCGTAGGCCAATTGCCTTCAATTCCTCCACCAATGTAGAGAACACTCTTGCTACTTTTAAGTCCCTCGTTACCCTGTCAAATCTTTGTTGCCTGTTTTGAAAATAGACAGTTTCAAAGAGAATAGAATGAGTAAAATTTAATGGTAACTTGGAGTTTGACAGAATGCTGCAGAAGAAAGGCCACAGGTTATCAGAGGATATTTCTCCGAGTAGGAAGGGGGCGAGTGCACTATAACATATATCGATTTTTTCCCTCAATCCTCACAATTTCGCATATTTTTGGCAAGCACTTGGGGACATTAAGCTGGTATCACAGTAATCCGGGTTTAAATCCCACAGGAACGCATTTTCAGCGGATTAATCTTAAAAATATATCACAAGTTTCAACCACGGGAAAGGACAATCTGGTTTTGTGGGGATGTGTTACAATATAAAAATAATTCCCTCAACCCATAACACCGTCCGAATTTCGGTGTAGTGACAAAAACATTAAAAAAAAAGTATCAATTGATAAAATAAAAAATATAAAACAGACTACAGATCACAGCTCGCAGATTAATCCATGTGACAGTTTTCGTAAGATTCAACTAGTATCTGTTTTTCTTCCTAGATATTCCATCCAAACCTTCAAGGAAGCAATCTTACTTTAATGTCCAATAGAAGATTGAGTCCGCTTAGATTAGAAAATATAGGAGTGATCCTCATGCAATTTCCTATTAGCTTTATTTTATTGGCTCAACTTTATCCATTGGTTTAGACGCTTTGCCTACTATGGTATTAATTAAAGAAAACTAGATTGTTATCGGCAGAATCAGCTAATATATTAAGATTATTAAAAACATCCATAAACCAACTCTGATGGTGAAGTTTTGGACAGATAAGTGACATATGCCAATTAATTAGCTTATAAATCAAGTAATAAGTCCTAGTTTTATTATTAGCCGGTCAACAAAAGCACTATGAGGACAAACAAAATTAGCGCACATCGAGTCATAATCAATGGAAAACCAGCCAATCAATGATATATCATCAACAAGAGGGTTAGAATAATTATTCCACCAGCAGGACTAGAACAAGAATTAATCGTTCACCGTCTCAAATTCTATTTGATTCTCAAGTGGTTCAAAATGGCCCTCAAATCTTGGGTGGTGCAACTTCTATTAGTCTCCAACCTTCTACAATTAATATATGAGGGGATAAATCAATAGGGTCGATGAAATAAGTGGAAAAGACCATGTTGATTATAGTCTATTTTTAGGAAATGTTTGAAGAATTATCGATTCTATATATATAGATAGACTCATTAATTAGTTGCACACCTTGTAGCCTCTAACACAATGTTCTTGAGCTTTCTTTTTGGTTTATCCGTATCGGCACTCAAAACCTACAAAAACAATAATCCATCTTCAAAATTCGAACAATTTTTTCCCTATATTTTTATTTACTGATTACCTGAGAAATCATAAGAGAAGCATGAGTCCAATGAAAAGCAAAATACCCAAGTATGCATCTATCCAATTCCTGTATGAGCTTCACATACAAAAATTCGGGATCAGGCTCTTGAGAAACAAAAGCGAAAATATTATCCTCGCATCCTTGTGATTTCTTCAAATAATCAAGTGCCAATTTGTCCAAATGAGGGCACTCGCTTGCATCCCCAAATCCCAATTGCCTAGCTGCAGCAGCCAAAAACAAAAACCATCACCGAAACATCTATATCACCACCAATAAACCCTCAAAATTCGATCTTTTTGGGATGTAATTACCGACGTAGCTTGAGAAATTTTCGAGCTTTTCGATTCTGCCAGAGTCGCTGACGGTGAGCTTTGGGATCGGCGTTGGCTGAAACTTCACTTTCCGCTGCCGCTTCCACCGCAGCCGCAAGTGGAAGGAGGCGGCGGCGGCGGCGGCGGCGGCGGAGAGGACGACGGCGTGGATGAGGAGCCTAGTGATCCCAACTGAAGTTAGAGAGAGGAAGTGGGTGAAAAACATTGAAAAACAGGGCTTAGAGAGATAAAAGTGATACCTTTGTGCATGACGATGACGGTAATGATGGGTTTTAGAAATCGAGATCCAAAGGTTTAGAGCGTTTGTTAGAGAGAGAGAGAGGGAGAGGGTGGCGACATGCAAACAAGTCTATTGGTTTATATAAAAAAAAAAATTGGTGTGGATAAAGGGCAAAATACTCAGCAACCCTCCATTTTCATTCAAGTTTTATTAGCTTTTCATCCTTTTTTAGAAATAAATCAAGATTGCGGTAAACTCTCTCGTCTTCATTACACATACAGTTTACTATTCTCACGTTAACGACTTCAGTGTTCCGTTTATAAATTGATTTATTTTTATTTTCACGATGTCTTGAAAATCGTATTGTTTTTACATCATATTGTAGTAAGTTTTTTTTCTTCTTTTCTCCTAATGGTATTTTGGAAATAAAAAAAGATATAAATGAAATAAGTTAAACGTATTTAAATAGGGAGATGTTGACTTTTGAAATAAATGGAGGTCTAATCGGGTAAAAAACGAGGGAGGTTTCCTACAATTCAGTTGACAAACAATAGTGTTAGGGCGTTGGGTCGGGTCAGGCCTGTCCAATGGGCCGCCCAATTAGGTGGACGGGTCTAAGGGTATATATGCCGTCCCAACCCGGTATGAGAAGCCGAGTTCAAGTCGGACTCGAGCACCATGATGGGATCAGCCTAGGAGGTTGGTCCCGATGGTTCGACCTTATTAAGGAGTTGGTCCCGATGCAATCTCAACCGTCTGTTTACTCCTCTACCTATATAATAAGTAGAGACTAGGGTTTGCACTTGTCACGCTCCAGTGCGGACAGTATTGTCTGCTTTGACCGAAACCGTACAGTTTTTCCCTTTTGGAGTGAAACGGACTCGAGAAGGGGTCACTTCCCAGGAGGTCATCCATCATAGGATTTCTCTAGCCCGAGCACTTCAAACACCGGAGTGCCGGTTCATCCAAAATGCGCATCTGTAATTGAGAATGACATCATTACATTTATAATGTAGTTCGGTCATCTTTCGGAATGTGCTTCAGGGACCCGATCCCATTGTTCCGAAACAACTCCACACTCAGATCATCATGTGTCCGCAACAGACCGCACTGAGTATGGACAGAGCGGATCACCATGATGCCCGAAGACCGTGCTGCTTTAGGGTATTACATTCCCCCCATCTAAAAACAATAGTCCGTTCTCGAACCACAAACCTACTGTAAATCGCCAATTCCGTGTATATATTTTTCCAGATTTTTTATCCTATTTTTTCATTTTATATATACTTTTATTACTTTATTTTAATTTCCTAAATCTAAACTCTAAAACAAAACCCCAAAGCCTACCCATATCGCGACCCGACCCGCTCCCCACTCCCCCTTCTTCTTTTCTTTTCCCGCTTCTTTTCCTCCTTCTCCTTTTTCTTTTCTTTTCCCGCTTCTTTTCCCCGTCTCCTCCTCCTTCGTACCCGCGCCCACCTCCGCGAGACCCATGCCCACCATGCCAACGATCTCCCCACGATCCCCTCCACCAAATCTTCTCCTTCCAACGGCTCCCCCTCTCTCGTCCTCGCCACGAGACCGGTTCTCCCACGTCCTCGCCTCATCCACGTCTCAACCGAGCCCATCTCCCTTCTTTTCCCAGCTTGCTCCTTCTCCCTCGCCATCTTTAACGTTTTGAAAATTCATTTAGGTTAATTGTTCGATAATTAGTAATACAATACGTGTTTTCCGTAAAAACCAAAATATAATTATTTTTCCACATAGACTTAAATATACCTATTTTAACTATGTAATGCTAGTGTCGGTATTTAATTAGTCACTTATTAATTGCTAGTTTACTTAAATATTTTCCTTAATTAATTATTTTTAAATATTATTTTAAGCTTTCACTTATATATTTAATTAGTGTTAATTACAATTAGAATGGGTTAAGTATGCATTAGTGTACCATGACAATTTAATATCTAGTTGTAACATATTCTTTTTAATTGGACTCCAAGGTTCTGGAGAATTCTAGGATTAATTAGAAAAATAAAATAAAATAAAATAATAAATGAAATGAAAGATTAGATGTGTGGTGGGGTGTGTGTGTGTGGAGGGGGGGTTTATAGTTACCTCTCTCTCACTCATCCTCTCTCTCTCACACACTTCGCTCTTTTTTCTCCCCTGCTGGCCGAGACAAGGCAGTAGCCCATCCCTATTTTCACCACCTTATTTACACCTAAAAAATCCTTAAATTTCCATCAAAAATCCATGCAAATTCTCACTAATTTATAGTTAAATCTTCACCCAATATTTCTTGGCCTAAATTAGCTTGGATCTAGGAGCAAGAAAGCATTTTGGGGGGCTAAGTTTGCAAGTTAGATCTCAAAATTCTTGAGGTATAAATCTTAATCTAATGGTTACTTTGTTGGTTAATTACTTTAATCAAACTTATTTAGGTATAAATATGGTTCTAATTGCATGTTTGAGTTTTTAAAGAGAAGGGTTTGACTTCAAGTTAGGCTTTTTATCACTTGATTATGGTAACAATGTGCAGTTTAACATCTAAAGACTTTGCAAAATCCAATCTAATTGTTAATTTGCTAATTGTTACTTTTAAATTGTCCAAATTAAATATTCTTGCAAACTAATTTCATGATTAGAGTGTAAATAGGTGAGATTAAAATTTAGTAATAATTGTGTGGCCTAATTAAGATATTAAATGAACTTTGTGGCCACTAGGTTTGCTAAAACACCTAGCTTTGCACAAAAAATCCTTTTGTTTGCGTACTAGCTTTTGAGAATAGATTTTAATTTAGTTTGTGGTTGTGATGAACTACAACCTAATTTCTAAGATCTGTAATGTGATGTGAATGCGCGATTGGGTTCTAGATTTGGGGATTATCACGTATAGCGACTGTTCCCCTCCGAACGGCGGCGCACAAGACTGCGAAGTCCTGGCGCTGAGATTCGGGGCAGATGCTATTTGGTTTTATCCGTCTACCTCTCCGAAGATGCCAAGTTGATTTATGGCACCGTGTATCGGAGGTTTAGACGGATGCGGCCGATGTAGCAGACTTTGTCAGATTCCCCCTCGCTTGAGGGGTTTTTTGATTGTGGGGACGCTCTTCCCTGCAGGCGCAAGCCCCTGCAGTTAATTACGCTACCGCATCGCGGTAACAACTTTCTCCTTCTCCAGAATTTCACTTCGTGTCGTGGGTGTTTGTTTTGTTTGTGGTTGCCTGTGGATTGTATACGGAGACTGAGTAATACTGTCGCCCGTAGGACGTGGATTAGTCCAAATCCGTATTTACTTAGATTTGGGTTTGGTGTTTTTAGTTTAAGGATACATTAGTCGCGTTGCGACTAAGATCAACTTAAACATTCGTCAAGGATACATTAGTCCTGTTTTGGACTAAGATCAACCTGACGTGGTGATTCATTTAATTTATGGCCATCGGGACTCATTACCTCTCTAACATCGTTGAAAGATTACAACGATAGGTGTCAGAGGAGCTCAAAGATGTACCCTTGAACCAAAGCTGATTGAGGGTTTTATAGTCCATTTAAGTGTTTAAGGATACGTTAGCCGTGTTTGGGGCTAAGATCAACTTAAACGGGATCGTTTAGATCCGGCAAAAGAGCAATTGGCTCTATTGTTCCAGTTTAGGGACGTAGTGGTCCATTATTAGTTTAGGGACGTCTCGGTCCGATACCAGTTTAAGGACGTAGTGGTCCATTATTAGTTTAGGGACATTTCGGTCCGATGCCAGTTTAGGGACGTAGTGGTCCATCATTAGTTTAAGGACGTCTCGGTCCAATATTAGTTTAAGGACGTAGTGGTCCATCATTAGTTTAAGGACGTCTCGGTCCGATATTAGTTTAAGGACGTCTCGGTCCGATATTAGTTTAAGGACGTCTCGGTCCAATACCAGTTTAAGGACGTAGTGGTCCATTATTAGTTTAGGGACGTTTCGGTCCGATATTAGTTTAAGGACGTCTCGGTCCGATATTAGTTTAAGGACGTAGTGGTCCATTATTAGTTTAGGGACGTTTCGGTCCGTCGCCTCTTTGACGTCGTTGAGGGATTACAACGACAGGTGTCAAAGGGGTTCGGAGATATACCTTCGAACCGGTCGTAAATTGGTTTGGGAGAGCCATTTCGCTCAATCAATTTAGTTTAAGGACTTACAGCCAAGATTGGGCTAAGTCCAGTTGAAAATGTTCAACACCGTCATTTATTTATTATTTTTTTTTATTAGGCCTGTGCTAGGGCTTTGCCCACACTTAAATAATGCATTGCATTACTTCAGGCCATTTATGCCCATTTTGATTGGGATCTGCCCTGCAGATCATTTATTTTGGTCCATTGGACCTTTCGATTGGGCTCTGCCCTTCCAAATAATGCACAGCATTTTATTTATTAGGCTTATTAAGCCTTTTAATTGGGCTTGGCCCTTTAGGAAGTGAAATGCATTGCATTTGTCAGGCGCTTTGCGCCAATCACTGAGCGCAAGCTCATATGGTGATGACACGTGTCATGCTCTGGGGAGCGCAAGCGCAACAATACAGCGAGCTGCGCTGTTGCGCTGGAGACACGTGGCGTGCTCTCAGCGAGTTGCGCCAATTCCAGAGAGCAAAGCTCTATCTTAGTGGCACTTAGCGCAAGTGATTTTATAGCCGACACGTGGCGCTCTCTCAAGAGCGCAACGGCGCAGTTTGGAAGTGCAAAGCACTAAGAATCTTTTAGATTCAAGAAGGGAAGTGCAAAGCACTGTTTAATTTCTTGATCTGAATTAGATCAAAGAAAAATAAATTTTTCTTTATTTGAAGAACCAGAGGTTCATAAAAGTGCAAAGCACTGTTTTATTTCTTGATCTGAAATAGATCAAAGAAAAATAAATTTTTCTTTATTTGAAGAACCAGAGGTTCATAAAAGTGCAAAGCACTGTTTATTATTTTAAAAATCATTGATCTTGTTTTTAGACCAATGATCTATTAGAAGGAATTTCTTCTAATCCATGAAGGTTCTTTACCTTTTTCTTGAAATCTTCTCGGAGTTCTCTCTGTTTAAAGTTCTTGAATTCTCAAGAAAAAATCTCCATGCCTTTGAATTGAGGCTTAGGGTCCTTTTTATAGTGCTCACAAATTCGTTAAATTTGTTAAAGAGATCATCCTCTGAGTGATTTGGGGAATTTTCCCCACCGTTGGATCTTTGATCCAAGGGCTTTTGCTTCGCAGAAGGAAATCTTCTTGTTCCAACAAGAACAGAAAAGATTTTTTAAAAATCTTAATTTAGTTTGGCGCAGATTCCCCAGCGCGTGACACGTGTCACGCAGCGCAGAGCGCAGCGCAACTGCGCTAGCGCATCTGCGCTGACACGTGTCGCGCAGCGCAGAGCGCTAGCGCGAAGGATCTGAAGCGTTGCTTCCTTTAAACAGAGCTTTGCTCTGATTGGGCGCGTCTTCTTGGGCGCAGCGCTGATACATTTGCGCCTGACACGTAGCGCGTTGCGCTCAGCGCAGAGGATCTGAAGCGTTGCTTCATTTATTAAATTTTTGAGAATCAGAAGCGCCGCTTCATCTCCTCTTTTCAAGTCAAACTTGTATTCCCAAAATTCTGATTTCCCGGGCCTTGGAAACGATTTCATTGTGCACAGAATTTTCTGTGTTTGGGTCTATATATATAACTCAAGGCTGAGCCTTTTCTTCTCTCAATTTCAGAGAACTTCTTCGATCATGGCTTGCAACCGCCCTCATGCCCGCCGACAACCATGGGAGGTGCCGATCCGGGACATCGTTCCCCGTTTTGCTGCACGTTTGGTGGACCCTTCTCTCTCGGACGAGCAATGCGACGCTGCAATGCACGAGCTTTTGACTCGTGTGGGGTCTCCTCTCCCTCCGAATTCCATTTGGCTTCGGATGATCCTTGCCTCGGCGCTCGCCGACATTCCCCCTCCTCCAGCAGAGATGTCCTCAGCAATGCTGGATGCCGCCGAGGATAAGATCGAGTGCTTTCTCGAAGCGCACTTGATCACCAAACCCTTGAGGGACTGCTCTTTCCACTTGCTGAGCCAGATACGGGCTCGTCGAGTCGTCATCGCCACTTTCTCCCAGGAATGCGGCGTCGACCGTTGGATGGCTACCCCTCGGGAAGATCGCCGCTTCGACGCGATGGAGAAGGCGGAGAGGGAGCTGAATAATTTTCTTTTTCTTTTTGTGAACCCTTGTCTCTCTGATCCCGTATTCGGTGATCTTTTTTAGATTTAATAATAAATAAATGTTTTGATTAAGTATTCTATTATCTGTTAAGTGTTCCTTTATTTGAACTCTTTGTTGTGCTTGTGCATCGTATTTTAATTTGTTGTTATCAAGTGCATGTAATTTTGCATGGCTAAAGCCCCTTTTTCTGCGCTAGCGCACCTGCGCTGCCACGTGTCGCGCAGCGCAACTGTGTTGCCACGTGTCGCACAGCGTAGAGCGCAGCGCGGCGCTTCCTTTAACAGAGCTTTGCTCTAATTGGGCGCGCTGCGCTAATGTATCTGAGCTGGACACGTGGCGCAGAGCGCTAGCGCAAAGGATCTGAAGCGTTGCTTCCTTTAAACAGAGCTTTGCTCTGATTAGGTGCGCTGCGCTAATGTATCTGCGCTGGACACGTGGCGCAGAGCGCGCAGCGCAAAGGATCTGAAGCGTTGCTTCAAATATTTAAATTTTGAATTCAAACAGAGCTTTGCTCTGATTGGGCGAAACAGCGACCCCTAGTTGTGGGTGTGGCGTTGTTGCGAGCGCGTTTTGTGCACCAAGTGTGTGCGCGTCTAGTTAGTGCGCGTTGGTTGTCTTGTATCGTTTGTGTCCGTGGATATTAATATATCTATACTCTTATTTACTTGTGTGCGATTCTAGGATCGGGTGCAGAGACGTCGGACGCGGCGCGGAAAGGCAAGGCTGTAATCGAATCAGATTAGCCGAGGCGTCCCGATGGGTAGATGTACTCATCTATGGGGGGTCGTTTGGATGGCGCAAGGCGCCCGATAGTTAGGATTGCTAGTAGTGCTTTTATTTATATGCGTAGTCTCCTAGTCATTCATCTCATTGTATTGCATCATCTTATATATATATATATATATAATATTATCTCATAGGACACTTGCACCATTACCATTGGTCCATGCCACACATGTACTATTTTATGCGAACACACACGCCATTGGTAATTGCTATGTCACGATCACTATAGAACTTAATTTGAATCGGTATCTGTGCAATTGTATCATACACGATATGTAGACTTGCAGTTGTATGTTCATCTCATCAGGATTGGATACGTAGGTTGCTAGTCATATACCTCATGTGTATTTGCATCATATATAATATGTAGACTTGTAGTTGTATATTCATCTCATCAGGATTGGATACGTAGGTTGCTAGTCATATACCTCATGTGCATTTGCATCATATATAATATGTAGGCTTGTAGTTGTATATTCATCTCATCATGATTGGATACGTAGGCTTGCTAGTCATATACATCATTGCATCATCATTCATGCATAGTTTTCTAGTCACATATCATATTTCATATTATTGATACCATAGGCATTCATCATCACCGGCATGTTTATATATTGTGATTTTTCTTGGAGATTTCAGTATTTATGAGATTTCTGGATTTTGAGGGAAAACCGCAAGAATTTATATACCTATTATCATTTTAAAAATGCAAGTTGCGGTTTTCTCGTGATATGAAGTATGTGTCTTCCACCACGAGTTTTCCTGATTTTTGTTGTTTTTCGAGACCCGATTCGAGGAGTAGGATGGACCGTATCGGGTACATGGCGGACCCGATATGGTACCGCGGGGCAAGAGTGTTTTTGTGGGGATGACGATGAGCCTGGCAGGGGAGGACTACCTACCGGTGATGTCTGACGTGGCGGATATCCGGAGGATACCGACGTAGCTGTGAGATTTGATGATATGGGTCGATCCGGACTGACGGAGCCCGAGATATTGAGACATTGAGCTATTGACACATTGAGATATACATATTTTTGTGTCGATATTTGACACGGATTTCTGTTGATTTCACTGATAATAATCCAGTTTTATTTTATAAAAGGTTTTACTAAGTTAAAGATACAGATCTTCTCATATCAGATATATCATGATTTCGTGTTGATTATACATTCATGTTTCATTCATACTTGCGCATCACATCATATTAGTATATGTAGGCTGTGACGCATTTGCGTGCATGCTTACGATAGCCTTATTAGATGTTACTTACTACTCACGAGTTGACAACTCACCCCGGTTGTACACGGTGGGGAGTGGAGTCGGTGGTGCACGGTGGGGAGTCGTGGAGTCGATGGAGGTTGTAGCGCGGCTGTGGGGGATGGAGTTGGGTTAGCTTAGCTTAAAGGCTTGGGGAGTTCGGTGGGTCGACGGAGATGGCGAGGTGGTGAGCTCGAGCTGAAGGAGGAGGAGCTAGGGAGTTTGGTGGGGTTGTCGGCGATGATGTGGGGACGAGGAGGAGTGAGCAAGATGGGATAAGGAGTGGGAGGGGGCTCGGTTGAAAGATCAACATTGAGGAGATCGTGGGGGTCGGCGCCCAGATCATGCGACCGTTGGCGGCGAGCTAGCGTGGGACTCACGGTGTGGGCGAACGGGTCTCGCGGCGAGGATGAGAGAGGAGGGGAGCCGTTGCAGGGAGCGGATTTGGTAGAGGGGATCGCGGGGAGTTGGCGAGCGGGGGCGGCGTCGACGAGGGCTGGGTCATGGGCAAGCACGAGAAGAAGGGGCTCTTGGGTTTGTGGCGGGAAAACAAAAAAGGGAGAGGAAGAAGAAGAGCGGGCATGGGTCGGGTTGGGTCCGGATCGGGTAGGGGTAGGTTGGGTTTAGATAGGTTTAGGGTTTAGATTTGGGGAAAAATAATTAAAATAAATAAAAATATAAAAAGTGCAAAAATAATAGGAAAAAATCTGGAAAAAATACGAAAAATATATATATACGGAAACTGAGGATTTACAAGTGTGACCGCCATTACAACGCTGGTAGTCAAGCAAAGATCCTAAGGGCTCTACCAATATGTATTAGCGATATGCTAAAAAAAACATATACACATATTAAAGCAGAATCAAATCAGGTAGCATGCTATAATTTTGAGCAAGAATGTTATTATATCTGTGTATATCTCAAGCTTCCAAAATGTAATATACAATCCAATACTATACAATAATGGTCTCTAGGGCATATATCACCAACAGTCCGATCGCCATCGGAAAACCTGTGCTAGACTACGTTAGCTCCAAGAGAGCGTACGAGCCGACCGTTTAGCCGTAGATGATCCGCGGTGAAGATGACATGCCCAAAGCTCCAACTTCTCATCGAATGAGAGAAAACTCCACTTAAAGACTTGCTATGTATAGAGAGAGGTGATGTGAATAATGAGTACTCTATCTTTTTCCATTTCCCTCACTATTTCTAGACTTGCCATTAATGTGAAGAGCAAACTCTAAGATTGGAAGAGGAAGAAGATGATAAAAGAGACCGCTAATTAAAAGAATAATCCCTCTTCTTTTAATTCCCTTGTTATATAATACATGACCATCTCTTTTCCCTCTTTCTCGTCTATGTGTTGTCATACAAAGAGAAGGAAAGATAGAGAGGGAGAAGCCCACCGCTTATATATATATATATGTGTGTGTGTGTGTGTGTGTGTGTGTTTTCTATACGCATGCGCATCATGTATCAACTACATGACCGGCCATCAATATCATATCAGTATCATATACTATAGAGTGTGTGTGTGTGTCAAATACACAATACTAGAAACTGCATTTAAATACGGTTATCAAGCTTGACTTTATGTTCCGGCTTTTAAACTGGCTAGACGTTCGATTAAATCAATCATTTAATTGAACTCTCGCATATATCTCATACGCACACCAGATCATATTTTTCCCGGGCAATTTGTCGCGGACCTGTCAATACGCTGGCAGTAAGTTAAACATGATCACATCCAATTGAATCCGAAACACTTTTAAATTCAATCTCCTCATGAGTTAATCCACAAGCACGTTAGCAGTACTAGCTACACGTAACGGCTACTCAGGTATGAGCAAGGTAAAGGCAAGTCGACGAGCGAACTTATCCGGTTCCGACAAAGTCTATAAACGACGAATACCATACAGTCGGGTCTCTTCGTAAAAAAGTATCGCATATCGGGTCTAGGGATGGAAACTGTCAGACCCCAATAACCCGATAAGTCGTGAAAACAGAAGACTCATAACCAACGGAGATACAACCGATAACAGTTATCAGGTTATCTACAATGCATCGGCCATTGATTTAAAGCCCTATTCATGGGATAGATAGTATCCAAATAAGCCCTTAATGATTTAAAGCCATATTCATGATTTAATTTGTAAGGAGATTATTACTGCAACTAAATTGCACGTAAATACCCAAGTTTTTATGCGTTTGACAGATAAATACCAAAGTTTATGTGAGTTACAAATAAATACATGTCTTTGACACTGGCAGTTTGATGACTAACGGTGTTGATGAAAATTGCAAAATTGCCGTTATACCCCAGTCAAATAACCTGCCCCTCTTCCCATCTTCTTCTACTTCTTTCTCAGTATCGCCGCTGTCAACTCTAACCTGGCCGCCAACTCCATCTCAAATCTCGCCGCCGCCGACTCCAATCTCGCCGCCGACTCCAACTCGCCGTCGACTATAACTTCAACCTTGAAGGATCTCCAGAAACTAAGTTAGGATGATTAATATATATTAGTTTTGATACAATTATAGTTTATTTAAGAAGCGGAAGAAGAAAAAGATGAGAGAAAGAGGGATAGGATTAAGATTCAATTGAAGAAGAAAAAGATGAGCGAAAGAGCGCAAATGTTGGGGCTCAATTAGTGAAAAAGAAGAAGAAAAGAGGAAGAGGGGAGGAAGAGGGTTATGATTCAATAGGAGAAGGAGAAGAAAAAGGAAAGAGACCTATGAGTTTGAATTCAATTAGAAAAGAAGGAGGAGGATGGAGATAACCATTAGTTTGGGTTCCATTGAAGAAGAAGAGAATGATGCATAAGATGGGCAAAATGGGCAAAAAAATCACGTGCAATACATTTGGGGATC
Organism: Agapanthus africanus; assembly: GCA_030015575.1. Taxonomy (NCBI): domain Eukaryota; kingdom Viridiplantae; phylum Streptophyta; class Magnoliopsida; order Asparagales; family Amaryllidaceae; genus Agapanthus; species Agapanthus africanus. The sequence continues at coordinate 831,987,451 of JASDDO010000019.1, forward strand.
AAAAAATGAATATTCTAACAGTTTGCTTACTATAGGTATTTAAGTGCTAACGGTACAAAACGTTGGGTATTTATATGTTACTTACATAAACCAGTTAAACGTTTGGAACATTGCATATTTATACGTAATTTAGCTTATTCCTTATTAAAAAAGTAAAACGATCACGTGTCGATAAACAGCAGGTAACGCTGACAAGACATTAGCACATTCAGTGGCTCTAATTAACTTTGGCATAAATAGAAATTAAAAAATTAAAAAACAATAAGAGGCAAAAATAGACTTCGTTTGAAGTCAGGGGTTTCGGAATAATTTGTCTCTAGTGGATCAAATTTCAGTCAAAATCAAATGCATTAGTTTGGGCGGCGAATGGGCTGTCTGGCCCGCGGCCCAGGCTGGCCAGGCCGGGCTCGATTTGGGCAGCCCGATGGCCCGGAGCAAATAAAAAAACAGATTTTTGGGGTTGGGTTTAAAAAAATTTGCAAACCATATTTGAATTGATTTGTACTTAGCCAATCAAATTATAACTGTTGTGGCCGTATGGAGGTGGGTGGGGAATCAATGTTTTTTAATTTGAGTTAAATGGGGTGGGGATCCCAAGGGAGGGAGGGAAAAAACAAAACAAATTGAAATAAAAAGGAAGGAATACTGCGTGAACTGATGCCGAGCCGGGGAGGCGGGCGATTTTCAATTGTATGAGAGATAAGATTTGTCAACTTATGTCCCGTCAAAAAAGTGTTGATCAATAAAATATCCAGATCTGTTCCGGGACCAACACGAAATTCGGGCTTAAAAAAATTCCCCAAAAAACCCTAATCTTGAAAAATAATATTTTAATTGCGTTTGGACCGGCATGGTCCGACCCAAGCCGGGCTGGGATATGAGTCACCCCGGACGGGCCAAGTCCTGGACTAAACCCGGTCAACCGAGCTTGGCCGGCCCGTTGACCGGCCAAGCCTGACGGGCTTCAGGCCGGCCGGCCGTTTGCCGCCTTGATTTGCACATTGTATGCTTGCGTGTCTTTTTCAAATAAATCGGACGTCGGGGCGCTAGCCGATAGTCGATTTTGCGCTGGGATATTTGGTGTGACTAACCCATTAAAGAAATTTGGGCTTATATATATCTAAATGGGTAAATGTTGTGTGCATGAGGTCTGTTGGTCTAATCCACTCTCTCACTGATCCATGCTCTCAATTTATACAATGCTTATTTTCATTTTTTATTTTTATTTTAGGAGAGCATCCATTCAGTACTGGTGTTTATTTTCTACTAGTATTTTGCACGTGTGTAATGCACATCTTTATTAAAATAAAAACATGCATGATGTGAATATTTTCATTCAATATCGATATTTTTTTCAAAAGTAAAAGAAATTTTCAAATATTTTTTACTCATTTATTATTTCAAGAAAGGATATTTTCTTTATTTTTAACTAAAAGTTCTTAAAGTGTTTATTAAAAGTCATTAAAAATCTTTTAAAATCTTGGTTGATTAATGCTAATATGTATCAACATGCGCCACATGTGCAAAAATAAATGAAGTGCACCATCTAAGAATAAAGAATTAATCTAAAATAAAGTTGTAAATCCCCAATTTCCGTATATAGTTTTTCCGAAGTTTTTCCAGATTTTTATTCCATTTTTTCTTCTCATTTTTATATATATTTTATTAAATTTATATTATATTTTAATTATTCTTAAACCTAAACTCTAAACCCAATCCTAACCTGCCCGACCCGATCCGACCCGCTCACCCCCACTTCTTCTTCTCCCTCGCTCGCTTCTTTTTCCCGCCTCTTCTCCTAATGTCTTTCCCCGCTCCTCGCACCCACCTCCGCGACGACCACGCCCGCTCGCCAACTCCCCCACGTCCCGCTAGTTCCCCCCAACGGCCTTTCCCTCCAACGGCTCCTCTCTTCTCGCGTCATCGTCGCGATACTCACTCCCTCCACGTCCCCATTTCCCCTACATCTTGACCAAGCCCTCCCTTTGTTTCCCTCTCGCTCCTTCTCCCTTGTTCTCATTTTTCCTTGTCCCCTCCAAGCCCTCTCCTCCAAAACACCCGCCAACTCATCCATCGACGACGAGCCCCGATCTCTTCATCGTCGACGACCACCGCGAACCCATCACCAGCCACACTTCTTTCATCTCTTTCTTCTCCTTCAACCGTCCCATCCATCGCCACTGCCTCACCCCCGTCGACCAACCACCGCAAGACCCAAAACTCCAGCACCGCCCCTGCATACCAAACTCCATCGCACACGAGCACGACCACCTCTGCGTGCACCATCGTCGAAGCTCCCCAACTCACCATCTCCAAGCTCCGAGCATCCCATCACCGACGACCACCAGCAACTCCACCATCGTCGGAGCCACCCCTCTCTTCCACTGCAACTGAACCCACTACCCACTGCACCCCCACTCCGTCGCCGACGAGCCCGAGCTCCTTGCAGCCGCAGCACCCCGAACGCCTCACCCAAGCCACTGCGAACCCACTGCCCGTACCCACCTCCACGCCAGTGCCGAGCCCCAAGTCCTCCCCCGAGCCAGCCGAGTCGCGCGTGTATCGTGCCATGATCGTGCCGCCGTCTCAAGTCGTGCCACCTTCGCCTAAGGCAAGAGAAAACCTTTCTCTTATTGTTCATGCTATTTTAATACCTAGGCTAGATGCACATGTTAGATTAAATTGTTATATAGTAGTGTAGATGTGCGTTTTTCGACCGATTACCAAACGCTACACTAATGTTTGATACGAACTATAATCTAAACCCTATCTTGTTATGGCGGAACCTGTGGTAGTTATGCTCTTGTTTGATCATGAATACCATTTAGGAATTTGGGTGCAAAATGTTGTGTTTATAAGCATGTAAAGTCGCCCCCTAAAGGCAACACAAAATCTGAACTTTACCGCGCATGGTACCTTGTTAAAATTATTGTAAAGTAAATACAGTTTGGAACGTAACGTTCTATGGCTCATATCGAAGCCGACTCGATAACCTAAAACCATCCATAGTTTGTTTATCGACAATTTTAGATTACTGTAACGATACTTGATCGTGAACGCGGCACTGGACTGCAGTCCGGGGCAGCATTTCGATTTGGATACCAGACTTTGACTACCTGTACATCCCTGCTTTAAACTGGAAATGCACGGAGCCCCATATGGGCGCGTAGATAATTTAGTTAGCTAACACATGAATCTGGTCCCGTGCAGTTTCACCATCGTTTGATATTTAATTTGTATTTTTGAGTACCGATGTATTCTGCAGTTTCTGCAGTAGCATTTCTTACCTCTTCACATTAGGTAGGACATAACTTCTAGTACAGGAAGGCTATTGATAACCCGTTTGATGCGTTGGAAATCTAACGGATAGAACTAGATTTTATTCACTGTGGCGATACTTGAATCTGAACATAATCACTGGTAAAACGCACATGAAGTTGGACTTTCAGTTCTGAAACTGGAATTTCAGCAACTGATCGCTAATTTAAAATGAAGATAATTCCCTAATCTGAATTCCGATTGACATGAAATAAATTTTACTGCTTAGATAATCAAGTGTGCTTTGTACGCCTTTTGTATTATTTTGGTCTATTCTATACGTGTGAATTATGGTAAATTTTGCAAGTTATATGGCTATGAGTATTGTAATTTAGTGAATACATGTTCAGTGCATTTCTACCTATTATATGTTTGTTGTATACCTTATGTATAGTGATAGTTGCATTGAGACCCAGCGACTGTTGTGCATTGTCGATATAAGCGTTAGTGATTGGGTTGTGGTAAATATGAAAGTGATATTGAGAAGTGGAAACGTGATTGAAAGTGAAAGTGATACGTATTTGTTCACAACCCACCTAAATTCATACTATAACCTGGGGAATGGGGAAATCAATGTGGAATTGAACTCGTATTTAGCGAGGTACAGTGATTTTGAGAATGATCATTCGTTACACACACACACACACACACATACACTAGGTCGTGGGCCTAGCGGCACGACTGACAGGCTTATGTCCCGGGCACAACGGATCGTAGTCTCGGGCATGCACGAGACCCTTATTGAACACGAGTATACTTTCCACCATTTGATTTCATTGACTTGGTGACCGATAAATAGTGACATACACACTGCCTAGTTTACTGACATGATACCTATATTGCACTATTCATATTTAGTTGATATTTATTATCCTCATGTTCTGCATTTTGTTGTACTTCTCATGTTCAATAATATTGTATACCCATTATGTGTGTGTGTGTGTGTGTGTGTGTGTCGCCCTGACGACCTGAGTGTGCATGCTCAGAGGGCGAGGTGGATCCAGCCCAGAAGCAGGACCCGCCATTCGAGATCGCGGAGGTCTAAACTGTATCATGCCATTTCTTTTGCTCCCAGCACTTTGTATTTCGTTGGTTAGTTTTTATTCTGCAAAGTAAATGTATCTCGAACTCTTTTATTGCAATGTAATAAAGTTGTGAATTGTGATTTTCCTTTACTTTAGTACTGTTTACTGACTACCATATAATGCTAGAAGCCGAAATATGACTACGACGGGATTATTCCCTAACCGCAGGAGCACGGCTGGCCTAGTCACCCTTCGTATTCCGTATTTTGAGAAGCGGGATGTGACAAAAGTCGAGAGTGTAATATGGCGCCCCTTCTCTTCGCATTATTATAGTAGAGATAGAGATATAATTCAATTGAATATATGTAACAGGTAATAACTGAAACCCCCAAAAATACTATTTTAGCAAATTGTTCTAGAGGATATTAGCCGTCTCAAATCGGCTTTATCCATCACGATCATATCAGTAAATTACACAACAATTCCTCTTTTAGCTATCATGATTTTCACTAAAATGCCTCAGAGTTTTATAATTATAGTGGCAAAAATTGACTCTTAAGTCAAGATAGTTTTATGTAATTTTGCATGAAAAGGATGGTTTCTGCCACAGTTTGAAACATAAAGGGACTTTTTAAGTAAATTATGCTACATCATAATTTATGGAAAACAATGCTATTTCTGAATGAACATGTCTCTGGTAAGTGATGATGCCAATATGAATAATTCAAGCATACAACTTATCTAAAGGCTGTCAAAAATAACAACCAGAAGGTCCGACCTGAACAGACCAAAAGATTATGACTCGAACCCGTGAAGTTTTTAATCGGATTAATCCGACCCGACCCGTTTAATTAACGGACCGGGTACGTGTCATGTATAATAGCCTGCTTCGACCCATTTGATCCAAATACATTATCCATGAATTGTTTGTTTTCTCTCCTATCCCTTATTCTCTTGCATTTGGTTTTATTTTTTGAATATCCGCAAATTTATTCATTAGCGTTAAATTTGTATTGCTCATACAAAACAAAAAAAATAATGAATCAACTTAGGTCGGGTCCGGTCACCCGATTATGACACATCCCGAATATTAAACGGGTCGGGTATAAGTCTTAAAAAACTAAACCGGTTATTAAACGTATCGAATCGACTCGCACCCGATTTTGGCAAGGTCAAACGTAATCTGATCTGATTAGGACCAAACCAGACCTATTTAACATCCCTAACCGTATTCGCATCCGATTATTATTAAATATAGATAGTGAATTTTATTTTCGATGACTCTCCATATACACTCCTTATAACGGGATGCATTTTGCAACAACCAATGGGTATGGATATGGTAATATATATCAACTGTATCTCATGTTTAAATGCTGGAATGATAGATGAAAATAGCAATATTTGATTTTATGGATATAGTCATTTTTTCAATAAATCATATGATTCATATCCATCTGAACACGGTTTGCAATTTTTTCAGCTTGCCATTGTTAAAAGAAGGCCCCTCTTTCCTTTCTTCTTTTCTTTTCCCAAAATTGAAAAAACAAAGAAAATGAAAAAGAAAAAAAAATTCTTCTGCATTCTTATGATATAAAACAGCTTGAGGCATGATGCACAAATCACCTTCTAAGGATAGCTACAGACCAATTTTTTGAGGCATGATTTTTTTAATTTTTAATGAAGGTGATGTACTTTGAGGGAAATAATCAATTTATGGAAGAAGATTTTTCTTCTTCTTTCTATCCATCTAAATTTATCAGTCTTTTTTATTCATGTCCTAATAAATAATCTAAATATCTAAATATCTATATAAATTTAGGGTTTTTTCCATTAATAATAATAACATAGTAATGGTAACACACACATATACATACACACACTAGAATTTATTGCACGTGCCACGCACGTGGTTTGCTAAAATACAGCTGCAGCCCACCGTCTTAAATAGATATAACAAAGATATAAACCACGTCTTATTTAAATAAGATTTTAAATTAACTAACTTTTTATATTAAATTTTATCTCCATCTTAAAATAATTCATATACTGCACATTTAGAAAAAGATAAATCAATTATTATTTATTATTTTAAAAAATTGATAATTGCATATGTGCAATTAAAAAAATATAAAATGTTCTTTATCTTTAAAGGAAATAACTAATAGAAATACAAAGAGTATTTTCTTAAAATTCACTTATATTTAGTTGCACATAATTTGTTTGTTTTGAAAAGATATTAAATTGATAATTGCATATATACATTATTAAAATTTAAAATTTACTTTATCTTTAAAGGATTCAACTTATAAAATATACAAATAGTATACTACTTAAAATTCAAACATGATTAGTTGCACATAGTTTGTTTGTGTTGAAAATATTTCTTTAATTTATATATATATATATATAGAGAGAGAGAGAGAGATATTAATGGAGGAAAGAGGCCATAGGAGGGGATTTCCTCCTATGGCGTGGAAAAAATACAATCTTCACCATTTTTTCCGACGATCGGCATCCATCATCATCATCGTTATCATCTAAGATGTGCGTACACCAAATTTCATGTGATTCCACAACTTTTTCACCGTTGATTTAGTCGGTTCCAAATTAACGGTTTACCGACAATAGAACTTTTTACATTGCTAAATCAACGGTGAAAAAGTTGTAGAATCACATGAAATTTGGTGTACCCACATCTTAAATGATGACGATGAAGATGATCGGGGCCGATCGTCGGAAAAATTGATGGAGGGGGTATATTTTCGACGCCATAGGAGGGAATTTCCTCCTATGGCATCTTTTCTCCATTATTCTCATATATATATATATATATATATATATATATATATATATATATATATATATATATATATATATATATATATATATATATATATATTTTTTTTTTTTTTTTTCCTTTCTAAATTCATGTTTCTTATTTCAAATTTTATATTTGAATTTGTTGCTATAGTAGTAATGTTTTATTTTATGCCAAATCCTAACTAAACATACAAACCCCCAAAAAATGTCAATTTGCTTATAGGAGTAGTGTGTGCGCGCGTGTGTAAATTATGTTTTTGCCATTAAAACCTTTCCTTATATTCTTGGCCATATTAAAATAATGATGATATAATAGTAATCGTAAATAGTAATGGTAATAGTAATAATAGTAACACTATAAAGTAATAATAATAGTAATTATAGTAATAGTAACAGGAATAACAAATAATAATATATAGTAATGTTTTATCAACAATAACAGTAATCTATAGATATGGAAAGGTATTAAGTAATTGTAAATATAGATATGTGTAGGCTAAAAAAATCTATTCCATATCACAATATGGTAATAGAGAATAATAAGCCTTGATGCAGATTAGGTTTTAATAATAGATTTTATAATTTAGCACTATATATTACATTAATTCAAATCTATATATTGAAAAATAGTAGCAATTAATAAGGCCATGTTAAAATAATAATAGCAATAGTAATAGTAATCTTATATACATACATACATATATGTGTGTGTGTTTTCCATTAATATCCTTATATTTTGGCCTTTCTTATATTTTGGCGATGTTAAATAATAATAATAATATAATGGTAACGGAAATAATAGTATAATAATGGTAATAATAATAATATAATAAGGCCATTAACAATAGTGATAGCAGCAATGATAATAATACTTGTCTTTGATATAGATTTGGGTTTTTTTCCATAAATTTATATCCGCATGTACATAGAAAAATACAAAAATAAACGAGAAGGTTTTAATAATTAATTTATTAAGTTTATATCCTAACACAGGTAATACTCTAATTCATTGCATCCATGATTAATATTTTTTCTTATATATTTTTGGGTATTATGGATAAGATTTTAATACTTTTATTTACATGAATAATCATGTTATGATTCTATCGTTATTATGTTTTTTTTTATTCTCTACACTACTGGTAGATTATTTTTTGCGGTTGATATTATATTTCATGGAGTAAGACATGTAAGAAAAAGTTAAACCCACTCAAATCAAAACTATGGTACGATTTTTGTAAGAGATTTGTATAATATCAACAATCAAGATAAATAATTTCATTAAAAGTTGTTTTCGATTTATGATTTTCGCAATTTTTAAATGTATTATGTTTTAAATAAATTTAGATCAGAGTTTGAAATTGAGGATGAACAAAAAATTTATGATAATTTGCTTTCGATTGAGAATGAGGTTTTTAAGATTTTATGTATTATGTTTTGAACAGGTTTATGATTCGGCTTGAAATAGAAGATGGATCTGAGATGACGACGGTAATGATTTTTTGATGATATTTACAACTCCGTGAAATGCATTTAAATTATATATATATGCGTGCGTGCACCATAAAAACTTACCTTTACTTCTGTCACGACCCGAATATTTCGACTCGTGACCGGCACGTAACCACGCAACGTCTACAGGCGTAACGCGACTAAGTAAGCCGAACCCAGAAATCAAAACCATTTAAAAGTAGCGAGTGTTGAAAATATTTAATTAAGACATTTAGAAAACCTTAAATAGTTCAATAACTTCTTCTAAAGTTACGTTATCATTAAATAATTTTGGCAGCATTTCCTTTGTAAAAATAACCCCGAAATCGGGTATAAAACAGGATAAAAGTAAAGATGAAATATAATGAAATGAAATATTTCTAAACGGGAATAATCACGCCCAACGGCGGAAACTATCATCACAAGAGTAATATACGACGCCGTAGCGAAGAATAAGCAATAAGTAGACATCACAGAAATATAAACTGCATATAAAAACAGTCGGCTCCTACGAGCTCGACACCAGAATACATGATATACATCATCGTCCTCACACTGCATCTAAGTCCAGTACATAAATGGTAGATGGAGAATAGTAGATACAACAGGAGTACAATAAAAGTAATCAGATACCACAACCCACCTAAAATGCAAAACAGCTCTCACACCAACTGTAGTGGTATCTGTAGCCAAAAGATGCAAAAGGCAGCCTGCCGCGACTACTCTGAAGGGCAACCTGCAAATACTGTGGCACAACGGGGGTGAGTTGCCAACTCGTGAATAGAGATAACATATAAAGGTAATCGCGAGCATGCACGTACTGTGCTACTCTAACATATGCCAGCAAGTAAGATCTATATGCGACAAGCAGTAGGTGCAATAATCATGCAAAGGCTCTGTCTGGTAAAACGACTACAGAATGAAATGCATGATAAACAATGCTGAGCATGGGATAAACAACATCTACATGGAAATATCAATATGGAAAAATAATCGGTGCCCCAAACTGCACCCAAATCCTAAATAAACTCAGGCGCCGGCACTCTCCTCGGCCCTCAAATCCTGTAAATCTCTGAGAATCACGAGTGCCCAACATCGGCACTCAAAATATCATAAAATACTCGTGTCCAGTATCGATACGCAAATCCTCATATATCGGGCTCCGTCAGTCCGGATCAGCCCACAGGCTCCGTCTGCGGTATCGGCCCTCGGCCCCGGCAGTACGGATCATCCCGCATCCATCTCTCGACTCTGGTCAGTATCCTCCGGATAACCGCCAGGTCCAACTAATCACCGGTAGGTACTCGCCACTCTGCCGGGCTCATCGTCTACTCCACGAAAAACATTTCTCGTCCCGGGGAACCATACCGGGTCCACCACGAACCCACAAACGGATCATCCAACTCCTCGAATCGGGTTTCAAGCACACGTCTCAGCACCGAGAAAACGCGTGGTGGACGCACCAAAATATCATATCACGAGAGACCGGGTTTTCAAATAGTGCATCTTTTCTTTAAATAATTCTACGGTCCTCAAAACCAGAAATTTCATGGAAATCCAACACCAATGAGTAAATCAAATGCGATGTGCTATGTACATCAAGTCATAATGTAGGTACAAGAGAGAACCGCTTTTTAAAATAGTTTCAGTTTTCAAAGACATCTTGCGGCTCCCAATTTTTATGAAAATCATAACGAATCATATATGAAATGAACTACAGCAATATAATCATGGCAATTCTACAGTGAGTGTGTCATGGCAATTACTAACGGTGTGTGTGTAACATGTAGATTAGTGCTCGTGCAACATGAACCGTTAGTAATAGTGCGGTGTTCTATCAATTCTAAGTTTACATACATATAGCAGGGAATGCAGTATGCAACAATAGTATACGACAGTCAATGTAGGTAAATGCAATATATAACTATAAGGTCCTATCAGCCTTGATGCATAACGCCATGCGGGCGATATCCCCGTAGATGTTAAATCTACTCACCGAAATCTCGCGCTAAGTGTAGCCGACGACTTGCTTCCCTTTCTTCGCAGCGTCCGTCTCACTCGCCTGCGATCCTAGAATCACACAATATATCACACATAAGCTCAAATCCACAAAATCGTGATATTAAGGTCAAACTAGAAACCCGTGTCGCAAACCAATCGTGCGTGTGCGCGATACGCTAAAACGTGTGATTACGCGCCTGAAACTACCCCGACGTGTCGCGATACGCAGAAACCCCAAACCACATGCGTATCACGCATGTCGTGAAGGTTTAAAATACGAGAAATAGAGTAATTAGCTCCAGATTTTTCTGCAGCAAGAATCAAATAAAACTATACATGCCATGAGTCTAAGGGTTGCAGCAGACACCCATATGACCAAACCTCAACCCAAACCCTCCCCATCTGGCCGCAATTTGCGGCCAGATCGAATTTTTCGGCGGCCTGAACAAGAGTTATGGGGGTCAGGTTCTACCTAGGGGATCAGCACCTACACACTATGCTGCAGTCTTCTCAAAATTATTCTGAACTCACCGGGTCGATAGCAGTTTACAGAAAGACAAATTTTGCTTAAAAACGATGAATTTGCATCAAAAAGGGATCTGGTGGTATTTTAGTACAATTGGGGGCTAAGTCGGGTTAACATGGCCCTAACAACACTCCAGCAACTTACTAACACCAAATCATACATCACTTGGTCATGGATCCTACAATCACCACATATCGCACTAAAACGCACCAATAAACACTAATCGAAGCTAAGCTACACTAAAACAAGCAACTAGGGAGTAAGTTCAGGAAGTATACCCCACACTCGACCCTAGGGAGCTGGAGGAAGAAGAAGGAGTGAAGGGAAGGAGCTGCAGTGGAAGTTGCTGCTGCTGCTTACTGCTACTGTTGCTGCTCTCTGTTGCTGCTGTTGCTGCTTCTGGCTGCTGCTGTGCTTGCTTCAGCTGCTGCTGCTGAGATGGTAAGTGTGTGTGTGAGTGTGAGAGTGAGGTTGAGAGAAAAGAATACAAGAAAGAGAGGGAATCATAACCCAAAATGTCAACCCCTCCACTCTTTCTCTTCATTAAATGCAAGCATGGCTTTTGCCATGATGCATTCTCTCTCTCTCATTCTCACCAAGTCAACACTCAAAAAGGAAAAATTCAAATTAAAGCAACCATTAAATAACTAATTAAACTTAATTAAAACCCAAAAGACTTAATCCCCATGATTAAACCCACCATGGTTGCTAATCATGGTATTACCTCATTTAAAAACCCTAGTTTACATGCACAAGTGTGTGCAAGCCTAGGAAAATTCTAGAAAAATATTTATTAAATTGGGAAAAATATTTGAAACTCAATTTGGTAAACTTTTTATTAAAAACCCTTTATTTAAATATAAATAGCCACTAAACACATTCTAAGGTGTTACAATCTCTCCCCCTTAAAGAAATTCGTCCCCGAATTTCAAAATCTAACTACACGTACCTTCGAAAAGATGGGGGTACTTCTTCCGCATCTCGCTTTCGGTCTCCCAAGTGACCTCCTCGCTGCTCAGACCACGCCAAAGTACCTTGACTGATGGAATGTCTTTCGATCTTAATTTCTTCACTTGTCGATCCAAGATCATCACCGGCTGCTCTGCATAGGAAAGGTCGCGCTCAAGCTGGATCGTCAGGTGCTGAATCGCATGCGAAGGATCATGAAGATATCTACGGAGTATCGAAACGTGAAATACGGGGTGCACATCTGGAAAACTGGGCGGAAGGGCTAACCGGTATGCAACTGCACCAACACGCCCGAGGATCTCGATGGGGCCCACATATCTGGGACTGAGCTTCCCCTTCTTCCCAAATCTCATCACACCTTTCATTGGGGAGACCCTCAAGAAAACGTGATCACCAACAGAAAATTCAAGTCTGCGCCGCCGACGGTCCGCATAAGATCTCTGCCTACTCTGCGCTGCTCTCATCCTATCGCGAATCAACTGGATCTTCGCGGTCATCTCCTCAACAATCTGTGGCCCTAAGATACTGCTCTCACTGAGCTCTGTCCAACAGGCGGGCGATCTGCATCTCCTCCCATAAAGTGCCTCAAATGGTGCCATCTGAATGGTCTCCTGGTAGCTGTTATTGTAGGAGAACTCTACTAAGGGTAAGTGATGATCCCAGCTACCTCCAAAATCTAATACACACGCTCTGAGCATGTCCTCGAGAGTCTGAATAGTCCGCTCTGACTGTCCGTCGGTCTGCGGATGAAATACTGTGCTGAAACTCAAGCGAGTGCCCAAAGCCTCCTAAACCCTCTGCCATAGTCGACTGGTAAACTGGGTGCCTCTGTCGGACACGATACATGTCGGGACTCCGTGCAGTCGTACTATCTCGTCGATGTAAATCTGGGCATACTGAGCAAATCCGAAAGTCGTCTTCACTGGCAGGAAGTGAGCCGCTTTCGTCAAACGATCCACGATCATCCAAATGGAGTCATACCCTCGCCTAGTCCTGGGTAGACCCACAACGAAATCCATCGAAATCTGTTCCTATTTCCACTCCGGAATGGGTAACGGCTGTAGCTCTCCCGCGGGCCTCTGGTGCTCGGCCTTGACTTGCTGACAAGTCAGGCATCTCGACACGAAATCTGCGATGTCCCTCTTCATTCCGTCCCACCAGTAAACATCTCTCATATCATGATACATCTTGGTGGAACCGGGATGGACGCTGTACACCGATCGATGTGCCTCCTCGAGAATCTCGCGCCGCAGTCCCTCTGCATCTGGTACGCACAGTCTAACCCCAAATCGTAGTACCCCCTGATCATCGATCACGAACTCGGAAAATCTGCCCTGTCCGATCTGTGCCATGATCTTCGAACATCGGTCATCACTGCGCTGTGCCTCATGTATGCGGTCAAGTAACTGTGGGCGTGCACGAACATGCGCTATCTGCCCTCCAATCGGCGTGAACTCGAACTGTACTCAGCTGTCGCATAATATCTGCCAATCTTCCGACGACCGCACCTGTACTGCGCTCAAACAAGATAGACTACCCCCGGGCCTCCTGCTCAAAGCATCCGCCACCACATTCGCCTTGCCCGGGTGATACAAGATCTCGCAGTCGTAATCCTTCACTAACTCCATCCGTCGGCACTGTCTAAGGTTCAGGTCTCACTGCTGAAATATATACTTTAAACTCTTGTGATCAGTGAATATCTGGCACGACTCGCCGTATAGGTAATGTCGCCAGATCTTAAGTGCAAAGACCACTGCAGCCATCACCAAATCTTGAGTGGGGTAGTTCTGTTCATGTTTCTTCAATTGTCGCGAAGCATACGCGATCACCCTGTCATGCTGCATCAATACGCACCCTAGCCCTACTCGCGAAGCATCACAATAGACCACAAATCCACCTGATCCTGAAGGTAATGATAATACTGGTGCCGTAGTCAGCCGAATCCGTAGCTGCTGAAAACTGTGCTCGCACTCTTCCGTCCAATCGAAAGGAACTCCCTTCCGGGTCAACCCGGTCAAAGGTGTAGCAATACTGGAGAAGTCCTGCACAAATCGCCTGTAGTAACCGGCCAACCCCAAAAAGCTGCGAATCTCCGTAACCGATGTGGGTCTGGGCCAACGCTGAACGGCCTCGATCTTCCTCGGGTCTACACATATACCGTCTCGTGAAATCACATGCCCCAAGAAGTCTACGCTGTCCAGCCAGAAAGCACACTTGGAGAATTTCGCATAAAGCTGGTGCTCCCTCAAAGTCTGCAGTGTAATCCGCAGGTGCTGCTCATGCTCCTCACTACTCCGGGAATACACCAAGATATCGTCAATGAATACTATGATGAACAGATCCAAATATGGCCGGAAAATACGGTTCATCAAGTCCATGAATGCTACTGGCGCATTAGTGAGTCCGAACGACATCACCAAAAACTCATAATGGCCGTAGCGCGTACGGAAAGCCGTCCTAGGAATGTCCTCCTGTCGAACCCGCAGCTGATGATAGCTCGATCGTAAATCGATCCTCGAAAAGTATCCTGCCCCCTGGAGCTGGTCGAACAAATCGTCGATACGCGGCAAGGGATATCTGTTCCGCACTGTCACCTTGTTTAGCTGGCGGTAGTCGATACACAGACGCAAACTGCCGTCCTTCTTCTTGACGAACAGGACTGGAGCACCCCAAGGAGAAACACTGGGTCGAATAAGTCCCTTATCCAGCAAATCTTGCAACTGACCCTTCAACTCTCGAAGTTTCGCCGGAGCCATTCGATAAGGCGGTATGGAAATAGGCCCCGTGCCAGGAACCAAATACAGAAAGAAATGTCGCGCTCGGGCGGTAGCCCAGGAAGCTCGTCAGGGAACACATCAGGAAACTCGCTAACAACCAGAACCTGATCCAATGGAACCTCCGTAGCGCTAGCATCACAAACATAGGCAAGAAATCCCTGACATCCCTTCCTCAAAAGCTGTCCGGCGCGAAAAGAAGAAATCACACTGTGAGGGGCGGCACCACGGTCACCCAACACAACAAAAACCGACTCGCCGGGAAAACATAATCTAACTGTCTTCTCACGGCAGTCCACAGAAGCATAGCACGTGGCCAACCAATCCATGCCCAAAAGAACGCCGAAGTCCAACATCTCAAGAAAGATCAAGTCGACAGGCAACTCCCTCTCGCCAATACAGACGGTACAGGATCGGAACACGTGCCTAGCAACAAACGACTCTCCCACAGGAGTGGTCACAACAAGCGGCTGATCAAGCAAACCGGACTCTCTACCCAAACTTGGCACGAAGTGTGTGGATACGTACGAGTGCGTGGATCCGGGATCGAACAACACGTGTGCATCAACAAAACATACTGAAAGGATACCTGAAACCACCGCATTGGACGCCTGCGCGTCCCGATGCGTCAACGCAAAAACCCGCGCCTGTCCTCCACCGGTGGCTGACTGCCCTCTGCCTCGGTCATCTCGCCCTCTCTGAACAACTCCTCCACACCCACGACCTCTCTGTGTATGAGTCTGACGCGGAGCAACGGTAGGTATAACAGGAAACGCCCTCTGGGGTGGTGAAGGTGGTAAAGTAACATGCGGTGCTGCCGCCTCCCTCCGGTGTATCTCAGGACAATCTCTAACGAGGTGAAGTAGACTGCCGCATCTAAAGCAACCCTGCGGCGACTGCTGGCTCTCCCGGGGATATGAGCTAAACATCTGGCCTCGTCCCGAATCTCTGCTACTCCTCGTACTAGAACGATACCTGTCGCGGCGTCTAAATGACTGTCTCCGTGCGGATATACTAGTACGAACTCTCTTCGGCTCTGGAACTACCGAAGTCTCAGCAAGGCGCTCCTCGACTAATAGGGCTGCGTCTACAGCTGCTGCATATGTCTCGTAATGCCGCGCGCTGATCGCAAGGAACAGTGGTGTAATCAAGCCTCGAACAAATCTCTTGACTCGCAACTCCTCGGTAGCCACTAAATACGGGGCATAAACTGCTAGCTCTGTAAACTGCACGTCATACTCTGCCACTGTCATCTCTGGCGTCTGGCGCAAGGACTCAAATCTGCGTGCTCGGGCATCCCTAACACTCTGGGGAAGGAAACGGGCTAGAAATACTGTCACAAACTCCGTCTAGGTCATAGGAGGAAGACCTGCTGCTCTGCCCTTCTCAATTGAATCGCACCACTTCTGCGCAAGTCCTTCCAGGCGAAAGCTCACGAACTCAACCCATCTCGCATCTGCGCATCTGCGCATCTGAGGGAACGGCATATCCGGGCCATCCTATCAATGAAAGACTGTGGGTCCTCGGCTGTATCGGTGCCTGTAAAGACCGGAGGCTTTAGCCTCATGAACTCTGATAGTGATACCGTAATCACCTCCGTGGATGCAGGGGCAACTGGCTGTGCGGTAGGTACCATCGCGGTCTCTGGAACGGGTGGAGCTACCTCTGGTCGCTGCACTCGAAGCGTCTCAACTAGCGATCCTATCATCTGGCGCATCTCCTGCATGCTGGATCCCACCGTCTGGCGCATCTCCTGCATACCAGCCCCTAGCGTGGCGATCTGATCTGTCATGGGAGGAACAGTCTGCTCGGGTACAACGGGTGCACTGCCCGGATCAGTCCTCGTCTCGGACGAGTCAACTCGAATCTCGGCCCTCGCGGCCGCTCTCTGCGCCCTCGTAGTCTTTGGCGGCATAATGGCTGAAAGGAAATTAGGATTCGATAAGAATACGGAAATCGAATCACAAGAATATATATATACTCAAGAAGGAATTTAAATCAATAAGTCCTAAGGTCGCCTTGGCGGAGTACCGTGTCGTGAGCATGCCGCGGAATATACACACGCTACGCCACTCTGCTTCAGCTACCTACTCCATCATACCAAGGTCATCCTAGACTCCGAAAGGTAAAACCTACGCTCTGATATCAACTTTGTCACGACCCGAATATTTCGACTCGTGACCGGCACTTAACCATGCAACGTCTACAGGCGTAACGCGACTAAGTAAGCCGAACCCAGAAATCAAAACCATTTAAAAGTAGCGAGTGTTGAAAACATTTAATTAAGACATTTAGAAAACCTTAAATAGTTCAATAAGTTCTTTTAAAGTTACGTTATCATTAAATAATTTTGGCAGCATTTCCTTTGTAAAAGTAACCCCGAAATCGGGTATAAAACAGGATAAAAGTAAAGATGAAATATAATGAAATGAAACATTTCTAAACGGGAACAATCACGCCCAACGGCGGAAACCATCATCACAAGAGTAATATACGATGCCGTAGCGAAGAATAAGCAATAAGTAGACATCACAGAAATATAAACTGCATATAAAAACAGTCGGCTCCTACGAGCTCGACACCAGAATACATGATATACATCATCGTCCTCACACTGCATCTAAGTCCAGTACATAAATGGTAGATGGAGAATACTAGATACAACAGGAGTACAATAAAAGTAATCAGATACCACAACCCACCTAAAATGCAAAACAGCTCTCACACCAACTGTAGTGGTATCTGTAGCCAAAAGATGCAAAAGGCAGCCTGCCGCGACTACTCTGAAGGGCAACCTGCAAATACTGTGGCACAACGGGGGTGAGTTACCAACTCATGAATAGAGATAACATATAAAGGTAATCGCGAGCATGCACGTACTGCGCTACTCTAACATATGCCAGCAAGTAAGATCTATATGCGACAAGTAGTAGGTGCAATAATCATGCAAAGGCTCTGTCTGGTAAAACGACTACAGAATGAAATGCATGATAAACAATGCTGAGCATGGGATAAACAACATCTACATGGAAATATCAGCATGGAAAAATAATCGGTGCCCCAAACTGCACCCAAATCCCAAATAAACTCAGGCGCCGGCACTCTCCTCGGCCCTCAAATCCTGTAAATCTCTGAGAATCACGAGTGCCCAACATCGGCACTCAAAATATCATAAAATACCCGTGTCCAGCATCGACACGCAAATCCTCATATATCGGGCTCCGTCAGTCCGGATCAGCCCACGGGCTCCGTCTGCGGTATCGGCCCTCGGCCCCGGCAGTACGGATCATCCCGCATCCATCTCTCGACTCTGGTCAGTATCTTCCGGATAACCGCCAGGTCCAACCAATCACCGGTAGGTACTCGCCACCCTGCCGGGCTCATCGTCTACTCCACGAAAAACATTTCTCGCCCCGGGGAACCATACCGGGTCCACCACGAACCCGCAAACGGATCATCCAACTCCTCGAATCGGGTTTCAAGCACACGTCTCAGCACCGAGAAAACGCGTGGTGGACGCACCAAAATATCATATCACGAGGGACCGGGTTTTCAAATAGTGCATCTTTTCTTTAAATAATTCCACGGTCCTCAAAACCAGAAATTTCATGGAAATCCAACACCAATGAGTAAATCAAATGCGATGTGCTATATACATCAAGTCATAATGTAGGTACAAGGGAGAACCGCTTTTTAAAATAGTTTCAGTTTTCAAAGACATCTTGCGGCTCCCAATTTTTATGAAAATCATAACGAATCATATATGAAATGAACTACAGCAATATAATCATGGCAATTCTACAGTGAGTGTGTCATGGCAATTACTAACGGTGTGTGTGTAACATGTAGATTAGTGCTCGTGCAACATGAACCGTTAGTAATAGTGCGGTGTTCTATCAATTCTAAGTTTACATACATATAGCAGGGAATGCAGTATGCAACAATAGTATACATGACAGTCAATGTAGGTAAATGCAATATATAACTATAAGGTCCTATCAGCCCTGACGCATAACGCCATGCGGGCGATATCCCCGTAGATGTTGAATCTACTCACCGAAATCTCGCGCTAAGTGTAGCCGACGACTTGCTTCCCTTTCTTCGCAGCGTCCGTCTTACTCGCCTGCGATCCTAGAATCACACAATATATCACACATAAGCTCAAATCCACAAAATCGTGATATTAAGGTCAAACTAGAAACCCGTGTCGCAAACTAATCGTGCGTGTGCGCGATACGCTAAAACGTGTGATTACGCGCTTGAAACTACCCCGACGCGTCGCGATACACAGAAACCCCAAACCACATGTGTATCATGCATGTCGCGAAGGTTTAAAATACGAGAAATAGGGTAATTAGCTCCAGATTTTTCTGCAGCAAGAATCAAATAAAACTATACATGCCATGAGTCTAAGGGTTGCAGCAGACACCTATAGGACCAAACCCCAACCCAAACCCTCCCCATCTGGCCGCAATTTGCGGCCAGATCGAATTTTTCGGCGGCCTGAACAAGAGTTATGGGGGTCGGGTTCTACCTGGGGGATCGGCACCTACCCACTATGCTGCAGTCTTCTCAAAATTATTCTGAACTCACCGGGTCGATAGCAGTTTACAGAAAGACAAATTTTGCTTAAAAACGATGAATTTGCATCAAAAAGGGATCTGGTGGTATTTTAGTGCAATTGGGGGCTAAGTCGGGTTAACATGGCCCTAACAACACTCCAGCAACTTACTAACACTAAATCATACATCACTTGGTCATGGATCCCACAATCACCACATATCGCACTAAAACGCACCAATAAACACTAATCGAAGCTAAGCTACACTAAAACAAGCAACTAGGGAGTAAGTTCAGGAAGTATACCCCACACTCGACTCTAGGGAGCTGGAGGAAGAAGAAGGAGTGAAGGGAAGGAGCTGTAGTGGAAGTTGTTGCTGCTGCTGCTCACTGCTGCTGTTGCTGCTCACTGTTGCTGCTGTTGCTGCTCTCTGTTGCTGCTGTTGCTGCTTCTGGCTGCTGCTGTGCTTGCTTCAGCTGCTGCTGAGCTTGCTTCTGCTGCTGCTGCTGAGATGGTAAGTGTGTGTGTGAGTGTGAGAGTGAGGTTGAGAGAAAAGAATACAAGAAAGAGAGGGAATCATAACCCCAAATGTCAACCCCTCCACTCTCTCTCTTCATTAAATGCAAGCATGGCTTTTGCCATGATGCATTCTCTCTCTCTCATTCTCACCAAGTCAACACTCAAAAAGGAAAAATTCAAATTAAAGCAACCATTAAATAACTAATTAAACTTAATTAAAACCCAAAAGACTTAATCCCCATGATTAAACCCACCATGGTTGCTAATCATGGTATTACCTCATTTAAAAACCCTAGTTTACATGCACAAGTGTGTGCAAGCCTAGGAAAATTCTAGAAAAATATTTATTAAATTGGGAAAAATATTTGAAACTCAATTTGGTAAACTTTTTATTAAAAACCCTTTATTTAAATATAAATAGCCACTAAACACATTCTAAGGTGTTACAACTTCTTGGCCAAGTTATAATAATAATCATTTGTAACAACAATAATAATATATAAATTTATATCGTGCAACACACGGGCCTTAAAACCTAGTAATAATAATAATAGAGATACAGCCTCAATATTTATACCCTTATAGGCATTAAGAGAATCGGATTTATGTGTGCAAGTAATTTCATGAGAGACACTTACTTATAGGGGTGTGTACAGGGTTGGTTGGACCCAACACCCATCCGCATCTGCACATATTTTGCGGGCCAAAAAAAATAGCTCAAACCTACCTACCTTTATCTATATTGGGCTGGACTTGAATGTATTATTGTAGAAATTAGGTGCGGTTTAGAACAATAAACCTATCCGATCCCCTAATTGAACCCATTCATCAAACGCACCCGTCCAGATCGATCCCATACCTGCCAAAACACATGAAGAATCGTTGTAACTTAGTTTATTTGTAAGCTTGATGATACTCAGAAGTGGTATTTCCTAAGATCACGACACATGGCGACTGACGTGTCCATGACTCACGGGAAGGGAGCGACAACGGTACATTAGAAGTATGTCCCGAGCCTTCGACCCGAGGATGTTTCCGACCTTCAGTGGCCGTCCAGACCACTCATATGCCCTCCTTACAAACAACCGTTGGGTCACATTCGAGCCTCCTGCACGATGAGCCTCCTCGGCCCTCCCGGCTCGCCTCCGAGCCATCAAGAACCAAGCCTGCTCGGCCTCCCGCTCGTTCCCGAGCCTCCTGCCGAGCCTTGCTTCCTCGGTCTCATCGACCGACCCCCAGCACTGATCACCGGCGTCTCTGTCACGGCTCCGGGAATCTCTCCAGGCGCGAGATATCCGCCGCCCATAATCCCGCGTTCCACGCCATCACGATCCCCCATTAACGAGCATATTTTGTCATTAATGGGGAATCCCGCCTATCACGCGGGCGTAACGCCAGGGGCGTAACGGCCGGCGTGAATCTTGCGCACGTCTACCCATTGCTGCCGCTATATACACCCCTCTCTCAGACGATCGGGGTAGGCCATTTTTTACTCCACTAGGCCGTTACTCTGCCAAAATATCTTGACTAACTTGATCGTCGGAGGGTCCTCAGTGGCACAACCACCCCTGGACTTCTTTGCAGGTAGCTCGGCCTCAACCACACAAACCCATTGAGATCCACACGCTCCGGGAGGTAACCCTCCAGCTCAATCTCAGCCGTCCATCAGTGCTCGCAGCAGATCAATGGAAGAGAACATCTGAAGGAGATCCTGAGATCTATCAGTTGGCACCGTCTGTGGGAAACCAGTTCCACTCAACCAAAAGTTCATCTTCCGATCTCGACTACATGGCAAGCGGTCACCACGAAGATCCAAGCACCAGCCGTCGGCCTCCCCACAGTGGAGACGAGGGAGAATCCCCTCCTCCACCGAACGCCATTCACGCCCTATCCGCTCGGATAGATCGACTCACGTCCGTCGTGGATGTGCTCTTCCGTGTCCAAGCGGCCGGGCAAGCTCCCCTGGTCGCCGCTCCCCCTCCGCGGGACCGGGACCCCTACAGAGGGAGAGAAGACTCTTCCCGTGTTGGCATGACCGATCACCGCCTCGCTGTCTCCGGCGGCCGCAGATCCCCCGGGCCGACATATTCAATGACCCGGTGGGCGCCGCACAGTTTAACTCCGAGATCTTATGCCAGAGCGCTTCACCCCGAGCCCCATCGCGCCCCTGTCCCTCCCGAGGAGGTGTCGGTCAGCTCGCCTGCGCCCAGGCATGACTGGCACCCCCTCCCTCGACGGGGTCGCGTGCACGGAACTCGCCACGGCAGCTCGAAAATGACCTCGCCAGGAGACCTGAGGAATGTCATCGAACGGAATCGGGGCGGTGGCTAGGCAGAGGTCTCCGGCAGCAGAGGCCAAAAATCAGAGTATGCCGACTCATCGGGATACCACGGCCGACTCGACGCCCTCGAAAAGAAGATCGAATGTATGCATCGGGAAGGTCGCTATTCGAGCGACGGGGCTAAATACGCTGCCGACTCGCTCACGAAGCCCTTCACCGAGGAGCTACTCGCCGTCCATGTCTCCTCCCGGAACAAGCCCCCGAAGGTCTCACTCTTCGATGGGAAGTCCGACCCGAAGGACCATTTGGACACGTTCACAGCCGGGATAAGTTTCCAGGACTGTTCCGATGCCGCTCAATGCCGTGCTTTCCCCGCCACTCTCATCCGCTCCGGACGAGACTGGTTCCGAGGACTCGCACCACGCTCGATCTCGACCTTCGATGAGCTGGCCACCCAATTTCTCGGCCACTTCATCGAGAACAGACGGCAGAAACGGACCGTCGACCATCTCTTCACAATAAAGAGCGGGAACAAAGAAACCTTCTAAGGGTACGTCACCCATTTCTATAACGCCCTCCTCGAAGTCCCAGAACACCGGGACGAGACGGTCATTACGGCACTTAGGTCGAGTCTTAGGCACAAGGAGTGGTTACGCTGCTTTGCATTAGCGCAATCTAAGACCATGGCCGAAGTAAAGGCCTGGACCGAACGGGAGATCCAGCTTGAATCCAAGGTGAACGCCAATCTTCCCACGACTACAAGGTCGAGTAGCTATCCTGCTCGGTCCATCCTTGGCTGGTAATATTTTACCCCATGACGCCAAGGATCAAAGTCCTCTCCAAGAGGCTACCGGGTAGTAACCCTGCTCGGTCCAACCTTAGCAGGCCTCTCTATGCCCTCCCGAGCTAAGGATCAAAGCCCTCACCAAGAGGCAACCGGGCAGCTACCCTGCTCGGTTATCCTTGGCTGGTAGTTCCCTACCCACCGATGCCATGGATCAAAGCCCTTGCCAAGAGGCCACCGGGCAGTAACCTTGCTCGGTCTATCCTTAGCAGGCCTCTCTATGCCCTCCTGTGCTAAGGATCAAAGCCCTCACCAAGAGGCAACTGGGAAGCTACCCTACTCGGTTATCTATGGCTGGTAGTTCCCTACCCACCGACGCCAGGGATCAAAACCTTCGCCAAGAGGCCACCGGGCAGTAACCCTGCTCGGTCCATCCTTAGCAGGCCTCTCTATGCCCTCCCGCGGTAAGGATCAAAGCCCTCACCAAGAGGCAACCGGGCAGCTACTCTGCTCGGTTATCCCTGGCTGGTAGTTCCCTACCCACCGACGCCAGGGATCAAAGCCCTCGCCAAGAGGCCATCGGGCAGTAACCCTGCTCGGTCCATCCTTAGCAGGCCTCTCTATGCCCTCCCGCGCTAAGGATCAAAGCCCTCACCAAGAGGCAACCGGGTAGCTACCCTACTCAGTTATCCCTAGCTGGTAGTTCCCTACCCACTAACGCCAGGGATCGAAGCCATTGCCAAGAGGCCACCGGGCAGTAACCCTGCTCGGTCCATCCTTAGCAGGCCTCTCTATGCCTCCCGCGCTAAGGATCAAAACCCTCATCAAGAGGCCACCGAGCAGCTACCCTGCTCGGTCCATCCTTGGCTGGTAATCTCTTACCCTATGACGCCAAGGATCAAAGCCCTCATCAAGAGGTCACCAAGCAGCCACCCTGCTCGGTCCATCCTTGGATGGTAATCTCTTACCCCACGACGCTAAGGATCAAAGCCCTCACCAAGAGGCCACCGAGCAGCTTCCCTGCTCGGTCCATCCTTGGCTGGTAATCTCCTACCCAACGATGCCAAGGATCAAAGCCCTCATCAAGAGAGCACCGAGCAGCTTCCGTGCTCAGTCCATCCTTGGCTAGTGATCTCTTACCCGACAACGCCTAGGATCAAAGCCTTCATCAAGAGGCCACCGAGTAGTTTCCCTTCTCGGTCCATCCTTGGTTGGTAATCTCTTACCTAACGATGCCAAGGATCAAAACCCTCACCAAGAGGCAATCGATCAGCTACCCTGCTCGGTCCATCCATTGCTGGTAGTTCACTACCCACCGACGCCAAGGACCAAAGCCCTCACCAAGAGGCAACCGTGCATCTACCCTGCTCGGTTCATCCTGGCGGGCAGCTTCCTGCCCCACGATGCTGAGGATCGAAGCCCTCATCATGAGGCGACCGGGCATCCTCGTGCTCGGTTCATCCTTACGGACAGCTACCTGCCCCTCGATGCCAAGGATCGAAAGCCTTCCTCAAGAGGCGACCGGGCATTCTCCCACTCGGTCCGTCCACTCCAGGCAGCTTCCTGCCCTACAAAGAGATGGATCAAGGCCTTCGTCACGAAGCCGCCAGACATCTTCATGCTCGGTCTCAATGGTGGATCCTGGAGCCTCATATTGAACCAGCTAGCAAGCCTTTGCCCGGTGCATGCACCCGAAGAAGGCAAGCTCCCAACATGGCTCAAGTAAGCAAAAAATAGGAGAGCTCAAGTTCGGTCGATAGCCAGCCCTAACAGACGAAACGACGCCTCCATTCATTCCTGGGCAATCGACATCACGATTCTCGGTGCCAAACCAAGAGGAAGATTCTCTGTATAGTCCACTATCGACTCGACCCATAAATAGGTCGGAACGAGAGTAGGGGGCTAATGATGATGCTCAGAAGTGGTATTTCCTAAGATCACGACACGTGGCGACTGACGTATCCCATGGCTTATGGGAAGGGAGCGACAACGGTACATTAGAAGCATGCCCCGAGCTTTCGACCCGAGGATGTTTCCGACCTTCAGTGGCCGTCCAGACTACTCCTATGCCCGCCTTACAAACAACCGTTGGCTCGCCTCCGAGCCTCCTGCACGATGGGCCTCCTCGGCCCTCTCGGCTCGCCTCCGAGCTATCAAGAACCAAGCCTACTCGGCCCCCTGCTCATTCTTGAGCCTCCCGCCAAGCTTTGCTTCCTCGGTCTCATCGACCGACCCCCAGTACTGATCACCGGCGTCTCCGCCACGGCTCCGCGAATCTCTCCAGGCGTGAGATATCCACCACCCATGATCCCACGTTCCACGCCATCATGATCCCCCATTAACGAGCAATCTCGTCATTAATGGGAAATCCCACCTATCACGCGGGCGTAACGCCAGAGGCGTAACTGCTGGCGTGAATCTCGCGCTCGCCTGCCCATTGCTGCCGCTATATAAACTCCTCTCTTAGACAATCGAGGTAGGACATTTTTTACTCCACTAGGCCGTTACTCTGCCAAAATACCTCGACTAACTTGATCGTCGGAGGGTCCTCGGTGGCACAACCACCCCGGGACTTCTTTTCAGGTAGCTCGGCCTCAACCACACAAACCCATTGAGATCCACACGCTCCAGGAGGTAACCCTCCAGCTCAATCTCAGCCGTCCATCAGCGCTTGCAGCAGATCAACGGAAGAGAACATCTGGAGGAGATCCAGAGATCCATCAAAGCTACATAAGAATATTTATTCATTCATTTCATCTTGAAACTTAAAGTTTCCGCTCTTATATATCTATTACATCCATCTTTGAATTTCAATGGGGATTTGTATGATCATAACTATCATGTTCAGATTTGGGGGGTTATCGAAACTCTACCAGACTTGCTATATTATATGGTATAGAATGTTAGGCTCTTAAAAATATCATGCACAGAAGATGAATGTAGCGAAGATGCGCAAGTTTCGTTGGATGTGTGGTAATACTAGAAAAGATAAGATACGAAATAAGGATCTTCATGCAAAGATTGGTGTAACACCTGTGCATGAGAAAATGCGACAAAACCGCCTAAGATGGTTAGGTTATGTACGACACGGATCTATGGAAGCACTGATTCGATGAATGGATATTCTCGATTTAGGTCAAGTCAAAAGAACGAAAGGGAGACCTGTTTACCGCCGAAGACCGGGAAAACAAAACGTCTTGCCTGAATTTGGGGGCAGATGCTATTGGGTTTTATCTGTCCACCTTTCCGAAGATGCTAAGTTGATTTATGGCACCGTATATCGAAGGTTTAGACAGATGCGGCCGATGTAGCAGACTTAGTCAGATTCCACCTCATTGTGAGGGGTTTTCGATCGTGGGGACGCTCTTCCCTGCAGGCGCAAGCCCCTGTAGTTAATTACGCTACCGCATCGCGGTAACCACTTTATCCTTCTCCAGATGGTCACTTCGTGTCGTGTGTGTTTGTTTTATTTTTTGGTTGCCCGTGGATTGTATACAGAGACTAATTTATGTTGTCGCCCGTAGGGCGTGGATTAGTCCAAATCCGTATTTTCTTAGATTTGGGTTTGAGTTGGATTTAAGGATCGTTAATCTCATTGAGAATAAGATCAACTTAAACGTTTGTTAAGGATATGTTAGTCTAATTTTAGACTAAGATCTATTTAACAGGGTTTTGGGATCATTTAGATTCAATAAAGCATTTGGGCTCTATTGTTTTAGTTTAGGGACATTGCGGTCCATAAGTTTAAGGACATCATAGTCCATGGAGTTTAAAGACATCATAGTCTGTAAAGTTTAAAGACATCACAGTCTATGAGTTTAAGGACCTCACAGTCCATAAAGTTTAAGGACATTATAGTCCATGAGTTTAAGGACCTCATAGTCCATAAAGTTTAAGGACATCATAGTCCATGCGTTTAAGGACCTCATAGTCCATAGGGTTTTGGTTTAACCAGTTTGGGGATGCACCAAAAGTTATTGGTTGTTGGGACCCTCCATCTCTCTGAAGACGTTGAAGGATTACAACGACATTTATCAGAGGTATGAAGAGATGTACCATCGAACCAATGTCCCGATTTGGGGAAGTGGGATGAACAGCAGTTTAGATGTCATCTGTTGGGAGCTTATTAGCTGTCTTTGGAACTGAGATCGGTTTTAGAGACCCTGAGCATGAGGGGGCTCAATTGATGGTCGCTGGGAAATTTGGTCTGAGTCTGGCTAATATTAGCCTTTCATAGTGTTCAACACTAGTGTATATTCAGCGCTCACGTGCTCCCATGTGATGCGTTCAAAATAGTGTTAAACACTAAAATTCAGAGGCGCTCACGTGGGGTCACGTGAGGCGCTTGAAGTAGTATTAGACTTCAAGAATTTGAGGCGTTGCTTCTGCAGGTTTATTCTTTTGTTCTTTTCTGAGCGCTAAATGCTATTGGGCCACGTGGGAGCACGTGAGGTGCCTCAAAAGTGGAAATTGCCTTTGATTTATTCCCTTTTGCTTTGTAAGTGCTAAGCACTACTATGGGGTCATGTGTGATCACGTGAGCCCATCTCTTTTATTCTGTTTTATTCATCACAGGCGCTTACGTGGGG
Organism: Agapanthus africanus; assembly: GCA_030015575.1. Taxonomy (NCBI): domain Eukaryota; kingdom Viridiplantae; phylum Streptophyta; class Magnoliopsida; order Asparagales; family Amaryllidaceae; genus Agapanthus; species Agapanthus africanus. Next base: position 832,015,112 of record JASDDO010000019.1, read on the forward strand.
GCATGTGATCGGCTGTTATGGTGTTGGGTGCCAATCCTTTTACGTGTATGGAGATCCTGAGTTTTGAGGCTTTCAAGCCTATTATTTTATGAGAATTGGATTCTTAAGACTTAGTTTTTCTCTTAGGTTTGGGGTCTGTATGGTAGAATCTCCTCGATGAGATTTAAATTCTCAACTTGTGGGGAGATCTGCTTCTGCAGATCTTTTACCATAAGGAAGAACTAAGTTCTCACATGAAGGGTTAAACCCTTGTTTCATCAGAGGAATTAAATTCCTACATACTTTTATAGGAGGATTAAATTCTCTGAACTTAGATCTCCCTCTAGGTTTTGGATCTGCATGGCAAAATCTCCCCGATGAGAATTAAATTCTCAACTTGTGGGGAGACCTGCTTCTGCAGATCTTAACCAGAGAAAGAACTAAGTTATTTTTAGAAGAGTTAAACTCTTAAGGAGGTAAAAAGAAGATGAGATATTCTCTCTGAGTTTTTGTTCTTTCTCTTGCCTAGAGTTTCTTTTTCCCTTTTTTTTCTCTGGAGAATTAAATTCTTTTTTCTTTTGCTTACGAGGGGTTTCTCTCTCTTTTTTTCTTTTTTTTCTCTTTCTCCGTGTCTTCCTTTCTTATTTACAGGGGAAAGAAGAGAATCAATTTGTTTTAGAAAATCTGTCATTGAGAGATTTTGATTGATTTTCTAATCAACCAACATGATCTTTTAGATCACTTGGTGAATTTTATTCACCGTTGGATTTTTAATCTGAGGGCTTCTGTTTTGCAGAAGATATTTTTTTTGTTGTTCTTAGCAAGTTTAGGAAGATATTTCCTTGCACAGAATTTTTCTGTAAATTGGTGATTTTTTGATCGCCATTGGATCTTTGATCCAACGACGCTCTGTTTTACAGAGCGTAATCTTTCTTGTTTAGAAAGATTCAAGGAAATACTTTCCAAATAAGGCTTTTGGTCCTTTTTAATTAGAATTTACTTTTATCGGTTCAAAAGGCATAGCAGTCTATCACGTGTATCACGTGAGTGTTCTTTTGTCCAATTGTTTGCTTTATGTCACGTGTCTGCACATGAGGCTCAGTTTTAGCTTTAATTTCAGCCTTGCTTTTTCTAGTGCAGTGCCTATCACATGTGGGCACGTGATACTCCATTTGGGGACTTTTCCCGTTGCTTTTATATTTTTTATTCAGTTTCCGTGAGAGAACAAATGCCCCCACAGCGTTGTTCTCACGTGGCTTGCACGTGAGTACAACGCTGTCACTTTTACAGCCGTCGGATTGTCTAGGGGAATAGGGAGGTGAACCGCCCTTGTCACATCTTATAAATGCAAGGGTTTGGTTCCATAGGCAGCCACTGTTTCTTTCATCTTCTTTCTTCTTCGTTTTCTTTGAGAATTTAATTCTCCTCCCCAGAGCTTAGTTCTTTGCTATTGCAATTCCAGAATTAAAAACTCTGTAAAAAAGAAACCCTTTTTGGTAAAGATCTTGCACATCAGAAAGAACTTTTCTTTTTGAACAAAACTTCTGGATTTTAAATCCATTATGAGAGCTATGCTCTCCTCTGAAAACCCGTCTCTTAAAGATCCAAAGATGTGATCTTTGAGAAGTAAACTTTCATATCTTGGGCATTCCCCTCTGATTCTTTTTGAGGCTTCATTGGATTTTGTTTCTCATATTTTTTATGAGTTCATGGAATTTAATTCCATTACATAAAAGGAATTTAATTCCTAAAGCGAATAACTTAGCTCTGAAAGATCAGGAGGACCCTTTGGGAATTTTATTCCCTAGTTTTCTTGAAAATCTTTTCATAGGGTTTTACCTTTATTCGCACAAATATGAATTTGTTGGGTACTTAACAGAACTTGTTTTCCCAAGAATTTGTTTGAATACCAATGTCTGTTTAATGAGGGTCTTCTTGATTACTAATCTTTCATTGATGTCTCTTTTCAGACCCTATGGCCGCTCATCTGTACAGTCTTGATGAAATTATTTCTTATGAGGACATTCGCGCACAGGGCCGTTGCCAAAACCAGGAGTTTACAAACGCCCAATGCGCTGAGATTATGAGTCGTTTCAATGAACACAACGGTCGACTGCTTCCTCGTCGCTCCGCTCTTTTGAAGATTATAGTGAGAGCAATTTGGGGAGCACTTCCTGGATTTTACGAAGCTATGCCGCTTAATGCACTGGATGATGTCGAAGACAAGGTGCACTCAGTGTATTTGTCGGGCTTTATCTCGAAGAAACGGCGAGATAATCTTACTGATATCTTGCATCAAATTTTCCAACAGACGATGATAATCGCTGCTTATCAGAGGGCGGAGGACATCAGTGAGGATCTTGACGCTTGTATTCGTGAGAGGATGCACGCGAGAATGGTCAGAGAGGCCAGAAACATTTTAGACGGCCTTACTTTTGAATTTCTTAATCCGTGTCCCGGGTTTAATGTTTTACCATTGTAAACATTTTCTTTTATTTTTGTATGAATTTTCAGAGTATGAATGACAAACTTTCCTTTCCCCCTTTTACGTTTACATGCGTTCTTTATGAAGTTTTGTCATACTGTTGTTAGTGTTCACGTGTTTTGCGCATGAGGCACTGCTGGGGATTTTAATCTTGCATTGGCGCTTGCTCACGTGTTATGCATCTGCGGTGCCGTTTCAATTTCCAATAAGGATCAAAGTTGTTGCTCACGTGCTATGCACGCGGGGCTCTGTTGATGGGGTTGTTTCGTCTCCCTACTCTGATTCCAACGAGTCACCTCTTTGATTTCCCATGCTCTCCCCTTTTTTTGGGCCTTGGGAATAGTTCCACCATGCGCAATATTTTCTGTGCATTGCATTGAATATTTCTCTTTATAACCTGAAACCGTGCGTTTCTTCCTCTCTTCAAAAAGGTACCCATTTAGACCTTACGGTGATCATCTTGAGAAAACCGACCAAGTGTTATGGCTTGCAACCGTCCCCACGCTCGTCGGCAACCATGGGAGGTGCCCGTCGAGGAGATGATTCCTCGCTTTGCTGCGCGACTAGTGGATCCCCTTCTTACAAACGCCGAATGTGACGCGGTGGTGTACGAACTCTTGACCTGTAGGGGCCATCCTCTTCCAATGGGCTCCATTTGGCTCCAGACGATCTTTCTATCCGTGCTCGCCGATATCCCTCCTCATTCGACAGAGATGGCTCCGGCGATGCTCGATGCGGCGGAGGATAAAATCGAGTGCTTCTACGAGGCATGCTTGATTACCTGAGCTCTGAAGGATCGCTCGATTCATCTACTGGTCAGATAAGAGCCCGGCGGGTTGTCATGTCCGCTTTTGCTGATGAGCATAGCGCTAATCGGTGGGGAGCAACTCCTCGCGAAAATCGTCGTTTCGACGTGTTGGAGAAGGCAGAGAGGGAGCTGGAAAATTTTGTATTTTGTTTTGTTAATCCTTGTATCTCTGATCCCATATTTGGTGATCTTTTCCCTATAGAGTAGTGTATTTAGATCAATGTATTTCTCTTATTATTAATCATTGAATGCTTTCTGTTGAATTTTTCTGTTTGACGTATATTCGCACGTGCATCCTACCTGTGTACATGAGCCTTATACTTGACCCCTGGGGATTTCCTTTAAGCGCGAACACTATCATCGTGTTGTCCATAAATCAGCGTGTTTTGGATACCATTTCCGTTTAAACAGACATATAGTCGTGAACGCATGCTTAAAGAGAAAATAGTTTGTGCATGTTTTAGATCGAGGATTGGCGTCGAGTAGAGGTCTGCCCACACGGGTTTGAATGCATCCACCTTCCCTCCGATATCTTAACCCTGAAATCAAGTCTGCGAGGATGGATCGAACGGTGCGCGGCCAATTACTAAGACCACTCATGCATATGAAATTTGGCGGTGGCTCCAAGAAGCTATCAGGGAGGTGGTGGCTGTTGATAAAGCCGTTATCTTTACCCGCGGGATGGTCGAAGCTCACAAAATTGCTGAAAATGTGCTTGAGATTCGGCTCGCCTCGTATCAGGCTCAGCAGTCTCAGGCGGAGACCCGTCTCGTGGCGATAACCAAGCTTGAAGCCGAGGCCCAGCGGAAGAGCGATGAATTGAGAAGATTATTGTGCCGTCCGCCGGCTTAAAGAATTTTTGTAAATTTTTTTTATCCACTCCTGAATGAGAGGGTATTTTGTATCCATTTTGATTCTTTTTACGACATGTATCCCGTATTCATTTTGAATTCATGAATAAAAGACATATATTTTTTATCTCATGCTTGCATGTAGCTCTGATGGATGTGGTCCATATGTAGTTTATCTTGACCTTCTTGCAGGGCAGCGATGGCTTAGGCGACAAGGTTAGGATTTGCCACCTAAGACTTTTCAACTTTATGAGCCATGAGGTTTTCACAAACATTTTTCTCCCTGCAAGTCGAGAGGATCTCGTAGGTGTGATTTCTACTTAGGGGTCGTGAGGACTCCTAAGTGCATTTTCTTATGAGAGTCGTAAGGATTTCACAAGAGCACTTTCTTTTTATGGGTTGATAGGTTCGTGTGTTGACTTATTTCCGAGTCGAAGCATTGCTTTACGACAGGGAGATCACGGGTTGATGTATTTCAGAGACGAAGCATTGCACCGGTAGGGTGGTTAAGGGTTGACATGTATCCGAGTCGAAGCGTTGCTTTACAACAAGGAGATCAGTAGTTGACATGTATCCGAATCGAAGCGTTGCTTTACGACAGGGAGGTCAAGGGTTGACATGTATCCGAGTCGAAGTGTTGCTTTACGACAGAGAGGTCAGGAGTTTACATGTATCCGAGTCGAAGCATTGCTTTACGACAAGGAGGTCAAGGGTTGATATGTATCCGAGTCGAAGCGTTGCTTTACAACAAGGAGGTCAGGAGTTGACATGTATCCGAGTCGAAGCGTTACTTTACGACAGGGAGGTCAGGAGTTGACATGTATCCGAGTCGAAGCGTTACTTTATGACAGGGAGGTCAGGGGTTGACATGTATCCGAGGCGAAGCGTTGCTTTACGACAGGGAGGTCAGGGGTTGACATGTATTCGAGTCGAAGCGTTGCTTTACGACAGGGAGGTCAGGGGTTGGCATGTATCCGAGTCGAAGCGTTGCTTTACGACAAGGAGGTCACGGGTTGACATGTGTCCGATTCGAAGCGTTGCTTTACGACAGGGAGGTCAGGAGTTGACATGTGTCCGAGTCGAAGCGTTGCTTGACGACAGGGAGGTCAGGAGTTGACATGTGTCCGAGTCGAAGCGTTGCTTGACAACAGGGAGGTCAAGGGTTGACATGTATTCGAGTCGAAGCGTTGCTTTACGACAAGGAGGTCAAGGGTTGACATGTATCCGAGTCGAAGCGTTGCTTTACGACAAGGAGGTCAAGGGTTGACGTGTATCCGAGTCAAAGCGTTGCTTTACGACAAGAGGTCAGGAGTTGACATGTATCTGAGTCGAAGCGTTGCTTTACGACAAGGAGGTCAAGAGTTGACATGTATCCTGGTCGAAGCGTTGCTTTACGACAAGGAGGTTAGGAGTTGACATGTATCCGAGTCGAAGCGTTGCTTTACGACAGGGAGGTCAGGAGTTGACATGTATCCGAGTCGAAGCATTGCTTTACGACAAGAAGGTCAAGGGTTGACATATATCTGAGTCGAAGCGTTGCTTTACGACAAGGAGGTCAGGAGTTGATATGTATCCGAGTCGAAGCATTGCTTTACGACAAGGAGGTCAAGAGTTGACATGTATCCAAGTCGAAGCGTTGCTTTACGACAAGGAGGTCAGGAGTTGACATCGGGTTGACTCTAGATTGTATGTGAACCGTAGAGTCATGGAACTGGGGACTTTGTCGTGGTTCCGCTTGGTGGTGTCGTGTCCGTACCCTGCTGGCATGAGGAAGAACGCCGTTGTTGGTCTCTAAGCTGTAGAGATGATCGTCGAGATTTGGAACTAAGGACTTTTCCATGGCTCCGCTTCGTTGTGACCTTGAGGTCGGTTGTTGACGTTGCGTTTGCATCCTGCTGAAGTTGAGAAGGAACGTTGTGTTGGTCTTCAGGTATGCAGATATTGCTGCTGAGACCTGACTCTCCCTTTGGTAGAGTTTGTTGGGACATGTGTTTCCTTTTTCGTTTATGCCCATAGATTGTATACAGGGGTCAGTATGGACTTACCTGCAAGGCAAAAAGTTTCATTCTTTTATTTTTTTATTTCTTTCCACGATACTTTATCATTTCAGCTTTTATATCGTGAAGTTTGCGATTTCCCAATCATTTCGGCTATTTTTCGCGGTGCCCAATCATTTCGGCTATTTTTCTTTTTACTCGCTGCTTTTCTATTGCGAGTTGCCCAATTATTTCGGCTATTTCTTAAGCATATATTTTATTTGCTGATTTTGTTGCACCTATCATTTCGGCTATTTCATATGCATTTTTGGCTCACTGATTTTTATCGTGAGTTTAGACTTGGAATTTGATACCGATTTAGGTATCAACATTGCTACAACTGGGATATGGCCAGGAGCGAATCATCATTTGCCTTTGTCGGTTCGAACAAAGGTGGCTTAGCAAACGGGGTTAAGATCCTGTCGACTAAGGCTTTTGACTTTATGAGCCTTAAGGGTCTCATAAAGATGTTTCTCCTTACGAGTCGTGAGGATCTCGTAAGTGCATTTTCTTCTTAAGAATCGTGAAGGTTCTTAAGTGTATGTTCTCTTATAAGTCGTAAGGATCTTACAAGAGTGTTTTCTCCTTATAAGTCGGGAGGACTTACAAGGGTTGTTCACCATGTGAGGATATCCCTCGTTGCTGGTGGAACTCCATTGGGGAAATGTTTATTCATGCCCGTGGATTGTATGCAAGGGTCAATATTGAAATGCTTGTAGGGCAAGATCATGGTGTATGATGGCTTAAGAACAGGGTCAGATCCCTGTAGCTTAAGGCTTTCGAATCTCATGAGCCGTGAGGGTCTCATAAGAGGGTTCTCCTTATGAGTCGTGAGGATCTCATAAGTGTAATTTCTTCTTAAGAATCGTGAGGATTTTTAAGTGTATGGTCTTTTATAAGTCGTAAGGGTCTCATAAGAGCATTTTCTCCTTGCAAGTCAAGAGGACCTACACGTGTCCAAGTGAGGACGTTTCGCGCCATCTGTGGAACTTGATGAAGGAGGCGTTTATTTATGCCGGTGAATTGTATACAAGGGTCAATATTGAACTGATTGTAGGGCATGATTGGGGTGTATAACGGCTTAAGAACAGGTTCAGATCCTTGTAGCTTAAGGCTTTTGAATCCTACGAGCCGTGAGGGTCTCATAGGGGAATTCTCATTACGAGTCGTGATGATCTCATAAGTGTAAATTCTCCTTAGGAATCATGGGGATCCCTAAGTGTGTTGCTCCCTTGTGAGTCGTAAGGATCTCATGCAGGTATTTACTCCTTACAAGGTCGAGAGGACCTTGCAAGTGTCTTTTAACGAGATTGCGTCCTTTCAGGTTTTCACAAACTCGCCGGTAGCCCTGCTGTTTTTACTCATGGAGCCCTTTCGGGTTTTCATCCGTGCCCATTTCGCTTATGGACGTACCATTTTTTTATTTTTTTTTATTTTATTTTTTTATTTTTTATTTTTATTTTTTTGCCGCATCAGCCTAAGGATGCTGCGGTTCATAGCAGTTTAAGGACGTTACGGTCCGTAGTTAGTTTTAGGACATTTCGGTCCGTTGTTAGTTTTGGAACATCTTGGTCCGCTATTAGTTTAGGGACATTTCGGTCCATAGTTGGTTTAAGGACATTACAGTCCATTTGCACGTCTTCGAGGCGAGGTTTCGCCGGATATTACTTATAGAGTTTGGGCTTGGGAAGATAACGAGCGGACATAGGCGTCGTCATCTATCGTTGACCTAAGCCGTGACTCGTCAGGCGTAGTATTTTTTCAAAAACCGACCGTTTATTGGTCGGAAGGGTCTTTCGCCGTGCATATCCATGAGCAAGTAAGCCCCACCTTGGTAGAATTTGTCTATGATGTATGGACCTTCTGTTGGCTATAGTGCCCTCAAGGCAATTATCATAGTCGCAGATAGGCGATTGTGATGATTGAGGGAGGATATATACCGGAAGAACAATCTTACTCGAGATGATAGTATGCTATCTGGTTTGTCTTTATCATCATGTACATGTTGATAGAGCCCATAAGATTCTTGCTTGACTACCAGCATTATGATGGCGATCATATACGTGGGAGCTGGGGGTCTATAAGCACATCCTTAAATGTCCCTAGTCGTGGGAGTATCGAGACTGGGTATCGATACTCCAGTGTAGACTGGTGTATACTTATCTAGACCCTGACGAGGGGCGGTGGCCGGTCTCACAAGCCATTGGTGTCAGTTATTCACCTAAGATAGTATACTGGTGCTCGTTGGGTTATGAGTACACTGGACGGACTCGCCAGGAACATGCTAGTTGGTATTATACCTATTGTCAGATAGCAGTTTCCTGGTGACATGTTTACAGATTAGTCTGTCAACCTGAGATCGTCATTTGTCTCATATGAGTTCCCACTGTGCTTTGATTACTACCCAACCATGGCTTAAAGGAGTCGTGCAAACAGGTTTTAGTTGGGTACAGTCCCGAGCCATATGGAGGCAGTGAGCGGATCGTCGGGGATTCGTCTCTCTCGGTATTGGGGGTTGATGTCTCGTAATGCACGGGTGGCCATCACCAGAAATCCTTGGTCAGGGTATACGAGAATTACTGATTCAGGATCGATAGTTTCTCTGGTGGTGATGGGTTACATACCGACACAAATTATCACGTTATTAGGGGTCTGACTTTATCCATCCCCCTAGACTCGATATGCGATACTCTTAGACGAACATACCGGACTGTACGGATATTGTCACTGTTAGGTTCAATAGGGTTTCTGGATGAGTTCTCTCGTCGGCCTTCATTTCGCTCAATACTCGGGTAGCCGTTACGTAGAGCTAGTGCCATTGACATACTTGTGATTGAACCCACTGCCAGCGTATTGACGAGTATTTAGAGTCCCACACAGAGGGTTTTCCTAGTTCGGGCGAAACGTTGTAGAGGCCGTATGGTTTTATGGCAGGGTTCGATCATATTCTTGCACTTGTGCACGGATCATGATCGGATGGATAATACTAGTGGGCTTTGGTTTAAACCGGATCCTAGTATTATATTGTTGGAATATTTTCGTCTCGTTGTATTCGTATTCAGTCAGAATACGGATGCAGATATGTATATACGGATGAGGGGTATTTTTGTAATTCGCTACGAGTTTACTTTTGAAGTTGCCATATTGTTTTTCATTTGTTTTAAACATTGTTTAATGTTTAATTGTGAGTCAAGTATTTTGGCCAACTCCTTTGTAGTTTTGGCTTTTCCCTGTGAGTTTTTTTTTCCAGGGGCAGCATGGGCATTTCGTGGGCCATCATTTGTGTAGATGAGTCATTGTTTGCATTAATTCATGCCCATGCTTGCTTTTGGTGAGGTGTGAGATTTCAATAGGGAATTTCTTGTATTGATTAATTGATAACTTACACCTCACCACTTGGAAAATAAGAACTGCAACTTCATTTCACAGCCACAAAAATTAGCCTTCACCACTTGATGAAAAAATCCCCAGAGAACCATTCTTCCATCTTGGCCGAGCCCAATTCTAAGTTCATGCAAAATTTCTTTTGCTCATAATTTCTTGATCACTTGGCAACTTTATTTACCTCCACCCAAATCATTAGGTGCTTTAAGACAATGTATTCACACACTATCTCTACTTCATCTTGGGCATCGAGGCCAGCAAACTGGATGTCCGAGTTGCCTTGGTTTTGAGGCGGGAGCCCGTATTACGCACTTTCAAGGTGGATCATCATCGATGGAGGGAGACCGGAGATCAAGCTTGATCAAGGAGCCTCTTGGAGCTTGGGATGATGGTTGAAGACCGAAGGACACGGATCGACTCGGTATAACCATCTAACTCCTCTTTACATTTAGCTAGTATAGGGTTAATGGTAGATCTGGGCATCGGGTCATGGTAGCGCCGGTTTATTAAATTTTTGTTCCGCATTTGGTCACGGATTGATGGCCGAGGCGCTGCCGTAACCCAACACCTTCATAGTTCGGCTCGAATTTCCCCCGTTTGGCGCGATTGAGGATCATAGGTCTCTTGACCACTAGCACGAGTTTGCCTTGGCGGAATGTTCTAGGCCTAGTCAATCTTTCGTATGAGCGCGTCATCTTTGCTTTGTAAGTCTCCAAGTTTTGCTGTGCCATGAGCCGAGTTTTGTCAAGGGCGTCGAGCTCTTCAAGCCGAAGATGAGCGTTCTCTTCGTCTGTTAGCTCGTAATGAATCGCCATTAGGGAGGGTAGCTCGATCTCGAGGGGGAGTACCGCTTCCGCGTCGAATACTAACGCAAATAGCGTTGTGTTCGTGGCCGTCTTGAACGTGGTCCGATAAGCCCAGAGAGCTTCATGCAGTGTCTCGTGCCAATCTTTTCTGTTTCTGGACACTGTTTTCTTTATGATCTTCGTCAAGGTCTTGTTGAAAGCCTCAGCTAGACCGTTGACTCGTGGATTGTAGACCGAAGAGTATCTCCAGTCTATATTATGCTGCTGTGCAAAGCGGCTGATTCTGTGACTTCTGTAGGCTGGCCCATTATCAGAGATAATCCGTCGCGGAGTGCCGAACCGATAGATGATGTGTGTCTTGAAGAAATGGAGAATATGCTCCGTCTTCACTTCTCTTAGCGGTACTGCTTCTGCCCATTTGGAGAAATAGTCGGTTGTCGCCAATATGAACCAATGTCCTCTGGATGATGCTGGGTCGATGGGCCCAATTATGTCGGTTCCCCACATTTCGAACGGCCAGCTAGCCACCGTTGGGTATAGCGGATTTGGATGCTGGTGGATGAAGTCCCCGTGAATCTGGCACGAGTGGTACTGTTTCGCGTATTCGAGGCAGTCCTGAATTATCGTGGACCAATAGCAACCCATCCTTTTGATCTTCAGCTTCATCTTTGGTCCAGCTTGATGAGAACTACAGAGTCCGTTGTGAGTTTCTTGGATGACTCTCCTTGCTTCTTCCGATCCCAGGCATCTTATCCACAGAGAGTCGAATGATCTCTTATATAGAGTATCATTGACGAAGGCAAAAGACAGAGCTCGTTTCATGAGCTGATGTCTTGAGGACGCGTCTTCAGGTGTTCGTCGGGATTTGAAATAGTCTATAAAGTCTTCTCTCCAATCCTTAACCTTTTCCTGGTCTTCCATTTGTAGGGCTGTCTCCTTGGTCGCTTCCTTTTCTTCGGACGACTCTGGAGATATTTTGGCCGGTGCAAGAACTTGACAGCTTTGTACAATGATCCTTACGTCGTCGAGATTTTCGTCAGCCAGGTCTTTAGCGAGCTTGGCTAACGCATCCGCTTTGCTATTCTCCGTACGCGGAATGCTTTTCAGAGTGTAGGAGAGAATCTGAGTCTGCAGTTGTTGCACTCTCTCACCGTACTTCACCAACTCTGGTTTGCACGTTTGATAGTCGCCGTTTACTTGACTAACGACCAGCTGGGAGTCTCCATATATGAAGAGGTTTTCGATTCCCATGTCGACAACGATCTCAAGACCTGCTATCAAAGCTTCATATTCTGCTTCATTGTTTGTCTTCGGATCTGTTAAGGAGAAGGCAAAGCGCATTATCCCTCGTTGCGGAGTCACGAAGATAAGGCCTACCCCGACTTGATTATAGGGGTGTTGTGTTGTCGCTTCTTCATGGAAGATGCTCCGTCGAAATAGAGTTCCCATCGGGCATCATTTTCTCTTTTCTCCCCGTCAATCATGTCAAACGCGTGCTCGTCCGGCAACTCGCAATTTAGGGGTGAATCGGAAGGTATCGGATGCTTAGCGAGGAAGTCGGCGATAGCCTGGCCTTTTACTGCCTTGAGGGGATGATAAGTTATCGAGAACTCCATCAAGAGTAGTGCCCATTTAGCGAGTCGTCCAGTTAGTATGGCTCTTGATATCAAATACTTGAGAGGATCCACTTTTGATATGAGATGGATCTCATGCACCAAAGTATAGTGTCTGAGCTTCGTTATTGCGAAGATTAAAGCCAGGAAGTGTTTTTTGATGGGGGGGTAGTTGTTTTCTGCCCCCAGGAGAACTCGACTCAAATAGTAGAGGGTTTTCTCTTTCCCTTGGTTATTCTCCTGTACCCATAGCGCGCCTAAAGAACCTTCAACGGCTGTTGTGTAGAGGATGAGAGGCTTTCCCTTGACCGGAGCGGTCAGTACTGGCGGATTCTGCAAGTATTGTTTGATTTTGTCCAGTGCGCTTTGGCATTTGCGATCTCAGACGAAAGGGGTCCCTTTCTTCATTAAATGGCTGTAGGGGCGGCATTTGCCGGAGAGGTTAGTTATGAACCGTCGGATATATGCGAGCTTTCCTTGGAGAGACAGCAGTTGCTTGAGAGTTCTTAGCGGAGGCATTTCCATGATCGCCTTGATCTTTGATGGGTCTATCTCGATTCCTCGATGTCGGACGATGAATCCTCGGAATTTGCCCGAGGATGCTCCGAACGCGCATTTGAGAGGGTTCATCTTCAGGTTGTACTTCCGAAGACGCTGAAACATGATTTTCAGATGCTCCCAATGTTCCCCGTACGATTTGCTTTTAACTACGAGGTCATCAATATAGTATTCAACGATTTCATGAATGAGGTCATCGAAAATCTTCGTCATGGCCCTCTGATAGGTAGCACCGGCATTCTTCAGACCGAAGGGCATCACTTTGTAGCAGAATATGCCCAGAGGAGTCCGGAAAGCAGTATGCTTCTGGTCTTCGGAATGCATCTTTATCTGATTGTATCCTGATGAGCCATCCATGAAGGAGAAGACTTCGTGAGTGGACGTGTTGTCTATCATATATTCGGTAACCGGTACGGGAAAGTCATCCTTCGGACAAGTTTTGTTGAGGTCCCGAAAGTCCACACAGATGCGCACCGTCCCGTTTTTCTTCATTACTGGGACAATGTTGGCGATCCAGTCAGGGTACTGAATCTCTTGGATGAAACCAGAGTCGATTAGCTTCTTGACCTCGGCATTGATGCTCATTTCAAGTTCGAGCCGCATCCTACTTGGTGCTTGTTTGACTGGCTTGACGTCCAGAGATACCGCCAATTTATGCACAGCTATTTCTGGGTCTGGCCCCGGCATCTCGGAGTAGTTCCATGCGAAGCAGTTTTTATACTGCATGAGCACGTTTTTGAGTGTAGCCACCTGCTCTTTAGAAAGCAACTCACTGACGAACGTTGGCCGCGGGTCATTTTTCATCCCCAAGTCGATTTTCCTTAGGTTGTCCGCAGTATTATATATCCCATCTTCCAATTCTTTTGGCGCCGGTTGGAATTCTGAGATCAACTCTTCTTCATCCTCATTTTCGAAGCACCAAAAGAGGTCATCCATATTCTCGGGCACTCCTTCTGACAGCATTATCGCGTGGCAGGTACGAGATCATTTTCAGGACCGATGTTGATCTCGTTCTACTCTTGCCATGTACGTTGCTTTTTGCACAAGCCTTTGCGGCGGGGCTACTTTCCAACTGTTGGATAGAGCGAACCTGCCGAGTTGGTATTGGTCTTCGACCCAGTTTTTGAAGGTGAAGCAGTCTTCAAGAGGATGTCCTATCGCTCTGTGATAGGAGAAATAATCTGGGTGATGAACCTCGTTTGCTTGATCGGGGTGTCGAGACCCCGGGAGTGTCATCATTTGATGTTTTGTGACAAGGTCAAAGATTCTCCTTGTCTTGTCTTGAGGGAAAGAGTATGCTCGACCCATCTTTTTCATAAGAGACGGACTCCGTTCGACCTTTTCTTGATGTGTGGCCTTCTGGATCCGTTTTGCTACTGTCGAACGTTTTTTCCGTTCTTCAACTTGTTTTCGCCTCTGCATTGGGCCTTTTTCCTGTCTTGGGAATGCATGGCGGGCTGACGGCGAAGGGCATCATCATCCTCCATGGCCTGCTGAAGGAGGCGTTGCGTCTTGGCTTTCTTGTAAATGGTCATTTCGCGACTGTGGTCATTCCGAGCCTTCTGACTCGCTTCCCTTATTAGTTTGTCCATCTGTTTTTCAAACGACGGACTCAGCATTTTTACGATAGGACCGCATTTTGGTTCATCGTCGGCGTCTTTTAATAGAGCATCCCCGCCTTCATCAAGGTCATTTATGACATGGCAGCCATGGAACTGCTCCCGTTCCTTGGACTGGATGTATCCAAGCCCAATCGCTTCCATTTTTCCATTGGGCAATTCTCGTTGAGTTCCGGGGACGTTCCAGATCCTGTTGTAGAACTGAGCCTGTCGAGCAGTCTGTTTGATGGGTACGCTTTGGCGCCTCAAGAGCCTTTTTAATCCTTCTGTGTAGTATCTGGGCAAACGGATGGGCTGGAGCCTGTCAAGCATAGAATCGACACCATGCCCGACTTCTCTTTCAACTTTAGTCTTCGTGGATCGGTAGAATAAAATCACCTTTTCACCTCTTCGCTTAGGAGGGACGTAGAATGTCTGCAGCTCTTGCACACTATATGTCTCCATCGCGTCAAGCTCTCTGTAGTGTTGCTGGGGAACTAGGGTGATCTGCAAACTTTGATCAGCTCCAGTGAGGGCCTGCATCGATGGACGGACCGATAATACCGCGTTGATCTCGTCTTCAGAGTCACTGCCAAAGACCAGAATAGGGGTAGACGGTCACGGTTTATTGCATTGGTGTGGTCCTGAATAGACTATCTCTTCCTCCTCCTCGGTATCGCTCCCGAAGACCGGAATAGTGATGATAGCTTTTTGCTTATTCTCTGGTTTATGGCATCTTTCTGTGTCTTCAAAGTCTGGCAGGAAGTACTTTGCATCTTCGTACTTTCGGACTTCATTCACGGAGAATGGGTTCATCTCCCCTGTCACGGTACACTCGAGACCATCTTTGAAGTTCTTCATACACTGATATTGTGTAGAAGGGATGATGTTGTACTCGTGTATCCAAGGCTTGCCGAGCAAAGTGTTATGGCAAGTCTTGGCGTCAATGACATGAAATTTGATGTCAATGATGAGCATCCCAAAGAGTAACGTCAGTATCACAGACCCGAGCGTCCGTGATGACTGGAAGTCGAACCTGAAGATGGTGATTTTATCCCGAGCGAGGTGTTGGACGCTCATGCAGATTTCTTTTAACACCCTTACATTTAGGAGGTTGACAGAGGACCCGTTATCAACTAAGATCTTCCCTATCTTGATGTCATGGCAGTATCCGGTGACATACAGGGGACGGTTGTGCTCGCATGTCCCGAGGAGTAGGTCTTCATCGCTGAAAGTGACGTCAGCAGTGTGCACTTCTTCCAACTCATCCTTCATCTTTTCTTCGGCAAGGAAAGCTTGAAACTTTTCGGGCTCTTGTAGTGCCTTGATCAGAGAATCTCTCATCTCTTTAGATAGCAGAAGGCCATCGAGAATGCTTAACTGCGAGGGTATTTTCCTCAGGTGTGCCAGAACGTTGTAATCCACCTTGTTTTTCTTGGGCAGTCCTTGGCTGTCAGCTCTTTGACAACTTGATCATCGAGGGTGATATCCTCAGGGACTTTTTACTTCCCTCTATCTTTTCTACTCGATCCGTTGGTCGTAGGTCCGAGATTCTTTTCGGGCAACGTAAGATTGCGCAGCTGAATATTCTCACAGGTTTTCATCTCTTCTGCTTCGGAGGTGGGTTCTTTAAAGAGAGTGCCGAGGGCTATTTCCTCGTCAGAATCGCTTCCGAGGGTGAGAACTTGCGATCTCCCGGAATCGACCATGTGACAGTTACCAGCAGTTCTTTTGTGCTCATCTGTCACATTTCTCTGCTCCCGACGGGTTTTGCGCTTCATCCGCTTGAAATGTTGTCGGTGGGCAACATATCCCTGCCACCAGTTTTTAAAGGCGTTGCACTCTTTGGTAGGGTGCGCAATCCTCCGATGGTATAAGCAGTAGTTTGGATGCCCATCCGCTTCGTCAAGGTGTATGCTGCCAGGAGTATTCCCTTTGAAAGGTGGCAGCTTCATTCCCATGGATAAGGCTTTGGCGAACCGTTTCCTCGTTTTAGGTTTGCTTTTGTTTGCAGTGGATGTGCTTTGATTTGGTGGGAGTGTTTTGCGACCCATCCTTACCGTGACTTCTTCAAATTGACGCCGATTCCTGGCCCTTTTGAATATGGCCATTTCGCGTTCTTGATCATCCTTGCTCTTTTGACGGGCTTCGTTCAACAGCATGTCGATCATTCCGTCAGACGGTTCTAAGGGTTTTGGTTTGGGATCTTGTCAAGACCCGAAATATTAGCTCGTGACCAGCACTTAAATCACGCAACGTCCAAAGGCGTAACGTAATTCAAGTAAGCTGAAACCCAGAAATCTAAACCTTTTAAGAAAAATAAAGGAGGTGAAGTTTTGAAATAAAGGTATAATGAAATCAAGTTTTCTTAATGCAAAGAAAAGGAACATGAAAATGCAAGTGGATTATGCAAGTTTAAAAACAGGTTTCGTCTTTTTGAAAATTGGGCAGCACCTCCTTTGTATATTTTGATCCAAAACCACAAATACATAATAAAAATAATGGCATCCCCAAGCGGGAGCTAGCTCTTCGCCAAACGGCGGATCACAACCACGCAAGACAGTAAATATGAGTATACGATACCCAACGGCGAAGATCACCACAAAAGATAAAGAAATAAGCAAGACATCAAAACCACAAGTAGCAGAAAACCCCTCGCTCTAAGTCTCGCAACCACAAACCCACTGAGTTTCATTACTTATACAATTTACAAATTTCGATTGATGGAATTAAATAGATACAATATGAAATATAGATACAAGAATGGGTACGATACAAGTGTCCCACCTACCAATGCAAAACACCCGAATGCAACTGTGTGCCAGCGAAGCCGCTCCTGATCCAAGCGGTCAATCTGCAAGAACTGTGGCACAACGGGGGTGAGTTGCCAACTCATGAGTAGAAAAATATCAACAGATAGAAATCGAATAAACAACGACTCCTAGATCAACTATATCATAAAAGTAATACTATGATATCTAGGGTGTCCAGGTTTGTATGTGTGCCAACAAGGTAGTCAATGTCTATAAGCATGTGTATAACCTCCAACAGTAAAATCAATGTATGTATGTATGTGGATCTAGTCCACACGTCAACCACTAACGCAACAACATCATGCATGTAAATATCATAAAAGTATATGCATGAAAATATGAGGATATAAATCAACATGTGTCTCTCGCGACACCTCAAAATCATGGAACCTGAGTGTCCAGCATCGACACTCGAAACATCATGAAAACCGTGTGCAGCATTGACACGTAAAACCTCATATATCTCAGGCGCCGCATCCTCAGATCGGCCCTCAGGCGCCGCACACCCTGGTTGGCCCTCATATCCATCTCGCTACTCCGGTCGATATCCTCCGGATAACCGCCGAGTCTAAATACTATCACCGATAGATAGTGCTCCCCTGCCAGGCTCACTGTCTAACATATATGAGTCTTCTTGCCCCGGGGTATCTCACCGGGTCCACCATGTACCCGCAGACGGTGCCTACCGCTCCTCGAATCGGGTTTCACATGCTACTCTTAGAACCGAGAAAACACATGGTGGACGCACTGAAATATCATATCAAGAGAAACCGGGTTTTTAAAACAATACATACTTTCTTTTAAAATGACCACAGTTCTCAAATCCAGAAATCTTATGAAAACAGCATATCTCAATGTGTAAAACCATAAAGCATGATGTATGCGACATATGATGAAATGTAAGCATATCCATATATCATACAACATGGAATAGTGATATATCATATTAAGGGAAAACGTCTCCTTTAAATAATTCCAGTTTTGAAAATATGTCTTGCGGTTCCCAATATCTCCAAAGTCAAATGCAACATCGTATAAAAGTGCACAGGTAACTATAGCAAGTAAATTATGCAAAGAGTCATATCATGATACAGCAATCCTACTGTGTAGTGACATGGCAATTATCGATGATGAAGTGTGTGAGCCGACAAATCTGTGTACGTGTAACATACGCATCATGGATAATGGTGTAAGTGTACTAACACAGGTATATGCAATGCAATAATAATATCATGAAGGCGGCATAAGGTAAATCATCAGCTAAAAGCTATAAGGTATATGTAACTATCATACGTATGAGTCGGTGAATCTATCAATCGGCATCTATCCTAAACAACATCGCGTACGTTATAATCCATCGTACGGTAACCTCTAGTCAAGGGTAAGAATCAATCATCAAGTCAGCTCATCACGCACGGAAAATTATCGTACGGCGGCATTAAGCTATCAGGGATCCTATCATCCTATAAGACGAGGAAGGTACGGACCTAACGTCTCGTACGGCTATCACTCACGATTCACAACATATATAAATATCTCTATATACTTATGTCCCAGGTCGCATCCGCAATAATCTCATATCAGGGCACCAACAGGGTATAATTCATCTCAATCGACTCGCATCCGTATACCATCATACCATCAAATCATCATATATTCATATCCGTCTTATATTCTTTCATCGCATTTATATCTCATATCAAGTCGAGTTTACATAAACATTTTATCTCTACTAAGTATAAGTATCTAATCTAACATACACACTCGAACCATACAAGCAGATTTTAAAAGAAGCGAATCGTAGTTTTGAAAATAGGGGTTATGGTGTTTTTAAGGAAAAGATATCATTTGAAAATCCGTAACGTCCCTCAAGATAACTGTTTAAAAGATGCATGTGATTCTTCAGTTTAGAAATATGTATGGTTCGGATGATACATCTACGTCGACTATCTAGTCCTATAGTACCCTAAACGTCAATATCATCAAATATCATCCTCAATTCCCGTCATTTCATATTAGCCGTAGCATATCACTTCTAACTGTCATTTAGCTTCCAATATAGTTTCACTAACTATCTTTTAACTCTAACCCTAGTTTCCTAATCTAGGTTCCCTTAACCATATTCTATAAATCAGTCTCCATCAAAACTTTACGGAGGTGCTATACGCCATTCACCCGACTTCCCGCGTGGATATAGATCCACTCACCTTGGTCTTCGCTTGCCGAAGTCGTTGACGCCACGCTCCGTCGCCTCGGAATCCACGCGAAGGTACCTACAATAACAACACATATCGCAATGCTATTAACATCAAGTTCTAAAATCCAAAACGGCACGCGTCTTGCTCGTAGGTTAGAACCTATAGCATATGCGTACAAAATCAACCAAACAACCCTTGTTGTCGATGTATAAACATGCGACAACCGAATCCAAATATCAAAACTCATCATTCCAAATACGGAAACCATAGCCAAAATCACACACAAGTGTTCCCAGATTTTGACTCAGGTGAAAAGGGGTTGCACAAACAAGTCTAGGGTGTAGTAGAAGGTGTATAAGACATACTGGACCAACCTAGACCTCAACTCCCACTACAAAACCGGCCACTACCCATAAAATTCTGGCCAGGCCGGTTTTACTGGCTCCTCTGGGCTTTGTCTTCATAGGGTGGTCTCCTGATGGTGTATCTAGGCCCTTGGTATTGTTTGGTTGTCTTAGAAATTCCCCAGGTCATCCCAGATTCGCTGTAGGCATACTAAAAGTCAAAAAACCAATACGGAACAAATCCTAAGTTCATGCATCGCGTCACCTCTATGGCTCGGGTCAGGAATCGTGTCACCATGGTCAAGTAAGCACTCACAACAGCTCCCAGATTTCACCTATGGTCCTTACATAAAAATCCAGTAGTACCAAACACTCTTAAACCTCTACATAGACCTACCCTCCAAACCACAACCCTGAACTCCATCCTATGGCCGAGGTCGCCGGATATGTCCCCAAAGTCGCCGGCCAATACCGGTGGGAAAGGGTTAGGGTCCTAGGTGAACACTCAGGGTCTCGAGTATAATACTACCATATTGTTTGTTTTTACAGTGAACACACGGGATTACAGCAGGTTAGCGACATCACAAAACGACATTTAAAACACGATATCTCACAAAACTAATCTAAAGGGAAGAAGTTATACCTCATTTGGGCAACCCAAGAAAAACCCTAGCTCCTCAAGGTTGTCAAAATCTAACTTTTCTTGGTCCAATGTGTAGAGGAGAAGGAGGTGCTCAATTTTAATGAAAGGGGTTTAGGGTTTTGATGGTGTTTTTTGAGGTGGATCTTGGGGTTGATGGTGGAGGGAAGAGAGGAAGAAGAAGGAGAAGGAAATGATGGGGGAGGTGAAATGAGGCATCCCCTCTCTCTTTCCTCTCGTATTCTCACCCACTCTCTCTCAATATTACCCTTTTACCCTTTCTCTTCTTACCCTTTTCTTTTTATTTAAACCCAAGTCACAAAATACCCAAAATAACACAAGAACACAACATGTAATCGCCACATAACATGATATGGTGCACTGGCCATGAAAAACTGTAGAAATGCGGATTTGGCTTAATCGCGATTAGCAGTACACTAATCGGGTTTTTATCAAAACTGCATATAATAAATTTTAAAAATGCCAAATCCTTTAATTATATTATTAAATAAATAAATCCTTTAAATTTCCATTTATTTAACAATTATTGGTATATATATTTATACCTTTTTTCGAAAACCCCAATTTCGCAAATCGGCCAGTTTTCGGGAAAAATATTATTTTAATATTAAATTCCAAAAATAATATTTTATATTTTCAGAAATATTACAGATTTGCCCCTAGTTTCTTTGCACAGGAGCTTCTTCACCATCTATTGACGAGTGAGAAATCACGTGGCAGCTCGCCACATAATCCTCAGATTCATCTGACGAGTCTTCTCCATCATCCTTGTCGCCATCTCCGTCTTCAAGGATGTGGTTGAGAAACTCTTGGAGTGTGACCGGGATTCACGCCTTCTGGTTATACTCTTCCAGTGCATCGATGTGTTTTTGTAGGTCCGTGCGCTTGTCATCAGGCTTCACGGGCTTTTTAGTCTTCTTCTTCTTCTTTGAAGACTTTAACGGCTGGGCATGGGCGTTTTGACCATCACTACCAATTCTTTGCATCGGGTGCGGCTTCAGCATTCCCTCAATGACCTCGAGTTCCAGCAGACTTTTCCACCCGATCGCAGGGCATGTTTGGAGATCCTTCAGCATTCTTTTCGGTTTGGCTGAAAGAGCGACCTCCCATGGAGCTTCTTCTATAAAAGAACACAATGCCCCCGGCGTGTCCACCTTTTTAGGAGCATGTGGCTGGGGCGGGCTTACCTTCCAATTCTCAGACAGCGTGAATTTGCCCTATTGGTATTGGTTCTCAATCTAGCCTTTGAAGACGAAGCAATCTTCGTTTGGATGGCCTACTGCTCGGTGGTAGGGGCAGTAATTAGGATTGTTGGCATCGCCCGGCTGCAGTGGACGTCTTGGATCTGGGAGATTGATGAGCCTGTTGCGCACCGCCAGCTCGAACAGTCTCCTCGTTTTATCCCGGGGAAACGA
Organism: Agapanthus africanus; assembly: GCA_030015575.1. Classification (NCBI taxonomy): domain Eukaryota; kingdom Viridiplantae; phylum Streptophyta; class Magnoliopsida; order Asparagales; family Amaryllidaceae; genus Agapanthus; species Agapanthus africanus. Next base: position 832,036,661 of record JASDDO010000019.1, read on the forward strand.
ATAAGGGCGTTTTAGATTCTCGTTGAAGAATCGATGTCTATCGTTTTGGCGATCAGTTGGTTTTGGACCACTGGGCTGTTGCTGAGCATTGGCGACGAAGGTCGCTTGCCCTTTCCCCTTTTCGTTTCGAGGCTCCATTTTCGAGGGAGACGGTCTATGGCCCATCTGATCCATTTGGGCCAGCTTGTCAATCAAGGCCTGGAAGGTAGTTGGCTTGAAAAACATCATGAACTGGGATATGGTCGCCTGCGGATCAAGGGTACCCACGAACATGCCTACTGCAGGAGCTTCTTCGATGCATTGTTCGCATTTCGACCATAGGTTCCGCCACCGGATTGCATACTGAACCCATGTTTCTCCCGGCTTCACCCTGGCATTGATCAATGCCGTGATTGGGGTGCGTTCGCTAGCGCTTGCGAAACGCTGGGTGAATAGCAATTCCATCTCCGTGAAAGTTTTGACGGAGTCGTTGGGAAGCTCTGAATACCATTCGAACGCCGTCTCCGCCAAGCTGCCGACGAATTGGTGAAGTAGTAGTTTATCGTCACCTCCAGTGTTTCCGCACAGAGCCCTGAACTGAGCGACATGTTGATGGGGATTGCCTGTCCCCTTGTATACGTGGAACTTAGGAATCGTGTATCCTGGCGGGTACTTAATCTGATCGTACCGGCTTGGATATGGTCGCCCGGTTCTGATGACTTGGCCAGCGGCTTCGTTTGCTTGATGAGCTCGTATCTGTTAAGCTATATAATCATTGAGCGCCGCTTTTGAGATTGTTTCCTCCTTTGCAGCTGAAGAGGCCGGAAGAGGGTTTGATGTTTCCCCTCCATCGTCTTCAATTATTACTGGAGGCTCTTCGGTCGGAGGGTCCGGCTGGATCATCATGCCTACCATATCTTGGAATAAAAGCGCCATTTGCTTTGTGTTGACCGCTTGTTCCGCGGCCTCTTTGTCTTTCTTCTCGAGGATTCTGCGGAGGAACTCGGTATCAGTTTCCTGTTCTTGGCGCTGCTCCAACGATGTCTCCGAGCTTTCTTTTGGCCCAGTGAGTGCGGCCATCTTTGTTAACATCTCCTGAAGTTTCTGTTGTTGCTCCTGGGCCTTGGTTACAGATCGGGTGAGTGGTCAGTGACCTGAGCAGATACGGCTATCCTCTTTCCCGGAAACCATATAAACAGTATGCACCACTATGCCCCCAGACTTGGGGCGTTTGGGTCCACTGCCTTTGATATTTGCTGCCGGCATGGAGATCTTCTCCAGCCTTCTCCTCTTGTGGGAGGTCGAGGATGAGGGGGCCGTTGCAGCAGGCACCCATGCAGATAATACCTTCCGTAGTACGACGGAGGGATGGTCCTCATCTTGCCGAGCCTTCGTTTTCTTCAGCCGGCGGGAGTAGTCTTGGTTAATCACAGAGTCTTGGACCCTTCGCCAGACCCTGTGAATTTTAGAGGATAACTGCTGAGGAGGTTGCTCTGGCTTTGCCTTTGTAACGTTCTCCAGAGGTGAAAGAGACCTTTTTAACACAGCAGTTGGAGAGTTTTTGCGCACCCTCCTAAGTGGTTCAAAGTTGTTCCCAGTTAGAACAGCAGCATCGACTTCTGTCAGTGGAGCTGGTGGAGTCAGTCCAGAAGGGGAAGTGCCCCCAGTTTTCCTCACTCGGTGCCAGTGGCGACGTCGAGCGTGTCTTGCAGATGGTATTGGCTTAGTTACGGGGGTGGCTTCATCATGCCCCCTATTCTGGTGAAGGGCTGCCGTTGGCGCCAGCCTATTGAAAACTGACGTCCACCGAGAAGAAGCGCCCAACCTGTCGAAGACTGACCCTTGGGCAGGGGAAGCAACTTTGGTGATCTTGCCCAAAGCGGGAGTTGGAGCGGACAGTCTAGCGAAGACCGATCCCTTAGCAAGAGAAGCCTCTCTGATGATTTCGTTTGTTGGAGCTGGAATGGTTATCCGCTTCGGGATAACTCCTTCAGGTATTGTAGGCTTTTTCACGGGTCCACCTGAGCTTTGGCCCAGTCTGTTGAAAACTGAGGCGCTGGATTTGGGCGACCCGTTGAGAGGGGTCGTGGTAGTTGTAAGCCGATCAAAGACCGACTTCTTCGGGGTTTCTTGTGATGGCAGTGGGGCGTCAAAGCTCATTGGTGAGAGCATGGTCCCAAAGAACAGCCCAGTGGTGGCCCGCGTAACCTGTTCCACTGGCATCGCGAAAATGGAGGCCGCTTGAGGCCCATAGGTCACTCTTCCAGCGAGGACGGAGTGGGCATTGTTGCAGTTGTTGCAGTTGGTGCAAGTAGAAGCTACTGACGCCATCTTCTCTTCTGCACGAAGCAAGACACCAAATCTTAGTACCTTGAATCTAGGGGCAACCATAGCAAACCGCGATTCGTTCGCAAAACACGACACACGAAGTGTGGAGTGGAAAGAGGAAAAGGTCCCACCGGGCGTGCCAGAATCTGTTTACCGCTGAAGACCTGGAAGACAAAATGTCTAGCCTGAATTTGGGGGCAGATGCTATTGGGTTTTATCTGTCCATCTCTCCGAAGATGCCAAGTTGATGTATGGCACCGTATATCGAAGGTTTAGATAGATGCGGCCTATATAGCAGACTTAGTCAGATTTCCCCTCATTATGAGGGGTTTTCGATTGTGGGGACGCTCTTCCCTGCAGACTCAAGCCCCTGCAGTTAATTACGCTATCGCATCGCGGTAACCATTTTCTCCTTCTCCAGATGGTCACTTCGTGTCGTGTTTTTTTTTTGGTTTCCCGTGGATTGTATACGAAGACTAATTTATGTTGTCGCCCGTAGGGCGTGAATTAGTCCAAATCCGTATTTTCTTAGATTTAGGTTTGGGTTGGGTTTAAGGATCGTTAATCTCATTGAGACTTAGACCAACTTAAACGTTTGTTAAGGATACGTTAGTCTAATTGTAGATTAAGATCTACTTAACAGGGTTTTGGGATCATTTAGATCCAACAAAAGAGCATTTGGGCTCTATTGTTTTAGTTTAGGGACATTGCGGTCCATAAGTTTAAGGACATCATAGTCCATGGAGTTTAAAGACATCATAGTCTGTAAAGTTTAAAGACGTCATAGTCCATGAGTTTAAGGACCTCAAAGTCCATAAAGTTTAAGGACATAATAGTCCATGAGTTTAAGGACCACATAATCCATAAAGTTTAAGGACATCATAGTCCATGAGTTTAAGGACCTCATAGTCCATAGGGTTCTAGTTTAACCAGTTTGGGGATGCACCAAGAGTTATTGGTTATTGGGACCCTCCATCTCTCTGAAGACGTTGAAGGATTACAACGACAAGTATCAGAGGTATGAAGAGATGTACCCTTGAACAAATGTCCCGATTTGGGGAAGTGGGATGAACATCAGTTTAGATGTCATCTGTTGGGAGCTTATTAGCTGTCTTTGGAACTGAGATCGGTTTTAGAGACCCTGAGCATGAGGGGGCTCAATTGATGGTTGCTGGAAAATTTGGTCCGAGTTTGGCTAATATTAGCCTTTCATAGTGTTCAACACTAGTGTATATTCAGCGCTCACGTGCTCCCACGTGATGTGGGCGCTCACGTGGGGTCACGTGAGGCGCTTGAAGTAGTATTAGACTTCAAGAATTTGAGGCGTTGCTTCTGCGGGTTTATTCTTTTGTTCTTTTCTGAGCGCTAAATGTTATTAGGCCACGTGGGAGCACATGAGGCGCCTCAAAAGTGGAAACTTCCTTTGATTTATTCCCTTTTGCTTTGTAAGTGCTAAGCACTACTACGGAGTCACTGTTCCCTGATTAAAAATCAGGAATTACCTCAATGAGGTATCACGTGCTCACACGTGACCAAGGGTCACGTGTTGACACGTGATAGTTTCTTATGACCTCCACTTTATAGAATTAAACTCCAAAATCAAACAAAAGTGTAAACAAACGGCTAAGGCAAGACCCCAATGGGGAATCACGTGCCCACACGTGACCAAAGGTCATGTGCCCACACGTGACCAAGGGTCGCGTGCCCACACGTGATGGTTCTTTAGCCCAGTTAGGAGACGGAATTTAATTCTGAATAAAGGAGGGTCACGTGCCAACACGTGATAGGCTTTGAAAGCTTTATAAATTAATAAAATTAAATTCTAAATAAGGAAAATCAAAGATCCTAACTGAGAAAGTATTTCTTTAAATCTTTCCAAACAAAAGAGAACTATGCTCTGTAAAGTGGAGCACCGTTGGATTAAAAATCCAACGGTGATTAAAAATCACCAATTTATGGAAAGACTTTATAAAAGGAAAGATTTCCCTAAATTTTACCAAGAATAACAAACAGAATATCTTTTGGATTAAAAATCCAATGGTGAATAAAATTCACTGAGATCATGTTAGTTACAAAAAAAATAAATAAATCTTTCAATGAAAGATTTACTAAATAAATTGATTCTTTTCCTTCTCCTATAAATAGGAGCCAAGGAGAGGAGAAAAGGGAGAATTCTGGGATCTTGAAATTTTCTAAAGCCAAATAGCAGAGAGAAAAGAAAGGAGAATTTAATTCTCAAGAAAAAGAAACCCTAGGTGAGAAAGGGGAAAGGGATCAAAGCTTCATAAAACAAAAAAGAGAATTTAATTCTCAATCTAAGAGTTTAACTCTTCTCCAAAAGAACTTAGTTCTTTCTCTGGTTGAAGATCTGCAGAAGCAAATCTCCCCACATGTTGAGAATTTAATTCTCATCGGGAAGATTCTGCCATGCAGATCCAAGATTTAGAGGGGGGATTGAGTTTAGAGAATTTAATTCTACCAAAGATAAAACTAGGGTTTAACCCTATATGAGAATTTAATTCTCCCAAATTCACAGGAATTTAATTCCTTCAAGATAAAACTAGGGTTTAACCCTATATGAGAATTTAATTCTCCCAATTCACAGGAATTTAATTCTTCCAAGATAAAACTAGGGTTTAAACCTATATGAGAATTTAATTCTCCCAACTCACAGGAATTTAATTCCTTCAAGATAAAACTAGGGTTTAACCCTATATGAGAATTTAATTCTCCTAAATTTATAGGAATTTAATTCCTCCAAGACAGACAAAATTAGGGTTGAACCCTATATGAGAATTCAATTCTCCCAAATTCATAAAGAATTCAATTCCTCTAAATGAAATTAGGGTTTAACCCTACATAAGAATTTAATTCTTCCACATGCATAGGAATTTAATTCCACTAAAGACCATAATTAGGGTTTAACCCTACAGAGAATTTAATTCTTAAAAATAAAGAGACTTGAAAGATCTCCATGCATGTAAAGAACTAGGTCACGTGTCCCGTGACCCCTGAACAGATCCCCCAAAAAATGAAAAGAAAAAGCTTTGAGGCAATACCTCACGTGCTCCCACGTGACCTCCAAAACAAAGAGATAAAAGCAAAGGCAATGTTGGCTTTGGACGCTCTCACGTGTTACCACGTGACCCCTAATAAATGCTTTAATAATCAATGCACAAATATCCATCACGTGCCAACACGTGATGGCCAAAAGATCAAAAGTGTTTAACGCTTATTTATAGTTCTAAGAACAAAGTAAAGGAGTTCTGGCCCCACCTTTGGGTGCCCTCACGTGTCCCCACGTGACCCTTTCCTCTCTAGTGTTTAACACTAATTTGAGGGTTTTTATTTCCAGTGTTTAACACTACTTTGAGCATTTCATTTCCAATGTTTAACACTGTTGTCCTCTAGTGTTTAACACTATTTTTAGCCAAATTGGCTAAGTTTCCTTAGGCAAAAATCTCCCCTTTGACTAAATCTCAAAGTTGAGTAAAACTCAGAACTACAATATTTAATGCTCTGTCAAAAGACAAAAATGTATCAGAGCCCTCAAACTCTGGTTTAGCATTGCTAAATAATGTGGGCTTGAACCCAGACAAGTGTGTAATGGTCCAACAAAAAGCCAATATTTCAAACTTAATTGGACTTAGCCCAAGATTAGCCATAAGTCCTCAATTCAGACTTAATTGAGCCAATGTGCTCATAATCTAATTAATTGATCTTAGTTCCAAATTGGACTACAGATCACTTAATCCACTTTGGTTCGAGGGTACATCTCTTCACTCCTCTGATATTTGTCGTTGTAATCCTTCAACGTCTTCAGAGAGGTGACGGGTCCTGACAACCACACATTTCACGGACTATGATGTCCTTAAGCTTGACTGTGAGGTCTTTAAACTCACATACTATGATGTCCTTAACCTTGACTGTGAGGTCTTTAAACTCACGGACTATGATGTCCTTAAACTAACATTGGACCGTAATGTCCTTAAACTAATCGACCGCAATGTCCCTAAACTAAACAATAGAGTCCAATTGCTCTTTTGTTGGATCTAAACGATCCCGTTAAGTTGATCTTAGTCTAAAATTAGACTAACGTATCATTAACTAACGTTTAAGTTGATCTTAGTCTCAAATGAGGCTAACGTATCCTTAAACCCAACCCCCAAACCCAAATCTAAGAAGATACGGATTTGGACTAGTCCACGCCCTACGGGTTACAACATAAATTAGTCTCCGTATACAATCCACGGGCAACCAAACACAAAACAAACACCCACGACACGAAGCGACCATCTGGAGAAGGAGAAAGTTGTTACCGCGATGCGGTAGCGTAATTAACTGCAGGGACTTGCGCCTGCAGGGAAGAGCATCCCCACAATCAAAAACCCCTCAAACGAGGGGGAATCTGACGAAGTCTGCTATATCGGCCGCATCCGTTTAAACCTTCGATACATGGTGCCATAAATCAACTTAGCATCTTCGGAGAGGTGGATGGATAGCACCAATTATCATCTGCCCCGAAATTCAGGCAAGACGTTTATCTTCCCATGTTTTCGGCGGGGAACAGATTTTGGCACGCCCGGTAGGACCTTTTCCTCTTTCGACTCCATACTTCGTGTGTCGTGTTTTTTCCGTGATCTGATAATCGCAATGTGTATGTTTGTGGTTGCCCTTAGGGGAGTGGATACTGAAGTCGGCGTTTCGTCTCTATGAAGAATGGCGTTTGTTCCTACCTTAACAGCACAGTCTCTGTTATATCTGGTGGAGTCAAGTACGGGCAACTTGCAGGTTCAAATCTCTACAATCCGACTCTTCAAGAAATCAACGGGCTTCTCTTTGGATCGATGCTCCCACCTCCCTCCCTCGGTGCCTCAACGCTGATGGAAGAGGCCCAGAGGAAATCTGTCTTCTACAGGCTGGCTCCCCAAGCTGCAACTTTGCCGATAGAATCAGCCCTCCAACAACTGGCACCTGCCAAGGACTAAGGTCGATGCCGGGGGCAGAATATTTAGGCTCTCAAGGGAAACAGGGGGCAGGCTCCGGCAAAATCCTGAAGCTAGTCAAATCCCCACCGTAAGGAACGGTCGACATCGATATCAGCATCATACGAAATGAGCTGGGGGCAGTTCTCCGTATGGTCCTGTTTCAACCCCAGTGGTGAATGTTGTTGTTCTAACTGGGAACAGCTTCAAATTGTTGTGAAAGGTCAGACAAAGTTCTTCTACCGCAATATTGAAGAAGTCTCCACATCCCATGGAGATCCTATGAGAGCAAAAACTAGTTCGCTCCCTGAGACAACTTTCCTCATCTATATATAAGGTGTAGAAGCAGGTGAAGGGGACTCACCCCAATACGGATCTTGATACAGCGGTTCCTCCCAAAACTAAAGCAGCTTTTCACAATAAGAGGCCTAATAAAGCTCAAATGCCCGGAGCAAACTCCAAAGGCCAAAACTCCAAACATCCCAAGCCTGGGGGCATGGTAGTTCACACAGTCTATGTGGTGAATTCCAAAGACGAAGTTCGAGCTTCTACTAGTCACCGACCTCAAACTCGGTCCTTGACAAAAGTTCAATTGCAACGTGAAAATCTGCAGGAGATGCTTTCTCAGGCAGCATCACTCGCTAATCCATCGTCTAAGGCAAATCCCGAAGACGCACCTGGAGAAAGAACAGAGAGCACGAGTTAGATATTGATTTCCTAAATCACGCTAAAAAAAAAGGGTACGTCCGCAAGCAAAATGGGCACGGATGAAAACCTGAAAGGGCTCCGTGAGTAAAAACAGCAGGGCTACCGGCGAGTCTGTGAAAACCCGAAAGGGTGCAGACTCGTAAAAAAATCATGCACACTGGCAAGGTCCTCTCGACCTTGTAAGGAGAACAAGCAAACGAGGTCTCTCACCTAGACTATTGCTCTTATCACCGAGCAATAAGACATCCTCTCGAAGACTGCTTCACGTTCAAGAACTGGGTTGAAGACCAATATCAACAAGGCAGGTTCGCTCTATCCAGCAGCTGGAAGGTAAGCCCACCACAGAAGCATGAACCGAAAGCGACGCGTATAGCGAGAGTAGAACCAGATCAATATCGGTCTTGGAAGCGAGCTCGTACATGTCATGTGATAGCGCTGTCAGAAGAAGAGCCCGAGAATATGGATGACCTCCCCTGGTGCTTCGAAAACAATGATGACGAGGTGATCTCAGAGTTTCCACCGGCACCGAAAGAGCTGGAAGATGGAATACATACTATAGCAGATAACCTCAAGAAAATTGATTTGGGGACGGCAAGTGACCCGCGACCGACATTCGTCAGTGAGCTGCTGTCTAAAGAAAGGGTGGCTACACTAAAGGACGTGCTTATGCAGCATAGAGATTGCTTTGCATGGAACTATTCAGAAATGCCAGGACTCGATCCAGAGATTACTGTCCACAAATTGGCAATATCCCCGGACGTTAAGCTAATCAAACAAGCACCGAGGAGAATGCTGCTCGAGCTTGAGATGAGCATCAACGCCGAGGTCAAGAAGCTAATCGACTCCGGCTTCATCCAAGAGGTTCAATATCCTGACTGGATCGCCAACATCGTCCCAGTGATGAAGATAAATGGGACAGTGCGCATATGCGTAGACTTCCGGGATCTTAACAAGGCATGCCCGAAGGACGACTTTCCAGTACCAGTCACTGAGCTGATGATAGATAACGCATCCACTCACGAAGTCTTCTCCTTCATGGATGGGTCATCAGGATACAATCAGATAAAGATGCATCCAGAGGACCAGAAGCACACCGCTTTTCGGACCCCTTTGGGCAATTCTGCTACAAGGTGATACCCTTCAGTCTAAAGAACGCCGGTGCCACCTATCAGAGGGCCATGACGAAGATCTTCGATGACCTCATACATGAAATCGTTGAATGCTATATCGATGACCTCGTAGTTAAAAGCAAATCATACGAGGAACATCTAGAGCATCTGAAGATCGTATTTCAACGCCTTCGGCAATACAACTTGAAGATGAACCCTCTCAAATGCGCGTTTGGAGTTTCCTCAGGCAAATTCTTAGGATTCATCGTCCGACATCGAGGCATCGAGATAGATCCGTCAAAGATCAAGGCGATTATGGAAATGCCTCCGCCAAAGACTCTCAAGCAATTGCGATCTCTCCAAGGAAAGCTCGCGTACATCCGGCGATTCATAGCCAATCTCTCTGGAAAGTGCCGTCCTTATAGTCACTTAATGAAGAAAGGGACCCCTTTCGTTTGGGATCACAAATGCCAAGGCGCACTAGACGAAATTAAGCAATACCTACAGAATCCGCCGGTGCTGACCGCTCCCATCAAGGGAAAGCCTCTCATTCTGTATACAACCGCTTTCGAAGGTTCTTTAGGCGTGCTGTGGGCACAAGAAAACGACCAAGGGAAGGAGAGAGCCCTCTACTATTTGAGTCGAGTTCTACTGGGAGCAGAAAGCAACTACTCCCCCATCGAAAAACATTGCCTGGCGTTGATCTTTGCGATAACGAAGCTCAGACACTATGCATTGGCACATGAGGTCCATCTCGTATCAAAGATAGATCCTATCAAATATTTGATGTCAAAGGCTATATTAACGGGACGGCTCGCTAAATGGGCCCTGCTTTTAATGGAATTCTCGATAACTTATCGGCCTCTTAAGGCAGTGAAAGGCCAGGCCATCGCCGACTTCCTCGCTGAGCATCTGGTACCTGCCGACTCTCCCTTGAACTGCAAATTGCCGGACGAACACGCGTTTGACACGATCGACGGGGAAAGAAGAGAGAATGATACCTAATGGGAACTCTACTTTGACGGAGCATCTTCCATGAAGAAGCGCAATCAAAGCACCCTTATAATCAAATCAGGGGTAGGCCTCATCTTCGTGACTCCACAAGGAGGGATAATGCGCTTTGCCTTCTCCTTAACAGAGCCGAGGACGAACAATGAAGCCGAATATGAAGCTTTAATAGTAGGTCTCGAGATCGCTATCGATATGGGAATTGAAAACCTCCTCATATACGGAGACTCCCAACTGGTCGTTAGTCAGGTAAACGGCGACTATTAAACGTGCAAGCCAGAGTTGGTAAAGTATGGCGAGAGCGTGCAGCAGCTGCTGACTCAAATTCCTTCCTACACCCTGGAAAGTATACCGCGTGCGGAAAATAGCAAGGTGGATGCATTAGCCAAGCTCGCTAAGGAACTGGCTGACGAAAACCTTGATGACGTGAGGATCATTGTACAAAGCCGTCGGGTTCTTGCACCGGCAGAAATATCTCCGGAGTCGTCCGAAGAAAAGGGAACGACCGATCAAATGGCTCTGCAAGTAAAAGACCAGGAAAAGGTTGAGGATTGGAGAGAAGTCTTTATAGACTACAAATCCCGTCAAACACCTGAAGATGCGTCCTCAAAACATCAGCTCATGAAGCAAGCCCTATCTTTTGCCTTCGTCAATGATACTCTGTACAAGAGATCATTTGATTCTCTGTGGTTAAGATGCCTGGGACCTGAAGAGGCAAAGAGACTCGTCCAAGAAACTCACGACGGACTCTGCGGTTCTCACCAAGCCGGGCAAAAGATGAAGCTGAAGATCAAACGGATAGGTTATTATTGGCCCACGATGATCCAAGACTGCCTCGAATATGCGAAGCAGTGCCACTCGTGCCAGATTCACTGGGACTTTATCCATCAACATCTGAATCTGCTACATCCGACAGTGGCTAGCTGGCCGTTCGAAATGTGGGGAACTGACATAATCGGCCTCATCGAACCAGCATCGTTTAGAGGACATCAATTCATTTTGGCGACAACTGATTACTTCTCCAAATGGGCAGAAGCAGTACCGCTGAGGGAAGTGAAGACGGAGAACATCCTCCATTTCTTCAAGATACACGTCATTTATCGGTTTGGAACTCCGCGACGGATCATCTTCGATAACAGGCCAGCCTACAGAAACCACAAGATCAGCCGCTTCGCACAACAATATAACATAGACTGGAGATATTCATCGGCTTACAATCCCCGAGCTAACGGTCTAGCTGAGGGTTTCAACAAGACCTTGACGAAGATCATGAAAAAGACGGTGTCTTGAAATAAGAAGGACTGGCATGAGAGACTGCATGAAGCTCTCTGGGCGTATCGAACTACGTTCAAAACGGCTACAAACACCACGCCGTACGCATTGGTATTTGGCACAGAAGCGGTACTCCCCCTCGAGATAGAGTTACCTTCTCTACGAGTGGCAGTTCATTACGAGCTAACAGACGAAGAAAATGCTCACCTTCGGCTTGAGGAGCTCGATGCCCTTGATGAAACCCGGCTCATAGCACAACAAAATCTGGAGGCTTATAAAGCAAAGATGACGCGCTCATATGAGAAATTGACTAGGCCGAGAACATTCCGCCAAGGCGAACTCGTGCTAGTGGTCAAAAAACCTATGATCCCCAACCGTGCCAAGCGGGGAAAGTTCGAGCCAAACTATGAAGGTCCGTATATCATAGACAAAGTCTATCAGGGTGGAGCCTATCTACTCATGGACATGCATGGTGAAAGACCCTTCAGGCCAATAAACGGTCGCTTCCTAAAAAAGTACTACGTCTGACGAGTCACGGCCTAGGTCAATGATAGATGACGATGACTATGTCCGCTCGCTATCTTCCTAAGCCCAAACTCTATAAGTAGTAGCCGGTTTTTGGACCGAAACGTCCTTAAACTAACAATGGACCGAAACGTCCTTAAACTAACAATGGACCACTATGTCCTAAAACTAGCTGTTGAATGAGACGTCGATAAACAACGGTGGATTGCAGCATTCCAAGGCTGTTACAAAAAAAGAAGAAGAATAAAAAAATTTAAAAAAGAGAGAAAAAGAAAACGGTATGTCCATATGCAAAATGGGCACGGATGAAAACCCGAAAGGGCTCCGTGAGTAAAAACAGCAGGGCTACCGGCGAGTTTTTGTGAAAACCCGAAAGGGCGCAACCTCGTTAAAAGACACTTGCAAGGTCCTCTCGACCTTATGAGGAGAAACCACCTGCGTGAGATCCTTACGACTCACAAGGGAGCAACACACTTAGGGATCCTCACGACTCCTAAGGAGAAATTACACTTACGAGATCCTCACGACTCGTAAGGAGAACCCTCTTATGAGACCCTCACGGCTCATAAGATTCAAAAGTCTTAAGCTACAGGGATCTGAACCTGTTCTTAAGCGGCCACCACAACCTCCAATACTGCCCTACAAGCGGCTCAATGCTGACCCTTATATACAATCCACGGGCGCGAATAAACATTTCATTAACAAAGTCCCATCCGTGACTAGGGATATGTCTACACGGTGAACAACCCTTGTAAGTCCTCTCGACTTATAAGGAGAAAACACTCTCGTAAGATCCTTATGACTTATAAGAGAACATGCACTTAGGAATCCTCACGATTCTTAAGGAGAAAACGCACCTACGAGATCCTCACGACTCGCAGGGAGAAATACCTTTATGAGACCCTTGCGGCTCATGAAGTCAAAAGTCTTAGTCGACAGGATCCTAACCCTGTTCGCTAAGCCACCTTTGTTCGACACCGACAGAGGCAAATGATGATTCGCTCCTGGCAATATCCCAGTTGTAGCGGTGCTGATGCCGAAATCGGTGTCTAATTCCAAGCTCACAGCAAAAAGCTGGCAAGCCACACATGCATACGAAATAGCAGAAATGATGGGGCAACTTGCGAACAAAATCAGCAAGTAAAAATATATGCATGAAAAATAGCCGAAATGATTGGGCAACTTGCAATAAAAAACCAGCGAGTAAAAATAAAACAAATAGCCGAAATGATTGGGCACCGCAAAAAATAGCCGAAATGATTGGGCAATCGCGACCTTCGCGATATAAAAGCTGAAATGATAGAGCATCGCGGAAAGAAATAAAAAAATGATGAATGAAATTTTTGCCCTACAAGTGATATCACATCAATCCCTGTATACAATCCAGGGGCGCAAACAAAGAGGAAATCACACATTTCCTCCCCAGGCCTCATCAGAAGAAGAAGCCAAATCCCAACGGTTCATAGATAGCCTTGAGATCATCTCAACATTCGTCTCATTACAACGGACACAACATCAAGCGAAGTGGAACAGCGACAACTCCCAGTTCCATGACTCGGCGGTGCACAGATGACCGAGAGTCAAATCCCGACTCCGTGAAATGCGGATGAAGTCAACCTTTCCTGGTCACGTGGAACGCGGATAATGTCAATCCTGACCCCGTGGGAAACATCCAGAGCGGATCCTGGTCCTCGCAGAGCACAGCAATGACCCCGTGTGAAGCATCCAGAGCGGAGCTTGGTCCTCGCAGAACTCGGCAATGACCCCGTAGGAAGCATCCAGAGCAAAATTCCTGGTTACGTGGAACGCGGCTTAAGTCAATCCTGACCCCGTGGGAAACGTCCAGAGCGGATCCTGGTCCTCGCAGAGCACGGCAATGACCCCGTGTGAAACATCCAGAGCAAAATTCATGGTTACGTGGAACGCGGCTTACGTCAATCCTGACCCCATGGGAAACGTTCAAAGCGGATCCTGGTCCTCGCAGAGCACGACAATGACCCCGTGTGAAGCATCCAGAGTGGAACCTGGTCCTCCCAGAACACGGCAATGACCCCGTGGGAAGCATCTAGAGCAAAATTCCTGGTTACGTGGAACGCGGCTTATGTCAATCCTGACCCCGTGGGAAACGTCCAGAGCGGATCCTGGTCCTCGCAGAGCACGGCAATGACCCCGTGTGAAGCATCCAGAGTGGAGCCTGGTCCTCGCAGAACACGGCAATGACCCCGTGGGAAGCATCCAGAGCAAAATTCCTGGTTACGTGGAACGCGGCTTATGTCAATCCTGACCCCGTGGGAAACGTCCAGAGCGGATCCTGGTCCTCGCAGAGCACGGCAATGACCCAATGCGAAGCATCCAGAGCGGAGCCTGGTCCTCACAGAACACGGCAATGACCCCGTGGGAAGCATCCAGAGCAAATTCCTGGTTACGTGGAACGCTGCTTATGTCAATTCTGACCCCGTGGGAAACGTCCAGAGCGGAGCGTGGTCCTCGCAGAACACGGCTATGACCTTGTGGGAAGCATCCAGAGCAACTCCTGATTCCGTGAAATGAGGATAAGGGTAACCTCACCCATCATTTGCGGGTCCTCACGACTCGTAAGGGAGAAAATTCTCTTGTGAGATCCTTACTACTTGCAAGAGAAAACACACTTAGGAATCCTCACGATTCTTAAGGAGAAATTACACCTATGGGATCCTCTCGACCGGTAGGGAGAAAATTCTTTATGAGACCCTCACGGCTCATAAAGTTGAAAAGTCTTAGGAGGCAGATTTTAACCCTGAATCCTAAGCCATCGTTGTCCTGCAAAGAAATCGAGATAGACTATCCACAGAATACATTTAATAAAAGGGACACACCATCGTGAAGAAAAATATGTCTTTTATTCATGAATCAAAATGAATACAGAGTACAATTCGTGAAAGAACAAAAAAAATAATATACTCTCATTCAGGAGTATGTACAAAGGAAGAATAAAAAAATGTATATACAATTCTTCAAGTCGGCGGGCGATTTAGTAGATTGGCCAGTTCATCCCTTTTTCGCTGAGCCTCGCCTTCATGATTCAGTATCGTCAAAAGACGGGCCTCCGCCTGAGCCTGTTGGGCCTGGTATGAGGCAAGCAGTCCTTCAAGCTCTTTTTCAGTAGCCTTATGGGCCTCAACCATTTCATGAGTGAATACGGCGGCCTTATCAATGGCTACCACCTCCTTGATGGCCTCTTGGAGCACTCGCCAAAGTTCGTATGCTTTAGAGGCCTTAGCCGTAAGGTTGGCTTGAAGCTCCCTCAGCGCTTTAGAAGCCAGCTCCCTCTCTGAAAACTTGCGGCCGAGCCTCTTCTCACATGATATCATATTCGCCGCACACCGCTCCATTAGACCCCGTAAGCTAGCTTTTGTAGCCACAACCTCCGAAGAAAGGCGTGTACATTCAAGCACATGTAAGCAAGCCTCCACCTGCCGACAAAACTCAACCCAGACTTGCACCACTGTTTCACTATGATAGGTGGCAAGAAAGGGAAGAGAGCCGTTAGCTTCAGCAGCAAGCGCTTCGGCCGTGATTAGACTGTCGGCGTGAAGTTCCTCAATTAGGGATGACAGGGAGTCGAGGCTTAACTTGGCCATCCGTTCCGAGGCTCGTAGGGCATAGGGGCCGGGTGGCATGGCGATGCGTGATTCCAGCGCGGTAAGAACTGGCAGAGCTGTTCAGATTTATAAACAGTCAGCTAAACGTGTAAGCAAAAGAACAAATGGAACAACGTTGGGACTTTACTTACCCACAGTCATGCAAGAAGGATCTGAAAGCTCCCCAGGCCCTTCAAGAATCTCAACCTCGTCGTCGGCCTCCAGAACTGTAAAAGACATCAGTGTCATTTTATGAAATAGTAATAATGCTGTGAAAAGAGGGTAAACAACACTAACCTTGCCCAGAAGAGAGGACGATGCGCTGAGGAGAGATCGCTTGCGGAGCAGCCATCTCCAACAGGCGCTGGAAGGACTGCCTGGGAGACAGATCAGCAATAGATGCTGCCAATCCGCGCAATTCTGAAAAGACAGAAGGGTTCAGATAATAGAGAGATTATTAATGTAAGATATAGAAGGCTACCTTCGACGCTCCTCCCATTCTGAACTGGAGGGATAGCAGCTTCAGCGGCCTCTTCCGTGACCTCAGGCACATCATCGGCGACGTGGACCAATGTAGCGACTTCTGAACGAGGAGCAGCGGCTGCCACTGCAGGCTCCAGCGGAAGGACGGTAGCCTCGACTACCTGTACCCTAGTCTCCGGGTCGCCCTCAGGAATATCCATTGGAGCGGCGGCCGACAAAGATGCCTTCCCCGAGGGAGCAAGCGCTTCGGGAGCGGGAACCACCGAGGAAGACTCCATCACAAGAGCGACGGTTGCATCGACCCCCTCCACACTGATCGGTGTTTCATTAGGGATATCAGCAGAATCTACGGTCAAAGTACGACTCAGAGCCTCCGCCACCGCCGAAGTCCCTGCAAAGTTTGTATGAGGATAAGGATACATATATATGTATGCAGGCAATACAAAATATTACAAAGAGATACATGAACATACCGATGCGCAAGGGAGTCTCCAATATGGCTTGTTCGAGTCGACGCTCCTTCCTGAGGAGATGTGCTCGCCGAGGTCCAAGGGTAGACTCGTGGCCACCGGTCCATAGTGAAAGCGCGTCCTCAGCGTCGGCCGAAACGGCCTGTTTAAGGGCCATTTCGCCCCATTCTTCCAAAGGGCCTATGAATCATCGCCGTATCCACGGAGGGTCTTCGTAAAAGATGACGGCAGGGTAGGGCTTCTTCGGAATCCTTACGTTCTCCGATTCATCTTGCGAACGTCTTACAGCCTCAGCCAATTGTGCGGCTTTCTCGGCAGATGAGCTCGGGAAAAGTAGGCCACCATCCGGTTCTTGCATAGTTAGCGGTTCTTCCTGAAGAATAGGCTCAGACTCTATTAAAGAGTCGAGCAGATTGATGGCCGTCTTCCTCCGCCTCTTGGACCTAGAACCGACCGCCGAAGACGATCGTTTCCTCCCCCGTGGAGCCTTGCTACGACGCTGACCCACTTCACCTTCAATATCCTCGCTTGGCGGTGCTACCGAGGACGACACGGCCATTGTTGACGCCGCGGATGATGACACTGCTACCGGTGCCCTGTTAGCCCTTGACTAAGCCCGAGTACGCAATGGCATACCAGCTGTGGGAGTTAAGTCCACTTCTGCCGCCTCCGGAATAAGCGCGACACTGGTGTCCTTCAGGGGAAAGCGAACCGTTGCACGCGGTTGCGGTGGAACTCCCTTGGCTGGAGTCGGAATGGGTGCGCTGTATCCAAGAAGCACCCTCTTCTCCTCAGCAATAACTGGACTGACCCGATGAAGGTACCAGCCCGTGAAAGACCCCACACATCGAGGAATATGGTCGTCTTCAGGAATCATGAAGCGAGAACCAGTGTTCAGCCTCACAAAGTGATGAGCGGCATCACGAATAGCTTCAGGCGATGGGCTAGGCGCCACTGTAAATGCCTCTAAGGGGACGCCCTGATCATATCCAAGTTGCCGGGCGAAGCGGTGTGGGTTATACCGCATAAAAAGGGCCGCACTGTTCTAGCGAAATACCAGATAACTTGGTCTAATCGCGTACAGATGCATGGCCTCCGTGAGCCTCAGAGAAGGTACCCCCTCTTTCGACAAGTCGCAGAGCTGTTGAATCAGTCATGAGGGAGCAGATAGGGCCCGATCAATGAATACCATTCCGCCCGTATTAGCATAGGGAGCGATCAACACACGAATAGCCCCAGACTGAGTCGGGTTAGGAGTTGAAGCGTCCACCAGCCGCATGAGTCGCGAAAAAGTGTAGGTGTCATAAAACTTGGGTCTTTGGTGCACAGCAAAAGCCCCCAACACGTGCATCTTGATCCAGGACTTGAAGTAATGAAGAGAGAAATTTACTACATCCACACCCGGAGTTGAGGTATTAGCCACGGCGCCTAACCCATGATAAAGATGCGCTAGCGCTGGAATGCCCACAGCTAGTCATGCTCCCTCAGCAATGCGATGAGCAGGGTAAATAACTGAGGCTCTCATGAAACGGCGATGCATGGGAATGACGAACCAGCTAAGCCAAACGCTGATGAAGCTCACGAAGAAAGTCTCCTTATCCATACCAGGAGCTGCGATCGACTTGAAAGATACCGCCGACATGATTGGAATGTAATACTGCGGCAAGTCCTCTTCCTTAGTCGGCCGCCTGTTTAAACCAAACCCGAAGGGGTCGTTAATGTTCGCGAACTTCGGAGCCGTCTTTGATAGGGCACCCTCGCGAAGGAAACAAGTGATAAAGCTTTTAAAAGTGACGCCCTGCTCCTCTGACTCTGTGAACAGTTTGTCAAAAATACTTAGGGTCTTGATCAAACTTGGGCGCTTGTGGCGGACGGCGTTATCGGTCGACAGGTCGTCAAGCATGGCAGGCTCAGTTTCGAAGAAATACTCATCGGGAGGCAGTAATTCTTCATAAAGTGTTGATCAGTCGAAAATACTGCATTTCTAACATGGCAATTTCCCTATCATTTGCACTCATCTAGAAGTGTTCGGTATTCATATTGCACATATTAGAAAAACAGTCCTGAAATAACAGATTGCATGTGTTATACTCTAAAACCGGCATTTCGAGGGAAATTGTGTGTTTATCATGGCATCGCATCATCCCTATATTGCGCAACACTTGTTTCGAAGTCTGTGCAGGAAATTCCAGGAGACAGGCCAAAATTGGGAAAAGAGCTGATAAAAAATACACCAACTCCAAGATTTGAGATCTGGTAGTGATACAGAAAGCCAAATAAAATTCAACATATCAGAAAAAGGCCCAAATGTCAGCCCAAGAACCACCAGAAGAGACTCAAGCCCAAGGCTTCAATAGCACCGCGGTTCCGCGGCGGGAGCCCGCTTGCGCAGCGGATCCACGGCGGCTTGATGGCGCCAACGCTCCCAATTTTTTCTACGTGTCTCCTCTAATGGCCCAAGGTTCCATAAGACCCCAGAAACTCCACGTGGCTCATCTAGAAGGCTCGGCTTAACAAACTATTTCTAGAAGGCTCTCTTTAACAAACTTTTGGAGGGAAAATTCAAATTTGAAATCCTAGATCTAGGGTTTTGAGATCTATAAAAAGGAGCCTAGATCTAGGGTTGAAGGGTTCAAGAATTCATCCATCATCTTCTACCCACAAGTTGAGTGACACAACTTGTGCCTCAAAAACCCTAACCCTAATTCCAATTCCAAAATCAAGATCAAGATCCTGAGTACCATTCAAGCAAGAAGCCTTCAACCTTTAGAAAGCGACGCCGGATTTCATCGGAGCAAGAGATCCAAGGAGATCCGCGATTCAAGAGAGTTGTAACGAAATTTGTCGATAAATAAAGGTGAAATTTCTATATCTTGCTTATCTTTTAATTCAAGCATTATGATTCGATCTCAATTTGTGATTGTGTTTGTTATTATGATATTTGAGTAAAACTCCGCTCGTGTAGGAGTTGCGACGATCGATAGACGATGATGATATAGACACTTTTACAATTCTTAAATCCTATAATATTTGTAAATTCTTGTGAATCAAATGATCCATGACCTAGTTTCGAGATGATGCTTTCTTGATTGTGTTCACTTGAAACTAGGGGACAACAATTGATCATTTGATTAACTAGAAGCTAGAATTTGAATGAGATTCATCGAAAGGACAAAGGATGAGATGAGGAATCCCTAATTTCTTCGCAAGATCCTTAACCCTCGATAAATTATCATTGATCTAGTATCAATTCGTTAATGGATAAGAATATGAAATCATTAGATCTCATCATATCTTTACATCCGATCTAGTTCTACGAGCCACACTTCGAATCTTGATTGTTGGTTGGAAATTATCACACATCTCAATTCTTGATTTTAATGTTTTCTTAGATCTAGATTTTTCTAATTCTTGAACTTCAATTTTACAAATCATGAATTGTTTTCTTTTCTTTTCTTTAAATTTTCGACTCATCTAATTCGGAAATTGAGCGAATCTCACTTTCCCTGTGGACGATCCGCACTTACTAACGCACTACATCCGATACCGTTATTGATTGCGGTCAAAATATTTTTGGTTGTGATTTCTATATACAATTTTCTAAATACCGACACAATCGGAAATCATATTCAATCAAGTGTCCCCCTGACCGGCAGCCCTGAGATCTCGCGAAATTCTTCCAGGGAAATTGAAACTTCGCGGTCCCCTAGAAGGAAGGTGTTGGTGGGAAGATTCCATTAGTTCAAGAAGGCCTTAACCCACCAGACATGAGGAGATTGGTAGTGGAAAATGGATGCATATATCGCCTGATAGAGTCCAACCCTTTGCAATCGCGCGCGATGAGCAGACAGGATGTAACGAGCCCAGAGAAGGTAGCCCGTGGGGTGTCGAGGGGTAAGCCCTATCTTGTAAATCTGTCCCCATGGCTGGGCTTCACCCTGGCAAATGCGGCGCCCCAAAATATCTATAGCCGGCACCGGATGGTTCGGAATACCAGTTGTTGAAGGCTCGAGCCGTCCCATAGGGGTCCAATTCGGCATCTCCACAGCGAAGGCAGTCTGTGGAGGATCCATCGGCAGGAATGGATAAGTAGGCTCTGTCGGTATCTCGCAAAGAAAACTTCGGCGACCGCGGATGATGTGACCGTACCAGGTCCCCCATAACAGCAAGTTGGTGCGGTTCGGGTCATGAGCCCTGATCATCGCCATCACTTCCTCGTCAGATGGCGACTGAGGAAAAGCGGCCTCCAAGCGAGTGAAAGGAAAGTATGGGACATAAGTCATTACACCTGAAATAAAAGAAGGGGAAACCGTTAAGCAAAGCTAACACGTGTTTATAAAGACATATATGAAAAGACAGTGGAAGAAGGCAACGGGGGACTCATTTTATGGGACCATTGGTTACAAAACACATGTGTCCCACAAAATCAAGATGGCGGCTCGCTAATGATGAGGCAAAGCAATTACTATGAGACAAAAAGAAGATTCTCAATAAATGAACAGTGGATTTCAAATGACCCTACACATTCTCCAAAAAGAAATCCATCTTAGACTCCGCAACAAATCAAACAGAGCAAGGGAATTATATTCCCAGAAAACGCCACTGCAAATCTCTTCTTCTTGGTTGCAAAGAAACAACTCAGGGCAAGAAAACCCCAAGAAGTTCTCTGGGAAGAACTAAGTTCTTATAGGAATTAAATTCCTTTTGAAAAAGGGGAATTAAATTCCCAGAAATATTTTTCAGAGCCAAAGCTCTTTGAGATGGAATTAAATTCCACGGAAAAGACAAACACCACCATTGACCCTTGAAGACCAGAGAAACCCTAGCGAGGTCTGTTGTTTAAGGATTGAATGGTTTTCTTTTTAAAAGAACTTTAAAAAAATGGGTTCTTGTTGAAGGGAAAAACCCTTGGTATGGATTTAAAATCCAATAAGGATTTCTGCAAAATTTCTTCATTCGTTCAAGATCATTACCTGAGGAAAGGGAATCTTTCAACAGAGTTAAACTCTGGAAATTTTTGAGACAGAGAACTAAGCTCTGAGAAAAGGGAATTAAATTCTCTAAGGGAAAAAGTAAATAAGGAAGAAGATGAGCAAAGTGGAGGCGCTTCTGAAGGGACGCTGGCATTTATAGGATGTGATGGGAAACGTTTCATCTCCTCTATTCCCTAGACAGATCCAACGGTCACAAAGGTGACAGCGTTGCACTCACGTGCAGACACGTGAGAACAACGCTATGGGGGCATTTGTTCTCTGATTAAAAATCATGAATTATCTCAATGAGGTATCATGTGCTCACAAGTGACCAAGGGTCACGTGTTGATACGTGATAGTTTCTTATGACCTCCACTTTATAGAATTAAACTCCAAAATCAAACAAAAGTGTAAACAAACGCTAAGGCAAGACCCCAATGGGGAATCACGTGCCCACACGTGACCAAAGGTCACGTGCCCACACGTGACCAAGGTCACGTGCTGACACGTGATGGTTCTTTAGCCCAGTTAGGTGACAGAATTTAATTCTGAATAAAGGAGGGTCACGTGCCAACACGTGATAGGCTTTGAAAGCTTTATAAATTAATAAAATTAAATTCTAAATAAGGGAAATCAAAGATCCTAACTGAGAAAGTATTTCTTTAAATCTTTCCAAACAAAAGAGAACTATGCTCTGTAAAGTGGAGCACCGTTGGATTAAAAATCCAATAGTGATTAAAAATCACCAATTTATGGAAAGACTTTATACAAAGAAAGATTTCCCTAAATTTCACCAAGAATAACAAACAGAATATCTTTTGGATTAAAAATCCAATGGTGAATAAAATTCACTAAGATCATGTTAGTTACAAAAAAAAACAAAATCTTTCAATGAAAGATTTACTAAACAAATTGATTCTTTTCCTTCTCCTATAAATAGGAGCCAAGGAGAGGAGAAAAGGGAGAATTCTGGGATCTTGAAATTTTCTAAAGGCAAATAGCAGAGAGAAAAAAAAGAAGAATTTAATTCTCAAGAAAAAGAAATCCTAGGTGAGAAAGGGGAAAGGGATCAAAGCTTCATAAAACAAAAAAGAGAATTTAATTCTCAGTCTAAGAGTTTAACTCTTCTCCAAAAGAACTTAGTTCTTTCTCTGGTTGAAGATCTGCAGAAGCAAATCTCCCCACAGGTTGAGAATTTAATTCTCATTGGGGAGATTCTGCCATGCAGATCCAAGATTTAGAGGGGGGATTGAGTTTAGAGAATTTAATTCTCCCAAAGATAAAACTAGGGTTTAACCTTATATGAGAATTTAATTCTCCCAAATTCACAGGAATTTAATTCCTTCAAGATAAAACTAGGGTTTAACCCTATATGAGAATTTAATTCTCCCAATTCACAGGAATTTAATTCTTCCAAGATAAAACTAGGGTTTAACCCTATATGAGAATTTAATTCTCCCAACTCACAGGAATTTAATTCCTTCAAGATAAAACTAGGGTTTAACCCTATATGAGAATTTAATTCTCCTAAATTTATAGCAATTTAATTCCTCCAAGATAGACAAAATTAGGGTTGAACCCTATATGAGAATTCAATTCTCCCAAATTCATAAAGAATTCTATTCCTCTAAATGAAATTAGGGTTTAACCCTACATAAGAATTTAATTCTTCCACATGCATAGGAATTTAATTCCTTTAAAGACCATAATTAGGGTTTAACCCTACAGAGAATTTAATTCTTAAAAATAAAGAGACTTGAAAGATCTTCATGCATGTAAAGAACTAGGTCACGTGTCCCCACGTGACCCCTGAACAGATCCCCCAAAAAATGAGAAGAAAAAGTTTTGAAGCAATGCCTTACGTGCTCCCGCGTGACCTCCAAAACAAAGAGATAAAAGCAAAGGCAATGTTGGCTTTGGGCGCTCTCACGTGTTACCACGTGACCCCTAATAAATGCTTTAATAATCAATGCACAAATATCCATCACGTGCCAACACGTGATGGCCAAAAGATCAAAAGTGTTTAACGCTTATTTACAGTTCTAAGAACAAAGTAAAGGAGATCTGGCCCCACCTTTGGGTGCCCTCACGTGTCCCCACGTGACCCTTTCCTCTCTAGTGTTTAACACTAATTTGAGGGTTTTTATTTCCAGTGTTTAACACTGTTGTCCTCTAGTGTTTAACACTACTTTGAGCATTTCATTTCCAGTGTTTAACACTGTTGTCCTCTAGTGTTTAACACTATTTTTAGCCAAATTGGCTAAGTTTCCTGAGGCAAAAATCTCCCCTTTGACTAAATCTCAAAGTTGAGTAAAACTCAGAACTACAATGTTTAATGCTCAGTCAAAAGACAAAAATGTATCAGAGCCCTCAAACTCTGGTTTAGCATTGCTAAATAATGTGGGCTTGAACCCAGACAAGTGTGCAATGGTCCAACAAAAAGCCAATATTTCAAACTTAATTGGACTTAGCCCAAGATTGGCCATAAGTCCTCAATTCAGACTTAATTGTGCCAATGTGCTCATAATCTAATTAATTGATCTTAGTTCCAAATTGGACTACAGATCACTTAATCCACTTTGGTTTGAGGGTACATATTTTCACTCCTCTGATATTTATCGTTGTAATCCTTCGACGTCTTCAAAGAGGTGACGGGTCCTGACAACCACACATTTCACGGACTATGATGTCCTAAACCTTGACTGTGAGGTCTTTAAACTCACGGACTATGATGTCCTTAATCTCGACCGTGATGTCTTTAAACTAATATTGGACTGTGGGGTCCTTAAACTCACGGACTATGATGTCCTTAACCTCGACCGTGATTTCTTTAAACTAACATTGGACTGTGGGGTCCTTAAACTCACGGACTATGATGTCCTTAACCTCGACCGTGATGTCTTTAAACTAACATTGGACTATAGGGTCCTTAAACTCACGGACTATGATGTCCTTAACCTCGACCGTGATGTTTTTAAACTAACATTGGACTGTGGGGTCCTTAAACTCACGGACTATGATGTCCTTAACCTCGACCGTGATGTCTTTAAACTAACATTGGACCGTGGGGTCCTTAAACTCACGGACTATGATGTCCTTAATCTCGACCGTGATGTCTTTAAACTAACATTGGACTGTGGGGTCCTTAAACTCACGGACTATGATGTCCTTAACCTTGACCGTGATGTTTTTAAACTAACAATGGACCGAGATGTCCTTAAACTAACATTGGACCGTAATATCCTTAAACTAATCGACCGCAATGTCCCTAAACTAAACAATAGAGTCCAATTGCTCTCTTGTTGGATCTAAACGATCCCGTTAAGTTGATCTTAGTCTAAAATTAGACTAACGTATTCTTAACTAACGTTTAAGTTGATCTTAGTCTCAAATGAGGTTAACGTATCCTTAAACCCAACCCCCAAACCCAAATCTAAAAAGATACGGATTTGGGCTAGTCCACGCTCTACGTGCGACAACATAAATTAGTCTCTGTATACAACACGGGCAACCAAACATAAAACAAACACCCACGACATGAAGTGACCATCTGGAGAAGGAGAAAGTTGTTACCGCGATGCGGTAGCGTAATTAACTGCAGAGGGTTGCGCCTGCAAGGAAGAGCGTTCCCACAATAAAAAAACCCTCAAACGAGGGGAAATCTGACGAAATCTGCTATATCGGCCGCATCCGTTTAAACTTTCGATACATGGTGCCATAAATCAACTTGGCATCTTCGGAGAGGTGGACGGATAGCACCAATTAGTATCTGCCCCGAAATTCAGGCAAGACGTTTATCTTCCCGTGTTTTCGGCGGGGAACAGTCACGTGTGATCACGTGAGCCCATCTCTTTTATTCCGTTTTATTCATCACAGGTGCTCACGTAGGGGCAAGTGATCGGCTGTTATCATGTTGGGTGCCAATTCTTTTACGTGCATGGAGATCCTGAGTTTTGAGGCTTTCAAGCCCATTGTTTTATGAGAATTGGATTCTTAAAACTTAGTTTTTCTCTTAGGTTTGGGGTCTGTTTGGCAGAATCTCCCCAATGAGAATTAAATTCTCAACTTGTGGGGAGATCTGCTTCTGCAGATCTTTTACCATAAGGGAGAACTAAGTTCTCACGTGAAGGGTTAAACCCTTGTTTCATTAGAGGAATTAAATTCCTACATACTTTTATGTGAGAATTAAATTCTCTGAACTTAGATCTCCCTCTAGGTTTTGGATCTGCATGGCAAAATCTCCCCGATGAGAATTAAATTCTCAACTTGTATGGAGATCTTCTTCTGCTGATCTTAACCAGAGGAAGAACCAAGTTCTTTTTAGAAGAGTTAAACTCTTAGGGAGGTAAAAAGGAGATGAGATATTCTCTCTGAGTTTTTGTTCCTTCTCTTACCTAGAGTTTCTTTTTTCCCTTTTTTTTATCTGGAGAATTAAATTCTCTTTTTTTTTTGCTTACGAGGGGTTTCTTTCTCTTTTTTCTTTTTTTTCTCTTTCTCTGTGTCTTCCTTTCTTATTTATAGGGGAAAGAAAAGAATCAATTTGTTTTAGAAAATCTGTCATTGAGAGATTTTGATTGATTTTCTAATCAACCAACATGATCTTTTAGATCACTTGGTGAATTTCACCATTGGATTTTTAATCCGAGGGCTTCTGTTTTACAGAAGATATTTCTTTTGTTGTTCTTAGCAAGTTTAGGAAGATATTTCCTTGCACAGAATTTTTCTGTAAATTGGTGATTTTTTTATCGCCATTGGATCTTTGATCCAACGGCGCTCTGTTTTACAGAGCGTAATCTTTCTTGTTTAGAAAGATTCAAGGAAATACTTTCCAAATAAGGCTTTTGGTCCCTTTTAATTAGAATTTACTTTTATCGGTTCAGAAGGCATAGGAGTCTATCACGTGTAGCACGTGAGTGTTCTTTTGTCCAATTGTTTACTTTATGAATGCGCCTATATACTTTGTATATAGAAGGTCACGTGTCTACACGTGAGGCTCGGTTTTAGCCTTAATTTCAGCCTTGCTTTTTCCAGCGCAGTGCCTATTACGTGTGGGCACGTGATGCTCCGTTTGGGGACTTTTCCCGTTGCTTTTATATTTTTTATTCAGTTTCCGTGAGGGAACAAGACCGAAGATTACATGGATGGAAGCGATACGAAAAGATATGGATGTCCAGGGCTTTAATAAAAGTATGTTGTTCGATAGGATTGAGTGGAGGTGGAGGATCCATATTCTCTACCCGATGTGATTCTTATGTTGTTCATGTAGCCTACTTCATATTCTTGGGATAAAGGTTCGGTTGCTGCTGATGTTGTATTCTGTAAAATTGTAGAGAATATTTTGTGAAGGTTGACTTTTCTTCGTTGTATTTATGGGTATAAATATACAAGGTCAAAGATAACATCCTATAATTACATTATATAAATTTGCTATAATTACTCTAATACACACCCTTAAGTTGGAGCATGAAGATTACAAACGCCCAACTTGGACTTAAGATAATTAAATTATTGTGCGCCAAGTACCTTAATGAAAATATTCGCTAGTTGGTGCATTGTGGAGATTTTAGATGGCCGAATCAATCCTTGCTGCAGTTTTTCGCCTACAACTTGACAGTCAATTTCGATGTCTTTAGTGTGTTCATGAAAAACAAGATTCGCGGCAATATGCAGAACATCTTGATTGTCACAGAATTGAGGCACAGGTAGAGGACGGATGCCATGATCACACAGGAAATGGGAGAGCCAAGTGATTTCACAATTGGTGACTACCATTGCACGATATTCAACTTTAGCAGATTAGAGAGAAGCGATAAATTGTTTCTTAGTTTTCCAGGAGATTGGGCTGGAGCAAAGAAATATACGGTAGCCGGTAGTGGAGCGACAAGATTCTTGACAGCCAGCCCAATCAGAATCACAAAAAGCTTGGAGTGAAAGAGGAGAAGAGGCAGAAAGGAGGATGCCTTGCCCAGGAGTGGTTTTGAGATGCCTAAGTAACCGTAAGGCAACATCATAATGAGGCTGACAAGGCTGATGCATAAACTGACTTAGGATGTTAACAGTATAAACAATATCCGACCGAGTGATGGTGAGATAGATTAATCGGCAAATGAGACAACGATATGTGGAAGGGTCATTCAAAAGGTTACTATCAAAGTTGGTGAGTTTCAAATTTTGATCCATAGGAAAGTCAACCAGCCAAGAGCCCATGTATCCTAAATCGTACAAGAGGTCAATAGTGTGTTTGCGTTGGCAAAGATAAATTTCAGCTTTAGATCAAGCAACTTCAATCCCTAAAAAATATTTTAAGGGCCCTGATATTTTATATGGAAGCGTTGCCGGAGAAATGTTTCCAGCCGGTCAATAAGAGAAGAATTGGATCCGGTGATAACAATATCATCAACGTATACCAAAATAAAAATGGAGTCGTCCCGATGATGTAGATAAAAAAGGGAATAATCAGCATGTGACTGAATGAAACCAAATTCTAATAGTACATAAGAGAACTTAGCAAACCATTGGCGAGAAACCTGTTTAAGACTGTATAAAGATTTGTGGATATGACAAACAAGTGGTTTCTCTTTTTGACAATATCCTAAAGGCAGGATCATATATACCTCTTCATTTAGATCACCATGCAAAAATGTATTGTTAACGTTCAATTGTAGGGCCCAATTACGAATAGTGGCAATAGCGAGAAGAACACGGACAGTAACAAGCTTGGCAACCGGGGCGAAGGTATCATGAAAGTCAATGCCTTCGATTTGAGTATAACCCTTCGCAACAAGGCGGGCTTTGCAGAGTTTAATGCTGCCATCAGATCTTCGTTTAATTATATAAACCCATTTGCACCCAATTGCCTTTTTTCCAGATGGTAATGGAACAACGGACCAAGTGTGATTCCTGTGTAGGACATCAATCTTAGTCTGCATTGCATCTTTCCATTCCTGAAATTCCACAGCTTCGGCAAAACTAGTAGGTTCATTAGTTTGAGACAAAGTGGATAAGAAAGCAACATGTTTAGAATTGAAACGACTGTAAGATAAGTTAGTAGATAAGGGGTATAGAGTAACTGACTTACGAGATGGCGGCGTTTGGAGTAGAGTAGAGTGGCAGTGGTAAATATCTAATTTTTGTGGTCGGACATGAGGTCGGGTTGAGCGACGAGGATGAATAGGTGGCGGTGGCGGCGGGGTGAGTGAAGGCGTTGGAGAAGGATTTGGGGTAGCAGTTGGACTGGGTGCTATCGGTTGTGGGCGAAGAGATGGGCCAACAGTATTGGGCTCATCCATTAGTGAAGGGAATGATGTAGCAATGGTGGATCGGGAGTTGTCGGCACAACCAGGGTTGGTGGTGATGTTGGGCTAGTAGGTGAGCATGTTGTTGAAGCTAATGGTGATTGAGCAATGGGAGAGGAAAATGACCCAGTATCAATATCAGCATAATCGAAAGATGCTTTGATACCATGTAAAGTAGTATAGAATATTTTGTGAAGGCTTAGTTTTCTTCGTTGCATTCATGGGTGATGATACTCATAAGTGGGACTCCCCAGATCATGACGCATGGCAGATGACGTGTCCCGGGGCTCACGGAAACAGGGCAAGCATCTTATATTGGAGGCATTCCCCAGGCTACCATCCCGAGGCATGACCCAACCTTCGACGGGTCGCTGAACACTCCTATGCTCGCCCTTGCAAAGAACCATCGACTCACCTCCGAGCCCTCCAACATGCTGAGCTTCCTCGGCCTTCCCTGCTCGCCTCCGAGTTATCACAGAACCGAGCTTCCTCGGCCCGTATCCAAGCCTCCCGCCGAGCTAAGCCTCCCTGGTTCTACCGAGCAACCAAGGACGCAGAGCCCAAGCGCCTCCGCCACGGCTCTGCGTATCTCTCTAGAAGCGAGATATACGCCACCCAACATCCCACGTTCCACGCCGCCGTATCCCTCCATTAACAAGCATATCTCGTCATTAATGAGGGGATCCCGTCAATCATGTGGGCGTAATGCCAGGGACGTAACGGCCGGCGAAGATCTCGCGCTAACTCGCTCCAAGCGACCACTATAAAAAATCCTCTCCCAGACGACTCAGGTAACGCAATTTTAACCCAATAAGCCGCTACTCTACTTAAATACCTCGGCTAACTTGATCGTCGGAGGGTCCACGGTGGTACAACCACCCCGCGACTTCTTTTGCAGGTAGCTCGGCTTCACCTCGAATCAAGCCCACTGAGATCCACACGCTCAGGGAAACAACCCCTGATACCAATCTTAGTCGTTCATCTACGCTCATGACAAATCGACGGAGGACAACATCTGAAGGAGATCCCAACCTCCATCAGTTGGCGCCGTCTGTGGGAACAGGAAATTCCACTAATTGAAAGTTGATCTTCTGATCTCGAACTCAGGGTGAGTGAACACCGTGACGATCCAAGCACAAGCCGCTGCCTTCCCTATAACAGAGGCGCGGATGGATCCACTTCTCCCCCTAACATCATTTATGCCCTCTCTACATGGATCGACAGGCTCGCATCCATAGTGGATGCCCTTGTCCGCGTCCAAACGGCAGGACAAGCCCCCCAGGTCATCGTTCCCCCTCCCCAGGATCACGACCTCCATAGAGGGGGAGATGACACTGCCCACGCTGGCACCGCTGAACAGCGTCTTGCTATCTCCGGCGGCTACAGGTCCCCCGCGGTGACCGATTCAATGACTCGTTGGGTGCCTCACAGCTCCACGCCGAGGTCTCGTGAAAGAGCTCCCCGCACTGAGGCCCATCGAGCTCCCGTCCCTACCAAGGAGGTGTCGGTCAGCTTGCCTGCTCCCAGGCATGGCCGACACCCTCTCCCTCGATGGGTCACACAGGTGGCACTCGTCGCGATGACTCAAGAATGACCTCGCCAGGGGACCTGAGGAACCTGATAGAACGGAACCGAAGCCGCATCCAGGCACAGGCCACCAGCGGGAAGGGCCATAACTCCGACTACGCCGAATCCTCGGGATACCATGACCGTCTCAAAGCCCTCGAAATGAAAATCGAGGGTATACATCGGGAGGGTCATCCTTTAAACAAGGGGGCCAGCTATGCCGCCGACTCGCTTACGAAGCCCTTCACTGAAGAGCTGCTCGTTGTCCGTATCTCATCCAGAAACAAGCCTCCAAAAACGGCCCTCTTTGACGGGAAGTCTGACCCGAAAGACCATCTGGACGCGTTTACGGCGGGCATGAGCTTCCAAGACAACTCCGACGCTGCCCAATGCTGAGCGTTCCCTGCCACTCTCATCCGGGCTGGACGAGACTAGTTCCGAGGACTCACGCCATACTCTATCTCTACCTTTGATGAGCTGGCCGTCTAGTTCCTCGGACATTTCGTCGGGAATAGACGACAGAAGCGGACCGTCGATTACCTCTTCACTATAAAGAGCGGGGACAAGGAATCCTTTAAAGGATATATCACTCGCTTCTACAACGCTCTTCTCGAAGTTCCCGAGCCCCGGGATGAGACTGTAATCACAGCTCTGAGGTCAGGTCTTAGGCACAAGGAGTGGCTCCGCTCCTTTGAATTGGCGCAACCCAGGACCATGGCCGAGGTAAAAGCTTGGACCGAGTGGGAAATCCAACTCGAGTCCGAAGTAAATGCAAACCTACCCCAGGATGACCAGGCCGACCAAAAGAAGAGGGACAGAGAAGAGAAGAAGAAGGTCAATCGGCCAAAGCCATACTCCCCGAAGTTTCAGGAGTATACTCCGCTCAACATCTCTCAAACTGAGCTGTTGGAGGAGGCGAAGGGCGATCGATTCTTCAAGCTCCCTCCGGTCACCAATAGAGCGGCCAAACGAACTCGAGGCCTGTACTGCGCCTTCCATAGGTCGCAGGGACACCCTACCGAGAACTGTAACCAACTCTGTGACTACATCAAGGAGTTGATTCGCTCGGGCCATCTGGCGAAGTACCTGCGGGAAAAGCAACAGGCAGACCGGAAGCAAGAAAACCATCCCCCTCCCGAGGAATTAACGATCGGCCAAATCATGGCAGTCTCTTCGGGGGGTGCACATGGGGCCGGCGAGATTTGCCGCCTCCTACCAGTCGATGGAACCAGCGAACAGTCCCGGAAGAAAAACAAAGCAGCTGAACCCATCACCTTCGCTGACGAAGACCTCCACGGAATATCCTTGCCTCACAACGACCCCCTCGTGATTACAGCACGGGTCCACCGCTACGAGATCCAAAGGATACTGGTCGACTCAGGAAGCTCGGCGGACATCCTTTTCTATGACTGCTTCCTGTGTATGGGGCACGACCCGTCAAACCTGAGGCCAACCACCCACATTCTGTTGGGGTTTACTAACCACTCCATCCTGGCAGAGGGAGTGGTTACCCTCCTCCTTAACATTAGGGAGGTGGGCCATGCGAGAACCGTACCGGTGGAGTTCATCGTCGCCAGGATCCCCTCGTCCTACAATATCCTCCTGGGATGCCCGATGCTAAACTCCCTTAGGTCCCAAATCTCGACCTACCACCTCGCGATCAAGTTTCCATTGGATCAAGGGGGAATAGGCCGGGCCTACGGGAACCAGCAAATCGCCAAGATTTGCTTCACGGCGACATCCACCTCCGAGGATCGAAGTGACGCCCTTGGAAGCGCGAGTGATTTCCAGGGGTCCTTAGATACTCATGAAAACAAAAAGAAATCTGAGGGGCCCCGGTGGAGGCGCTAATAGAGGTCCCCCTCGTCGAGAGAAACAATGAACGAACTGTCCGGATCGGTTCCGTCTTAATGGGAGCCCGGCGCGAAGACTTGATCCACTTTCTCCGAGGAAACTTGGACGTGTTCGCCTGGGCGCTTGCTGACATGCCCGGGATCGACCCAAGGGTAATCTCGCACAAGCTCAGGGTCGATCTGACAGCCCGACCCGTCAAGCAAAAGAAATGAAGCTTCGCTCCGATCAAACAAAAGGCGATAGAAGACGATGTCGATAAGTTGCTTACATCCAACTTCATTCGAAATGTGGCCTACTCGGAATGGCTAGCGAATGTGGTTATGGTTAAAAAGGCAAGTGGGAAGTGGAGCATGTGCGTCGACTTCACAGATCTCAACAAAGCCTGCTGAAAGACAACTATCCCCTCTCTCGGATAGATCAGCTTGTCGACAGCTCGGCAGGCCATAAGTTGCTCAGTTTCATGGATGCTTTCTCCGGCTACAACCAGATCCGTATGAACTCGGCAGATGAAGAGCTTACCACTTTCACAACGGACTTGGGGGGTGTATTGCTACAAAGTGATGCCTTTCGGCCTAAAAAATGCCGGAGCTACATACCAGTGCCTAGTCAACAGAATGTTCAAACCGAAGATCGGGAGGAACATGGAGGTTTACGTCGATGACATGCTCGTAAAATTGACCTCTCCGGACGAGCACGCCAAAGATCTTGGCGAGACATTCGGCATCCTCTGCAAGTACAAAATGAAGCTGAATCCCGCCAAGTGCGCGTTCGGGGTCACTAGCAGGAAATTCCTCGGGTTCATGGTCACCCACCGAGGAATTGAGGCTAACACGGAGAAGATCAGGACCATCCTCAACATGGCCACGCCAAAGAGCAACGTGGAGATCATGCGACTCACGGGGAGAGTGGCCGGTCTTAGTCGCTTCATGTCGAGGTCCGGGGAAAAGTGTCTCCCGTTCTTCAAAGCCCTGAGGAAAATCCCAAAGTTTGAATGGTTGGAAGAGTGTCAGAATGCTTTCGAGCAACTCAAGGTGCACCTGGTAACTCCCCAACTGCTCACCAGGCCTGTCGAAGGAGACGAGCTGCTGCTGTACCTTGCGGTGTTCGATCATGTTGCCGGCTCGGTGCTCGTCCGAGAAGTCGAAGGAGCACAGAAGCTGGTCTACTACGTGAGCCACATCTTTAAGGACGCGGAAACAAGATACCCGGCCATAGAAAAGATTGTCTTGGCGCTTATCGTGGCCTCAAGGAAGCTACGACACTACTTCCAGGCACACACCATCCTCGTCTTCACCGAGCTTTCCCTAGGGGCTATTCTCGCCTCCCCCGAGTCATATGGTTGTCTGGAGAAATGAAGGTTGGAGTTACCCTAATTTGACATCAAATACCGCCCCAGGAAAGCCATCAAAGCGCAAGTCCTGGAAGACTTCGTTGTCGAATGTACTATCCCGAACAAGGAGGCAGTGTTGGCGCCCGTCCCCGGGTCCCGACCCTCGGTCCAGGAAGCGCCTGACTCTGTCCCCGATTGGGTCCTCTACGTTGATGGATCCTCTATCGAAGAGGGGAGCGGCGTCGGCCTTATCATTCGGGGCCCGAATGAGGCAGAGATGGAGTACTCTTTGAAGCTCGGGTTCAGAGCATCAAACAACGCCGCGGAGTACAAGGCCTTGCTAGCTGGACCAAGAATCGCCTACGGAGTGGGACTGAAGACGATCTGAATTCGTAGCGACTCCGCCCTAGTCGTGGGAGCGGCTAATGGTAAAGTACTTAGCCGAGGTAAAGAGACTACGAAAAAACTTCGACGAAGTTCAAGTGGAGCAGATTCCTCGGCACCTAAACGCCCAGGCCAACGCCATGAGCAAGCTAGCATCCTCCTATACGGCTAGCAATAAGAGGAATATCCTCTTCAAAGTCTTGCCACGGCCCAGCATGGAAGACAGGAAGGCAACACTTCAGGTATACACTACTCAGGAGGAAGGCTGGGATTGGAGGAATCCCCTCGTAGAGTTCCTGAAGGAGGGTACACTCCCAGAGGACCGAAGGGAAGCACGTCGCCTTCGAGCTAAAGCCCGCCATTTTGTCTGGAGCAATGGCAACCTCTACAAGAAGTCGTACACACAGCCTCTGCTCCGGTGCGTCGACCCCCACGAAGCCGACTACGTCCTGCGTGAGATATATGAAGGGGTCGGCGGAGCGCATCAAGGGGCCCGTAATTTAGTCCAGAAAACGCTGCTCCAAGGGTACTATTGGCTGACGATTCACCAAGATGCTCAAAAGCTCGTCAGAAGATGCAGAAGCTGTCAACTCCACGGCAGCATACTCTGTCTTCCGGCTACCAAGCTAACGGCCCTCACCTCCCCCTGGCCGTTTGCCCAATGGGGGATGGACATGGTGGGTCAACTCTCAACTGGTACGGGCGGGCACAAATACATCCTCGTCGTGGTGGACTATTTTACGAAATGGATTGAGGCTGTCCCCATCAGGAAATCTGACGCCACCACGACCATCAAATTCCTGCAGAACAACATAATATCCCGATTCGGGATCCCGAGGTGTACTGTTACCGACCACGGGACGAATTTTGAAAACGACAAAGTCAAAGGATTCTGCAACAAATACCACATAGTAATGAAGTTTGCCACGGTCGCGCATCCTCAATGCAACGGGCAGGCC
The DNA here is from genome assembly GCA_030015575.1 of Agapanthus africanus. Lineage (NCBI taxonomy): Eukaryota > Viridiplantae > Streptophyta > Magnoliopsida > Asparagales > Amaryllidaceae > Agapanthus > Agapanthus africanus. The sequence continues at coordinate 832,071,509 of JASDDO010000019.1, forward strand.
AAGGTCGCTAACAGAGATGTCATTCGAGGTCTTCGACTCGTCTAGAAGGAAGACAGGGCAGCTGAGTCGAAGAACTACCCCGGGTTTTATTGGCCTTACGCACATCGAAGAAGACCCCCACTGAAGAGACCCCCTTCAGCCTCTGCTACGACACTGAGGCGATGGTCCCAGCAGAGATTGGATTGCCCAGTTACAGAGTCGAGAACTTCGACGACGAAGTAAAAACCTCGGCGCTCCGGACTAATTTGGACATCTTGCTAGAGAAGCGGGACCGGGCACAGATCAAAGCCGCCGCTTATCAACTGCAAACTGCCTGCTACTACAATGCATGAGTCAAGCATCGTGCCTTCAAAATGGGAGATTTGGTCCTAAGGCGAAACGAATTCATAGACCAAGGAAAGCTACATAAGTTCTTCCCGAAGTGGGACGGCCCATTTCTCGTCTCCGAAGTATTGCCCGGAGGAGCCTATCGCTTACAAGATGCGGGAGGACACGAGCTTCTGCGGCCTTACAACGCCGAGAAGCTCAAATTGTACAAGTGAATGTATTTTCAAGTTTTGTATCATTGAATATGTTTCCTTCTTTGTCGAAGCGATGCAATTTTTCTTTATTATTAAGTCTCCTGAATTAAAGGAAACTCTATCGACATGTTTCCCTCTTCCTCGGTTCCAAGACCCCTGGGTTCATTTTTGTGAAAATACGCAAACGCACAAAGGGAATAAAAAGGAGACAAAAACGCGTCGCAAAAGAGGAACTTTATTCATCAAAGGTATTATGGGCTCCACAGCCTTACACAAGAAATTAAAATTACAACAGAGAGGGTAGGGGGTCAAGAAAGCACTACTGATGGTACTCCGAGGAGATCTCCGCCAGCCGAGCCCTAACCTCTTCAGCCCGCCCCCTCTGATGCTGCCCACATACCCGAGACGCCACGGAAGCACCGGAACTCCCACCCGCCATGCAAGAGTCCGCGATCTTCCTCTTTTGGAAACACTCCAAAAGAAGGGCAGCCGATCGATCATGTATGTACTTCGAGATGAGGCTGCGGACATATAGCGTGTGCAGCTTATCGAGCGTCTCATCCTGCAGCTGCGGATACAAGGCGTTGAACAAACCTGGGGACATCCTCCAAATGGCGTACATGAGCAATTGGAGGAAAGGCGACCGCCGAGGAAGTAGGCGGCCGAAGTGGTCCTCTATGCGTTCGACCACCGTTCGGTATGTCTCCTCCATGCACTCCTGATCATAGAGGCACACGTCATCGCGGGAGATGATCTCTCCGATGGAGTAGATGAGCCCGGCCATTTTCAGAAATGCAACGCTGAAAGAAACATCATACCTTCACTATTTATAGCCTTAACAGAATCCTAAGGGCCGAAATTTGCGTGCGCATCGGCGCGAATCGTGGGATATTTTTGTATTTCCTAATACAGTGCTGTCACGTGGCGATCATGCCGTATCTCACGAGCCCCTACGCGGCCAACAGAAGTCGGAACGACGCGGATCTTGGAGTGCCTCGCCTTGCCTGTGCGTTTCAGCCACGAGTTGTCCGCGATGGTCACTCTTCCAGATTTTTACAAGTCAAGGGAGATTGAACGACGCCCCCTGAAGACAAGAAGAAGTCTAAAAAGTCCTCCTTACGAGGCCACCGAGCAACTTCCCTGCTCGGTCAATCCCTGACTGGTAGTCTCCTACCCACCGATGCCAAGGATCGAAAGCCCTCATCAAAAGGCCACCGAGCAGCTTCCCTACTCGATCAATCCCTGGCGGGTAGCTCCTATCCATCCACGCCAAGGATCGAAGCCCTTTTCAAGAGGCCACCGAGTAGGTTCCCTGCTCGGTCAATCCCTGGCCGGTAGTCTCCTACCCACCAACGCCAATGATCGAAAGCCCTCATCAAGAGGCCACCGAGCAGCTTCCCTGCTCGGTCAATCCTTAGCGGATAACTTCCTACCCATCTACGCTAAGGATCGAAGCCCTCATCAAGCCACCGAGCAGCTTCCCTGCTCGGTCAATCCCTGGCGGGTAGCTCCCGCCCATCCACGCTAAGGATCGAAGCCCTCCTCACGAGGCCACTGAGCATATTCCCTGCTCGGTCAATCCTTAGCGGGCACATCCCGCCTATCTACGCTAAGGATCGAAAGCCCTCCTCACAAGCCTACCGAGAAGCTTTCTTTCTCGGCCAATCCTCAGCAGGTAACTTCCTACCCACCTACGCTAAGGATCAAAAGCCCTCATCAGTCAGCGTCGACCAATCATAACTTGGCTATTATTCAACTCACGCTAAGAAATGTGGTCGTCGTCCCGACCTAAGGGAATGGGCAGATACCGACATCCTACAAGGAGGGATCTTCCGACGTATTCTAAGTGAACGATCGCTACCTCGACTCCGGGGGTGGGAAAGGCACCGACCTTCCTGCACTTGGTGGTTAATTGACTTATACTCGACACGCGATCATCATCTAAGAGGAACGCATTGTCATGGCGAGAAAAATAAACTCAGTTTATCCGGAGGCTCACTACAAAGAAAAAATAAAGAGGAGCTCAGGCAGCAGGCTCTGTCGGGACCTTGCCTTGTTCGACACTGCCCTCGGGGGCCGGGGTTTCTGCTTCCAGAGCCGCCCCGCCTCCGGCGCCAGCCACCTGCGGCATTTCCACCTTGAGGGGGACCCGAGCATGGAGCTCACCGTCCGCGAACTCCGGCATCAACTCCTTGACGGCATCAAGGGTTGCATGCCAAACGATGGCGGAGGCTTCGCCGAGGTCAGTGTAGAACTGGTCTGACGCTTTGTACGCGTCCACCGACTTGCGGACCCGATGATCGGCGATCTTCGCCGCCTCAAGCGCAGTCTCTGTCTCCCTTTTGCTGGCGTCTTTTTCCTTCTTCATTGAGGCGTGGCGCTTACCCATCTCCTCTAACTTGCCCTCCATGGCTCGGTGGGACTCGCCCAGGAGCCGGTAGGACTCCTATCTCTTGGAGAGTATGAGCTCCCCGGCGGCCAACCGGGTCTCAAGGGCGGCCGTCTTCTCCTTATCCTGCAGCAACTGGAGGCGCAGATCCTCTGCCCCCGAAGACGATTCCCCCACCTTCTTCAAGGCCGGGGAGATCTTCTCGGCTTCCATATTGACGATGAGGGTGCAATGCTGGAGGACCTAAGAAAAGCAACCAATGGGTTTAGAAATGTCCGGGTTAAAAAGAAAAAAATCAAGACAACAACTCAACGAATACCGACCTGAACAGCCTCCTGAGCGATGGCGGCCACTTGGGTTTTCAGGGTCCCTCGCAGAATCTTTCCTCCGTCCGACTGCTCCATGTCCGCGAGCAAGCTATCGGCGACGGAAAATCTCGAGGGGACTACGAAGCAGATGTCCCCTTCCTGCACAAGAATCCTCTTAGGGATGTCAGTCGACGGCGTGTGGGAGACCGTCCTTTTCCTCTTGAGGGGGACCTCAGTCACCTCCTCCTCCTCCCTTGCTTAGGGTTCCGGGTCTCGGGCGTGCTTCTGGCCGCCCCCGCACGGTCATCGGGGGCCCGGGGTGTTGTGGAGGACTTCGCCGGTGGGGACGGTTTCAGGGGTGAGCTCGGGCCTGCTCGGGACAAGGTCATGCCCCCGGGCTTCTTCTGGGCCATAGCGCCAATGAAAGAAAGGATCTTAGCACGGTCCATTTTCCCTGCAAACAAAGAGTGCACAAGAAGGTTAGTGATATTAGAAGGGCAAAACGAAAATTACTCAAGTCTAAACAGGTCATCCAATCTCCTAACTTAACCACAAAGTGTGCGGGGCTGAGCCCGGCCCAGTTAAGGACCTGCTCGGAAAGGAGGACATCGGCCACTGGATCGGCTGCCATATGGATACCGCCCTCATCTTGGGCGAGGACAACTGCTTCGCCCTCAGGCAATCGGCCCTGTTCCACTGTGTAGGTACATGCCAATCCTCGCCCTCGGGTGGCCCGAAGAAGACAAATTTCTCCTTCCATTCATGAATGGAGGAAGGAACGACTACCATACCTGACCCGGCCGCCCCATCCTTACGCTTTTTAAAGGAAAAGTACACCCAGCTCGGCTCTCTTTTGCTGGTGCCGGGGTGATTTTTATAGCAGAAAAAGGAAGTAAGAAGGGTCAAGCTGAAGGGGATCTCCTCAAGCTTCAACTATACTAGAAATCCGAGGAGGATTCTCTACGTGTTCGGCGCCAGCTAGCCCGGCGAGAGTTGGAAACAGCGAAGTATCCCGCATACATCGGTTGGAAAGGGCAGACGCATCCCAACCCAGAATGCGTCCAAGTATAGAGCAATCTCCTTGCCCTGCACCTGATCCGTCCTCTTTTCCGCCCTAGCTAAACGTAGCGAATAGCTAAGGGGAATATGGAAGCGAACCCGAATCTCAGTAAGCTTGTCCACGTGTCTCAAGATGGAGGGTGCATCGCGGGCATTCCCTATGCGCACCTTGGGGGCCCTTGCCGTCGCTTTTCGATGAGCGGCGCGGGTGACCCTGATTCTACGGGGGATGCCCGACGATGAGGAGGCAGCAAGGGAACCCTCTCGGGAAGAGGAGGAAGACTCCCTAGACTCTACCATAACTATCTCAATAGACTCTTCAAAATAAGACATCTAACCTGATTCAAAGGAAAGAGGATTCTTCGAGGAAAGAGCGAGTGATTGCCGAGTAGGCAAGCACGAACATCGCCCTTGTCCGGTGGGCCCGGGAAGTCCCATAACGGGACTTCAAGATTCATGGAGCCTTAAGATCCCGGGAAGTCCCATAACGGGACTTCTAGCTACTCGAAAGGTCAAGTGAACCCATGGCGAAGCCCCTTTTTTGGCGCCCCGGAAAGTCGAAATCGACTTCCGGTTAGCGACAAAAAATCCTAAAGTATGGAGCGCCGATTAATCTCTCGCAGCAAAAGAAAATAGTGGCAAAAGTATGAACCCTAGGGGGATGCCACCCCTATTTATACTACTTGGGGGGACGCATCCGTTGGCTTAGATCGTTTCCCGCCAAAACGAAGCTTCACGTCTGCCAGCCGTCGACGCCCCACGTGTCGAACAACCATTGGAAACGTCCCTTCGGACGCAGGCGATAGCGACAGCCTGTCACATCCGCCAATCCGCGTTGGACGCGTGGCCTGCGCCTCAACGGAAGTGCAAGCGAATCGGCGCTCCTCTTTAAATACACGATCCTTTCCCATGATCCGCTGACATAATCCAAGATACGCGCAGAGATCCAAGCGCCCGGGATACGACAGGCGGGATCAAAGATCTGAACGACGCAACCACCCTATGCTGAGTCACCCCGGAAATCCGCGCTGACAAATTCTTGACAACAGGCTGAGCCCGGGAAACCGATCCAGACCACTCGACCTGACCCATAAATAGGTTAGGACGAGAGTGGAGGGCTAATGATGATACTCATAAGTGGGAACTCCCTAGATCATAACGTGTGGTAGATGACGTGTCCCGGGGCTCACGAAAACAAGGCAAGGATCTTACATTGGAGGCATTCCCCGGGCTACCGTCCCGAGGCATGAACCGACCTTCGATGGGTCCCTGAACACTCTTATGCTCGCCCTTGCAAAGAACCATCGTCTCGCCTCCGAGCTCTCCTATATGCTGAGCTTCCTCAGCCCTCCCTACTCGCCTCCGAGCTATCATAGAACCGAGCTTTCTCGTCCTTCCGCTCGTCTCCAAGCTTTCCGCCGAGCTAAGCCTCCCCGGTTCTACCGAGCAACCAAGGATGCAGAGCCCAAGCGCCTTCGCCACGGCTCCGCGTTCTCTCCAGAAGCAAGATATCCGCCACCCAACATCCCGCGTTCTACGCCGCCGTATCCCCCATTAATAAGCGTATCTCGTCATTAATGGGGGATCCCGTCAATCACGCAGGCGTAACGGCCAGTGAAGATCTCGCGCTAGCTCGCTCCAAGCGACCACTATAAAAACCCCTCTTCCAAACGACTCAGGTAACGCAAATTTAACCCAATAAGCCGCTATTCTGCTAAATATCTCGGCTAACCTGATCGTCGGAGGGTCCATGGTGGTACAAGCACCCCGGGACTTTTTTTGCAGGTAGCTCGGCTTTACCTCGAATCAAGCCCACTGAGATCCACACGCTCGGGGAAAACGACCCCCGATACCAATCTCAGTCGTTCATCCACACTTGCGACAGATCGACAGAGGACAACATCTGAAGGAGGAGATCCCAACCTCCATCAATGGATATAAAAATACAGCATTTGCCATCCATGTGAGGCTAATTACAAGGGAGTAATTACGAGGAGGTCAAAGATAACATCCTATAATTACATCCTTTAGATTTGCTATAATTACTCTAATATATTCATCTTTGAATTTCAAGCTGATAAAAGCTTATATCCACTACCCACCCCGACCTATGCAAACTCACCATATATGTCCATTAAAACCCAACCCCACACCCCGAAACCGTCCTAACCCAGTGGATGCGGTGCATTCATCTGATCATATGAGTTTTTTAGGCCGGAAAACCCGTCCAGTTCAGATGCAAAGACATGTAAGTGTTAGTTGTATGTATGCCCTAGAGGCCAGTATTGTACAGATGATGTATATTATATTGGATGCTTGGACATACATAGAGATGACTTTCTTGCTCGATATGATAGTATGCTATCTGGTTGCTCTATATCTTAACATGTACACTTGTCTCTTTAAACTGTCTTATAGTTACATGTTGATAAAGCCCTTAGGATGTGTACTTGACTACCTGGACTATGATGCAGATCATACTAGTGGGGACATGGTAGTCTATAAGTACATCCTTCAAGGTCCCTAGTCATGGGTGTATCGAGACAGGACATCGATATACCAGTGTAGACTAGCGTATACGCTTCTCGACCCATGAGATGGGCGATGGATGATCCCATATCCATTGTTGTTTGACATCAGAGATGGTATACGGGTGCTCAGTGGAGACTGGGTACACTGGACGGACTCGCCGAGAACTCCCAGATGGTATTATACCTCACGTCAGATGGCAGTTCTCAGGTGACACTTGTACAGGTTAGTCTGTAGACCCGAGATCGTCATAGAGTCTTGTGTGATTCCCACTGTGCTTTGATCTCCACCTTACCACGTCCATGAGGGCGTGCAAAACGGTGGTCTTTGGGTACAGTCCCGAGTCACATGGAGGCAATGAGCGATAGGAGGGGTTTCGTCTCTCCCGGTATTGGGGTTGATGTTGCGCTGTGCTCGATTGGCCGTAACAGGGAAGTCCCTGGCCAGGGCTGATAAGAGATTTGCTGGTAAGTGTTACCAGTAGTTTCTCGACCCGTTATGAGCCTCACATCGGCACGACTTATCGGTTATTGGGGTCTGACGTATACCACCCCTAGAATTGATATGCGACATATCAGACGAACAGACCGGACTGTACGGTAAGTGTTACTGGTTGGATTCACAGGAGTGTGAGCGGGCTAGCTCGTCGATCTTCTGATCACTCAATACCCGGATGGCCGTTACGTTTAGCAGACCGCTTGCGGCTTGTGGGTGCTTGATATGATCATCATCTACTACCGGCGTATTGACGAGTCTTTAGAGTCCGGCACAGAGGTTTCCTGGCTCAAGCGAAACGAAATAGGAGTGCATATGAGATATGTGCAGGACCGAGAATGATGCGTGTATGTGATACCATATTCCATTCTCGCGATGGATGTATCGATTTGTTATATTCGATATAACCTAGATATCGAATCAAGGATTGATTCGATAAGCCGATACATAGGATACTAGTCGGTTATATGCGATATGACCGGATCGTTAAATCAAGTGTTGATTTAATGATTTAATGTATAATTATATATTTGATATATTACTTTGCATTAACTAGTATTGGTTCACTTTAAATGGATTTTCTCACTTGATGTGCAAGAAGTATATGTGATATACTTTTGTGCACATATTTGTATCATGTTTGATGATACTTGATCATGTGGTTAAGTGTAAAGGATTAAACCATGGTTAAGAGATGATTAGGGTTTTTCTTTTTCATTTATTTATTTGTTTATTTATTTGGAAAAGATTTAGATAAGAATGGTGGCTATGTTTGTTTCTAGTTGAAGCTTCATGAAGCTTTGACTTCTTAACCATTCTTGTCTTCATGCTTAACCCTAACCCATCCAAGTAACCATGGTCTATTCTCTATACTCTACCCTAGTTAGTTTATGATAAGTATTCATTTATTATTTATTTTAACTCAATACTTATCATAATTCTAGCTTCATCTTCTTCTTCATCTTCAAGAATGAAAACTTGATGCCATCAATGGCAACTTGAGCAAAAGTGAGAGAAATCCAATTCTAAAGTGAACCCACCTCCTATTTCTTCATCCTCTACCTCTTGCCAAGTGGTTTTGGGTGTTTTCTTCACAAGTTTCACAACTTGGTGCAGTCGGAGCTTGAACTTGTGAAACCTCGACGTAGATCATCTTCGGCACGAAGCCGACGACCTTGCCCGCTCGTTTTTCCGATGAAGCCGACGATTGAGTCTAGGATTCGAGATGGACAGCGAGAGGACGCCTACGTGGAGCTAAGGAAGTGGAGAACCGGATCTACAAAGGTTGTAGCCTCTCTCCTTTAGTTAAGTTGTTAACTAGTTTCGTTTTTCGCCTAAATTTCTAGTTAACGATCCGTATTAGGGTTTCTCGGCACCCGTAAAATTTGAAATTGGCATGGTTGATGCCTTGTGAGACCTCTTGAGAGTGCCTAGGAACCCTACAGTGGTATCAGAGCCTAGCTGGAGCCTTAGGCGAAATCTAGACGACGTTTGAAACCCGAACGAACCCGAAACCCTAAAACCCAAGTGCTCTCTGGACTTTTTCTAAAATCTGGGACTTTTCCATATTAAAAATGCTTAAAAAATTCAGCAGGGAAATCTAAGAATTACGATGCAAAATTTATCCAATGAACAGTAAAAAGTGCGGCGGAACCGCGGCAGAAGCCTGGCTTCTGCGGCGGTTCCACGGCAAGATGATGACATCATCACTCCCGTTTTGCACAGTAATTACTATTTTATTATGCTGAATTTTCTGGGAATTTTTAATTTGACTCAAGAGTTGAGTGTTCTGGGGTTGTATTGGGAATCAACGATTCGATCGGATTATCAAATCTTGTCTATGTGGCTTTCCGGATAACTTTAGAATATGTTAAAAAGGTTCGACCGGATATAAATACCCAACTTTTCCCCTACTGGAAAATTTCCAAGTGTTGGATCTTTCAATGGTTTAAGGACGTTCTGAGTAGTGCAAGTAACACTATGGTCCCTCTAGAGGACAACAAACCTTAACTCGATTATGTGACCGTCTTGAACTGCCCTTTGAACCTTCGGGTTTGGGGCAGTACGGTGTGCCACATGTGAGGCGTTGGCTTGACCCTTCTATGGCTGGACCGTTGGTACTGAGGCATGAAGTGAATGTCGTTGAACCTATTTCATGTGTTGGACGGTTTCGGGAAAACTTGGGTGTTCGAATGTTCGATCGGAAAGTTTAATATTTTCTATTTATCTGGAATGGGATACAATAATTGGAATTCACAAACAGTTATGAGATAACTGAATGAATGTTATAAATCTAGCGGTTTAGTTTCATTTGATATTGAAAAGAGTTTTCGATAATGAGACTAAAATGTGGGGTTTATAACTGTTAGGCATGTGATGTCTAAGTATTTCATTTGATTAGGCATGCGATGTCTAAAGAGATTGCGGATTCCAACTGTTGTAGTTTTACACTTTCTTTTCTGTGACCGTAAGTATAATATGTGATATCGCCGGTTTCGTTGCTATATGTCAACGACAATTGGGATGCGCATATTTACTTACGTTGATGACATGTGATGTTATGTGTTGCTGGATATGTTATATTGGATTGTCGTGTTTGAATAGCCGGGGGTTTTATGTGAGATGAGTGCTTTTCATTTTCATTCATGTAAAAAAAAACTTGTATGTAATATTCTTTTATTAGGACACTTCCAGGTTGCGGAAGATGTCACCCTTTGTATATTATTTACTTTTCTGCACTAGGATAGACCCAAGGATTGGAGCACAGGTAACCGGGTTCTAGGGTCCAGTGGGAGACCATCTCGAGGAGTCGAGTCCGGGTCTCCTAACTCTAGAATTGGTAGGGTTGCTTGCCGCTCTCGTAGGGGTCTAGGGGTGTGGGATTGGCTATTCATCACGACCGTGGAATCCGTGTTTTATACTGGCTCGTATTGAAAACACGGACGTCCTAGTATATCCAATATTTCATATGATATTTTCTGCTGCGATATCTGTGATGTGATCATGTGATGTTCTGTGATAGATACAATATATAGTATATATGATATATTATATAGACGTTACTTATGTTTTGCACCCGCACTAGCCCTGCCCTGCTCTGTCGTTAGTTACCTAACCTAACGGTGCACGAGGGGACATCGTGGCGAATGCGGATGGCATAAGTGTACGTCGTATTTATCTGTGATGTTTAGGTATTTAAATGATGGGACTTCATTAATGTGATTAATGAAAGAAAAGAAACCAAATGATGTTGTAGAATCAAATTTTAAATAAAACAGGTAGCTACAGTTCTTGCTTTGCATAGCGGTATATATGATATACCCTGCACCTTATTCGATGAGGAAAGGACCGAGATCCCTTCACCGGGAGTGACTCCTTTAGCAATAACTGGCAGATGCTACATACTCGGTTTGCGTTTGATTGTTTTTGAGTTTTGCTTTGCACAGTGATATATATGATATATCCCGCACCTCATTCAACGAGGAAAGGGCCGACGATCCCTTCACCGGGAGTGACCCCTTTAGCAAAACTAGAAAAGCCTCAAAATCACTCCATTTCAAAACTTCATTTGATTCTACAACGATATCAAGTTCATTACGCAATAGGTTTTCAGAAAAACCTGTCGTAGCCTTCCGTCATTTCAAATAAGTCCTGTTTAGTATTCGTGCTGCGTTTGTTGACCTTGTCAAGGCGCAGTGTGCGGTAGCTAACCAGTATTTATCTGCTTATGCATATGATGCAGATTGAGTTAGGGTAGTCGTACGGCCTTGTTGACCTTGTCAAGGGTCGTGCGGGTGGGTTTAATTCAATCAAGAAATGACGGGTTGAACTTGACTTACGGTTTATGGTTTGTTGACCTTGTCAAGGTCATAGATCGTTTGGGGCAAAATATTATCGGGAATTTCAAGTGTTGAAATTTGCAATGAGATTGCATACCTTCTATAAGATAGTTGGATCCCGATACCCACTGCGAGTAAGAGTTACTCCTGGGAGAGTTTTACACATTACAATTAGCCGATCAAGTAAGTGTCTAGAAAGGTGTCAACGGGGTTACGCCTCTGGGAAAACGAGGTTTACATTAATTAGGTTCGTGCGAAAGCACGGGGGACCTCCCTCAAAGTACCGACACTGGCCTGGCTGAAAGATTGGCGAACTTGTAGTGTGTAATTAATCCCGGCTAGTCTTTCCTTTTAGGGTTTGAAGGAAGATTTGATAAAAACCAGCGGGAGCCATCCTGATTAGATAAGATAATAACCAATTTGATCTTGCACGAGCATACGCTAAAGTGTTTTCTTCTCTCTCTCTCCAGGTAGCGACCATGTCATGCCCTAATAAAGATAATAATATGGATGTATTGACCGAACCCGCATGTTATACTGTGCTGGGGAACGTTGGTTCCGTTCTTTCCTATAAGAGTTATAGAACTAAACAGGATATAGGGGAATACCAGGATTCCCATGCCACCCGAATGAAGAAAGTACATGATGATGCATTTTCTTCGGGTGTGTTCGTTACAGAGAACTGTTTCTCCATTTGCTCTACGTCCTGGGTATTAGATACCGGGTCGGGATCCCATATATGTAATCAGTTACATGGGCTTAGGAAAGGTAGAGAACTTGGAGAAGGTGATAAAGACATTAGAGTTGGAAATGGTGCAATAGTTGCAGCTAAGACTGTCGGGGAATATCACCTTGCATTACCAACAGGTAATACATTGGTTCTGAACGAATGCTATTACATGCCGAACCTGATATGCAACATTATATCAGTTTCTTTATTAAGTAAAGAGGGATATAATTTTGTATTACAGGATAATGTTATGAACATTTTCCGTAACCAAAAGTTGGTTGGATCAGGCACGTTGTGCAATGGCATTTATGTTCTAAATCAATCCACAGTTCTAAGTATAACAAACACACACAAGAGGAAGAGTTCTGAACTGAACGAATCCTTCTTGTGGCATTGTAGACTGGGTCACATCAATGCGACACGACTGGCTAAGTTGCATAAGGATGGATATTTGAAACCATTCGAATTTTCATCTTATGACACTTGCCAGTCATGTCTCAAAGGCAAGATGACCAAAACTCCGTTTACGGGACACGGAGAAAGAGTTACCGAACTCTTAGGACTGATACATAGTGATGTATGCGGTCTTATGTCTACACATGCCAGGGATGGTTCTTCATACTTCATTACATTCACTGACGATCTCTCTAGATTCGGATATGTGTTCCTGATGAAACACAAATCAGAAGCTTTTGAGAAATTTAGAGAATATAAACAAGAAGTTGAGAACCAAACCGGAAAAAGTATTAAAATCCTACGATCTGATCGAGGAGGTGAATACTTGAGCAATGAATTCCTGGACTTCCTAAAAGAGAATGGGATTCTCTCTCAGCTGACTCCTCCATATACACCACAGCACAACGGTGTATCAGAACGGAGGAACCGCACCCTATTAGATATGGTGCGCTCTATGATGAGCACAGCTGAGTTACCTATTTCCTTCTGGGGATATGCACTGGAGACAGCAGCATACCTATTGAATCAAGTACCATCTAAATCTGTACCTACCACACCATATGAGATATGGAGTGGAAAGAGGCCATATCTTAAACGAGTTAAGATATGGGGTTGTCCAGCCTATGTCAAAAGACAAAATCCGGACAAGCTCGAGGCACGGTCAGTTCTTTGCAAGTTTGTGGGATATCCAAAGAACTCCTATGGGTATTTTTTCTACCACAGTGAGGAACAAAAAGTGTTTGTTGCTCAACATGCCACCTTTTTAGAAAAGGAATTCCTTGAAAAAGAAATTAGTGGCAAAGTGGTAGAGCTGGAAGAAGTTCCAGATACACAAACCGTAACTGAAGATTTGGTGGAACCAGAAGATTCAGTAGCTCCCAATGAAGCTCAGCCTCTCCGCCGATCTAGTAGGGTTCCTCGCCAACCTGAGAGATACTATGGTTTTCTCATGGATGGTGGGAGCGAGGATTGCATCATGGAGGATGATGACCCAACTAGCTTCGAGCAGGCCATCACGAGTAGGGACTTAGTGAAATGGCTGGATGCTATGCGGTCCGAGATGGAATCCATGTACACCAACAAAGTATGGACTTTGGATGTTGGTCCTGAAGGGGTAAAACCCATCGGGAGCAAGTGGATCTTCAAGAAGAAACTTGGTGTAGGTGGGAAAGTGGAGACTTTCAAAGCTAGACTTGTTGCAAAGGGTTTTCGTCAAAGACCAGGTGTGGACTATGACGAAACCTTTTCTCCAGTGGCTATGCTTAAATCCATCCGGATCATGCTTGCCATCGCTGCGTATCATGATTACGAAATCTGGCAAATGGATGTTAAGACCGCCTTTCTAAATGGTGATTTAGAAGAGTGCGTGTACATGACTCAGCCAGAGGGCTTCGTAGACAGTGGGAGCAGCGGGAAGGTGTGCAAGCTGCTTAAATCCATTTATGGATTAAAGCAAGCATCGCGGAGTTGGAACATCTGCTTTGACGTCGTTATCAAAGAGTTTGATTTCGTCAAAAACCCAGATGAACCTTGTATTTACAAGAAGGTGGCAGAGAGTAAGGTTGTCTTCCTCGTATTGTACGTGGACGACATACTCTTGATAGGAAATGATATTCCTATGCTGCAATCGGTTAAGCTCTTCTTATCACAAAGATTCTCAATGAAAGATCTTGGTGATGCCTCCTGCATATTGGGAATTAGGATCTATAGAGATAGATCCAAACGAATATTGGGATTGTCCCAATCCAGGTACATTGACACCATACTAAAGAGATTTAGTATGGAAGAATCCAAGCGTGGGAACTTGCCCACGATCTCTGGAGTCACTCTCTCCAAAGAGATGTCTCCCAAGACTGATTTGGAGAGAGCTCGCATGCAAGGGATACCCTATGCTTTGGCTGTAGGCTCTATCATGTATGCGATGCTATGTACCAGACCCGATGTAGCATACTCACTAAGTGTAGTGAGCAGGTATCAAGCTGATCCTGGAGAGAGTCACTGGACAGCTGTGAAGAGCATTCTCAAGTACTTACGAAGGACTAAAGAGATGCTCTTGGTGTATGGTAACGGAGAACTCCAAGTGGAGTCCTTTACCGATTCGAGCTTCCAGAGTGATAAGGACGACTCTAAGTCGCTGTCGGGATTTGTCTTTACCCTTTACGGAGGGACGGTTAGCTGGACGAGTTCCAAGCAGGAAACCGTGGCAGACTCGACGATGGAGGCTGAATACATCGCTGCCAACGATGCTGCCAAAGAGGCTGTCTGGATCAAGAAGTTCATTACTGAACTTGGAGTGGTTCCATCCATTGAGCATCCAATACCTTTGTATTGCGATAACAATGGAGCGCTGGCTTTGGCCAAGGAACCCAAGTCCCATCAGCGATCCAGGCATATTCTAAGGCGGTATCACCTGATCCGGGAGATAGTTGATCGCCGGGAGATCGAGGTCAGGAGGGTTGACACGAAGAACAACACGGCGGATCCACTCACGAAGGCCATTCCCCAGATACAGTTTGAGAGACTCTTCAGGATGCTCGGTATGCGATACTACAGCAGCTGGCCCTAGTGCAAGTGGGAGATTGTTAGTTGTATGTATGCCCTAGAGGCCAGTATTGTACATTATATTGGATGCTTGGACATATATAGAGATGACTTTCTTGCTCGATATGATAGTATGCTATCTGGTTGCTCTTTATCTTAACATGTACACTTGTCTCTTTAAACTGTCTTATAGTTACATGTTGATAAAGCCCTTAGGATGTGTACTTGACTACCTGGACTATGATGCAGATCATACTAGTGGGGACATGGTTGTCTATAAGTACATCCTTCAAGGTCCCTAGTCGTGGGTGTATCGAGACAGGGCATCGATATACCAGTGTAGACTAGCGTATACGCTTCTCGACCCATGAGATGGGCGATGGATGATCCCATATCCATTGGTGTTTGACATCAGAGATGGTATACGGGTGCTCAGTGGAGACTGGGTACACTGGACGGACTCGCCGAGAACTCCCAGATGGTATTATACCTCACGTCAGATGGCAGTTCTCAGGTGACACTTGTACAGGTTAGTCTGTAGACCCGAGATCGTCATAGAGTCTTGTGTGATTCCCACTGTGCTTTGATCTCCACCTTACCACGTCCATGAGGGCGTGCAAAACGGTGGTCTTTGGGTACAGTCCCGAGTCACATGGAGGCAATGAGCGATAGGAGGGGTTTCGTCTCTCCCGGTATTGGGGGTTGATGTTGCGCTGTGCTCGATTGGCCGTAACAGGGAAGTCCCTGGCCAGGGCTGATAAGAGATTTGCTGGTAAGTGTTACCAGTAGTTTCTCGACCCGTTATGAGCCTCACATCGGCACGACTTATCGGTTATTGGGGTCTGACGTATACCACCCCTAGACTTGATATGCGACATATCAGACGAACAGACCGGACTGTACGGTAAGTGTTACTGGTTGGATTCACAGGAGTGTGAGCGGGCTAGCTCGTCGATCTTCTGATCGCTCAATACCCGGATGGCCGTTACGTTTAGCAGACCGCTTGTGGCTTGTGGGTGCTTGATATGATCATCATCTGCTACCGGCGTATTGACGAGTCTTTAGAGTCCTACACAGAGGTTTCCTGGCTCAAGCGAAACGAAATATGAGTGCATATGAGATATGTGCAGGACCGAGAATGATGTGTGTATGTGATACCGTATTCTATTCTCGCGATGGATGTATCGATTGGTTATATTTGATATAACCTAGATATCGAATCAAGGATTGATTCGATAAGCCGATACATAGGATACTAGTCGGTTATATGCGATATGACCGGATCGTTAAATCAAGTGTTGATTTAATGATTTAATGTATAATTATATATTTGATATATTACTTTGCATTAACTAGTATTGGTTCACTTTAAATGGATTTTCTCACTTGATGTGCAAGAAGTATATGTGATATACTTTTGTGCATATATTTGTATCATGTTTGATGATACTTGATTATGTGGTTAAGTGTAAAGGATTAAACCATGGTTAAGAGATGATTAGGATTTTGCTTTTTCATTTATTTATTTGTTTATTTATTTGGAAAAGATTTAGATAAGAATGGTGGCTATGTTTGTTTCTAGTTGAAGCTTCATGAAGCTTTGACTTCTTAACCATTCTTGTCTTCATGCTTAACCCTAACCCATCCAAGTAACCATGGTCTATTCTCTACACTCTACCCTAGTTAGTTTATGATAAGTATTCATTTATTATTCATTTTAACTCAATACTTATCATAATTCTAGCTTCATCTTCTTCTTCATCTTCAAGAATGAAAACTTGATGCCATCAAAGGCAACTTGAGCAAAAGTGAGAGAAATCCAATTCTAAAGTGAACCCACCTCCTATTTCTTCATCCTCTACCTCTTTCCAAGTGGTTTTGGGTGTTTTCTTCACAAGTTTCACAACTTGGTGCAGTCGGAGCTTGAACTTGTGAAACCTCGACGTAGATCATCTTTGGCACGAAGCCGACGACCTTGCCCGCTCGTTTTTCCGATGAAGCCGACGATTGAGTCTAGGATTCGAGATGGACAGCGAGAGGACGCTTACGTGGAGCTAAGGAAGTGGAGAACCGGATCTACAAAGGTTGTAGCCTCTCTCCTTTAGTTAAGTTGTTAACTAGTTTGGTTTTTCGCCTAAATTTCTAGTTAACGATCCGTATTAGGGTTTCTCGGCACCCGTAAAATTTGAAATTGGCATGGTTGATGCCTTGTGAGACCTCTTGAGAGTGCCTAGGAACCCTACAGTAAGACCCCGCAGGACCTAATCTGTGAACCCCCGCTTACTTTTTTTGGGGGGGTAATTGTCAAAACCCTCGAGCACGAGCATCTTTTCCGTTGTCAAAAACCCCCGGCCTCGAAAAGGTAATCAAAACCCCTTAAATAAATTTTTGTTTGTCAAAAAACCCCTTACTTATAATATCTAATGGTTGCCTGCTATATCTAGTTTCATGTGAAATATTTAAGCAGTAGCACACAACACACACACCCAGAGGACCCACGATTTTACTCCGAAAGCCTTAATTTGTGCCCACTTCCCCTCTCTGGGTAATGGAGGGGCCTTTCCGGTCTCCTTCAGATGTTGTCTCCCGTTGATCTGCCAATGGCTGCGATTGATGGCTGGGATTTGATCTGGAGCGTGATCTCCTGCGATGTGTGGATCTCAATGGATTGGAGGAGATTTGCGCCGAGTACCTGCAAGGAAGTCCCGGGGTGGTTTGGTACCACCGAGAACCCTCCTACGATCAAGTCAGTAACAAGATCCGAGCAGAGTAATGGCTTAGTAGAGTAAAAATGGCTTACTTGATCCCTTTGTGAGAGGGGTTTATATAGAGGCGGCAGCATGCAGGGGCAGGCGCGAGAATCACGCCGGCCGTTACGCTCCCGACGTCACGTCCGTGTGATAAGCGGATCTTCCCATTAATGGCGAGACAGGCTCGTTAATGGGGATCGTAATGGCGTGGAACGTGGGATGTGGCCGGCGGAGATCTCACGCATGGCGAGATTCACGGAGCGGCGGTTACGCCTGCGAGTGGTACCGTTGGTCGGTCGATGAGACCGAGGAAGATGGCCTCGGCGGGAGAGCTCGGGGGCGAGCGGGAGAGCCGAGGCATCTTGGTCCTGTGATAGCTCGGAGGCGAGCTGGGAGGCCGAGGAAGCCAATTTGTGCATGGGGGCTCTGAGGAGAGCCAGCTTGTGCTTGCGGGTTAGGCACAGAGGTGGCCTGGTCGGCCCCTGCAGGCCCTTTCTTCTGAGCTCTGGGACACGTCATCTGCCACGTGTCACAATCTGGGAGATCGCCGATATCGAGCATCATCATTAGCCCCCACTCTCTTCCCGACCAGCTGACGGGTCGGGTCGAGAGTGGACTGCCGGGCTACCCGGGGTGAGCTCCCTTCGAAGATATCGTCGGGACGTGTCCCTGGCACTCTGTTGTCTTTTCTGCCAGCGAATCATGGCGAGATCTTTGCATTTAAGGAAAGTGCGTCGGTTCGTGTATTCCGTCACTGAAGCGACGGTCCACGTGTCGAGCGTCTGTTGGGCGACGCGACGTGTTGTAGACCTGCGACGTCTGATGGGATGTAGCCCAATGCTGGAGTGATAGGTGGAGCAATCGGGGTCGTCGGACGCGAGGAGTCGTTTTGGTGGAAGATGAAGGGTGCCATTGGATGAGGGCGTTGGCAGCAATAAATAGGGATGGGGTCCACTCCAGGGCCCCTATCTCTTCATACTCTCCTCGCTTTAAGTCCTGATAACTCGGCGCTCTTCTTCTTTCTTCTGCTTTTGCCTCCCGAGGATCCCTCTTCTCCAGGTTAGATGTCTTCCTTTGTAGAGTCTATAGATGTGGTGGGAGTAGGCTCTGGGGACCCTCCAGTCGAGCCTGAGTCTTCCCGGGGAGCAAGGGTCAGATCCTCTTTTCGGGATCGTGCGACTAGGGCAGTCCCCAGGAAGGAGGCGGCGGACGCCGCTCCTGGCGCGCCGTCTTTGATGAGGCATGAGGATGAGTTCACCAATGCTCGGGCTCACTTCCATATCCCTTCTGACTATACGCTTCGCTTGGCCAAGGAAGGAGAGAGGGCGGACCAAGTATGGGGTAGGGAGATTGCCCTGTACCTGGAAGCCTTTTGGGGCGGAATACGCCTGCCCTTCCTTCCGGAGGCCATCGAAGCGCTGAACTTCTTCGGGTTAGCTCCGGGCCAGTTAGTGCCGAACTCATAGAGGATCCTCCTCGGGTTCCTGGTCCTTCTGAAGCTACAGGTGTTCCCCTTCAGTCTCTCCATCCTTGATTTCTCTCTCTTCTTCAAAAATCATCCTGGGGGTCGAGCGGGTGACCCGAGGTGGGTCTACCTCTCCTTTAAGAAGCGACAGGGGGATGCCGCCGGGTCAGGAGTTGTAGTCATGCCTTCTTCTATCCATGACTGGAAGAAGAAGTTCTTTATTGCGCCGCCCGAGGGTGAGGACTGGCCCGTGCTGACCCAATGGTCAAAGGATAAGTGCTTCCCGAGAAATCAGTCCAATGACCCCGCCATGGTGAGAGTGGCGTCATGGGAGCCCATTCCCCGACCTGACGTGCTGCTATCTGAGCGGGCCTTGAGTTGGGCCGGGCTCAGCCCTGTCGAGTTCGTCGGTGAGTTATGCTTGCATTTTGGTTTATTTTTGTATGCGGCGCTAACTCCACTGCATCTTGTTTTGTGCAGAACCCATGGATATGAACGAACTCCGAGCCTCCATGCGGCAGCCGAAAAAGGACCCGAAGGCTGGAGGTGCCAGCTCTTCCCACTTGAAGCATGTCCCAGTTCCTTTGGCCGCCGTCCCGGTGCCTACGGTGGCTGTACCTCCTCAGCGTTCGAGGGCGGGTCCCGCCCCGGAGTCCAGCAAAGCGCCGAGCCGGAAGTGGGTGCATGAACGGGAGGACCCAACCTCGGAGGAGGCCGGGTCTCCATCAGCCCCCTTCAAGAGGGTCCACCGAAGGGTTCCTCGGACCTCGGCCTCCCCGATCATGGTGGAGGAGGAGGGCCTCTGCTTTGCGGTGCCCTCGGGGCTTACCGTCACCGACAGCCTGCTGTTCGACATCGAGAAGTCGGAAGGGGGCAGGGTCCCCGGAGGGACCCTCAGAGGCCAGATGGCATCCGTTGCCCAGGAGGCCGTGCAGGTAAGCGCTCGGCTATTCGTGAGATTTGGTGCCTCCTTTGTCTTTCTGACCTCTCTTTGATTATCTCAGGTCTTCCAACATGTCGCCCTCGCCATTCGCATGGAGGAAGAGGTGATAACCTCGGCGATGAAGGCCGCGAGCCAACTTACTTCGCTGGAGGAGAGCTCCAAGCGGGAGCTGGAGGCGGCGATGGCGAGGGTAGCCGCTCTGGAGGGCGAGGTGGCGGCCGAGAAGCAGGAGGTGGCCGCTGCGGCATGGGCGGCGGCGGCCTCGAAGTAGGAGGCTGCCCGGCACCATGAGGCTACCCTGGCCGCCAAGGACAAGCTCCAGGATGCCAGGGTGCTCGTCGGCACCATGAATAAGACGGTGGAGACCCTCCGGACGGAGTTGGAGGTGTCGGCCGAGGAAGTGAAGCGGGCCAATCTCGGGGGGAGGGGAGGGCTAAGGTGGTGGAGGACTATAAGAAGTCGAAGGACTACTACTCCGACCTAGCCGTGGCCACTATGAACATCTGGCACGAAGCCGTCGACGCCGTCAAGGTCCGGATGCCGGAGTTCGCCGATGAAGAGCTCCGGGCCGAATTCCCCCTCACGGGTGCCGACGAGCAGGGGGACGACCTCGGAGAAGAAGAGGTCCCTGATAAGGAAGTGGCCGAGGACCCTGCCCGAGCTGTGGTAGATATTGAGGTTCCCGTGGTTGCACCTGGCCCCGAGGCCTGAAGCCCCTCGTCTTCCTGCTTTTTTTTTATTTTGTCTCATCGAGAATTTTGTAAGGCTGGGGAGCCCCCAATACCCTTGTAAAAAAATTTGTTTATGCGAATAAACTTTTGCTGTTTCATTACTTGCATGTTATCCTTTGTTTGTGAAGAATACTCGTAGAATATTCGGACTAGCACTGTTGAGCTTCCATGTCAGGTCAGTTCTTCGTCTGGCGATCGCGCGTCGAGCTGATTTTGTTAGAAAGAAGGTATCTCCATGGCCCCGAAGTCGGGGGGGATCGCTCAGGCTTATATAGACCTGGTGTCCCTTGGAGAGTGCTTCAGATCCGCAGCGTTTGATGGGCAGTAGGCTGCCTGCTGCAGATGTGCCAAACCGAAGAGAGCTCGGTGTCCTCACTCTGAGGGCTTCAGATGCCTCTTGGCGAGGGCTTTAATCCCTGTTGTCGTGGTTATGGAGCTACCAGCCAGGGATGACCGAGCAGGGTAGCCGCTCGGTTCCTCTTGGCGAGGGCTTGGATCCCTGGCGTCGTGGGTAGGGAGTTATCGGCTGGGGATGACCGAGCAGGGTAGCCGCTCGGTGCCTCTTGGCGAGGGCTTTGATCCCTGGCGTCATTGGTAGGGAGCTGCCAGCCGGGGATGACCGAGCAGGGTAGCCGCTCGGTGCCTCTTGGTGAGGGCTTTTGATCCCTGGCGTAGGGAACCGCCAACCGGGGATGACCGAGCACGGTAGCTGCTCGGTGCCTCTTGGTGAGGGCTTTTGATCCCTGGCGTAGGGAGCTGCCAGCTGGGGATGACCGAGCAGGGTAGCTGCTCGGTGCCTCTTGGCGAAGGCTTTGATCCCTGGCGTCGTGGGTAGGGAGCTACCAGCCGAGGATAGCCGAGCAAGGGTTGGGCTCGGCTGCCTCTATGGAGGGCTTTGATCCTTCAGGACGGGGGCCGAGCAGGGTTACTGCCCGGTGCTTCTTGGTGAGGGCTTTGATCCCTGTCGGTTGTGGTAGGAAGCTACCAGCCGGGGATAGCCGAGCAAGGGTCGGGCTTGACCGCCTCTAGGGAGGACTTTGATCCTTAGCGCAGGAGGGGCCGTAAGAAGCCTACTAAGGATGGGGGGCCGGGCAGGGTTACTGCCCGGTGCCTCTTGGCGAGGGCTTTTGTCCTTTAGGATGGGGGCTGAGCAGGGTTACTGCCCGGTGCCTCTTGGCGAGGGCTTTGATCCCTGTCGGTTGTGGTAGGAAGCTACCAGCCGGGGATAGCCGAGCAAGGGTCGGGCTCGACTGCCTCTAGGGAGGGCTTTGATCCTTAACGTTGAAGGGGCTGTAGAAGGCCTGCTAAGGATAACCGGGCAGTGAAGCTGCGCGGTTTCCTCTTGGCGAGGGTTTTGATCCCTGGCGTTGTGTGTAGGGAAGCTACCGGCCAGGGATAGCCGGACAGGGTAGCTGCGCGGCTGCCTCTAGACGAGGGCTTTGATCCTTAGCGCTGGAGGGGCCGTAGTTGGCCTGCTAAGGATAACCGGACAGTGAAGCTGTGCGGTTGCCTCTTGGCGAGGGCTTTGACCCCTGGCGTTGTGTGTAGGGAAGCTACCGGCCAGGGATAGCCGGGCATGGTAGCTGAGTGGCTGCCTCTAGACGAAGGCATTGATTCTTAGCGCTGGAGGGGCCGTAGGAGGCCTGCTAAGGATAACCGGGCAGTGAAGCTGCGCGGTTGACTCTTCATGATGTTCCATCCGACCTTCTCGGTGTAGGTATGGGGAATAGGAACAGTCGCGGCGAATACGCGTAACATGCGCATTGAATGCGTGGGGGAGGTGAAGCGCCAAAGTCGTGTCATTTCGATTTCGCCAGAAATGGCTCGATGTTTGCCGTGTGGCGGAACCTTTGTAGGCGAAAACGGGCGACTGTTGGGTCCTTTTGGAGCGCAGCGGGCTATAAAGCGGAGGGAGTGCTGGTCCTTCCTCTTTTCACAAGAAAATCAAAGATGGAAGACTTCCCCTTCACTATCCCCGACATCATTCACTTCGAAGACGTGTACCTCTACGACCGGAACTGCACCGAGGACACGGTGCAGTTAGTTGTTGGCAACATCGAGGATCACTTCGGCCGGCTTCTCCCCCGACGCTCGCCCCTGCTGCAGCTGCTGATGTACTCTATTTAGAGGGTGTCGCTGGGGCTCTACAACCCCCTGTCCGAGCAGCTCCAAGACGAGGCCGTGGGCAAGCTATGGTCTCTGAGGCGTTTCGGCCTGATCTCTGCGGGTCGGCTGAACCGCTCGGTGGCGCTCCTCCGTGAGTGCTACCAATTGAGGCTCGATACCAACGTGCACGGGGGGAATCGAGGGCAGAGGCTGGATTCCGCGAGGCCTCAGCTGGCGAAATCTTCTCGGAATACCACAAGCAGTTCTCTCTGCACCCCCTTCCCCCGCTGTTGTAATTTTTTTTTTGATGTATGGCCGAGGAGCCCCAGTACTTTTTTTTGAATAAATAAAACCGTTTTCTTCTTTTTCACAATGTTCCATCGATCTTTTTTATTACATAAGCAGCAGATTCAATGAAGAGTTTACATTGCCTTTGAAAAAGAAGTACATGCTAGTAGATGACTTTATCTGCACAGTCCGAGCCCTTCGGATGTTTGTTGGTCTTCGTGCTCGGCAGAGGGTACTGGGCTCCGCGAGCGCCGTACGTATCATCTGTTGATACGAGCATAATTTGGCCGATAGTCAGCTCGGCGGGAGAGGGACGCTGCTCCTGCTCGCGGTCGGCTTGCCGCTTATCCCTCAGGTAGGCGGTGAGGTGCCCTGATCGGATGAGCTCCTCGATGTAGTCCCGGAGCTGCCTGTAATTCTCCATGGAGTGGCTGAGCGACCTGTGGAAACCGCAGTAGGGGCCCCGGGTTCGCTTCGAGGCCTGACGCGGGATCAGAGGGAACTTGAAGAACCCCTCGCCTTTAGCCTCCTCCAGTAGCACTGCTTGGGAGACGTTGAGCGGGGTGTACTCCTGGAACTTCGGATGGTAGGGCTGCTGACGCTCTGGTCTCTCTTCCTTTGCCCTCTTCTTATGGTCGGGTTGGTCTGCCCGGGGAAGGTTCGCGTTCACCTCGGACTCGAGCTGGACTTCGCGCTCGGTCCATGCCTTCACTTCGGCCATGGTCTTAGGTTGCGCCAGTGCAAAGGAGCGTAGCTACTCCTTTTGCCTAAGATCCGACCTGAGCGCCGTGATGACCGTTTCGTCCTGGTGCTCGGGGACCTTAAGATGGGCGTTGTAGAAGTGGGTGACGTAAGATTTGAACGTTTCCTTGTCCCCGCTCTTGATTGTGAAGAGGTAGTCGACCGTGCGCTTTTGCCGACGGTTCTCGACGAAGTGGCAGAGGAACTGAGTGGCCAGCTTGTCGAAGGTTGAAATCGAGCGAGGTTCGAGTCCTCGGAACCAGCCCTGCCCGGAGCGGATGAGGGTGGCCGGGAAAGCTCGGCACTGGGCGGCGTCGGAGTGGTCTTGGAAGCTCATCCCCGCGGTGAAAGCATCAAAATGGTCCTTCGGGTCGGTTTTCCCGTCAAAGAGAAAGACCTTTGGGGGCTTGTTGCGCGAGGAGACATGGACGGCGAGCAGCTCCTCGGTGAATGGCTTGGTGAGCGAGTCGGTGGCGTACTTAGCCCCGTCGCCCGAGAGGTGACCTTCCCGACGTATGCCCTCGATCTTCTTCTCGAGGGCGTCGAGTCGGCCGTGGTACCCCGAGAATTCAGCACCCCCCAATCCCTGGCCTTTGCTGTGGGAGACCCGCGTCTGGGCATGGCCCCAGTTCCTCTTGATGAGGTTTCTCAGATTCCCGGGCGAGGTAGCCCTCGAGCCACCGTGGCGAGCCCCGTCCTCGCGACCTCGTCGAGAGAGGGGGTGTTGGTCATGCCTGGGAACAGGCGAGCTGACCGATATCTCCTCGGGAGGGTAAGGATCGCGAGGAGGCTCGAGGCGGGGCGCTCTGGCGGCGAATCTTGGTGTGGAGTTATGGGGCGCCCAGCGGGCTGCAGAGAGTACCGGTCCGGGAGATCTGTGGCCGTGGGAGGTAGCTTGTCGGTGGTCGGCCGTGCCGACGCGGGCGGAGTCTTCTCGAGGAGGAGGAGCGACGATCTGGGGTTCAGGCCCTGCCGTTTGGACGCAGACGAGCGCCTCCACGATGGACGCTAGTCGGTCTATTTGGCCGGCAAGGGCGTTGATGACAATCGCCGGGGGAGGTTTATCCGCGCCTCCGTTGAGGGGAAGGCGGCGACTGGGGCTTGGATCTTCAGGATGATCGCTCGCCATGTGGTTGGAGATTGGAAGACGGGCTTTTGTTTTTGTGGAGTTAGCTCCTACAAACGGCGTCGGCTGATGGAGGGGCCTTTCCGGTCTCCTTCAGATGTCGTCTCCCGTTGATCTGCCGATGGCTGCGATTGACGGCTGGGATTTGATTTGGAGCGTGATCTCCTGCGATGTGTGGATCTCAATGGGTTGGAGGAGATTTGCGCCAAGTACTTGCAAGAAAGTCCCGGGGTGGTTTGGTACCACCGAGGACCCTCCGACGATCAAGTCAGTAACAAGATCCGAGCAGAGTAACGGCTTAGTGGAGTAAAAATGGCTTACTTGATCCCTCTGTGAGAGAGGTTCATATAGCGGCGGCGGCATACAGGGACAGGTGCGAGAATCACGCCGGTCGTTACGCTCCCGACGTCATGCTCGCGTGATAAGCGGATCTTCCCATTAATGGCGAGACGGGCTCGTTAATGGGGATCGTAATGGCGTGGAACGTGGGATGTGGCCGGCGGAGATCTCGCGCATGGCGAGATTCGCGGAGCGGCAGTTACGCCTGCGAGTGGTACCGTCGGTCGGTCGATGAGACTGAGGAAAATGGCCTCGACGGGAGAGCTCGGGGGCGAGCGGGAGAGCCGAGGCATCTTGGTCCTATGATAGCTCGGAGACGAGCTGGGAGGCCGAGGAAGCCAATTTGTGCATAGGGGCTCTGAGGAGAGCCAGCTTGTGCTTGCGGGTCGGGCACAGGGATGGCCTGGTCGGCCCCTGCAGGCCCTTTCTTCTGAGCTTTCGGACACGTCATCCGCCACGTGTCACGATCTGGGGGATCGCCGATATTGAGCATCATTACTGGGTTTTTTGAGGTTCGAACCCCGCACTCTGTCAAGAGAGAAAGTGTCCATACCTACCGTTAGCTCCTTAATTGGTAACCCGCTGCTTGCTTGACAGACAAGTAAAGTATGGTAAATATTTAATTAGGATCCGTACCATTGGGTTAGACGAAAATATAAAACAAATTAGGAACCTCCATTGGCCAGCCCATGGGATCAGCCGACCGTTTGTATACCAAATCAGCCCATTGGTTCAAAGGGCTTTTTTTAGCTCTCTTTTTCTTGGATCCTTTGTTCATACCCCTAGCTAAATTGTTTCATAGTGCCCCTGAATTTCTACAATTTGCATTTCCCATCTTGACACAATGGGAAATATGAAATACGTTATTTTCAAGCTTTACAAAGACAAAACATCATGATCATTCCTTATACTTTGCCTTTTGCCACGTACGATATACGTGATTAAATAAATAACAATAGATATGCATGATGATGAAAGAGATATGTCAGCTTTGTTATTTTTAAATATATCTTATGTTTAATTGCTTTATTTTGTTATCAATTTAAGCATGTTTAAATAGTTGAATGAACCAAAAAAAAAAAAAACTAAAAACTCGGTTCAGCCCTATATGCGGTTGCATTTATAATAGCAATTGAATTGCATAAATCCATATGATGGAGGTCGGGATCTCTTTCAGATGCTATTCTCCATCGATCCTGCGATAGCGCTCTTAGACGGCTGAGATTTGGTTTTGGAGTTATTGAGTGTGGATCTCAAGGGGCTCGTGTTGGACGCCAAGCTACCTGCAAAGAAGTCCCGGGATGGGTGATCACCGTAGGACCCTCTGACGATCAAGTTAGAGCCGAGAAATAGATGCAGAGTAGCGGCGTATTGAGATAAATTTTCGTTACCTGAGTCGTCTGAGAGGGGGGTTTATATAGGGGTCGCTTGGAGTGAGCGGACGCGAGATCACTGCCGTCAGTTACATCCCAGCGTTATTCTCGTCTTTAATGGATGGATGCGCCCATTAATGCAGGGATGCGCTAGTATGGGACACGGATCGTGGGGAGGTGGATATCTCGCCCTGGCGATATACACGGAGCCGTTGCGGGATGCATGGATCCGCACTCCTGATCGATCGGGGAGGCCGAGGAAGCTCGGCACGTCAGGGGCTCGGAGACGAGCCGGGTGGTCGAGAAAGCTTGGCATGTCAAAATCTCGGAGACGAGATGTTGGTAGTTTTCTAGATGAAGGTGCAATGTATTCATGGAGGTCTCTTGGAAGGCCGGATACATTCCTCGAGACGAAGTCCCGAGAAACCCTTATAATGCACCTCCTTTATTCCACCTCCGCAGCCTTCGGGACACGTCGTCCGCTATGTGTGGTAATCTTAAGAAGATACCACCTGTGAGCATCGTCACCATGCTTTAAATAACATTAATATTGTCTCAAAAATCAAACACACAAGCATGGAACATAAAAGATGGCGAAAATCATAGGTTATATGAAACCGAGTGTGGCCAACTTCGGTTCAATCTCTTATTAAATTTTTTTCTTTTGGATTTTCCATTAGCGTTAATTAAAAAAACCATGTTACAAGATTAAATTAGAGGCGATATCTATAAAAATAAAATGGGAAAGCCAATTTTTAAAATTAAATAATAAATCAGGAACTCTTTTACAAAAAGAAAATCCAATTTTGAAGTAAAAACGATTTGTTAAAATAAAATAAAAATAAAATTTTCATGTCATTTTAAGAGCTTAAAATTTGTAACCACTTTCGCATGAATTTAACATTTTTTTTGGAGCTAAAAAGTTAAACCAAAAAGATACTACAAGACAACTTCCTGATCCTAATGCAATTAAACCAAAAAGAAAAATAATGGCGTTTTGTGTAAATTTCTTAAAAATCATGGGCCAAAGCATCATCTCTTTCACTTCCTGTCTCTTCTCGGATTCGGGTTGCAGCAAGTTATCCGTTTGGTCGTGGGTTGACCCACGTCTCTTTTATCTTAAACCTATTTTTATTTAAATACAAAAATAGAATTTATTTTACAGAGAGAGACAGAAAAAATTTCAGCAATAAATACCAAAAAAGAAAAGAAAAGAAAATGTTTGGATTGATTTGCTTCAATTGGATTTGGTCTTTGTTTTAAGGAATCCTTTTATATTTTTCTGGGCTTCACTTTCCATCAAAAAAATCCAACGTCTTCATTGGAACATTCATAGCCTCTGAATTGTATCACAAAAGGTTAATTGTCTCTGTGCCCTTTACTTAATTAATTATTGTTCTTTTAATTGTATTCAATTCAATTCAATTCAATTTGTGATTATGGAAATATTAGATCTGTTAACAATTTTGGGTAGATAGGTTCTCATCATATCACAAGTTTGTGATGAAGAATCTGTTTGTTATAGGATTAGCTTTTGTTGGCTTTTGAGAATGCTTTAGGTAACTTTATTTATTTGTTCCATGTCAATTTGCCATGATTTTTGTTCATCTGATATTGATCTAGAGGCAATTTCTTGAAGGTCATTGTGGGTTGTTTATTGAATAGGGATTTGGATCTGTTCATACCTTGACATTGATTTAGGGCTAGAAGGAAAGGGGATCAATTTTCATGTAAGTAATGATATTGTTTAAATGCTAATAGATGTTTGTTTACTCTCTTATTTGTGATTCTTCTCTGATATGCATGCTTGTCAAATTTGTTTTCGATTGATTATGAGAATTTCGATGTGATTTAGGGTTTCTTCGTGTAAGCTCTCATGGATACTGCAGTAAATTTACGATTTTTTTAAAGGCCTAAATTAGATCGGTGGGAGTAGGGCAAAGTAAGCCATTCGATAAGATAATGTATTGTAGATTTTGTATGTTTTGATAGACAATTGAAAATATTATATGATTTTTTTGTAAGCGTAAAAGAGTTGTATTAGGAACTTAGGGATTTATTTCGTATAATGCAGCAATAATTTATAGTTCTTACAGATGAATTATAGAACCGACATTGATGCTGAGGTAGCGAGGATGCAGGTAATCTAGGAAATTTAGAAATTATGTTCTCTTCGAAGAGAAATTGTTCATCTTTTATTCGTTTCTCAAAAGATAAGATGTAACACATCCAAAAAGTTGTTAGAGAATATGTTATAGATTTATAGTTTTTGCTCAAGTATTTGATTGTTTTTTTGTATTTCTTTTTCTCTTGAATATCATGCTCATTATTCTTGTCGTAGTCCTCTAACAAATCAAGAATTAGATATGTATGCCTAAGTGCATTGCTGTGGTTACCTTAACCAGGGGGGGGGGGAGTAATAAATCCCATATTTATCTGTTCTTTTAAGTGTATCGATCTTGTTATTTCGTTTCATGTATCAAATTTGATCGTGCCTTTTTTCTCCTTAGTTAACAATACATGGGAACCCTAGCAAATTGTTCTGATCTATCTTCAAGTCAAAAGCCCATTGACTTTAGGAAGGATCCAGAAAATGTAGCGGCAAGTTCTGGTCATTTCATCGAACCAACCGTGACACCACCAATACAAATGAATGCAGAGTCGAATGAAGTGAAGCCTAAACGACGCTCGTTTATGAAAAGGAAGGCGATAGAAAACTGTGTATATGATGATTGCTCAGATGAGGAATTTGGTTCCGATAGACTTGTTGAGGTACAACCTTTGTCCTAGGGCTTTGTGCATTTGATTTTTGTGCAGTAACATGTTCAAACTCTTGCAATTCATTCCTCATCATCGTAGACTTTGTCCATCCATTGCTGTGTGTAGCTTGTACAATTGAGAATTGAAAAGCAGTTTTTTTTTTGTGGCTATCCGTCAAATTATTGGACAATAAAGAAACATGTCAAGAAATAATGAGGGTAGTTGAAATAATTATGGGGGGAATATATAAGATAAGAAACGTGGAGTAGAGATGTGCATTTGTAAAAAATCTGCTGTTTATTTAATCAAGAAGAGATGACCATAACTGAGATAAAGGGATGAAAATTATTTGTGTATAGCCGACATAGAAGGCTTGGGGTAATTAGTTAGTTTTGCTATTTTAGTTATGGACAACTTGGCGTCTATTCTTATTTAGTCGCTATAATTGTCATGAAATTACCAGTAGATAATGAACCAGTTGGTCAACATGGCTTTGTGCTACAGGTGTTGAACCGTCTCCTGTGCACGACCAATACACATGCTTATGTTTAAGATTATAATGGTTGATGCTATTCATTATTGATTCATGGATATGTATGTTAGACATCTCTGAAAAAGATTTGATAAGAATGCGATTTTTTTTACTTAAAATAGTCAAGGTTGTTAAAGATCTAAAGTACAAATTATTCAAGATTTGAGAACATTATGGCTATGTCGCATTAGTTGTTGAGATGTATCGGTATTAGATATGTATCTATATCTAATTCAGCCGGAGTCGTTGAGGATACTTGTGGAACTCTTTTTTGGACATCTAAACTTATATTATGTTTTAGATATGTCGAACATGTATGAATGACTAAATCATCAACTATCTGTGCATCAAAATTAACAATTGTTTTTGTATTTTTAGCGCATATTTGCTAATATGATAATTGTTTGGGTAAATTGTCAAAAAAAACCAAGCATGTTTTCCTGCTAACAAAAACACCCTGGCCTCGAACCTCTTGTCAAAACCCCCCTGAAAAGGTTTTCAATTGTCAGAAACACTCTGCCTACTGTATCTGTATAATTGCATGCTATATCTAGTTATTATGTGATATCTATGCAGTTGCCTGCGATATGTATGAGCTAATTAGATAGCAGGCAACAATATTATCTGTAGGAAAATTTTCCGGGGGTTTTTGACAACCGTCTCGAGGACAGGGTTTTTTTTGTCAGCGGGAAAACCTGCTGGGTGGTTTGACAATTGCGAATTGTATCCTTAACTTCTGGAAAATTGTGAATCCATGAATTCTACCCATATCGCGTCCTGTACCCATGTCCAAATCCGTGCTACTTGTAACTTGACAATAGTACAATTAGAAATAAAAAAAAACTTAAACGGCAATTTTCTCGAATTTATGAGGATTTTTCTTGCCGCATTGCATCCTTAAAATCGAATTGGAATATCAATCAGACCCTCTTTCCGTTTGAGTTAAAATAGTACAGCTATATCTAATTTCTTACATAATTATTTTTGTCTTTTCAAGCCATTTGAAATTAACATGCAAATCTTGAATATTCAAAATAGGTCACAGCTAGATGGTTCCCCGAAGAAGCATGTCGACCTATTCTAGGTGAAGCTCCCGTCTTTTATCCAAGCGAGGAGGTATTTTGCAATATTGATTATATTTCTGCAATTTAGTTCTGTTGACAAATGTTTTCATCTTATACTTTATTCTCTTTCCTTTCAGGAATTCAAATATACACTAGGCTGACAAATGCTTTCATCTAACGCTTTATTTTCTTCCTTCCAGGAATTCAAAGACACACTAGGCTACATAGCTAGCATACACCCAGAAGCAGAAAAATACGGTATATGTCGAATTGTTCCCCCAAAATCTTGGAAGCCTCCATGCCCACTAAAAGAGAAGAGCTTCTGGAGAAATTCTACATTCTCAACACGTGTTCAACAAGTCGACAAGCTTCAGAATAGAGAACCGATGAAGAAAAAGTCTAGAAATCGCTGTCAAAGAAAACGAAAGCGAAGAAAGCGCTTAAGATTTGGAATGACTCGTAGACGAAGTGGCTCTAATGCTTCGGAAGTCAATGACTGCGCTGCCTCGGATACAGACGAAAAGTTTGGTTTTCAGTCTGGTTCAGATTTCACACTTGAAGCTTTCGGTAAATATGCCGATGACTTTAAGCAGCAGTATTTCGGCATAAAAAACACCAATGAAAGCCAATCATCTAATGAAGATGAAAATGGCAATAGCTGGCGTCCCTCAGTGGAGGAAATCGAAGGAGAATATTGGCGGATAGTTGAGAAGCCAACCGAAGAAATCGAGGTAGTTGCAAATGAATCTTTATGCAATTTTATTCCTTAATACACTAGAACTTGCACATGGGACGCATATGTATATTTTGAATAAAATTTGAAAAGATCCTTAAAGATTAATAAACTTATTGATATTTATTACTTAGAATCCAATTGAAATTGAAATTGAAATTTGAAACCCCTTCCCTTTTGAATCAAAATTGCAGAGAAGTATTAATTTTTCAAGTTGATGTGCATACAGGTACTATATGGTGCTGATCTTGAAACTGGAGTATTTGGTAGTGGGTTTCCTAAATCATCATCCTCATCCTTAAGTAAGGTAGACTCATATGTGGATTCAGGCTGGAATTTAAATAATTTTCCACGGCTTCCTGGTTCGGTTCTTTCTTTCGAAAGCGAGGATATCTCTGGGGTTTTGGTGCCTTGGCTGTATATAGGGATGTGCTTTTCTTCATTTTGTTGGGTGAGTTCATCAATCCGAAATTTCCCTCCTTTCTTCATTCATATATTTACTAAGGCTCCTATGCCTCATGTCATTACTATCTATTAGAGACAAAGACTTTTTGTATAACAAAGTTCCCATTTTCAAATATTATGAACCTTTGTAGTACGCTAAATGGCAGGAAATAGCTTCCTCTTTTACAAGTTAATTTAGCAGGAAATCACCCTTAGTACTAAGAACCTGCACTTTACACCTCTGATCCTAATGGCATTATAATGTTGGTTAGTTATTCCGGAAATAATTATGAACGCCTACCAGGTTTCTGCTATCATCCCAATAACCATACATAATTAATATTTTTACTGATGTGTATTTCGAGAATAAAAATTTATATAAATGAAACAACGTTGGCTGTTGTTAAAAGGGGACAACAAAGTGCAAGTCTTTTGAACTTGGGAAATTATCCAGCTATCAACCAAAAGTGAAAGGACAGGGGGGTTGAGGTTGGGTGGGGGGGGGGGTTGGGGTGGTGGTGGTGGTGGGGTGCAATATAGCTTTCATAGCATTCCCTACCTTCACCAGTCTTACCATCGGTTGATATATGCAAACTGATAGATTTACTTCAAACATATTATAGTATGAATATTCTCCTTATCACTTGCTATTTTGAAATCAACTGATTATTTTTATTTTTAATTTGTTGAAAAGCATGTGGAGGACCACCATCTTTATTCACTGAACTACATGCATTGGGGCGAGCCAAAGATATGGTATGGAGTTCCTGGCAGTGATGCCGTTAAATTGGAGGATGCCATGAAAAAACATTTGCCCGATCTATTCAAAGAACAGCCTGGCTTACTTCATGAATTGGTAAGTAAAATTTTTAAAACAAACTTTCATCGCATATTTTATTAACTTGAAAATGGCTAAACCTTTGAGGATCTCCCCCCTAATCTTAGATGGGTCATCTGAGTTTACCAGCATCCTATTCTGGAGAATTATATTTTAAAAAAAATTAATGGGAACACTACCGAGCTTCATTGAAGAGTAAATAATGAAACTTCATACGAAGAGTTGCAAGCGACATAACAAGAACGTTGCAAATAACAAGTACATCACAATAAGTAATATATCCTCATAATTGAAGTCTGAAATACATAAACTAACCAGAAGAAGCCTGCAAAAGGTAATGCTTAGGGATGCAAGCAGGACTTGCAAGACCAGATTTCAATGAAGCAAACAATGATGTCAATGCTTGCAAGGAAGTCGCCGGCTCAAAAAAAAGTCGCCTGTTCTAGCTTTGGCTATGAATTTAGAAGCACTTGTCCGAAACACAAAAGCCATGAATGCAATGTATTTTATTCCCTTTAGAATCAAAACATCTACCCCTAAATCATGGCCACAACCATATCCCAACGAGATCGTCTTAGAAAGGAAAGTGGCATAGCCTCCAAGTTTCACCATGGGTCTAACTCGCTTAAATCGCGAGTAACCCCAATAAAACTCACACACCCATTTCCACACAAGCGAGGTTCGACAGAAGCGAGGAATAAAATGTTGTCTGCCCCCACATCCCTTGGTCCCGTCTGCCTCAGTGCTAGATAAGCCAGTGCCCCAGACCCGGACACAAATGTCAAAAGGTGCCCGCATATAAAGTCAGTACCATCGATATTAATTTTTCTTCCATGGTTTTATATTTCGTTTGATCCTAATTTGAGACGGCCGTTTCGATCTCAAAGAAGTCTGTCAAATTACTGATACTGAGATTTTGAACTTCGGTTTTGTGTTTACCAATTGATTAGTAGGGTTTTAGACTTTTAGTTTTAAGTTTATTAATGTGTTTGTTAATGGGGTTGTTGGTTTTGTTTACCAGAAAGGTGAATGCGACTCCAGCATAGGGGTAAAGCCTCTTTCCATTGGCAGGACGCCTGGGATTCATGTCCCGCTTGCATTAAGTTAGGTTCTATAATTAAAAAAAAATTAATTACCAAAAGAATGCCATATTCTTACAATCTATCGGAAAAATTATTCTAGACATCACTAATAGCTAAAAGAATACCAGAAAACTTACAGTTATTTTCCTAGTAATATAGAAATTATAGACATCATTAATTAATAATTACTAAGAATATATGTCTATTTATTGTAAGTATTAATTTATTTAAATTTTTTACTGATTTCTAAAATCCTAGCGACTTAGTCAAGCAATAAAAAAATTCGATATGTCAATCCTAGACAAAGCAGATGACGTGTTTATATTACATGGCAACCGTAGGAATGTATATATGAGAAAACGGAGTAAACCTTACTATTGCAAAAAATTCCTACGCTGGCAAGACACATGAAAACAAATTATTCGTTGATTCATGTGCATGCATCTTTTCCAATTCCAAGTATCATTAAAGCTGAAAAAAGGTAAAAGGGATGAATAATAATCTACCATGTGTTTGGACATGTAGGAATTCGTACAGTGGCATGCCGCATGCACCCCTATTTTCATCTGCTCCATTCAATATCATAAATTGGAGGCCCTTAGTGTAAGTTCCTAGTGCCCGCGCCGCTAGACTTGCTGCCAAGACGGAACAGAAAACAACGATTTTTAAACAACTAAAAACCCTAGAAATCGATCCAAACACTAAACTAGCTAACTACAAGAGCTAAACTACAAGTTAGAGGGGTTAGCTACCTTTTTAGCATGTTTACGAATTCGTAGATACCCTCGTTAGGTTTCTAGGTTGTTGAGAACAAGCTTGGAAGTCCTTCTTACCGTAGATGGTCCATCTGAAGGAAGCCAAACTTAAGCTCTAGCTTCACCCTAAAAGAAGCAACTTGATTTCTAAACTTTCTAGGAGTAAGAATCAAGTGATGTAGTGGATTTTTCTCTTGGTTTCTCTCTTTCTTTTTCTTTCTCAACTTGGAACAAAAAACTAAAGAGAAGAGAGAAGAAGAAGAGAGGATAATAATAAATAATTTGCTTATCTTCTCTCCTCTTTACTCTTATCTCTTTTGAGAAGTTGTGGAATTGTGACTCGCTTATGTGAGTCATAGGCCTACACGCTTCTCCAAACATCCAAGAAGAGATGAGAATGTGTTTGAATACACACTCACACAACAATACACACACATATACTAGTATATGCAATAAATACATACATTCGTATTCGTATCGAAATACAAATACCCGTATTCGTATCGAAATACAAATATCCGTATTCGTATAAATACCCGTATTTGTATCAAAATACAAATACCGAAAAGAGAGAAAATGAGAAATATAATACTAGCTCACATATGATCTATATGTGATGATCCAGCTATCTTTCAAATTTGTTAGTATTATCAAAACGCCCGATTAAAGTACGTATATCAAATACACGTATTTAATCGAACTCCCGTACGTATCAAAATACGCACACTACATTGTTTCGCCTGAACCGGGAAATCCTCTGTGTGAGACTCTAAAGACCCGACAATACGCTGGTAGTAGTTAATGAATAGAATACATAACCACAAATACGTCGGTGGCACTAGCTGTACGTAACGGCTATCAGGTATCTGTCGAAAGAAATGTCGACAAATAAGCTCGTCCGTATCCTTACTGAGTCAATAAGTGACATTCTTTGTACGGTCTGGTCTCTTCGTCTGAGAGTGTCGCATACCGGGTCTAGGGGGTAGAAAATGTCAGACCCCTAATAATCCGATAAGTCGTGCCGATATGGTTTAAGACCATTTCGAGAAACTACTAATCTATCTATCAGTAAATCTGATCTGCCTTGGCCAAGATTTTATAGTATTGGCTAAGGTCTTATGGTATTAGACAACCGTACACAGTGCTACATCGACCCCATGTACCGAGAAAAACGGACCTTTTCTATCGCTCACTGCTTCCAAGTGCTTTGAGACTATACCCAACTAAAACCTATTTGCATGACTTTTTAAAGCCGTGGTAGGATAGTAATCTAAATACAGTGGAAACACACTCAAGATAAATGACAATGTCAGGTCTAAAGACTACCTTGTACTCATGTCACTAGAGAATTGCTATTTGACGATAGGTATAATACCGTATAGAAGTTTCCGGCGAGTCCATCCGGTATAACTCATAACCTAACAAGCACATGTATACAATATTTGGTGACGTACACCAATGGCTGTGGGACTAACCATCATCCCTTGTCGGGGTCAAGAAATGTATACACTAATCTACTCTAGAATATTGATGCCCAGTCTCGATACTCCAACGACTAGGGATATTTAAAGATGCGCTTATGGACTATCCAGCCTCCACAAGTATGATCGCTATCATAAAGCTGGTAGTCAAGCAATAATCCTATGGGTTTTATCAATATGTGTTAGCGATACGTAATAACAAGTAAAACATATACACATATTAAGATAAAGTCAAACCAAATAGTATACTATTATATCGAGCAAGACTGTCATGTACATACATACCCCTAACATCCTATACAATAAAGACCTATGAGGCATACATATCCAACAATCTTCCACTTATACTAAAGCCTGTTATTGGCGTATCGAGTACCTAACTACCGCACTAGGGCCAGTTGTTAGCGTATTGCATACCCAACATCTTAAAAAGTCATTCGAATTGTGCTTGATGGAGGCCTTTGTGAATGGATCTGTCGTGTTTTCATATCTACTCTCCGAATCTTGATCTCCCGGCGATTTATGTTCTCCCTAATCAGGTGATACCGCCTCAAAATGTGTCTGGATCGCTGATGGGACCGTGAGCCCTATTGTTATCGCAATATAAATGTATTGGGTCAACAATGGACGGAACCACCTCAAGTTCAGAAATAAACTTCTTCATCCTAACCGCTTCTTTTGTGGCAACGTTGGCAGCAAGGTATTCGGCCTCTATCGTCGAGTTTGCTACGGTGTCCTATTTGGAACTCTTTCAACAGACCGTCCCTCCGTTGAGAGTAAACACATAACCTGAGATGGACTTGCTATTATCCTTATCACTTTGAAAGCTTGAATCAGTAAAGAACTCTATCTGGAGGTCTCTATTACCGTACACTAAGAATATCTCTTTAGTCTTTCTCAGGTACTTCAAAATGTTATTCACAGCTATCCAATATTTCTTCCCTAAGTTTGATTGATACCTGCTTACCATGCTAAGTGCGTAAACTATTTCTGGTCTGGTATATAATATCACATACATTATAGACTCTACCGTCGAAGCATAAGGTATAATGCTCATGCTAGCCCTCTCCTCATCAGTCTTGAAAGACATCTTTTTGGAGAGAGTGATTACGTGACAAGAGGGTAAATTACCACATTTGGAATCTTCCATAGTAAACCTCTTTAATATGGTGTTTATGTACCTGGACTATGAAAGTCCTAACATTCTCTTGGATCTTTCTCTATAGATTTTTATTCTCATAATGTAGGAGGCATCACCTAGGTCTTTTATGGAGAACTTTTGTGATAAGAATATCTTAACCGATTATAGTATAGGAATCATTTCCTATCAAGAGAATTTCATCGACGTACAAGACGAAAAATACGACAGCTTACCGTACAATCTTCTTAGAGATACATAGCTCATCCACGTTTTTGATGAAGTTAAAGTTCTTAACTATCTCATCAAAATAGATGTTCCAACTCCGCGGTGCCTGTTTTAATATATAGATGGATTTAAGCAACTTGCACACCTTTCCGCTGCTCGCACTGTTTACGAATCCCTCTGGCTGATCCATATAAACGCACTCTTTGAAACTTTCATTTAGAAAAACCGTTTTAACGTCCATCTGCCAGATATCATAGTCATGGAAGGCAACGATGGTAAGTAGGATCCAAATGGATTTCAGCATAACCACTGGAGAAAATGTTTCGTTATAGTCCATACCGGATCTTTGACGAAAACCTTTTGTAACAAGTCTAGCTTTATAGGTTTCTACATGTCCTTCTGCACCAATCTTCTTTTTGAAAATCTACTTGCATCTAACGGGTTTTACCTCGGAAGGAGCAGCATCCAAACTCTAAACTTTGTTGGTGTACATGAACTCCATTTCGGATCGCAGAGCATCCAGCCATTTCACAAAGTCCCTGTTGGTAATGGCCTACTCGAAACTGGTAGGATCATCTTCTTCCAAAATGCAACTCTCTCGATCCCCAACTATGAAAAAACCGTATTATCTCTCGGGTGGATGAAAAATTCTACTAGATCTGCGGAGTGACTGAGGTTCGTCCGGAACTATCGAATCCTATGGTTCTACCAAATCTTCAGTCGTAGTTTGTGTTTCTGAAACTTCATCCAGATCTATCATGCTCCTATTTATTTCTTTTGCAAAAAATTGACATTTCAAAAAGATGGCGTGACGAGCAGCAAACACATGTTCATCGATGCGATGGAATAGATATCCAGTCGAATGCTTTAGATATCTCACAAACTTACACAGAACTGAACGTGCCTGAAGTTTGTCCGGATTTTGTACTTTGACATAGGCCAGACAACCCTATATCTTAAACCGCTTAAGATATGGTTTCTTTCCACTCTATATTTCATATGGAGTCTTACGCACGGGTTTGGATAGAACATGATTCAATAGATATGCCATTGTCTGAAGCGCATGTCCTCAGATTGAAAGAGGCAACTCAGCACTACTCATCATGGAGCGAACCATATCAAATATGGTACGGGTCTTCCGCTCCGATACACCGTTGTGTTATGGTGTATACGGAGGAATAAGCCGAAAGAGAATTCCATTCAGTCAAGGAATTTTGTGTTCAAGTATTCACCTTCTCAATCGGATCGTAGAATCTTAATACTTTTTCCAGTCTGGTTCTCTAATTCGCTCTTATATTCTTTGAATTTCTTAAAAATTTCAGATTTGTATTTCATCAGAAATATATGTCCGAACTTAGAGAGATTATCAATAAATATAATGAAGTACGAAAACCCACTCCTCGCATGTGTAGACATTAGACCACACACATCATTGTGTATGAGTGCCAAGAGCTCTGTAGCCCTTTCTCCGTGTCCCGTGAACGGAGTTTTGGTCATCTTTCCTATAAGGCAAGACTGACAAGTTTTATAAGATGAAAATTCGAACGGATCCAAAATATCCATCTTTATGTAACTTAGCTAGTCTTTTCTCATTGATATGATCAAGTCTACAATACCACAAGTTGGTTTCGTTTATATCTGAACTCATTCTCTTGCGTGTATTTTGTATATTGATAACCGTGTTTTGATTAAGAACATAGATATCATTACTTAATGTACCTTCTGCAACCAATACCTGATTGAGGCAAATATTCATGATATTTTTATCTCGAACAAAGGTATATCCATCTTTATCTAGTAAAAAAACTGATATAATATTGCAAAGTATGGAAGGTATATAGTAACCGTTCAAAATCATAGTATTGCCACTTGGCAACACCATGTGATATTCGCCGACGGCGGCAGCATCATCAACTTGTGCTCCGTTCCCTACCCTGAGGGACATACCATTCTTTCCCAGTGTACTACTTTTTTTAACCCCTATAACATATTACAAATATGTGATCCTGATCCGGTATCTAATTCTCAAGACGTAAAGCAAACTGAGAAACAGTTTTCAATAACCAACACGCCCGAAAAAGATGCATTAGAATGCTTCTTCTTCATCAGGGTCATGTAGAAGTCCTTGAAATCTTCCTTCGCTTGCCCATACTCATGACAGTTGTCATAAGTTAGAACCGAATCGACGTTTTCCACCTCAGTGTAATAAGCCGGTTCGGTCAAGTCATATATTTTACTGTCTTGATTAAGACGTGACATGGTTGCTACCTGGAGAGAGAGAAAAAACACTTTAGCATGTGCTCTTGCAGAATTAGATTGGTTTTAATTTATCTAATCATGATGGCTTCCAATGTTTTCTTGAATTTTCCTTCAAACTCTAAAAGAAGAACTAGCCGAGATCATGTACATCTTACAAGTTTGCTAACCGTTTAGCCAGGCCAGTGTTGGTACTCCAAGGAAGGCTTCCCGTACTTTCGCACGAACCTAATTAAATAACCCCGTTTCTGCAAAGGCATAACCTCGTCAACACCTTTCTAGACACCAAATGGGTTAGCTAGTTGTGAAGTGAAAATTTTCCAGGAGTAATCCTACTCACAGTGAGAATCGGGACCCAACTATCATTGTGTGATGGCCTTGATGGAAGCCACTCAAGTCACTGCACTACAGAAGGTATGCACATACCTTTGCAAGTTTCCCTTATATTTGAAACTCCCTATGTTTTTATCCCTAACGATTTATGACCTTGATAGAGCTAACATATCATAAGTCGCTAGTCAAGTTCAACCCGTCATTATCTTGATTAACTTAGATCCACCCATACAACCCATGACAGAGCCAACATGGCTATGCGACTGTCCTAAATAATCGCATCTCATGCAACGAACAAGCAATACTTGGCTACCGTACACTACGTCTAAACAGAACCAATATACGTAGCACGAATACTAAACACTACTCATAGGAAATGACAGAGGGTTACGGCTGGTTTTTAGCGAAAAAATCTTTAACATAATGAACTTGATATCATTGAAGGAACCCGAGTAGTTTTGAAAAATGAGTAGTTTAGGCTCCGCCTTTTTAAAACAATTGGTTTTGCAAAAACCGAGTGATTTTGAAGAAAATCGAGTAGTTTTAAAATTTATTCCAACATCATTTTAAGTTTTTTTCCGGCATAAATTAAAATTAATGCGGTCCCATCAATTAAGTTCTTAATCACACCAGAAATAACCAAAATACAATACTTTATATGCCATCCGTATTCACCACGAGGCCTTAGGTCTTCACCGTAAGGATACTTAACTTACGGTAGGACGGAGACATGGTTAGCGCGGATGCAAAACATTTAACATCATTTTCATATATCATCATCACAGATAGGTAATAAACATCACAGGTATGCGATAATCAATATAGAATAGCGGATAAATTAGGAGCCCCGTTCTTTGTCTAAACCACAGACGAAACACAACGCTCCCCGGTCATATGGATAGCTTGTTCAATATCTAACCATAACTCCTACGAGTGCGGCAAATTACCCGCCAATTCTAGAAATGAGGCAACCCGCACTTAATATCATGACTGGACCACCCGGCACTTCCTAGAACCCGATAACTTGAGCACTCTTCCATGAGTCAACCTAAATCCCTACAAGTGCAGCGAGCAACCCGTCAATTCTAGAGTGAGGCGGTTCGGTCTCAAACGCCATGAGACGACCACCTATCACACTCTAGAACCCGGCTACTCGAGCACTTCTCCGTAGGTTTAACCTAGAATAAGTAATGAAAGAATATATACAATCAATGTCAATATCGAGCTTAATCCGGTCATGTTCCAATAACACAATATACGTCAACCGGTAACGACGGCCACAATTCGGCCGCCCGTTCTAAATAAACGAATGTACATAAACTCAAAACCGTACAAATATTGCACGATGGGCTATCCAATACGACAATCCGGCTACACCATCATAAGATATACATAACAACACAAGCAAATATGTGCAACCCGTCTAATCGACCTATAGCAATTAGCCGACGTTTACAAACACATATACCAAACCACAGATAATCAACGATGTTATAGCTTCGATTAAAAACCTTTTCGTGTTGCCCGTAAACAAAGATAACAGTAACTGAAATCTGGGCCAAAAAGAATTATCCAAAAAATCCCAATTCCAAAAGACCAAGCCACTGTATGAAGCAAGAGCCAAACTGGAGTGCCCAGGCCGACCAAAAAAGCTTCTTGGCTGCTTGGGACGGCCTGGCCACCTCAGTTTGGTGCCGTCTTCATGTCATGTCATTTTCAAACTATTTCCAGTCCATTTTGATACTTAATTTTTTTTTCAGAGAACGTTTAAAAAACGGGACAGAAACTTGATTTTTCGGATTCGAAATACGGAAAAATTTTGGTTTTGAAAAGTAAGCATCGTTTACTGCTAGTTTTAGTGTTTGGGTGGTTCTGATACCAGTGTAAGTTCCTAGTGCTTGCGCCGCAAGAATTGCGGCCAAGGCGGAATAGAAAACAACGATTTTTAAACAAGCACCAGCAAACTAAAAATCCTAGAAATCGATCCAAACACTAAACTAGTTAACTACAAAATCTAAACTACAAGTTAGAGGGGCTAGCCACCTTTGTAGCATATCTACGAATACATAGATACCCTCGCTAGGCTCTTAAATCATCAGGAACGAGCTTGGAAGACGATCATCCTTACCGAAGATGATCTCGAAGAAAACCGAACTCAAGCTCTAGCTTCACCCTAAAAGAAGCAACTTGATTTCTAAACTTGCTGGAGCAGGAATCAAGTAATGCAGTAGAGTTTTCTCTTGGTTTCTCTCTCTCTTTTTCTTTCTCAACTTGGAACAAAAAACTAAAGAGAAGAGAGAAGAAGATGAGAGGATAATAATGAATAATCTATTGCTTATCTTCTCTCCTCTTTACTCTTATCTCTTTTAAGAAGTTGTGGTGGAATTGTGACTCACTTGTGTGAGTCATAAGCCTACACTTTTCCAAACATCCAAGAAGAGATTAGAATGTGTTTGAATACACACAACTATACACACACATACTAGTATATGCAATAAATACACACTCGTATTCGTGTCATAATACAAATACCCATATTCGTATCGAAATACAAATACTCATTTTCGTATCAAGATACAAATACCCGTATTTGTATAAATACACGTATTCGTATGAAAATACAAGTACCGAAAAGAGAGAAAATGAGAAATATAATACTAGCTCACATGTGATCTATATGTAATGATCCGACTATCTTTCAAACATGCTAGTATTATCAAAACGCCCGATTAAATTACGTGTATCAAATACACGTATTTAATCGAATTCCCGTACGTATCAAAATACGCACACTATATCATTTCACCTGAGCCGGAAAACCCTCTATGTGGGACTCTAAATACTCGACAATACGCTGGCAGTAGTTAATGGATAGAATACATAGCTACAAGCACGTCGGTGGTACTAGCTGTACGTAACGGCTATCCAGGTATCTGTCGAAAGGAAGGTCGACAATCAAGCTCGTCTGTATCCCTACTGAGTCAATAAGTGACATTCTCCGTACGGTTCGATCTGTTCGTATGAGAGTGTCGCATACCGGGTCTAGGGATGGAAAACGTCAGACCCCTAATAACCCGATAGGTCGTGTCGATGTGACTCAAGATCATTCCGAGAAACTGCTGATCTATCCATCAGTAAATCTCATCTGCCTTAGCCAAGGTCTTATGGTGTTGGCCAACTGTTCACAGTGCGCCATCGACCCTATATACCGGGAGAGACGAATCCTTTCTACCGCTCAATGCCTCCAAGTGTTTCAGGACTGTACCCAACTAAACTATATTTGCACGACTCTTTAAAGTCGTGGTGGGATAGAAATTTAAGTACAGTGGGAACACACTTGAGACAAATGACGATATCAAGTCTAAAGACTATCTTGTACTCATGTCACCAGAAAACTGCTATCTGATGATAGGTATAATACCATCTAAAAGTTCTCGGCGAGTCCATCCAGTGTAACTCATAATCTAATGAGCATATGCATACAATTTTTGGTGTCGTACACCAATGGTTGTGGGACCAACCGTCGTCCCTCGTTGGGGTCAACAAACATATACACTTGTCTACTCTGAAATATCATTGCCCAGTCTCGATACTCCCATGACTATGGATATTTAAGAATATCCTTATGGACTACCTATCTCCCAGAAGTATGTTCGCCATCATAACGCTGATAGTCAAACAATAATCTTACGAGCTTTATCAACATGTATTACCGATACGTAATAACAAGTAAAACATATACACATGTTAAGATAAAATCAAATCAAATAGTATACTATCATATCGAACAAGACTATCATATACATACATACCCTAGTATCCTATACAGTAAAGGCCTCTAGGGCATACATATCCAAACTTAGCTACAGATCGGCTATGGAAAGAAAAAGCCCAAACGACAGAGGCATCAGTTGCCTTTATTCGATGACTTCAATGGATCTTGCAATCTCATAAAT
Source organism: Agapanthus africanus (assembly GCA_030015575.1). Classification (NCBI taxonomy): domain Eukaryota; kingdom Viridiplantae; phylum Streptophyta; class Magnoliopsida; order Asparagales; family Amaryllidaceae; genus Agapanthus; species Agapanthus africanus. Next base: position 832,115,838 of record JASDDO010000019.1, read on the forward strand.
GGCAATTCTTCATGTTTTCCTTGAGTAGTGGGAATTCTATATTACTTGATTGACTTTGACATATATGTTAAGGATTTATATAGGGTGGAATATAGTTCCAGCTCTCGGTAATCAGACTGTTTAACATTGGATTTATATAATAGATCTTCTAACCTTGGTCATAATTCGTTAGGAAGGGTTGGTTATATTAATCTTTAAACAAATCGATTTGCATTGTGAACCTCATCATTCATGCATTAGATTCTCAAACTTTTATTTATATGTCTATAGATATAGAATAGATTGTATGATGCATTGTGATCAATAGTATTGGGATACATAAAACTAGTATTTCACTATGTTAATTATCCACGTATCTGAGTATCAAAGGCAGTCAAATATTTACCCGGCACATATATTGGATATCCCATAAAACCATATCCTGACTATATTTTACATCATTATATAAATCAGGTTACACAATTGTCTCCTTCAGTCCTAAAATCGGAGGAAGTTCCTGTTTATCGTGCCGTTCAAAATTCCGGGGAATTTGTCCTTACATTCCCAAGAGCGTATCATTCTGGTTTCAACTGCGGCTTCAATTGTGCAGAGGCTGTTAATGTTGCTCCTATGGATTGGTTGCCTCATGGTCAGTGTGCAGTTGAGCTTTACAGCGAACAGCGGCGCAAAACGTCAGTGTCGCATGATAAGTTACTGTTTGGTGCTGCACGAGAAGCTGTTAGAGCACTTTGGGAGCTCATGATGCTTGGGAAGAACAACCCGGATAATTTAAGATGGAAAAGTGTTTGTGGAGATGGAGTACTTACTAATGCGATTAAGGTAATTATATTTTGTTTTTATATGGGTAATTTTCACTAAAATACAGCAATCTATTTTTTTTTCTAAACTACCTTGATTTTTTTACTATATTAGCTTTACGTAAATGCTACATTCAAGGGTACTTTAGTGACAAACCACCCTTAAATACAGAAGTTTATGGGAGTTTATGTAATAAAAATCTTCAATTAACTTAGTGTAAAACAACTATAGCTTAGGGAATTTTAGTGAATCAACCCTTTTTATATTGCATATGCTTTCCTATATCTTACAATAATATCATGCCTTTATCCCTAATTTTTTGGATCAGCTACATGATTTTGTTTCTTCCAATATGCTCAGTTAATGATCGTCTCCTTGGTTAAATAACAATTAATGTATTATTTTTAATTGCCTTTATCCGTATGCGATTAGGTCTACCCCTAGTTCTCATTGCTTCATTAACTACAGTTTGTCACTTCTCCTAATTGGAGCATTTGTTGGTCCCAATGCACATGTCCAAAGCATTTCAATTGTATCTCTTGGAACGACGTCCAACTTGTTACTAATACACTCATTTCTTTTCTTACCTAGGGTATTACCGCTTATCGATCTTAACATTCTCATCTTAGCTACTCCATATTTTGGACGTTTCTTAATTGCCCAACAAGTACTTTTAAAATAAGTTAGGTAAATTGCAGACCACCCCTCTCCCCTCACCATTGCTCGTGTAGAAGAATACCATGCTATTTTCAAAAGTTTCTCTTTGCCTCATACTTTGACTACCGTCTTCTTTTATCTGTATTTTTTGGATCCCAAACTACCCTAATTTTCTGTTGTTTTACTCAATCAGTACCCATTTAGATCCACTAGTCTCCAAATAGTTAACTAAATACAACATAAAGGTTTGTCTAGTCAGCACATTGTTCAGTTGTTTTAATAATCTATTTATGCATGGATTCGTCATGAGGAGACGTTTCTGTATTGGGATCCTCTCGGATTTCTATCCATATCAAAATCTTTCACATTAATCGAGGATACTTGTGGAACTCCTTTTAGAACATCTATAATTTATAATCTATTCTAGATGTATTGAACGTGTATCAATATGTATGACACCAACAATTTATGCATGTGAATAACAAATTTCTTCTTTTTTCATTTAAATCTACTAAGATGTATTTTTTTCTACCGCACGTATGCATAAGAAAACAAACATCTCTCAATGAACCTCATCACATATTTTTGGATCATTGTAAATCCACAAATCCGACTCGTATCGTGTGCCTCATATCTGTATCGGAATCCGTGCTACATTGTTTGAGAGTTCAGCATACCCCTGATTGTTCAGGTTTATGTTCATGTTAAGTACCTAGTGATTGTTGGTACATGATCTTTCAGGAAAGAGTTCGGATGGAACAGAAAAGAAAACTGTCTCTTTCCTTTCCTTCTCATGAAAGAAAGATGGATAAATTAGATTCAGCAAGTGAGAGAGAATGTTATTCCTGTTTCTACGACCTCGACCTATCTGCCGCAAGTTGTGAGTGCTCTCCGAGTCGTTTTTCTTGCTTAGCTCATGCAAAGGATCTCTGTTCTTGTGAAGCGACACACAAATTCTACCTCTTTCGCTATAGCATGGATGAGCTTAACACCCTTGTGAAAGCACTAGAAGGAGACTTAGCTTCAATAAACAAGTGGGGTTGTGAGGTCTTGGGTTTAGTTTTGCCTTCAAATTCCAAAGATTGCTTGGAAGAACAACCGCTTGATATCAATATGCCGGATTCTGTTGAATTTTCTCTGGCTAATAGAAAACGGGTGCATGAAGACATAGACTTTGAAGAAAGAAAGACCGATATACTAGATTTGGATAAACTTGAAGATGATAAGTGGTTCCCTGATCAGAGCTCAGCAAACAAGAGAAAGCAGTTGGTTTCATTAGTTGACGGTGCTAACGGTATAAATAGATCAAATATTAAGTCTGGGTCTTTTGTTTCCTCATCGGAGGTATCTACCTCTAATGATTTTACGACCAGAATTTTGAATGGAGCGTCATGTTGTAATGATGGTTGCAAGTCTAATACAAAGCTGTTTGGTATCGACCTTAATCAGACTCCTCCATGTCTTTCTACGCCTTCATGTGTTCTAGAAAATTTTGAGGTTGCTTCTGGAATTTTAAAAAGGAGATTACAGCACTCTGTTGAGCCTCTTCAGTTTGGAACCGCAATGTTTGGAAAGCAGCGGTGCAATAATAAAGCCATTTTTCCTAAAGGTACATTACAATACAACTAATTTCATGCTTTATGTTTCTCGCGGGGGAAAAAATTAATTTTGGTTGTCACTGGATTTGTAGGTTTCAGAAGCCGGGTCCAGTTTTTCAGTGTGCTCGATCCAACAAAGATGTGCAATTATGTTTCAGAAGTATTGGATGCTGGACTTTTTGGGCCGATGTTTAAGGTGGGAGTTGTTCTTGTATATTAAATGCTATGCTAGTTGCATTTTGTAGATGTTTATTCTTTTGGCTATAAACTACACTAAACAATCCTTAACTATATTTTATAGCTAAATACCTTAATTACTTCTTGTTCAATTACAGTAAGCTCTCTTAAAGTTCTACATTAAGGGTGTTTTGGTGTAAAAGAACTCCCTTAAAACCAAGGTTTAATGGAGTTTACTGACATTATAAAAAAACAAAAAAAATTCAAGGTGCTATGCTGAAAACACTCATAGTTAAAGGTAGTGATCGTAATTTAGCCTATTTATTTTCCAAGTTCATTTACAAGACACCAGGGGCGGACCCAGGAAATCTGACCAGAGGGGGCACCATTCATGAAACAGAACTTAATTCCAAATTAGACAAATATGCACTATAAAAATTATCCGTGTCTCAAATAATAACTCCGAAAACTAGTGTTTTCTCAATAATGGCAATGAACGATTACATGTTGACTATATAAAATTAGATTTGAGCTGAAAATTTATAGTAAATTATATTTATAATCATTTAATATAGTGTTGAGGGAGGTGGTTTTTTCAATCAAAATTATGTGATATATCCATTTGTTGGATTGATCAAATAATTTAAATTAATACAAACTTAACTAATATTTGTGAAAAACTAAAAGTGTTTAAGCAGTTACATGTGAACCAAATGTTTAAGCAGAGTGGTTTCGAACTGTATCTCATGTTTTCAATCATTTGGAATTACATTTATAAAATGGAAAAAAAAGTATTATTCTTTGAAAAAGAAAATTACCATATCTCATATTTATAATGTTTTGATAAAAAAAAAGGAAAAATGTTAAGATGAAGAACTGAACCTGCAACCTCCTACATTGTGGAGCTTCAAATCCCAACCTACTGAACCAATGAGCCAAACTTTCATAATAGATTAAAGCCGAACATCTCTTATTTTATCTTATGTACACGTTAACTTAAATACATAATATAGTACATATGCGTATATATAGATAAATGTCTTCGATTGGGTACGTGCCCCCTTCGGCCTTCAATGTAGGCCTGCCCCTGCATGACACTTGATATGCCGTTTTGGATGTGTATGTGTGCATGGACACTATGAGCTACAGCATGTTTCAAAATGTGCTCTTTATTTGTAGAATAAATCTTTATAAGAGTAAATAACATTCTTTTATTCTTCCAATAATATTTTTCTTCTGAAAATTTTAGGTCACCCTAGAAGAAAACGAGGAGGAGAGCTTCATGCATTCTTCTGCTGCACAATGTTGGGATATGGTGAGGGAGAGAGTGAACCGAGAGATCACAAGACTAGGCAGCCTAGGGAAGCAAGGCCTTCCTCCATTACAACCTCAAGGGAGCATCGATGGCCTCGAAATGTTTGGGCTTCTATCTCTACCAATCGTTCAGGTGAGTCTAACTCCTCACAGATTCAAGTACCCACAGTTATGGATATATGAGAAAGCAAGGATCTAATACTTCTTGTTTGTTTCTGAAAATTTGTGCATGCTCCTTTCAGTTTTTATAAACTAACATTTTTCCTAGTGCGATGCATGTATACTCAAATTAGATATCCTGGGGGGAAAATGGAGAAAGTTTTAAAAGAATTTCAGTTAAATTATAGAGATTTTGCAGAAATTTTGTGGACTTCTATAGTTTTGTTAATTGGGAAGCACAGATTTCTAAAGGATTTAGACGATTTGAACAGTTTAAAATTAAACTTTCAAATGTAATTTTTTTTTAAAACAAATTTATGAAGATCTTTCTTGCAACATTGCATGTTGAGATTCACCCTCTCCCTTTTTCGAGTTAATATGGTAGAGTTATAACCAGAAAATAGTCCTTAATCCAAGCTAATAAAGCAAGGAAAAGACTTCCTCCATTCAAGAATGAAAAAACATTTGTGCATGTCTGCTCACTCTTGTGCACAGAGCATCATATTTGCAAATTTCAAATGCTCGGTCTACTTACTAACTCGAGTATAAACAGGTGATCGAGGACCTCGACCCTCACCATCGCTGCGCAGAGTACTGGGCATCCAAGTCTCAAAGTATAGAAACAAAAAATACATCTAACAAGTTATTTGGTGTTGATATCTTTGAGCATGACAAGAATGAATCAGATGTAAGCAATGTGCTCAGGGGTCTGTTCAAAAGAGCAACCATCGACGAACTGAAAACGATGCAAAGGGTATTTAATAGCGAGGCAGGGAGCGATAATTGGACGGCCGCATTCAAAACTCTGATGGAAGAGATTCAGAAAAATGTACATAAATAAGCGTAGAAAAGAAATAAAGAACGGAATAATGATGCCCTGATGCTAAAAAATTCCATTGGAGCCACCATTCTTTTCATCTGATAGGTAACAACACCAATATTTTCCATTTGTATTGGATCGGTTCATTCTTTGTTAAATCCATAGGATCAAATTGTCTTAAGTGCAGAAGGAATTTTTTTTGTAGGATCAATGTTGAAGATGCAATAGATTTTTTTCCTTGTCGAAGTTATAGTATATAAAAGGCTTTTTTGGGATTTAGACACTGAATATTTGTGATGTTTACTTTTTTTTTATCATGAGCAGAATTAAGAGCTAATATTTTCAACCCTGCAAACACTATAGAAAAAAGCATTTATGCATTCTCGTTGTGTTACCAGAATCATAGATAAACTGGAAAAGCATTCTTAGTTTTTTATGACTTGTATCCTAAGCAAGGTTTTAAATATCGGAATCATATTGGGCCGATGCTTCAATTCGTCTATATGGCCGATATCTCCATATCGGCCAATATACGGGCGATATGATATCGGTTTTATCATATCGCAAGTGGTCCCAAAACGATATATCGGATGACATATCGGCCGATATGACCGATATTTGATTCACTGGTCCCAAGTGAAGTTATCATTAAACTTTAGGATTTTGAAGATCTCAAAGAAATATCTTCAAATTTATATTCAGATGAGATATAATCAATGCATATACATATAGAAGGCAGGCAGGCAAGCATGCGATTCTTGCTGAAAACTCACATTTTGGACTTTGCTTTTGCTTCTCTGTGAAATTGGATTCATGCTGAAATGGAGAAAGCCCTGCATATTTTCAGCTGATTTCTTTGCTTTTTATCATCATGGATGTTTTAATGTTGTAATTAACAAATGTGAGGGGACCACATGATCCAATCTCTAATAGTGTTCTAATATTTTCTCTTGAATACATTTATATATCTTGGTCTAATGTTTTTTTTTTTTTATGTTTGTATGTGTGTATGAAGTTGATCATATTTGAACTTTTATCTACAGTTAGCATCCTTCTTCCAATCATAATGAACAAAACAAGATAAGCTTCTAGCCTATTACAACATTGAGAGCTAGACCTTATTTTTAATTACGTGTCTAGCGTACGTCTTATCCAATCTGCATAGAGATTAATGAGACTGTAGTCGACTGCAGACCAACTATATTTGCTCAGCCCCAACGGGGAGAAAACAGGAGGTATGTGGTGCGTATATTTATAAACATTGGAATGCCATATCTTCCCCTCAGAAAACTTTACTCTACTTAGAATACAAATATTGATAAGATGAAAGCAAGCCAATAAGTTAGCTTGAAAATTAGCCATGCATGTTATGAGCCATTTATTACTCTTCAGCATTTGATGTAGCAGCAGTATATGATCAACTCTCTTGTGCTGCAAGTCATCCTACTTAATTATGCAGACTGTCCTGCAAAAATTTCCATACAAAGTACAATAAAAATCATACCATTTGTTTTTAAAGTTAATTTGCTTCACAGCCCTTCAAAGTACAAAAAGTTAAAAACATACATGGAAAAATGCTTCAATTCGGTAAAATGCGATTTTTTTTCTTACTATTTTCATTTCCCTATTTTGGACAGGTGAAATGCAGGTGTTGTGGGTTGTAAATGCTATGTTTTTAGGTAGAGGGGTCCTTTCCTTATATGGAACACTTTAAACCTATTAAAAAAAATTTATTGGAATCAATTCTGTTTCTGGAATCAAATTTGCGAACTTTCACGTTACAAGAAAGTTGGTACCAACTTAGATAAGCGCTATTGGTATTAAACCTATACGGGTTTTTTTTATATAAAATCACAAAAAATCTCATATTTTTAAATACAACCATAATAAACAGTATTTTTAAAAACAACCACCAGAACCCAGCTGTTAAATAAATACAACCTTTGTTAGTTTAATTTAGACTAAATCCTAGTTATGAGATAAACATGGTTAAATAAGGTGAGTCATTGTCCAAAATGAGCAATGCATTTCCTACCCGTACGTAATTTGTCTATCCAAAAATTTACACAAGATACGAAATGGAAGGACCCACAACACCTAGCTAATAGTGTCAAACAAATGGGTCCATGGTGTTTGTTTCTTTATTAGACTTTTGAGTAGACAAATTTGCGGTACAAAAAGGTATTTTTGGTCCAAGATACCCCAATCTTCCTTCTCTCTCAATCATATGTTTAAACTTATCAAAACCCTAAAAAAACACAGGTTAATTGCTAAATAATACCCCAATATTTCACCTTCTTTGCACTAATATATCTTATTGATTTTTTCGCCGTACTTATACCTTAAAATACAGATCATATGGATTTTGTTTAAAATGCCAATGGATTTGATGGTCATCCGAAGGGAGCAAAATATTAACGATTTATACTTTAAGGTATATAAGTGCAGCAAAAAAATCAATAATGTATATAAATACAAAATAGATGAAATATTGAAATATTATTTAGCAATTAATCCAAATAAAAACCCACTAAATTTTTCCCCCTTCTATCACTCTCCTCTCTGTCTCTCTCTGTCCCACTCAGAGAAGTACAAATACAACCACATTTATCAGTTTTATCAATTCTTCACAATGGTAAGTCTTTTTGGTTTTGTAGGCAAATTATTTTTTCTCTTACTGCTTGTGTATTTGAATCTTTTGCTGCATCAATGGAAGTCATTATTAGCAAAGGCTCGGCTGCGTTGTTCGGAAAATTTGATCAAATACTTAGAGGGAGATAAGACCAAAATTATAGCGGGGCTCACACCAGCGACCTCAACGACCTTGGGGCCCACTCGATTACGCCACGGGATTTCTAGCGGGACCACAAGCGGATGACATTGTCGAATATTGCTATTCTTGCAATTTGAGAAGAGAAGAGGGAAGCTATTGGGTTTTAAAGAAATGATATGGTTTTGGAAAGAAAAATCAAAAGGAGCGTCTATATTGACCAGAGGGTTGTATTTAGTTAGGTTAGAGGTTTTAATTGTTGTTTTTACCGTTTTATGACCGTTGTTTTAAAAAATAAAAGATTTTACGTGGATGTATATAATAAAAAAAACCAACCGATATTTTAGGAAGAGAGTGTAGTTTTAGCTTGTTGAAATTTATCAGCTGTGTTGTCGAACAATTTATTTCATCATTTAATTGTGTGACAGGACCCATAAATTGTCGAGTTGGATCAGGTCATAAATTGTTTTGTTGGGCCAGGTTGGGTTTGTCGAGTTTTGACAGCTCCTGACAAGATTTGCTCATGATGAGCAGGGTAAGTCTGCTATAATTTTTGTCATTTATCAATTGAATTAGAATCATACAAATTTTTTGTTGTTCATTGTAAAGCACAATAAATTCTCCAAGTAAAACGGCAAAATGGTTTATCTCTAAAAAAAATTGCTTTTAAGTATGGAGTTTTCTTTATTTAAATTATCCACTTTGCGGTGAGTGAGTATGACGGTGACAACAAAAAGAAAACGGAAAATTAGTTGAGAATGACACATGGTAACCCTAGTTACCGGTTTTGAAACTTTTGATCGTGTTATTTTCAACTTGTTTTTTTATTATTCCGGTCGATAACGCTGGTAGCGAAAAAAGAATGGAGAATTGGTCTAGAATGACACACTATTTGAAACTTGTTGTTTATTTTTAATTCAAAAAAACCTTATTGTTTTATTTTGTTTTTCTTTTTTTTTTTTAATTGGTTTTGAATTTTTTAATGTATCTACAATTTAGTCTTTGCTTTTAATATTATGTACTATGAGACAGGTTAAAGCTCAACCTTGCAATTAATAACAAAGATCCATATATATACATAAGTTGTTCGTCATGATTTTTTTTTAGGAATCAAATTGGCTCATTTGGTTTAGGAATCGAAACACTTACACGCCCTAATGGCTATTTGGTTGAATGAACATCCAGAAATTATTGTAATTGAATTTCTTACGACAGTCAATGACATCATGATAACTTAAAATGGTACTTACAACCATATATCCCGTAAAATAAGTTGTTTTCTATTAGTTACACTAAATCAAGACCATTTAATTTTTTTAATATATATATAGACGCAACAAGTAATATACGGAGCAAACTAAGCATACTATATTTTTATATGTGATGCATTCACGTGTATATATATTGAGAGATGTGTACATAAAATAACTATGTAAATGCAATACAAATTCAGATTACCTAGGGAAAGAGAGATGAGACAAAACATCTTAGTGTTAATAGATAAACTAAAGAATAATTTTTTTTTTGAATTTTGCTTGAAAATTGAAACGAGAACAGGTGGAACTATTGAGTTTGAGTTGCAGTGCTAGAGATGAATCATTTATATGCGTGTGTATTAGATTCCTTGTACTAAAATATACACTTATGCTTTTCATTGCTGCGCTTGTAAACCATGAAGAAGATTTAGTTACGAAGTTACTATAGAGTTGGTTGTTTGTCCCAGATGATGCTCATAAGTGGGAACTCACGTGGCAGATGACGTGTCTCGAGACTCAGGAAAACAGAGCAAGCACCACACATTGGAGATGTACCCCGGGCTATCGTTTCGCTGTCTGGACCCGACCTCCGAGGAATCCCCAAACATTCATGTGCTCGCCATGTAAATAACTATTGGCTCGCCTCCGAGGCCTCCTACACACCGAGCTCCTCGGCCCTTCGCCTCCGAGCTATCACAGAACCGAACTAGCTCGGCCTCCCGCCCTCTTTTAGGCCTCTCACCGAGTTAGGCCTTCCCGGTTCTACTGAGCGACCTAGAACGCAGATCACAGGCGCCTCAGCGACTGCTCCGCGGATCTCTCCAGTCGCGAGATATCCACCGCCCCATAATCCCGCGTTCCACGCCGTCACATCCCCCCATTAACGAGCATATCTCGTCATTAATGGGGGATCGCGTCATTCACGTGGGCGTAACGCCAGGGACGTAACGGTCGGCGAAGATTTCGCGCCAACTAGCTCATGGCGACCGCTATAAAACCCCTCTCTCACATGACTCAGGTAAGGCGGTCTTATTCCAACAAGCCGCTACTCTGCCCAAACGCCTCGGCTAACTTGATCGTCGGAGGGTCCACGGTGGTACAACCACCCCGGGAATTCTTTGCAGGTAGCTCGGCTTCACACCAAATCAAGCTCACTGAGATCCACACGCTCCAAGAGGTAACCCTCAAACCCAATCTCAGCCGTTCATCGACGCTCGCGACAAATCGACGGAGGACAACATCTGAAGGAGATCCTGACCTCCATCAGTTGGCGCCGTCTGTGGGAACTTCGAAAATTCCACTCATCGAAAGTTGATCTTCCGATCTCGAACTCATGGCGAGTGATCACCGTGACGATCCAAGCTCCAGCCGCCGCCCTCCCCACAACGGAGGCGCGGACAGATCCACTCCTCCCCCTAACGCCGTTCACGCCCTGTCTGCACGGATCGAAAGGCTCGCGTCCATCGTGGATGCCCTTGTCCGCGTCCAAACGGCGGGACAAGCTCCCCAGGTCGCCATTCCCCCACCTCGGGATCACGACCTCCGCAGAGGGAGAGATGACGCTGCCCACGCTGGCACCACTGAACAGCATCTTGCTATCTCCGGCGGCCACAGGTCCCCCACGGCGACCGATTCAATGACCCGTTGGGCGCCTCATAGCTCAACGCCGAGGTCTCGTGAAAGAGCTCCCCTCCCCCGAGGCCCATCGCGCTCCCGTCCTTCCCGAGGAGGTGTCGGTCACCTCGCCTGCTCCCAGGCATGGCTGGCACCCTCTCCCTTGACAGGGTCGCGCGGACGACACTCGCCGCGACGACTCGAGAATGACCTCGCCAGGGGACCTGAGGAACCTGATAGAATGGAACTGGAGCCGCAGTCAGGTGCAGGCCGCCAGCGGGGAGGGCAATAACACCGACTACGCCGAATCCTCGGTGTACCACGACCGTCTCGACGCCCTTGAAAAGAAAATCGAGGGTATACACCGGGAGGGCCGCCCTTCAAACGAGGGGGCCCGGTATGCCGCCGACTCGCTTACGAAGCCCTTCACTGAAGAGTTGCTCACTGTCCGCGTCTCATCCAGAAACAAGCCCTCAAAAGTGGCCCTCTTTGACAGGAAGTCTGACCCAAAAGACCATCTGGACGCATTTATGGCGGGCATGAGCTTTCAGGACAACTCTGACACTGCCCAATGTTGAGCGTTCCCCGCCACTCTCATCCGGGCTGGACGAGATTGGTTCCGAGGACTCACGCCATGCTCCATCTCTACCTTCGATGAGCTGGCCGCCCAGTTCCTCGGATATTTCGTCGGGAACAGCCGGCAGAAGCGGACCGTCGATTACTTCTTCACTATAAAGAGCGGGGACAAGGAATCCTTCAAAGGATACGCCACTCGCTTCTACAACGCCCTTCTTGAAGTCTCCGAGCACCGGGACGAGACTGTAATCACAGCTCTGAGGTCAAGTCTTAGGCACAAGGAGTGGCTGCGCTCCTTTGCATTGGCGCAACCTAGGACCATGGCCGAGGTAAAAGATTGGACTGAGCGGGAAATCCAGCTCGAGTCCGAAGTAAACGCAAACCTCCCCCGGGGCGACCAGACTGACCAAAAGAAGAGGGGCAAAGAAGAGAAGAAGAAGGTCGACTGGCCAAAGCTATACTCCCCGAAGTTCCAGGAGTATACTCCGCTCAACATCTCTCAGACTGAGCTGTTGGAGGAGGCGAATGGTGAGTGATTCTTCAAGCTCCAACCAGTCACCAATAGGGCGGCCAAACGGACTCGAGGCCCGTACTGCGCCTTCCATAGGTTGCAGGGACACCCTACCCAGAACTGTAAATAACTCCGCGACTACATCGAGGAGTTGATTCGCTCGGGGCACTTGGTAAAGTACCTGCGGGAAAAGCTACAGGAAGACCGGGAGCAAGAGAACCATCCCCTTCCCGGCGAATTGACGATCGGCCAAATCATGGTCGTATCATCGGGGGGTGCGCCTGGAGCCGGCGAGATTCGACGCCTCCTGCCAGTCGAAGGAACTAGCGGCCAGCCCCGGAAGAAAAACAAAGCAGCCGAGCCCATCATCTTCACTGACGAAGACCTCCACGGAATATCCTTGCCACATAATGACCCCCTCGTGATTACAGCATGAGTCCACCGCTATGAGGTTCAAAGGATACTGGTCGACTATGGAAGCTCGGCGGACATCCTTTTCTATGACTGCTTCCTTCGTATGGGGCTCGGCCCGTCAGACTTGAGGCAAACCGCCCACATTCAGTCGGGATTTACTAACCACTCCATCCTGATAGAGGGAGTGGTTACCTTCCTCCTTAACATTGGGGAGGCGGGATGTACGAGAACCATACCAGTGGAGTTCACCGTCGCTAGAATTCCCTCGTCTTACAATATCCTCCTGGGACGTCTGGCGCTAAACTCCCTTCGGGCCCAAATCTCGACCTACCACCTCGCGATCAAGTTTCTACTGGATCAAGGGGGAATAGGCCGGGCCTACGGGAACCAGCAAATCGCAAAGATTTGCTTCACAGCGACATCCACCCCCGAGGAACAAAGCGAAGACCTTGGAAGCGTGAGCAATTTCCAGGGGTCCTTGGATACCCGTGATGAACAAAAAGAAATTCGAGGGGCCCCAGTGGAGGCGCTAACAGAGGTCCCCCTCGTTAAGGGGAACAATGAACGAACTATCCAAATCGGGTCACTCTTAACAGGAGCCCCGCGCGAAGACCTGATCCACTTTCCCCAAGGAAACTCGGACGTGTTCGCTTGGGCACCCGCCGACATGCCCGGGATCGACCCCAAGGTAATCTCGCATAAGCTCGGGGTCGACCCGACGACCCGACCCGTCAGGCAAAAGAAACGAAGCTTCGCCCCTATCAAACAAAATACGATTAAAGACGAGGTTGATAGGTTGCTTGCAGCCAACTTCATTCGAAATGTGGCCTACTCGAAATGGCTAGCGAATGTGGCTATGGTTAAAAAAAAGCAAGCGGGAAGTGGCGCATGTATGTCGACTTCACAGATCTCAACAAGGCCTGCCCGAAAGACAATTATCCCCTCCCTCGGATAGATCATCTTGTCGACAGATCGGGAGGCCAGAATTGCTCAGCTTCATGGATGCTTTCTCTGGCTACAACCAGATCTGTATGAACCTAGCAGAAGAAGAGCTTACCGCATTCATAACGGACCGGGGGGTATACTGCTACAAAGTGATGCCCTTCGGCCTTGTTCCCGCCAAAATTTTCGGCCAAGAGCTATTTGTTCCCTTATAACCCTTAAAAAAAGGGAGAGATGAAAGAGGAAAAAAATTCACGGTTGGACGTTACGTGTTAAACACGTGAGCGCTTATATGCAAAACATATAAGCGCTGAAAGAAAATAACTAAGGGGCAAACATGCCTTACGTGTAAAACACGTGAGGGCTCATATGCAAAACATATGAATGATGAACATAAATCATCAATGGCCAAACAGGCCTTACGTGAAAACACGTGAGCGCTCATATGCAAAGTATATGAGCGCTGAACATAAACAGGCTAAAACTCACAGAAGGGGTCACGTGTTAAACACGTGAGTTCTCTTACCTCTCACATGCAAAGCATGTGAGCGCTCCAATTTAAAATGCTCCCATTAAATTCTCTGTGATAAAATTAAATCCTATTTGGAAAATATTTTTCCTGATCTTTCCAATATGGAAAGATCTTTCTCTAACAGAGAATCCCGATTTAAAATCCGATGGTGATAAAATATCACCAATTAAATCATCTGATAGAATTGAATTCTTTTAGGAAATATTTTCCTGATCTTCCTCAAAGATCTTCTCTGTTAAACAAAGGACCTTTGGATCAAAGATCCAACAGTGATTATCTGGTAGAATAAAATTCTATCATAGGAAAATATTTTTCTAATCTTGTTAAACTAACAAAATATTCATTTAATAGAATTAAATTCAATATTCCCAATCTTGTTAATTTAACAAGATATTCATATGATAAGAATAAAATTCTATATTAGAATAAAATTCTAATCTTGTTAAAACTAACAAGATATTCACAACCTTGTTAAACAAATAAGAAATCTCCTCTGTTAAACAGAGAGTTTTTGGATTAAAAATCCAGCGGTGAAGAAAATTCACCGATTGATCTAAAAGATCATGGAATCAATCACGATCTCTCAATGAGGGATTTTCTTAACAAATTGATTCTTGTTCTTCTCGTATAAATAGGAGCGAGGAGAGGAGGAGAAACACACAGAGGGAGAGGGGAAGAAAAATAGAGAGAGAATTTAATTCTCTAAAAGGAGGAGAGACCCCCCATAAGCTCCCACAAAACAAAAGAGAATTTAATTCTCAAACCAAGAGTTTAACTCTTCTCAAAGAACTTAGTTCTTCCTCTGATTGAGGTTTACAGAAGCAGATCTCCCAACAAATTGAGAATTTAATTCTCATCAGGGAGATTCTGTTATGCAGATTCAAAATATAGGGAAAGAATTAAGTTCAAAGAATTTAATTCTTACAAAGTATATAGGAATTTAATTCCTCTGATAAAAATAGGATTTAACCCGGTAAAAGAATTTAATTCTTATAAAACAAGGGAACTGAAATTCTCAAAACTTAGATCAGAATCTCTATGCATATAAAAGAAAAGACCGGTCACGTGTTTCCACGTGAGCACCTCTGAGGAACAAAAAAGAAGGACTGAGATCAAATCACGTGTTCCCACGTGACCCCCAAACAGTTGCCTAACACTTACATGGAAAATGGGAAAATTCCAAAGACATCGCTCACATTTTGAGCACCTCACGTGTTCGCACGTGAACATTATATGAGTTAAGTGCTTAGCACTTATAAAAGGAAGAGGGAATAAACCTAAAGAAGCAGTGCCCAACTCTGGGGCGCCTTACGTGTCCACACGTAATGGCCATAAGACTTAAGTGTTTAACACTTGCATATATAGACGGGGATTGAACCCAACGGCACAGTGCCAACTTTTAAGTGCCTCACGTGAGCGCCCCAAATCTCAGTGTTTAACACTGCTGTAGAGACTCACGTGAGAGCACGTGAGCACCGAGCATATATTAGTGTTTAACACTATAAAAAGCCAACTTCAGCCCCAAATTGGCTAAGTCCTCCTGAGATTAAAATGTCTTGGATCTCCAAATAGACTGAGCCTCTATGCTCATGACTTCCGAAACTAATTGACCAGAATGATGTCCATCACATATCTCCTAAGTTGATCTTAGTCTTCCAAAAATGACTAATGATTCTTATATGGTCCACCATGATCTCTCCCCTCAATCTGGAATTTGGTTCAAGGGTACATTACTCTACACCTCTGATACATGTCGTTGTAATTCTTCAACGTCTTCAGAGAGGTGGAGGGTCCCGACAACCAACAACTCTTTGGTGCATTCTCAAACCGATGAGCACATCCCAATGGACCGCAACATCCTTAAACTAGCTACGGACCGCAACGTCCTTAAACTATCTATGGACCGAAACGTCCTTAAACTAACAACGGACCGCAACGTCCTTAAACTAGCTATGGATCGAAAATGTCCTTAAACAAAAACAATAGAGCTCAAATGCTCTTTTGTTGGATCTGAATGATCCTAAATGCTGTTGAGTAGATCTTAGTCAAAAATTGGACTAACGTATTCTCAACAACCATGTAAGTCAATCTTAATCTCAAATAAGATTAACGATTCTTAAATCAATCCAAACCCAAATCTAAGAATATACGGATTTGGACTAATCTACGTCCTACGGGCAACAACATAAATCAGTCTCCGTATATAATCCATGGGCAACCAAAAATAAAACAAACACACACGACACGAAGTGACCTTCTGGAGCAGGAGAAAGTGGTTACCGTGATGCGGTAACATAATTAATTGCAGGGGTTTGCGCCTGCAGGGAAGAGTATCCCCACAATAAAAAAACCTCGCAAATGAGGGGGAATCTGACGAAGTCTGCTACAACGGCCGCATCCATCCAAACCTCCGATACACGGTGCTATAAATCAAATTGGCATCTTCGGAGAGGTGGACGGATAAAACCAAATAGCATTTTCTCCTAAATTCAGTTAAGACGTTTGTCTTCCCGGTTTTCGGCAGTAAACAGATTATAGCACGCCCGGTGGGACCTTTTCCTCTTTCCACTTCACACTTTGTGAGTCGTGTTTTTCCGCGATCAAATAATCGCGGTATATATGTTTGTGGTTGCCCTTGGGTGATGGGATATTGAAGCCGACGTTTCGACTCTATGAAGAATAGCGTTTGCTCCCACCCGAGCAACTCAGGCTTTGTCATATCCGGTGGAGTCAAGTATGAGCCACTTGCAGCCTCAAATCTATGCAATCCGGCTCTTCAAGAAATCAACGGTCTTCTTTTTAGGTCGATACTCCTACCTCCCACCCTCGGTGCCTCAACGTCGAAGAAGGAATCCCAGAAGAAGTCAGTTTTCCGTAGGTTGGCTCCCCAAGATGCAGCTTTGCCGACGGAATCAGTCCCCAAACAACTGACACCTGCCAAGGACCAAGGTCGACGCAGGGGGCAGAATATTCAAGCTCTCAAAGGAAATAGGGGGCAGGCTCGGCAAAATCCTGAGGCTAATCAAATCCCGGCCGTAAGAAATGATCAACGTCGATATCGGCATCTTACAAAATGAGTTGGGGGCAGTTCTCTGTATGGTCCTGTTTCAACCCCAGTGGTGAATATTGTTGTTCCAACTGGGAATGGCTTCCAACCGTTGGGAAGGGTCATACAAAATTCTCCTACCGCAATATTAAAGAAATCTCCGCAGGCCATACAGATCCCACGAGAGTAGAAACCAGTTCGCTCCCTAAAATAACTTTCCTCATCTATATATAAGCTGTGGAAGCAGGTGAAGGTCTCTGTCATCAACCGCGGCTCTTCCCCTAGACGTTAGCCAAATTCTGACAGATCCCCTTTCAAATATAAGGGGACTCATCTGAAGACGAATCCTGATACAGCGGTTCCTCCCAAAACAAAAACGACTTTTCACAAAAAAAGGGCTTTATAAAGCTCAAGTGCCCAAGGTAAACTCTGAAGGCCAAAACTCCAAACACCCTAAGTCTGGGGGCACGGCAGTTCATGCAGTCCACATAGTGAACTCCAAAGATGAAGTTCAAGCATCTATTAGCCACGGACCGCATACTCGGTTCCTGAAAAAGGCTCAACTGCAACGTGAAAAGCTGCAGGAGGTGCTTGCTCAGGTTGCAGCACTCGCTAATCCATCGTCCAAGGCAAATCCCAGAGACGCACTTGGAGAAAGTACAGAGCATGAGTTGGATATTGATTTCCTAAATCATGCTCTCCAAAAAGAAAGATGAAGAAATGGCAGAAATGTCCGGAACGATGGTTCAATCGGAACCATAAGCAAATGAACTGCCGGTAGTTGCTCTTAAAGGCAAGGATGATATTTCAAATCCTTTACGAGCCTCATCAACGGCCGAAGAGAAAATGATTCCAAAAGCAAAGCCGAACGAATATATCACTGAGCAAATCAAAGCTCACTACGCCAGTGAAGCCGCAAATAGATCAATCAAAATCGGTCGACCGTATCTGACGTGGGACGATCAAATACAGTACCCGCTATAGAACACACTTCCAACATTCCACATGTACAAAGGAACTGGGAATTCCCGCCATCACATTGCGCGATTTAAATCCATGTACGAAAATTCAGGAGGAAATGACATACTACTCCTCCAACAGTTCGTCAGCGGTCTGGCGGGCATTGCTTTCGAATGGTATGCGGAACTCCCAAATGATTTCGTGAAGAGCTTCGGCGAAATGGATATGCTCTTCTGTCAGGGATTCGCTAATGAGGACGAACATACTACCGTGACGGTGCTGATCAATGAAAGGGTTAGACCGAATGAGACTTGGGTTCAATATGTTACCCGATGGCGGAATCTCTGGTCAAATACGAGCAACGCATCGATAAAGTTGCAGCCATAGGAATACTTATAGCCACCCTTGACCCAAATTCAAAGGCGTCCCCGTATATGGCCCTCTTTAAGCCGACGACCTTCCAAGAACTCATGGATAAAATGGCTCGATTGGATCAAATGGGTCAAGACTCTTTCTCATCCGATGATGACGAGTGGAAAGCGGAGGCAGGATGGCGTTTTTCGCCTACGCTCAACAAAAATAAGCGGCTCTGAAGCAACCTGTTTCCAAAATAGCGACGACGTGGGTACTCGTTCCTCCCGAGATATACACAGGGGGCATATTGCTCACTGGCGGAAGAATCTCTATGTAGAATGGTCCTTTCTTCTCAAAGGATAGGGAGGATATTAAGGGGCCTACAAACAGGTCCGACAATCTAGTGGAATGCCCCGTTCAAAAAAAAAAACGGTACGTCTACAAGCAAAATAGGCACGGATGAAAACCCGAAAGGGTGCCGTGAGTAAAAACAGTAGGACTGCCGGCGAGCTTGTGAAAACCCGGAAAGGCGCAACCTCGTTAAAATAAATACACTTACGATATTCTCACGAATCGTAAGGAGAATCCCCCTGTGAGACCCTCACGGCTCATAGGATTCAAAAACCTTAGATTACAGGGATCTGGAGCTGTTCTTAAGCCGTCATATCCCCTAAATTGCCCTACAGGCGGTCCATATTGACCCTTGTATACAATCCACAGGGCACAGATAAATATTTCTTTGCCAAGTTCTACAAATGGAAAGATATGTCCCCATATGGTGAATAACACTTGTAGGTCCTCTCGACTTATAAGGAGAAAACACTCTTGGAAGATCCTTACGACTTACAAGAGAAGACATCAATTAGGAATCCCCATGATTCTTAAGAAGAAAATACGCCTACGAGATCCTCACGACTCATAGGGAGAAAACCCTTTATGAGACCCTTACGGCTCATAAAGTCAAAAGTCTTAGTCGACAAGATCCTAACCCTGTCTACTAAGTTACCTTTGTCCAAATCGACAGGGGCAAATGATGATTCGCTCCTGGCACTATCCTAGTTGTAGCGATGCTGATGCCTAAATCGGTATCAAATTCTGAGTCCTCTCAAAGAAAATGAAGAGTCGTTCATGGCAATATCTCAGTTGTAGCGATACTGATGCCTAAACAGGTGTCAAACTCTAAGTCAACCTCTCCGGCAAATGCCGTCTCTACAACCATCTAATGAAAAAGGGGATCACGTTCGTCTGGGATCATAAATTCCAAAGTACATGTGACGAAATCAAGCAATACCTGCAGAATCTGTCGGTACTGATCGCTCCGGTCAAGGGGAAAGCCCCTCATCCTATACACAACAGCCCTTGAAGGTTCTCTAGACGCGCTATGGGCATAAGAGAACGACCAAGGGAAGGAGAGAGCTCTCTATTATTTGAGTCGAGTCCTTCTAAGAGCAGAAAACAACTACTCCTCCATTGAAAAGCATTGTCTGGCACTGATCTTCGCGATAACGAAGCTCAGATACTATGCCTTGGCACATGAGGTCCATCTCATATCAAAGGTGGATCCTCTTAAATATTTGATGTCAAGAGCCATACTAATAGGAAGGCTTGCCAAATGGGCCCTCCTCTTAATGGAGTTCTCGATAATATATCGACCTCTCAAGACAGTAAAAGGCCAGGCTATTGCCGATTTTCTTGCTGAATATCCAATACCAGCCGACTCCTTCTTAAATTGCGAATTGCCAGATGAACAGGCATTCGATGCAATCGAAGGAAATACAGAAGGAAGTAATTCCCGATGGGAACTATACTTCAACGGGGCATCCTCCATGAAGAAGCGAAAGCACAACACCCCTATAATCAAAGCTGAGATAGGTCTTATCTTTGTAACTCCACAGGGAGGGATAATGCGTTTTTCCCTTTCCTTAACAGAGCCGAGAACAAACAACGAAGCAGAATATGAAGCGTTGATAGCGGGTCTTGAGATCGCTATTGACATGGGAATTGAAAACCTCCTTATATATGGAGACTCCCAGCTGGTCGTTAGCCAAGTAAATGGCGACTATTAGATGTACAAGCTAGAGTTGGTAAAATATGGCGAAAGAGTGCCGCAGCTGCTAACTCAAATCCCCTCTTACATCCTGAAAAGCATACCGCGTGCGGAAAATAGCAAGACGGATGCGTTAGCCAAACTCGCTAAAGAGCTGGCTGACGAAAACCTCGATGACGTACGGATCATTGTGCAAAGCCGTCGGATTCTCGCACCAGCAGAAATATCTCCGGAGTCATCTGAAAGAAAGAAGCGACCAGACAAGCGGTCCTCCAAATAGAAGACGAAGAAAGGGTCGAGGACTGGAGGGAAGTCTTCTAGACTACTTCAAATCCCATCGAACACCTGAAGACACGTCGTCAAGACATCATCTCATGAAGCGAGCCCTATCTTTCGCCTTCGTCAATGATAATCTATATAGGAGATCGTTCGAAAGTTTGTGGTTAAGGTGCCTGGGACTGGAAGAAGCATGACAGACTCTACGGTTCTTATCAAGCCAGGTCAAAGATGAAGCTGAAAATCAAAAGAATGGGTTACTATTGGCCTACAATGATTCATGACTTTCTCGAATATGCGAATCAGTGTTACTCGTGCCAAATCCATGGGGACTTCATCCACCAGCATCCGAATCCGCTACATGTTCATACCGGAATACTGCATTTTATACCGCCCATTCTTACGCTCGTTTGGTTATAAGCAGGTGCTTTTAATCAGTGTTTGCTACATATTGGCAGAATACTGGTTCTCAGCTCTAAACAGTGAAATCCATGGAAAAGTACGACAAATTCCGGATTACTGCCAACAACAGATAAAACACGGGTCTCCGCTCTCTATCTGTGTGTTGCCACATACCAGTTTAAGGGACAAAATGGCAAATCGATTGTCATTTTCATGCACAAAGCTCAATGTCAACACAAGATCCAAGAAATCTACACGGAGCTCGAGGAAATCATGGCAAAAGATCCACATCACATCACTTTTTGATCTACTAAAATTCTGGAAGAATTGTGAAGAGTTTCTGAGAAAAGTCATATACCACACAGAAGAGAACCACAAAACAAGGGATACGACAAAAGATGAAGTCACAATCTCTCTAAACGGCCGCGGTTCCGCGGCATAAGCGCGCTTAGGCCGCGGAACCGCGGCCGTATAGGCTCTTCTCTCTGTCGTTTTCTGGGGGCAGTTTGGTACTTTCATATGGAGCCAGATTATTGCCCTAGGTTTCCATTTCCCTTCCTATAAATACCCCAGTCCTGAGCCAAATCAAAGTGTTAATTTCTTTAGCCTCTTTTAGTGTAGTTTTGTTCTTTCTTCTTCTTCTTCTTCATTCTTCCTCCATGGAAATGTAGTGAGAGCATTGAGTGGATGCGAATGAAGATGAGGGTTTCTATATCATTCTTATTTGTTTAGCTTCCCCTTGAGAATTTTGCTTCCTCTTGATCTTTCAACCTCTTCATTGAGCTTGAAAGGTTAAGGATTAGTTATTGATCTCAAGGGTTGTATTTTCTTATGGAATTAGTTCTTCACTTCACATGAGTTCTTTACCCTTCTCTTGATCTTGCAACCTCTTGATTGAGCTTGCAAGTTTAAGGGTTGGCTATTAATCACATGCTTGTCTTGAGTTCTAGTTTCTAGTTTTCTTTCTCGCTTTTTATTACTTGCTTTTTATTATCTTGCTTACTTACTTGCAATTTAATTCCATGCACTTACTTACTTGTAATCTTTTCTTTTCTTTTCTTTTGCTCTTTTTGGTTCTTTTTGTGAATGGTTGTAATTATTGTTGTTGTTAAGAATAAATACGGTATTGTAAGTTAATGTTTCTTTGCTCATTTCCTTTTCCCGTTATTTTCCATTGAACTCCGCCCAAACGTTACGCAAACGCTCTGTTAGGCACCCTACCCTACCAAGGTAACGGTGATTCCTAACCGCGACCGGTTGCGTTCGGTTTGGCCGGAGGCGAAAGCAAGAGACAAGAACGGAAGGACAAGGGTAAATAAGCCGGATTCCATGAATACCGCGCTTAAATCCCCTAATCCACGTTGTTGCTAATTGCTCTAGCTTCAATTGGTCAAGACTCGGCTCAAAGGTTTTGAGTACGGATTCCTTTAGCTTACATTTTCGTATCTTTTCTTAACAACTTTATACTTGCAAATAATACACATAGGTTAGAATCGAACAAACATATACACATTCTTTATTGACTCGTCTAAGACAAGAACGGAAATACAACCATTTCCCTGTGGATCGACCCGTGCTCAACCGGCTAGCTGCATAGCGACACCGTCCTGATCGCGATTATAACTTTAGAATTTTGAACATCCGACAGGCCAAAAGCGTGCGATCAAATGGCGTCGTTGCCGGGAAGACAGTAGCGTATGCTCGGTAAGCTTTCTTCCTTCGCATTCATTTGTATATTTTGCATTTGCATACCTTAATTAAAAACCCACAAAAATCAAAAAATTTCCAAAAAAATATAAAAACTTTGTCGTCAAGTTAGCTAATAGGGTAACTTAGATCTTTATTCCGAAAGTTTAGTTGATATGATAGAAATAACTAAATTCTAGGCTTAAGAATTGAAAACCCTAAAAATAACCCTCATTCTGTCTAACTTTGGTAAGTATACGTCCTTACAGTTTTTTTTTGAGAAATAGGTAATCTTGAGTTCAGTTCTTGAGTCAAGTCAAGATGAAGGGAAAGTATTGATGCTTTACTGAAAGATAAGTCTGAAAAATAGTTTCTTTTCTTGAGTTCAAATTTAGAAAGTATATACCCTACAAATTGCACTTACACGCACCTTGAAACTTGGATAGTAGAGGATACCTAGAAATACTCTTGCCTGAAAGCCTAGTATGAAAGAAAAAACGGTATTTAAAGCTAAACACCAAAAGAGCATTATTGAAAAACATATCCGGTCTTGAAAAAGAAAAAAATAAAAAGAAAAATAGAACAAAGTCAAGACCTGGAAACTGCTATTTACGCTTTAAGCTCACACATTCAGTAATCGGCCGTTAGTGCCTCAAGAAGCATTAATAGTCGCATGAAAAGTGTGTGAGCAACACCGTCCATCAATAAATGAAAAGAAGTAGTATTAGGTATTAGGGCAAGGGTATTATAGCTTGAATTGAATTCTTGAGTGTAGGGGTGCAAATATACACACACGTAGGGGTATACAATTGATATTTGGATAAGAGGTAGAAATAAAGAATAAGACTTGTGTTTTCTGTAAAGTTGATAAAAATCCCTGATTTGAGGCCGCACTTTAGAAGAAAAACTCAGGAGAACCAACATCTTTCTAAACTTTTTTGGAACGTATAGGATCTAAAGTTAAACAGATAGAAGGTGTGAAACATAAGGGTTAGATATTTCTAACTTAGGATGATAGAGTTTCTAACGTAAATACTAAACTGTAGGAGTAGAATCGATGTTAACTTATGACACTAGCTTGACGGGATTTTGTGGGTGTAATCCGCTAAAAACCCTCAGAAGACAACACTCCTCCTACTAGGGACACCTAGAGGTTTAACGGCTTGTTGCACGTGCTCAGTGCAATCGCGTTCCCTGCGAAAGTGCGGTTAGGATTTTATTTTTGTGAATAATTGGTTTTGCTCGGGACAAGCAAAAGTTAAGTTTGGGGGTATTTGTTCATACCGGAATACTGCATTTTATACCGCCCATTCTTACGCTCGTTTGGTTATAAGCAGGTGCTTTTAATCAGTGTTTGCTACATATTGGTAGAATACTGGTTCTCAGCTCTAAACAGTGAAATCCATGGAAAAGTACGACAAATTCCGGATTACTGCCAACAACAGATAAAACACGGGTCTCCGCTCTCTATCCGTGTGTTGCCACATACCAGTTTAAGGGACAAAATGGCAAATCGATTGTCATTTTCATGCACAAAGCTCAATGTCAACACAAGATCCAAGAAATCTACGCGGAGCTCGAGGAAATCATGGCAAAAGATCCACATCACATCACCTTTTGATCTACTAAAATTCTGGAAGAATTGTGAAGAGTTTCTGAGAAAAGTCATATACCACACAGTAGAGAACCACAAAACAAGGGATACGACAAAAGATGAAGTCACAATCTCTCTAAACGGCCGCGGTTCCGCGGCATAAGTGCGCTTAGGCTGCGGAACCGCGGCCGTATAGGCTCTTCTCTCTGTCGTTTTCTGGGGGCAGTTTGGTACTTTCATATGGAGCCAGATTATTGCCCTAGGTTTCCATTTCACTGCCTATAAATACCTCAGTCCTGAGCCAAATCAAAGTGTTAATTTCTTTAGCCTCTTTTAGTGTAGTTTTGTTCTTTCTTCTTCTTCTTCTTCATTCTTCCTCCATGGAAATGTAGTGAGAGCATTGAGTGGATGTGAATGAAGAAGAGGGTTTTTGTATCATTCTTATTTGTTTAGCTTCCCCTTGAGAATTTTGCTTCCTCCTGATCTTTCAAGCTCTTCATTGAGCTTGAAAGGTTAAGGGTTAGTTATTGATCTCAAGGGTTGTATTTTCTTATGGAATTAGTTCTTCACTTCACATGAGTTCTTTACCCTTCTCTTGATCTTGCAACCTCTTGATTGAGCTTGCAAGTTTAAGGGTTGGCTATTGATCCCATGCTTGTCTTGAGTTCTAGTTTCTAGTTTTCTTTCTCGCTTTTTATTACTTGCTTTTTATTATCTTGCTTACTTACTTGCAATTTAATTCCATGCACTTACTTACTTGTAATCTTTTCTTTTCTTTTCTTTTGCTCTTTTTGGTTCTTTTTGTGAATGGTTGTAATTATTGTTGTTGTTAAGAATAAATACAGTATTGTAAGTTAATGTTTCTTTGCTCATTTCCTTTTCCCGTTATTTTCGATTGAACTCCGCCCAAACGTTACGCAAGCGCTCCGTTAGGCACCCTACCCTACCAAGGTAACGGTGATTCCTAACCGCGACCGGTTGCGTTCGGTTTGGCCGGAGGCGAAAGCAAGAGACAAGAACGGAAGGACAAGGGTAAATAAGCCGGATTCCATGAATACCGCGCTTAAATCCCCTAATCCACGTTGTTGCTAATTGCTCTAGCTTCAATTGGTCAAGACTCGGCTCAAAGGTTTTGAGTACGGATTCCTTTAGCTTACATTTTCGTATCTTTTCTTAACAACTTTATACTTGCAAATAATACACATAGGTTAGAATCAAACAAACATATACACATTCTTTATTGACTCGTCTAAGGCAAGAACGGAAATACAACCATCTCCCTGTGGATCGACCCATGCTCAACCGGCTAGCTGCATAGCGACACCGTCCTGATCGCGATTATAACTTTAGAATTTTGAACATCCGACACGCCAAAAGCGTGCGATCACTACACCCAATATTGGCTAGCTGGCCGTTCGAAATGTGGGAAACCGATATAATCGGGCCTATCGAACCAGTATCATCTAAGGGACATTGGTTCATATTGGCAACCGCTGATTACTTCTCTAAGTGGGCAGAGGAAATACCGCTAAGGGAGATGAAGACGGAGAACATCCTCCATTTCTTCAGGACACATGTCATCTACCGGTTTGGTACTCTACGACGAATCATCTCAGATAATGGGCCAGCTTACAGAAGCCATAAAATCGGCCGCTTTGCACAACAACATAAAATAGATTGGAGATACTCTTCAGTCTATAATTCCCGAGCTAACGGTCTGGCTGAGGCTTTCAACAAGACCTTGACGAAGATCATAAAGAAAACAGTGTCCATAAATAAAAGGGACTGGCACGAGAGACTGCATGAAGCTCTCTGGGCATTTCGAACCACGTTCAAAACGGTCACGAATACAATGCCATTCGCGTTGGTATTCGGCACGGAAGCGGTACTTACCTTGGAAATTGAGCTACCCTCTCTGCGAGTAGCGGTTCGATACGAGCCGACGGATGAAGAAAATACCTATCTTCGACTTGAGGAGCTCGATGCCCTCGATGAAACTCGTCTCATGGCGCAGAAAAACCTGGAAGCTTACAAATCAAGGATAACGTGCTCATACGAAAAACTAATTAGGCGAAGAACATTCCGCCAAAGCGAACTCGTGCTAGTTTTCAAAAGGCCTATGATCCCCAACCGTCCAAAATGGGGGAAATTCGAGCCAAAATATGAGGGCCCGTACATCATAGACAAGGTCTACCAAGGTGAGGCCTACTTGCTCATGGATATGCATAGCGTAAGATCCTTCCGGCTAATTATCCGCCGGTTCCTTAAGAAATACTACACTCGACAAGTTACGGCTCAGGTTAATGATGGATGACGATGCTCGTGTCCGCTCGCTGTCTTTCTGAGTCCAAACTTTATAAGTAGTATCCGACAAAACTTCACTTCGAAGCTGCAACGGACCGGGAAGTCCCTAAACTAACAATGGATCGAGATATCCTTAAGCTAACAGTGGACCGAGATGTCCTTAAACTAACATTGGACCGAAATGTCCCTAAACTAGTACTCTTCACCCTAAATATGGAGATATCCTTTTCTGGGATCTGTGTTGCAATCAAAGCTCACACGGCGCTACAAAAAAACGGTACGTCCACAAGCGAAATAGGCACGGATGAAAACCCGAAAGGGCTCCGTGAGTAAAAACAGCAGGGCTACCGACGAGTTTGTGAAAACCGAAATGGCACACACTTGTTAAAATAAAGACACTTGAAAGGTCCACTCGACCTTATGAGGAGAAGACACCTGCGTGAGATCCTTACGACTCACATGAAAGCAACACATTTAGGGATCCCTACAATTCCTAAGGAAAAATCACACTTACGAGATCCTCACGACTCGTAAGGAGAATCCCCTCAATGAGACCCTCACGGCTCATAAGATTCAAAAGCCTTAAGATACAGGGACCTGAACCTGTTCTGAAGACACCACACTCCCTAAGTTACCCTACAAGCGGTCCAATAGTGACCCTTGTATACAATCCACGGGCACAAATAAACATTCCCTCACCAAGTCCCACCAATGACGAAGAATGTCCTCATGTGGTGAACGACACTTATAAATCCTCTCGACTTGTAAAGAGAACACGCTCTTGTAAGATCTATATGACTTGCAAGAGAAAATATCACTTAGAAGTCCTCACGACTCCTAAGAAGAGAATACACCTACGGGATCCTCACGACTCATTGGGAGAAACACCTTTATGAGACCCTTACGGCTCGTAAAGTCAAAAAGCCTTAGTCAACGGGATCCTAACCCTGTTTGCAAAGCCACCTTGGTTCAAATCGATAAAGGCAAATGATGATTCGCTCCTGGCAATATCCCAGTTGTAGCTATGCTGATGCCTAAATCGGTATCAAATTCCAAGTCCCTTCACGGCAAATGATAATTCGCTCCTGGCAATATTCTAGTCGCAGCGATACTGATGCTAAGATTGGTATCAGACCTCGAGTTCCATACTCGCAATAAAAATCAGCGAGCATAAATGCATATGAAACTGCCGAAATGATGGGGCAACTCGCAGTAAGAATCAGCGAGAAAAATGTATGCATGTAAAATAGCCGAAATGTTTGGGTAACTCGTAATAATAAACAACGAGTAAAAAGAAAGATAGCTGAAATGATTGGGCACCGCGAAAAATAGCCGAAATGATTGGGCAATCGCGACTTTCGCGATATAAAAAACTGAAATGATAGGGCATCGCGGAAAGAAATAAAAAAAATGAATGAAACTTCTGCCCTGCAGGTGAGTCTGCATCGACCCCTGTATACAATACATGGGCACAAACAAACAAGGGAACTACATTTCCCACCATGATCTATCAGAAAGTGAGCCAGATCTCGACGGCAACATCTACAGCCTAAAGATCAACAACAGCGTTCCTTCTCACTCCAGCAGGATGCAGATGTAATGTTAACAACCGACTCCAGGGTCAAAATGATGGAGCCACGGCAAAACCCCTAGTTCCAAGACTCGACAGTTCACCAACAACCTAGAGACAACCTCGACATTCGTCGCAATATGACTGACAGAATGTCAACAAGCGAAGCAAAGAAAGATCCCTAGCTTCAGGGTCTCGACGGCAACATCTACAGTCTAGAGATTAACAACGGCGTTCCTTCACACTCTAGCAGGATGCAGATGCAACGTCAACAACCGACCCCAGGATCAAAACAGCGGAGCCATGACAAAGTTTCTAGTTCCAAGACTCGACGGTTCATTGACAACTGTTCACCGCCGAAAACCGGGAGGAAAAGCGTCTTGTCTGAATTTGGGGGCATATACTATTTGGATTTATCCGTCCACCTCTTCGAAGATGCCAAGTTGATTTATGGCACCGTGTATCGGTGGTTTGGACGGATGCGGCCGTTGTAGTGGACTTCGTCAGATTCCCCCTCATTTGCGAGGGGTTTTTGATTGTAGGGACGCTCTTCCCTATAGTCGCAAGCCCCTGCAGTTAATTACATTATCGCGTAGCAATAACCACTTTCTCTTGTTTCAGAAGGTCACTTCGTGTCGTGTGTGTTTGTTTTCTTTTTGGTTGCCCGTGGATTTTATACGGAGACTAATTTGTGTTGTCGTCCGTAGGGCGGAGATTAGTCCAAATCCATATTTTCTTAGATTTGGGTTTGGTTGATTTAAGAATCGTTAATCTTGTTTGAGATTAAGATCAAACTTAAATGTTTGTTAAGGATGCGTTAGTCTAGTGTTTAGACTAAAATCTACTTAACAAGGTTTTAGGATCATTTAGATCCAAAGAAAGAGCATTTGGGCTCTATTATTTTAGTTGAAGGACGTCGCGGTCCGTTATTAGCTTAGGGACGTTGATGTCCATGGGCTAGTTTAAGGACATTATGGTCCATAGTTGCTTTTTAGAGTTCTGATGGATTACTTCATCGTTTTCACAGAGCATGGCTGTTAGAAATTTTGGGGAATTTTTGTTCCCCTCATAATTATGTTGGATATAGTGCTCTCAAAGTCAATTATTGGATCGCAGGCACGTGATTGCAATGATTGAGGGAGGACCTATACCGGTAGGACAGTCTTACTCGAGATGATTGTATGCTATCTGGTTTGTCTTTATCATCGTGTACATACTTTAGGTGACAATACAGATCATTATTACATGTTGATAGAGCCCATAGGATTTTTGCTTGACTACCAGCAGTATGATAGCGATCATATACGTGAGAGTTGGGTAGTCTATAAGCACATCCTTAAAGTGGTCCCTAGTCGTGCGAGTTTCGAGACATGGCATCGATACTCCGGAGTAGACTAGTTTATACAGTCGAGACCGCGATGAGGGGCGGTGGCCGGTCTCATAAGCCATTGGTGTCAGTTGGTTCACCTAAGATGTATACAGATACTCAATAGGTTATGAGTGCACCGGACAGGACTCGCCGGGAGCCTGCTAGTTGGTATTATACCTAGCGTCAGATAGCAGTTCTCTGGTGACATATGTACAGGTTAGTTCATCGACCTGAGATCGTCATTTGTCTCGTGTGAGTTCCCACTGTGCTTTGATTACTACCCTACCATGGCTCAAAAGAGTCGTGCAAACAGGTTTTAGTTGGGTACAGTCCCGAGCCACATGGAGGCAGTGAGCGGATCGGCAGGGGATTCGTCTCTCCCGGTATTGGGGGTGAGATCGTGCTGTGTCTGGAAAGCCATTACACAAAGTCCCTGGCCAGGGCAAGCGAGATTTACTGGTAGGTACTCCAATAGTACCTCAAGGTGTTCTGGGCTACACTCTGACATGACTTATACCGCTATTGAGGGTCTGACGTTTACCAACCCCCTAGGACCGATATGCGATACTCATAGACGAACGGACCGGACTGTACGGATATTGTCACTGATAGGTTCAGTAGGGTTTCAGGATGAGTTCGCTCGTCGGCCTCTCTTTTGCTCAATACCTAGGCAGGTGTTACGTACAGCTAGTACCACCGACGTGCTTGTGGTTAAACCCACTGTGAGCGTATTGATGAGTCTTTAGAGTCCCCCACAGAAAGTTTCCCAAGTTCGAGCGAAACATTATAGAGGCCGTATGGTTCTATGGCAGGGTTCGAACATACACGTGCACTTGTGCACGTGTCATGATTCGAACGGATAATACTAGTAGGCATTGGTTTAAACCGGATCCTACTATTATATTGTGTTGGAATATTTTAGTCTCATTGTATTCGTATTCAGTCAGAATACGGATGCAGGTATGTATATACAGGTGAGGAGTATTCTTGTAATTCATTACAAAATTACTTTAGAAGATGCATTTCCTTTTGTTAAACATTTTGGTTTAAATGTTTATTTGGATTTGGAAAGTGTGACTCACTGTGATGAATCATTATTCTAGCATGTTCACTAATGACTCATGGTAATGAGTCATATAGTGAGTCATGTTAGATTAATGAGCTTTATCATGGGTGAGATATTTTGAGGGTTTGGTGGGAGATATTTTGATATATCTTTTATTCATTATTCAACACAAAACCAACACAATATCATCACACAAGTGAGAGAGGGGCAGCCATGACATTTTTGGGGCTTGGTTTTTGCTCTCTTGATATTTCTTGAGCTCACACTCTTCATCTCGTTGCATCTTTTTCAACCCCCACCCTATCCCTCTCATGTGATGAGAATCCTAGGGTGTATTGAGACAAAGTATTCACACTTCTCTCTACTTCAATCTTGGACATGTCGGCTAGCAAACTTCATGTCCGAGTTGCTTCAGTTTGAAGCGGGAGCCCGTATAAAGATTCCTTGATGTGGTGCCACTTCGACAAGGAGATCGGAGATCGAGCGAGATCAGAGATGCCGCAAGAAGCTAAGGATGGTGGCTAAAGACCGAAGGACACGGATCGATCTGTATAGCCATTCTAACATCTTTGTAGTATACTAGTTTACGGTTAATGGAACGATCCGGGTTTTAGGGTTACGATAGCGTCGGTTTAAAAAGTTTTTGTTCCGCATTTGGCATTGGATTGACGGCCGGGGCGCTGCCGTAGACTTACATGGTATCAGAGCCAAACTATTAACCGTTTACTAGTGGTTTAGACAATGTTAAAATGTCGAAACCGAAACAAAACCCAAACACTACCACTGCACATTCAGTTTCTATTATTTTTAAAAGTGTCTTCAAAAATTATTTAAACAATTGCAGAAAACTACTGGCATGACCACTATAACACACCCCAAACACGAGACCCAACCCTCGGATTTTGGCCGAGCCCAAGCACAAAAAATCCGAGGTCGCCGGCCATTTAGAAGCTTCTGGATTTGGTTTTTGGGGTGTGGTCTGGTCTCTGTAATGTTGGTTCAGTGGTGTTGTTTGTTTAGCCCAGTTTGGATATGGTTATATCAGGTTGTTTGGGCTATTTGGGGGTTATTTCGAAGTCGATATTTTCTAATATTGTTTAAAGTTTGCAGTGCATTACATTACTATCTGTGATCGTGAATGTCATTCGAGCGGTAAATCTTGTCTAATTACTATAGTCCTTTTAGACGGGTTTTGCGAATGTGATATTCACGTTGATATTCTGTGTTGTGCTGTGATGTTGCGGATTTGTCGCGGTGGATAGCTTGCGTGTAATGGAAGTACAGTTTGGATATATTTGTATATTTGATATCATGGGGCGAGCGTCCAACATATGGATTGTCGTCGCTGCCTATTTGTATATTATTCTTTTGGGGCACGAACGGCTTGAGGTCGATGTACCCGTTGTACATATTTTCTTTTCTGTACTAGGATTACCCCGCGATGGAGTACACGAATAGCCAGGTTCTAGAGGGCAACGGGTCCGCATCTCATGGCTTTGAGAGGGAGGGGGCCTCACTCTAGGATTGGCGGGCTATTCGCCGCACTCGTAGGGGGTACAGGTTGACCCAAGGAGGGGTGCTCAAGTTACCGGATTCCGTGAAGTGCTGCGTGGTCCATTCACTTTGTTGAATGAGGCTTCCTCGCTTCATGTTTTGGCGGGTAACTTGCCGCACTCGTAGGGGTCTAGGTTTTCATTGCACATGCTATCTACACGACCAGGGAAACATCGGGTTTCATTTGCAGCTCAAAGGAAACCCGGGGCTCCCAGATTATCTGTATTGTTCCGTGATACTTATTACTTTTCTGTAATGTTGCATTTATCATGCCTGGAGAGATTATTGTATATTGATATATATACTAGTAGATTTTGTATATGTTTTACACCCGTGCTAGTCCAATCCCCGCTCTGTTGTTAGTTAAGTAACCTAACGGGCGATGACGGGACCCAGTGGCGAATGCGGATGGCATATACGTACATTTTATTTTCGTTCTTTTCTGGTGTGATTAATTGATGGGACTACGTTGATTCAGAACAATGCAAGGAAAACAAATCTATTCGATATTGTTGGAACATTTTTCAAAAAGCTGTTATTATAAGGTCGTTCTCTTTTGTTTTGCACAGTGGTATTCGGTTATGAATATCCAGCACCTCATTCGACGAGGCTAGGACCGACATCCCTTCATCGGGAGTGACCCCTTAGGCAGAGGTTTGCGTCAGGATAATAACTTTACTATAGTCGATTACTTTTTGCTTTACATCGTGGTACTCAGTTGGAATATCCCGCACCTCATTCTATGGTGAAAGAGCTGAGATCCTTTCACCGAGAGTGACCTCTTTAGCAAAGGTTTTCGCCACTATATTTTTGTAAAAAGCTATCTGGTTCCTTCAATGATATCAAGTTCATTACGTTAAAGGTTTTTCGCCAAAAACCAACCGTAGCTCTCCGTCATTTCAGACGGGTAGCACTTAGTATTCATGCTATGTTTGTTGGCCTTAGTCAAGGCATAGTATATGGTAGCTATTTGTTACTTTTTTGTTGCATAGATAGATGTGTTGGTTTGGGACAGTCGTACAGCCTAGTTGGCCCTTAGTCAAGGGCTTGTATGGGTGGGTTCAAATTAACTTAGACAATGACGGGTAGAACTTGACATGTGACTTATGATTTGTTGGCCTTAGTCAAGGTCATAAGATCATGGGGTAAAAATCACATCGGGAGTTTCAAACATACAGGAAACTTGCCAGGCATGCGCATACCTTCTGGAGTGTGATAATGTGAGTGGATTCCATCATGTTATCATGCGATGATAGTTGGATCCCAATTCCCACTGATGAGTTAGTTTACTCCTCGGGTGAACCCGACTAATTCTTCTTTCAGGTTTGGAGGAGAATTTGAGGATACAGTGGGAGGTTTCCTGATTAGATAAAGTGATAATCATTCTGATCTAGATTAGTGTGCACGCAGAGTGTTTCTTTTCTATCTCTCTCTTTGGCAGCGACCATGGCCCGACCCTAGACTATGACTCAGTAACCAAGTTAACCGAACTTTCTTAAAACACTGGCTTTTGGATTGTCTGAGTTGCACACATCATTTCCACTCCTTCTTTTACCCTTTGCATTTCTCCATAACACCCCGTATTACTACGAACATCCACTTCTTTTGGATAAATCCATCGTATGGTTATATACGAACTCGAAGGAACTTGTTCCAGATTCGAGGATGGATTCTTGTTCTGGAGAGATTGAATAGGTTTATTCAGTTGTCTTTTCCTTTTTCCTTCTCTCAAGTTGTGAGGGCTCCTAGAATTAGGAGAGGGTACACCTATTACGCTTATTGGATAGTCTTCTTCTAAAGTATAGGCAGATGCCGAAAGGTAGGGAATGAAGAAAACCAATTAGCCTAAGTGTGGTGTACAGAAGGTAATAAGTAAAGACATATAAAGGAATTAGAAAGAGGGCAAAATAAATTGCGACTGCTATCATTCACGACCGAACCGAGTATATCATCGCCACTCCCGTTTCACCTTTGCGTTTCTCCGGTTCAGGAGAAATAGAATAAGGTTTATTCAGTTGTTTTTTATCATCACCTTCTCTCGGGTTGCGAGTACTCCTAGGATTAGGAGAGTACACCTATTATGCTTATTGGATAGTCTTTTTCCAAACCATAGGCTGGTGCCGAACTGTGGCGAAGGAAGAAAACTATTTATCCTAACGATGGTGTACAGAAGATAATGACTAAAGACAAATAAAGGGATTTGGAGAGATGGCAACGAAATATACGGTTACAGTCATGAATTTGGATAATGGAAGAGGCATTACTAGGAATACCAGAATACCTCTTCGAAACATTTTCATGTTTCAGTTTCACTGTGCGTTGTTAATTAAAAACTGATTTCCCAATTATATACTTACTCCAGGGTATGTATTTACCAGGTATGATTCTCACATCTGTATGGTTTTATAGATGATGAGTGGGAGTAAGTTATTCGGAATTAGGTGATCATTCTCATTATATCGGAATTCGTTGTAATTGGTGATATTTGAGAAAATCGCCTGGGTTTTTGCCGGACGGCTAATATTTGGTTTTGAATATCCGTTGTTATGCACCTATTTCAAACTGATATATCTGTACATTTATTTTATAAAGTGAGATATAACCTTTTGAAATTATGTCGATGACATTTACCTATATCAGTTGATAGTTAGGTAAGGAGTATTGAACATCGGTGTAATTCTTCATAACCATAGTACAGTTTTCAACCTACGACGCACAGGGTTTGAGTTATACAACTCAGGGGACTTATACAGAGTATTGTATGTTGTCCAGTGTCCATTAGGACAAAGGGGTTGGTACTCGTACTATATTCTATTTACTTGTGACTTCTCCAGTTTTAGACATGTGTTTCGTAGAAATACAAGGTCTAAGTTTTGAGAGGTTATAGGTACAAGAATAAAGTAGAGAAGCATGTGTCAATTCTTCAAGGTGATCGAAGATGTAAATACTTATGTTTGGTATTCAGTTGATAGTAATGGTTTTGAGAAACTTGTTTCTCTTTCAGATTACTCATAATTGGATGCACTCCTAAGTTGAGTAATGCTGATCGGCCTCTATCCATTTAGTTGACATGCACTGGAGACAGCTGCATGATTTGAATCTGGTTCCAATTAAATCAGTGCCTATGTTTCTATATGGTATATTGAATGGTTCATATCTTAACGATGTTAAGGTACGGGGAGTTGTCCGGCTTATGCTTAAAACCATACTCTGGATAACTCAAGGAACGTTTCTATAATGGCAGTTTATGGGTTGACCCAGGCTTTGACGAGAGTTGATTTTCTACCATCTGGAAGATCAATAATGAGATTGTTCTTGACTTGCCACAGTTTTAGTAAAATAGACTTTTTCAGAAAACAGTAGCGGGAGTATGGTAGAACTGGAAGTGATTCCAGAACCACAGACGATTACTGAAAATTTAATAAGAATCTAAAGATTCAATCAGGTTTGACATTCCATTAGCCACTCCGCAGATATGGTGGATAATCTCAGACGCCCGAGAGATACCCGGTATCCTCAAGGACGGTGACAGGGAGGTTCTTGTTTACCCAGACTTGACACTACTGTTGTTCCAGGCTATGAGACCCGGCAGGAGGATGAGTATAGCGTCTTTCTAACTAGCTTTAGAAGTGCACGTGTATATGACTCTGCCAGAGGGTTGTCGTAGTCAGTGGGAGCAGCGGAAGTCTAGTAGGCAAGTAGCTTGTGTCTATTTATAGACTAAAGCAGATATAGCGGAGATAGATCATCTATTTTTTGATGTGACAGTCATGGGCTTTGACTTTATCAGAATAGGGGATGGATTAGTTAAGAAGGTAGTAGGGTGTGATGTCCTGGTATTTGGATGACATACACAGAGTAGGAAGTAAAATTCCTATATTACGATCGGTTATACTTTGGTTGTCACACGGTAGTTTCTCCACATAGGACTTGGATATAATATCAGACATTCTGGTTACTAGATCTATGGTTTTAGATCTAGATTTGGGTAGTTTCCCAATCTGGGTACTTAGACAGTATTCTAAAGATATTTTAGAATGGACGACTCCTGACATGGTGGTGTACCTGCAGGTGATGGAGTCACCCTCTCTAAAGGTTTCTTACAGACTAAAAGGAAGAGGGATGTGCATGATTGGTATATCACTTGCTTAGGCAATTGATTCAATCATGTGATGTCAAGTACCACACCAGATGTTGTTTTTGCACTAGATGCAATAAGTTGATATTAATCCAATCCTGGAGAAACGTTAGGAAGCAGTTTTAGAGCATAAGTGGATGTTCTAGGGATATGATAACGACAGCCTCCTTCGAGGGACGGTTATCATTCCAGGCTTCCAAGGTGACTTGGTTGATAGAGTGACTGTCAGAGTTATAGTTTTCCCTCAGACGAAGGGCAGTAGTTTGGACAGGTGGTCCAAACGGATACTGAGGGAGGTATGGTGCAGGATACTGATTAAGTTCAGTTGACGATACAGTCTAAGAAGTTTGGATTTAGAGTTCATTTGTGAACTAGGTCCCATCAGATATCCAGACATATTCTAAGACAGATATTACTCAATTCGGGAGATGGTTTTCTCCGCGAACTTGAGATTAAGAGAGACATAGAAAGAAATATCAGGGAGGATCCACTCACTGAGGCTATTTCTCGAACACAATAGTTTTACAAACAAGCTTTGTGAAACTGATTAGTAGAGGAGTTGGGTGTTCGGTATCACACGGGCTGTGAGTATGCGACATCGCAATAATTAGACTTAAGTGCAAGTGGGAGATTGTTGGATATAGTGCCCTCAAAGTCAATTATTGGATCGGAGGCACGTGATTGCAATGATTGAGGGAGGACCTATACCGGTAGGACAATCTTACTCGAGATGATAGTATACTATCCGGTTTGTCTTTATCATCGTGTACATGCTTTAGGTGATATTACAGATCACTATTACATGTTGATAGAGCCCATAGAATTTTTGCTTGAGTACCAGTAGTATGATGGCGATCATATACGTGAGAGTTGGGTAGTCTATAAGCATATCCTTAAAGTGGTCCCTAGTCGTGGGAGTTTCGAGACAGGGCATCGATACTCCGGAGTAGACTAGTGTATACAGTCGAGACCCCGACGAGGGGCGGTGGCCGGTCTCACAAGCCATTGGTGTCAGTTGGTTCACCTAAGATGTATACAGGTGCTCATTGGGTTATGAGTGCACCGGACAGGACTCGCCGGGAGCCTGCTAGTTGGTATTATACCTAGCGTCAGATAGCAGTTCCCTGGTGACATGTGTACAGGTTAGTTCATCGACCCGAGATCATCATTTGTCTCGTGTGAGTTCCCACTGTGCTTTGATTACTACCCTACCACGACTTAAAGGAGTCATGCAAACAGGTTTTAGTTGGGTACAGTTCTGAGCCACATGGAGGCATTGAGCGTATCGGCAGGGGATTCGTCTATCTCGGTATTGGGGGTGAGATCGTGCTGTGTCTGGAGAGCCATTACACAAAGTCCCTGGCCAGGGCAAGCGAGATTTACTGGTAGGTACTCCATTAGTATCTCAAGGTGTTCTGGGCTACACTCTGACATGACTTATACCGCTATTGGGGGTCTGACGTTTACCAGCCCCCTAGGCCCGATATGCGATACTCATAGACGAACGGACCGGACTGTACGGATATTGTCACGGATAGGCTCAGTAGGGTTTCAGGATGAGTTCGCTCGTCGGCCTCTCTTTTGCTCAATACCTAGGCAGGCGTTACGTACAGCTAGTACCACCGACGTGGTTATGGTTAAACCCACTGTGAGCGTATTGATGAGTCTTTAGAGTCCCCCACAGAAAGTTTCCCAAGTTCGGGCGAAACGTTGTAGAGGCCGTATGGTTCTATGGCAGGGTTCGAACATACAGGTGCACTTGTGCACGTGTCATGATTCGGACGAATAATACTAGTGGGCTTTGGTTTAAAACGGATCCTAGTATTATATTGTGTTGGAATATTTTAGCCTCATTGTATTCGTATTCAGTCGGAATACGGATGCAGGTATATATATATAGGTGAGGGGTATTCTTGTAATTCATTACAAGATTACTTTAGAAGATGCATTTCTTTTTGTTAAACATTTTGGTTTAAATGTTTATTTGGATTTGGAAAGTGTGACTCATTGTGATGAGTCATTATTCTAGCATGTTCACTAATGACTCATGGTAATGAGTCATATAGTGAGTCATGTTAGATTAATGAGCTTTGTCATGGGTGAGATATTTTGAGGGTTTGGTGGGAGATATTTTGATATATCTTTTATTTGTTATTCAACACAAAACCAACACTATATCATCACACAAGTGAGAGAGGGGCAGCCATGACATTTTTGGGGCTTGGTTTTTGCTCTCTTGATATTTCTTGAGCTCACACTCTTCATCTCATTGCATCTTCTTCAACCTCCACCCTATCCCTCTCATGTGATGAGAATTCTAGGGTGTATTGAGACAAAGTATTCACACTTCTCTCTACTTCAATCTTGGACATGTCGGCTAGCAAACTTCATGTCCGAATTGTTTCAGTTTGAAGCGGGAGCCCGTATAAAAGATTCCTTGACGTGGTGCCACTTCAATGAGGAGACCGGAGATCGAGCGAGATCAGAGATGCCGCAAGAAGCTAAGGATGGTGGCTAAAGACCGAAGGACACGGATCGATCGATATAGCCATTCAAACATATTTGTAGTATACTAGTTTACGGTTAATGGAACGATCCGTGTTTTAGAGTTACGATAGCGTCAGTTTAAAAAGTTTTTGTTCCGCAGTTGGCGTCGGATTGACAGCCGGGGCGCTTCCGTAGACTTACAAATTACAGTTGACAGATGTAATTTCTGTTTGCAGAGTACTTCTCTCGAGGGGGTTTCTGGAATTTAATTCCATCGCATAAAAGGAATTTAATTCCTTACCGAAGATCTTAGCTCTGCAAGATCAAAGGACCCTTCAGGAATTTCATTCTCTGGTGTTATTGAGCATTTTCACGGGGTTATTTTAACAAAACTTGTTTTCTCTACGGGAATGTCCAGAGTTATTTAAACTCCCGTGTCTATTTAATGAGAATTTTCTTGATCATTTTGATCACTAAACTTTCACTAATTTTTCTTTTCAGATACTATGGCCGCTCATCTTTATGATCTCGACGAAATTATTTCTTATGAAGACATTCGCGTCCAAGGCTGCTGCCAAAACCAGGAATTTACCAACGCCCAATGCTCTGAGGTTATGCTTCGCTTCAACGAGTACAACGGTCAACTACTTCCCCGTCGTTCCGCTCTTTTGAAGATCATTGTGGGAGCG
The DNA here is from genome assembly GCA_030015575.1 of Agapanthus africanus. Classification (NCBI taxonomy): domain Eukaryota; kingdom Viridiplantae; phylum Streptophyta; class Magnoliopsida; order Asparagales; family Amaryllidaceae; genus Agapanthus; species Agapanthus africanus. Next base: position 832,155,518 of record JASDDO010000019.1, read on the forward strand.
ATCTGGGAAGCACTTCCTGGATTTTATGAGGCCATGCCGCTTAAGACACTTGATGATGCTGAAGACAAGGTGCACTCGGTATATCTGATGGGCCTGATCTCGAAAAGGCGGCGAGATAATCTTGTTGACATCTTGCATCAAGTTTTTCAACAGACGACGATAATCTCCGCCTACCAGAGGATGGATGATATCAGCGAGGATCCTGACGCTCGCATTCGTGAGAAGGTGCATACGAGAATGGTCAGAAAAGCTAGAAGCATTTTAGACCGCCTCGCTTCTGAATTCCTTAATCCATGTGTGGGATTTAGTGTTTTACTATTGTAAACAATTTTTATGATGATTTTTTTTTGTTGCTACCGCTGATGTATAAATTTTCTCAAGTATGAATGGAAAAATTTCCTTTTCTTTTATACCACTGCTCATAGGTGTCTCATTTTAAATAGTAGCTACTCGTATACAGAATGCCGGGGACCCGTGTTATATGTGCAAGGCACGTGAGGCGCCGCCTTAGAGCGTTTAACCCTTGGAGCTGGCGCCCTCGTGTAAGGCACGTGAGGCGCTGCCTCATTACTGAAGAAGTTTTTTCACCTTCCTTCTCTATTCTATATGGGCCAACTATTTCGTTCCCGATGCCCCCCTTTTTCCAGCCTTAGGAATAGCTCCACCATGCATGACGTTTTTTGTGCATAGCTTTGAATGTGTCTCTTTATAACCCGAGGCTGCATCTTCCTTCTTCTCTTCAAAGAGAAACCCATCTTTCATTAACAGAACTTAAACAAACCATGAGCTATGGCCTGAAATTGCCATCACGCTTGTCGGCAATCGTGGGAGGTACCTATCGAGGAAATGATTCCTCGCTTTGCTGCGCGGCTCGTAGATCCCTTTCTCACCGACGCTCAATGTGGCGCGGTAATGTATGAGCTCCTGGCTCGTAGGGGCTCTCCTCTTCCTATGGGCTCCATTTGGCTCCGGATGATCTTTCTATCCGTGCTCGCCGACATCCCCCCTCATCTGACAAAGATAACTCCGGCGATCCTCGATGCGGCGGAGGACAAGATAGAGTGTTTTCACAAGGCGCGCTTGATTATCCAGTCTTTGAGGGACCGATCAGTGCATTTACTGAGTCAGATAAGAGCCCGGCAGGCCATCATGTCTGCTTTTGCTGATGAGCACGGTGCTAATTGGTGGGGAGCAACTCCTCGCGAAGACCGTTGCTTCGACATGGTGGAGAAGGCAGAGAGGGAACCAGAGAACTTTATTTATTGTTTTGTTAACCCTTGTATCTCTGATACCATATTTGGTGATCTTTTCCCTGTAGAGTAGTGTATTTCTCTTATTATTGACTGTTGAATGCTTTCTATTGAATCTTTCTGTTCGTCATGCATTCGTACGTGCATCCCACCTGTGTTCATGAGCTTTACACTTTACCCTTAGGAATTTTTGCCAAGTGCGAGCGCCATTGTAATGTCGTACATAAATCAGCATGTTTTGGACACCATTTCCATTTAAGCAGGCACACAGTCGTGAATGCATCCTTACTGCCTTGCACAGTACATGGTTTGTGTATGTTTTGGATTGAGTATTGTCGTCGAGTGGAGGCTTGCCTACATGGTCTTGAGCGCATATGTCTTCCTTTTGAGCTCTTGACTGCAGAGACGAGCCTGTGGGGGTTGATCGAACGGTGCGCCGCTAACCAAGGCTATTTGTGGGTACGAAATTTAGAGAGTGCTTCAAAAAGCTATCACGGAGGTGGTAGCTCTTGATAAAACCGTTATCTTTACCCGCGGGATGGTTGAAGCTCATAAACTTGCTGAAAAGGAGTTTAAGAGTCGGCTCGCCTCGTATCAGGCTCAACAGTCTCAAGTGGAGACCCATTTTGTAGCAATAACAAAGCTTGAAGCCGAGGCCCAGCGGAAGAATGATGAATTGACGAACTTATTGCACCATCCGCCGGCTTGAAGATATATTTTTTATATTCTCCTTTTTTGTATTTACTCCTAAATGAGAGTATCTTTTGATTCTTTTATGAAATGTATCTTTTACTCACTTGGATTCATGAATAAAAGACATATTTTACTTCATATTAGCGCGTCTCTTTTAGTAAATGCGTTTTGTAGATAATCTATCTTGATCTCCTTGCAGGGCAGCGACGGCTTAGGAAACAAGTTCAGGTCTGCCGCCTAAGACTTTTCAACTTCATGAGCCGTGAGGGTCTCATAAAGATTTTTCTCCCTACGAGTCGAGAGGATCTCGTAGGTGTACTTTCTCCTTAGGAATCGTAAGGATTTCTAAGTGTGTGTTTTCTCTTGAAAGTCGTAAGGATCTCACAAGAGAATTTTTCCCCCCTTACAAGTCGAGAGGACTTTTAAATGGTTGTTTCCCTCCTTGTCGAGATTCAACTTTGGAGAGCGTGGCCCGTGAATAGTATGCAATGACCCATCTTGGACTGACTTGCAGGGCCCCAGTGCTTAGGAAACAGGTCCTTATCTCCATTGCCTAAGGCCTTCCCCTATGAGTCGAGACGAATCGAGGGATTATTGGTTGACTTGTTTTCGAGACGGAGCATTGTTCCGGCAGGGAGGACGTTGGTTGAATTGTTTCCGAAACGGAGCGTTGTTCCGGCGGGGAGTGTATGTCTACGGTAGCACCCCGGCCGTCTGTCCGAGGCCAAAATGCGGAAACAAAAACTTTTCTTTAACTAGAAACCGGTGCTATCGTATACTTTTTCCCGGATCGAACCATTAACCTACCACTAGCTAACTGGAGAAAGGGTAGAGAGGGCTATACTGAGCAATCCGCATCCTTCGGTCTTCGGCCACCATCCCAAGCTCCTCGCGGCATCTCCGGTCTCGATCTCCTCGTCGGAAAGTGCACCACATCGAGAAGTCTTTTTATAGGCTCCCGCTTCGTCCGAAGCAACTCGGGCACGAAGTGTGCTAGCCGACGTGTCCAAGGTGTTATAGAGAATGTTTATGATCACTTTGTCTCTTGCATCCATGGCTTGGATGGAGGTTGAAGGTGTTGCCATTGGAGGAAGATAATGAGCTAGAAGAAGAAGAAGGAGCTTTTTTTTTCCTTTTGTTGTTCTTCTGATGAAAAGAGAGTGTGAATCAAAAATACAGAACCAAACTATATGTCATGGCAGCCCCCCTCTCTCTCTCTTCATCAAATCAAGACACAAAACAATCACTAATGTGACATATTTTCACAAAAAAGAGACCATGAGTCATATATATGTCCATGTCACATTAATGCATCTCATGATGAATTCTAGCTCATTATTTCCACCATCCAAACATTAATCCAAATGTTTGGTCCAACCAAAAAATCCGGCAACATCTAAAGTAAACTCGTGACGGATCACAAGGATACCCCTCATCTATATATACATACCTGCATCCGCATTCCGACTGAATGCGAATGCGATGAGACTAAAGTAATCCAACAAATCTAATACTAGAATCTGGCTTAAACCAAAGCCCACTAGTATGATCCGTCCGATCATGATCCGTGCAATACCGCACGTATAAGATCGAACCCTGTCATATATCATACGGCCTCTACAACGTTTCGCCCGAAACTTGAGAAACTGTTTATGGGGGACTCTAAAGACTCGTCAATACTTTGGCTGTGGATTTAACCACTAGTACGTCAGTGGTACTAGCTGTACGTAACGGGCTACCAGGTATTGACCAAAAGAGAGGTCGATGAGCGAACTCATCCTGACACCCTACTGAGCCTGTCGGTGCAATATCCGTACAGTCCGGTCCGTTCGTCTATGAGCATCGCATGGCGGGCCTAGGGGGTTGGTAAAAGTCAGACCCCCAAAAGCGGTACACGTCGTGTCGGAGTGTAGCCCAGAACACCCTGAGATAATATTGGAATACCTACCAGTAAATCTCCTGCCTTGGCCAAGGACTTCGTGTAATGGCTCTCCTAGACATAGCGCGACCTCATCCCCAATACCGGGAGAGACGAACCCCTGCCGATCCGCTCACTGCCTCCATGTGGCTCGGGACTGTACCCAACTAAAACCTGTTTGCATGACTCTTTTGAGCCGTGGTAGGGTAGGAATCAAAGTACAATGGGAACTCACACGAGACAAATGACGATCTCAGGTCGATGAACTAACCTGTACACATGTCACCAGGGAACTGCTATCTAACGCTAGGTATAATACCAACTAGCATGTTCCCGGCGAGTCCTGTCCGGTGTACTCATAACCCAATGAGCACCTGTATACGTCTTAGGTGAACCAACTGACACCAATGGCTTGTGAGACCGGCCACCGCCCCTCGTCGGGGTCTCGATTGTATACACTAGTCTACTCAGGAGTATCGATGTCCTGTCTCGAAAACTCCCACGACTAGGGACCTTTTAAGGATGTGCTTATGGACCCCAGCTCCCACGTATATGATCGACATCATACTGCTGGTCGTCAAGCAAGAATCCTAAGGGCTCTGTCAGCGTGCAATAGTGACTTGTAAGGTCACCTAAAGCTGTACACGATGATAAAGATAAACCAGATAGCATACTATCATCTCGAGTAAGACTGTCCTACCGGCATAGGTCCTCCCTCAATCATTGCAATCACATGCCTGTGATCCAATAATTGACTCTGAGGGCACTATATCCAACAGGGAGGTTGTTAGTTGACTTGTTTCCGAGAAGGAGCGTTGTTCCGGCGGGAAGGTCTTTAGTTGACTTGTTTCCGAGACAGAGCGTTGTTCCGGCAAGGAGGTCATTGGTTGACTTGTTTCCGAGATGGATCATTGTTCCGGTGGGGAGGTCATTGGTTGACCTTTTTCCGAGACGGAGCGTTGTTCCCGCGGGGAGGTCATTGGCTGACTTGTTTCTGAGACGGAGCGTTGTTCCGGCGAGGAGGTCATTGGTTGACTTGTTTCCGAGACGGAGCGTTGTTCCGGCGGGGAGGTTATTGGTTGACTTGTTTCCAGATCAAAGCGTTGTTCCGACGGGGAGTTCATTGGTTGACTTGTTTCTGAGACGGAGCGTTGTTCTGACGGGGAGGTCATTGGTTGACTTGTTTCCGAGACGGAGCGTTGTTCCGGCGGGGAGGTCATTGGCTGACTTGTTTCCGAGACGGAGCGTTGTTCCGGCGGGGAGGTCATTAGTTGACTTGTTTCCAAGTCAAAGCATTGTTCCGACGAGGAGGTCATTGGATGACTTGTTTCCGAGACGGAGCGTTGTTCCGGTGGGAAGGTCATTGGTCGACTTGCTCTGCTTTCTGCGGTGTCGGGAAGGAACGCCGCTTTGATCTTCTGGGATGCAGATGCTGTCGTCGAGATCTGAATCTCTCTTTGACAGAGTCTATTGAGAGATGTGGTTCCCTTTACGTTTATGCCCATGGATTGTATATAGGGGTCAGTGTGGACTCGCCTGTAGGGCAAAAGTTTCATTCTTTCATTTTTTTTATTTCCTTCCGCGATACTCTATCATTTCAGCATTTTATATCGTGAAAGTCGCGATTGCCCAATCATTTCGGCTATTTTTCTTTTTACTCGCTGCTTTTTATTGCGAGTTGCCTAATCATTTCGGCTATTTTTGTATGCATATATTTTACTTCTTGATTTTGCTGCAAGTTGCCCTATCATTTCAGCTATTTTTCTTTTTACTCGCTGCTTTTTATTGATAGTTGCCCAATAATTTCGGCTATTTTGTATGCATATATTTTACTTGTTGATTTTGTTGCAAGTTGCCCTATCATTTCGGCTATTTCATATGCATTTATGGCTCGCTGACTTTTTGCTGCGAGTATGGAACTTGGGATCTGACACCAATCTTAGCATCAGCATCGCTGCGACTGGAATATTGCCAGGAGCGAATCATCATTTGCCGTGAAAGGACTTGGAATTTGATACTGATTTAGGCATCGGCATCGCTACCACTGGGACATCACCAGGAGCGAATCATCATTTGCCTTCGTCGATTCGAACAATGGTGGCTTAGCAAACAGGGTTAGGATTCCGTCAACTAAGACTTTGATTTTATGAGTCGTAAGGGTCTCATAAATGTATTTCTCCCTACGAGTCGTGAGTATCTCGTAGGTGTAATTTCTCCTTAGGGGTCATGAGGACTCTTAAGTGTGTTTTCTCTTGAGAGTCATAAGGCTCTCACAAGAGCATTTTCTCCTTGCAAGTTGACAGGACTTACAAATGTTGTTCACCAGATAGGGGAATCTTACACCATTGGTGGAACCAGGCGAGGGAAACGTTTATTTGTGCCCGTGAATTGTATACAAGGGTCAATATTGAACCGCTTGTAGGGCAAATTGGGGGATGTGATGGCTTAAGAACAGGTTCAGATCCCTATAGCTTAAGGCTTTTAAATCCTATGAGCCGTGAAGGTCTCATAAGGGGGATTCTCCTTACAAGTCGTGAGGATCTCGTAAGTGTAGTTTCTCCTTAGGAATCGAGGGGATCCCTAAGTGTGTTGCTCCCTTGTGAGTCGTAAGGATCTCACGCGGGTATTTTCTCCTCACAGGGTCGAGAGGACCTTGCAAGTGTCTTTATTTTAACGAGATTGCGCCCTCACAAACTCACCGGCAGCCGTGCTGTTTTTACTCACGGAGCCCTTCCGGGTTTCCATCCGTGCCCATTTCGCTTATGAAGGTACCTTTTTTTTGGGCGCGTTAACCTAAGGATGCTGCGGTTCGTAGTAGTTTAAGGACGTTACGGTCCGTAGTTAGTTTAGGGATGTTTCGGTCCGTTGTTAGTTTAGGAACGTTTCGGTCCGTTGTTAGTTTAGGGACGTTTCGGTCCGCTGTTAGTTTCAGGACATTGCGGTCCGCTATTAGTTTCAGGACATTGCAGTCTATCGTTAGTTTAGGGACGTTTCGGTTCGTTGTAGTTTTCTGCGGTGAAGTTTTTCCGTATATCACTTACAGAGTTTGGTACTCAGGAAGACAGCGAGCGGACACAAGCGTCGTCATCTATCATTAACCTGGGCTGTGACTCGTCAGGTGTAGTATTTCTTAAAGAATCGACCGTTTATTGGCCGGAAGGGTCTTTCGCCATGCATATCCATGAGCAAGTTAGCCCCTCCTTGGTAGACTTTTTTTATGATGTATGGGCCCTCATAGTTTGGCTTGAATTTCCCCCGTTTTGCACGATTAGGGATTATAGGTCTCTTGACCATTAGCATGAGTTCGCCTTGGTGGAATATTCTCGGCCTAGTTAATCTTTCGTATGAGCATGTCATCTTTGCTTTGTAAGCCTCCAAGTTTTGTTGTGCCATGAGACGAGTTTCATCGAGGGCGTCGAGCTCCTCAAGCTGAAGATGAACATTTTCTTCGTCTGTTAGCTCGTAATGAACCACCATTCATAGAGAGGATGGCTCTATCTCGAGGTGGAGTACCTCTTCTGTGCCGAATACCAATGCGAATGGCGTTGTATTTGTAGCCGTTTTGAACAAGGTCCGATAAGCCCAGAGAGCTTCCTGCATTCTCTCGTGCCAGTCCTTTTTATTTTTGGACACCATCTTCTTTATGATCTTCGTCAAGGTCTTGTTGAAAGCCTCAGCTACACCGTTAGCTCGGGGATTATAGACCGAAGAGTATCTCCAGTCTATGTTATGCTACTGTGCAAAGCGGCTGATTCTGTGACTTCTATAGGCCGGCCCGTTATCGGAGATAATTCACCGCAGAGTGCCGAACCGATAGATGGCGTGTGTCTTGAAAAAATGGAGAATATTCTCCGTCTTCACTTCTCTTAGCCGTACTGTTTCTTCCCACTTAGAGAAATAATCAGTTGTTGCCAATATGAACCGATGTCTTTTGGACGACGCTAGTTCGACGGGCCCAATTATATCGGTTCCCCACATTTCAAACGGCCAGCTAGCCACTGTTGGGTGTAGCGGGTTTGGATGCTGGTGGATGAAGTCTCCATGAATTTGGCACGAGTGGCACTGCTTCGCGTATTCGAGGCAGTCCTGAATTATCGTGGGCCAATAGTAACCCATTCTTTTAATCTTCAGCTTCATCTTTGGCCCGGCTTGATGAGAACCGTAGAGTCCATCATGAGTTTCTTGGACGACTCTCTTTGCTTCTTCCGGTCCCAGGCATCTCAGCCACAGAGAGTCGAACGATCTCTTATACAGAGTATCATTGACAAAGGGGAAAGACAGAGCTCGTTTCATGAGCTGATGTCTTGAGGATGCGTTTTCCGGTGTTTGACAGGATTTAAAGTAGTTTATAAAGACTTCTCTCCAATTCTTAGCCCTTTCTTGGTCCTCTATTTGTAGGGCTGTTTGCTTGGTCACTTCCTTTTCTTCAAACGACTCCGGAGATATTTCTGCTGGTGCAAGAACCCGACGGCTTTGTACAATGATCCTTACGTCATCGAGGTTTTCATCAGCCAGTTCTTTAGCGAGTTTGGATAATGCGTCCGCTTTACTATTTTCTGTACGTGGTATGCTTTCCAGGACGTAGAAGGGAATTTAAGTTAGTAACTGCTGCACTTTTTTGCCATATCTGATCAGTTCCGGTTTGCACGTCTGATAGTCACTATTTACTTGGCTAACGACGAGCTGGGAGTCTCCGTATATGAGGAGGTTTTCGATTCCCATGTCGACAGCGATCTCAAGACCTGCTATCAAAGCCTCATATTCTGCTTCATTGTTTGTCCTTGGCTCTGTTATGGGAAAGGTAAAGCGCATTATCCCTCCTTGTGGAGTTATGAAGATGAGGCTTACCTCAGATTTGATTATGGGGGAGCTGTGCTTTCGCTTCTTCATGGAAGATGTCCCATCGAAGTAGAGTTCCCATCGGGTATCACTCTCTCCTCTCTCCCCATTGATCGTGTCAAACGCGTGCTCTTCTGGCAATTCGTAATTTAGGGGCGAATCGGCAGGTATCGGATGCTCAGCGAGGAAGTCGGCGATGGCCTGGCTTTTCGCTGCCTTGAGAGATCGGTATGTTATCGAGAATTCCATTAAGAGTAGGGCCCATTTAGCGAGCCGTCCCGTTAGTATGGCTCTTGACATCAAATATTTGAGAGGATCCACTCTTGATATGAGATGGATCTCATGCGCCAAAGCATAATGCCGAAGATTTGTTATCGTAAAGATTAACGCCAGGCAGTGTTTTTCAATAGGGGAGTAGTTGTTTTTTGCCCCCAGGAGAATTCGACTCAAATAGTAGAGGGCTCTCTCTTTTTTTTTGGTCGTTCTCTTTTGCCCATAGCGCACCTAAAGAACCTTCAAGAGCTATTGTCTACAGGATGAGGGGCTTTCCCTTGATCAGAGCGGTCAGCACTGACGGGCTCTGCAGGTATTGCTTGATTTCGTCCAGCTCACTTTAGCATTTATGATTCCAGACGAACGGGGTCCCCTTTTTCATTAAATGGTTATAGGGACGACACTTGCCGGAGAGGTTGACTTGGATTTTGACACCTGTTTAGGCATCGGTATCGCTACAACTGGGATATTACCAGGAGCGACTCATCATTTTCTCCTGTCGATTTGGACAAAGGTGGCTTAGTAGACAGGGTTAGGATACTGTCGACTAAGAATTTTGACTTTACGAGCCGTAAGGGTCTCATAAAGGTATTTCTCCCTACGAGTCGAGAGGATATCGTAGGTGTATGTTCTCCTTAGAAGTCGTAATGATTTCTAAGTGGTGTTTTCTCTTAAAAGTCATAAGGATCTCATAAGAGTGTTTTCTCCTTATAAGTCGAGAGGACCTACAAGTGTTATTCACTATATGGGGACATTTCTTGCCATTTGTAGAACTTAGCAAAGAAATATTTATTCGTGCCCATAGATTGTATACAAGGGTCAATATGGACCGCCTGTAGGGCAATTTAAGAGATATGACGTCTTAAGAACAGGTCTAGATTCCTGTAACTTAAGGCTTTTGAATCCTATGAGCTGTGAGGGTCTGATAGGGGGATTCTCCTCATGAGTCGTGAGGATCTCGTAAGTGTATTTAACGAGGTTGTTCCCTTCTGGGTTTTCACAAACTCGCCGGTAGCCCTGCTGTTTTTACTCACGGTGCCCTTTCGGGTTTTCATCCGTGCCCATTTTGCTTGTGGACATACCGTTTTTTTTGTTTTTTTTAGCGGGGCATTCCGCTAGATTGTAGGACCTGTTTGTAGGCCCCTTAATATACTTCCTTTCTTTCGAGAAGAAAGGACCATCCCACATAGAGATTCTTCCTCCAGTGAGGAATATTGCCCCTGTGTATATCTCGGGGGGAACGAGTACCCACGTCGTCACTATTTTGGTGACAGCTTGCTTCAGAGCCGCTTATTTTTGTTGAGCGTAGTCTACAAACGCCATCTTGCCGCCGCTTTTCACTCGTCATCATCGGATGAGAAGAGTCTTGACCCATTTGATCCAATCGAGCCATTTTATCCATGAGTTCTTAGAAGATCGTCGGCTTGAAGAGGGCTATATACGGGAACTCCTTTGAATTTGGGTCAAGGGTGGCTATGAGCATTCTCATGGCTGCAACTTCATCGATACCTTGGTCGTATTTGACCAGAGATTTCGCCATTGGGTAACATATTGAGCCCAAGTCTCATTCGGTCTAACCCTTTCGTTGACCAGCTCCGTCACGGCAGAATATTCGTTCTCATTAGCAAATCCCTAACAGAAGAGCATATCCATTTCGTCGTAGCTCTTCACGAAATCATTTGGGAGTTCTGCATACCATTCGAAGGCGATGCCCGCCAGACCGCTGACGAACTGTCGGAGGAGTAGTATGTCATTTCCTCCGGAATTGCCGCACATGGATTTAAATCACGCAATGTGCTGGCGAGGATTCCCAGTTCCTTTGTGCATGTGGAACGTTGGAAGTGTGTACTCTGGCGGGTACTGTATTTGATCGTGTCATGTCGGATACGGTCGACCAGTCTTGATTGATCTATTTGCGGCTTCACTAGCGTAGTGAGTTTTGATTTGCTGAGCGACATATTCATTCATCTTTGCTTTTGGAATCATTTCCTCTTCGGCCATTAATGAGACTCGTAGAGGATTTGAAATGTCACCCTTGTCTTTAAGAGCGACTACCGGCAGTTCATTCACTTGTGGTTCCGATTGAGCCATCATTCCAGCCATATTCTGAATCAGAAGGGCCATATGGTTCATTTTAGTGGACATTTATGCCGCTTCTTCATCTCTCTTTTTCATAACGTGCTTTAGGAAAACAATATCCGACTTCTTCTCTATTCTTTCTTCGGGTGCGTCCTCGGGATTTTCCTTAGGCGATGGATTACCGTTTGCTGCCGCCTGAGCGAGTATCTTCTGCAGCTTTTCACGTTGTAGTTGAACCTTTGTCAGGGACCAAGTTTGAGGTCGGTGACTAGTAGAAGCTTGAACTTCGTCTTTGGATTTCACCATATGGATTGTATTAACTGTTATGCCCCCAGGCTTGGGGTGTTTGGAGTTTTGTCCTTTGGAGTTTGCTTCGGGCACTTGAGCTTTTATTAGGCCACTCTTTTTTGTGAAAAGCCGCTTTGGTTTTGGGAAGAACCGCTGTATCAGGATTCGTCTTGGGATGAATCCCCTTTGTATTTGAAAGAGGATTTGTCAGAATTTGGCTGACGTCTAGGGAAAGAGCCGCGGTTGACGACAGAGACCTTCATCTACTTCCACACCTTATATATAGATGAGGAAAGCTGTTTTAGGGAGTGAACTGGTTTCTGCTCTCGTGGGATCTCCATGGGATGCGGAGATTTCTTCAATATTGCGGTAGGATAATTTTGTCTGACCCTTCACAACAGTTTGAAGCTGTTCCCGGTTCGAACAACAATATTCACCACTGGGGTTGAAACAGGACTATGCGGAGAACAGCCCCCAGCTCATTTTATTTGATGCCAATATCGACGTCGACCGTTTCTTACGGCCGGAATTTGATTAGCCTCAGGATTTTTCCGAGCCTGCCCCCTATTTCCTTTGAGAACTTGAATATTCTGCCCCCAGCATCGACCTTGGTCCTTGGCAGGTGCAGTTGTTTGAGGACTGATTCCGTCGGCAAAGCTGCTGCTTGGAGAGCCAGCCTGTGGAAGACAGACTTCCTCTGGGCTTCATTCATCGGCGTTGAGGCACCGAGGGTGAGAGGTGGGAGTATCGACCCAAAGAGAAGCCAGTTGATTTCTTGAAGAGCCGGATTGCAGAGATTTGAGGCTGCAAGTGACCCATACTTGACTCCGCCAGATGTGACAGAGCTTGAGTTGGGGTGAGTGAAAGCAAACGCCATTCTCGGAAAAGACGAAATGCCTGATTCACTATCCCATCACCTAAAGGGCAACCACAAACATATATACCGTGATTATTTGATCGCGGAAAAACACGACATACGAAGTGTAGAGTGGAAAGAGGAAAAGGTCCCACCGGGCGTGCCAGAATCTGTTTACCACCGAAAATCGGGAAGACAAACGTCTTGCCTGAATTTGGGGGTAGATACTATTTGGATTTATCCGTCCACCTCTCCGAAGATGCCAAGTTGATTTATGGCACCGTATATCGGAGGTTTGGACGGATGCAGCCGTTGTAGAGGACTTCATCAGATTCCCCCTCGTTTGCGAAGGGTTTTTGATTGTGGGGACGCTCTTCCCTGCAGGCGCAAGCCTCTGCAGTTAATTATGTTACCGCATAGCGATAACCACTTTCTCCTGCACCAGAAGGTCACTTCGTGTCGTGTATGTTTGTTTTCTTTTTGGTCGCCCGTGGATTGTATACGGAGACTAATTTGTGTTGTCGCCCGTAGGGCGGGGATAAGTCCAAATCCGTATTTTCTTATATTTGGGTTTGGTTGATTTAAGGATCGTTAATCTCGTTTGAGATTAAGATCAAACTTAAATGTTTGTTAAGGATGCGTTAGTCTAGTGTTTAGACTAAGATCTACTTAACAAGGTTTTAGAATCAATTAGATCCAAATAAAAAGCATTTGGGCTCTATTATTTTAGTTTAAGGACGTTGCGGTCCGTTAATAGTTTAGAGGCGTTGCGGTCCATTGGCTAGTTTAAGGACATTAAGGTCCATAGTTAGTTTAAGGATATTACGGTCCATTGGATTGTTGGTTGTCGGGACCCGCCGCCTCTCTGAAGACGTTGAAAAATTACAACGACATATATCAGAAGTATGGAGAGATATACCCTTGAATCAATGCCGGTTGAGGGATCTATTGTCGGGTTTGGTACGAAGACCAATTAGAGAAATTGTAAGCGCATGGGCTTGGTTGGTCTGAATTAGGGATTTGTGGTCAACTTGGGCTCAGTCCACTCAGTTTTGAACAAAGTGTTGAACACTTGTTTGGGCTCGGTCCATTTTTATGTTCAACAATGCTAAGCATTGATATGGGCTCTGACTCTCACACTATTTCTTTGTGTTTTTTTTTCTGTGATAGAGTGTTACACACTCTTTGTGGCTTTGGGCTCTATAGGCAGAGCGCTTTATATTAGACAGCGCCCACATGGGGGGCATGTGGGGCGCTTTGCGCTGGGCTCCAACCAATGAGTGTAGAGCACTCTTTATTTCGGCAGCGCCCACGTGAGGGGTACATGGGGCGCTTGGCGCTGGATGCCAACCAATAAGTGCAGAGTGCTCTTTATTTTAGCAGCGCCCATGTGAGGGGCACGTGGGACGCTTGGCGTTGGTGCCAACCAATGAGTGCAGAGCACTCTTTATTTTAGCAGCGTCCACGCGAGGGACACGTGAGGCGCTTGGCGCTATTTCTTTCTTTATGCATTTTTCTGAAGAGTTGAATTCTTTGTTCTCCCCTGGATCTTCAATCCCCGAGAACAAATTCATCCCTACGAGAATTAAATTCTCATTTGTGGGAAACTTGTCTCATGGATCTCAGATCCAGGGAAAGAACTATGTTCTCTTATAAGGGTTAAACCCTCAGGTATGCCGATGAAATACTATGATCTCTATTTAGCTTGAAGAAAGTTCTTCTTCTTTCTTCTCTCTTCAAGCTCTTTTTGCTTACTCTTCTTTTTGAACTTGAAGCTTATGGGGGGCTCTTCTCTCTAAGACTTGAAGTCTTGGGTCTTTTATATAGTGGAGGCACATTTGTTGATTCAGTTAAGGAAATCTCTTATTGAGAGATTTCTTAATTGATTTGGGGAATTTATCCACCGTTGGATTTTTGATCCAAGGACTTCTGTTTTACAGAAGACATTTTTCTTGTTTTTTTAACAAGATTGGAAAATATTTTCCTATACAGAGCTTATTCTGTAGCTTGGTGACTTTTAATCACCATTGGATCTTTGATCTAACGGTGCTCTGATTTACAGAGCACAATCTTTCTTGTTTAGAAAGATTGGGAAAATATTTTCCCATACAGAGCTTATTCTGTATCTTGGTGATTTTTAATTACCATTGGACCTTTGATCCAATGGTGTTCTGATTTACAGAGCACAATCTTTCTTGTTTAGAAAGATTTGAGGAGTATTTCCTCAATCAGAATTTAATTCTATAATTTGATGATTTATCATCTTCGTTGGATTTTTTATCCAAGGGTGGAGAACTTTTTGTTCTGGTGCCGGCGCTCTCGTGCTTTGCACGTGAGGCGCCGCCTCAGAGTTTTTAACTCTTGACGTTGCCTCAGAGTTTTTAACTCTGGGCGCTGGCGCTCTCGTGCTTTGCACGTGAGGTGCTGCCTCGGTTCAAATTTTGAACAGAGCCTTGCTCTCTTATTGGGGTGAAATAACAACCTAGAGACAATCTCGACATTCGTCGCAATATTACAGACGCAAAGCCAACAAACGAAGCAAAGGAAGATCGCTAGCTTTAGGGTCTTGACGACAACTCAAATGAGACCTGAAAGACTGTCGGAGATCATCCCACACCAGCGCGGAGTGGTCATGACTCATCGGGGCTCCCAAACTGAGCCAAACCTCAACTAAGAAGCGACATGGAATATCCCTAACGCTTGCTCTTCCGACGGTAATATCACCTGAGAGATTACTTGAAGACGTCTTGTCCAGCCTCCGAAGGGATCAGAGACACGACATTCGTGGAGCTACTCGAATAGAAAGATTGCATATCGGGGAATATATTGGCCTACGCGACGGTACGATGGACAAAAATCCCAGTACCACAGACCCTAACGGACTTCTATCAGCAGAGGTTAACTAAGACGTTAGGACATTCTTGCGAGAACTTCTCGATTCGTCTCGACTCGTAGGGAAAACAATGTTCCTGCGAGAACTTCTCGACTCGTCTCGACTCGTAGGGAAAATCCTTAGGCAACGGGGATCTGAACCTGTTTCCTAAGCACTGGGGCCCTGCAAGTAGGTCCAAGATGGACTATTGTATACTATCCATGGGCCACACTCTCCAAAATCGAATATCGACAAGGAGGGAAAAAACCACTTACGAGTCCTCTCGACTTGTAAGGTGGAAAATTCTCTTGTGAGATCCTTACGACTCTCAAGAGAAAACACACTTAGGAATTCTCACGACTCCTAAGGAGAAAATACACCTACGGGATCCTCTCGACTCGTAGGGATAAAAGTCTTTATGAGACCCTCACGGCTCATAAAGTTGAAAAGTTTTAGGCAGCAGATCTAAACCTGTTTCCTAAGCCATCGCTGCCCTGCAAGGAGGTCCAAGACGGACTATTGTATACTATCCATGGGCCATACTCTCCAAAGTCGAATATCGACAAGGAGGGAAAAACCACTTACGAGTTCTTTCGACTTGTAAGGGGAAAAATTCTCTTGTGAGATCCTTACGAATCTCAAGAGAAAATGCACTTGGGAGTCCTCACGACTCCTAAGGAGAAAATACACCTACGGGATCCTCTCGACATGTAGAGAGAAAAGTCTTTATGAGACCTTAACGGCTCATAAAGTGGAAAAGTCTTTGGCGGCAGATCCAAACCAGTTTCCTAAGCCATCGCTGCTCTACAAGGAGGTTAAGATAGACTATCTGCGGGCCACATTTGCCAAAACCACATTCGCCAATGAAATAAAGAAGGTACTTACGGGTCCACACGATTCGTAAGGAAAAATACCCGAGTGAGATCCTTACGACACACGGAGGCGACGAACACTTAGAAATCCTCCCGATTTCTTGGGAGAAAATACACCTATGAGATCCTCACGACTCGCAGGGAAAATAATGTCCTTGCAGGAACTTCTCGATTCGTCTCGACTCGCAGGGAAACTAATGTCCTTGCGGGAACTTCTCGATTCATCTCGACTCACAGGGAAAATAATGTCCTTGCGGGAACTTCTCGATTCGTCTCGACTCGTAAGGAAAATAATATCCTTACGAGAACTTCTCGATTCGTCT
This sequence comes from Agapanthus africanus, assembly GCA_030015575.1. Lineage (NCBI taxonomy): Eukaryota > Viridiplantae > Streptophyta > Magnoliopsida > Asparagales > Amaryllidaceae > Agapanthus > Agapanthus africanus. Next base: position 832,171,781 of record JASDDO010000019.1, read on the forward strand.
CGACTCGCATGGAAAATAATGTCCTTGCGGGAACTTCTCGATTCGTCTCGACTCGTAAGGAAAATAATGTCCTTGCGAGAACTTCTCGATTCGTCTCGACTCGTAAGGAAAATAATGTCCTTGCGAGAACTTCTCGATTCGTCTCGACTCGCAAGGAAAATAATGTCCTTGTGGGAACTCCTCGACTCGTTTCGACTCGCAGGGAAAATAATGTTCTTGCGGGAACTTCTCGATTTGTCTCAACTCACAGGGAAAATAATATCCTTGCAGGAACTCCTCGACTCTTTTCGACTCACAGGGAAAATAATGTGTTGGAGATAGTGCCCTCAGAGTCAATTATTGGATCACAGGCACGTGATTGCAATGATTGAGGGAGGACCTATCCCGGTAGGACAGTCTTATTCAAGATGATAGTATGCTATCTGGTTTATCTTTATCATCGTGTACTGCTTTAGGTGACCTGACAGGTCGCTATTATACGTTGATAGAGCCCCTAGGATTCTTGCTTGACTGCCAGCAGTATGAGGGCGATCATATACGTGGGAGCTGGTGGTCTATAAGCACATCCTTAAATGGTCCCTAGTCGTGGGAGTTTTGAGACAGGGCATCGATACTCCAGAGTAGACTAGTGTATACAGTCGAGACCCCGACGAGGGGCGGTGTCCGGTCTCACAAGCCACTGGTGTCAGTTGGTTCACCTAAGATGTATATAGGTGCTCATTGGGTTATGAGTACACCGGACAGGACTCGCCGGGAACATGCTAGTTGGTATTATACCTGACGTCAGATGGCAGTTCCCTGGTGACATGTGTACAGGTTAGTTCATCGACCTGAGGATCGTCATTTGTCTCGTGTGAGTTCCCACTGTACTTTGATTACTACCCTACCACGCTCAAAGGAGACATGCAAACAGGTTTTAGTTGGGTACAGTCCCGAGCCACATGGAGGCAGTGAGCGGATCTTCAGGGGTTCGTCTCTCCCGGTATTGGGGGTGAGGTCGCGCTGTGTCTAGGAGAGCCATTACACAAAGTCCTTGGCCAAAGCAGGAGATTTACTGGTAGGTATTCCAGTAGTATCTCAGGATGTTCTGGGCTACACTCCGACACGATTTGTGCCGCTTTTGGGGGTCTGACTTTTACCAACCCCCTAGGCCCGCCATGCGATGCTCATAAATGAACGGACCGGACTGTACGGATATTGTCACTGATAGGCTCAGTAGGGTGTCAGGCTGAGTTCACTCACAGACGTCCCTTTTGGTCAATACCTGGTAGCCCGTTACGTATAGGCTAACACCTCTGACGTGCTAGTGGTTAAATCCACAACCAAGATGTTGACGAGTCTTTAGAGTCCCCCACAGATAGTTGCTCAAGTTTTCGGGCGAAACGCTGTAGAGGCCGTATGGAGATATGGCAGGGTTCGATCAGATACGTGCGGTATTGCACGGATCAGGATCGGACGGTTAATACTAGCGGGCTTTGGTTTAAGCCGAATCCTAGTATAGTACAGTGTAGATTTTGTCTCATTGCATTTGTATTCGGTCGGAATACAGATGCGGGTGTGTATGCACAGTATCGGGGTTTTCCTGTAATTTATTACGGGACCAGTTTTCTAGAGTTGCCAGTTTGCTTTCCGTTTCAGCCATATTTCTTTGTATCTTTCATTGGCTGAAGTTTGGTGGAGGAGGGCTTATTTGCATTTGTGCAAATAAGCATTAGTGAAGGGTGTTCTTTGCATATTGTTGGATCATGATGGTTGCACCATCCCTTGACCATTTGACTTCTTCTTTCATGATGGCTTGACTTTGTGATGAGATCATGAGGTTGGTGGAGTGTGGGTTTGTGTTTGTGATCATTTTCTTTCATGATATCATTTGATCTCTCTCTCTTGGATTGTTCTTGTGAGACTCTCATATTTTTGATAAAAGACACACTCTCCTCTCATTCTCTCCAAGCTTGGCCGGCCACATTGGATAGGGGCTGTCCAAATTTCTCATGTGGGATTTTTTGCTCTTTTGCTTTTGTAAAAATCCCACAAGTTCCATCTCCATTAGCTTGTATCATTCCTCCACCAAAAAGGCAACTCCATAACCCCAAATGAGACATGGTCTTCTATACGTATTCTACAGCAAACCTTGGACACGTCGGCTCGCCAACTTCGTGCCCGAGTTGCCTCGGTCCAGAGGCGGGAGCCCGTAAAAGAAGCCGGCGACGTGGTGCCCTTCCGGCGACTTGGTGGAGACCGGAGATTCCGCGGGGAGATCGGGACGACGACGAGAAGACCGAAGGACACGGATCGCTCGGTATATCTCTCTTCCCTTCTCTAGATAGCTAGGACTAGTTTAATGGCACGATCCAGGTTTATAGTGCGCGGTGGTGCTGGTTTGAAAAGTAAAAGTAAATCACCGCTTCCGCATTCCGGCGTCGGATTGACGGCCGGGACGCCGCCGTGCACTTACATAATGTCCTTGAGGGAACTTCTCGATTCTTCTCGACTCGCAGGGAAAATAATGTCCTTGCGAGAACTTCTCGACTCGTAAGGAAAATAATGTCCTTACGAGAACTCCTCGACTCATTTCGACTTGTAAGGAAAATAATGTCCTTACGAGAACTTTTCGACTCGTAAGGAAAATAATATCCTTACGAGAACTTCTCGACTAGTAAGGAAAATAATGTCCTTACGAGAACTTCTCGACCCGTCTCGACTCGAAAGGAAAATAATGTCCTAGCGAGAACTTCTCGACTCGTCTCGAATCGCAGGGAAAATAATGTCCTTGCGAGAACTTCTCGACTCGTCTCGACTCGTAGGGAAAATAATTTCCCTGTGAGAACTTCTCGATTCGTCTCGACTCGTAAGGAAAATAATGGCCTTGCTCGAACTTCTCGACTCGTCTCGACTCGCAGGGAAAATAATGTCCTTGCGAGAACTTCTCGACTCGTCTCGACTCGTAGGGAAAATAATGTCCTTGTAAGAACTTCTCGATTCGTCTCGACTCGTAAGGAAAATAATGACCTTGTGAGAACTTCTCGACTCATCTCGACTCGTAAGGAAAATAATGTCCTTGCGAGAACTTCTCGACTCGTAGAGAAAATAATGTCCTTGCAAGAACTTCTCGACTTTTCTTGACTCGTAGGGAAAATATTGTCCTTACGAGAACTTCTCGACTCGTCTCGACTCGCAGGGAAAATAATGTCCTTACGAGAACTTCTCGACTCGTAAGGAAAATAATGTCCTTATGAGAACTTCTCGACTCGTCTCGACTCGTAGGGAAAATAATGTCCCTGCAAGAACTTCTCAACTCGTCTTGACTCGCAGGGAAAATAATGTCCTTGCGAGAACTTCTCGACTCGTAAGGAAAATAACGTCCTTGCGAGAACTTCTCGACTCGTAAGGAAAATAATGTCCTTGCGAGAACTTCTCGACCCGTCTCGACTCGTAAGGAAAATAATGTCCTTGAGACTCATAGGGAGGAAAAAACCTTCTTGAGACCCTTATGGCTCATGAAGATGAAAAGAAAAAAGTCTAAGGCTACAAGACCCTAAACTTGTCTCCTAAGCCATCAATTCTCTGGTCACGCATTACTTTTCACTACGTCACCCATGTACATACTTATGTAGGGAAAGTAGTGGGGGAATTTGTTCCTGCCAAAATTTTCGGCCAAGAGCTATTTGTTCCCTTATAACCCTTAAAAAGGGAGAGATGAAAGAGGAAAAAATTCACGGCTGAACGTCACGTGTTAAACACGTGATCGCTTATATGCAAAGTATATAAGCGCTGAAAGAAAATAACTAAGGGGCAAACATTCCTCATGTGTAAAACACGTGAGCGCTCATATGCAAAGCATATGATCGCTGAACATAAATCACCAATGGCCAAACAGGCCTCACGTGAAAACACGTGAGCGCTCATATGCAAAGCATATGAGCGCTGAACATAAACAGGCTAAAACCTACAGCAGGGGTCACCTGTTAAACATGTGAGTTCTCTTGCCTCTCACATGCAAATCATGTGAGCGCTCCAATTTAAAATGCTCCCATTAAATTCTATGTGATAAAATTAAATCCTAGTTGGAAAATATTTTCCCTGATCTTTCTAATATGGAAAGATCTTTCTCTAACAGAGAATCCTGATTTAAAATCCGATGGTGATAAAATATCACTAATTAAATTATCTGATAGAATTAAATTCTATTTGGGAAATATTTTCCCGATCTTCCTCAAAGATCTTCTCTATTAAACAGAGGACCTTTGGATCAAAAATCCAACAGCGATTATCTGGTAGAATAAAATTCTATCATAGGAAAATATTTACCTAATCTTGTTAAACTAACAAGATATTCATTTAACAGAATTAAATTCAATATTCCTAATCTTGTTAAATTAACAAGATATTCATATGATAAGAATAAAATTCTAATCTTTTTAAAACTAACAAGATATTCATAATCTTGTTAAAAAAACAAGAAATCTCCTCTGTTAAACAGAGAGCCTTTAGATTAAAAATCCAACAGTGAAGAAAATCCACCGATTGATCTAAAAGATCATGGAATCAATCACGATCTCTCAATGAGGGATTCTCTTAACCAATTGATTCTTGTTCTTCTTGTATAAATAGGAGCAAGGAGAGGAGGAGACACACACAGGGGGGAGAGGGGAAGAAAAATAGAGAGAGAATTTAATTCTCTAAAAGGAGGGGAGAGACCCCCATAAGCTCCCACAAAACAAAAGAGAATTTAATTCTCAAACCAAGAGTTTAACTCTTCTCAAAGAACTTAGTTCTTCCTCTGGTTGAGGTCTGCAGAAGCAGATCTTCCCACAAGTTGAGAATTTAATTCTCATCGGGGAGATTCTGTTATGCAGATTCAAAACTTAGAGGAAAGAATTAAGTTCAAAGAATTTAATTCTTACAAAGTATATAGGAATTTAATTCCTCTGATAAAATTAGGGTTTAACCGGGTAAAAGAATTTAATTCTTATAAAACAAGAGACCTGAAATTCTCAAAACTCAGATCAGAATTTATATGCATATAAAAGAAAAGACTGGTCACGTGTTCCCACGTGAGCACCTCTGAGGAACAAAAAGGAAGGACTGAGATCAAATCACGTGTTCCCACATGCCCCCCAAACAGTTGCCTAACACTTACATGGAAAATGGGAAAATTCTAAAGACAGCGCTTACATTTTGAGCACCTCACGTGAGCATTATATGAGTTAAGTGCTTAGCACTTATAAAAGGAAGAGGGAATAAACCCAAAGAAGCAGTGCCCAACTCTGGGGCGCCTCACGTGTCCACATGTGATGGCCATAAGACATAAGTGTTTAACACTTGCATATATAGACGGGGATTGAACCCAAGGGCACAGTGCCATCTTTCATGTGCCTCACGTGCCACACGTAAGCACCCCAAATCTCATTGTTTAACTTAGCTATAGAGACTCACGTGAGAGCACATGAGCACCGAGCATATATTAGTGTTTAACACTATAAAAAGCCAACTTCAGCCCCAAATTGGCTAAGTCCTCCTGAGATTAAAACGTCTTGGATCTCCAAATAGACTAAGCCTCTATGCTCATGACTTCCCAAAATAATTGACCAGAATAATGTCCATCACATATCTCCTAAGTTTATCGTAGTCTTCCAAAAATGACTAACGGTTCTTATATGGTCCACCATCATCTCTCCCCTCAATCTAGAATTTGGTTCAAGGGTACATCTCTCCATACCTCTACTACATGTCGTTGTAATTCTTCAACGTCTTCAGAGAGGTCGAGGGTCCAAATAACCGACAACTCTTTGGTGCATTCCCAAACCGATGAGCACATCACAATAGACCGCGACGTCCTTAAACTATCTACGGACCGCAACGTCCTTAAACTAGCTATGGACCAAAACGTCCTTAAACTAACAACGGACCGTAATGTCCTTAAACTAGCTATGGAATAAAAACGTCCTTAAACTAAAACAATAGAGCCCAAATACTCTTTTGTTGGATTTGAATGATTCTAAATCCCGTTGGGTAGATCTTAGTCAAAAATTGGACTAACGTATCCTCAACAACCAGTTAAGTCGATCTTAATCTCAAACAAGATTAACGATTCTTAAATCAACCCAAACCCAAATCTAAAATATACGGATTTGGACTAATCCATGCCCTACGGGCGAAAACATAAATTAGTCTCCGTATACAATCCACGGGCAACCAAAAATAAAACAAACACATACGATGCAAAGTGACCTTCTGGAGCAGGAGAAAGTGGTTACCGTGATGCGGTAATGTAATTAACTGCAGGGGCTTGCGCCTGCAGGGAAGAGCGTCCCCACAATAAAAAAACCCTCGCAAACGAGGGGGAATCTGACGAAATTTGCTACAACGGCCGCATCCGTCCAAACCTCCGATACACGGTGCCATAAATCAACTTGGCATCTTCGGAAAGGTGGACGGATAAAACCAAATAGAATCTGCCCCCAAATTCAGGCAAGACGTTTGTCTTCCCGATTTTCAGCGGTAAACAGGCCTCAAAAATGTCGGAGCTACATACCAGCGCCTGGTCAACAGAATGTTCAAACCGCAGATCGAGAGGAATATAAAGGTTTATGTAGACGACATGCTCGTTAAATCGAACTCGTCAGACGAGCACGCCAATGATCTTGGCGAGACATTCGACATCCTCTGCAAGTACAAAATGAAGATGAATCCCACCAAGTGCACGTTCGGGGTCACCAGCGGGAAATTCCTCGGTTTCATGGTTACCCACCGAGGAATTGAGGCTAACCCGGAGAGGATCAGCGCCATCCTCAACATGGTCACGCCAAAGAGCAACGTGGAGATCATGCGACTTACGGGGAGAGTGGCTGCCTTTAGCGCTTCATGTAAAGGTCCGGGGAAAAGCGTCTCCCGTTCATCAGGGCCCTGAGGAAAATCCCAAAGTTTGAATGGTCGGAGGATTGACAGAATGCTTTCGAGCAACTCAAGGTGCACCTGGAAACTCCTCCACTACTCACCCGGCCTATCGAGGGAAACGAGCTGCTGCTGTACCTTGTGGTGTCCGATCAGGCTACCGGCTCGGTGCTCGTCTGAGAAGTCGAAGGAATACAAAAGCCCGTTTACTACGTGAGACATGCCTTTAAGGACGCTGAAACAAGGTATCCGGCCATAGAAAAGATCGTCTTGGCGCTTATCGTGGCCTCAAGGAAGCTACGACACTACTTCCAGGCACACACCATCCTCGTCCTCACCGAGCGTCCCCTAGGGGCTATTCTCGCCTCACCCGAGTTATCTGGTCGCCTGGAGAAATGGAGGTGGGAGTTATCTCAATTCGACATCAAATACCGCCCAAGGCAAGCTATCAAAGCACAAGTCCTGGCAGACTTTATTGTCGAATGCACTATCCCCAACAAGGAAGCAGTGTCGGCGCCGTCCCCGGGTCCCAACCCTCGATCGAAGAGGGGCCCAACTCCGTCCCCGATTGGGTCCTTTACGTCGATGGATCCTCTACCGAGGATGGGAGAGGTGTCGGCCTTTTCATTTGAGGCCCGAACGAGGCAGAGATGGAGTACTCTTTGAAGCTTGGGTTCAAAGCCTCAAACAACGCTGCAGAATATGAGGCCTTGCTAGCCGGGCTACGAATCGCCTCCGGGGTGGGGCTGAGGACGATCCGAATTCGCAGTGACTCCGCCCTGGTCATAGGCCTAGTGACCGGCAGTTTCGAGGCCCGGGAGCCTCTGACGGTAAAATATTTAGCCGAGGTAAAAAGACTACGAAAAGACTTCGACGAAGTTCTAGTGGAGCAGATTCCTCGACACCTAAACGCCCAGACCGATGCCTTGAGCAAGCTAGCCTCCTAGTATACGGCTAACAATAAGAGGAATATCCTCTTCAAAGTCTTGCTATGGCCCAGCGTGGAAGACAGAGAGGCAGCACTTCAAGTATACACTACTCAAGAGGAAGGTCGGGATTGGAGGAAACCCCTCGTAGAGTTCCTGAAGGAAGGTACACTCCCAGAAGATCGAGGGGAAGCACGCCGCCTTCGAGCCAAAGCTCGCCATTTCTTCTGGAGCAATGGAAACCTCTACAAGAAGTCTTTCACGCAACCTCTGCTTCGGTGCGTCAACCCCCCACGAAGGCGACTACGTTCTGTGTGAGATTCACGAAAGGATCGTTGGAGCACATCAAGGGGCCCGCACCTTAGTAAAGAAGACGCTACGCCAAGGATACTATTGGCCAACGATTCATCAAGACGCTCAGAAGCTCGTCAGAAGATGCAAAAGCTGTCAAATCCATGGCAGCACACCCCGTCTTCCAGCTACTAAGCTAATGGCCCTGGTCTCCCCCTGGCCATTTACCCAGTGGGGAATGGACATGGTAGGCCAACTCCCAACTGGCACGGGCGGGCACAAGTACATCCTTGTCGCAGTAGACTATTTTACGAAGTGGATCGAGACCGTCCCCATCAGATAAACGGATGCCGCCACGACCATCAAATTCTTGCAGAGCAACGTAATATCTCGGTTCGGGATCCCGAGGTGTATTGTTACCAACCATGGGATGAACATTGAAAACGACAAAGTCAAAGGATTCTGCAACGAGTACCACATACTAATGAAATTTGCCGCGGTAGCGCACCCTCAAATTAACGGGCGGGCCGAGGTTGCTAACCGAGACGTCATTCGAGGTCTTCGAACTTGTCTGGAAGGAAGGCAGGGCAGCTGGGTCAAGGAACTACCCCGGGTTTTATGGGCCCTATGCACATCGAAGAAAACGCCCACTGTAGAGACCCCCTTCAGCCTCTGCTACGGCACTGAGGCGATGGTCCTAGCTGAGATTGGACTGCCCAATTACAGAGTCGATCATTTCGATGACGAAGCAAACACTTCGGCGCTCCGGACTAATTTGGACATCTTGCTAGAGAAGCGGGACCGGGCACAGATCAAAACCGCCGCTTACCAACAACAAACTGCTCACTAATACAACGCACGACTCAAGCATCGCGCTTTCAAAACGGGAGATTTGGTCCTAAGGCGGAACGAATTCATAGACCAATGCAAACTGCAAAAGTTTTCCCCGAAGTGGGACGGCCCATTTCCCGTCTCCGAGGTATTGCCCGGCGGAGCCTATCGCTTACAAGACGCAAGGGGACGCAAGTTTCTGTGACCTTACAAAGCCAAAAAGCTCAAATTGTATAAGTGAATTCAAAATTTGTATTAGTGAATATATGTTTCTTCTTTGCCAAAGCGATGTAAATTTTTCTAAGTTTTCTCATTTAGAGGAAACTTCTTAAATATGTTTCCCCCTTCCTCGGTTCAAAAGTCACATGTTTCGTTTTATGAACATACTCAAACACGCAAATAGGATAAAAAGAAGACAATAGTACGTCACAAAAGAAGAGTTTTATTCATCAAGGGTATTATGGTCTCCCCAGCCTCAGATAAAAAAAATAAAAATTACATCAGAGGGGGTAAGGGGCCAAGAAAACACTGCTGGTGGTACTTCGAGGAGATCACCGCCAGCCGAGCCCTTGCTTCCTCGGCCCGCTCCCTCTGGTGTTGCCCGCAGACCCGCGATGCAAAGGAAGGGCCGGAGCCCGCATCTGCCGGGCAGCCATCGACGATCTGCCTCTTTTGGAAACACTCCAAAAGAAGGGCCGCCAATCGATCATGCCTGTTCTTCGAGATGAGGCCGCGGACGTAGAGTGTGTGCAGCTTATCGAGCGCTTCGTCCTGCAGCTGCAGAGACAGGGCGTTGAACAAACCCGGGGACATCCTCTAAATGGCGTACATGAGCAATTGGAGGAAAGGCGACCGCCGGGGAAGTACGCGGCCGAAGTGGTCCTCTATGCGTTCGACCACTGTCAGGTACGTCTCCTCTGTGCACTCCTGATCGTAGAGGTACACGTTGTCGCAGGAGATGATCTCTCCGATGGAGTAGATGAGCCCGGCCATTTTCAGAAAAGCAATGCTGAAAGAGACCCATGCACCTTCTCTATTTATTGCCTTAACAGAATCCCTAGGGGCCGAGATTTGCGCGTGCATGGGTATGAATCTTGGGATATTTTCATATTTCCCAATACAGGGCTGCTGCATGGCGGCCATCCCGTATCTCACGGTCAACCGAATTCGGAACGACGCGGATCTTGGAACACCTCGTCTCGCCTGAGTGTTTCGGCCACGCGTCGCCCGCGACGGTCACCCTTCCAGATTTTCTTCCCACAAGTCGAGGGAGATTGAACGACGCCCCGTAAAAGTAAGGAGAAGTCAGAAAAAGCCCTCACCAAGAGGCAACCGAGCAACTTCCCTGCTCAGTCAATCCCCGGCGGGTAGCTCCTACCTATCCACGCCAAGGATCAAAAGCCCTCACCAAGAGGACACCGAGCAGCTTCCCTGCTCGGTCAATCCCTGGCGGGTAGCTCCTACCCATCCACGCCAAGGATCGAAAGCCCTCACCAAAAGGCCACCGAGAAGCTTCCCTGCTCGGTCAATCCCTGGCGGGTAGCTCCTTGTTAGTTATATGTATGCCCTAGAGGCCATTATTATACATGTGATGTATATTATAGTGGATGCTTGGACATATATAGGGAGGACTTTCTTGCTCGGCATGATAGTATGCTATCTGGTTGCTCTTTATCTTAACATGTACACTTATTGTCTCTCTATTACATGTTGATAAAACCCTTAGGACGAGTACTTGACTACCAGGATTATGATGCAGATCATACTAGTGGGGCAGAGGTAGTCGGTAAGTACATCCTTCAAATATTCCTAGTCATGGGAGTATCGAGACGGGGTATCGATATTCCAGAGTAGACTAGAGTATACGCTTCTCGACCCATAAGATGGGCGATGAATGATCCCATATCCATTGGTGTTTGACATCAGTGATGGTATATGGGTGCTCAGTGGAGACTGGGTACACTGAACGGAATTGCCGAGAACTTCTAGATGGTAGTATACTGTCACGTCCCGAAAGTACGGAATATGACCGGCACTTAAACTACGAACGTCTCAAGGCGTACGTATTCTAAGTAAGCCGAAAACCCAGAAATCCAAACCAAGAAAAGTAATAGAGTGTAGGAGAACCATTTTAAATCAAACAGTTTGCAACATATGCCGAAGTATGCATTAAAAATCCTAAGTCTTTTCTAAAAATTTCGGCAGAGTTTCCTTTATAAAAACTGACCCCAAACGGGTACAAAACCTGATAAAGCAAATATAATGGAAAAAATGCATCCCCAAGCGGGAGCTAGCTCTTCGTCAATCGACGGTCACAACCACGCAAGCAATATAATATACAACGCCGAAAGGCGAGGATCACAACAGAAAGGAAACTCAAAACAGCATGAAATCCGTATAAATACAAAGCGCGACTCTAAGGTCGATAGAATAAACAACACTGGTCTCTATCTCTGAAATAAACACATGTTTGGTTGATGGAACTTCTAGATACAACAGAATCATAATATACAAGATATAATGATGGGTACGATATAAATAAACCCACCTACTAGCAAGTCACCCGGAGATGGAAATAGTGCCAGCAAAGCCGTAAAGAAACCTGTACGGCGAAACCTGCAAGAACTGTGGCACAACGGGGGTGAGTTGCCAACTCGTGAGTAGAAAAACATCTATGCACAGAAATCGCATAAATAACGCAATCCTAGGTCAATGATCATAATATATCCTCAAATATATGTATAACATGCAGCCTATAACAATGGCTAGGGTAATATCTAACCCGGGTGTAATCTCATGAGCCCGTGTCAGTGCCTCAGGTAGCAATATATCATATGAATGAGGTATGAATGCATGAAAACAGAATACATGTAATTGAAGAAACTGTTTTCATAATTTAGTGAGATTTCCTTTGTATTTTTAAAATGAGGTATCATAAATGAAATCAGCATCAACAGTGTCTAACATCGACACAAAACATAAATCTCAATGTCTCGAAATCTCAGGCTCCGGCTATCCGGACTGGCCTGTATCATCAAATCTCAGTACCTCAATATCTCGAAAACTCAATGTCTCAATATCTAGGGCGCCGTCAGTCCAGACCGGCCCCTACCATCCATCTCAAGACCACAACGGTATCCTCCGGATATCCGACACGTCGGGTAATATCACCGGTCGGTAGTGCTCCCCTGCCCGGCTCAACGTCAACAACACGGCCTTCTCGCCCCGGGGTACCGCACCGGGCCCACCATGTACCTGAAATGGTTCATCCAACTCCTCGAATCGGGTCTCGAAATCCATCAGCAAACTCATGGTGAACGACTCATACATCATGGGAAAACCGCATTTTTATTTAAAAGAGAGAAAGCAGTTTATATATGTTTTGCGGTTTTCCTCCAAATCCAGAAAATATCATGGAAATCCGAATCATCAATAGCATGTAAAACCATGAATATAAGCATGAGAATGAATAACAGTATGCTTGAAGCGACAAGTAATAACTACAATATCTAAGCTGGCATATAAGGTATGTACACTAATATTATGTCAAACTACTGGCTATCAAGATAAGTTAAGCAATAATATTTTCTAAGGTGTGCGTGACATGGCAATTACCGATGAAGATGTGTGTGAGCCGGCAAGTAAGTGTATGTGGTACATACGCATCATCGGTAATGGTGCTGGTGTCCTAACAGCATAATGTCAACAATGCAATATGAAATAACAATGTAAATATGCGATGCGGAGCGAGCAACCAAAATGAGCGGGAGCTAAATATTAAATAATGGTGCCATTTGAAATAACACGAATCGCGGGGTTTTGAAAATAGGGGCTACGGTGGTTTTTAAGAAAGGATACGTCTTTTGAAATATCCGTAGATCCCTTGACCTGTCTTTTAAAATACCCACGATCCGCTAGTTTTGAAATAGGTAGGAGTCTAATTTAGTCTAACAACTACACTAAAGTATACGGCTGAACTAACAAGCTGAACTACAGGTAAGGAAACCGCCTAACATCTGAGTCGATACATATATATACCTGTACATGTATAGTCGGTGATCCCGCCTCAATAATATCATATCCGATACCATATCTATAATCAGACATCCCAAGTCAAGAGTGCGGATCAATCATCAATATATAGCTCGTACGTAAATCCGTCGTACGGCATCCCAAATCTGGGTTCGGGTCAAAGTCACATCAATCACACTATTCATCTGGTATCTTCTTTATCAAATATCATGATCCGGGATAATGACCTACGTCTAGTACAATATTGATACCATTTATGAATGCATGCAGGTGTAAGAATCATTACGTCAAAAGACCCGCTAAAACATCGTGTCGTATCTCAATACGAAATAAATCACATCACCGATCTCCTGGCCTCAAGCCCAATCTCATCGACTCATCTCAAATCCCAAATACTATCATCAAATCCAGTATATGAACACATAGTCCCATACCTATGTAAACACATAAAAATATAATCCCATATACGCACTTATGAAAGAAGAATGTATGCAAGTATGGGTGTGTGTGTATGTGTGGTGCAACCACTACTCTAGGGTTTCGCATCACTAACCAATCCAATCACACCTAGAATCCATCTTTTAACATCAATAATCTCAAACAATATACAATCAATATATGTGCATGCGTATCCGTATACACATCACCACGAAGTGCGAGGGTGCTATACGCCATCCACCCGACTTCTCCCCGTAGATATAAATCTACTCACCTGTATCCTGCGTGTCGGTGTCAATAACACCATGCTCCATCGCCTCAGAATCCACGTGAAGGTACCTACAATGATCAACCATAGTAATGCGTATGAAAATCAAGGCAGAAAACCGATACAGTGCACAGTGTGCTCATAGGTTGGAACCTATGGCCCAAACATCCAAATCCAACAAACAACCCCTGTTGTCGATGTACGAACACCCGACAACCAAATACAAATCCAAATATCAAGAAAGTGCATTTAAAAATACAGAAAACATCGTCTAAAACACATCAAAATGCTCCCAGATTTTCCCCAGATGACAATTTGCCAAAACTGCATATAGGAGGGGTCTAATTTAGTGCAAAATGAGCCTTGGAACAAAAATGGACCAATTATCTTCTACTCTGGCCGCAAATTGCGGCCAGAATGATTAAATCTGCGGCCGTAGGTTTGAGTTAGGGGCTCGGGTCTTGGTGGTAGCTTCCTAGGTGCCTGCACGACTCACTGTCAGCTCAATTTTATTTTTGGTGCCCCTGGGTTGCTCCAGATTCCAGAACACCTTCACAGATCACACAAACCGACATGAAAAGTTTCGTAATTCCGTATTTTTGGGTTTCAGGTTGTGCTAGGCCAGTGTTTTGGTCAATATAGGGTCTAAGGTCACCATTTAAGTCCAATTGCAAAGCAACATCTCAACTTTACCCTAACCTTCTCTAAGTTGGTCCAAAATACACCAAATTACACGATATCGATATGAAACTTGAATTGAAGCTTAAGCACAAGCAATAACACTCTAATTGTGAAGAAATTACCTCATAAGACCCTCATGAATCCTCAACAGCGCCAAAATGAAGACTTTCTTGGTCCAATGTGTAGCTAGTGAGCTTGGGAACAATTTTTGTGAAGTGGGGATAGGGTTTTGAGGTGTTTTTGGATGTGTTTTGAGGAGTTGAAGAGGGGAAGGAGGTGAAGAGCAGGAGCAGCAGCATCAATGAAGGAAGAGGGAGAGAAATGAGTGAAGGAATGAAGGGAAATGGCCAAGTCAACACCCTCACCTACTCTTTCTCACCCATACCTCAATATAATATCCTTTTTCCCTTTCTTTTCTTTTCTTTTCCAATTTCATTAACCCAAATCCTTCTCACATCAATAGTAAACCCAAAGTAACATGGTAGAAATGCACAAGTGTAAAACAAAAAATGATATGTGCATGTTTTGCACAAAAATGCTAAAAAACCGATTAGCGATTTTTAATCGCGATTTGCACTAAATTAGCATATAATTAATTAGAAAAACTTAAAAATGGCATAATTCCATAAAATACCATATTTGAGAATTTTCCATAATTTTTTCCCCATTTATCTGTATTTAATTATACCAAAATATTACAATATTCATTAAAATAATATTAAATTATAAAAATTCCCAAAAATAATATTTTATTTTTTTGAAATGTTACATATATCTATCGTCAGATAGCAGTTCTCTGGTGACACTGGTACAGGTTAGTCTGTCGACCCGAGATCATCATAGAGTCTTGTGTGATTCCCACCGTGCTTTGATTTCCACCTTACCACGTTCAAGAGATCGTGCAAAACGGTGGTTTTTGGATACAGTCCCGAGTCATATGGAGGCAATGAGCGATAGGAGGGGATTTCGTCTCTCCCGGTATTGGGGGTTGATACTGCGCTATGCGCGATTGGCCATAACAGGAAATCCCTGGTCAGGATTGCCGAGATCTACTAGTAAGTGTTATCAGTAGTTTCTAGAACCGTTATAAGCCTCACATCGGCATGACTTATCAGGCTATTGGGGTCTGACGTTATACCACCCCCAGAGTGAGATATGCGACATATCATACGAAGAGACCGGACTGTACGGTAGTATTACTGATTGGACTCGCAGGAGTATGAGCAAGCTTCCTTGTTGATCTTTTGATCGCTCAATACCCGGATGGCCGTTACGTTTAGCAGACCCCTTGCGGATTGTGGGTGGCTGATATGATCACCACCTACTGTCGGCGTATTGACGAGTCTTTAGAGTCCTACAGAGAGGTTTCCTGGCTCAAGCGAAACGTAGTAGGATCACATATGTGATATGTACGGGACCGAGATTAATGCGCGTATGTGATACCGCATTCTATTCTCACGATATGTGTTATCAGTCGTTTATATGTGATATATCCGGGTTATCGAATCAAGTGTTGATTCGATAAGTTGATACATATGATATTAGTCGGTTATATGTGATATAGCCAGATTTTTAAATCAAGTGTTGATTTAATAATTTAATGTATAATTATATATTTGATATATTAATTTACATTAACTAATATTAGCTCACTTAAGATTTCTTTTTCTCACTTGTGTGCATTTAGTATATATGTGATATATATTAATGTACATTTTTGTGTGTCATGCTAGATGATACATGTGACATGGGTGTATGAGACTTACACCATGCTTAACATAATCAAGAGTTTTATTTATTTAAGGTAATTCAAAATTAGGAGGAAATTAGTCATGGTTGTTGCTTAGTGGAAGCTTGTAGAAACATTGACTAGGTCCACCAATTTTGTTTTACTTAAGATATTTATTAACCCAACCATTCTGATTAGCTATGCTTTGTCTTTACAAGGGTTAATATATGATATTAACTCACCCATGGTTGTCATTCAACACATGAGTTTTTTCCATGGTTGCTTCTTCTTCATCTGCTTCCTTAAGCTCACTAGTTTTTTGGGAGGTGAAGAAAATGAGTGAGAAAAATATTTCTAAAATGAGCAAAATTCTTATTTCATCATCCTCTACTTAGTGAAGAGGTAGCTTGAGTTGGTGTCTTCTCGACGTAGATCATTTTCGGCCTCGAAGACTTCAAGCAAGCTTATTCCGGTCATCTTGTGAAGCCTTTCTAGAGTCCGGGAGTTCGCTACTTGGAGCGAAGGGACTACTACACGGAGCTATTGAAGTGAAGGACCGATCTACAAAAGTTGTATTCCTTGTTTACTTTGTATGTAAAGTTTTTGGCCTGCTAGTATCATCTAATTCTCTAGTTAAAATTCTAGGTTAGGATTCTTTAGCGCGCCAATTTTTTTAAAACAGCATGGACGATACCTCCCGAAACCCAGCGGCGACCTAGGAAATCTTGCAGTGGTATCAGAGCCATGCTAGAGAATTAGACGATATTTGTTAGATTATAAAACCGAAACTAATCCGAAACATGCAACACTAAAACCTAGTTTTTGTCGATTTTTAAATGGCCTCTAAAATTTTTTTAAACAACTGCAGAATGTTATATGTGATATAACATGAACACCACAGAAATTTGAAGCTACATGGCCGGAATTTGGCCAGCGACAATCATGCAAAATCCGAGCAGGCCGGTTTTCTTATGGTGTTTTGGCTTCAAATTTTTGTGGTGTTCCAGTCTCTAGGTTTTGGTGTTTCAGGTGTTGCTTGTTTTTTTTAAGATTGCATGTGATGTGGTCTTACTGTATTGGCAATTCGGAGTGTTTCGTATTTGTAATTTTAACATTGTTTCGGCTTATTTAGACGACGTTAAAAAGTTCGAACAGATATCAATAACCCATTTTCTCTCTCGCTGAGAATTCCAAGAGTTGGATTTTTTCATGTTTAAAATCTTCAGAAAATCATGCAGGTGAGGTAATTCTGTGGACCCTCTAGAAGAACGAAGCCCTAACTCGATTCTGTGACCATTGGAACCACCACCAAACCCTAGGGTTTGTGGTCGTTCCGCGGCGCCATAGGTGAGGAAAGGGTTGACCCTTCTATGGTTGGTCCATAGGTGCTATGGCATGTTCTGGGTATTTTTTAAACTCCGCTCAAGTGTTGAGCTCTTTGGGAAATTTTGGGTGTTTGTTGATTCGATCAAAAAGTTTAATATCGTCTAGCTATCTGTGATTGTGATACAATACCTGGAATCCACAATATTTAGTTTTATGAAAAATAATTTGAATTTTATAAATCTAGCAATTCAGTCTCATTTGATCGGTTGCTACGGGATTTTGATGTAGATCAATAGTACGTCGCAATCACGTAACGTACGTGGATACTCGCCGGGTAACCTTACAAGATAGCCACGCCCCATAACCCCGACCAAGTGACTGTAGGAGAACTCCGTCGCCAAAATCATCCGTTCGGGTGCTCGCGGCCGCGGTGTTCCGCCTAAGTGCACTTCGTCGACGACATCGGGGGTGCGGCCATCTACTAAAGTTTCTGACGAGCATTCGATCAGGTTGTCGGGAATCTTGTTGAATTACCCGACTGGTTATTGAAAAGTGTTTTCAATATCGAGACTAAAATGCGGGGTTTATAGTTGTTAGGCATGTGATGGCTAAGGAATTTATTTGGTTAGGCATGAAATCCGAAGTATGTGATACATTGGGTTTATGATGTCTAAGGTGGTTGTAAATTCCAATTGTTGTAGTTTTTCACTTTGTTTTCTGCGACCGTAAGTGTAATATGTAGTGTATCGCCGGTTTCATTGCTATATGTCAACGACAATTAGTATACGCATATTTACTTACGTTGATGACATGTGATGTTATGTGTTGCTGTGATATGTTATATTGGATCGTCGTGTTTTGAATAGCCGGAGGTTTTTGCGTGAGATGAGAGTTTTTCATTTTCATTCATGTAAAAGCTTGTATGTAATATTCTTTTATTGGGGCACTTCCATGTTGAGGATGATGTCACCATTGATATATATTATTTACTTTTCAGCATTAGGATAGACCCAAAGAGGAGAGCACAAGTAACCGGGTCCTAGGGTCCAGTAGGAGACCATCTGGAGGAGTCGAGACCGGATCTCCTAACTCTTGAATTGGTAGGGTTGCTTGCCGCTCTCATAGGGGTCTAAGGATGAGGGTTTGACTGTTCATCGCGACCATGGAATCCACATTTTTTTACTGGCTTAATTTAAAACGCGGAATTCCTAGTATATTCAATATTTCATATGTGTTCTTCTGCTGCTGATATTCTGTGATGTGATCACTTGATATTCTGAGATGAATGCTTATATTATATATATGAGATATAATAAATATTGATGCTTTCGTTTCTTCTGTAATGCTTAGGAAGTATAAATGATAAGACTTCATTAATGAGATTAATGAAATAAAAGAAACCTAAAGATGTTGCGGAATCTTGTTTTAAAAACTGGTAGCTCTAGTTCTTGCTTTGCATAGCGGTATTCCTTGTAGAATATCCAACACCTTATTCGATAAGGAAAGAGCCGAGATCCCTTCACCGGGAGTGACCTCTTTAGCGAAACTGGCAGATGCTATAACCCACTCTGTTTTGTCTTTTGATTGCTTTTTTAGTTCATACTTTGCATAGAGGTATTTCTTGTAGAATATCCAGCACCTTATTTGATAAGGAAAGAGCCGAGATCTCTTCACCGGGAGTGACCTCTTTAGCGAAACTGGCAGATGCTACAGCCCACTCGGTTTTGTCTTTTGATTGCTTTTTTAGTTCAAGCTTTGCATCGTGGTATTTGTGAAATATCCTGCACCTTATTCGATAAGGAAAGAGCCGAGATCCCTTCACCGGGAGTGACCTCTTTAGCAAAACTAGTAAAAGCCTCAAAAACACTTCTTTTCAAAATCACTCGATTCTACAACGATATCAAGTTCATTACGCAAAAGGTTTTCTTAAAAACCTGTCATAGCCTTCAATCATTTCAGATAAGTACTACTTAGTATTCGTGCTACGTTTGTTGGCCTCCGTCAAGGCATAGTGTGCGGTAGCTAATTAGTGCTTATCTGCAACATAAGATGAGATTGGATTAGGGTAGTCGTGCGACTTCATTGGCCTCCGTCAAGGGTCGTGCGGGTAGATTTAATTCAATCATGAAATGTATGGGTTGAACTTGACTAGCAGCCTATGGTTTGTTGGCCTCCGTCAAGATCATAGGACGGTAGGGGTAAAATATTATCAGGAATTTCAAGTGTTGAAATTTGCAATGAGATTGCATACCTTCTATGAGATGGTTTGATCCCGATACCCCCTGCGAGTAAGAGTTACTCCTGGGAGAGTTTTACACATTACAATTAGCCGATCAAGCAGGTGTCTAGAAAGGTGTTAATGGGGTTACGCCCCTGGGAAAACAAGGTTTATTTTAATTAGGTCCGTGCGAAAGCGCGGGGAACCTCCCTCAAAGTATCGACACTGGCCTGGCCGAAAGATTGGCGAACTTGTAGGGTGTAATTAATCCCGGCTACTCATACCTTTTAGGGTTTGAAGAAAGATTTGATAAAAACAGTGGGAGCCATCCTGATTAGATAAAATAATAACCAATCTGATCTTGCAAGAGCATACGCAGAGTGCTTTCTTCTCTCTCTCTCCTCGTAGCGACCATGTCACGCCTTAATCAAGATAATAATATGGATGCATTGACCGAACCTGCTTATTATACTGAGCTGGGGAACATTGGTTCCGCTCTATCTTATAATTGTTATAAATCCAAGCAGGAAATAGGGGAATATCCGTATTCCTACGCGACCCAATCAAGGAATAAGCATGTTGATGCATATTTTTCGGGTATGTTCGTTAACAAGAACTGTTCCTCAGTATCCTCTGTATCCTAGGTAGATAAGGATCCTACATATGTAATCTGTTACATGGGCTACAGAAAGATAGAGAACTGGGATTGGGTGATATGTCTCTAAGTGTTAGAGAATGGTACAATTGTTGCAACCAAATAAGTTGGCAAATATCACCTTGTATTACAAAATGGTAAATACATTGATTCTGAACGAATGTTATTACATACCGAACCTGATATACAACATTACATCAGTTTCTTTATTAAGTTAAAGAAGGATATAATTCTGTATTGGAGGATAATATTGTGAACATTTTCCTGAATCAAGAGTTGATTGGATTAGGCACGTTATGAAATGGCATATACGTTCTAAATCAAACCACAGTTCAAAGCATGTAGAACACACACAAGAGGAGTAGTTCAGAAATGAACGAATCCTTCTTATGGCATTGTAGACTAGGTTATATCAATGCGACACGGCCAGCTAAGTTACATAAGAATGAATATAAGAATCTGTTCGAATTTTCATCTTATGAAAACTTGCCAGTCTTGTCTCCAAGGTAAAATGACCAATACTCCGTTTACTGGAAACAGAGAAAGAGTTACTGAACTCTTGGGACGGATATATAATGATGTATACGGTCCTATATCTACAAATGCCAAGGCCGGTTCCTCGTACTTCATTATATTCACTGACCATCTCTCAATATTCGGACGTATGTTCCTATTGAAAAACAGGTCTGAAACTTTTGAGAAATTCAAGGAATATAAGCTTGAAGTTAAGAACCAAACGGGTAAAAGTATTAAGTCCTTCGATGTGATCGAGGAGGAGAATACTTGCGCATGGAGTTCCTGAATTTTCTAAACAGAGAATAGGATTCTCTCTCAGCTTACTCCTTCATATACACCACAACACAACGGTGTATTGAGGCGGAGGTATCGCACCCTATGAGATATGGCATGCTCTATGATGAGTACTGCTGAGTTGCCTGTTTCCTTTTGGATTTATCCACTTGAGAAGCTGCATACCTATTGAATGGGGTTCCATCCAAATCGGTGCCTACCACTCCATATGAGATATGGAATGGGAAGAGACCATGTCTTAAACAAGTTAAGATATGGGGTTGTCTGGCCTATATTGAAAAGCAAAATACGGACAAACTCGAGGCAAGGTCAGTTCTGTATAAGTTTGTTGGATATCCTGAACATTTGCGAGGGAATATCTTCTACCACACTGAGGAGCAAAAGGCGTTTTGTTTCTCAGCATGCCACCTTTTTAGAAAAGGAATTTCTTGTGAAGAAATTAGTGGTCATGAGGTAGAACTGGAAGGAGTTCCAGCTAGACAAACTAACAACTGATGATTTGGTAAAACCAAAGGATTCAATAGTCTCCAACGAATCTCAGCCTCTCCGCGAATCTGGTAGGGTTCCGCATCCCCCTAAGAGATACTATGGTTTTCTCGATGACAGTGGGAGCGAGGATTGCATCCTGGTAGATGATGACCCGACCAGGTTCAGGCAGGCCTTCATGAGTGGGGACTCTGTGAAATGGCTAGATGCTATGCAGTCAAAGATGGAATCCATGTACACCAACAAAGTATGACTTTGAATGTTGCACCTAAAGGGGTAAAACCCATTGGGAGCAAGTGGATCTTGCGAAGATTCTTGGTGTAAATAGAAAAATTGAGACTTTCAAAGCTAGACTTGTAGTAAAAGGCTATCATCAATAACCAGGTGTGGTTTATGATGAAACCTTTTCTCCAGTGGCTATGCTTAATTCCATCAGGATTAACGCACGCATCGTGGAGTTGGAACATCTGTTTTGTTGTGGCAGTCAAAGTGTTTAATTTCATCAAAAAGGTAGATGAACCTTGTATATATAAGAAGGTAGTAGAGAGTAACGTTGTCTTCTACGTATTGTATGTAGATGGCATATTCTTGATAGGAAATGGTTCCTATGCTACACTCGGTCAAGCTCCTCTTATCGCGAGGATTCTCCATGGAAGATCTGGATGATACCTACTACATCTTGTGGATTATGATCTATGCTGATAGATCTAAGTGGATGTTGGGAGTGTCCCAAATCCAGGTACATTAACACCATTCTAAAGGGATTTAGTATGGAAGATTTTAAGTGTGGTGATTCGCCTACTTACTCAGGAAGCACTCTTTCCAAAAAGAAGTCTCCCGAGACTGATTTGGAGAGAGCTCACGTGCAAGGGATACCCTATGCTTCGGCACTAGGCTCTATCATGTATGCGATGTTATGTACCAGACCAGATGTAGCTAACTCACTAGGTGTAGTGATCACGAATCAATCGGATCTTGGGAGAATCACTGGACAGCTGTGTAGGACATTCTGAAGTACTTGAGAAGCACTAAAGAAATATTCTTGGTGTTTGGTAACGGTGAACTCTAGTGGGAGTCCTTTACCAATTCAAGCTTCCATAGTGATAAGGTCGACTGAAAATCAGTCACAGGCTTTGTCTTTACCTTCAGTGGAGGGACGGTATGTTGGAAGAGTTCCAAGCTAGATATCGTGGCAGACTAGACGATAAAGGCTGAATACATCGCTACCAATGATGCTACCAAAGTGGATGTCTGGATAATTCTTGTTCATGAGATGAACATGGTTCCTACAATTGAGCGTGCAATAACTGTTATTGTGACAACAATGGAGTTGTGGCTTTGGCCTAGAAACGCCGGTCCCATCAGCGATCCAGATATATTCTGAGAACAGTATCACCTAATCAGGGAGATGGTTGATCTCCAAGGAATCGAAGTAAGAAGAGTTGACGCGAAGGATAACATGGCGGATCCACTCACAGAGGCCTTTTCCTAGAAAGACTTTTATGGGGCGTTGAGTATGAGATTCTACAACAAATGGCCTTAGTGCAAGTGGGAGATTGTTAGTTATATGTATGCCCTAGAGGCCATTATTATACATGTGATGTATATTATAGTGGATGCTTGGACATATATAGGGAGGACTTTCTTGCTCGACATGATAGTATGCTATCTGGTTGCTCTTTATCTTAACATGTACACTTATTGTCTCTCTATTACATGTTGATAAAGCCCTTAGGATGAGTACTTGACTGCTAGGATTATGATGCAGATCATACTAGTGGAGCAGAGGTAGTCGGTAAGTACATACTTCAAATGTTCCTAGTCATGGGAGTATCGAGACGGGGCATCGATATTCCAGAGTAGACTAGCATATACGCTTCTCGACCAATATGATGGGCGATGGATGATCCCATATCTATTGGTGTTTGAAATCAGAGATGGTATACGGGTGCTCAGTGGAGACTGGGTACACTGAACGGACTCGCCGAGAACTCCTAGATGGTATTATACCTATCGTCAGATAGCAGTTCTCTGGTGACACTGGTACAGGTTAGTCTATCGACCCGAGATCGTCATAGAGTCTTATGTGATTCCCACTGTGCTTTGATTTCCACCTTACCACATTTAAGAGATCGTGCAAAATGGTGGTTTTTGGGTACAGTCCCAAGTCACATGGAGGTAATGAGCGATAGGAGGGGATTTCGTCTCTCCCGGTATTGAGGGTTGATGTTGCGCTATACTCGGTTGGCCATAACAGAAAATCCCTGGCCAGGGTTGCTGAGATCTACTAGTAAGTGTTATCAGTAGTTTCTCGAACCGTTATGATCCTCACACCGGCATGACTTATCAGGCTATTGGGGTCTGACGTTATACCACTCCTAGGCTGAGATATGCGACATATCAGATGAAGAGACCAGACTGTACGGTAGTGTTATTGATTGGAACAGCAGGAGTATGAGCAGGCTTGCTTGTTGATCTTCTGATCCCTCAATACCCGGGTGGACGTTAGGTTTAGCAGACCGCTTGCGGCTTGTGGGTGGCCGATATGATCACCACATACTGCCGGCGTATTGACGAGTCTTTAGAGTTCTACAGAGAAGTTTTCTAGCTCAAGCGAAACGTAGTAGGAGCACATATGTGATATGTGCGGGACCGAGATTAATGCAAGCATGTGATACCACATTCTATTCTCGCGATATGTGATATCGGTCGGTTATATGTGATATAGGCGGGTTATCGGATCAAGTGTTGATTCGATAAGTTGATACATATGATATTAGTAGGTTATATGTTATATAGCCGGATTATTAAATCAAGTGTTGATTTAATAATTTAATGTATAATTATATATTTGATATATTAATTTACATTAACTAATATTAGCTCACTTAAGATTTCTTTTTCTCACTTGTGTGCATTTAGTATATATGTGATATATATTAATGTACATTTTTGTGTGTCATGCTAGATGATATATGTGACATGGGTGTATGAGACTTACATCATGCTTAACATAATTAAGAGTTTTATTTATATAAGGTAATTCAAAATCGGGAGGAAATTAGTCATGGTTGTTGCTTAGTGGAAGCTTGTAGAATCATTGACTAGGTCCACCAATTTTGTTTTACTTAAGATATTTATTAACCCAACCATTATGATTAGTCATGGTTTATTCTCTACAAGGGTTAGTATATGATATTAACTCACCCATGGTAGCTATTCAACACTTGAGATTTTTCCATGATTGCTTCTTCTTCATCTCCTTCCTCAAGCTCACTAGCTTTTTGGGAGGTGAAAAAAATGAGTGAGAAAAATATTTCTAAAATGAGCAAAATTCCTACTTCATCATCCTCTACTATACTAGACATTTAGTTTAGGGTGTTTATTTCACTAAACCCTAATTAGTGAAGAGGTAGCTTGAGTTGGTGTCTCCTCGACGTAGATCATCTTCGGTCTTGAAGACTTCAAGCAAGCTTGTTCCGTTCATCTTGTGGAACCTTTCTAGAGTCCGGGAGTTCACTACTTGGAGCGAAGGGACTACTACACGGAGCTATTGAAGTGAAGGACCGGTGTACAAAGGTTGTATTCCTTGTTCACTTTGTATGTAAAGTTGTTTGCATGCTAGTATCATCTAATTCTCTAGTTAAGATTCTGGGTTAGGGTTCTTTAGCTTGCCATTTTTTTTAAAACAGAATGGACGATGCCTCCCGAAACCCAGCGGTGACCTAGGGAACCCTGCACTCCTACCCATCCATGCCAAGGATCGAAAGCTCTCACTAAGAGGCCACCGAGCAGCTTCCCTGCACGGTCTGTCCCTGGCAGGTAGTCTTCTACCTACCGACGCCTAGGATTGAAGCACTCATCAAGAGGCCACCGAGCAGCCTCCGTGCTCGGTCAATCCTTAGCCGGTAACTTCCTACCCATCTGTGCTAAGGATCGAAGCCCTCATCAAGAGGCCACCGAGCAGCTTCCCTGCTCGGTCAATCCTTAGCGGGTAACTTCCTACCCATCTACGCTAAGTATCGAAGCCCTCATTAAGAGGCCACCGAGCAGCTTCCCTGCTCGGTCTGTGCCTGGATGGCAGTCTTCTACCCACCGACGCCAAGTATCGAAGCCCCCATCAAGAGGCCATCGAGAAACTTCCATGCTCGGTCGATTCTTAGCAGGTAACTTCCTACACATCTACGCTAAAGATCTAAAACCCCCGTTCAGGTGCCGCCGAGCAGCTTACTTCTCGGCCAACGCCGACCAATTCAAACTTGTCTATTGTCTAACTTACTCTAAGGGAAGTGGTCGCCGGTCCGACTCAAAGGAATAGGCAAATCTTGACCTTTCTATCCGAAGGAATCTCCCGACGTATCTTATGAGAGCGATCGTCACCTCGACTTCGGGGGCACTAGGACACTGGCCTTTCTATACTTGACAACTGATTGGCTTTCAGTCGATGAGCGATCGTGTCACGCCCCGCTTCCCAGAGTACGCTAAGATCGGCACGTGATAGAGCCAACCATGCTACCTGTGGCTAGAAAACATCCTTCCACAGTCATATTACGGCTGTCTGGGAGATATCAAAAACAGGAAAATAAAATAACTATCTAGTACATGTCCATATGCTAGAATAAACGAGTCAAGAAATAATATACGGAAGCAATAGATCCAATAAACAATAACATCTGGAATGTAACATAACTAAACTGGATACTAATAGGATCCTCACTGCTCGGCCTGACGGCGGAAATACTCCTGACCAGCCTGCGACAAGGGTAAGGGATCTGGGCCATGCAAAACCCAGACGTCAGTGCGTCATAATATCAAACAATAATATAATCAGGAGGTAACAAGACATGCAGGCATGAGTAGGAACGGTAATAAGAGTATAACAGTAACATGCATAAGAAACATTGAAGGATATAAGCACATGTGACGTGCAGTGAGTAATCTAAACTAAGCTACTGGGTTAACTACTCTCAAGTCTTTGAAATCAATTTAATGAATCGTCGATATAACTCAATAGTATCCCGTGCATGCCCAGGACCACGGTCAAGATTCTCGGGCTGAATCTGAGACGTGCCGCTAGGCAGTAAATAGGTAACATGTACAGATGAATGATGTCAGCAGCAGCATCCCGGGGCTGGCCTAGCCCGTAAAACTGATCAGTATAAGTATCGAACTGTCGAGTTACAAGTCAAGTTTCATCATTGATTTTCCCATACCCCCAAGTTATGTGTTCAAGTCAGGTATTGATAAATCTGAGACTAATGCCAACACAGGATCAAGCAGGTACATGTTTGTCTGTATAGACAACAGGAAATGTCCGTAGGGACAACAGGTCAAGATTGTCGGCATTAGTAACAAGACCAGCTAACAAGTCAAGTACTGATATAATCAGGTCATGTCAGGTTGTGTACATGTATCAAGTCATGTCAAGTAGTGGTATATCAGGTCACGTCAACTAGTGTACAGGTATCAAACGGATGCTCATAATAAAACTGTAACAGGTACGGGTGCACAAATAAAGCATGGATGCATAAATATTTATCAGGGATTATATCATGACTATGTAGGATGCACAAAATCAAGTATGGGATACTAATGTAACAGTAAAATGAAATAATATGGTCTCGGCGTGCAACTAGATATGTAATAAACCGTACGGATACAGACGGATACTATAAAACTGTAAATCGGTAAAATTTGCTGAATATTAAAACACAAGCATTATTCTTTATTAAATAGATATTGATATAATAATATTAACATGGATAATATATTCAAACCGATTAATAACTATAAAAGTGGTATTGATTAACCATGCACAAGAAAGTTCCGTTCAGAAATTCAGCGTCACCCTAATTTGTAAAATAGCTTAAAAATAACAAACGTTCTCCAAAAGGGACGTGTCTTATACCAAAACAAAGATAATTCAATAAGGTTTTCATTTTTATAAGTATAAGCATCTTAGGTTGTCCCTACAAAAAGATATGAACATTCGAAATTGAAAGTTTGCTGCTGGAATTTTCCTGGACAGCAGTTTAGAGATATTTTCATTTGCATTTTACGTTATTTAAACAATTTATTTTGCAAGTAAATATTTCATAGAGTTATAGTATTCTGAGTTATCTTCGTAACGAATTAAAGAATGTATACTAATGATTTTCTATGATTTATAATGAATTTTATAAGGTAAGGTGTACAGTAAATTTCAGATTTGTCGTATCCGCTTTTCAACGACGTTTCATGTGTAAACTATAATATTTTCAAATGTATAACATTATAAAATGCAGATTATAAACTAATTAAAGATAATAATAATAAGAAATATTACGACGATATATATTTTAAATGATATGGATGCAAACGAGTATCACATAATCGTAAAATGATAAACTAACAAGTGCAAAACATATAACTAAGCAATATGAAATGTAACTATTCAATTTGATGCAGTATATGATAGTATAGTATGTAACAAGATAACTTTTCATGACCTAAATCTGAAATGATATGAATGGATGCAAACGGAACATCGAAAAGTTATAAAACTAAACATGGGGTGCATGATTTTAAATACAGGTATTCAATTTGTTAAAATAGACGCGTCTAAAGTAATGTAGCATGTAATTAAGATTAGTTCGCATGCCCTAGATTTGAAATGCACTATAAAAATATAGACGGAACGTCGAAAGGCTGTAATATGAAACATGGGATGCTTGATTTAAAATACAGGTGTGATATTTATTTAAATAGGTATATAATGAGTTATATAGCATGTAGCAAGATTAACTTGCCTAGACCGAACAAGAATGGATGTGTACGGAATGTCCTTCGTCGGTGAAATGTCGCGACGCACGCACGGTACATGGAACGGTTCCAAACAACGCACGAGGGTGATCACGCAAGTCAGGTACGTTCACCGGATCACTCGGATCGTCAGCGACGAGCACGGCTCAGGCGGTGATCACCGGAATCAAGAAACAAGATCAAAAAAAAGAAAGAAGAAAGAAGAAAAAGAAGTAAGAAGAAGAGACTCTGTATTAAATAAGGAAAGAAAAAATTAAATAATTAAAATATATATAAATATATATATGCAGAAGAGAGAGAGAGAGAAAAGGGTTGTTAGTTTGTTAGGAAATTAGTTTAGATTTAAATTTAAAAAATCTTTTATTAGTTA
This sequence comes from Agapanthus africanus, assembly GCA_030015575.1. Classification (NCBI taxonomy): domain Eukaryota; kingdom Viridiplantae; phylum Streptophyta; class Magnoliopsida; order Asparagales; family Amaryllidaceae; genus Agapanthus; species Agapanthus africanus. Next base: position 832,200,537 of record JASDDO010000019.1, read on the forward strand.
ACTAAATTTTATTTTGTATCAATTTATAAAATTAATATTATATAAATAAAATTTGATATTCTGGTAAATACAAATATAGTCCAAAATATACCCGGATCGGGTCTAAAATTCAGTTTTAAAATACGAAAAATATACATGTCGACCAAAATAAAAAATGAATGTCCGGATAACGAAAAATGCATACCCCCAAGAACAGATGCACGCACGTGCGCGTAGCCATCCAAACAAGTCCGTTTCACTGAACGGGACGAGAACAAAATGCGCGGATGCTACCACGGGGCTAGGGGTATCATGCAGGCCATGCAATATATATTTAAAATATTTTATGTGACTTAAAATGTTATATTGTAAAAATGCAAATGCCAGATAAAATGCCAGTATGCAGTACACATGAAAGTGCACAAGTTTAAGTAACAAGTCAGAATAAATCATAAACATGAACCAAAACAGGTTTCAAGCAAGCTGGTCGGATCGGATGTAAATACAAATGTCAAATACACTATTCGCACCCAAAAAACAATAAATCAGAAAAATACCATATATAAGGAAATACGGAAACTGGAATCGGTATAAATGAGCTAGGGTGTTACAGATTGCCAGCTAAAAGATTGGTTATTGACTTACGGCCTAACATTTGCATCGAGAGAAAGACTAACAAGCTCAAATGCTCACACAAGAAAACATTGCCACGACGAAAAATAAAAAACTGCTTTATTTACGATCTGAGAATCTTTACAAGGTACTATGGGCTCTCCAGCCATACAAAAATTGCCCGGTGGCTTACAAAATTCAAAAAAAAAATAGAAGAAAGAAAAAGGCAGAAAAGCTCAGGCCTCGGGACCGGGGAGGACCTCGATTTGCTCAACACCGACGTCGGGAACCGGGGTTGTGGCTTTTGGTTCGGTGCTCCCACCAAAAGCCTTATCTCCAGCACTCCCGCTAACAGCCTCTCCCCCGACGACACTCCTGGAGGGCTCTCCCTGCGGCTCGTCTTCGGAGAGGGGGTACTGAAGCCGGAGGTCGCCGTCAGCAAACCCCGGCATTAACGCCTTGACGGCGTTAAGAGCCTGGTGCCAAATAATGGCTGAGGCGTCGGCAAGATCGGCGTAGAACTATTCCGACGTCTTGTACCTCTCCACCGACTTTGCAGCCCGAAGGTCGGCGAGCTTCATCGCCTCTTTCGCCGCCTCGGTTACCCTCTTACAGGTGTCCTGCGACTTCTTCATCGTGGCCTTTAGCACCTTAGCCTCCTCCAACTTAGCCTGGATGGCCTTGTTGGATTCCTTCAGAAGGCGAATGGACTCCTTGCATTTGGAGTTCGTCACCTCCTCGGAGGCCACCAGGGTTTCGAGGGTGGCGATCCTCTCCTTCGTGTAACGTTTTGAAAATCGTTTCGGTGAAATTTCGGAAAATCGGTAAAATAAGGGGATTTTCGGTAAAAAGTCAAAATACAAATATCTTTATTATAAAATTAAATATACATATTCTAGCTATGTAATTGCTAGTATTTGGTGTTTATTGAGCCACTGGTGAAATTTCAAATTTTCTGAAAATTTTTCCGAAATTAATTATTTTAATATTATTTTAAGCTGTCACTAATACATTTAATTAGAAAAAATTACAAATTGGAATGAGTTGAAACAAATTTTGTGCATCATAACACATTAAATAAAATTTTATCATGTGGTTTCTGAAATGAAATGGTTTGTCAAAACGGTTTAGAAAATATCGAAGAAAAAGGTTTTTTTTCGGTGAAATTAGTGTTAATGGGAATTGGGGTAATACATTTATCTTTTTTCCTAACCCACACACCCACACCTTACCCTCTCTCCCTCTCCCCATGTGGCCGGCCCCACCATGACAGCCCTCCCCCTCTCCCTCTCTCCAATCACCTCCTTTTTCAAAAGAAAAGAAAAGAATAAAATAGAAAATGAAAGAAACAAAGTGGACTTTGACTAGATGTGATTTTCCCCACCTCCCTCTCTCTCCTCCTTTTTCCTCACCTGCAGCCGAGCCCCCCCCCCCCCCTTCATTGCTGTCCAGAAATTTCCCAAAACCCCATCTCTTTTTCCTTCAAAAATTTCATCTTTTTGCCTCAAAATCAAACTAAAAATTCAATATTTCTTAAATCCAATCTCTACCCATTTCTTCTTGACCTATTCTAGTGTGGATCATGGATCAAGAGAGCAATTTGGAGTCCAAGATTTTGGTGCTAGATCTCTAATTTTGTGAGGTATAATCTTAGCATTTTGCATAAGTTATTGTTTGATTACTTGAATCTAGCTATTATGTGTTTAATTAGGAATTAATTGTGGTTTTGATATTAAAGATTTAACTTTCAAGAGGGGGTTGTGAACTAAAATTAGGGTTTTTGTTGTGTAATTATGGTTGCAATGTGTAGATTATCATCTTAAGGAAATGAAAACCTAACCTAGTTGCTAGTTTACTAATTGATGCTTGTAAATTGTTAAAATTGGAATTTTATGCAAACTAGGTTTTGGAAATTAATTGTAAATGTTAGACTAAAAATCTAATTAGGTTTTTCATGACTTCATTAACATTATTAAGTGTAGTTTAATGCTTTAGATCATGCAAATCTATGCTAGATTGTAGTTTGTGCATTTTGCTATAAAATTGTTAAAATTGGTTATGTATGCAAACTAGATTTTTTGAGATTGATATTAAGAATTAAGTTTAAAATCTAATTAACATTGGTATGAATTAATTAAGATGTTTACTGAGCTTTATGGCCATTAGTTTTGTTAAAACGTCGAGTTTTGTACTAAAACGGGAAATTTTTGCTTGCTAGATTTTCGGAAAATGACTTTTAAAGTGAATTTGGGGGTTTTTGTGAATTTTAAGCTATTTTATATTATAATTAGTGCTCGTGATTGTACAATGAGTGTGTTTGGGTTTTTCTCGATGGTTTGGCATTTGTACGCCGACGTCGAGAGTTTTTGGGTTGATTTGTGAAAGCAAACCATAGGTTTTGACCTATGTGGGATTCGTGTGTCGTTTTGGTCATGAGTCGGATTTTAATGCGATACGGTGTGTTATGATATGTAGGTACCCATGTGGACTTCGAGACGACAAGCAAGCGCGTGGTGACGTCGGCACCGGCGAGCGAGGACCAGGTGAGTAGATTTATATCTACGGGGAGAAGTCGGGTGGATGACGTATAAGACCCCCGCAGTTCGTGGTGATGTATACGAATACGTATACACACATATATTTTGATTATATTATTGTTGATATGAGACTTGATGAAAAAGGTAGATTCTAGTTGTTCATGGATTAGTTTAGTGTTAGTTGCGAAACCCCAGAGTAGTTGTTATACCCATATACGCACACACAGACTTGCATACATTACTTTCTTGTGCGTAGATGGGGATGTGTATATCTGTATATACGCGTGGGTATGGGACTATGCATATATACATTCATATACACATTCATGGATGATGAGGATAGTACTTGGGATTTGAGATGAGTCGATGAGATTTGATTTGAGGCCGTGAGATCGGTGATATGGCAGCGTTCGTATTTGAGATACGACATGACGTTGTAGCGGGTCCTTAACGTAGTGTTTCACACACGTGCATGCATACTTAGGCGGTATCAGTATTGTACTAGACGTAGATCAGTACCCCGATCATGATATTTGATAAAGAGGATACCAGATGAATAGTATGATGAATGTGATATTGACCCGTACCCAGATTCAGGATGTCGTACGACGGATTTACGTACGAGCTATATATTGATGATTGATCCACACTCTTGACTTGGGATGTCTGATTATAGATATGGTATCGGATATGATATTATTGAGGCGGGATCACCGGCTAATATATATACAGGTATGTATATGTATCGACTCAGATGTTAGGCGGTTTCCTTACCTGTAGTCCAGCTTGTTAGCTTAGCCCTTTAGTTTAGTTTAGTTGTTAGATTAGATTCGACTCCTACCTATTTCAAAAAGCTAACGAATCGTGGGTATTTTAAAAGACAGGTCAAGGGATTCTACGGATATTTCAAAAGACGTATCTTTTCTTAAAACACCGTAGCCCTTATTTTCAAACACCGCGATTCGTGTTATTTCAAAAGGCACTATTGTAGGACTTATATTAGGATAATGCAGATTAGTTATTGTTGTGTTTAGTATTTAGCTCCCGCTCATTATCACTGTTCGCTCCGCATCGCATGTTTATATTATGATTCATATCCTATTGTTGATATCATGCTGTTAGGACACCAGCACCATTACCGGTGACGCGTATGTACCACGTACACTTACTTGCCGGCTCACACACATCTTCATCGGTAATTGCCATGTCACGAACACTTTAGAAAATACTATTTCATTTGACATAGGTTGTTAGCTAATAGTTTAGACATGATATTAGTATACTTGCTACTTTATGCATACTATTATTCGTCGCTATGCCGCATTCATGGATTCTCATGCTTATATTCATGGTTTTACATGCTATTGATGATTTGGATTCGGGTTTCCATGAGATTTTCTGGATTTGGGGGAAAACCGCAAAAACATTTATAAACTTCTTTATCTCTTTTTAAATAAAAAGTGTGGTTTTCCCATGATGTATGAGTCGTCCACCATGAGTTTGCTGATGGATTTCGAGACCCGATTCGAGGAGTTGGATGAACCGTTTCGTGTACATGGTGGACCCGGTAAGGTACCCCGGGGCAAGAAGGTCGTGTTGCTGACGTTGAGCCTGGCAGGGGAGCACTACCTACCGGTGATATTACCCGACGCGTCGGATATCCGGAGGATACCGTCGTGGTCTTGAGATGGATGGTAGGGGCCGGTCTGGACTGACGGCGCCCTAGATATTGAGATTGAGACATTGAGATTTCGAGATATTGAGGTACTAAGATTTGATGATACAGACCAGTCCGGATAGCCGGAGCCTGAGATTTTGAGACATTGAGATTTATGTTTTGTGTCGATGCTAGACACTGTTGATGCTGATTTCATTATGATACCTCATTTTAAAAATACAAAGGAAATCTCACTAAATTATGAAAATAGTTTCTTCATTTACATGTATTCTGTTTTCATGCATTCATATCTGATTCATATGATATATTGCTACCTGAGGCACTGACACGGGCACATGAGATTACACTCGGGTTAGATATTTACCCTAGCCATTGTTATAGGCTGCATGTTATATACATATTTGAGGATATATTATGATCATTGACCTAGGTTGCGTTATTTATGCGATTTCTGTGCGTAGATATTTTTTTATTCACGAGTTGGCAAGTCACCCCCGTTGTGCCACAGTTCTTGCAGGTTTCACCGTACAGGTTTCTTTACGGCTTTGCTGGCACTATTTCCATTTCCGGGTGACTTGCTAGTAGGTGGGTTTATTTGTATCGCACCCATCATTATATCTTGTATATCATTATTCAGTTGTATCTAGAAGTTCCATCAACCAAATATGTATTTATTTTTGAGATAGAGACCAGTGATGTTATTCTTTCGACCTTAGAGTTGCGCGTTGTATTTCTGTGGATTTCTTGTTGTTTTGAGTTCCTTTGGAATTTTGATCCTCGCCCTTGGCGTTGTATATTATATTACTTGTGTGGTTGTGACCGTCGATTGACGAAGAGTTAGCTCCCGCTTGGGGATGCCTTTTATTGATTTCGTATACTATTCATGTTGTATCCCGTTTAGGAGCCAGTTTTTACAAAGGAGACTCTGCCGAAATTTTCAGGAAATATTTGATGTTTTTAAAACCGTAGAATTCGGCTTATGCTATTAAACTACTTGTTTTAAATTGATTTTTCTTCACTCTACTACTTTTCTTGGTTTGGATTTCTGGGTTTTTCGGTTTACTTAGATTACGTACGCCTCGAGACGTTCGTAGTTTAAGTGCCGGTCATGTTCCGTACTTTCGGGACGTGACCCTTCGCCTGCTACAAATCCAGCCACAGATCCTCCTCCCGCGAGGAAGACTTGCCCGCCTTCTGCATCGCCGGGGCAATCTCCTCGTGCTCCATGATGGTTATGAGGGCACGGTGCTGGAGGACTTGAGGAAAGTAAAAGAAGGGGTTATAAAGCATCTGATCCGAGGAAAAATGCTTGATGAAAACCTCAACGGAAAGTAGATACTGACCTATACAGCCTCCTGAGCAATGGCGGCAACTTGGGCCTTGAGGGTCCCCCGGGGAATTTTTCCCCCGGCCGATCGTTCCATCTCCGAAAGCAAGCTATCGGCAAAAGAAAGTTCCGAGGGTACCTCGAACCAGACGTCCCCCTCCAGCATGAGGATCGGAGAGGACGGAGATCGAGATACCGTCCTCTTGTATCTCTTGATGGGGACCTCGGGGGGAGGGGGGTCAGCCCCATCCTCCACCTCCCTCGCCCGGGGCTCCGGTTCCCGTGCATGCTTATAGCTCTCCCCGCGACTGGTTTTCAAAGCTCGGGGCGTGGTGGAAGGCCTAGCCGGAGCGGCTGCCTTCGGGGCCGGGCTCGAACTGGGGCAGGACAAGCCAGCGCCCCCGGTCTTCCTCCCCTTCTTTGCGGCTATGGCAGCCAGGAATTTAGATCGGTCTATTTGCACTGCAAAGAGGAAAATACACAAAAGGAATTAGTAACACGGGAAAGAGCAAAAGAAAAATATTCAAGTCTAAATAGATCATCCAAGCTCCTAACTTACCCACGAATTGAGCGGGGCTGAGCCCGGCCCAGCTAAGGGCCTGCTCGGACTGCAGAACATCGGCCCGTTGGATTGGCTCCTACATGGATACCGCCCTCGCCTCTGGAGAGGACGACCGCTTCATCTGCGAGCAGTCGGCCCTGTGCCACTGTACAGGCACAGGCCAATCCTCGCCCTCAGGTGGCCCGACGAATACAGACTTCTCTTTCCATTCGTGAATGGTAGAATGAACTACTACTACCCCCGACCCGGCCGTCCCTCCCTTGCGTTTTTTGAAGGAAATGTACACCCAGCTCGACTCGTCCTTACGGGTGCCGGGATGATTTTTATAACAAAGGAAGGAAAGGAGAAGGGTCAAGCTGAAAGGTATTTCTTCAAGTCTCAACCGGACTAGGAACCCGAGGAGAATTCTCTATGAGTTCGGCACTAGCTGGCCCGGGGTAAGTTAGAAGCAACGTAATGCCCCGCATACTTCGGGGGGAAAGGGCAGACGCATTCCAACCCAGAATGCATCCAAGTACAAGGAAATTTCCTTGCCCTACACCTGATCCGCCCTCTCGTCCTCCCTAGCCAAACGAAGCGAATAGCTAGGGGGAATGTGGAAATGAGTCCGGATCGCGGTGAGCTCGTCCATATTCCTTAGGAGGGAGGGCGCATCGCGAGCGTTTCCGATGCGTGCTTTGGGGACCCTTCCCGTCGCCTGACCACGAACGGCGCGGGTAACCTTAACTCTACGAAGGGAACCCGACTCGGATGGGGCAGAGGAAGAAGCAGGAGAAGACTCTCAAGATTCTACCCTAACTATCTTAACAGACTCCTCAGAGGAAGACATATAACCTGATTCAAAAAGAAGGAGTCCTCCGAGAAAAGAGCGCGAGAGATCCGATCTAAAGGACAGAGCATCGAGCTATCTCTCGCAGCAATAGGGAAATGACGACGAAAGTGTGGACCCTAGGGGATCCCACCCTTATTTATAGTACTTTGGAAACGCATTCAACGGCTCAGATCATTTCCCGCCAAAACGAAGTTTCACGCTCGCCAGCCGTCGACGCTCCACACATCGCATAACCATTGGAAACGTCCCTTCGGACACAGAAGACAGCGACGACCCGTCATGTCTGCCAATCAGCGTCGGATACGTAGCCTACGCCTTAACGAACGTACGAGCGAATCGGCGTTCCCTCTTTAATGCACGATCTCCTCTCTGATCCGCTGACGTCATCGAGGATGCGCCTAACCGCTTTAGAAATCCGCGCTGACAAGGTCCTTAACTACGAGCTGAGCCCGAGGGACCGATCAGACCACTCTCGACCTGACCTATTAATAGGTCGGGGGGACGAGAGTGGGGGGCTAATGATGATGCTCATAAGTGAGAACTTTCCAGATCATGAAACGTGACAGATGACGTGTCCCGAGGCTTAGGGAATCAAGGTAAGCACCACACATTGGAGGTGTCCCCCGGGCTATCGTCCCGCTGCCTGGACCCGACCTCCGAGAAATCCCTGAACATTCATGTGCTCGCCATGTAAATAACCATTGGCTCGCCTCCAAGCCCTCTTACATGCCGAGCTCCTCGGTCCTTCGCCTCCAAGCTATCACAGAACCGAACTAGCTCAACCTCCCGCCCTCTTTTAGGCCTTTCACCGAGCTAGGCCTCTCCGGTTCTACCGAGTGACCTAGAACGCAGATCACAGACGCCTCCGCGACTGCTCCACGGATCTCGCCAGACGCGAGATATCTGCCACCCCACGATCCCGCGTTCCACGCCGTCGCATCCCCCCATTAACGAGCGTATCTCGTCATTAATGGGAGATTCCGTCATTTACGCGGGCGTAACGCCATGGGCGTAACGGCCGGCGAAGATCTCGCGCCAGCTAGCTCATGGAGACCGCTATTAAAATAGCTCTCTCAGACGACTCAGGTAAGGCAATCTTATTCCAATAAGCTGCTACTCTGCTCAAACAGCTCGACTAACTTGATCGTCGGAGGGTCCACGATGGTACAACCATCCCGGGACTTCTTTGCGGGTAGCTCGGTTTCATTCCAAATCAAGCCCACTGAGATCCACACATTCCTGGAGGCAGCCCTCAAACCTAATCTCAGTCATTCATCGACGCTCGCGACAGATCGACGGAGGACAACATTTAAAGAAGATCTTGACCTCCATTAGTCCCTAAAAGAGCGTAAAGCAAATAAACTTTAAACTTCAATTCATCCGACGTTAGTTCATACAAGGAATGGACCCTCCTTTAAAAATCAGTTGAAACTTTTGTATAATTATAAAAGAGCGGATTGCACATAACACTCCTCATTTATAGCATTTTGTCATCCCACTTGGCTCATTTATTATCACACCACACCTCTGAGTTAGTCAACAGCCAGACCAAACTTTATTTTCTTAGTAGCTAGTATTTTGCATATCTGAAACTATATTTTGTACCTGTATAAATTTTTTCATCCTGTAAATTACATGAAAATTTTTAAAATTATCTATAGGTTTTTCTAAATTTGAATTAAATGAATACGGTTAGTAATAATATTAGAATTGAGAAATTTATAAATTATACAAAATAACAAAGATATAAGAGTTATGTATAACTTTGTAACGTTATCTCTTTTTGGGCTTTTGAACATGAGAGAGGATGTGTAATGAACAAGATTATGAGTGTGAGAGAAAGATGACTGTTCATTTTCTTTTTTTTGTATTTGGTGGTGGATGATGAGGACACCGCCAATTCTCAATTTTGGCTATTGGAATTTTGTAATTTTTTCTAATTTTTATTTTGTTGATTAATGACATCATCTAAAGACTTCTAGTTATAATAATAAAGATAAAGATATTTACACTGATTTTAGGAATAGGCTGGGCTAAAATGAAGACACCCCTTCTCTTTTGCGTGAAAATCAGGAAATCTATGTAACTCAAAAAACATGCACGTTATCCCAAAAACCCTAATGACTTTACTTTTTCTATCCATAAATTTAATTGACTTGTTATTACCTTTTCTATCCATAAATTTTATCAAGACTTATTTATGCAAAAAATATTCCTTCAATAAATTTAATTGACTAAACTTAATTTTCTTTTCTTTTCTTCTCATCTTCTCCAAATACATGCTTCTTTGAATCATTGCTCACTTGTCAGAGGAAAAGAGAGAAGATTGGTGATACTTTAAATTAGAGATTTTGGAGAAAAAAACGAGAAAAACATCTTTTGAGGGGAAAAAGAAAAAGAAAAAGAAAAATTTAAAGAAGAAAAGGAGGAGTATTTAGAGAAGATAAAAGGTATTATGGGAAACATACACCAAAAAAATTTGAATGTGTTAAATGTTTGTGTTAAAGTGCTTGTTTTTTGAGTCCATATCATGTATAGAATCTGACAAGACTCCAACAAACCATCTAGACTGTAAACTACATATTCTACCAACCATTTATACGTGTGTGTTTGATCATGCTAGAAGAAGATTTGGGTTATGAACCCCACGTTACCATTTGAGAGTTGTTTGCGAGGATGTAACAAGATACGGATAATCCGAATAGAATCCGTATTCGTATCCAAATTTTATCAAATACGAATATTGATTTTTCATTTCCAATGACTATCTGCATCTGTATTCGCATCCGCCAATGTTGGCCGGATACGAATATGGTAACGCATACTTTTTATACAGCGTGCATATAATTTTTACGATATATGTTTTATATCCTTATCTGTATCATTTTCAAATACGGATAGTTATTTTCATTATCTGTAACCGTATTCGCATCCGTCAACGACCACCGAAAACTTGTATGGTTACACCTATATCTAGTCATATTTGATCTGTTTACATCCTTAATTGCTTGAGAATTGCCGTCATTATCTTTTTTTGGCATACATTTAAACCGCATCCGGTATACCGAATAATTTCTCTCTAAGCCGGGTGGCTACAAGAACTTCCTGACCTGGTTTTGCGTTTTCTGCTGACATGCGGGTCCCACATTGGTTGGGTCCCATCCTGATGATCAGCTCTGGCCTCTGCATGTTTTGGGGAGAGAGCAGGCGCCTCGTTGACCGGGTCCTCATTGACCAAACCTCTATCCAAGCCCGGCCTCAAGTATTTGTGGGACCCACAGGGGAAATTCTTTTGTGATTCGCGAAAGTACCAGGCTTTTCTTGTTTGCTTCCGGTTTTACCCCTATCTTGTCGTTTGTGAGTTTCTGCATCCAAATACGACAAAAATACACCCCGCCCAAAGAGTTGGCCCGCCCGTTATAGGGCTAAGGATCAGGCTGGATTTCGCTTAAATACCCTTAACTATTGAGTTTTTCACTAAAGTGCCTGAAGTTTGTGGATTAAAGATAAATGCCGTAAACGGCTAGACTGCACAAAGATGCACTCAACTATCATTTTTACGATGGGTATCTCAATCTAAGTAAGTTAGAGAATACTCTCTCGATCTTTACATTTTGCAAATAGCTATCCCATCTACATTAAAATCATTTGACCGTTATAACTATCAATTACCCTACTCATTAACTGTACTGGAGTAATTTTCCTTCAATCTAAAGCATTTTAATTCTCAATCAAAGGATCGGTCATTTATATTGTAGAAATTTGATGATCTCGGCAAAATTGGATGGGAGTGAACTCGATTTTGTAATTTAATTGATATTTAATGGTTATGGCTACCTTTATTTTTCATTTAACCATGTGATTAGGATTTTTTTATTCTTTCAACATGATTTGGATTTTAGTTTATTGATTGTGACGTGGTTTGGGACGGATGGATGTCCTTTTCAGATCTCCCTCAGATGTTGTCTTCCGTCGATCTCCTGATAGATTCTGGAGGGGATTCCCTGTTGTGTGTGGGTCTCAATAGGTGTAGAGGAAATTCGGTGGTTGGAAGAGTTGGCGCCAAGTACCTGCAAAGAAGTCCCGGGGTGGTTGGATACAACCGAGGACCCTCCGACGATCAAGTTAGTACTGGATCCGAGCAGCGTAACGGCTAAGTGGAGTCAAAAATGGCTTACTTGACCCCTCTGTGATGGGAGTTTATATAGTGGTGGAGGCACGCAGCAGCATGCGCGAGAATCTCGCCGGCAGTTACGCTCCCGATGTCATGCCCGCGTAGAGAGCGGATCGCCCATTAATGGGGATCGTGGAGGCGTGGAACGTGGGATGTTGCGGGCGGAGAATCTGCGCATGGCGAAATTCGCGGAGCGGCAGTTACTCCTGTAAGTGGTGGAGCTAGGCGGAGGACCGAGGAAGACGGCCTCGGTCGGGGGGCTCGTGGATGAGCGAGAAGGCCGAGGTTACTTGGTCTTGTGGCAGCTCAGGGCGAGCTGAGGGGCCGAGGAGGCCAATCTACATGGAGCCCCGAGGAGGGCTGGCTTGTGCCGACAGGTCGGGTACAGGGGTGGCCTGGTCGATCTCTGTGGGCCCTTTCTTCTGAGTTCTGGGACGTGCTATCCGCCACGTGTCCTGATCTTAGGGGTCCCCACATGTAGCCCCGAGAAGGGCTGGCTTGTGCCGGCATGTAGGATGTGTTTCCTGATTTAAAATCAGGAAAGTTTACGGAGGAGGCATCACGTGCTACCACGTGACCAGCAGTTACGTGTTGGCACGTGACAATTAAAAGCAGCGGCAAAGGCAGATTCAGTTAAATCAAAGAAAAGGCTTCAGAAAGGGTCACGTGCTCACACGTGACCAGAGGTCACGTGTTGACACGTGACGGTCGAACAGCGGCTAGAAGATAGAGCGCAGAAGGGAGGAGAAAGTTCGCTCCAGGGGGTCACATGCCCACACGTGACCAGGGGTCACGTGCCTACACGTGACCAAGGGTCACGTGGCCATACGTGACCGGCTTTCAAAGCCTATCTATTTAACAGAATTAAATTCTGAACAGCATTCAAATCTTTCCAATGGGGAATGATTATTTGAAACCGATTGCATTAAAAATTTAAAGGTGATTAAATATCACTTATCTATGGAAAAATCTTGAACTTGGAAAGATTTCCCCTTAAAATCTAACCGAAACAACAAAAGAATATCTTTGGATTTAAAATCCAATGGTGAATAAAATTCACCTAATAATCCAAAGGTCCAAATGAATGATGAATGCAAATCAAATCTCTAAATGAATACAAATCAGATCCCTCAATGAATGATTCATCGAAACTAATTGATTCTGCTCCTTCTCCTATAAATAGGAGCCAAGGGAAACAGAGAGAGAGGGAGAGATCTATATACAGAGAAATAGAAAAGAAAAAAAAGAGAGAGAGCCTTCAGACTTTGGAAGAATTTGATCTTCTGCAAAAGAAAACCCTAGGTAAGAAAGGGAAGGCTTTTAAAAAAAAGAGAATTTAATTCTCAAAATAGTTTAACTCTTATATTAAAAAGAAGAACTTAGTTCTCTCTTTAGTGGAGGATCTGCAAAGTGCACATCTCCCCATGAATTGAGAATTTAATTCTCACTGGGTTGAGATCTTGCCATGCAGATCCAAAGTATGGAGAGAGAATGGAAGTTTGAGAATTTAATTCTCACGAAACTATAGGAATTTAATTCCTTTGAAATAAAATTAGGCTTTAACCCTATGTTATAGGAATTTAATTCCTTTGAAATGAACAGAACTAGTTAAGAACTTAATTCTGTCAAAATAACAGGAATTTAATTCCCTTAAAAAAGAAGAAATTAGGGTTTCACCCTATGACAGAACCTAATTCCTCACATGTATGGGAATTCAAATTCTTACAGAAGACAAGTTAGAGTTCAACTCTATCTAAGAATATAATTCTTCAAAAGAAAACATGAATTTAATTCCTCTAAAGTTTGTTGCTAGGGTTTAACCCTATGAAGAATTTAATTCTTAAAAGATAAACGAATCTGCAAACAGCAAAGGAACAGGGTCACGTGTTACCACGTGACCCCTATAAAGATCCATAGAAAAGAAGCTCTGGAGCGCCCTCACGTGTCACCACGTGACCCCTAATGAACATCCTAGCAGACCAAAGCATGAGCCCCCATCACGTGCCCACACGTGATGGCCTTCAGAATTAAAAGTGTTAAACACTCATCTGTAGAACAAAATGAAGAGGATCTGGCCCCACCTTTTGGATGCCATCACGTGCCCCCACGTGATCTCTTCTCTTACCATATTTAGCATTGAACTGATGATCTGTTCCCAGTGTTTAACACTGATTTCGATAGTGTTTAACACTAGTTTGAAGACTCCATTTCCAGTGTTTAACACTGATTTTCTTAGTGTTCAAACACTAATTTGGAAAATTCTGTTCCCAATGTTCAAACACTGATTATCTTTTAGTGTTCAACACTAACTTGTTAATCTTATGCCCAGTGTTCAACACTGTTGGTTTCTAGTGTTCAACACTAGGTTTAGCTCAATTGGCTAAGTTTCCAGAGGCAAAGCCTTTCCTTCAATGGACCAACAGAGGGCACATATCCTAAGCATGATTGGACTTAGCCCAAGCTAGCCATAAGTCCTCAATCCAAACATAACTGAGCCAATGGGCTCGTAACATAATTGATTGGTCTCGGTCCCAAATTGGGCCAAAGAATATTTAATCTACCTTGATTCAAGGGTACATCTCTTCACTCCTTTGATACTTGGCGTTGTAATTCCTCAACGTCTTCAAAGAGATGACGGGTCCCGATAACCACACATTGATACGGACTGTGGGGTCCTTAAACCCATAGACTATGACGTCATTAACCTTGACCGGGATGTCTTAAAACTAACATCGGACTGTGGGGTCCTTAAACCCACGGACTATGACGTCCTTAACCTTGACCGGAATGTCTTAAAACTAACAACGGACTATGACGTTCTTAACCTTGACCGTGATGTCTTAAAACTAATATCGGACTGTGGAGTCCTTAAAACCACGGACTATGACGTCCTTAACCTTGACCACAACGTCTTAAAACTAACATTGGACTGTAATGTCCTTAAACTATCTATGGACCGTAATGTCCTTAAACTACTTATTGACCGTAATGTCATTAAACTAAACAACATGGCCCCCTTAATTGCTCTCTTGTTGGATCTAAACGATCCTGTTAAGTTGATCTTAGTCTCAAACTGGACTAACGTATCCTTAACAAATGTTTAAGTTGATCTTAGTCTCAAATGAGGCTAACGTATCCTTAAACACAACCCCCCAAACCCAAATCTAAGAAAGATACGGATTTGGACTAGTCCACGCCCTACGGGCGACGACATAACTCAGTCTCCGTATACAATCCACGGGCAACCAAACACAAAATAAACACACACGGCACGAAGTGAAATTTCTGGAGAAGGAGAAAGTTGTTACCGCCGTGCGGTAGCGTAATTAACTGCAGGGGCTTGCGCCTGCAGGGAAGAGCGTCCCCACAATCAAAAACCCCTCAAGCGAGGGGGAATATGACGAAGTCTGCTACATCGGACGCATCCGTTTAAACCTTCGATACATGGTGCCATAAATCAACTTGGCATCTTCGGAGAGGTAGACGGATAGCACCATATAGCATCTGCCCCGAATCCCAGTCAAGACGTCATGTCTCGGCCGCTATTCGGAGGGGAACAGATTTTGGCACGCCCGGTGGGACCTTTTCCACTTTCCACTCCACACTTCGTGTGTCGTGATTCGCGAACCAATCGCGGTTCGCTAATGGTTGCCCTTGGGTTTCGAAGTACTAAGATTTAGCGTTTAATTTACCCTAGAAAGCGAAAGGATCAATGGCTGGCAACTGCTCGAACTGCTCCAACTGCAAATGCAACCGACGCTCCGCCTCACCTGGAGGTGTAGCATATGGACCGCAGGCTGTTTCCCTATTCACTATGCCTGTGGAGCAAGTGACTCAAGCTACCACCGGTCTATTCTTTGGGACCATGCTCCCGCCGGTGAACATTAACATCCCAATGCCCGTACCGGAAGCGTCAAAGAAGTCGGTCTTTGATCGACTTGCTACTCCTACGGCCCCTCTCAGCGGGTCGTCCAGCTCCTCGGTCTTCGCCAGACTGGGCCAAAATTCCTCTGGGCCCAATGAAGCTTGCAATCCCAGAGAAGATTATTACGAAAAAGATAACCATCCCTACTCCTGAAGTCGTCAAGGCGGCTTCTCCTACCAAAGAGTCGGTCTTTACAGGATTGGCTGTTCCAGTTCCTGCTCCTGCTACCCAAAGGACATCGGTCTTTAACAGGCTGACACCAGCAGTGACCTCCCACCTACACAGGGGGCAAGATGAGGCTATCACCCTCACCGAGCCGACTCCATCAGCACGACACGCTCGACGTCGCTACTGGCGCCGAGTGAGGAAGGCCGGAGGCAACTCCCCTTCTGGGCTAACTCCTCCAACCCCGACGACAGAGGTTAATGCTGCTGTTCCAACTGGGAATAGTTTTGAGATGCTAAGTAAGGTGCGTAGGAATTCTCCTACCGCGGTGCTAAAAAGGTCTCCCCCTCCGTTAAAAAAGACCGCGGAAATAAAGCCAGAACAGCCCCAATCTCCTCAACGGCTGTCTTCCAAAATCTATAAAGTCTGGCGGCAGACCCGAGACTCGGTGATCGATCCAAATTTCTCCCGCCAGCACAAGAAGCTGAAAGTCCAACAGGAAGTCAGTCACCAGGCTAAGCCACGAAATGCTGTCTGGGTGCCCACTTCAACGGCCCCCTTAACTTCCACTGCTCATAAAAAGAAGAGGCTAGAGAGGACCCCCGGGCCTGCAACGAAAGCTAAAAGCGCTGAGCCCAGACGCCCTAAGGCTGGGGGCAGGATGGTCCACACTGTATACATGGCGTCGAGGAAAGAAGACAGCCGCGCGTCCACAGGTCATAGACCGCTTACACGGTCGGTGACCAAAGCTCAGGAGCAACAGCAAAAGCTCCAGGAAATGATGATCGCAATGGCCGCGCTTACTGGACCGAAAGAAAGCCCCGAGGCGTCCTCGGATCAGCAACAAGAACAGGAAACCGACGCCGAGTTCCTCCGGAGGATACTGGAAAAGAAAGATAGAGAGGCTGCAGAACAAGCGGCCAATATAAAGCAAATAGCCCACTTATTCCAGGACATGGTGGGAATGATGATCCAACAAGACCCACCTGCTGAGGATCCTCCGATCGTCCTTGAAGACGACAAGAGAGAAACGTCAAATCCGCCACCGGCTCTCTCAACGGCCAAGGAGGAGACAATCTCTAAGGCTGACTTGGACGACTATATAGCCCAGCAAATCCGGGTTCATCATCCGACTGAGGCAGCTGGTCAAGTCGTAAAGACGGGACGACCATATCCGAGCTGGTACGACCAAATTAAATATCCGCCGGGTTATACAATACCAAAATTCCACGTGTATAAGGGGACCGGCAATCCCCACCAACATGTTGCCCAGTTCAGGGCCCTTTGCGGTAACACCGGCGGTGACGATAAACTGTTGCTTCGCCAGTTCGTGGGCAGCTTATCAGAAACAGCGTTCGAATGGTATTCGGAACTCCCGAACGATTCCATCAAGACGTTCGCTGAAATGGAATTGCTATTCACCCAGCGATTCGTAAGCGCCACCGAACGCACTCCGATAACAGCATTAATTAATGCCAGGGTGAAACCAGGCGAAACGTGGGTCCAGTACGCTATACGCTGGCGAAATTTGTGGTCGAAATGCGAACAACATATTGAGGAAGCGCCCGCGGTGGGCATGTTTGTGGGAACCCTAGACCCTCACGCAACTATCTCCCAGTTTATGATGTTCTTTAAGCCAACTACGTTCCAGGTTTTAATCGACAAGTTGGCCCAGATGGACCAGATGGGTCACAGACCGTCTCCCCCGAAGCCCGAGCCTCGGAGTGACAAGGGTAAAGGGAAGGCAACCTTCGTCGCGAATGCTCAGCAGCAACCTAGTGCCCCAAAGCTGGCGGATCAACTGGAAGAAAGACGCCGGTATTATAATGAGAAGATGAAGCGCCCCTACTCGTTCCTGCGGGATAAGACAAAACGGTTATTCGAGCTGGTAGTACGCAACAGACTTATAAACTTACCAAATCCAAGGTGACCGCCACAACCCACTGAGGTGAATAACCCCAATTATTGCCCTTACCATCAAACGGTAAGCCACCCGATTGAGGATTGCTTCGTCTTCAAAGGATGGATTGAGGATCAATACCTCCAGGGAAAATTTGCGCTGTCCGAAAAGTGGAAGGTGAGTCCGCCACAGCCGCATACTCCTAAGAAAGATTGACTCTATTCTGTTTCGACTCCCAGTCATCACGGACTCTCGGATCTGTAATACTAACATTACGCTTCGGACTGCTCGTCACGGACATCAAGTTTCACGTCATTGACGCCAAGACCTGCTACAACACCTTGCTCGGTCGTCCTTGGTTACACGAGTACAACATCATCCGTTCTACACAGCATCAGTGTATGAAGTACTTTAAGGATGGTTTCGAGTATACCGTAACAGGCGAGCTGAACCCATTCTCTGTGAACGAAGTCCGCAAGTACGAAGATGCAAAGTACTTTTTGCCGGACTTCGAGGATACAGAAAAGTGTCGCAAGCCGGAGAACAAAGCCGCCGCCACCATCCCTGTTTTCGGGAGCGATACCGAAGAAGAAGAAGAGATAGTTTACACTGGGCCGTCTCGACGCAACAAACCGGGACCATCCGCCCCCATGTTGATCTTTGGAAGTGACTCGGAAGATGAGGTTAATGCCGTGTTCTCCAGTCGGCCGTCAATACGAGCATCCCCTAGCGATGATCAGAGTTTGCAAATCACCATGGTGCCGTGGAAACACTACAAGGATCTCACCGCACTTCAAGCTTACAATGTGCAGGACCTGCAGACGTTTTACGTCCCTCCCAGGCTAAAGGGTGAAAAGGTGATCCTATTCCACCAATCCACAGAAACGAGAGTGGAGAAAGAGATATGGCATGGCGCGGATGCTACACTCGACAGGCTCCAACCCATCTATTTGCCCAGATATTACACAGATAGACTAAAGAGGCTATTGAAGCGCCAAGGGGTACCCTTAGAACAGACTGTTCGACAAGCTCGGTTCTACAACAGGATTTGGAATGTCCCTGGGACTCAACGCAAATTGCCCAACGGGAGAATGGAAACGCTTGGGCTTGGATATGTGAGATCCGGGAAACGGGAGCGAGTCCACAGCAGCTACGCCATATATAACTTCGATGAGGAGGAGGACACCCTGTCGGGGAATGCTAACCCCTCGTCAAAACTGGATCTCGCGAGCGAAGTGCCAAGGCCGTCATTTGAAGAACAAGTGGACAAGCTTATCAGGAAAGTGGGTCAAAAAGCTCGGGAAGACCACAACCGCGAGATGGCCATCTACGAGAAGGCCAGGACACAACGTCTGTTTCAGCAGGCTGCAAAAGACAAGGACGCTCCTCCCTGTCAATCCATTGTACGAAAGGCCCGACGCAGAGGCAGAAGTAAGTCAAGAAGCGGAAAGAGGAGTCGACAACAACGACGCAGGATTAGAGAGTCATGTGATCGGATATTGCGCTGCCCGGATTTTTCCCTCATAAAGAAGATGAGTCGAGCGTATTCCTTCCCCCAAGACAAGACGAAGAAGTTACTCGAGCTCGCTATAAAACATCAGATGATTACACTTCCGGAGTCTAAGCACCCTGAGCAAGCTAACAAAGTTTCTCATTCGGGCTATTGCTCTTATCACCGAGCCATAGGACACCCTATCGAAGACTGCTTCACCTTCAAGAACTGGGTCGAAGACCAGTACCAGCAGGGCAGGTTTGCTTTATCCAGCAGCTGGAGGGTAACGCCGCCACAAAAGCACGAACCTAAAGCCGCAAGAGCAGAACCAGATCCACATCGATCATGGAAGCATATTCGCACCTGTCACATGATTACGATATTAAAAGAAGAGCCCGAGGACATAGATGAGTTCCCTTGGTGCTTCGAAAATAATGACAATGAGGTAATCTCAGAATTGTCACCGGCTCCGAAAGAACTGGAAGATGGCATACATACTACTGCAGATAACCTTAAGAGGATTGAGTTGGGATCGGCAGACGATCCGCGACCGACATTCGTCAGCGAGCTGCTATCTGAAGAAAGGATGGCTGCGTTAAAGGACGTGCTTCTACAGCATAGAGATTGCTTCGCGCGGAACTATTCCGAGATGCCGGGATTAGATCCAGAGATTGCCATGCATAAATTAACAATATCCCCGGATATCAAGCCAGTCAAGCAGGCGCCGAGAAGGATGCGACTCGAGCTTGAGATGAGCATCAACGCCGAAGTCAAGAAGCTGATCGATTCTGGATTTATCCAAGAAGTCCAATATCCTGACTGGATCGCCAACATCGTCCCGGTAATGAAGAAAAATGGGACGGTGCGCATATGCGTGGACTTCAGAGATCTCAATAAAGCCTGCCCGAAGGACGATTTCCCAGTACCGGTAACCGAGCTGATGATAGATAATACGTCCACTCACGAGATTTTCTCTTTCATGGACGGTTCATCAGGGTACAATCAAATAAAGATGCATCCCGAAGACCAGAAGCACACCGCTTTCCGGACTCTTTTGGGCATATTCTGCTACAAAGTCATGCCCTTCGGATTAAAAAATGCCGGTGCCACCTATCAGAGAGCCATGACAAAGATCTTTGATGATCTCATACATGAAATCGTCGAGTGCTATATCGACGACCTCGTAGTAAAGAGCATGTCACATGAAGAGCGTTTAGAACATCTGAAAACCGTATCTCAACGCCTTCGGCAATATAATTTGAAGATGAATCCCCTCAAATGCGCGTTCGGAGTCTCCTCGGGTAAATTCCTGAGATTCATCATCCGACACCGAGGTATCGAAATAGATCCATCTAAGATCAAGGCGATCATGGAAATGCCACCGCCAAGGACTCTCAAACAGCTGCGGTCTCTCCAAAGGAAGCTCGCGTACATCCGGCGATTTATCGCCAACCTGTCAGGCAAGTGCCGTCCTTACAGTCACCTGATGAAGAAGAGAACTCCGTTCGTCTGGGACCAAAAATGCCAGAGCGCGCTAGATGAAATCAAGCAATACCTGCAGAACCCGCCAGTACTGGCTGCTCCGATCAAGGGAAAGCCCCTTATCTTATATACAACAGCCCTCGAAGGTTCCTTAGGCGCATTATGGGCGCAAGAAAACGACCAAGGGAAGGAGAGAGCGCTCTACTATTTAAGTCGAGTTCTTCTGGGGGCAGAAAGCAATTACTCCCCTATCGAAAAACACTGCCTGGCGTTAATCTTTGCGATAACAAAACTCCGGCACTATGCATTGGCACATGAAGTCCGTCTTATATCAAAGGTGGACCCCCTAAAATATCTAATGTCAAAAGCCATATTAACAGGGAGACTCGCTAAATGGGCCCTGCTCCTGATGGAGTTTTCAATAACCTATCATCCTCTTAAGGCAGTGAAAGGCCAAGCCATCGCCGACTTCCTTGCTGAGCATCCAGTACCTGCCGGTTCTCCTCTGAATTGCGATTTGCCAGACGAACATGCGTTTGATGCGATTGACTGTGATAATACCCGATGGGAGCTTTATTTCGATGGAGCGTCCTCCGTAAAGAAGCGCAAACAAAGTACCCCAATGATCAAATCGGGGGTAGGCCTCATCTTCGTAGCTCCACAAGGAGGGATAATGCGCTTCGCTTTCTCCTTGACAGAGCCGAGGACGAATAACGAAGCCGAATATGAAGCCTTGATAGCAGGCCTCGAGATCACCATCGACATGGGAATTGAAAACCTCCTCATATACGGAGATTCTCAACTGGTCGTCAACCAAGTAAACGGCGACTACCAAACGTGTAAACCAGAGTTGGTGAAGTACGGTGAAAAGGTGCAACAACTGTTGACCCAAATCCCCTCCTATATTCTGGAAAGCATACCACGCGCGGAAAACAGCAAAGCAGACGCGTTGGCCAAGCTCGCTAAAGAACTGGCTGACGAGAACCTTGATGACGTTAAAATCGTGGTGCAAAGCCGTCGGGTGCTTGCCCCAGCAGAAATATCTCCGGAATCATCCGAAAAGAATGGAGCAATTGAGCAGACAACCCTATAAATAAAAGACCGTGAGAAGGCTGAGGAATGGAGGGAGGTCTTCATAGACTACTTTAAGTCCCACCGAATACCCGAAGAAGCGTCTTCAAGACATCAGCTCATGAAACGAGCTCTGTCTTTCGCCTTCATCAACGATACTCTGTATAAAAGGTCGTTCGATTCTTTGTGGTCGAGATGCCTGGGACCTGTCGAAGCGAACAGGGTCGTTCAGGAAGTTCACGACAGACTCTGCGGATCTCACCAAGCAGGCCCGAAGATGAAATTGAAGATCAAACGAATGGGTTATTATTGGCCCACGATGATCCAGGATTGCCTCGAGTATGCGAAGCAATGCCACTCATGCCAGATCCATGGGGACTTCATCCACCAGCATCCAAATCCACTACATCCAACGGTGGCTAGCTGGCCATTCGAAATTTGGGGAACTGACATAATCGGCCCCATCGAACCAGCGTCATCCAGGGGACATCGTTTTATCCTGGCAACGACTGATTACTTCTCTAAATGGGTGGAAACAGTACCGTTAAGGGAAGTGAAGGCAGAAAATATTCTTCATTTCTTCAAGACGCACGTCATTTATCGGTTTGGAACTCCGCGGCGGATTATTTCTGATAACGGGCCAGCCTACAGAAGTCACAAGATCAGCCGCTTTGCGCAACAGCATAATATAGACTGGAGGTATTCCTCAGTTTATAATCCGCGAGCTAACGGTCTCGCCGAGGCCTTCAACAAGACCTTGACGAAAATCATAAAGAAAATGGTGTCCCGAAATAAGAAGGACTGGCACGAGAAACTGCAGGAGGCTCTCTGGGCATACCGAACTACGTTCAAAACGGCCACGAACACAACGCCGTACGCATTGGTATATGGTACAGAAGCAGTACTCCCTCTCGAGATAGAGTTACCCTCTCTACGAGTGGCGGTCCACTACGAGCTGACGGACGAAGAAAATGCTCACCTCCGACTTGAGGAGCTTGATGCCCTCGATGAGACCCGGCTCATAGCACAACAAAATCTGAAGGCTTACAAAGCAAAGATGACGCACTCATACGAAAGATTGACCAGGCCGAGGACGTTCCGCCAAGGCGAACTTGTGCTAATTGTCAGAAGACCTATGATCCCCAATCGCGCCAAGCGGGGAAAATTCGAGCCAAACTATGAAGGCCCGTACATCATAGACAAGGTCTACCAGGATGGAGCTTATCTACTCATGGATATGTACGGTGAAAGGCCTTTCAGGCCAGTGAACGGCCGCTTCCTGAAGAAATACTACGCTTGACGGGTCAAGGTTCAGGTCAATGATAGACGACGACGATTATGTCCGCTCGTTATCTTCCTAAGCCCGAGCTCTAGGTAGTAACCAGCATCCTTAAGCTAACGGCGGACCGAAATGTCCTTAAACTAACATCGGACCGAAACGTCCTTAAACTAACATCGGACCGAAACGTCCTTAAACTAACGGCGGACCGAAACGTTCTTAAACTAAAAATGGACCACTATGTCCTAAAACTAGCCGTTGACCGAGACGTCGATAAACTACGGTGGATTGCAATACCTCAAAGCCGATATATAAAAATAAAAAAAATAAATAAAAATTAAAAAAATTAAAAAAAAGGTATGTCCGTAAGCAAAAGGGGCACGGATGAAAACCCGAAAGGGCTCCGTGAGTACAAACAGCAGGGCTACCGGTGAGTGCTTGTGAAAACCCGAAAGGGCGCAACCTCATTAAAAGACATTTACAGGGCCCTCACGACCTTGTAAGGAGAAACCACCCGCGTGAGATCCTTACGACTCGCAAGGGAGCAACACACTTAGGAGTCCTCACGATTCCTAAGGAGAAATTACACTTGCGAGATCCTCACGACTCGTAAAGAGAACTCTCTTATGGGACCCTCACGGCTCATAAGATTTGAAAGCCTTAAGTTACAGAGACCTGAACCTGTGCTTAAGCAAGCCCCACAACCTTCGATATTGCCCTACAAGTGGCTCAATACTGACCCTTGTATACAATCCACGGGCGCGAATAAACATTTCCCCGACCAAGTCCCATCCGTGGCCAGGGATATGTTCATATGGCAAACAACCCATGTAAGTCCTCTCGACTTATAAGGAGAAAACCTTTTTGTAAGATCCTTACGACTTGCAAGAGGACACGCACTTAGGAATCCTCACGATTCCCAAGGAGAAAACACACCTACAAGATCCTCACGACCTGTAGGGAGAAATACTTTTGTGAGACCCCTACGGCTCATGAAGTTAAAAGCCTTAGTCGACAGGATCCTTAACCCTGTTTGCTAAGCCACCTTTGTTCAACATCGACAGAGGCAAATGATGATTCGCTCCTGGCAACGTCCCAGTTGTAGCGGTGCTGATGCCGAAATCGGTGTCTAAAATCCAAGCTTGCAGCGAAAAGGCTAGCGAGCCATACATGCATACGAAATAGCCGAAATGATGGGGCAGCTTGCAATAAAAAGCAGCAGGTAAAAATGTATGCATGAAAAATAGCCGAAATGATGGGGCAACTCGCAATAAAAAGCAGCGAGTAGAAAATAAATAAATAGCCGAAATGATTGGGCACCGCGAAAAATAGCCGAAATGATGGGGCAATCGCGACCTTCGCGATATAAAAGCTGAAATGATAGAGCATCGCGGAAAAAGAAATAAAATAAAAATGAAATTCTTGCCCTACAGGCGATGTTCCATCACACCCTGTATACAATCCAAGGGCGTAAACAAAGAAGTGAACATACTTCCCCCCCAGATTTCATCAAAGAAAGAAACTAAATCTCGACGGGCCGCAAACGACCTAGAGATCATCCCAACACTCGTCTCGTAACGATGGACACAACTTCAAACAAAGCGGAGCAGAGGCAACCCCTAGTTCCATGGCTCGGCGATATACATATCACCAACAGTCAAACCTCCATTCCGTGAAATGCGGATACATTCAGCAAAGTTCCTGGTTACGTGGAACGCGGATAACGTCACTCTTTGACCCCGTGGAAAACGTCCAGAGCGGATCCTGGTCCTCGCAGAGCATGGCAATGAACCCGTGTGAAGCATCGAGAGCGGAGTCTAGTCCTCGCCGAGCACGACAGTGAACCCGTGTGCAGCATCTAGTGCAAAATTCCTGGTTACGTGGAACGCGGATAACGTCACTCCTTGACCCGCGGAAAACATCCAGAGCGGATCCTGGTCCTCGCAGAGCATGGCAATGAACCCGTGTGAAGCATCCAGAGCAGAGCCTAGTCCTCGCCGAGCACGGCAGTGAACCCGTGTGAAGCATCTAGTGCAAAATTCCTGGTTACATGGAACGCGGATAACGTCACTCTTTGACCCGTGGAAAACATCCAGAGCGGATCCTGGTCCTCGCAGAGTACGGCAGTGAACCCGTGTGAAGCATCCAGAGCGGAGCCTAGTCCTCACCGAGCACGGCAGTGAACCCGTGTGAAGCATCTAGTGCAAAATTCCTGGTTACGTGGAACGCGGATAACGTCACTCTTTGATCCCGTGGAAAACGTCCAGAGCGGATCCTGGTCCTCGCAGAGCACGGCAGTGAACCCGTGTGAAGCATCCAGAGCGGAGCCTAGTCCTCGCCGAGCACGGCAATGAACCCGTGTGAAGCATCTAGTGCAAAATTCCTGGTTACGTAGAACGCGGATAACGTCACTCTTTGACCCCGCGGAAAACATCCATAGCGGATCCTGGTCCTCGCAGAGCACGGCAGTGAACCCGTGCGAAGTATCCAGAGCGGAGCCTAGTCCTCACCGAGCACGGCAGTGAACCCGTGTGAAACATCTAGTGCAAAATTCCTGGTTACGTGAACGCGGATAACGTCACTCTTTGACCCCGCGGAAAACGCCCAGAGCGGAGCCTGGTCCTCGCCAAGCACGGCAGTGAACCCGTGTGAAGCATCCAGAGCAAACACCGGACTGTGGAGTCCTTAAAATCCACGGACTATGGTGTCCTTAACCTCGACTGTAATGTCTTAAAACTAACGATCAACCACCCTGATTCTGTACTGATTCTACCTTGGTTTAAGGGTACATCTCTTCACTCCTTTGATACTTGGCGTTGTAATTCCTCAACGTCTTCAAAGAGGTGACGGGTCCCCGCAACCACACATTGGACTGTGGAGTCCTTAAATCCATGGACTATGAGGTCCTTAACCTTGACCGCGATGTCTTAAAACTAACATCGGACTGTGGAGTCCTTAAATCCACGGACTATGAGGTCCTTAACCTTGACCGTGATGTCTTAAAACTAACATCGGACTGTGGAGTCATTAAATCCACGGACGATGAGGTCCTTAACCTTGACCGTGATGTCTTAAAACTAATATCGGACTGTGGAGTCCTTAAATCCACGGACTATGAGGTCCTTAACCTTGACCGCGATGTCTTAAAACTAACATCGGACTGTGGAGTCCTTAAATCCACGGACTATGAGGTCCTTAACCTTGACCGTGATGTCTTAAAACTAATATCGGACTGTGGAGTCCTTAAATCCACGGACTATGAGGTCCTTAACCTTGACCGTGATGTCTTAAAACTAACATCGGACTGTGGAGTCCTTAAATCCACGGACTATGAGGTCCTTAACCTTGACCGTGATGTCTTAAAACTAATATCGGAATGTGGAGACCTTAAATCCACGGACTATGAGGTCCTTAACCTTGACCGCGATGTCTTAAGACTAACATCGGACCGTGGAGTCCTTAAATCCATGGACTATGAGGTCCTTAACCTTGACCGCGATGTCTTAAAACTAATATCGGACTGTGGAGTCCTTAAATCCACGGACTATGAGGTCCTTAACCTTGACCGCGATGTCTTAAAACTAACATCGGACTATGGAGTCCTTAAATCCACGGACTATGAGGTCCTTAACCTTGACCGTGATGTCTTAAAACTAACATTGGATTGTGGAGTCCTTAAATCCACGGACTATGAGGTCCTTAACCTTGACCGTGATATCTTAAAACTAATATCGGACTGTGGAGTCCTTAAACCCATGGACTATGACGTCCTTAACCTTGACCGTGATGTCTTAAAACTAACATCGGACTGTGGAGTCCTTAAATCCACGGACTATGACGTCCTTAACCTTGACCGTGATGTCTTAAAACTAACATCGGACTGTGGAGTCCTTAAATTCACGGACTATGATGTCCCTAACCTTGACCGCGACGTCTTTAAACTACGATGCCTTGAGCAACCCCTGACCCCGTGAAACACAGATAAGGGTGACCACATCCAGCACTTGCAGGTCCTCACGACCTGTAAGGAAGAAAAACTCTCTTGTGAGATCCTTACGACTCTCAAGGGAAAACCCGCTTAAGAATCCTCACGATTCTTAAGAAGAACTCACACCTATAGGATCCTCTCGATCTGTAGGGAGAAAAACTCTTTATGAGATCCACCATGGCTCATAAAGTGCAAAAGTCTTAGGAAACAGATCTTAACCCTGAATCCTAAGCCATTGTTGCCCTGCAAAGAGATCAAGATAAATTGTCCGCAGAACACATTCAATAGAAAGGGGACACACCATTGAAGAAAAAAAAATATATGTCTTCATCCATAAACTTCCCTTCGACAACAATACTCGATCTAAAGCCAGCACAAACCACCCGATACGGGAGATAACAAGGAAAGTTTCTGATCTGTATCCTATCAGGCGCGCATTTGCAACTGTACGAATGTTTAAAAGGAAATGTTACCCAAGTCACTGACGCGCATGCAACGTAACGATGGTGCTCGCAATTAAAGAAAATTCCCATAAAAAAAACAGGCAGCTCATTTACGCAAGCAAGACACACGTACGACTATCTGACAGACATGAAAATTCAATAGAAAGCATGCAAACCCGCCAATGATTAAAGGAGTACATTGATTCAAACATACTACATTAGTGGGAAAAGATCACCAAACAAGGGATCAGAAATACAAGGGTTAACAAAGCAAAACACGAAATTCTCCAGCTCCCTCTTCGCCTTCTCTAGCACGTCAAAACGACGATTTTCGCGAGGAGTCGCTCCCCATCGGTTGAAGCCGTGCTCATCAGCGAAAGCAGACATGATGGCCCGACGGGCTCTTATCTGACTCAGTATATGAACTGAGTGATCCTTCAGAGCTTGAGTGATTAGACAAGCCTCGTGAAAGCACTCAAGCTTGTCCTCCGCCGCGTCAAGGATCGCCGAAGTCATCTCTGCCGGATGAGGGGGTATATCGGTGAGCACAGACAGGAGGATCATCCGGAGCCAAATGGAGCCCATGGGAAGAGGAGAGCCCCGACGAGTCAGTAGCTCGTACATCACCGTGTCACATTGAGCGTCGGTGAGAAGGGGATCCGCCAGCCACGCAGCGAACCGAGGGATTATCTCCTCAAGGGGTACCTCCCATGGTTGCCGACGAGCATGGGAAAGATTGCAAGCTATGACGATTAATCGGTCTCTCAAAAATGATCACCTTAGGTTACAAATGGGTTTCTCTATGAGGAAAGGAAGAAAGGCATGGTTTCAGGTTATAAAGGGGAGCATTTAATACTATGCACAAAAAATGTTGTGCATGATGGGACTATTCTCAAAGCCCGGAAAGAAGGGGAGAGCATTGGAAATGAAATCCAACGACGTATTGGAATCAGAACAGGGAAATGAAACGTCCCCATCAAGCAGAGTCCTGCATGCGCAACACGTGAGCACCAGCCTTGATTGAAAGATAAAGAAGCACTGCACATACACAACAGAGAACTAAGCTCTGAGGAAAAGAATTAAATTCTCAGAAAAGTTTGCAAGAGAAGAAGATGAGCAACGTGGAGGCTCTTCTGAAAGGACATGGGTATTTATAGGATGTGATGGGGACGCTTCATCTCCCCAAATCCCTAGAGAAATCCAACGGTCACAAAAGTGACAACGTTGCACTCACGTGCAGACACGTGAGAACAACGCTGTGGGGGCATTTGTTTTCTGATTTAAAATCAGGAAAGTTTACGGAGGAGGCATCATGTGCTACCACGTGACCAGCAGTCACGTGTTGGCACGTGACAATTAAAAGCAGCGGCAAAGGCAGATTCGGTTAAATCAAAGAAAAGGCTTCAGAAAGGGTCACATGCTCACATGTGACCAGAGGTCACGTGTTGACACGTGACGGTCGAACAGCGGCTAGAAGATAGAGCGCAGAAGGGAGGAGAAAGTTCGCTCCAGGGGGTCACGTGCCCACACGTGACCAGGGGTCACGTGCCCACACGTGACCAGGGGTCACGTGGCCACACGTAACAGAATTAAATTCTTTACAGCATTCAAATCTTTCCAACGGGGAATGATTATTTGAAACTGATTGGATTAAAGATTTAAAGGTGATTAAATATCACCTATCTATGGAAAAATCTTGAACTTGGAAAGATTTCCCCTTAAAATCTAACCGAAACAACAAAAGAATATCTTTGGATTTAAAATCCAATGGTGAATAAAATTCACCTAATAATCCAAAGGTCCAAATGAATGATGAATGCAAATCAAATCTCTAAATGAATACAAATCAGATCCCTCAATGAATGATTCATCGAAACTAATTGATTCTGCTCCTTCTCCTATAAATAGGAGCCAAGGGAAACAGAGAGAGAGGGAGAGATCTATATACAGAGAAATAGAAAGAAAAAAAAAGAGAGAGCCTTCAGACTTTGGAAGAATTTGATCTTCTGCAAAAGAAAACCCTAGGTAAGAAAGGGAAGGCTTTTAAAAAAAGAGAGAATTTAATTCTCAAAAGAGTTTAACTCTTATATTAAAAAGAAGAAGTTAGTTCTCTCTTTAGTGGAGGATCTGCAAAGTGCACATCTCCCCATGAATTGAGAATTTAATTCTCACTGGGTTGAGATCTTGCCATGCAGATCCAAAGTATGGAGAGAGAATGGAAGTTTGAGAATTTAATTCTCACGAAACTATAGGAATTTAATTCCTTTGAAATAAAATTAGGCTTTAACCCTATGTTATAGGAATTTAATTCCTTTGAAATGAACAGAACTAGTTAAGAACTTAATTCTGTCAAAATAACAGGAATTTAATTCTCTTAAAAAGAAGAAATTAGGGTTTCACCCTATGACAGAACCTAATTCCTCACATGTATGGGAATTCAAATTCTTACAGAAGACAAGTTAGAGTTCAACTCTATCTAAGAATATAATTCTTCAAAAGAAAACATGAATTTAATTCCTCTAAAGTTTGTTTCTAGGGTTTAACCCTATGAAGAATTTAATTCTTAAAAAGATAAACGAATCTGCAAACAGCAAAGGAACAGGGTCACGTGTTACCACGTGACCCCTGTAAAGATCCATAGAAAAGAAGCTCTGGAGCGCCCTCACGTGTCACCACGTGACCCCTAATGAACATCCTAGCAGACCAAAGCATGAGCCCCCATCACGTGCCCACACGTGATGGCCTTCAGAATTAAAAGTGTTAAACACTCATCTGTAGAACAAAATGAAGAGGATCTGGCCCCACCTTTTGGATGCCATCACGTGCCCCCACGTGATCCCTTCTCTTACCATATTTAGTATTGAACTGATGATCTGTTCCCAGTGTTTAACACTGATTTCGATAGTGTTTAACACTAGTTTGAAGACTCCATTTCCAGTGTTTAACACTGATTTTCTTAGTGTTCAAACACTAATTTGGAAAATTCTGTTCCCAATGTTCAAACACTGATTATCTTTTAGTGTTCAACACTAACTTGTTAATCTTATGCCCAGTGTTCAACACTGTTGGTTTCTAGTGTTCAACACTAGGTTTAGCTCAATTGGCTAAGTTTCCAGAGGCAAAGCCTTTCCTTCAATGGACCAACAGAGGGCCCATATCCTAAGCATGATTGGACTTAGCCCAAGCTGGCCATAAGTCCTCAATCCAAACTTAACTGAGTCAATGGGCTCATAACATAATTGATTGGTCTCGGTCCCAAATTGGGCCAAAGACTATTTAATCTACCTTGGTTCAAGGGTACATCTCTTCACTCCTTTGATACTTGGCGTTGTAATTCCTCAACGTCTTCAAAGAGGTGACGGGTCCCGATGACCACACATTGATACGGACTGTGGGGTCCTTAAACGCATGGACTATGACGTCCTTAACCTTGACCGGGATGTCTTAAAACTAACATCGGACTGTGGGGTCCTTAAACCCACGGACTATGACGTCCTTAACCTTGACCGGAATGTCTTAAAACTAACAACGTACTATGACGTTCTTAACCTTGACCGTGATGTCTTAAAACTAACATCGGACTGTGGAGTCCTTAAAACCACGGACTATGACGTCCTTAACCTTGACCGCAACGTCTTAAAACTAACATTGGACCGTAATGTCCTTAAACTATCTATGGACCGTAATATCCTTAAACTACTTATTGACCGTAATGTCATTAAACTAAACAACAGGGCCCCCTTAATTGCTCTCTTGTTGGATCTAAACGATCCTGTTAAGTTGATCTTAGTCTCAAACTGGACTAACGTATCCTTAACAAATGTTTAAGTTGATCTTAGTCTCAAATGAGGCTAACGTATCCTTAAACACAACCCCCAAACCCAAATCTAAGAAAGATACGGATTTGGACTAGTCCACGCCCTACGGGCGACGACATAACTCAGTCTCCGTATACAATCCACGGGCAACCAAACACAAAATAAACACACACGACACGAAGTAAAATTTCTGGAGAAGGAGAAAGTTGTTACCGCCGTGCGGTAGCGTAATTAACTGCAGGGTCTTGCGCCTGCAGGGAAGAGCGTCCCCACAATCAAAAACCCCTCAAGCGAGGGGGAATCTGACGAAGTCTGCTACATCGGACGCATCCGTTTAAACCTTCGATACATGGTGCTATAAATCAACTTGGCATCTTCGGAGAGGTAGATGGATAGCACCATATAGCATTTGCCCCGAATCCCAGTCAAGACGTCATGTCTCGGCCGCCATTCGGAGGGGAACAGGATGCTACCAGCTGGGGATAGCCGAGCAAGGACTCGACTGCCTCTGGGAGGACTTTGGTCCTTGGCACTGGAAGGGCTGTAGAAGCCTACCAAGGACCCTTGGCCGGGTAGGGTCACTACCTGGTGCCTCTTGGCGAGGGCTTTGGTCCTGAAGGATAGCCGAGCGAGGGATCCTCGGGCTCGACTGCCTCTGGGAGGGCTTTCTGATCCTTGGCGTTGAGGTAGGGAAGCTACCCGTCAGGGATAGCCGAGCGATGGTTGTGCTCGACTGCCTCTGGGAGGACTTTCTGATCCCTGGCGTTGCGGTAGGAAGCTACCCGCCAGGGATAGCCGAGCGATGGTTGGGCCCGACTGCCTCTGGGAGGACTTTCTGATCCCCAGCGTTGCGGTAGGAGAGCTACCCACCAGGGATAACCGAGCAGGGCAGCTGCTAGGTTGCCTCTTGGTGAGGGCTTTGGTCCCTGGCGTTGCGGCAGGAAAGCTACCCGCTAGGGGTGAACGAGCAGGGCAGCTGCTGGGTCGGATCTTCAAGAGGTTTCGCTCGACCACACATTTGTGGAACAGGAACGGTTAGCATGCACGTTGAATGCGGGGGGAGGTGAAGCGCCAGGGTCGCGTCGCTTCGATTCCGTCAGAGAAGGCTTGACGATTGTCGTGTGTCAGCGATCTCTTGGGCGAAAGCGGGCGACTGTTGAGCTTCGCTGGGATGCAATGGGCTATATAAGGCTGAATGAGTACCGGTCCTTCCTTCCTTCACAAACAGAAGATCGAGAATGCAAGACTTCCCGTTCACCATCCCTGACATCATCCACTTCGAAGATGTGTACCTATACGATCAGAACTGCACCGAGGACACGGTGCAGTTGGTGTGTGGGGGCATCGAGGACCACTTCGGCCTGCTGCTCCCCCGACATTCCTCCCTGCTGAAGTTGCTGATGTACTCCATCTAGAGAGCGTAGCCGGGGATTTATAACCTCCTGTCTGAGCAGCTCTATGATGAGGCCGTGGGTAAGCTTCGGTCTCTGAGGCGCTTTGGCCTGATCTCCGCGAACCGGCTGGCTCGCTCGGAGGCACTCGTCTGCGAGTGCTACGAGCTGAAGCTTGGGATTAACGCGCACGGGAGGAACCGAGGGGAGAGGTTGGATCTCGCGAGGCCTCGGCCGGCGGAGATCTTTACTGAGTATCACGAGCAGTGTCTCTGCACCCCCTTCTCCCGCTGTTGTAATAATAAATTATCATACCAAGAGGGCGGGGGACCACCTCTTGAATCTGTGGGGGCCATCTCTAGAGTCTGTGGGATCCACTATAGAACAATGGGGAATTTTCGGAACACATTCCGAAAGAGGACCGAACTGCATTATAAATGTAATGATACCACCCTCAATTACAGATGCGCATTTTAAGTGAACCGGAACTACAGGAGCTTGAGAACTCCGTAGTTAAGTGTGCTCGGGTCAGGGAAGTCTTGGGATGGGTGACCTCCAGGGAAGTGGCTTCTGGTCGGGTCCGGTTCGTTGTAAAGGGAAAAACCGTGAGGTTTCGGCCAGAGCGGACAATACCATCTGTACTGGGGCATGGGGCGTTACATTTATGGTGGCCCATGCAGGTCCCTCAGTTGTAGGTCTGTGGTTCGAGGACGAACCATTGTTCAAAGGTGGGGAGAATGTCGGGACCCAGTTCTTGTTCACGGAGCAAAGTGCCACACAGAACAAAGCGCCACCCTTTTTTTTGAATAAATAAGAACTTTTCTACTTTCCTTGCAATGTTCGGCTGGTCTTTATTAAATTGACAATAGCCTTAGGGAGAGTTTACATTGCCCCAGAAGAAAAGTACAGGTTAATATATGACCCTATCAGCGTGGCCCGAGCTTCCTGGAGGCTTGCTGGTCTCCGTGCCTGGCGCCGGGTACGGGGCACTCCAGGCACCGGACTGGTCCTTCGCAGAGGCAAGCATGATCTGGCCGATGGTTAGCTCGGCGGGGGGAGGACGCTGCTCCTGCTCGCGGTCGGCCTGTCGCTTATCCCTTAAGTAGGCAGCAGGGTGCCCCGATCGGATGAGCTGCTCGATGTAGTCCCGGAGTTGCTTGCAATCCTCGGTGGCGTGGCCCAGCGTCCGGTGGAAGGCGCAGTAAGGGCCCCGGGTCCGCTTTGAGGCTTGACGCGGGATTGGAGGGAACTTGAAGAACCCTTCGCCCTGTGCCTCCTCTAGTAACACTGCGAGGGAGACGTTAAGCGGGGTGTACTCCTGGAACTTCGAGTGATAGGGCTGCTGACGCTCCGGCCTCTCCTCCCGAGCCCTTTTCTTCTGGTCGGGTCGTTCTGCCCGGGGAAGGTTCGCGTTCACCTCGGATTCTAGCTGAACCTCACGCTCGGTCCACGCCTTGACCTCGGCCATGGTCTTAGGCTGTGCCAACGCGAAGGAGCGCAGCCACTCCTTGTGCCTTAGACCAGATCTGAGCGCCGTAATGACGGTCTCGTCCCGGTGCTCAGGAACCTCGAGGAGGGCGTTGTAAAAGCGAGTGATGTAAGCCTTAAACGTCTCCTTGTATCCACTCTTAATTGTGAAGAGGTAGTCGACAGTGCGCGTCTGCCGACGGTTCCCAACGAAGTGGCCGAGGAACTGAGTAGCCAGCTCGTCGAAGGTCAAGATTGAGCGAGGCTCGAGTCCTCGGAACCAGTCCTGACCAGAACGGATGAGGGTGGCAGGGAAGGCCCTGCACTGGGCGGCATCGGAATGGTCTTGGAAGCTCATTCCCGCGGTGAAAGCATCCAAATGGTCTTTGGGTCGGTTTTCCCGTTGAACAGAGAGACCTTCGGGGGTTTGTTGCGTAAGGAGACGTGGACAGCGAGCAGTTCCTCGGTGAACGGTTTGGTGAGCGAGTCGGCGGCGTACTCGGCCCCGTCGGCCGAGGGTGCCCTTCTCGGCGCATGCCCTCGATCTTCTTTTCGAGGGCGTCGAGTCGGCCGTGGTACCCCGAGGACTCGGCGCCTCATGATCCATGGCCTCTGCTGCGGGAGACCTGCGTCTGGGCACGGCTCCGGTTCCTCTCGATGAGGTTCCTCAGATCCCCGGGAGCGGTGGCTCTCGAGCCGTCGTGGCGAGCCCCTTCTATGCGACCCCGTCGGGGGAATGGGTGTCGGTCATGCCTGTAGGCAGGCGAGTTGACCGACATCTTCTCAAGGAGGCAAAGGTTTCTAAGAGGTTCGAGGCGTGGTGCTCCGGCGGCGGGTCTAAGGGTGGAGCCGCGAGGCGCCCAGCGGGCCTCAGGGAGTATCCGTCCTTGGGATCCGTGGTCGGGAGTCGCAGCCCGCTGGTGGTCGGCCGTGCCGACGGGGGCAGAGCATTCCGGAGGAGGAGGGGTGGCGATCTGGGGCCCAGGCCCGGCCGTTTGGGCGCGGACGAGTGCCTCCACGAGGGACTGTAGCCGATCTATTCGGCTGGCGAGGGAGTGGATGATGGTCGCCAGAGGGGGTTCATCCGCGCCTCCGGTGAGGGGGAGGCGGCTGCTGCTACCCGAATCTTCAGGATGGTTGCTTGCCATGTGGATGGAGATCGGAAGGCCAACTTTGTTTTTGTGGAGTTTGCTTTCCCATAGACGGCGCTAACTGATGAAGGTCCTTTTCAGATCTCCCTCAGATGTTGTCTTCCGTCGATCTCCTAGTAGATTCTGGAGGGGATTCCCTGTTGTGTGGGTCTCAATGGGTGTAGAGAAAATTCAGTGATTGGAAGAGTTGGCGCCAAGTACCTACAAAGAAGTCCCGGGGTGGTTAGATACCACCGAGGACCCTCCGACGATCAAGTTAGTACTGAATCCAAGCAGCGTAATGGCTAAGTGGAGTCAAAAATGGCTTACTTGACCCCTCCGTGATGGGAGTTTATATAGTGGTGGAGGCACACAGCAGCAGGTGCGAGAATCTCACCGGTAGTTACGCTCCTGACGTCACGCCTGCGTAGAGAGCGGATCGCCCATTAATGGGGATCGTGGAGGCGTGGAACGCGGGATGTTGCGGGCGGAGAATCCGTGCATGGAGAGATTCGTGGAGCGGCGGTTACGCCTGTAAGTGATGGAGCTGGGCGGGGGACCGAGGAAAACGGCCTCGGTCGGGGGGCTCGTGGACGAGCGAGAAGGCCGAGGATAATTGGTCTTGTGGCAGCTCAGGGCGAGCTGAGGGGCCGAGGAGGCCAATCTGCAGGGAGCCTCGAGAAGGGCTGGCTTGTGCCGGCAGGTCGGGTACAGGGATGGCCTGGTCGGCCTCTGTGGGTCCTTTCTTCTGAGTTCTGGGATGTGCTATCCGCCACGTGTTCTGATCTTAAGGGTCCCCAATATTGAGCATCATCAGGAACTATGGTAGATGGTTTGAAGAAGAGGAGGTAGAAGAAGAGTAGAAAGCAGAATAAGATTGAAAAACTCACGCCCAACTCCTTTTCATGTGATTATGGAGTTTAAAAAGCCCACAATTGCAAGCCATTTTATGATGATGGTGGTTTGATGAAGAAGAAGATGGTATGAATGTTTGCCCTAGATTTTTTTTAAAAAAAAGGAGGCAAAATAGGGAAAAAAACAAGGTCAGAGAGTTTAAGGGATAAAATGAGTAGATCATATACTAATTTAATGAAGTGGCAATTGAAATTAACGTTACAATCATCAAATAATATCAAGGTATATTTCTGCTGTCGGGTGATAGCTTAAGCTAGTTTCCTCTAATAAAATTAAATTAGAGGTATAATTATGCTGTTTAGCCTACCGTAACCTATCTTCCATTTTTTTCACTAAAAGACCTATCAATTTTCTATTTAGTCTATCAGATTGATGATGTTTTTTCTTAGAAGATGAAAATACCCCCGTTGAATTGTTTATGGCATTTTCCCCTTCATTTCTTCCCTCTTTCACGTCATTTGTTCTTTTACTTGATACTCTCTTCTTTCGTTCAATTCCCACCGTTTATTTCCGTCTTTTTTGCTCTCATTTCTACTTCTTTTGTCAAGTTTTGGTATGGCATCTTTTTCTCGTCGAGTTTTCTTTACGGCGGTTGTGATTTAAAGCCTGGAAGACTAAGCGTCAAGTTTTCTTTAGGACGGTTGTGATTTAAAGCTTGGAAGACTTAGGTTAGAGTTTTAAAAATAAAAAATAGAACTAGGTTATATCTTGGCACCCGCTTTTAAGCCCTAACCTACACAACACACACAACACATCCATGCACACCACACCCATACAATCCCACACACAACTTGGAAACCCATGAATTTACCCCGAAAACGTTAATTTATGGCCACTTCCCCTCTTGGGGTTTCTCGGGTTCGAATCCTGCAACTCTTCCCAAAAGGGGAAATGCCCATACCAAATGAGCAAATGCTCATTGGTAACTAGGTTAGGTTAGGACTTCTTTCAATCTAAGGATAGAACGATCAAACACCAAGCTACGTTAAGTTAGGGACCTATTTTCTAAATGTAAAGCTTAAGGTATATATTCACACTCCAAGGTATTTCAGTTTAAATGCCAATTAAGTGATTTTGCAGAATTCACTTTCTATATATTTTTTCTGAATATCCACTGTCCATGATACTCTGCATGGATGATTAAGATTTAGGAGAAAAAAGGACATCTCTAAAAATAGGATTTGTATGTTCTTTCAATCTTAATCATCCGTGTATTGTACCATGGATTGCAGATAACCCAATTTTGCCAAAAAATGTCACACGTGAATTCTATAGGATCCATCCTGTTACTGGGCTCAAGAATCCTTTAGAATTCACATTCGATGCAAAAGATGTAATTATATACAAACATATTTGTTTGGGTTTCGCTATAGGTTATTCAGACGAGATTTGAAAATAAAAAATGTGGGTAAATTAAATTTATAAAACATTATCGGCCTATATCATGGTTTTTAAAATAACAACCATTTAACTATAATTTAAAAGGCCATTTATAAATCAGCTAGGGTGGCAATATTGCCAAATTTTTATTTGATAAATCCACTCCAAAACCTGTTTATAGACAAAATTAAGCTCAATTATATCATCTTTTAATTCCTTCCTCTTAAATCACATCCCATCGCCTCTCCTAAGCCTGCGACCTCTCATCCTCCGCGTCATCGCCCTCGATCTCTCCACCTCTAACTTCACCGGCCCCATCTCCTCCCTCCTTATCTTTTTCCTCTCCCACCTCTGCCTCCTCAAGCTCTTCAACCTTGTCACGTCCCGCTTCCCAAAAGAACGGTAACGGGTACGTGACGAGCTCCGCGGTATATTTACTCTGAGAATGTATTTTCTCGGAATAAATACGCTCGGCGTTTATAAGAAATATAAAATATGACAAGAATAAACAATATGGTGAAAATCCAACAATTAGCTATTACATTCGAAAATTCCATAGAGTTCAACATTGACACAAGATCTGAAACAAAAACAATAGCAGTGATAAGCCTTAAACAGAAGGCATACTGAAATTAAAGCTGAAAGGAAACTATTCGTTCGCTTTTGATGAAAACTGATTGTACTCCTCTTCTGTCGCTTTTATCTCCTCCGTCCCTAAGTCACCTGACAAACATCCTAAGGATAGAAAAGAAAGGGATGGAATGCCCGTCAGCGAACTTGCACTTGATAAGTCCCCAAAAATGTGTGAATATATTAAAGAAGTACAAGACGAAATATAATACAACATGAATGGAAAATCATGGACATGTGAACACGTGTAATATGATAATGTACATGGCAACTATATGATACATGAGCATGGCAATATAGTATAACATGTGTTGGTCAATATAAGAATATAATAAGTGTATATGGTGAACATGAAGTGGAAATCAATGTGTCTTAAAGGATCTTTACAAAGATAATCTAACTAACGTAAGTTCAAGTATAAATGCCAACCAATCTCAAGAGTATTCTTGAACCCAAATCTATAATCCAGGGATAAGGAATCACGGGTCCTTAAGAGTGTTCATGTGTTAATATGAGACTCCTGAGATTATATTGAACTCACAATTTAAACTATCTCAACATCCCGCGTATTTTAATCTACAGTTAATATAACAAGTCTTGATCAAATTCATGAATACAAGAGATAGTGTACGAGTTCAATGTCAAGTTGAGTTCATGTCAGTTTCAAGTATTCATGTCATGTCTAAGTATTCATATCAAGTTATATTCATGATTCGAATCAAATCAAGTCTAGCATGTAATAGGTTTATTCATGTAAGTCGTATAGGTTCAGCGATAAAGATTACATAGCATGAATGAGACATGTATAATGTAACAAATCAAGTAATATATGAGATCAAATACATATAAGGTATTAATGCAGTTTGTATAACAGTTTGAGATGGCTCAAGTATGCTTGAGACAGCTCACAAGACATCTACAATTATGATTTGGTTCTTTGGTTGTAAGAGACGGCTCAAACATTATTGAGACGGCTCGACACGAATCTTGAGACGGCTCAAGTTCAAACTTGAGATGGCTCACGCCATGTCCAAAGGTGGGTTTTCCTCTCTGTGTGTATGAGATGGCTCATGTTCTTTTGAGCCGGCTCGAAGCCTGTTCATTCAGACGATCAGGTTTTGGTTACAGTTCATTTCCGAAGGGTTCATATAAAGGTTATGTATATCTACAGCATTTCAGGGTTATCATTAACATGGAGAATTATCAGTGAGCATGGATTCACAAGAAATAACAATCAAGTTTAACTATACATCTAAATCTAAATTTATGTATTTAAAACAATATTTTATTGGGGATTCTATAAGGCAAGAACAGGGGATTTGGTGGAGGAGACAGGTCAAGGAAAAATGAGATGAGGAGAAGAGAGATCGAAAGGGGATGAAGATGAGGACTTTTACTCGTGGTGTGATACGGTATAACAACCGTATCATCGATTATAAGGGATAAGGACTTAAGAGTGGAAACATCGACGTCTAGAAGGAGGTGTATCGTTGATTGACCTTAAAAGATCTTCGATTTGGAGAGAAATTCTTTGAGTGGAAATTTTTCAAAGGAAATTAGTTTTTGGGTAGCAATGGAGAATTAAGAAGAGAGGAAAATAAAAAAAGGATGATCAATTAAAATAATTAAAAGACATTAATGAGAATTTAATAGGAAATGAAGAGTTGGGGGTTTCTTAAATGAAATGGTGGTTTGGAATGTGAAGTGAACAGCCACGAGACCAAATAACTCGTCTCTTGGATGTTTGGGATGTTTCAGGGCTGAGAGAGTGCATGAGACGGCTCAAAATGTTCTTGAGCCAGCTCATGAGAACGGATGACAAAATTAGCTTTCCAAGAAAGATTTGAGACAGCTCAAACTTGTCTTGAGACGTCTCAAGGGAGCAGAGAATGAATTAGACGGTTTGGCATGTGAAACGAACTGTCCAACACCCAAAAGAACTCGTGCTCACTAGAGGAGCAAGATCAGGGCCCATGTGACCGCTCGAGCCTGTTAAGAGGCCAAATGGGTTGGTCCCAACTCGAGAGTTGGTCTCGATTCTTGACCCCTAGGCTCTGCATCGCTCATGAAATAGCCGGGGCTCAAAAAATTTAAAAAGAAAATGAAAGAAAAGAATTCAGCTGCATGAATTCGAACACACGGACCGAAGGACAATAATGTAAAAACTTAACTAATGGGTTACAAGCTGATTCATGCACGCATTCAATAAGTATTAAATAGATGCCATTTAAAAAAGAAAACAATGATTTATTAAAGAAAGATGATACATAAGTATAGGAATTTTGGGTCGTTACAAACCTCCACCCTCTCCTCTCGTTCCGGCATTTCTCGACCTTAGCAGATCTGCTGGCCAAGATCGACGGAATGTTTGGAGGCGAGATCGGCACCGTCAAATACTAGCTTCCCGACTAGTACCTCGACGTCCTCATCTCGATCTCATCATAGGAGGATCTCGGCAACATAATGGAGGAGCTCGATCACATTGCTGACGAGCTCGCAAGGCAGCGGATCTTCATAATCTCACCGACGACGACCATCCTGCAATTGACACGGGGCAATGGTACATCGACGTCGTGAACGGGATCCGAATCGGGACCAAGAGAAGTGGCATCATAAAAAGACAAAAACTAAAGGCTGATCTAGTTGAGGTTAATTTTGTTCATACACAAGTTTTAATATGAATTTATCAAATAAAGATTTGATAATACCATCACCCAATGAGTACATATATAGTACATTTAGCCTTCTAAAGGACCATGGCCTCTTCTCTTCAATTGATACAAAGGGTGTTTTATTGATCGCTAGATGCCCCGCCCACGTTTCTATAGTTTTCTTTATCGTCGGTAATTTTTTTTATTTTCTTTTAAATTCGTCTTTAGTATAAGGATGAGAATTGTGTTTTGATTGGAATATTAAAAAGAATTGGAGGTACAATGTGGTACCAGTTGAAATCAAATCTTCCTAGAAACCTTTATTTCAAAAATTACAATTTATGTCAGAATCTGATTATATCAAGAAATATGAATATCTTTCATAGTCCTAGACGATATTGTAATCAAAACACAATTTTTTGATTTATTTACTGAAAACTCCCAATAAATTTGGATCAGAATCAGAACTATAACTACTTTTGAAATGATAAAAAAACTATCAAATTTAACAGTGCCACGTCAGCACTGTCTGTACCACGTTAACCAAGTAGCTACGCCAGCATAAAAATTATAAAATCCCCAAAATACCCATCATTAACCTGAACCCTACTTTCCCAAAAATAAAACAAATAAAGAAACTACCCTTTTCCATCTTTCTCCCCAGGGCAATGGCCTCGGCCTCGGCACCGGCGCCGGCGCCACCTCCTTCGACCTCTCTCTACTCCTACCGCTGCAGCCCCCATCATCACCACAACTACCATCATCATCATCGTCACCGTAGTCGTCTTCAACTTCCTCTTTCCCCACCACCTCCGCCCTCACCTCATCCAGACGGCGTCCATCGTCGTCGTCGTCATCTTCTTCTTCAGTTTCTCCTTCTCCTTCTTCTTCTCCCCCACCCCCTTGCGGCCCCACCTCCGACCCCGCCCCTTCCCCCTCCCCCGAAGACCCCCACCATTCCCTGACCTTTTAACCTAAATCAATGGTGAAAAAGTTGTAGAATCACATGAAATTTGGCATAACCACATCTTAGATGATAACGATGAAGATGATGGATTTCGATCGTCGGAAAACACAACGGAACGCCATAGGAGGAAATTCCCTCCTATGGCCTCTTTCGTCCATTATGCGCGCGCGTGCATATCTATATATATATATATATATCAGAGCTTTATAATATCAATCTTAAGAAAGAGAGTATGTGGAGTGAAACTAATATGACTGTGCATAGTTCAATTCAATGTCATGGATATTGATATATCCTATATATCTTGAGCATTAATATCTCAATTTCATCGAAGAACAACGAATACGTACCCCACAAATTAAGCTATACGATTAGTGCTTTTCTGATTTCTTACATTAAAACATAAAATACCACATACTCCTTTTTGAGTTTTAGTTTTGTAAGTGTGTCGCACGTTTGTTTGTATGTATTACAAAGTTGAGCATAAATTTAAGCTGCAAGTTTAGATCACAAATTGAATGAAATATGGTAACTTGAAACATGAGGCAGACACTTGAAAATTAAAAAGACAAAAAGAAAATGAATTAAAGGATCTTTCTTATTTCTGTTTCAATTTGCTCTTGAAAAATTAAGAGAACAACACATGGGTCCTCTCCGAATATGAGTTAGCATAATAGTAGAGATGTACATAAATATTTAAGATTGCATAGATGAAGATCCAAATATTCTCCGGTGCCCAGTCGGCATTGGAGGGTTCAGTTATTGTTTTGAGCCATTTGATCATATCCAATGGATGAGAGCCTCTTGCAATAAAATATATGTGTTATGCATAACCCATGTCATCCTCCACCCTTAACATGGGTCATCCCCCCCCCCCCCCCGCGCCCCTGTGTGTGCGGAACTCTTTCGACATTTAAATCCATCAATTGGCAAAATAATTTGTCATCAATCTCAGGGCAGTGCGCTTTCTTAGGGTAGTGCACTTTTTTCAAGAAAGACCTTGAGCTTAGTTCCAATTGTTAATTTGTCATCAATCTATTAGTAACTCATGAACACCTGTGAATGCACCAATTAAATTGCGATCTTAGTTTAATGAATTTGTTTTATAATTATACATATGAATGAATCATAGCTTGGGAATTTTTGAAAGCTTTCCTTTACTATTATAACTCGAACTCTATC
Source organism: Agapanthus africanus (assembly GCA_030015575.1). NCBI lineage: Eukaryota > Viridiplantae > Streptophyta > Magnoliopsida > Asparagales > Amaryllidaceae > Agapanthus > Agapanthus africanus. The sequence continues at coordinate 832,243,514 of JASDDO010000019.1, forward strand.
AGATAATATCATTAATCAACAAAATAAAAAATAAAAAAAATGATAAAACTCAAATATCCAAAGTTGAGAATCGAAGAGACATGTCAACTTCATCCACCACATAATAGAAAAATAAGAAAATGAAAAGGTTGACAATCCTCTTTCTCTCTCTAATTCAGAACATATTCTTTTTCATGCTCAAAATCCCAAAAATATATATGCTTTATAAATTAATATATAAGCCCTTTATGTTTGTTATTTTGTATAACTCGTAAATTTCTTAATTTTAATATTACCATCAACTGGGCATTCTTTAATTTAAATTTAGAAAAATCAGTGATACCGTTAAAAAAAATTCAGGCTCCATAATCTATTTCTTACTTTTTTGGTAAAATAATTCAAAAGATTTAAGAAATCTAACAAGCATCTCATGTTGTCCACATCATCAAAATATATATATATATATATATATATATATATATATATATATATATATATAAAAAGTCTGTCTATATATATATATATATATATATATATTTTTAAAGTCTGTCCTCTTTCTGTCTTTGTTTTCGCTCATATCTATTTACATTAGGGAAAAAAGGGGGCAAGGGGTCTTTACTCATGTTTCTTTTGAGAAAAGAAATCCAATATTTTAAATATTTAAATTATGTGCTTGTTACGTGTACACGCGGACATGCAAAAACCCTAGCTTCTTATGATAAGATAACAGAAAACAGTAGTGTACATGGAGGGGAAATTCACAATACATTGCGGCACATGAGTAACAGATTTAGAAATGCAGAGACCAGCTGTACAATACAGATCAGAAAGTAACGGTTAGGATCCATGTGTCCCCTCCTCACCCTTCCGCCAGGGCCCCACCCCACAAAAACGATGCTCATAAGATACCCCCCAACCCCATTCTCATCTCATTATAGAAAGATCCAAAGTAGGGTACCACGCCACCCCCATCCCCCATCTCTTTCGTTCCCCTTTCCCCATTCTCATCCTGTTTACCATTTTTGAGTCCCACATCGGAGAATCAAACACCAATCTCCCTCACTATTAATGACGTAAGAGAAAAGGGTAAACCCTAATGGCCTCCGCCTGCGTCAACAACCCCACCCTTCCTCTCCCCCCTTCTCCTTTTATCGGCTGCTTCAGCCCCGGCTTCTCCTCCTTCGGGTCGGATCCCAACCCCCATGCGGATCACCACCACCACCACCACCCCAACGAAGAAGACGGCGGCGGCGGAGGCTTCATCGACTTCGAGTTCCACCACCTCCACGATCACCACCAACCCGCCGTCTCAGCCGACGAGCTCTTCTCCGGCGGCAAGCTCCTCCCCCTCATCCTCCTCAAACCCAACAACCCTGATCCGATAACGATACCACCGCCACCCAACGCAGCGGAGCCGCCACCGACTCCTACTCCTGTTATCGGATCCGGGTCTTCGGATCCTTATCACTTCGCCGTCTCCCCCAAAGCCCCGACCTGCTCCAGCCGCTGGCGCGAGCTCCTCCACCTCAAACGCCAGCTGCAGCACCACCATTCCAAACCCGACCCGAACCCGAAACCCAAATCATCCTCATCATCATCTCTGAAGCACTTCCTCAACCGCAGCTTCAGGTCGTCCTCGGATCCCAATCTGACCTTGCCGCTCCTCAAAGGATCCGAACCCGAACCCGAACCGCCATCCATCTCCTCATCGCGCCACTCTATCTCGTCTGCAACTTCTTCGACGAGCAGCTCATCGAGGCACGAGCCCGAGGAGCTCCACCGTCTGTCCCTCGACTCCGACAACAGGCCGAACCGGGCCCCGATCCTTCTGAACCGGCGCGTGCCGGTCCGTCCCGGCCGGAGCCCGGCGAGGGCGACCGCACAGCCGCCGCCGCGGTGCGCGTCGGTGGACAGCCCGCGGATGATCGCAACGGGGAGGGTGGTGTTCCAAGGGCTGGGGCGGAGCTCCAGCAGCCCCAGCTCGTTCGGCTGCGGCGGCGGGCCCCGCGTCAAGCCCAACGTGCGGGTCACGCCGATCCTCAACGTCCCCGTCTGCAAAAGTTTCGGCCTTTTGTTTGCCGGCTCCGGTTCCAACGCCAAAAACGTTACCAGCAGCAGCACCAAAGGGAAGAATTACTAACTGTTTTTCCGTCATTTTTTTGTAAATGATGAGGGTGTTTTATGTTAAATGAGAGACTAGGTGAATAGGGTGCTTTAATTATGACAAGCAATAGTCAGGAAACAGAGCAGCCTGTCTAGGGAGCAGGATGCATATAGCCTCCCTATATTTTTTTGTTGCTCAGGGGCTGTTTGGTTGCAGGATTATGGAATTTGGATTCCAAAAATAGTACGGTTGAAATTTCTGGATTTGGTAATTTGTTGTTTGGTTGGTTTTGGATTTGTAGATCTGGATTTGTAGATCCTTGTAATCTTTGTTTGGTTGTTGGAAGAAAAATAGGATTTGGATTTGAGGATTTTAGAAAGAGATAGAGAGAGAGAGTATTGTTAAATAAATAAAGTGCATGGGCCCCATCTAAAAGTAGGATTCATGAATCCTTTTTTTGTGGTGGGCCCCCCATATAAAACAAAGGAATCCTAGAAATCCTAATCCTGCAACCAAACACAAAATTGTGGAATCCTAGGATTCCACATTCCAAAATCCAAATCCAAACCCATAATCCTGCAACCAAACAGCCCCTTATGCCAAACCTTGTGAATCCAGAGCTGTGTTTGCTTGACGGTGATGTGTTTGTTGAATTCTCCAAATATGGAAAATAACAGCACCAACACCCAATCCAAACCCAGTGATCATCTGCTGCTGTAGCTTTTTATTATTATTATTTTGATTTTTGTAACAGTTTATTAGCTTTTGGGTCTTGTTGTTTGTTTTGGCTTGGACTGAGGATTCCTCATATGGCATCAAGTGAAGGAACATCTGGATTCTTAGCTGGGTTTTTTTTCGCTTTTCAGTTTTTAAAAAATATATAATTAGATGCTGGCTATTATTTTTATATAAGGGGCTACTGTTCCCTTGGATAAACCCCTCCTATTTTTTTTTCAAGACAAGATGTAGGTGGGTCAAATGGAGTTGGTTCCAGATATAGCATATATTTACCGAATTGATTTACCAGATCTGAATCCGTATATTCATTTGGCCAGGAGGCCTCATAAGGCCCGAAGCCTGCATATAACCATGGATCTTAACTAATAAGTATTATAGAGAACATCAACGCTCTGAGGCATTCTATAAATACTACGCATAAAAACCAAGAAATGGGAAGACCAAAAACAATACCCAAAAAAGAGGAAACCCTAAGAAGGGGAAAACCCACAAGGGAGGAGAAGAGACGGCCCGGTCTAGGGTTTCCACGATCTCCAAAACGTCTATTTTATACACTTTATATCTATGATTCATCTTTTACCGATTTACGCTTCAAAGGGGATCCCCTAGGTTCGAATCCGCGAGATCCTTGATTTTGCTGCATCTCGAATCCGGAGGTTTGCGGCTTTTGCTCAAACAACCCAACCATACAAATTTATTGATAAAACTCAAGCTGCCTCTGATCCACGCTCTATCAATTGGTGCTGTTTGTGGGAAAAAGCTCCGCGGTAGATCTTAGATCTGAGGATGCGATTAAAAGATCCTGACTTTTCAATTGAAACCTCGGCGAATAAAGAGGTATATCGATTTGCAATAATCAAGAAGCGTAAAGATTTAATTTTTTGATTAAAAGGTTATATTTTTTGAACAGTTCGACTAAATCTGATAAAATCACATCGGTAAATCTATGGCATTGATATTATGTGCTTTTATGATTTTGTAACGAGTCTATTTTTTAAAAAAAAATGAAAACTTTACAACTGATTTTGATTTTATGATTGATTTGAGTATATGATCAAGTTTTGCATCAAATTGATTTTGAAGTTTATATTAAAGTTAAAGATGTGATGATATTTCAAATCTTTTTCTAAAGATATATTTTATAATTATAGAAGATTTGTTAAAATCCTATTTCGGATATATTTTTCTCATATATTTTGAAAAGACATGGGAAATCTTTATCTATTCATATTTTGAAGATTTTGAAAAGTTAGTTCCTAACATGGTTCAATAGATATTTTGAAAAGATTCATATTTTGCAGATTTTGAAGAGTTTGTTTCTGACATGTTTCAACAAATATAGTGTTTTTATATCATAATTATTTTTTTGGGAAGACATGCATACCTTATTTTTATTTTTCTTAAAATAAACACAGAGATGACACATATAAACTATAATAAGTCGAATCAATCGACATAGAACGAATAATTTATTAATAGCATGGATTCGTCTGCTAATCTCCATCATAGGAGAGATTTTCTATATGATTGATGTAATAACATGGTTACCAAGATAAGTTCCAGCTATGAGATTTAATCCTGCACTAGGACTAAGTCTGACAAGACGAAGCAAATGCAATCTAGACCTACAAGATACGAGCTGGTGTAACGTTTTGAAAATCGTTTCGGTGAAATTTCGAAAAAAACGGTAAAATAAGGGGGTTTCTGTAAAAAGTCAAAATACAAATATCTTTATTATAAAATTAAATATACATATTCTAGCTATGAAATTACTAGTATTTTGTGTTTATTGAGCCACTGGTGAAATTTCAAATTTTCCGAAAAATTTTCCGAAATTAATTATTTTAATATTATTTTAAGCCGTCACTAATACATTTAATTAGGGAAAATTACAAACTGGAATGAGTTGAAACAAATTTTGTGCATCATAAAACATTAAATAAAATTTTAACATGTGGTTTTTGAAATGAAATCGTTTGCCAAAACGGTTTAGAAAATATCGAAGAAAAAGGCTTTTTTTCCGGTGAAATTAGTGTGATGGGAGTGGGTTACTACACTTATCTCTTTTTCTCACCCAAACAAAACCCACACCCATTCCCCCAACATGCTTTGGCCGGCCCCCCCTGATCAGCCCAACATTTTTGGGCCTCCCATTTCACACAATAAAACAAAGAAAAGAAAAGAAAAGAAAAGGAAATGTAGAAACCAAGATGGACTTTGACTACATATCATTTTCTCCACCTCCCTCTCTCTTCTCTTTTTCCTCCACAAGCAGCCGACCTCCCCTCTTCTGCTGTCCAGAAATTTCCCACAAAACCCCACCTCTTTTCTCCTCAAAAAAATGTCCAAATTCCATCAAAAATCAAAGCTAAATCCAAATCCAATACTTACCCATTATTCTTTAGCTCATCTAGCATAGATCTTAGGGTATAGAAGCTAATTTGGGAAGCTAGGTTGGATGTTTGATTCAAGTTTTGTGAGGTATAAATCCTTGTTCCATGGGTTGTTTGTTGCTTAGTTACTTAATTGTTGCTATCATACCTCATTTGAAGCTAATTAGGTGTTTAATTAGGTTTAATTGCTTGGTTGGAAAAATTCAAGAAAAGGGTTTGTAAATCAAATTAGGGTTTTCTTCATTGGGTATTGATCTTGATGTGTGGATTAACATGTTAATATTATGCTAAAACTAACCTAGTTGCTAGTTTACTATTTGATACTTGTAATTTTTAAAAATTGGAATTTTATGCAAACTAGGTTTTGGAATTTAATTGCAAATGGGAGATTAAAAATCTAATTAGGTTTTTCATGACTTCATTAACATTATTAAGTGTAGTTTAACACTTTAGTTCATGGAAATCCAAACTAGATTGTAGTTTGTGTATTTTTGCTATAAAATTGTTAAAATTTAGGTATTTTGTTAACTAGAATTTTAGGGGTTTTGGAATTTAACGAGATTAAATTATGGGAATTGTTTTTATGACCTATTTAAGATATTTAGTGAATATTGTGGCCGCTAGATTAGTTTATACATCGAGTTTTGTACTTAAACGGTGATTTGTGCTTGCTAGATTTTCGGAAAAATGACTTTTTAAGTGAAATTGGGGTTTTTGTGAAATTTAAGCTATTTTATATTATAATTAGTGCTTGTAATTTTACAAATGAGTGTGTTGGGAGTTTCCTCGATGGTTTGGCGTTTGTACGCCGACGTCGAGGGTTTTTGGGTCGATTTGTGAAAGCAACCATAGGTTTTGACCTATGTGGGATTCACGTGTCGTTTTGGTCATGAGTCGGATTTTAATGCGATACGGTGCGTTATGATATGTAGGTACCCCAGGTAGACTTCGAGACGACAAGCAAGCGCGTGGCGACGTCGGCACCGGCGAGCGAGGACCAGGTGAGTAGATTTATATCTACGGGAGAAGTCGGGTGGATGGCGTATAGCACCCCCGCAGTCCGTGGTGGTGTATACGGATGCGTATACACACCAACAATTATTATATGTTATTTGGGATTAATAACGATGTTATGATGGATATTGGTGTGTTGGGTTACTTTAGTGTTGCGAACCCTAGGGTAGTGTTGCACTACACATACACACATACATACTTGCATACATTCCTATTTATATGTGCTCATGGGATTCTTTATAGTTATGTGTTCACATGGGTATGGGACTATGTGTTCACATACGGATATGAGGACGATACTTGGGATTGAGCTGAGTCGATGAGTTTTGTTTTGTAGTTGTGATATCGGTTTGTACGAGACTGTCGATCGGTAGTCAGATCATGACTATATTGATGATATTAGTATTGTACTGGACATAGATCAGTACCCTGGACTATGATCTTGGATAAAGAGGATACTAGATGAATAGTGTGATGAATATGATATTAACCCGTACCCAGCTTTGGGGATGCCGTACGACGGATTTACGTACGAGCTAGATTTTGATGATTGATCCGCACTCTTGACTTGGGATGTCTGATTATAGATATGGTATCGGATATGATATTATTGAGACGGGATCACCGACTAATATATACAGTTATGTATATGTATCGACTCAGATGTTAGGCGGTTTCCTTACCTGTAGTCCAGCTGGTTAGCTTAGCCCTTTAGTTTAGTTTAGTTGTTAGATTAGATTCGATTCTTACCTATTTCAAAAACTAACGAATCGTGGGTATTTTAAAAGACAGCCCAAGGGATCCTACGGATATTTCAAAGGACGTATCTTTTCATAAAAACACCGTAGCCTCTATTTTCAAAACCCTATGATTCGTGTTATTTCAAAAAGGCACCATTTGTATGACTTATATTAGATTAATGCAGATTAGTTATAGTTGCGTCTAGTATTCAGCTCCCGCTCATTATTGTGGTTCGCTTCGCATCGCATGCTTATATTATGTTTCATACTCCATTATTGATATCATGCTGTTAGGACACCAGCACCATTACTGATGATGCGTATGTACCACGTACACTTACTTGCCGGCTCACACACATTTTCATCGGTAATTGCCATGTCACGTACACTTTAGCAAATATTATTGCTTGACATAGCCTGTTAGCTAATAGTTTAGACATTGTAGTTATTACCTGCTACTTCATGCATACTGTTATTCATTGTTATGCCGTATTCATGGATTCTCATGCATATATTCACTATTTTACTTGTTATTGAGGTTTTGGATTCGGATTTCCATGAGATTTTCTGGATTTGGAGGAAAAACCGCAAAAACTTATATAAACTGATTTCTCTCTTTTTAAATAAAAAAAGTGCGGTTTTTCCCATGATGTATGAGTCGTCCACCATGAGTTTGCTGATGGATTTCGAGACCCGATTCGAGGAGACGGATGAACCGTTTCGGGTACATGGTAGACCCGGTAAGGTACCCCGGGATGATGACGATGTGAGCCTGGCAGGGGAGCACTACCTACCGGTGATTTTACCCGACGCGTCGGATATCCGGAGGATACCGTCATGGTCTTGAGATGGATGGTAGGGGCCGGTCTGGACTGACGGCGCCTTAGATATTGAGACTGTGATATTGAGATTTCGAGATATTGAGGTACAGAGACTGTGATACAGAGATATCGAGATATTGGGATTACGTTTTGTGCCGATGCTAGGCACTGTTTTATGCTGATTTCATTATGATACCTCATTTTAAAAATACAAAGGAAATCTCACTAAATTATGAAAACAGTTCTTCATTTACATGTATTCTGTTTTCATGCATTCAAACCTCATTCATATGATATATTGCTACCTGAGGCACTGACACGGGCACATGTGATTACACTCGGGTTAGATATCTACCCTAACCTTGTTATAGGTTGCATGTTATTCTTATATTTGAGGATATATTATAATCATTGACCTAGGATTGCGTTATTTATGCGATTTCTTTTCGTAGATGTTTTTCTATTCACGAGTTGACAACTCACCCCCGTTGTGTCCCAGTTTCTTGCAGGTTTGCCGTACAGGTTTCATTACAGCTTTGCGGGCATAGTTTCCTTCGGGTGATTTGCTAGTAGGTGGGTTTACTTGTATCGTACCCCCATTATATATCTTGTATATCATTATTCTGTTGTATCTAGAAGTTCCATCAACCAAACATGTATTTATTTTTGAGATAAAGACCAGTGATCTTATTCTTTCGACCTTAGAGTCGCGCGTATATTTCTGCGGATTTCTTGTGGTTTTGAGTTCCTTTGAGTTTTTGATCCTCGCCGTTGGCGTTGTATATTATTTTGCTTGTGTAGTTGTGACCGTTGATTGACGAAGAGCTAGCTCCCGCTTGGGGATGCCTTTTATTGATTTCGTATACTATTCATGTTGTATCCCGTTTGGGAGCCAGTATTTACAAAGGAGACTCTGCCGAAATTTTCAGAAAATACTTGATGTTTTTAAAAAACCGCATAACTCGGCTTATGCTATTAAAATTACTTGATTTTAAATTGGTTTTCCTTCACTCTACTACTTTTCTTGGTTTGGATTTCTGGGTTTTCGGCTTACTTAGATTACGTACGCATCGAGACGTTTCGTAGTTTAAGTGCCGGTCATGTTCCGTACTTTCGGGTCATGACAAAGTTGGTATCAGAGCGTTAGGTTTTACCTTCGGAGCGTAGGATGACCCTTGGTTGATGGAATAGGTGACTAAAGTAGAGTGACGTACCGTAGGTATGTTCCGCGGCATATTTATGATACGCCACTCCACTTAAGAAGCCTTAGGATGTACATTTCTTTGCTCAGTATTATATTCATTCCGATCTAGCCTCATCAGTACCAGTTATGGTTTTGCTACCACGATTATGGGCAGGGAGAGCTACAGCTAGAGTTGCAGTCAGCACGAGCTCGTCACGAACGAGGACTGACCAGGGCGAAATTCCGGCAACACACGATTGCAGAGATGTGTCTTTTAACTATGTTTCTGCGCCACGAGCGTTTGGCGGATCGCCTTTATGAGGTTACTCGGACGTGTCGAATTGCACTAGAGGATTGAGCCGCTGATATAGGCCAGCCAGATTTTGATGACCGTTGATATATTGCCTATTCATGATGATTGAGGCACGGTTCAGCGTGCAGACGAGTGAGCCCGTTATTGCTGCGAACGACGAGATATCGCCCCAGATGTTGGAGCTATTGCAGTACGAGTTGTACTAAGAGATGATAGAAGGTCGCTAGTCACCGAGGATGAATGACTAGGACATGTGGTTCATTCGTCTACCCCGATGCGAGGTCATCAGATAGATTGATTCCATCTAGAGACGACTTCACGCGGAGACGTTGAGGGTCGACAGAGACGATCGAATGTCAGAAACCTATTATTCCAAGTTTAAGGTACTCGGAAAGACATGCAGGCAATTCTATGGTCCCTCTAGAAGAATGAAACCCTAACTTGACTTAATGACCGTGTGAAAGCCTTTGAACCTTAGGGTTTGCGGCAGTTCCGCGGCGCCATTAGTGAGGCTTGGGTTTGCCCTTCTACGGCTGGACCATCGATACTGTGGTATGTACTCGATACTGTTAAACTGTACCCAAGATGTTGAGCTCTTGGGGGATTATGAGGTTTTGACGAATCGATCGGATGGTTCGACTCCATTCGGATGCTAGGTGGTGAGATGCATTTCGTGGGAGACTCCAGATACGAGGATAGCCGTTGGAGCTCAGTCCATGCAGCCACGACGAGACGAGTCCGGAGCAGTCGACATTAGAGAAAAGTGGAGTAAGAGGTTCGTACGAGATCTTGATAAGACGACGTTCCACTCCGCCGACATCAGAGATGCGATACGCATGCCGAGGCAGAGTACTGGATATACCTTCCAGAAGGAGTCACGATGGGTATGCAACCGTTCCGAAGCAAGATGCAGATATAGGAAAGGACGATGACTTCCGGACAGTTGGCAGAGACGAGACATGGAAGAGACCGTGAGCAGGATTCCTTCCAGGACACTGCTGCAATGATACTTGCACCCAGGATCAGATGTGTCACGTACATTCAGAGAGCCAGAGGCCGACGCCAGTGATATGCTGTCTTACGAGTGGTCACGATGATTGACCGGGAGATGACAAGAGACGTGCCAGAACGGGATCATCCCCGTTAGCACACCTGACAAGGCCGATGAGCCGATGGACCGAGAGATTGGTAATTCCCAGTGAAGACCTTGACCCAGGAGTGGTCATTGTTACGCACACCAGCAGGCCAGAGTTCATGATCATCGACGAGACGTCCCACTAGTGACCGCGACAGTCGGCCCGGGATTCTTAGAGGATGCGCTTGAGCGGTACTATGCCGCCATTATTGATTTCGATGTTTTGGGTGATTTATTCGAATGATTTGATTTTGATGATTGATGATTTACGATCCTTGCACAGTGTTGCACTTGATATCGTTTTCGTGCTTGGGTTTCACATGTTTGTGATTTTACGGTTTTAGACATTTGAGTTGATTTTGTGCGTATGCACGCACACGATTTGGTTTCTGCACTCTGTATAGTTTATATATGCTTGCAGTGCAGTGATACGCCTTTTGTGCACTTAGATGCATTGGACTTTGATTTCGATGGTGATGTTCGATATTTGTTTTGTGCACCTGATTTGATTTTGCGCATGTTCGGCACTTGATATTGGATTTCATGATTTCGTGCACGAGGGATGCACTTGATTTGGATTTTTAGCGCATGTTGGGCGCCTGTTATGAGATGCGATTTGGTGCACACCAGATGCACTGAATCGGGATTTTTCGTGCATGTCAGATGCACCTGATTTTGCTGTCAGGCACACACGTTGCTTATGACTGATGTTGTGTGCACATCCGTTGCACCTAGATGTTGTTTCAATGCACATGTATGGCACATTTATAGATTTTGATTTCCGTGCGCACCTGACGCACGTAGTATTCATATATATTTGTGATTGATTTCTTATGGAGCAGTACGTTTTTATGATATTCGCTATGTGTTCTCATACTGAGCAGGACTAGTCAGAGGACAGTACTTGAATATCTTTTGCATGCATTGATAGTTATCGAAGGGATTTCCAAAAAGCGAGCTATAGTCTCAGTATTTACCTACGTGTCCGAGATGACACGAAACATTTTATAAAGGAAACCCTTCTGAAATTGCTTCCAAAACGGCGGGACGTGCATATTAAACAAAGGATATATATATATATATATATATATATATATATGTAGTTATTTTTTTTACAATAAACGTCCGCCACTGTGCAGTGCTGCGAGCATCGCACAACGATTTGAAGAAGATTTGGCATGCATTGCTTCCAAATGTTTTAATGATGTATATCATATTGATTTTCATTTTGGATTTGGACATTGTGTCTTCACCATGACTCCGATGATTGCGGGATGCTGGATGGAGTTTTGATTTGAGTTATATGCTTATTTTTCATGCGCATGCGCAGCGCTACGATTTGTTTTAGGTATTTATGATTTCGGAGCCCAGACGACTTGATGGTTTTGCTTAGATGTTTTAGTATTTGGGGAGAGTTTTAATTTAAATTCGGGGACCGAATTTCTTCAAGGGGGAAGATTGTAACGTTTTGAAAATCGTTTCGGTGAAATTTCGAAAAAAACGGTAAAATAAGGGGGTTTTCTGAAAAAAATCAAAATACAAATATCTTTATTATAAAATTAAATATACATATTCTAGCTATGAAATTACTAGTATTTTGTGTTTATTGAGCCACTGGTGAAATTTCAAATTTTCCGAAAATTTTTCCGAAATTAATTATTTTAATATTATTTTAAGCCGTCACTAATACATTTAATTAGGGAAAATTACAAACTGGAATGAGTTGAAACAAATTTTGTGCATCATAAAATATTAAATAAAATTTTAACATGTGGTTTTTGAAATGAAATCGTTTGCCAAAACGGTTTAGAAAATATCGAAGAAAAAGGCTTTTTTCGGTGAAATTAGTGTAATGGGAGTGGGTTACTACACTTATCTCTTTTTCTCACCCAAACAAAACCCACACCCATTCCCCCAACATGCTTTGGCCGGCCCCCTTGATCAGCCCAACATTCTTGGGCCTCCCATTTCACACAATAAAACAAAGAAAAGAAAAGAAAAGAAAAGGAAATGTAGAAACCAAGGTGGACTTTGACTACATATCATTTTCTCCACCTCCCTCTCTCTCCTCTTTTTCCTCCACAAGCAGCCGACCTCCCCTCTTCTGCTGTCCAGAAATTTCCCACAAAACCCCACCTCTTTTCTCCTCAAAAAAATATCCAAATTCCATCAAAAATCAAAGCTATATCCAAATCCAACACTTACCCATTATTCTTTAGCTCATCTAGCATGGATCTTAGGGTATAGAAGCTAATTTGGGAGGCTAGGTTGGATGTTTGATTCAAGTTTTGTGAGGTATAAATCCTTGTTCCATGGGTTGTTTGTTGCTTAATTACTTAATTGTTGCTATCATACCTCATTTGAAGCTAATTAGGTGTTTAATTAGGTTTAATTGCTTGGTTGGAAAAATTCAAGAAAAGGGTTTGTAAATCAAATTAGGGTTTTCTTCATTGGGTATTGATCTTGATGTGGGGATTAACATGTTAATATTATGCTAAAACTAACCTAGTTGCTAGTTTACTATTTGATACTTGTAATTTTTAAAAATTGGAATTTTATGCAAACTAGGTTTTGGAATTTAATTGCAAATGGGAGATTAAAAATCTAATTAGGTTTTTCATGACTTCATTAACATTATTAAGTGTAGTTTAACACTTTAGTTCATGGAAATCCAAACTAGATTGTAGTTTGTGCATTTTTGCTATAAAATTGTTAAAATTTAGGTATTTTGTTAACTAGAATTTTAGGGTTTTTGGAATTTAACGAGATTAAATTATGGGAATTGTTTTTATGACCTATTTAAGATATTTAGTGAATATTGTGACCGCTAGATTAGTTTATACATCGAGTTTTGTACTTAAACGGTGATTTGTGCTTGCTAGATTTTCGGAAAAATGACTTTTTAAGTGAAATTGGGGTTTTTGTGAAATTTAAGCTATTTTATATTATAATTAGTGCTTGTAATTGTACAAATGAGTGTGTTGGGAGTTTCCTCGATGGTTTGGCGTTTGTACGCCGACGTCGAGGGTTTTTGGGTTGATTTGTGAAAGCAACCATAGGTTTTGACCTATGTGGGATTCACGTGTCGTTTTGGTCATGAGTCGGATTTTAATGCGATACGGTGCGTTATGATATGTAGGTACCCCAGGTGGACTTCGAGAGGACAAGGAAGCGCGTGGCGACGTCGGCACCGGCGAGCGAGGACCAGGTGAGTAGATTTATATCTACGGGGAGAAGTCGGGTGGATGGCGTATACCACCCCCGCAGTCCGTGGTGGTGTATACGGATGCGTATACACACCAACAATTATTATATGTTATTTGGGATTAATAACGATGTTAGGATGGATATTGGTGTGTTGGGTTACTTTAGTGTTGCGAACCCTAGGGTAGTGTTGCACTACACATACACACATATATACTTGCATACATTCCTATTTATATGTGCTCATGGGATTCTTTATAGTTATGTGTTCACATGGGTATGGGACTATGTGTTTACATACAGATATGAGGACGATACTTGGGATTGAGCTGAGTCGATGAGTTTTGTTTTGTAGTTGTGATATCGGTTTGTACGAGACTGTCGATCAGTAGTCAGATCATGAATATATTGATGATATTAGTATTGTACTAGACATAAGTCAGTACCCTGAACTATGATCTTGGATAAAGAGGATACTAGATGAATAGTGTGATGAATATGATATTAACCCGTACCCAGCTTTGGGGATGCCGTACGACAGATTTACGTACGAGCTAGATTTTGATGATTGATCCGCACTCTTGACTTGGGATGTCTGATTATAGATATGGTATCGGATATGATATTATTGAGGCGGGATCACCGACTAATATATACAGGTATGTATATGTATCGACTCAGATGTTAGGCGGTTTCCTTACCTGTAGTCCAGCTGGTTAGCTTAGCCCTTTAGTTTAGTTTAGTTGTTAGATTAGATTAGATTCTTACCTATTTCAAAAACTAATGAATCGTGGGTATTTTAAAAGACAGCCCAAGGGATCCTGCGGATATTTCAAAGGACGTATCTTTTCATAAAAACACCGTAGCCCCTATTTTCAAAACCCCATGATTCGTGTTATTTCAAAAAGGCACTATTTGTAGGACTTATATTAGATTAATGCAGATTAGTTATAGTTGCGTCTAGTATTCAGCTCCCGCTCATTATTGTGGTTCGCTTCGCATCGCATGCTTATATTATGTTTCATACTCCATTATTGATATCATGCTGTTAGGACACCAGCACCATTACCGATGATGCGTATGTACCACGTACACTTACTTGCCGGCTCACACACATCTTCATCGGTAATTGCCATGTCACGTACACCTTAGCAAATATTATTGCTTGACATAGCCTGTTAGCTAATAGTTTAGACATTGTAGTTATTACCTGCTACTTCATGCATACTGTTATTCATTGTTATGCCGCATTCATGGATTCTCATACATATATTCACTATTTTACTTGTTATTGAGGTTTTGGATTCGGATTTCCATGAGATTTTCTGGATTTGGAGGAAAAACCGCAAAAACTTATATAAACTGATTTCTCTCATTTTAAATAAAAAAAAAAGTGCGGTTTTTCCCATGATGTATGAGTCGTCCACCATGAGTTTGCTGATGGATTTCGAGACCCGATTCGAGGAGACGGATGAACCGTTTCGGGTACATGGTGGACCCGGTAAGGTACCCCGGGGCAAGAAGCGCGTGATGATGACGATGTGAGCCTGGCAGGGGAGCACTACCTACCGGTGATTTTACCCGACGCGTCGGATATCTGGAGGATACCGTCATGGTCTTGAGATGGATGGTAGGGGCCGGTCTGGACTGACGGCGCCCTAGATATTGAGACTGTGATATTGAGATTTCGAGATATTGAGATACAGAGACTGTGATACAGAGATATCGAGATATTGGGATTACGTTTTGTACCGATGCTAGGCACTGTTTTATGCTGATTTCATTATGATACTCATTTTAAAAATACAAAGGAAATCTCACTAAATTATGAAAACAGTTCTTCATTTACATGTATTCTGTTTTCATGCATTCAAACCTCATTCATATGATATATTGCTACCTGAGGCACTGACACGGGCACATGTGATTACACTCGGGTTAGATATCTACCCTAGCCTTGTTATAGGTTGCATGTTATTCTTATATTTGAGGATATATTATGATCATTGACCTAGGATTGCGTTATTTATGCGATTTCTTTTCGTAGATGTTTTTCTATTCACGAGTTGACAACTCACCCCCGTTGTGCCCCAGTTTCTTGCAGGTTTGCCGTACAGGTTTCATTACGGCTTTGCGGGCATAGTTTCCTTCGGGTGATTTGCTAGTAGGTGGGTTTACTTGTATCGTACCCCCATTATATATCTTGTATATCATTATTCTGTTGTATCTAGAAGTTCCATCAACCAAACATGTATTTATTTTTGAGATAGAGACCAGTGATGTTATTCTTTCGACCTTAGAGTCGCGCGTATATTTCTGCGGATTTCTTGTGGTTTTGAGTTCCTTTGAGTTTTTGATCCTCGCTGTTGGCGTTGTATATTATTTTGCTTGTGTGATTGTGACCGTCGATTGACGAAGAGCTAGCTCCCGCTTGGGGATGCATTTTATTGATTTCGTATACTATTCATGTTGTATCCCGTTTGGGAGCCAGTATTTACAAAGGAGACTCTGCCGAAATTTTCAGAAAATATTTGATGTTTTTAAAAAACCGCATAACTCGGCTTATGCTATTAAAACTACTTGATTTTAAATTGGTTTTCCTTCACTCTACTACTTTTCTTGGTTTGGATTTCTGGGTTTTCGGCTTACTTAGATTACGTACGCCTCGAGACGTTTCGTAGTTTAAGTGCCGGTCATGTTCCATACTTTTGGGTCGTGACAGCTGAAGACCTATGAGCTGGAGAGCTGTGAGCTGGAGAGTTGTGAGCTGCGTGATGGAGACCTACGATGTCACGACCCGGAAATGATACGTAACCGACACTTGAATTATGTGAAATCTATAAAACCCCACCATAACCCAAGTAAACCAAAAATCAGGACTCTACACCATTTATACCAAAATAATAGAGGTGTTGTTTTGAAATAGGTTTATTAAAATGAAATCAAGTTTGGTTTAAAATATAAGTTTTATTTAAAACATATTCGTCGTTTAAAAATCGAACAGTACCTCCTTTGTAAATTTTGAAAAAAACACTATACAATACATATAATATAAAAAGTATCCCCAACGGGTGCAAGCTCACGCCTATACGGCGGAGACACAATCCACGCAATAATATATGACACCCAAGGCGAAGAATCAAAAGCGAAAAACAATAGATATGTAAATAAAAAAACTCAAGTCGATTCCACATGAGCCCGACACCTAAAACAATACATATCTAAGTCTCGTCTCTAAGTCGTGGATTATACAAATGGTTGATTGCGTTTTTAACTAGATCCAAGAATAATATACATAACAAGAGACAGTTACGGTACACGTCAACCCACCTACCAAAAGCAATCACCCGAAAGAAAAAATGTGACAGCAAAGCCGCTACGATCTGTGTGGTCAGTCCTGCAAGAAAGTAAGGCAAAACGGGGATGTGTTGCCAACTCATAAGTAAAAAGATATCACACGGTAGAAATCGTAGGAATAACGACCTACCTAAATTATAAAATATAGTACAAACATATATACACTGTATAAGTTCTATAAGTGCGTCCCAATGGACCGCGTAAACATCTTATGTATAGTATGCATCTAAGTAAGCATATAAAGTAGCCGAAAAATATATGTATGTAAACCGTTTCAAAATAACCGTATAATAGGTATATCACGGCATAAGTAGCGGGCGTTGAATTATAAAGCAATATATGCAATTTTGTTTAAAATATATGTCACGTCTTTTGAAATTGATTTAAAGAGAGTATTTTAGGGTTTCTTATGTCGTCATAAACACGTGGAAAACAGTGAAGCTATAACTCATTTGAAAGCCTCTTTAATTTACATCGATATATGGAAATAGTATTTCAGGTACTGTTTCTAAGACCGGTCCTGTTCAGCTACAATATAGTATAAACCATCTCATCTGAGTAGGGCATCCATATTGACCCCTAATATATATCATAAAATATCAAATCCGTGTCAATCATCGATACTCGAAACACAACACCGAAAACATCATCATAAAACCGTGCTAGTCATTGTCACGTAAATCTCATATGTTTCCTCAGGTACCGTCCCTTAGATCAGTCCTCTTTTTTTTCTTTCTCACACCGGTCGATATTTATTCTCGCTAGGCTCACATCGTCTTTTTATACGGGCTTCTTGCCCCTTGGTACCGTACCGGGTCCACCATGTATCCGAAATCGATGTAATCCTCCCCCTGCCGCGAAATCGGATAATTTCAACATAAATCCATAGAAAATTCATAGTGAACTCCCAAATTATCATATCAAGAGAAAATCGCGCTTTTGCAAACGCAAGCAAGTTTTAAAATCATATTGTGGTTTCTTGAAATCAATGAAAAACATCAAGTCCATAAGGACAAATCCATAATCATCTCAAGTTCATAAGAATACAATCCATAATCATTTTTTCCACAATTGGCAATAAACATATACGAATATCCATAGCAATGGTATTCATATATCGAAATCATGATAAATATCATGCATACTAGCATGGATAACTAAAACACAAATAAGTATGGCAGCTTCTATCGTGTCATAACAATACTAATGATGGATAGTGTTGCATACGCGTCTGTGATTGTGCAACATGACAATCATTAATAGTTATACAAGTGTTATATCAAGTGTGTTCGCACAAGATTAGTTCTCAATTCCCATCATAAATATCAATATCATAATCGTCAACAATGTATCATGTATCATTTTTCAGTTGACAATTAAATACATAGATATATCAATCAATCGTATTCATATACGGTATCAACATGGATATAATTAGAACAGCATCGAGCATGGCAATTGTCACGACTCGGAAACGGAAGTGACCGGCACTTAAATCACGCAACGTCTAAAAACGATAACGCAATCCAAGTAAGCCAAAAACCCAGAATCTAAACTATTTTTAAAAGAAATAATGAAGGTGAAGTTTTGTAAGAAGTGAAACTTGTTTTGAAACATTGTTTGAAAAACGGACAGTGTCTCCTTTGTAAAGCTTGAATAAAACGAGTGCAAAATGATAAATATAGAGGTATCCCACAAATGGGAGCAAAATCAATACCCACTCGGTGGAAACGCAACCACACAGTAATATACAATGCCTCAAGCGAAGAATCACAAGAAAAAAAAGCAACCGCATAAGTAAACTCATAGACAACCCTACCCGAGTTCGACTTAAAAAAATATACATCAGTCTCGACTCGATCTAAACCAAATAATAATATAAGTGGTAGATAGAGAGACACTAGATACAAAAGAATATACATCTAATGTGGTTACCCTACACATCATAACCTACCTAGCAAAAGCAAGCAAGAATCCCCAAAAGATATCGCGCCAACGCCGCGTCTAGGTATCTGTATGGTCGGTCCTGTAATGAACTATGGCCCAACGAGGGTGAATTGCCAACTTAGTGAATGGAAATAACATCACAGGATATATGAGTATATACTATATAATAAGTTTGAAGAATAAAAGTGAGCGCAATAAAATCAATATCATCAATAAAATCATCACAGAATCTATATCAATCATCGCTAACCAGAATCTCATCATATCACACCGGTGTATTCGAATCGGTCTTTCCCCCTTCCTCGATTACCGAATCACACCAACCGTATATCGCAGCAATGTATCCGATTCGGTCTCTCCCCCCTTCCTCGATTACTGGATCATGCCAAACATATCTCACAGCGGTATATCCGAATCAGTCTCTCCCCCCCTTCCTTGATTACCGGATCACTCCAAATATATTTCGCAGCAGTGTATCCGTATCGATCTCTCCCCCTTCCTCGATTACTGGATCACACTATACTAGCCATACGAGAAAACCGTGACATCCGTACCGGTCTCCCCCTTCTTCGATATCCGGATATCATTACATACAAACAAACTTTATAATTATTATACAATAATAATAATAATAATAATTATATATATATATATATATATATATATATATATATATATCCCATACCACTGATATCACAAGATCAACCATGTATAATGCATAACGAAAACATGTTAAGCAACGATTAATATTTACTAATAGCATGGAGATAATCTAATACTAATAATATAGTAGTTTCTAAGTGTCATGGCAGTATTAACGATGTGCAGTGTACATGCGAGTTTGTGATTGTGCAACATAGTAATCGATTGTAGTTGTGCAGTGTTCTATCGGGTGTGTTCCTATAGTCATGGCAATTGAAATATAAAACATGGTATTGTAAACTAAATACATGAAACTAATAAGAATGAATAGTATAAACGTAGCGTACTAATAAACTAATCGTCGTGTGAACATGCGTTGTAAATGAATAAACACTTACGAATAATACAATTATGGTTTAAAATAGAACGAATTGTTAGTTTTAAAATGAGTATAATTTTTAGCATTTCGTAATATCCCAATCTGGATAAATAGCAAGGCTCTACAAGTCAAATAAATAAAGGCCGCACTCAGCAATCTATCATCATCTTTTCCAGTACGGAATCTCACCTCGTACGATATCAACCAAATATCTAATCATAATCAGAATATAAGAGATGAAATGAAACATGAAACATGACATTTTAACTAAGTATCAATGAACATAGTAAGGCTAGCAAGTATAGGTATGCAATATGGTAGGGTACTCAATACAATACTAATCGAATAATAATGCAATCAAGTGTCGTGAATAAATTTAAAATAGCGACACAAAGTTTTATAAATTTTCTGGTAGTCGGGGGTGCTATATGCCATTCGCCCGATTTCCCACTTATAGATATTATTCCACTCACAGTAATGCGGATCAAGCTAGTCGTATCCTACGACCGTCTTACGCTTCGTCGCCTCGGAGGTCTCTGCAATTGAACATAGAATCAAACAATAACTTTCGTACATGAGAAAATAAACTACCGATACCAACATATATACATATACTAATCGAACCAAACTCACTTAACTTAAAACGTATGACAACCGTGTCCTAACCATGTGCGAAGTTATCTAGAACTACCCCAAATTGTCAAATTTTAACTTTAAACGTTTGCGGATTTTATAATGAAAATTCTGAAACTGGCAGTTTTTGGGCTCACTTTGAAAAATCACCAAAAATAGTAAATACGATGTTTGAACTCAAACTAAAATTCTACATATGAATAAAGGAGTTAACTTTGATACCCCAAAATATCTTTTCCAAATTCTAAGTATAGGATGTGAAATAAAATACAAAGTTAAAACTATTTCTGGATAATTTTACCAGACCAGAAAACACTCTTTCACTAAATAAATTATATCTCTAAATTTTGTAAAGTGAATAAGGTAAATGAAATTTTTTGAGATATCTACACAATTATATACAACCTATAATTTTCATATTTTCCAAATTGTTAATATAAAAATTAATAAAATTATTACAATTTGTGTGAAAAACAGCCACTGGAAATGAAATTTCCAGTTTGGATACCCCTGTAGGGTGTTTTTTGTCACCCCATTGAGATGGGAATACACGCGCGTATGTTAGGCGCATTACAGATTCCCCCTGCCTAGGGTAGGCTGGGATTTATTGATTGTGGGGATCCAAATCTCTGGCAGCCGCGGACTAAACTACCGTTAATTACCCCTCGCCTTTGGAGCGAGAGAACCTCCGATTGACAGGTCAAACAGGTCATGCGAACTCAATGCGATACATTGGTGTGTGTATATGTGTGTGTGTTTTACATAACAATAGGGACGTGTTCATTTTGTTTTGTTCCATTTGTGTGTGTATATATATATATATATATATATATATATATATATATATATATATAATACAAAAAATATATAAATAAATAAATATTTAAATAAATATTTTTTTAAATATTTTTTATAATTTATTTATTATTATTTTTTTAAAAGATTAAAAAAAGGAAGGACTCCCCACTCACGTGAGGGAGGGGGAGGGGGGAAAGGCTCCCACTAAATGGGAGCCTCCCCATCACGTGAGGGAAGGGAATCCCCCTCACGTGGGGGGCTTCAGATTAATTTTTTTAAAATCTTTTTTATTTATATGGAGTTCAACTCCAAAAGAATATTTTTGTGGAGTTAAACTCCAAAAGAATTTTAAATGTGGAGTTAAACTCTAAAAGAATTTTAAATAGAGTTCCACTCCAAAAAGATTTTTATTGTGGAGTTAAACTCTAAAAGAATTTTAAATGTAGTAAATCTCCTAAAAAATTTAATGTGGAATTAAACTCCAAAATAATTTTAAATGGAATTCAACTCCAAAATGATTTTTATTATGGAGTTAAACTCCAAAAGAATTTTAAATGGAGTTAAACACTGAAAGAATTTTTATTGTAGAGTTGAACTCCGAAAGAATTTTTGTTATGGGGTTAAAGTCCAAAAGAATTTTAAATGGAGTTAAACTCCAAAAGAATTTTAAATAGAGTTCAACTCCAAAAACATTTTTATTGTAGAGTTAAACTCTAAAAGAATTTTAAATGAAGTAAAACTCCTAAAAAAAATTAATGTGGAGTTAAACTCCAAAATAATTTTAAATGGAGTTCAACTCCAAAAAGATTTTTATTATGGAGTTAAACTCCAAAAAAAATTTAAATAGAGTTAAAATCCTAAAAAAATTTAATGTGGAGTTAAACTTGCCAAAAAGATTTTTATTGTGGAGTTAAACTCCAAAAGAATTTTTGTAGTGGAGTTAAACTCCAAAAGAATTTTAAATGGAGTTCAACTCCAAAAAGATTTTTTTTTGGTGTGGAGTTAAACTCCACTAAATGGGGAGCCTCCTCCTCACGTGAGAGAGGAGAAAGCTCCCACTTAGTGGGGGTTCCCTCTTCCTCACGTGAGAGGGAGGGAGCCTCCGGCTGCCGCGGACTAAACCGCCGCTAATTACTACCCCCCCCCGCGCCGCTTTTGGAGCGAGTGAACCTCCAATTGACGAGTAAACTAATCATGCGAACTTAATGTGCAGTATGCGTATGTTTTAAAGGGGTTTTGGATACATCGGGGGCCCCACAGAGTTTTACGGGGGTCCCGCTATCCGTGGAGTGCATATAAAATGGGGGAAGTATATTTAGTGTAGAGTGCATAAAAAATGGGGGGAAGAGGAGCGTCCTAAAGACGCGTGCCTGGCGCGTGGGCACCGGCGACCGCGGGTCACATGCCTGGCGCGTGGGCGCCGGCGTCCGCGAGTCACGTGCCTGGCACGTGGGTGCCAGCGGGTCACGTGTGCAGCACGCGACCGCTGGACACCAGCGGATCACGTGCGCTGCAAGCGACCGCTGGGCGCTGAGCGCCCGTGGGCCGCGTGAGGCGCACGTGGGCGCTTAGTGCCTGCGGACCACGTGCCGTGCACGCGATCGCTGGGCGCTGAGCTCCCTCAAGTCGCGTGAGGCGCACGTGGGCGCCATGCACGCGACCGCTGGGCGCCCGTGGGGTCACGTGCCCTGCACGCGACCGCTGGGCGCCCACGGGTCACGTGTGCGGCACGCGACCGCTGGACGCTAGTGGGTCACGTGCGCGGCACGCGACCGCTGGGAACACCAGCGAAATAGGGGCTTAGCCCCTGGGTTAGGAGTTAAGCTTTCAAGGGATTTTGAGTGGAGTTAAACTCCAAAAGACTTAGATTTGGAATTAAACTCCTAAATGATCTGGAATAGGAGTTAAACTCCTTTGAGAATATGTATCTTGGAGTTGAACTCCCCAAGAATGTTCAGAGGTGATCAAAGGGGACCCCTCTTTTCTCTCTTTAGCCCTGGAGCTTCTTTTAAGCCTTAGATCTGTCCAAAGTTGGATTTTTGGAGATGAGTCTCCTTCTTCCTCCTCTTGATCAGCTGGATCTTGGAGAAAAGAGGGTGAGACTTAAAAATCTCCCTTTTTCAAGATCTGGTTAAAGATCTGAGCTCCCTTTCAAGCGTTTTGTGGTGAAAAACTATTTCTTTTTGAAAAAGGAAGAGTTAAATTTTTTATTTAATTTAAAAAGGGGGAAGGTTTTAGAACCTTGAGAAAGGAGAAGGAGGCACAAACCCTAGTTTTTTTAGAATGGAAAAGTTTTTTCTTTATTTCATCATCATGTTACCTCTTATAGGCTTACAAATTTACTTATAGCTCCTTGGGCTTTACAAAATGGCATTTTGCCCATCTCATGCCTCATGTGCTCATTTCTTTTGCATATGAGCTAAGGGCTTTACAAAAATTTGGTTTTATACCCATTTTCTTACATTTGTCCATAAAAATTACATCAAAAATTATTTATTACATGATTTTTATTTTGGCATAGGGGAGGCCGGCCGCTTCATGTTCGGGCTCGATTCGGGCATGAGCCCACTTGACCTGGGTTTGGGCCCACTTGGTTTGGGGTTGATTTTGACTTTGACTTGGTCAACCAGGGTGTAATTTTTTACCCCAACAGCCATTCCTTTAAAAATTCGTATAAAATTCATTTTACAGTAAAACTTAACCAAAATATTTTTTCTAAAATATAAGCCAATTATCTACAACTTTTTAGTTTTTAATTTTAACTAGTTATCAACATAGAGTCATCAAAAAATTTGAAATGCTAGACATGTCAGTGATTTTTCCAATCCAAATATTATAGAACTTGACCTTAGCCAAACAATTAGTGTTCTCATGGCAAGTAATAGTTAAAGCCTAACTAAATATAGAACTTTTACCTCTTGGCTAGGATTAGAGAAAGTAGCAAACTTGCAAAGTGGTCTCAAGTTGAAATCTTGGTCTCTACTTCAAGTATTTGGATGAAAATTTAATGGTTTGGTGTAGGGATTTGTGTGTGTATGTAATTTGGAGTTGAAAAAAAAAGAAACGAGGAGAAGAATGAAAAGGATGAGAGGATGAAGAGATGAGAATGAGGAGGGAATGGATATGGCTCAACCATAACCCCCACACTCTCTCTTCCATTATAATTATAAAAAAAATGGAGCCATGCCCCCTCTCATACCTTCATATCCCCTCTCACAACAATAATATAAAATCAACAAAATAAAATAGAATAATGGATAATGTCACGACCCAAATTAGGAACGCGATCGGCATTTAAATCACGCAACGTTTAAAAACGTAACATAATTCAAGTAAGCCGAAAACCCAGAAATCTAAACCATGAAAAGATAGAGTGATAAAATATTAGTTAAAAACATTTAAAATCTCAAGCTAAAAATCTCAAAACTTAAATTTATTTTCTTAAAAATTTCGGCAGCATCTCCTTTGTAAAAACTAGCCCCAAACGGGTACAAAACATAGAATAAAAAGGCATCCCCAAATCGGGAGCAACTCACGTCTAAAGGCGGAACACAACCACAACAGATAAATATACGACGCCGTAGCGATGAAATAAGCAAATAAGAAGTGAAAACAGCATAATAAGAGGTAACAACATTGCAGAATGAATAAAAGTCGGCTGACACGAGCATGACAACCAGAAGCACAAATAATATATAAATATCGAATCTCTCGGTCTCGTCTCTAAGTCAAATACATAAAGATGGTAGATGGAGAGTAGTAGAAACAAATAAGATACACAAGTGGAGGCATATGGATACTCACACAAAAACCCACATACAAAAGGTCTCACACCCAACAGTAGCGGTATCCACTGAAAATGATGCAATAAAGAGCCATGCCGCGACATACTGAGGGTCAACCCTACAAAACACTGTGGCACAACAGGGTGAGTTGCCAACTCGTGAGAAGTAAATAATATCGTACAGGTAATCACATGCATGCACGATAAGCAACCACTCCTATGTATGCAGTCATGATAGCATATGTACAACAATATGAGATACAGCATAATCCAAACCAAGGTACTGCATCGAGGTACAACGACTATGAGTACAGAGTATATAATAAAAGTCCTGAGTGTGGGATAAAAAACAGAGTCCTCATCCATAAATCATCATCATGGAAATCCGGTGTCCATCAACGACACCCAACATCCCAATATCTGAGGCGCCGTCACTATGATCGACCATCATATCCATCTCATCATATAACTCCGAACGGCATCCTCCGGTTATTCGCCGAGTTTCCATACAATCACCGGTAGGTAGTGCTTCCCTTGCTAGGCTTATCGTTTACATCTCGAGCTTCTTGCCCTGGGGTATCTTACCAGGTCTACCATGTATCCGTAGACGGCTCATCCACCTCCTCGAATAGGGTACTCGAAAAAGCTCAGAACCGAGAAAACTCATGGTGGACACAATTATCATATCAAGAGAAAACCGCACTTTTAAATATTTCAAGTTTTCAAAATGTACTCTGCGATTTCCCAAATCCACGAAACAGAAATCTCATGAAAACATTATATGAGATAAATCACTATAGTAATGTATGCATGATGCAAATTATGATGCGTACTAGTACCAGAATCGTTATCTAATTATCAATAATGAATGAGGTACAACATATATTTATCCATGGCAGTTTCTATACTGTGGGTGGCGTGGCAATTACCAACGGTGTATGTGGCATATAAATAAGTGCTTGTGCAAACATGAACCGTTAGTAATGGTGCAGTGCCCTATTAATGATATGTCAATGTACAACAGATAATAGGATATACAAAATGGTACTTATGCATAATCAATATATATATATATATATATATATATGAGCATATCACACAAGTTTATATCACTTGAATCTAGCCTTCGGCGCTTAACGCCATACAGGCGATTCCCCCATAGATGTTAAATCTACTCATCGGACAATCTCGAGTTAAGTGAATCCGATCACCTCCTTCCCCTTCCTGGCTGCGTTTGAAGTCCTCGCTTGAGATCCTAGCATCACACAAAACCAAAACTCGTGAAATTAGTAAACTTACAATAACACACGGACACAAACGACAACTAACGAATCGACTCCCACAAGCTATCAATTGTTAACTTAGCGGGCTAAACGCGTGCAGCGACATCCTAGATCAGACCTATGTCAGTTAATCGTATGAAAAACTTAAACCAAAGTTGGATAAATCTGTTTCGCATGTTGCCGAAAAGCTTAAATTCTAGCTAAACGGTCTCAGATTTTTATACACAAAGAATTAGTGAAAGTTGCATATCCCGAAAGCCTAAACTTTCCCCTAGAGACTCTACGACCAAGACACAAACCCCAACTCCAAGCTCTGGCCGCAATTTGCAGCCAGAAAGGATAAATCTGTGGCCAATGGAAATGGGAATGGGCTCAGGTTGTCGTAGTGTGTTCTAGGCCTCTAAACTAAGTCTCTGTGATGGCAACTTCCTAAACAAATACCTGGATCGATAGCAGATTCAACAGAGACTCCAAGTTTAACCAAAACACTATATTAACACTAATTTTAAAATGTTAAGGTATAATACTGAAACTATATAACACATAAACCATCCTTAGAGCCTAAACAAGGGTTTAAGATCATTACCTCACCAAAACTTGAGAAAAACCCTTGCGATCCAAGCTCCATGTCATCATAAGAGGTTTAAACATGCTTAGTTGGGGTTTTAGTGAGGTTAGATGTTGATTTGGCTCAAGGTTAGTGGAAAAATAATTTTCAAGAGATGATTTTTAGTGAAGGAGAAGAAGAAGAAAGAGAAGAAGGAGAAAATGAGAGAGTGAGTGTTGTGATGAGGAAATGAGAGATGAGAGAGTGTTGAGATGAGGCATGGCTTTTGAGAGCCATGCCCCCTCTCTCTCTTCAATTAATGCTTCCCGTGCCTTGTCTTCCCATGCTCCCATGCCTCATCATTCCATTTCTTTTCTCTTCCTTTCATTTTTAAAACAAATAAAACTCTTTTTACTTAAAACAAAAATATACATATATAAATATAAGTGACATAACATAATATGGTTAAGTGCCATGGCTATCAAAGCATGATTAACACCTCTTTAAGCCAAGATTAACATGCACATGTGTGCGAGTGTAAAAATAATTAAATAAAATATTAATTAATTAAAATAAAATATGTGAAAACAATTATTGGATTTATTAAAAACCCGCATAATATCGCTTAATTAATTCTAATCGCCTTCTGAGGTATTACAGATAAGAAAGGTGTTAACTTGCCATGACATCAAAAACATGTTTTGCTAAACCTTAAGTAATTATTATTATAATTAGGAAAACTTATCATTTTAAATAAGTGTGCACAGCAAAACAGAAAAAATTACCACTTGGATACTAAAACTTGTAATATAGCTATTAAGTTATATAATAATCTTAATAAATTTTCAAAACGTTACAACAATTATACAGTGTTATGGCAGTACCGATGATGTGTTTGTATAGCATGTGGGTCTATGATTGTGGCACATGGAATTCATTGGTAATTGTGCAGTGTTCTATAAAATGTTCATACAAGCGCGGTATCGTAAACTAATTATATGAAGCATATAAGAAAAAATCATATAAACATAGAGTAACTTAACAAATTAAACGAAACGCGAGCATATAACAAGTAAAAGAAAAGTAACGTGAACAAGCGTTATATATACGATTATACAGTTTAAAATAAAACGAAACTTTGCTTTGAAAGGAGGAGGCTGTAATATTTTTAATATAAATATTCATTTAAAATTAACAGCACATCCTCGACATTAGCGTTTAAGATAAGAAACAAATCGTTAGTTTTACAAATAGTATAATCTTAGCATTCATAGTTTTCCTAATCGGGATACATAGCAAGACTCCACGAGTCAAATAAATATCGGCATCATTCGGGAAATTATCATCATCTCATCAAGTACGGAATATCACCTCGATCTCAATCCTAATATCCAATCTCAATCAGTATGGACCTCAAGTCGCGTACGCAATTACTTAGCTCATATAGTACGGATGTCTAGTCGCGTACGACACATATCATTAATTATATATATATATATATATATATATATATATATATATATATATATATATATATATATAGCATACTAGTTATGAGCTATCTACTAACTATATAGTTTACGAACTATAGACTAATTTATCTAATAATAGGCTAAATATCCGGGTTACGTATATTCGTTTTCTATATTAAGTATTCTTTAGTACCAGTTTCGAGGATGATATACGCCATTCACTCGACTTTCCTCGTAGATATAAATCTACCCACCGAAGTACGTCTCACTCTAGTCAAAGCGGACGACTGTAATGCCCTTCCTCGCCGTTTTGAAAGTTCCCGCAATCGACCCTATGCCCAAAGCATTCATAAACATGCAAGGAAACTCCATTAAAATCAATACAAACCTAATAAAATGAAATACGACGAAAACATCTAGAACTGTAGAAAATAGTGAAGGGTAGACGTCTGAATAAAGTGTTACTGTCGCACAGAGAGAAAAACAGACACCTGAAGGACTCCTAGACGGCTGAAAACAAATCTCAAGAAATTCGAATCTGAAGATCAAAATCAAAGATTTACATATCATAAACAAACGTATGAAGTTTTGTGGGCTAGACGTCTACATAGGAAAATCATGAAACACGGATTATAAGCAGACGTCTGAAGCACTTTGAAGTAGATGTCTGCAGAGGATTTTGCTGAAGTAAATTTTCTAAAAATTGTTTAAGTTTGAAAATACAAATTCTTACATCAAATATCCTCTACATTCCAAAATAAGGTGTAATCACCAAGTAAAATATACTAGATCCATCATTACTAGTGGATCGCTTCAAAAATCCAAACTTGAAAGAGTTTAACCCATAAAAATAGCATTTTTATATAAAAACTTCACTTTTTCATGGCCAAATATTTAGAAACTTGATGAACTCAAATAAAACAGAGATTTTTACCAATTGGAGTGTTGAAAAGTGGGGATCCAAGCTCTTGATGGAGCTTCAAAGGGTTTGAGGTTGATGAAAGCTCCACCTGAAGTCTCCAAGTGCCTCTACTTGAAGATCTTGGCTAAAAAATGGAGTTCGATTAAGGATTCTAAGGTTTTTGTGGAGGGGTTTGGGTTTGAGAGTTGGGATATTTTTGAGAGAGAGGAGGAGATATTTTTGGAGGAGCGACAATGAAATGGGAATAATGAGAGGATGAGGAGAGAGGAGGGTGAGGATATGATGAGTGTGAGGGTGTGCAAAAGCATGCCTCCCCCCTCTCTACGATAAATCCATCAATAACACTAAAATCCTATATCATTTCTTAATACAAAATACTTATCGTTTTAAAAATATTTTATATTTTCCAATTCCTAAAAATAAATATACATACAGATACCAATCCGAAAAACTAAAATTCACACTGTTAGTGTATATGCCCTAGAGGCCATTACTGTATCATACTAGCTTATATATTACTTAATGGAAGCTTGGGATATTCACAGTTGTATATACAATCTTGCTCGAAATGGTAGTATGCTACTTGGTTTGTCTCTGCTTTAATATGTGCATGTATTTCTTTGAGCATATTGCTGGTATACATATTAGTAGAGCCCTTAGGATCTTTGCTTGATTACCAGCGTTGTGATGGCGCTCGCACTCGTGGGAGCTGGGTAATCTATAAGCACATCCTTATACAGGTCCCTGGTCGTTGGACTATCGAGACAGGGCATCGATACTCCGGAGTAGACTAGCGTATGCGCTTCTCATCCCAGTGTGGGAGACGGTCTGTCCCACAGCCGTTAGTACGTCGTACTTGGGATAGTATGCGGGTGCTCGTTAGGTTACGAGTACACTGGACAGGACTCGTCGGGAACTGTTGGTTGGTAATATACCTATCGTCAGTTATCAGTTCCCAGGTGACATGAGTACAGCTTAGTCCGCTGACTTGACACTGTCACTTCGCCTCGAGTGTGTTCCCACTGCACTTTGATTACTACCCTACCACGGCTCAAAGGAGCTGTGCAAACAGGTAGTTTTTGGGTGCAGTCCCGAAGCACTTGGAGGCAGTGACGGTTAGACAGGATTCGTCTCTCCCGGTATTGGGGGTTGACATCGCGCTGTGTCTAGGAGAGCCATTACACGAGTAGTCCCTGGCCAGGGCAAGCGAGATATACTGGTAGGTTTCCAGTGTTATCTCAGGGTGTTCTGGGCTACACTCCGACACGACTTGTACCGCTATTAGGGGACTGACGTTCACCGCCCCCCTAGGCCCGCCATGCGATGTATCAGACGAACAGACCGGACTGTACGGAGACTGTCACATACAGGCTCAGTAGGAGTGCAGATGGGGTTCACCTCGTCAGTCTTCTTATCGACATCTACCTGGGGACCGTTACGTACAGCTAGTGCCGCTTGCGGTCTGTGGTTAAACCCACTGCCAGCGTAGTATCGAGTCTTTAGAGTCCCACACAGAGAGCTATTCGCCTTTAGGCAAAACGAGTAGAGGTCGCATGGTTTTGCGACAGGGTTCGTTCGCATCCGCGCACTTGTGCACGTTTGCTGTCCGGACAGTTTATACTAGCGGGCTTTGGTTTAAGCCGGATCCTAGTATATGATTTGAGATTGGTTTTTCTCATTGTGTTCGTGTTCCTCGGATCACGAATGCGGGTGCGTATGCACAGTTGCTTGAGATTGGGGGAGAGGACCTTGTTTAGGGTTAATGGCTTTTGTCATTTTATTAACCCTATTGATTTTGTGTGGATTATTGTTAATTGATAATTAGCTTAATTATTGTGCATGGTTGTTGTTGACAATTTGACTTCATTGACTTGTTGACCATGTTGACAACTTGACCATAATCATTTCATTTGGAAGATGCTCTTTGATCTTTGCAAAAATTGAAATGATAATGGTCAAGTCATGATTTATCATGACAATTTTCAAGCTAATTATCTAATTAAAATTATCCTCACATATTAGTGAGAATGGCTCACTATTATTTCATTCTATCATATCTTTTCTCTCTCTTGCTCATCCTCTCCCTCAAGCTCTCTCCCTCTCATGTGTTGAGAAACAAAAAAGCTTGAGAAAAACCCTCTCTTGATCTTCTCTACTCACTTCTAGGGTTCAAGTCTTAGCATTTCTTGCACTCTAGTTACTCCTAGCTTGGAGTTGAAGCTAAAGGTGGTGGCTTTCAAGTGGATCCTTCTTTGACGGGAGAAGACAAGCAAGGTTAACTCTTTCTACCATACCTAGGAGCAAGGAGAGAAGGACTAAAGACCAAAGGTATAACCTTTCATCACTTAGCTACTTTGTAGTTAGGGTTAGCTAGTTTTCGTTTAGCAAAGATCCTCACAAGCATAGTCCATGTTGCCTAAGTCATTAAAAATCCGTTTTTTATTATGTTTTCCGCCTCCCCGTAAGCACCGGGGTGGGCAACACGGACTTACAGTGGTATCAGAGCCTAACTAAACCTAAACTAGTTAAGTAGTTAAGTGTAACGAAGTTCGGAACCGGAAAAATCACAAAACCAAACTTTTTCAAAATCCAAGTTTCTGTTAAAATATTTTCTGCTCAAAATGAAAAAATTTATACATGTAAAATCGTCTCAGGGTTTTGTGAATACACCCAAGAAAAACGATACCCTAATTCCCTCAAGTCGCCGCCCTTCCGCCGCATTAAGTAGGTATATGCGGCGGAACCGCCGCGGATTGTCGTGATCGGCGCATCGTTTTTCGTGCAGAGTGTGTTTTTGTTGGTTTTGGGATTTTTAGGATATATTATATGTACCCAGATTTTACAGAAAAGAAATTTCCTTTTGGGGTCCTATAATTCCGTATTTTTCCGAACTTCACTGCACTTTAACTATATCGGTTATATCTGTAATGCTTGCATGTATTGAACGTCGGCTAATCGCTATAAGACGATTAGTCGGGGTTATACATGATCTGTGATTGTTATTGGTTTGTGGATATGAATGGATTGGATTGTCGCGGGTGAATGGCCGGGGTGGATGTGAGATGAGCGTTGTTTTTCTTTCATTCATTTGTAACATGTAAATTGATGTAATAATATTCTTTGTATGGCCGCACAACCGGGTCGGGGTTGTAGCCGTCATTGTATAATTCTTTTTACTGTTTTTGCTCCTAGGATAGACCCATGGAGGGGGTGCACAAACTACCGGGTATCTCGAAGCGCCGAGTGGCCTACTCACGGTGGTGAGGGAGGTTGCTTCGCTTCGGGTGCTTGGCGGGTAGTTTGCCGCACCCGTAGGGGTCTTGGGTGGGGTATTGGCTATTCACCGCGACCGTGTAATCCGCTTTGCGTTGCAGGCTCGAACGCATTGCGGATTCCTAGTATATCCAATGTATTCATCTGTGATCTGTAATGTCTATCATTGCTATATATTTATATATAATAACTATTTAAGCGTTGCTTATGTTTTACAGCCGCGCTAGCCCAGCCCCCGCTCTGTCGTTAGTTAAGTAACCTAACGGGTGATGACGGGGCCCCGTGGCGAATGCGAATGGCATAAGCGTACGTCATATTTTGGTTGTTTTCTGCAATGGTAGGATTAAATGATGGGACGCATTAAAAGAACTAATGCAAGAAATAAACCAAGTAAAAGTCGATTGGAACACTTTGAAAACCACTCGGTTCTTTTTCAAAAACTAAACTTTTAAACGCGGAGCTTGAACCACTCCTTTTAAAAGCTATCTCGTTCCATCGATTATATCAAGTTCACTACGTTCACGGTTTCGCCAAAACCATCCGTAGCCCTCCATCATTTCGGTTAAATATTCGGTAGTATTCAAGCTATGTATTTTGACCTCACGCCAAGGCATAGTGATTGGTAGCTGCCGGATATTTATCCGTTGCATAGATAGAATGCGTTGATTTGAGACAGTCGTACTGCCGTTTTGGCCTACGTCAAGGGTAGGTACGGGTGGGTTCAAATTAACCAGGATAATGATGGGAAGAACTTGACATGTGACTTATGACATTTTGACCTCACGCCAAGGTCATAAGAGCATGGGGCAAAAATCCACATCGGGAGTTTCATAAGTACTGAAACTTGCTAGCGTTGCATACCATTTGGAGTGTGATAATTCTGGTAGGATTCCTTCGGTTTTATCACGCGATGATATTTGGATCCCGATCCTACTGTGAGTATATGCTACTCCTCGGAAAAACTCTCACTTAACGATCAATGCTATAAACCTAGTAGGTGCCTAGAAAGGTGTTAGCGGGGCTACGCCCACAGGGAAAAGAGGTTACTTAATTAAGGAACTTCGCGAAAGCGTTGGAAAACCTCCCTCGAAGTACCAACACTGGCCTGGCTGAACGGTTAAGCAAGTATTGTACGGTGAGAATGATCCCGGCTAATCATTTTCTTTATGGTTTGAGAAGGGATTCGAGAGACAGTGGGAGCCATCCAGTTTAGACAAACTAAAAACCACTCTAAACTTGCAAGAGCATCATGCTAAAGTGTTTCTTTTCTCTCTCCTAATTGCAGCGACCATTCAAGATGACCGGACTTAAGTTACTATTAGATAAAAACATATTGACAGGGCCAAACTACAAAGATTGGCTCAGGAATGTCAAGATGGCTATCACTTATGACAAGCGGGGGTATATACTTACCACCAAAGCTCCCCCCGTCCCAGGTCCCACCTCCAGCGTCGCGGATGTAGAAATCCGTAAGACATGGGAGATAGATTGCGCGAGGGCCAAATGCCTCGTACTAGCCTCGATGGACAATGAACATCAGAGGAGGCACGAGAATATGGACCTAGAGTCCATATTTCTCCATACAAAAGAACTGTATGGAGAGCAGTCTCGTATCGCAAGATACGAAGTGTCGAAGAAGCTCTTTTCGGCAAGGTTGGCCGTCGGATCATCGGTAGCGGACCACGTGCTTAAGATGATCGGCTACATAGAGGAGCTCGCGGACCTTGGGACCACGTTGGAGAATGAACTCTATACTGATCTGATTCTCCAGTCCCTTCCTTCCACTTACGCCCAGTTCATTCTTAACTTCAACATGCAAGGAAAGGAGGTTGAACTTGCCGAGCTTCTGAACATGTTGAGGACTGCTGAGGGCACCCTACAGAAGGGTAGGGAGACATCCACTTTGTTTGTAGGAGGATCTTCCTCTTCTAGGTCCAGGGCGAAAGCCAAGGGCAAGAAGAAGAAAGCCCCCGCCAAACCAAGAGGCGGTGTCGGTAAAGTGGATACGAAGGGAAAGGGTAAAGCAACAAAGGTAGCGGGGAAGCTGGTGGGGAAGGAAGAATGCTTCTATTGTCACAAAAGTGGTCACTGGAAACAAGATTGCAAGGCTTGGAAAGCCAGAACACAGGATTTGAAGCGAGTTGCAGCTTCAGCTTCAGGTGTGTATGTTATTGAAAATTGTCTATCAATAAACTCTACATCCTGGGTATTGGATACCGGATCAGGATCTCATATCTGTAATTCTTTGCAGGCGTTGAGAAAGCGTAGAGTTTTGAAGGCAGGTGACATGACCCTCAGAGTTGCGAACGGTGCTAGCATGGATGCTGAGGCCGTGGGGGACTATCACCTGGGATTATCAGATGGACACTTTTTGGTTTTGCGCAGTTGTTATTATGTACCAAATGCAACCTGTAATATCATTTCTGTATCTTTATTATCTAAAGAAGGTTATGAATTTGCATTTGTAAGTAATGTAGTGAACATTCACCTTAATCAAGTGTTGATTGGGTCAGGTACATTGAACAACGGTATATACGTTTTAAACCAACCACAGGTTTTCAATATCCAGAATACACACAAAAGAAAGTCTCCAGAAATTAATAAAACTTTCTTATGGCATTGTAGACTGGGTCACATCAATGAGAGAAGATTGACTAAGTTACATACTGAAGGATATTTTGATCCGTTCGAATATCAATCGTATGCAACTTGTCAATCCTGTCTCAAAGGAAAGATGACAAAGGCTCCGTTTTCTGGACACGGAGAAAGAGCGAGCGAGCTCTTGGGACTCGTACACAGCGACGTGTGCGGTCCAATGTCTACACATGCGCGAAGCGGTTTTTCTTACTTCATAACTTTTACGGATGATTTCTCAAGATTCGGACATGTCTTCTTAATGAAGCATAAATCCGAAGCTTTTGATAAGTTCCAGGAATATAAGAATGAAGTAGAAAAACAAACAGGCAAAAGTATCAAGATCCTAAGATCGGATCGAGGAGGAGAA
Source organism: Agapanthus africanus (assembly GCA_030015575.1). Taxonomy (NCBI): domain Eukaryota; kingdom Viridiplantae; phylum Streptophyta; class Magnoliopsida; order Asparagales; family Amaryllidaceae; genus Agapanthus; species Agapanthus africanus. The sequence continues at coordinate 832,279,179 of JASDDO010000019.1, forward strand.
TACTTAAGTGCCGAATTCCTGAATTACTTAAAAGAGAATGGAATTCTCTCTCAGCTTACTCCTCCATACACCCCGCAACATAACGGTGTATCGGAGAGACGGAACCGAACCCTATTGGATATGGTACGGTCCATGATGAGTAACGCTGAGTTACCGCGATCATTCTGGGGATATGCGCTAGAAACAGCTGCATATCTTTTGAACCGTGTTCCCACTAAGACTGTGCCTACCACACCATATGAATTATGGAGTGGGAAGAAACCCTATCTTCAATACTTGAAGATTTGGGGATGTCCAGCTTATGTCAAAAAGCAGCATACGGACAAGCTCGAGGCACGCTCAGTACTGTGCAAGTTTGTGGGATACCCAAAGAACTCCAGGGGGTATCTTTTCTATTACGCAGAGGAACAAAAAGTCCTTGTTTCTCGCAATGCCCACTTTCTGGAACATCAGTTTTTAGAAAAAGAAATAAGTGGGAGCGCAATAGAACTGGAAGAAATTCCAGAACCACAAACTATTACTGAAAGTTTAGTGGAACCAGAAGGTTCAAAAGAACAGGACATTCCTACGCCGCTCCGCAGGAGTAGTAGGCAGTCTCATCCGCCCGAGAGATACTACGGTTTTCTCATTGACGAGGATAGAGAGGACTGCATCATAGATTGTGATGAGCCTACTAGCTTCCAGCAAGCCATTCAGAGCGTCGACTCGGTAAAATGGCTGGATGCAATGCGGACCGAGATGGAGTCCATGTACACCAACAAAGTATGGACGTTGGACATTGCTCCAGACGGGGTAAAACCCGTAGGATGCAAGTGGATCTTCAAAAGGAAGATTGGTGTAGATGGACAGGTTGAGACCTATAAAGCTAGACTGGTGGCAAAGGGTTTTCGTCAGCGACCTGGTTTGGACTATGACGAAACCTTTTCTCCAGTAGCTATGCTGAAATCCATTCGGATCCTTCTTGCCATCGCTGCTTTCCACGATTATGAGATTTGGCAGATGGACGTAAAGACAGCTTTTCTAAATGGTCATTTAGAGGAGTGTGTCTATATGGACCAGCCAGAGGGTTTCATTCAGGGTGGGAGCAGCGGAAAGGTGTGCAAGTTGCTCAAGTCCATTTATGGACTCAAGCAGGCATCGCGGAGTTGGAACATCTGTTTTGATGAGACGGTCAAAGAATTTGGCTTTATCAAAAATCCAGATGAACCATGCATCTATTGTAGATTTGTAGCGAGAACTGTAGTATTCCTCGTTTTATACGTGGATGACATTCTCTTAATAGGAAATGACATTCCTATGCTACAATCTGTCAAGGGGTTCTTTTCACACAGGTTCTCCATGAAAGACCTGGGTGATGCCTCCTACATTCTGGGTATCCGGATCTACCGTGACAGATCCAAGAGGATATTAGGACTCTCGCAGTCCAGGTACATCGACACCATACTGAAGAGATTCAGTATGGAAGATTCCAAGCGCGGTAATCTACCGGCTTGTCACGGGATCACCCTCTCCAAAGAGATGTCTCCCAAGACTGATTTGGAGAGGGATCGCATGACTATTATACCCTACGCTTCTGCGGTAGGCTCTATAATGTATGCGATGTTGTGTACCAGACCGGATGTGGCTTATGCACTGAGTGTGGTAAGCAGGTATCAGTCAAACCCAGGGGAGAAACATTGGATAGCAGTAAAGAACATTCTCAAGTACCTGAGAAGGACTAAGGAGATGTTCTTGGTGTATGGCGGAAAAGACCTGCAGGTTGAGGCCTTTGCTGACTCCAGCTTCCAGAGTGACAAGGATGATTCCAAGTCCATGTCGGGTTTTGTCTTTACCCTCAATGGAGGGGCGGTGTGTTGGAAGAGCTCCAAACAGGAAACCGTTGCTGACTCGACTATGGAAGCGGAATACATCGCTGCATCTGATGCCGCAAAAGAAGCTGTCTGGATGAGGAAGTTCTTGAAAGAACTTCAGGTGGTTCCGTCCATTGTTGACCCAATACCTCTGTATTGCGACAACAACGGGGCTATAGCTTTAGCGAAGGAACCCAGGTCCCATCAGAAATCCAGACACATCTTAAGGCGGTATCACCTGATCAGGGAGATCGTGGATCGCCAGGAGATCGAGGTCCGGAGAGTTGCATCAGAGGATAACACAGCAGATCCATTCACCAAGGCCTTGCCCCAGACTCAGTTCGAGCGGCTGATTGAGATGATAGGTCTTCGATACGCCAGTACATGGCCTTAGTGCAAGTGGGAGATTGTTAGTGTATATGCCCTAGAGGCCATTACTGTATCATACTAGCTTATATATTACTTAATGGAAGCTTGGGATATTCACAGTTGTATATACAATCTTGCTCGAAATGGTAGTATGCTACTTGGTTTGTCTCTGCTTTAATATGTGCATATGTTTCTTTGAGCATATTGCTGGTATACATATTAGTAGAGCCCTTAGGATCTTTGCTTGATTACCAGCGTTGTGATGGCGCTCGCACTCGTGGGAGCTGGGTAATCTATAAGCACATCCTTATACAGGTCCCTGGTCGTTGGACTATCGAGACAGGGCATCGATACTCCGGAGTAGACTAGCGTATGCGCTTCTCATCCCAGTGTGGGAGACGGTCTGTCCCACAGCCGTTAGTACGTCGTACTTGGGATAGTATGCGGGTGCTCGTTAGGTTACGAGTACACTGGACAGGACTCGTCGGGAACTGTTGGTTGGTAATATACCTATCGTCAGTTATCAGTTCCCAGGTGACATGAGTACAGCTTAGTCCGCTGACTTGACACTGTCACTTCGCCTCGAGTGTGTTCCCACTGCACTTTGATTACTACCCTACCACGGCTCAAAGGAGCTGTGCAAACAGGTAGTTTTTGGGTGCAGTCCCGAAGCACTTGGAGGCAGTGACGGTTAGACAGGATTCGTCTCTCCCGGTATTGGGGGTTGACATCGCGCTGTGTCTAGGAGAGCCATTACACGAGTAGTCCCTGGCCAGGGCAAGCGAGATATACTGGTAGGTTTCCAGTGTTATCTCAGGGTGTTCTGGGCTACACTCCGACACGACTTGTACCGCTATTAGGGGACTGACGTTCACCGCCCCCCTAGGCCCGCCATGCGATGTATCAGACGAACAGACCGGACTGTACGGAGACTGTCACATACAGGCTCAGTAGGAGTGCAGATGGGGTTCACCTCGTCAGTCTTCTTATCGACATCTACCTGGGGACCGTTACGTACAGCTAGTGCCGCTTGCGGTCTGTGGTTAAACCCACTGCCAGCGTAGTGTCGAGTCTTTAGAGTCCCACACAGAGAGCTATTCGCCTTTAGGCAAAACGAGTAGAGGTCGCATGGTTTTGCGACAGGGTTCGTTCGCATCCGCGCACTTGTGCACGTTTGCTGTCCGGACAGTTTATACTAGCGGGCTTTGGTTTAAGCCGGATCCTAGTATATGATTTGAGATTGGTTTTTCTCATTGTGTTCGTGTTCCTCGGATCACGAATGCGGGTGCGTATGCACAGTTGCTTGAGATTGGGGGAGAGGACCTTGTTTAGGGTTAATGGCTTTTGTCATTTTATTAACCCTATTGATTTTGTGTGGATTATTGTTAATTGATAATTAGCTTAATTATTGTGCATGGTTGTTGTTGACAATTTGACTTCATTGACTTGTTGACCATGTTGACAACTTGACCATAATCATTTCATTTGGAAGATGCTCTTTGATCTTTGCAAAAATTGAAATGATAATGGTCAAGTCATGATTTATCATGACAATTTTCAAGCTAATTATCTAATTAAAATTATCCTCACATATTAGTGAGAATGGCTCACTATTATTTCATTCTATCATATCTTTTCTCTCTCTTGCTCATCCTCTCCCTCAAGCTCTCTCCCTCTCATGTGTTGAGAAACAAAAAAGCTTGAGAAAAACCCTCTCTTGATCTTCTCTACTCACTTCTAGGGTTCAAGTCTTAGCATTTCTTGCACTCTAGTTACTCCTAGCTTGGAGTTGAAGCTAAAGGTGGTGGCTTTCAAGTGGATCCTTCTTTGACGGGAGAAGACAAGCAAGGTGAACTCTTTCTACCATACCTAGGAGCAAGGAGAGAAGGACTAAAGACCAAAGGTATAACCTTTCATCACTTAGCTACTTTGTAGTTAGGGTTAGCTAGTTTTCGTTTAGCAAAGATCCTCACAAGCATAGTCCATGTTGCCTAAGTCATTAAAAATCCGTTTTTTATTATGTTTTCCGCCTCCCCGTAAGCACCGGGGTGGGCAACACGGACTTACACACACTTGGTATTATTTCCGTAAAACTCATAAAATTATTATTTAAATTCCAAAATAATAATAATAATTTCCAAAATGTTACATACTAGCTGAAAAACTTTGAGCTCCGAGCTGGAGAGCCGCAAGCTCCGAGCTGGAGACCTCCGAGCTCCGAGCTGGTGACCTATGAGCTATAAGCCATGAGTTATCAAAGAAGAGCCGCGAGCTCTCAGATGCAAGAAGCGAGCTCCTAGAATCCACCCACAGGACGTGATCAGTCGAAAATATTGCATTTTTAACACGACAATTTCCCTACCATTTGCACTCATCTAGAGGTGTTCGGAATGAATATAGCACATATTAGCAAAACATCCGTAAAATACCAAATTACTTGTGTTATACTTTAAAACCGACATTTTGAGGGAAATTGAGTGTTTATCGTTGCATGCATAATCTTTGCGTAGTGCAACACTTGTCTCGAGAATCTGTGCAGGAAATTCCAGGAAAAGAGCCGAAACTGCCAAAAGTGCTGATAAAAATACACCAAGTCCAAGATTTGTGATCTGACAGTGATATAGAAAGAAATATGAGATTCTACATATCAGAAAAGTGCCACAAGGTCAGCACAAATACACCCTGGAAATTCAGTACAGAGAGGACACCAATGGGCCGCGGATCCGCGGCCAAAGGCCCCTTCCTACGGTGGATTCGCGGCCACGTGGTGATGACGTCAGCAATTCTTCATGTCAAGTTTCTCCTTTCAAGGGCAACACTCATTTAAGCCACTCCAAATTCCAGAGAGATCCAGAAGCTTCTGTCCGAACAGTAAAGCTGTTTGTTCAAGCTAAACACTTCCAAGCTTCTTAAGCAAGCTACAACCTAGAAACTTCCCCCTAACCTCCAAGCTTATCAAAGAAGCTAGCTCTAACTAACTAATTCTAGAAACTTCTTCCTAACTACCAAGCTTAAAAGTGAAGCTAGTCCTAACCTAGCTTCTAAACGAAGCTAATCCTAATCAAGCTTCTAGGGAAAGCTAAAGAAGGCTATAAAAAGGACGCTAAGGCTTCACTCTCAAGGTTGATTAATAGTTGGTTAGTTTTTGATCATTCCACATCATCCACCCACAAGTTGAGTGACACAACTTGTGCACCCTAACCCTAATCCAATCACCAAAGCCAAAATTCAAGATCTTTGAGTACAAATCAAGCAAGAAGCCTTCAACTTTTTAGAAGCGACGCCGATCTTCAACCGAGCAAGTGATCCTCAAGACGATCCGCGACTCACGGAGACGATGCGGAGCTAAATCGACGATCGACTTCTTTCCTCTTATAGTTCTTGAGAGAATTGTAACAAAATTATTGATAAATAAAAGGTGAAATTTCTTTATCTTGCTTACTTCTATATTTGAGCATTATGATTAGATCTCGATTCTTGATTGTGTTTGTTTACCCCAATCAGAGCAAAGCTCTGTTCAAATTCCGAGGCGGGAGATGTAACAACGCTTCATCTCCCCCCCAATCAGAGCAAAGCTCTGCTTGGAAAATTTAAACTTTAATAACTGAAGCAACGCTTCAGATTCTTTGCGCTGCGCACAGAGTGCCACGTGTCAAAATCAGACACGTTAGCGCAGGGAGCACAGCGCCCAAGAAGACGCGCCCAATCAGAGCAAAGCTCTATTTTTATGAAGCAACGCTTCAGTTGCGCTGCGCTCTGCGCTGCGCGACACGTGTCAGCGCAGATGCGCTAGCGCAGTTGCGCTGCGCTCTGCGCTGCGCGACACGTGTCACGCGCTGGGGCATCTGCGCCAAACAGAATTAAATTTCCAAGAAATCTTCTCTGTTCTTGTTAAAACAAGAAGATTTTCTTCTGCAAAGCAGAAGCCCTTGGATCAAAGATCCAACGGTGGGGAAAATTCCCCAAATCACTCAGAGAAAGATCTCTTTAACAAATTTAACTAATTATGGGCACTATAAAAAGGACCCTAGGCCTCAATTAAAAGGAAGGAACATCTTGCTAAAAGAAAAAGAGAAGAGAACTCTTGAAGAATTCCTCAAGAACAACAAAAGGTAAAAAAACCTTTAGGAAAAAGAGAAAATTCTCTTATGGACAGATTATGGATCTAAGAACAAGATCAATAATTTTTAAATAAAAAGAAAAATAAGTAATAATAGTGCTTTGCACTTTTTTATGAACCTCTAGTTCCTGAAACAAAAAAGAAAAATTTATTTTCTTTGATCTAAATTAGATCAAGAAATTAAATAGTGCTCTGCACTCCTGTTCTTGAATCTAAAAGATTCTTAGTGCTTTACACTTCCAAACTGCGCTGTTGCGCTCTTGAGAGAGCGCCATGTGTCAGCTGTAAAACAACTTGCGCTCTTGAAATAGAGCTTTGCTCTCTGGAATTGGCGCAACTCACCAGAGCGCGCCACGTGTCAGCAGCGCAACAGCGCAGCGCACTAGCGCAGCGCACTGCGCTGTTGCGCTTGCGCTCACCAGAGCATGACACGTGTCATCATCATATGAGCTTGCGCTCATTACTTAGCGCAAAGCGCCAAATAAATGCACTGTATTGCTTACAAAAGGGCCAAGCCCAATTAAAGAAGGCCTAACGGGCCTAATAAAATGTAACGCATTACTTTAAAAAAAAAGGGGGCAGAGCCCAAACTAAAACAGATGCGCTGCATCATAAAGAAAAGGGACAGAGCCCAATTAAAAGGCCTAACAGGCTCAATCAAATATGCTATGCATTTTAAAAAGGGCAGAGCCCAAACAAAATAGATGCTCTGCATCATTTATAAAGGGCAGAGCCCAATCAAAACAAGAATAATGCAATGCATTACTAAAAAGGGGTAAAGCCCTAAAACAGGCCGAAGACAAAAAAATATTGAAGCTGGACTTAGCCCAATTTTGGCCATAAGTCCTTAAATTAAATTGACTGAGCACGACTGCTCTTTTAAATTAATTTATATCCGGTTCGAGGGTACATCTCCGAGCTCCTCTGACACTTATCGTTGTAATCCTTCAACGACGTCAGAGAGGTGACGGGTCCCGACGACCACATATCGGACCGAGACGTCCTTAAACTAATGTCGGACCGAAACGTCCTTAAACTAATGTCGGACCACCACGTCCCTAAACTGGAATATGGACCACCACGTCCCTAAACTGGAACATGGACCACCACGTCCCTAAACTGGAGCATGGACCGCAACGTCCCTAAACCATCTATGGACCACGACGTCCCTAAACTGGAACAATAGAGCCTCCAAATGCTCTTTTGTCGGATCTAAACGATCTCGTTTAAGTTGATCTTAGCCCCCCCAAACACGGCTAACGTATCCTTAAACATTCAAACGGACTATAAAACTCCCAATCAACCTTGGTTCAAGGGTACATCTCTGAACTCCTCTGACATCTGCCGTTGTAATCCTTCAACGACGTTAGAGAGGTGACGAGTCCCGATGACCAGATATTAAATGGATTATCACGTTAAGTTGATCTTAGTCTCAAACTGGACTAACGTATCCTTAACGAACGTTTAAGTTGATCTTAGCCGCAATGCGACTAACGTATCCTTAAACTAAAAAACACCGAACCCAAATCTTAGTAAATACGGATTTAGACTAGTCCACGTCCTACGGGCGACGGCATTACTCAGTCTCCGTATACAATCCACGGGCAACCACAAACAAAACAAACACACATGACACGAAGTGAAATTCTGGAGAAGGAGAAAGTGGTTACCGCGATGCGGTAGCGTAATTAACTGCAGGGGCTTGCGCCTGCAGGGAAGAGCGTCCCCACAATAAAAAAACCCCTCAATCGAGGGGGAATCTGACGAAGTCTGCTACATCGGCCGCATCCGTCTAAACCTCCGATACATGGTGCCATAAATCAACTTGGCATCTTCGGAGAGGTAGACGGATAAAACCAAATAACATCTGCCCCGAATCTCAGTGCCAGGACCCAGCGGTCCTGTGCGCCGTCTTTTGGAGGGGAACAGATTCTGGCACGCCCGGTGGGACCTCTTCCTCTTTCCACTCCACACTTCGTGTGTCGTCTTCGCGAACCAATCGCGGTTTGTTAAATGGTTGTCTTCGGATTTCAAGCTACTAAGATTTGGTCTTTTACTTGGCGTAGAATTAAAGATTCAATGGCCTCTAACTGCACCAACTGCTCGAAATGCCACTGCAACGGACGCTCTACCTCACCAGGAGGTGTAGCATATGGATCCCAAGCGGCTTCCTTCCTCGCTCTGCCGGTAGACCAGGTGACCCAAGCCACCACCGGCTTGTTCTTCGGGACCATGATCCCACCTACAAGCTTCTCTGCACCAATACCTGCACCGGTAGTAAGCAAAAAGTCGGTCTTCGACCGGCTCACTGCTACGACGGCCCCTGTCAACGGGTCGCCCGTTACCAAACTAACAGCCTCCGTTTTCGCCAGGCTAGATCAGAACCATAGAGTGGCCGTCCCAAAGAGGGCAACGGCCGCTGTCCCGGAAGACGTTAAAGCGGTTTCTCCCATCAAAGAATCGGTCTTCGCGAGATTGACGATTCCCACTCCTGCCCCTATTGGTCAAAGGACATCAGTCTTCAATAGGCTGACATTGGCAGTCACCCCACATTCAAACAGGGGGCAAAAAGAAACTATCTCAAATTCCGAACCAATCCCGATGGCTCGTCGTGCACGACGTCGCCATTGGCAACGAGTGAGGAAGGCAGGGGGCAACTCTCCCTCAGGGCTAACTCCACCGGCTCCAGTGGTGGAAGTCAACGCTGCTGTTCCAACTGGTAACAGCTTTGAGCTGCTGAGAAGGGTACGGAAGAACTCTCCAACCGCTACATTAAAAAGATCTCCTCCGCCTATAGACAAAGCTCCAGAGACAAAGCAGGAACAGCCCACTCAACGGCTGTCGTCAAAAATATACAAGGTTTGGCGTAGAGTTCAAGACTCCGTGATTGACCCGGACCACTTTCATTACCAGAAAAAGGCAAAGGTGGAAAAAGACAAAAACCGCCCCATTAAACAACAGGGGGAAACAATTGCTAAGATGCCCACTTCAACGGTCCACAAAAGAAGGAGGCCAGAGAAAGCTCCCGTGACAATGGCAAAGTCTAAAAGCGGTGAACCTAAACGCCCCAAGTCAGGAGGCATAACGGTTCATACGGTTTATATGGCTTCTGGAAAGGAGGAAAGCCGCACTTATACGGGTCACCGACCGCTCACCCGATCAGTGACCAAGGCTCAGGAGCAGCAACAAAAGCTCCAGGAGATGATGAATGCTATGGCCGTGCTTACAGAGCCAAAAGAAAACCCTGAAGCGTCCTTAGATGAGCGCCGAGACGAAGAGACCGACGCCGAGTTCCTTCGCCGAATATTGGAAAAGAAGGACAAAGAGGCTGCTGAACAAGCGGCCAACATACAGCGTATGGGCCTCCTCTTCCAGGACATGATAGGGATGATGATACAACAAGATCCCCCGAATGAAGAACCTCCGATCGTCCTTGGAGACGATAGGGGAGAGACATCGAATCCTCAGCCCATTCTATCAACGGCTAAAGAGGATACAATCTCTAAAACTGATCTGGACGAATACATAGCCCAGCAAATAAGGGTTCATCATGCGGCCGAAGCAGCCGGCCACGTCGTAAAAACGGGATGGCCATATCCAGGCTGGTATGACCAAATCAAGTACCTGCCGGGTTACACAATTCCCAAGTTCCATGTCTACAAGGGGACCGGCAATCCCCATCAGCATGTTGCCCAGTTCAGGGCGCTTTGCGGTAACACCGGCGGCGATGACTAGCTTTTGCTCCGCCAGTTCGTTGGAAGTCTATCAGATACGGTGTTCGAGTGGTACTCTGAACTCCCTAATGATTCTATTAAAACCTTCGCGGAAATGGAGCTGCTGTTTACCCAACGCTTTGCAAGTGCCAGTGAACGTACCCCGATGACGGCACTGATTAACGCTAGGGTAAAACCCGGCGAGACATGGGTTCAGTACGCTATACGGTGGCGTAATCTATGGTCGAAGTGTGAGCAGCGCATAGAAGAAGCCCCTGCGGTGGGAATGTTTGTGGGAACCCTTAATCCACAAGCAACCATCTCACAGTTTATGATGTTCTTCAAGCCGACTTCCTTCCAGGCTTTGATTGACAAACTAGCGCAGATGGACCAGATGGGCCATAAACCCCCTCTCCCAAAGCCGGACTCCCGAAATGACAAAGGAAAGGGAAAAGCGATCGTTGTCGCTAATGCTCAACAACAACCGAGCGACTCGAAGCCGGTTGCTCGTCCAAACAATACGCGCCCGTACGTACCCCTTGAGGATAGGATGGGACGTCCTTATTCCTTCCCCCGCGATAAAACGAGGAAGTTATTCGAGCTGGCATTGCGCAACAGACTCATAAATCTGCCGGATCCAAAACGACCGTTGCAACCAAGTGACGTCAACGAGCCTAATTACTGCCCTTATCATCGAGTGCTAGGACATCCGATCGAAGACTGTTACGTTTTCAAAAATTGGCTTGAAAACCAGTACCGACAGGGTAAATTTGCATTATCTGACAAATGGAAGGTGAATCCCCCGCAGCCCCACACCTCTAAAGGGACGCATACGCCGGGGGCAACATGCTCTGTCATTGAAGAAACTCCGTAGGAGGTTGTACTATCATCTAAAACGAGGAAAATGCTAAATGATCTTCGGACATGTCCAGCGATCAAGTGGAAGAACCCATTGGAACCACAGGTCGTTGAGGGGATGTTGAAGCCACGTCCAACTTCAAAGACCATTGGTGGAAGTGGCCCTAACACTCATAACCAGCCGTCAAAATCTTCGAAAAAGAAGAAGAAGAAATCTAAGAAGCCCGTGAAGCCTGGCGACAAGCGCACGGACTTACAGAAGCAAATTGACGCGCTGGAGGAATACAATCAGAGGGCACGAACCCCCATTACATTCCAAGAGTTCCTCAGCCATGTCTTTCAAGAAGAGGATGAGGGAGAAAGTTCATCAGATGAATCCGAGGAATATGTGGCGAACTGTCATATGATTTCCCATTCGATCACGAATGATGAGGAGATTCCTTGCACCGAAAAGCTGGGGGCAGATCCTGAACCAAAAATTCTGGGGCCATCAGATGAAGTAATTGACGCACTCCTTAATGAAGCTCGGTTGAAAAGTAAAGCTGATCGGGAGCACGAGGCGGCTATATTTGAAAGGGCCAAGCGCCAGCGACTTGATGAAGGAGCTGAGACAATCCCGCTGGAGCAAAACGCCTCCGCTACCGACAAAAGCCAACTCAGGATGAGGAAAAAGTTCGCTAAAGCCATATCAATAGGCATGAAGCTACCATCCTCTGAAGGAAACATCGCCGGTGAAGTGGAAACGCACCCCTCGTATTGCTTATATCATCAGAGGATTTCGCACCCCACTCAAGAGTGCAAAGCTTTCGATAGATGGTGGCAAGGATACGTTACTCATCGACAACGCTTTAAGCGGGAAAAACGTAAAACTCGTCGGGAGCAGAGAAATACGACCGAAGGGCTTAAAAGAACTGCTGGCGATTGTCGCATGGTTAACACCGGTGGATCACAAGTGCCTACATTCGGGAGTGATTCTGATGAAGAGCTAGAACTTGCCCCTCTCTTTAAAGAGTCCGCTTCAGGAAAAGAAGAAGAACCGAAGGTCTGCGAAAATATCCGGCTGCGGAATCGGACGCTGCCTGAAAAGAACCTCGGACCCTTGAACAGAAAAGATAAAGGGAAAGAAAAGGTCTCTGAAGATATCATCTTAGATGACCAAGCGGCGGAAGAGTTAAACGCCAAGAACCCGCCGAAGAGAAATAAGGTAGACTACAACGTTTTGGCGCATCTGAGGAAGCTGCCCTCACAGCTCAGCATTCTTGACGCCCTTTTGCTATCAAAAGAGGCGAGAGATTCGTTGATTAAGGCGCTCCAAGACCCGGAACAATTCTAAGCATGCCTGGCCGAGGAAAAGATGAAGGATGAATTAGAGGAAGTACACACGGCTGATGTTACTTTTGGTGATGAAGACATCTACTTGGGACGTGCGAACACAATCGCCCTCTCTATGTCTCGGGATACTGCCATGATATAAGGATAGGCAAAATCCTGATCGATAACGGGTCTTCTGTTAACCTACTCAACATGCGGGTGTTGAAGGATATCTGCATGAGCGTTCAGCACCTTGCTCGGGACAAGATCACCATCTCCGGGTTCGACTCCCAATCGTCAAAGACTCTTGGATCTGTGATACTGATGCTACGCTTCGGGCTACTCGTCACGGACATTAAGTTCCACGTCATAGACGCCAAGACATGCTACAACGCTTTGCTCATCCGACCATGGTTACACGAGTACAACATCATCCCTTCTACACAACATCAGTGTATGAAGTATTTTAAGGATGGTTTCGAGTATACCGTGACGGGAGAACTGAACCCGTTCTCTGTGAACGAGGTCCGCAAATACGAAGATGCTAAATACTTCTTGCCGGATTTTGAAGACACGGAGAAGTGTCACAAGCCGGAAAATAAAACTAACGCCACCATCCCTGTCTTCGGCAGTGATACCGAGGAGGAAGAGGAGATCGTTTATTCGGGTCCGCCCCAACATAACAAGCCAGGACCGTCCACTCCTACATTGGTCTTTGGTAGTGACTCGGAGGATGAGGTCCATGTCGTATTCTCTGCTCGACCTTCAATACAAGCTTCCGTTGACGAAGAGCAAAGTCTGCAAGTCGCCATGGTGCCGCCTAAACATCATAAAGAACTGGACGCACTTAATATCTACAGTGTAGAAGAGCTGCGGACATTCTATATCCCTCCCAGGCGAGAAAACGAGAAGGCAATCCTATTCTACCGTTCTGAAGAAAACAAGGTGGAAAAAGAAGTCTGGCATGGCGCGGATCCCACGCTCGACAGGCTTCAGCCTATCCGTCTTCTCAGATATTATACAGAAGGTTTGAAGAAGCTGCTGAAACGCCAGGGGATATCCTTCAAACAGACCGTTAGAGAGGCCAAATTCTATGACAGGTTCTGGAACATTCCCGGGATCCAACGCAAACTGCCTAACGGGAGAATGGAAACAAGAGGGCTTGGATACATCCGTTCAAAGAAACGAGAGTTACTACCCGGCTGCTACGTCGTATATGACCTTGATGAAGAAGCGGATGCTCAATGGGAGGACGCTAATCCTAAGCCAGTGAAAGTTCCAGATGCAAAAGAACCCGGTCCGTCGTTCGAGGAACAAATGGACAGACTTATAAAGAAAGCTGGTCAAAAGGTCCGAGATAATCACAACCGTGAGACGGCCATCTACGAGAAAGCCAAGACGCGACGCCTTCTCCGACAGGCTGTAAAGGATGAAAATGCCGCTCCTTGTCAACCTGTTATAAAGAAGGCTCCGCTCAAAAGCAGAAATAAGTCGGAAGGACAAAAAGGCACTCAACAACAACAAAGCAGGGATAAGAAGCCACGCAAACGGGAGTCGAGCGTTATTGATCTATCCCTTATGAAGAAAATGGGGCGAGCATACTCGTTTCCTCGGGACAAGACGAAGAAAATACTTGATCTCGCCCTGAAACATCAAATGCTTACATTGTCGGAGTCTAAACACCCTGAACAAGCAGGCGAAGCCTCACACCCGGACTATTGCTCTTACCATCGAGTAGTAGGTCATCCTCTTGAAGATTGCTTCACCTTCAAGAATTGGGTCGAAAATCAATATCAGCTTGGTAAATTCGCTCTGTCCAACAACTGGAGGGTAGCACCACCACAAAAGCACGAGCCTAAGGCTACGAAAGAAAAACCAGTTCTACATTGGGATTGGAAGCGAATTCGTACCTGTCACATGATAACAATACTGCAAGAAGAATCCGAGAACATGGACAGCCTTCCCTGGTGCCTCGAAAACAGTAATGATGAGGTGATCTCAGAATTTCCCCCAGCTCCGAAAGAACTGGAGGATGGAATACATACCACTGCAGATAACCTCAAGAAAATTGAGTTGGGGACGATAAACAATCCGCGACCGACATTCGTCAGCGAGCTGCTGTCTGAAGAGAGGGTGGCTGCGTTAAAAGACGTCCTTGTACAGCATAAAGATTGCTTCGCATGGAACTATTCCGAGATGCCGGGACTAGATCCAGAAGTTGCTGTACATAGACTGGCGATATCCTCGGGTGTCAAGCCAGTCAAACAAGCGCCGAGAAGAATACGGCTCGAGCTCGAGATGAGCATCAACGCTGAAGTCAAAAAGCTGATAGACTCCGGCTTCATCCAGGAGGTTCAATACCCTGAATGGATTGCTAATATCGTCCCAGTGATGAAGAAAAATGGGACGGTGCGCATATGCGTGGACTTTCGGGATCTCAACAAAGCCTGCCCGAAAGATGATTTCCCAGTACCAGTCACCGAACTGATGATAGACAATACGTCAACGCATTAGATTTTCTCATTCATGGACGGCTCATCAGGATATAATCAAATAAAAATGCATCCTTAAGACCAGAAACATACGGCTTTCCGGACTCCTTTGGGAATATTCTGTTACAAGGTGATGCCCTTCGGTTTAAAGAACGCCGGTGCCACCTACCAAAGGGCCATGACGAAGATCTTCGATGACCTTATACACGAAATCGACGAATGCTATATCGACGACCTCGTTGTTAAAAGCAAATCATACGAGAAACATCTCGAGCATATGAAGACCGTATTTCAACGTCTTCGGCAATACAACTTGAAGATGAATCCGCTCAAGTGTGCATTTGGAGTTTCCTCAGGAAAATTCCTGGGATTCATTGTTCGACACCGGGGTATCGAAATAGATCCGTCCAAGATCAAGGAAATCATGGAAATGCCTCCGCCGAGAACTCTCAAACAGCTGCGGTCTCTCCAAGGGAAACTCGCGTACATACGGCGATTTATAGCCAACCTCTCAGGAAAGTGCCGTCCTTACAGCCACCTGATGAAGAAGGGAACCCCGTTCATCTGGGATCAAAAGTGCCAAAGCGCATTAGACGAGATCAAACAGTACCTGCAAAATCCTCCAATGTTGGCCGCTCCGGTTAAGGGAAAGCCTCTCATTCTTTATACAGCCGCCCTCGAAGGTTCTTTAGGCGCATTATGGGCACAAGAGAACAATCAAGGGAAAGAAAGAGCACTCTACTACTTAAGTCGAGTTCTACTGGGGGCAGAAAGCAACTACTCCCCCATTGAAAAACATTGCTTAGCGTTGATCTTCGCGATAACGAAGCTCAAGCACTATGCGTTGGCGCATGAGGTCCGCCTCATTTCGAAGGTGGACCCTCTTAAATACCTAATGTCAAAGGCCATATTGACGGGACGACTCGCTAAATGGGCCCTGCTCTTAATGGAGTTCTCGATAACGTACCGACCTCTCAAGGCAGTGAAAGGCCAGGCCATCGCCGACTTCCTTGCTGAGCACCCGATACCTGCCGATTCTCCCCTAAAGTGCAATTTGCCAGACAAACATGCGTTTGACGCAGTCGACAGTAGTGATACCCGTTGGGAGCTTTATTTTGATGGAGCATCTTCCATGAAAAAGCACAAACAAAGTACGCCAATGATCAAATCGGGAGTAGGCCTTATCTTCGTGACCCCACAAGGAGGAATAATGCGCTTCGCTTTCTCCTTGACAGAACCGAGAACGAATAATGAAGCTGAATATGAAGCTTTGATAGCAGGTCTCGAGATCGCCATTGACATGGGAATTGAAAGCCTCCTCATATATGGGGACTCCCAGCTAGTCGTCAGTCAAGTGAACGGCGATTACCAAACATGCAAACCAGAATTGGTAAAATACGGGGAAAAGGTGCAACAACTGCTGACCCAAATTCCCTCCTATACTTTGGAAAGTATACCACGCGCAGAAAATAGCAAAGCGGACGCGTTAGCTAAGCTTGATAAGGAACTGGCTGACGAGAACCTCGATGAGGTTAGAATCATGGTACAAAATCGTCGGGTGCTCGCCCCCGCAGAAATACCTCCAGGATCGCCCGAAG
Source organism: Agapanthus africanus (assembly GCA_030015575.1). Lineage (NCBI taxonomy): Eukaryota > Viridiplantae > Streptophyta > Magnoliopsida > Asparagales > Amaryllidaceae > Agapanthus > Agapanthus africanus. The sequence continues at coordinate 832,295,490 of JASDDO010000019.1, forward strand.
AAAAGAGAGTGACTGAACAAGCGACCTTACAAATAAAAGACCCTGAGAAGGTTGAGGATTGGAGGGAGGTCTTTATAGACTACTTCAAATCCCACCAAATGCCCGAAGATGCGTCCGCACGACACCAGCTCATGAAACGAGCTCTGTCTTTCGCCTTCGTCAATGATACTCTATACAAGAGGTCATTCGATTCTCTGTGGCTGAGGTGCTTAGGACCGGACGAAGCGGAAAGAGTCGTTCAAGAAGTTCATGACGGAATCTGCGGTTCTCACCAAGCAGGCCCAAAGATGAAGTTAAAGATCAAACGGATGGGCTATTACTGGCCCACGATGATTCAAGACTGCATCGAATATGCGAAGCAATGTCACTCATGCCAGATTCATGGGGACTTCATCCACCAGCACCCAAATCCGTTGCATCCAACGGTGGCTAGCTGGCCATTCGAAATGTGGGGGACTGACATAGTTGGCCCTATCGAACCAGCATCGTCTAGGGGACATCGTTTCATCCTGGCGACGACTGACTACTTCTCTAAATGGGCAGAAGCAGTACCGTTAAGAGAGGTGAAGACGGAAAATATCCTCCACTTCTTCAAGACGCATGTCATATATCGGTTTGGAACTCCGCGACGGATCATCTCCGATAACGGGCCAGCTTACAGAAGCCACAAGATCAGTCGCTTCGCGCAACAGCATAATATAGACTGGAGATATTCTTCGGTTTATAACCCGCGAGCCAATGGACTAGCTGAAGCCTTCAACAAGACATTGACAAAAATCATAAAGAAAACGGTGTCCCGTAATAAGAAAGATTGGCACGAAAGACTGCAAGAAGCTCTTTGGGCATATCGAACTACATTCAAGACGGCCACGAACACAACGCCATACGCGTTGGTGTTCGGTATGGAAGCAGTACTCCCTCTCGAGATAGAGTTACCCTCTCTACGAGTGGCAGTTCACTACGAGCTGACGGATGAAGAAAATGCTCACCTTCGGTTTGAGGAGCTTGACACCCTTAATGAAACTAGGCTCATAGCGCAACAAAATCTGGAAGCTTATAAAGCAAAGATGACGCGCTCATACGAAAGATTGACCCGACCGAGGACATTCCACCAAGACGAACTCATGCTAGTGGTCAAAAGGCCTATGATTCCCAATCGCGCCAAGCGGGGAAAATTCGAGCCAAACTATGAAGGCCCGTACATCATAGATAAAGTTTACCAGGGTGGGGCCTATCTACTCATGGACATGCACGGTGAAAGGCCTTTCAGGCCGATAAACGGTCGCTTCCTGAAGAAATACTACGCTTAATGAGCCACAGCCTAGGTCAATGATAGATGACGACGACCATGTCCGCTCGCTATCTTCCTAAGCTCAAGTTTTATAAGCAATAGCCAACCTCTCAATGTCGGACCGAAATGTCCTTAAACTAACAGCGGACCGAAATGTCCTTAAACTAATAGCAGACCGAAACGTCTTTAAACTACTACCGCAGCATCTTTAGGCTGACGAGATATAAAAAAAAACATATAAAAATAAAATAAAATAAAAACGGTATGTCCATAAGCAAAAAGGGGCACGGATGAAAACCCGAAAGGGCTCCGTGAGTAAAAACAGCAGGGCTACCGGCAAGTGTTCGTGAAAACCCGAAAGGGCACGACCTCGTAAAAAAAAAGAGAGAAAAAGAAAATAAAAAAAAAAGAAAATAAAAGCGGTACGTCCATAAGCAAAATGGGCACGGATGAAAACCCGAAAGGGCTCCGTGAGTAAAAACGGCAGGACTACCGGCGAGTTTTTGTGAAAACCCGAAAGGGCGCAACCTCGTTAAGAAACACTTGTAGGGTCCTCTCGACCCTATAAGGAGAAACCACCCGCGTGAGATCCTTACGATTCACAAGGGAACAACACACTTAGGAATCCCCACGATTCCTAAGGAGAAAGTACACTTGCGAGATCCTCACGACTCGTAAGGAGAACGCTCTTATAGGACCCTCACGGCTCGTAAGATTTGAAAGTCTTAAGTTACAGAGATCTAAACCTGTGCTTAAGCAACCCCCACAACTTTCGGTATTGCCCTACAAGTGGCTCAGCACTGACCCTTGTATACAATCCACGGGCGCGAATAAATATTTCCCTAACTAAGTCCCATCTGAGACTAGGGATATATCCACACGGTAAACAACCCTTGTAAATCCGCTCGACTTACAAGGAGAAAACCCTCCTGTAGGATCCTTACGACTTACAGAGGAACAAAACACTTAGGAACCCTCACGATTCCTAAGGAGAAAAAACACCTAAAAGATCCTCACGACTTGTACGAAGAAATACCTTTGTGAGACTCTTACGGCTCATGAAGTCAAAAGCCTTAGTCGACAGGACCTTAACCTTGGTCGCTAAGCCTCCTTTGTCCGACAACAACAGAAGCAAATGATGATTCGCTCCTGGCAATATCCCAGTTGTAGCGGTGCTGATGCCAAAATCAGTGTCCAGGTTCAGGTTTACGGCGAAAAGCCAGTAGGCCGCACATGCATACGAAATAGCTGAAATGATAGGGCAACTTGCAATAAAAAGCAGCAAGTAAAATGTATGCATGCGAAATAGCCGAAATGATTGGGCAACTCGCAATAAAAAGCAGCGAGTAAAAATAAAATAAACAGCCGAAATGATTGGGCACCGCGAAAAATAGCCGAAATGATTGGGCAATCGCGACCTTCGCGATATAAAAGCTGAAATGATAGAGCATCGGGGAAAGAATAAAAAAAATGAAAGAATGAAACTTTTTGCCCTACAGTTAAGATCACATCGATCCCTGTATACAATCCAAGGGCATAAACAAAGAGGGAACCATACCCTCCCAACAAATTCCTCGACTCACGGATACAAACACTCCTTGACGAGAGCTTCCTGATCCGCGTCGATCCGCAGAGCCACCAGCGCCTCCGTGGAAATCCTCGACTCGTTTCAAACCCCAAGGAAACAAATAATCCTTGGCGCTTGGGAAACAAATAATCCCTAGCAAACTCCTCGACTCACGGATACAAACACTCCTTGACGAGAGCCTCCTGATCCGCGTCGACCCGCAGAGCCACCAGTGCCCCCGTGGGAATTCTCGACTCGTTTCAAACCCCAAGGAAACAAATAATCATTGGCGCTTGGGAAACAAATAATCCCTAGCAAACTCCTCGACTCACGGATACAAACACTCCTTGATGAGAGCCTCCTGATCCGCGTTGACCCGCAGAGCCACCAGCACCTCCGTGGAAATCCTCGACTCGTTTCAAACCCCAAGGAAACAAATAATCCTTGGCGCTTGGGAAACAAATAATCCCTAGCAAACTCCTCGACTCACGGATACAAACACTCCTTGACGAGAGCCTCCTGATCCGCGTCGACCCGCAGAGCCACCAGTGCCCCCGTGGGAATTCTCGACTCGTTTCAAACCCCAAGGAAACAAATAATCCTTGGCGCTTGGGAAACAAATAATCCCTAGCAAACTCCTCGACTCACGGATACAAACACTCCTTGTAGAGAGCCTCCTGATCCGCGTCGACCCGCAGAGCCACCAGTGCCCCCGTGGGAATTCTCGACTCGTTTCAAACCCCAAAGAAACAAATAATCCTTGGCGCTTGGGAAACAAATAATCCCTAGCAAACTCCTCGACTCACGGATACAAACACTCCTTGACGAGAGCCTCCTGATCCGCGTCGACCCGCAGAGCCACCAGTGCCCCCGTGGGAATTCTCGACTCGTTTCAAACCCCAAGGAAACAAATAATCCTTGGCGCTTGGGAAACAAATAATCCCTAGCAAACTCCTCGACTCACGGATACAAACACTCCTTGATGAGAGCCTCCTGATTCGCGTCGGCTCGCAGAGAAACTGTTTTTGCGGAAGAATTCCCGGTTCGTCTCAACTTGCAAAATGAAGCCTCAGGCAGCATGGACGAAGAAAGCTTGCTCCCTGAACAATGGGGCCCTGCAAGTCAATCCAAAATGGTCTCTTGCATACTATTCACGGGTCTCACTCTCCGAAGTCGATTTTCCGACATGGAGGGAAACAACCGCTTACGAATCCTCTCGACTCGTAAAAGGGAAAATTCTCTTATAGGATCCTTACGACTTATAAGAGAAAACCACACTTAGGAATCCCCACGATTCCTAGGGAGAAAACCCACCTACGAGATCCTCTCGATCCGTAGGGAGAAAAACCTCTATGAGACCCTCACGGCTCATGGAGTTGAAAAGTCTTAGGCAGCAGATCTGAACCTGCGGCCTAAGCCATCGCTATTTCTTAAGAAAGTCCGGATACTCGTTCTAATCATCCGTCAACTATGTTTGCTAAGGTGATATGCTGATAATGAAAGAAAGAAAAGACGGAGAAAATAACAGAAAGAACATCCGATTTACATTTAATCGAGCATTCGAGACACACTCATTCATGCATGGGCAGAAGACTCAGGATGAGAAATAAGACAAGCTGAAATAAAGAGTTTCCATTCATATTGCCAAAAATTCTCACAATCATAAAAAACAGTGAACGAAAAATATTATTACAATGGAATAACTTCAGACCCAGGGCACGGATTGAGAAAGTCGAAAGTAAGGCCATCCAGAGTCCTTCTGGCCTTTCTGATTATTCTTATGCGCAGCCTTTCGCGCTCCTCTGTGTCAATATCATCGGCAAGCCCTCCCGGCCTCCGATAAGCAGCAACTATCGTCGTCTGCTGGAAGATTTGATGTAGGATGTCAATGAGGCTGTCCCGTCGTCTCTTCGAGATCAGCCCCGTCAGGTACACTGAATGCACCTTGTCCTCGGCATCATCCAGCGCATTGAGCGGCAGGGCCTCGTGAAGACCCGGAAGTGCTCTCCATATTGCTCCCAGCACGACTTTCAAAAGAGCCGAACGACGGGGTAGCAGCCAACCACCGCTTGCGTTCAGACGACCCATAACCTCTGCACATTGAGCGTCTGTAAACTCCTGGTTTTGTTGACGACCCTGTACGCGGATATCGTCATAAGTGATGAACTCGTGCAAACTGTATAGATGCACCGCCATTATACCTAGACGAAATACCACCAGGAAGATTAGCGATAGAAGAAAAATAATATACATAGAGGGCTAAATTCCTAGAGAGCAAAGCTCTGTTCAGGGATTAAAACCCGTGAACAAAAGCTCAATAAAACCCCAATGGGGATCTCTTTAGATCAAAAGATCTGTGAGAGCAAAGCTCTTTGATTGAGATTAATTTAAATTAATTTGAGTTATATTAATTTTACCTAAAGTCTCTAACTTTGAAAATGAGCAAAGCTCTGCTAGTGAAACCCCAATGGGGATCTCTTTAGATCAAAAGATCTATGAGAGAAAAGCTCTATTGGTTAAGATTAATTAAAATTAATTTAATCTAAGAATCAATTTTACCTAAAGTTTTTTCTAAAAAACTTTGGAAAGAAGAGCGAAGCTCTAGAGTGCTTGAAGGCAAGAGCAAAGCTCTGAATTTTTTGAAAATAAAAAAAATCTCTGAAAGATGATAAGCATCTGTGGAGGACCAAAGGTCCTATTTATATGCCTCAAGTGCCTCTTCGACTTCCAAAAGTTGTCACGGCGGTTGGAATTCCGCCACCGTTGCGCTCACGTTTGGGGTCACGTAAGCGCAACAGTGGGGGGGCATTTGTTTACCCCAATCAGAGCAAAGTTCTGTTCAAATTCCGAGGCGGGAGATGTAACAACGCTTCATCTCCCCCCCCAATCAGAGCAAAGCCCTGCTTGGAAAATTTAAACTTTAATAACTGAAGCAACGCTTCAGATTCTTTGCGCTGCGCGCAGAGCGCCACGTGTCAAAATCAGACACGTTAGCGCAGGGAGCACAGCGCCCAAGAAGGCGCGCCCAATCAGAGCAATGCTCTATTTTTATGAAGCAACGCTTCAGTTGCGCTGCGCTCTGCGCTGCGCGACACGTGTCAGCGCAGATGCGCTAGCGCAGTTGCGCTGCGCTCTGCGCTGCGCGACACGTGTCACGCGCTGGGGCATCTGTGTCAAACATAATTAAATTTCCAAGAAATCTTCTCTGTTCTTTTTAAAACAAGAAGATTTTCTTCTGCAAAGCAGAAGCTCTTGGATCAAAGATCCAACGGTGGGGAAAATTCCTCAAATCACTCAGAGAAAGATCTCTTTAACAAATTTAACTAATTTATGGGCACTATAAAAAGGACCCTAGGCCTCAATTAAAAGGAAGGAACATCTTGCTAAAAGAAAAAGAGAAGAGAACTCTTGAAGAATTCCTCAAGAACAACAAAAGGTAAAAAACCTTTAGGAAAAAGAGAAAATTCTCTTATGGACAGATTATGGATCTAAGAACAAGATCAATAATTTTTAAATAAAAAGAAAAATAAGTAATAATAGTGCTTTGCACTTTTTTATGAACCTCTGGTTCCTAAAACAAAAAAGAAAAATTTATGTTCTTTGATCTAAATTAGATCAAGAAATTAAATAGTGCTCTGCACTCCTGTTCTTGAATATAAAAGATTCTTAGTGTTTTGCACTTCCAAACTGCGCTGTTGTGCTCTTGAGAGAGCGCCATGTGTCAGCTGTAAAACAACTTGCGCTCTTGAAATAGAGCTTTGCTCTCTGAAATTGGCGCAACTCACCAGAGCGCGCCACGTGTCAGCAGCGCAACAGCGCAGCGCACTGCGCTGTTGCACTTGCGCTCACCAGAGCATGACACGTGTCATCATCATATGAGCTTGCGCTCATTACTTAGCGCAAAGCGCCAAACAAATGCACCGTATTGCTTACAAAAGGGCCAAGCCCAATTAAAGAAGGCCTAACGGGCCTAATAAAATGTAACGCATTACTTTAAAAAAAAAGGGGGCAGAGCCCAAACTAAAACAGATGCGCTGCATCATAAAGAAAAGGGACAGAGCCCAATTAAAAGGCCTAACAGGCTCAATCAAATATGCTATGCATTTTATAAAGGGCAGAGCCCAAATAAAATAGATGCTCTACATCATTTATAAAGGGCAGAGCTCAATCAAAACAAGAATAATGCAGTGCATTACTAAAAAGGGGTAAAGCCCTAGAACAGGCCGAAGACAAAAAAATATTGAAGCTGGACTTAGCCCAATTTTGGCCATAAGTCCTTAAATTAAATTGACTGAGCACGACTGCTCTTTTAAATTAATTTATATCCGGTTCGAGGGTACATCTCCGAGCTCCTCTGACACTTATCGTTGTAATCCTTCAACGACGTCAGAGAGGTGACGGGTCCCGACGACCACATATCGGACCGAGACGTCCTTAAACTAATGTTGGACCGAAACGTCCTTAAACTAATGTCGGACCACCACGTCCCTAAACTGGAATATGGACCACCACGTCCCTAAACTGGAACATGGACCACCACGTCCCTAAACTGGAGCATGGACCGCAACGTCCCTAAACCATCTATGGACCACTACGTCCCTAAACTGGAACAATAGAGCCTCCAAATGCTCTTTTGCCGGATCTAAACGATCTCGTTTAAGTTGATCTTAGCCCCTCCAAACACGGCTAACGTATTCTTAAACATTCAAACGGACTATAAAACTCCAAATCAACCTTGGTTCAAGGGTACATCTCTGAACTCGTCTGACATCTGCCGTTGTAAACCTTCAACGACGTTAGAGAGGTGACGAGTCCCGATGGCCAGATATTAAATGGATTATCACGTTAAGTTGATCTTAGTCTCAAACTGGACTAACGTATCCTTAACGAACGTTTAAGTTGATCTTAGCCGCAACGCGACTAACGTATCCTTAAACTAAAAAACACCGAACCCAAATCTAAGTAAATACGGATTTGGACTAGTCCACGTCCTACGGGCGACGGCATTACTCAGTCTCCGTATATAATCCACGGGCAACCACAAACAAAACAAACACACATGACACGAAGTGAAATTCTGGAGAAGGAGAAAGTGGTTACCGCGATGCGGTAGCGTAATTAACTGCAGGGGCTTGCGCCTGCAGGGAAGAGCGTCCCCACAATCAAAAACCCCTCAATCCAGGGGGAATCTGACGAAGTCTGCTACATCGGCCGCATCCGTCTAAACCTCCGATACATGGTGTCATAAATCAACTTGGCATCTTCGGAGAGGTAGACGGATAAAACCAAATAGCATCTGCCCCGAATCTCAGTGCCAGGACCCAGCGGTCCTGTGCGCCGTCTTTTGGAGGGGAACAGTGTTCTTTGTTATAATGCTTGAGTAAAAACTCTGCTCGTGGAGGAGTCGAGAGAATCAATAGATGATGATGTTACAAATCTTAAAACGATTCTTAATTCATATAAGTTTTGTAAACTCTTGTAAATTGAATCATCAACAACCTAGTTTCGAGCGAGATGCTTTCTTGAATATTTTCGCTCGTAATTAGAGATCGACGATCTGTTATTCAATTTACTAGAGGCTAGCTTTTGAATGTGATTCATTGAAAGGACAAAGGATGAGATGAAGAAACCCTATTTTCTTCGAAAGATCCTTAAACCTCGATTAATCGTCATCGATCTAGTATCAAATCATTAATGGATAAGAAAACATAATCACTGGTTTTCATCACTTCTATAGATTCAATCGATTCCTACGAGCCTCACTTCAATTCTTGAAACCTAATTTGATTGGATATCATGAATTCTTGATTCTTGATTTTGAGTTTTCTTGTTATTAGATTTAGATCTAGCTAATTCTTGAAATTCACTTTTATAAATCTTGAATTTGTTTTTTCTTTTCTCTTTAATTTTCAATTCATCTAATTCAAATTCGAACAGATCTCACTTTCCCTGTGGACGATCCGCACTCGCTAACGCGCTACAATCGACACCGTTATTGATTGCGGTCAAAAATTTGTTTGGTTGTGATTTCTATACATTTTCTACCTACACACCGAAAATTCATTCAATCAAATGGCGCCGTTACCCGGGATCGTGTGCTAATTTGTTTGTTTTTGAAATTTGAGTTGAAAAATTTATTCCATCAGAATTTTTAGATCAAAATTCGCACAAATACTAAACGATTTGTTGTGATTTGTTGCGAGGAAATCTGGAATCTGTGGAGCGAGAGGAAAAATTTTCTGAATATTCCAGAGAGCTCAGTAAAGCAACAGAAGCAGTGCCTGAATTATTTGTGCAGAGATTGACCCACCTGACCGCGGTTCCGCGGCAATAGAAGCTTAGCGCGGCGCTTCCGCGGCGTAACTGTTGCTTCTCTGTACCAAAATTCTCTGGTATAATCTCACTTTTTTATCTCTTCCTCGACCTGCTCCATTAACCAATTTCTGCAGGTTTCTTTAAAAAAATTCGCAGCGCCGCAAAAATAAAAATTGTGCGTGTTTGATCTTGGTTGTTTGTATTTTTTAATACAGAAATTAAGGGGCAAAGACTAAATTAAGATTATGTGGGGAGTTCATTACCCTTCCTAAGCCCCGAAAATCACAAAATTGCATCTGCATGACCCTCATTAACTAAAAGAAATCTAGACTTGACTCTAAAGACCGTCGTGCTCACTTAGGACAGGAGAAGGTCGTGGATAATCTATTGCTTATCCGCGTTTCTTTTATGGTGTCTAAGGCAAGTGTGTCTAAGGTAAGTGGTTACTTAATTAAGCCCACTACTTACGTAGTGGAGAACCTCCCACTTACCTGGCACTTACCTGGCCACAGGCGAGACAAAGAGACAGTAGAGGATTGATTCTGCGATTTGTCTTCTGGCAGTTAGGAGCGGTCTAGAGACTTGACCGAGGTGACCATTAGACTTAGGGTTGTGTGTGCATTTTTTGTGATTTGCATTTTTTCCAAAAATCCGTATCTTTTTCAAAACAAACACCACTTCTTATTTCTCCTAATTATCTTAACGCTGCCATTTGTGCTAAACCCTTTAGTGCAAGCTCGGCTGGACACGGGACTCTAGTGCCCGTCTTGTCCGCGTTCCCCCTATCGACCCCAAAGTCGGTATTTCTACATTTACTTCTTCTTTATCCACCACCACACCCACTTCGATGGACAATTCTCCATCGAACTTCTTTACCACTACTCTGCCGCCGTCCGCAGGTGCGCAGAATCCACCCCGCATCTCTCTCCAAAAGAGATGTTATCCTATGCGAGGTCTTCTTTCGACCTGTCTCGCCATTCCACCAACCAACGGGGATAATTTTTAAATAAAACCCCAATACATCAATCTTCTACCAAAATATCACGGTCTCGAGACTGAAGACGCATATGTCTTTATTACAAAATTTGAAAATGTATACACTATGATAGGTACTTTACAGCTTTCTGTGGATGCTATGCGTCTTCGTCTTCTCCCATTTACCTTGTGCGATATACCCAAGAAGTGGCTGTATAACACAACCGCACATTCCATTTCAAACTGGGAAGAATTCGTAAAATCATTCCTTAAGAAATTCTACCCCAATCATAAAACAGCTCGAGTCCGTAGCGAAATAAATCAATTTACCCAGCTTCCAAATGAACCATTTTCAAAATGTCTTGAACGGTTCAAGGATTTGTTAGTTCAATATCCACATCACGGAATTCCTAGATAGGATCTGTGCAGAATCATATATGAGGGCATTAATCCTACCACAAAACAGACCCTTGAATTCATGTGTCAAGGCACCTTTATGACTAAAGATGATGGCGAAGCTTGGAAATTCTTAGAAGATTTCACTGAAAGATCTTTACAGTGGGAGGGTGTGAGTCAATCGTCTAGGGAGGCAATAACCAATCTGATATTTCCATAGGAGTTAGAGCTGAAATGTCAGCAATGCAAAAGAAACTCGAGACTATGGAAAACAAATTTTTAGCCGCCGCCCTAAATCAAATGTCACTCTCCAAAACTGTATGTGGATTCTGTTCTGATCCATCTCATCTCACAGAAGAATGTCCACTAAATTCTCCATTTCAAGGTCATGAGCATATCAATTCTGCTTTCCAACAAAGACCTAGAAACGATCATTTTTCTTCCACATATAATCAGGGTTGGAGGAATCACCCTCACTTTGCTTGGAACTAATCACAAACTCAAAACACGGTTCCAACCCAAAACAATTTCCAAAGGGCTCTTCCACCACAACAGCAACCACTTCAATTGAGTCAGCACCCCTTCCAAGCACAAAACTTCCAAAATCTGGTCAACACACCTGCACCTTCTAATCCTTTGCAGTTGACCTGTTCTGATGAATTCTCTGCATTCACACAAACCATGAAATCACTTTTGTCAAATTTCATGGAAGTGTCGGCTGAGGTTAAGTCTTCTGTCAATGATATAAAGAAAAACTCAGCTTCCCAAGCTGAGAGTATAAAATCGATGGAAGCAGAAATTACACGACTAAAAGCCGAAATAAGTGCAAGAGAGAAAGGGAAACTTCCAGCTCAACCTTTACTCAATCCTGGCTATTCACATCATGTGAATGCAATCACCATGTTGAGATCTGGAAGAGTGCTTGACAATCATGTTGGTGAGGAGATTGATAAAAATGAAAAATCAATCGATGATACCCCGGCTAAGATTTTTCCTTCCACTTCTACTTCTAATTCTGACCCCAGTTCGTCTACCCCACCATTTTCTTCCGAGCTTATTCTCCGTTTTTCCCAAGGCTCGACACCTCAGCCCATCTCTTATAGTCCACCGAAAACGATCCCCACTTCTATTCTTAGATCGTTTCTACCCACACGATCTTCTCCAGTGTTGGACCCCGACCTTATTGCCTAAGCTCCTTATCCGAATCGGCTAAGGGGAAATATACCAAATCCACAAATGGAGAAGATCACTGAAATCTTGAAACAAGTTAACATCAACATCCCTCTTCTAGATGCAATTCAACAAGTCCCCGCTTATGCGAAAACTCTTAAGGACTTGTGCACTAGAAAGAGGAAGACTCAAGTGCCCAAGAAGATATTCATGGTAAAGACAGTAGACACAGCCTTTCCCCAACAATTACCGAGGAAACGTAAGGATCCTGGATATCCTACTATTTCCATTTCTATCGAGGAAAAACACATTAACCGTGCTCTACTTGACCTTGGCGCAAGTGTTAACCTGCTTCCTTTCTCGGTTTACGAGCGGTTAGGGATCGGAGAGTTGAAACCAGCTCCTTGCACTCTCCAGATGGCTGACCGATCGATCACCAAACTTAGGGGTGAACTAGAGGATGTGTTGATAAAAATCGGGGAATTTGTATTCCCTGTGGACTTTATTGTAATTGATACACAGCCTGTAGCAAACCTACGGAATCAAATTCCGGTAATTCTTGGTCGCCCCTTTTTGGCCACTTCCAATGCTATCATCAACTGTCGTAATGGTTCTATGACCTTATCTTTCGGGAATAGGTCAATTGAGCTGAACATTTACAAGTTGGGAAGTGTACCCTCCGAACCTACTGCTCAGGTTTGTTCTGTCGAATTAATGGATGTCGACAGCAGCGAATTTGACGATCCTCATGATACTGATCTAGACTCTTTTCATATGTTATTGTTTGACCCAACTATGTATCATACACATACGGACACTTCCACCGAGTTGTCCGGGTCAACAACTAACACTGATTATGAACTGTTTTTGGAGTCTGAAGATCACCCCGCGCTTTTTGATGGCATTATTCTTCGGGGTATTGATGAGACTTTTGAGGAAATTTTCGCTGATGAACTCGCATTTTTGAATGACACGGGTGTTGAGATGAATTCACCTCAATACAAAGAAATTGAACCTCCACCCCTTCTTCTGAACTATAAAAAGAATGCGAGTAATCCATCACAATCACTGTATCGTCTCTCCAAAACGAGACGGAAACACATTCTATTCCACCACTTACCCTTTCCCTACTTCTTATTCCACCAACCAGAGCACTACATTGATAAAATTTTCGAATGGTTGGTGTTGACCTTCGGTCTTTGCAAAGCTTGGCATCGACCAATAATTTTTGACCCCCTCTTGTGATTTTCAAAGCTTAACATTGTTTAACTCAAGTTTGGGGGGGGTGATAATCTGGCTCTTGAAAAGAAAATTTTTACTGAAAATATGGAGTCAAAAGAATAAGTTTGGTGGAGCATTTTCACGATCATATTTGTTACCCCCATTAATAAATTTCCTCCCAGGCTTACAGGTTTTTGAGATTTAGCGGATGGCAACAGTGAGGACACTGTTGAAAACAAGTTTGGGGGAGGTTTGTACTTATTTTCACATCATTTGCATATCACTTTGCATAAGCACAAAACATTTCAAAACATATAAAAATTTAAAAAATTTCAAAAAAAAAATAAAATTTTTTGTACATAAATAAGATAATAAAAGATTAGATAGTGAAAAATTACATCCAAAAGATTGGAAAAATTTAAGAAAACCAAAAAAATTAGAAGTTCTCTTAAACGAACTAGTAATAAGTAGTTATGAGCCGTTGTCCCAAGGGTTAGTAAGATGAAGGAAGTCACTAATCTCAGCATAAAAATAAGTCTGAAAAATAGTTCATATTCTGGAAGCCAAATATTTGAACGTTGATACCTTGCTATATGCATTTACACATGTCTTGAAGCTCGGGATAGTAGAGAATACCTTGAAATGCTCTTGTCTAAAAGCCAAAGTATGAAGGAAATAAAAAATGAATAAAATATAAAATGGTGAAGAAAAATGAACACTGGTTTTGTTATCGCCAAGGCAGCAATAAAAAAATATAGCGAGGGTGCTTCATCACCTAGTGCCTTAGACCAACTGGTCTGAAAGTCACTGCTAAGCCTTAGGTGGTGCAAGACGAGGAAAATACACCGTATAAACAAGCACATGAGTAATCGGTTGGTTAGTACCTCAAGAAGTATTAACGGTCGTATGAAAATATGTTAGCAAATCTAAATATTCATCAATTAAAAAGTACTGAGGCAGATGGACAAGAGTATGATAGCTTGAATTGAATTCTCCATGTGTAGGGATGTTCTTTACACACACGTAGGGTTATATGATCGATGTTTGGAAGAAAGATAGGAATGAAGAATAAAGACGATGTTTTATTGAGGGATGATGTGATTTCTGACATCTTTTCATGACTATTAAGATAAGGCTCATGACAACCGAAAAGCTAGCATAGTTGGAAACTCTAATTTTCAAAGTCTTTCTTTTACAATTCTTATATTATATGTAACTTTCACGGTCTTCCTTTTATTATTGGATTTTGTGGGTGCAATCCGTTGAAAATTCTCAGGAGACAACACTCATCCTACTAGGGACACCTAGAGGTTTAAAGGCTTGTTGCACGTGCTTAGTGCAATCGTGTTGCCTACGAAAGTGTGCTAGTTAGTTTTTCTTTTTCTTTATTTTCTCCATCTCTTTTTAATAAAACAATTTGCTCGGGACGACCAAAAATAAGTTTGGGGGAATTTGATCAGTCGAAAATATTGCATTTTTAACACGACAATTTCCCTACCATTTGCACTCATTTAGAGGTGTTCGGAATGAATATAGCACATATTAGCAAAATATCCATAAAATACCAAATTATTTGTGTTATACTTTAAAACCGACATTTTGAGGGAAATTGAGTGTTTATCGTTGCATGCATAATCTTTATGTAGCGCAACACTTGTCTCGAGAATCTGTGCAGGAAATTCCAGGAAAAGAGCCGAAACTGCCAAAAGTGCTGATAAAAATACACCAAGTCCAAGACTTGTGATCTGGTAGTGATATAGAAAGAAATATGAGATTCCACACATCAAAAAAGTGCCACAAGGTCAGCACAAATACACCCTGGAAATTCAGTACAGAGAGGACACCAATGGGCCGCGGATCCGCGGCCAAAGGCCCCTTCCCGCGGCGGATCCGCGGCCACGTGGTGATGACGTCAGCAATTCTTCATGTAAGGTTTCTCCTTTCAAGGGCCACACTCATTTAAGCCACTCCAAATTCCAGAGAGATCCAGAAGCTTCTATCCGAACAGCAAAGCTCTTTGTTCAAGCTAAACACTTCCAAACTTCTTAAGCAAGCCACAACCTAGAAGCTTCCCCCTAACCTCCAAGCTTATCAAAGAAGTTAGCTCTTACTAACTAATTCTAGAAACTTCTTCCTAACTACCAAACTTACAAGTGAAGCTAGTCCTAACCTAGTTTCTAAAGGAAGCTAATCCTAATCAAGCTTCTAGGGGAAGCTAAAGAAGGCTATAAAAAGGACCCTAAGGCTTCACTCTCAAGGTTGATTAATAGTTGGTTAGTTGTTGATCATTCCACATCATCCACCCACAAGTTGAGTGACACAACTTGTGCACCCTAACCCTAATCCAATCACCAAAGCCAAAATTCAAGATCTTTGAGTACAAATCAAGCAAGAAGCCTTCAACCTTTTAGAAGCGACGCCGATCTTCAACCGAGCAAGTGATTCTCAAGACGATCCGTGACTCACGGAGACGATGCGGAGCTAAATCGACGATCGAGTTCTTTCCTATTGTAGTTCTTGAGAGAATTGTAATAAATTTTTTGATAAATAAAAGGTGAAATTTCTTTATCTTGCTTACTTCTATATTTGAGCATTATGATTAGATCTCGATTCTTGATTGTGTTCTTTGTTATAATGCTTGAGTAAAAACTCCGCTCGTGGAGGAGTCGAGAGAATCAATAGATGATGATGTTACAAATCTTGAAACGATTCTTAATTCCTATAAGTTTTGTAAACTCTTGTAAATTGAATTATTGACAACCTAGTTCGAGCGAGATGCTTTCTTGAATATTTTCGCTCGTAATTAGATATCGACGATCGGTAATTCAATTTACTAGAGGCTAGCTTTTGAATGAGATTCATCGAAAGGACAAAGGATGAGATGAAGAAACCCTAGTTTCTTCGAAAGATCCTTAAACCTCGATTAATCGTTATCGATCTAGTATCAAATCATTAATGGATAAGAAAACGTAATCACTTGTTTTCATCACTTCTATAGATTCAATCGATTCCTACGAGCCTCGCTTCAATTCTTGAAACCTAATTCGATTGGATATCATCAATTCTTGATTCTTGATTTTGAGTTTTCTTGTTATTAGATTTAGATCTAGCTAAATCTTGAAATTCACTTTTATAAATCTTGAATTGAATTGTCTTTTCTTTTCGCTTTAATTTTCAATTCATCTAATTCAAATTCGAACGGATCTCACTTTTCCTGTGGACGATCCGCACTCGCTAACGCGCTACAATCGACACTGTTATTGATTGGGGTCAAAAATTTCTTTGGTTATGATTTCTATACATTTTCTACCTACACATCGAGAATTCATTCAATCAGGATGCGAACACCCATACACAAGCTATGAAACATGACTCCGAACTCTTCGAGCCCCCAGCCTGATGCTTACAAACCTATAAAATGTGAAGAGAATTCTCAAATAAGGTGGAGGTCGAGTAAGATTTTATATTTAAAATCAAATTATTATAAAGCGAGATATTTTTATAATATGGCACATGGTTTTAATCTTTCTTTTGAGTAATGTGTAAAAAACATGCATTAAGAAAAATGGAAGGCTCGACATAAGATTGATGGTGCTTCACTCCCACCATCACTAAGGAAAGACGCGCTGAGGTCCAAAAAAGCACGAATCTCCGAGGGATGAATAACACAAAAGGCACGAGCATTGATGGCCGCCAAAACGTGAAATCCCGAGGGCTAATCAGCCAAAGACGTGAAGCCCCGAGAACCAAACCTGCCACAGAGGAGAAGCCCAAAGAGCTAAACCTGCAAAGGCAAAAGGCATGAAGACCGGCAAAACTCTCTTCCCCTTTGAACAAGTCCGACACATGAAGAAAAGACCGAACGAGACCTACTCCCAGCACCTAAAACCCACAAATCAGTATTTGTTTATTTCATTTTATACTTAAATAAAATATGTGCTCGTATTGCTTATCCCTCAGTGCAGAATTTCTATGATCCGTCGAACACCTCAAGAAGTGAAGACCTGAGGTAAATCCCAAGAAGTCGTAGATGCTCACGCAAAATTAATAAGAAGACGTGAATGCCCGATGAGTAGTCATCGGACACCCGAGCAGGAATCAGATGAAAAGAAGACTTGCGGTAAATCCCAAGAGGTCCTAGATGCACGCTCCAAGTAAATAAAAAGACGCGGATGCCCAACGAGCAGGACGCGAATGCCCGACGAGCAGGCGTCAGACGCCCGAGCAGGGCTCAGATGAAAATAAGACTTGAGGTAAATCCCAAGAGGTCCCAGTTACACACGCCAAATCAATAAAAAGATACGGATGTCCGACAAGCAGGCGTCGGAAGCTTGACAAGCAGGCGTCGGACGCCCAAGCTGGACTCGGATGAAAGGAAGACCTAAGGTAAATCCTAAGAGGTCCCTAATGCCCGCACCAAATTAATAAAAAGACGCGGATGCCAGAATAGCAGGCATCAGACACCCGAGCAGGACTCGGATGAAAAGAAGACATAAAGTAAATCCCAAGAGGTTCCAGATGCCCGTGCTAAATGAATAAAAAGACGCGGATGCTCGACGAGCAGGCGTCTGACGCCCGAGCAGGACTCGGTTGAAAAGAAGACCTGAGGTAAATTCTAAGAGGTCTCAGATGCCTGTGCCAAATCAATAAAAGACGTGGATGCTCAACGAGAATCAGACGCCAGAGCAAGACTCAGATGAAAAGAAGACCTAAGGTAAATCCCATGAGGTCGTAGATGCCCGCGCCAAATCAATAAAAAGGCGCGGATGCTTGACGAGCAGGCGTCGGACGCTCGAGCAGGACTCGGACGCCTGAGCAGGACTCAGATGAACAGAAGACTTGAGGTAAATCCCAAGAGGTTCCAGATACCCACGCCAAATTAAAAAAAGACGTAGATTCCCGACGAGCCGGCGTCGGATGCCCGAGCAGGACTCGGATGAAAAGAAGACTGAGGTAAATCCCAAGAGGTCCTAGATGCCTATGCCAAATCAATAAAAAGACACGGATGCCCGACGACTAGGCGTCGGATGCCCGTACAGGACTCAGATGAAAAAAAGACCTGGAGTAAATCCCAAGAGGTCCCAGATGTCCATGTCAAATCAATAAAAAGACGCGTATGCTCGACGAGCAGGCATCGGATGCTCGAGCAGGACTCGGATTAAAAGAAGACCCGAGGTAAAACCCAAGAGGTCCTAGATGCACGCGCCAAATCAATAAAAAGACGAGTATGCCCGACAAGCAGGCGTCAGATGCCAAAGCAGACCTCGGATGAAAAGAAGACCCGAGGTAAATCTCAAGAGGTCCCAGATACCCACGCCAAATCAATAAAAAGACGCGGATGCCCGATGAGCAGACGTCGGATGGCCGAGTAGAGCTCAGACGAGAAAATAATAAGATCACGCTTAAAAATGTGACGCAACTACACCTTTCCGTAATTACGAGTAAGAGCACCCGTGCTACACCTCGATATATTTATTAAGCGGACTTATTAAAGTCGCACTGGATTTATAAAGTCTGAGCCCTTCTCAATCCAAGCTATACTTCGGTATATTTATTGCGCAGACTTATTAAGGACGCGCTGGATTTCTAACATCCGAGCCCTTCTCGGTCTGAGTAAAACCTCAATATATTTATTGCGCGAACTTATTGAATTCGCGCTGGATTTCTAAAGTTCGAGCCTTTCTCGGCCCGAGCCACGCCTCGGTACTATTTTACGGATTTCTTAAAGTCTAAGCTTCTCTCAACCCGAACCATGTATTGGAAAATCATTCACTCTTAAGTAATTCCAACAAGCGAACACTAACCTCCAAAGACATAACAAAGCGTCTATTAATCACCAAGCTAAACATGAAGTTGAAGCCTAAAGTCATCTCGACATCTTAAAACCCTTCTTGCATGACTTGGGTTAGGAGGCAAAATTTAGCGCATCAAGGCTATACAATTCGTTGATCGTCGATAATTGCCGAATTTCGAGCTCTAGAAAATCTCTCAAAGATAGTATGACGACCTTACAACCACATCAGAAAGCGGTGGGAATCAATCTGAATCGTTCATCACGATCAACGAATATGCTGCAACCCATACTTAGGTGCTCTGAATCCAACACAACGGTAACTCTGAACCGATAGGCTCTCTATACTTTTAACCTCTCACTCGCATGTGAAGAGTTTAAAGTAGGGGGTACTTGAAAGTACCACTGGGTTTTACTAGCATCAAGCATTCCAATTTAAAAAAATTGTGGTGCTGATCAACACTAACTAAGATCTTAAACTAAATGATTAGGGTTTAACTATGATATCATAAAAACCGTACTAAGAGATGGATGGCTACAACTTTTGTAGACCGTGTCCTTCTCTTCTAAAGTTCCGGGTTGTAGTCCACGCAACTCCACTGGGCTCCACTTGAAGGTTGAACGAACTTGCTTTAATGACCTTCGTGCTGAAGATGATCCACCCGAAGTCCGCTAATCCAAGCTACCTCTTCACTGAACTCTTTAGTGAAATAAACACACTACACCAAAGTGCTAATCTAGTATAGGATGGTGAAGTAGGGGTCTTGTTTGCTCACTAGGGTTCTCACAAGCTTAAGGGTTCACAACTCATGTGAGGGATTGAGCTTGGAGGTGGAGGTGAAGAAGATGGAAAGAGCTAGAGACCAAAATGAGCTCAAGTGAGGAAAATAACTCAAGTGAAGAATGAAGTGTAGAATGGCTCTTCAAAGCGCACACATTATTGAAGCATATAATTTTCAACAATTAAAAATTGTAGCTATGCTTCAATAGTGCAAGCAAATGAATATAAAAAAGAATAAGCCATGCTTTGCTCCATACCAAAAAAAAGTCACCCCATTTTCTACCACATTTTTTCTATTTTCAAAAAATAGAAAATCTATGCCATACTTCATATATATATATATATATATATATATATATATATATATATATATAATGAAGAATAATTAGTGAGCTAATAATATTAGTTAATATATAATTATATTAAATATAGATATATATTATATTATTAAATCAACACTTGATTTAATAATCCGGTTATATTATATATAACCGACTAATATCATTTATCTGCATATCACATTATTAAATCAACACTTGATTCAATAATCCGGTTATATCACATATAACCTAACTGATATCAAATAACCGGCAGATTAGAATACGGTATCACACACTCGTATTTAATCAGGCCTCCTGCACATATCAGCATATGTGCCCTACTTCGTTTCGCTTGAACTAGGAAACTTCTGTGTGGGACTCTTAAAGACTCGTTAATACGCCGGCAGTAGGTAATGATCACATCAGTTACTCATAAGCCATCAGCGGTACTAGATGGACGTAACGGCTACCCAGGTATTGAGCGATTAGAAGATCAACAAGTAAGCTTATCCAAACTCCTATGAAGCTTATAAGTAACACTTAACGTAGAGTCCGGTCTCTTCGTCCGATATGTCGTATATCGAGTCTGGGGATGGAATCGTCAGACCCCAATAACTTGATAAGTCATGCCGATGTGTGGCGTATAACGGTACGAAAAACCACTAATAACACTTACCCGTAAATCTCATCTACAACCTTGGCCAGGGACTTCCTGTTATAACCAATCGAGCATAACGCAACATCAACTCCCTATACCGGGAGAGACGAAACCCCTCCTATCGCTCATTGCCTTCATGTGACTCGGGACTATACCCAAAATCCACCTGTTTGCATGACTCCTTTGAGCCATGGCAGAGAGAAAATCAAAATACAGTGGGAACCACACAAGACTCTATGATGATCTTGTGTCTACAGACTAACCTGTATTAGTGTCACCAGAGAACTGCTATCTGACGATAGGTATAGTACCATCTAGAAGTTCTCGGCGAGTCCTGTTCGGTGTATCCATTCTCTAATGAGCACCTGTGTACAATCTTTGATGTCAAACACTAATGGATATGGGATCAACCATCGCCCCATACAGGGTCAAGAAACGTACACACTAGTATACTCTGGAATATCGATACCATGTCTCGATATTCTCTCGTCTAGGAACAATTGAAGGATGCGCTTGTGGACTACCCAGGTCCCAGTAGTATAATCTGCATCATAGTCCTGGTAGTCAAGCTAACATCATAAGGGCTTTATCAACATGTATATGAGAGACAGTATAAAAATACCAGTGTGTATATGTTAAGATAAAGAGCAACCAGATAGAATACTATTATGTCGAGCAAGGATGTCTTCTATATATATGTCCAAGTATCCACTATAAGATACATCAATGTACAATAATAGCTTTTAGGACATACATATCCCTAACAGTACTAATATAGCATAGATTTACCGAATTGTTTTATCGGATCCCACAGACGGCGTCAATTGATAGAGCGTGGATCTGAGGCTGCTTGGACTTTATCAATAAATTTATATGGTAGGGTTGTTTGAGCAAAAGCGACAAACCTCTGGATCCGAGAACCTGCAAAATCAAGGATCTCCCGGGTTCAAACCTATTGGACCCCTCCGATACTTAAGTCGGTAAAGATGTATTAAAGATATAAAACATGTAAAGTAGACATTTAGGAGAAGGTGGGAGAACCAAAATCTCCTGGACGTCGAAAACCCTAAGACGTGCCACCTTTTCTCCTCCTTTTTATGGTTTTTCCCATAGGGTTTCCTCCCTTTTGGGTAGTATTTTTGGTCTCCTCTTTTCAAGGGTTTTATATATGGTATTTATAGTATGCATAGGAAGGTTGATGTGGGTCCTCTATAATATTTATTAGTTAACATCTGCGGTTATGTGCGGGCTTTGGATCTTATGAGGCCTCCAGATCGAATGAATATACAGGTTTGGAACCGATAAATCAATTCGGTAAATCTATGCTATATCAGTTATCATTTATCAATTGGATGAATGCTGATTTTCTTTCTTGATGGAGGTCCTTTTCGGGCCTCCGTCAGATGTTGTCTTCCGTTGATCTCGCGGTGGACTTAGTTGATTATCTTCCTTCACGTGCGGGTCTCAATGGGTTTTTGGAGGAAGAGGTGAGGTGAGGAGGTGTTGCCGAGTACGTGCAAAGAAGTCCCGGGGTGGTTTGGTACCACCATGGACCCTCCGACGCTCAAGTTAGTAATAAGATCCGAGCAGAGTAACGGCATAAAAGTGTAAAAAATGGCTTACTTGACCCCTCTGTGATGGGGGTTTATATAGCGGTGGTGGCATGTAGCAGCAGGCGCGAGAATCTCGCCGGCAGTTACGCACCCGACGTCACACCCACGTAAAGAGAGGACCGCCCGTTAATAGGGATCGTGATGGCGTGGAACGTGGGATGTTGCCGGCGGAGAATCTGCGCATGGAGAGATTCGCTGAGCGGCGGTTACGCCGGTGAGTGGTGGAGTTGGTCGGTCGGAGGGACCGAGGAAGACGGCCTCAGCTGGGGAGCTCAGAGGCGAGCACGAGGGCTGAGGAGTCTCGGTCTTGCGGCAGCTCGGGGCGAGCTGAGAGGCCGAGGAGGCTAATTTGCAAAGGGTCTGAGGAGAGCCAGCTTGGGCTTGCAGGCCGGGTACGGGGGTGGTCTGGTCGGCCCCTGTGGGCCCCTTCTTCTGAGTTCTGAGACACGTCATCTGCCACGTGTCCTAATCTTGGAGATCGCCAATATTGAGCATCATCATTAGCCCCCCACTCTTGTCTCGACCAGCTAGTGGGTCGGGTCAAGAGTGGACTGCTGGGCTGTCTGGGGTAAGCTCCCTCCTAAGGTTTCGTCGGGACGTGTCCCCGGGCTGTCAGCTGTCTTTTCTGCCAGCTTATCGGGGCGAGATCTCTGCATTTAGGGAAGGTGCACCTGTTCGGGCGTCCTGCCGCTGAAGTGACGGTCCACGTATCGAGCGCCGGTTGGCCGACGTGACGTGTGCAGATCTGTGGACTGATGGGGTGCACCCCAGTGTGGGTGTGACATATGGAGCGATCGGTCGTCGAGTTGATTTCGATCACTTGCCGAGTGTGCCAAGCATTGCTGAGAAGGAGGCATCTCCATGGCCCCAAAGTCAAGGGGGATTACTCAGACTTGGATAGACCTGATGTCTCTTATTGGGGCTTCGGATCCGCTGCATGTGATGGGCTCAATGGCCTCGTTATGAGGGCTACAAACCCGCAGCGTCTGTTGAGCAGGAGAATGCTTGCTGGGGATGACCGAGTAGGGAAGATGCTCGGTTGATCTTGGCGAGGGTCTTGACCCCTGGCGTTGCGAGTAGGGAAGCTACCGGCCAGGGATAGTCGAGTCTGGAAGGACTTTGATCATTGTCTTTGTTGGGTAGGAAGCTACTTGCCGGGATGCGCCGAGTAGGAAGGGGCTCGGCGGCCTCGCGAAGAGGGCTTCAAATCCTCAGCGTTTGACGGGCAGGAGGACGCCCACTGGGGATGCGCCGAGCAGGAAGGAACTCAGTGGCCTCGCGATGAGGGCTTCAGACTATCGGCGTCTGATGGGCAGGAGGATGCCCGCTGGGATGCGCTGAGCAGGAAGGAACTCGGCGGCCTCACGATGAGGGCTTGAGATTCTCAGCATCTGATGGGCAGGAGGATGCCCGCTGGGGATGCGTCGAGCAAGAAGGAACTCGGCGGCCTCATGATGAGGGCTTGAGATCCTCAGCATCTGATGGGCAAGAGGATGCCCGCTGGGGATGCGCCGAGCAGAAGGAACTCGGCGGCCTTGCGGTAAGGGCTTGAGATCCTCAGCGTCTGATGAGCAGGAGGATGCCCACTGGTGATGCGCCGGGCAGTGAAGCTGCGCAGTTGCCTCTTGGCGAAGGCTTTGATCTCTGGCATCGTGGGGAGGCAACTACCAGCCTGGGATGACCGAGTGGGGTAGCCACTCGGATGCCTCTTACGAGGGCTTCGATCCCTGGCGTCATGGGCAGGGAGCTACCAGCCGGAGATAACCGAACATGGCAGCTGCTCGGTTGCCTCTTGCGAGGGCTTTTGATCCTTCAGGACGGGGACCGAGCAGGGTTGCTGCCCAGTGCCTCTTGGTGAGGACTTTGATCCCTGTCGGTTGTGGTAGGAAGCTACCAGCAGGGGATAGCCGAGCAAGGACCCAACTGCCTCTGGGAGGACTTTGGTTCATGGCGCGGAAAGAGCTATAGGGCTGTAAGAAGCCTACCAAGGACCCTTGACCGGGCAGGGTTATTGACCGGTGCCTCTTGGCGAGCGCTTTTGTCCTGAAGGATAGCCGAGCGAGAGATCCTCGGGCTCGACTGCCTCTAGGAGGGCTTTCGGATCCCTGGCGTTGCGGTAGAGAAGGTACCCGCCAGGGATAGCCGAGCGAGGGATCCTAGGGCTCGACTGCCTCTGGAAGGACTTTCTGATCCCTGGCGTTGCGGTAGGGAAGCTACCCGCCAGGGATAGCCGAGCGAGAGATCCTCAGGCTCGACTGCCTCTGGGAAGACTTTCTGATCTCTGGCGTTGCAGTAGGGAAGCTACCCATCAGGGATAGCCGAGCGAGGGATCCTCGGGCTCGACCGCCTCTGGGAGGGCTTACTGATCCCTGGAGTTGCGGTAGGGAAGCTACCCGCCAGGAATAGCCGAGCGAGGGATCCTCGGTCTCGACTGCCTCTGGGAGGACTTTCTGATCCCCGGCGTTGTGGTAGGGAAGCTACCCGCCAAGGATAGCCGAGCGAGGGATCCTCGGGCTCGACTGCCTCTGGGAGGACTTTCTGATCCCCGGCGTTGCGGTAGGGAAGCTACCCGCCAGGGATAGCCGAGCAGGGTAGCTGCTGGGCTGCTTCTTAGTGAGGGCTTAGATCCTTGGGCAAGGTGGCCCTCGAGCCGCCGTGGCGAGCCCCCTCTGTGCGACCCGTCAAGGGTAGGGGTGTCGGTCTATTCGGCCGGCGAGGACGTTGATGACGGTCGTCGGAGGAGGTTCACCCGCGCCTCCAGTGAGGGGGAGGCGGCGGCTGGTATCTGGATTTTCAGGGTGATCGCTTGTCATGGGGATGGAGATCGGAAGGCCAACTTTGTTTTTTTGTGGAGTTTCGGTTCCCACAGACGGCGCCAACTGATGGAGGTCCTTTTCGGGCCTCCGTCAGATGTTGTCTTTCGTTGATCTTGCAGTGGACTTACTTGATTATCTTCCTTCGCGTGCTGGTCTCAATGGGTTTTTGGAGGAAGAGGTGAAGTGAGGGAGGTGTTGCCGAGTACCTGCAAAGAAGTCCCGGGGTGGTTTGGTACCACCAAGGGCCCTCCGACGCTCAAGTTAGTGATGAGATCCGAGCAGAGTAACGGCATAAAAGTGTAAAAATGGCTTACTTGACCCCTCTGTGATGGGGGTTTATAGCGGTGGCGGCATGCAGCAGCAGGCGCGAGAATCTCGCCGGAAGTTACGCTCCCGACATCACGCCTGCGTAAAGAGCGGATCGCCCGTTAATGGGGATCGTGATGGCGTGGAACGTGGGATGTTGCCGGCGGAGAATCTGCGCATGGCGAGATTTGCGGAGCGGCGATTACGCCTGTGAGTGGTGGAGTTGGTCGGTCGGAGGGACCGAGGAAGACGGCCTTGGCTGGGAAGCTCAGAGGCGAGCACGAGGGCCGAGGAGTCTCGGTCTTGCGGCCGCTCGGGGCGAGCTGAGAGGCCGAGGAGGCCAATTTGCAAGGGGTCTGAGGAGAGCCAGCTTGGGCTTGCAGGCCGGGTACGGGGGTGGTCTGGTCGGCCCCTGTGGGCCCCCTCTTCTGAGTTCCGGGACACGTCATCTGCCATGTGTCCTAATATTGGAGATTGTCAATATTGAGCATCATCATTTCTAAATGTATTTGTTTCCTTTGTTAAAATATTGTCGATGTTATCATTATTTTGTTTAATTAGATTTTGTAAACGTGTGATCAAGTGATGCACATGATCGATCAGTGAACATGCAGAGAACATATGTAAAGTATTGATATGTAAAGTATTGAGAGAGTTATGTATAATTTTTAATTTCAAATTCTTGGATGCATGCATTCTTTCCTTTTGGGAAGGGGGAAATTTTTCGGAGGAGAGACCCCGAACTCAGATTGACGATGGTGGAGGGAGAGAGAGAGTATATGAGTTGGATTTTTTTTTTTAAGTTTTCAAAATGTGACGCGAGTTTTTCTAAGTTTTAGTAACGAATTTTTTATTATATAAATGAGTATGACATGCCTATCACTTAACTTTAAGTTCTATATATTAAAATAAAAATCTCATTATTTTTTTAAAGGTTGTAACTGTCTAATTCACTTAGTTTCTATCTAAGTTATGGATCAAATTTATAAAGTTAGAGCAATATATTAAATATTCATTCTTTTAACATCATAAATAATACAATTATGTTTTTTGTTTCCTTAAAACTATTGGTGGCAAGTTGGATCCGGGTTGATTTCACAAAAGAAATGAGTAATATATTCTAGAAATTGGGCCTTAGTATATGGGCCAAGTTGGAAAGAGGTTTTTTCGGTGATTAAGTTGTGAAGGACCACAGATAATTTAATCCCCACAATGAAAATATGAAAGCTATTTAGTTTAGGGGATTAATGGGCTTTTCCCGCAGGCTCATGCTTGGTGGGTCCTTCTATTTTAAGTATAGCTCACCAAATGGGCAAATGAGCCTGAGCTATAAGCTCTGGCCCATTTACCCCTTTAGTTAATTGTTTCGATGGGCAGAAACAATTCGATAAAATAATTCTGTTCTTATTTCAATACAATTTTGTTGCAGTAAGTGGTACCCAATATGATTTTCCAATCGAATTGATTTGATTTTGTCATCGTTATAAAGATTTTGGTGTTGAATCCTAATTTTCATCATACTCTCCATCGTACTTTGGTGAGGTGATGCGGTATAAAGGAAAATGAGAATAATTGATGCAACTTAAATCATGTGAATTGTAACAAGGAAATCACGGCTTCCACACACACAACAACCGATACATACAGCGATCGAGACTAACTGAGCTCCACAAGCGAACCTGCGCAAGAAACGTGTGTGTGCCGCTACATGCAGTTCATCAAACCACACGGTCCTTGTAAACAGGATAACTTGGGGAGCTATTATGCTAATCAAGGGAGTAAGCCCAAAGAACTTGAGGCCATTTGTTGATCAATCAAAACTCTGCAGTTTTTATTGCCATAAGTCATCCTACCAGAAGAGGAGAGGGACAGTATGTGTGGATCTCTTGTCGCTTGGTAACTCTGGCCTTCGTATGAGATTATTTGTTACTCCATCCGCACTGAAGATAACGGTGTTGATGATCGCGGATGGGGTTCTTGTTGGAATAGAGTACAAGTTCCTTGCCAACATGGTTGTCGGCTGACATTTCGTAAAGTTCAAATCCCTGCAAAAGGATCTTAGGATAGGCCGCGGCTGACAACCTGTTTTGGCCATCAGATGCGCTCAAGATGCTCTAATTTATGTAAAACGTCAGCTTCTTAGCGGTCGACCATGACGGAAAATATAAGCTTTGTTATGTTTCCTCGTCAATTCTAGTTGATGTGAACGTAACTATGACAACGACAACGCTGCCATGCTAGTAATTATTTTATCCCAACCGATCGGCCACAAACTTAAGTGGGGAAAGTCATGACCAAGGTAAGCTAAGTTTGTTCTCTCCTTTAATTCCCTTAAATTTGGGAGGCATGTGTATTGCTTTAAATACCGAATAATAAGGCGTTAAATGGTCTATTTGGGGAAATATTCAGAGCCAACAAGATTCATATAACATGCACGATTTGCTTTCTCCTTGTTATTTATTATTTTTGCCTTTTTACATACAGTGGTCTTATTGCTTATTATGGCTTAAAACAATGAAGAATTATGGAACACAAATTCCTGCTGGAGACCAGGGTGGGTTCATTGGTAAAAGTCAAGCCTCTACCCAAAATTCTTGGTTGGTCTCACACTTGACAATCCCTTAGCAAAATCAGGCTAAATTCTAGCTCTCATCCTCACTATATATATATATATATATATATATATATATATATATATATAAAGTTGAACCACCATTTTTCTTCCAATTTATTTTATCCCATACATTTTTCTATTGAAATTAAAATTAACATGGCTCATTTGATGAGGGAGGATGAATCTGAACGGGCCCAAATCTTGCCCGAATCCGCAGCCCACAAGCGCCCACAAGAAACCTCCAAGGTTTACTCTCTTAAATTTGCTACCAAAAAGGAAATTGCAATATTTGTTAGTTATGATATTGCTTACTTAAATGAAATGGTGTGATTTTACAAAAAAGAAATGATCGCAAAATGCAGCTAGTTTTTTTCGACAGTCAATTTCGAAATAAAGCATTTACATGTGTTACATGAACTACCGTCCACTGCAAATTCTAAAACAAATGATACATTTCCGATTTTTAGTTTACCAAGTATAAATTTTGCAATTTTTTTGTTAATTCTTTTGTCTAGCATTTTGCATGCTACTTTTGTTGCAAAATCTAATTAACAACTCATTTGACTATCTTGGTATATATGTTTATTCTAACATGATTTCTGCTTGTTTGGAGCAATTTGCTGTTTGCAAGTTTTCATCCATGATACTTTGAGATTTTAGGCCCTAGACTTTGTTGACATTGGAAATTGAGGAATTGTTGACATGAGGTTTTCAGAATCATGTACACTTCAACTCCAAAATCATAACCAATCCACCGCCGTTTGGATCCCTTCACCGAAGCACCGGAAGTACCCTTGAAATTACTTCTAAAAAAAAGTAGTAATACTTTTATTTGTTTTGTTTATAGAAGTGATACTATTGAAATAATAAATGCAATTATTTTATTTAAACTTTTATCTAAAAAACATGAGAGAGAATGCAAAACTTAAAGAAGTAATTAACGTAATAAATAAAAACATGAGAGAGAATGCAAAACTTAAAGAAAGAAGTTTAGTTCCGGTACTTCCATGCTATTTCATGGTAAACAAACATGCCCCCAGTTTGGCATCCATTTTAGATTGTAAATAACAAGCCGGAGTTTTAACCTTAAAATTGAAAGATGTGATAACTGGAGTTTTGTGGAGTGATCTGAATTTAACCTTTTTGGTTCTTAACCCTTCATCATTTTGAATTTCTGAAGTTTATATAACCCCAAAGCTAAACAGCAAATCAAAATCAAAGTATTAACTTTTAAGTGGATTTAAGTGGAGGTAGAACCTTGCAGAACAAAGTTTGCAAAATCTACACCCCACATTAGAGAAAAATACTCAGGGCATCCTAATTCCAAAACCAAACACGCCGGAACCTTAAAAAGATAAATTTGGTAATTCAAACTCCAAAACTTGAATAAAACTACCGTTTTGGAATTTAAATAACTACGAAACACCCATTTTGAAGTTTAGATAACTGGAAAAGAAATGTGGATATTAATGACATGGGAGAGAATCTTTCCTTTGGATTGGTAAAAATGTTAAATGCTCCACAACATTTTTTAAAGATCGGTTTCATCCCTCTTGATCTTCATTGTTCAAAGCATGTATGCAACCGCATGATTTTGATACTTTTTGACCGCTGATTTGGTTATGTATTGGTAAACAATTAAATTTACGCCCTCTTGACACAAGTGGAAGAAGTATTAAAATTACATAACTTTTTTTCGTATGCATTCCTAAGAATACATGTCGATCAAGATGAGCTATGCCAATCATGCACTGACATTTTGATCGACTGGAAGAATTTTTTCTCTTATGCCATTCCCCCCCCCCCCCTCTTGCCCCCAAAACCCACCCACCCACGTCGAAATTAATTTTTAAGTAGACATAGGTCGACCTTACAAACAAAGTGGAGTTCCCATGAAAGAATAATTTCAATTATTCTAAGCTCCAAAACCAAACATGGCCCTGAAAGCTAAAGAGTGCATGTGTAGCACCGGGATATTTGAATCACTGAACAGGTTCTGTCAATTTAGTTGTGCAGGTGTGCAGACAGTGATGGGGAAATTATGAACATGCAATGATTAATATGAGAAAACCCTCATGAATGTGAGGCCACAATTGGATCCATAACCTAAGGCCCCACAAGCTTCTCCATGATTTTACATATATAACCCAAGCAACAAATTGGGTTTTCTTCTTTTTCCAAACTCGGTTTCATCATTTTATGTGTCATGAAATATGTTGACAGCTCTAATTATAATTTATTTGCTTTCAGCCAACAAGCCAACATGACAAGCTTTGTGACTCAATGCATGAGAAAGTGATAAGCTCAGAGCTGGCAATGAGGAACATCTCCTCACTCTCACTCCAAGATGGGAGAAGATCTCTTTCCATGCAAGAAAGAGGCGCGCATGCACCAAATCCCACAACTTTCCTGGTGTCAAGAGAGAGACTGAAAACAGCTTTCTAAAGATTATATATATCCCAAGTGATGGAACAAGTTTTGCTTTCAAGACTATTAATTAAGATCCCCCTTCTTTCTTTTTTCTTTGGTTTGACCTCATAAAAATATCATGTACAAGTCTTTATATATGATAGCTATATCGCTTGGTCTCTTTATGTATCCAATTTTCTATAATATGTAGAAATTGATCATCTGTTTGTTATGTTCTGTGTCTTATTTTATGTAATTTAATTTCCAGTTGAAATGCTAAAATGAGCCCTTAACAATGTAGTAAAACACACCAAAGAAATTATATGTTGAATAATTAGATTGGTTGGAATTATATTGAAATTGAGTTTTAATACATATAGTATAAAGAAAGGATTGAAGAAAGTTTGTCGTTCGAAATAAAGAAAAATGACAGCAAGAATCTTTCTTAAGTGAATGTCGAGTTTGTACATAGTGTATTGGATATGGAGTGGGTTATGTGTTATGTGCCCAATTATATGGCCATTCTCATGTATATTTTGCATATGACCGATCTTGCAGTCACTTACCTTTTCACACTAACCGAAGCGGTTGCATATCGAGAACTTCTAAACGACCAATTTATCAGCATGTCAAACTTCGCTTTACAACCCTAGACCCTAACATACACCATCCTAAAATGTCGATAGCCGAGAACCCTGATGTTAATTAATTATATATATTTTTAGTAGGGATTTCCTTGGTTGTTACTTATCAAAAGAAAATTCCAAATAGAACTTTCTGCAGTCCGTCCGTCTGAATAAAATCGTGTGTTCAACAAGATGCGAACCACCACATGATATCTTTACTTTGCTTATGACATTGGTAGATATCGATTATGAAAGTAGGGCGAAGATGATGTTCTATCAGATCGACAATATAAAACCCATAAAGTTCCAAAGGTAAAGATTCATAACAAAGTCTATTAGTTAGTAACTGTTTGAGTTTAATATAATAGTTTACTCCCACATCGGATAAATTAGAAAAGTAGACATACTGTAACACCTATATATAGAGGGTCTCTCTTTATCTTTTAATATAATAATAATAATAAAAGTATATAATTTATCGTGACATGGTATCAGTCAGGTTACATAAATTAGAAACCCTAATTCTAGCCTCCTCTCTCTGAAAAAAACCTAGCCTTCCCCGCCGCCGCCTCCATCACCCGCACCTGCTCCCTCGCCTCGCCCATCAGCGCCTTGATCCATCACCCGCACCCACTGTCTCGCCCTCTGCCTTCGTTCCTTTCACCTCTCCACAATGCAGATGCCTTCTGTCCTCGCTGCCGTCCTGTGCCCTCGCCATACTCCAGTAAACCTCCTTATAACCATGTCGCCCTCTGTCCTCATTCTCCCTCGCCTCCAGCAAAACGCCTCGCCTCCAGATTAGACTCAGAGGTTGGTATAACAGGAGCTGGGGTTAGAGGAATACTTGGTCCGATGGAGGCGTCTCAGATACTGGAGCAGCAGCAGTGTTTAAAGATGGGTTGCAAGCTTGAGTGGGAACAGTCTTGTCCTGTGGAATTTCGGGATATTTTCTGTCAAGCTCAACTCCAATAGTTCTCTCGCTCGGTTAAAATCTCGATTAGTAACCAAAGGATATTCAGAGACCTATGAACAGGATTTTACTGATACCTTCTCCCCCGTCACGAAGCTGGCTTTTGTACGTCTATTGATTTCTTTGACTGCTACCTTCATTGGCCCCTGCATCAGCTTGATATCAAGAATACTTTCTTGCATGGTATTCTTAAGAAGGAGCTTTATATGATGCAGCCGCCTGGTTTTATTGTTCAGGAGGAGTCATCAAAGGTCTGTCGATTGAAAAGATCTTTGTATGAACTCAAACAATATCCGAGGTCCTGGTTTGGACGATTTGCAGAAAGTATTAGAGGTTTTGGGATGAGGAGAAGCAATGGTGATCATACAGTGTTCTATAGACATCAGCACAACCGTCGAATCATTATGGTAGTATACATGGATGACATTGTTATTACATGTGATAATGATGAATGTGTTCGTGATTTTAAGGCATATGTTCAGAAGCAGTCTCAAACTAAAGATCTTGACCGGCTTAAGTACTTCTTAGAAATTAAGGTAGCTCAATCTAAGAAGAGAATCCATCTATCACAAAGTAAATATGCACTGGTAATACTTTCAGAGAATAGAATGTTGGATTGTACACCTCGTCACACACCTCTGGATCCAAATTCCAAGTTGTTACCAGATCAGGGAACGTTACTAGATGATCTAGCCAGATACAGGAGGTTGGTCAGTCAGTTAAATTACCTCACTGTCACTCGACCAGATATCCCATATCCAGTTAGTATTTTAAGTCAGTTTCTGAAATCACCCCCACACAGGCCATTGAGATGCAGTTATTAGGATTCTTCAATATCTGAAGAGTTCTCCAGGAAAAGGATTGTTGTATACTGATGGAGGACACAACAGAATTGTGGGTTTTTCCGATGCTAGCTGGGCAGGGTGCTCAATAACTAGAAGATCCACTACATAGTATTGTGTGTTCGTAGGTGGGAATCTAGTATCTTGGAAGAGTAAGAAGCAACGTGTGGTATCGCGTTTTAGTACAGAGTCCGAGTACCGTACTATGAGATGGTATGGGTCAAATGATTTCTGGAAGAACTAGGTGTAGTTCAACACAACTTGATGATGTTATATTGTGACAATCAGGCTGCTATCTATATTGCTTCAGATCTTGTGTTTCACGAGCGGACCATACATATCGAAATAGATTGTCATGTGGTCCGAAACAAGGTTATTGGAACCGAAGAGGAGTCTCCAGAGATTGAGACAGGACATATGCGCACAGGTCACTAATTAGCCGATATACTCACTAAATCGCTTGCTCGTGATAGAATACAATTTATTTGCAACAAGTTGGGTATGAATAATATATATACTCCTTGAGGAGGAATGTTAGAGTTTGATATAATAGTTTAGTCCCACATGGGATAAATTAGGAAAGTAGACATACTGTAACACCTATATATAGAGGGGCTCTCTATATCTTTTAATATAATAATAAAAGTATTTAATTTATCGTGACAGTAACTGATGATACTCATAAGTAGGGATTTTCCAGATTACGACACGTAGCAGATGACGTGTCGCCCATGTAAGCCCACTAAATTCCTGGGGGCTATGGAACTGGAATATGTATGATACAATGGAGACATTTCTCGGCGCCTCGCCTCCGAGGTAGCACCCGACCTTTTGGAGGCCTCCCGTGAGTACGTTCTCTCTTCCGCCTAACCACCAACCAATAACTCCTCTCCGAGCAATCATAGAATTAAGCTTCCTCAGCGTCCCCGCTCGTCTTCGAGCTAACCTATAACTGAGATTCTTTAGCGCCCCTGTTTGGCCGGAAGCATGGAGTACGAGCGTCCTCGTAACGGCTCCGTGTATCTCGCCACAACGAGATCTCCGCTGCTCCACATCCCGCATCCTATGCCAGCGTATCTCGCTATTAATGAGCGTATCTTACCATCAATGCGGACGTTACGCAGGGATGAAACGGACGGCGAGAATCTCGTATCGGCTCGCCCTCAGGCGACCCCTATATAAACCCCTCCTCCAGACGATTCAGGTAACTCGAACTCAATCCAGTATGCCAATGCTCTGCCTAATTCTCCGGTACTTACTTGATCGTTGGAGGGTCCTATGGTGGTTTCCCACCCGGGACTTCCTTTGCAGGTAGCTCGGCGTCAACAACAATCAATAAGCCATTGAAATCCACACCCAATCTCTACCACAAATCTCAATCGTTCAGCCCCGCTGGCCACAAAATCGACGAAGGATAACATTTGAGGGATATTCTAACCTCCATCAGTTGGTGTTGTCTGTGGGAACACCATTTTCTACCCAAAAAAGTTGATCTTCTGCCTTCAATTTGATGGCCAGCGATCATCGTAACGAAGATCCTAGCACGAGCCATTCCATCCTTCACAATGGAGGCGGGGGCGGTTCCACTCCTCCTCCCAACATCGTCGAAGCCTTATCGGCACAGATCGACCGACCGACGGCGATGGTGGATGCGCTCGCTCGTGTCCAAACTGCCAGCGACGCCTGGCAAACCGCTGCCCAGCTCCCCAGAACGACGGCGTGCACGAGGTGACAGATGGATGCGTTCAGGTTCTTGGCCTCGCTCGGGCCAATCCTGACCCCACGGAACGACGGCGTGCCGATTCCGGCAGCCGCGGCCCCCATACGAGAAATGATTCCATGACTCGTTGGGCGCCGCACAGTCCAATGCCGAGGTCTCAGGACCAATCGAACTATCGTTTCAACGCTCGCCGCGCTCCCTCACCCTCCGAGGCGACGTCGGTCAGGTCACCTGATTCTAGGGAAGACCAACATCAACATAATCATCGAGGCCGTGCCCATGGAGCACGTCGGGGGGGGCGAAGGGTTCACCCCGAAAATCCGAGGAACGTGATAGAGCGAAACGGAAGCCGCTCCATCGCCTAAACCCAAATCAGAGACAACAGGCACTCTGATTACGGAGAGTCTTCGGGATACCAGCAGCGAATCAAGGTCCTCGAGAAGAAGATCGAGGACATGCGGCTCGCCATTTGTTCGTCCGGTGGATCGGTGAGATACTCCACGGATTCTCTCACGAAGTCCTTCATTGAGCAGTTGCTGAGCGAGTGGGTCTCATCCCGGTACAAATAGCCCAAAGTGGCTCTCTTTGATGGGAATTCTGACCTGAAAGTCGACGGGCATGAGCTTTCAAGATAACTCGGATGCGGCTCAGTGCCGAGCCTTCCCCACCACTCTCATCCAGACCAGGCGAGACTGGTTCCATGGCCTGACTTCGCACTCAGTCTCAACATTCGACGAGCCGGCTACTCAATTCC
Source organism: Agapanthus africanus (assembly GCA_030015575.1). Lineage (NCBI taxonomy): Eukaryota > Viridiplantae > Streptophyta > Magnoliopsida > Asparagales > Amaryllidaceae > Agapanthus > Agapanthus africanus. Next base: position 832,330,645 of record JASDDO010000019.1, read on the forward strand.
TCAGCCACTTCGTTGGCAACCGACGACAGAAGAGGTCGGTTGACTACCTATTTACCATCAAGAGTGAGGACAGGAAATTTTTCAAGGGCTATATCACCCGGTTCTACAATGCTCTCCTGAAAGAACCCGAGCATCGAGACGAGACGGTCATCACCGCCTTGAGATCCGTTCTTAAGCATAATGAGTGGCTCCGCTCTTTTGCATTGGCGCAACCTAAGACCATAGCCGAGGTAAAAGTCTGGACCAAACTGGAAATCCAACTTGAGTCTGAGGTGAATGCTAACCTTCCCCGTGGAGACCGGACAGACCGAAAGAAACGGGACCGAGAAGAGAAGAAGAAAGCCGATCGTTTGAAACCCTATTCTCCGAATTTTCATGAGTACACTCCTCTGAACGTCTCTCAGGCTGAGCTGCTAGAGAAAGCAAAGAGCGAGAGATTCTTTAAGCCCCCGCCGATTATACAAACGCTGGGCAATCGACTCCACGGCCCATACTGTGCTTTTCATCAGTGACCGGAGCGGATTAGCTCCTCGATATAGTCGCGCAACTGTTTGCAGTTCTCGGTCGGGTGTCAAAGTATCCGCGAGACAAACGTCAAGCAAATAGGGAGCAAGCAGACCAACCTCCCACCGGAGGTTGACGGTCGGTCAGATCATGGTCATCTCCGTTGGCTCGACTCCGAGCAACGAGGACACCCACCATATCTGACCGGTCATGACCTTAAATGCTCCCCCTTCCAAGAAGTACAAGAAGGTTGCTCCCATCACCTTCACCGACAAGGACCTGTATGGTATATCCATCCCGCACAATAATCTCCTAATGATCACGGCCCGGGTAAATCGATATGAAGTCAGGAGAATTCTCGTTGACTGAAGCTCAGCAGACATCCTATTCTACGACTGCTTCTAGTGTATGGGATTAAACCCGTCCGATCTCCAACCTACATCGCACGTCTTCTCCGGATTTACTAACCACTCCATCGGAGCTCAGGGAATGATCACTCTCCCTTTCAACATTGGGGAGGCCGGAAGAACCCGAAAAATGTCAGTGAGTTTTCTCGTCGCCCGGGTTTCTTCGTCTTATAACATCCTCATGGGTCGCTCTACCTTAAACGTCCTTCAAGCTCAGATCTCGACCTACCAGCTCGCGCTCAAGTTTCCTCTGAGCGATAGGAGGATAAGCCAGGCTTACGGAGATCAACAAATCGCTAGGGTATGTCTCGCCACGACAGTGTCCGAGAACAAAGAAGTTGATCTGACCGTCGGACCGTGTGATCCTCGGGAATCGCTGGATACACGTGATGACAAAATGGCGATTCGAGGTTCCCCAGTAGAAGCCTTGTTTGAATTACCCCTCAAAGAGGGAGACAGCAGCCGAACTATCCAGATCGTCTCCCTCTTGACGGGAAACTCGGGACAATCTTATCCAGTTCCTCCGAGACAACTCTGACATGTTTGCTTGGACTCCTGCGGACATGTCGGGGATCGACCCTAAGGTGATCTCCTACAAGCTCGGAGTTGACTCAAAAGCTCGGCCGGCCCGACAAAAGAAAAGAAGCTTTGGCCTGTCAAACAGAAGGCGATTGAGGAGGAAGTGGATCGACTACTCGAGACGGACTTCATCAGAAACCTGGACTATTCGGCTTGGCTAGACAACGTAGTCATGGTCATGAAGGCGAATGGGAAGTGGCACATATGCGTCGACTTTACCGATCTGAACAAAGCCTGCCCGAAAGACAACTATCTGCTCCCTCTGATAGATCACCTGGTGGATAGCTCGGCCGGTCATGAGCCGCTGAGTTTCATGGATGCCTTCTCCGGTTATAATCAAATCCGGATGGACCCGGCCGGCGAAGAGCTCACCGCTTTCACCACTGATCGAGAGGTCTACTGCTACACGGTAATGCCCTTTGGCCTCAAAAATACTGGGGCAACTTATCAATGGCTGGTCAATAAGCTGTTCAAGTCACAGATAGGGCAAAATATGGAAGTCTACGTCGATGACATGCTTGTGAAATTCACCCAGTCAGTCGGGCATACCACAGACCTTGGCAAGACCTTTGAGGTCCTGCAAAAGTATAAAATGAAGCTGAATTCAGCCAACTGTGCTTTCGGCGTCACGGACGGGAAGTTCCTCGGGTTCATGGTTACCCACCGAGGAATCGAGGCAAACCCGGAGAAAATCAAAGCCATCATTAACATGACAACGCCCAAGAGAAATATAGAAATCATGCGACTTACAGGCAGGGTGGCCGCTCTAAGTCGATTCATGTCCAGATCCGGAGAAAAGTTCCCGCCCTTCTTCAGAGCCTTAAGGAAAATCCCAAGGTTCGAGTGGTCCAAAGAGTGTCAAGTCGTCTTTGAGCAGCTCAAGGCTCATCTGTCGACGCCACCGCTTCTTACCCAACCAGCCGAAAGAGACGAGCTACTCCTGTACTTGGCCGTCTCCGGGAAAGCAGCTAGCTCCATACTCATCAAAGAATCCGAGGAGATATGGAGGCTGGTTTACTACATCAGCTACGTTTTCAAAGATGTGGAGACAAGGTACCTGGCCATCAAAAAGATAGTCCTGGCGCTCGTCTTCGCCTTCAGGAAACTTCGGCACTGTTTCCAAGCTCATACAATCATCGTTCTCACCGACCGACCCCTCGGTTCTCCCGAGTCGTCAGGCCGTTTGGAGAAGTGGAGATGGGAGTTATCGCAATTTGACATCCGATATGGACCAAGACAAGCTATTAAAGCCCAAGCCCTAGCCGATTTCATAGTCGGATGCACCATTCCTAACAGAGAAGAAACACCGACATGAGATCCCAACCTACGACACTCGGTCAAAGAAAAGCTCGGTCCGATTCCAGACGGGCTACTTTATGTGGACGGTTTCTCCACAGAGGAAGGAAGTGGGGCTGGGATGGTCATCCGCGGCCTCAATGAAGCTGAGATGGAATATTCTCTGCGGTTCAACTTCAAGGCCTTGAACAACACCGTAGAGTATGAAGCCTTATTGGCTGGCCTACGAATCGCTTCGGGGGTGGGGCTAAAGAAAATCAGAATCCGTAGTGATTCCGCGTTGGTCGTCGGCCAAGTGATCGGACGATTCGAAACCCGAGAACCCCTTATGATGAAATATCTCGCCGAGGTAAAAAGACTACGGAAAAATTTCGACGAAATCCAAGTGGAGCAGGTTCCCCGGAGTATGAACGTCGAAGCCGACGCCTTGAGCAAGCTCACATCCTCCTATTCGGCCAATCATAAGAGGAACATCCTCTTCAAATTCTTGTCCCGACCCAGCATCAAAGACACAGAAGTGATACACAGATTTTACACCGCTCAGGGGAGTATCCCGGATTGGAGAAAGCTCATGGTGGAATTCCTCAAGGACGGAACACTTCCCGAGGACCGAATGGAAGCGCGCAGGCTCCGCATGAAAGCTCGTCACTTCGTATGGAGCAAAGGTAACTTGTATAAAAAATCATACACCCAGCCTCTACTCAGATGCATCAATTCCGACGAAACTGAGTACGTTCTCCAAGAGATACATGAAAGGATCAGAGGCGCAAATCAAGGGGCCCGCAATCTGATTCAAAAGACATTGCTACAGGGCTATTATCGGCCGACTATCCACAACGATGTAGAAAAGCTCGTACGATAGTGCAAGGCGTGTCAACTCTTCGGCAGCATTCCTCGGTTACCAGCCACAGAGCTAACGCCGCTGAGCTCCCCTTGGCCATTCACTCAGTGGGGAATGGGCATGGTTGGTCAACTCCCTATAGGTACATGGGGCACAAATATATCCTTGTCGCCATGGACTACTTTACAAAATGGGTCGAAACCATGTCGATTAGAAAACTGGATGCCGCTTCCACAGTGAAGTTCCTGCAGAACAACGTAATTGCATGATTTGAATTCCGAGGTGCATCATCACCGACCACGGAACCAACTTCAAAAATGACAAAGTCAGAAAATTCTGCAGCGACTACAACATACCGATGAAGTTCTCCGCCGTCATTCATCCCCGGTGCAACGGTCAAGACGAGGTAGCAAATTGAGGTGTCATCCGGGGCCTCAGAGCCCACCTGGAAGAATGGCAAGGCGGATGGGTCGTAGAACTGTCCCGGGTACTGTGGACATTGTGTACGTCGAAGAAGACACCTACGGGGGAAACCCTGTTCAGTCTCTGTTATGGCACCGAGGCAATAGTCCCCACAGAAATCGGTCTACATGGTTATTGAGTCGAACACTTCGACGACGAAGCAATGTCTTAGCCCTTCGAAGCAACCTGGACATCCTGCTGGAGAAGAGAGACCGGGCACAAATAAGGATGTCCGCATATCAGCAGTAGACCGTTCGGTATTACAATGCTCAGATCAAACACCGAGCGTTCAAATTAGGAGACTTAGTCCTCTGACGCAACGAATTCGAAGACCAAGGGAAGCTGCACAAGTTCTTCCCAAAGTAGCACAGCCCGTTCCTCGTGACCGAGGTATTGTCCGGAGGAGCATACCGCCTCCAAGATTCTTTGGGACGTGACCTTCCACGGCCGTATAATGTCGAAAAGTTTAAATTGTATTGCTAAAACTTATACTCCCTTTAATAATAAAAATTCTTGCTTCTCTGCAATCCAGACCGTTTCTCTCGATTCTAAACCTAAACGCCGCGTAAGGCCGGCGGGCAGCCTCCTGCCTGTCGTGCCCATTCAGAACGAGTAGTTTCTTACTCGACCTAACTGAGGGTCTGAAGCTTTCTCTCGAGCCTACAGGCTATCTCCAGCTCGGCTCGGAGGCAAGCGAAGTATCCCAGGCCAGCCTTTTACTCAAGTGAATAAAACGCAGGTGCGCCTGTAAGTAGCCGACCTAAGTCGCGCTTCGCCCAACTTACCTCGTCTCCGAGGTGAAGGATTAGAGGAGGGGCAGGATTGGAGGAGGGATACTGATCTACCTACACTTGGAAAAATAAAAATGAATTTTTTTCGATGTTCTGACATTTTCTGAGCAAAGAAAAATTATTAATAAGAGGTATTCTCGGCTCCTCAGCCTTACAAAAGTTCCCGTGGGCTCGCAAAAAAAAACACTTCTTAACTATTACAGTAAAGAAGGAAGAAGGTCTTGAAACCATTGATCGCGGTACTCAAATTAGAAATCCGACAGCCGAGCCCAGGCAGCATCCCATCGCTCGCTCTGCCTATGTCTGTGGACCCGAGCAGCTATGGTTCCATCAAGGCCTCCCGCCGTCGCGCATGAAGCTATGATCGATCTCTGTTGGAAATATCGGCGCGGGATATCTATCGAGCGATCTTGTCTGCTCTTCGACATCAAGCCTAACTCATGGGCTGTACCCATCTTGTCAACGACCTCCTCCAGTGTTTGTTGGGACAACGCCCTGAAAAAGCCGGGGGAAGATCTCCAGATCGCGTAGACTAGTACCTGTAGGAGAGACGATCGGCGTGGGAGTAATCATCTATAATGATGTCCAGCCGATCAATCACAGCCTCATACGTCACCTCGGAACTGTCATAGTCATAGTAGTAGACGTTGTCGCGGGATACGATATCTCAGATATTGTACGTGTTGCCGGCCATCGGAAAACGATTGACTATGAAGGTCAGAGAAAGGAAAAAATACAGGAGGTGGAGACAACTAAAAGCAAATCGATAGGAGCTCCTACGAAGAGACCAAGACTCCTCTATTTATAGCCTCAGCGAAAATTCCCCTATGGTCAAGATTCTCTCCCGCTAAGGTGTGAATTACGGAGTATCGCATCCGTCGGGTAAGGCGTCGTCACGTGGCTTCCGGCCATCGGCTGCCTCCCTTTCATGAGGATTCAGGCAGATTGAACGACGCCATCAGGAGATACACGCGGATCCCACAATCCGTCAGGCGATACACGCAGATCTCAAGATACCTGCCATGCGTCACGTGGTACTGATTGGAAAGGTTTTCACCCTAATTTATAAAGTCGTATTCCGCAATCAAGACGGGTTCGCTTGGTAGCTAACCGGTTGAGTACGGATCGATCCACGGAGAGATGAGAGTCTTTTTTATGTTTTAACGAGTTAAGTCAAGTTTGTCCGATACTAACTATGTGTTATGATATGTGTGTTAATAGAAATTTGTTAGGGTTAGAATTAGGTTAGTTAGGAGTTCGCTCACTTCTTTCATTTGCTTCTCTTAATATTGATGTTACGGTAATCAGCAACAATGAGGATTAGCACGACTAGGAAGGATACTTACGAGTATAAGCTAGGCTTTCCAACGCTTAGTTCATTCCCTTTGGTCCTTGTCCGTCCATTCTTGGCTCTTAGCCATAACCTCCGGTCAAGGCATCCACAATCCGCTTCCTACGGGCACCCTATCCTCAATAGTAGTGGTAACATCCTACTGAGACCGGTTGTGGTTGGATTGACCGGAGGTTATGGTTAAAAGCCAAGACCGGATGGACAAGGACCAAAAGGAATGAACTAAGCGTTGGAAAGCCTAGCTTATACTCGCAAGTATCCTTCCTAGTCGTGCTAATCCCCGTTATTGCCAATTACCATAACATCAATATCAAGAGAGGCAAATAAAAGAAGTGAGCAAATTCCTAACTCAAACTAACCTAATTCTAACCCTAACAAGTTTCTATTAACATACATATCAAAACAGATAGTTAGTATCGAACAAACTTGGACAAACCTGACTTAACTCGTTAAAACATAAAGAAAAAGGCTCTCATCTCTCCGTGGATCGACCCGTACTCAACCGGTTAGCTACCAAACGAAGCCGTCTTGATTGAGGAATAGGAATTTAAAAACTGGGGTGAAAACCCCTTCCAATCAAATGGCGTCGTTGCCGGGGAGACGGTGGTTTATTTCTTTTTGTAGTTTCGAGTTAATTTGTGAATAAAAAAACAAAACCATAAAAACTATCTTGTTATTCTTTGATTCTTTTTGTGCGAGTATGCAGTATAGGGAGAAGAGCAAGTTCAGTGCCAAAGTCGTGGGAAGATAGACCTATATCTCGCGGTTACACTGCGGCGGATCAAGACGAAGCCGCGGCTAACCGTACCAAAATCTGGAGCAAATTCAATGACCAAATCAAGAACCAGAGGTTAAGAATCAGAAGAGAAGATCAATTGTAGTGCACAGAAGAAATTTAGAGGTTTAGGTCTCCAACTCCACCGCGACCGCAGATCCGCGGTCAAAGTATTTCTTCAGAGCCTAAATTTTTTCGTGAGTACTTCTTCCAGAAACCCCCTCTTAACTCCACCGAATTGCTTTTTCTGCAGTATTCTTTATGCAAACTCTCCCCTCCTTTCCAATAAATTGTTTTTGTACAGAATTCATTGCGCTGCCGCCAAATAAAATTTTTGCAAATGTTTTAGATTTTGTTATTGTTTTGCATAAATAACACCAATTCAGATTGGATGAGGATTTTATCACCCTTCTTAAGACACCAAAAATTACAAAAAGTATACGCATTACCATTGAGCTTAATTAAAAAATATCTAGACTCAACCAATTGACAACTTGTCGTGCTCAATAGGATAGAGGAAGGTTGTGGGTATTCGGTCGTTTATCTAAACTTGATTTTGTGGTGTCTATGCTAGACAAGTGAGGAGATAATTTTAAAAGACCCGTCTCACGGTGATTCGTGAGCGGAACCCTCCTTACCTTACTTATGCTTATCTGGCCACAATTGGCAGTGAAGAGGTCATTCGAGCGTTATCTCACAACTTGTCACTTTGGAACAGTTAGGAGCAGTCTAGTTGGACTTTAAGGACCATACATTTAGATGTGATTGTGCATATTGTGACCGTGATTGTTTAAAGTTGTATCCTTAATTCCGTATATATTTTCAAAACTCTATAAAAAAAATAAAAAAATATATTAAAAAAAACCCCAAAAACTTTCATAAAAACTTGCTATTTGTCGCTAAATTTCCATTTCACCTACATTTCTCATAATCGTTTTCTTACCCTCATATTCTACCAACACGTTTTGACAACACTAAACGTGTTTAATGTATGTCCGCTTGGACTCGAGACACTAGTGCTCGATTAGTCCGCGTTACGTTAGTCCCTACCGACTACGCGATCGATTCCGAAATCGATTCATCTTCCCCTACGCACACCTTATATTTATTAATCAACATCGAGATTGACCGAGATTTTGTTCACACGTCTTCACTTTCTTTATCTCGTATATCTTCTCATGAAATATCGGGACCTCCAACTTTTCTCGACCAAACCAATCCTGCATTTTCCAACATGATTCCACCACCTTTTGGTGCGAATAATCCACCTCCTCCGGCAATGATTCCACATTCTCTTGGTCCGACTAATCTAGCACCTCCCGTAGGAGCACCGCCACGCATCGCATTACAAGACCGATACTATCCTATCCGTACAGCTCTTCCCGCATGCCTTTCTGTACCACTAGCCAATGAGGATAATTTTGAGATTAAGCCCTATTTTCTTAACATTCTGCCAAAATTTCATGGGCTTAATTCTGATGACCCGTATGTCTTCATCAACAAATTTCAACAAGTTTTCCAGATGATGAAAACGACTTGGCTTTCTGATAATGCGATCTGCTTAAGGATGATCCCTTTCATCCTCTGCGATTTAGCGGAAAAATGGCTTTATTCCATCGCATCTCATTCTATATCCAGTTGGGATGAGTTTGTAAAAGCCTTTTAAAAGAAGTTTTACCCAAATCATAAGACTGCACGCATCAAAACTGAAATCAATCAATTCACTCAGCTTCCTAATGAACCATTTTGGAAGTGTTTTGAACGGTACAAGGATCTTCTTGTGCAGTTTCCTCATCATGGTTTCGAAAAGTGGCAACTTTTCCGCACTTTAGATTAGGGACTGCTTCTAGAAACTAGACAGTTACAGGTAACCATTTGTCAAGACCACTTCCTATCTAAATTCGACGTGAAAGCCTGGCCATTCTTGGAAGATCCCGCTGAGCAAACTCTGCAATGGGAAAGCACCCGACCGACCTCTTCATCTTCTACATCTTCTTTCGGTCAACCTAGGGCGGGAGTTCACCATCTGGACATCTCAATTGCGATGAAAGCCGAACTGGCCTCAATCATGCGGAAACTCGAAGCGATTGAGAGCAAATTTTCATCCCCTGCCCCTAATCCTGTTGCTCCCCTCCGTACCATTTGTGCTTGTTGTTCAGATCCGTCACAATTGACGGAAGAGTGTCCTTATAATCCACCATCTCAAAGACAAGATCAGGTTAATACTGCATTTCAGTAAAGACCAATGAACGATCCATACTCTTCCACATATAATCCCGGTTGGAGGAATCATCCTAATTTTGCCTGGAACCAGAGTCAAAACTAAAACCAGTTCCAAGGCCAAAATAACTTTCAGAGGGCCCCTCTACAACAACAACCACAACAACAATAATTTCAGCAACCTTTCCAATCTCAACCTTTTCAAAACCCGATGAACCATGCTGCTCCACACAACAATTCATTCCCTCCGAACAATAACTTTGCTGCGTCCGGTACTGATAAGGTTTCCGCTCTCGAACGAAGTATGGAGCTTTTGTTAAGCTATCCACACAATCCACCACAAAGATCCAATCTTCGATCCAAACGCTTGTGCAACACACAGCTGCTCATGGAATGAGCATAAAATCCATCGAGCCACAGATTGCACAACTAAATGTTGTGATGAGCGAGAGGGAGAAAGGAAAGCTCCTATCTCAATCTTTACCAAATCCTAGTCACCCACAAAATGCGCATGTTGTTTTTAACCAACAGAACCATAATATGAGTGTTGTTACTACGTTGAGATCAGGGAGACTGCTGAACAACTACATTGACGCCCCAATTGCTGATGATGACACCCCGACTGCTTCTTCCATCCCACTTTCTTCTTCTTCTGAACCCGTTCTCCATAATTCACCAGGTTCTTCTCACAAACCTGCTGATTTGAACGGACCTACGTCTCACTCAACTCAAACTCTAGTTTTGGGTTCCGTTCCGTCTCCACAATTTTCCACACGGGTATTGGACTCAACCAATTTAAACAAAGCTCCTTTTCCAAACCTGTTAAGACCCAATAAGCCCAGTCCACAGATGGAGAAGGTTGTGGAGCTGTTCAAACAAGTTAACATCAACATCTCTCTTTTAGATGTGATCCAGCAAGTTCCTTCATACGCGAGAATCCTTAAGGACTTGTGCACTAAAATGAGGAGATCTCAGGTACCGAAGAAGGTTTTCTTGACTAGCAATGTGAGCGATGTTCTTACCCTTGATTTGCCGGAAAAAAGGAAAGACCATATCAATCGCACTCTTCTAGACTTCGGTGCCAGTGTTAACTTACTTCTATATCCAGTTTACGAGCAACTCGGTATAAGGGAACTGAAACCCACACACTGTACGCTGCAAATGGCCGACTGATCCATCACCCATCCTAAGGATGAGTTAGAGAATGGGTTGATTAAAGTCGGGGACTTTATATTCCCCATGGACTTCATAGTCTTAGACATACAGCCTGTGGCTAACCCCCGGAATCAAATTCCGGTGATCCTCGGTCGTCCATTTCTGGCCACCTCAAATACTACAATCAATTGTCGCAATGGTTCTATGAACTTATTATTTGGAAAAATAACAATTGAGTTCAACATTTTTAGGTTGGGAAATAAGCCCTCCGACCCGAGTGCTCATATTCTGGATATCTGTTCCATCCAAGAAATCGATCCGGAATCTTGCAAGTTTGAGAAATTTCTTGTCGACCTTGATTACCTCGATACCACTAGTGCGTATCTTTTCAATCTGATTGCTTCCGGGACAGAGAGAAAATACGACTGTTTCACTTTTTCGGATACTCCTGACATGTCACCACCCGAGTTGGAATCCTTCGAATTTGCAGATGAGTTAATTGAACCATTCGACTCTGTTGCTTACACTCACTTTGAGCCCCTCTTGGAATCCTTTGAGTTTGAGACACGTTCTCCGATCTTACTTTCATTTGTTTCTTCACTGACGCTCGAACTTAAGTCTCTGCCATCTCACCTTAAGTATGCTTACTTAGGTGAAAACGAGACTCTCCCGGTGATCATTTTGACTTCTCTAGTTTTAGAGCAAGAGAAAGCCCTGCTTTTGGTCTTACGATCAAATCGGCAAGGTTTTAGCTGGACTATGGCGGACATCAAGAGGATTAGTCCCCTGATCGTTGAACATCATATTCACATAATGAATGATACCAAGCCAGCTAGGGATCCATAGATACGATTAAATCCAGTCATGAAGGAGGCTGTGAAAAAAGAAATCGTCAAATGTCTGAACAATGGTATCATTTACCCGATATCCAACAGTCAATGGGTCAGTTCGATACACGTTGTCCCTAAGAAGTCGGGTATTACAGTCATTACCAACAAGGCGAACGAGTTAATCCCCAGTCGCATCCAAACCGGATGGCGAGTATGCATTGATTATCGAAAACTCAACGCCGCAACGCGGAAGGATCACTTCCTGCTTCCATTCATTGACCAAATGCTCGAAAGATTAGCTGGACACGAATTCTACTATTTTAAGGACGGTTACTCAGGTTATAACCAGATTCCCATCGCCGAAAAAGATCAGGACAAAACCACTTTCACTTGTCCTTTCGGCATGTTCGCATATCATCGCATGCCTTTTGGGTTATGCAATGCTCCCGCTACATTTCAGCGGTGTATGATGGGAATATTCTCCGACATGGTCGAGAAGTTTCTGGAGATATTCATAAACGATTTCTCCATCTTTGGAGATTCCTTTGATGAGTGTTCACAACACCTTGACGATGTCCTTACCCGATATAAGAAAAAGAACTTAACTTTAAACTGGAAGAAATGTCACTTTATGGTTTATGAAGGTATGTCTTAGGACATATTATTTCACAAAGTGGTATCGAAGTCGATAAGGCTAAAATCAACGTCATTTCAATTCTGTCTGCTCCCAACTGCGTCAAAGACATCCGTTCCTTTCTTGGCCATGCCGGTTTTTATAGACGGTTCATCAAGGATTTTAGCAAGTTTGCTAGACCCTTGACTCTTTTACCGGACAAGGACATGACATTCCATTTCAACTCGGAATGTTTTGCCGCCTTCAACTCACTGAAATAGTCACTCACTACTGCTCCTGTCTTGTCATCCCCCGACTAGAACCACCCGTTCGAAATTATGTGTGATACTTCCGACTTTACCATCGGTGCTGTTTTAGGATAGTATCGATAAGAAACTGCACGTAATTTATTATGCGAGTCGTACCCTGAATGATGCCCAATTGAATTATACGACAACTGAGAAGAAATTCTTAGCTGTTGTATTTGCTTTAGAGAAATTCAGGCCATACCTTATCGGCTGCCCAGTCGTCTGTTACACAGACCATTCAGCTCTGAAGTATCTTTTCGCTAAAAATAATTCCAAGTCTCGGTTAATACATTGGATCCTCTTACTCTAAGAATTCGATCTTGTCATCAAGAACAAAAGTGGATGTGAAAATGTTGTCGCCAACCATCTTTCTCGACTCCCTTCTGCTCCATCGCCTGTCGTGCCAATCAAGTATTCGTTCCCTGATGAACAACTCTTGACAATATCATGCGATCCTTAGTTTGCGGATATTGTAAATTACCTTGCTACTGGACTTGTACCAAACGAATGGTCAAGTCAGGACAAACAACATTTTCTTTTCCAAGTAGCACTTTTACTGGGAAGAACCCTACATGTTCAAGTATTGTCCTGATCAGATCGTTCGTCTGTGCGTGCCCAACATTGAATTTCAGAGTGTTCTATTTTTCTGCCACGATCAAGCATGTGGCGGTCATTTCGGCTCCAGGAAGACTGCGGAAAAGATTTTGCAATGCGGCTTTTACCGGCCAACATTTTTCAGGGATTCAAATGAATATTGCAAGACTTGCTCTAAATACCAACACATTGGCCGAATTTCGGGAAGAAATCAAATGCCGCTCCAACCAATCTTAGTTGTTGAGATTTTCGACGTCTGGAGAATTTGACTTCATGGGCCCGTTCCCTAACTCGTGTGGAAACCTGTACATTCTATTTGCGGTTGATTATGTCTCAAAATGGGTCGAGGTCGTCCCAAGCCGAACTAATGACAACAAGGTTGTCGTTAAGTTTCTAAAAGAAAACACCTTCTCTCGGTTTGGGCACCCTCGAGCTATTATCGGTGATAACTGATCGCACTTCTGCAATCGGTCTTTCGAGATTGTAATGCGAAAGTATGAAATCAACCACAAGCACTCCACGCCCTATCATTCCCAAACGTGCGGGCAAGCCGAAGTCTCCAATCGGCAAATCAAGTAGATTCTAGAGAAGACGGTTTCCACAAACCGTAAGGATTGGTCTTCAAAATTGACTGATACCCTTTGAGCATTTCGAACTGCATATAAGACCGATCTTGGCATGTCTCCGTATCAGCTTGTCTTTGATAAGGCTCGCCATCTCCCGGTCGAGATCGAGCACAGAGCTATTTGGGCAATCAAGGAACTTAGCACAGATCTTTCTCAAGCTAATAGCTTTAGGAAGTTACAGATAAACGAATTGAACGAGTTTCGGGATGAAGCGTACGCTAACGCGGTTATCGTAAAAAACAGGACAAAAGTGTTTCATGATAAACACCTTGTGCGCAAAACGTTCACGCCAGGACAACAAGCCCTTTACGATACCCGATTGCATTTTCATCCAGGTAAGTTGAGATTTCGTTGGACGGGATCTTTCTTTATGCGGTGTGTATACTCGCACGGTACGGTGGATTTGGAGAATCCAAATGACGGTTTACTATTCAAAATGAACGGACACAGATTGAAACCGTTATTTACCACAGAACCATCGGAGGAGTTCCTGATGTTGCAGGAGCCAGTTTACCTTACCTAATCTTACTCCGTTTATCACCAAACTTCGATTATCCGCCATATAACAGTGGAAACGCTGTTTCAAATAAGTTTGGAGGTATGTATATACTATCTTGTATATATATATGGATATTCTTGTCCGATGTGTATCCATTTTTTGTTCTTCTGACGAGCATCCTTGTCTGGTAAATACTCGGTTTTGTGTATCGGGATATTTCTTGCCTGGCAAAATTCCCATTTGTAAAAAAAGGGTTCTTTTTGTGAATATTCAAAAGGAAATAAGAAAAGGAAATTTTTTTAGAACAATACCAAATTTGGAGGGGTTTTAATGCAAAAGAGGTAACTTTTTTTACCACCTTTTGACTAACCCCTTTTAAAACACATATGCTCTTCTTTTTTTCCAACGCGAGACTCCTTCCCCAACTCACCAAACCTTAGCTGCCATAAAAAATTCCACCAGCGATCTGCCTAAAAGACCGTGCATCCGCCGCCGTCTTGCCTCTTCACGCTCTGAAATTTTCAGGAGAGGTTTGCATTCTCTATCTCTACTCTTCAGAACCGTTAATTCTGTAATTTATTTTCTATGGCTCCAAAATTTCAACCCGAGAGAGATTTTTTATCCATCTTGACTCGTGACTTTTACGGTAGTTATTTTGGCGATGAAATCCGGAAATGTGGGTGTAATTACTTATTGTACAACCATCCAAACGTATTCGCACTTCCGGATCTCGTTGAACACTTCTATGAGAGTATGGAGGATTGGTGTTTAGTAAGTTATGCGTATATACGCTTGTTTTGGGGGATCGGGAAATTGTTATAGATCAGGACATGTTTCATGAAGTAATTTTGATCCCCGCATTCCTGCTCATGACCAACCTATCCAATTTGAAGATTACATGTCGTTGATGGGTGAAAATTGTGCCGGGAAGCCAAGCAAATAAATTCCTGAAAGTACGCTGTATGCGAACGTGTTGACTGTATGTCGTTGGGCACAAAATAATATGTTTGGTAGTTTGCATAACACTACCTTTTTTACTCCATCTCTACAAATTGTGCATACACTAATGTTAGATAATCCAAGTTATGACATGCGCACAGTGTTGTTACACTCGATTGGCGCCGGCAAATAGGCAGCCAATTATTCGTGCCAGATATTAGTGATACAATTATGTCGCTATTTTCTTTCTGTGAAAAAATTCGATGCTTATATGCAGATGGGGGTTCCCATTCGACATTTAGTAGAGGGTGCATCCACTTCATACATTAGGCTTCACGAGTTATGGTCGCGTACCGAGCCGATCGAGAATGTGATGGCGGAGATCCCTAACTCGAGTTCCATAGCAAGTGATGGGGAAATGAACCGCCGCCAAGCAAGCACGCTCGCTGCGGTGCACTAGTAGGGGGTCGAGAAAGTGTTAGGGATGATGACGGGTTTTGATCAGCATATTACGAGTCTGGAGTATGGGATGTCTACCCAGTTAGCACGTGGTGACAGGGCAAGGTCTAGAGGTCGTGGTGCTGACACCAGTGGGGCAGGCATGAGTGGTGCTGGCACGAATGGTACTGCATCTGGTTCTAGAAAATGTAATAGGCAGCAGTGAGGGCACTGCCGCGAGTAAGTTTAGGAGTGGGTTTGTTGTAAATAGTTATCCATGCATTCTGCATTTGCACGTTTATTTTTTGCTTGTAAATATTTTTCTTTTGTTTGCATGTTTAAATTCCGCATCGCATCATATTTATATTTCTGCATTGCATTGTTTTTTTCAAAAAAAAACCCATAAAAATTTGAAACCTTCTTTTCCAAAAAAAAAACCATACAAACAAAGTTGTCTATTTAGACTCGAGTTCGACATGATGGTTGACTAGTTAAAAATAACTAAATTCTAAGCTTATGAATTGAAAACCCTAAAAATAACCCTTCTTAAAACATAACCGTAGTAAATATGCGTCCTTACAGTTTGTTTAGAAGTAAGTAAATTTGAGTTCAGTTTTTGAGTTAAGTTGAAATGAAGGGAAAGTATTAAAAGCTTTATTGAAGGATAAGTCTAAAAAATAGTTTCTATTCTTAAGTTCAAATTCAGAAAGTATATACCCTACAAACTGCACTTACACACATCTTGAAATTTGGGATAGTAGAGAATACCTAAAAATACTATTGCCTGAAAGCCCAGTATGAAAGAAAAAATGGTATTTGAAGTTAACCACCAAAAGAGCGTCGCTAAATAGTATATCCGGTCTCAGAAAAAAAAATTATGTATATTATAAGACCTGAAAACTGCTATTTATGCTTTAATAAGCTCACGCACTCGGTAGTTGGCTGATTAGTGCCTCAGGAAGCAGTAGTAGTCGCATAAAAGGTGTGTGAGCAAATCCGTCCATCATTAATAAAAAGAAGTAGTATTAGGTATTAGGGTAAGGATACTATAGTTTGAATATAATTCCTAACTGTAGGGGTGAATTTACACACACGTATGGGTATATGATCGATATTTGGATAAGAGATAGGAATGAAGAATAAGTATTATATCTTCCTTAAAGATGATAAAAATTCCGGATTGGAGACTACACTTTAGAGGGAAAACTCAAGAAAAACTGAGATCATTATAAACTGACAAAACATATAAGATCTTAAGTTAAATGAATAGGAGGTGTGAAGAATAAGGGATGAATATTTCTAATTTAGGATGATAGAGTTTCTAACTAGGACGCTAAATTGTAGAATTAAACTCGACGGCTAACTTGATAGGATTTTGTGGGTAGCATCCGCTGAAAACCTTCAGAAAACAAAACTCCTCCTTTAGGGCAACATAGGGGTTTAACGGCTTGTTGCACACGCTAAGTGCAACCGTGACGCTTACGAAAATGAACTTAGGACTTTTTGAAAATAAAATTGTTTGCTCGGGGCGAACAAAAGATAAGTTTAGGGGTATTTGTTCATATCAGAATTTTGCACTTTTATACCATTCATTCTTGATCGCATTGCATATAGGTAGATACTTTTAATCCGTATTTGCTACATAATTACATGTTACAGGTTCTCATTCCAAAGCAATATAAATCACGCACAGTTATGACAAATTCAGGACAACTGCCGACAAACAAAAAAAATACGAGTTCCGCTCATCCACATCAGTCAAGTACCGCTTACCAGTACAGGAGACAAGATCAAGCGATGGTAATTCGTGTCTCGGACAAACACAAAACACGAGGGTAGCCGTACAAGGATCAAGAAGGCAACGCAGAGCTCGAAGAAGGTCAAGGCAATTAGTCCAATCATTTTTATTTTGGGATTGTTGAAAATCTGGAAGTATTTTGGAATGATTCTGCAAATATAAGTATACCAAACAGAAGAATAAAGCAGCACAAGAAAGCACAAGAAAAATGATGATCTAATTCCCAAAAGAGACCGCGAAAACGCGAAATATTGGGCATTTAGGCGGCGGATCCACTGCCCTACCGTGGTATCTCGCGACGAATTATTATGGGTGTTTTGGTCATTATACATGGGTTCAGAAAATGACCCTAGGGCTTCACTTCACTGCCTATAAATATTCAGACCAAAGGTAAATAAGGATGTATATTTTCTCCTAGTTTTAGTTATAATTTAGTGTAAACTTCTTTTTCTTAATTTTTCCTCCATTAAAAATTGTATGAGAACTTTTTGAGTGAATGATAAATGAAGTTGCGAGTTTTTATGTACATATCTTGCTTCAATTGTTAACTAGTTTTACTTACTTTTATTTTACTTAGTAGTATAAATTGTTATTTATTGGTTTTCATTTCTTCTTTTTCTATTTTGTTTATCATTGCAACCATGATACTCAAGTGTGATTCTTGCTTAGGTGAGATCCCAAGTAATTAGTTGTTGTCTTCTATCTCATTTCTTTCTATCTTCTCTACTTGTTTTATTTTTATTTTTATTTTTTTATAATAAATGAGTAGTTTTCTCACTTGTTAGGGTAGAATAAGGAAAGTTTGAGAGAAGGAAATCCCCCTCATTCTTTTCTTTACCCAACAACTTGAATTGAACTCCTGTTAAGACATCCACAATCTTCTTCCTACGGCACACTATCCTCTATGATTGTGGTGACACCCTAGTGAGATTGGTTGTGGTTGGATTGACTAAAGGTTATGGCTAAGAGCCAAGAACGGACGGACAAGGACCAAAGGAAATGAACTAAGTATTGAAAAGCCTGGCTTATACTCGCAAGTATTCATGGTCGTGCCAATCCCCGTTGTTGCTGATTACCGTAATTTCAATATCAAGAAAGACAAATGAAAGAGATGAGAGAACCCCTAACTCAAACTAACCTAATCATAACCCTAACAAGATTTTATTAACATACATATTAAAACACATAGTTAGTATCGAACAAACTTGGACAAACCTGACTTAACTCGTTAAAACATAAAGAAAAAGACTCCCATCTCTCCGTGGACCGGCCCATACTCAACCGGTTAGCTACTAAGCGAACACATCTTGATTGCGAAATAGGACTTTAAAAACTAGGGTGAAAAACCCTTCCAATCAAATGAAATTCCATCAGAGTTCAATTCAAGCAGTTGGGCAAAGAAAAGAGTGAGGGAGATTTGCTTTTCTCAAACTTTCTTTATCCTACCCTAACAAGTGAGAAAACTACTCGCTCATTATAAAAAAAAGGAAAATAAAACAAGTAGAGAAGATAGAAACAAATGAGGTAGAAGACGACAACTAACTACTTGGGATCTCACCTAAGTAAGAATCACACTTGAGTATCATGGTTGCAATGATAAACAAAATAGAAAAAAAGAAGAAATGAAAACCAATAAATAACAATTTATACTATTAAGAAAAATAAAAGCAAATAAGTAAAAATAGTTAACAATTGAAGCAAGACATGTACATAAAAACTCTCAACTTCATTTATTATACACTCAAAAAGCTCTCATACAATTTTTAATGGAGGAAAGATGATGAAGAAGAAGAGCTTTACACTGAATTATAACTAAAACTAGGGAAAAATATACATTCTTATTTGCCTTTGATCTGGAATAATTATAGGCAATGAAGTGAAGCCCTAGGGTCATTTTCTAAACCCATGTACAATGACTAAAACACCCATAAAAATTTGTCGCAAGATATCACAGTAAGGTCGCGGATCCGCCACCTAAATGCCTAATATTTCGCGTTTCCGCGGTTTCTTTTAGGAATTGGATCATCATTTTTCTTGTGCTTTCTTGTACTGCTTTATTCTTCTATTTGGTACACTTATATTTGAAGAATTATTTCAAATACTTCCAGATTTTCAACAGTCCCAAAATGAAAATGATTGGACTTATTGCCTTGATCTTCCTCGAACTCCGCGTTGCCTTCTTGATCCTTGTGCGACTACTCTTGTGCTTTATGCTTATCCGAGACATGAATAACAATCGCTTGATCTTGTCTCATGTACGGGTAAGCAGCACCTGACGAATGCGGATAAGCGGAACCCGTATTTTTCTTTGTTTGTCGGCAGTTGTTCTGAATTTGTCATAACTGTGCGTGATTTGCATTGTTTTGGACTGAAAACCTGTAACCTGTAATTATGTAGCAAACACGGATCAAAAACACCTACTATATGTAATGCGATCAAGAATGGGTGGTATACAAGTGCAAAATTCTGATATTAACAGGCACCGGGAATCGGAGAGACACAAATGTCAACGTCATGGCAATCCTACCTTCCATTGCTCAGAAGCTCTCTCACAAGGCCGCTGGGTAGCTTCCTGCCCGACCAATTCGCAACGAGCAGATTCCTGCTCGGCATGAACTATGAATCTGCAGCCCTCTCACGAGACCGCTGGGTAATTTCCTATCCGGCCAACTCGCAGCGAGTAGATTCCTGCTCAACCCAAACTGCGAGTCAGAAGCCCTCTCACAAGGGTGCTGGGTAGCTTCCTGCCCGACTAATTCGCAGCGAGCAGATTTCTGCTCGGCCCAAACTGTGGATCAAAAGCCCTCTCACGAGACCGCTGGGTAGCTTCCTTCCCGGCCAATTCACAGCAACTAAATTCCCGGTTGGCCTAAACTGTGAATCCCAAGTCCCCGCACAGGTAGACTCCTGCTCGACGCCGAGACACACCCATTCATGACGAACAGATTCTTCCTCGGCCTAAACAGGGGACCTAAGACCTCGCATTAAACCAACAGACAGACCCCTACCCGGCGCGCATACTCGAAGTAGGCAGACTCCTGCATAGCCCAAATAAAGAAAGCTCGCCCACGATCGATAGCTGGCTTAACTCTAATTCCACTCAAATCCAAAGAAGGGACATCATCGAACTTTGCAAAGTTCAGTCCGAGTTCTTAGATTTTCTAAGAGGACACCGGTCTATCTATACTTGGAAGAATAAACCTAGTGTTCGTTTGACTCACGTTACCTTGTCTTCGGGGTCGGTCTATTTATACTTGGAAGAATAAACCTGGTGTTCTCTCGACTCAGGTTACCTCGTCTCCGGGATGAGAAGAAGTATCGGTCTATCCACACTTGGAAAAATTTAAATAAAAACAAAAATTTTCTAATCAGACACTTTACAGGCGAGCAAAAACTTCATTGATGTCAAAATTATGTACAAGGTATTATAAGCTCCTCAGCTTTACAAAATTATTGCAAAATTGTCCGAGGGCTTACAATGGAAAACAAAGAAAAAAAAGAGCAGGGAGAGTGGAAGCTTCAAGTCGTCTACTCGGCCAAGGTCTCGACTCCACTTGCCTGCCCGGCGCCTCCGCCTTTGGGCTCTTCCACCGGGAGGGGGTACTTCGCGCGGATCACCTGGTCATCCAATCCGTACACCATCTCCTTAACGGCGTTGAATGCATTATACCACCCAACGGCCGCAGAGTCAGCGAGGTCGACGTAGAGCTGGTCGGACATCTTGTAGTCCTCCACAGCTTTCTCCACCTTCTCCTTGGCCCTTTCGCTGCCTCGTTGACCGTCCAGACATCCTCATTGAATGAGTCTCTTTACTTCCTCAGTCAGAGCCCGGTGGGGCTCCTTCAGCCTGGTGGCTTTCACCTCCTACGAAAGCAACCGTGTCTCGAGGGAGGCGGCATTGTCCTCGGACTCCTTCAGCTTGGCGAAGATTTCCTCCTCGCGCAAAGATATCTTCCTAACCTTTTTTATCGTCGGGGCAACTTTCTCGACCTCTATGGCAACCAGGAGGGCGCAGTGTTGAACGACCTTTAGAAAAAGCGAACAACATTCGTCAAGGACTGAACAGGGAAAAAATTACTTCAAAAATTTACGGAAAAATCACCAATCTAGACGGCCTCCTGGGCTATCGCAGCGACCTGGGCTTTCATAGTGCCCCGAGATATTTTGGTCCCCGCCGCTTTCTCCATGTTTGTCAGCAGGCTGTCGGCCACGGATATCCCCGACGGCACCTCGAGGCAGAGGTCCTCCTCCTGTACATGTATCCCGGTCGGAGACGGCCGGAAAATCACCTTCTTGAGCCTCTTGGCCGGAGTCTCGGCGGAGGATGGCGCCTTCGACTTCATCCGGGGAACCGGTTCCTGGGCTTGTTTCTGCCCGCCACTCCTGCGCTCCTCGGGGACAGGCGGAGTGAAGACCCCTAGCGGAGCGTCCCACTCGGCGTGGGCTTAAACGAGCCGCCGCCACCGCCCTTCCTGCCCTTTACCTTGGTGGCTAAGGCGACCATTATCTTCTACCGGTCCATGGGCTCTGCTGGAGAAAACAAAAAAGGGTTAGCAACAAAAGCAGTGAAATATACCGACTCTAAATTGATCGGCCGAGACCTAACTTTCTTTCGAAGTGCACGGGACTGAGTCCCGCCCAGCTCAGGGCCTGCTAGGAAAGCAAGGCATCGGCGCGCTGGATCGGCTCTTACCGGGACACGATCCCCGCCTCCGAGTCATTTGACAGCTTGACCTTCTGGCAATCTACCCTATGTGACGGGCATCGGCCACTCTTCTCCTTTCGGAGGACCGACGAAGATGAACTTCTCCTTCCACTCGTGGATAAAAGAAGGGACGACCACTACCCCGACCCAGCAGCCCTACTCTTGAGCTTCTTAAAAGAAAAATATACCCAACTCAGCTCATCCTTATGGGTCGGATGGTTCTTATGGCAGAGAAAGGACAAGAGAAGCCCTAAATTAAAGGAGATCTGATCAATTTTAAGCCGGACCAGGAATCCGAGGAGAATCCTCCACGAATTCGGTGCTAACTGGCTCGAGGTGAGTTGAAAACGGTGAAGGACTGCACAAATCTCGGATGAAAAAAGCAAACGCATCCCTGCTCGGAACGCTTCCAAATACAGGGCAATCTTATTGCGCTGTACCCGGTCTTCCCGTTCGCCTTTCCTGGCCAGACGGAGCGTGTAGCCAAAGGGAATATGGAAACGAGTCCGTATGTCTGAAAGCTCGTCCAACCTGTTCAGTGTCGAGGCAGCGTCATAAGTGTTCTCGAGATGCACTTTCGGGGCTTTCTTGGCTCCTCGACGACGGGGAATAAGAGAATCGCCACTCTTTAGGGGCGAACCCGAAACGGAGGAAGAAGAACTTTCTTGACTATCAGAAACCGAGGAAGCCCCACTAGACTCGGCTTCAAAGGTCGAAGATCACCTGACTCTACCCTAACTATATCTACTAGAGAATCAGGAGAGACATCTGACCTAATTCAAAT
This sequence comes from Agapanthus africanus, assembly GCA_030015575.1. Classification (NCBI taxonomy): domain Eukaryota; kingdom Viridiplantae; phylum Streptophyta; class Magnoliopsida; order Asparagales; family Amaryllidaceae; genus Agapanthus; species Agapanthus africanus. The sequence goes on from JASDDO010000019.1 coordinate 832,353,160, forward strand.
GAAAGGAAGCCGAAGAAGGGTTTGAACTGTAGATCCGATCTAAGAGCGGAAGCGTCGAGCAATCCACAGACAACAGAAGGCAAGCGATGCAAAGGTGTTTACTGGAGACAGGCCGTCCCTATTTATATACTCAGCAAAGGCCATCTAGCGGTCTAAATCCGCTCCAGCCAAAACGAAGCGTCGCACCCAATGATCCAGATGGCGCCACGCAGTAGCCAACCATTGGACACTTTCCTCTCATGCGGATTCGATCGGTTGAAGCAATTTCTCATAATCCGCCATCCGATTGTTGTCACGGAGCACGAAATTGATGGTCGGCTTGCCGCCGTGACGGCCCAAACAAGCGAAGCGATGTCTCCATGATGGTGTCGTCCTCTCAGCAATCCGCTGACGTCATCGAGAATACACGCGGAAATTAAGGCGCACGGTGACTGCCACGTGGACCCGGAAGTCGGGGAGACACAAACCCCGAACGCCGTACCGTTCCCGAACATTCCACCGCGTAGATTCCTCGGCAAAAGGCTGGAAGGAGAAGACCAAGCGATCCACCCACGACCCGACCTATAAAATAGGCCGGGACGAATGCAGGAAGCTAATGATGATACTCATAAGTGGGGATTCCCCAGATTATAACACGTAGCAGATGACGTATCGTCCACGTAAGCCTACTAAATTCCTGGGGCTATGGAGCTGAAATATGTATGATACAATGTAGACATTTCTCGGCGTCTCGCCTCCGAGGTAGCACCCGACCTTTTGGAGATCTCCCCTTAGTATGTTCCATCTTCGCCTAATCACTAACTAATAGCTTGTCTCTGAATAATCATAGAGTTGAGTTTTCTCAGCGTCCCCGCTCGTCTCCGAGCTATCCTATAACTGAGATTCCTCAGCGCCCCTGTTTGGCCGGGAACATGGAGCATGAACGTCCTCGTAACAGCTCGGTATATCTCGCCATAACGAGATCTCCGTCGCTCCATGTCCCGCATCATACGCCAACGTATCACACCATTAATAGGCGTATCTTGCAATCAATGCAGACGTTATGCAGTGATGAAACGGGCGGCGAGAATCTCGCATTGGCTCGCCCTCAGGCGACCCTTATATAAACCCCTCCTCCAGACTATTCAGATAACTCGAACTCAATCCAATACACCGCTACTCTGCCCAATTATTTCCCGGTACTTGATCGTTGGAGGGTGCTACGGTGGTTTCCCACTCTGAGACTTCCTTTGCAGGTAGTTCAACATCAACAACAATCAATAACCTATTAAGATCCACACCTAAGCTCCACTACAAATTTCAACCGTTCAGTCCCTCTGGCAACAAAATCGATCGAGGAAAACATACGAGGGAGATTCCGACCTCGATCAATAACAAAGAAATTAGACGTCTTAACAAAGTCTAACTATAAGGCAATCCTAATAATACAAAGGTACGAAAATAACCCTGGGAGGAAAATAATTTTAAACATGTCCAACAAAAAATAAACTCAAGTATAAAAAAATCTACCACATAAACTTTCATCTCCATGCACACCACTCAATTGATCTCAGATTGACGTCACAACTGGTGCTAGCAGAAGAAAGTTGAATTAGCACCGTCATCGGGCACGAAACTCGTTTTTCGGAATATGGTTATGATAGTCTATCTAAGGATTCGATCAAAATATATAGGCTCCGAAATTTGATCAGAAAAATCAACACATATTTGGTCCGAACAATCTACAAATTCTTCTGCAAACTGCTCTATATCGTTGCTCCAAATCATTGACTATGAACGTATTACTCCCAATGCAATCCCCAGAGAGTTAAACTTTGAGGGGCCTGGTCATTGAAGTATGAATTCTATATGTCAAACTTATTATATTATAATTAAAATATGCTGAGGGCCTAGGAACCTATAGTTAGATTTGAGGTGATATATCTAAGGGATAAGATAACTCTTGTGGTCCCATAAGAGAGGTAGCCTTTGTTTTTAATTCCAATATAATTAGATGCATGCACTTGGGAAGTTCCTGTAGTCATCCCACCTTTTATATAAATGAGAACATGATTGGATTCATTTCCAATCTTCACCAGATTTGGCCTGAAAGCAACTGCACTAAAATTAATTTCACATATCATCAATTCACCAAAGATATCATGTAACTATTTGAACTTTTATAACTTTACCCCCATATAGCACTTGAACCCCTCCAAAACTTGTTTGTGTTGCAACCAACCATTTATAGGAATGTCCTGAGTTGCAAAAAGGAAAAGATTATGCATATGGTTAGTTGAGACTAAACAATAGTTTAACATGCAACATCGAATCGTCGTGCCTGATTAAGTATTAATTAAGCCATAGATTAATGTTTACTAATCACAAAACAGAGAGTATATAAGCATATATAGACTCAGATGCAGAGGATGAGACTGAGTAATGAAGTCATGCAGTGGTTGGATAGTGAAAGGAGAAGAGGCAAAATATCAGAGGATGGCCAATGAGAACACTGGGAATTTTTAGTTTTGGATAGAGGGGAAGCTTGGAAAGAGATGTGAGCCATTGAAGAAGTGGGCCTACCACTTGCCCTCAAGTCTCTTTCAATTGCTTCAAACATCAAAAGAAATTATTTCAAAGTAAATGAATTGGAACACCAGATTGTCTAGGATGCTATCGGTAGGATTTACTGGCATGTCCTTTCAGTCTAATATTCCTCAAGTAAAATCCTATCGATAACATCATCGTTCAATATAGCGCTTTTCAAGACTCGAACCTCTCCCATCACAATCAAGATTCCAATTGAGAATTTGTTTGTTTTTTTTCCCTTCCAAATAATTAACATTGTGATAAGATTATATAAGCTGGACATCTAAAACTCAATCTCACCTTGCACCAAAAAATCAAGGAGATCAAGGAGACCGACAACATGGAGAGCTTGGTTAATATCAGTGGTATCCTGAGACATCAAAGCCTGCATATGGACCACAAAGAAAGTTTTCATATCAGAGAAGTAACATGCTTCAACAGCATAATAAGATAATATAAAAAGAGATGATGATGAAGTGATCCGAGCTCAGAAATGATCATAATGGGATCTATTTCTTTCCATATTTGGCAGGTAAGACACGGGAATCTTGGGTGCATGGTGTTTAGATGTGAGGACAAATATATAAGCATAAACAATAAAATATATGCAAGGATTTGCCAGCATGCACCACTTGCTCTCATATTTTGCAGGAGACCTGTACTTGTTTCTCTCATGCACACACATACCTTTTCAGTTAACAGCAGATGCAAAACCAAGGCATGGAGTATGAGTGGAACCTAGGAAATGCCAGCAGAATCCTGATAATGTTTTAAATTCCATGCAAAATGAAAAACAAAGTATATATCATATCTCCCCTGCTTGTTCTTATATAAATCTGATCTGGTTGAATCCTTAAAATTTTAGTACATAGGTTGGTCATATGAGGGAGAAGAAATTAATTAAGAATCAGCAAGTAGCCAACTTGTCAGATTTGTATATGTAATTATCCTAGAAATCTAATGTTCAGAATGTTTTTTTTTTAACATTGCAGCAGGATTTTTTTTTTCTTTTTTACATTTTGATCCATGAATGTTTGCTTTCATGTATGATACGAGCATGAGATAGAGAATATGTTGTTATAAAGCATACATTAAGAAGAGAATATCACAGTGACAAAAAAGAAAGTATACCAGATATAGTTTCTTTTAATGAAACTGAATCCAGCAAAATGAATTGAAAACAATGGTGTTATAATCATGGTTAAATAGAACCTAGATAAATTCATTTGTCATAACATTTCGATAATTACAATTTTTACGATTGTTATTGCATGCATTCCCTCAACATGTACATGATGAATTCTTGTCTCCCCAACTCTAGGAAAGAGCCACGCCCATGTTGAATTACCGAGCTGAAACGTTCCGCATTTGGACAGTAGTCTAAGATAATTATCTTGTATTTAACCTGTCAACACCAAGAAAAAGACCAGAAAAGCTTAGACGGGGACTTGAATTTTCTTTGCCTTGTCAATCTGCCACTAGAAAGTGAAACGGATAAATCTTTGAAGAATGTGAGCCGGTGAATCGAAGGGATACATGATAAGAACTGGACATACAATAGAAAACGACAACAAGGGTGCCACGAATGGCTAGAATTTATTGTTGCTAATTCGCTGTAGTTTCTAATTTCTGTCACTTTCTCTCATCATTGCTACATATCAAATAAAGAAATTTAACAATTAGGGCGTTAAATATTATGTGAGCTTGATATATATTGTCATTATCATGGTAGCACAAATGCTTCCAAAGTTCCTGAACTCAAACCTAATCATTGTCAATTCAAGATTATAATTACTCGTCCCTATTTACATCTTCACTGTTAACCGGAGAAGCATTACGATATAGCAATGATTTATCGCTTACCCGAAGGGCCATTTTGAACATTTTCAGAAGGAATAACAGCTGTCAGTAAGCTGCTGCTTGCTGTCTGATTCTGCTGCACCGTGTGAGATCCATAAGTATATAAATTCATGGCCTGCATTATTAGCACAAGTTAGACCCCCATCGATGCACAAAAAATAAATAAAATAAAAAGCATAAAAGAATAATTTAAAGCAGCCTGCGAACCTGGGGAGGCAGTTGCATGTGGGGAAAGCCACCAAAGAACCGAGCATACGATTCGGGGAGATGGACATTTTGCATCTGAGCAGGGAAATTTATCGGATTTACGGATTGAGATGTGCACATCGGAATTTGATTTGTTGAAGAGTGATTATTTACTAGTAGCGGGTTTCTTGATAATTGAATTGGATTATTGACTACTCGTGGCATGTACCGTTGCACGCCAGGAAACATCATTGGCGTCATGCCGCTCCCCATCCACATAAACTTTGAGATTGAAAGGGGAAAAAACATAATTATTGACAAATCTAAGATTTTTGCTACGCCTTGTGATAGTGTGTAAAATATGAAGGAATTTTAATCGGTTTTAGTACCTGAAGTTGTAGTTGTAGTGATTTCAAGTACTCTATTGCCTCATCCAGCATCGAAGCTTTGTCTGACTGAATAGGATATCAGTCACCATACGATCAGTACACAAAAATTGCAAATTTACAAGATAATTTCATGATAAGATATCTAAATGTACATGACAATTTCATGAGATTAATATAGAGGTTTTTGTTTTATTTTACCTTGTTGCAATGAGGAATGAGTTCCTGCAATGCTCTCATCTTTTCGTTAATTCTATCTCTTCTTCTCTACATCAAAAGACGAATAATATTCAGGACACAATAAAATAGAAAGAAAATACATTATCAATTAAAGGATTTTACCCTCTCTGATAGATTATGAACTTCTGCAGCACGACTTTTGCGGGTTGATGCAGGCCGTTGAGTCGGCCTGTTAGCCTCAATCGACTCATATTCAGCCTCCTACAAGGTTTACATATTAAAGAATTTACTTGCGAAAAGACTGATAAGTGAAGATTTCAAATATAACAAGTTTTTAAGAAATAATGGAGGTTGCATGCAATTTATCTAAAAACAAACTACAGAGACCAAAAGAGTAACCTCGCTGTGGCATTCGGATTCCTCTCCGTCTCGTCCCTTCCTCTTAAGATTTCCGGCACTCTGTTGTCTCGTGGTCGTCCTCCCGAAACTGCAACCGGACCCACCGGACGAAGAAGTCACAGTTGTATCAAACGTACTCGCTCCCACTCCTTCTCGAGGCGAAATCATCGGCCCAACCTCTTTCAGCCCTTTTCCAGGAACACGGTCATTTTGATTTTGAACTTGATTGCTCCCACAGACACTTGAACTCGCGGATTTCAACGATCCACCCATATCCGCCTTCACCGGCCTCGAAAAATGAGAAAAGTTTACAGGCCCACCACCGACATGAGACTTAGGAGGCGGCACTGTAAAAGCTTTCACATCTTCTTCTCTAATGAATTGTTTGTTCGGCTTATTAGGATCGACGGTATCCAACACGGGCATTTCACAAAGGAATTCTAATGAATCTTCGAGCGGGTATTGGAACCACATCGCTGGGTCATCTTCCAGGATCGGATTACTGATCGCATTTACGAGAGGGGCAATAGGTTTTGGCTGGGGATTCGGCTTCTGAGGCTGTTTAAGTTCACCGACATTCGGTGAGGGTTTTCGATTACTTTGGCTTTGCCTCACCACATGCCCATTCCTCCACAAGAGCTCCACAAGCTCATTGTCCGAACTGAAACAACATTGAAAAATTCTAATTTAGAAAAGTTCTGAAGACGAATGAAGTGAGTTTCGATAGGATATACATACGCCACCGATTTCTTCTCATTTGATTGTGGGAAGAGATCGTTAAAAGCTCTCAAGTCATCATCCATGCTCCAATCTGGGACGCAGTGGTTCATTTGATTCTTCCTTTTTCATTCAAGAAATGCAACAAATTAAGAAAGTATAATTATATATAATCCACAGCAATTATAAGCAATCTAGTGAAAACAAAATTACAGTATAAATTGAACTTGATGCCTAAATCAAAAGAGAAAGTTGATTATTAAGTAACATTAATTTGAACTACTATATTTTCAGGCAATTATCACAACTACTACTTATCATGCCCTACTCTTTTCTCTTTAAAATTAAAGATACACAAAAATGAAATTTTATGACCCCATCAAATTAATGAATCAACTAAAAAGGAAAATCAACGTAAGATTAAAAATTGCAATCTAAACCTAAGAGAAAAATAAATAAATAATGGCCTTCAAACATGCATAACAATCCTAAACATCAATTACCCAAATGAGAAAAAAACTCGAAAATAACAAAAAATGGAGATGACCCAAAACAAGTAATGAAACGCTTTCCACATGTAACCAAAAAAATTATAAAAAAGAAAAAAAAGAAGGAAAAAAAAGGCTAACCTTAACAAAGAGAGGCGATCCTTTCACTTGCACCAAATTAAAAAAGAGAAACTGAACTTGAACAGGAAATGGAATCTCTTAAACAGAGACTTCACAATCTAAATATTTATTTATTTATTTATAGTCAATATTTATGAAATTCTTTTTTTTTCTTTTTGTGTTGGTGCTAACAAATTCTCTGCATCTCTTCTTTGGGGTTTTTGTACTGTTGTGAAGCTGAGAGGTTGATGGTGGGTAGTGGGTTATTGGGTATTGGGCTGAGGCTGGATGCGGATCCGATAAGGGAAAAAGATAGGCTTGATTAATTTTATAATTGATGAAGGGTTGACGCGTTAAGGTATTTATTATTGGTGGATTTAGTCAATGAGGTTTATAATTCAATTTTGCTAGATTTGTCAGTCCCACGACCCGGCGTGGCTAATAAAGCGAGCCGCAACTCGCTTCGGAATTCGTTTGCTTCGTTTAGCCGGCGAAGCGAATTTTTCTCGTTTTGCTGGCTAGACAAGACGAAGGCAACAAGTTCGAAACCAGAATCTGTTCGCTTCGCCGGTTCGCGAGACGAGGCGAGCCAAATTCGCCGAGCCAAGCAAATTTTTCACCCGGCTCGGCTGCTATTTTTTTAAAATCAAAATCAGGTTTAAAATTTGAAACTTAAACAAGTTTTTGTTGGCTATAGTGCCCTCAAGTCAATTATTAGATCACAGGCACGTGATTGCAATGATTGAGTGAGGACCTATACCGGTAGGACATTCTTACTCGAGATGATAGTATACTATCTGATTTGTCTTTATCATCGTGTACATATTTCAGGTGACATTACAGATCACTATTACATGTTGATAGAGCCCATACGATTCTTGCTTGACTACCAGCAGTATGATGACGATCATATACGTGAGAGTTGGGTGGTCTATAAGCACATCCTTAAAGTGTCCCTAATCGTGGGAGTTTCGAGACTGGACATCGATACTTCATGAGTAGACTAGTGTATACGGATCGAGACCCCGACGAGGGGCGGCGGCCGGTCTCACAAGCCATTGGTGTCAGTTGGTTCACCTAAGATGTATACAAGTGCTCATTGGGTTATGAGTATACCGGACGGACTCGCCGGAAACATGCTAGTTGGTATTATACCTATTGTCAGATAGCAGTTCCCTGGTAACATGTGTACAGGTTAGTCTATCGACCTGAGATCATCATTTGTCTCGTGTGAGTTCCTACTGTGCTTTGATTACTACCCTACCACGACTCAAAGGAGTCGCGGAAACAGGTTTTAGTTGGGTACAGTGCTGAGCCATATGGAGGCAGTGAGTAGATCGTCAGGAGATTCGTCTCTCCCGGTATTGAGGGTTGAGGTCGCGGAGTGCATGGATGGTCATCACCAGAAATCCTCGGCCGGGATAGTCGAGAATTACCGATCTAGGATCGGTAGTTTCTCAGTTGGTGATAGGTTTCATGCCGACACTAAATGTCAAGTTATTAGGGGTCTGACTTTATCCACCCCTAGACTCAATATGCGATACTCATAGACGAACGGACCGGACTGTACAGATATTGTCACTGTCAGGCTCAGTAGGGTTTCAGGATGAGTTTGCCCGTCGGCCTCTCTTTCGCTCAATACCTGGGCAGCCATTACGTACAGCTAGTGCCACTGACGTGCTTATGGTTAAACTCACTGCCAGCGTATTGACGAGTCTTTAGAGTCCCACACAGAGAGTTTCTATGGTTCGGGCGAAACGTTGTAGAGGCCGTATGCTTTTATGGCAGGGTTCGATCATATACATGCACTTGTGCACGGATCACGATCAGATGGATAATACTAGTGGGCTTTGGTTTAAGCCGGATCCTAGTATTATATTGTTGGATTACTTTCGTCTCGTTATATTCGTATTCAGTCGGAATACGGATGCGAGTTTGTATATACGGATGAGGAGTATTCTTGTAATTCGTTATAAGATTTCTTTAGTTGATACCATTTCTTTTATTGGATTAAACATTTAGTTTAAATGTTTAATTGGTGGAAAATGTGAGTGCAAGTTTTGGCCTTATGCATTTATTTGATGGTGCATGCACTTGGTGACTCATGGTATTGGGTCTAGTGATCATTTATTGTGACATAGATTGTTTTTGAGGCTATTATTATTTGTGTGGGATCTTTGTGGAGAGAAGGGGCTGTTCTTAGCTAGCTCTTGGGATTTTTCTTTAGTTGAAAATGAGCTCTCAAAATATCTCACACAATAACTAAGCCATTTTCTTCACTTGCTTCTTTTCTTGAGCTCACACTTTCCTCTATGGGCATCTTCTTCAACCTCCACCCATCCCTCTCATGAGTTGAGAATCCATGGGTGTTTTGAGATAAAATATTCACACACACTCTCTAATTCATCTTGGGCATCTAGGCTAGCAAACTGGATGTTCGAGTTGCTTCGGTTTAGAGGCGGGAGCCCGTATTAAGAATTCTCGACGTGGATCGTCTTCGACGAGGAAGACCGGAGAACGAAATTGATCGAGGAAGCCGCGACAAGCTTAGGACAGAGATTGAAGACCGAAGGACACGGATCGATCGGTATAATCTCTTAAACCACTTTACAGTTTACTAGTATAAGGTTAATGGCACGATCCGTCGTTTAGGGTTCCGTTAGCGCCAAGTTTTAAAGTTTTTGTTCCGCATTTTTCCACGGATTGATGGCCGGGGTGCTGGCGTAGCCTTATATGGTATCAGAGCCAACCCATTAACCACATGCTAGTTTGTTTAGACGATATTAAAGTATCGAAACCGAAACACATCTAAATCAATACCCTGAATATTCCATTCTCTGTCAATTTTTTTCAAGTCTTCTAAAAATATTTAAAAAATTTCAGAAGACTAATTAGATGACTACTAGTACATACCCTAAACCCGAGACCCAAATTTGTCAACAAGGCCGGCGAGATGGCTACAGTAACCGGCTAGGCCGGCCTCGTTGACGAATTTGGTCTTGAAATTTGGGGTGTGTGCTAGTTTATGGAATATTGGTTTAATGGTATTATTTATTTTAGCCCATATTGGATATGGTTTTATCTGCAGTTTTGAGGGCTATTCAAGGTTATTTCGAAGTCGATATTTCTAATACTGTTTAAAGTTTTTACAGTACTTGAATTACTATCTGCGACCGTGAATGTCATTAGAGCGGTACAACTTGTCTAATTGCTATAGTTCTTTAAGACGGGTTTGCGAACGTGACATTCATGTTGATGTTCTGTGTTGTGCTGTGATGTTGGCTGGTTCGTCGGGGTGGATAGCTTGGGTGCAATGGCAGTACAGTTTAGTTTCTTTTGTAAATTTGATATCGCGGGGCGAGCGTCCGACATGTGGGCTGCCGTCTCAGTCTGTTTGTATATCATTTGTTTAGAACACGACCGGGTTGAGGTCGATGTCACCGTTGTACTTATTTTCTTTTCTATACTAGAATTACCCCGCGGTGGAGTACACGGATAGCCGGGTTCTAGAGGGCAACGGGCCCGCATCTCATGACGTTGAGACGGAGAGGGCCTCACTCTAGAATTGGCGGGCTATTCGCCGCACTCGTAGGGGGTACAGGTTGACCCAAGGAGGGGTGCTCGAGTTACCGGATTCCGTGAAGTGCCGGGTGGCCTATTCACTTTGATGAAGGGGGCTGTCTCACTTCTGGTTTTTGGCGGGTAACTTGCCTCACTCGTAGGGGTCTAGGTTTTCATTGCACAGGCTATCCACATGACCAGGGGAACGCCGGGTTTCAGTTGAGGCTCAAAGGAAACCCGGGGCTTCCAGATTACCAGTATTGTTCTGTGATACTTATTGCTTATTTGTGATGTTGCATTTATCACGCCTAGAGAGATTATTGTATATTGCTATATATATACTAGTAGATGTTGTATATGTTTTACACCCGCGCTAGTCCAGTCCCCACTCTGTCGTTAATTAAGTAACCTAACGGGTGATGACGGGATCCAGTGGTGTATGCGGATGGCATATACGTACATCATATTTTCGTTTTTTTGTGGTGTGATTAATTGATGGGACTGTGTTGATTCAAATCAATGCAAGGAAAACAGACCTATTCGATATTGTTGGAACAAATTTTCAAAAGTTGTTATTACAAGGATATTTTCTTTTGTTTTGCATAGCGGTATTCGGTTATGAATATCTAGCACCTCATTCGACGAGGTAAGGGCCGAGATCCCTTCATCGGGAGTGACCCCTTAGGTAGAAGTTTACGTCAGGGTAATAACTTCACTATAATCGATTACTTTTTGCTTTGCATCATGGTATTCAGTGTGAATATTCTGCACCTCATTCTACGAGGAAAGAGCCGAGATCTCTTCACCGGGAGTGACCTCTTTAGCAAAGGTTTTCGCCACTATATATTTGTAAAAAGCTATCCGGTTCCTTCAACGATATCAAGTTCATTACGTTAAAGGTTTTTCGCCAAAAACCATTCGTAGCCCTCCGTCATTTCAGACGGGTAGCACTTAGTATTCATGCTATGTTTGTTAGCCTTCGTCAAGGCATAGTGGTAGCTGCTTGTTACCTTTCTGTTGCATAGATAGATACGTTGGTTTGGGATAGTCGTACAGCCTTGTTGGCCTTCATCAAGGGTGAGTACGGGTGGGTTCAAATTAACCTGGACAATGACGGGTAGAAGTTGATATGTGACTTATGATTTGTTGGCCTTCGTCAAGGTTGTTCCCTCACGGAAACTGAATAAAAATATAAAAGCAAAGGGAAAAAGTCCCCAAACGGAGCACCACGTGTCGACACGTGATAGGCACTGCGCTGGATAACGCAAAGCTGAAATTGAGGCTAAAACTAAGCCTCACGTGCAAACACAAGACCCTCTACATATAAAGTATATAAATGCCTTCTTAAAACAAACAATTGGCCAGGAAAAAGTCACGTGATAGCACGTGACGCTCTTTGATGTGTTTAACTTTGAAGGGTCATGATCGCACTCTTTCGGCGTGTCGCGTATTCAAAATTCTAAAGTTAACCGTGATCAAGGACGGTGTCGCTTTGCAGCTAGCCGGTTGAGCACGGGTCGATCCACAGGGAGATGGTTGTATGTCCGTTCGTGTTTTAGACGAGTCAATAAAGAATGTATATGTGTTTGTTCAATTCTATCCTAAGTATTCGTATTTATGTTCAAGTAAGCTTGTTAAGGTTAAGGTCGGTTAGTAGAGTTAGGATTAGTCTTGTACTTATCTTTTGTCATTCTTAAAACAATATTGGGATAATCGAAAGTAGCGGAGATTAGGAGGACATAGGAATGGGATTTGCGAGTTTAAGCGAGCTTTCCAACGTTAAATCCATTCCTAGTGCCCCTTGTCCGTCCGCTAAATACTCTTATCCCAACCCTCGGCCAAACACCCGCAACCATGTATCCAATTAAGTCACAACTACATGTCACGTTGTAGTGCGCTTAAAGGACTTCTCGACTTAGGTCGCGGCTATATGTCACGTATAGCGCGCCTAAGTGAGGGAGTTGCGTTTGTTTAGTCAAGATTCGTTTCAAGATATTTGGCGAAAAGAAGCACAAGGGATTTTTCCGTCCCTCATACCACCTTCCTTAGCCTTAACAAGTGTGGAATTATTCACACATTATAAAACAAAATAAAACAAGAAGAAGGAAGAAAAGAAAGAAAAGAAAAATACGGTTTTACAAATGGTGCAAGCTAACTCTTGGGTCCTCACCTTAGCAAGGAACTCCGTCGAGTATCATCGCTTGAAAATAATACGGAAAAGAGAAGAGAAGGAAAAAAAACACAAGCAAAGAAATAACAACAACTACTTAACAACAATAAATAAAAGTTACACTAGAATTAAAAGACAATGCAAGAATTAAAAGATACAAGTTAAAAAGAATAACAAATCCTCATTTTCATTTCATCATCCACTCAATACTCTCACTACATTTTAATGGAGAATACATGAAGGAGAAGAAGAAGAAGAACTAAATCTAAACTAAATCCTAACAAAAAGAAGCATCCAAAAGAAGACCCTTGGTTTGGCACAAAACTGGGCTATTTATAGGTTGAGTGCTGAAACCCTAGGGCAAGATTCTCTGCCCAAATGAAGTTACCAAAGTACCCCAAAAATCCGAGTTGACACTGAGTCAACTCGGCCGCGGATCCGCCGCATATGGCCATATTGGCCATGGATCCGCGGCCATTTGGAGGAGTTAAATTGTCGTTTTTTCTGGGGTTTCATGTGTTGCTATGTTAAGTTGTTCTACATGTTCCAAATTGCAAATTGCTTCCACAATATCTTCAGATCTGCAACAGTCCAAAATGGCTTCAAAAACAATTCTTTTGACCTCATCTCCCTCGAGCTCCGCGCACCCATTGAGTTTTGTGCTGCCCCTCTCGTGCTCTGTGCTTGTCCGAGACATGAATGACCACTGTCATTTGTCTTGTCTCTGGAACTGGTACGCGGCACTGGACGGATACGGATGACCGGAACCCGGCTTTTATCTGTTGGCAACAGATGTTCTGTATTTTGGCGTAACAGTGGAGATTTTGTATCATTTGCGTTATTTTGGACTAGGAACCTGTAAATATATAGCAAACACGGATTAAAAGCACCTGGTTATAAACAAACGAGCATAAGAATGGGCGGTATTAAATGCAATATTCTGGTATGAACAAATACCTCCAAACTTAACTTTTTCTCGTCCCGAGCAAAACCAATTATTCACAAAAAGTCCTAACCTCACTTTCGCAGGGAACGCGATTGCACTGAGCTCGTGCAACAAACCGTTAAATTTCTAGGTGTCCCTAGTAGGAGGAGTGTTGTCTCCTGAGGGTTTTCAGCAGATTACACCCACAAAATCCCGTCAAGTTAGTTTCATAAGTTAACGTCGATTCTACTCCTACAGTTTAGTATCTAAATTAGAAATTCTATTATCCTAAGTTAGAAATATCATACCCTTATGTTTCACACCTTCTATTTATTCAACCCTAGATCCTATACGTTTTACAGTTTAGAAAGATCTCGGTCTCTCCTGAGTTTTCCTTCTAAAGTGCGGTCTCCAATCAGGGATTTTTATCATCTTTACAGAAAACATAAGTCTTATTCTTTATTCCTATTTTCCCTCCAAATATCGATTATATACCCCTACGTGTGTGTATTGTTTCACCCCTACACTTAAGAATTCAATTCAAGCTATAGTACCCTTGCACTAATACTTAATACTACCTTTTTTCGTTAATGATGGATGGTGTTACTCACACACATTTCATGCGACTATTAATGTTTCTTGAGGCACTAACAGCCGATTACTGAATGTGTGAGCTTAAAATGTAAACAGCAGTTTGCAGGTCTTGACTTTATTTATTTATTTTTCTTTTCTTTATTTTTCTTTTTCAAGACCGGATATATTTTTCAATGATGCTCTTTTGGTGGTTAGCTTTAAATACCGTTTTTTCATTCATACTAGGTTTTCAAGCAAGAGTATTTCTAGGTATTCTTTACTATCCTTTTCAAGGTGCGTGTAAGTGCAGTTTGTAGGGTATATACTTTCTAAATTTGAACTTAAGAATAGAAACTATTTTTCAGACTTATCCTTCAGTAAAGTTTCAATACTTTCCTTTCATTTTGACTTAACTCAAGAACTGAACTCAAGATTACCTAATTCAATAAAAAAAACTGTAAGGACGTATAATTACCAAGATTAAACAGAATGAGGGTTATTTTTAGGGTTTTCAATTCCTAAGCCTGGGATTTAGTTATTTCTGACATATCAACTAAACTTTCGGAATAAAAATCTAAGTTACCTTATTAGCTAACTTGACGAAAAAGTTTTTATATTTTTTGGAAATTTTTTCGATTTTTATAGGTTTTTAAATAAGTATGCAAATGCAAAATATACATATGAATGCGAAGGAAGAAAACTTACCGAGCACACCCCCAAACTTAAACTTGACAGTGGCCTCACTGTCAGGCTACACCAAGAGGGTCAAAATTGTCGGCGCTCCCCTGTTTTTTTATTTATTGATTGATAGAAAAACAAAATATATATACACAAAAAGTTTCCCCCCAAACTTAAGTGAAATAGTGTTTCCACTGTTTAAGCGTTAAAGTTCAGAGTTAGGAGGGAGAAAACGGTATCAAGCTATACAAGGCCTTACAAAGGCCAAAAGTTAACACCAACCATTCAAAAAATTTATCATTATAATGGTATGGTTGGTTAAAGAATACGGATAGGAAAGAAATGGAGAATACGCGAGACCGTATGCGGAGAGAAGCGGGATACGGTCTCGGTGGAGGAGAAGAATGGCGGAAGGGAAAAAGAAGTGGAATACGAACTTGAGGGTGGAAATGGATTGAATAAATTAGTACAATCTGTAGTGATCGATGTGAAAAGATGCATTGTACTAATCTATCAATATGGCGAGAAATTGGGTCAAATCCCTCAAGATTCGTGAGAAACTATGGGTAAGCCGAACTTGGTAACCCAGACATTAGAAATGAAAGTGATATGGTTTCTTGCAATGTCGGAGCGATGGAAAGGATGGAGGGGAGTGATCGAGGAGGGGTATCAGGTAAAGGTTCAGGAGGGTGTACACAGTCAATGAAAGGGACAGGCTGAATTGGAAAATCTGGCTCATCAAGTAAAACTGGTTCATCCTCAACATTATCCTCAAAAATTATCTCATCTATGCATTTATCATTAAAATCCAGATGCATGTGGAATTCGGGAAAAACAGTTAATGACTCGAGATGATGAATTGGAGAGAAAAACTCATCCAAAATTGCGGGTTCATCATCCAAAATATTCCTAGCGTCAATATCCTCAATCAAGTGAAAATCAATTTTCTCAGACACCTCATCAAAAGCATGGATTTTAATCGATTCTGGTTCTAAGATGGAGGTGTAGAGGTCAAAAGGATTGGGTGTGGTCTCACTTGACATGGACCATTCACAATCGGGTAAATCAAACACTACAAAGTCGCACAACTCATTAATCATTTTATCTTTAATTGATAAATCATTTGGGACACTCGATAGACTTTCAAAACAGGAGTTGTGGGATTCAATTTGCAATGGGTAGATTTGATTTGGAAGGGTGTACAACTCACTCTTTCCACTCAAATTCTCAACCTGTCCTACCGCCTCATCATACATTAGAAAATTTAGAGCTAGTTGAAAACTAGCTACTGGGTCACTAGGTTGTATGAGGGCGGCCATGGATGCATTCAAATCCATCATCTGTTGGCATGACACTACCTTAAAGTCTTCCAACGACTGTTCCAGACTAGACATAGGTTATGAAGGGGTTTCAGTAAAAGATTCGAAGTTGTTTAGATACTGGAAACTCTCAAAAGGCTATTCAGAAGTAATGTCTAGGGAAGGTGCAAAAGTTGGGTAGGATGGATAGGAATTGAATGGTTGGACAGGGGTAGGATCAACATACGGATAAGAAGGTGAACGAAATTGTTGATCCAAAGAATTCGCAGTGGTTAAAGGAGTGAAAGATCGGTTACGAGATTGTTTAATATGTTCAGCAAGAGACATAGGTCTTGGGGTTACAACTGGACTCTCAAAAGGGGTATCAACGTAAGAAGGTGGTGAAGGTTGAAATGGTTGATACAAGGTGGATTGCGGAGTCCAATTGGTTGTCCTAGACGCGTCTATCCGATCTTCCAAAGAAACTTTTGGTATGGATGGATCGTTCGATGTTCGGCCAAAGTAAGAAAAGTAGGGAGTTATGTCTGGTTGTGGGTACCAAAGTTCGGCAAGAGTTTTTCGAGGTGGGGTACCCATGATATGAAGAGAGGAAGAGGTAGGGAGGGAGGGAAGATATATTTTTTATTTTTTTATTTTTATTTTTATTTTTTTTTAAAAATGTTTTTTTTGAAGTTTTGAAATTATTTGTTTTGAAAGAATACGGAATTATGTGGCTAACTTTTTACAAGCACAATCACAATCACAATATGCACAAATAATACCTAGAGATAGGGTATTCAAAGTCCAACTAGACCGCTTCTAGACTTCCAAGCGACAAGTTGCAGGATAACTCTCGAATCGCCTCTTCACTGCTAATTGTGGCCAGGTAAACACAAGTGAGGTAAGGAGGGTTCCGCTCACGAATCACCGTGAGACGGGACTTTTAAAATTACCTCCTCACTTGTCTAGCCTAAGCACCACAAAATCAAGTTTAGATAAACGACCGATTCCCCGCAACCTTCACTTGTCCTAAATAAGCGCGACAAGTCCTTAAAGGTTTGGTCTAGATATTTTTTATTAGCTCAAGGTGATGCGTATACATTTAGTGATTTATGGGGTCTTAGGAAGGGTGATGAAATCCCCACCCAATCTGAATTGGTGTTATAGCCCCTTAAAGTCCGTATTCTTATATGCAAAGCGTATAAACAAACAAAATCTAAAACAACAAAAATTTTATTGGCGGAGGCGCAATCTGTGCAAAGAAACCTGCAGAAAATACAGTTTAGTAGAGTTCAGAGAGGGGACTAGAGGAAAGAGAAGAGGTGTAGAAAAAATTGGGCTTTGAAGCCACAATAGAACCGTGGAACTGCCGCGAAATCCACACTTTGACCGCGGTTCCGCGGTCAAATTGCTGAGTTGGGGCTGTATCTTTTGGTCCTGCACTCCACCTGTTCTGTAAACCCTAATAAAAACCTCTGTTTCTTGATTCAATTAATGTAATTGCTCCAGATCGCCTGCACACTTGCACACAAAAAAATCAAAAATAACAAAAAGGGTTTTTGTTAAATTTATTTATTTTGATTTTATTTTATATATATACAAAAAGAATATTAATTCGAATAACAAGAAAGAAATACGTTACCGTCTCCTCGGCAACGGCGCCATTTGATCGCACGCTTTCGGCGCATCGCGTATTCAAAATTCTAAAGTTAACCGCGATCAAGGACGGTGTCGCTTTGCAGCTAGCCAGTTGAGCACGGATCGATCCGCAGGGAGATGGTTGTATGTCCGTTCGTGTTTTAGACGAGTCAATAAAGAATATATATGTGTTTTTTCAATTCTATCCTAAGTGTTCGTATTTATGTTCAAGTAAGTTTGTTAAGGTTAAGGTCGGTTAGTAGAGTTAGGATTAGTCTTGTGGTTATCTTTTGCCATTCTTAAAACGATGTTGGGATAATCGAAAGTAGCGGGGATTAGGAGGACATAGAAATGGGATTTGCGAGTTTAAGCGAGCTTTCCAATGCTAAATCCATTCCTAGCGCCCCTTGTCCGTCCGCTAAATACGCTTATCCCAACTCTCGGCCAAACACCCGCAACCATGTATCCATTTAAGTCACAACTACATGTCACGTTGTAGTGCGCTTAAAAGACTTCTCGACTTAGGTCGCGGCTATATGTCACGTATAGCGCGCCTAAGTGAGGGGGTTGCGTTTGTTTGGTATGTTTGGCGAAGTGAAGCACAAGGGATTTTCCGTCCCTCATACCACCTTCCTTAGCCTTAACAAGTGTGGAATTATTCACACATTATAAAAGAAAATAAAATAAGAAGAAGGAAGAAAAGAGAGAAAAGGAAAATACGGTTTTACAAATGGTGCAAGCTAACTCTTGGGTCCTCACCTTAGTAAGGAACTCCGTCGAGTATCATCGCTTGAAAATAATACGGAAAAGAGAAGAGAAGGAAAATAACACAAGAAAAGAAATAACAACAACTACTTAACAACAATAAATAAAAGTTACACTAGAATTAAAAGACAATGCAAGAATTAAAAGATGAAAATTAAAAAGAATAACAAACTCTTATCTTCATTTCATCATCCACTCAATTCTCTCATTTTAATGAAGAATACATGAAGAAGAAGAAGAAGAACTAAAGCTAAACTAAATCCTAACAAAAAGAAGACCCTTGGCTTGGCATAAAACTGGACTATTTATAGGTTGAGTGCTGAAACCCTAGGGCAAGATTCTCTGCCCAAATGAAGTTATCAAACTATCCCAAAAATCCGAGTTGACACTGAGTCAACTCGGCCGCGGATCCGCCGCATAATGGCCATATTGGTCGTGGATCCGCGGCCATTTGGAGGAGTTAAGTTGTCGTTTTTTATGGGGTTTCTTGTGTTTCTATGTTCAGTTGTTCTACATGTTCCAATTTGCAAATTGCTTCCACAATATTTTCATATCTGCAACAATCCAAAATGGTTTCAAAAACAATTCTTTTGACCTCATCTCACTCGAGCTCCGCGCACCTATTGAGTTTTGTGCTACCCCTCTCGTACTCTGTGCTTGTCCGAGACATGAATGACCACTGTCATTTGTCTTGTCTCTGGAACTGGTACACGACACTGGACGGATACGGATGACCGGAACCCGGCTTTTATCTGTTGGCAACAGATGTTCTGTAATTTGGCGTAACAGTGGAGATTTTGTATCATTTGCGTTATTTTGGATTAAGAACCTGTAACCTGTAAATATGTAGCAAACATGGATTAAAAGCATCTGGTTATAAACAAACGAGTATAAGAATGGGCGGTATTAAATGCAATATTCTGGTATGAACATGTCATGTGCTACAAATGATAGACTACTATGCCTTTTGAACCAATAGAAGCAAATTCTAATTAGAAGGGACCAAAAGCCTTATTTGGAAAGTATTTCCTTGGATCTTTCTAAATAAGAAAGATTACGCTTTGTAAAACAGAGCGCCGTCGGATTAAAGATCCAATGGCGATTAAAAATTTACCAATCTACAGAAAAATTCTGTGCAAGGAAATATCTTCCTAATAACGGTGAAAGAAATATCTTCTGTAAAACAGAAGTACTCGGATTAAAGATCCAACGGTGAATAAAATTCACCAAGTGATCTAAAAGATCATGTTGGTTGATTAGAAAATCAATCAAAATCTCTCAATGAGAGATTTTCTAAAACAAATTGATTCTTTTCTTTCCCCTATAAATAAGAGCAGAGATAAAAAAAAAAAGATAGGAAGAAAAAAGAGGAAGTTTTTTTTGGAAGTTGGAAGAAAAAGAAAAGAGGAGAGACCTCTCGTAAGCAAAAAAAAAAAAGAATTTAATTCTTCAGAGATAAAAAGATAAAAAGAAACTCTAGGTAAGAGGGAACAAAACCCAGAGAGAATATCTCATCCCCTTTTTTACCTCTATAAGAGTTTAACTCTTCTAAAAAGAACTTAGTTCTTTCTCTGGTTAAGATCCGCCGAAACAGATCTCCCCACAAGTTGAGAATTTAATTCTCATCGGGGAGATTTTTCCATGCAGATCCAAAACCTAGAAGGAGATCTAAGTTCAGAGAATTTAATTCTCCCAAAAAAGTATCTAGAAATTTAATTCCTCTGATAAAATAAGGGTTTAACCCTTCATATGAGAACTTAGTTCTCCCTTACGGTAAAAGATCTGCAGAAGCAGATCTCCCCACAAGTTGAGAATTTAATTCTCATCGGGAAGATTCTGTCATATAGATCCCAAACCTAAGAGAAAAATTAAGTCCTAAGAATTCAATTCTCATAAAACAATGGGTTCGAAGGCCTCAACTCAGGATCTCCATCCACGTAAAAGGATTGGCACCCAACATGATAACAGCCGATCACGTGCTCCCACGTGAGTGCCTGTGCTGAACAGAAGAGAATAAAGGAGATTGGCTCACGTGACCCCGTAGTAGTGCTTAGCACTTACAAAGAAAAAGGGAATAAATCAAATCCAGTTACCACTTTTGGGACGCATCACGTGATCTCACGTGACCCAATAGCACTTAGCCCTCAGAAAAGAACAAAAGAATAAAACCCGTAGAAGCAGCGCCTCAAATTCTTGAAGTCTAAATACTACTTCGAGCGCCTCACGTGACCCCACGCGAGCGCCTCTGAATTTTAGTGTTTAACACTATTTTGAACATATCACGTGGGAGTACGTGAGCGCTAAATATATACTAGTGTTGAACACGAAAGGCTAATAATAGTCAAATTCAGACCAAATTTCCCAGCGACCATCAATTGAGCCCCTCATATTCAGGGCCTCCAAAACCGATCTCAGTTCCAAAGACAACTAATAAGCTCTCAACAGATGACATCTAAACTGATGCTCATCCCACTTCCCTAAATCGGGACATTGGTTCAAGGGTACATCTCTTCATACCTCTGATACATGTCGTTGTAATCCTTCAACGTCTTCAGAGAGATGGAGGGTCCCAATAACCAATAACTTTTGGTCCATCCCCAAATTGGTTAAACCAAAACTCATGGACTATGATGTCCTTAAGCTTTATAGACTGTGAAGTCCTTAAACTTATAGACTATGATGTATTTAAACTTTACAGACTATGATGTCTTTAAACTCCATGGACTATGATGTCCTTAAACTTATGGACCGCAATGTTCCTAAACTAAAACAATAGAGCTCAAATGCTCTTTTGTTGGATCTAAATGATCCCAAACCCCCGTTGAGTAGATCTTAGTCTAAAATTAGACTAATATATCCTTAACAAACCTTTAATTTGATCTTAATCTCAATGAGATTAACGATCCTTAAACCTAAACCAAACCCAAATCTAAGAAAATATGAATTTGGACTAATCCACGCCCTACGGGCGACAACATAAATTAGTCTCCGTATACAATCCACGGGCAACCAAAAACAAAACAAACACACACGACACGAAGTGACCATCTGAAGAAGGAGAAAGTGGTTACCGCGATGTGTAATTAACTGCAGGGGCTTGCGCCTGCAGGAAAGAGCGTCCCCACAATCAAAAACTCCTCGCAAACGAGGGGGAATCTAACGAAGTCTGCTACAACGGCCGCATCTGTCCAAACCTCTGATGCACGGTGCCATAAATTAACTTGGCATCTTCAGAGAGGTGGACGGATAAAACCAAATAGCATCTGCCCCCAAAAATTCAAGCCGGACGTCCAAACGTCCCAGTCGCGTCTTTCAGCGGCGAACAGATTCTGGCATGCCCGGTGGGACCTTTTTCTCTTTCCACTCCACACTTCGTGTGTCGTGTTTTTCCGTGATAATCACGGTATATATGTTTGTGGTTGCTCTTAGGGGAGGGGATACCGAAGCCGGCGTTTCGTCTCTATGAAGAATGGCGTTTGCTCCCACCTTAGCAACTCAGGCTCTATCATATCTGGTGGAGTCAAGTACGGGCCACTTGCAGGCTCAAATCTCTGTAATCCGGCTTTTCAAGAAATCAACGGGCTTCTCTTTGGGTCGATACTCTCACCTCCCACCCTCGGTGCCTCAACGCCGATGGAGGAAGCCCGGAGGAAGTCTGTCTTACACAGGCGGACTCCCCAAGCAAGCAGCTTTGCCGACGGAATCAGTCTTTAAACAACTGGCACATGCCAAGGACCAAGGTCGACGCAGGGGGCAGAATATTCAAGCTCTCAAAGGAAACAGGGGGCGGGCTCGGCAAAATCCTGAAGCTAATCAAATCCCGGCAGTAAGAAACGGTCGACGTCGATATCAGCGTCATACAAAATGAGCTGGGGGCAGTTCTCCGTATGGTCTTGTTTCAACCCCAGTGGTGAATGTTGTTGTTCCAACTGGGAATAGCTTCAAATTGTTGTGAAGGGCCAGACAAAATTCTCCTACCGCAATACTGAAGAAGTCTCCACAGCCCATAGAGATCCCACGAGAGCAGAAACCAGTTCGCTCCCTGAGACAGCTTTCCTCATCTATATATAAAGTGTGGAAGCAGGTGAAGAGGACTCACCACAAGACGGATCCTGAAACAACGGTTCCTCCCAAAACCAAAGCGGCTTTTCACAACAAGAGGCCTAATAAAGCTCAAGTGCCCGGAGCAAACTCCAAAGGCCAAAACTCCAAACACCACAAGCCTGGGGGCATGGTAGTTCACATAGTCTATGTGGTGAATTCCAAAGATGAAGTTCAAGCTTCTACTAGTCACCGACCTCAAACTCGGTCCCTGACAAAAGTTCAACTGGAACATGAAAATCTGCAGGAGATGCTTGCTCAGGTGGCATCACTCGCTAATCCATTGTCTAAGGCAAATCCCGAAGACGCACCTGGAGAAAGAACAGAGCACGAGTTGGATATTGATGTCCTAAATCACGCTCTCAAAAAAAAAAAGAAAAAAAAGAAAAAAAAAGTATGTCCACAAGCAAAATGGGCACGGATGAAAACCCGAAAGGACGCCGTAAGTAAAAACAGTAGGACTGTCGACGAGCTTGTGAAAACCCGGAAGGGCGCAATCTCGTTAAAAAAACGGGACGTCCACAAGCAAGATGGGCATGTATGAAAACCCGAAAGGGCGCCGTGAGTAAAAACAGCAGGACTGCCGGCGAGCTTGTGAAAATCCGGAAGGGCGCAATCTCTTTAAAATAAATACACTTACGAGATCCTCATGACTCGTAAGGGGAATCCCCCTGTGAGACCCTCACGGCTCATAGGATTCGAAAGCCTTAAGTTACAGGGATCTAGACCTGTTCTTAAGCCGTCACATCTCTCAAATTGTCCTACAGGAGGTCCATATTGACCCTTGTATACGATCTATGGGCACGAATAAATATTTATTTGCCAAGTTCTACAAATGGCAAGAAATATTCCCATATGGTGAATTACACTTGTAGGTCCTCTCGACTTATAAGGAGAAAACACTCTTGGAAGATCCTTACGACTTACAAGAGAAGACATCACTTAGGAATCCCTAAGATTCTTAAGGAGAAAATATGCCTACGAGATCCTCACGACTCGTAGGGAGAAAACCCTTTATGAGATCCTTACGGCTCATAAAGTCAAAAGCCTTAGTCGACAGAGTCCTAACCCTGTCTACTAAGCCACCTTTGTCCAAATCGGCAGGGGCAAATGATGAGTCGCTCCTAGCGATATCCCAGTTGTAGCGACGCAGATGCCTAAACAGGTGTCAAACTCCAAATCAACCTCTCCGGTAAGTGCCGTCCCTACAACCATCTGATGAAGAAGAGGACCCCGTTCGACTGGGATCGCAAATGCCAAAGCGCACTGGACGAAATCAAGCAATACCTGCAGAAATCGCCGGTATTGACCGCTCCAGTCAAGGGAAAGCCCCTCATCTTGTACACAACCGTCCTTGAAGGTTCCTTAGGCGCGCTATGGGCACAGGAGAATGACCAAGGGAAAGAGAGAGCCCTCTACTATTTGAGTCGAGTTCTCCTGGGGGCAGAAAACAACTACTCCTCTATCGAAAAACACTGCCTGGCGTTAATCTTCGCGATAACGAAGCTCCGGCATTATGCTTTGGTGCATGAGGTCCACCTCATATCAAAAGTGGATCCTCTCAAATATTTGATGTCAAGAGCCATACTAACAGGATGACTCGCTAAATGGGCCCTCCTCTTGATGGAGTTCTCGATAACATATCGACCTCTCAAGGCGGTGAAAGGCCAGGCCATCGCCGACTTCCTCGCTGAACATCCGATACCCGGCGACTCACCTTTAAATTACGAACTGCCAGACGAGCACACATTCAACATGATCAATGGGGAAAGATGAGGGAGCGATACCCGATGGGAACTCTATTTTGATGGGACATCTTCCATGAAGAAGCGAAAGCACAGCTCCCCCATAATCAAATCTGGGGTAGGCCTTATCTTCGTGACTCCGCAAGGAAGGATAATGCGCTTAGCATTTTCCTTAACAGTGCCGAGGACAAACAATGAAGTAGAATATGAGGCTTTGATAGCAGGTCTTGAGATCGCTGTCGACATGGGAATCGAAAACCTCTTCATATATGGAGACTCCCAGCTGGTCGTTAGTCAAGTAAACAACGACTATCAAACGTGCAAACCAGAGTTGGTAAAGTACGATGAGAGAGTGCAACAATTGCTGACGCAAATCCCTTCCTACGCCTTGGAAAGCATACCGCGTACAGAAAATAGTAAGGCGGACGTATTAGCCAAACTCGCTAAAGAACTGGCTGACGAAAACCTCGATGACGTAAGGATCGTTGTGCAAAGCCGTCGGGTCCTGGCACCAGCGAAAATATCTCCGGAGTCTCCTGAAGAAAAGAAAGAGACCCAGCAAACAACTTTCCAAATAGAGGACCAGGAAAAGGTTAAGGATTAGAGAGAAGTCTTTATAGACTATTTCAAATCCCGTCGAACACCTGAATATGCATCCTCAAGACATCAGCTCATGAAATGAGCTCTGTCCTTTGCCTTCGTCAATGACACTCTATATAAGAGATCATTCGACTCTCTGTAGATAAGATGCCTGGGACCGGAAGAAGCAAGGAGAGTCGTCCAAGAAACTCATGACGGACTCTGCGGTTCTCATCAAGCCGGGCCAAAGATGAAGCTGAAGATCAAAAGAATGGGCTACTATTGGCCCACGATGATTCAGGACTGCCTCGAATACGCGAAATAGTGCCACTCGTGCCAAATTCATGGGGACTTCATCCACCAACATCCAAATCCGCTACACCTAACAGTGGCTAGCTGGCTGTTTGAAATGTGGGGAACTGACATAGTCGGGCCCATCTGTTGGGGTCAAAATTTGCACCCCGGTTGACCAAGTCAAAATCAAGGTCAACCCCAAGCCAGGTGGGCCCAAGCCCAGGTCAAGCGGGCCCATGCCCAAGTCGAACCCGCGGCTAGCCTCCCCATGCCAGCATAAAATCATGTAATAAATAATTTTAATGTAATTTTTTTTATGCGTGAATGGGCATAAAGCCAAATTTTTGTAAAGCCCATGGCTTATGTGCAAAAAGAAATGGCACATGAGCCATGGGATGGACAAAATGCCATTTTGTAAAGCCCAAGGGGCTATATGTAAATATGTAAGCCTATATAAGGCAACATGATGATGAATAAAGGATATACTTTTCATTTTCCCCAAAAACTAGGGTTCCTGTGCCTCCTTCTCCTTTCTCAAGGTTCTAAACCTTCTTTTTTCTTTTGAATTAAATCAAGAGTTTTACTCTTCCTTTTCTAACACTAAATAGTTTTTCATCACAAAACCCATAAAGGGGAACTCAGATCTCCCATCAGATCTCAAAAATAAGAGATTTTTAAAATCTCATATTTCTTGTTCTTCAAGATCCAGCCGACAGAAAAGGAGGAAGGAGACCCATCTCCAAAAATCCCACTTTAGGGAAGATCGAGGGCTCAAGGGAGAAGCCCCTTCATCAGCTCCAAAAATATCTTAGGAGTTTCTCTATAAGTCAAATCGGGAGCACAGCTCCCAGTGCAGGGACCCAGTCCCTTTTGTTGCTGGTGCGCTGGCGCTCTGGCGCGCAGCGCCCGCGTGCCAGGCACGTGGTGCGCTGGTGCTCTGGCCGCAGCGCCCGCGTGTCTGGCACGTGGGGCGCTGGCCCATGCGTCCTTTGGATTCCCTTCCTTTTATATATATATATATACACTGTATATATATACATACACGCACGCACATACTCCACGACACTGTCCCTGTTAGAAAAAATATTTCTAACGGGGCGCTGCCCCGCACCCCGCAAGGGAGCTGCTAGCCCCCTTGATCCCCAGCCTGCTATCCGGGTAGTGGGACCCCGTAAAAACTCTGCGAGGCCCCTGATATATCCAAAACCCCTTCAAAACACAACACTGCACATTGAGTTCGCATGACCAGTTTAACCCGTTAATCGGAGGTTCTCTCTCTCCAAAGGCGAGGGGTAATTAACGGCAGCTTAGTCCGCAGCTGTCGGAGATTCGGATCCCTACAATCAATAAACCCCAGCCTATGACCAATATTTGGAAGTGTCTTGTCTTCCTAGGCAGGGGGAATCTGTAATGCGCCTGACAAGCGCGTGCGCATTCCAATCTCAATAGGGTGACGAAAAACACCCTACACCATCGAACCGGCATCATCCAGAGGACATCGGTTCATATTGGTGAAAACCGATTACTTCTCTAAATGGGTAGAAGCAGTACCGCTGAGAGAACTGAAGACGAAGAATATTCTCCATTTCTTCAAGACACACGTCATCTATCGGTTCGGCATTCCGCGACGGATTATCTCCGATAACGGGCCAGCTTACAGAAGTCACAAAATTAGCCACTTCGCACAGCAGCATAGCATAGACTGGAGATACTCTTCGGTCTATAATCCCCGAGCTAATGGTCTAGCTGAGGCTTTCAACAAAATCTTGATGAAGATCATAAAGAAAGGACTGGCATGAGAAACTGCATGAAGCTCTCTGGGCGTATCGGACCACGTTCAAAACGACCACAAACGCAACGCCGTATGCATTGGCATTCGGCGCTGAAGCAGTACTTCCCTTGGAGATAGAGCTACCCTCTCTACGAGTGGCGGTTCATTATGAGCTAACAGACGAGAAGAATACTCATCTTCGGCTTGAGGAGCTTGACGCCCTCGATGAAACTCGGCTCATGGCGCAACAAAACTTGGAGGCTTACAAAGCAATGATGACGCGCTCATACGAGAGATTGACTAGGCCGATGACACTTTGCCAAGGCAAACTCGTGCTGGTGGTCAAGAGACCTATGATCCCCAATCGTGCCAAACGGGGGAAATTCGAGCCGAACTACGAAAGCCCGTACATCATAGACAAGGTCTACCAAGGTGGGGCTTACTTGCTCATGGATATGCATGGCGAAAGACCCTTCAGGCCCATAAACGGCTGGTTCCTAAAAAATACTACGCTTGACGAGTCATGAACCAGGTTAATGATAGATGACGACGCCTATGTCCGCTCGCTATCTTCCTAAGTCCAAACTCTATAAGTAGTGCCTAGCGAAACCTCGCCTCTAAGGCTATGGACTGAGATATCCTAAAACTAACAACGGACCGAAATGTCCTAAAACTAACTACGGACCAAAACGTCTTTAAACTACTACGAACCGCAGCATCCAAAGATTGACGCAAAAAAAAAAGGTACGTCCATAAACGAAATGGGCACGGATGAAAACTCAAAAGGGCTCCGTGAGTAAAAACAGCAAGGCTACCGGCGAGTTTGTGAAAACTCGAAAGGGCGCAATCTCATAAAAGACACTTGCAAGGTCCTCTCGACCTTGTAAAGAGAAAATACCTGCGTGAGATCCTTACGACTCATAAGGGAGAAACACACTTAGGGATCCCCATGATTCCCAAGGAGAATTTACACTTATGAGATCCTCACGACTCGTAAGGAGAATTCCCCTATGAGACCCTCACGGCTCATAGGATTCAAAAGTCTTAAGCTATAAGGATCTAAACCTATTCTTAAGCCGTCATACACCCCGATATTGCCCTACAAGCATTTCAATATTGACCCTTGTATATAATCCACGGGCACGAATAAACATTTCCCCAACAGAGTCCCACCAGTGACGAGGGATATCATTACATAGAGAACAACCCTTGTAAGTCCTCTCGACTTATAAAGTGAAAATGCTCTTGTAAGATCCTTACGACTTATAAGAGAACATACACTTAAGAACCCTCACGATTATAAAGATGAAAATGGACTTACGAGATCCTCACGACTCGCAAGGAGAAACATCTTTACGAGACCTTACAGCTCATAAAGTCAAAAGCCTTAGTCGACAGGATCTTAACCATGTTTTCTAAGCCACCTCTGTTCGAACCGACAAAGGCAAATGATGATTCGCTCCTGGCAATATCCCAGTTGCAGCGATGCTGATGCCTAAATCGATATCAGATTCCGAGTTCCATACTCGCGGCAAAAAGTCAGCGAGCCATAAATGCATATGAAATAGCCGAAATGATAGGGCAACTTGCAACAAAATCAGCAAGTATAATATATGCATATAAAAACAGCCGAAATGATTGGGTAACTCGCAATAAAAAGTAGTGAGTAAAAAGAAAAAATAGGCGAAATGATTGGGCACCATGAAAAATAGCCGAAATGATTGGGCAATCGCAAACTTCGCGATATAAAAGCTGAAATGATAGAGTATCGCGGAAAGAAATAAAAAAAATGAAAGAATGAAACATTTTGCCCTACAGGTGAGTCCATACTGACCCCTGCATACAATCCATGGGCATAAACAAAAAAGGGGATCATATTTCCTCACCAGACCTTGTCAAAGGGAGGGTCAGATCTCGACGGCAACATCTGCATACCAGAAGACCAACACGGCGTTCCTTCTCAACTCCAGCAGGATGCATGCGCGACGTCAACAACCAACCTCAAGGTCGCAACAAAGTGGAGCCATGGCAAAGTCCCTAGTTCCAAATCTCGACGGCCACCTCTACAGCCTAGAGACCAACAACGGTGTTCCTCCTCATACCAGCAGGGCACGGACGCGACACCACCTAGCGGAGCCACGGCAAGGTCCCCGGTTCCAAGACTCTACGGTGCACAGACAATCTAGAGTCAACCCCTGACCTCCTTGTCGTAAAGTAACGCTTCGACTCGGATTGTAATACCCAGCCCCTTTTATACCTATAATTGTACTTCTTTATACCTATAAAATTTATTTATAAGTATTTAGTTATTTTCAAAATTCTACTAAACCCAAACTCACCTCATCAGCCATTCACTTTTAAATAAACTTATTTTTTTCTTTTCAATCCCCTTAATTCCATTCTCAGCCCAAGAGATCCTTACCAAATTAATTTATCTAAAACATTTTCTAGCCACTTACTTTAATTCTTTCACCCCCCATTTTCTTCACTAACCCTAAGCCGGCCCTTTCCTTTTCTTATTTATTATTTGGTACTATTTCTCTAGCCCAATCCCTAAGCCAATGGCCGGCCTCTCCTTTATTCATTTCTTTTGAATTTTCACAACCCTAAAATCCCAAGCCCATTCCTTA
This sequence comes from Agapanthus africanus, assembly GCA_030015575.1. Lineage (NCBI taxonomy): Eukaryota > Viridiplantae > Streptophyta > Magnoliopsida > Asparagales > Amaryllidaceae > Agapanthus > Agapanthus africanus. The sequence continues at coordinate 832,382,792 of JASDDO010000019.1, forward strand.
AATAAATTTGTTTTTCTTTTTTTTCCTTTTCTTTCAAGCCCAACCCCCTTTCCCTAATAATTCTTTTAAATTCTTTCCCTTTTACACAGGCCCGACCCTTCTCTTCTCTCTCTTAACTTTTTATTAATTTTTCCAGCAGCCCAGCCCAGCAGCCCACTCTATATTTTTCCCCCATCATTTTCTTTATTTTTTTTCCTCTTATTCTCCGGCCCAGCTCATGTCGGCCGGGCCCGCTCCCGCTTCAGCCCTCAACCCGCGCCTCTTCGACCCGACCCGCACCTACAGTGCGTCTCCCCCAACGGCTACTCTCCGGATTTCCCGCGCGAAATCCTCCCGTTGCGCCCTCGTCGCCGCTCCCCACGCTCACGCTCGTGAGACGTTACCCCACGACGCGCACCCCCTCGCGATTCACTCAACGTCCTCCCCTCGTCTCTCACTTCTCTCTCCCTCTCAAAACTTTCAACCGCTCGAGTCCCTGCATTCCACTCCTCGACGACGACGTCACCGCCGACGAGGACGACCACAACAATCACTTCGTCTCGCCTCCCTCTCCTCTCTCTCCTCTTCACCACCCTCCTCGCCACCGAGTCCCCCTCACTCCCGTTCTCCCTTTCAACATTCGAACACCATCGCCCATGTCCGTCGTCAATCATCCCCCGATCACCACCACCGCCTCACCCACTCCCTCCTTACCTCACCTCTTCACAGCAGCCTCGTCCTCGACAATCCCACCTCCTATCACCAACGCCCTCGCCTCCATCTCAAACCCCCACTCATCCATTCCCTGCAAACCCGAGCCCCATCGCCCTTCGCCGGAGCTCTCCCCACCGTCGACGTCTCCCTCACCCCCTCTTCCTCGGAAACGTCTCACTCTCTCTCTCTCACGGTAACATCACCCTCTGCAACTCCTCTCTCTAATCCCTGTCTCTCTCTCTCTAATCTCTCTCTCTCTCTCTCTCTCTCTCTCTAATCTCTGTCTCTCTCTCACTTTACAACTCTCTCTCTCTCTCCCTCTTACTCTCTCTCTCTCTAACTCTCTCTATTTCTCTAAATCTCCCTCTGTTCTCAAAAATTTCTCTCTCTCCCTCTCGCAGACCAACACCAGAAACAACTCGGGCGGTGATGAAAACGGTCGCACGGAGAGTAACTGGAGTGGATACGATTGTCTGATTCCAAAAGGCCGAACTGTGCTGCGCCGTGCCGCGCGTGTGTCGCGTTCGTGACGTTACCGTCACCGTACATCCCCGAGACGTGCCCAGGCAAGTTCTCTACTTGCTACATGCTAAGTTTACTTTATTGCAAATTAAAATCATATAGATTCCGTAGTAATATCTCCTGATAGATTATATTACGTACCTGTTCGATGCTAGTTCCCAAAGAAAATACTTTTCTAATTTGACGGAACTAAATGGTATAGTTTGGCCCGTATGACCGTGAATCTAGTGGGTGAATTTCGTTGGATAATATGACCGTTAACGACTAAAATGACTACCCCCAAGTTTACTAGAAAAACTGGAATTTTATTGTACCTGAAAACCGTTAAAATCACCATAAATTATATGCATACTGGAATCATGCGTTCTTGGGCTCAAATCGAAGCCAACTCAACGAACTTTAACCCTATACTAGTTTCCATATATTCCTGTACTTAAACTGTGACAATAATTGGATCGGAGAGCGACTCTGGACTGCAGTCCAGAGCGACTCCAGTTGTTGTTTACTGTCCCGTAATGGGTACCATCCTGTTTCCTTAACTTGTAGGATGCGGAACTCCGCTGTTTATTATAGGTGAATGTTTTATATAGGCAAAACAAGTTGTTTCATCCTGTTTCGTTATCGTTTGTTATTTAATCTGCAATTTAATTGATGTGGACGTATAACAGTCCAGAACAGATTCTGAGATGACATATTAATGTTAAACAGTATATAACTCCTGACGTACAGATGCGATTGAAGATCCGTCTATTGCGTTGAAAACCTTACTGAAAACCCTAGATTTCATTCAACTGTAGCATCGCTAAAATCTGATCCCAACTTGGATTAAAATGCGTTGCGAAACGGACTTCCGACTCTAAAACCGGATTTTCAGCCGTGAACGCTTAAAATGAAATGGCTATAATTAATGATCCTGAAACCCGATTGGCGTGAAACTAAATTCGCTGGATAGGTAACTGAACATACTATTTATTCCCTGTTCATCGTTTCACTAAATTGTAACCATATGATTTATGATAAATTATGCAAGTGGTAGATTATCGATTCATGACATCCTAATCATGCTGTATATACTGTTTACGCATCATATCATACACATGTCACTGCATAGATAACCTAGTGATAACGTGCATTACCCAGTGTTAGGTATTAGTGATGATTGTGGCAAGTACGTTGGTGTTCGTGTAAGTGCACGGCGGCGCCCCGGCCGTCAATCCGACGGCCAAATGCGGAAGCGGTGATAAACTTTAATTTTTTCTTGAACTGGCAAACCGCCGCGCACTAATACCCGGATCGAACCACTAACTAGTCCTAGCTAACAATAAGATGGGAAAGAGATATACCGACGATCCAAGTCCTCCGGTCTTCTCGTCATCGTCCCGATCTCTTGCGGAATGTCCCGTCTCCTCCTCGTCGCCGGAAGTGCACCACATCGCCTACTTCTTTTACGGGCTCCCACCTCAATACCGAGGCAACTCGGGCACGAAGCCGGCTACTCGACGTGCCCAAGGTTCGCTGTAGAATATGTAGTCCTCAAGTCTCACTTTGGGGTTCATGGAGATGCCATTTTGGTGGAGGGATGATACAAGCTTTTGGAGGAGGAGCTAAAGGGATTTTCCAACATGAAATGAACCAAAAACCCCTTACCAAAATGTTTGGACAGCCCCCATCAAGAGAGTGGCCGACCATGCTAGATGAGGGAGGGAGTGAAAATGAGAGTGTATCAAAAATAATGGGATTCATTCTCATATCAAGCAAGAGAGAGAGAGGAATGGTTATCATATGAACCAATGATAACAAAGGAAAACCAACACTCAACTAACAACCATCTCTCATCATCAACAACCATCATCAAAACCATGATGATAAAGAAAGTCAAGCAATCATGAGTTTATGAAGTCAAATGATGGGACAAGTATCATGACATGATAATATGCAAAGTCCTCCTCCACAAATGCTTATTTGCAACAATGCAAATAAGCCCTCCTCCACCAATTTTCGGCCAATGAACGGAACAATGGAAATTGGCCGAAACGGAAAGCAAACTGGCAACTCCAGAAAACTGGTCCCATAATAAATTACAGGAAAGCCCCGATACTGTGCATACACACCCGCATCTGTATTTCGACCGAAATACAAATGCAATGAGACAAAATCTACACTGTACTATACTAGAATCCGGCTTATACCAAAACCGGCTAGTAATATCCGTTCGATCCTGATTCGTGCAATGCCGCACGTATCTGATCGAACCCTGCCATATATTCATACGGCCTATAGTACAAACTGTCCGATCCTGATCCGTGCAATACCGCACGTATCTGAACGGACCTTGCCATATCTCCATACGGCCTCTACAACCTTTCGCCCGAAAGCTGAGTAACTGAAATATGGGGGACTCTAAAGACTCATCAACACCTTGGTTGTGGATTTAACCACTAGCACGTCAGAGGTATAAGCCAATACGTAACGGGCTACCAGGTACTGACTAAAAGGGATGTCTGTGAGCGAACTCAGCCTGACAACCCTACTGAGCCTGTCAGTGACAATATCCGTACAGTCCGGTCCGTTCGTCTATGAGCATCGCATGGCGGGCCTAGGGGGTTGGTAAAAGTCAGACCCCCAAAAGCGGTACAAGTCGTGTCGGAGTGTAGCCCAGAACACCCTGAGATACTACTAGAATACCTACCAGTTAATCTCCTTGCCTCGGCCGAGGGCTTCGTGTAATGGCTCTCCTAGACACAGCACGACCTCACCCCCAATACCGGGAGAGACGAACCCCTGAAGATACGCTCACTGCCTCCATGTGGCTCGGGACTGTACCCAACTAAAACCTGTTTGCACGACTCCTTTGAGCCGTGGTAAGGTAGTAATCAAAGTACAGTGGGAACTCACACGAGACAAATGACGATCCCCAGGTCGATGAACTAACCTGCACACATGTCACCAGGGAACTGCCATCTGACGTCTGGTATATGACCAACTAGCATGTTCCCGGCGAGTCCTGTCCGGTGTACTCATAACCCAATGAGCACCTGTATACATCTTAGGTGATCCAACTGACACCAGTGGCTTGTGAGACCGGCCACCGCCCCTCGTCGGGGTCTCGACTGTATACACTAGTCTACTATGGAGAATCGATGCCCTGTCTCGAAACTCTCACGACTAGGGACCTTTTAAGGATATGCTTATAGACCCCCAGCTCCCACTTATATGATCGCCCTCATACTGCTGGTGGTCAAGCAAGAATCCTAGGGGCTTTATCAACGTGTAATAGCGACGTGTCAGGTCACTTAAAACAGTACACGATGATAAAGGTAAACCAGATAGCATACTATCATCTCGAGTAAGACTGTCCTACCGGGATAGGTCCTCCATCAATCATTACAATCACGTACCTGTGACCTAATAATTGACTCTGAGGGCACTATCTCCAACAATCTCCCACTTGCACTCAAGGCTAATTATTGCGATGTCGCATACTCACAGCCCGTGTGATACCGAACACCCAACTCCTCTACTAGTCAGTCTCACAAAACTCGTTTGCGAAACTATTGCGTTCGAGGAATAGCCTCAGTGAGTGGATCCGCTTTGTTGTCTCTTTCAATGTCTCTCTATATCTCAAGTTCGCGGAGAAAGCCATCTCCCGAAATGAGCAATACCTGTCTTAGAATGTGTCTGGATGTCTGATGGGACATAGCTCATAAATGAACTCCAAATCCAAACTTCTTAGACTGTATCGTCAACTGAACTTAATCAGTATCCTGCGCCATGCCACCCTCAGTATTGCCTTGGACCACCTGTCCAAAATACTGCCCTTCGTCAGAAGGAGAACTATAACTCTGACAACCTCCTTGTCGTCCATGTCACCTTGGAAGCCTGGAATGATAACTGTCTCCCGAATGAGGCTGTCGTTATCATATCCCTAGAACATCCACTTATGTTCTAAAACTGCTTCCGACTATTTCTCCAGGATTGGATTAATGTCAACTTATTGCATCTAGTGCAAGAACAACATCTGGTGTGGTACTTGACATCTCATGATTGACTCAATTGCCTAAGCAAGTGATCTGCCAATCATGCACATCCCTCTCCCCTTTAGTCTGTAAGACAGCTTCAGAGAGGGTGACTCCATCACCTGCAGGTACACTACCGTGCCAGGAGTCGTCCATTCTAAATACTCTTAGAATGCTGTCAAGTACCCTGATTGGGAAACCACCCAAATCTAGATCTAATACCATAGATCCAGTAACCAGTATGTCTGATATAAAATCCATTTCCTTTGTGGAGAAACCACTGTGTGACGACCAAAGTGTAACCAATCGTAGTATAGGAGTTTCTTTTCCTACTCTGTGTATGTCATCCAAATGCCATGACATCACACCCTACTACCTTCTCAACAGATCCATCCCCTATTCTGATGAAGTCAAACCCATGACTGTCACGTCAGAAGTAGATGATCTATCTCCGCTACATCTGCTTTAGTCTATAAATAGACATAAGCTACCTGTCCACCAATGCTTCCGCTGCTCCCACTGACTACGACAACCCTCTGGCAGAGTCATATAGACGTACACTTCTAAAACTAGTTTAGAACGACGCTATACTCATCCTCCCACCGGGTCTCGCAGCCTGGAACAACAACAATGGTAATTGTGGGTAAACAAGAACTTCCCTGTCACCGTCCTTGAGGCTACCGTAGTACCTCTCGGGTGCCTGAAGTTACCCACCTTATCTGCGGAGTGGCCAATGGAATGTCAATCCAGATTGAATCTTTAGGTTCATTATCAAATCTTCAGTAATCGTTTGTGGTTCTGGAATCACTTCCAGTTCTACCATACTCCCACTACTGTTTTCTGAAAAAAATCCATTTTTAATAAAACTGTGGCGAGTCTAGAACAATATCGCTATTGTTCATCCAGATGGTAGAAAGTCAACCCTCGTCATAGCCTGGGTCAACCCACAAACAGCCATTACAGAAATGTGCCTCGAGTTGTCCAGTGTCTGGTTTTAATCATAAACCGGACAACTCCCCGTACCTTAACATCGTTAAGATATGAACTGTTCTATATCCATTATAGAACCAGAGGCACAGATTTAATTGAACCAGATTCAATTCATGCAGCTGTCTCCAGTGCATGTCAATTAAATGGAAGGAGGCCGATCAGCGTTACTCAACTTAGGAATGCTTCCAATTATGAGTAACCTGAAAAAGAAGCAATTTCTCTTAGTCATTACTATCAACTGAATACCATATACAAGTATCTACATCTTCGATCATTTTGAAGAATCCCGATACTTGCTACACCTGGTTCTCTACTCTATTCAAATACCTATAACTTCTCCAAATTTGGACCCTGTGTTTCCACGAAACACCTGTCTAAAAACTAGAGAAGTCATAAGTAAACCGAATATAGTACGAGGACTAACCCCTCTGTCCTGATGGACCCTGGACATCATACAATACTCTGTACAAGTCCCTTGAGTCTGATAACTCACTCACTGTGTGTCGTAGGTTGAAAACTGTACTTATGGTTAAGAAGAATTACACCGCTGTTTAATGCTCCTTACCTAACCATCCACTGATATAGGTAAATGTTATCGACATAATATCAAAAGGTATATCTCACTCTATGAAAATAGACGTACAGATATATCAATTTGAAATTGGTGCATAACAGCGGATATTCAAAACCAAATATTTGCCGACCGGCAAACAGCCCAGGTGATTTCCTCAAATATCACCGATTACAACGAATCCCGATATGATGAGGATGATCACCCAATTCCCAATAACTTACTCCCACTCATCATCTGTAAAACCATACAGATGTGAGAATCGTACCTGGTAAATACATACCCTGGAGTAAGTATCTAATCGGGAAATCAGTTTTCCTTTAACATTACACAGTGAAACTGAAACATTGAAATGTTCCGATGGGGTATTCTGGTATTCCTAGTAATGCCTGTTCCAGATTCACGACTGTAACCGTATAGTTCTTTGCCACCTCTCCAAATCCCTTCATATGTCTTTAGTCTTTACCTTCTGTACACCCCTTTAGGCCAAATGGTTTTCTTCCTTCCCTACCGTTCGGCACCAGCCTATGGTTTGGAAGAAGACTATCCAATAAGCATAATGGGTGTACTGTCCCAATCCTAGGAACACTCGCAATGCGAGAGAAGGTGAAGATAAAAGACACCTGAATAAATCTTATTCCTATTTCTCCTGAACCAGAATCCATCCCCGAACTGGAACAAGTTCCTTTCGAGTTCGTATATAACCATACGATGGAGTATCCAATAAACTGTGGATCTTCGTAGTGATACGGAGTGTCCTGGAGAAATACAAAGGTGATTTTAGGATTGGCGAAGGAATACTTGGTTTGGTCGTGAATATCTGTTGCAATTTACTTTGCCCTCTTACTAATCCCTTGCTTTGTCTGAACTTAATACCTTCTGTACATCATCGTTAGGCTAATTGGTTTTCTTCATTCCCTACCGGTCGGCACCAGCCTAAGGTTTGGAAGAAGACTATCCAATTTGCGTAATAGGTGTACTATCTCCTAAACCAAGGAGTACTCGCAACCTGAGAGAAGGTAAAAGGAAAAGACAACTGAATAATCCTATCCGTTTTCTCCAGAACCTGAAACCATCCTCGAATAAATTCTTTCGAGTTCGTATCTAACCATACGATGGTTTTGTCCAATGGAAGTGGACGTTCGTAGCAACACGGGGTGTCCTGGAGAAAAGGGTAAAAGTAGGAGTGGCAATGAGGTTTGCAACTCTGACAATCCAAAAGCCAGTGTTAAAGAAGGTTCGGTCAACTTGGTCACTGAGTCATAGTCTTAGGGTCGGGTCAATGGTCGCTGCCAAAGAGAGAGAGAAAAGAAACACTCAGCGTGCACTCTAACCTAGATCAGAATGGTTACCAATTTATCTAATCTGGAATCCTCCCACTGTACCTCAAATTCTCCTCCAAACCTGAAAGAAGAATTAGTCGGGGTCACCCGAGGAGTAAACTAACTCATCAGTGGGAATCGGGATCCAACTATCATCGCATGATAACGTGACGGAATCCGCTCACGGTGTCACACTCCAGAAGGTATGCGCATATCTGGCAAGTTTCAGTTCTTTTGAAACTCCCGATGTGATTTCTGCCCCATGCTCTTATGACCTTGACGAAGGCCAACAAATCATAAGTCACATGTCAAGTTCTACCCGTCATTCTCCAGGTTGATTTGAACCCACCCGCACAAGCCCTTGACGAAGGCCAACAAGGCTATACGACTGTCCCAAACCAACGCATCTATCTATGCTGCAGAAAGGCAACAAGCAGCTACCATACACTATGCCTTGACGAAGGCCAACAAACATAGCATGAATACTACGTGCTACCCGTCTGAAACGACGGAGGGCTACGAATGGTTTCTGGCGAAAACCTTTAACGTAAAGAACTTGATATCGTTGAAGGAACTGATAGCTTTTTGAAAATATAGTGACGAAAACCGTTGCTAAAGAGGTCACTCCCGGTGAAGGGATCTCAGCTCTTTCCCCGTAGAATGGGGTGCAGGATATCCCAAATGAATACCACGGTGCAAAGCAAAAGTAATCGGCTATAGTGAAGTCATTGCCCTGACGCAAACTTTTTGTCCAAGGGGTCACTCCCGGTGAAGGGATCTCGGCCCTTGCCTCGTCGACTGAGGAGCAGGATATTCTAAATGAATACCACGATGCAAAACAAAAGTGAACGTCCTTGCAATAACAGCCTTTTGAAAAGTGTTCCAACAACATCAGATTAGGTTTGTTTTTAACTTGCATTGATCCGAATCAATGCAGTCCCATCAATTGATCACACCACAAAGAACGAAAATATACTGATGTACGTATATGCCATCCGCATTCGCCACTGGGTCCCGTCATTACCCGTTAGGTTAGCTAACTAACGACAGAGCGGGGACTGGACTAGCGCGGATGCAAAACATATACAACATCTACTAATATATATACCAATATATTATATTCGCTCAAGGCGTGAATAAAATGCAACATCACAGAGAATGAACAGCATCACAGAAACAATACAGATATCTGGGATCCCCGGGTTTCACAGAGCTACTACTGAAACCCGACGTTCCCCTGGTCGTGTGGATAGCCTGTGCAATGAAATCCTAGACCCCTACGGGCGCGGCAAGTTACCCGCCAAAACCTGAAGCGAGGCAGCCCCCTTCAGCTTCGTGAATGGACCACCCAGCACTTCACGGAATCCGGTAACCTGGGCACCCCTCCTGGGTCAACCTGTACCCCCTACGAGTGCGGCGAATAGCCCGCCAATCCCAGAGTGAAGCCCCTTCCGTCTCAATGCCATGAGATGCGGGCTTGTTGCCCTCTAGAATCCGGCTATCCGTGCACCCCTCCGCGGGGCAATCCTAGTACAGAAAGTAAAATATACATACACCGGGTACATCGACCGCAACCTGGCCGTGTCCCAAAATAATAATACAATCAGGCAGTGACGGCAGTCCACATGTCGGACGCTCGCCCCGCAATATCAAATGTACATAATACAACCACAACTGTACTAGCATTGCATCCAGGCTATCCCCCATGACCGATCCGCAACATCACAGCAAAAACAGAACGTCAACGTGAAAGTCACGTTCGCAAATCCGTCTAACCGGGCTATAGCAGTTAGACCGGATTTACCGATCGAGTGACATTCACGGTCGCAGATATAATGTAAATACTGTGAAATAATGTGTTTAAAATATCCGATCGATCAAAAAATAACAAGTGGGCCCCCAAGCAATACTGTAGCAGATCAGGAAATTCTGGGCCCAATTTTAATATTCCAAAACCCCTAAAATCAGCCCAGAAGCCCACTGGAGAAATTGACAGAGTGATCTTATCATAGTGCGGCGGAACCGCGGCCCAAAGGGGGGTTTGGCCGCGGTTCCGCGCTCCAACTATGGAGTCACTTCGTCGAATTTCTACAGTGGCCTTATATTTTCCAGTACATCACTTTTCTGTAACCTGAAAAATTTTTGGGGACTGAAAAAAATCAACAGAAAACTGATGTGAAGCAATACGGGTTTTGGAACATTCGATCGATCGGAACTGAAAAACACATTACACAAAGCTAGACTAAGTTAATGGCGAGGCTCTGATACCACTGTAAGTGCACGGCGGCGCCCCGGCCGTCAATCCGACGGCCAAATGCGGAAGCGGTGATAAACTTTAATTTTTTCTTGAACTGGCAAACCGCCGCGCACTAATACCCGGATCGAACCACTAACTAGTCCTAGCTAACAATAAGATGGGAAAGAGATATACCGATGATCCAAGTCCTCTGGTCTTCTCGTCATCGTCCCGATCTCTTGCGGAATGTCCCGTCTCCTCCTCGTCGCCGGAAGTGCACCACATCGCCTACTTCTTTTACGGGCTCCCACCTCAATGCCGAGGCAACTCGGGCACGAAGCCGGCTACTCGACGTGCCCAAGGTTCGCTGTAGAATATGTAGTCCTCAAGTCTCACTTTGGGGTTCATGGAGATGCCATTTTGGTGGAGGGATGATACAAGCTTTTGGAGGAGGAGCTAAAGGGATTTTCCAACATGAAATGAACCAAAAACCCCTTACCAAAATGTTTGGACAGCCCCCATCAAGAGAGTGGCCGGCCATGCTAGATGAGGGAGGGAGTGAAAATGAGAGTGTATCAAAAATAATGGGAGTCATTCTCATATCAAGCAAGAGAGAGAGAGGAATGGTTATCATATGAACCAATGATAACAAAGGAAAACCAACACTCAACTAACAACCATCTCTCATCATCAACAACCATCATCAAAACCATGATGATAAAGAAAGTCAAGCAATCATGAGTTTATGAAGTCAAATGATGGGACAAGTATCATGACATGATAATATGCAAAGTCCTCCTCCACAAATGCTTATTTGCAACAATGCAAATAAGCCCTCCTCCACCAATCTTCGGCCAATGAACGGAACAATGGAAATTGGCCGAAACGGAAAGCAAACTGGCAACTCCAGAAAACTGGTCCCATAATAAATTACAGGAAAGCCCCGATACTGTGCATACACACCCGCATCTGTATTTCGACCGAAATACAAATGCAATGAGACAAAATCTACACTGTACTATACTAGAATCCGGCTTATACCAAAACCGGCTAGTAATATCCGTTCGATCCTGATTCGTGCAATGCCGCACGTATCTGATCGAACCCTGCCATATATTCATACGGCCTATAGTACAAACTGTCCGATCCTGATCCGTGCAATACCGCACGTATCTGAACGGACCTTGCCATATCTCCATACGGCCTCTACAACCTTTCGCCCGAAAGCTGAGTAACTGAAATGTGGGGGACTCTAAAGACTCATCAACACCTTGGTTGTGGATTTAACCACTAGCACGTCAGAGGTCTAAGCCAATACGTAACGGGCTACCAGGTACTGACTAAAAGGGATGTCTGTGAGCGAACTCAGCCTGACAACCCTACTGAGCCTGTCAGTGACAATATCCGTACAGTCCGGTCCGTTGTCTATGAGCATCGCATGGCGGGCCTAGGGGGTTGGTAAAAGCCAGACCCCCAAAAGCGGTACAAGTCGTGTCGGAGTGTAGCCCAGAACACCCTGAGATACTACTGGAATACCTACCAGTAAATCTCCTTGCCTCGGCCGAGGGCTTCGTGTAATGGCTCTCCTAGACACAGCACGACCTCACCCCCAATACCGGGAGAGACGAACCCCTGAAGATACGCTCACTGCCTCCATGTGGCTCGGGACTGTACCCAACTAAAACCTGTTTGCACGACTCCTTTGAGCCGTGGTAAGGTAGTAATCAAAGTACAGTGGGAACTCACACGAGACAAATGACGATCCCCAGGTCGATGAACTAACCTGCACACATGTCACCAGGGAACTGCCATCTGACGTCTGGTATATGACCAACTAGCATGTTCCCGGCGAGTCCTGTCCGGTGTACTCATAACCCAATGAGCACCTGTATACATCTTAGGTGATCCAACTGACACCAGTGGCTTGTGAGACCGGCCACCGCCCCTCGTCGGGGTCTCGACTGTATACACTAGTCTACTATGGAGAATCGATGCCCTGTCTCGAAACTCTCACGACTAGGGACCTTTTAAGGATATGCTTATAGACCCCCAGCTCCCACTTATATGATCGCCCTCATACTGCTGGTGGTCAAGCAAGAATCCTAGGGGCTCTATCAACGTGTAATAGCGACGTGTCAGGTCACTTAAAACAGTACACGATGATAAAGGTAAACCAGATAGCATACTATCATCTCGAGTAAGACTGTCCTACCGGGATAGGTCCTCCATCAATCATTACAATCACGTACCTGTGACCTAATAATTGACTCTGAGGGCACTATCTCCAACAGTTCGTGTATCAGTGAATAAGTGAAAGTGATACGTACTTGTACACAATCAGTGAACCTTATTATTCTATTGCATTGTTGACGTCTATGAGACGCATGTACGTGTGACTATAAGTGGTATGGGACATTTATGGAAGCTCTTGCACGGGTGTCACAGATAAGGCACCAGACACTGCCATTTATCTTAGGTATTAGTCGGGACGTGCTTGATGGAGGTCCTGCCTCCAGTTCTCGCACAGACTTGTCACAGACCGATTGGTATTTAGGGTTATGGTTAGCGTTTGATGTAGGCCACGGGGTGTGGGGTAGTTTGAGTGTGAGTTCAACAGAATCTCGGGAGTCCCATGCCGGCTTATATATTTAGGGAGATATATGGAGATTTACAGGGTACATGATTATTACCGTGATATACATGTTGGGCCCGTGGTCCCTTGCCCTTGGGTTCTACCCTTGGGTGGAGGACACTCGCGAGTGGTTGACTCTCACATTTGGACTGACGATAGGCTTAATGACCTGTACAGTGAGACTTAGAGACTGGTAGGGATACTGGCATTGATATACCTTACTTACTGTGTTGACATACGTGGCATATCCTTCTACTGCTTTTACTGTTCCGCTGCATTGATTACTGCATGTTCATACCCATACTGCCATTGATCTACTGTTATATATGTATCCATTATCACTGTTAGAATTGTCATATGATTTTATATATAATATTGCTATTGTGTCGCTCTGACGACCTGAGTATGCATGCCCAGTGTGAGAAGAAGATTTAGCCTGGACCAGGACTAGATGTACATCACGGACATGTTGATTTACCATCCAGGGTTATACCCATTTGTTTCCCATCAGGTCAGTTCTTTACATTGTCTTGTTTCAGTTACTGCATTTTTCATTACCTGCGTGTTATTTACTGATTACCAGTTAAAACTAGAAGCCGAAGTGTGACTACGGCAGGACATTTCCTCGACCGTAGGAGCATGGCTGGCCTTGTCAACCCCTCGTATTCCGTATTTTGGGAAGCGGGACGTGACACGGATACATGTCAACTCCTGTAAATCCCCGTTCCCATCTCAATAAAAGTTTCCTATTTTTCCTAATTCCCCGAGTTTTTCTTTCCTTTTCCCGCGTACTTTTGTAGGGAATCGGTTGCTTAAGATTAGTATTTAAATCCTTTCAAACCCTTAAAACAATCTAAGACCAAACCTAAACTAAAACCCAAAATAAAATAAATATTAACATATTCTTAAGCCCATTCTCCTTTAATATAACCCCCAGCCCAATCTTTGCTTTTCAAACAAATAAATTAACTTTCTTTCTCAGCTCAGCCCGTCCCCCTCTTCAGCCCAAAGTTTTTTTTTTAGGAAATTTAATTACTTAAATCCCCGGCCCGTTCTCTCAGCCCACTCTAAAAATTAATTAAACTGAATTTCTAAAAAAAATCCCAAGCCCAGCCCATCACCAAACCAACCCATACCCACACCAACCCGACCCGCTTCCTATTCATCCTCCTTCTCCAACGGCTCTTTTCCTTTTCCCGCGCGCGATCCGCCTTCTCCGCCGCGCCTCGCGCCCACGCCCACGCCCCCGCTCTTGCGACGTTACACCCGCGACGTGCTCCCCTCATCTCCCTTATCTCCTTCACACCTCACTCCCCTCTCGTTTTCCCAAAATCCCTCATCTCTCTCCCTCTCGAAACCTTACCGACCCAACTCCGCTCGTCGCCCCTCCGACGGCGACAACCCCTCGACAACCCCTCGGCGACCCCTCATTCACCCTCCCTCGCCCTCTACGACTCCACCCTCTATCAACCGAGCATCCCCTGCACACAAATCCCCTGCACACCAACCCCTGCACCGAGCTCGACCACCACCCTGCCCTTCGACTCCGGCGATCTCCACACCACACCGTCGACCCCTACACCCTCTGCATCTTCTCCTCCTCCTCCAAAATCCACACCCGAGCCCCCCCCTCTCTCTCTCTCTTCAAGAAAAATCCAATAACCCAAGTCCAAAACACCCACTGTGCCCATCGACGGAGCGACGCCGTCGACCGTCGTCGACCCCAGTGCACTCACAGAGGACCACTGAGCACCCCTCAACCTCCAATGACCGTGCAACGACTCAGGGCAACTCCGACACAAATTCCGTATCGCGAGCCAAGCTCGCGCAAATCGTTTCACGACGTACATCGCGCGTTCGTGACGCCGCTGCTGCCGTGCAACCCCGAGACGTTTGCAGGCAAGTACTTTACTTGCTACATGCTAATTTACCCATATTACAAACTCAAATATGTATGTTATGAAATTTCTTTTCCCGATAGAATTAAACGACGTATGTGTTCGATGCTAGAACCCAATGAAAATACTTGCTTAATTTGACAGAAGTAGATGTTTTCTGTTGGCCCATATAATGACGAATATCGTGTATAAATCTCACTGGAAAATACGACTGTTAGTGACTAAAATTGATACCCCCAAATATACCGTTCAAACTAGAAATTTCCCGTATCTGAAAATGATTAAAATCACTGTAAATTATGTACATACTGGAATGATGCGTCCGAGGGCTTAAATTGAAACCGACTCGACGAACTTTAACTCTATGTAAACTTCTAATGATTTCTGTTCTGTAACTACGATGATATTTAGATCGGAGTGCGACTCTGGACTGCAGTCCAGAACGACTCTGATTACTGTGTTCTGTCCAAAAATGTGTGTCACTTTGTTTCCTGAATTCATATGTTACGGAAATCTGCAGTGGATTAAAGATGGATCTTTTATCTAAACAAAACAAGTAGTTTCATTCCGTTTCATTGCCGTTTGCTATTTAAATTGTAATAAAAAGGACAGAACGTATAACTGTCCAGAACAGATTCAGAAGTGACCTACTGATGTTAAACTGTGTATAACTTTCGACGTACAGACGCGATTGAGGATCCGTCTGTTGCGTTGAATACTCTATCAAAAACCCTAGATTTTATTCAACTGTAGCATCGCTAAATTCTGAACCCAACTGGGTGCAATTCGTGTCGCGAAACGGACGTTCAGTTCAGAAACTGAATTTCCAGCCGCGAGCACTTAAAATAAAACAGCTGTATCTTGAAAACCGGAAACCCGATTGAACTGAAACTAATTTTGATGAATTTCTGACTGAGTATTCTATTTTTCATATTTGTATCATTTAGTTGAATTATAAACATATGAATTTATGCAATTTTTGTAAGTTAATGACATGCATATTGATTCATAATATACTTAGCTTATTGATGACATACGTACATATATCATACCCCATTTGCCATATACTTAGTGTTAGTGCGTGTTAGAGTCAGTGGACATTGCATTATCGTGCGTGATTGATGTTGGTTTAGGAGTGACGAGTACCCAATGGAAAGTGAATATTCGTGACAGTGATTGATACAGTGAACAGTGATAAAACCGTGCCATTGGTATACTTGTACACAACTAAATCAAGATCATAAATAGTGTAAACCTGGGGATAAAGGGGAAATCGAAGTGGAAAGAGAATCGTATTTAGCGGGACCGTGTTTTAGAGGATGATCATTCGAGCAGCGATATATATATTAGGTAGGATCTAGCGATCCGGCTGACAGGGTTATGTCCCGGGCATGTGGGCCGTTGTCTCGGGTATGTACGAGACTCCTGTTAAACATGATCCTCCTTCCACTATGCGATTTCAAACATGACCTAGAGAACGATAGGGACATAGATCATATTTTGCATCATATAGTGACATAGTGATTACTCGCATTGTACTTTCACTAGTATCACCTCTTTTACCTATTTCATCTTATTATAATAATATTGTTATTGTGTCGCTCTGACGACCTGAGTATGCATGCTCAGATTCCGTGGAAGGACCAGCGCAGGAGACGAATCTACCTTTCGAGTGCACGGAGATATAGTCTGGTGTACTTTCTTCCTTTACTGCTTTCCATAAAAGTGATCGTGAGATTGAACTTGGTTAGTAATTGTTCTTGTTATCTATAATTTGTGAACAATGGATTTTAATGTAATAAATTAATGATGTTATTCCTTTACTACTGTGCTTTATTTACTGATTACCATGTAATGCTAGAAGCCGAAGTGTGACTACGGCGGGATGATTCCTTGACCGTAGGAGCATGGCTGGCCTAGTCATCCCTCGTTTTCCGTATTTTGGGAAGCGGGACGTGACATGGTTTAGTTAGTATCAGAGCCGTGTTTAGTATCAAGGGATAACATTAACTATACTGTATTACGTTATTCTCGTTTCACTACTCTTGATTTTCATCCTTGAATCTGATCTTATCCTTTTGAATCTTCCAGTGATATGACATCCCCGAACGACCCCTCCTCGGACTCCAGCTCTCAGGACCGCACGGAGAGAATACTTAGTGTACTGACCTCTCTCGCGGAAGCTCAAGAGAGGAAGAGAGATTTACTCGCTGAGGGACTCAGGGCGATTACCGCCGCAGGAGGACCCTCCGCACTCATTACCGCTCCCGAGGGCGCTACTCCACCAACTTCTCATGCTAGGGCTGGTACCATATCAGAATTCCGACGGTTACATCCAGCTGCATTCACAGGGCTAGCTGAATCCCTTGAGGATGAGCAATGGCTGGTGAACATGGAGAACTTACTGACAGCCACCAGGGTTCCAGAGGAAGATAGGGTGGACGTGATAAAGATTCAATTGGAAGATGAAGCCCGTACATGGTGGTCGGTGGAAGAAAGCAGGCTAGACGGACCGATTGAATGGGCCAAATTTAAGGAATGTTTCCTAGATCATTATTTTCCTTCCACAGCCAAGGAAGAAATGGAGGAAAGATTTATTCTTTTGAAGCAGAATGGACGCCCAGTGGACGTATATGCGGCAGAGTTCAACCATCTGATCCGTTTTGCTCCATACATGGTCGTCTCAGAGGCCACCAGGGCCAGACGTTTCCTTCAGGGGCTAGATTTCAAGTTGCAGCAGTTGATTGCATCGCTAGATTTGCAGACTTTCGCACAGGTACTCAACGCGGCGAGAGTTCAGGAGCAATTGATTAACAAGTTCAGGAGACCCCCAGTCGTTCCAGCACGTACCCACGCGCCTTCTCGAGGAGCCATACCGGTTCACAGGCCAGGAACGACACAAATGAAGCGCCCGTTCGTACCACAGCATCGCCCCCAGAGACAGGGCATAGTTTGCGGCTATTGCGGTAGAGGTGGGCATACCCAGAAGGACTGTCGCCGTGCCAAGGGACAATGCTTGATTTGCGGATCCAGTCAGCACAAGATTAGCGGTTGCCCTGAGCGAGCAGAGATACAGGGAGGTTCTGGACCGCCACAGCAGAGGCCACAGGAGCAGAGGCAACCCTTTACAGGTCGCGGTCAGGGACGGGCTTTCACTTTGACCGTCGAGCAGGCAGAGGCATCAGGTGACGTTGTTACAGGTACTCTACTTGTACATTCCTTGCCAGCTAGAGTACTGTTTGATTCTGGAGTATCGCATTGTTTCTTGTCTGAGCATTTCACTGATATACACTCTATACCACATGAACCACTAACCAAGGGATGGGAAATACATATGGGTAATGGCATTATAATATCTAGTCGAGAATGTAGGTTATGCCCGGTTGTAGTGTGTGGCAGGGAATTCTATGCGAATTTCCTTCTGATTGGGACAGGCAGTTACGACGCAATTCTCGGGATAGATTGGATGAGCACTTTCCATGCAATTATCGATTGTCGTGCGAGGAAGGTGATCTTCCGCATTCCCAATCACCCGGAGTTTACTTTCGAGGGCGGAAGCAAATCGTTGGAGCCAGCCAAGTACAGAGCCAAGCCCAAGGAGCTGACAGCTATGGAGGTTGATAAGAGCCCAGTCCCAGAAATTGTTCGGGACTTTCTAGACGTATTTCCTGAAGATCTACCAGGTCTACCACCTCCTCGAATCTTGGAGTTCTCGATCGATTTGACTCCAGGTACAGCCCCAGTATCCAAAGCCCCATACAGAATGGCACCAGTTGAGTTGGCGGAATTGAAGAAGCAGGTTGAAGAACTATTGGAGAAGGGATTTATTCGGCCAAGCGCTTCACCGTGGGGGGCACCAGTTCTGTTAGTAAAGAAGAAGGATGGATCGCTGCGAATGTGTATAGATTATCGGGAGCTGAACAAGGTCACAATAAAGAATAAGTACCCAATCCCGCGTATTGACGACCTATTCGATCAGCTAAGTGGAGCCAAGGTATTCTCGAAGTTGGACCTCCGTTCTGGATATCATCAAATCAGAGTAGCAGCCGAGGATGTATGCAAGACGGCTTTCAGGACCCGATACGGACATTACGAGTTCCTTGTGATGCCGTTCGGTGTTACCAATGCCCCAGCAATATTCATGGACTTGATGAACAGGGTGTTCGCAAAGTACTTGGACACGTTTGTCGTTGTGTTTATTGACGACATACTTGTCTACTCGAAGACCCGGGAAGAGCACGCTGAACATTTACGCACGGTCCTACAAATTCTTCGGGAAGAGAAGCTATATGCGAAACTAAGCAAGTGTGAATTCTGGCTCGACAAGGTTCAGTTTTTGGGACATATCGTTTCGGGCGAAGGCATCTCGGTGGACCCGGCAAAGATAGAATCTGTCAGAGATTGGCCAACGCCGAAGTCAGTGGCCGAGATCAGGAGTTTTCTGGGATTGGCAGGTTATTATCGAAGATTCGTCCAAGATTTCTCAAGAATCGCTGAACCATTGACGAGGCTGACACGGAAGGACGTACCGTTTACGTGGACAGAGGAGTGCACTCACGCATTTGACACACTGAAGCAGAAGTTAACCACGGCGCCTATTCTTACAGTACCAGATGATTCCGGTGGTTTGGTGATACACAGTGATGCCTCAGGAAAGGGTTTAGGCTGTGTTCTAATGCAGCACGGCCAAGTGGTTGCTTACGCCTCTCGACAACTGAGAAATTACGAGAAGAACTACCCTACACATGACTTGGAGTTAGCTGCGGTAGTCTTTGCGTTGAAGATTTGGAGGCACTATCTATTGGGTGAGAAAGTGGAGGTATACACAGATCATAAAAGTTTGAAGTACGTTTTCACTCAGAAGGAACTAAACATGAGGCAGCGCCGATGGCTAGAACTGATGGCAGATTATGACTTGGACCTTCAGTATCACCCGGGGAAGGTGAATGTTGTACCAGATGCGCTCAGTCGCAAGCCAGCGGTCATGATATTGACCGATCAGAGGAACATTATTGAGGACTTCCAAAGACTCGAGATTGAAGTCGTTACGCCGAACGCACTCAGTCAACTTTGGCAACTACAAGTGCAATCCTCCCTGGTGGATCGCATCAAGATTGCACAAGCGGATGATCCCCGATTGCAAAAGTTCAGAGAGCAAGTGGAAGCCGGACTGAGAACGGATTTGATTATACATGAAGATGGCTCTCTGAGATTCGGTAGCAGACTCTGCGTACCTAAGGGAGATGTTCGAGAAGAAGTATTAGCTGAAGCACACAGTTCAGCTTATTCTGTGCATCCGGGAGGTACAAAAATGTATCAGGACTTAAAGCAACATTTTTAGTGGAACGGGATGAAGCGGGAAATTGCGAGGTTCGTATCCAGCTGTTTGGTATGCCAGCAGGTGAAGGCGAAGCATCAGAGGACAGCAGGATTGTTACAACCACTGCTGATACCTGAATGGAAGTGGGAGCACATTACTATGGATTTTGTGACGGCCTTACCACGGAGCCCTAGGGGCAATAACGCCATTTGGGTTATCGTCGATCGCCTCACAAAAGCTGCACACTTCCTACCTTTCCGAGTGGGACAGTCGACAGAATCACTGGTAGAAAGATATATGCAGGAGATTGTACGACTTCACGGTGTTCCAGTCAGCATTGTGTCAGACCGGAACACGAGATTCTCGTCGCACTTTTGGAAGAGCTTACAGGAGAGCTTGGGTACCCGCCTTAAATTCAGCACAGCTTATCACCCACATACGGATGGACAATCCGAGCGTACGATTCAGACGCTCGAGGATATGTTGAGAGCCTGTATGTTGGACTTTCAGGGTTCCTGGGAGGACCATCTGCATCTAGTCGAGTTCTCTTATAACAATAGTTATCAGGCTAGTATTCAGATGGCTCCTTTTGAAGCACTTTACGGACGGAAATGTCGATCCCCAGTATGTTGGGATGATGTGGGAGAACGAAGATTACTGGGCCCCGAACTCATTGTTCAGACAGTCGACAAGGTCCAAATGATCAGGCAGCGTATTAAGACGGCTAAGGATCGACAGAAGAGTTGGGCAAATACCAGCAGGAGGGCATTAGAATTCGAAGTCGGAGATCATGTGTTCTTGAAGATTTCCCCTACTCGTGGAGTTATCAGGTTCGGAGGCCGGGGAAAGCTCAGTCCCCGTTTTATCGGACCTTTTGAGGTGCTAGAGCGAGTAGGAGAGGTGGCCTATCGACTTGCCTTGCCTCCATCGCTAGCTGGTGTGCACAATACCTTCCACGTGTCACAGTTGCGGCGTTATGTTCGGGATGAGAGCCATGTCCTGGACCATTCGGAGCTAGTTTTGGGTACCGATCTGTCATACGAAGAACAACCCACTACCATTCTCGACCGCAGAGAGAAAGTGCTGAAGAATAAGGTCATTCCGTTAGTCCGAGTGTCTTGGGGCGGTCGTTCCCCAGGAGAATCCACCTGGGAGCGGGAGGAAGATATCCGTGCTCGTTATCCACATCTCTTTGTTTAGTACATTGTTTCCTTGTATCCTTGTAAAATTTCGAGGATGAAATTTTTGTAAGGGGGGGTATGATGTAAATCCCCGTTCCCATCTCAATAAAAGTTTCCTATTTTTCCTAATTCCCCAAGTTTTTCTTTCCTTTTCCCGCGTACTTTTGTAGGGAATCGGTTGCTTAAGATTAGTATTTAAATCCTTTCAAACCCTTAAAACAATTGAAGACCAAACCTAAACTAAAACCCAAAATAAAATAAATATTAACATATTCTTAAGCCCATTCTCCTTTAATATAACCCCCAGCCCAATCTTTGCTTTTCAAACAAATAAATTAACTTTCTTTCTCAGCTCAGCCCGTCCCCCTCTTCAGCCCAAAGTTTTTTTTTAGGAAATTTAATTACTTAAATCCCCGGCCTGTTCTCTCAGCCCACTCTAAAAATTAATTAAACCGAATTTCTAAAAAAAAAAACCCAAGCCCAGCCCATCACCAAACCAACCCACACCCACACCAACCCGACCCGCTTCCTATTCATCCTCCTTCTCCAACGGCTCTTTTCCTTTCCCCGCGCGCGATTCGCCTTCTCCGCCGCGCCTCGCGCCCACGCCCACGCCCACGCCCATGCCCCCGCTCTTGCGACGTTACACCGGCGACGCGCTCCCCTCATCTCCCTTATCTCCTTCACACCTCACTCCCCTCTCGTTTTCCCAAAATCCCTCATCTCTCTCCCTCTCGAAACCTTACCGACCTAACTCCGCTCGTCGCCCCTCCGACGGCGACAACCCCTCGACAACCCCTCGGCAACCCCTCATTCACCCTCCCTCGCCCTCTACGACTCCACCCTCCATCAACCGAGCATCCCCTGCACACAAATCCCCTGCACACCAACCCCTGCACCGAGCTCGACCACCACCCTGCCCCTCGACGCCGGCGATCTCCACACCACACCGTCGACCCCTACACCCTCTGCATCTTCTCCTCCTTCTCCAAAATCCATACCCGAGCCCTCTCTCTCTCTCTCTCTTCAAGAAAAATCCTATAACCCAAGTCCAAAACACCCACTGTGCCCATCGAAGGAGCGACGCCGTCGACCGTCGTCGACCCCAGTGCACTCACAGAGGACCACTGAGCACCCCTCAACCTTCAGTGACCGTGCAACGACTCCGGGCAACTCCGACACAAATTCCGTATCGCGAGCCAAGCTCGCGCAAATCGTTTCACGACGTATATCACGCGTTCGTGACGCCACTGCTGCCGTGCAACCCCGAGACATTTCCAAGCAAGTACTTTACTTGCTACATGCTAATTTACCCATATTACAAACTCAAATATGTATGTTATGAAATTTCTTTTCCCGATAGAATTAAACGACGTATGTGTTCGATGCTAGGCCCCAATGAAAATACTTGCTTAATTTGACGGAAATAGATGTTTTCTGTTGGCCCATATAATGACGAATATCGTGTATAAATCTCACTGGAAAATATGACTGTTAGTGACTAAAATTGATACCCCCAAATATACCGTTCAAACTAGAAATTTCCCGTATCTGAAAATGATTAAAATCACTGTAAATTATGTACATACTGTAATGATGCGTTAGAGGGCTTAAATCGAAGCCGACCCGACGAACTTTAACTCTATGTAAACTTCTAATGATTTCTGTTCTGTAACTACGATGATATTTAGATCGGAGTGCGACTCTGGACTGCAGTCCAGAGCGACTCTGATTACTGTGTACTGTCCCAAAATATGTGTCACTTTGTTTCCTGAATTCGTATGTTACGGAACTCTGCAGTGGATTAAATATGGATCTGTTAGCTAAACAAAACAAGTAGTTTCATTCCGTTTCATTGCCGTTTGCTATTTAAATTGTAATAAAAAGGACAGAACGTATAACTGTCCAGAACAGATTCAGAAGTGACCTACTGATGTGAAACTGTGTATAACTTTCGACGTACAGATGAGATTGAGGATCCGTCTATTGCGTTGAATACTCTATCGAAAAACCTAGATTTTATTCAACTGTAGCATCGCTAAATTCTGAACCAAACTGGGTACAATTCGTGTCGCGAAACGGACGTTCAGTTCAGAAACTGAATTTCCAGCCGCGAGCACTTAAAATGAAACAGCTGTATCTTGAAAACCGGAAACCCGATTGAACTGAAACTAATTTTGATGAATTTCTGACTGAGTATTCTATTTGTCATATTTGTATCATTTCGTTGAATTATAAATATATGAATTTATGCAATTTTTGTAAGTTAATGACATGCATATTGATTCATAATATACTTAGCTTATTGATGACATACGTACATATATCATACCCCATTTGCCATATACTTAGTGTTAGTGCGTGTTAGAGTCAGTGGACATTGCATTATCGTGCGTGATTGATGTTGGTTTAGGAGTGACGAGTACCCAATGGAAAGTGAATATTCGTGACAGTGATTGATACAGTGAACAGTGATAAAACCGTGCCATTGGTATACTTGTACACGACTAAATCAAGATCATAAATAGTGTAAACCTGGGGATAAAGGGGAAATCGAAGTGGAAAGAGAATCGTATTTAGCGGGACCGTGTTTTAGAGGATGATCATTCGAGCAGCGATATATATATTAGGTAGGATCTAGCGATCCAGCTGACAGGGTTATGTCCCGGGCATGTGGGCCGTTGTCTCGGGTATGTACGAGACTCCTGTTAAACATGATCCTCCTTCCACTATGCGATTTCAAACATGACCTAGAGACCGATAGGGACATAGATCATATTTTGCATCATATAGTGACATAGTGATTACTCGCATTGTACTTTCACTAGTATCACATCTTTTACCTGTTTCATCTTATTATAATAATATTGTTATTGTGTCGCTCTGACGACCTGAGTATGCATGCTCAGATTCCGTGGAAGGACCAGCGCAGGAGATGGATCTACCTTTCGAGTGCACGGAGATATAGTCTGGTGTACTTTCTTCCTTTACTGCTTTCCATAAAAGTGATCGTGAGATTGAACTTGGTTAGTAATTGTTCTTATTATCTGTAATTTATGAACAATGGATTTTAATGTAATAAATTAGTGATGTGATTCCTTTACTACTGTGCTTTATTTACTGATTACCATGTAATGCTAGAAGCCGAAGTGTGACTACGGCGGGATGATTCCTTGACCGTAGGAGCATGGCTGGCCTAGTCATCTCTCGTTTTCCGTATTTTGGGAAGCGGGGCGTGACAACTCCTGACCTCCCTGTCGTCAAGCAACACTTCGACTCGGATACATGTCAACCCCTGACCTCCCTGTCGTCTAGCAACGCTTCGACTCGGATACATGTCAAACCCTGACCTCCTTGTCGTAAAGCAACTCTTCGACTCGGATACATGTCAACTCCTGACCTCCCTGTCGTCAAGCAACGCTTCGACTCGGATACATGTCAACTCCTGACCTCCCTGTCGTCAAGCAATACTTCGACTCGGATACATGTCAACCCCTGACCTCCCTGTCGTCAAACAACACTTTGACTCGGATACATGTCAACCCTGACCTCCTTGTTGTAAAGCAACGCTTCGACTCGGATACATGTCAACTCCTGACCTCCCTGTCGTCAAGCAACGCTTCGACTCGGATACATGTCAACTCCCGACCTCCCTGTCGTCAAGCAACGCTTCGACTCGGATACATGTCAACTTCTGACCTCCCTGTCGTTAAGCAATGCTTCGACTCGGATACATGTCAACCCCTGACCTCCTTGTCGTAAAGCAACGCTTCGACTCGGATACATGTCAACCCCTGACCTCCCTGTGGTCCAACAACGCTTCGACTCGGATACATGTCAACCCCTGACCTCCCTGTCGTCCAACAACGCTTCGACTCGGATACATGTCGACCCCTGACCTCCCTGTCGTAAAGCAACGCTTCGACTCGGATACATGTCGATCCCTGACCTCCCTGTCGTAAAGCAACGCTTCAACTCGGATACATGTCAACCCCTGACCCCCCTACCGGTGCAATGCTCCGTCTCGGAAATACATCAAATCGTGATCTCCATGTCTTGAAGTGATGCTTCGACTCGGAAATAAGTCAACACACGAACTTATCAACCCATAAAAAGAAAGTTCTCTTGTGAGATCCTTACGACTCTCACAAGAAAATATACTTAGGAGTCCTCACGAACCTTAAGTAAAAATTACACCTACGAGATCCTCTCGACTCGCAGGGAGAAAAATCTTAGTGAGACCTTCATGGCTCATAAAGTTGAAAAGTCTTAGGTGGCAAATCCTAACCTTATCGTCTAAGCCATCGCTACCCTGCAAGAAGATCAAGATAAACTACATATGGACCACATCCATCAGAGCTACATGCAAGCACGAGATAAAAAGAAATATATGTCTTTTATTCATGAATTCAAAATGAATACAAGATACATGTCATAAAAAGAATCAAAATGGATACAAAATACCCTCTCATTCAGGAGTGGAAAAATAGAAAATTTTAAGCCGGAGGATGGCACAGTAAGCTCCTCAATTCATCGCTCTTCCGCTGAGCCTCGGCTTCAAACTTGGTTATCGCCACGAGACGGGCCTCTGCCTGAGACTGTTGAGCCTGATACGAAGCGAGCCGAATCTCAAGCTCCTTTTCAGCAATTTTGTGAGCTTCGACCATCTCGTGGGTAAAGATAACGGCTTTATCAACAGCCATCACCTCCCTGATAGCTTCTTGGAGCACCCGCCAAATTTCATATGCATGAGTGGTCTTGGCAGTGAGCTCAGCTTGAAGTTCCCCCAAAGCATTCGAGACCAGTTCCCTCTCCGAGAATTTCCGGTTAAGCCTCTTCTCTTA
Source organism: Agapanthus africanus (assembly GCA_030015575.1). NCBI lineage: Eukaryota > Viridiplantae > Streptophyta > Magnoliopsida > Asparagales > Amaryllidaceae > Agapanthus > Agapanthus africanus. The sequence continues at coordinate 832,409,017 of JASDDO010000019.1, forward strand.
TGATTGTAGATTTGCGGCACACCGTTTGATCAGCCCCCGCAAGCTCGTCTTTGCAACCACGACCTCTGAGGGAAGGCAGGTGCACTCGAGACTAAGCAAACAGACCTCCACTCGACGCCAAAACATGCATAAACTATTTTCTCTTTCTGGCAACAAAGAAAGTCTTCGGTATGTACCCCATTAAGCATGCGTTCACGACTATATGCCTGTTTAAATGGAAATGATATCCAAAACGCGCTGATAGTGTTCGCACTTAAAGGAAATTCCCAAGGGTCAAGTATAAGGCTCATGTACACAGGTGGGATGTATGTGCAAATATACGTTAAACAGAAAAATTCAACAGAAAGTATTCAACGATTAATAATAAGAGAAATACATACACTACTCTATAGGAAAAAGATCACCAAATATGGGATCAGAGATACAAGGGTTAACAAAACAAAATACAAAATTCTCCAGCTCCCTCTCTGCCTTCTCCAACACGTCGAAGTGACGGTTTTCACGAGGAGTTACTCCCCACCGATTAGTGCCATGCTCATCAGCAAAAGCGGACATGACAGCCCGCCGGGCTCTTATCTAACTAACCCAGTAGATGAATCGAGCGATCCTTCAGAGCCCGGGTAATCAAGCATACCTCGTAGAAACACTCGATCTTGTCCTCTTGTCATGACCCACCCTCAAACACAGATGGTATTGTCCGCTCTAGCCGAAGCCGCACGTTTTGGTCCCTTTGAATGAACCCGGGGCTACTTCTCAGTAGGTCACCCATCCCAGAATTTCTCTGGCTCAAGCACGCTTAACTAGGATTTTTTCAAACTCCGGAGTTTCGATTCATCCAAAAGGCGCCTTTGTGTTATATGAGTGATATCATTCCATTTATAGTTCAGATCGTGCCCTCTTTCGGAATGGAATTCGATACTCCCCATTGTTCTGGTGGGTCCCCATGTGCATTCGTATCGGTTACATCCCCACCTCGATACCGGATAACATCTCACTTCTCACGGGGTAGATGGTATTCAGCCCCAACTCCACCTGGGGTATTACATCCCCCCACTTAGAACAATGGTTCATCCTCAAACTACAGACCTACTTTTGAGGGACCGGCTTTGATACTATATTTGTCATGACCCACCCCCAAACACAGATGGTATTGTCCGCTCTGGCCGAATCCGCACGGTTTTGTCCCTTTGAATGAACCCAGGGCTACTTCCCAGTAAGTCACCCATCCCAGAATTTCTCTAGCTCAAGCACGCTTAACTACGGAGTTTTTCAAACTCCGGAGTTCCGATTCATCCAAAAGGCGCTTTTGTGTTATATGAGTGCTATCATTCCATTTATAGTTCAGATCGTGCCTTCTTTCGGAATGGAATTCGATACTCCCCATTATTCTGCTGGGTCCCCGTGTGCATCCGTATCGGTTACATCCCTATCTCGATACCGAATAACATCTCACTTCTCACGAGGTAGGTGGTATTCAGCCCCAACTCTACCTGGGGTATTACACCTCTGCCGCATCGAGGATCGCCGGAGTCATCTCTGTCGGATGAGGAGGAATGTCGGCAAGCACGGACAAAAAAGACCATCCGGAGCCAAATGGAACCTATGGGGAGAGGAGAGCCCCTACGAGTTAGGAACGTACATCACCGCGTCACATTCGGCATTGATGAGAAGAGGATCCACTAGTCACGCCGTAAAGCGAGGAATCATCTCCTTGACGGGCATCTCCCATGGTTACCGACGAGCATGGGGGCGGTTGCAAGCCATAACACTTGGTCGTTTTCCCAAGAGGATCACCCTAAGGTCTAAATGGGTTTCTCTTTGAAGAGAGGAAGAAAGGTACAGTTTCAGTTTATAAAGAAAAGCATTCAATACCATGCACAGAAAATATTGCGTATAGTGAAACTATTCCCAAGGTCTGGAAAAAGGGAAGAGCATAGGAAATCAAAGAGGCGACTCGTTGGAATCAGAGTAGGGAGACGAAACGACCCCTCAATAGAGCCCCATGTGCATAGCACATGAGCACCGGCCTTTATCCTTATTTGAAATTAAAACGGCACAGCACATGCATAACACGTAAGCAGGCGCCGATGCAAGATTGAAATCCCCAGCAGTGCCTCATACGCAAAACACGTGAACACCAACGACAGTATGACAAAGCTTCATAAAGAACGCATATAAATATAAAAAGGGGGAAGGAAAATTTGTCATTCATACTCTGGAAATTCGTGCAAGAATAATAAAAGAAAATGTTTACAATGGTAAAACATTAAATCCAGGACACGGATTAAGAAATTCGAAAGTAAGGCCGTCTAGAATGTTTCTGGCCTCTCTGACCATTCTCATTTGCATCCTCTCACGAATGCAAGGGTCAAGATCCTCACTAATGTCCTCCGCTCTTTGATAAGCAGCGATTATCGTCGTCTATTGGAAAATTTGATGCAAGATATCAGTGATATTATCTCGCCGTTTCTTCGAGATCAGGCCTGACAGATACACTGAGTGCACCTTATCTTCGGTATCATCCACTGCATTAAGCAGCAAGGCTTCGAAAAATCCAGGAAGTGCTCCCCAAATTGCTCTCACTATAATCTTCAAAAGAGCGGAGCGACGAGGAAGCAGTCGACCGTTGTGTTCATTGAAACGATTCATGATCTCAGCGCATTGGACGTTTGTAAACTCCTGGTTTTGACAACGGCCTTGTGCGTGAATGTCCTCATAAGAAATAATTTCGTTAAGACTGTACAGATGAGCATCCATAGTGTCTGAAAAGAGACATCAGTGAAATATTAGTGATCAAGGAGACCCTCATTAAACAGACATTAGGATTCAAACAAATTCTTGGGAAAACAAGTTCTCTTAAGTACCAACAAATTCAAATTTGTGCGAATAAGGGTAAAACCCTATGAAAAGATTTTCAAAAATACCAGGGAATAAAATTCCCGAAGGGTCCCCTTAATCTTTCAGAGCTTAGCACTTCGCCAGAAGAATTAAATTCCTTTTATGAGATGGAATTAAATTCCAAGAACTCATAAAAATTATATGAGAAACAAAATAGAGGTAAATGCTCGAGATATGGAAGTTTACTGCCCAAAGATCACATCTTTGGATCTTTAAGAGATGAGTTTCTGAGGAGAGCAAAGCTCTCATGATAGATTTAAAATCCAGAAGCTTTTTTCAAGAAAAGGGTTCTCTGCTTTACCTAAAAAAAAGGTTCTTTTTGGCAGAGTTTAACTCTGAAATTACAATGGCAGAGAACTAAGCTCTGAGGAAGAGAATTAAATTCTCGAAGAAAACGAAGAAGGAAGAAGATGAAAGAAACAGTGGCTGCCTAAGGAACCAAACCCTTGCATTTATAAGATGTGACAAAGGCGGTTCACCTCCCCGTTCCCCTAGACAATCCGACGGCTGTAAAAGTGACAGCGTTATACTCACGTGCAAACCACGTGAGAACAACACTGTGGGGGCATTTATTCCCTCACGGAAACTAAATAAAAATATAAAAGCAAAGGAAAAAAGTTCCCAAATGGAGCATCACGTGTCCACACGTGATAGGCACTGCGCTGGATAACGCAAGGCTGAAATTGAGGCTAAAACTGAGCCTTACGTGCAGACACGTGACCCTCTACATATAAAGTATATAAACGCCTTCTTAAAACAAACAATTGGCCAAGAAAAAGTCACGTGATAGCACGTGATGCTCTTTGATGTGCTTAACTTTGAAAGGTCATGATCGCACGCTTTCGGCGTGTCGCGTATTCAAAATTCTAAAGTTAACCGCGATCAAGGACAGTGTCGCTTTGCAGCTAGCCGGTTGAGCACGGTGTAGGGTGTTTTTCGTCCCCCCATTGAGATAGGAATATGCGCGCGCTTGTCAGGCGCACTATAGATTTCTCCTGCCCAGGGTAGGTAGGGGTTTATTGATTATGGGGATCCGAATCTCCGGCAGCCTCAGACTAAGCTGCCGTTAATTACTCCTCGCCTTTGGGGCAAGGGAACCTCCAATTAACGGGTTAAACTGGTCATGCGAACTCAATGTGCAGTGTACGTGTGTTTTGTTTTGGATGGGGGTTTGGATATATCGGGAGCCATGCAGAGTTTTTACGGGGGTCCCGCTCTCCGGATAGCGGGCTGGGGGTCAAGAGGGCAGCAGCCCCTTTGCGGGGTGCAGGGCAGCGCCCCGGCCCAAATTTTTTTTGAGGGGACAGTATTGTGGAGTGTGTGTGTATCTATACATATATATACATGTATACATATATAAAAAAGGGAAAAAGCGCCCAAAGGACGCGTGGAGCCAGCGCCTTGAGCGCTGTGCGCTTAGGTGCTGTGCGCTTAGGCGCTAGCGCGCCACGTATCCGACACGTGGGCACAGGGCACTTGAGCGCTAGGCGCTCGAGCCCTAGCGTGCCACGTGTCGGCACGTGGGCGCTTGGCGCTTGAGCGCTAGCGCGCCACGTGTCGGCACGTGGGCGCTTGGCGCTTAAGCGCTGGGAGCTTTAAGCGCTAGGTGCTCAAGCGCTAGGTGCTCAAGCGCTAGCGCGCCACGTGTTGGCATGTGGGCGCTCGAGCGCTAGCGTGCCACGTGTCGGCACATGGGCGCTGGGCGCTCGGGCGCCGGTGAGAAAAAGGGGCTTTTAGCCCCATAAACTCCCGAAAGAGAAATCAGAGTGGAGTTAAACTCCTAAGATGTTTTGGAGTTGACGAAAGGGGTTCTTCTTTGGAGCCCTGGGACTTCCAAAAAATAGGGTCTCTGGAGATGGATCTCCTTCTTCCTCCTCTGTTGGCAGGATCTTGAAGATCAAGAGATGTGAGATTTTAAAAATTCTTTTCTTTTTGAGATCTAATGGAAGATCTGAGTTCCCCTTTATGGGTTTTGTGGTGAAAAACTATTTAGTTTTATAAAATGAAGAGTAAAACTCTTGATTTAATTCAAAAGAAAGGAGAAGGTTTTAGAACCTTGAGGAAGGAGAAAGATCTCAGATCTAAAATTTTTTGGAGAGAGAAAAAGTTGTTGAGATATTTCATTATCTTTGCCTTTATAGGCTATTCACTTTACACATAGCCCCTTGGGCTTCACAAAATGGCATTTTGCCTATCCCATGGCTCATGTGCCATTTCTTTTTGCACAAAGCCATGGGCTTTACAAAAATTTGGCTTTATGCCCATTTCTCTTACATTCATTCGTAAAATAAAATAAAATAAATACAACAAAATTATTTATTACAAAATTTTTATCTTGGCATGGGGGGAGGCCGGCCGCTTCATGTTCAGACTCGACCCGGACATGGGCCCACTTGATCTGGGCTTGGGCCTACTTGGCTTGGGGTTGACTTTGATTTTGACTTGGTCAACCGGGGTGTAAATTTTTACCCTAACAAATTGCCCTCCATCAATAAATGCACACCACACACGTGGGTCGTGTGCATAGAATTGATGGATCTTCTTTCATGTGGAGGCGACTTGATTTGGTTTCCGCTTTTGGGAAGCTGGCACTGCCCTTTTTACGACATGGACGGTCGATTCTGCCCTTTTTGCGACTTGGACGGTCGGTCCTGCCCTTTTAGCGACGTGGACGGTCGGTGCCGCCCTTTTAGCGACGTGGACGGTCGATTCTGCCCTTTTTGCGACTTGGACGGTCGGTGCTGCTCTTTTAGCGACATGGGCGGTCGGTTCTGCCCTTTTTGCGACTTGGACGGTTGGTGCTGCCCTTTTAGCGACATGGACGGTCGGTTCTGCCCTTTTCGCGACTTGGACGGTCGGTGCTGCCCTTTTAGCGACATGGGCGGTCGGTTCTGCCCTTTTTGCGACTTGGACGGTCGGTGCTGCCCTTTTAGCGACATGGACGGTCGGTTCTGGATTTGACTTGCTCTGCTTCTTGCGGTGTCAGGGATGAAGTTGACTTGTTTCCGAGGTGGAATTTGATTCTGCCAGGGAGGTCATTGGTTGTTTTGCTGATTTGATGTGATTTGGATTGACATCAGCACCGCTATACTGGAATATGGTACCAGGAGCGAATCATCATTTGCCATGAGAGGATTTGGGGATTTTGGTTTTGGTTTGGAATCAGCATCGCTACACTAGAATATGGTACCAGGAGCGACTCATCATTCGTCGTTTGGGATTTGGTTTGGAATTTGGTTGGCATCTGCATCGCTGCACTGGAATATGGTACCAGGAGCGACTCATCATTCGCCACTTGGGGATTGGGGAGCGATGGCTTAGGAGACAGGTTTAGATCCCTATCACCTAAGGCTTTTCAATTTTATGGGCCGTAAGGGTCCCATAAAAGCATTTTCTCCCTACGAGTCGTAAGAATCCCGTTGGTGCATTTTCTCCTTAGGAGTCGTGAGGACCCCTAAGTGTGTTTTTCCTTTGTGAGTCGTAAGGATCTCACGCAGGTGTTTTCTTACGAGTTGTGAGGATCCCATAAGTTGGTTCTCCTCATGTATCGTGAGGACACATGAGTGGGGCTTCCAAAATGGAGCATAAGTCCAAGGGCGAAGACCGGTCGCTGGACTGGTGATTGCGGTGGGGCATGGGTATGCTGAGAATTATTTGAGCCCGTGGATTGTATACGGTAGTCAAGTTGGGGACTGGCCGTAGGGCTGGAGAATTTTGAGAAATTGGATTTTAGTTGGCGTCTGCATCGCTACACTGAAATATGGTACCAAGAGCGACTCATCATTCGCCGTTTGGGGTCTTGGAATTTGGATCTTGTTTGGCATCAGTATTGCTGCACTGGAATAATGCCAGGAGCAACTCATCATTTGCCTTGGGAGGACTTGGGATTTGGGTTTTTGGTCGGCATCAGCATTGCTGCACTGGAATAATGCCAGGAGCAACTCATCATTTGCCTTGGGAGGACTTGGGATTTGGGTTTTTGGTCGGCATCAGCACCGCTAACACTGAAGCAAAATGCCAGGAGCGACTCATCATTTGCCGTTGCCCGTTGGGGAACGATGGCTTAGGAGACAGGTTTGGGTCCCTATCACCTAAGGCTTTTCAATTTTATGAGCCGTGAGGGTCTCATAAAAGCGTTTTCTCCCTACGAGTCAAGAGGATCTCACAGGTGTATGTTCTCTTTAGGAATCGTGAGGATTCCTAAGTGTGTTGCTCCTTTGTGAGTCGTAAGGATCTCACGCAGGGATTTTCTCCTCACAAGGTCGAGAGGACTTTGCGAGTGTATTTCATCTTTTTTCACGAGTTTGCGCCCTTTCGGGTTTTCACAAACTCACCGGTAGTCCTGATGTTTTTACTCACGGAGCCCTTTCGGGTTTTCATCCGTGCCCGTTTTGCTTGTGGACATACCTTTTTTTTTTCTTTTTTCTTTTTTTTTTCTTCTTTTTTTTTGCCGCTGGTAGGACTTTAAAAGTAGTCTCACCGGCAGGATTTGGGAGAGATAGGGGTCATTTACGCCCGTGGATTGTGTACGGTTTTGCAGGATGTATGATCCGGACCGTAGGGCGAGTGTGCTCAATTCGCCTACGACTTGGAGCATTCACACATAATATTTCTTGAGATATCGACCATTGATGGATGGTATGGGCCTTTCTCCCTCGGCACTTATTAGTTGGTAGGATCCCCCGTCGAACACTTTCTCGATGGTGTATGGTCCTTCCCAGTTTGGCTCGAATTTTCCCTTGGCATGTCGATTAGGGATGATCGGTCTTTTGAGGACCAACACCAATTCGCCTTTCTTGAAACCGCGGAGACGGGTTATCTTTTCATAGGCCCGTGACATTTGGAATCGGTATAGCTCCAGATTTTGCTGCACCACGGGCCTCTTTTCTTCGAGGGCGTCGAGCTCTTCAAGCCGAAGGAGCACGTTTTCCTCCTCCATCAACTCGTGCTGAACGGCCATTCTTAAGCTTGGAATTTCGACTTCGAGGGGGAGAACCGCCTCCACTCCGAAGAGCAATGAGTATGGAGTGGACTGAGTTGGAGTACGGTGCGTGGTACGATATACCCACAACGCCTCGTGAAGTTTGAGATTCCAATCTCTCTTGTTGGCTGAAGCATTTTTACTCAGGAGCTTGCATAGAGTCTTATTGAAGGCTTCGGCCAGCCCATTGGCTCTTGGATTATAGATGGAGGAATATCTCCAGTCTATCTTGTGTTGAGTAGCGAATCTTGAGACTTTGAAGCTCTTGAAAGAAGGCCCGTTGTCAGAAATGATTCTTCTTGGTGTACCGAAGCAGTATAGAATATTATGCTGGAAGAATGTCAGAATATCTCCTGTCTTGACCTGTTTTAGCGGGACAGCTTCAGCCCATCTGGAGAAGTAGTCTGTTGCGGCCAGTATGAACCGGTGGCCTCTAGATGACGGAGGGTCAATTGAACCAACTATGTCAGTTCCCCAGACTTCGAAGGGCCATGACGCCACCGTAGGATGCAATGGATTGGGATGCTTGTGAATAAAATCACCGTGAATTTGGCAGATATAACATTTCTTTGCATGCTCTCCGCAATCCCGTATCATAGTGGGCCAGTAATACCTAAGCCGTTTAATTTGCAGTCGCATCTTGGGGCCAGATTGGTGAGCACCGCAAACACCTGAGTGAACTTCTTTCATGACTTTTTGGGCTTAGGCCGATGACAGGCACCTGAGCCAGAGTTTGTCATATGACCTGCGGTATAGCGTGTCATTTACAAATACGTATCAGAGAGCTCTCTTCTTTAGCTGAACCCTCGCAGACCTTCCTTCGGGTAGCTTGTCGTATCGGAAGTACTCTATGAAGGGTTCTCTCCAATCGGGCTCGTCTTAAACGATCGAAGCTTCTTCGGCGGGACTGCTATTCTGTTCCGCGCTTTCCTCTTCTCGTAGAGAGACAGGGGTAGAATTTGCCGGCTCCTGACAGTGATCAGAATTTCGTCCATGTCAGGATCAGCCAGCTCCTTGGCTAAGCGAGCGAGTACGTCAGCCTTTCCGTTCAACGCTCTAGGGACTCTCATTAGTTCAATGTGAGTGAACCGTTTCATGAGTTCCACCACCTGGCTTCTGTACTGAACTAACTCGGGTTTGTATATCTTATAGTCGCCGCTTACTTGGTTGACGACCAGCTGGGAGTCACCGTAAACCCGTAGCCGAAGGATTTCCATTTCTATGGCGAGCTCCAAACCAGCTATCAGAGCTTCATACTCGGCCTCATTGTTTGTGCGAGGCTCGGTGAGAGCAAAAGAACGTCGTAGGGTTCCCATTGATGGCGTGATGAACACCAATCCTATCCCTACTTTTATCTCCGGGATGCTTGATTTACTGGAGGTCCTTATCGATGAGGCCCCATCGAAGTAGAGCTCCCAACATGGGTCGTCATTCTCGAGATGCAGCACTTGTTCGTCGGGTAACTCGCAATTGAGTGGTGACTCTTCTGGTATGGGATGAGCAGCGAGAAAGTCTGCAAGAGCCTGCCCTTTTACTGCTTTCTGAGGAGTATAAACTATGTCAAACTCAAGTAGCATGACAGCCCATCTTGCCATTCTGCCGGCTAGGCTTGCTTTGGTCATCAAGTGTTTGAGCGGGTCGACCTTGGAGATCAGCATAACCCGATGAGCGAGCAGATAGTGCCTCAGCTTCTTCACAGCAAATATCAGAGCCAGGCATTGCTTTTCGATTGGGGAATAGTTGTGTCCCGCACTGACTAGAGTTCGACTGAGGTATTAGAGGGCATTTTCTTTTCCCTCCTCGTTATTTTGGGCAAGGAGCGCACCGAGTGACTCATCTAGCGCGGCGGTGTAGAGAACCAGTGGTTTATTTGGAATGGGAGCGGCCAACACTGGAGGGTGCAACAAGTATTGTTTGATGCTTTCGAACGCTGCTTGACATTCGGCATCCCAGATAAAAGGAGCTCCTTTCTTCATGCGCTTTGAGAAGGGCCTACATCTTCCCGATAAATTTGAGATAAACCTCCGTATATAAGCGAGCTTGCCTTGAAAAGATCTCAGCTGTGTTAGGCTCTTTGGAGGGGGCATCTCCATGATGGCCTTTATCTTTGATGGGTCAACTTCGATCCCTCGATGTCGGACTATGAAGCCCAGGAATTTTCCCGATGACACGCCAAAAGCGCACTTCAGAGGATTCATTTTCAGATCGTACTCTCTCAGTCTGGTGAGAACGGTCCTAAGATCTTGGATGTGATTAGCCTTGGCTTTAGTTTTGATGACCAAATCATCAACATAACATTCGACGACCTTATGAATTAGGTCATCAAAGATATTGGTCATTGCTCTTTGATATGTAGCACCTACGTTCTTCAGCCCGAACGGCATCACTTTGTAGCAATATATTCCGATCGGGGTTCGAAATGCTGTGTGTTTATCATCCTCAGGCGACATCTTGATCTGATTATATCTAGACGAGCCATCCATAAAGGTGAACAACTCGTAATTTGAGGTGTCATCGACCATCATTTCCATGACCGGTAGCAGGAAGTCGTCTTTAGGACACGCCTTGTTGAGGTCCCTGAAATCGACACAAACTCGGATCTGCCCATTTTTCTTCTTCACTGGGACTATGCATGCGATCCAGTCCGCATATTTCTCTTCCCTAATGAAACCAACATCGATGAGTTTCTTGGTTTCCTCGATGACCTTTTCTTCCAATTCCTTTCTCATTCTTCGAGGAGCTTGTTTGACTGGCTTAGCATCAGGAGATATAGCCAGCTTATGCACGGCCACTTCAGGGGAAAGGCTAAGCATTTCTTTGTATGTCCACGCGAAGCAGTCGACGAACTCATGCAGCAGGGCGATTATCTGTTCTTTCATTTCCTCTGACAAGAGTAAGCTGATGTAGGTCGGCCTTGGATTATCGGGCATTCCTAAGTCAATCTCGGTTAGCTGGTCAAAGGTTGCTTGTTCGCCGTCTTCGAGCTCTTGAGGATCTTCTTCTGGCTCGGCTATCTCGTCATCATCATTTGATCTTTTGCTGGCCTCACCAACATGGATCATGTAGCACGATTTAGAATCAGGTTAAATGTAGCCTCGTCTATCTGGGATTCGTCCATCGATGAGTGCTCGGACCTGAGGTAGATGCCATAGCCCTTCGTAAAACTTTGCTTCGGGCTCTGTTTGATATAACCGGCATCCGCACTTTTTAAAGTATTCCCGCATCTCGGGCGTATAGTATCTGGGATTGAGGACAGCTCTTATACCTCTCTCATATGGAAGGCACGCGACAGACAAATCGTCCGGGTGCACAACGGGGTTTGACCCATAAAACAGGATGCCTTCTGTCTACTTTTCCTCCCGGGAACGTAGAAAGTTTTCAGCTGGTCCACGGTAGAGACTGACAATGCATCGAGCTCTTTACCCATCCATTCCGGTGCCCTTGTGAAGGCTAGAGACCCTTCTGCAATTTCGAAGGTCTTTCGTAGTTTTGCTTGTGGCATAGGAGTCCAATCTGCACGCTGTCGCACGGCAGGTCCTCTTCCTCCAACTCTTCAGTGTCGCTGCCAAGATGAGGACGGACTTTGCTGCTAGATGGGGCTTCAGTGACAGATTCGTCCGTATCGCTACCGAAACGAGGGCGAGTTTTACGGAAGGACAGACTTCCAGCGTCGGACTCATCAGTGTCGCTACCGAAATGTGGGCGCACTTGGGCATTTTTGTTTTTGAAAGTGACAGCCAGCTCGGATTTGCTTTTGAGACCTGGGGCCGCTCTATCCTCAGTCAGTTGTGGCTTAGTATTTTGGTGGTTCATAAAGTACTGAGAATCTTCATATCGGACTTCATGCATACCGAATGGCTGGATGTCTCCGTCAATGCGTCTTTCTTCGCCATTTTTAGTATACTTCATGCATTGATGGAGAGTTGATGGGACGATTCCGTAATCGTGGAGCCACGGCCGTCCCAAGAGAATCTTATAAGACGTGTCGGCGTCGATCACGTATATCTTAGCTTCAGTTTGCAGATCCCGAATTTGATTGGCAGAGCTATGGACCCCAGAACTTGCTGGCAATTTTGGTTGAAGCCTTGAATGACAATCCTTTCCCTTGACAGGTGTCGGACGTCCATTGACAAACTCTTCAGCGTCCATAAGTTCATGATGGTCACTGAAGACCCCGGATCAATCAATATGCGATTAATCCGATCTCCGTCACTGTACCCGGTCACGTAAAGCGGCCGATTATGCTCAGACGTTCCCAGTAGCAAGTCTTCATCCTTAAACGTGACTGCGGCGGCTTGCAAAGTGTACTGAGCTTCTTTCATATTAATTTCCATAAAGCGAGCCTGATACCGCTCGGGGTTTTGTAGAGCGTGAATGAGAACATCTCTAAGCTCTTTAGATAGGACCAAGGCGTCATAGATGCTAAGGAGAGACGGAAGTTTTCGGAGGTGAGCCAAAACATTATAGTCTACTGGAGAAGGATTCGAATCTTCATGGGCGAGTTCTCTGCCATCTTCTTCATCAGCGACTTGTTTTTCCTTCCCTTTGCCCTGATTTGGCGGTAGAGCCCTGCCGTTTCTAAGCTGGATTTGATTGGCCTTTGTGACGAGCTCCTCGTCCTCTTCGGGAAAACAGAGCTTCTCCTCAGAGTCGCTGCCAAGATGGATGGCGTAGCAAGTCACCACTGTGATCTCTTCATTGGAGTCTTCTTCTAACTCCTCCAGAATTTCAGCCGCTTGTACAGAGAGGAACTCCTTCAATTGAATCAGAGTTCTTTCCTTCTGTTCATATTCTTCGAGAGAATCGATATATTTTTGAATGGTCGATCTCCCTGCAGACTCTTTTTCGTGCCAACCTACAGTTTTCTTCTTCTTGAGCTTTTTGGACTTTGAGCCTGATGGAGCCGCATTGGCAGTGGCATGGTAGGCTTTTCTGCCCTTCCCATTCCGTCCTGGGCTCTTTCCGAAGTAGCTTTATCATCTTCTTCGTCTTATTAGATATGTGCGTACTCTATGGAGGCTGCGATGGGTCCGTTTCATCTCTCAGGGTAGCGGGTTCGGCTGTCTGCTCCCAGAAGGCTTCAGTTTTTGTCTGTATAAAGTTGGTGGTTGCAACTTGATTGTTCACCAACACACTTTTAGACAGCTCGATCTCTCCAGCCTTGTACTGCTTCTCGACCCAGTCCTTGAAGATATAGCAATCCTTGATCGCATGGCTTACTATTCGGTGGTATGGGCAATACAGGGGATTGTCGGTCATTTTTACTTCTTGGGGTTTTTTCGACTCCGGCAATTGTAGGCCGTTGTTCAAGGCATCTTTAAAAATCTTGCGGACCTTGTCCCTTCTGAAAGAGTAAACCTTGTTCTTTTTCTTCTCTAGGGAAGGCCCATCTCCTCCCAGCAATGGCTTTCGAGACCGGTTGGTTTTGGATTCGTCCGCCCTTCGTTTTTCTTCATTGTCGGACGCATTGAAGACATTGGTACTGCTGGAACTCCCACTTCTACTGTTGTCATCCCGCTTGCTTTTCCAAGTCTTGTCTCTCTGAGAGTCCGGCGGGGACTCTTGCTTCGAGCGTTACAGCATTTGGACTTTCTTGGTTAGCTCCTGAAATGTCTTGAGACCTGCTGTACACAAGAATGGGACCATCCAATTGCTGAGGTTCCTAATGAGAAGGCTGACGGACTGGTCCTGCTCCAGCGGCGGTTCGCACTTGACCGTGAGATTACGCCATCGGGCGATAAAGTCGGTGTTGCTTTCATTCTTCTCCGGCTTGGTCCTCACAAGGTCGGCAATGGAGATTTTATTACTGACACTCACGAACCTTTGCCGAAACAGAGACTCCATTTGGGCAAAGGTAATGACGGACCCGTCGGGTATGCTCGCGTACCAGTCGAAGGCGACACCGGTCAGGCTGTTGACAAACTGACGAAGAAGGAGCGCGTCATTTCCCCCTGTATTTCCGCATGAGGCTTTGAAATGGGCGACGTGCTGATTTGCATTTCCCGTCCCGTCAAATCTTCCGAACTTTGGAATGATGTAGCCGCTCGGGAACTCGATCAGATCGTACTGTACGGGATATGGCTGCCCACTACTGCCAATTTGTTTTTGAGCTTCAGCTTCGGCCACCAATGTTTTAACTTTGCTGATGACCAAATCCATTATCCGATCTTGTGTTAGAGGGATAGTGCTATCTGGGGCCAAGGCGTCCCCAGAAGCGGAATGTGGCCGGCTTTCGTGCGGCTCGACCAGTCTTGGACCCAAAGGAACACGCATTGGCTGCTTCGGATTGTCATCACCCGGCTGATGAGTAGCGACTTGTGCTTGATTGGGAGGCGCTCGAGCAATTTGAGCTGTAAGCTGCATCACAACGTTTGTTAAGTCATCAATTTTCGAATAGAGCTTGGCCATCTCTTTATCTTTGCTCTTGAGCTGTTTTCGAAGCTCTTGAAGCAGCTCTTGCTCCGTGGTCCTGGGGCGGAAAGTCGGTTCTTTCTCGCTGTCCGAGCTTGACTCTGCATGGACCGAGGGTTCTTTCTGCCTATCATCCTCATCGAGAGGGTTTTCTTCATCCATCGGAGGCGGCTGTTCTTAGGCAGCGGCAACCACATTCAAGCCAGATTGGGCTTGGGATGTGGTGGCCTCATCCTTGCTTTTGCTGCGAAGGTTGTCGCTGGGGCGCCCGCCCGCCATATAGACCGTATGGATAATATATCCAGCCCTCTTTTTATTATCGGCGGCTGGCCTGACCAGGTTCTTGAATGGAGTTGGTGCTTCTTTTCTGGGTTTGCCCCGCTGCTTTCGTGTGGCACAGAGTGCCTGATAGACTCTTGAAGAGACGGTGTCATACTTTTTCTGTTGGGGATAGGACACGTCTCTTTGTAGCGATGTTCGGACCGCTGTCTTCTTGATTCTGGCGGTCATGGCATTTTTCTGAACCCACTTCAGAGGTTCGAAGGAATTGCTAATTTTTACGGCCGATTCAGCCGTCATCGCGGGGCGACCCTGCTCTTGGAACCTCACAAGATTCCACCTGGCCGGAGTCCTGGCCCTCTTATTGGCTCGATACCTAAGCCGCTTCTGCCTTAACTACTCTGTTTTAAGCACTTGGCAGACTTCGGCCTTTCGGGAAGACGCTGTAGACCGATTGATAGAAAGGCCAGAGGAGACGCCCGATCGTGCATTTGATGGAGTCATCGCTTGAGCTCGTCCGCAATATTTGACGTTGCCCTTTGTACCAGAAGCCTTGCCCCCAACTGGAGCACCAGAGAGTCGTTCAGGCGCTGTTTTAAGTTTCGGTTGTGGGGCCTTAGCGATCACAACATTCGGCCTCCTGCCCCTTGAGACCGGCTTGGCTACCTGTTTTGCCTGGATTTCTGCCAGATGAGCGCTTCCGGCAGGGTAGATGATGACGGAGCCAAACTGGCGGGGCAGTTCCTCCCACTGTCGACTGAAGCTTGCGGGGAGAACCACACGAGTATTGACCTTGACCACGTACGGGATCGGGGTCACGTTGGAAGCTGAATTCTTCTTGGGAGACATTGTCATCGAAAGTTGATTGCTGCACGGAAAGAAAACATCATTTCAGTATAGGCAATCGATATGTATATTGATTGAGTTCGCATGACCGTTTGACCCGAAATATGGGAGGAGAGATTGGTCCCACCGGGTGTGCCAGAGGCTGTAGGGTGTTTTTCGTCACCCCATTGAGATGGGAATACGTGCGCGCTTGTCAGGCGCACTACAGATTTCCTCTGCCTAGGGTAGGTGGGGGTTTATTGATTGTGGGGATCCGAATCTCCGGCAGCCGCGGACTAAGGTGCCGTTAATTACCCCTCGCTTTTGGGGCGAGGGAACCTCCGATTAACGGGTTAAACTGGTCATGTGAACTCAATGTGCAGTGTATTTGTGTTTTGTTTTGGAGGGGGGTTTGGATATATCGGGAGCCACGCAGAGTTTTTACGGGGGTCCCGCTACCCGGATAGCGGGCTGGGGGTTAAGGGGGCTAGCAGCCCCCTTGTGGGGTGCGGGGCAGCGCCCCGGCCTAAATTTTTTTTGAGGGGACAGTGTTATGGAGTGTGTGTGTATCTATACATATATATACATGTATATATATAAAAAAGGGAAAAAGCGCCCAAAGGACACGTGGGGCCAGCGCCTTGAGCGCTGTGCGCTTAGGTGCTCTGCGCTTAGGCGCTAGCGCGCCACGTATCCGACACGTGGGCGCTAGGCGCTCGAGCGCTAGCACGCCACATGTCGGCACGTGGGCGTTTGGCGCTTGAGCGCTAGGCGCTCGAGCGCTACCGCGCCACGTGTCGGCACGTGGGCGCTTGGCGCTTGAGCGTTGGGCGCTTGAGCGGTGGGCGCTTTGAGCGCTAGGCGCTCGAGCGCGAGCGCGCCACGTGTCGGCACGTGGGCGCTTAGCGCTGGGCGCTCGAGCGCTAGCGCGCCATGTGTCGGCACGTGGGCGCTGGACGCTTAAGCGCAAGGCGCTCAGGCGCCGGCGAGAAAAAGGGGCTTTTAGCCCCAGAAACTCCTGAAAGAGAAATCAGAGTGGAGTTAAACTCCTAAGATGTTTTGGAGTTGATGAAAGGGGTTCTTCTTTGGAGCCTTGGGTCTTCCCAAAAATAGGGTCTCTGGAGATGGATCTCCTTCTTCCTCCTCTGTTGGCAGGATCTTGAAGATCAAGAGATGTGAGATTTTAAAAAATCTTTTCTTTTTGAGATCTAATGGAAGATCTGAGTTCCCCTTTATGGGTTTTGTGGTGAAAAACTATTTAGTTTTATAAAATGAAGAGTAAAACTCTTGATTTAATTTAAAAGAAAGGAGAAGGTTTTAGAATCTTGAGAAAGGAGAAAGATCTCAGATCTAAAATTTTTTGGAGAGAGAAAAAGTTGTTGAGATATTTCATTATCTTTGCCTTTATAGGCTATTCACTTTATACATAGCCCCTTGGGCTTCACAAAATGGTATTTTGCCTATCCCATGGCTCATGTGCCATTTCGTTTTGCACATAAGCCATGGGCTTTACAAAAATTTGGCTTTATGCCTATTTCTCTTATATTCATTCGTAAAATAAAATAAAAGAAATACAACAAAATTATTTATTACAAAATTTTTATCTTGGCATGGGGGAGGCCGGCAGCTTCATGTTCAGACTCGACCCGGGTATGGGCCCACTTGATCTGGGCTTGGGCCCACTTGGCTTGGAGTTGACTTTGTATTTTGACTTGGTCAACCGGTGTGTAAATTTTTACCCTAACACACGGGTCGATCCGCAGGGAGATGGTTGTATGTCCGTTCGTGTTTTAGACGAGTCAATAAAGAATGTATATGTGTTTGTTTAATTCTATCCTAAGTGTTCGTATTTATGTTCAAGTAAGCTTGTTAAGGTTAAGGTCGGTTAGTAGAGTTAGAATTAGTCTTGTGCTTATCTTTTGCCATTCTTAAAACGATATTGGGATAATCGAAAGTAGCGAGGATTAGGAGGACATGGGAATGGGATTTGCGAGTTTAAGCGAGCTTTCCAACGCTAAATCCATTCCTTGTGCCCCTTGTCCGTCCGCTAAATACTCTTATCCCAACCCTCGGCCAAACACCCACAACCATGTATCCAATTAAGTCACAACTACATGTCACGTTGTAGTGCGCTTAAAGGACTTCTCAACTTAGGTCGCGATTATATGTCACGTATAGTGTGCCTAAGTGAGGGGGTTGCCTTTGTTTGGTCGGGGTTCGTTTCAAGATATTTGGCGAAGAGAAGCAAAAGGGATTTTTCTGTCTCTCATACCACCTTCCTTAGCCTTAACAAGTGTAGAATTATTCTCACATTATAAAAGAAAATAAAACAAGAAGAAGGAAGAAAAGAGAGAAAAAGAAAATACGGTTTTACAAATGGTGCAAGCTAACTCTTGGGTCCTCATTATATCGGAATTCGTTGCAATTGGTGATATTTGAGGATATCAACTGGGGTTTTGCCTGACGACAAATATTTGGTTTTGAATATCCGTTATTATGCACCAATTTCAAACTGATATATCTGTTCGTTTATTTAATAAAGTAAGATATAACTTTTTGAAATTATGTCCATAACATTTACCTATATCAGTTGATGATTGGGTAAGGAGTATTAAACAGCGGCGTAATTCTTCTTAACCATAGTACAGTTTTCAATCTACGACACACAGGATTTGAGTTATTCAACTCAGGGGACGTATACAAAGTATTGTATGTTGTCCAGTGTCCATTAGGACAAAGGGGTTGGTCCTCGTATTATATTCTGTTTACTTGTGACTTCTCCAATTTTAGATAAGTGTTTCATAGAAATACAAGGTCCAAGTTTTGAGAAGTTATAGGTATAAGAATAAAGTAGAGAACCATGTGTTGCAAGTATCATAATTCTTCAAGTTGATCGAAAATGTAGATACTTGTGTTTGGTATTCAGTTGATATTAATGGTTAAGAGAACTAGATTCTCTTTCAGGTTACTCATATCTGGATGCACTCCTAAGTTGAGTAATGTTGATCGGCCTCTTTCCATTTAGTTGACATGCACTGGAGACAGCTGTATGATTTGAATCTGGTTCCAATTAAATCAGTGCCTCTATTTCTATATTATATATAAAATGGTTCATATCTTAACGATGTTAAGGTATATGGAGTTGTCCGGTTTATGCTTAAAACCAGACTCTGGATAACTCAAGGCACGTTTATATAATGGCAGTTTGTGGGTTATCCTGGGCTATAACGAGGGTTAACTTTCTACCATCTGAAAGATCAATAGTGAGATTGTTCTTGACTCGCCACAGTTTTAGCAAAATGGATTTTTTCAGAAAACAATAGTGGGGGTATGGTAGAACTGGAAGTGATTCCAGAACCGCAAACGATTACTGAAAATTTAATAGGACCTAAAGATTCAATCAGGTTTGATATTCCATTAGCCACTCCACAGATATGGTGGGTAACCTCAGGCGCCCGAGAGGTACTTCGGTATTCTCAAAGACGGTGACACGGAGGTTCATGTTTACCCAGACTTACCACTACTGCTGTTCTAGACTATGAGACCCGGCAGGAGGATGAGTATAGCGTCGTTCTAAACTAGCTTTAGAAGTGCACGTGTATATGACTCTGCCAGAGGGTTATTGTGGTCAGTGGGAGCAGCGGAAGCATAGTGGACAAGTAGCTTGTGTCTATTTATAGACTAAAGCAAGTATAGCGGAGATAAATCATCTATTTTTGATGTGACAGTCATAAGCTTTGACTTCATCAGGATAGGAGATGGATCTGTTAAGAAGGTAGCAGGGTGTGATGTCCTGGTATTTGGATGACATGCACGTTGTAAGAAGTGAAATTCCTATACTACGATCGGTTATACTGTGGTTGTCACACAGTGGTTTCTCCACATAGGATTTGAATATTATATCTGGCATTCTGGTTACTAGATCTATGGTTTTAGATCTAGATTTGGGTAGTTTCCCAATCTGGGTACTTAGACAGTATTCTAAAGGTGTTTTAGAATGGACGACTTCTAGCATAATGGTGTACCTGCAGGTGATGGAGTCACCCTCTCTAAAGGCGTCTTATAGACTAAACTGGAGAGGGATGTGCGTGATTGGCATATCACTTGCTTAGGCAATTGAGTCAATCATGAGATGTCAAGTACCACACCAGATGTTGTTTTAGCACCAGTGCAATAAGTTGATATATTAATCCAATCCTGGAGAAATGTTTAGAAGCAGTTTATGAACATAAGTGGATGTTCTAGGGATTTGATAACGACAACCTCTTTCGGGAGACGGTTATCATTCCAGGCTTCCAAGGAGACCTGGATGATAGAGTGACTGTCAGAGTTATAGTTTTCCCTCTTGACGAGGGGTAGTACTTTGGACAGGTGATCCAAGCGGATACTGAGAGAGGCATGACGCAAGATACTGATTAAATTCAGTTGACGATACAGTCTAAGAAGTTTGCTGGATTTGGAGTTCATTTGTGAACTGGGTCCCATCAAATATCTAGACATATTCTAAGACAGGTATTGCTCAATTTGGGAAATGGCTTTCTCCATGAACTTGAGATAAAGAGAGACATAGAAAGAAATATCAGAGCGGATCCACTTACTGAGGCTATTTCTCGAACGCAATAGTTTTACAAACGAGCTTTGTGAAGCTAATTAGTAGAAAAGTTGGGTGTTCGGTATCACACGGGCTGTGAGTATACGACACCGCAATAATTAGCCTTAAGTTCAAGTGGGAGATTGTTGGCTATAGTGCCCTCAAGTCAATTATTAGATCGCAGGCACGTGATTGCAATGATTGGGGGAGGACCTATACCGGTAAGACAGTCTTACTCGAGATGATAATATGCTATCTGGTTTGTCTTTATCATCGTGTACATGCTTCAGGTGACATTACAGATCACTATTACATGTTGATAGAGCCCATAAGATTCTTGCTTGACTACCAGCAGTATGATGGTGATCATATACGTGAGAGTTAGGTGGTCTATAAGCACATCTTTAAAGTGTCCCTAGTCGTGAGAGTTTCGCGACTGGGCATCGATACTCCATGAGTAGACTAGTGTATACGGATCGAGACCGCGACGAGGGGCGGTGGCCGGTCTCACAAGCCATTGGTATCAGTTGGTTCACCTAAGATGTATACAGGTGCTCATTAGGTTATGAGTACACCAGACGGACTCGCCGGGAACATACTAGTTGGTATTATACCTATTGTCATATAGCAGTTTCCTGGTGACTTGTGTACAGGTTAGTCTATTGACCTGAGATCGTCATTTGTCTCGTGTGAGTTCCCACTGTGCTTTGATTACTACCCTACCACGGCTCAAAAGAGTCGTGCAAATAGGTTTTAGTTGGGTACAGTCCCGAGCCACATGGAAGACGTGAGTAGATCGTCGGGGGATTCGTCTCTCACGATATTGGGGGTTGAGGTCGCGGAGTGCATGGGTGGCCATCACCAGAAATCCTCGGCTGGGGTAGTCGAGAATTACCAATCTAGGATCGGTGGTTTCTTAGTTGGTGATAGGTTTTATGCCGACACTAAATGTCAAGTTATTAAGGGTCTGATTTTATCCACCCTCTAGACTTGATATGCGATACTCATAAACGAACGGACCGGACTGTACGAATATTGTCACTGTCAGGTTCAGTAGGGTTTCAGGATGAGTTTGCTCGTCGGCCTCCCTTTCACTCAATACCTGGGCAGCCGTTACGTACAGCTAGTGCCACTGACGTGCTTATGGTTAAACCCATTGCCAGGGTATTGACGAGTCTTTAGAGTCCCACACAGAGGGTTTCCCTGGTTCGGGCGAAACGTTGTAGAGGCCGTATGGTTTTATGGCAGGGTTCGATCATATATGTGCACTTGTGCACGGATCATGATCGGACGAATAATACTAGTGGGTTTTGGTTTAAGCCGGATCCTAGTATTATATTGTTGGATTACTTTCGTCTCGTTGTATTCGTATTCAGTCGGAATACGGATGCGGGTATATATATACGGATGAAGGGTATTCTTGTAATTCGTTACAAGATTTCTTTAGTTGATGCCATTTCTTTTTGTTGGATTAAACATTTAGTTTAAATGTTTAATTGGTGGAAAATGTGAGTGCAAGTTTTAGCCTTATACATTTATTTGATGGTGCATGCACTTGATGACTCATGGTATTGGGTTTAGTGATCATTTATTGTGATATAGATTGTTTTTTAGGCTATTATTATTTGTGTGGGATATTTATGGAGAGAGGGGGCTGTTCTTACCTAGCTCTTGGGATTTTTCTTTAGTTGAAAATGAGCTCTCAAATTTTCTCACACAATAACTAAGCCATTTTCTTCATTTGCTTCTTTGCTTGAGCTCACACTTTCCTCTATGGGCATTTTCTTCAACCTCCACCCATCCCTCTCATGAGTTGAGAATCCATGGGTGTTTTGAGACAAAATATTTACACACACTCTTTACTTCATCTTGGGCATCTAGGCTAGCAAACTGGATGTTCGAGTTGCTTTAGTTTAGAGGCGGGAGCCCGTATTAAGAATTCTCAATGTGGATCGTCTTCGACGAGATAGACCGGAGAACAAACTTGATCGAGGAAGCTGCGACAAGTTTAGGACAGAGGTTGAAGACCGAAGGACACGGATCGATCGGTATAATCTCTTAAACCACTTTACAATTTACTAGTATAAGGTTAATAGCACGATCCATCGTTTAGGGTTCCGTTAACGCCAAGTTTTAAAGTTTTTGTTCCGTATTTTGCCACGGATTATTGGCCGGGGCGCTTGCATAGCCTTACAGTTTTTATATTAAAAAATTCTTAATTAAATTACAACTTCATAATACAATTCGTTGTTTTTTTTACATTAAAGACCGAACCTACTCGGGCTGCCTATATATCCCTCCCAAATATTGATCTCATCGAGAAAGAATCAGCTCTACGCAGTTCTTTTTCTACTATTACAGAATCTAACTCACTGCTCGTCGGCGTCGGTTGTGGGTTTCCTCCTCCTTCGGTGTTTGTCTCGTCCGATCCTGTAAACTTCTCAGGTTGATAATCCGAGTCCAAAGTGATTGTATTTTGTTTCTTGACGGCTGCTGTTTCCCAATCTTGCGAGTAAATCATACACTCCATTGTGTCGTGCACCAAGCTGCATCTCTTCTCGCTTAATATCCTGCCACCTATACTAAAAGCACTTTCCGATGCTACTGTGAACACTAGAACGGTTAGCAAATCATGGGTCAAAGTAGAAAACACCGGATACAAATGTCCGTGGCTTTTCCACCAGGCTAAAATATCAAAATCATTTATAGTTAAATCTATATCTGACTCGGTTTGTAAAAATATTGATAACTTATTTAAAAATGACAATGATGAGCCTACCGGGCCTTTTGCCCTTTTCTTTTGTTGAATAAGTGCTAAAACTGGAGTCGAAACACGTGAACTGGGTGAGAGCGGTGGTTTACTAGTTCTACCAGAAGAAGATCGTGTAATATACAAATCAAATATTTCATTTAAATTACTTCTAACGATACTAACATAAATATTAATATCTACACCATGTCCCATGGTCGTGTGGAATCCGGTTAAAAACGCCTCCAAACCTTCTAATTTAATGCTAGAGTCCATTGCCGAACATAAACAGTAAATAATTAGAACTTCCGAGAAATATTTAGACATCTTAGCTAGTATAGTAAGTATCGGATGGTGAAGTACTGTATTTTCGACATGACAAGCAAAATAATTACCTTTATTATACAATTCAGAGACAAAAATATTAGAAGTACGGGTATAAATAGCAGAAAATCGTTCGGTTGCTATTTTAAAAGTCATAAGAAAATTTGTAAAAAGCTCTGCAATCGTCCAATGATCAGATATGAAGTGGTTTTCTATAGACATTTGTTTATTCCACATGTTACTAATAATTTCGGTGGTCTTTAATACAGTACGAAGTATGTTATATGTACTATTCCATATAGTGGCCAAATCTTTTTTATGAGATGGCTTTACACCTGCAGATAGGCAACTAGTTTTGTATTCAGCTTTTTTTTCTAGAATTTTTAATAAACCTAATTGCATTTTTAATTGTTTGAATATTTGTATTGCATACGGTATATGAATCATTTACAGAAAGATTAAGTATATGACATGCACAACGAATATGAAAAAATGACCAACAATAGCAGAATTATTGTTGCTGGTATTATCGAAAGAAATAAAAAAAATTCCTATTTACATAATGATATTCTTCTAAAATAAATCTAATTTCAGAAATTATATGAAAAACACTGTGCGGGTATGAAAATTGTCTAAAAACAATAATTATTTTTTGCAAAAATCGGTTAGAATCTATCCAATGTGCAGTAATACAGATCTAGAGAAGTTCTTTTTTATCCATCCAAATATCAGAACTTAATGAAATACCGGTATCTAAAGAAGCAAGAGTAGTAATTAATACATGTTTACTGTCGTTGTAAACGCTACAACAACAACTTGAAAGCGTAGTCCTCAGAACCTTTTTGAATGCCGGTTACAACGCCGTTTGAACGTACCGCTCAAAAACCGTGCTTTCTCCGAATCCAAGAATATTTTCATTTGCCATAACATATCTTGCTATTTTTGAAATATTTAAATCATGATCATATTGAAAAATATCTTGATCGGAAAAACCAATTTGTGTTTGTATAGTAGAGGAACCGGTCGGTGTTTCTAAGTGTTTTTATTGCATATTTATTCAAACTACCGGTGCTGGCACTATTCTTGTGTTTATATGTATTGGCACAATATTTGCAAACAGCGTATCTAACACCATCTCTAAATTCAATTTTATAGTGATCCTAATATATGAGTGGATCCTTCTGCTTGTTGTTCGAGATAAGGAATTTGGGTTAGATGCGTATCGGATAAACCCTCCATATCAATATTTTAACTAAATGATAAAAAAAAGAGTGTATGAGTGGAAAATTAGAAATAATAAATTAAAAATAAGAAATAAGAAAGAGTGAAGAATGGGTCGATCGAAGACTCGGAGCTTCGAAAACTCAGAGTCAGACTGTCGGAGGATCGGATCGGAGCATCTATCCTTTACAGAGATGGAAATTGCCACAATAGTATTAGAGATTTAGATTAATTTTTTTAGAGAGATGGGAATTTTTTTCTTTGGAAGAGAAAAGAGTTTGGAATGAGAAGAAATGCGGTTTGGGGGGTATTTATAGGATTTTAGGGGGTTTTTGAATTTTTTGCCCGTTTCTAGCCGTTACCAGGTGAGGCGAATCGAAATTCGTCTTGTTTCGTCTAGATCCGACCATTAAGCGCCGTTGGATGGGAATTCCAAGTCGAGACGAAGCGAACCCGAGACGAGACGGGACGATTCGTCGAGTAGGCGACTGTTTATGACCGTTGGGCGGCGAGTTCAAGACGAATTCGTGGCGAATCGGTAAACGATGCGAGACAAATCGGCGAATCTAACCGATTCATGGTGAATCGCGAAGATTTCTAAGACGAAGCGAGACGAGTTAGCGAATTAGACGAGACGAACTACGACAAAGCACCGCTGGAAAAGTTGGAAACCCGCTCGTTTCATCAATTCGTGACGGGCGAGGCGAACCGCCTCACCAAATTCGTCCACATCACCACGAAGCGAAACGAATAGATTCGCCATCGATTCGTTTCATTAGCCAGCTTACCCACAATTGATTATTAAAGAGATTTTACTTGCTTATTTTTTATGGGGATAAGCATGCAGATTTCTTTGTCTGACAGATCTCGAGATTTTATTTACTGATTGGTTGCCGAACATGTATGTTTATAAAAACAGATTCGGTGATGAAATCACAATTTTGTAATAACAAAATCATCGGTAATAATGGTATCGTACATTTAGATTGTCATACGAAGAATTATAGGGATCATGATGCGCGAGTTCCCATGCATGAGCTTTGTAATATCCAACATCGAACATCCTCAGTGTTTGGTGTGCTTTTAAAACTTTTAATATTGTTTTAGGGAAAGCTGCAGAAAAGAATTGACGGTGTTATATGTAATTTATCCTATCAAGAAAGGAATAAACTGTCCATTTTATCATGCCCTAACAAATAATTAACCGACCAAATTCTTTTAATTTATTTTGACTTTCGTTATTATACTTCTTTTCGTTATCTTTCTTATTAATATACAATTTGAACGGTTTATATTACAAATAAATAAATAAAAAGGTCGAATATTTACTTTTAAATAGAAGTCCAATGTAGGTGAACTCTGTGCTATTAAGAACTTGAAGCTGTATAATATCATGCCAATTTATTCAAAAATAAAATCCAAAAGAAACTTAAATTTGAATATTAAAGCAAATTGAGTAACGCTTATTTATAGTCACCACCAAAAGTGTACCAGATTGTTCTTATATATTAAAATATTTAATTTTTCCCTTCATAAAATTGCTTTCAAGCGATTAAAATTGATTAGTAAGATTTTTCCCCGATATATAGGTTCAGATTCCCTATTTTACTACAAACTCTTGATTTTTCTGGCATCATTTGGATAAGTTTACGAGGTCCATACTTCTATTTCTTTATTTGTTATGATCAGATGCATAAACATGGTACGCTGAAGAATTTCCTAGAGAAGGAATCCTAACGTCGAGAAAAAAATGCACGTGTCAACTCATTCCATTCGAAAAATTCTACGGTGTGTCGGCCAGATATATCTGGTCATGAAAGAGAAAGATATAAGCACACGGACCCCACTAAGGTGCCCAAAATTCACCATCTCTTTCTCTTTTCTGCTTGGATGTAATATATCAAGCATATGGAATGATTATGCCATGTTGGAAACAAGTTGATCCACGGAACAATACTTGCCACAAACCAATCAAGAAATAATCAACCACCACGCAATTAACGAAAGACAAATTAATAAGTGCGAGAAAAAATAAGAAATCAAAACGTAAACAATAGAGAATTTGTTAACGAGATTCACCCACCGTATGGCTAGTCCCGGCAGAGCGGAATCTGCAAACGTCCATTAGAATTATTGAATCAATTACAAGCATGAGCAACTCTAGAAGATTTTTTTCAAATCTCTCTAGATCTCATAAACCCTAACCGTCACCCTATCAATACAATGATCTCTCTCTACCAATTAATTTTGGCAGCATAGAATACATACAAGATGTCCCCTTTTATAGGCAAGCCATAATCCTATCAAAAATAAGAGATAAATCTAAATTTACAAAAACAGATTCGCTGCAGATTTGCCGTCAACAGACGTCAGACCCACAGTTGGGCAGACGTCTGTCTCCAATCTATATCTCTTCGTTTTCCATATTCAGATGTCTGTCGTGTCCCCAGGCGTTTGTTCTAAAGTCTCGGGTTGGCTTCATTTGCTTCACCAGATGTCTGAACCACATTTTGTCAGATGTCTGGCCTTCAGTCTCTGGTTGGGGCTAGATCTTCTGCAGACGTCTGCCGTGCTGGCCTTCAGACGTCTGTCGTTGCTCTGTGTTTCTGACATGCTATGTCCAGACGTCTGCCTTTGTCTTTGGCAGACGTCTGACCTGATGCATTCTTCACAATTTCTAACAATCTCCCACTTGAATATGCTTCTGTAGGGATGCTAGGCACGCGCACAAGGGTCTACGAGGTATCAACCATGCCCGATTAAAATTTTAGCCGTGCCGAACAACCCAAAGCCGGATCTTTAAACTAGAGTTTATGCGAAAACAAGCATGTTAAATACTTTAACACTAAGTGAGAGGGATTACAACCTTTGTAGATCCGGTCCTTCACTTCATAAGCTCCGTGTTGTGGTCCGTTCGCTGCGATCATCGTGTTCCGGACTCTCGAGAGGCTCCACGAAGAGAAAGATGCAGTCTTGCTTCCGATCTTCGATAACAAAGATGATCTACCTTGAAGTTTCATTAACACAAGCTAACACTCACTAAATGAAGTGAACACCTTCATTTAAATGGCAAGGGTAGATGAGGATGATGAAGTAGGATTTTTGCTCTCTTTTATTTTCTTATTCTCTCTCATTTTCATCACTTGGAAAAAATCTAGAAAGCTTTTTCCATGAAAGAAAGAAGAAGAATGATCCATATCCATTTGTGATGAATAATGAAAAGATAAACATGATGAATAATGCAACCATGGTCAAGGGTGACTCATGTAGAGACTTAACTAGGGTTAGGGTTTGGGTTGAGTTAAGAGTGAGTCACACAAAAATATCAAGTATAATATCTTTTCCAAGACAAAAGAAAAACCTTCTAGAAGCAACTAGAAGTCTTAGCCCTAATCCAAACCCTAACCATGTTTAATCTCCACTAATCATGTTGCATTAGTTATTATATCATATTACAATATTATATATCACATATATAATATTTATTGTAACAAAATAAAATAATACAATTAACATATATCGCATATATATCAATGTATTACCCGAGTGAGAAAAAGAATCTTTTAGTGAGCTAATATTAGTTAATGTAATTTAATATATCATATATATTATTATATATTAAATTATCGAATCAACACTTAATTCGATAATCCGGCTATATCGCATATAACCGACTAATACAATGACCCGGCTATATCACATATACCCGGCCGATATCTCATATCGCGAGAATCCAATACGGTATCACATACAGCATTATCCTCGGTCCCGCACATATTACATATGTGCTCCTACTCCGTTTTGCCTGAGTCAAGAAACCTCTGTGTAGGACTCTAAAAAATCGTCAATACGCCGGCAGTAGGTGATGATCATATCAAACACCCACAAGCTGCAAGCGGTCAGCTAAACGTAACAGCTACCCAGGTATTGAGCGCTCAGAAGATCAACAAGTAAGCCTGTACATTCTCCTGTGAATCTAATCAGTAACGCTCTCGTACAGTCCGATCTCGTCGTCTGATATGTCGCATATCTCGCCTAGGGGTGGTAAACGTCAGACCCCAGTAGCTTGATAAGTCGTGTCGATTTGAGGTCTATAACAGTTCGAGAAACTACTGATAACACTTATCAGTAAATCTCAGCAACCCTGGCTAGGGATTTCCGGTTATAGCCAATCGAGCACAGCACAACATCAACTCCCTATTCCGGGAGAGACGAATCCCCTCCTATCGCTCATTGCCTCCATGTGATTCGGGACTGTACCCAAAGCCACCTTTTTGCACGCCCTCTTGGACGTGGTATGATGAAAATCAAAGCACGGTGGGAATCACACAAGACTCTATGACGATCTCGGGTCAACAGACTACTCTGTACCAGTGTCACCGGAGAACTGCCATCTGACGTGAGGTATAATACCATCTGGGAGTTCTCGACGAGTCCGTCCAGTGTACCCAGTCTCTACTGAGCACCCGTACACCATCCTTGATGTCAAACACCGATGGATATGGGATCATCCATCGCCCATCATATGGGTCAAGATGCGTATACGCTAGTCCACTCTAGTGCATCGATGCCCTGTCTCGATACACCCTCGATTAGGAACAGTTATAGGATGTACTCACCGACTACCGTGTCCCCAGTAGTATGATCTCATCATAGTCCCAGTAGTCAAGTACATATCCTAAGGGCTTTATCAACATGTAACATAGAGACAATCAGAGTACATGTTAAGATAAAGTACAACCAGATAGCGTACTATCATGTCGAGCAAGAAAGTCCTCCCTATATATGTCCTAGCATCCACTACAATATACATCGTATGTACAGTAATGGCCTCTAGGGCATACATATAACTAACAATCTCCCACTTGCACTAGGGCCATCTGTTGTGGTATCACATACCCAACAATTAGCTATGGTTGCAGTATCTCATACTCAACCATCCCATAAAAGTCTCTACTGGGAAAAAGGCCTTTGTGAGTGGATCCGCGCTGTTGTCCTCTGTGTCTACTCTCATAACCTCGATCTCCCTGGAGATCAACCATCTCCATGATCAGGTGATACTGCCTAAGAATTATATCTGGATTTCTGATGGGACGGGGGGTTCCTTGGCAAAAGCCACAACTCCATTGTCATACAATGGTAGGAACGAAGTTCATCTCATGAACTTGTATATCCAGACTGCCTCTTTGGTAGCATCCTTTGTAACGATGTATCTTGCCTTTAATTGTCTAGTAAGTCACGGTATCTAGCTTGGAACTCTTCTAACACACCGTCCCTCCACTGAGGGTAAAGACAATACCTGCGACTGGCATTCAGTCATCCTTATCACCCTAGAACCTTTCCAGTGATTCTCCCCAGGATCGATTGATACCATCTCACTACAACTAGTGAGAATTCTAACATCCAATTAGATCTATCTCATAGATCCAAAACCCAGGATTTAGGAGGTATCACTTTGATCCTATATGGAGAATCCTTGTGATAAGCGGAGATTGACCGAGCGCAGCATAGGAAACTCCTTCCCTATCAAGAGTATGTCATCCACGTACTCTACGAGGATCACCACCATACTCCCTACTACCTTTTTTTTTATATACAAGGTTCATCTACCATTTTGATGAAGTCAAACTCTTTGACTACCACATCAAAACAGACGTTCCAACTCCACGATGCCTGCTTTATCCTATAAAGCATCTTGCACACGTTTCTGCTGCTCCCACTGTCTATGAAGCCCTCTGGCTGTGTACTTATAGACGCTCTCTTCCAAAACATCATTTAGAAAAGCAGTCATGACACCCAACCACCAGATATCGTAGTCATGGTATGCAGCCGTGGCAAGTAGGATCTGGATGGACTTAAACATAGCTTTGAAAGTCTCAACTTTTCCATGTACACCGAGTAATCTTCTCAAGATATACTTGCTCCTGATGGGGATTTAACCCTTCAGATAAAGCAACCAAAGTCCATACTTTGTTGGTGTATAAGAATTCTATCTCAGATCGATAAGCATCCAGCCATTCTTACAGAGTCCCACTCCTGATGGCCAGCTCGAAACTAGTTGGGTCATCATCTTATGATGCAATCCTCACTCCCACTGTCATAGAGAAACCGAAGTATCTTTCAGGTGGGTGAGGAACCCTACTAGATCGGCAGAGAGGCTGAGCTTCGCTGGAAACTATTGAATTCTTTGGTTCTACCAAATTATCTGCTGTAGTTTGTATAGCTGGAACTCCTTCCAGTTCTACCTCATGACCACTAATTTCTTCACAAGAAATTCCCTTTCACAAAGGTGGCATGTTGAGAAATAAAACACTTTTGTTTCTCGGTTTGGTAGAAGATATACCCTTGCGAATACTTGGGATATCCAACAAACTTCCACAGATTTGAATTTGCCTCGAGCTTGTCCGGATTTTGCTTTTTAGACATAGGCCGGACAACCCTAAATCTTAACAAATTTAAGATATGGGCTCTTCCCTTTCCATATCACATATGAAGTGGTAGGCAACTGATTTGATTTGAACCCTATTCAATAGGTATGCAACTTCTCAAGTGCATAACTCCCAAAAGGAAATAGGAAACTCAGTAGTACTCATCATAGAGCACACCATATCACATAGGGTGTTATTGCTCCACCCCGATATACCATCGTGCTATGGTGTATACGGAGGAGTAATGCTGAGAGAGAATCCCATTCTCCTTTAGAATAGTCCAGGAATTCCGTGCTCAAGTATTCTCCTCCCTGATCTCATCAAAGGACATAATACTTATACCCGTTGTTGGTTCTCTACTTCTAATTTATATTCTGTGAATATCTCAAAAGCTTCGGACTTGTGTTTCAACAGGAACATATGTCTGAATCTTGAGAGATCATCAGAGAATATAATGAAGTATAAAGAACCGGTCTTGGCATGTGTAGACAGGGGACCTTCATACATCAGCATGTATTAATCCCAAGAGTTCACTAACTTTTTCTCTGTTTCCAATAAATAGAGCTGTGGTCATCTTATCTTTGTGACATGACTGGCAAGTTTCACAAGATGTAAATTCAAACTAATTTAAATATGCATCTTAATGTAACTTCAGCTAGTCGGGTCGCGTTGATATGACCTAGTCTACAATGCCTCAAGAAGGATTCGTTCATTTCTGAATTCTTCCTCTTGTGTGTGTTCTGTATACTACGAACTGTTGTTTGATTTAGAACGTCAATGCTTTCAGATAACGTGCCTGAACCGATCAACTCTTGATATAGGAAATGTTCAAAACATTATCCAACAATACAAAATTATATCCTTCTTTATCTAAATAAAGAGACTGATATGATTTTGTATATCAGGTTCGGTATTTAATAACATTCGTTCAGAATCAATGTATTCTGATAATACAGGGTGATAGTGACCAACAGACTTGGCTGCAACACTTACACCGTTTCTATCTCATGAAACTTATCACCCGTTCTCAGTTCTCTACCTATCTGTGGCCCATGTAACAGATTACATATGCGGGATCCTGATCCGGTATCACATACCCAGGACGTAAAGGATACTGAGAAACAGTTCTCGGTAATGAACACACCCGAAGATGTTGCATCAGCATGCACTTTCTTCGTTTGGGCGGTACGGGAATCCTGGTAATCCCCTATTTCCTGCTCTGTCTTATAACAATTATAAGTTGGAGCGGGACCAACGTTTCCCAGCTCAGTATAACAAGCGGGTTCGGTCAATACATCCGTATTATTATCTTGATTAAGGCATGATATGGTCGCTACCTGGAGAGAGAGAGAGAAGAAAACACTCAGCGTGCGCTTTTACAAGATTAGATTGGTTATCAATTTATCTAATCAGGATGTCTCTCACTGTTTTAGTCAAATCTTCCTTCAAACCCTAAAAGGAAAGACTAGCCGGGATTAATTACACCCTACAAGTTCGCCAATCTTTTAGCCAGGCCAGTGTCGGTACTTTGAGGGAGGTTCCCCGTGCTTTCGCACGAACCTAATTAAAGTAAACCTCGTTTTCCCAGGGGCGTAATGTTGGAGATAGTGCCCTCAAAGTCAATTATTGGATCGCAGGTACGTGATTGTAATGATTGAGGCATAACCTATACCGATATGACAATCTTGCTCGAGATGATAGTTTGCTATCTGGTTTGTCTTTATCATCGTATACATGCTTTAGTTCACTATTGCATGATGATAGAGCCCATAGGATTCTTGCTTGACTACCAGCAGTATGATGGCGATCATATACGTGGGAGCTGAGGTCTGTAAGCACATCCTTGAAGTGTCCCTAGTCGTAGGAGTTTCGAGACAGGGCATCGATACTCCAGAGTAGACTAGTGTATACAGTCGAGACCCCGACGAGGGGCGGTGGCCGGTCTCACAAGCCATTGGTGTCAGTTGGATCACCTAAGATGTATACAGGTGCTCATTAGGTTATGAGTACACCGGACAGGACTCGCCGGGAACATGCTAGTTGGTATTATACATATCGTCAGATAGCAGTTTCCTGGTGACATGTGTACAGGTTAGTTCATCAACCTTAGATCGTCATTTGTCTCGTGTGAGTTCCCACTGTGCTTAGATTACTACCCTACCACGCTCAAAGGAGTTGTGCAAACAGGTTTTAGTTGGGTACAGTCCCGAGCCACATTGGAGGCAAGTGAGCGGATCGTCGGGGATTCGTCTCTCCCGGTATTGGGGGTTGAGTCGCGCAGTGCACGGGTGGCCATCACTAGAAATCCTCGGCCGGGGTAGTGGAGAATTACTGATTTGGATCAGTAGTTTCTCAGATGGTGATGGGCTTCATACCGACACGAATTATCGCGTTATTAGGGGTCTGACTTTATCCACCCCCCTAGACTCGATATGCGATACTCTTTAGACGAACGGACCGGACTGTATATACATTGTCACTGTCAGGCTCAGTAGGGTTTATAGATGAGTTCGCTCGTCAGCTTCCCTTCCGATTAATACATAGGCAACCGTTACGTACAGCTTGTACCTCTGACATGCTAGAGGTTATACCCAGTGCCAGTGTGTTGATGAGTCATTAGAGTCCCCCACAGACACTTTTCCAAGTTCGGGCGAAACGTTGTAGAGGCCGTATGGGTTTATGGCAAGGTTCGGAAAATGCGCGTGCATTTTCGCACGTGTCATTTTTCGGGAAGATAATACTGGTAGGCTTTAGTTTAAGCCGGAACCCAGTATTATACCGTGTAGATATAATATCTTTGTCTCAGATGCATTTGTATTCGGTCGTAATACAAATGCGGGTATGTTTATACCATTACGGGGTTATCCTGAAATTCGTTTCAGGATCACTTTTGGAAGTTGCCAGTTTCCAGTTTTCTATCAGCCGTATTCGACATTCGGTTAAATGCGGATTTATCTTTTCTTGATGAGGTGAGTCAGTGTTCTAGAAGGTTCTAGAGAGGGTGACAAGGCTTGTGAGTCATTAGGTCATTAATGGTGCATTTAATGACAAGGTGACTAGGTTAAGTGATTCATTGTTTTCATTAATGCATTCATACAAGGTGTCTTGTGACTCATTCATTTGGTTTAGTGCTAATGGTCACTCTCTTGTTTCCTACACTCACCTCCCTCCCCTTTAAATTGGCCGGCCACCCCTTGGTGGAAAGATATGGTGGTTCATTTGATTTGCTTGAAAAGATTATGATAGTTTGGTGTATGGAAATTTCTTAGTTCATTCCATCACAATTCCAAAAGGCAACTTCATTAACCGTTCGTCCATAGCTTTGGACGTAACGAGATAAAGTGTTCTACTCATTCTCTACATCATCTTGGTCGTCTCTTTTAGCAAACTTGACGATCGAGTTGCCTCGGTTCAGAGGCGGGAGCCCGTTTAAAGATCCGTCGACGTGGTACCATTTGGACGAGAAGATTGGAGATTCAGGAGATCGGAGCAGCCGCAACAAGCGTGGGATGATGGTTGAAGACCGAAGGACTCAGATCGTTCGGTATAACATTTCTACCCATTTTGTAGTTTGTTAGTTTAGCTTTAATGGCAGATCCGGGTTACGGTACGCGATAGCGCCAGTTGTAAAAAGTTTTGTTCCGCATTTGGCGTCTGTTAGACGGCCGGGGCGCTACCGTAGACTTACACGTAACCCCGTTAACACCTTTCTAGACACCTACTTGATCGGCTAATTGTAATGTGTAAAATTCTCTCAGGAGTAACTCTTACTCGCAGCGGGTATCGGGATCCAACTATCTCATAGAAGGTATGCAATCTCATTGTAAATTTCAACACTTGAAATTCCTAATAATTCTTTTACCCCAAGCGTCCTATGACCTTGACAGAGGTCAACAAACCATAGGCTGCTAGTCAAGTTCAACCCGTCATTTCCTGATTGAAATAAACCCACCCGCACGACCCTTGACAGAGGTCAACAAGGTCGCACGACTACCCTAAATCAATCACATCATATGCTTATACAGATAAGCACTAATCAACTACCGCACACTACGCCTTGACAGAGGTCAATAAACGCGGCACGAATACTAACTATTATTTATCTGAAATGACGGAGGGTTACGACAGGTTTTTAAGAAAACCCTTTGCGTAATGAACTTGATATCGTTGTAGAATCGAGTGATTTTAAATGGAGTGTTTTTGAGGCTTTTTCTAGTTTTGCTAAAGAGGTCACTCCCGGTGAAGGGATCGTCGGCTCTTTCCTCATCGAATAAGGTGCAGGGCATATCATATATACCACTATGCAAAGTAAAAACTATAGAAGCAATCAAAAGACAAACCGAGTATGCAGCATCTGCTAGTTTCACTAAAGAGGTCACTCCCGGTGAAGGGATCTCGGCTCTTTCCTTATCGAATAAGGTGCTGGATGTTCTACAAGGAACACCGCTATGCAAAGCAAGAACTAGAGCTACCAGTTTTTAAACAAGTTTCTACAACATCTTTAGCTTTCTTTTATTTCATTAATCTCATTAATGAAGTCCCATTTTATTACTATGCTTCACAAGCATCACATTTGAAACGAAATCTGCAATATAACATATATCTCATATATATAATATAAACATTCGTCTCAGGCAGTAATATGATCTCATCACAGAATATTGCAGCAGAAAAACATATATGAAATATTGGATATACTAGGATGTCCGTGTTTTCAATACGAGCCTGTATAAAACACGGATTCCACGGTCACGATGAATAGCCAAACCCACATCCCTAGACCCCTACGAGAGCGGCAAGCAACTCTGCCAATTCTAGGGTTAGGAGACCCGGTCTCGACTCCTGGTCTCCCACTGGACCCTAGAACCCGGTTACTTGTGCTCCCCGCCTTGGGTCTACCTAATGCGGAAAAGTAAATAATATACAATGGTGACATCATCCTCAGCCCTGAGTGCCCCAATAAAAGAATATTACATACAAATGAATTTTACATGAATGAAAATAAAAACCCTCATCTCACATAAAACCCCCGGCTATTCAAACACGACGATCCAATATAACATATCACAGCAACACATAACATCACATGTCATCAACGTAAGTAAATATGCATACACCGATTGTCGTCGATGTATAGCAACGAAAACCGGTGATACAACTACATACTACACTTACGGTCACAGAAAAGAAAGTGTAAAACTACAACAGTTGGAATCCGCAACCTCTTTAGATATCGCATGCCTAACCAAATTCCTTAGACATCTCATGCCTAACAATTATAAACCCCGCATTTTAGTCTGATTATCGAAAACTCTTTTCAATATCAAGTCGGGCAATTCAACAAGATTCCCGACATCTTGATCGAATGCTCGTCGCAAACTTTAGTAGACGGCCGCACCCCGGATGCCATCGATGAAGTGCACTAAGGCGGAACACCGCTGCCGCAAGCACCCGAACGGATGCTTTTGGCGACGGGGTTCTCCTACAGTCACTTGGTCGGGGCTTTGGGGCATGGCTGTCTATTAAGTTTACCCGGCGAGTATTCGCGTACGCTACGTGATTGCGACGGACTTTTGATCGCATCAAAATCCCGTGGCAACCGATCATCTGAGACTAAACTGCTATATTTATAACATTCAAATTAGTTATCTCATAACTACATGTGGATTCCAAATATTGTATCACATTCCAGATAAATAGACAATGTTAAACTTTCCGATCGAATAATCAAACACCCAAGTTTTCCCAAATAATTCTCAACACTTGAAATTAGTTTAAAAACATCCATCACATGCCACAGTATCAATGGTCCAGCCGTAGAAGGGTCAAGCCAACGCCTCACATGTGGCACGCCGTACTGCCACAAACCCTATGGTTCAGAGGCAGTTCAAGACGGTCACATAATCGAGTTAAGGTTTGTTGTCTTCTAGAGGGTCCACCGCGTTACTTGCACGACTTAGAACGTTCCTAAACTACGAAAAAATCCAACGCTTGGAAATTTTCCGGCAGGGGAAAAAGTGAGTTATTAATATCCGGTCGAACTTTTTAACA
The DNA here is from genome assembly GCA_030015575.1 of Agapanthus africanus. NCBI lineage: Eukaryota > Viridiplantae > Streptophyta > Magnoliopsida > Asparagales > Amaryllidaceae > Agapanthus > Agapanthus africanus. The sequence continues at coordinate 832,445,775 of JASDDO010000019.1, forward strand.
CGATCTAAAATTTACCCGGACAAACTAAACAAAGTTAAATTATCCGATCGAATCAACGAGTCCCCAATACAACCCTAGAAAACTCAACACTTGAGTGGAATTAAAAAATTCCCAGAAAAAAATGACAAGAAAGGACCTAAGAATAAATATATGAAGTTCCAGGGACTAATTCAAAATTTTGGCCACGGAACCGCCGCCAAACCTTTGGTTTGGCCGCGGTTCCACGGTTAAATCAACGCATTACAGGTCCGTACTTCACAGTAATTCTTAGTTTTTCCTGGTTAATTTTCTGAGAATTTTTAATTCATAAAAAATCACATTTTTGAAAAATATCCAGAGAGGGGTATACTCGGGTGTATCGGAGTTCGATCGGACTTTAAACTTCGTCTAGACTTCGCCTAAAGCTCTAGCTTGGCTCTGATACCACTGTAGGGATGCTAGGCATGCGCACAAGGGTCTACGAAGCATCAACCATGCCCGATTAAAATTTTAGCCGTGCCGAACAACCCAAAGCCGGATCTTTAAACTAGAGTTTATGCGAAAACAAGCATGTTAAACACTTTAACACTAAGTGAGAGGGATTACAACCTTTGTAGATCCGGTCCTTCACTTCATAAGCTCCGTGTTGTGGTCCCTTCGCTGCGATCATCGTGTTCCGGACTCTCGAGAGGCTCCACGAAGAGAAAGATGCAGTCTTGCTTCCGATCTTCGATAACAAAGATGATCTACCTTGAAGTTTCATTAACACAAGCTAACACTCATTAAATGAAGTGAACACCTTCATTTAAATGGCAAGGGTAGATGAGGATGATGAAGTAGGATTTTTGCTCTCTTTTATTTTCTTATTCTCACTCATTTTCATGACTTGGAAAAAAGCTAGAAAGCTTTTTCCATGAAAGAAAGAAGAAGAATGATCCATATCCATTTGTGATGAATAATGAAAAGATAAACATGATGAATAATGCAACCATGGTCAAGGGTGACTCATGTAGAGACTTAACTAGGGCTAGGATTTGGGTTGAGTTAAGAGTGAGTCACACAAAAATATCAAGCATAATATCTTTTCCAAGACAAAAGAAAAACCTTCTAGAAGCAACTAGAAGTCTTAACCCTAATCCAAACCCTAACCATGTTTAATCTCCACTAATCATGTTGCATTAGTTATCATATCATGTTACAATATTATATATCACATATATAATATTTATTGTAACAAAATAAAATAATACAATTAACATATATCGCATATATATCAATGTATTACCCGAGTGAGAAAAAGAATCTTTTAGTGAGCTAATATTAGTTAATGTAATTTAATATATCATATATATTATTATACATTAAATTATCGAATCAACACTTGATCCGACAATCCGGCTATATCGCATATAACCGACTAATACGATGACCCGGCTATATCACATATACCCGGCCGATATCTCATATCGCGAGAATCCAATATGGTATCATATACCGCATTATCCTCGGTCCCGCACATATCACATATGTGCTCCTACTCCGTTTTGCCTGAGTCAAGAAACCTCTGTGTAGGACTCTAAAGAATCGTCAATACGCCGGCAGTAGGTGATGATCATATCAAACACCCACAAGCTGCAAGCGGTCAGCTAAACGTAACAGCTACCCAGGTATTGAGCGCTCAGAAGATCAACAAGCAAGCCTGTACATTCTCCTGTGAATCCAATCAGTAACACTCCCGTACAGTCCGATCTCGTCGTCTGATATGTCGCATATCTCGCCTAGGGGTGGTAAACGTCAGACCCCAGTATCTTGATAAGTCGTGTCGATTTGAGGTCTATAATAGTTCGAGAAACTACTGATAACACTTATCAGTAAATCTCAGCAACCCTGGCCAGGGATTTCCGGTTATAGCCAATCGAGCACAGCACAACATCAACTCTCTATACCGGGAGAGACGAATCCCCTCCTATCGCTCATTGCCTCCATGTGATTCGGGACTGTACCCAAAGCCACCTTTTTGCACGCCCTCTTGGACGTGGTATGATGGAAATCAAAGCACAGTGGGAATCACACAAGACTCTATGACGATCTCGGGTCAACAGACTACTCTGTACCAGTGTCACCGGAGAACTGCCATCTGACGTGAGGTATAATACCATCTGGGAGTTCTCGGCGAGTCCGTCCAGTGTACCCAGTCTCTACTGAGCACCCGTACACCATCCTTGATTTCAAACACCGATGGATATGGGATCATCCATCGCCCATCATATGGGTCAAGATGCGTATACGCTAGTCTACTCTGGTGCATCGATGCCCTGTCTTGATACACCCTCGACTAGGAATAGTTATAGGATGTACTCACCGACTACCGTGTCCCCAGTAGTATGATCTCATCATAGTCCCAGTAGTCGAGTACATATCCTAAGGGCTTTATCAACATGTAACATAGAGACAATCAGAGTACATGTTAAGATAAAGTACAACCAGATAGCGTACTATCATGTCGAGCAAGAAAGTCCTCCCTATATATGTCCTAGCATCCACTACAATATATATCGTATGTACAGTAATGGTCTCTAGGGCATACATATAACTAACAGCTTCAATCTTAATTCCCAACGCTAGTAGACTTTACATGACTCCGCTCTACTCTCTGCTCATCAGATTTTCATGGAGAGCTTCACCAACCTGCAACAGAGATTCAGCTTCTCTCTGTCTATGACCTTGGTGAATATATTCGCCGGATTCTTTTCTTCGGCGATCTTTTATCAAATTCTCCTCTTCAATCGCTATACGAATGAAGTGGTATCGCACTTTGATGTGCTTCGTCCGGGAGTGATATGCCGCGTTCTTCGCCAAATGTATCGCACTTTGGCTGTCGCTCAACAAGGTGTTGAATTCTTGTTTCTTGTCCAATTTTTCAAGTAACCCTTACAACCATATCATATCCTTACTGGCTTCCATGATTGCCGCGTACTCCACCTCCATAGTCAACAATGCCACCACCTTTTGTAGTTGAGAGACCCAACTCACCGCTTTTCCTAAAACCGTGAATACGTACCCCTTTGTGCTCTTCCCACCATCTCGATCTTCTGAATAGTCTGCATTAACGTATCCTTGCACCTTTAGAGAGTCACCCCAGAAGCATAAACAGTGACTAGACGTACCCCTAAAATACCTCTAAATCCACCTCACCGCATTCCAATGCTCCTTACCCGGGTTTTGCATATACTTACTAACAAGTCCGACTGCCTGTGCAATATCAGGTCTTATACTTACTATCATATATATCAAACTCCCCACCACAGATGCATAAGGCACGCTCGTCATCTCATCTTTTTGCTCTTGAGTTTTCGGGCACAACTCCTTACCGAGTTTGAAATTCTTCGCTAAGGGCGTACTCATCGACTTTGACTTGTCCATGTTGAACCGCTTCAAAACCTTCTCAATACAGTCCCTTTGCGATAACCACAGCTTCCGCTGCTTTCTATCTCTCACAATCTTCATGCCCAAGATTTGCTTTGCTGCTCCCAAATCGTTCATGGAGAATTTTTCAGCCACCATTTTCTTCAAATTTTGAATCTTCTCGAAATTCATACTCGCTACTAGCATATCATCAACGTACAGTGATAAAATAATAAAGTTGCCATCCTTAAAAGTTTGAATATAGACGCAATGATCTAATTCACAGCACACAAATCCTATCTCCAACATAAACCGATTGAATTTGAGATACCACTGCCCATGAGCTTGCTTGAGGCCATATAAGCTATTTCGCAGTTTACACACCATAGTTTTTTCCCCTTCAATTCATATCCCGGTGGATGCATCATATAGATCTCTTCCAAGTCTCCATGAAGGAATGCAGTTGTTTCCCCCAATCAGAGCAAAGCTCTGTTTTGAATTTCAAAATTCAAAAATTGAAGCAACACTTCAGATCCAGCGCTCTGCGCTGCACGCCACGTGTCAAACACAGATGGGCTAGCGCCAGGTACGCTGCGCCCTAGACAGCGCACCCCCAATCAGAGCAAAACTCTGTTTTAAATTTCAAAATTCATTGAAGCAACGCTTCAGCTCCAGCGCTTTGCGCTGCGCGCCACGTGTCAAACACGGGTGTGCTAGCACAGTTGCGCCGTGCTCTGCGCTGCGCGCCACATGTCGAACGTAGGTGCGCCAGCGCTGGAATTAAAAATTCCCCACCGTTAGATCAAAAGATCTAATAATAATAAATTATTAATTAATCAAAATTAAAATTCTGTTATGGAAAGATCTTTCCAATTTTGTTAAAAACAAGAAAATTGCCTTCTGTAAAACAGAAGCCCCAGGATCAAATATCCAACGGTGGGGAAACATCCCCAAATCAATCAGAGAATGATCTCTTTAACTGATTTAACAAATCAATTTGCTCTATAAAAAGGTCCCTAGACTTCAAGTCTAAAAAGACATATAGAGAAATATAGAAAAATCTCCCTAAAAACTTTGAGAAAAACTCAAAGAGAGAAAAGCAAGCTTCTAGCAAAAAAAGAAGATCATTTCTTCAAGCTAAAAGAACATGATTCTTGAACATAGAGATGAAATCATTTTATAAAAAGAAGAACTATCTTCTAAAAAGATGATAGATCTACTAAAGACCAAGGTCTTTGATATAGAAGAGATCAAAAGATCTTATTAAAAACAAAAAGAAGAAGTATTCACTTCATTCACAGATCCTTGATCTACAAAAGCCCTTTTGTAATTAAGAACTTTTGTTCTTGAATTTTGAGGCTAAGCCTCCTTTAAAAGAACATAAACTTATTCTCTGATCATAAATTTGATCAAGTGCGCTCTGCGCTATTGAAAAGTGCCTTGCACTCATGAACTGCGCTTTTACGCTCCTTGGAACGACGCTCAGCGCCAAAATATGCTACGTGTCAACCATAGACACTACTTGCGCTTTGCGCTTCTGAGACAGCGTACTGCGCTCATGGACCGGCGCTCAGCGCCAAGCGCACCACGTGTCACTCACTGGTGCGCCATTAAATCAGTGCAAAGCGCTCATAAATTAAAAGCGCAATGCGCTAATAAACTAGCACTTAGCGCTAAGCGCGACACGTGTTATCTTCGCGTGCGCTACCCGACAGAAGTGCTATGCGCTCTTTGATTGGCGCAAAGTGCCTGGCACGCCACGTGGTGCACTGCCAGAACATACATTGTTCTGATGAATGTTATGCATTCAACACAAGACAAAAGATGTCAGAACCCAATACTTAGCATTATTAAAAGGGCCTAACCCAAATAAAGGCTCAATAGCCAGAACAGAATAAAATGTTGAACATTTTAATTGGACTTAGCCCAATTCTGGCCGTAAGTCCTCAACCTACATTGAACTGAGCCCGTCTGCTCACGAATATTCAACAAATCTTAGTTCCAAACTGGGCTATAGATTTTCCAATTAATCTACATCCGGTTCAAGGGTACATCTCTTTACTCCTCTGATATCTGTCGTTGTAATCCTTCAACGTTTTCAGAGAGGTGACGGGTCCCGACAACCACACATTTCTACGGACTGTGGGGTCCTTAAACTCATGGACTACGATGTCCTTAAACCCTATAGACTACGATGTCTCTAAACCGGACTGTGGGGTCCTTAAACTCATGGACTACGATGTCCTTAACCTGGACTGTGGGGTCCCTTTAAACCCACGGACTACGATGTCCTTAACCTGGGCCGAAACGTCCTTAAACTAACAATGGACAGAGATGTCCTTAAACTAACATTGGACCGTAATGTCCTTAAACTAATCGACCTCAATGTCTCTAAACTAAACAATAGAGTCCAAATGCTCTCTTGTTAGATCTAAATGATCCCGTTAAATAGATCTTAGTCTAGAAATTAGACTAACGTATCCTTAACAAACGTTTAAGTTGATCTTAGTCCCAAACGAGACTAACGTATCCTTAAACCAAACCCCCAAACCCAAAGAAGATACGGATTTGGACTAATCCACGTCCTACGGACGACAACATAAATTAGTCTCCGTATACAATCCACGGGCAACCACAAACAAAACAAAAACCCACGACACGAAGTGACCATCTGGAGAAGGAGAAAGTTGTTACCGCGATGCAGTAGCGTAATTAACTGCAGGGGCTTGCGCCTGCAGGGAAGAGCGTCCCCACAATAAAAAAACCCCTCAAACGATGGGGAATCTGACGAAGTCTGCTACGCCGGCCGCATCCTTTTAAACCTTCGATACACGGTGACATAAATCAACTTGGCATCTTCGGAGAGGTGGACGGATATCACCAATTAGCATCTGCCCCCAGATTCAGGCAAGACGTAAACCGCGTCTTTCCGGTTTCCGGCGGTAAACAGATTCTGGCACGCCCGGTGGGACCTTTTTCTCTTTCCACTCCACACTTCGTGTGTCGTGTTTGCGAACGAATCGCGGTTTGATATGGTTGCCCTTGGGTTCGAGGTACTAAGATTTGGTTTCTTACTTGGCGCAGAAAGCGAAACATCAATGGCATCCACTTGCGAGAAGTGTTCCAACTGCAATTGCAACTCGCGCTCCGCCTCATCTGGAGGCATAGCCTACGGGCCCCAAGCAGCCTCCCTGTTCACGATGCCGGTGGACCAGGTGACTCAGGCCACCACCGGATTGTTCTTTGGGACTATGCTCCCACCGATGAGCTTCAGCACCCCTGTACCAACACCAGAAGCTCCCAAGAAGTCAGTCTTTGATCAGCTTGCTACTACCACGGCCCCTCTCAACGGGTCGTCCAGCTCCAGCGCCTCAGTCTTCGCCAGATTGGGCCAAAGTCCATGTGGGCCCACGATGAAGCCTACAATTCCAAAACAGGTTATTCCGAAGAGGATAGCCATCCCTGCTCCTGAAGTCGTCAAGGCGACCTCTCCTGCCAAAGGGTCGGTCTTTACAAGATTAACCACTCCCGCTCCTGCTCCAAGGTCTGTCTTTGACAGATTAAATCCTGCTACTCAACAGACCTCATTCTTTAAGAGGCTGACGCCAGCAACAGCCTTTCTCCAAAGCAGGGGGCAAGACGAAGTCACCCCTCAAGCTGAAACCATCCCAACAGCTCGATGCGCTCGACGTCTCCACTGGCGCCGAGTGAGGAAGGCTGGGGGCAACTCCCCCTCTGGGCTAACTCCGCCAGCCCCGACGGTGGAAGTCAATGTTGCTGTTCCAACTGGGAACAGCTTCGAACTGCTGAACAAGGTGTGCAGGAACTCTCCTACCGCCGTACTGAAAAGATCTCTTCCTCCGGTGGAGAATGTTACAGAAATAGAGCTGGACCAGCCTCCTCAACGGCTGTCCTCCAAAGTTTACAAAGTCTGGCGACGGGTCCAGGAGTCGGTGATCGATCAGGACTATCTCCGCCGACAGAAGAAGCTGAAGGTTCAGAAGGAAGGGAACCGTCCTAGAAAGCCACAAAGGACGACAACCACTTGGGTGCCCACTGCAACGGCCCCCTCAACGTCAATTGCTCAACAGAAAAGGAGGCCAGAGAAAGCCCCTGTGGCTACGGCAGACCACAAAGACGCTGAGCCCGAACGTCCTAAGTCTGGGGGCATAACGGTGTATACTGTTTACATGGCTTCCGGAAAAGAGGAAAGCCACGCTTCAACGGGTCACCGACCGCTCACCCGATCAATAACAAGGGCTCAGGAACAGCAGCAGCAGAAGCTCCAGGAGATGCTGACTGCAATGGTTGCACTCACCGGGCCAAAAGAAAACCCAGAAGCATCATCAAAGCAGCGTCATGAACAAGAAACCGATGCTGACTTCCTACGCAGAGTTCTCGAAAAGAAGGACAGAGAAGCAGCAGAACAAGCTGCCAATATAAAACAAATGGCGCTTCTCTTCAAAGACATGGTAGGGATGATGTTACAGCCGGACCTTCCAGCTGAAGGCCCTCCGATCATTGTTGAAGACGATAGAGGGGAGACATCTAATCCTCCTCCGGCTTTTTCAGCAGCCAAGGAGGAAACCATTTCCAAGGCCGCACCGGATAACTAGATAGCTCAGCAAATACGAGCTCACCAGGAGAATGAAGCGGCCGGTCAAGTTGTTAAAACTGGGCGACCGTATCCAAGATGGTATGACCAAATAAAATACCCGCCGGGATACACAATCCCCAAATTCTATGTGTACAAGGGGACATGCAATCCCCATCAACACGTCGCCCAGTTTAGAGCTCTTTGCGGCAACACCGGGGGCGATGATAAGCTTTTGCTCCGTCAATTCGTCGGCAGCTTGTTGGAAACAGCATTTGAGTGGTACTCCGAGCTTCCAAACGACTCCATTAAGACTTTCGCAGAAATGGAGTTGTTATTCACCCAGCGATTCGCGAGTGCTAGTGAATGCACCCCGATAACGGCATTGATCAATGCCAAGGTGAAGCCGGGCGAGACGTGGGTTCAATACGCAATCCGATGGCGGAATCTGTGGTCGAAATGCGAACAGCGGATCGAAGAAGCGCCAGCGGTAGGCATGTTTGTGGGCACTTTGGACCCTCATGCAACCATTTCACAATTCATGATGTTCTTTAAGCCGACCACATTCCAAGCCTTAATTGACAAACTGGCCCAAATGAACCAGATGAGTTATAGACCGTCTCCTCCAAAGCCGGACTCTCGAAACGAGAAGGGAAAGAGGAAAGCGATCGTCGTGGCCAATGCTCAACAGCAGCCTGGTGGCCCGAGACCAGTTGATCACCAAAATAACAGAACTCGATCTCTCGAAGATAAAATGAGTCGCCCTTACTCGTTCCCTCGAGACAAGACAAAGAGGTTATTCGAGCTTGCACTCCGCAACAGGCTCATTACGCTCCCAGTGCCAAGACGCCCAGCGCAACCAGGCGACATTAGCAATCCTAACTACTGCCCTTATCACTGAATGTTGGGCCATCCGATCGAAGATTGTTATATCTTCAAAAGCTAGATAGAAGATCAGTACCAGATGGGAAAATTCGTATTATCTGAGAACTGGAAGGTGAACCCGCCTCGGCCACACACTCCTAAGAAAATGGATACACCGGGGGCATCATGTTGCTTCGTAGAAGAAGCTCCATGGGAGGTCGCTCTTTCAGCCAAGACGAAAAGAATGCTGAAGGATCTCCACACATGTCCGGCAATTAGGTGGAAGAATCCACTGGAGCCTGAGGTCAACGAAGGGATGCTAAAGCCGTGCCCAACTCTAAAAATTGGTGATGATAGCCAAAGCACTCACACCCAACCGTCAAAATCTTCAAAGAAGAAGAAGAAATCCAAGAAGCCCGTAAAGCCTGGCGACAAGCGCATGGATCTGCAAAAGCATATTGACGCGCTGGAAGAGTATAACTAGAAGGCGCGGACTCCGGTCACACTTCAAGAGTTTCTCAGCCACGTCCTTGAGGACGGAAATGATGGAGAAGACTCATCGGATGAATCTGAAGATTACGTGGTAAGTTGCTATGTAATCTCTCATTCATCGCTAGACAATGAAGAGGCTCCTTACACAAAGAAACTGGGGGCATGTCCTGAGTCAGAACTCCTGGGGCCATCAGATGAAATAATTGATGCATTCTTAAATATAGCTCTTCTTAAAAGCAAAGCTGATCGGGAGCGTGAGATGGCCATATTTGAAAAGGCCAAACGTCGGCGACTGGACGAAAGGGCTGAAATATCCCCGCCAGATCAAAATACCTCCATTGCGAATAAAAACAGGTTCAAGACAAGGAAGAGGTTCGCCAAAGCCATATCAATGGGAATGAAGCTGCCACCCTCCGAAGGAAACATTCTTGGTAAAGCAGAAACACATCCTAGCTACTGCTTATATCATCGAAAGATTGCGCACCCTATTGAAGAGTGCAACGCTTTTAAAAGATGGTGGCAGGGATATGTTGCTCACCGGCAAAATTTCAAGCGGATAAAACGCAAAGCTCGTCGGGAGCAGAAAAGTATGACCGAGGAGCATAAAAGAACCACCGGCAACTGTCGCATGGTCAACGCCGGGGGATCGCAAGTTCTTACCTTCGGGAGCGACTCAGACGAAGAAATGGCTCTTGGCCCTCTCTTTAAAGAGTCCACTTTGGGAAAAGAGGAAGAACCGAAAGCCTGTGAAAATATTCAGCTGCGCAACCGTACGCTGCCCGAAAAGAATCTTGGGCCCTCGAACAGTGGGTCAAATAGAAAAGATAAGAGAAAAGAAAAAGTCCCTGAGGATATCACCCTTGATGACCAAGCCGTCGAAAAGCTGACAGCCAAGGACCCGCCGAAGAAAAGTAGGGTGGACTACAATGTTCTGGCGCACTTGAGGAAGATACCCTCACAACTTAGTATTCTTGACACCCTTCTGCTATCTAAAGAGACGAGAGATTCTTTAATCAAGGCATTGCAGGAACCCGAGCAATTCCAAGCTTTCTTCGCCGAAGAAAAGATGAAGGACGAGCTGGAAGAAGTACACACAGCCGATATCACCTTCGGCGATGAAGATCTCCTACTTGGGACATGTGAGCACAACCGTCCCTTATATGTTTCCGGATACTGTCATGACATCAAGATAGGTAAAATCCTGGTCGACAATGGGTCCTCCGTCAATCTCCTCAACGTGAGAGTGTTGAAGGAAATCTGCATAAGCATTCAACACCTCGCTCAGGATAAGATCACCATCTCCGGGTTTGACTCCCAGTCGTCACGGACGCTTGGGTCCGTGACACTGACGTTACGCTTTGGCTGCTCGTCACTGATATCAAGTTCCACGTCATTGACGCCAAGACCTGCTATAACGCTTTGGTCGGCCGGCCTTGGTTGCACGAGTACAATATCATCCCTTCTACACAACATCAGTGTATGAAGTATTTCAAGAATGGTCTCGAGTATACTGTAACAGGAGAGCTGAACCCATTCTCCGTGAACAAAGTCCGCAAGTATGAAGATGCAAAATACTTCTTACCAGAATTTGAGGACACAGAAAGATTGTTAGTTATATGTATGCCCTAGAGGCCATTACTATACATAGGATGTATATTGTAGTGGATGCTTGGACATATATAGGGATGACTTTCTTGCTTGATATGATAGTATGCTATCTGGTTACTCTTTACCTTAACGTGTACACTGATTGTCTCTCTGTTACATGTTGGTAAAGCCCTTAGGATGTGTACTTGACTACCTGAACTATGATGCGGATCATACTAGTGGGGACGTGGTAGTCCATAAGTATATCCTTCAAAGTCCCTAGGTGTGGGTGTATCGAGACGGGGCATCGATATACCAGAGTAAACTAGCGTGTAGCTTCTCGACCCATATAGATGGGCGATGGATGATCCCATATCCATTGGTGTTTGACATCAGAGATGATATACGGGTGCTCAGTGGAGACTGGGTACACTGGACGGACTCGCCGAGAACTCCCAGATGGTATTTTACCTTACGTCAGATGGCAGTTCTCTGGTGACACTGGTACAGGTTAGTCTGTATACCCGAGATCGTCATAGAGTCTTGTGTGATTCCCACTGTGCTTTGATCTCCACCTTACCACGTCCATGAGGGCGTGCAAAACGGTGGTCTTTGGGTACAGTCCCGAGTCACATGGAGGCAATGAGCGATAGGAGGGGTTTCGTCTCTCCCGGTATAGGGAGTTGATGTTGCGGTGTGCTCGATTGGCTATAACAGGAAGTCCTTGTCCAAGGCTGCTTTAGGGATTTACTGGTAAGTGTTACCAGTAGTTTCTCGACCCGTTATGAGCCTCATATCGACACGACTTATCGAGTTATTGGGGTCTGACGTTTACCACCCCTAGACGAGATATGCGACATATCAGACGAACAGACCGGACTGTACGGTAAGTGTTACTGGTTGGATTCACAGGAGTGTGAACGGGCTTGCTCGTTGATCTTCTGATCGCTCAATACCCGGGTGGCCGTTACGTTTAGCAGACCGCTTGCGGCTTGTGGGTGTTTGATATGATCATCACCTACTGCCGGCGTATTGACGAGTCTTTAGAGTCCTACACAGGGGTTTCCTGGCTCAAGCGAAACGAAATAGGAGCGCATATGAGATATGTGTGGGACCGAGAATAATACCAGTATGTGATACTGTATTCTATTCTCGCGATTTGTGACATTAATCGGTTGTATGCGATATAGCCGGGTTATCGGATCAAGTGTTGATTGGATAAGTTATTACTATTGATATTAGTCGGTTATATGCAATATGACCGGATCGTTAAATCAAGTGTTGATTTAATGATTTAATGTATAATTATATATTTGATATATTACTTTACATTAACTAGTATTGGTTCACTTAAGATTGATTTTCTCACTTGAATGTGCACATTGTTTATATGTGATATATGCAAGTGTACAAGTTTGTATCATGCTTGATGATACATACAAGTTGTGTGTATGAGAACTAAACCAAATCAAGGTTAAATTAGGGTTTACTATTTTCCTAGCAAATAACAAAAGAAATGAGACTTTGGTCAAAGTTATCAAGCTTCATGAAGCTTGATAAACATTGACAAAGTCAACTCTTTTGTCATTTGTTTAGGATATTAGTTAACCCAACCTTTAACCTAATACTTTGGTTAATTCTCTACATGAGTTAAGCATGAGGGCTTAACTCAACCATGGTGCCATAATTAAAAGGATAAGTTTCATTTGGATATTTTATTCTATTGATTCTTTTCTTCTTCTTCTTCTTCATCAAGCTCCACAAAAGCTTGCTAGCTCCAATGGTGCCATGAGAAAAAGAGTGAGAAATCCAATTCTAAAGTGAACCCACTTCCTATATCTTCATCCTCTACTACTTTCCATGTAGTATAGGGTGTTCTCTTCACAAAGTTTTTGACCAAGTGAAGGAATAGTTTGAGTTTGAGTCTCCCCGACGTAGATCATCTTCAGCCTCGAAGTCAACGACCTAGCCCGATTATTTCTCCGACAAAACCATCACTAGAGTCCTGGATTCCGATGATCGCAGCGGAGGGACGTCAACACGGAGCTAAAGAAGTGGAGAACCGGATCTACAAAGGTTGTAATCCCTTTCACTTGTTAGTAAAGTTGTTTGCTAGCTTAAAGTTTCGCCTATCCTCTAGTTAACGATCTATATTAGGGTTTCTCGGCACCTAAATTTTAGAATTTGGCATGGTTGATGCCTTGTGGAACCTCTTGAGAGTGCCTAGTAACCCTACAAAGATGTCATAAACCGGAGAACAAAGCAATCACCACCATTCCGGTCTTCGGGAGTGATACCGAGGAGGAAGAAGAGATAGTTTACTCCGGTCCGCCCCAGTGCAACAAGCCGGGACCGTCCGTTCCTATGCTTATCTTCGACAGCGATTTGGAAGATGAGGTCCATGCCGTATTCTCTGCTCGGCCTTCAGTACAAACCTCCTCTGATGAAGAGCAAAGTTTGCAAGTTGTCATGGTCCCGCCCAAGCATCATAAAGAACTAGATGCGCTTGATACCTACAGGATGGAGGAACTGCAGACATTCTACGTCACTCCCAGGCAAAAAGGTGAAAAGGCAATCCTATTCTACCGATCTGGGGAAACCAAAGTGGAGAAAGAAATCTGGCATGGCGCGGATTCTACGCTTGACAGGCTCCAGCCCATCCGTTTGCCCAGATATTACACAGACGGACTGAAGAGACTCTTGAGACACCAAGGTGTACCCCTTAAGCAAACTACGCGACAAGCACGGTTCTATAACAGGATATGGAACGTTCCCGGAACTCAACGAATGTTGCCCAATGGGAGAATGGAAACGACCGGACTTGGGTATGTTCAATCCAAGAAACAGGAGCTACTCTGCGACTATTACGTCATACATGACTTTGATGAAGAAGGAGATGCTTTAAGGGAAGATGTTAACCCTGAACCAGAAAGAGCTCCCGCCGTGAAAATGCCCAGTCCGTCGTTCGAAGAACAAATGGAAAAGCTTATAAGGGAAGCAAGTCAAAAGGTTCGAGACGACCATAATCGTGAAATAGCCATCTACGAGAAAGCCAGGACGCAACGCCTCCTTCAACAGGCTGTGAAAAATGAAAATGTTCCTCCTTATCAACCCGTTGTACAAAAGGCCCGACGCAGAGGCAGAAATAAATTAAAGAACGGGAAAGGCGTTCGACAGCGACAAAACGGGTCTAAGAAGCCACGCGATCAGGAATCGAGCAGTCCGGATTTGTCTCTTATGAAAAAGATGAGTCGAGAATATTCTTTTCCTCAAGACAAGACAAGGAAGATATTCGATCTCGTCATAAAACATCAAATGATTACCCTCCCGGAGTCCAAGCACCCCTAGCAAGCAGGCGAAGTCTCTCACCCGGACTACTGCTCCTATCACAGGGTAGTAGGGTATCCTATTGAAGACTGCTTCACCTTTAAGAACTGGGTCGAAGATCAATATCAATAAGGCAGGTTCGCTCTGTCCAGCAGCTGGAGGGTAATCCCGCCACAAAAGCATGAACCCAAATTCACGAGAGTAGAACCAGATCAACATCGATCTCGGAAGCGAGCTCGTACCTGTCACGTGATAACGCTGTCAGAAGAAGAGCCCGAGAATATGGATGACCTCCCTGGTGCTTCGAAAATGATGATGACGAGGTAATCTCAGAATTTCCACCAGCACCAAAAGAGCTGGAAGATGGAATACATACGACTGTAGATAACCTCAAGAAAATTGATTTGGGGACGGCGAATGACCCGCGGCCGAAATTCGTCAGCGAGCTGCTGTCTGAGGAAAGGGTGGCTACACTAAAAGACGTGCTTATGCAGCATAGAGACTGTTTCGCATGGAACTATTCTGAGATGCCAGAATTAGATCCAGAGATTGCTGTGCACAAATTGCCGATATCCCTGGACGTCAAGCCAATCAAACAGACACCGAGAAGAATGCGGCTCGAGCTTGAGGTGAGCATCAACGCCGAGGTCAAGAAGCCAATCGATTCCGGCTTCATCCAGGAGGTTCAATATCCTAACTGGATCGCTAACATTGTCCCAGTGATGAAGAAAAATGGGACGGTGCGCATCTGCGTAGACTTTCGGGATCTCAATAAAGCCTGCCCGAAGGACGACTTCTCAGTACCGGTCACCGAACTAATGATAGACAATACGTACACTTATGAGGTTTTCTCCTTCATGGACGGCTCGTCAGGATACAATCAGATAAAGATGCATCCGAAGACCAGAAGCACACCGCTTTCCGGACCCCTTTAGGTATATTCTGCTACAAGGTGATGCCCTTCGGTCTAAAGAACGCTGGTGCCACCTATCAGAGGGCCATGACGAAGATCTTCGATGACCTCATACATGAAATCGTCGAATGTTATATCCACGACCTCGTGGTAAAAAGCAAATCATACGAGGAACATTTAGAGCATCTGAAGATCGTATTTCAACGCCTCCGACAGTACAACTTGAAGATGAACCCTCTCAAATGTGCGTTCGGAGTTTCCTCGGGAAAATTCTTAGGATTCATCGTCCGACACCGAGGCATCGAGATAGATCCGTCGAAAATCAAGGCGATCATGGAAATGCCTCCGCCAAGGACACTCAAGCAACTGCGGTCTCTCCAAGGGAAGCTTGCATATATCCGGCGATTTATAGCCAATCTTTTCGGCAAGTGTCGCCCCTACAGTCACTTGATGAAAAAAAGAACCCCGTTTGTCTGGGATCACAAATGCCAAAGCGCACTGGACGAAATCAAACAATACCTGCAGAATCCGCCAATGCTGGCTGCTCCGGTCAAGGGATAGCCTCTTATTCTGTATACAACAGCCCTTGAAGGTTCCTTAGGTGCATTATGGGCATAAGAGAACGACCAAGGGATGGAGAGAGCCCTCTACTATTTGAGTCGAGTTCTTCTGAGGGCAGAAAGTAATTACTCTCCCATTGAAAAACACTGCCTGGCGTTGATCTTCGCAATAACGAAGCTCAGACATTACGCATTGGCATATGAGGTCCATCTCATATCGAAGGTGGATCCTCTCAAATATTTGATGTCCAAGGCTATATTAACAGGACGACTCGCTAAGTGGGCCCTACTCTTGATGGAGTTCTCGATAACTTATCGGCCTCTTAAGGCAGTGAAAGGCCAGGCCATGGCCGACTTCCTTGCTGAGCATCCGATACCTACCGATTCTTTTTTGAATTGCGAACTGCCAGACGAACATGCGTTTGACATGATCGACGGGGGTGATACCCGGTGGGAACTTTATTTTGATGGAGCGTCTTCCATGAAGAAGCGCAAAAAAACTACCCCTATAATCAAATCAGGGATAGGCCTCATCTTCGTAACTCCACAAGGAGGGATAATGCGCTTTGACTTCTCCTTGACAGAGTCGAGAACGAACAATGAGGCCGAATATGAAGCTTTGATAGCAGGTCTCGAGATCGCTATCGATATGGGAATTGAAAACCTCCTCATATACGAAGATTCCCAACTGATCGTTAGTCAAGTAAATGGCGACTATCAGACGTGCAAACCAGAGTTGGTGAAGTACGGCGAAAGGGTGCAGCTACTGTTGACCCAAATTCCTTCCTATACCCTGGAAAACATACCGCGCACGGAAAATAGCAAGGCAGATGCATTAGCCAAGCTCGCTAAAGAGCTGGCCGATGAGAACCTCGATGACGTGAGGATCGTTGTGCAAAGTCGTCGGGTTCTTGCTCCAGCGGAAATATCCCCGAAGTTGTCCGAAGAAAACGGAGCAACCGAGCGAATGACTCTGCAAATAAAAGATCAGGAAAAGGCCACGGATTGGAGAGAAGTCTTTATAGATTACTTCAAATCCCGTCGAACACCTGAAGATGCGTCCTCAAGACACCAGCTTATGAAACGAGCTCTGTCTTTTGCTTTCATCAATGATACTCTGTATAAGAGATCATTTGATTCTCTGTGGCTAAGATGCCTGGGACCTGAAGAGGCAAAGAGAGTCGTCCAAGAAACTCACGATGGACTCCGCGGTTCTCACTAAGCCGGGCCGAAGATGAAGCTGAAGATCAAACGGATGGGTTATTATTGGCCCACGATGATCCAGGACTGCCTCGAATACGCGAAGCAGTGCCACTCGTGCCGGATTCACGAGGACTTTATCCATCAGCATCCAAATCCGCTACATCCAACAGTGGCTAGCTGGCCGTTCGAAATGTGGGGGACCGACATAATCGGGCCCATCGAACTAGCATCGTCCAGAGGACATCGGTTCATTTTGGCGACAACTGATTACTTCTCCAAATAGGCAGAGGCAGTCCCGCTGAGGGAAGTGAAGATGGAGAATATCCTCCATTTCTTCAAGACGCACGTCATTTACCGGTTTGGAACTCCACGACGGATTATCTTCGATAACGGGCCAGCCTATAGAAGCCACAAGATCAGCCGTTTCGCACAACAGCATAACATAGACTGGAGATACTCCTCAGTCTATAATCCCCGAGTTAACGGTTTAGCTGAGGCTTTTAACAAGACCCTGAAAAAGATCGTAAAAAAGACGGTGTCCCAAAATAAGAAGGACTGGCATGAGAGATTGCATGAAGCTCTCTGGGCGTATCGAACTACGTTCAAAATGGCCACGAACACAACTCCGTATGCATTGGTATTCGGTACGGAGGCGGTACTTCCCCTCAAGATAGAGCTACCCTCTCTACGAGTGGCAGTTCATTATGAGCTTACGGACGAAGAGAATTCTCACCTTCGTCTTGAGGAGCTCGATACCTTCGATGAAACCCGGCTCATAGCACAACAAAATCTGGAGGCTTATAAAGCAAAGATGACGCGCTCATACGAAAGATTGACTAGGCCGAGGACATTCCGCCAAGGCGAACTCGTGCTAGTGGTCAAAAGACCTATGATCCCCAATCGTGCTAAACGGGGGAAATTCGAGCCGAACTATGAAGGCCCGTATATCATAGACAAGGTCTACCAAGGTGGAGCTTATCTACTCATGGACATGCATGGCGAAAGACCTTTCAGGCCAATAAATGGTCGCTTCCTAAAGAAATACTACGCCTAACGAGTCACGGCCTAAGTCAACGATAGAAGACGACGACTACGTCCGCTTAAGCCTAAACTCTATAGGTAGCAGCCGGCTTCCTTAACAACCGACCGAAACGTGCTTAAACTAACAACCGACCGAAACGTCCTTAAACTAACAACCGACCGAAACGTGCTTAAACTAACAATGGACCGGAACGTCCTTAAACTAACAATGGACCACTACGTCTTAAAACTAGCTGCTGACCGAGACGTCGATAAACTATTGTAGACGGCAGCATCCCAAAGCTGATACAAAAAAATAAAAAAAAAGAGAAGAAGAAAGAAAATGGTATGTCCACAAGCAAAATGGGCACGGATGAAAACTCGAAAGGGCTCCGTGAGTAAAAACAGCAGGGCTACCGGCGAGTTTTGTGAAAATCCGAAAGGGCGCAACCTCGTTAGAATAAAAAAAAGGAGAAAAAGAAAACGGTATGTCCATAGGCAAAATGGGCACGGATGAGAACCCGAAAGGGCTCCGTGAGTAAAAACAGCAGGGCTACTGATTGGTGATGAAAGAGTGTGTTTGTAGTTAAACGCAATCAATAACGGTGTCGCTTGTAGCTAGACCGAGATGAGTACGGGTCGTCCGCAGGGAAACGTTGAATCTTTTATTCTTACTTTAGATGTGTTGAAAAGGAGAGGAGGGATAAGAATGTTGAGAAATGGTTTCTAGATCTACGTTAAACACGGATGCAAAATATAGATCTAGATTAATTATGGATGTAAGTTCAATATTAAAAGGGGGCTTGTAGGGTTCATTAGGATTTAGTAGTTATGGATGGTTAATTAAAGATTACTCTTTTTATCCTTTAATAGATTTAAAACTAGAACGACAGAGATGCATGTAGATTAGGGTTTCTGGAGGGAAAAGGGTTCCCACTCTTAACCCCTATCTCGACATGGAACTCCGTTCATATCTAGCCTTTACCAAAACAATCATTAATCTAATCTCTAATCACGGTCGAGACTAACAATAAATTGTTAGCGCGCTCGATTAGGATGTTAATGATTCTTTTAGTAAAGTTTATAAACTTTATAGGACGTAAAAAGGGTTTAGGGATCTTCATCATCCATTAATCTACCCTAATCCTATGAACCCTAACAAGCGGAGAATTACTCGCGCGTGTTGGGAAAAGAAGATGAAAAGACAGAGAGGGAAAACATAATGTAAAATGTAAAAGAATTAAATAAAAAAAACTAGCTTTATTAATCAACTTGAACAATCTACACTTTATTCCTTAGAAAATGATTACAAAAACTTGGTTTGCTTCTCGAACTCTTCCGAAGAAGTTAGATGAACAGTTGATGATCAGCCTGGATGCGTGAGCCGTTTTGGACTTCGTGATCTCTTTGGCTTGATGAATTTTCCAAGAGGCTCTCGGTGCCCTTTTATAGTGCAAAGCCAGAATCTTTTGGTTGAAAACTTGGTAAAATATATCAAAGATTCACCCTGAAAAATCTAGGCTTCCAACTCCTCTTAACCGCCGCGGATCCACGGCCAACAGGGGGGTTTGGCCGCGGTTCCGCGGCTAAAGGTAGAGATCTCTTGATAAAAATTCTTGGGCTTGCTTCTTGTGACATGTGGCAATCCTTGGTACCTTCAGAATTCAGAAATCTTCTCTCGGTTGCTTCCAGACTTGGTCTCCAAGTTTTGCTTCTTAATTAGGCAAGTCTTCTTCAACAACTTGATTTCCTTGACAAATTCTACACAACAACTTGGAAAATTCTGCACAATAATCTCAAATAATATTTAGTAGACTTAGTTCTACTAGGATTTGGTCAATGGATTTATTTGCATACATTTTCCTACCAAATGATAATTAACACATGGAAAATAATGTTTTTACACATAAACCCTCATATGTATAATATATTATAATAAAGTCCTTTTTTCATATGAAAATGGTAGGAAAAATGTAATACAAATGTGCAGTTTTATCAACTGAACAAATACCCCCAAACTTATCTTTGATCGTCCCGAGCAAACTAGTTTATTTAAGAGGAGAAAAAGAAAGGAGAAAACCAAGCACACTTTCGTAGGCAGACACGATTGCACTGAGCACGTGCAACAAGCCGTTAAACCTCTACGTGTCCCTAGTAGGAGGAGTGTTGTCTCCTGAGGGTTTTCAGCAGATTACACCCACAAAATCCAATAACAAAAGAGAGATGGTGAAATTTACATATAAAGATAAGAACCATAAAAGAAAGGCCTTGAAAAGAAGAGTTTCCAACTATACTAGATTTTCAGTTGTCATGAGCCCTATCTTAATAGTCATGAAAAAATGTTAGAAATCACATCATCCCTCAATAAAACATCGTCTTTATTCTTCATTCCTACCTTTCATCCAAACATTGATCATATAACCCCACGTGTGTGGTAAGAACATCCCTACACTCGGAGAATTCAATTCAAGCTATCATACTCTTGTCCATCTAGCTTAGTACTTTTTAATTTGATGAATATTAAGATTTACTCACACATTTTCATGCGACCGTTAATACTTCTTGAGGTACTAACAGACCGATTACTCATGTGCTTGCTGATTAGGTGACAATATTTTTCTCGTCTTGCACTACCTAAGGCTTAGCAGTGACTCCCAGACCAGTTGGCCTTAGGGCACTAGGTGAAGAGGCACCCTCGCTATGTTTTTTTATTGCTGCCTTGGTGATAACAAAACCAGTGCTCATTTTTTTTCTTTTCACCATTTTTATATTTTCTTTATTTTTTTCATTTCCTTCATACTTTGGCTTTTAGACAAGAGCATTTCAAGGTATCCTCTACTATCCCGAGTTTCAAGACGTGTGTAAGTGCAAATAGTAGGGTATCAACATTCAAATGTTTGGATTCCAGAATAGAAACTATTTTTCAGACTTATTTTTATCCTCAGATTAGTGACTTCCTTCATCTTACTAACCTTTGGGACAACAGCTCATAACTACTTATTACTAGTTCGTGTAAGAAAACTTCTAATTTTCTTGGTTTTCTTAAATTATTCCTATCTTTTGGATGTAATTTTTCACTTTCTACTCTTTTGTTATAAAAGAAATTTTTTTTAAAATTTTTGAAAATGTTGTGCTTATGCAAAATATGATGCAAATTGATGTGTAAATAAGCACAAATCTTCCCCAAACCTGTTTACAGCAGTGTCCTCACTGATGTCATCCGTTAAGCTCAAAAAACCTGTAGACTTGGGAGGAAATTATTAATGGGGGCAAGAATATATGAAAG
The DNA here is from genome assembly GCA_030015575.1 of Agapanthus africanus. NCBI lineage: Eukaryota > Viridiplantae > Streptophyta > Magnoliopsida > Asparagales > Amaryllidaceae > Agapanthus > Agapanthus africanus. Next base: position 832,467,005 of record JASDDO010000019.1, read on the forward strand.
TGAAAATTCTCCCCCAAACTTATTTTAGGCTCACAATTTTGTAAAAATCATTTTCTTTCAAGAGCCAAAATATACCACCCCCCAAACTTGAGTTAAACAATTCTAATCTTTTAAAATCACATGAGGGGGTCAAGGTTATTGGTCAATGCCAAGCTTTGCAAAGACCGAAGGTCAACACCAACCATTCAAAAATTTTATCGATGAAGCACCAAGGTTGGTGGAAGAACATGTCACCTATTGACGTGAAGAAGTGGGGAGGTGACAAGAGGTGTAATGGAAAAGGATTGCGTCTCAATTTGGAGAGACGACACAGTGATAGTAATGATGGATTACTCGCATTATCATGATTGTCCAAAAGAGAGGGTGGAGGTCCAATTTCTTCATCTTGGAGTTGATTTATCTCAACACCCGTATCTTTTAAAAATGCGAGTTCATCAGCGAAAATTTCCTCAAAGCCTTCATCGATACCCCGAAGAATAATGTCATCAGAAAAAATAGGGTGATCGTCAGACTCTATAAAAAGTTCCTCATCAGTGTTGGATGTTGACCCGGACAAATCGGTGGAAGAGTACATGGTTGGGTCAAACAACAACATATGAAAAGAGTCAGTATCATGAGGTTGATCAAATTCGCTGCTGTCGATATCCATTAATTCGACAGAACACACATGAGCATAGGGTTCGGAGGGTTCACTTCCCAACTTGTAAATGTTAAGCTCAATTGACTTCTTTCCAAAGGATAGGGTCATAGAGCCGTTTCTATAATTAATTACTGCGTTGGAAGTGGCCAAAAAGGGTCGACCGAGTATCACCGGGATTTGATTGCGTGGGTTTGCTACAGGTTGTGTATCTATAACGATAAAGTCTACAGGGAATATGAATTCCCCGACTTTGATTAACACATCCTCTAGCTCACCCCTCGGTTGGGTGATAGATCGATCATCCATCTGAAGAGTGCAATGCGCAGGTTTTAACTCTCCGATCCCTAATTGCTCATAAACAGAATACGGAAGCAAGTTAACACTAGCACCTAGATCGAGTAGAGCACGATTAATATTTTTACCCCCAATAGAAATTGAAATTGTAGGACTTCCGGGGTCCTTTCGTTTCTTGGGTAGTTGTTGTGTAAAAGCAGTGCTCATATTACTCGCAAGGAAAACTTTTTTAGGTACTTGAACTTTTCTCTTCCTAGTGCACAAGTCCTTTAGGATTTTCGCATATGACGGAACTTGTTGAATAGAATCTAAGAGAGGAATGTTTATGTTAACTTGCTTAAAAATTTCCACAATCTTCTCCATTTGTGGACTTGGTGTGTTGCCCCTTAACCTGTTTGGATAAGGTGCTTTATCAATAAGGGTTTGGTCCAACATTGGAGAGGATTGTGGGAACGGATTGGATCCCAGAATTGGAGTGGGGATCGTTTTAGGTAGATTCGAGGAAATGGGCGAAGGGTTCGAGCCTTGGGGAAAACGGAGAATAGGCTCGGGTGAAGGTGGAAGACTAGACGAATTAGGTGAAGAAGAAGAAGCTGGGGTATCATTGGTGTCACTATCATCACATTGCTCACCCACTCGGTTATTCAGTATTTTTCCCGATCTCAACGTAGTAACGGCACTTACATTATAACTTTGTGAGTGGCCAGGATTAGGCATGGGTTGAGATGGGAGTTTCCCTTTCTCTCTCGCACTCATTGCGGCGTTTAACTGTGCGATTTGATTTTCTAATGATTTAATACTCTCACCATGGAAGGCGGAATTTTTCGTTATGGTATCAATAGAAGACCTCATCTCAGCCGAAATTTGCATGGATTGTTTCATGAACATATCCAAAGTTTGTGCAAGTGAGTTGTCAGTACCGGCCACTTGTGGTGTAGAAATGTTGGCCGGATTTTGGAAATTCTGTGACTGAAAGGGGGGTTGATTCTGTGGTTGTGGTTGCTGTGGAGGAGGTCTTTGATAATTGCTTTGTTGGTTTTGGTTCCAAGCAAAGTTAGGATGATTCCTCCATCCTTGATTGTATGTGGAAGAATAAGGATCGTTTTTAGGTCGCTGCTGAAAAGCAGCATTAGCTTGAAACGATGCATTCATAGGACATTCTTCCGTTAAGTGTGAAGGATCCGAACAGCAACCACAGATGGTCTTAGGAAGCATGACCTGATTTAGGGAGAAAGTTGAGAACTTGTTTTCGATAGCGTCAAGTTTCTTCTGTATCGCTGCCATTTCGGCTTTTACTGCGATAGAAATATCGAGCTGGTGAATGCCTCCCTTAGTTGAAGGTGGTCTTACGCTTTCCCACTGCAACGTGTGTTCAGCAAGGTCTTCCAGATATTTCCAAGCTTCACCGTCATCTTTAGACATGAAATTGCATTGACACATTGTTTCAAGCATCTGCTTTGTCGCTGGATTAATGCCCTCATATATAATCCGACATAAATCCCATCTTTGTAATCCGTGATGGGGGCATTGGACAAGCAGATCTTTGAAACGTTCAACGCACTTCCAAAATGGTTCATTGGGAAGCTGGGTGAACTGGTTGATCTCGCTCCTAATGTGGGCAGTCTTATGATTTGGGTAAAACTGTAGGGTTCCTAGGAACGCTAATGAAGTCTCACAAGGCATCAACCATACCAATATTAAAATTTTATGGGTGCCGAGAAACCCTAATACGGATCGTCGACTAGAAATTTAGGAGAAAAACGAATCTAGTTAACAATTTAACTAAAGATCAGAAGCTACAACCTTTGTAGATCCGGATATCCACTTCCTTAGCTCTACGTAGGCGTCCTCTCGCTGTCCGTCTTGAATCCCGAACTCAATCGTCGGCTTCATCGGGAAAATGGGCGGACTAGGTCGTCGGCTTCGTGCCGAAGATGATCTACGTCGAGGCATCGCAAGTTCAAGCTCCGACTTCACAATATTGTGAAACTTGTGAAGAAAACACCCAAAACAACTTGGCAAGAGGTAGAGGGTGAAGAAATAGGAGGTGGGTTCACTTTAGAATTGGATTTCTCTCACTTTAGCTCAAGTTGCCATTGATGGACCTTAAGCTTTTCTTCTTGAAGATGAAGAAGAAGAAGTAGATAGAATATGATGAGAATTTTTGATAAATGAAAAATAAATCAATACTTATCATTCACTAACTAAGGTTAAGTGTAGAGAATAGACCATGGTTACTTGAGAGGGTTACGGTTAAGCATGATGACAATAATGGTTACAAAAGTCAAATATTAAAATTTTATGGGTGCCGAGAAACCCTAATACGGATCGTCGACTAGAAATTTAGGCGAAAAACGAATCTAGTTAACAATTTAACTAAAGATCAGAAGCTACAACCTTTGTAGATCCGGATATCCACTTCCTTAGCTCCACGTAGGCGTCCTCTCGCTGTCCATCTTGAATCCCGAACTCAATCGTCGGCTTCATCGGGAAAATGGGCGGACTAGGTCGTCGGCTTCGTGCCGAAGATGATCTACGTCGAGGCATCGCAAGTTCAAGCTCCGACTTCACAATATTGTGAAACTTGTGAAGAAAACACCCAAAACAACTTGGCAAGAGGTAGAGGGTGAAGAAATAGGAGGTGGGTTCACTTTAGAATTGGATTTCTCTCACTTTAGCTCAAGTTGCCATTGATGGACCTTAAGCTTTTCTTCTTGAAGATGAAGAAGAAGAAGTAGATAGAATATGATGAGTCTTTTTTGATAAATGAAAAATAAATCAATACTTATCATTCACTAACTAAGGTTAAGTGTAGAGAATAGACCATGGTTACTTGAGAGGGTTAGGGTTAAGCATGATGACAAGAATGGTTACAAAAGTCAAAGCTTCATGAAGCTTCAACTTAAAACAAAGAAAGCCACCATTCTCATCATAATCCTTTTCAAATAAATAAATAAATAAATAAATGAATATGCAAAACCCTAATCAACACTTAACCATGGTTTTAATTCTTTACACTTAACAAAGTGATCAAGTATCATCAAACATGATACAAATATGTGCACAAAAGTATATCACATATACTTCTTGCACATCAAGTGAGAAAATCCATATAAAGTGAACCAATACTAGTTAATGCAATGTAATATATTAAATATATAATTATACATTAAATCATTAAATCAACACTTGATTTAACGATCCGGTCATATCGCATATAACCGACTAGTATTCTATGAATCGGCTTATCGAATCAATCCTTGATTCGATATCTAGGTTACATCGAATATAACCAATCGATACATCCATCGCGAGAATGAAATACGGTATCCCATACACGCATTATTCTCGGTCCTGCACATATCTGATATGCGCTCCTATTTCGTTTCGCTTGAGCCAGGAAACCTCTGTGTAGGACTCTAAAGACTCGTCAATACGCCGGTAGCAGATGATGATCATATCAAGCACCCACAAGCCGCAAGCGGTCTGCTAAACGTAACGGCCATCCGGGTATTGAGCGATCAGAAGATCGACGAGCTAGCCCGCTCACACTCCTGTGAATCCAACCAGTAACACTTACCGTACAGTCCGGTCTGTTCGTCTGTTACGTCGCATATCAAGTCTAGGGGTGGTAAACGTCAGACCCCAATAACCGATAAGTCGTGCCGATGTGAGGCTCATAACGGGTCGAGAAACTACCGGTAACACTTACCAGCAAATCTCTGATCAGCCCTGGCCAGGGACTTCCCTGTTACGGCCAATCGAGCACAGCGCAACATCAACTCCCAATACCGGGAGAGACGAAACCCCTCCTATCGCTCATTGCCTCCATGTGACTCGGGACTGTACCCAAAGACCACCGTTTTGCACGCCCTCATGGACGTGGTAAGGTGGAGATCAAAGCACAGTGGGAATCACACAAGACTCTATGACGATCTCGGGTCTACAGACTAACCTGTACAAGTGTCACCTGAGAACTGTCATCTGACGTGAGGTATAATACCATCTGGGAGTTCTCGGCGAGTCCGTCCAGTGTACCCAGTCTCCACTGAGCACCCGTATACCATCTCTGATGTCAAACACCAATGGATATAGGATCATCCATCGCCCATCTCATGGGTCGAGAAGCGTATACGCTAGTCTACTCTGGTATATCGATGCCCCGTCTCGATACACCAACGACTAGGGACCTTGAAGGATGTACTTATGGACTACCATGTCCCCACTAGTATGATCTGCATCATAGTCCAGGTAGTCAAGTACACATCCTAAGGGCTTTACCAACATGTAACCATAAGACAGTTTAAAGAGACAAGTGTACATGTTAAGATAAAGAGCAACCAGATAGCATACTATCATATCGAGCAAGAAAGTCATCTCTATATATGTCCAAGCATCCAATATAATATACATCATCTGTACAATACTGGCCTCTAGGGCATACATACAACTAACAATCTCCCACTTGCACTAGGGCCAGCTGCTGTAGTATCGCATACCGAGCATCCCGAAGAGTCTCTCAAACTGTATCTGGGGAATGGCCTTCGTGAGTGGATCCGCCGTGTTGTTCTTCGTGTCAACCCTCCTGACCTCGATCTCCCGGCGATCAACTATCTCCCGGATCAGGTGATACCGCCTCAGAATATGCCTGGATCGCTGATGGGACCTGGGTTCCTTGGCCAAAGCCACCGCTCCATTGTTATCGCAATACAAAGGTATTGGATGCTCAATGGATGGAACCACTCCAAGTTCAGTAATGAACTTCTTGATCCAGACAGCCTCTTTGGCAGCATCGTTGGCAGCGATGTATTCAGCCTCCATCGTCGAGTCTGCCACGGTTTCCTGCTTGGAACTCTTCCAGCTAACCGCCCCTCCGTAAAGGGTAAAGACAAATCCCGACTGCGACTTAGAGTCGTCCTTATCACTCTGGAAGCTCGAATCGGTAAAGGACTCTACTTGGAGTTCTCCGTTACCATACACCAAGAGCATCTCTTTAGTCCTTCGTAAGTACTTGAGAATGCTCTTCACAGCTGTCCAGTGACTCTCTCCAGGATCAGCTTGATACCTGCTCACTATACTTAGTGAGTATGCTACATCGGGTCTGGTACACAGCATCGCGTACATGATAGAGCCTACAGCCGAAGCATAGGGTATCCCTTGCATGCGAGCTCTCTCCAAATCAGTCTTGGGAGACATCTCTTTGGAGAGAGTGACTCCAGAGATCGTGGGCAAGTTCCCACGCTTGGATTCTTCCATACTAAACCTCTTTAGTATGGTGTCAATGTACCTGGATTGGGACAATCCCAATATCCTTTTGGATCTATCTCTATAGATCCTGATTCCCAATATGCAGGAGGCATCACCAAGATCTTTCATTGAGAATCTTTGTGATAATAAGAGCTTGACCGATTGCAGCATAGGAATATCATTTCCTATCAAGAGTATGTCGTCCACGTACAATACGAGGAAGACAACCTTACTCTCTGCCACCTTCTTGTAGATACAAGGTTCATCTGGATTTTTGACGAAATCAAACTCTTTGATAACGACGTCAAAGCAGATGTTCCAACTCCGCGATGCTTGCTTTAATCCATAAATGGATTTAAGCAGCTTGCACACCTTCCCGCTGCTCCCACTATCTACGAAGCCCTCTGGCTGAGTCATGTACACGCACTCTTCTAAATCACCATTTAGAAAGGCGGTCTTAACATCCATTTGCCAGATTTCGTAATCATGATATGCAGCGATGGCAAGCATGATCCGGATGAATTTAAGCATAGCCACTGGAGAAAAGGTTTCGTCATAGTCCACACCTGGTCTTTGACGAAAACCTTTTGCAACAAGTCTAGCTTTGAAAGTGTCCACTTTCCCATCTACACCAAGTTTCTTCTTGAAGATCCACTTGCTCCCGATGGGTTTTACCCCTTCAGGAGCAACTTCCAAAGTCCATACTTTGTTGGTGTACATGGATTCCATCTCGGACCGCATAGCATCCAGCCATTTCACTGAGTCCCTACTCGTGATGGCCTGCTCGAAGCTAGTTGGGTCATCATCCTCCATGATGCAATCTTCACTTCCACCGTCAATGAGAAAACCGTAGTATCTCTCAGGTGGACGAGAAGCCCTGCTAGATCGGCGGAGAGGCTGGGGTTCGTCGGGTACTACTGAATCCTCATTGGCATGGTTGATGCCTTGTGAGACTTCATTAGCGTGCCTAGGAACCCTACAGTGGTATCAGAGCAATGGTGGCTTTCTTTGTTTTAAGTTGAAGCTTCATGAAGCTTCAACTTAAAACAAAGAAAGCCACCATTCTCATCATAATCCTTTTTTAAATAAATAAATAAATAAATAAATGAATATGCAAAACCCTAATCAACACTTAACCATGGTTTTAATTCTTTACACTTAACAAAGTGATCAAGTATCATCAAACATGATACAAATATGTGCAAAAAAGTATATCACATATAATTCTTGCACATCAAGTGAGAAAATCCATATAAAGTGAACCAATACTAGTTAATGCAATGTAATATATCAAATATATAATTATACATTAAATCATTAAATCAACACTTGATTTAACGATCCGGTCATATCGCATATAACCGACTAGTATTCTATGTATCGGCTTATCGAATCAATCCTTGATTCGATATCTAGGTTACATCGAATATAACCAATCGATACATCCATCGCGAGAATGAAATACGGTATCCCATACACGCATTATTCTCGGTCCTGCACATATCTCATATGCGCTCCTATTTCGTTTCGCTTGAGCCAGGAAACCTCTGTGTAGGACTCTAAAGACTCGTCAATACGCCGGTAGCAGATGATGATCATATCAAGCACCCACAAGCCGCAAGCGGTCTGCTAAACGTAACGGCCATCTGGGTATTGAGCGATCAGAAGATCGACGAGCTAGCCCACTCACACTCCTGTGAATCCAACCAGTAACACTTACCGTACAGTCCGGTCTGTTCGTCTGATACGTCGCATATCAAGTCTAGGGGTGGTAAACGTCAGACCCCAATAACCGATAAGTCGTGCCGATGTGAGGCTCATAACGGGTCGAGAAACTACCGGTAACACTTACCAGCAAATCTCTGATCAGCCCTGGCCTGGGACTTCCCTGTTACGGCCAATCGAGCACAGCGCAACATCAACTCCCAATACCGGGAGAGACGAAACCCCTCCTATCGCTCATTGCCTCCATGTGACTCGGGACTGTACCCAAAGACCACCGTTTTGCACGCCCTCATGGACGTGGTAAGGTGGAGATCAAAGCACAGTGGGAATCACACAAGACTCTATGACGATCTCGGGTCTACAGACTAACCTGTACAAGTGTCACCTGAGAACTGCCATCTGACGTGAGGTATAATACCATCTGGGAGTTCTCGGCGAGTCCGTCCAGTGTACCCAGTCTCCACTGAGCACCCGTATACCATCTCTGATGTCAAACACCAATGGATATGGGATCATCCATCGCCCATCTCATGGGTCGAGAAGCGTATACGCTAGTCTACTCTGGTATATCGATGCCCCGTCTCGATACACCAACGACTAGGGACCTTGAAGGATGTACTTATGGACTACCATGTCCCCACTAGTATGATCTGCATCATAGTCCAGGTAGTCAAGTACACATCCTAAGGGCTTTACCAACATGTAACCATAAGACAGTTTAAAGAGACAAGTGTACATGTTAAGATAAAGAGCAACCAGATAGCATACTATCATATCGAGCAAGAAAGTCATCTCTATATATGTCCAAGCATCCAATATAATATACATCATCTGTACAATACTGGCCTCTAGGGCATACATACAACTAACAATCTCCCACTTGCACTGGGGCCAGCTGATGTAGTATCGCATACCGAGCATCCCGAAGAGTCTCTCAAACTGTGTCTGGGGAATGGCCTTCGTGAGTGGATCCGCCGTGTTGTTCTTCGTGTCAACCCTCCTGACCTCGATCTCCCGGCGATCAACTATCTCCCGGATCAGGTGATACCGCCTCAGAATATGCCTGGATCGCTGATGGGACCTGGGTTCCTAGGCCAAAGCCACCGCTCCATTGTTATCGCAATACAAAGGTATTGGATGCTCAATGGATGGAACCACTCCAAGTTCAGTAATGAACTTCTTGATCCAGACAGCCTCTTTGGCAGCATCGTTGGCAGCGATGTATTCAGCCTCCATCGTCGAGTCTGCCACGGTTTCCTGCTTGGAACTCTTCCAGCTAACCGCCCCTCCGTAAAGGGTAAAGACAAATCCCGACTGCGACTTAGAGTCGTCCTTATCACTCTGGAAGCTCGAATCGGTAAAGGACTCTACTTGGAGTTCTCCGTTACCATACACCAAGAGCATCTCTTTAGTCCTTCGTAAGTACTTGAGAATGCTCTTCACAGCTGTCCAGTGACTCTCTCCAGGATCAGCTTGATACCTGCTCACTATACTTAGTGAGTATGCTACATCGGGTCTGGTACACAGCATCGCGTACATGATAGAGCCTACAGCCGAAGCATAGGGTATCCCTTGCATGCGAGCTCTCTCCAAATCAGTCTTGGGAGACATCTCTTTGGAGAGAGTGACTCCAGAGATCGTGGGCAAGTTCCCACGCTTGGATTCTTCCATACTAAACCTCTTTAGTATGGTGTCAATGTACCTGGATTGGGACAATCCCAATATCCTTTTGGATCTATCTCTATAGATCCTGATTCCCAATATGCAGGAGGCATCACCAAGATCTTTCATTGAGAATCTTTGTGATAATAAGAGCTTGACCGATTGCAGCATAGGAATATCATTTCCTATCAAGAGTATGTCGTCCACGTACAATACGAGGAAGACAACCTTACTCTCTGCCACCTTCTTGTAGATACAAGGTTCATCTGGATTTTTGACGAAATCAAACTCTTTGATAACGACGTCAAAGCAGATGTTCCAACTCCGCGATGCTTGCTTTAATCCATAAATGGATTTAAGCAGCTTGCACACCTTCCCGCTGCTCCCACTATCTACGAAGCCCTCTGGCTGAGTCATGTACACGCACTCTTCTAAATCACCATTTAGAAAGACGGTCTTAACATCCATTTGCCAGATTTCGTAATCATGATATGCAGCGATGGCAAGCATGATCCGGATGGATTTAAGCATAGCCACTGGAGAAAAGGTTTCTTCATAGTCCACACCTGGTCTTTGACGAAAACCTTTTGCAACAAGTCTATCTTTGAAAGTCTCCACTTTCCCATCTACACCAAGTTTCTTCTTGAAGATCCACTTGCTCCCGATGGGTTTTACCCCTTCAGGAGCAACTTCCAAAGTCCATACTTTGTTGGTGTACATGGATTCCATCTCGGACCGCATAGCATCCAGCCATTTCACTGAGTCCCTACTCGTGATGGCCTGCTCGAAGCTAGTTGGGTCATCATCCTCCATGATGCAATCTTCACTTCCACCGTCAATGAGAAAACCGTAGTATCTCTCAGGTGGACGAGAAGCCCTGCTAGATCGGCGGAGAGGCTGGGGTTCGTCGGGTACTACTGAATCCTCTGGTTCTACTAAATCTTCAGTTATTATTTGTGTTGCTGGAACATCTTCCAGTTCTACCTCAATGCCACTAATCTGTTTCATAAGAAAACCTTTTTCTAAGAAAGTGGCATGTCGAGAAACAAACACCTTTTGTTCCTCGGGGTGGTAGAAGATATACCCTTGTGAATTTTTGGGATATCCTACAAACTTACATAAGACTGATCTCGCCTCGAGTTTGTCCGGATTTTGTCTTTTGACATAGGCTGGACAACCCCATATCTTAACATACTTAAGAGATGGTCTCTTCCCTTTCCATATCTCATATGGAGTGGTAGGCACTGATTTGGTAGGAACCATATTCAATAGGTGTATGGCTGTCTCAAGCGCATACCCCCAGAAGGAAATAGGTAACTCAGCTGTACTCATCATTGAACGCACCATATCTAATAGGGTGCGATTCCTTCGTTCCGATACACCGTTGTGCTGTGGTGTATAAGGTGGAGTAAGCTGAGAGAGAATCCCATTCTCTTTTAGATAATCTTGGAACTCTTTGCTCAAGTATTCTCCTCCTCGATCAGATCGAAGGATCTTAATACTTTTGCCTGTTTGGTTCTCTACTTCTTGCTTATATTCTCTGAATTTCTCAAAAGCTTCAGACTTGTGTTTCAAAAGGAACACATGCCCGTATCTAGAGAGATCGTCAGTGAATGTAATGAAGTAGGAAGAACCGTTCCTGGCATGGGTAGACATGGGACCGCATACATCACTATGTACTAGTCCTAAGAGTTCAGTAACTCTTTCTCCGTGTCCACTAAACGGAGCTTTGGTCATTTTTCCTTTGAGACATGAATGGCAAGTATCATAAGATGATAATTCGAACGGATTCAAATAACCAACCTTATGTAACTTAGCCAGTCGTGTCGCATTGATATGACCAAGTCTACAATGCCACAAGAAGGATTCGTTCATTTCTGAACTTTTCCTCTTGTGTGTGTTTTGTATATTGAGGACTGTATTTTGATTTAGAATGAATATGCCATTATGTAGCGAGCCTGATGCAATCAACTTTTGATCCAGGAATATGTTCATAACATTATCCTTTACTACAAAATTATATCCTTCTTTACTCAATAATAAAACTGATATAATGTTGCACATCATGTTTGGTATATAATAGCACTCATTCAGAATTATTGTATCACCACTTGGTAATACTAGGTGATATTCGCCAACTGCTTTGGCTGCAACATTTGCCCCATTCCCTACTTGAACGGAATGATCACCTTTTCCCAGTTCTCTACCTTTCCGTAGCCCATGTAACATCTTACATATGTGGGATCCTGATCCGGTATCCAATACCCAGGACGTAGGGTGAACTGAGAAACAGTTCTCAATGACAAACACACCCGAAGATGATGCATCAATATGCATGTTCTCCTTTTGGGCGGTGTGAGAATCCAGATATTCTCCTGTTTCCTGTTCATTCTTATAACTCTTATAAGATAGAACGGGTTCAACGTTCCCCTGCACAGTATAACATGCGGGTTCGGTCAATATATCCATATTATTATCTTTATTAGGGCATGAAATGGTCGCTACCTGGAGAGAGAGAGAAGAAAACACTTTAGCGTATGCTCGTGCAAGATCAGATTGGTTATTATCTTATCTAATCAGGATGGCTCCCACTGCTTTTTATCAAATCTTCCTTCAAACCCTAAAAGGAAAGACTAGCCGGGATTAATTACACACTACAAGTTCGCCAATCTTTCAGCCAGGCCAGTGTCGGTACTTTGAAGGAGGTCCCCCGTGCTTTCGCACGAACCTAATTAATGTAAACCTCATTTTCCCAGAGGCGTAACCTCGTTGACACCTTTCTAGACACCTACTTGATCAGCTAATTGCAATGTGTAAAACTCTCCCAGGAGTAACTCTTACTCGCAGTGGGGATCGGGATCCAACTATCTCATAGAAGGTATGCAATCTCATTGCAAATTTCAACACTTGAAATTCCCGATAATATTTTACCCCTAGTGTTCTATGACCTTGACGAATGCCAAACAACCCATAGTCCACTAGTCAAGTTCAACCCGTACATTTCTTGATTGAATTAAATGCACCCGCACTAGCCCTGCCCTGCTCTGTCGTTAGTTACCTAACCTAACGGTGCACGAGGGGACATCGAGGCGAATGCGGATGGCATAAGTGTGAATGGGAGAAGACGTAAGCGCATAGCATCTAAAGTCAATTGTGAAGTACCCATCATTGCGCATACGTTTTCGAATTTGGTGATGAAAACGTACGCGTCTTCCGACTCAAGCCCGTGAAATTTGGGCAGCAGATTGATGTAGTGGGGTTTAATTTCGAAATTATCCCCGTTAGGTGGTGGAAGAGATAGACAAGTAGGAAGGGGACTACGAATAGGATAGCATCTCTCTTGGAGAGAGATGCGCGGTAGATTCTGCTCACCTACGGGCAGTGGCAGCGTGGTGTTATAATTAGATGGAGTGCCGTCCATCACGGTCAATGTGGTGTGTGGTGGAGGAAAAGAAGATGAAGAAGTACCGACTTCGGTGCGATAGCAGGAACGCGGACAAGACGGGCACTAGGATCCCGTGTCCAGCCGAGCATGCACTAAGCGGGTTTAGTGCAAGTGGCAGCGTGTGTGTGGTTTAAAAATTGGTTTGTTTTTGAAAAAGTAGGACTCAAGACAAATCACCCTAAGATGCACAAGCAACCCTAGAACTAAGGTCACCTAGGTCCAGTCTTTAGACCGCTCCTAGACTTCCAAAAGACAAGCCGCATGATTAATCCTCTACCGCCTCCGTACTACCTTTGTAGCCAGGTAAGTGCCAGGTAAGTGGGAAGGAACCACGTCGTGGGCCTAATTAAAAACCACTAGCCTTTGACACACTTGCCTAGGCACTACAAAAATAATGCAGATAAACGATAGATTACCCACGACCTTCCTTTGTCCTTATTGAGCGCGACAGTCCTTAGAGTCTGGTCTAGATATTTTTTAAATTAATGAAGGGTTGATCTATATGCTCAGTTTGTGATTTGTGGGGCTTAGGAAGGATGATGAAATCCCCACCTAATCTTGATTTGGTCTTTGCCCCTTAAAGTCCGTATTAAAATATGCAAAACAAAACCAATCATAAAACTTTTGCAAAAAGATTTTTTTTTTGGCGGCGCAATTTTGCAAAGAATCCTGCAGAAAATAGATTTTATTGGATTTGAGAGGAGAGAGAAGGAGTTAAGAAAGATACCAGAGAAATGTGAAACCCTAGATCTCCTGTTTCCTCAAGTCCGTGACTCCAGATTTTCTCGCAAAAATTCACACAATAATCGTTAAATATACAATTTGCAGTTTTGTTTTAATAATGATATGACTCGTCTAAAAATTCAACACAAATAGTAAAAATAAAAAATTACACATGTATCCCCGGCAACGGCGCCATTTGATTGGTGATGAAAGAGTGTGTTTGTAGTTAACCGCAATCAATAACGGTGTAGCTTGTAGCTAGACCAAGATGAGTACGGGTCGTCCGCAGGGAAACGTTGAATCTTTTATTCTTATTTTAGATGTGTTGAAAAAGAGAGGAGGGATAAGAATGTTGAGAAATGGTTTCTAGATCTACGTTAAACACGGATGCAAAATATAGATCTAGATTAATTATGGATGTAAGTTCAATATTAAAAGGGGGCTTGTAGGGTTCATTAGGATTTAGTAGTTATGGATGGTTAATTAAATATTACTCTTTTTATCCTTTAATAGATTTAAAACTAGAACGACAGAGATGCATGTAGATTAGGGTTTCTGGAGGGAAAAGGGTTCCCACTTTTAACCCTTATCTCGATATGGAACTCCGTTCATATCTAGCTTTTACCAAAACAATCATTAATCTAATCTCTAATCACGGTCGAGACTAACAATAAATTGTTAGCGCGCTCGATTAGGATGTTAATGATTCTTTTAGTAAAGTTTATAAACTTTATAGGACGTAAAAAGGGTTTAGGGATCTTCATCATCCATTAATCTACCCTAATCCTGTGAACCCTAACAAGCGGAGAATTACTCGCGCATGTTGGGAAAAGAAGATGAAAAGACAGAGAGGGAAAACATAATGTAAAATGTAAAAGAATTAAATAAAACAACTACCTTTATTAATCAACTTGAACAATATACACTTTATTCCTTAGAAAATGATTACAAAAACTTGGTTTGCTTCTCGAACTCTTCCGAAGGAGGTAGATGAACAGTTGATGATCAGCCTGGATGCGTGAGCCGTTTTGGACTTCGTGATCTTTTTGGCTTGATGAATTTTCCAAGAGGCTCTCGGTGCCCTTTTATAGTGCAAAGCCAGAATATTTTGGTTGAAAACTTGGTAAAATATATCAAAGATTCACCCTGAAAAATCTAGGCTTCCAACTCCTCTTAACCGCCGCGGATCCGCGGCCAACATGGGGGTTTGGCCGCGGTTCCGCGGCCAAAGGTAGAGATCTCTTGATAAAAATTCTTGGGCTTGCTTCTTGTGACATGTGGCAATCCTTGGTACCTTCAAAATTCAGAAATCTTCTCTCGGTTGCTTCCAGACTTGGTCTCCAAGTTTTGCTTCTTAATTAGGCAAGTCTTCTTCAACAACTTGATTTCCTTGACAAATTCTGCACAACAACTTGGAAAATTCTGCACAATAATCTCAAATAATATTTAGTAGACTTAGTTCTACTAGGATTTGGTCAATGGATTTATTTGCATACATTTTCCTACCAAATGATAATTAACACATGGAAAATAATGTTTTTACACATAAACCCTCATATGTATAATATATTATAATAAAGTCCTTTTTTCATATGAAAATGGTAGGAAAAATGTAATACAAATGTGCAGTTTTATCAACTGAACAACTACCGGCGAGTTTTGTGAAAACCCGAAACGGCACAATCTCGTTAAAAAACACTCGCGAGGTCCTCTCAACCTTATGAGGAGAAACCACCTGTGTGAGATCCTTATGACTCATAAAGGAGCAACACACTTAGAGACCCCCACGATTCCTTAGGAGAAATTACACTTGCGAGATCCTCACAACTCGTAAGGAGAACCCTCTTATGAGACCCCCACGGCTCATAAGATTCCAAAGTCTTAAATTACAGGGATCTGAACCTGTTCTTAAGCAGTCACCACAACCTCCGATGCTGCCCTACAAGCGGCTCAATGCTGACCCTTGTATACAATCCACGGGCGCGAATAAACATTTCTCTAACAGAGTCCCATCTGTGACTAGGGATATGTCTACCCGGTGAATAACCCTTGCAGGTCCTCTTGACTTAGAAGGAGAAAATACTCTTGTAAGATCCTTCCGATTTATAAGAGACCATACACTTAGGAATCCTCACGATTCCTGAGGAGAAAACACACCTACATGATCCTCACGACTCGCAGGGAGAAATACCTTTATGAGACCCTTACGGCTCATAAAATCAAAAGTCTTAGTCGACAAGATCCTAACCTTGTTCGCTAAGCCGCCTTTGTTCATCATCGACAGAGGCAAATGATGATTCGCTCCTGTCAATATCCCAGTTGTAGCGGTGCTGATGCCGAAATCGGTGTCTAATTCCAAGTTTGCAACAAGAAGTTAGCAAGCCACACATGTATACGAAATAGCCGAAATAATGGGGCAACTTGCAACAAAACCAGCAAGTAAAAAAATGTATGCATGCAAAATAGCCAAAATGATTGGGCAACTCGCAATAAAAAACAGTGAGTAAAAATAAAATAAATAGCCGAAATGATTGGGCACCGCGAAAAATAGCCGAAATGATTGGGCGATCGCAACCTTCGCGATATAAAAGCTGAAATGATAGAGCATCGCGGAAATAAAATATGTAAATAAAATTTATGCCCTACAATCCAGGGGCGCAAACAAAGAAGGAATCACGCCTTCCCTTCCTAGGCTCCATCAGATATAGAAGCCATATCTCAACGGCTCACAGACAATCTGGAGACCACTCTGATATTCGTCACATTACAACAGACGGTACGTCATCCATATGACCCCGTTCGGAAATACGTCATCAACATGACCCCGTTCGGAAATACGTCGTCCACATGACCCCGTTCGGAAATACGTTGTCCGGAAATACGTCGTCCATATGACCCTGTTCGGAAATACGTCATCCACATGACCCCGTTCGGAAATACGTCATCTACATGACCCCGCTCGGAAATACGTCATCCACATGACCCCGCTCGGAAATACGTCATCAACATGACCCCGCTCGGAAATACGTCATCCACATGACCCCGCTCAGAAATACGTCATCCACATGACCCCGCTCGGAAATATGTCATCAACATGACCCCATTCGGAAATACGTCATCCACATGACCCCGCTCGGAAATACGTCATCCACATGACCCCGCTCGGAAATACGTCATCCATATGACCCCGTTCGGAAATACGTCATCCACATGACCCCGCTCGGAAATACGTCATCCACATGGCCCCGTTCGGAAATACGTCATCCACATGGCCCCGTTCGGAAATACGTCATCCCCATGACCCCGTTCGGAAATACGTCATCCGCATGACCCCGTTCGGAAATACGTCATCCATATGACCCCGTCACGGAAATACGTTATCCATATGACCCCGTTTCGGAAATACGTCATCTACATGTCTATCCCACTAAACACTTACGGGTCCTCTCGATTCGTAAGGAAGAAAACTCTCTTATAAGATCCTTACGACTTATAAGGGAAAACACACTTAGGAATCCTCACGACTCCTAAGGAAAAAAGACACCTACGAGATCCCCACGACTCGTAGGGAGAAAAGTCTTTATGAGACCCTCATGGCTCATGAAGTTGAAAAGTCTTAGCTAGCAGATCTGAACCTGCTTCCTAAGCCATCACTACCCCTCGAAGAAGCCAAAACAAGATGCTCACTCTATCATCTGCCGGCTATGCTCACTAAGGTGACATGCTGATAACAAAAGAAAGAAGAAAGCAGAGAGATGACACAGGACATTGCGAAAGAAATGTATCTTTTATTCATGAATTCAATTGGGTACAAAATACATCATATGAAAGAATAAAAAATGAATGCATTTTATTCAAAATTACAAATGGTACAAAAAACAATTATTGAGAGGGAAGCGCTTTCAATAGTCCGATCAGCCGCTCGCGCACTTCCCTCAGCGCCTTCTCTTGATCAGCTGCCGCGGCTAACTCTGCTTCGACTTGGGCCCGTCGCTGCAAGTAAGACGAAAGTTGTTCTTCGACTGCCCGCTGAGCTACCTCACGATTTTGTGCATCCCGCTCGATGATGTCGAGCTTCTGCCTCAGTGTTAACCCGTCGGAGATGCACTGCAGAAGGCCTTCGAAGATAACTTTCAACTGGGCAGCATTCGCATCAACCTGAGCATGCAGTCGAGAAGATTCGCTTGAAGTTTCTTTACATTCCTTCTGCTTTGAAGCCACTTC
The DNA here is from genome assembly GCA_030015575.1 of Agapanthus africanus. Taxonomy (NCBI): domain Eukaryota; kingdom Viridiplantae; phylum Streptophyta; class Magnoliopsida; order Asparagales; family Amaryllidaceae; genus Agapanthus; species Agapanthus africanus. The sequence continues at coordinate 832,484,965 of JASDDO010000019.1, forward strand.
TTGTTCAAGATGGCGGAAGTAAGAAGTGCTCTGCTCGATCTACGCATCCTGTTGAGTGCTCACAGCCAGGATCTCAGGTGTAGGACGCCTAAGCTCAAGCTCATGCAGGCAAGCCTCGATTTCCCTGCAGCAATTAACCCAAGCCTCAATGACGCCCTCACCATGAAAGTTCACGAGCGTCGCCAGCATAGGGTTAACCTCCGCGGCAAAATCCGCAGCAGATGTGGAATTCTCCACGTCAAGCTCCTCAATATAGTCGCTCAGCATGCGCAGACTATTTGCGACGCCTTTCGAGGACGGACGTCTGGAAAAGGGCCCTGCCGGCATCATAATGCGAGACTCGAAAGAGGCTGGAGTCGATGTGATTGCTGCAAAATAAATCATAGTCAGATTTCGGCTCAGGAAATAAAGAAAATACACAAAAAATAGAGTCTACTATACCGGCTGCAACGGGGGTAGAGCTGGGAGTACTGGTGGTGCAACGACAGCCTCGTCCCCTCCTTCAATTTGTAAGGCTACAAGCAATATAAAGAAGAGTTAGCAGTAATGCGACTGCCCGTTAAAAAAAGGACGTCGTTTAGAAAAAATACTCCTCGACACCAGCAGGCGGACTAATCTCTGACAAGAAGGAGAAGTGTAGGTGCAACACCTGATACAGGTAGTCAAAAAGAACTCCTGCAAGGAGGCAGTAATGCAAAGTCAGTACATAAGTTATACAGCTTAAAAATAAGACTGATGGGTCACAAATCTGCACCTTCCAACATCTGAGATGGTATGAGAGAGGGTAGAGGAGGTGTCACCGTCAAGGCGGTAGCTGATAGCATTGCCTCGGGAAGCGCGACCTCAGCGCCCGCCGCACTTGCATTAGAAACAAGATAAATACTGTCAGGAAAGATTGCAAAGGATTGCCGAATAAAAAGAAAAGCAATGACCTAAAATCTACCTGATGAGTCGCCAGTTGGAACCGCGACGAGGGCGTCACTTGATACAGCAACTACTCCATCCTCTTCCATCGGGATGGTCTCACCTCCCGTCGCCTCATCCCCTGACTCTACGAGAGCCGTCGTAACGCTTGCGATGCCAGGAGATGGCAAAGGGCCGCAGGTGGAAAAAGCAACGATCGGGGCAGTGCCCGACTCTTGCGAAAGAGTGACTACCTCGGGCTCGACGGTTGTACTCGTCTCACCCATCGTCACCTCAGGCTCGGCGGCTGTACCCGTCTCACCCATCAACACCTCGGGCTCGGTGGCTGTAGCCATCTCACCTACAGCTATCTCAGGCTCGGCAATCGTGACTGACTTACCAGTCACTACCTCAAGCCCGGCAATTGCAGCCACCTCGCCTACCGCCGCCCCGGGTTCGGCAATCACAGCTACCTCCTCCACCGCTACCTCAGGCTCAGTGGTCGCCGCCACCTCTTCGGGAAGACTCGGCCCTGCAAGATAAGATATATGAGAATTGATACTTAAAACTTTGACAACAAAACCCCGTGTCACATTACCTTGGGTGGGTCTTCCGACCGCTTCCCGAGCCGCACGTGCTGCTCGTCTATAGGCAGTAGACAAGGCAGACGGAGATTCCTCTGAAGGAGTAGCGGCAGGGGTAGCAGCGCTCGAACCCATACCCATGGCTAAGGCAGCACTACGCTCCCTTGCTGCACGCATTCTGCGCTTCCTTTCCGTCCGGGCCGTGAGAGTCGATCTTCTCAAGACCTCCGTCAATGGGACGTCATCATCCACGCCAGGAGCTACCTCTGGAGCCGTTACGGCGGCCGTCATCGGTTGCTTGAGTAAAGCCTCTTTCGACAGTGCCGAAGAGGCTGGGACTTCGGTGGCTGGCCCGGGAAGAATCTCTGCATCACCTTGCGGGATTGACATTGTGGTCCCTGCAATAAGATAGAGAAAGGGTTAGATTGTCCACAAGAAAGGAGAATGAAGATGCGATGAGCCGAGACACACCGATGCCCAATAAAGCGCGATTCCTCTCCTCCTCCTCGAAGGTCTTGAGGGAAGCTGCGAGAGCTTCTTCAGTGGAAATGCCTGTTTAAGAGGGAAAAACGTCAGTCAAAACACGATAATAGAAATACGATACAATGGCGGAAAATACAGCTAATGATTACCTGATCGTGCGAGGATAGCCAACCCCTCTTCGTGGCTGGCCAATTGCTCAAAAGCTGCAATGGCAGCCGCCAGATCAGTATCATCTGGCGGCTTGAATAAGCCCCCGTTCGTCCCATACTCGCTTAGTCCCTCACCGTAAGGAGCATGAGGCTCCTGACCAAGTACAACGTCGACAGAAAGGATCGACTTCTTTTTCTTCTTCTGTGAGCGAGCTCCGGTCGCAGCCAGCACCAGCTTGAGCTTAGTAGGAACTTTGGGACAGCGAGTCCCGATATCCGAGCCCACGCCAGATTCGGGTGAAGCTACATTTACCGTCTCCGCGGGAGCACGGGGCACCGATGGCACATCCACCGTCTCCACAGGAGCACGGGGCAATCCACGCGTAGGGCTTAGCACACGTGGAGGCTCAACCGTAGCAACCTCTCTTAGCGGAGGGGGGACAGCGATCCGTCTCTTTAAAGGGACGTTGCAATCGGCGGCAGGGGGCGCACTCTTGCGATCGAGCAGCAGCCGCCTCTCTTCCCTGATAACAGCACCCATCGCGTGTTGATACCAGACCACGTGTACGTTAAGGGCCCTCGGGACGCAACTCGGCTCGCTAATGAAGAAGTGAGAGCCCGTATTCAAGCGCATGAAGTGATGCAGCGCACCCCGTATTCCCTCTCTGGTGGCAGCGGGTTTTACCAAGAAAGCTTCCAGCGGGACCCCCTGGTTATAGCTCAGCTGCTGGGCAAAATGATGGGGATTGTATCTCATAAATAGCGCCGCATCATTTAGCCTGAATACAAGAAAGCCCGGCCTGATGGAGTATAAATGGAGAATCTCCCGGGCTTTCAACACGGAGGCCCCGTCCTTAAAAACGTCGCGCAGTACCAACACCATCTTGGAAGTTTCCTGGCCGATCGTCAGGACTTTGTCCGTGAAAGACATACCATCTCCGACCATGCGCGGACGAAGGAGCAAGCCCCTAGATTCCCGCTGTGATGGACTCACAATGGAGGCGTCAACCAGCCGCATAATTCGTGGGAACTTGCATTTCTCGTAAAACGAAGGTCTCTTATGAATGCCAAAGACCCCGAGCACGTGCATCTCCATCCATGAAGTAAAATAATGCATCGGGAAGTTGGCAGGATGCACTCCCGGCTCTGTGGTATCCGCCGCCACGCTAAGACCGTGGTATAAATGGGCTAACCCGGCAATCCCGATGGCCACTTGTATTCCAGCGACCATGCGATGCGCGGGTTAGAAGACGGAAGGCCTCATATAACGAGGATGCATAAGGAGCGCGAACCAGCACAACTATAGCCCAAGAAACCTAAGAAAGAAATCCTCCTCGTCAATGCCTGGAGCGGCGATTTCCGACAGAGAGATGATCGTAGCATCAGGAAGGAAAAATCCCTTCTGATCATCTTCCAGTACTGGTCGACGGTCCAAGCCAAAACCGAAGGGATCATCGAGCTTGGCAAACTTGTCGCCTTGTTGCGACAAAATCTCCAGACGAAGAAACCGGGCAATGAAGTCCGCAAAACTGACCCCCCGACTTCCGAATTCCAAGAAGAGGCTCTCATACATGTTCAGCACCTTTATCAGATTAGGGAACTGGTGCTGATTGGAGTTCTCTGGCGTGAGGCCCATCACCACCGGCTTGGTGGCAAAAACTTATTCATCCAGAGGAAGCAGCTCCTCGTAGTGCTTTCCCCTAACCGGCAGACCGGAAATCTCAGCAAATTCTTCCAAAGAGATGGAGACTTCTCTGTCCAGTAGAAGAAAGGTGTGGGTCGGAATGTTCCACTGCTCCAAGAAAGCCTTAATCCACCATGTAGGAGGAGCAGAATATTGGAACAAAGAAGCATAAACCGCAGGGTATAGCCCGAGCTTTAGCGGCTGCGTTTTCTTCGCCGACAAGATATACCTGGCCAACTGCAAATACCCGGCCGGATGACGGGGAGTTAGCCCGATGTTGTAGGGTTATCCCCAAAGGCGCGACTCGCCCTGGCATATGCGCCCCCCAGGGTATCCAAAGCCGCCGGCAGCTGCATGGGTACGGCGGCAATCGAAGGTTGAAGAAGACCCTCCGAAGTCCAATTGACAACCTCCACTGCATAGTTCACCGGGGGTGCATCTGCATACGAAATCGCCGAGATCGGCTCCGATGGCGTAGAACAAGAGAAGCTTTGACGACCTCTGATAATCTGGTCATACCATCTGCCCCACAAGTGGAGATTTTTGTGTTCCGGGTCATGGTCTCTGATGAGCGCGAGAATCTCCCGGTCCACAGGTGCCTTAAGGAATCCTCCCTCTGAACGAACAAACGGGAAAGAGAGATCGAAAGACATGTCTCCTGCAAGAAAGGACAGAAGTCAATTGTCAGTACTATAATTTAATTTTAAAATTCTGACACTCGGCACTTTAAAATCTGTACCACACTGCAATGCAGTGGAAAGGGGACCAAAGGGGGATCCACAAAATCTAGACGAAAATTCATCGATTAATAATTAATAAAACAACCTCATCATTGGATGAGACTGTTAATTAATGAGGAAATCCTCAAAAAAATTCTCATTGAATGAGAAATCCCTCGGGAAAAGGAGAAAATCTTCCTTGAGAGCAAAGCTCTATGACAGAGTGACACTTGTTAAACTCTGATCATGAAGGAATAAAATTCCTTAAGAGCCTGGCTCTATAATGATGATGGAAAAATCCATCAAGGATTAATTAAAATTAATTTTTATGAATTAAAAATTCTGGGATCTTCAAGATTCATGAAAAAACTCTTAAGAGTTCTTTATCAAAGATTAAGAAATCTAAAGAGCAAGGCTCTGTTCATGGGCTAAGAAACCCCCAAAAAAGATCTCTTTAGATCTATGGGTTCGAGAGAGCAAGGCTCTATTAATGAAACCCTAAAAGGGTTTTCTTTAGATCAAAGATTTATGAAGAGCAAGGCTCTGTTAATGGGTAAAACCCTAGTTTATTAAAAGTTTTAATTTTTACCTAAAATTTTAACAGAGTCTTTACTCTTGAAGAAGTTCTTAAACAGGAAAGCAAGGCTCTGAGTGAAAATTCTCAAGAAGAAGATGATAATCATCTAGAGGACCAAAGGTCCTATTTATAGGCGCTAAGCCGTCTCTTCAACTTCTGAGTTGATCCAAGGGCTCAGATGTTGCCATCGCTGCGCTCACGTGTGGGCCACATAAGTGCAACGGTGGGGGGCATTTGTTTCCCCCAATCAGAGCAAAACTCTGTTTTGAATTTCAAAATTCAAAAATTGAAGCAACGCTTCAGATCCAGCGCTCTGCGCTGCACGCTACGTGTCAAACACAGATGGGCTAGCGCCAGGTGCGTTGCGCCCTAGGCAGCGCACCCCCAATCAGAGCAAAGCTCTGTTTTAAATTTCAAAATTCAAAAGTTGAAGCAACGCTTCAGATCCAGCACTCTGCGCTGCGCGTCACGTGTCAAACACGGGTGCGCTAGCGCAGTTGCGCTGCGCTCTGCGCTGCGCGCCACGTGTCGAACGTAGGTGCGCCAGCGCTGGAATTAAAAATTCCCCACCGTTAGATCAAAAGATCTAATAATAATAAATTATTAATTAATCAGAATTAAAATTCTATTATGGATAGATCTTTCCAATCTTGTTAAAAATAAGAAGATTGCCTTCTGTAAAACAGAAACCCTAAGATCAAAGATCCAACGGTGGGGAAATATCCCCAAATCAATCAGAGAAAGATCTCTTTAACTGATTTAACAAATCAATTTGCCCTATAAATCAATCAGAGAAAGATCTCTTTAACTGATTTAACAAATCAATCAGAGAAAGATCTCTTTAACTGATTTAACAAATCAATTTGCCCTATAAATCAATCAGAGAAAGATCTCTTTAACTGATTTAACAAATCAATTTTCCCTATAAAAAGGCCCCTAGACTTCAAGTCTAAAAAGACATATAGAGAAATATAGAAAAATCTTCCTAAAAACTTTGAGAAAAACTCAAAGAGAGAAAAGCAAGCTTCTAGCAAAAAAAGAAGATAATTTCTTCAAGGTAAAATAACATGATTTTTGAACACAGAGATGAAACCATCTCATAAAAAGAAGAACTATCTTCTAAAAAGATGATAGATCTACTAAAGACCAAGGTCTTTGATATAAAAGAGATCAAAAGATCTTATTAAAAACAAAAAGAAAAAGTATTCACTTCATTCACAGATCCTTGATCTACAAAAGCAGAGCCCTTTTGTAATTAAGAACTTTTGTTCTTGAATCTTGAGGCTAAGCCTCCTTTAAAAGAACATAAATTTGTTCTCTGATCATAAATTTGATCAAGTGCGCTCTGCGCTATTGAAAAGTGCCTTGCACTCATGAACTGCACTTTTGCGCTCCTTGGAACGGCACTCAGCGTCTAAACATGCCACGTGTCAACCATAGACACTACTTGCGCTTTGCGCTTTTGAGACAGCGCACTGCGCTCATGGACCGGCGTTCAGTGCCAAACGCGCCACGTGTCACTCACTGGTGCGCCATTAAATCAGCGCAAAGCACTCATAAATTAAAAGTGCAATACGCTAATAAACTAGCGCTTAGCGCTAAGCGCGACACGTGTTATCTTCGCGTGCGCTACCCGACAGAAGCGCTATGCGCTCTTTGATTGGCGCAAAGTGCCTGGCGCGCCACGTGGTGCACTGTCAGAATATACATTGTTCTAATGAATGCTATGCATTCAACATAAGACAAAAGATGTCAGAACCCAATACTTAGCATTATTAAAAGGGCTTAGCCCAAATAAAGGCTCAATAGCCAGAACAGAATAAAATGTTGAACATTTTAATTGGACTTAGCCCAATTCTGGCCGTAAGTCCTCAACCTACATTGAACTGAGCCCATCTGCTCACGAATATTCAACAAATCTTAGTTCCAAACTGGGCTATAAATTTTGCAATTAATCTACATCCGGTTCGAGGGTACATCTCTTTACTCCTCTGATATCTGTCGTTGTAATCCTTCAACGTCTTCAGAAAGGTGACGGGTCCCGACAACCACACATTTCTACGGACTGTGGGGTCCTTAAACTCATGGACTACGATGTCCTTAAACCCTATAGACTACGATGTCTCTAAATCGGACTGTGGGGTCCTTAAACTCATGGACTACGATGTCCTTAACCTGGACTGTAAGGTCCCTTTAAACCCACGGACTACGATGTCCTTAACCTGGACCGAAACGTCCTTAAACTAACAATGGACCGAGATGTCCTTAAACTAACATTGGACCGTAATGTCCTTAAACTAATCGAACGCAATGTCTCTAAACTAAACAATAGAGTCCAAATGCTCTCTTGTTAGATCTAAATGATCCCGTTAAGTAGATTTTAGTCTAAAAATTTGACTAACGTATTCTTAACAAACGTTTAAGTTGATTTTAGTCTCAAACGAGACTAACGTATCCTTAAACCAAACCCCCAAACCCAAAGAAAATATGGATTTGGACTAATCCACGTCCTACGGGCGACAACATAAATTAGTCTCCGTATACAATCCACGGGCAACCACAAACAAAACAAAAACCCACGACACGAAGTGACCATCTGGAGAAGGAGAAAGTTGTTACCGTGATGCGGTAGCGTAATTAACTGCAGGGGCTTACGCCTGCAGGGAAGAGCGTCCCCACAATCAAAAAACCCCTCAAACGAAGGGGAATCTGACGAAGTCTGCTACGTCGGCCGCATCCGTTTAAACCTTCGATACACGGTGCCATAAATCAACTTGGCATCTTCGGAGAGGTGGACGGATAGCACCAATTAGCATCTACCCCCAGATTCAGGGAAGACGTAAATCGCCTCTTCCCGGTTTCCGGCGGTAAACAGCAGTCTTGACATCCAGCTGCTCTAAGTGCAAGTTCTCCACCGCCACAATACTAAGAATCATCCGAAGATGTCATCTTTATAATAGGGGAAAATATTTCTTTATAGTCAATACCTTGCTTTTGTGCATAACCCTTGACTACCAAACGAGCCTTGTACCGCTTCACACCATCAACCTCATCTTTAATTCTGTACACCCATTTGTTTAGCAGCGCTTTATGACTCTTGGGTAGCTTTACTAGTTCTCACATACGGTTCTTCTTCAAAGAATCCATCTTCTCGTCCATAACTTGCTCACACTGCTTTCTAGCACCATCGCTTGTTGCTTGTTCAAGGGATTTAGGCTCTCCCGTATCTTTGTACATCATGAAATCGATAACAAGTCTATCAGGCAGCCTCCTATATCGCATAGATCTTCTCAGAACTAGTACATCTAGTTGCTTTACATGGTCGCCATCCTGTTCTTGAACCTGATCCTGCACTATGACCTCCTCCAGATTCTGATCTCCACTTATAGGCACCTGATTACTCTCTTGAGTTCATCTAGCTCGACGAACTCATGTACTGCACCTAGTTTGGCTTGCTTCTCTTCTTTGTACAAGTGTTGCTTATTAAAGACGACGTTCCAGCTTTGTATTACCTTCTTGCTTGCATAATCCCACAGCCGATACCCAAACTCGTCTTCACCATAACCGATAAAAGTACACTTCTTAGACTTTGAGTCAAGTTTACTGCTTTCTGTCTTATCAATCAAAGAATACGAAATGCAACCAAAAACTATAAGGTGCGTATAATTAACCGGTTTACCTGACCAAATTTCTTCCGGAATGCCTCCGTCGAGCGCACTCGCCGGGCTTTTGTTGATCAGATACGCAGCAATATTGACCGTTGCTGCCTATAGGAACTTTGGCATATCTACATCCAAGGTCATGTTTCACACTCGCTATAGAATCATTCTATTCATCCTTTCAGTGATACCATTTTGCTGTGGCGTCCCCGGTACCGTCTTCAACCAACGAATACCCTTATGTGAGTAAAACTCCTCGAATTCCTGTGTGTAGTATTCCCCTCCATTATCGGACCTAAGAAATTTTACCTTAGTTCTCGTTTGGTTCTCCACATTCACAATCCAATATTTGAAGATACCAAACATATCGGATTTCTTCTTCGTCTCATACACCCATATTTTCCGGCTTGCATCGTCGATGAACGTCACGAAATACCGATTACCTTCATAAGACTCCATCAAGGCCGGACCAATACGTCTGTATGCACTATCTCGAGCTTCTTGGTCTTCTTAGCAACGTCTCCAATTTAAAATCTGAGCGAATTTTACTTCTCGCAAACACAACTCTTGCAAAACCCTAACTTCACCTTTTCAGCCCCGAAAGAAGCCCTCTCCCTTGAATTTTTTTAATGTTCTTCTCACTAAGGTGCCCCAATCGCTTGTACCACAACGAAGTCTCCGAATCTACCTTCGAACCTGTCACTAGTGCCACCGAACCTCCACTGCTCCCACTGAAGAAATACAACGAATCGCTCAGCTTGCCCCTTACGACCACCAACGATCTTTTGGTAATTTTCCATTGAGAATTTCCAAATATCGTACTATACCCTTCGTTGTCTAGCTGACTTGTAAAAATTAGGTTTTTCTTCAAATAGGGAATATTTCACGCGTTATTCAGCTTGATTTGACCTCCTTCCGACGGTTGCAAGATGATCGTCTCTTTGCCAAGGATCTTGCACGGCTGATCGTTTCCCACCCTTACATGTCCAAAATCGTCTTGAACATACTCACTGAAGTGATGTCATCCCGAAATGCAATAGAAGGACGTCCCCGAATTTAAGAACCAAATATCTGCATTTGTGCTCTCGTTCGCCGATAGACAAAATCCTTATCTCCCTTGTTTTTGTGTAGACACCACATTCGCTTCCTTTCCATCCGCCTACTCATCTGAGCCTTTCTTTGTAGATTTGCATTCATTTTTCCTGTGACCCTTCTTCCCTCAATTCCAACATGTGCCTTAGATTTTCCTTACGATTTTCCTTGGATTTTAGACTTGCCCTTTTTTCCTTTTCCCTTATCCACCGTCCTACCGCGATTCTCAACTGCAACCGCAGAAGTTTCCGAACTCTAACTAACAGCTTTTTTTCTCATCTCATCTCTTAATATGCTGTTCACAACATCATTAAACGTAAGAGTCCCTAAGATAGAGTTGCTAACCACCATTACGAGATTCTTCCAACTCTCCTATAACGAACAAAGAAATGGTAGGGCTCGAATCTCGTCTTGAAACGTAAACAGACACTAATTGGGTCGTCACATTGTTGAAATAATTTAAATGTTCTATCACCGAACCACTTTCTACCATCTTTATATTGAAAAGGTTCTTCATCAGAAAGATTTTTTTGATATCGAAAGCTTCTTATACAGCTTGGCTAACGTCGTCATTAGTCTCATGGTTGTACTCTCCTTTGAGATATTAAAGACCACCTGCAGAGTCAGCGACAATCTAATTGTCGTCAAGACTTTCCTACCCAAAAGGTTCCACACCCTATCGAACATTTTCTCGGGCTTCTCGCCTATCAATGAAAGATACATGTCCTTTTGATATAGGTAGTTCTCTATCTACATGCGCCACCAACCATAATTATGACCATTGAACTTTTTGATCCTTATCTTATCCTCCACCATCCTTCGCTCTACCGTCGCAGCAAATACAACTTTTCCCTTAAATCCGAACCAATGCATTCAAACCAATGACCTAAGAAAGTGGGAAAGAGGACCCTAGCCGTTACCCACCGTTAATCTAAATCGTAGAATTGAAGAACCCTACGTTTTTTAACCATGCTGTGATACTAGTTGTTAGGAACAAGTTGATCCACAGAACAATACTCGCGACAAAGCAATCACGCAATAATCAACAACCATACAATTAATGAAAGACAAATTAATAAGTGCGAGAATAAATAAAAAATCAAAATGCAAACAAGAGAGGATTTGTTAACGAGATTCACCCACCCACCGTATGACTAGTTCTCTGCAGAGAGGAATCTGCAAACGTCCACTAGAATTCTTGAATAATTATAAGCACGAGCAACCTTAGGAGATTTCTTTCAAATCCCTCCAGATCTCACAAATCCTAACCGTCACCCTCTCAATACAATGATCTCTCTCTACTAATTAATTTTGGCAGCATAGAATACATATGAGAGGTTCCATTTTATAGGCAAGCCCTAATCCTATAAAAAAAAGATAAATCTAAATTTACCAAAATAGATTCGCTGTAGATTTGCCGTCGACAAATGTCTGACCCACACATGGGCAGACATCTGCCTCCAATTTGTATCTCTTCATTTTCCTTGTTCAAACGTCTATCGTGTCCCCAGATGTTTGTTCTAAAGTCTCGGGTTGGGCTTCATTTGCTTCACCAGACGTCTGAGTCATACTTGGTCAGACGTCTGGTCTTCAGTCTCGGGTTGGGACTTGATCTTCTGCAGACGTCTGCCGTGCTGGCCTTCTTACGTCTGCCATTGCTCTATATTTCTGACATGCTATGTCAAGATATCTACCCTTGTCTTTGGCAGAGGTTGCATTCTTCACAATTTCTAACACTCCATTCATTCCATCTTCTTGAGCTTGTCACGTTAATGTCGCTATGCTGCACACTTATTACATGAGGAGTTAAACTGCTTTAATACCAGACTTATCTTAAGGCAAAAGATAATATACTAGACAAAATAAATAGGCCAGCATTAAAATAAAATAAAATGTAAATGTTAACCGTTTTGATATAGAAAAACTATTTGATATCAACAAAATCATCACGGAATAAGATATTGGAGAAAATTAAAATATATTTAGGTGAAGGGAAATTTTTTGCAGTTAAGCAGATTGGCTTGGCGAAATCCCCTTAGGAGGGTAAACTAAACATAAATTCTATGCGAAAATAATACCATGGAAACAAAAACGTGAAGAATCTTTTAAAAGCTTGGAACTAATTTAACATTGTTAATTTGTTTTGTGTTAAAACATAAACATGTATTAGACACACGGATATTTTGGCATGACACTGGACACCGTGTCCGACCTGTTTGGGTCCTAACACTTATATTTAGCTTATGGGTTTCATAAGGTGAGAAAACGTAGTTGTTAAAATTCATTTAAATTTGGGCCTAAGATAAGAAGCCCAGAATTAGCCCAAAGAAGACCAAGAGCCAGGCCTGAGAAGCGGCCAAGAGGAGCTCATGACAACGAGCGGGAGGAACATTTTTGTTTGGCAACTTGGCGCCTCGCGATTGGCTGGAGCCGTGAATGAGGCCACGACAGGTGGGTTCTCGTGGCGAGCGTTGAAGCAGGCATGGGGGCTTAACGGGTCGGGTCTATAGGCTATTTTTGTATCCGAATTTGGTTTAATTCTTCTCCAAGTTTCTATAGACTATATATTGCTAGGATTTGAAATGGTGCCAAATATTATATCTATTTAGAGTGAGGGGTAGCCTTCAAAAGAGAGGGTTTGAGTTTGAAAGAGAAAGCAGAGCCCGATTTGGGTGTATCTCGCTTAATTTTTACTATAATGGAAGTTATTGTCATGAATGCAAGACTAGGTGCGAGTTTGCATCGAACCTGTGCATACATTGTATTCTTGGTTGTTTGGCGTGGTTTTACAGTTTGCTTGTGGTGTGTTGCGACGTCTTCGTTTGTAGGCGATACTGTGAAGTTTTCCGCTGTACCATATCATTTGTTCGTTATCGGTTTATGTGATCCCTTCAAGATTCAGCGCGTTGAGTTAGAGAAGATCGGGATACAACAGTAGTCATGAATCATATTATTCCCTTTATGGGAATGAATTACAACATATTGTAAATCTTTTTCTTGAAAATCTTTTTCTAAAATGAAGCTAAGGGTAAAGCTCTAAAATGATGTAGTGATGGAAATCATGTTTTTGAATGATCTATTTAAGTGACAACATTTTGTTTGGTTTTATTCTTGGATAGAAATTATTATATTTTTCATTTGGTGCTTATATTTGTAAGTTTTACCACATGCACAAAAAAATCATATGATTATATAATGAAAGTTGAATAAAATTTGATGTGCTTTTAATTAAAGTCACATCCGTATGCGTTCTATTGTTGCAGTAGTTACATTTTGTTTGATACAATATGTAATTATATACAGATAAATAAAGAAAACAAAATCTCAGATGCCACACAAAAGTAAATTCTCTCTTATGGCGTCGAAAAAAGTCAACACTTTACCATTGTTTACGATGATCAACATCCACCATCTTCATCTTGATCATGCAATATGAGGATACATCAAGGGAAATTTCACCAAAACCACCATATACTTTAGCATATGTTTCCAAAACCACCATGAAGAAAATTCTCATGCTCCTAACATTACCTTCAGTTAAACCCGTCCCCATCCCACCTGCTGTTAGGTTGGGCATTTTTAAAGCTATTTTATGCCCTCAAGTGACCTTTTTATTTTATGATCCCCAAATTGTCCTTTCTTCCTCTTTTTAGAGTCTTTCTCTCAACTCATGAACATTTTCATTTCTAGGGTTTGATTGTGTTCAAGATCGACGACGAAGATGGCTCAATCATCACGACGAAGGGGCAACAATCCATCGGAGAGCTCAGGAAGTGTGGATCCTGATGGTCAAGTCTTTTGCTATTGCGGTCTTCCTGCCCCAATACTTGTTGCTACGATTGAGAAGAACGCGGGTCAAAGGTTCTACGCTTACTATCATTTTTCTCGAAAATGTAAATTATTTGTGTGGAGAGACCCTTAAACGAGACCTAGGGTTGTGCAATATGTTCAATTACTGCAGAGAGAGAATGAAGCACTTCAAGGAAGAATAGCGCAATTGGAGTAAGATATGAGAATTGGTTGGGTAAAAAATGCAAATGATGTAGTTGGTATTGTTGGCTTAGGAGCTGAACAATGGATGTGGTTTAGGATTGTGAGAATTCAAGCGGTTGGTTTGTGTTTTTTCAATATGCTGGAGCTGTTCAGGAAGTGAAAAAATGCAATACTGTTAGATACAACTTGATCTATGTGAACTTTTTGCTGTAAAATGTGAATGTATGGAATGTTATGATCTAGTAATAAATATGAAACCTTTTTTCCAGTTCTTCGAATTCCAGTTCCTGTTTGTTGATTGATGCACATATCTGGTAATAAATTTTTTTGATTCAGCGTTGCAAAAAATTCTGTCACAACCTTAAAAATTTGAGGACAGATTGGAAAAAAATATGACATAACACTAACTCTAAAAATTATGATGCAACACTAAAAATTTGAGCGTAGAAAAAGTAATTTTTTTTTGCATGTATCACTGAAAATTTAAGTAGAAATTGAAAAAAATTTATAATACATCACTAACACAACAAAATCTGATGCAAGACCAAAAATTTGCGTACAGGAAAATATAAAAATTGTGCAAGTAGCACCGAAAATTTGAGCAGAAATTTTAAAAAATTATGATACAACACTAACACTAAAGATACTGATACAATAATATGTTATTTTGTTGAATATAAGTGCCCTCAATACAATTATTATAATTGTAGGAGGACATATACGGAGAGAACAATCTTATTCAAGATGATAATATGCTATCTGGTTTGTCTTTATCAATTATGTTTATACGTTTTACTCGTTATCACGTATCGCTAATACATAATGATAAAGCCTGCATGATCTTTGCTTGACTACCAGGATTATGATAGGAATCATACTAATGGGGCGTGGGTAGTGCATAAACACATCCTTAAAAGTCCCTAATTGCGGATGTATCAAGACTGGGAATCGATATTTCAGAGTAGACTGTTGTATACGTTTCTTGACCCAGTATGGAGCGATGGGTGATCCTATAGCTATTGGTGTTTGACACCGAAGATTACATACATATGCTCATTAGGTTATAAGTTACACTGGATGGACCCACCGAGAACCGCTGGATGGTATCATTTTTATCGTCAGATAGCAGTTCTCTGGTGACATAAGTACATGGTAGTCTGTAAACTTGAGATCGTCATAGTGTCTTGTGTGGTTCCCACTGTACTTTAATTATTACTCTACCACGGCTTTAAAGAGCCGTGCAAATTGGTTTTAGTTGGGTACAGTCCCGAGCCACATGGAGGCGGTGAGCAAGCGGAAGGGATTCGTCTCTCCCGGTATAGAGAGTTGATGTAGCGCAGTGCACGATTAACTATAACCATAAGTTCCTATCCATGGCAAATGAGATTTACTGATAAGTGTTATCGGTAGTTTCTCGGTTGGTTATGAGCTAGACATCGGCATGACTTATCAGGTTATTGGGGGTCTAATGGATACCACCCTTGTAACAAACCTAAATTTCCTGTACAACTTTCTGTACAAATTTTTCAAAAAATACAGAAATGGGTATTTTTTCCTAAGCACAAAATATAAGTTTGTTTTGTTTTTTAATAGCAAACAAGTGCTTGTAGCTCATTGGTAAGACCTTACACCGCTGAACCAAAGCATCAGAGTTCAAATCACATCCCCCACATTATTTTTAATATTGATTTCTTTTTAAATTTTAGAAGTCCAAGGGTCTACACGTGCACGTCTCGTAAAACCCCCACGTCACATGTAAAACTAAATATCCCAGGGGGTACACCAAACGTCGCTGGACACGTGGAGGCGGCGAATCGGCCTGACTTGGCCGACTCGGGCCGGCAGCGCCGGTCGGACCGAGTCGGATCGCCGAGTGCTCTACATGAAAGTCGTGTTATTTTGGCTTCTCATAACCCCTGTACATTTTAAATTTTCTGCAATTTAACAGAGCCTTTAAAATCCAATTAAAACCCCATTAAACCATATTTTTAATACAATTTCAATTCAACCTTTCACCTACGCTAACCCTAACTTTACCCTATAAATACCACCCCTAAACACACATCCCTCACTCACAATTCTGTCCAAACTCTTAAGAAATTTCTTTAGAATTTTTGTGTACAAGTGGAGTTAGCGAAGGGCAAAACTCCGGCGATCTTCCGACGACGACCCTAGGAGCTTTCGGCGACGAAACGACGCACCGGCGCCTCCTACCGTTTCCTCTCCTTTTTCTCTATAGTACAAACCCGTAAGTTTCTTCTCCCTCTTCACTTTGCTATTCTAAAAATACGTATTTTCAAAACCCGACGGAATCGAAGTTAATCCGATTTCCGATTCGTTTCTTCCTAAAAATTCAACTTTTTCTTAAATACAAACATACCAAACCCTTACATGTTGACTATTAATCATTAAAAAATATGTTGAACAAGTTTCATAGCAAAATATACCATTTTGTAACTTTTACCACTCTTTTTCACCAAAATACCATGTAGTTTACTTTCTACCTTAAAATATCATAAATCTTGCTATATCTTTAATTAGATCACGAGGTAATGACCTACCTCCTCACAACACTCATATGCAACATAGCACAATACCTTTCGGGAATATAGAATACGAGAAAACGAAACCTTATATATAAATACCACTAACTATTAAAACCGTTTTCTACAAGATTATGTATTTTACATAAATCTTTGTAAAGCGCCGCTACAACCCATTTTGGGAAACCCGATCGGAATGGTGCGGATTATCACACATTCTCGGGCTTAGTAGTGCGAGATGCAGACTTCCGCAAAGAGCATTCGGTCTCGAGAGATTTAAAATACAAATATCTTAAGAAAATGAGATTTCTAGAAAATAATAAATTAAAATTATTTTTTATAAATATATAAATATATATATATATATATATATATTCAAACTATCTATTTTGTTATAATATCAATATTCCAATTTTTCTAAGTCAAAAGAATTCCTTTACATGAAAATACCATGAAATTCCATACAAGTCCAACGCTTTACAATTAAATACCCTATATTATGAAATTAGGTTATTTTCACTAGAAATATCACAAATATAAAATCTACAGTTATGACAACTCTAAAAACGATAATTAAATACTTCGGGTGTATTTTGAAAACTATACAAAATTATTTTTACATAAAACCCCTTCAAGTTCTATAAATTACCCTAAGGACCCTAGTAAATATAGGTTTAAGCGGGACTAGTCTCTTGAGCCTTAGGGAGCCGGAGATATGGGTGCTTGCCTATCTAAGATAGACAACTTAATAAACGGTGTTATCAACACGGTAATCGTCATTGAAAAAGACACAAATCCTGCCACCTATGTGCAGCGGTTACTGATAATACCAAAACCTAATTCAGGATTTCAATTTCTTTTCTAATTGTTCTGACTCAGACTGAGTCTCATTATAAATAATTTGACTTGAATATGATTCAAATACAAACTACAATTCGACCTGAATCTGTGAATCCGTATATTCAATTTATCAATCTACACAGCTTGACCGAACCGAACCATGGATATACTTCCATTTACATGATTAACCAGTACATCCATTTCCATTTATACGATATCATGGTTTCGGCAAATCTTCCATTTACAACACAAGTCATCCATCTATATATAATATACAATTCAAACAATACAATAATACAAACAAAATATCGCGGGGTTTATAAAGGGGTAGATTGGTACAGAATATGTTAAAGGTGGCACGAGGTGGTCACTTAAGACGTAATTACATCCATGCCGTTGTTCCGTGGTATTATCGACGGAGCCCTGTACTTCCATTTGCCTTAGTCTCTAGCGTATAGAGACCCCTCTCGTATACACTGGCATCTTTCTGTACCAAGTTACAAACAACAGCGTTAACATTAAATACAACAGTATACAATATAATACAACTTTAAAAACTACACTCTCACTCTTTCTCTCTGTCTATTCTATTTCTCTCTTATCTTTGGGACTTACCGAGCGATTGTTCGCTGACGACATTCCTTCTCTTTCTTCTTTGGAATGTTGTCAGGTGATCTGGACACTCAGGAGATCGAGCCTACCAGCGAGGACTTAGATCAGCTTGCCTACGACCCAGAGCTCTAGCTTCATTGTACACATTTTATTTCAGTACTTTTCATTTCTATTATGCCACTGTTTAGACATTGCTTTCTTTCAGATGTATTTACTTTTCCATGCATTGTACAAAAGAATGTTAATAAATAAAGTTGCTGTTCAGTTATCCACACTGTCTTTGTCTCTTGTGCATTTTTATTTATATTGCTTAGATACGCTTAGCGTATTTACTTCAGAGTAAATATATAGCGGCCTCGTCGCTTCCTCTGCCCGTACACCGGGAAGTGGGGCGTGATAGGTTTTGTTGGTGGCCCATGCAGGTCAGAGCTGTATGAAACTCTACCATGCAGTTCTGTTCTGCATGAACAACCTAAGCAATATAACATAAGAACCAGCAACTAAAACATTCTTTACAATTCATACTTCTTGAATCTCATCATTTTATATACTTTGAATCCGCCCTAACATAAATTTTCTTTCAAGGTTATGCATTCCACAAACAACACCAGCACCAACTTCAACAACACTCCACCCCCTACCAATCACACCTGCCATCCCTGCTCCGCTCAACGAGCAGACAGTTCTGCTTGAGGCGATCTGCAGCCTCCTGGAAGGACAGCAGCAATAGACTGCTCTTTTAATGAACCGTCCCGAGGCAGAAGCACCTGGGGTGAAGCAATTCAGAGCTTTACACCCCAAACAATTCTCAGGAAAGGAGAGCCCACTGGAAGCTGAGGAATGGGCTCAGAGCATCGAAGACGATCTGGTAGTAGCATAAGTGCCAGAAATGGCTTGGGTTCGTGTTGCAAAATTACAGCTCATAGACAATGCACGGGTCTAGTGGAAGGCGGAAGAAAGCCGTCTTGATCAACCCATCGAATAGAAGACTTTCCGCGACATGTTCGACGCAAAGTACTTCCCTGAGACTGCCAGGTTCAACATGGAACAACAGTTTATCCATCTGCAACAAGGTCCAATGTGGACTAAGTCAGTAGATGAATATGACGACGAGTTCACCATGCTCAGTCGGTAAGATACGTCTCAGTATTCGTTTTTCTAAAATCACATACTACACAGCTAACACAAGACCGTAACAGGTTTGCGGTCCATCTCATACTGACTGCTGAGATCAGGGCTAGAAAATTTCAGCAGGGGTTGGACCCGGAAATCCAAGCTGGTTTAGCTACAGGAGATTTCCCAACCCATGATTTGGCTTTGAAGGCTGCCCGAAGATACGAGGCAGTAGTAAAGAGAAAGGGCAGACCTCAAACTGCCGGAGTGAAGTGCCCCGCCACTCAAATGGCAGGAGGAGCCTCTACAAGACCAACCGTTGAATTGAGGAGACCGGAAGTAACAGATAACCAGCCGAGTCCCGACTTTTGCTTCTATTGCAAGAGAGAAGGACACTTGTGGAAGGACTGCAGGCGCGTAAAAAGCTTGTGCCTAGTTTGTGGCGCGTCCAATCACGGAATTGGAAACTGTCCTTATAGACGCAATCCAGCTCATACACCCACCAACTACCCGCAGCGGCCAGCTATCCAGGCTCCTGTATCTCATCTTGCACTTCCAGCTCCACCACCTGCACAGCCTACTCGCCAATTCCAACAGTCAATGAGGGACATGCCTCGAGGGCAGAGAAACATGCCCCAAGGACAGAATGTGCCTCCAACTAGGAGGAATGTACCACGGTGTCAGACTTTCACATGAGCAGCCGTAGAAGCCGAGGCTGTAGGTCAAGGTAACACTAGTAAGTCTCTTTCACATTTTAAAACCCTTGTATCACTTTGTTATTTTTCATACACTGTCAGTACTTCAGTCACCAAACTTTCCTTAAATCTGTTACACTTTCCTTTTACAAATTTCGAGGATGAAATTTTTATAAGGAGGGTAGAATGTAACAACCCTAAATTTCCCGTACAACTTTCTGTACAAATTTTTCAAAAAATACAGAAAGGGGTATTTTTGTCTGAGCACAAGATATAAGTTTATTTTGCTTTTTAATAGCAAGCAAGAGCTTGCAGCTCATTGGTAAGACCTTGCACCGCTGAACCAAAGCACCAGAGTTCAAATCCCATCCCCCACATTATTTTTAATATTGATTTCTTTTTAAATTTTTGAAGTCCAAGGTTCTACACGTGCATAACTCGCAAAAACCCCACGTCATATGTAAAACTAAATATCCCAGGGGGTACACCAAATGTCGCTGGACACGTAGAGGCGGCGAATCGGCCTGACTCGGCCGACTCGGGCCGGTGGCGCTGGCCGGACCGAGTCGGATCACCGAGTCCTCTACATGAAAGTTGTGTCATTTTGGCTTCTCATAACCCCTGTACACTTTAAATTTTCTTCAATTTAACAGAGCCTTTAAAATCCAATTAAAACCCCATTAAACAATATTTTTAATACATTTTCAATTCAACTTTTCACCTACCCTAACCCTAGATTTACCCTATAAATACCACCCTTAAACACCCCCCTCACTCACAATTCTGTCCAAATTCTCAAGAAATTCCTCTAGAAATTTTGTGTACAAGTGGAGTTTGCAAAGGGCAAAACTCCGGCGATCTTCCGACGACGACTCTAGGAGCTTCCGGCGACGAAACGACGCACCGGTGCCTCCTACCATTTCCTCTTCCTCTTCTCTATACTACAAACCCGTAAGTCCCTTCTCCCTCTTCACTTTGCTATTCTAAAAATACGTATTTCCAAAACCCGACGGAATCGGAGTTAATCCGATTTCCGATTCGGTTCTTCCTAAAAATTCAACCTTTATTAAATACAAACATACCAAACCCTTACATGTTGATTATTAATCATTAACAAATATGTTGAACAAGTTTCATAGCAAAATATTTCATTTTGTAACTTTTACTGCTCTTTTTCACTAAAATACCATGTAGTTTACTTTCTACCTTAAAATATCATAAATCTTGCTATACCTTTAATTAGATCACGAGGTAATGACCTACCTCCTCACAACACTCATATGCAACATAGCACAATATCTTTCGGGAATATAGAATACGAGAAAACAAAACCTTATATATAAATACCATAAACTATTAAAACCGTTTTCTACAAGATTATGTATTTTACATAAATCTTTGTAAAGCGCCGCTACAACCCATTTTGGGGAATCCGATCGGGATGGTGCGGATTATCGCACATTCTCGGGCTTAGTAGTGCGAGATGTAGACCTCCGCAAGGAGCATTCGGTCTCGAGAGATTTAAAATACAAATATCTTAAGAAAATGAGATTTCTAGAAAATAATAAATTAAAATTATTTTTTATAAATATGTATATATATATATATATTCAAACTATCTATTTTTGTTATAATATCAATATTCCAATTTTTCTAAGTCAAAAGAATTCCTTTACATGAAAATACCATGAAATTCCATACAAGTCCAACGCTTTACAATTAAATACCCTATATTATGAAATTAGGTTATTTTCACTAGAAATATCACAAATATATAATCTACAGTTATGAAAACTCTAAAAACGATAATTAAATACTTCGGGTGTATTTTGAAAACTATACAAAATTATTTTTACATAAAACCCCCTCAAGTTCTATAAATTACCCTAAGAACCCTAGTAAATATAGGTTTAAGCGGAACCAGTCTCTTGAGCCTCAGGGAGCCGGAGATATGGGTGCTTGCCTATCTAAGGTAGACAACTTAACAAACGGTGTTATCAACACGGTAATCGTCTTTGAAAAAGATACAAATCCTGCCCCCCATGTGCAGCGGTTACCGATAACACCAAAACCTAATTCAGGACTTCAATTTCTTTTCTAATTGTTCTGATTCAGACTGATTCTCATTATAAATAATCTGACTTGAATATGATTCAAGTACAAACTACAATTCAACCTGAATCCGTGAATCCATATATTCAATTTATCAATCTACACAACTTGACCGAACCGAACCATGGATATACTTCCATTTACATGATTAACCAGTACATCCATTTCCATTTATACGATATCATGGTTTCGGCAAGTCTTCCATTTACAACACAAGTCATTCATCTATATACAATATACAATTCAAACAATATAACAATACAAACAAGACATCACGGGGTTTATAAAGGGGTAGACTAGTACAAAATATGTTAAACGTGGCACGAGCTGGTCACTTAAGACGTAATTATATCCATGCTGTTGTTCCGTGGTATTATCTACGGAGCCTTGTACTTCCATTTGCCTTAGTCTCTAGCATATAGAGACTCCTCTCGTATACACTGGCATCCTTCTGTACCAACCTACAAACAGCAGCGTTAACATTAAATACAACAGTATACAATATAATACAACTTTAAAAACTACACTCTCACTCTTTCTCTCTGTCTATTCTATTTCTCCCTTATCTTTGGGACTTACCGAGCGATTGTTCGCTGACGACATTCCTTCTCTTTCTTTTTTGGAATGTTGTCAGGTGATCTGGACACTCAGGAGATCGAGCCTACCAGCGAGGACTTGGATCAGCTTGCCTACGACCCAGAGCTCTAGCTTCATTATACACATTTTATTTCAAGACTTTTCATTTCTGTTATGCCACTGTTTAGGCATTGCTTTCTTTTAGATGTATTTACTTTTCCATGCATTATACAAAAGAATGTTAATAAATAAAGTTGTTGTTCAGTTATACACACTGTCTTTGTCTCTTATGCATTTTTATTTATATTTCTTAGATACGCTTAGCGTATTTACTTCAGAGTAAATATGTAGCGGCCTCGTCACGTCCTCTGCCCGTACACCGGGAAGCGGGGCGTGACAGCCCTCCAAGCCCGGTATAAGACACTTTTTGATGAAGAGACCAGACGGTATGGTGACTGTCACTGATAGGCTCTGCAGGGTACGGACATGTTTGCTTGTCAACCGTCTTTTCGTTCAATATCTGGGTAGCTGTTACGTGCAGCTAGTACCACTGATGTGCTTGTGGGTTAACTCGGTGGGGGATTGATCTGAAAGTGACCTACTACCGGTGTATTGTTGTCACGACCCGAAATGGCACGTGACTGACACTTGAATCATATGAAGTATATAGGACCCCATCTAATTCAAGTAAGCCAAAAGCCCAGAAAATCTAAACCATTTTAAAGAGAAGCGAAGGCAAACTTGTTTTAAAGCAAGTGGTTTTAATAAGATAAGTGGCATAAAATATTTAAAAGCAACATTATATTTTCCCGAAAATTTCGGCAGAGTCACCTTTGTAAATACTGGCCCCAAACGGGTACAAACATGAATAATATACATAAAGGCATCCCCAAGTAGGAGCTAGCTCTTCGCCAATTGGCGGTCACAACTACGCAAGCAATATAGTATACAACGTCGAAGGGCGGTGATCAAAACTCAAAGGAAACCAATATTATCAAGAAAACCATAATAATACAGCGCGCGATTCTAAGGTCGAAAGAATATACATACTGGTTTTCTAAGTCTATCAAATATACAAGTCTGGTTGATGGAGTTTCTAAATACAACTGAATATAAATAAAGTATAATAGTGGTCACGATGTGAGTGAACCCACCTACCATAGCAATCACCCGAAAAGGAGCAGTGTGCCAGCAAAGCCGCAACGAAACCTGTACGGCAAAACCTGCAAGAAACTGTGGCACAACGGGGATGAGCTGCTAACTCGTGAGTAGAAAACATCACCGAGCAGAAATCGTATGTATGACTCAATCCTAGGTCATACGATCATAATATCCTCAAATAATAATATGGCCTGAAGCATAATAAAATGGCAAGGGTAAACATCTATTCATAAGTGTAATCCCACGTGCTCGTGTCAGTGCCTCAGGTAGCAATATATCATAAATATGATGTATGAATGCATGAAAACAGAATGCATCTAAATGTAAATTGTTTTCTTATCTCAGTGAGATTTCTATATAAAATTGAGTATCATCAATGAAATCATGCAGAAAATCAGTGTCAATCATCGACACAAAATATAAATCTCAAATCTCGATATCTCAGGCTCCGGCTATCCGGACCGACCTATATCATCAAATCTCAATATCTAGGGCTTCGGCTATCCGGACTGTCCCAAATCCTCAAATAAAAGACCACGCTGGTATTCTCCGGATATCCGGTGCGTCACAATGAAATCACCGGTCAGTAGTGCTCCCCTGTCTCAGGCTCAACGCCATCATCTGCGACCTTCTCGTCCTGGGGTACCGTACCGGGTCCACCATGCACCCGCAGACGGTTCCTTATCCTTCTCGAATCGGGTGTATGATATCGCTCAAGAGCCGAGAAAACTTATGGTGGACATATCTCAAATCATATCAGGAGAAAACCGCACTTTTGTATCTTTAAAAATGATAATACGTTTTATAAATCCTTGCGGTTTCTTCAAATCCAGAAATCTCATGGAAATCCGAAATAACAATCTCTAGTGTAAATAACAGTGAATACTGGGCTCCGGCAATCTGAACTGGCCCATAATATTGCATGACAAATGAATATAAAATGCATGGGTATCTAAATAAAGAATGCAATATCTAAACCAGCACATGAAAGCAATAACATATAGGAACTATCAGCTAGCAAGCCATGTCAATGAAATAATATTCTCTAAAGTGTACGTGACATAGAAATTACCGATGAAGGTGTGTGTAAGCCGACAAGCAAGTGTACGTGGAGCATACGCATCATCGGTAATGGTGCTGGTATCCTAACAACAGGTTTCATCATTTCTCACGAAAATACATATAGGCAAGCAATGCAATGCGAACAGCAGAATAAATGGAAAATGAATAGTAAATGCAGCAATAATCAAATATACATTGCTATATACGAGTCATACAATTTCTGGTATATAAAATCGTACGAATCGTGGTGTTTAGAAAATAGGGCTACGGTGTTTTATGAAAAGGTACATCCTTTGAAATATCCATAGTATCCCTTGTCCTGTCTTTAAAATACTCACGATTCGTTAGTTTTGGAAATAAGTATGACTCAAGCTCAGTTTAATATCTATTAAGTAACTACAGGACTAAACTAACAGACTAGTCGAAAGGTGAGGAAATCCACCTAAGTCTGAGTCGATATCTATATCTAGTAGTCGGTGATCCTGCCTCAATAGTATCACGCATGATACAATATATAATTTCTCGAGTCAAGAGTGTGGATCTATCATCATATTTATATCTCGTACGGTAAATCCATCGTACGGCATCCCAAATCAGGGTACGGGTCAAATATCACATTTATCTCATTACTCTTCTGGTATCCTTATCATCATATATCATGAATTGGGGTACTGATCTAAGTCTAGTACATATTGATACCATCAATATATATATATATATATATATATATATATATATATATATGCGTGTGTGTGAAAACACATCGCCTAAGGACCTGCTATAATATCATATTGTGTCTCATCACACGACCCAAATCACATCACCGATCTCATGGTATCGTGCCCAATCACATCGACTCATCTCCAAATATCATATACTATACTCATCATCCAGGTATATATACATACTCACATACATATATGTAGGGTTACTAGGCACACTAACAAGGCTCTACAAGGTATCGACCATGCCAAAATTAAATTTTTATGTGCCGAATAACACTAAGCAAGATCGTATACTAGAGTTTGGGCGAAACTTAAAGCAAGTAAACAACTTTACTCTAAAGAGATGCGAAATACAACCTTTGTAGATCGCTCCTCCACTTCTTTAGCTCCTTGATGAAGTCCCTTCGCTGCGATCGTGGTTCTCCTGGACCCTTGCATGGCTTCACGAGGTGAAGATGCAACCTTGCTTGAAGTCTCCGAGGCCGAAGATGATCTACGTCGATGGAATTCCGACTCAAGCTCCTACTTCACCAACTAGAGAATTAGTGAAGTAAACACCCAAAACTAAAGTGCTAGTCTAGTAGAGGATGAAGAAATAGGAAGTGGGTTCTCTTTGGAATTTTATATCTCACAATCTTTTGCTCTCTTTTCAAAACCCTAGTTTGCTTTCTCTTTTGTTTAATGAAGAAGATGAACAAAAGAAAGAGGAAAGGATAATGATCAAGTGAGAAGTCTAACCATGGTGAGTGAGTATCATATACTAACCCTTGTAGAGACTTAACCCTAGGCTAATCTTTATGGTTGGGTTAAGAAATATCCATAGTAAAAACAAAACCAAGTTGAATTAGTCAATGCATCTACAAGCTTCCACAAGCTTCATGCATTTTCTAATCCTCCACTTGATTTTGTAATTACTTTAGATATTAAAAACCCTAAATAAAAATTAGCATTGTGTAAGTCTCATACACCCATGTATAGTGTATCATCAACCATGATACAAAAATACAACACATTTTCATATATATCATATATAGTAAAAATGTGTACATGTGAGAAAAAACCCTAAGTGAACATGTGTTAGTAAATGTAAACTAGTATATCTAATATACAATTATACACTGAATTATTAAATCAACACTTGACTTAATAATCCGGTCACATCTCATATAACCGGCTAACATCCATTGTATCGACTTATCGAATCAACACTTGATTCGATAACCTGGCCATATCATATATAACCGACCGATACATATAGTCGCGAGAATAGAATACGGTATCACATACACGCATTTATTCTCGGTCTCGCACATATCACATACGTGCTCCTATTTTGTTTTGCCTGAGCCAGTAAAACCTCTGTGTAGGACTCTAAAGACTCGTCAATACGCCGGCAGTAGGTGATGATCACATCACGCACCCACAAGCCTTCAGCGGTACTAGCTGGACGTAACGGCTACCCGGGTATTGAGCGATCAGAAGATCAGCAAGCAAGCCCGCTACAACTCCTGTAAAATCCAGCCGGCAACACTTCCCGTACAGTCCGGTCTCCTCGTCTGATATGTCGCATATCAAGTCTAGGGGTGGTAAACGTCAGACCCCAATAACCGATAAGTCGTGCCGATGTGAGGCTCATAACGGGTCAAGAAACTACTGGTAACACTTACCAGTAAATCTCTAATCAGCCCTGGCCAGGGACTTCCCTGTTACGGTCAATCGAGCACTGCGCAACATCAACCCCTAATACCGGGAGAGACGAAACCCCTCCTATCGCTCATTGCCTCCATGTGACTCGGGACTGTACCCAAAAACCACCGTTTTGCACGCCCTCATGGACGTGGTAAGGTGGAAATCAAAGCACAGTGGGAATCACACAAGACTCTATGACGATCTCGGGTCTACAGACTAACCTGCACAAGTGTCACCAGAGAACTGCCATCTGACGTAAGGTATAATACCATCTGGGAGTTCTCGGCGAGTCCGGCCAGTGTACCCAGTCTCCACTGAGCACCCGCATACCATCTCTGAAGTCAAACACCAATGGATATGGGATCATCCATCGCCCATCTCATGGGTCGAGAAGCGTATACGCTAGTCTACTCTGGTATATCGATGCCCTGTCTCGATACACCCTCGACTAGGGACCTTGAAGGATGTACTTATGGACTACCATGTCCCCACTAGTATGTTCCGCATCATAGTCCAGGTAGTCAAGTACACATCCTAAGGGCTTTATCAACATGTAGCCATCAGACAGTATAAAGAGACAAGTATACATGTTAAGATAAAGAGCAACCAGATAGCATACTATCACATCGAGCAAGAAATTCCTCTCTATATATGTCCAAGCATCCAATATAATATACATCATCTGTACAATACTGGCCTCTAGGGCATACATACAACTAACAATCTCCCACTTGCACTAGGGCCAGCTGCTGTAGTATCGCATACCGAGCATCCCGAAGAGTCTCTCAAACTGTATCTGGGGAATGGCCGTCGTGAGTGGATCCGCTGTGTTGTTCTTCGTGTCAACCCTCCTGACCTCGATCTCCCGGCGATCAACTATCTCCCGGATCAGGTGATACCGCCTCAGAATATGCCTGGATCGCTGATGGGACCTGGGTTCCTTGGCCAAAGCCACCGCTCCATTGTTATCGCAATACAAAGGTATTGGATGCTCAATGGATGGAACCACTCCAAGTTCAGTAATGAACTTCTTGATCCAGACAGCCTCTTTGGCAGCATCGTTGGCAGCGATGTATTCAGCCTCCATCGTCGAGTCTGCCACGGTTTCCTGCTTGGAACTCTTCCAGCTAACCGCCCCTCCGTAAAGGGTAAAGACAAATCCCGACTGCGACTTAGAGTCGTCCTTATCACTCTGGAAGCTCGAATCGGTAAAGGACTCCACTTGGAGTTCTCCGTTACCATACACCAAGAGCATCTCTTTAGTCCTTCGTAAGTACTTGAGAATGCTCTTCACAGCTGTCCAGTGACTTTCTCCAGAATCAGCTTGATACCTACTCACTACACTTAGTGAGTATGCTATATCGGGTCTGGTACATAGCATCGCATACATGATAGAGCCTACTGTCGAAGCATAGGGTATCCCTTGCATGCGAGCTCTCTCCAAATCAGTCTTGGGAGACATCTCTTTGGAGAGAGTGAGCCCTGAGATCGTGGGTAAAAACCCACGTTTGGACTCTTCCATACTAAACCTCTTTAGTATGGTGTCAATGTACCTGAACTGGGACAATCCTAATATCCTTTTAGATCTATCTCTATAGATCCTGATTCCCAATATGCAGAAGGCATCACCTAGATCTTTCATTGAGAATCTTTGTGATAAGAAGAGCTTGACTGATTGCAGTATAGGAATGTCATTTCCTATCAGGAGTATGTCGTCCACGTACAATACGAGGAAGACAACCTTACTCCCTGCTACCTTCTTGTAGATACAAGGTTCATCTACATTTTTGACGAAATCAAACTCTTTGATAACGACGTCAAAGCAGATGTTCCAACTCCGCGATACTTGCTTTAATCCATAAATGGATTTAAGCAGCTTGCACACCTTCCCGCTGCTCCCACTATCTACGAAGCCCTCTGGCTGAGTCATGTACACGCACTCTTCTAAATCACCGTTTAGAAAGGCGGTCTTAACATCCATTTGCCAGATTTCGTAGTCATGATATGCAGCGATGGCAAGCATGATCCGGATGGATTTAAGCATAGCCACTGGAGAAAAGATTTCATCATAGTCCACACCTGGTCTTTGACGAAAACCCTTTGCAACAAGTCTAGCTTTGAAAGTCTCCACTTTCCCATCTACACCAAGTTTTTTCTTGAAGATCCACTTGCTCCCAATGGGTTTTACCTATTCAGGAGCATCTTCCAAAGTCCATACTTTGTTTGTGTACATGGATTCCATCTCGGACCGCATTGCATCCAGCCATTTCACTGAGTCTCCACTCGTGATGGCCTGCTCGAAGCTAGTTGGGTCATCATCAACCATGATGCAATCCTCGCTTCCACCATCAATGAGAAAACCGTAGTATCTCTCAGGTGGACGAGAAACCCTACTAGATCGGCGGAGAGGCTGGGGTTCGTCGGGTACTACTGAATCCTCTGGTTCTACCAAGTTTTCTGTTATAGTTTGTGTCGCTGGAACCTCTTCCAGTTCTACCTCAATGCCACTAATCTGTTTCAAAAGAAAACCTTTTTCTAAGAAAGTGGCATGTCGAGAAACAAACACCTTTTATTCCTCGGGGTGGTAGAAGATATACCCCTGTGAATTTTTGGGATATCCTATAAACTTACATAAGACAGATCTTGCCTCGAGTTTGTCCGGATTTTGTCTTTTGACATAGGCCGGACAACCCCATATCTTAATGTAATTAAGATGTGGTCTCTTCCCTTTTCATATCTCATATGGAGTGGTAGGCACAGATTTGGTAAGAACTCTATTCAATAGGTCTATGGCTGTCTCAAGCGCATATCCCTAGAAGGAAATAGGTACCTCAGCTGTACTCATCATTGAGCGCACCATATCTAATAGGGTGCGGTTCCT
Organism: Agapanthus africanus; assembly: GCA_030015575.1. Lineage (NCBI taxonomy): Eukaryota > Viridiplantae > Streptophyta > Magnoliopsida > Asparagales > Amaryllidaceae > Agapanthus > Agapanthus africanus. The sequence goes on from JASDDO010000019.1 coordinate 832,514,817, forward strand.
CCGTTCCGATACACCGTTGTGCTGTGGTGTATATGGAGGAGTTAGCTGAGAGAGAATCCCATTCTCTTTTAGGAAGTTCAGGAATTCATTGCTCAAGTATTCACCTCCTCGATCAGATCGAAGGATTTTAATACTTTTCCCGGTTTGGTTCTCGACTTCTTGTTTATATTCTTTAAATTTCTCAAAAGCTTCTGATTTGTATTTCATCAGGAACACATATCCGAATCTAGAGAGATCGTCAGTGAATGTAATGAAGTACGAAGAACCATCCCTGGCATGTGTAGACATGGGACCGCATACATCACTATGTATCAGTCCCAAGAGTTCGGTAACTCTTTCTCCGTGTCCCGTAAACGGAGTTTTGGTCATCTTGCCTTTGAGACATGACTGGCAAGTGTCATAAGATGAAAATTCGAACGGTTTCAAGTATCCATCCTTATGCAACTTAGCTAGCCGTGTCACATTTATATGACCGAGTCTACAATGCCACAAGAAGGATTCGTTCAGTTCTGAACTCTTCCTCTTGTGTGTGTTTGTTATGCTCAGAACTGTTGATTGATTTAGAACATAAATGCCATTGCACAACGTGCCTGATCCAACCAACTTTTGGTTAAGGAAAATGTTCATAACATTATCCTGTAATACAAAATTATATCCCTCTTTACTTAGTAAAGAAACCGATATAATGTTGCATATCAGGTTCGGCATGTAATAGCATTCGTTCAGAACCAATGTATTACCAGTCGGCAATACAAGATGATATTCCCCGACGGTTTTAGCTGCAACAATTGCACCATTTCCAACCCTTATGTCTTTATCACCTTCTCCAAGTTCTCTACCTTTTCTAAGCCCATGTAACTGATTACATATATGGGATCCTGACCTGGTATCTAATACCCAGGACGTAGAGCAAATGGAGAAACAGTTCTCCGTAACGAACACACCCGAAGAAAATGCATCAACATGTACTTTCTTCACATGGGTGGCATGGGAATCCTGGTATTCCCCTATATCCTGTTCAGTCCTATAACTCTTATAAGAAAGAACGGAACCAACGTTCCCCAGCACAGTATAACATGCGGGTTCGGTCAATACATCCATATTATTATCTTGATTAAGGCATGAAATGGTCGCTACCTGGAGAGAGAGAGAAGAAAACACTTTAGCGTATGCTCTTGCAAGATCAGATTGGTTATTATTTTATCTAATCAGGATAGCTCCCACTGTTTTTATCAAATCTTCCTTCAAACCCTAAAAGGAAAGACTAGCCGGGATTAATTACACCCTACAACTTCGCCAATCTTTCAGCCAGGCCAGTGTCGGTACTTTGAGGGAGGTTCCCCGTGCTTTCGCACGAACTTAATTAAAGTAAATCTCGTTTTCCTAGAGGCGTAACCCCGTTGACACCTTTCTAGATACCTACTTGATCGGCTAATTGTCCTGTGTAAAACTCTCCCAGGAGTAACAATTACTTGCAGTGGGTATCGGGATCCAACTATCTCATAGAAGGTATGCAATCTCATTGCAAATCTCAACACTTGAAATTCCCGATAATATTTTGCCCCCAGCGTGCTATGACCTTGACGCATGCCAAACAACCCATAGTCCGCTAGTCAAGTTCAACCCGTACAATTCGTGATTGAATTAAACCCACCCGTACGACCCTTGACGCATGCCAAACAACGCCGTACGAATACCCTAATCCAATCGCATCTCATGCTACAGATAAGTAATAATCAGCTACCGTACACTACACCTTGAAGCATGCCAAACTACCGCAGCACGAATACTAAATATTACTTATCTGAATTGACGGAGGGCTACGCAGGTTTTTCAGAAAACCATGAGCGTAAAGAACTTGATATCGTCGTAGAATCGAGTGAATTTTGAAATGGAGTGATTTTAAGGCTTTCATTAGTTTTGCTAAAGAGGTCACTCCCGGTGAAGGGATCTCGGCTCTTTCCTCATCGAATAAGGTGCATGACATATCATATATATCACTATGCAAAGCAAAACTCAAAAAGCAGTCAAAAGTCAAACCGAATGTTGTAGTATCTGCCAGTTTTGCTAAAGAGGTCACTCCCGGTGAAGGGATCTCGGCTCTTTCCTCATCGAATAAGGTGCAGGGTATATCATATATACCGCTATGCAAAGCAAAACTGTAGCTACCCTTTTTGAAAAAATTGATTCTACAACATCTTTTAGATTTCTTTTCTTTCATTAATCATATTAATAAAGTCCCATCATTTAAGTCACCTAAACATCACAGATAATTACGACGTACACTTATGCCATCCGCATTCGCCTCGGTGTCCCCTCGTGCACCGTTAGGTTAGGTAACTAACGGCAGAGCAGGGCAGGGCTAGCGCGGGTGTAAAACATAAGTAACGTCTATATAATATATCATATATACTATATATAGTATCTATCACAGCACATCACATGATCACATCACAGATATCACAGCAGAAAAAACATATGAAATATTGGATATACTAGGACGTCCGTATTTTATTTTGAGCCTCTATAAAACATGGATTCCACGGTCGCGATGAATAGCCAAACCCATACCCCTAGACCCCTACGAGAGCGGCAAGCAACCCTACCAATTCTAGAGTTAGGAGACCCGGACTCGACTCCTCGAGTTGGTCTCCCACTGGACCCTAAAACCCAGTTACTTGTGCTCCCCTCCTTGGGTCTATCCTAATGCGGAAAAGTAAATATACAAATGGTGACATCAACCTCGACCCGGAAGTGCCCCAATAAAAGAATATTACATACATTTAAATTTTACATGAATGAAAATAAAAACTCTAATCTCACATAAAACCCCCCGGCTATTCAGAACGCGACGATCCAATATAACATATCCAGCAACACAGAACATCACATGTCATCAACGTAAGTAAATATGCGCATCCCAATTGTCGTTGACATATAGCAACAAAACCGGCGATATCACATATTACACTTACGGTCGCAGAAAAGAAAGTGTAAAACTACAACATTTGGAATCCACAATCTCTTTAGACATCGTAAATCCGAAATATCACATATTTCGCATTTCATGCCTAACTGTATGAATTCCACATATTGTATCACATTCCAGACAAATAGACAGTATTAAACTTTCCGATCGAATAATCAAATACCCAAGATTTCCTAAATAGCTTAACACTTGAGCGGAGTTCAAAAATTCCAGAATGCGTCACAGTAGCAACGGTCCAGCCGTAGAAAGGTCAAGCCAACGCCTCACATGTGGCACGCCGTACTGCTCCAAACCCTAAGGTTCAAAGGGCAGTTCAAGACGGTCACATAATCAAGTTAAGGTTTGTTATCTTCTAGAGGGTCCATCGCGTCACATGCATGTATTTCCGAAAGATTTAAACCCGAGAAAAATTCAACACTTGAATGTTTTTCGTGCCGGGAAAGATTGAGTTAAGGATATCCGTTCGAACATTTTAATACTTTCTAAATTATCCGGAAAAACAATAACGGATTTACAATTCCCGATCGAATCGACGATTACAAAATAAACCCCAGATTACTCAACACTTGAGTTAATATAAAAATACCCAGAAAATACAAATAACAGAAATAGAAATAACAGTGCAAAAATGAGCACATAAGTCCACTGTACTGCAGCGGTTCTGCGGCCCAAGCGCGGTACGGTCGCGGTTCCGCGGCGGTTTGGACGTATTATGTGTTCGTTTTTCACCACATTTCTTAGAAAACCCTGCTGAATTTTTTAGGTATTTTTAATTCTGAAAAAACCCAGTTTTTAAAATTTGACCAGAGAGGGGGTTATTTCATCGATTCCGGGTTCGATCGGGCTTTTAACTTCGTTAACACATCGCCTAATGCTCTAGCTAGGCTCTGATACCACTGTAGGGTTACTAGGCACACTAACAAGGCTCTACAAGGTATCGACCATGCCAAAATTAAATTTTTATGTGCCGAATAACACTAAGCAAGATCGTATACTAGAGTTTAGGCGAAACTTAAAGCAAGTAAACAACTTTACTCTAAAGAGATGCGAAATACAACCTTTGTAGATCGCTCCTCCACTTCTTTAGCTCCTTGATGAAGTCCCTTCGCTGCGATCGTGGTTCTCCTGGACCCTTGCATGGCTTCACGAGGTGAATGATGCGACCTTGCTTGAAGTCTCCGAGGCCGAAGATGATCTACGTCGAGGGAATTCCGACTCAAGCTCCTACTTCACCAACTAGAGAATTAGTGAAGTAAACACCCAAAACTAAAGTGCTAGTCTAGTAGAGGATGAAGAAATAGGAAGTGGGTTCTCTTTGGAATTTTATATCTCACAATCTTTTGCTCTCTTTTCAAAACCCTAGTTTGCTTTCTCTTTTGTTCAATGAAGAAGATGAACAAAAGAAAGAGGAAAGGATAATGATCAAGTGAGAAGTCTAACCATGGTGAGTGAGTATCATATACTAACCCTTGTAGAGACTTAACCCAAGGCTAATCTTTATGGTTGGGTTAAGAAATATCCATAGTAAAAACAAAACCAAGTTGAATTAGTCAATGCATCTACAAGCTTCCACAAGCTTCATGCATTTTCTAATCCTCCACTTGATTTTGTAATTACTTTAGATATTAAAAACCCTAAATAAAAATTAGCATAGTGTAAGTCTCATACACCCATGTATAGTGTATCATCAACCATGATACAAAAATACAACACATTTTCATATATATCATATATAGTAAAAATGTGTACATGTGAGAAAAAACCCTAAGTGAATATATGTTAGTAAATGTAAACTAGTATATCTAATATACAATTATACACTTAATTATTAAATCAATACTTGATTTAATAATCCGGTCACATCTTATATAACCGGCTAACATCCATTGTATCGACTTATCGAATCAACACTTGATTCGATAACCCGGCAATATCATATATAACCGACCGATACATATAGTCACGAGAATAGAATACGGTATCACATACACGCATTTATTCTCGGTCTCGCACATATCACATACATGCTCCTATTTCGTTTTGCCTGAGCCAGTAAAACCTCTGTGTAGGACTCTAAAGACTCGTCAATACGCCGGCAGTAGGTGATGATCACATCACGCACCCACAAGCCGTCAGCGGTACTAGATGGATATAACGGCTACCCGGGTATTGAGCGATCAGAAGATCAGCAAGCAAGCCCGCTCCAACTCCTGTAAAAGCCAGCCGGCAACACTTCCCGTACAGGCCGGTCTCCTCGTCTGATATGTCGCATATCAAGTCTAGGGGTGGTAAACGTCAGACCCCAATAACCAATAAGTCGTGCCGATGTGAGGCTCATAACGAGTCGAGAAACTACTGGTAACACTTACCAGTAAATCTCTAATCAGCCCTGGCCAGGGACTTCCCTGTTACGGCCAATCGAGCTCTGCGCAACATCAACCCTCAATACCGGGAGAGACGAAACCCCTCCTATCGCTCATTGCCTCCATGTGACTCGGGACTGTACCCAAAAACTACCGTTTTGCACGCCCTCATGGACGTGGTAAGGTAGAAATCAAAGCACAGTGGGAATCACACAAGACTCTATGACGATCTCGGGTCTACAGACTAACCTGCACAAGTGTCACCAGAGAACTGCCATCTGACGTAAGGTATAATACCATCTGGGAGTTCTCGGCGAGTCTGTCCAGTGTACCCAGTCTCCACTGAGCACCCGCATACCATCTATGAAGTCAAACACCAATGGATATGGGATCATCCATCGCCCATCTCATGGGTCGAGAAGCGTATACGCTAGTCTATTCTGGTATATCGATGCCCTATCTCGATACACCCTCGACTAGGGACCTTGAAGGATGTACTTATGGACTACCATGTCCCCACTAGTATGATCCGCATCATAGTCCAGGTAGTCAAGTACACATCCTAAGGGCTTTATCAACATGTAGCCATCAGACAGTATAAAGAGACAAGTATACATGTTAAGATAAAGAGCAACCAGATAGCATACTATCATATCGAGCAAGAAAGTCCTCTCTATATATGTCCAAGCATCCAATATAATATACATCATCTGTACAATACTGGCCTCTAGGGCATACATACAACTAACAATATATGTATATGTATGTATGTATATATATATATATGTATATATATATATATATATATATATGTATGTATATGTATATACATATCCCCATATACGCACAAGAAAATAACACGTAAGCGTGTGTGTGCGTGTATGCAAATCACTACTTTAGGGTTCGCGACTAAGAAACTAACCGACGACACTATTTTACGAATACGCTAACACTAACCCAAAGTCATCTAAAGCCTGTCTTACTACGTATATGCATCTCAATAAATACACAAGTGTGTGTGTGTGTGTGTTTATATATATATATATATATATATATATATATATATATAACATAACGCATTCGCGTTCTATACTACAAAACTGCGGGGGTGATATACACCATCCACCCGACTTCCCTTGTAGATATATATCTGCTCACCTGGACGCCTCGCTAAAATGCTCCGATTTCAGCTCTGTCCTTTCCGCGCCACAGCCGATGCCTCTGCACCCGATCCTAGAAACGTACACAAGGAAATAAGGGTGTAAATATATATATTCACGAACACAAACAAATACAAGTCCAACACGCATACTAACTAAACGCGCGCACACTTGATGCGCGAAACGCGCCGCGACAACGTCACAAACTACAACTTGGGTCGCTATACATGGCAACAGCAAACCAAAAACCCAATCGCGCTAATCGCGCATTCACAACACATCATATATTATATGAAATAGGTTATATATCAACAAACCTTCAATTTAGATCAAATCGATTTTATTCCGAAAACCTAGTAAGCATCAATTACCCGTTTTACTTCAAAACTTAATGTTTTAACAATTCTAGTGACCAAGATGATAACTTAATATCTTAATTATGCCATACAAACCATTACTTAAATTTTACATCACCAATTTAATTAAATCCTAAAAATATAGTTTGCAAAATTTCCTAATTTTAACAATTTTAAAGTAACACTTTACAAATTAACAACTAAACTAGATTTTACATATTTTAAAATGTTAAACCACTCATGGAAACCTTAATGATGTGCTAAAAACCCTAACTTAAATTCAACACCTTCTCTTGAATTTCCAAATCTTGAAATTAAAACCATAATAATACCTAATTAGGCTAGATTAAGATAATTTAGCAACAATTTAAACATGGGTTAGGATTATACCTCAAAGATCATGAGATCCCACATGCAACTTGTCTCCAAAATGCTATCTTTTCACCAAGATCCATACTATAGTAGCCAAGGAATAATGGGTAAGGCTTAGATTTGGAGTTTGTGAGGTTTAATTTGGATTTTTGATGAATTTTCTTGAGATATTTGAAGTTGAAGTGAGGTGGGGAAAATTTGGGGCAGCACTATGGGGGGAAGGAGGCGCTCGGCCAAAATTGGGTGAGGATGAGTGAGGAGAAAGAGTGAGAATGGGGATTGTGGTAAAGTCAAATAAAACCCATACTTCTTTAATTATAGTTTTCTTTGTTCATTCTTTTTTTTTTTCCATCTAAAACTTTACAAGTGTGGAAGTTTGGGGAGGGACAACCTCATGGCTCGGCCAGCCCAGATGTGGGATTGGGGTGTGTGTGTGTATTTGTGTAGAAATATCTTCCAAACTCATTTAATGCTTCAACCATCAATCTTTTCCAATTTGTTTTATTTTTCAATTAATTTTTTCCCCTAGAGTTCTCTAGAACAATGGAGACCATTTGAGAAAAAGAGAACATACCATAAACTTGTTATGATGTTGTCATTGTTCACTAAAGAATGATTAACCCATTCCAATTTGTAAATATCACTAATTAAATGTATTAGTGAAGGCTTAAAATAATATTTAAAATAATTAATTACGGAAAATATTTTTGTAAAGTAGAAATTTACAAGCGACCAATTAAATACCAATTACTAGCAATTTCATAGCTAGAGTAGGTATATTTAAGTTTATGTGGAAAAATAATTATATCTGGGGTTTTTACGGAAAACACCAGTTATTTTACCGATTGTCCGAAATTTCACCTAAATGATTTTTAAAACGTTACAATTGTCGAGTCTTTAGAGTCCCACACACAGAGTTTCCTGGCTAAGGCGAAACGATATAATGTGCGTATGGCGATACGTACGGGAGTTCGATTAAATACGTGTATTAGATGCACGTACTTTAATCGGACATTTTGATAATACTAGCGGAAAGATAGCTGGATATATGAGCTAGTATTATATTTTTCATTATCTCTCTTTTGGTATTTGTATTTTGATACGAATACGGGTATTTGTATTTTGATACGAACACTGGTATATGTATTTGGTATGTGTATATATATCTTCTCCTTTTCTTTTTGGAAACTTGATGAAGTGTGTGGAGGGGTGAATCATGTGTGTGAGTCACACATGCTCCCCCTCTCCACAAAAGCAAGGAAGAGAGAGAGAGAGAGAGATAGACAGACTCATTCATTTTGCTCTTTTTTTCTTCTTTGCAAGCTTCTAATTAGAAAAGCAAAGAAAGTAAAAAGAGAGAGTGAGCAAGAGATCTTCATCTACATATCTAGTCTAGGATTTATAGCAAACTTTCTACACTACATGCTTCACAAAGATCATCTCAAAGTGAAGCGAGAGCTTGAGCTCGGTTTCTTCACGTGGATCATCTTCGGCAATTCGATCAGCGAGCAGGCTTGATCCCGGTGTCTTGGAGCCTAGCTAGAGTGCATGGAGTATGGTAGGGATCTTCCGCAATTAAGCCGACACGCTACAAATGTTGTAGCTTCTCCTTCCCCCTCTTTAGTTTATGGTTTGTGTGCAAGTTAATGTTTATTGGTTTGATTCTTGGTTTTAGGTGTTCTTGCTCTCTAACTTTTTAAAATTATGTCTTTCGCTACGTTTTAAAACCCCACTAGACGAGCATAGCATCCCAATAGTGGTATCAAAGCCGCTCCAAAAGACTTTAACTTGTTTGGACGAAGTTTTAGTTTCGTATCAAGGAATTTTGCCGTTTCTGATTTCCAAAATTTAGCCGCTGTTGTATTTATAAAACTTGACTTGAAATTTTTTTGATATATGAAAATGGACATGAACTAGTTTCAATATGATGTGGTTTGAACCCGGAGGCGAGACTTGTTAGGAATATGTATGCCCTAGAGGCCATTATTGTACATATGATGTATATTATAGTGGATGTTTGGACATATATATAGAGGACTTTCTTGCTCGACATGATAGTATGCTATCTGGTTACTCTCTGTCTTAACATGTTGACCGGTATTCTTTACTGTCTTGCTCTCACATGTTGATAAAGCCCTTAGGATATGTACTTGACTATCACCCTGGCCCCACTAGTATGATCTCATCATAGTCCTAGAGCACCTAATAAAAATTAAAATTTGGCATGCTTGATGCCTCTAGAACCCCTTGGTGGTGCTAAGGTCGACTTTCAAGACTCTCTGGTCTGGCCCTCAGGTTCTTCCAGTGGTTTAAAGACTTGGAAATAGGATTTTTGAGACATTTCAAAATGGCCCAGATTTGGATTAGATCCTGTTTGTGATTGTGGGTTGTTCAAAAAACTTTTTGATCGAAACTGTAGTATCGTAGTTGTTCCACATATGGTGATATATGATGGTTAACGTCGACGAATTGATATGTGATCAATTTGAAGGGGTTAAACATAATGAGTCTGCTATATTGGTGTGTTGGTTTGGTCGGATTATCGCGAACGAATAGCCCCGCGTGTGGATGTTTGTTATGATGAGTTTCATTTTCATTCTTGTATAAGCCAATGTATATTCTATTATCGGGACGAGCGACCGAATTGTGGTCGTCGTTTCCGTTATTTGTATTATTATTTTTCGGGACATGACCATCCTGCGGTCGTTGTTGCCGTTGTATATAATATAGGTTATAGGATTACCCCGCAGAGAAGTGCTCGAGTAGCTGGTTCTAGAATGCGGTAGGTGACCATGTCAAGGTGTTGAGACTGGGCCACCTCATTCTAGAATTGGCGGGTTACTCTTTTGTAACATTTCAGAAAAATAAAATATTATTTTTGGGAATTTTTATAATTAAATAATAAACATTATGAATATTTTGACAATGCGGTATAATTAAATACCGATAAATCGGGAAAAATTTGGAAAATTATAGGAATTACTGAAATGAGGGCGTTTTATATGATTCATGCAAATTACAAATTTTTATAATTAATTATACTCTATTTTAATGCTAATCGCGATTAAATATCGCTAATCGTGCATTAACCTGGTTTTGTGCACATGACATGCACCATGTCATATTTCACTTTGTTACATTTTTCCACTATGGTATTTTCTTCATTTTTCATGCATGACATGTGTTTTTTAAAAGAGAAGAGGAAAGATTAGAAAAGAAAAGAAAAAGAAAATGAATAAAGAAATGGAGGTAAGAGCAAGAGAGAGAGGGGGTGAGGGGTCAACTTGACCATGACATTGTGTTCATCTTCATCATCTTCATCATTTCTTTTTCCCCTCACCCCATGGCTGCCCTCACTCCTCTCCACCTCCATCCCCTCATAACCACACCAAAAATACACCAAAACCATACACCCTCTTCACAAAAAATGTGCACAAGCTCACTACAAGCATGGGGACTCAAGAAAAACTGGATTTTGAGCTCTAGGGGATTCTAGGGTTTGCCAAATGAGGTATTTCTTGCACCCCTAACATAGTATTACTTTCACTTTAGCATCTTGACATGTTTAGATGTGTTTTAGTATGGTTTTGTGAGCTTTGAAAATTCCTAGAGAGGGTTAGGGTTTTCTTTGAGTTGTGTTGGTGAACTTGAGTGTATTTGGAGATTACAAACCCCCCTAATGTCTAAAAACCCAGACCTATCACGAACTGAAACCTGAAACCCAAATCTGAAACTGTTCATGTCGGTTTTGTGATGAAACTAAGGCCTACAGGAAATCTGGAGTGAACCGGGGCTGTTACTAGAAAAGCAAACAAGACCACAAGCCTAGATGGACTACTACGATGCCATCCTACCGATAAGAACTCAATCCCTTCATAAAAAACCGAGGAGGCTGGAAATTTAGGGCTTCTGGCCGGCCACTTTGGGGAACTGGGTTCCCAGGTTGCTTCTGTAGGTCATATACCCTATATACAAGACCCTAGTACTGTTTGTTTAACTAATTTTTACCTGAACTAAAATCTGGAGCAAGTTTCCTGAGTTGCTACCTTGCATTTCTTAGTATTCATGACTAAAAGTTTTGGTATTTGATATTGTATTCCGTCGTGTGGCGTTTGAACGTCAACGACTAGGGTTGTGGATCATGTTTTGCATGCGATGCTATAGGTTTTGACCTATGAGCGAAACGTGTGTCGTTTTAGTTTTCCACCTTGATTTTAATACGCATTGCGATTGTGTTATATATGTAGGTATCCCCATGAGGATCTCGAGATGACAAGCAAGCGCGTGGCGACATCGGCAAGCGAAGAACAAGGTGAGTAGATCTATATCTACGGGGGAAGTCGGGTGGATGGCGTATAGTACCCCCGCAAACTTTATGGAAACCAATTTATATATAGAATATGGGTAAGGAAACCTAGATTAGGAAACCAGGGTTATGGTTAAAAGATAGTTAGAGATGAATGATGGAATATATGTATTTAGATATGTGATGAAAGTAATGAGGATATGAAAAGTGAATGTGAATCACGACTTGTAGATATATAGTTACACTAGAATAAGTATGAATTTTAGAGTAACATGACATTTGATGCATAAGGTAGAATGTATATGCACATTGACTTAATGTGAGATATAAATGCGATGAAAAGAATATACGATGTGATATGATGACTTGATTGATATGTTGGTACACGGATGCGAGTCGATGGAGACGATTGATACCTTTGCCGGTCCCTCGATATGAGATTGTTATCGATGCGACCTAGGACGTAGGTATATAGATATATATAAATGTTGTAAATCATGTGTGATATGTCGTACGAGACGTTAGGTCCGTACTCCTCATTGTCATATAGGATGATAGGATCCCCGATGGTTTAGTGACACCGTACGATGATTTTCCGTACGTGATGAGTTTTATGACGATTGATCCTTACCCTTGACTAGAGATTGCTGTACGATGGATTATACCGTACGTGATGTTGTGAGGCTAGATGCCGATTGATAGATTCACAGACTTGATCATGTTAGATACGTATACCTTATAGGTTTTAGCTGATGATTTACATTATGCTGCATTCATGTTATTCTCATGGCTGTGCTTATACCTGTGCTAGTACACTTACACCATTATCGATGATGCGTATGTTACAATTACACAGATTTGCCGGTCACACACTTCATCATCGATAATTGCCATGTCACTACACAGTAGGATTGCTGCATCATGATATGACCCCCTTGCATAGTTTACTTGCTATAGTTACATATGCACCTTATACGATGTTGCATTGACTTGGGAGAAATTAGGAACCACAAGATATATTTTAAAACTGGATTCATTTAAAAAGGCGGCTTTCCCTCGACATGTGCATATTACTGATTCCATGTTGAATGATATACGGATATGCTTACATTTCTGTTATATGTCGCATACATCATGCTTTACGATTATACACATTGAGATATGTTGTTTTCATGAGATTTATGGATTTGAGAACCGTGGTTATTTCAAAAGAAAGTATGTATTGTTTTAAAAACCCGGTTTCTCTTGTTATGATATTTCAGTGCGTCCACCATGCGTTTTCTCGGTTCTGAGACGTGTGATATGTGAAACCCGATTCGAGGAGGCGGATGATCCGTTTGCGGGTTAATGGTGGACCCGGTATGGTTCCCCGGGGTGAGAAATGTTTTTCGTGGAGTAGACGATGGGCCTGGCCGGATGGCTAGTACCTATCGGTCATTGGTTGGACGTGGCGGCTATCCGGATGATACCGACCGGAGTCGAGAGATGATATGCGCCGATCCAGACCGACGGAGCCCGAGAGATATGAGGATTTACGTGCCGATGCTTGACATGGGTTTCATGATGTTTCGAGTGTCGATGCTGGACACTCAGGTTCCATGATTTGTTGTGTCGCGAGGGACACACGTTGATTTATATCCTCATACTTTCATGCATATTCTTTTATGATATTTACATGCATGATGTTGTTGTGTCAGTGGTTGACACGTGGACGGGATCCACATGCATACATACATTGGTTATATGGGTGGACGGGATCTACATGCATACATACATTGATTATACTGTTGGATGTTATCCGCATGCTCAAAGGCATTGTTTACATTGTTGGCACATATACAGTTACAGTCACCTTAGATATCATTGTTAGTTGTATGTATGCCCTAGAGGCCGGTATTGTACAGATGATGTATATTATATTGGATGCTTGGACATATATAGAGATGACTTTCTTGCTCGATATGATAGTATGCTATCTGGTTACTCTTTATCTTAACATGTACACTAGTCTCTTTATACTGTCTTATAGTTACATGTTGGTAAAGCCCTTAGGATTTGTACTTGACTACCTGGACTATGATGCAGATCATACTAGTGGGGACATGGTAGTCCATAAGTACATCCTTCAAGGTCCCTAGTCGTGGGTGTATCGAGACGGGGCATCGATATACCAGTGTAGACTAGCGTATACGCTTCTCGACCCATGTGATGGGCGATGGATGATCCCATATCCATTGGTGTTTGACATCAGAGATGGTATACGGGTGCTCAGTGGAGACTGGGTACACTGGACGGACTCGCCGAGAACTCCCAGATGGTATTATACCTCACGTCAGATGGCAGTTCTCAGGTGACACTTGTACAGGTTAGTCTGTAGACCCGAGATCGTCATAGAGTCTTGTGTGATTCCCACTGTGCTTTGATCTCCACCTTACCACGTCCATGAGGGCGTGCAAAACGGTGGTCTTTGGGCACAGTCCCGAGTCACATGGAGGCAATGAGCGATAGGAGGGGTTTCGTCTCTCCCGGTATTGGGGGTTGATGTTGCGCTGTGCTCGATTGGCCGTAACAGGGAAGTCCCTGGCCAGGGCTGATCAGAGATTTGCTGGTAAGTGTTACCAGTAGTTTCTCGACCCGTTACGAGCCTCACATCGGCACAACTTATCGGGTTATTGGGGTCTGACGTTTACCACCCCTAGACTTGATATGCGACATATCAGACGAAGAGACCGGACTGTACGGTAAGTGTTACTGATCGGATTCGCAGGAGTGTGAGCGGGCTAGCTCGTCGATCTTCTGATCGCTCAATACCCGGGTGGCCGTTACGTTTAGCAGACCGCTTGCGGCTTGTGGGTGCTTGATATGATCATCATCTGCTACCGGCGTATTGACGAGTCTTTAGAGTCCTACACAGAGGTTTCCTGGTTCAAGCGAAACGAAATAGGAGCGCATATGAGATATGTGCGGGACCGAGAATGATGCGTGTATGTGATACCGTATTTGATTCTCGCGATAAATGTTTCGATTGGTTGTATGCGATATAACCTAGTTATCGAATCGAAGATCGATTCGATAAGCCGATACATTGAATACTAGTCGGTCGTGTGTGACATGACCGGATCATTGAATCAAGTGTTGATTTAATGATTTAATGTATAATTATATATTTGATATATTATTTTGCATTAACTAGTATTGGTTCACTTTAAACGGATTTTTCTCACTTGATGTGCACATTATATATGTGATATGTTTTGTGTACACTTGTATGTATCATGTTTGATGATGCATGTTGTTTTGGCTATGTGTAAAAGAATTGAACCATGGTTATGAGAGTGGTTAGGGTTTATGATTTATTCACTTATTATTTAATCCATTCATTATTTATTAATTGGTTTTATGAAAATAAAATGGTTTCATTTATCATGAAGAATGGTGAACCTTCATGAAGCATTTTCTAATGATGCTATTTTGTCTTCATACTTTAACCTAACCACTCCCACTAACCATGGTCAATTCTCTACACTTGACCATGGTTAGGATATGATAAATATCATTTTTCATTTCTATTTTGATCAAGTTTTTATCATATTCTATCATCTTCTTCATCTTCTTCTTCAAAAGAAAAGCTTGCTACTTTAATGACAACTTGAGATCTAGTGAGAGAAATCCAAATCTAAAGTGTACCCACCTCCTATTTCTTCATCCTCTACCTCTTGCCAAGTGGTTTTGGGTGTTTTCTTCACAAGTTTCACTACTTTGTGAAGTCGGAGCTTGAGCTTGTGCAACCTCGACGTAGATCGTCTTTGACACGAAGCCGACGACCTATTCCGCACGTTTCTCCGATGAAGCCGTCACGAGAGTCCAAGGTTCAAGATGGACAGCGAGAGGACGCCCTCGTGGAGCTAAGGAAGTGGAAATCCGGATCTACAAAGGTTGTAGCATCTAACTTCTAGTTAAATAGTTAACTAGTTTAGTTTTTCGCCTAGAATTCTAGTCTAAGATCCGTGTTAGGGTTTCTCGGCACCATAATTTTTGTAAAATGGCATGGTTGATGCCTTGTGAGACTTCATTAGGATGCCTAGGAACCCTACAGTGGTATCAGAGCCTAGCTAGAGCCTTAGGCGAAGTCGCGACGGAGTTTGAAATCCGAACGAACCCGAAACCCATATTCAAAAATGCTCTCTGTCCAGATTTTAAAAATGTGGATTTTTCAAGATTAAAAATATCCATAAAATCAAGAAGGCTTTATTATGAATTACTGTGAAAAACGGAGTGCTAACGCCGTCACAACGCTGCGGAACCGCGGCCTAAGCCCACGTGGCGCGGCGGTTCCGCGGCAGTAATGTTGACTCTTTGACTCCTCTTTCCACAGTAATTGTTATATTTGACTCCTGTGTTTTCTGGATAATTTTAATATTTTATTCTACAGAAGAGTATTTTGGGGTTGCTTTGGGGATTCAATAGTTCGATCGGATTATCAAATATCGTCTATGTGTATTTCCGGATATTTTTTAGAATATGTTAAAAAGTTCGACCGGATGTAAATACCCAATTTTTCCCCTGTCGGGAAATTTCCAAGTGTTGGATTTTTCCGTAGTTTAACGACGTTCTAAGTAGTGCAAGTAACGCGATGGACCCTCTAGAAGACAACAAACCTTAACTCGATTATGTGACCGTCTTGAACTGCCCTTTGAACCTTCGGGTTTGGGGCAGTACGGCGTGCCACATGTGAGGCGTTGGCTTGACCCTTCTACGGCTGGACCGTCGGTACTGAGGCACGAACTGAATGTTGTTAGACTTGTTTCATGTGTTGAGCTGTATCGGGAAAACTTGGGTATTCGACTGTTCGATCGGAAAGTTTAACATTTTCTGTTTATCTGGAATGTGATACAATAATTGGAATTCACAAGAAGTTATGAGATAACTGAATGAATGTTATAAATCTAGCAATTTAGTCCCATATGATATTGAAAAGAGTTTTCGATAATGAGACTAAAATGCGGGATTTATATCTGTTAGGCATGCGATGTCTAAAGAGGTTGCGGATTCCAACTGTTGTAGTTTTACACTTTCTTTTCTGTGACCGTAAGTGTAGTATGTTCATATCGCCGGTTTCGTTGCTATACGTCAATGACAATTGGGGTATGCATACTTACTTACGTTGATGACATGTGATGTTATGTGTTGCTGGATATGTTATATTGGATCGTCGTATTCGAATAGCCGGGGTTTTTTATGTGAGATGAGTGTTTTTCATTTTCATTCATGTAAAAACTTGTATGTAATATTCTTTTATTTGGGGCACTTCCAGGTAGCGGAAGATGTCACCTTTTGTATATTATTTACTTTTCCGCATTAGGATAGACCCAAGGAGGGGAGCACAAGTAACCGGGTTCTGGGGTCCAGTGGGAGACCAACTCGAGGAGTCGAGTCCGGGTCTCCTAACCCTAGAATTGGCAGGGTTGCTTGCCGCTCTCGTAGGGGTCTAGGGGTGTGGGATTGGCTATTCGTTACGACCGTGGAATCCGTGTTTTATACTGGCTCGTATTGAAAACACGGACGTCCTAGTATATCCAATATTTCATATGTTCATTCTGCTGCGATATCTGTTTTGTGACTCTGTGATGGATATAGTATATAGTATATATGATATATTATATAGACGTTACTTATGTTTTACACCCGCGCTAGCCCTTCCCTGCTCTGTCGTTAGTTACCTAACCTAACGGTGCACGAGGGGACATCGAGGCGAATGCGGATGGCATAAGTGTACGTCATATCTATCTGTGATGTTTAGGTATTTAAATGATGGGACTTCATTAATGTGATTAATGAAAGAAAAGAAACCTAAGATGTTGTAGAATCAGATTTTAAATAAAACAGGTAGCTACAGTTCTTGCTTTGCAAAGCGGTATATATGATATGCCCCGCACCTTATTCGATGAGGAAAGGACCGAGATCCCTTCACCGGGAGTGACTCCTTTAGCAATAACTGGCAGATGCTACACACTCGGTTTGTTTTTGATTGCTTTTATAGTTTCTGCTTTGCACAGTGATATATATGATATATCCCGCACCTCATTCGACGAGGAAAGGGCCGACGATCCCTTCACCGGGAGTGACCCCTTTAGCAAAACTGAAAAAGCCTCAAAATCACTCCATTTCAAAACTTTATTTGATTCTACAACGATATCGAGTTCATTACGCAATAGGTTTTCAGAAAAACCTGACGTAGCCCTCCGTCATTTCAGATAAAGACTATTTAGTATTCGTGCTGCGTTTGTTGACCTCTGTCAAGGCGTAGTGTGCGGTAGCTAACTAGTGATTATCTGTAAAGCATGTGATGTGATTGGATTAGGGTAGTCGTGCGACCTTGTTGACCTCTGTCAAGGGTCGTGCGGGTGGGTTTGATTCAATCAAGAAATGACGGGTTGAACTTGACTAGCGCACTATGATTTGTTGACCTCTGTCAAGGTCATGGTACACTAGGGGCAAAATATTATCGGGAATTTCAAGTGTTGAAATTTGCAATGAGATTGCATACCTTCTATGAGATAGTTGGATCCCGATACCCGCTGCGAGTAAGAGTTACTCCTGGGAGAGTTTTACACATTGCAATTAGCCGATTAAGTAGGTGTCTAGAAAGGTGTCAACGAGGTTACGCCTCTGGGAAAACGAGGTTTACATTAATTAGGTTCGTGCGAAAGCACGGGGGACCTCCCTCAAAGTACCGACACTGGCTTGGCTGAAAGATTGGCGAACTTGTAGTGTGTAATTAATCCCGGCTAGTCTTTCCTTTTAGGGTTTGGAGGAAGATTTGATAAAAAGCAGTGGGAGCCATCCTGATTAGATAAGATAATAACCAATCTGATCTTGCACGAGCATACGCTAAAGTGTTTTCTTCTCTCTCTCCAGGTAGCGACCATTTCATGCCCTAATAAAGATAATAATATGGATGTATTGACCGAACCCGCATGTTATACTGTGCTGGGGAACGTTGGTTCCGTTCTTTCTTATAAGAGTTATAGGAATGAACAGGATATAGGGGAATGCCAGGATTCCCATGCCACCCGAATGAAGAAAGTACATGTTGATGCATTTTCTTCGGGTGTGTTCGTTACTGAGAACTGTTTCTCCATTTGCTCTACGTCCTGGGTATTGGATACCGGGTCGGGATCCCATATATGTAATCAGTTACATGGGCTAAGGAAAGGTAGAGAACTTGGAGAAGGTGATAAAGACATTAGAGTTGGAAATGGTGCAATTGTTGCAGCTAAGACTGTCGGGGAATATCACCTTGTATTACCAACTGGTAATACATTGGTTCTGAACGAATGCTATTACATGCCGAACCTGATATGCAACATTATATCGGTTTCTTTATTAAGTAAAGAGGGATATAATTTTGTATTACAGGACAATGTTATGAACATTTTCCGTAACCAAAAGTTGGTTGGATCAGGCACGTTGTGCAATGGCATTTATGTTCTAAACCAATCAACAGTTCTGAGCATAACAAACACACACAAGAGGAAGAGTTCTGAACTGAACGAATCCTTCTTGTGGCATTGTAGACTGGGTCACATCAATGCGACACGACTGGCTAAGTTGCATAAGGATGGGTATTTGAAACCATTCGAATATTCATCTTATGACACTTGCCAGTCATGTCTCAAAGGCAAGATGACCAAAACTCCGTTTACGGGACACGGAGAAAGAGTTACCGAACTCTTGGGACTGATACATAGTGATGTATGCGGTCCCATGTCTACACATGCCAGGGATGGTTCTTCGTACTTCATTACATTCACTGACGATCTCTCAAGATACGGACATGTGTACTTGATAAGACACAAGTCTGAAGCTTTTGAGAAATTTAGAGAATATAAACAAGAAGTCGAGAAACAAACCGGAAAAAGTATTAAAATCCTTCGATCTGATCGAGGAGGTGAATACTTGAGCAATGAATTCCTGGACTTCCTAAAAGAGAATGGGATTCTCTCTCAGCTGACTCCTCCATATACACCACAGCACAACGGTGTATCGGAGCGGAGGAATCGCATCCTATTAGATATGGTGCGCTCTATGATGAGTACAGCTGAGTTACCTATTTCTTTCTGGGGGTATGCGCTTGAGACAGCGGCATACCTATTGAATCAAGTTCCAACTAAATCTGTACCTACAACACCATATGAGATATGGAGTGGGAAGAGACCATGTCTTAAGCGAGTTAAGATATGGGGTTGTCTGGCCTATGTCAAAAGGCAAAATCCAGACAAACTCGAGGCACGGTCAGTTTTATGTAAGTTTGTGGGATATCCTAAACATTCAAATGGATATTATTTCTACCACAGTGAACAACAAAAAGTGTTTATTGCTCAACATGCCACCTTTTTAGAAAAGGAATTTCTTGCAAAAGAGATTAGTGGCTCTGAGGTAGAACTGGAAGAAGTTCCAGAAACACAAACTATAACTGAAGATTTAGTGGAAACAAAAGATTCGGTAGTACCCGACGAACCCCAGCCTCTCCGCCGATCTAGTAGGGTTTCTCGTCCACCTGAGAGATACTACGGTTTTCTCATTGATGGTGGAAGTGAGGATTGCATCATGGAGGATGATGACCCAACTAGCTTCGAGCAGGCCATCACGAGTGGGGACTCAGTGAAATGGCTGGATGCTATGCGGTCCGAGATGGAATCCATGTACACCAACAAAGTATGGACTTTGGAAGTTGCTCCTGAAGGGGTAAAACCCATTGGGAGCAAGTGGATCTTCAAGAAGAAACTTGGTGTAGATGGGAAAGTGGAGACTTTCAAAGCTAGACTTGTAGCAAAGGGTTTTCGTCAAAGACCAGGTGTGGACTATGACGAGACCTTTTCTCCAGTGGCTATGCTTAAATCCATCCGGATCATGCTTGCCATCGCTGCTTATCATGATTACGAAATCTGGCAAATGGATGTTAAGACCGCCTTTCTAAATAGTGATTTAGAAGAGTGCGTGTACATGACTCAGCCAGAGGGCTTCGTAGACAGTGGGAGCAGCGGAAAGGTGTGCAAGCTGCTTAAATCCATTTATGGATTAAAGCAAGCATCGCGGAGTTGGAACATCTGCTTTGACGTCGTTATCAAAGAGTTTGATTTCGTCAAAAATCCAGATGAACCTTGTATCTACAAGAAGGTGGCAGAGAGTAAGGTTGTCTTCCTCGTATTGTACGTGGACGACATACTCTTGATAGGAAATGATATTCCTATGCTGCAATCGGTCAAGCTCTTCTTATCACAAAGATTCTCAATGAAAGATCTTGGTGATGCCTCATGCATATTGGGAATCAGGATCTATAGAGATAGATCCAAAAGGATTTTGGGATTGTCCCAATCCAGGTACATTGACACCATACTAAAGAGGTTTAGTATGGAAGAGTCCAAGCGTGGGAACTTGCCCACGATCTCTGGAGTCACTCTCTCCAAAGAGATGTCTCCCAAGACTGATTTGGAGAGAGCTCGCATGCAAGGGATACCCTATGCTTCGGCAGTAGGCTCTATCATGTATGCGATGCTATGTACCAGACCTGATGTAGCATACTCACTAAGTATAGTGAGCAGGTATCAAGCTGATCCTGGAGAGAGTCACTGGACAGCTGTGAAGAGCATTCTCAAGTACTTGCAAAGGACTAGAGATATGTTCTTGGTGTATGGTAACGGAGAGCTCCAAGTGGAGTCCTTTACCGATTCGAGCTTCCAGAGTGATAAGGACGACTCTAAGTCGCAGTCGGGCTTTGTCTTTACCCTTTACGGAGGGGCGGTTAGCTGGAAGAGTTCCAAGCAGGAAACCGTGGCAGACTCAACAATGGAGGCTGAATACATCGCTGCCAACGATGCTGCCAAAGAGGCTGTCTGGATCAAGAAGTTCATTACTGAACTTGGAGTGGTTCCATCCATTGAGCGTCCAATACCTTTGTATTGCGATAACAATGGAGCGGTGGCTTTGGCCAAGGAACCCAGGTCCCATCAGCGATCCAGGCATATTCTGAGGCGGTATCACCTGATCCGGGAGATAGTTGATCGCCGGGAGATCGAGGTCAGGAGAGTTGACACGAAGAACAACACGGCGGATCCACTCACGAAGGCCATTCCCCAGATACAGTTTGAGAGACTCTTCGGGATGCTCGGTATGCGATACTACAGCAGCTGGCCCTAGTGCAAGTGGGAGATTGTTAGTTGTATGTATGCCCTAGAGGCCGGTATTGTACAGATGATGTATATTATATTGGATGCTTGGACATATATAGAGATGACTTTCTTGCTCGATATGATAGTATGCTATCTGGTTACTCTTTATCTTAACATGTACACTAGTCTCTTTATACTGTCTTATAGTTACATGTTGGTAAAGCCCTTAGGATTTGTACTTGACTACCTGGGCTATGATGTAGATCATACTAGTGGGGACATGGTAGTCCATAAGTACATCCTTCAAGGTCCCTAGTCGTGGGTGTATCGAGACGGGGCATCGATATACCAGTATAGACTAGCGTATACGCTTCTCGACCCATGTGATGGGCGATGGATGATCCCATATCCATTGGTGTTTGACATCAGAGATGGTATACGGGTGCTCAGTGGAGACTGGGTACACTGGACGGACTCGCCGAGAACTCCCAGATGGTATTATACCTCACGTCAGATGGCAGTTCTCAGGTGACACTTGTACAGGTTAGTCTGTAGACCCGAGATCGTCATAGAGTCTTGTGTGATTCCCACTGTGCTTTGATCTCCACCTTACCACGTCCATGAGGGCGTGCAAAACGGTGGTCTTTGGGCACAGTCCCGAGTCACATGGAGGCAATGAGCGATAGGAGGGGTTTCGTCTCTCCCGGTATTGGGGGTTGATGTTGCGCTGTGCTCGATTGGCCGTAACAGGGAAGTCCCTAGCCAGGGCTGATCAGAGATTTGCTGGTAAGTGTTACCAGTAGTTTCTCGACCTGTTACGAGCCTCACATCGGCACAACTTATCGGGTTATTGGGGTCTGACGTTTACCACCCCTAGACTTGATCTGCGACATATCAGACGAAGAGACCGGACTGTACGGTAAGTGTTACTGATCGGATTCGCAGGAGTGTGAGCGGGCTAGCTCGTCGATCTTCTGATCGCTCAATACCCGGGTGGCAGTTACGTTTAGCAGACCGCTTGCGGCTTGTGGGTGCTTGATATGATCATCATCTGCTACCGGCGTATTGACGAGTCTTTAGAGTCCTACACAGAGGTTTCCTGGTTCAAGCGAAACGAAATAGGAGCGCATATGAGATATGTGCGGGACCGAGAATGATGCGTGTATGTGATACCGTATTTGATTCTCGCGATAAATGTTTCGATTGGTTGTATGCGATATAACCTAGTTATCGAATCGAAGATCGATTCGATAAGCCGATACATTGAATACTAGTCGGTCGTGTGTGACATGACCGGATCATTGAATCAAGTGTTGATTTAATGATTTAATGTATAATTATATATTTGATATATTATTTTGCATTAACTAGTATTGGTTCACTTTAAACGGATTTTTCTCACTTGATGTGCACATTATATATGTGATATGTTTTGTGTACACTTGTATGTATCATGTTTGATGATGCATGTTGTTTTGGCTATGTGTAAAAGAATTGAACCATGGTTATGAGAGTGGTTAGGGTTTATGATTTATTCACTTATTATTTAATCCATTCATTATTTATTAATTGGTTTTATGAAAATAAAATGGTTTCATTTATCATGAAGAATGGTGAACCTTCATGAAGCATTTTCTAATGATGCTATTTTGTCTTCATACTTTAACCTAACCACTCCCACTAACCATGGTCAATTCTCTACACTTGACCATGGTTAGGATATGATAAATATCATTTTTCATTTCTATTTTGATCAAGTTTTTATCATATTCTATCATCTTCTTCATCTTCTTCTTCAAAAGAAAAGCTTGCTACTTTAATGGCAACTTGAGATCTAGTGAGAGAAATCCAAATCTAAAGTGTACCCACCTCCTATTTCTTCATCCTCTACCTCTTGCCAAGTGGTTTTGGGTGTTTTCTTCACAAGTTTCACTACTTTGTGAAGTCGGAGCTTGAGCTTGTGCAACCTCGACGTAGATCGTCTTTGACACGAAGCCGACGACCTATTCCGCACGTTTCTCCGATGAAGCCGTCACGAGAGTCCAAGGTTCAAGATGGACAGCGAGAGGACGCCCTCGTGGAGCTAAGGAAGTGGAAATCCGGATCTACAAAGGTTGTAGCATCTAACTTCTAGTTAAATAGTTAACTAGTTTAGTTTTTCGCCTAGAATTCTAGTCTAAGATCCGTGTTAGGGTTTCTCGGCACCATAATTTTTGTAAAATGGCATGGTTGATGCCTTGTGAGACTTCATTAGGATGCCTAGGAACCCTACAATTATAGTATTACCTTTATGATATAGTTGACCTAGGAAATCATTATTTTATTCGATTTCTACTTGTTAATGTTTTTCTACTCACGAGTTGGCAACTCAATTCCGTTGTGCCACAGTTCTTGCAGGTTGACCGCTTGGATCAGTAGCGGCATCGTTGGCATGCAGTTGCTTTCGGGTGATTGCTTTGGTAGGTGGTACATGTTGGATCGTACCACTATTGTATTCACTATTCATATTGTATCTAGTCAACTCCATCAATCAAACTAGTATTTGTATAACTAATGAGACTTAGTGAGACTTATGGTTGCGAGACTTAGAGCGAGGTGTTTTCCGTTACTTTTGGTGTTCTTGCTTACTTCTTTATCTTTTGTGGTGAACTTCGCCGTTGGGCGTCGTATACTTATATTTATGCTTTGCGTGGTTGTGGATCCGCCGTTTGGCGAGGAGCTAGCTCCCGCTTGGGGATGCCTTTTATTATTATCATGTATTGTGGTTTTGGATCAAAAATACAAAGGAGGTGCTGCCCAAATTTTCAAAAGACGAAACATGTTTTTCAACTACTAAACCCACTTGCATTTTCATGTCCCACTATTTATGCATTTAAGAAAATGATTCGTTTTTCATCATACCTTTATTTCAAAACTTCACCTCTTATATTTTCTTAAAAAGGTTTAGATTGCTGGGTTTTCGGCTTACTTGAGTTACGTTACGCCTTTAGACGTCGCGTGATTTAAGTGCCGGTCACGAGCTAATATTTCGGGTCATGATAAAGTTGGTATCAGAGAGCTAGGTTTAATCTTGGTTCGAGTCTATGTTTGATTATGCGGAGTCTAGGGCGGGTATGTATTTCGGAACCTAGGTTTGACCTTACGGAACTTAGACTTGAAGAGGGGGATATTAGACCCGAACTTTCGTTTCATAGGCTGACCCTAATTGATGGAGTTGGTAGCTTGAGTAGAGTGACGTACCGTACGTATGTTCCGCGGCATATTTACGATACAATACTCCACTTAAGAAACCTTAGGATGTATATATTTTGAGATCTGTGATTCTCTTCGTACCCATGATTATACATCCATTTGAGATCCTTGATTCTGTTCATTTCCATGATCATACTTTCATTGATGTTGTTTCTTCATATGATCATGTATCCATTCTGGATCTGTCGCTTCCTTTCATGCCCTTGATCTGTTTCCATCGATACACGCTTGAGGTTCCTATCACCATGGTTGAGCACAGTTTGAGCTGTTGCTAGTGTTGCGGTCAGGGAGAGCTCGTCATAGACGAGGACTAACCATTGTGTTTTCTGGTGACATGGGAACGTCTCGATGTAGTGTTGTGTTGTGACCTCTTGTAGAGGCGAGTGTTTGGTTTTACACCGGATGATCGGGCCATTGTTAGAGCTGCCAGTTATGAGAGGACTGCTGATGTACAGCTTACCTCAGAGATTGTGATGTCGTCTACCTTATGGACAGATGACCCAACTGTTGCTGCGATTGATGTGATGTCGCTTCCAGAGCTTACGAGATGAGATCGCTGCAGTTTCCAGGCAGAGATGCGACAGATGATAGCTAGTCTATCCCGAGTTGAGAGACGAGAATGATTCGTCAGGTTGATGCGCCGACGCGGGCCTAGTTGAGTTAAAGATTTCCAGTGTGGAGAGTCTTACTCAGATCTGGAGTAGACCGCTCCAGAGATGACCGTTGATGTATCGTACTTCCTGGAGGATTAAGGTTTAGCATGCAGATGAAGGGTATTCATATGTCGGCCAGGCGAAGCTAAGGAGTTCGAGCGAGTGTCAGAAACCCATTTTTCCAAGTTTAAAGTGTTCGGAGGAACATGCAAGTGATTCTGTGGACCCTCTAGAAGAATGAAACCCTAACTCGACATGATGACCATGGAACCGCTTTTGAACCTTAGGGTTTGCGGCAGTTTAGAGGTGCCATCAGTGAGGCTTGGGTTTGCCTTTCTACAGCTGGTCCAGAGGTACTGTGGTATGTACCAAATATTTTTAGACTGTGCTCAGGTGTTGAGCCTTCGGGAAATTTTGGGACCTCAATGACTCGATCGAAAAGTTTGACGTCGTCCGGATATCATGTGATAGGAGACCAGTAAGCTGACCAGCTTCGGATAGAGGACCTCATCCAGATGCGTTGTGAGTTGATCGAAGACGGGCGAGTATTGAGTATTCCTCCGATGGTTGGGACGAGTCCCCGAGGACATGTTCGGCTAGAGATCTTCTACAGGGTGATGAAGATACCGAGTTCGTGATTTTGAGTCTGTGTGAGAGACTTCGGATTGACTGTAGCCGAGAACATTTGCAGTACGCAGATAGCGTGACGTGACGTCGAAGTGGATGATGATACAGACGAGTGGGACCAGAGGTTCGTGCGAGATGCTGACGAGCTGTTGTTACTCCCCGTTGAGATTAGAGATCTGATGTGTATACAGAGGTGTTGGGATATGGCCAGTTTCCGATGTAATGTTGTGCTGAAAACGCAGATGTCCAGAAAACAAGAAAAGATTTTTACAAGAGTACTAGCCTCCGTACAGTTCGGCATAGGCGAGATCGGAAAGACCCTGAGCAGGTTCCTACCAGGACACTGCTGCGATGAGATTTGTACCAAGGATTAGATGTGTCACATGTATTCAGAGGGCCAGAGGCCGACGCCAGTGACGTGCTACCTTATGAGTGGTCATACTAATTGGCCAGGAGATGACCAGAGAAGTACTAGAGCGGATCGTTTCCGTTAGTACACCGGACCGGGCCGATGAGCCAATGGATTGCGAGGTTGGTAATCCACAGAGAAATGAAGACCCAGAGACAGAAGACGCCAGACTGTGACCAGGAGGCAAGCGGATGTTCTTGCTCTGCCAGTTTTGGGCGCACCGACATTTTTCGACATTGTAGGAGGTGTACCTCAATGTCACTTATTGCGATTTGTGTTTGTGATCCGAGTATCACACTTATATCGCTTGGATTTGAGTTTTGATGATTGAGCTTTATGATATGGGTTTTCGTGTATCATGGCTGCACCTACTGGGTATTTACATTTTTGTGCATAGTTATTGCACTTGATATATATTTATTACACCGTTGTATTGATCGCGATTTGTGCGTATCTATTGCACTTGATATGATTTTGTGCCTTGGCTGCACATGTTTATGATTTCGTGGATTTTATACAGTTGATTTGATTTTGTGCATGTAGTATGCACTCGATTTATTTTTGCACTCGGTATATCTTATATGTGCTTGCAGTGCATTGATATGTGTTT
Organism: Agapanthus africanus; assembly: GCA_030015575.1. Taxonomy (NCBI): domain Eukaryota; kingdom Viridiplantae; phylum Streptophyta; class Magnoliopsida; order Asparagales; family Amaryllidaceae; genus Agapanthus; species Agapanthus africanus. Next base: position 832,542,086 of record JASDDO010000019.1, read on the forward strand.
TGTGCACGCAGTTGCACACGTTTATGATTTTATACACCTGGGTATGCTCGGCGTGGCTTTTATATGCATTTGAGTTATTGATGAGTTTTCGTGCACTGGATGCACTGTATTTGTATTTCGTGCACTGATTGCACTAGATTTGCATTTCATGCGTTTGTTGCACCAGGTGGTTATTTCGTGCGTTGATTGCACTAGATTTATATTTCGTACATTGGTTGCGCCGATTTATGCCTTTGGTCATTCGTTTTACCAGATTTGTGTTTTCGTGCGCGTTGGCGCTTGCCGTTCGTTTTCATGCATGTTAGTTGCACTGGATTGAGATTTTCGTGCATTATAGATGCACTAGATGTTGTTGTCGAGCACACCCGTTGCACTGGACACATGCTTTCGTGCACACCCGTTGCACTTAGTTTTGCTTTTGTGCATGTTCGTAGCACTTGTATTTGAATTTGATTCCCGTGCGCACCAGACGCACGTGATTATTGGATACGCCTTTTGAGGCTGATGTTGCTTTGAAGCACTTTGTTTTCATGATGGGTACTATATTATGTAGTAGCCGAACATGACTGACCTGAAGACAGTACCTGAGTATTTTGCATGCATTAAACGTTTAACCAGAGGTTTTCAAAAATGAGCTATAGTCTCGCTATTTCCTACGTGTCCGTGAGTGACATGAATGTTTACAAGGAAAACCTGTTGGGATATTTAAAAAAGGCGGAACGTATGTTTAGCAAAACCAATATGAGCATATATTTATTTCTTTACAAATGAGCGTCCGTTACTTGTGCCGTGAGTTACGCATCACACGGCGATTCAGAAAAGATTTTGCATGTAAATTATTCAGTTTTTGGAGATTTTTCAAGGATGCGTACTATATACATACTATATTATTTGACTAGGGTATATTGGATTTCAGTAGTGGCTTTCGAGATCTGTATCTCCATTGTAACTCTGAGAATATGAGTGCAAATCCGATGATTTGCGTGATGCTTGATGGAGTTCAGTTTTTGAGTTTTGTACCCGTTTTCATGCGCACTTGACGCGCTGTGTTATTCGGTATCTTCTGTGATTTCGAAGCCCCGTTGATTTGAGCTGATTGTTGAAATGTTTTAGTGTTGGGGGTTTTAAATTTAAATTCGGGGACCGAATTTCTTTAAGGGGGGAAGATTGTAACACTTCAGAAAAATAAAATATTATTTTTGGGAATTTTTATAATTAAATAATAAACATTATGAATATCTTGATAATGCGGTATAATTAAATACCGATAAATCGGGAAAAATTTGGAAAATTATAGGAATTACTGAAATGAGGGCGTTTTATGTGATTCATGCAAATTACAAATTTCTATAATTAATTATACTCTATTTTAATGCTAATCGCGATTAAATATCGCTAATCGTACATTAACCCAGTTTTGTGCACATGACATGCACCATGTCATATTTCACTTTGTTACATTTTTCCACCATGGCATTTTCTTCATTTTTCATGCATGACATGGGGTTTTAAAAGAGAAGAGAAAAGATTAGAAAAGAAAAGAAAAAGAAAATGAATAAAGAAATGGAGGTATGGACAAGAGAGAGAGAGAGAGAGAGAGAGGGGGGTGAGGGGTCAACTTGACAATGGCATTGTGTTCATCTTCATCATCTTCATCATTTCTCTTTCCCTTCACCCCATGGCTGCCCTCACTCCCCTCCACCTCCATCCCCTCATAACCACACCAAAAATACACCAAAACCATACACCCTCTTCACACAAAATGTGCACAAGCTCACTACAAGCATGGGGACCCAAGAAAAACTGGATTTTGAGCTCTAGGGGATTCTAGGGTTTGCCAAATGAGGTATTTCCTGCACCCCTAACATAGTATTACTTTCACTTTAGCATCTTGACATGTTTAGATGTGTTTTAGTATGGTTTTGTGAGCTTTGAAAATTCCTAGAGAGGGTTAGGGTTTTCTTTGAGTTGTGTTGGTGAACTTGAGTATATTTGGAGATTACAAACCCCCTAATGTCTAAAACCCAGACCTATCACGAACTGAAACCTAAAACCTAAATCTGAAACTATTCATGTCGGTTTTGTGATGAAATTGAGGCCTACAGGAAATTTGGAGTGAACCGGGACTGTTACCAGAAAAGCAAAGAAGACCACAAGCCTAGATGGACCACTACGAGGCCACCCTACCAATACGAACTCAATCCCTTCATCAAAAACCGAGTAGGCCGGAAATTTAGGGCTTCTGGCCGGCCACTTTGGGGAATTGGGTTCCCAGGTTGCTTCTGTAGGTCATATACCCTATATACAAGACCCTAGTACTGTTTGTTTAACTAATTTTTACCTGAACTAAAATCTGGAGCAAGTTTCTTGAGTTGCTGCTTTGCATTTCTTGGTATTCATGACTTAAAGTTTTGGTATTTGATATTGTATTCCGTCGTGTGACGTTTGAACGTCAATGACTAGGGTTGTGGATCTTGTTTTGCATGCGATGCTATAGGTTTTGACCTATGAGCGAAACGTGTGCCGTTTTGGTTTTCCACCTTGATTTTAATACGCATTGTGATTGTGTTATATATGTAGGTACCCCCATGAGGAACTCGAGATGACAAGAAAGCGCGTGGCGACATCAGCATCGGCAAGCGAAGAACAAGGTGAGTAGATCTATATCTACAGGGAAAGTCGGGTGGATGGCGTATAGCACCCCCGCAAACTTTATGGAAACCGATTTATATATAGAATATGGGTAAGGAAACCTAGATTAGGAAACTAGGGTTATGGTTAAAAGATAGTTAGAGATGAATGATGGAATATATGTATTTAGATATGTGATGAAAGCAATGAGGATATGAAAAGTGAATGTGAATCACGACTTGTAGATATATAGTTACACTAGAATAAGTATGAATTTTAGAGTAACATGACATTTGATGTATATGGTAGAATGTATATGCACATTGACTTGATGTGAGATATAAATGCGATGAAAAGAATATACGATGTGATATGATGACTTGATTGATATGTTGGTATACGGATGCGAGTCGATGGAGATGATTGATACCATTGCCGGTCCCTCGATATGAGATTGTTATGGATGCAACCTGGGATGTAGGTATATAGATATATATAAATGTTGTGAATCATGTGTGATATGTCGTATGAGAAGTTAGGTCCGTACCCCTCATTGTCATATAGGATGATAGGATCCTCGATGGTTTAGTGACGTCGTACGATAATTTTCCGTACGTGATGAGTTTTATGACGATTGATCCTTACCCTTGACTAGTGGTTGTGTACGATGGATTATACCGTATGTGATATTGTGAGGCTGGATGCCGATTGATAGATTCACAGACTCGATCATATTAGATACATATACCTTATAGCTTTTAGCTGATGATTTACATTATGCTGCATTCATGTTATTCTCATGGCATTGCTTATACCTGTGCTAGTACACTTACACCATTATCGATGATGCGTATGTTACACTTACACAGATTTGCCGGCTCACACACTTCATCATCGATAATTGCCATGTCACTATACAGTAGGATTGCTGCCTCATGATATGACTCCCTTGCATAGTTTACTTGCTATAGTTACATATGCACCTTATACGATGTTGCATTGACTTGGGAAAAATTAGGAACCGCAAGATATATTTTAAAACTGGATTCATTTAAAAAGGCGGCTTTCCCCGGACATGTGCATATTACTGATTCCATGTTGCATGATATACGGATATGCTTACATTTCTGTTATATGTCGCATACATCATACTTTACGATTATACGCATTGAGATGTGCTGTTTTCATGAGATTTCTGGATTTGAGAACCGTGGTTATTTCAAAAGAAAGTAAATATTATTTTAAAAACCCGGTTTCTTTTGTTATGATATTTCATTGCGTTCACCATGCGTTTTCTCGGTTCTGAGACGTGTGATATGTGAAACCCGATTCGAGGAGGCGGATGATCCGTTTGCGGGTTCATGGTGGACCCGGTATGGTTCTCCGGGGCGAGAAATGTTTTTCGTGGAGTAGACGATGAGCCTGGTGTTGGGTTACCTACAACGGCAGCAAGGTTTCGGGAGGCATCACACATGCCAAGTTTAAATTTTTGCCATTCTAGATAACCCAAACACAAGATCTTTAACTAGAGAATCAAACAAAACATCGAAGTAAACAACTTTACTTCTAAGAGTTAGGGATTACAACCTTTGTAGTCCGTTCCTTTGCTTCATAAGCTCCGAGTTGAGGTCCATTCGCTGCGATCATCATGAACCCGGACTCTAGAGAGGCTCCATGAGGTGAATGAGGTATCTTGCTTGAAGTCTTCCTTTTCAAAGATGACCTATCTTGAAGAAACACTAACCCAAGCTCACACTTCTCTAATGAGGTGTTAGTAAAGTAAACACCCTAATCTAAGTGGCTAGAATAGATGAGGATGATGAAGTAGGAATTTTGCTCTCTTTTGTTTTCTTTATCTCACTTGAAATCATCACAAATCAAAAAGCTGGTGAAGCTTTTCCAAGAGAGGAAGAAGAAGAAGAAAGCTTTTGTGATGAATAATGAATTGTTGTGTGAGGTTAGAAATGAAACCAAGGTTAAGAATGAGAAGCTTAACCCATGTAGAGAATAAACCATAGGCTAGGGATCAATGGTTAGGTTAACAAATATCTAGATATTATCTAAAGGGTGGATTAAGTCAACACTTCCAAAATATCTCATTTTAAATCCACTATTTAGAATTAACCTAAAATGATTGTTAACCCTAATTGAAACCCTAACATGGTTTAATCTTAAAACCCTAATTGCATTTGTAACCCTAACATGTTACAATATTATATATCACATATATAATATATAATGTAACATAAGAAAATAATACAATTAACATATATCGCATATACATCAATGTATTATCCAAGTGAGAAAAAGAATCATTTAAGTGAGCTTATATTAGTTAATGTAATTTAATATATCTCATATATAATTATACATTAAATTATCGAATCAACACTTGATCCGATAACCCAGCTATATTACATACAACCGACTAATATAATAAGTACCTTTTCATCGAATCAATACTTGATCCGATGACCCGGCTATATCACATATATCCGGCCGATATCACATATCGCGAGAATCGAATACGGTATCATATACACGTATTATTATCGGTGCCACACATATCACATATGTGCTCCTACTCCATTTTTCCTGAGCCAGGAAACCTCTGTGTAGGACTCTAAAGAATCGTCAATACGCCGGCAGTAGGTAATGATCATATCAAACATCCACAAGCTGCAAGCGGTCAGCTAAACGTAACAGCCACCCAGGTATTGAGCGATAAGAAGATCAACAAGCAAGCCTGTACCTTCTCCTGTGAATCCAATCAGTAACATTCCCGTACAGTCCGGTCTCTTCATCTGATATATCGCATATCTAGTCTAGGGGTGGTAAACGTCAAACCCCAGTAACTGATAAGTCGTGTCGATGTAAGGCTCATAACAGGTCGAGAAACTACTGATAACACTTACTGGTAGCACTCCATATCAGCCCTGGCCAGGGACTTCCAGTTATAGCCAATCAAACACAGCACAACATCAACTTCCTATACCGGGAGAGACGAAACCCCTCCTATCGCTCATTGCCTCCATGTGATTCGGGACTGTACCCAAAAGCCACCATTTTGCACACCCTCTTGGACGTGGTAAGGTGGAAATCAAAGCACAATGGGAATCACACAAGACTCTATGACGATCTTGGGTCTACAGACTAACCTGTACCAGTGTCACCAGAGAACTGCTATCTGACGATAGGTATAATACCATCTAGGAGTTCTCTGCAAGTCCGTTCAGTGTACCCAGTCTCCACTGAGCACCCGTACACCATCTTTGATGTCAAACACCAATGGATATGGGATCATCCATCGCCCATCATATGGGTCAAGATGGGTATACGCTAGTCTACTCTGGTGTATCGATGCCCTGTCTCGATACACTCTCGACTAGGAATAGTTATAGGATATACTCGTTGACTACCATGGCCCCACTAGTATGATCTCATCATAGTCCTAGTAGTCAAGTACATATCCTAAGGACTTTATCAACATGTGAGAGCAAGACAGTAAACCAATACAAGTCAACATGTTAAGACAAAGTAAAACCAGATAGCATACTATTATATCGAGCAAGAAAGTCCTCTCTATATATATCTAAGCATCCACTATAATATACATCATATGTACAACAATGGACTCTAGGGCATATATATAACTAACAATCTCCCACTTGCACTAAGGCCAGCTGTTGTAGTGTCTCATACCCAACATCCCGAAGAGTCTCTCAAATTGTATTTGGGGTATGGCCTTCGTGAGTGGATCCGCAGTGTTGTCCTTCGTGTCAACTCTCCTGACCTCGATCTCGCGGCGATCAACTATCTCCCGGATCAGGTGATACCGCTACAGAATATGTCTGGACTTCTGATGGGACCTGGGTTCCTTGGCCAAAGCCACAGCTCCATTGTTATCACAATACAAAGGTATTGGATACTCAATGTATGAAACCACACCAAGTTCAGTGATGAACTTCTTCATCCAGACAACCTCTTTGGCAGCATCGTTGGTAGCGATGTATTCAGCCTCCATCGTCGAGTCTGCCACGGTTTCTTGATTGGAACTCTTCCAACAAACCGCCCCTCCATTTAGGGTAAAGACAAATCCCGAGTGTGACTTAGAGTCGTCCTTATCAATTTGGAAGCTCGAATCAGTAAAGGACTCCACCTGGAGTTCTCCGTTACCATACACCAAGAACATCTCCTTAGTCCTTCTCAAGTACTTGAGAATGTTCTTCACAGCTGTCCAGTGACTCACTCCTGGATCTGCTTGATACCTACTCACTACACTTAGTGAGTATGCTACATCGGGTCTGGTACATAGCATCACGTACATGATAAAGCCTACTGCCGAAGCATAGAGTATCTCTTGCATGCGAGCTCTCTCCAAATCAGTCTTGGGAGACATCTCTTTGGAAAGAGTGAGTCCAGAGATCGTGGTTTGGTTCCCACGCTTAGATTCTTCCATACTAAACCTCTTTAGTATGGTGTCAATGTACCTGGATTGGGACAATCCCAGTATCCGTTTAGATCTATCTCTATAGATCTTAATCCCCAAAATGCAGGAGGCATCACCTAGATCTTTCATTGAGAATCTATGTGATAAGAAGAGCTTGACCGAGTGCAGCATAGGAACATCATTTTCTATCAAGAGTATGTTATCCACGTACAATACGAGGAAGACAACCTTACTCTCTGCAACCTTCTTGTAAATACAAGGTTCATCTACGTTTTTGATGAAGTCAAACTCTTTGACTACAACATCAAAACAGATGTTCCAACTCCGCAATGCCTTCTTTAACCCGTAGATAGATTTAAGCAGCTTGCACACCTTTCCGCTGCTCCCACTATCTACGAAGCCCTCTGGCTGAGTCATGTACATGCACTCCTCTAAATCACCATTTAGAAAGGCGGTCTTAACATCCATTTGCCAGATTTCATAGTCATGGTATGCAGCAATGGCAAGTAGGATCCGGATGGACTTAAGCATAGCCACTGGAGAAAAGGTTTCGTCATAATCCACACCTGGTCGTTGACGAAAATCCTTTGCAACAAGTCTAGCTTTGAAAGTCTCCACTTTCCCATCTACACCAAGTTCCTTCTTAAAGATCCATTTGCTCCCAATGGGTTTTACCCCTTCAGGAGCAACTTCCAAAGTTCATACTTTGTTGGTGTACGTGGATTCCATCTCAGATCGTATTGCATCCAGCCACTTCACAGAGTCCCCACTCATGATGGCCTGCTCGAAGCTAGTCGGGTCATCATCTTCCATGATGCAATCCTCGCTCCCACCGTCTATGAGAAAACCGTAGTATCTCTCAGGTGGATGAGGAACCCTACTAGATCGGCAGAGAGGCTGGGGTTCATTGGGAGCTATTGAATCCTCTGGTTCCACTAAATCTTCAGTTGTAGTTTGTTCTGCTGAAACCTCTTCCAGCTCTTCCTCTTCGCCACTAATTTCTTTTACAAGAAATTTCTTTTCTAAAAAGTTGGCATGTTGAGCAACAAACACCTTTTTTTATTCACCGTGGTAGAATAGATATCCATACGAATTGCTTGGATATCCCACAAACTTGCAAAGAACTGATCTTGCCTCGAGCTTGTCCGGATTTTATCTTTTAACATAGGCCGGACAACCCCATATCTTAACTCGTTTAAGAGATGGTCTCTTCCCATTCCATATCTCATATGGAGTGGTAGGCACCGATTTAGTTGAAACTCTATTCAATAGGTATATAGTTGTTTCAAGCGTATACCCCCAAAAGGAAATAGGCAACTCAGCAGTGCTCATCATAGAGCGCACCATATCTAATAGGGTGAGATTCCTCTGTTCCGATACACCGTTGTGTTGTGGTGTATAGGGAGGAGTAAGCTGAGAGAGAATCCCATTCTCTTTTAGATAGTCCAGGAACTCATTGCTTAAGTATTCTCCTCCTCGATCAGATCGAAGGATCTTAATACTTTTTCCCATTTGGTTCTCTACTTCGTGCTTATATTCTCTGAATTTCTCAAAATCTTCAGACTTGTGTTTCAACAGGAACACATGTCTGTATCTTGAGAGATCGTCAGTGAATGTAATGAAGTATGAAGAACCATTCCTGGCATGTGTAGACATAGGACCGCATACATCACTATGTATCAGTCCCAAGAGTTCCGTAACTCTTTCTCCGTGTCCATTAAACGGAGTTTTGGTCATCTTGCCTTTGACTGGCAGGTGTCATAAGATGAAAATTCGAACGGATTCAAATATCCATCATTATGCAACTTAGCTAGTCGTGTCATATTGATATGACCTAGTCTGCAATGCCACAAGAAGGATTCGTTCATTTCTGAACTCTTCCTCTTGTATGTGTTCTGTACATTAAGAACTGTAGTTTGATTTAGAACGTATATGCCATTATTTAATAAGCCTGATCCAATCAACTTTTGATCTAGAAAAATGTTCATAACATAATCCTGTACTACAAAACTATATCCCACTTTACTTAATAAAGAAACTGATATAAGATTGCATATCAGGGTCGGAATGTAATAGCATTCGTTCAGCATCAATGTATTACCATTTGGTAATACAAGGTGATATTTGCCAACTGCTTTGGCTACAACATCTGCACCATTCTCTACTCTTACGGAATGATCACCCTCTCCCAGTTCCCTACCTTTCCTTAGCCCATGTAACATATTACATATGTGGGATCCTGATCCGGTATCTAATACCCAGGACGTAGAGTGAACTGAGAAACAATTCTTGATAACAAACACACCCGAAGAAGATGCGTCAGCATGCTTATTCTTCGTTTGGGCAGCTTGAGAATCCAGATATTCTCCTATTCCCTGCTCGAACTTATAACAATTATAAGTTGGAGCGGGGCCAACGTTCCCATGCTCAGTATAATAAGCGGGTTCAGTCAATACATCCATATTATTATCTTGATTAAGGCCTGACAGGGTCGCTGCCTGGAGAGAGAGAGAAGGAAACACTTTAGCGTATGCTCTTACAAGATTAGATTAGTTATTATATTATCTAATCAGGATGTCTCCCACTGTTTTCATCAAATCTTCCTTCAAACCCTAAAAGGTAAAACTAGCCGGGATTAATTACACCTTACAAGTTCGCCAATCTTTCAGCCAGGTCAGTGTTGGTACTTTGAGGGAGGTTCCCCGTGCGTTCGCACGGACCTAATTAAAATAAACCTCGTTTTCCCAGAGGCATAACCCCGTAAACACCTTTCTAGACACCTACTTGATCGGCTAATTGTCATGTATAAAACTCTCCCAGGAGTAACTCTTACTCGCAGTGGGTATCAGGATCCAACTATCTCATAGAAGGTATGCAATCCCATTGCAAATTTCAACACTTGATATTCCTGATAATACTTTTGCCCCTAGCAACTCATGACCTTGGCTATGGTCAACAAATCATAAGCGCTAGCAAAGTTCAACCCGTCATTTCCCCATTGAATTAAACCCACCCGTACAACCCTTGGCTAAGGTCAACAAAGTCGTATGACTACCCTAACTCAATCACATCTCATGTTTTAGCAGATAAATACTAATTAGCTACCGTACACTACGCCTTGGCTAAAGTCAACAAACGCATCACGAATACTATCTAGTCTCTATCTGAAATGACAGAGGGCTACGACAGGTTTTTGAGAAAACTTTTCGCGTGATGAACTTGATATCGCTGTAGAAACAAGTGATTTTGAAAAAGGAGTGTTTTTGAGGCTTTTACTAGTTTCTCTAAAGAGGTCACTCCCGGTGAAGGGATCTCGGCTCTTTCCTTATCGAATAAGGTGCAGGATATTTCACAAGTATCACTATGCAAAGCAAGAACTATAGAAGTAATCAAAAACAAAACCGAGTGAGTTGTAGTATCTACTAGTTTCGCTAAAGAGGTCACTCCTGGTGAAGGGATCTCAGCTCTTTCCTTATCGAATAAGGTGTTGGATATTCTGTAAGGAATGCCGCTATGCAAAGCAAAACTAGAGCTACCCTTTTTATAAATTTGATTCTACAACATCTTTTAGGTTTCTTTTATTTCATTAATCTCATTAATGAATCCCATCAATTATGCTTACTAAGCATCACAGAAGAAATGAAAATACAACGTACGCTTATACCATCCGCATTCGCCATAATGTTCCGTTATGCACCGTTAGGTTACTTAACTAACGGCATACCGGGACAGGACTAGTGCGGGTGAAAAACATAAGCAACGTCTATTATATATCTCATATATAATATATATCCATTCGTCTCAGAATCCACAGTGATCATATCATAGAGCAGCAGAAGATAACATATGAAATATTGGATATACTAGGATTTCCGTGTTTTATTTTGAACCTGTATAAAACACGGATTCCATAGTCGTGATGAATAGCCAAACCCAATCCCTAGACCCCTACGAGAGCGACAAGCAACCCTACCAATTCTAGGGTTAGGAGGCCCGGTCTCGACTCCTCGAGATGGCCTCCCACTGGACCCTAGAACCCGGTTACTTGTGCTCCCCTCCTTGGGTCTATCCTAATGCGGAAAAGTAAATAATATACAATGGTGACATCATCCTCAACCCGGAAGTGTCCCAATAAAAGAATATTACATAAAAATAAATTTTACATGAATGAAAATAAAAACTCTCATCTCACATAAAACCCCCGGCTATTCAGAACACGACGATCCAATATAACATATCACAGCAACACATAACACCACATGTCATCAACGTAAGTAAATATGCGTATCCCAATTGTCGTTGATGTATAGCAACGAAAATGGCGATACACCACATATTACACTTACGGTCGCAGAAAAGAAAATGTAAAACTACAACATTTGGAATCCACAATCTCCTTAGACATCATAAATCCAAAATATCACATACTTCGCATTTCATGCCTAACTGTATGAATTCCACACATTGTATTACATTACAGAAAAATCTAGACGATGTTAAACATTCCGATCGAATCAACAAACACCCAAAATTTCCCAAAATGCTCAACACTTGAGCGTAGTTTAGAAGTATCCATCACATGCTATAGTAGTAGTGAACCAGCCGTAGAAGGGTCAACCAATGCCTCACTTGTGGCACCGCTAAACTACCACAAACCCTTGGGTTTAGTGGCGGTTTTGACGGTCACAAAATCGAGTTAAGGTTTTGTTCTTTTAGAGGGTTCTCCGAATCACTTGCACGATATTTGAATGTTCTTTAACTAAGAAAAAATCCAACACCTGGAAATTTTCCGGCAGGGGAAAAGTGAGTTATTGATATCCGTTTGAATTTTTTAACACCGTCTAAACAATCCGAAACAAAGCTAGAATTATGAATACAAAACACTCTAAATTACCTTTTTAGTAAATAAACATCTCATGCCAATTTAGCAAAAACAAACAACACCAAAAGTACCAAACCCCAGAGACTTGAACACCACCCAAAAACCAAACCCTAGCTCCCTTAGAAATCCGAGCAGGCCGGATTTTCTGGCCTTCTGACCGGCCAAAATCCGAGCAGGGGGTTTGGGTTTTGGTGTGTGTTCATATTGTATCTCATACAACATTCTGCAACTGTTTGAAAAAAATTTTGACACCTAAAATAATTCGACAGAAACTGGGGTTTTGCATCGAGAGTTTCGGAGTTGTTTCGGTTTCGTAATCCTATACTTATCCGTCTAATTCTATAGCTAGGATCTGATACCACTGTTGGGTTACCTACAACGGAAGCAAGGTTTCGGGAGGCATCACACATGCCAAGTTTAAATTTTTGCCATTCTAGATAACCCAAACACAAGATCTTTAACTAGAGAATCAAAAAAAACATCGAAGTAAACAACTTTACTTCTAAGAGTTAGGGATTACAATCTTTGTAGTCCGTTCCTTCGCTTCATAAGTTCTGAGTTGAGGTCCCTTTGCTGCGATCATCATGAACCCGGACTCTAGAGAGGCTCCATGAGGTGAATGAGGCATCTTGCTTGAAATCTTCCTTTTCAAAAATAATCTACCTTGAAGCAACACTAACCTAAGCTCACACTTCTCTAATGAGGTGTTAGTGAAGTGAACACCCTAATCTAAGCGGCTATAATAGATGAGGATGATGAAGTAGGAATTTTACTCTCTTTTGTATTCTTTATCTTACTTAAAATCATCACAAATCAAAAAGCTAGTGAAGCTTTTCCAAGAGAGGAAGAAGAAGAAGAAAGCTTTTGTGATGAATAATGAATTGTTGTGTGAGGTTAGAAATGAAACCAAGGTTAAGAATGAGAAGCTTAACCCATGTAGAGAATAAACCATAGGCTAGGGTTCAATGGTTAGGTTAACAAATATCTAGATATTATCTAAAGGGTGGACTAAGTCAACACTTCCAAAATATCTCATTTTAAATCCACCATTTAGAATTAACCTAAAATGAATGTTAACCCTAATTGAAACCCTAGCATGGTTTAATCTCAAAACCCTAATTGCATTTGTAACCCTAACATGTTACAATATTATATATCACATATATAATATATAATGTAACATAAGAAAATAATACAATTAACATATATCGCATATACATCAATGTATTATCCAAGTGAGAAAAAGAATCATTTAAGTGAGCTTATATTAGTTAATGTAATTTAATATATCTCATATATAATTATACATTAAATTATCGAATCAACACTTGATCCGATAATCCGGCTATATTACATACAACTGACTAATATAATAAGTACCTTTACATCGAATCAACACTTGATCCGATGACCCGGCTATATCACATATATCCGGCCGATATCACATATCGCGATAATCGAATACAGTATCACATACACGTATTATTCTCGGTCCCGCACATATCACATATGTGCTCCTACTCCGTTTTGCCTGAGCTAGGAAACCTCCATGTAGGACTCTAAAGAATCGTCAATACGCCGACAGTATGTGATGATCATATCAAACATCCACAAGCTGCAAGCGGTCAGCTAAACGTAACAGCCACCCAGGTATTGAGAGATCAGAAGATCAACAAGAAAGCCTGTAAATTCTGCTGTGAATCCAATCAGTAACACTCCCGTACAGTCCGGTCTCTTCGTTTGATATGTCGCATATCTAGTCCAGGGGTGGTAAACGTCAGACCCCAGTAACCGATAAGTCGGGTCGATGTAAGGCTCATAACAGGTCGAAAAACTACTGATAACACTTACCGGTAGCACTCCATATCAGCCCTGGCCAGGGACTTCCAGTTATAGCCAATCGAACACAGCACAACATCAATTCCCTATACCGGGAGAGACGAAACCCCTCCTATTGCTCATTGCCTCCATATGATTCGGGACTGTAAAAGCCACCATTTTGCACGCTCTCTTGGACGTAGTAAGGTGGAAATCAAAGTACAGTGAGAATCACACAAGACTTTATGACGATCTCGGGTCTACAGACTAACCTGTACTAGTGTCACCAGAGAACTGCTATCTGACGATAGGTATAATATCATCTAGGAGTTCTCTACGAGTCCGTTCAGTGTACCCAGTCTCCACTGAGCACCCGTACACTATCTTTGATGTCAAACACCAATGGATATGGGATCATCCATCGCCCATCTTATGGGTCAAGATGCGTATACGCTAGTCTACTCTGGTGTATCGATGCCCTGTCTCGATACACCCTCGACCAGGAATAGTTATAGGATGTACTCGTTGACTATCCTGGCCCCACTAGTATGATCTCATCATAGTCCTAATAGTCAAGTACATATTCTAAGGGCTTTATCAACATGTGAGAGGAAGACAGTAAACCAATACAAGTCAACATGTTAAGACAAAGTAAAACCAGATAGCGTACTATCATATCGAGCAAGAAAGTCCTCTCTATATATATCCAAGCATCCACTATAGTATACATCATATGTACAACAATGGCCTCTAGGGCATATATATATAACTAACAATCTCCCACTTGCACAAAGGCCATCTGTTGTAGTATCTCATACCCAACATCCCGAAGAGTCTCTCAAATTGTATATGGAGTATGGCCTTCGTGAGTGGATCCGCAGTGTTATCCTTCGTGTCAACTCTCCTGACCTCAATCTCGCGGCGATCAACTCTCCTGACCTTCGTGAGTGGTTTGTTAACCTCCGTCAAGGTCATAGGTTGTTAGGGGTAAAAACCAATATCAGGAGTTTTAAGTATTGAAACTTGTAATGTGATTGCATACCATTCTATGTGATAGTTTAGGACCTAATTCCCACTGTGAGTAATAGTTACTCTCGGGCGATTTTCATTTCACAAACCCATTAGGTGTCTAGAAAGGTGTTAATGGGGTTATGCATTTGCGGAAATTGGATTATTAAATTGGGTCCGTGCGAAAGCATGGGGGACCTCCCTAGGAGTACTGACGTTAGCCTGGCTGAACGATTAGTGAACTTATGAGTGTACATGATCCTAACTAGTTTTCCTTTTAGGGTTTGAAGGAGAATTCGACAGAACAATGGGAGCCATCCTGATTAGAAGAATTAATAAACCAATCTAATCTTGATAGAGTGCATGCTGAGTGTTTCTTTTCTCTCTCTAGCAGCGACCTATGACTGACCATAAACTAAAACTCGTAAACCAAGTTAACTGAACATTTTCATAATCATTGGCTTTGGAATGTCATAATTGCCCTAATTCATGACGAAATCGCATGTGTCCTTGTCCCTCCTACTTCCACTTTTTTTTCTAGAACCTTCTGTATCACATACAGGGATCCATATTGTTTGGAAAGGCCATCTCGTATAGTTAGATACAAACTCGAAGAAATTGTTTCATTCCGAGGATAGCCACTAGTTTTGGAAAAAGTGAATTGTTCATTTGTCTCTCCCCTCCACCTTATCTTAAGTTTGAGAGCTCCTTTAAAAAGGAGAACATACCAGTTATGCTTGTTGGATAGTGTTCTTTCAATCCCGAGGCTGAAACTGAAAGGAAGGGTAAAAAGTAAACCAACTAGCCTAAGTTCGGTATATAGAAGGTAAGGTGGAGAGGCATCAAAAGGGGTTGAAGTGAGGGAAAGGAAATTGCAACTACTGTTATGAACCTGGGCAGTGAAACCACCGCCCCCTTGAAACATTTTTATGTTTCAGTTTTTCTGTATGGTTATAATTGAAAAATGTTTCTCAATTAACTCTGACTCTTGGGTACAAGAATATCGGATTAAAATCCCACATCTGTAAGGCGTTAAAAATGCTGAGAAAGAGTAGAGTATTTGGAAAGGGTGATTTGATCCTCAATATTGGAAATCGGAGCAATTGTTGCTATTGGAGAAACCACGTGGTTTTGCCTATTGGAAAACTTTTGGTTTTGAATAACTGTTATCATGCACAAAATTTTAAAACTTATATATCCGCCTCTTTTTTAGATGAAGCGGGATATAAATTTTGAAAAACATGTTCTAAACATTTATCTATTTTAATTTGTTGATTGGGTAAGGTGCATAAAGATAATAGTGTAAATATTCATAAACAAAAATATAGTTTTTAAATTACAACATACAGAGTATGAGTTAGTGAACTCATAAGACTTATACATAGTGGTGTATGTTGTCCGATGTCCACACAGATAAGGGGTCGGTACTCATACTTCATTCCGTTTTCCTATGAGTTCTCTGGTTTTAGACATGCATTCTTGTTGAAATGCAAAGTCCAAAGATTTTTGAAAAGTTCATAAGATATAAGAATAAAGTATAGAACCAAACATTGGAAGTATCAAGTTTCTTCAAAGTTTTCGAAGACGTGGATACTTATGTTAGGTATTCTGTAGTTAAATAATCGAGAATTTGATTCTCTCTCAGATTACTCATACGAGGGTGTGCTCCTTGATGATAATGTTATATGGGCTTTTTCACTTAGGGATATGCACCGGGAACAGTTGCATATTAATTGAATATGATTTTATCTGAATTTGTGCCTGTGATTCTATATGTGATACAGAATGGGAACATATTTTAAGGTTGTTAAGATATGGAGTTATCCGGTTTATGCTTAAAAATAGAATCCGAACATATTCAAGGCACATTTCGGTAATAGGCAGTTTAAGGGTTATCCCAAGATTAAGCGAGGGTTTAACTTCTACCATTTTCGGGATCAAAAGTTGTTTTGTTCTCGACAAACCACTTTTTTAGAAAAGGAATTTCTTACAAAAGAAATTAGTAGGACTATGGTAGAACTGAAAGTGATTCCAAAACCATAAACGGTTACTGAAAATTTAGTAGAACATGGAGATTCAATTGACGTTGACAAAGCTTAGCTACTCTGCAGATTTAGTAGGTGACCTCAGCCACCCGAGAGATACATCGGTTTTCTCATAGACGGTGACAAGGAGGATTGCATCATGTGATGATGGCCCTACTAATTATCAGCAGGACATAGGAAGTGGTGATTTCCGACTGATGGCTGTATGCCATGTTATCCAAGTTGGACTCCATACACTACAACAAAGTATGGATTTTATTGGGTGCTCCTGAAGGGGTAAAACCCATTAGGAGCAAGTAGATCTTTCGAGATCAGTGCAGATGGAAAGGTAGTAACCTAATAAGGCTAGACTTGTAGTAAAAGGTTTTCATCAAATATCCGGTGTGGATTGTGATGAAACTATTACTTCAGTATCTGTGCTGAAGTCCATACGGATATAACTTGCCTCTGCTGTTTTTCATGACTATGATATTTGGCAGATGGATGACTATAATATCTTTCTAAATGGTGATTTAGAAGTGTATGTGTATATGAGTCTGCCAGAAGGTTATCATAGTCAGTGGGAGCAGTGGAAGGTGTGCAAGAAGCTTAAGTCCATTTATAGACTAAAGCAGGAATAACGAAGGATGATCATCTGTTTTGATGTTACAGTCAAAGTATTTGACTTCATCAAGATAATAGATGAACCCGGTATCTGTAAGAAGGATGTAGGGATTATTGTCATATTCCTCATATAGTATATAGATGACATACTCCTGATAGTAAGTGATGTTTCTATGCTACAATTGGTCAAATGATGGTAGTCACAGGTGTTTTTCCATATATGATGTGGATATCAGTCCAATCCTGGAAAATCATAGGATAGCAGTGAAGAGCATATGATGTTCTTGGTGTATGGTAATGGCAGCCTCCTACAGGAGACAGTTACCGATTCCAGCTTCTAAGGTGACATGGATGATAGAGTGTTTGTCGCGAGTTTTAAGTTTACCCTATTTTGAGAAGCTGTATATTGGAAAGAGTTCCAAGCGGGATACTGAGGTAGTCGTGACGCTGGATGTTGATTATGACTCAGCCGAGGATACAACCTAAGAAGTTGTTGGATAAAATTTTCCATTTATGAACTTGGTCCCATCGTCTATCTAGGAAAATTCTAAAGCATGTATCACTCAGTTCGAGAGATAGTTGATCACCGTGAGATTGAGAATCAGAGAGACAAAGATAGAAACATTATAGCGGATCCACTCACTGAGGCCGTTTCTCGAACACGGTTTGTGAAACTGTCAGTAGAGAAGTTGGGTATACGATACCACAATAATTGGCCTTAAGTGCAAGTGGGAGATTGTTGGATATAGGTTCCCTCAAGGTAAATATTGTAATTGTAGGACGGCCTATACAGAGAGAACAATCTTACTCGAGATGATAGTATGCAATCCGATTTGTCTTTATCATTTATGTGTATACGTTTTACTCATTATCACGTATCGCTAATATATAATGATAAAACCTATAAGATCTTTGCTTGACTATCAGGATTATGATAGGGATCATACTAGTGAAGTCTGGGTAGTCCATAAGCACATCCTTAAATGTCCATAGTCGTGGGAATATTGAGACTGGGTATCAATATTCCAGAGTCGTCTAGTGTATACGTTTCTTGATCTTGTATGGGGCGATGATTGATCCTATATCCATTGGTGTTTTACACCGG
Organism: Agapanthus africanus; assembly: GCA_030015575.1. Lineage (NCBI taxonomy): Eukaryota > Viridiplantae > Streptophyta > Magnoliopsida > Asparagales > Amaryllidaceae > Agapanthus > Agapanthus africanus. Next base: position 832,560,628 of record JASDDO010000019.1, read on the forward strand.
AGATTGTATACAGGTTCTCATTAGGTTATGAGTTATACTAGACGGACTCACCAAGAGCTCCTGAATGGTATTATACCTATCATCAGATAGCAGTTCTCTAATGACATAAGTACATGGTAGTCTGTAGACCCGAGATCGTCATAGTGTCTTGTGTGGTTCCCATTGTGCTTTGATTACTACCCTATCATAGTTTTAAAGAGCCATGTAAACAGGTTTTAGTTGGATACAGTCCCGAGCCACATGGAGACAGTGAGCGATCGGAAGGGATTCGTTTCTCCCGGTATAGGGAGTTGATGTCGCGCAGTGCACGATTGGCTATAACCTTAGTCCCTGGCCAGGGCAGATGAGATTTACTGATAAGTGTTATCGGTATTTTCTCGGTTGGTTATGAGCTAGATATCAGTATGACTTATCGGGTTATTGGGGGTCTGACAGATACCACCCCTAGGCCTGGTATGCGACACTCTTTGATGAAGAGGCTAGACTGTACGGTGACTGTCATTAATAGGCTCTGCAGGGTACTAATGAGCTTGCTTGTCGACCGACTTTTCGTTCAATACCTGGGTTGCCGTTACGTGCAGCTAGTACCGCTGACGTGCTTGTCGATTAACCCGGTGGGGGATTGATCTGAAGGTGTTTTAGATCAATCAGATATGATCATAACCTACTGCTATTGTATTGTCGAGTCTTTAGATCCCCACACAAAGGGTTTTCCAGCTCAGGCGAAACGATGTAGTATGCATATGGCGATACGTACATGAGTTGGATTAAATACGTGTATCAGATGCACGTACTTTAATCAGATGTTTTGATAATACCAGAAGGTTTGAAAGATAACCAGATATGTGAGATAGTATTATATCTCTCATTATCTCTCTTTTGGTATTTGTATTTTGATACGAATACCGGTATATGTATTTGATACATATATGGGTGTGTGTGTATATATACATATCTTCTTTTTTTCTTTTTGGAAGCTTGATGAAGTGTGTGGAGGGGTGAGTCATATGTGTGAGTCACACATGCCCCCCTCTCCACAAAAGAAAAAGAAGAGAGAGAAAGAGATAGACTCATTCAATTTACTCTTTTCTCTTTTCTTCTTTGCAGGCTTCTAATTAGAAAAGAAAAGAAAGTAAAGAGTGAGAGAGCAAGAGATCTTCATCTACATCTCTAGTTTAGGATTCTTAGCAAGTTTTCTACACTAGAGGCTTCACAAAGATCATCTTAAAGTGAAGCGAGACCTTGAGCTCGGTTTCCTTGCATGGATCATCTTCGGCAAGTCGATCGGCGAGCAAGCTTGATCCCGGTGTCTTGGAGCCTAGCTAGAGTCCATAGAGCATAGTAGGGGTCTTCCGCTATTAGACGGACACGCTACAAAGGTTGTAGCTTCTCCGTCCCCTCTCTTTAGTTTATGGTTTGTGTGCATGTTAATGTCTATTGGTTTGATTCTTAGTTTAGGGTGTTCTTTCTCTCTAGTTTTTTAAAATTATGTCTTTCGCTACGTTTTAAAACCTTATTAGACGAGCATAGCATCCTAACATTTTTTAGGACAAATTTGATCATATATTGAACAAAATTTCTGTATGTAGCAACTTTGAGCTATACATTGAAAAAAATACACTACAACAATAGCACATCAACAATAACAACTACATCTATAAGAATGATGACAACAACTACATTTAAAAGCATGCATAGTTTATTCCTACAGATAAAAAAATTATGAGCCATATAAAACTAAATTCTGGAGAAGTTACAACAATAAATACACTTCCAAATCTTATAAATTCATCCATGTACTAACCACTGAGTTATATAAGTCTTATGTCATACATAAAACAACTACTGAAAAAAACAGTCATACATACACACTCTAAAACCTCTTCCAAAAAAATGGTGACAAATTTATATAAGTTACATGTCTTAAAACATAAAAATCTCTCTAAAGCAGTATTAGGACAAGACACTACTTTTGCCCGTCCAAAACAGTTGCAGCATCTGACCACCTTATTGGTGCTAATTTCTTATGCAAAAGAAAATCTAAGTGAACTTATATGAAGAAATTAATTAAAGAAAACATATAAAATCAGTATCCAAGATCACTCACTCTAGGGTGTTGTTCTTGTGATGGAGTTCTAAACAACCATAATATTCTTTTTGCAGGTAATATATTGGATTGACTTCCTACATCCTCAATAGCTAATACTGCTTCTACTTGTACATTGGTTTGACCTACTGAAAATGCAACTGTTTGAGTCTGAGCTTGGGAGCTTTTTCTAGGCAATTCAACACAATCAACCATACTTGAGGCTGTTTTCTTTGGTCTCCCTGGCTTGTTGCCTCTTGCCCCCTTCCAAGTTGATTTGGATGCTTCATTCTTGCAAGTTTTTATAGTGTCCCCAGCATATCAATTTAACAATGGACATATACAAGATAAATTGAACTTTATTAAAAAAAAGTCAGAAATTAATTTAACAGTTAACAATTTTGATATTATCTTTGCATTTTGAGCATATAAGTGATCTAGTGAATGCTCTAACTGACACACTTCGAGCTGGCTCATCAATCCTTCTTCTTCTCTTTTTTGATGGCCTTCCAGGTTTGTTTTTCTATAGTATGGGGCTGATGAAGCTAGTAAGTTGGCCTTCTCCCATTTGTTACAATGTGAAATTGGGTTAATTGAGAATTGATAAGTTTTCATATAAGATTCTTTAGAAAAATAGGGGTGCACAAAATCTTCCGGGTTTCTTCTTGTCTTCACACAAACCGCAATGACAAGACAATATGGAATCCCTGTTAAATCAAACTTTCTACAACAACATGTCATGTTCTGCAGATTGACAATAAACTGCCTGCATTTCTTTATCTCTTCAAACTCTTTCACTCCACCATGCAGCACATAGCAATCTCTAGCCTCCTCAGACTCTTGTTCGACATGATTAATTGTATTTTAATACCACTCATTTCTTATCATTTTGTCAATAAACAATGATATTTAATCCTTGTCTCCTCATTAGTACAACTTACAGATACACAGGCAAAAACACAGGAAGCAATACACAACATGCACGGATTACGACAGAATTAAGCCGATATTGCAACCGGGATGAAAAACTGATCAAGTCTAAGGTGTTTGCAACAATGTTAAGTGTATATAATAAAAAGAACTCATTTGGTCCAACATGATACACCTTGGCACAGTATGATACATGTGTGAACACACATTTTTGCTATTGGGACAGCCATAATCATAATGCAAGTGGGCATGAGTCAAGTGGGCTTGATGCTATGTATGATGACGAGTTAAAAAGAGATGATTTGAAGTGTGAACACATTGCCAACTTGCTAACTTGCCCTCATCTCTGTCCTTTAACTTCAAAATGAAATCAAGTGAGAATTAGAAGAAAAGAATTATACCAAATATCCTGATTTGATGGTAAAAGATTTCTGCCGAAGACTAGGCCCCACACTCGACACTTTGGCAGCCCAAACCATCTCCGCCAAGTCAATATTGGCTCGTGTTCATACCACAGCTCCATCTATGTACAACTTGCCCCTGGATATCACCTTTTTTCCTAGTTTAGAATCTATAAATAGCATATCAGTATGGGTTTTTTGTAACACATTAGAATGTGATTAGAGTTAATTAAGCGATATTATGCGGTTTTTAAATAAATTTAACTAATATTGTTTTCACATATTTTATTACAATTAATTAATATTTTATTAAATTATTTTTATTTGTGCAAACACACACATGTGCATGCTAATATAAGGTTATGGAAGTGTTAACCATGGTTTGCTAGCCATGGCATCCTAACCATATTATGTCATGCTACATTTATTTTCATATCTATTTTGATTTAAGTAAAGGTTTTACTCTTATTTTAAAGATAAAGGAAATGAATGGAAAATTGGAGACATGATGGCTAGGGACAAGGCATGTGGAGAATTTAATGAGGAGAGAGAAAGAGCATGGGCATGTGGGGCATTTAATGAGGAGAGAGAAAGAGCATGGCTCTTATCTCTCACCCTCACCCTCTCACCTTTCATCCATCACAACTCTCATCCTCTTTCAATTTTTCTCTTCCTCTTCTTCTTCTCTACTAAAAATCCCTTCTTGATTTCTTTTTTTCACAAACCCCTAGCCTAAAACCCACATCAAACTCACAAAAACCCTTATCTAATCAAGTTTAAACCCTCTTGAGGAGTCTTGGAGCTTGATGGTTAGGGTTTTTCCCAAGTTGTGGTGAGGTAATGATCTCAAAATGTTAATTAGGATCTGGGGAAGTTTGTTTTGTTAAATAGTTTCGGTTTAATACCACAATGTTTTAAAAATTAGTATTTATATCGGGTTTTGGTTAAGGTTAGGGTTCCTTGTTGAATCTGCTATCGACCCAGGTGTTGGTTTGAGAAGTTTCAATCATAGAGACCTAGTTTAGAGACCTAGAATCAACACACAAAACCTGAGCCCATTCCCTTCTTATGTGGCCGCACTTTTATACATTCTGGCTGTAAATTGCAGCCAGAGTATGGTGGTTTTGTGTGGGTCATGGTCGTAGGGTCTCTGGGTAAAAGTGTAGGCCAGTGGCTAGTGCAACTTTCTCTAATTCATCTTGTATAAAAATCTGGGACCGTTTAGGTGGAATTCAAGCGTTTCGATAATGTGCGATGCGGATTTATCCGACATTCGTTTAAGTGTTTAGCACGTTTAGTAGCCGTAGAGTTGGTTTAGGGTGTCGCTGCATGCGTTTAGCTCGCTAAGCTAACTCTCGGTAGCTTGTGGGAACCGATTCGTTAGTTGGCGTTGTATCCGTATTTTATTGGATAGTTTACTAATTTCATGTGTTATTGTGTTGTGTAATAATAGGATCATAGGCGGGGACTTTTGACACATCCAGGAAGGGGAAGGAGGTGATCGGATACACTTAGCTCGAGAGCATCCGGTGAGTAGATTTAACATCTACAGGGAATCGCCTGTATGGCGTTAAGCGTCGAAGGCTAGATTCAAGTGAAATAATCTTGTGTGAAATGCCTATATATGTGTTATGTTTGTGCATGAGTACCATTTTGTAAACCCCATTACCTGTTGTACTTTCACACATCACTAATAGGATACTGCACCATTACTGACGGTTCATGTTGCACGTGCACTGATTTATATGCCCTACACACCGTTGGTAATTGCTATGCCACACACACTATAGAAAATTGCCATGGATAAATATATGTTATATCGCATTCATTACTGACAGTTAAACATTGATTTTTGTACCAGTACGCATCATGATTAGCATCATATATACATTGCTATAGTGATATATCTTATATGAGGTTTTCATGAGATTTCTGTTTCGTGGATTTGGGAAACAACAAAGTGCGTTTTTGAAAACTTGAAATATTTAAAAGTGCGGTTTTTCCTTGATATGATATTTCGTGTCCACTATGAGTTTTTTCGGATCTGAGTTTGTTTTCGAGACCCGATTCGAGGAGGTGGACGAACTGTCTGCGGGTACATGGTGGACCCGGTAAGGTACCCGAGGCAAGAAGATCATGGGGATGACGATGAGCCTGGCTGGGGAACTTGCTACCTACCGGTGATTGTATAGAAACTCGGAGGATATCCGGAAGATACCGTTCAGAGTTAGATGATGAGAAGGATATGAGGGCCGATCAGAGTGACAGCGCTTGAGATGTTAGGATTTGGGGTGTTGTTGATGGACGCCGGATTTCTTGATGATGATTCATTGATGAGGATTTTGTTTTATCCCATACTCAGGATTTATTATAACATGCACTGTTTCATGTAGTTGTTGTACCCTAGTGGTGTACCTTGATCATGATTTTGTTGCATATACGTACCGCTATATTTATGCCATCAGATTGCATATTTCGGATTATCGATTTTCGTGCATGCTTACGATTACCTGTACGATGTTATTTACTTCTCACGAGTTGGCAACCCACTCCCGTTGTGCCATAGTGTTTTGTAGGGTTGACCATCAGAGTAGTCGCGGCAGGGCTCTTTATTGCTTCATTTTGGTGGATACCACTACTGTTGGGTGTGAGACCCTTTGAGTGGGTGGGTTTTTGCGAATATCCGTATGTTCCACTTGTATATCTTATTTTGTATCTAGTACTCTCCATCTACCACTTACATGTATTTGACTTAGAGACGAAACTGAGAGATTCGGTATTTGTATATTATTTATAACTCTGGTTGTCGCGCTCGTGTGAGCCGGCTTTTATTTCTTGTTGTGATGTTGTTTTACCTTCTATTATGCTGTTTTCGCTTCTTATTTGCTTATTTCTTCGCTACGGTGTCGTATATATATAAATATATCATGTTGTGGTTGTGTTCCGCCTTTTGGCGTGAGTTGCTCCCATTAGGGATGCCTTTTATGTATTCGATGTTTTGTACCCGTTTGGAGCTAGTTTTTACAAAGGAGATGCTGCAGAAATTTTTAAGAAAATAGATTTAAGTTTTAAGATTTTTAACTTGAGATTTTAAATGTTTTTAACTCATGTTTTATCACTCTATCTTTTCATGGTTTAGATTTCTGGGTTTTTCAGCTTACTTGAATTACGTTACGCCTTTAGACGTTGCGTGATTCGAGTGCCGGTCGCGTTCCTAATTTGGCTCGTGAAAAAGTTGGTATCTGAGCGTTAGGTTTTACCTTTCGGAGTATAGGATGAAACTTGGTATGATGGAGTCGGTAGATTAAGCAGAGTGACGTAGCGTATGTATGTTCCGCGACATACTTACGACACGGTACTCTGCCTAAGAGACCTTAGGACATATTTGCTTGTAATTCCTTTCTTGATTCCAAGTATCCTTATGATTCGATTTCTATGTTCTGATCGAATCCTGTTTCCTTGTTCCAGCCACTATGCCGCCAAAGACTACAAGGGCACAGAATGCTGCCGCCAGAGATAAGGTCAGGGCAGGCTCGTCTGAGACGAGGACTGACCAGGACGGTACGCCTATTCTTCAGGAGCAGATTGTTCCACCTTCTACAGGTTGTATTGCTAAGCTAGAGGCCAGTATTCAGGATTTGCGTCAGATGGTGGGATCTTTGGTTAAGACCAATCGAGCATGGAGATTAGAGGTTGTTCCACCTACTACGGGGACCGTGATGGTACCTACTGCTCAGACAGTCGTACCTACCGCTACAGAGACTATAGCCGTATCTTTATCAAAGTTCATGAGGCCGAAGCCTCTGGTTTTTACTGGCATTGATGCAGTGGAGGATCCACAGTCGTTTCTCGACCAGATGGCCAGGATCTGTCATTCTTTGAGGTGCTCCGATGCGAGATCGGTCGAGTTCGCTAGTTTTTCTCTGGAGGGTCTTTACTAGACTTGGTGTGAGTCTATGGAGAGAGGTCGAGCCACAGGTCTTGTAGGGTTTCTTTAGCACCTCACCAAGGGTTTTGCAAGCATCACACACACCATATTAAAATTTTTGTGAGGTGTTAAACAAACTAACCTAGGAATCGAACTAGAATATTTAGAGTAACAAGTTATAGTATCATATACTAGCTAGTGTCTAACACTAAGTGAGGAGAAATACAACCTTTGTAGACCTCCTTTGCAACTTCTTGGATCTCCTAGAGGTTGAACCGGCTAGCTCGAGCTTCTTCCATGTCCACAATAATCCACTCGGAGTACCTTTGCTCAAAGCTCCTTGCTCCACTTGATCACAATGAAGATGAAGCAAACAAACTACACCAATGGGCTAGACAAGTGTAGTATGGTGATATGGTTGTGTTCTCACATAAAAACCCTTTCTTTCTTTTACCCTCACTCACTTAGAAATCTCAAGAGAGAGCTAGAGAGAAGAAGATGGCAATCCTTGAGCTCTCATTTCTTTTTTTTGGAAAAAGATAATGATAAAAGATAATGAGAGAAAGATAAATATCAAGATAAATATCTTCATCTCTAACTATGGTTAATAAATATCTAGATATTTAGAATGAGGAAAAATAAGTGAAATGAAACCATGGTTCCAAACTAGGTCAAGAAAAGAATAGTCAACCATGATTTAATATCATTTTCTTTTTCTCATTCTAATATATATAAAGATATTTACTTTCCATATGAGTCTTATATTGCCATCTTTCCTGTATCATCAACCATGATACAAATACATGTATGTATGTGTGTATGCACATCAACATGTACATATACATCCATCCATCCATCAAAAAGAAAAGGTTTATTTAAATGAGATAAAAGTCAATATTAAATCAACACTTGATTTAATAAACCGGTCATATCTCATACGACCTGACAAATAGAAAACGCCCGATTAAAACACGGTATCAAATACACGTATTTAATCGAGCTCCTGCACATATCTCATATGCACACCACATCGTTTCGCCTGAGCCAGGAAACTCCTGTATGGGACTCTAAGACTCGTCAATATGCCGGCAGTAGGTGATGATCATATCAAACACCTACAAGCCGCAAGCGGTCAGCTAAACGTAACGGCCACCCGGGTATTGAACGATCAGAAGAAGAACAAGCGAAACTGTCAAAACTCCTGTCGAGCCAACTGGCAACACTTACCGTACAGTCCGGTCTCTTCATCAGATATACTGCATATCGATTCTAGGGATGGTATCGTCGACCCCAATAACTCAATAAGTCATGCCGGTATTTGGTTTATAACAGATCGAGAAACTACTGATAACACTTATCAGTAAATCTCAGCAGCCCTGGCCAAGGACTTCCTGTTATAGCCAATCGTGCATAGCGCAACATCAACCCCCAATACCGGGAGATACGAAACACCTCCTATCGCTCATCGCCACTGTACCCAAAATCTACATGTTTGTATGACTCAGTAGAGCCGTAGTAGGGTGGAGATCAAAGTACAGTGGGAGGACACACAAGACTCTATGACGATCTCGGGTCTACAGACTAACCTGTACTAGTGTCACATGAGAACTGCTATCTGACGTATGATATAATACCACATAGGAGTTCTCGACGAGTCCGTTCAGTGTACCCAGTCTCACTGAGCACCCATATACAATCTTTGGTGTCACCACACCAGATGAATATGGGATCATCGATCGCCCAACATATGGGTGTTAGTGTATATGCCCTAGAGGCTATTACTGTATCATACTAGTTTGTATATTACTTAATGGAAGCTTGGGATATTCACAGTTGTATAGACAATCTTGCTCAAAATGGTAGTATGCTACTTGGTTTGTATCTACCTCAATATGTGCATGTGTTTCTTTTAGCATATCGCTTATACATATTAGTAGAGCCCTTAGGATCTTTACTTGATTACCAGCGTTGTGATGGCAGTCACACTTGTGGGGGCTGGGTAATCTATAAGCACATCCTTATACAGGTCCCTAGTCGTAGGACTATCGAGACAGGGCATCGATACTCCGGAGTAGACTAGCGTATGCGCTTCTCATCCCAGCGCGGGAGACAGTCTGTCCCACAGCCGTCAGTACGTCGTACTTGAGATAGTATGCGGGTGCTCGTTAAGTTACGAGTACACTGGACAGGACTCGTCGGGAACTGTTGGTTGGTATTATACCTATCGTTAGTTATCAGTTCCCAGGTGACATGAGTACAGCTTAGTCCGCTGACTTGACACTGTCACTTCGCCTCGAGTGTGTTCCCACTGTACTTAGATTACTACCCTACCACGGCTCAAAGGAGTCGTGCAAACAGGTAGTAGTTGGGTGCAGTCCCGAAGCACTTGGAGGCAGTGACGGTTAGACATGATTCGTCTCTCCCGGTATTAGGGGTTGACATCGCACTGTGTCTAGGAGAGCCATTACACGAGTAGTCCCTGGCCAGGGCAAGCGAGATATACTGGTAGGTTTTCAGTGTTATCTCAGGGTGTTCTGGGCTACACTCCGACACGACTTGTACCGCTATTAGGGGGCTGACGTTCACCACCCCCTAGGCCCGCCATGCGATGTATCAGACGAACAGACCGGACTGGACGGAGATTGTCACATACAGGCTCAGTAGGAGTTCGGATGGGTTTATCTCATCGGCCTTCTTATCGACATCTACTTAGGGACCGTTACGTACAGCTAGTGCCGCTTTCGGTTTGTGGTTAAACCCACTGCCAGCGTAGTGTCGAGTCTTTAGAGTCCCACACAGAGAGTTTCCCTGCACTGAGCGAAACGTGTAGAGGCCGTATGGTTTTACGGCGGGGCTGCGATCACTTACATGCACTTGTATGCGTATGCTGTTCGGGTAGGCAATACTAGTGGGCTTTGGTTTAAGTCGGATCCTAGTATTGCACGGATGGATTTGTTTTGTCTTTTGTGCATTCGCATTCTACGGAATGCGGATGCGGGTGTGTATGCACAGTTTTGAGGAGCGATGAAGGAGGAGGTGCCTCATTAGGGTTTTGGCAGTTGGTTCGGCCAAAACCGTTATGTGGCAGGCTCATTAAGATTTTGACAGTTGATTCGGTCAAAACCATTTTTAGGCGGGCTCATTAGGGTTTTGGCAATTCGTTCGGTCAAAACCATTATAAGACGGAGACATTATTTATTAATCATTTTAGTGATAATTTTGTGATGGCTAATTGCTTTGACCACCTTAACCACTCTTGACTTTGTTGACCCGTTGACCAAAGTTGACCTTGACCTTCATGAGAGGTCTACACTCTTCTTTGGTTTTCTTTTTCTTTTTGGATTATGAAAATGGTCATGTCAATGTAGCCATCAACTTTATCATGATAGGATTAGTAATGATGATGTTTAGTATTATTGCAACTATGGTGCCTTTTTTCTTTAGTGAACATTTTCATTTCTCTTTTCTCATTCTCTCTCTTGCAAGTGAGAAGAAAGAAAAAGAGCTCCATGGTTGCTTGTTCTCCTTCATCTTCCTCCTCTTGAAATTTTCTTTTGATCTCATGTGTTGAAAGAAAAAGAATCCACATAGACAAACACTTCCATCAACCTCCTCTACATAACCTAGGACTTCAAGACTAATGATCTTGTTGCCCTAGTTGCCTCGGCTCGAGGTGGAGCTCGGTGTACAACTCTCGGGTGGATCGTCTTCGACTCAAGGAGGCCGCGAAGGTAACCAAGATCCGGATCGATCCTCGGAGCGTGGATGGACGAGCAGGACAACGGGATGAAGACCCGAAGGACCGGTATCGTGAGGTATAATCTCTATGGCATAGTAGATAACACCTCTAGTAGTTTTCTAGTTCACAGTTTAGCAAAGATCCGTGTTGTCCATGTTGCCTTTGCGCCAAAAAATCGTTTTTCGCCGTTTCCGCCTCCCCGTAAGAACCGGGGTGAGCAACGTGGACTTACAGTAGTATCAGAGCCTAGCTAAACATAAACTAGCAAGTTAGCAAAGTATTCAGAATATCGATCGGAAAAAATTCGCAAAACAAGTCCGGAAAATTTAACTTTCTGCCGATTTTTTATACTGCTCAAAAAACAATTTAACATACATGAAAAATCGGCTCAGGGTTTTCTAAAGACACACACAAAAAACGGTCCACTGAACCGGTCAAAGCGCCGCGGTTCCGCGGCAAGAACACGCTTCTTGCCGCGGATCCGCGGCCGAGTTGACTCGGCCGTGGACCGAGTTTGGTGCAGTGTGCTTAGTTGGCTGTTTTGGGATTTTTAGTACATGTTGTTCCTACCCAGATTTTCCAGAGAACAAATTGATTTTTGGGGTGGTTACAAATCCGTATTTTGATCGATATTCCGTAGACTTTGGCTAATGGATATTATCTGTGATGTGATATATGTATTGAACGTCTACTAATCGCTATACGTCGATTAGTGGGGGTTATACATATCTGTGATCTGTAATGTTGTTGGTTTGTGTATATGAACTCGTTGGATTGTCGCGGATGAATAGCCGGGGTGGATGTGAGATGAGAGTTTCTTTTTCTTTCATTCATTGTAAAATTTGTAAATTGATGTAATATTATTTGTTTGGCCGCACATCCGGGATGAGGTTGTAGCCGCCATTGTATAATTTCTTTTTACTGTTTTTGCTCCTAGGATAGACCCAAGGTGGGGTGCACAAACTACCGGGTATCTCGAAATGCCGAGTGGCCTACTCACGGGTTGAGGGAGGTTGCTTCGCTTCGGGTACTTGGCGGGTAGTTTGCCGCACCCGTAGGGGTCTAGGGTGGGGTTTGGCTATTCATCGCGACCGTGTAATCCGCTTTTCGTTGCAGGCTCGAACGAATCGCGGGTTCCTAGTATATCCAAAGTGTTCATCTGTGATCTGGATTGGCTATCATTGCTATATATCTATATATGATATCTATTTAGGTGTTGCTTATGTTTTGCATCCACGCTAGTCCAGCCCCCGCTCTGTTGTTAGTTAAGTAACCTAACGGGTGATGACGGGGCCCCGTGGCAAATGCGGATGGCATAAGCGTACGCCATATTTTCGTTTTTTTCTGCAATGGTAGGATTAAATGATGGGACACATTAAAATTAATGCAAGAAAATAAACCAAGTAAAAGTCTATGGAACACTTTCAAAAACTAACTTTTAAATGCGGAGCTTGAACCACTCCTTTTAAAAGCTATCTCGTTCCATCGATTATATCAAGTTCACTACGTTCACGGTTTCGCCAAAACCATTCGTAGCCCTCCGTCATTTCAGTTAAATATTCAGTAGTATTCAAGCTATGTATTTTGACCTTCGCCAAGGCATAGTGATTGGTAGCTGCTGAATATTTATCTGTAGCATAGATAGATGCGTTGGTTTTGGACAGTCGTACTACTATTTTGGCCTTCGTCAAGGGTATGTACGGGTGGGTTCAAATTAACCTGGACAATGACGGGTAGAACTTGACATGTGACTTATGATATGTTGGCCTTCGTCAAGGTCATAAGAGCATGGGGCAAAAATCCACATCGGGAGTTTCAAAAGAACTGAAACTTGCTAGCGCTGCATACCATTTGGAGTGTGATGATTCTGGTAGGATTCCTTCAGTTTTGTCACACGATGATATTTGGATCCCGATCCTACTGTGAGTATATGCTACTCCTCGGGAACTTTCTCACTTAACGATCAATGCTATAAACCAAGTAGGTGTCTAGAAAGGTGTTAGCGGGGCTACGCCCACAGGGAAAAGAGGTTACTTAATTAAGGAACTTCGTGAAAGCGTTGGAAAACCTCCCTCGAAGTACCGACACTGGCCTGGCTGAACGGTTAAGCAAGTATTGTATGGTGAGATTGATCCCGACTAATTCTTCCTTTATGGTTTGAGGAGGGATTCGAGAGACAGTGGGAGCCATCCTGTTTAGATAAATTAAAAACCAATCTAAACTTGCAAGAGCATCATGCTGAGTGTTTTCTTCTCTCTCTCTTAATTGCAGCGACCCAGTGACCGCACCTAGGTTACATCTAGATAATAAAATGACTGAATCTGACTCTTATGACTGGCAAAGGTCTGTCCAGATGTCCATTGCCCATGACAAGATGGGACACCTCTTAACTAATCCAACCCCTGCCGTCTCAGGTCCAGTTTCCCCTGTCACGGATATTCATATCCGCAAGACATCGGAGAAAGACTGTGCGAAAGCCAAGTGCCTCGTGTTAGCCTCAGTTGATGGTATATACCAGAGGCAGCACGAGAAGATGGACTTAGTTTCTATCTTCCTCCATAACAAAGATTTATATGAAGAGTAATCTCGTATCGCAAGATATGAGATCTCGAACGAATTTCTTCAAGCGAGGTTGGCTATCGGGTCATCTGTAGGGGGCAACGTCCTTACAGAGACCAGCTATTTTGAGCTCACGGACCTGAAGACCACGTTGAAGAACAAGTCGGGTACTGACTTGATTTTGCAATCTCTACCTTCTACCCTGAAGGAAACCAGGGAAGTAGAAGGAAATAGAAGGGCAGAAGTTTTGGGGCTGGATGTAGTAAAAGAGGGACGTTCCTATTGTTACGAGAATGAACATTGGCAGAAGGATTGCAGGGCTAGCATAGCCAGTAGCCAGAATTCGAAGCATGTTGTGGCTTCGGCTTCGGGTGTGTTTTTGATAGAGAACTGTATGTCAGTTAACCCTACTTCCTGGGTATTGGATACCGGATCAAGATCTCACATCTGTAATTCGTTACAGGCTTTGAGAAACCGTAGGGTTATCAAGAAAGGTGATATGACTCTCAGGGTTGCTAACGGAATGAGCATGTATGCTGAATCCGTAGGGGAATATCATCTAGGACTGACAACTGGGCAGATATTGATTCTGCGTGACTGTTTTTTTTGCACCAGGTGCGACTTGTAATATCATATCTGTATCCTTACTTTCTAAGGAAGGATATGATTTTACTTTTGTAAGCGATATAGTAAACATCCACCTAAATCAAGTTCTGATTGGGTCAGGTACATTGAAAAACGACATATACGTATTGAATTAAGCTCAGGTGTTTAGTGTCCAGAACACACTTAAAAGAAAGTCTCCGGAATTAAATCAGACTTTCTTATGGCATTGTAGACTGGGTCACATTAATGAGACACGGTTGACAAAGTTACATAAAGAAGGATACTTGGATCCGTTCGAGTACCAGTCTTATGCCACTTGTGAATCTTGTCTCATGGGAAAGATGACAAAGACTCCGTTCACTGGACACGGAGAAAGAGCAAGCGAGCTCTTAGGACTCATACACAGTGATGTGTGTGGTCCAATGTCTACACATGCGCGAGGTGGTTATTCATACTTCATTACTTTCACAGATGATTTCTCTAGGTATGGACATATCTTCTTAATGAAGCATAAATCCGAGGCCTTTGAGAAATTTCGGGAATACAAGAATGAAGTTGAAAAACAAACAGGCAAAAGAATCAAGACACTGAGATCTGATCGAGGTGGTGAATACTTGAGTGCCGAGTTTCTGGACTACTTAAAAGAGAATGGAATTCTCTTTTAGCTTACTCCTCCATACACACCACAACACAACGGTGTATCGGAAAGGCGGAATCGAACCCTATTGGATATGGTTCGATCCATGATGAGTAAGGCTGAGTTACCGCGATCCTTCTGGAGTTATGCACTAGAATCAGCTGCATATCTTTTGAACAAGGTTCCCTCCAAGACTGTGCCTACCACACCATATCAGATGTGGCGTGGGAAGAAACCCCATCTTCAATATCTGAAAATATGGGGATGTCCAGCTTTTGTTAAAAAGCAGCATGCGGCAAGCTCGAGGCACGCTCAGTACTGTGTAAGTTTGTGGGATATCCAAAGAACTCCAGGGGGTATTTTTTCTATTACGCAGAGGAACAAAAGGTTTTTGTTTCTCGTCATGCCCACTTTCTGGAACATCAGTTTTTAGAAAAAGAAACAAGTGGGAGCGTAGTAGAACCGGAAGAAATTCCAGAACCACAAGCTATTACTGAAAGCTTGGAAGAATCAGAAGGTTCAGGAGAACCGGACATCCCAGCCCCACTCCGCAGGAGTAGTAGGCAGTCTCATCCGCCCGAGAGATACTACGGTTTTCTCATAGACGGGGACAGAGAGGATTGCACTATGGATTATGGTGAGCCTACTAGCTTCCAGCAAGCCATTCAGAGCGGTGACTCGGTAAAATGGCTGGATGCAATGCGGACCGAGATGGAGTCCATGTACACCAACAAAGTTTGGACTTTGGACTTTGCTCCAGAATAGGTAAAACCCGTAGGCTGCAAATGGATCTTCAGAAAGAAGATTGGTGTAGATGGGCAGGTTGAAACCTATAAAGCTAGACTTGTTGCAAAGGGTTTTCGTCAAAGACCTGGTTTGGACTATGACGAGACCTTTTCTCCAGTGGCTATGCTTAAATCCATTCGGATCCTTCTTGTCATTGCTGCCTTCCACGATTATGAAATCTGGCAGATGGACGTAAAGACGGCTTTTCTAAATGGAAATTTAGAGGAGTGCGTCTATATGGATCAGCCAGAGGGATTCATTCAGAGTGGGAGTAGCGGTAAAGTGTGCAAGTTGCTCAAGTCCATCTATGGACTGAAGTAGGCATCGCGGAGTTGGAACATCTGCTTTGATGATACTGTCAAGGAATTCGACTTTATCAAAAACCCAGATGAACCATGCATTTACAGTAAGATTGTAGGGAGAACTGTGGTGTTCCTCGTCTTGTACGTGGATGACATTCTCCTAATAGGAAATGATATTCCTATGTTACAGTCAGTCAAAGGATTCTTGTCGCAGAGGTTCTCCATGAAGGACCTGGGCGATGCCAACTACATTCTAGGGATCCAGATCTATCGTGATAGATCTAAGAGGATGTTGGGACTTTCACAGTCCAGGTACATTGACACCATACTGAAAAGATTCAGTATGGAAGATTCCAAGCGCGGTAATTTACCGGCTTGTCACGGGATCACCCTCTCCAAAGAGATATCTCCCAAGACTGATTTGGAAAGGGATCGCATGTCTATTATACCATACGCATCTGCGGTAGGCTCTATAATGTATGCGATGTTATGTACTAGACCAGATGTAGCATACGCATTGAGCGTTGTAAGCCGGTATCAGTCGGACCCAGGGGAGAAACACTGGATAGCAGTAAAGAACATTCTCAAGTACCTGAGAAGGACTAAGAAGATGTTCTTGGTGTATGGCGGAAAAGACCTCCAGATCGAGGCCTTTGCTGACTCCAGCTTCCAGAGTGACAAGGATGACTCCAAGTCCATGTCAGGTTATGTCTTTACCCTCAATGGAGGGGCGGTTTGCTGGAAGAGTTCCAAGCAGGAGACCGTTGCTGACTCAACTATGGAAGCGGAGTATATAGCTGCTTGCGATGCCGCAAAGGAAGCTGTCTGGATGAAGAAATTCCTCACAAAGCTTCAGGTGGTTCCTACCATTGTCAACGGCGCTATAGCTTTAGCGAAGGAACCCAGGTCCCATCAGAAGTCCAGGCACATTTTGAGGCGGTACCACCTGATCAGGGAGATCGTAGATCGCCGGGAGATCGAGGTGAAGAGAGTAGATTCAGATAATAACACTGCAGATCCACTCACGAAGGCCCTCCCCCAGACTCAGTTCGAGCGGCTGATCGAGATGATAGGTCTTCGATACGCCAGTACATGGCCTTAGTGCAAGTGGGAGATTGTTATTGTATATACCCTAGAGGCCATTACTGTATCATACTAGTTTGTATATTACTTAATAGAAGCTTGGGATATTCACAGTTGTATAGACAATCTTGCTCAAAATGGTAGTACGCTACTTGGTTTGTATCTACTTCAATATGTGCATGTGTTTCTTTTAGCATATCGCTTATACATATTAGTAGAGCCCTTAGGATCTTTGCTTGATTACCAGCGTTGTGATGGCAGTCACACTTGTGGGGGCTGGGTAATCTATAAGCACATCCTTATACAAGTCCCTAGTCATAGGATTATTGAGACAGGGCATCGATACTCCGGAGTAGACTAGCGTATGCGCTTCTCATCCCAGCGCGGGAGACGGTCTGTCCCACAGTCGTCGGTATGTCGTACTTGAGATAGTATGCGGGTGCTCGTTAAGTTACGAGTACACTGGATAGGACTCGTAGGGAACTGTTGGTTGGTATTATACCTATCGTCAGTTATCAGTTCCCAGGTGACATGAGTACAGCTTAGTCCGCTGACTTGACACTGTCACTTCGCCTCGAGTGTGTTCCCACTGTACTTAGATTACTACCCTACCACGGCTCAAAGGAGTCGTGCAAACAGGTAGTAGTTGGGTGCAATCCCGAAGCACTTGGAGGCAGTGACGGTTAGACAGGATTCGTCTCTCCCGGTATTGGGGGTTGACATCGCGCTGTATCTAGGAGAGCTATTATACGAGTAGTCCCTGGCCAGGGCAAGCGAGATATACTGGTAGGTTTCCAGTGTTATCTCAGGGTGTTCTGGGCTACACTCCGACACGACTTATACCACTATTAGGGGATTGACGTTCACCACCCCCTAGGCCCGCCATGCGATGTATCAGACGAACAGACCGGACTGGACGGAGATTGTCACATACAGGCTCAGTAGGAGTTCGGATGGGTTTATCTCATCGGCCTTCTTATCGACATCTACCTGGGGACCATTACGTACAGCTAGTGCCGCTTGCGGTCTGTAGTTAAACCCACTGCCAGCGTAGTGTCGAGTCTTTAGAGTCCCACACACAGAGTTTCCCTGCACTGAGCAAAACGTGTAGAGGCCGTATGGTTTTACGGCAGGGCTGCGATCACTTACGTGCATTTGTGTGCGTATGCTGTTCGGGCAGGCAATACTAGTGGGCTTTGGTTTAAGTCGGATCCTAGTATTGCACGGATGGATTTGTTTTGTCTTCTGTGCATTCGCATTCTACGGAATGCGGATGCGGGTGTGTATGCACAGTTTTGAGGAGCGATGAAGGAGGAGGTGCCTCATTAGGGTTTTGGCAGTTGGTTCGGCCAAAACCGTTATGTGGCAGGCTCATTAGGGTTTTGACAGTTGATTCGGTCAAAACCATTTTTAGGCGGGCTCATTAGGGTATTGGCAATTCGTTCGGTCAAAACCATTATGAGCCGGAGACATTATTTACTAATCCTTTTAGTGATAATTTTGTAATGGCTAATTGCTTTGACCACCTTGACTACTCTTGACTTTGTTGACCCGTTGACCAAAGTTGATCTTGACCTTCATGAGAGGTCTACACTCTTCTTTGGTTTTCTTTTTCTTTTTGGATTATGAAAATGGTCATGTCAATATAGCCATCAACTTTATCATGATAGGATTAGTAATGATGATGTTTAGTATTATTGCAACCATGGTGCCTTTTTTCTTTAGTGAACATTTTCATTTCTCTTTTCTCATTCTCTCTCTTGCAAGTGAGAAGAAAGAAAAAGAGCTCCATGGTTGCTTGTTCTCTTTCATCTTCCTCCTCTTGAAATTTTCTTTTGATCTCATGTGTTGAGAGAAAAAGAATCCACATAGACAAAAACTTCCATCAACCTCCTCTACATAACCTAGGACTTCAAGACTAGCGATCTTGTTGCCGTAGTTGCCTCGGCTCGAGGTGGAGCTCGGTGTACAACTCTCGGGTGGATCGTCTTCGACTCAAGGAGGCCGCGGAGGTAACCAAGATCCGGATCGATCCTCGGAGCGTGGATGGACGAGCAGGACAGCGGGATGAAGACCCGAAGGACCGGTATCGTGAGGTATAATCTCTATGGCATAGTAGATAACACCTCTAGTAGTTTGCTAGTTCACAGTTTAGCAAAGATCCGTGTTTTAGTCCATGTTGCCTTTGCGCCAAAAAATCGTTTTTCTCCGTTTCCACCTCCCCGTAAGAACCGGGGTGAGCAACGTGGACTTACAATGGGACAAGAATGGTATACGCTAGTCTACACTGGAATATCGATGCCCCGTCTCGATACACCAACGACTAGGAACATTTCAAGGATATGCTTATAAACTACAGGTGTCCCACTAGTATGATCCACATCATAATCTCAGTAGTCAAGCAAATATCCTAAGGGCTTTATCAACATATACCAAATGAATAAAAGCATGATCAAGTGAACATATGATAAAGAGCAACCAGATAGCATACTATCATGTCGAGAAAGATTGTCCTCTGAATATATATATATATATATATATATATATATATATATATACACATATATATATATATACATACATACACATCAGTACATACACTATCATATAATGGCCTCTAGAGCATACATATATCCAACAGGTCTCCCTCCTATGACATGGGATGAGTTCGCGACGATTTTCTTGCTCGTTTTCTTCTGCAGAGCGTCAGGGATGCCCGAGCTCGCGGTTTTAAGTCGTTGCGCCAGACTCCGGACATAACAGCGGCAGAGTATGATATTCAGTTCACCCAGCTATCCGTATATGCTCCATATTTAGTGGATACTGAAGAGAAGCGCGTCAAAAGATTCGTACGAGGCCTTGTTATCCAGTTGTTCCTCTCTATTGACGCCCAGCACTTTGATACGTATGCGGCCGCAGTGGATGCAACCCTACTGGTAGAGGAGCGTATTTCCGGGACCGAAGCAGGTTCTTACTGATGTATCATCCCGGAGGCAGTCAGGTAGGCGCCGCAACAGATCCCCTCTAGGTCATGGTGATAGCAGAGGCTTGAGACGAGCCCAGTTATACAGCTCTTACCCACGGGGTCAGCAGCCATCGTCGGGATGT
Source organism: Agapanthus africanus (assembly GCA_030015575.1). Classification (NCBI taxonomy): domain Eukaryota; kingdom Viridiplantae; phylum Streptophyta; class Magnoliopsida; order Asparagales; family Amaryllidaceae; genus Agapanthus; species Agapanthus africanus. The sequence goes on from JASDDO010000019.1 coordinate 832,580,793, forward strand.
TTTCGTTGTGGGAGTTTGTATCATCGCATCAAGGATTGTTCTGAGGTATACCAGGACGAGGCAACAGTTCCATATGTCACCTTACCACCTGCACCACCTCAGAGAGCATTGCCTCTTGCGCCCGTTATTGCTCCACACTAGACCGATGCTCAGAGAGGTCGTGGTCGTGGCGGTATTATTCAGGGAGGACGAGGTGGCCGAGGCGAAGGACAGCCGGATGCTGGCAGAGGATAGGCCCGAGTCTTTGCATTGACTCCTCAGGATGTGCAGGCGTCGAATGCAGTCGTGACAGGTACCTTTTCAGTGTGTTCTTTCGATGCGCGCGTTTTGTTTGACCCGGGATCTACGCACTCGTATGTGTCCACACACTTCGTACCGAGGTTAGGCCGAGATCCGTCCTTGTTAGATGAGCCACTTGTCGTGATTATTCCCGTTGGAGAGTCGTTTGGTGCGCGACATGTGTTTCGGTCGTGTGCCGTTCGTATTGGAGGTAGAGATTCATCTGTCGATTTGATCCTTCTTGATACGTTGGACTTTGACGTTCTCCTCGGCATGGACTGGTTAGCTACTTGCTATTCATCCGTGGACTGCCGTGAGAAGGCAGTCAGATTCTGTTTTCCGGAAGAGTTAGTTTTTGTTGTGCAGGGGGACCGCAGTGCCGCCTCTCACAGCTTGATTTCTTCCCTTTGCGCTAGTCGGCTTTTGAAGAAAGGATGTCAGGGATTCTTAACCTATATTCATGATGCTGGAGCCGCAGCAGGTCCGTTAGACCAGGTTCCTATTGTAAGAGAGTTTCCCGACGTATTTCCTGATGAGCTACCTGGATTGCCACCAGAGCGCGATATCGAGTTTTGCATTGATTTAATTCCTGGCATGGGGCCTATTTCTATACCGTCTTATTGGATGGTCTCGGCGGAGCTTAAAGAGCTTAAGGATCAGTTGCAAGAGTTGCTTGGCAGGGGACTTATTCGTCCAAGTGTTTCGCCTTGGGAAGCTCCTATTCTGTTTGTCAAGAAAAAGGACGGCAGTATGAGATTATGTATTGATTATCGTCAATTGAACCGAGTTACGGTGCGGAATAGGTATCCTTTACCTCGCATTGACGATTTGTTTGATCAGCTCCAGGGTGCGGGACATTTTTCCAAGATTGATTTGAGGTCGGGTTATCATCAGTTGCGGGTCCGGAATGATGACATTCCGAAAACTGCTTTTCGTATGCGCTACGTGCACTATGAGTTCTTAGTGATGTCGTTCGGGCTCACTAATGCCCCAACAGCGTTCATGGATTTGATAAACCAGATTTTCAGGCCGTTCCTCGACCAGTTTATTATTGTATTTATTGACGACATTCTGGTCTGTTCCAGAAGTCGTGAGGAGCATGAGCAACACTTGAGGATTACTTTGCAGACATTAAGAGAGCACCAGCTATTTGCTAAATTCTCAAAGTGTGCATTCTGTCTTGATAGTGTTGACTTCTTGGGTCATGTGGTTACGGGAGATGGTATCTGAGTGGACCCGAAGAAGATCGAGGCCGTACAGCTTTGGCCCAGACCTATATCAGTGACAGAGGTCTGCAGTTTCTTAGACTTAGCCGGTTATTATCGCCGTTTCATGCAGGATTTCTCGAGTATCGCTGCACCGCTGACTGGACTAACCCAGAAGGGAGTTCCTTTTCTTTAGACTGAAGCATGTGAGCAGAGTTTTCAGCAGTTGAAGACTCGTTTGATGACTGTACCAGTTTTATCTTTGTCTTCTGGTCGGGCGGCTATGTTGTTTATTGTGATACTTCTCAAGTGGGGCTCGGTTGCGTGTTGATGCAGCATGATAGAATGATCGCTTATACTTCTCGGCAGTTGAAGAAGCACGAGCAGAACTATCCCACTCATGATCTTGAGATGGCCATGGTGGTCTTTCCGTTCAAGATTTGGAGACACTATATGTACGCAGAGTCATGTCAGATCTTCACAGACCATAAGAGCTTAAAGTACATCTTCCAGTAGCGGGATTTGAATTTAAGGCAGTGCCGTTGGATGGAGCTTGTGAAGGATTATGATTGTGAAATCCTTTATCACCCGGGCAAGGCGAATGTGGTAGCTGATGCTTTGAGTCGTAGGCCCGGAGGTATCTTATTCCATTTGAGCGCAGTTCAGAGACAGTCTTCTACGGATTGGCAGATCTTATGCGATAGTAGAGTTCAGTTCAAGTTCACTTCCTCTGGAGGACAGCTTGCTCATGTCCGCGCGCGTCCACTTCTGCTTGACCGTATCCATGAGGCGCAGCCCAATGATGCTTGTTTGTCTGGGATTTTGGAGCATGTTCGGTAGGGTAAAGATTCGGAGTTTGTGATTGATGACTAGGGTGTGCTACATTTTGGGACCCGTCTATGTGTACTAGATTCTGAGGTGCTGAGACGCGAGATCCTAGAGCAGGCACATCAGTCAGCATACAATGTTCATCCAGGTTTCACCAAGATGTATCGTGACTTGAGAGATATCTACTGGTGGGAAGGGATGTAGAGAGATGATTCAGACTTCGTTTCGAGGTGCCTGACTTGTCAGCAAGTCAAGGCTGAGCATCAGAGACCGGCAGGAAAGTTGCAGCCTTTACCCGTTCCGTAGTAGAAATAGGAGCAGATCTCCATAGATTTCGTTATGGGTCTACCTAAGTCCAGTCGAGGGTATGACTCTATTTGGGTGATTGTTGACTGGTTGACGAAAGCGGCTCACTTTCTTCCATACCACTTTCGGATTTGCTCAGTATGCTCAGTTGTACATTGATGAGATTGTGCGTTTGCACGGCGTTCCTACATGCATTGTATCCGACATATGCACCCAGTTTACCAGCCGTCTTTGGCAAAAACCTCAGGAAGCTTTGGGTACCTGATTGAGTTTCAGTACCGCTTTCCATCCGTAGACCAATGGTCAGTCAGAGCGGACTATATAGACTCTCAAGGATATGCTTCATGCGTGCGTGCTTGACTTTGGTAGCAGTTGGGATCGTCACTTGCCTTTGATAGAGTTCTCCTACAATAACAGTTTCCAGGAGCCGATTCAGATGGCACCTTTTGAGGCTTTGTATAGTAGAAAGTGTCGATCGCCAGTCTATTGGACCGAACTCAGCGAGAGTAGAATTTTGGGACCATAGCTAGTTCAGGAGACTACGGAGATGTCACGACCCGAAAGAGCACGTGACTGGCCCTTGAACCATATGAAGCCTATAGGACCCCATCTGATCCAAGTAAGCCAAAAGCCCAGAAATCTAAAACCATTTTAAGGAGTAAATAAAGAAAACTGGTTTTAAGAAGTAAAGAAAACATGTTTTGAAAATCAAAGTTTTTAAATAACTAAGCCGAATATGCATTTCTTTTTAAATGTGTAATCTTTCCTGAAAATTTCGGCAGAGTTTCTTTTGTAAATACTGACCCTGGAAGGGTACAACAAGAATAACATATATATATGCAAGGAAAAAGGCATCCCCAAGCGGGAGCTAGCTCTTCGTCAATCGACGGTCACAACCATGCAAGCAATATAATATACAACGCCAAAGGGCGAGGATCAAAACTCAAAAAGAAACTCAAAACAGCCAGAAAAACCGTAATACTACAAGCGCGACTCTAAGGCGAAATAGTACATCACTGTTTTACTAAGTCTGAAACAATATACAAGTTTTGGTTGATGAAATTTCTAGATACAATGAATAATAAATGTACAATGGTGGTTCTGATACAAAAGAACCCACCTACCCAAGCAAGTCACCCATATAGAAGCAGTGTGTCAGAAAAGCCGCTATGGAATCTGTACGGCAAAACCTGCAAGAACTGTGGCACAACGGGTGTGAGTTGCCAACTCATGAATAGAAAATATCTACAAGCAAAGATCGAATGTATGACCCATCCTAGGTCAATACAATCAGATATATAAACCTCAATATGAATAAATCTGAAGCATGTTAAACTGGCAATGTAACCTCAATACATAAGTGTAGTGCTAAGTGCTCGTGCCAGTGCCTCAGGTAATAGCATATCATGAATATGAGGTAAGATCAATGTAATCAAATCTGCATGTACGTGGACCCCGTCCACTCGTCACCCAATGACAATAGCATCATGCATGCAAATATCATAAAGCATATGCATGGAAGAATATGAGGATATAAACCATCTGTGTCCCTTGCGACACGTCAAAGTCATGGAACTGGAGTGTCCAGCATCGACACTCGAAAACATCATGAAAGTGTGCCCAGCATCGGCACGTAAATCCTCATATATCGGGCTCCGTCAGTCCGGATCAGCTCACGGGCTCCGTCTGTGGAATCGGCCCTCGGCACCAGCAGTACGCCCATATCCATCTATCGACTCTGGTCGGTATCCTCCGGATAACCGCCAGGTCCAACCAATCACCGGTAGGTACTCGCCCACTTCCAGGCTCAATCGGCAAAGTCCATCGATCATCTTGCCGAGGGGAACCATACCGGGCCCACCATATACCCGCAATCGGCCCCGTCCACTCCTCGAATCGGGTTTCACATGTCGCTCTCAGCACCGAGGAAACACATGGTGGACGCACTGAAATATCATATCAAGGGTAACCGGAATTTTAAAACAATTACATATTCTCTTTTGAAATACCCACGGTTCCCAAATCCAGAAATATCATGGAAACAACATATCTCAATACGTATAATCAGAAAGCATGATGTATGCGACATGTAAAAGAAATGTAAGCATATCATTATGTCATGCAAGAATCATATACTGAATGCAACAGTACTATAGTGTAGTAACATGGCAATTATCGATGATGAAGTGTGTAAGCCGGCAAACAAGTGTACGTGGAACATACGCATCATCGATAATGGTGCTGGTGTCCTAGCAGCATGACTGTAATATATCAACAACACAAGCGATGCAATGCAAATAGCATGAATATGCAGAATCAAATAATCAACGCAACAGTAAAGAATCTACCTCAATAAATATATCATGCAGCCTTGACATTTGAAATAAGACGAATCGGGGTTTTTAATAAAATAAGGGCTACGGTGTTTTAAGAAAAGATGCTTCGTTTGAAAATACCAGTAGAATCCCTTTTGCCTATCTTTAAAATATCCCCGATTCGTTAGTTTTGAAATAGGTAAGACTCGGGTCTAGTCTAGTGTCTACTAAGTAATCTACAGACCTAACTAACAAGCTAAATAGGAGGGGTATGGAAACCACCTACATCTGAGTCGATATATATAAATATAAATATAATAGTCGGTGATCCCGCCTCTATAGTATCATATAATATCCTCGAGTCATGAATGCGGATCTATCATCAATAAATAGCTCGTACGTAAATTCGTCGTACGGCATCCCAAATCTGGGTACGGGTCAATATCACGGTCAGCTCATCAATTATCTGGTATCCTTATCATCATCTCTCATGCTCTGGGGTACTGATCTAAGTCTAGTACAATCGATACCATCTAAACAAATATGAGCGCGTGTGTAAAACACACGTCCAAAGGCCTGCTAAAATCTCGTATCGTATCCCAAATACGAATCACATCATATCGTCGATCTCACGGCACCATGCCCAAACTCATCGACTCATCTTCAGTATCATACACTATCATCATCATCACGATATAAGTATATCAATAAGCATGTGTGTGTGTGGGTGTAAACCTATGCTAGGGTTCGCAACTAGGAAAATATACTAGTTCACTTCTAACCCTAAATATCCATAGTACAACTAACACATCTATGATCTCCATGTCACTCAATAAGCCATCATATATATCGTATATATATACTAGACATCGAAATGCGGGGGTGCTATACGCCATCCACCCGACTTCCCCCATAGATATAATCTACTCACCTAGTCTTCGCTCGCCGAAATCGATGACGCCGTGCTTCTTCGCCTCGGAATCCTTGCGAGGGTACCTACAATAATAAACAGTCGCAATACGTATTAAAATCGAGGCAGAAAACCGATACAACGCACAGTATGCTCATAGGTTGGAACCTATGGCCTAAACGTGCAAATCAATCAAACAATCCCTGTTCTCGATGTACGAACACCCAACAATCAAATACAAATCCAAATATCAAGAAAGTGCATTTTAAAATACGGAAAACACCTCCTAAAACACACTAAAATGCTCCCAGATTTTCTCCAGGTGACAATTAGCCAAAACTGCATATAGGAGGGGTCTATTTTAGTGCAAAAGGAGCCATGAACCAAACCTGGGACCCAATTTCCCTGATCTGGCCGCAAATTGCGGCCAGAATGAATATATCTGTGGCCTGGGGTTGGAGTTAGGGGCTCGGGTCTCTGTGGTAACTTCCTAGGTGCCTGCACGACTCCCAGTAATCCCAAAATCAATTCTAGTGGCCCCGGGTTGCTCCAGATTCCAAAATATCCTCACAAATCACACATTTATCCGATGTCGGGGTTTCTAAATCCGTATTCCGGGTTTCAAGTCTCTGTTTTGGGTCATAATTCAAGCACTAGGGTGTTGAGGTGGCCTCTACTGATCTCAATTTCACAACACAACTCTCAATTCCCTCAAACCTTAACTTGGTCTTCCTTAAGTCCACAACATCACCCGATATCGATTCAATTTTTACATAGGGGTATAAGTAATGCTAAAACTAAGTTAAGGGTTCAGTAATTACCTCATTTGACAACTCAAGAATTTTCTTGAGTTGCCCCTAGTGGCCAAAATCCTTGCTTTCTTGGTCCAATATGTAGATCTTGAGCTTGTGCACACTTTTTGTAAAATGGAGATAGGGTTTTAATGTATTTTTATAGGTGATTTGGGGCTTGAAGAGGGGAGGGAGTGAGGGGGAGGCAGCATTCAGCTGAAGGGAAGGGAGGGAGAGGAGAGAATGAGAGGATGAAGAATGCCCAAGTCAAAGCTAACCCCTCTCCTTTCTCTCTCACCCATACCTACTACCATTATTCTAATCTATCCATTTTCTTTTCTTTTCTTGTTTTCTTCTCACTCAAATAGTGAACCCAAAGTAAAGCCATGGTAACAAAATGTAACACAAGTGTAGAAAAAGATATGTGCATGTTTTGCACAAAAATGCCAAAAATCCGATTAGCGATTTTTAATCGCGATTAGCACTAAATTAGTGTCAAACTGATCACAAAAACTTAAAAATGGTATAATCCCATAAAATACCCTATTTTGGAATTTTCCATAATTTTTCCAAAATTTTCCCCATTTATTTGTATTTAATTATACCGAAAATATTAAAATATTCATTAAAATAATATTAAATTATAAAAATTCCCAAAAATAATATTTTATTATTTTGAAATGTTACAGGAGAAGATCCGGTTGATTCAGGACATGATGAGAGCAGCCCAGTGCAGGCAGAAGTCTTATGCCGACCGTCATCGTCGCAGACTGGAGTTCATAGTGAGTGATCATGTATTATTACGGATTTCTCCGATGAAAGGGGTGATGAGATTTGGGAAAAAAGGGAAGCTCAGTCATAGATTTATGGGTCCTTTTGAGATCCTTGAGCGAGTTGGTACCGTTGCCTAACGTTTGGCACTTCCGCCCAGTTTTCCGGATGTTCACTCCGTATTTCATGTATCGATACTTCGCATTTACCTTCATGATCCTTCTCACATGATTCAGCACCAGACCATCCAGCTGGAGCGCGATCTTTCTTTCACCGAGCAGCCGATTGTTATTTTAGATCGGCAGGTGAAGAAACTTCGATCAAGGGTCTTGCCGTCAGTGAAGGTTCTGTGGCATGGCCTGAACAGCGAAGAGGTCACATGGGAAGCCAAGAGCGAGAAGCGGAAGAAATTTCCTTATCTCTTCGAAGGTACGCATAGTAAGATTTTTAAATTCGGAGACCGAATTTCTTTAAGGGGGAAGATTGCAACATGTTAGAATGCGATTAGAGTTAATTAAACGATATTATACTGGTTTTTTAAAATAAATTTAACTGATATTGTTTTCACATAATTTATTATAATTAATTAATATTTTATTAAATTATTTTTATTTGTGCAAACACACACACGTGCATGCTAATTTAGGGTTATGGAAGTCTTAACCATGCTTTGCTAGCCATGGCATCCTAACCATATTATGTCATGTTACATTTATTTACATATCTATTTTGATTTAAGTAAAGGTTTTACTCTTATTTTAAAGATAAAAGAAAGGAAAATAATGGAAAATTCGAGACATGATGGCTATGGACAAGGCATGTTGGGCATTTAATGAGGAGAGAGAAAGAGCATGGCTCTTATCTCTCACCCTCACCCTTTCACCACTCATTCCTCACAACCCTCATCCTCTTTCAATTTTTCTCTTCCTCTTCTTCTTCTCTACTAAAAATCCCTTCTTGATTTCTTTTTTTCACAAACCCCTAGCCTAAAATCCACATCAAACTCACTAAAACCCTTCTCTAATCGAGTTTAAACCCTCTTGAGGAGTCTTAGAGCTTGTTGGTCAGGGTTTTTCCCAAGTTGTGGTGACGTAATGATCTAAAATTGTTAATTAAGATCTAGGGAAGTTTGTTTTGTTAAATAGTTTCAGTTTAATACTATAATGTTTTAAAAATTAGTGTTTATATCGGGTTTTGGTTAAGGTGAGAGTTCCTTGTTGAATCTGCTATCGACCCAGATGTTGGTTTGAGAAGTTGCCTTCACAGAGACCTAGAATCAACCCACAAAACCTGAGCCCATTCCCTTCTTCTATGGCCGCACTTTTATCCATTCTGGCCGTAAATTGCAGCTAGAGTATGGTGGTTTTGTGTGGGTCTTGGTCATAGGGTCTCTGGGTAAAAGTGTAGGCTAGTGGCTAGTGCAACTTTCTCTAATTCATCTTGAATAAAAATCTGTGACCGTTTAGCTAGAATTCAATCGTTTAGATAACGTGCGATGCGAATTTATCCAATATTCGTTTAAGTGTTTAGCACATTTAGTAGCTGTAGGGTTGGTCTAGGGTGTCGCTGCATGCATTTAGCTCGCTAAGCTAACTCTCGGTAGCTTGTGGGAACCGATTCGTTAGTTGGCGTTGTATTCGTATTTTATTGGATAGTTTACTAATTTCATGCGTTATTGTGTTGTGTGATAATAGGATCACAGGCGGGGACTTTGGACATAGCCAGGAGGGGGAAGGAGGTGATCGGATACACTTAGCTCGAGAGCGTCCGGTGAGTAGATTTAACATCTATGGGGGAATCGCCTGTATGACGTTAAGTGTTGAATGCTAGATTCAAGTGAAATAATCTTGTGTGAAATGCTTATAAATGTGTTATGTTTGTGCATGAGTACCATTTTGTAAACCCTATTACCTGTTGTACTTTCACACATCACTAATAGGACACTGCACTATTACTGACGGTTCATGTTGCACGAGCACTGATTTATATGCCATACACACCGTTGGTAATTGTCATGCCATGCACACTATAGAAAATTTCCATGGATAAATATATGTTATATCACATTCATTACTGACAGTTAAACATTGATTTTTGTACTAGTACGCATCATGATTAGCACCATATATACATTGCTATAGTGATATATCTCATATGAGGTTTTCATGAGATTTCTGTTTCGTGGATTTGGGAAACAACAAAGTGCGTTTTTGAAAACTTGAAATATTTAAAAGTGCGGTTTTCCCTTGATATGATATTTCATGTCCACCATAAGTTTTCTCGGTTCTGAGTTTGTTTTAGAGACCCGATTCGAGGAGGTGGACGAACCGTCTGCGGGTACATGGTGGACCCGGTAAGGTACCCCGAGGCACGAAGATTGTAGGGATGATGATGAGCCTGGATGGGGAACTTTCTACCTACCAGTGATTGTATAGAAACTCGGCGGATATCCGGAGGATACCATTCAGAGTTAGATGATGAGATGGATATGAGGACCGATCAGAGTGATGGCGCTTGAGATATTATGATTTGGGGTGTCGTTGATGGACACAAGATTTCTTGATGATGATTCATTGATGAGGATTTTGTTTTATCCCATACTCAGGATTTATTATGACATGTACTGTTTCATGTAGTTGTTGTACCCTAGTGGTGTACCTTGATCATGATTTTGTTGCATATACATACTGCTATATTTATGCCATCAGATTGCATATTTCGGATTATCGCTTTTCGTGTATGCTTGCGATTACCTGTACGATATTATTTACTTCTCACGAGTTGGCAACTCACTCCTGTTGTGCCATGATGTTTTGCAGGGTTGACCATCAGAGTAGTCGCGGCAGGGCTCTTTATTGCTTCATTTTGGTGGATACAACTACTGTTGGGTGTGAGACCCTTTAAGTAGGTGGGTTTTTGCGAATATCCGTATGTTCCACTTGTATATCTTATTTTGTATCTAGTACTCTCCATCTACCACTTACATGTATTTGACTTAGAGACAAGATTGAGAGATTCGGTATTTGTATATTATTTATAACTCTAGTTTTCGCGCTCGTGTGAGCCGGCTTTTATTTATTGCTGTGATGTTGTTTTACCTCCTATTATGTTGTTTTGGCTTCTTATTTGCTTATTTCTTCGCTAAGGCGTCGTATATATATAAATATATCATGTTGTGGTTGTGTTCCGCCTTTTGGCGTGAGTTGCTCCCGTTGGGGATGGCTTTTATGTATTCTATGTTTTGTACCCGTTTGGGGCTAGTTTTTACAAAGAAGATGCTGCCGAAATTTTTAAGAAAATAGATTTAAGTTTTAAGATTTTTAACTTGAGATTTTAAATGTTTTTAACTCATGTTTTATCACTTTATCTTTTCATGGTTTAGATTTCTGGGTTTTTCGGCTTACTTGAATTACGTTACGCCTTTAGACGTTGCGTGATTTGAGTGCTGGCCACGTTCCTAATTTGGGTCGTGACATTTTTAGTATTGGATTATAGAGTGAGAATTTGAGTGTGAAATGTATAATCACTTCTTCTTCTTTTTCCCTTTGCAAGCTCTCATTTGAGAGCTTGGAAAGTAGAGATTGAAGTTGTCATCTATCTTGTAACTCTTATCACTTCAATTTTGTGAATAACATTGCACTCTTTTATGCTAACTTATTTGTTCTTGTTCTTGTATTTTATGTTTTTCTTCTCTTCTCTTATATTTCTCTTTTTCTTTTTGTAATGATGGAGTAATCTTTTAGGCTATGGTGATGATGAGGATAAGAGATGAATAGGCAAGCCTTCCTTTCATTTCTCTTGTGAATGTTTATTAAGCTAAATTGTGATTGTAAGTTTAAAGTTATATTATGGTTCTTGATTGATATGGTATTTTGATTACATAATTACTTGGCAACCTCATCATATACCATATTCTCTCAATTCATCCATAAACAATGTTAAACTTAGAATCAAGACTAGTGTTAAGATTGTTAAAGTTGTTTAGATATGATATGTTACTTATTGTTTTTTTTTGACACATTTCATTAAGTATATATCCTATACTATCACCCCACACTTAGCAAGTTTGATACTAACATTACTTCTTATGTGCTAATTTGTTTATTTGTGATGTTGTATGCTTGCTAATTTTTGTGCTTAGTTTTGATACACCATGTTCGGACATTCAAATGGTAAGTGAGAACGTAACGGAACTGTTTCATGCCTCACATTGTGAAATTGATATCTTGATGGTTTGTGCTTCGTAAATGCCTTGACAAGCCATGCTTCATGTTAGATCTAACAAGAGGAGGGAAACACTCATGATCATGAGAGCGTCAAAGAATTTGCTACAATTCAGTCATCCGAACCAAAACCACAACCGCTTTTCTTTATCTTTTTCTTATATTTCGTATTTTCTATTTTTTGTGACAAACCAAAGTAAAACCGATTCTTTTCTTCTTGAACTTGACGTAAAAAGCTCTAATTACCAATTCTCTGTGGATTGACCCATAATTGCCGGCTAACTACAACGAGCCGTGCACTTGCGGTTTATAAATATTTAAAACGAGACCAAGCTCGCGTGCACCATATTTCTAAAGCCTTTCTTTCAAAACACTAGAGCGCACGCAAAGTCCCAACAATTTTTTGGTGCCGTTGCCAGGGATGCGATAGTCATTAGGGGTTGTTATTTCAGGTTCATTAGTACATACAAGACCACTTTTAAAAAAATTTCAAAAACAAAACAAAAATCTAACTTTTTAATATTTTGTTCTCTGTTCTTATAATCTGCTGTCATTCTGAGTTTTATTGGAAGATTTAAAGTCTGAAAATGGGACATTAGGAGATTATAGAGCACACAGTTAAAAGTTGGAACCCAAATTTTTAATTCTAGCCGCCAGTTTATTCATTTTAGCCGTTATTGGCGGCCCCATTTGCCTGGTTTGATCTAAATTTTTGACGTTTGCTCTATTGTTCTATTCTTGCTCCATTTTTATACCTTAAATTTCATAATTGTGTTTGTGCAGCATATTAGCCATATATACCGCTTTTCCGCTAAATTTTCCAATATTTCCGACATTTCAGTTTTAGATGGATTTGCAACCAGCGAACGTGAGGAGCAAATTAAACTTTCAAGAACAAGGAGATGTTGAAGTACAGTGCTAAAGATTCGGATAGTTTTGCCCGTGCAAGCATACCATTTTAAGCTATCAGGATCGACTCAACGGGGGGTTCTTAACCCAAACATTTCGGTACGTATTTTCTAACACCTTCTCTCAAATCTGACGCTCCAGTATTTCGATCTTCTGTAGAATTTATTTGCAAATTCGCTGCACAACAGACAAAATGAGAACTAACCCGTATTTTTTGCAACGCCGCCGCTTAATTTAAAAAAAGATTGTTTGATATTTTGAACAACTTTTTATTAATTGCGCATTTGCATCCATTAATACGGACTTAAGGGCAAACGAACCCCACAAGATACGGTAATGGATTCAACACACTCTCTGTGGCCCATAAATCATAAAACCGAGCATTCTTGCATACTCACAGTAATTTTAAAATCAACTAGAACTCAGCCTTTAAGGACTCGCGCTCATTAAGGAAAGTTAATTGTGTTTAGAACACCACTTAATGTTATATTGCTCACGACGTTGTTGGGGTCAAAATTGGCATCCCGGTTGACCAAGTCAAAGTCAAGGTCAACCTCAAGCCAGGTGGGCCCAAGCCCAGATCAAACGGGCCCATGCCCAAGTCGAGCTAGCGGCCAGCCTCCCCATGCAAACATAAAAATCATGTAACAAATAATTTTGATGTAACTTTTTGTGCATGAATGTAAGCAAAATGGGCATAAATCCAAATTTTTGTAAAAGCCTATGGCTTATGTGCAAAAGAAAAGAGCACATGAGGTATGCGATAGGCAAAATGCCATTTTATAAAGCCCAAGGGGCTATATGTAAATGTGTGAGCCTATATAAGGCAACATGATGATGAATAAAATATACACTTTTCATTCTCTCAAACTCTAGGGTTTTTATGCCTCCTCCTTCCTCAAGGCTCTAAACCTTTTCCTTTTTTTTTTGAATTAAATCAAGAGTTTTACTTTTCCTTTTCCAAAACTAAATAGTTTTTCACCACAAAACCAACAAAGGGGAGCTCAGATCTTCCATTAGATCTCAAAAAGGAGAGATTTTTAAAATCTCACCCCTCTTGTTCTTCAAGATCCAGCCAACAAAAAGGAGGAAGAAAGAGACCCATCTCCAAAAATCCAACTTTGGAAAAGATCCCAGGCTTAAGAGAGAAGAACCTCTGAAGATTTTTAGGGAGTTCAACTCCAAGACCCAAATCCTCAAAAGAGTTTAACTCCTAATCCAGATCTTTTGGACTTTAACTCTACTCAAAATCCTCTTTTTGGAGTTTAACTCCTATTTCTGGAGGGTAAAAACCCTTTCCTTTCGCTAGCGCCCAAGCGCCCGAGTGCCCACGTGCCGAGCACGTGAGGCGCAAGCGCCCAAAGCGCTGGCGCCCGAGCGCCCACGTGCCGGGCACTTGAGGCGCTAGCGCCCGAGCGCCCACGTGCCGGGCACTTGAGGCGCTAGCGCCTAAAGCGCTAGCGCTCGAGCACCCACATGCCGGGCACGTGAAGCGTGAGCGCCTAAGCGCTGGCGCCCACGCGTCCTTTGGACGCCATTTTCCCCCATTTTACACACACTCCACACTAAAAATACCTCCCCCGTTAGAAAAAATTTCTAACGGGGCGTTGTCCCCTTGACCCCCAGCCCGCTATCCGGGTAGCTGAACCCCGTAATAACTCTGTGGGTCCCCCAATATATCCAAAACCCCTTCAAAACACGACACTGCACATTGAGTTCGCATGACCAGTTTAACCCGTCAATCGGAGGTTCTCTCGCTCCAAATACGAGGGGTAATTAACGGCAGCTTAGTCCGCGGCTGCCGGAGATTCGGATCCCCACAATCAATAAACCCCAGCCTACCCTAGGCAGGGGGAATCTGTAATGCGCCTGACAAGCGCGCGTGTATTCCCATCTCAATGGGGTGACGAAAAACACCCTACAGATTCTGGCACGCCCGATAGGACCAATCTCTCTTCCCATATTTCGGGTTAAATATCCAAGTGAACTCAATCAACATATACATTGATTGCCTGTACTGAAATCATGCTTCTTTGTGCAGGTTAACGACTTTCGACTGCAAACATCGAACGCAAGTCGGTATTTGAACGACTTTCCTTGGCCCCAGCTGGGGGCAAGGCCATCAACACCGACAAAGTAATAAGGCATCTCGGGCTAGAGCCCCTGACAACTGCTCAATCGGGTATCTTCTCTAAGCTCCCCGTCGGATGACCTCTAAGTCTTTAAACTGGAAACAGATGACCTCTAAGTCGTTAAACTGGAAACAGACGACCTCTAAGTCGTTAAACTGGAAACAGATGACCACCACGTCGTTAAACTGGAAACAGATGACCTCTAAGTCGTTAAAATGGAAATAGATGACCACCACGTTGTTAAACTGGAAACAGACCACTAAGTCTGTAAACTGGGAATAAATGACCACCACGTCGTTAAATTAGGAATAGTCGACCTCTAAGTCGTTAAACTGGGGTTGTAAAAATGTGTAAATAAAATAAAAATAAAATAAATAAAAAGTCAAAATGATGGGGCAGCCGCGAATAAATAGCCGAAATGATAGGGAAATTGCGACTTTCGTGATAAGAAAAGCTGAAATGATAGAGTAATCGCGGTAAAAAAACAAAACAAAAAGAAAGAAAAAAAACGGCGAATGATGAGTCGCTCCTGGTACCATATTCCAGTGCAGTGATGCAGACGCCGACAATTTCCCAAAATTCTTCCAGCCCTACGGTTGGTCCCCAAATTGACTACCGTATACAATCCACGAGCTCAAATAATTCTCATCGTGACCACGCCCCACCGCAACCAACAGTTACGCGGATGGTCTCCGCCCTTAGAATTATGCTCCATTTGGGAAGACCCACTCATGTGTCCTCACGATACATGAGGAGAACAAACTTACGAGATCCTCTCGACTCGTAAGAAAACAACTTCGTGGGATACTTACGACTCACGAAGGAAAAACACACTTAGGAGTCCCCATGACTCCTAAGAAGAAAGTACACCTACGAGATCCTTTCAACTCGTAGGGAGGAAATGATTTTATGGGACCCTTACGGCTCGTAAAATTGAAAAGTTTTAGGTGATAGGGACCTAAACCTTTCTCCTAAGCCATCGCTCCCCAACAGGGAAAGGCAAATGATGAATTGCTCCTGGCACCTGTGCTTCAGTGTTAGCAACGCTGATGCCGACCCCTAGCCCAAAATTCCAAGCTTCCGATTCAATAGACCCCTAAGTCTTTAAACTGGGAACGGAAGACTTCTAAGTTATTAAACTGGAAATAGATGACCCCTAAGTCATTAAACTGGGAACGAGGGAGATCCCCTCAGGGCGAATGATGAGTCGCTCCTGGTACCATATCCCGGTGCAGCGATGCAGATACCAACCAAACTCTGAATGTCCCACGGCGAATGATGAGTCACTCCTGGTACAATATTCCAATGCAGCGATGCAGACGCCAACCAAAACTCAAATTCCCGACGGCGAATGATGAGTCGCTCCTGGTACCATATTCCAGTGCAGCGATGCAGACGCCAACAAAAATTCAAATTCCCAATGGCGAATGATGAGTCACTCCTGGTACCATATTCCAGTGCAGCGATGCAGACGCCAACAAAGTCTTGAAATCCTTCCGGCCCTACGGTCTGGATCATACATCCTGCAAAACCGTATACAATCCACGGGCGTAAAACGATCCCAATCTCTCCCAAGTCCTACCTTCGAGACCACATTCAAAGTCCCACCGTGATTGCCATTCCACAAAAAAAAGGAAAAGGAAAAGGGTATGTCCACAAGCATAATGGGCATGGATGAAAACCCGAAAGGGCTCCGTGAGTAAAATCAGCAGGACTACCCGCGAGTTTGTGAAAACCCGAAAGGGCGCAAACTCATGAAAAAGAGATGAAATACACTCGCAAAGTCCTCTCAACTTTGTGAGGAGAAAATTCCCGCGTGAGATCCTTACGACTCACAAAGCAGCAACACACTTAGGAGTCCCAACGACTCCTAAGGAGAAAATACACCTACGAGATTCTTTCGACTCGTAGGGAGAAAATGCTTTTATAGGACCCTTACGGCCCATAAAATTGAAAAGCATTAGGTGGTAGGGATCTAAACCTGTCTCTTAAGCCATCAATTCCCAAATCCTCCCGGGACAAATGATGAGTTGCTCCTGGCATTATTCCCGTGCAGCAATGCAGATGTCGACCAAAACCAAATCCCCAAATCCTCTCATGGAAAATGATGATCCACTTCTGGTACCATATTCCAGTGTAGCGATGCTGATGTCAACCCAAATCAAATCAAACCGACAACCTCTGCGGCGGAATCATGCTTCGTCTTAGAATGTACCCCGTGTCGAAATCATGCTTCGCCTCGGAGTATCCACCTGCCCTGTCGGAATTATGCTTCTCCTGGGAATCATCCTCTACATCAAAACTAACGACACTCCGTGCCGGGGAAACATCGACAACAGACACTCCGTGCCGGGGAAACGTCAACCAACGACCTCCCTGTCGGAATTATGTCTCGGCTCGGAATCAACCAGCGACCTTCTCGTCGGAATTAAGCTCTGCCTCGGAATCAAGTCGACCAACAAGCTCTGCGTCGGAATCATGCTTCATCTCAGAGTGTACCCCACGTCGAAATCAAGCGTCACCTCGGTGCATCTGCCTTCCATGTCGGATTTATGCTTCGGCTCGGAATCAACCAGCGACCTCCTCGTCGGAATCAAGCTCCGTCTCGGAATCAAGTCGACCAACAAGCTCTGCGTCGGAATCATGCTTCGTCTCAGAGTGTACCCCACGTCGAAATCAAGCTTCGCCTCGGTGTATCTGCTCTCCCTGCCGGAATTATGCTTCGGCTCGAAATCAACCAGCGACCTCCTCGTCGGAATTAAGCTCCGCCTCGGAATCAAGTCGACCAACAAGCTCTGCGCCGGAATCATGCTTCGTCTCAGAGTGTACCCCACGTCGAAATCATGCTTCGCCTCGGTGTATCTTCCTTCCCTGTTGGAATTATGCTTCGACTCGGAATCAACCAGCGACCTCCTCGTCGGAATTGAGCTTCGCCTCAGAATCAAGTCGACCAACAAGCTCTGCGTCGGAATCATGCTTCGTCTCAGAGTGTACCCCGTGTCGAAATCATGCTTCGCCTCGGTGTATCTACCTTCCCTGTTGGAATTATGCTTCGCCTAGGAATCAACCTATGCATCGAAATTATGTTTCGGTCAGAATGTCTGCCGCTCGTCGGAATTATGCTCCGACCCCTTTGGAACTATGCTCCGCTCATCGGAATCATGCTCAGATCCCTGGAATCATGCCTCTCCAACCCTTCGGAAATATGCTCCGACCCTTCAGAATTATGCTCCGATCCTCGGAATTATGCTCCGACTCTTCGGAATGATACTCCAACCCTGGAATTATGCTCCGCAAATCGGAATGATGCTCCGATCCCCGGGAATCATGCTCCCCGAGGGATACTCTGACCCTGAAATTATGCTCCGCAATTCGGAATGATGCTCCGATCCCCAGGAATCATGCTCCCCGAGGGATGCTCCGCCCCCGGAATGATGTCCCACCTTGAAGTCCGGCTTCAAGATCCATCAATTTCGTGCACACAACTCATATGCGTGGTGTGCATTTATTGATGGGGGTACTTTGTTGGGGTCAAAATTTCTACCCGGTTGACCAAGTCAAAGTCAAGGTCAACCCCAAGCCAGGTGGGCCCAAGCCCAGGTCAAGTGGGCCCATGCCCAAGTCGAGCCAGCGGCCAGCCTTCCCATGCCAACATAAAAATCATGTAACAAATAATTTTGATGTAATTTTTTGTGAATGAATGTAAGCAAAATGGGCATAAAGCCAATTTTTTGTAAAAGCCCATGGCTTATGTGCAAAAGAAAAGAGCACATGAGGCATGGGATGTACAAAATGCTATTTTGTAAAGCCCAAAGGGCTATATGTAAATGTGTAAGCCCATATAAGGCAACATGATGATAAATAAAATATACACTTTTCATTCTCTCAAACTCTAGGGTTTTTATGCCTCATTCTCCTTCCTCAAGGCTCTAAGCATTCTCCTTCTTTTTGAATTAAATCAAAAGTTTTACTCTTCCTTTTCCAAAACTAAATAGTTTTTCACCACAAAACCCACAGAGGGGAGCTCAGATCTTCCATTAAATCTCAAAAAGGGAAGATTTTTAAAATCTCACCCCTCTTGTTCTCTAAGATCCGGCCAACAAAGAGGAGGAAGAAGGAGTCCCATCTCAAAAAATCCCACTTTGGAAAAGATCTCAGGCTTAAGAGAGATGAACCTCTGAAGATTTTTAGGGAGTTCAACTCCAAGACCCAAATCCTCAAAGTTGTTTAACTCCTAATCCAGATCTTTTGGAGTTTAACTCCACTCAAAATCCTCTTTTTGGAGTTTAACTCCTATTTCTGGGGGTAAAAACCCATTCCTTTCGCTAGCGCCCAAGCACCCGAGCGCCCAAAGCGCTAGTGCCCGAGCGCCCATATGCCGGGGCTCGAGCGCCCATGTGCCAGGCACGTGAGGCGCTACCGCCCAAAGCGCTAGCGCCCGAACGCCCAAAGCGCTGGCGCTCGAGCACCTACGTACCGGGCACGTGAGGCGCCAGCGCCCAAAGCGCTAGTGCCCAAAGCGCTAGCGCCCGAGCGCCCACGTGCCGGGCACGTGAGGCGCTAGCGCCCACGCATCCTTTGGATGCTATTTTCCCCCATTTTACACACACTCCACTTTAAAAACACCTCCCCCGTTAGAAAAAATTTCTAACAGGGCGCTGCCCCCTTGACCCCAGCCCGCTATCCGGATAGCGGGGCCCCCGTAATAGCTCTGCGGGGCCCCCAATATATCCTAAACCCCTTCAAAACATGACACTGCACATTGAGTTCGCATGACCAGCTTAACCCGTCAATCGGAGGTTCTCTCGCTCCAAATGCGAGGGGTAATTAATGGCAGCTTAGTCCGTGGCTGCCGGAGATTCGAATCCCCACAATCAATAAACCCAAGCCTACCATAGGTAGGGGGAATCTGTAATGCGCCTGACAAGCGCGCGCGTATTCCCATCTCAATGGGTTGACGAAAAACACCCTACAGAAGTGTCTAAGAAAGTGTTCAAGGTGCAATCGCCGAAAAAGAAAGGGTTATTCTAATTAAGGAATTTCACGAAAGCATTGGAAAACCTCCCCTTATCTCTACACTCATATGGCTTCTTGATCAGTATATCTTGAGCCCGTTTCTCGACACAATTTTACTTCAAGAATCAGGTTCTTGAGCAGGTCTAGTTGATTTAGCAAAACATAGACAGCTAGGGGTGTGATATTCTTTGTTTTTGTGATTTTGTGTATGCCTGTTGATATCGGTGATACACATTTAATCCGATTCTTTGCAATCTATATTCTTTTGTTAATACACATTCTCAATTCTTTTATGCAAATTGCCAAGATTTTTCCCACATTCTCGAAAGCTGTCCTTTCTTAGGGGGTGAACAACCATACCATAATTTTGATATTTTCCATCCCTAACACTCTTGAATCCAATCCCACTTCAAACTTATAGCAATTGATTGAAAATTTAGAGAAAGAGGTCAATAAGATATCTGCTTTAGCATCGACACCTTCACAACCGTCCTTTCCTGAAACAATTGTCATATTTATAGGGTTTGATAGTGAGATGTATGCTAGGTTGACCACTTTAGAGAAATGTTTAGAAGTGATAATTGCAGTCGATAATTAAATAGTTTCGAGACTATCCATGTTCATACAACAATCTAATCAATTGTTTCACACTCAATCACAATCATTGGCTAAAATCAACGAACAAGTGAAACAATTAGCTATATGGATTCTCGGGAGTGAACACAGTCAATTTGAAACCAATAATGCTAATATCTGTCAGCTATGAAGTCAACTGAGAGATAAATGATCAAATAAATTTTGAAGATTTTATAGTTGATGATGGTGATATAATTAATTTGACTACGTGTTATAAGGAAAAGCAAAAAAACCCTCCGATTCAGTCCGATAAGAATCTTCAGGTACTAATTAGGCCTTCCATCACTTGTGGTTTTGAGGATAATTTAACTGATAAACTACTTGAAGATAAGATTCTTGCACCAACTAATTATGACAATAAAATTTTAGAGGTGCAAACTTGTGAAAGTGTTGGGTATGGTTTTGACATAGTGTTCAACGAAATTCATAATCAGGAACCCACCGATTTAGTTTTACCGATTGATAAAAATTTTGACAAAATTCTAGAGTGGGAACCTACATTTCTAAATGCCATAGACCTACCTATGAGTCAATATGATATGGAAGAAATTGAATTGGGAGATGTGAGCTGTAGTGATGAGAATATGATTGTAAAGGAATACAGGGAGAAAGATAACTTTAACAAATTTTCTTTCACGCCGAGTTTTGAGAAAATTTTTGCGGATGAGCTTAATATTTTTGATGAGTTTGAGTCACGATTAATTTGGGAACATCCTAAGGTCCTCTCCTTTTATGAACTTTGTAGGGTATTTTCGTCACCCCATTGAGATGGGAAATACGCGTCGCTTGTCAGACGCATTATAGATTCTCCCTGTCTAAGGTAGGCCGGGGTTTATTGATTGTGGGGATCCAAATCTCCGGCAGCCGCGGACTAAACTGCTGTTAATTATCCCTCATCTTTAAAGCGAAGGAACCTCCGATTGACGGGTCAAACTGGTCATGCAAACTCAATATTCCGTGTACGTGTGTTTTGTTTTGAAGGGTTTTGGATATATCAGGGGCCTCGCAGAGTTTACGAAGGTCCTGCTACCCGGATAGAGGGATGGGGGTTAAGGGAGACAGCCCCCTTGTGGGATACGGGGCAACGCCTTGTTAGAAATTTTTTCTAACGGGAGAGGTATTTTTAGTGTGGAGTGCATGGGGAAAAAGGGGCGATGAGCGTCCTAAGGATGCGTGCGTGGCGCATGGGCGCTGGGTGTCAGTTGTTCACGTGCTTGGCACGTGGGCGCTGGGTGCCAGCGCCTCACACGCCCAGCATGTGGGTGCCGGGAGCCAGCGCCTTACGCGCCCGGAACGTGGGCGCTGAGCGCCTGCAGAAAAAAAAAGGGAACTTAGCCCTGGGATTAGGAGTTGAACTCCGAGGGACTTTGGAAACTCCCAAAAAAGGGAGGATTTTTATTTTTATGGAGTTAAACTTCCAAAGGATTTTGAGTGGAGTTAAATTCCAAAAGATTTAGATTTAGAGTTAAACTCCTAAAAGATCTGGATTAGGAGTTAAACTCCTTTGAGAATTTGGGTCTTGGAGTTGAACTCCCCAAAGATCTTCGGAGGTGATCAAAGGGGACCCCTTTCTTCTCTCTTGAGCCATGGATCTTCTCTTGAACCTTGGATTTTTCCTAAAGTGGGATTTTTGGAGATGGGTCTCCTTCTTCCTCCTCTCTGTTGGCTGGATCTTGGAGGAAAGGGGGTGACACTTAAAAATCTCCCCTTTTAGAGATTTGATGGAAGATCCGAGTTTCCCTTCAAGAGTTTTATGGTAAAAAACTATTTCTTTTTGGGAAAGGAAGGGTTAAACTCTTGATTTAATTCAGAAAAGAAAAGACGCTTTAAAACCTTGATGAAGGAGAAGGAGACACAAAAACCCTAATTTTTGAATGGGAATCAATTATTGTCCTTCATTTCATCATCATGTTGCCTTATATAGGCTTACACTTTTACATATAGTCTCTTGGGCTTTACAAAGTGGCATTTTGCCCATCACATATCTCATGTGCTTATTTCTTTGGCACATGATCCATGAGCTTTACAAAAATTTGGCTTTATGCCCATTTTCCTTACATTTTTTCATAAAAAATTACATCAAAACTATTTATTACATAATTTTCATTTTGGCATGGGGTAGGCCGGCCGCGGGGCTCGACTTGGGCATGGGCCTACTTGACCTGGGCTTGGGCTAGCTCATTTGGGGTTGACTTTGACTTTGACTTGGTCAACCAGTGTGTAATTTTTGACCCCAACAAAGTGCCCCCATCAATAAATGCATACCGCGTATATGAGTTGTGTGCATGAAATTGATGGATCTTGTTTCGCAAAAGTTTGACTTTGAGGTGGAGCATCATTCCGGGGACGGAGCATCATTCCGGGAGCATGATTCTGGGAGATGGAGTATCATTCCGATTTGCGGAGCATAATTTCATGGTTGGAGTGTCATTCCAAAGAGCCGAGCATAATTCCAGTGGGAAGATATATTCTGAGACAAAGCATAGTTTCGACACAGGGTTCTGGGGCGAAGCATAATTTCGACACGGAACAGGTGTATCCTGGGACGAAGCTTAATTCTGGTGCAGGGCAGACATTCTGAATTAAGCTCCGTGTTCCGCGGTATCGGGAATTGACTTGCTCCGCTTTCTGCGGTATCGGGTTTCAACTTGTTTCCTAAGTGGAGCTTGATTTCGCCAGGGAGGTCGTTGGTTGAATTGATTCCGAGGCAGAGCATAATTCCGACCGAGAGGTCGTTGGTTGACTTGATTCCGACGCGGAGCATAATTCCGACAGAGAGGTAGATACTCCGAGGCGAAGCATGATTTCGACACGGGGTACATTCTGAGATGAAACATGATTCCGACACAGAGGTTGTTGATTTGATTTGATTTGGGGGGTCTTTATCCGTCTAGTAGGGCTTTTGAACCTGGAACTTGGAATTTAGGTTTTTGTTTGGCATCAGCATCGCTACACTGGAATATGGTATCAGGAGCGAATCATCATTTGCCGTAGAGAATATGGGATCTGTGTTGACATCAATATCGCTACACTGGAATATGGTACCAGAAGCGAATCATCATTCGCCATGAGGGGATTTCCCTTGTTCCCAGTTTAACGATTTAGGGGTCATTTGTTCCCAGTTTAACGACTTAGGGGTCTATTGGATCGAAAGTTTGGAATTTTGGGGGTTAGGGTAGGCATCAGCGCTGCTAACACTGGAGCACAGGTGCCAGGAGCAATTCTTGATTTGCCTTTGCCTATTGGGAAGCGATGGCTTAGGAGATAGGTTTAGGTCCCTACCATCTAAGGCTATTCAATTTTATAAGCTGTAAGGGTCCCATAAAAGTATTTTCTTCCTACGAGTCGAAAGGATTTTGTAGGTGTATTTTCTCTTTAGGAGTCGTGGGGACCCCCAAGTGTGTTTTTCCTTTGTGAGTCGTAAGAATCCCACGAAGGTGTTTTCTTACGAGTCGAGAGGATCTCATAAGTTTTGTTCTCCTCATGTATCATGAGGACACATGAGTGGGTCTTCCCAAATGGAGTATAATTCCGATGGCGGAGACCGGCCGCATGACCGGTGATTGCAGTGGGGCATAGGTATGATGAGAATTATTTGAGCCCGTGGATTGTATATGATAGTCAATTTAGGGACCAACCGTAGAGCTGGGAGTGGCGTCTGCATCGCTGCACTGGAATATGGTATCAGGAGCGACTCGTCATTCGCCATCTGGGGATTTGGATTTTGGTTGGCGTCTGCATCTCTGCACTGGAATATGGTACCAGGAGCGACTCATCATTCGTCATTTGGGGATTTGGATTTTGGTTGACGTCTGCATCGCTGCACTGGAATATGGTAAGAGGTGTGACTCATCATTCGCCATTTGGGGATTTGGATTTTGGTTAGCATCTGCATCGTTGCACTGGAATATGGTACCAGGAGTTACTCATCATTCGCCGTTTGGAGGGTTTTTTTACCACGATTGCTCTATCATTTCAGCTTTCTTATCGCGGTTGCCCCATCATTTTGGTTTTATTTTAATCTTTATTTTACTCGCTGATTTTTATTGCGAGTTGCCCCATCTGTTTACCGCCAAAAACAGAGACGAAATCGCTAGGTCGTCTTGCTTGAATTTGGGGGCATATGCTATTTGGATTTATCCATCCACCTCTCCGAAAATGCCAAGTTGATTTATGGCACCGTATATCGGAGGTTTGGACAGATGCGGCCGTTGTAGCAGACTTCATCAGATTCCCCCTCGTTTGCGAGTGGTTTTTGATTGTGGGGACGCTCTTCCATGCAAGCGCAAACCCCTACAGTTAATTACGTTACAACATCGCAATAACCACTTTCTCATGCTCCAGAAGTCCACCTTGTGTCGTGTGTATTTTTTTTATTTTTGGTTGCCGTGGATTGTATACGGAGACTAATTTATGTTGTCGCCCGTAGGGCGTGGATTAGTCCAAATCCGTATATTCTTAGATTTGGGTTTGGTTTAATTTAAGGATCGTTAATCTCGTTTGAGATTAAGATCAACTTAAATGTTTGTTAAGGATGCGTTAGTCCGATTTCAGACTAAGATCTACTTTAAAAGGTTTTAGGAACATTCAGATCCAACAAAAGAGCATTTGGGCTCTATTGTGTTAGTTTAAGGACGTTATGGTCCGTTGTTAGCTTAAGAACGTTTTGGTCCGTAGCTAGTTTAAGGACGTTGCGGTCCGTAATGGTTTGGGAGTGCACCAAAGAGTTGTTGGTTGTCTGGACCCACCGCCTCTCTAGAGACGTTGAAGAATTACAACGACATGTATCAGAGGTGTGAGGAGATGTACCCTTGAACCAATTTCCGGATTGAGGGGATGTGTGAGATGAATATCCCGTCGGAAGATCACTAGTCGTGTTTGGGACTAAGACTAACTTGGAAAATAATGAGCACATGAGCTCGGTTGATCTGAATTAGGGATCTGGTCAACTTGGGCTCAGCCCACTCAGTCTTTGTCATTTAAATAAAGTGCTAAACACTTGCTTGGGCTCAGTCCCCTTTCTGTGCAAACAATGCTGGGCATTTATATGGGTTCTGACGCTCACACTTTACTTTAATTTTCTCTTTTTTTTGTTTTTATAGAGTGTTAAACACTCTTTATGGCGCCCACATGCGGAGTACGTGAGGCGCTTAGTGCTAAGTGCTGGGCGTTAGGCGCTGTCTAATTAGTACCGAGCGTTGTATGTTGAATGGTACCTATGTGAGGGGCACGTGATGCGCTTGGCGCTGAGTGCCAACTACTGAGTGCTAGGCACTCCTTATTGAGTAGCGCATACGTGAGAGGCATGTGAGGCGCTTGGCGCTGAGCGCCAACCACCGAATACTAGACACTCCCTATTGAGTAGCGCCCACGTGAGAGGCACGTGAGGCGCTTGGCTCTAGGTTTTCTTCGTATATTCAGTTCTGAAGAGTTCAATTTTCTGTTCTTTTCTGAATCTTTGATCCCCAAGAACAAGTTCACCCCAATGAGAATTAAATTCTCATTTGTGGGAGACTTGTCTCATGGATCTTAGATCCAGAGA
Source organism: Agapanthus africanus (assembly GCA_030015575.1). Taxonomy (NCBI): domain Eukaryota; kingdom Viridiplantae; phylum Streptophyta; class Magnoliopsida; order Asparagales; family Amaryllidaceae; genus Agapanthus; species Agapanthus africanus. The sequence goes on from JASDDO010000019.1 coordinate 832,606,656, forward strand.
AAGAACTAATTTTTTTATAAGGGTTAAACCCTTGGATATGCAGATGAGATGCTCTGATCTCTATTATTTTTATTTACCTCGAAAAGAGATATTCTTCTTTCTTCCCTCTTAAAACTTTCTTCTTGCTTGCTCTCTCCTTTTTTTTTGAAGTTTAGGGGGTGTTCCTCCATACAAGACTTGAAGTCTTGGGTCCTTTATATAGTAGAGGCAAGTTTGTTGATTTAGTTAAAGAAATCTCTCATTGAGAGATCTTTAGTTGATTTGGGGATTTTATCCCCCGTTGGATCTTTGATCCAATGACTTCTGTTTTACAGAAGGCATCTTTCTTGTTTTAAACAAGATTAATGTAACATTTCAAAAAAAATAAAATATTATTTTTGGGAATTTTTATAATTAAATAATAAAATATTAAATATTTTAATAAGGCGGTATAATTAAATACCGATAAATTGGGGAAATTTTTTGAAAATTATGGAAATTACTAAAAGATGGTGTTTCATGTGAATTATGCAAATTTTAAGTTTTTATGATTTATTTGACACTATTTTAGTGCTAATCGCGATTAAAAATCGCTAATCGCGGATTTAGCGTGTTTTGTGCACATAGCATGCATAAAGTCTTTTTCACACTTGTGCATTTTTCTGCCATGGTTTCATTTGGTTTTCCTATTCAAATTTTAATAGAATGAGAAGAGAAAAGAAAAGAATTTAGAAAATAAAAAGAAAACATTAGAATAATGGGTATGGGTGAGAGAGAGAAAGGTGAGGATTACTTTGACTTGGCCATTCCCTCTTCATTCTTCACTCATTTCCTCTCCCCTCCCTCACTTTGCTGCTGCTGCTGCTGCCTCCTCCTCCACCATCTTCAACCCTCTCAAACTCCATGAAAAACACCTTAAAACTCAAACCCCATTTCAATAAAAAGATACACAAGCTCACAAGCTACACCATGAACCAAGAAAGCTTGCATTTTGGACACTTGGGGTAACTCAAGAAAATTCTTGAGTTGCCAAATGAGGTACTCTATTAACTTTTAACCTAGTATTTCCATTGTTTTTACCTCCATGTTAGATTAGAACCGATATTGTGTGGTTTGGGTGATCTTTGATAACTCTAGTTAGGGTTTATGGAAATTTTGGGTTGTGATGTGTAATTGAGCTCAGTAGAGCCCACACAAACCCCCTAGTGCTAGAATTCAGACATAAACCAGAGACTAGAACCCCGGAATACGGATTTAGAAAACCCGATATCGGAAAATTGTGGATTCTGTGGATGTAAAATGAAATCTGCTAACACCCGGGTTACCTGAAAATTGTTTTGCAAGGACAGAGACACCAGCAGGCAACCTAGAACCCCCCATTGAAACCCTAGCCCCTATCTCCCAATTCAGGCCGCAAATAAAAACTTTCTGGCCGTAAATTGCGGCCAGAGCTGGGCCATTTGGTCTCGTTCTTGTTCTGTAGTTCCTATATCTATAAACTAGACCCTTGGCATATGCAGAATTGACCAATTTGACATAGGGTAAAATCTGGGACCATTTTCAAGAGTTGCTGTTTTGATTCGGGGTTTCGTTTTGTGTATTTTGAATTCTGGATTTCTAGTATTGTGTTTTACCTCGATCACTTGACATCTGTACGACGATATCGAGGGTTATTGGTGGTTTTGAAAGCGTAGTCCATAGGTTCTAACCTATAGGCCTTAGCGTGTCGTTTTAGTTTTCCGATGTGATTTTAATACGCATTTCCGATTGTGTTATCTATGTAGGTATCTTCACGTGAATTTCATATGATGAAGAAGATGATGGAGACATCGACACCGACACGCAAGATGCAAAGTGAGTAGATTATATCTACGGGGGAAGTCGGGTGGATGGCGTATAGCACCCCCGCAGTTCGATATTTAATATACTATATATATACTATATATATGATAGCTTTATGTGTGACATGGATTTTCAGGATGTGATTAGGTGTACTATAGTTAGATTAGGGTTTAGAAGTAAACTAGTATAGTTTCCTAGTTGCGAACCCTAGAATAGGTTTACACCCACCCGCACACACATGCTTACTTGTTATACTTATACCTGGATAATGAGGATAATGGATGATATTTGGAGATGAGTCGATGATATTAGGCATAGTGCCATGAGATCGGTGATATGATGTGGTTCGTGTTTGGGATACGACATGAGATTTTAGCGGGCCTTTAGGCGTGTGATTTCATACACGCGCACATATGTATATATCGATGGTATCAGTCTGTACTAGACTTAAATCAGTACCCCAGTTCATGAGATATGATGATAAGGATACCAGATAATTGATGAGATAAATGTAAGATTCGGCTCGTATCCAGATTTGGGATGCCGTACGACAGATTTACGTACGAGCTATATATATTGATGATAGATCCGCACTCTTGACTCGAGAATGTCATATTGTATATTGTATCGTATGTGATACTATTGAGGCGGGATCACCGACTATTATATTTATATATGTATATCGACTCAGATTTTGGTGGTATCCATACCCTTCCGATTAGCTTGTTAGTTAGATTTGTAGTTTGCTTAGTAGATGTTAGACTGACCCGAGTCATACCTATTTCAAAACTAATGAATCGTGAGTATTTTAAAGACAGGCAAAGGGATTCTACGGATATTTTCAAAAGGCACATCTTTTCTTAAAAACACCGTAGCCCTTATTTTACTAAAAACCACAATTCGTCTTATTTCAAATGGCAAAACTGTATGACATTTTTATATTGATGCAGATTCTTCACTGTTGTGTTTGTTAGTCGATTTCTGCATATTCTTGCTATTCGCATCGCATCGCATGTGTAAATGTGTTTATTGCTATATTAGAACCATGCTGTTAGGACACCAGCACCATTATCGATAATGCGTATATTCCACGTACACCTGCTTGCCGGCTCACACACTTCATCATCGATAATTGCCATGTCACTACACAGTAGGATTGTTGCATCAGGATATGACTCCATGCATGGCATACTTGTGTACATACATATTGTACACCCATACTTGCATACATACGTATTTGCACATACATAGATGATTCTGGCTTGATTTGGAGATTTGGGAACCGCAAGATACATTTTAAAACTGATTCATTTTAAAGGAGCGGTCTTCTCTCGATATGTGCTTATTACTGTTTTATGTCGCATGATATACTGATATGCTCACATTTCTTTTATATGTCGCATACATAATGGTTTATGATTATACGCGTTGAGATATGTTGTTTCCATGATATTTCTGGATTTGGGAACCGTGGTTATTTCAAAAGATAGTATGTATTGTTTTAAATACCCGGTTACCCTTGATATGATATTTCAGTGCGCCCACCATGAGTTTTATCGGTTCTGATGTATATATATACCCCATGAGAGGAGGAGTTGTGAGCCGTGTGCGGGTACATAGTGGGGCCCGGTATGGTACCCCGGGGCAAGAAGAAGATGCTGTGTATACAGACGGTGAGCCTGGCAGAGGGACTACTACCTACCGGTGATAGTATTTGGGCTCGGCGGATATCCGGAGGATACCGACCGGAGTCGTGAGATGATATGGGCCGATCCGTACTGACGGAGCCCGTAGGCCGATCCGGACTGACGGAGCCCGGTATATGAGGATTTACGTGCCGATGCTGGGCATAAGTTTCATGATGTTTTCGAGTGTCGATGCTAGACACTCAGGTTCCCTGATTTTGATGTGTCGCGAGGGACACACGTTGATTTATATCCTCATACTTCCATGCATATGCTTTATGATATTTACATGCATGATGTTTTATGTCATTGGGTGACACGTGGACGAAATCCACATACATACAGACATGGATTACATAGTTGGATGATATCCACACACTTATAGACTTTACGATATAGTTGCCATTGATTCATGTTGATTACATTGATCATACCTTATATTTATGATATGTTGTTACCTGAGGCACTGACACGAGCACATGGGATTTCACTTATGTATAGATGTTTACCCTTGCCACCTTATCATGCTTCAGACTTATTCATATTGAGGATATTTTATTACTGATCGTATTGATCTAGAATTGTGTCATACATACGATTTCTGCTCTGTGATGTTTTCTATTCACGAGTTGGCAACTCACCCCCGTTGTGCCACAGTTCTCGCAGGTTTTGCCGTACAGGTTTTATTGCGGCTTTTCTGGTACACTGCTTCCTTTCTGGGTGATTGCTTTGGTAGGTGGGTTCACTCGCATCGTGACCACCCTTGTATTTATTTTAATCGGTTGTATCTAGTAATTCCATCAACCAAACTTGTATATTATTTCAGACTTAGAAAACAAGTTGTATATTATTTCGACCTTAGAGTCGCGCGTTGTAGTATTATAGTTTTCATGCTGATTTTGAGTTTCCTTTTGAGTTTTGATCATCGCCCTTCGGCGTTGTATATTATACTGCTTGCGTGGTTGTGACCGTCAATTGACGAAGAGCTAGCTCCCGCTTGGGGATGCCTTTTATCATTATGCATATATTATTCTTGTTGTACCCCATTTGGGGCCAGTATTTACAAAGGAAACTCTGCCGAAATTTTCAGAAAAGACTTGAGGATTTAAAAAAGCATATTCGGCTTACTTATTTAAAAACCTTGTTTTTAAAATGTGTTTTCTTCACTTCTTTTAAACTAGTTTTCCTTCATTTATTATTTAAAATGGTTTTAGATTTCTGGGCTTTTGGCTTACTTGGATTAGATGGGGTCCTATGATTCAAGGGCCAGTCACGTGCTATTTCGGGTCATGACAATTAAGGAAGTATTTTCCCATACATAATTTATTCTGCAGATAGGTGATTTTTAATCACCATTGGATTTTAATCCAACGGTGCTTTGTTTTATAGAGAGTAATCTTTCTTGTTTAGAAAGATTTGAGGAATATTTCCTCAGCAGAATTTAATTCTGCATTTTGATGATTTATCACCTCCGTTGATCCAACGGCTTTGTCTAACAGAGAGCTTTTAGTTCTGGCGCTAGTGACTTCGTACGAGGCACGTAAGGCGCTGCCTAAGAATTTTTAACTCTTGGCGCTGGCGTCCTCATGCAAGGCACGTGAGGTGCTGCCTCAGAGTTTTTAACTCTTGGCGCTGGCGTCCTCGTGCAACACACGTGAGGCACTGCTTCAGAGTTTTTAACTCTTGGCGCTGGCGCCCTCGTGAAAGGCACGTGTGGCGCTACCTTTCAAATTTTGAACAAAGCTTTGCTCTTTTATTGGGGAAAATAAATGCCCCCCACCGTTGCGCTCACGTGGCTCACACGTGAGTGCCATGGTGGCAGCTTTTCCACCGTTGGATTTTCTTGTAAGTTGAATCGACTTTCAGTTCCTATAAGTAGGGCATTTGGCCCTTGAGATGACTGCTGTTCATCTTTTCTCGTTCTTCTTTGAGAATTTAATTCTCCTTTCAGAGCTTAGATCTCTGCCCAAAGAATTTTTTTCTATAGTTAGAAATCTGCCCCAAAATTTGGTAAGGATTATAATCGAACCCATGAACATAGCATTGCTCTTCTTAGATCGTAGATCTTAAAATGTATTCTAGGGTTGCTTAACCCATTAATCAGAGCATTACTCATCTTCCGTGAAGAACTCTTAAAGTTTTTAGGATTTTTCTTTCAGAATCTTAAAGATCTTGGGGTTTTGCCTTGTTAAAAAGCTTTGCTTTTGAGGGTTATGGTAGATTATCCCAATGTTTTTACAGAGCATAGCTCTTAGAATTTTTTTGGGAATTTTATTCCCCTCTTAATTAAAGTTGACAGATGTAAAATCTGTTTGCAAAGCACATCTCTCGAGGGAGTTTAACTCCTTAGCCCAATGAGGTTTCTCATTAAATGAAAATCTTTTTAGGATTTCATCCTTAATGAGTGACTGCCCCATCAATGATGGGACGTCACCTTAATTTTGTGGGTCCCCCTTTGTCCCTTTCTTCTGCATTGCAGTGCAGTACAATTTTTAAGTACCAAGTGTCAGAGTTTAGAACATAGCGTTGATAACTAACCCTCGTCTCTCTTTGTGTAGGAACCATGGCTTCCAACTCTTCTTTCCCTTTTGTACGTTCAGAGAGCGCCTTCGCCGACGCACCCGTGGATCGGGAAGTCTTCGCGCTTATTAAAGATCATGACCCGGAGCAGAAATCCCTTCACCTATTGGGGTCGTGGTACAATCAGATTATACAGGGCCGGCACAGTTTTTCTTTTGCAGCACCCTCAGAGCCCATTTCAGCAATTCATTACGCCGATTCGCCTCAAGTGAATTATGCTGTAGAATAGGTCAACTGGACTTCGGATGGTCGCTTTCAGCCTTCTATGGCATCAATACCCATACATCCGCCGATGGCTTTAGATATTTTTGGGCGGCGCATATGTCAAGGCGAGTCGCGCCCTTGTGGACAAGACTATATGATAGGGTTAACTTCTCGCCAATCAACCGGCTACTTGCAGTGGGCCCAGTATATCTTGTCGGCCAAGAAGTCGCTGCTGCTGAAGCTTGGGCTATATCATGCCATATATGCTTCCCACTTCCAATATCTCGTGCCTCATGTGTGGTGGGTTAAGGCTTTTCTGGAACAGTGGAACATCCCAACCCACACATTTCTTCTATCGGACCGGGAAGTCTCAATTTCCTTGGAGGAGTTTGCGGAAATTTCAGGCCTACCCGTCAAAGGGGAACATTACGAGGAAATACTTCCCCCTGATGAGTACATCTTTGCCACCAAATCAGTGGTAATGGGTCTCACTCCGAAGAATGCCATTCAACATCGGTTCTCGAGCCTAATCAAGGTATTAAACATTTTTAAGAGTCTGTTTTTAGAGTCTGGAGGGCACGGAGTCGGCTTCACAGATTTCATCGCCCGCTTTCTTCGCCCAGAAGTCTTGTCAAAACAAGCTGCGAAATTTGCCAAGCCTGACGACCCATTTGGTTTCGGTTTGGATAACCAACCGACGGAGGAAGCAAATATTAAAAATTTCTTTATTCTAGACACTCCGGTCGTCCCTTTTGCAGAACTTGCTGCTTCAGACGTCGATGAAGAGACGTTCTTTCTGGGGTTCATCGGTCTGTGGTTGAGTTGGTTTGTGCTTCCGATGCACCCTCGCTACATGAGGCTGTCCATTTTTTATCCGGCCCACCGCATTGTCATAGGGACGCATGTAGCCGTTGGGATTGCAGGGCTAGCTCATCTATATCATGGCCTAAGCCTAGTGGCAGATACTACTCAGCCAGGGGTAAAACCTGTACATCTTCCGTTGCACTACTTCACATCCTGGGTCGACATGCACGTGCTGGGTGCTTTCGGTGTTCACAAACGACCCCGATTCTATGATAGCTACAACTTTCCCTGGGTCATGTATCTTGTTGACGCTTCTGTGTTAGATCCGTCGCAGTGAGAGGCTCGACGGTTGGTCCTTCGCCCGTGTATGGTTGGGGATAGTATGTCTTTTATCGATAGAGTCTTAACTATCGGTAAGGAATCTACTAAAGTGGTGCAACCGTTGTGTGACACTTTCAGAGATGGGGCTTCCACATTGAAGGCTCGGGAAATCTTGCACTTGTATTCCATTAGGCCGGGCTTCTTAGTGTTCAGGCAAAACACCTCGGCATTGTTCATGAGGTATAATCCGCACCGCTTCGCTCAACAGTCAGGTTACAATCAGGGTGTTCCTCTCGAGGCATTCTTAGCCGAGTAGGTCGCTACGGAAGAGGGTATTCACAGCGCGCTGCACCACTTTATACGACTAAATACGGGGTCCAATTTTCTCATCAGCGAGCCGAGCTATGTGCCGAAAGTCTCGAATGATTACGACAACTTTTTAAGCTTATTAAGGCAAGAATATTGGCGTGGTACCGGCATGCGATGGGTGCTGTTATCAAGGAAGAAAGGCGGTTATTGCTCGATCACAAGGATGCAGTCCCTGCTGGCAATCCATCTGTCCCCTTAAAGCGACGGACTGCCGTTTGTCCTTCCTTGAGGGAAATTACCACAGCCGTAGTCCCTTGAGTCTTCCCTGAGAGGCTTCAATATGATGTTCCCGTAACTGCGGTAGCCGTGACGTCCCCAGAATCTGGCACTGTTATGGGAATTGGGACCCGCCGCCTGAAAATGCCTGTCAAGCGCAAGCTCTTGTCATCGGCCACTGACGTCCGTTCGTAGAAAAAGAAGAATTCTCTATTTTCTGCCAATGTCGTATTCGGCCAGGAGCCACATGCTCCCTACAGCGAGGGTTTGTGCGAATACGGTACCAACAAGGGTTTGTTCGACACGCCTGCGACCGATACTGATCTTCAGGCTGCCCTCGCAACTTCCGAGCGACTGGCTCGCGAGGAAGCAACATTGATATCTATCGCGGAGTCAGGTATACTATGGTTATATTCTTCTGCATCTATCCCTTTCTTGTTATTATGCTTTTACTAACGCTCTCTTCTTCAACAGGTATTTCTGTCGAAGAGGCTCTCGCGGCTTCCCTCAGGACGTTCGAGGAGGAAGAGAGACTTCGCGTTTCTTTAGGTCTTGGTATAAGTTGCTTCATTACACATTTATTCTTTTTATTCGTGCTCTGACTCTCTCTTTCACCTTATTGCAGGGACTGCCTCAACTCAGGTTATTCCAAGTGCAGTGCCGATCCCAAGTGGCGATGCAACAAAACTTCTAGAGCCAGCTACAATGGCCATGGACATCCCAAAGTCACCGCAGGAGGCTTTGCTGAAGCAGCCGATGATGGACACCGGAGTGGCTCCGGAGTCAGAGCTCGGTTCGGACGACGACGTCCCCCTGTCGGAAGTCTTAAGGAAGTCAGTTCTCACTGCTCAGACTGACAGGAAGCGCATGAAGCGCGCGGTGAGGGAACGCGATGCCGTTTTGGCCGCAGGTGCAGACTCAAGCAGTATCCCTCCTGCTGACACTCCTTCGGCGGATGTTCCCTCTGCCCTGTCTACCGTCCATAGACAAGCTGCACGTGTGGCTCGGGAAGAAACTAAAAAGCTACTTCAAGGTAACGTAACACCCAGTCTTTTATTGGAACTTGGTCCTCGAATTCTGACATACGCATTTTCTTTTATGCAGGGCCAAGTCCTGGTGATGGTGTGGCAGGTGAAACGCTGGCGATTACAGAGCCTGAAGTGGCTACTCTTTCTCGGGAATCTGGGACTGTCCAGACCGCTGCTCTTTCTCCATGTGGCTTCTTGGTATCGGCGGACATCGCAAGCATTACGACGGCCCTCGTTGAGTCAGGGGATAAGGCTATGGGCGCAGAATCTATTCCCCCGATAGAGAGTGAAGAAGCCGTTACACCTGGTAATGCTTCCGTCGCAGTTTTGGTCCACGATCTATCAGGTAGTCCTTGGGTTGCTGTTTTCAGGTTTTTCAATCCTGTTCAGCCCTTCTGATGATATTTCGTTTGTCTTGAGTATAGACGCTGTAAACCCTGAGGTTATGCCGTCTGAAGAAGTGTCGTCGGTCGCTGCTCCGACGGTCGCTGCCCCTCGCCTTCTTCTGTGCCCCCTCACATCTTGGAAGGTATGTGTTTCTCACTTATCTGTTTCACTGTGGATACAATCTTCCTTGTATTGACTGTATATTGTCGTGACTCGGCGGGAGTGCTTTTTGACCATTTGTACCAGGTGTTAAGCCCACATTTTTCCTTTTAGTCGGAAATCGTTCCACCTCCTTGTATTGGTCAGTATATTCTTCATCTAGTGTTCCCTCTTTTATTTTATAAGTAGACTAAGTCTTCTTTACATTGACCATAGTGTCATGGGTCGGAGGAAGAGACGAAAGAATAGCCGCGCCTCCGGTACTCCCCGTTCTGCCGCCTGCAACGGCCGGTATGATAGATTCCATCCCTTGGGTGTTTTCTTTGCTTCTTAAGTTGAATTTTAGCTATAATTCATTTTGCAGTGATTACGCCTGGTCCAATTCCTTTCGAGTCTCGCATTCCCATGCCCGCGGGGCCCATTTCCAAACGTGTATCCTCCAATGGCGCCGCGAGTAGCCGATGAACCTTAAGAGAGTTTATCAAAGATCTAGACACTGAGGCCCTCTCTTCTTCTATGGACTTTGCCGCCGATGTCAATCCAATGCTGGTGACGCTCGTGAACTTCCATAATGAAGATCAAGTCGGTTCTTGGGTTGATTATTGCAGGAAGATTGAGGCTTGCCTGCATGAGATTGAGCTTAAGCGTCTCGCTCCTGAGGTGTTGGCTTTGAACTCTCAATGGGCTGCATGGGTCGAGCAGAGTGTTTCTTTTATTTGCCATTTTGAACAAGAGGCGGCCCTGAGGCGAGAGGAACATGAGACGGCTTGCAGCGAATCCGTCCAGTTGCGTGCCCATGTTGAAGCGAATGCTGCGCAGCTAAAAGCTATTTTTGACAACCTCCAACGATGTATCTCGGATGGGTTGACGCTAAAGTGGAAGCTTGATTTCGCCGAGTGAGTCATGCAGGACCGCAAAGCTCCAGGCAAGAAATCACTGAAGAGCTTTCATCCTGTCTACAGCAAAGGACTCAAGTCGAAGCGGAGTTGGCCACCGTGGCTGAACGCGAGAAGATATTGAGGGGAGCGCGAGAGCGGCTTGTCGATTTGTTGAAGACGCATCCTCCTTAATAACTGTCATCGGACCCCTTTTCTTGTACCGGCTGTGAACTTCCAATTCAAGAATGTATCCATTTTGATGAAATGTATCTTGTATTCACTTAAATTCATGGATAAAAACATATTTTTTTTCATATTGCCGCTTTTCTTTCTTTTGTTGTCTTGTCTTACCATAAAGTAGTTTATATACTCATTTCGTAGTTTGTTTAGTCTACCTCACTTAGGTCTGTGGGTAAACCGGTCCTAACGTCACAGCTAACCTCTGCTCTATACAACAGGGGTCCGTTAGGGTCTGTGGTACTAGGGTTTTTGCCCGTCGTACCGTCGCGTTGGCTGATGCAATCCCCAATACGCAGTCTTACTATTCGAGTAGTCCTGCGACTGTCGTGTCTCTGATCCTTTCGGGTCTGGACAAGACGTCTTCAAATAATCTCCCGGGTCCTATTACCGTCGGGAGAGCACATTCTTCCTAGAAATCGTGAGGATCTCTAAGTGTTCATCGCCTCCATGAGTCGTAAGGATCTCACGCGGGTATTTTTTTCTTACGAATCGTGAGGACCCGTAAGTAGATTCTTTATTTCAGTGGCAGCTAACTTTGGAAAATGTGGCCCGTAGATAGTCCATCTTGACCTCCTTGTAGGGCAGTGATGGCGTAGGAAACAGGTTTGGATCTGCCGCCTAAGACTTTTCAACTTTATAAGCCGTGAGGGTCTCATAAAGACTTTTCTCCCTACGAGTCGAGAGAATCCCATAGGTGTATTTTCTCCTTAGGAGTCGTGAGGACTCCTAAGTGCGTTTTATCTTGAGAGTTGTGAGGATCTCACAATAGAATTTTCCCGCTTACGAGTCGAGAGGACTCGGAAGTTTTTTTTCCTCCTTGTCAGTATTTGACTTTGGAGAATGTGGCCCGTGGATAGTGTACAATAGTCCATCTTGGACCTACTTGCAGGGCCACAGTGCTTAGGAAACAAGTTGATATCCCTGTTGCCTCGGGCTTTCCACCTTCATGATCTGTGAGGGTTTCACGAAGATGTTTTTCCCTACGAGTCGAGATGAGTCGAGAAGTTCTCGCAGGAACATTGTTTTCTATATGAGTCGAGACGAATCGAGAAGTTCTTGCAAGAATGTCCTAATGTCACAGTTAACCTTTACTCTTTACGACAGAGGTCTGTTAGGGTCTGTGGTACTAGGGTTTTTGTCCGTCGTACCGTTGCGTTGGCTGGTGCATTCCCCGATACGTAATCTTGCTGTTCGAGTAGCCCTGCGACTGTCGTGTCTCTGATCCCTTCGAGGCTGGACAAGACGTCTTCAAGTAATCTCCGAAGTTATATTACCGTCGGAAGAGCAAGCGTTAGGGATTTTCCATGCCGCTTTTTACTTGAGGTTAGGCTCAATTTGGGAGCCCCGATGAGTCATGACCACTCCGTGCTAGTGTGGGATGATCTCTGATAGTCTTTCAGGTTTTATTTGAGTTTCCATCAAGACGCTGAAGTTAGGGATCTTTCTTTGCTTCGTTTGTTGACATTGTATTTGCTATATTGCGACGAATATCGAGGTTGTCTCTAGGTTGTCTGTGAACCGTCGAGGCTCGGAACTAGGGACTTTTCCATGGCTCCATTGTTTTGACCCTAGGGCCGGTTGTTGATGTTGCGTCTGCATTCTGATGGAGTGAGAAGGAACATCGTTTTTGATCTCTAGGCTGTCTGTGAATCGTCGAGATTTGGAATCAGGGACTTTGCCATGGCTCCATTTTGTTGACGTCGCGTCTGCATCCTGCTGGAGTGAGGAAGAACGCCGTTGTTGATCTCTAGGCTGTCTGTGAACCGTCAAGATTTGGAACTAGGGACTTTGACATGGCTCCATTTTGTTGACGTCGCGTTTGCATCCTGCTGGAGTGAGGAAGAACGCCGTTGTTGATCTCTAGGCTGTCTGTGAACCGTCGAGATTTGGAACTAGGGACTTTGCTATGGCTCCATTTTGTTGACGTCGCGTCTGCATCCTGCTGGAGTGAGAAGGTTGTTGATCTTTAGGCTGTCTGTGAACCGTCGAGATTTGGAACTAGGGACTTTTCCATGGCTCTATTTTGTTGACGTCGCGTCTGCATCCTGCTGGAGTGAGGAAGAATGCCGTTGTTGATCTCTAAGCTGTAGATGTTGCCGTCGAGACCTGGCTCTCCTTTTGATGGAGCCTGGTGGGAAAATGTGGTTGCCTTTTCATTTGTGCCCATGGATTGTATACAGGGGTCGATGTGGACTCACCTGCACGGCAGAAGATTCATTTTTTCCCGTGATGCTCTATCATTTCAGCTTTTTATATCGCGAAAGTCGCGATTGCCCAATCATTTCGGCTGTTTTATCGCGGTGCCCAATCATTTTGGCTGTTTTTTCTTTTTACTCACTGCTTTTTATTGCGAGTTGCCCAAACATTTTGGCTGTTTTTATATGCATATATTTTGCTCGCTAATTTTTATTGCGAGTTATCCCCACATTTCGGCTATTTCATATGCATTTTTTTGCTCGCTGGTTTTTGTTGCGAGTATAGAACTTGAGATCTGATACCAATCTTGGCATCAGCACCGCTGCGATTGGAATATTGCCAAGAGCGAATCATCATTTGCCGTGAAAGAACTTAAAAATTGACACATGTTCAGGCATCAGCATCGCTACCACTGGAATATTGCCAGGAGCGAATCATCATTTGCCTTGAAAGGACTTAGCATTTGATACCAACTTAGGCATCAGCATCGCTATGACTGGAATATTTCCAGGAGCGAATCATTATTTGCCTATTTCGATTTGAACAAAGGTGGCTTAGCAAACAGGGTTAGGATCCTGTTGACTAAGGCCTTTTGACTTTACGAGCCGTAAGGGTCTCATAAAGGTATTTCTCTCGACGAGTCGTGAGGATCTCGTAGGTGTATTTTCTCCTCAGGAATCGTGGGGATCCCCAAGTGTGTGTTCTCTTATATGTCGTAAGGATCTCATAAGAGTATTTTCTCTTTATAAGTCGAGAGGACTTACAAGTGCCGTTCACCATAGAAGGACACTCCTCCTCATTGGTGGGACTTGATGAGGGAACGTTTATTTATGCCCGTGGATTGTATACAAGGGTCAATATTAGACCGCTTGTAGGGCAATTTGGGGAGTGTGATGGCTTAAGAACAGGTTCAGGTCCCTGTATCTTAAGGCTTTTGAATCCTATGAACCGTGAGGGTCTCATAGGGGGAAATTCTCCTTACGAGACGTGAGGATCTCATAAGTGTAATTTCTCCTTAGGAATCATGGGGATCTCATAAGTGTAATTTCTCCTTAGGAATCATGGAGATCCCTAAGTGTGTTGCTACCTTGTGAGTCGTAAGGATCTCACGCAGGTGTTTCTATTTACAAGGTCGAGAGGACCTTGCAGGTGTTTTTATTTTAACGAGATTGTGCCCTTTCAGGTTTTCACAAACTCACCGGTAGCCCTGCTATTTTTACTCACGGAGCCCTTTCGGCTTTTCATCCGTGCCCATTTCGCTTGTGGACGTACCATTTTTTTTAACAACGAGATTGCGCCCTTTCAGGTTTTCACAAGCTCACCGGTAGCCCTGCTGTTTTTACTCACGGCGCCCTTTCGGATTTTCATCCGTGCCCATTTTGCTCGTGGACGTACCGTTTTTTTTACCACCCCTCTGTTTGCGCATGGCACTTAGGGGGACTTCGCCACCGGGGTAGCTGTGTAGCCAGCGGGATTTAAGTTACAGTCTTTGCCGCTGGGACCTGTGGACTTGAATTCCACTATCGCCGTGTTTGAGGCGACGTATTTAGTTTGAGGACATTACGGTCTATTATTAGTTTAGGGACATCTCGGTCCATGGCCAGCTTCGGGGTGATGTTTTTCCGGATACTACTTATAGAGTTTGGACTCAGGAAGACAGCGAGCGGACACGAGCGTCGTCATCTATCGTAAACCTGAGCCGTGACTTGTCAAGCGTAGTATTTCTTAAGGAATCGATCGTTTATTGGCCGGAAGGGTCTTTCGCCATGCATATCCATGAGCAAGTAGGCCCCACCTTAATGGACCTTGTCTATGATGTACGGACCTTCATAGTTTGGCTTGAATTTCCCCTGCTTTGCACGGTTGGGGATCATAGGTCTTTTGACAACTAGCACGAGTTCGCCTTGGCGGAACGTTCTTGGCCTAGTTAGTCTTTCGTATGAGCGTGACATCCTTGCTTTGTAAGCTTCCAGGTTTTGCTGCGTCATGAGATGAGTTTCATCTAGGGCGTCGAGCTCCTCAAGCCGAAGATGGACATTTTCTTCATCCGTCAGCTCATATCGAATGGCCACTCGTAGAGAGGGTAGCTCTATCTCCAAGGGAAGTATCGCTTCTGTGCCGAATACCAATGAAAATGGCGTTGTATCCGTGGCCATTTTGAACGTGGTTCGATAAGCCCAGGGAGCTTCATGAAGTCTCTCGTGCCAGTCTTTTTTGTTTCTGGACACTATTTTCTTTATGATCTTCATCAATGTCTTGTTGAAAGCCTCAGCCAGACCGTTAGCTCGGGGATTATAGACTAAAGAGTATCTCCAATCTATATTATGCTGCTGTGCGAAGCGGCTAATCTTATGGCTTTTGTAGGCTGGCCCGTTGTCCAAAATGATCCGTCGCGGGCGGACGGAGAACACTGCGTTGGCCTCGTCTTCAGAGTCACTGCCAAGGAGTAGATGGTCCTGGCCTGCTGCCTCGGGGTTTCCCCGAGAAGACTATCTCTTCATCCTCCTCGGTATCTCTCCCAAAGATTGGGATAGTGGCGACGAATTTTTTTTATTCTCCTGTTTACAACATCTTTCCGTGTCTTCAAAGTCTGGTAAGAAGTACTTGACATCTTCATATTTGCGGACTTCATTTATGGAGAATGGGTTTAGCTCCCCTGTAACTGTGTACTCGAGGCCGTCTTTGAAGTACTTCATACACTGATGTTGTGTAGAAGTGATGATGTTGTACTCATGTAACCAAGGCCTGCCGAGCAAAGCATTGCAGCAAGTCTTGGCCTCGATGACATGAAATTTGATGTCAGTGACGAGCATCCCAAAGCGTAATGTCAGTATTACGGACCCAAGTGTCCGTGATGACTGCGAGTCAAACCCAGATATGGTAATTTTGTCCCGGGCTAGGTGCTGAACGTTCATGCAGATCTCCTTTAGCACCTTCATATTGAGAAGGTTAACGGAGGACCCATTGTCAACCAGGATCTTCCATATCTTGATATCGTGGCAGTACCCGGTCACATATAATGGACGGTTGTGCTCGCACGTTCTACGGAGGAGGTCTTCATCGCTGAAGGTGATGTCAGCTATGTGAACTTCTTCCAGCGCGTCTTTCATATTTTCTTCTGCAAGGAAGGTTTGAAACTGATCGGCCTCTTGCAACGCCCTGATCAGAGAATCTCGTGCCTCTTTAGACAGGAGAAGAGCATCCAAAATGCTCAATTGTGAGGGTATCTTCCTCAGACGTGCCAGAACATTGTAATCAACCTTGTTTTTCTTAGGCAGTTCCTTGGCTGCGAGCTCTTTGACGACTCTATCATCGAGGGTAATTTCCTCAGGGACTTTTTCCTTCCCCTTGTCTCTTTTGCTTGAACCTTTGTTTGCAGGCTCGAGGTTCTTTTCAGGCAACGTACGGTTACGCAGCTGAATGTTCTCGCAGTTC
Organism: Agapanthus africanus; assembly: GCA_030015575.1. Lineage (NCBI taxonomy): Eukaryota > Viridiplantae > Streptophyta > Magnoliopsida > Asparagales > Amaryllidaceae > Agapanthus > Agapanthus africanus. Next base: position 832,622,979 of record JASDDO010000019.1, read on the forward strand.
TTCACCTCTTCTTCTTTTCTAGAGGTGGATTCTTTGAAGAGAGGGCCGAGGGTTATTTCTTCCTCAGAATCGCTCCCGAATGTGAGAACTTGAGTTTTTCCTTTTTTCAAAATGGTATCAACCATATGACAGTTACCAGCTGTTCCTTCACGCTCATCTGTCGTGCTTCTCTACTCCCGACGGGCTTTGCGCTTCATTCGTTTGAAGTATTGTCAGTGGGCAACGTATCCTTGCCACCACTTCTTGAAGGCATTGCACTTTTCGGTGGGGTGTGTGACCCTCCGATGGTATAAGCAGTAGTTCGGATGTACATCCGTTTCGTCGAGGCACATACTCCCGGGAGTATTTCCTTTGAAAGGTGGCAGCTTCATTCCCATTGACAGGGCTTTGGCGAACCGTTTCCCCGTCTTAAACCTGCTTTTGTCTGCCGCGGGTGTGCTTTGATCTGGTTAGAGTACTTTGTGACTCTTCCTCGCCGTAGCTTCTTCATCCTGACGCCGACGCTTGGCCTTTTCGTATACGGCCGTTTCACATTCTCGGTCAGCTTTGCTCTTTTGAAGGGCTTCATTCAGTAGCCTATCGATCAGGTCGTCTGACGGTTTTAGGGATTTTGGCGCCGGTTCTGCCCCCAGCTTCTCTACGTTATTTTCTAACGCCTAGGGAGCTTCTTTGCCACTCACTGAAAAATGAGAGATCATATGGCAACTCGCCACATAATCCTCAGGTTCTTCTGATGAGTCGTCTCCCTCTTCATTGTCACTTTCTCCGTTCTCAAGTATGTGGTTGAGAAACTCTTCGAGTGTGACTAGGGTCCGCGCCTTCTGGTTGTATTCCTCTAGCGCGTCAATATATTTTTGTAGATCCTTACGCTTGTCATCGTACTCGGCAGACTGCAGAGGCTTCTTGGTCCTCTTCTTTTTCTTCGAAGACTTCGAAGGCTTGACCTGGGTGTTCTGCCCATCATTACCAACTCTCGGTGTTGGGCGTGGTTTAAGCATCCCCTCAATCATCACGGGCTCCAGCGGGATTTTCCACCTGATCGTCGGGCATGCTTGAAGATCCTTCAGCATCCTTTTAGTTTTAGCCGAAAGGACAACTTCCAATGGAGCTTCTTCTACGAATGAGCATGATGCCCCCGGCGTATCCACCTTTTTAGGAGCGTGCTGCTGTGGCGGGTTTACCTTCCAGTTTTTGGACAGCGCGAACTTGCCTTGTTGGTATTGGCCATCAACCCAGTTTTTGAAGACGTAGCAATCTTCGATTGGGTGACCCATTACTCCGTGGTAAGGGCAGTAGTTGGGACTGTTGACGTCACCAGGCTGCAGCGAGCGTCTTAAATCCGGCAGAGTGATGAGCCTGTTGCGCACCGCCAGTTCGAACAGTCTCCTCGTTTGTCACGACCCAAAATTTAGCACGTGACGGCCCTTAACTACGTAACGTCTCCAGGCGTAACGTAATTCAAGTAAGCCAAAAATCCAGCAATCTAAACCATCAAAAGTAGTAGGTGATAATAACATTGTCAAAACTTTTGAAATCTCAATCAAAATTCTTTAAAGTCCAAATTTTCTTCCTTTAAAAATTTGGCAGCACCTCCTTTGTAAAACAAGCCCCCAAAAAGAGTACAGCATAAATATATAAGTAAAGCATCCCCAACGAGAGCAAATCCATGCCCAAAGGTGGAAAACAACCACCACAAGCAAATATACAACGCCGTAGCGAAGAAAAAGACGATATGAATAAAAACAGCATAAAAGATCTCCAAGTCACAAAATAATATACAATATCGTCCTCACAACTCGTCTCTAAGTCAATACATGAAAATGGTAGATGGAAAGTACAGGATACAGCGAATATACAATATCAACATCGGATAACCGCAAAACCCACCTATAGCAAAACTGCACATAGTCAGTCGTAGCGGTATCCGCTGCAAAATATGATACGATAGATAGAAAGCCCTGCCTCGACTACTCTGAGGAACAACCTGCAAACTCTATGGCACAACGGGAGTGAGTTGCCAACTCGTGAATAGTAAATAACATATACAGGTAATCGCAAGTATGCACGTATTACACGAATCTATCATATGCAAGCTAATAACAATAAATGGCCATATGTATGCAACAGTCATGAAAGGTACTCTAGCAGGTACAACTAATACATGAAGCAATGCATATAAGTAAATGCAGAATATGGGATAAAATATGTCATCCGCACGGAATCCTCATCGTGGTAGGACCAATGTCCATCAAGACAATCCAAATCCCAAATATCCTCAAATCGGCCCGCGGGTCGGCCCTCAAATCGGCCCACAGATCGGCCCTCGTATCGGCCCACAGATCGGCCCTCATATCAAGTAATGAATAAGAATACAAGCATAGATCATTATGATGATATATATTAAAATATATGTATATATATATAACAGCGTCCCATACCACTGATATATTTATATATAACAGCGTCCCATACCACTGATATATATACTTAGGAGTAAAATATCATAAAAACTAGTGTCCAGCATCGACACATAAATACTCATCTATCAGGCATCATCACCCCGACTGCCCCTGATATGTACGTATCATACGTTCATCGGAAACCCGAGTGCCCCATCTTCGACACTCGAATTCCCCGTATCCATATGTACATGACTCCGGTCGATATCTCCACGATCACCGCCGAGTCCAATACTGTTATCGATAAGTATGGTTCCCCCATTAACTCATCGCCATCACTTGCGATCTTCTTGCCCCGGGTACCTCCGAGCCCCACCATGTACCCGCACATGGCCCACTCTACTCCTCGCATGGGTATATATCAGAACCGAGAAATCTCATGGTGGACGCTGAAATATTATATCAAGAGAAACCGGGTTTTTCAAATAATGCATAATTTCATAAAACTACTACGGTCCTCAAATCCAGAAAACATCATGTGAAATCCATATATCAATGCGAAATCCATGAAATATAATATATGCAACATGAAACGGTAATATGAGCATATAAAGGAAATCCGCTATTTAACTGCAACAAGTTATTGAATATATCATGCGGTTCCTAATTTCTCCGAAACCAAACGCAATATCATATAAAGGTGAACATGTAGCTATAGCCGGGTATGCGTAACCATGTCGGTATAGCAAGATATGTGTATCTACCTATCAATAATGATGTGATACCCTCCAGGTATGTGTGTTGCTATATCAAGCTAGGTAAGTGTACATGTAAGTATGTATACAAGATGTACTTGTAGCTATGTCTCAAATGTGTATATACCTATCACTAATGGTACACTACCATATAGGTATATGGGTAACTAACATGTAGGCATGTCAAGGCATATGTGTAAGCATGTAGGTATACAGGTATGCTATATGTCATATGCAAAATGGAATAGGAATTAATGTCTCAATGTCCCTAACCAATACAATATCACGTATGTATAAGTGTTGTGCGTGTCATGGCAATTATTGACGGTGTGTGTGGCATACAATCAGTGCTCGTGCAATATGAGCCGTCAATAATAGTGCAGTATCCAATGGATACAAGTCCAAGCACAACAAGTAATAATATGCAATGAAGTTTATGCGCAAACTTTATATGTGCAATATAAACATGCGACTAATATCATATCATATTTATCCCAGACGCATAACGCCATGCGGGCGATTCCCCTGTTGATGTTAAATATACTCACCGACGATCTTGGCTAAGTAAAGCCAACCACTCGCTTTCCCTTCTTCGCAGCGTCCAAAGTCCCCGCCTACGATCCTAAAATCACAAAACAACAAAGCAAGTGTATATTAGCAATCGACCAATAACACGTACAAACTATGTTTGACCAATGCACCAACTCCAAACATACTCTCAAGTGTTCGTCCAGTGGCTAACGCATGTAGCGATAATACGAAACCAACCCAAGAGCAACAGATACACAAAGACATGAACCGTATCAGATAACGTAACGTGCGTAATCGAATACTAGAAACTAGCAAAATGATCCCAGATTTTGCTGCACAAACAATTTGTAAAAGTTACACGTACCACAAGACCACACACAACCCCAGAGACCCCTACTCCAAAACTAAAACCCAAACTCCCCAGTCTGGCTGCAAATTGAGGCCAGAAGCAATTTATTTGCGGCCTACTGTTCATGGAATTGTCTCAGGTTCTTATGGTGGGTTCTAGGTCACTACATAAGGTCACTGTGATGGGAACTTTTCCAACAAATACCTGGTTTGATAGCAGATCATCCGAGACCCAAAACTACACTAAAAGTACGATATTTACCCGAAACGAAATTTTACGCGTTCTAAACTGAAACTAACAAGCTACGCAACATTAAAAAGACCTATTTAACAGAAAGAGATCATTACCTACTCCCACAAGCTCAAAGATCCTAGCTTTCCAAGCTCCAAGGTATCTAAGAGGCAAAACAAGGTTTATGAAGTGATTTGGTGATGTTTTGTGAAGATTAATGAGGGTTTTGTGATGGAAATGATAAGGGTTCTGTTGAGGGTGAGAAAGATGAAGGAAATGATAAAGAGATGAAGAAATGAGAGGATGAAAGGATAAAGAGAGGGAGAGAGGTGAGAATAAGAAAGGGTGAGGTGAGTGCACCCTTGCATTAACTCTTCATTAATGCAAGCCATACCTCACAAGTGAGTCACCATGCCACCTCCTCCCAATCCAAAGCAACCAAAGAAATATATCTCCACAAATATCAAGGGTTTAGGGTTAAGGTTAAAGCAAGGATTAGGATTAGGTTAAGTTGTCATGGTCACTAAACTAGATTAGCACAAACAAACCCTCATATTAACGTGCACACGTGCGTGCAAGCCATAACAAATAATAATAAATTATTAATTAAACGTTATAAAATGTGACGAACCCGAATTGGTAAACTTTTACAGAAAACCCGCACTATCGCTTAATTAACACTAATCGCAAATCTAAGGCGTTACAATCTCCCCCCCCCTAAAGAAAATTCGTCCCCGAATTAAAATTCTCACTATGCATACCTTCAAGGATATGAGTGCAAAACTCTCAATCTCGCTCGCAGCCTCCCAAGTGATCACCTCACTAAACGGCTACGCCAAAGGAAAACCCTCCACAGATGGCAAGACCCTTGACCGAAGTTTCTCCACCTGCCGATCCACTAACATCATCGGCTGCCGGTGAACGAAAAGATCGTGTCCAAGCTAAATGGTCTGATGCTGAATCATGTGAGAAAGGTAATGAAGGTATTTGCAAAGTATCAACACTAGAAATACGGGATGAATACTCAAAAATCTGGGCGGAAGTGCCAAATTATAGGCAACGGTACTAACTCGCTAAAGGATTTCAAAAAAACCTACAATCTGGGACTACTTCCCAAAACTCAAAATGTCATTTCATCGGAAAAATCCGTAGGAATACATGATCTCCCACCGCGAACTCGACGACAACCACGGTCGGCATAAGACTCCTATCTGCACTGGGCTGCTCTCATCCTGACCTGAATCAACCGGATCTTCTCCGAAGCCTCTCGACTAGCTGGGGTCCAAAAATCGTGCTCTCGCGAAGTCAGTAAAACAGACTGGAGATCGACATAACCTATCGCACAAGGCCAGAAAGTTGCCAATGGAAATGTCTCATGATAACTGTCATCATAGGAGAACTCCATCAATGGCAAGTGACGATCCCACAGCCAACAAATAAATAGTACGTGCGCACAATCATATCCTCCAGAGTCTGTATAGTCCGCTCTGTCTGACCATCGGCATACTGATGGAAAAGCGGAGCTAATGATCAACCAGTACCCAAGGTTTCCTGAAGCTTCTGCCGAAGACGGCTAGCGAACTGGGTGCCTCTATCGGATACAACGCATGAAGGAACTCCGTGCAAACGCACAAACTTACCAAAGAACAACTGAGCAAACTGAGCATAACTGGACAACAATCACCCGAATGGAGTCACACCCTCGACTAGACCTGGGTAGACACCACAATGAAAATCATGGAGATCTGCTCCCATTCCCACTCTGGAACGGTAAAAAGGTTGCAACTCTCCAGCCGGCCTCAAATGCTCAACCTTAGCTCGCTGACAAGCCAAGCACTTCGAAACAAAATCCGAAACTTCACTCATCATCCCTGCCCACTCATAACTACCTCACAAGTCACGTCACATCTCGATGGAACTTGGATGAACATAAGAAGCTGACTGATGTGCCTTCTCTAGGACCTCACGTCTCTACCCATCAGTATTGGTACACGCTATCGAGTCCCTAACAAAACACACCCTGGTCATAAATCAAGAACTCAGAATCTTTACCCAGCCGAACATGCTCAAGAATCTACGACAACAAGCATCGGCGGGCTGTGTCTCACGAAAACGATTTAGTAAAAGTAGACGGGCGCGGACATGAGCAAGCTATCCCCTCAGTAGAGGCGAACCTAAGCTGTACTCAACGGTTACACAAGAACTGTAAATCTGGACAAGACTGTCTCTGAACTGTGCACAACTGGACCCCGGGCGTACGACTCAAGCATCAGCTACTACAATCGTCTTGGCACGGGTAATAAAAGATCTCATAATCACTATCCTTTTCAAGCTCCATCCAATGGCGTTGTCTCAACAATCAAAACCCGTTGCAGGAAGATGTACACAAAGCTCTGGTGGTGCGTGAAAATCTGACATGACTCTCCGCACAAGTAGTGTCCCCAAATCTCCAGCGCAAAACCACCGCGGCCATCTCCAGATCATGAGTGGGATAAATCCTGCTCGTACTTCCTCCAACTGTCGGAAAGAATAAGCGATAACTCTATAGTGCCACATCAGTACACAATCGAGCCCCACTCGCGAAACATCACAGTAAACAACAATGTCGCCCGATCCAGAAAGCAAAGATAGAACTGGCGCAATCGTTACCCAAGTCATCAACTGCTGAAAACTCCGTACGCATGCCTCAGTCCAAAGAAAAGAACCCCCTTCCTTGTCAGTACGGTCAACGGTGCAGCGAATACACAAGAATTCTGCACGAAACGGCGATAAAAACCGACTAAGCCCAAAAATCTACGGACCTCTGTTCCTGATGCAAGTCTGGGCCAAGCTGTTCGGCCTCGATCTCCCTCGGGTCCATATGAAAACCGTCTCCCGTAACCCCATGACCAAGGAAGTCAACACTATCAAGCCTGAAGGAACACTTCAAGAATTTAGCAAACAGCTAGTGCTCTCTCAACGTCTGCAAAGAAATCCTCAAGTGTTACACATGTTCCTCACGACTCTTGGAAAATACCAGAATGTCACCTATAACACAACAATACACTGGTCGAGGAACGGCCTGAGAAACCTGGTTCATCACATCCACGAATGCTGCTAGGGCATTGGTGAGTCCAACGACACCACCAAAACTCATAATGCCCGTAGCGCGCACAAAAGCAGTCTTCGAAATGTCATCACTCTAATCCCGCAACAATGATGACCTGATCCCAAACAAACTTAGAAAAATGTCTCGCACCCTGGAGCTGATCGAACAAATCGTCAATGAGAGGTAAAGGATACCTATCCGCACCATAACTCGGTTCAATTAACGATCAATCAATGCACAACCTCAAACTGCCGTCCTTCTCCTTGACTAACAGAATAGGAGCTCCCCAAAGAGAAACACTCGGACGCACAAGTCCCCCAATCTAGCAACTCTGCAGTAGATCATTAAACTCCCTAAGCTCCGCCGGCTCATCTGGAACAACGTCGGAAAACTCTCGCACGATAGGAACCCGGTCCAACGAATCCATTATGACTCCGTATCCCAAATGACAGCCAAGAATCCACGACATCCTCTCCTCTAAAGCCGAAAAGCGAAAAAGGCTGAAACCAAGCTGTGAGGGGCGGCACCACAGTCCCCCTGCACAACAAGAACTGACTCGCCGGGAAAATAAAACCTGATTGTCTTCTCACGGCAGTCCACAGATGCATAGCATGTAGCTAACCAGTCCGTGCCCAGGAGAACGTCCAAGTCCAACACCTTTAGAAGGATCAAATCGACGGACGAATCTCTATTTCCTACCCAACTGGCACATGACCGAAACACGTGCCACGCAACCAAAGGATCGCTAACAGGAGTAAACACAAAAACGGCTGATCTAGCATACACGACTCTCGGCCCAACCACAGCACTAAGTGTGTAGAACAAACGAGTGCATAGATCCCGAATTAAACAAACAAGTGCAACTAAAGAACATACGAATATGAATACCTGAAAACTCACCATTGGACCCCCGTGCGTCCCGATGAGTAGAAGCAAACGCTCGTGTCTGCCCTCTACCCGCAACTGGCTGAACTCCTCCTCTACCATCCTTTACTCTCGGAACAAATCCTCCGCGACCACGACCTCTCTGAACATAAGTCTGACTCGGATCAACAACAAGCGCATTAGGCGATTCTCCCTGAGGTGAAGGTGGTAAGGTACCATGTGGTACAGCTGTCCTCCTCTGGCGTACCAAGGTACAATCTCTAACGAGGTGATGGAAACTCCCGCACCGGAAACATCCATATGATGGCTGCTGGTCCTTCTGGGGATAAGAGCTAAATGACTGTCCTCGTCCAAAGCCTCTGCTACTCCCGCGACGTAACCGAAATCTATCACGGCAACTGAACCTCTGTCTCTGGGCTGGTACACCTGTACGAGTCCTCCTCGGTTCCGGAACTCCTAAAGTCTCAGGAAGACGTGCCTCATCAACTAGGGCTGCGTCCACTTATGTTGTATACATGATACAATGCTGTGTGCTGATAGCAAGGAATAACTGGATAACAAGGGTGGCAACCTCCTATCGCCACGCTCGACTGGCCTCAACCAACGACCTCATCGTCTGACGCAAGTACCGTATCTCTGCCTCATGCCTAGCGATATGATCTATCGAATGCGGATCAATCTATTCATATGCAACAAGCGTACCATCCTGGTCAGTACTCACCCCAAACGAGTCAACTCTGACCTCGGCTCTCACTGCATCACTCTGAGCCTTCATAGTCATCGGTGGCAAAAGGCTGTAAATGGAAATAGGATTCGATAAGAACACGGAAATCGAATCACAAGGATATATATCATTAAGGAAGGAATTTTAAGCAATTAGTACTTAGCTCATTTAGGCGGAGTACCGTGTCGTAAGTATGCCGCGGGCATACATACGCTACATCACTCTGCTTAAGTTACATACTCCATCATACCAAGGTCATCCTACACTCCGAAAGGAAAAACTTAGCACTCTGATACCAACTTTGTCACGACCCAAAATTTAGCACGTGACGGCCCTTAAACTACGTAACGTTTCCAGGCGTAACGTAATTCAAGTAAACCAAAAACCCAGCAATCTAAATCATCAAAAGTAGTAAGTGATAATAACATTGTCAAAACTTTTGAAATCTCATTCAAAATTCTTTAAAGTCCAAATTTACTTCCTTTAAAAATTTGGCAGCACCTCCTTTGTAAAACAAGCCCCCAAAAAGGGTACAACATAAATATATAAGTAAAGCATCCCCAACTGGAGCAAATCCACGCCCAAAGGCGGAAAACAACCACCACAAGCAAATATACGACGTCGTAGCGAAGAAAAAGATGATATGAATAAAAACAGCATAAAAGATCTCCAAGTCACAAAATAATATACAATATCGTTCTCACAACTCGTCTATAAGTCAATACATGAAAATGGTAGATGGAGAGTACAGGATACAACGAATATACAATGATCAATATCGAATAACCGCAAAACCCACCTATAGCAAAATTGCACACAGTCAGCCGTAGCGGTATCCGCTGCAAAAGATGATACGATAGGCAGAAAACCCTGCCTCGACTACTCTAAGGAACAACCTGCAAACCCTATGGCACAACGGGGGTGAGTTGCCAACTCATGAATAGTAAATAACATATGCAGGTAATCGCAAGTATGCACGTACTGCGCGAATCTATTACATGCAGCTAATGACAATAAATGGCCATATGTATGCAACAGTCATGAAATGTACTCTAGTAGGTACAACTAATACATGAAGCAATGCATATAAGTAAATGCGGAATATAGGATAAAATATGTCATCCTCACGGAATGCTCATCTTGGCAGGACCAATGTCCATCAAGACTATCCAAATCCCAAATATCCTCAAATCGGCACTCAGGTCGGCCCTCATATCGGCCCACAGATCGGCCCTCATATTAAGTAATGAATAAGAATACAAGCATAGATCATTATGATGATATATATTAAAATATAAATATATATAACAGCGTCCCATACCACTGATATATATATATAACAGCGTCCCATACTACTGATATATATACTTAAGAGTAAAATATCATGAAAACTAGTGTCCAGCATCGACACATAAATACACATCTATCAGGCGTCATCACCCCGACTGCCCCTGATATGTACGATCATGCGTTCATTGGAAACCCGAGTGCCCCAGCTTCGACACTCGAATTCCCAGTATCCATACGTACATAACTCCGGTCGATATCTCCACGATCATCGCCGAGTCCAATACTGTCACCGGTAGGTATGGTTCTCTCACTAACTCATCGCCATCACCTGTGATCTTCTTGCCCCGGGGTACCTCCGGGCCCCACCATGTACCCGCACACGGCCCACTCCACTCCTCGCATGGGGTATATATCAGAACCGAGAAATTTCATGGTGGACGCTGAAATATCATATCAAGAGAAACCGGGTTTTTCAAATAATTCATAATTTCATGAAACTACCACGGTCTTCAAATCCAGAAAATATCATGTGAAATCCATATATCAATGCGAAATCCATGAAATATAATATATGCAACATGAAACAGTAATATGAGCATATAAAGGAAATCCGCTATTTAACTGCAACAAGTTATTGAATATATCATGCGGTTCCTAATTTCTTCGAAACCAAACGCAATATCATATAAAGGTGAACATGTAGCTATAGCCAGGTATGCGAAACCATGTCGGCATAGCAAGATATGTGTATCTACCTATCAATAATGATGTGATACCCTCCAGGTATGTGTGTCGCTATATCAAGCTAGGTAAGTGTACTGTAAGTATGTATACAAGATGTACATGTAGCTATATCTCAAATGTGTATATACCTATCGCTAATGGTACACTACCATATAGGTATATAGGTAACTAGCATGTAGGTATGTCAAGGCATATGTGTAAGCATGTAGGTATACAGGCATGCTATATGTCATATGCAAAATGGAATAGGAATAATGTCTCAATGTCCCTAACCAATACAATATCACATATGTATAAGTGTTGTGCGTGTCATGGCAATTATTGACGGTGTGTGTGGCATACAATCAGTGCTCGTGCAACATGAGCCGTCAATAATAGTGCAGTGTCCAATGGGTACAAGTCCAAGCACAACAAGTAATAATATGCAATGAAGTTTATGCGCAAACTATATATGTGTAATATAAACATGCAACTAATATCATATCATATCTAGCCCAGATGCATAACGCCATGCGGGAGATTCCCCTGTAGATGTTAAATATACTCACCGACGATCTTGGCTAAGTAAAGCCAACCACTCAATTTCCCTTCTTCGCAGCGTCCGAAGTCCCACCTGCGATCCTAAAATCACAAAACAACAAAGCAAGTGTATATTAGCAATCGACCAATAACACGTACAAACTACGTTTGACCGACGCACCAACTCCAAACATACTCTCAAGTGTTCGTCTAGTGGTTAACGCACGTAGCGACACTATGAAACCAACCCAAGAGCAACAGATACACAAAGACACGAACCGTATCGGATAACGTAACGCACGTAATCGAACACTAGAAACTAGCAAAGTGATCCCAGATTTTTCTACACAAACAATTTGTAAAAGTTGCACGTACCACAAAACCACACACAACCCCAGAGACCCCTACCCCAAAACTAAAACCCAAACTCCCCAGTCTGGCCGCAAATTGCGGCCAGAAGCAATTTATTTGGAGCCTACTATTCATGCAATTGTCTCAGGTTTTAATGGTGGGTTCTAGGTCACTACAAAAGGTCACTGTGATGGGAACTTTTCCAACAAATACCTGGTTTGATAGCAGATCATCCGAGACCCAAAACTACACTAAAAATACGATATTTACCCGAAACGAAACTTTACGCGTTCTAAACTGAAACTAACAAGCTACGCAACATTAAAAAGACCTACTTAACAGAAAGAGATCATTACCTACTCCTACAAGTTCAAAGATCCTAGCTTTCCAAGCTCCAAGGTATCTAAGAGGCAAAACAAGGTTTATGAAGTGATTTGGTGATGTTTTGTGAAGATTAATGAGGGTTTTGTGATGGAAATGATAAGGGTTCTGTTGAGGGTGAGAAAGATGAAGGAAATGATAAAGAGATGAAGAAATGAGAGGATGAAAGGATAGAGAGAGGGGGGTGAGAATAAGAAAGAGTGAGGTAAGTGCACCCTTGCATTAACTCTTCATTAATGCAAGCCATGCCTCACAAGTGAGTCACCATGCCGCCACCTCCCAATCCAAAGCAACCAAAGAAATATCTCTCCACAAATATCAAGGGTTTAGGGTTAAGGTTAAAGCAAGGATTAGGATTAGGTTAAGTTATCATGGTCATTAAACTAGATTAGCACAAACAAACCCTCACATTAACGTGCATATGTGCATGCAAGCCATAACAAATAATAATAAATTATTAATTAAATGTTAAAAAATGTGAGAAACCCGAATTGGTAAATATTTTATAGAAAACCCGCATTATCGCTTAATTAACACTAATCGCAAATCTAAGGCGTTACATCGTTTTATCCCGGGGAAACGAGTAAGGACGTCTCAACTTCTCTTCGAGGGATCGGCGTGTGTTGCTTTGGCGAGCAACCGGTTTCGGGTCACTCGGTTGTTGTTGAGTGTTAGCAACGAAGGTCACTTTCCCTTTGCCCTTTTCATTCCGGGGATCCGTTTTTTAAGAGGACGGCCTATGGCCCATCTGGTCCATTTGAGCCAGCTTGTCAATCAAGACCTGGAAGGTGGTCGGCTTGAAGAACATCATAAATTGGGATATAGTTGCCTGAGGATCAAGGGTCCCCATGAACATGCCCACGGCAGGAGCTTCTTCTATGCGCTGTTAGCATTTTGACCATAGGTTCCGCCATCGAATTGCGTATTGAACCCAGGTCTCTCCTGGCTTCACCCTGGTATTGATTAACTCCGTGATCGAGGTGCGCTCGCGAACCGCTGCGTGAATAGTAGCTCCATTTCTGTAAATGTTTTGACGGAGTCATTCGGAATCTCCGAGTACCATTCAAATGTCGTCTCCGACAAGCTGCCAACAAACTGGCGAAGCAACAGTTTGTCGTCGTCTCCAGTATTACCGTACAAAGCTCTGAATTGAGCAACGTGCTGGTGTGGATTGTCCGTACCCTTATACACGTGAAACTTGGGGATCGTATATCCCGGCGGGTACTTGATTTAATCGTACAGGGTCGCCCAGTTCTGACGACTTGGCTAGCCGCCTCGCTTTCTTGATGAGCTCGTATTTGTTGAGCTATGTTCAAGGGAAGCTTTGGAGATCGTCTCCTCCCTGGCTGCTGACAGAACCGGAAGAGGGTTTGATGTTTCCCCTCTGTCGTCTTCAAAGATTATCGGTGGATCTTCGGCTGGAGGGTCCGGCTAGATCATCATCCCAACCACGTCTTGGAACAGGAGCGCCATTTGTTTTATATTAGCCGCTTGTTCCATGGACTCTTTATCCTTTCTTTCCAGCATCCTTCGCAAGAACTCCGTATCGATCTCCTGTTCCTGGCGCTGCTCAGACGTTGATTCTAGGCTTTCTTTCTGGCCGGTGAGTACTGCCATTTTCATCAGCATCTCTTGGAGCTTTTGTTACTGCTCTTGAGATTTCATCAACGACCGAGTTTGCGGCCGATGACTTACGGAAGCACATCTTTTCTCTTTCCCGGAAGCCATGTACACCGTGTGCATGATCATGCCCCCAGACTTGGGGCATTTGGATCTATCACCCTTGGGATTTGCCGCCGGCAGTAGGAGACTCTTCGGCCTTCTCTTGTTGTGAGAAGTCGAAGTCGAAGGAGCTATTGTAACAGGCGCCTGAGAAGTCCCTCGCTGCATGCTAAAAGGATGATTGTCCTCTTGCCGAACCTTCATTTTCTCCGGTCGACGAGAGTAGTTCTTGTTGATCAAAGAATCCTGGACTTTCCGCGGAGGACAGACGCTGAAAGGGCTACTCCGGCTTCGTATGTACCATGTTTTCAACAATGTAGGGGCGATTTCTTCAGCACCGCGGTCGGAGAGTTCTTTCACACCCTCCCTAGCGGTTCAAAGTTGTTCCCATTTAGAACGGCAGCATCAACTTCCACCATTAGAGCTGGTGGAGTAAGTCCAGAGGGGGAGTTGCCCCCATCTTTCCTCACTCGGCGCCAGTGGAGACGTCGAGCATGTCTTGCAGATGGGATTGCCTTAATTATGGGATTGGCTTCGTCATGCCCCCTGCTCTGATGAATGGCTACTGCTGGTGTCAGCCTGTTGAAGACTGATGTCCGTTGAGAGGGGGTGGTCAATCTTTCGAAGGCCGACTTCCTGGTAGGGGAAGCTTTTTTGATGACTTCACCCGTAGCAGGAATTGGAACAGCTAATCTTGCGAAGACCGATCCTTTAGTATGAGAAGCTCCTTTGGCGACTTCACCCGCCGGAGCTGGAATGACTATCTGTTTTGGGATAACCCCTTCGGGTATTGCGAGCCTCTTTGCGAGCCCACTTGAGCTTTGGTTCAGCCTGTTGAAGACTGAGGTGGAAGACCTGGATGACCCGTTGAAAGGAGACGTGGTGGTTGCAAGCCGATCAAAGACCGACTTCTTTGGAGCTTCCTATGATGGCACTGGGGCGCTGAAGCTTGCTGGCGGGATCATGGTCATAAAGAACAGTCCAGTGGTGGCTTGAGTCACCTGCTCCAAAGATGGAGGCCTCTTGGAGCCCATAAGTCACTCCTCCATTTGGGGTGGAGCGAGAGTTGTTGTTGCTGGTGCAGTTGGAAGCCTTCGATTTCTCTTTTCTTCTATATAGGAGCAAGACACCAAATCTTAGTGCCTTGAATCCAGGGGCAATCATAATAAACCGTGATTTGTTTGCGAACACGACATACGAAGTGTGGATTAGAAAGAGTAAAAGGTCCCACCGGGCGTGCCAGAATCTGTTTACCGCCGAAAACAGAGACAAAACCGCGCAGGTCGTCTTGCCTAAATTTGGGGGCAGATGCTATTTGGATTTATCCATCCACCTCTCCGAAGATGCCAAGTTGATTTATGGCACCGTATATCGGAGGTTTGGACAGATGCAGCCGTTATAGCAGAGTTCATCAGATTCCCCCTTGTTTTCGAGGGGTTTTTGATTGTGGGGACGCTCTTACCTGCAGGCGCAAACCCCCGCAGTTAATTACGTTACCGCATCGCGATAACCACTTTCTCCTGCTCCAGAAGTTCACCTTGTGTCGTGTGTGTTTGTTTTATTTTTGGTTGCCCGTGGATTGTATACGGAGACTAATTTATATTGTTGCCCATAGGGCGTGGATTAGTCCAAATCCGTATATTCTTAGATTTGGGTTTGGTTTAATTTAAGGATCATTAATCTCATTTGAGATTAAGATCAACTTAAATATTTGTTAAGGATGCGTTAGTCCGATTTCAGACTAAGATCTGCTTAACAAGGTTTTAGGATCATTCAGATCCAACAAAAGAGCATTTGGGCTCTATTGTGTTAGTTTAAGGACGTTAAGGTCCGTTATTAGTTTAAGGACGTTTCGGTCCGTAGCTAGTTTAAGAACGTTGCGGTCCGTAGCGGTTTCGGAGTGCACTAAAGAGTTGTTGGTTGTCGGGACCCACCACCTCTCTGGAGACGTTGAAGAATTACAACGACATGTATCAGAGGTATGAGGAGATGTACCCTTGAACCAATTTCCGGATTAAAGGGAGGTGTGAGATGAATATCCTGCCAGAAGATCAGTAGTCGTGTTTGGGACTAAGACCAACTTAGAAAATAATGATCACATGGGCTCAGTTGATTTGAATTAGGGTTCTGGTCAACTTGGGCTCAGCTCACTCAGTCTTTGTCATTTAAATGAAGTACTAAACACTTGCTTGGGCTCAGTCCCCTTTCTGTGCGAACAATGCTGGGCATTTATATGGGTTCTGACGCTCACACTTTACTTTACTTTTTCTCCTTTTTTTGTTTTTATGGAGTGTTAAACACTCTTTATGGTGCCCACATGCGGAGCACGTGAGGCGCTTGGTGCTAAACGCTGGGCGTTAGGCGTTATCTAATTAGTACCGAGCGCTTTATGTTGAATGGCGCCCACGTGAGGGACACATGAGACGCTTGACGCTGAGCACCAACCACCGAGTGTTAGGCATTCCTTATTGAGTAGCGCCCACGTGAGGGGCACGTGAGGCGCTTGGCGCTGAGCGCCAACCACTGAGTGCTAGGCACTCCCTATTGAATAGCGCCCACATGAGGGGCACGTGAGGCGCTTGGCGCTAGGTTTTCTTCGTATATTCAGTTCTGAAGAGTTCGATTCTCTGTTTTTTTCTGAATCTTTGATCCCCAAGAACAAGTTCATCCCCAATGAGAATTAAATTCTCATTTATGGGAGACTTGTCTCATGGATCTCAGATCCATAGAAAAAACTAAGTTCTTTTATAAGGGTTAAACCCTTGGATATGCAGATGAGATGCTCTGATCTCTATTATTTTTATTTATCTCGAAGAGAAGTATTCTTCTTTCTTCCCTCTTAAAACTTTCTTCTTGCTTGCTCTCTTTTTTTTCTGAAGTTTATGGGGGGTTCCTCCGTACAAGACTTTAAGTCTTGGGTCCTTTATATAGTAGAGGTAAGTTTGTTGATTTAGTTAAAGAAATCTCTCATTGAGAGATCTTTAATTGATTTGGGGATCTTATCCACCGTTGGATTTTTGATCCAAGGACTTCTGTTTTACAGAAGATATCTTTCTTGTTTTTAACAAGATTAGGGAAATATTTTCCCATACATAATTTATTCTGCAGATAGATGATTTTTAATCACCATTAGATTTTTAATCCAACGGTGCTCTGTTTTACAGAGAGTAATTTTTCTTATTTAGAAAAATTTGAGGAATATTTCCTTGGCAGAATTTAATTCTGCATTTTGATGATTTATCACCTCCATTGGATTTTTGATCCAACGGCTCTGTCTAACAGAGAGCTTTTAGTTCTGGCGCTGGCGCCCTCGTGTGAGGCACGTGAGGCGCTTTCTAAGAATTTTTAACTCTTGACATTGGCGTCCTCGTGAAAGGCACGTGAGGCGCTGCCTCAGAGTTTTTAACTCTTGGTGCTGGCGTCCTCAGTGCAAGGTACGTGAGGCCCTGCCTCAGAGTTTTTAACTCTTGGCGCTGGCGCCCTCGTGCAAAGCACGAGAGGCGCTACCTTTCAAATTTTGAACAGAGCTTTGCTCTTTTATTGGGGGAAACACCATCATTTCGTCTTTTTTTTTACAACATTTTTTTACATTCCTAGTTTAATGACTTAGGGATCGAATATTCCCAGTTTAATGACGTGGTGGTCAACTGTTCCCAGTTTAACGACGTAGTGGTCGACTGTTGGAGCCTGGGCTCGATTCTGCAGGAACCACGGGCTCCTTTGGTTTAATTGCATAAGTGGGCTCTTCGTCATCTAGACCGAGCCAGTGTTGATGGCAACAACTACGTCATCGTCATGGCTATAAGGCATAGGAGCACTTGTTCCTCTGGGCTCCATCATGTAGACCGTATGGGTTGTGTACCCGTCTATCACTTCGTCATTGGCAATGTTGCTCGTTTGGCTCTTAGCTTGTTGCCTTAGTCCTCTCTTTTTAGAGAAAGGCATATGTCTGAGAGAATCAGGTTCCCGAATGGCTTCGGTCTCCGTTTTTATGAAATTGACGGTCGTGGCTTGACTATTTGTTAACACGCCTTTAGACAGTTCTATCTCTCCTGCCTTGTATTATTTTTCGACCCAATCTTTGAAGACAAAGCAGTCTTCAATATCGTGACCTATCACTCTGTGACAGAAGCAATATTTGGGGTCGTCGATCCTATTCGCTTCTTGAGGTCATTTTTATTCTGGCAATTATAGACTGTTTCTTAGGGTCTCCTTCTTCCTCTTTTCTATTGGCTGAATCTTGGAGGAAAGGGGGGTGAGACTTAAAAATCTCCCCTTTTAGAGATTTGATGAGAGATTTGAGTTCCTCTTCAAGGATTTTATGGTAACAAACCATTTCTTTTTGGGAAAGAAAGAGTTAAACTTTTGATTTAATTCAGAAAAGAGAAGCTTTAAAACCTTGATGAAGAAGAAGGAGGCACAGAAACCCTAATTGTTTAGGGGAATCAATTACTGTTCTTCATTTCATCATCATATTGTCTTATATAGGCTTACAATTTTACATATAGCCCCTTGGGCTTTACAAAGTGACATTTTGCCCATTCCATGCCTCATGTGCTTATTTCTTTTGCACATGAGCCATGGGCTTTAAAAAAATTTGGCTTTATGCCCATTTTCCTTATATTTATTCATAAAAATTAGATTAAAATTATTTATTACATAATTTTCATTTTGGCATGGGGTAGGCTGGCCGCACGGCTCGACTTGGGCATGGGCCTACTTGACCTGGGTTTGGGCCCGCTCATTTGGGGTTGACTTTGACTTTGACTTGGTCAAGCAGGGTGTAATTTTTGACCCCAACAAACTTTTTGAGGATGAACTCTGGTTTTTAGAAGAACTTGACTACGAAACTCAGCACATGATTCTTGTACACAAAGATCATTTGGGCAACATTTTTTGACTCCTTCAAAACTTTGTATTCATCTTCAATGTTTTTTGATCCCTCCTTTCATACACCCATAATATCTAACCATACCACTAACATTATCTTTTTCTTTTTTGTATACTTTTTATTTTACCAGTCATGGTCTAATTTCTGAACTAACACAATCTCTTAATTTTTAACTACTGTAATTAGTTAACATTTTGTAAATAGATTTTTAGCTTCTTAGTTTTTAGGTTACTTTTTTGTGAATAAAGGCTCACTCTATATGTCTAAGTCTAGTAACCAGAGACGGGGGCAACAATGAGAATATCGTCAATCTCAGGTTTAGGGGTGAGCACTCCGTTTGCTTTTTTCGCATTTGCATCATGTATAGATTCTTCATTGCATATATATTAAAAAACCCACAAAAATTTGAATTTTTCTTCAAAACATAAAAACTTTGTAGTAAAGTTGGCTAGTGGGGAAATTTAGATTCGAAATACTGACGGTTTAGTTTGATAATATAGAAACAACTAAATCCTATTTTTAGAAATTGAAAGTCCGAAAATAACCCTTCTTTGAATTTAACCGTAGATAATATATGTTTTTGCATTATACTACACATGTCGTGATTTTTGAGAATTAGACAACAAGTTTGAAATGTCTTAAAACTTTTAAAAATTGATAAATTTTTTTAGGATCAAACAAGTTTGTTCTGAAAATAAGTAATATCAAGAATAGTTCATAAAGTGAAGCAGATATGAAAAGATATTATTGAAAGTTTTAATGAAGGCTAAGTCTGAAAGGTAACCCATTTGGAATTTTATTGGAGTGATTATACACATGATCTACACATACACGTCTTTAATCTTAAAAATGATATGAACAACTGGTAATGTCTCCGTTCGCATTGAATTCTTATGATTTTCATACATAAAATGAGTACTTTTGTTTTAGCCTAGATGACTTGGGCAATTAAGTCCGCTGGAGGTGTTTTCACATCTAATGCCTTAAAACTATCTGATTTGGGTGCATTGGCCTAAATCTCGCTAAGAAATGTATGATCACTTCTTCTTTTTCCCGTTGCAAGCTCTCATTTGAGTGCTTGGAAAGTGAATGTTGAAGTTGTCATCTATCTTGTAACTCTTATCCCTCCAATTTTGTGAATAACAATTGCACTCTTTTATGCTAACTTATTTGTTCTTGTTCTTGTATTTATGTTGTTCTTCTCTTATATTTCTCTTTTTCTTTTTGTAATGATGGAGTAATCTTTTAGGATATGGTGATGATGAGGATGAGAAATGAATGAGCAAGCCTTCCTTTCATTTCTCTTGTGAATGTTTATTAAGCTAGATTATGATTGTAAGTTTAAAGTTATATTATGGTTTTTGATTGATATGGTATTTTGATTACATGGTACTTGGCAATCTCATCATATACTATATTCTCTCAACTCATCCATAAACAATGTTAAACTTAGAATCAAGACTAGTGTTAAGATTGCTAAAGTTGTTTAGACATAGTATGTTACTTATTGTTTTTTAACACACTTCATTAAGTATATATCCTATACTATCACCCCACAATTAGCAAGTTTAATACTTGCATTACTTCTTATATTCTAATTTGTTTATTTGTGATGTTGTATGCTCGCTAACCCCTGTGCTTAGTTTTGATACATCACGCTCGGACATACAAATGGTAAGTGAGAACGCAACGAAACTGTTTTATGCCTCGCGTTACAAAATCGATATCTTGATGGTTTGTGCTTCGCAAACGTCTTAACAAGCCATACTTCATGTTGGATCTAACAAGAGGATGGGACACTCATGATCAAGAGAGCGTCGAAGAATTCGGCATAATTCAATCATCCGAACCAAAGCCATGGCTGACTTTCTTTATCTTTTTCTTATACTTTTTATTTTCTATTTTTCGTGACAAACCAAACCAAAACCGATTCTTTTCTTCTTGAACTTGACGTAAAAATCTCTAATCATCAATTCCCTGTAGATCGATCCGTACTTGCCTGCTAGCTACAACAAACCATGCACTTGCGGTTTATAAATTTTTAAAACGAGAACGAGCTCGCGTGCGCCATATTTCTAAAACCTTTCTTTCAAAACAATAGGGCACGTGCACGTGAAGTCCCAACAGCTCTTTAACAAGTTTCTTTACAATCACAGGACAAATAGTCATAACCTGATTTTGTATCCATTCTCTTTTCTCAAACATTCTGATCATAACTTTTCTCCTAAGCATTTCTAACATGCTAAGTATTAGCTGATCCATAGCCTCTGTGATAGCCCCATTCTAAGTATCTGATAAATTGTTAAGAATTAAATCATATTTTACAAATGTAGTGAAGTAAGCTCTGCACCAATAAGAAGGATCAGGTCGTCTCTTTAACCAGTTATAAGATTTTAGGTCTTTACTTTTGAATAATTATATCTGCTTTTTAAAAACCTCAACAGTGTATGTCTTAGCACAACTATGAAATTGAGATTTGATAGCCCCAGACCCTTTGCAAGCTTTTAACAAGTTTACATATAAATGTCTGATACAAAACCTATGCTCAGCCTTAGGAAAAATCTCATCAAGTGCAGCAATCAATCTCTGTTATTTGAAAATAAGTTTGAATATCTTTTACTTCTGTATAACATCTGATATTTAGTGCAAAAAACAACTCATATTAACTATATTACTTGTGTATTGAATATTATGTTCAAAAAATATGAAGATGTCTGAAATGATACATATCTTTTGTCTGTCTGACATGAAAAAAACCATTCTCTTCATGTGATCATAAAGAATCATAGATGCCCTCCAAGAAAAACTTCTATGCATCTTTAGTCTCTGTCTTCACTACTGCCCATGCAATAGGAAACAACTCATTGTTTGCATCCCTATTAAAATCAAGTATATAACTTTAGGTATTTGCATGTTTACAAAGAACATATGTTTATATTTGCAATGAAAATTATTGTTACCTTCCTATGGCATTTAAGAAGACACTACGTTGGACATTGAGATGACATCCATCTAGGCCAATGAATGGCTTGCATCCTTCTTTGAAACCTTTGATCTGTGCAGTAAATGAAACATATATCCTTTGAAAGATAGGTGGAGAATTAGACAAACAGTGATCCAACTGCACTCTCACATAACTTCCTGGGTTCTTCAACAGAATCATGTTGACATACTCTCTAATCTTCATATGCTGCTCCTTGTGGCTACATTCATATTTCATTTTCACATCTCTTTTGGCTCTATAGAGCTGACCAATTTTGACTTCCAAATAGTAGTTTCTCGTCAAAGTGCTCTGCATTGCTTTCACATGCCAATTTGGATTTTCCCTTATCTAATTTTCATATTCTTTAGCTATCCATTCAGTAGATGCATGTTTACTCTAACATGACCTTTGGCAAATATGTTTATTCTTTAGGGACTTTATTTGAAATGAACTTTTTTCTAAGGCCCATGATGCATGTATTCTCCATAAACAATTCTCAACTGCCCTCTTGCTACATACTGATGTCACTCTATAACTTTTATTCTTCACATACTTAACCGTATAACCCATATCTATAGCCTCTTTTTGCAAAGCCATTCTGAAATGGGCACCATTAGGAAATTTGTCCTTTAGCAAGCACTATTTTTCTTTTGTGATGATCTATGTCAAACTCTCTAAACTTAAGCTTAACATACTTCTTATCTTCATATATTGACATCAACTCATCACTATCATAATATACCTCTGGGTTGTTGTCCTCTTGGGTAAACACTTCAATATCTAGAAATTCAAGACTCTTTTCACTGCCACTGGCATAGTCAGTGGAATTTGAAAATTCTTCATCTTGTTCATGCTTAAGGTCTTTCTTTGGATCTTTAGTTATCCTTTGTTGCATAGCTATTATTGGCCTCCCAGTTATGTTTGCACATTTGGATATGGTTGATTTGTAATTCTTAGATGACCTTCTGGGTTGCAACATTACAAACTCCCTGTAAAATAGTAAAGAGACAAGCTAATTATAAATTGTGTAAACTTATCATAAAATAGTATATTATATCAGCACTATATTTCTTTACCTTGAAGGTGACATAATATTTGGTTGTTCGGATTGATGAGCCCTAGGTGATTTTCTTTCTTCCAACATTGCAGGTGATGGAGCTCCTTTTCGGGCCTCCGTCAGATGTTGTCTTCCGTTGATCTCGAGGCGAACTGGGTTGACGGTTCTTCGCTGCATGTGGGTCTCAATGGGTTTTGAGAGGACAAAGTGGGATAAGGGGATTACCGCCGTGTACCTGCAAAGAAGTCCCGGGGTGGTTTGGTACCACCGAGGACCTCCGACGCTCAAGTCAGTGACAAGATCCAAGCAGAGTAATGACGTAAGTGTACAAGAATGGCTTGCCTGGTCCCTCTGTGATAGGGGTTTATATAGTGGTGGTGGCACGTAGCGGCAGGCGCGAGAATCTCGCCGGCAGTTACGCTCCCGACGCCAGACCCGCGCAGAGAGCGGATCGCCCATTAATGGGGATTGTGAGGGCGTGGAACATGGGATGTTGTTGGCGCAGAATCTGCGCATGGAGAGATTCGCGGAGCGGCGGTTACGCTTGTGGGTGGTGGAGTTGGTCGGAGGGACGAGGAAGATGGCCTCGGCTGAGGGCTCGGGGACGAGCAAGGAGGCCGAGGAGTCTTTGTCCTGTGGCAGCTCGGGCGAGATGAAGGGCTGAGGAGGCTAATTTGCAGGGGGCCCCGAGGAAGGCCAGTTTGCGCTTGCAGGTCGGGCACAGGGGACCTGGTCGGCCCCTGTGGGCCCTTTTTTCTGAGTCTTGGGATACGTCATCTGCCACGTGTCCTGATCTTGGAGGTTGCCAATATCGAGTGTCATCAGCAGGCTTCCTGTTAATTCGTATAAATGGTTTTATGCACTCTTGCATAATAGCATCTAATTTATTTAAACTAAAAGTTATAAACTTTTTTATATTTTCATTCATTTACCTTATTTGTTCTTCCTTTGCTTCCATTGCATTTGATAGATTTTACTTTTGACTCCTAAAAGATATTCTATGTTGCACTAGAACTTTTTTCCTGACATACACAACATTAAATATTGTATTCTTATATGGCATAAATTGAGTATGAGAATGAATTTTTTTCGTAATCTATTTTACTTTACCTTGTTTTTCTTACTGAAGATGGTGAATCCATAACTGGTTCTTTTCTTTCATGGTCAACATTTTCTTTGGTTATTGAATCATGCTCCGTGGCATCCTCATGACTGCACTGTTGATCTGCCCATAATCAAAATTTAACACATTTTAGTACATGCAGTGTAAACATAAAATAAAATGCAAATAACTACTGGTGAATCCAACTGAACTGTATAATGAAGTTAATTGCAAGTTGATTTTAGAAAATAACCACCTCTTTCTCAATACTGAATGTTCCGTGTTTATTTTCATTTTAAATATCATTTTCTTTGACAGGCACAGATAACACTATTTGAGGACTTTTCTACCTTTTAGAATTTTTACAGTTCTCCAAATAAAAGTAAATTTCAGTTCCATTTTGCATCCGAGTCTTTGAATCTTGTATAATCTTATTATCAACAACTTCTGATATCTGTCCAGATCCAGAGAGATGCAAAATTTTGCAGGTTTCATATCCAATGTCGTGGACCATCTCAAGAATACTTTGATAAGAGAACTTATGTAAAAATTCTTCATAAACAGTACGTCTACCCCCTTCATATCTATTTTTTCTGTGTTAATTTTCCCAGTATGACAAAAAAAATACATTAATAACAGGATCAACCATTTGTGAGAAAACAAGAAAAAAATTTAATTGAAGAATCCAAAAGATATATCTATAAAGTAATTGAAATGACAATAACAGAATCCGTCATAATTGATATGAAAATCAAAGATATATCAACTTTCAATGGATATTATGAAATCTATACTTAGCCTACAATAAGCTAGTAGTGTGTAAAGTAATGCTTGTGAACCATTGATTCCTATATCCAAATCATAAGAATCCAAAATAAAGTTCAAACCTTGTCAACCAGGGAATCCAATGTTTATGGACAGTGCTTTCATCTTATGTTAAAGTACAAAGGATCCAAGCTATCATCCTCTATAAATAACATAGCAGATAAGTAAGGCAAACCAAACTGAGACCAGTAGATGTTATGATCCTTCTATAAATACACAATAGATAAATAAGGCAAACCAAAGTGAGACTAGTAGATGTTGATACCATGGAAGAATTAGAGAGACTACGAGATGCTAATTGCATTCTGGTTGATTGAAAAGACAAAGTGAATACTAAAGGGTAGAACATCATGAGGAGTTAGGATTCGAAGAAGCAAAATGAATACTAATGTATGTTCACTTAACTATTTTGTTTTCTTCAGTGTTATGAAGACTTCTCGGCCTGTGTTTCTTCCTTTAACAGGCAACGAAGGCTTTGCCCGCAACAGTTAAAGAGAGCGGGTTTATATTTTCTCTAGAGTTGAGATAAAGCAAAATGGAGAAAGAAAAACATATATTGCTTTTCTCTTACGCGGGGTACCGTAGTATTGTTAGAGCTCCATTTATTTCAACAAGTTTTATGATGTAACAAGTTTTATGATGCTGTTGTGAGATTTCTTAATATGATGTGAGAGTTCTTAATTAAAATTGTATTATGATTATGTATAATTTCATAACATGATGAAATTTATATCTTTTTTGTCTAAATTTTAAATTCTTTCCTTACAATATTTCTCTGTTGAAGGTTACTTACGATCTAAATTTTAAAAAAAGTTGTGTGGTTGAAACTATGCAGAAATAGGGTGAAAATCATACGATCACTGCGGTAAGAAGACTTGATAATGTATCACTACAACAAAAAGATGCTAAGTTAGGGAAAATAAGAAGTTAGGATTTCATTTTTAGGGATCTCACCTTGATTTTTTCAAATCGACAGACCAAATCGATAAGAATTACCCAAATCGATGATTTTTATGCTCAATTCTTCCAGATCGCCGACTAAACAAGTCCTCGCATGCTTCAGTTCACAAGATCGCTCCAGTTCGAAGAGATCGACGTCGAAAGCGCTAAAATCTTCGTTAGGTTTTTCCCTTTTCTGTTTTGTAGAGGAGAATCCTTTTAAATATATATTAGGATATTTTGGTCATTTGATAATAGCATTAACAACAGGGGTTCACGGGGATGGTGGGGGGAGGAGGGGTCGGTTTTAATTGAGGGAAACATTAGCGGATTTCTGTGATGAGAATTTTCCTCGGGGTGATTTTGGAAACATATGCTAAAGTACAGTGTGGTTTTGGTGAAATTTCCCATACATCAATGATGTGAATCCAATACCCTTTCACCGTTTTGATTTTGTGATGTAAAAATATTTAAAATGTTATATTATCGAAAAACCGTTAATTTTGCACCCACTGCATCAACGATGAAAAGATATTGGATTCATATCAAATTTGGTGTATCAACAACTTGCATGATAAAGATGAAAGCGGTGAAGTCGATCGTCGAATAAATTGATGGAGTGTAGACTTTTTTCAACACCATAAAAGAAAGTCATCTGAGATTCCCTTTTCTCAAATGAATAATATATATTTGGCCATGTCCTACTTGTATATTTGGCCATGTAGCTTATCCGATTTCCGTTCCTGTATCTTTACCCATGCTTTCCTGTATCTTTACCCGTGCTTAAGAGAAGAGACGGAACAAACAAGATTGTTTGATTCATAATTTGAGCTCTTGTGACCAAATTTTCAAGATTCATTTTAATTTCAATTGAAACCTGTTTGTAGACAAATAACTTACCATAACAAAAAGCAATGAAATATTTGTATTTACATTTGATGCAATTTACTTCAAGGAAGTAATTCTATTCTATATTGGAACCTACATTAATGCCGGTACGTTTAAGAGGATAACGGTACGTTTTATAAGAGGATAATGGAGGAAAAAGAGCCATGGGAGGGAACTTCCTCCTATGGTGTTAAAAAAATACACTCTTTATGATTTTTTTCGACGACCGACATTCATCATATTCATCTTATTATCTAAGATGTGGATACACATTTCTTGTGATTCCATCACTTTTTCCCCATTGATTTAATGAGTGCAAAATTAACGGTTTGCCAACATAACTTCTTACATTGCTAATTCAACGATTAAAACGTGCTACACGATGGATTCTACACGATGGATGCTAATCGTCGAAAAAATCATAGAGGATTGTAAACATTTGACGCCGCACGCCGCCTAACGAAATGCATCTAGGGGCTCTTTTATTCGCTATTCTCGTTTTATAAAGCAAATATAAAACATCCATTCCAATAATATATGATAACCTGTTTTCAGTATGGAAGTGAACTTTCAGAATTACATTTAATGCCAGGAAGTTTTAAAATTAATTTTTGAAGTAGAAATTCAGGGAAAAAGAAAATAACTAGTCTGAACCTATGACCAGCCTTTACCCATGAAGGACCCACAGCCATAAATATGTAGAGCTTACGAAGAACACAGAACGGTCTGTCTCTGGCATATACATATTCCGATGAAGCTCAAATAAGAAAAAAATGTAGTTATGTGTATGGTATGTCACATGATTCTCATATTACAGTCTTTTTAAGGAATAAATGTATATCCCCACAAGATTCCGATTATAGCTTTTCCACAGGGAAACCCATAACAGGTTTAATTTCCAAGGCTAGCAAGCGGAGTTCCTCAACCTCTTGATCAGTGAGCTTCCACCCTAGAGCACCTACAAACTCTGTAGCTTGCTCGGCATTTTTGGCGCCTGGGATCGGCACAACATTGTCTTGACACACTAACCAGTTCAAAGCCACCTGAAGCACAACGTGCGAGAACGAGCATTTTAGTACCTTTCGGCATTTTAGAAAGAAGTATTATCAGGCAACAATATATCTGTATCTAGCAGAAAGTTTAATATATCTATGCCTAATTAATGTTTTATGCATGTTTTATTAGTTTTTGTTAGAACATGGGCTATACCCGTATTAGGGTTTATTTCTATGCAAGGGTATTGAGGTAAATGTACTTATCCAAATCCTAGTACAATTGCTACAAACAAAGAAGGGAAGAGGTAATTAATCTCTATCCCATTATTATTCTCATATAACATATTTTGATAATATGATATCAGAGCCTTCACAAAACCCTAACACCTACCCACCTAACTGTAAGTAGAAGCTCGTGCTCGTGCCGCTAACTTGCGGCCAATGAGAAATACAAAACAAATTTTTGAATCATAAGCACGAGCTCGATGACCTAGAATTGAATCCAAACACTGGAAGGAGTTCGGCTACCCGGTTAGTAATTACAACCTTTGTAGTCGTGTCTTTCGTCTTCTATGCCACTTCTTACGCTCCTAGGTCGTCGGGAACAAGCTTAGGAGTCGGTCTTTCTCGTCGAAGATGATCCACCTGAAGGAACCCAAACCATGACTCTAGCTTCACACTAATAATCAAACTGAAATAACTAGTAATCAAAACTTGTTAAAAATTGATCACTAGGATGCAATAGTGGCTAATCTCTAAGCGTTCTCTCTTTTCTTTTCTTCTTTCTCAATATTCAAAAATCATGAGAAGAGAAAGATGAAGCAAAAGTGAGTGTTGCAAGTGAGGAAGCATGGCATGAAAAATCTCATCATAAAAACTCTTTTTTTCTTTTTCCCTCTTTTCTTTAAAAGTGAGAATGGATGTACTTGTGACTCACCATGTTGAGTGGGTCACAAGCCTACACCATTCTCACTATCACAAGAGATGAGAAGAGAAGAGAAGCCACCCATTGCGCGCGCGCACATACACTAATACAAGCATATGCTATAAATACGTACACCCGTATTCGTATCAAAATACGAATACCGTATTCGTATCAAAATACGAATACCGTATTCGTATAAAATACGAATACCTGTATTTATACCAAGACACAAATACACATATTTGTACAAATACCTGTATTCGTATAAATACCGAATTCTGTCAAAATACGAATACCGAAAAAGCGAGAGATTAAAAAGAAATATATAATACCAACTCACATTTTATCCGAATGTGATAATATGACTATCTTTCAAACCGATTAGTATTAACAAAACGTTCGATTAAAAGTACCGTGTACAAAAACACGTGTTTTAATCAAACCTAAATACGTATCAAAATACGTACACTATATCGTTTCACCTGAGCTGGAAATCCCTGTGTGAGACTCTAAAAACTCGACACCTTGGCAGTGGGTTTAACCACAATCACGTCAGCGGCACTAACTGTATGTAACGGCTGTGCAGGTATTGAACGAAAGGAAGGTTAACCAGCAAACTCGTCTGTATCCCTATTGAGCCTGAAAGCGACAATCTCCGTACAGTCCGGTCTGTTCGTCTAAGAGTGTTGCATATCGGGTCTACGGGGTGGATAAAGTCAGACCCCTGATAGCGTAATAAGTCGTGTCGGTGTGAAGCCTATCACCCACTTAGAAACTACTGATCCAAATCAGTAAATCCCGTCCACCTTGGCCAAGGATTTCTGGTGATAGCCACTCGTGCACTGCGCGACATCTACCCCAATACCGAGAGAGACAAATCTCTAACGATCCGCTCACTGCCTCCATGTGGCTCGGGACTGTACCAACTAAAACCTGTTTGTATGACTAAGTAGAGCCGTGGGAGGGTAGTAATCAAAACACGATGGGAACTCACACGAGACAAATGACGATCTCATGTCGACTAAGCTATACTCATGTCACCAGAGAACTGCTATCTGACAATATATATAATACCATCTAGTAAGTTTCTGGCTAGATCGTGCAGTGTAACTCATAACCTAATGAGCACCTGTATATAATCTTTGATGACTAACTAACACCAATGGCTGTGAGACTGGCCATCATCCATCATCGGGGTCAAGAAACATATATACTAGTTTACTCTGGAATATCGATGCCCGATCTTGATATTTCCACGACTATGTACATTTAAGGAAATGCTTATAGAATACCAGTTCTTATAAGTGTGATCGCCACAACAATCCCGGTAGTCAAGCATGAATCCTATGGGCTCTATCAACATGTAACAGTGATCCGTAATACCATATAATACATATACATGATGATAAAATCAAACCAGATAGCATACTATCATTTCGAGTAAGAACGGTCTACCCGTATAGGTCCTCCTTCAATCATCATAATCGCCTGTCTGTGATTACAATAATTCCTTGAGAGCACTATAGCCAACAATCTCCCCACTTGCACTTAAGACTAATTATTGTGGTGTCGCATACTCACGGCCCGTGTGCTACCGAACACCAAACTTCTCTACCAATCAGTCTCGCAATGCATGTTTGCGAAACATTCATGTTCGAGAAATAGTCTCAGTGCGTGGATCCGGTTCAATATTTCTATCTTTCTCTCTCTATATATCTCAAATTCGCGGAGAATGACTATCTCTCGAAATGAGCGATATGTCTTAGAACTTGTCTGAATATATGAAGGGCCAAGTTCATAAATGAACTCCAAATTCAACAAACTTCTTAGACTGTATCTTCTACTGAATTTAATCAGTATCCTACGCTATGCCTATCTCAGTATCCGCTTGGATCACTGTCCAACATACTGCCCCTCAGAAGAGAGTAAATTTTAACTCTGATAGCCACTCTATCATCCAGATCACCTTGAAAGCCTGAAATGAGAACTGCCTCCTAAAAGAAGCTGTCATTACCATATACCAAGAACATTCTCTCATGTTCATAACTGTTTCCTAATGTTTCTTCAGAATTGGATTAATATCTGCTTATTGCAGCTAGTGCAAAAGCAATATTTAGTGTGGTACTTGACATCTCATGATTGACTCAATTGTCTAAGTGATATGTCAATAATGCAAATCTCTCTCCTCATCACTCCAGAGGACATCTCTTTAAAGAGGGTGACGCCATCATCTGCGGGTATACCACCACGTCATGAGTCATCCATTCTAAAAATACTTTAGTGTCAAAGTATTCAAATTGGGACACTTCCCAAATCTAGATCTAAAACCATAAATCTAGTCATCAGAATATCTGATATTTTATCTAGATTCTATGTGAAGAAACATTTGTGACAACTACAGTCTAACCGATCGTAGGATAGGAACACTTCCCATTAGGAGTATGGCATCCATGAACCAGTACAGTACTCCCTACCCAACCTTCTTACCAGGTCTATCTGTCATTCTTGATGAAGTCAAACACTATGACTGTCACATCAAGAATAGATAACCCATTTTCGCTCTCCTTACTTTAGTCTATAAATAGATATAAGTATCTTACCCACCACGCTTCCGCTGCTCCCACTAACTACAACTACCCTCTAGCAGAGTCATATATATGTGCACTTCTAAATTCAATTTAGTATGACGTTATAGTCATCCATCTGCCAAATCTTATAGTCTAGGACAACAATAGTGATAGACTTGGGTCATCAAAACCTCCTGTCTCCGTTTTTTATGAGACCGAAGTACCTCTCAGGCGGTTGAGCTTACCCACTAAATCTGTGGAGTGGCTAATGAATTGTCGAATCCAATTGATTTCTTAGGTTCTACTAAATATTCGGTAACCGTTTATGGTTTTGTAATCACTTCCGGTTCTACCATACTCCCACTAATATTTTCTGAAAAGAATTCCTTTTACTAAAAAGTGGCGAGTCAAGAACGATATGACTATTGATCCTGCAAATGGTAAAATGTTACCCTCGTTGAAATCCGGGATAACCCACAAACTGCCATGAAAATGTGCATTGAGTTTATCCGGATTCTAGTTTTAAGTATAAACCGACCAACTCCTTATACCTTAACATCGTTAAGATATGAGTCCATTTTATATCCAATATAAAAACAAAGACACTAATTTAATAGGAACCAGATTCAAAAATTATGCAGCTGTTTTCGGTGCATATCGACTAAATAGAAAAAGATCATGCAACATTACTCATCAAGGAGCGCACACACGGATGAACCACCTGAGAGAGAAGTTCTCAAAATATATTATTTATGACGGAATACCTAGCATAAATATCTATATTTTCGATTACCTCAAAGAATCCTGATACTTCTAACACATGGTTCTTTACTTTATTCTTATACCTATATCTTCTCAAAATTTAGACCATGTATTTCAACGAAATGCGTGTTTAAAACCAGAGAAGTTATAAGTAGATGAAATATAGTACGAGTACCAACCCCTTATTCTAATGAACATCGGACAACATACAATACTTTGTATAAGTCCTCTGAGTTTAAAAACTCAAACTCTGTGTGTTGTAGGTTGAAAACTGTATTATGGTTAAGAAGTATTACACCGTCATTGAATACACCTTACGTAATCATCAACTGATAAAGATAAATATTATAAATATAATTTCAAAAAGTATCTCACTTTATAAATTAAATGTATATATATATCAGTTTGAAATTGGTGCATAAAAACGGATATTCAGAACCAAATAGGCAAAACCCAGGTGATTTCCTAAATAATTACCAATTACAAAGAATTTTAATATTGAGGATCTAATCACCCAATTCCCAATATTCTACTCCCACTCAGCATCTGTAACGCCATACAGATGTGAGAATCAAGTCCAGTAAATATATACCCTGGAATAAGAATCCAATTGGGCAAGAAGTTTTTAATTAACACCGCACGGTAAAACCGAAACATAAAAATATTTCGAAGAGGTGGTTGGGTATTCCTAGTAAAGCCTTTTCAATACCCGACCCATGACATTAGTTACAATTTCCATTTCCCTTACTCCAATCCCTTTATATTTCTTTACTTCTTACGTTCTGTACACCGTACTTAGGCTAATTGTTTTTTTCTTTCCCTACCTTTCAACAACAGCCTAAGGTTTAGAAGAAGACTATCCAATAAGCATAATAGGTGCTCTCCTAATATTAGGAGCCCTCGAAACCCGAGAGAATGTAAAGAGAAAAGACAACCGAATAATCCTATTTATTTTCCGCAGAACCGGAATCCATTCGCGAACTGAAATAAATTTTTACGAGTTCGGTATATAACTATAGGAGATGGTTTTATCCATTCTATATGGATCTTCATAGTGATACAGAATGTTCTGAAGAAAATAAAAGGTAAAGCAGAAGTGGCATGAATATATGTGACTGTCGTGAATCGTGACAAAACAAAGCCAAGTTTGTAAAAAGTTTCGGTCAACTTGGTTTATGAGTTTTAGTTTGTCATGGTCGCGCCAAAGAGAGAGAAAAGAAACACTCAGCATGCACTTTAACCTAAATTAGATTAGTTAATTACTTTATCTAATCAGGATGACTCCCACTGTTTCCTCGAATTCTATTTCAAACCCTAAAAGGAGAACTAGTCGAGATCATATAAACCCTATAAGTTCACTGGCCGTGCAGCCAGGACAGTGTTGGTACTCCGAGGGAGGCTCCCCGTACTTTCGTACGAACCTAATTAAATAACCCCGTTTCCGCAGACGCGTAATCTCGTTAACACTTTCTAGACACCTAATAGGTTAATTAATTATGAAATGAAAATCTTTCGAAGAGTAATAGCTACTCACAGTGAGAATCGGGACCCAACTATCATCGCGTGATAACCTTACGGAAGCCACTCAAGTCACCACACTTCAGAAGGTATGCGCATGCCGGGCAAATTTCCTTTATATTTGAAACTCCCGATATAGTTTTTACCCCTGGGACCTAAGTGACCTTAACACAGTCAACGTATTAAAAAGTCCTAGTCAAGTTCAACCCGTCATTATTTTGATTGCATTAAACCCACCCGCATAATACCCTTGACACAATCAAAATGGTTATAAGGTTGTCCTAACCAATAGCATCAAATGTTGCAGAAAAGCACTACATAGCTACCGAATATTACGTCTTGACAAGGTCAACATACGCAGCACGAATACTAAGCAATACTAATTTGAAATGACAGAGCTACGACTGGTTTTTCACGAAAAACTTTTAACGTAATAAACTTGATATTGTTGAAGGACCTCGAGTGGCTTTGAAAAAGGTGATTTAGGCTCCGCTTTTAAAACAAGTGGTTTTGAAAAAAATCGAGTAGTTTTAAAAATTGTTCCGACAACATCATTTAGCTTTGTTTTCCTTGCATTAAACCTATAATGCGATCCCATCCATTAAGTTCCTATGCATCATAGAAACAACCAAAATAGAATATACGTATATGCCACCGGCATTCACCACGGGATCCGGGGACTTCACCGTAAGGTTACTTAACTTACGGCAGTGTATGGGCAGGACTAGCGCGGATGCAAAACATATACAATATTTATATATATCATCACAGACAGGTAATAAACATCACATACATGCAATAAACAAGATAGAATAGCGGATAAATTAGGAGCCCCGTGTTTCGTTTTCACAGACGAAAACCAACATTCCCCGGTCGTATGGATAGCTCAAACATCACCTG
Source organism: Agapanthus africanus (assembly GCA_030015575.1). Taxonomy (NCBI): domain Eukaryota; kingdom Viridiplantae; phylum Streptophyta; class Magnoliopsida; order Asparagales; family Amaryllidaceae; genus Agapanthus; species Agapanthus africanus. The sequence goes on from JASDDO010000019.1 coordinate 832,657,300, forward strand.
AACCAAAAAACCCTACGAACGCGGCAAGCTACCCGTCAATTCTAGAAATAAGGTAACCATCACTCAATGACATGAGTGGGTCACCCGCCACTTCATGGAATACGGTAACTTGAGCACTCCTCCGCAGGCTTATCCTTAACCTCTACAAGTGCACCGAATAGCCCACCAATTCTAGAGCGAAACGGCTCGAACTCGCTACCGCGAGACAACCATCTAGTCAGACATTAAAACCCTGCTATTCGAGCACTTCTCCGTGGGTTGTCCTAATACAAGAATGAATGGATATACAATGGTAATATCGACCTCAACCCGGTCGTGTTCCAATAAAACAATATATATTAAGCGGTAACGACGGCCACAATTCGGCTCGTCCCGAATAAACAAATATGCATTCAATTCTATGACGAGGGGCTATCCACGACTATCCGGTAAACCATCGCAACATATACATCATCACAGTGGAAGCAAGTATTTGCAACCCCGTCTAATCGATCTATCGCAATTAGACGACGTATACAAACACATACACAAAACACAAAGATATAAACGATGCAAAAGATTCGATTTAAACTTTCCGTGTTGCCCGAATACAAAGATAACGGTAGATGAAATTTGGGCCAAAACAAACATAACCAAAAACCAAGTTTTAATGAGATTAAGCACCTGGAAAAACTGGGGACCAGAGGCTACAGGAAAACCGACCAGGTCAGGGATTTGGCCAATTTGGACGGTTTTAATGTAGAGTTAGGTCCCCATGTTTCTTCCCAAGATTTTATATATCATAACAAGATCTCTGCAATTATTTAAAAAAAATTTAGAGATCAATTAAAAATTGACAGAAGCTTGATTTTCGAGTTTCGAAAAACGGAAATTATTAGTTTCGATGCGTAAACATCGTCTAAAACAAGTTCTAGTGTTTGGGTGGCTCTAATACCATGTAAGTAGATGCTCGTGCTCGTGCTGTTAACTTGCCGGCAATGCGGAATACAAAACAAAATTTTTCGAATCATGAGCACGAACTCTACGACCTAAAATCGAATCCAAACACTAAACTAGTAAACATTAGAAAGAGTTTAGCTACTCGGTTAGTAATTACAACCTTTATAGTCGCGGCCTTCGTCTTCTATGCCATTTCTTACGCTTCTAAGTCATCGGAAATAAGCTTGGGAGTCGGTCTTCCTCGTCGAAGATGATCCATCTGAAGGAACCCAAACCTAGGCTCTAACTTCACACTAATAATCAAACTGAAACAACCAGTGATCAAAACTTGCTAAGAATTGATCACTAGGATGTAGTAATGGCTATCTCTAAGTGTTCTCTTTTCTTTTCTTCTTTCTCAACATTCAAAAATCAAGAGAAGAGCAAGAGAAAGCAAAGGTGAGTGTTGCAAGTCAAGAAGTATGGCATGAAAAATCTCATCATAAAAACTCTAATTTTCTTTTTCCATCTTTTCTTTAAATGTGAGAATGAGTGGACTTGTGACTCGCCGTGGTGAGTCACAAGCCTACACCATTCTCACCATCACAAGAGATGAGAAGAAAAGAAAAGCCACCTCATTGTACACATATACATACATGCATACACCCCTATATATATAAATAAATAGACACACATACACTGATACAAGTATATGCTACAAATACATACACCCGTATTCGTATAAGATACGAATACCCGTATTCATATCAAGACACAAATACACATATTTATACAAATATCCGTAATCGTATAAATGCTGTATTCTGTCAAAATACGAATACCGAAAAAGAGATACGAAAAGAGATATATAATACTAACTCACATTTTATCCAAATATGATAATGTGACTATCTTTCAAACCGGTTAGTATTAACAAAACGTCCGATTAAAAATACGTGTACAAAAGCACGTGTTTTTATCGAACCTAAGTATGTATCAAAATAGGTACACAATATTATTTCGTCTAAGCTGGAAAACCCTCTGTATGGGACTCAAAAGATTCGACAATACGCTGACAGTGGGTTTAACCACAAACACGTCAGCGGCACTAACTGTACGTAACGGCAACCCAGGTATTGAACGAAAGGAAGGTCGACAATCAAACTCGTCCGTATCCCTATTGAGCCTGAAAGCGACAATCTCTGTATAGTCCAGTCTGTTCGTTTAAGAGTATCGCATATCGGGTCTAGAGGTGAATAAAGTCAGACTCTTAATAACACGAAAAGTCATGTCGGTATGAAGCCCATCACCGATTGAGAAACTACTGATCCAAATCAGCAAATATCATCCATCTTGGCCAAAGATTTCTGGTGATGGTCATCTATGCACTGCATGATATCAACCCCCAATACCAGGAGTGACGAATTCCTGACGATCCGCTCACTACCTTCATGTGGCTCGGGACTGTACCCAACTAAAACGCACGACTCAGTAGAGCCATGGTAGGATAGTAATCAAAGCACAGTGGGAACTCACATGAGACAAATGACGATCTCAGGTCGACAGGCTACGTTGTACTCATGTCACCAGAGAACTGATATCCGACAATAGGTATAATACCATCTAGCAAGTTCCCGGCGAGTCCGTCCAGTGTAACTCATAACCTAATGAGCACATGTATACAATCTTTAGTGACTAACACCAATAGCTGTAAGACCGGCCATCGCTCCTTGTCGGGGTCAAGAAACGTATACACTAGTCTATTCTGAAATATCGATACACAGTCTCGATATTCCAACGACTAGGGACATTTAAGGATATGCTTATAGACTATCTAGTTCTCATAAGTGTGATCTCCATAATAACTCTGGTAGTCAAGCATGAATCCTATGTGCTCTATCAATATGTAATAGTGATCTGTAGTATCACATAATACATATACATGATGATAAAGTCAAACCAGATAGCATACTATCATTTCGAGTAAGACTGTTCTATCCGTATAGATCCTCCTTCAATCATCATAATCGACTGCCTACGATTACAATAATTTCCTTGAGGGCACTATAGCCAACACTAACCCTAACATCTAGCTGCTGCCCCTCATCCCTACCTTCGCTGTCGTTGCCCTCACATCATTGCCTGCGCTGCCGCTGCCTCACTGCCCTCTCCCTTCCCAGATTGCTGTCGCTGCCTCGCTAACACTCGTAAATCGCTGCCCTCTCTTTTCCATCGTTGCCCTTGTTTGCTGCCCCCTCCCTTCCCAGATCTGATCCATAAACAATCCAGATTTGATCCAGAGATCTCAAAACAGATTCGAAGCTGCCATCGATCCCCACCGATCTCAAACCAATCCATTATTTGATTTGGTATTAAAACCACGAACTTTTGGCATTAAAGCCACGTATAACTTTTAGCATTAACGCCTCGATTTTCCTTTGGGATTAAAGCCATGAACTTTTGGTATTAAAGCCACTAATGATTTGTGATTGCACAGTCGGTGTGATCGAGATGTTTGTTCTCTCGGAGACTGTGTTTTAGGTTCCAACCCTATATTTAAGGAGGGCGAAAGGTTGTAAATCGTTGATTTGATTTTTTGAGACAAATTACGATTTGATTTAAGAACCATTGTTGTGGTTCCTTCTTTTGTTTGTAGATAGAACCTTTGAATCTCTCCTTTCTTTGCCCTATTTTGATGGAGATGGAGGAAAACAATGGGAAGGAGTTATGGTCTTCTTATAATTTTACTCGCATCACGCATTTGCGTCTAAATGCGAATAACAATGTTCAAAATAGCGATATCGTGTTGTATATCGTTCCACTACTAAATATTGAAAAGCGCAAAAAACATTGCGCATAACGTAAGCTACATGAATTATTAATTATTGCTATGATCATTTCATTTACAATAAATAATATTATTATAAAAATATAAAATTAGCTTGAGATCATAGAACAATAAATAATCTAACAATATTTTTGCTGATTACAGTTTCTCAGCTCCCCAAAATTCCAAAAAAAAAACATTTTCAAAACTTTCAATCCTTGAGTTTATATATATGATTCATACTAGTATTAAATCTATCGAAAATCAATTAAATAATCTCTGTTTGAGAAACATGTTTATTAAATTTAATTTCAAATTGAGAGATTTGAACTTTAATGAGACCGTTTTCATATAAATTAGGATCAAATACTGAAACCTTAAGAACTTCAATAGAAAATCTTATATGAAAATAGCGTAACGTAAACTATTTGTTAAAAAACGTAAGCTATTTGAAGAAAAAAACGTAAGCTACTTTGTATTTGAGCTTTTTTCAGCTACGTAGTGAATAGACTAAGCTACGCTACATAACGCAAAATAACGAGCTACTAACGAGTTATTTTAAATATTGGCGAATAATTATAAAAGATGGAAAAATGTAGTGGAACTGCTTGCGACGCAAAAGAAATTAATGAAACATCTTACCGAGAAGCCTCCTAAATCACCTACAAAAGATTGGCTCGCGAATGATGCTATGATGCGTCGTCTGATGACTGAGGCGATGGAAGATGGCATTGCCGACCAGGTGTATTACCTAGCGGATGCAAGAAAAAACTGGGCATACTTGCTGTCGATATTTGAAGGGAAGAACATTGACGGAGCCTATGATGTTCTTAAAGATCTGGACCATCTTAAGTGAGGATCTAGATCTGTGACTTCATGCTATGCCGAGTTTAAAAAAAACTCGACACCAAGTGGCTCTATATATTTCCTATTACAAGCGATCTAAAACAGATGCAGCATGACCGTAAGAAGATGCTTGTTATGAAATTTTTGGAGGTTATTAGACCGGAGTTTGATAGTATTCGACCTCAGATTTTGGACGGCTCGGATATCCACCATTCTCCAGACCTTTCCCACGTCTCTTACAGATAGTTTATTATATCATTCAGGGAAAGAGTCGTCGGAGGATAATTTTGCACTTATTTCATCAGCACATACTCATATGGGTCGTAGTGACAGGATTACAAGACGTGGTGGTTGTCGTGGAGGAGATAGATGGGGACATAGTCCTGTTGGACGGGAAAGAGGAGCGAGATATGGAGATACTGCACTCATTGTGAGATGCATGGACACATCAAGAAGCAATGTTACATTCTTCACCCGGAATTAAGATCTCCTCGACTTGCTCATATTCTTGCCACCACTCCACCCCCTAACTCGATATCCGGTACATCATTTTCATTTACCGAGGATGAGATGCTTCGTTTTCGCGCCTTCTTTTCCGGATCTTAAGGCGCATCATCATCGTTATCACCCGCTAAGGCTCCTACTGCAACTATGGCTAAAAGTGATACGTGCCTCCTCTCTACAGCTCATGCACCTAAGACCTGGATCATTGATTCAGGGGCATCAGATCATATGACAGAGGAAAAAGGTAAACTTACCCCGTTTCGTTCTAATTCACTTGGTCCAATTGTTATCTTGACCAATGGTTCTATCTCAAAGGTGGAAGGCACGGGCAAGATTATGCTATCTCCTTCTTTCCCTGAATCTGATGTACACTATATTCCTATTCAATTTGCTTTTCGTTAGCAAACTTGTTCATACTATGAATTGTTCAGTAACTTTCTCCTTCTGATTGCACTTGATGAAAAGCCTTATTGGTTCGAGATATGAGATGGGTGGCCTCTACTATCAATACGAGACATCACCATCAGTTGCTTGTGTTAGCTTTAAGTGCATTGTTTGATGCACATTTTCGTTTTGGTCATCCTTGTGTGGAGACCTTGAAGAAATTAGTTCCTTCTCTCAATCCAGTTTCTGTTTTAGAGTGTGAGTCCCGTGAGATGGGTAAGCATTCTTATGCTTCCTGACCCCTAGGACAAATAAGAGAGTGGATAAACCGTTTGTGATTATTCATTCAGATGTCCGGGGTCCTTGTTTTGTGGCGTCTAGAAATGGTTATCGATACTTTGTTACTTTTATTGATGATTTTTCTCGTGCAGCTTGGATAGACTTATTGCCTACCCCATATGCTTGGGATAAAAAGCTCAGTTGTAACTTGGATATACTTATTAAAATCTCACTCTAAAGTGTTACATACTTCTAAATCTTTTTGTGCTCAAATTCAAAACTTAATTTGGTTCTTGCGTGTCTATTTTGAGAAGTGATAATGCAAAAGAATATTTTAGTTGTGATTTTGTGCAATTCTTAGATAATTCGGGCATTAAACATCAATTATCATGTCCATACACCACTCAACAGAATGGTGTATTGGAAATGAAAAATAGACACTTACTTGAGGTGACTCACACTCTTATGATCCACATGAACATCCCTAAACGTTTTTGGGATGATGCAGTCATGACTGCATGTTGCTTAATAAACCATATACCCTCCTCAATTTTGGAGGGTAAGACTTCTTTTTCTATACTATGTCCATCAAAATCTCCATTTTCTTTTCCACCTCGGATTTTTGGTTGTACTTGCTTTATTCATGACCATCCGCCTAGGATGTCCAAATTAGACCCTAAGGCTATCAAGTGTGTTCGTAGGATACCTTCATACCCAAAAAGGGTATAAATACTATAGCCCAGAGTTGAACAAGATATTCAGTTCTGCTGACGTTATCTTTCATGAGCACACTACATATTTTTCTACCAAACATTCTCTTTCATCTGTCAACGAGGATTTTCCTTTAGAAGAGTCACATGTTATAGTTGTTGACGTCGCTCGTGGTGATTCTTCACATACTTCTCCTGACGGTTCGTTACCGGCTCCGGTTTCACCTTCACCTCTAATACCTGAGCAACCCTCCATTGACTCCACTGTATCTTCGTCCACCTCTTCAGCAATCGACGCTAATCAAACAAAAACACATGCTAAACAAAGTAACCAAGGCATATGCTCGTCAGATTCCAGAGACACTTGCCTCATATGACTCACAGCTGATGAGATCTTCAACTCCAAATCCCGATATCTCTGATCTTGATATTCCTATTGCCCTACGCAAAGGCAACCACACTGTCACTTCTCGGTATCCTACTTCTGATTATGTCGCATATGCACGATTAACTCCTTCCTATCATGTGTATATTTTCAAAGTGGATTCTTATTCCCTCCCCAAGTCATTATCTAAAGCACTGGTTCATCTTGGTTGGAAGAATGCAATGGAAGAAGACATGTTGGCTTTAAGATTAAATGCCACTTGGGATCTTACCCGTCTTCCACCGGGAAAGAAAGCAGTTGGTTATCGATGGATGTACATGGTCAAACTCAATCCAGATGGCCCTCTTGCTCGCCTAAAAGCGAGATTGGTTGCTAAGAGATATTCACAAACATATGGTATTGATTATGATGGGGCAATCTCTCTTGATGCGAAGATAACATCTGTTCGTATTTTTCTATCCCTTGCTGCCATATATCATTGGACTTTGCATCAGCTGGACGTCAAGAATGCATTTCTGCATGGTCATCTAAAGGAAGTGTATATGGAACAACCACTTGGCTTTATTGCTCAAAGTAAGTCTCGATCAGTTTGTCGATTGAAAAGGTCGCTTTATGGTCTCAAACGGTCACCTCGTATTTGGTTTGGGAGACTTACGGAGGCAGCCACAACATTTAGGTTGCGCGGATCCAATAATGATCACTTTGTCTTTTATAGGCATGCTCATGGCCTCAAAACTTTTATGGTAGTGTATGTTGATGACATTATTGTCACTGGTGATGATGCCAAGGGTATTGATGAGTTAAAGACTTATCTTCAAAAACAATTTTAGACTAAAAATCCAGGGGAATTGAAGTATCTTTTAGGGATTGAGGTGTCTTAGGTACCCAAAGGAATCTTCGTTACTCATAGGAAGTATGTCCTTGATATGCTATCTGAAGCAGGAATGTCGGGATGTAAGCCTATTGAGTCACCCATGGGCCCAAACGTGAAGTTGCTTCCTGGACAGGGGAGCCTATTGAGGATCCAGGGAGGTACCAACAACTTGTAGGAAAGTTAAATTATTTAACCGTGACTTGTCCGGATATCTTATTTCCTGTCAGTGTGGTTAGCCAATTTATCAGCGATCCTCGAGTATCACATTGAGAGGCTGCAATTCATATCGTTAGATATTTGAAGAGTTATCCAAGGAAAAGGTCTATTATATGGTGATTTCAGACACTCAAGAGTATCAGGCTTTACAAACGCGGATTGGATTGGCTCTCCGAGTGATAGGCAACCTACTACGGGCTACCGCGTCTTTGTAGGAGAAAATCTAGTGTCGTGGAAAAGTAAGAAGCAGAGGAGTGTTTCCCGTTCTAGTGCAAAGTCCGAATATCGTGCTATGGTAAATACCACAAGCGGGTTGGTATGGACATCTTTCTTGGTTCGAGAACTTGGTTATGACTCCACACTTCTTATGAGATTGTATTGTGACAATAAGGTTGCTATCTACATCACTAATAATCATGTGTTCCTTAAACGTACGAAGCATATTGAAATTGATTGTCATTTTGTCCGAGGAAAATTGAAGAAGGGATTATTGATACCTTCTATATAAATTCAGAACATGAGTTGGTGGACTTGTTAACCAAACTCTTAGGCAAATCTAAAGTAATATTTTATGTGATAAGTTAGGCATGCGTAATGTGTATGCTCCAACCTGAGAAGCGTTATAATATGGGTTATACCCGTATTAGGGTTTATTTCTGATATGGAGATCTACTGGTAAGAATTATCAGTAGTTTCTCGACCTGTTATGAGCGTCGCATCGACACGACTTATCGGTTAATGGGGTCTGACGTTTACCACCCCTAGACTCAATATACGACATATCAGACGAAGAGACCGGACTGTATGGTAGTGTTACTGATTGGATTCGCAGGAGTATGTACAGACTTGCTTGTTGATCTTCTGGTCGCTCAATACCCGGGTGGCCGTTACGTTTAGCTGACCGCTTGCGGCTTTTAGGTGTTTGATATGATCATCATCTACTGCCGGCGTATTGACGAGTCTTTAGAGTCCTACACAGAGCTTTTCTGGCTCAGGCGAAACGGAGTAGGAGCACATATGTGATATGTGCGGGACCGAAATTGATACGTGTATGTGATACCGTATTCTATTCTCACGATATGTGATATCGGCCGGTTGTATGTGATATAGCCGGGTTATCGGATCAAATGTTGATTCGATAAAATGATACATACTATATTAGTCGGTTATATGTAATATAGCCGGATTATTAAATCAAGTATTGATTTAATAATTTAATGTATAATTATATATGTGATATATTACATTATATTAACTAATATAAGCTCACTTAAGCAATTCTTTTTCTCACTTAGGATGCATTGAAATATATATGTGATATATGTTAAATGTATTCTTTTTTTTTGTTACAACATTATATATATGTGATATGTATAATTGTAACATGCTAAGTTATACATACAACTAGGGTTTATGAGAATGGCACCATGTTTTGTAATTAGGGTTAGGTTTTTATTTGTTTTAGATAATTCAAAATTATGTGGATTTTGCTAAGATATTTATTTTGTTGACTAAGTCCATCCTTATTGATATTTCTAAGATATTTGTTAACCTAACCATAATCACTTTGCCATGGTCAATTCTCTACATGAGTTAGCTATGACACATACAAACCCATGGTTGCATTTCTAACTACACAACAATAATTCATTCATCACTTGCTTCATCTTCTTCTTCCTCATTGCAAAAGCTTTCTGGCTTTTGATCTTGTGATGAAAGATTGTGAGAAAAAGATAACTAAAGCGAGCAAAATTCCTACTTCATCATCCTCTTCTATACTAGCCATATAGATTAGTGTGTTAGCTTCACTAATTCCATATTAATGAAGTCATAGCTTGAGTCCGTGTTTCTTCGAAGTAGATCATCTCGGATTTCGAAGACTACAAGCAAGGATGCATTATACGACTTGTGGAGCCTCTCAAGAGTCCGGGAGTTCTTGGATCGCTGCGAAAAGACCACTACTCGGAGCTTATGAAGTGAAAGCGGACTACAAAGGTTGTAATCCCTAATCACTTAGAAGCAAAGTCGTTTGCTTTTAGTTTCCATTTGATTCTCTAGTTAAAGATCTTGTTTAGGATTGTTTAAGCATGGCAAAATTTTAACTTGGCATGGATGATGCCACCCGAAACCTTGCTGCAGTGCTTAGGAACCATACACTGGTATCAGAGCCTAGCGAGAGAATTAGACGGATCGTGTAGGATTACGAAACCGAAACAACTCCGAAACACCCATTTCAAAACCCTAGTTTCTGTTGAAATTTTTCAGGTGTCAAAATTTTTTTAAAACAGCTGCAGAATGTTGTATGTGATACAATATAAACACCGTATAAATTTCAACTCTTCCCCTCGGATTTAGGCCGGCCACATGAGCATCAAAACCGGCCTGCTCGGTTTTACATTGCAGTTTAGGGTTGAAATTTGTACTGTGTTCCAGTCTCTGAGGTTTGGTATTTCAGGTGTTGTTTGTTTTGCTAAATTTGCATGTGATATTATCTTTTTACAAAGGCAATTCGAAGTGTTTCGTATTCGTAATTCTAGTTCGTTTTCGGGTTATTTAGACGGTGTTAAAAAGTTCGATCGGATATCAAATACCCAATTTAACCCTTACCGGAAAATTTTCAAGAGTTGGATTTTTCCATAGTTAAAGAACATTCAAATATCGTGCAAGTAATGCGGTGGACCTTCTAGAAGAACGAAACCCTAACTCGATTCTGTGCACGTAAGAACCGCCGCTAAACCCTAGGGTTTGCGGTAGTTCCGCGGCACCACAGGTGAGGCATTGGTTGACCCTTCTACGGTTGGTTCATTGGTACTGTGGCATGTGCTGAGTATTTTTTAACTACGCTTAAGTGTTGAGCTTTTTGGGAAATTTTGGGTGCTTGTTGATTCGATCGGAATGTTTAACGTCGTCTACCTTTTTCTGGAATGTGATACAATATGTGGAATTCATATAGTTAGGCATGAAATCCGTAATATGTGATATTTCGGGTTTATGATGTCTAAAGTGATTGTGGATTCCAAATGTTGTAGTTTGACATTTTCTTTTCTACGACCGTAAGTGTAATATGTGGAGTATCACCGTTTTCGTTGTTATACGTCAACAACAATTGTGATGCGCATATTTACTTACGTTGATGACATGCGATGTTATGTGTTGCTGTGATATATTATATTGGATCGCCGTGTTTTGAATAGCCGGGGTTTTATGTGAGATGAAAGTTTTTATTTTCATTCATGTAAAATTCATTGTATATAATATTCTTTTATTGGGGCACTTCCGGATTGAGGATGATATCACCATTGTTGTATATTATTTACTTTTCCGCATTAGGATAGACCCAAGGAGGAGAGCACAAGCAACTAGGTTCTAGAGTCCAGTGGGAGACCAACTCGAGGAGTCGAGTCCGGGTCTCCTAACTCTAGAATTGGTAGGATTGCTTGCCGCTCTCGTAGGGGTCTAAGGATGTGGGTATGGCTATTCATCGCGACCGTGGAATCCGTATTTTATACAGGCTTAAAATAAAACACGGACCTCCTAGTATATCCAATATTTCATATGTTATCTTCTGCTGCTGATATTCTGTGATGTGATCATTTTATATGCGTGAGACGAATGCTTTATTATTGTATATATATGATATAGAATAAACGTTGCTTATGTTTTGTATCCGCGCTAGTCATGCCCCGGTATGCCGTTAGTTAAGTAACCTAACGGTGCATAACGGGACACTATGGCGAATGCGGATGGCATAAGTGTACGTTGTATTTTCGTTTCTTCTGTGATGCTTAGGAAGTATAATTGATGGGACTTTATTAATGAGATTAATGAAATAAAAGAAACCTAAAAGATGTAGAATCAAATTTTCAAAAATAGTAGCTCTAGTTTTTGCTTTGCATAGCGGTATTCCTTATAGTATATCCAACACCTTATTCGATAAGGAAAGATCCGAGATCCCTTCACCGGGAGTGACCTTTTTAGCGATACTAGCAGATGCTACAACTCACTCGGTTTTTTTTATTGCTTCTATAGTTCTTGCTTTGCATTGTGGTATTTATGAAATATCCTGCACCTTATTCGATAAGGAAAGAGCCGAGATCCCTTCACTAGGAGTGACCTCTTTAGCAAAACTAGTAAAAGCCTAAAAAACGCTCCTTTTCAATATCACTTGTTTCTACAACGATATCAAGTAGAAACAACGATATCAAGTTCATTACGCAAAAGGTTTTCATAAAAACCTAACGTAGCTCTCTGTCATTTCGGATATGTCCTACTTGGTATTCGTGCTGCGTTTGTTGACCTTGTCAAGACGTGGTGTACGGTAGCTAATTAGTGTTTATCTGTTAAAGCATGAGATGCGATTGGATTAGGATAGTCGTACGGCCTTGTTGGCCATGTCAAGGGTCGTGCGGGTGAGTTTAATTCAATCAAGAAATGTACGGGTTGAACTTGACTTGCGATTTATGGTTTGTTGACCTTGTCAAGGTCATAGATCGCTAGGGGCAAAAAGTATTATCGGGGATTTCAAGTGTTGAAATTTGCAATGAGATTGCATACCTTCTGTGAGATAGTTGGATCCCGATACCCACTGCGAGTAAGAGTTACTCCTGGGAGAGTTTTATACATGACAATTAGCCGATCAAGTAGGTGTCTACAAAGGTGTTAACGGGGTTACGCCCCTGGAAAAACGAGGTTTATTTTAATTAGGTCTGTGCGAAAGCACGGGGAACCTCCCTCAAAATACCAACACTGGCCTGACTGAAAGATTGGCGAACTTGTAAGGTTTAATTAATCCCGGCTAGTCTTACCTTTAGAGTTTGAAGGAAGATTTAATAAAAACAGTAGGAGCCATCCTGATTAGATAAGATAACTAATCTAATCTTGCAAGAGCATACGCTAAAGTGTTTTTCTTCTCTCTCCAGGTAGCGACCATGTCAGGCCTTAATCAAAATAATAATATGGATGTATTGACCGAACCCGCTTATTATACTGAACAGGGAAACGTTGGTTCCGTTCATTCTTATAATTGTTATAAGACTGAGCAGGAAATAGGGAAATATCCGGATTCCCACGCCGTCCAAACAAAGGACATGCATGGTGATGCATCTTCGTCAGGTGTGTTAGTTACCGAGATCTGTTTCTCAGTTCACTTTACGTCCTGAGTATTAGATACCGGATCGGGATCCCATCTATGTAATATGTTATATGGGCTACGGAAAGGTAGAGAACCATAAGAGTAGGGAATGGTGCAAATGTTGCAGCCAAAACTGTTGGCGAATATCACCTTGTGTTGCCAAATGGTAATACATTGGTTCTGAACGAATGCTATTACATTCCGACCCTGATATACAATCTTATATCAGTTTCTTTATTAAGTAAAGAAGGATATAATTTTATAGTAGAGGATAATGTTATGAACATCTTCCTGAATCAAAAGTTGATTGGATCAGGCTCGTTAAATAATGGAAAATACGTTCTAAATCAAACTAAAGTTCTTAATGTACAAAGCACACACAAGAAGAAGAGTTCAGAAATGAACGAATCCTTCTTGTGGCATTATAGACTAGCTCATATCAATGCGACACGACTAGCTAAGTTACATAAAGATGAATATTTGAATCCGTTCGAATTTTCATCTTATGACACTTTCCAGTCATGTCTCAAAGGCAAGATGACCAAAACTCCGTTTAGTAGATACGGAGAAAGAGTTACGGAACTCTTAGGACTGATACATAGTGATGTATGCGGTCCTATGTCTACACATGCCAGGAATGGTTCCTTGTACTTCATTACATTCACTGACGATCTCTCGAGATACGGACATGTGTTCCTGTTAAAACACAAGTCTGAAGCTTTCGAGAAATTCAAAGAATATAAGCACGGAGTCGAGAACCAAACGGGTAAAAGTATTAAGATTTTTCGATCTGATCGAGAAGGAGAATACTTGAGCAAATGAGTTCCTGGACTATCTAAAAGAGAATGAGATTCTCTCTCAGCTTACTCCTCCGTATACACCACAGCACAACGGTGTATCGGAGCGGAGGAATCGCACCCTATTAGATATGGTGCGCTCTATGATGAGCACTGCTGAGTTGCCTATTTTCTTTTGGGGTTATGCGCTTGAGACAGCAGCATACCTATTGAATCAAGTTCCATCTAAATCTGTACCTACCACACCATATGAGATATGGAGTGGGAAGAGACCATATCTTAAACGAGTTAAGATATGGGGTTGTCCGGCCTATGTCAAAAGGCAAAATCCGGACAAACTTGAGGCACGATCAGTTCTTTGCAAGTTTGTGTGATATCCAAACAATTCATATGGATATTTTTTCTACCAGAGTCAGGAACAAAAGGTGTTTGTTGCTCAACATGCCACCTTTTTAGAAAAGGAATTTCTTGCAAAGAAAATTAGTGGCAAAAAGGTAGAACTGGAAGAAGTTCTAGCTACACAGAATACAACTGAAGATTTAGTGGAACCAGAGGATTCGATAGTTCCGACGTACCTCAGCCACTCCGCCGATCTAGTAGGGTTCCTCACCCACCTGAGAGATACTACGGTTTTCTCATTGATGGTGGGACCGACAGCATCATGGAAGATGATGACCCGACTAGCTTCGAGCAGGCCATCACGAGTGGGGACTGTGAAATAGCTGAATGCAATGCGATCTGAGATGGAATCCATATACACCAACAAAGTATGGACTTTGGAAGTTGCTCCTGAAGGGGTAAAAGCCATTGGAAGCAAATGGATGTTTAAGAAGAAACTTGATGTAGATGGAAAAGTTGAAACTTTAAAAGCTAGACTTGTTGCAAAGGGTTTTCGTCAACGACCAGGTGTGGATTATGACGAAACCTTTTTTCCAGTAGCTATGCTTAAGTCCATCCGGATCCTACTTGCCATTGCTGCATACCATGACTACGAAATCTGGCAAATTGATGTTAAGACCGCCTTTCTAAATGGTGATTTAGAAGAGTGCGTGTACATGACTCAGCCAGAAGATTTCGTAGACAGTGAGAGCAGCGGAAAGATGTGCAAGCTGCTTAAATCCATCTACGGGTTAAAGCAGGCATCACGGAGTTGAAACATCTGTTTTGATGTAGTAGTCAAAGAGTTTGACATCATCAAGAACGTAGATGAACCTTGTATATACAAGAAGGTGGCAGAGAGTAAGGTAGTCTTCCTCGTATTGTACGTGGATGACATACTCTTGATAGGAAATGATGTTCCTATGCTGCACTCGGTCAAGCTCTTCTTATAACAAAGATTCTTAATGAAAGATCTCGGTGATGCCTCCTGCATCTTGGGGATTAAGATCTATAGAGATAGATCTAAACGGATACTGAGATTGTCCCAATCCAGGTACATTGACACCATACTAAAGAGATTTAGTATGGAAGAATCCAGGCGTGGGAATTTACCCACGATCTCTGGACTCACTCTCTCCAAAGAGATGTCTCCTAAGACTGATTTAGAAAGAGCTCGCCTGAAAGGAATACCCTATACTTCGGCAGTAGGCTCTATCATGTACGCGATGCTATGTACCAGACCCGATGTAGCATACTCACTAAGTATAGTGAGTAGGTATCAAGCAGATCCAGGAGAGAGTCACTGGACAGCTGTGAAGAACATTCTCAAGTACTTGAGAAGGACTAAAGAGATGTTCTTGGTGTATGATAACGGGGAACTCCAGGTGGAGTCCTTTACCTATTCGAGCTTCCAGAGTGACAAGGACAACTTTAAGTCGCACTCGGGATTTGTCTTTATCCTCAATGAAGGGACGGTTTGTTGGAAAAGTTCCAAACACGAAACCGTGGCAGACTCAACGATGGAGGCTGAAAACATCGCTGCCAACGAGGCTGTCTGGATGAAAAAGTTCATAACTGAACTTGGAGTGGTTCCGTCCATTGAGCATCCAATACCTTTGTATTGTGATAACAATAGAGCTGTAGCTTTGGCCAAGGAACCCGGGTCCCATCAGAGATCCAGGCATATTCTGAGGCGGTATTACCTGATCCGGGAGATAGTTGATCGCCGGAAGATCGAGGTCAGGAGAGTTAACACGAAGGACAACACTGTGGTTCCACTCACGAAAGCCATACCCCAGATACAATTTGAAAGACTCTTCGGGATGTTGGGTATGAGATACAACAGCTGGCCTTAGTGCAAGTGGGAGATTGTTAGTTATGTATATGCCCTAGAGGCCATTGTTGTACATATGATGTTATTATAGTGGATGCTTGGATATATATAGAGAGGACTTTCCTGCTCGATATGAAAGTATGCTATCTGGTTGCTCTTTGTCTTAACATGTTGACTTGTATTGTGTTACTGTCTTGCTCTCACATGTTGATAAAACCCTTAGGATGTGTACTTGACTACCAGGACTATAATGAAGATCATACTAGTGGGGCCAGGGTAGTCCAAAAGTATATCCTATAATTGTTCCTAATCGAGGGTGTATCAAGACAGGGTATCGATACTCCAGAGTAGACTAGCGTATATGCTTCTTGACCCATATGATGGGCGATGGATGATCCTGCGTTCATTGGTGTTTGAAATCAAAGATGGTATACGGATGCTCAGTGGAGACTGGGTACACTGGACGAACTAGCCAAGAACTCCTGATGGTATTATACCTATCGTCAGATAGCAGTTCTCTGGTGACACTGGTACAGGTTAGTCTGTAGACCCGAGATCGCCACAGAGTCTTGTGTGATTCCCACTGTGCTTTGATTTCCACCTTACCACGTTCATGAGAACGTGCAAAATGATGGCTTTTGGGTACAGTCCCGAATCACATGGAGGCAATGAGCGATAGGAGGGGTTTTGTCTCTTCCGGTATTGGAGGTTGATGTTGCGCTATGCTCGATTGGCTATAACTGGAAGTCCCTGACCAGGGCTGATATGGAGATCTACTGGTAAGAGTTATCAGTAGTTTCTTGACCCATATGATGGGCGATGGATGATCCCGCGTTCATTGGTGTTTGACATCAAAGATGGTATACAGATGCTCAGTGGAGACTGGGTACACTGAACGGACTCGCCAAGAACTCCTAGATGGTATTATACCTATCGTCAGATAGCAGTTCTGTGGTGACACTAGTACAGGTTAGTCTGTAGACGCGAGATCGTCACAGAGTCTTGTGTGATTCCCATATTGCTTTGATTTCCACCTTACCACGTTCATGAGAACGTGCAAAACGGTGGCTTTTGGTTACAGTCCCGAATCACATGAAGACAATGAGCGATAGGAGGGGTTTTGTCTCTTCCGGTATTGGGGGTTGATATTGCGCTATGCTCAATTGGCTATAACTGGAAGTCCCTGACCAGGGCTGATATGGAGATCTACTGGTAAGAGTTATCAGTAGTTTCTCGACCTGTTATGAGCCTCACATCGACACGACTTATCGGTTAATGGGGTCTGACGTTTACCACCCCTAAACTCGATATGCGACATATCAGACGAAGAGACCGGACTGTACGGTAGTGTTACTGATTGGATTCGCAGGAGTATGTACAGGCTTGCTTGTTGATCTTCTGGTCGCTCAATACCCGGATGGCCGTTACGTTTAGCTGACCGCTTGCGGCTTGTGGGTGTTTGATATGATCATCACCTATTGCCGGCGTATTGACGGGTCTTTAGAGTCCTACAGAGAGGTTTCCTGGCTCAGACGAAACGGAGTAGGAGCACATATGTGATATGTGCGGGACCGAGATTGATACGTGTATGTGATACCGTATTCTATTCTCACGATATATGATATCAGCCGGTTGTATGTGATATAGCCGGGTTATCGGATCAAGTGTTGATTCGATAAAATGATACATATTATATTAGTCGGTTATATGTAATATAGTCGGATTATTAAATTAAGTATTGATTTAATAATTTAATGTATAATTATATATGTGATATATTACATTATATTAACTAATATAAGCTCACTTAAGCAATTCTTTTTCTCACTTAGGATGCATTGAAATATATATGTGAAATATGTTAAATGTATTCTTTTCTTTTGTTACAACATTATATATATGTGATATGTATAATTGTAACATGCTAGGTTATACATGCAACTAGGGTTTATGAGAACTACACAATGTTTTGTAATTAGGGTTAGGTTTTTATTTGTTTTAGATAATTCAAAATTGTGTGGATTTTGCTAAGATATTTATTTTGTTGACCAAGTCCCCCGTTGTTGATATTTCTAAGATATTTATTAACCTAACCCTAATCACTTTGTCATGGTCAATTCTCTACATGAGTTAGCCATGACACATACAAACCCATGATTGCATTTCTAACCACACAACAATAATTCATTCATCTCTTGTTTCATCTTCTTCTTCCTCATTGCAAAAGCTTTCTAGCTTTTGATCTTGTGATAAAAGATTGTGAGAAAAAGAAAACTAATGAGAGCAAAATTCTTACTTCATCATTCTCTTCTATACTAGCCATATAGATTAGTGTGTTAGCTTCACTAATTCCATATTAGTGAAATCATAGCTTGAGTTCGTATTTCCTCGAAGTGGATCATCTCGGAATTTGAAGACTACAAGTAAGCATGCATCATACGACTTGTGGAGCCTCTCAAGAGTCCGGGAGTTCTTGGATCGCAGCGAAGGGACCACTACTCGGAGCTCACGAAGTGAAGGAGCGGACTACAGAGGTTGTAATCTCTAATCACTTAGAAGTAAAGTCGTTTGCTTTTAGTTTCTATTTGATTCTCTAGTTAAAAATCTTGTTTAGGGTTGTTTAAGCATGGCAAAATTTTAACTTGGCATGGATGATGCCACCCGAAACTTTGCTGCGGTGCTTAGGAACCCTACAATTTCTACGTAAGGGTATTGAGGTAAATGTACTTACCCAAACCCTAGTTTATTTGCTATAAATAAAGAAGGGAAAAGGCAATTAATCTCTATCCCATTATTATTTTAAAGATTGATTTTTCCGTTCTGATGTGCATTACTCTTGAAGCCTAAACAATTCAAATAAAACCACAAAAGTAAAAGCAAAAGAAAAGAAAAGTCTAAATTTCACAAAAATATATATACCTACAAGCATATCCTATACTTAATAACTAGCAAATAAATTCCTTAAACCTCCTATGATTTTCTAACTCAATACCTTCCGCTGTTTTCGGTGAATAGAGAGGAGGGTACTAGGTAAAACATTTCATCAAAAACAACATATCGTATTAAATTTAGAAGTATGGAAAGTTCAAGGTAATTGTTTGCAAATGACTAAGTTTAAGGTATTTATTTGTATGCAATCTTCTCTAAATGGTTCAGGAATGTATAAACTGCATTAATAATTTTCGGGCAAGGAGAACAACATTTTTCCAACAGCGCTATGATCCATGAAATTATGTAATTTTAAATGTTTCAGCTTTCAATTTAACGATGAGTTGCATAATTAATCTCCAAATACCAATGAAAAGACTGAGAACTTGTTCACTCATTATGAGACTTAAAAGCAAGCAAATATTATTCGGCGTTTTATAGAAGAAATAATAGAACCTGGGTGGGAGTTTTGCTGTAGTTGTTACCGATCTCTTTGATCCTTGTTAGCAGAGGTTGTAGCTGCAAAGTACAGTGGATGCCCATTCAGCCAAAAAATGCAGTTAGGACTTGAAAAAATGGAAATTTACATTAAACACCACTAAGCTTTCCCATTTTCTACAAAACAACCAATAAACTCTAAATATTCCATAGAACAGCAGTTAGAAACTGCATTAAGCATTCTGTGAGCTACGAAAATTGGTGGTTGTAATTTTCAGAACTCTGTTAGAAGTATGCGAATATTCAATGGTTCTGTAACTTACAGAAAATACCGAAAATCATGATAAAGGCCACTTGCCTTAGTGAGGAACTCGGGAGTGTAGATTCGGCCTCGAGGGCCCGTAGGAGGATTTTCTGGGGTGTACTTTCCAGTAAGAGCACCTGAAGAGGGTTCGTTCACAATAGAACACATCATAGTAACAAAGTTAAAGGAGCAAGCATAAAGTAGTTGTTGGATATAAGTGCCATGAAGACAATTATTGTAATTGTACATGGACCTATAAGGATAGAACAACCTTGCTCGAAATGATAATATGCTATCTAATTTGTTTTTATCATTCATGTGTATATATTTTACTTGCTATTACGTATCGCTAATACATGATAAAGCCCAAAAGAACTTTACTTGAGTACCAGGATTATGATGGGGGTCATAATAGTGGGGTCTGGCTAGTCCATAAGCACATATTTAAATGTTCCTAATCGTGAGAGTATTGAGACTAGGCATCGATACTCCAGAGTACACTAGTGTATACGTTTCCTGACCCGGTTAGAGAGCGATAGTTGGTCACACGGCTATTGATGTTTGACATCAAGGATTGTATACATGTGCTCATTGGAGAATGAGTTTCACTGAACGGACTCACCGAGAACACCTAGATGATATTATACCTAATGTCAGATAACAGTTCTCTGGTGACATGAGTACGGGATGCTCTTTCGACCTGAGATCGCCATAGTGTCTTGTGTGTATTCCCACTATAGTTTGATTACTACCATACTACGGTTTTAAAGAGCCGTGTAGATAAGTTTTAGTTGGGTACAGTCCCGAAGTATATGGAAGCAGTGAACGGTCGAAGGGATTCATCTCTCCCGGTATTGAGAGTTAGATGTCGCACTGTGCTTGATTGGCTATACTGACCAGGGCGGTTGAGATAAACGGATAAGTGTTATCAGTTGTATTTCATGTGGTTATTAGTTTGACATCAGCACGATTTATTGAGTTATTGGGGGTTTGACAGTTTCCACCCCCAGACCCGGTAAGCGACACTCTCTGACGAAAAGACCGAACAGTACGATGAATGTCACTGATAAGCTATGTAGGATATGGATGTGCTTGCTTGTCGACCTTTCTTTCGACATATATCTGGATAGCCATTTCGTACAACTAGTACCGCTGACGTGCTTGTGAGTTATGCATTCGATTCAGGAACTCGCTGCCAACGTATTATTGAGTATTTAGGGTTTTCCGGCTCAGACGAAACGATATAGAGTGAGTATGTTGATACGTGCAGGAATTTAATTAAACACGTGTATTTGATACACGTATATTAATCGGACGTTTGATAATACTAGCCGACTTATGATATAACCGGATTATTAAATCAAGTGTTGATTTAATAATGCGTGTTGATTTATGATAAAACCGGATTTAATAATACGTTTGATAATACTAGTCGACTTATGATATAACCGGATTATTAAATCAAGTGTTGATTTAATAATGCGTGTTGATTTAATAATATATATGTATTATAATATTATGCCCATTTTTTATTTCTCTCTCGTTTGTTATTCATATATGATACGAATACGTGTATATGTATATGTATACGATACATATACTTGTATGTAATGTTTATTTGATACACAATTACATCTAGAAGGGGGCACCTCATTTCCTTTTTTCAATAAAGAAAAAGAAAAAGGAAATGAGTTATGTAGAGAGGTATGGGCATGGAGGAATGGTGCATTATTTTTTATTCTAAATTATTTTTCTATTCTAGCAAGGTTGCTAGATTTTTCTCTCATTCCTTCATCTCCATTCTCTCTCCACCATTCTCTAGTAAAGAGAGCAAAAGAAAAAAAGAAAAAGCCATTCTACATCTTGTATTCTCATTTCTAGCAAAATTGAGAGCAAGTTGCTTCTCTTGGAATTTTCTTTGGCGGGGTGGAGCTTGGGCCGAGTTTCCTTCAAGTAGATCTTTGGCGAGGAAGATCGCAAGCTTGTTCTTGAGCTTTATGGGCTTAGCGAAAGTCCACTACAACATCTAGTCACGCTTAAAAGGTTGTAGTATCGAAAAAACTCAATCTTGATTCATTTTGCATTCTCGTTTTTGCTATTTCTTTGTATGGATGATTTTTTAAGTTTATGTTGATTGTGCTAACCTCTAAAATCATTGTTATTCATTCTGCATTTGTCCGCTAGTGTAAAGACCCTAGCATAATTAACCAACATATCCGATTGAATCTGAAATATAATCTTAATAAAGATCAATAAATTATAAGTCGCAAGTCAAATTCAACCCGTCATTTCGTGATTGATTTAAATCCAACCGCAGAACCTTTAATAAGATCAATAAGGTCGTACGACTGTCCTAACCAATCGCATCACATAAGACAAAAAATAATCAGTTAACTACAGTACACTACGCCTTAATAAAGTCAACAAACGTAGCACGAATACTAAGTACTTTAATAATCTGAAATAACAGAGGGCTACAGCTGGTTTTGAAGAAAACCTTAAATGTAATGAACTTGATATCGTTGAAGGAACCGAGTGGATTTGAAAACATAGTTGTTTTGAAAAATAGTTTCTGTATCAGTTTGGATTTATTTTCTTTTACATTAATCATATTAATGTAATCCCATTATTTAGATAATAACAGTTATAATCTAGCATCCTATCACACCACAAAAAATGATAGGAAAAAGAAAATGGAGTGTTTTATATGCCATCCGCATTCGCCATTGGGTATCGAGTCTTCACCGTAAGATTACTTAACTTAAAGCAGGGTGGACGCAGGTCTAGCGCGGAGATAAAACGTATAGAAATACTTATTTATATATATCATACATATATGTACATCATCACATGCATGTAACCATATTACAAGCATGTGATAATCAACAAGAAAAATGGAATAGCGGATATACCAAGAATCTCACGTTTCGTCTGAGCCACAAACAAAACGCGACATTCCACGGTCGTGGGAATAGCACGTATATAGCCAACAAAAGACCCCTACCAGTGTGACGAGCCACCCGCCAATTCTAAAAACGAGGCAGTCTGACCTTAATACCATAAGAGGGCCACCCGATACTTTCTAGAATTCGGCAACTCGAGCACCCCTCCGCAGGTCAAACTTATACTCTTAGAAGCGCGGAGAGCAATCCGTCAATTCTAGAATGAGGCGGCCCAGTCTGAACTCCTTGAGATGGCCACCTACCGTATTCTAGAACTCGGCGGCTTGAGTGCTTCTTCGCAAAGTAACCTGTATCAATACATACAACGGCAACGACGGTTTTGAGCCTGGGCTGTGGAATAGGCATTACTAAGAATACTCGGTCACCCTCTTGAAGCATGATAATGCTTCATTCTCTGGTGTGTTTGTATTTGAAAACTGTTTCTCGATGAACTCTGACTCGTGTGTATATAGATATCAGATTAGAATCCCACATCTGTAAGGTGTTACAAATACTGAGGAGTAGAGTATTAAGAAAGGATAATTTGATCCTCAAAGTCGGAATTCGGAGCAAATGCTGCTATTGGGGACTGTCACCTTGTTTTGCCTAACGGCAAACTTTTGGTTTTGAATTACAATTGTTATACCCCAACTTTTAAAAAATGATATATCTGACTCTATATTTGGTAAAGAAGGATATAAATTTTGAAAATTATGTTATGGACATTTACCTTCATCAAGTGTTGATTGGGTAAGGTGCATATAATAACGGTATACATATTCTTAACCAAAATACAGTTTTCAACTTATAACATACATAATAAGAGTTATTGAACTCTTAAGACTTGTACATAGTGATGTATGTGGTCTGATGTCCATACGGAAAATAAGTTGGTACGCATACTTCATTCTGTTTACTTATGAGTTCTCTGGTTTAGACACGCATTCTTATTGAAATGTAAAGTCTAAGCATTATGAGAAGTTCATAGAGTATAAAAATAAAGTAAAGAACTAGAAGTCTGAAGTATCATGATTCTTCGATGTGATCGAGAATGTGGATACTTAAGCTCGGTATTCTTTAGTTGACTAATTGAGAATTTGATTCTCTCGGATTACTCCTCCGTTATACCATAGCACCATGAAGTATCGGAAAGGATGATGCACCCTAAGGAATATGATGCGCCCTATGATGAGTATTGCTGAGTTGCATATTTCATTTTTGGGATATGCACTGAAAACGGCTGCATACCAATTGAATATGGTACCGTCTAAATTTGTGCTTTAGATTCTATGGATAAGACCATATTTTAAGTTTGTTAAGATATGGTGTTGTTCGGTTTATGTTGAAAAGCAGAATCCAGATAAACTAGAAGCACATTTCAGTAATGAGCAGTTTTTAGGTTATCCTAAGCATATGCAAGGGTATACCTTTTACCATTTTCAATGTCAAAAGTTGTTTTGTTCTTGACACGCCACCTTTTCTAGAAAAGAATTTCTTGCAAAAGGAATTTCTTGGTAGAACTGGAAGAGATTTCAGAACCACAAACAATTACTGAAAATTTAGTAGAACTTGATTCAATTGTACCTGACAAACTTAAGCCACTCCGCAAATATAGTAGATGACCTCAATCGCCCGGGAGACACTACGGTTTCCTCATAGACGGTGACAGGGAAGTTTGCACCATGATTGATGATGACCCTACTAGTTATCAGCAAGTCGTAAGAAGTGACTTCCAACTGATGGCTGGATGCCAAGATATCCAAGTTGGACTCAACGCACTCCAACAAAGTATAGACTTTATTAGAAGCTCCTGAAGAGGTAAAACCCATTAAGAGCAAGTAAATCTTCCAAAAGAAGATCAGTGCATATGGAAAGGTACTAACCTAATAAAGCTAGACCTATACCAAAATATTTTCATCGAATACCCGGTATGGATTGTGATGAAACCTCTTCTCTAGGGTCTATACTGAAGTCCATTCGGATATAACTTGCCACTGCTGCATCTTATAACTATGAGATCTGAAAGGTAGATGTGTATAACGTCTTTCTAAATAGAGATTTAGAACTGTACGTGTATAAAACTCTGCCAATGGGCCTTGCAGTCAGTGGGAGCAAGGAAAGGTGTGCAAGTAGTATAAGTCCATTCATGAACTAAAGCAAGCATCGTGGAGGTGGATTATCTGTTTTGATAAGAAAGTCAGAGTGTTTGATTTCATCAAAATTATAGATGATCCCAATTTATAAAAACGATGTAGGGAGTACTGTTATGTGGATGACATCCTCCTAATAGAAAATGATGTTATACTACAATTCGGTCAAACTATGGTTGTCACAGAAGTTTCTCCATATAAGATTTGGGTAATATATCATTAATTCTAGTGATTAGATCTATAAAGATAGATCTAGTAGGATTTAGGATTGTCCTAATCCGGATACTATGACACCATTCTAAAAGAGATTTAGAATGGACAACTCCTATCACGGTAGTGTACCTACATAAAAAGAAGACACTCTCTAAAGAGATGTCTTCTAGACTGATGAGGTGAGAGACTCAAATAAATGACATTCCATATGTTTCGTAATTGGGATCAATCATGTGATGTCATATACAAGACCAGATATAGCTTATGCACTTGCTGTAGTAAGCAGATATCAGTCCAATTCTGGAAAAACAATGGATAGCAGTGAAGAACATATAAGCATGTTCTTGGTGTATGGAAATGGCAGTCTCCAGTTGAAGACGGTTTCCGATTCCAACTTCCAATGCGATATCGTTGATAGAGTGTCTGTCACGAGTTATAAGTTTACCCTTTTATGAGAAGCAATATATTGGAAGTGTTCCAAACGGGATATTGAGATAGATATGGCGCTGGGTGCTTGGTATGAATCAACATAGTATACAGCCCAAGAAATTGTTTGGATGAACATGTTTATTTCTGAACTTGGTCTCATCAGCTATCCAAACAAATTCTAAGGAAGATATCGCTTGATTCGGGAGAAAGTTAATCTTCGCGAGATTGAAATAAAGAGAGAAGAAATTAAAAATATTGTAGCAGATCTACTCACTGAGACTGTTTCTCAAATACAGTTTATGAAACTGTTGTTAGAGAAGTTGAGTATGTTATACTGCAATAAATGGCCTTAAGTGCAAGTGGGAGATTATTGGATATAGGTGTCACAAAAACAATTATTGTAATTGTATGTGAACCTATATGGATAAAACAATCTTGCTCGAGATGATAGTATACTATCTGGTTTGTATTTATCATTCATGTGTATATATTTTACTTGCTACGTACCGCTAATATATGACAATAAAACCCATAAGATATTTGCTTAACTACCTGGATTATAATGAGGATCATAATAGTAGGGCATGGCTAGTCCATAAGCGCATCTTTAATTGTTCCTAGTCCTAGCAGTATCGAGACTGAGCATCAATACTCCATGGTAGACTAATGTATACGTTTTCTGACCCGGTTGGAAGGCGATACTAGTCCTATAACTATTGGTGTTTGATATCAAGAATTGTATATATGTGCTTATTAAAGAATGAGTTTCACTGAACGGACTCACCGAGAACTCCTAGATGGTATTATACATAATACCAGATAGCAGTTCTCTGGTGACATGAATACAGGGTAGTTTTTCGACCTGAGATCGCCATAGTGTCTTGTGTGTGTTCCCACTGTAGTTTGATTACTACCCTACCACGGTTTTAAAAAGCCATGCAAACAAGTTTTAGTTGAATACAGTCCCGAAGCATATGGAGGCAGTGAGCGGTCGAAGAGTTCGTCTCTTCCGATATTAGGAGTTGATGTCACACTTTGCTTGATTGGCTATAACCATAAGTCTCTAGCCAGGGCAAGTGAGATAAACTGATAAGTATTATCAGTTGTATTTCAAATGGTTATTAATTTGACATCAGCACGACTTATCGGGTTATTGAGGGTCTGACAGTTTCCACCCCAGACTCGATATGCGACACCCTCTGACTAAAAGACCGGACTATACGGTGAATGTCACTGATGGGCTCTGTAGGATACGGATGAGCTTGCTTGTTAGCCTTTCTTTCGACATATATCAGGATAGCTATTATGTACAGCTAGTACCGCTGACGTGTTTGTGAGTTATGAATTCGATCCAAGAACTCACCGCCGGCGTATTGTTGAGTCTTTAGAGTTTCACACTGAGAGTTTTCCGGCTCAGGCGAAACGATGTAGAGTGTGTATGTTGATACGTGTGGGAATTCGATTAAACACGTATATTTAATACACGTACATTAATCAGACGTTTGATAATACTAGCCGGCTTATAATAAAGCCGGATTATTAAATCAAGTGTTGATTTAATAATATAAATTCTAGCATTATGTTCATTTTCTATTTCTCATTTGCTATTCGTATATGATACGAATACGTGTGTATATATAAGATACATATACTTGTATGTAATGTGTATTTGATACACAATTACTTCTAAAAAGGGCACCTCATTTCCTTTTTTCAATAAAGAAAAAGAAAAAGGAAATGAGTTATGTAGAGAGATATGAGCATGGAGGAATGGCGCATTATTTTTTATTCTAAATTGATTTACTATTCTAGCAAGGTTGCTAGATTTTCTCTCATTCCTTCATCTCCATATTCTCTCATCCATTCTTTAGTAAGAGAGCAAAAAAAAGAGTGAACCCATTCCACATCTTCTTGTATTCTCATTTCTAGCAAAAGTGAAAGCAAGTTGCTTCACTTGGAGTTTTCTTTGGTGAAGTGGAGCTTGGGTTGAGTTTCCTTCAAGTGAATCATCTTCGGTGAGGAATCGAGTTGCAAGCTTGTTCCGGAGCTCTCGGGCCTAGCCAAAGTCCACTACAACCTTGTTGTCGCGCTTCAAAGGTTGTAGTTTTGAAAAAACTCAATCTTGATTCATTTTGCTTTCTAGTTTTTGCTATTTCTTTGTATGTATGACTTTTTGGGTTTATGTTGATTGTGCTAGCCTCTAAAATCATTGTTATTCATTCTGCATTGATCCGTTAGTGTAGCAACCCTAGCACAATTAACTAATAGAAGTAACACACTGTGTATGAGCAAGAGCGCACGCAAAGGTATGGAGATAATTGCAGCATATTCATTTTGGTTGATCATAAATGACTTATACTTGATATGTGATGGAGTGTGGAGCTTCAAAAAAAATCAAATGGAAACTAGAATTTAGGTAAATTCACAAAAATATTGAATAGCAGCTTGAGCATTCATGACAACAATGTAGAGAAAAGTTTCCAGCCAATCTTTACAGCTAATCTTCTCTATAGAAGTTGAGAAAGGTAAGATGATCTCTGGTGTAGATAGAGCTTCCAGTTCAAATCATTGAAGAAAAAAGGACAAGAAGAATTGGCATGCTGATGAGACCAATTACTTCGAGCGCTACTCTTGTGTATATTAATACATTAACATATGTAACATTCGATATGACTTTCCTATGCAAAATTTAATTTGCAAGCAAAAACACATTCTATATCCAATTCGACATTAAAAAAACATTACTTTATATGTAAGTAAATGAGTTGAGAAACCATATAACAATAGTAAGTTATCATTTTAATATTAGCATTAATTAACCTGGTGATTTTAGGTTCGGATATTGGTAGAAGGTACACACCCATATTCTTTGTCCAACATTTTTTTATTTTGAATTACCACTTAAATGTTGAATAAATTAAGCAAGAAAGTAAATCTTCTAAGAGTTGATTTGAGGCTAGCCTTTTGGTTTGAGGCTGATGTCTACGCTTGAATCTCTCTCTCTCTCTCTCACTCTCTCTCTTATTGTGGTTAATTTCATCTTTTTCCCACACGACAACACATCATGGCCATTATTGGGCTCGTGTGGCGTGCCACATCACTTCTTCTTTGGTTATTTTTGTAAGACCATAAGGCTGTAATTGGGGTTATTAAGTGATTTATTAATTACCCTTATATGGAAAACGAGAACTTTTGCGCTAGCTTCTTCCTCGGCTACTAATAAATATTAATTACATGAAAAGTACAAATCACACCTTGAGCGATTGGAGAATATGCAATCAGAGTGATCCCCAGTTCATCGCAAGTAGCTTTCACGCCATTCATCTCCGGATTCCTATATATTAAACTGTAATTTACTTGGTTGGAGGCCAACGGGATCCCTCTCTTCTTGAGACGATCATAAGCATCTCTAAGCCGCTTCTCTGGTGCATATAATAAATAAAATACGCTAAATGCTATAATAAGAAAGATACGAACATTACGCCTATGTTAGATAATTACCGCTGTAATTTGAGACTCCAACAGCCTTCACAAGCCCCTTTTCAACAGCATCTCCAAGGCCATCAATATATCCTACAATGTTTTTTCCCAGAAAATATATGTTTTTAGAATTGCAACCGTTAGACCTTCTACAAGTAAACTTAATGGAGATACTCTGCAGGATACTACCTTCATTTCCCCATATCCCAGGCCTGAAATTACCAAAATTCTTTGAATTACGTCGCGCATTAACTGTAGGTCAAATTCTCGAGAACGCGAGAGTTTACAAAAAAACGGTTAAAGGAGCTAACCAGTGAAGTTGATAGAGGTCAACTGAGGAGAGACCAAGGCGTGATAAAGAATCTTTGAGAGCAGAGAGAACACTCCCTCGACCGAACCTCCATGGCAAAGCTGCAAATTTGGTTGCAACAGCTACCTCAATTGAATCATTTTTCTGCCTTTCTTTAATGAATCTGCAAGGAGGAAAAAACTGCAATTAGATCAATTATTAGAATTCAAGAACTTGCTTGTTATAGAGTACTTCGAGAAAACGACAAGAAAAACAAACTCAAGTAGGGGGAAAAATCCATAGGAATTAATAATTATGAGTTATCTCAACCATCAACATTACCACAGCCTTTCCTATTACATTGGGTTTTGTTAGATAGAAATTCCATATAGGGGTATGTGAGAAACAAACTATAACAACAAACATGGTTCCTCCTAGATTAAGAAACACTATAAGAAGATAAAGTAAAGAGACAAAGGAAAATCGTATTAACATGAGTTACCTATTTATAACAATACCTTCCAAGTAAACTCTCAGAGTTGATTGCTCCCGTAAACTGCAAAAAGGAAACCAATCGGATGGGCTTGCTATTCGAAAACTCTTTTTATATCATAAAATTAAAATAGAAGAATTGAGAATAACAACACATACCCCTGCTCCATACACTTCAGCTGTATCAAAGAACGTTATGCCACCATCAATACTTGCATCAAAAGCCGCCTTTGCTGCCTTGAGCTTCCTATCTGTCACATGATTTTAATAAGGTATGGTAATAGTCAAGTATATCAGTTGCAATTTGGAACCCAAAAAACTGTCACAAATAAAAGTTTAATCATGAATGTTCAGGAATCAGGAGAGTACAGATATATTGTCATCATCCCTAAAAAAGAAAAAACACATATTTGCAATGATGTTTATTATTAAGGTAAATCTTTTCTTAGATAAATGCGATTCAAATTTCATGGAGAATACAATGATTAGAGGGAAAGTGGAAAGATCGCTATTCACATGGTTGGGTCAAGAAACAATAGAATTTATTCAAAGAAAAGAGAGAGAGAATTTTGAGGTTATACCTTGTATATCCAACGATTTATTGGTTTGTATCCATCGAGTAGGTTTTGGCGAATTTGAATCCACTGTGGATACATGGGTTTTCTTAACTAATTATTGGCCATGTTTAGTGATTTACTACATATAGTGCTATGTATAGTGCTTAACTAATTATTGGCCATGCTTAGTAATTCAACCACGTATAAGGTTGCAAGTGTTTCCTATAAACATGTGCATCTTGGATTGCCTGTGTTTGGCAGGTTGTGTGTAAAGGGAGTAGGTATTTCTAACTTGGATTTGAAAGAGATCAATTTTGATAAAATGTCGCTCTCTCTTGATCTTTTATGTGATGGTGTGTGCATATTATCTCCAATAAAAATTCAAATGGAAAGGTACTATCAACCATAAGCTTGTAGGTTACTACAACGAGCGTCATAGTTAGTGTTAATGCATTTAACACTATTTTGCATCATTTTGCAGCACAGTCACTAATCAGAAAAAAAAAACAGCCTTGCAATATAATATCAGATAAAATAACAAAAAAAGCAAGTAATGTATTAAATTATCAAGGGAACACAATAGGTACTTGCAAAGACGATTTCTAGACACTGCATGAAATATATTGCATTGTTTTATAATGAACATTGGCATTGCCACTCTTTTTTTCCCCCTTGACGGAAGGAATATCCCTTTGTAAGAAAAGAAAAAATAACAAACCAATCAGACGCCAATGAACATAAAACCTAATTTTGACCCATACCAAAAAGGAAAAAAAAATCATTACATATTCTCAATTTGACCCAGACCATAATTCAATTAAAAAAAACCTAATTTTGTCCCACGTCAAACTAATTAAGCTTATGTCATCAAGTATCCACAAGCAACAATCAAATTCTACTAATTAAAAAGCCAAACAAAATTGCAAACCACATTACTCACCATCCCATTGAGAATCATTCCAATAGCTGGTGTCACCCCAAGCCCAAGCTCCAATCCCAAGCTTAGTAACCCTAACATCAGAGCCACCCAATTTCACCTTCTCCTCTTCTGCCCTCAAAGTTTTGACATTTTCAGAAACCACCGCTCTGACCCTAAGGCCCCTGCTGTGATTAAAGAGACCAAAACTTGTACCGCTCACTTGGAGAGCCATGGAGAAGAAGATGATGATGGGGTTTCTATGAATTTCTGTAAACTAAGATCAAATGGGTTGAAATTTGAGCAAATTTGATGGGTTTTTCTGGTGAAAAAACAAAAGGGTTATTTGAAGATGAGGAGTTCATTCTGTAGGAGCGTGAAGCAGGGGCAGATTAAGCGTGGAAAAACGAGAGGCACGAGTTTGGCGAAGGATGTCCTTCAAGAAAAAAACCACAAAATAATACTTTTGACCATCGACCCCTTAGATTTCATGCAGCCTACTTGGTAATTGGCCACAGGATGGAGAAATATAAAAGAAAAAGAAAAAAAAACGGATTTGGAGGTGCTATTGGAGAAGATTTCCTCACATGACATCTTAAGATCAACTTTTCACCAATTTTTCCGACAATCGACATCCGTGATTTTCAATTTTATCGTCTAAGATATGGATACACCGAATTTCATATAAATGTATTCCAATAATAAAAAAAATTTAGTATTTTTACATGACAAAATCAACTGTGAAAAGATCTTAGAATGACATAAAATTTGATATATTCACATCTTAGACGGTGAAGATGCCATTTGAGTAAATTTCCTTCCGTAGCACTTGAGATTCCATTTTTTTTAAAACACTTTTCGAATAGCCTGATGGGACTAGTGGTTCTCTTTTCTGATCAGGCATATATAACTGGCATATGATTGAAGTTTTCCATTGGAACGGGGTGTCAGAAGACCCCTTGGAGCTTTGAAAACTATAGAACTTGCACTTCTTTTAGGCAAAGGCGAGGGCAAAAGGCCCAGATTTTATAAATTAAAAAATTGTTACAAAAGATATTAACCACAAACAACAAAATCAAGGCTATTATAAGTAAATAGCTTAAGATCTAATCATATCCTTTAAAAAGGAAGGTGATGCACTCCAATTGAGAGCAATTGGTCCACTATCAAGGTTTGTAACATTAAAGAACTTAGCCACCCTAATAAAACTATCGGAGATAACATCTCAAAGAATAATCACTTTAGACTTATAATAAGCTCTAAAAAAATTCTTTGTGCGTTCTTTCCAAATATGCCAAACAATATTTGTAATCACGATACCAAGGAGTGCTTGCTAGAAATCTTCGATTCAATGAAATCTATCATGTCACATATATTGGGAGGGTGGATTAAAACGCCACAACGTGTTAATGATGCACGAATTACCCAATTAGAGAAATGACACTAAAAAAGAGATGTTTATGGTTTTCAGGCTGTGATTTGCAAAGAATGCATTGTCCTTCTTTTCCAATAGCTCTTACTTGAAGTAGATCTGAGAATTTTTAATTTTTTAAGAATGGCTTGTCATAAACAAAAAGAGTTTATAGGAATCGATTTGTGGAACCAAACAAACTTAGCCTAAGGATGTATCAAGCTAGATTGTGGTATAAGCAATGTTTTCGCCGATCTTGATGTGAATTTGCCGGAATGAAAAGGCTTCCTAAATAAGATGTCGCCTGCGATAGATCTATCAATATTAATCGATCGAATTAATTTGCATGCCTCTAAAATTTGTGGTGAAGTAATTTGAGACATTTTCCATCATGAGTGAAAACCGAAAGCTTTGCGTTAAAGGGTAAATCAATCTCAAGTGCCATTGCTCTCCAAATATATCCAAAAGAGATTTTCTTTGATACAAGGGTCAAGAAATAAATAAGTGGAATACCCAATACGATGATCAACTCTTTCTTTAAATAAATCTCTTGTATGAATATTTGGATAATATTTCTCATAATAGAAGACCTTCATGAAAAATATTCCAAAAATTTCAAAAGCCATTTCTGTTTTAAGGTGCCACAAATACTTGGCCGATTGAGAATGCTGCTTGATCCCATACTTGTCCACTTGATTGAGACTTAATCCCATACTTGTCCACTTTCAACAGTAGACTCTTCCTAATTGACAGGTGGGATAATTCAAGCAATTTACGCATGGTAGCATCTCAATTATCTTTTCGGCCGGAAACTCTTCATTTACATCCGAACAAGGAATGCTGCTTTCTCCTTGTAACATTGTGCATGAAGCCTTAATATCTTCATGGGTTGAGACAGCATCAATTTCGGAGGGTTCGTCGAATGCTTGACAAACTTCATCGATTCCTTCTGTTATCGGAAGCGCGTCGGTTTCTTGAGGCCCATTCTCACCCTCTATCGCTTTGGAAGACGTGTGTGATGTCATATGATAGGTTGCGCGTGCTCGCGGCGAAACAATTGCAGCCAAGATGGAAGCAATAACAAAAATTTACAAGCAAGAACTAGCAAACTTAACCCAAGGTTATAACCCAAACACTAAAACAGGCAATCAAAGAAACTCAAGAGAGGGTTAGAAAGGGATACAACCAAAGAAGCTCAATCCTTTCTCTCATTTCTTTTCTAAAAGATAAATCAAGTTCTTTGAAAAAATGAGAGACTCTTGCTTCTCATAACCCTTCTCTTTCTCTCTCTTTAGTTGTGTCAAGCAAAGAGAGGGAGAGGGTCTCACCCTTCACATGCACCATTTTGTCATATAATGACAAGCATTATGTATCAAAATACATAAATCATTTCATTTATCAAATGCATGATATATATATATATATATATATATATATAGACACAGAGAGAGAGAGAGATGGATATAAAGATATATCATATGTATAATTAGAGAGAGATAAATGTATCATATACATAAGAGAGCAAGAGATTGTATATCATATATACTATACAAGAAACCATATCGTATATACGGTTATTAAGTCAACACTTGACTTAATATTCTGGCTTAAAAATAAACCGGCTAATACATCATCCGTCCAATTAAATCACGTGTATCATATACACATGTTTAATCGAACATCCGCACGTATCCCCATACGCACGCCACATCAACATTTCGTCCGAGCAGGCACTTTCGTTGCAGAACTCTAAAGACCTGTTAATATGCTGGCAGTAAATTAAACATGATCATATCCGATTGATTCTGAAATACTTTCAGATTAAATCCTCTCATGGGTTAACCCACAAGCTTGTCAGCGGTACCAGCTGCACGTAACAGCTACCCAGGTATGATAAAGATAAAGGGAGATCGACTAGAAAACTCATTCGGACCCGAAAAAGTCTACCAGTGACGAATACCATACAGTCCGGTCTCCTCGTCAAAGCATACTGGGTCTGGAGCTATAAACTGTCAGAAACCCAATAACCCAATAACGCGTGCGACATTGGACTCATAACCATCCGAAATACAACTGATAACAGTTATAAGTTTATCTCAACAGCCTTGACTAAGGACTTTTGGTTATAGTTATATCCTGCACATCGTGATATTAACTCCCTATATCGGGAGAGACGAATCCCTTCGACCGCATACTGCATCAATGTACTTCGGGACTATATCCAACTAAAACCTGTTGCATGACTCAGTAAAGCCATGGTAGGGTAGTAATCAAAGTATAGCGGGAAAACACACACAAGACACTATGGCGATCTCAGATCAAGAGACTACCATGTACTATCTGTAAGTTTGTTTTAGCTCACTAGTTTTCATAAGACACAAGGCGGAAGCTAATTTTAAAAAATTCAATAGAGCTAAATCAACACAAACTATGGAATATAGCCTAAAGATCAAAACTTGCACTAAAAAAGGAAGCTTTAACCACTCGGATTAGACTACAACTTTTGTAGCGTGTCCTTCACTTTGTGAGCTCTTAGAGATCGTGGGAACATGCTAGGTTATCGATCCTCGATGCCGAAGATGATCCATCTTGAGACTTCTCCACCATAAGTTTCTTCTTCACAAACTAGAAATGTAGTGAAGAAACTATCTAAACTAATTTGCTAAAAGAGTGTAGATAGATGATATAAGAATTTTGCTCACTAATTTTTCCTTTGTTTTTCTTTTTACTCTCACTTGAATAGTGTAGCAAGAGAGAGAAGGAGGAGATAAGAATGATTAAGGTTAAAAGATGAGAACTAAAGATAAGCTTTAAGAATAAAACAAGAATGAGTCGTGGTTTCTACGACATCCTAAAAGAAATAAATGATTCTTTTTATTCTAAAAAAAATCTTAGTTATTATCCATAAACCTATGTGATTCTTATACATCCTACTTATATGTATATTGTCACGCCCCACTTTCCAGAAGACGGTGGCGGCATGTGACGATGCCTGCAACGTATTTACTATGAGAATGTCATTTCCCTTAATAAATACATTAAATGTATATAAGCAATATAACAATGTTCAAGAATAACAAGAGTAATAAAAATAAACAACAGCTTTATTTACATTCAAATTTCAAATACAACTGTTTGAAATAAAAGATACAATGACTGAAAGGTACCTACACAATGACATATAGAAAGTGAGTGCAGAAAAGGAACTAGTACTCAGGCTGGGTGGTGAGCTGGTCCAAGTCCTCCTGGTTCGGTTCTATCTCCTCAGAGCCTGGTTCTCCTGACGAATATTCCAAGAAAAAGAAACAGAAAGGAATGTCGTCAGCGAACTAGCGCTCGGTAAGACCCTAAAAGAAATAAGTAATGACATATGAAAATATACAAAATGAATAGAAATAAAGTAGAAATGAACAGGTAAAGGTTTATATAGAAATATCTTAACCATATCATTCATGTGTATAAGGATAGCTATTCTAACGTGGTTGTTTGTAGTCTAATAAGAAAGGTGAGCATGTATACGAGAGTAGTCCAGCTTTTCCGGATGACCAAAGGTATAAGAAAGTACAAGGCTCTGTCATAACCCATGGAACAACGGCACGAGATATTCACGTGGTGTCTTTTAAAGTGATCTCTTGTTTCACGACAAACGTTCATGTTCCCTCATAAAAATTACTCTTTATTTATATAAATAAAATCAGACGGCGCCTCACGTGAAAGACACATGAACGCCGGCGCCAATCTCTGATAGGATTAAATCCTATAGCAGCGCCTCACGCGATACGCGTGAGCGCCGGCATGCAAAACACGTGAATGACTGTTTATGTAAGAATTAAATTCTTAAGCGACGCCCACGTGCATAGCACGTGAGCATCAGCGTCCAAATTAAAGCGGGTATAATTAAATTCTACATGAGAAATATTTTCCTAAAATCTGGGGATATTTTCTGTTAAACAGATCCATTGGATTAAAAATCTAATGGTGAGTAAAAAATTATATTATGAGAATTAAATTCTATTAGGAGAAAATATCTCCCCGATCTTTCTAAATGAGAAAGATATTCTCTGTTAAATAGAGAGTTGTTGGATCAAGAATCCAATGATAGAATTAAACTCTATTTTGGGAATATATTTTTCCAATCTTTCTGAACAAAAAATATGCTCTGTTAAACAGAGAACCCTTGGATCAAAGATCCAGTGGTGATTAAAAATCATTGTTTAATAGAATAAAATTCTATATATGGAAAAATATTTCCTTAATTTTGTTAAGAACAGGAAAATATATTCTGTAAGACAGAAACCACTGGATCAAAGATCCAACGGTGGATAAAATTTCTCAAATAATTTTTGAGACCAATTAAATCAATTGGTATCTCTCAAATGAGAGATTTTCTCAAAACTGATCAACAGTTTGTCTTACCTATATAAAGGACCTGAGACTTTAAGTCTCATATAGAGAGAGCCCCCATAAACTTCTGCAAACAAAAAAAAATATAGAAACCACAACCAAGAATTTAATTCTCTCGCTGAAGAAATCCCCGTTCTCCTTTCAAACCCTAGGTAACGAAAAAGAAGAGATTAAAAATATCTCCTTGGCCTAATACAAATAAAAAATAAGGGTTTAACCTTTCACAAAAGAACTTAGTTTTTTCTCTGGATCTGAGATCCGTAAGACAAATCTCCCCATAAATTAAGAATTTAATTCTCATCGGAAAGATTTTGTTCTTCAAACTCAAAATCTAGAGAAAAGAACTACATAAAAGGAAAAGAGAGAGAAGAAATATGTTCCAGGAATTTAGTTCCTCTAAAAATATAAACCTTACACAAAGAACTTAGTTCTTGTAAAAAGAACAGAAGAACATAGTTCTTGAAAGAAAAACTTATCCTAAATCTCTAAAACAGAGATCTTGGTGATCATTAATGGCTAAAAACGCCATTAACAGAGATTAAATCTCTAAAAGAAAAGAACTCAGCGTCTCACATGCTTTCCACATAAGCCTCCAACAAAGAAAGGAGCTCAGTGTCTCACGTGCTTCCCACGTGAGCGTCCAAAAATATAAATTCAGCGCCTCACGTGATTCCTACGTAAGCGCGCAGAGGTGAAGACTCGGCGCCTCATGCGAAACACACGTGAGCGCCGTATAAAAGTGATTAGCACTATATATAGTCAAAACGGCTAAGTGCTTAGCACTGATTGGGCGACGCCCATGTCTAAGCGCCTCACTGATATACACTTGAGCACTAGAGTAGCAAATAAGTGCTTAACACTTCTGAATAAGAGAAAAAGCTCAAAACTGAACCCAAATTGGCTAAGTCTCTGAAGTTTTCTTACAGCTGAGCCCAAATGCTTTGCTGTTCGATCTTAACTAAATTTAATGACCCTGAAAATATTGCTAAGTTGATCTTAGTCTCAAATAAGACTAACATATTCTTAGTTAAAATAAATTGAGCCCAAATGCTCATGTATTTAAGTTGATCTTAATCTAAAAATAGGTTAACGGTCTTTAAATAAAATATAATATTCTTTGAACTAATGGAACATACAACCTAAGTTCAAACCCCAAATCTAAAATGTACGGATTTGGACTAATCTGTACCCTACAGGCGACGACATAAACTAGTCTCCATATACAATCCACGAGCAATCAAAACAAACAAAATATAACATGACACGAAATGAACTACCGGAGCAGGAGAAAGTTTTCACAACGCGATAATCTAATTATCTGCAGGAAAGAGCGTCCCCACAATCAAAAACCCCTCACAAATGAGGGGGAATCTGATAAAGTCTGCTATATCGGTCGCATCTATCCAAACCTCAAATATACGGTATCATAAATCAACTTTGTATTTTCTGAGAGGTTGATAGATATGTTTGATTGGTTTGAAAAATTGAGTTTTTGTGTTTCCTAGTTACCGCAATCAATAACGGTGTTGCAATAGCTAGCCGATAGTGAGTACGAGTCGTCAACAGGAAAATGGTAAACTATCTTTCTTGTTTTAGACGAGTTAATAGAGAAAATGTTGGATTTTTATCGTTTTATACTAAAGAGATTTGAAAATTTTATAAGAGAAGGGCTTGTAGGGTTTTTCGGATTGAGTACTTAAATGATGGAGTTTTTAAAAATAATTCTTTTTATCTTTTAATTATTTAATACTAGAGAAATAGCGATGAATGTAGATTAGGGTTCTTGAAGGGATTAGGGTTTCCTCTACTGACCCTTGTCTTTTTATTGACTCCTATTTATCTCAAGCTCTCAACAAAGCAAGTATTAACGAATCTCAAATCGAGGTTGTAATTATCATGAATTAGTAGCACGCCCGAATAAAGTTTATAAAAATTAAAACATAAAAAGAAGTTAAGTGATTTTTTTACATCCATTATACTACCCTATCCCTCAAACCCTAACAAGCAAGAATTTACTCACTCATTGGGAAAAACGAAGAAAGGTAGAAGAATAAGGAACCTATAAGAAAAACAAAAATAAAAGTGCGGAAAATAAATGCAGAAAGTAAATGCGGAAAGTAATGAGACAAAATTAAAAGAAAGAAACTATCTTTTATTGAAACTTTTGTATTACAGAATTTGATTGCTGTCATGCCCTACTTCCCAGTAGGCAGAAACAGTGACGTGGTAAGCCCGCAACGTATTTACTATAAAAATACGTTAAGCGTAATTAAACAATATAACAATGTGCAAGAATAACAAGAGTAATAAAATGAAACAACAATTTTATTTACATTCAAATTTACATACAACTGTTTGTAATAAAAATATACAATGATAAAGCAAATACCTAAACAATGGTATACTGGAAGTAAATACAAGTAGGAGCTAAAAATCCGTCTGAGAAGTGAACAGGTCTAAGTCTTCTGGGCTCGGCTCTATCTCCTTCCGAATCCGGTCCTCCTGACAAACATTCCAAAGAAAGAATATAGAGGAATGTCATCAGAGAACTAGCGCTCGGTAAGTTCCCAAAGAAATTAAAGAAGATAGTATATAAAGTGAAGAAAAAACCAAGTAAAAGTGAACATGCAGGGTTATATAAGAGAGTATCTAAGCATATTTATTTACCGGTATAAGATGGTTTTTCTAATGGGTTATTTGTAGTTTGATAAAGAAAGTATTCATGTATATGGGAGGAGTCCTTCTTACCCCGTGGACTATGGTAACATGTAGTATAAGACCCCGTCATAATCCACGGGACAACGGTATGTGAATTCATGTAGGTGTCTTTTAAAGCGACCTCTCGTGCCACGATATACATTCCGTATCAATCTACCTATTTATCCCCGCGTATTGTATTATATAGATTAAGATCACAGGTCTTGGCCGAATCCATGAATATAAAATGTTCAGGTTCATGTTCAAGATGTAATAATGTGTTCGGGTATTCATGTCAAGTTATAACCATGAATCGGTCAAAGTCGAGTCAAGTATTCAAGTTTGAGTTTGA
Organism: Agapanthus africanus; assembly: GCA_030015575.1. NCBI lineage: Eukaryota > Viridiplantae > Streptophyta > Magnoliopsida > Asparagales > Amaryllidaceae > Agapanthus > Agapanthus africanus. The sequence continues at coordinate 832,697,385 of JASDDO010000019.1, forward strand.
TATTTGAATTCGAGTGTTCAGGTTCATGATCAAGTATTTAAATTTGTATTTGATTTTTGGATTCTGATTTGAGTTTGGATTCAGGATGAAGTCAGAATCTTATGAAAGGATTTAGTTCTTGAAATTTCTTAAGTTCGGGAGTAATCGACAACTGCTGCATATGGACGGCAGGATTTGTGTTTTTTTCCAAGACAATTACCATTGATAACTCCGTTAAGCTTGTTTAACCTGAATAGGCAAGCACTCACTTTTTTCGGCTCCCTGGGACTTAAGAGAAATGATACCATTTAAACCTATATTAATCTAGAGTTCTTAAATATTTGTTATTTTGTTGTTTACATTGTGTTTCTATTGTTTCCATCTCTCGAGAGGGTTTTATGAAAAATACTTTAATATTGTTTAAAAATAACCTCGAGGGTGATTTATAATATTTAGAGTTTTTATGAACATGTATTTTAATTGTTGTGGTGTTTTAGTGATAATACATAGTTTTTAAAAGTTTATAGTATTTTTATGAAAACTAGCTCTTTTGGAAACTTGATGGTATTTTATTAAAATTTTAATCTTTCATTTTAAAAAATATAGTTTCATAATATGCCTTTATTGAAAATACGAATTTATAGTTTTATGTAATTTCCAAAGTTTAGTTTTTATTTAGAAAAGCCGTATTTCTTAAAAATCGTATTTTTATTTCCTTTTGAGACTGAATAATCCGTGAGGAGTTCTGCATCTCACTCTACTATCCCAAAGATATGCGATGATCCGCATCATCCATTAGTGGGTCCCCTGACGAGGGTTGCAGAGGCGCAATTACTAAGGACTTAAAAATATCGATTAAAAGAAACCTGTTTTGGAAAAATGTGGTATTTTATTGTAAAACCTATTCTTTGAACCAACCATATATTTAGAATATCGTGCTATGCAACCATAGTGTGCGTGTGGGGTAGGTCGTTACCCCGTGAAGGTTCTATAGGTAGGTAAACTAGTTATCGAAATAATGGTTATACTAAACTTCATGGTATTTTAATAAAAAGTTTGTTATATGATTGTTTCACATGAAATTTTTTGTTGAACTACAAGCTAAATGATATACTGTTAAGAGTGGTGTTAGAATATTAGTTTGACCTATTTTGCTTATAAAGTGGAGTACAAATATTGAGAAAAATATATATCGGAGCTAACTCCACTTTTGTCGATATGTCTTAAAAATTATGTAAAAGTGAAAAGAGAGAGAGATGAAGAGACTTACTGGTTGTGTAGTACTAGGAAGAGCTTAAGGAAGAGAGAGTGGGTCTTGGTCTCGTCGAAGATGCTCTGGTCGTCGGAATTTGATCGCTACTCCCTTTGGCTTGTTTAACTCCACTTGAATAGCTTCAACCCTTCTTGAACTTTGAGAATTTTTAAGGAATTTCCATAATAGAGGAGAGCTAGGGTATGGAGTGGTATTTATAGGATAAAAATGAGAGAGGGTGTGAAATAAAAATGAATTAAAATGGATTTAATGATATTAATCAAGGATTTGAAGAGTCTATATTTGATTGCCGGAAAATTAAACAGTGCAGAGGGGTTGAGGGGAGCTGAAGGGGTGTGTGTGTAAAGCACGTAGGCATTTGGCCCCATCCTAGCCACCGGTAGCGTTCAAAACAGGGAAATGGGCGGTTGGATTTTGTCCATTTGTCTCAAGGTTTGAGCTATGTGCTATATACTGTGTTAACTCCTCATTTATCTCGTTTAATTTTTCTGAAACTTTTCGATTCTCCGTGTATTGCACGTGTAACTCTTGGGCTTCCGAAAAATTAAAAAGAAAAATATATTAAAAATAATTAGGACTGATGGGATTCGAACACACAGGCTATGTCACAACAGTGTAGAGGCTTTACCAGTGAGCTGCAAGTTGTTTCTTTCTTTTTTTGAACAAAAATAACTTATAAATACTAATCAGGCTGAAATACCTTTTCTATACATTGAATAAGTTACATTTGTACAGAGATTTTAGAGTCGTTACAATTGTTGAAAAAAACTAAAAGAACTAAAAACCCTAGTTTGCTCGATAGATCTAGATCGACAAATGAATTGATGATAGATTGCTCGCGGTCATTTATATAGGCTCTGGAACTTGAAACCCTAGACGTCATCTCGAAATATGTGAAAAGTCGATCATGCCCCTAAAATTGCACATCCAACGGCCACTAGGTGACCGTGGTTCCGCCGCCTGTTGATGTTATCGCGTCTCCAGATTTTTTGTGCTTTCTTTTCTCGATTTTAAGAGATTTTTCTGATAAATATATTTTGAAAATATCTCTTCCTCTCTGAAGTTGCGAGATTCTTCAATTTGCTTCTAAAATTCGGCCGATTTGGTTTACTAACTCGATTTGATATGGATCTCCTACTTGTGTTTGTAGCCTTGAACTGATTTATTATTTTAATACCTGTATAATATCTCAAATCAAATCATTAGTAGCATTTGGTTTATTTGAAATAATATTCCAACCAAATTTTAAATAATTACTTAATGGATATGATATGGTATGCACATCTTAATAATAATGGTTAAAAATCATATGGATATTTTATTTAAATATGATATGCATATATTACACCCAATTATATTAATTATAAATTAAGAAATATATGACAAAATCTTTTTACAAATAAACCCACATATATTCTTAAATTATAAATAACACAATTTAGTAATTAATAATCATAGGGAAAATGACCGTACAAATATGCAATAAATATGACTGATCAAATACCACCAAACTTATCTTTTGATCGTCCCGAGCAAACTGTTTTATTTTTAAAAAGAAAAAAAACCTATCACACTTTTGTAGGCAATATGATTGCACTTAGCTTGTGCAATAAGCCGTTAAAGCTCTAGGTGTCCTTAGTAGGAAGAGTGTTGTCTCCTGAGGGTTTTCAGCGGATTACACCCTAAAAAATCCCAAAATTTAGAAATTAAAAGAAAGAAGGATTAGGAACATATAAAATAAAAAACTTGAAAATAAGAGTTTCAAACTACACTAGCTTTTAAGTTGTCATGAGCCCTATCTTAATGGCCTTGAAAATATGTCGGAAATCACATACTCCCTCAATAAAACATAGTCTTTAGTCTTCCTCCCTACCACTCCTCCAAACATTGATCATATACCCCTACATGTGTGTAAAAGTTATCCCTACGCTTGGAGAATTCAATTCAAGCTATTATACTCTTTGTCTATATTCCTTAGTACTTTTTAGTTGGTGATGTTTTAGATGGATATGCTCACACATTCTTCATGCGACCGTTAATACTTCTTGAGGCAATAACCAACCGATTACCGAATGTGCTCACTTATTAAGGCGTACTTAGCAATATCTTAATCTTGCAACACCTAAGACTTAGCAGTGACCCCCAAACGAGTTGGTCTAAAGCACTAGGTGATAAGGCACTCTCGCTGTATTTTTTATATATGCTGCCTTAAGTAATTATAAAACCAGTGTTCATTTTTCTTTTAAATTTTATTTTATGTGTCATTTTTATTCTGTTGATTATTCTTTCTTTATACTAAGGTTTTCAAGCAAGAGTATTTAAAGGTATTCTCTACTATCCCAAGTTTCAAGATGTGTGCAAGTGCGTATAGCAGGGTATCAACATTCAAAAGTTTGGACTCAAAAATAGGGACAGTTTTTCAGACTTATTTCTAACCACAGACTAGTAATTTCTTTATCTTACTAACCCTTGAGACAACAGTTCATGACCACGTATTACTAACTTCGTTCTAAAATATCTAATTTTCTTACATTTCTTAAATCTCTTCCTCCGTTTTATACGTATTTTTCACTTTCTAACTTTTATTTTCAAAATCTTTTAGTTTTTTTATAGTGCAAAATGATACGTGAATAAATACAAACCTCCCCCAGACTTGTTTGCAGCAGTGTCCTCACTGATATTGTCCTGTAAGCTCAAAACCTGAAGATTAGGAGGAACAGTTCAAGAAGATGATAAAAAGAAGGGGTCAAGAATGAATGACAGTGAAATCCTCCTCCAAACTTGTTCTTGGCTCACAATCGTGCAAAAATTTCCTTTCTTTCAAGAGCCATTTAAAAATATTCTTCTTCTTTCCTCCAAAACTTGAGTAAAACAGTGTTTTCATTACTAAACATTGAAATTCAACATAAGGGGGGGGGATATTATCGGTCTACACAACGCTTTACAAAGACCAAAAGTTAAAATCAACCATTCAAATATTTTATCATGGTAACACCATGGTTGGTAGAAGTATGCGAAACGGATGTATGTGAAGAATACTCGAGACTGTATAAGAGTGGAAGTTGTATCATGTCTCGAGTAGAAGAAAGAGAAATGAGAGTAACGATAAGAGATGATGTGGGGGAAAGATAAGAGGTGTAATCGAAAGGTTTTATGTTTCGGTTGGTGGAGACGAAAAAGTGAGTGTGAATGAAAACGAGAATGTGAAAGATAAGAAATGGGTGTAATAGTCTTATTCTCGTATGTGATTAGAAGAAGGGGTGGCTGTTCAACTTCTTCGGCCTCAAACAGAGGCGCAAGAATTTCGGTGGAGGTTGATTCATCACAGCATCCAAGTCTTCAAGGAACGTGAGTTCTTCGGCGAAAATACTTTTGAAACTTTCATCGATATTCTAATTAATGATCTCATTGGAAAGAAAGGAATCGATATTGTAACGCCTTAGATTTCGGTTAGTGATAGTTTAGACGATAATGCGGGTTTACTGTAAAAAGTTTACCAATTCGGATTCCTCATATTTTATAACATTTAATTAATAATTTATTATTATTTGTTATGACATGCACGCACGTGTGCACGTTAATGTGAGGGTTTGTTTTGTGATAATCTTGTTCTTAGCAATCATGACAACTTAACCCTAATCTAATTTTTAACCCTAATCCTAGATATTTTGTGTGAGAGAGAGAGATATATATTTCTTTTGGATGAGAAGAAGTGGCATGGTGACTTGGTGTGAATGCATTGATGGTGCATTAATGCAAAGGTGCACTTACCTCTTACTCTCACCTCTCTCTTTCCCTTTATCTTTTCTTTTTCTTTTTCCCCCACACTCATTTTCCTTCTCATTTTCTTCATCTCTCATTCCTCAACTGAACACTTTTTCATTTCTTTACAAAACCATATCAAATCCTTCACAAAACTCACAAAAATCACATCTTTGGACTTGATTTGCCTCTTGGATGCCTTGGAGCTTGCAAAGCTTGGATTTTTGAGTTCTTTTGAGCAGGTAATGATCTCTATCTGTTCTTTATGTAGTTATTGTGTTGTTTAGACTTTTAGTTTTAGTTTAGATCATTTAAAGTTAAGTTTTCGTGCAAATATCGTATTTTTAGTGTCAATATATGACATCTGTGATCTGCTGTGACCCTAAGAGTTTACTAGAAAAACAAACAATATAGTTGTGTTGTACCTGAGACCATAGGACATCACCTGGAGCACGAACCCCTGGAGCTCGGACTCGGCCGGCGACGCGAAGGCTAATTCCGGCGACCTCGGCTTGGGGAAAGAGTTAGGGTTTGGGTTTTTCTGGGTAGGTGTCTGCAGTGGTTTAATTGTGTTCGGTCTTGTTTGGTTGTTGAGTTTTCTCTGTATACGAAATCTGGGATCACATGGGTAGTTTCTTGTGTTGCGTTTACGCGCGATACGTTATACGACACGGATCGTGCGCTTTGTGTGATTTTGCTCTTGGGTTGGTTTCGTTGTGTCGCTACGCATGTTAGCCACAATACGAACACTTGAGAGTATGTTTTGAGTTGATGCGTCGGTCAAATGTATTTTGTATGTGTTTTGGGTCTATTGCAAATATACACTTGTTTTATTGTTTTATGTTATAGGTTCGCAGGCGGGGACTTCGGACGCTGCGAAGAAAGGGAAACAGGTGGTAGGCTTCACTTAGCCAGGAGCGTTGGTGAGTAGATTTAACATCTACAGGGGAATCGCCCGCATGGCGTTATGCGTCTGGGCTAGAGATGTTAATATTGTCACATATTCTATTTCATATATAGAGTTGCGCATACACCTTATTGCTTAGCTATTGTTGTGCTTGGACTTGTACCCTTAGAACACTGCACTATTATTGATGGCTAATGTTGAACGAGCACTGATTGTATACCACACACCGTCAATAATTGCTATGACATGCACAACCCACATATAGATATGATATTGTTTGGTTAGGGATATTGTGACATTGATTCATATTCCTTATTGCATATGACATATAGCATACCTGTATACCTACATGCTTACACATATGCCTTGACATGCTTACATGCTGGTTACCTGTATACCTATAGGGTATTGTACCATTAGCGATAGGTACATACACACATAATGACATAGCTACATGTATACCTTGCATACATACTTCACTTATACCCGGAGGGTATATTACATCATTAATGATAGGTAGATACCTATATTTTGCTATACCTTTATGTTTACGCACATATCTGGCTTTAGCTACATGTTTACCTTTATTTGATGTTATATAGACTTGGAGAAATTAGGAACCGCATGATATTTATATTAACTTGTTGCAGTTAAATAGCGGCTTTTCCTTTATATGCTTACATTACAGTTTTCTGTTGCATATATTATATTCATGGATTTTCGCATTGAGATATGGATTTTTCATGATGTTTTCTGGATTTGAGGACCGTAGTAGTTTCATGAAATTATGCATTATTTGAAAAACCCGGTTTCTCTTGATATGATATTTCAGCAGCCACCATGAGTTTTATCGGTTCTGATATATATACCCCATGCGAGGAGCGTCGTGGGCCGTATGAGGGTACATAGTGGGCCCCAGAGGTATCCCAAGGCAAGAAGGTCGATGTAACATGCCGTTGAGGCATGGCAGGGGAACCATACTCTCCGGTGACATTACCTATGGCTCGGCGGTTATCGTGGGGATACCGACGGGAGTCTTGTATGTATGGATACGTCGAGAGACGAGGGTCAGAGCTAGGCACTCGAGCTTTCGGTATAGCGTATGATACGTACCTATCAGGGTGCCTGTCGTGGTGACAACACCTTATAGATCAGCCTTTATGTGTCGATGCTTGGCACAGGTTTTCATGATATTTTTACTCCTAAGTATATATAACAGTGGAATGGGACGCTGTTATATATATGCATATATATATATATATATATATATATATCTTAGTGGAATGGATCGTTAATATATATGTATACATATCAATTTATATACATCATCATTTTTATTCATGCAAATATATTTAGGATATATGAGATTCACTTGATATTGGATTTGGGATATAGGAGATTCATTTGAGATTGGATACAGGACATATATGAGATTGCCGATTTTGTACATTCAGGATATATGAGATTTACTTGATATTGTACATTCAGGGTTGGTGAGACTTATATGATATGAGAGCCATTTTGGGGGCTGATTTGAGGAATTGGGATTTGGATTGTCTTGATGGACTTTGGTCCTACCACGATGTCAGGATTCCATGGAAATGACATGTTTTATCCCGTACTCCACATTTATTGTTTATACACCGCTTCATGTATTAGTAGTACCTGATAGAGTACCTTCCATGACTGTTGCATTTACATACTTTATTTTATATGTATTGTTTCATGTATTAGTTGTACCTGCTAGAGTACCTTTCATGACTGTTGCATATATACATTGCCATATCATTGTTTCATGTATTAGTTGTACCTGATAGGGTACATTACATGACCGTTGCATACATATTGTCATATTGCTGCTTCATGTATTAGTGATACCTGCTAGTGTACCTTTCATGACTATTGCACACATATGACTTTTATTGCTATTAGTTTGCATATGTTAGATTCGCGCTGTACGTGCATACTTGCGATTACCTGCATATGTTATTTACTATTCACGAGTTGGCAACTCACCCCCGTTGTGCCACAGTGTTTTGCAGGTTGATCCTCACAGTAGTCAGAGGCAGGGTTATTATCATCTATCATATCATCTTTTGCCGCGGATACCGCTTCGGCTCACAGTGTGCAGTTTTGCTTTAGGTGGGTTTTGTGGTTATCCGTTCATGTTGCTTATTGTATATTCATTGTATCCTGTACTCTCCATCTACCATTATCTTGTATGACTTAGAGACTTGATGTGAGGACGATATTGTATATTATTTTGTGACTTGGAGGTTTTTATGCAGTTTTATTTATATCGTCTTTTATTTCTCCGCTACGGCGTCGTATATCTGTTGTGGTGGTTGTTTTCCGCCTTTGGGCGTGTTTTTCTCCCGTTTTGGGATGCTTTACTTATATTTATGTTGTACCCATTTTTGGGGCTGATTTTTACAAAGGAGGTGCTGCCAAAATTTTAAAAGAAATAAAGTTGGACTTTTAAAGAATTTGGGTTGAGATTTCAAAGGTTTCGAAAATGCTATTATTTCTTACTACTTTTGATGGCTTGATTGCTGGGTTTTCGGCTTACTTAAATTGCGTTACGCCTGTAGACGTTGCGTAGTTTAAGGGCCGTCACGTGCCAATTTCGGGTCGTGACAAAGTTGGTATCAGAGCGCTAGGTTTTACCTTTCGCAGTGTAGGATGACCTTGGTATGATGGAGTAGGTAGCTTAAGCAGAGTAACGTATTGTGTGTATGTCCGCGGCATACTCACGACGCGGTACTCCGCCTAAAGTGACCTAAGTACAAATTGCTTGAAATTCCTTCCTTGATGTTATATCCTTGTGATTCGATTACCGTGTTCTTATCGAATCCTATTTCCATTTATAGCCTTTGCCGCCGATGACTATGGGGACTCAGAGTGATGCAGCGAGGGCCGAGGCCAGAGTTGACTCAGGTGGGACGAGGACTGACCATGATGGCACGCTCGTTGCACAGGAGCAGATGGATCTACCTTCGACAGATCGTATCGATAGGCTTGTGGCAGAGATGCAGGACTTGCGCTAGACGATGAGTTCATTGGTTGAGGCCATTCGAGCGCAGCGACAGGAGGTTGCCACCCCTGTTACCCAGTTGTTCCCTGTGATCAGTACACATCATTCTGTCACCTACACAGCAACAGTGGATGCAGCCCCAGTTGACAAGGCACGTCTTCTAGAGACTTTGGGAGTTTCGGAACAGTGGAGGACTTGTACCGGTGTACCAGCCCAGACAGAGGCTTAGTCGTCGAGACAGATTTCGTGCATGTCGTGGGAGTGGCGGAGGCTTGGGACGAGGTCAGTCTTTTAGCTCGTATTCTCTGGAGGGTCGGCAGCCATAGAGAGGATGCTATCGGTGTGGGGACTTTCATCACCACATCAGGAGTTGTTCCCTAACACCGTGTCAGGGTCGTATTCAGAGAGGTCGTGGACGCGGAGGGTTCTCTCATAGGGGACAGGTTGGCAGAGGAGGAGTTCAGCCAGTTGCGGGTAGGGGGCAGACACCAGAGTTTGCTTCTACTCATTGGGACACGCGGGCGTCCAATGCAGAGTTTTCAGGTATTCTTAATTCGTATGTTCTTTTGATGCACTTGTTGGTTTTACACACTTTGTGCCGTGGTTGGGCCGAGAGTCGTATTAGCTAGATCATCCGTTTATTGTATTAATTTCTGTCAGCGATTCTTTTGTTGCGCGACACGTGTTTCGGTCGTGTGCTAATCGGTTAGGAGATAGAGATTCGTCCGTCGTTTTGATCCTTCTAGAGATGTTGGATTTGACGTTCTCCTGGGCACGGACTGGTTAGCTACGTGCTAGGTGTCTGTAGACTGCCACGAGAAAACAGTCAGGTTTTGTTTTCCCGGCGAGTCAGTTCTTGTTGTACAGGGGGACAGTGGTGCCGCCTCTCACAGCTTGAATTCAGCCTTTTTCGCTAGTCGGCTTTTGAGGAGAGGATGTCGAGGATTCTTGACGTTCATTCGTGACACCGGAGCCACAGTGGGTTTGTTGGACCGGATTCCTATCGTGCGAGAGTTTTCCGATGTTGTTCCAGATGAGCCGACGGAGCATAGGGAGCTTAAGGATCAGCTGCAGAGTTGTTTGTTGGGGGGCTTGTGCGTCTGAGTGTTTTGCTTTGAGGAGCTCCTATTCTGTTAGTCAAGGAGAAAGATGGCAGTTTGAGGTTGTGTATTGATTGATCGTCAATTGAACCGGCTTACGGTGCGGATAGGTATCCTTTAACTCGCATTGACGATTTCTTGATCAGCTTCAGAGTGCGAGACATTTTTCTAAGTTGTTTGGGATCAGGTCATCATTGTTGCGGGTTCGGAGTGATGTCATTCCGAAGTCTGCTTTTGTGCGTGCTACGGGCTTTATGTGTTTGGTGGTGTCGTTGGACTCTCCAATACCATAGAAGCATTCGTGAATGTGATGAACCAGATTTCTTCAGGCCGTTCCTCGACCAGTTTATCGTTGTGTCAGTGAAGACATTCTGGTCTATCTAATGTGTCGTGAGGAACTTGAGCAACACTTGAGGATTTGTTTTGCGGACACCGGGAGAGCACCAGCTGTTTGCTAAATTCTCTGAGTGTTCATTCAGGCTTGATTTTGTAGACTCCTAGGTCTTGTAGTTACGGGAGACGGTTTTTGTATGGTCCCGAGGAAGATTGAGGCCGTACAGCTTGGGCCCAGACTTGTGTACGGGATGGAGGTTCGCGGATTTTTGGGCTTAGCAGGTTTTTACCACCGTTTCGTGCAGGATTGCTAGTGTATCGCTGCACCGTTGACTGAACTGACCGGAAAGGAGGTTCTTTTCTTTGGACTGAGGCATGCGTGCGGGGTTTTCGGCAGTTGAAGACTCGGTTGACAACTGCACCAGTTCTTTCTTTGCTTTTTGGTTCGGGCGACTTTGTTGTTTAACTGTGATGTTTCGCGAGTGGGGCTCGATTTTGCGCTGATGTGGCACTATAGAGTTATCGCTTATGCTTCCCGACAGTTGGAGGAAGTACGAGCAGGATATCCCACTCATGATCTGGAGATGGCCGCGGTGGTCGTGCGTTGAAGATCTGAGGACACTACTTGTTCGGAGAGTCGTGTCGGATTTTCACGGACCACCAGAGCTTAATGTATATCTTCCTGCAGCGGGTTTTGTTTGTTGGGACAGACTTCTACAGATTTAAAGTTCTTGTGTGATCGTGGAGTACAGCTTAAGTTCGCCTCTACTGAGGGGACAGCTTGCTCATGTCCGCGCTCGTCCACTTTTCCTTAATCGCTTTCGCGAGGCACAGCTCGCCTATGCTCGTTTGTCAGAGATTCTTGAGCATACTGGGCTGGGTAAAGATTCGGAGTCCTTGATTTGTGACCAGGATGTGCTACGTTTTGGGACGCGTTTGTGTGTACCTACTAATGATGGGTAGAGACGCGAAATCCTAGAGCAGGCACATCGGTCAGCTTTCTGTATTCATTCAAGTTCCACCAACATTTGACGTGATTTGTGAGATAGTTACGAGTGGGCAGGGATGAAGAGTGAAGTTTCGGAATTCGTTTCGAGGTGTCTGTCTTGTTGTGAGCTAAGATTGAGCATTTGAGACCGGCTGGAGAGTTGCAACCTTTAACTGTTCCAGAGTGGGAATAGGAGCAGATCTCCATGAATATTCGTTGTGGCGTCTGCCCAGGTCTAGACAGGGTGTGACTCCATTTGGGTGTTTGTTGTCCGGTTATGCTCAATTTGCTCAGTTGTTCTTTGTTAAGTTGTACGTTTGCACGGAGTTCCTTTATGCGTTGTATCCAATAGAGGCACCATGTTCGCTTGCCGTCTTGGGCAGGAGCTTCAGGAAGCCTTGGGTACTGGTTGAGCTTTAGCTCCGTTTCTCCATCCGCAGGATGATGGTTTTGTGAGAGCGGGCTATACCGACTATGGAGGATATGCTTGTGCGTGCGTACTAATTGTGTCGGTAGTTGGGATCGTCACCTGCCATTGTTAGGGTTCTCCTTTGATAGCTGTTATCAGGAGGCACTCCAATTGGCAACCTTTAGGTTTTGTTTGGTAGGCCGTGTCGATCGCCAGTCTGTTTTTCTGACTCTGCGTAAGTAGGATTTTTGGACCCCAGCTAGTCTAGAGACTTCGGAGATGATCCAGTTGGTTTAGGTCAGGATGAGAGTAGCCCGGTGCAGACAGAGATCTTATGTCGACCGTGGTGGTCGTAGACTTGAGTTTGCAGTGGGAGATCATGTATTCCTAAGGATTTTTCCGACCAATGACGTGTTGAGTTTTGGGAAGCTTATCCCAGGATTGTAAGTCCTTTTAAGATTCTCAAGCGAGTTAGTTCCGTTGCCTTTAATTTGGCACTTCCGCCCAGATTATTGAGCATTCACTCCGTATTCCTTGTGTCGATACTTTTAAACTACCTTCATGACCTTTCTCACATGATTCAGCATCAAACCAATTAATTGAGACGCGATCTTTCGTTCACCGGCAGCCAATTGTGTTAATGGCTCGGCAGGTGGAGAAACTTCGGTCAAAGGGTCTTGCCATCTGTGGAGGGTTTCTTGGGCGTATCCGTATAGTGAGGTGATTACTTGGGAGGCTGCGAGCGAGATATGAGAGTTTTGTAATCTTCTCTTTGAAGGTACGCTTAGAGAGAATTTTAAATTCATGGACGGATTTTTATAAGGGGGAGATTATAACGTCTTAGATTTCGGTTAGTGATAGTTTAGACGATAATGCGGGTTTACAGTAAAAAGTTTACCAATTCGTGTTCCTCACATTTTATAACATTTAATTAATAATTTATTATTATTTGTTATGGCATGCACACACGTTTGCACGTTAATGTGAGGGTTTGTTTTGTGATAATCTTGTTCTTATCAACCATGACAACTTAACCCTAATTTAATCCTAGATATTTTGTGAGAGAGAGAGATATTTCTTTTCGATGAGAAGAGGTGGCATAGTGACTTGGTGTGAATGCATTAATGCAAAGGTGCACTTACCTCTTACTCTCACCTCTCTCTCTTACCCTTTATCTTTTCCTTTTCTTTTTCCCTCACACTCATTTTCCTTCTCATTTTCTTCATCTCTCATTCCTCAACTGAACACTTCTTCATTTCTTTACAAAACCATATCAAATCCTTTACAAAACTCACAAAAATCATATCTTTGGACTTGATTTGCCTCTTGGATGCCTTGAAGCTTGTAAAGCTTGGATCTTTGAGTTCTTTTGAGTAGGTAATGATCTCTTTCTGTTCTTTATGTAGTTATTGTGTTGTTTAGACTTTTAGTTTTAGTTTAGATCGTTTAAAGTTAAGTTTTCGTGCAAATATCGTATTTTTAGTGTCAATATATGACATCTGTGATCTGCTGTGACCCCAAGAGTTTACTAGAAAACCAAACAATGTAGTTGTGTTGTACCTGAGACCATAGGACATCACTTGGAGCACGAACCCCGGGGGCTCGGACTCGGCCGTCGACGCGAAGGCTAATTCCGGCGACCTCGGCTTGGGGAAAGAGTTAGGGTTTAGGTTTTTTTGGGTATGTGTCTGCAGTGGTTTAATTGTGTTTGGTCTTGTTTGGTTGTTGAGTTTTCTCTGTATACAAAATCTGGGATCACATGGGTAGTTTCTCGTGTTGCGTTTACGCGCGATACGTTATACGACACGGATCATGCGTTTTGTGTGATTTTGCTCTTGGGTTGGTTTCGTCGTGTCGCTACACACGTTAGCCACAATACGAACACTTGAGAGTATGTTTTGAGTTGATGCGTCGGTCAAATGTAGTTTTTACGTGTTTTAGGTCTATTGCTAATATACACTTGTTTTATTGTTTTATGTTATAGGTTCGCAGGCGGAGACATCGGGTGCTGTGAAGAAAGAGAAACAGGTGGTAGGCTTTACTTAGCCAGGAGCGTTGGTGAGAAGATTTAACATCTACAGGGAAATCGCCCGCATGGCGTTATGCGTCTGGGCTAGAGATATTAATATTGTTGCATATTCTATTTCATATATAGAGTTGCGCATACACCTTATTACTTAGCTATTGTTGTGCTTGGACTTGTACCCTTAGGACACTGCGCTATTATTGACGGCTCATGTTGCACGAGCACTGATTGTATGCCACACACACCGTTAATAATTGCTATGACACACACAACCCACATATAGATATGATATTGTTTGGTTAGGGACATTGTGACATTGATTCATATTCCTTATTGCATATGACATATAGCATACCTGTATATCTACATGCTTACACATATGCCTTGACATGCTTACATGCTAGTTACCTGTATACCTATAGGGTATTGTACCATTAGAGATAGGTACATACACACATAATGACACAGCTACATGTATACCTTGCATACATACTTCACTTATACCCGGAGGGTATATTACATCATTAATGATAGGTAGATACCTATATTTTGCTATACCTTTATGTTTACGCACATATCTGGCTTTAGCTACATGTTTACCTTTATTTGATATTATATAGACTTGGAGAAATTAGGAACCGCATGATATTTATATTAACTTGTTGCAGTTAAATAGCGGCTTTTCCTTTATATGCTTACATTACAGTTTTCTGTTGCATATATTATATTCATGGATTTTCGTATTGAGATATGGATTTTTCATTATGTTTTTTGGATTTGAGGACCGTAGTAGTTTCATGAAATTATGCATTATTTGAAAAACCCGGTTTCTCTTGATATGATATTTCAGCAGCCACCATGAGTTTTATCTAATCTGATATATATACCCCATGCGAGGAGCGTCGTGGGCCGTATGAGGGTACATGGTGGGGCCCGGAGGTACCCCGAGGTAAGAAGGTCGATGTAACATGCCGATAAGGCCTGGCAGGGAAACCATACTCTCCGGTGACATTACCTATGACTCGGTGGTTATCGTGGGGATATTGACGGGAGTTATGTACGTATGGATACGTCGAGAGGCGAGGGTCAGAGCTAGGCACTCGAGCTTTCGGTATAGCGTATGATACGTACCTATCAGGGTGCCTGTCGTAGTGACAGCACCTGATAGATCAGCCTTTATGTGTCGATGCTTGGCACAAGGTTTCATGATTTTTTTACTCCTAAGTATATATAACAGTGGAATGTGATGCTGTTATATATGTGTGTGTGTGTGTGTATATATATATATTAGTGGAATGGGACGCTAATATATGTGTATACATATCAATTTATATACATTATCATTTTTATTCATGCAAATATACTTAGGATATATGAGATTCACTTGATATTGAATTTAGGATATAGGAGATTCATTTGAGGTTGGATACAGGATATATATGAAATTGCTGATTTTGTACATTCAGGATATATGAGATTTACTTGATATTGTACATTCAGGGTTGGTGAGACTTATATGATATGAGAGCCATTTTGGAGGCTGATTTGAGGAATTGGGATTTGGATTGTCTTGATGGACTTTGGTCCTACCACGATATCGGGATTCCGTGGAAATGACATGTTACATCTCGTACTCCACATTTATTGTTTATGCACCACTTCATGTATTAGTAGTAGTTGATAGAGTACCTTCCATGACTGTTGCATTTACATACTTTATTTTATATGCATTGTTTCATGTATTAGTTGTACCTGCTAGAGTACCTTTCATGACTGTTGCATATATACATTGCCATATCATTGTTTCATGTATTAGTTGTACCTGATAGGGTACATTACATGACCGTTGCATACATATTGTCATATTGCTGCTTCATGTATTAGTGATACCTGCTAGTGTACCTTTCATGACTATTGCACACATATGACTTTTATTGCTATTAGTTTGCATATGTTAGATTCGCGCTGTACGTGCATACTTGCGATTACCTGCATATGTTATTTACTATTCACGAGTTGGCAACTCACCCCCGTTGTGCCACAGTGTTTTGCAGGTTGATCCTCACAGTAGTCAGAGGCAGGGTTATTATCATCTATCATATCATCTTTTGCCGCGGATACCGCTTCGGCTCACAGTGTGCAGTTTTGCTTTAGGTGGGTTTTGTGGTTTTCCGTTCATGTTGATTATTGTATATTCGTTGTATCATGTACTCTCCATCTACCATTATCTTGTATGACTTAGAGACTTGATGTGAGGACGATATTGTATATTATTTTGTGACTTGGAGGTTTTTATGCAGTTTTATTTATATCGTCTTTTATTTCTCCGCTATGGCGTCGTATATCTGTTGTGGTGATTGTTTTCCGCCTTTGGGCGTGTTTTGCTCCCGTTTGGGGATGCTTTACTTATATTTATGTTGTACCCATTTTTGGAGTCGGTTTTTACAAAGGAGGTGCTGCCAAAATTTTAAAGGAAATAAAGTTGGACTTTTAAAGAATTTGGGTTGAGATTTCAAAGGTTTCGAAAATGCTATTATTTCTTACTACTTTTGATGGTTTAGATTGCTGGGTTTTCGGCTTACTTAAATTGCATTACGCCTGTAGACGTTGCGTAGTTTAAGGGCCATCACGTGCCAATTTCGGGTCGTGACAGATATCTATATCAGTGGAATATGCAGATTTACTAGGAAGATTGAAAGTTTCAAGGTCAATGTGTTGCGCACCAGGATTCAAAACACTTAATTCGTCAGAAATTATTAAGGTAGGAGACTCGAAAAACTTATCTACCTTAAAAGAGTCTAAATCAAGTGGTCTTTCGAGAATCATAGAACTCGAAATATCGGAGTGTGATTCATCAAATCTCGGTGGAAGTGAAAGAATATGAGAAGAACTAAAGAAAGTGTGTAATGCAAAGGGTAAACGAACTTGGGTATCGAACATTGTTGAACCATATATGGGAGATGAAGGCTGAATATCGTTTTGCATATCGGATAGGTTGGTGGGAAGAATAGGGTCGGTTAAAGGTACAGGAAGATGCTCATATTTAATGGAAGGGACATGATGAGTCGGGGAATCTAGCTCATCCAACATAGCGAGTTCATCTTCAAAGATATTCCCATCACCGATCTCACTAGCACCTTTAGTCAAATCAAACGAATAGTTCTTTAAAAATTTATCAATTATATTATCCTCAATCGATGGATCACTAGGTTTACTTGATGGAATTGGAAAGTTTGAAATGTCAAGTTTATTCGGATAAGGATTGGTTTGATTTGGAATGGTGTAAGGCTCTCTTTCACACTCATTGTTGGAACAGTCAAACATGTTATTCTCGGGCATCTCATCAATTAAATTATTAAGCGATTGATCATCAACTACATTTGGTTGGATTTCAGGATGGAAGGTGTTGAGATCAAAAGAATAGGTTTTAGGTTGACCATGAGGGATCCCTAGTTCTTGCTCACTACTCAATTCCAACTCTATTTCAGGACTAGATATGGTTTGTGAAGAAGTTTCAATGAAGGATTCTCTTTGACTTGTGGAACTTCCTAATTGATGTTCAGAAACATTGTCTAGATAAGGTGCAAAAGTTGAGTATGGTTGGAACGGGTTTAATTAATGGCTACGGGTGAGTTCAATGTGTTCCGCAATAGAAATGAGTTTACGAATAGTCGCATTAGCCTCAAGAGAAGTATCAACATGAGAGGATATGAAAGTTTGGTACTGTTGATATGAGTTAAAAGGGTGTATCCAATTTTCATAAATAGAATTAGGATCAAAATTGTGATATAAAGAAGATTGAGATTGGTTGAAATATTGGCGACTGGTTTTTGCAATTTGCTCAGCAATGATCAGGGGTGTAAAAGTTGCCATATTTGCCTCAAAAGGAGTATCAACATGTTCATATGGAAATGATTGTAATTGTTGTTCTAAGGGTTTTGGAGTAGTGAAAGGTATGAAACTTTGGTTATGGGCCTTCACAATATTCTCAGTAATGGATATGGGTTTACAAGTTTTCTCACTAGCCTTAAAAGGATTATCAACATAAGAAGGTGTTGAATTTTAATACGGTTGATAGGAATTTGAGTGAAGTGTCCAACTGTTATTTTTAGAGCCCTCTATCCTATCCCTTAAAGAAATGGTGGGGTCGGAAGTTTTACCAAAGTAATAACGATATAAAGAAATATGTGATTGTGTGTAGTAAAACTCGCCAAGAGTTGGTCGGTTTGGGTTTCCCATCATAAGAGAATGAAAAGAAAAAAGGGTGAAACGGTAATTTTTTAAAGTTTTTTTTTTGGATTTTTGAAATTGTTTTGCTTGGAAAGAGGGACTCGACTCAACCAATCACAAACGTTCACAAACAATCCCTAGAGCTAGGGTCACCTAGGTCAGATCACTAGACCGCTCCTAGACTTTCAAAGGACAAGACGTAGGATAAATCCTGTATCACCTCCTTATCAATCTTGCAGCTAGGTAAGTGCCAGGTAAGTGGGAGTTATCCGCTATACGAATCACCGAAATAGTGGGCTTAATTAAGTAAACCACTTTGCTTAGTCATACTTGCCTTAGACACCACAAGAAAAATGCGGATAAACAATAGATTACTCACGACCCTCTCTTGTCCTAGTTGAGCGCGATTGTCCTTAGAGACTTGTCTAGATATTTTTTTATTAATGTAGGGTGATGCGTATGCTTGTTTGTGATTTATGGGGCCCAGGGAGGGTGATGAAATCCCCATCTAATATGAATTTAGGTTTCTTGCCCCTTAATGTCCGTTTTAAATATGCAAAACAATCCAAAATCTAAAACACACAAAAGTATTTTTTAGCGGTGCTGTTTGCAAAGAATTTTGCTGGTAAAAATAGTTTATTGGAGCTTCAGAGGAGAGAGGAAGAAGATATAATAATACCAGAAAAATTTGTGGGCCTGAATCCCTAATTTGGCCGTGGTTCAGCCGCCAAATTCCCCAAACGGCCGCAGTTCCGCCGCCTTTTGTTGAGATCTCCCCTCCAAAATTTGGCATTGAACTCTAATGCTCCTTTGCTCCTATTTGACAATCTCTAAATCTCTATTGGTTCGCTCCAAGTGCTCCAGATTTCTCGCAAAACTCGCACAAGAATCGTTAAAAACAAAAAATATGGTTTTTATTTCTATTTCTATTTTTTCTGGTTTTTTCTAGGAATCAACCCGAATAACAAGAAAAATAATACTACCGTTTCCCCGGCAATGGCGCCATTTGATTGATTTGAAAAAACTGAGTTTTTATGTGTCCTAATTACCGCAATCAATAACGGTGTCGCAATAGCTAGCCGATAGTGATTACGGGTCGTTCACAGGGAAATTGTGAACTATCTTTTTTGTTTTAGATGAGTTAATAAAGAAAGGTGGGATTTTTATCGTTTTATATTAAAGAGATTTGAAAATTTTATAAGAGAAAGGCTTGTAGGGTTTTTTGGATTGAGTAGTTAAAAGATGGAGTTTTAAAAAATAATTCTTTTTATCTTTTAATTATTTAATACTAGAGAAATAGCGATGAATGTGGATTAGAGTTTTTGAAGGGATTAGGGTTTCTCTCTACTGACTCTTGTCCTTCCACTGACCCCTATTTATCTCAAACTCTCAACAAAGTAAGTATTAACGAATCTCAAATCGAGATCGTAACTATCATGAATTGGTAGCACGCCCGAATAAGAGGGTCAAGACTCTTTTTGTTAAAGTTTATAAAAATTAAAACATAAAAAGAATGTTCCCCTCCGAACGGCGGCGCACAAGACTGCGAAGTCCTGGCGCTGAGATTCGGGGCAGATGCTATTTGGTTTTATCCGTCTACCTCTCCGAAGATGCCAAGTTGATTTATGGCACCGTGTATCGGAGGTTTAGACGGATGCGGCCGATGTAGCAGACTTTGTCAGATTCCCCCTCGCTTGAGGGGTTTTTGATTGTGGGGACGCTCTTCCCTGCAGGCGCAAGCCCCTGCAGTTAATTACGCTACCGCATCGCGGTAACAACTTTCTCCTTCTCCAGAATTTCACTTCGTGTCGTGGGTGTTTGTTTTGTTTGTGGTTGCCCGTGGATTGTATACGGAGACTGAGTAATACCGTCGCCCGTAGGACGTGGATTAGTCCAAATCCGTATTTACTTAGATTTGGGTTTGGTGTTTTTAGTTTAAGGATACATTAGTCGCGTTGCGACTAAGATCAGCTTAAACATTCGTCAAGGATACGTTAGTCCTGTTTTGGACTAAGATCAACCTGACGTGGTGATTCATTTAATTTATGGCCATCGGGACTCATCACCTCTCTAACATCGTTGAAGGATTACAACGATAGGTGTCAGAGGAGCTCAGAGATGTACCCTTGAACCAAAGCTGATTGAGGGTTTTATAGTCCATTTAAGTGTTTAAGGATACGTTAGCCGTGTTTGGGGCTAAGATCAACTTAAGCGGGATCGTTTAGATCCGGCAAAAGAGCAATTGGCTCTATTGTTCCAGTTTAGGGACGTAGTGGTCCATTATTAGTTTAGGGACGTCTCGGTCCGATACCAGTTTAAGGACGTAGTGGTCCATTATTAGTTTAGGGACGTTTCGGTCCGATGCCAGTTTAGGGACGTAGTGGTCCATTACTAGTTTACGGACATTTCGGTCCATCGCCAGTTTAGGGACGTGGTGGTCCATCATTAGTTTAGGGACATTTCGGTCCGATGCCAGTTTAGGGACGTAGTGGTCCATCATTAGTTTAAGGACGTCTCGGTCCGATATTAGTTTAAGGACGTCTCGGTCCACGAGTTTAAGGACCCCGCAGTCCATAGCGATGTGTGGTCGTTGGGACCCGTCACCTCTTTGACGTCGTTGAGGAATTACAACGATGGATGTCAAAGGAGTTCGGAGATGTACCCTCGAACCGGATGTAGATTGATTTAGGAGAGCCATTTTGCTCAGTCAATTTAATTTAAGGACTTATGGCCACGATTGGGCTAAGTCTAGTTGAAAATGTCCAATATTTTATTTGCTTTTGCATTGCATTTCTTTTTATTTTTATTTGGGCTTTGCCCAGAAAGGATGCAAAGCATCAATTTGTTTTGGGCTCTGCCCCTTTTTATTGTATTGCAATTTAATTTGGCCTACTAGGCCCCTCTGATTTGGGCCTGGTCCTTCAGTAAAATGCATTGCATTTGTCAGGCGCTTTGCGCCAATCACTGAGCGCAAGCGTTTGTGGTGAGGACACATGTCATGCTCTGGTGAGCGCAAGCGCAACAGCGCAGTGCGCTGCGCTAGTGCGCTGTGCTGTTGCGCTGCTGACACGTGGCGCGCTCTGGTGAGGTGCGCCCGTTCCAGAGAGCGAAGCTCTATTTCAAGGCGCGTAGCGCAAGTTGTTCTGCAGCTGACACGTGGCACGCTCTGGTGAGTTGCGCCAGTTCCAGAGAGTAAAGCTCTATTTCAAGGCGCGTAGCGCAAGTTGTTCTGCGGCTAACACGTGGCGTTCTCTCAGGAGCGCAACAGCGCAGTTTGGAAGTGCAAAGCACTAAGAATCTTTTTAGATTCCAGAACAGAAGTGCAAAGCACTATTTGTTTTCTTTGATCTAATTATGATCAAAGAAAAATGAGTTTTTCTCTTTATTTCAAGAACCAGAGGTTCATAAAAGTGCAAAGCACTATTTTTTTTATTTTATTTTTTTTTGTTTTAAAGAACCAGTGGTTCATACGAGTGCAAAGCACTATTTTTATTTATTTTTATTTTCTTCTTTGTTTTAAAGAACCAGTGGTTCATACGAGTGCAAAGCACTATTTTTATTTATTTTTATTTTCTTTTTTGTTTTAAAGAACCAGTGGTTCATACGAGTGCAAAGCACTATTTATTATGTGAAGATCATTGAACAATGATTTATCAAAAGAGATTTCTTTTCTCTCGTGAAGGTTTTTACCTTCTTCTTGAAATTTTTCTCAGAGTTCTCTCTGTTTGAAGCTCTTGATTTTTTTTTTCCAAGAAATGTTGATGCCTTCTCTTCTCTTCTTGGCTCCTATTTATAGGAGAAGAAAAAGAATCAATTTGTTTAGCAAATCTCTCATTGAAATATTTGATTTGATCGTTGAGAGATTTGATTTATATTTATCATTAATCTGGGCCTTTAGATCAATCAGTGAATTTTATTCACCGTGGATTTTAAATCCAAAAGATATTCTATTTGTTATTCTGGTGAGATTTTCAAGGAAATCTTTTCTTGTCCAAGATTTTTCCATAAATTGATGATTTTTAATCATCTTTGGATCTTTAATCCAACGGTTCCCATAATCCTTTTCCATTTGGAAAGATTTAGAAGCTTTTAGAATTTTAATTCTATTTCGAAAGATTTTTAGAGAAATTTAGGATTTTAATTCTACTAATCTGTAAGGCTTTCAAAGCCTGTCACGTGCTGGCACGTGACCCTTGGTCACGTGTGAGCACGTAACCCCGAAATTGGTTCCTTTAACAGTCGCTTGTTCATATTGTTGTTTTAACCATCACGTGTCAACACGTGACCATTGGTCACGTGTGAGCACGTGATATTTCATTGAGATAACTTCTGATTTTTAATCCGGGAACAGATTTTAGAATTTAATTCTATTCATTATTTTAGAGGCCTTAAGAGCCCATCACGTGTCTGCACGTGGCCCATGGTCACGTGTGAGCACGTGATGCCCCATTGGGGTCTTTTCTAAGTTTTTATTATATCTTTTAACTCCTCCAGCGGATTCTTAAAAGCCCATCACGTGTGAACACATAATACCTCATAACTTTTGATCCCGGATGAATTATGAAGCCCATAATATATCAAATCGAAGGGTTTTTCGAGCCGCTTTCAATACAATCAGAATTTATCCGTTTCTCCTTCGGGAGTTTGTCAAAAAACAGCCCGGAAGATACTGGTTCGTATTTCCTTAAGCGTATCGCTGCCATTTGATACCTTGGACTCTTTTGCGCAGAAATTTTTGGCGGGAACAAATGCCCCCCACTATTTTGCCCACGTAAGTATGTACGTGGGTGAAGTAGTGCAGAGTTATGCATGGCGTATGACCAGTTTTGGGTTGATGTATCACTTTCAGAATCTTGATCTGAGAAGATAACGAGCGGACACAAGCGTCGTCATTTATCATTGACTCAAATCTCAACTCTTAAGGGATATAGTTCCAACCCTTAACTTCATGAGCCGCATTCTTCTATTTCTTTTTTTGTCTCACTCTGGCGTGGAGTAGTTCATACGCTTATGAGTAAGTTCTCCATTTCAGTGGCATGTAGCTTTGGCAAGTGTGGCCCATAGATGGTCGGCCCATCTTGACTTCTTTGCAGGGCAGTGATGGCTTAGGAGACAGGGGTAGGATCTGCCACCTGAGGCTTTTCAACTTTACGAGCCGTGAGGGTCTCATAAAGACTTTTCTCCCTACGAGTCGTGAGGATCTCGTAGGTGTATTTTCTCCTTGGGAATCGTGAGGATTCCTAAGTGTGTTTTCTCTTATAAGTCGTAAGGATCCTATAAGAGAGTTTTCCCTCTTACGAGTCGAGAGGACCCGTAAGCGGTTGTTTCCCTCCTTATCGAGATTCGACTTTGGAGAGTGTGACCCGTGGATAGTATGCAAGAGACCGTTTTGGGCCGACTTGCAGGGTCCCAGTGCTTAGGAAACGGGTTTTTTAATCCCTACCGCCTAAGGCTTTATCTCACGAGTCGAGACGAATCGAGAAAATCTCGCAAAGACATCAATTTCCTCACGAGTCGAAACGGATCGAGCAGATCTCGCAAGAACATCTTAACGTCGCATTAACCTCTGCTCTTTACGACAGAAGCCCGTTAAGGTTGGTGGTACTTAGGGTTTTGGCCATCGTACCGTCGCAGAAGCTGATATAGTCCTCGATAGGCAATCGTGCTGTTCGAGTAGCCCCGCGACTGCCGTGTCTCTGATCCCTTCGGGGGCTGGACAAGACGTCTTCAAGCAATCCTCCTTGGCAGTTTGACCGTCGGAAGAGCAAGCGCTAGGAATTTGCCATGCCGCTTTTTACTTGAGGTTAGGTTCATTTTGGAGAGCCCCGATGAGTCATAACCACTCCGCGCTGGTGTGGGATGATCTCCGATAGTCTTTCAGGCTTTATATGACTTGCCGTTAAGACCCTGAAGCTAGGAATTTGGCCTTTGCTTCGTTTGCTGGCATTGCGTCCTCTGTATCGAGACGAATGTCATGGTGGAAACTAGGGATTTTGCCGTGGCTCCGTTTGTTTGATGACGTTGCGTCTGCTGTGTCGAGACGAACGTTGGGGTGACATCTCGTCTGCTGTATCGAGACGAACGTCAAGGTGGTGACCACTCTGTGCTGATGCGAGATGATCTCCGATTGTCTTTCCGGTTTTATGTGAGTTACCGTAAAGACGTTGAAGCTAGGAATGTGGCCTTCGCTTCATTTTCTTTGTCATGTCTGAATCCCTGCTGGAGGAAGAACGCTGAGGTTGACATTTCGTCTACTGTATCGAGACGAACGTCATGGAGGTGACCACTTCATGTGAGATGGTCTCCGATTGTCTTTCCGGTTTTATGTGAGTTACCGTCAAGACGTCGAAGTTAGGAATGTGGCCTTCGCTTCGTTTGCTTTGGTGTGTCCAAATCCTGTTGGAGGAAGAACGCTGGGGTTGACATTTTGTCTGCTGTATCGAGACGAACGTCATGGAGGTGACCACTTCATGTGAGATGGTCTCCGATTGTCTTTCCGGTTTTATGTGAGTTACCGTCAAGACGTCGAAGTTAGGAATGTGGCCTTCGCTTCGTTTGCTTTGGTGTGTCCAAATCCTGTTGGAGGAAGAACGCTGGGGTTGACATTTTGTCTGCTGTATCGAGACGAACGTCATGGAGGTGACCACTTCATATGAGATGGTCTCCGATTGTCTTTCCGGTTTTATGTGAGTTACCGTCAAGACGTCGAAGTTAGGAATGTGGCCTTCGCTTCGTTTGCTTTGGTGTGTCCAAATCCTGTTGGAGGAAGAACGCTGGGGTTGACATTTTGTCTGCTGTATCGAGACGAACGTCATGGAGGTGACCACTTCATGTGAGATGGTCTCCGATTGTCTTTCCGGTTTTATGTGAGTTACCGTCAAGACGTCGAAGTTAGGAATGTGGCCTTCGCTTCGTTTGCTTTGGTGTGTCCAAATCCCTGCTGGAGGAAGAACGCTGAGGTTGACATTTCGTCTACTGTATCGAGACGAACGTCAAGGAGGTGACCACTTCATGTGAGATGGTCTCCGATTGTCTTTCCGGTTTTATGTGAGTTACTGTAAAGACGTTGAAGCTAAGAATGTGGCCTTCGCTTCGTTTGCTTACACTGCGTTTGGTGTATTGAGACGAATGCTGAGGTGGAGCTGGGATTTTGCCATCACTCCACTTTGTTTCGACCATGGGGTCTTTTGTTAACTTTGCATGTACACCCCGCTGGGCTGCGAAGGAACGCCGTTGTTGATATTGCGTCTGTTGTAACGAGACGAATGCTAAGGTGGAGTTGAGATTTTGCCGTTACTCCGCTTTGTTTCGACCGTGAGGTCTTTTGTTGACGTTGCATCTGCCTCCAGCTGGACTGCGGAGGAACGCTGTTGTTGACATTGCGTCTACTGTATCGAGACGAATGCTGAGGTGAAGCTGGGATTTTGCCATCGCTCCGCTTGATGGTGTAACATCTGTGTCCTGTTGGAATGAGGAGGCACACCGTTGTTGGTCTCCAGGCTGTAGACGTGGCCATTGAGATTTGGAACTATGGACTTTGTCATGGTTCCGTTTCGTTGCGATTCTGAGGTCAGTTGTTGATGTCATGTCTGCATCTAGTTGGAGTGAGGAGAAACGCCGTTGGTGATCTTTAAGTTGTCGATATTGACGTCGAGACCCTGAAGTTAGGGACCTTCCTTTGCTTCATTTGTTGACATCGTGTCTGTAATATTGCGACAAATGTCGGGATGGTCTCTAGGTTATCTATGAACCGTCGAGATTTGGCTTCGCTTTCTGGTGGAGCCTGTTGGGAAGGTATTGTTCCCTTTTTATCTGTGCCCCTGGATTGTATACAGGGCTCGATGTGATTTCACCTGTAGGGCAAAAAGTTTTATTCTTTCATTTTTTTTATTCTTTTCGCGATGCTCCATCATTTCAGCTTTTATATCGCGAAGGTCGCGATTGCCCAATCGTTTCGGCTATTTTTCGCGGTGCCCAATCGTTTCGGCTATATTAATTTTTTTTTTACTCGCTGTTTTTTATTGCGAGTTGCCCAATCATTTCGGTTATTTTGCATGCATACATTTTTACTTGCTGATTTTGTTTGCAAGTTGCCCCATCATTTCGGCTATTTCGTATGCATTTTTATTTTGGCTATCTGAATTTTTTTTTTAAAGCATTAATTTTTTTATTTTTTTTATTTTTTTTTGGCGAGTAGGGGATTTGGGATCTGATACCAATCTTGGCATCAGCATCGCTGCGACTGGAATATTGCCAGGAGCGAATCATCATTTGCCGTGAAAGGACTTGGAATTTGATACCGGTTTAGGCATCAACATCGCTACCACTGGGATATTGCCAGGAGCGAATCATCATTTGCCTCTGTCGATGTAGAACAAAGGTGGCTTAGCGACCAGGGTTAAGGTCCTGTCGACTAAGGCTTTTGACTTTATGAGCCGTAAGGGTCTCACAAAGCTATTTCTCCCTACAAGTCGTGAGGATCTTGTAGGTGTGTTTTCTCCTTGGGAATCGTGAGGATTCCTAAGTGCATGTTCTCTTGTAAGTCGTAAGGATCTTACAAAAGGGTTTTCTCCTTATAAGTCGAGAGGACTTACAAGTGTTGTTTGCTGTACAAGCATATCCCTAGTCACGGATGGGACTTTGTTAGGGAAATATTTATTCGTGCCCGTGGATTGTATACAAGGGTCATTATGAGCCGCTTGTAGGGCAATATCGAAGGTTGTGGGGGCTGCTTAAGAACAGGTTAAGGTTTCTGCAACTTAAGACTTTCAAATCTTATGAGCCGTAAGGGTCCCATAAGAGCGTTCTCCTTACGAGACGTGAGGATCTCGCAAGTGTATTTTCTCCTTAGGAATCGTAGGGATTCCTAAGTGTGTTGTTCCTTTGTGAGTCGTAAGGATCTCACGCAGGTGGTTTCTCCTTACAGGGTCGAGAGGACCCTATAAGTGTTTCTTTAACGAGGTTGCGCCCTTTCAGGTTTTCACAAACACTCGCCGGTAGCCCTGCTGTTTTTACTCACGGAGCCCTTTCGGGTTTTCATCCGTGCCCATTTTGCTTATGGACATACCGTTTTTTTTTATTCTTTTTATTTATTTATTTATTTTTTTAAATTTTTTTTACGAGGTCGCGCCCTTTCGGGTTTTCACGAACACTCGCCGGTAGCCCTGCTGTTTTTACTCACGGAGCCCTTTCGGGTTTTCCTCCATGCCCGTTTTGCTTATGGACATACCGTTTTTTTTTTGTTGACGAGGTCGCGCCCTTTCGGGTTTTCACGAACACTCGCCGGTAGTCCTGCTGTTTTTACTCACGGAGCCCTTTCGGGTTTTCATCCGTGCCCATTTTGCTTGTGGACATACCGTTTTTTTTTTTTTATATTTTATTTTTTTATCTTGTCAGCCTAAGGATGCTGCGGTATTAGTTTAAAGACGTTTCGGTCTGATATTAGTTTAAAGACATTTCGGTCCGCTATTAGTTTAAGGACATTTCGGTCCATTGCAAGTTTTAGGACATTGCGGTCCATCATTAGTTTAAGGACATCTCGGTCCGTTGTTAGTTTAAGGACGTTTCGGTCCGCCGTCGCCGTATTTGAGGCGAACATTTAGTTTATTGACTTTTCGGTCTGGCGTCTCCGTATTTGAGGAGAATTTCTAGTTTACTGACTTTTCGGTCTGGCGTCTCCGTATTTGAGGAGAATTTCTAGTTTACTGACTTTTCGGTCTGGCGTCTCCGTATTTGAGGAGAATTTCTAGTTTACTGACTTTTCGGTCTGTGGGTCCTTCCCCATGAATGAGCATGATGCCCCCGGCGTATCCGTCTTTTTCGGAGCGTGCGGTTGCGGCGGACTCACCTTCCAGTTTTCAGACAGCGCAAACTTGCCATGTTGGTATTGGTCTTCAACCCAGTTTTTGAAGACGTAGCAGTCCTCGATCAGGTGACCTACTGTTTGGTGGTAAGGGCAATAATTGGGATTATTAATATCGCCTGGCTGCAACGGACGTTTTGGACCCGGCAGATTGATGAGTCTGTCGCACACTGCCAGCTCGAACAGTCCCCTTGTTTTATCTTGCGGAAACGAGTAAGGACGTCTCAACTTTTCCTGGAGGAGTTGCTGCTTATTGCTTTGGCAAGCAACCGGTCTAGGGTCACCTGATTGTTGTTGAGCGTTGGTGACGAGGGCCTTTTTTCCTTTTCTTTTATCTTTTTTGTTCGCTCCGTTGTTTGCGGGGCCGGGACTTTTTCCGAGTAGCATGCGATTGCATGGCTGAACGTTCTCGTAGCTTCTCAATTCCTTTATTTTTGAAATAGATTCCCCGAGGGAAGAGTTGGGGATAGCTTCTTCGTCAGAGTTTCTACCAAAGGTGATAATTTGCGATACCTTAGAGTCGGCTATATGGCAATCGTCGGCGACTCTTTTGCGCTCATATATCGCATTTTTCCGATGTCCACAAGCTTCACACTTTGTCCTGTCGAAGTGTCACTTTTGAGCGACATACCCTTGCCACCAACAGTTAAAGGATTCGCAGTCTTCGGTAGGATGTATGATCTTCTGATGATATAAACAGAAGTTAGGGTGCATCTCTACCTCAGAGAAAGAATTTTCTTCAGAGGGCGGTAGCTTCATTCCTACTGATAGAGCTTTGGCGAACCGTTTCCTCGTCTTGAATTTGTTTTTACCCGTAGTGTATGGCTTTTGATTTGACGGGAATACCTTGGTTCTTTCCAGTATGGCCATTTCATGCTCTTGATTGGCTTTTGCTTTCAGACGAATTTCATTTAGGAAGGCATCGATCAACTTGTCTGACGGCCGCGGAATTTCTGTTTCAGGGTCCGCCATTGATTTCTCAGCGCAAGGAGCCTCTTCATCATCCGTCAGTGAATGAGAAATCACATGACAAGTCGCTACGTAGTCTTCGGATTCATCCGATTAGTTTTCTCCATTGTTTTCATCCTTGACTAAAGAACAAGCTGCCCCCGGCGTGTCCGTTTTCTTTGGAGAGTGCGGCTGTGGTGGGTTTACCTTCCAGCTTTCAGACAGCGCGAACTTGCCTTGCAGGTATTGATCCTCGATCCATCCCTTAAAGACGAAACAATCCTCAATCGGGTGACTTACCGTTTGGTGGTAAGGGCAATAATTGGGATTATTAAGATCGCCTGGCTGCGACAGACGCTTTAGACTCGGTAGATTGATGAGTCTGTTACGCACTGCCAGCTCAAACAGTCTTCTCGTTTTATTCTGAGGAAACGAGTAAGGACGTCTTAGCCTCTCTTCGAGAGATGGGCGTGGACGCACGTTGTTTTGGCGAACGACCGGCTTTGAGTTGCTCGACTGTTGTTGAGCATTGGCGACGATGATCGCTTTTCCTTTCTCATTTCGGGGTTTGGGTCTTGGAGGAGACGGCTTATGGCCCATCTGGTCCATTTGGGCTAATTTGTCGATCAAGGCCTGGAAGGTGGTCGGCCTGAAGAACATCATGAATTGCGAGATGGTCGCCTGCGGATCGAGAGTTCCCACAAACATGCCTACCGCAGGTGCCTCTTCTATGCGTTGTTCGCATTTCGACCATAGGTTCCGCCATCGTGTTGCGTATTGAACCCACGTTTCGCTTGGCCGTATCCTGGCATTTATTAGTGCTGTTATCGGGGTGCGTTCACTAGCACTCGCGAATCTTTGTGTAAACAGCAGTTCCATCTCTGCAAATGTTTTGACAGAGTCGTTAAGCAGCTCCGAATACCATTCAAAGGCTGTTTCTGCTAAGCTGCCGACGAATTGATGTAGCAACAATTTGTCATCTCCTCCAGTATTGCCGCATAAGGCCCTGAATTGAGCGACATGCTGATGCGGATTCCCTGTCCCTTTATATACGTGGAATTTAGGGATCGTATATCCTGGCGGGTAACTGATTTGGTCATACCAGCCCGGATACGGTCGTCCGGTTCTAACAATTTGCCCAGCCGCTTCATTCGCCTGATGAACCCGGATCTGCTGAGCTATATATTCGTCTAGGTCAACTTTGGAGATTGCCTCCTCCTAGGCTGTTGACAGAGCCGGCGGATGATTTGACGTTTCTCCCCCGTCGTCTTCAAGGACGATCGGAGGATCTTCAGTAGGAGGGTCCGGCTGTAACATCATCCCTACCATATCTTGGAAGAGGAGCGCCATCTGTTTTATGTTAGCCGCTTGCTCTGCAGCTTCTTTGTCCCTCTTTTCGAGGACTCTGCGTAAAAAGTCAGCGTCGGTTTCTTGTTCTTGACGCTCATCCGAAGACATTTCAGAGCTTTCTTTTGGCTCAGTGAGTGCATCCATTGTAGTCATCATTTCCTGAAGCTTTTGTTGTTGCTCCTGGGCTTTCGTCACGGATCGGGTGAGCGGTCGGTGACCCGTAGAAGTGCGGCTTTCATCCTTTCCAGAAGTCATATAAACAGTGTGCACCACCATGCCCCCAGACTTGGGGCGTTTGTGTTCAGCGCTTTTATGCTTCGCCATGTTCACAGGGGCTTTTTGTGGCCTCCTTTTTTGAGTGATTGGAGTTAAGGGAGCCGTTGTAGTGGGCACCCAAGTAGCTTTTGCTTTTTGTGGTTTGACAGAGTAATCCTTCCCTTGCCGAACCTTCATCTTTTTCTGTCGTCGGAGGCAGTCTTGATCGATCACCGACTCTTGGACCTGTCTCCAGACTTTGTAAATTTTAGAGGACAGCCGTTGAGGGGGCTGCTCTAGCTTCTTCTCTGGAGTATTCTCTACAGGTGAAGGAGTTCGTTTCAACATCGCAGTAGGAGAGTTTCTGCGCACCTTGTTGAGCAGTTCAAAGCTGTTCTTGGTTGGAACAGCAGCATCGATCCTCACCATCGGAGCTGACGGAGTTATCCCAGAGGGAGAGTTGCCCCCAGCCTTCCTCACTCGGCGCCAGTAGCGACGTCGGGCATGTCGTGCTGATGGAGTTGTTTCAGCTATATGGGTGACCCCCTCGTGCCCCCTGTGTTGCTCAGAATATACTGGTACCAGCTTTTTAAAGATCGACGTCCGTTGAACGGGGACGGCCAACTTGTCAGAAGCGGACTTCTGAACATGGGAAGCAACCTTGGTGATTTTGCCGGGAACGTGAGTTGGAATGGCTATCCACTTCGGGATAACGCCTTCTGGTATGGCAGGCTTCTTCATGAGCCTGTTAGAGCTCTGGCCAAGTCCGTTAAAAACTGAAGCAGTGGAATTGGACGACCCGTAGAGAGGGGTCGCGGCAGTGGTAAGTCGATCGAAGACCGACTTCTTTGGAGCTTCTTGCAATGTCATTAGGGCGTTGAAGCTCATTGGTGGGAGCATGGTCCCAAAAAATAGTCCAGTGGTGGCTTGAGCCATCTGCTCCACCGGCATTTTGAAAAGGGAGGCCGCTTGGGGCCCATAAGTCACTCCTCCAGCAATGACGGAGCGAGAGTTATCGCTGCGGGCGGTGCAGTTCGAAGCCATCGATTTTCTATTTTCTGCATAAAGCAAGACACTAAATCTTAGTACCTTGAATACACAGGCAATCACAGCAAACCGCGATTTGTTCGTGAACACGACACACGAAGTGTGGAGTGGAAAGAGGAAGAGGTCCCACCGGGCGTGCCAGAATCTGTTCCCCTCCGAACGGCGGCGCACAAGACTGCGAAGTCCTGGCGCTGAGATTCGGGGCAGATGCTATTTGGTTTTATCCGTCTACCTCTCCGAAGATGCCAAGTTGATTTATGGCACCGTGTATCGGAGGTTTAGACGGATGCGGCCGATGTAGCAGACTTTGTCAGATTCCCCCTCGCTTGAGGGGTTTTTGATTGTGGGGACGCTCTTCCCTGCAGGCGCAAGCCCCTGCAGTTAATTACGCTACCGCATCGCGGTAACAACTTTCTCCTTCTCCAGAATTTCACTGCGTGTCGTGGGTGTTTGTTTTGTTTGTGGTTGCCCGTGGATTGTATACGGAGACTGAGTAATACCGTCGCCCGTAGGACGTGGATTAGTCCAAATCCGTATTTACTTAGATTTGGGTTTGGTGTTTTTAGTTTAAGGATACATTAGTCGCGTTGCGACTAAGATCAGCTTAAACATTCGTCAAGGATACGTTAGTCCTGTTTTGGACTAAGATCAACCTGACGTGGTGATTCATTTAATTTATGGCCATCGGGACTCATCACCTCTCTAACATCGTTGAAGGATTACAACGATAGGTGTCAGAGGAGCTCAGAGATGTACCCTTGAACCAAAGCTGATTGAGGGTTTTATAGTCCATTTAAGTGTTTAAGGATACGTTAGCCGTGTTTGGGGCTAAGATCAACTTAAGCGGGATCGTTTAGATCCGGCAAAAGAGCAATTGGCTCTATTGTTCCCGTTTAGGGACGTAGTGGTCCATTATTAGTTTAGGGACGTCTCGGTCCGATACCAGTTTAAGGACGTAGTGGTCCATTATTAGTTTAGGGACGTTTCGGTCCGATGCCAGTTTAGGGACGTAGTGGTCCATTACTAGTTTAAGGACATTTCGGTCCATCGCCAGTTTAGGGATGTGGTGGTCCATCATTAGTTTAGGGACATTTCGGTCCGATGCCAGTTTAGGGATGTAGTGGTCCATCATTAGTTTAAGGACGTCTCGCGTCCAATATTAGTTTAAGGACGTCTCGGTCCGATATTAGTTTAAGGACGTCTCGGTCCACGAGTTTAAGGACCTCGCAGTCCATAGCGATGTGTGGTCGTTGGGACCCGTCACCTCTTTGACGTCGTTGAGGAATTACAATGATGGATGTCAAAGGAGTTCGGAGATGTACCCTCGAACCGGATGTAGATTGATTTAGGAGAGCCATTTTGCTCAGTCAATTTAATTTAAGGACTTATGGCCACGATTGGGCTAAGTCTAGTTGAAAATGTCCAATATTTTATTTGCTTTTGCATTGCATTTCTTTTTATTTTATTTGGGCTTTGCCCAGAAAGGATGCAAAGCATCAATTTGTTTTGGGCTCTGCCCCTTTTTATTGTATTGCAATTTAATTTGGCCTACTAGGCCCTCTGATTTGGGCCTGGCCCTTCAGTAAAATGCATTGCATTTGTCAGGCGCTTTGCGCCAATCACTGAGCGTAAGCGCTTGTGGTGAGGACACGTGTCATACTCTGGTGAGCGCAAGCGCAACAGCGCAGTGCGCTGCGCTAGTGCGCTGTGCTGTTGCGCTGCTGACACGTGGCGCGCTCTGGTGAGGTGCGCCCGTTCCAGAGAGCGAAGCTCTATTTCAAGGCGCGTAGCGCAAGTTGTTCTGCAGCTGACACGTGGCACGCTCTGGTGAGTTGCGCCAGTTCCAGAGAGCAAAGCTCTATTTCAAGGCGCGTAGCGCAAGTTGTTCTGCAGCTGACACGTGGCGCGCTCTGGTGAGTTGCGCCAGTTCCAGGGAGCAAAGCTCTATTTCAAGGCGCGTAGCGCAAGTTGTTCTGCAGCTAACACGTGGCGTTCTCTCAGGAGCGCAACAGCGCAGTTTGGAAGTGCAAAGCACTAAGAATCTTTTTAGATTCCAGAACAGAAGTGCAAAGCACTATTTGTTTTCTTTGATCTAATTAGGATCAAAGAAAAATGAGTTTTTCTCTTTATTTCAAGAACCAGAGGTTCATAAAAGTGCAAAGCACTATTTATTTTATTTTATTTTTTTTTGTTTAAAGAACCAGTGGTTCATACGAGTGCAAAGCACTATTTTATTTATTTTTATTTTCTTCTTTGTTTTAAAGAACCAGTGGTTCATACGAGTGCAAAGCACTATTTTATTTATTTTTATTTTCTTTTTGTTTTAAAGAACTAGTGGTTCATACGAGTGCAAAGTACTATTTTTATTTATTTTTATTTTCTTTTTTGTTTTAAAGAACCAGTGGTTCATACGAGTGCAAAGCACTATTTATTATGTGAAGATCATTGATCAATGATTTATCAAAAGAGATTTCTTTTCTCTCGTGCAGGTTTTTACCTTCTTCTTGAAATTTTTCTCAGAGTTCTCTTTGTTTGAAGCTCTTGATTTTTTTTTTCCAAGAAATGTTGATGCCTTCTCTTCTCTTCTTGGCTCCTATTTATAGGAGAAGGAAAAGAATCAATTTGTTTAGTAAATCTCTCATTGAAAGATTTGATTTGATCGTTGAGAGATTTGATTTATATTTATCATTAATCTGGGCCTTTAGATCATTCAGTGAATTTTATTCACCGTGGATTTTAAATCCAAAAGATATTCTATTTGTTATTCTGGTGAGATTTTCAAGGAAATCTTTACTTGTCCAAGATTTTTCCATAAATTGATGATTTTTAATCTTCTTTGGATCTTTAATCCAACGGTTCCCATAATCCTTTTCCATTTGGAAAGATTTAGAAGCTTTTAGAATTTTAATTCTATTTCGAAAGATTTTTAGAGAAATTTAGAATTTTAATTCTACTAATCTGTAAGGCTTTCAAAGCCTGTCACGTGCTGGCACGTGACCCTTGGTCACGTGTGAGCACGTAACCCCGAAATTGGTTCCTTTAACAGTCGCTTTGTTCATATTGTTGTTTTTAACCATCACGTGTCAACACGTGACCATTGGTCACGTGTGAGCACGTGATATTTCATTGAGATAACTTCTGATTTTTAATCAGGGAACAGATTTTAGAATTTAATTCTATTCATTATTTTAGAGGCCTTAAGAGCCCATCACGTGTCTGCACGTGGCCCATGGTCACGTTGTGAGCACGTGATGCCCAATTGGGGTCTTTTCTAAGTTTTTATTATATCTTCTAACTCCTCCAGCGGATTCTTAAAAGCCCATCACGAACAGTTGAACACATAATGCCTCATAACTTTTGATCCCGGATGAATTATGAAGCCCATAATATATCAAATCGAAGGGTTTTTCGAGACGCTTTCAATACAATCAGAATTTATCCGTTTCTCCTTCGGGAGTTTTTCAAAAAACAGCCCGGAAGATACTGGTTCGTATTTCCTTAAGCGTATCGCTGCCATTTGATACCTTGGACTCTTTGGCAGCAGAAATTTTTGGCGGGAACAGCAGCTTCTACAGGCGGAGGTGATTTCTTCAGTACCGCTATCGGGGAGTTCTTGCGCACCCTCCTGAGCGGATCAAAGTTGTTCACAGTTGGAACAACAGCGGCAACCTACACCATAGGGACTAGTGGGGTAAGCCCGGAGGGGGAGTTGCCCCCAGCTTCTTTCACTCGGCGCCGGTGGTGACGTCGTGCATGTCGTGGAGTGGGAATTGCCTCAGTTTTAGAGGCGTCATCATCATGCCCCCTGCGTTGCTGGGGAGTTTCGGTTGGCATCAGCCTGTTGAAGACTGATGTCCTTGTTGGAGTTAGAACGGAGTTGGCCAATCTTTCGAAGACCGGCCATCTTGGAAGAGATGCACTTTTATCGGCTTCACCCGTAGCAGGAGTAGGAAGAGCTAGCCATTTTGGGGTAGCTCCCTCTGGTATCACAGGCTTCTTTACGAGCCTGTTTGAGTTCTTGTTCATCCTGTTAAAGACTGAGGCATCAGATTTGGACGGCTTGCTGATAGGAGCCACCATGGTTGCAAGCCGATCAAAGACCGACTTTCTGGGAGTTTCTTCTTGTGGCGTTGAGGCACCGAAGTTCACAGGAGGGAGCATGGTCCCAAAGAATAACCCAGTAATGGCTTGTGTAACCTAAGAAAATGGATGCCGCGTTAGGCCCGTATATCACTCCTCCAACTGGGATGGAGAAGGAGTTGTTGTTGCAAGCAGTGTAGTGAGAAGCCATTGATTCTGCACAGAAACGAGACACCAAGTTTTAGTACCTCGAATCTAGGGGCAACCATGAATATAGCGAACCACGATTTTGTTCGCGATCGCGACACACGAAGTGTGTAGTGGAAAGAGGAAGAGGTCCCACCGGACATGCCAGAATCTGTTTACCGCCGAAGACCGGACTGAGACATTGGGGGATGTCTAGCCTAAATTTGGGGGCAGATGCTATTTGGCACATTGATCAGTCATATTTATTGCACATTTGTACGGTCATTTTCCCTATGATTATTAATTACTAAATGGTATTATTTATAATTTAAGAACATATGTGGGTTTATATGTAAAAATATTTTGTCATATGTTTCTTAAGTTATAATTAATATAATTGGGTGTAATATATGCATATCATATTTAAATAAAATATCCATGTGATTTTTAACCATTATTATTAAGATGTGCATACCATATCATATCCATTAAGTAATTTATTTAAAATTTGGTTGGAATATTATCTCAAATAAATCAAATGCTACTAATGATTTGATTTGAGATATTATGCAGGTATTAAAATAATAAATCAGTTCAAGACTACAAACATAAGTAGGAGATCCACATCAAATCGAATTAGCAAACCAAATTTGCCAAATTTTAGGACCAAATTGAAGAATCTCGCAACTTCAGAGAGGAAGAGATATTTTCAAAATATATTCATCAGAAAAATCTCCTAAAAGCGAGAAAAGAAAGCACAAAAAAGCTGGAGGCACGATAACATCAATAGGCGGCAGAACTGCGGTGAAATGTAGCAAATGGCGGCGGAACCGCGGTCACCAAGTGGCCATTGAATATGTAATTTCAGGGGCATGATCGTCTTTTCACATGCTTCGAGATGACGTCTAGGGTTTCAAATTCCAGAGCCTATATAAAGGACCGAGAGCAATCTATCATCAATCCATCTATCAATCTAGATCTATCGAGCAAACTAGGGTTTTTAGTTCTTTTAGTTTTTATTCAGCAATCAAATTCTGTAATGCAAAAGTTTCTAATTTTGTCTCATTACTTTCTGCACTTTTATTTTTGTTTTTCTTATGGGTTCCTTATTCTTTTACCTTTCATCGTTTTTCCCAATGATCGAGTAAATTCTCGTTTGTTAGGGTTTATAGGATAGACTAATATAATGGATGAAAAAAAATCTCTTAACTTCTTTGTTCCCGCCAAAAATTTCTGCGCAAAAGAGTCCAAGGTATCAAATGGCAGCGATACGCTTAAGGAAATACGAACCAGTATCTTCCGGGCTGTTTTTTGACAAACTCCCGAAGGAGAAACGGATAAATTCTGATTGTATTGAAAGCGTCTCGAAAAACCCTTCGATTTGATATATTATGGGCTTCATAATTCATCCGGGATCAAAAGTTATGAGGCATTATGTGTTCACACGTGATGGGCTTTTAAGAATCCGCTAGAGGAGTTAGAAGATATAATAAAAACTTAGAAAAGACCCTAATGGGGCATCACGTGCTCACACGTGACCATGGGCCACGTGCAGACACGTGATGGGCTCTTAAGGCCTCTAAAATAATGAATAGAATTAAATTCTAAAATCTGTTCCCTGATTAAAAATCAGAAGTTATCTCAATGAAATATCACGTGCTCACACGTGACCAATGGTCACGTGTTGACACGTGATGGTTAAAACAACAATATGAACAAGCGACTGTTAAAGGAACCAATTTCGGGGTTACGTGCTCACACGTGACCAAGGGTCACGTGCCAGCACGTGACAGGCTTTGAAAGCCTTACAGATTAGTAGAATTAAAATTCTAAATTTCTCTAAAAATCTTTCAAAATAGAATTAAAATTCTAAAAGCTTCTAAATCTTTCCAAATGGAAAAGGATTATGGGAACCGTTGGATTAAAGATCCAAAGATGATTAAAAATCATCAATTTATGGAAAAATCTTGGACAAGGAAAGATTTCCCTGAAAATCTCACCAGAATAACAAATAGAATATCTTTTGGATTTAAAATCCACGGTGAATAAAATTCACTGAATGATCTAAAGGCCCAGATTAATGATAAATATAAATCAAATCTCTCAACGATCAAATCAAATATTTCAATGAGAGATTTGCTAAACAAATTGATTCTTTTCCTTCTCCTATAAATAGGAGCCAAGAAGAGAAGAGAAGGCATCAACATTTCTTGGAAAAAAAAAATCAAGAGCTTCAAACAAAGAGAACTCTGAGAAAAATTTCAAGAAGAAGGTAAAAACCTTCACGAGAGAAAAGAAATCTCTTTTGATAAATCATTGATCAATGATCTTCACATAATAAATAGTGCTTTGCACTCGTATGAACCACTGGTTCTTTAAAACAAAAAAGAAAATAAAAATAAATAAAAATAGTGCTTTGCACTCGTATGAACCACTGGTTCTTTAAAACAAAGAAGAAAATAAAAATAAATAAAAATAGTGCTTTGCACTCGTATGAACCACTGGTTCTTTAAAACAAAAAAAAATAAAATAAAAAAAATAGTGCTTTGCACTTTTATGAACCTCTGGCTCTTGAAATAAAGAGAAAAACTCATTTTTCTTTGATCCTAATTAGATCAAAGAAAACAAATAGTGCTTTGCACTTCTATTCTGGAATCTAAAAAGATTCTTAGTGCTTTGCACTTCCAAACTGCGCTGTTGCGCTCCTGAGAGAACGCCACGTGTTAGCTGCAGAACAACTTGCGCTACGCGCCTTGAAATAGAGCTTTGCTCCCTGGAACTGGCGCAACTCACCAGAGCGCGCCACGTGTCAGCTGCAGAACAACTTGCGCTACGCGCCTTGAAATAGAGCTTTGCTCTCTGGAACTGGCGCAACTCACCAGAGCGTGCCACGTGTCAGCTGCAGAACAACTTGCGCTACGCGCCTTGAAATAGAGCTTCGCTCTCTGGAACGGGCGCACCTCACCAGAGCGCGCCACGTGTCAGCAGCGCAACAGCGCAGCGCACTGCGCTGTTGCGCTTGCGCTCACCAGAGTATGACACGTGTCCTCACCACAAACGCTTGCGCTCAGTGATTGACGCAAAGCGCCTGACAAATGCAATGCATTTTACTGAAGGGCCAGGCCCAAATCAGAGGGGCCTAGTAGGCCAAATTAAATTGCAATACAATAAAAAGGGGCAGAGCCCAAAACAAATTGATGCTTTGCATCCTTTCTGGGCAAAGCCCAAATAAAAATAAAAAGAAATGCAATGCAAAAGCAAATAAAATATTGGACATTTTCAACTAGACTTAGCCCAATCGTGGCCATAAGTCCTTAAATTAAATTGACTGAGCAAAATGGCTCTCCTAAATCAATCTACATCCGGTTCGAGAGTACATCTCCGAACTCCTTTGACATCCATCGTTGTAATTCCTCAACGACGTCAAAGAGGTGACGGGTCCCAACGACCACACATCGCTATGGACTGCGGGGTCCTTAAACTCGTGGACCGAGACGTCCTTAAACTAATATCGGACCGAGACGTCCTTAAACTAATATTGGACCGAGACGTCCTTAAACTAATGATGGACCACTACGTCCCTAAACTGGCATCGGACCGAAATGTCCCTAAACTAATGATGGACCACCACGTCCCTAAACTGGCGATGGACCGAAATGTCCTTAAACTAGTAATGGACCACTACGTCCCTAAACTGGCATCGGACCGAAACGTCCCTAAACTAATAATGGACCACTACGTCCTTAAACTGGTATCGGACCGAGACGTCCCTAAACTAATAATGGACCACTACGTCCCTAAACTGGAACAATAGAGCCAATTGCTCTTTTGCCGGATCTAAACGATCCCGCTTAAGTTGATCTTAGCCCCAAACACGGCTAACGTATCCTTAAACACTTAAATGGACTATAAAACCCTCAATCAGCTTTGGTTCAAGGGTACATCTCTGAGCTCCTCTGACACCTATCGTTGTAATCCTTCAACGATGTTAGAGAGGTGATGAGTCCCGATGGCCATAAATTAAATGAATCACCACGTCAGGTTGATCTTAGTCCAAAACAGGACTAACGTATCCTTGACGAATGTTTAAGCTGATCTTAGTCGCAACGCGACTAATGTATCCTTAAACTAAAAACACCAAACCCAAATCTAAGTAAATACGGATTTGGACTAATCCACGTCCTACGGGCGACGGTATTACTCAGTCTCCGTATACAATCCACGGGCAACCACAAACAAAACAAACACCCACGACACGAAGTGAAATTCTGGAGAAGGAGAAAGTTGTTACCGCGATGCGGTAGCGTAATTAACTGCAAGGGCTTGCGCCTGCAGGGAAGAGCGTCCCCACAATCAAAAACCCCTCAAGCGAGGGGGAATCTGACAAAGTCTGCTACATCGGCCGCATCCGTCTAAACCTCCGATACACGGTGCCATAAATCAACTTGGCATCTTCGGAGAGGTAGACGGATAAAACCAAATAGCATCTGCCCCGAATCTCAGCGCCAGGACTTCGCAGTCTTGTGCGCCGCCGTTCGGAGGGGAACAGCTGCAGTGCAGGCAAAACCAGAGCAGCCATATCTGCGGCTCTCCTCGCAAATCCATAGAGTCTGGCGATAAGTCCAAGACTTTGTGCTTGACGAAAATTACTCTTGTCGACCAAAAAAATCTAAGGTCCAACATGAAAAAGGCCGCTTCATACAACGGGGGGCTTCTCCTAAACGGGCGCCTGTCACAGTGGCTCCTTCAGCTCCAACCTCTAATAAAGGAACGAGGCCAGAGAAAACCCTATCGCCAATGGAAAAATCCAATGGAGAAAGATCTAAACGCCCCAAGTCTGGGGGCTTAACGATACAC
Source organism: Agapanthus africanus (assembly GCA_030015575.1). Taxonomy (NCBI): domain Eukaryota; kingdom Viridiplantae; phylum Streptophyta; class Magnoliopsida; order Asparagales; family Amaryllidaceae; genus Agapanthus; species Agapanthus africanus. Next base: position 832,738,011 of record JASDDO010000019.1, read on the forward strand.
ATGGTCTACATGGCCACCGGAAAAGAAGTGAGCCGTGCCTTGGTGAGTCACCGACCGCAAACTCGGTCGCTGACAAAGGCTCAGGAGTAACAGCAACAGCTCTAAGAAATGCTAACCAAAATGGCAGCTCTCACTGGACTAAAAGAAAGTCCGGACATTGAAGTCAAACAGTGCCAAAAGCAAGAGACCGATACTGAGTTCTTGCGACGAGTGCTGGAGAGAAAAGAAAAAGAAGCTACAGAGCAAGCTACTAACATAAACCAGATGGCTCTCTTATTCCAAGATATGGTTGGAATGATGATCCAACCGAAACCACTGGCTAAAAATCTGCCGGTGATTATCGAGGATGATAGAGGATAAACATCAAATCCTCTTCGGCCAAGGAGAAAACAATCTCCCAAGCGGCCCTGGATGACTACATTGCTCAGCAAATCAGAGCTCACCAGGCTTATGAACCGCCAACTAACTCGTTAAAATTAGGCGACCGTATCCGGCCTGGTATGACCAAATCAAGTACCCCCCGAAATATACGATCCCGAAGATCTATGTTTACATAGGAACGGGTAATCCCCACCAGCATGTCGCACAATTCAGAGCTCTGTGCGGTAATACTAGAGGTGACGACAAACTGTTGCTTCACCAATTCGTCGAAAACTTGTCAGAGATAGCTTTCGAATGGTACCCGGAGCTCCTAAATAACTCTGTGAAAACCTTTTCCGAAATAGAACTGCTATTCACGCAACGATTCGCCAGCGCGAGTGAACGCACTTTGATTACGGTACTGATCAATGCCAGGGTAAAGCCGAGAGAAACGTGGGTCCAATACGTGATCCGATGGCGGAACCTATGGTCTAAGTGCGAACAGTGCATTGAAGAGTCTCCAGCCATGGACATGTTCATCGGGACCCTCGATCCTCAATCGACTGTGTCTCAGTTCATGTCATTCTTCAAACCTACAACCTTCCAGGCGTTGATAGACAAGTTGGCCTAAATAGATCAGATGGGTCATGGCCCCTCCTCCTCAAATAAGAACCCTCGAAATAACAAGGGTAAAGGGAAAAAGGCCTTCGTTACCAACACGCAATAACAACCGAGCGGTCCAAAACTGGATGCTTGCCAAAACAACGTACGTACACGCCCGTCCTTGGAAGAAAGGCTGGGACGTTCATATTCGTTTCCTCACGATAAAAGTCGGAGGTTGTTTGAGCCGGTGATGCGAAATAATCTCATTACGTTGCCAGACCCATGGCGCCCAGCACAACCCGGCGACGTCAATAACCCCAATTACTGCTCCTATCATAGGATAGTGAGCCACCCAATTGAAAATTTCTACATCTTCAAAAATTGGGTTGAAGACCAGTATCAGCAGGGGAAGCTCTCGCTGTCCGATAGCTGGAGGGTGGATCCGCCCTAAAAGCACGCTCCTAAAAAGGTGGACGCGCAGGGGGCATCATGCTTACTCGTGAAAGAAGCTCTGTAGGAAGTAGTTCTTTCAGCGAAAACTAAAAGAATGCTGAAGGATCTACAAGCATATCCGGCGATCAAGTGGAAAAGCCTGCTTGAACCCAAAATTATTAAAGGGATGCTGAAACCACGTCCTGCATCGAAAGTTGTTGACAAGGGGGAAAGCCCCCAAGTCAAGCCGTCAAAGACTTCTCAGAAAAAGAAGAAGACCAAGAAACCTGTGCAGCCTGCCGAGTATGACGACAAGTGCACAGAACTTCTGAAATACATAGCCGCACTGGAAGAATATAACTAGAAGGCGCGAACTCCAGTCACACTCGAAGAATTCCTCAAATATATTCTTTAGGACGGAGACAATGACAATGATGTGAAAAATGACCCATCAGAAGAAGAGGAAGACTATATAGCAAGCTTCCACATGATCTCCCATTCGTCGTTATATGGCAAAGAAGCTCCCCCAGCGTCAGAAAACAACGTGGAGGAGCCGGGGGCAGAATCGGTGCTAAAATTCCCGAAACTGCCATATATGAAAAGGCTAAGCGTCAGCGTCTGAATAAAGAAGCTACGGTGAGAACGAGTCATAAAGTGCTCTGAACAAACCAAAGCACGTCTGCAACAAATATGAGCAAGATCAAAGTTGAAAAGCGGTTCGTCAAAACCCTGTCCATGGGGATGAAACTGCCAGCGCTCGTGATGTACACTCCTGGAGTCCCATACTTCGATAGAGGAGAGTCACATCCAAAATACTGCCTATATCACCGAACGGTCGCCTACCCCATCGATGAATGTAGTGCCTTAAAGAAGTGGTGGTAAGGATATGTTGCCCATCGAAAACACTTCAAGAAAGAGAAGCACGAAGCTTGCGCTCGTCGACGTGAGAGTGGCAAGACGAACATGCATAAAGAAACAACTGGCAATTGTCATATGGTTGGTACCGGTTCGGAAAGGGAAAACCCCTAAATTCTCATGTTCAGGAGCGATTCCGAAGATGAAATGCCCCTTGACTCTCTCTTTGAAGACCCCATCTCGGGAAAAGAAGAGGAGGAGAAGAATTGCGAAAACATTCAGTTGCGTAACCGTATTCTACCTGATAAGAACCTCGGACCTGCAAATAAAGGTTCGAACAAAAATAATAAAGGGAAAAGAAAATGCCCAAAGAAATCTCCCTCGATGAAGTAGTAAAAGAGCTCGCCGCAAAGGACCTGCCTAAGAAAAATAAGATGGATTACAACGTTCTAGCACATCTGAGGAAAATTCCCTCCCAGCTAAGTATATTGGATGCTCTCCTCCTATCCAAAGAGACACGAGATTTCCTGATCAAGGCATTATAAGAGCCCGATCAGTTCCAAACTTTCCTCACAGAAGAGAAGACGAAAGATGAACTGGCAGAGGTCCACATGGCTGATATTACATTTAGCGATTAAGATCTACTCCTCGGTACGTGAGAACATAATCGACTGCGCTACGTCACCGGGTACTACCATGACATGAAGACAGGGAAAATCCTTTTCGACAACGGATCCTCCGTCAATCTTCTTAACGTGATAGTGCTGAAAGAAATTTGCATGAATATTCAACACCTTGCCCGAGATAAAATTACCATTTTTGGGTTTGACTCACAGTCGTCACGGACACTTGGTTCCGTAATACCGACGCTACGCTTCGGGCTGCTCGTCACCGACATCAAATTTTATATCATTGACGCCAAGACTTATAATAACGCTTTACTCGGCATGCCTTGGTTACATGAGTATAACATTTTCTTCTGCACAACATCAATGTCTGAAGTATTTCAAGGATGGCTCAGAGTACACCGTCATAGGGGAACTCAATCCATTCTTGGTAAATGAAGGGTGGAAGTATGAAAATGCGAAGTACTTTCTGCCGGACTTCGAGGATACTAAAAGGTGCCACAAGCCAGAGAATAAGCAAAAATCCCCGGTCACCATCCTGATCTTTAGAAGCGACATCGAGGAAGATGAACAAATAGTTTACTCGGGGCAAGCTTAAAGGCAAAACAATAAGCCCGGACCATCTACTCCTATTTTGTTCTTTGGCAGCGACTCCGAGGACGAGGCCAATGCAGGAAGATGGAAATAACTAGGCTCGGATATGTTCGGTCTAAGAAATGGGAGCAAGTTTACAGGTGCCACGTCATAAACAACTTGAGTGAAGAAGAAAGTGCTCTTCCAGATAGCTGTGATGTCAAATTAGAGCGTGATCCTGCTTTGAGAACATTATGTCCATCGCTCGAAGAGCAAATTGACAAGCTAATAAAATAAACTTGTCAGACGAGCCGAGACAACCATAGCCACGAAATGGACATATACGAGAAAGCTAAGGCGCGGCGTCTCAGTTAGCAATCGGTGGAAGAAGTAAACTATAATTCTCTTCACCCACAGCCCGCTATTTGCTTTCGCGAAAGGGAAAAATCCTAAAGCGGAAACGAAAAAAGGCAAGTATTGCTGATGGCGTTCGAGAACGACAAAGCAAGTCCAAGAAGCCCTCTAAACAAGGAAAGCCCAGACTCAGCCCATCCTTTATAATGAAGATGGAGCATGAATACTCGTTCCCGTATGACAAGACAGGGAACATATTCAACATTGTCATGAAGCACCAAATGATGACACTTCCGGAGTCTCGGCACCCTGATAAATAAATCAGGTCTGTCACCCGGACTATTGCTCCTATTACCGTGCAATAGGATATCCCCTTGAGGACCGCTTCACGTTCAAGGATTGGATGGATGACCAATATCAATAAGGTAAGTTTATCCTATCTGATAACTGGAGGATAAGCCTACCGCAAAAGCATGAGCCAAAGAAGACCTACAATGTTAGGTTAGGACCAGCTCGACCGCAAAAATGGAAGCAGATTCGTACCTATCATATGATAACACTCTCAAAAGAGAGAGAGCGCGAGGATATGATTGACCTCTTCAGATGCTTCGCAAATGAGGTCGATGATGAGGAGATCTTATAATTTCCACCGAAACCGAAAGAGCTGGAGGACGTGATACACACCAAGGCGGACAACCTAAGGAAAATCAACTTAGGAACGGAGGATGATCCGAGGCCGACGTTTGTCAATGAGCTACTATCTGAAAAACAGGTAGCCACGTTAAAAGACATGCTCATGCAATACAAAGACTGCTTTGCATGGAATTATTCTGAAATGCTGGGTCTAGATCCAGAAGTAGCGGTACATAAACTGGCCATATCGCCAGACATAAAGTCAATCAAACAGGCACCAAGAAGGACGCGGCTCGAACTTGAGATGAGTATCAACGCTGAAGTCAAGAAACTAATCGACTCTGGCTTCATCGAAGAGATTCAATATCCCGATTGGATCGCTAATATCGTTTTGGTGATGAAGAAAAATGGGACAGTCCGCATCTGCGTAGACTTTCGGGACCTCAACAAAGCATGCTTGAAAGATGACTTCACAGTACCCGTTACCGAGCTGATTATCAATAACACGTCCACCCATGAGATTTTCTCCTTCATGGATGGATTTTCAGGATATAACCAAATAAAAATGGATCCCGAGGACCAGAAGCATACCGCCTTCCAGACACCGTTAGGCGTATTCTGCTACAAGGTGATGCCCTTTGACTTGAAAGATGCTGGCATTACTTACCAAAGGGCCATGACAAAGATCTTCGATGACCCCATACACGAGATCGTCGAATGCTACATTGACGACCTTGTGGTGAAGAGCAAATCTCATGAGGAATATTGGGAACATCTAAAAATAGTGTTCCAATGTCTTCGGAAATATAATCTGAAGATGAACCTTCTAAAATGCGCGTTTGGAATTTCCTAAGGCAAATTCCTGGGATTCATCCTTCGTCACCGAGGTATCGAAATCGATCCCTAAAAAATCAAGGCGATTATGAAAATGCCTTCACCAAGAAGCCTCAAACAACCGCGGTCTCTCCAAGTAAAGCTCACGTATATCCAGCAGTTCATAGCCAATCTCTCTTGAAAATGTCATTGATCAGTCAAATTTATTGCACATTTGTATGAACATTTCCCTACTATTATTAATTATAAAAAGGTGTTAATTGTAAATAAAGAACATATGTGGGTTTATTTTTTAAAAGATTATTATCATATATTTCTTCATTTATAATTAATATAATTAGGGAAAATATATGCATATCATATTTAAATGAAATATTAGTAATTAAAATATGCATATCATATCAAATATTCCTAATCAATATTTTTAAGATATCATATCATATAAATGGTTAGAATAATATCTCAAAAATATTAAATGCCACTAACAAGATGAATTTGAGATATTGTGCAGGTATTAGCTTAGGTCTTAAATCCAAGTAGGAGATCCACATCAAATCAAAATATCAAACCGAATCTGCCAAATATTAGAAGCAAATCGGAGTATCTAGCAACAGCAGAGACTAAGGGCAATATTTTCAGAATCTATATATCAAGAGGATCTCCAAATATCGAGAGGAAAGACCATAAAAAATCCCAAGTCACAAGCCCACTATATGGCGGCGGATCCGCGGTTAATATAGGGCAGGGGCGGCAGTTCCGCGGTCGAATATGAGCCGTTGGATCTGGAAATTTAGGGGCAAGATCGTAACTTCATCTACTCCAATATGGAATTTAGGGTTTCTAATTTCAGAGACTATATAAAGGACCGAGAGCTGTCTATAAAAAAACCATTCACAATTCAATATTCCCAATTCAGAATTTCAATTCAAGAGAGAGAACTACGAAAAAAACTAGGGTTCTTGTAATCTACTTTTTTTAAGAGAAATTTTGTAATGCAATAATGGATCAATAAAAGGTAGTCTTTTTTTTAAAATTCTTTTCGCATTTTACTTTTTCGCATTATTTTTACGCATTACTTTTCTGCATTTTAAATATGGTTTCATTCATCTTCCACCTTTATTTTACTACGCTAATAACCTTGAGCGAGTAATTTCTTTCTTTCTAGGGTTTGTAGGATAAGGTAGAATAATGAATGAAATATCACTTAACTTCTTTTGACATTTTAATGTTTATAAATTTTAGCTAAATAAATGTTAACTCTCTTATCGGGCGCGATATCAATTAATGATAGCCACGACCACAATTTGAGATTAGTTAATATTTGTTTTGTTAAGGGCTTGAGATAAATAGAGATCAATGGAAGGACAAGGGGCAGTAGTGGGAAACCCTAGTTCTCTCCAAGAACCCCAATCCACATTCATCGCTATCTTTCAAGTTTTAAACAATTAAAAGATTAAAAAAATCATTTATAAATCTTCATCCATTAACTACTAAGTCCTATAAACCCTATAAGCCCTTTTTGTTGGGTTATGCCAGCGTCCTGACCATCTGCCGTGACCGTTTGCGGAATAAAAATTCTATAAACTGGCGCTAGAACAACCCGATAACCCGGATCTACCATAAACCTAAAAGCTAGCAAACTAAAGAGGAATTAGAATGGTTATAACGAATGATCCGTGTCCTTCGGTATTTTACTATCTTCCTAAGCTCCTAGTGGTCTCCATGATCAAGCTTGATCGTCAGTCTCCCTCCATCGAAGATGATCCACCTGAGGATTTGTAGTTCGAGCTCCAACCTCAAAGCCGAGGTAAGTAGGGTACCTAGTTCAGTAAACTAGATAGCCTAGAAGATATAGAGTCTAATGATGGATTAATATGTCTCATAACACCTTAGGTTTCGCAACACATAAGACTTTTAGGGTGGAGGTAGAAAAAGGAAGCTTGGAGGAGATGAGAGTGTAGAGCATAGCATTTCTTTCAAGAAATGGCTAAGTCTTGTGAACCTTGAAGTATAGCAATAATTCACACAACAAATAAATCAAGCATCCAACAATAGTAAACCATGAGTCACCCCATGAGCCATGCTTCCATAAATGCAAAGAACACCTCATCCTCCACCTCATTTAACCATTTAAACAGAAATGGTTATAAACTAAAATGAGGTGTCATCTTTTAGAAGGAATCTTGTAATAAATTACAAGAATACCCCTCACCGTATATACATACTCGTATCCGTATTCCAAAAAATACGAATACAAAGAGACAAAAATAATCCAATAATATAATAATAGGATCCGGCTAAAACCAAAACCCACTAGTATTATCCGTCTGAATCATGATACGTGCACAAATACACGTATATGATCAAACACTGCTGTAAAACCATACGGCTTCTATATCGTTTCGCCCGAAGCAGGGAAACCCTCTGTGTGGGACTCTAAAGACTCGTCAATATGCTGGCAGTGGGTTTAACCATAAGCACGTCAGCGACACTAGCTGTACGTAATGGCTACCCAGGTATTAAGCAAAAGGGAGGCCTACAAGCAAACTCATCCGAACCCCTACTGAGCCTGTTCGTGATAATATCCGTACAGTACAGTCTATTCGTCTGAGAGTATCGCATATCGGGTCTAGGGGGTGGATAAAGTCAGACCCTTAATAACGCGATATTTCATGTCGGTATGAAGCCCATCACCAACTGAGAAACTACTGATCCAAACCAGTAATTCTCGACTATCTTGGCCAAGGATTTCTGGTGATAGCTACCCATGCACTATGCGACATCAACTCCCAATACCGGGAGAGACGAATCCCCGATGATCTGCTCACTACCTCTATGTGGCTCGGGACTGTACCCAACTAAAACCTATTTGCATGACTCCTTTGAGCCGTGGTAGGGTAGTAATCAAAGCACAGTGGGAACTCACACGAGAAAAATGACGATCTCAGGTCGACAGACTAACCTGTACACATGTCACCTGGGAACTGCTATCTGACAATAGGTATAATACCATCTAGCATGTTCCCAGCGAGTCCGTCCAGTGTACTCATAACCCAATGAGCACCTGCATACTATCTTAGGTGACTAACTGACACCAATGGCTTGTGAGACCGTCCACCGCCCCTTGTAGGAGTCTCGATAAGTACACACTAGTCTACTCTGGAGTATCAATGCCCAGTCTCGATACTCCCATGACTAGGGACATTTAAGGATGTGCTTATAGATCACCCAGCTCTCACGTATATGATCTCCATCATAATGCTGGCAGTCAAGCAAGAATTCTATGGGCTCTATCAACATGTAATAGTGATCTGTAATACCACATAATGCATGTACATGATGATAAAGACAAACCAGATAGAATACTATCATTTTGAGTAAGACTGTTTTATCCGTATAGGTCCACCCTCAATCATCATAATCAGCTGCCTGTGATTACAATAATTGCCTTGAGGGCACTATAGCCAACACTTTTCTTATAAATTTTCTAAACCTTCTTAATAAAAACGACAACAATCCCTCCTCTTTTTTATCAACTCGTCTAAAACAAGAAAAGAAATTCACGTTTCCTTGCGGACGACCCGTACTCATCGCGGCTAGCTATTGCGACACCGTTATTTATTGCGGTTATTTACAGCATACGTACAAATACATTTTTTGCACACCAATCAAATGGAAACATTGTCGGGGAAACGGTCGTAATTATTTTTCTTGTTATTCGGGTTGATTTCTAATATAAAATCAGAGAACATAAAAATAATAATAAAAATAAAAAAACCGCATTTTGTGTTTTTAACGATTATTGTGCGAGTTTTGCGAGAAATTTGGAGAACCTAAAGCAAGCCAAAAGAGATTCAGAGACTTTCATCTTGGACCAGAGGAGTAGAGGTATTCCCTGAAGAAGTTTGAAGGGAAGAAACCTTCAAATGGAGGCGAAACCGCGGTCCTTGGATGACTTTGGCGGCGGAAGCGCGGCCAACTTGGGGAATTGAGTCCCCAAACTTCTCTGGTATTCTTCTTTCGTCTCCCTCTCTCCTCTAAAGCTCCAATAATCTGATTTTATCTACAGGATTCTTTGCAAACAATGTCGCTAAAAATCTTTTTGCGTGTTTTGATTTTGGGTTGTTTTGCATACTTAAACCGGACATTAAGGGGAAATAAACCCAAACTCAGATTAGATGGGGATTTCATCACCCTTCCTAGGCCCCGCAAATCGCAAACGTGCATACGCATAACCTTACATTAATAAAAAAATATCTAGACCAACCCTCTAAGGACATTCGCGCTCAATTGGGACAAAGGAGGATCGTTGGTAATCTATTGCTTATTCACATTTCTCTTGTGGTGTTTAAGGCAAGTGTGACTAAGGAAAGTGGTTACTTAATTAGGCCCTCTATTTCAGTGATTCGTATAGAGGATACTTCTCACTCACCTGGCTGCAAGATTGATAAGGAAGTGATAGAGGATTGATCCTATGTCTTGTCCTTTGGAAGTCTAGGAGCGGTATAGTAATTTGACATAGGTGACCCTAGTTCTAGGTTTTGTTTGTGCACGTTTGTTGAGTCCCTCTTTCCAAGCAAAACAATTTCAAAAATCCAAAAAAGCTTAATTTTATTACTATTTCACCTTCTTTTCTTTTCATTCTCTTATAATGGGTAACCCAAACCGCCGAACTCTTGGCGAGCTTTGCTATCCAGAACCAGATATTTCTTGTTATCGTAATTGCTTTGGTGCAAATACCGATCCCACCATTTCTTTAAGGGATAGGATAGAACGTGCTAGAAATAACAGTTGTACATCTCACTCAAAGTCTTATCAACTGCATCAAAATTCAACACCTTCTTATGTTGATAATCCATTTAAGGCTAGTGAGGCAACTTCTAAACGCATGTCTATCGCTGAGTATATTGCGAAGGCTCGTAGCCAAAGTTTCATACTTTTCACCAATCCAAAACCGTTAGGACAACAACAACAATCATTTCCATATGAAAATATTGATACTCATTTTGAGGCGAATACGGCAACTTTTACACCCATGACCATGTTAGTTATATGTATGCCCTAGAGGCCATTATTATACTTAGGATGTATATTGTAGTGGATGCTTGGACATATATAGGGAGGACTTTCTTGCTCGACATGATAGTATGCTATCTGGTTGCTCTTTACCTTAACGTGTATACTGATTGTCTCTCTGTTACATGTTGGTAAAGCCCTTAGGATGTGTACTTGACTACCTGGACTATGATGCAGATCATACTAGTGGGGACATGGTAGTCCATAAGTATATCCTTCAAGGTCCCTAGTCGTGGGTGTATCGATACGGGGCATCGATATACCAGTGTAGACTAGCGTATACCTTCTCGACCCATACAGATGGGCGATGGATGATCCCATATCTATTGGTGTTTGACATCAGAGATGATATACGGATGCTCAGTGGAGACTGGGTACACTGGACGGACTCGCCGAGAACTCTCAGATGGTATTATACCTTACGTCAGATGGCAGTTCTCTGGTGACACTGGTACAGGTTAGTCTGTTGACCCGAGATCGTCATAGAGTCTTGTGTGGTTCCCACTGTGCTTTGATTTCCACCTTACCACGTCCAAGAGGGCGTGCAAAACGGTGGTTTTTGGGTACAGTCCCGAATCACATGGAGGCAATGAGCGATAGAAGGGGATTCGTCTCTCCCGGTATAGGGAGTTGATGTTGCGCTGTGTTCGATTAGCTATAACCGGAAATCCCTGGCCAGGGTTGCTGAGATTTACTGGTAAGTGTTACCAGTAGTTTCTCGAACTGTTATAGACCTCATATCGACACGACTTATCGAGCTATTGGGGTCTGACGTTTACCACCCCTAGGCGAGATATGCGACATATCAGACGACGAGACCGGACTGTACGGTAAGTGTTACTGGTTGGATTCACAGGAGTGTGAGCGGGCTTGCTCGTCGATCTTCTGATCGCTCAATACCCGGGTGGACGTTACGTTTAGCAGACCGCTTGCGGCTTGCGGGTGTTTGATATGATCATCACCTGCTGCCGGCGTATTGACGAGTCTTTAGAGTCCTACACAGAGGTTTCCTGGCTCAAGCGAAACGAAATAGGAGCGCATATGAGATATGTGCGGGACCGAGAATAATGCGTGTATGTGATACCGTATTCTATTCTCGCGATGAATGTATCGATTGGTTGTATGCGATATAACCTAGTTATCGAATCAAGTATTGATTCGATAAGCCGATACATTGTATATTAGTCGGTTATATGCGATATGACCGGATCGTTAAATCAAGTGTTGATTTAATGATTTAATGCATAATTATATATTTGATATATTACTTTGCATTAACTAGTATCGGTTCACTTTAAATGGATTTTCTCACTCGGATGTGCACATTGTATATGTGATATACTTTTGTGCACTTGTTTGTATCATGTTTGATGATACATGCAAAATTGGTTTTGTGTAAAGAATTATACCATGGTTATGATAATGGTTAGGGTTTTGATTTATTCACTTATTTATTTATCTATTCATTTTTGAGAAATAGATAAAAGAAAAACAAAATGGTTTCTTTCTTTCTTTTATGAAGCTTGTTGAAGCTTCATGAAGCTTTGACCAAAGTGACCATTTTGTCTTCATGCTTAACCCTAACCATTCATCTAACCTTAGTCAATTCTCTACACCTAACCATGGTTCATATTATGATAAGTATTCATTTTCTTTTGTATTTTTAATGAACTTATCATAATATTTTTCTTTTTCTTCTTCTTCTTCTTCAAGATGAAGAAGCTTGCATCCATCAATGGTGATTTGATGAAAAGAGTGAGAAATCCAATTCTAAAGTAAACCCACTTCCTATTTCTTCATCCTCTACCACTTTCCAAGTAGTATAGGGTGTTTTCTTCACAAGTTTCATGGCTTGGTGAAGTTGGAGCTTGATCTTGTGTTGCCTCGACGTAGATCATCTTCGGCATCGTAGTCGATGACCTAGCCCGCCCATTTCTCCGATGAAGCCGATGCTAGAATCCGGGATCTGATTTGGACAGCGGAGTGACATCATTGCGGAGCTATGGAGGTGGAGCACCGGATCTACAAAGGTTGTATTTCCGTTCATTTAGTTAAGTTGTTAACTAGTTGCTTGTTTCGCCTAAAATTCTAGTTAACGATCCGTATTAGGGTTTCTCGGCACTTGTAAAATTTGAAATTGGCATGGATGATGCCTTATGAGACCTCATTAGAGTGCCTAGGAACCCTACAGTGGTATCAGAGCCAAGCTAGAGCCTTAGACGATGCGTAGACGATGTTAGAAACCCGATCGAACCCGAAACCCCAATTTTTCAACCTCTCTGGACATTTTTACAAAACTGGGTTTTTTCCAGATTAAAAATGTTTAAAAAATTCAGCAGGGAATTCTACGAATTACGGTGCAAAACTTACCTAAAGATGAGTCTAAAGCGCGGTGGAACCGCGGCAGAAGCATGGCTTCTACGGCGGTTCCGCGGCCAAATGATGGGATCTGCCTTCAATTTTTGCACAGTAATTCATGTTTTCAGGTGCTGAGTTTTCTGGGAATTTTTAATTTTATTCAAGAGTTGAATATTCTGGGGTGTTTTGGAGCTTCGTTGATTCGATCGGAAATTTCAAACTTTGTCTATGTGGCTTTCCGGGTATTTTTAGAATATGTTAAAAAATTCGACCGGATATAAATACCCAACTTTTCCACTGTCGGGAAATTTCCAAGTGTTGGATCTTTCCGTGGTTTAAAGACGTTCTAAGTAGTGCAAGTAACGCGATGGACCCTCTAGAAGACAACAAACCTTAACTCGATTATGTGACCGTCTTGAACTGCCCTTTGAACTTTAGGGTTTGGGGCAGTACGGCGTGCCACATGTGAGGCGTTGGCTTGACCCTTCTACGGCTGGACCGTTGGTACTGAGGCATGAAGTGAATGTTTTTAAACTTGTTTCATGTGTTGAGCTGTTTCGGGAAAACTTGGGTGTTTGATTGTTCGATCGGAAAGTTTAACATTTTCTATTTATCCGGAATGTGATACAATAATTGGAATTCACAAGTAGTTATGAGATAACTGAATGAATGTTATAAACATAGCAGTTTAGTCTCACTTGATCGGTTGCCACGGAATTTTGATGCGATCAAAAGTCCGTCGCAATCACGTAGCGTACGCGGATACTCGCCGGGTAAACTTAATAGACAGCCTCACTCCATAGCCCCGACCAAGTGACTGTAGGAGAACCCCGTCGCCGAAAGCGTCCGTTCGGGTGCTCGCGGCAGCGGTGTTCCGCCTTGGTGCACTTCGTCGACGGTATCGGGGGTGCGGCCGCCTACTAAAGTTTGCGACGAGCATTCGATCAGGATGTCGGGAATCTTGCTGAATTGCCCGACTTGATATTGAAAAGAGTTTTCGATAATGAGACTAAAATGTGGGGTTTATAATTGTTAGGCATGTGATGTCTAAGTATTTCATTTGATTAGGCATGCGATGTCTAAAGAGATTGCTTGTAGTTTTACACTTTCTTTTCTGTGACCGTAAGTGTAATATGTGATATCGCCGGTTTCGTTGCTATATGTCAACGACAATTGGGATACGCATGTTTACTTACGTTGATGACATGTGATGTTATGTGTTGCTGGATATGTTATATTGGATCGTCGTGTTTGAATAGCCGGGGTTTTTTATGTGAGATGAGTGTTTTTTTTATTTTCATTCATGTAAAAAACTTGTATGTAATATTCTTTTATTGGGGCACTTCCAGGTTGCGGAAGATGTCACCTTTTGTATATTATTTACTTTTCCGCACTAGGATAGACCCAAGGAGGGGAGCACAAGTAACCGGGTTCTGGAGTCCAGTGGGAGACCAACTCGAAGAGTCAAGTCCGGGTCTCCTAACTCTAGAATTGGTAGGGTTGCTTGCCGCTCTCGTAGGGGTCTAGGGGTGTGGGTTTGGCTATTCATCGCGACCGTGGAATCCGTGTTTTATACTGGCTCGTATTGAAAACACGGACGTCCTAGTATATCCAATGTTTCATATGATACTTCTGCTGCGATATCTATGATGTGATCATGTGATATATTCTGTGATGGATACTGTATATAGTAAATATGATATATTATATAGGCGTTACTTATGTTTTACACCCGCGCTAGCCCTGCCCCGCTCTGCCGTTAGTTACCTAACCTAACGGTGCACAAGGGGACATCGAGGCGAATGCGGATGGCATAAGTGTACGTCGTATTTATCTGTGATGTTTAGGTATTTAAATGATGGGACTTCATTAATGTGATTAATGAAATAAAAGAAACCTAAAGATGTTGTAGAATCGAATTTCAAAAATAAAACAGGTAGCTACAGTTCTTGCTTTGCACAGAGGTATATGTGATATATCCTGCACCTTATTCGATGAGGAAAGGACCGAGATCCCTTCAAAGGGAGTGACTCCTTTAGCAATAACTGGCAGATGCTACACACTCGGTTTGTCTTTTGATAGCTTCTATAGTTTCTGCTTTGCACAGTGATATATATGATATATCCCGCACCTCATTCGACGAGGAAAGGACCGACGATCCCTTCATCGGGAGTGACTCCTTTAGCAAAACTAGAAAAGCCTAAAAAACACTCCATTTCAAAATTCATTCGATCCTACAACGATATCAAGTTCATTACGCAATAGGTTTTCAGAAAAACCTGTCGTAGCCCTCCATCATTTCAGATAAGTACTAGTTAGTATTCGTGCTGCGGTTGTTTGGCATGCGTCAAGGCGTAGTGTACGGTAGCTAACTAGTGCTTATCTGCTAGCATACGATGCGATTGGATTAGGGTATTCGCACGGCGTTGTTTGGCATGCGTCAAGGGTCGTGCGGGTGGGTTTAATTCAATCAAGAAATGTACGGATTGAACTTGACTAGCGGACTATGGGTTGTTTGGTATGCGTCAAGGTCATAGCACGCTAGGGGCAAAATATTATCGGGAATTTCAAGTGTTGAAATTTGCAATGAGATTGCATACCTTCTATGAGATAGTTGGATCCCGATACCCGTTGCGAGTAATTGTTACTCCTGGGAGAGTTTTACACATTACAATTAGCCGATCAAGTAGGTGTCTAGAAAGGTGTCAACGGGGTTACGCCTCTGGGAAAACGAGGTTTACTGTAATTAGGTTCGTGCGAAAGCACGGGGGACCTCCCTCAAAGTACCGACACTGGCCTGGCTGAAAGATTGGCGAACTTGTAGTGTGTAATTAATCCCGGCTAGTCTTTCCTTTTAGGGTTTGAAGGAAGATTTGATAAAAACAGTGGGAGCCATCCTGATTAGATAAAATAATAACCAATCTATTCTTGCAAGAGCGCACGCTGAGTGTTTTCTTCTCTCTCTCTCCAGGTAGCGACCATATCACGCCTTAATCAAGATAATAATACGGATATTGACCGAACCCGCTTGTTATACTGAGCTGGGGAACGTTGGTCCCGCTCCAACTTATAATTGTTATAAGACAGAGCAGGAAATTGGGGATTACCAGAATCCCCGTGCCGCCCAAACGAAGAGAGTGCATGCTGATGCATCATCTTCGGGTGTGTTCATTACAAAGAACTGTTTCTCAGTATCCTCTGCATCCTGGGTATTTGATACCGGATCAAGATCCCAGATATGTAATCTGTTACATAGGGCTACAAAAGGGTAGAAAAACTGAGAACGGGTGATAAGTTTCATGAGACAGAAAACGGGGCAAGTGTTGCAGCCAAGTCTGTTGGTCACTGTCACCCTGTGTTACCAATACATTGATTCTGAACGAATGTTATTAGATACCGAACCTGATATACAAAATCATATCAATCTCTTTATTAGTAAAGAAATGATAAAATTTTGTATAGTTGGATAATGTTTTGAACATTTCCTATATCAAAAGTTGATCGGTTCAGGCACGTTATCTAAAAGTATTGATGTTCTAAATCAAACTACAGTTCTTTAGTATACGGAACACACACAAGAGGAAGAGTTCAGAAATGAACGAATCCTTCTTGAGGCATTGTAGACTAGGTCATATCAATGCGACCCGACTAGCTGAAGTTACATATAGATGCATATTTAAATTAGTTTGAATTTACATCTTATGAAACTTGCCAGTCATGTCACAGAGATAAGATGACCATAGCTCTGTTTACTGGAAACAGAGAAAGAGTTAGTAAACTCTTGGGATGATACATGTTGATGTATGTAAGGTCCCCTGTCTCCATATGCCAGGACTGGTTCTTTGTACTTCATTACATTCTCTGATGATCTTTCGAGATTCAGACCTATGTTCCTGTTGAAACACAAGTCCGAACCTTTTGAGATATTCACAGAATATAAGTTAGAAGTAGAGAACCAAAATACGGGTACACGTATTATGTCCTTTGATGAGATCAAGGAGGAGAATACTTGAGCACGAAATTCTTGGACTGTTCTAAAGGAGAATGAAATTCTCTCTCAGCATTACTCCTCCGTATACACCATAGCACGATGATATATCGGGGCGGAGCAATCACACCCTATATGATAAGGTGTGCTCTATGATGAGTACTACTGAGTTACCTATTTCCTTTTTGGGAGTTATGCACTTGAGAAGCTGCATACCTATTGAATAGGGTTCAAATCAAATCTGTTGCCTACCACTTCATATTTGATATGATAACGGATGAGCCCATATCTTAAGTTGGTTAAGATTTGGGGTTGTCCGAGCTATGTCTAAAAGCATAATCCGGACAAGCTCGAGGCAAGGACTGTTATGTACAACTGGAAAGGTTCCAGCTATACAAACAACAGCAGAAGATTTGGTAGAACCAAAGGATTCAATAGTAACCAACGAACCTCAGCCTCTCCGCCGATCTAGTAGGGTTCCTCACCCACCTGAGAGATATTTCGGTTTCTCTATGACAGTGGGAGCGAGGATTGCATCATGAGATGATGACCCAACTAGTTTCAAGCCGGCCATCAGGAGTAGGACTCTGTAAGAATGGCTGGATGCTTAGTGATCTGAGATGTAATCCTTATACACCAACAAAGTATGGACTTTAGTTGCTTTATCTAAAGGGTTAAATCCCCATCAGGAGCAAGTATATCTTGAGAAGATTACTTGGTGTACATGGAAAAGTTGAGACTTTCAAAGCTAGACTTGTTAAAGGTTTGCATCATTAACCAGGTATGGATCATGATGAAACCTTTTCTAAGGAGCTATGCTTAAGTCCATCCAGATCCTACATGCCACGGCTACGTACCATGACTACGATATCTGGCGGTTGGGTGTCATGACAGCTTTTCTAAATGATGTTTTGGAAGAGAGCGTCTATAAGTACACAGCCAGAGGGCTTCGTAGACAGTGGGAGCAGCGGAAACGTGTGCAAGATACTTTATAGAATAAAGCAGGCATCGCGGAGTTGGAACATCTGTTTTGATGTGCTAGTCAAAGAGTTTGACTTCATCAAAATGGTAGATGAACCTTGTATATACAAAAAGGTAGTAGGGAGTATGGTAGTGATCCTCGTAGAGTATGTGGATGACATACTCTTGATAGGGAAGGAGTTTCCTATGCTAAGCTCGTTCAATCTCCGCTTATCACAATGATTCTCCATATAGGATCAAAGTTATACCTCCTAAATCCTGGGTTTTGGATCTATGAGATAGATCTAATTGGATGTTAGGATTCTCACTAGTTGTAGTGAGATGGTATCAACCGATCCTGGGGAGAATCACTGGAAGGGTTCCAGGGTGATAAGGACGACTGAAAATCAGTCACAGGCATTGTCTTTACCCTCAATAAAGGGACGGTATGTTGGAAGAGTTCCAAGCTAGATACCGTGGCATACTAGACGATAAAGGCTCGATACATCGCTACTTAAGATGCTACCAAAGAGGAAGTCTGGGTGTATAATAGTTCATGAGATGAACTTCGTTCCTCCCATTATGTGACAATGGAGTTGTAGCTTATGCCAAGGAACACCCGTCCCATCAGTGATCCAGACATATTCTAAGGCAGTATCACCTGATCATGGAGATGGTTGATCTCTAGGGTGATCAAGGTTAGGAGAGTAGACTCAGAGGATAACACGGCGGATCCACTCACGAAGGCCTATTCCCAGAGAGAGACTTTTATGGGATGGTTGAGTATGAGATACTGCAACCACTGCTATCAGATAGCCCTAGTGCAAGTGGGAGATTGTTAGTTATATGTATGCCCTAGAGGCCATTACTATACTTAGGATGTATATTGTAGTGGATGCTTGGACATATATAGGGAGGACTTTCTTGCTCGACATGATAGTATGCTATCTGGTTGCTCTTTACCTTAACGTGTATACTGATTGTCTCTCTGTTACATGTTGGTAAAGCCCTTAGGATGTGTACTTGACTACCTGGACTATGATGCAGATCATACTAGTGGGGACATGGTAGTCTATAAGTACATCCTTCAAGGTTCCTAGTCGTGGGTGTATCGAGACGGGGCATCGATATACCAGTGTAGACTAGCGTATACCTTCTCGACCCATACAGATGGGCGATAGATGATCCCATATCTATTGGTGTTTGACATCAGAGATGATATACGGGTGCTCAGTGGAGACTGGGTACACTGGACGGACTCGCCGAGAACTCCCAGATGGTATTATACCTTACGTCAGATGGCAGTTCTCTGGTGACACTGGTACAGGTTAGTCTGTTGACCCGAAATCGTCATAGAGTCTTGTGTGGTTCCCACTGTGCTTTGATTTCCACCTTACCACGTCCAAGAGGGCGTGCAAAACGGTGGTTTTTTGGGTACAGTCCCAAATCACATGGAGGCAATGAGCGATAGGAGGGGATTCGTCTCTCCCGGTATAGGGAGTTGATGTTGCGCTGTGTTCGATTAGCTATAACCGGAAATCCCTGGCCAGGGTTGCTGAGATTTACTGGTAAGTGTTACCAGTAGTTTCTCGAACTGTTATAGACCTCATATCGACACGACTTATCGAGCTATTGGGGTCTGACGTTTACCACCCCTAGGCGAGATATGCGACATATCAGACGACGAGACCGGACTGTACGGTAAGTGTTACTGGTTGGATTCACAGGAGTGTGAGCGGGCTTGCTCGTCGATCTTCTGATCGCTCAATACCCGGGTGGCCGTTACATTTAGCAGACCGCTTGCGGCTTGCGGGTGTTTGATATGATCATCACCTGCTGCCGGCATATTGACGAGTCTTTAGAGTCCTACACAGAGGTTTCCTGGCTCAAGCGAAATGAAATAGGAGCGCATATGAGATATGTGCGGGACCGAGAATAATGCGTGTATGTGATACCGTATTCTATTCTCGCGATGAATGTATCGATTGGTTGTATGCGATATAACCTAGTTATCGAATCAAGTATTGATTCGATAAGCCGATACATTGTATATTAGTCGGTTATATGCGATATGACCGGATCGTTAAATCAAGTGTTGATTTAATGATTTAATGCATAATTATATATTTGATATATTACTTTGCATTAACTAGTATCGGTTCACTTTAAATGGATTTTCTCACTCGGATGTGCACATTGTATATGTGATATACTTTTGTGCACTTGTTTGTATCATGTTTGATGATACATGCAAAATTGGCTTTGTGTAAAGAATTATACCATGGTTATGATAATGGTTAGGGTTTTGATTTATTCACTTATTTATTTATCTATTCATTTTTGAGAAATAGATAAAAGAAAAACAAAATGGTTTCTTTCTTTCTTTCATGAAGCTTGTTGAAGCTTCATGAAGCTTTGACTAAAGTGACCATTTTGTCTTCATGCTTAACCCTAACCATTCATCTAACCTTAGTCAATTCTCTACACCTAACCATGGTTCATATTATGATAAGTATTCATTTTCTTTTGTATTTTTAATGAACTTATCATAATATTTTTCTTTTTCTTCTTCTTCTTCTTCTTCAAGATGAAGAAGCTTGCATCCATCAATGGTGATTTGATGAAAAGAGTGAGAAATCCAATTCTAAAGTGAACCCACTTCCTATTTCTTCATCCTCTACCACTTGCCAAGTAGTATAGGGTGTTTTCTTCACAAGTTTTATGGCTTGGTGAAGTTGGAGCTTGATCTTGTGTTGCCTCGACGTAGATCATCTTCGGCATCGTAGTCGATGACCTAGACCGCCCATTTCTCCGATGAAGCCGATGCTAGAATCCGGGATCCGATTTGGACAGCGGAGTGACATCATTGCGGAGCTATGGAGGTGGAGCACCGGATCTACAAAGGTTGTATTTCCGTTCATTTAGTTAAGTTGTTAACTAGTTGCTTGTTTCGCCTAAAATTCTAGTTAACGATCCGTATTAGGGTTTCTCGGCACTTGTAAAATTTGAAATTGGCATGGATGATGCCTTGTGAGACCTCATTAGAGTGCCTAGGAACCCTACAGACCATTGGTGAACAAATAGCAATTTCCAGTCGCCAACTAACCAACCAATATCAATATTCTTCATATCACAATGTTGATCCTAATCTTGTTTATGAAACTTGGATACACCCTTCTACTTCTTATTCACAGTACCAAACTTTCACACTCGCTCATGTTAACACTTCTCTTGAGGCTAATGTGGCAAATCGTAAACACATGTCGATTGCAGAATACATTGAACTCGCCCATAGCCAAAAATTAAACCATTTCCAACCATACTCAACCTTTTCACCTTATCTAGACAATGTTTCTGAATATCAATTAGGAAGTTCTACGGTTCAAAGAGAATCCTTTATTGAAACTTCTTTACAAACCATGTCTAGTCTTGCAGTAGAGTTGGAATTGAGTAGTGAGAAAGAACCTGGGATTCCTCAAAGTCAAACCAGAAACAATTTTTTTGATCTCAACACCTTCCATCCTGAATCCCAACTGAATGTATTTAATGATCAACCGCTTAATAATCTAATTGATGAGGTGACCGAGAATAACATGTTTGGCTTTTCCAATAGTGAGTATGAAGAGCCTTACACCATTCCAAATCAAACTGATCCTTATTTGACTACACTTGACATTTCGAACCTTCCGATTCTATTAAGTGAATCAAATGATCCATCGAGCGAGGATAGTATAATTGATGATTTTTTAAAGAAATATTCATTTGATTTGACCGAAGGTGTTAATGAAAGCGGTGATGAGAATATCTTTGAAGATGAACTCACTATATTGGATGAGTTGGATTCTCTGACCTATCATGTCTCTTCTATTGAATGCGAAAATCTTTTTATACAATTAACCAATCCTATTCTTACCACCGACCTATCCGACAGGCAAAACGATATTCAGCCTTCATCTCCCACATCTGGTTCAACAATGCTCGACACCCAAGTTTGTTTACCCATTTCATTACCCACTTTCTATAGTTCTTCTTCTCATCTTCTTTCAATTCCACCGAGTTTTGATGAACCACACTCCGATATTTCGAGTTCTATGATTCTTGAAAGACCAATCGAGTTAAACTCTTTTGAGAATGAGAGAGACAATCTTTTCGAGTCTCCTGCCTCCAAAATTTCTGACGAATCGAGTGTTTTGTATCCTGGTGCGCAACAGATTGACATTGAAACGTTCAACCGCCCTAGTGAATTTGCATATTCCACTAATATAGATATCGATTCCCTTCTTTCTGATGAAATTATTACTCGGACCATCGATGAAAGTTTCAAAAATATTTTTGCCGAAGAACTCATGTTCCTTAAAGACTTAGATATTGTGGTGAATCAATCTCCACCGGAAATTCGTGCGCCTCTGTTAGAGGCCGAAGATATTGAACCACCATCCCTTCTTCTTATCACATACAAGAATGCGACTATTCTACCCATTCTTTATCTTTCACGTTCTTGTTTTCATTCACCATCACTTTTTCGTCTCTACCAACCAAGATGTAAAATCGTTCGATTACACCTCTTATCTCCTCCCCACTTTTTCACGTCTATCTGTAACATGATCTTCTATCAACCATGGTGTTACATTGATAAAATATTTGAATGGTTGGTTTTAACTTTTGGTCTTTGTAAAGCTTTGTATAGACCAATAATATTTACCCTCCATTGTGATTTTAAATGCTTAATAATAGAAACACTGTTTTACTCAGGTTGGGAAGGGGGAAGAAGAAAAATAATTAGCTCTTGAAAGAAAAGAAATTTTTGCACGATTGTGAGCCAAGAACAAGTTTGGGGGAGGATTTCACTGTCATTAACTCTTGTCCTCTTTACTAATCATTGATAACTTTTCCTCCCAAGTTTTTAGGTTTTGAGCTTAAAGGATGGGATCAATGAGGACACTGCTGCAAATAGGCTTGGGGGAGGGGGGAGGTTTGTGCTTATTCATTTTGCATTATACTAAATAAAAGCACTAAATAAAAAAAATTTGAAAATAAAAGTTAGAAAGTGAAAAATACATATGAAAGATAGGAAGAGATTTAAGAAAAGCAAGAAAATTAGATATTTTAAAACAAAGGTTGTAATACATAGTCATGAGCTGTTATCCCAAGGGTTAGTAAGATAAAGGAATCACTAATACAAGGATAGAAATAAATCTGAAAAATAGTCCATATTCTTAAATCCAAACTTCTGAACGTTGATACCCTACTATATGCACTTGCATACGTCTTGAATCTTGGGATAGTAGAGAATGCCTTGAAATACTCTTGTCTAAAAGCCTTACTATGAAGGAAAAAATATAAATTAACAAAATATAAAAATTCAATAAAATTTAAATGGTGAAGAAAAATGAACACTGGTTTTGTAATTACTTAAGGCAACATAAAAAAATA
This sequence comes from Agapanthus africanus, assembly GCA_030015575.1. Lineage (NCBI taxonomy): Eukaryota > Viridiplantae > Streptophyta > Magnoliopsida > Asparagales > Amaryllidaceae > Agapanthus > Agapanthus africanus. Next base: position 832,761,096 of record JASDDO010000019.1, read on the forward strand.
TAGCGAGGGTGCCTTATCACCTAGTGCCTTAAACCAACAGGTTTGGGAGTCACTGCTAAGCCTTAGATGTTGCAAAACTAGGATATTGCTAATTATGCCTTAAATAAGTGAGCACATTTGGTAATCGGTTGGTTAATACCTCAAGAAGTATTAACGGTCGCATGAAGAATGTGCGAACAAATCCATATAAAACATCACCGACTAAAAACTACTAAGGAAGATGGACAAAGGGTATGATAGTTTGAATTGAATTCTCTAAGTGTAGGGATGTATTTTACACACACGTAGGGGTATATGATCGATATTTGGAGGAAAGGTAGGGAGGAAGACTAAAATCGATGTTTTATTGAGAGATGATGTGATTTCTGATATCTTTTCATGACTATTAAGATATGGCTCATGACAACTAAAAAGCTGGTGTAGTTTGAAACTCCTCTTTTCAAGTTTTTCTTTCTTTTATATGTTCTTATCTTTACATGTAATTTTTATCTTTTTTCTTTTATTTTGGGATTTTGTGGGTGTAATTCGTTGAAAACCCTCAGGAGACAACACTTCTCCTACTAGGGACACCTAGAGATTTAAAGGCTTGTTGCACTAGCTAAGTGCAATCGTGTTGCCTACGAAAGTGTGCTAGGTTTTTCTTTTTCTTTTTAATAAATAGTTTGCTCGGGACGATTAAAGATAAATTTGGGGGTATTTGATCAGTCAAATTTATTACACATTTGTATGAACATTTTCCCTACTATTATTAACTATAAAAAGGTGTTAATTGTAAATAAAGAATATATGTGGGTTTATTTGTAAAAATATTATTTTCATATATTTCTTCATTTATAATTAATATAATTAGGGAAAATATATGCATATCATATTTAAATGAAATATTAGTAATTAAAATATGCATATCATATCAAATATTCCTAATCAATATTCTTAAGATATCATATCATTTAAATGGTTCTCAAAAATATTAAATGCCACTAACAAGATGAATTTGAGATATTGTGCAGGTATTAGCTTAGGTCTTAAATCCAAGTAGGAGATCCACATCAAATCAAAGTATCAAACCGAATCTGCCAAATATTAGATGCAAATTGGAGTATCTAGCAACGACAGAGACTAAGGACATATTTTCAGAATCTATATATCAAGAGGATCTCCAAATATCAAGAGAAAAGGCAAAAAAAAATCCTAAGTCACAAGCCCACCATATGGCGGTGGATCCGCGGTTAACATAGGGCAGGGGTGGCGGTTCTGTGGTCGAATATGGGCCGTTGGATCTGGAAATTTAGGGTCATGATCGTAATTTCATCCACTCTAATATGACATTTAGGGTTTCTAATTTCAGAAACTATATAAAGGACCGAGAGCTGTCTATAAAAAAAAACCCATTCACAATTCAATATTCCCAATTTAAAATTTCAATTCAAGAGAGAGATCTACGAGAAAAACTAGGGTTCTTGTAATCTACTTTTTTAAGAGAAATTTTGTAATGTAATAATGGATCAATAAAAGGTAGTCTTTTGTTTTAATTCTTTTCGTATTTTACTTTTCCGCATTAATTTTCCGCATTTCTTTTCCGCATTTCTTTTCCGCATTACTTTTCTGTATTTTAAATATGATTTCATTCATCTTCCACCTCTATTTTACTAAGCTAATAACCATGAGCGAGTAATTTCTCGCTTGCTAGGATTTGTAGGATAGGGTAGATTAATGGATGAAATATCGCTTAAATTCTTTTGACATTTTAACGTTTATAAACTTTAGCTAAATAAATATTAATCCTCTTATCGGGTGCGCTATCAATTAATGACAGTCACGACCACGATTAGAGATTAGTTAATACTTGTTTTGTTAAGGGCTTAAGATAAATAGAGATTAATGGAAGGACAAGGGGCAGTTGTAAGAAACCCTAGTTCCCTCCAAGAACCAAATCCACATTCATCACTATCTCTCGAGTTTTAAAAAATTAAAAGATAAAAAGAATCATTTCTAAATCTTCATCCATTAACTACTAAGTCCTATAAACCCTACAAGTCCTTTTCTTATAAATTTTCTAAACCTTCTTAATAAAAACGACAACAATCCCTCCTCTCTTTTATCAAATCGTCTAAAACAAGAAAAGAAATTCACGTTTCCCTGCGGACGACCCATACTCATTGCGGCTATCTATTGCGACACCGCTATTGATTGCGGTTATTTACAGCATACGTACAAACACATTTTTCGCACACTAATCAGTCATCCCTACAGCCATCTGATGAAGAAGGGGACCCCGTTCGTCTGGGATCAGAAGTGTCAAAACGTACTAGATGAAATCAAACAATACCTGCAAAATCCGCCGGTATTGGCCTCTCTGATTAAGGGAAAATCCCTTATCCCATATACAATGGCCCTTGAGGGTTCTCTAGGTGCATTGTGGGCATAAGAAAACGATCATGGAAAGGGTAGAGCTCTCTACCATCTATGTCGAGTTCTCCTGGGGGCAAAAAGCAACTATTCCCCCATCGAAAAGCATTGCTTGGCATTGATCTTCATAATAACGAAGCTCAGACACTACTCCTTGGTGCATGAGGTCCATCTCATATCAAAGGTGGATCCTTTCAAATATCTGATGTCGAAAGCCATACTGACAGGAAGGCTTGCCAAATGGGCCTTCCTCCTAATGAAGTTCTTAATAAAGAATCGGCCCCTTAAAGCGGTGAAAGGACAAGTCGTTGCTGACTTTCTGGCGGAACATCCGATACCGGCTGACTCCCCTTTAAATTATGAGTTGCCCGATGAACACGCGTTCGACGCAATCGAAGAAGAGAAAGAAGAAAATGATTCCCAATGGGAACTCTACTTCGATGGAGCATCTTTCATGAAGAGGCAAAAGCAAAACACTCCCATAATCAAAGCCGGAGGGGGTCTTATCTTTGTAACCCCGTAAGGAGAAATATTGCATTACGTCCTCTCCTTGACAGAACCCAGGACTAATAATGAAGCGGAATATGAAGGTTTGGTAGCTGGTTTTGAGATCGCTAACGACATGGGGATCAAGAACCTCCTCATATATGGAGACTCCCAGCTGATCGTTAGTTAAGTAAACGGAGACTATCAAACATGCAAGCCAGAGTTGGTAAAGTATGGAGAAAGAGTGCAGCAACTGCTGACACAAATCACTTCCTATTCCTTGGAAAGCATATCGCTAGAGAAAAACAGCAAAGCAGATGCGTTAACCAAATTGGCTAAAGAATTGGCCGATGAAGACCTCGATGACGTAAGGATCATTGTGCAAAGCCGCAGGGTCCTCACACCAACAGATATATCTTCGGAAGACCTGATAGAACTACCAGAAGGAAAAGAAATGACCAAACAACTAGCCTTTCAAATAAAGGACGAAGAAAAGGTCAAGGACTGGAGGGAAGTCTTCATAGACTACTTTAAATCCCAACGAATGCCAGAAGATGCGTCGTCGAGACATCAGCTCATGAAACGAGCTTTGTCATTTACCTTCGTCAGTGATACTCTATATAAGAGATCATTCGACTACCTATGGCTAAGACGCCTGGGGCCGGAGGAAGCAAAGAAAGTCGTCCAAGAAATACACGATGGATTCTGCGGTTCTCATCTAGCTGGGCTAAAGATAAAGCTGAAAATAAAAAGAATTGGCTACCATTGGCCCTCGATGATTCATGTAATACCCAGTTCTTTTATACACCAATATTCGAATTTTTATAAAAAGGGTTAATTACAAATTTATTTATTTATATCTATAAACTATTTTAAATATTTTAAACTCCCAATCCATATTATTTTTCCCTCTCTCTTTTCTCAAACCCTAATCCCAATTCCCCATCTCTTTTTTCCATTTATATAAACCTCTATTTCCCGGCCCATCTCTTTTCCTATTTTTTTATTTAATTCCCAGCCCGGCCCATTCCTCTCTTCTCCCACGTTTTATCTTAAAATCCCGGAGCCCAAATTGGCCCAGCCCATTCACTAACCCCTTCTTCTTTTCGTTACAAACCTCTCCCGCTCTTTCCTGCGCCCACGTCGCCGCTCGTCTCGCGCCGTGCCCCTCTCCTCGCGCCCACGACGCGCGCGTTCCCCTACGACCCGCTCCCCCAACGGCTCACTCCTCTCTCCCCCTCACATCCTCATCTCAACTCCTCCTTTTCTCTCCACAGAAAACCCCCATCATAACCCACTGTTTTGAATGCCCACCACCCGCTCACCGATGACGACATCGACCGGGCCCCTACCCACCTTCTTCTCCACCACCGAGCTCACTCGTTGACTCCCTCGCTCTCCTCTCTCCAACACTCAAACCCCACCGAGCTCAATCCCCTCGCCTACTCCTCGCCGCACCATCTCTGCACCGAACCACCGCCAAGCTTCCCTGCACCCGAGCTCGGCCACCACGTGCACTCGACGCCGGCGAGCCTCCACTGCCCTGAACCACTACGTCGACGCCCCTCTGAGCCCAGCGACGACGACCACCGATCACCTCCATCGCCTCACCCATTCCCTGCACACCCGAGCCCCATCGCCCTTCGCCGGAGACTCCTCACCGTCGCCCCACTCCTACCAAGCCTCAACCCCGATCACCTACTGCACCACCGAGTACATCTCTCTCTACATCTCTCTCTCTCTGTTACTCTCTCTCTCTCTCTCTACATCTCTCTCTCTGTTACTCTCTCTCTCACATCTCTCTCTCTCTCTGTTACTCTCTATTTCTCTAAATCTCTCTCTGTTCTCTAAATTTCTCTCTCTCTCACAGATCAAAACCAGAAACAACTCGGGGCGGTGATGAAAAGGGTTACACGGAGAGTAACTAGAGTGAGTACAATTGTCTGATTCCAAAAGGCCGAACTGTGCTGCGCCCGTGACGCGATCGTACCGCTGCCGGACCCTCGTCGACACGTTTCCAGGCAAATTCCCTACTTGCTACATGCTAATTTGTGTTGGTTACAAACTATAATCGTATAGATTCCATATTTACTATTCCCGATAAACTACACGATGTATATGTTCGATGCATGATCTTAATGGAAATCTTCATTTAATTTGACGGAACTCAATTGCATAGTCTGGCCCGTAAGGTAATGAACCTTGTGTGTAAATTTCACTGGAAAATATGACTGTTAATGACTAAAACGAACACCCCCAACTACACCCACAAAAACTGGGAATTTCCCGCACCTGAAAATCGTTAAAATCACAATAAATTATGTACATATCGAAATGATGCGTTCGAGGGCTAAAATCCAAGACAACTCGACGAACTATAACCTTATGCAAATTTCTATTAGTTTCTGTACTGATATTGTGACGATATTTGGGCCGGAGTACGACTCTGGACTGCAGTCCAGAGCGACTCTGGTTACTGTGTGCTGTCCCGTAATGTGTACCACCTTGTTTTCTGAACTCATATGTTGCGAAACTCTGCAGTTTATTAAATAAAAATCTGTTAGATATATAACACAAGTGGTTTCTTTCCGTTTTATCATCGTTTGCTATTTAATCTGCAATTTAAAAGATCAGGGCGTATAGCAGTCCCAAACAGAACCAGAACGGACACCCCAATGCTGAATAGTACATAACCCCTGATGTACCAATGCGATTGAGAATCCGTCTATTGAGTTGAAAACCTTACTGAAAACCCTAGCTTTCATTCAACTGTAGTGTCGCTAAAATCTGATCCCAACTAGGATTAAAATGCGTTGCGAAACGGAATTCCGATTCTGAAACCGGATTTCCAGCAGTGAACGCTTAAAATGAAATGGCCATATCTAGTGATCCTGAAACCCGATTGACGTGAAACTAAATTCGCTGGATAGATAATCACACATACTACTTATCCCCTATTCATTGTTTTGCTAAATTTTGGCATATATTATTTATGATAAATTATGCAAGTGGTAGGATACCGACATATGACATCGTAATCCTGCCTTACATACTGTTTTCTCATCACATCATATGTATATGTTATTGCATTGGTAGCCTAGTGATCATGTGCATTACCCAGTGCTAGGTATTAGTGGTGATTGTGGCAAGTACGTTAGTGTTCGTGCATGAGTGGATAAGTGAAAGTGGCACGTACTTGTATACAATCAGTGAACCCTATTATTCTATTGCATTGTCGACGTCTGTGGGACGCATATAAGTGTGACTATAAGTGGTATGGGACACTTATGGAAGCTCTTGTATGGGTGTCACAGATAAGGCACCAGACACTGCCCATTTATCTTAGGTATTAGTCGGGACGTGCTTGATGGAGATCCTGTCTCCAGTTTTCGCGCAGACTTGTCATGGACCGACCGGTATTTGAGGTTATGGTTGGCGTTTGATATAGACCACGGGGTGTGGGGTAGTTTGAGTGTGAGTTCAACAGAATCTCGAGAGTCCCATGCCGGCTTATATATATGGAGATATATGGAGATTTACAGGGTACATGATTATTACCATGAGTTATATTTTGGGCTCGTGGTCCCTTGCCCTTGGGTCCTACCCTTGGGTGGAGGACACTCGCGAGTGGTTGACTCTCACACTTGGACTGACGATAGGCTTAGTGACCTGTACAGTGAGGCTTAGAGACTGATAGGGATAATGGCATTGATATACATTACTTACTGTGTTGACATACCTGGCATACTATTTTACTGCTTTACCGTTCACCTGATCTATTGGACACTTCATTGGTTACTCCATGTTCATATCTTTACCGTCTAGATTTACTGTTATATATCTATTATCACTGTTCGAGTTGCCACTTGCATCTATATATTTATATTGCTATTGTGTCGCTCTGACGACCAGAGTATGCATGCTCAGAGTGAGGAGTGGATCTAGCCTGGACCAGGACCAGACGTACATCGCGGACATCTTGATCAGCTATCCAGAGCTATACTCTTTTACCTCCATCAGGTCAGTTCTTTGTATTTGTTTTGTTTCAGATACTGCATTTCTCATTACCTGTGCGTTGTTTACTGATTACCACATAAAGCTAGAAGCCGAAGTGTGATTACGGCAGGATATTTCCTTGACCGTAGGAGCATGGCTGGCCTTGTCAACCCCTCGTATTCCGTATTTTGGTAAGCGGGGCGTGACATATGTCGGGACTCGGTTCTTGCTCATGGAGCAAAGTGCCACACAGAACAAAGTGCCACGCCAAGTGTCATGTTAAGTGGGCGGGGGCCACCTCTTGAATCCGTGGGGGCCACCTCTTGAGTCCGTGGGACCCACTGTAGAACAATGGGAAATCTTCGGAATACATTCCGAACGAGGGCAGATCTGTACTATAAATGGAATGATACCACTCTTCAATACAGAGGCGCCTTTTAAGTGAACCGGAACTACAGGAGCTTGAGAACTCCGTAGTTAAGCGTGCTCGAGCAAGGGAAGTTCTGGGATGCGTGACCTCCTGGGAAGTGGCCCCTGGTCGGGTCCGGTTCGCCCCGAAGGACAAAACCGTGCGGCTTCGGCCAGAGCGGACAATACTCTCTGTATTGGGGGTGGGGCGTGACAGAATGGTATCAGAGCTGGTCCCTCAATAGTAGATCCGTGGTTCGAGGACGAACCATTGTTCAAAGGTGGGGAGAATGTCGGGGACCCGGTTCTTGCTCACGGAGCAAAGTGCCACACGGAACAAAGTGCCACGCCAAGTATCATGTTAAGTGGGCGGGGGCCACCTCTTGAGTCCGTGGGACCCACTGTAGAACAATGGGGAATTTTCGGAATACATTCCGAACGAGGGCAGATCTGTACTATAAATGGAATGATACCACTCTTCAATACAGAGGCGCCTTTTAAGTGAACCGGCACTACAGGAGCTTGAGAACTCCGTAGTTAAGCGTGCTCGAGCCAGGGAAGTTCTGGGATGGGTGACCTCCTGGGAAGTGGCCCCTGGTCGGGTCCGGTTCGCCCCGAAGGATAAAACCGTGCGGCTTCTGCCAGAGCGGACAATACTCTCTGTATTGGGGGTGGGGCGTGACAATTCAGGACTGCCTTGAATATGTGAAGCAGTTTCTCTTGTGCCAAATTCACAGGGACTTCATACATCAGCACCCAAATCCGCTACACCTGACAGTGGTCAGCTAGCTGTTCGAAATGTGGGGAACCGAAATAATTGGCCCTATCGAACCGGCATCATCCAAAAGACACCGGTTTATACTCGCAACAACCGACTACTTCTCTAAGTGGGCCGAAACAGTACCGCTAAGGGAGGTGAAGACGGAGAATATCCTCCATTTCTTCAAGACCCATGTTATATACCGGTTCGGGACTCCGTGACGAATAATCTCGGATAATGGGCCAGCTTATAGAAACAACAAAATAAGTCGCTTCGCACAGCAGCATAAAATAGACTGGAGATACTCTTCAGTCTATAATCCTCGGGCCAACGGTTTAGTTGAAGCCTTCAACAAGACCTTGACAGTGTCCAGAAACAAAAAAGACTGGCACGAAAGGCTACATGAAGCTCTTCGGGCGTACCGAGCAACGTTCAAGACGGTCACAAATACAAAACCATACGCATCGGTGTTTGGTGCTAAAGCGGTATTCCCACTGGAGATAGAACTCCCCTCCTTCTGAGTAGCAGTTCAATATAAGCCAACGGATGAAAAAAATGCTCATCTTAGGCTCGAGGAGCTTGACGCCCTCGATGAAACCCGCCTTATAGCACAACAAAATCTGGAGTCTTATAAGGCAAGGATGAACTGGTCATATGAAAGACCGACCAGGCCAAGAATATCCCGCCAAGGCGAATTCGTGTTGGTTGTTAAAAGACCGATGATTCCCAATCATGCAAAATAGGGAATGTTCAAGCCAAATTATGAAGGCCCGTACATCATAGACAAAGTCTACCAAGGTGGAGCCTACCCGCTCATGGATATGCATGGCGAAAGACCATTCCGGCCAATAAATGGCCGATTCCTCAAAAAGTATTACGCTTGACGAGTCATGACTTAGGTTAATGATAGATGACGATGCTTGTGTCTTCTCGCTATCTTCCTGAGTCAGAACTTTAAAAGTAGTACCCAAAGATGTTCGCCCCAAAATATGATGACAATGGACCGAAACGTCCCTAAACTAAAAATGGACCGAGAAGTCCTTAAACTAATATTGGACCACTGCGTTCTTAAACTGGCTTTGGACCAAAACGTCCTTAAACTAAATACTCGCCCCAAAATACGGCGATAATGGACCGTCATATCCCTAAACTAACATGTTTAGCCCTATAGTTGATCCCCATATTGATCACCGTATACAATCCACGAGCATAAACAATTCATACTTCTCCTACGTCCTACATGATGCGATCCTTCAAAAAAGATCGAGGCCTACAGCTAATGATGCGTTACGTTACGGGCCGCCTAAAAAAAATGGTACGTCCACAAGCAAAATGGGCATGGATGAAAACCCAAAAGGACGCCGTGAGTAAAAATAGCAGGATTACCGGTGAGCTACTGAAAACCCGAAAGGGTGCGAACTCATTAAAAGATAGGAAAAAACGCACTTGCAAAGTCCTCACGCTTTGTATGAAGAAAACACCTGGATCCTTATGACTCACAAAAGAGCAACACACTTAGAAATCCATACAATTTCTAAGGAGAAAATACACTTGCGAGATCCTCATGACCCGTAAGGAGAATATACTCTCTCTAAGACCCTCACGGCTTATAGAATTCCAAAGGCTTAAGTTACAGGGATCAGAACCTGTTCTTAAGCCACCATAACCCCATAAATTTTTATGCCCTACAGGCAGTCCAATATTGATCCTTGTATACAATCCACGGGCATAAATAAATATATTCCCTACCAAGTCCTACCAATGACGAGAAATATCCTCAAATGGTGAACAACAATTTGCAAGTCCCCTCGACTTATAAGAAGAAAATACTTTTGTAAGATCCTTACGACTTATAAGAGAAAATACATTTAGAAATCTCCACGATTCCTAAGAAGAAAAAACACTTATGAGATGCTCACGACTTATAGGGAGAAATACCTTTATGAGACCTTTACGGCTCGTGAAGTCGAAAGCCTTGGTCGACAGAATCCTAACCCTGTTGGCTAAGCCTCCTTTGTTCAAATCAACAAAGGCAAATGATGATTCGCTCCTGGCAACATTTCAGTTGTAACGATGCTGATGCCAAAATTGGTATCAGATTCTAAATTCTCAACTTGCAATAAGAAATAGCGAGTAAATAAAAAAACAAAAAAAATAATATAGCCGAAATGATTGGGCAATCGCGACTTTCGCGGTATGAAAAACTGAAAAGATAGAGCATCACGGAAATAAAAAATATAATAAATAATAAAATAAAAAATTTCTTTCCTGCAAGTAGGTCCATATCAACTCTTGTATACAATACATGGGCACAAATGAAAGAAAAGAGAATCATATTTTCCCACCATACTTCGTTAAAAGACGAACCGAATCTTGATGGCACGTTTACAGCCTAGAGACTATTTAGACGTCCTTCTTACTCCAGCAAAGTACAGACGTGACGTCAATAAAGACCCAAGGGTCAAATAAAAGTGGAGTGACGGCAAAATCCTAGCTCTAGATCTCGATGGCAGCATATACGGCCTAGAGATTATCTTTATGTTCCTCCTCATTCCAGTAGGGTGCAGATGCTACCATTAAATGAAATTGGAGCAATGAAAAATTCCCAGCTCCAGACCTCGACTGCGATACATAGAGCATAGAGATCACACAGATATCTACCTTATTTCAGGAAAAAAATCGGTACGACACCAATAAAAAAATCCAAAGTGACGACATATTCTTAGCTTCGGGTTTTGACGGTAAGTATAGAGACCATTGGAGATCATCCCTCCTCAGAAGGGTGCGGTTATGACTCATCGGGGCGTCAAATTAAGTTTAACCTCATGTAAATAGCGCCATGGTAAATACCTAACGCTTGTTCTTCCAACGGTAAAATTGATATTCTAACCTAAGAAGATTACTTGAAGACGTCTTGTCCAGCCTCAGAAGGGATCAGAGACATGACGGTCGTGGGGCTGCTCGAGCAGCAACCTAAGGGACTGCGTATCGAGAAATACATCATCCAACACGATAGTACGATGGACTTAAACTTAGTACCACAAACCTAACGGACCCCTGTCATAAAAGAGTGGGGTTATCTACATCCAACGTTAGGGCGAGTTTTCCTGTAAACCTAATGGAGGTAAACTAAAAAAACCCCGAAATGAGTGAATAAACTAGAAACTCTAAAATGAGTGAATAAACTAGTCCCTGCCAGATCAAGACAATCAAGAAATAAAGGCACAAATTTGAAAATAAAATATCTTTTATTCGCAAATCAAATGTTTAAAAGATACAATCTATAAAAAATGGATACAATGACAACTGTTAAAAAGGTGGGGTTTTCAGCAAAACGGCGACTCGCTCATTCTCTTGTCGGAGCTCATTTTTGCGCTCCACTAGTACAACCAGTAGCGTTTCGGTTTGAGCTTGTTGTTGCAGGAACGCATTAAACTTCTCAGAAAGCTCCTGTTTAGCAACCTTGTGGCCCCGCACTCTTTGCTCTATAAAATCAAGGTCCCTCTTTAGTTCCATTCCTCTGAAAATACAATGTTTAAGATTTAGGAAGATGACTAGGAGTCACATAGCATTTAGGAAGATTTGTTCATACCAGTCCAGTGTTCACTTACATATATATGTGTATTTGAATGAGAAATAACGTTGAAAATATGCTCATTTATATGTGCGTGTGTGAAGGTTAGTGCATGACACATGCGCAGCATACGCGCACATCATTGGCGTTCACACCTAGCAGAAATTCTTAAGGGTAAAGTGCAAAGCACATGCGCATATACAAGATGCACACATGAATATGTGCTGGGGATGAAACATTCAACAGTCAACGATAACGAAATGCATTTAAATAAACATCTTATTCTATAAGGAAGAGATCACCAAATATGGGTCAGAAATGCATGGGTTAACAAAAAAATAAACAAAGTTCTTTAACTCCCTCTATGCCTGCTCTACCATATCATAACGGTGGTTCTCACGAAGAGTCCCTCCCCATCTATCAGTGCTACGCTCGTCGGCAAAGCCGAGCCTGGATCCGACTCAGCATATGAATCGAGCGGTCCTTCAGAGGCTTTGTAATCAAGCACGTCTCATGAATGCAGTCGATCTTGTCCTCCGCTGCGTCGAGCATCTCTAGAGTCATCTCCGCCGGATGAGGGGGAATGCTCTCAAGGATGGCCAGGAAAATCATGCGAAGCCAAATAGAACCGGAGGGGATAGGAGACCCTCTACGAATCACAAGCTCGTGCATCACCGTATCGCATTGATCATCCATATGATCCGGATTTGCCAGATGAGAAGCAAAACGAGGAATAATCTCCTTGATAGGAACCTCCCATGGCTGTCGAGAAGCATGTGGGCGATTGCAAGCCATGGTTCTTTCTCTGGTAAAGTAGTTCTTTCTCTTGAAGGAGAAGATGAGCACTGCTTTACATTATAAAGAGAAGTATTTAAGTCTTAGCACAGAAAATGTTGTGAATGGTGGTGCTATTTCCATGCTCTGACTAAGGCGTTGGAAAAGAAATGGGTGACTCAAAAAAAAGGTGAAACGATTCCCTCATATAATAATAAGGCAGTGCCTCACGTGAAGCACATATGAGTGTCGACGCTAGTCTTTTATAGGATTAAATCCTATAGCAGCGCCTCACGTGAAAGGCACGTGAGCGTTGGTGTAAAAAAAAGAGAAACAAAATTAAAGGGAAAGAGGCTTGTAATTCATACTTCAAAGAAATTTATACATTGGTAATGAGGATGATCACAAAGGAAATAAAAAAGAAACAAATATCATCAAAGGTCTACGCTAAATTCCGGACATGGATTCTCAAATTTAAAGGCAAGTTTGAGTAAAGCGCTTCTAACTTCATTGACCATCTTCTTATGCATCTTCTCCCAAATGCAAGTTTCGGGATCACCGCTGATGTCTTCCATCCTCTGGTACGCGAATATTATCGCTTTCTGTTGGAAGATGCGTTGCAAAATGGTGATGAGATCGACTCTCCGTTTCTTCAAAATTAGGCCCATCAGATATACTGAATGCACCTTGTCTTCAGCGTCATCGAGTGCCTGGAGCGGCACAGCCTCATCAAGCTCAGGAAGAGCTTCCCAGATCGATCCAACGATGATCTTCAAAAGAGCAGAACGGTGGGGGAGCAATCGACCGTTGTAATCATCGAAGCGACGCACACCTCAATGCATTGGGCCGTAGTGTATTCTTGGCCTTGAAGGCGACCTTGGATACGAATCTTCTCATAAGAGACAATCTCTTTGAGGTCGTACAAATGACTAGCCATGGAACCTGAAAAGAAACCAGGTGGAGTGTTAGCAATAAAAAATGAAAATCCCCAAAGGGATTTGATATTAAAATTTTCAAATCAAAGCTCTGTTAAATTAAAATTTTAAGAAAAATCTCCAAAAAGGAGAAAATATAAAGATCAGAACTAAATTCTGTTATAAATTGTCAGAGCAAGGCTCTGTTAAATTAAAATCCCCAAAGGAGAGGAGACATAAAATTGAATGGAGAACTAAGTTCTATGATAAATTGTCAGAGCAAAGCTCTGCTAAATTAAATTTTCAAGAAAATCAGAACCAAGTTCTGTAACCATAATTCCTTAAAAGGAATATGTTAGAGCCAAGCTCTGTGATCAAAATGGAGTTGAACTCCGAAATTCCTGAAGATGAATGTTCCAAATATAAGAGCTAAGCTATGTAGAAAAAGACTCTTACAAAGAAAATTTTGGTAGCGTGGGTCTACAATATAGATATGAGAAGAGTGAAGAACTAAGCTTCAAGAAAATAGAGCTAAACTTTAATGAAGAATAAAATTCTCAAGGAAGAAGAAAAGATAAAGCACAACAGGCGCCTAGGGTTTGAAGCCCTATTTAAAGGGATGGGGGTCGGTTCAGATTCCCCGTATTCCAAGACGGATCGGATGGCTCAAAACTGTACACCGCTGCACTCACGTGCAAGCCATGTAAGAACAACGATGGAGGGGGCATTTGTTCCCTCATAAAAATTATCTATTGTTTAAATAAATACAATCAGGCGGTGCCTCATGTGAAAGACATGTGAGCACCGACGCCAATCTCTGATAGGATCAAATCCTACGGCAGCGTCTCATGCGATACACGCATGAGCGCCGGCGTGCAAAACACGTGAATGCCTGTTTATGTAAGAATTAAATTCTTGAGCGGCGCCCACGTGCATAGCACTTGAGTGGTGCCCATGTGCGTGAGCGCCCAAATTAAAGATGGTAGAATTAAATTCTATATGGAAAATATTTCCCTAAAATCTGGAGATATTCTCTGTTAAACAGAGCCGTTGGATGAAAAATCCAATGGGGTGATTAAAAAATCATATGATGAGAATTAAATTCTATTAGGGGAAAATATCTCCCTCCCTGATCTTTCTAAATGAGAAAGATATTCTCTGTTAAACAGAGCTGTTGGATCAATGATCCAATGATAGAATTAAATTCTATTTTGGGGATATATTTTCCCAATTTTTCTGAACAAAAAAAATTGTTTTGTTAAACAGAGAGTCCTTAAATCAAAAATCTAGTGGTGATTAAAAATCACCGTTTAATAGAATAAAATTCTATATATGGGAAAATATTTCCTTAATCTTGTTAAGAACAAGAAAATATATTCTGTAAAATAGAAACCACTGGATCAAAGATCCAACGATGGATAAAATTCCCCAAATAATTTTTGAGACCAATTAAATCAATTGGTATCTCTTAAATGAGAGATTTTCTCAAAACTGATAAACTGTTTGCCTTACCTATATAAAAGACCCGAGACTTTCAGTCTCATATAGAGAGAACCCCCCTTAAGCTTCTGCAAACAAAAAAAAGATGGAAGTTGCAACTGAGAATTTAATTCTCTTGCCGAAGAAAGCCTCGTTCTCCATTCAAACCCTAGGTAAAGGAAAAGAAAAGATTAAAAATATCTCCTTGGCCTAGTACAAGTAAAAAATAAGGGTTTAACCCTTTACAAAAGAACTTAGTTCTTTCTCTGAATATGAGATTCGTAAGACAAATCTCCCCATAAGTTGAGAATTTTATTCTCATCAGGAAGATTCTGTTCTTCAGACTTAAAATCTAGGGAAAAGAACAAGATAAAAGGAAAAGAGAGAAAATGAACATGTTCCAAGAATTTAATTCCTCTAAAAACAGGGTTTAACCTTATACAAAGAACTTAGTTCTTGTAAAAAGAACACAATAACTTAGTTCCTGAAAGAAAAGCCGATCCTAAATCTCTAAAACAGAGATCTTGGTGATCATTAATGGCTAAACACACCATTAACAGAGATTAAATCTTTAAAAGAAAAGAACTCATCATCTCACGTGCTTCCCACATGATCACCCAACAAAGAAAGGAGCTCGGCGCCTCACGTGTTTCTCACATGAGTGTCCAAAAATATAAACTTAGCACCTCACGTGATTCCCACGTCAGTGCCTAGAGGTGAAGACTCAATGCCTCACGTGAAACACACGCGAGCGCCGTATAAAAGTTCTTAGTACCATATACAGTCAAAACGGTTATGTGCTTAGCACTGATTGGGCGACGCCCATATCTGAGCGCCTCACGTGATAAACACGTGAGCGCCAGAGGAGCAAATAAATGCTTAGCACTTCTGAATAAGGGAAAAAGCCCAAGACTATGCTCAAATAGACTAATTCTCTATAGTTTTCTTGCAGCTGAATCCAAATGCTCTGTTGTTCGATCTTATAGTCAATTTCTTATGACTGGATTTAACTTTTGAAATTCTTAAGTTTGGGAATAATTAGACAACCGCTGCACATGGACGACATGATTTGTGTTATTTTCCAAGACGATTGCTATTGATAACTCATTTAATTTGAAGTGTTGTCTAACCTGAATAGGCAATCACTCACTTTCTCTGGCTCTATGAGACTCAATAGAAATGATACTGCTTAAATCTATATTAATCTAGAGTTCTTACAGATTTATTCAAGTTGTTTATTATGTATTTTCAGCGTTTGCATTTATTGTGGGGGTTTTATGTAAAATGTTTTAATATTGTTTTAAAAACAAACCTCGAGGGTATTTTAGAATATGAAGAGTTTTTATAAAATGGTATTTTAGTTTTAGTGGTATTTTAGTGATAAAACCTAGCTTTTTAAAAGTTTATAGTATTTTTATGAAAACCATACTTTTGGAACTTGATGGTATTTTTTTATGTAACTTTAATTTTTTATTTTAAAATATAGTTTTCAAAATTTGTTTTCATAGAGAAAATACGGATTTATGATTTATGAATTTTCAAATGATTTAATTTTTTGAAAAAGTCGTATTCTTTAAAAATCGTATTTTTATTTCCTTTCGAGACCGAATTATCCGTGAGGACTTCTGTATCTCGCTCTACTATCCCAAGGACGTGAGATAATCCGCACCATCTATAAATGGGTTCCCCTAAAAGGGTTGTAAATATTGGGATACCTACATTGGCAGCAAGGTTTTGGGAGGCATCATCCATGCCAAGTTAAATTTTTTTGCCATTATAGATAATCCTAACACAAGATCTTTAACTAAAGAATCAAACAAAACTAACATGTTAACAACTTAACATCTAAGAGTTAGGGATTACTACCTTTGTAGTCCGTTCCTTTGCTTCATAAGCTCCGGGTTGAGGTCCCTTCACTGCGATCATCATGCTACCGGACTCTAGAGAGGCTCCATGAAGAGAATGATGCATCCTTGCTAGTAATCTTCAAAATCCAAGATGATCTACCTTGAAGAATCACAAACCCAAGCTCTTACTTCACTAATCAAGTATTAGTGAAGCAAATACCCTAATCTTAGTGGCTAGAATAGATGAAGATGATGAAGTAGGAATTTTGCTCTCTCTTTTTTCTATTTCTCACACACAATCATCACCAAGTAAAAACTAGAAAGCTTTTGGAGAGAGGAAGAAGAAGATGAAGTTGTGATGATAATGAATTATTGTTGAGGTTAGAAATGCAACCAAGATTAAGCATAACATGTTTAACCCTTGTAGAGAATAAACTATAAGCTAGGGTTAAGAGGTTAGGTTAACAAATATCTAGCAAAATATCAAGGAGGGTGGACTAAGTCAAAGTGTCATGAAGCTTCCTCAAAGCTCATCCATAACTTAATCCAAACAAAAAGAATAAACCATAAATAAAATGTTAACACAATCTTAAACCCTAGTATGGTTTAATCCTCTAAACCCTAGTTGCATTTGTAACCCTAACATGTTACAATATTATATATCACATATATAATATATAATGAAACAAAGAAAATAATACAATTAATATATATCACATATATATTAATGTATCATCTAGTGAGAAAAAAATCATTTAAGTGAGCTTATATTTGTTAATATAATGTAATATATCACATATATAATTATACATTAAATTATCGAATCAACTTTTGATCCGATAATCTGGTTATATAACATATAACTAACTAATATAACATGTATCATTTTATTGAATCAACACTTGATCCGATATCATGGCTATATCACATATACCCGGCCGATATCACATATCGCGAGAATGGAATACGGTATCTCATATCGTATTAATCTTGGTCCTGCACATATCACATATGTGCTCCTACTCCGTTTTGCCTGAGCTAGGAAACCTCTGTGTAGGACTCTAAAGAATCGTCAATACGCCGGCAGTAGGTGATGATCATATCAAACACCCATAAGCTGCAAGCGGTCAGTTAAACGTAACAGCCACCCGGGTATTGAGCGATCAGAAGATCAACAAGTAAGCCTGTACATACTCCTATGAATCCAATCAGTAATACTCCCGTACAGTCCGGTCTCTTCGTCTGATATGTCGCATATCTAGTCTAGGGGTGGTAAACGTCAGACCCCAGTAACCGATAAGTCGTGTCGATGTGTGGCTCATAACGGGTCGAGAAACTACTGATAACTCTTACCAGTAAATCTCCATAACAGCCCTGGCCAAGGACTTCCAGTTATAACCAATCGAACACAGCGCAACATCAACTCCCAATACCGGGAGAGAAGAAACCCCTCCTATCGCTCATTGCCTCTATGTGATTCGGGACTGTACCCAAAAGCCGCCGTTTTGCACGTTCTCGTGAATGTGGTAAGGTGGAAATCAAAGCACAGTAGGAATCACACAAGACTTTATGACGATCTTCGGTCTACAGACTAACCTGTACCAGTGTCACCAGAGAACTGCTATCTGACGATAGGTATAATATCATCTAGGAGTTCTCGGCGAGTCCGTTCAGTGTACCCAGTCTCCACTGAGCACCCGTACACCATCTTTGGTGTCACCACACCAGATGGATATGGGATCATCCTTCGCCCATCATATGGGTCAAGATGCGTATATGCTAGTCTACTCTGGAGTATCGATGCCCTATCTCGATACACCCTCGACTAGGAACAGTTATAGGATGTACTCTTGGACTACCCTGGCCCCACTAGTATGATCTGCATCATAGTCCCAGTAGTCGAGTATTTATCCTAAGGGCTTTATCAACATGTGAGAGTAAACCAATACGAATCAATATATTAAGACAAAGTGAAACTAAATAGCATACTATCATGTCGAGCAAGAAAGTCCTCTCTATATATATCCAAGTATCCACTATAATATACATCATATGTACAATAATGGCCTCTAGGGCATATATACGACTAACAGTAGAGGCGTAATTGCAAAGGATTTAAAAATAGCGATTAAAAAGCATTTTGTAAACTAATGGTATTTTAATAAAAAATGTTTCTTTTAGAGTCAAACATGTATCTAAATTATCATGCTATGAACCATTATGTATGTGAGTGGGGTAGGTCGTTACCCTATGAATTTTCTATAGGTATATATTCTGGATATCGATAAAAAGATACTTTTAAAGTTCATGATATTTATAAGAAAATGTTCGATATGTGTTTATTTCGCATGGAATCTTAAATACATAAAAAGTAAATGATGTGAAAATATTGTAAAGCGATATTATAGTATGTGAGTGGGGTAGGTCGTTACCCTATGAATTTTCTATAAGCATATATTCTGGATATAGATAAAAAGATACTTTTAAAGTTCATGATATTTATAAGAAAATGTTCGATATGTGTTTATATCGCATGGAATCTTAAATACATAAAATGTAAATGATGTGAAAATATTGTAAAGCGATATTATAGTATTTGTGTGATATATTTGGCCTATCAAAGAAGATAAAAAGGTTTAAAAGAAGTGATATTAAAGTTAACTCCACTTTGTCGATTTTTTATTTAAAGAATGGTAAAGAGGAATCGAATTGAGAGAGTAGCAAGGACTTATAGGTTTTGCGCTTGGAAAAGAGAGGAAGAAGGAGAGGTCTTGTGGAGTCGCGGTATCGTCGAGAATGACCCCATTCTTTAAAGGAATGAACTTAGATTGCTAACTCCGCTTGACCAGTCTTAACCTTTCTTGAACTTAGGAATTTTAGAGATTTTTTGCTAGATTTTCAGAATAGGAGAGAGCTAGGGAATGGGGTGGTATTTATAGGGTAAAATGAGAGTGTGTGAATTAAAAAAAAATTAAAAAGGGATTAAATTGTGTTAATAGGTTAGATGAAAGGTTGTGAAGTCTCTAGTTGAAATCAGAGAAAATTAATGGAAAAAGAGTAGAGGGGAGTCAAAGAGATGCACGGGCGAAGTATGGAGCCATATGGTGCTAATCTAACCGCCAATTGCGGTTTTGAGAAAATTCTGGGCGGTCGAAATTGAGAGATGAGTTTCGGCGTTTGGGCCATGTGCTAAATTTCATCTTAACTCCTCATTTCTCCAGTTTTTTTCCTGAAACTTTTCGATTTTCCGTGTATTGTACATGCAATTCTTGGGCTTCCGAAAAGTTAAAAAGAAAAATATTAAAACATAATTGGGACTGATGGGATTCGAACTCGTAGGCTAAAGAACAGCAGTGTAAAGGCTTAACCAGTGTGCTACAAGTTGCTTCTTACTTTTATTGAACAATTTTAACTTATAACTTCTAATCAAGACGAAATACCCTTTCTATATATTAAACAAGTTACATTTGTATAGGAATTTTAGGGTTGTTATATCCTACCCTCTTTACAAAAATTTCATCCCCGAAATTTATACGAAGGACTAAACTTCAAATAGATAAGGGTATTGTGTACGCATATCATCTTCTCTCCCCCAGGTTGATTCTCCCGGCGAATCCTTTCTCCACATCACTCGGACTAAGTTCACCTCCTTGTTCCATAATATCTTCACCTTTCGATACAATATCTCGACTGGTTGCTGCTCGCAAGATAAGTCGGTTTGAACAGTGGGCTCTGAGTGATCAAGTATGTTGTTGGGATCGCTCACATATCGTCGTAGCTTGGTGATTGATCGTGAAAAGTTGTGTCTATGTGTGTTCTAAATACCGCAATCAATAATGATGTCGCAATAGCTAACCGCTAGTGAGTACGGGTCGTTCACAGGGAAATGATGAACTGCTTTTTTTGCTTTAGACGAGTTGATAGAAAAAATGTGGGATTGTTGTCGTTTTATATTAAGAAGGTTTGAAAAGTTTATAATAGAAGGGCCTGTTGGGTTTATAGGATTTAGTGGTTAATGGATGTAATTTTTTTTAAAAAATAATTCTTTTTATCTTTTAATTATTTATTACTGGAGAAATAGCGATGAATATAGATTAGGGTTCTGGGAGGGAATTAGACTTTCCCTCTACTGACTCTTGTCCTTCCATTGATCTCTATTTATCTCAAGCCCTTAACAAAACAAGTATTAACGAATTTCAAATCGTGGTCGTGACTATAATGAATTGATAGCACGCCTGATTAGAGGGTTAATATTCATTTTGCCAAAGTTTATACAAATTAAAACTTTAAAAAGAATTTAAATGATAATTTTCATCCATTATTCTACCCTATCCAACAAACCCTAGCAAGCAAGAATTTACTCGCTCTCGGAGATCTACGGAGTAGAAGAAAGTTGGAAAAAAAAGAACCCATAATTAAACTTAAAAATGCAGAAAGTAATCGCGGAAAGTAAATGTGGAAAGTAAATGCGACAAAATTAAAAGAAAGAACTACCTTTTATTGAATAACTATTGCATTGCAAAAGTGTTAGTTATGTATATGCCCTAGAGGCCATTATTGTACATATGATGTATATTATAGTGGATGCTTGGATATATATAGAGAGGACTTTCTTACTCGACATGATAGTATGCTATCTGGTTGCTCTTTGTCTTAACATGTTGACTTGTATTGTGATACTGTCTTGCTCTCACATGTTGATAAAGCCCTTAGGATGTGTACTTGACTACTAGGACTATGATGGAGATCATACTAGTGGGGCTAGGGTAGTCTACAAGTACATCCTATAATTGTTCCTAGTCGAGGGTGTATCGACACAGGGCATCGATATTCTAGAGTAGACTAGCGTATACGCTACTTGACCCATATGATAGGCGATGGATGATCTCACATCCATTGGTGTTTGACATCAAAGATGGTATACGGGTGCTCAGTAGAGACTCGGTACACTGAACGGACTCGCCGAGAACTCCTAGTTGGTATTATACCTATTGTCAGATAGCAGTTCTCTGGTGACACTGGTACAGGTTAGTCTGTAGACCCGAGATCGTTATAGAGTCTTGTGTGATTCCCACTGTGCTTTGATTTCCACCTTACCACGTTCACAAGAACATGCAAAACGGTAGCTTTTGGGTACAGTCGCAAATCACATGAAGGCAATGAGCGATAGGAGGGGTTTCGTCTCTCCCGGTATTGGGGGTTGATGTTGCACTGTGGTCGATTGGCTATAACAGGAAGTCCCTGGCCAGGGATGATATGGAGATCTACTGGTAAGTGTTATCAGTAGTTTTTAGACCCGTTATGAGCCTCACATCGACACGACTTATCGGTTACTGGGGTCTGACATTTACCACCCCTAGACTGGATATGCGACATATCAGACGAAGAGACCGGACTGTACGGTAGTGTTACTGAATGGATTCACAGGAGTGTGAGCAGGCTTGCTTGTTGATCTTCTGATCGCTCAATATCCGGGTGGCCGTTACATTTAGCTGACCGTTGATGGCTTGTGGGTGACTAATATGATCATCACCTACTGCCGGCGAATTGACGAGTCTTTAGAGTCCTACACAGAGGTTTCCAGGCTCAGGCGAAATGGAGTAGGAGCACATATGTGATATGTGCGGGACTGAGATTAATACGTGTATGTGATACCGTATACTATTCTCGCGATATGTGGTATCGGCCGGTTATATGTGATATAGCCGGGTCATCGGATCAAGTGTTAATTCGATGAAATGATACATATTATATTAGTCGGTTATATGTGTTATAGCCTGATTATTAAATCAAGTATTGATTTTATAATTTAATGTATAATTATATATTTGATATATTAAATTACATTAACTAATATAAGCTCACTTAAGTATTTCTTATTCTCACTTTTGATACATTTAACATATATGTGATATATGTTTATTGTATTGTTTTCTTTTGTTCACAAATTATATATATGTGATATATATTATTGTAACATGCTTGGTTATACATGCAACTTGGGTGTATGAGACTAACACCATACTTATGATAATGGTAGGTTTTTATTTATTTTAGTTAATTCAAAATTGCTTGGAATTAGTCATGGATGAGCTTTGAAGAAGCTTGTAGATTCATTGACTAAGTCCACCAATTTTGTTTTCACCTAAGATATTTATTACCCTAACCCTAATCACTTAGCCATGCTTTATTCTCTACATGGGTTAAGGATGACATAACTCACCATGGTTGCATTTCTAACCTCAAGCTAATTATTCATTCATCTTCTTCTATCTTCATCTCCTTCAAGCTCCATTCTAGGTTTTGAGGAGATAAAGAAAAACAGTGAGAAATTAAATTCTAAAGTGAGCAAAATTTGTACTTCATCATCCTCTTCTATACTAGCCATATGGTTTAGGGTGTTTGCTTCACTAATTCTATATTAGTGGAGTGATAGCTTGAGTCCGTGTTCTCTCGACGTAGATCATCTTGGATTTTGAAGACTTAGAGCAAGCATGCATCATACATCTTATGAAGCCTCTCAAAAGTCCGGGAGTTCATTGATCGCAGCGAAGGGACCACAACAAGGAGCTATAGAAGTGAAAGAACGGACTACAAAGGTTGTAATCTCTACTCAGTTGTAAAGTTGTTTACATTTCGTTTTCGTATGATTCTCTAGTTAAACATCCTAGGTTAGGGTTCTTTTAGCATGGCAAAATTTTAATTTGGCATGGATGATGCCACCCGAAACCTTGCCGTCATGCTTAGGAACCCTACAGTGGTATTAGAGACAAGCTAGAGAATTAGACGGATATTATAGGATTACGAAACCGAAACAATTCCGAAACACCCGATTTAAAAGCCTAGTTTCTGTCGAATTTTTTAAGGAGTCAAATTTTTTTTAAGCAACTGCAGAATGTTGTATGAGATGCAACATGAACACAGTGAAAAATTCAGCTCCACTCGCCGGAATTTGGCCGGCTACATCAATGTAAAAACTGGCCTCCTCGGCCAGAATTAGGATTTCAGGGTTGAATTTTTCAGTGTGTTCCAGTCTCTGGGTTTTGGTATTTCAGGTGTTGCTTGTTTTTGCTAAATTTGCATGCGATGTTATCTTTGTACAAAGAAAATTCAGAGTGTTTCGTATTCATAATTCTAGCTTTGTTTCGGGTTATTTAGACGGTGTTAAAAAGTTCGAACGGTTATCAAATACCCACTTTAACCCTCGTCGGAAAATTTTCCAAGAGTTGGATTTTTCCATATTTAAAGAACATTCAAATATCGTGCAAGTGATTCGAGGGACCCTCTAGAAGAACGAAACCCTAACTCGATTCTGTGAACGTAAGAACCGCCACCAAACCCTAGGGTTTGCGGTAGTTCCGTGGCGCCATAGGTGAGGAAAGGGTTGACCCTTCTACGGTTGGTCCATAGGTACTCTGGCATGTACTGAGTATTTTTAAATTATGTTCAAGTGTTGAGCTTTTTATGAAATTTTGGGTGTTTGTTGATTCGATCGGAATGTTTAACCCCGTCTAGCTTTTTCTGGAATGTGATACAATATTTGGAATTCATATTATTAGGCATGAAATCCGAGGTATGTGATATTTCGCGTTTATGATGTCTAAGGTGATTGTAGATTCCAAATGTTGTAGTTTGACATTTTCTTTTCTGCGACCGTAAGTGTAATATGTGGTGTATCCCTGGTTTCGTTGCTATATGTCAACGACAATTGGGATACGTATATTTACTTACGTTTATGACATGTGATGTTATGTGTTGCTGTGATATGTTATATTGGATCGTCGTGATTTGAATAGCCAGGGGTTTGTGAGATGAGAGTTTTTATTTTCATTCATGTAAAATTCATTGTATGTAATATTCTTTTATTGGGGAACTTCCGGGTTGAGGATGATGTCACCATTGTATATTATTTACTTTTCCGTATTAGGATAGACCCAAGGAGGAGAGCACAAGCAACCGGGTTCTAGGGGCCAGTGGGAGGCCATCTCGAGGAGTCAAGACCGGGTCTCCTAACCCTAGAATTAGGAGGGTTGCTTGCCGCTCTCGTAGGGGTATAGGGATGTGGGTTTGGCTATTCATCGCGACCGTGGAATCCGTGTTTTATATAGGCTCAAAATAAAACACGGACCTTGTAGTATATCAAATATTTCATATGTTATCTTCTGTTGCTGATATTCAGTGATGCGATCACTTTATATGCTTGCGACGAATGCTTTATTATTATATATGATATATAATAAACATTGCTTATGTTTTACACCCGCGCTAGTCCCGCCCCGCTATGCCAGTAGTTAAGTAACCTAACGGGACACTATGCCGAATACTGATGGTATAAGCGTACGTTGTATTTTTGTTTCTTCTTTGATGCTTAGGAAGCATAAATGATGGGACTTCATTAATGAGATTAATGAAAGAAATGAAACCTAAAAGATGTTGTAGAATCAAATTTGCAAAAAGGGTAGCTCTAGTTTTTGCTTTGCATAGCGGTATTCCTTGTAGAATATCCAGCACCTTATTCGATAAGGAAAGAGCCGAGATCCCTTCACCGGGAGTGACCTATTTAGCGAAACTAGCAGATACCACATCTCACTCGGTTTTGTTTTTGATTGCTTCTATAGTTCTTGCTTTGCATAGTGGTATTTGTGAAATATCCTGCACCTTATTCGATAAGGAAAGAGCCGAGATCCCTTCACCGGGAGTGATCTCTTTAGCGAAACTAGTAAAAGCCTCAAAAATACTCTTTTTCAAAATCACTTGATTCTGCAACTATATCAAGTTCATTACGCAAAAGGTTTTCATAAAAACCTGTCGTAGCCCTCCGTCATTTCAGATAAGTTTTATTTAGTATTCGTGCTGCGTTTGTTGACCTCTGTCAAGGTGTAGTGTGTGGTAGCTGATTAACGCTTATCTGTAAAGAATGTGATGCGATTGGATTAGGGTAGTCGTACGACCTTGTTGACCTCTGTTAAGGGTCGTGCGGGTGGGTTTGATTCAATCATGAAATGGTTGGTTGAACTTGACTAGTGCACTATGGTTTGTTGACCTTTGTTAAGGTTATAGCATGCTAGGGGCAAAATGATTATCGGGAATTTCAAGTGTTGAAATTTGCAATGAGATTGCATACCTTCTATGAGATAGTTGGATCCCGATACCTACTGTGAGTAAGAGTTACTCCTGGGAGAGTTTTACACATCACAATTAGCCAATCAAGTAGGTGTCTAGAAAAGTCTTAACGGGGTTACGCCCATGGGAAAATGAGGTTTATTTTAATTAGGTCCGTGCGAAAGCACGGGAAACCTCCCTCAAAGTACCAACACTGGCCTGGCTGAAAGATTGGCGAACTTGTAAGGTGTAATTAATCCCGGCTGATCTTACCTTTTAGGGTTTGAGGAAGATTTGATAAAACCAGTGGGATCCATCCTGATTAGATAAGATAATAACCAATCTAATCTTGCAAGAGCATATGCTAAAGTGTTTTATTCTCTCTCTCTCCAGATAGCGACCATGTCAGGCCTTAATCAAGATAATAATATGGATGTATTGACCGAACCCGCTTGTTATACTGAGCAGGGGAACGTTGGTTCCGTTCTTTCTTATAATTGTTATAAGACTGAGCAGGAAATAGGGGAATATCCAGATTCCCACGCCGCCCAAACGAAGAATAAGCATGTTGATGCATCTTCTTTGGTGTGTTTGTTATCGAGAACTGTTTCTCAGTGCACTCTACGTCCTGGGCATTAGATACCGGATCGGAATTCCACATATGTAATATGTTGCATGGGCTAAAGAAAGGTAGAGAACTGGGAATGAGTTATCATTCCGTAAGAGTAGGGAATGGTGCAAATGTTGCAGCCAAAGCAGTTGGCGAATATCACCTTATATTACCAAATGATAATACATTGATTCTGAACGAGTGCTATTACATACCAACCCTGATATGCAATCTTATATCAGTTTCTTTATTAAATAAAGAAGGATATAATTTTGTAGCACATGATAATATTATGAACATCCTGAATCAAAAGTTGATTGGACCAGGCTCATTAAATAATGACATATATGTTCTAAATCAAACCACAGTTCTTAACATACAAAATACACACAAGAGGAAGATTTCAGAAATGAATGAATCCTTCTTGTGGCATTGTTGACTAGGTTATATCAACGCGACACGACTAGCGAAGTTACATAAGGATGGATATTTGAATCCGTTTGAATTTTCATCTTATGACACTTGCCAGTCATGTCTCAATGGAAAGATGACCAAAACTCCGTTTACTGGACACAGAGAAAGAGTTACGGAACTCTTGGGACTGATACATAGTGATGTATACGGTCCCATGTCTACACATGCTAGGAATGGTTCTTCGTACTTCATTACATTCATTGACGAACTCTCAAGATACGGACATGTGTTCCTGTTGAAACACGAGTCTGAAACTTTTGAGAAATTCAAAGAATATAAGCATGAAGTCGAGAACCAAACGGGTAAAAATATTAATATCCTACGATCTGATCGAGGAGGAGAATACTTAAGCAATGAGTTCCGGGATTATCTAAAAGAGAATGGGATTCTCTCTCTGCTTACTCCTCTGTATACACCACAGCACAACGGTGTATCGGAACGGAGAAATCGCACCCTTTTAGATATGGTGCGCTCTATGATGAGCACCGCTGAGTTACCTATTTCCTTTTGGGGTTATGCGCTGGAGACGGCCGTACACCTATTGAATAGAGTTTCAACCAAATCGGTGCTTACCACTCCATATAAGATATGGAATGGGAAGAGACCATTTTTTAAATGAGTTAAGATATGGGGTTGTCCGGCCTATGTCAAAAGGCAAAATCCGGGAAAACTCGAGACACGATCAGTTCTTTGCAAGTTTGTTGGATATCCTAAACATTCAAATGGATATCTATTCTACCATATTGAACAACAAAAGGTGTTTGTTGCTCAACATGCCACCTTTTTAGAAAATGAATTTCTTGCAAAAGAAATTAGTGGCGAAGAGGTAGAGTTGGAAGCAGTTCCAACAGAACAAACTACTACTGAAGATTTAGTGGAACCAGAGGATTCGATAGCTCCCAACGAACCTCAGCCTCTCCGCCGATCTAATAGGATTCCTCATCCACCTGAGAGATACTACGGTTTTCTTATTGATGGTGGGAGCAAGGATTGCATCATGGAAGATGATGACCCAACTAGTTTCGAGCAGGCCATCACGAGTGGGGACTCTGTGAAACGGCTGGATGCAAAGCGATCTGAGATGGAATCCATGTACACTAACAAAGTATGGACTTTGGAAGTTGCTCCTGAAGGGGTAAAACTCATTGGGAGCAAGTGGATTTTCGAAAAAAAACTTGGTGTTGATGGAAAAGTTACTTTCAAAGCTAGACTTGTTGAAAAAGGTTTTCGTCAACGACCGGGTTTGGATTATGATAAAACCTTTTCTCCAGTGGCTATGCTTAAGTCCATCTGGATCCTACTTGCCATTGCTGCAAACCATGACTACAAAATCTGGCAAATGGATATTAAGACCGTCTTTCTAAATGGTGATTTAGAAGAGTGCGTGTACATGACTCAGCTAGAGGGCTTCGTAGACAGTAGGAGCAGCGGGAAGGTGTGCAAGCTTCTTAAATCCATCTATAGGTTAAAGCAGGTATCGCGGAGTTGGAACATCTATTTTGATGTCGTAGTTAAAGAGTTTGAATTCATCAAAAATGTAGATGAACCTTGTATATACAAGAAGGTGGCAGAGAGTAAGGTTGTCTTCCTCGTATTGTACGTAGATGACATAGTCTTGATAGGAAATGATGTTCCTATGCTGCAATCGGTCAAGCTCTTCTTATCACAAAGATTCTCAATGAAAGATCTAGGTGATGCCTCCTACATCTTAGGGATAAAGATCTATAGAGATAGATCTAAACGGATACTGGGATTGTCCCAATCCAGGTACATTGACACTATACTAAAGAGGTTTAGTATGGAAGAATCCAAGCATGGGAATTTACCTACGATCTCTGGACTCACTCTCTCCAAAGAGATGTCTCCCAAGACTGATTTGGAGAGAGCTCGCATGCAAGAGATACCCTATGCTTCAGCAGTAGGCTCTATCATGTACATAATCCTATGTAACAGACCTGATGTAGCATACTCACTAAGTGTAGTGAGTAGGTATCAATCAGATCCAGGAGAGAGTCACTGGACAGCTGTGAAGAACATTCTCAAGTACTTGAGAAGGACTGAAGAGATGTTCTTGGTGTATGGTAACGGAGAACTCCAAGTGGAGTCCTTTACCGATTCGAGCTTCCAGAGTGATAAGGACGACTCTAAGTCGGTCTCGGGATTTGTCTTTACCCTCAATGGAGGGGTGGTTTGTTGGAAGAGTTCCAAATAGGAAACCGTGGCAGACTCGATGATGGAGGATGAATACATCGCTGCTAACGATGCTGCCAAAGAGGTTGTCTGGATGAAGAAGTTCATAAACGAAATTGGAGTGGTTCCATCCATCGAGCATCCAATACCTTTGTATTGCGAAAAAAATGGAGCAGTGGCTTTGGCCAAGGAACCCAGGTCCCATCAGAGATCCAGGCATATTATGAGGCAGTATCACTTGATCCGGGAGATAGTTGATCGCCGGGAGATCGAGGTCAGGAGAGTTGACACGAAGAACAACACAGCGGATTCACTCATGAAGGTCATACCCAGATACAATTTGAGAGACTCTTCGGGATGTTGGGTATGAGATATTACAACAACTGACCTTAGTGCAAGTGGGAGATTGTTAGTTATGTAATGCCCTAGAGGCCATTATTGTACATATGATATATATTATAGTGGATGCTTAGATATATATAGAGAGGACTTTCTTGCTCGACATGATAGTATGCTATCTGGTTGCTCTTTGTCTTAACATGTTGACTTGTATTGTGATACTGTCTTGCTCTCACATGTTGTTAAAGCCCTTAGGATGTGACTTGACTACTAGGACTATGATTGAGATCATACTAGTGGGGCCAGGGTAGTCCACAAGTACATCCTATAATTGTTCCTAGTCGAGGGTGTATCGAGACACGGTATCGATATTCCAGAGTAGACTAGCGTATACGCTTCTTGACCCATATGATGGGCGATGGATGGTCCCACATCCATTGGTGTTTGACATCAAATATGGTATACGGGTGCTCAGTGGAGACTGGGTACACTGAACGGGCTCGCCGAGAACTCCTAGTTGGTATTATACCTATCGTCAGATAGCAGTTCTTGGGTGACACTGGTACAGGTTAGTCTGTAGACCCGAGATCGTCAGAGAGTCTTGTGTGATTCCCACTGTTCTTTGATTTCTACCTTACCACATTCATGAGAACATGCAAAACGGTGGCTTTTGGGCACAATCCCGAATCACATGGAGGCAATGAGCGATAAGAGGGGTTTCGTCTCTCCCGGTATTAGGGTTGATGTTGCGCTGTGCTCGATTGGCTATAACAGGAAGTCCCTGGCCATGACTGATATGGAGATCTACAGGTAAGTGTTATCAATAGTTTCTCGACCCGTTATGAGCCTCACATCGACACGACTTATCGGTTACTGGGGTCTGACATTTACCACCCTTAGACTGGATATGCGACATATCAGACGAAGTGACCGGACTGTACGGTAGTGTTACTGAATGGATTCACAGGAGTGTGAGCAGGCTTGCTAGTTGATCTTCTGATCACTCAATACCCGGGTGGCCGTTACGTTTAGCTGACCGCTGACGGTTTGTCGGTGACTGATATGATCGTCACCTACTGCCGGCGAATCGACGAGTCTTTAGAGTCCTACACAGAGGTTTCCAGGCTCAAGCGAAATGGAGCAGGAGCACATATGTGATATGTGCGGGACCAAGATTAATACGTGTATGTGATACCGTATACTATTCTCGCGATATGTGATATCGGCCGGTTATATGTGAAATAGCTGGGTCATCGGATCAAGTGTTGATTCGATGAAATGATATATAATATTTTAGTCAGTTATATGTGATATAGCCGGATTATTAAATCAAGTATTGATTTAATAATTTAATGTATAATTATATATTTGATATATTAAATTACATTAACTAATTTATGCCCACTTAAGTATTTCTTATTCTCACTTTTGATACATGTAACATATATGTGATATATGTTTATTGTATTGTTTTCTTTTGTTCACAAATTATATATATGTGATATATATTATTGTGACATGTTTGGTTATACATGCAACTTGGGTGTATGAGACTAACACCATACTTGTGATAATGGTAGTTTTTTTTATTTATTTTAGTTAATTCAAAATTGCATGGAATTAGTCTTGGATGAGCTTTGAAGAAGCTTGTAGATTAATTGACTACGTCCACCAATTTTGTTTTCACCTAAGATATTTATTGCCCTAACCCTAATCACTTAGCCATGGTTTATTCTCTACATAGGTTAAGCATGACATAACTCACCATGGTTGCATTTCTAACCTCAAGCTAATTATTCATTCATCTTCTTCTATCTTCATCTCCTTCAAGCTCCATTCTAGGTTTTCAGGTGATAAAGAAAAATAGTGAGAAATTAAATTCTAAAGTGAGAAAAATTCCTACTTCATCATCCTCTTCTATACTAGCCATATAGTTTAGGGTGTTAGCTTCACTAATTCCATATTAGCGGAGTGATAGCTTGAGTCCGTGTTCCCTCGACGTAGATCATCTTGGATTTTGAAGACTTGGAGCAAGCATGCATCATACCTCTATAGAGCCTCTCAAATGTCCGGGAGTTCGTTGATCGCAGCGAAAGGACCATAATAAGGAGCTATAGAAGTGAAGGAACGGACTACAAAGATTGTAATCCCTACCCACTTAGCTGTAAAGTTGTTTACATTTCGTTTTCGTATGATTCTCTAGTTAAACATCCTAGGTTAGGGTTCTTTTAGCATGGCAAAATTTTAATTTGGCATGGATGATGCCACCTGAAACCTTGTTGTCGTGCTTAGGAACTCTACAAAAAGTTGCTCGCTGAAAAGCTTAATTACAAAACCTTAGTTTTTTCTAGATTGCTTGGTTGGTAGATCAGTCGATACTTCGATGGATCGTTCGATCATTGATAGATTGCTCTCGGTCCTTTTATATAGGTTCTGAAACCTGAAACCCTAGACGTTATCTTAAAGTATGTGACAAGACGATCAAGCCCCTGAAAATTCACATCCAACGGCCACCAATAGAACGCGCAACCGCCGCCCCTTGCCCCTTTTGGCCGCGGATCGGCCGCCCCTTGGTGGGTTTGAGCTTCTAAATTCTTCGTGCCTTTTTCTCTCGATGTTTGGAGATATTTCTGATAAAAATATTCTAAAAATATATTTCTTAGTATCCACCGTTGCGAGATTCTTCAATTTGCTCCTAATATTCGGCAGATTTGGTTTTGTAAATCGATTTTCTGTGGATCTCCTACTTATAGTTTAGACCTGAGCTGATTTATTATGATACCTGCACAATATCTCAAATCACATTATTAGTAGCATTTGTTTTATTTGAGATAATATTCCAACAAATTATATGATATGCTATCTTAATAATTTTGGTTAAGAATATTTGATATGATATGCATATTTTAATAATAAATAATCTCATGGATATTTTATTTAAATATGATATGCATATATTCCCTAATTATATTAATTATAAATTAAGAAATATATGACAGTAATCTTAATACAAATAAACCCATATATGTTCTTTATTTACAAATAACAATTTTTAGTAGTTAATAAAAATAAGGAAAATTTCCATACAAATGTGCAATAAATTTGACTGATCAAATATCCCCAAACTTATCTTTGATTGTCCCGAGCAAAACTATTTATTTTCAAAAGAAAAAAAAACCGAGCACACTTTCGTAGGCAATAATATTGCACTTAGCTCGTGCAATAAACTTTTAAACCTCTAGGTGTCCCTAGTAAGAGGAGTGTTGTCTCCTGAGGGCTTTCTGCGGATTACACCCACAAAATCCCAAAATAAAAGAAAGAAGATGAAAATTACATGTAAAGATAAGGAACATGTAAGAGAAAAACTTGAAAATAAGTGTTTCGAACCACACCAGCATTTTAGTTGTCATGAGCCCTATCTTAATGGTCTTAAAAAGATTTCGGAAATCATATCATCTCTCAATAAAACATTGTCTTTAGTCTTCCTCCCTACCTTTCCTCCAAACATGTAACAACTCCATTTTTAGTATACAAAAATTTGCTTTAAAATTAATTTATACTTGGAATATTTACTTTTGCTGTTATCACTTTAAGTATTTAATTCACTCCTTAATTACAAGAAGAAGCTTGTAGCTTATTGGTAATACCTTGCACAGCTGAACCAAGTCACCAGAGTTCAAATCCCATACCCCACAATATTTTTAATTTTATTTTGGTTTAAATTTTTTTTAGAATACCAACAGTTACACGTGCGTTTCTCACAAAAACCCCACTACACCCCATAATGTGAAAGTACCAGTGAGAAGATGAGACGACGGCGCCCCTCCCCACCGCCGGACTCGGGCCGGCGCCGCCGGCCGGACTCGGCCGGACTACCGAGTCCCCTGAATGAAAAAGTTGGCTTTTCCTATTCTTAACCCCCCTGCGCACTCCATTTATTTGGATCGTTTCCAGAGAGCTCATAATACCCCATTTACTCTATTTTTAATGAATTTTTAATGTATTTTTACATTTTTTAATTTAAAACCCTTTATCTACCCTAACCCTAGCCTAACCTTATAAATACCAACCCTACACACTACCCCCTCACCCCAAAACTCTGAGCCAACTCTCAAGAAATCACTAGAAACCTTGTGTGCAATCGAAGTGAACGAAAGGCGAAGCTCCGACGAATTTTCCGGCGGATTTTCCAGCAACGACTCTAGGAGCTCCCGACGACGAAACGACGCACCGGCGACTCCTCCCGATCCATCTTCCTCTTGTCTTTGATCGAAACCCGTAAGTCCCCATCCCTCTTTTCTATTCTTTTTCTAAAAATATGGAATTGCAAAACCCGACGGAATCGGAACAAATCCGATTTCCGATTCGGTTTCTTTATAAAACCTCACTTTTCTTTAATACAATCATGCTTAAACCAATTCATGTTGACTATTAAATACTAATCAACCATATTGATCAAGTTTCAAATCAAAAGTAATTGCTATTTCATTTTACCGTATTTTCATTTAAATACCACATAGTTTCAATTCTACATATAACATCACAAAACTTGCTATACCTTTAAGTAGATCACGAGGTAATGACCTACCTCCTCACACACTCATATGCAACATAGCACCATATCCTTAGGAACATAGAATACGGGAAAGCGACACATTTTCATTTAAATACCATTTACTTAATAAAACCATTTTCTAAAGGATTTAGTATTTATACAAATCTTTGCAAAGCGCCGCTACAACCCATTTTGGGGAACCCGTTCAGGATGGTGCGGATTATCGCACATCCTCGGGCTTAGTAGTGCGAGATTCAGACCTACGCAAGGAGCATTCGGTCTCGAAAGATTTAAAATACGGCATCTTAAGAAAATGAGATTTTTAGAATATAAAATATATATTAAAATTATTTTTGTATAAATATAAATATATTTATTATTAAAATACCTATTTTGTTATGATATAAATATTCCACCTTTTTCTAAAAATCACAAGAATCAATTTTACACTAAAATACCATGAATTCCATACAAAACTAATATTACAAATAAATACCACTTATTATGAAAATAGGATATTTTCACTAGAAATATCATAATATAAAATCTACATTCATTACAACTCTAAAGACGATTAATAAATATTTGGGGTGTATTTTGAAAACTATACAAGAGTATTTTTACATAAAACCCCCTCAAGTTTTATAATTTACCATAAGGACCCTAGTAAATATAGGTTTAAGCGGGACCAATCTCTTGAGCCTGAGGGAGCCGGAGAAGCGGGTGCTTCCCTATCCAAGGTAGACAACTTAACAAACGGTGTTATCAATACGGTAATCGTCTTTGAAAAAGACACAAATCCTGCCGCCCATGTGCAGCGGTTACCGATAACATCAAAACAATCAGGACTTCAATTTACTTCTCTAATTGTCTGACTCAGATTGAGTCTCATTATAATCTGACTTGAATATGATTCAAGTACAATCTACAATCTACAAGCTACAATCTACAATTTACAATATTACAATTCAACATGAATCCATGAATCCATTATTCCATATATTCAATCTATCAACTTGACCGAACCGAACCATGGATATACATCCATTTACATGATTCTACAGTTATTCCATTTACATGATTATACAGTTACATCCGTTTACTGATATCATGGTTTTGGTCAGTCATCCAACTATACAATCTATACAATACAATACAACAATACAATCAAAACACTACGGGGTTTAAGGGGTAGATTGGTACGGAATGTGTTAAAATTAGCACGAGACAGAAAGATTAAGACACCTAACCTATATTCCGTTGCTGTTGTACCGTGGCTTAACGGTTCTGATGGAGATCCTTTTCGGGCCTCCGTCAGATGTTGTCTTCCGTTGATCTCGCGGTGGACTTAGTTGATTATCTTTCTTCGCGTGCGGGTCTCAATGGGGTTTTGGAGGAAAAGGTGAGGGAGGTGTTGCCGAGTACCTGCAAAGATGTCCCGGGATGGTTTGGTACCACCAAGGACCCTTCGACGCTCAAGTTAGCGATGAGATCCGAGCAGAGTAACGACATAAAAGTGTAAAAAATGGCTTACTTGAACCCTCTGTGATGGGGGTTTACATAATGGTGGAGCACGCAGCAGCAGCGCGAGAATCTCGCCGGCAGTTACGCTCCCGACGTCACGCCCGCGTAGAGAGAGGATCGCCCATTAATGGGGATCGTGATGGCGTGGAATGTGGGACGTTGCTGGCGTAAAATCCGTGCATGGCGAGATTCGCGGAGCGACGGTTACGCTTGTGAGTAGGTCGGAGGGCCGAGGAAGACGTCCTCAACGGGAGCTCTGGGACGAGCAAGGAGGCCGAGGAGTCCTGGTCCTGTGGTAGCTCGGGGGCGAGCTGAGGGGCCGAGGATGCCAATTTGCAGGGGGCTCCGAGGGGAGCATGTTTGTGCTCGCAGGTCGGGTATAGGGGTGGCCCCTTTCTTCTGAGTTCTAGGGCACGTCACCTGCTACGTGTCATGATCTTGGGGATCGCCAATATCGAGCACTATCATTAGCCCCCCACTCTTGTCCCGACCAGCTGGCGGGTCGGGTCAGGAGTGGACTGCCGGGCCCCCCGAGGCGGGATCCCTTCTGGGGTTTCGTAGGGGCGAGTCCTCGGGCGGTCGGTTGTCTTTTCTGCTAGCGAATCAAGGCGAGATCTTTGCATCTGAAGAGGGTGCGCCGCTTCGTGTGCCTTGTAACTGAAGCGGCGGTCCACGCGTCAGGCGTCGATTGGCCAACGCGACGTATGCAGGCCTGCGGCGTCAGATGGGATGCGGTCCAATGTAGGGTCGACACGTGGAGCGATCAGGACCGCCGGTCAGGGGGGTGCTTAGGCGGGAGATGACGGTCGCCGTTGGATGAGGCCGTACGCAGCAATAAATAGGGGTGGGGCCCGCCTCAGGGCCCCCAATCTTCCATTTTTCGCCCTTCCTCGAGGCGTCGTTGCTCGGCGTTCTTCTTTCTTTCGAATACATGGTTCTCTCTCACTTTTTGGGTTGCTCACGCCAGAAAGAGGCTGGTGGTGCGGCCGAGCCACCGGGAGGGCCGTCTGCTTCATCGACAGCATCCGGGGGTTTCTCTGGCGGCGGCCAGGGACGTTCATAGTTACCAGAGTTCCCGACGGGGGACAGAGGGAAGGGCGAGGGCAGGCCCTCTCTCAAGAGGAAGAGGACGGTCTCTCATGCGTCGTCGTCGAGGGCCCCTGAGGGAATTTCTATGCAGGAGGAGGGCGCCGTCTTCACGGTTCCGTCTGGACTCTCCGTCGCCCCTGGCCTGCTCGCCGGGATGGAGGAGTCGGCCGGGGGGAAGCTTCCGCCCGGCTCCCTGAGGGATCAACTGGAGGCTATGGCCCAGGGGGCGGTCCAGGTACAGACCCCTTTGTGTGTATTTCTCTTGGTATACCTTACCCTGGCTTTGGGGCCTCCTAGTTTCTCATCGGTTTTCTGTCAGGTCCTCCAACATTGTGCCCTCGCCACTCGTATGGAGGCCGTGGGGGCGTTCCACGCCCTGAGGCCAGTGGAAGCGTTCCCTTCCGAGGTCGAGGTTTTGCGATGTGACCTGCGCTCGGAGAGGGCCAGGGCCGACGTCTCGGAGGGCCGGGCGGAAGCTGCGGAACTTGCCAATTCGGCGAATCGGGGTGTCCTTCGCCTCCTGAACGCGTCCCTCAGGGTTGCTGATAGGAAGCTGGAAGTTTTGGCCGGACGCTTTGCGGCCCTAGAAAAAGAGAGGGATTCCAGCAGGGGAGATGCCGAGGCGGCGCTGCTGAAGGCCCAAGTTGCCGAGGCTCGGGCTAAGAAAGCTATGGCTGAGTATAAGGCATCAGAGCAGTTTTACGCCGAGCTCGGGGAGTATTCTGCCGTCGTGTGGAACAAGGCTCTGGACGCCGTGAAGGAACAGCTTCCTGAGTTCGACGATGGTGAACTCCGTGCTCGGGTTCCGCTTCCGGCGGGAGATGGCGTGGGAAGTAGGGCGCGCCCCTGGTGGCAAAGTCTCCGGTGGTAGAGCCTTAGGCCATGACGCCAGCGATGAAGTAGCCGAAGTAGGCCTCCGGGCAGTTTGTAGGGCTGGGGGGCCCCAGAATACCCTTTGTAAAGACCTTGATTTTGGCAATAAAAGAAAATCCTTGATTCGTCGCATTGCATTTTGTCTTTCGTGTGTGAAAGACATTCGTAGGATATCCTTGCTTGTATTGTCGTATTTTCGTGTCAGGTTGGCCATTTGTCTGTCGATCTCCTGTCGAGTTGATTTCAATCACTAGCCGGCGAGTGTGTCAAGCGCTGCCGCAGAGGTATCCTCATGTATGGCCCATGAGGTTGATGGGAGATCGTTCAGACTTGGATGAAGCTGACATCTTTCCGGGTGTCTTGGATCCTCATGTATGGCCACAGGGCACCTTTGAGCATCGATTCCCAGATGTGTGGGGTTAGGCAGGGTAGTTTTGCAGGTGTTTTTTTTTTTGCGCGGTCTTACCGATCGCCGGCGTTGGGGTAGGGAGCTACCAGCCGGGCTTGACCGAGCAGGGTGGCTGTTTGGTTGCCTCTTGCGAGGGCTTTGATCCTTGTCGGTTGTGGTAGGAAGCTACCAGCCGGGGATAGCCGAGCAAAGGCTCGACCATCTCTGGGAGGACTTTGGGCCTTAGCGCGGGAAGGGCTGCTGTCACGCCCTGCTTCCCAGAGTATGCTAAGATAGGCACGTGACAGAGCCAACCATGCTACATGTGGATAGGAAATATCCTTCCATAGTCACATTACGGCTGTAGAGATATCAAGAACAATAATAAACTATTTAACACATGTCCATAAGCCAGAATAAACGAGTCAAGAATAAAATAATGCGGAAGCAATAGATCCAATAAACAAAACACCTGGAAAGTAAAACTGGATACCAACTGGATCCTCACTGCTCGGCCTAACGGCGGAAGTACTCCTGATCAGCCCGCGACAAAGGTAGAGGATCCGGGCCATACAAAACCCAGACGTCAGTGCGTCATAACATCAATAATAATATAATCAGGGGGTAACGAGACATGCAGGCATGAGTATGAACAGTAATAAAGGTATAACAGCAACATAAATAAGGACAGTGAAGGGTAAGGCACAGGTGATGTGCAGTGAGTAATCTAAACTGGTCTACTGGGTTAACTACTCTCAAGTCTTTGAAATCAATTTGATGAATCATCGATGTAACTCAATAGTATCCCGTGCATGCCCGGGACCACAGTCTAAGACTCTCGGTCTGAATCCGAGACGTGCCGCAAGGCAGTAAAAGGTAGTATGTAACGACGAATGATGTCAGCAGCATCATCCCGGGGCTGGCCTAGCCCGTAAGACTGATCAGTAAAGGTATCGAACTGTCGAGTTACAAGTCAGATTTCATCATTGATTTCCCCATACCCCCAAGTTATGTGTTCAAGTCCGGTATTGATAAATATGGAGCTAATGCCAACACAGGATCAAGCAAGTACAGGTTTGTCTGAATAGACAACAAGAAATGTCCGTAGGGACAACAGGTCAAGATTGTTGGCATTAGTAACAAGATCAGGTAACAGGTCAAGCTGTGGTACATCAGGTCATGTCAGGTAGTGAACAAGTATCAATCCTGTCAAGAAGTGCACGGGTATCAAGTCGTGTCAAGTAGTAGTGTATCAAGTCATGTTAAGGGGGTGCACAAATATCACGTGGGTGCTCATAATCAAACTATAATAAGCATGGGTACAAAAAACAAGTATGGGGTACCAATGTAACAATAAAATGGAATAATGTGATGTGGTATGCAAAATAGTTATAGATTCAAACATATGGATACACAGTTATCGATTAGGGTTTCAGTTATAGTTCCAACACCAATTAGGATGCACTTTATTAAACATGGAATGTTAATATCACAGTATCATGTATTAATATGATCTATGGATGCAGTTATATATAGTCTAAATGAAATGGATGCAAACGGGTATCCGAAATGTTATAAAACTATAAAATGGTAACATGGGATGTACAACTAAGCAATATGTGATATAAATATTGGTATGGATGCACTGTAATATAATCTACTATGTAACAAGATTAGTTTTCATGATCTAGATTTAAAATGATGTAAATGGATGCAAATGGAACATCGAAACGTTATAAAATGAAACATGGGGTACTAGATTTAACTACAGGCATAATATTTATTTAAATAGATGCATAATGAGTTATATAGCATGTAGCAAGATTAACTTGCCTGAACGGATCACAAAATAGAATGCGTACGCAGCGTCCAATGTCGGTAAAAGTCTCGATGCACGCTCGCGCGTACGGAACAGGACCAAGCAATGCAAGAGAGTGACCATGGTGGTTAGGAACGTCCACTGGGTTGCTCGGATCGTCGGCAGCGGTACGGCTCCGGCGATCGTCGGGAAATGCGGATCAAGAAAGAGAAAGGGAAAGAAATGAAGAAGAAAGAAGAAGAAGAAGAAAGAGAAGAAGGGGTGCCTCTGGGATTTGGAACACAGGCGAGGACAGAGAGGGTGACGACGGCAACGGGTCTCCGGTGATCACTGGAAAAACGTGAAATCAAGAAAACCAAGAAGAATAAGAAGAAGAAGAAGTAGAAGAAGAAGGCTGTTCTGGGTTTCATGAAGTTGGGGCTGTGGGTGATGGATGTGAGATCAGAGGCGGCGATGAAGTGGGGATGCCGGCGGTGGAGCGACGTCGACAGAAGAGGTGCAGGTGAGGGTTGTTAGGGTTGTCGAGGGTCTGAGAGTTGCAGGGTTCTGTGCAGGGGAGAGAGAGCTCGGGAAGGAGGAGAGAGGGGAGAAAAGAAGATGGAGAACACGATGGCGAAGCAATGTCGGCGATGGAAACGAGATGCACGCGAGAGTAAGGCGTCGGGCGTAGGTTAGGTTTACGGTTCGTGAAAGGTTTGCAGGGTTGGTCGAGAAAGGAGAGAAGGTGAGGTGGGCGAGGAGGATGAGAGAGGTCGAGGAGATCGAGGCGGTGCTGGTGACGGGGAGAGTCGACGACGGCGAGGGTGGAGGAGAGCCGGAGAAATGGGTTCGAGGATGGGTTGAGGCGTCGGTGGTGGAGGCTGTATGAATGAGGGTGAGGAGGTGGAGGCGAGGGTGTTGGCGACGAGGGGCTGAAGTGAGGGTGGAGGCGGCAACGAGGCGACGAGGGTTGCAGGCATGGGTTCTCGCGAGCGGCGGGAAAAATTTGAGAAGAAGAGGGAGAGAGAGAGACGTGTATGGGGTTTAATTAATAGGAAAAGGAATAAAATTATTATATATAGATGCACAGAGAGAGAGAGAGAGAGAGAGAGAGGGATAGGGAAAGAGAGAGAAACAGTGAGAGAGAGAGAGAGAGATAGGGAGGGAGAAAGAGAGAGAACTGAGTGGTTAAGATATAAAATATATTTGAATATTTTATTTGTTAAGAAATCGTAAACAGTTTGATATATAAAGGAATTTTATAATATATAAAGAATATAATATTAGTCCGTTTTGAGATTTTGGCAAATACAAACTTACTCCAAAACACGCCGGGGTCGGGTCTAAAAATTCAGATTTTAAATATGAAAAATATATGCGACTTCCAAATTTCAAAATGAATGCTCAGGTAACGAAAATGCATACCCCCAATGACGGAAGCACGTACGTGCGCGTAGCCATCCAAACATGTCCGTTTCACTGAACGGGACGAGAACAAGATGCGCGGATGCTACCACGGGGTTAGGGGTATCATGCAGACCATGTTAAGTAATTTTAAATTATCTTACGTGACCTAAAATGTTATATGATAAAAGATGCAATGCCAGATAAAATGCCAGTATGCACTAAACATGAAAATGCACCAGTCTACGTAACAAATCAGGATAATCCATAAATATAAATTAAGCAAGCTCAAGCAAGCGGGTTGGGTCAAATGCAATGTAATATGTAAAATTACTATTCGCACTCAAACACGATAAATAAATAAAATACCATAGATAAATAAATACGGGAACTGAATTGGTATAAATGAACTCGGTTGTTACAGCTGCGGAAGGCCATTAAGAATGACCGGGTGGTGAGGCTGTGCGGTTGCCTCTTGGTGAGGGCTTTGACCTTTGGCGTCGTGGGTAGGCAACTACCAGCCGGAGTAGACCGAGCAGGGTAGCTGCTCGGTTGCCTCTTGCGAGGGCTTTGATCCTTCAGGACGGGGACCGAGCAGGGTTACTGCCCAGTGCCTCTTGGCGAGGACTTTGATCCCTGTCGGTTATGGTAGGAAGCTACCAGCCGAGGATAGCCGAGCAAGGACCTGACTGCCTCTGGGAGGACTTTGGTCCTTAGCGCGGGAAGAGCTATAAGGCTGTAAGAAGCCTACCAAGGACCTTTGGCCGGGTAGGGTTACCGCCCCGTGCCTTTTAGCGAGGGCTTTTTTCCTGAAAAGATAGCCGAGCGAGGGAACCTCGGGCTCGACTGCCTATGGGAGGGCTTCTTGATCCCTGGCGTTGCGGCAGGAAAGCTGCCCGCAGGGGATAGCCGAGCGAGGGAGCCTTGGGCTCGACTGCCTTTGGGAGGTCTTCTTGATCCCCGGCGTTGCGGCAGGGAAGCTGCCCGTAGGGGATAGCCGAGCGAGGGAACCTCAGGCTCGACCGTCTCTGGGAGGGCTTTTTCGTTGTACAGGGGGAACTCTACCGGGGAAGAAGATTTCGAAGTTTCTTTATTCGTATGGGTAGGAATTTTAGACAACACTTTACACCGTCTTGTTAGAGGGAAATCTCGAGAGGTGGCTGGGGTGCGACACTTCTCTAGCTTTGACCTCATTGGTATAGCTTGAGCTTTTCGGCGTTGTAAGGACGAGAGAGCTTCCGTCCGTCCACGTCTTGTAGGCGGTAGGCTCCATCGGGGAGCGCTTCAGAGACGAGGAAAGGACCTTCCTACTTTCGGGAGAACTTGTGAAGCCTGCCTTGGTCGATGAATTCGTTCCACCGCAGGACTAGGTCCTCGGTCTTGAAGGAGCGATGTTTTACCCGAGCGTTGTAGTATCGGGCCGTCTGCTGTTGATAGGCGGTGACTCTGATCAGGGCCCGATCCCTTTTCTCCAATAGTATGTCGAGGTTGGTTCGTAGTGCCATGGTGTTTGCGTCATGGTCGAAGTGCTCGACCCAGTGACTGGGTAGCCCGATCTCCGCTGGGACCATCGCTTCGGTCTCGTAGCAGAGGCTCAAAGGGGTCTCCCCGGTGGGAGTCTTTTTTGACGTGCGCAGGGCCCATAAGACCCGGGGTAGCTTTTTGACCCAACCGCCCTGTCTCCTTTCCAGGCGGGTTCGGAGACCCCGGAGGACGTCCCGGTTAGCGACCTCGGTCTGCCCGTTACATTGGGGATGCGCGACCGCGGCGAACTTCATGAGGATATGGTATTCTTTGCAGAAGTCCCTTACTTTCTCGTTCTCGAAGTTCGTCCCGTGGTCGGTGATGATGCACCTCGGGATTCTGAACTGGTGTATCAGGTTGTTTTGGAGGAACTTGATGGTTATGGTGGTGTCCGGTTTCCTGATGGGAACGGCCTGAATCCACTTGGTGAAGTAGTCTACCGCGACGAGGACGTATTTATGCCCGCCAGTTCTGGTGTGGAACTGGCCGATCATATCCAATCCCCACTGGGCGAATGGCCACGGGGACGTCAGGGCAGTTAGCTCAGTAGCCGGGAGGCGGGGAATACTGCCGTGGAGTTGGCAGCTTTTGCACCTCCTGACCAGCTTCAGGGCGTCCTCATGCATGGTGGGCCAGTAGTACCCTTGGAGTAGTGCCTTTTGGATCAAGGTTCGAGCCCCCTGGTATGCGCCGCCCACCCCTTCATGGATTTCCCGCAGGACGTAGTCGGCTTCGTGTGGGTTAACGCACCGGAGCAGGGGCTGGGTGAAGGCCTTCTTGTAGAGTTTCCCGTTGCTCCAGACGAAGTGGGTGGCTTTGGCCCGGAGGCGGCGGGCGGCCGCTCTGTCCTCCGGGAGCATGCCGTTCTTCAGGAATTCCATGAAGGGCTTCCTCCAATCCTGGTCGTTCTCCTGCGCCGTGTACACGTGGAGTGTCGCCGCCTCGTCTCCCACGCTGGGTCGGGTCAAGGTTTCGAAGAGTATCGACCGCCTATTGTTGGCCGAGTACGATGAAGCCAGCTTGCTCAGGGCGTCTGCTTGAGCATTCATTTGTCTGGGTATTTGTTCTACCTGGACTTCGTCGAAGTTTTTCCGGAGCTTCCTC
Organism: Agapanthus africanus; assembly: GCA_030015575.1. Classification (NCBI taxonomy): domain Eukaryota; kingdom Viridiplantae; phylum Streptophyta; class Magnoliopsida; order Asparagales; family Amaryllidaceae; genus Agapanthus; species Agapanthus africanus. The sequence continues at coordinate 832,804,717 of JASDDO010000019.1, forward strand.
ACCTCGTTTAGGTACTTCATTATTAGAGGCTCCCGAGCTTCGAAGCGGCCAGTCACTTGGCCGACAACTAGGGCCGAGTCGCTGATGATTCGGATAATCTTTAGCCCCAGCCCAACGGCCATGCACAGTCCGGCTTGGAGGGCTCCGTACTCTGTCGCGTTGTTCGACGCTTTGAAACCGAGCCTCAAGGAATACTCCATCTCCGCTTCGTTTGGGCCCCGGATGATGAGGCCGGCACCACAGCCTTCCTCGGTAGAAGACCCGTCGACGTAAATAATCCACTCCGGAGCTGAGCTAGGGCTTTCCTCGATGGGATGCCGGGCTGTGAGGGGTGGCGCGGAATCCGGCTTCCTTCTAGGGATGGTGCATTCAATGATGAAATCGTCCAGGGCCTGCGCCTTGATGGCTTGCCTCGGGCGATACCTTATGTTGAATTGAGATAGCTCCCATCTCCATTTCTCTAGACGGCTTGAGGATTCCGGTGATGCCAGGATAACCCCCAATGGGCGCTCAGTGAGGTTGATGATAGTGTGTGCTTGGAAGTAGTGCCATAGTTTCCGTGAGGTTACCACGAGGGCCAGGACAATTTTCTCTATGGCGGGGTACCTCATCTTCGCGTCCTTGAACACATGGCTCACATAGTACACCGGCTTCTGTGCCCCGTTGGCCTCTCGGACGAGCACCGAGCCTGCTGCTTGGTCGGATACTGCCAGGTACAGTGACAGCTCGTCCCCTTCCACGGGCCGGGTGAGCAGGGGCGGTGTTGCGAGGTGCTCCTTCAGTTGGTCGAAGGTGGCTTGGCAATCCTCCGACCACTCGAACCTCAGAATTTTCCTCAGCGCTTTGAAGAACGGGAGGCACTTCTCCCCCGATGTGGACATGAAACGGCTCAGAGCGGCGACCCGCCCTGTGAGCCACATGATCTCGACGTTGGTCTTGGGTGCGGCCATGCTCAGGATGGCGTCGATATTCTCTGGGTTAGCTTCGATTCCGCGGTGAGTGACCATGAACCTGAGGAACTTCCTTCCGGTGACTCCGAATGCACACTTGGCGGGGTTCGGCTTCATGTTGAATTTGCGGAGCACCCCGAACGCCTCGCCCAGGTCCTTGATATGGTCCGCCGACGAGACGGACTTGACAAGCATGCCGTCAACGTAGACTTCCATGTTCCTGCCGATCTGTGGCTTGAACATGCGATTGACCAGCCTCTGGTATGTGGCCCCGGCATTCTTGAGGCCGAAGGGCATCACCCTATAGCAGTACACCCCCCGGTCCGTTGTGAATGCGGTAATATCTTCGTCGTCAGGATTCATGCGGATTTGGTTATAGCCGGAGAAAGCGTCCATGAATTGCGTTCTGCCATCTGTTTGTGAAGAATGCTTGTGGAATATTTTTTGCCTGTACCGTTGTGCTTTTACGTCAGGTTGGCCATCTGTCTAGCGATCGTCCGTTGAGTTGTCTGCAATCACTTGCCGACGAGCGCTTCTTAGGAGGTATCTGCCTGGGCCCCAGAGTCGAGGGGAGATCGTTTAGACTTGGACAGACCTGACGCCTGTCACTGGGGTTTCGGGTCCTCCGCGGCCACAGAGCATCTATGATTCCGAGCATTGGTCACCATCCGGGGGTGACTGGGCAGGGTAGCTGCTCTGTCACCTCTTGCAAAGGCTTTATGCTTCCTGGCGCGGCGATAGGGGAGTTTCCCACCAAGGGTGGCCGAGCAGGGCAGCTGCTCGTTTGCCTCTTGCGAGGGCTTGGGTCTTTTGCGTTTGAGGGGCCGTAAGAAGCCCACTAAGGATGTCCGGGTAGCGGAGCTGCACGACGGCCTCTGGGCGAGGGCTTTGACCTCTGGCGTCGTGGGTAGGCAACTACCAGCCTGGGATGAACGAGCGGGGCAGCCGCTTCTATTCTGGCGTCGCGGGTAGGGAGCTACCAGCCGGAGTTTTTACCGAGCAGGGTAGCTGCTCGGTTGCCTCTTGCGAGGGCTTTGATCCTTCAGGACGGGTACCGAGCAGGGTTACTGCCCAGTGCCTCTTGGCGAAGACTTTGATCCCTGTCGGTTGTGGTAGGAAGCTACCAGTCGGGGATAGCCGAGCGAGGACCCAACTGCCTCTGGGAGGACTTTGGTCCTTGGCGCGGGAAGAGCTATAAAGCTGTAAGAAGCCTACCAAGGACCCTTGGCCGGGCAGGGTTACTGCCCGGTGCCTCTTGGAGAGGGCTTTTGTCCTGAAAGATAGCCGAGCGAGGGAACCTCGGGCTCGACTGCCTCTGAGAAGGCTTTTTGATCCCCGGCGTTGTGGCAGGGAAGCTGCCCGCTGAGGATAGGTGAGCGAGGGAACCTCGGGCTCGACCGCCTCTGAGAGGGCTTTTTGATCCCCGGCGTTGTGGCAGGGAAGCTGCCCGTTGGGGATAGCCGAGCGAGAGAACCTCGGGCTCGACTACTTCTGGGAGGGCTTTTTGATCCCCGGCGTTGAGGCAGGGAAGCTGCCCGCTGGGGACGATCGAGTAGGGTAGCTGCTGGGTTGAATCTTTGACGAGGTGTACCCGCCCGTCCTGCTGTAGGTGCGAGGAATGGGAACGGTCGGGGCGACGACGCTCGTAGCCAGTGCCTTGAATGCGGGGGGAGGCAAAGTGCTAAGGGCGTGCTGCTTTGACTTCACCGGAGAAGGCTCGATGGCTGCCGCGTGGCGGCGACCCCTTGGGTGAAAGCGGGCGACCGTTGGGCTGCACAGTGGGCTATATAAGGCTGAAGGAGTACTGGTCCTTCATCCTTCAAAGACAGGTCGTCGAGAATGCAGGACTTTCCGTTTACCATTCCCGACATCGTCCACTTTGAAGACGTGTACCTTTACGACCCGTACTGCACCGAGGACACGGTGCAGCTGGTCTATAGGAGCATTGAGGACCATTTTGGCCGACTGCTCCCCAGACGCTCCTCCCTGCTGCAGCTGCTGATGTACTCCATTTGGAGGGCATCGCCGGGGCTTTACAACCCTCTGTCTGAGCTGCTCTTTGATGAGGCCGTGGGCAAGCTGCGGTCTTTGAGGCGTTTCGGCTTAATCTCCGTGAACCGGCTGGCCCTCTCAGAGGCGCTCGTCTGCGAATGCTACGAGCTGAGGCTCGGGGTCGATTCCCGTGGGGGGAACCGGGGACAGAGGCTGGAACTTGCGAGGCCCCGGTTGGCGGAGATTTTTACCGAGTACCACGAGCAGTGCTCGCTGCACCCCCTTCCCCCACTATTGTAATTTTCTTTTCTTTTTGCATGTATGGCTTAGGAGCCCATAATACCCTTTGAATAAACAAAGATTTTCTTTCTTTTTCGCAATGCTCCATTGATCTTTATTAAATTAACAATAGATCCTAGGAAGAACTTACATTGCTTTAAAGGAAAGATACAGGCTAGTAGATGACTTTATTGGCTCAGGCCGAGATCCTTGAAGGACCGCTGGCCCCTGTGCTCAGCATAGGGTTCCCGGTTCCTCGAGTTCCGGGCTGGCCGTCTGCTGAAACGAGCATGATCTAACCGATTGTCAGGTCGGTGGGAGGGTAAGGCTTCTCTTGCTCGTGGTCGTCTTGCCGTTTGTCCCTTAGGTATGCAACGAGATGCCTGGATTGGATGAGCTCTTCGATATAGTCCCTAAGTTGCTTGCAATCCTCCGTGGCGTGGCCCAGTACCCGGTGGAAAGCACAGTAGGGGCCTCGGGTCCGCTTTGCGGCCTGTCGCGGGATCAGAGGTAACTTGAAGAACCCCTCATTCTGGGCCTCTTCCAGCAACACTGCGAGGGAGACGTTGAGCGGGATATACTCCTGGAACTTAGGATGGTAGGGCTGCTGACGCTCTGGCCTCTCCTCCCAAGCCCTCTTCTTCTGGTCGGGCCGTTCTGCCCGGGGAAGGTTAGCATTCACCTCGGATTCCAGCTGGACCTCGCGCTCGGTCCACGCCTTGACCTCGGCCATGGTCATAGGTTGTGCCAGCGTGAAGGAGCGTAACCACTCCTTGTGCCTCAGGCCAGATCTGAGTGTCGTTATGACGGTTTCGTCCCGGTGCTCGGGCACCTCGAGAAGGGCGTTGTAGAAACGGGTAATGTAGGCCTTGAACGTTTCCTTGTCCCCACTCTTAACCGTGAAGAGGTAGTCGACCGTGTGCTTCTGTCGACGGTTCCACAAGAAATGGCCAAGGAACTGAGTAGCCAGGTCGTCGAAGGTCGAAATCGAGCGGGGCTCGAGCCCCTGGAACCAGTCCCGACCTGCACGGATGAGGGTGGCCAGGAAGGCTCTGCACTGGGCGGCGTCGGAGTGATCCTGGAAGCTCATCCCTGCGGTGAAAGCGTCCAAGTGGTCTTTCGGGTCGGTTTTCCCGTCAAACAGAGAGACCTTTGGGGGCTTGTTACGCGAGGAGACGTGCACGGCGAGCAGTTCCTCGGTGAACGGCTTTGTGAGCGAGTCGGAGGCGTACTTAGCTCCGTCGCCCGAGAGGTGAGCTTCTCAGCGCATTCCCTTAATCTTCTTCTCGAGGACGTCGAGCCGACCGTGGTACCCCGAGGAATCGGCGCCTCGGGATCCCTGGCCCCCGCTGCGGGTGACCTGCGTCTGAGAGCGGCCCCGGTTCTTCTCAATGAGGTGCCTCAGGTCCCGGGGTGAGGTTGCTCTTGAGTCGCCGGGGCGGACCCCTTCTGTGTGGCCCCGCCGATGGTGGTGAGGTCGACCACGCCCGTGGATAGGCGAGGTGACTGACATCTCCTCAGGGGGATAAGGGTCACGAGGAGGCTCGAGGCGAGGCGTCCTGGCGGCCGATCTCGGTGTGGAGCCCTGGGGCGCCCAGCGGGCCTCAGGGAGCGCCGGTTCGAGAGATCAGCGGCCAGGGGACGCAGCCTGTTGGTGGTCGGCCGTCCAGACAGGGACAGAGCCTTCTGGAGGCGGTGGAGAGGCGATCTGGGGCCCGGGCGCGGCCATTTGGACGCGGACGAGGGCCTCTACGAGGGATTGTAGGCGATCTATCCGGCCTGCGAGGGCGTTGATGACAGTCATGGGAGGAGGTTCATCCCCGCCTTTAGTGAGCGGAAGACGGCGGCTGGTACCGGGATCCCCAGGGTGGTCTTCTGCCATAAGGGTAGAGATAGGAAGGCCAACTTTGTATTTTGTGGAGTTGTTTTCCCACAGACGGCGCCAACTGATAGAGCTCCTTTTCGGGCCTCCATCAGATGTTGTCTTCCGTTGATCTCACGGTGGACTTAGTTGATTATCTTCCTTCGCGTGCGGGTCTCAATGGGTTTTTGGAGGAAGAGGTGAGGTGAGGGAGGTGTTGCCGAGTACATGCAAAGAAGTCCTGGGGTGGTTTGGTACCACCAAGGACCCTCCGACGCTCAAGTTAGTGATGAGATCCGAGCAGAGTTACGGCATAAAAGTGTAAAAAATGGCTTACTTGACCCCTCTGTGATGGGGGTTTACAAAGCAGTGGAGCACGCAGCAGCGGGCGCGAGAATCTCGCCGGCAGTTATGCTCCCGACGTCACGCCCGCATAGAGAGCGGATCTCCCATTAATGGGGATCGTGATAGCGTGGAACGTGGGACATTGCTGGCGTAAAATCCGCGCATGGCGAGATTCGCGAAGCGGCGGTTATGCTTGGGAGTAGGTCGGAGGGCCGAGGAAGACGTCCACGGCGGGAGCTTGGGGACGAGCAAGGAGGCCGAGGAGTTCTGGTCCTGTGGTTGCTCGGGGGCGAGCTGAGGGGCCGAGGAGGCCAATTTGCAGGGGGCTCCGAGGGGAGCCAGTTTGTGCTCGGAGATCGGGTACAGGGGTGGCCCGGTGTCCCTCGGTGGGCCCTTTCTTCTGAGTTCTAGGGCACGTCACCTGCCACGTGTCATGATCTTGGGGATCGCCAATATCGAGCACTATCAGGTTCCTTGTACATTCCGTTTGCCCTGGTATCTACCATATAGAGACCCCTCTCGTATACACTAGCATTCTTCTGTACCAAGCTACAAACAACAGCGTTAGCACAATATTAAAACAATATAATACAACTTTAAATGATACCTCTTATTCTATTTATTTCTCCATTATCTTTGAGACTTACCGAGCGATCTGTTCGCTGACGACATTCTCTTTCTTTCTTCTTTGAATGTCGTCAGGGGATCTGGACACTTCAGAGATCGAGCCCATTGCTGAAGACTTGGACCAATTCAGTGAAGACCCCGAGCTCTAGTCATTGTACACTTTCCATTCAGTACTTTTCATTTCTGTTATGCCATTGTTTAGGCATTGATTTATTTCAGTTGTATTTACTTTCTATGCATTGTACAGAGAGAATGTGAATAAATAAAGTTGCTGTTTTTATTATATCTTGTCTCTTGTGTTTTATTTTTATATTGCTTAGATACGCTTAGCGTATTTACTTCACAGTAAATACGTAGCGGCCTCATCGCGTCTTCTGCCCGTATACTGGGAAGCGGGGCGTGTCAGGTTTTGTTGGTGGCCTATGCAGGTCAGAGTTGTATGGAACACTGCCATGCAATTTTTTTTTCGTGAGCAACCTAAGTAATATAACACAAGGAACAACAACTAAAACATTCTTTATAATTCATGTTCTTGAATCTTATCATTTCATGTACTTTGAATCTGTCATAACCCAAATTTTTCTTCAAGGTTATGGATTCCCCGAACAACACCAGCACCAATGTCAACAACACACCTCCACCACTACCACTCACACCTACCATCTCTGCTCCGATCAACGAGCAGACGGTTCTACTTGAGGCAATCCGAAGCCACCTAGAGGGACAACAGCAGCAGACTGCTCTTTTAATGAACCGTCCCGAGGCAGAAGCACCTGTGGTGAAGCAATTCAGGGCTTTGCACCCCAAACAGTTCTCAGGAAAGGAGAGCCCACTGGAAGCTGAGGAATGAGCTCAGAGTATCGAAGATGATTTGGCAGCGGCACAGGTGCCAGAATCAGCTTGGGTTCGTGTTGCAAAATTACAGCTCACGGACAATGCACAAAACTGGTGGAAGGCAGAAGAAAGCTGTCTTGAACAACCCATCGAATGGAAACTTTCCGCGACATGTTCGACGCTAAGTACTTCCCTGTGACTGCCAGGTTCGATATGGAACATCAGTTCATCCATCTGCAACAAGGTTCAATGTGGACCAAGTCAGTAGATGAGTATGACGCTGAGTTCACCATGCTCAGTCGGTAAGATATGTCTCAATAATTCGAATTTTTATATATCACATATTACATAGCCAACACAATATTTTTAACAGATTTGCGGCACACCTGATACCGACGGATGAGATCAGAGCCCATCGATTTCAACAAGGTTTGGATTTGAAGATCCAGGCTGCACTGGCCACAGGAGATTTTCCGACTCATGAATCGGCTCTGAAAGCTGCCCGCCGTTATGAGGCAGTGGTAAAGGCGAGGGGAAGACCTCAATCTGCTGGATTTAAGCGCCCTGCCAACCAGATGGCAGGAGGAGCCTCGTCCAGGCCACCTTTTGTGCCAAGGCGACCCGGAGTACCGAACCATCGTCCCAGCCCAGCCTTTTGTACCTACTGCAAGAGAACTGGACATATGATGAAAGACTGCCGGCGAGCCAACCGTCTTTGCTTAGTCTGCGGCTCAGCTACTCATGATATTGGGTCTTGTCCCCAAAGACAAAACCCAGTTGCTGCATCCAGGCCAGCAATTACCTATCCGCAGCAACCAGCCCTTCAGGCACCTGCTCCAAGACTTGCACTACCTGCACCACCCAGAGGACCACAAGCTGCACCACCTCCTCGTCAGTTCCATTTAGCTCAAAGGAACATTCAGAGGAATGCTCCTCAGGCCAGGAGGAATGTACCAAGGCGCCAGGCTTTCACAATGACAGTGGAAGAAGCTGAGGCCATTGGCCAAGTTATCACTGGTAACCCTTTCTTTCTCAAAATTTCTTTCAGTCTTGATATTTATCCTACATACTTTTCCTATACCTAAAACAAATCCCACATACCTTAGGTACAATCTTAGTATCCTCAATACATGCACTAGCACTGTTTGATACTGGAGCATCTCACTGTTTTATGTCGCAACGGTTTGTCCGAACCCATACGATTCCAGTCTCACCGCTTGTATTCAGCTGGAATGTCAGTTCAGGCAATGGCGTTCTAAAGGCAACAATAGGATACAGCTTGTGTCCGGTAGTCATCTGCAGCAGAGAATTTTATGCTGACTTCAAAGTGCTGGACATACCGAACTTCGATGTGGTTCTTGGTATGAATTGACTTGGAACTTTTTATGCTACCATCGACTGTCGTCAAAAGAGGGTAGTATTCGAGATTCCAGACCGTCCGGTCTTCTATTTCAAAAGCGGAGACCGTACCCTGGATCCAAGTACCTACAAAGCAAAGCCAGGGGAAGCAGTAGTTGCAACAGCTCAAGCAGAGGAAGAATTAAGACCAGATGTGGTTCGAGAGTTCGACGATGTGTTTCCTGACGATATATCAGGTTTGCCTCCAGATCGAGCTCTTGAATTCAGTATTGATTTAGTACCAGGAGCACAACCGGCGATTACTGGCGAAAGGTTTGAAGGAAATCCAAACACAGTTGGATGAATTACTGGCGAAAGGATGGATTCGTCCCAGCACTTCAAGTTGGGGATTACCTGTACTGCTTGTGAAGAAGAGGAAGGTTCATACAGAATGTGCATCGATTACAGAGCCTTGAACGGATTCACTATAAAGAACAAGTATCCACTCCCGCGCATCGACGATTTATTCGATCAGCTAAGTGGATCTTGTGTTTTCTCTAAATTGGATCTTCGTTCAGGTTATCATCAAGTGAAGGTCAAGGAAGCTGATATTCACAAAATAGCTTTCAGAACTCGCTATGGACATTACGAATTTCTAGTGATGCCATTTGGAGTGACCAACGCACCAGCAATATTCATGAACCTAATGAATCAAGTTTTCAGGGAGTACTTAGACAGGTTTGTTGTCATCTTCATCGACGACATACTGGTGTATTCAAGGAGCCAGAAAGAGCATGCAGAGCACCTACGAATTGTCCTGGAGTCTCTTCGACAACATCAGCTCTATGCCAAGTACAGCAAGTGTGAGTTTTGGCTAAAGCAAGTTGGTTTTCTTGGACATATCGTATCAGGAGAAGGAATCTCTGTGGATCCAGCGAAAGTTTCAACAGTTAGCGAATGGCCTACACCAAAGTCAGTGAAGGACATTCGGAGTTTCTTGGGTTTAGCTGAATATTACAGAAGGTTCATTGAAGGCTTTTCAAAGATAGCAACACCCCTGACCAAGCTCACACGTAAAGATGAAGATTTTGTGTGGTCAGAAGCATGCGAACAAGCTTTCGTAGAACTCAAGTCATGGTTGACATAAGCACCTATTCTCGTCATACCGGATCAATCTGGAGGATTCGAAGTGCATTGCGATGCATCCGGTAAAGGATTAGGATGTGTTCTACATCAGCACGGTAAAGTTGTGCCTTATACTTCAAGATAACTGAAGATTCATGAGCCCAATTATCCGACGCATGATCTGGAGTTGGCAGCCGTCATCTTTGCTCTCAAGATTTGGCGCCATTATCTACTTGGTGAATGAGTGAACATCTACACAGATCATAAGAGTCTGAAGTACGTGTTTACTCAGAAGGATTTGAATATGCGGCAGAGAAGATGGTTAGAACTTATGGAGGACTTTGACATCAACTTGCAATATCACCCAGGGAGGGTGAATATGGTTCCTGATTCTCTTAGTCGTCAACCTTTATCAATGAATCTCACCGCTCAGTGGAAGCTTCAACAAGACTTGCATCATATGGAGATTGAAGTAGTCATGCCAGGTAATGCTTCAAGTTTGATGAATTTACAAGTTCAATCAACCATTGTCAATCAGATCAAAGCAACTCAAGCAAGTGCTGCTAAGTTGCAAAAGATCAGAGAATAAGTGGAGAATGGACTCAGAACAGATTTCATCATCCATGAAGACGGATTTTTGAGATACGGCAGCAGATTGTGTGTACCGAAAGGGCCTGTTCGGGAAGAGTTAATGAAAGAAACTCACAGCTCTCCCTACCCAGTACACACTGGAGGTACCAAAATGTACAAAGATCTACGTCAGAATTTTTGGTGGCATGGAATGAAGCGTGAAGTAGCCAGAAGCGTCGCAAAATGCTTGGTGTGTCAGTAAGTAAAGGCTGAACATCACAGGACTGCTGGATTACTTCAACCGTTACCAATCCCAGAATGGAAGTGGCAACACATCATGATAGATTTTGTGACTGCTCTTCCTCCCAGCACAAAGGGTAATGATACCGTATGGGTCATTATGGATCGACTCACAAAGTCGGCTCACTTCATCCCATTTCGAGTTGGCCAATCAACTGAGAAACTAGCAATGAAGTACATGGAGGTAATAATCTACTTAAAGATTTAAACTCTTCATAATTTCCTATCTCTGATACCCATGAACTCATACAGGAAATTGTGAGACTTCATGGGGTATCGGTCTGCATTGTCTCCGATCGTGACACCAAGTTCCGATCGCAATTTTGGCAGTCTGCAAGCAAGCTTGGGAACAAGTCTGAACTTCAGCACGGATTATCATCCACAAACCGATGGTCAGTCTGAGTGAACTATTCAGATCTTGGAGGATATGCTCAGAGCATGTATGTTAGACTTCAAAGGATCGTGGGAAGATCACCTACACCTTGTGGAGTTCTCGTACAACAACAGCTACCAAGCAAGCATAGGAATGGCACCTTTTGCAGCACTGTATGGAAGGAAGTGTCGATCACCATTAAGTTGGGATAACATCGGAGATAGGGAATTTCTTGGACCAGAGATGACAGTAGCGACTGTTGATGTGGTACGAACTATCAGGGAAAGGATGCGCATAGCTCAAGATCGACAGAAGCACTGGGCCGATGCAAAGAGACGTCACTTAGAGTTCCAGCCAGGAGATCACGTATTCTTGAAGATATCTCCGAACCGCGGAGTGATCCGATTTGGAAGACGGGGTAATCTAAGTCTGAGATACATTGGACCGTTCGACATACTCGAACGAGTCGGTGAAGTGGCATACCGCTTAGCGCTTCCACCCTCATTGGAAGGAGTGCCTAATGTGTTCCACATATCCCAACTCAGAAGGTATGCGAGTGACCCCAACCATGTTCTCGACCATTCCGAGCTCACTATACATCCTGACTTATATTGTGAGCAACAACCTGTGGAGATCCTTGACAGGAAAGTGAAGACACTTCGGAACAAGGAAGTTAACTTGGACCGAGTGATGTAGAGGAAAGACACTCCAGGAGAGTCCACTTGTGAAAGAGAAGATGAAATGCGTGCAAGATATCCACACCTCTTTGTAAACTAGTCCTCAAATAAAAGTTGTAAATTTCGAGGATGAAATTTTTGTAAGTAGAGTAGACTGTAACAACTCCATTTTTAATGTACAAAAATTTGCTTTAAAATTAATGTATACTTGGAGTATTTACTTTTGCAATTATCACTTTAAGTATTTACTTCACTCCTTAATTACAAGACGGAGCTTGTAGCTCATTGGTAATACCTTGCACTGCTGAATCCAGCCACCAGAGTTCAAATCCCATACCCCACATTATTTTTAATTTTATTTTGGTTTAAATTTTTTTTAGAATACCAACAGTTACACGTGCATTCTCACAAAAACCCCAATACACCCCATAATGTGAAAGTATCAGTGAGAAGGTGAGACGACGTCGCCCCTCCCCACCGCCGGACTCGGCTGGCGGACCGGTCGACTCGGGCCATCGCCGCCGGCCGGACTCGGCTGGACCGCCGAGTCCCCTGAATGAAAAAGTTGGCTTTTCCTATTCTTAACCCCCCTGCACACTCCATTTATTTGGATCGTTTCCAGAGAGCTCATAATACCCCATTTACTCTATTTTTAATGAATTTTTAATGTATTTTTACAATTTTTAATTTAAAACCCTTCATCTACCCTAACCCTAGCCTAACCCTATAAATACCAACCCTACACACTACCCCCTTACCCAAAACTTTGAGCCAACTCTCAAGAAATCACTAGAAACCTTGTGTGCAATCGAAGTGAACGAAAGGCGAAGCTCCAGCGAAATCTCCGGCGGATTTTCCGGCAACGACTCTAGGAGCTCCCGGCGACGCAACGACGCACCGGCGACTCCTCCCGATCCATCTTCCTCTTGTCTTTGATCAAAACCCGTAAGTCCCCATCCCTCTTTTCTATTCTTTTTCTAAAAATACGGAATTGCAAAACCCGACGGAATCGAAACAAAACCGATTTCCGATTCGGTTTCTTTATAAAACCTCACTTTTCTTTAATACAATCATGTTTAAACCAATTCATGTTGACTATTAAACACTAATCAACCATATCGATCAAGTTTCAAATCAAAAGTAATTGCTATTTCATTTTACCGTATTTTTATTTAAATACCACACAGTTTCAATTCTACATATAACATCACAAAACTTGCTATACCTTTAAATAGATCACGAGATAATGACCTACCTCCTCACACACTCATATGCAACATAGCACCATACCCTTAGGAACATAGAATACGGGAAAGCGACACATTTTCATTTAAATACAATTTACTTAATAAAACCATTTTCTAAAAGATTTAGTATTTATACAAATCTTTGCAAAGCTCCGCTACAACCCATTTTGGGAAACCCGTTCGGGATGGTGCGGATTATCGCACATCCTCGGTCTTAGTAGTGCGAGATTCAGACCTCCGCAAGGAGCATTCGGTCTCGAAAGATTTAAAATACGGCATCTTAAGAAAATGAGATTTTTAGAATATAAAATATATATTAAAATTATTTTTGTATAAATATATTTATATTTATCATTAAAATACCTATTTTGTTATGATATAAATATTCTACCTTTTTCTAAAAATCACAAGAATCAATTTTACACTAAAATGCCATAAATTCCATACAAAACCAATATTACAAATAAATACCACTTATTATGAAAATAGGATATTTTCACTAGAAATATCACAATATAAAATCTACATTCATTACAACTCTAAAGACGATTAATAAATACTTGGGGTGTATTTTGAAAACTATATAAGAGTATTTTTACATAAAACCCCCTCAAGTTCTAAAATTTACCATAAAGACCGTAGTAAATATAGGTTTAAGCAGGACCAATCTCTTGGGCCTCAGGGAGCTGGAGAAGTGGGTGCTTGCCTATCTAAGGTAGACAACTTAACAAACGGTGTTATCAATACGGTAATCGTCTTTGAAAAAGAGACAAATCCTGCCGTCCATGTGCAGCGGTTACCGATAACATCAAAACAATCAGGACTTCAATTTACTTCTCTAATTGTCTGACTCAGATTGAGTCTCATTATAATCTGACTTGAATATGATTCAAATACAATCTACAAGCTACAATCTACAATTTACAATATTACAACTCAACATGAATCCATGAATCCATTATTCCATATATTCAATCTATCAACTTGACTGAACCGAACCATGGATATACATCCATTTACATGATTCTACAGTTATTCCATTTACATGATTATACAGTTACATCCGTTTACTGATATTATGGTTTTGGTCAGTCATCCAACTATACAATCTATACAATACAATACAACAATACAATCAAAACACTACGGGGTTTAAGGGGTAGATTGGTACGGAAGGTGTTAAAAGTGGCACGAGACAGTAAAATTAAGACACCTAACCTATATTCCGTTGCTGTTGTACCGTGGCTTAATGGTTCCTTGTATATTCCGTTTGTCCTGGTCTCTAGCATATAGAGACCCCTATCGTATACACTGGCATTCTTCTGTACTAAGCTACAAACAACAGCGTTAACACAACATTACAACAATATAATAGAACTTTAAAAGATACCTCTTATTCTGTCTATTTCTCCATTATCTTTGGGACTTACCGAGCAACCTGTTCGCTGACGACATTCTCTTTTTTTCTTCTTTGAATGTCGTCAGGTGATCTGGACACTTCAGAGATCGAGTCCATTGCTGAAGACTTGGACCGGTTCAGTGAACACCCCGAGCTCTAGTCATTGTACACTTTCCATTCAGTACTTTTCATTTCTGTTATGCCATTGTTTAAGCATTGATTTATTTCAGTTGTATTTACTTTCCATGTATTGTACAGAAAGAACGTGAATAAATAAAGTTGCTGTTTTTATTATATCTTGTCTCTTGTGTTTTATTTTTATATTGCTTAGATACGCTTAGAGTATTTACTTCACAGTAAAAACGTAGCGGCCTCGTCGCATCCTCTGCCCGTATACTGGGAAGCGGGGCGTGACAAAACATCTATCATATACCCCTACGTGTGTGTAAAATACGTCTCTACACTTGGAGAATTCAATTCAAGCTATCATACCCTTTGTCCATATTTCTTAGTACTTTTTAGACGGTGATGTTTTAGATGGATTTGCTCACACATTTTTCATGCGACCGTTAATACTTTTGAGATACTAACCAACCGATTACCGAACGTGCTTACTTATTAAGGTGTAATTAGCAATATCCCAGTCTTGCAACATCTAAACCTTAGCAGTGACTCCCTAATCAGTTGGTCTAAGACACTAGGTGATAAGGCACCCTCGCTATATTTTTTTATGCTGCCTTAAGTAATTACAAAACCAGTGTTCATTTTTCCGCACCATTTATATTTTGTTGATTATATATATATATATATATATATATATATATATATATATTCTTTTCTTTTATTCATACTAAGGTTTTCAGGCAAGAGTATTTCAAGATATTCTCTACTATCCTAAATTTCAAGATTTGTGCAAGTACGTATAGTAGGGTATCAACGTTCAGAAGTTTGGACACAAGAATAGAGACCATTTTTCAGACTTATTCTATCCGCATATTAGTGATTTCTTCATCTTACTAACTCTTGGGACAACATCTTAACATCTTATGACTACGTATTACTAGCTTCATTTTCTTGCATTTCTTAAATCTTTTCCTCCTTTTCATATGTATTTTTTCACTTTTTCACTTTTTTTTTCAAAATTTATTATGCAATGCAATATTTGCATATGATGCGTAGATACATACAAACCATCCATACAAACCACCCCCCCAAACTTGTTTGTAGCAGTGTCCTCACTGATGTTGTCCTGTAAGCTCAAAACCTGGAGACTAGAAGGAACATTTCAATAAGATGGTATAAAGAAGGGGTCAAGAGTGAATGACAGTAAAATCCTCCCCCAAACTTGTTCTTGACTCATAATCGTGCAAAAATTTCCTTTCTTTCAAGAGCCATTTTAAAAATATTTTCTTCTTTCCCCCAAACTTGAGTAAAATAGTGTTTTCATTACTTAGTATTGAAATTCAACATAAGAGGGGAGGGGGATAAATATTATCGGTCTACTCAAATATTTACGAAGACCAAAATTTAAAACCAACCATTCAAATATTTTATCAAGGCAACACCATGGCTGGTAGAAGATCGTGTAACGGATGTATGTGAAGAAGATTCAAGACTGTATAAGAATGGAGGTTGTCTCATGTCTCGAGTAGAAGAAATAGAAATGAGAGTAACGATAAGAGATGAAGTGGGGGGGGGGAAGATAAGAAATGTATTCGAAAGGTTTTACGTCTCGGTTGGTAGAGACAAAAAAGTGAGTGTGAACGAAAACAAGAATGTGAAAGATAAGGAATGGGTGAAATAGTCGTATTCTCGTATGTGATTAGAAGGAGGGGTGGCGGTTCAACTTCTTCGGCCTCAAACAGAGGTGTACGAATATCCGGTGGAGGTTGATTCATTACAGCATCCAAGTCTTTAAGGAACGTGAATTCTTCGGCGAAAATACTTTCGAAACATTCATCGATGTTCCGAATGATAATCTCATTGGAAAGAAAAGAATAAGTGGAATAAGCAGATTCACTGGGAAAGTTGAAAGTTTTAAGGTCAATATGTTGCGCACCAGCATTCAAAATACTTGATTTGTCAGAAATTATGGAGGTAGGAGACTCGAAAAGCTCATCTAACTCGAGTGGTCTTTCAAGAATCATAGAACTCGAAATATCGGAGTGTGGTTCATCAAATCTCGGTGGAATTGAAAGAAGATGTGAAGAACCAAAGAAAATGGGTAATGAAATGGGTAAACGAACTTGGGTGTCGAGCATTGTTGAACCAGATATGGGAGATGAAGGCTGACTGTCGTTTTGCATATCGGATAGGTTGGTGGTAATAATAGGATCAGTTAAATGCACAGGAAGATATTCACATTCAATGGAAGGGACTTGATGGGAATTCAACTCATCCAACATAGCGAGTTCATCTTCAAAGATATTCTTATCACTGACTTCACTAGCACTTTTAGTCAAATCAGACGAATAGTTATTTAAAAATTCATCAATTATATTATCCTCAATCGATGGATCACTAGGTTCACTTGATAGAATCAGAAGGTTTGAAATATCAAGTTTAGTCGAATAAGGATCGGTTTGATTTGGAATGGTGTAAGGTTCTCTTTCACACTCATGATTGGAAAAGTCAAACATATTATTCTTGGGCACCTCATCAATTAGATTATTAAGCGGTTGATCATCAAATACATTTGGTTGGGGTTCAGGATAGAAGGTG
Organism: Agapanthus africanus; assembly: GCA_030015575.1. Classification (NCBI taxonomy): domain Eukaryota; kingdom Viridiplantae; phylum Streptophyta; class Magnoliopsida; order Asparagales; family Amaryllidaceae; genus Agapanthus; species Agapanthus africanus. The sequence goes on from JASDDO010000019.1 coordinate 832,821,355, forward strand.
TTAAGATCAAAAGAATTGGTTCTGATTTGACTTTGAGGGATCCCAGGTTCTTTCTCACTACTCATTTCCAACTCTACTTCAAGACTAGACATGGTTTGCGAATAAATTTCAATGAAGAATTCTCTTTGAACCGTGGAACTTCCTAATTGATGTTCAGAAGCACTATCTAGGTAAGGTGCACCAGTTGAGTATAATTAGAATGGGTTTAATTGTTGGCTACGGGCGAGTTCAATGTGTTCTGCAATAGAAATGGGTGTATGAATTGCCACATTAGTTTCAAGAGAAGTATCAACATGAGGTGAAAGTTTGGTACTGTTGATAAGAGTTAGAAGGGTGTATCCAATTTTCATAAACATGATTAGGATCAACATTGTGATATGAAGAAGATTGAGATTGGTTGAATTGTTGGTGGCTGGCTTTTGCAATTTGCTCAGCAATGATCATGAGTTTAGAAGTTGTCATTTCGCCTTAAAAGGAGTATCAATATGTTCGTATGGAAATGATTGTTATTGTTGTCCTAACGATTATGGAGAAGTGAAAGGCATGAAACTTTGGTTACGGGCCTTCGCAATATGCTCAGCAATGGACATGCATTTAAAAGTTTTCTCACTAGCATTAAATGGATTATCAACATAAAAAAGTGTTGAATTTTGACACGGTTGATAGGACTTTGAGTGAGATATCCAATTGTTATTTCTAGAGCGTTCTATCCTATCCGTTAAAGAAATGGTAGGGTTGGAATTTCTAGTAAAGCAATAACGATATAAAGAAATATCTGGTTGTGTGTAGCAAAGCTCGTCAAGAGTTGGTCGGTTTGGGTTACCCATCATAAGAGAATGAAAAGAAAAGAGGGTGAAATGGTGATAATTTTAAGCTTGTTTTTGGATTTTTGAAATTGATTTTCTTGGAAAGAGGGACTCGACCCGGCCAAACACAAATGTGCATAAATAATCCCTAGAGCTAGGGTCACCTAGGTCAAATCACTAGACCACTCCTAAACTTCCAAAGGACAAGACGCAGGATAAATCCTTTATCACCTCCTTATCAATCTTGCAGCCAGGTAAGTGTCAGGTAAATGGGGGGTATCCGCTATACGAATCACTGAAATAGTGGGCCTAATTAAGTAAACCATTTTCCTTAGTCACACTTGTCTTAGACACCATAAGAAAAAAGCGGATAAGCAATAGATTACCCACGACTCTCCTTTGTCCTAATTGAGCGTGATTGTTCTTAGAGTTTTGGAATAGATATTTTTTTATTAATCTAGGGTAATGCGTATGTTTGTTTGTGATTTGTGGGGCCTAAGAAGAGTGATGAAATCCCTACCTAATCTGAATTTGGGTTTCTTGCCCCTTAATGTCCATTTTAAATATGCAAAACAAACCAAAATCTAAAACACGCAAAAAGATTTTTAGTACCGCTGTTTGCAAAAAATCCTGCAGGTAAAAACAGTTTATTGGAGGTTTAGAGGAGAGAGGAAGAGTATAGGATAATACCAAATTTTTTTGGGTGCTTAACTTCCCAAGGTGGCCGCGCTTCCGCCGCCCATTGCTCCCTTTGGCTGCGGTTTCGTTGCAGTCTGATGAGATCTCCCTTTCAAAATTTGGAACTATACTCCAATGCTCCTATGCTCCTACTTGAAAATATCTGAATCTCTGTTAGTTCACTCCAAGTGCTCCAGATTTGTTGCAAAACTCGTACAAAACTCGTTAAAAATATAAAATGCGGTTTTTTATTTTTCAGGTTTTTTAAAAATCGACCCGAATAACAAGAAAAATAATACTACTGTTTTCCCGGCAGCAGAGCCATTTGATTGATTGTGAAAAGTTGTGTCTATGTGTGTTCTAAATACCACAATCAATAACAGTATCGTAATAGCTGGCCGCTAGTGAGTACGGGTTGTTCACAGGGAAACAGTGAACTACTTTTTTTGCTTTAGACGAGATGATAGAAGAAAGGTGAGATTGTTGTCGTTTTATATTAGGAAGGTTTAAAAAGTTTATAATAGAAGGGCTTGTAGGGTTTATAGGATTTAGTAGTCAATGGATGGAGTTTCTTTAAAAATAATTCTTTTTATCTTTTAATTATTTATTCCTAAAGAAATAGCGATGAATGTGGATTAGGATTCTTGGAGGGAATTAGGCTTTCCCTCTATCGACCCTTGTCCTTCCATTGATCTCTATTTATCTCAAGCTTTTACCAAAATAAGTATTAACGAATCTCAAATCGTGGTCGTGACTATCATGAATTGATAGCACGCCTGATAAGAGAGTTAATATTCATTTTGTCAAAGTTTATAAAAATTAAAACTTTAAAAAGAATTTAAGTGATATTTTTCATCCATTATTCTACCTTATCCTACAAACCCTAGCAAGAAAGAATTTACTCGCTCATGGAGATCAATGGAGTAGAAGAAAGGTGGAAGAAAACGGAACTCATAATTAAAATTATAAATGCAGAAAGTAATTGCGGAAAGTAAATGCGGAAAGGAATTGCGGAAAGGAATTGCAGAAAAATTAAAAGAAAGAACTACCTTTTATTGAATAACTATTGCATTACAAAAGTTGCTCACTGAAAAACTAAATTACAAAACCCCAGTATTTTCTAGATTGCTTGGTTGGAAGATCAGTCGATAATTCGATGGATAGTTCGATCATTGATAGATAGCTCTTGGTCCTTTTATATAAGCTCTGAAATCTGAAACCCTAGACGTCATCTTAAAGTATGTGAAAAGATGATCAAGCCCCTGAATATTCACATCCAACGGCCACCAATAAAATGTGCAACCGCCGCCCCTTGCCCCTTATGGCCACGGATCCGCCGCCCCTTGGTGGGTTTGAGCTTCCAAATTCTTAATTCCTTTTTCTCTCGATATTTGGAGATCCTTCTGATAAAAATATTATGAAAATATATCTCTTAGTCTCCGCCGTTGCGAGATTCTTCAATTTGCTCATAGTATTCGGCATATTTGGTTTTGTAAATCGATTTGCTGTGGATCTCCTACTTATAGTTCAGATCTGAGATGATTTATTATAATACCTGCACAATATCTCAAATCACATTGTTAGTAGTATTTGTTTTATTTGAGATAATATTTCAACCAATTATATGATATGATATCTTAATAATATTGGTAAAGAATATTTGATATGATATGCATATTTTAATAATAAATAATCTCATGGATATTTTATTTAAATATGGTGTGCTTATATTCCCTAATTTTATAAATTATAAATTAAGAAACATATGACAATTATCTTTTTACAAATAAAGCCATATATGTTCTTTATTTACAAATAACACCTTTTAGTAGTTAATAAAAATAGGGAAAATGTCCATACAAATGTGCAATAAATTTGACCGATCACTGGGATATGTGGAAAACATTGTGCACTATTTCCAATGAGGGTGGTAGTGTCAAGCGGTATGCCATTTCTCTAACTCGTTCAAGTATGTCGGACGGTTTGATGTACCTTAGAATAAGTTTACCCCGTTTGCCAAAACGTATCACTCTTCTGTTAAGAGAGATCTTCAGAAACACATGCTCTCCGGGTTGGAACTCCAAGTGTCGACGCTTTGCATCTGCCCAATGTTTCTGTCGGTTCTGGACTATACGCATCTTTTCTCTGATCGTGCGAACTATATTGATAGTTGCCACGATCATCTCTACCCAAGGAGTTCACGATCTCCAATATTGTCCCAACTCAGGGGAATGACACTTACGTCTGTAGAGTGCTGCGAATGGTACCATCCCAATACTTACCTGGTAACTGTTGACAAAACCTTGTCACGCCCCGCTTCCCAAAATCCGGAATGCGGAGAGCGACGAAGGCCAGCCGTGCTACCTACGGTAAGGAAAGATCCTTCCATAGTCACAAGGCTGTCTAGATTAACCTGTCAAAAATAAAATCCAATACCAAAAGGAATAAAACTAATTATCATGCTGCAATGAAACCACAAGGAATACTAAAAATGGGTCCACTAGATAATTGATGCAATTAAAGATCTGATACAATAGATTCGAAATAAAAACAAGATCCAAAAGAGATACACAAGTCCTAATGTCCCATAAGGGTGCACATGCTAAAAACTAACAGAAAGGAGATAAACCTACAGGTTACTGATCTTCGGAAAAGTCCCGGTAGCCGCTGCGGTCCTGCTCATCCTGAAAATCTGTCTCTAAACCTGAGATGGCAAATCTCAGGGATGTCAGAACACCCCAGCAAGTACTCAACGTATAAGTTGTGTGTATAGTATGATAACATGAATATATGAATGTAGTGAAGCCCATGTGCGCAAGCAAAACAGATATATAAATAAATGCATTAACACTTTGAAACATGTAATATTTTATTTATATAAATAAATATAGTGACATAGCATGCGGTAAGAGAGACTTGCCTGATCAGATCTCACGACGGGGTGCGTATAGAACAGAACCAAGCAATGCAAGAAGGCAAGCATGCTGGCTGGGAACCCATCTCTCCGTATAGGTGATCTTCCTACGAACCTCCGAAGTCTAGCATACATGCTCTCAGCATATCTTCTAGGATCTGAATTGTTCGTTTTGACTATCCGTCGGCTTAAGGATGATACGCCGTGCTGAAGTTTAGACTCGTTCCCAGGCTGTCTTGAAGACTCCGCCAAAAATGGGATCATAATTTAGTACCTCGGTCAGATACGATGTAGACAGATATCCCATGTAGTCTTACGATCTTCTGCGTGAGTTTATGGGTATCAAGACAAGTATGGTATATCTTGAAGGTTGAAATCCTTACTTTAGATTTTTACCCACCTCCATGTACTTTCTTGCCAATGTCTTGGTTGATTGGCCAATTCTGAATGGAATAAAGTGAGCCGACTTGGTAAGTCGATCCACAATAACCCAAACTGCGTCGTTACCCTTTGTGCTGCGTATAAGAGCAGTCACGAAGTCCATGGTAATATGCTGCCATTTCCATTCTGGAATTGGTACTGGCTGAAGTAGACCTGCGATTCTGTGATGTTCAGCCTTCACTTGCTGACATACTAAACACTTTACTACACTCCGAGCAACTTATCGCTTCATTCCATGCCACCAGTAATGCTGCTTTAGATTCTTGTATATCTTCGTGCCGCCGGGGTGTACAGAATGTAAAGAGTTGTGAGCTTCTTTTATCAACTCTTCTCGAACATGACCGGCTGAAACGCATAAATGGCTCTTATAACGCAAGGATCCATCTTCATGGATGATGAAGTCGGTTCGAAGACCACTTTCTATTTGTTCTCGGATCTTTTATAGTTTGGCATCATTTTCTTGAGCTGCCTTGATTTGATTAACAAGAGTGGACTAGACTTGTAAGTTCATCAAGGATGATGCATTACCTGGCATAACTACTTCAACTTGAGTTTGTGCAGTTCTTGCTGTTGTCTTCATTGAGCGGTGAGTTTCATTGCTAAAGGCTAGCGACTAAGTGCATCGGGAACTACGTTCATCTTTCCAGGATGATATTGTAGGTTGATATCGAAGTCTCCCATGAGCTCTAGTCATCTTCTCTGTCGCATGTTTAGTTCTTTCTGAGTAAATTCATACTTCAGACTCTTATGGTCGGTGTATATATTCACTCGCTCTCCCAAAAGATAGTGATGCCAAATTTTGAGTGCGAAGATAACGGCTGCTAATTCCAGATTATGTGTTGGATAGTTGTACTCATGAACCTTTAACTGCATTGATGCAAAAGCCACAACTTTTTTCATACCGATGTAGAACACATCTTAATCCCTTACCGGACGCATCACAATGTACATCGAATCCGCCAGATCGATCCGGTATTACGAGAATAGGTGCAAAGGTTAACATTGACTTGAGTTCTACGAAAGCTTTATCACATGCTTCTGACCACACAAATACTTCGTCTTTACATGTAAACTTGGTCATGGGTGCTGCGATCTTTGAAAATCCTTCAATGAAGCGTCTGTAGTATCCTGCTAAGCCCAAGAAGCTTCTTATATCTTTGACTTATTTTGATGTTGGCCATTCGCTAACAGTTGACACCTTAGCTGGATCTACAGAGATTCCTTCGCCTGAAATGATATGTCCGAGAAATCCGACTTGGTCTAGCTAAAATTCACACTTGCTGTACTTGGCGTAGAGTTGATGCTGTCATAGTGTTTCTAGGACAATGCGTAAGTGCTCGGAGTGTTCTTTCTGATTCTTTGATTACATCAGGATGTTGTCGATGAAGACAACAACAAACCTATCTAAGTACTCACAGAAAACTTGGTTCATCAGGTTCATAAAAATGGCTGGTGTATTGGTCACTCCAAATGGCATTACGAGATATTCATAATGGCCATAACGAGTCCTAAACGCCGTTTTCAGAATGTCGGACTCCTTGACCTTCACCCGATGATAGCCTGAACGAAGATCTAACTTGGAGAAGACACAAGATCTACTTAGCTGATCGAAAAGGTCATCGATGCGGGGTAGCAGATACTTGTTCTTAATTGTTACTTCGTTCAGTGCCCGGTAATCCATGCACATCCGGTACATACCATCCTTTTTCTTCACTAGTAACTCTGGTGATCCCCAACTTGAGGTATTGGGTCTGATCCAACCTTTCTTCAGGAGCTCGTCTAACTGGATACGAATTTCTTTCAATCCTTCTGGACTTAGTCGATATAGAGCTTTTATTACAGGTTGTGCACCGGGTTGTAAATCACTACTAAATCCAAGAGCTCGATTGGGAGGAAAACCTGATATGTCTTCAGGGATAATATCCTCGAACTCTAGAACTACTTCAGGCTTTTCTCCTTCAACTTGTAGGGAGAACACTTCCGCAGTCTTTGGCTTAGCACGGTAGCTTTCCAGCTCCAAGGTTCTATCTCCACTTTTAAAATAGAAGACTGTGTGATCTGGTATCTCAAAGACTACCTTACTTTGACGACAATCAATGGTAGCATAAAATATTCGTAGCCAATCCATTCCTAACACTACATCAAAAATTGGTATGTCTAGCACTTTGAAATTTGCGTAGAATTCTCGGCCGCAAACTATAAGTGGGCACTGATCATATCCTAAAGTTGCTTTCAAGACTCCATTCTCGGAACTGACGTTCCAGCTTGAAATGAGTGGCTTAACGAGAATTTCCTGCGTTCTCATGAACCATTGTGACATGAAGCAATGTGAAGCTCCAGTGTTGAAAAGTGCGAGTGCAGAAATGGTGGTTACTAGTATAATACCTAAGTTTTGTGAGGTTGCATTTAAGTATGGGGAAAAGAAACAACAAGGTAATAGTATTGAACGGTTGAAAGGATGGGAAGGATTTGTTGGATATAATACCCTCAAGGCAATTATTGTAATTGCAGGTATGCGATTATGATAATTGAAGTATGACCTATACAGATAGAACAGTTTTGCTCGAGATGATAGTATGCTATCTGGTATGTATTCATCATTGATGAAGTCCATAGGATTCTTGCTTGAATACCAGCATTATGATGGCGATCATATACGTGGGAGCTAGGTAGTCCAAAAGCACATCCTTAAATGTCCCTAGTTGTGGGAGTATCGAGACTGGGCATCGATATTCCGGAGTAGACTACTGTATACATTTCTAGACCCTGACGAGGAGCGGTGGTCGGTCTCACAAGCCATTGGTGTTGTGTCACATAAGATAGTATACAAGTGTTCACTGGAGTTGAGTACACCAGACAGACTCGCCGAGAACTTCTAGATGGTATTATTTCTATCGTTAGATCGAAGTTCTCAGGTGGCATGAGTATATGTTAGTCTTTTGACCTAAGATCGTCATTTGTCTCATGTGAGTTCCTATTGTACTTAGATTACTACCTTACCACGGTTCAAAGGAGTCGTGCAAACAGGTTTTAGTTGGATACAGTCCCGAGCCACATGGAGGCAGTGAGCGATTGTCGGGGATTTATCTTTCCAGATATTAGGAGTTGATGTCGTGTTGTGTTCGGTTGGCCATCACCCTAAATTCGTAGCAATGGTGGATGAGATTTACTGATAGTAGTTAAGTAGTTTCTCGGTTGGTGATGATTTTGACTCCGACACGACTTATCGGGGGTTTGACGGTATCCACCCCTAGACCCGGTATGCGATACTTTTAGATGAAGAGACCGGAATGTTCGGAGATTGTCACATTCAGACTCAGTAGGGTACAAACGAACTTGATTATCGACATCCCTTTCGGTATATACCTGGGTAACAGTTACGTACAGCTAGTGCCACTGATGTGCTTGTGGTTATGGATTTATCCAGTAATCACTGCCAGCGTATTATCGAGTCTTTAGAGTCCCACACAGAGGGTTTTCCTGATTCAGGCGATATGATATAGATGACGTATGTTGGTACATATAGGGGTTCGATTAAATACCTGTACAGGCTACGCGGACTTTAATCGGACGGTTGATAATACTAGAGGCTTAGGATTAAGCCGGATTATTAAATTAAGTTTTGATTTAATAATTATATATTTGTAATATATATATTCTAGTATTATTGTTCACTATTCATTTTCTCTCTCTTGGCTATTCATATTTTTATACGGATACGCGTATATGTATTTCGATACGTATACCGGGTTGTATTTCGTATTTCTACGGAATATCTTCTAGAAGGAGGATACCCTATTTATGAATATTCATTTATGAATTGAAGGGTGAGTTAGCTTTATTTATGGTTGGAGGTATGTAGACAGGAATGTGCTTCCTTTGTTTATTGGAAAATGTTATGATAATTTTTATATGGTTGTACAAAATTGGTAGCCATTCTATTCACATCATGCAAACACTTAGCTATTTTTTTGTGACATTGCTAACTCCTTCATCCTCCTCCTCCTTCTATGTGCTCTTGAGCATGTAAAGATAGTGAAAATTATAGTGGAAAGTTCTTACGTCCCCACTCTTCATTCTTAGCGAGCTTGGAGCGTCAGTTGCTTCACTAGGTGAAGCTGGAGCTTAGATCGGTTCCCTCGGGTGAATCATCTTCGGTAAAATCAGTTGCCTCTCAAGTTTGCTTTCGACGGCCTACAAGGAGCTTGGAGAGGCCTTCAACGATTGGGTGGAAATGCATCAAATGTTGTAATCCCGAACCTTGTATGCTAGTTTTGGTGTTTGGAAAAATTGGTAGGGATTTGTGTCTAGTGCTCTCTTGATAATTTTTGTTTTTCGGTTCCGCATCGGCCACGGCGATAGCACTAGAAACTTTCAATGGTATCAGAGCTAACAATACACTTAAACTAGATTCATGACCGTAGAATTGCATCATAAAACGTTTACGAAACAATGCCATTTTATGTCCAGTAAATTCATCCGGGTTCTGTGTTTTAAAATCGTTTTTTTAAAGCTAGTACTCGATGCCCGGAGGCCTCATTTTGGAATGGGGACTCCATAGGGTATTGAGGGTGACTCGTAGAGTCTCGGGAAGCAATTTTCAAACTCGTTTTTCAAAATTGGGGCTGTTATTTGGTGGCTGAATTCAGCCATTATATTCTGTCAAAATCAGCGACTAATTTGGCGTTTTCTTGCTTGAACTCGATCCCTGGAGCTCTTGTTCTTGTTTTGGAACAAAGAATTCGTAGTGGGTTGAGGGTGACTCGTAGCATCTCGGGGAAGCTTTTTCCAAGACGTTTTTCTTATTTAGTCGCTGTTTTTGTCGGTTGAAAACTGCCGTTGTTTTTGTTATACGCGGCTGTCCATATTTGTCCAAAATCTGCTGTTTTGCGTTGTATCCGATCTCCATGAGGTCTTTGTCTGAACCAAGACCCATGGTAGGGATCAGGGGTATCTCGGGGAGTTCCCGGAGGGCTTAGGGTAGGCAAAATGATGGATTTTTGGACGTCGTAATGCACTTGATTTTTGTCATTTGGAATTTCGAGTGTGAGCTTCGCTTGTGATGAATTCTATGGTCATGGTTTCCGTATTTGTGTATATGTGTTGTTAACCGTCGTCTAATTGCTATATGTTCGATTAGACGGGATTGCAACACTTGTTTGTGTTACTTATTCTGTGGTATATATCTTATGGTTTAGCCGGATTGTCGTGTTGGATAGCCTCTCGTGCATTTACTTGTACAGTTTTGATTTATTTTGATGTATTCATTTGTTCGGGACAAACTCCAACTTGTAGCTGCCGTCTCCGTTTTATGTATATTCTTTTATTGGCGCTCGATCAGGACGCGGTCGTTTTCATCCTTGTATATATTTCATTTCTGTACTAGGATTAACTCGAGGAGGAGTGAACGAGTCACTGGATTCCAGAATTCAAAGGGTAGCCCTCTTATGGAGTTGAGATCGTGCTTCCTATTTCTAGGATTGGCGGGTGGCTCACCGCGCTCATAGGGGGTTAGGATCTATTTTGTATGGGCTATCCACACGACCGGGGAACGTTGCGTCTCATTTGTGGCTTAGATAAAATGCGGGGCTCCAAGTTTATCCGCTATTCCATATTGTTTGTCGTATGTCTGTGATGAATATTATTTGCCTGCGATGTTGATATATATATATATATATATATATAGATATAGATATATATATAAGTAGATTCTTCTGTATGTTTGCATTCGCGCTAGCCCTGTCCCCATCCTGCCGTAAGTTAAGTAACCATACGGTGAAGACCCGGGACCCCGTGGCGAATGTGGATGGTATATAAAAGTATAGTATTTTGGTTGTTTCTGGTGTGGCTTGGAAACTTGTAATGATGGGACCGCATTATATGTTTAATGCAAGGAAAAAACCTATATGATGTTGTCAGAAACTCATAGTCGTATTCTTTTGCTTTGCATAAAGGTATTTGGTTAGGAATATCCTGCACCTCATTCTATGAGGAAAGAGCCTTGATCCCTTCACAGGGAGTTCTCTCTTAAGCAAAAGTTTATATTACTAGTTTTAAAAGCGGAGCCTAAACCACTCTATTTCAAAGCCATTCGAGTTCCTTCAACGATATCAAGTTCGTTACGTTAAAGAATTTTCGCCAAAAACCAGCCGCAGCCCTCTGTCATTTCATACGAGTAGTACTTAGTATTCGTGCTACATTTGTTGACTGTGTCAAGGCGTAGTGTGCGGTAGCTAAGTGGTGCTTGTTTGTAGCATACGATGCGATTGGTTAGGACAGTCGTGCGTCCTTGTTGATGGTGTCAAGGGCTCGTGCGGGTAGGTTTAATGCAATCAAGATAATGACATGTTGAACATGATTAGGACCTTTTGATTTGTTGACTGTGTCAAGGTCACTTAAATCCTAGGGGTAAAAACCATATCGGGAGTTTCAAATATAAAGGAAACTTACCAAGTTTGTGCATACTTTCTGGAGTGTGGTAATTTTGTGTTGGGGTTTGATCAAGAGCATCATGCTAAGTGTTTCTTCTTTCTCTCTCCTAATTGTAGCGACCAAAATGACCGGGCTTAAGTTACTGCTAGATAAAAACATATTGACGGGGCCAAACTATAAAGATTGGCTAAGGAATGTCCAGATGGCCATAACCTATGAAAAGCTGGGCTATCTCCTTACTACCAAAGCCTCCGCTGTCCTAGGTCCATATTCCACCGTATCGGATATTGAGATCTGTAAGACATGGGAAATAGACAGTGCAAAATCCAACTGCCTCGTGCTGGTCTCAATGGATAATGAACACAAGTGGCGGCACGAGAAGATGGACTTAGCTTCTGTCTTCCTCCATACCAATGAATTATATGAAGAGCAATTTCTTATCGTAAGATATGAAACCTTGAAAAAATTGTTTCAGGCGAGCATGGTGTAGGGTTCCTAGGCACTCTAATGAGGTCTCACAAGGCATCAACCATGCCAATTTCAAAAATTACAAGTGCCGAGAAACCCTAATACGGATCGTTAACTAGAAGTTTTAGGCGAAACCGATAACAAGTTAACAACTTAAATATGAGTTAACGAAAATACAACCTTTGTAGATCCGGTGCTCCACCTCCAAAGCTCCGTGATGATGTCTCCTCGCTGCGATCATCGGATCCCGGGCTCTAGCGTCGGCTTCATCGGAGAAAAAGTGGGCTAGGTCATCGACGACGATGCCGAAGATGATCTACGTCGAGGCATCACAAGATCAAGCTCCACCTTCACCAAGCCATGAAAACTTGTGAAGGAAACACCCTATACTACTTGGCAAGTGGTAGAGGATGAAGAAATAGTGTAGGGTTCCTAGGCACGCTAATGAGGTCTCACAAGGCATCAACCATGCCAATTTCAAATTTTACAAGTGCCGAGAAACCCTAATACGGATCGTTAACTAGAATTTTAGGCGACCAAAGCAACTAGTTTACAACTAAACTAAAAGAACGGAAATACAACCTTTGTAGATCCGTTTCTCCACCTCCATAGCTCCATGATGAAGTCCTCTCCGCTGTCCAAATCGAACCATGACTCTAGCATCGGCTTCAACGGAGAAAAAATGGGCTAGGTCATCGACGACGATGCCGAAGATGATCTACGTCGAGGCATCACTAGATCAAGCTCCACTTTCACCAAGCCATTAAAACTTGTGAAGGAAACACCCTATACTGCTTGGCAAGAGATAGAGGATGAAGAAATAGGAAGTGGGTTCACTTTAGAATTGGATTTCTCACTCATTTTCATCAATCACCATTGATGGAATCAAGGTTCTTCATCTTGAAGAAGAAGAAGAAGAAGATGATAATATTATGATGAGTATTTTTCAAAAAGGAAATAAAATGAATACTTATCATAATGTAACCATGGTCAAGTGTAGAGAATAGACTAGGGTTAAGTGGAATGGTTAGGGTTAAGCATGAGACAAAATGGTGACTTAGTCAAAGCTTCATGAAGCTTCAAATACAAACAAAGAAAGCCACCATTTTTCCCATTTTCTTTTCCAAAATAAAATAAATGAAATAAATAAATAAATGAATAAGAAAATGAAAACCCTAACCATTACACAACCCTGGTTTAATCTTTACACAAACCATAGTGAGCATGTATCATCAAACATGATACAAACTTGTGTACAAAAGTATATCACATATACAATGTGCACAATCCAAGTGAGAAAATCCATTTAAAATGAACCAATACTAGTTAATGCAAAGTAATATATCAAATATATAATTATACATTAAATCATTAAATCAACACTTGATTTAACGATCCGGTCATATCGCATATAACCGACTAGTATCCTATGTATCGGCTTACCGAATCAATCCTTGATTCGATAACTAGGTTATATCGCATACAACCATTCGATACATTCATCGTGAGAATGGAATACGGTATCACATACACGCATTATTCTCGGTCCTGCACATATCTCATATACGCTCCTATTTCGTTTCACTTGAGCCAGGAAGCCTCTGTGTAGGACTCTAAAGACTCGTCAATACGCCAGCAGCAGATGATGATCATATCAAACACCCACAAGCCGCAAACGGTCTGCTAAACGTAACGGCCACCCGGGTATTGAGCGATCAGAAGATCGACGAGCAAGCCCGCTCATACTCCTGTGAATCCAACCAGTAACACTTACCGTACAGTCCGGTCTGATCGTCTGATATGTCGCGTATCTCGCCTAGGGGTGGTAAACGTCAGACCCCAGTAGCTCGATAAGTCGTATCGATATGAGGTCTATAACAATTCGAGAAACTACTGGTAACACTTACCAGTAAATCTCAGCAACCCTGGCCAGGGATTTCCGGTTATAGCCAATCGAACACAGCGCAACATCAACTCCCTATACCGGGAGAGACGAATCCCCTCCTATCGCTCATTGCCTCCATGTGACTCGGGACTGTACCCAAAAACCACCGTTTTGCATGCCCTCTTGGACGTGGTAAGATGGAAATCAAAGCACAGTGGGAACCACACAAGACTCTATGACGATCTCGGGTCAACAGACTACTCTGTACCAGTGTCACCAGAGAACTGCCATCTGACGTAAGGTATAATACCATCTGGGAGTTCTCGGCGAGTCCGTCCAGTGTACCCAGTCTCCACTGAGCACCCGTATATCATCTCCGATGTCAAACACCAATGGATATGGGATCATCCATCGCCCATCTGTATGGGTCGAGAAGGTATACGCTAGTCTACTCTGGTATATCGATGCCCCGTCTCGATACACCCACGACTAGCGACTTTGAAGGATGTACTTATGGACTACCATGTCCCCACTAGTATGATCCGCATCATAGTCCAGGTAGTCAAGTACACATCCTAAGGGCTTTACCAACATGTAACAGAGAGACAATCAGTATACACGTTAAGGTAAAGAGTAACCAGATAGCATACTATCATGTCGAGCAAGAAAGTCCTCCCTATATATGTCCCAGCATCCACTACAATATACATCCTATGTATAGTAATGGCCTCTAGGGCATACATATAACTAACAAATAGGAGGTGGGTTCACTTTAGATTTGGATTTCTCACTCTTTTTCACTAGTTGCCATTGATGGAGGCAAGCTTCATCATGAAGATGAAGAAGAAGAAGAAGATGAATTATGATAAGTTTTTCAAAATGAATAATAAATTCAATACTTATCATATGGCAACCATGATTAGGTGTAGAGAATAGACCATGGTTAATTGGAAGGGTTAGGGTTAAACATGAAGACAAAATGGTCACTAGGTCAAAGCTTCAAGAAGCTTCAAAAACAAACAAAGAAAGCCACCATTTTCTCTTCATCATTTTCTTTTGCTAAAATAAACAAAATGGATAAATAAATGAATAAATGAATAAGTAAATGAAGCAAAAGAAACCCTAACCATTGACCAACCATGGTTTAAACTATACACCAAACTATCATGTATCATCAAACATGATACAATCAAATGCACAAAAGTATATCATATATACAATGTGCACATCAAGTGAGAAAATCCTTTTTAAGTGAACCTATATTAGTTAATGTAAAGTGATATATCAAATATATAATTATACATTAAATCATTAAATCAACACTTGATTTAACGACCCGGTCATATCGCATATAACCGACTAATATCAATAGTAACAACTTATCGAATCAACACTTAATCCGATAACCCGGCTATAACGCATATAACCGATCAATGTTACAAATCGCGAGAATGGAATACGGTATCACATACACGCATTATCCTCGGTCCCGCACATATCTTATATGCGCTCCTATTTCGTTTCGCTTGAGCCAGGAAACCTCTGTGTAGGACTCTAAAGACTCGTCAATACGCCGGTAGCAGATGATGATCATATCAAGCAACCACAAGCCGCAAGCGGTCTGCTAAACGTAACGGCCACCTGGGTATTGAGCGATCAGAAGATCGACGAGCAAGCCCGCTCACACTCCATTGAATCCAATCAGTAACACTTACCGTACAGTCCGGTCTTGTCGTCTGATATGTCGCATATCTTGCCTAGGGGTGGTAAACGTCAGACCCCAATAGCTCGATAAGTCGTGTCGATATGAGGTCTATAACAGTTCGAGAAACTACTGGTAACACTTACCATTAAATCTCAGCAACCCTGGCCAGGGATTTCCGGTTATAGCCAATCGAACACAGTGCAACATCAACTCCCTATACCGGGAGAGACGAATCCCCTCCTATCGCTCATTGCCTCCATGTGACTCGGGTCTGTACCCAAAAACCACCGTTTTGCACGCCCTCTTGGACGTGGTAAGGTGGAAATCAAAGCACAGTGGGAACCACACAAGACTCTATGACGATCTCGGGTCAACAGACTACTCTGTACAAGTGTCACCAGAGAACTGCCATCTGACGTAAGGTATAATACCATCTGGGAGTTCTCGGCGAGTCCGTCCAGTGTACCCAGTCTCCACTGAGCACCCGTACACCATCTGTGATGTCAAACACCAATGGATATGGGATCACCCATCGCTCATCTGTATTGGTCGAGAAGGTATACGCTAGTCTACTCTGGTATATCGATGCCCCGTCTCGATACACCCATGACTAGGGACCTTGAAGGATGTACTTATGGACTACCATGTCCCCACTCTGTATGATCCGCATCATAGTCCAGGTAGTCAAGTACACATCCTAAGGTCTTTACCAACATGTAACAGAGAAACAATCAACATACACGTTAAGGTAAAGTGCAACCAGATAGCATACTAACATGTCGAGCAAGAAAGTCCTCCCTATATATGTCCCAGCATCCACTACAATATACATCCTATGTACAGTAATGGCCTCTAGGGCATACATATAACTAACAATCTCCCACTTGCACTAGGGCCATCTGTAGCAGTGGTTGCAGTATCTCATACTCAACCATCCCATAAAAGTCTCTCTCTGGGAAAAGGCCTTTGTGAGTGGATCCACCGTGTTGTCCTCTGAGTCTACTCTCCTAATCTCGATCACCCTGGAGATCAACCATCTCCAAGATCAGGTGACACTGCCTTAGAATATGTCTGGATCACCGATGGGACCGATGTTCCTTGGCATAAGCCACAACTCCATTGTCACACAATGGGAGGAACGAAGTTCATCTCATGAACTAATATACACCCAGACGCCTCTTTGGTAGTATCTTAAGTAGCGATGTATCCAGCCTTTATCATCTAGTAAGCCACGGTATTTAGCTTGGAACTCTTCTAACATACCGTCCCTCTACTGAGGGTAAAGACAATGCCTGTGACTGACTTTCAGTCGTCCTTATCACCCTGGAACCTTTCCAGTGATTCTCCCCAGGATCGATTGATACCATCTCACTACAACTAGTGAGAACCCTAACATCCAATTAGATCTATCTCATAGATCCAAAACCCAGGATTTAGGAGGTATCACTTTGATCCTATATGGAGAATCATTGTGATAAGCGGAGATTGACCGAGCGTAGCATAGGAAACTCCTTCCCAATCAAGAGTATGTCATCCACGTACTCTACGAGGATCATCACCATACTCCCTACTACCTTTTTGTATATACAAGGTTCATCTACCATTTTGATGAAGTCAAACTCTTTGACTAATCCATCAAAACAGATGTTCCAACTCCGCGATGCCTGCTTTATCACATAAACCATCTTGCACACGTTTCCGCTGCTCCCACTGTCTACGAAGCCCTCTGACTGTGTACTTACAGACTCTCTCTTCTAAAACATCATTTAGAAAAGCAGTCATGACACCCAACCGCCAGATATCATAGTCATGGTATGTAGCCGTGGCAAGTAGGATCTGGATGGACTTAAGCATAGCCACTTGAAAAGGTTTCATCATTATCCATGTCTGGTTGATGACGAAAAGCTTTAACAAGTCTAGCTTTGAAAGTCTCAACTTTTCCATCTACACCAAGTAATCTTCTCAAGATATACTTGCTCCTGATGGGGATTTAACCCTTCAGATATAGCAACCAAAGTCCATACTTTGTTGGTGTATATGGATTCCATCTCAGATCACTAAGCATCCAGCCATTCTTACAGAGTCCTACTCCAGATGGCCAAATCGAAACTAGTTGGGTCATCATCTTATGACGCAATCCTCGCTCCCACTGTCATAGAGAAACCGAAATATCTCTCAGGTGGGTGAGGAACCCTACTAGATCGGCGGAGAGGCTGAGGGTCGTTGGAATCTACTGAATCCTTTGGTTCTTTCAAATCATTAGCTGTAGTTTGTATAGCTGGAACATTTCCAGTTCTACATAACAGACCTTGCCTCGAGCTTGTCCGGATTTTGTTTTTCAGACATAGGCTGGACAACCCCAAATCTTAACTAACTTAAGAGATGGGCTCTTCCCTTATCGTATCACATATGAAGTGGTAGGCAACTGATTTGATTTGAACCCTATTCAATAGGTATGCAGCTTCTCAAGTGCATAACTCCCAAAAAGGAAATAGGTAACTCAGTAGTACTCATCATAGAGCACACCTTATCATATAGGGTGTGATTGCTCCGCCCCGATATACCATCGTGCTATGGTGTATACGGAGGAGTAATGCTGAGAGAAAATCTCATTCTCCTTTAGAATAGACCAGGAATTCCGTGCTCAAGTATTCTCCTCCTTGATATCATCATAGGATATAATACTTATACCCGTATTTTGGTTCTCTACTTCTAACTTATATTCTGTGAATATCTCAAAAGGTTCGGACTTGTGTTTCAACAGGAACATATGTCTGAATCTTGAGAGATTATCAGAGAATGTAATTAAGTAAAAAGAACCGTTCTTGGCATTTATAGACAGGGGATCTACATACATCAGCATGTATCATCCCAAGAGTTTACCAACTCTTTCTCTGTTTCCAATAAACAGAGCTGGTGTCATTATATCTGTATGACATGACTGGCAAGTTTCACAAGATATAGATTCAAACTGATTTAAATTTGCATCTTTATGTAACTTCAGCTAGTCGGGTCACATTGATATGACCTAGTCTACAAAGCCTCAAGAAGGATTCGTTTATTTCTGAACTCTTCCTCTTGTGTGTGTTCTGTATACTAAGAACTGTAGTTTGATTTAGAACATCAATGCTTTTAGATAACGTGCCTGAACCGATCAACTTTTGATATAGGAAATGTTCAAAACATTATCCAACAATACAAAATTTTATCGTTTCTTTACTAATAAAGAGACAGATATGATTTTGTATATCAGGTTCGGTATCTAATAACATTCGTTCAGAATCAATGTATTTGGAATACAGGGTGACAGTGACCAACAGACTTGGCTGCAACACTTGCCCCGTTTTCTGCCTCATGAAACTTATCACCCGTTCTCAGTTCTCTACCTTTTTGTAGCCCTATGTAACAGATTACATGTCTGGGATCCTGATCTGGTATTACATACCCAGGACGTAGAGGATATAGAGAAACAGTTCTTTGTAATGAACACACCCGAAGATGATGCATCAGCATGCACTCTCTTCGTTTGGGTGGCACGGGAATTCTGGTAATCCCCTATTTCCTGCTCTGTCTTATAACAATTATAAGTTGGAGCGGGACCAACGTTCCCCAGCTCAGTATAACAAGCGGGTTCGGTCAATACATCCGTATTATTATCTTGATTAAGGCGTGATATGGTCGCTACCTGGAGAGAGAGAGAAGAAAACACTCAGCGTGCGCTCTTGCAAGAATAGATTGGTTTTTATTTTATCTAATCAGGATGGCTCCCACTGCTTTTTATCAAATCTTCCTTCAAACCGTAAAAGGAAAGACTAGCCGGGATTAATTACACACTACAAGTTCGCCAATCTTTCAGCCAGGCCAGTGTCGGTACTTTGAGGGAGGTCCCCCGTGCTTTCGCACGAACCTAATTAATGTAAACCTCGTTTTCCCATAGGCGTAACCTCGTTAACACCTTTCTAGACACCTACTTGATCGGCTAATTGTAATGTGTAAAACTCTCCCAAGAGTAACTCTTACTCGCAGCGGGTATCGGGATCCAACTATCTCATAGAAGGTATGCAATCTCATTGCAAATTTCAACACTTGAAATTCCCGATAATATTTTGCCCCTAACGTGCTATGACCTTGACGAAAGCCAACAAACCATAGCCCGCTAGTCAAGTTCAACCCGTACATTTCTTGATTGAATTAAACCCACCCGCACGATCCTTGACGAAAGCCAACAAAGCCGCACGACTACCCTAATCCAATCGCATCGTATGCAGCAGATAAGCAGCATATAGCTACCGCACACTGCACCTTAACGAAAGCCAACAAATGCAGCACGAATACTATATACAACTTATCTAAAATGACGGAGGGCTACGACAGGTTTTTCTGAAAACCTATTGCGTAATGAACTTGATATCGTTGTAGAATCAAATGATTTTAAAATGGAGTGTTTTTTTAGGCTTTTCTAGTTTTGCTAAAGGAGTCACTCCCGGTGAAGGGATCGTCGGTCCTTTCCTCGTCGAATGAGGTGCGGGATATATCATATATATCACTGTGCAAAGCAGAAACTATAGAAGCTATCAAAAGACAAACCGAGTGTGTAGCATCTGCCAGTTATTGCTAAAGGAGTCACTCCCGGTGAAGGGATCTCGGTCCTTTCCTCATCGAATAAGGTGCAGGATATATCACATATACCTCTGTACAAAGCAAGAACTGTAGCTACCTGTTTTATTTTGAAATTCGATTCTATAACATCTTAGGTTTCTTTTCTTTCATTAATCACATTAATGAAGTCCCATCATTTAAGTACCTATACATCACAGATAAATACGACGTACACTTATGCCATCCGCATTCGCCTCGATGTCCCCTCATGCACCGTTAGGTTAGGTGACTAACGGCAGAGCGGGGCAGGGCTAGCGCAGGTGTAAAACATAAGTAACGCCTATATAATATATCATATATACTATATACAGTATCTATCACAGAACATCACATGATCACATCACAGATATCGCAGCAGAAGAATCATATGAAATATTGGATATACTAGGACGTCCGTGTTTTCAATACGAGCCAGTATAAAACATCGATTCCACGGTCGTGATGAATAGCCAAACCCACACCCCTAGACCCCTACGAGAGAGGCAAGCAACCCTACCAATTCTAGAGTTAGGAGACCCGGACTCGACTCCTCGAGTTGGTCTCCCACTGGACTCCAGAACCCGGTTACTTGTGCTCCCCTCCTTGGGTCTATCCTAGTGCGGAAAAGTAAATAATATACAAACGGTGACATCTTCCGCAACCTGGAAGTGCCCCAATAAAAGAATATTATATACAAGTTTTTACATGAATGAAAATGAAAAACACTCATCTCACATAAAACCCCCCGGCTATTCAAACACGACGATCCAATATAACATATCCAGCAATACATAACATCACATGTCATCAACGTAAGTAAATATGTCCATCCCAATTGTCGTTGACATATAGCAACGAAACCGGCGATATCACATGTTATACTTACGGTCACAGAAAAGAAAGTGTAAAACTACAACAGTTGGAATCCGCAACATCCTCAGACATCGCATGCCTGACTAAATGAATTCCTTAGACATCGCATGCCTAACAATTATAAACCCCGCATTTTAGTCTCATTATCGAAAACTCTTTTCAATATCAAGTCGGGCAATTCAACAAGATTCCCGACATCCTGATCGAATGCTCGTCGCAAACTTCAGTAGGCGGCCGCACCCCCGACGCCGTCGACGAAGTGCACCAAGGCGGAACACCGCTGCCGCGAGCACCCGGACGGATGCTTTCGGCGACGGGGTTCTCCTACAGTCACTTGGTCGGGGCTATGGAGTGAGGCTGTCTATTAAGTTTACCCGGCGAGTATCCGCGTACGTTACGTGATTGCGACGGACTTTTGATCACATCAAAATTCCGTGGCAACCGATCAAGTGAGACTAAACCGCTAGATTTATAACATTCATTCAGTTATCTCATAACTTCTTGTGAATTCCAATTATTGTATCACATTCCAGATAATTAGAAAATGTTAAACTTTCCGATCGAACATTCAAACACCCAAATTTTTCCCGAAACAGCTCAACTCATGAAATAAGTTCAAAGACATTCACTTCGTGCCTCAGTACCAACGGTCCAGCCGTAGAAGGGTCAAGCCAACGCCTCACATATGGCACGCCGTACTGCCCCAAACCCTAAGGTTCAAAGGGCAGTTCAAGACGGTCACATAATCGAGTTAAGGTTTGTTGTCTTCTAGAGGGACCATCGCGTTACTTGCACTATTTAGAACGTCTTTAAACCACAGAAAAATCCAACACTTGGAAATTTTCCGGCAGGGGAAAAGTTGGGTATTTATATCCGGTCGAACTTTTTAACATATTCAAAAAAAAAATTATCCGGAAAGCCAAATAGACAAAGTTAAATAATCCGATCGATTCATCGAGTCCCCAATACAACCACAGAACACTCAACTCTAGAATCAGTATTAAAAATGCCTAGAAAATATAAACAACAGAGATATGAATTACTATGCAAAGAACCGTCGCTAATGCCATAAATGTGCCGCGGAACCGCCGCTAAAGGGGGGTAAACGCCGTGGTTCCGCGGCCAAGTAGAGGAATTAGAGGCTCGTTTTTCATGGTAATTCATATAATACCCTGCTGAATTTTTTAAGCATTTTTAATTTGGAAAAATCCCAGATTTTGAAAAAGTCCAGAGAGCATTGTCGGGTTAGGGTTTCGGGTCGATCGGGTTTCAAACTTCGTCTACGCATCGCCTAAGGCTCTAGCTAGGCTCTGATACCACTGTAGGGTTCCTAGGCACTCTAATGAGGTCTCACAAGGCATCAACCATGCCAATTTCAAAAATTACAAGTGCCGAGAAACCCTAATACGGATCGTTAACTAGAAGTTTTAGGCGAAACCGATAACAAGTTAACAACTTAACTATGAGTTAACGAAAATACAACCTTTGTAGATCCGGTGCTCCACCTCCAAAGCTCCGTGATGATGTCTCCTCGCTGCGATCATCGGATCCCGGGCTCTAGCGTCGGCTTCATCGGAGAAAAAGCGGGCTAGGTCATCGACGACGATGCCGAAGATGATCTACGTCGAGGCATCACAAGATCAAGCTCCACCTTCACCAAGCCATGAAAACTTGTGAAGGAAACACCCTATACTACTTGGCAAGAGGTAGAGGATGAAGAAATAGGAGGTGGGTTCACTTTAGATTTGGATTTCTCACTGTTTTTCACTAGTTGCCATTGATGGAGGCAAGCTTCATCATGAAGATGAAGAAGAAGAAGAAGATGAATTATGATAAGTTTTTCAAAATGAATCATAAATTCAATACTTATCATATGGCAACCTGATTAGGTGTAGAGAATAGACCATGGTTAATTGGAAGGGTTAGGGTTAAACATGAAGACAAAATGGTCACTAGGTCAAAGCTTCAAGAAGCTTCAAAAACAAACAAAGAAAGCCACCATTTTCTCTTCATCATTTTCTTTTGCTAAAATAAACAAAATGGATAAATAAATGAATAAATGAATAAGTAAATGAAGCAAAAGAAACCCTAACCATTGACCAACCATGGTTTAAACTATACACCAAACTATCATGTATCATCAAACATGATACAATCAAATGCACAAAAGTATATCATATATACAATGTGCACATCAAGTGAGAAAATCCTTTTTAAGTGAACCTATATTAGTTAATGTAAAGTGATATATCAAATATTTAATTATACATTAAATCATTAAATCAACACTTGATTTAACGACCCGGTCATATCGCATATAACCGACTAATATCAATAGTAACAACTTATCGAATCAACACTTGATCCGATAACCCGGCTATAACGCATATAACCGATCAATGTTACAAATCGCGAGAATGGAATACGGTATCACATACACGCATTATCCTCGGTCCCGCACATATCTCATATGCGCTCCTATTTCGTTTCGCTTGAGCCAGGAAACCTCTGTGTAGGACTCTAAAGACTCGTCAATACGCCGGTAGCAGATGATGATCATATCAAGCACCCACAAGCCGCAAGCGGTCTGCTAAACGTAACGGCCACCCGGGTATTGAGCGATCAGAAGATCGACGAGCAAGCCCGCTCACACTCCAGTGAATCCAACCAGTAACACTTACCGTACAGTCCGGTCTCGTCGTCTGATATGTCGCATATCTTGCCTAGGGATGGTAAACGTCAGACCCCAATAGCTCGATAAGTCGTGTCGATATGAGGTCTATAACAGTTCGAGAAACTACTGGTAACACTTACCAGTAAATCTCAGCAACCCTGGCCAGGGATTTCCGGTTATAGCCAATCGAACACAGTGCAACATCAACTCCCTATACCGGGAGAGACGAATGCCCTCCTATCGCTCATTGCCTCCATGTGACTCGGGACTGTACCCAAAAACCACCGTTTTGCATGCCCTCTTGGACGTGGTAAGGTGGAAATCAAAGCACAGTGGGAACCACACAAGACTCTATGACGATCTCGGGTCAACAGACTACTCTGTATCAGTGTCACCAGAGAACTGCCATCTGACGTAAGGTATAATACCATCTGGGAGTTCTCGGCGAGTCCATCCAGTGTACCCAGTCTCCACTGAGCACCCGTACACCATCTATGATGTTAAACACCAATGGATATGGGATCACCCATCGCTCATCTGTATGGGTCGAGAAGGTATACGCTAGTCTACTCTGGTATATCGATGCCCCGTCTTGATACACCCACGACTAGGGACCTTGAAGGATGTACTTATGGACTACCATGTCCCCACTCTGTATGATCCGCATCATAGTCCAGGTAGTCAAGTACACATCCTAAGGGCTTTACCAACATGTAACAGAGAAACAATCAGCATACACGTTAAGGTAAAGTGCAACCAGATAGCATACTATCATGTCGAGCAAGAAAGTCCTCCCTATATATGTCCCAGCATCCACTACAATATACATCCTATGTACAGTAATGGCCTCTAGGGCATACATATAACTAACACTTGGCAATCGGGTCATCTGTAGGGAACCGCGTCCTTAAGATGATTAGCTATATTAAAGAGCTCGCGGACCTTGGTAAAAGTCTACCCTAGCACCACCATGAGGTTTTAGTAGCATCAAGCATGCCAAATTTTAATTTTTATTTAGTGCTAAGTTAGACTAACAAGATCTTAACTAGAATATTAGGGTTTGCTATAATGATATAAACTAATTTAAAAAAGTGGTGATGGCTATACTCTCATAGATCCAGTCTTTTAATTCTAAAGCTTCGGGTTGAAGTCCACACGACTCTACTAGGCTCCTCTTCAAGTTGGATCGAGCTTGCTCCCATAACCTTCGTGCCGAAGATGGTCCACCCAAAGCTCACTAGTTCAAGCTATCTCTTCACTAAACTATTTGGTGAAGGCAACACACTACACTTGAGTGCTAGTTTAGTGTAGGATGGTGAAGTAGGAGTTTTGGAAGCTCACTAGGAATCTCACACGCTCAATGATTCACATCACATGTGAGGGTTTTGAGCTTAGAGGTGAGATGAAGAAAGTGTAGAGATCAAGAGAGCAAGAGCTCAAGAATTGGCTAAGGCAGCAAGACTCAAGAAGAGTGAAGAATGAATGGCTACTCATTATTTTCACACATTATTGAAGCATGAATGAATAACCAATAAACAAATGCACCATGCTTCAATAGTGCAAATAAAATGAATAAACAAATGAACAAACCATGCCTTGAACCATACCTTAAATATCTCCACAATTACACCTCATTTTTCTATTTTCATAAAATAGAAAAATATGCCATGCTTCATATATAATATATATATATATATCTATATATATCAAATACACATTAATATATATATATATGTATGTATGTATGTATGTATATTAATAAAGCAATTAGTGAGCTAATAATATTAGTTATTATATAATTATATCAAATGTAATTTATATCAAATTATTAAATCAACAATTGATTTAATAATCCGGTTATATCATATATGACCGACTAATATCATTTATCTGTTTATCACATTATCAAATCAACACTTGATTCGATAATCTTGTTATATCATATATAACCTAACCGATAACAGATAACTGCCAGATTACAATATGGTATCACATACTCGTATTTAATCAGGCCCATGCACATATCAACATATGTGCCCTACTTCGTTTCGCTTGAACCAGGAAACTTCTGTGTAGGACTCTAAAGACTCGTCAATACGCCAGCAGTAGGTGATGATCACATCAGTCACCTACAAGCCATCAGTGGTACTAGCTGGACGTAACGGCTACCCGGGTATTGAGCGATAAGAAGATCAACAAGCAAGCTCGTCCATACTCTCCATGAAGCCTATCAGTAACACTACCGTACAGTCTGGTCTCTTCGTTTGATATGTCGCATATCATGTCTAGGGGTGGTAAACGTCAGACCCCAGTAATGTGATAAGTCATGCCGATGTCTGGCCTATAACGGTTCGAGAAACTACTGATAACACTTATCAGTAAATCTCAGCAGCAGCTCTGGCCTGGGATTTCCAGTTATAGCCAATCGAGCATAGCGCAACATCAACCCCCAATACCGGGAGAGACGAAACCCCTCCTATTGCTCATTGCCTCCATGTGACTCGGGACTGTACGAAAAATCCACCTATTTTCACGTCTCCTTTGAGCGTGGTAGGAAGGAAATCAAAGCACAGTAGAAGCCACATAAGACTCTATGACGATCTCGGGTCTACAGACTAACCTGTACCGGTGTCACCAGAGGACTGCTATCTGACGATAGGTATACTACCAATTAGGAGTCCTCGGTGAGTCCTGTTTGGTGTACCCATTCTCCAATGAGCACCTGTGTACAATCTTTGATATCACACACCAATGGTTGTGGGATCAACCATCGCCTTCTAAGGGACAAGAAACGTACACACTAGTCTACTCTGGAATATCAATGCCCTAGTCTCGATATTCCCTCGACTAGGAACTAATTAAAGGATGTACTTTTGGACCACCCTGGCCCCACTAGTATGATCTCATCATAATCCTGGTAGTCAAGTACATATCCTAAGGTCTTTATTAACATGTGAGAGAAAGACAGTAAATAATACCAGTAAACATATTAAGATAAAGAGTAACCAGATAACATACTATAACTTCGAGCAAGAAAGTCCTCTATATATATGTCCAAGCATCCACTATAATATACATCACATGTACAATAATGGTCTCTAGGGCATACATATTCCTAACAATCTCCCACTTGCACTAAGGCCATGTGTTGTAGTATCTCATACCTAACATCCCAAAAAGTCTCTCAAACTGTATCTGGGGGAGGGCCTTCGTGAGTGGATCCGCTATATTGTCCTTCGTGTCAACTCTCCTGATCTCGATCTCCCGACGATCTACTATCTTCCTGATCAGGTGATACCGCCTAAGAATATGTCTGGATCTCTGATGGGACCTGGGTTCCTTGGCCAAAACCACATCTCCATTGTTATTATAGTACACAGGTATTGGATGCACAATGGATGGAACCACACCAAGCTCAGCAATGAACTTCTTCATCAAGACAGCCTCTTTGACACCATCATCGGCAGTGATGTATTCAGCCTCCATCGTCGAGTCTGCTTCGGTTTCTTTCTTGGAAATCTTCCAACACACCGCTCCTCCATTGAGGGTAAAGAAAAAATCCGAGACCGACTTACTGTCGTCCTTATCACTCTAGAAGCTCGAATCGGTAAAGTACTCCACTTGGAGTTCACCGTTACCATACACTAAGAGCATTTCTTTAGTCCTTCTCAAGTACTTAAGAATGTTCTTCATAGCCATCCAGTGTTTCTCCCCAGGATCTGATTGATACCTGCTCACTACACCTAGTGAGTAAGCTACATCCGGTCTGGTACATAACATCGCATACATGATAGAGCCTACTGCCGAAACATAGGGTATCCCTTGCATGCGAGCCCTCTTTAAATCAGTCGTGGGTGACATCTCTTTGGAGAAAGTGTTTCCTGAGCAAGCTGGTAAATTACCTCGCTTGGAATCTTCCATACTAAATCTCTTTAGTATGGTGTCTATGTACCTAGATTAGGACAATCCCAACATCCGTTTAGATCTATCTCTATAGATCTTTATTCCCAGGATGTAGGAGGCATCACCTAGATTTTTCATGGAGAACTTGTGTGATAAGAAAAGCTTGACCGAGTGTAGCATAGGAACATCGTTTCCTATCAAGAGTATGCCATCCGCGTACAATACGAGGAAGACCACCTTACTCTCTATAGCCTTCTTATATATACAAGCTTCATCTACATTTTTGATGAAGTCAAACTCTTTGACAACTTCATCAAAACAGATGTTCCATCTCCGCGATGCCTGCTTCAATCCGTAGATGGATTTAAGCAGCTTGCACACATTTCCGCTGCTCCCACTGTCTACGAAGCCCTCTGGTTGTGTCATGTACACGCTCTCTTCTAAATTACCATTTAGAAAAGCGGTCTTGATGTCCATCTGCCAGATTTTGTTGTCATGGTATGCAGCAATGGCAAGTAGGATCCTGATGGACTTAAGCATAGCGACAGGAGAAAAGGTTTTATTATAGTCGACGCCAGGTCATTGACAAAAACCTTTTACTACAAGTCTAGCTTTGAAAGTCTCAACTTTTCCATCTACACCTATCTTCTTCTTGAAGATCCACTTGCTCCCGACGGGTTTTACCCTTTCAGGAGCAACTTCCAAAGTCCATACTTTGTTGGTGTACATTGATTTCATCTCGGATCGCATAGCATCCAGCCATTTCACAGAGTCTCCACTTGTGATGGCCTGCTCGAAACTATTTGGGTCATCATCTTCTATGATGAAATCCTCGCTCCCACGGTCTACGAGAAAACCGTAGTATCTCTCAGGTGGATGAGGAACCCTACTAGATCTGCGGAGTGGCTGGGATTCGCTGGGTACTATTAGATCCTCTGGTTCCACCAAATCATCGGTTGTAGTCTGTGCTGTTGGAACTTCTTCCAGTTCTACCTCATTGACACTAATTTCTTTTACAAGAAATTCCTTTTCTAAAATGGTAGCATATTGAGAAACAAACACCTTTTGTTCCTCAGTGTGGTAGAAGATATATCCATATGAATCTTTTGGATATCCTACAAACTTGCACATAATAGACCTTGCCTCGAGTTTTTCCGGATTCTGCTTCTTAACATAGGCCGGAAAACCCCATATCTTAACTCGTTTAAGGGATGGTCTCTTCTCATTTCATATCTCATATGGAGTGGTAGGCACGAATTTGGTCGGAACTCTATTCAATAGGTATATGGCTGTCTCAAGCGCATAACCCTAGAAAGAAATAGGTAACTCAGCAGTACTCATCATAGAGCGCACCATATCTAATAGGGTGCGTTTCGTTCGCTCCGATACACCGTTGTTCTGCGGCGTATATGGAGGAGTAAGCTGAGAGAGAATACCATTCTATTTTAGATAATCATGGAATTCCGTGCTCAATCATTCTCCTCCCCGGTCTGATTGAAGGATTTTAATACTCTTATCCTTCTTGTTTTCAAATTCGCACTTATATTCTTTGAATTTCTCAAAAGTTTCAGACCTGTGTTTCAACAAGAACACATGTCCGAACCTTGAGAGATCATCGGTGAATGTAATAAAGTACGAAAAACCATTCCTGGCATGTGTAGACATAGGACCGCATACATCACTATGTATCAGTCCTAAGAGTTCAGTAGCTCTTTCTCTGTGTCCAGTAAATGGAGTTTTGGTCATCTTGTCTTTGAGACATGACTGGCAAGTTAAATAAGATGAAAATTCGAACGGATTCAAATATCCATCTTTATGCAACTTAGCCAGTCTTGTCGCATTGATATGACCCAGTCTACAGTGTCACAAGAAGGCTTCGTTCATTTCTGAACTTTTCCTCTTGTTTGGGTTCTGTACGTTAAGAACTGTACTTTGATTAAGAACGTATATACCATTACATAACGTATCAAAGCCAATCAACACTTGAATTTGGAAAATGTTCATAACATTATCCTCTAATGTGAGATTATATCTTTCTTTAGTTAGCAAAGAAACCGATATAATGTTGCACATCATCTTTGGTACGTAGTAACAGTTGTTCAAAATCAATGTATTACCAATCGGTAATATAAGGTGATATTCGCCAACTGCCTTGGCTGCAACAATTGCATCATTCCCTAACGTTAGGGATTTATCACCCTTTACCAGTTCTCTACCTTTCTTTAACCCATGTAACAAATTACATATGTGGGATCCTGATTCGGTATCCAATACCCAGGACGTAGAACAAACTGAGAAACAGTTCTCGGTAACGAACACACCCGAAGAAGATAAATCAACATGTTGTTTCTTCGTACGGGTGGCGCGAGAATCTTGACATTCCCCTATTCCTAAGGAACCAATATTCCCCAGCTTAGTATAATAAGCGGGTTCGGTCAATACATCCATATTATTATCTTGATTAAGGCGTGACATTGGTTGCTGCTTGGAGAGAGAGAGAGAGAGAAGGAAACGCGTTAGCGTGCGCTCTTTGCAAGATTAGATTAGTTATTATCTTATCTAATCAGGATGGCTCCCACTGTTTTTATCAAATCTTCCTTCAAACCATAAAAGGTAAGATTAGCCGGTATTAATTACACCTTACAAGTTCGCCAATCGTTCGGCCAGGCAGGTATCGGTACTCCGAGGGAGGTTCCCTATGCTTTCGCACGGACCTAATTAAAACAAACCTCGTTTCCCTAGAGGAATAACCCCGTTGACACCTTTCTAGACACCTACTGGATTAGCTAATTGTAAAGTGAAAAACTCTCCCAGGAGTAACTCTTACTCGCAGTGGGTATCGGGATACAACTATCATATAGAAGGTATGCAATCTCATTATAAATTTCAACACTTGAAATTGCCGATAATGATTTTTACCCCTAGCAGCTTATGACCTTAACTATGGTCAACAAATCATAAGTGCTAGTCAAGTTCTACCCGTTTATTTCTTGATTGAATTAAACCCACCTGTACGACCCTTAACTATGGTCAACAAAGCCGTACGAATGTCCTAATCAATCACACCATATGCTTTATAGGAAGATATCACTTAGCTACCGTACACTATGCCTTAACTAAGGTCAACAAACGTTGCACGAATACTAAGTACTCTACTTCCCAAAATGATGGAGGGTTACGTAGGGTTTTAAGAAAACCATGAGCGTAATGAACTTGATATCGTTGTAGAATCTAGTGATTTTGAAAAAGAGTGTTTTTGAGGCTTTTGCTAGTTTCGGTAAAGAGGTCACTCCCAGTGAAGCGATCTCGGCTCTTTCCTCATCGAATGAGGTGCTGGATATTGATCAAGGAATACCACTATGCAAAGCAAGAACTAGAGAAGCTATCAAAAACAAAACTGAGTGAGTTGTAGCATTTGCTAGTTTCGCTAAAGAGGTCACTCCCGGTGAAGGGATCTCGGCTCTTTCCTCATCGAATGAGGTGCTGGATATTCATCAAGGAATACCACTATGCAAAGCAAAAACTAGAGCTACCCTTAATTTAATTCTACAACATCTTTAGATTTCTTTCTTTTCATTAATCTCATTAATGAAGTCTCATCATTTAATGTTTCCTAAACATCACAAAAAATGAAATGAAAATAGAACGTACGCTTATGCCATCCGTATTCACCACGAGCCCCCATCATACACCGTTAGGTTACTTAACTACCGGCAGAGCGGGGTCTGGACTAGCGCGGGTGCACAACATAAGCAACGTTTATTATATACCATATATATAATATAACATTCGTTTCACGCAGTTATATGATCACATCACAGAACTAAGCAGCAGAAGCAACATATGAAATATTGGATATACTGGGATTTGCATGTTTTAAATTTAGCCAGTAATGTAAAACACGGATTCCACGGTTGTGAAGAATAGCCAAATCCACATCCCTAGACCCCTACGAGAACGGAAAGTAACCCTACCAATTTTAGAGTTAGGAGACCTGGTCTCAACTCCTTGAGATGGTATCCCAATGGACTCTAGAACCCGGTTACTTGTGCTCCCCGCCTTGGCTCTATCCTAATGCGTAAAAATAAATAATATACATCAATGGTGATATCATCCTCAACCCGGAAGTGCCCCAATAAAAGAATATTATATTGAATTTTACATGAATGAAAATGAAAACTCTCATCTCACATAAAACCCCCCGGCTATTCTTTGACGATGATCCAATAAATCATATCAACAGCAACACATAATATCACATGTCATCAACGTAAGTAAATACGCGTATCCCGAAACTCATTGACATATAGCAACCAGATCGGGATACCCTACATATTACACTTACGATCGCAGAAAAGAAATTGAAAAACTACAATAATTAGAATCCGCAATATCCTTTAGAAATCATAAACCCGGAATATCTCATATTCCGGATTTCATGCCTAACTTGTAAAACTTGCATTTTAGTCTCAAATTGAAAGTTCTTTTCAATAAACTGTCGGATAATTCAACAAGATTACCGACTAAGTGATCGCGTACTATACGCAATTGCGATGGAGTTTTAATCCGAATCAAAATTCCGTGGAAATCGATCAAATGAGTCTAAACGGTTAGATTTACAATATACTAACTAGTTTT
Source organism: Agapanthus africanus (assembly GCA_030015575.1). Lineage (NCBI taxonomy): Eukaryota > Viridiplantae > Streptophyta > Magnoliopsida > Asparagales > Amaryllidaceae > Agapanthus > Agapanthus africanus. The sequence continues at coordinate 832,853,410 of JASDDO010000019.1, forward strand.
CACAAAACTAATTATTCCGGATTCTAACAATTGTATCACATATTATCATCATCTATATGACGCTAAACATTTCGATCGGTTTAACAAACATCCACAAAATCCAGAGACCTCAACAACTTGAGAATCATTAAAAATACCCAGAGAGTGAAAAACTACCTAATGGAGCAGCACAGAAAATATTAGCACACAACCCTACTAACCTGCCACGGAACCACGGCCAAACATGGTGTTTGGCCGCGCTTCCGCGGCCGTTTGATGGAATTGTTTGCTCAAATTTCATGAGGCTCCATTAAAAAGCCTGTTCGATTTATATTTTTAATTACGAAACTTCCAACCTTTGAAAAATTCGACAGAAACTATAAAAATATGCGGGTATCGAAACCGATCGATCACTTTAGCATCGTAAAGGCCTACCCAAATGTTCTACCTTGGCTCTTATACCATGAAAGTCTACCCTAACACCACCACGAGATTTTAGTAGCATCAAGCATGCCAAATTTTAATTTTTATTTGGTGCTAAGTTAGATTAACAAGATCTTAACTAGAATATTAGGGTTTGCTATGATGATATAAACTAATCTAAAGAAGAGGAGATGGCTATACCCTCGTAGATCGAGTCCTTCGCTTCTAAAGCTCCGGGTTGAAGTCCACACGACTCTACTAGGCTCCTCTTCAAGTTGGATCGAGCTTGCTCCGATGACCTTCGTGCCAAAGATGATCCACCCGAAGCTCACTAGTTCAAGCTATCTCTTCACTAAACTATTTGGTGAAGACAACACATTACACTTGAGTGCTAGTCTAGTGTAGGATGGAGAAGTAAGGGTTTTGGAAGCTCACACGGGATCTTACAAACTCAATAATTGACATCACATGTGAGGGTTTTGAGCTTCGAGGCGAGATGAAGAAAGTGTAGAGATCAAGAGAGCAAGAGCTCAAGAAATGGCTAAGGCATCAAGACTTAAGAAGAGTGAAGAATGAATGGCTACTCATTATTTTCACACATTATTGAAGTATGAATGAATAATCAATAAACAAATGCACCATGCTTCAATAGTGCAAATAAAATGAATAAACAAATGAACAAACCATGCCTTGAACCATACCTTAAGTATCTCCACAATTACACCTTATTTTTCTATTTTCATAAAATAGAAAAATATGCCATGCTTCATACATACATACATATACATATATATACATACATACATATACATATATATACATATATATATATATATATATATTAATAAAGCAATTAGTGAGTTAATGATATTAGTTAATATATAATTATATCAAATATAATTTATATCAAATTATTAAATCAACAATTGATTTAATAATCCGGTTATATCATATATGATCGACTAATATCATTTATCTGTTTATCACATTATCAAATTAACACTTGATTCGATAATCAGGTTATATCACATATAACCTAACCGATAACAGATAACTGCCAGATTACAATATGGTATCACATACTCGTATTTAATTAGGCCCACGCACATATCAACATATGTGCCCTACTTCGTTTCGCTTGAACCAGGAAACTTCTATATGAAACTCTAAAGACTCGTCAATATGCCAGCAGTAGGTGATAATCACATCAGTCACCTACAAGCCGTCGGCGGTACTAGCTGGACGTAACGATTACCAGGGTATTGAGCGATATGAAGATCAACAAGCAAGCTCGTCCATACTCTCCCTGAAGCCTATCAGTAACACTACCGTACAGTCCGGTCTCTTCGTCTGATATGTCGCATATCATGTATAGGGGTGGTAAACGTCAGACCCCAATAACGTGATAAGTCATGCCGATGTCTGGCCTATAACAATTCGAGAAACTACTGATAACACTAATCAGTAAATCTCGGCAGCAGCCCTTGCCAGGGACTTCCAGTTATAGCCAATCGACCATAGCGCAACATCAACCCCCAATACCGGGAGAGACGAAACCCCTCCTATTGCTTATTGCCTCCATGTGACTCAAGAGTGTACCCAAAATCCACCTGTTTATACGTCTCCTTTGAGCGTGGTAGGAAGGAAATCAAAGCACAGTGGGAGACACACAAGACTCTATGACGATCTCGGGTCTACAGACTAACATGTACCAATGTCACCAGAGGACTGCTATCTAACGATAGGTATACTACCAACTAGGAGTCCTCGGTGAGTCCTGTTCGGTGTACCCATTCTCCAATGAGCACCTATGTATAATTTTTGATATCACACACCAATGGTCGTGGGATCAACTATCACCCTCTAAGGGACAAGAAACGTACACACTAGTCTACTCTGGAATATCGAGAGGAATATTGATGCCCTAGTCTCGATATTCCCTTGACTAGGAACTGATTAAAGGATGTACTTTTGGACCACCCTGGCCCCACTAGTATGATCTCATCATAATCCTGGTACTTAAGTACATATCCTAAGGGATTTATAAACATGTGAGAGAAAGACAGTAAATAATACCGGTCAACATGTTAAGATAAAGAGTAACCAGATAGCATACTATCATGTCGAGCAAGAAAGTCTACTATATATGTCCAAGTATCCACTATAATATATATCACATGTATAATAATGGCCTCTAGAGCATACATATTCCTAACACTTAGGACCACGTTGGAGGACTAGTTATATACAGACTTGGTTCTACTGTCCCTCCCCTCTACCTATGCCTAGTTTATCTTGAATTTCAATATTCAAGGGAAGGAAGTTACACATCCAGAACTCCTCAACATGTTGAGGAGTGCAGAAAGCACCCTATAGAAAACTAGGGAGATACTCGCTCTACTTATTGGGGAACCTTCCTCCTATAGATCCAAGGTGAAAGCCAGGGGGAAGAAGAAGAAGGCCCCCACTAGGCCGAAAGGCGGTGTTAGGAAGGTAGATGGAAAGAGAAAGGCAAAAGTTTCGGGGCCGAAAGTAGGGAAGGATAAATGCTTCTATTGTCACAAGAAAGGCCATTGGAAGAAGGTCTGCAGGGCTTGGAGAGCTAGAAACCAGGATTCGAAGCACGTTATGGTTTCGGCTTCAGGTGTGTTTATGATTGAAAACTGTCTGTCAATTAACTATACTTCCTGGGTACTGGATACCGGATCAGGATCTCATATCTGTAATTCATTGTAGGTTCTGAGAAACCGTAGATTTATCAAGGCAGGTGATATGACCCTCAGGATTGCTAACGGAGTGAGAGTGGATGCTGTGTCCGTAGGGGAATATCACCTAGGATTGACAAGTGGACACATTTTGATTTTGCATAATTGTTTTTGTATACCTAGTTAGACATGTAAAATCATCTCTGTATCTTTACTATCTAAAGAAGGTTTTGATTTTACATTTGTAAGAGATGTAGTGAACATCCACCTTAATCATGGTTTGATTGGGTCCGGTACACTAGATAACGGTTTATACGTATTAAATCAACACCAAGTTTTCAATGTCCAGAACACACTTAAAAGAAAGTCTTCAGAATTAAATTAAGCTTTCTGATGGCATTGTAGACTGGGTCACATCAATGAAATACGGTTGATGAAGTTACATAAAGAGGGATATTTGGATCCGTTTGAATATCTGTCTTATGCAACTTGTCAATCATGTTTCAAAGGAAAGATGAAAAAGACTCCGTTCACTGGACACGGAGTAAGAGCCACCGAGCTCTTGTGACTCATACACAGCGACGTGTGTGGTCCAATATCTACACATGCAAGAAGTGGTTATTCCTACTTCATTACTTTTACAGATGATTTCTCTAGGTATAGACATGTATTCTTGATGAAATATAAATCTGAGCCCTTTGAGAAATTCCAGAAATACAAGAATGAAGTGGAAAATAAATAGGCAAAAGTATCAAGACGCTTAGATCTGATCGAGGTGGTGAATACTTAAGTGCCGAGTTCCTGGATTATTTAAAAGGGAATGGAATTCTCTCTCAGCTTACTCTTCTATACACACCTCAACACAACAGTGTATTGGAAAGGCGGAACCGCACCTTATTGGATATGCTACATTCCATGATGAGTAATGCTGAGTTACCGCGATCCTTCTGGGGTTATGCACTGGAATCTGCTGTATATCTTTTGAACAAGGTTCCTACCAAGACTGTGCCTACCACACCATATGAAATGTGGAGTGGGAAGAAACCCTATCTTAAGTATCTAAAGATATGGGGATGTCCAGCTTTTGTCAAAAAGCAGCATGTGGACAAACTCGAGGCACGCTCAGTACTGTGTAAGTTTGTAGGATATCCAAGGAACTCCAGGGGGTATCTTTTACGTGGAAGAACAAAAGGTTTTTGTTTCTCGGCATGCCCACTTTCTGGAGACTCAATTTCTTGAAAAACAAATAAGTGGGAGCGCAATAGAACTGGAAGAAATTCCAGAACCACAAGGTATTACTGAAAGCATGGTGGAACCAGAAGTTTCGAAAGAACCAGAAGTCCCTGCGCCACTCCGCAAATCAGTAGGCAGTCTCATCCACCCGAGAGATACTACGGTTTTCTCATAGACAGGGATAAAGAGGATTGCATCATCGACAATGATGAGCCAACTAGTTTCCAGCAAGCCATTATGAGCAGAGACTCGGTAAAATGGCTGGATGCAATGCAGACCGAAATGGAATCCATGTACACCAACAAAGTATGGTCTTTGGACATTGCACCACAAGGGGTAAAACCCGTAGGCTGCAAATGGATTTTTAGAAAAAAGATTGGTGCAGATGGACAGGTTGAAACCTATAAGGCTATACCTGTTGCAAAAGTTTTTCGTTAAAGACCTGGTTTGGACTATAATGAAACCTTTTCTCCAGTGGTTATACTTAAATTCATTCCGATCCTACTTTCCGTTGCTGCCTTCCAAGATTATGAAATTTGGCAGATGGATGTAAAGACCACTTTTCTGAATGGAAATTTGGAAGAGTGTGTTTATATAGATCAGCCAGAGGGTTTCATAGAGAGTGGGAGCAGCGGAAGAGTGTGCAAGTTGCTTAAGTTCATTTATGAATTAAAGCAGGCATCGCGGAGTTGGAACATCTGCTTTGGTGAGACGGTCAAAAAATTCGACTTTATCAAAAATCCAGATGAACCATACATTTATAATAAGATTGTAGCGAGAACTGTGGTATTCCTCATCTTATACGTGGATGACATTCTCCTGATAGAAAATGACATTCCTATGCTACAATCAGTCAAAAGATTCTTGTCACAAAGGTTCTCCATGAAAGACCTAAGTTTTACCTCCTACATTCTGGGGATCCAGATCTATCGTGATAGATCTAAGAGGATGTTGGGACTTTCACAGTTCATGTACGTCAACACCATACTGAAAAGATTTAGTATGGAAGATTCCAAGCGCGGTAATCTACCGGCTTGTCATGGGATTACCCTCTCCAAAGAGATATCTCCCAAGACTGATTTAGAAAGGGATCGCATGAGTATTGTACCCTACGCTTCTACAGTAGGCTCTATAATGTATGCGATGTTGTGTACCAGACTGGATGTTGCTTATGCACTGAGCGTAGTAAGCAGGTATCAGTCAAACCCTGGGGAGAAGCACTGGATAGCAGTTAAGAACATTCTCAAGTACCTGAGAAGGACTAAGGAGATGGTCTTGGTGTACGGCAGTTTAGTCCTCCAGATCGAGGCCTTTGCTGACTCTATCTTCCAGAGTGATAAGGATGACTCCAAGTCCATGTCGGGTTATATCTTTACCCTCAATGGACGGGCGGTCTGTTGGAAGAGCTCCAAGCAAGACACCGTTGCTGACTCGACGATGGAAGCGGAGTATATCGCTGCATGTAACGCCGTAAAAGAAGCAGTCAGGATGAAGAAGTTCGTTACAGAACTTCAGGTTGTTTCATCCATTGTTGATCCAATACCTTTGTATTGTAACAACAACGGGGCTATAGCTTTAGCGAAGGAACCAAGGTCCCATCAGAAGTCCAGACATATCTTGAGGCGATATCACCTGATCAGAGAGATCGTGGATCGTCGGGAGATCGAGGTGTGGAGAGTAGATACGGAGAACAACACTGTAGATCCACTCACAAAGGTCATCCCTCAGACGTAGTTCGAAAGGCTATTCAAGATGATAGATCTACGATATGCCAATATATGGCCTTAGTGCAAGTGGGAGTTTGTTAGTGATATATGACCTAGAGACCGTTATTGTATAGTACTGGATTGTATATTATATTTTGGAAGCGTGGGATATACACGGATATAGTAACAGTCTTGCTCAATATGATAGTATGTTATCTGGTTTGATTCTATCTTAATATGTGTATAAGTTTCTTTTAGTATATCGCTAATACATATTGATAGAGCCCTAAGGATTTTTGCTTGACTACTAGCGTTGTGATGACAGTCACACTAGTGGGGGCTGGGTAGTCTATAAGCATATCCTTATACTTGTCCCTAGTTGTAGGATTATTGAGACAGGGCATCGATACTCCAGAGTAGACTAGTGTATACGCTTCTCATCCCAGTCTGGGAGATGGCTTGTCCCGCAGCCATTGTTATGCGATACTGGAGAAAGTATACAAGTGCTCATTGGGTTATGAGTTACACTGGACAGACTCGATGGGAACTGCTGGTTGGTATTATACCTATCATCAGTTAGCTGTTCCTGGGTGACATAAGTACATGTTAGTCCGTTGACTTGATATCACTATTCGTCTCGAGTGTGTTCCCACTGTATTTAGATTACTACCCTACCACGGCTCAAATGAGTCATGCAAACAGGTAGTAGTTGGGTGCAGTCCCGAAGCACTTAGAGGCAGTAGTGGATAGAAATGATTCAATTCTCCCAGTATTGGGGGTTGATATTGCGCTATGTTCGGATAGCCATTACACAAAGTCCCTGTCCAGGGCAAGCGAGATTTACTGGTAGGTACACCAGTAGTTTCTCAGGATGTATTGGGCTCTACACCGACATGACTTATTGTGCTGTTAGAGGTCTGACATTTACCACCCCCTAGGCCCGATATGCGACACTCTTAGACAAACATACCGGACTATACGGAGATTATCACAGATAGGCTCAATAGGAGTTCGGATGAGTTTACTCGTCGGCCTTCTTATCGACAGATATCTGGGTAGCCATTACGTACAGCTAGTGCCACTGACGGACTTGTGGTTAAACCCACTGCCATCGTACTGTCGAGTCTTTAGAGTCCCACATAGAGGGTTTCTTTGGTTTAGGAGAAATGATGTACAGGCCATATGGTTTTACGTGCAGGGTTCTGATCATATACTTATACTGGCTACGCGGATGTTGTTCGGACGGATAAAACTAGTAGGCCTTGGTTTAAGTCAGATTCTACCATTATATTATTGGATTATCATTATCTCATTGTATTCGTATTTTTGCAGTACGAATACGGGTATGTATATACGGTGAGGAAAGTCCTGTAATTTCACAAGAGATGCTTCTAGAAGGGGATACCTCATTATTTGGATTTATCTATTTTTGGAAATAGATTAATGAGGTGGAAAATGGAGATATTTGTGGTATGGTGAAGCATGGCTCATTTCATTTGTTAATGTGTTTGGGTTTACTATTGAAGCATGGTTGTTATTTTCTATTGGAAAATAATTCACGCTTCATGTGAGAAAAGAGATGAGCCATTCTTCACAAGGCTACACACTTGCTCATTTGTAGTTTTTTCTTTCTCTCTCCATTTTTGCTCTCCTTCTTCCTCAAGACCCTAAACCCTCACATGCGTTGTGACCCATAGGGTCACTTAAGATTTGATAATCCAATTAACACTCTACATCTCCTAAGCTACTTAGTTTAGCAAGCTAGGTACCTTAGTTATCTCGATTTAGAGGTTGGAGCTTGAACCATAGACTGTCGGGTGGATCGTCTTTGACACGAGGAGACCGACGTTCAAGCGCGATCCGGATCTTCCAGGAGCTCAAGAAGAGGTGGAGAAGAAGACTCAAAGGACAAGTATCAAGGAGGTATAATACTATCATAGTAGTTAGAACCTTCAAGTAGTTAAGCTAGTTAAGGTTTTCGTAAAAATTCTGGAGTTTAGGTCGATGTTGCGAAGTAGGAAAAATTGTTTTTTGTAAATTCCTCCTCCCCACGAACCCGCGGGATGCACGACATTGACTTACAAATTTCACAATTGTGTGTTGGCATCTAATTGGCCATATATATAGCTTTTTGCATTAAATATCGTATTTCCCGACATTTTTAGATTTTAACGGAATTATGAGCAGCGATTGTGAGGTGCAAGGCTCATTTTTGATAATAAGGTGTTAGTGAAGTAAAGTGCTAAAGATCCGGGTAGTTTGACCCACGCAAGCGAACATTCAAATACTCGTGGATAACTTCAACGAGGGTTTCTTAACCCAAAACCTGTCGGTACATATTTTTCTATCTCCTTCTCTCTCAAATTCGACGCATTCCACTATTCTATCTTCTGCATGATTCTTCGCAAAATTTGCCGCCAATAGAACAGAGAACTAACCTATATTTATTGCAGAGCTTAATCCTAAAACGAAAAAGATTTGCTTGATTGATTAATTCACTTAAATTCTTTTATTGTTTGCGCATTTGCATCTTAATACGGATATTAAGGGCACGAGAACCAAACAAGATACGGTAAACGATTTCATCACCTTTTTTCGTGGCCCACAAATCATAAAATTGCATTTTTGCATACCCACAATAACTTTAAAATCAATTAGAACTCTGACTTTAAGGATTCTCTCCCAATAGAGCAAGTTAATTGTGTTTAGAACACCGCTTAATATTATATTGTTTAAGAGATGTGTAGGTAAGTGTTCACGACCCAACCGCCAAAAGGCAAAGTGTTATTCTAATTAAGAAACTTCGCGAAAGTGTTGGAAAACCTCCTCTTATCTCTGTACTTACCTGGCTTCTTGATACGTATATCTTGAGCCCGTTTCTCGACACAATTTTACTTCAACAATTAGATTCTTGAGCAGGTCTAGTTGACTTAGCATAATATTGACTGTTAGGGGTGTGATATTCTTTGTTTTTTTGATTTTGTAAATGCATGTTGATATGGGTGATACACAGTTTAATTCGATTTTTCATGATCTATATTCTTTTGTTTATACACATACCCAATTCTTTCTTTCAAATTGCCAAGATTCTCCCACCTTTTTGAAAACTATCCTTTCTTAGGGGGTGACCAACCGTCCCAGAATTTTGATATCATTCATCCACTTAACACTCATGAACTTAATCCCACTTCAAATATAGATCAAATTGTTGAAAACATAGAGAAAGAGATCGACAAGATAACTGCTTTAGCATCACTACCATTACAACCCTCCCTTCCCGAAATAGTTAACATACAAATAGGGTATGATAGTGAGATGGATACTAGATTGACCTCTTTAGAGAAAGGTATTGAAGTGATGCTTGCATTCGAGAATCAAACTGTTTCGACGCTAGCCATGTTCATTCAACAATCTGATCAATTATTTCACGTTCAATCTCAATCTTTGGCTAGAATCGATGAACAAGTGAAACATTTAGCTGTGCAGATTCTAGGGAGTGAGCACAGTCAATTTGAACCAAAATAATGCCAATATTTGTGATCTAGGAAGACAGCTGAGTGAGATATGATCAAACAAATTTTGATGATTTCATAGATGATGATGATATATTAGATTTGACTGAGTGCTATAAGGACGAGCAAGAAAATCCTCAGAGTCGGTCTATACCGACTTATCACAGCGAGAAATTTTTTGAGGAGATTTGTGAATTTGACGGGTATGGTGTCGCTATAGCGTTTGACGAAATTCACAATCAGGAACCCACAACTTTTGTATCACCGATTGATATAATTTTGGATGAACTGTTAGAGTGGGAACCTATATTTTTGGATGACATTAACCTACCCATAGGTTAGTATGTTGAGGGAGAATTTGAATTAGGAGAGGTGAGCTGTAGTAACGAGAATAGGATTGTGGAGAAGTATAGGGAGGAAGATAACCTTGAGAAACATTCTTTCATGCCGAGTTTTGAGGAGATATTTGCGGATGAACTTGATATTCTTTGTGGGTTTGAATCAGGATATTTTTGGGAATAACTTACGAACCTTTCTTTTGCAGAACTTTTTGAGGTGGAACTCCAGTTTTTAAACAAACCTAACCTCAAAACACAACACATGCATCTTGAACATACAATTCATTCGGGAAACAATTCTTTGTGTAACATTTCAAAAAAATAAAATATTATTTTTGGGAATTTTTATAATTTAATAATAAAATATTGAATATTTTAATAAGGTTGTATAATTAAATACCGATAAATTTGTGAAAAATTTGGGAAATTATAGAAATTACTTAAAAGAGGGTGTTTTATGTGGATTATGCAAATTTTAAGTTTTTATGATTAATTATATGCTAATTTAGTGCTAATCGCGATTAAAAAAATCGCTAATCGGATTTTAAGCTTGTTTTGTGCAAAACATGCACCATGTCTTTTTACACTTGTTACATTTTTCCTACATGATTTTGGGTGTATGGATTTTGTTTTGGGGTTACCATTGAGGAGAGAAGGAAAATAGAAAAGAAAAGAAAAGAAAAGAAAAGAATATATAGGCATGGGCATGAGAGAGAAAGGTGAGGGGGGTATTTGACCTTGACTATTCTCTTTTCCTCTCATATTTCTTCATCATTATCCTCTCCCTCTTCCTTTTCTCCTCCTGCTGCCGCTGCTCTGGCTCCCTCCCCTCTTCACCTCCCTAAAACTCCATGAAAAACACCTCAAAACCCAAATCCCATTTCATTAAAAAGATGCACAAGCTCAAGGGAAGCACATTGGACCAAGAAAAATCAAATTTTGGACACTTGGGGCAGCTCAAGAATTTTCTTGAGTTGCCAAATGAGGTATTTTCTGAACGTTTAGCTTAGTATTTCCATTACATTTACCCCCATGTTAGATTAGAACCGATATTTTGTGGTTTGGGTTAACTTGGAAAATTCTAGTTAGGGTTATTGGAATTTGAGAGTTATGATGTGAAATTGAGCTCAGTAGAGGCCACACAAACCTCCTAGTGCTAGAATTCAGGCCTAAACCAGAGACTAGAACCCCGGAATACGGATTTAGAAAATTCGATATCGGAAAATTGTGGATTCTGTGGATGTAAAATGAAATCTGCTAACACTCGGGCTACCTGAAAATTATTTTACAAGGACAGTGATACATGCAGGTGATTTAGAACATACCCTAAAGACCCCAGCCCCTGATTCCATTCCTTGGCCGCAGATTTATTCCCTCTGGCCGCAATTTGCGGCCAGACCTGGAGCTTTGTGGCTCGTTCTTGTTCTGTAGCTCCTACATCAGTAAATTAGACTCTTGGCATATGCAAAATTGACCAATTTGACCTAGGGTGAAATCTGGGACCATTTTCCTGAGTTGCTGTTTTGATTCGGAGTTTGTTTCTCGTATTTTAAATTTTGGATTTGCGTATTTGTGTTTTACCTTAATCACTTGACGTTTGTACGACGATATCGAGGGTTGTTTGATGGTTTTGAAAGCGTAGTCCATAGGTTTTAACCTATAGGCCTTAGCGTGTCGTTTTGGTTTTCCGATGTGATTTTAATATGCGTTTGCGATTGTGTTAGCTTTGTAGGTACCTTCACGAGGGCTTCATATGACGAAAAAGATAAAGGAGACACCGACACCGACACGCAGGATGCAAAGTGAGTAGATTATATCTACTGGGGAAGTCGGGTGGATGGCGTATAGCACCCCCGCAGTTCGATACTTAGTATACTAGATATATACTATACATATATGTATGATAGCGTTATGTGTGATATGGATATTCTATATGTGATTAGGTGTACTATGGATAGATTAGGGTTTAGAAGTAAACTAGTATAGTTTCCTAGTTGCGAACCCGAGAATAGGTTTACACCCACACGCACACACATGCTTATTTGTTATATTTATACCTGGATGATGAGGATAGTGGATGATATTTAGGGATGAGTCGATGAGATTGGGCATAGTGCCGTGAGATCGGTGATATGATATGGTTCGTATTTGGGATACGGCATGAGATTTTAGCGGGCCTTTGGGCGTGTTTTCATACACGCATATATTTCTATGTAGATGGTATCGGTTAGTACTAGACTAGATCAGTACCCCAGATCATGAGATATGATGATAAGGAAACCAGATAATTGATGAGATGAATGTGATATTGACCCGTACCCAGATTTGGGATGCCGTACGATGGATGTGTCGTACGAGCTTTATATTGATGATAAGATCCGCATTCGTGACTCAAGGATGTCATATGATATTGTATCGTACGCGGTACCTTTAAGGCGGGATCACCGACTATTATATATATATATATATATATATATATTTATTTATATCGACTCAGATTTAGGTGGTTTCCATACCCCTCCCGACTAGCTTGTTAGTCAGATCTGTAATTTGCATAGTAGATGCTAGACTAGACCCGAATCATACCTATTTCAAAAACTAACGAATCAGGAGTATTTTAAAGACAGGCAAAGGGATTCTACGGATATTTTCAAAAGATACATCTTTTCTTAAAAACACCGTAGCCCTTATTTTTCCTAAAAACCCCGATTCGTCTTCTTTCAAATGGCAAAACAGTATGACATAGATACATTGATGTAGATACTGCACTATTGTGTTTATTATTCATTGCCGCATATTCTTGCTTTTCGCATCGCATTGCATGTCTAAATATATTTATTGTTATATTAAAACCATGCTGTTAGGACACCAGCACCATTATCGATGATGCATATGTTCCACGTACACCTGCTTGCCGGCTCACACACTTCATCATCGATAATTGCCATATCACTACACTGTAGGACTGTTGCATTCAGGATATGACCCTTGCATGGCATACTTGTGTACTTACATATTGTACACTCATACTTATGCACTTACATACTGTACACTCATACTTGTGCACTTACATATTGTACACACATACTTGTGCACTTACATATTGTACACTCATACTTGTGTACTTACATATTGTACACTCATACTTGTGCACTTACATATTGTTTTGTGTACTTACATATTGTACACTCATACTTGTGCACTTACATATTGTACACTCATACTTGTGTACTTACATATTGTACACTCATACTTGTGTACATACATATTGTACACTCATGCTTGTGTACATACATATTGTACACCCATTCTTGCATATATATGTATTTGCATATACATAGATGATTCCGGTTTGATTTGGAGATTTGGGAACCGCAAGATACTCTTTAAAACTGATTCATTTTAAAAGAGTGGTTTCCATCAATATGTGCATATTACTATTCCATGTTGCATGATATACTGATATGCTTACATTTCTTTTGCATGTCGCATACATCATGCTTTATGATTATACGCATTGAGATATGTTGTTTCTATGATATTTCTGGATTTGGGAACCGTGGGTATTTCAAAAGAGAGTATGCATTGTTTTAAAAACCCGGTTACCCTTGATATGATATTTCAGTGCGTCCACCATGTGTTTCTCGGTTCTGAGAGTGGCATGTGAAACCCGATTCGAGGAGCGGTAGGCACCATCTATGGGTACATGGTGGACCCGGTGAGGTACCCCGGGGCAAGAAGACTCGTATATGTTAGACGGTGAGCCTGGCAGGGGAGTACTACCTACCGGTGATTGTATTTGAGCTTGGCGGATATCTGGAGGATACTGACCGGAGTTGGGAGATGAGACGGGCCGATCCGGACTGACGTAGCCCTATATATATATGAGGATTTACGTGCCGATGCTAGGCACAGGTTTCATGATGTTTTTGAGTGTCGATGCTAGACACTTAGGTTCCATGATTTTGATATGTCGCGAGCGACACATGTTGGTTTACATCCTCATACTTTCATGCATATGCTTTATGATATTTACATGCATGATGCTTAATGTCTTTGGGAGACACGCGGATGAGATCCACATACATGCAGACATTGATGACATTGATCACATAGTTAGATGATATCCACATACCTATAGTTGACATTGATGACATTGATCACATGGTTGGATGATATCCACATATTTATGGACTGAATGATATAGTTGATATTGATTCACGTTGATTACATTGATCATACCCCATATTTATGATATGTTGTTACCTGAGGCACTAACACGAGCACATGGGATTACACTTATCTATAGATGTTTACCCTGGCCACCTTATCATGCTTCAGACTTATTCATATTGAGGATTTATTATTACTGATCGTATTGACCTAGGATTGTGTCATACATACGATTTCCGCTCTGTGATGTTTTCTATTCACGAGTTGGCAACTCACCCCCGTTGTGCCATAGTTCTTGCAGGTCTTGCCGTACAGGTTCCATTGCGGCTTTTTTGGCACACTGCTTCCTTTCTGGGTGATTGCTTTGGTAGGTGGGTTCACTCGCATCGTGACCACCCTTGTATTTATTTTATTCAGTTGTATCTAGTAATTCCATCAACCAAACTTGTATATTGTTTCAGACTTAGAAAACCAGTTGTGTATTATTTCGACCTTAGAGTCGCGCGATGTAGTATTACGGTTTTCTTGATATTTTGAGTTTCTTTTGAGTTTTGATCCTCGCCCTTCGGCGTTGTATAGTATTGTTTGCGTGGTTGTGACCGTCGATTGAAGAAGAGCCAGCTCCCGCTTGGGGATGCCTTTTATCATTGTATATATATTATTCATGTTGTACCCTGTTCGGGACCAGTATTTACAAAGGAAACTCTGCCGAAATTTTCAGAAAAGACTAGTGATTTTTAAAATGCATATTCGGCTTACTTACTTAAAAACCTTGTTTTTAAACCATGTTTTCTTTACTTCTTAAAAACTAGTTTTCCTTCATTTATTATTTAAAATGGTTTTAGATTTCTGGGCTTTTGGCTTACTTGAATTAGATGAGGTCCTATAGACTTCACATGATTCAAGGGCCAGTCACGTGCTATTTCGGGTCATGACACTTTGACCCCTTCAAAACTTCGACTTTGTTGGATATATGTATATCCTAGAGGCCTTAAGCTTTTACTAGATAAAAACAAGATGACCAGACCGAACTATAAAGACTGGTTGAGGAACATTAATATTGCTCTCACATATAATAAGGTATCATATGTCCTCACTGCCCCAGCCCTACCCATCCCAAGCCCTGAATCTTCTGTTGCGGATAGGGAGATCCGCAAAACGTGGGATATTGACTGTGCCACTGCTAAATGCCTCGCTCTTGCATCGATGGACAATACACACCAAAAGCAGCATGAGGAGATGGATGTTCAATCCATTTTTGTCCATACAAAAGAGTTGAATGAGGAGCAATCTCGTATCCTACGATACGAAGCATCTCGAAAGCTGTTTCAGATGCGGATGACTCCTGGCACACCAGTAGGTGACCACATTTTGAAGATGATAGCTCTTATTGAAGAGCTTGAGGGCCTCGGATGGACAATGGAGAACGAACAATATGTTGATATTGTTCTACAGTTTCTTCCCTCTACCTTTGCTCTATTCATAGTAAACTTCAACATGCATAACATGGAGAAGTCACAACCCGAGCTTCTCAATATGTTGAGAAGTGCGGAGAGCACGCTTAAGGCGAAGTCTCCCTCTCTGCTTGTTGGATAATCTTCCTCTTCCGTCCCAAAAGCCAAGGCCAAGGGAAAGAACAAGAATAAATCCACCAAACCGAGAGGTGGAATCAAGAAAGCAAAGGGGAAAGACAAATCCAAAGCTGCAGAGTTGGGGAAAGGAGAATGTTTCTATTGCAAGAAGACAGGGCACTGGAAGCGAAATTGTACTGCGTACTTGGATCTCAAGAAAAAGAAGCATGGTGATACTTCCGCTTCAGGTGTGTTTGTAACTGAAAACTGTTTCTCTATTAACTCTGCTTCCTGGGTATTGGATACCGGCTCGGGTTCTCATATCTGCAATTCTGTGCAGGGTCTGAGAAATAGCAGAGTTTTGAAGACTGGTGATCATACTCTCCGAGTTAGAAATGGTTCCAATGTACATGCAGTTTCAGTGGGAGAGTATCACCTAGGGTTGCCGTCGGGTTGTATATTGGTTTTGAACCAATGTTATTTTGTACTAAGCATGCTTTGTAATATAATATCCGTTTCTTTGTTAGACAATGAGGATATCATTTTGTATTGCAGCACATTGTTATGAACATTAAACTAAATAAAGAGTTGATTGGTTGTGGTACACTTAATAACGGGATATACATCCTTAATCAACACACAGTTTTCAACATACAACACACAAATAAAAGAAAATTTTCAGAAATAAATGAAGTTTTTCTTTGGCATTGTAGACTTGGTCATATTAATGAAACAAGACTAAATAAGCTTCATAAAGATGGATATTTAAATACTTTTGAGTATAAATCTTATGCGACTTTTCAGTCTTGTATTAAAGGGAAAATGACCAAAACTCCGTTTACTGGACACAGAGAAAGAGCTACAGAGCTCTTGGGACTCATACATAGTTATGTATGTAGGCCAATGTCTACACATGCGAGAGGCGGTTTTTTTTACTTCATAACTTTTACTGATGATTTCTTAAGATTCGGTCATGTGTTTTTAATAAAGCATAAGTCTGAGACTTTCGAGAAATTCAAGGGTACAAACTTGAAGTAGAAAAACAAACAAGAATGAGTATCAAGATACTTCGATCAGATCGAGGTGGAGAGTATCTTAGTACATAGTTTTCGAACTTCCTAAAAGAGAATGAGATTCTCTCTCAGCTCACTCCCCCTTACACACCACAGCACAACGGTGTGTCAGAGCGGCGGAATCGTACCCTATTAGATATGGTACGAACCATTATGAGTGATGCTGAGTTTCCTCTCCTTTTAGGGACATGCATTAGAGACTGCTGTATATCTGTTGAATAGGGTTCCAACCAATACCGTGTCTACCACTCCATATGAGATATGTTGTGGGAAGAGACCGTCTCTTAAGCGAGTTAAGATTTGGGGTTGTCCGGCTTTTGTCAAAAAGCAGAATCCGGACAAACTCGAGAAACGATCAATCAAGTGCGTATTTGTGGGATATTCAAAAGATTCATATGGATATCTATTCTACCACAAGGAGTAACAAATGTTTGTTTCTCGAAATGCCACATTTTTAGAAAATGATTTTTTTCCAAATAATACTGATGGCAGTGTGGTAGATTTAGAAGTACTTCTAGAGACACAAGTTATAAATGACGACTTGGTTGAACCTGATGTTGCAACAGAATCTTATGAACCTCAGCCACTCCGTAAATCTGGTAGGACTTCTCACCCACCGGAGAGATACTACGGTTTTCTCATTGATGGTGATAGAGAAGATTGCATCATGGATGATGATGACCCTATCAGTTTTCAGCAAGCTATCACGAGTGGTGATTCTGTGAAGTGGCTGGATGTCATGAGATCCGAAATGGAGTCTATGTACACCAACAAAGTATGGACTTGGGAGGATGTACCCTCAGGGGTAAAACCCGTAGGGTGCAAATGGATCTTTAAAAGAAAGATCGGTGTAGATGGGCAGGTGGAGACCTATAAGGCAAGGTTGGTAGCGAAAGGTTTTCGTCAAAGACCAGGACTGGACTATGACGAGACTTTCTCTCCGGTAGCCATGCTTAAATACATTCGGATCCTACTTGCTATTACTGCTCACTACGACTATGAAATTTGGCAGATGGATGTTAAAACTGCATTTCTAAATGGTGATTTAGAAGAATGCGTTTTTATGGATCAACCAGAGGGCTTCATTGACAGTAGGAGCAGCGGGAAAGCATATAGGTTACTTAAATCCATTTATGGATTAAAACAGGCATCACAGAGTTGGAACATCTGTTTTGATGATGTTATCAAAGAGTTTGATTTCGTCAAAAATTCAGATGAACCTTGTGTTTACAAGAAGACTGTAGGGAGAACCGTCGTATTCCTCGTATTGTACGTGGATGACATTTTGCTGATAGGAAATGACACTCCTATGCTACAGTCGGTCAAATCATTCTTATCACAAAGGTTCTCCATGAAGGACGTGGGTGATGCCACGTACATATTGGGCATTTGGATCTATAGGGATAGATCCAAACGGTTATTGGGATTGTCCTAAACCAGATACATCAACAGCATCCTAAAGAGGTTTAGTATGGAAGACTCCAAGCGGGGTACCTTACCCGCTTGCCATGGAGTCACTCTCTCCAAGGACTTTTGCCCAAAGTCTAATGAAGAGATAGCTCGCATGAGCATTATTCCCTACGCTTCAGCCGTGTGATCAATAATGTATACGATGTTGTGTACACGCCCTGATATAGCTTATACACTAGGTGCAGTAAGCAAGTATCAGTCAAACCTAGGGGAGAAATACTGGACTGCTGTGAAGAACATTCTTAAGTACTTACGAAGGACTAAAGAATTGTTCTTGGTGTATGGTAATGGGGATCTCCAAATGGAGGCCTTTACCGATTCGAGCTTCCAAAGTGATAAGGATGACAACAAGTCTATCTCATGGTTTGTATTTACCCTCAACAGAGGGGCGGTAAGTTGGAAGAGTTCCAAAAAGGATACCGTTGCAGACTCTACGATGGAAGCTGAGTATATTGCTGCAAATGCTGCTGCCAAGGAAGCCGTCTGGATGAGGAAGTTCATCTCGGAGCTAGGAGTAGTTCCAACCATTATTGATCCAATACCATTCTATTGTGATAATAATAGGGCTGTAGCGTTGGCCTAAGAGCCTAGGTCCTATTAGAAGTCCAGACACATCTTGACGCGATATCATTTGATCCGGGAGATAGTTGATCACCACGAGATCGAGATTAGGAGAGTAGATACAAAGAATAATATCGTGGATCCACTCACCAAGGCCCTCCCTCAGCCGCAACATAAGCGAATTTTTGAGATGTTGGGTATGAGATACGCCAATAATTAGACTTAGTGCAAGTGGGAGATTGTTGGATATATGTATACCCTAGAGGCCATTATATGATAGTAGATGTATCGGTATGTGTATATATGTATTCAGTGGACATTCTTGCTCGACATGATAGTATGTTATCTGGTTTACTTTATCTTGACATGTTCATTTAATCATGCATACTACTCATTTGGTACATGCTGATAAAGCCCTTAGGATATTTGCTTGACTACTGAGACTATGATGTAGATCATACTAGTGGGACAAGTGTAGTTTATAAGCATATCCTTGAAATGTTCCTAGTCGTAGGTGTATCGAGACGGGGCATCGATATTCCAGAGTAGACTAACGTATACGGTTCTTGTTTCATATGATGGGCGATGGATAATCCCATATCCATTGGTGTGGTGACACCAAAGACTGTATACGGGTGCTCAGTGAGACTGGGTACACTGAACGGATTCGCCGAGAACTCCTATGTTGTATTATATCTATCGTCGGATAACAGTTCTCAGGTGACACTGGTACAGGTTAGTCTGTAGACCCGAGATTGTCATAGAGACTTGTTTGTGCTCCCACTGTACTTTGATTGCCACCCTACCACGGTTCTACTGAGTCATACAAACAAGTGGCTTTTGGGTATAGTCCCGAGGCACATGGAGGCAATAAGCGATAGGTGGGGTTTCTTCTCTCCCGGTTTTTGGGGTTGATGTTGTGCTATACTTGATTGGCTATAACAGGAAGTCCCTGGCCAGGGCTGTTGAGATTTACTGATAAGTGTTATCAGTAATTTCTCGATCTGTTATAGGCCACATACCGGCATGACTTATTGAGTTACTGGGGTCGACTATACCATCACTAGACTCGATATGCAGCATATCTGACGAAGAGACCGGACTGTACGGTAAGTGTTGCTAGTTGGCTCGACGGGAGTTTTAACAGGTTCGCTTGTTTTTCTTCTGATCGCTCAATACCCAGGTGGCCGTTACGTTTAGTTGACCGCTTGCGGCTAGTGGGTGTTTGATATGATCATCACTTAGTGCCGGCGTATTGACGAGTCTTAGAGTCCCACACAGGAGTTTCCTAGCTCAGGCGAAAAGATGTGGGGTGCATATGAGATATGCGCGGAAGCTTGATTAAATGCGTGTACTTGATACCGTAATTTAATCGGGCGTTTTCTATTGGACGGGTCATATGTGATATGACCGGGTTATTAAGTCAAGTGTTGATTTAATATTAAGTCCATTAGCTCATTTATTAAAACTTATTTCTTGATGATGCATGCATGAGTGTATGTATATGTTGATATGGATGCACACATGCAAGCATACATGTGTCATCGTTGATGATACATTGGTGGTGGAAATGCAAGACTCACATGGTAACATATTTACATATTTTGTTTATTTGAGAAAAGCAAAATGGGAATAAAATCATGGTTGACTAGTCAACTCTCTTCTCTTGTGTTGACCAAAGTCAATACCATGGTTTTGTTGCCTATGGTTTGGTAGCCCATGGTTTTGCTTAATCTCAAGTCACAAAATATCTAGATATTTTGTAACCACAGTTAAGCATGAAATAATTGATTCTCTCTTTGAATTATGTCTCATAATATTATCTGTACTTGAGTCAAGTTTAGCCATCTCCTTCTTCCTCTCTCCTTTAAGCTTTCTAGGGTTTCATAAGTGAGAGAAGAAGAAAAAATGAAAAGATTTTTATGTGAGATAAAAACCCACATCACCAATCTATACTACTCTAGCACATTAGTTTAGGTTGTTTGCTCCACTTCTTCATAGATCAAGTGAAGCTAGGAGCTTGAGCAAAGGGACTCCGGGTGGATCGTCGTGAACTTGGAAGGATTCAAGCAAGCCGGTTAAAACTCTAGGCGATCTAAGGAGTCACTAAACGAGGTCTACAAAGGTTGTATTTCTCCTCACTTAGTGTTAGACACTAGTTAGTATTTGATACTACATGTTGTTACTCTATTTTTCTAGTTCGATTCATAGCTGGAATTGTTTAGCACCCCCTAAATTTTTGTTATAGCATGTATGATGCAACCCTAACCCTAGGCATGGTGCTAGAGAATCCCTACAGTCTTCACATTCAACATTTTCTGATCCACACTTTCACGCACCCATGCCCGATACTAACAACTAACCAATACACTAACATGTACATTTTCTTTTTCTTTTTCTTATACTTTTTCTTTTACCAGCCCTGCCCTTATATCGATAAGATTTTTGAATGGCTGGTACTAGTTTCTGAACTAACACAATTTCTTAACATGTAAATACTGTAATTAGTTCTTAGATTTACTTTTTGTGAATAAAAACTCACCATGATGTCTAAGTCTAGCAACTGGAGATCGGGGCAACAATGAGGACATCGCAAAACTCAGGTTTGGGGGTGAGCACTTCGTTACTTTTTGCGCATCATGTGTATATTCTGCATTGCATATATATTTAAAAAAACCCATAAAAATTTGAAAAATTTTCAAAACATAAAAACTTGGTCGTCAAGATAGCTAGCAGGGAAACTTAGACTTGAAGTCTGACGGTTTAGTTGATAAGATAGAAACAACTATATCCTTTTCGAGAAATTGAAATCCCGAAAGATAACCCTCCTTTGAGTTTAACCGTAGCTAATATACCTCTTTTATATCACTTTACAAGTATTGTGAGTTTTTGAGAATTAGATGAAAAGACTGAAATGTCTTTAAACTTTTAAAAATTGATAAACATCTTTAGAATCAACATGTTTGTTCTGAATTAAGTAATATCAAGAATAGTTCATAAAGTGAAGTCAGTATGAGTGATATTATTGAAAGTTTTAATGGAAGCTTAAATCTAAAAAATAACCCATCATGAACTTTGTTGAAGCAATTACACACCTTATCCACATGAACATGTCTTTGAGATTAAAAAGAAAACTGGTAATATCTCCGTTCGCACTGCTTTCTGAATATTTTAAACGCATAAAATGAGTCTTTTGTTTTGCAGCCTTAGTAACTTGGCAATTAAGACTTAGAGGTGTCTCCACACCTAATACTCTAAAACCATCTGGTTTAGGATTCATTGACCCAAAGCTCTCTATGTCTCTAATCATCAAATAAAACAAGTCAAGTAAGTGTTCTCTCTGAATTAAAAATCCTCACAGTTCTTTGTGGTGAATAAACTTGGCAGAGATGAGTTTTCTATTATAAACTATTTTTTAGCGGAGATATGAAAGTTTAAATCTTAAAGATTATAAGACTTTTTGCACGATCATGAAAGGTGTGTATGAACGAAGACAGGTGAAGGGTAGGAGTGAAGAATAAGACTTAGTTCTGTTAAAAATGATATAATTTCTGACTTGAAACTTAACCGGAGAATGAAAATTGAGAAAATCTTAAAGTCTTTTCAAACTCGTGTGATTCTTTAAAAATCTTTCCTGGTCCGTATTTATGACTTGATGACCCTAATCGAAGTTCTTAAAAGTTAACGACACTATTCGCACAATCATGTAAAGACGTATACGAACTTATGTTAAATGAGATGTGAGGATTGAAAAATAAAGCTTGGACGTTTCTGATTAGGGTAATAGAACTTCTAGCTTTGATACTAAATCTTAGGATTAGAATCGACAGTTTCTTCCTGAAACTAACTTGACGGGATTTTGTGGGTGTAATCCGCTGAAAACCCTCAGGAGAAACTCCTTCTATTAGGAACACCTAAAGGTTTAACGGCTTGTTGCACGAGCTCAGTGCAATTGCATTCCATGCGAAAGTGTGGTTAGGATTTTGTTTTGCTTGGGACGAGTAAAAGATAGGTTTGGGGGTATTTGTTCAGCACATTTTATTACATTTTAATACCACTCAATTATTTTGTCAATAAACAATGCTATTTAATCTGTGTCTGCTCATTAGTACAAATTACAGGTACACAAGCAAAAACAACTGGAGACTGTATACAACATACACAGATTGTTATGGCATTGGTTTGATATGATATTTTGATTTTCTGGTTACTTGGTAATCTCATCATATACCATATTCTCTCCAAGTTTTCATTGTGCAATGCTAAGCTTAGAATCATATTAGTGTTAAGATTTCTAAGTGTTAGATAGGGTATTTTGTTAACAAGATGATTGACACCCTTCTTCATTTCATATACCCTATACTATCATAACTCACTTAGCAAGC
Source organism: Agapanthus africanus (assembly GCA_030015575.1). Lineage (NCBI taxonomy): Eukaryota > Viridiplantae > Streptophyta > Magnoliopsida > Asparagales > Amaryllidaceae > Agapanthus > Agapanthus africanus. The sequence goes on from JASDDO010000019.1 coordinate 832,876,539, forward strand.
TTAATGCCAAAACCACTTGTTCTCATGTGCTAATTTGTGTATTTGTTGTTGTTAATGTATGCGTGCTAACCCTTGTGCTTAGTGTTGATACTTCAAGCTCTGACATACAATGGTAAGTGAGAACAATACGGATTCGTTTCATTTCTAACGTTGAACTTTGATATCTTCATGAATTGTGCTTCGCAAAAGCCTCGACAAGCCATGCTTCACGTCGAAACCAACACAAGGACAGAACAACTCATGATCAAGGGAGCGACGAAGAAATAGCCGTGATTCAACCATCCGATCCGGAGCCACGGCCATGTTTTCTTAACTTATCTATAATTTCATATTTTCTTAATTTTCGTGACAAACTCAATTCTTTCTCTATGAACCTTTAACGGCAACTCCTAATCACCAATTCCCTGTGGATTGACCCGTACTTGCCGGTTTCCTACAACGTGCCATTCACTTGCGGTTTATAAATTTTAAAATGATACCGAGCTCGCGTGCGCCGCATTTCTAAAATCTTTTCTTTCAAAAGCACAAAAGCGTGCGCAGGTGAGGCCCCAACAGTTTCTGGTTGAAATCAGAGAAAATTAAGTGGAAAAAGAGTAAAGGGAAGTCAAAGGGACGCATGGGCGAAGCACGGAGCCAGATGGGGCTAATCCAACTGCCAATTGTGGTTTTGAGGAAATTTTTGACGGTCGAGATTGGTAGATGGGTTTCAAGGTTTGTGCCATGTGCTAAATTTCGTCTTAACTCCTCATTTCTCCCTTTTTCTCTCAATTTTTTCGATTCTCCGTGTATTGTATGTGAAACTCTTGAGCTTCTGAAACGTTAAAAAAAATTAAAATATAATTAGGAATGATGGGATTTGAACTCGTAGGCTAAAGAACAGCAGTGTAGAGGCTTAACCGGTGAGCTACAAGTTGTTTATTGCTTTTATTGAACAATTTTAACTTATAACTCTTAATCAGGCTGAAATACCCTTTTTATACATTGAACAAGTTATATTTGTATAGGGATTTCAGGATTTCCTTCACTCTGTGAGCTCTTAGGGATCATGTGAACAAGCTAGGTTGTCAATCCTCAATACCTAAGATAATCTACCTTGAGAGTTCTCCACCACAAGCTTCTTCTTCATAAATTAGAAATGTAGTGAAGAAACTATCTAAACTAATTTGCTAAAAGAGTGTAGATAGATGATATAGGAATTTTTCTCACTAATTTTTCCTTTGTTTTCTTTTTTACTCTCACTTGAATAGTGTATCAAGAGAGAGAAGGAGGAGATAAGAATGATTAAGGTTAGAAGATGAAAACTAAAGATAAGCTTTAAGAATAAAACAAGAACGAGTCATGGTTTTTACACCATCCTAAAAGAAATGACTGATTCTTTTTATTCTAAAAAGAAATCTTAGTTCTTATCCTTATACTTATGTGATTCTTATACATCCTACTTGTATGTATATACATACATAACAAATAGATAGTAACATTTATATCAAATATAAACATTATAAAAGAGAAGGAAAAAGATAAAGTGAGCATGATATTAGTATAAATACACACACAAACATATATTAAATCAACACTTGATTTAATAATCTGGTCATATCAATATATACCGGCTAATATCATTAATCGCCGGTTATAATACGTGTATCATATACACGTGTTTGATCGAACTCCTGCATGTATCCCTATACATTCCCTACATCGTTTCTCCTGTGCCGGGAAACTTCTGCGTGGGACTCTAAAGACTTGACAATACGCTGGCAGTAGGTTAGGATTATATCTATAGCCCTCAAGCACATCAGCGGTACTAGCTGCACGTAATGGCTACCCAGGTATTGATCGAAAAGAAGATCGACAAGCAAGCTTATCCGAAATCCAACAGAGCTTATCAGTGAAACTCACCGTACAGTCCGATCTCTTCGTATTAGAGTGTCGCATATTAAGTTTGGAGAGTGGAATCCGTTAGACCCCCAATAACCTGATAAGTCATGCCAATCAGTGACCTATAACCACTATAGATACAATTGATAACACTTATCAGTTTATCTCATCCGTCCTGACCAGGGACTTATGGTTATAGTCGATCAGGCACAACACGACATCAACTACCTATATCGGGAAAGATAAAACCCTTCTGATCACTTATTGTTTCCATGTATTTCGGGACAGTACCCAACTAAAACCTGTTTGCACGGCTCTTTAAAGCCGAGGAAGGGTAATAATCAAAGCACAGTGGAAACACACAAGACACTATGACGATCTCAGGTCTACAGACTACCCTGTACTCATCTCACTAGAGAACTACTATCTGACGGTAGATATAATACCATATAGGAGTTCTTGGCGAGTTCGTTCGATGTACTCACTCTCTAATGAGCACATGTATACAATCTTTGGTGTCAAACACCAATATCTATGGGAACAACCATTGCCCCGGTCAGGGTTAAAAATATATACACCAGTCTACTCTGGAGTATCGATGCCCAGTCTCGATACTCTCATGACTAAGAACATTTAAGGATGTGCTTATGGACTACCCAGGTCTTACTAGTATGATCTCTATCATAATCTTTGTAGTCAAGAAAAGATCCTATGGGCTCTATCAACATGCATTGGCGATAGCAATATCAAGTAAAACTATACACATGAAAGATAAAGAAAAACAAAATAGCATACTATCATATCAATAAAGACTGTCATGTACATATATATGTCCAAGTATCCATTATATTATACAATAATGGCCTCCAGGGCATATTTATCTAACAAACTCCCGCTTGCACTAAGGCCAGTTATTGTAGTATCGCATACCCAACATCTCAAAAAGTCGCTCGAACTGTATTATAGGGAGAGCCTTGGTGAGTGGATCCGCTGTGTTGTCCTTCGTGTTTACTCTTCGAATCTCGATCTCGCAACTACCAATTATCTCCCGGATCAGTTGATATCGCCTCAAAATATGCCTGGATCGCTGATGGGACCTGGGTTCCTTGGCTAGCGCCATAGCCCCATTGTTATCACAATACAAAGGTATTAGATTAACAATGGTTGGAACCACTCCAAGCTCAGTGATGAACTTCTTCATCCAGACAGTCTCTTTGGCAACAATGTACTCAGCCTCCATCGTCGAGTCTGCTACGGTATCCTGTTTGGAACTCTTCCAACAGACCGACCCTCTATTGAAGGTAAACATATAACCCAAGACAGACTTGCTGTCATCTATGTCACTTTGGAAGCTTGAATCATTAAAGGCCTCCAATTGGAGATTGCCATTAGCATACACCAAGAACAATTCTTCAGTCCTTCGCAGGTACTTAAGAATGTTCTTCACAGCTATCCAATACTTCTCCTTTAGGTTTGATTGTTACCTACTTACCAAACTAAGTGCGTAGGTTATATTTGGCATGATACATAACATCTCATACATGACATACCCAACAGCCGAAGCGTAGGGTATATCATTCATGCGAGCTCTCTTCTCATCATTCGTAGGAGACATCTTTTTGGAGATGATGATTCCGTGACAAGTGGGTAAATTAGCACGCTTAGAATCCTCCATACCAAATCTCTTTAGTATGTTGTCTATATACCTAGACTGGGACAATCCCAACATCGTTTTAGATCTATCTGTACAGATTCTAATTCCCAGAATGTAAGAGACATCACCCGGGTCTTTCATGGAGAACTTTTTTAACAAGAAAAGTTTGACTGATTGTAGCATAGGAATATCGTTTCCTATCAGGAAATGTCATCCACGTACAATACGAGAAATACGACCGCACTCCCTACAACCTTCTTATAAACGCAAGGTCCATCTATATTTTTGATGAAGTCAAACTCTTTGACTATAACATCAAAACAGATGTTCCAACTTCACGACGCTTGTTTAAATCCATGAACAGATTTAAGTAGCTTGCACACTTTTCTGCTGCTCTCACTGTCTATGAAGCCTTCTAACTGTATCATATACACGCTCTCTTCTAAATCACCATTTAGAACAACGATCTTGACATCCATTTGCCAGATTTCATAGTCATGAAAGACAGCAATGGGAAGTAGGATCCGGATAGACTTAAGCATAGCCACCGGAGAAATAGTTTCGTCATGGTCCACACCTGGTCTTTGACGAAAACCTTTTGCTACAAGTCTAGCTTTAAAGGTCTCAACCTTTCCATCTATGCCGATCTTTTTTTGAAGATCCATTTGCTCCTAATGGGTTTTACCCCTTCAGGAGCAACCTCCAAAGTCCATATTTTGTTGGTGTACATGAATTCCATCTTAGATCGCATAGCGCCTAGCCATTTCATAGAGTCATTACTTATGATGGTCTGCTCGAAACTAGTCGGGTCATCATCTTCCATGATGCAATCGTCAATCCCACCGTTTATGAGAAAATCGTAGTATCTCTCGGATGGGTGAGGAACCCTACTAGATCTGCAGAGTGGCTAAGATTCGTTCGGAACTATCAAATCTTATAGTTCTACCAAATCTTCAGTTGCAGTTTATGCTTCTGGAATTTCTTCCAGCTCTATCATGCTCCTACTAATTTCTTTTGAAAGAAATTCCTTTTCCAAAAAGGTGGCATACTGAGAAACAAACACGTTTTGTTCCTCGGTGTGATAGAATAGATATCCAGACGAATGCTTAAGATATCTCACAAACTTACATAAAACTGATCGTGCCTCGAGCTTGTCAGAATTTTGCTTTTTAATAAAAGCAGGACAACCTCATATCTTAACACGTTTAAGATATGGTCTCTTTCCATACCATATCTCATATGGTGTTTTAGCCACGAATTTGGATGGAACATCATACAATAGGTATGCTGTTGTCTCAAACGCATATCCTCAGAATGAAATAGGTAACTCAGCACTACCCATCATAGAGCGCACTATATTTAATAGGATGCGATTTCTCTGCTCCGATATGGCGTTGTGTTGTGGTGTATACAGAGGAGTAAGCTGAGAGAGAATCCCATTCTTTTTTAGGTAGTCCTGGAATTCCGTGCTCAAGTATTCCCCTCCTCGACCAGATCGAAGGATTTTGATACTTTTGCCAGTTTGGTTCTTTACTTCGTTCTTATATTCTTTGAACTTCTCAAAAACTTCACATTTGTGTTTCATCAAGAATACATATCTAAATCTAGAGAGATCATCAGTGAATGTAATGAAGTAGGAGTACCCACCCATCGCATGTGTAGATATTGGACCACATATATCACTGTGTATGAGTCCCAAGAGCTCTGTTGTTCTTTCTCCATGTGGAGTTTTAGTCATTTTTTCTTTGAGACATGACTGACAAGTTTCATAAGATGTAAATTCAAACGGATCCAAATATCCATCCTTATGTAACTTAGCCAGTTTAGTCTCATTTATATGACCAAGTCTACAATACCACAAAAGGTTTCGTTCATTTCTGAACTCTTCCTCTTGTGTATGTTGTGTATATTAAGAATTGTATTTTTATTTAAAACATATAAACTATTACATAATGTACCAAACCCAATCAACTTTTGTTTTAGGAAAATGTTCATAACATTTTTCTCAAAAGCAAAGTTATATCCATCTTTATCTAATAAAGAAACGGATATTATATTGTATAGCATAGACGGTACATAGTAACAGTTGTTCAGAATCAATGTATTTCCATTTGGCAATACCGGGTGATATTCGCCGACAGCATCAGTAGCAATAATTGCTCTGCTCCTTACTCTGAAGGACATATCACCCTTTCCCAGTGATCTATTTCTCTATAACCCTTGTTGTACATTATATATATGGGATCCTGATCCGGTATCCAATATCCAGGATGTAGAGAAAACTGAGAACCAGTTCCCAATAACTAACACACCTGAAGAAGATGCATCGGAATGCTTCTTCTTCATCAGGGTTTCGTGGAAATCCTGGCATTCCTCTATTCCATGCCCATACTCATGATAGTTGTTACAAGTTAGAGCGGATCCAACGTTCCCCTGCCCAGTATAATAAGTGGGTCTGGTCAAGTCATACATCTTATTATCTTGATTGATGCATGGCATTGTTGTTACCGGAAGAGAAAGAAAAGAAACATTCAGCGTGCGCTCTTACAAGATTAGATTGGTTTATTAATTTATCTAATCAGGATGGCTCCCACTGTTTCATTGAATTCTCCTTAAAACCCTTAAAAGAAGAACTAGCCGGGATTATTTATACCACACAAGTTCTCTAACCGTTCAACCAGGCCAGTGTCAGTAATCTGAGGGAGGCTCCCTGTGCTTTCACACGGACCTAATTAAATAACCTCGTTTCCGTGGAGGCATAACCCCGTTAACATTTTTCTAGACACCTAATACGTTAGCTAGTTGTGAAGTGAAAAAATCTCCAAAGAGTAACTCTTACTCACAGTGGGAATAAGGACCTAACTATCACATAGAAAGTATGCAATCTCATTGCAAATTTCAACACTTGAAACTCCCGATATGGTTTTTACCCCTAACGACATAAGACCTTAATTGAGTCAACAAATAATAAGTTGCTAGTGAAGTTCAACTCGTCATTTCGTGATTAATTATGATCCACTTGTACGAACCTTAACCGAGTTAAGAAAGTCGTACGACTGTCCTAACCAATCGCATCACATGCTTGGCAGGAAGATATCACTTAGCTACTATACACTATAACATAACTAAGTCAACAAACGCAACACGAATACTAAGTACTCTACTTCCTAAAATGGCAGAGGGCTACGGCTGGTTTTGATGATAACCATTAACGTAATGAACTTGATATCGTCGTAGAAACTATAGTGATTTGAAATGGAGTGGCTTAAGCTCCGTGTTTAAAATGAGTGGTTTTGAAGAAAACCGAATTTTTTAAAATTTGTTTCTACAATATCATTTTAGGTTTATTTTTATTTTCATTAATTATATTAATGTAGTTGCATCATTTACTTCCCAGTCACACCAGAAACAATGAAAATAGAACGCACATATATGCTATCCGCATTCGCCACAGGCCCCGGGTCTTCACCGTAAGGTTACTTAACTTACGGCAAGGCTAGTGCGGATGCAAAATAAATAAAAGCGTTTATTTATATATATCATATATATATAGTCATCACCGGAACGAATAATCATCACAGGCAGTATAATGATCACATCACAGAAACAAATGAAAAACTGATATACTAGGAGTTCCGCTTTCGATCGAGCCATCAAACGAAATGCAAAGTTCTACGTTCGTGTGAATAGCCACTACCCTATCTATCCTAGACCCCTATGAGTGCGGAAATCTATCCACCAATCCTAGAATTAGGTGACCCGAGTCTCAACTCCTTGAGATGGTCACCCTTTGGATTCTAGGACCCGATAACTTGAGCACCCCATCTTGAGTCAAACCTAGATGCGAGAAAAGTAAAATATGTAAGTCCATGTTACGCACCCCACGAACTTGCGGGGAGGCGGAATATATGAAAAACGATTATCAAAGCTTCATAACATGGACTTGAGCGCATGAATCGTATCTAAACCGTTACTAGCAAACTACGAAAGGTTTAACTACTATGTTTTGAAGTTATACCTCACGTTCCTTGTCCTTCGGGTCTTCATCACTGTCCTCCACTTTTTGTAGGCTCTTTGGAACGTCGGCATCTCAACGGCCTCCTCGAGTCAAAGACGATCCACCCGAGAGCTCCTACTCCAAACTTAACCTCTAACTTGAGGTAACTAGGTTACTCGAAGTGCTAATCTAAGCAACCTAGGTGATATAGAGTTGGATTATGGATGTATTAGTCTAACTAACCCTTGATCTCAACACATGAGAGGTTAGGGTTAGGGTTTAAAGAGAGAGAGCTTGAGGAGAGAGAAGATGAGAATGAGAATCCTTTTGGATGAATAAATCATATGTGTGTATATGAAACATATCATATATATTAAATGAATAACAAATAATGATATATCATCATGTTTCATTAATACACTAAGTGATTCATCACATGAGTCATATAAATCATAAATGATTCATTAACTCCATGTATGAATCACACCATGACTCATTTATCCAATTAATGCAAATGCCACCTTAACCCCCAAGTCACCATGCTTCTAGAAGCTTCCCGAAAAATTACGAGAACGCCCCTCTTATCCGTGAAAACACGGAAAAACTTTAGACTGTATAAATCCAATAATCCGATACTAGAATCTGGCTTAAACCAAAGCCGACTAGTAAAAACTGTCCGAACATCGTACGTGCGTAAAAACACGTATACGTCTGAACCCTGTCGTAAAACCATACGACCTCTATATCGTTTCGCCCGAAGCAGGGAAACTCTCTGTGTGGGACTCTAAAGACTCGACACTACGCTAGCAGTGGGTTTAACCACAGACCGCAAGCGGCACTAGCTGTACGTAACGGTCCCCAGGTAGATGTCGATAAGAAGGCCGATGAGAAAACCCATCCGAACTCCTACTGAGCCTGCTGTGAAAATCTCTGTACAGTCCGGTCTGTTCGTCTAGGACTATCGCATATCGGGCCTAGGGGGCGACAAGCGTCAGTCCCCTAAAAGCGGTATAAGTCGTGTCGGAGCGTAGCCCATTACACCTTGACAAACTACTGGAAAACCTACCAGTAAATCTCGCTTGCCCTGGCCAGGGACTTTGCGTAATGGCTCTCTGACACAGCGCGATATCAATTCCCAATACCGGAAGAGACGAATCCTGTCTAACCGCCACTGCCTCCAAGTGCTCGGGACTGCACCCAACTGCTACCTGTTTGCACGACTCCTTTGAGCCGTGGTCGGGTAGCACTCTAAGAACAGTGGGACACACTCGAGGCGAAGTAGCAGTGTCAAGTCTGCGGACTATGCTGTACTCATGTCACCTGGGAACTGTTAACTGACGACGGGTATAATACTAACCAACAGTTCCCCGCGAGTCCTGTCCGGTGTACCCGTAACCTAACGAGCACCTGTATACTATCTCCAGTACGATGTACTGATGGCTGTGGGACAGACCATCTCCCCAACTGGGATGAGAAGCGTACACACTAGTCTACTCCGGAGTATCGATGCCCTGTCTCGATAATCCTATGACTAGGGACCTGTATAGGATGTTGCTTATAGACTACCCAGCCCCCACTAGTGTGACTGCCATCACAACGCTGGTAATCAAGCAAAGATCCTAAGGGCTCTACTAATATGTATAAGCGATACGTTACAAGAAACATATGCACATATTTAAATAGACACAAACCAAGTAGCATACTACCATTTTTAGCAAGACTGTCAATACAACTGTGATTATCCCAAGCTTCCATTAAGTAATATACAAACTAGTATGATACAGTAATGGCCTTCTAGGGCATAAACACTAACAATCTCCCACTTGCACTAGGGCCATGTACTGGCATATCGCAGACCTATCATCTCGAATAGCCTCTCGAACTGCGTCTGAGGAATGGCCTTTGTGAATGGATCAGCAGTGTTATTCTCTGTATCTACTCTCTTTACCTCGATCTCCCGGCGATCTACGATCTCCCTGATCAGGTGATACCGCCTTAAGATGTGTCTGGACTTCTGATGGGACCTGGGTTCCTTCGCTAAAGTTATAGCGCCGTTGTTGTCGCAATACAGAGGTATTGGAACAACACTGGTAGGAACTACCTAAAGTTCTGTGAGGAACTTCTTCATCCAGACAGCTTCTTTTGCGGCATCGCAAGCAGCTATGTACTCCGCTTCCATCGTTGAGTCAGCAACGGTCTCCTGCTTGGAACTCTTCCAACAGACCGCCCTTCCATTGAGGGTAAAGACATAACCCGACATGGATTTGGAGTCATCCTTGTCACTCTGGAAGCTAGAGTCAGCAAAGGCCTCGATCTGGAGGTCTTTTCCGCCATACACCAAGAACATCTCCTTAGTCCTCCTCAGGTACTTGAGAATGTTCTTTACTGCTATCCAGTGCTTCTCCCCTGGGTTTGCCTGATACCGGCTTACAACGCTCAATGCGTATGCTACATCCAGTCTGGTACATAAGATCGCATACATTATAGAGACTACCGCAGAAGCGTAGGGTATAATCGACATGCGATCTCTTTCCAAATCAGTCTTGGGAGACATCTCTTTGGAGAGGGTGATTCCGTGACAAGCCGGTAGGTTACCGGGCTTAGAATCATCCATACTGAATCTTTTCAATATGGTGTATATGTACCTGGACTGCAAAAGTCCCAACATCCTCTTTGATCTATTACGATAGATCTGAATCCCCAGAATATAGGTGGCATCACCCAGGTCTTTCATGGAGAACTTCTGTGACAAGAATCTTTTGACTAACTGTAGCATAGGAATATCATTTCCTATTAGGAGAATGTCATCCACGTACAAGACGAGGAATACAACAACTCTCCCTACAATCTTACTGTATATGCATGGTTCATCTGGATTTTTGACAAAGTCGAATTCTTTGACAGTATCATCAAAACAGATGTTCCAACTCCGCGATGCCTGCTTTAGTCCATAAATAGACTTAAGCAGCTTGCATACTTTACCGCTACTCCCACTCTGAATAAATCCCTCTGGCTGATCCATATAGATGCACTCTTCCAAATTACCATTTAGAAAGGCCGTCTTTACGTCTATCTGCCAGATCTCATAATCGTGGAAGGCAGCAATAGCAAGAAGGACCCAAATGGATTTGAGCATAGCCACTGGAGAAAAGGTTTCGTCATAGTACAAACCGGGTCTTTGACGGAAACCCTTTGCAACAAGTCTAACCTTATAGGTTTCAACCTGTCCATCTACACCAATCTTCTTTCTGAAGATCCACTTGCATCCTACGGGTTTTACCCCATCTGGAGCAATGTCCAAAGTCCATACTTTGTTAGTGTACATGGACTCCATCTCGGTCCGCATTGCATCCAGCCATTTTACCGAGTCGCCGCTCTGAATGGCTTGCTGGAAGCTAGTAGGGTCATCATTATCAATGATGCAATCTTCTCGATCCCCGTCTATGAGAAAACCGTAGTATCTCTTGGACGGATGAGACTGCCTACTACTTCTGCGGATAGGAGCTGGTATGTCCCTTTCTTCTGAAACCTCTGGTTCTACCATACTTTCAGTAACAGCTTGTGGTTCTGGAATTTCTTCCAGTTCTACTGTGCTCCCACTCTTCTGATTTTCTAAAAATTCAGCTTCTAAGAAGTGGGCATGACGAGAAACAAAAACCTTTTGTTCCTCTGCGTAATAGAAACAATATCCCTTGGAGTTCTTTGGATATCCCACAAACTTACACTCTACTGAGCGTGCCTTGAGCTTATCCGGATGCTGCTTTTTTACAAAAGCTGGAGATCCCCATGCTTCAGGTACTGAAGATAGGGTTTCTTCCCACTCCACATCTGATATGGTGTGGTAGGCACAGTCTTGGTTGGAACCTTGTTCAAAAGATATCAGCTGATTCTAGTGCATAACCTCAGAAAGATCGCGGTAACTCAGCCTTACTCATCATGGAACGAACCATATCGAATAGAGTTCGATTCCTTCTTTCCGATACACCGTTGTGTTGTGGTGTGTATGGAGGAGTAAGCTGAGAGAGAATTCCATTCTCTTTTAAGTAACCCAGGAACTCGGCACTTAAGTATTCACCACCTCGATCAGATCTTAGTGTCTTGATACTTTTGCCTGTTTGTTTTTCCACTTCATTCTTGTATTCCTGGAATTTCTCAAAGGCCTCGGATTTATGCTTCATCAAGAAAATATGTCCATACCTAGAGAAATCATCCGTAAAAGTAATGAAATAGGAATAACCACCTCGCGCATGTGTAGACATTGGACCGCACACGTCACTGTGGACGAGTCCTAAGAGCTCGCTCGCTCTTACTCCGTGTCCAGTAAACGGAGTCTTTGTCATCTTTCCCATGAGACAAGATTCACAAGTGGCATAAGATTGATATTCGTACGGATTCAAATATCTTTCTCTATGTAACTTCGTTAATCGTATTTCATTGATGTGACCTAGTCTACAATGCCATAAAAAAGCCTGATTTATTTCTGGAGACTTTCTTTTAAGTGTGTTCTGGACATTGAAAACCTGAGCTTGACTCAATACGTATATTCCGTCATCTAATGTACCGGACCCAATCAGAACTTGATTTAGGTGGATGTGAACTACATCGCTTACGAATGTAAAGTCATATCCCTCTCTCGAAAGTGAGGACACTGATAGTGTCACGCCCCGCTTCGCAAAATACGGAATACGAGGGGTTGACAAGGCCAGCCATGCTCCTACGGTCAAGGAAATATCCTGCCGTAGTCACACTTCGGCTTCTAGCTTTACGTGATAATCAGTAAATAATGCGCAGGTAATGAGAAATGCAGTAACTGAAACAAAACAATATAAAGAACTGACCTGATAGGAAACAAAAGGGTATAACTCTGGATAGCTAATCAAGATGTCCGTAATGTGCGTCTGGTCCTGGTCCCGGCTAAATCCACTCCTCACACTGAGCATTCATACTCAGGTCGTCAGAGCGACACAATAGCAATATAATATATAGATACATGTGACAACTCGAACAGTGATAATAAATATATATAACAGTAAATCAAGACGGTATACATATGAACATGCAGTAACCAATGAAGTGTCTAATAGATCAGGTGAACAGTAAAACAGTAATATAGTATGCTAGGTATGTCAACACAGTAAGAAATGTATATCGATGCCATCATCCCTATCAGTCTCTAAGTCTCACTGTACAGGTCACTAAGCCTATCGTCAGTCCAAGTGTGAGAGTCAACCACTCGCGAGTGTCCTCCACCCAAGGGTAGAACCGAAGGGCAAGGGACCACGGGCCCAACATGTAACTCACGGTAATAATCATGTACCCTGTAAATCTCCATATATCTCCATATATATAAGCCGGCATGGGACTCCCGAAATTCTGTTGAACTCACACTCAAACTACCCCACACCCCGTGGTCTACATCAAATGCTAACCATAACCTTAAATACCGGTCGGTCCATGACAAGTCTGCGCGAGAACTGGAGACAGGATCTCCATCAAGCACGTCCCGACTAGTACCCAAGATAAATGGGCAGTGTCTGGTGTCTTATCTGTGACACCCGTGTAAGAGCTTCCATAAGTGTCCCATACCACTTATAGTCACACTTACACGTGTCCCACAGACGTCGACAATGCAATATAATAATAGGGTTCACTGATTGTGTACAAGTACGTGTCACTTTCACTTATTCACTCATGTACGAACACTAACGTACTTGCCACAATCATCACTAATATCTAACACTGGGTAATGCACATGATCACTAGGTTATTAATGCAGTGACATAAGTATGATATGATGAGGAGACAGTATGTAAAGCATGATTAAGATGTCATAAAACAGTAATCTACCACTTGCACAATTTATCATAAATCATACGTGTACAGTTTAGCGAAATGATGAACGAGGAATAAATAGTATGTTTGATTAACTATCTAGCGAATTTAGTTTCACATCAATCGGGTTTCAGGATCACTAGTTATGGCCATTTCATTTTAAACGTTCACGGCTGGAAATCCGGTTTCAGAATCGGAAGTCCGTTTCGGAACGCATTTTAATCCTAGTTGGTATCAGATTCTAGCGATGCTACAGTTGAATGAAATCTAGGGACTCCAATAAGGTTTTCAGTACAATAGACGGATCCTCAATCGCGTCTGTATGTCAGGAGTTATACACTGTTCAATACTATTATGTCAATTCTGATTCTGTTGAGACTGTTATACGTCCCCATCTTTTAAATTACGGATTAAATAGCAAACGACGATGGAACAAAATGAAACCACTTGTGTTATCTAGCTAACAGATTCACCTTTAATAAACTGTGGAATTCCGCAACCTACGAGTTAAGGAAACAGGGTGGTACCCATTACGGGACAGTAAACAACAACTAGAGTCGCTCTGGACTGCAGTTCAGAGTCGCACCCCGATCTAAATATTGTCACAATATAGGTACAGAAATCATTAGAAACTTGCATAGGGTTAAAGTTCGTCGAGTCGGATTCGATTGAAGCCCTCGAACGCATCATTCCAGTATGTACATAATTTACGATGATTTTTTCCATTTTCAGATACGAGAAAGTTCTAGTTTTACCGGTATAGTTGGGGGTATTCATTTTAGTCACTAACAGTCGTATTATCCAGTGAAATTTATGCATAGTATTCAAAATCACATGGGCCAGCAATTGCCCTCATGTTCCGTCAATTTAAATAAGGATTTCCATTGAGATCAAGCATCGAACAGTTGCGCCATATATTTTATCGAGAGTTGTAAATTTGTAAACTATACGATCTAAGTTTGTAATACGAATATATTAGCATGCAGCAAGTAAAATACTTGCCTGAAGACGTTTCTGGTGATACACGGCAGCGGCAGCGGCACGAACGCGTGATGAACGGCGCGGCTAGGGTTCGCGGCATCGGCTCGCGCTCGGGTTCTACGTCGGAATTGTCCGGAGATGCCTCGCGTTTGCTGGATGCGGAGAGGTATGCTCTGTCGATTTCTCGAGATGTGCTGGGTGATTTTGACGCTGACAAAGAGAGATAGAAATTTAGAGAGAGGGGAAGAAAAATTGGAGATAGAGAGAATTAGAGAAAGAGAAAGTGAGAAAGAGATATAGAGAGATTGAGAGAGAGGCAAAGAGAGATAGAGATAGAGAGGATTAGAGAGAGAGTGTGAGAAAGAGATATAGAGAGAGGGAGAGAGAGACACGGAGAGAGAGAGAAGACAGAGAGAAAGAGAGAGAAAGAGAGAGCCAGAGAGAGAGAGAGAGTGAGAGAGGACCGGAGAGAGAGAGAGAGAGCCAGGGAGAGAGTGAGAGAGAAGGGATGGCGACGACGACGATGATGATGATGACGTGGTCGACGATGGTGTGGGGGAGTCGACGAGATGCAGTGGGGGCTCGCCGGCGAGAGGGCGCAGGGGTTCGAGCTCAGGTGTGCAGGGGGTTGGATGCTCAAGAGAGGGGCTCGGCAGAGAGGGAGATGAGGTGATGAGGGAGGAGGTTAGGGTGAGGAGAATGAAGGCGAGGAGGCGCTGGTCGACGACAAAGGGGGGTGAACATCGGCGACTAGAGCAGGCGAGGGCATGGCTGTGACAGAGGAGGTGTGTGCGTGGGTGGAGAAAGGTCCTCAGGTTCCTTGCGAGGTCGGCAGCGTGGAGGAGGGAGAGGGGAGTGAGGCAAAGGTGGAAGTGTGCTCGGGGAGGACGTCGGCGATGGTGGCGACGGCGAGCGCAGACGTGGGCATGGGCTCGAGAGAGGGAGAACGTGTGTTTGTGAGTGAGAGAGGAGTAAGGGAGATAGGGGAAGTGATTGGGGAAATCTCGAGGGGGTAACGGCAAAGCGAGCGTGGGCGGGGGCGTCGGCGTGGGTTACGGCAAAGGAAGCGGATCGCGAGCGGGAAAGAGGGAAGGAGCCGTTGGGGAGAAGGGTTAGAGACGAAGCGGGTCGGGTCGGGTTGAAGGCGAGTTGGAGTGGGCTGGGCCGTAACATAAAATAATAATAGGGAAAGAAAATGAAAGGCCGGGCTGAGAAAAAGGAGTTGGGCTGGAAAGAAAAGGAAAAAGAAAACGAATTTATTTAAAAGAATGGGCTTGAGATTTTATTAAAAGAAAATGGTGTTTAAAAGGGGTTTTAGAAATAAATAAATTTTTTAAGTGAAATAGAAATACAGATATTGGTATAAAAAGGGGCTGGGTATTACATCATACCACCCTTACAAAAATTTCGTCCTCGAAATTTAAAGAAACGGCAAGCTATATAATATTAAGCGAAAAGTTATCAAATCGAACACTAATACATAGTGATTTATTCAAAACGGGTGGATAAAATTCTGAAGGTATATATATGTAAGAACAGCATACAAAAGGATAGGTCTAAATAGGTATAAGGCAGCAACAACTATAAGGGCAACTACATGTATACGAGAATATAGATAACAATAACGGGCAATAATATTCAAGGCGTGCTCGATAAAACCAAAACCCAAATATGTGCACATATAGGTATATCAAAAATAGCACAGCAGAAATAATAAGTATAAGCTATAATTATAATGAATCAGTGAAGGACTTGTCGGTGGTTTAAAACATTTTTAGAATAACGTATCGATCAAATAGTTTTAAAATAACTTAGAAAACCCACATAGTGAAAATAAGAAACATAGAACGAAAATATGCGCGATGTAGGGTTGCGCTACCGAAAATAATTGGAAAGCTAGTAGTGAAGTACTTGAAATGCGTAAAACGGGAATAGTCAATAAAACGCACTCTTCGTTAAATACAAAATAATGAAAACCAAATTTCGAATAATAATGTCCCTAAATATATTTAGGGTAATAGGAAAAAAAACACAAAATGTATAGGGCTAGCTAGGGTAAGGATTACAAGGAAGTGTGGCTCATTCAAAAGGTCGGGGTGTGACGGCTTTAGACTGAAGGTCACAGAGATTGGGATCGGGTCAGCACAGGAAGTAAAGGTGAGCAACAAAGGACTACAAGGAGAAAAAGTATGGAGAGGATAACGGTCGGTACATCATATGAATCAAAAATTTGAAGGGTTAGCGAACTCGGAAATTTCACTATAAATTTCTCCTCCCGGAAGGATCTCAAACGAGGCACAGACGAAGGATGAAGGGTGGACCTCTAAAAGATCGGGTGCGGTACTCGTTAATCTCAGTGAGGGTTAAAACAATGTAAGGAGTAGGAGTGGACAGATCTCAGTAGGAAAATAATTGTATAGGAGAAATAATCAAGCATCAAGTGAACTAAGAAGATCGAAAGATTAGCGAACTCAGCAATTTATTTCATTCCAGAAGATTTTAAACAAAGCATTCTCAAAAACGAAATGTGTCCCTAAACTATACACAGATTTATTTGGCCAGAGAAGACAACATCTAAAAGAAATCCCGTCAGTCGCGGTTGTGGAGGTTCAGCAGGTTGCGGTAGGCTCGCGCGCTCAGGTAGGGGCGTCCATTCTCATATCTCCTCACAGGGATCGCCATTGGGAATTCTTCCACAGCAGGGTCTTGTTCTTCTGGACCTTCTTCCTCGGCTAGAGCTGCTTCATCAAGGCCTGCTTCCATGTGATTCTCTTCTTCTGGATTCTCTTCCATGGGATTTTCCTCCACTGGATTTTCTTCTATTGGGTCTTCATCGGGATCTTCCTCTATCGGATTCTCTTCAGGGTCTCCTTCCTCTTCGTCGGAATCACCTATCATGTCAACCTCTGGGGCGGCGACTCCTTCGTCCTCGGAATCGCTAATTCCGAAGATGACCTGAGGACCGTTGATCTCATCGTCAGAACTCATCATCGTGCGGTCTAAGGAAACGCATGACTGTGCATCCTCATCTAGATACGGCGCTGCTCCAGGGTGGGCCATGGCCTGAAAAGAAAGAGTCATGATCAGAAAGTGGAACACATCAAGAAAATAGCTAAGGGTACGGAGTATAGGAAAATATGCGGTGGGCAGGAACAAAAAAAATCAGGATTAAGAATGCTGTGGTAATGAATAGTATAAATAAGGGGAAAAACAAGAGAATGATACATATATTACGATTCAAAGTTTTTATTGCATTCAACTAAAAGTTCGACGGATACAAGATTTCAAACGAAAGGAAATATTTATAAGAGGATGATAAAATTACTACTGAAAGTAGAAAACATGAAAATTCTTCTTGGACTACTAGACCGCTGCATTCTCGTCATACGAGTTGAATCCTACGCTGGGTTCGCCTTATCCTTGAGGTTCGAACTACGCAATCATCATCACTTGGCAGGAGTGGAGAGTGTGGATGGGTCTCCTCCCTATAGCTCTTTCCTTTTTGGGCAACCGTTGATGAGATGTTCGCTGGATCCGCAAATCAGATATTTCCCTTGGGCGCGGCGACAATCCCTCTGAAGATATCCTGGCCTCTTACAGTACCCACAACATTGGGTCTTCTGCTGCTTCTGTCTCGGGGGAACAAATGGGCGCTTCATCTTCTTCTCTTTTTCTCGTCTAACAGGGATCCCTTTACGATTGGAAATTCCCGCTGGTGCCTGATTCACCCGCCCTCTCAGTCCTTCAACTAACAAATCGTTCGTTCGCTCTTGGGTTTCCTTCAGACCTTACAGTACACTCAGAATCTCAACGGTCTGATTCTGGGGAGTGGAGATAGAGGAAGAGTCGTTGGAAGACATGGTCCTGAAACAAAAATTTTGAGGATGATATAAGGCACAAGCTATAAGAATCAAAATATAATACGAATTGGGCAAGGATTCACGAATATCAGATGTGATGAAATTCATTACAAGTGGAAATCAACTGCAGGGTTCTAAGTCACTTAAACAGAGTACGATAGTGTAATTATGATGTAGTTTGCAATTACAACCACATAACCTTGCCAAGTTACCCGAAACCCTAACGTATGGATAGCGGAACACACAATGTGAATATGGATCAAGAATAACAAGTTTACAATCTAGACCGAGGGATGTCTTAGATTTTCAAGCTATACACGGAAAACTGCAATCCCAATCGAAGCAAAACCTGGCTCTGATACCAACTAAACCATGTCACGCCCCGCTTCCCAAAATACGGAATACGAGGGGTTGACAAGGCCAGCCATGCTCCTACGGTCAAGGAAATATCCTGCCGTAGTCACACTTCGGCTTCTAGCTTTACGTGGTAATCAGTAAATAATGCGCAGGTAATGAGAAATGCAGTAACTGAAACAAAACAATATAAAGAACTGACCTGATGGGAAACAAAAGTGTATAACTCTGGATAGCTAATCAAGATGTCCGTAATGTGCATCTGGTCCTGGTCCCGGCTAAATCCACTCCTCACACTGAGCATGCATACTCAGGTCGTTAGAGCGACACAATAGCAATATAATATATAGATACATGTGACAACTCGAACAGTGATAATAGATATATATAACAGCAAATCAAGACGGTATAGATATGAACATGCAGTAACCAATGAAGTGTCTAATAGATCAGGTGAACAGTAAAACAGTAATATAGTATGCCAGGTATGTCAACACAGTAAGAAATGTATATCGATGCCATCATCCGTATCAGTCTCTAGGTCTCACTGTACAGATCACTAAGCCTATCGTCAGTCCAAGTGTGAGAGTCAACCACTCGCGAGTGTCCTCCACCCAAGGGTAGAACCCAAGGGCAAGGGACCACGGACCCAACATGTAACTCACGGTAATAATCATGTACCCTATAAATCTCCATATATCTCCATATATATAAGCCGGCATGGGACTCCCGAGATTCTGTTGAACTCACACTCAAACTACCCCACACCCCATGGTCTACATCAAACGCTAACCATAACCTCAAATACCGATCGGTCCATGACAAGTCTGCGCGAGAACTGGAGACAGGATCTCCATCAAGCACGTCCCAACTAGTACCCAAGATAAATGGGCAGTGTCTGGTGCCTTATCTGTGACACCCGTGCAAGAGCATCCATAAGTGTCCCATACCACTTATAGTCACACTTACACGCGTCCCACAGACGTCGACAATGCAATATAATAATAGGGTTCACTGATTGTGTACAAGTACGTGTCACTTTCACTTATTCACTCATGTACGAACACTAACATACTTGCCACAATCATCACTAATACCTAACACTGGGTAATGCACATGATCACTAGGTTATCAATGCAGTGACATAAGTATGATATGATGAGGAGACAGTATGTAAAGCATCATTAAGATGTCATAAAACAGTAATCTACCACTTGCACAATTTATCATAAATCATACGTGTACAGTTTAGCGAAACGATGAACGGGGAATAAATAGTATGTTTGATTAACTATCCATCGAATTTGGTTTCACGTCAATCGGGTTTCAGGATCACTAGTTATGGCCATTTCATTTTAAACGTTCACGGCTGGAAATCCGGTTTCAGAATCGGAAGTCCGTTTCGTAAAGCATTTTAATCCCAGTTGGGATCAGATTCTAGCGATGCTATAGTTGAATGAAATCTAGGGTTTCCAATAAGGTTTTCAACGCAATAGACGGATTCTCAATCGCGTCTGTACGTCATGAGTTATACACTGTTCAATACTATTATGTCAATTCTGATTCTGTTGAGACTGTTATACGTCCCCATCTTTTAAATTACAGATTAAATAGCAAACGACGATGGAACAAAATGAAACCACTTGTGTTATCTAGATAACAGATTCACCTTTAATAAACTGCGGAGTTCCGCAACCTGTGAGTTAAGGAAACATTGTGGTACCTATTACGGGACAGTAAACAACAACTAGAGTCGCTCTGGACTGCAGTCCAGAGTCGCACTCCGATCTAAATATTGTCACAATATAAGTACAGAAATCATTAGAAACTTGCATCGGGTTAAAGTTCATCGAGTCAGTTTCGATTGAAGCCCTCGAACGCATCATTCCAGTATGTACATAATTTACGATGATTTTTGCCATTTTCAGATACGAGAAAGTTCTAGTTTTACCGGTATAGTTGGAGGTATTCATTTTAGTCACTAACAGTCGTATTATCCAGTGAAATTTATGCATAGTATTCAAAATCACATGGGCCAGCAATTGCCCTCATGTTCCGTCAATTTAAATAAATATTTCCATTGAGATCAAGTATCGAACAGTTGCGCCATGTATTTTATCGAGAGTTGTAAATTTGTAAACTATACAATCTAAGTTTGTAATACGAATATATTAGCATGTAGCAAGTAAAATACTTGCCTGAAGATGTTTCTGGTGATACACGGCAGTGGCAGCGGTACGAACGCGCGATGAACGGCGCGGCTAGGGTTCGCGGCCTCAGCTCGCGCTCGGGTTCTACGTCGGAATTGTCCGGAGATGCCTTGCGTTTGCTGGATGCGGAGAGGTATGCTCTGTCGATTTCTCGAGATGTGCTGGGAGATTTAGACGCTGACAAAGAGAGATAGAAATTTAGAGAGAGGGGAAGAAAAATTGGAGATAGAGAGAATTAGAGAGAGAGTGTGTGAGAAAGAGATATAGAGAGATTGAGAAAGAGGCAGAGAGAGATAGAGATAGAGAGGATTAGAGAGAGAGAGAGAGAGAGAGTGAGAAAGAGATATAGAGAGAGGGGGAGAGAGAGACACAGAGAGAGAGAGAGAAGATAGAGAGAGAGAGAGAAAGAGAGCCAGAGAGTGAGTAAGAGAGGACCGGAGAGAGAGAGAGAAAGAGAGAGCCAGGGAGAGAGTGAGAGAGAAGGGATGGCGACGATGATGATGATGATGACGTGGTTGACGATGGTGCGGAGGAGTCGACGGGATGCAGTGGGGGCTCGCCGGCGAGAGGGCGCAGGGGTTCGAGCTTGGGTGTGCAGGGGGTTGGATGCTCGAGAGAGGGTCTCGGCAGAGAGGGAGATGAGGTGATGAGGGAGGAGGTTAGGGTGAGGAGAATGAAGGCGAGGAGGTGCTGGTCGACGACAAAGGGGGGTGAACATCGGCGACTAGAGCAGGCGAGGGTGTGGCTGTGACAGAGGAGGTGTGTGCGTGGGTGGAGAAAGGTCCTCGGGTTCATTGCGAGGTCGGCGGCGTGGAGGAGGGAGAGGGGAGTGAGGCGAAGGTGGAAGTGTGCTCGGGGAGGACGTTGGCGGTAGTGGCGACGACGAGCGCAGACGTGGGCGTGGGCTCGAGAGAGGGAGAACGTGTGTTTGTTAGTGAGAGAGGAGTAAGGGTGATAGGGGAGGAGATTGGGGAAATCTCGAGGGGGTAACGGCAAAGCGAGCGTGGGCGTGGACGTCAGCGTTGGTTACGGCGAAGGAAGCGGATCGCGAGTGGGAAAGAGGAAGGAGCCGTTGGGGAGAAGGGTTAGAGGCGAAGCGGGTCGGGTCGGGTTGAAGGCGAGTTGGAGTGGGCTGGGCCGTAACATAAAATAATAATAGGGAAAGAAAATGAAAGGCCGGGCTGAGAAAAAGGAGTTGGGCTGGAAAGAAAACGAATTTATTTAAAAGAATGGGCTTGAGATTTTATTAAAAGAAAATGGTGTTTAAAAGGGTTTTAGAAATAAATAAATTTTATAAGTGAAATAGAAATACAGATATTGGTATAAAAAGGGGCTGGGTATTACAGATATGATATTACAAGTCAAAGTTGGTACATACAGACAGTTACATAGAATCAATATCTGCCCACTTGTCAAACTAGGCGATATTCTCCCACGGATTCAGCGTCCACGCTCATTCCGTTTGCAACTCTGAGAGACAAATCACCTACCCTTATAACTCTATGGTTTCTCAAAGCATGTAATAAATTACAGATATGAGATCCTGCTCCGGTATCTAGTACCCAGGAAGTAGAGTTAATTGACCAACAGTTCTCAATTACAAACACACTTGAGGCTGAAGCCACAACATGCTTCGTATCCTGTCTACTGGCTTTCAAAGCCCTGCAATCCTTCAGCCAATGCCCGTTCCCATAACAATAGGAACATCCCTCCTTAGCTACACCAAGTCCCGAAACTTTTGCTCTTCCCTTTCCTCCTACTTTATTGACACAGTATATCGGCTTTGTAGAGGTCTTCTTCTTTTTGCCCTTTACTTTCGCCCTGGATGTAGAAGAAGAAGGTCCCCCATTAAATAGAGCTTGTGTCTCCCTGGTTTCTTTCAGGATGTAAGTAGAGGGTAGGGACTGTGGAAATAAGTCAGCGTATGACCTGTTTCCCAACGTGGTCTCCAGGTCCTTGAGCTCATCAATATAGCTAGTCATCGTAAGTACGTTGTCCCCTACAGATGACCCGATAGCCAACCTCGCTTGAATTAATTCGTTCGAGGTCTCATATCTCGCGATATGAGATTGCTCTCCATATAAATCTTTGTTATGGAGAAAGATGGAAACTAAGTCCATCTTCTCGTGCTGCTTCTGGTATACACCATCAACTGAAGCCAATACGAGGCACTTGGCTTTCGCTTTATCCTTTTCCCTTGTCTGACGGATATCCATATCCGCGACGGTGGAAACTGGACCTGGGATGGCGGGATCTTGAGTATTAATAGGGTGGTCTAGCTTGTCGTAGGTAATGGACATCTGGACAGACCTTTGCTAGTCATATAAGTTAGATTCAGTCAACTTGTTATCTAGATGTAACCTAGTCATGGTCACAAGGTCGCTGCAATGAGAGAGAGAAGAAAACACTTTAGCATGATGCTCTTGCAAGTTTAGATTGGTTTTTAATTTATCTAAACTGGATGGCTCCCACTGTTTCTTGAATCCTTCCTCAAACCATAAAAGAAGAACTAGCCAGGACTATTCTCACTGTACAATACTTGCTTAACCGTTCAGCCAGGCTAGTGTCGGTACTTCGAGGGAGGTTTTCCAACGCTTTCGCGAAGTTCCTTAATTAAATAACCTCTTTTCTCTCAGGGCATAGCCCCACTGACACCTTTCTCGACACCTACTTGGTTTATAGCATTAATTGTTAAGTGACGAATCTCCTGATAAGTAGCATATACTCATAGTAGGATCGGGATCCAAATATCATCGTATGATAATGTTGAAGGAATCCTACAAACATTCATCAAACTCCAAATGGTATGCAATACTAGCAAGTTTCAGTTTCTTTAGAAACTCCCGATGTGGATTTTTGCCCCATATTCTTATGACCTTGACGAAGGCCAACAAATCATAAGTCACATGTCAAGTTCTTCCCATCATTATCTTGTTAATTTGAACACACCCGTACATATCCTTGACGAAGGCCAACAAGGTAATACGACTGTCCCAAACCAACTCATCTATCTATGCAACAAATGAATACCCCAGCAGCTACCAAACACTATGCCTTGACGAAGGCCAACAAACATAGCTTGAATACTACTGACCATCCATAAGAAATGACGGAGGGCTACGACCGGTTTTGGCGAAATCGTGAACGTAGTGAACTTGATATAATCGAAGGAACCTGATAGCTTTTTTAAAAGGAGTGGTTAAAGCTCCGCAATTAAAAATTCTGCTCTTTTTAAAATAACCTAGTGGTTTCTTTTAAATTTGTTCCAACGATCCAACTTTGGTTTATTTTCTTTGCATTAAAATAATGCGTCCCATCATTTAACCTATCATTGCAGAATACAATGTCCTCTTATGCCATCCGTATTCGCCACTGGGTCCCGTCATCATCCGTTAGGTTACTTAACTAACGACAGAGCGGGGGCTGGGCTAGCACGGGTGTAAAACATAAGTGACGTCTAAATAGCTATCATATATAGATATTGTACATTCGTTAGACGCAATAATAGGCATTCCAGATCTCATATGAACATTATTGGATATACAAGAAATCCGCGTTTTCTTTGAGCCAGCAACAAAAGACGGATTACACAGTTGTGATAAATAGCCATTACCCCACCCTAGACCCCTACGGGTACAGCAAACTACCCGCCAAGTACCCGAAGTGAAGCGGTCTCCCTCAACAACGTGAGTAGGCCACTATACACTTCAACGTACCTGGTAGTTTGTGTACCCCACCTTGGGTCTATCCTAGGAGCAAAAACAGTAAATGAAATAATACAACGGTGGCTACAACCGCAACCAGGATGTGCCCCACAAAAGAATATTACATCATTTTATAATTTACATCGAATGAATGAATATAAAACCCATCTCAAACCCCGGCTAATCATCACAACGATCCAATCAAGTTCATATACACAAACAGTAAACATTACAGAAATGTGCAACTCCCTGCCAACCGACATACTAGCAGTTAAGGGAGGTTTACGAACACATTAAACATTACAGATAAAAACCCGATTAGCAAATAACTTAGAATATCGATCGACAACCTTTTTCCGTGTCTACCCCAAATGCAATCCAGCACAGAAGTAACCTGGACAGAAACAGAATATACAGGAAAACAAAACACCGCAATATATGAATTACTGCGCAAATCCGAGTCAACTCGGAGTTGACTCAGCGGCGGATCCGCGGCCAAAAGCACTATTGTGCCGCGGATCCGCGGCCATCTAACCGAGTTGAGACCTCGTATTTTCCCAGTTTTCTTATATTTCCCTGCTGTGAATTTTAAGGTATATCAAATATTTTTTTCGACAAGTTTAAAATTAACAGAAACTGTTAGGGTGTTCGGGGTGTTGTTTTCGTGTTTTCAGACGATCGAAGTTCTAATTAGTTGCTAACAAGGTAGTAATGGTTTAGTTGGCTCTGATACCACTGTAAGTCCATGTTACACACCCCACGAACTTGCGGGGAGGCTGAATATATGAAAAACGATTATCAAAACTTCGTAACACGGACTTGAGCGCATGAATCGTATCTAAACCGTTACTAGCAAACTACGAAAGGTTTAACTACTCTGTTTTGAAGTTATACCTCACGTTGTTGTCCTTCGGGTCTTCATCTCTGTCATCCACTCCATGTAGGCCCTTTGGAACGTCGTGTAAGTCGATGTACAACACCCCACGACTTGCGGGGAGGCGGAAATATGAAAAACGATCTTGTTTTTATGCTAAACATCGACTAACCGCATGAATCGAAGCTAAACGATAACTAACATCAAACATAGTTGTTAACAACTACTATGTAAAGGGATTATACCTAAAGAACCGTGTCCTTCGTCTTTACGAACTCCACCTCCTCCTCGGCCTTCTCCAAGTAGTAGACGATCCACCACGAGAGCTAAACTCCAAGCTTTGCCTCTAAACTTGAGGCAACTAGGTATCTTTAAGTGCTAATCAAAGTACCTAGATGAAATAGAGTATGGTTATGGATTAAGTAGTCTAACTAATCCTTGTACTCAACACATGAGAGGGGAGGATTAGGGTTTGAAGAGGGAGAGCTTGAGGAGAGAGAAGATGAACATAATAATGAGAAGAGAAAATGAGTTATCATAATATATATCAAGCATTTTTATTTATCAAGAAAAGAAAAGAAAATGATTTACAACCATGCTTGATAAATATCTTGTGGTGATTCATCTCCATGAGTCATTAAGCAATTATGAAGCATTAATGACATGGATGAATCATCCATATGACTCACTAATCTCATTCAATGTATATGCCACCTAAACCTCCTTAGTCACCATCTTCTAGAAGCTTCTCGCGCAATTACGAGAACGCCCCTCCTATCCGTGAGAACACGGAAAAACTTTAGACTGTATAAATCCAATAACCGGATACTAGTAACTGGCTTAAACCAAAGCCGACTAGTAAAAACTGTCCGAAAGTCGTACGTGCGTAAACACACGTATGCGTCCGAACCCTTGTCGTAAAACCATACGACCTCTATATCGTTTCGCCTGGAGTAGGGAAACTCTCTGCGTGGGACTCTAGAGACTCGACTACTACGCTGGCAGTGGGTTTAACCACAGACCGCAAGCGGCACTAGCTGTACGTAACGGTCCCCAGGTAGATGTCGATAAGAAGGCCGATGAAGAAACCCATCCGAACTCCTACTGAGTCTGATGTGACAATCTCCGTACAGTCCGGTCTGTTCGTCTAAGACTATCGCATATCGGGCCTAGGGGGCGGCTAGCCTCAGTCCTCTAATAGCTGTATAAGTCGTGTCGGAGCGAAGCCCATTACACCCTGAGAAACTACTGGAACCTACCAGCAAATCTCGCTTGCCCTGGCCAGGGACTTTGCGTAATGGCTCTCTGACACAGCGCGATATCAACCCCCAATACCGGGAGAGACGAATCCTGTCTAACCGCCACTGCCTCCAAGTGCTCGGGACTGCACCCAACTGCTACCTGTTTGCACGATTCCTTTGAGCCGTGGTAGGGTAGCAATCTAAGAACAGTGGGACACACTCGAGGCGAAGTAGCAGTGTCAAGTCTGCGGACTATGCTGTACTCATGTCACCTGGGAACTGTTCACTGACGACTGGTATAAAACCATCCAACAGTTCCCTGTGAGTCCTGTCCGGTGTACCAGTAACCTAACGAGCACCTGCATACTATCTCCAGTACGACGTACTGACGGCTGTGGGACAGACCATCTCCCCAACTGGGATGAGAAGCGTACACACTAGTCTACTCCGGAGTATCGATGCTCTGTCTCGATAATCCAACGACAAGGGACCTGAATAAGGATGTGCTTGTGGACTACCCAGCCCCTACTAGTGTGACTGCCATCACAACGCTGGTAGTCAAGCAAGATCCTAAGAGCTCTATCAATACGTATACTCACATATTAAGATAGAAAAACCAAGTAGCATACTACCATGTTTAGCAAGACTGTTATATACATATGAATATCCCAAGCTTCCATTAAGTAATATACAAACTAGTATGATACAATAATGGCCCCTAGGGCATATACACTAACAATCTCCCACTTGCACTAGGGCTATGTACTGGCATATCGAAGACCGATGATCTCGAGTAGCATCTCGAACTGAATCTGAGGTAGGGCCTTCGTGAATGGATCAGCAATGTTCTCTTCAGAAGCAACTCTCCGAATCTCGATCTCCCGACGATCAATGATCTCCCTGATCAGGTGATGCCGCCTCAAGATGTGTCTGGACTTCTGATGGGACCTTGGTTCCTTCGCTAAAACTATAGCTCCGTTGTTGTCGCAATACAGAGGTATTGGATCAACTATGGTAGGAACCACCTGAAGTTCTGTTAGGAACTTCTTCATCCAGACTGCTTCTTTTGCGGCATCGCAAGCAGCTATATACTCCGCTTCCATCATCGAGTCAGCAACGGTGTCCTGCTTGGAGCTCTTCCAGCACACCGCCCCTCCATTGAGGGTAAAGACATAACCCGACATGGACTTGGAATCGTCCTTATCACTCTGGAAGCCGGAATCAGCAAAGGCCTCCAACCTGAGGTCTTTTCCGCCGTAAACCAAGAACATCTCCTTAGTCCTCCTTAGGTACTTGAGAATGTTCTTTACTGCTATCCAGTGCTTCTCCCCTGGGTCTGACTGATACCGGCTTACCACGCTCAGTGCGTAAGCTACATCTGGTCTGGTACACAACATCGCATACATTATAGAGCCTACCGCAGAAGCGTAGGGTATAATTGATATGCGTTCCCTTTCCAAATCAGTCTTGGGAGACATCTCTTTGGAGAGGGTGATTCCGTGACAAGCCGGTAGATTACCGCGCTTAGAATCTTCCATACTGAATCTTTTCAGTACAGTGTCGATATACCTGGACTGCGAAAGTCCCAACATCCTCTTGGATCTATCACGATAGATCCGGATCCCCAGAATGTAAGAGGCATCACCCAGGTCTTTCATGGAGAACCTGTGTGACAAGAATCTTTTGACAGATTGTAGCATAGGAATATCATTTCCTATCAATAGAATGTCATCCACGTACAAGACGAGGAATACGACACTTCTGGCTACAACTTTACTATATATGCACAGTTCATCTGGATTTTTGATAAAGTCATATTCTTTGACTGTCTCATCAAAACAGATGTTCCAACTCCGCGATGCCTGCTTTAGTCCATAAATGGACTTAAGCAGCTTGCATACTTTCCCGCTGCTCCCACTCTGATTGAAACCCTCTGGCTGATCCATATAGACGCACTCTTCTAAATTTCCATTCAGAAAAGCCGTCTTTACGTCCATCTGCCAGATTTCATAATCATGGAAGGCAGCAATAGCAAGAAGGACCCGAATGGATTTGAGCATAGCCACTGGAGAAAAAGTTTCATCATAGTCCAAACCAGGTTTTTGACGAAAACCCTTTGCAACAAGTCTAGCCTTATAGGTTTCCACCTGTCCATCTACACCAATCTTTTTCTTGAAGATCCATTTGCATCCTATGGGTTTTACCCCATCTGGAGCAAAGTCCAAAGTCCATACTTTGTTGGTGTACATGGACTCCATTTCGGTCCGCATTGCATCTAGCCATCGTATCGAGTCGCCACTCTGGATGGCCTGCTGAAAGTCAGTAGGTTCATCATCATCTATGATGCAATCCTCTCTATCCCCATCTATGAGAAAACCGTAGTATCTCTCAGGCGGATGAGACGGCCTACTACTCCTGCGGAGGGGTGCGGGAATGTCCTGTTCTTCTTGAACTACTGGTTCTACCAAACTTTCAGTATTGGTTTGTGGTTCTGGAATTTCTTCCAGTTCTATTTCGCTCCCACTTGATTCCTTTTCTAAAAACTGATGTTCTAGAAAATGGGCATTACGAGAAACAAATACCTTTTGTTCCTCTGCGTAATAGAATAGATATCCCCTGGAGTTCTTTGGATATCCCACAAACTTACACTTTACTGATCGTGCCTCGAGCTTGTCCACATGCTGCTTTTTAACAAAAGCTGGACATCCCCAAATCTTCATATGCTGAAGATGGGGTTTTTTCCCAGTCCACATCTGATATGGAGTGGTAGGCACAGTCTTGGTAGGAACCCTGTTCAGAAGATATGCTGCTGATTCTAGCGCATAACCCCAAAAAGATCGCGGTAACTCAGTATTACTCATCATGGATCGTACCATATCCAATAGGGTTCGATTCCGTCTCTCCGACACACCGTTGTGCTGTGGAGTGTATGGAGGAGTAAGCTGAGAGAGAATTCCTTTCTCTTTTAGGTAACCTAGGAACTCGGCACTCAAGTATTCACCACCTCGATCAGATCTAAGTGTCTTGATACTTTTGCCGGTTTGGTTTTCTACTTCATTCTTATACTCTTGGAATTTCTCAAAAGCCTCGGATTTATGTTTCATCAGATAAATGAATCCGTATCTTGAGTAATCATCCGTGAAAGTAATGAAATAGGAAAAACCACCTCTTGCATGCGTAGACATTGGACCACATACATCACTGTGTATGAGTCCTAAGAGCTCGCTCGCTCTTACTCCTTGTCCAGTAAATGGAGTCTTTGTCATCTTTCCTTTGAGACAAGATTGACAAGTGTCATAAGTTTGATATTCGAACGAGTCCAAATATCCTTCTCTATGCAACTTAGTCAACCTTCTCTCATTGATATGACCCAGTCTACAATGCCATAAGAAAGCTTTATTTAAATCTGGAGACTTTCTTTTAAGTGTGTTCTGGACATTGAAAATTTGGAGTTGGTTTAAAACATATATACCGTTATTTAGTGTACCGGACCCAATCAAACCATGATTAAGGTGGATGTTAACAACATCTCTTACAAACGTGAAATCATAACCTTTATTTGATAACAAGGAAACTGATATTACACATTAAGCTTGGTACAAAAAACAGTTATGTAAAACCAAAATGTGTCCACTTGTCAATCCTAGGTGATAATCCCCGACGGACGCAGCTCCCACGCTAGCTCCGTTAGCAACCTTTAAGGTCATATCACCTTCCTTCAGCACTCTACGGTTTCTCAGTGCTTGCAATGAATTGCAAATATGAGATCCTGATCCGGTATCCAATACCCAGGAAGTAGAGTTAATTGACAGATAATTCTCAATTACAAACACACCTGAAGTCGAAGCCACAGCTTGCTTCGGTCCTGGTTCTTGGCGTTCCACGCCTTGCAATCTTTCTTCCAGTGCCCTTTCCTGTGACAATGGAAGCACTCATCCTGGACAACTACCGGTACCGCAAACTTTTTCTTTCCCTTCCCTCCCACCTTACTTACACCTCCTCTAGGTCTGGGGGCGGCCTTCTTCTTCCTTCCTTTGGCCCTAGCCTTGGACCCGGAAGAAGATACACCGCCAACAAACATAGCGGGTGTTTCCCTTGCCTTCTGCAAGGTGCCCTCTGCACTCCTTAACATGTTCAGGAGTTCCGGAAGTTCAACTTCTTTTCTTTGAATGTTGAAGTTCAGGATAAACTGGGCGTAGGTGGAAGGAAGGGACTGGAGAATAAGGTCTGTATAGAGCTCATTATCCAAAGTCGTCCCAAGGTCTGCGAGCTCTTCTATATAGCCGATCATCTTTAGGGCATGTTCTCCTACCGATGACCCGACAGCTAACCTCGCTCGAAACAAGTTCTTAGAGGTCTCGTATCTTGCTATACTAGATTGCTCTCCATAAAGTTCCTTTGTATGGAGAAATATGGCATCTAGTTCCATATCCTCGTGCCTCCTCTGATGTTCATTGTTCATCGAGGCAAGCACGATGTACTTGGCTTTCGTGCAATCGAAATCCCAGGTTTTGCGGATTTCCTTATCCGCATTACTGGATTTGGGACCAGGGACAGCAGGTGTCGTAGCGGTGAGGACGTACCCCAATTTGTCATAGGTCAAAGCCATTTTGACATTCCGCAGCCAATCTTTATAGTTTGGCCCTGTCAGTATATTTTTCTCTAAAAGTAACTTAAGTCCAGTCATTTTCAGGGTCGCTGCAATTAGGAGAGAGAGAAGAAAAACTCTTTAGCATGATGCTCTTGCAAGTTTAGAGTGGTTTTTAGTTTATCTAAACTGGATGGCTCCCACTGTTTCTCGAATCCTTCCTCAAACCATAAAAGAAGAATTAGCCAGGACTATTCTCACCGTACAATACTTGCTTAACCGTTCAGCCAGGCTAGTGTCGATACTTCGAGGGAGGTTTTCCAACGCTTTCGCGAAGTTCCTTAATTAAATAACCTCTTTTCTCTGGGGACGTAACCCCGCTGACACCTTTCTTGACACCTACTTGGTTTATAGCATTGATCGTTAAGTGACGAATATCCTGATAAGTAGCATATACTCACAGTAGGATCGGGATCCAAATATCATTGTATGATAATGTTGAAGGAATCCTACCAACATTCATCAAACTCCAAATGGTATGCAACTCTTTGCAAATTTCAGTTTCTTTAGAAATTCCCGATATATATTTTTGCCCCATGCTCTTATGACCTTGGCTTTGCTCAAAATATCATAAGTCACATGTCAAGTTCTACCCGTCATTATCTTGTTAATTTGAACCCATCCGTATATACCCCTGACTTTGGTCAAATGATAATACGACTGTCCCAAACCAACTCATCTATCTTATGCAACAAATGAAAACCCAGCAGCTACCAAACACTATGCCTTGACTTTGGCCAAAATGCATAGCTTGAATACTACTGAATACCCAAATGAAATGACGGAGGGCTACGAATGGTTTTGGCAAAACCGTGAACGTAGTGAACTTGATATAACCGAAGGAACCTGATAGCTTTTAAAAGGAGTGGTTAAAGCTCCGCATTTAAAAATATCTGTTTTTAAAATTAACCGAGTGGTTTCTTTTAAATTGTTCCAACGATTAAACTTTTTGGTTTATTTTCTTTGCATTATAAATAATGCGTCCCATCATTAACCTATCATTGCAGAAAACAACGAAAATACAACGTCCTCTTATGCCATCCACATTCGCCACGGGGTCCCGTCATCACCCGTTAAGTTACTTAACTAACGACAGAGCGGGGGCTGGGCTAGCGCGGGTGTAAAACATAAGTGACGTCTAAATAGCTATCATATATAGATATTGTACATTCGTCAGAAGCAATAATAGGCATTCCAGATCACAGATGAACTTTATTGGATTTGCAAGCAATCCGTGTTTGTTTTGAGCCTGCAACAAAAGACGGATTACACAGTTGTGATGAATAGCCATTACCCCACCCAAGACCCCAACGGGTACGGCAAACTACCCGCCCGGCAGTTTGTGTACCCCACCTTGGTCTGTCCTAGGAGCAAAAACAGTAAAATGAAATAATACAACGGTGGCTACAACCGCAACCTGGATGTGCCCCGCAAAATAATATTACAACAAATTACATTTACATCAAATGAATTAAATAATAACCCATCACATAACCCAGGCTATACATCACAACAGTCCAACATAGTTCATATACACAAACAGATAAAATCCATTACAGAAATGTGCAACACCCCGCCAACCGACATACTAGCAGTCAGGGGAGGTTTACGAACACATTATACAAACACATATATAATCCAACAAGCAAATACCGTATAATTTCGATCGATTAAACACATTTAATTTTGCTCCAATACTTCTCTGTAAATCTGAAACCTGAGCAAAAATTAAAAATTCCAGAAAATACCAAATATCACAGAGAACCAGCACAGGAAAATTGGGCTTGTGAATCGGCAACTCGGCGGCGGAATCGCGGCGGATCGGGGGGATTCGCCGCGGTTCCGCGGCGGTTTAGTCGATTCGCGAGCCCAGTTTTCTTGGGAGTTCTAATACTATCATTTTGGGCTTTCTGAACCTGCCTGAAAAATTTTTGGACTTCATTTAAAAATCGACAGAAACCATGATATCGGGGTTTTCCGGTTTTGGTTTTTTCCGTTCGAAATTCATACAATTTTGCAAGCGAGTTATTTATTGTTTAGCGAGGCTCTGATACCACTGTAAGTCGATGTACAACACCCCACGACTTGCGGGGAGGCTGAAATATGAAAAACGATCTTGTTTTTATGCTAAACATCGACTAACCGCATGAATCGAAGCTAAACGATAACTAACATCAAACATAGTTGATAACAACTACTATGTAAAAGGATTATACCTAAAGAACCGTTTCCTTCGTCTTTACGAACTCCACCTCCTCCTCGGCCTTCTCCAAGTAGTAGACGATCCACCACGAGAGCTAAACTCCAAGCTTTGCCTCTAAACTTGAGGCAACTAGGTATCTTTAAGTGCTAATCAAAATACCTAGATGAAATAGAGTATGGTTATGGATTAAGTAGTCTAACTAATCCTTGTACTCAACACATGAGAGGGGAGGATTAGGGTTTGAAGAGGGAGAGCTTGAGGAGAGAGAAGATGAACATAATAATGAGAAGAGAAAATGAGTTATCATAATATATATCAAGCATTTTTATTTATCAAGAAAAGAAAAGAAAATGATTTACAACCATACTTGATAAATATCTTGTGGTGATTCATCTCCATGAGTCATTAAGCAATTATGAAGCATTAATGACATGGATGAATCATCCATATGACTCACTAATATCATTCAATGTATATGCCACCTAAACCTCCTTAGTCACCATCTTCTAGAAGCTTCTCGCGCAATTACGAGAACGCCCCTCCTATCCGTGAAAACACGGAAAAACTTTAGACTGTATAAATCCAATAACCGGATACTAGTAACTGGCTTAAACCAAAGCCGACTAGTAAAAACTGTCCGAAAGTCGTACGTGCGTAAACACACGTATGCGTCCGAACGCTTGTCGTAAAACCATACGACCTCTATATCGTTTCGTCTGGAGTAGGGAAACTCTCTGCATGGGACTCTAGAGACTCGACTACTACGCTGGCAGTGGGTTTAACCACATACCGCAAGCGGCACTAGCTGTACGTAACGGTCCCCAGGTAGATGTCGATAAGAAGGCCGATGAAGAAACCCATCCGAACTCCTACTGAGTCTGATGTGACAATCTCCGTACAGTCCGGTCCGTTCGTCTAAGACTATCGTATATCGGGCCTAGGGGGCGGCTAGCGTCAGTCCCCTAATAGCTGTATAAGTCGTGTCGAAGCGAAGCCCATTACACCCTGAGAAACTACTGGAACCTACCAGCAAATCTCGCTTGCCCTGGCCAGGGACTTTGCGTAATGGCTCTCTGACACAGCGCGATATCAACCCCCAATACCGGGAGAGACGAATCCTGTTTAACCGCCATTGCCTCCAAGTGCTCGGGACTGCACCCAACTGCTACCTGTTTGCACGACTCCTTTGAGCCGTGGTAGGGTAGCAATCTAAGAACAGTGGGACACACTCGAGGCGAAGTAGCAGTGTCAAGTCTGCGGACTATGCTGTACTCATGTCACCTGGGAACTGTTCACTGACGACTGGTATAAAACCATCCAACAGTTCCCTGTGAGTCCTGTCCGGTGTACCCGTAACCCAACGAGCACCTGCATACTATCTCCAGTACGACGTACTGACGGCTGTGGGACAGACCATCTTTCCAACTGGGATGAGAAGCGTACACACTAGTCTACTCCGAAGTATCGATGCTCTGTCTCGATAATCCAACGACAAGGGACCTGAATAAGGATGTGCTTGTGGACTACCCAGCCCCCACTAGTATGACTGCCATCATAACGCTGGTAGTCAAGCAAGATCCTAAGAGCTCTATCAATACGTATACTCACATATTAAGATAGAAAAACCAAGTAGCATACTACCATGTTTAGCAAGACTGTTATATATATGTGAATATCCCAAGCTTCCATTAAGTAATATACGAACTAGTATGATACAATAATGGCCCCTAGGGCATATACACTAACACGTCGGCACGTCAACGGCCTCCTCGAGTCAAAGACGATCCACCCGAGAGCTCCTACTCCAAACTTAACCTCTAACTTGACGTAACTAGGTTACTCAAAGTGCTAATCTAAGCAACCTAGGTGATATAGAGTTGGATTATGGATGTATTAGTCTAACTAACCCTTGATCTCAACACATGAGAGGTTAGGGTTAGGGTTTGAAGAGAGAGAGCTTGAGGAGAGAGAAGGTGAGAATGAGAATCCTTTTGGATGAATAAATCATATGTGTATATATGAAACATATCATATATATTAAATGAATAACAAATAATGATATATCATCATGTTTCATTAATACACTAAGTGATTCATCACATGAGTCATATAAATCATGAATGATTCATTAACTCCATGTATGAATCACACCATGACTCATTTATCCAATTAATGCAAATGCCACCTTAACCCCCAAGTCACCATGCTTCTAGAAGCTTCCCGAAAAATTACGAGAACGCCCCTCTTATCCGTGAAAACACGGAAAAACTTTAGGCTGTATAAATCCAATAATCTGATACTAGAATCTGGCTTAAACCAAAGCCGACTAGTAAAAACTGTCCGAACATCGTACGTGCGTAAAAACATGTATGCGTCTGAACCCTGTTGTAAAACCATACGACCTCTATATCGTTTCGCCCGAAGCAGGGAAACTCTCTGTGTGGGACTCTAAATACTCGACACTACGCTGGCAGTGGGTTTAACCACAAACCGCAAGCGGCACTAGCTGTACGTAACGGTCCCCAGGGAGATGTCGATAAGAAGGCCGATGAGGAAACCCATCCGAACTCCTACCGAGCCTGCTGTGACAATCTCCGTACAGTCCGGTCTGTTCGTCTAGGACTATCGCATATCGGTCCTAGGGGGAGGTAAGCGTCAGTCCCCTAAAAGCGGTATAAGTCGTGTCGGAGCGTAGCCCATTACACCTTGAGAAACTACTGGAAAACCTACCAGTAAATCTCACTTGCCCTGGTCAGGGACTTTACGTAATGGCTCTCTGACACAGCGCGATATCAACTCCCAATACTGGGAGAGACGAATCCTGTCTAACCGCCACTGCCTCCAAGTGCTCGGTACTGTACCCAACTGCTACCTGTTTGCACGACTCCTTTGAGCCGTGGTAGGGTAGCAATCTAAGAATAGTAGGACACACTCGAGGCGAAGTAGCAGTGTCAAGTCTGCGGACTATGCTGTACTCATGTGACCTGGGAACTGTTAACTGACGACGGGCATAATACCAACCAACAGCTCCCCGCGAGTCCTGTCCGGTGTACCCGTAACATAACGAGCACCTGTATACTATCTCCAGCACGATGTACTGATGGCTGTGGGATAGACCATCTCCCCAACTGGGATAAGAAGCGTACACACTAGTCTACTCCGGAGTATCGATGCCCTGTCTCGATAATCCTACGACTAGGGACCTGTATAGGATGTTGCTTATAGACTACCCAGCCCCCACTAGTGTGACTGCCATCACAACGCTGGTAATCAAGCAAAGATCCTAAGGGCTCTATTAATATGTATAAGCGATACGTTAAAAGAAACATATGCACATATTAAAGTAGACACAAACCAAGTAGCATACTACCATTTTTAGCAAGTCTGTCAATACAACTGTGAATATCCCAAGCTTCCATTAAGTAATATACAAACTAGTATGATACAGTAATGGCCTTCTAGGGCATAAACACTAACAAAATATACATCGAATGGAGACATCAACCTCTCCCCGAAAGTGCCCCATAAAAGAATATACATATTTTACATCGAATGAATGAAGAATTACATATAACACTTATACATAAAACCATCCCATTCTAAGCATTTCACACGACGATCCGTTTTCCATCCAAGCATCAACATCAACAACATCACAAGCCAAAATGCGCAACCCCGTTTAATTTTCCATATAGCAATTAGTGAGGTTTATTAACACAATGTCATAGAAAAGAAATTAAAAATGAATCTATAGCGAAACTGTATCGGTATCCATTCGTCGTTCAATCAAAATTCCAAAATCTGAATTTCGAATGAGCTCGAAGTTCAAAAAACCATTCATTTTTTGTCGAAACGAGTTCGAAAAAAAACACGAATCGAGCCCATGAATTTCCTAAACCCCCCCCCCCCTATTTAGGCCTTGATTCTGCCCCAAAATGGGGCCGAATCGAGGCTGTAAATAGCCCCATATAGGGGCTGGAACAGCACCGGATCGGTGCTGATCCAGTGGCTGTCCAGCCACTATTTGAGGCCGAATCGGCCTCGATTGGGCCCCGTTTCAGGGCAGAACCGAGCACAAATAAGATGGGTATTAGGATATCTTGAGCGCACATGAAAATCTTGGTTCAAACCAAGAATCCGGTGACTCCGGCACATGCGAAAATGAGAGCTTTCTTAGGTAATTTCCAAAACCACGTTTTCAAAATTGGAATCTCGATATCTTTTTAGCTATCAATTGCAAGTTTTAGTCTTTAGGTAGGCTATGATAACAGTGTAAGTTTGTTTTAGCTCTCTATATTTCATAAGACGTAACGCGGAAGCTAATTTTAAAAAATTCAAGAGAGCTAAATCAATACAAACTATGGAATATAGAATAAAGATCAAAACTTGCACTAAAAAAGAAAGTTTTAACTACTCGGATTAGACTACAACCTTTGTTGCGTGTCCTTCACTCTATGAGCTCTTAGGGATCGTGAGAACAAGGTAGGTTATTGATCCATGATGCCGAAGATGATTTACCTTGAGACTTCTCCACCACAAGCTTCTTCTTCATAAACTAGAAATGTAGTGAAAAAACTAACTAAACTAATTTGCTAAAAGAGTGTAAATAGATGATATAAGAATTTCGCTTACTAATTTTTCCTTTGTTTTCCTTTTTACTCTCACTTGAATAGTGTAGCAAGAGAGAGGAGGAGATAAGAATGATTAAGATTAGAAGATGATAACTAAAGATAAGCTTTAAGTATAAAACAAGAATAAGTTATGGTTTCTACACCATCCTAAAAGAAATGACTCATTTTTTTTATTCTAAAAAGAAATCTCAGGTCTTATCCTTAAACCTATGTGATTCTTATACATCCTACTTGTATGTATATACATGCATAACAAATAGATAATAACATTTTTATCAAATATAAGCATTATAAAAGAGAAGGAAAAAGATAAAGTGAGCATGATATTAGTATAAACACACACACACACACACACACACATATATAAATTATTAAATCAACACTTGATTTAATAATCCGGTCATATCAATATAAACTCCGGCTAATATCATTAAATACCCGATTATAATACGTGTATCACATACACGTGCTTGATCAAACTCCTGCACATATCCCTATACATGCCCTACATCATTTCGCCTGTGCTGGGAAACCTCTATGTGGGACTCTAAAGACTCGACAATACGCTGGCAGTAGGTTAGGATCATATCCATATCCCCCAAGCACGCGGTATTACCTGCATGTAACGTCTACCCAAGTATTGATAGAAAAAAAGATCGACAAGCAAGCTCTTCCAAAATACTACAGAGCCTATTAGTGATACTCACCGTACAATCCTGTCTCTTCGTATTAGAGTGTCGCATATCATGTTTGGAGGATGGAATCCGTCAGACTCCCAATAACCTGATAAGTTGTGCTGATCAGTAACCTATAACCACTACAGATACAAATGATAACACTTATCAATTTATCTCATCCGCCTTGGCCAGGGACTTATGGTTATAGTCGATCAGGAACAACACGACATTAACTCCCTATATCGGGAGAAACGAAACCCTTCCGATCACTCATTGTCTCCATGTGTTTCGGGACTGTACCTAACTAAAACATGTTTGCATGGCTCTTTAAAGCCGTGATAGGGTAATAATCAAAGCACCGTGAGAAACACACAAGGCACCATGACGATCTCAGGTCTACAGACTACCTTGTACTCATGTCACCAGAGAACTACTATCTGACGGTAGGTATAATACCATATCGGAGTTCCCGGCGAGTCCGTTCGGTGTACCCACTCTCTAATGAGTACCTGTATACAATCTTTGGTGTCAAACACCAATATCTATAGGAATAGACATTGCCCCGGTCGGGGTTAAGAAATGTATACACCAATCTACTCTGGAGTATCGATGCCCAGTCTCGATACTCCCACGACTTGGAACATTTAAGGATGTGTTTATGGACTACTCAGGTCCTACTAGTATGATCTCTATCATAATACTGGTAGTCAAGCAAAGATCCTACGAGCTTTATCAACATGCATCAGCGATAGCAATATCACGTAAAACTAAGAACATGAATGATAAAGACAAACCAAATAGCATACTATCATATCAAGAAAGACTGTCCTGTACATATATATGTCCATGTATCCACTATATCATACAATAATGGCCTTTAGGGTATACATATCTAACACTATCGTTACCAGAGAACTGCTATCTGACAATTAGTATAATACCCTCTAAGAGTTCTCAGTGAGTCCGTCCAGTGTAACTCATAACCTAATGAGCACCTGTATACAATCCTCGGTGTCAAACATCAGTAGCTATGGGATCAGCTATCACCCTCCAACCGGGTCAGGAAACGTACACACTAGTTTAAACTGGAGTACCGATACCCAGTCTCGATACTCTTACGACTAGGGATATTTAAGGATGTGCTTATGAACTACCCAGGTCACACTAGTATGATCCCTATCATTAATCTTGGTAGTCAAGAAAAGATCCTATGGGCTTTATCTTAAGTATTTGCGATACGTGATAATGAGTAAAATGTATACACATGAAAGATAAAGACAAACCATATAGCATACTATCATTTCGAGCAAGATTGTTCTCCGTATAGGTCCTCCTTGAATTCAGTAATTGCATTCTTGCAATTATGATAATTTTCTTGATGACACCTATATCCAACAATCTCTCACTTGCACTTAAGGCCAATTATTACGGTATCACATACACACATCTCATGTTCTATTGTATACCCAACTTCTCCACTAATACTTTCACAAACTGTGTTTAAGAAACAACCTTAGTGAGCGGATCCGATATAATGTTTCTAACTTTATCTCTCTATGTCTCAATCTCGTAGAGATCAACTATCTCCCGAATTGAGCGATATCTGTCTTAGAATTTTTCTAGATAAACGATAGGATCAAGTTCATAAATGAACAATTTTATCCAACAAGTTCTTAGGCTTTATCTTTTGCTAAGTCATAATCAGCATCCAGCGCTACAACTACTTCAGTATCCTGCTTGCTTGGATCTCTTTCCAATGTATTGCTTCTCAGATGAAGGTAAACTTATAACTCGTGCAGACAATCTATCATCCATGTCACCTTGGAAGCTGGAATCGGTAACCAACTCCTATAGGAGGCTGCCATTACCATACACCAAGAACATCATATGTTCTTCACTGCCATCCTATGTTTCTCTAGGATTGGATTGATATACATATCCTATATGGAGAAACACATGTGACTATCAAAGTTTGACTAATTGTAGTATAGGAACATCACTTTCTATCAGGAGTATATCATCCAAATACCATATGAGGAATATGACATTACACCCTACTACTTTCTTACAAATACCATTTATCATCTTGATGAAGTCTGACTGTAACATCAATATAAATTATCCATCTCCTCTATGCTTGTTTTAGTCTATAAATAGACTTAAGCATCTTGTACACTTTTTGCTACCCCCACTGACTATGATAACCCTTTAGCAGATTCATATACACATACGATTCTAAATCACCATTTAGAAAGACGTTATAGTCATTCATCTGCCATATATCATAGTCATGAAAAACAACATTGGCAAGTTATATTCGTATGGACTTCAACACAGACATTGAAGTAATAGTTTCATCACAATCCATACCGGGTATTTGATGAAAATATTTTTATGACAAGTCCAGCCTTATTAGGTTAATACCTTTCCATCTACACTAATCTTCTTTTGGAAGATCTACCTGCTCTTGATGGGTTTTGCCTCTTCAAGAGGACCCAACAAAGTCCATATTTTGTTGTAGTGCATAGAGTTTAACATGGATAACTCTGCATCTAGCCATAAATCGAAAGTCAATACTTCATATGGCCTATTGATAACTAGTAAGGTCATTATCACATGATGCAAGCCTCTTTGTCACCGTCTATGAGGAAACCATAGTATCTTTCAGGTGGCTGAGGTCCTACTAAATTTACGGAGTAGCTAAGCTTTGTCAGGGTCAATTGAATTCCTAGGTTCTACTAAATTTTCAGTAATTGTTTGTGGTTATGGAATCTCTTCTAGTTCTACCATACTCCTAGTAATTTCTTTTGTAAGAAATTCCTTTTCTAAAAAGAGGGCGAGTCGAGAACAAAACAACTTTTGATTCCGAAAATAGTAGAAATTAAACCCTTACAAAAGTTTAGGATAAACCACAAACTGTATATTACCGAAACGTGCCATGAGTTCGTCCGGATTATGTTTTTAAGTATAAACCAGATAACTCCATATTTTAACAACCTTAAGACGTACTCATTCTATATCACATATAGAATCTCAGGCACTAATTTAGATGGAACCATATTCAATTGGTATGCAGCTGTTTCCAGTGCATATCCCCCAAATGAAAAAGGCCAATCATCATTACTCATCATGGAGCGCACCCTCGGATGAATGATCTGAGAGAGAATCAAATTCTCAATACGGAATACCGAGTATAAGTATCCACATTTTCGATCATTTCGAAGAATTTTGATATTTCCAACGTTTGGTTCTCTACTTATTCACATACTCTATGAACTTCTCACAATCTTTTGACTTTGCATTTCAACAAGAACGCGTATCTAAAAATAGAGAACTCATAGGTATATGGAATGAAGTATGAGTACCAACCCTTTGTTCGTATGGATTTCGGACAACATACATCACTATGTATAAGTCCCTATGAGTTCACTAACTCATACTCTGTGTATTATAAGTTTAAAACTGTATTTTGGTTAAGATTGTTTATACCGTTGTACAATGCACCTTATCCAATCATCAAATGATAAAAGTAAATGTTCAGAACATAATTTTCAAAATTTATATTCCACTTTATCAGATAAAGAGACAGATATAACAGTTTTAAAAGTTAGTGCATAATAACGGATATTCAAAACCAAATATTCACCACTAGGCAAAGCCAGGTGATTTCCCCAATATCAACAATTGCTCTTATTTCCTACATTGAGGAACAAATCACCCATTCCCAATACTCTGCCTTTTCTCAGCATCTGTAACAATTTACAGATGTGGGATCTTGATCTGGTATCGCATACCCAGGAAGCAGGGTTAATTGGGAAACAGTTTCAATTACAAACACATAAAGGATGAAGCATCAATATGCTTTAAGAGGGTGGCTAGGTATTCCTAGTAAGGCATCTTCTATGGCCCAGGCTCACGACAGTAATTGCAATCTCCTTTCC
Organism: Agapanthus africanus; assembly: GCA_030015575.1. Lineage (NCBI taxonomy): Eukaryota > Viridiplantae > Streptophyta > Magnoliopsida > Asparagales > Amaryllidaceae > Agapanthus > Agapanthus africanus. The sequence goes on from JASDDO010000019.1 coordinate 832,919,224, forward strand.
CATCAACTGCAACCCCTTAAGATGTCTCTATTCTTACCTTGTGTACACCGAACTTAGACTTGGTTGGTTTCTTCTTTCCCTTCCTAGCAGCTCTAGCCTCAGGATTAGAAAAAGACTATCCAACAAGTATAACTGGTGTATTCGCTTTATTAAAAGAGCTCTCAACTTGAGATAAGGTGGAGATGAGAGGCAAATGAGTTATATAAATATACAATTCACTTTCTTCAGAACCAGTGGCCACTCTCGACTGAAACACCTTCTTTGAGTTTGTATGTAACTATATGAGATGATATTCCAAACAATATGGATCTCTGTATCGGATACAAAGGGTTCTGGAGCAAGTAAAGAGGAAGTAGGATCGGTAAGGACATATGCGACTTTGTCGTGAATTAGGGTAATCATGACATTCCAAAGTCGATGATTATACAAAGGTTTAGTTAACTTGATTTACGAGTTTTAGTTTAAGGTCAGTCATAGATCGGTTCTAGAAAGAGAGAAAATAAACACTCAACATGCACTCTATCAAGATTAGATTGGTTTATTAATTTATCTAATCAGGACAGCTCCCACTATTTTGTCGAATTCTCCTTCAAACCCTAAAAGGAGAACCAACCGGGATCATCTACACCCACAAGTTCATTAACCGTTCAGCCAGGCCAGCGTTGGTACTTCGAGAGAGGTCCCCCGTGCTTTCGAACAGGCCCAATTTAATAACCATTTTTTGCAGAGGCATAATCTCGTTAACACCTTTCTAGACACCTAATGGGTTAGCTAATTATGAAGTAAAAATCTCCCGAGTGTAACTATTATTCACAGTAGGAATCGGGACCCAAACTATCATATAGAATGGTATGTAATCACATTGCAAGTTTCAACACTTGAAACTCCCGATATCGGTTTTTACCCCAAGCGGCTTATGACCTTTGCAAATATCAACAAATCATAAGTCGCAAGTCAAGTTCAACCCGTCATTTTGTGATCAATTTAAACCTACCCGCACGACCTTTGGCAAAGGTCAACAAAGTCGTATGATTGTCCTAACCGATCGCATCGTATGCAGGCAGGAAGACATCATTTAACTACCGTACACTACGCCTGGGCAAAGATCAACAAACATAGCACAAATACTAAGTACTTTACTTCTTGAAATGACAGAGGGCTATGGCTGGTTTTGAAGAAAACTTTTAACATAATGGACTTGATATCATCAAAGGAACCGAGTGGTTTGGTAAATTTATAGTTATATAGACTTTTTCTTAAGTACGGATTCACCATGAAGGGATCGGGGCTCTTACTTCATCGAATGAGGTGCAGGATATTCTTAACCGAATATCTCGATGCAAAGAAAAAGAATATGGCTATAATTTCTTTTGAAAAAATAGATTGGTTCCAACAACGTATTATAGGTTTGTTTTCCTTCGCATTAATCCAATCAATGCAATTGTATCATTTAGATAATCACATATTATCTTACATCTTCTCACACCATTACAGAAAAGCATGATATGAAAAGAAAATACAATGCTATATATGCCATCCGCATTCGTCATGGGACCTCAAGTCTTTACTGTAAGGTTACTTAACTTACGGCAGAGTGGAGGCATGGCTAGTGCGGATGCAAACAATATATTAGTATTTATTTATATATCATATACATCAACATATATATCATCGCAGGAAGATAATCAATATTACAGGCAAGCGATAAACATCATCACAGGCTGGTAATCACATTACAAACATGCAATGAACATTACAGAAATGGAATGGTCGGATTTCCTAGGATCCCGTGTTTTATTTGAGCCACAAACGAAACACGACATTCTTAGGTCATGTGAATAGCCTATACAATGCCAAACCAAGACTTCTACGAGCGTGGCAAGCTACTCGCCAATCCTAGAAACGGGACAACCCAGCATCATCACTATAAGGGGGTCACCCGACACTTTCTAGAATCCGGTGACTTGAGCACTCCTCCATAGGTCTATCCTAACCCCCTACAATCACGGCGAACCACCCGCTAATCTTAGAATGAGGCGACTCGGGTCTCAACTCCTTGTGATGGTCACTTGCTGCATTCTAGAATCTGGCGGATTGAGTGCTTTGTCGTGGGGTAATCCTATAACCTATTATATATACAACGACAACTACGACGGCATCTTGGTCGTGTCCCGAAAAAAAATAATACAACCACCAGCAACGACGACCACAATCCGGCCGCTCGTCCTATAAAATAAAATACATTTACATTATACAATAATTGAAATATATCATAAGTGTTACATTCAATCTCACGAGGGGATATTCGTTCGCGACAATCCAACCAAACCAACATAAAAGACTCGCAATATGTAACCTCGTCGAATTGATCATTCATCAATTTGACGATGTTATCCAACGCATATCAACATATATGAGACAAAAGCGATGCGAATATTTTAGTCAAAACCATTTCCCGAATGCTCGAAAAACACAGATAATAAAACGACAACCAGGGCAATTTTGAGACACCCAAAAATTATGTTTCCAAGTTCTCAAGCCACTGAAAGAACCAGGAGGCATGAATTTGAGTTCCGGCCGACCCAGGCAACCTGGAGGCCGACCAAGGTTGCCAGGACACAAAGTCCTGGCCTCATGCTTCAACAATATTGTTTTTTACAAAAAACTAGCTCAAAAATATATCTCTAAAAATTTTCAGAGAAATAAAATAGAACCGACAGCAACTTGAACTTTGACACTAATACGGGAAACGTTTTAATCGAAACAAATGCATTGTCAAATGCAAGTTCTAGTGTTTGGGAGGCTCTGATATCATGATAGGTTGCATATGCTCGCGGTGCAATAATTGCGGCCAAGGCGAAAGCGATAACAAAAATTTACGAGCAATAACTAGCAACTTTAACCTAATATTATCACCTAAACACTAAAACATACAACCAAAGAAATTCAAGAGAGGGTTAGAAGGGGATACAACTTTTGTAGCATGTCCGATCATTTATCGGAAGACCCTAGCTAGACCCATGAGCTCTCGAATGAACGTTGACGCCGACCTCCTCACAGTAGATGATCCACAGTGAAAAAACTCGCCTAAAGCTTCAACTCCATCATCTAGTGGAGCAAATCCTTCTATTAACTTGCTAAGAAATAGAGGAAGGTGTGTGGTGGAAGAAAGTTACCCCTTTCTCACTTATCCGTTCTAATTCGTCATCCCAAATTTTAAAAGAGAAGGAGGAAGAAGAAGAAGTTCAATCTTTTTTCTATCATTTCTTTTTTAAAAGATAAATCAAGTTCTTTCAAAAAATGAGAGACTATCTCTTCTCACGACTCTGCTCTTTCTCTCTCGTTAGTTGTGTCAACCAAAGAGAAGGAGAGGGCCATACCCTTCACATGCACCATTTTGTTATATAATGACAAAGCATTATGTATCAAAATACATAAATCATTTCATTTATCAAATGCATGAAATATATATATATATATATATAGAGAGAGAGAGAGAGAGAGATGGGAATAAAGATATCCTTATATATCATTTATATAATTAGAGAGAGGTAAATGTATCATATATATAAGAGATCAAGAGAGTGTGTATCATATATGAAGGGCTCTCTAGCGCTCGATAGCGCAGCGGAGGCGAGATGCAACAAAAAAAATCGAGCAAACTCGAGGGAACCGCAACCATAGAATTGTCCAAACACCTAAACTAGCAAACTAAACATGCAAGGTTAAGAACATACAACCTTTGATACATTTTCATTTGCTCCAATGATGAACTTGGAATCCTCGCCGGCTCCTTAAGATGTAGGAACGAACTTAGTGAAGACCTCCTATGTCGAAGATGATCCACCCGAGAGAAACTGATCTAAGCTCCAACCGGCGCTTCAAGCTCTCTAGGAATGGAGTGAGGGTGATGTAGGGATTTTTCCACTAATATTTTGCTCTCATTTCAAAGCTAAAGAGAGCAATGAAGAAGAAGGAGGAAGGAGATGAGAGCCCACCTCATGAAAATTGCTAAGTGTTTCATGAGAATAGAATGAGAGAGTGGCTTCATATTTTTCTAACCATCAAAAAAATGTGACATAACATTAAAGAAAGAAGCCCATCCGTCTCAAACCATACTCTCAACCATGCTTATGCCATCTCACTATGCCATCTCATTCCCTTGAATTTCCATAAAAGGAAATTCATAAATGAGGTGTCCTCCTAAGCTCACTTAAATGATTCTTTTTCTCACTTGATGATATATTGATATATATGTGATATATGTTAATTATATTATTTTCTTTTGTTACAAAATATTATATATGTGATATGTGATATTGTAACATGCTAGGGTTACACATGCAACTAGGGTTTAAGAGAACTAAACCATGCTTTGTAATTAGGGTTAGATTTTTATTTGTTTTAGATAATTCAAATTTGTGAATTAATGTATGAGATATTTTTCTTGTTGACTTAGTCCACTCTCTTGATATTTCTAAGATATTTGTTAACCTAACCCTAACCACTTTGCCATGGTTAATTCTCTACAAGGGTTAAGCATGACATGTTTAACCCTTGGTTGCATTTTCTAATCTCAACAATAATTCATTCATTCATCACACTTCATCTTCTTCTTTCTCCTCACAAAAGCTTTCTAGCTTTTTAATTTGTGATGAATGTTTGTGAGAAAAAGAAAACTAAAGAGAGTAAAATCCCTACTTCATCATCCTCATCTATACTAGCTATTTAGATTAGGGTGTTTGCTTCACTAATACCTCATTAGTGAAGTGATAGCTTGGGTTTTTGATTCCTCGAGGTAGATCATCTTGGATTATGAAGACTTCAAGCTAGCATGGATCATTCACCTCATGGAACCTCTCTAGAGTCCAGGAGCTTGATGACCGCAGTGAAGGGACCTCAACTCGGAGCTTATGAAGCGAAGGAACGGACTACAAAAGTTGTAATCGCTCTCACTTAGTAGTAAAGATGTTTACTTTAAGTTTTCCGCATGATTCTCTAGTATCGATTCTAGGTTAGGGTTATCTAGAATGGCAAAAAATTTGAAATTGGCATGGATGATACCACCCGAAACTTTGCTGCAGTCCTAAGTATCCCAACAGCGGCAGCGATGGTGTTGAAGAGGAGGAGGAGGAAGAAGGAGGTGTTGATGGATTGAAGAAGAGGGGGAGGAGGAAAAAGATGGTGGTGGTGGTGGTGGTGGTGGCGGCGGTGGCGAAGAGGTGGAGGAGAAGGTGGTGGCAGTAGGGATGGCGGTAAATTAGAAATCAAATATTCATCTATATATATGAAGTAGGGGGCTGCAGGAATACTTTATAAGTATAGGGGGCTAGAGGTAAATACTAACTATGGGGGACAGAGAAAAATATCGAAGTATGGGGGGCTTAACGGAAAAAAAAACCCTTTCTTTTATTGTTAAAAATTGATATGAAGCCATTATCTCACTTTGATTCAACCCTTAGCTCACTTGTGTTATGGCTCCCTCTTCATTCTCTTCTCCTCCTTCTCTTTCATGGTCCCTTGAGCTTGGTATTTAGTGAGAAAATGATAGTGAAAAATTTCTACATCCCCACTCTCCATTCTTAGCAAGCTTGGAGTGTCGGTTGCTTCAGTAGGTGAAGCTGGAGTTTGGATCGGTTTTCTCGGGTGGATCATCTTGAGCAAGGGCGGTTGCCTCTCAAGCTTGTTCCCGACGGATTACGAGGAGCTTGGAGGGGTCTTCCACAATTGGGTGGACACGAATCAAAGGTTGTAATCCCTAAACCTTGCATGCTTGTATTTTAGTTTAGTGTTTTGAACGATCGCTAGGGATTAGTTTCTAGTGCTCCATGTAAAAAAAAGTTTTCGATTCCGCATTGGCCATGGTTGTAGTGGAAAGTGAAAGTTCTGTAAGTCGATGTCCCCACATGGTCTGTGGGGAGGCGGAATTAGCAAACAACTATTTTTGTAGCAAGCAACATCGACCTAAACCCAAGATCGTAACGGAAACTATAACTAGCATATCTTACGAAGGTTCTAATCTACTATGAAGTGATATATACCTTTGGGTCCAAGTCATTCGGGTCCTCTTATCCTTTTCTTAATCTCCTCGAGTGTACGGATCAAGCTTGATAATCGGTTTCCTGGTGTCGAAGAAGATCCACCCGAGAGTCTATAGTTCAAGCTCTAACTTCTAAGATGAGGTAACTAAAGTACCTAGTGTGCTAATCTAGGTAGCTTAGGAGATGTAGAGAATGATTATGGATTAATTTTTCTCAATTACCCTATGTTTCTCAACTCATGAGAGTGTTTAGGGTTTGAGAAAGAAGAAGAGCAGAGAAAATGTTGAAGTGATAATGATATGAAGAATGGCTAAGTGTTGATGACTATGAAGCATATCATTTCCAAAATAATAATAACATTATACAACCATACTTCAATAGTCATCCAAATGAGAATGAGTCACCAAAGTAGCCATGCTTCAATAATGAACAAATAACACCTCATACCTCCGCCTCATTATCCATTTAAATAAATGGATTAAAACACAAATGAGGTGTCTTCTTCTAGAAGCACTCTTGTGAAATTACAAGAATACCCCTCATAGTATATACATACCCTTATTCGTACCACGAATACCAAGAGACAAAAATAATCCAATACTATAATACTAGAATGCAGCTTAATCCTAAACCCGCTAGTATTATCCGTCCGATCAAAAATAAGTGTAACCTGAACACATATATGATCGAAACCCTGTATGTAAAACCATACGGCCTCTACATCATTTCTCCTGAACTAGGGAAACCCTCTATGTGCGACTCTAAAGACTCGATGGTACGCTGGTAGCGGGTTTAACCACAAGCTCGTCAGTGGCACTAGCTGTACGTAACGGCTACCCAGGTATCTGTCAAAAAGAAAGCCGACGAGCAAATTCGTCTGAACTCATACTGAGCCTATCCGTGACAATCTCCATACAGTCCGGTCTATTCGTCTGAGAGTATCACATGCAAGGTCTAGGGGGTGGAAAAAGTTAAACCCTTAATAACCATACAAGTCGTGCCGGTGTGGCGCAAGACCATCCGAGAATCTACCGGTCCAACTACCAGTAATTCTCAAGCCGCCCTGGCCAGGGACTTATGGTGTTGACCAACCAATCACAGAGCGCGATATCAACTCCCTATACCGGGAGAGACGAATCCCCAATGGTCGCTCACTGCCTCCATGTGGCTCGAGACTGTATCCAACTAAAACATGTTTGCACGACTCAGTAGAGCCGTAGTAGGGTGGTAATCAAAGAACAGTACGAACTCACACGAGACAAATGATGACCTCAGGTCGACAGAATATTTGTACTCATGTCACCTGAGAACTGCTATCTGACGCTAGGTATAATACTATGTAGCCAGTCCTCGGTGAGTCCTGTCCGGTGTACTCACACCCAGTGAGCACCTGTATACAATCTTAGGTGCACCTCACCAATGGTTGTGAGACCAATCGATCGCCCCTCGTCAGGGTCTAGATATGTATACACTAGTCTACTCTAGAGTATCGATGCCCAGTCTCGATATTCCTTCGACTAAGGACACTTTTAAGGATGTGCCTATCGACTACCGAGCTCCCACAAGTATGACTGCCATCTCAACGCTGGTAGTCAGGCAAAGAACCTATGGGCTTTATCAACATGTATACAAGATATGAAATACAAAGTAAACACATCACATGTTAAGATAAAGACAAGCCAAATAGCGTACTATCATATCGAGCAAGATTGTCCTGTACCTACATATCCCTAGCATCCTATACAACGAAGGCATCTAGGGTATACATATCCAGCAATCTCCTACTTGCACTAAGGCCTGTAATTGGCGCAATAAGTACTTACTGTCTGCACTAGAGCCACTTGCTGGCGTACCGCATGCCCAACATCTCGAACAGTCTCTCGAACTGGACTTGTGGGATGGCCTTGGTGAATGGATCTGCTGTGTTGTCTTTTGTATCTACTCTCCGCACCTCGATCTCCTGGCGATCCACGATCTCTCTGATCAGGTGATACGGCCTCAAGATATGTCTGGATTTCTGATGGGACCGTGGTTCCTTTGCCAAAGCCATGGCTCCGTTGTTATCGCAATATAAAGGTATTGGATTAGCAATGGATGGAACCACCTAAAGTTCAGAAATGAACTTCCTCATCCAGACTGCCTCTTTTACGGCATCATTAGCAGTGATATACTCAGCCTCCATCGTCGTGTCTGCTACGGTGTCCTGTTTGAAGCGCTTCCAACAGACCACCCCTCCGTTGAGGGTAAACACATAACCCGAGATGGATTTAGAGTCATCCTTGTCACTTTGGAAGCCAGACTCGATAAAAGCCTTGATCTGGAGGTCCCCATTACCGTACACCAAGAACATCTCTTTAGTCCTTCTCAGGTACTTAAGAATGTTCTTTACTACTATCCAATGTTTCTCACCTGAGTTGGACTGATACATGCTTACCACGCTAAGTGCGTAAGCTACATCTGGTTTGGTACATAACATCGCATACATTATTGACCCTACCGCTGAAGCGTAGGGTACTATGCTCATGCGAAAGCCCTCTCCTCATCAGCCTTGGGAGACATCTCTTTGGAGAGGGTGATTCCGTGACAAGCGGGTAAATTACCGCGCTTAGAATCTTCCATACTAAACCTCTTTAGTATGGTGTCTATGTACCTTGACTGTGAAAGGTCCCAACATTCTTTTAGATCTGTCACGATAGATCTTAATCCCCACAATGTATGAGGCATCACCAAGGTCTTTCATAGAGAACTTCTGTGATAAGAACAGCTTGGCCGATTGTAGCATAGGAATATCATTTCCTATCAGGAGAATGTCATCAACGTATAAAATGAGGAATACCACAGTTCTCCCTACAATCTTCTTATAAATACAAGGTTCATCTGCATTTTTGATAAAGTCGAATTCCATGACTGTCTCATCAAAGAAAATGTTCCAACTCCGCGATGCCTGCTTTAATCCATAAATGGATTAAAGCAACTTGCACACTTTTCCGTTACTCCCACTATCTACGAAACCCTTCGGTTGATCCATGAAAACACACTCCTCTAAACTTCTATTTAGAAAAGTGGTTTTAACATCCATCTGCCAGATGTTATAGTCATGGAAGCAGCAATGGCAAGTAGGATCCGAATGGATTTAAGCATAGCCACTGGTGAAAAAGTTTCGTCACAGTCCAATCCTGGTCTTTGACGAAAACCTTTAGCAACAAGTCTAGCTTTGTAGGTTTCTACCTGACCATCTACACCAATCTTCTTTTTGAAGATCCATTTGCATCCTACGGGTTTTACCCCAGTAGGAGCAAAATCCAAAGTCCAAACTTGGTTTGTGTACATGGATTCCATCTCGGATCGTATAGCATCCAGCCACTTCACCGAGTCTCTACTCGTGATGGCTTGCTGAAAACTATTCAGCTCATCATCGTCGATGATGCAATTCTCTCGATCCCCGTCTACGAGAAAACCGTAGTATCTCTCGGGCGGATGAGACTACCTACTAGATCTGCGGAGTGGCGTGGGTACGTCCTGTTCCATTGAAATCTCATGTTCTACTAAGTTTTCAGTAATAGTTTGTTGTTCTTGAATTTCTTCCATCTCTATTGCGCTCCCACTTATCTCTTTTTCGAGAAATTGAGTTTCCATGATGCGGGCATGATAAGAAACTAAGACCTTTTGTTCCTTAGCGTGATAGAAATAATACCCCATACAATTCCTACGGTATCCCACAAACTTACACAATACTGAACGTACCTCGAGTTTGTCCGGATGAACCTTTTTGACAAAGACAGGACAGCCCCATATCTTCAGATACTTAAGACAGGATTTTTTCCCACTCCACATTTCATATGGAGTAGTAGGCACAGACTTAGTTGGAACCTTGTTCAATGGTATGCAGCAGATTCTAGTGCATAACCCCAGAATGAGGGCGGCAACTCAGCATTACTCATCATGGAACGCACCATATCTAATAAGGTGTGATTTCATCTTTCTGATACACCGTTGTGTTGTGGTGTGTATGGAGGAGTAAGCTAAGAGAGAATTTCATTCTCTTTTAGATATTCTTGGAACTCCGCACTTAAGTATTCACCGCCCGATCGGATTGGAGCATCTTGATACTTTTGCCGGTTTGCTTTTCTGCTTCATTCTTATACTATTGGAATTTCTCAAAAGCCTCGGATTTATTTTTCATTAAGAATACATGTCCATACCTTTAGAAATCATCTGTGAAAGTAATGAAGTAGGAATAGCCACTTCTTGCATGTGTAGACATTGGCCCACACACGTCGCTGTATATGAGTCCCAGGAGCTCCGTAGCTCTTTCTCCATGTCCAATGAATGGAGTTTTTGTCATCTTTCCTCTGATACATGATTGACAAGTTGCATATAAATGATACTCAAACAGATCTAAGTATCCTTCTTTATGTAACTTAGTCAGTCGTGTTTTATTGATATGACCGAGTCTACAATGTCATAAGAAAGCTTGGTTTGATTCGGAAGCCTTTCTTTTAAGTGTGTTTTGGACGTTGAAAACTTGATATTGATTGAGAATGTATATTCCGTTACTAAGTGTACCCGACCCAACCATTTCATGATTTAGGTGAATGTTGATAATATTGCTTACAAGTGCAAAATTATATCCTTCATTTGACAATAAAGATACTGATATAATATTACACACCATACTGGATACACAAAAGCAGTTACGCAATAACAAAATATGTCCACTCGCTAATCCTAGGTGATATTCTCCTACTGCAATAGTCTCCACACTGGCTCTGTTGCCAACCCTGAGGGTCATATCACCATTCCTCAAAACTCTACGGCTTCTCATTGCCTGCAAAGAATTACATATGTGAGATCCTGATCCGGTATCCAATACCCAGGAAGTAGAGTTTATAGAGAAGATATTTTCAATCACGAACACACCTGAAGCCGAAACCACAACTTGCTTTTTGTCCTGATTTCTGGCCTTTAGGGCCCTGCAGTCCTTCTTCCAATGTCCCTTTTTCCGACAATAGAAGCATTCTTCCTTTGTGGCTACCCCCCTTATCTTTTCCTTTCTCTTTCCCTACACCTTCTGCACACCTCCCCTCGGTTTGGTGGGGGCCTTCTTCTTCTTCTTCTTCCCCTTGGTCTTAGCCTTGGATCTAGCAGAAGAAGATTCCCCAATAAACAGAGCGGGTGTTTCCTTGATTTTGTTCAAGGTTCCCTCTGCCATCCTCAACATGTTGAGGAGCTCAGGAAGTGAAACTATCATACTTTGCATATTGAAATTCAGTATGAACTGGGCATAGGTGGAGGGAAGGGACTGTATAATCAAGTTGATGTACAACTCATTCTCTAACGTAGTTCCGAGGTCCCCGAGCTCTTCAATGAGAGAAATTATCTTTAGGACGTGGTCCCCAACAGAATATCCGATAGCCAACCTCGCTTGAAATAATTTCTTTGAGGTCTCGTTTCTTGCGATACGAGATTGCTCTCTATATAATTCTTTGGTATGGAGGAAGATGGAAGCAAGGTCCATCTTCTCGTGCCACCTCTGATGTTCATTATCCATGAAGGCCAGCACGAGGCACTTGGCTTTCGTGCAATCAAGAATCTAGTTCTTACGGACCTCAATGTCCACGACCGAGGATTCTGGACCGGGAACAGAGGAGCTTTCTCCATAAGGACATATGCGACCTTATCATATGTAAAAGCCATTTGGACGTTCCTCGGCCAGTCTTTATAGTTTGGCCCAGCGAGTTTATTTTATCTAGTATAAGCTTAAGCCCCATTATGATCGCTGCAATTAGGGAAGAGAGAAAAGAAACACTCAGCATATGCTCTTGCAAGTTTAGAGTGGTTATTAATTTATCAAAATAGAATGGCTCCCACTGTTTCTTCGAATTCTTCTTCAAACCCTAATAGAAGAATTAGTCAGGGTTAAACGTACCTCACAATTCTTACTTAACCTTTCGGCCAGGACCGTGTTGGTACTTTGGAGGGAGGCCCCCCTACTTTCGCACAGACCTAATTAAATAACTTCTTTTTTCCAGAAGCGTAGCCCTATTAACACCTTTCTAGGCACCTACTTGGTTTATAGTATTGATTGTTAAGTGAAAAATTCTCCTGAAGAGTAGCCGATACTCACAGTAAGATCAGGACCCAACTATCATTGTGTGATAATTTTGAAGGAAGCCTACCAAAAACACCACACTCCAGAAGGTATGCAACACTAGAAAGTTTCCTCTATGTTTGAAACTCCCGATGTGTTTTTTGCCCCAAGCACTTATAAACTTGACGAAAGTCAAAAATCATAAGTCGCAAGTCAATTTCAACCCGTCATTATCCAGATTAATTTAGACCCATTCGTACAAGCCCTTAACGAAGGCCAAAACAGTTGTACGCCTGTTCTAAATTAATGCATCTATCTATACTACAGATAACCACCCACTAGCTGCCAAACACTATGCCTTGGTGAAGATCAAAACACATAGCATGAATACTAGTAGATACCTATCTGAAATGACGGAGGGATACGGCTGGTTTTGGCGAAAACCGTGAACGTAATGAACTTGATATAGTAAAAGGAACCATGATAGCTTCTAAAAGGAGTGGTTTAGGCTCCGCATTTAAAAGTTGTTTTTCAAGAAAACCGAGTGGTTTTGAAATTGTTCCAACGACATCAGATTTTAGGATTGTTTCCTTTAAATTAATCAATATTAATGTGGTCCCATCATTTAACCCTATCATTGCAGAAAAGAAACAAAAATAGAACGTACGCTTATACCATCCGCATTCGCCACGGGGCCCCGTCATGCACCGTTAGGTTACTAAACTAATGTCAGAGCGGGGGATGGACTAGAACGGGTGCAAAACATAAGCAACGTTTATTATATATAATATATATATCCAATCGCCTCACGCAATAATAGGCATTCCAGATCACAGATCACAGCAACATAGATGAATATATTGGATATACTAGGATATCCGTATTTCGTTTTAGCTTAGAACGAAAGACGGATTCCATGGTCGTGATGAATAGCCAAATCCGACACTAAACCCCTATGGGTGCGGCAAACTACCAGCCAAATTCTCGAAGTGAAGCAACCTCCCTCAATGAAATGAGTAGGCCACTCGGCACTTCAAGAATCCGGTAGTTTTTGCACCCTACCTTGGGTCTATCCTAGGTGCAAGAAAAAGTAAATGAAATAATACAACGGTGGCTACGACCTCAACCCAGATGTGCCCTGCAAAATAATATTACATCAAATTTACAAATGTACATGAATGAAAGAAAATAACACTCTTCTCACATACCCCGGCTATTCTTTCACGACGATCCAATACTCCATATCCACAAACCATAATCACAATATACTGATATGTGCAACCCCCACTAATCGACGTATAACAATTAGTGGACGTTTCGAAACACATATACAAACTGAAACTAATAAACGATGTTAAAATTATGACTTCAAAACACTCCGAATTGCCCCAACACAAAGATAACAGAATATGAAATATGGGAAAAATCAAACAACACCTTAAAACTTAAATCCAAGAGATCAGAACACCAACAAAAAACCAAGACCAAATTTTGCAATGGGACCGTCCAGGCTGGGAAAAATAAACATTTGGCCGACCAAAAATTTGACTTTGGTTCTCGTTTTTCTATGGTGTTCTATTTACATCATGAGTAGCCTTCTGCACTTGTTTAAAAAAATTTTAGAAGACTTTTTAAATTCGACAGAAACATGGATTTTAGTTTTATCGTTTCGGAGTTATTTCGGTTTCGTAACTTTATACATCGTCTAAACTGCTAGTTAAGGTTTAAGTAGGCTCTGATACCATGTAAGTCGATATCGCACACCCCACATGGTCTGTGGAGAAGCGAAATTAGCAAACAACGATTTTTGTAGCAAGCAACATCGACCTAAACCCAGGATCGTATCGGAAACTCTAACTAGCATATCTTACAAAGGTTCTAATCTACTATGAAGTGATTTATACCTTCGTGTCCAAGTCCTTCGGGTCTTCATATCCTCTTCTTAAGCTCCTCGAGTGTATGGATCAAGCTTGATAATCGATCTCCTGTTGTCGATGAAGATCCGCCCAAAAGTCTATATTTCAAGCTCTAACCTCTAATATGAGGTAACTAAAGTACCTAATGTGCTAATCTAGGTAGCTTAGGAGATGTAGAGAATGATTATGGATTAATTTGTCTTGATTACCCTAAGTTTCTCAACTCATGAGAGTGTTTAGGGTTTGAGGAAGAAGAGAGAGTAAAGGAGGAGAGAGAGTGTTGAAGTGGTAATGATATGAAGAATGGCTAAGTGTTGATGACTATGAAGCATATCATTTCTAAAATAATAATAACATAATACAACTATGCTTCAATAGTCATCCAAATGAGAATGAGTCACCAAAGTAGCCATGCTTCAATAATGAACAAATAACACCTCATACCTCCACCTCATTATCCATTTAAATAAATGGATTAAAACACAAATGAGGTATCTTCTTCTAGAAGCACTCTTGTGAAATTAAAGGAATGCTCCTCACCGTATATACATACCCGTATTCGTACCACGAATACTAAGAGACGAAAATAATCCAATACTATAATACTAGAATGCGGCTTAATTCTAAGCCCGCTAGTATTATCCGTCCGATCAAAAATATGTGTAGCCTGTATACGTATATGATTGAAACACTGCACGTAAAACCATACGGCCTCTATATCGTTTTGCCTGAACCAGGAAAACCCTCTGTGTAGGACTCTAAAGACTCGACAATACACTGGAAGTGGATTTAACCACAAGCTCATCAGTGGCACTAGCTGTACATAACGGCTACCCAGGTATCTGTTGAAAAGAATGCCGACGAGAAAACTCGTCTAAACTCCTACTGAGCCTATCCATGACAATCTCCGTACAGTCCGGTCTGTTCGTCTGAGAGTATCGTATGCAAAGTCTAGGGGGTGGAAAACGTCAGACCCCTAATAACCATACAAGTCATGCCGGTGAGGATCAAGACCATCCGAGAATCTACTGATCCAACTACCAGTAATTCTCAATCCATCCTGGCCAGAGACTTATGGTGTTGACCAACCGATCACTGCGAGACATCGACTCCCTATACTAGGAGAGACGAATCTCCAACAGTCGCTCACTGCCTCCATGTGCCTTAGGACTGTACCCAATTAAAACCTGTTTGCTTGACTCAGTAGAGTCGTGGTAGGTAGTAATCAAAGCACAGTGGGAACGCACACGAGACAAATGATGACCTCAGGTCGACAGACTATATGTACTCATGTCACCTGAGAACTACTATCTGACGCTAGGTATAATACCATCTAGCCAGTCCTCGGTGAGTCTTGTCCGATATACTCACACCTAGTAAGCACCTATATACAATCTTAGGTGCACCTCACCAATGGCTTCGAGACCAATCCATCGACCCTCGTCAGGGCCTAGATATGTATACACAAGTCTACTCTGGAGTATCGATACCCAGTCTCGATACTGATACGACTAGGGACGCTTTTAAGGATGTGCCTATCGACTACCCAGCTCCCACAAGTATGACTGCCGTAGGTTTCCCTAGTGCCTGAGGCACAGCGGAGGCTCAAATGGAGAACAAAAATTTCAAGCAAACACGAAAGAACCCCGAACCTAGAATCGATCCAAACTCCTAAACTAGCAAACCAAGTATGCAAGGATATGGAATACTACCTTCGACGCTTGTCCACCCAAACGTGGAAGACCCCTTCAAGCTCCGTGTATCCTGTCCAGATCGAGCTTGAGTGGCGACCGCGCTTGCCGAAGAAGATCTACCTAAGTAAAACCGATCCAAGCTCCGGCTTCACCTAGTGAAGGGACCGACGCTCCAAGCTCGCTACGAATGGAGAGTGGAGATGTAGGAATATTTTCACTGTATTTTCTCTCTTTTCTAAGCTCAAGTGAGCTACCTAGAACGAAGAGGAGGAGGTGAAGAAGAAAAAGCCATGGAAAATGGCTAAGTCTTTAAGTGAAGGAAAATAAACCACAAGTGTAGAAAAGAATGGCTCATCATTTTGCAACCATGGAAAAAATAGTAACCACAAATGATTTTATCAATATTTAAAACCATGGCCATACCACTCTACACCATACTTCTTTACACCTCATCCTCCACCTCATTTTTGATTTTCTATAAAAGAAAAATCAAGAAATGAAGTGTCCATCTTCTAGAACAAATTCCGTATAAATACGGAATACAACCCGGTATACGTACCGAAATACATATACGCATATTCGTACAAAAATATGAATAGCCAAGAGAGGGAAAATGAATAGTGAACAATAATACTAGAATATACATATTAAAAATATATATATAAATTATTAAATCAAAATCTGATTTAATAAACCGGCTTAATCCTAAGCTGCTAGTATTATCAACCATCCGATTAAAGTCCGTGTAGCCTGTACACGTATTTAATGGGACACCTTGTATCACGACCTGAAATATTAGCCCGTGACCAGCACTTAAATCACGCAACGTCTAAAGGCGTAACGTAATTCAAGTAAGCTGAAACCCAGAAATCTAAACATTTTTAATGAAAATAAAAGAGGTGAAGTTTTGAAATAAAGGTATAATGAAATCAAGTTTTCTTACATGCATAGAAAAGGAACATGAATAATGCAAGTGAAATTTACCAGTTTGAAAACAGGTTTCGTCTTTTTAAAAATTTGGGCATCACCTTTTTTGTATTTTTTGATCCAAAACCACAATACATGATAATATAAAAGGCATCCCCAAGAGGGAGCTAGCTCTTCGCCAAACGGCGGATCCACAACCACGCAAAGCATAAATATAAGTATACGACGCCCAACAGCGAAGATCACCACAAAAGATAATGAATAAAGCGAGATATCAAAACCACAAGTAGCGGAAAACCCCTCGCTCTAAGTCTTGCAACCACAAGTCTCACTAAGTCTCAATACTTATACAATTACAAATTTTGATTGATGGAGTTGACTAGATACAATATGAATAATAATATGAGAATGGGTACGATACAAATGTCCCACCTTATCACGACCCGAAAAGTACGGAACTACCGGCACTTAAATTACGAAACGTCTCGAGGCGTACGTAATCTAAGTAAGCCAAAACCCAAAAATCAAAACCAAGTAAAACAGTAGAGTGAAGGAAAAAACCAATTTAAATCAAGTAGTTTAGCAACATAAGCCGAATTATGCATTTTTAAAATCACAAGTCTTTTCTAAAAATTTCGGGAGAGTTTCCTTTGTAAATACTGGCCCCGAACGGGGTACAACATGATAAATATATACATAATGATAAAAGGCATTTCCAAGCGGGAGCTAGCTCTTCGTCAATCGACGGACAAAACCACACAATGCAGTATAATATACAACGCCGAAAGGCGAGGATCAACTCAGGATAAAAATCCAATATCATCAAGAAAACCAGATGAAACCATAGTAATACAGCGCACGACTCTAGGATCGAAAGAATAAACATTGGTCATCTATCTCTGTCAAATATACAAGTTTGGTTGATGGAGTCACTAGATACAACTGAATAAAATAAAGGTAGAATAGTGGTCACGATACAAGTGAATCCACCTACCAAAGCAATCACCCAGAAAGGAAGCAGTGTGCCAGCAAAGCCGTAACGGAACCTATACGGCAAAACCTGCAAGAAACTGTGGCACAACGGGGGTGAGTTGCCAACTCATGAGTAGAAAACATCACCGAGCAGAAATCGTATGTATGACACAATTTTAGGTCAATACGATCAATACATATAAATATCCTCAATATGATAAAGTCTGAAGCATGAAAAGGTGGCAAGGGTAAACAGCTATACCAAGTGTAATACCGAGTGCTCGTGTCAGTGCCTCAGGTAGCAACATATCATATGAATGAGGTATGAATGCATGAAAACAGAATACATGTAAATGAAGAAACGACTTTCATAACTTAGTGAGATTTCTGTATATTTAAAATGAGGTATCATCAATGAAATCAACATAATCAGTGTCTAGCATCGACACAAAACATAAATCCTAATATTTCAATATCTCATGCTCCGGCTATCCGGACTGGCATGTATCATCAAATCTTAATATCTCAAAATCTCAGTGTCTCAAATCTCACTATCTAGGGTTCCGTCAGTCCTGATCGTCCCCTATCATCAATCACACGACCAAGAACGGTATCCTCCGGATATCCGACACGCCAGGTAAAATCACCGGTAGGCAGTCTGTCCCTGCCGGGCTCATCGTCTACACCTCGATCTTCTTGCCCCGGGGTACCTTACCGGGTCCACCATGTACCCGCAGATGGTTCATCCAACTCCTCAAATCGGGTCTCGAAATCCATCTCATAACCGAGAAAACATCATGGTGGACGACTCATACATCACGAGAAAACCGCACTTTTCATTTTAAAAAGAGAAAGGGAGAGAGAAGTTTATATATATTCTTGCGCTTTTCTCCCAAATCCAGGAAATCTCTTGAAAATCCGAAATCCAATCATCAATAGCACGTAAACAGTGAATATCGGCATAAAACTCCATAATACTACATAACATTGAATAATAATATGCATGCAGTGGCAAGTAATAAGTGCAATGTCTAAACTAGCATATAAAGATGAGTACGCTAATACCATGTCAAACTATCAGTTAACAAGCTATGTCAATGAGTAATATTCTCTAAAGTGTTCATGATATGGCAATTACCGATGATGATGTGTGTGAGCCGGCAAGTAAGTGTATGTGGAACATACGCATCATGGGTAATGGTGCTGGTGTCCTGACAGCATGATCTCAATAATGGCATATAAAAACACAATATAAGAATGCGATGCGATGCGAATAGCAAGAATATGTAGGAGCTGAATAATAAACACGATGATAACTAATCTGCATTTATATAAATATGGGTCATACAGGTTTGTCATTTGAAATAACACGAATCGTGGTGTTTTGAAAATAAGGGCTACGGTGTTTTTAAGAAAAGATACATCCTTTGAACCCCTTGTCCTGTCTTTAAAATACTCACAATTCGTTAGTTTTGAAATAGGTATGACTTGAGTCTAATCTATCATGTACATGTAAACTACCGGACTAAACTAAAACGACTGAGCGAAAGGTAAGAAAACCGCCTAATATCTGAGTCAATACATATATACATATAATAGTCGGTGATCCCGCCTCAATAATATCCCATACGATTCCCTAATACAATATGACATTCTCGAGTCAAGAGTGTGGATCTATCATCAATATAGCTCGTACGGTAAATCCATCGTACGACATCCCAAATCTGGGTAAGGGTCAATGTCACATCGATCACACTATTCATCTGGTATCCTCTTTATCAATTATCATGATCGGGGCTACTGATCCACATCTAGTACAATACTGATACCACATATGTATATGCATGCATGTGTCTGAAAACACCACGTCGAAAGGACCCGCTAAAACATCACGTCGTATCTCAAATACGAACCATATCACATCACCAATCTCACGGCCTCAAGCCCAATCTCATCGACTCATCTCCAATCCCAAGTACTATCCTCATAATCCGTGTATATGTATACCTATATATAGACATAGTCCTATACCCATGTGTGTATATATATATATATACATATCCCCATATACACACAGGTAATAGAATGAATGCAGGTGCGTGCGTATGGGTGTTAACCTATTTTAGGTTTCGCGACTAAGAAGCTATACTAGTTAACTTCTAATAACCCCAAACTAACCATGAACACATAATCATATCTTGATAATCATCCACGTATCATAAACCACATATATATCCAGTTATATATCATAAATATACTACGAACTGCGGGGGTGTTATACGCCATCCACCCGACTTCTCCCCGTAGATATAAATCTACTCACCTTGACTTTCGCTTGCCGATGCCAATGTCGCCACGCGCTCGCTTTTCATCTTGAAGTCTTCGTGAGGGTACCTACATATAGTAACGTATCGTATCGGATTAAAATCCAAATCGAAACCAAAACGACACGCGGAACTCACATAGGTCCAAACCTATGGTTTGCCCTCGCAACTTAACCAAATAACACCCGATAGAGACGTAAAAACGTCAAGTGGTTGATGCTAAAAACAAATACCAAAACTTAAATCCATAAACATCATGAAACGTAAAACAGCAACTAAAAAAACATGCTCCAGATTTTGTCTAAGGGAAAAACTAGGTACACAAACAGGTCTAGGCTGATGTATAGGGTCTATATGAGCTATGGGGGCAACCTGGGCACCTAACCAACCAAGGTGGCAGGCCATACATAGGTAAATTCTGGCCAGGCCGGTTCTGGTAAGGAGTCAGGGTCTCGTCTGGTCAGGTTGGTCTCATATTGGTCCAATTTAGCCTCTAGAGTTGTTTGTTTGTCTCAGAATTTCCCCGGGTCATCCCAGATTTCCCTGCACACTCAATTTCCTCACAAACCGACATGGATAGTTTTCTGTTTTCAGTATTTGGGTTTGTTTCAGTAAATTCTGGGTTTCTAAGATCATAGGGGGGTTTAAGGTCTCCACCTAGGCTTAATTACACAATCATAACTCAAAATCAACCCTAACCCTCTCTAGGGATTTCCAAAGTCCACTAAACTTCGCCAAATCGATTTTAAACTTGAATAGATGCATAAGCAAATGAAATACTACACTAATTGTGAAGGGATTACCTCATTTGACACTCATGAATCCTCTACAGCGCCAAAATGCTAACTTTCTTGGTCCAAAGTGTAGCTTGTTAGCTTGTGCACAAAATTTGTGAAGAGGAGATGATGTTTTAGTGCTTTTTTGATGATGATTTGAGGGTTTGAAGTGGAGGTGGTGAAGGGTGCTTCCATGAGAGGAAGGAGAAGAAGAAAGATGAAGATGATGAAGTGAGAAGCAATGGCCCATCACTATGGTTGACCCCTCATCCTCTCTGTCCCATGCCCATACCCCTTTCTTTAATGTTTTCCTTTTCTTTTTCTTTTCTTTTCTTTTCTTCTCTTGGTAATAGTAAACCCAAAACAATAACCATACACCCAAAAATCATGTAGGAAGAATGTAACAAGTGTGAAAAAAAGACATGTGCACAAAACACGCTTAAAGTCCGATTAGCGATTTTTAATCGCGATTAGCACAAAATTAGTGTATAATAAATCATAAACTCTTATAATTTGCTTAAATCACATAATGTACCCTCTTTTTAGTAATTTCCATAATTTTCCAAATTTTTCCCAATTTATCGGTATTTAATTATACTGCCTTATTAAAATATTTAATATTTTATTATTTAATTACAAAAATTCCCAAAAATAATATTTCATTTTTTTGAAATGTTACAATATTCCCCCCTTAAAGAAATTCGGTCCCCGAATTTAAATTTAAACCCCTCAAATACTAAAACTTTTCAGTAAAAAGTCTAAGCCGTCGGGGTCCCGAAACCATCAATACATAAAACACGTCGTAGAGCAATGCATGCACATGAACAATGAGCAGATAAATCAAAAAAAAACTCCGTCAAGCATCCCGCAATTATCGGAGTCATGGTAAAGACACGAATGTCAAGTCCAAAACGAACCCAATATGATATACATCAAAACTATACATGTAAACATCAAATCTATACCTGTAAACATCAAATCTATACATGTAAATATCTGAAGGAAATGCATGCCAAACCGTTTTAAGTCGCTGTGCGATGCAGTGAGAAAATAAATCTCTCTCTCTCTCTCTCTCTCTATATATATATATATATATATATATATATATATATATATATATATATATACTTTGTTTACATGCACGTACCGCCGTTTTGAAAACAATTTAGAAGCGTTTCCTTGTTTTAAACGTTTCGTGTCATCTCAGACACGTAAGTAAATACTGAGACTATAGCTCTCTTTTTGGAAATCCCTTCGATAACTATCAATGCATGCAAAATACATCCAGGTACTGTCCTCTGACTAGTCCTGCTCAGTACGAAAACAATAATAAATATCATAAAAACGTACTGCTATAAGAAATCAATCCCAAAAGGTGCATATGAATGCTACGTGCGTCTGGTGCGCACGGAAATCAAAATCCATATATGTGCCATACATGTGCACAGAAATAACATCTAAGTGCAACGGGTGTGCACGAAACACCTGTCAGAGGCAACGTGTGTGCCTGACAGCAAAATCAGGTGTATCGGATATGCACGAAGAATCCCGATTTAGTGCATCTGGTGTGCACCAAAATCGCATCTCAAATCATGCGCCCAACATGCACGAAAATCCAAATCAGGTGCATCCATCATGCACGAATAAAAATCTAAATCATGTGCGTCCAACATGCTCGAAATCACGAAATCCAATATCAAGCGCCGAACATGCGCAAAATCCAATCCAAGCGCGTCAAATATGCACAAGAATCCAATCAGGTGCGCAAGGTGCACAAAACAAATATCGAGTATCACAATCGAAATCGACGGTATACAATACATCTCAAATCCAAATCAGGTATACCGTAATATCAAATCTCACAACCATGTGCATCAGCGTGCATAAAACCTAATCAAAACACTAAAAGTGCATGAAAACTATGCCGTAAGCATAAGCCAAATCATATGCATGCCCTAGGCATGAAGTCAAATCAATACCTAAAATAACATCAAATCGAAGTCCTGTGCAACTGTAGTGCACAAAAAACGTATCACTGCACTGCAAGCATATGTGAACTATACCGAGTGCAAAAATCAAATCGGGTGCGTACCATATGCACAAAATCTACCCAGCTGTATGAAATCTATGAAATCATAAGCATGTGCAGCCAAGGCACCAAAAACGATATCAAGTGCAATAACTGTGCACAAATCATAAATCAACACAACGGTATATAAAGCATATCTCAAGTGCAATAACTATGTACAAAATACATATACCCAGTAGGTGCAACCATGGTGCACGAAAACGAATATCATGAAACTCAGTCATCAAAACTCAATTATGCGAAAAGATCGCCCAAAAATACCGAATCAAGTATGGCGGAATAGTCCCGCTCAAGCACGTCCTCTAAGAATCTCTGGCCAACTGTCATGATCACTCATAACATGTCTCGTCGACGATGCCGAACTCTGGCCTGCTGGTGTGCGTCAAATGACCACTCCTGGGTCTAAGTCTTCTCGTGCATTATTCCAGAAAGGTCTTGTCGAGGTCTCTCCCAAATCTCGTTTCTGCCGAACTGTCCGGAAGTTATCACCCTTCAATAAATCTGTTTCTTGTTTCGAAACGGCTGCATACTCATCGCGACTCTTCTGGAAGATATATCCATATACAATGACTCTGCATGCGTATTACATCTCTGATGTCGGAGGAGTGGAACATCATCTCATCAAGATCTCGTACGAACCTCTTACTCCACTTTCCTCTAATGTCGACTGCTTCGGACTAGTCTCATCGTGGCTGCATGGACTACGCTCCAACGGCTATACTCGTATCTGGAGTCTTCCAAGCAATGCATCTCACCACATAGCATCCGAATGAAGTCGAACCATTCGATCGATTCGTCAAAACCTCATAAGCCCCCAAAAGCTCAACATCTTGGGTACAATTTAATAGTATCGAGTACATACCACAGCATCGGTGGACCATCCGTAGAAGGGCAAGACCAAGCCTCACTAATGGCACCACGGAACTGCCGCAAACCCTAAGGTTCAAAGGCTTTCACACGGTCATTATGTCGAGTTAGGGTTTCATTCTTTTAGAGGGTCCATAGAATTGCTTGCATGTCTTTCCGAATACTTTAAACTTGGAATAATGGGTTTCTGACATTCGATCACCTCTATCGACTCTTAACGTACCTGCGTGAAGTCGTCTCTAGCTGAAATCAATCTATCTGATGACCTCGCATCGGGGTGAGCGAACGAGCCACATGTCCTAGCCATTCATCCTCGGGTGACTAGCGACCTTCTATCATATCTCTAAGTACAACTCGTACTGCAATGCTCCAACATGTGGGGAAATATCTCATCGTTCACAGCAACAACTGGCTCATTCATCTGCATACTGAACAGTGCCTCAATCATCATGAATAAGCGACACATCAATGGTCATCACATTCTGGCTGGCCTCTCTCAGTGGCTCAATCCTCTGGTGCAAATCTGCACGCCCGAGAAATCTCATAACAGCGATCCATCAAATGCTCATGGCGCGAAAACACAATAACACGGCGCATCTATGCAAATCGTATGTCCCTAGAACCACGCCCTGGTAAGTCCTCGTCCGTGATGAGCTCGTGCTGACCGCAACTCTAGCCGTGGCTCTCTCTGCCCGTAATCGTGGCAGCAAAACCATAAACTGGTACTGATGAGGATAGATCATAGGAATGAATATAATACTGTGCAAAGAAATGTACATCCTAAGGCTTCATAAGCGGAGTAGCGTATCGTAAATATGCCGCGGAACATACGTACAGTACGTCACTCTACTCAAGCTACCTACTTCATCAACCAAGGGTCATCCTACACTCCGAAGGTAAAACCTAACGCTCTGATACCAACTTTGTCACGACCCGAAAAGTACGGAACATGATCGGCACTTAAATTACGAAACTTCTCGAGGCGTACGTAATCTAAGTAAGCCAAAACCCAGAAATCAAAACCAAGTAAAGCAGTAGAGTGAAGGAAAAACCAATTTAAATCAAGTAGTTTAGCAACATAAGCCGAATTATGCATTTTTAAAATCACAAGTCTTTTCTAAAAATTTCGGTAGAGTTTCCTTTATAAACACTAGCCCCGAACGGGGTACAACATGATAAATATATACATAATGATAAAAGGCATCCCTAAACGGGAGCTAGCTCTTCGTCAATCGACGGACAAAACCACACAATGCAATATAATATACAACGCCGAAAGGCGAGGATCAACTCAGGATAAAAATCCAACATCATCAAGAAAACCAGATGAAACAATAATAATACAGCGCACTAAGGTCAAAAAAATAAACACTGGTCATCTATCTGTGTCAAATATACAAGTTTGGTTGATGGAGTCACTAGATACAACTGAATAAAATAAAGGTACAATAGTGGTCACGATACAAGTGAACCCACCTACCAAAGCAATCACCCAGAAAGGAAGTAGTGTGCCAGCAAAGTCATAACGGAACCTGTACGGAAAAACCTGCAAGAAACTGTGGCACAACGAGGGTTAGTTGCCAACTCGTGAGTAGAAAACATCACCGAGCAGAAATCGTATGTATGACACAATCCTAGGTCAATACGATCAATACATATAAATATCCTCAATATGATAAAGTCTGAAGCATGAAAAGGTGGCAAGGGTAAACATCTATACCAAGTGTAATACCGAGTGCTCGTGTCAGTGCCTCAGGTAGCAACATATCATATGAATAGGGTATGAATGCATGAAAACAGAATACATGTAAATGAAAAAACTGCTTTCATAACTTAGTTAAATTTCTGTATATTTAAAACGAGGTATCATCAATGAAATCAACATAATCAGTGTTTAGCATCGACACGAAACATAAATCCTAATATCTCAATATCTCAGGCTCCAGCTATCCGGACTGGCCTGTATCATCAAATCTCAATACCTCAATATCTCAAAATCTCAGTGTCTCAAATCTCACTATCTAGGGCTCATTCAGTCCTGATCGGCCCCTATCATCAATCACATGGCCATGAACGGTATCCTCCAGATATCCGACGCGCTAGGTAAAATCACCGGTAGGCAGTTTGCCCCTGCCGGTCTCATCGTCTACGCCTCGATCTTCTGGCCCCAGGGTACCTTACCGGGTCCACCATGTACCCGCAGACGGTTCATCCAACTCCTCGAATCGGGTCTCGAAATCCATCTCATAACCGAGAAAATATCATGGTGGACGACTCATACATCACGATAAAATAGCACTTTTCATTTTAAAAAGAGAGAAAGAGAAGTTTATATATATTCTTGCGGTTTTCTCCAAAATCCAGGAAATCTCATGAAAATCCGAAATCCAATCATCAATAGCACGTAAACAGTGAATATCAGCATAAAACTCCATAATACTGCATAACAGTGAATAATAATATGCATGCAGTAGCAAGTAATAACTGCAATGTCTAAACTAGCATATAAAGACGAGTACGCTAATACCATGTCGAACTATCAGTTAACAAGCTATGTCAATGAGTAATATTCTCTAAAGTGTTCGTGACATGGCAATTATCGATGATGATGTGCATGAGCCGGCAAGTAAGTGTATGTGGAACATACGCCTCATCGGTAATGGTGCTGGTGTCCTGACAGCATGATCTCAATAATGGCATATGAAAACATAATATAAGCATGCGGTGCAATGCGAACAGCAAGAATATGTGGGAGCTGAATAATAAACACAATGATAACTAATCTATATTTATATAAATATGAGTCATACAAGTTTGTCATTTGAAATAACACGAATCGTGGTGTTTTGAAAATAAGGGCTACGGTGTTTTTAAGAGAAGATACATCCTTTGAAATATCCGTAGAATCCCTTGGCCTGTCTTTAAAATACTCACAATTCGTTAGTTTTGAAATAGGTATGACTTGAGTCTAATCTATCATGTACATGTAAACTACCGGACTAAACTAAAACGACTGAGCGAAAGGTAAGAAAACTGCCTAATATCTGAGTCGATACACATATATATATATATATATATATATATATAATAGTCGGTGATCCCGCCTCAATAATATCCCATACGATACCCTAATACAATATGACATCCTCGAGTCAAGAGTGCGGATCTATCATCAATATAGCTCGTACAGTAAATCCGTCGTACGGCATCCCAAATCTGGGTACGGGTCAATGTCACATCGATCACACTATTCATATGGTATCCTCTTTATCAATTATCATGATCGGGGGTACTGATCCACGTCTAGTACAATACTGATACCACATAAGTATATGCATGCGTGTGTCTGAAAACACCACGTCGAAAGGACCCGCAAAAACATCACGTCGTATCTAAAATACGAACCATATCATATCACCAATCTCACGGCCTCAAACCCAATCTAATCGACTCATCTCCAATCCCAAGTACTATCCTCATAATCCGTGTATATGTATACGTATATATATATATACACACATAGTCCCATACCCATGTGTGTGTGTGTGTATATATATATATATACATACATATCCCCATATATGCACAGGTAATAGAATGAATGCAGGTGTGTGCGTGTGGGTGTAAACCTATTCTAGGTTTCGCTACTAAGAAGCTATGCTAGTTCACTTCTAATAACCCCAAACTAACCATGAACACATAATCATATCTTGATAATCATCCACGTATCATAAACCACATATATATCCAGTTATATATCATAAATATACTACGAACTGCGGGGGTGCTATACGCCATCCACCCGACTTCTCCCCGTAGATATAAATCTACTCACCTTGACCTTCGCTTGCCGATGTCGATGTCGTCACGCACTCGCTTTTCGTCTTGAAGTCTTAGCGAGGGTACCTACATATAGTAACGTATCGTATCGGATTAAAATCCAAATCGAAACCAAAACGACACGCGGAACTCACATAGGTCCAAACCTATGGTTTGCCCTCGCAACTTAACCAAATAACACCCGATAGAGACGTACAAACGTCAAGCTGTCGATGCTAAACACAAATACTAAAACTTAAATCCATAAACATCACGAAACGTAAAACAGCAACTAAAAAAACATGCTCCAGATTTTTTCTAAGGCAAAAACTAGGTGCACAAACAGGTCTAGGCTGATGTATAGGGTCTATATGAGCGATGGGGGCAACCTGGGCACCTAACCAACCAAGGTGGCCGGCCACACATAGGTAAATTCCGGCTAGGCCAGTTCTGGTAGGGAGTTACGGTCTCGTCTGATCAGGTTGGTCTCATATTGGTCCAATTTGGCCTCTAGAGTTGTTTGATTGTCTCAGAATTTTCCCGGGTCATCCCAGATTTCCCTGCACACTCAATTTCCTCACAAACCGACATGGATAGTTTTTTGTTTTCAGTATTTGGGTTTTTTTCAGTACAGTCTGGGTTTCTAAGATCATAGGGGGGTTTAAGGTCACCACCTAGGCTTAATTACACAATCACAACTCAAAATCAACCCTAACCCTCTCTAGGGATTTCCAAAGTCCACTAAACTTCGCCAAATCGATTTTAAACTTGAATAGATACATAAGCAAATGAAATACTACACTAATTTTGAAGGGATTATCTCATTTAACACTCATGAATCCTCTACAGCGCCAAAATGCTAACTTTCTTGGTCCAAAGTATAGCTTGTGAGCTTATGCACAAAATTTGTGAAGAGGAGATGATATTTTGGTGTTGTTTTGATGATGATTTGAGGGTTTTAAGTGGAGGTGGTGGAGGGTGCTGCCATGAGAGGAAGGAGAAGAAGAAAGATGAAGATGATGAGATGAGAAGCAATGGCCCATCACTATGGTTAACTCCTCACCCTCTCTCTCATGCCCATACCCCTTTCTTTAATGTTTTCTTTTTCTTTTCTTTTCTTTTCTTCCCTTGGCAATAGTAAACCCAAAACAATAACCATACACCCAAAAATCATGTAGGAAAAATGTAACAAGTGTGAAAAAAAAGACATGTGCATAAAACACGCTTAAAGTCCGATTAGTGATTTTTAATCGCGATTAGCATAAAATTAGTGTATAATAAATCTTAAACTCTCATAATTTGCTTAAATCACATAAAATACCATCTTTTTAGTAATTTCCATAATTTTCCAAATTTTTCCCAATTTATCGGTATTTAATTATACCGTCTTATTAAAATATTCAATATTTTATTATTTAATTACAAAAATTCCCAAAAATAATAATTTATTTTTTTGAAATGTTACACACCTACCAAGAAAAACACCCAAATGAAGCTATGTGCCAGCGATGCCGCTACGGATCCATGCGGTCAACCTGCAAGAACTGTAGCACAACGGGGGTGAGTTGCCAACTCGTGAGTAGATAAACATCAACAAGTAGAAATCGAAAAAACAACAACTCTTAGATCAACTAAATCATAAAGGTAATACTATGATATCTAGGATGACCGGGTCGATATATGTGCCAACACTGTAAGTAAATGCTTATCAGCATGTGGATATCATCTAACAATATATCAATGCCTGAATGCATGTGGATCTCGTCCATCCATATAATCAATGTACGTATGCATATGGATCTCGTCCACGTGTCAACCACTAACACAACATCATCATGCATGTAAATATCACAAAAGCATATGCATGAAAGTATTAGGATATAAATCAACGTGTGTCCCTCACGACACATCAAAATCATGGAACCTGAGTGTCCAGTATCGACACTCGAAACATCATGAAACCCGTGTCCAGCATCGACACGTAAATCCTTATATCTTGGGCTCCATCGGTCCGGATCAGCCCTCGGGCTCCGTCTGTGGGATCGGCCCGCGGGCTCCGGCAGACGGGTCGGCCAAATATCCATCTCCCGAACCGGTCGGTATCCTCCGGATAACCGCCAGGCCCAACCAATCACCGGTAGGTAGTAGTCCCTCTGCCAGGCTCATCGTTATCCCCACGATCTTCTCGCCCCGGGGTACCGTATCGGGTCCACCATGAACCCGCAAACGGATCATCGAACTCCTCGAATTGGGTTTTCACATATCACACGTTTCAGAACCGAGAAAACGCATGGTGGACGCACTAAAATATCATATCAAGAGAAACCGGGTTTTTTAAAACAATACATACTATCTTTTGAAATAACCACGGTTCTCAAATCCAGAAATCTCATGAAAACAGCATATCTTAATGCGTACAATCGTAAAACATGATGTATGCAACATATAACAGAAATGTAAGCATATCCGTATATCATGCAACATGGAATCAGTAATATGCACATGTCGAGGGAAAGCCGCCTTTTTAAATGAATCCAGTTTTAAAATATATCTTGTGGTTCCCAATTTCTCCCAAGTCAAATGCAACATCGTAAAAGGTGCATATGTAACTATAGCAAGTAAACTATGCAAGGGGGTCATATCATGATGCAGCAATCCTACTGTGTAGTGACATGGCAATTATCGATGATGAAGTGTGTGAGCCGGCCAATTTATGTAAGTGTAACATACGCATCATCGATAATGGTGCAGGTGTACTAGCACAGATATATGACATGCAATGAAAGTGACATGAACGTAGCATAAAGTAAATCATATGCGAATGCTGACAGGTATACGTATCTATCATGACCGAATCGGTGAATCAAACAATCGGCATCCAGCCTCACAACAACACGTACGGTATAATCCATCGTACGGCATCCTCTAGTCAAGGGTACGGATCAATCGTCATAAAACTCATCACGTGCGGAAAATCATCGTACGGCGGCACTAAATTATCGGGGATCCTATCATCCTATATGACAATGAGGGGTACGGACCTAACGTCTCGTACGACATAACACTCATGATTCACAACATTTATATATATATATATATATATCCTAGGTCGCATCCATAACAATCTCATATCGGAGGACCGGCAAAGGTATTAGACATCTCAATCGACTCACATCCGTATACCAACATATCAATCAAATCATCATATCACATCGTATGTCCTTTTCATCACATTAAGTCATCTCAATATATACATTCTATCTTATACATCTAATGTCATGCTAAAACTCATACTTACTCTAGTACAACTACATATCATCAAGTCGTGATTCACATTCACCTTTCTTATCCTTATAGCTTTCATCTCACATCTTCATATTTATATATTCAACCATTCATCTTTAACTATCTTATTAACCATAATCCTAGTTTTCAAATCTAGGCTTCTACAACTGTAACCTATAAATAAGTTTCCATCAAAAACTTGCAGGGGTGTTATACGCCATCCACCCGACTTCCCCCGTAGATATAGATCTACTCAACTTGATCTTGCTCGCCGAAGTCGATGTAGCCATCCTCTTCTTCATCTTCCGAAGTACACGTGAAGGTACCTACATATATAACACAATCACATTAAAATCAAGGCGGAAAAACCAAAACGGCACACGTTTCTCTCATAGGTTAAAACCTATAGCCTAGCATGCAAAACACGACCAATAACCCTGGTCGTTGACGTTCAAACGCCACACGACAGAAACACAATACCAAATACCAAATTCAAATTCATTAAAAGCCTCACAGCAATTTCAGAAACTATGTAAAACACTTCCAGATTTTCCTCAAGTGACAATTAGCCAATTTTGCATATGTAAAAGGTCTATTTAACTGATTTAGGAGCTACAGAAAAAACAAGGGGCCAAACCATCCTAACCTGGCCACAATTTGCGGCTAGGATGAATAAAATTGCGGCCAAGTGGAGGGCATTAGGGCTCGGGTCTCTGTGGTAGCTTCCTGGTTACCTGCACATCACTCAGTGTTTGCTAAATAATTTTTAGGTCACCCGGAAGTTAGCAGATCACCAAATTCTATCACAAATCCATCAATTTTCCGATATCAGGATTTCTAAGATCGTGTTGCAGGGTTTATGTCTATGGTTTAAGTCACTAATCACACTTTAAAGGGGTTGTATGGTCTCTACTAACCTCAATTACACCATAGCAACTCAAGAATCCCTCAAGCCCTAACTAGGAATTTTCTAAGTTCAGCAATCCACTCAATATTGATACTAAACATGTATGAATGCTTAAGAAATTGAAATAATACACTAATGGTGCAGAAATTACCTCATTTGGCAACTCAAGAAAATTCTTGAGTTTCCCCAAGTCTCAAAATCCAATTTTTCTTGGTCCAAAGTGCATCTTGTGAGCATGTGCATGATTTTAATGAAAAGGGTTTAGTGTTTTGATGAATTTTTGGTGGTGTTTTGAGGTTGAAGAGGAGGTGGGGGAGTGAGGCAGCCATGGTAGTTGAAGGGAGAGAAAATGATGGAGGAGAGTGAAGGAAACAAATGGGCATGGTTCACTTTGACCCCTCACCCTCTCTCTCTCTTGCCCATCCCTCATTCTTTATTCTTTTCTTTTCTTTTCTCTTTTCTTTTATTTTATTTAAAACCAATCATGCATGAAGGAAAAGAAAAGAACATGGTAGTTAAAAATGTAACAATGTGAAAAAGACTTGGTGCATGTCACATGCACAAAACTACCTTAAGGCGTGATTAGCGATATTTAATCGCGATTAGCATTAAAATGGAATAAAATAAATCATAAGAATTATAATTTGCTTAAATCATATAAATCCCTCCAAAATCACCATTTAATTTAATTTTCCAACATTTTCCAATTTATCGGTATTTAATTGTACCGCATCATTAAAATATTCATAATATTATTATTTAATTATAAAAATTCCCAAAAATAATATTTTATTTTTATGAAATGTTACAATCTTCCCTCCTTAAAGAAATTATGTCCCCGAATTTAAATTTAAACCCCCAAACACTAAAATATTTCAACGATCGGCTCAAATCAATGGGGCTCCGAAATCACAGAAGATACCGAATAACACAGCGCGTCAAGTGCGCAGGAAAACGAGTACAATACTCAAAAACCGAACTCCGTCAAGCGTCACGCAAATCATCGGATTTGCACGCATATCCTCGGAGTTACAGTGGAGATACAGATCTCGAAATCCTCTACTGAATTCCAACGTACACTAGCCAAATACTATATATGTATATAGTACGCATCCTTGAAAAAATCTCCAAAAATTGAATAAAATACATGCAATATCTTTTCTGATTCGCCGTGTGATTCGTAACTCATGGCACAAGTGACGGACACTCATTTGTAAAGTAATAAATATATGCTCATATTGGTTTTGCTAAACATATGTTCAGCCCTTTTTTTTTGAAATATCCCAAAAAGTTTTCCTTTATAAACGTTCGTGTCGCTCACGGACACGTAGAAAATAGCGAGACTATAGCTCATTTTTGAAAACCTCTTGTTAAAGTTTTAATGCATGCGAAAAACTCAGGTACTGCCTTCAGATCAGCCCTGTTCGGCCACTACATAGTAGAGTGCCCATCAAGAAAACAAGGTGCTCAAAAGCAAAATCAGCCTCAAAAGGCGTATCCAACAATCACGTGCGTCTGGTGCACACGAAAATCAGATCCAAATACAAGTACCACAATATGCACAAAAGCAAAAGTAAGTGTAACGGGTGTGCACAAAAACATCTGTCCAATGTAACGGGTGTGCATGACAACCATATCAAGTGCGTCTAGAGTGCACGAAAATCCAAATCCGGTGCAACTAACCTGCACGAATGAAAATCTCAATCGAGTGCATCTAGTGTGCACAAAATCACATCCCATATCATGCGCCCAACATGCGTGAAAATCCAAATCAAGTGCATCCATCATGCACGAAAAAATCTAAATTAAGTGCATCCATCATGCACGAGTAAAACCTTACTCAAGTGCATCTGATGCGCACAAAATCCAAAATCAAGCGTCTAATATGCGCAAAATCCAGTCCAAACGTGTCGGGTCCGTAAAAGCATGTAGTGCAGTAGCATGTATGAAAACGCACGGCAAGTGCCAACGCGCACGAAAAACGCAATCTGATAACGCAAATGCTCAAAGACATAATTCGAGTGCAACCAATGTACGGAGTATAAATCTAGTGCAACTAATGCACGAATACCCGTCCGGTGC
Source organism: Agapanthus africanus (assembly GCA_030015575.1). Lineage (NCBI taxonomy): Eukaryota > Viridiplantae > Streptophyta > Magnoliopsida > Asparagales > Amaryllidaceae > Agapanthus > Agapanthus africanus. The sequence goes on from JASDDO010000019.1 coordinate 832,953,014, forward strand.
AACAAATGCATGAAATGCAAATCGAGTGCGACAAAATACCAATACGGTGCATCTAGTGCATGAAATACAAATCCAGTGCATCTAGTGCATGAAATACAAATACGGTGCATCTAGTGAACGAAATACGAATACAGTGCATCCTGTGCACGAAATATGAATACAGTGCATCCTGTGCACAAAATACGAATCCAGTGCGTCCTGTGCACAAAATACGAATCCAGTGCATCTAGTGCACGAAATACAAATCCAGTGCATCTAGTGCACGAAATACAAATCTGGTGCATCAAGTGCACAAAATACCAATCAATAACTCAAATGTGTAAATAGCAACACCGAGTGTACCAAGGTGTATAAAATCATATACGTGTGCAACTGCATGCACAAAACACATATCAATGCACTGCAAGCACATATAAGCTATACCGAGTGCAAATATCAAATCGAGTGCATACCACACGCACAAAATCAAATCAACTGTATGAAATCCACAAAATCATAAACATGTGCAGCCAAGGCATAAAATCAATATCAAGTGCAATAGATATGCACAAATCACAACCCAACACAACGGCGTATAAAACATATCTCAAGTGCAATACTATGCACAAAATGTAAATGCCCAGTAGGTGCAGCCATGGTGACGAAATCAATATTAGGAAACTCATCATCAAAACTCAAATCCAAGCGGTATAAGCGTGATACTTAGATCACAAACGCAAAACGCAACAAATGACATTGAGGTACACCTCCTACAATGTCGAAAATAAACTGGTGCGCCTAAAACCGGCAGAACAAGAACATCTGCTTGCTTCCTACTCACAGTCTGGCATCCTCTGTCTCTGGGTCCTCATCTTCTCTGTGGATTTACCAATCTTGCAATCTATCGGCTCATTGGCTCGGTCAGGTGTGCTAACGGGAACGATTCCGTTCTGGCACTTCTCTGGTCATCTCTTGGCCAATCATCACGACTACTCGTAAAGCAGCACGTCACTGGCGTCGGCCTCTGGCCCTCTGAATACACGTGACACAACTGATCGTGGGTGCAAATCTCATCGTAGCCGTGTCCTGAAAGGAACCTGCTCAGGATCTCTTCCAATCTCGCTTATGCCGAACTATACGGAGGTTGGTACTCTTGCATAATCTTTTCTCACTTTCTGGACATCTGCGTTCTCAGCACAACATTTCCTCGGGAACTGGCCGCATCCCAACGCCTCTATAAGCATATCAGATCTCGGATCTCGACGGGGAGTAACAACAGTTCGCCAACCTCTCGCGCCAACCTCTGGTTCCACTTTTCTGTATCCACTTCGACGTCACGTCATGCTATCTGCGCACTGCAACTGTTCTCGGCCATGGTCAATCCGGAGTCTCTCACACGGACTCGAAGTTACGAACTCGGTATCTTCATCACTCTGTAGAAGATCTCCAGCCGAACACGTCCTCGGGAACTCGTCCCAACTATCGGAGGAATACTCAACACTCGTCCGCTCTCGATCAACTCACAACACATCTGGGTGAGGTCCTCTATCCGAAGCTGGTCAGCTTGCTGATCTCTTATCACATAAGATTCGGACGACGTCAAACTTTTCGATCGATTCGTCAAAGTCCCATAATTCCCCGAAAGATCAACACCTGAGCACAATCTAATAATATCCCGCACATGCCACAGTACCTACGAACCAACCGTAGAAGGGCAAACCCAAGCCTCACTGATGGCACCGCTGAACTGCTGCAAACCCTAAGGTTCAGAAGCGGTTCCAAGGTCATTATGTCGAGTTAGGGTTTCATTCATCTAGAGGGTCCAAAGAATTTCTTGCATGTTCCTCCGAATACTTTAAACTTGGAAAAATGGGTTCCTGACATTCGTTCGAACTTTTTAACTTCGCTTTGATGACATGTGAATACCCTTCGTCTGCACGCTAAACATGCCTCAATCTTCCAAAAATGACATACATCACGGTCATCTCTGGATCGGTCATCTCTAGACCTGAGTAAGACTCTTCATACTGGAAATCTTCAACTCAACTGAGCCTGCGTCAGCGCATCAATCTGACAAATCACCTTCGTCTCTCAACTCGGGGTAGACTAGCTATCATTTGTCGCATCTCTGCCTGGAAGCTTCAGGGATCTCAGCTCGTATACTCTGGAGGCGACATCCTATCAATCTCAGCAATAGCTGGGTCATCTGTCTGCACGGTAGACAACATCACAATCTCTGAGGTAGGCTGTACATCAACAGTCCTCTGGCAACTGGCAGCTCTAACAATGGCCCGATCATCCGGTGCAAAACCAAACACTCACCTCAACAAGAGATCACAACACAACACTACATCGAGACGTTCCCATATCACCAGAAAACACAATGGTCAGCCATCGCCCATGACGAGCTCGCCCTGAACGCATCACTAGCAGCAGCTCAGTCTGCGCTCAAACTATGGTGACAGGAACCTCAATGTGTATCGATGAAGGTAGATCAACGGAACGAAAGGAATCAACAGATCCAGAATGGATACATGATCATAAGAAGAAACAACATCAATGAAGGTATGATCATGGAAATGAACAGAATCAAGGATCTCAAATGGATGTATAATTATGGGTACAAAGAGAATCACAGATCTCAAAATATGTACATTCTAAGGTTTCTTAAGTGGAGTATCGTATCGTAAATATTCCGCGGAACATACGTACGGTACGTCACTCTACTCAAGCTACCTACTCCATCAATCAAGGTCAGCCAATGAAACGAAAGTTCGGGTCTAATACCCTCCCTGTTCAAGTCTAAGTTTCGTAAGGTCAAGCCTAGGTTCCAAAATATACATATGCCCTAGACTCCGCATAGTCAAACATAGACTCGAACCAAGGTTAAACCTAGCGCTCTGATACCAACTTTGTCAGGACCCGAAATATTAGCTCGTGACCAGCACTTAAATCACGCAACGTCTAAAGGCGTAACGTAATTCAAGTAAGCTGAAACCCAGAAATCTAAACATTTTTAATGAAAATAAAAGAGGTGAAGTTTTGAAATAAAGGTATAATGAAATCAAGTTTTCTTACATGCATAGAAAAGGAACATGAATAATGCAAGTGAAATTTACCAGTTTGAAAACAGGTTTCGTCTTTTTAAAAATTTAGGCAGCACCTCCTCTGTATTTTTTGATCCAAAACCACAATACATGATAATATAAAAGGAATCCCCAAGCGGGAGCTAGTTTTTCGCCAAACGGCGGATCCACAACCACGCAAAGCATAAATATAAATATACGACGCCCAACGGCGAAGATCGCCACAAAAGATAATGAATAAAGTGAGATATCAAAACCACAAGTAGCGGAAAATCCCTCGCTCTAAGTCTCGCAACCATAAGTCTCACTAAGTCTCAATACTTATACAATTACAAATTTTGATTGATGGAGTTGACTAGATACAATATAAATAATAATACGAGAGTGGGTACGATACAAATGTCCCACCTACCAAGCAAAACACCCAAATGAAGCTATGTACCAGCGATGACGCTACGGATCCATGCGGTCAACCTGCAAGAACTGTGGCACAACGGGGGTGAGTTGCCAACTCATGAGTAGATAAACATCAACAAGTAGAAATCGAATAAACAACGACTCCTAGGTCAACTATATCACAAAGGTAATACTATGATATCTAGGGTGACCGGGTCGATATATGTGCCAACACTGTAAGAAAATGCCTATCAGCATGCGGATATCATCCAACAATATATCAATGCCTAAATGCATGTGGATCTCGTCCATCCATATAATCAATGTACGTATGCATGTGGATCTTATCCACGTGTCAACCACTGACACAACATCATCATGCATGTAAATATCACAAAAGCATATGCATGAAAGTATGAGGATATAAATCAATGTGTGTCTCTCGCGACACATTAAAATCATGGAACCTGAATGTCCAGCATCGACACTCGAAACATCATGAAACCCGTGTCCAGCATCGATACGTAAATCCTCATATCTCGGGTTCCGTCGGTCCGGATCGGCCCTTGGGCTCCGTCTGCTGGATCGGCCCACGGGCTCCGGCAGACTGGTCGACCCAATATCCATCTCCCGACCTGGTCGGTATCCTCCGGATAACCGCCAGGCCCAACCAATCACCGGTAGGCAGTAGTCCCTCTGCCAGGCTCATCGTCATCCCCACGATCTTCTCGCCCCAGGGTACCGTACCGGGTCCACCATGAACCCGCAATCGGATCATCCAACTCGTCGAATTGGGTTTTCACATATCACACGTCTCAGAACCGAGAAAACGCATGGTGGACGCACTGAAATATCATATCAAGAGAAATCGGGTTTTTTAAAACAATACATACTATCTTTTGAAATAACCATGGTTCTCAAATCCAGAAATCTCATGAAAACAGCATATCTCAATGCGTATAATCGTAAAGCATGATGTATGCGACATATAACAGAAATGTAAGCATATCCGTATATCATACAACATGGAATCAGTAATATGCACATGTCAAGGGAAAGCCTCCTTTTTAAATGAATCCGGTTTTAAAATATATCTTGCGGTTCCCAATTTCTCCCATGTCAAATGCAACATCGTAAAAGGTGCATATGTAACTATAGCAAGTAAACTATGCAAGGGGGTCATATCATGATGCAGCAATTCTATTGTGTAGTGACATGGCAATTATCGATGATGAAGTGTGTGAGCCGGCTAATCTGTGTAAGTATAACATACGCATCATCGATAATGGTGCAGGTGTACTAGCACGGATATATGACATGCAACGAAAGTGACATGAACGTAGCATAAAGTAAATCGCATGTGAATGATGACATGTATACGTATCTATCATGACCGAGTCAGTGAATCAAACAATCGGCATCCAGCCTCACAACAACACGTATGGTATAATCCATCGTACGACATTCTCTAGTCAAGGGTACGGATCAATCGTCATAAAACTCATCACGTACGGAAAATCATCGTACGGCGGCATTAAACCATCGGGGATCCTATCATCCTATATGACAATGAGGGGTACGGACCTAACGTCTCGTACGACATAACACTCATGATTCACAACATTTATATATATCTATATACCTACATCCCAGGTCGCATCCATAACAATCTCATATCGGGGGACCGGCAAAGGTATTAGACATCTCAATCGACTCACATCCATATACCAACATATCAATCAAATCATCATATCACATTGTTTATATCAGAATTTTACATTATTATATCGCCCATTCTTAATCACATTACATATAAATATGTGCTTTTGATCCATGTCTGAAAAATAGTTGTAGGTTACAGGTTCTCAGATCGTTACAGTAAAATTCATGAAAAGTCGCTACAAATGTGAGACTACGACCAACAACAAATGAATCCGTACGATGCTCCCTACCAGTTCAAGGAACAAATGAAAATCATTAGACAGTTCAATGCACAAAGCACAAGGGCGGCACAAGATTCAAGACTTCAAAGCAAAGCTCAAGGCAAAAGTCCACATCATTCTGCACTGTTGGAAATCTGGAAGAAAAAAGAAGAGATTCTGAGCAACCAAGTGAAGAAAACAGAAGGAAAAAGCAACATGAAGCAACCCTGAAGAATTGATCCCAAGATCCCACCAAATGGCCACGGAACCGCGGCCAAACAGGCTATTATGCCACGGAACCACGGCTGTATGGTGCACGTGTCGGTGCACATGACGGTGGAAGTGTCGGTGCTTTGACCCGGTTTTCTTAGGGTAGTTTGGTAAATTCATGTATGGATCAGAATGTAACCTAGGATTTTTTCTATCTATAAATAGGAAAGCCAAATGCCTCTCTTTACTTTTATGCCTCTTTCAGGGTGCCTCTTTTCGGGCATGCCTCTTTTTAATTCTTAGATTAAAATTTTAATTCCAGTTGTAATGCGCTTGTTGAGAGGTCATCAATAAAGGTATTTTTATTTTTATCTCGCATTCTTTTATTATCTGAATTTAATTCTTGCAATTTTTATCTGTTCTTTTATTATCTGCAATTTATTTTTCTAATATAAAAATTATAAAAATGAATTTTATTGTGAACTTTCTAATGAGTGAGTAATTCCTCACTTGTTAGGGTTAGGATAGAGAAGGTTTGAGAGAAGGAAATCTCTCTCACTCCTTTCCTTGCCCGTATAATTTTAATTAATTAGGACTCTATTTAAATTAACCACACACCGCTCACTACGGCACCCTATCCTATAAGATAGCGGTGATTCCCTAGTTAGACCGGTTGTGGTTGAATTAACTGGAGGTTAGGGCTAAGAGTTAGGAACGGACGGACAAGGACCAAAAGGAAGAAACTACGTTTCTTCCTAGTCGTGCTAATCCCCGTTGTTGACTATTACCCTAATACCTATTTCTTAACTAGGGCATTGTTAGCAGTGAGAAGAATCCATATTTCAAATTAATCTAATCCTAACCCTAGCAAGACTTTAAATCAATTTAATCTCATTCTTAGATCTTAAAACAAAACCTACCAAAAATAGGACTTAACTCTTTAGAACTTAAAGAAAAGAACACCATTTCCTTGTGGATCGACTCATACCCAACCGGCTAGCTACCAAGCGACACCGTCTTGATTGCGGTATTCTTAACTTTAAAACGCACGTACAAAACTTCAAACAATCAAATGGCGCCGTTGCCGGGGAGACGGTAGTCTCTTTCTTTATGTAATTTCGGATTAATTAAAAAAATTATAAAAATTGAAAATTTTTAAAACAAAAAAAAATAAAAAAAAATAAAAATCATCTTGTTATTTTTGAAAGGTTTTTGTGCGAGTGTGCAGGCTTGGAGCAAATTCTGATTCAGATCTGGAGCAAGCTCAGTGAACAAATCCAGAAACAGGGGATCTGAACAAATAGAGGAGAACTAACTCAGCACAGAGAAGAATTTTGGAGATCTAAACCTACTTATCTGCCGCGGAACCGCGGCAGAATCAGGCCTTTGACCGTGGAACCGCGGTCAACCTGTGACGTCAGCACCCCATTTTCTCTGTGAGTATCTTTTTTCTTCTCTCCTACCCCCTGAACTCCACTGAAATAATTTTTCTGCAGGTATTCTTTGCACAGCAACCTCTTCTCCCTCTCCAATAAATTGTTTTTATGCAGGATTCTTTGTGCTGCAAAATAAAAAAATTTGAAAGTGTTTTAGATTTTTTAGTTGTTCCTGCTTTGCATAATTAATACGGAATTTAAAGGGCTATAACACCAACTCAGATTGGGTGGGGATTTCATCACCCTTCCTAAGACCCCAAAAATCACTAAAAGCATACGCATCACCTTTGAGCTTAATTAAAAAATATCTAGACTCAGCCAATTAAGGACTGTCGGGCTCATTAGGACAGAGGAAGGTTGTGGGCATTCAATCGTTTATCTAAACCTGACTTTGTGGTGCCTAGGCTATACAAATGAGCAAGGTAACTTTAAAAGGCCCGTCTCACGGTGATTCGTGAGCGGAACCCTCCTTTCTTCATTTTTGCTTACCTGGCCACAATTGGCGGTGAAGAGGCTATTAGTTATATGTATGCCCTAGAGGCCATTACTGTACATACGATATATATTGTAATGGATGCTTGGACATATATAGGGAGGACTTTCTTGTTCGACATGATAGTATGCTATCTGGTTGCACTTTATCTTAACATGTACTCTGATTGTCTCTATGTTACATGTTGATAAAGCCCTTAGGATATGTACTCGACTACTGGGACTATGATGAGATCATACTAGTGGGGCCACGGTAGTCGATGAGTACATCCTATAACAGTTCCTAGTCAAGGGTGTATCGAGACAGGGCATCGATACACCAGAGTAGACTGGCGTATACGCATCTTGAACCATATGATGGGCGATGGATGATCCCATATCCATCGGTGTTTGACATCAAGGATGGTGTACGGGTGCTCAGTGGAGACTGTGTATACTAGACGGACTCGCCGAGAACTCCCAGATGGTATTATACCTCACGTCAGATGGAAGTTCTCCGGTGACACTGGTACAGAGTAGTCTGTAGACCCGAGATCGTCATAGAGTCTTGTGTGATTCCCACTGTGCTTTAATTTCCATCATACCACGTCCAAGAGGGCGTGCAAAAAGGTAGCTTTTGGGTACAGTCCCGAATCACATGGAGGCAATGAGCGATAGGAGGGGATTCGTCTCTCCCGGTATAGGGAGTTGATATTGTGCTGTGTTCGATTGGCTATAACAGGAAATCCCTGGCCAGGGTTGCTGAGATTTACTAGTAAGTGTTATTAGTAGTTTCTCGAACTATTATAGACCTTACATCGACACGACTTATCAAGCTACTGGGGTCTGACGTTTACCACTCCTAGGCGAGATATGCGACATATCAGACGAAGAGACTGATTGGATTCGCGGGAGAAAGTACAGGCTTGCTTGTTGATCTTCTGATCGCTCAATACCTGGGTGGCTGTTACGTTTAGCTAACCGCTTGCAGCTTGTGGGCGTTTGATATGATCATCACCTACTGCCGGCGTATTGACGATTCTTTAAAGTCCTACACAGAGGTTTATTGACTCAGGCAAAACGGAGTAGGAGCACATATATGATATGTGTGGGACCGAGAACAATACGTGTATGTGATACCGTATTAGATTCTCGCGATATGAGATATCGGCCGGGTATATGTGATATAGCCGGGTCATCGGATCAAGTGTTGATTCGATGAACTGATACAGATTATATTAGTCGGTTATTTATGAAATGGCCGGAGTTGATTCGATAATTTAATGTATAATTATATATTTGATATATTAAATTACATTAACTGATATAAGCTCACTAAAAAATTCTTTTTCTCACTCGGGTAATACATTGATATATATGCGATATATGTTAATTGTATTATTTTATTTTGTTACAATAAATATTGTATATGTGATATATAATATTGTAACAAGTTATGATTACTAATGCAACATGATTAGTAGAGATTAAACATGGTTAGGGTTTGATTTGGGTTAATATTTTCTAGAAGCTTCTAGAAGCTTTATTTTGTTTCTTGCAAAGATATTTCATTTAGATATTTTGCAAGATATTTTCAAACCCAACCCACACCCTTTAACCCTAGTTAAGTCTCTACAATGGTTAGCCTTTCATCTTTAACCATGGTTGCATTTGTAATTATAACAACAATTCATTGTTCATCACAAAAGGATTCATGCTTCTTCTTCTTCTTCCTTCTTTCATGAAAAGCTTTCTGGCTTTTTATGAAGTAATGAAAATGAGTGAGTTATGAAAATAAATGAGAGCTAAATTCCTACTTCATCATCCTAATCTATTCTTGCCATTTAGATTAGGGTGTTCACTTCATTTGTGAGTGAGAGCTTGTGTTAATGAAACTTCAAGGTAGATCATCTTTGTTATCGAAGATCGGAAGCAAGCTTGCATCTTTCTCTTCGTGGAGCCTCTCTAGAGTCCGGAAACTCGATGATCGCAGCGAAGGGACCTCAACACGGAGCTTTAGAAGTGAAGGAACGGACTACAAAGGTTGTAATCCCTAACTCTTAGATGTTAAAGTGTTTAACATGCTTTGTTTCGCCTAATCTCTAGTTTAAAGATCTTGGTTAGGGTTGTTCGGCACGTCTAAATTTTAAATCGGGTATGGTTGATGCCTTATAGACCCTTGTAAGAGTGCCTAGTAACCATGCAGAGGCGATTTGAGCGATATCTCACAACTTGTCACTTTAAAACAGTTAAGAGCAGTCTACTTGACTTAGGAGACCCTAGCTCTAAGTTTGATTGTGCATGTTTAAACTGTGGTTGTTTGAAATTGTGTTGTAGTTCCGTACAAATTTTTGCAAAACTCTTTCTATAAAAACACTTTCAAAAATTTCAAAACTCCAAAAACAAACAATTTTTTTAAAAATATAAAAAAGATTAAAAAATTAAAAATTAATAAAAATCACATTCTTTTTGTTCTCCTTTCTCTCATCACATCATGGGTACCCCACCTCGCAAAACTCTTGCCGAATTTTGGTACCCACAACCAGACATTACTTCCTACGGTTCTTGTTTTGGTCGAATTTCGAACGACCCCTCCATGCCCAAAATTTCTTTGAAAGATCGGATAGACGCGTCTAGGACAAACAATTGGACTCAGCAATCCACTTCGTATCAACCATTTCAAACATTCACCCCTTCTCATATTGATACCCCTTTTGAGAGTCCAGTTGTAACCCCAAAACCTATGTCTATTACTGAACATATTGAACAATCTCGTAACCAATCTTTCACTCCTTTCACCAATGCGAATTCTTTGGATCAACACTTCCATTCATCTTCTTATCCAAATGTTGATCCTACCCCTATCCAACCATTCTATTCTTATCCATCCTACCCAACTTTCGCACCTTCCCTAGACATTGCTTCTACACAGTCATTTGAGAGTTTTCAGTATCCAAACAATTTTGAATCTTTTACTGAAACTCCTTCACAACCCATGTCTAGTCTGGAACAGGCGTTGGAAGACTTTAGGGTAGCTCCATGCCAACAGATGATGAGTTGAATGCGTCCATGGCCGCCCTCATACAACCTAGTGACCCGATAGCTAGTTTCCAATTAGCTCCACATTTTCCAATTTATGATGAGGCGGTAGGACAGGTTGAGAATTTGAGTGGAAAAAGTGAGCTGTACTCCCTTCCAAATCAAACCTACCCATCCCCAATTGAATCCCACAACTCCGGTTTTGAATGTCTATCAAGTGTTCTAAATGATTCACCAGTTGAAGATAAAACGTTTAATGAGTTGTGCGACTTTGTAGTGTTTGATTTACCTAATTGTGAAGGGTCCCTTTCGAGTGAAACCATCACCAATCCTTTTGACCTCTACACCTCCACTCTAGAACCTAAACTGATTGATACCAATGCTTTTGATGAGGTGTATGAGAAATTTAATTTTCACTTGATCGAGGATATTGACGCTGGGAATATTTTGGATGATGAAACTACAGATTTGGATGAGTTTCTCTCTCCAATTCATCATCCCGAGTCGTTAAATGTTTCTCCCGAACTTCATAAGCGTCTTGATTTTGATGAGAATTGCATGGATAAGCTAAATTTTGAGAAGAGTATTGAGGAAATTATTGATGATGAAGCAGTTTTACTTGAGAAGTCGGATTTCCCAATTCATTCTATCCCTTTCATTGACTGTGCACACCCTCTTGAACCTTTAACTGATACCCTTCCTCAATCACTTCCCTCCATCCTCTCTCCGAACTTGCAAGAAACCGTTACACTTCCATTTTCAATGTCTGGTTTACCAAGTTCGACGTACCCATGTTTTCTCACGAATCTTGAGGGATTTGACATCATTTCTCAGTGGGTTGATAGATTAGCACAATCGCTTTTTACACATCGGTCATTACAAATTATGCTAATTTATACACTCCATCTCCACCCTCAAGTTCGTATTCAACTTCTTTCTCCCACTTTCTCTGGTTCTTCTTCTAATCTTCCTTTAATGATAGCAAGTGTTAATGAATCACAATCCGATATTTTGAGTTCGATAATTCTAGAATAACAACTTGATTTAGACTCTTTTGAGAATAAGTTAGATGAGCCTTACGAGTCTCCTACCTCCGTAATTTTTGAAAAATCAAGTGTGTTGAATTCTGGCGCGACACTTATTGACATTGAAACGTTCAATCGGACCATCGATGAAAGTTTCGAAGATATTTTCGCTGACGAACTCGCATTCCTAATTGATTAATCAACCTCCACCTGAAGAAGTCGAACCAACACCATTCTTCTTATCCCATACGAGAATGTGACCATTCTTCCCATTCATAATCATCCACATTCTCGTTTCCGTTCACCATTATTGTTTCATCTCTACAAATCAAGACGTAAACCTTTTCCATTACACCACATATCTTTACCTCATTTCTTCCTGACTCTATACAACATGTTCTTTCACCAACCGCCGCTTTATAACGATAAAAATTTTGAATGGTTGGTGCTAACCTTTAGCCTGTGTAAGGCCTTGTATAGCTTGATACTGTGTTTTTCTCCTCCCTAACTCTGAACTTTAACGCTTAAACAGTGGAAACACTGTTTCACTTAAGTTTGGGGGGACCTTTTTGTGTATATATATTTTGTTTTCTTTTTCTGTTAATAAAAAAACAAAAAAAACAGGGGAATGCCGACAATTTTGAGTCTCTTGGTGTAGCCTGACAGTGAGGGCACTGTCAAGTTTAAGTTTGGGGGTGTGTTCGGTAAGCTTTCTTCCTTCGCATTCATGTGTATATTTTTTGTATTTGCATACTTATTTTAAAACCCATAGAAATCAAAAAATCAAAAAATAAAAAAATTGAAAATTTCAATTTTGGCCATATTTGACTCAAGTTCAACATGACGGTTGACTAGTTAGGAAAAACTAGATCCTAAGCTTAGTAAATTAAAAGCCCTAAAAATAACCTTTTTTAAAGTTTAACTGTAGAAAATATATATCCTTGTAGTTTATTTAGAAATAGGCAAATTTTGAGTTCAGTTCTTAGGCTAAATCGAAATAAGGGAAGAGTATTGAAAGCTCTATTGGAAGTATAAGTCTGAAAAATAATTCCGAACCTTAAATCCAAATTCTGAAAATATATACCCTACTTTACGCACTCACACACATCTTGAAACTTGGTATAGTAGAGGATACCTTGAATACTCTTGTCTAAAATCCTTAGTATGAAGGAAAATAAAATAAAAGTATAAGAGGTGAATAAAGAGATAAAAAAAATTAACACTGGTTTTGTAATTACTTAAGGCAGCATAGATAAAAATATATAGCGAGAGTGCTTTATCACCTAGTGCCTTAGACCAACTGGTTTGGGAGTCACTGCTAAGTCTTAGATGTTGCAAGACGAGGAATTACGCCTAAATGCGTAAGCACATTTTGTAATCGGTCGTTTTGTACCTCAAGAAGTATTAACGGTCGCATGAAGTATGTGTGAGCAATTTCATCTAAAATTCACCAAGTAAAAGTATTTTGGAAGATGGACAAGAGTATGATAGCTTGAATTGAATTTCCAAGTGTAGGGGTGATAATTACACACATGTAGGGGTATATAATTGGAGTTTAGAGGAGAGATAGGAATAAATGATAGGGCTTATATCTTCAGTAGTGATGATAAAAATTCCTGAGTTAAGATTGAGCCTTAGAAGGAAAACTCAGGAGATGCTGAAAGATTTATAAATTGACAAAACATATATAATCTTAAGTTAAATGAAAAGGAAGCGTGAAAAATACGGGTTGATGATTTCTAAATTGAAGATAATAGAATTTCTTGCTAGAATACTGAATTGAATAATTAGAGTCAATAGCCAAATTGATCGGATTTTGTGGGTAGTATCCGCTGAAAACCCTCAGTAGACAACACTCCTCCTACTAGGGACACCTAGAGGTTTAACGGCTTGTTGCACGAGCTTAGTGCAATCGCATTCCCTACGAAAGTGAGGTTAGGATTTTTCGAGAATAAAATTGGCTTTGCTCGGGACGAGCAAAAGATAAGTTTGGGGGTATTTGTTCATATCAGAATTTTGCATTATTATATTGCCCATTCTTAATCACATTACATATAAATAGGTGCTTTTAATCCATGTCTGCTAAATAGTTACAGGTTCTCAGATCGTTACAGTGAAATTCATGAAAAGTCGCTACAAATGTGAGACTACGACCAACAACAAATGAATCCGTACGATGCTGCCTACCAGTTCAAGGAACAAATGAAAATCATTAGACAGTTCAATGCACAAAGCACAAGGGCGACACAAGATTCAAGTCTTCAAAGCAAAGCTCAAGGCAAAAGTCCACATCATTCTGCACTGTTGGAAATCTGGAAGAAAATAGAAGAGATTATGAGGAACCAAATGAAGAAAACAGAAGGACAAAGCAACATGAAGCAACCCTGAAGAATTGATCCCAAGATCCTACCAAATGGCCGCGGAACCACGACTAAACAGGCTATTATGTCGCGGAACCGTGGCCGTATGGTGCACGTATCGGTGCACGTGTCGGTGGAGGTATCGGTGCTTTGACCCGGTTTTCTTAGGGTAGTTTGGTAAATTCATGTATGGATCAGAATGTAACCTAGGGTTTTTTCTATCTATAAATAGGAAAGCCAAATGCCTCTCTTTACTTTTATGCCTCTTTCAGGGTGCCTCTTTTGGGGCATGCCTCTTTTTAATTCTTAGATTAAAATTTTAATTCCAGTTGTAATGCACTTATTGAGAGGTCATCAATAAAAGAATTTTTATTTTTATCTCGCATTCTTTTATTATCTGAATTTAATTCCTGCAATTTTTATCTGTTCTTTTATTACCGCAATTTAGTTTTCTAACATAAAATTATAAAAATGAATTTTATTATGAACTTCCTAATGAGTGAGTAATTCCTCACTTGTTAAGGTTAGGATAGGGAAGGTTTGAGAGAAGGAAATCTCTCTCACTCCTTTCCTTCCCATATAATTTTAATTAATTAGGACTCTATTTAAATTAACCACACACCGCTCACTACGGCACCATATCCTACAAGATAGCGGTGATTCTCTAGTTAGACCGGTTGTGGTTGAATTAACTGGAGGTTAGGGCTCAGAGTTAGGAACGGGCGGACAAGGACCAAAAGGAAGAAACTACGTTTCTTCCTAGTCGTGCTAATCCCCGTTGTTGACTATTACCCTAACACCTATATTCTTAACGAGGGCATTGTTAGCAGTGAGAATAATCCATATTTCAAATTAACCTAATCCTAACCCTAGCAAGACTATAAATCAATTTAATCTCATTCTTAGATTTTAAAACAAAACCTACCAAAAATAGGACTTAACTCGTTAGAACTTAAAGAAAAGAACACCATTTCCCTATGGATCGACTCGTACTCAACCGGCTAGCTACCAAGCGACACCGTCTTGATTGCGGTATTCTTAACTTTAAAACGCACGTACAAAACTTCAAACAATCACACATCGTATGTCCTTTTCATCACATTAAGTCATCTCAATATATACATTCTATCTTATACATCTAATGTCATGCTAAAACTCATACTTACTCTAGTACAACTACATATCATCAAGTCATGATTCACATTCACTTTTCTTATCCTTATAGTTTTCATCTCATATCTTCATATGTATATATTCAACAATTCATCTTTAACTATCTTATTAACCATAATCCTAGTTTTCAAATCTAGGCTTCTATGACTGTACCCTATAGATCGGTTTCCATCAAAAACTTGCGGGGGTGTTATTCGCCATCCACCCGACTTCCCCCGTAGATATAGATCTACTCACCTTGATCTTGCTCGCCGAAGTCGATGTAGACATCCTCTTCTTCATCGTCCGAAGTCCACGTGAGAGTACCTACATATATAACACAATCGCAATGCGTATTAAAATCAAGGCGGAGAAACAAAAACGGCACACGTTTCGCTCATAGGTTAAAACCTATAGCCTAGTATGCAAAACACGACCAATAACCCTGGTCGTTGACTTTCAAACGCCACAAGACGGAAACACAATACCAAATAACAAATTCAAATTCATTAAAAGCCGCACAACAATTTCAGAAACTATGTAAAACACTTCCAGATTTTCCTCAGGTGATAATTAGCCAATTTTGCAAATATAAAGGGTCTATTTAACTGATTTAGGAGCTACAGAAGAAACAATGGGCCAAACCATCCTAACCTGGCCGCAATTTGCGGCCAAGATGAATAAAATTGCGGCCAAGTGGAGGGCATTGGGTCTTGGGTCTCTGTGGTAGCTTCCTGGTTGCCTGCACATCACTCAGTGTCTGCTAAATAATTTTCAGGTCACCCGGGTGTTAGCAGATCACCAAATTCTTCACAAATCCATCAATTTTCCGATATCGGGGTTTCTAAGATCGTGTTGCAGGGTTTAATTCTAAGGTTTAAGTCTCTAATCACACTTTAAAGGGGTTGTATGGTCTCTACTAATCTCAATTACACCATAGCAACTCAAGAATCCCTCAAACCCTAACTAGGAATTTTTTAAGTTCACCAAACAACTCAATATCGATACTAAACATGTATGGATGCTTAAGGAATTGAAATACTACAATAAGGGTGCAGAACTTACCTCATTTGGCAACTCAAGAAAATTCTTGAGTTGCCCCAAGTCTCAAAATCCAATTTTTCTTGGTTTAAAGTGCATCTTATGAGCTTGTGCATGATTTTAGTGAAGAGGGTTTAGTGTTTTGATGAATTTTTTGTGGTGTTTTGAGGGTTGAAGAGGAAGTGGGGGAGTGAGGCAGCCATGGGAGTTGAGGTGAGAGAAAATGATGGAGGAGAGTGAAGGAAACAAATGGGCATGGTTCACTTTGACCCCTCACCCTCTCTCTCTCTCTCTGTCCCATCCCTCATTCTTTATTCTTTTCTTTTCTTTTCTTTTCTTTTATCTTTTCTTTTATTTTATTTAAAACCAATCATGCATGAAGGAAAAGAAAAAGACATGGTAGATAAAAATGTAACAATGTGAAAAAGACTTGGTGCGTGTCACATACACAAAACTAGCTTAAGGCACGATTAGTGATATTTAATCGCGATTAGCATTAAAATGGAATAAAATAAATCATAAGAATTATAATTTGCTTAAATCATATAAATCCCTCCAAAATCACCATTTAATTTAATTTTCCAACATTTTCCAATTTATCGGTATTTAATTGTACCGCATCATTAAAATATTCATAATATTATTATTTAATTATAAAAATTCCCAAAAATAATATTTTATTTTTATGAAATGTTACACCTTGTATGCACCAACATACGTCATCTACATCATATAGTCTGAACCGGGAAAACCCTCTGTGTGGGACTCTAAAAACTCGACAATACACTGGCAGTGATTTACTGAATAAATCCAAAAACCACAAGTATGTCAGCGGCACTAGCTATACCTAACGGCTACCCAGGTATCTGTCGAAAGGGAGGTCGACAATCAAGTTCGTCCGAACCCTACTGATCCTGAATGTGACAATCTCCGTACAGTCCGGTCTCTTCGTCTAAGAGTATCGCATACCGGGTCTACGGATAGAAACGTCAGACCCCTAATAATCCGATAAGTAGTGTCGGAGTCAAGCTCATCACCAACCGAGAAACTACTGAACTCATATCAGTAAATCTCATCTACTGTGGCCACAGATTTAAGGTGATGGCCAACCGAACATAGTACGATATCGACTCCTAATATCAAGAGAGACGAATCCCCGACAATCACTCACTGCCTCCATATGGCTCGGGACTGTACCCAACTAAAACTTGTTTGTACGACTCCTTTAAGCCGTGGTAGGGTAATAATCAAAGTACAGTGGGAACTCACACGAGACAAATTGAAAGTGTACGCTAGCACCGCGATGGGGTTTAAACGGGCATCACACATGCAATTTTTAAAAAATTTGGGTGCTAACGAACACTAACCAAGATCTTAACTAGAATAATAGGGTTTACTATAATGATATGAAAAACTAAAGAAGAGAAGATAGCTACAATTTTTGATGACCGTGTCCTTCTCTTCTAAAGCTCTGGAATGTAGTCCATGCGACTCCTCTAGGCTCCACTTGAGAGAATGAACGAACTTTCTCCGATGACCTTCGTCCAAAACCCACTAGCTCAAGCTACCTCTTCACTAATCTCCTATTAGTGAAGGAAACACGCCACACCAAAGTGCTAGTTTAGTATGGTATGGTGAAGTATGGGATTTAAGGCTCACTAGTTTGTTCAAAACTCCATGGTTCACATCACATATGAGGAGTTTGAGTTTTGAGCCATGAGGAAGAAGATGATGGAAGCTAGAGAAAGTGTCAGCTCAACTCAAGAGAGAAAGAATGAAAAATTATGATCAAGTCAAGTGTATGGCTCATCCTTGGCTCACTCATTTAAGCATGGATTTCTTTGCAATAATAAATTGCAACCATTCTTGAAAAGTGAGTCAAGACTAATATAAAAATGATAAAGCCCAAGCTTCACACCATGCTCCTATTTTTCACCTTTTATTCCATTTTCCAAAGATAGAATTTCATGCCATGCTTCATAATATATATATATATATATATATATATATATATATATATATATCATGAAGAATAATTAGTGTGCTAATAATATCAGTTAAGATATAATTATATTATATATTATATATATCATATTATTAAATCAACACTTGATTTAATAATCCGGTTATATCATATATACCAACTAATATCATTTATCTGTATATCACATTTTCAAATCAACACTTGATTCGATAATCTGGTATATCACATATAACCTAACTAATAACAGATAACTGCCAGATTACAATACGGTATCACATACATGTATTTAATGAGGCCCACGCACATATCAAACATGTGCCGTACTCCATTTCGCTTGAACCAGGAAACTTCTATGTGGGACTCTAAAAACTCGTCAATACGCCAGCAGTAGGTGATGATCACATCAGTCACCTACAAGCCGTCAGCGGTACTAGCTGGACGTAACGGCTACCCGGGTATTGAACGATATGAAGATCAACAAGCAAGCTTGTCCATACTCTCCAAGAAGTCTATCAGTAATACTAACGTACAATTCGGTCTCTTCGTCTGATATGCCGCATATCATGTCTAGGGGTGGAAATCGTCAGACCCCAGTAACATGATAAGTCATGCTGATGTCTGGCCTATAACGGTTAGAGAAACTACTGGTAACTCTTACCAGTAAATCTCATCAACAGCCCTGGCCAGGGACTTCCAGTTATAGCCAATCGAGCATAGCGCAACATCAACCCCTAATACCGGGAGAGACGAAACCCCTCCTATCGCTCATTGCCTCCATGTAACTCGGGACTTTACCCAAAATCCACCTGTTTGCACGTCTCCTTTGAGCCTGGTAGGGAGGAAATCGAAGCACAGTGGGAGCCACACAAGAATCTATGACGATCTCGGTTCTACAGACTAACCTGTACCAGTGTCACCAGAGAACTGCTATCTGACGATAGGTATAATACCAACTAGGAGTTCTCGGCGAGTCCTGTTCAGTGTACCCATTCTCTAATGAGCACCTGTGTAAAATTTTTGATGTCATACACCAATGGTTGTGGGATCAACCATCGCCCTCTAAGGGAAAAGAAACGTACACACTAGTCTACTCTGGAATATCGATGTCCTGTCTCGATATCCCCTCGACTAGGAACTGTTAAAGGATGTACGTATGGACTACCCTGACCCCATTAGTATGATCTCATCATAATCTTGGTAGTCAAGTAAATATCATATGGGCTTTATCAACATATAAGAGACAGATAGTATAATAATACCAGTCTACATGTTATGATAAAGGCAACCATATAGCATACTATCATGTCGAGCAAGAAAGTCCTCTATATATATGTCCAAGCATCCACTATATCAACAATAATTGCCTCTAGGGCATACATATTCCTAACAATCTCCTACTTGCACTAAGGCCAGTAGTTGGAGTATCTCATACCTAACATCTCCAAAATCTCTCGAATCGCATTTGGGGGTGGGCCTTTATGAGTGGATCCACTGTGTTATCCTTTGTGTCAACTCTCCTGACCTCGATCTCCCGAAGATCAACTATCTCCCTGATCAGATGATACCGCCTAAGAATATGTCTGGATCGTTGGTGGGACTGGGGTTCTTAGGCCAAAGCCACAACTTCATGATTATCACAATACACAGGTATTGGATGCTCAATGGATGGAACCTTACTAAGTTCTTCTCATGAACTCCTTCATCCAGACAGCCTCTATGGCAGCATCGTTAGTAGCGATGTATTCAGCCTTTATCATCGAGTCTGCTATGGTATCTAGCTTAAAACTCTTCCAACACGCCTTCCCTCCGCTGAGGGTGAAGACAAAACCCAAGACCAACTTACTATTGTCCTTATCACTCTATAAGCTCGAATCGGTAAAGGACTCTACCTGAAGTTCATCGTTACCATACACCAAGAACATCTCTTTAGTTCTTCTCAAGTACTTAAGAATGTTCTTCACAGCTATCCAGAATTTCTCCCCTGGATCTGATTGATACCTACTCACTACACCTAGTGAATAAGATACATCCGGTCTGGTACACAACATCACATATATGATTGACCCGATTTTCGAAGCATAGGGTATCCCTTGCATGCGAGCCCTCTCCAAATCAGTCTTGGGAGACATCTCTTAGGAGAGAGTGATTACTGAACAAGCGGGTACATTACCACGCTTAGAATCTTCTATACTAAACCTCTTTATTATGATGTCTATGTACCTGGATTGGGACAATCCCAACATCCGTTTAGATCTATCTCTATAGATCTTTATCCCCAGGATGCAGGAGGCATCACCTAGATCTTTCATGGAGAACTTATGTGATAAGAAGAGCTTGACTGAGTGTAGCATAGGAACATCGTTTTCTATCAAGAATATGTCATCCACGTACAATACGAGGAAGACAGCCTTACTCTCTACAATCTTCTTATAAATACATGGTTCATCTACATATTTGATGAAGTCAAACTCTTTGGCAGCTTCATCAAAACAAGTGTTCTATCTCCGCAATGCCTGCTTTAATCCGTAGATGGAATTAAGCAGCTTGCACACGCTTCCGTTGCTCCCACTATCTTCGAAGCCCTCTAGCTGTGTCATGTACACGCTCTCTTCTAAATCACCATTTAGAAAAGCGGTCTTGATGTGCAATCTGCCAGATTTCGTAGTTATGTATGCAGCAACGGCAAGTATTATCCTGATGAACTTAAGCATAGTCACTGGAGAAAAGGTTTCATCATAGTCGACACCAGGTCGTTGACGAAAACCTTTTCCTACAAGTTTAGTTTTGAAAGTCTCAACTTTTCCATTTACACCAAATATCTTTTCAAGATCCACTTGCTCCTAATGGGTTTTACCCCTTCAGGAGCAACTTCCAAAGTCCATACTTTATTGGTGTACATGGATTCCATCTCAAATCACATAGCATCCAGCCATTTCACAGAGTCTCCACTAGTGATGGCCTGCACGAAACTAGTTGGGTCATCATCTTCCATGATACAATCCTCGCTCCTACCATCTATAAGAAAACCGTAGTATCTCTCAGGTGGATGAGGAACCTTACTAGATCCGCGGAGTGGCTGCGGTTCGTCGGGGACAATTGAATCCTCCGGTTCCACCAAATCGTCAGTTCTATTTTGTGTTGCTGGAACTTCTTCCAGTTCTACCTCATTGCCACTAATTTTTTTCACAAGAAATTCATTTTCTAAAATGGTGGCATGTTGAGAAACAAACACCTTTTGTTCCTCGGTGTGGTAGAAGTATACCCTCGCGAATATTTGGGATATCCTACAAACTTGCACAGAACTGACCTTGCCTCGAGTTTGTCTAGATTTTGCATTTTAATATAAGCCGGACAACCCCAAGTCTTAACTTTTTTAAGAGATGGTCTCTTCCCATTTTATATCTCATATGGAGTGGTAGGCAATGGATTTGGTCGGAACTTTATTCAATAGATATGCGGCTGTCTCAAGTGCATAATCCTAAAAAGGAATAGGCAACTCAGCAATACTCATCATAGAGCGCACCATATCTAATAGGGTGCATTTCCTCCGCTCCGATACTCCATTGTGCTGTGGTGTATACGAAGGAGTAAGCTGAGAGAGAATCCCATTCCCTTTTAAATAGTCTTTGAATTCCATGCTCAAGTATTCTCCTCCCCGATCATATCGAAGGATTTGAATACTTTTACCCATCTCGTTCTCAACTTCGTACTTATATTTCTTGAATTTCTCAAAAGATTCAGATTTGTGTTTCAACAGGAACACATGTCCGTATCTTGAGAGATCATCGGTGAATGCAATAAAGTTCGAGGAACCATTCCTTGCATGTGTAGACATAGGACCACATACATCACTATGTATCTGTCCAAGAGTTCAGTAGCTCTTTCTCCGTGTCCAGTAAATGGAGATTTGATCATTTAGCCTTTGAGACACGACTGGAAAGTTTCATAAGATGTAAATTCGAACAGATTTAAATATGCATCCTTATGCAACTTTAGCTAGTCTTGTCGCATTGATATGACCTAGTCTACAATGCCATAAGAAGACTTCGTTCATTTCTGAACTGTTCCTCTTGTGTGTGTTCTGTATAGTTAGAACTCTATTGTGATTTAGAATGTATATACCGTTATACAACGTACCATACCCAATCAACACTTGATTTAGAAAAACATTCATAATATTTTTAGTACGAAATAACAGTCGCACAAAATCATTGTATTACCAGTTGGTAACACTGGGTGATATATGCCAACTGCATTGGCTGCAACAATTGCACCATTCCTTACTACTAGAGACATATCACCCTTTCCCAATTCTCTACATCTCTATAGCCCATGAAACAAATTATATACGTGGGATCCTGATCCGGTATCAAATACCCAGTACGTAGAGCAAACTGAGAAACGGTTCTTGGTTACGAACACACCTAAAGACAATACATCAACATACTTATTCTTCGTTTGGGTGACTTGGGAATCCGGATATTCCCCTATTCCTTGCTCAGACTTATGACAATCATAAGATAGAGCGGAACCTATCCCAGTATAATAAGTGGGTTCGGTCAATACATCCATATTATTATCTTGATTAAGGCATGTCATTGGTTGCTACCAGGAGAGAGAGAGAGAGAAGGATAATCACTTTGCGTGTGCTCTTTGCAAGATTAGATTGGTTATTATCTTATCTAATCAGGATAGCTCCCACTGTTTTTATCAAATCTTCCTTCAAACCATAAAAGGTAAGATTAGCCGGGATTAATTATATTCTACAAGTTCGCTGACCAGTCAGCCAGGCTAGTGTCGGTACTCCGAGGGAGGTTCCCCGTGCTTTCGCACGGACCTAATTAAAATAAACCTCGTTTTCCTAGAGGCATAACCCCATTGACACCTTTCTAGACACCTACTGGATTAGCTAATTGTGAAGTGCGGGACTCTCCCAGGAGTAACTCTTACTCGCAGTGGGTATCGGGATCCAGCTATCATATAGAAGGTATGCAATCTCATTGCAAATTTCAACACTTGAAATTCCCGATAATGTTTTTACCCCTACATTCCTATGACCATGACGGAGGCCAACAAACCATAGGCCGCTAGTCAAGTTCAATCCGTTCATTTCTTGATTGAATTAAACCCACCTGCACGACCCTTGACGGAGGCCAAAAAGTCACACGACTACCCTAATCTAATCACATCACATGCTGCAGATAATCACTAATCAGCTACCGCACACTACGCATTGACGGAGGCCAACAAACGCAACACGAATACTAAATAGTACTTATCTGAAATGACGGAGGACTACACAGGTTTTTAAGAAAAACATGAGCGTAATGAACTTGATATCGTTGTAGAATTCATTAATTTTGAAAAGGAGTGTTTTTTAGGCTTTTTCTAATTTTGCTAAAGCGGTCACTCCTGGTGAAGGGATCTCGGCTCTTCGAATGAGGTACTAGATATTCTACAAGGAATACCACTATGTAAAGCAAGAACTAGAGAAGCTATCAAAAGACAAAACCGAGTGGGTTGTAGCATTTGCTAGTTTTGCTAAAGAGGTCACTCCCGATGAAGGGATCTCGACTCATTCCTCATCGAATGAGGTGCTGGATATACATCAAGGAATACCACTATGCAAAGCAAGAACAAGAGCTACCCTTTTTGAAAATTTGATTCTACAACATCTTTAGGTTTCTTTCTTTTCATTAATCTCATTAATGAAGTTCCATCATTTAGTGTTTCCTAAACATCACAGAAAAAGAAACGAAAATAGAACGTACGCTTATGCCATCCGCATTCGCCACTGGGTCCCGTCATGCACCGTTAGGTTACTTAACTACTGGCAGAGCGGGGGCTAGACTAGCGCGGGTGCAAAACATAAGCAACATTTATTATATATCATATATATAATATAACATTCGTCTCACGCAGTTATATGATCATATCACAGAACCAAGCAGCAGAAGCAACATATGAAATATTGGATATACAAGGATGTCCGTGTTTTAAATTTTAGCCAGTAATATAAAACATAGATTCCACGGTCGTGATGAATAGCCTACCCACATCTCTAGACCCCTACGAGAGTGGCAAGTAACCCTACCAATTCTAGAGTTAGGATACCCGGTCTCAACTCCTTGAGATGGTCTCCCACTGGACTATAGAACCCGGTTACTTTTGCTCCCTTCCTTGGGTCTATCCTAATGTGGAAAAGAAAATAATATACATCAATGGTGACATCATCCTCAACCCGGAAGTGCCCCAATAAAAGAATATTACAAACAGATTTTACATGAATGAAAATGAAAACTCTCATCTCACATAAAAACCCTAGCTATTCATTCACGACGATCCAATAAACATATCACAGGCAACGCATAACATCCCATGTCATCAACGTAAGTAAATGTACGTATCCCGAAATTCGTTGACATATAACAACAAGATCGGGATACCCCACATATTATACTTACGGTCGCAGAAAGAAATGGAAAAACTACAATAATTAGAATCTGCATATTCTTAGACATCATAAACCCGGAATATCTTATATTCCGGATTTTGTAACAACCCTAAACTTTCTGTACAAATTTTTTAAAAATACAGAAAGGGGTACTTGAGCCTGAGCATAAGTTATAAGTTTGATTTGCTTTTGAATAGCAAGAAGGAGCTTATAGCTCATTGGTAAGACCTTGCACTGCTGAACCAAAGTACCAGAGTTCAAATCCCATCAACCACAAATTTTTTTAATTGATTTTTCTTTTAATCTCTTAGAATCCCAAGAGTCTACATGTGCACTACACGTAATAGGGTAAGTTACAGAATATACAAACAGGTCCACGATTCAAGACAAAGCATCGGGGACACGTGGTAAGGAGACGCGGCCCGACTTGGCCGACTCAGGCCGACGACTCGCCCTACTCGGCCGTCGCCGCCGGTCTGACTCAGCACAAACCCTAATTTTGTTTACCTGTTGCGACCTTTTAACTCCCCCTATAACCCATGTATTATTTAAATTCCCTGCATATTTACAGAGCAAATTAAAACACACATTTAATCCATTTTAATACAAAATTTTAATACACCCTTTCATTACCCTAAACCTTAATTTTTTCTATAAATACCACCCCTCAAATCACCCTCCTCGCTCATAAATTCCTGCCCAAACTCTCAAGAAAATTCCCAAGACTTTTTGTGTGCAAGTGGAGTTAGCAAAGGGCGAAGCTCCGACGAACTTCCGACGACAAAACGATGCACCAGAACCTCCCAACTCTTCCTCTTTATCTTCTCTAGCTAATCAACCTGTAAGTCCTTACTTCTTCTACTTCTCTCTATTCTAAAAATATTCAAAACTAAAATCCGACGGAAGTGGAGTTAATCCGACTTCCGATTCGGTTTTTCGTTAAAAAGTTCTATTTTTCTTAAACACAATAATACCAAACTCTTATGTCATGACCATTAAACATTAACGAAGACAATAGAACAAGTTTGACATCAAAATAATAACCGTGGCAAGTTTTATTCCATTTTTACATTAAAATACCTTTATGTTTCATATAGACATGGTTATACCTTTTAACCGTAATACCTTAGAAAACTCACGAGGTAATGACCTACCTCCTCACAACACACATATATAACATAGCACGATGAAATTTGGAAACATAGATTTGGGGGGAAATACGATTTTACACATAACTACTTCCGACTTATAAAAACATTTTTTCTACAAGATGTGTATTTTAACAAATCTTTGCAAATGAGCCTCTACAACCCATTTCGGGGAACCCGTTCGGGATGGTGCGGATTATCGCACATCCTCGGGCTTAGTAAAGTGATATGCAGACCTTCGCAAGAAGCATACGATCTCGAAAGATTTAAAATACAATTTTCTTTAGAAAATGTGATTTCTATTATAAATAAAACTTATACTTTTAATAAATATATATATATATATGTAATTAATATCAAAATATCTATTTTTAATATTTATAATATTCTACATTTCCAAATTTCAAGAAAAAACATCTCATTTATAAGAAAATACCATACAATACCAATATTACAAATAAATGCCATATATTATGAAATTAGGTTTTATTCACTAGAAATGTCATATTGATAAAATATACATCAATAAAAACTCTAAAGATGATAATAAAATACTTGAGGTGTATTTTGAAAATTATACAAAATTATTTTTACATAAAACCCCCTCAAGTTATACTAAATTACAATAAGGACCCTAGTAAACATAGGTTTAAGCGGGACCAGTCTCTTGAGCCTCAGGGAGACGGAGATATAGGTGCTTGCCTATTTAAGGTAGACAACTTAACAAACGGTGTTATCAACACGGTAATTGTCTTTGAAAAAGACACAAATCCTGTCGTTCATGTGCAGCAGTTACCAATAGTACCAAAACATAATTTGGGATTCAATTTCTTTTCTAATTGTCTGACTCAGACTGAGTCTCAATATAATCAATCTGACTTGAATTTGATTCAAGTATCAAACTTCTATACAACATGGATCTATGAATCCGTCTATTCAATCTATATCAAACTACATTGACTGAACCGAACCATGGATATATTCCATTTACATGATCATCCATTATATCCGTTCCATTATTGATATCATGGTTTCGGCAAGTCATCCATCTATATACAATATACAATTCAAACAATACAAACAATACAATCAAGACATCGCGGGGTTTATAAGGGGTAGACTGGTACGGAAGGTGTTAGAAGTGGCATGAGACTGCAACCATAACACACCTAACCTGAATTCAATTGCCGTTGTACCATGGCTGAACGGTTCCTTGTGCTCTGTATACCTTAGTCTCCGGAATAGTGGGACTCCTCTCGTATACACTGGCATTCTTCTGTACCAAGCTACAAACAACAGCGTTTAACATTAAATACAACATTATAACAATATACTCTCTATTCTGTCTATTCCATTCTTGTCTATTTACAGGACTGACCGAGCGATTTGTTCGCTGACGATATTCTCTTTCTTCTTCTTTGGAATATCGTCAGGTGATTCGGACTCAGTGGAGATCGAGCCCGCCAGCGAGGATTTAGACCAGCTACCTTTCGACCCGGAGCTCTAGTTACTTGTACATTTCATTTCAGTATTTCCATTTCTGTTATGCCATTGTTTAGGCAATGCTTTCCATTCCATATATTTACTTTCCAGATGTATTGTACAAAGAATGTTAATAAATAAAGTTGTTGTTCAATTATATCTATTGTCTTTGTCTCTTGTGCATTTTACTTATATTGCTTAGATACGCTTAGCGTGTTTACTTCAGAGTGAATACGTAGCGGCCTCGTCGCGTCCCCTTCTCCGTACATCAGGAAGCGGGGTGTGACAGATTTCATGCCTAACTTGTAAACCTTGCATTTTAGTGTCAAATTGAAAACACTTTTCAATAAACTGTCGGATAATTCAACAAGATTCCCGACTTAGTGATCGCGTACTATACGCAATTGCGACGGAGTTTTGATCTGAATCAAAACTCCGTGGAAATCGATCAAACGAGACTAAACGGCTAGATTTACAATATACTAATTAGTTTTCACAAAACTAATTATCCTGGATTCTAACAATTGTATCACATATCATCAACATCTAAACAACATTAAACATTTCGATCGACTTATCGAATACCAACAAATTCCAGAGACCTCAACAACTTGAGAACCATTAAAAACATCCAGAGAGTGCATGATCACCAAATGAAGCAGCACAAGAGAAATAACACCATAACTCAACTAAACTGCAGTGGAACCGCGGCAAAACGTGGGGTTTGGCCGCGGTTCCACGGTCATTTAAGGGAGTTGGGTTGTGAAATTTCTTGAGGATCCATTAAAAAGCCTGCGCGATTTTCTGTATATTTTTAATCTCAAAAATTCCAACGTTTGAAAAATTCGACAGAAACTTCACTTTTGCGGGTTTCGAAAATCCGATCGAACACTTTAACACCGTAAAGACCTACCCAAATGTTCTAGCTTGGCTCTGATACCATGAAAGTGTACGCTAGCACCGCGACGGGGTTTAAACAGGCATCACACATGCAATTTTCAAAAATTTCGGGTGCTAACGAACTCTAACCAAGATCTTAACTAGAATAATAGGGTTTACTATAATGATATGAAAAACTAAAGAAGAGAAGATGGCTACAACCATTGATGACCATGTCCTTCTCTTCTAAAGCTCCGGAATGTAGTCCACACGACTCCACTAAGCTCTACTTGAGAGAATGAACAAGCTTTCTCCGATGACCTTCATGCCGAAGATGATCCACCCGAAGCCTACTAGCTCAAGCTACCTCTTCACTAATCTCTTATTGGTGAAGGAAACATGTCACACCAAAGTGCTAGTTTAGTGTGTGATGGTGAAGTAAGGGATTTAAGGCTCACTAGTTTGTTCAAAACTCCATGATTCACATCACATGTGAGGGGTTGGAGTTTTGAGCCATGAGGAAGAAGAAGATGGAAGCTAGAGAGAGTGTGAGCTTAACTCAAGAGAGCAAGAATGAAAAATTATGATCGAGTGTACAGCTCATCCTTGGCTCACTCATTCATGCATGGATTTCTTTGCAATAATAAATTGCAACCATGCTTGAATAGTGAGTCAAGACTAATACAAAAATGATAAAGCCCATGCTTCACACCATGCTCCCATTTTCTACGTTTTATTCCATTTTCCAAAAATAGAATTTCATGCCATGCTTCATAATATATATATATATATATATATATATATATATATATATTATGAAGAATAATTAGTGAACTAATAATATTAGTTAACACATAATTATATCAAATATAATATATATCATATTATTAAATCAACACTTGATTTAATAATCCAGTTATATCATATATAACCAACTAATATCATTTATCTGTATATCACATTATCAAATCAACACTTGATTCGATAATCTGGTTATATCACATATAACCTAACTGATAACAGATAACTGTCAGATTACAATACGGTATCACATACACGTATTTAATCAGGCCTACGCACATATCACATATATGCCCTACTCCGTTTCTGTTGAAACAGGAAACTTCTGTCTGGGACTCTAAAGACTTGTCAATACGCCAGCAGTAGGTGATGATCATATCAGTCACCTACAAGCCTTCAGCGGTACTAGCTGGACGTAACGGCTATCCGGGTATTGAGCGATATAAAAATCAACAAGCAAGCTTGTCCATACTCTCCATGAAGCCTATCAGTAACACTACCGTATAGTCCGATCTCTTCGTCTGATATGTCGCATATCATATCTAGGGGTGCAAATCGTCAGACCCCGGTAACGTGATAAGTCATGCCGATGTCTGGCCTATAACGGTTCGAGAAACTACTGGTAACTCTTACCAGTAAATCTCATCAGCAGCCATGGCCAAGGACTTTCAGTTATAGCTAATCGAGCATAGCGCAACATCAACCCCCAATACCGGGAAAGACGAAACCCCTCCTATCACTCATTGCCTCCACATGACTCGGGACTGTACCCAAAATCCACCTGTTTGCACGTCTCCGTTGAGCGTGGTAGGAAGGAAATCAAAGAACAGTGGGAGCCACACAATACTCTATGACAATCTCGGGTCTATAAACTAACCTGTACCAGTGTCACCAGAGAACTGCTATCTGATGATAGGTATAATACCAACTAGGAGTTCTCGGTGAGTCATGTTCGGTGTACACATTCTCTAATGAGAACCTTTGTACAATCTTTGACGTCATACACCAATGGTTGTGGGATCAACCATCGCCCTCTAAGGGACAAGAAACGTACACACTAGTCTACTCTGGAATATCGATGCCCTATCTCGATATCCCCTCAACTAGGAACTGTTAAAGGATGTACTTTTCGACCACCTTGGCCCCACTAGTATGATCTCATCATAATTCTGGTAGTCAAGTACATATCCTAAGGGATTTATAAACATGTAAGAGAAAGACAGTATAATAATACCAGTCTACATGTTAAGATAAAGGCAACTGGATAGTATACTATCATGTCGAGCAAGAAAGTCCTCTATATATATGTCCAAGCATCTACTATATCAACAATAATGGCCTCTAGAGCATACATATTCCTAACAAAAATGACGGTCTCAGGTCAAAAGACTAACCTGTACTAATGCCACTCGAGAACTTCCATCTGACAATAGATATAAAACCATCTAGAAGTTCTCGGCGAGTCCGTCCAGTGTACTCACCTCCAGTGAGCACCTGTATACTATCTTAGGTGACATAACACCAATGGCTTGTGAGACCGGCCACCACCCCTCGTCGGGGTCTCGAAACATATATACTAGTCTACTCCGGAATATCGATACTCAGTCTACTCCCACAACTAGGCACATTTAAGGATGTGCTTATAGACCACCCAGCTCTCACGTATATAATCGCCATCATAATACTAGTAGTCAAGCAAGAATTCTACAAGCTTCATCATTATGTATTAGCGACACGTAATAACAAGTAAAACGTGTACACATCAATGATAAAGATAAACCAGATAGCATACTATCATTTCGAGTAAAATTGTTCTACCTGTATAGGTCCTCCCTCAATTATCATAATCGCATGCCTGCAATTACAATAATTGCCTTGAGGGCACTATATCCAACAATCTCCCACTTGCAATTAAGGATAATTATTGCGGTATCGTATACCCATATCCCGTGTGCTATCGAATACCCATTTCTCTACTAATCAGTTTCTCAAATCGCATTTGAGGAACATCTGTGTTCGAGAAATAGCCTCAGTGAGTGGATCCGCTATAATGTTTCAACTTCCTCTCTCTATATCTCAACTTCGCGGAGATAAATAATCTCCCGAACTGAGCGATACCCTGCCTCAAGAATTTTATCTGGATACAAGATGGGACCAAGTTCATAAATGAACAACCTTATCCTACAAACTTCTTGGGCTGTATCCTCTATTAAATCATAACCAGTATCCTGAACCATGCTTGCCTCGGTATCCCTATTGGAACACTATCCAATATACCGATCCTCAAAAGAGGCAAAACTCAAAACATTGACAGCATCACTGTCATCCAGGTCACCTTGGAAGCATAAACCGATAACCGCCTCCCGGAGGAGGCTGCCGTTACCAAATATCAAGAACATCCTCTAATGTTCATAATTGCTTCCTTTTGTTTCTCTTAGATTGGATTAATATCTTCTTATTACAGCAAGTGTATAAGCAATATCTGGTTTTGTACAAGACATTGCATGATTGACTCAATTGCCTAAGCAAATGATATGTTATTCATGCCAGTCCCTCTCCTCATCAGTCTAGAAGACATCTCTTCAGAGAAGGTGACTCCATCACCTGCGGGTACACCACCATGCCTTTTAGAATGTAGTTTAAGTATCCGATTGGGAAACTTCCTAAATCTAGATCTAAAACCATAGATCTAGTCACCAAAATTCCTGATATATTATCCATATACAATGTGGAGAAAACACTATGGGACAACAAAAGTTTGACCGATTGTAGTATAGAAATATCACTTTCTATCTGGAGTATGTTATCCAAATCCCAGGACAGTTCTCTCTACACCCTTCTTACTAGGTTCATCTATTTTTTTGATGAAATCAATCACCTTGACTGTCACATCAAAAATAGATGATCCGTCTCTGCTATACATACTTTAGTCTATGAATAGACATATGCAATTTGCACACCTTCCGCTGCTCCCACTGACTACGATAACCCTTTGGTAGAGTCATATACACGTGCACTTCTATATTCCCATTTAGAAAGACGTTGTAGTCATCATCTTGCCAGATATCATAGTCTAGAGCAGCAGCAGTGCCAAGTCATATCCATATGGACTTCAGCGTAGACACTGAAGTAAAAGACTCATCACGATCCACAACAGATATTTGATGAAAATATTTACAACAAGTCTAGCCTTATTAGGTTAATACCTTTCCACCTACACAGATCTCGAAAGATCTACTTGCTCCTAATGGGTTTTACCCCTTCAAGAGCAGCCAGCAGAGTCCAAAATCCATAATTTGCTGCAGTGCGTGGAGTCTAACTTGGATATAAAGTATCTGGCCATCTGGAAGTTACCACTTCTTATGACCTACAGATAACTAGTAGGGTCATCATAACCATGATGCTGACCTCCCTGTCACCGTCTCCAAGAAAACCGAAGTATCTCTCGGGTGGCTGAGGCCACCTACTAAAATCTGCGGAGTGGCTAATGGATTGTCAAGTCCAATTGAATCCTTAGGTTCTACTAAATTTTCGATAACCGTTTATGGTTCTAGAATTACTTCCAGTTCTACCATACTCCCACTAGATTCTTTTGCAAAAAGATTTCTTTTATGAAAAGGTGGTGAGTTAAGAACAATTTACCTATTGATCTTGAAAATGGTAGAAGCAAAACTCTAGCGAATACTTGGGATAATCCACAAACAGCCATTACCGAAACGTGCCTTGAGTTTGTCCGGATTCTGCATTTAAACAAGAATCGGATAACTCCGTATCTTTATAACCTCAAGATATGCAACCAATTTATGTCCATATAGAATCAAAGACATTAATTTAGATGGAACCGGATTCAAATATCATGCAGCTGTTTCCAGTGTATATCACCTAAATAGAAAAAGGTCAATACAGCATTACTCATCAAGGAGCGAACCGGCAGATGAATAAAGAATCAAGTTCTCAATATTACTATAATGGAATACCTAGCATAAGTATCTATATCTTTGATCACTTCGAAGAATCTTGATACTTCTAACGTATGGTTCTCTACTTTATTCTTATACCTATAAACTTCTCAAAAATCTTTGGACCTTGCATTACAACGAATGCGTGTCTAAAACCAGAGAACTCATAAGTAAACCTGAATGAAGTATGAGTACCAACCCCTTGTCCTAAAGGACACTGGACAACATACATTTTCATGTATAAGTAACTCAAATTCCATGTGTTGTAAGTTGAAAACTTTATTTTGGTCGAGAATGTCTTACACCGTTATTCAATACACCTTACCTTATCCTCAACTGATAAAGGTAAATGTTTGGAACACAATTTTCAAAATTTATATCTCACTTTATAAAATAAAGATAGAGATATTTCATTTTAAAAATTGGTGCATAACAACGATTATTCGAAACCAAATATTTTACCGTTAGGCAAAGCCAGGCGATTCAATCCAATGTCACCAATTATAACGAATTCCGATATTGAGGATCAGATCGCCCATTTCCCAATATTCTACTTATTCTCAGCGTCTGTAACACCGTACAGATGTGAGATCCAAATCCGGTAAATACATATCCTGAAGTCAGAATTAATTGGGAAAACAGTTTTCATTTACAAATACACAGAAAATCTGAAACATAAATTTTTCAAGGTGGTGGCCAGGTATTCCTAGTAATGCCTTTTCCCAATCCAGATTCATGACAGTGGTCGCAATTTCCTTTGTCCTTACTTCAATCCCTTTATATGTCTCTACATCTTAGCTTCTGTACACCACACTTACGCTAATTGGTTTTTTTCTTTCCCTATCTTTCAGCATCTGCCTAAGGTTT
Source organism: Agapanthus africanus (assembly GCA_030015575.1). Lineage (NCBI taxonomy): Eukaryota > Viridiplantae > Streptophyta > Magnoliopsida > Asparagales > Amaryllidaceae > Agapanthus > Agapanthus africanus. Next base: position 832,986,705 of record JASDDO010000019.1, read on the forward strand.
GGAAGAAGACTATCCAATAAGCGTAATAGGTGTACTCTCCTAATACAAGAAGCTCTCGCAACCTGAGAGAAGGTAAAAAGAAGAGACAGCCGAATAATACAATCTAAATTCTCCAGAACCAGTGATCATCCTCGACTGAAATAATTTCTTCGAGTTCGTATTTAACTATACGACGGCCATTTCCAAGCAATATGGATCATCGTAGTGATACGGAGTGTTCTGGAGAAATGCAAAGGGAAAGTAGGAGTAGTAGGGATATTTGCGATTTTGTCATGAATCATGACAATCCAAAACCAACATGTGTAAGAAGGTTTGGTTAACTTGGTTAAAGAGTTTTAGGTAAGTCATGGGTCATTATACCAAAAAGAGAGAGAAAAGAAATACTCAGCATGCACTCTATCAAGATTAGATTGGTTATCACTTTATCTAATCAGGATGGCTCCTAATATTTCCTCGAATTCTCCTTCAAACCCTAAAAGGAGAACTAATCAGGATCATATACGCCTTACAAGTTCGCTAACCGTTCAACCAGGTCAGTGTTGGTGCTCCAAGGGAGGTCCCATGTGCTTTCTCACGGACCCAATTAATAACCTCATTTCCGCAGAAGCATGACCTCGTTAACACTTTCTTGACACCTAATAGGTCAGCTAATTGTGAAGTGAAAAATCTCCCGAGGAGTAGTACCTACTCATTAGTGGGAATCGGGACCCAACTATCATCATGTGATAACGTGATGGAATCCACTCAAGTCACCACACTCCAGAAGGTATGCGCATGCCTGGAAAGTTTCCTTTATATTTGAAACTTCCGATGTGGTTTTTGCCCCAAGCGCTTATGACCTTGACGAAGATCAAAACATCATAAGTCGCAAGTCAAGCTCAACCCGTCATTGTCCTGATTAATCTAGACCCATTCGTAGAAGCCCTTGATGAAGGCCAAAACAGCTGTACGCTTATCCTAGATTAATGCATCTACCTATGCTACAGACAAGTATCCCCTAGCTACCAAACACTATGCCTTAGCGAAGGTCAAAACACATAGCATGAATACTAGTTGATACTCATCTGAAACGACGGAGGGCTACGGCTGGTTTTGGCGAAAAACCTTTAACGTAATGAACTTGATATCGTTGAAAGAACTCGAGTGGCTTTGAAATGGAGTGGTTTAAGCTCCGCTTTTTAAAACTAGTAACATAAACCTTTACTTAAGAGCGAATTTCCCATGAAGGGATCAAGGCTCTTCCCTCATAGAATGAGGTGCTGGATATTCCTAGCCGAATATCTCTATGCAAAGCAAAAGAATATGACAGTTGTTTTGAAGAAAACCGAGTAGTTTTAAAAAATGGTTCCGACAACATCAAATAGGCTTGTTTTCCTTTGTATTAAAGATATAATGCAAGGCCATCAAATCTAGTTTCTAAGCCACAACAGAAACAACCAAAATAGCATGCTTTTATATGTCATCCGCATTCGCCATGGAGTCATGGGTCTTCACCGTAAGGTTACTTAACTTACGGCAGGGCGGGGACTGGGCTAGTGCGGATGCAAAACATATAGAAGCATTTACTAATATAATATATATATATATATATATATATATATATATCACATCGCAGGCAGATAATAGTCATCACAATCAGATAAGAATCATCACAGGCATGCGAACAACAATATGGAATAGTGGATAAACTTGGAGCCCTTTGTTTCATCTGAGCCATAAATGAAACGTAATGTTCCCTGGTCGTGTGGATAGCCCATACATAGTCGAACCTAGACCCTTATGAATGCGGCAAGCCACCTGCCAATCCTAGAAACTGGGTAACATGCCCTCAATAAAATGAGTCGATCACCCGCCTCTTTCTAAAATCTGGTAACTTATGCACCCCTCCATGGATCGAATCCTAAAACCCCTACAAGTTCGGAGAGCAACCCACCAATTCTAGAGCGAGGTGGCCCGGTCTCAACTCCATGAGATGGCCACCTGCTGCACTATAAAACCCGGCTACTTAAGCACTTCTCATGGGTTAATCCTAGTACAGAAATGAAATATATACAATGGTGACATCGACCGCATCCTGGTCGAGCCCCAATAAAAGAATATACATAATATGAAAACGGTGGCCATATATTAGAGCTCCTCCCGAACAAATGAATACAACAAAATAAATCAACACACGAAGGGCTATCCGACACGACAATCCGACTAAGCCATAATCAAGATATATATCCACAGAAACAAGTAACTGAAACAAGTGTGTAACCCCGTCTAATTGAGCATATAGCAATTAGAAAACGTTAACAACACATCCACGCATGTAAATGAAGTCACGACATTAGAATTCCAAAACACAATTAGCACACATCCTAAATATACCAAGGATCAAAAACCAAGTGCACTAAACATCCAAAAGAGTCGAGTTTTGAGCCAATTCGGAAGTTTGAATCAAAACGAAACACGCCCAAACCTTCACGGGGAGCTTAGAAGGGGTACCCCACCCTCGAGGCCACCATGAGGTGGCCAGAGGGTGAAGCAGACCCGAAACTGCCCATGGAGGGGCAGTTTCGGGTCCCCACCGCCAAGACCACCTTGTGGTGGTCTTGGGGAGTGGGCCCGGCCGTTTGTTCCTCCCCTCGGTCTCCCCAGGGTGTCCACACACCATCCCATAGCTTCTCGGTTCAAACCGAGAGCCCGCGGGGTGTGCAAACATCTCAAAACTCAAAAATTCGGGACTGTTTTTTCGACAGTTTTTGAAGCCCAAAAACGTGATTTCTAATTTCATAACTAGCTAGTTTAAGGTGTTTAGGAGGCTATGATACCACTGCAGCGTTCCCTAGTGCCCGCGGCATACCGGAGGCATGAATGGAGAACAAAAATTTTAAGCAAACACGAAAGACCCCCGAACCTAGAATCGATCCAGACTCCTAAACTAGCAAACCAAGCATGTAAAGATATAGAATACTACCTTCAACGCGTGTCCAACCAATCATGGAAGACCCCTCCAAGCTCCATATATGCTCTCCAGATCGAGCTTGAGTGGCGACCGCCCTTGCCAAAGAAGATCCACCTTAGGAAAACCGATCCAAGCTCCGGCTTCACCCAGTGAAGCGACCGACGCTCCAAGCTTGCTATGAATGAAGAGTGGAGATGTAGGAATGTTTTCACTATATTTTCTCTCTTTTATAAGCTCAAGTGAACAATCTAGAAGAAGGAGGACGAGGTGAAGAAGAAGTCATGGAAAATGGCTAAGTCTTCAAGTGAAGGAAAATAAACCACAAGTGTAGAAAAGAATAGCTCATCATTTTGCAACCATGGAAAAAATAGTAACCACAAATGATTTTATCAATATTTAAAACCATGGCCATACCTCTCTACACCATACTTCTTTACACCTCATCCTCCACCTCATTTTTGATTTTCTATAAAAGAAAAATCAAGAAATGAAGTGTCCATCTTCTAGAACAAATTCCGTATAAATACGGAATACAACCCAGTATACGTACCGAAATATATATACGCGTATTCGTACAAAAATACGAATAGCCAAGAGAGGGAAAATGAATAGTGAACAATAATACTAGAATATACATATTAAAAATATATATATATAAATTATTAAATCAAAACCTGATTTAATAATCCGGCTTAATCCTAAGCCGCTGGTATTATCATCCATCCAATTAAAGTCCGTGTAGTCTGTACACGTATTTAATCAGACACCCTGTATGCACCAACATACATCATCTACATCATATCGCCTGAATCGGGAAAACCCTCTGTGTGGGACTCTAAAGACTCGACAATACGCTGGCAGTGATTTACTGGATAAATCCAAAAACCACATGCACGTCAACGGCACTAGCTGTGCGTAACGGCTACCCAGGTATCTGTCGATAGGGAGGTCGACAATCAAGTCTGTCCGAACCCTACTGAGCCTGAATGTGACAATCTCTGTATAGTCTGGTCTCTTCGTCTAAGAGTATTGCATATCGAGTCTAGGAGGTGGAAACGTCAGACCCCTAATAACCCGATAAGTAGTGTCGGAGTCAAGGTCATCACCAACCGAGAAACTACTGAACTTATATCAGTAAATCTCATCTACCATGGCCACAGATTTAGGGTGATAGCCAACCGAACACAGTACGGTATCGACTCCTAATATCAGGAGAGACGAATCCCCGACAATCGCTCACTGCCTCTATATGGCTCGGGACTGTACCCAACTAAAACATGTTTGCACGACTCCTTTTAGCTGTGGTAGGGTAGTAATCTAAGTATAGTAGGATCCTACACGAGACAAATGAATATCTCAGGTCAAAGGACTAATCTGTACACATGCCACAAGAGAACTTCTATTTGACGATAGGTATACTACCATCTAGAAGTTCTCGGTGAGTCCGTCCAGTGTACTTACCTCCAGTGAGCACCTGTATACCATCTTAGGTGACTCAACACCAATGGCTTGTGAGACCGGCCACCGCCCTTCGTCGGGTCTCAAAACGTATACACTAGTCTACTCTGGAATATCGATTCCCAGTCTCGATACTCCCATGACTAGAGACATTTAAGGATGTGCTTATAGACCACCCAGCTCTCACGTATATGATCGCCATCATAATGCTGGTAGTCAAGCAAGAATCCTATGGGCTTCATCATTATATATTAGCGACACGTAATAACAAGTAAAACGTATACACATCAATGATAAAAACAAACCAAATAGCATACTATCATTTCGAGTAAGATTGTTTTACCTGTATAGGTCATCCCTCAATTATCATAATCGCATGCCTGCAATTACAATAATTGCCTTGAGGGCACTATATCTAACAACTGTCATCACAACGCTAGTAGTCAGGCAAAGATCCTACGGGCTTTATCAACATGATTACAAGATCTGAAATACAAAGTAAAACACAGCATATCTTAAGATAAAGACAAACCAAATAGCGTAGTATCATATCGAGCAAAATTGTCCTGTATTTACATATTCTAGCATTATATACAATGAAAGCCTCTAGGGCATACATATCCAACAAGTTCTTAGTGCCTTCGCCGCTAATCGTGGCCAATGCGGAATCCGAAAACAAAAATTTTAAGGCACTAAAAACTTATACCCCAGAATCTAAATCAAACACATAAACTATCAAACACAAAAGGTAGAAATCACAACCTTTGTAGCGTCATTATTTTCTCCAATTGGGTTGGACTCTAGCTTGCTCTCAAGAGTTCCGGATCATGCTTACAAGCCGGTCCTCCTTCACCGAAGATGATTCACCCAAGGAAACCAAGTTCAAGCTTCAACTTCATTAATGAAGTAACTAAAAATCTTAAGTTGCTAATCTAGGATACTTAGTGATGTGTATAAGTGTTCTAGTATTTTTCTTTCTCTTTCTCTTCATGATTCTCAACTCATAAGAGGATTGAAGATGAAGAAGAAGGAGCCATAGAAGAGAGAAGCAAGAATGGTGGAATGAAAAAACCTCACAAATTCAAGCATGCTTTCTTTCTTTTGTTAAAAGAATTTTTCCATTTTAAAACTACAACCATGCTTGAATAGTATTTGCAAATGAATTTATAATACATTTGCCCATGCCCTTCACCATTTCTCTTTTCCATCTCATTTCATATTTTCTTTAAAAGAAAATCGTATAAATGAGTTGTCCTTCTTCTAGAAGTATTCTTGTATAAATAAAAGAATACGTCCCTGCAAATACATGCCCGTATTCGTATCAAAATACGCATACCCAAGAGAAAGAAAAATACAATGAACATAATACTAGAATATATATATCGAAATATATATATATATTATCAAATCAAAACTTGATTTAATAATCCGGCTTAATCCTAAACCGGATAGTATTATCATCCGCCTGATTGAAGTTCATGTAGCTAGCATATATACCTAACCGGAACCCTGCACATATCAATATACGGCCACTGCATCATTTTTCTTGAACCGGGAAAACGCTCTATGTGGGACTCTAAAGACTCATCAATACGCTGGCAATGGATTTAACCACAAGCACGTCAGTGATACTAGCTGTATGTAATGGCTACCCAGGTATTGAACGAAAGGAAGTCCGACAAGCAAACTCATCTGTATCCCTACTGAGCCTGTCTGTGACAATCTCCGTACAGTCTGGTCTCTTCGTCTGAGATAATCGCATACCGGGTCTAGGGGTGGTCAACGTCAGACCCCTACAAACCCGATAAGTCGTACCGGTCTGAAACTCATCACCCACTAAGAAACTACTGATATCACAACAGTAAATCTCATCCACTTTGGCCAAGAATTTCTAGTGATGACTGACCCAACACAGCGTGACATCGACTCCCAATACCGGGAGAGATGAATCCCTGATGATTGTTCATTGCCTCCATGTGGATCGAGACTGTACCCAACTAAAAGCTGTTTGCACGACTCCTTTGAGCCGTGGTAGGGTAGTAATCTAAGTACAGTGGGAACTCATACGAGACAAATGAAAATCTCAGGTCAAAATACGAATTTGTACACATGCCACAAGAGAACTTCTATTTGAAGATAGGTATAATACCATCTGGATGTTCTCGGCGAGTCCGTCCAGTGTACTCACCTCCAGTGAGCACCTGTATACTATCTTAGGTGACTCAACTCCAATAGCTTGTGAGACCGATCACCGCCTCTCGTCGGGGTCTCGAAAAGTATACACTAGTCTACTCCGGAGTATCGATGCTCAGTCTCGATACTCTCTCGACTAGGGACATTTAAGGATGTGCTTATAGACCTCCCAGTTCCCATGTATATGATCTCCATCATAATGCTGGTAGTCAAGCAATAATCCTACGGGCTTTATCAAAATGTATACACATAATGATAAAGACAAACCAGATAGCATACTATCATCTCGAGTAAGCCTATTCTACATGTATAGGTCCTCGTTCAATTATCATAATCGTCTACCTGCAATTACAATAATTACCTTGAGGGCACTATATCCAACAATCTCCCACTTGCACTTAAGGCTAATTATTTCTATATCGCATACTTACAGCTCATGTGCTACCGAATACCCAACTTCTCTACAAATCAGTTTCTTAAAACTCGTTTTGAGAAACTTATGTGTTCGAGAAATAGCCTCAGTGAGTGGACCTGCTCTAATGTTTTTATCTTTATCTCTTTATTTATCAACTTCGCTGAGAACGACTATCTCCTTAAATGAGTGATACCTATCTTAGAACTTGTCTGGATATTTGATGAGACCTTGTTCGTAACATGAACACCAAATCCAACAAGGTTCTTAGACTGTATCCATTGCTGATGTAATCAGCACCCAGCACCATGACCACCTCCGTATCCTGCTTGGAAACTTATCCAACATACTGCATCTCAGAAGAGGGTAAACAATTAACTCTAACAGCTACTCTGTCGTCTAGGTCACCTTAGAAGCCTAAACTGGTAACCGTCTCCTGCAGGAGGCTGCCATTATCATACACTAAGAACATCCTGTTATGTTCTTTACTGCTTCCCAATGTTTCTCCAAGATTGGATTAATATATGCTTATTGCAGCTAGTGTAAAAGCAATATCTGATGTGGTACTTGATATCTCATGATTGACTCAATTGCCTAAGCAAGTGATATATTAATCATGCAAATCCCTCTCCTCATTAGTTTAGAAGACATCACATTAATGAGGGTGACTCCCTCACCTGTAGGTACACCACCACGTCAGGAGTCGTCCATTCTAAAACACTTTAGAATGGTGTCAAGGTACCCGAATTGATACACTTCCTAAATCTAGATCTAAAACTATAGATCTAGTCACTAAAATCCCTGATATTTTTTTCAAATCCTACGTGGAGAAACACCTTATGAGAATCACAGTATAACTGATCGTAGGAAAATCACTTTCTATCTGAAGCATGTCAACAAAATATCAGGGCATCACTCCCTGCTGCCTTCTTACCAGGTCCATCTGTTGTTCTCATGAAGTCAAAATCTTTGACTTTTATATCAAACTAGATGAACAATTCCGCTCTCCTTGCTTTAGTCTATAAATAGATAAATGCAACTTTCCTACCACGATTCCGCTGCTCCCACTGACTACAAAAAACCCTCTGGTAGAGTTATATACACGTGCACTTCCAAATTCAATTTAGAATGACGTTATAGTCATCCACCTGCCAGATCTCATAGTCAAGGACAGCAGTAGTGATAAGTTTGGGTTATCAAAACCTCCATGTCACCGTCTTTGATGAAATCGAAGTACCTCTCGGGTTGCTGAGCTTACCCACTAAATCTGCGGAGTGGCTAACGGATTGTTGAATCCAATCGAATCTCCAGGTTCGACTAAATTTTTAGTAACCGTTTGTGGTTCTGGAATCACTTCCAATTCTACCATACTCCCACTTATTTCTTTTGCAAAAAGATTCATTTTATAAAAAGGTGGCGAGTCAAGAACAAATCAACTTTTGATCTTGAAATGGTAGAAGTTAAACCCTTGCTAAAAGCCTAGAATAACCCACAAACTGCTGTTACAAAAACGTGTCTTGAGTTTGTCCAGATTCAGCTTTGAAACAGAAACTAGATAACTTTATATCTTAACATCTTCAAGATATACAACCATTCTATGTCCATAGAGAAACAAAGGCACTAATTTAGATGGAACTATATTCAATTATTATGCAACTGTGTTCAGTGCATATCTCATATGGAAAAAGGCCATGCAGCATTACTCATCAAGGAGCATACCCACGGATGAGTAATCTGAGAAAGAAGCAAGTTCTCAAATATTATTATGATGGAATAATTAGCATAAGTATCTACATATTCGATCACTTCGAAGAATGCTGATACTTCCAACGTATGGTTCTCTACTTTATTCTTATACCTATAAAGTTCTCAAAATCTTTGGACTTTCCATTACAACTAATGCGTGTCAGAACCCATAAGTAAACCGAATGAAGTAAGATTACCAACCCTTTTGTCCCGAAAGACACTGGACAACATACATTTCCATGTATAAGTCCCTAGAGTATACTAACTCAAATTCCATATGTTGTAAATTGAGAACTGTATTTTGTTTAAGAATGTCTGTACCGTTTAATCAATGCACCTTACCTTATCCTCAACTAATAAAGGTAAATGTTTAGAACATAATTTTCAAAATTTACATCTCACTTTATAAAATAAAGCTACAGATATATCATTTTAAAAATTGATGCATAACAACGATTATTCAAAACCAAATATTTGCCATAAGGCAAAACTCAGATGATTTCCTCAAATATCACCAATTACAAAGGATTCTGATATTGAAGATCTAATTACACATTCCTAATATTCTACTCCCACTAAGCATTTGTAACGCCATACAGATATGAGAATTAAGTCTGGTAGATACATACTTTGGAGTCAGAATCTAATTGGGAAAGCAGTTTTCAATTAACACAACACAGGAAAACTGAAATATGAAAATGTTTTGAGGGGGTGGTCAGGTATTCCTAATAATGTCTCTTCCACTATCCAGATTCATGACAGTAGTCGCAAATTCCCTTACCCTCATTGCAATCCCTTTATATGTTTTTACTTCTTACTTTCTGTACACCACACTTAGGCTAATTGGTTTTCTTCTTTTTCTACCATTCGGCACTAGCCTAAGGTTTGGAAGAAGACTATCCAATAAGCATAATAGGTGTACTCTCCTAATACCAAGTGCCCTCACAACCTGAGAGAAGGTAAAGATAAAAGACAACCGAATAATCCTATTCAATTTCTCAAAAACCCGTAGCCATTCTCGAACTGAAATAAATTTTTTCGAGTTCGTATGTAACTATATGAGATGGCCATTCCAAACAATATAGATCTCCATAGTGATACGGAGTGTTCTGGAGAAAAGCAAAGGGAAAGAAGGATTAGCATGGATTTATGCGATTTTGTCGTGAATCATGACAATCCAAAAGCAGAGTGTGTAAGAAGATTCGGTCAACTTGGTTCATGAGTTATAGTTTAAGGTAGGTCATGGTCGCAAACTAGAGAAAGAAAAGAAACACTTAGCGTGCACTCTAACCTAGATTATATTGGTTAATCACTTTATCTAATCAAGATGGTTCCCACTGTTTCCTCGAATTCTTCTTCAAATCCTAAAAGGGGAATTAGTCGGGATAACTCGAGGAATAAACTACTCATCAGTGTAAATCGGGACCCAACTATCATTGTGTGATAATCTTGACAGAAATCGACCAAAATCACCACTCCAAAAGGTATGCGCATACTTGGCAAGTTTCCCTTATGTTTGAAAATCCTGATATGGTTTTTGCCCCAAGCGGCTTATGGCTTTGACAGGGGTCAACATACCATAATTCGCAAGTCAAGTTCTATCCATTATTGTCCTAGATTAATTAAACCCACCCGTACGAGCCCTTGACAGAGGTCAAAATGACCGTAAGACTGTCCTAACCAATCGCATCACCATGCAACAAAAAAGAATTACAGAGCTACCGAACACTACGCCTTGACAGAGGTCAACATACGTAGCACGAATACTAAGCAATACTAATCTAAAATAACGAAGGGCTACGGCTGGTTTTTGCCCAAAAACCCTTAACGTAATGAGCTTGATATCGTTTAAGGAACTCGAGTGGCTTTGAAAAGGAGTGGTTTAGGCACCGCTTTTAAACTAGTAACATAAATTTTTGCTTAAGAACGAACTCCCTATGAAGGAATCAAGGCTCTTTCCTTATAGAATGAGGTGCAGAATATTCCTAACTGAATACCTCTATGCAAAGCAAAAGAATACGACTATGGTTTTGAAGAAAACCTAGTTTTAAAAATTGGTTCCAACAATATCATTTAGGTTTATTTTCCTTACATTAATAAGAATTAATGCAGTCGCATCAATTAATCATATCATGCAAGAAAAGAAACGAAAATAGGCACACACATATATACCATCGGCATTCGCCATAAGGTCTCGGGTCTTCACTATAAGGTTACTTAACTTACGGTAGGGCGAAGACAGGACTAGCGCGGATGCAAAATATATATAGCGTCTACTAGATATATATAATATATATAGCAACATTCATCTCACGATGATATAAAGTAATATCACAGAAGTATCACAGCAGAAGCAAACACGGTATGGAAATGCGGATAATCTAGGAAAAGTACATTTCAATGGAGCCAAATATTAAAAGCAATTTTCCCGGTCGTGTGGATAGCCCGTAGTATCAGATCCTAGACCCCTACGAGTGCGAAAAGCCACCGGCCAATCCCAGAAGCAAGGCAACCCCAATCAACGAAGTGAATGGCCACCCAACACTTCCAAAATCTGGTGACTTGGGCACCCATCCACGGGTCAATCCTATATCCCCTACGAGTGCGACAAATAGCCCGAAAATTCTAGAGTAAGGCACCCTAGTCTCAACGCTATAAGATGGAGGCCCGTTGCCCTCTGTAACCCGGCTACTCGAGCATTCCGCCGTGGAGTAATCATAGTACATGTAATGGAAAAACTAAATATACAACGGTGACTACGACCGCAATCTGGAAGCACCCTAAAGAATAATGCAAGCCACAGTGACGGCAATCCGTATGTCGGACACTCGCCACACAATATGAATATACATTATATCACAGAGAATTATATCTAATACTACACACTCCGGGCTATCCATCACGAGAAATCCAATATGACCATAACCACTAAGCATTATTCATCACAGAACATGCAAACTTGCGAGTATGAATTCTGTAACCCCGTCTAATTGATACTTATAGCAATTAGACGACGTTTTACCAAACGTTATGATACAAGAAACCATCATAAAGCCTACAACAATCGAATACCGCACACATATATCCAACACTTCAATTTTCCAAAACATCGAAAATCAAGTGTGCTAAAAACCGACAAAAATACCATGCTAAAAACCACTCCGAGAGTCCGAAATGACCTCGGATTGAGCCGAAACTTCACGGAGGACCCCGGTACGAAATTAACATCGACCCGGTGGCACCTAGGGGGTACCCACCCCCTAGACCACCCTAAGGTTGCCCAAGGGGTAGGCAGATCCGAAACTGCCTTCTGAGGCAGTTTCGGGTCCCCACTCCCCCAATGCCACCATTTGGGTGGTCTCGGGGATGTGGGCCCTCCTTAGGTCCCCCCGAGATGTCCCCAAGGTTCCCGCACACCTCCCCGTGGCTTCTCGGTCCAAACCGAGAGCCCGCGGGGAGTCAAAACATTAGGTTTAGCATGGTTTTCTCACTGGTTTTAGAAACAGTTTTTGCGGAACAAAAACGGCGGGATTCGGAAGTCGTAACAATCTAGTTTAGGGTGTTTGGATGGCTCTGATACCATTGAAAGTTCATAGTGCTCTCGCCGCTAACCCACGGCCAATGCGGATCCGAAAACAAAAATTTTCAAGGCACTAAAAACTTATACCCTAGAATCTAAACCAAAAACCTAAACTAGCAAACACAAAAGGTAGAAATCACAACATTTATAGAGTCTTCATTTGCTCCAATTGGGTTGGACTCTATCATGCTCTCAAGAGCTCTGGACCACACTTGCAAGCCGGTCCTCTTTCGCCGAAGATGATCCGCCCGAGAGAACCAAGTTCAAGCTTCAACTTCATCAATGAAATAACTAAAGATCCTAGGTTGCTAATTTAAGATGCTTAGTGATGTGAGTGTTCTAGCATTTTTCTTCTCTTTATCTTCATGATTCTCAACTCATAAGAAGCTTGAAAATAAATAAGAAGAAGAAGAAGAAGCCATGGAAGAGAGAGAAGCAAGAATGGTGGAATGAAAAACCCCCACAAATTCAAGCATGCTTTCTTTCTTTTGTTAAAAGATTCCATTTTAAAACTACAACCATACTTGAATAGTATTTGCAAATGAATTTATAATTCATTTGCTCATTCCATCCACCATTTCTCTTTTCCATCTTATTTCATATTTTCTTTAAAAGAAAATCCTAGAAATGAGTTGTTCTTATTCTAGTAGTATTCTTGTAAAAATACAAGAATACGTCCCCGCAAATACATCCCCGTATTCATATCAAAATACGAACACCCAAGAGATAGAAAAATACAATGAACATAATAATAGAATATACATATCGAAATATATATATGTAAATTATTAAATCAAAACTTGATTTAATAATCTGGCTTAATTCTAAGCCAGCTAGTATTATCATCCGCCTAATTAAAGTCTATGTGGCTAGCACACATACCTAATCAGAACCCTGGACGTATTAATATACGGCCACTATTTCATTTTGCCTGAACCAGGAAAACTCTCTATGTGGGACTCTAAAAACTCGTCAATACGCTGGCAGTAGGTTTAACCACAAGCACGTCAGCAGCACTAGCTGTACGTAACGGCAACCCAGGTATTGAGCGAAAGGAAGGCCGACATGAAAACTCATCTATACCCCTACTGAGCCTGTCTGTGAAAATCTCCGTACAGTCCGGTCTTTTCTTCTGAGATAATCACATACCGGGTCTAGGGATGGATAACTTCAGACCCCTACTAACCCGATAAGTCATGCCAGTCTGAAGCTCATTACCCACTGAGAAACTACTATTATCATATCGGTAGATCTCATCCATCTTGACCAAGGATTTCTGGTGATGGCTGACCCAACATAGCGCGACATCGACTCCCAATACTGAGCGAGATGAATCCCTGACAATTGTTCACTGCCTCCATGTGGCTCGGGACTGTACCTAACTAAAACCTGTTTGCACGACTCCTTTTAGCTATGGTAGGGTAGTAATCTAAGTATAGTAGGAACTCACACGAGACAAATGAAAATCTCAGGTCAAAGGACTAATCTGTACACATGCCACAAGAGAACTTCTATTTGACGATAGGTATACTACCATCTAGAAGTTCTCGGCGAGTCCGTCCAGTGTACTCACCTCCAGTAAGCACCTGTATACTATCTTAGGTGACTAAACACCAATGACTTGTGAGACCGACCATCGTCCCTCGTCGGGGTCTCGAAAAGTATACACTAGTCTACTCCGGAGTATCAATGCCCAGTCTCGATACTCTCTCGACTAGGGACATTTAAGGATGTGCTTATGGACCTCCCAGCTCCTACGTATATGATTGATATCATAATGCTGTTAGTCAAGCAATAATCCTATGGGCTTTATCAAAATGTATACACATAATGATAAAGACAAACCAGATAACATACTATCATCTCGAATAAGACTGTTCTACTTGTATAGGTCCTTATTCAATTATCATAATTTCCTACCTGCAATTACAATAATTTCCTTGAGCACACTATATCCAACAAAAAGGGCAGTAATAACTTTGAAATACATCATCTTTTATATTCATGGATTCAATTAACGCTGGTAGCTCTAATCATAAATTAATATACGTGGGGTGTTAGGGTAGTTTAAGTATGAATCCAACTAAATCTCAGGAGCCCCCCTGGTACATGAACTCTTGGATCGGGTCGATTCCTCCACAGCTTGGGGTTCCGATGTCACACTCTTGATCGGGTCAACTCCTCCACAGCTTGGGATCCCGATACTACATCCTTGATTCGGGTCGACTCCTCCACGGCTTAGAGTCCTGACATTCCTAATACTCTTGTGATTTGTTGTCGTTCACATTTAAACTTACGTTAATTAAATTACCTTGTAGAGACCTTTTAGGACACTTACATGCATTTCATGTACCCTATACCTACACTCCACGGCCATGCTATACTTGCTTGCTATACTCATGTCATATTGCTATTCTTACACAGTTGTCATTAACATTTCCATGTTATACCTGTTCATGTTTCATCTATATCTTATGTCACCTTACATTATATATATTTATATATGTCACACCTCCTTTTGGGGACTTACCGAACGAAAGTTCGATAACGAGCATTCCACCCATCTTTATTTCTTTGGAATGTTTGTCAGATGATCTAGAGACTGAGGAGGTAGAACCAACAACTGAGCATTATGACCAGCTAGCTTCACATGTCGATCCTTAATTTTTCTTTTCAGCTCTTCCTTTTAGTATGCCACTATTTAGGAACTTTTCTTATTATCTACTTTTATTTCAGACATCATTTCCTTGTATTTAACTTGTTGAAGTTGAATGTAAATAAAATTGTTGTTGGATTTTATTCACTTGTCATTTCTTGTTGCTTTAATATTGCTTATATACGCTTAGCGTATTTGTTTTAAGAAAGGACTTTCTCAAAATAAATACGTCGTGGGCCTCGTCATGTTCATGCTCCCGTCTTTTAGGAAGCGGGGCGTGACAGGGCGGATTTTCATTAAATTAGCTCAAGTTTCCCAAAAGTTGTATTTTCGTTAAAACACCCTAAGTTTCTAAGGCTTGCATTTTCAAATAAATACCTAGACTTTTCCAAAAGTCGTATTTTCCATTAAATATCCTAAACTATTACAACCCTTTTCAAATAATTATATGAACTTTGAAACCCTTACTTCAATAAAATACCATATACTTTCTAAAATTATTGTTTTATAATAATACCATGAACTTTTATCAAACCATAGTTTCCTAAGAAGACCCTATACTTACCCTTTTTCAGCTAGACTTGTAAACCTCGCATGAACCTAGGCATGTGGTGCTTGTGAAGATTCCGATATACAGATGGCCTTAATTTTGGAAAGTGAACCCCCATGTTCCATACCTAGTAAAGCTGTGTGCTAGCATCCACCTGTACCCATACACACTAAACAAGACTGGGGGTGGGGTGGTTTAGATTATGTGAGGCTATATTAAAAGTCTTGGGATTCCCTTTCCATTTAACCATGGTTCCGAAATGCTATCTCTCGGGTTTGCTGTCATTCTGTAGCCACAACGGAATATTCCCAAGTACGTCAGTACGCTTAGGTAATAAAACTATAACAAGCTGGTTGTACCTTATAATTAGTTGACAAAACCATGCTCATGCTTGACACGTATACCTGATGACATCCGTTTACATATACCGACACTGACATATATGACTTTCATCACACTTACTATTGTTTCTTTTCACTCACCTTATCTTGAGAATCCTACTATCGAGTTTATCTCACTGATGGATGTTTCTCATTATTTTCTTCCTCCGAAACGTCCGTTAGACGAAAGAGAGCACCAGGATAGAGTTGAGGAGGTGAGCGTCGACGGAGGACTACGCAGAGCTCTCTACCTACAATTAGGATTGTCTTTATGATCTTTTTAGTCCACCTGTTTAGGGCTCGCTTTTATCGGTCTTTCCTTTTGATGTAATAAAACTTTTTGATGTTCAACTTGTCATGTAATAAATATTGGTTAATAAATTAAAAAAATCTTCTTTTTTCTTGTATTTTTATACTCCTGCATATTATATGCTTAGTGTAACTGTATTGTGTAGAGTATCTACTTGGTATAGTTACGTTACGGGTCTCGTTGCGTCTCCGCTCCTGTATCTTGGAAAGCAGGCGTGAAAGGATCGACTGATCCGATTACATTGCCTCGACTGAGAAGTCTAAAACCACTTGACGAACGCAGGGCTAGATGTCTAGGTTGTTCGTGAGAGCGATCTTAAACCGAGTTCAGTGGATTGGCATCTCGGTCTTATTCCTATCGGTAAGCCAAGCTATTTAAGGAGAGCTCGCCAACGGTGAGGCCTAGGGTCATCTTCTCTGACTTATCTACCTGAAATGAAGATCGGAGATGGCGATATAGGCATTACTTGCTTGATGAGTATTGGACTTCTCTGAATCAACAGGACATCGAGACCACTGACGTTGATCGCCGGAGTTCCTATGTTATAATAAAGGGTTTTTTTTACTAAAAACCCCCTTATATTTCGCTAATTATTAAAATGTCTTCATACTTCATATTTACTTAAAAGACCCACATACATTTAAACTGCACTAAAAAGCCCTCCTAGTATGCGAAAATGAGAATTTTTTTGTATCTTCCATCACTCTATTAGGAAGCTAACAGTGAGCATCGATTAGGCTTTTAAAATCTTTTAAACCCTCTTCTTTTTCCAAAATTCCCAAATTTTTCTCAAATTGGTTTTAGTATAAAGGTTTCGCTCAAAGATTTCTCAAATTGATCATGGAAACTGGCTCGTTTTCTCAACTTTCTCCGGCAAAGAGCTTGTTAAGTATCGTTGTCCCTTCAAATATAAGCTTGAGTTCGTGGATAATCTCATTTGAAAGGAGAGTGATTTTTTAGTTGCGCTAAATCTCAATCTTCAATTAAGCGAGAATGTGAGTTACATTTATATGAAAAACACCTATTAAATACCTAAAAGGTAAAAGAACGGTTCAAACATAAGCTCGAGTTCTATCTTCCTAACGGAACGCTTACTTTTGATGAAAAACTGCTGAGGGGGGATTTTTAATGCAATTTAAATATATGAACGGTCTTCTAAGTATATATAAAGTATGAGGGGATTTTTTAGTAATCAGTAAAGTACTGGAGGTTTTTTTTATGTAAAAAGCTCTGTAATAAACTATGGTAGAGCCGGTCTAAGGCTAAGATAAAGAGTAATTTTGAATCTTATGCATGTCCCTTTTCATGTCTTGAATTCCTTTATTTATAGAATGTAAGGATCGGTTATCCAAACGACCTTAATCACGAGAATTACGCCCACGATTCCCTTTAATGCGCACGTTCCAAACGAAATTTATGCACGAATTATGGCACGACCGTTGTGCTTTGTAACGGTCGGCTCATGGTTCACTTGGCCGAATAGCTTTGATTCTGGTCGAGTTTCGTCAACTTGCTTACTGAGTCGAACGACTATCGACCCATAGCATGCGAGGCTCTTTTATATTCGGTCGTTGACCAGTCAAATATCTTGACTTATTGACCAAAATATATATTTATACAAACAAGGAGAAAAAGAGAAAACAAAAATCAAAGAATCAAAGATTGAAATTTTGATTTTAAATTGGGAGAAAAGGGTAAAAATGAAATAAAATTTAAACATTTAAAATAGATCATGTGCATTACGAGTGAGCCACATCCCCTTGCATTCTTCTCAATATTTAATAGAATTAAAACAGAGGGTATTTAAGAAGTAAAAGAACAAAACCATAGGAAGTCATTGCACAACTGAAAAGGCACAGATAGGTTTTTAAGAAAATGGACAAAAACTAAAATGGTGTTTTCATGAAAGAAGCCAAAATGAAAAGGTGCATGGAACTAGAGAGACCAAGCAACCTGTGTGAACACAAAATCATGCTATTTGCATGAAGCCACAGCCGCGCAAATTTCATTTTCATTTTTGTGTGAAGACAAAAGCATGCTATTAATTTGCATTCAGCAAAAGAAGTTATATAGCTCCAACCTCCAAGAAGTATAGTTCATATTGTAGAGATAATAAACTAATTCAAATTAAAAAAGGTTGTTATAGTTTACCTATATAAGAGATTTTAGAATACGCTCAAATTTCATTTACTCATTTTATGAGATCTTGGAGAATACTAAATCTTGTGACAATTTATTATTGGTTTTTTTTATATAAAAACAACACTCAAAGATCAATAAATTTAAATAAAATCTCCAAAGATTTTATATTAACTAAATAAGACCCTGGAGTTTTTCTATCCCAATTAAATTCAGGAGATCTATTTATAATTCAATGATCTCTTCTCTCTCTATGCTTAAATCGATTAAAAAGACCAGAATACTAGATTCTGATACCCCACTGACCCCCAATTAAATTCTTGAATAAAAAGTCCTCAACATCAACATTGGTGACTGCATTCTCCCCTGCAACACTTTCCGGCCATCTTCGAAGAAGCCAAAGATGCTAATGATTTCCTCGTTGCTTCAATTTAGGGTTGTGAGCTTCAAGATCGTAACTTGGATGGGGATTCCATTTAAATGGATATTTCCCAATAAAGATGAGTTTTTTACTGTGAATTTGTAGAAGTAACAACTATAGCAAGGTTTAGATATCGAAGAAGCTTGAAAGATTCAAGATTAAAGAAGAGAGAAGTTTGAGCTAGGGTTTTGTATGAGTTAGGCATGATTTAGGATGAATGGGATGAACTCTGGGATTAGGACAGTTTGGACATTTAATATGTTCAAATATCTTGTAACTAATCATGTTAGGTAGTAACTTAGGGCTAAATAATGGGTGATAGTAACAGAATGGTAAATCTTTTGGGTTGTTATTAAAATTATTAATCTTCAGGGTTGTGTTTCAAAATAGCTTATCTTTGAGGGTTGTATATTAAAAAAATCTTTATTATATAACCAATGGTTAATTTTGATTTATTCCTATGTAAAAAATAAAAGAATCACACATTTGATGTTGGATATAAGCTTATATTTTCATTAAATATGATAACTTTGCAAACACAAATTCTATCTTCAAAGATTTCTCAAGATAACTCTTCTTAGGAAGTTTTTCGTTAAAGCATCTATAACAACTTCTTGTTTAGGTGGGCATCCCGGCAATTTAACATCCACAAGAATTAATTTATAAACGCATTCCCTGAAGAGTGCATTAAAAATCATTACTGAACATACCTCATGTAATATTACAGGCTCTCTTTCAATGACATATTTTGGTTTAGGCATTTGTTCATATAATATCACTAAAGAAAGAGCTATATATTCCCATTGTTACTTTCCTGTCTACTTCTCTAGGACATGAGAGTGGTCGGAAAAAACAGAAGTGTAGCGAATGATTGGCATTTATAAAATGTGTTTCATTTCTTGTATATGGATAATTTTCTTTTGTGATGTCTTTGTTTCCATTAAAAACTTTTTAATGGTACGGGATGGCTAATTATCCACCGGTTTCTCAGAAGAAAAAAATTCTTTTTTAATGAGTTTGACCAATTTTTATTTGTGGCTAAAAGATAAACGAACTCAACTGGTTATTTTTTCACTTATTTTTTAATTTCTTTTTTATTCTATGCGACTTGGTTGATTGATTTGCACTGGCACATTGAACTATTTTTCCTAAAACATTTATGAATTGTATGTTGATCGTCGTGGCAGAGAACGATCCCCTTTGTCCGTAGAACGATATCTATCCCCGTGCTATGCTACGCGGCCAAATGGGTGGACCAAGCTCGTCATAACTATTAGGCAGTACGGTTGCGGTCAACTGGGCATGACTCAAAACAGACGGAAATAAAAGCATACGAAATTGGAATCAATTATCTGTTGCATATATGGAGAGTTGGTGTACAGATCATAAGAGCGTGTTGGTCATTTACAAAAACGGGCAAAAAGTACTTTATATTTATATACTAGCTACATAGATAAAGTTGTTGAGGCGATGTTTTGTATTTAAGATATAAAGTGCATACAGAGCTCAACTTCACGGCCTCTGATTTTACCCTTTTCTTTTTTCAAGAAATGAGCTTCATTTTTGCAACTAGAATACTAGATGCATCCTAATTACAATTAAATGGGACACATGATGCAAGATTTAAAGCTTCAGAATTAACATTTGTACTTCTTGCAAGTTAGTTCTTGAATTTCAAGTGAGATGAAGTGCATTTATTTATAACTGATATAATCTAATGTCATTTGCATGTATGGTCTGCATATTTAACTTCTCATTTATAAACACACAACTATTATTCAAAAGGGAGACCAGTAGCAGCCGGTATTACTTTAGCCAACGATCTAAGCTCCTCGGCTTCTTGATCAGTGAGTTTCCAACCAAGAGCGCCGACGAATTCTTTCGCTTGCTCTGCGTTTTTTGCTCCTGGAATAGGCACGACATTATCCTGGCATGTCAACCAATTTAAAACCACCTGCAAATAAAAAGAGAGAACAAAAGATCGTAAAATATATGTCATAATTATACAATTCCTTGCAATTTATGATAAAAGACAAGTAACCTGTGTAGGGTTTTTGCCGACACTCTGTCCAATCTCTTTGATTCTAGTCATTAAAGGTTGTAGCTGGATATAATAGGAGCCGTTCAGAAAAACAAAAAGAAAATAGATGAATAATCAAATTAAAAACATATATAGTAAAATTTTTGCATAATTTACTTGCCTTGGTGAGGTACTCAGGAGTGTACACCTTGCCCCTAGGACCCGTAGGAGGTCTTTCAGGGGTGTATTTTCCAGTAAGAATACCTGAAGAAGAAAATAAGATCCGAATGGTTACATTTAGAACACTTCATAATTTCGAACATTAAAAAAGAAAGGAAAAACGGATAGCCGCAGAAAATGAAATAGATTCCAAAAGATGAGAGAGTTGGTACGTGTAACGACTCTGAAATTTCTATACAGAATTATTTGTTTAAATGTATAGAAAATGGTACTTCAGCCTATGCAGAAGTTATAAGTTATTTTTGTTCAATAAAAATAAGATGTAATTTGTAGCTCATTGGTAAAGGCTCTATACTATTATAACATAGCTTGTGCGTTCGATTCCCATCGGTCTCAATTATTTTTAGCTTTGCACACAAGTCTCTTCAGCTCCCAAAACTCCTCTGCACTATTTGATTTTTCTACAATCAAACAGAGACTCTTCAAATCCTTAATAAACACCATTCAATCCATTTTAATTCATTTTTATTTCACAACCTCTCTCATTTTTATCCTATAAATACCACCCCATGTCCTAACTCTCCTCAATTTTGAAAATTTCCTTAAAATTCTCTAAGTTCAAGAAAGGTCAAGGCTCTTCATGTGGAGTTAAGCAAGCCGAAGGGAGTAGTGATCAAATTTCGACAATCGGAGCATCTCCGACGAGAGCAAGGCCCCCTCTTTCTTCTTTAAGCTCTTCCTAACACCCCACAACCAGTAAGTCCCTTCTTTCTTTTCACTTCAAAAATAATTTTTAAAATATATCTATAAAAGCGGAGTTATCATATATTCTAAACATTAAAACTAATTTTTATCACCTTGCCATATTTAAAAGTTTATACAAATTCTCTAATATCACTTTAAGATAATATTTACATCAATTGCCTTTTGATATAACTAAAATTTCATGTTCAATACTCATATAACGAACTTTTTCATTAAAATACCATAAAGTTTAGTATAACCGTTATTTCGATAACTAGTTTACCTACTTATAGAATCTTCACGGGGTAACGACCTACCCTACATGCCCACTATAATTGCATAGCACGATATTCTAAATATATGGCTGGTTCAAAGAATAGGTTTTACATTAAATTACCACAGTTTTCAAAAAGGATTTCTTTTAATTGATATTTTTATATCCTTGGAAATTGCCTCTACAAACCTCGTTACGGGACCCACTAATGGATTGTGCGGATTATCGCACATCCTTAGAATAGTAGAGCGAGATGCATAACTCCTCACGAACTATTCGATCTCGAAAGAAAATAAAAATACGGTTCTTAAGAAATACGGCTTTTCTAAATAAAAAAAACTAAACTTTGGAAATTATATAAAACTATGGATCCGTATTTTTAATAAAAACATATTATGAAACTATATCTTTAAAATGAAAGATTAAAATTTTAATAAAATACTATCAAGTTTCCAAAAGAGCGAGTTTTCATAAATATACCATAAACTTTTAAAAGCTAGGTTTTTATCACTAAATACCATAACAATTAAAATACATATTCATGAAAACCCTAAATACCACAAATCCTGCCGTTCATATGCAGCAGTTGCCGATTACTCCCGAACTTAAGAAATTTCAAGAACTAAATCTTTCATAAGATTCTGACTTCAACCTAAATCCAAACTCAAACCAGAATCTAAAATCAAACACAAACTTGAATACTTGATCATGAACCTGAACAATCAAATTCAAATATCAAACTCAAACTTAAATACTTGACTCGACTTGACCGAACCATGGTTATAATTTGATATGAATACATAAACACATGATTACATCTTGAATATGAATCTGTACATTTTCCATGGATATCCATAGATTCGGCCAAGACCTCTAACCTTAATCTATATAATACAATAAGCGGGGATAAAGGAGTAAATTGGTACTGAACATATATTGTGACACGCGAGGTCACTTTAAAAGACACCTACATGAATTCACGTGCTATTGTCTCGGAGGTTGTGATGGGCCCTTGTACTACATGTTACCATAGTCCACGGGGTAAGATGGACTCCTTTCGTATATATGAATACCTTTTTTATCAAATTACAAATAACCCCGTTAGAATAACTATTTTATACCATTAAATAAACATGCATAGATACTCTCTTATATATCCGTGCCTGTTCACTTTTACTTTGTTTTTTCTTCACTTTATATACTATCTTTTTTAACTTCTTTGGGGACTTACCGAGCGCTAGTTCGCTGACGACATTCCTTTAAGTTCTTTTTTTGGAATGTTCGTCAGAAAGACCAGATTCCGAGGAGATAGTGCCGAGCCCGGAAGACTTAGACTAGTTTGCTTCTCAGTCGAATTTTTAGCTTCTGCCTGTATTTACTTCCAGTATGCCATTATTTAGGCATTTGCTTTATCATTGTATGTTTTTATTACAAACGGTTTTATGTAAATTTGAATGTAAATAAAGTTGTTGTTTTATTTTATTACTCTTGTTATTCTTGCACATTGTTATATTTCTTAATTACGCATAACGTATTTCCATAGTTAATACGTTGCGAGCTTGCCACGTCACTGTTTCCGTCTACTGGGAAGCGGGGTGTGACAGGTTTTGTTGGTGGCCCATGCAGGTCAATCTGTATGAAGTCTTAAACAATATATCATAAGAATTATAAGAATCAACAACTATATATTTCTTGCATTTCAAATTTCTTGAATCTATCAAAACCTTTCCTTTTCTATCAAGGTAATGGATTCTCCCAACACCATCAGCACCAACGTCAATGGCAACACACCACCACCTACCTTACCACTTCCCCCTACCGTTGCTGCTCCAATCAACGAACAAACAGTGCTTACAGAAGCCATCAAAAGTCTTCTGGAGTGCCAACAGTAGCAGACTGGTATTCTCATGAACCGCCCTGAAACTGAAGCACCTGGGGTAGAGCAATTTCATGTATTGCATCTAAGGAACTTTTCAGGAAAAGAAAGTCCTCTTAAGGCTGAAGAATGGGCCCAAACTATCGAGGACGACCTTGCAGCAATGCAGGTACCAGACATAGCTTGGGTTCATGTGGCCAAGTTCTATCTCACCAACAAAGCAAGAGTCTGGTGGAAAGCCGAGGAAAGCCGTCTCACACAACCAATAGAGTGGAAAATGTTCTGCGGTCTGTTCGATGCGAAGTTTTCCCCGAGACTACTCGCTTTGAGATAGAGCAACAGTTCATCTATCTACAACAAGGCTCTATGTGGGTGAAATCAGTGGATGAATACGATGCTGAATTCATCATGCTTAGCAAGTAAAGAATTCGTATCAAATTTTGTTCCGTAAAACACATCACTATCCTGACATCAACATCTTATCAGGTTCGCGGCACACTTGATTCCGACCGATGATATTCGGGCTAGACGATTCCAACAGGGTTTAGACCCGGAGATTCAGGCGACTTTAGCCACAGTCGACTATCTAACTCATGCATTCGCACTGAAGGCAGCACGTCGTTATGAAGCTGTGGTCAAAAAGGGTAAGCCCCAAACAGCCGGAATCAAACGTCCTGCTACCCAGATGACAGGAGGAGCTTTTTCTAGGTCGACTTTTGCACTCAAGAGGCCAGGAGGATCATTTAATCGGTCCAGTCCAGATTTATGTTTCTACTTCAAAAGAACTGGATACTCGGCGAATAACTGCAGGCGTGCAAATAGCATATGTTTGATTTGTGGCGCATCTACTCAAGCTATAGGAGCATGCCCATATCGTATTAACATAGCACCCGCAACCAGACCCGTAATTACAGCTCCACAGAGGCCAACCATTCAGGCACCTGCATCCCGCCTAGCTCTTCTTGCACCAGCTCCACATGGACCACCTGCACCGCCTCAGCGTCAATTCCATCAGGTACAGAGAAACATGCCTCAAAGGAAGAAGAATGTGCCTCCAGCGAGGAGGAATGTACTAAGACAATAGGCTTTTACAATGACGGTCAAGGAGGTCGAAACCACAGGACAAGTCATCACTGGTAAATTCTCCCATCCTTTCAACCTTTAAATTCTTGTGCATCGTTATACTATCACTATATCTAAACACAACTTCACACCAATTAGGTACTATACTAATAGCCACCCTTCCTGCACTCGCACTTTTTGACACTGGAGCATCACACTGCTTCATGTCACAACGATTCGTAAGAACGCACGCGATTCCCGTAAATCCACTCATTTCAAGCTGGAATGACAGTTTCAGGAATGGAGTCTTGAAGGCAAGTTTGGGATATAATCAGTGCCCAGTTGTAGTTTGAGTTCGAGAATTCTACGCAAATTTCAAGGTACTGGACATACCAAATTTCGATGTTATGTTGGGAATGGATTGACTGGG
The DNA here is from genome assembly GCA_030015575.1 of Agapanthus africanus. Lineage (NCBI taxonomy): Eukaryota > Viridiplantae > Streptophyta > Magnoliopsida > Asparagales > Amaryllidaceae > Agapanthus > Agapanthus africanus. The sequence goes on from JASDDO010000019.1 coordinate 833,012,086, forward strand.
AGTATTTTATGATATCATTGACTACCGTCAAAAGAATATAGTATTTGAGATACCAGATCACCCAGTCTTCTATTTCAAAAGTGGAGACAAAACCTTGGAGCCAGGAAGCTACCATGCTAAACCGAAGAATACATAAGTGTTCCCTGTACCAGCTGAAGAAGAAAAACCTGAGGTAGTTCAAGAGTTCGAGAATGTGTTCCCTGAAAACATATCAGGTTTGCCTCCCGATCGAGCTCTTGAATTTAGTATTGATTTACAACCTGGTGCACAACCTGTAATCAAAGCTTCATAACGATTAAGAGGAATTGAAGGAGATCCGTATTCAGTTGGACTGACTACTGAAGAAAGGTTGGATCCAACCCAGTACTTCAAATTGGGGATCCCCAGTGTTACTAATAAACAAGAAGGAAGGTTCTTACAGGATGTGTGTGGATTATCGAGCTCTGAACGAAGTGACAATTAAGAACAAATATCCACTACCGCACATCGACGATCTTTTCGATCAGTTAAGTGGATCTTGTGTCTTTCCAAAGCTAGATCTTCGTTCGGGTTACCATCAGGTGAAGGTCAAAGAGTCCGAAATTCCAAAGATGGCGTTTAGGACTCGTTATGGCCATTATGAATATCTCGTAATGCCATTTGGAGTGACCAATGCACCTATCATTTTTATGAACCTGATGAACTAAGTTTTCCGAGAGTACTTAGATATATTTGTTATTTTCATCGACGATATCCTGGTGTATTCAAGAAATCAAAAAGAACACGACGAGCACTTACGCATTGTCTTGGAGACATTACGACAACACCAGCTCTATGCCAAGTACAGTAAGTATGAATTTTGGCTAAATCAATTCGGATTTCTCGGACATATTGTTTCAGGCGAAGAAATCTCGGTAGATCCAGCTAAGGTGTCAGCTGTCATCGAATGACCGACACCAAAGACGGTGAAAGATATAAGAAGTTTCTTGAGCTTAGCAGGATACTACCGATGCTTCATCAAAGGATTCTCAAAGATCGCAGCACCCCTGACCAAGCTCATATGTAAAGACGAAGCATTCGTGTGATCGGAAGCATATGCGAAGGCTTTTGTAGAACTTAAGTCGAGTTTAACCACTGCACCTATTCTTGTAATACCGGATCAATCTGGCGGATTCGATATGCATTGTGATGCATCCGATAAAGAATTAGGATGTGTTCTATATCAGTATGGAAAAGTTGTGGCTTTTGCATCAAGGCAGTTAAAAGTTCATGAATGCAACTATCCAACACACGATCTGGAATTGGCAGCCGTCATTTTTGCCCTCAAGATTTGGCGTCACTATTTATTGAGAGAGCGAGTGGATATATACACTGACTATAAAAGTCTGAACTATATATTTACTCAAAAAGAACTCAACATGCGGCAAAGAAGATAGCTAAAATTGGCAGACTTCGATATCAATCTACATTATCATCCTGAAAAGGTGAACGTAGTTCCTGATGCACTTAGTCTCCAGCCATTAGAAATGAACCTCACCGCTCAGTAAAGACTACAACAAGAACTGCATGGATTGGAAATTGAAGTAGTTGTATCAGGTAACGCTTCATTTTTGATGAACTTACAAGTCCAGTCCACTTTTGTAAATCAGATCAAGACAGCTCAAATAAATGATGCCAAGCTACAAAGAATACGAGAACAAGTAGAAAGTAGACCATGAACTGACTTCATCATCCACGAAGATGGATCCTTGTGATATGGAAGCTGTTTATGTGTACCAGTCGGCCCCGTTCGATAAGAGTTGATGATAAAAGCTCACAGCTCTTCGTACTCGGTACACCCCGGCGGTACAAAGATATACAAGGATCTACAACAACATTACTAGTGGCATGTAATGAACCACGAAGTAGCAAGGAGTGTATCAAAGTGTCTAGTATATCAGCAAGTGAAGGCTGACATCACAGAACTGCTGGTCTACTTCAGCCGTTACTAATTCCGGAATGAAAATGGCAGCACATTATCATGGACTTCGTGACTTCTCTCCCTCACAGCACGAAAGGTAACGATACGATTTGGGTTATTGTGGATCGACTCCCCAAGTCGGCTCATTTTATTCCATTCCGAGTTGGTCAGTCAACTGAGATGTTGGCAAGAAAGTACATGGAGGTGAGTAAAAATCTAAAGTAAGATTTATACCTTCAAGATGTACCATACTTGATACCCATAAACTCCTGCAGGAGATCGTGAGATTACATGGGGTACCTGTCTGCATCGTCTCCGATCGTAATATAAGATTCCGATCACAGTTTTGGAAGAGCCTGCAAGCTAACCTAGGGATGAGTCTGAATTTCAGCACGGTGTATCATCTACAAATAGACGGACAGTCCGAGCGAACAATTAAGATTCTGGAAGACATGCTGAGAGCCTGTATGTTAGACTTCGGAGGTTCGTGGGAAGATCACATACACCTTATGGAGTTTTCATATAACAACAGCTACCAGGCAAGTATTGGGATGGCACCATTTGCAGCACTGTGCGGACAAAAGTGTCATTTCCCACTGAGTTGGAACGGCGTTGGAGATCGTGAACTCCTTGGACAAGAGATAATCGTGGTAACTGTGGACGTGGTTCGCACGATCAAGAAAAGGATGCACATAGCCCAAGACCGACAGAAACATTAGGCAGATGTAAAACTTCGACATCTGGAGTTTCAACCCAGAGAACATATATTCTTGAAGATCTCTCCAAACAGAGGAGTTATTCGTTTTGGCAAGATGGGTAAATTAAGTCCAAGGTACATAGAACTGTTCGACATACTCGAACAAGTTGGATAAGTGGCGTACCATTTAGCAGTACCACCCTCATTGGAAGAAGCGCACAACGTGTTCCACATATCCCAACAGCGATGATATGTGAGCGACCCCAGTCATATACTTGATCACTCAGAGCCCACGATACAGACTGATCTAATTTGCGAGTAGCAATCAGTTGAGATCCTGGACCGAAAGGTGAAGACATGATGGAACAAGAAGATGAACATGGTCCGAGTGATGTGGAGAAAGGATTCACCAGGAGAATCAACTCGGAAAAGAGAAGAAAATATGCGTGTACATACCCTTACCTTTTCGAAAATTAGTCCCTATATAAATATAAATTTCGAGAACGAAATTTTTATAAGAAGGATAGAATGTAACAACTTTGAAATCCCTATACAGAATTATTTGTTTAAATGTATAGAAAAGGATATTTCAACCTGTGTAGGAGTTATAAGTTATTTTTATTTAATAAACGAAAGAAGTAACTGTAGCTCATTGGTAAAGCATCTACACTGCTGTAACATAGCATGCGGGTTCGATTCCCATCAGTCCCAATTATTTTTAAAGATTTTTCATTTTAATTTTTTGGAACCCCAAGAGTTGCACGTGCAATTCACAGAGAATTGAAAAGTTTCAGAAAAATCAAACAGGCACAAAAAGAAGTAAACACCAAACTTAACACGCGGCACGAATCTCGAGGCAATCCATCGAGATCTGACCGTCCGTTTCCCTACTTTGGCCACCGCCAACGGTCCCGATGCCTCTAAACGATTCCGTGCTTGCAAACAAGTCCTTTCAGCTTCCCTCAGTTGTTTGATTTTCCTACAATCAAATAGAGACTCTTGAAATCCCTAATTAACACCATCATTTTAATTCATTTTTATTTCACACTCTCTCTCATTTTTACCCTATAAATACCACCACATGCTCTAGCTCTCATCTATTCTGAAAATTTCCTCAAAATTCTCTAAGTTCAAGAAGGGTTAAGGATATTCAAGTGGAGTTAAGCAAGACAAAGCGAGTAGCGATCAAATTCTGACAACCGGAGCATCTCCGACGAGACCAAGACCTCCTCTCTCTTCCTTAATCTCTTCCTAGTACTACACAACCAATAAGTCTCTTCATATCTCTCTCTTTTCACTTCAAAAATAATTTTTAAAATATATCGACAAAAGAGGAGTTATCATATATTCTAAACATTAAAACTAATTTTCATCACTTTGCCATATTTAAAAGTTAATACAAATTTTCTAATATCACTTCAAGATAAAATTACATCAATTTCCTTTTGACGTAACCAAAATTTCATGTTCAATACTCATATAACGAACTTTTTCATTAAAATACCATGAAATTTAGTATAACCGTTATTTCGATAACTAATTTATCTACCTATAGAAGCTTCACGGGGTAACAACCTACCCCACACGCATACTATGGTTGTATAACACGATATTCTAAATATATGGTTGGTTCAAAGAATAAGTTTTATATTAAAATACCACATTTTTCAAAAAGGATTTCTTTTAATCGATATTTTTAAATGCTTGGCAATTGCGCCTCTACAACCCTTCTTAGGGGGCCCACTAATAGATGGTGTGAATTATCACACATCCTTAGAATAGTAGAGCGAGATGCATAACTCTTCAAGGAGTATTCGATCTCGAAAGGAAATAAAAATACGGTTTTTAAGAAATATGACTTTTCTAAATAAAAAAAAACAAAACTTTGGAAATTATATAAAACTATGAATCTGTATTTTCAATAAAAACATATTATAAAACTAAATTTTTAAAATGAAAGATTAAAATTTTAATAAAATACTATCAAGTTTCCAAAATAGCTAGTTCTCATAAAAATACCATAAACTTTTAAAAACTAGGTTTTTATCACTAAAATATCATAACAATTAAAATACATGTTCATGAAAACCCTAAATATTACAAATCACCCTCGAGGTTATTTTTAAACAACATTAAAGTATTTTTCATAAATCCCTATATACAAACAATATTTAAGGACTATAGATTGATATAGTTTTAAGCGGTATCATTTCTTTTGAGCCCCTGAGAGCCGAAGAAAGTGAGTTTTTGCCTATTCAGGTTAGGCACCTTAACGAAGTTATCAATAGCAATTGTCTTGGAAAAAGACACAAATTCTGCCGTTCATGTGCAGCATTTGCCGATTACTCCCGAACTTAGGAAATTTCAAGAACTAAATCATTTTATATGATTCTGACTTCAACCTAAATCCAAACTCAAACCAGAATCCAAAATCAAACACGAACTTGAATACTTGATCATAAATCTGAACACTCAAATTCAAATATCAAACTCAAACTTGAATACTTGACTCGACTTGACCGATCCATGGATATAAATTGACATGAATTTGATATAAATACCTGAACACATGATTACATCTTGAACATGAACCTGTGTATTTTATATCCATGGATTCGGCCAAGACCTGTAATCTTAATCTATATAATACAATACGCGGGAATAAAAGGGTAGATTGGTATGGAACGTACATCGTGGTATGAGAGGTATCCTATATGAATTCACGTGCCGTTGTCCCGTGGGTTATGACGGGACCTTATACTACATGTTACCTCAGTCCATGGGGTAAGATAGACTGCCCTCGTATATATAAATATTTTCCTTATCAAACTACAAATAGCCACGTTAGAATAAATATCTTATACCGGTAAATAAACATATTTAGATACTCTCTAATATACCCGTGCCTGTTCACTTTTGGTTTTTTCCACTTTATATACTATTCTTCTTTAACTTCTTTGGGGACTTAATGAGAGCTAGTTCGCTGACAACATTTCTCTATATTTTTTCTTTGGAATGTTCGTCGGGAGAACCAGATTCGAAGCAGATAGAGCCGAGCCCGGAAGATTTGGACCAGTTCGCTTCTCAGCCGGATTTTTAGCTCCTACTGTATTTACTTCCAGTATGCCATTGCTTAGGCATTTGCTTTATCATTATATGTTTTTATTATAAACGGTTGTATGCAAATTAGAATGTAAATAAAGTTACCGTTTCATTTTATTACTTTTGTTATTCTTGCACATTGTTATATTGCTTAATTACGCTTAACGTATTTTCATAGTAAATACGTTGCGGGCTTGCCACGTCACTGTTTCCGACTACTCGGAAGCGGGCGTGACAATACGTTACGGGAATTATGACATTAACAGCAGAAGTGCAAAGCATCGACAGACACAAGAGAAGGTAAAATCGTCCCAATTTTTAAAAGAGGGGGGGGGGGGTCCCTGTAGTGATCCAACCTTGTAACTCCAAAGTAAATGAACTAGAAATTATTCGAACATAAGGAAGTAACGGTTTTAAGATGAACCGATGTGGGGTTCGTTGCTTTGATGCTTAAAAACAAAAAGTTCATGAGTAGCTATATTAATATGATATCAGGCATCTATTGCTTTGTGTCAAATTCAAATAAAATAGGGACTTCTCATAATCCTAAATATAGCATGCATCCATGCATCGACATAAGTTTCTATGTGCACTCGTGCGGCGCTAACTTAAGTTCCAAAACTGGATACAGAATTTCTCACCAAAACGGGTTTTAGAATGCTAATGTAACAAGGCCAAAAGGGGCCTGCAGCTGCAGGGACCTTGCAGGGCCCGGGCCTATAATGTCCTGATCCCGGCCATTGCTGGCCCCAGGGTTTTGATTGCAAAAAAAAAAAAAACCCTAGACCCCACGGTGGTATCGGTCATGCCACTGCGGGTCTAGGCCTGCAGGTCTCTCAACCTCCTATGAAAAACCCATACAGGCAATTTCAACAGAAAGGAACGCATATCAAACCTTGAGCCATTGGAGAATATGCAATCAGAGTAATTCCAAGTTCATCACAGGTGGCCTTCACACCGTTCTCCTCCGGGTTCCTGTATATTAGACTGTAATTTACTTGGTTTGCAGCCAAAGGTATTCCTCTCTTCTTGAGCTTAGCATATGCATCTCTAAGTTGCTTTTCTGGTACATGCAACAAACAAACATTCATCAATTGCAATCATAGAGAGCAAAAAAGGCACAGGTTAAGTTTTATAATAATAACCATTGTAGTTTGAGACCCCTACGGATTTTACAAGGCCCTGCTCAAATGCATCTCCGAGGCCATCGATGTATCCTGAATCATTCGAAAATCATATGTTAATTTTCACTGAAATCTGAATTTCTTGAAGGCTTGATTTAAACAAACATGATACGTTAACGAAATTGTAAACCAACATTAATATGGTTTAGTGAAAATGCATATTGTCAACATGAAAGTTTTTGGTAGAAGCTTGTAGTTTACGAAGTTTTTGAAATTTCACCGAGAAACATGTATAGTTCGTAGCAGTTTAATGAAATTAGCCATCATAAAATTGTGAGGGATATTACCTTCATTTCCCCACATCCCAGGCCTGAAAAGTAAATATTACCATCAGAGTATGATTAGTTACCATTAATCTTATAATATAAATTTCAAGAAACAGAAAGGTCCACAAGCTGACCAATGAAGTTGGTAGAGCTCAACAGATGAGAGACCCAGCCGAGACAGCGAAGCTTTGAGCGCAGAGAGCACACTCCCTCGACCAAACCTCCATGGCAAAGCTGCGAATTTGGTTGCGACGGCCACCTCAACCGAATCATTCTTCCTCCTTTCTTTGATGAAGCTGCAATGCAAAATGAACAGCAGTATACAAATAAAAATTCCTGAGGAATACAGAACCTTGACAGGTAAATTCGTAATTCCAATAGTGAAGCGACATCAAAATGAACATACTCTCCCAGTAAAGATTCAGAGTTCACTGCTCCCATCATAATCTGGAAAAATAAATTTGAATTACGATATGTGTTTTGAGACAGAAGAAGAAATAAGAACAAATGTATGTACCCCTGCTCCATAAACTTCAGCTGTATCAAATAAGGTAATGCCACCGTCGATGCTTGCATCAAAAGCTGCCTTGGCTTCTTTGAGCTTACTATCTGGATTTGTGAGTTGAAGATACAAAAGAGATTAGTACTCATCAAAGGTGATCCGATTGGTGTTTCCGGGAACTTCGGTCACAAAAATTCATATAAAATCAAGCACGGTATAGATGGTTAAAATCAGAATTAGCCTAAATTTGGTACGTTAATTGGTACATGGTAGTATCTTTTAAATAAATAAATAAAGAAAAAAAATTGCATTGAGGTTTAAGGCATTTTAAATTCATATGTTTACTGCATATTTAAAGCACAACAAGCCTGAGTGAATAATACAAAATCACAAACTTAATATAAAGAAAGAGGAATGAATACAGTTGATAGAGCAATGATATATACAATACGAAACTTACAAACTAAAACAGATCAAAGGTAATTACCCTAGCGAGGAACTGATTGAAACGATGAAGAAAACATTCTCAAGATGAAAGTAGCAAGATCCCCTTCATTATTTGTGGCACCGAATCCCAAACAACATAAAACACAACCAAATCTCGGAATGGAAATATTACCTCTTTGCAGTTCAGCAAGAGGTGGGGTTCATACCCCGCTTATTAAGAAAAATAAAATCTTGGATTCTAAATTAAACCAGGATATCTAATTTCGGAGAAAAAACCTGTAGTTTGACCTCTATAGCACTCATGCCCCTCACCTCAAGAGATTTGTAGAGAAAATACTTCCTTTGTTCATCGACCAGACCCTCAAATTCTACTATAAACCACTCAAATGAGTTCTAGAGTTAATATAGACGATTGTTTACAGATTTTGAGTGTTTTGGTTGATGAGCAGATCGGTGTTTGCACTGATAAATCGCTTGAAAGGCATGTAAGTGCTATCAGGGTAAACTGCAGAGGTATTTTGTACAATTTCTTAGAAAATAAAATAAGATCTCTCAACCTCGCCAAACTTTGAAGGTCTAGTACAGCGGTCTCAGATGATATAAGAACTAACACAAGTTTGAATCCCAACGGATGCCTGTATTTAACAAAAAAAAGAGGGATCTCTCAACTCTCACCAAACTTTGAAGGTTTGGTGCAGTGGTAGTATTATTAAGATGGTATTAGAGCTAGCACAAGTTTGAATTCCAATGTACTTGTATGTGTATTTAAAAAGGATTAATCAAAAAATAATAATCATTGTGCAATGCCCAAGTTTTAGCGCATAAATGGGTGTTCGACGTATTAGAATATTAAATCATGTCTCTCAACTCTCAGCGTAACTTCGGTGCAGCGACGTAGACATTAAGACAATCAACCTTATCAAACAAAACAAAACAAAACAAAAAACACACAATGATTATGATATGAAATTTACCATCCCATTGAGAATCATTCCAGTAGCCAGTGTCACCCCAAGACCAAGCACCAATCCCAAGCTTAGTAACCTTCACATCTGTCCCTCCCAATTTCACCTTCTCATCTTCTCCTCTCAAAGTTGTAGCATTCTCAGATGCCACCGCCTTTACTCTTAAACCACTCCTACTTCTCTGCTGAAACAGCCCAAAGCCTACAGCACTACTCAATTGAAGGGCCATCACAAAATTCTCTGATCAATGAATGAAGTCATATAGAGCTTGCTTATATAATTGAGATGAGATTGGGGTCACATATTATTAGCCTCATGTAGAAATATCAACACTTCATGTTTCATGCATTTAAAGGAGCAATGTGGACCATTCACTAGATTGTGAATTGAGCTCACTTGCTTGTCCTTTTGCAACATACATCCATTATAGTGTAGAATGCAGACAATTCTATATACATGTGAATGGTTAATTAGTTGCTTGGATTCATTCATGGGCTCTTTTTAACAGAATTTATTTACATTTTGAAAGGGAGAATGGTTAAAATGTGTTTGTTTTTGGTAGGAGGAATCTAATGAAAATTCTCCCATGATTTTTTCATGTTTTGTATAAATGCACTTAAAATGTTCAAGAATATATTATTCATATAGATGTGTTGTGGAGAAATTCGATAAATGGAACAATGCTACGCCGTAAACAATTCACGCAACAACGCGAATACCGACGAAAGAACAATAAATAAAATACATGAGAACAAAATAGAATCACAAACCAGAGAGGCACAAGAATTTGTTAACGGGGTTCACCTACGTATGGCTAGTCCCCGGCAGAGCGGAACCTGCAAACGTCTATTAATCAATCCTTAAATCAAGTTACACCGAGTAACCCTAAGAGATCTTTCTCAAATCTCTCTAGATCTAGCCGTCATCCACTCATACAATGATCTCTCAAATATTTGTCTGTATAAAATACATATAAGGAGTCCATATTTATAAGCAAACCTTAATCCTACAGAAAATAGAAGATAAACACGAATTTAGGATAGTCGGTTCGCTGCTATTATCGCGTCGGCAGACGTCTGCATCTTGCTTAGGCAAACGTCTGTCCAGACTCTGTAAGTCGTCATCTCCTAATGGCAGACATCCGACCCTCATTTGTGCAGACGTCTTCCTGAGCTCTGGATTGGGCTTTTGGTCTTGTGCAGATGTCTGTCTCACTAAACTGCAGACATCTGTCGTTGCTCTGGTATTCTGATATGCCTCGTGTGATGTCCAGACGTCTGCCTCGCTCTTCTGCAGATGTCTGGCCTGAAGTATTCTCCACAATTTTGTCAATCTCCCACTTGAAGATACTCCGGACTTAATTCTCAACACTAGTATATTTCTTACGACTCCGCTTTACTCTTCCCTCATTAGATCTTTATGGAGAGCTTCACCAACCTGCAATAGAGATTCAGCTTATCTCTGTTTATGATTTTGATAAACATATCCGCCGGATTTTTTTCTCCAGCGATTTTCTTCAGTGTCAACTCTTCCTCTTCAATTGCTATGTGAATGAAATGATACCGCACCTTGATGTGCTTCGTCTGAGAGTGATAAGCCACGTTCTTCGTTAAATGTATCGCACTTTGGTTGTCACTCAATAAGATATTGAAGTCTTATTTCTTGCCCAATTCTTTAAGTAGCCCTTACAACCATATCATCTTCTTGCTGGCTTCCGTGATCGCCACGTTCTCCATCTCCATAGTCGACAATACCATAACCTTTTGCAATTGAGAGACCCAACTTACCACTGTTCTCCCAACCGTGAATGTTGGATATAGTGCCCTCAAGGCAATTATTGTAATTGCAGGTAGACAATTATAGTAATTGAGAGAGGGCCTATACGGGTAGAATATTTTTGCTCAAGATGATAGTATGCTATCTGGTTTGTTTTTATTATTCATGTGTATACGTTTTATTACGAGTCTCTAATACATAATGATAAAGCCCGTAAGATTCTTTCACCAGCATTATGATGGCGATCATATAAATAAGACCTGGGTAGTCTATAAGCACATCCTTAAATGTCCCTTGTTGAGGGAGTATCGAGACTGGGTATCGATATTCTGGAGTAAACTGGTGTATATGTTTCTAGACCCCGACGAGAGGCAGTGCCGGTCTCATATTCCATTGGTGTTTTGGCAACTAAGATTGTATACAGGTGCTCACTGGAGGTGAGTACACCGGAAGGACTCGCCAAGAACTTCTAGATAGTATTATACCTATTGTCATATAGCAGTTCTCTGGTGACATGAGTACACGGTAGTCTTTAGACCTGAAATCGTTATTTGTCTCGTGTGAGTTCACACTATACTTAGATTACTACCCTATCATGGCTCAAAGGAGTCATGCAAACAGGGTTAGTTGGGTACAGTCTCGAACCACATGGAGGCAGTGAACGATCGGAAGGGATTCGTCTCTCCCGGTATTGGGAGTCAATGCCATGCTGTGTTCGGTTGGCTATCACTATAAATCCCTGTCTAGGATGAATGAGATTTACTGATAGGAGATCAGTAATTTCTCAGTGGGTGATGAGCTTAACACCGGCACGACTTATCGGGTTATTAAGGGTCTAATATTATCCACCCCTAGACCCGGTTTGCGATTCTCTTAGATAAAAAGATCGGAATGTACAGAAATTGTCACTTACAGGCTCAATAGGGTATGGACAAACTTGATTATCGATCTTCCTTTCAACATATACCTGGATAGCCGTTACGTATAGCTAGTTCCACTGACGTGCATATGGTTATGGATTTATCCAGTAATAACTGCCAGTGTGTTGTCGAGTTTTTAGAGTCCCACACAAAGGGTTTTTCTGTTTCAGACGATATGATGTAGATGCCGTACGTTAATACATACATGGGTCTGATTAAATACGTGTACTTGCAGCACGAACTTTAATCGGACGGTTGATAATACTAGCCGGCTTAAGATTAAGCTGGATTATTAAATTAAGTATTGATTTAATAATTTATATATATATATATTTCGATATATATATTCTAGTATTATGTTCACTATTCATTTTCTCTCTCTTGGCTATCTGTAATTTTATATGGATAAATATATATGTATTTCGATATGTATACCAGTGATGTATTCCATATTTTTATGGGAATACTTCTAGAAAGAGGACACCCCATTATGAATTTCCTTATATGGAAATTCAATGGAAAGAGGTGGCATAGTGAGGTGGCATGAGCATAGTAAAGAGGGATGGGTGAGTGGGATGGCTTGGATTTTATATTGATGATTTACGTACCCTGTTGTGCTCTTTCCACTATCTCGATCTTCCGAATAGTCCACATCAACGTACCCTTACACCTTCAGAGAGTCACCCCCGAAACATAGGCAATGACTGGATGTACCCCTAAGATACTTCAAAATCCACTTCACTGCACTCCAATGTTCCTTTTTTGGGTTTTGCATATACCTGCTCACAACTCCTACTGCATGTACAATATCTAGTCTCATACTCACCATCGCATACATCAAACTCCCCACCGCAAATTCATAAGGCACTTTTGCAATCTCGTTCTTCTGCTCTTGAGTTTTCGAGCACAACTCCTTCATGAGTTTGAAATGCTTCGCTAAGGGAGTACTCACTGGCTTCGACTTGTCTATATTGAGCCGCTTCAAAACCTTCTCGATGTAATTCCTTTGTGATAACCATAGCTTCCGCTGCTTCCTATCTCTCATGATCATTATATCCAAGATTTACTTTGTCGCTCCCAAATCTTTCATAGAGAATTTCTCAGCCATCATCTTCTTCAAACCTTAAAATTATTGAAATTCGGACCCGCAACCAACATATCATTAATGTACCATGACAAAATAATATAGTCTCCGTCTTTGAAAATTTGAATGTACACAGAGTGATCTGATTCATAGCGCACAAATCCTGTCTCCAACATAAACTGATCGAACTTGAGATACCACTGTTTAGGAGATTGCTTGAAACCATACAAGCTCTTTCGCAGCTTACACACCACATCTTCTTTACCCTTCACCTCGTATCCCAATGGCTACATATCTCCTCCTTCAAATCACTATGAAGGAATGTGGTCTTCACATCCATCTGCTTTTAGTGCAAATTCTCCACCGCCACAATACTAAGAATCACCTGAATTGTTGTCATCTTCACCATAAGGGAAAATATCTCTTGATAGTCAATTCCTTACTTTTGCGCGTATACCTTGACTACCAAGCAATCTTTATACCGCTTCACTCTATCAGCCTCATCTTTAATCATGTACACTCACCTATTAAGCAACACTTTTCGACCCTTGGGTAGTTTCACTAGGCCCACATACGGTTCTTCTTCAAAGAATCCATCTCCTCATCCATAATTCGCTCCTACTGCTTGCTAGCACTATCATTTGTTGGTTCTTTAAGAGATTCGGGCTCCCTCGAATCTGTGTACAATATGAAGTCGGTCACAAATATTTTGGGTAGCCACTTATCTCGCGTAAATCTCCTCAAAACTAGTACATCTGATTGCTGAACATGGTCACCATTATATTCTTGAACCTGATCCTATACTGCAGTTTCCTCCACATTCTGATCACCACCTGTAGGTACCTGAATGTTCTCTTGAGTTCCATCCAACTTAACAAACTCCGATACATACCATCTTTGGCTTGCTTTTCTTCTTTATACAAATGTTGCTCATCAAAGACAACTTTCCGATTTTGTATTACCTTATTACTTGTGTAATCCTACAGCCTATATCTGAAGTCATCTCCACCATACCCGATGAAAGCACTCTTCCTAGACTTGGAGTCAAACTTACTCCTTTCTGCATTATTAATCAAAGAATACGCAATGCAGCCAAATACTTTTAGATGCGTGTAATTAACCGGTTTACCTGACCAAATTTCTTCCGGAACGTCTCTATTAAGCGCACTTACTGGGCTTCTGTTGATCAAGTACACAGCAGTATTGACCGCCGCTGCTGATAGGAATTTAGGCACTTCCGCATCCAAGGTCATGCTCCGCACTCGCTCTAGGATCGTCTTATTCATCCTTTCAGCAATACCATTCATTTGTGGCATCCCCGGTACCGTCTTCAGCTAACAAATACCCTTTTGCAAGCAAAACGCTTCGAACTCATGTGTGCAGTGTTCTCCTCCATTATCGGACTTAAGGCATTTTACCTTAGCCCCTGTCTGGTTCTCAACCTGCGCAATCCAGTATTTGAAGATACCAAACATATCGGAATTCTTCTTCATCGCATATACCCATATCTTCCAACTTGCATCATCGATGAACGTCACGAAGTACCGATTCCTACTATAAGACCCCACCGAGGCCGGACCATATACGTCCGTATGTATCATCTCTAGCATCCTGGTCTTCTTTGCCATGCTTCTAATTTGTGTTAGTTATATGTATGCCCTAGAGACTATTACTGTACATGCAATGTATGTTGTAGTGGATGCTTGGACATATATAGGGAGGACTTTCTTGCTCGACATGATAGTATGCTATCTGGTTGCTCTTTATCTTAACATGTACACTTATTGTCTCTCTATTACATGTTGATAAAGTCCTTAGGGTGAGTACTTGACTATCAGGATTATGATGCAGATCATACTAGTGGGGCAGAGGTAGTCGATAAGTACATCCTTCAAATGTTCCTAGTCGTGGGAGTATCGAGACAGGGCATCGATACTCCAGAGTAGACTTGCGTATATGCTTCTCGACCCATATGGTGGGCGATGGATGATCCCATATTCATTGGTGTTTGACATCAGAGAAGGTATACGGGTGCTCAGTGGAGACTGGGTACACTGGATGGACTCGCCGAGAACTCCTAGATGGTATTATACCTATCGTCAGATAGCAGTTCTCTGGTGACACTGGTACAGGTTAGTCTGTCGACCCGAGATCGTCATAGAGTCTTAGGTGATTCCCATTGTGGTTTGATTTTCACTATACCACGGTCAAGAGATCATGCAAAAAGGTGGTTTTTGGGTACATTCCCGAGTCACATGGAGGCAATGAGCGATAGGAAGGGATTCGTCTCTCCCGGTATTGGGAGTTGATGTTGCGCTATGCTCGATTGGCCATAACAGAAAATCCCTGGCCAGGGTTGCTGAGATCTACTGGTAAGTGTTATCAGTAGTTTCTCGAACCGTTATGGACCTTGCATCGGCATGACTTATCAGGCTATTGGGATCTGACGTTATACCACCCCCAGGCTGCGATATGCGACATATCTGACGAAGAGACCGGACTGTACGGTAGTGTTACTGATTAGATTCGCAGGAGTTTGAGCAGGCTTGCTTGTTGATCTTCTGATCGCTCAATACCCGGATGGCCGTTACGTTTAGTAGACCGCTTGCGGCTTATGGGTGTTTGAAATGATCATCACCTACTGTCGGCGTTTTGACGAGTCTTTAGAGTCCTACACAGAGCTTTCCTGGTTCATGCGAAAAAGAGTAGGAGCACATATGTGATATGTGCGGGACTGAGATTAATGCGAGTATGTGATACCGCATTCTATTCCCGCGATATGTGATATCGGCCGGTTATATGTGATATAGCCGGGTTATCGGATCAAGTGTTGATTCGATAAATTGATACATATGATATTAGTCGGTTATATGTTATATGTAATATAGCCGGATTATTAAATCAAGTGTTGATTTAATAATTTAATGTATAATTATATATTTGATATATTAAATTACATTAACTAATATTAGCTCACTTAAGCATTTCTTTTTCTCACTTAAGCATTTCTTTTTCTCACTTTTGATACACTTAACATATATGTGATATATGTTAATTGTATTATTTTCTTTTTACACAAATAATATATATGTGATATATATTAGTGTGTCATGCTAGGTTATACATGCAACATGGATGTATGAGACTCACACCATGCTTAGCTTAATGTGGGTTCATATTTATTATTAAGTAATTCAAAATTAGTGGAAAATTGTCATTGTAGTTTAGTGGAAAATTGTAGAACTATTGACTAAGTCCACTCATTTTGCTTTACTTAAGATATTTATTAACCTAACCATTAACATTAGTCATGGTTTATTCTCTATATGAGTTAGTGTATGACATAAACTCACCCATGGTTGTTTTTCTAACCTCATGAGCTTTCATTCTCATCTCCACTTCATCTTCTTCTTTCTCATGAGAAAGCTTGCTAGCTTTTCTCAAAGTGAGAAAATATTGTGAGAAAAATAAATCTAAAGTGAGCCCAATTCCTACTTCATCATCCTCTACTATATTAGCCATTTAGTTTAGGGTGCTTGCTTTACTAATCTACCATTAGTGAAGAGGTAGATGAGCTTGAGTCTCCTCGACATAGATCATCTTCGGCCTTGAAGGCTTCGAGCAAGCTTGTTCATTTCTTCATGTAAACCCTTACTAGAGTTTGGGTGTTCATTACTTTGAGCGAAGGGACTACTACACGGAGCTTTAGAACTGAAGGACCGGTCTACAAAGGTTGTATTCCTCATTCACTTAGATGTAAAGATATTTGCATTGCTTGTTCGTCTAAATCTCTAGTTAAGATTCTGGGTTATGGTTCTTTAGAATGGAAAATTTTTGAAAAAGGCATGGACGATACCTCCCGAAACCTTGCCGCCGCACTAGGGAACCCTACAGTGGTATCAGAGCCATACTAGAGAATTAGACGATGTTTTTTAGATTACGAAACCGAAACTACTCCGAAACACCCGATATACAATCCTAGTTTCTGTCGAATTTTAAATTGCCTCTAAATTTTTTTAGCAACTGCAGAATGTTGTATGAGATATAACATGAACACCGTCCAAATTTGAAGCATAACCACTTGTTTTTGGCCGGCCACAAGGCCTCAAAATTCGAGCAGGCCAGTTCTAGTATGGTGTTCTGGCTTTTTTTCCTGTGTTTCAGTCTCTGGGTTTTGGTATTTCAGGTGTTGGTTGTTTTTGCTAAATTTGCATGTGATGTTATCTTTGTGCAAAGGCAATTCGGAGAGTTTTGTAGTCGTAATTCTAATATCTATTCGGGTTATTTAGACGACGTTAAAAAGTTTGAACGGATATCAATAACCCAATTTTTCCCTCGCTGTAAATTTTCCAAGAGTTGGATTTTTTCCAAGTTTAAAATCTTCAGAAAATCATGCAAGCGATTCTGTGGACCCTCTAGAAGAACGATACCCAAACTCGACTTTTTGGATGGCGGAACCTTGGTCATACCTTAGGGTTTGCGGCAGTTCCGTGGCGACATGAGTGAGGCATGGGTCGGCCCTTCTACGGATGGTTCATAGGTGATGTGGTATGTTCTGGGTACTTTTGAACTCCGCTCAAGTGTTGAGATCTTTGGGAAATTTTGGGTGTTTGTTTATTCGATCAAAAAGTTTAACATCGTCTAACTATCTGTGATTGTGATACAATATTTGGAATACACAAATTTAGTTACGTGATAACTAGTTTGAATTTTATAAATCTAGCAATTTAGTCTCATTTGATCGGTTGCCATGGAATTTTAATGTGTATCAAAAGTCCGTCGCAATTACGTAGTGTACGCGAATACTCGCCGGGTAAGCTTACTAGATAGCCACGCCCCATAACCCCGACCAAGTTACTGTAGGAGAACCCTGTCGCCAAAAGCATCCATTCGGGTGCTCGCAGCCGCGGTATTCCGCCTTAGTGCACTTCGTCGACGGCATCGGGGGTGCGGCCGTTTACTAAAGTTTCCGACGAGCATTCGATCAGGTTATCGGGAATCTTGTTGAATTACCCGACAGGTTATTGGAAAGTATTTTCAATATCGAGACTAAAATACGGGGTTTATAATTGTTAGGCATGTGATGTCTAAGGAATTCATTTTGTTGGGCATGAAATCCAAACTATGTGATATATTGGGTTTATGATGTCTAAGGTGGTTGCAGATTCCAATTGTTGTAGTTTTTCACTTTTTTTCTGCGACCGTAAGTGTAATATGTGGTGTATTGCCGGTTTCGTTGCTATATGTCAACGACAATTAGGATACGCATATTAACTTCGTTGATGACATGTGATGTTATGTGTTGCTGTGATATGCTATATTGGATCGTCGTGTTTTGAATAGTCTGGGTTTTTTTAATGTGAGATGAGAGTTTTTTATTTTCATTCATGTAAAATCTTATATGTAATATTCTTTTATTGGGGCACTTCCGGGTTGAGGATGATGCCACAATTGATGTATATTATTTACTTTTCCGCATTAGGATAGACCCAAGGAGGAGAGCATAAGTAACCGGGTTCTAGAGTCCAGTGGGAGACTATCTCGAGGAGTCGAGACTGGGTCTCCTAACTCTAGAATTGGTAGGGTTGCTTGCCGCTCTCGTAGGGGTCTAGGGATGTGGGTTTGGCTATTCATCGCGATCGTGGAATCCGCTTTTTTTAATGGCATCATTTAAAACACGGAATTTTTAGTATATCCAATATTTCATATGTGTTCTTCTGCTGTTGATATTCTGTAATGTGATCACTTGATATGTTGAGACGAATGCTTATATTTTATATAAATGATATATGATAAATATTGCTGCTTTCGTTTCTTATGTGATGCTTAGGAAGCATAATTTGATGGGACTTCATTAATGAGATTAATGAAATAAAAGAAACCTAAAGATGTTGTAGAAATTTGTTTTAAAAACTGATAGCTCTAGTTCTTGCTTTGTATAGCGGTATTCCTTGTAGAATATCCAGCACCTTATTCGATAAGGAATGAGTCGAGATCCCTTCACCGGGAGTGACCTCTTTAGCGAAACTGGCAGATGCTACAACCCACCCAGTTTTGTCTTTTGATTGCTTTTTAGTTCATGCTTTGCATAGTGGTATTTGTGAAATATCCAGCATCTCATTCGATGAGGAAAGAGCCGTGATCCCTTCACTGGGAGTGACCTCTTTAGCAAAACTAGTAAAAGCGTAAAAAACACTCCTTTTAAAATTCACTCGATTCTGCAACGATATCAAGTTCATTACGCAAAGGGTTTTCTTAAAAACCTGTCGTATCCCTCCGTCATTTCAGATAAGCACTACTTAGTATTTGTGCTACGTTTGTTGGCCTGCGTCAAGGCGTAGTGTGCGGTAGCTAACTAGTGCTTATCTGCTGCATAAGAGGCGATTGGATTAGGGTAGTCATACGACTTTGTTGGCCCGCGTCAAGGGTTGTGTGGGTGGGTTTAATTCAATCATGAAATGTACGGTTTGAACTTGACTAGCGGACTATGGTTTGTTGGCCTGCGTCAAGGTCATAGGACGCTAGGCGTAAAACTATTATCGAAAATTTCAAGTGTTGAAATTTGCAATGAGATTGCATACCTTCTATGAGATAGTTGGATCCCGATACCCACTGCAAGTAAGAGTTACTCTTGGGAGAGTTTTACATATTATAATTAGCCGATCAAGTAGGTGTCTAGAAAGGTGTTAATGGGATTACGCCCCTGGGAAAATGAGGTTTATTTTAATTAGGTCCGTGCGAGAACACGGGGAACCTCCCTCAAAGTACCGACATTGGCCTGGCCGAAAGATTGGCGAACTTGTAGGGTGTAATTAATCCCGGCTAGTCTTACCTTTTAGGGTTTGAAGGAAAATTTGATAAAAACAGTGGGAGCCATCCAGATTAGATAAAATAATAACCAATCTGATCTTAAAAGAGCGCAGGCAAAGTGTTTTCTTCTCTCTCTCTCTTGGTAGCGACCATGTCACGCCTTAATCAAGATAATAATATGGATGCATTGACCGAATCTGCTTATTATACTGTGCCGGGGAACGTTGGTTCCGTTCTTTCTTATAATTGTTATAAGTCTAAGCAGGAAATAGGGGAATATCCGGATTCCCATTCCACCCAATCGAGGAATGAGCATGTTGATGCATATTCTTCGGGTGTGTTCGATTACCAAGAACTGTTTCTCAGTATCCTCTACGTTCTGGGTATGTGATACCGGATTAGGATCCCACATATGTAATTTGTTACATGGGCCACAGAAAAGTAGAGAACTGGGATTTGGTGATATGTCTCTAAGTGTAGAGAATGGTGCAAGTGTTGCAGTCAAATCAGTTGGCAGATATCACCTTGTATTAAGTACATTGATTCTGAACAAATGTTATTACATGCTGAACCTGATATACAACATTACATCAATTTCTTTATTAAGTTAAAGAAGGATATAATTTTGTATTGGAGGATAATGTTGTGAACATTTTCCTTAATCAAGAGTTGATTGGGTCAGGCACGTTATGTAATAGCATATATGTTCTAAATCAAACCACAGTTCAAGGTATATAGAACACACACAAGAAGAGTAGTTCAGAAATGAACGAATCTTTCTTGAGGCATTGTAGACTAGGTCATATCAATGCGACACGACCAGCTAAATTACATAAGGATGAATATGAGAATCTGTTTGAATTTTTATCTTATGATACTTGCCAGTCTTGTCTCAAAGATAAGATGACCAATACTCCGTTTACTAGAAACAGAGAAAGAGTTATCGAACTCTTGGGACGGATACATGATGATGTATACGGTCCGATGTCTACAAATTCCAGGGTTGGTTCTTCGTACTTCGTTTTATTCACTGATCATCTCTCAGGATTCGGACATATGTTCCTGTTGAAACACAAGTCTGAAACTTTTGAGAAATTCAAGGAATATAAGCTTGAAGTTTAAGAACCAGACGGGTAGAAGTATTAAATCCTTCTATGTGATCGAGGAGGCGAATACTTGGGCATGGAGTTCCTGGATTTTCTAAACAGAGAATGGGATTCTCTCTCAGCTTACTCCTTTGTATACACCACAACACAACGGTGTATCGGGACGGAGTTATCGCACCCTATGAGGTATGGCGCACTCTATGATGAGTACTATTGAGTTACCTATTTCCATTTGGAGTTATTCACTTGAGAAGCTGCATACCTATTGAATGGGGTTCTATCCAAATCAGTGCCTACCACTCCATATGAGATATGGAATGGGAAGAGACCATGTCTTAAACGAGTTAAGATATGGAGATGTCCGGCCTATGTTGAAAAGCAAAATCCGGACAAACTCGAGGCAAGATCAGTCCTGTAAGTTTGTTAGGATATCCCAAACATTTGCGAGGGCATATTTTCTACCACACTGAGGAGCAAAAGGTGTTTTGTTACTCAGCATACCACCTTTTTAGAAAAAGGAATTTCTTGTGAAGAAATTAGTGGTCATGAAGTAGAACTGGAAGGAGTTCCAGTTAGACAAACTAACAGCTGATGATTTGGTGAAACCAAAAGATTCAATAGTCTCCAACGAGCCTCAGCCTCTCTACGAATCTGGTAGGGTTCCTCATCCACTTAAGAGATACTACAGTCTTCTCGGTGACAGTGGGAGCGAGGATTGCATCATGGTAGATGATGGCCCAACTAGGTTCAAGCAGGCCATCACGAGTGGCGACTCTGTGAAAAGGCTTGATACTATGCGATCAAAGATGGAATCCGTGTACACCAACAAAGTATGACTTTGCATGTTGCACCTGAAGGGATAAAACCTATTGGGAGCAAATAGATATTGAGAAGATTCTTGGTGTATATGGAAAAGTTGAGACTTTCAAAGCTATGCTTAAGTCCATCAGGATCAATGCGCGCATCGCGGAGTTGGAACATCTGTTTTGATGTGGCAATCAAAGATTTTGACTTCATCAAAAGGGTAGATGAACCTTGTATATACAAGAAGGTTGTAGAGAGTAAGGTTGTCCTCTACGTATTGTACGCAGATGACATACTCTTGATACGAAATGGTTTCCTATGCTACACTCGGTCAAGCTCCTCTTATCACGAGGATTCTCCATGGAAGATCCGAATGATACCTACTACGTCTTATGGATTATGATCTATGGTGATAGATCTGAGTGGATGTTGGGAGTGTCCCAAATCCAGGTACATTAACACCATACTAAAGGGGTTTAGTATGGATGATTCTAAGCATGGTGGTTCGCCCACTACCTCAGGAATCACTCTCTCCAAAAAGATGTCTTCCAAGACTGATTTGGAGAGAGCTCGCGTGCAAGGGATAACCTATGCTTCAACAGTAGGCTCTATCATGTATGCGATGTTATATACCAGACCAGATGTAGATGACTCACTAGGTGTAGTGATCAGGAATCAATCGGATCTTAGGAGAATCACTAGACAGCCGTGGAGGACATTCTTAAGTATTTCAGAAGCACTGAATGAATGTTCTTGGTTTGAGCTTCCAGAGTGATAAGGTCGATTGAAAGTCGGTCTCGAGCTTTGTCTTTACCCTCAGTGGAGGGACGGTATGTTGGAAGAATTCTAAGCTAGATACCATGGCAATCTAGACGATAAA
The DNA here is from genome assembly GCA_030015575.1 of Agapanthus africanus. NCBI lineage: Eukaryota > Viridiplantae > Streptophyta > Magnoliopsida > Asparagales > Amaryllidaceae > Agapanthus > Agapanthus africanus. The sequence continues at coordinate 833,034,568 of JASDDO010000019.1, forward strand.
GGATAGATACATCGCTACCAACGATGCTGCCAAAGTGGCCGTCTGGACATTTCTTATTCATGAGATGAACATGGTTCCTACCATTGAGCGTCCAATAAGTGTTATTATGACAACAATGGAGTTGTGGCTTTGGCCTAGGAACGCTGGTCCTATCAGCGATCCAGACATATTCTGAGGCAAGTATCACCTGATCAGGGAGATGGTTAATCTCCCAGGGATCGAGGTCAGGAGAGTTGACGCGAGGGATAACACGGCGGATCCACTCACAAAGGCCTTTCTCTAGAGAGACTTCTATAGGACGTTGAGTATGAGATACTGCAACAAATGGCCTTAGTGCAAGTGGGCGATTGTTAGTTATATGTATGCCCTAGAGGCCATTACTGTACATGCGATGTACGTTGTAGTGGATGCTTGGACATATATAGGGAGGAATTTCTTGCTCGACATGATAGTATGCTATCTGGTTGCTCTTTATCTTAACATGAACACTTATTGTCTCTCTATTACATGTTGATAAAGCCCTCGGGATGAGTACTTGACTACCAGGATTATGATGCAGATCATACTAGTGGGGCAGAGGTAGTCGGTAAGTACATCCTTCAAATGTTCCTAGTCATAGGAGTATCGAGACAGGACATCGATACTCCAGAGTAGACCAGCGTATGCGCTTCTTGACCCATATGATGGGCGATGGATGATCCCATATACATTGGTGTTTGACATCAGAGAACGCATACGGGTGCTCAGTGGAGACTGGGAACACTGGACGGACTTGCCGAGAACTCCTAAATGGTATTATACCTATCGTCAGATAGCAGTTCTCTGGTGACACTGGTACAGGTTAGTCTGTCGACCCGAGATCATCATGGAGTCTTGTGTGATTCCCACTGTGCTTTGATTTCCACCATACCACGGTCAAGATATCATGCAAAAAGGTGGTTTTTGGGTACAGTCCCGAGTCACATGGAGGCAATGAGCGATAGGAGGGGATTCGTCTCCCCCAGTATTGGGAGTTGATGTTGCGCTATGCTCGATTGGCCATAACAGGAAATCCATGGCCAGGGTTGCTGAGATCTACTGGTAAGTGTTATCAGTAGTTTCTCGAACCGTTATGGACCTTGCATCGGCATGACTTATCAGGCTGTTGGGGTCTGACGTTATACCACCCCCAGGCTGCGATAAGTGACATATCTGACGAAGAGACCGGACTGTACGGTAGTGTTACTGATTGGATTCGCAGGAGTTTGAGCAGGCTTGCTTGTTGATCTTCTGATCGCTCAATACCCGAGTGGCCGTTACGTTTAGCAGCCCGCTTGCGGCTTGTGGGTGTTTGATATGATCATCACCTAATGCCGGCGTATTGACGAGTCTTTAAAGTCCTACACAGAGGTTTCCTGGTTCATGCGAAAAGGAGTAGGAGAACATATGTGATATGTGCGGGACCGAGATTAATGCGCATATATGATACCGCATTCTATTCTCGCGGTATATGATATCGGCCGGTTATATGTGATATAGCCGGGTTATCGGATCAAGTGTTGATTCGATAAATTGATACATATGATATTAGTCGGTTATATATGATATAGTCAGATTATTAAATCAAGTGTTGATTTAATAATTTAATGTATAATTATATATTTGATATATTAAATTACATTAACTAATATTAGCTCACTTAAGCATTTCTTTTTCTCACTTTTGATACACTTAACTTATATGCGATATATGTTAATTGTATTGTTTTCTTTTTACAAAATAATATATATATGATATATATTAGTGTGTCATGCTAGGTTACACATGAAACATGGATGTATGAGACTCACACCATGCTTAGCTTAATGTGGGTTCATATTTATTATTAAGTAATTCAAAATTAGTGGAAAATTGTCATGGTTGAGTTTAGTGGAAACTTGTAGAACCATTGACTAAGTCCACTCCTTTTGTTTTACTTAAGATATTTATTAACCTAACCATTAACATTAACCATGGTTTATTCTCTACATGAGTTAGTGTATGACATAAACTCACCCATGGTTGTTTTTCTAATCTCATGAGTGTTCATTCTCATCTCCACTTCATTTTCTTCTTCCTCATGAGAAAGCTTGCTAGTTTTTCTTAAAGTAAGAAAATATTGTGAGAAAAATAAATCTAAAGTGAGCCCAATTCCTACTTCATCATCCTCTACTATATTAGCCATTTAGTTTAGGGTGTGTTCTTCACTAATCTACCATTAGTGAAGAGGTAGCATGAGCTTGAGTCTCCTCGACGTAGATCATCTTCGGCCTCGAAGACTTCGAGTAAGCTTGTTCATTTCTTCATGTGAACCCTTACTAGAGTTCGGGTGTTCACTACTTGGAGCGAAGGGACTACTACACGGAGCTTTAGAAGTGAAGGACCGGTCTACAAAGGTTGTATTCCTTATTCACTTAGATGTAAAGATGTTTGCATTGCTTGTTCATCTAAATCGCTAGTTAAGATTCTAGGTTAGGGTTCTTTTGAACGACAAATTTTTGAAAAAGGCATGGACTATGCCTCCCGAAACCTTGCTGCTGCACTAGGGAACCTTGCAATTTGAAATCTGAGCATGCTTTTCTTCCCACAAATGGAAATCTCGCAAAGCCCTAACTCTACCTTCTTCAGCCCTGAAAGAAGCCCCTATCCTGAATAATTTTCATATTCTTCTTACTGAGGTGCCCTAATCTTTTATGCCACAACGAAGTCTCCGAATTTATTTCCAAACTTGCCGCCTACGCAACCAAATCTTTGCTGCTCTCATTGAATGAATGAGTACAACGAACCGCTGAACTTTCCCATAACGACCACCAATGATCCTTTAGAAATCATCCATTGCGAATTTCCAAACACCGTCATATATCGTACGTTATCAAGATGACTTATGGAAATAAGACTTTTCTTCAAATTTAGAATATGCCCAGCCTACTTCAACTTTATTTGACCTCCACCTGACGGCTGCAGTATGAGCGTCCCCTTACCAGCGATCTTGCACGGTTGACCGCTCCTACCGTCACATGTCCAAGATCCCTGAACATACTCACTGAAATGATGCCGGCCCGAAGTGCAATGGAAAGATACCCCCAAATCTAGGAACCAAGTATCCGCTTTGTATTCTCGCTCGCCGATAAACAAAGACCTTGTTCCCTTTGTTCTTGTGTAGATATCACATTAGCTTCCTTCTCATCGGCCTTCCCTTCCGAGTCTTTCTTTAAGAGTTACATTCGCTTTTTCTGTGACCCTTCTTTATGCAATTCCAACAGCCCCTTGGATCTTTGCCTTTGATTTTCCTTGGCCCTTAGACTTGCCCTTTCCCTTTTCAATCGTTCTACCGCGATTCTCCACCGAAAGTGAAAAAGTTCCCGAACTCCCACTCACGGCCTTTCTCCATATCTCATCGTTTAATATGCAACTCACTATATCATTAAATGTGAGAGTCCCTGAGATAGAGTTGCTAACTGCCATAACTAGGTTCTCCCAACTTTTCGGCAATGAACAGAGGAATAACAGGGCCCAAATCTCGTCTTCAAGCACGATCAAAATGGATTCTAACTGGCTCATCATGTTGTTGAACTCGTTCAGGTGCTCCGTCACCATACCACTCTCAGCCATCTTCATGTTGAAAAACTTCTTCATCAAAATATCTTGTTTGATGTCGAAAGATTTTCATACACTTCGTTAACGTCGTAATTAGCGTCTTAGTTTTTTCTCCTTTGATATGTTAAAGGCCACCTGCAGAGTCAACGACAATCTGATCTTTACCAGGGCTTTCCTATCCAAAAGGTTCCATTCCTCATTCGAAATCTTCTCGGGTTTTTCTCCTAGCAACAGAAGATACAGGTCCTTTTGGTATAAGTAGTCCTCCATCTGCATGTGCCACTAACCATAGTTGTTACCATTGAATTTTTCAATCCTTATTTTATCATCCGCCATCGTCTAAATTGCAGCAAACTCAACTTCTCCCTTGATATGACCAACGTCTTCAAAATGACGATCTAAGAAAGTAAGGAAGATGACGTAAGTGTCGTTACCCACCGTTGACCTAGATCGTAGAATTGAAAAACCCTAAGTTTCCTTAAACCATGCTCTAATACCAGTTGTTGGTATCAAGCGTCAAGCCCTAGACTCTGATACCAGTTGATGTAGAGAAAATTGATACATGGAACAATACTACAATGCAAACAATTCACGCAATAATGCAAATACCGACGAAAGAATAATAAATAAAATACGCGAGAACAAAATAGAATCACAAACCAGAGAGGCACAAGGATTTGTTAATGGGGTTCACCTACCGTATGGCTAATCCCCAACAGAGCGGAATCTGCAAACGTCTACTAATCAATACTTGAATCGAGTTATACTAAGCAACCCTAGGAGCTCTTTCTCAAGTCTCTCTAGATCTAGCCGTCACCCTCTCATACAATGATCCCTCAAATATTTGGTTATATAAAATACATATGAGAGGTAAGCAAACCCTAATCCTACAGAAAATATGAGATAAACCTGAATTTAGGAAAGTCGGTTCGCTGCTGTTATCGCGTCGGCAGATGTCTGCACCTTGCTTAGGCAAATGTCTTCCCAGACTTTGTTAGTCGTCATATCCTAATAGCAGACTTCTGACCCTCACTTGTGCAGACATCTGCCTGAGCTTTGGATTAGGCTTCTGGTCTTTTGCAGATGTCTGTCTCGCCGTCGTTGCTCTGGTGTTCTAATATCCCTTGTGTGCATGTCTAGATGTCTGCCTCGCTCTTCTGCAAACGTCTGGCCTGAAGTATTCTCCACAAGATGTACTCGTGGGAATTTTATTATAGGGTTAATTGCACCAAACATTATTCACGTATATCTAATCCGATATTTGTCACCTTCAACCGGTTTATAAGTACGGGTCAGTCCCGATATGATCAGAAGAAGAAATTTGACATGATCTTTGAGTAATTGATAGTTTTCATGTGCTAATAAACTGGTTGAAGGGTAATGACTGCTATACGACATATAGACGAGGGATGTTATATGCAATGTATATACAGGGTCTATACAACATTCTCCTAGTGAAAATCATACAAAAATTATTTTAATACCCGACTTCCGGTCCCTACATTGTCATCCCTTTCTCATCATACCGATCACCTTCTCTTTAGATCTCGCATTACAAAAGTTTGCGAGGTTAGTTTAAGATTTACATCACTCTTTGAGCGTAATTTAAAACATCATTTAAGAAAAAGAAAAGGTAATGTGTTTTGATCATATCTATTGAAACTCAGGGTATCTCCAACCGTTTTTAGTGCAAAAAAGTAAAATGTTCAAAATATATAAAATATGACACTTGTTTACCGCCGGAGACTGGACTGAGACGTGGAGGCGTCTAACCTGAATACAGGAGCAGATGCTATATGGGACATATCCATCCACCTTTCCGAAGATGCCAAGTTGATTTATGATATCGTATATCGGAGGTTTAGACAGATGTGACCGAAGTAGCTTGACTTATCATATTCCCCCTATTTGAGGGTTTTTTGATTGTAGGGATGCTCTTCTCTGCATGCGCAAGACCCTGTAGTTAATTACGCTATCGTATTACGATAATAACTTTCACCTTCTCCAGATAGGTCACTTCGTATCATGTTATATTATTTATTTTGGGGTTGCCCATGGATTGTATATGGGACTAGTTTATGTCATTGCCCGTAGGGCGTGAATTAGTCCAAATCTGTATATAATAAATTTGGCACATATCATGTAAACGAGGTTCATCTGTTCAAAATATGTCATTTGAGGATCGTTAGTCATCTTTGAGATTGAGATCAACTCAGGAATATGGTTAAGGCTTGTTAATCCTGTTTTGGATTAAGATCAACTTAATAAGTATAAACTAAGGACTTTTTAGTCATCTTTGAGACTAAGATCACTTAGCTTTATTGATGTTTTGATCAATATATTGCATATGAGAAGCGAAAGTTTTGACATTTAATTTAATTTTAATTAAGTAATCAAACAATGGTTTGATGTTCAAGTGTACAAGTGCTTATGGAACACATATGCCATTTTGTTTTATTTGAAAAGAGTGTGCACATGCGTTGTACGTGGTTACGCACTGTTTTGAATCAGGGTGTTGCGCACATATATATCACGTGGCTCGCATTTGTTATGGTTTCAGAGTTATATCTATGCACATGTATGTATGCGTGCATGTATTTAACAAGTCAACGTGCATATCACGTGACGCTCGTACATCATGGGTAGTTTTCAATAAGTGCGCATACGTGTATATCACATGATGCGCATGTCTTTATAGACGACATCCAATAAATGCGCACATGTGTGTATCACGTAATGCGCACATCTCCAGAGCATTATTTTCTGAAGGACATCAATTTTTTATTAAGTGTACACTAGTTTAAGTGCGTACTTGTTTCCATCAGAAAGCAAAAGCTTTCACCAAGAAGTAATAGTTCCTGTTTTATATTCTTTTCTTCTTCTTTTATTTTTCCAAGAAGCAAAAACTTCAATTTTTATCCGTTTTTAACTCATATGCATGTGTTTTATGGTACGCATCTTATTTTCTTAGATGTTAGGATCGATCTCTCGCAAAAGTATAAATTTTATGGACGAGAGACGAACCCTAAGATCATTTGATCTTTTAACAGCAAATCACTGGATTCTTAAAAGAAGCAAAGGCTTCTGTCTAAATGCAAAAGCTTTTTTTTAATGGAGGAAAAGAGAATTATTTCTCTTTATTCTTACCTTGCACACTTGTTCGCGGAGGAAGAAGAATCCTTGGAATTTTTCCAAATCTTATGGGGGGTTTCCAGACTCTTATTTCTTCATATGAGGCTCTTATTTATAAGAGAGCAAAAACTAGGGTTTGTTGCTAACAAATTATGCTAGTTTTGATTTTATTTCGATTTACTTTGATCTGCTTTGGATTTGATTCGTATTAAATCGCTTTAGATCAATTATGGGGCAAGTGCATACCGTTGGATCGATCCCTAGTACATGCGCATCGTTAGATATATTTGATATGATATCAATTTCGTTTTAATTAGTTAAATTTGTTTAATAACAAATTTATTTTAATTGATTCATATCAATTAGAATACTTCAGCCTTGAGTTTGCACAATACAGGGCGAACGCGCGTGTATATATTGGTATTTTTCTAAGTGAGAAACTTAGACACATGCGCACGTGCAGCGCATGTCAAATAAATTGATCTTTATTAAGTGCGAACTTAAGGCATATGCGCACGTGTTGCTCACATAATGCGCACATCAAATACATGGATTTTTATCAAGTGCACATCTCTCTGCTTGGCCCTTAATCTCTGCCGTTGGATGAATAAGTGCGCACCCTCAATCTCTGTCGTTGGATGAACAAGTCCGCACCTATGTCTTTTTGCTTCACTAACCAAGTGCCAACAAATGTTTTTTCCATGTGCGCACTCTGTTTACAAAATATGTATATATATATATTAATTTAATTTTCTGTAAAAAGATTGCTCGGGACTTTATGAACTGGAATCGGAGAGGCATTCCTGCCCGCAGGTGCAGGCACACGCGGCTCGCTCGGCACAGCACGACGATAGAGGCATGCTCGTGTGGTTTCAAGAAGCTTTCGATACCATCATAATCTACGTAATTATCATTTGAGAGTACGACAAACATAGTCCGGAAAAAACCACTTTACATCCACTTGAACATATTGAGGCCACTCGATACTTCAGGGTTCTTTTGTGCTCTTTTGCTTTTCTATTGCGCTTGCACTTGACAAGAACACCCAAATTTTAGACGGGAACAAATGCCCCCTACTACCTTGTCCATGGAGGTATATATATGGGTGATGTAGTGTAGAGTAGTGTGGAGCATACGATTCATTTTGAGCTGACATATCATATATAACTTTTAGAATCTTAATCTGAGAAGATAGAAAGAGGGCTCTGGCGCCTTCATCTACCATTGACTCAAATCACGATTATTAAGAAATGTAGTTTTAAACCGTGAGGCCCGTGAGTCGCACCTTTCTCTTTTTGATAGCGGCGTCATCTATCAATTTTGTCACAGGTGGCCAATGGATAGTATACAAGAGTTAGTATTGACCTACTTGTAGGACAGTGTTGGCTTAGAAAATGGGTTTATATTCCTGTTGTCTAAGGCTTTTCAACTTTATGAGCCGTAAGGGTCTCATGAAGGTATTTCTCCCTACGAGTCGAGAGGATCTCGTAGGTGTATCCTAACGTGATATATAGATAACCCCCTTTAATATAGGAGTCCGTTAGGTTTGTGGTACTGGGTTCAATCTATCGTACCGTCGCGTTGGCTGATATTTTCTCGACATGCAGTCCCTTAGGTTGCGGCTCGAATGGCCACGCATCTGTTGTGTCTCTGATCCCCTCTAGGGATGGACACAATGTCTTCAAGTAATCTTCTTAGATTGGAATATCTACATTACCATCGGAAGATCTAGCGTTAGGTATTGCCATGGCGCTTTACTTGAGCTTAGACTCTATTTTGAGCCTTGATGAGTTATGATCGCACTCTTTTGGGGTGGGATGAGATCCAATGGTCTTTAGGTCTTGTATGTACTGTTATCAAGACCCGAAGTTAGGAATATGTTGTCCCTTCGCATTTGTTTTGATGATGTCGCACCGATTCTTCGCTGAAATAGGGTAGACATCCATATGACCTCTAGGCCGTATATATCGCCATTGAGATCCGGAGCTAAGAATATGCCATCATTCCGCTATGATTTGACTCTTTGGTTCATATTGATGTCGGATCTGCACCCTGTTACAATAAGAAGAGATGATCTCTAGGCTGTAAATGTTGCCATCGAGATATGGAGCTAGGAATATACCATTTCTCCACTTTGGTCTGACCTTTTGGCCCATGTTGACGTTGCGTCCGCATCCTGCTGGCATGAGAAGGAATGTCGAGATGATCTCTAGGCTGTAAATGTTTCCTTCGAGATCTGGATCTAGGATTTTTCCGTCACTTCACTTTTGCTTTGGCTCCTTAGAGCTTTGTTGACACCACGTCTGTACTCTACTAGAGTAAGAGGGATGTCAAATTGGTCTCTAGGCCGCATATATTTCCATCAAGACTTGGAGTTAGGAATATACCTTTACTCCATCTTTGATTTGACATTTTTGGTCTTTATCGACGTTGCATCTGCACCTTGCTGGAACGAGAAGGAACATCGAGCTGGAGGTAAGATTTTACCATTAGTCCACTTTTGATTTGATTGAGAAGCTGCCACTACAAAAGTTTTGGGGGATGAAGTAGCTCTCAGTAGTTTTTGAGCTTATATGGCGCCGCTGAGATTCGAATATTTGCTGAAGCGTTCCTTGCTTGGCAGCTTTCAGTGGAGCACATTGCTCATTTTCATCTTTTTATGCCCATGGATTATATACAAGAGTCAGTACTGACATGCTTATAGGGCGGAAATTTTTTATTTTATTTATATTTTTTATCCACGGTTGCTCTATAATTTCAGCTTTTCATATCACGAAAGCCGCGATTGCCCAATCATTTCGGTTATTTATTCGCGGTGCCCAATCATTTCGGCTATTGTTTTTATTATTTTACTTGCTATTTTTTTTATTACGAGTTGCCCTATCATTTCGACTATTTCATATGCAAATATTTTTTTCCCGCTACTTTTTATTGCGAGTTGCCCCATCATTTCGGCTATTTCAAATATATATATATATATATATATATATATTATGACTCGCTGATTTTTATTGCGAGTCAAGAACTTAGAATCTAATACCAGCTTCGGCATCAGTATAGCTACAACTGGAATATTGCCAGGAGTGAATCATCATATGCCTTCTCCAATTTTCGGCCAATGGCAGCTTAGGTAAAAGGTTTAGATCCCTGCTAACTAAGGCTTTTTGGACTTTACGAGCCATAAGGGTCTTATAAAGATATTTCTCCCTATGAGACATAAGGATCTTATAGGTGTATTTTCTCCTTAGGAGTCGTGAAGGCTTCTAAGTGTGTTTTCCTCTTGTAACTCGTAAGGATTTTACAGGAGTATTTTCTCCTTGTCAGTCGAGGGGACTTGCAAGTGTCGTTCATCTTGTCAAACAATATTTCTCATTTTTGGTAGGACTTGGTTAGGAATATATTTCTTTACGCCCGTGGATTATATACAAGAGTTGATATTGGACCACTTGTAGGGTATAAATTTGCGGGGTTATGATGGATTAAGAACATGTTTAGATCCCTGTAACTTAAGACTTTTGAATTCCATAAGCCGTAAGGGTCTTACGGAGGATATATTCTCCTTACGGGTCGTTAGGATCTCGTGAGTGTATTTTCTTCTTAGGGATCATATGGACTCTCAAGTGTGTTTCTCCTTTATGAGTCGTAAGGATATCACACAGGTGTTTTCTCCTTACAAAGTCGAGAGGAATTTGCAAGTGCATCTTTTCTTTCTTTCAACGAGTTCGTGCCTTTCTGGGTTTTCACAAGCTCGCCGGTAGCCCTGTTGTTTTTACTCACGGCGTCCTTTCGGGTTTTCATATGTGCTCATTTTGCTTATGGACGTACCGCTTTTTTTAAAGACTACATCATTAGTAGAGCTTCCCAGCCGGTGGGGACTTCAGGCGTAGCCTTGCCGATAGGACCTGGGAGAGATATGGATTGTTTATGCCTATGGATTGTATACGGCCGATTATGACCCATACCGTAGGGCTAAACATATTATTTTTAGGGACATTTCGATCCAACATTAGTTTAGGGACATTTCGGCCCATCATTAGTTTAGGGACGGTTTGGTCCATGAGAACATGGTATGGGGTCATATTATTTGTGCCGTGAATTGTATACGGTGATCAATATAAAGATCCACTATAGGGCAAGATATTAGTTTAAGGACATCATAGTCCAATACCAGTTTAAGGACATAGTGGTCCAACATTCCCATGTTCAAGACGAAATGATAGTTTAAGGACATTTCGGTCCAATACCAGTTTAAGGACGCAGTGGTCCAATATTGCATAATAGGGAGCATACGACTTTCAGAGTTTTGACTCAAGAAGATAGCGAGCGGACACAGGTATCGTCATCTATCATTGATCTAAGTCGCGACTCTTCAAGCGTAGTACTTTTTGAGGAACCGACCGTTTATTGGCCGAAATGGCCTTTCTCCATGCATATCCATGAGCTGGTAAGCTCCACCTTAGTAGACTTGATCTATGATGTACGGGCCTTCATAGTTTGCCTCAAACTTCCCCCGTTTTGCACGATTGGGAAACATCGATCTTTTGACAACCAACCTGTTTTCGCCTTGGCAAAATGTTCTTGGCCTGGTTAGTCTTTAATATGATCGTGTCATCCTTTCCTTATAAGCTTCCAGATTTTGCTGTGCTATAAGACGGGTTTCATCGAGAGTATCGAGCTCCTTGAGCCTAAGATGATCATTTTCTTCATCCGTTAATTCGTATTGAACTGCAACTTATAATGTGGGGAGTTCTATCTCTAATAGGAGTACTGCTTCAGTATTAAACACTAATGCATATGGTGTTGTATTTGTGGCCGTCTTGAACATTGTTCGGTATGCCCAAAGAGTTTCATGCAGCCTCTCGTTCCAGTCTTTCTTGTTCTTGAACACCGTCTTCTTTATAATCTTGGTCAAGGTCTTGTTGAATGCTTCATGTTAGGAATATGTATGCCCTATAAGCCATTATTGTATATTATAGTGAATGCTTGGACACACACACACACACACACACACATATAGAGGACTTCCTTGCTCGATATGATTGTATGTTATCCGGTTTCTCTTTATCTTAACATGTGCACTTGTTTTAGTTTACTATCTCATTGATATATGTTGATAAATCCCTTAGGATGTTGGCTTGACTAGCAGGACTATGATGTAGATCATATTAGTAGGGCTTGTGTAGTCTACAAACACATCCTTAACAGTTCCTAGTTGAGAGAGTATCGAGATAGGGCATCGATTTCCAGAGTAGAATATTGTTTATGTTTCTTGACCCTGTATAGGGTGATGGTTGTTCCCACAGCCATTGGTGTTTGACATCAAAGATTGTACACAGGTGCTCATTGGAGAATGAGTATACAGAACATGATTCGCTGAGAACTCCTAGATGGTACCATACCTATCGTCAGATAGCAGTTCTCTGGTGACACTTGTACAGGTTACTCTGTAGACCGAAGATCATCATAGTGTCTTGTATAGTTCCCACTGTGCTTTGATTTCCTCCCTACTACGACTCAAATGAATCGTGCAAACAGGTGGTTTTTGGGTACAGTCCCGAGTCACATGGAGGCAGTAAGCGATAGGAGGGGTTTTGTTTCTCCCGATATTAAGAGTTGATGTTGCGCTATGCTCAATTGGCTATAACAGCAAGTCACTGGCCAGAGTTGATGAGATTTATTGATAAGTATTATCAGTAGTTTCTCGAAAGGTTATAAGCTACACATCAGCATGACTTATCGAGTTAATGAAGTCTGACGATTCCACCCCCAGACTCGATATGCGACATATCAGAAGAAAAGACAGGACTGTACGGTAATTATTTCCTATAGGCTCTACAGGAGTTTAGACAAGTTTGCTTGTTGATCTTCTATTCGTTCAATACTTAGGTAGCCATTACGTCCAGCTAGTACCGCTGACGGCTTATGGGTATCTGATGTGATCATTACCTACTGCTGGCGTATTGACGAGTCTTTAGAGTCCCACATAGAAGTTTCCTAGCTCAAGCGAAACGAAGTAGGGCACGTATGGAGATATATGCGGGAGCTTGATTAAAGACGAGTATATGATACCGTATTCTAATCTAGCGTTTTTTATATCAGCCGTGTTATATTTGATATAACCGGATTATTGAATCAAGTGTTGATTCAATGGTTTGATTTATATGTGTGTGTGTGTGTGTGTGTGTGTGTGTGTGTGTGTGTGTGTGTGTGTGTGTTTATATATTTGATATTAGCCGGGTTATATATGATATAGCCAGATTATTGAATCAAGTGTTGATTTAATAATTTGATATATATATATATATTAACTAATATTAAATATTAGCCGATTATATGTGATCTCTCTCTCTCTCTATATATATATATATAAACTAATATTAAGCTCACTTAAGATTTTCTTCTCTATAAATATTTATATATGTGATATATATATTCCTTTGTATCATGGTTGATGATACATGAAACATGGATGTGTGAGAATCACATTAGAGATCAAGATGAGAAGATAATAATTTAAATATGTGAATTAAAAGAAAATGAGAATGAGTCATTTGTGTAGGTTCTTGGAGAAGCTTTGAGAAGCCATGACTCACCTCTATTCTTTATTTTATTCACACATATTAATCATTCTCGTTATCTCATTGTTGGGATTCCTTAGCACCATGCCTAGGGTTTGCAAGCATCACTCATGACACAATAAAAATTTGGGGAGGTGCTAAGCAATCTAACCATGAATCTTTACTAGAATTTTTAGGGTAACTACAATAGTATCACATTCTAAAAACTATTTATCATTAAGTTAAGAGAATACAACCTTTGTAGACTTGCTTTAGTGACTCATTGGATCTTTGAGAGTTTGAAACGGCTCGCTAGAAACCTTCCTAGTCCACGATGATCCACCCGAAGTCCCTTTGCAGAAAGCTCCTTGCTTCACTTAATCAAGAATAAGAATGAAGCAAACACTTTACACTAATGGGCTAGAGTAGTGTAGAATGGTGATGTGGTTTCTTTTCTCACTTCAAAACCCTTTATTTTTAACTAACTCACTCAAAAGAAATCTCAAGAGAGAGGAAGAAGAAGATGGCTTTGCTTGAGCTCAAGAGTTATGATAAAGATAAAATGAATAATGAGAATAGAAACCGTGAACGTAGTGAACTTGATTTAAAATGGAGTGGCAAAACCGTGAACGTAGTGAACTTGATTTGGTCGATGGAACGAGATAGCTTTAAAATGGAGTGGCTCAAACTCCGTATTTTAAAAGTTTGTTTTGAAAAGAACCGAGTGGTTTTTCGAAAGTGTTCCAACGACTTTAACTTGGTTTATTATCTTGCATTAGTTCTTTTAATGCGTGATATTCTTGCATTAGTACTTTTAATGCGTCCCATCATTTAATCCTACCATTGCAGAAAACAACCAAAATATGACGTACGCTTATGCCATTCGCATTCGCCACTGGGCCCCGTCATTACCCGTTAGGTTACTTAACTAACGACAGAGCGGGGGCTGGGCTAGCGCGTCTGTAAAACATAAGCAACGCCTAAATAATATCTTATATAGATATACTGCAATGATAAACATTTCAGATCACAGATAAATACATTGGATATACTAGTAATCTGTAATTTGTACGAGCCTGTAACAAAAGCAGATAACACGGTCGCGGTGAATAGCCAATACCCCACCCAAGACCCCTACGGGTACGGCAAACTACCCGCCAAGTACCCGAAGCGTAGCAACCTCCCTCATCTCCATGAGTAGGCCACTCGACACTTCGGCATACCCGGTAGTTTGTGCACCCCTCCACGGGTCTATCCTAGGAGCAAAAACAGTAAAAAGAAATTATACAATGACGGCTACAACCCCGACCCGGTTGTGCGGCCAAACAAATAATTATTACATCAATTTACAAATTTACATGAATTGCAAGAAAAGTAAACTCTCGTCTCACAACCCCCGGCTATTCACCCGCGACAATCCAACATATTTATATACACATTCCAGCACATTACAGATCATGTATAACCCCGACTAATCGACTTATAGCGATTAGCCGACGTTCAATACATGCAAACATCACAGATATAACCATCATAGTCAAAGTGCAATGAAGTTCGGAAAAAATACGGAATTATAGGACCCCAAAAGGAAATTTCTTTTCTGTAAAATCTGGGCACATATAATATATCTCAAAAATCCCAAAACCAACACAGACACACACTGCACGAAAAACGACGCACTAAAGACAACAAACCGCGGCGCTTCCGCGGCGGCCAAGAAGGGTCACGCGGCGGAAGCGCGGCGGTTTAGACGAATTGGTGAATCGTTTTTCATGGGTGTTCTAACAAAACCCTGAGACGAATTTAGGAGTATGAAGTTTTTCATTTTGACCAGAAAAAATTTCAACAGAAACTCAGTTTTTGTAGTTTTCCGGTTTTGTGATTTTTTTTTTCGGTTCCGAACTTCGTTACACTTTACTACCTAGCTAGTTTAAGTTTAGTTAGGCTCTGATACCACTGTAAGTCCATATTGCGACCCCCGGTTCTTACGGGGAGGCGGAAACGGTATAAAATCAAAATTTTTTATCGCAAGAGGCAACATGGACTAACTTATGGTCGGGATCGTTACCTAAACTAAAACTAGCAAACTAAGCTAAAGATGTTTAGCTACTCGGATGAAGATGGTTATACCTAAACTTGAACTCCTTCTCTTCAAGCTCCGGTGGTGGTCCGATGGCTCCTTCTCGTTGTCTCCGTACGCCGAAGATAGATCCACTTGAAAGCTCCAACCTTTAGCTCCTTCTTCGGTCTTTGAAGAAACTAGTTCACTTGGTTTGCTAAACCTAGTGAACTAGAATGAGTAGAGAGGAAATAGAATGGGATTTTATCTATGGTTCTTGATTCTCAACTCATGAGACAAGAGAACCATAGATCAAGAGAGGGAGCAAGAGGTTGAGGGTGAGAGCAAGGGGAGAGCTCAAGAACAAGAGTGAGAATGAGCAAGAAAGAATAAGGCTCTCTTTTCTCTCTCACCCTCTCATAATCCAAAGTGATCATAACTCATCATATCAAAAAAGTCTTTTGGTGATGGTTAGAAGCAACCATAAGGTTATCATATCATGCACTCATATTACTCAAAAAGCAAGCAAGAAAAAAGTCTTTGGCATGAAATGATAACCATGGTTATCATGATGGTCAACTAGTCAAGCCTAGTCAACCGGTCAACAAGTCAACAAAAGTCAACAAGTCACCAAAGTCAACAAGTCAACAAAAGTCAACAAGTCAACAACCATATCACCATAATACTTAATTAATATAATAGTTAATCACATATCATATTCTCATTAGGGTTGAGCAAAAAGTCAAAAGTCAACGGTCAACTGTCAACAACCCTAATGAGAATCCACTGCCTCTGCCTCCCTGTCAACTGTGCATACACACCCGCATCCGCGTTCCGAGGAACACGAATGCAAACTGGATAAATCCAATCCCATAAGGTACACTAGGATCTGGCTTAAACCAAAGCCCGCTAGTGTAAACTGTCCGGACACTGTACGCGCACAAGTGCACGGATGTGACCGAACCCTGTCGCAAAACCATGCGACCTGTCGCAATACCATGCGACCTCTACTCGTTTGCCTAAAGGCGAAAAGCTTTCTGTGTGGGACTCTAAAGACTCGACACTACGCTGGCAGTGGGTTTAACCACAGACCGCAAGCGGCACTAGCTGTGCGTAACGGTCCCCAGGTAATGCCGACAAGAAGACCGACGAGGCGAAACCCATCTGAACTCCTACTGAGCCTGAGCGTGACATTCTCCGTACAGTCCGGTCTGTTCGTCTGATACATCGCATGGCGGGCCTAGGGGGCGGTAAACGTCAGTCCCCCAATAGCGGTACAAGTCGTGCCGGAGTGAAGCCCAATACACCCTGAGATAACACTGGAAACCTACCAGTATATCTCGTTTGCCCTGGCCAGGGACTACTCGTGTAATGGCTCTCCTAGACACAGCGCGATGTCAACCCCCAATACCGGGAGAGACGAATCCTGTCTAACCGTCACTGCCTCCAAGTGCTTCGGGACTGCACCCAACCACTACCTGTTTGCACGACTCCTTTGAGCCGTGGTAGGGTAGTGATCAAAGTACAGTGGGAACACACTCGAGGCGGAGTGACAGTGTCAAGTCAGCGGACTAAGCTGTACTCATGTCACCTGGGAACTGATAACTGACGATAGGTATAATACCAACTAGTCAGTTCCCGACGAGTCCTGTCCAGTGTACCCGTAACCTAACGAGCACCCGCATACTATCTCAAGTACGACGTACTGACGGCTGTGGGACAGACCGTCTCCCACACTGGGATGAGAAGCGCATGCGCTGGTCTACTCCGGAGTATCGATGCCCTGTCTCGATAGTCCTGCGACCAGGGACCTGAATAAGGATGTGCTTATAGATTACCCAGCCCCCACTAGTGTGACTGCCATCACAACGCTGGTAATCAAGCAAAGATCCTAAGGGCTCCACTAATGCGTATAAGTGATATACTGAAATAAACACAAGTACACATTGAAGTAGAAACAAACCAAGTAGCATACTACTATTTTGAGCAAGATTGTATATACAAGGTGAATATCCCAAGCATCCATTAAGTAATATACAAACTAGTATGATACAGTAATGGCCTCTAGGGCATATACACTAACAATCTCCCACTTGCACTAAGGCCATGTACTGGCGTATCGAAGACCTATCATCTCGATCAGCCGCTCGAACTGAGTCTGGGGCAGGGCCTTGGTGAATGGATCAGCAGTGTTATCTTCTGAAGCGACTCTCCGAACCTCGATCTCCTGGCGATCTACGATCTCCCTGATCAGGTGATACCGCCTTAAGATGTGCCTGGATTTCTGATGGGACCTGGGTTCCTTCGCTAAAGCTATAGCCCCGTTGTTGTCGCAATACAGAGGTATTGGATCAACAATGGACGGAACCACCTGAAGTTCTTTCAAGAACTTCCTCATCCAGACAGCTTCTTTTGCGGCATCAGATGCAGCGATGTATTCCGCTTCCATCGTCGAGTCTGCAACGGTTTCCTGTTTGGAACTCTTCCAACACACCGCCCCTCCATTGAGGGTAAAGATAAAACCCGACATGGACTTGGAATCATCCTTGTCACTCTGGAAGCTGGAGTCAGCAAAGGCCTCGATCTGGAGGTCTTTTCCGCCATACACCAAGAACATCTCCTTAGTCCTTCTCAGGTACTTGAGAATGTTCTTTACCGCTATCCAGTGTTTCTCCCCTGGGTTAGACTGATACCGGCTTACCACACTCAGTGCATAAGCTACATCCGGTCTGGTACACAACATCGCATACATTATAGAGCCTACCGCAGAAGCGTAGGGTATAATAGACATGCGATCCCTCTCCAAATCAGTCTTGGGAGACATCTCTTTAGAGAGGGTGATCCCGTGACAAGCCGGTAGGTTACCGCGCTTGGAATCTTCCATACTGAACCTCTTCAGTATGGTGTCGATGTACCTGGACTGTGAAAGTCCTAATATCCTCTTGGATCTGTCACGGTAGATCCGGATACCCAGAATGTATGAGGCATCACCCAGGTCTTTCATGGAGAACCTGTGTGACAAGAACCCCTTGACAGATTGTAGCATAGGAATGTCATTTCCTATTAAGAGAATGTCATCCACGTATAAAACGAGGAATACTACAGTTCTCGCTACAAATCTACTATAGATGCATGGTTCATCTGGATTTTTGATAAAGCCAAATTCTTTGACCGTCTCATCAAAGCAGATGTTCCAACTCCGCGATGCCTGCTTTAGTCCATAGATGGACTTAAGCAACTTGCACACCTTTCCGCTGCTCCCACTCTGAATGAAACCCTCTGGCTGGTCCATATAGACACACTCCTCTAAATTTCCATTTAGAAAAGCTGTCTTTACGTCCATTTGCCAGATCTCATAATCGTGGAAGGCAGCAATGGCAAGAAGGATCCGAATGGATTTCAGCATGGCTACTGGAGAAAAGGTTTCGTCGTAGTCCAAGCCAGGTCTTTGACGAAAACCCTTTGCTACCAGCCTAGCTTTATAGGTCTCAACCTGTCCATCTACACCAATCTTCCTTTTGAAGATCCACTTGCATCCTACGGGTTTTACCCCGTCTGGAGCAATGTCCAACGTCCATACCTTGTTGGTGTACATGGACTCCATTTCGGTCCGCATTGCATCCAGCCATTTCACTGAGTCAACGCTCTGAACGGCCTGCTGGAAGCTAGTAGGCTCATCATAATCTATGATGCAATCCTCTCTATCCCCGTCTATGAGAAAACCGCAGTATCTCTCGGGCGGATGAGACTGCCTACTACTCCTGCGGAGCGGCGTAGGAATGTCCTGTTCTGTTGAACCCTCTGGTTCCACTAACCTTTCAGTAATAGTCTGTGGTTCTGGAATTTCTTCTAGTTCTACTGCGCTCCCACTAATTTCCTTTTCCAAGAACTGGTGTTCTAGAAAGTGGGCATTACGAGAAACAAGGACTTTTTGTTCCTCTGCGTAGTAGAAAAGATACCCCCTGGTGTTCTTTGGGTATCCCACAAACTTGCACAGTACTGAGCGTGCCTCGAGTTTGTCCGCATGCTGCTTTTTGACAAAAGCTGGACATCCCCAGATCTTCAGATATTGAAGATAGGGTTTCTTCCCACTCCACATTTCATATGGGGTGGTAGGCACAGTCTTAGTCGGAACTCGGTTCAAAAGGTATGCTGCTGATTCTAGCGCATATCCCCAGAATGATCGCGGCAACTCAGCGTTACTCATCATGGACCGCACCATATCCAATAGGGTGCGGTTCCGTCTCTCCGATACACCGTTATGTTGCGGGGTGTATGGAGGAGTAAGCTGAGAGAGAATTCCGTTCTCTTTTAAATAGTCCAGGAACTCGGCACTTAAGTATTCTCCACCTCGATCCGATCTTAGAATCTTAATACTTTTGCCGGTCTGTTTCTCTACTTCATTCTTATACTCCTGGAATTTTCCAAAGGCCTCGGACTTATGTTTCATTAAGAAGACATAACCGTACCTTGAGAAGTCATCCGTAAAAGTAATGAAGTAAGAATGTCCGCTTCGGGCATGTGTAGACATTGGACCGCACACGTCACTGTGTACGAGTCCCAAGAGCTCGCTCGCTCTTACTCCATGTCCAGTAAACGGAGTCTTTGTCATCTTTCCTTTGAGACAAGATTGACAAGTGGCATACGATTGATATTCGAACGCATTCAAATATCCTTCTGTATGTAACTTAGTCAACCTTCTCTCATTGATGTGACCCAATCTACAATGCCATAAGAAAGTCTGATTTATTTCCGGAGACTTTCTTTTGTGTGTATTCTGAACATTAAAAATCTGTGGTTGGTTTAACACGTATATACCATTACTCAGAGTACCTGACCCAATCAATACTTGATTAAGGTGAATGTTTACAACATTACTTACAAACGCAAATTCATAACCTTCTTTAGAAACTAAAGATACAGAAATGATATTACAAGTTGCGTTGGGTACAAAAAAGCAATTACGCAAAACCAAAACATGTCCATCTGACATTCCCAGGTGATAGTCCCCCACGGCTTTAGCATCCATGCTAGCTCCGTTCGCAACTTTGAGGGTCATGTCACCTGCCTTCAAAACCCTACGGTTTCTCAACGCCTGCAAAGAATTACAGATATGAGATCCTGATCCGGTATCCAATACCCAGGAAGTAGAGTTTATTGAAAGACAGTTTTCAATAACATACACACCTGAAGCTGAAGCTGCAACCTGCTTCAATTCCTGTGTTCTGGCCTTCCAGGCCCTGCAATCATTCTTCCAGTGTCCTTTCTTATGACAATAGAAGCATTCTTCTTTATCCACAAGCTTCCCCGCTATCTTTGTTGCTTTGCCTTTTCCCTTCGTATCCACTTTACCAACACCGCCCCTTGGTTTGGCGGGGGCCTTCTTCTTCTTTCCCTTGGCTTTCGCCTTGGACCTAGAAGAAGATGATCCTCCTACAAACAAAGTGGATGTTTCCCTACCTTTCTGTAGGGTGCCCTCTGCGCTCCTCAGCATGTTGAGGAGCTCTGATAGTTCAACCTCTTTTTCTTGTAGGTTGAAGTTCAGTATAAACTGGGCGTAAGTGGAAGGAAGGGACTGGAGAACTATATCCGTATATAGCTCACTCTCCAATGTGATCCCTAGGTCAGCGAGCTCCTCAATGAAGCCGATCATTTTCAGCACATGCTCGGCTACTGATGATCCGACGGCCATTCTTGTCGAAAACAACTTTTTCGACGCTTCGTATCTTGCGATACGTGATTGCTCTCCATACAGTTCTTTTGTATGGAGCAATATGGACTCCATGTCCATATTCTCATGCCTCCTCTGATGTTCGTTGTCCATCGAGGCAAGCAGGAGGCACTTGGCCTTCGCGCTATCAATCTCCCAAGTCTTGCGGATTTCCTTATCCGCGACACTGGAAGTTGGACCAGGGACAGGGGGAGCTTTGGTGGTAAGAAGATACCCCAGCTTGTCATAAGTGATTGCTATCGTGACATTCCTGAGCCAATCTTTGTAGTTTGGCCCTGTCAGCTTGTTTTTATCTAGGAGTAACTTAAGTCCAGTCATGTTGATTGGTCGCTGCAATTAGGAGAGAGAAGAAGAAACACTCAGCATGATGCTCTTGCAAGTTTAGAGTGGTTTTTAGTTTGTCTAAACAGGATGGCTCCCACTGTTTCTCGAATCCCTCCTCAAACCATAAAGGAAGAATTAGTCAGGATCAATCCCACCGTACAATACTTGCTTAACCGTTCAGCCAGGCCGGTGTCGGTACTTCGAGGGAGGTTTTCCAACGCTTTCGCGAAGTTCCTTAATTAGAGAACCTCTTTTCCCTGGGGGCGTAGCCCCGCTAACACCTTTCTAGGCACCTACTAGGTTTATAGCATTGATCGTTAAGTGAGAAATTTCCCGAGGAGTAGCATATACTCACAGTAGGATCGGGATCCAAATATCATCGCGTGACGAAACTGAAGGAATCCTACCAGAATCATCACACTCCAAATGGTATGCAAATCTAGCAAGTTTCAGTACTTATGAAACTCCCGATGTGGATTTTTGCCCCATGCTCTTATGACCTTGGCGTGAGGTCAAAATGTCATAAGTCACATGTCAAGTTCGTCCCATCATTATCCAGGTTAATTTGAATCCACCCGTACATACCCTTGACGTAGGCCAAAATGGCAGTACGACTGTCTCAAACCAACGCATTCTATCTATGCAACAGATAAATATCCGGCAGCTACCAATCACTATGCCTTGGCGTGAGGTCAAAATACATAGCTTGAATACTACCGAATATTTAACTGAAATGATGGAGGGCTACGGATGGTTTTGGCAAAACCGTGAACGTAGTGAACTTGATTTGGTCGATGGAACGAGATAGCTTTAAAATGGAGTGGCTCAAACTCCGTATTTTAAAAGTTTGTTTTGAAAAGAACCGAGTGGTTTTTCGAAAGTGTTCCAACGACTTTAACTTGGTTTATTATCTTGCATTAGTTCTTTTAATGCGTGATATTCTTGCATTAGTACTTTTAATGCGTCCCATCATTTAATCCTACCATTGCAGAAAACAACCAAAATATGACGTACGCTTATGCCATTCGCATTCGCCACTGGGCCCCGTCATTACCCGTTAGGTTACTTAACTAACGACAGAGCGGGGGCTGGGCTAGCGCGTCTGTAAAACATAAGCAACGCCTAAATAATATCTTATATAGATATACTGCAATGATAAACATTTCAGATCACAGATAAATACATTGGATATACTAGTAATCTGTAATTTGTACGAGCCTGTAACAAAAGCAGATAACACGGTCGCGGTGAATAGCCAATACCCCACCCAAGACCCCTACGGGTACGGCAAACTACCCGCCAAGTACCCGAAGCGTAGCAACCTCCCTCATCTCCATGAGTAGGCCACTCGACACTTCGGCATACCCGGTAGTTTGTGCACCCCTCCACGGGTCTATCCTAGGAGCAAAAACAGTAAAAAGAAATTATACAATGACGGCTACAACCCCGACCCGGTTGTGCGGCCAAACAAATAATTATTACATCAATTTACAAATTTACATGAATTGCAAGAAAAGTAAACTCTCGTCTCACAACCCCCGGCTATTCACCCGCGACAATCCAACATATTTATATACACATTCCAGCACATTACAGATCATGTATAACCCCGACTAATCGACTTATAGCGATTAGCCGACGTTCAATACATGCAAACATCACAGATATAACCATCATAGTCAAAGTGCAATGAAGTTCGGAAAAAATACGGAATTATAGGACCCCAAAAGGAAATTTCTTTTCTGTAAAATCTGGGCACATATAATATATCTCAAAAATCCCAAAACCAACACAGACACACACTGCACGAAAAACGACGCACTAAAGACAACAAACCGCGGCGCTTCCGCGGCGGCCAAGAAGGGTCACGCGGCGGAAGCGCGGCGGTTTAGACGAATTGGTGAATCGTTTTTCATGGGTGTTCTAACAAAACCCTGAGACGAATTTAGGAGTATGAAGTTTTTCATTTTGACCAGAAAAAATTTCAACAGAAACTCAGTTTTTGTAGTTTTCCGGTTTTGTGATTTTTTTTTTCGGTTCCGAACTTCGTTACACTTTACTACCTAGCTAGTTTAAGTTTAGTTAGGCTCTGATACCACTGTAAGTCCATATTGCGACCCCCGGTTCTTACGGGGAGGCGGAAACGGTATAAAATCAAAATTTTTTATCGCAAGAGGCAACATGGACTAACTTATGGTCGGGATCGTTACCTAAACTAAAACTAGCAAACTAAGCTAAAGATGTTTAGCTACTCGGATGAAGATGGTTATACCTAAACTTGAACTCCTTCTCTTCAAGCTCCGGTGGTGGTCCGATGGCTCCTTCTCGTCGTCTCCGTACGCCGAAGATAGATCCACTTGAAAGCTCCAACCTTTAGCTCCTTCTTCGGTCTTTGAAGAAACTAGTTCACTTGGTTTGCTAAACCTAGTGAACTAGAATGAGTAGAGAGGAAATAGAATGGGATTTTATCTATGGTTCTTGATTCTCAACTCATGAGACAAGAGAACCATAGATCAAGAGAGGGAGCAAGAGGTTGAGGGTGAGAGCAAGGGGAGAGCTCAAGAACAAGAGTGAGAATGAGCAAGAAAGAATAAGGCTCTCTTTTCTCTCTCACCCTCTCATAATCCAAAGTGATCATAACTCATCATATCAAAAAAGTCTTTTGGTGATGGTTAGAAGCAACCATAAGGTTATCATATCATGCACTCATATTACTCAAAAAGCAAGCAAGAAAAAAGTCTTTGGCATGAAATGATAACCATGGTTATCATGATGGTCAACTAGTCAAGCCTAGTCAACCGGTCAACAAGTCAACAAAAGTCAACAAGTCACCAAAGTCAACAAGTCAACAAAAGTCAACAAGTCAACAACCATATCACCATAATACTTAATTAATATAATAGTTAATCACATATCATATTCTCATTAGGGTTGAGCAAAAAGTCAAAAGTCAACGGTCAACTGTCAACAACCCTAATGAGAATCCACTGCCTCTGCCTCCCTGTCAACTGTGCATACACACCCGCATCCGCGTTCCGAGGAACACGAATGCAAACTGGATAAATCCAATCCCATAAGGTACACTAGGATCTGGCTTAAACCAAAGCCCGCTAGTGTAAACTGTCCGGACACTGTACGCGCACAAGTGCACGGATGTGACCGAACCCTGTCGCAAAACCATGCGACCTGTCGCAATACCATGCGACCTCTACTCGTTTGCCTAAAGGCGAAAAGCTTTCTGTGTGGGACTCTAAAGACTCGACACTACGCTGGCAGTGGGTTTAACCACAGACCGCAAGCGGCACTAGCTGTGCGTAACGGTCCCCAGGTAATGCCGACAAGAAGACCGACGAGGCGAAACCCATCTGAACTCCTACTGAGCCTGAGCGTGACATTCTCCGTACAGTCCGGTCTGTTCGTCTGATACATCGCATGGCGGGCCTAGGGGGCGGTAAACGTCAGTCCCCCAATAGCGGTACAAGTCGTGCCGGAGTGAAGCCCAATACACCCTGAGATAACACTGGAAACCTACCAGTATATCTCGTTTGCCCTGGCCAGGGACTACTCGTGTAATGGCTCTCCTAGACACAGCGCGATGTCAACCCCCAATACCGGGAGAGACGAATCCTGTCTAACCGTCACTGCCTCCAAGTGCTTCGGGACTGCACCCAACCACTACCTGTTTGCACGACTCCTTTGAGCCGTGGTAGGGTAGTGATCAAAGTACAGTGGGAACACACTCGAGGCGGAGTGACAGTGTCAAGTCAGCGGACTAAGCTGTACTCATGTCACCTGGGAACTGATAACTGACGATAGGTATAATACCAACTAGTCAGTTCCCGACGAGTCCTGTCCAGTGTACCCGTAACCTAACGAGCACCCGCATACTATCTCAAGTACGACGTACTGACGGCTGTGGGACAGACCGTCTCCCACACTGGGATGAGAAGCGCATGCGCTGGTCTACTCCGGAGTATCGATGCCCTGTCTCGATAGTCCTGCGACCAGGGACCTGAATAAGGATGTGCTTATAGATTACCCAGCCCCCACTAGTGTGACTGCCATCACAACGCTGGTAATCAAGCAAAGATCCTAAGGGCTCCACTAATGCGTATAAGTGATATACTGAAATAAACACAAGTACACATTGAAGTAGAAACAAACCAAGTAGCATACTACTATTTTGAGCAAGATTGTATATACAAGGTGAATATCCCAAGCATCCATTAAGTAATATACAAACTAGTATGATACAGTAATGGCCTCTAGGGCATATACACTAACAGAAAGCAAGGATTTTGGACACTTGGGGCAACTCAAGAATTTTCTTGAGTTGCCAAATGAGGTATTTTCTGAACCATTAGCTTAGTATTCCCATTGCTTTTACATCCATGTTAAATTAGAACCGATATTGTGTGGTTTTGGTGAACTTTGGAAATTCCAAGTTAGGGTTTAGGGTATGAATTGATTCCAAAGGTGAATTGAGGTGTAATTAGGGACTACAACCCCTGTTATGACATCAGATTGGACTATAACCTGAGACTTAACCTCGGAATACGAATTTAGGAACCCGATATTGGAGAAACTGTAAAATTTTGATGGTATTTTGAAATCTGCTAACACTCGGAGACCTGAAAAATTATTTTGCTAGGACAGAGAGATGTGCAGGCACCCAGGAAGATAACCCTAAGACCCCAGCCCCTGACTCCACCTTCAGGCCACAAAAATAATCCTTCTGGCCGCAAATTGCAGCCAGACCTAGGCCATTTGGCCTCGTCCTTGTTCTGTGGTCCCCTCATCAGTAAATTAGACCCTTGGCATATGCAAAATTGTCTTGTTTGACCTAGGGTAAAATCTGGGACCCTTTACAATAGTTGCTGTTTTGATTCGAGGTTTCGTTTCTCGTATTTTGAATTCCGGATTTGTGTATTTGTGATTTACTTCGATCACTTGACGTTTGTACGACGATATCGAGGGTTGTTGATGGTGTTGGAAGCGTAGTCTATAGGTTCTAACCTATAGGCCTTAGCGTGTCGTTTTGGGTTTTCTGATGTGATTTTCATGTGCTTTTGCGATTGTGTTATTTTTGTAGGTACCTTCACGAGGGTTTCATATGATGAAGAAGATGAAGGCGACATCGACACCGGCACACAGGATGTAATGTGAGTAGATTATATCTACGGGGGAAGTCGGGTGGATGGCGTATAGCACCTGTTAGTTATATGTATGCCCTAGAGGCCATTACTATACATAGGATGTATATTGTAGTGGATGCTTGGACATATATAGGGAGGACTTTCTTGCTCGACATGATAGTATGCTATCTGGTTGATCTTTACCTTAACGTGTATACTGATTGTCTCTCTGTTACATGTTGGTAAAGCCCTTAGGATGTGTACTTGACTACCTGGACTATGATGCAGATCATACTAGTGGGGACTTGGTAGTCCATAAGTACATCCTTCAAGGTCCCTAGTCGTGGGTGTATCGAGACGGGGCATCGATATACCAGTGTAGACTAGCGTATACCTTCTCGACCCATACAGATGGGCGATGGATGATCCCATATCCATTGGTGTTTGACATCAGAGATGATATACGGGTGCTCAGTGGAGACTGGGTACACTGGACGGACTCGCCGAGAACTCCCAGATGGTATTATACCTTACGTCAGATGGCAGTTCTCTGGTGACACTGGTACAGAGTAGTCTGTTGACCCGAGATCGTCATAGAGTCTTGTGTGGTTCCCACTGTGCTTTGATTTCCATCTTACCACGTCCAAGAGGGCATGCAAAACGGTGGTTTTTGGGTACAGTCCCGAATCACATGGAGGCAATGAGCGATAGGAGGGGATTCGTCTCTCCCGGTATAGGGGGTTGATGTTGCGCTGTGTTCGATTGGCTATAACCGGAAATCCCTGGCCAGGGTTGCTGAGTTTTACTGGTAAGTGTTACCAGTAGTTTCTCGAACTGTTATAGACCTCATATCGACACGACTTATCGAGCTATTGGGGTCTGACGTTTACCACCCCTAGGCGAGATATGCGACATATCAGACGATCAGACCGGACTGTACGGTAGTGTTACTGATTGGATTCACTGGAGTGTGAGCGGGCTTGCTCGTCGATCTTCTGATCGCTCAATACCCGGGTGGCCGTTACGTTTAGCGGACCGCTTGTGGCTTGTGGATGTTTGATATGATCATCATCCGCTGCCGGCGTATTGACGAGTCTTTAGAGTCCTACACAGAGGTTTCCTGGCTCAAGCGAAACGAAATAGGAGCGCATATGAGATATGTGCGGGACCGAGAATAATAAGTGTATGTGATACCGTATTCCATTCTCGCGATGAATGTATCGATAGGTTGTATGCGATATAACCTAGTTATCGAATCAAGGATTGATTCGATAAGCCGATACATTGTATACTAGTCGGTTGTGTGCGACATGACCGGATCGTTAAATCAAGTGTTGATTTAATGATTTAATGTATAATTATATATTTGATATATCACTTTGCATTAACTAGTATCGGTTCACTTTAAATGGATTTTCTCACTTGGATTGTGCACATTGTATATGTGATATATTTTGGTACACAAGTTTGTATCATGTTTGATGATACATGCTCACTAGGGTTTGTGTAAAGATTAAACCATGGTTATTTAAATGGTTAGGGTTTTGATTTTCATATCCATTTATTCATTTGTTTATTTATTTCTTTTTGGCAAAAGAAATGAAAATGGTGGCTTGATTTGTATGTTTGTTGAAGCTTCATGAAGCTTCAACAAACATACAAATCAAGCCACCATTTTTTTGACTTAGTCACCATTTTTGTCTTCATACCTAACCTAACCATTCACTTAACTTGAGTTTAGTCTCTACACATAACCATGGTTGGATTATGATAAGTTTTGATTTTCTTTTCTATTTTAAATTAACTTATCATAACACTTTCTTCTTATTCTTCATCTTCTTCAATGAAGAAAGCTTCACTTCATCAATGGTGGATTGATGAAATGAGTGAGAAATCCAATTCTAAAGTGAACCCACTTCCTATTTCTTCATCCTCTACCTCTTGCCAAGTAGTAGAGTGTGTTTTCTTCACAAGTTTCATCACTTGGTGAAGTTGGAGCTTGATCTAGCGATGCCTCGACGTAGATCATCTTCGGCATGGACATCGACGACCTAGCTCGCCATTTCTCCAACGAAGCCGACGCTAGAGCCCGAGAATTCATTTGGACAGCGAGGGGACTTCGTTGCGGAGCTATGGAGGTGGAGCATCGGATCTACAAAGGTTGTATTTCCATTTAAACTTTAGTTAAGTTGTTAACTAGTTTCTTTTTTGCCTAGAAATCTAGCCAACGATCCGTTCTAGGGTTTCTCGGCACCGTAATTTTTGAAATTGGCATGGTTGATGCCTTGTGAGACCTCTTGAGAGTGCCTAGGAACCCGAAACCCATTTTCCAAAATGCTCTCTGTCCAATTTTTAAAAATCTGGATTTTTCAATATTAAAAATATGCAGAAAATTAAGCAGGGTTTTTTATGAATTACTGTGAAAAACGGAGACCTAACTCCGTCATAACGCCGCGGAACCGCGGCCTGAGCCCACGTGGCGCGGCGGTTCCGCGGCCATATTGTTGACTCTTTGACTCCTTTTTGCACAGTAATGTTTATAATTAATTCCTGTGTTTTCTGGGTAATTTTAATATATGCTATGCAGTTGAGTTTTCTGGGGTTGTTTTGGGGATTCGAATGTTCGATCGGATTATCAAATTTTGTTTGTGTGGCCTTCTGGATAAATTTTAGAATATGTTAAAAAGTTCGACCGGATATAAATACCCAATTTTTCCACTGTCGGGAAATTTCCAAGTGTTGGATTTTTCCGTAGTTTAAAGACGTTCTAAGTAGTGCAAGTAACTCGATGGACCCTCTAGAAGACAACAAACCTTAACTCGATTATGTGACCGTCTTGAACTGCCCTTTGAACCTTCGGGTTTGGGACAGTACGGCGTGCCACATGTGAGGCGTTGGCTTGACCCTTCTACGGCTGGACCGTTGGTACCGAGGCACGAACTGAATGTTTTTAGACTTGTTTCATGTGTTGATCTGTATCGGGAAAACTTGGGTGTTTGAATGTTCGATCGGAAAGTTTAACATTTTCTATTTATCCGGAATGTGATACAATACTTGGAATTCACAATAAGTTATGAGATAACTGAATGAATATTATAAACATAGCAGTTTAGTCTCACTTGATCGGTTGCCACGGAATTTTGATGTGATCAAAAGTCCGTCGCAATCACGTAGCGTATGCGGATACTCGCCGGTAAACTTAATAGAAAGCCTTACCCCATAGCCCCGACCAAGTGACTGTAGGAGAACCCCGTCGCCGAAAGCATCCGTTCGGGTGCTCGCGGCAGCGGTGTTCCGCCTTGGTGCACTTCGTCGACGGTATCGGGGGTGCGGCCGCCTACTAAAGTTTGCGACGAGCATTCGATCAAAATGTCGGGAATCCTGTTGAATTGCCCGACTTGGTATTGAAAAGTGTTTTCGATAAAGAGACTAAAATGCGGGGTTTATAATTGTTAGGCATGCGATGTCTAAAGAATTCATTTGGTCAGGCATGCGATGTCTGAGGAGGTTGCGGATTCCAACTGTTGTAGTTTTACACTTTCTTTTCTGTGTCCGTAAGTGTAATATATGATATCGCCGGTTTCGTTGCTATATGTCAACGACAATTGGGATGGACATATTTACTTACGATGATGACATGTGGTGTTATGTGTTGCTGGATATGTTATATTGGATCGTCGTGTTTGAATAGCCGGTGGTTTTTATGTGAGATGAGTGTTTTCATTTTCATTCATGTAAAAACTTGTATGTAATATTCTTTTATTGGGGCACTTCCAGGTTGCGGAAGATGTCACCCTTTGTATATTATTTACTTTTCTGCACTAGGATAGACCCAAGGAGGAGGGCACAAGTAACCGGGTTCTAGGGTCCAGTGGGAGACCAACTCGAGGAGTCGAGTCCGGGTCTCCTAACTCTAGAATTGGTAGCGTTGCTTGCCGCTCTCGTAGGGGTCTAGGGGTGTGGGTTTGGCTATTCATCGCGACCGTGGAATCCGTGTTTTATACTGGCTCGTATTGAAAACACGGACGTCCTAGTATATCCAATATTTCATATGTTTCTTCTGCTGCGATATCTGTGATGTGATCATGTGATGTTCTGTGATAGATACAGTATATAGTATATATGATATATTATATAGACGTTACTTATGTTTTACACCCGCGCTAGCCCTGCCCTGCTCTGCCGTTAGTTACCTAACCTAACGGTGCACGAGCGGACATCGAGGCGAATGCGGATGGCATAAGTGTACGTCGTATTTATCTGTGATGTTTAGGTACTTAAATGATGGGACTTCATTAATGTGATTAATGAAATAAAAGAAACCTAAGATGTTGTAGAATCGAATTTCAAAATAAAACAGGTAGCTACAGTTCTTGCTTTGCACAGCGGTATATGTGATATATCCTGCACCTTATTCGATAAGGAAAGGACCGAGATCCCTTCACCGGGAGTGACTCCTTTAGCAATAACTGGCAGATGCTACACACTCGGTTTGTCTTTTGATTGCTTTTAAAAGTTTTTGCTTTGCACAGTGATATATGTGATATATCCCGCACCTCATTTGACGAGGAAAGGACCGACGATCCCTTCACCGGGAGTGACTCCTTTAGCAAAACTAGAAAAGCCTCAAAAACACTCCATTTTTAAAATCATTCGATCCTACAACGATATCAAGTTCATTGCGCAATAGGTTTTCAGAAAAACCTGTCGTAGCCCTCCGTCATTTCAGATAAGTACTAGTTAGTATTCGTGCTGCGGTTGTTTGGCATGCGTCAAGGCGTAGTGTACGGTAGCTAACTAGTGCTTATCTGCTAGCATACGATGCGATTGGATTAGGGTATTCGTACGGCGTTGTTTGGCATGCGTCAAGGGTCGTGCGGGTGGGTTTAATTCAATCAAGAAATGTACGGGTTGAACTTGACTAGCGGACTATGGGTTGTTTGGCATGCGTCAAGGTCATAGCACGCTAGGGGCAAAAATTATCGGGAATTTCAAGTGTTGAAATTTGCAATGAGATTGCATACCTTCTATGAGATAGTTGGATCCCGATACCTGCTGCGAGTAAGTGTTACTCCTGGGAGAGTTTTACACATTACAATTAGCCGATCAAGTAGGTGTCTAGAAAGGTGTTAACGAGGTTACGCCTCTGGGAAAACGAGGTTTACATTAATTAGGTTCGTGCGAAAGCACGGGGGACCTCCCTCAAAGTACCGACACTGGCCTGGCTGAAAGATTGGCGAACTTGTAGTGTGTAATTAATTCCGGCTAGTCTTTCCTTTTAGGGTTTGAAGGAAGATTTGATAAAAACAGTGGGAGCCATCCTGATTAGATAAAATAATAACCAATCTATTCTTGCAGAGCGCACGCTGAGTGTTTTCTTCTCTCTCTCTCCTGGTAGCGACCATATCACGCCTTAATCAAGATAATAATACGGATTATTGACCGAACCCGCTTGTTATTCTGAGTTGGGAAAAGTTGGTCCCGCTCCAACTTATAATTGTTATAAGACAGAGCAGGAAATAAGGGGAATACCAGATTTCCCGTGCCGCCCAAACGAAGAGAGTGCATGCTGATGCATCATCTTCGGGTTTGTTCATTATACAGAACTGTTTCTCAGTATCCTTTACGTCCTGGGTATATGATACCGGATCAGGATCCCAGATATGTAATCTGTTACATAGGGCTACAGATAGGTAGAGAACTGAGAACGGGTGATAAGTTTCATGAGGCAGAAAACGGGGCAAGAGTTGCAGCCAAGTCTGTTGGTCACTGTCACCCTGTATTACAATATATTGATTCTGAACGAATGTTATTAGATACCGAACCTGATATACAAAATCATATCTGTCTCTTTATTAGTAAAGAAACGGTAAAATTTTGTATTGTTGGATAATGTTTTGAACATTTCCTATATCAAAAGTTGATCGGTTCAGGCACGTTATCTAAAAGCGTTGATGTTCTAAATCAAACTACAGTTCTTAGTATACGGAACACACACAAGAGGAAGAGTTCAGAAATGAACGAATTCTTCTTGAGGTATTGTAGACTAGGTCATATCAATGCGACCCGACAAGCTAAGTTCCACATAGATGCATATTTAAATCTGTTTGAATATACATCTTATGAAACTTGCCAGTCATGTCACAAAGATAAGATGACCATAGCTCCGTTTACTAAAAACAGAGAAGAGTTAATGAACTCTTGGGATGATACATGATGATGTATAAAGGTCCCCTGTCTACACATGCCAACACCGGTTCTTTATACTTCATTACATTCTCTGATGATCTTTCGAGATTCAGACCTATGTTCCTGTTGAAACACAAGTCCGAACCTTTTGAGATATTCACAGAATATAAGCGAGAAGTAGAGAACCAAAATACGGGTATACGTATTATGTCCTTTGATGAGATCAAGGAGGAGAATACTTGAGCACGGAAATACTGGACTATTCTAAAGGAGAATGAGATTCTCTCTCAGCATTACTCCTCTGTATACACCATAGCACGATGGTATATCAGGGCAAAGCAATCACACCCTATATGATAAGGTGTGCTTTATGATGAGTACTACTGAGTTACCTATTTCCTTTTGGGTGTTATGCGCTTGAGAAGCTGCATACCTATTGAATACGGTTCAAATCAAATCAGTTGCCTACCACTTCATATGTGATATGGAAAAGGAAGAGCCCATTTCTTAAGTTAGTTAAGATTTGGGGTTGTCCAGCCTATGTCTGAAAAGCAAAATCCGGACAAGCTCGAGGCAAGGTCAGTCTTGTAGAACTAGAAATGTTCCAGCTATACAGAACTGCAGCTGAAGATTTGACAGAACCAAAGGATTCAATAATTACCAATGAACCTCAGCCTCTCCGCCGATCTAGTAGGGTTCCTCACCCACCTGAGAGATACTTCGGTTTCTCTATGACAGTGGGAGCGAGGATTGCATCATGAGATGATGACCCAACTAGTTTCGAGCTGGCCATCAGGAGTGGGACTCTGTAAGAATGGCTGGATGCTTAGCGATCTGAGATGGAATCCTTATACACCAACAAAGTATGGACTTTGGTTGCGATATCTGAAGGGTTAAATCCCCATCAGGAGCAAGTATATCTTGAGAAGATTACTTGGTGTAAATGGAAAAGTAGAGACTTTCAAAGCTAGACTTGTTAAAGGTTTGCATTATTAACCAGCTATGGATTTTGTTGAAACCTTTTCTAAGTAGCTATGCTTAAGTCCATCCAGATCCTACTTGCCACGGCTACATGCCATGACTACGATATCTGGTGGTTGGGTGTCATGACTGCTTTTCTAAATGATATTTTGAAAAAGAGCGTCTATAAGTACACAGCCAGAGGGCTTCGTAGACAGTGGGAGCAGCGGAAACGTGTGCAAGATGTTTTATAGGATAATGCAGACATCACGGAGTTGGAACATCTGTTTTGATGTGTTAATCAAAGAGTTTGACATCATCAAAATGGTAGATGAACCTTGTATAAACAAAAAGGTAGTAGGGAGTATGGTGACGATCCTCGTAGAGTACGTGGATGACATACTCTTGATGGGGAAGGAGTTTCGTATGCTACGCTCGGTCAATCTCCGCTTATCACCATAATTCTCCATATAGGATCAAAGTGATACCTCCTAAATCCTGGATTTTGGACCTATGAGATAGATCTAAATGGATGTTAGGATACTCACTAGCTGTAGTGAGATGGTATCAATCGACCCTGGGGAGAATCACTGGAATGGTTCCAGGGTGATAAAGACGACTGAATGTCAGTCACAGGCATTGTCTTTACCCTCAGTAAAGGGACGGTATGTTGGAAGAGTTCCAAACAAGATACCGTGACACACTAGACGATAAAGGCTGGATACATCGCTACTCAAGATGCTACCAAGGAGGATGTTTGGGTGTATATTGGTTCATGAGATGAACTACGTTCCAACCATTGTGAGACAATGGAGTTGTGGCTTATGCCAA
Organism: Agapanthus africanus; assembly: GCA_030015575.1. Lineage (NCBI taxonomy): Eukaryota > Viridiplantae > Streptophyta > Magnoliopsida > Asparagales > Amaryllidaceae > Agapanthus > Agapanthus africanus. Next base: position 833,069,101 of record JASDDO010000019.1, read on the forward strand.
GGAACGTCCGTCCCATCAGTGATCCAGACATATTCTAAGGCAGTGTCACCTGATCATGGAGATGGTTGATCTCCAGGGAGATCGAAGTTAGGAGAGTAGACTCAGAGGACAAACACAGCGGATCCACTCACAAAGGCCTGTTCCCAGAGAGAGATTTTTATGGGATGGTTGAGTATGAGATACTACAACCACTGCTATCAGATGGCCCTAGTGCAAGTGGGAGATTGTTAGTTATATGTATGCCCTAGAGGCCATTACTATACATATGATGTATATTGTAGTGGATGCTTGGACATATATAGGGAGGACTTTCTTGCTCGACATGATAGTATGCTATCTGGTTGATCTTTACCTTAACGTGTATACTGATTGTCTCTCTGTTACATGTTGGTAAAGCCCTTAGGATGTGTACTTGACTACCTGGACTATGATGCAGATCATACTAGTGGGGACTTGGTAGTCCATAAGTACATCCTTCAAGGTCCCTAGTCGTGGGTGTATCGAGACGGGGCATCGATATACCAGTGTAGACTAGCGTATACCTTCTCGACCCATACAGATGGGCGATGGATGATCCCATATCCATTGGTGTTTGACATCAGAGATGATATACGGGTGCTCAGTGGAGACTGGGTACATTGGACGGACTCGCCGAGAACTCCCAGATGGTATTATACCTTACGTCAGATGGCAGTTCTCTGGTGACACTGGTACAGAGTAGTCTGTTGACCCGAGATCGTCATAGAGTCTTGTGTGGTTCCCACTGTGCTTTGATTTCCATCTTACCACGTCCAAGAGGGCGTGCAAAACGGTGGTTTTTGGGTACAGTCCCGAATCACATGGAGGCAATGAGCGATAGGAGGGGATTCGTCTCTCCCGGTATAGGGGGTTGATGTTGCGCTGTGTTCGATTGGCTATAACCGGAAATCCCTGGCTAGGGTTGCTGAGTTTTACTGGTAAGTGTTACCAGTAGTTTCTTGAACTGTTATAGACCTCATATCAACACGACTTATCGAGCTATTGGGGTCTGACGTTTACCACCCCTAGGCGAGATATGCGACATATCAGACGATCAGACCGGACTGTACGGTAGTGTTACTGGTTGGATTCACTGGAGTGTGAGCGGGCTTGCTCGTCGATCTTCTGATCGCTTAATACCCGGGTGGCCGTTACGTTTAGCGGACCGCTTGCGGCTTGTGGATGTTTGATATGATCATCATCCGCTGCCGGCGTATTGACGAGTCTTTAGAGTCCTACACAGAGGTTTCCTGGCTCAAGCGAAACGAAATAGGAGCGCATATGAGATATGTGCGGGACCGAGAATAATACGTGTATATGATACCGTATTCCATTCTCGCGATGAATGTATCGATAGGTTGTATGCGATATAACCTAGTTATCGAATCAAGGATTGATTCGATAAGCCGATACATTGTATACTAGTCGGTTGTGTGCGACATGACCGGATCGTTAAATCAAGTGTTGATTTAATGATTTAATGTATAATTATATATTTGATATATCACTTTGCATTAACTAGTATCGGTTCACTTTAAATGGATTTTCTCACTTGGATTGTGCACATTGTATATGTGATATACTTTTGTACACAAGTTTGTATCATGTTTGATGATACATGCTCACTAGGGTTTGTGTAAAGATTAAACCATGGTTATTTAAATGGTTAGGGTTTTGATTTTCATATCCATTTATTCATTTGTTTATTTATTTCTTTTTGGCAAAAGAAATGAAAATGGTGGCTTGATTTGTATGCTTGTTGAAGCTTCATGAAGCTTTGACTTAGTCACCATTTTTGTCTTCATACCTAACCTAACCATTCACTTAACTTGAGTTTAGTCTCTACACATAACCATGGTTGGATTATAATAAGTTTTGATTTTCTTTTCTATTTTAAATTAACTTATCATAACACTTTCTTCTTCTTCATCATCTTCTTCAATGAAGAAAGCTTCACTTCATCAATGGTGGATTGATGAAATGAGTGAGAAATCCAATTCTAAAGTGAACCCACTTCCTATTTCTTCATCCTCTACCTCTTGCCAAGTAGTAGAGTGTGTTTTCTTCACAAGTTTCATCACTTGGTGAAGTTGGAGCTTGATCTAGCGATGCCTCGACGTAGATCATCTTCGGCATGGACATCGACGACCTAGCCCGCCATTTCTCCGACGAAGCCGACGCTAGAGCCCGGGAATTCATTTGGACAGCGAGGGGACTTTGTTGCGGAGCTATGGAGGTGGAGCACCGGATCTACAAAGGTTGTATTTCCGTTTAAACTTTAGTTAAGTTGTTAACTAGTTTCTTTTTTGCCTAGAAATCTAGCCAACGATCCGTTCTAGGGTTTCTCGGCACCGTAATTTTTGAAATTGGCATGGTTGATGCCTTGTGAGACCTCTTGAGAGTGCCTAGGAACCCTACAGCACCCCCGCAGTTCATTGTGATGTATACAAATACGTATACACACACATATATTTTATATGTTGATTTGAGTTTATCGATGATAAAGATGGATTCTAGGTGTTCTTGGATTGGTTTAGTGTTAGTTGCGAAACCCTAGAGTAGTGGTTGCACCCACACACACGCACACACATACTTGCATACATTCTTTCTTTTACCTGTGCGTATATGGGGATGTGTATATTTACACATGGGTATGGGACTATGTATTCATATACTAGATTTGAGGATAGTACTGGGGATATGAGATGAGTCGATGAGATTGGATTTGAGGCCGTAAGATCGGTGATATGACAGGATTCGTATTTGCGATACGACATGATGTTTTAGCGGGTCCTTTGACGTAGTGCTTCATACACATGCATGCATACATAGATGGTATCAGTATTGTACTAGACGTAGGTCAGTACCCTGGATCTTGATGTTTGATAAAGAGGATACCAGATGAATGGTGTGATAGATGTGACATTGACCCGTACCCAGATTTGGGAGGCCGTACGACGGATGTACCGTACGAGTTTCATATTGATGATAGATCCTCACTCTTGACTTGAGGATGTCATATTATAGATTTTGGATCGTATATGATACTATTGAGGCGGGATCACCGACTATTATTTATACATGTATCGACTCAGATATTAGGCGGTTTCCTTACCTTTCGTTTAGCCTGTTAGCTCAGCCCTATAGTTAGTGTAGTTGTTAGAATAGATTCGATTCCTACCTATTTCAAAACTAACGAATCGTGGGTATTTTAAATGACAGGCCAAGGGATTCTATGGATATTTCAAAGGACGTATCTTTTCTTAAAAACACCGTAGCCCTTATTTGCAAAACACCACGATTCGTGTCATTTCAAATGGCACCATTGTATGACTCATATTTATATAAATGCAGTTTAGTTATCATAGGTGATTATCATTCAGCTCCCGCACATTATTGCTGTTCGCTTCGCACCGCATGCTTATGTTGTGTTTTCATACACCATTATTGATACCATGCTATCAGGACACCAGCACCATTACCGATGATGCGTATGTTCCACATACACTTACTTGCCGGCTCACACACATCATCATCGGTAATTGCCATGTCACGTACACTTTAGACAATACTATTTCATCGACATAGCTTGTTAGCTGATAGTTTCGACATAATATTAGTGTACTTGTCTTATATGCTAGTTTAGACATTGCAGTTATTACTTGCTACTTCATGCATATTATTATTCACTATTATGCCATATCATGGAGTTTTATTCCTATATTCACTTTTTACGTGCTATTGATGATTGGATTTCGGATTTTCCTGAGATTTCCTGAATTTGGGGGAAAACCGCAAGAACATTTATAAACTTCTTTCTCTCTCTTTTTAAATGAAAAGTGCGGTTTTCCCATGATGTATGAGTCGTCCACCATGAGTTTTCATGATTGCTGATGGATTTCGAGACCCGATTCGAGGAGTTGGATGAACCTCTCGGGTACATGGTGGGCCCGGTAAGGTACCCGGGGTAAGAAGTTCGAGTTGTATTCGATGAGCCTGGCAGGGGAGCACTACCTACTGGTGATATTATTTGGACTCGTCGGCTATCCAGAGGATACCGGCCAGAGTCATGAGATGGTTACAGGTCAGTCCGGACAGCCGGAGCCTGAGATATTGATATTTGAGGTTTGAGACACTGAGGTTTTGAGTTTTGATGATACAGGTCAGTTCGGGCAGTCGAAGCCTGAGATATTGAGATTTTGGTTTTGTGTCGATGTTTGACACGGATTTCCCTGTTGATTTCATTGATGTTATTCAATTTATATACATACAGATTTCTCTTTAAAAATAGAAAATAGCTGTTTCATTCATTTCATTACTTTACATTCATATCTCATACATATTATATATTGCTACCTGAGGCACTGACATGAGCACTGGGATTACACTTATATCTAGATGTTTACCCTTGCCACCCTTTCATGCTTTAGACTTATCATTTGAGGATTTTATTGATCGTATGACCTAGGATTGCGTCATACATACGATTTCTGCTCTGTGATGTTTTCTGCTCTGTGATGTTTTTGTACTCATGAGTTGGCAACTCACCCCTGTTGTGCCACAGTTTCTTGCAGGTTTCGTTACGGCTTTGCTGGCACTACTTCTATTTCCGGGTGATTTGCTAGTAGGTGGGTTCACTTGTATCGTGACCACCATTGTACTTATTTTATTCTATTGTATCTAGAAACTCCATCAACCAAACATGTATTTATTTCAGAGATAGACACCAGTGATGTTTATTCTTTCGACCTTAGAGTCACGCGTTGTATTTCTAGGGATTTCATACTGTTTTGAGTTTCCTTTTCCGTTTTGATCCTCGCCCTTCGGCGTTGTATATTATTATTGCTTGCGTGGTTGTGACCGTCGATTGACGAAGAGCTAGCTCCCGCTTGGCGATGCCTTTATTCATTATATATGCTTTATCAGGTTTGTACCCGTTTGGGGTTGGTATTTACAAAGGAAACTCTACCGAAATTTTTAGAAAAGACTTGTGATTTTTAAAAATGCATATTTCGGCGTATGTTGCTAAACTTCTTGATTTAAATTGGTTTTCCTTCACTCTACTACTTTACTTAGTTTGGTTTTCTGGGTTTTCGGCTTACTTAGATTACGTACGCCTCGAGACGTTTCGTAATTTAAGTACCGGTCATGTTCCGTACTTTTCGGGTCGTGACAAAGTTGGTATCAAAGAATTAGGTTTTACCTCCGGAGTGTAGGATGACCCTGGTTGATGGAGTAAGTAGCTTGAGTAGAGTGACGTACCGTACGTATGTTCCGCGGCATATTTACGATACGCTACTCCACTTAAGAAGCCTTAGGATGTACATTTCTTTGCACAGTATTATAATCATTCATGATCCATCCTCATCGATATCGGTATGTGTTTTGCCGCCAAGATTACACGGGCAAAGAGAGCTACGGCTAGAGTTGCAGTCAGCACGAGGTCGTCACGAACGAGGACTGACCAGGGCGTGATTGCAGGGATACGATTGCATAGAGAGGCGTCGTTTTATTGTGTTTTCGCGCCACGAGCGTTTGATGGATCGCTGTTATGAGATTTCTCGGACGTGCAGATCAGCACCAGAGGATTGAGCCACCGATAGAGGCAAGCCAGAATGTGATGACCATTGATGTATCGCGTATTCATGATGATCGAGGCACTGTTTAGCGTGCAGACGGATGAGCCAGTAGTTGCTGCGAACGACAAGATATCGCCCAGATGTTGGAGCTATTGCAGTACGAGTTATACTCAGAGATGATTGATGGTCGCTAGTCACACGAGGATGAAAGACTAGGACATGTGGTTCGTTCGCTTACCCCGATACGAGGTCATCCGATTGATTGATTCCAGCTAGAGACGACTTCGCGCGGATATGTTGAGTCGACAGAGACGATCGAATGTCAGAAACCCATTATTCCAAGTTTAAAGTATTCGGAAAGACATACATGCAATTTTATGGACCCTCTAGAAGAATGAAACCCTAACTCGACATAATGATCGTGTGAAATCCTTTGAACCTTAGGGTTTGCGGCAGTTCTCCGGCACCATTAGTGAGGCTTGGGTTTGCCCTTCTACGGCTGGTCCACCGATGCTGTGGTATGTACTCGATACTATTAAACTGTACCCAAGATGTTGAGCTCTTGGGGGATTATGAGGTTTTGATGAATCGATCGAATGGTTCGACTTCATTCGGATGCTATGTGGTGAGATACGCTTCTTGGGAGACTCCAGATACGAGGATAGTCGTTGGAGCACAGTCCATGCAGCCACGAAGAGACGAGTCCGAAGCAGTCGACATTTGAGAAAAAATGGAGTAAGATATTCGTACGAGATCTTGACAAGATGACATTCCACTCCGCCGACATCAGAGGTGTGATACGCAAACAGAAGCGTTGATTATGGATATATCTTACAGAAGGAGTCGCGATGAGTATGCAGCCGTTCCGGAACAAGAAACAAATATAGTAAAGGACGATGACTTCCGGACAGTTCGGCAGAGACGAGATTTGGGAGAGACCTCGACAGGACCTTTCGGGAATATTTTACGAGAAGACTTGGACCCAGGAGTGGTCATTTTACGCACACCCAGCAGGCCAGAGTTCAGCATCGTCGACAAGATAGTTGGCCAGAGATCTGTAGAGGATGTGTCAGAGCGGACTGCTCTGTTATCGTTTCTATATTGGACCGTTGAGTCGAGGAGCTATGTACTTAGCACTTCGTAGTGAGAGACAAGAGCCTAAAAGCATCAGGTGCCAGACCATGATCAGGAGGAAAGTAGATATCTTGCTCTGCTAGCATTGGATGCACCGACACCTTCTCGACTTTGAAGGACGGACATATCGACGACAGTATTTATGAATTGTGATTTGGTGATTCGATTATCGCATATCCGTCATCTTGTATTTCGGTATTTTGGGCGATCTATGTAAGTCTACGGTAGCGCCCCGGCCGTCTAACAGACGCCAAATGCGGAACAAAAACTTTTTAACTGGCGCTATCGTATACTATAACCCGGATCTGCCATTATTGCTAAACTAACAAACTACAAAGAGGGTAGAAATGTTATACCGAACGATCCGAGTCCTTCGTTCTTTAACCATCATCCCACGCTTTGTTGCGGCTGCTCCGATCTCGTCGATCTCCGATCTGCTCGTCCAGGTGGCACCACGTCAACGGATCTTTAAACGGGCTCCCGCCTCTGACCCGAGGCAACTCGGTCATTAAATTTTCTAAAAGAGATGACCAAGATTGATGTAGAGAATGAGTAGAACACTTTGTCTCGCTTCATCCAAACCCATGGACGAACGGTTAATGAAGTTGCCTTTTGGATCGGGTGAAATGAGAAATCTAGCTATCTAATTTCCATGAATCCAAAACTATATCCTTTTCCAAATCAACAACCATAATCCTCCACAAGAATGGCCGGCCAAGATATAAAGAGAGGAGAGAGTGAGTGTAGGAGCAAAGAGGGGTGACCATAAGGAATAATACTTATCATCACATTAATTGAAACAATGAGTCATAGAAAACACCTCACTAATTATTTAATGTAAACCATGAGTCACTAAACCTAGTCATCAAAACCATTAATGTACTAATGAGTCATGAAGCCTTGTCACCATCTAGAAGCTTCTAGAACCTTCCACACACTCATGACTTACCTCAAGAAAAGATAAATCCGTCTTTAACCGAATGTTAAAGACGGGTGATCGAAAATTGGAAACTAGAAACTGGAAACTTCCAAAAGCGATCCCGAAACGAATTTCAGGATAACCCCGTAACAGTATAAACATACCCGCATTTGTATTATGACCGAATACAAATGCAACTGAGACAAAGATATTATATCTACACAGTATAATACTCGGATCCGGCTTAAACCAAAGCCCACCAGTATTATCTGCCCGAAATATAACACATGCGTAAACGCACGTGCATTTTTCGAACCCTGCCATAAAACCATACGGCCTCTACAACGTTTCTCCCGAACTTGGGAAACTATCTGTGGGGGACTCTAATGACTCGTCAGTACCCTGGCAGTGGGTTTAACCACAAGCCGTCAGCGGCACTAGCTGTGCGTAACGGTTGCCCATGCACTGACCTCAAGAGAGGCTGATGAGCGAACTCATCCAGAAACCCTACTGAGCCTAACAGTGACAATTTATATACATTCCGGTCCGTTCGTCTATGAATATCACATATCTTCCTAGGGGGCTGGTAACTTTAGACCCCCAATAGCGGTATAAGTCGTGTTGGAGTGTAGCCCAAAAACACCCTGAGATACTACTGGAGTACCTACCACTAAATCTCCTGCCTCGGCCGAGGGCTATGTGTAATGGCTCTCCTAGACACAGCGCGATCTCACCCCCAATACCGGGAGAGACGAATCCCCTGCCGATCCGCTCACTTGCCTCCATGTGGCTCGGGACTGTACCCAAAAACTACCTGTTTGCACGACTCCTTTGAGCCGTGGTAGGGTAGAAATCAAAGCACAGTGGGAACTCACATGAGACAAATGACGACCTCAGGTCGATGAACTAACCTGTATACATGTCACCAGGGAACTGCTATCTGACGATAAGTATAATACCAACTAGCAGATTCCCGACGAGTCCTGTCCGGTGTACTCATAACCCAATGAGCACCTGTATACATCTTAGGTGATCTAACCGACACCAGTGGCTTGTGAGACCGGCCACCGCCCCTCGTCGGGGTCTCGACTGTATACACTAGTCTACTCCGGAGTATCGATGCCCTGTCTCGAAACTCCCACGACTAGGGACCACAATTAAGGATATGCTTATAAACCACCCAACTCTCATGTATATGATCGCCATCATACTGTTGGTAGTAAAGCAAGATCCTAAGGGCTCTATCAAAGTGTAACAGTGATCAGTCACCTGAACCTGTACACGACTGATAAAGGCAAACCAGATAGCATACTATCATCTCGAGTAAGACTGTCCTACCGGTATAGGTCCTCCTCAATCATTGCAATCACGTGCCTGCGATCCAATAATTGAATTTGAGGGCACTATGTCCAATAATCTATTCGCATGGTTGATTTTGATGACTAAGTTTCATGATATTTGTTTTCGTGCACCATGGTTGCACCTACTGAGTATTTACGATTTGTGCACAGTTATTTCATTTGATATCGTTTTCGTGCCTTGGTTGCACATGTTTATGATTTCATGGGTTTCATACAGTTGAGTTGATTTTGTGTATATGTACGCATATGATTTGATTTTTGCACTCGGTATAGTTCGCATATGCTTGCAGTGCAGTGATATGTATTTTGTGCACTACAGTTGTACATGACTTCGATTTGATGTTATTTGAGGTATTGATTTTACTTCATGCCTAGGGCATGCATATGATTTGACTTATGCTTACGGCATAGTTTTCATGCACTTTTAGTGTTTTGATTAGATTTTGGTGTACGCTGATGCACATGATTGTGAGATTTGATACCACGGTATACCTGATTTGGATTTGAGATGTGTTGTATACCGTTGATTTCGATTGTGATACTCGATATTTGTTTTGTGCACCTTGTGCACCCGATTTGGATTTTTGCGTATGTTGGGCGCATGATTTGAGATGCGATTTTGGTGCACACCAGATACACTAAATCGAGATTCTTCGTGCATGTCGGATGCACCTAATTTTGCTGTCAGGCACACTTGTTGCCTTTGACAGATGTTTCGTGCACACCCGATGCACTTAGATGTTGTTTCCGTGCCCATATATAGCACATATATCGATTTTGATTTCCGTGCGCCCCAGACGCACAGGGTATTCTTATATACATTATGGGATTGATTTCTTATGGAGCGGTATGTTTTCATGATATTTACTAATTGTTTTCGTACTGAGCAGGACTAGTCAGAGGACAATACCTAGATATATTTTTGCATGCATTGATAGATATTGAAGGGATTTCCAAAGGAAGAGCTATAGTCTCGGTATTTACCTACGTGTCTGAGATGACACGAAACGTTCAAAACAAGGAAACCCTTCTAAATTGTTTTCAAAATGGTGGTACGTGCATGTAAACAAAGGATATATATATGGAATTATTTTCTTACTAAAGACGTCCGCCACTGTGCAGTGTTATGTGTATCGCACAGCGACTTAAAACAGTTTGGCATGCATTTCCTTCAGGTGTTTATACGTATAGTGTTGATGTACATCATATGGATTTTCGTATTGGATTTAGACATTGATATCTTCTCCATGACTCCGATGATTGCGGGATGCTTGACGGAGTTTTGATTTTGAGTTATATGCTGATTGTTCTTGCGCATGCATTGCGCTATGATACGTTTTATGTATTGATGATTTCAGGACCCCGACGACTTGGACTTTTTACTGAAATGTTTCAGTATTTGAGGGGTTTAAATTTAAATTCAGGGACCGAATTTCTTTAAGGGGGGAAGATTGTAACATTTCAGAAAAATAAAATATTATTTTTGGGAATTTTTATAATTAAAATAATAAAATATTGAATATTTTAATAAGGCGGTATAATTAAATACCGATAAATTGGGAAAAAAATTGGAAAATTATGGAAATTACTGAAATGAGCGTGTTTTATGTGATTTGGGAGAATTATGAATTTTTATTCACTTTTAGTGCTAATCGCGATTAAAAATCGCTAATCGTGTATTAAACCAGATTTGTGCACATGACATGCACCATGTCATTTTTACACTTGTTACATTTTCTCATGGCTTTTCTTCTTGTTTCATATCATGGTTGTTGACTTTAGAAAAGAAAAGAAAAGGGAAAAGAAAGGAAATGATGAGAGAAAGACACAATGATTGCAAGGGGGATGGGCATGAGAGAGAGGGGGTGAGGGGTCAAACCATAAGCATGACTCTCATTTCTTTTCCATTCATCATTCATCTTCTTCATCTTTTCTCTCCTCTCTCAACTCCCATGGCAACACCTCCTCCCTCCTCCATTTCAACCCTCAAAACACCCCCAAAACAAACCCAAAACCCCATCTCGTTTTCATTAAAAATGTCCACTAGCTCAAGGGAACTAGAGATATACCGACGATCCAAGTCCTCCGGTCTTCTCGTCATCGTCCCGATCTCCTGCGGAATGTCCCGTCTCCTCCTCGTCGCCGGAAGTGCACCACATCGCCTACTTCTTTTACGGGCTCCCACCTCAATGCCGAGGCAACTCGGGCACGAAGCCGGCTACTCGACGTGCCCAAGATATGCTGTAGAATGTGTAGTAGAACTTGTGTCTCTTTTTGGGGTTGTGGGATTGCCTTTGTGGTGGAGGAAGAAGAACTTGAAGAGAGGTCAAGAAAAATGTGATATACAAAGAATGAGAGTATCATTTTTCTCCCCACCAAAAGAAAAGCCCCCACTCCCTCACTAGTGGCCGGCCATGTTCTCTTGTGGGAATAGGAATGAGAGGAGAGAGTGATAGCATAATACAAGAGAGAGGGAAAAAGAAATCATGAAGGAACAAGATCACAATCACACCCACTCTCAACTACTCACCAACAACCATGATTGCACCAAAACCAATCACTCCAACAAGCTAATGATCACTTCTAAAAGTCATGCCATCATGATAGAAGAAGTCAAGGTCAAAAGAATGGTGCACCATCATGATCCAAGGAAATATGCAAAGACCCCCTCCACAAACACTTATTTGCAACAATGCAAATAAGCCCTCCTCCACCAAACTTCGGCCAAAGAACGATACAAAAGAAATCGGCCGAAACGGAAAGCAAACTGGCAACTCCAGAAAACTGGTCCCGTAATAAATTACAGGAAAACCCCGATACTGTGCATACACACCCGCATTTGTATTCTGACCGAAATACAAATGCAATGAGACAAAATCTATACTGTACTATACTAGGATCCGGCTTAAACCAAAGCCGGCTAGTAATATCCGTTCGATCCTGATCCGTGCAATACCGCATGTATCTGATCGAACCCTGCCATATATCCATACGGCCTATAGTACAGACTGTCCGATCCTGATCCGTGCAATACCGCATGTATCTGATTGGACCTTGCCATATCTCCATACGGCCTCTACAACCTTTCGCCCGAAAGCTGAGTAACTGAATGTGGGGGACTCTAAAGACTCGTCAATACCTTGGTTGTGGATTTAACCACTAGCACGTCAGAGGTATAAGCCAATACGTAACGGGCTACCAGGTATTGACTAAAAGGGATGTCTGTGAGCGAACTCAGCCTGACAACCCTACTGAGCCTGTCAGTGACAATATCCGTATAGTCTGGTCCGTTCGTCTATGAGCATCGCATGGCGGGCCTAGGGGGTTGGTAAAAGTCAGACCCCCAAAAGCGGTACAAGTCGTGTCGGAGTGTAGCCCAGAACACCCTGAGATACTACTGGAATACCTACCAGTAAATCTCCTTGCCTCGGCCGAGGGCTTCGTGTAATGGCTCTCCTAGACACAGCACGACCTCATCCCCAATACCGGGAGAGACGAACCCCTGAAGATACGCTCACTGCCTCCATGTGGCTCGGGACTGTACCCAACTAAAACCTGTTTGCACGACTCCTTTGAGCCGTGGTAGGGTAGTAATCAAAGTACAGTGGGAACTCACACGAGACAAATGACGATCCCCAGGTCGATGAACTAACCTGCACACATGTCACCAGGGAACTGCCATCTGACATCTGGTATATGACCAACTAGCATGTTCCCGGCGAGTCCTGTCTGGTGTACTCATAACCCAATGAGCACCTGTATACATCTTAGGTGATCCAACTGACACCAGTAGCTTGTGAGACCGGCCACCGCCCCTCGTCGGGGTCTCGACTGTATACACTAGTCTACTATGGAGAATCGATGCCCTGTCTCGAAACTCTCACGACTAGGGACCTTTTAAGGATATGCTTATAGACCCCCAGCTCCCACTTATATGATCGCCCTCATACTGCTGGTGGTCAAGCAAGAATCCCAGGGGCTCTATCAACGTGTAATAGTGACGTGTCAGGTCACTTAAAATAGTACACGATGATAAAGGTAAACCAGATAGCATACTATCATCTCGAGTAAGACTGTCCTACCGGGATAGGTCCTCCATCAATCATTACAATCACGTACCTGTGACCTAATAATTGACTCTGAGGGCACTATCTCCAACAGTTTCTCGTATTTTGAATTCTGGATTTGTGTATTTGTGTTTTACCTCGATCACTTGACGTTTGTACGACGATATCGAGGGTTGTTGATGGTGTTGGAAGCGTAGTCCATAGGTTCTAACCTATAGGCCTTAGCGTGTCGTTTTGGGTTTTCCGATGTGATTTTCATGTGCTTTTGCGATTGTGTTATTTTTGTAGGTACCTTCACGAGGGTTTCATATGATAAAGAAGATGAAGGCGACATCGACACCGGCACGCAGGATGCAATGTGAGTAAATTATATCTACGGGGGAAGTCGGGTGGATGGCGTATAGCACCCCCGCAGTTCGTTGTGATGTATACGAATACGTATACACACACATATATTTTATATGTTGATTTGAGTTTATCGATGATAAAGATGGATTCTAGGTGTTCTTGGATTGGTTTAGTGTTTGTTGCGAAACCCTAGAGTAGTGGTTGCACCCACACACACGCACACATATACTTGCATACATTCTTTCTTTTACCTGTGCGTATATGGGGATGTGTATATTTACACATGGGTATGGGATTATGTATTCATATACTGGATTTGAGGATAGTACTGGGGATATGAGATGAGTCGATGAGATTGGATTTGAGGCCGTGAGATCGGTGATATGACAGGGTTCGTATTTGAGATACGACATGATATTTTAGCGGGTCCTTTGACGTAGTGTCTCATACACATGCATGCATACATAGATGTATCAGTATTGTACTAGACGTAGGTCAGTACCCCGGATCTTGATGTTTGATAAAGAGGATACCAGATGAATGGTGTGATAGATGTGACATTGACCCATACCCAGATTTGGGAGGCAATACGACGGATGTACCGTACGAGTTTTATATTGATGATAGATCCGCACTCTTGACTTGAGGATGTCATATTATAGATTTTGGATCATATATGATACAATTGAGGCGGGATCACCGACTATTATTTATACATGTATCGACTCAGATGTTAGGCAGTTTCTGTAGGGTTCCTAGGCACTCTTGTGAGGGTTCATAAGGCATCAACCATGCCCGAATAAAATTTTAGACGTGCCGAACAACCCAAAGCCGGGATCTTTGTTAGATTATTAGGGTTTAACATGCAAGTATTCATCTTTTCTACTAAGTGTGAGGGATTACAACCTTTGTTGTCCACTCCTTCGCTTCATAAGCTCCGAGTAGAAGTCCCTTCGCCGCGATCCACAATCTCCCGGACTCAAGAGAGGCTCCACGACTTGAACGATCCATGCTAGCTTGTAGTGTTCCGTTTCTCCGATGATCTACGTCGAAGTTGCTATAACTCAAGCTCTCTCACTCTAATGAGGTGAACACCCTAATCTAATGGGCTAGATTAGATGAGGATGATGGAGTAGTATTTATGCTATCTTTTTATATCAAATTCTCACATGAAAACATCACAAAAGGAAAATCTAGTGAGCTTTCTCAAAGCTTAAGAGAGAAGAAGATGATGAATAAAAGAGATAATCCTTTTGTGATGAATAGTAGAAAAGAATATATGATTGATCATGGAACCAAGGTCAAGGATGACAAGGATAACCTTTGTAGAGAATAAACTAAGGCTAGGGTTTGGTTAGGTTAAAGAATAAGTCATAAGATAATATCAACCATAATATCTTACACTTGACAAAAGGAAAGCTTCTAGATGGTGCAAGAAGGAGCTAACCCTAATCAAACCCTAACCTTGCTTAACCTCTACTAAACATGTTCCATTATTAATCATATCATGTTGCAATAATATATATCACATATATATTATATATTTGCAACAAAAGAAAAATAATACAATTAACATATATCGCATATATATCAATGTATTATCCTGTGAGAAAATGAAATAATAAAGTGAGCCAATAATAGATAATGTAATACAATATATCACATATATTATTATACATTAAATCATCGAATCAACACTTGACTCGACAATCCGGCTATATCGAATATAACCGACTAATATATCATGTACCGATTCATCGAATCAACACTTGATCCGATGAACCGGTTCATATCTAAATATCGCGAGAATATAGTACGGTATCACATATCGCGTTATCCTCGGTCCTGCACATATCACATATGTACTTCTACTCCGTTTTGCCTGAGCCAAGAAACCTCTGTGTAGGACTCTAAAGAATCGTCAATACGCCGGTAGCAGGTGATGATCATATCAAACACCCACAAGCTGCAAGCGGTCAGATAAACGTAACAGCCACCCAGGTATTGAGCAATCAGAAGATCAACAAGCTAGCCTGTACGTTCTCCTGTGAATCCAATCAGTAACACTTCCGTACAGTTCGGTCTGTTCGTCTGAAATGTCGCATATCAAGTCTAGGGGTGGTATACGTCAGACCACAGTAACCGATAAGTCATGTCGATGTGTGGCTCATAACGGGTCGAGAAACTACCAGTAACACTTACCAGTAAATCTCTATATCAGCCCTGGCCAGAGACTTCCAGTTATAGCCAATCAAGCACAGCACAACATCAACTCCCTATACCTGGAGAGACGAATCCCCTCCTATCGCTCATTGCCTCCATGTGATTCGGGACTGTACGCAAAAGCCACCGTTTTGCACGCCCTCTTGGACGTGGTAAGGTGGAAATCAAAGCACAGTGGGAATCACACAAGACTCTATGACGATCTCGGGTCTACAGACTACCCTGTACCAGTGTCACCGGAGAACTGCCATCTGACGTGTGGTATATCACCATCTGAGAGTTCTCGGCGAGTCCGTCTAGTGTACCCAGTCTCCACTGAGCACCCGTACACCATCCTTGATGTCAAACACCGATGGATATGGGATCATTCATCGCCCATCATATGGGTCAAGATGCGTATACGCTAGTCTACTCTGGTGTATCGATGCCCTGTCTCGATATACCCTCGACTAGGAACAGTTATAGGATGTACTCATCGACTACCGTGGCCCCACTAGTATGATCTCATCATAGTCCTAGCAGTCGAGTACAGATCTTAAAGGCTTTATCAACATGTGAGAGAAAGACAGTAAACCAATACAAGTCAACATGTTAAGATAAAGGAAAACTAAATAGCATACTATCATGACGAGCAAGAAAGTCCTCTCTATATATATCCAAGCATCCATTATAATATACATCATATGTACAACAATGGCCTCTAGGGCATATACATAACTAACAATCTCCCACTTGTACTAAGGCCAGCTGCTGTAGTATCTCATATCTAGCATCCCGAATAATCTCTCAAACTGTATCTGGGGAATGGCCTTCGTGAGTGGATCCGCAGTGTTGTCCTTCGTATCTACTTTCCTGACCTCGATCTCCCGGCGATCAACTATCTCCCTGATCAGGTGATACCGCCTCAGAATATGTCTGGACTTTTGATGGGACCTGGGTTCCTTGGCCAAAGCCACAACTCCCTTGTTATCGCAATACAGAGGTATTGGATGTTCAATGGATGGAACCACACCAAGTTCACTAATGAACTTCTTTATCTAGACAGCCTCTTTGGCAGCATAGTTGGCAGCGATGTATTCAGCCTCCATCGTCAAGTCTGCAACGGTATCCTGTTTGGAACTCTTCCAACATACCGCCCCTCCATTGAGGGTAAAGAAAAATCCCGAGTGCGACTTAGAGTCGTCCTTATCACTTTGGAAGCTTGAATCGGTAAAGGACTCCACCCGGAGTTCTCCGTTACCATACACCAAGAACATCTCTTTAGTCCTTCGTAAGTACTTGAGAATGTTCTTCACAGCTGTCCAGTGACTCTCTCCAGGATCTGCTTGATACCGACTCACTATACTTAGTGAGTATGCTGCATCGGGTCTGGTACATAGCATCGCATACATGATAGAGCCTGCTGCCGAAGCATAGGGTATCCCTTGCATGCGAGCTCTCTCCAAATCAGTCTTGGGAGATATCTCTTTGGAGAGAGTGAGTCCACAGATCGTGGGTTGGTTCCCACGCTTGGATTCTTCCATACTAAACCTCTTTAGTATGGTGTCAATGTAGGGTTACTAGGCACACTAACAAGGCTCTACAAGGCATCGACCATGCCAAAATTAAATTTTTATGTGCCGAACAACCCTAAGCAAGATCGTATACTAGAGTTTAGGCGAAACTAATAGTAAGTAAACAACTTTACTTCTAAGGGAACACGAAATACAACCTTTGTAGATCGGTCCTTCACTTCATTTGCTCCTTATTGAAGTCCCTTCGCTACGATCAAGGTTCTCCCGGGCTCTTGCATGGCTTCACGAGGCGAAAGATGCGACCTTGCTTGAAGTCTCCGAGGCCGAAAATGATCTACGTCGAGGGGATGCCAACTCAAGCTTCTACTTCACTAACTTGAGAATTAGTGAAGCAAACACTCTAAACTAAAGTGCTAGTCTAGTAGAGGATGGAGAAATAGGAAGTGGGTTCTTTTTAGAATTTTATTTCTCACAAGCTTTCTCACTTTTGATCAAACCCTAGCAAGCTTTTTTCTTTTTAACAAATGAAGAAGAAAATGAACTAAAGAAAGAGAAGAGGATAATGATCAAGTGAGAAGGCTAACCATGGTGAGTGAGTATCATATACTAACTCTTGTAGAGCCATAACCATAGCTAATCTAAATGGTTAAGTTAATAAAAAATCTAAGGTTAAGACAAAGGTAGTGGACTTTGTCAAAGCAAAGCAAGCTTCTACAAGCTTCATGCTCTTTCCAAAATTCCACCAATTTTGTAATTACCTTAAATAATTATAACCCACCATAAAAATAGAATGGTGTATGTCTTGTACACCCATGTCATGTGTATCATCAACCATGATACTATAGAAAACACTTTTAATATATATATATATTCAAGTGTGCATGTGAGAAAATGCCTAAAGTGAACAAGTGTTAGTTAATGTAAACTAGTATATCAAATATACAATTATACAATAAATTATTAAATCAATACTTGACCTAATAATCCGGTCATATCACATATAACCGACTAACATCCAATGTATCGACTTATCGAATCAACACTTGATTCGATAACCCGACTATATCATATATAACCGATCGATACAATATGTCACGAGAATATAATACGGTATCACATACATGCATTATTCTCAGTCTCGCACATATCACATATGCGCTCCTATTTCGTTTTGCCTGAGCTAGTAAAACCTCTGTGTAGGACCCTAAAGACTCGTCAATACGCCGGCAGTAGGTGATGATCACATCAAGAACCCACAAGCCGTCAGCGGTACTAGCTGGACGTAACGGCTACCCGGGTATTGAGCGATCAGAAGATCAGTAAGCAAGCCCGCTCCAACTCCTGTAAAAGCCTGCCGGTAACACTTCCCGTACAGTCCGGTCTCCTCGTCTGATATGTCGCATATCAAGTCTAGGGGTGGTAAATGTCAGACCCCAATAACCGATAAGTCGTGCCGATGTGAGGCTCATAACAGGTCGAGAAACTACTGGTAACACTTACCAGTAAATCTCTAAATCAGCCCTGGCCAGGGACTTCCCTGTTACGGCCAATCGAGCACAGCGCAACATTAACCCCCAATACCGGGAGAGACGAAACCCCTCCTATCGCTCATTGCCTCCATGTGACTCGGGACTGTACCCAAAAACCACCGTTTTGCACGCCCTCATGGGCGTGGTAAGGTGGAAATCAAAGCACAGTGGGAATCACACAAGACTCTATGACGATCTCGGGTCTACAGACTAACCTGCACAAGTGTCACCAGAGAACTGCCATCTGACATGAGGTATAATACCATCTGGGAGTTCTCGGCGAGTCCGTCCAGTGTACCCAGTCTCCACTGAGCACCCGTATACCATCTCTGATGTCAAACACCAATGGATATGGGATCATCCATCGCCCATCTCATGGGTTAAGAAGCGTATACGCTAGTCTACACTGGTATATCAATGCCCCGTCTCGATACACCCACGACTAGGGACCTTGAAGGATGTACTTATGGACTACCATGTCCCCACTAGTATGATCCGCATCATAGTCCAGGTAGTCAAGTACACATCCTAAGGGCTTTACCAACATGTAACGATAAGACAGTATAAAGAAACAAGTATACATGTTAAAGTAAAGAGCAACCAGATGGCATACTATCATATCGAGTAAGAAAGTCCTCTCTATACATGACCAAGCATCCAATATAATATACATCATCTTTACAATACTAGCCTCTAGGGCATACATACAACTAACAGTCAATGTACCTGGATTGGGACAATCCCAGTATCCGTTTAGATCTATCTCTATAGATCATGATTCCCAATATGCAGGAGGCATCGCCTAGATCTTTCATTGAGAATCTTTGTGATAAGAAGAGCTTGACTGATTGTAGCATAGGAATATCATTTCCTATCAAGAGTATGTCATCCACGTACAATACGAGGAAGACAACCTTACTCTCTGCTACCTTCTTATAGATACAAGGTTCATCTATATTTTTGATGAAGCCAAACTCTTTGACTACAACATCAAAATAGATGTTCCAATTCCGCGATACTTGCTTTAACCCATAAATAGATTTAAGCAGCTTGCACACCTTTCCGCTGCTCCCACTATCTACGAAGCCCTCTGGCTGAGTCATGTACACGCACTCTTCTAAATCACCGTTTAGAAAGGCGGTCTTAACATCCATTTGCCAGATTTCGTAGTCATGGTATGCAGCAATGGCAAGTAAGATCCGGATGGACTTAAGCATAGCCACTGGTGAAAAGGTTTCGTCATAATCCACACCTGGTCGTTGACGAAAACCCTTTGCAACAAGTCTAGCTTTGAAAGTCTCAACTTTTCCATCTACACCAAATTTCTTTTTAAAGATCCACTTGCTCCCAATGGGTTTTACCCCTTCAGGAGCATTTTCCAAAGTCCATACTTTGTTGGTGTACATGGATTCCATCTCAGATCGCATTGCATCCAGCCATTTCACAGAGTCACCACTTGTGATGGCCTGCTCGAAACTAGTCGGGTCATCATCTTCCATGATGCAATCCTCGCTTCCACCATCAATGAGAAAACCGTAGTATCTCTCAGGTGGATGAGAAACCCTGCTAGATCGGCGGAGAGGCTGGGGTTCGTCGGGTACTACTGAATCCTCTGGTTCCACTAAATCTTCAGTTGTAGTTTGTGTTGCTGGAACCTCTTCCAGCTCTACCTCATCGCCACTAATTTCTTTTGCAAGAAATTCCTTTTCTAAAAAGGTGGCATGTTGAGCAACAAACACCTTTTGTTGTTCACTGTGGTAGAATAGATATCCATACGAATTGCTTGGATATCCTACAAACTTACAAAGAACTGATCGTGCCTCGAGTTTGTCCGGATTTTTCTTTTTAACATAGGCCGGACAACCCCATATCTTAACTCTTTTAAGAGATGGTCTCTTCCCATTCCATATCTCATATGGAGTGGCAGGCATAGATTTAGTTGGAACTCTATTCAATAGGTATATGGTTGTCTCCAGCGCATACCCCCAGAAGAAAATAGGCAACTCAGCTGTGCTCATCATAGAGCGCACCATATCTACTAGGGTGCGATTCCTCCGTTTCGATACACCATTGTGCTGTGGTGTATAAGGAGGAGTAAGCTGAGAAAGAATCCCATTCTTTTTTAGATAATCCAGAAAATCATTGCTCAAGTATTCTCTTCCTCGATCAGATCGAAGGATCTTAATATTTTTGCCCGTTTGGTTCTCTACTTCGTGCTTATATTCTCTGAATTTCTCAAAAGCTTCAGACTTGTGTTTCATCAGGAACACATGTCCGAATCTTGAGAGATCGTCAGTGAATGTAATGAAGTAGGAAGAACCGTTCCTGGCATGCGTAGGCATGGAACCGCATACATCACTATGTACCAGTCCTAAGAGTTCCGTAACTCTTTATCCGTGTCCACTAAACGGAGCTTTGGTCATTTTGCCTTTGAGACATGAATGGCAAGTATCATAAGATGATAATTCGAACGGATTCAAATATCCATCCTTATGTAACTTAGCCAGTCGTGTCGCATTGATATGACCAAGTCTACAATACCACAAGAAGGATTCGTTCATTTCTGAACTTTTCCTCTTGTGTGTGTTTTGTATATTGAGGACTGTATTTTGATTGAGGATGAATATGCTATTATGTAACTAGCCCGATGCAATCAATTTTAGATTTAGGAAGATATTCATAACATTATCCTGTACTACAAAATTATATCCTTCTTTACTTAATAAAGAAACTGATATAATGTGCAATATAATGTTGCACATCATGTTCGGTATATAATAGCACTCATTTAGAATCGGTGTATTACGACTTGGTAATACTAGGTGATATTCGCCAACTGCTTTGGCTGGAATACTTGCACCGTTCCCTACTTGAACGGAATGATCACCTTTTCCCAGTTCTCTACCTTTCCGTAGCCCATGTAACAATTTACATATGTGGGATCCTGATCCGGTATCTAATACCCATAACGTAGGGTGAACTGAGAAACAGTTCTCAATAACTAACACACCCGAAGAAGGTGCATCAACATGCATGTTCTCCGTTTGGGCGGCATGAGAATCTAGATATTCTCCTGTTTCCTGTTCAGTCTTATAACTCTTATAAGAAAGAACAGGTCCAACGTTCCCCTGCTCAATATAATAAGCGGGTTCAGTCAATACATCCATATTATTATCTTGATTATGGCCTGACATGGTCACTACCTGGAGAGAGAGAGAAGAAAACACTTTAGCGTATGCTCTTGCAAGATTAGATTGGTTATTATTTTATCTAACCAGGATGTCTCCCACTGTTTTTATCAAATCTTCCTCCAAACCCTAAAAGGTAAGATTAGCCGGGATTAATTACACCCTACAATTTCGTCAATCTTTCAGCCAGATCAGTGTCGGTACTTGATGGAGGTTCCCCGTGCTTTCGCACGGACCTAATTAAAGTAAACCCCGTTTTCCCAGAGGCGTAACCCCGTTAACACTTTTCTAGACACCTACTTGATTGGCTAATTGTCCTGTGTAAAACTCTCGCAGGAGTAACACTTACTCGCAGTGGGTATCGGGATCCAACTATCTCATAAGAGGTATGCAATCTCATTGCAAATTTCAACACTTGAAATTCCCGATAATGCTTTTACCCCTAGCAACTTATGACCTTGGCTAAGGTCAACAAATCATAAGTGCTAGTCAAGTTCAACCCGTCATTTCCTGATTGAATTAAACCCACCCGTACGACCCTTGGTTAAGGTCAACAAAGTCGTACGACTACCCTAACTCAATCACATCTCATGTTTTAACAGATAAATGCTAATTAGCTACCGTACACCACGCCTTGGCTAAGGTCAACAAACGCAGCACGAATACTAACTAGTCTCTATCTGAAATGACGGAGGGCTACGCAGGTTTTTCAGAAAACCCTGAGCGTAATGAACTTGATATCGTCGTAGAATCTAGTAGTTTTTGAAAAAGGAGTGTTTTTGAGGCTTTTCTAGTTTCGCTAAAGAGGTCACTCCCGGTGAAGGGATCTCGGCTCTTTCCCCATCGAATAAGGTGCAGGGTGTATCATATATACCGCTGTGCAAAGCAAAAACTATATAAGCTTTCAAAAACTAAACAACGAGTTTGTAGTATCTGCCAGTTTCGCTAAAGAGGTCACTCCCGGTGAAGGGATCTCGGCTTTTTCCTTATCGAATAAGGTGCAGGATATATCATATATACTGCTATGCAAAGAAAAACTGTAGCTACCCTTTTTATAAAGTTTTGATTCTACAACATCTTTTAGGTTTCTTTTCTTTTTATTAATCTCATTAATAAATCCCATCAGCTTATGCTTCCTAATCATCACAGAAGAAACGAAAGCAGTAATATTTATATATCAGCATATATATATAGTATAAGCATTCGTCTCAGGCAGTAATATGATCTCATCACAGAACATTGCAGCAGAAGAACATATATGAAATATTGGATATACTAGGAGGTCCATGTTTTTAATACGAGCCGGTATAAAACACGGATTCCACGGTCGCGATGAATAGCCAAACCCACATCCCTAGACCCCTACGAGAGCGGCAAGTAACACTGCCAGTTCTAGGGTTAGGAGACCCGGTCTCGACTCCTCGAGATGGCCTCCCACTGGACCCTAGAACCCGGTTACTCGTGCTCCCCTCCTTGGGTCTACCTAATGCGGAAAAGTAAATAATATACACTGGTGACATCAACCTCATCCCGGAAGTGCCCCAATAAAAGAATATTACATACAAATGAATTTTACATGAATGAAAATAAAACCCCTCATCTCACATAAAACCCCCGGCTATTCTGAACACGACGATCCAATATAACATATCACAGCAACACATAAAATCACATATCATCAACGTAAGTAAGTATGCATACACCGATCGTCGTTGATATATAGCAACGAAAACCGGCAATACAACTACATACTACACTTACGGTCACAGAAAAGAAATTGTAAAACTACAATATTTGGAATCCACAATCACTTTAGACATCGTAAATCCGAAATATCACATACTTCGCATTTCATGCCTAACTATATGAATTCCACATATTGTATCACATTCCAGATAAATAGACAGTATTAAACTTTCCGACCGGATAATCAAATACCCAAGATTTCCTAAATAGCTCAACACTTGAGCGGAGTTCAAATAATCCCAGAAACTGTCACAGTACCGATGATCCAGCCGTAGAAGGGTCAAGCCAATGCCTCACATGTGGCACGCCGTACTGCCCCAAACCCTAAGGTTTAGAGGCAGTTTAAGACGGTCACATAATCGAGTTAAGGTTTGTGTTCTTCTAGAGGGTCCACCGCGTTACATGCACAATTTTCCGAAAGATTTAAACCCGATAAAAATTCAACACTTGAAAATTTTACGTGCCGGGTGTTAGTGTATATGCCCTAGAGGCCATTACTGTATCATACTAGTTTGTATATTACTTAATGGAACCTTGGGTTATTCACCTTGTATAGACAATCTTGCTTAAAATAGTAGTATGCTACTTGGTTTGTTTCTACTTTAATGTGTACATGTGTTTATTTTAGTATATCACCTATACACATTAGTGGAGCCCTTAGGATCTTTGCTTGATTACCAGCGTTGTGATGGCAGTCACACCCGTGGGGGCTGGGTAATCTACAAGCACATCCTTATGCAGGTCCCTAGTCGTAGGACTATCGAGACAGGGCATCGATACTCCGGAGTAGACTAGCGTATGTGCTTCTCATCCCAGCAGGGGAGACGGTCTGTCCCACAGCCGTCAGTATGTCGTACTTGAGATAGTATGCGGGTGCTCGTTAGGTTACGAGTACACTGGACAGGACTCGTCGGGAACTGTTGGTTGGTACTATACCTATCGTGAGTTATCAGTTCCCAGGTGACATGAGTACAGCTTAGTCCGCTGACTTGACACTGCCACTTCGCCTCGAGTGTGTTCCCACTGTACTTAGATTACTACCCTACCACGGCTCAAAGGAGTCGTGCAAACAGGTAGTAGTTGGGTGCAGTCCCGAAGCACTTGGAGGCAGTGACGGTTAGACAGGATTCGTCTCTCCCGGTATTGGGGGTTGATATCGCGCTGTGTCTAGGAGAGCCATTACACAAAGTCCCTGGCCAGGGCAAGCGAGATATACTGGTAGGTTTCCAGTGTTATCTCAGGGTGTTCTGGGCTACACTCTGACACGACTTGTACCGCTATTAGGGGACTGACGTTTACCACCCTCTAGGCCCGCCATGCGATATTCTCAGATGAACAGACCGAACTGTACGAAGATTGTCACATTCAGGCTCAGTAGGAGTTCAGATGGGTTTCACCTCGTCAGTCTTCTTATCGGCATCTACCCGGGGGCCGTTACGCACAGCTAGTGCCGCTTGCGGTCTGTGGTTAAACCCACTGCCAGCGTAGTGTCGAGTCTTTAGAGTCCTACACAGAGAGCTATTCTCCTTTAGGCAAAAGAGTAGAGGTCGCATGGTTTTGCGACAGGGTTCGGTCACATCCGTGCACTTGTGCATGTTTAGTGTCTGGGCAGTTATCACTAGCGGGCTTTGGTTTAAGCCAGATCCTAGTGTACGTTTTGGGATTGGTTTTATCTCGTTTGTATTCGTGTTCCTCGGAACGCGAATGCCGATGTGTATGCACAGTTGACAGAGAGACAGAGGCAGAGGATTCTCATTAGGGTTGTTGACTGTTGACTTTTGCTAAACCCTAATGAGAATAAGAAATATGATTAACAATAATATTAATTAAGTATTATTGTGACATGGTTGTTGGTGGTTGACTTTGTTGACTTGTTGACTTAGTTGACCGGTTGACTAGGTTGGACTTGTTGACCATCATCATGACAATGGCTATCATTTCTTGGCATTGACCTTAGCTTGCTTATTTGTTCACACATTGCATTTAATGTAAGAAATGATATGGCCACTTGATATGATAACAACCATCACATAATACTCAATTATTATTACTTGTTATCATAATTTTGGATTATGAGAGCTTGGATAGCAAAAGTCTTGCTCATTCTTTCATTTTCTTTCTCTCATGCTTGAGCTCTCCCTCTTCCTCTTGCTCTCTCTCTAGTTCATGTTTCACTTGTCTCATGTGTTGAGAAGCAAGAACCATAGAGATAAAACCCAACACACTCCTCTACTCATTCTAGTTCATAAGGTCTAGCAGGCCAAGTGTTCTAGTTTCTTCTAGTTTGAAGTGAAGCCAAAGGTAGAAGCTTTCGGGTGGATCCATCTTCGGCGCGAGGAGACGACGAGGTGAGGCCGATCCGACCACCTCAAGGAGTTGAAGACGATGGAGTTCAAGTTAAGGTATAACCCCATAACCGAGTAGGTAAAACTCTTAATAGGTTTGTTAGATAGTTGTTTAACAAAGATCCGTATTTTGAGTCCAAGTTACCACCAAAAGAAAAATTGTTTTTCATCATTTCCGCAAGCCCGTAAGTATCGGGAGAGGTAACGTGGTGTTACAGTGGTATCAGAGCCTAGTTAAACACTATCTAGCATGTTAGCAAAGTAGCTAGAAATTCGATCGGAGAAAAAGTCACGAAACACGCCCGAAAAGTATAGTTTCTGCCGATTTTTTTTCTTGTTCAAAAAATAATAAATCTTACACTAAAAATTGGCTTAGGCTTTTTATAACACACTGTAGAAAATTGGTCCAGGGAATCGGTCAAACCGCCATGGAATCGCGGCAGGAGCATGCTCCCGCCGCGGATACGCGGCCGAGTTGACTCGGCCGTGGGCGAAATTTCTTGCAGTGTGTTCAGTGGGGTGTTTTGGGATTTTTACAATATGTTTTTTCTGCTCAGATTTTCCAGAATGCAAAATTTGTTTTTGGGGCTTAAAAATCCGTATTTTGATCGAACTTCTAAAGACTTAAGCTAACGGGTTTATATTTGTGATGTGATATATGTATTGAACGTCTGCTAATCGCTATACGTCGATTAGTGGAGATTATACATATCTGTGATCTGTAATGTTGATGGTATGTGTATATGAATTCATTGGATTGTCGCGGATGAATAGCTGGGGGGTTGTGAGATGAGAGTTTTCTTTTTCTTTCAATTCATGTAATTTGTAATTGATGTAATATTATTTATATGGCCGCACAACCGGGATGGGGTTGTAGCCGTCATTGTATAATTTCTTTTACTGTTTTTGCTCCTAGGATAGACCCATGGAGGGGGTGCACAAACTACCGGGTACCTCGAAGTGTCGAGTGGCCTACTCACGTCGTTGAGGGAGGTTGCTTCACTTCGGGTATTTGGCGGGTAGTTTTCCGCACCCGTAGGGGTCTAGGGTAGGGTATTGGCTATTCACCGCGACCGTGTAATCCGCTTTCCGTTACAGGCTCGTACGGAATACGGATTCCTAGTATATCCAATGTGTTCATCTGTGATCTGGAATGGCTATTATTGCTGTATATATATATATATATATATATTATATCTATTTAGGCGTTGCTTATGTTTTGCATCCGTGCTAGTCCAGTCCCCGCTCTGTCGTTAGTTAAGTAACCTAACGGGTAATGACGGGGCCCCGTGGCGAATGCGGATGGCATAAGCGTACGTCATATTTTGGTTGTTTTCTGCATTGGTAGGATTAAATGATGGGACGCATTAAATTAATGCAAGAAAATAAACCAAAGTTGAGTCGTTGGAACACTTTCAAAACCACTCGGTTTCTTTTCAAAAACTGTTAGTTGTATGTATGCCCTAGAGGCCAGTATTGTACAGATGATGTATATTATATTGGATGCTTGGACATATATAGAGATGACTTTCTTGCTCGATATGATAGTATGCTATCTGGTTGCTTTTTATCTTAACATGTATACTAGTCTCTTTATACTGTCTCATAGTTACATGTTGGTAAAGCCTTTAGGATGTGTACTTGACTACCTGGACTATGATGCAGATCATACTAGTGGGGACATGGTAGTCCATAAGTACATCCTTCAAGGTCCCTAGTCGTGGGTGTATCGAGACGGGGCATCGATATACCAGTGTAGACTAGCGTATACGCTTCTCGACCCATGAGATGGGCGATGGATGATCCCATATCCATTGGTGTTTGACATCAGAGATCGTATACGGGTGTTCAGTAGAGACTGGGTACACTGGACGGACTCGCCGAGAACTCCCAGATGGTATTATACCTCACGTTAGATGGCAGTTCTCAGGTGACACTTGTGCAGGTTAGTCTGTAGACCCGAGATCGTCATAGAGTTTTATGTGATTCCCACTGTGCTTTGATTTCCACCTTACCACGTCCATGAGGACGTGCAAAACGGTGGTTTTTGGGTACAGTCCCGAGTCACATAGAGGAAATGAGCGATAGGAGGGGTTTCGTCTCTCCCGGTATTTGGGGGTTGATGTTGCGCTGTGCTCGATTGGCCGTAACAGGGAAGTCCCTGGCCAGGGCTGATTAGAGATTTACTGGTAAGTGTTACCAGTAGTTTCTCGACCCGTTATGAGCCTCACATCGGCATGACTTATCGGTTATTGGGGTCTGACGTTTACTACCCCTATACTTGATATACGACATATCAGACGAGGAGACCGGACTGCATGGGTAGTGTTGCCGATTGGCTCGACGGGAGTTGTAGCAGGTTCGCTTGTTTTCTTCTGATTGCTCAATACCCGGGTGGCCGTTACGTTTAGCTGACCGCTTGCGGCTTGGGGGTGCTTCATATGATCATCACCCACTGCCGGCGTATTGACGAGTCTTAGAGTCCCACAAAGGAGTTACCTGGTCCAGGCGAAACGTTGTGGTGCGTGTATGCGATATGCGCATAGACCCGGTTAAAATGCGCGTATGAGATACCGTATATTAATTGGGCGGCTTGCTTTTGGTGGGGTCGTATGTGATATGGCCGGATTGATAAATCAAGTGTTGATTTATCATTTAACCATTAGTTTCTCACTAGAAATCCTTTCTTCTATTTGATGGATGTATGCATGCATGTATGCTTTCTTTATAGATTCATGCACATATGGATGTGCATACACACACACACATACATCATCCTTCATGGTTGCTTATACATTGAAAATGGTGGCAATATAAGACTCACATAATGTTTATATGTATGGATAATTATTTCTATTTAAGTTAAAATAAAAGAAAAGAGAAAAGATTAATGAATGGTTATATTCTACACTCTTCTTTTGACCTAACCATGTTCACCTACTAATTAACCATGATTTAATCTTCCTCTTGTGTTTTAACTAAAATAAAATAAATATCCATATTATATAACCATGGTTTAAGATGAAGAAGAAAAATATATATAGATATATTTTTCTATTTTCATGTGAGGGTTAATCTTTTACTCTTATTAAAAGAAAAGCCATCATCTTCTTCCTCCTTCTTCCTTTGCTCTCTAGTTTTCTATAGTGAGCAAAACACTCATCAAGATAGGTTTTTGAAGTGAGAAAAGCCACCACAACATCATTCTACACAAGTCTAGCCCACTTGTTTAGAGTGTTAGCTTCATTTCCTCCACTTGATCTAGTGAAGTTGTTAGCTTGGACAAGGAGCTTCGGGTGGATCGTCGTGGACACTAGGAGACCTCAAGTGAACCCTCCTCCAACCCTCAAGTGGCCAAGAAGTCTAGCGTAGGGAGATACAAAGGTTGTACTCTCAAAACCCTAGTCTTTGCTACTTGTAATGTTTAGAAACCTTAATTTTCTAGGATAGATCCTTTGTATGCTTACTTAGCACCATAAAATTTTAATCTTTGGTACATGTGATGCTTCTAAACCCTTCATGAGGTGCTAGATATGTTGGGTTTACCTAGCACCTCATGAAGGGTTTGGAAGATATACCCTCGCGAATGCTTGGGATATCCAACAAACTTACACAAAACAGACCTTGCCTCGAGTTTGTCCGGTTTTTGTCTTTTGACATAGGCCGGGCAACCCCATATCTTAATAAAATTAAGATATGGTCTCTTTCCCTCCCATATCTCATATGGGGTGGTAGACACAGATTTGGTAGGAACCCTATTCAGTAGGTATGCTGCTGTCTCCAGTGCATATCCCTAGAAGGAAATAGATAACTCAGCTGTGCTCATCATAGAGCGCACCATATCTAATAGGGTGCGGTTCCTCCGTTCTGACACACCGTTGTGCTGTGGTGTATATGGAGGAGTCAGCTGAGAGAGAATCCTATTCTCTTTTAGGAAGTCCAGGAATTCAATGCTCAAGTATTCACCTCCTCGATCAGATCGTAGGATTTTAATACTTTTTCCGGTTTGGTTCTCGACTTCTTGTTTATATTCTCTAAATTTCTCAAAAGCTTCTGATTTGTGTTTCATCAGGAACACATACCCGAACCTAGAGAGATCGTCAGTGAATGTAATGAAGTACGTAGAACCATCCTTGGCATGTGTAGACATGGGACCGCATACATCACTATGTATCAGTCCCAAGAGTTCTGTAACTCTTTCTCCGTGTCCCGTAAACGGAGTTTTGGTCATCTTGCCTTTGAGACATGACTGGCAAGTGTTATAAGATGAAAATTCAAATGGATTCAAATATCCATCTTTATGCAACTTAGCTTGTCATGTCGCATTGATGTGACCCAGTCTACAATGCCACAAGAAGGATTCGTTTAGTTCTTTACTCTTCCTCTTGTGTGTGCTTGTTATGCTCAGAACTGTTGATTGATTTAGAACATAAATGCCATTGCACAAGGTGCCTGATCCAACCAACTTTTGGTTACGGAAAATGTTCATAACATTATCCTATAATAAAAAATTATATCCCTCTTTAGTCAACAAAGAAACCGATATAATGTTGCATATCAGGTTCGGCATGTAATAGCATTCATTCAGAATCAATGTATTACCAGTTGGTAATACAAGGTGATATTCCCCGACGGTTTTAGCTGCAACAATTGTACCATTTCCAACTCTTATGTCTTTATCACCTTCTCCAAGTTCTCTACCTTTCTTAAGCCCATGTAACTGATTACATATATGGGATCCTGATCCGGTATCCAATACCCAGGACGTAGAGGAAATGGAGAAACAGTTCTCTGTAACGAACACACCCGAAGAAAATGCATCATCATGTACTTTCTTCATTCGGGTGGCATGGGAATCCTGGTATTCCCCTATGTCCTGTTCAGTCCTATAACTCTTATAAGAAAGAACGGAACTAACGTTCCCCAGCACAGTATAACATGCGGGTTCGGTCAATACATCCATATTATTATCTTGATTAAGGCATGACATGGTCGCTACCTGGAGAGAGAGAGAAGAAAACACTTTAGCGAATGCTCTTGCAAGATCAGATTGGTTAATATCTTATCTAATCAGGATGGCTCCCACTGTTTTTATCAAATCCTCCTTCAAACCCTAAAAGGAAAGACTAACCGGGATTAATTACACCCTACAACTTCGCCGATCTTTCAGCCAGGCCAGTGTCGGTACTTTGAGGGAGGTTCCCCGTGCTTTCGTATGGACCTAATTAAAGTAAACCTCGTTTTCCCAGAGGCGTAACCCCGTTGACACCTTTCTATACACCTACTTGATCGGCTAATTGTCCTGTGTAAAACTCTCCCAGGAGTAACAATTACTCGCAGTGGGTATCGGGATCCAACTATCTCATAGAAGGTATGCAATCTCATTGCAAATTTCAACACTTGAAACTCCCGATAATCTTTTGCCCCAAGCATCCCATGACCTTGACGGAGGTCAACAAACCACAGGGTGCAAGTCAAGTTCAACCCGTCATTTCTTGATTGAATCAAACCCACCCGCACGACCCTTGACGGAGGTCAACAAGGTTGTACGACTACCCTAATCCAATCTGCATCATATGCAAAAGCAGATAAATACTAGTTAGCTACCGCACAGTACGCCTTGACGGAGGTCAACAAACGTAGCATGAATACTAAGTAGGACTTATCTGAAATGACGGAGGGCTACGACAGGTTTTTCTGAAAACCTATTGCGTAATGAACTTGATATCGTTGTAGAATCATGTGAATTTTGAAATGGAGTGATTTTGTGGCTTTTATTAGTTTTGCTAAAGAGGTCACTCCCGGTGAAGGGATCTCGGCTCTTTCCTCATCGAATAAGGTGCGGGATATATCATATATATCACTGTACAAAGCAAAACTCCAAAAGCAATCAAAAACCAAACCGAGTTTTGTAGCATCTGCCAGTTTTGCTAAAGAGGTCACTCCCGGTGAAGGGATCTCGGCTCTTTCCCCATCGAATAAGGTGCAGGGTATATCATATATACCGCTATGCAAAGCAAGACTGTAGCTACCCTTTTTGAAAAAAATTTGATTCTACAATATCTTTTAGGTTTCTTTTCTTTCATTAATCATATTAATGAAGTCCCATCATTTAAGTCACCTAAACATCATAGATAAATACGACGTACACTTATGCCATCCACATTCGCCTCGATGTCCCCTCGTGCACCGTTAGGTTAGGTAACTAACGACAGAGCAGGGCAGGGCTAGTGCGGGTGTAAAACATAAGTAACGTTTATATAATATATCATATATACTATATACTGTATCCATCAGAACATATCAAATGATCACATCACAGATATCGCAGCAGAAACATAGATATAATGTGGGATATACTAGGACGTCCGTATTTAGTATTTAGCCAACAATAGAAAATACGGATTTCACAGTCGCGATGAATAGCCAAGCCCACACCCTGGACCCCTACGAGAGCAGGAAGCGACCCTACCAATTCTGGAGTTTAGGAGACCCGGTCTTAACTCCTCGAGATGGCCTCCCATTGAACCCCAGAACCCGGTCACCTATGCTCCCCTCCTTGGGTCCATCCTAATGCGGAAAAGTAAATAATATACAACACTGGTGGCATCGACCTCAACCCGGAAGTGCTCTAAATAAAAGAATATTACATTACATTTGAATTTACATGAATGAAAATATAAAACTCTCATCTCACAAAAAAAACCCCGGCTATTCAATCGCGACAATCCTGCACATCATATCTCAGCAACACATAATATCTCATATCATCAACGTAAGTAAGTATGCATACACTGATCATCGTCGATGTATAGCAACGACAATCGGTAAATACATACTACACTTACGGTCACAGAAAAGAAAGTGTAAAACTGCAATATCTGGAATCCACATTCTCTTTAGACATCGTAAATGCGAAATATCACATATTTCGTATTTCATATCTAGCTATATGAATTCCACACATTGCATCACTTTTCAGACAAATAGACGGTATTAAAGTTTTTGAACGAATGATCAAATACCCAAAATTCCTTAAAGCTCAACACTTGAGCGGAGTTCAAAAACCCGGAGTGTAACACAGTAGTAGCGGTCCAGCCGTAGAAGGGTCAAGCCAACGCCTCACATGTGGCACGCCGTACTGCCCCAAATCCTAAGGTTCAAAAGGCAGTTCAAGACGGTCACATAATCGAGTTAAGGTTTGTTGTCTTCTAGAGGGTCCACCACAAAACTTGCACGTAATTCCGAAAGATTTAAACCCCGTAAAAAGTGAGCAAATGACACTTGTTCGAACAATTCAATACTTTCTAATTATCCGGAAAAACATGAAGTTAAAATTCTGATCGAATCATTGAACTCAAAACAATCTCCAGAACAAATAATACTAAGACCAGATTAAAAATACCCAAAAATATCAACAAGCAGTTAAACGTATTACTGTGCAAAAATTATGCGCTGACCCATCTGTACGGCCGCGGAACCGCGGCCCAAGCAAGCTTTGGCCGCGTTTCCGCGGCGGAAATAACTGTTCACTGCATCGTTTTTTGCAGTTTGTCTTAGAAAAACAACTTTTAAAACGCGGAGCTTAAGCCACTCCTTTTAAAAGCTATCTCGTTCCATCGATTATATCAAGTTCACTACGTTCACGGTTTCGCCAAAACCATCCGTAGCCCTCCATCATTTCAGTTAAATATTCGGTAGTATTCAAACTATGTATTTTGACCTCACACCAAGGCATAGTGATTGGTAGCTGCCGGATATTTATCTGTTGCATAGATAGAATGCATTGGTTTGAGACAGTCGTACTGCTATTTTGGCCTATGTCAAGGGTAGGTACGGGTGGGTTCAAATTAACCTGGATAATGATGGGAAGAACTTGACATGTGACTTATGACATTTTGACCTCACGCCAAGGTCATAAGAGCATGGGGCAAAAATCCATATCGGGAGTTTCAAAAGAACTGAAACTTGCTAGCGCTGCATACCATTTGGAGTGTGATGATTCTGGTAGGATTCCTTCAGTTTTGTCACGCGATGATATTTGGATCCCGATCCTACTGTGAGTATATGCTACTCCTCGGGAAATTTCTCACTTAACGATCAATGCTATAAACCAAGTAGGTGTCTAGAAAGGTGTTAGCGGGGCTACGCCCCCAGGGAAAAAAGGTTATTTAATTAAGGAACTTCGCGAAAGCGTTGGAAAACCTCCCTCGAAGTACCGACACTAGCCTGACTGAACGGTTAAGCAAGTATTGTACGGTGAGATTGATCCTGACTAATTCTTCCTTTTTGGTTTGAGGAGGGATTCGAGAGACAGTGGGAGCCATCCTGTTTAGACAAATTAAAAACCACTCTAAACTTGCAAGAGCTTCATGCTAAAGTGTTTCTTCTCTCTCTCCTAATTGCAGCGATTAAACATCATGACTGGACTTAAGTTACTATTAGATAAAAACATACTGACAGGGCCAAACTACAAAGATTGGCTCAGGAATGTCAAAATGGCAATCACATATGACAAGTTGGGGTATCTCCTTACCACCAAAGCTCCCCCTATCCCAGGTCCCAAAACCAGCGTCGCGGATATGGAAATCTGTAAGACCTGGGAAATCGATTGCGCGAAGGCCAAGTGCCTCGTGCTTGCCTTTATGGACAATGAACATCAGAGGAGGCACGAGAATATGGACCTTGAATCCATATTTCTCCATACAAAAGAACTGTATGGAGAGCAATCACGTATCGCCAGATACGAAGTCTCGAAAAAGCTGTTTTCAGCGAGATTGGCCGTCGGATCATCGGTAGCGGAACACGTGCTTAAGATGATTGGCTTCATTGAGGTGCTCGCGGATCTAGGGACCACGTTAGAGAACGAGCTCTACACGGACTTGATTCTCCAGTCCCTTCCTTCCACTTACGTCCAGTTTATCCTGAACTTCAACTTGCAAGAAAAAGAAGTTGAACTTTCAGAACTCCTCAACATGCTGAGGAGTGCAGAGGGCACCCTACAGAAAGGTAGGGAAACATCCACTTTGTTTGTAGGAGGATCTTCCTCTTCTAGGTCCAAGGCGAAAGCCAAGGGAAAGAAGAAGAAAGCCCCCGCCAAACCAAGGGGCGGTGTTAGTAAAGTGGATACGAAGGGAAAGACAAAAGCAACAAAGGTAGCGGGAAAGCTTGTGGGAAAGGAAGAATGCTTTTACTGTCACAAGAGTGGACACTGGAAAAAGGATTGCAGGGCTTGGAAGGCCAGAACCCAGGATCTGAAGCAAGTTGCGGCTTCAGCTTCAGGTGTGTATGTTATTGAAAACTGTCTATCAATAAACTCTACATCCTGGGTATTGGATACCGGATCAGGATCTCATATCTGTAATTCTTTACAGGCACTGAGAAGGTGTAGGGTTTTGAAGGCAGGTGATATGACCCTCAGAGTTGCAAACGGAGCTGGCATGGATGCTGAGTTCGTGGGGGAATATCACCTGGGGTTGTCAGATGGACACGTTTTGGTTTTGCGTAATTGCTATTTTGTACCCAATGCAACTTGTAATATCATTTCTGTATCTTTATTATTTAAAGAAGGTTATGAATTTGCATGTAAGCAATGTTGTAAACATTCACCTTAATCAAGTTCTGATTGGGTCAGGTACATTAAACAATGGTATATACGTATTAAACCAACCACAGATTTTCAATGTTCAGAATACACACAAAAGAAAGTCTTCGGAAACAAATCAGGCTTTCTTATGGCATTGTAGACTGGGTCACATCAATGAGAGAAGGTTGATGAAGTTACATAGAGAAGGATATTTGGATCCGTTCAAATATCAATCATATGCAACTTGTCAATCCTGTCTCAAAGGAAAGATGACAAAGACTCCGTTTACTGGACACGGAGTAAGAGCGAGCTCGCTCTTGGGACTCATACACAGCGACGTGTGCGGTCCAATGTCTACACATGCGCGAAGATGTTATTCTTACTTCATTACTTTTACGGATGACTTTTCAAGGTACGGATATGTCTTCTTAATGAAACATAAATCCGAAGCCTTTGGGAAATTCCACGAATATAAGAATGAAGTAGAAAAACAAACAGGAAAAAGTATCAAGACACTGAGATCTGATCGAGGTGGTGAATACTTAAGTGCCGAGTTCCTGGATTACTTAAAAGAGAATGGAATTCTCT
Source organism: Agapanthus africanus (assembly GCA_030015575.1). NCBI lineage: Eukaryota > Viridiplantae > Streptophyta > Magnoliopsida > Asparagales > Amaryllidaceae > Agapanthus > Agapanthus africanus. Next base: position 833,105,246 of record JASDDO010000019.1, read on the forward strand.
CTCAGCTTACTCCTCCATACACTCCACAACATAACGGTGTATCGGAGAGACGGAACCGAACCCTATTGGATATGGTAAGGTCCATGATGAGTAACGCTGAGTTACCGCGATCATTCTGGGGATATGCGCTAGAATCGGCTGCATTTTGAACCGAGTTCCAACTAAGACTGTGCCTACCACACCATATGAGATATGGAGTGGGAAAAAACCCTATCTTCAATATCTGAAGATCTGGGGATGTCCAGCTTTTGTCAAAAAGCAGCATGCAGACAAACTCGAGGCACGCTCAGTACTGTGCAAGTTTGTGGGATACCCAAAGAACTCCAAGGGGTATCTCTTCTATTACGCAGAGGAACAAAAGATCTTTGTTTCTCGTAATGCCCATTTTCTGGAACACCAGTTCTTAGAAAAGAAAATTAGTGGGAGCGAAATAGAACTGGAAGAAATTCCAGAACCACGGACTATTACTGAAAGCTTAGTAGAACCAGAGGGTTCAAAAGAACAGGACATTCCTACGCCGCTCCGCAGGAGTAGTAGGCAGTCTCATCCGCCCGAGAGATACTACGGTTTTCTCATAGACGGAGATAGAGAAGATTGCATCATTGATTATGATGAGCCGACTAGCTTCCAGCAGGCCATTCAGAGCGTTGACTCGGTAAAATGGCTGGATGCAATGCGGACCAAAATGGAGTCCATGTACACCAACAAAGTATGAACGTTGGACGTTGCTCCAGATGGGGTAAAACCCGTAGGATGCAAGTGGATCTTCAAAAGGAAGATTGGTGCAGATGGACAGGTTGAGACCTATAAGGCTAGACTTGTTGCAAAGGGTTTTCGTCAAAGACCTGGTTTGGACTATGACGAGACCTTTTCTCCAGTGGCTATGCTGAAATCCATTCGGATCTTTCTTGCCATTGCTGCCTTCCACGATTATGAGATTTGGCAGATGGACGTAAAGACCGCTTTTCTAAATGGAAATTTAGAGGAGTGTGTTTATATGGACCAGCCAGAGGGTTTCATTCAGAGTGGGAGCAGCGGAAAGGTGTGCAAATTGCTTAAGTCCATTTATAGACTAAAGCAGGCATTATGGAGTTGGAACATCTGTTTTGATGAGACGGTCAAAAAATTTGGCTTTATTAAAAATCCAGATGAACCATGCATCTATAGTAGATTTGTAGCAAGAATTGTCGTATTCCTTGTATTGTAGGTGGATGGCATTCTTTTGATAGGAAATGACATTCCTATGCTGCAATCTGTCAAAGGGTTCTTATCACACAGGTTATCCATGAAAGACCTAGGTGATGCCTCGTACATTCTGGGGATCCGGATCTTTCGTGATAGATCCAAGAGGATATTAGGACTTTCACAGTCCAGGTACATCGACACCATACTGAAAAGATTCAGTATGGAAGATTCCAAGCGCGGTAATCTACCGGCTTGTCACGGGATCACTCTCTCCAAAGAGATGTCTCCCAAGACTGATTTGGAAAGGGATCGCATGTCTGTTATACCCTACGCTTCTGCGGTAGGCTCTATAATGTATGCGATGTTGTGTACCAGACCAGATGTAGCTTATGCACTGAGTGTGGTAAGCCGATATCAGTCAAACCCTGGGGAGAAGCACTGGATAGCGGTAAAGAACATTCTTAAGTACCTGAGAAGGACTAAGGAGATGTTCTTGGTGTATGGCGGAAAAGACCTCCAGATCGAGGCCTTTGCTAACTCCATCTTCCAAAGTGTCAAGGATGATTCCAAGTCCATATCGGGTTATGTATTTACCCTCAATGGAGGGGCGGTGTGTTGGAAGAGTTCCAAACAGGAAACCGTTGCTGACTCTACGATGGAAGCGGAATATATCGCTGCTGCAGATGCCGCAAAAGAAGCCGTCTGGATAAGGAAGTTCTTGACAGAACTTCAGATGGTTCCGTCCAATGTTGATCCAATACCTCTGTATTGCGACAACAACGGGGCTATAGCTTTAGCAAAGGAACCCAGGTCCCATCAGAAGTCCAGACACATCTTGAAGCGGTATAACCTGATCGGGGAGATCGTGGGTCACCAGGAGATCGAGGTTCAGAGAGTTGCTACGGAAGATAACACTGCTGATCCATTCACGAAGGCCTTACCCCAGACTCAGTTCGAGCGGCTGATCGAGATGATAGGTCTTCGATACGCCAGTACATGGCCTTAGTGCAAGTGGGAGATTGTTAGTGTATATGCCCTAGAGGCCATTACTGTATCATACTAGTTTGTATATTACTTAATGGAAGCTTGGGATATTCACCTTGTATAGACAATCTTGCTCAAAATAGTAGTATGCTACTTGGTTTGTTTCTACTTTAATGTGTACATGTGTTTATTTTAGTATATCACCTATACACATTAGTGGAGCCCTTAGGATCTTTGCTTGATTACCAGCGTTGTGATGGCAGTCACACCCGTGGGGGCTGGGTAATCTACAAGCACATCCTTATGCAGGTCCCTAGTCGTAGGACTATCGAGACAGGGCATCGATACTCCGGAGTAGACTAGCGTATGTGCTTCTCATCCCAGCAGGGGAGACGGTCTGTCCCACAGCCGTCAGTATGTCGTACTTGAGATAGTATGCGGGTGCTCGTTAGGTTACGAGTACACTGGACAGGACTCGTCGGGAACTGTTGGTTGGTACTATACCTATCGTCAGTTATCAGTTCCCAGATGACATGAGTACAGCTTAGTCCGCTGACTTGACACTGTCACTTCGCCTCGAGTGTGTTCCCACTGTACTTAGATTACTACCCTACCACGGCTCAAAGGAGTCGTGCAAACAGGTAGTAGTTGGGTGCAGTCCCGAAGCACTTGGAGGCAGTGACGGTTAGACAGGATTCGTCTCTCCCGGTATTGGGGGTTGATATCGCGCTGTGTCTAGGAGATCCATTACACAAAGTCCCTGGCCAGGGCAAGCGAGATATACTGGTAGGTTTCCAGTGTTATCTCAGGGTGTTCTGGGCTACACTCCGACACGACTTGTACCGCTACTAGGGGACTGACATTTACCGCCCCCTAGGCCCGCCATGCGATATTCTCAGACGAACAGACTGGACTGTACGGAGATTGTCACATTCAGGCTCAGTAGGAGTTCAGATGGGTTTCACCTCGTCAGTCTTCTTATCGGCATCTACCTCGGGGCCGTTACGCACAGCTAGTGCTGCTTGTGGTCTGTGGTTAAACCCATTGCCAGCGTAGTGTCGAGTCTTTAGAGTCCCACACAGAGAGCTATTCGCCTTTAGGCAAAAGAGTAGAGGTCGCATGGTTTTGCGACAGGGTTCGGTCACATCCGTGCACTTGTACACGTTTAGTGTCCGGGCAGTTATCACTAGCGGGCTTTGGTTTAAGCCAGATCCTAGTGTACGTTTTGGGATTGATTTTATCTCATTTGTATTCGTGTTCCTCGGAACGCGAATGCGGATGTGTATGCACAGTTGACAGAGAGACAGAGGCAGAGGATTCTCATTAGAGTTGTTGACTGTTGACTTTTGCTAAACCCTAATGAGAATAAGAAATATGATTAACAATAATATTAATTAAGTATTATTGTGACATGGTTGTTGGTGGTTGACTTTGTTGACTTGTTGACTTAGTTGACCGGTTGACTAGGTTGGACTTGTTGACCATCATTATGACAATGGCTATCATTTCTTGGCATTGATCTTGGCTTGCTTATTTGTTCACACATTGCATTTAATGCAAGTAATGATATGGCCACTTGATATGATAACAACCATCACATAATACTCAATTATTATTACTTGTTATCATGATTTTGGATTATGAGAGCTTGGATGGCAAAAGTCTTGCTCATTCTTTCATTTCCTTTCTCTCTCATGCTTGAGCTCTCCCTTTTCCTCTTGCTCTCTCTCTAGTTTATGGTTCACTTGTCTCATGTGTTGAGAAGCAAGAACCATAGAGATAAAACCCAACACACTCCTCTACTCATCCTAGTTCATAAGGTCTAGCAAGCCAAGTGTTCTAGTTTCTTCTAGTTTGAAGTGAAGCCCAAGGTAGAAGCTTTCGGGTGGATCCATCTTCGGCGCGAGGAAACGACGAGGTGAGGCCGATCCCAGCACCGTAAGGAGTTGAAGACGAAGGAGTTCAAGTTAAGGTATAACCCCCTAACTGAGTAGGTAAAACTCTTGTTAGGTTTGTTAGATGGTTGTTTAACAAAGATCCGTATTTTGAGTCCATGTTACCACCAAAAGAAAAATTCGTTTTTCATCATTTCCGCAAGCCCATAAGTACCGGGAGAGGTAACGTGGACTTACACAGGGAAAAAGTGAGTTAATGATATCCGTTCGAACATTTTAACAGTTTCTAAATATCCGGAAAACATAAAAAAATTAAATATTCCGATCGAATCAACGATTACAAAATAAACCCCAGAACACTCAACACTTGAGCCAGATTAAAAGTACCCAGAAAAATACATAATCACCTACGGATATAACCCTGGAAAAAAGAGTCAACAATTTGTCTGTACGGCCGCGGATCTGCGGCATGAGCAAGGAATTGCCGCGGTTCCACGGCGGATTGTACGGATCATTGACACGTGTTTCACAGAGATGCTTATATTTTCCTGCTGGTATTTTTAAGCATTTTTAATTCTGAAAAATCTTATTTTTTAAAAAAAAATCCAGAGAGGGGTTAAAAATGTCGTTTCGGTGTTCGATCGGAGTTTTAACTTCGTATACACGTCGCCTAATGCTCTAGCTAGGCTCTGATACTACTGTAGGGTTCCTAGGCACTCTTGTGAGGGTTCATAAGGCATCAACCATGCCCGAATAAAATTTTAGACGTGCCGAACAACCCAAAGCCGGGATCTTTGCTAGATTATTAGGGTTTAACATGCAAGTAATCATCTTTACTACTAAGTGTGAGGGATTACAACCTTTATAGTCCGCTCCTTCGCTTCATAAGCTCCGAGAAGAAGTCTCTTCGCCGCGATCCACGATCTCCCGGACTCAAGAGAGGCTCCATGACTCGAACAATCCATGCTAGCTTGTAGTGTTCCGTTTCTCCGATGATCTACGTCGAAGTTGCTATAACTCAAGCTCTCTCACTCTAATGAGGTGAACACCCTAATATAATGGGCTAGATTAGATGAGGATGATGGAGTAGTATTTATGCTATCTTTTTATATCAAATTCTCACATGAAAACATCACAAAAGGAAAATCTAGTAAGCTTTCTCAAAGCTTAAGAGAGAAGAAGATGATGAATAAAAGAGATAATCCTTTTGTGATGAATAGTAGAAAAGAATATATGATTGATCATGGAACCATGGTCAAGGATGACAAGGATAACCTTTGTAGAGAATAAACTAGGGCTAGGGTTTGGTTAGGTTAAAGAATGAGTCATAAGATAATATCAACCATAATATCTTACACTTGACAAAAGGAAAGCTTCTAGATGGTGCAAGAAGGAGCTAACCTTAATCAAACCCTAACCTTGCTTAACCTTTACTAAACATGTTCCATTATTAATCATATCATGTTGCAATAATATATATCACATATATATTATATATTTGCAACAAAAGAAAAATAATACAATTAACATATATCGCATATATATCAATGTATTACCCTGTGAGAAAATGAAATAATAAAGTGAGCCAATATTAGATAATGTAATACAATATATCACATATATTATTATACATTAAATCGTCGAATCAACACTTGACTCGACAATTCGGCTATATCGAATATAACCGACTAATATATCATGTACCGATTCATCGAATCAACACTTGATTCGATGACCCGGTTCATATCTAAATATCGTGAGAATATAGTACGGTATCACATATCGCATTATCCTCGGTCCAGCACATATCACATATGTGCCTCTACTCCGTTTTGCCTGAGCCAAGAAAGCTCTGTGTAGGACTCTAAAGAATCGTCAATACGCCGGTAGTAGGTGATGATCATATCAAACACCCACAAGCTGCAAGCGGTCAGCTAAACGTAACAGCCACCCAGGTATTGAGCGATCAGAAGATCAACAAGCTAGCCTGTACGTTCTCCTGTGAATCCAATCAGTAACACTCCCGTACAGTCCGGTCTGTTCGTCTGATATGTCGCATATCAAGTCTAGGGGTGGTATACGTCAGACCCCAGTAACCGATAAGTCGTGTCGATGTGTGGCTCATAACGGGTCGAGAAACTACCAGTAACACTTACCAGTAAATCTCTATATTAGCCTTGGCCAGGGACTTCCAGTTATAGCCAATCGAGCACAGCACAACATCAACTCCCTATACCGGGAGAGACGAATCCCCTCCTATCGCTCATTGCCTCCATGTGATTCGGGACTGTACCCAAAAGCCACCGTTTTGCATGCCCTCTTGGACGTGGTAAGGTGGAAATCAAAGCACTGTGGGAATCACACAAGACTCTATGACGATCTCGGGTCTACAGACTACCATGTACCAGTGTCACCGGAGAACTGCCATCTGACGTGTGGTATATCACCATCTGGGAGTTCTCGGCGAGTCCGTCCAGTATACCCAGTCTCCACTGAGCACCCGTACACCATCCTTGATGTCAAACACCGATGGATATGGGATCATCCATCGCCCATCATATGGGTCAAGATGCGTATACGCTAGTCTACTCTGGTGTATCGATGCCCTGTCTCGATATACCCTCGACTAGGAACAGTTATAGGATGTACTCATCGACTACCGTGGCCCCACTAGTATGATCTCATCATAGTCCTAGCAGTTGAGTACAGATCTTAAGGGCTTTATCAACATGTGAGAGAAAGACAGTAAACCAATACAAGTCAACATGTTAAGATAAAGAAAAACCAAATAGCATACTATCATGACGAGCAAGAAAGTCCTCTTTATATATATCCAAGCATCCATTATAATATACATCATATGTACAACAATGGCCTCTAGGGCATATCCATAACTAACAGTTTCCTTACCTTTCATTTAGTCTGTTAGCTCAGCCCTATAGTTAGTGTAGTTGTTAGACTAGATTCGATTCCTACCTATTTCAAAACTAATGAATCGTGGGTATTTTAAAAGACAGGCCAAGGGATTCTACGGATATTTCAAAGTACGTATCTTTTCTTAAAAACACCGTAGCCCTTATTTGCAAAACACCACGATTCGTGTTATTTCAAATGGCACCATTGTATGACTCATATTTATATAAATGCAGTTTAGATATCATAGGTGATTATCATTCAGCTCCCGCACATTATTGCTGTTCGCTTCGCACCGCATGCTTATGTTGTGTTTTCATACACCATTATTGATACCATGTTGTTAGGATACCAGCACCATTACCGATGATGTGTATGTTCCACGTATACTTACTTGCCGGCTCGCACACATCATCATCGGTAATTGCCATGTCACGTACACTTTAGACAATACTATTTCATCGACATAGCTTGTTAGCTGATAGTTTCGACATAATATTAGTGTACTTGCCTTATATGTTAGTTTAGACATTGTAGTTATTACTTGCTACTTCGTGCATATTATTATTCACTGTTATGCCGTATCATGGAGTTTTATGCCTATATTCACTTTTTACGTGCTATTGATGATTGGATTTCGGATTTTCCTGAGATTTCCTGGATTTGGGGGAAAATCGCAAGAACATTTATAAACTTCTTTCTCTCTCTTTTTAAATGAAAAGTACGGTTTTCCCATGATGTATGAGTCGTCCACCATGAGTTTTCATGATTGCTGATTGATTTCGAGACCCGATTCGAGGAGTTGGATGAACCGTCTCGGGTACATGGTGGGCCCGGTAAGGTACCCGGGGCAAGAAGTTCGAGTTGTATTCGATGAGCCTGGTAGGGGAGTATAACCTACCGGTGATATTATTTGGACTCGTCGGCTATCCGGAGGATACCGGACGGAGTCATGAGATGGTTACAGGTCAGTCCAGACGGCCGGAGCTTGAGATATTGATATTTGAGGTTTGAGACACTGAGGTTTTGAGTTTTGATGATACAGGTCAGTCCGGGCAGCCGGAGCCTGAGATATTGAGATTTTGGGATTTATGTTTTGTGTCGATGTTTGACACGGATTTCCCTATTGATTTCATTGATGTTATTCGATTTATATACATACAGATATCTCTTTAAAAATAGAAAACAGCTGTCTCATTCATTTCATTACTTTAAATTCATATCTCATACATATGATATATTGCTACCTGAGGCACTGACACGAGCACTGGGATTACACTTATGTCTAGATGTTTACCCTTGCCACCTTTTCATGCTTCAGTCTTATCATTTGAGGATTTTATTGATCGTATGACTTAGGATTGCGTCATACATACGATTTCTGCTCTGTGATGTTTTCTACTCACGAGTTGGCAACTCACCCCCGTTGTGCCACAGTTTCTTGCAGGTTTTGCCGTACAGGTTTCGTTATGGCTTTGCTGGCACTACTTCCATTTCCGGGTGATTTGCTAGTAGGTGGGTTCACTTGTATCGTGACCACCATTGTACTTATTTTATTCTGTTGTATCTAGAAACTCCATCAACCAAACATGTATTTATTTCAGAGATAGACACCAGTGATGTTTATTCTTTCGACCTTAGAGTCGCGCGTTGTATTTCTAGGGATTTCATGCTGTTTTGTGTTTCCTTTTCAGTTTTGATCCTCTCCCTTCGGCGTTGTATATTATTATTGCTTGCGTGGTTGTGACCGTCGATTGACGAAGAGCTAGCTCCCGCTTGGGGATGCCTTTATTCATTATATATGCTTTATCAGGTTTTGTACCCGTTTGGGGTCGGTATTTACAAAGGAAACTCTGCCGAAATTGTTAGAAAAGACTTGTGATTTTTAAAAATGCATATTTCGGCATATGTTGCTAAACTGCTTGATTTAAATTGGTTTTCCTTCACTCTACTACTTTACTTGGTTTGGTTTTCTGGTTTATCGGCTTACTTAGATTACGTACGTCTCGAGACGTTTCGTAATTTAAGTGCCGGTCATGTTCCGTACTTTTCGGGTCGTGACATCTGTATACACACACACACACACACACATGTCCAAGCATCCAATATACATATAATGGCCTCTAGGGCATACATATATCCAACAATCTCCCACTTGCACTAAGGCCAATTATTGGCGTATCTCATACCCAACATCTCAAAAAGTCGCTCATGCTGCGGCTGTGGAAGGGCCTTGGTGAGTGGATCCGCGATGTTATTCTTTGTATCTACTCTCCGAATCTCGATCTCGTGGCGATCTACTATCTCCCGGATCAAATGATATCGCCTCAGGATATGTTTGGACTTCTGATGGGACCTGGATTCTTTGGCCAATGCCATAGCCCTATTATCATCACAATACAATGGTATTGGATCAACAATGGTTGGAACTACTCCTATTTCTGCGACGAACTTCCTCATCCAGACGGCTTCCTTGGCAGCATCATTTGCAGCAATATACTCAGCTTTCATCGTGGAGTCTGCAACGGTATCCTGTTTGGAACTCTTCCAACTAACCGCCTCTCCATTGAGGGTAAATACAAACCCTGAGATAGATTTGTTGTCATCCTTATCACTTTGGAAGCTGGAATCGGTAAAGGCCTCCATTTGGAGATCCCCATTGCCATATACCAAGAACAGTTCTTTAGTCCTTCGCAAGTACTTAAGAATGTTCTTCACTGCTATCCAATGTTTCTCCCTGGGTTGGATTGATACCTGCTTACTACAGCTAGTGCATAAGCTACATCAGGGCGAGTACATAACATCGCATACATTATAGATCCTACGGCTGAAGCGTAGGGTATAATGCTCATGCGAGCTCTCTCTTCATCAGTCTTCGGACAGAAGTCGTTGGAGAGAGTGATTCCATGGCAAGCGGGCAAGGTACCACGCTTTGAATCTTCCATACTAAACCTTTTTAGGATGGTGTCAATGTACTTTGATTGGGACAATCCCAATAACCTCTTGGATCTATCTCTATAGATCCTAGTGCCCAAAATGCAAGAGGCATCACCCAGATCCTTCATAGAGAACCTTTGTGATAAGAATAGTTTGACCGATTGTAGCATAGGAATATCATTTTCTATCAAGAGAATGTCATCCACGTACAATACGAGAAATGTGACAGTACTCCCTACAATCTTCTTATAAATGCATGGTTCATCTATATTTTTGACAAAATCAAACTCTTTGATTGTATCATCAAAACAGATGTTCTAGCTCCGTGATGCCTGCTTTAATCTATAAATGGATTTAAGCAACCTACATGCTTTTCCGCTGCTCCCACTGTCAATGAAGCCTTCTGGCTGATCCATAAAAACGCATTCTTCTAAATCACCATTTAGAAATGCAGTCTTTACATCCATCAGCAAGATTTCATAGTCGTAGTGAGCAGAAATTGCAAGTAAGATCCGAATGGATTTAAGCATTGCTACTGGAGAGAAAGTTTCATTATATTCCAATCCTAGTCTTTGACGAAAACCTTTTGCTACAAACCTTGCTTTATAGGTCTCTACCTGTCCATCTATACCAATCTTTCTTTTAAAGATCCATTTGCACCCTACGGGTTTTATTCCGGGAGGTGCAACGTCCAAAGTCCATACTTTGTTGGTGTACATGGACTCCATTTCGGATCTCATGGCATCCAGCCACTATACTGAGTCACCATTCATGATAGCTTGCTGAAAACTAGTAGGGTCATTATCATCCATGATGCAATCTTCTCTATCACCATCAATAAGAAACCCATAGTATCTCTCTGGTGGGCGAGAAGTTCTACTAAATCTCCGGAGCGGCTAAGGTTCTTGAAGTTCTACCGCAACATCAGTTTCAACCAATTCGTCATGAGTAATTTGTGTCTCTAGAACCTCTTTTAGTTCTACCGCATTGCCATCAGTACTATTTGTAAAAATTTCATTTTCTAAAAATGTGGCATGTTGAGAAACAAACACCTTTAGTTCCGCCTTGTGGTAGAATAGATATCCATATGAATGTTTTGGATATCCCACAAATTTACACAGGACCGATAGTGTCTCGAGTTTATCCTGCTTTTTGACAAAAGCCGGACAACCCCATATCCTAACTCTTTTAAGAGATGGTCTCTTTCCACACCATATCTTATATGGAGTGGTAGACACGGTCTTGGTTGGAACCCTGTTTAACAGATACATTGATATCTCCAATGCATGCCCCCAAAAAGAAAGCGGTAACTCAGCATCACTCATCATGGACCATATCATATCTAATACGGTACGATTCCTCCGTTCTGACACACCGTTGTGCTGCGGTGTGTAAGGAGGAGTGAGATGAGAAAGAATCCCATTCTCTTTTAAGAATTCTGAAAACTCTATACTCAAATACTCTCCACCTCGATCCGATCGAAGTTTCTTGATGCTCAAGCCTGTTTGTTTTTCTACTTCAAGTTTGTACTCCTTGAATTTCTCGAAAGCTTCGGATTTATGCTTTAATAAAAACACTTGCCCGAATCTTGAGAAATCATCAGTAAAAGTGATGATGTATGAAAAACCACCTCTAGCATGTGTAGACATTGGTCCGCATACATTACTATGTATGTGGCTTAAGAGTTCCACAGCTCTTTTCCGTGTCCAGTAAATGGAGTTTTGGTCATTTTACTTTTGATACAGGACTGACAGGTCGCATAAGATTTATATTCAAAAGGATTCAAATATCCATCTTTATGTAGCTTGTTTAGTCTTGTTTCATTAATATGACCAAGTCTACAATGCCAAAGAAAAGCATCATTTATATCTGAAAATTTTCTTTTATTAGTATGTTGTATATTGAAAACTGTGTGTTGGTTCAGGACATAAATACTGTTATTTAGTGTACTATACCCAATCAACTGTTGATTCAAGTTAATGTTCATAACATTATTTTGCAACACAAAATGATATCCATCATTGTCCAACAAAAAAACGGATATTATATTACATAGCATACTAGGTATATAATAACAAGGGTTCAAAACCAAAATACATCCCGAAGGCAACCCCAGATGATACTCTCCTACGGATACTGCATGTACATTGGAACCATTTCCAACTCGAAGAGTATGGTCACCAGTCTTCAAAACTCTACTATTTCTCAATCCCTGCATACAATTGCAGATATGAGAACCAGAACCAGTATCTAATACCCAAGATGCAGAGTTTATAGAAAAACAGTTTTCAGTTACAAACACACCTGAAGCGGAAGCATCGGTATGCTTCTTCATCTTGAGATCAACAAGATACATAGCACAATTGCGTTTTCAGTGTCCCGACTTGTGGCAGTAAAAACATTCTCCTTTTCCACTTCCCGCGGCCCCGGATTTGTCTTTTCCCTTCGCTTTTACAACTCCACCTTTTGGTTTGGTGGGTTTCTTCTTCTTCTTTCCCTTTGCCTTGGCGTTTGGGACGGAAGAGGAAGATGGTTCAGTAAGCAGAGTGGGAGTTTTCGCTGTATTAAGCGTGCTCTTTGCACTTCTCAACATATTGAGAAGTTCAGGCAGTGATTTCTCCAAATCTTTCATATTGAAATATACAATGAACGGAGCAAAGGCAGGGGGGAGACTGTAGAACAATATCAGTATATTGCTCATTATCCATGGTCCATCCCAGGTCCTCAAGTTCTTCTATAAGACCAATCATCTTTAAGACATGTTCTTCTACTGATGTGCTAGGGGCCATCCGCATCTGAAACAGCTTTCGAGATGCCTCGTATCGTAAATTCGAGATTGCTCAGCATACAACTCCTTTGTATGAAGAAAGATGGATTGAACATCCATCTTCTCGTGCTGCTTCTGATATATACTGTCCATAGAAACAAGCGCGAGGCACTTGGCCGTGTCACAATCAATATCCAATATTTTTCGGATCTCCTTATCCGAAATAGATGATTCAGGACCTGGGACGGGTGGGGCTTTGGCAATGAGGACATATGATACTTTATCATATGTGAGTGCAATGTTCAAGTTCCTCAACCATTTTTTATAATTCGGTCTTGTCAGTTTGTTTTTCTCTAAAAGAAGCTTAAGTCCCGTCATCAGGTATTTTCCATTAGGAGAGAGAAAAGAATACACTCAGCGAAATGCTCTTGCAAAGATTTAGAGTTGTTATTATCTTATCTAATCGATGTCTCCCACTGCTTTTATCAAATTTTCTTTCAAAACTTCAAAAAGAAAACTAGCCAAGATTAATTACATTCTACAGTTTCGCTAACCGGTCAGCCAGGCCAGTTTCGATACATTGAGGAAGGTTCCCCATGCTTTCGCACGGACCTAATTAAAATAAACCTCGTTTTCCCAGAGGTCAAACCCCGTTGACACCTTTCTAAACACCTATTGGATTAGCTAATTGTAAAGTGCACAACTCTCCTGGGAGTAACTCTTACTCACAGTGGGATCGGGATCCATCTATCATATAGAAGGTATGCAATCTCATTGCAAATTTCAACTCTTGAAACTCCCGATATGGTTTTTACCCCTAACTGCTTATGACCTTAGCTATAGTCAACATATCATAAGCACTAGTCAAGTTCTACCCGTCATTTCGTGATTAACCAGACCCATCCATATGATCTTTGACTATGATCAACATAATCACATGAATGTCCTAACTGATCGCATCATATACTTTGTAAGAAGACATCACTTAGCTACCGTACACTACGCCTTGACTATAATCAACATACGTAGCACGAATACTAAGTACTCTGCGTCCTAAAATGACGGAGGGCTGCGGATGGTTTTTATGAAAACCTTTAACGCTTTGAACTTGATCTCGTTGTAGAATCTAAATAGTTTAGAAAAGGAGTGGCTTAAGCTCCGCATCTTTTGAAACTTGCATTTTTTATAAAAAGGTCGAGTGTGTTTCAAATCCGATTCTACAACATTTTTAGGTTTCTTTTTCTTTACATTAATCTTATTAATGTAGTCCCATCATTTAAGTTCCTAAGCCATCACAGAAAAGAAATGAAAATAGAATGTACACTTATGATATTCGCATTCGCCACAGTGTCCCGTTATGCACCGTTAGGTTACTTAACTAACGACACAGCGGGGCGGGACTAGCGCGGATGTAAAACATAAGCAACGTTTATTATATATCATATATATAATAATAATCCATTCGTCTCAGATATTAAGTAACCACATCACATAATATCAACAGCAGAAGCATATATGAAAATATAGGATATCTAGGAGGTCCGTATTTTGTATTTAGCCAACAATAGAAAATACGGATTCCACGGTCGCGATGAATAGCTAAGCCCACAACCCTAGACCCCTACGAGAGCGGAAAGTGACCTTGCCAATTCTAGAGTTTAGGAGACCCGGTCTCGACTCCTCGAGATGGCCTCTCATTGAACCCTAGAACCCGGTCACTTATGCTCCCCTCCTTAGGTCTATTCTAATGCGGAAAAGTAAATAATATACAATAATGGTGACATCATCCTCAACCCGGAAGTGCCCCAAATAAAAGAATATTACATACAATTAATTTTAAATGAATGAAAATAAAATCTCTCATCTCACATAAAACCCCCGGCTATTCAATCACGACAATCCTGCATATCATATCTCAGCAACACATAATATCACATATCATCAACGTAACTAAGTATGCGTACCCCGATTGTCGTTGATGTATAGAAACGAAACCGGCGATACACCACATACTACACTTACGGTCGCAGAAAAGAAAGTGAAAAACAACAACAATTGCAATTATCACATTCACATATATCAAGACGATATTAAACGTTTCGATCGAATCAACTAACACCTACAAATTACCCCGAGAGCTCAACACTTGAGCAAAGTTAAAGTACCCAAAAATGCGCCACAATGTCTATGGACCAGCCGTAGAAGGGTCAACCAACGCCTCACCTATGGCACCACGGAACTACGGCAAATCCTAGGGTTCGATCGCGGTTCCGTGGGCATAGAATCGAGTTAAGGTTTTGTGTTCTTCTAGAGGGTCCATAGGGATACCTGCACGATTTTCCGAATACATTCAACTTGGGGAAATTACAACACTTGAAAATTTTCAGAGGGGGTCTTGATGTGGGGTTTGAAAGTCGATTGAACTGTTAAACATTGCCTAGGTTACCATTACAGTGTTAAAACATACGACTACGAAACACTACGAATTATCCCCTAATCAAAATAAACATCACATGAAATTTTGGGCTAAACAAACAATACCTGAAACCCCAAATCCTACAGAACAGAGTATTGGTGAAATACGAGGGGATTGGGGGCAGGGGGCCAGCCGGGCCGGATTTGGGGGCTTGGTGCTCGGCCAAATTCCAAGCAATAGGCCTTGTATTTCACAGGTGTTCTCAGTACATCACATGTAAACTTCTGCAGCTATTTAAATAATTTTTCAAGGACTTATTCAAAAATTTACAGAGAGCAATTTAGGGTTTCAAATATCATATTTTTTTTCGGAGTTGTTTTCGTTTTTGTAATAGTTATAACACCGTGTCTAAATTTCTAGCTTGGCTATGATACCACTGTTGGGATTCCTTAGTGTTAGGTCCACGTTACCTACCCCGGTGCTTACGGGGAGGCGGAATAGGTAAAAATCGGATTTTTAACACAAGGTAACATGGACTAAAAATAGAGGATCTTTGCTAAACAAAAACTAACAAAATAACTACAAGGTTAGATGGTTATACCTAGATCTTGAACTCCTTCTCTTCTTGTTGTGGTCCTCCTTCTTGCTTGCTCCTTGGAGTGGTGTAGACGGCTCCACCTCTTCGTCTTCTCTTTGCCGAAGAAAGATCCACCCGAAGGCCTCTACCTTGAGCTCCTACCTCAACCAAGAGGTAACTAGAGTGCTTGGTTTGCTAGACTAAGAACCCTAGAATGAATAGAGAGTTGTCTTGAAGATTTTATCTCACAAAGCTCATGTTTTTCAACACATGAAAGAAGGGAGCTTTGAGAGAGGAAGAGGGAGAGCTTTTCATGAGAGAGAAAGAGCAAGAGAGAATGAGTAAGAAAAAAACAACCATGCTCTCATATGAGAATAATAATAATAATAATAATAATAACTAAAGATAATTGTGATGGTTAGTTGAAATGACCATTATCATTTCACATTTAATGCAATTTGCAAGAATCAATAAGTATCTTGCAAAAGAAATGATCATGGTCAAATGGTCAACAAAAGTCAAATGGTCAACCAAAGTCAAATGGTCAACCAAAGACAAATGGTTAACCTAACCATGGCAAAATTATCCTTAATTAATATTATTAATCATATTTCTCATTCTCATTAGGGTTTAGAAAAAGTCAACTGTCAAAAACCCTAATGAGATTCCTCTGCCTCTGTCAACTGTGCATACACACCCGCATCCGTATTCCGAGGAACACGAATACAATGAGACAAAACCTGTTAGATATAGTGCCTTCAAAGTCAATTATTGGATCGCAGGTACGTGATTGCAATGATTGAGGCAGGACCTATACCGATACGACAGTCTTGCTCGAGATGATAGTATGCTATCTGGTTTGTCTTTATCATCGTATACATGCTTTAGTTCACTATTGCATGATGATAGAGCCCATAGGATTCTTGCTTGACTGCCAGCAGTATGATGGCGATCATATACGTGGGAGCTGGGGTCTGTAAGCACATCCTTAAAAGTGTCCCTAGTTGTGGGAGTTTCGAGACAGGGCATCGATACTCCAGAGTAGACTAGTGTATACAGTCGAGACCCCGACGAGGGGAGGTGGCCGGTCTCATAAGCCACTGGTGTCAGTTGGATCACCTAAGATGTATACAGGTGCTCATTAGGTTATGAGTACACCGGAAAGGACTCGCCGGGAATATGCTAGTTGGTATTATACATATTGTCGGATAGCAGTTCCCTGGTGACATGTGTACAGGTTAGTTTGTCGACCTGAGATCATCATTTGACTCGTGTGAGTTCCCACTGTGCTTTGATTTCTACCCTACCACGGCTCAAAGGAGTCGTGCAAACAGGTCTTTTTTGGGTACAGTTCCGAGCCACATGGAGGCAGTGAGCGGATCGTCGAGGATTCGTCTCTCCTGGTATTGGGGGTTGATGTCACGCAGTCCACGGGTGGCCATCACTAGAAATTCTCAGCCGAGGTAGTGGAGAATTATTGATTTGGATCAGTAGTTTCTCAGGTGGTGATGGGCTTCATGCCGACACGATTTATCGCGTTATTAGGGGTCTGACTTTATCCACCCCCTAGACTCGATATGCGATACTCTTTAGATGAACGGACCGGACTGTACGGATATTGTCACAGTCAGGCTCAGTAGGGTTTATGGATGAGTTCGCTCGTCAGCTTCCCTTCCAATCAATACATAGGCAACCGTTACGTACAGCTTGTACCTCTGACGTGCTAATGGTTATACCCAGTGCCAGTGTGTTGATGAGTCATTAGAGTCCCCCACAGACCGTTTCCCAAGTTCGGGCGAAACGTTGTAGAGGCCGTATGGTTTTATGGCAGGATTCGGAAAATGCACGTGCGTTTTCGCACGTGTCATTTTTCGGGCAGATAATATTGGTCGGCTTTGGTTTAAGCCGGATCCGAGTATTATACTGTGTAGATATAATATCTTTGTCTCAGTTGCATTTGTATTCGGTCGTAATACAAATGCGGATATGTTTATACTGATACGGGGTTATCCTGAAATTCGTTTCAGGATCACTTTTGGAAGTTGCCAGTTTTCAGTTTTCTATCACCCGTATTTAACATTCGGTTAAATGCGGATTTATCTTTTCTTGTCTTGGGTGAGTCATGAGGGTGATGTGTGTGGAAGCTTCTAGGGTTTGTGAGGTGTTCTTTGTTCATTGGTAGCATTTAATGAAAGGGTGACTAAGGTTAATGAGCCATTCTTTACATTAATGTGTTTTGTTATACCTTTGATATTTTCTCTTGATATTTATCTTATGGTCACCTTCATTCCTTGCTCCTACACTCACCCCCTCCACCATATATTAGCCGGCCACTTCCTAGAGTGAAGAGTGTGGGTTGATTAAAAAGATTAGGGGTTTGATTCATGGAAATTTCATATGCCCATTTCTCATTTACCCGATCCAAAAGGCAACTTCATTAACCATTCGTCCATGGCTTTGGACGAAGTGAGACAAAGTGTTCTACTCATTCTCTACATCATCTTGGTCGTCTCTTTTAGCAAACTTGACGACCGAGTTGCCTCGGTTCAGAGGCGGGAGCCCGTTTAAAGATCCGTCGACGTGGTGCCACCTGGACGAGAAGACTGGAGATTCAGGAGATCGGAATAGCCGCAACAAAGCGTGGCATGATTGTTGAAGACCGAAGGACTCGGATCGTTCGGTATAACTCTTCTACCCACTTTGTAGTTTGTTAGTTTAGCTTTAATGGCAGATCCGGGTTATAGTACACGATAGCGCCAGTTGTAAAAGTTTTTGTTCCGCATTTAGCGTCTGTTAGACGGTCGGGGTGCTACCGTGGACTTACAAAACCAATCCCAAAACAAATACTAGGATATGGCTTAAACCAAAGCCCGCTAGTAATAACTGCTCGGACACCAAATGTGCACAAGTGCGCGGATGTGAACGATCCTCGTCGCAAAACCATACGACCTCTACTCTGTTTTGCCCAAAGGTGAACAACTCTCTGTGTGGGACTCTAAAGACTCGACACTACGCTGGCAGTGGGTTTAACCACAGGCCGCAAGCGGTACTAGCTGTACGTAACGTTCCCTAGGTAGATGCCGATAAGAAGACCGATGAGGTGAACCCATCTGAACACCTACTGAGCCTGAATGTGACAATCTCCGTACAGTCCGGTCTGTTCGTCTAAGAGTATCGCATGTCGGGCCTAGGGGGTGGTAAAAGTCAGACCCCTAATAGCGGTACAAATCGTGTCGGAGTGTAGCCCAAAACACCCTGAGAAAACTACTGGAAACACTACTAGTAAATCTCGCTTGCCCTGGCCAGGAACGAATATGCGTAATGGCTCTCCTAGACACAGCGCGATATCAACTCCCAATACCGGGAGAGACGAATCCTGTCTAACCGTCACGGCCTCCAAGTGCTTCGGGACTGCACCCAACTACTACCTGTTTGCACGACCCAATAGAGCCATGGCAGGGTAGTAATCTAAGAACAGTGGGAACACACTCGAGGCGAAGTGACAGTGTCAAGTCAACGGACTAAGTTGTACTCATGTCACCTGGGAACTGTTAACTGACGATAGGTATAATACCAACCAACAGTTCCCGACGAGTCCTGTCCAGTATACTCGTAACCTAACGAGCACCTGCATACTATCTCCAGTACGACATACTGATGGCTGTGGGACAGACCATCTCCACTGCTGGGATAAGAAGCGTATGCACCAGTCTACTCTGAAGTATCGATGCCCTGTCTCGATAATCCTACGACTAGGGACCAAAATAAGGATGTGCTTATAGACTACCCAGCCCCCACTAGTGTGATCGCCATCACAACGCCAGTAGTCAAGTAAGGATCCTAAGGGCTCGATCAATATGTATTAGCGATATGTTAAAAGAAACATATACACATATTAAGATAGAAACAAACCAAGTAGCATACTATTATATCGAGCAAGATTGTCATAAATCCGTGTATATATCCCAAGCTTCCAAAATGTATTATAAAAACTACTACTATACAATAATGGCCTCTAGGGCATACATATCCAACAATCTCCCACTTGCACTAAAGGCCAGTAATTGGTGTACCGCATACCCAACGTCTGCACTAAGGCCAGCTGCTGGCGTACCGCATACCCAATAGCTAAAAAAGTCGCTCAAACTGTGTTTGAGGGAGGGCCTTTGTGAATGGATCCGCCGTGTTGTTTTTAGTGTCCACTCTCCGTACCTCGATCTCCTGGCGATCAATGATCTCCCTGATCAGGTGATACCGCCTTAAGATGTGTCTGGACTTCTGATGGGATCTTGGTTCCTTCGCTAAAGCTATAGCCCCATTGTTATCATAATACAAAGGTATTGGGTCAACAATGGAGGGAACCACCTGAAGTTCACTAATGAACTTCTTCATCCAGACCGCCTCTTTTGCGGCATCGCTTGCAGCAATGTATTCAGCCTCCATCGTCGAGTCTGCGACGGTATCCAGTTTGGAACTCCTCCAACACACCGCCCCTCTGTTGAGGGTAAACACAAAACCCGAGACAGACTTGCTGTCATCCTTGTCACTCTGAAAGCTTGAATCGGTAAAGGACTCGACCCTGAGGTCTCCATTACCGTAAATCAGGAACATCTCCTTAGTCCTTCTCAGGTACTTGAGAATGTTCTTCACTGCCGTCCAGTGGTTCTCACCTGGGTCTGACTGATACCGGCTCACCACGCTCAGCGTGTAAGCTACATCTGGTCTTGTACATAGCATCGCATACATTATAGATCTTACCACCGAAGCGTAGGGTATAGTGCTCATGCGAACCCTCTCCTCGTCAGTCTTGGGAGACATCTCCTTGGAGAGGGTGATTCCGTGCAATGCGGGTATATTACCGTGCTTGGAATCTTCCATACTAAATCTCTTTAGTACGGTCTCTATGTGCCTGGACTGCGAAAGTCCCAGTAGTCTCTTGGATCTATCTCTGTAGATCCTGATCCCCAGTATGCATGTGGCATCACCCAGGTCCTTCATGGAGAACCGTTGTGACAAGAATAGCTTGACCGATTGTAGCATAGGAACATCATTTCCTATCAAAAGAATGTCGTCCACGTACAAGACTAGGAATACGACAGTTTGTCCTACAATCTTCTTATAGATACAAGGTTCATCTCCGTTCTTGATGAAATCAAATTCCTTGATTGCCGCATCAAAACAGATGTTCCAGCTCCGCGATGCCTGCTTTAATCCATAAATGGATTTAAGCAACTTGCACACCTTCCCGCTACTCCCACTGTCTACAAAACCATCTGGCTGATCCATATAAACGTATTCTTCCAAACCGTCGCTTAGAAAAGCCGTTTTTACGTCCATCTGCCAGATTTCATAGTCATGGAAGGCAGCAATGGCAAGCAGGATCCGGATGGATTTGAGCATAGCCACTGGAGAAAAAGTTTTGTCATAGTCCACACCAGGTTTTTGACGAAAACCTTTTGCAACGAGTCTAGCCTTATAGGTTTCCACCTGCCCATCTACACCAAGTTTCCTTTTGTAGACCCATTTACATCCAACGGGTTTTACCCCAGGTGGAGCAATATCCAAGGTCCACACTTTATTGGTGTACATGGACTCCATTTCGGATCGCATAGCATCCAGCCACTTATCAGAGTCCCTACTGATAATGGCCTGCCGGAAACTTGTAGGGTCATCTTCTTCCAAGATGCAATCATCTCGATCCCCGTCTATGAGATAACCGTAGTATCTCTCGGGCGGATGAGAAATCCTACTAGATCTGCGGAGTGGCTGAGGTTCGTCTGGGGTTATTGAATCCTGAGGTTCTGTCAAATCTTTAGTTTCATTTTGTGGTCGCTGAATTTCTTCCAGTTCTACCGAACTCCTACTAGTTTCTTTTGCAAGAAATTGCCACTCTAAAAAAGTGGCGTGGCGAGATACAAACACCTTCTGTTCCTCGGTGTGGTAGAACAGATATCCTATAGAGTTTTTAGGATATCCCATAAATTTTCATAGAACTGAACGTGCCTGATGTTCATCCGGATTTTGTACTTTTACATAGGCCGGACAACCCCATATCTTAATGCGCTTAAGATACGACCTTTTACTATTCCATATCTCGAATGGTGTCTTAGGCACAGATTTAGACGGAACATCATTCAAGAGATATGCCGCTGTCAAAAGCGCATGTCCCCAAAATGAAAGAGGCAACTCGGCACTGCTCATCATGGAGCGAACCATATCCAATAGGGTATGATTCCTCCGCTCCGATACACCGTTGTGCTGTGGTGTATAAGGAGGAGTAAGCTGAGAGAGAATTCCATTCTCTTTTAAGTAATCTAGGAATTCCATGCTTAAGTACTCCCCTCCCCTATCCGATCGGAGGATCTTGATACTTTTGCCAGTCTGGTTCTCTACTTCATTTCTGAATTCCTTGAATTTCTCAAAAGCTTCAGATTTGTGTTTCATAAGATACACATATCCGAATCTAAAGAGATCGTCAGTGAATGTGATGAAGTACGAGAACCCACCCCTTGCATGTATAGACATCGGACCACATACATCACTGTGTATGTGTCCCAAGAGCTCTGTTGCTCTTTCTCCATGTCCGGTGAACGGAGATTTGGTCATCTTTCTTTTGAGACAAGACTGACAAGTTTCATAAGATGAAAACTCGAACGTATCCAAGAGTCCATCTTTATGCAACTTACTTAGTCTTTTCTTTCCGATATGTCCAAGTCTACAATGTTATAAGTAGGATTCGTTCGTATCTGAACTCTTCCTCTTGCGTGTGTTTTGTACATTGAGAACTGTATTCTGATTTAGAACATAGATACCATTACACAGTGTACCTTCTGCAACCAGTACCTTATCAAGGTAAATGTTCATGATATTTCTATAAAGAACAAAGTTATATCCATCTTTATCGAGTAAAGACACTGATATTATGTTGCAAACCATGGAAGGTACATAGTAGCAATTGTTCAAAATCATAGTATTGCCATTTGGCAACACTAGGTGATATTCACCGACGAATGCAGCATTAACTTGTGCTCCATTCTCTACCCTGAGGGACATATCACCAGGTGCAACTTTCCTACTTTTTCTCAGTCCTTGTAATAAATTACAGATATGAGATCCTGATCCGGTATCAAGTACCCAGGAGGTAGGGCCGACCAAAAAAAAAACAGTTCTCAATTACAAGAACACCTGAAGTAGATGCAATACTGTGCTTCTTCTTCAACTGGGTCTCCTTGGAATCCATACAATCTTCTTTCCCTTGCTCATACTTATGACTGTTGTCATAAGTTAGAGCCGAACTAACGTTCCCCAGCCCCGAATAAGAATTCGGATCGGTCAAGCGATACATTTTATTATCTTGATTAGGGCGTGAAATGATTGCTACCTGGAGAGAGAGAAAAGAAACACTCAGCGTGCGCTCTTGCAAGATTAGATTGGTTATTAATTTATCTAACCAGGATGGCCCCACTGTTTCCTTAAATTCTTCTTCAAACCCTAAAAGAAGAACTAGTCAGGATTAATCGCACGTCACAATACTTGCTTAACCTTTCATCCAGGCTAGTGTTGGTACTTCGAGGGAGGTTTTCCAACGCTTTCGCGAAGTTCCCTAATTATATAACCTCTTTTCCCTGGAGGCGTAGCCCCGCTAACACCGTTTTAGACACCTACTTGGTTTATAGCATTGATTGTTAAGTGAAATAATCTCCCGAGAGTAATCCAACTCATCAGTGGGATCGGGATCCAACTATCATTATGTGATGACATGGATGGAATCTACTCTAGTCACCATACTCCAGAAGGTATGCTGAATCTGCAAGTTTCCTGTATATTTGAAACTCCCGATGTGATTTTTGTCTCTAGGACCCAAGTGACCTTCACTGAGCCAACATTCAAAGGATCCTAGTCAAGTTCAACCTGTCATTATCTTGATTGCATTAGACCCACCCGTACGAGTTCTTGACTGAGCCAAAATGACCGTACGACTGTCCCAACCAATCGCATTATATGCTACAGAAAAATATTACATAGCTACCGTACACTGCGCCTCGGCTGAGCACGAAATACGTAGAACGAATACTAAGCAATACCAATCCGAAATGACGGAGGGCTACGGCTAGGTTTCGGCAAAAAATCCGTTAACGTAATGAACTTGATATCGTTGAAGGAACCTGATAACCCTTTTAAAATATATAGTGGCGAAAACTTTTGCTAAAGAGGTCACTCCCTGTGAAGCGATCTCGGCTCTTTCCTCGTCGAATGAGGTGCAGGATATTCCAAAATGAATACCTCGATGCAAAGCAAGAATAATCGACTATAGTGAAGTTATTACCCTGACGCAAACTTCTGTCCAAGGGGTCACTCCCGATGAAAGGATCTCGGCCCTTGCCTCGTCGAATAAGGTGCTGGGTATTCATAACCGAATACCTCTGTGCAAAATAAAAGAGAACGTCCTTACAATAACAGCTTTTTGAAAATTGTTCCAACAACATCTTTTAGGTTTATTTTCTTTGCATTAATATAATGCGTCCCATCAATTAATCCTACCATTGCAGAAAACAACGAAAATATGACGTACGCTTATGCCATCCACATTCGCCACTGGGCCCCGTCATCACCCGTTAGGTTACTTAACTAACGACAGAGCGGGGGCTGGACTAGCGCGGATGAAAAACATAAGCAACGCCTACTAGATAACATATATTGATATATACATTCATCAGATGCAATGATAACCATTCCAGATCACAGATAAACACATTGGATATGCTAGGAATCCGCGTTTCGTTCAAGCCTGCAACGAAAGACGGATTACATGGTCGCGATGAATAGCCAAACCCCACCCTAGACCCCTACGGGTGCGGCAAACTACCCGCCAAGTACCCGAAGTGAAGCAATCTCCCTCAACGACGTGAGTAGGCCACTCGGCACTTCAAAATACCCGGTAGTTTGTGCACCTCACCTTGGGTCTATCTTAGAAGCAAAAACAGTAAAAGAAATAATATACAATGGCGGCTACAACCTCAACCTGGATGTGCGGCCATAAAAGTAATATTACATCAATTTACAATTTACATTAAATGAAAGATAAAGAAACTCTCATCTCACAACCCCGACTATCCATCCGCGACAATCCAACAAGTTCATATACACAATCCAACATCACAGATCACAGATATGCACAATTCCCACTAATCGACGTATAGCGATTAGTCGACGTTCAGTACATATATCACATTACAGATATAACCAATTAGCTAAAGTTTATAGAATTTCGATCAATATCCCAATTTGAAACTACCCCAAAAACAATACTGTTCTCTGAAGAATCTGGGCAGGAACAAATCATCTTAAAAATCACAAAACATCAGCATGAACACACTGCAGGAAAAATGAGTCGCGACCAAGTCGACTCGGCCGTGGATCCGCGGCGAAACGCGTGGTTTCGCCGCGCTTCCGCGGCGGTCTGATCGAGTCATGGGGTCGTTTTTCTTGGTAGTTCCTAAAAAACCCTGCACGTATTTTTTAGGTCTCTGGAAATATTTTTAGACCTGTTTTTAAAAACGACAGAAAACACTAAAATTTGATGCATTTTGCGATTTTTTCCGGATCGAAGTTCTAAACACTTTGCTAACAAGTTAGTTGTTGTTTAGCCTGGCTCTGATACCACTGTTAGGTCCACGTTACTCACCCCGGTGCTTACGGGAAGGCGGAATAGGTAAAAATCGGATTTTTAACACAAGGTAATATGGACTAAAAATAGAGGATCTTTGCTAAACAAAAACTAACAAACTAACTACAAGGTTAGATGGTTATACCTAGATCTTGAACTCCTTCTCTTCTTGTTGTGGTCCTCCTTCTTGCTTACTCCTTGGAGTGGTGTAGACGGCTCCTCCTCTTCGTCTTCTCTTTGCCGAAGAAAGATCCACCCGAAGGCCTCTACCTTGAGCTTCTACCTCAACTAAGAGGTAGCTAGAGTGCTTGGTTTGCTAGACTAAGAACCCTAGAATGAGTAGAGAGTTGCCTTGATGGTTTTATCTCACAAAGCTCATGTTTTTCAACACATGAAAGAAGAGAGCTTTGAGAGAGGAAGAGGGAGAGCTTTTTATGAGAGAGAAAGAGCAAGAGAGAATGAGCAAGAAAAAAACAACCATGCTCTCGTATGAGAATAATAATAATAACTAAAGATAATTGTGATGGTTAGTTGAAATGACAATTATCATTTCATGTTTAATGTAATTTGCAAGAATCAAGAAGCATCTTGCAAAAGAAATGATCATTGTCAAATGGTCAACAAAAGTCAAATGGTCAACCAAAGACAAATGGTCAACCTAACCATGGCAAAATTATCCTTAATTAATATTATTAATCATATTTCTCATTCTCATTAGGGTTTAGAAAAAGTCAACTGTCAAAAACCCTAATGAGATTCCTCTGCCTCTGTCAACTGTGCATACACACCCGCATCCGTGTTCCGAGGAACACGAATACAATGAGACAAAACCAATCCCAAAACAAATACTAGGATCTGGCTTAAACCAAAGCCCGCTAGTAATAACTGCTCGGACATGAAACGTGCACAAGTGTGCAGATGTGAACGAACCCCGTCGCAAAACCATGCGACCTCTACTCTGTTTTGCCCAAAGGCGAACAACCCTCTGTGTGGGACTCTAAAGACTCGACACTACGCTGGCAGTGGGCTTAACCACAGCCGCAAGCGGTACTAGCTCTACGTAACGGTCCCCAGGTAGATGCCGATAAGAAGACCGATGAGGTGAACCCATCTGAACTCCTACTGAGCCTGAATGTGACAATCTCCGTACAGTCCGGTCTATTTGTTTAAGAGTATCGCATGTCGGGCCTAAGGGGTTGTTAAACGTCAGACACCTAATAGCAGTACAAGTCGTGTCGGAGTGTAGCCCAGAACACCCTGAGAAAACTACTGGAAACACTACCAGTAAATCTCGCTTGCCCTGGCCAAGGACGACTGTGTGTAATGGCTCTCCTAGACACGGCGCGATATCAACTCCCAATACCGGGAGAGACAAATCCTGTCTAACCGTCACTGCCTCCAAGTGCTTCGGGACTGCACCCAACTACTACCTGTTTGCACGACTCAATAGAGCCGTGGTAGGGTAGTAATCTAAGAACAGTGGGAACACACTCGAGGCGAAGTGACAGTGTCAAGTCAACGGACTAAGATGTACTCATGTCACCTGGGAACTGTTAACTGACGATAGGTATAATACCAACCAACAGTTCCCGACGAGTCCTGTCTGGTGTACTCGTAACCTAACGAGCACCGGCATACTATCTCCAGTACGACGTACTGATGGCTGTGGGACAGACTATGTCCTCTGCTGGGATAAGAAGCGTATGCACCAGTCTACTCTGGAGTATCGATGCCCTGTCTCGATAATCCTACGACTAGGGACCAAAATAAGGATGTGCTTATAGACTACCCAACCCCCACTAGTGTGATCGCCATCACAACGCCAGTAGTCAAGTAAGGATCCTAAGGGCTCGATCAATATGTATTAGCGATATGTTAAAAGAAACATATACACATATTAAGATAGAAACAAACCAAGTAGCATACTATTATATCGAGCAAGATTGTCGTAAATCCGTGTATATATCCCAAGCTTCCAAAATGTATTATAAAAACTAGTACTATACAATAATGGCCTCTAGGGCATACATATCCAACAATCTCCCACTTGCACTAAAGGCCAGTAATTGGTGTACCGCATACCCAACGTCTGCACTAAGGCCAGCTGCTGGCGTACCGCATACCCAATAGCTAAAAAAGTCGCTCAAACTGTGTTTGAGGGAGGGCCTTTGTGAATGGATCCGCCGTGTTGTTTTTAGTGTCCACTCTCCGTACCTCGATCTCCTGGCGATCAATGATCTCCCTGATCAGGTGATACCGCCTTAAGATGTGTCTGGACTTCTGATGGGATCTTGGTTCCTTCGCTAAAGCTATAGCCCCATTGTTATCATAATACAAAGGTATTGGGTCAACAATGGACGGAACCACCTGAAGTTCACTAATGAACTTCTTCATCCAGACCGCCTCTTTTGCGGCATCGCTTGCAGCAATGTATTCAGCCTCCAACGTCGAGTCTGCGACGGTATCCTGTTTGGAACTCCTCCAACACACCGCCCCTCCGTTGAGGGTAAACACAAAACCCGAGACAGATTTGTTGTTATCCTTGTCACTCTAGAAGCTTGAATCGGTAAAGGACTCGACCCTGAGGTCTCCATTACCGTAAACCAGGAACATTTCCTTAGTCCTTCTCAGGTACTTGAGAATGTTCTTCACTGCCGTCCAGTGGTTCTCACCTGGGTTTGACTGATACCGGCTTACCACGCTCAGCGCATAAGCTACATCTGGTCTTGTACATAGCATCGCATACATTATAGATCCTACCGCCGAAGCGTAGGGTATAGTGCTCATGCGAACCCTCTTCTCGTCAGTCTTGGGAGACATCTCCTTGGAGAGGGTGATTCCGTGCAATGCGGGTATATTACCGTGCTTGGAATCTTCCATACTAAATCTCTTTAGTATGGCCTCTATGTACCTGGACTGCAAAAGTCCTAGTAGTCTCTTGGATCTATCTCTATAGATCCTGATCCCCAGTATGCATGTGGCATCACCCAGGTCCTTCATGGAGAACCGTTGTGACAAGAATAGCTTGACCGATTGTAGCATAGGAACATCATTTCCTATCAAAAGAATGTCGTCCACGTACAAGACTAGGAATACGACAGTTCGTCCTACAATCTTCTTATAGATACAAGGTTCATCTTCGTTCTTGATGAAATCAAATTCCTTGATTGCCTCGTCAAAACAGATGTTCCAGCTCCGTGATGCCTACTTTAATCCATAAATGGATTTAAGCAACTTGCACACCTTCCCGCTACTCCCACTGTCTACAAAACCTTTTCGCTGATCCATATAAACGCATTCTTCCAAACCGCCGTTTAGAAAAACCGTTTTTACGTCCATCTGCCAGATTTCATAGTCATGGAAGGCAGCAATGGTAATCAGGATCTGGATGGATTTGAGCATAGCCACTGGAGAAAAAGTTTCATCATAGTCCATACCAGGTCTTTGACGAAAACCTTTTGTAACGAGTCTAGCCTTATAGGTTTCCACCTGCCCATCTACATCAAGTTTCCTTTTGTAGACCCATTTACATCCAACGGGTTTTACCTCAGGCGGAGCAATATCCAAGGTCCACACTTTATTGGTGTACATGGACTCCATATCGGATCTCATAGCATCCAGCCACTTATCAGAGTCCCTACTGATAATGGCCTGCCTGAAACTGATAGGGTCATCTTCTTCCAAGATGCAATCCTCTCGATCCCCGTCTATAAGAAAACTGTAGTATCTTTCGGGCGGATGTGAAATCTTACCAAATCTGCGGAGTGGCTGAGGTTCGTCTGGGGTTATTGAATCCTGAGGTTCTGTCAAATCTTCAGTTTCATTTTGTGGTCGCTGAATTTCTTCCAGTTCTACCGAACTCCTACTAGTTTCTTTTGCAAGAAATTGCCACTCTAAAAAAGTGGCGTGGCGAGATACAAACACCTTCTGTTCCTCGGTGTGGTAGAACAGATATCCTATAGAGTTTGTAGGATATCCCATAAATTTACATAGAACTGAACGTGCCTGATGTTTGTCCGGATTTTGTCTTTTACATAGGCCGGACAACCCCATATCTTAATGCGCTTAAGATACGGCCTTTTACTATTCCATATCTCGAATGGTGTCTTAGGAACAGATTTAGACGGAACATCATTCAAGAGATATGCCACTGTCAAAAGCGCATGTCCCCAAAATGAAAGATACAACTCGGCACTACTCATCATGGAGCGAACCATATCCAATAGGGTACGATTCCTCCGCTCCGATACACCGTTGTGCTGTGGTGTATAAGGAGGAGTAAGCTGAGAGAGAATTCCATTCTCTTTTAAGTAATCTAGGAATTCCAGGCTTAAGTACTCCCCTCCCCTATCCGATCGGAGGATCTTGATACTTTTGCCAGTCCGGTTCTCTACTTCGTTTCTGAATTCCTTGAATTTCTCAAAAGCTTCAGATTTGTGTTTCATGAGATACACATATCCGAATCTAGAGAGATCGTCAGTGAATGTGATAAAGTACGAGAACCCACCCCTTGCATGTATAGACATCGGACCACATACATCACTATGTATGAGTCCCAAGAGCTCTGTTGCTCTTTCTCCATGTCCGGTGAACGGTGATTTGGTCATCTTTCCTTTGAGACAAGACTGACAAGTTTTATAAGATGAAAACTCGAACGTATCCAAGAGTCCATCTTTATGCAACTTACTTAGTCTTTTCTCTCCGATATGACCAAGTCTACAATGCAATAAGTAGGATTCGTTCGTATCTGAAATCTTCCTCTTGTGTGTGTTTTGTACATTGAGAACTGTATTCTGATTTAGAACATAGATACCATTACACAGTGTACCTTCTGCAACCAGTACCATATCAAGGTAAATGTTCATGATATTTCTATCAAGAACAAAGTTATATCCATCTTTATCGAGTAAAGATACTGATATTATGTTGCAAACCATGGAAGGTATATAGTAGCAATTGTTCAAAATCATAGTATTGCCATTTGGTAACACTAGATGATATTCACTGACGATTGCAGCATTAACTTGTGCTCTGTTCCCTACCCTGAGGGACATATCACCAGGTGCAACTTTCCTACTTTTTCTCAGTCCCTGTAATAAATTACTGATATGAGATCCTGATCCGGTATCAAGTACTCAGGAGGTAGGGCTGACCGAAAAAAATAGTTCTCAATTACAAGAACGCCTGAAGTAGATGCAATACTGTACTTCTTCTTCAACTGGGTCTCCTTGGAATCCATACAATCCTCTTTCTCTTGCTCATACTTATGACTGTTGTCGTAAGTTAGAGCCGAACTGACGTTCCCCAACCCCGAATAAGAATTTGGATCGATCAAGCGATACATTTTATTATCTTGATTAGGGCGTGAAATGATTGCTACCTGGAGAGAGAGAAAAGAAACACTCTGCATGCGCTCTTGCAAGATTAGATTGGTTATTAATTTATCTAACCAGGATGGCCCCACTGTTTCCTCAAATTCTTCTTCAAACCCTAAAAGAAAAACTAGTCAGGATTAATCGCACATCATAATACTTGCTTAACCTTTCATCCAGGCTAGTGTTGGTACTTCGAGGGAGGTTTTCCAACGCTTTCGCGAAGTTCTTTAATTATATAACCTCTTTTCCCTGGAGGCGTAGCCCCGCTAACACCGTTCTAGACACCTACTTGGTTTATAGCATTGATTGTTAAGTGAAATAATCTCCCGAGAGTAATCCAACTCATCAGTAGGATCGGGATCCAACTATCATTGTGTGATGACCTAGATGGAATCCACTCTAGTCCCCACACTCTAGAAGGTATGCTGAATCTGCAAGTTTCCTGTATGTTTGAAACTCCTGATGTGATTTTTGCCCCTAGAACCCAAGTGCCCTTGACTGAGCCAACATATCAAAGGATCCTAGTCAAGTTCAACCCGTCATTATCTTGATTGTATTAGACCCACCCGTACGAGTCCTTGACTGAGCCAAAATGACCGTACGACTGTCCCAACTAATCGTATTATATGCTACAGAAAAATATTACATAGCTACCGTACACTACGCCTCGGCTGAGCACGAAATACGTAGAACGAATACTAAGCAATACCAATCCGAAATGACGGAGGGCAACGGCTGGGTTTTGGCGAAAAATCCGTTAACGTAATGAACTTGATATCGTTGAAGGAACCTGATAACCCTTTTAAAATATATAGTGGCGAAAACTTTTGCTAAAGAGGTCACTCCCTGTGAAGGGATCTCGGCTCTTTCCTCGTCGAATGAGGTGCAGGATATTCCAGACTGAATACCTCGATGCAAAGCAAGAATAATCGACTATAGTGAAGTTATTACCCTGACGCAAACTTCTGTCCAAGGGGTCACTCCCGATGAAGGGATCTCGGCCCTTGCCTCGTCGAATGAGGTGCTGGGTATTCATAACCGAATACCTCTGTGCAAAACAAAAGAGAACGTCCTTGCAATAACAGCTTTTTGAAAATTGTTCCAACAACATCTTTTAGGTTTATTTTCTTTGCATTAATATAATACGTCCGATCAATTAATCCTACCATTGCAGAAAACAACGAAAATATGACGTACGCTTATGCCATCCGCATTCGCCACTGGGCCCCGTCATCACCCGTTAGGTTACTTAACTAACGATAGAGCGGGGGCTGGACTAGCGCGGATGAAAAACATAAGCAACGCCTACTAGATATCATATATAGATATATACATTCGTCAGATGCAATGATAGCCATTCCAGATCACAGATAAACACATTGGATATGCTAGGAATCCGCGTTTCGTTCAAGCCTACAATGAAAGACGGATTACATGGTCGCGATGAATAGCCAAACCCTACCCTAGACCCCTACGGGTGCGGCAAACTACCCGCCAAGTACCCGAAGTGAAGCAACCTCCCTCAACGACGTGAGTAGGCCACTCGGCACTTCAAAATACCCTGTAGTTTGTGCACCCCACCTTGGGTCTATCCTAGGAGCAAAAACAGTAAAAGAAATAATATACAATGGCGGCTACAACCTCAACCTGGATGTGCGGCCATAAAAATAATATTACATCAATTTACAATTTACATTAAATGAAAGATAAAGAAACTCTCATCTCACAACTCCGACTATTCATCCGCGACAATCCAACAAGTTCATATACACAATCCAACATCACAGATCACAGATATGCACAACTCCCACTAATCGACGTATAGCGATTAGTCAACGTTCAGTACATATATCACATTACAGATATAACCAATTAGCTAAAGTTTATAGAATTTCGATCAATATCCCAATTTGAAACTACCTCAAAAACAATACTGTTCTCTGAAGAATCTGGGCAGAAACAAATCATCTTAAAAATCACAAAACATCAGTCTGAACACACTGCAGGAAAAATGAGTCACGACCGAGTCGACTCGGCCGCGGATCCGCGGAGAAACATGTAGTTTCGCCGCGCTTCCGCGGCGGTCTGATCGAGTCATGGGCTCATTTTTCTTGGTAGTTCCTAAAAAACCCTGCACGTATTTGTAACACCTTAGAATGTGTTTTGTGGCTAATTATATTTTAATGTATGGTTTTTAATAAAAAGTTTACCAAATTGGTTTTTAATTATTTTATCCTATTTTATGAATATTTTAGTAGATTTTTCTTAGGCTTGCACACACTTGTGCATGATAACTAGGGTGTTAATTTGGGGTTTAACCATGATTACCAACATGGTGAACCAACCTTTCCCTAAACTAGTTTTATATTTTGTTTAAGTGTTTTGGGTATTATGGTGTATGGTTGCTCTTTTAAAAAGAAAATGAAAAATGAATTCTTTTGTTATTGTGTTGACTTGGTGAGAGAGAGAGAGAGAGAGAGAGAGAGAGTGCATTATGAGGCATGATGGCTTGCCCATGCCTTCATTTAATGAAGAGAGAGGGAGAGAAAGGGTTGACTAAGCCTAGCTCTCATTTTCCCTTTCCTTCTCATTCTCTCACTCTCATTCTCTCACACAAACACATACATACACAAATGGCTGAAGCAAGTAGGAGCAGCTCAAGCAGCAACAACAACAACAACAACAACAACATCAGTAGCAGCAGCATCAGCTTGCAGCAGCAGCAGCAGCTCCAGACAGCACAACAGCAGCCACAGCATTAACCACAGCAACAACATCAGCATAGCAACAGCAGCAGCTCAAGAAAGCAACAGCTGCTGAAGCAAGCAGCAGCCACAGCAGCAGAGCAACAGCAACAGCAGCCCCAGGAGCAAGCAGCAGCAACACCAGAAGTATCACCAGCAGCTGTAGAAACTCAGTTCTTCACCTTCACCTGCTTCCTAAGGTTTCATAGGGAATATTTCTGAACCTTATCCCCTAGTTGCTTAGCTCATGTGTCATTTGGTGTCGGTTTGTGTTAATTATGAGTTTAGTGTTGGATTATGGTGAATTATGAGGAAATTTGATATAGTGATGATTGTGTTAGTAAACCCTACCCATTTAAGTGTTACTAGGGTCACTTGAACTAAGTTTTACCCTGGATTTCACTAAAATACCATAGGGTTTGCTTTTTGTGCAAATTAGCGTTTTTTAAGCGACATTGTGACATTCTGTGATTTGCTATTAACTCAGACGCTTCAGGACAAAATTGAGCAAACTGGAGCATGTACACTAGGTATAGATACCACCACAAGAACACGAGCCACCCTCTCCCTACCCTGGCCGCAAATTGCGGCCAGGAAGGTGAGTTGGATGCTGGGGTTTTGTGTAGGGTAGTCTGCAGTATATTGTAGTGTTTTGGCATATATAGTTTTGTAAGATTTGACCTGTAGGAAAATCTGGGACAATTTATCGTTTTGCATGTCCGTTTTGTTTGCGCGATACGCGTGATACGTGAGTGGGTCCTGCGATCCAGCGTATCGCGGCGTGTCGTGGTAGTTTTAGACGCGTATACACACGTTTTAGCGTATCGTGCACACGCGCGTTTAGTTCGCGACGCGAGTTTCTCGTTTAGGTTCGATATCGCGTTTTGCGGAATATTTGGCTTATATATGATTTCCTTGTCTAAATTTCAGGTTTGCAGGCGGGGACTACGGACACGGCTACAGAGGGAGACAGGTGGTAGGATTCACCTAGCGTGGAGCGTAGGTGCGTAGATTTAACATCTACAGGGGAATCGCCTGCATGGCGTTATGCATCTGGGCTAGGATTCTAATACTTGTCGTATATTCTACGTCATTGCTAGAATTGCGTCTTTACCCTATTTCTTAGATATAGTTGTACTGTGACTAGCAGCCGTAGGACACTGCACATATTATTGACGGTTCATGTTGCACGAGCACGGATTGTATGCTACACACTCACCGTCAATAATTGCCATGTCACACACAAACCCCTTATAGATACTATATTGCTTATCACACATGACATCTAGCTTATCGGTATACCTATAGTGTATCATATCATTAGTGATAGGTATATATACACCTTACGATACAGCTACAGGTATACCTTGCTCATGTTTTATTTATACCCAGGGGGTATCTTACATATTCTACTTATACCCAGGGGGTATACGACATCAGTTCTTATAGGTAGATACCTATACATTGCTACACCTGTATGTTACACACATATTCAGTTGCAGTTACATATTTACCTTTACTGATGTTACTTAGCTGTACCTTTTTGGTTTCGCATACATCTGGTTTCAGCTACATATTCTCATTTATATGCTCGCATTTTAGATATATCGCATATATTTATTCCTGGATTTGCGCATTGTTATTTGGATTTTACATGATGATTTCTGGATTTGGGAACCGCGGGAGTTCATGAAATTATGCATACATTGAAAAACCCAGTTTCCTTGATATGATATTTGCGCAGCCACCATGAGATTTATCGGTTCTGATTATATACTCCATACGAGGTGTGGCTGCTGTATGAGGGTACATGGTGGGGCCCAGTATGGTTCCCCTCGGCAAGAAGATCGATGGATGTTGCCGATTGAGCCTGGAGGCGGGCTAGTACCTACCGGTGACAGTACTAATGACTCGGCGGGGATCATGGAGATACCGTTGGGAGTCATGCACGTATGCATACGTCGAAAGGCGAGGGTCAGAGCTAGGCACCCGTGCTTTCGGGATAGCGTATGATACGTACCTATCAGGATTTCTGTGTCGATGCTTGGCACATTATTTTCATGATATTTTCTTTAAACACCTTTGTATATATAACAGAGGATTTAGCCGTTGTTATATATACCCTTACACCAATATTAGTGGAATGGGACGCTAATATATGTGTATTGACCCCATCATATTTATTTCTGCAAATATATACCTTTAGGATGTTAGAATTCTACTTGAGTATTGATTTGGGATATTAGGTGATTCATTGAGATTGGATATTGGATATACATATGGGATTACTGATTTGTACATTCGGGATATAGGAGATTACTTGATATTGTACATTGAGGAGATGTGAGACTTATATGATGTGAGAGCCCAATGTGGGGGCTGATTTGATAAATTGGGATTTGAGTGTCTTGATGGATTGTGATCCTACCACGATGACAGGATTCCGTGGGATGACATATTTCACTCCATACCTCATACCTTTTCATTTATGCACTGTTCCATGGATTAGGAGTACCTGTTAGTGTACCCTTCATGATTGCTGCATATTTGCATTCTCATATCCCTATTACATGGTTATTGCATACTACTGTCATGTCACTATTGCTTCATATATTGATTGTACCTGCTAGTATACTTTCCATTACTCTGCATTCACATGACATGTTATTACTGTAATTGTATATCTTAGATTCATGTTGTACGTACATTCCTGCGATTACCTGCATATGTTATCTACTATTCTTGAGTTAGCAACTCACCCCCGTTGTGCCACAGGTGTTTCAGGTTGTTCCCCAGAGTAGTCGAGGCAGGCTATTCAGCTATTCACCTATCATCTTTTGCTACAGATACTGCATCGGCTCACAATATACTATTTTGCTTAGGTGGGTTGGATGATTATCTGTATTTCATATTGTACATTCGTTGTATCTTGTACTCTCCATCTACTATTATGTTGTTGACTTAGAGACTTGGTAATGACGATGTTGTATATTAGTTGTGGATTTGTTGTCTTTTATATACAGTTTCCTTCCTATTGTCTCTTATTTCTTCGCTACGGCGTCGTATATTTATAATGTGATTGTTTTCCGCCTTTGGGCCAGTTTTTACAAAAGGGGTGTTGCTAAAATTTTAAATATAGAAAGTAGGACTTTAAAGAATTTGGGTTGCGATTTCAAATGTTTCAAAAACTTTTATTATCTTTTCCGTATTTTCATGGTTTAGATTTCTGGGTTTGGCTTTCTTTTACTACGTTACGTCTTTAGGCGTTGCGTAGTATTAGGGCCGTCACGTGCCAATTTCGGGTCGTGACAGTATTTTTCAGGTCTCTGAAAATATTTTTAGACCTGTTTTTAAAAACGGCAGAAAACACTAAAATTTGATGTATTTTGCGATTTTTTCCGGATCGAGGTTCTAAACACTTTGCTAACATGTTAGTTGTTGTTTAGCCTAGCTCTGATACCACTGTTAGGTCCACATTACCCACCCGGGTGCTTACGGGGAGACGGAATAGGTAAAAATCAAATTTTTAACACAAGGTAACATGGACTAAAAATATAGGATCTTTGCTAAACAAAAACTAACAAATTAACTACAAGGTTAGATGGTTATACCTAGATCTTGAACTCCTTCTCTTCTTCTTATGGTCCTCCTTCTTCTTGCTCCTTGGAGTGGTGTAGACGGCTCCTCCTCTTCGTCTTCTCTTTGCCGAAGAAAGATCCACCCGAAGGCCTCTACCTTGAGCTCCTACCTCAACCAAGAGATAACTAGAGTGCTTGGTTTGCTAGACTATGAACCCTAGAATGAGTAGAGAGTTGTCTTGATGGTTTTATCTCACAAAGCTCATGTTTTTCAACACACGAAAGAAGAGAGCTTTGAGAGAGGAAGAGGGAGAGATTTTCATGAGAGAGAAAGAGCAAGACAGAATGAGCAAGAAAAAAACAACCATGCTCTCATATGAGAATAATAATAATAATAACTAAAGATAATTGTGATGGTTAGTTGAAATGACCATTATCATTTCACATTTAATGCAATTTGCAAGAATCAAGAAGTATCTTGCAAAAGAAATGATCATAGTCAAATGGACAACAAAAGTCAAATGGTCAACCAAAGTCAAATGGTCAACCTAACCATGGCACAATTATCCTTAATTAATATTATTAATCATATTTCTCATTCTCATTAGGGTTTAGAAAAAGTTAACTGTCAAAAACCCTAATGAGATTCCTCTGCCTCTGTCAACTGTGCATACACACCCGCATCCGTATTCCGAGGAACACGAATACAATGAGACAAAACCAATCCCAAAACAAATACTAGGATATGGCTTAAACCAAAGCCCGCTAGTAATAACTGCTCGGACACCAAACGTGCACAAGTGCGCGGATGTGAACGAACCCCGTCGCAAAACCATGCGACCTCTACTTTGTTTTGCCCAAAGGCGAACAACCCTCTGTGTGGGACTCTAAAAACTCGACACTACGCTGGCAGTGGGTTTAACCACAGGCCGCAAGCGGTACTAGCTGTACGTAACGGTCCCCAGGTAGATTCCGATAAAAAGACCGATGAGGTGAACCCATCTGAACTCCTACTGAGCCTGAATGTGACAATCTCCGTACAGTCTGGTCTGTTCGTCTAAGAGTATCGCATGTCGGGCCTAGGGGGTGGTAAACGTCAGACCCCTAATAGCGGTACAAGTCGTGTCGAAGTGTAACCCAGAACACCCTGAGAAAACTAATGGAAACACTACCAGTAAACCTCGCTTGCCCTGGCCAGGAACGACTATGTGTAATGGCTCTCCTAGACACAGCGCGATATCAACTCCCAATACCGGGAGAGACGAATCCTGTCTAACCGTCACCGCCTCCAAGTGCTTCGGGACTGCACCCAACTACTACCTGTTTGCACGACTCAATAGAGCCGTGGTAGGGTAGTAATCTAAGAACAGTGGGAACACACTCGAGGCGAAGTGACAGTGTCAAGTCAACGGACTAAGCTGTACTCATGTCACCTGGGAACTGTTAACTGACGATAGGTATAATACCAACCAACAGTTCCCGACGAGTCCTGTCCAGTGTACTCGTAACCTAACGAGCACCTGCATACTATCTCCAGTACGACGTACTGATGGCTGTAGGATAGACCATCTCCCCTGCAGGGATAAGAAGCGTATGCACCTGTCTACTCTGGAGTATCGATGCCCTGTCTCGATAATCCTACGACTAGGGACCAAAATAAGGATGTGCTTATAGACTACCCAGCCTCTACTAGTGTGATCGCCATCACAACGCCGGTAGACAAGCAAGGATCCTAAGGGCTCCATCAATATGTATTAGCGATATGTTAAAAGAAACATATACACATATTAAGATAGAAACAAACCAAGTAGCATACTACTATATCGAGCAAGACTGTCGTAAATCCGTGTATATATCCCAAGCTTCCAAAATGTATTATACAAACTAGTACTATACAATAATGGCCTCTAGGGCATACATATCCAACACTTAGCACCATGCCTAGGGTTTGCAAGCATCACTCATGCCACAATAAAAATTTGGGGAGGTGCTAAGCAATCTAACCATGAATCTTAACTAGAATTTTTAGGGTAACTACAATAGTATCACATACTAAAAACTATTTATCATTAAATGAAGAGAATACAACCTTTGTAGACTTGCTTTAGTGACTCCTTGGATCTTTGAGAGTTTGAAACGGTTCTCTAGGAACCTTCCTAGTCCACGATGATCCACCCGAAGTCCCTTTGCACAAAGCTCCTTGCTTCACTTAATCAAGAATGAGAATGAAGCAAACACTTTACAGTAATGGGATAGAGTAGTGTAGAATGGTGATGTGGTTTCTTTTCTCACTTCAAAACCCTTTCTTTTTAACTAACTCATTCAAAAGAAATCTCAAGAGAGAGGAAGAAGAAGATGGCTTTTCTTGAGCTCAAGAGTTATGATAAAGATAAAATGAATAATGAGAATAGAAAATATAAATATTTTCACACTCTCATCTAACCATGGGTTAATAAATAGCTAGATATTTATTTGGGAGTTAAAAGCCAAAAGGAAAATTAATTCATGGTTAATAGTTAGGTCAAGTGTGGTCAAGTGTAGATAAATATCAACCATGAATCAATTTTCTTTTTCTTTAACTCAAAAATAAATATATAAACATAATTACTTCCATGTGAGTCTTGCATTGCCATCTAATATGTATCAACAACCATGATACATTGTATGTATGTATGTGTCCATACACATCAACATGTGCATACATGCATGCATACATTAATATAGAAAAAGGTTTAATAAAAAGTGAGCTATATAAAAGTTAATGTTAAATCAACACTTGATTTAACAAACCGGTCATATCACATACGATCCGACCAATAGAAAAACGCCCGATTAATATACGGCATCACATACATGCATTTAATCAGGTCCCCGCGCATATCTCATATGCACATCACATCGTTTCGCCTGAGCTAGGAAACTCCTGTGTGGGACTCTAAGACTCGTCAATACGTCGGCAGTAGGTGATGATCAAATCAAACACCCACAAGCTGCAAGTGGTCAGCTAAACGTAACGGCCACCCGGGTATTGAGCGATCAGAAGAAAATAAGCGAAGCTGTCAAAACTCCCGTCGAGCCAACTGGCAACACTTACCGTACAGTCCGGTCTCTTCTTCAGATATGTTGCATATCGAGTTTAGGGATGGTATCGTCGACCCCAATAACTCAATAAGTCATGCCGATATATGGCTCATAACAGATCGAGAAATTACTGATAGCATTTATCAGTAAATCTCAGCAGCTCTGGCCAGGGACTTCCTAAGCCAATCGAGCATTGCACAACATCAACCCCCAATACCGGGAGAGACGAAACCCCTCCTATCGCTCATTGCTTCCATGTGCCACGGGACTGTACCTAAAATCCACCTGTTTGCATGACCCAGTAGAGCCGTGGTAGGGTGGAGATCAAAGTACAGTGGGAGGACACACAAGACTCTATGACGATCTCTGGTCTACAGACTAACCTGTACCAGTTTCACCTGAGAACTGCTATCCGACGATAGATATAATACCAAATAGGAGTTCTCGGCGAGTCCGTTCAGTGTACTCAGTCTCCACTGAGCACCCGCATACAATCTTTGGTGTCATCACACCAAATAGATATGGGATCATCCATCACCCATCATATGGGACAAGAATGGTATACGCTAGTCTACTCTGGAATATCGATGGCCCGTCTCGATACACCCACGACTAGGAACAGTTCAAGGATATGCTCATAAACTACACGTGTTCCACTAGTATGATCTGCATCATAGTCCCAGTAGTTAAGCAAATATCCTGAGGGCTTTATCAACATGTACCAAATGAGTAAGATGCATGATCAAATGAAGATGTCAAGATAAAGTAAACCAGATAGCATACTATCATGTCGAGAAAGAAAGCATCTGTACAAACACACACACATGTCTAAGCATCCACTATACATATAATGGCCTCTAGGGCATACATATATCTAACACTTATCTCATCTCATGCTAATGGTTCACACTCTCACTTCCAAGTTCATCTTCTTCGTCATCTCCTCACTAGTTTTTCTAGGGTGAGAAAAAGAAAAAGAAAAGAAAGTTTTTTAGTGAGCAAAATTCCTACTTCATCAAGCTACACTACTCTAGCAAATTAGTATAGGTTTTTCTCTTCATTAATACCTTAACTAGTGAAGTATGAGCTTGAGTGTGAGAAGTTTCAAGGTGGATCATTTTCGACGACGAAGACTACAAGCAAGCTCGTTCCAACCTTCAAGTGGAGTCGAAGAAGAGTTCTAGGACTACTACTCGGAGCTTTTGAAGTGAAGGACTAGACTACAAAGGTTGTAGACCCTCTTCACTTAATTTAGAACTTATTTGGTTATCTTTGAAATCCTAATTATCTAGTTCGATTCTTGTTTAGTATACTTAGCCTTCTAGATTTTTAAAATTGCATACTTGATGCTTATAGAACCCTAGTTGAGATGCTAAGACATACTTTCATGGTATCAGAGCTAAACTAGAGGCTTAGAAAAATCTAAACGAAGCTAAAGTGTTCGATCGGCGTTTTAAGCACAAACTTGGAAAGTTTCTGTCCATTTTTTGAAACGTCAATTTTTTTCAAGATTAAAAATGCTCAGAAAATCGTGCAAGTAAAATTATGAAGGCTCAAGAAATACGAGATCGTAACTCCACCACTTCGCCGCGGAATTGCCTCCTTTACTATGTATTGGTCGTGGTTCTGTCGCGCAATTGTTGTGTTAGGAGATTGTTTTTCTTATGCTGCTTCATTTTCACATTTTAGATTTTCTGGATATTTTTAGTGAGGCTGAACAGGTTGAGGTATCTGTAGATTGTTGTTGTTTGAAATATCGATCGAAATGTTAACGTCGTCTATATTGCTTTGGTTATGAGATACAATTTTTGGAATCCACATTAATTAGTTTTGCGAAAACTAGTTAT
This sequence comes from Agapanthus africanus, assembly GCA_030015575.1. Taxonomy (NCBI): domain Eukaryota; kingdom Viridiplantae; phylum Streptophyta; class Magnoliopsida; order Asparagales; family Amaryllidaceae; genus Agapanthus; species Agapanthus africanus. Next base: position 833,147,212 of record JASDDO010000019.1, read on the forward strand.
CGATTTTTTAATATCGCATTTTAGTCTCAAATGATAGATTACCATAGAGTTTGGATTTGGATCGAAATTTCGTCGTATCTCGTATTGTACGCGAATACTCGCCGGGAGACATAAGGAGACAGCCATGCCCTTTTGCCCCGATCAAGTGACTATAAGAGAACCCCATGTAAGTCTACGGTAGCGCCCCGGCCGTCGATCCGAAGCCAAAATGCGGAAACGAAAACTTTTTCAAAAACTTGAAACCGGCGCTATCGCAGACTTTAATCCCGGATCGAACCATTAACCTATAACTAGCAAACTAGAGAAGGGTTAGAAAAGCTATACCGATCGATCCGTGTCTTTCGGTATTTGGCCGCCAACCCAAGCTCCTCGCGGCATCTCCAATCTCCGGTCTTCTTATCGGAAGGGCACCACATTAATGAGTCTTTTTACGGGCTCCCGCTTCGTCCGAAGAACTCGGACACGAAGTTTTCTAGCCGACGTGTCCAAGGTGAAGTAGAGAATGTGTGTGATCACTTTGTCTCAAGCATCCATTGATTCTCAACGCATGAGAGTGTATAGATGGAGGTTGAAGATGGTGCCATTAATGGAAATGGTGAGCTAGAGGAAGAAGAAGAAGAGGTGCCTTTCTTTTTCTTGTGTTGTATGATAAAAATGAGAGAGTGAGAATGAAATAATACAAGAGCAAACCCTTCATATGGCAGCCCTCTCTCTCTCTCCCTCTCATTTCAACTCATAAATCAATCAAAAATGTGACACATGCACAAAGAAAGAGACCATGAGTCATCACTTGTGCATGTATCACAATTAATGCTCTTAATCATGACTTTTAGCTCATTATTTCCATTTCTAAACATTAAACCAAATGTTTACAACAATAAAAAGATACGGCAACATCTAAAGTAAACTCGTGACGGATCACAAGGATACCCCTCACCTGTATATACATACCTGCATCCGCATTCCGACCGAATACGAATGCGATGAGACTAAAGTAATCCAACAAATCTAATACTAGGATCCGGCTTAAACCAAAGCCCACTAGTATGATCCGCCTGATCATGATCCGTGCACTACTGCACGTATATGATCGGACCCAGCCATATATCATACGGCCTCTACAACGTTTCGCCCGAAACTTGAGAAACTGTCTGTGGGGGACTCTAAAGACTCGTCAATACTTTGGCTGTGGATTTAACCACTGGCACGTCAGTGGTACTAGATGTATGTAACGGGCTACCAGGTATTGACCAAAAGGGAGGTCGATGAGCGAACCCATCCTGACACCCTACTAAGCCTGTCAGTGACAATATCCATACAGTCCGGTCCGTTCGTCTATGAGCATCGCATGTCGGGCCTAAGGGGTTGGTAAAAGTCAGACCTCCAAAAGCGGTACAAGTCGTGTCGGAGTGTAGCCCAGAATACCCTGAGATACTACTGGAATACCTACCAGTAAATCTCCCGCCTTGGCCAAGGACTTCGTGTAATGGCTCTCCTAGACACAGCGCGATCTCACCCCCAATACCGAGAGAGACGAAACCCCTGCCGATCCGCTCACTGCCTCCATGTGGCTCGGGACTGTACCCAACTAAAACCTGTTTGCACGACTCCTTTGAGCCTTGGTAGGGTAATAATCAAAGCACAGTGGGAACTCACACGAGACAAATGACGATCTCAGGTCGATGAACTAACATGTACACATGTCACCAGGGAACTGCTATCTGACGTCAGGTATAATACCAACTAGCATGTTCCCGACGAGTCCTGTCCGGTGTACTCATAACCCAATGAGCACCTGTATACATCTTAGGTGAACCAACTAACACCAATGGCTTGTGAGACCAGCCACCGCCTCTTGTCGGGGTCTCGACTGTATACACTAGTCTACTAATGGAGTATCGATACCCAGTCTTGAAACTCCCACAACTAGGGACCACTTTAAGGATGTGCTTATAGACTACCCAACTCTTACGTATATGATCGCCATCATACTGCTTAGTCAAGCAAGAATCCTAAGGGCTACATCAACGTGTAATAGTGATATGCAAGGTCACTTGAAACATGTACACGATGATACAGATAAACCAGATAGCATACTATCATCTTGAGTAAGACTGTCCTACCGGTATAGGTTCTCCCTCAATCATTGCAATCACGTGCCTGCGATCCAATAATTGACTTTGAGGGCACTATATCCAACACCCCATGGCCAAGTGCATCCACTCGGGTGCTCACGGCAACGGTGTTCCATCCAAGTCAATTTCGTTAGCGGCCTTGGAGGTGCGGCCATCCACTAAAGTTCCCGTCGAACCTTCGAATTATCAATCGGGAATCTTGTTGAATTGCCCAGCTCAATTTTTGAAAAGTGTTTTCAATTAGAGACTTAAATGCAAGGTTTATAGGGTTAGGCATGAAATTCAGAATATGTGATAATCTGGGTTTATGATGTCTATAGATGCGGTATCTAATTATTATAGTTTTCATTTCTTTTCTGCGACCGTAAGTGTAATATGTGGCAGTATCCCCGATCTCGTTGCTATACGACAATGACATTAAGGATACACATATTTATTTACGTTGATGACATGTGATGTTATTGTGTTGCTATCGATATGTTATATTGGATCGTCGTAATTGAATAGCCGGGGGTTTTATATGAGATGAGAGTTTTCAATTCTCATTCATGTAAATATTTGTATGTAATATTCTTTTATTGGGACACTTCTGGATTGAGGTTGTTATCTCCATTCGATATATATTATTCACTTTACCGCATTAGGATAAACCCAACGCGAAGAGCACAAGTAATCGGGTTCTAGAGTCCAGTAGGAGGCTATCTCGAGGAGTCGAGACCGGTCGCCTTACTCTCGAATTGGCAGGGTTGCTTGCTGCTCTTGTAGGGGTCTAGGGATGTAGGCTTGGCTATTCATCACGACCGTGGAGTCCGTGTTTTTCGTTACTGGCTTAATCTAAAACACAGACATCCTAGTACATCCTATATTTCATATATCTGCTTCTACTGTTCTGTGATGTGATATGATCATATAATTGCGTGAGATGAATATTATGTTAGTTATATGTATGACCTAGAGGCCATTATTGTACATATGATGTATTTTATAGTGGATACTTGTGTAAGTCCGCGGCGGCGCCCCGGCCGTCAATCCGACGCCGGAAATGCGGAAACGAAAAACTTTGCAAACTAGCAAACCGGCACCACCGCGCACTTTTAACCCGGATCGGGCCATTAACCTAGCTACTAGCAAACTAAAAGATGTGTAGAGAAGTATACCAAGCGATCCGTGTCCTTCGGTCTTCGTCTCCACTCCGATCTCCCGCGGAATCTCCGTCCGTCACCTTCTCGTCGGAAAGGGCACCACGTAGCCGGAATCTTTTACGGGCTCCCACCTCTGGACCGAGGCAACTCGGGCGCGAAGTTGGCCAGCCGACGCGTCCAAGGTTTGCTGTAAACTAGTGTAGAAACTTGTCTCTTTTGGGGTTTAGAAGTTGCCATGGATGTGGAGGTGGAGAAAAGAATGAGCTTTGGAAAAATGGAGCTCACAATTTTGCAAGGAATGAGATGAAGAGAATGCTACACCCAAATGAAGCTCTCTCATCCTCATTCATGAAGTGGCCGGCCTCATCTAATGGTGGAGGAAAAAGAAAAGCCACCATAATACAAGAGGAAAAAAAGAAATGATAATGCAAGAATAATGTCACACCCACTTCTCATCTCATCAAATCACAAAACCATCACATGAAAGCAAAGAATGGACAAGAAAAGAATCTCATGATGAATAAACAATCATGAAGCCACACATATGCAAGAAACCCCGCCACAAAATGTTATTTGCAAACTTCAAATAACACCCTCTAACGATAAAGTCCGGCCGTGAAGGAATAAAGGAAAACCGGCCGGAACGGAATGCAAACTGGCAACTTCAGAAAACTGATCCCGTAATAAATTACAGGAAAACCCCGCAACTGCAAATACATGCCCGCATTTGTATTCGCACTGAACACAAATGCAAAGAGACAAAACTACACTGTCTAATACTAGGATTCGTCTTAAGCCAAAGCTGGCTAGTAAAATCCGTCCGATCACGATCCGTGCAATACCGCACGTATCTGATCGAACCCTGCCATATCTCCATACGGCCTCTACAGCATTTTGCCCGAAACCTGAGTAACTGTGTGTGTGTGGTGGACTCTAAAGACTCGTCAATACTATGGCTGTGGATTTAACCACTAGCACGTCAGAGGTATTAGCCATACGTGACGGGCCACCAGCTATTGACCAAAAGGGACGTCGATGAGCAAACTCATCCTGACACCCTACTGAGCCTGTCAGTGACAATATCCGTACAGTTCGGTCCGTTCGTCTATGAGCATCGCATGGCGGGCCTAGGGGGTTGGTAAAAGTCAGACCCCCAAAAGCAGTACAAGTCGTGTCGGAGTGTAGCCCAGAACACCCTGAGATACTACTGGAATACCTACCGGCAAATCTCCTGTCTTGGCCAAGGACTTTTCATGTTCTGGCTCTCCTAGACACAGCGCGACCTCACCCCCAATACCGGGAGAGACGAACCCCTGCAGATCCGCTCACTGCCTCCATGTGGCTCGGGACTGTACCCAACTAAAACCTGTTTGCACGTCTCCTTTGAGCGTGGTAGGGTAGTAATCAAAGCACAGTGGGAACTCACACGAGACAAATGACGATCTCAGGTCGATGAACTAACCTGTACACATGTCACCAGGGAACTGCTATCCGACGTCTGGTATAATCCCAACTAGCAGGTTCCCGGCGAGTCCTGTCCGGTGTACTCATAACCCAATGAGCACCTGTATACATCTTAGGTGAACCAACTGACACCAGTGGCTTGTGAGACCGGCCACTGCCCCTCGTCGAGGTCTCGACTGTATATACTAGTCTACTCTGGAGAATTGATGCCCTGTCTCGAAACTCCCACGACTAGGGACCTTTTAAGGATGTGCTTATAGACTCCAGCTCTCACGTATATGATCGCCCTCATACTGCTGGTAGTCAAGCAAGAATCCTAGGGGCTCTATCAACGTGTAATAGCGACTCGTAAGGTCACCTAAAGCAGTACACGATGATAAAGATAAACCAGATAGCATACTATCATCTTGAGTAAGACTGTCCTACTGGGACAGGTCCTCCCTCAATCATTGCAATCACGTGCCTGTGATCCAATAATTGACTCTGAGGGCACTATCTCCAACAATCTCCCACTTGCACTCAAGGCTAATTATTGCGATGTCGCATACTCACAGCCCGTGTGATACCGAACACCCAACTCCTTTACTAGTCAGTCTCACAAAGCTCGTTTGCGAAACTATTGCGTTCGAGGAATAGCCTCAGTGAGTGGATCCGCTCTGGTGTTTCTTTCTATGTCTCTCTTTATCTCAAGTTCGCGGAGAAAGCCATCTCCTGAAATGAGCAATACCTGTCTTAGAATGTGTCTGGATGTCTGATGGGACCTAGCTCATAAATGAACTCCAAATCCAAACTTCTTAGACTGTATCGTCAACTGAACTTAATCAGTATCCTGCGCCATACCTTCCCTCAGTATCCACTTGGACCACCTGTCCAAAATACTGCCCCTCGTCAGAAGGAAAACTATAACTCTGACAGCCACTTTGCCATCCAGGTCACCTTGGAAGCCTGAAATGATAACTGTCTCCCGAATGAGGCTGTCGTTATCATATCCCTAGAACATCAACTTATGTTCTAAAACTGCTTCCGACTGTTTCTCCAGGATTGGATCAATATCAACTTATTGCATCTACTGCAAAAACAACATCTGGTGTGGTACTTGACATCTCATGATCAACTCAATTGCCTAAGTAAGTGATCTGCCAATCATGCGTATCCCTCTCCCCTTTAGTCTGTAAGACACCTTTAGAGAGGGTGACTCCATTACCTGCAGGTATACTACCGTGCCAGGAGTCGTCCATTCTAAATACTCTTAGAATGCTGTCTAAGTACCCTGATTGGGAAGCCACCCAAATCTAGATCCAAAACCATAGATCTAGTAACCAGAATGTACGATATAAGATCCAATTCCTATGTGGAGAAACTACTGTGTGACGACCAAAGTATAACCGATCGTAGTGTAGGAATATGACTTCCTACTCTGTGTATGTCATCCAGATACCAGGACATCACACCCTACTACCTTCTTAACAGATCCATCCTCTATTCTGATGAAGTCAAATCTATGACTGTCACATCAGAAATAGATGATCTATCTCCGCTATATCTGCTTTAGTCTATAAATAGACATAAGCCTGATGTCCACCAATGCTTCCGCTGCTCCTACTGACCACGACAACCCTCTGGCAGAGTTATATAGACGTGCACTTCTAAGGCTAGTTTAGAACGACGCTATACTCATCCTCCTGCCGGGTCTCACATGTTGGTGATAGTGCCCTCAGAGTCAATTATTGGATCACAGGCACGTGATTGCGATGATTGAGGGAGGACCTATCCCGGTAGAACAGTCTTACTCGAGATGATAGTATGCTATCTGGTTTACCTTTATCATCGTGTACTGTTTTAGGTGACCTGACATGTCGCTATTACACGTTGATAGAGCCCCTAGGATTCTTGCTTTACTTCCAGCAGTATGATGGCGATCATATACGTGGGAGCTGGTAGTCTACAAGCATATCCTTAAAAGGTCCCTAGTCGTGGGAGTTTCGAGACCGGGCATCGATACTCCATTAGTAGACTAGTGTATACAGTCGAGACCCCGACGAGGGGCGGTGGCCGGTCTCACAAGCCACTGGTGTCAGTTGGATCACCTAAGATGTATACAGGTGCTCATTGGGTTATGGGTACACCGGACAGGACTCGCCGGGAACATGCTAGTTGGTCATATACCAGACGTCAGATGGCAGTTCCCTGGTGACATGTGTGCAGGTTAGTTCATCGACCTGAGGATCGTCATTTGTCTCGTGTGAGTTCCCACTGTGCTTTGATTACTACCCTACCACGGCTCAAAGGAGTCGTGCAAACAGGTTTTAGTTGGGTACAGTCCCGAGCCACATGGAGGCAGTGAGCGGATCTTCAGGGGTTCGTCTCTCCCGGTATTGGGGGAGAGGTCGCGCTGTGTCTAGGAGAGCCATTACGCAAAGCCCTCGGCCGAGGCAGGAGATTTACTGGTAGGTATTCCAGTAGTATCTCAGGGCGTTCTGGGCTACACTCCGACACGACTTGTACCGCTTTTGGGGGTCTGACTTTTACCAACCCCCTAGGCCCGACATGCGATCCTCATAGACGAACGGACCGGACTGTACGGATATTGTCACTGACAGGCTCAGTAGGGTGTCAGGATGAGTTCTCTCATCGACGTCCCTTTTGGTCAATAGCTGGTGGCCCGTCACGTATTGGCTTATACCTCTGACGTGCTAGTGGTTAAATCCACAGCCATAGTATTGACGAGTCTTTAGAGTCCACCACACTTTCAGTTACTCAAGCTTTCGGGCGAAACGCTGTAGAGGCCGTATGGAGATATGGCAGGGTCCGATCAGATACGTGCGGTATTGCATGGATCAGGATCGGACAGTTTTGTACTAGTGGCCGTATGGATATATGGCAGGGTTCGATCAGATACGTGCGGTATTGCACGGATCAGGATCGAACGGTTTTTTACTAGCCGGCTTTGGCTTAAGCCGGTCCTAGTTTAGTACAGTGTATATTTTGTCTCATTGCATTTGTATCCGTAGGAATACAGATGCGGGTGTGTATACACAGTATAGGGGTTTTCCTGTAATTTATTACGGGACCAGTTTTCTGGAGTTGCCAGTTTGCATTCCGTTCCGGCCGGTTTTCCTTTGTTCTTTCCCGGCCGGACTTTTCCGATGGAGGGGGTAATTTGCAGTTTTGCAAATTACACTTTGTGGAGGGTTTTCTTGCAAATGTTTTTATTATGATAACTTATTTAGATTCCATTCCTTTCATTCTTCTTTTCATGCTTTATGAAGATTAGAAGTGATGAGAAAGGATTTGATCTTTGATTAGAGTTGATGAGAGGTTGTGATGATGGTGTTAGGATATGGTCACCCTCTCCTTTTTCCTACACTAACCTCCCTTCATGTTTATGCGTTCATATTGTTTCCTCCACCATTCTTCTTCTCACTTGATGGAGATGATAAGTTTTTGATGAGAGGAAAAAGAAAGAGAGAAGAAGAAGAAGAGAGCTTCATCTTGAGAGTTTCATTCATGATCTCATTTTCTTGCTAGAAAAATGCAAGCACCATTTTTCTATTCTTGATTCCTCCATCACCATGGCAACAAACCCCAAATGAGACAAGCATCTTCTACACTACATTCTACAGCATATCTTGAGCATGTCGAGTTGCCGGCTTCATGCTCGAGTTGCCTCGGTATTGAGGCGGGAGCCCGTAAAAGACGCAGGCGATGTGGTGCCCTTTCCGGCGAGGAGGCGACGATATGGAGACAAGACTTTCCGCGGGAGATCGGGACGATGAAGAGAAGACCGGAGGACTCGGATCACTCGGTATACTTCTCACCCTATCTCTTGATTGCTAGCATTAGGTTAATGGTTACGATCCGGGTTTTTCATTGTCCGCGGTAGCGCCGGTTTCCGAGTAAGGAAAAAATTTTGATTCCGCATTTTGGCCTCGAGTAAGAGGCCGTGGCGCTGCCGTGGCGCAACATGGTATCAGAGCCACGCCATTAACCTTACCTAGCTTCGTTTGATGTGTTTGCGTTTCCGATCGACCAAAATTTCCAAAAACCGTATTTTTCCTTCACATCAGTTTCTGTTGAAATTTTTTGAAGTCTAAAATTTTTTCAGGTGATCTCAGAAAGATGAGCAGGGTGTTCTAAGAACACTGAAAAAAAACGATACAGTGAACCCTTACCTTGAGCGCGGAAGCGCGGCATGAACCCACTTTATGCCGCCCTTCCGCCGCAATATGGTGGGCCCACTTTGTCGTTTTTCTTCAGTTGTTTTATGGGCTGAAATTAGGGGTTTTTGGAATATTAAATTTGGGCCCAGGTTTTCTGTGACTGCTACAGTTTTGATTGGGGGCCCACTTGTTAATTTTTGGTCAATCGGAAAATTTTAAACACATTTTTCACAGTATTTACATTATATCTGCGACCGTGAATGTCACTCGATCGGTAAATCCGGTCTAACTGCTATAGCCCGGTTAGACGGATTTGCGAACGTGATTTTCACGTTGATGTTCTATGTTTATGCTGTGATGTTGCGGATCGGTCGTGGGGATAGCCTGGATGCAATGCTAGTGCAGTGCTGTTGTATTATGTACATTTGATTTTGCGGGGCGAGCGTCCGACATGTGGACTGCCGTCACTGCCTGTTTGTATTATTCTTTTGGGGCACGACCTGGTTGCGGTCGATGTACCCGGTGTATGTATATTTTACTTTCTGTACTAGGGTTACCCCGCGGAGGGGTGCACGGATAGCCGGGTTCTGGAGGGCAACAAGCCCGCATCTCATGGCATTGGGACGGAGGGGGCTTTAGTCTGGAATTGGCGGGCTGTTCGACGCACTCGTAGGGGGTACAGGTTGACCCAGGAGGGGTGCCCAAGTTACCGGATTCCGTGAAGTGCTGGGTGGTCCATTCACGGTGCTGGAGGGGGCTGCCTCGCTTCAGGTTTTGGCGGGTGACTTGCCGCGCCCGTAGGGGTCTAGGATTTCATTGCACAGGCTATCCACACGACCAGGGGAACGTCGGGTTTCAGCAGCGGCTCTGTGAAACCCGGGGCTTCCAGATATCTGTATTGTTCTGTGATGCTATACATTTCTGTGATGTTGCATTTTATTCACGCCTTGAGCGAAATACTATATATTGGTATATATATTAGTAGATGTTGTATATGTTTTTCATCCGCGCTAGTCCAGTCCCCGCTCTGCCGTTAGTTAGCTAACCTAACGGGTGATGACGGGACCCAGTGGCGAATGCGGATGGCATATACGTACGTCAGTATATTTTCGTTCTTTGTGGTGTGATTAATTGATGGGACTGCGTTGATTCGGATCAATGCAAGATAAACAAACCTAATCTGATGTTGTTGGAACACTTTTTCAAAAAGCTGTTATTGCAAGGACGTTCGCTTTTGTTTTGCATCGTGGTATTCATTTGGAATATCCTGCTCCTCAGTCGACGAGGCAAGGGCCGAGATCCCTTCACCGGGAGTGACCCCTTGGACAGAAGTTTGCGTCAGGGCATTAACTTCACTATAGCCGATTACTTTTGCTTTGCATCGTGGTATTCATTTGGAATATCCTGCACCTCATTCTACGGGGAAAGAGCCGAGATCCCTTCACCGGGAGTGACCTCTTTAGTAAAGGTTTTCGTCACTATATTTTATAAAAGGCTATGCAGTTCCTTCAACGATATCAAGTTCTTTACGTTAAAGGTTTTTCGCCAAAAACCATTCGTAGCCCTCCGTCATTTCTTATGAGTATTATTTAGTATTCGTGCTGCGTTTGTTGACTCCGTCAAGGCGTAGTGTACGGTAGCTAAGTGGTGCTTGTTTGTTGCATAAGTGGGATTGGTTAGGACAGTCGTGCGGCCTTGTTGACTCCGTCAAGGGCACGTACGGGTGGGTTTAATGCAATCCAGATAATGACGGGTTGAACTTGACTAGGACTCTTTGATTTGTTGACTCCGTCAAGGTCACTTGAGTCCTAGGGGTAAAAACACACATCGGGAGTTTCAAAAGAACTGAAACTTGCCAGGCATGCGCATACCTTCTGGAGTGTGGTGACTTGAGTGGATTCCGTCACGTTATCATGCGATGATAGTTGGATCCCGATTCCCACTGATGAGTTGGTTTACTCCTCGGGTGATCCCGACTAATTCTTCTTTCAGGTTTGGAGGAGAATTTGAGGTACAGTGGGAGGTTTCCTGATTAGATAAATTGGTAACCATTCTGATCTAGGTTAGAGTGCACGCTGAGTGTTTCTTTTCTCTCTCTCTCTGGCAGCGACCATTGACCCGACCCTAAGACTATGACTCAGTGACCAAGTTGACCGAACCTTCTTAATACTGGCTTTTGGATTGTCAGAGTTGCAGACCTCATTGCCACTTCTACTTTTACCCTTTTCTCCAGGACACCCCGTATTACTACGAACGTCCACTTCCATTGGACAAAACCATCGTATGGTTATATACGAACTCGAAGGACTTCGAGGATGGTTTCTGGTTCTGGAGAAAACGAATAGGATTATTCAGTTGTCTTTTCTTTTCACCTTCTCTCATTGCGAGTACTCCTTGGTATAGGAGATAGTACACCTATTACGCAAATTGGATAGTCTTCTTCCAAACCTTAGGCTGGTGCCGACCGGTAGGGAATGAAGAAAACCAATCAGCATAACGATGGTGTGCATAAGGTATTAAGTTAAGACCAAGCAAGGGATTCGTAAGAGGGCAAAGTAAATTGCGACTGCTTTTCACGACCGAACCAAGTATTTCTTCGCCAATCCTAAATCACCTTTGTATTTCTCCAGGACACTCCGTATCACTACGAAGATCCACAGTTTATTTGGATACTCCATCGTATGGTTATATATACGAACTCGAAAGGAACTTGTTCCAGTTCGGGGATGGATTCTGGTTCAGGAGAAATAGGAATAAAGTACATTCAGGTGTCTTTTATCTTCACCTTCTCTCGCGTTGCGAGTATTCCTAGGATTAGGACAGTACACCCTTTATGCCTTTTGGATAGTCTTCTTCCAAACCATAGGCTGGTGCCGAACGGTAGGGAAGGAAGAAAACCATTTGGCCTAAAGGGGTGTACAGAAGGTAATGACTAAAGACATATAAAGGGATTTGGAAAGGTGGCAAAGAATTATACGGTTACAGTTGTGAATCTGGATAATGGAAGAGGCATTACTAGGAATACCAGAATTCCCCACAGAAACATTTCAATGTTTCAGTTTCACTGTGTAATGTTAAAAGAAAAACTGATTTCCCGATTAGACACTTACTCCAGGGTATGTATTTACCAGGTATGATTCTCACATCTGTATGGTTTTACAGATGAGGAGTGGGAGTAAGTTATTGGGAATTGGGTGATCATCCTCATTATATCGGGATTCGTTGTAATCGGTGATATTTGAGGAAGTCACCTGGGTTGTTTGCCGGTCGGCAAATATTTGGTTTTGAATATCCGCTGTTGTGCACCAATTTCAAATTGATATATCTGTACGTCTATTTTCATAGAGTGAGATATACCTTTTGATATTATGTCAATGACATTTACCTATATCAGTGGATGGTTAGGTAAGGAGCATTAAACAGCGGTGTAATTCTTCTTAACCATAAGTACAGTTTTCAACCTACGACACACAGTGAAAGAGTTGTTAGACTCAGCGGACTTATACAGAGTATTGTATGTTGTCCAGTGTCCATTAGGACAGAGGGGTTGGTCCTTATACTATATTCTGTTTACTTTTAACTTCTCTAGTTCTTAGACATGTGTTTCGAAGGAACACAGGGTCTGAGTTTTGAGGAGTTATAGGTATTTGAATAGAGTAGAGAACCAGGTGTAGCAAGTATCGGGATTCTTCAAAGTGATCGAAGATGTAGATACTTGTGTATGGTATTCAGTTGATAGTAATGTTTAAGAGAACTAGCTTCTCTTTCAGGTTACTCATAATTGGAACATTCCTAAGTTGAGTAACGCTGATCGGCCTCCTTCCATTTAGTTGACATGCACTGGAGACAGCTGCATGATTTGAATCTGGTTCAATTAAATCAGTGCCTCTGGTTCTATATTGGATATAGAACAGTTCATATCTTAACGATGTTAAGGTACGGGGAGTTGCCCGGCTTATGCTTAAAACCAGACTCCGGATAACTCAAGGCACGTTTCTGTAATGGCTGTTTGTGGGTTGACCCAGGCTATGATGAGGGTTGATTTTCTACCATCTGGATGAACAATAGCAATATTGTTCTACACTCGCCACAGTTTTATTAAAAATGGATTTTTTCAGAAAACAGTAGTGGGAGTATGGTAGAACTGGAAGTAATTCCAGAACCGCAAACGATTACTGAAGATTTAATAAGGAACCTAAAGATTCAATCTGATTTGACATTCCATTGGCCACTCCGCAGATACGGTGGGTAACTTCAGGCACCCGAGAGGTACTCCGGTAGCCTCAAGGACGGTGACAGGGAAGTTCTTGTTTACCCACAATTACCATTGCTGTTGTTCCAGGCTGCGAGACCCGGCAGGAGGATGAGTATAGCGTCGTTCTAAACTAGCTTTGGAAGTGCACGTCTATATGACTCTGCCAGAGGGTTGTCGTAGTCAGTGGGAGCAGCGGAAGCATTGGTGGACATCAGGCTTATGTTTATTTATAGACTAAAGCAGATGTAGCGGAGATAGATCATCCATTTCTGATGTGACAGTCATAGGTTTGACGTCATCAGAATAGGGGATGGATCTGTTGAGAAGGTAGTAGGAAGTGATATTCCTATACTACAATCAGTTATACTTTGGTCGTCACACAGTGTTTTCTCCACATGGGACTTGGATATTATATCAGACATACTGGTTACTAGACCTATGGTTTTAGATCTAGACTTGGGTGTTTTCCCAATAAGGGTACCTTGACAGCATTCTATGAGTATTTAGAATGGACGACTCCTGGCACGGTAGTATACCTGCAGGTAATGGAGTCACCCTCTCTAAAGGTGTCTTAAAGACTAAAGGGGAGAGGATGTGCATGATTGACAGATCACTTGCTTAGGCAATTGAGTCAATCATGAGATGTCAAGTACCACACCAGATGTTGTTCTTGCACTAGATGCAATAAGTTGATATTGATCCAATCCTGGAGGAACAGTCGGAAGCAGTTTTAGAACATAAGTGAATGTTCTAGGGATATGATAACGGCTGCCTCCTTTAGGAGACAGTTATCATTCCAGGCTTCCAAGGTGACATGGACGACAAGGAGGTTGTCAGAGTTATAGTTTTCCTTCTGAGGAGGGGCAGTATTTTGGACAGGTGGTCCAAGGCAATACTGAGGGAGGCTTGGCGCTGGATACTGATTAAGTTCGGTTGATGATACAGTCTAAGAAGTTTGGATTTGGAGTTCATTTATGAGCTAGGTCCCATCAGACATCCAGACATTCTAAGACAGGTATTGCTCATTTCGGGAGATGGCTTTCTCCGCGAACTTGAGATATAGAGAGACATAGAAAGAAACATCACAGCGGATCCACTCACTGAGGCTATTCCTCGAACGCAATAGTTTCGCAAACGAGCTTTGTGAGACTGACCAGTAGAGGAGTTGGGTGTTCGGTATCACACGGGCTGTGAGTATGCGGCATCGCAATAATTAGCCTTGAGTGCAAGTGGGAGATTGTTGGTGATAGTGCCCTCAGAGTCAATTATTGGATCACAGGCACGTGATTGCGATGATTGAGGGAGGACCTATCCCGGTAGAACAGTCTTACTCGAGATGATAGTATGCTATCTGGTTTACCTTTATCATCGTGTACTGTTTTAGGTGACCTGACATGTCGCTATTACACGTTGATAGAGCCCCTAGGATTCTTGCTTTACTTCCAGCAGTATGATGGCGATCATATACGTGGGAGCTGGTAGTCTACAAGCATATCCTTAAAAGGTCCCTAGTCGTGGGAGTTTCGAGACCGGGCATCGATACTCCATTAGTAGACTAGTGTATACAGTCGAGACCCCGACGAGGGGCGGTGGCCGGTCTCACAAGCCACTGGTGTCAGTTGGATCACCTAAGATGTATACAGGTGCTCATTGGGTTATGAGTACACCGGACAGGACTCGCCGGGAACATGCTAGTTGGTCATATACCAGACGTCAGATGGCAGTTCCCTGGTGACATGTGTGCAGGTTAGTTCATCGACCTGAGGATCGTCATTTGTCTCGTGTGAGTTCCCACTGTGCTTTGATTACTACCCTACCACGGCTCAAAGGAGTCGTGCAAACAGGTTTTAGTTGGGTACAGTCCCGAGCCACATGGAGGCAGTGAGCGGATCTTCAGGGGTTCGTCTCTCCCGGTATTGGGGGAGAGGTCGCGCTGTGTCTAGGAGAGCCATTACGCAAAGCCCTCGGCCGAGGCAGGAGATTTACTGGTAGGTATTCCAGTAGTATCTCAGGGCGTTCTGGGCTACACTCCGACACGACTTGTACCGCTTTTGGGGGTCTGACTTTTACCAACCCCCTAGGCCCGACATGCGATCCTCATAGACGAACGGACCGGACTGTACGGATATTGTCACTGACAGGCTCAGTAGGGTGTCAGGATGAGTTCTCTCATCGACGTCCCTTTTGGTCAATAGCTGGTGGCCCGTCACGTATTGGCTTATACCTCTGACGTGCTAGTGGTTAAATCCACAGCCATAGTATTGACGAGTCTTTAGAGTCCACCACACTTTCAGTTACTCAAGCTTTCGGGCGAAACGCTGTAGAGGCCGTATGGAGATATGGCAGGGTCCGATCAGATACGTGCGGTATTGCATGGATCAGGATCGGACAGTTTTGTACTAGTGGCCGTATGGATATATGGCAGGGTTCGATCAGATACGTGCGGTATTGCACGGATCAGGATCGAACGGTTTTTTACTAGCCGGCTTTGGCTTAAGCCGGTCCTAGTTTAGTACAGTGTAGATTTTGTCTCATTGCATTTGTATCCGTAGGAATACAGATGCGGGTGTGTATACACAGTATAGGGGTTTTCCTGTAATTTATTACGGGACCAGTTTTCTGGAGTTGCCAGTTTGCATTCCGTTCCGGCCGGTTTTCCTTTGTTCTTTCCCGGCCGGACTTTTCCGATGGAGGGGGTAATTTGCAGTTTTGCAAATTACACTTTGTGGAGGGTTTTCTTGCAAATGTTTTTATTATGATAACTTATTTAGATTCCATTCCTTTCATTCTTCTTTTCATGCTTTATGAAGATTAGAAGTGATGAGAAAGGATTTGATCTTTGATTAGAGTTGATGAGAGGTTGTGATGATGGTGTTAGGATATGGTCACCCTCTCCTTTTTCCTACACTAACCTCCCTTCATGTTTATGCGTTCATATTGTTTCCTCCACCATTCTTCTTCTCACTTGATGGAGATGATAAGTTTTTGATGAGAGGAAAAAGAAAGAGAGAAGAAGAAGAAGAGAGCTTCATCTTGAGAGTTTCATTCATGATCTCATTTTCTTGCTAGAAAAATGCAAGCACCATTTTTCTATTCTTGATTCCTCCATCACCATGGCAACAAACCCCAAATGAGACAAGCATCTTCTACACTACATTCTACAGCATATCTTGAGCATGTCGAGTTGCCGGCTTCATGCTCGAGTTGCCTCGGTATTGAGGCGGGAGCCCGTAAAAGACGCAGGCGATGTGGTGCCCTTTCCGGCGAGGAGGCGACGATATGGAGACAAGACTTTCCGCGGGAGATCGGGACGATGAAGAGAAGACCGGAGGACTCGGATCACTCGGTATACTTCTCACCCTATCTCTTGATTGCTAGCATTAGGTTAATGGTTACGATCCGGGTTTTTCATTGTCCGCGGTAGCGCCGGTTTCCGAGTAAGGAAAAAATTTTGATTCCGCATTTTGGCCTCGAGTAAGAGGCCGTGGCGCTGCCGTGGCGCAACATCACAGTCTGGAACAACAGCAATGGCAAGTATGGGTAAACAAGAACCTCCCTGCCACCGTCCTTGAGCATACTGAAGTACCTCTCGGGTGCCTGAGGTTGCCCACCATATCTGCGGAGTGGCCAATGGAATGTCAAACCAGATTGAATCTTTAGGTTCTTATCAAATCTTCAGTAATCGTTTGTGGTTCTGGAATCACTTCCAGTTCTACCATACTTCCACTATTGTTTTCTGAAAAAATCTATTTTTATTTAAAACTGTGGCGAGTCAAGAACAATATCACTATTGATCTTCCAGATGGTAGAAAGTCAACCCTCGTCATAGCCCGGGTCAACCCACAAACAACCATTACAGAAACGTGCCTTGAGTTATTCGGAGTCTGGTTTTAAGCATAAGCCGGACAACTCCCCGTACCTTAACAATGTCAAGATATGAACTGTTCGATATCCAATATAGAAACAGAGGGACTGATTTAATTGAACCAGATTCAAATCATGCAGCTGTCTCCAGTGCATGTCAACTAAATGGAAAGAGGCCGATCAGCGTTACTCAACTTAGGAATACTTCCAATTATGAGTATCCTGAAAGAGAAGCAAGTTCTCTTAACCATTACTATCAACTGAATACCATACACAAGTATCTACATTTTTGATTACCTTGAAGAATCCTGATACTTGCAACATCTGGTTCTCTACTTTATTCTTATACCTATAACTCCTCAAAACTTAGACCTTGCATTTCTACGAAACACATGTCTAAGAACTAGAGAAGTCATAAGTAAACAGAATATAGTACGAGGACCAACCCTTCTGTCCTAATGGACACTGGACAATATACAATACTCTGTATAAGTCTCTTGAGTCAAATGACTCATTCACTGTGTGTCGTAGGTTGAAAACTGTACTTATGGTTAAGAAGAATTACACCGCCGTTTAATGCTCCTTACCTAACCATCCACTGATATAGGTAAATGTCATAGACATAATTTCAAAAAGGTATATCCCACTCTATAAAAATAGATGTACAGATATATCAATTTGAAATTGGTGCATAACAATGGATATTCAAAACCATATACTTGTCGTCCGGCAAACAACCCAGGTGACTTCTTCAAATATCACCAATTACAAAGAATCCCGATATAATGAGGATGGTCACCTAATTCCCAATAACTTACTCCCACTCATCATCTGTAAAACCATACAGATGTGAGAATCATACCTGGTAAATACATACCCTGGAGCAAGGGCTAATTGGGAAATCAGTTTTCTTTTAACAGTACACAGTGAAACTGAAACATTGAAATGTTTCGATGGGGTATCCTGGTATTCCTAGTAATGCCTCTTCCATTATCCAGATTTACAACTGTAACCGTATAATTCTTTGCCACCTCTCCAAATCCCTTTATATGTCTTTAGTCATTACCTTCTACACACCCCTTTAGGCCAAATGGTTTTCTTCCTTCCCTACCGTTCGGCACCAGCCTATGGTTTGGAAGAAGACTATCCAATAAGCATAATGGGTGTACTGTCCTAATCCTAGGAACACTCGCAATGCGAGAGAAGGTGAAGATAAAAGACAACCGAATGAACTTAATTCCTATTTCTCCTGAACCAGGATCCATCCCCGAACTGGAACAAGTTCTTTTCGAGTTCGTATATAACCATACAATGGATTATCCAATAAACTTAGGATCTTCGTAGTGATACGGAGTGTCCTGGAGAAATACAAAGGCGATTTAGGATTGGCGAAGAAATACTTGGTTTGGTCGTGAATATCAGTCGCAATTTACTTTGCCCTCTTACTAATCCCTTGCTTTGTCTTAACTTAATACCTTCTGTACACCGTTTAGGCTAATTAGTTTTCTTCATTCTCCACCGTTCGGCACCAGCCTAAGGTTTGGAAGAAGACTATCCAATTTGCGTAATAGGTGTACTATCTCCTAAGCCAAGGAGTACTCGCAATCTGAAAGAGAAGGTAAAAGGAAAAGACAACTGAATAGTCCTATTCGTTTTCGCCAGAACCGGAAACCATCCTCGAATTCCTTCGAGTTCGTATATAACCATACGATGGTTTTGTCCAATGGAAGTGGGCGTTCGTAGTAATACGGGGTGTCCTGGAGAAAAAGGTAAAAGTAGGAGTGGCAATGAGGTTTCAACTCAGACAATCCAAAAACCAGTGTTAAGAAGGTTCGGTCAACTTGGTCACTGAGTCATAGTCTAGGGTCGGGTCAATGGTCGCTGCTAAAGAGAGAGAGAAAAGAAACACTCAGTGTGCACTCTAATCTAGATCAGAATGGTTATCATTTTATCTAATCTGGAAACCTCCCACTGTAACGTCAAATTCTTCCCTAAACCTGAAAGAAGAATTAGCCGGGATCACCCGAGAAGTAAACCAACTCATCAGTGGGAATCGGGATCCAACTATCATCGCATGATAACGTGACGGAATCCGCTCATGTTATCACACTCCAGAAGGTATGCGCATATCTGGCAAGTTTCAGTTTCTTGGGCACCCCTCCTGGGTCAACCTATACCCCCTACGAGTGCGGCGAATAGCCCGCCAATCCTGGACTGAAGCCCCCTCCGTCTCAATGCCCTGAGATGCGGGCCCGTTGCCCTCCAGAACCCGGCTATCCGTGCACCCCACCGCGGGGCAACCCTAGTACAGAAAGTAAAATATACATACACCGGGTACATCGACCGCAACCAGGTCGTGCCCCAAAAGAATAATACAAACAGGCAGTGACGGCAGTCCACATGTCGGACGCTCGTCCCGCAATATCAAATGTACATAATACAACAAAAACTGTACTAGCATTGCATCCAGGCTATCCCCCACGACCGATCCGCAACATCACAGCATAAACATAGAACATCAACGTGAAAATCACGTTCGCAAATCCGTCTAACCGGGCTATAGCAGTTAGACCGGATTTACCGATCGAGTGACATTCACGGTCGCAGATATAATGTAAATACTGTGAAATAATGTGTTTAAAATTTTCCGATTGACCAAAAATTAACTAGTGGGCCCCCAACCAATACTGTAGCAGTTACAGAAAACCTGGGCCCAAATTTAATATCCCAAAACCCACAAAATAAGTCCAGAAGCCCACTGAAAAAAGATGAGGCAATGACCCCACTAACTTGCGGCGGAAGCGCGGCCAAAAGGTGGTTTTGGCCGCCCTTCCGCGGTCGTGATAGGGGATCACTGTCTCGTTTTTTTCCAGTGTTCTTATAACTCCCTGCACATCTTTCTGAGATCACCTGAAAAATTTTTAGAGACCAAAAAAATCCAACAGAAAACTGATGTGAAGGAATATGTGGTTTTTGGAATTTCGGTCGATCGGATAAGCAAAACACATTAGAACAAGCTAGGTCAGGTTAATGGCGTGGCTATGATACCATGTTGCGCCACGGCAGCGCCCCGGCCACGTACTCGAGGCCAAAACGCGGAATCAAAAATTTTCCTTACTCGGAAACCGGCGCTACCGCGGACAAGGAAAAAACCCGGATCGTAAACCATTAACCTATACTAGCTAACTAGAGATGGGGTGAGAGATATACCAAGCGATCCGTGTCCTTCGGTCTTCGTCTCCACTCCGATCTCCCGCGGAATCTCCGTCACCTCCTCGCTCGTCGGAAAGGGCACCACGTAGCCGGAATCTTTTACGGGCTCCCGCCTCTTGACCGAGGCAACTCGGGCGCGAAGTTGGCTAGCCGACGCGTCCAAGGCTTGCTATAGAATAGTGTAGTGAACTTGTCTCTTGGGGTTATGAGGTTGCCTTGATGTGGAGGAATAGAGAATAGAAGGAGAGAAAGAAATGAGCTTTGAAGCTAATCTTTTGCAACCATGGAATGAAATGGAAAAATGCCACACCAAAAATAATTATCCCCTCCTCCTCAAAAGAATGTGGCCGGCCTCTTTTTCTCAAGCATGAGATTGGAGAGAGAAAAAGGAATACATCTCCAAATATATATCAAAAGAAAAGAATAATAAAGATTAAAGTCACACATCTCTCTCATCACAAATCCACTCATAAGATAAGCAATGGAAATGACCAAAATAGAATATCATCATGAAGCAAGTCTCATCATAATGCAACATATGCAAGAAAACGCTCCACTAAATGTTAATTGCAAACTTGCAATTAACACCCTCCACCAAGAAAGTCCGACCGAGAAGGAATGAAGGAAAACCGGCCGGAACGGAATGCAAACTGGCAACTTCAGAAAACCGATCCCGTAATAAATTACAGGAAAACCCCGCTACTGCAAATACATGCCCGCATTTGTATTCCCACTGAACACAAATGCAAAGAGACAAAACTACACTATCTAATACTAGAATCCGGCTTAAGCCAAAGCCGGCTAGTAAAAACCGTCCGATCACGATCCGTGCAATACCGCACGTATCTGATCGAACCCTGCCATATCTCCATACGGCCTCTACAGCGTTTCGCCCGAAACTTGAGTAACTGAAACTGAGTGTGGTGGACTCTAAAGACTCGTCAATACCTTGGCTGTGGATTTAACCACTAGCACGTCAGAGGTATAAGCCAATACGTGACGGGCCACCAGGTATTGACCAAATGGGACGTCGATGAGGAAGCTCACCCCGACACCCAACTGAGCCTGTCAGTGACAATATCCGTACAGTCCGGTCCGTTCGTCTATGAGTATCGCATGGCGGGCCTAGGGGGTTGGTAAAAGTCAGACCCCCAAAAGCGGTACAAGTCGTGTCGGAGCGTAGCCCAGAACGCCCTGAGATACTACTGGAATACCTACCAGTAAATCTCCTGCCTCGGCCGAGGGCTTTGCGTAATGGCTCTCCTAGACACAGCGCGACCTCACCCCTAATACCGGGAGAGACGAACCCCTGCAGATCCGCTCACTGCCTCCATGTGGCTCGGGACTGTACCCAACTAAAACCTGTTTGCACGACTCCTTTGAGCCGTGGTAGGGTAGTAATCAAAGCACAGTGGGAACTCACACGAGACAAATGACGATCTCAGGTCGATGAACTAACCTGTACACATGTCACCAGGGAACCGCTATCTGACATCTGGTATAAGACCAACTAGCAGGTTCCCGGCGAGTCCTGTCCGGTGTACTCATAACCCAATGAGCACCTGTATACATCTTAGGTGAACCAACTGACACCAGTGGCTTGTGAGACCGGCCACCGCCCCTCGTCGGGGTCTCGACTGTATACACTAGTCTACTAACGGAGTATCGATGCCCTGTCTCGAAACTCCTACGACTAGGGACCTTTTAAGGATGTGCTTATAGACCACCAGCTCCCACGTATATGATCGCCATCATACTGCTGGCAGTCAAGCAAGAATCCTAGGGGCTCTATCAACGTGTAATAGCGACATGTCAGGTCACCTAAAGCAGTACACGATGATAAAGATAAACCAGATAGCATACTATCATCTCGAGTAAGACTGTCCTACCGGGATAGGTCCTCCCTCAATCATTGCAATCACGTGCCTGTGATCCAATAATTGACTCTGAGGGCACTAACTCCAACAATCTCCCACTTGCACTCAAGGCTAATTATTGCGATGTCGCATACTCACAGCCCGTGTGATACCGAACACCCAACTCTCTACTAGTCAGTCTCACAAAACCTGTTTGCGAAACTATTGCGTTCGAGGAATAGCCTCAGTGAGTGGATCCGCAGTGATGTTTCTTTCTGTGTCTCTCTATATCTCAAGTTCGCGGAGAAAACCATCTCCCGAAATGAGCAATACCTGTCTTAGAACGTCTGGATGTCTGATGGGACCTAGCTCATAAATGAACTCCAAATCCAAACTTCTTAGACTGTATCAACAACTGAAACTAATCAGTATCCCGCGCCATGCCTCCCTCAGTATTACCTTGGACCACCTGTCCAAAATACTGCCCCTCGTCAGAGGGAGAGTCTATAACTCTGACAACCTGCATGTCGTCCAAGTCACCTTGGAAGCCCGGAGTGATAACCGTCTCCTAAAGGAGGCAGCCGTTATCATATCCCTAGAACATTCACTTATGTTCTAAAACTGCTTCCGACTGGTTTTCCAGGATTGGATTAATATCAACTTATTGCATCTAGTGCAAGAACAACATCTGGTGTGGTACTTGACATCTCATGATTGACTCAAATGCCTAAGCAAGTGATCTGCCAATCATGCACATCCTCTCCCCTTTAGTCTGTAAGACACCTTTAGAGAGGGTGACTCCATTACCTGCAGGTACACTACCATGCCAGGAGTCGTCCATTCTAAATACTCATAGAATGCTGTCAAGGTACCCTGATTGGGAAACCACCCAAATCTAGATCTAAAACCATAGATCTAGTAACCAGTATGTCTGATATAATATCCAAGTCCCTTGTGGAGAAACCACTGTGTGACGACCAAAGTATAACCGATCGTAGTATAGGAATATCACTTCCCACTACCTTCTCAACAGATCCATCCCCTATTCTGATGACGTCAAACCCATGACTGTCACATCAGAAACAGATGATCTATCTCCGCTACATTTGCTTTAGTCTATAAATAGACATAAGCCTGATGTCCACCAATGCTTCCGCTGCTCCCACTGACTACGACAACCCTCTGGTGGAGTCATATAGACGCGCACTTCTAAAGCTAGTTTAGAACGACGCTATACTCATTCTCCTGCCGGGTCTCGCAGCCTGGAACAACAACAATGGCAAGTGTGGGTAAACAAGAACTTCCCTGTCACCGTCCTTGAGGCTACCGGAGTACCTCTCGGGTGTCTGAAGTTACCCACCGTATCTGCGGAGTGGCCAATGGAATGTCAAATCAGATTGAATCTTTAGGTTCCTTATCAAATCTTCAGTAATCGTTTGTGGTTCTGGAATTACTTCCAGTTCTACCATACTCCCACTACTTTTTCTGAAAAAATCCATTTTTAATAAAAACTGTGGCGAGTCTAGAACAATATTTCTACTGTTCATCCAGATGGTAGAAAATCAACCCTCGTCATAGCCTGGGTCAACCCACAAACAGCCATTACAGAAACGTGCCTTTAGTTATCCGGAGTCTGGTTTTAAGCATAAGCCGGACAACTCCCCGTACCTTAACATCGTTAAGATATGAACTGTTCTATATCCAATATAGAAACAGAGGCACTGATTCAATTGAACCAGATTCAAATCATGCAGCTGTCTCCAGTGCATGTCAACTAAATGGAAGGAGGCCGATCAGCGTTACTCAACTTAGGAATGCTTCCAATTATGAGTAACCTGAAAAAGAAGCAATTTCTCTTTATCATTACTATCAACTGAATACCATACGCAAGTATCTACATCTTCGATCACTTTGAAGAATCCCGATACTTGGTATACCTGGTTCTCTACTTTATTCAAATACCTATAACTCCTCAAAACATAGACCCTGTGTTTCCACGAAACACATGTCTAAGAACTAGAGAAGTTAAAAGTAAACAGAATATAGTATGAGGACCAACCCCTCTGTCCTAAAGGACACTGGACAACATACAATACTCTGTATAAGTCCGCTGAGTCTAACAACTCTTTCACTGTGCGTCGTAGGTTGAAAACTGTACTTATGGTTAAGAAGAATTACACCGCTGTTTAATGCTCCTTACCTAACCATCCACTGATATAGGTAAGTGTCATCGACATAATATCAAAAGGCATATCTCACTCTATGAAAATAGACGTACAGATATATCAATTTGAAATTGGTGCACAACAGCGGATATTCAAAACCAAATATTTGCCGACCGGCAAACAACCCAGGTGACTTCCTCAAATATCACCGATTACAACGAATCCCGATATAATGAGGATGACCACCCAATTCCCAATAACTTACTCCCACTCATCATCTGTAAAACCATACAGATGTGAGAATCATACCTGGTAAATACATACCCTGGAGTAAGTGTCTAATCGGGAAATCAGTTTTCTATTAACAGTACACAGTGAAAATGAAACCTTGAAATGTTTCGTTGGGGTATCCTGGTATTCCTAGTAATGCCTCTTCCATTATCCAGATTCACAACTGTAACCGTATAATTCTTTGCCACCTCTCCAAATCCCTTTATATGTCTTTAGTCATTACCTTCTGTACACCCCTTTAAGCCAAATGGTTTTCTTCCTTCCCTACCGTTCGGCACCAGCCTATGGTTTGGAAGAAGACTATCCGAAAAGCATAAAGGGTGTACTGTCCTAATCCTAGGAGCACTCGCAACGCGAGAGAAGGTGAAGATAAAAGACACCTGAATGTACTTTATTCCTATTTCTCCTGAACCAGGATCCATCCCCGAACTGGAACAAGTTCCTTTCGAGTTCGTATATAACCATACGATGGATTATCCAATAAAATGGGATCTTCGCAGTGATACGGAGTGTCCTGGAGAAATACAAAGGTGATTTAGGATTGGCGAAGAAATACTTGGTTTGGTCGTGAATAGCAGTCGCAACTTACTTTGCCCTCCTACTAATCCCTTGCTTTGTCTTAACCTTAATACCTTCTGCACACCGTTTAGGCTAATTGGTTTTCTTCATTCCCCACCGTTCGGCACCAGCCTAAGGTTTGGAAGAAGACTGTCCAATCTGCGTAATAGGTGTACTACTCCTAAGCCAAGGAGTACTCGCAACCTGAGAGAAGGTGAAAAGA
This sequence comes from Agapanthus africanus, assembly GCA_030015575.1. Taxonomy (NCBI): domain Eukaryota; kingdom Viridiplantae; phylum Streptophyta; class Magnoliopsida; order Asparagales; family Amaryllidaceae; genus Agapanthus; species Agapanthus africanus. The sequence goes on from JASDDO010000019.1 coordinate 833,172,538, forward strand.
AAAGACAACTGAATAATCCTATTCGTTTTCTCCAGAACCAGAAATCATCCTCGAAGTCCTTCGAGTTCGTATATAACCATACGATGGTTTTGTCCAATGAAAGTGGACGTTCGTAGTAATACGGGGTGTCCTGGAGAAAAGGGTAAAAGTAGGAGTGGCAATGAGGTTTGCAACTCTGACAATCCAAAAGCCAGTGTTAAGAAGGTTCGGTCAACTTGGTCACTGAGTCATAGTCTTAGGGTCGGGTCAATGGTCGCTGCCAGAGAGAGAGAAAAGAAACACTCAGCGTGCACTCTAACCTAGATCAGAATGGTTATCACTTTGTCTAATCTGGAAACCTCCCACTGTATCTCAAATTCTCCTCCAAACCTAAAAGAAGAATTAGTCGGGGTCATCCGAGGAGTAAACTAACTCATCAGTGGGAATCGGGATCCAACTCTCATCGCATGATAACGTGACGGAATCCACTCACGTCACCACACTCCAGAAGGTATGCGCATGCCTGGCAAGTTTCAGTTCTTTTAAAACTCCCGATGTGAGTTTTACCCCTAGGACTCAAGTGACCTTGACACAGTCAACAAATCAAAGAGTCCTAGTCAAGTTCAACCCGTCATTATCCTGGATTGCATTAAACCCACCCGTACGAGCCCTTGACACAGTCAACAAGGCCGCACGACTGTCCTAACCAATCCCATTTATATGCTGCAAACAAACACTACTTAGCTACCGCACACTACGCCTTGACACAGTCAACAAACGCAGCACGAATACTAAGTAATATTTGTAAGAAATGACGGAGGGCTACGTCTAGTTTTTGGCGAAAAACTTTTAACGTAAAGAACTTGATATCGTTGATGGAACTGCATAGCCTTTTATAAAATATAGTGACGAAAACCTTTACTAAAGAGGTCACTCCCGGTGAAGGGATCTCGGCTCTTTCCCCGTAGAATGAGGTGCAGGATATTCCAACTGAATACCACGATGCAAAGCAAAAGTAATCGGCTATAGTGAAGTTAATGCCCTGACGCAAACTTCTGTCCAAGGGGTCACTCCCGGTGAAGGGATCTCGGCCCTTGCCTCGTCGACTGAGGAGCAGGATATTCCAAATGAATACCACGATGCAAAACAAAAGTGAACGTCCTTGCAATAACAGCTTTTTTTTTTTTTTTTTGAAAAAGTGTTCCAACAACATCAGATTAGGTTTGTTTATCTTGCATTGATCCGAATCAATGCAGTCCCATCAATTGATCACACCACAAAGAACGAAAATATACTGACGTACGTATATGCCATCCGCATTCGCCACTGGGTCCCGTCATCACCCGTTAGGTTAGCTAACTAACGGCAGAGCGGGGACTGGACTAGCGCGGATGTAAAACATATACAACATCTACTAATATATATATACCAATATATAGTATTTCGCTCAAGGCGTGATAAAAATGCAACAACACAGAAATGTATAGCAACATAGAACAATACAGATATCTGGAAACCCCGGGTTTCACAGAGCCGCTGCTGAAACCTACGGGCGTGTGGATAGCCTGTGCAATGAAAAACCTAGACCCCTACGGGCGCGGCAAGTCACCCGCCAAAACCTGAAGCGAGGCAGCCCCCTTCAGCTCCGTGAATGGACCACCCAGCACTCCACGGAATCCGGCAACTTGGGCACCCCTCCTGGGTCAACCTATACCCCCTACGAGTGCGGCGAATAGCCCGCCAATCCTGGACTGAAGCCCCCTCCGTCTCAATGCCCTGAGATGCGGGCCCGTTGCCCTCCAGAACCCGGCTATCCGTGCACCCCACCGCGGGGCAACCCTAGTACAGAAAGTAAAATATACATACACCGGGTACATCGACCGCAACCAGGTCGTGCCCCAAAAGAATAATACAAACAGGCAGTGACGGCAGTCCACATGTCGGACGCTCGTCCCGCAATATCAAATGTACATAATACAACAAAAACTGTACTAGCATTGCATCCAGGCTATCCCCCACGACCGATCCGCAACATCACAGCATAAACATAGAACATCAACGTGAAAATCACGTTCGCAAATCCGTCTAACCGGGCTATAGCAGTTAGACCGGATTTACCGATCGAGTGACATTCACGGTCGCAGATATAATGTAAATACTGTGAAATAATGTGTTTAAAATTTTCCGATTGACCAAAAATTAACTAGTGGGCCCCCAACCAATACTGTAGCAGTTACAGAAAACCTGGGCCCAAATTTAATATCCCAAAACCCACAAAATAAGTCCAGAAGCCCACTGAAAAAAGATGAGGCAATGACCCCACTAACTTGCGGCGGAAGCGCGGCCAAAAGGTGGTTTTGGCCGCCCTTCCGCGGTCGTGATAGGGGATCACTGTCTCGTTTTTTTTCAGTGTTCTTATAACTCCCTGCACATCTTTCTGAGATCACCTGAAAAATTTTTAGAGACCAAAAAAATCCAACAGAAAACTGATGTGAAGGAATATGTGGTTTTTGGAATTTCGGTCGATCGGATAAGCAAAACACATTAGAACAAGCTAGGTCAGGTTAATGGCGTGGCTATGATACCATGTTGCGCCACGGCAGCGCCCCGGCCACGTACTCGAGGCCAAAACGCGGAATCAAAAATTTTCCTTACTCGGAAACCGGCGCTACCGCGGACAAGGAAAAAACCCGGATCGTAAACCATTAACCTATACTAGCTAACTAGAGATGGGGTGAGAGATATACCAAGCGATCCGTGTCCTTCGGTCTTCGTCTCCACTCCGATCTCCCGCGGAATCTCCGTCACCTCCTCGCTCGTCGGAAAGGGCACCACGTAGCCGGAATCTTTTACGGGCTCCCGCCTCTTGACCGAGGCAACTCGGGCACGAAGTTGGCTAGCCGACGCGTCCAAGGCTTGCTATAGAATAGTGTAGTGAACTTGTCTCTTGGGGTTATGAGGTTGCCTTGATGTGGAGGAATAGAGAATAGAAGGAGAGAAAGAAATGAGCTTTGAAGCTAATCTTTTGCAACCATGGAATGAAATGGAAAAATGCCACACCAAAAATAATTATCCCCTCCTCCTCAAAAGAATGTGGCCGGCCTCTTTTTCTCAAGCATGAGATTGGAGAGAGAAAAAGGAATACATCTCCAAATATATATCAAAAGAAAAGAATAATAAAGATTAAAGTCACACATCTCTCTCATCACAAATCCACTCATAAGATAAGCAATGGAAATGACCAAAATAGAATATCATCATGAAGCAAGTCTCATCATAATGCAACATATGCAAGAAAACCCTCCACTAAATATTAATTGCAAACTTGCAATTAACACCCTCCACCAAGAAAGTCCGACCGAGAAGGAATGAAGGAAAACCGGCCGGAACGGAATGCAAACTGGCAACTTCAGAAAACCGATCCCGTAATAAATTACAGGAAAACCCCGCTACTGCAAATACATGCCCGCATTTGTATTCCCACTGAACACAAATGCAAAGAGACAAAACTACACTATCTAATACTAGAATCCGGCTTAAGCCAAAGCCGGCTAGTAAAAACCGTCCGATCACGATCCGTGCAATACCGCACGTATCTGATCGAACCCTGCCATATCTCCATACGGCCTCTACAGCGTTTCGCCCGAAACTTGAGTAACTGAAACTGAGTGTGGTGGACTCTAAAGACTCGTCAATACCTTGGCTGTGGATTTAACCACTAGCACGTCAGAGGTATAAGCCAATACGTGACGGGCCACCAGGTATTGACCAAATGGGACGTCGATGAGGAAGCTCACCCCGACACCCAACTGAGCCTGTCAGTGACAATATCCGTACAGTCCGGTCCGTTCGTCTATGAGTATCGCATGGCGGGCCTAGGGGGTTGGTAAAAGTCAGACCCCCAAAAGCGGTACAAGTCGTGTCGGAGCGTAGCCCAGAACGCCCTGAGATACTACTGGAATACCTACCAGTAAATCTCCTGCCTCGGCCGAGGGCTTTGCGTAATGGCTCTCCTAGACACAGCGCGACCTCACCCCCAATACCGGGAGAGACGAACCCCTGCAGATCCGCTCACTGCCTCCATGTGGCTCGGGACTGTACCCAACTAAAACCTGTTTGCACGACTCCTTTGAGCCGTGGTAGGGTAGTAATCAAAGCACAGTGGGAACTCACACGAGACAAATGACGATCTCAGGTCGATGAACTAACCTGTACACATGTCACCAGGGAACCGCTATCTGACATCTGGTATAAGACCAACTAGCAGGTTCCCGGCGAGTCCTGTCCGGTGTACTCATAACCCAATGAGCACCTGTATACATCTTAGGTGAACCAACTGACACCAGTGGCTTGTGAGACCGGCCACCGCCCCTCGTCGGGGTCTCGACTGTATACACTAGTCTACTAACGGAGTATCGATGCCCTGTCTCGAAACTCCTACGACTAGGGACCTTTTAAGGATGTGCTTATAGACCACCAGCTCCCACGTATATGATCGCCATCATACTGCTGGCAGTCAAGCAAGAATCCTAGGGGCTCTATCAACGTGTAATAGCGACATGTCAGGTCACCTAAAGCAGTACACGATGATAAAGATAAACCAGATAGCATACTATCATCTCGAGTAAGACTGTCCTACCGGGATAGGTCCTCCCTCAATCATTGCAATCACGTGCCTGTGATCCAATAATTGACTCTGAGGGCACTAACTCCAACAATTGGATGCTTGGACATATATAGAGATGACTTTCTTGCTCGACATGATAGTATGCTATCTCGTTGCCATTTATCTTAACATGTACACTAGTCTCTTTATACTGTCTTATAGTTACATGTTGGTAAAGCCCTTAGGATTTGTACTTGACTACGTGGACTATGATGCAGATCATACTAGTGGGGACATGGTAGTCCATAAGTACATCCTTCAAGGTCCCTAGTCGTGGGTGTATCGAGACGGGGCATCGATATACCAGAGTAGACTAGCGTATACGCTTCTCGACCCATGTGATGGGCGATGGATGATCCCATATCCATTGGTGTTTGACATCAGAGATGGTATACGGGTGCTCAGTGGAGACTGGGTACACTGGACGGACTCGCCGAGAACTCCCAGATGGTATTATACCTCACGTCAGATGGCAGTTCTCAGGTGACACTTGTACAGGTTAGTCTGTAGACCCGAGATCGTCATAGAGTCTTGTGTGATTCCCACTGTGCTTTGATCTCCACCTTACCACGTCCATGAAGGCGTGCAAAACGGTGGTCTTTGGGTACAGTCCCGAATCATATGGAGGCAATGAGCGATAGGAGGGGTTTCGTCTCTCCCGGTATTGGGAGTTGATGTTGCGCAGTGCTCGATTGGCCGTAACAGGGAAGTCCCTGGCCAGGGCTGATCAGAGATTTGCTGGTAAGTGTTACCAGTAGTTTCTCGACCCGTTACGAGCCTCACATCGGCACGACTTATCGGGTTATTGGGGTCTGACGTATACCACCCCTAGACTTGATATGCGACGTATCAGACGAAGAGACTGGACTGTATGGTAAGTGTTACTGGTCGGATTCGCAGGAGTGTGACCGGACTAGCTCGTCGATCTTCTGATCGCTCAATACCCGGGTGGCCGTTACGTTTAGCAGACCGCTTGCGGCTTGTGGGTGCTTGATATGATCATCATCTGCTACCGGCGTATTGACGAGTCTTTAGAGTCCTACACAGAGGTTTCCTGGTTCAAGCGAAACGAAATAGGAGCGCATATGAGATATGTGCAGGACCGAGAATAATGCGTGTATGTGATACCGCATTTCATTCTCGCGATATATGTTTCGATTGGTTATATTCGATATGACCTAGTTATCGAATCATTGATTCGATAAATCGATGCATTGAATACTAGTCGGTTATGTGCGACATGACCGGATCATTGAATCAAGTGTTGATTTAATGATTTAATGTATAATTATATATTTGATATATTACTTTTCATTAACTAGTATTGGTTCACTTTAAACGGATTTTTCTCACTTGGATTGCACATTGTATATGTGATATACTTTTGTGCACTTTTTAGTATCATGTTTGATGATGCTTGCTCTTTTGGTTAAGTGTGAAGAATTAAATTTAGGTTAAGTAAATGGTTAGGGTTCCTAATTATTCTTTCTTTTATCATTTATTATTTTGGATTAAAAGAAAAGGATAAGAAAACAAAAAGGGTTGCTTTCTTCTTGAAGTTTGGTGAAGCTTCATGAAGCTTGACTAAAGTGACCATTTTTGTCCTCATTCCTAACCCTAACCATATATCTAACCTTAGTAAACTCTCTACACTTAACCATGGTGCAAATTATGATAAGTATTGTTTTCTTTTCATTTTAAAATATACTCATCATAATATTCTAGCTCATCTTCTTCTTCTTCTTCAAGTGAGCAACCTTCATGCCATCAATGGCAACTTGTGATTTAGTGAGCAAAATCCAAATCTAAAGTGAACCCATCTCCTATTTCTTCACCCTCTACCTCTAGCCAAGTTGTAGAGTGTGTTTTCTTCACAAATTTCATCACTTTGTGAAGTCGGAGCTTGAACTTGCGATGCCTCGACGTAGATCGTCTTTGACACGAAGCCGGCGACCTAGCTCACCCGTTTCTCCGACGAAGCCGACGCTTGAGCCCGGAGTTCGACTTGGACAGCGAGGAGACATCGTTGCGGAGCCGTGGAGGTGGACATCCGGATCTACAAAGGTTGTATTTCCGTATCCTAGTAGTTATGTGTTAACTAGCTTTATATTTCGCCTAAACTTCTAGTCTAAGATCCGTAGTCTAGGGTTTCTCGGCACAAAAAATTTTAAATTGGCATGTTCGATGCCTTGTGAGACCTTACTAGAGTGCCTAGGAACCTTTCACTGGGCCCCGTCATCACCCGTTAGGTTACTTAACTAATGACAGAGCAGGGACTGGACTAGCACGGATGTAAAACATATACAACATCTACTAGTATATATATCAATATATAATATTTCGCTCAAGGCGTGATAAAATGCAACATCACAGAAATGTACAGCATCACAGAACAATACAGATATCTGGGATCCCCGGGTTTCATAGAGCCGCTACTGAAACCCGAAGTTCCCCTGGTCGTGTGGATAGCCTGTGCAATGAAATCCTAGACCCCTACGGGCGCGGCAAGTTACCTGCCAAAACCTGAAGCGAGGCAGCCCCCTTCAGCAATGTGAATGGACCACCCAGCACTCCACGGAATCCAGTAACTTGGGCACCCCTCCTTGGGTCAACCTGTACCCCCTACGAGTGCGGCGAATAGCCCGCCAATTCTAGAGTAAAGCCCCCTCCGTCTCAATGCCATGAGATACGGGCTCGTTGCCCTCTAGAAGCCGGCTATCCGTGCACCCCTCCGTGGGGTGATCCTAGTACAGAAAGTAAAAATATACAAACAACGGGTACATCGACCGCAACCTGGTCGTGCCCCAAAATAATAATACAAACAGGCAGTGACGGCAGTCCACATGTTGGACGCTCGCCCCGCAATATCAAATGTACATATAAAACAGAACTTTACTAACATTGCATCCAGGCTATCCCCCACGATCGATCCGCAACATCACAGCACAACACAGAACATCAACGTGAATGTCACGTTCGCAAATCCGTCTAACCGGGCTATAGCAGTTAGACGGGATTTACCGATCAAGTGACATTCACGGTTGCAGATATAATGTAAATACTGTGAACTAACATGTTTAAACTTTTCGATCGATCAAAAATTATCCAAGTAGGCCCCAAGTAATACTGTAGCACTCACAGAAAATCTGGGCCCAAAAAGGATATCCCAAAACCCCTATTCCCTAATCAGAAGCCTACTGTGAAAATATGGTGCAACGATTCCACTTACCCACCGCGGAACCGCGGCCAAACCAGGGGTTTGGCCGCGTTTCCGCGGTCATAGTAAGGAATCATTGAACCGTATTTTCCCAGAATTCTTAGAATTTCTTGCATGTCTTTCTGCAATGACCTGAAAAAATTTTGGAGCTGAAAAAATTTCAACAGAGAACACATGCACTAAAAATACGGTTTTTGGGATTTTGTTCGATCGAGTCTTTAAACATACTAGAGCAAGCTAGGTAGGTTAATGGCGTGGCTCTGATACCAATGTAAGTCCGCGGCGGCGCCCCGGCCGTCAATCCGACGCCGGAAATGCGGAAACGAAAAACTTTGCAAACTAGCAAACCGGCACTACCGCGCACTTTTAACCCGGATCGGGCCATTAACCTAGCTACTAGAAAACTAAAAGATGTGTAGAGAAGTATACCAAGTGATCCGTGTCCTTCGGTCTTCGTCTCCACTCCGATCTCCCGCGGAATCTCCGTCCGTCACCTTCTCGTCGGAAAGGGCACCACGTAGCCGGAATTTTTTATGGGCTCCCACCTCTGGACCGAGGCAACTCGGGCGCGAAGTTGGCCAGTCGACGCGTCCAAGGTTTTCTGTAAACTAGTGTAGAAACTTGTCTCTTTTGGGATTTAGAAGTTGCCATGGATGTGGAGGTGGAGAAAAGAATGAGCTTTGGAAAAATGGAGCTCACAATTTTGCAAGGAATGAGATGAAGAGAATGCTACACCCAAATGAAGCTCTCTCATCCTCACTCATGAAGTGGCCGGCCTCATCTAATGGTGGAGGAAAAAGAAAAGCCACCATGATACAAGAGGAAAAAAAGAAATGATAATGCAAGAATAATGTCACACCCACTTCTCATCTCATCAAATCACAAAACCATCACATGAAAGCAAAGAATGGATAAGAAAAGAATCTCATGATGAATAAACAATCATGAAGCCACACATATGCAAGAAACCCCTCCACAAAATGTTATTTGCAAACTGCAAATAACACCCTCCAACGATAAAGTCCGGCCGTGAAGGAATAAAGGAAAACCGGCCGGAACGGAATGCAAACTGGCAACTTCAGAAAACTGATCCCGTAATAAATTACAGGAAAACCCCGCAACTGCAAATACATGCCCGCATTTGTATTCGCACTGAACACAAATGCAAAGAGACAAAACTACACTGTCTAATACTAGGATCCGGCTTAAGCCAAAGCCGGCTAGTAAAATCCGTCCGATCACGATCCGTGCAATACCGCACGTATCTGATCGAACCCTGCCATATCTCCATACGGCCTCTACAGCGTTTCGCCCGAAACCTGAGTAACTGTGTGTATGTGGTGGACTCTAAAGACTCGTCAATACTATGGCTGTGGATTTAACCACTAGCACGTCAGAGGTATTAGCCATACGTGACGGGCCACCAGCTATTGACCAAAAGGGACGTCGATGAGCGAACTCATCCTGACACCCTACCGAGCCTGTCAGTGACAATATCCGTACAGTCCGGTCCGTTCGTCTATGAGCATCGCATGGCGGGCCTAGGGGGTTGGTAAAAGTCAGACCCCCAAAAGCAGTACAAGTCGTGTCGGAGTGTAGCCCAGAACACCATGAGATACTACTGGAATACCTACCAGCAAATCTCCTGCCTTGGCCAAGGACTTTTCATGTTCTGGCTCTCCTAGACACAGCGCGACCTCACCCCCAATACCCGGGTTACTGACATGCTTTGCGGGAGTTTAATTAATCTTTCTTGTTGATCTTCTGATCGCTGAATACCCGGGTAGCCGTTACGTCCAGCTAATACCGCTGACGGCTTGTGGGTGACTGATATGATTATCACCTACTGCCGGCATATTGACGAGTCTTTAGAGTCCTACACAGAGGTTTCCTAGCTCGTGCGAAACGGAGTAGGAGCAAATATGTGATATGTGCGGGACCGAGATTAATACGTGTATGTGATACCGTATTCTATTCTCGCGATATGTCATATCGGTCGGTTATATGTGATATAGCCGGGTTATCGAATCAAGTGTTGATTCGATAAGTTGATACATATGATATTAGTCGGTTATATTGATATAGCCGGATTATTAAATCAAGTGTTGATTTAATAATTTAATGTATAATTATATATTTGATATATTAGTTTACATTAACTAATATTAGCTCACTTAAGAATTTCTTTATCTCACTTATGCATTTAATATATATGTGATATATATTAATTGTGTTTCTTTTTGTGTCATACTTGATAATACATGCTACATGGGTATATGAGACTCACACATTGCTTATGATAATGTGGGGTTTATTTACTTAAAGTAAATCAAAAATTAGTTGGAAATTAGTCACATGGTTTAAACTTAGTGGAAGCTTGTAGAACCATTGACTTAGTCCACTAGTTTTGTTTTACATTAGATATTTATTAACCCAACCATTAACTTAAGCCATGGTTAAGTCTCTACATGAGTTATATGAGATATTTCTCACCCATGGTTGACATTACATTATTTGGCTTCATCTTCTTCTTCATAAAGAGAGAGCTCTCTAGGTTTTGAGGAGGTGAAGAAAACTAGTGAGAAAAATATTTCTAAAGTAAGAAAAATTCCTACTTCATCAACCCACACTAGATTAGCCATTTAGTTTAGGTTTTTTGCTTCACTAATTCCAAATTAGTGAAGAGGTAGCTTGAGTTAGTGTCTTCTCGACGTAGATCATTTTCGGCCTCGAAGACTTCAACCAAGCTTGTTCCTTTCATCTTGTGGAGCCTCTCTATAGTCCGGAAGTTCACTACTTGGAGCGAAGAGACTACTACACGGAGCTATTGAAGTGAAGGATCGGTCTACAAAGGTTGTATTCCTTGTTCACTTTGTATGTAAAGTTGTTTACATTATTATATTATCTAATTCTCTAGTTATGATTCTAGGTTAGGGTTCTTTAGCACGGAAAATTTTTGAGAATGGCATGGATGATGCCTCCCGAAATATTGCTGTCGTGCTAAGTAACCCTACAGTGGTATCAGAGCCTAGCTAGAGAATTAGGCGATATTTATAGAATTATAAAACCGAAACAACTCCGAAATATCGAAACACAAAACTTAGTTTCTGTCGAATTTTAAAAGGCCTCTAAAATTTTTTTAAGCAACTGCAGAATGTTACATATGATGTAATATGAACACCACTTAAAATTGAACCCCCTTCGCCGGATTTGACCCTTCGAAATGAAGAAAATGACCGGCCTGGCCGGTTCTGGAGGCTTGTTCTGGCTTCAATTTTCAGTGGTGTTCTAGGCTCTGGGTTTTGGTGTTTCAGGTGTTGCTTGTTGTTTCTAAGATTGCATGTGATGTTATCTTTCTGTAAAAGCAATTCGGAGTGTTTGGTAGTCGTAATTCTAACATCATTTCGGGTATTTTAGACGGCGTTAAAAAGTTCGAACGAATATCAATAACCTAATTTTTCACTCGCTGAAATTTTTCCAAAAGTGGGAATTTTCCAAGTTAAAAATATTCGAAAAATCTTGCAGGTAATTCTATGGACCCTCTAGAATAACGATACCCAAACTCGACTCTATGACCATCGGAACCGCCTTCTATACCCTAGGGTTTATGGTAGTTCCACGACGCCATAAGTGAGGCAAGGGTTGGCCCTTCTACGGTTGGTCCATAGGTACTGTGGCATGTACTGGGTATTTCTTAACTGTGCTCAAGTGTTGAGCTCTTTGGAAAATTTTTGGTGTTTGTTGATGCAATCGTAATGTTTACATCGTCTGGCTATCTATGGAATGCGATACAATATTTGGAATCTACACTAATTAGTTTTGTGAAAATTGATTAGTTACTTGTAAATTTAACATTTCGGTCTCGGGAGGAATCGGGAATCTTGTTGAATTACCCGATTTCATTTGAAAAGGTGTTTTCATGAGTTAGACCCAAATGTAAGATTTAAAATGTTAGGCATGAAATCTGAAATATGTGATATTCCGGGTTTATGATGTCTAAGGGCTTTGTCGATTCCAAATGTTGGAGTTTGACATTTTCTTTTCTCCGACCGTAAGTGTAATATGCGGTGTGTCGCTGGTTTCATTGCTATATGTCAATGACATTTGGGATACGCATATTTACTTACGTTGATGACATGTGATATTATGTGTTGCTGGGATATGTTATATTGGATCGTCGTGTTTTGAATAGCCGTTTTTTTGCGTGAGATGAGAGTTTTTCATTTTCATTCATATAAAAACTTGTATGTAATATTCTTTTATTGGGGCACTTCCGGGTTGAGGATGATGTCACCCTTGTTTGTATATTATTTACTTTTCCGCATTAGGATAGACCCAAGGCGGGGAGCACAAGTAACCGGGTTCTAGAGTCCAGTGGGAGACCATCTCGAGGAGTCGAGTCAGGGTCTCCTAACTCTAGAATTGGTAGGGTTGCTTGCCGCTCTCGTAGGGGTCTAGGGATGTGGGTTTGTCTATTCATCGCGACCGTGAAATCCGTGTTTTTTACTGGCTTGATATAAAACATGGACATCCTAGTATATCCAATATTTCATATGTGGACTTCTGCTGCTGATATTCTGTGATGTGATCACTTTATATGCTTGAAACGAATGCTTTATTATTATATATATGATATATAATAAACGTTGCTTATATTTTCACCCGCGCTAGCCCCACCCCGCTATGCCGTTAGTTATGTAACCTAACGGTGCATAACGGGACACTGTGGCAAATGTGGATGGTATAAGCGTACGTTGTATTTTCGTTTCTTCTGTGATGCTTATAAAGCATAAATTATGGGACTTCATTAATAAGATTAATGAAAAAGAAAGAAACCTAAAAAGATATTGTAGAATCAAATTTTCAAAAAGAGTAGTTTTAGTTTTTGATTTGCATAGCGATATTCCTTGTAGAATATCCAGCACCTCATTCGATGAGGAAAGAGCCGAGATCCCTTTATTGGGAGTGACCTCTTTAGCGAAACTGGCAGACGCTACAACCCACTCGTTTTTTTTTTATTGCTTCTCTAGTTCTTGTTTTGCATAGTGGTATTCCTTATAGAATATCCAGTGCCTTATTCGATAAGGAAAGAGCCGAGATCTCTTCACCGGGAGTGACCTCTTTAGCAAAACTAGCAAAAGCCTCAAAAACACTCCTTTTCAATATCACTCGATTCTGCAACGATATCAAGTTCATTACGCAAAAGGTTTTCTTAAAAACCTGTCGTAGCCCTCCGTCATTTCAAATAAATTCTACTTAGTATTCGTGCTACGTTTGTTGACTATGTTAAGGCGTAGTGTGCGGTAGCTAATTAGTGCTTATCTGCTAAAGCATGAAATGCGATTGGATTAGGGTAGTCGTACGACTTTGTTGATTATGTTAAGGGTCGTACGGGTGGGTTTAATTCAATCAGGAAATGATGGGTTGAATTTGGCTAGCGCTTATGATTTGTTGACTATGTTAAGCTCATAAGTTGCTAAGGGCAAAATATTATTGGGAATTTCAAGTGTTGAAATTTGCAATGAGATTGCATACCTTCTATGAGATAATTGGATCCCGATACCCACTGCGAGTAAGAGTTACTCCTGGGAGAGTTTTACACATCACAATTAGACGATCAAGTAGGTGTCTAGAAAGATGTTAACGGGGTTATGCCCCTGGGAAAACGAGGTTTATTTTAATTAGGTCCGTGCGAAAGCATGGGGAAGCTCCCTCAAAATACCGACACTTTCCTGACTGAAAGATTGACGAACTTGTAGGGTGTAATTAATCCCGGCTAGTCTTACCTTTTAGGGTTTGAAGGAAGATTTGATAAAAACAGTGGGAACCATCCTTATTAGATAAGATAATAACCAATCTAATCTTGCAAGAGTATATGCTAAGTGTTTTCTTATCTCTCTCTCCAGGTAGCGACCATGTCAGGCCTTATCAAGATAATAATATAGATGTATTGACCGAACCCGCTTGTTATACTGAGCAGGGGAGCGTTGGTTCTGCTCCAACTTATAATTATTATAAGTCCGAGCAGGAAATAGGGGAATATCCGGATTCCCACGCCACCCAAATGAAGAATAAGCATGTTGATGCATCTTCTTCGGGTGTGTTAGTCACCGAGAACTGTTTCTCAGTACACTCTACGTCCTGGGTATTAGATACCGGATTGGGATCCCACATATGTAATATGTTGCATGGGCTAAGAAAATGTAGAGAACTGGGAATGGGTGATCATTATGTAAGAGTAGAGAATGGTGCAAATGTTGCAGCCAAAGCAGTTGGCGAATATCACCTTGTATTACCAGATGGTAATACATTGATTCTGAACGAATGCTATTACATACCGAATCTGATATGCAATCTTATATCAGTTTCTTTATTAAGTAAAGAAAGATATAATTTTGTATTGCAGGATAATGTTATGACCATCTTTCTGAATCAAAAGTTGATTGGATCAGGCTCGTTAAATAATGGCATATACGTTCTAAATCAAACCACAGTTCTTAACGTACAAAACACACATAGGAGGAAGAGTTCAGAAATGAACGAATCCTTCTTGTGGCATTGTAGACTAGGTCACATCAATGCGACACGAGTAGCTAAGTTACATAAGGATGGATATTTGAATCCGTTTGAATTTTCATCTTATGAAACTTGTCAGTCATGTCTTAAAGGCAAGATGACCAAAACTCCGTTTACTGGACACGGAGAAAGAGTTACGGAACTCTTGGGACTGATACATAGTGATGTATGCGGTCCCATGTCTACACATGCCAGGAATGGTTCCTCATACTTCATTACATTCACTGACAATCTCTCAAGATATGGACATGTGTTCCTGTTGAAACACAAGTCTGAAACTTTTGAGAAATTCAAAGAATATAAGCACGAAGTCGAGAACCAAACGGGTAAAAGTATTAAAATCCTACGATCTGATCGGGGATGAGAATACTTGAGCAATGAGTTCCTGGGATATTTAAAAGAGAATGGGATTCTCTCTCAGCTTACTCCTCCGTATACACCACAGCACAATAGTGTATCGGAGCGGAGGAATCACACCCTATTAGATATGGTGCGCTCTATGATGAGCACCACTGAGTTACCTATTTCCTTTGGGGTTATGCGCTTGAGACAGCAGTATACCTATTGAATCAAGTTCTAACTAAATCGGTGCCTATAACGCCATATGAGATATGGAGTGGGAAAACCATATCTTAAACGAGTTAAGATATGGGGTTGTCCAGCCTATGTCAAAAGGCAAAATCCGGACAAACTCGAGGCACGATCAGTTCTTTGCAATTTTGTGGGATATCCAAAGAATTCACAAGGATATATTTTCTACTACGCTGAGGAACAAAAGGTGTTTTTTCTCAATACCCTTTTTAGAAAAGGAATTTCTTGTAAAAGAAATTAGTGGCAAAGAGGTAGAGCTGGAAGAAGTTCCAGCAGCATAAACTACAACTGATGATTTAATGGAACCAGAGGATTCGATAGCTCCCAACGAACCTCAGCCTCTCTTCCGATTTAGTAGGGTTCCTCATCCACCTAAGAGATACTACGGTTTTCTCATTGATGGTGGGAGTGAGGATTGCATCATGGAAGATGATGACCCAACTAGTTTCGAGCAGGCCATCATGAGTGGGGACTCAGTGAGATGGCTGGATGCAATGCGATCTGAGATGGAATCCATGTACACTAACAAAGTATGCACTTTGGAAGTTGCTCGTGAAGGGGTAAAACCCATTGGGAGGAAATGGATCTTTAAGAAGAAACTTGGTGTAGATGGAAAAGTTGAGACTTTCAAAGCTAGACTTGTTGCAAAAGGTTTTCGTCAACGACCAGGTGTGGATTATGATGAAACCTTTTCTCCAGTGGCTATGCTTAAGTCCATCCGGATCCTAATTGCCATCGTTGCATACCATGACTATGAAATCTGGCAAATGGATGTTAAGACTGCCTTTCTAAATGGTGATTTAGAAAAGAGTGTGTACATGACTCAGCTAGAGGGCTTCGTAGACAGTGGGAGCAACGGAAATGTGTGAAAGCTGCTTAAATCGATCTACGGGTTAAAGCAGGTATCGCGGAGTTGGAACATCTATTTTGATGTTATAGTCAAAGAGTTTGACTTCATCAAAAACGTAGATGAACCTTGTATATACAAGAAGGTGGCAGAGAGTAAGGTCGTCTTCCTCATATTGTACGTAGATGACATGCTCTTGATAGGAAATGATGTTCCTATGCTGCACTCGGTCAAGCTCTTCTTATCACAAAGATTCTTAATAAAAAATCAAGGTGATGCCT
This sequence comes from Agapanthus africanus, assembly GCA_030015575.1. Taxonomy (NCBI): domain Eukaryota; kingdom Viridiplantae; phylum Streptophyta; class Magnoliopsida; order Asparagales; family Amaryllidaceae; genus Agapanthus; species Agapanthus africanus. Next base: position 833,188,695 of record JASDDO010000019.1, read on the forward strand.
CCTACATCTTGGGGAGTAAGATCTATAGAGATAGATCTAAACGGATACTGGGATTGTCCCAATCCAGGTACATTGACACCATACTAAAGAGGTTTAGTATGGAAGATTCCAAGCGTGGGAATTTACCCACGATCTTAGGACTCACTCTCTCCAAAGAGATGTCTCCCAAGACTTATTTGGAAAGAGCTCGCATGCAAGGGATACCCTATGCTTCGGCAGTAGGCTCTATCATGTACGCGATGTTATATACCAGACCCAATGTAGCATACTCACTAAGTGTAGTGAGTAGGTATCAAGCAGATCCAGAAGAGAATCACTGGACAGCTGTGAAGAACATTCTCAAGTACTTGAGAAGGACTAAAGAGATGTTCTTGGTGTATGGTAACGGTGAACTCCAAGTGGAGTCATTTACCGATTCGAGATTCCAGAGTGATAAGGACGACTCTAAGTCGGTCTCGGGATTTGTCTTTACCCTCAATGGTGGGGCAGTTTGTTAGAAGAGTTCCAAGCAAGAAACCGTGGCAGACTCGACGATGGAGGCTGAATACATCGCTGCCAACGATGCTGCTAAAGAGGCTGTCTGGATGAAGAAGTTCATAACTGAACTTTGAGTGGTTCCGTCCATCAAACATCCAATACCTTTGTATTGTGATAACAATGGAACGGTGGCTTTGGCCAAGGAACCCAGGTCCCATTAGTGATCCAGGCATATTCTGAGGCGGTATCACCTGATCCGGGAGAAAGTTGATCGCCGGGAGATCGAGGTTAGGAGAGTTGACACGAAGGATAACACGGCGGATCCACTCACGAAGGCCATACCCCAGATACAATTTAAGAGACTCTTCGGGATGTTGGGTATGAGATACTACAACAACTGGCCTTAGTGCAAGTGGGAGATTGTTAGTTATATGTATGTCCTAAAGGCCATTATTGTACATATAATGTATATTATAGTGGATGCTTGGACATATATAGAGAGGAATTTCTTGCTCGACATGATAGTATGCTATCTGGTTGCTCTTTGTTTTAACATGTAGACTTGTATTAAGATACTGTCTTGCTCTCACATGTTGATAAAGCCCTTAGGATGTGTACTTGACTACCAGGACTATGATGGGGATCATACTAGTGGGGCCAGGGTAGTCCACAAGTTCATCCTTTAATTGTTCCTAGTCATGGGTGTATCGAGACATGGCATCGATATTCCAGAGTAGACTAGCGTATACGCTTCTTAACCCATATGATGGGCGATGGATGATCCCACATCCATTGGTGTTTGACATCAATGATGGTATAAGGATGCTTAGTGGAGACTGGGTACACTGAACAGGACTCACCGAGAACTCCTAGATGGTATTATACCTAGCGTCAGATAACAGTTCTCTGGTGACACTGGTACAGGTTAGTCTGTCGATCCGAGATCGTCATAGAGTCTTGTGTGATTCCCACTGTGCTTTGATTTCCACCTTACCACGTTCAAGAGAACATGCAAAACGGTGGCTTTTAGGTACAGTCCCGAGTCATATGGAGGCAATGAGCGATAGGAGGGGATTCGTCTCTCCTGGTATTGGGGGTTGATGTTGCTCTGTGCTCAATTGGCCATAACAGGAAGTCCCTGACCAGGGCTGGAACAGAGATTTACCGGTAAGTCTTATCAGTAGTTTCTCGACCCGTTATGATCCTTATATCAGCACGACTTATCGATTACTGGGGTCTGACGTTTACCACTCGTAGACTAGATATGAGACATATCAGACGAAGAGACCGGACTGTACGGTAGTGTTACTGACAGGCTTTGCCGGAGTTTAGACAAGCTTGCTTGTTGATCTTCTGATCGTTCAATACTCGGGTAGCCGTTACGTCCAGCTAGTACTGCTGACGGCTTGTGGGCGACTGATATGATCATCACCTACTGCCGGCGTATTGACAAGTCATTAAAGTCCTACACAGAGGTTTCCTAGCTCGTGCGATACGAAGTAGGAGCACATATGTGATATGTGCGGAACCGAGATTAATACGTGTATGTGATACCGTATTCTTTTCTCACGATATGTGATATCGGTCGGTTATATGTGATATAGCCGGGTTATCGAATCAAGTGTTAATTCGATAAGTTGATACATATGATATTAGTCGGTTATATGTGATATAGCCGGATTATTAAATCAAGTGTTGATTTAATAATTTAATGTATAATTATATATTTGATATATTAATTTACATTAACTAATATTAGCTCACTTAAGAATTTCTTTATCTCATTTATGCATTTAATATATATGTGATATATATTAATTGTGTTTCTTTTTGTGTCATGCTTGATGATACATGCTACATGGGTGTATGAGACTCACACCATACTTATGATAATGTGGGGTTTATTTATTTAAAGTAAATCAAAAATTACTTGGAAATTAGTCACATGGTTTAAGCTTAGTGGAAGCTTGTAGAACCATTGACTTAGTCCACTAGTTTTGTTTTACATTAGATATTTATTAACCCAACCATTAACTTAAGCCATGGTTAAGTCTCTACATGAGTTATATGAGATATTTCTCACCCATGGTTGACATTACATTATTTGGCTTCAACTTCTTCTTCATCAAGAGAGAGCTCTCTAGGTTTTGAGGAGGTGAAGAAAACTAGTGAGAAAAATATTTTTAAAGTGAGCAAAATTCCTACTTCATCAACCCACACTAGATTACCCATTTAGTTTAGGTTGTTTGCTTCATTAATTCAAAATTAATGAAGAGGTAGCTTGAGTTAGTGTCTCCTTGACGTAGATCATCTTCGGCCTCGAAGACTTCAAGCAAGCTTGTTCCTTTTATCTTGTGGAGCCTCTCTAGAGTCCGGAAGTTCACTACTTGGAGCGAAGGGACTACTACACGGAGCTATTGAAGTGAAGGACCGGTCTACAAAGGTTGTATTCCTTGTTCACTTTGTATGTAAAGTTGTTTACATTATTGTATTGTCTAATTCTCTAGTTAAGATTCTAGGTTAGGGTTCTTTAGCACGGCAAATTTTGAAAATGGCATGGATGATGCCTCCCGAAATCTTGCTGTCGTGCTAGGTAACCCTACAACTTATATATATGATATATTAGTAAACACTATATATGTTTTGCATCCGCGTTGGTCCTGACCCCGCCCCGTCCTAAGTTAAGTAACCTTATGGTGAAAACCCGGGTCCCTGTGGCGAATGCGGATGGCATATATGCGTATTTTATTTTCGTTTCTTCTGTGATGTTTAGGAAACATAATTGATGGGACTCATTTATAAGATTAATGAAAAGAAAAGAAACCTAAAAGATGTTGTAGAGTCATATTTTTCAAAAAGGTAGCTCTAGTTCTTGCTTTGTATAGCGTTATTCCATTATGAATATCCATCACCTCATTCGATGACGAAAAAGCCTAGATCCCTTCACCAGGAATGACCTTTTTAGTAAAACTAGCATATGCTACAACCTACTCGGTTTGTTTTGAAAACTACTCGATTTTTAAGACGGCGATTAAACCACTCCTTTTCAAATCACTAGATTCTACAACGATATCAAATTCATTACGTTAAAGGTTTTCTTCAAACCAGTCGTAGCCCTCCATTATTTCAGATAGGTACTGTTTAGTATTTGTGTTGCGTTTGTCGACCTTGTCGAGGCATAGTGTTCGGTAGCTGATTAGTGCTTTTCTGTCGCATGATGATGCGATTGGTTAGGGCAGCCATACGGCTTTGTTGACCTTATCAAGGGTTATGCGGGTGGGTCTAAACCAGTCACGAAATGATGGGTTGAACTTGACTTACAGTTTATGGCTTATTGACCTTGTTAAGGTCATCAACCGCATGGGGTAAAAACAATTATTGGGAATTTCAAGTGTTGAAATTTGCAATGAGATTACATACCTTCTATGCGATAGTTGGATCCCGATATCCACTGCGACTAAGCATTACTCCAGGAAGAGTTTTCCACTTTACAATTAACTAATCCAGTAGGTGTCTAAGAAAGGTGTTAATGGGGTTATGCCCCTGCAGAAACGAGGTTATTTAACTAGTTCCATGCGAAAGTATGGGAAGACTCCCTTGGAGTACCAACACCGGCTGAACTGACCGATTAGCGAACTTGTAGGTTGAAATTAATCTCGGCTAATCTTACCTTTTAGGGTTTGAAAGAAGATTTAATAAAAACAATGGGAGCCATCCTGATTAGATAAGATAACAATCAATCTAATCTTGAAAAAGCGCACGATAAAGTGTTTTCTTCTCTCTCTCTTCAGGTAGTGACCATGTCACGCCTTAATCAAGATAATAATATGGATGTATTGATCGAACTCGCTTATTATACTGGGATGGGGAACGTTGGTTCCGCTTATAACAACTGTCATAAGTCTGGGCAAGGGATATGGGAATGCAAAGATTTCCACGCAACTCGAATGAAGAAAGAGCATTTTGATGCATCTTCTTCGGGTATGTTAGTTATTGAGAACTGTTTCTCAGTCTGATCTACGTCCTGGGTATTAGATACCGGATTAGGATCCCATATTTGTAATCTGTTATAGGGGTTAAAGAAAAGTATAGAACTAGGAAAGGGTGATATGTCTCTCAGAGTAGGGAATGGAGCAATTGTTGTTGCCGAAACTGTCGGCGAATATCACCTAGTATTGTCGAATGGTAATACATTAATTTTGAACGACTGTTGATGTGCAATATAATATCCATTTCTTTATTAGATAAAGAAGGATATAACTTTGCATTAGAGAAAAATGTTATGAACATTTTACTAAATCAAGTGTTGGTTGGGTTTGGTACATTGTGTAATGGTTATATGTTCTAAATATACAAAACACACACAAGAGTAAAAGTTCAGAAATGAACGAAGCCTTCTTGTGGCACTGTAGACTTGTTCATATCAATGCGACCAGACTAGCTAAGTTGCATAAAGATGGATATTTGAATCCGTTCGAATTTAAATCTTATGAAACTTGTCAGTCACGTCTCAAAGGTAAGATGACCAAAACTCCGTTTACGGGACACGGAGAAAGAGCTACCGAACTCTTGGGACTGATACATAGTGATGTATGCGGTCCTATGTCTACGCATGCTAGAAATGGTTCCTTGTACTTCATTACATTCACCGATGATCTCTCAAGATTCGGACATGTGTTCCTGTTGAAACACAAATCTGAAGCTTTTGAGAAATTTAAGGAATATAAGAGCGAAGTAGAGAACCAAATGGGTAAAAGTATTAAAATCCTTTAATCTGATCGACGAGGTGAATACTTAAGCACGGAATTCCGAGATTATCTAAAAGAGAATAGGATTCTCTCTCATCTTACTCCTCTATATACACCACAGCACAATGGTGTATCGGAGCGGAGGAATCGCACCCTATTAGATATGGTGCGCTCTATGATGAGTACTGCCAAGTTACCTTTTTCCTTTTGCAGTTATACACTTGAGACAGCTGCATACCTATTGAATCAAGTTCCATCAAAATCTGTGCCTAAAACACCATATGAGATATGGAGCGGAAAGAGATCATATCTTAAATGAGTTAAGATATGGGGTTGTCCGGCCTATGTTAAAAAACAGAATCTAGACAAACTCGAAGCATAATCAGTTCCTTGCAAGTTTGTGGGATATCCAAAGAATTCACATGGATATCTATTCTACCACATTGAGGAACAAAAGGTGTTTGTTGCTCAATACACCACCTTTTTTAGAAAAGGAATTTCTTGTAAAAGAAATTAGTGGCAATGAAGTAGAACTGGATGAAATTCCGGAAACACTAATTGTAATTGTCCCAATTCAGATACATAGACACCATACTAAATAGATTTAATATCAAAGATTCAAAGCGTGGTAATTTACCCGCTTATTCAGGAATCATTCTCTCAAAAGAGATATCTCCCAAGACTAATTTGGAAAGGGCTCGCATGAACGTGATATCCTATACTTCTGCAGTTTGGTCTATCATGTACGTGATATTATGCACAACACCGGATGTAGCTTATGCACTTAGTGTGGTAAGTAGGTATCAATCAGACCTAAGAGAGAAGCACTGGATAGCTATGAAGAGCATTCTTAAGTACTTGTGAAGGACTAAAGAGATATTCTTGGTGTATGGTAATGAAGAACTCCAAGTAGAGTCCTTTACTGATTCGAGCTTCCAGAATGATAAGGATTATAGCAAGTCTATCTCAGGCTTTGTCTTCACCCTTAACGGAGGGATGATATGTTAGAAGAGTTCCAAAGAAGATACCGTTGTAGACTCGACGATGGAGGCTGAATACATCGCTACTAACGATGCTGCTAAAGAGGCTGTCTGGATGAAGAAGTTCATTATTAAACTTGGTGTGGTTCCATCCATCGTAGATCCAATACCCTTGTATTGTGATAACAATGGAGCTATGGCTTTGGCTAAGGAATCCCGGTCCCATCAGCGATCCAGACATATTCTGAAGCGGTATCACCTGATCCGGAAGATAGTTGATCGCAATGAGATCAAGGTCAGGAGAGTAGACACGAAGGACAAAACGACGGATCCACTCACGAAAGCCCTCCCTGAGACACAGTTCGAGAGACTTTTTGGGATGTTGGGTATGCGATACAACAACAACTGGTTTTAGTGTAAGTGGGAGATTGTTAGGAATATGTATGCTCTAGAGGCTATTATTGTATATTATAGTGGATGCTTGGACATATATATATATATAGTACTTTCTTGCTCGACTTGATAGTATGCTATCTGGTTTCTCTTTATCTTAACATGTGCACTTGTTTTAATTTACTATCTCATTGAAACATGTTGATAAAGCCCTTAGGATGTTGGCTTGACTACCGGGACTATGATGCAGATCATACTAGTGGGGCTTGTGTAGTCTACAAGCACATCATTAACAGTTCCTAGTCGAGAGAGTATCGAGACAGGGCATCGATATTCCAGAGTAGACTAGTGTGTACGTTTCTTGACCCTATATAGGGCGATGGTTGATCCTACAGCCATTGGTATTTAACATCAAAGATTATACACAGGTTCTCATTGGAGAATGAGTACACCGAATATGACTTGTCAAGAAATCCTAGATGGTACCATACCTATTGTCAGACAGTTGTTCTTTGGTGACACTTGTACAGGTTAATCTGTAGACCCGAGATCGTCATAGTATCTTGTGTGGTTCCCACTGTACTTTGATTTCCTCCCTACCATGGCTCAAATAAGTCCTGCAAACATGTGGTTTTTGGGTACAATTCCGAGTCACATGGAGGCAGTGAGCGATAGGAGGGGTTTCATCTCTCCCGTTATTGGGAGTTGATGTTGCGCTATGCTCGATTGGCTATAACAGAAAGTCTCTGGCCAGGGATGATGAGATTTACTGATAAGTGTTATCAGTGTTTTCGCGAAAGGTTATAAGCCACATATCGGCATGACTTATCGAGTTATTGGGGTCTAACGATTCCACCCCCTAGACTCGATATCCGACATATCAGACGAAGAGACCGGACTCTATGGTTACTATTGCTTATAGGCTCTACAGGAGTTTGGACAAGTTTGCTTGTTGATCTTCTATTCGTTCAATACCTGGGTAGCCGTAACGTCCAGCTAGTACTGCTGACGGCTTGTGGGTATCTGATGTGATCATTACCTATTGCTAGCATATTGACGAGTCTTTAAAGTCCCACGTAGAGGTTTCTTAACTCAAGCGAAATAACATAGGGCACGTATGGAGATATGTGCGGGAGTTTGATTAAATACGAGTATATGATAATGTATTCTAATCTAGCGTTTTTTATATCAGCCGCGTTATATTTGATATAACCGGATTATTGAATCAAGAGTTGATTCAATGATTTGATTTATATATATATATATATATATATATATATATATATATATGATATTAGCCGGGTTATATATGATATAACTGGATTATTGAATCACGTGTTGATTTAATAATTTGATATATATTAACTAATATTAAGCTCACTTAAGATTTTCTTCTCTTTATATTTTATATATGTGATATATATATATATATATATTCATTTGTATTATGCTTGATGATGCATGGAATATGGATGTGTGAGAATCACAATAGAGATCAAGATGAGAAGATAATGATTTAAATATGTGAATTAATAGAAAATGAGAATGGGTCATTTCTTTAGGTGCTTGGAGAAGCCTTGAAAAGCTATGGCTCATCTCTTTTCATTGTTTTAGTCACACATATTAATCATTCTCTTTATCTCATCTCATCTCATGCTAACGGTTCACACTCACTTTCAAGTTCATCTTCTTTTTCATCTCCTCACTAGTTTTTCTAGGGTGAGAAAAAGAAAAAGAAAAGAAAGTTTTTTAGTGAGCAAAATTCCCACTTCAACAACCTATACTACTCTAGCAAATTAGTATAGGTTGTTCTCTTCACTAATATCTTAACTAGTGAAGTGTGAGCTTGAGTGTGAGAAGGTTCAAGGTGGATCATCTTCGACGATGAAGACTACAAGCAAGCTCGTTCCAACCTTCAAGTGGAGTCAAAGAAGAGTTCTAGGACTACTACTCAGAGCTTTTGAAGTGAAGAACTAGAGTACAAAAGTTGTAGACTCTCTTCACTTAGTTTAGAACTTGTTTGCTTTACTTTGAAACTCTAATTCTCTAGTTCGATTCTTCTTTAGTATACTTTGCCCTCTAGATTTTTAAAATTGCATACTTGATTCTCATAGAGCCATAGTAGAGGTGCTATGACATACTTTCACTTCAGCTAGTCCCTTGGATCGAGAATTATAGACCGAGGAGTATCTCCAGTCTATCTTGTGTTGCTGTGCGAAGCGGCTTATTTTGTGGCTTCTAAAGGCTAGTCCATTATCTAAGATTATCTATCGCGGAGTCCCGAACCAGTAGATGACATGAGTTTTGAAAAAGTGGAGGATATTCTCCATCTTCACCTTCCTTAGCAACTTAGAGTAGTCAACTGTTGCTAAAATACACCGATGTCCTCTGGTTGACGTTGGTTCAATACAGCCGATTATATCCATTCCCCACATCTCGATCGGCCAATTGGCTACTATTGAATGCAGCGAATTTGGATGCTGATGTATGAAGTCCTTGTGTATTTGGCACCAGCCACACCACTTCACATATTCGAAGCAGTCCTGAATCATCATGGGCCAGTAATAGCCTATCCTTTTATCTTCAGCTTCATCTTTGGACCTGCTTGATAGGAACCGCAAAACCCATCGTGCCCTTCTTGGACGACTTTCTTTGCTTTCTTCGGCCCTAGGCTTCTTAACCATATGAAGTCGAAAGATCTCTTTTATAGAATATCGTTGACGAAGGTGAATGACAGAGTTCATTTCATGATGCATCTTTAGGTGTGCGTTAGGACTTGAAGGAGTCAATAAAGACTCCCCTCCAGTCCTCAACCTCTTCTTTGTTTTCTATTTAGAGAGCATCTTCTTCGGTCACTCCTTTTTCTTCGGGTAGCTCCATCAGAACTTCTGGAGGTATATCTGCTGGTGTCAGGATCCTGTGGTTTTAGACAATGATACTTACATCATCGAGGTCTTCATCGGCCAATTCTTCACCCAACTTGGCTAACGCATCCGTCATGCTGTTTTCCATTTGCGGTACGCTTTCTAGAGTATACGAAAGGATTTAGGCCAGTAGTTGCTGCAATCTTTCGCCACGCCTTATCAGTTCTGGTTTGCATGTCTGATAGTCACCATTTACTTGACTGACGATCAGCTGAGAATCTCCATATATTAGAAGATTCTTGATTCCTATATCGATAGTGATCTCAAGACTGGTTATCAAACCTTTATGGAGAAAGTATAACGCAATATTTCTCTTTGCGGTTTCACGAAAATAAGGCCCACCCAGCTTTGATTATAGAGGTGTTCTTCTTTCGCTACTGTAACATTTCAGAAAATGGAAAATATTATTTTAGAATTTAAATAATAAAATATTGAATTTTACGGATATTATACCGAGTATGGATTTGAGTTTTCGTAAATTGGTATAATCATATACCTCTAGTTTTGGAAAATAAACGGAATTTAAAATGAATAATTATTTATGAAAGCATTTATTTATTTGGGTTTTTCATAAATTAGCATATAAATATATCCATATAAGTTTAAGGTTTAAATTAATTAGTGTTTTACTATTTACTATACTAAACCAAGTTATTTTTCTAAACTATGCTTAGTGTGCATGGCATGTTTATGAGGGGATAAAATTTTATTTGTGCTTTAATATATGGTTTTATATTTTCAAAAGAAAAGAAAAGAAAAAAGAAAGAAAATAGAGGTTTGGTTTTTAAATATTGGGTATGGGCAAATGAGAGAGGGTGGAGGGAGTTATGGTTGGCAACCATATCTCATTTCTTCATCTCATATTCCCCATCTCCTTCTTCATCTTATTCTCATCCTCCTTCTCCACCTTCTCCACCTTCCACTACAACCTCAAACACCAACACAACCCTCCACCCCAAAACACCATGATGCCTTCCAATTCTCATCCTACACTTGAAGATGTGATTAAGTCTCCACTTTGAGGCCATCTTCCAATCTTGGAACTTTCCTTCATCCCCATTTAGAGGTAAAATGCTCTCTTTAAACCAAGATTTTAGAGTACTTGCCATGACAACTAGTTTAGAGCTAAAAGGTTTATGTTTCTAAGTTTTGAAAATTCTAAAGTGAGTTTTGTTGGATAGAACTTGTAGTAGTGGTATTTTAGGGGTTTAGTGAGTGATTACCAGCTTATTAATGATAGTATCCTTGATGTTAATGAGTTTTGAAGTTTCAAACATGAGTTTAGAATTTCAAATATCGGTTTTCATTGAGTTTAGAATTTCAAATGTCGGTTTTCATTAAGTTTTGAAGTTCAATTGGAATCTGGAGCAACTAGGGATCTCTAAAAATTATTTAGAGGACACAGTGAGATGTTTAGACCAGTAGAAGACCACCCTCGAAACCTAAGCCCCCAATTCCATAGAAAAACCACAAATTTAATCCTTTTTGCCACAAATTGCGGCCAAGTTGATGAATTAGGGTTCGAGGTTTGTTCTGTAGCCCACTCACTCGATAACTAAGCTTACCCTATATGCTAAATAGTTCCAGATCGCCTGAGTAAAAATTCGGGAGCATTTTACTTGGTTTTGACAATGTTTTGCGATATTTGAAAACTTGGTTTTTGGATTTTCATGATTTGACTTGGTTGTTCGATATTCGTACGTCAACGTTGGGGGCTATTTTGTCATTTTAGCACTCGTTGACCATAGGTTCTAGCCTATGTGCGCTTCGCTTATGATTTCAATTTCGATTTGGGTTTTTATGCGATTTTGGTTATCATTTTGATTATAGGTACAATCGCGTAGACTTTCGAGACGACGAAGAAGGACGAGACATTTGTCGGTTTCGACTAGGGCGAGGCGTTTAGGTGAGTAGATGTATATCTACGAAGGAAGTCGGATGGATGGCGTATAGCACCCCCGCAACTGTAGAAATTAGGATACTATATATATACTAGAATTATATACCCAGTCTAACCTTATGCGATAATATTACACTTAGTAAATGATTATACCCTTAGTCTCTTTTTCTTGCCATTAGGGTATATACATACATACATATATATAAGGATATTTAGATATAAGTATGCATGATATAACATGGGATGATATGATATGAGATGAGATGATACGATACGATATGAGATGAGATGATATTCTATGAGATGATATGATATGAGATTGGTGTACCGACTATAGATCCGTACCATATTGATTGGATGATATCGTACGAAAGATATTCCGTACGTGATACGATAATGATCGATTGCCGATTACGGCCGATATTTATTTTGACTCAAGGAGTCTTGTTTAAAATCACAAATTGGATAATATGAGATGTTTAGAGCCATACCTACTTTCAAAACTAACGATTTGTTACATACTTTTAAATGATAACTTCAAGGGTGCTCTACGAATTTTCAAATAGTATCTATTTCAAAAACATCATAGTCCCCTATTTCCAAAATAACGTTTGGTGCTATTTTAAACTATAACTGTATGGCTCATACGTAGTTGGATATTTTAATATTTGTTCACGTTACGATTTTATTATTCTGTATAAGCTTGCATTTCGATTTCTTATTTCTGCATACGCTCGCGCTTCGATCATTCACGATATATAAATTACATTTATACTTTTAGCTCTACTTAATTTCGTTTGTTAGGATACGCACACCATTATCGATGACTTACATATTGCACGTACACATATTCGTATGCTCACACACACATCATCAGTAATTGACATGCCACGTACACAGATAGAACTCACTATATCATCGTATCATGCTATATCATGTTAGCATTTTAAATTCTGTTAGTACCCAGCACCACTTACTGTTTCACATATTGTACTTTCTTTACACTGCATATACGACAAGCTGATATGAACACACTTTCCATGCATTATATTGCTGTTCTGTGCCTTTATATGTTGTTCCATTATTGCCATGTTCTTATGAGATTTTGTTTTCATGAGATTTCTGGATTTGAGAAACCGCAAATATGATTTTATAAAACTTGTGAATGTATTTAAAAAACGCGGTTTTCTCTTGATATGATATTTCGGCGTCCACCATGAGTTTTCTCGGTTCTGAGCTATGATTATTATCCGAATCGAGGTAGGGGAAGAGACTGATTACGGATACATGGTGGACTCGATATGGTACCTAGGGGCAAGAAGATCGTATAGAAAGGCGTTGAGCCCGGTTGGGAACACTACTTACCGGTGATAGTATGAGACTCGGCGGATATCTATAGGATACTGACCGGAGTGATATGATACCGATGGATATGAGGGCCGATCTGATGAGACGACGCTTGAGATATAAGAATTTTACGTGTCGATACTGGACACGGAATTTATGAGCATTTCAATTGTCGATACTGGACACTCAGTGTTTTATGATGATTTCGAGTGTTGTTGATGCACATTTATTGGATGATATATATATATATATATATATATATATATATATATATATATAAACATGCTATGGATGACATTTTACCACATATTGATACAAATGATTAGTTTAAAATATTGCACATTTGTATGAACATTTTCCCTATTATTATTAACTGCTAAAAAGTGTTTATTGTAAATAAAAAACTATTAACTGCTAAAAGGTGTTTATTGTAAATAAAAAACATATATGGGTTTATTTGTAAAAGATTATTATCATATGTTTCTTCATTTTAATTAATATAATCAGGGAAAATATATGCATATAATATTTAAATGAAATATTAATAATTATAATATGCATATCATATCAAATATTACTAATCAATATTCTAAGAAATTATATCATATAAATGGTTGGGATAATATCTCAAAAATACCAAATGCTACTAACAATTTTTCTTGAGATATTGTATAGGTATTAGCTCAGGTTTGGAATCCAAGTAAGAGATCCAAGTCAAATCGGGATATTGGAACCGAATCTGCCAAATTTTAGAAATAAATTGAGGAATCTAACAACGGCAAAGACTCAAAGCAATATTTTCAGAATCTATACATCAAAAAGATCTCCAAATATCAGCACAAAAAGCTAGAAAAAATCTCCAAACCTAATTCCACTAGGATGCGGCGGAACAGCGGCCGAACCTGGTATTACGATGCGGATCCGTGGTCAAATCAGGGTCTTTGGATGTGGGATTTTAGGATCATTATCTTAACTGTATCTACTCACATATGGCATCTAGGGTTTCTGGTTTTAGGGACTATATAAAGAACCGAGAGCCGTGCATTCAAAATTATACAAGTGATCACATAATCATCTATTCATCTACCTCTATAGAAAGAGAGATCTAGAGCAACTAGGGTTCTTGTAATCTACTTTCTAAGAAGAGAATTGTAATGCAATAGTTGATTAATAAAAATAGTTTTTGTTTAATTCTTTTTGCATTTACTTTTCCGCATTACTTTACACATTACTTTTACGCATTACTTTTTACGCATTACTTTTCTGCATCTTAATTATGGTTTCATTCTTCTTTAACATTTCTTCTAAATCGCCACTAATCATGAGTGAGTAATTCCTTACTTGCTAGGGTTTGTAGGATAGGGTAGAATAATGGATGAAAAATATTTTAATTTCTTTTTAACATTTTAAAGTTTATAAATTTTAGAAAAATAAATGTTAACCTCCTTATTGATTGTCTCAGAATTTCACGATCTACTTATTCTATTTGTTCTACTTACCGCAATCAAGACGGTGTCGCTTAGCAGCTAGCCGGTTGAGTACGGGTCGTCCGCAGGGAGATGGTTGTATGTCCGTTCTTGTCTTAGACGAGTCAATTCGAGAATGTAAATGTGTATGTTCAAATCTATCCTAAGTTTTAGTATTTTATGTTCAAGTAAACGTGTTAGGGTTATGTTTAGTTAGTAGAGTTAGGATTAGTCTTATGCTTTTGTTTTGCCATTCTTAAAATGATGTTGGGATAATAGAAAGTAGCGGGGATTAGGAGGATATAGGAATGGGCTTTGCGAGTTTAAGCAAGCTTTCAAACGTTAAATCCATTCTTCGTTCCCCTTGTCCTTCCGTTACATGCGCTTATTTCCAACCCTAGGCTAAGCACCCGCAACCATGTATACAATTAAGTCACAACTACATATCACGTTGTAGTGCGCCCAAAAGACTTCTCGACTTAGGTCGCGGCTATATGTCACGTATAGCGCGCCTTAGTGGGGGGTTGTGTTTGTTTATTCTAGGTTCATTTTAGGATGTTTGGTGAAGATAAGCACAAGAGATTTTTCCGTCCTTCATACTACCCACCTTAGCCCCTAACAAGTGTGGAATTATTCATACATTAAAAAGGAAAAGAAAACAAGAAAGAAGAAAAGAAAGAAAGGAAAATACGGTTTTACAAATAGTAGAAAGCCAACTGCTTGGGCCCTCACCTAAGTAAGGAACTCCATAGAGTATCATGGCTTGAGAAAAATACGGATAAGAAGAAAAGAAAAAGAGCAACAAATAACAACTGCTTAACAACAACAAATAAAGTTACACTAAGAATTAAAATTACAATACAAGAAATTAAAATACAAGATAATAAAAAAAACCCATCTTCATTAACTTCCACTCAAGAGCTCTCACTACGCTTTCATGGAGAATAAATGAAGAAGAAGAAGAAATACAATCTAAACTACTCTAAATTCTAACAAAGAAAAAGACATCCTACAATAGCTGAAAACTGGAGTATTTATAGGCAGAGAACTGAAACCCTAGGGTCATATTCTAAGCCTTTACATGATTACCTAACTACCCCCAAAATATCTTCAGGAGACGACATGATTCGGCCGCGGAACCGCAACCAAAACCCACATTTGGCGGCGGTTCCGCCGCGGTTTTGTGAAATTGGGGTCTCATTTTTTCTGTGCTTTCTCCTGTTGCTTTGATCTTCTGTTTGACAGGTCTAAAATCGCAAAATGGTTCCAAAATATGTTCAGATTTTCAACAGTCCAACATGGCTTCACTTTTAATGCATTTGACCTTTATCTTCCTCGAGCTCCGCGCATCTATTGAATTTTGTGTTGCCCCTCTCGTGCTCTGTGCTTGACCGAGACATGAATGATCACTTTTATTTGTCTTGTCTTCTGAACTGGTAAGCGGCACTGGACGGGTGTAGATGACTGGAACCCGGATTTTATCTGTTTATGACAGATGTTCTGGATTTTGGTATAACGGTGGAGATTTTGTATGATTTGTGTTATTTTGGACCGGGAACCTTTAACCTGTAAATATGTAGTAAACACGGATTAAAAGCACCTGCCTATAAACAAACGAGCAGAAGAATGGGCTGTATTAATTGCAATATTCTGGTATGAACAATTACCCCCAAACTTATCTTTTGCTCATCCTGAGCAAAACCATTTATTCTCAAAAAGTCCTAAGCTCATTTTCGTAGGAATCACGGTTGCACTTAGAGTGTGCAACAAGTCATTAAACCTATAGGTGTCCCTAGTAGGAGGAGTGTTGTCTCCTGAGGGTTTTCAGCGGATACTACCCACAAAATCCCTCAAGCTAATTTCATAAGTTAACGTCGATTCTACTCCTATGGTTTAGCTTCTAAATTAGAAATTCTATCATCATAACTTAGAAATATCCATCCCTTATTTTTCACGACTCCTATTTATTCAACCCAAGATCGTATACGTTTTGACAGTTTAGAAAGATCTCGGTTTCTCTTGAGTTTTCCTTCTAAAACGCAGTCTCCAATCCGGAATTTTTATCAACTTTATGGAAAACATAAGTCTTATTCTTTATCCCTATCTATGCTCCAAACATCGATCATATACTCCCACGTGTGTGTAAATTTTCACCCCTACACATAAGAATTCAATACAAGCTATAGTACCCTTGCCCTAATACCTAATACTACTTCTTTTCATTAATGATGGAAAGAATTGCTCACACTTCTTTCATGCGACTATTAATGCTTCTTGAAGCACTAACAACCGATTACTGAATGTGTGAGCTTAAAGCGTAAATAGCAGTTTTCGGATCTTGTAATTTATTTTTTTCCCTTTTTTCCCTTTTTTTTCTTTTCCTTTCAAGACCGGAAATATTTTTCAATAATGCTCTTTTGGTGGTTAGCTTTAAATACCGTTTTTTCCTTTCATACTAGGTTTTCAGGCAAGAGTATTTCTAGGTATTCTTTACTATCGCGAGTTTCAAGGTGCGTGTAAGTGCAATTTTTAGGGTATATACTTTCTAAATTTGGAATCAATAATAAAAACTATTTTCAGACTTATTATTCAATAAAACTTTCAATACTTTCTCTTCATCTCGACTTAATTCAAGAACTGAACTCAAGATTATCTACTTTTAAAACAAACTGTAAGGAAGTATATTTACCAAGGTTAAACAGAATGAGGGTTATTTTTAGGGTTTTTAATTTCTAAGCCTAGGATTTAGTTATTTCTAACGTATCAACTAAATTTTCGGAATAAAAATCTAAGTTATCCTATTGGCTAATTTGACAACAAAGCTTTTTTTTATATTTTTTGGAAAATTTTTCAATTTTTGTGGGTTTTTAAATAAGTAAGCAAATGCAAAATATACATATGAATGCGAAGATAGAAAGCTTACCGAGTACACCCCAAACTTAAACTTAAAATGCCCTCACTGTCATGCTACACCAAGAGGGTCAAAATGTCGGTACTCCCTTGTTTTTTTTGTTTTTTGTACAAAAGAAAAAGCAACCAAAAAAATATATATACACAAAAAGTTCCCCCCAAATTTAAGTGAAACGGTGTTTCCACTGTTTAAGCGTTGAAGTTCAGAGTTAGGGGGGAGAGAACAGTATTAATCTATACAAGACCTTACATAGGCCAAAAGTTAACACCAACCATTCAAAAAATTTATTGCGATAATGCTCGGGTTGGTGAAAGAGCGTGTGGAGGAAAGAAATAAAGAATACACGAGACCATGTGGGGATGGAAGCGGGATACGGTCTCGGTAGAGGAGAAGAATAGCGGAGGGGAGAAAGAAATGGAATACGAACTTGAGGGTGGAAATGAAGTGAATAAATTAGTGTTGGATATATGTATGCCCTAGAGGCCATTATATGATAGTGGATGTATCGGTATGTGTATATATGTATATTCAGAGGACATTCTTGCTCGACATGATAATATGCTATCTGGTTGTTCTTTATCTTGACATGTTCATTTGATCATGCATCTTACTCATTTTGTACTTGTTGATAAAGCCCTTAGGATATTTGCTTGACTACTGGGATTATGATGCGGATCATACTAGTAGGACATGTGTAGTTTATAAGCATATCCTTGAAATGTTCCTATTCGTGGGTATATCGAGACGGGGCATCGATATTCCAGAGTAGACTAGCGTATACGTTACTTGACCTATATGATGGGCGATAGATGATCCCATATCATTGGTGTGGTGACACCAAAGACTGTATACGGGTTCTCAGTGAGATTGGGTACACTGAACGGACTCGCCGAGAACTCCTATGTGGTATTATATCGATCTTCAGATAGCAGTTCACAGGTGGCACCGGTACAGGTTAGTCTGTAGACCCGAGATAGTTATAGAGTCCTGTGTGTCCTCCCACTGTACTTTGATCTCCGCCCTACCACGGCTCTACTGAGTCGTGCAAACAGGTGGATTTTGGGTACAGTCCCGAGGCACATGGAGGAAAAAGCGATAGGAGGGGTTTCGTCTCTCCCGGTATTGGGGGTTGATGTTGCGCTATGCACGATTGGCTATAACAGGAAGTCACTGGCCAGGGCTGATGAGATTTACTGATAAGTGTTATCAGTAGTTTCTCGATCTGTTATGAGCCATATACCGGCATAACTTATTGAGTTATTGAGGTCGACGATACCATCCCTAGACTCGATATGCAGCATATCTGATGAAGAGACCAGAATGTACGGTAAGTGTTGCCAGTTGGCTCGACGGGAGTTTTGACAGTTTCGCTTGTATTTCTTCTGATCGCTCAATACCTGGGAGCCATTACCTACAGCTTGTGCTACTGACAGTTTGTGGGTATGTGATATAATCACTGCCTACTGCTAGCGTATTGACGAGTCTTAGAGTCCCACAAAGGGGTTTCCTAGCTCAGGCGAAAAGATATGGGGTGCATATGAGATATGCGTGGGAGCTCAATTAAATGCGTGTATTTGATACCGTATTTTAATCAAGCGTTTACTATTGGACGGGTTGTATATGGTATGACCAGGTTATTAAATCAAGTGTTGATTTAATATTAAGTCCATTAGCTCATTTATTAAAACCTATTTCTTTATGATGCATGCATAAGTGTATCTATATGTTGATATGGATGCACAAATGCAAGTATACATGTGTCATGGTTGATGATACATTGGTGATGGAAATGCAAGACTCACATGGTAATATATTTATATATTTTGATTATTGAGAAAAGCAAAATGGGAATAAAATTATGTTTGACTATTCTACACTCTTCTCTTGTGTTGACTAAAGTCAATACCATGGTTTCATTGCCCATTGTTTTAGTAGCCCATGGTTTTGCTTAAACTCAAGTCTCAAAATATCTAGATATTTTGTAACCATGGTTAAGGATGACATAATTCACTCTCTTTCTTTTGATTATGTTCATTATTCTCACTTGAGTCAAGTTAAGCCAATCTACTTCTTCTTCCTCCTTCAAGCTCTCTAGGTTTTTAAAAGTGAGTGAAGAACATAAAACGAACAGGTTTTTGAGTGAGATCCAAACCCACATCACCAATCTATATTAGTCTAGCCTACTAGTGTAGGTTGTTTACTCCACTTCTTCAAAGATCAAGTGAAGTTAGGAGCTTGTGCAAAGAGACTCCGTGGTGGTTCGTCGTGGACTTGGAAGGATTCAAGCGAACCGGTTCAAACCCTAGTAGATCCAAAGATTCATAAGAGGAGGTCTACAAAGGTTGTATTACTTACCTCCTAGTGTTAGACACTTGTTAGTATGAGATATTAGTTGTTGTTACCCTAATTTTCTAGTTCGATTCATGGTTGGTATTGTTTATCACCCCCTAAATTTTTATTATAGCATATGTGATGCAACCCAAACCGTAGGATGGTGCTAAGGAATCCCTACAGTGGTATCATAGCCAAGCTAAAAACCTAGACGATGTTAGATAAATTACGAAACCGAAACAACTCCGAAAATATGATAAACTAAAACCCTGAAATATTGCTCTCTGTCGATTTTTAAATGGCTCGAAATTTTTTTTAAGCAACTGCAGAAGCTTGCATGTGATGCACTGAGAACACTGGAGAAAAATGAGGCCTATGCACCGGTTTTGAACAGGCCACATCCCCCATTTTTCCGGCCTGGCCGGCCCCCTTCACTCCAAACAGCCTCGTTTTCCTCTGGTGCTCTGGTCTGTTGGTTTTGGGGTTAAAGGTATTGTTTGTTTAGCCCAAAATTTCATGTGATGTTAATTTTTTTTAGGGGCTAATTCGGAGTATTTCGTAGTCATAATTTTAACATTGTTTTTGGTAACCCGGACGACGTTGAACAGTTCGAACGAACATAACACACCACCTCATTACCCTCGCTGGAAATTTTCCAAGTGTTGGAATTTCCCAAGTTAAATATATTCGAAAGATCATGCAAGTACCCTTATGGACCCTCTAGAAGAATGTCCCTAACTCGATTCTATGACCATAGAACCGTGGCCAAACCTTAGGGTTTGCCGTAGTCCCATAGTGCCATAGGTGAGGCAAGGGTTGGCCCTTATACGGTTGGTCCATAGATACTGTGGCACGTTTTAGGTATTTTAACTTTGCTCAAGTGTTGAGCTCTCGGGGTAATTTGTGGGTGTTTGTTGATTCGATCGAAACGTTTAACATCGTCTAGATATTTGTGGATGTGATACAATAATTGGAATCTACACTAATTAGTTTTGTGAAAAGTAATTAGTTGCGTGTAAATCTAACATTTTGGCCTCGGGTAGAATCGGGAATCTTGTTGAATTACCCGACTTCTTTTGAAAAGGTGTTTTCATAGATGAGACCCAAATGTAAGATCTGCATCGTTAGGCATGAAATCCAGAATCTGTGATATTCCGTGTTTATGATGTCTAAAGGCAGTGTTGATTCCAATTGTTGTAGTTTTTCACTTTCTTTTCTGCGACCGTAAGTGTAGTATGTGGTGTATCGCCGGTTTCGTTTCTATACATCAATGTCAATTGGGGTACGCATACTTACGTTGATGATATGTGATATTATGTGTTGCTGAGATATGATGTACAGGATCGTCGTGAATGAATGGCCGGGGGTTTTATGTGAGATGAGAGTTTTTTCTTTTCATTCATGTAAAATTCATTGTATGTAATATTCTTTTATTTGGGGCACTTCCGGATTGAGAATTATGTCACCATTGTTGTATATTATTTACTTTTCCGCATTAGGATAGACCCAAGGAGGGGAGCACAAGTGACCGGGTTACAGGGTTCAGTGGGAGGCCATCTCGAGGAGTCGAGACCGAGTCTCCTAAACTCTAAAATTGGTAGGGTCACTTGCCGCTCTCGTAGGGGTCTAGGGATGTGGGCTTGGCTATTCATCGCAACCGTGGAATCCGTATTTTCTATTGTTTGCTAAATACAAAATACGGACCTCCTAGAAATCCTATATTTTCGTATATATGCTTCTGCTGTTGATATTCTGTGATGTGATCACTTTATATGCTGAGACGAATGATGTATTATATATATGATATATAATAAACGTTATTTATGTTTTGCATCCACACTAGTCCCGCCCGCTATGCCGTTAGTTAAGTAACCTAACGGTACATAACGGTACATTGTGGCGAATGCGGATGGCATAAGCGTACATTCTATTTTCTTTTTTTTTTCTGTAATGGCTTAAGGACTTAAACGATGGGACTACATTAATGAGATTAATGTAAAGAAAAAGGAACCTAAAAAGATATTGTAGAATCGGATTTGAAACCTACTCGGTTTTTTATGAAAAAGCAAGTTTTCAAAGTGCGGAGCTTAAGCCACTCCTTTTAAAACTACTGGATTCTACAACGATATCAAGTTCAAATCGTTAAAGGATTTCTTAAAAACTATTCACAGCCCTCCGTCATTTTAGGAAGTAGAATACTTAGTATTCGTGCTGTGTATTTTGACTATAGTTAAGGCGCAGTGTACGGTAGCTAAGTGATGTCTTCCTATACCGTATATGATGCGATTAGTTAGGGCATTCATATGATTATGTTGATTATAGTTAAAGGTCATATGGGTGGGTCTAGTTAATCACAAAATGACGGGAAGAACTTGACTAGTACTTATGATATGTTGACTATAGTTAAGCTCATGAGTGCTAGGAGTAAAAACCATATCGGGAGTTTCAAGAGTTGGAATTTGCAATGAGATTGCATACCTTCTATGTGATAGTAGGATCCCGATCCCACTATGAGCAAAAGTTGCTCCTGGGAGATTTTTGCAGTTTACAATTAGCTAACCCATTAGGTGTCTAGAAAGGTGTCAATGAGGCTACGCCTCTGGGAAAATGAGGTTTATTTTAATTGTTAGTGCATGTTGCATGCTCCCACAACTCTTGTGAGGCGGCGTAAGCGATAAATGAAAATTTTCTTTGCATACAACATGCACATAACCCAAGATCTTGTCTAAACCATAACCAAAAAACCCTAACCAGAAATCTTATCTACTAGTTAGGGATTATACCTTGATGATACGGCCCTTCGGGTCTTCTCTTTGAATGAACTCCTTTGCTCCTTTGGATGTTGCCGATGTTCTTGATCTCCGGCTACCTCAAGACTTAGATGATCCACGCGAGAGCTATCGTGCAAGCTACAAACTCTTCACAAGAGTTTAACCTAGAGACCAATTTTGCTAGAAGAGATCACTAGGATGATGTAGAGATTAGTGTATTGGATTATCTTTAACCATAAGCTTTTGATTCACATCACATGTGAAGGGTAAAGTTTAGGATGAAGGAGGAGGAAAGAAGAAGGAGAGAGAAAGTGTTTTTGATAATGAGAGAAAATCAAGCATGATGAAGGATATGGCTCAAATGAAATAATTGAAGCATGCATTATAAAATTAGCACCATACTTCAATAGTAACTCCAAAACAATAAAATATAAAACAAGCCATTCTTACAACCATGCTTATACTTTCTTAACTTCCACCTCATTTATTTATTTTCACAAAATAAATAATGTAATTATGAGGTGGCACCTCTAGAAGGTATTCTTGTAACAATTACAAGAATACCCCTCCTCCGTATACCGTATACCGTATATGTATACCCATATCCGAATTCCGAAAAATACGAATATATGTAATCCAGTAATATAATACCGGTATCCGGCTTAAACCAAAGCCTACCAGTATTATCCTTCCGATCATTATTCCTATAACAATTACACGAACATGATCGAAACCCTGCCGTAACACCTTACGGCTGCCGTAACAACTTATGGCCTCTACATCTTTCGCCTGAACGAGGGAACCCTCTGTGTGGGACTCTAAAGACTCGACGGTACGCTGGTAGTGGGTTTAACCACAAGCACGTCAGCGGCACTAGCTGTGCAAAACGACTACCCAGGTACATGACGAAAAGGTGGCTGACGAGCGAACTCATCACAACCCTAACGAGCCTGTAAGCAACACATACCGTACAGTCCATTCTCTTCGTCTGATACGTCGCATATGAAGTCTAGGGGTGGTAAATGTCAGACCCCGGTAACTTTATAAGTCATGCTGATTTAAGGCTCATAACAGTTCAAGGAACTACTGATAACACTTATCAGTAAACCTCGAGAACCCTGGCCAGGGATTTGGGGGTTATAGAAGGTCAAACATAGCGCGTGTAGGGTTAGCATAGCACCTTGTGAAGGTTTTGGCAAGCATCAATCATGCTATTTAAAAAATTTTGGGGTGCTAAACAAACCATAACCAAGATCTTAACTACAGAATTAGGGTTAACATGCATGTAAACCACTTTACATCTAAGAGAGGGATTACAACCTTTGTAGTCCGTTCCTTCGCTTCATAAGCTCCGAGTAGTAGTCCCTTCGCCGCGATCCATGAACTTCCGGACTCTAGAGAGGCTCCACAAGTCGAATGATCCATGCTAGCTAGAAGTCTTCCTTTTCGAAGATGATCTACCTTAAAGAATCTCAAACTCAAGCTCTCACTTCTCTAATCAAGTATTAGTGAAGTGAACACCCTAATCTAAGTGTCTAGAATAGATGAGGATGATGAAGTAGGAATTTTGCTCTCTTATGTTTTCAATTTCTCACTTTAAATCATCACAACACAAAAAGCTAGAAAGCTTTTTCAAGGAGGAGGAAGAAGAAGAAAGCTTTTGTGATGAATAATGAATTATTGTTGTGGTTACAATTACAACCATGAGTTAATAAAATGAAGGCTTTAACTCATGTAGAGAATAAACTAGAGTTAAGGGTTTGTGTTGGGTTAACAAATATCTACACAAAATATCAAAGCAAAATGACAAAAGGAAAGCTTCATGAAGCTTCATGAAAAAGCTAACCCAAATCCAAAACCTAACTTTGTTTAAACTTAACAACCATGTTGCATTTGTAACCCTAACTTGTTACAATATTATATATCACATATACAATATATTTTGTAACAAAAGAAAATAATACAGTTAACATATATCGCATATACATCAATGTATTATCCAGTGAGAAAATGAATCAATAAAGCGTGCTTATATTAGTTAACGTAATGTAATATATCACATATATAATTATACATTAAATTATCGAATCAACTCTTGATCCGACAATCCGGCTATATTGCATATAACCGACTAATATAACATGTACCAATTCATCGAATCAACACTTGATCCGATGACCCGGCTATATCACATATACCCGGCCGATATGTCATATTGCGAGAATAGAATACGGTATCTCATATCGTATTATTCTCGGTCCCGCACATATCGCATATGTGCCCCTACTTCGTTTTGCCTGAGCCAGGAAACCTCTGTGTAGGACTCTAAAGAATCGTCAATACGCCGGCAGTAGGTGGTGATCATATCAAACACCCACAAGCTGCAAGCAGTCAGCTAAACGTAACAGCCACCCAGGTATTGAGCGATCAGAAGATCAACAAGCAAGCTTGTATATTCTCCTGTGAATCCAATCAGTAAACACTACCGTACAGTCTGGTCTCTTCGTCTGATATGTTGCATGTCTAGTCTAGGGGTGGTAAACGTCAGACCCCAGTAACCGATAAGTCGTGTTGATGTAAGGCTCATAATGGGTCGAGAAACTACTGATAACTATTACCAGTAAATCTCCACATCAGCCCTGGCCAGGGACTTCTAGTTATAGCCAATCGAACACAGCACAACATCAACTTCCTATACCGGGAGAGACGAAACCCCTCCTATCGCTCATTGCCTCCATGTGATTCGGGACTGTACCCAAAAGCCACCGTTTTGCACGCCCTCTTGGATGTGGTAAGGTGGAAATCAAAGCACAGTGGGAATCACACAAGACTCTATGACGATCTCGGGTCTACAGACTAACATGTACCAGTGTCATCGGAGAACTGCTATCTGACGATAGGTATAATACCATCCAGGAGTTCTCGGCGAGTCCATTCAGTGTACACAGTCTCCACTGAGCACCCGTACACCATCTTTGATGTCCAACACCAATGGATATGGGATCATCCATCGCCCATCATATGGGTCAAGATGCGTATACGTTATTCTACTCTGGAGTATCGATGCCCTGTATCGATACACTCTCGACTAAGAACAGTTATAGGATGTACTCGTAGACTACCCTGGCCCCACTAGTATGATCTGTATCATAGTCCTAGTAGTCGAGTACATATCCTAAGGGCTTTATCAACACGTGATCACAAAACAGTATTTGTTAACATGTTAAGATAAAGTGAAACCAGATAGCATACTATCATATCGAGCAAGAAAGTCCTCTCTATATATATCCAAGCATCCACTATAATATACATCATATGTACAACAATGGCCTCTAGGGTATATATATAACTAACAATCTCCTACTTGCATTAAGGCCAGCTGTTGTAGTATCTCATACCCAACATCCCGAAGAGTCTCTCAAATTGTATCTGAGGAATGGCCTTTGTAAGTGGATCCGCAGTATTGTCCTCCGTATCAACTCTCCTGACCTCGATCTCGCGGCTATCAACTATCTCCCGGATCAGGTGATACCGCCTCAGAATATGTCTGGACTTCTGATGGGACCTGGGTTCCTTGGCTAAACCCATAGCTCCATTGTTATCACAATACAGAGGTATTGGATGCTTAATGGACGGAACCACACTAAGTTCAGTGATGAACTTCTTTATCCAGACAGCCTCTTTGGCAGCATCGTTGGCAGCGATGTATTCAGCCTCCATCGTCGAGTCTGCCACGGTTTCCTGTTTAGAACTCATCCAACAAACTGCCCCTCCATTTAGGGTAAAGACAAATCCCGAGTGCGACATAGAATTGTCCTTATCACTTTGGAAGCTCGAATCGATAAAGGACTCCGCCTGGAGTTCTCCTTTACCATACACCAAGAACATCTCTTTGGTCCTTCTCAAGTACTTGAGAATGTTCTTCACAGCTGTCCAGTGATTCTCTCCAGGATCTGCTTGATACCTACTCACTACACTTAGTGAGTATACTGCATCGGGTCTGGTACATAGCATCGCATACATGATAGAGCCTACTGCCGAAGCATAGGGTATCCCTTGCATGCGAGCTCTTTCCAAATCAGTCTTGGGAGACATCTCTTTGGAGAGAGTAAGTCCAGAGATCGTGGGTTGGTTCCCACGCTTGGATTCTTCCATACTAAACCTCTTTAGTATGGTGTCAATGTACCTAAATTGGGACAATCCCAGTATCCATTTAGATCTATCTCTATAGATCTTAATTCCCAAAATGCAGGAGGCATCACCTAGATCTTTCTTTGAGAATCTATGTGATAAGAAGTGCTTGACCGAGTGCAGCATAGGAACATCGTTTCCTATCAAAAGTATGTCATCTACGTACAATACGAGGAAGACAACCTTACTCTCTGCCACCTTCTTGTATATACAAAGTTCATCTATGTTTTTGATGAAGTCAAACTCTTTGACTACCATATCAAAACATATGTTCCAACTCCGTGATGCTTGCTTCAACCCGTAGATGGATTTAAGCAGCTTGCACACCTTCCCGCTGCTCCCACTATCTATGAAACCCTCTGGCTGAGTCATGTACACGCACTCTTCCAAATCACTATTTAGAAAGGCGGTCATAACATCCATTTGCTAGATTTCGTAGTCATGGTATGCAGCAATGGCAAGTAAGATCCGGATGGACTTAATCATAGCCACAGGAGAAAAGGTTTCGTCATAATCCACACCTGGTCGTTGACGAAAACCCTTTGCAACAAGTCTAGCTTTGTAAGTCTCAACTTTTCCATCTACACCAAGTTTCTTCTTAAAGATCCATTTGCTCCCAATGGGTTTTACCCCTTCAGGAGCAACTTCCAAAGTCCATACTTTGTTGGTGTACATGGATTCCATCTCAGATCGCATTGCATCCAGCCATTTCATAGAGTCACCACTCATGATGGCCTGCTAGAAACTAGTCGGGTCATCATCTTCCATGATGCAATCCTCGCTTCCACCGTCAATAAGAAAACCGTAGTATCTCTCAGGTGGATGAGGAACCCTGCTAGATCGGCGGAGATGCTGGGGTTCGTTGAGGACTACTGAATCCTCTGGTTCCACTAAATCTTCTGTCGTAGTTTGTGTTGCTGGAACTTCTTCCAGTTCTACTTGCTCGCCACTAATTTCCTTTGTAAGAAATTCCTTTTCTAAAAAGGTGGCATGTCGAGAAATAAATACCTTTTGTTCCTCAGTGTGGTAGAAGATATACCCTTGTGAGTTCTTGGGATATCCTACAAACTTGCACAAGACAGACCTTATCTCGAGTTTTTCCGGATTGTGCCTTTTGATATAGGCCGGACAACCCCACATCTTAACATACTTAAGAGATGGTCTCTTCCCTTTCCATATCTCATATGGAGTGGTAGGCACTGATTTGGTAGGAACCATATTCAATAGGTGTATTGCTGTCTCAAGCGCATACCCCAGAAGGAAATAGGCAACTCAGCATTGCTCATCATTGAGCGCACCATATCTAATAGGGTGTGATTCCTTCGCTCTGATACACCGTTGTGTTGTGGTGTATAGGGAGGAGTAAGATGAGAGAGAATCCAATTCTCTTTTAGATAATCGAGGAACTCATTGCTCAAGTATTCTTCTCTTCGATCAGATCGAAGGATTTTAATACTTTTACCCGTTTGGTTCTCTACTTCGTTCTTATATTCTCTGAATTTCTCAAAAGCTTCAGACTTGTGTTTTATCAGGAACACATGTCCGTATCTTGAGAGATCGTCAGTGAATGTAATGAAGTAGGAAGAACCGTTCCTGGCATGTGTAGACATGGGACCACATACATCACTATGTATCAGTCCTAAGAGTTCCGTAACTCTTTCTCCATGTCCACTAAACGGAGTTTTGGTCATCTTAACTTTGAGACATGACTGGAAAGTGTCATAAGATGAAAATTCAAACGGATTCAAATATCCATCCTTATGTAACTTAGCTAGCCATGTTGCATTGATATGACCTAGTCTACAATACCACAAGAAGGATTCGTTCATTTCTGAACTCTTCCTCTTGTGTGTGTTTTGTATATTAAGAACTGTGTTTTGATTTAGAACGCATATACCATTATGTAACGAGCCTGATCCAATCAACTTTTGATTTAGGAAGATATTCATAACATTATCCTGTATTACAAAATTATATCCTTCTTTACATAATAAAGAAACTGATATAATGTTGCATATCATGTTCGGTATAGAATAGCATTCGTTCAGAATCAATGTATTACCACTTGGTAATACAAGGTGATATTTGCCAACTGCTTTGGCTGCAACATTTACACCATTCCCTACTCTTACGTAATGATCACCCATTCCCAGTTCTCTACCTTTCTTTAGCTCATGCAATATATTGCATATATAGGATCCTGATCCGGTATCTAATGCCCAAGACGTAGAGTGAACTGAGAAACAGTTCTCGGTAACTAACACATCCGAAGAAGATACATCAATATGTTTATTCTTCATTTGGGCGGCGTGTGAATTCTGGTATTCCCCTATTTCCTGTTCAGTCTTATAACAATTATAAGAAAGAACTGAACCAACGTTCCCCTGCTCAGTATAACAAGCGGGTTCGGTCAATACATCCATATTATTATCTTGATTAAGGCCTGACATGGTCGCTACCTGGAGAGAGAGAGAAGAAAACACTTTAGCGTGCGCTCTTGCAAGATTAGATTGGTTATTATCTTATCTAATCAGGATGGCTCCCACTGTTATTATCTTATCTAATCGGATGGGCGCATTGTATATGCGATATACTTTTGTGCACTTGCTTGTATCATGTTTGATGATATATGACTTTTTAGTTAAGTGTAAAGAATTAAACAATGGTTAAGTGGATAATTAGGGTTTTGGTTTTCTTATTCATTTATGTATATATATATATATATATATATATACATATATATATATATTTATTCTTTTTGGAATATATTAAGCATGAGAAGAAATGGAGGCTTTCTTTGTTTTTTCATGAAGATTCATGAATGTTTGACTTTGTGACCATATTTGTCTCATGCTTAACCTAACCATTCCACTAAACCATGATTAATTCCCTACACCTAACTATAGTTAAAGTTATGATAATAATTGATTATTCTTTTCTTTTTGATAATTATCATCATAACTTGGATAAGCTTTCTTCTTCTTCTTCCTTGACTTCAAGAAGAAAAGCTTCACCTCCATCAATGGTGATTGATGTTTTTGAGTGAGAAATCCAATTCTAAAGTTAACCCACTTCCTATTTCTTCATCCTCTACCTCTTGCCAAGTAGTAGAGTGTGTTTTCTTCATAAGTTTCATGACTTGGTGAAGTGAGAGCTTGATCTTGCGATGCTTCGACGTAGATCATCTTCGGCATGGACATCGACGACCTAGCTTGCTCATTCTCCGACGAAGCCGACTCTAGAGCCCGGATTTGATTTGGACAGCGAGAAGACTTCGTTGCGGAGCCGTGGAGGTGGATATCCGGATCTACAAAGGTTGTAATTTCCGTATCCTAGTAGTTAAGTGTTAACTAGCTTTTAGTTTCGCCTAGAATTCTAGCGACGATCCGTAATCTAGGGTTTCTCGGCACCATAATTTTTGAAATTGCCATGGTTGATGGCTTGGGAGACCTCACTAGTGTGCCTAGGAACCCTACAGTGGTATCAGAGCCTAGCTAGAGCCTTAGGCGAAGTCCAGACGGAAATTGAAGTCCGAACGAACCCGAAACCCCGAACCAATATTGCTCTCTGTCCTTTTTTCAAAAACAGGGATTTTTCTATATTAAAAATATTCAGTAAAATCAGCAGGAGATTCTAAGGGAAACTGTAAAATTCGTCAGCCTGATTCAATCATTGCGCCGCGTTTCCGCGGCACGAGCATGGCTCGTGCGGCGGAACCGCGGCCGATTTGTCTTTTTGCGCAACTAATTTTGTACAATAATTCCTCTTTTGCTATGCTGGTCTTCCTGGGAATTTTTAATTGTTTTTCAAGAGTTGAATAATCTGGAGTTGTTTTGGGGATTCGGTATTTCGATCGGGGTATCAAATTTTGTCTATGTGGCTTTCCGGATAATTTTTAGAATATGTTAAAAAGTTCGACCGGATATAAATACCCAATTTTTCCCCTGTCGGGAAATTTCCAAGTGTTGGATTTTTCCGCAGTTTAACGATGTTCTAAGTAGTGCAAGTAACGCGATGGTCCCTCTAGAAGACAACAAACCTTGACTCGATTATGTGACCGTCTTGAACTGCCCTTTGAACCTTCGGGTTTGGGGCAGTACGGCGTGCCACATATGAGGCGTTGGCTTGACCCTTCTACGGCTGGACCGTTGGTACTGAGGTATGAACTGAATGTTGTTAGACTAGTTTCATGTGTTGATCTGTATCGGGAAAACTTGGGTGTTAGAATGCTCGATCGGAAAGTTTAACATTTTCTATTTATCTGGAATGGGATACAATAATTGGAATTCACAAGTAGTTATGAGATAACTAAATGAATGTTATAAACGTAGCAGTTTAGTCTCACTTGATCGGTTGCCACGGAATTTTGATGTAATCAAAAGTCCGTCGCAATCACGTAGTGTACGCGGATACTCGCCGGGTAAACTTAATAGACAGCTTCACTCCATAGCCCCGACCAAGTGACTGTAGGAGAACCCCGTCGCCGAAAGCATCCGTTCGGGTGCTCGCGGTAGCGGTGTTCCGCCTTGGTGCACTTCGTCGCCGGTATCGGGGGTGCGGCCGTCTACTGAAGTTTGCGACGAGCATTCGATCAGGATGTCGGGAATCTTGTTGAATTGCCCGACTTGATATTGAAAAGTGTTTTCGATTTTGAGACTAAAATGCGGGGTTTATAATTGTTAGGCATGTGATGTCTAAGTAATTCATTTGGTCAGGCATGCGATGTCTGAGGTGGTTGCGGATTCCAACTGTTGTAGTTTTACACTTTCTTTTCTGTGACCGTAAGTGTAATATGTGATATCGCCGGTTTCGTTGCTATATGTCAACGACAATTGGGATGCGCATATTTACTTACGTTGATGACATGTGATGTTATGTGTTGCTGTGTTGGAGATAGTGCCCTCAGAGTCAATTATTAGGTCACAGGTTGTACGTGATTGTAATGATTGAGGGAGGACCTATCCCGGTAAGACAGTCTTACTCGAGATGATAGTATGCTATCTGGTTTACCTTTATCATCGTGTACTGCTTTAGGTGACCTGACACGTCGCTATTACACGTTGATAGAGCCCCTAGGATTCTTGCTTGACCACCAGCAGTATGAGGGCGATCATATAAGTGGGAGCTGGGGGTCTATAAGCTTATCCTTAAAAGGTCCCTAGTCGTGGGAGTTTCGAGACTGGGCATCGATACTCCATTAGTAGACTAGTGTATACAGTCGAGACCCCGACGAGGGGCGGTGGCCGGTCTCACAAGCCACTGGTGTCAGTTGGATCACCTAAGATGTATACAGGTGCTCATTGGGTTATGAGTACACCGGACAGGACTCGCCGGGAACATGCTAGTTGGTCATATACCAGACGTCAGATGGCAGTTCCCTGGTGACATGTGTGCAGGTTAGTTCATCGACCTGGGGATCGTCATTTGTCTCGTGTGAGTTCCCACTGTACTTTGATTACTACCCTACCACGGCTCAAAGGAGTCGTGCAAACAGGTTTTAGTTGGGTACAGTCCCGAGCCACATGGAGGCAGTGAGCGTATCTTCAGGGGTTCGTCTCTCCCGGTATTGGGGGTGAGGTCGTGCTGTGTCTAGGAGAGCCATTACACAAAGTCCTTGGCCAAGGCAAGGAGATTTACTGGTAGGTATTCCAGTAGTATCTCAGGGTGTTCTGGGCTACACTCCGACACGACTTGTACCGCTTTTGGGGGTCTGACTTTTACCAACCCCCTAGGCCCGCCATGCGATACTCATAGACGAACGGACCGGACTGCACGGATATTGTCACTGACAGGCTCAGTAGGGTTGTCAGGCTGAGTTCACTCACAGACATCCCTTTTTGGTCAATACCTGGTAGCCCGTTATGTATTGGCTTATACCTCTAACGTGCTAGTGGTTAAATCCACAACCAAGGTGTTGATGAGTCTTTAGAGTCCCCCACATTCTGTTACTCAGCTTTCGGGCGACAGGTTGTAGAGGCCGTATGGAGATATGGCAAGGTCCGATCAGATACGTGCGGTATTGCACGGATCAGGATCGGACAGTTTGTACTATAGGCCGTATGGTTATATGGCAGGGTTCGATCAGATACGTGCGGTATTGCACGGATCAGGATCGAACAGATATTACTAGCCGGCTTTGGTATAAGCCGGATCCTAGTATAGTACAGCGTAGATTTTGTCTCTTTGCATTTGTATTTCGGTCGAAATACAGATGCGGGTGTGTATGCACAGTAACGGGGTTTTCCTGTAATTTATTACGGGACCAGTTTTCTGGAGTTGCCAGTTTGCTTTCCGTTTCGGCCGATTTCCATTGTTCCGTTCATTGGCCGAAGATTGGTGGAGGAGGGTTTATTTGCATTGTTGCAAATAGGCATTTGTGGAGGGGGTCTTTGCATATTATCATGTCATGATACTTGTCCCATCATTTGACTTCATATCTTCTTGATGGCTTGACTTTTAGTAACCATCATGGTTGTTGATTACTTGTTTTGGAGAGTGGGTTATGGTTGTGATCATTGGATTCTTTCACCATCTCTTTTCATTATTGTTCCACCCACCCCCTTGACCTTGCTCTCTCTCTCTCTCCAATCACACATGATGGGGGGGGCCGGCCATTCCTATGGGGAATGGGATTCATTTTTCATTTTGGTGATGAAAAATGTTACTCTCATTTTGGTATGCTACATTTTTCCCACCTCTCTCAAAGCTCTCTTTTCCTCCACAAAATGGCACAACTCCAAACCCCAAAATGAGACTTCTTCTCTACGAATTCTACAACGAATCTTGGGCACGTCGAGTAGCCGGCTTCGTGCCCGAGTTGTCTCGGCATTGAGGTGGGAGCCCGTAAACAAAGTAGGCGATGTGGTGCACTTCCGGCGACGAGGAGGAGACGGGACTTTTCCGCAGGAGATCGGGACCATGACGAGAAGACCGGAGGACTTGGATCGTCGGTATATCTCTAACCCATCTTCTAGTTAGCTTAGACTTGTTAATGGTTACGATCCGGGTGTTTAGTGCGCGGTGGTGCCGGTTTGCTAAGTCCGCAAAATTTAAGTTATTCACCGCTTCCGCATTCCGGCGTCGGATTGACGTCCGGGGCGCCGCCGTGCACTTACATGCTGGATATGTTATATTGGATCGTCGTGTTTGAATAGCCGGGGGTTTTTATGTGAGATGAGTGTTTTTCATTTTCATTCATGTAAAAACTTGTATGTAATATTCTTTTATTGGGGCACTTCCAGGTTGCGGAAGTAGTCACCGTTTGTATATTATTTACTTTTCCGCACTAGGATAGACCCAAGGAGGGGAGCACAAGTAACCGGGTTCTGGAGTCCAGTGGGAGACCAACTCGAGGAGTCGGGTCCGGGTCTCCTAACTCTAGAATTGGTAGGGTTGCTTGCCGCTCTCGTAGGGGTCTTGGGGTGTGGGTTTGGCTATTCATCACGACCGTGGAATCCGTGTTTTATACTGGCTCGTATTGAAAACACGGACGTCCTAGTATATCCAATATTTCATATGATTCTTCTGCTGCGATATCTGTGATGTGATCATGAGATGTTCTGTGATAGATACAGTATATAGTATATATGATATATTATATAGACGTTACTTATGTTTTACACCCGCGCTAGCCCTGCCCTGCTCTGCCGTTAGTTACCTAACCTAACGGTGCACGAGGGGACATCGAGGCGAATGCGGATGGCATAAGTGTACGTCGTATTTATCTGTGATGATTAGGTACATAAATGATGGGACTTCATTAATGTGATTAATGAAATAAAAGAAACCTAAGATGTTGTAGAATCGAATTTCAAAATAAAACAGGTAGCTACAGTTCTTGCTTTGCACAGCGGTATATGTGATATATCCTGCACCTTATTCGATGAGGAAAGGACCGAGATCCCTTCACCGGGAGTGACTCCTTTAGCAATAACTGGCAGATGCTACACACTCGGTTTGTCTTTTGATTGCTTTTAAGAGTTTTTGCTTTGCACAGTGATATATATGATATATCCCGCACCTCATTCGACGAGGAAAGGACCGACGATCCCTTCACCGGGAGTGACTCCTTTAGCAAAACTAGAAAAGCCTCAAAAACACTCCATTTCAAAATTCATTCGATCCTACAACGATATCAAGTTCATTACGCAATAGGTTTTCAGAAAAACCTGTCGTAGCCTTCCGTCATTTCAGATAAATGCTGTTTAGTATTCGTGCTGCGTTTGTTGGCCTCCGTCAAGGCGCAGTGTGCGGTAGCTAACCAGTATTTATCTGCTTATGCATATGATGCAGATTGAGTTAGGGTAGTCGTGCGACCTTGTTGGCCTCCGTCAAGGGTCGTGCGGGTGGGTTTGATTCGATCAGGAAATGACGGGTTGAACTTGACTAGTAGCCTATGGTTTGTTGGCCTCCGTCAAGGTCATAGGGTGCTAGGGGCAAAATATTATCGGGAATTTCAAGTGTTGAAATTTGCAATGAGATTGCATACCTTCTATGAGATAGTTGGATCCCGATACCCGCTGCGAGTAAGAGTTACTCCTGGGAGAGTTTTATACATTACAATTAGCCGATCAAGTAGGTGTCTAGAAAGGTGTCAACGGGGTTACGCCTCTGGGAAAACGAGGTTTACATTAATTAGGTTCGTGCGAAAGCACGGGGGACCTCCCTCAAAGTACCGACACTGGCCTGGCTGAAAGATTGGCGAACTTGTAGTGTGTAATTAATCCCGGCTAGTCTTTCCTTTTAAGGTTTGAAGGAAGATTTGATAAAAAGCAGTGGGAGCCATCCTGATTAGATAAAATAATAACCAATCTATTCTTGACAGAGCGCACGCTGAGTGTTTTCTTCTCTCTCTCTCCAGGTAGCGACCATATCACGCCTTAATCAAGATAATAATACGGATTATTGACCGAACCCGCTTGTTATACTGAGCTGGGGAACGTTGGTCCCGCTCCAACTTATAATTGTTATAAGACAGAGCAGGAAATTGGGGATTACCAGAATTCCCGTGCCGCCCAAACGAAGAGAGTGCATGCTGATGCATCATCTTCGGGTGTGTTCATTACAGAGAACTATTTCTCAGTATCCTTTACGTCCTGGGTATGTGATACCAGATCAGGATCCCAGATATGTAATCTGTTACATAGGGCTACAGAAAGGTAGAGAACTGAGAACGGGTGATAAGTTTCATGAGGCAGAAAACGGGGCAAGTGTTGCAGCCAAGTCTGTCGGTCACTGTCACCCTGTATTACCAATACATTGATTCTGAACGAATGTTGTTAGATACCGAACCTGATATACCAAATCATATCACTCTCTTTGTTAGAAAAGAAAGGATATAATTTTGTATTGTTGGATAATGTTTTGAACATTTCCTATATCAAAAGTTGATCGGTTCAGGCACGTTATCTAAAAGCATTAATGTTCTAAATCAAACCACAGTTTTTTTGTATACAGAACACACACAAGAGGAAGAGTTCAGAAATGAACGAATCCTTCTTGAGGCATTGTAGACTAGGTCATATCAATGTAACCCGACTGGCTGGAGTTACATTTAGATGCATATTTAAATCAGTTTAAATTTACATCTTGTGAAACTCGCCAGTCATGTCACAAAAATAAGATGACCATAGCTCCGTTTACTGGAAACAGAGAAAGAGTTAATGAACTCTTGGGATGATACATGTTGATGTATGTAAGGTCCCCTGTCTACACATGCCAGGATTGGTTCTTTATACTTCATTACGTTCTCTGATGATCTCTTTAGATTCAGACATATGTTCTTGTTGAAACACAAGTCCGAACCTTTTGAGATATTCACAGAATATAAGTTAGAAGTAGAGAACCAAAATAAGGGTATAAGTATTATGTCCTTTGATGCGATCAGGGAGGAGAATACTTGAGCACGAAATTCCTGGACTATTCTAAAGGAGAATGAGATTCTCTCTCGGCATTACTCCTTCGTATACACCATAGCACGATGGTATGTCGGGGCGGAGCAGATACACCCTATATGATAAGGTGTGCTCTATGATGAATACTACCGAGTTTCCTATTTCCTTTTGGGAGTTATGCACTTGAGAAGCTGCATACCTATTGAATAGGGTTCCAATCAAATCAGTTGCCTACCGCTTCATATGTGATATGGAAAGGGAAGAGCCCATATCTTAAGTTAGTTAAGATTTGGGGTTGACCGGCCTATGTCTAAAACCAAAATCCGGACAAGCTCGAGGCAAGGTCTGTTATGTACAACTGGAAAGGTTCCAGCTATGCAAACTACAGCTGATAATTTGAAAGAACAAAAGGATTCGATAGTTACCAACGAACCTCAGCCTCTCCGCCGATCTAGTAGGGTTCCTCACCCACCTGAGAGATACTTCGGTTTCTCTATGAAAGTGGGAGCTAGGATTGCATCATGAGATAATGACCCAACTTGTTTCGAGCTGGCCATCAGGAGTAGGACTCTGTAAGAATGGCTGGATGTTTAGCGATCTGAGATGGAATCCTTATACACCAACAAAGTATGGACTTTGGTTGCTATATCTGAAGGGTTAAATCCCCATCAGGAGCAAGTATATCTTGAGAAGATTACTTGGTGTACATGGAAAAGTTGAGACTTTCGAAGCTAGACTTGTTAAAGGTTTTCATCATCAACCAGGCGTGGATAATGATGAAACCTTTTCAAGTAGCTATGCTTAAGTCCATCCAGATCCTACTTACCACGGCTACATACCATGACTACGATATCTGGTGGTTGGGTGTCATGACAGCTTTTCTAAATGATGTTTTAGAAGAGAACGTCTATAAGTACACAGCCAGAGGGCTTCGTAGACAGTAGGAGCAGCGGAAACGTGTGCAAGATGCTTTATAGGATAAAGCAGGCATCGCGGAGTTGGAACATCTATTTTGATGAAGCAGTCAAAGAAGTTGACATCATCAAAATGGTAGATGAACCTTGTATAAACAAGAAGGTAGTAAGGAGTA
This sequence comes from Agapanthus africanus, assembly GCA_030015575.1. Taxonomy (NCBI): domain Eukaryota; kingdom Viridiplantae; phylum Streptophyta; class Magnoliopsida; order Asparagales; family Amaryllidaceae; genus Agapanthus; species Agapanthus africanus. The sequence goes on from JASDDO010000019.1 coordinate 833,226,117, forward strand.
TGGTGACGATCCTCGTAGAGTACGTGGATGACATACTCTTGATAGGGAAGGAGTTTCCTATGCTACGCTCGGTCAATCTCCGTTTATCACCAAAATTCTCCACATAGGATCAAAGTGATACCTACCAAATCCTGGATTTTGGATTTATGAGATAGATCTAAATGGATGTTAGGATACTCACTAGATGTAGTGAGATGGTGTCAATCGATCCTGAGGAGAATCACTGGAAGGGTTCCAGGGTGATAAAGACGACTGAATGTCAGTCACAGGCATTATCTTTACCCTCAGTAAAGGGACGGTATGTTGGAAGAGTTCCAAGCTAGATACAGTGACACACTAGACGATAAAGGCAGGATACATCGCTACTTAAGATGCTACCAAAGAGGCTGTTTGGGTGTATATTGGTTCATGAGATGAACTATGTTCCTACCATTGTGTGACAATGGAGTTGTGGCTTATGCCAAGGAACGCCGGTCCCATCAGTGATCCAGACATATTCTAAGGCAGTATCACTTGATCATGGAGATGGTTGATCTCCAGGGAGATCGAGGATAGGAGAGTAGACTCAGAGGACAACACAGCGGATCCACTCACAAAGGCCTGTTCCCAGAAAGAGACTTTTATGGGATGGTTGAGTATGAGATACTACAACCACTGCTATCAGATGGCCCTAGTGCAAGTGGGAGATTGTTAGTTATATGTATGCCCTAGAGGCCATTACTATACATAGGATGTATATTGTAGTGGATGCTGGGACGTATATAGGGAGGACTTTCTTGCTCGACATGATAGTATGCTATCTGGTTGAACTTTACCTTAACGTGTATGCTGATTGTCTCTCTGTTACATGTTGGTAAAGCCCTTAGGATCTGTACTTGACTACCTGGACTATGATGCAGATCATACTAGTGGGGACATGGTAGTCCATAAGTACATCCTTCAAGGTCCCTAGTCGTGGGTGTATCGAGACGGGGCATCGATATACCAGAGTAGACTAGCGTATACGCTTCTCGACCCATGTGATGGGCGATGGATGATCCCATATCCATCGGTGTTTGACATCAGAGATGATATACGGGTGCTCAGTAGAGACTGGGTACACTGGACGGACTCGCCGAGAACTCCCAGATGGTATTATACCTCACGTCAGATGGCAGTTCTCTGGTGACACTGGTACAGAGTAGTCTGTTGACCCGAGATCGTCATAGAGTCTTGTGTGGTTCCCACTGTGCTTTGATTTCCATCTTACCACGTCCAAGAGGGCGTGCAAAACGGTGGTTTTTGGGTACAGTCCCGAGTCACATGGAGGCAATGAGCGATAGGAGGGGATTCGTCTCTCCCGGTATAGGGGGTTGATGTTGCGTTGTGTTCGATTGGCTATAACAGGAAATCCCTGGCCAGGGTTGCTGAGATTTACTGGTAAGTGTTACCAGTAGTTTCTCGAACAGTTATAGACCTCATATCGACACGACTTATTGAGCTATTGGGGTCTGACGTTTACCACCCCTAGGCGAGATATGCGACATATCAGACGATCAGACCGGACTGTACGGTAGTGTTACTGGTCGGATTCACTGGAGTGTGAGCGGGCTTGCTCGTCGATCTTCAGATCGCTCAATACCCGGGTGGCCATTACGTTTAGCAGACCGCTTGCGGCTTGTGGATGCTTGATATGATCATCATCTGCTGCCGGCGTATTGACGAGTCTTTAGAGTCCTACACAGAGGTTTCCTGGCTCAAGCGAAACGAAATAGGAGCGCATATGAGATATGTGCGGGACCGAGAATAATGCGTGTATGTGATACCGTATTCTATTCTCGCGATAAATATATCGAATGGTTGTATGCGATATAACCTAGTTATCGATTCAAGCGTTGATTCGATAAGCCGATATATTGTATACTGGTCGGTTGTGTGCGACATAACCGGGTCATTGAATCAAGTGTTGATTTAATGATTTAATGCATATTTATATATTTGATATATTACTTTGCATCAACTAGTATCGGTTTACTTAAGATGGATTTTCTCACTCGGATGGGCACATTGTATATGCGATATACTTTTGTGCACTTGCTTGTATCATGTTTGATGATATATGACTTTTTAGTTAAGTGTAAAGAATTAAACAATGGTTAAGTGGATAATTAGGGTTTTGGTTTTCTTATTCATTTATGTATATATATATATATATACATATATATATATATATATTTATTCTTTTTGGAATATATTAAGCATGAGAAGAAATGGAGGCTTTCTTTGTTTTTTCATGAAGATTCATGAATGTTTGACTTTGTGACCATATTTGTCTCATGCTTAACCTAACCATTCCACTAAACCATGATTAATTCCCTACACCTAACTATAGTTAAAGTTATGATAATAATTGATTATTCTTTTCTTTTTGATAATTATCATCATAACTTGGATAAGCTTTCTTCTTCTTCTTCCTTGACTTCAAGAAGAAAAGCTTCACCTCCATCAATGGTGATTGATGTTTTTGAGTGAGAAATCCAATTCTAAAGTTAACCCACTTCCTATTTCTTCATCCTCTACCTCTTTCCAAGTAGTAGAGTGTGTTTTCTTCACAAGTTTCATGACTTGGTGAAGTGAGAGCTTGATCTTGCGATGCTTCGACGTAGATCATCTTCGGCATGGACATCGACGACCTAGCTTGCTCATTCTCCGACGAAGCCGACTCTAGAGCCCGGATTTGATTTGGACAGCGAGAAGACTTCGTTGCGGAGCCGTGGAGGTGGATATCCGGATCTACAAAGGTTGTAATTTCCGTATCCTAGTAGTTAAGTGTTAACTAGCTTTTAGTTTCGCCTAGAATTCTAGCGACGATCCGTAATCTAGGGTTTCTCGGCACCATAATTTTTGAAATTGCCATGGTTGATGGCTTGGGAGACCTCACTAGTGTGCCTAGGAACCCTACAAAATCATCACAACACAAAAAGCTAGAAAGCTTTTTCAAGAAGGAAGAAGAAGAAGAAAGCTTTTGTGATGAATAATGAATTATTGTTGTGGTTACAATTACAACCATGAGTTAATAAAATGAAGGTTTTAATTCATGTAGAGAATAAACTAGAGTTAACGGTTTGGGTTGGGTTAACAAATATCTACACAAAATTTCAAAGCAAAATGACAAAAGGAAAGCTTCATGAACCTTCATGAAAAAGCTAACCCAAAGCTAACCAAAATCCAAAACCTAACTTTGTTTAAACTTAACAACCATGTTGCATTTGTAACCCTAACTTGTTACAATATTATATATCACATATACAATATATTTTGTAACAAAAGAAAATAATACAATTAACATATATCGCATATACATCAATGTATTATCCAGTGAGAAAATGAATCAATAAAGAGAGCTTATATTAGTTAATGTAATGTAATATATCACATATATAATTATACATTAAATTATCGAATCAACTCTTGATCCGACAATCCGGCTATATTGCATATAACCGACTAATATAACATGTACTAATTCATCGAATCAACACTTGATCCGATGACCCGGCTATATCACATATACCCGGCCGATATGTCATATTGCGAGAATAGAATACGGTATCTCATATCGTATTATTCTCGGTCCCGCACATATCGCATATGTGCCCCTACTTCGTTTTGCCTGAGCCAGGAAACCTCTGTGTAGGACTCTAAAGAATCGTCAATACGCCGGCAGTAGGTGGTGATCATATCAAACACCCACAAGCTACAAGAGGTCAGCTAAACATAACAGCCACCCAGGTATTGAGCGATCAGAAGATCAACAAGCAAGCCTGTACATTCTCCTGTGAATCCAATCAGTAAACACTACCGTACAGTCCGGTCTCTTCGTCTGACATGTTGCATATCTAGTCTAGGGGTGGTAAACGTCAGACCCCAGTAACCGATAAGTCATGTCGATGTAAGGCTCATAACGGGTCGAGAAACTACTGATAACTCTTACCAGTAAATCTCCACATCAGCCCTGGCCAGGGACTTCCAGTTATAGCCAATCGAACACAGCACAATATCAACTCCCTATACCGGGAGAGACGAAACCCCTCCTATCGCTTATTGCCTACATGTGATTCGGGACTGTACCCAAAAGCCACCGTTTTGCACGCCTTCTTGGACGTGGTAAGGTGGAAATCAAAGCACAGTAGGAATCACACAAGACTCTATGACGATCTCGGGTCTACAGACTAACATGTACCAGTGTCACCGGAGAACTGCTATCTGACGATAGGTATAATACCATCCAGGAATTCTCGGCGAGTCCGTTCAGTGTACCCAGTCTCCACTAAGCACCCGTACACCATCTTTGATGTCCAACACCAATGGATATGGGATCATCCATCGCCTATCATATGGGTCAAGATGCGTATACGCTAGTCTACTCTGGAGTATCGATGCCCTGTCTCGATACACCCTCGACTAGGAACAGTTATAGGATGTACTCGTAGACTACCCTCGCCCCACTAGTATGATCCGTATCATAGTCCTAGAAGTCGAGTACATATCCTAAGGGCTTTATCAACACGTGATCATAAAACAGTATTTGTTAACATGTTAAGATAAAGTGAAACCAGATAGCATACTATCATATCGAGCAAGAAAGTCCTCTCTATATATATCCAAGCATCCACAATAATATACATCATATGTACAACAATGGCATCTAGGGCATATATATAACTAACAGCGCGACATCAAATCCCTATACCGAGAGAGACGAAACCCCTTCTATCGCTCACTGACTTCATGTGATTCGGGACTGTACCCAAGATCCACCTGTTTGCACGACTCAGCAGAGCCGTGATAGGGAGGAAATCAAAGTACAGTAGGAATCACACAAGACACTATGACGATCTCGGGCCTACAGACTAACCTGTACTAGTGTCACCAGAGAACTGCTATCTGACAATAGGTATATATACCATCCAGGAGTTCTCAGCAAGTTCTGTTCGGTGTACCCATTCTCCAATGAGCACCTGTGTACAATCTTTGATGTCAAACACCAATGGATATGGGATCATCCATCGCCCTCCAAGGGTCAAGAAACGTACACACTAGTCTACTCTGGTAATATCGATGCCCTGTCTCGATATACCCTCGACTAGGAACAATTAAAGGATATGCTTGTAGACTGCCCAGGCCCCACTAGTCTGATCTCCATCAAAATCCTAAGGGCTTCATTGTTTCCTGATTTAAAATCAGGAAAGCTTCTGGGAAAAGCTTCAGAAGAGGGTCACGTGCTTACACGTGACTAGCGGTCACGTGTTGGCACGTGACACCTAAAAACATCATCAAGGCAAGTTCAGTTTCCTGACTACGCTGAAGAAAAGGGGGGCTTCAGAAAGAGCCACGTGCTCCCACGTGACCTGGGTCACGTGGCGACACGTGACATTTAAATGCAAGCGTCAAAAGGCACACCAGTTCCCTGATCAAGTCAAGGAAAAGGCTTCAGAAGAGGTCACGTGCTTCCACGTGACCAGGGTCACGTGTTGCCACGTGACGTTCAAGACAGCAGACTCGTTCTCCAGTTGAACCAAGGAAAGAGAGAGTTCAAACAAGGGTCACGTGCTCACACGTGACCAGGAGTCACGTGGCAGCACGTGACGTTTAAGTAGCAATAAGAAGAAGAGCGCAAAAGAAAGGAAAAGGCTCATTCCAAAGGGGGTCACGTGCCCACACGTGACCATGAGTCACGTGGTCACACGTGACCGGCTTTCAAAGCCCATTTTGTCAAACAGAATTAAATTCTGAAGGAGAATCAAATCTTTCCAAAGGAAAGCGGCTATCTGGAACCGATCGAATTAAAGATTCAGAGGTGATGAAATATCATCTATCTATGGGAAAATCTCGGGTTTGGAAAGATTTCCCTTTTAAATCTAACCGAAATAATAAAGGGGAACCCCTGGATTTGAAATCCAATGGTGAATAAAATTCACCTAATAATCCAAAGGTCCAAAACAGATGATGGGTGCAAATCAAATCTCTTAACGAAGATTCGTCAAAAAACTGATTGATTCGGCTGCTTCTCCTATAAATAGGAGCCAAGAGGCACAGAGATAGATATATACATACGCAGAGAAAAAAAAAGAGAAAAGAAAGAGAGCTTCGATACCTGGAGAACTTGGATCTTCTGCAAAAACCCTAGGTAAGAAAGGGAAAAGCTCCTTGAAAGAAAAAGAGAATTTAATTCTCAACAGAGTTTAACTCTGATAATGTAAAAACAGAAGAACATATTTCTTCTCTCTTTGATAGAGGATCTGCAAAGTGCACATCTCCCCTTAAGGTTGAGAATTTAATTCTCAATGGGTTGAGATCCTGCCATGTAGATCCAAAACATAGAGAAGGAATGCAAGCACGAGAATTCAATTCTCACAGAACTATAGGAATTTAATTCCTTTAAAATAAAGTTAGGGCTTGCCCCTGTATCATGGGAATTTAATTCCTTCAGAATAAAAAGAAACAGGGTTTAACCCTAATTAAGAACCTAGTTCTGTTGCAGCAGCGGGAATTTAATTCCTTTAATCATCATTTAACAGGGAATGGGAATTCAATTCCTTAAAAAACTTTTATTAGGGTTTAACCCTATTCAGCCCTTCACATATATGAGGAATGTAATTCCTACAGAAAATTCAGAGTTAAACTCTATTCCAGAATATAAGTCTTCGAAAGGTTCCAGAATATAAGTCTTCGAAAGGAAGTAGGAATTTAATTCCTCTGAAATTTACAGCCCGAGGAATTTAATTCCTGAAAAAGATTAACAAAGCCTCTAAACAAAATACATAGAGGCAAGGTCACGTGTCATCACGTGACCCCCCCAAGAGATCTACAGAAAGTCCCTTTGAGGCAGCACCCCACGTGATCCACGTGATCCTTGGCAGAAGCTCTAATACATAGGCATTTGAATGCCCATCACGTGATGGCACGTGATGCTCTGAAAGATGCGATAATCTCAGCAGAATAAATGAAGGAAGGGCGCTCTCACGTGCTGCCACGTGACCCCTCTTGTCTTAGTGTTTAACACTAAATTGAAACTCTCGAACCCAGTGTTAAAACACTGTTGGGCCTTAGTGTTCAACACTAATTAAAAAGCTTTATCTGCAGTGTTCAACACTGAGCTGTTTTAGTGTTTAACACTAATTTGAAAAGCCTTGTTGCTGGTGTTTAACACCAATTATCTCTTAGTGTTAAACACTAACTTGTCAACCTCATTCCCAGTGTTCAACACTGACTGCTCTGTAGTGTTTAACACTAGGCTTTGGCCCAATTGGCCTAAATGGATAGAGGCAAAGCCTCTCCTGATTGGACTTAGCCCAAGATGGCCATAAGTCCTCAATTTGTGATTAACTGGGCCAATGGACTCATAACATAATTAATTCGTCTTGATCCCAAATTGGGCCAAGGACTATTTAATCCACTCCAGTTCTAGGGTACATCTCTTCACTCCTTTGATACTTGGCATTGTAATCCCTCAATGTCTTCAAAGAGGTGACGGGTCCCGACGACCACACATTGATACGGACTGCGGGGTCTTTAAACCCGTGTTTAATGCAAATTCCTGGTTACGTGGAACGCGGATAATGTCACTCTTTGACCCCGTGGAAAACGTCCAGAGCGGAGCCTGGTCCTCGCAGAGCACGGCAGTGAACCCGTGTGAAGCATCCAGAGCACATAATGGACTGTGGGGTCCTTAAACCCATGGACTACGACGTCCTTAACCTTGACCGAGATGTCTTAAAACTAACAATGGACTGTGGGGTCCTTAAACCCATGGACTACGACGTCCTTAACCTTGACCGAGATATCTTAAAACTAACAATGGACCGCAATGTCCTTAAACTACCCATGGACCGCAACGTCCTTAAACTACCCATGGACCACTATGTCCCTAAACTAGAACAATGGAGCCCCTGCATGCTCTTTTGTCGGATCTAAACGGTCCCGTTTAAGTTGATCTTAGCCTTAAAGATGGCTAACGTATCCTTAAACCTTCAAACAGACTGGACTATGAATCCCCCCAATTAACTCTGGCTCGAGGGTACATCTCTGAACTCCTCTGACATCCGTCGTTGTAATCCCTCAACGTCGTCAGAGAGGTGACGGGTCCCGACGGCCATACATACGATGGACCACTATGTCCCTAAACCGGAACAATGGAGCCTAAAACGCTCCTTTGTCGGATCTAAACGATCCCGTTAAGTTGATCTTAGTCTCAAAGTGAGACTAACGTATCCTTAACAAACGTTTGAGTTGATCTTAGCCTCGAGTACGGCTGACGTATCCTCAAACCAAACCCCCAAACCCAAATCTAAGATAATACGGATTTGGACTAGTCCACGCCCTACGGGCGACGACATAACTCAGTCTCCGTAAACAATCCACGGGCAACAAAACAAACACCCACGACACGAAGTGACCATCTGGAGAAGGAGAAAGTTGTTACCGCAATGCGGTAGCGTAATTAACTGCAGGGGCTTGCGCCTGCAGGGAAGAGCGTCCCCACAATCAAAAACCCCTCAAACGAGAGGGAATCTGACGAAGTCTGCTACATCGGACGCATCCGTCTAAACCTTCGATACACGGTGCCATAAATCAACTTGGCATCTTCGGAGAGGTGGACGGATAGCACCAATTAGCATCTGCCCCGAATCTCAGGCGAGACGCCCGCGTCTCGGCCGTCCTTCGGAGGGGAACAGATTCTGGCACGCCCGGTGGGACCTTTTCCTCTTTCCATTCCACACTTCGTGTGTCGTGACTCGCGAACCAATCGCGGTTCGCTAATGGTTGCCCTTGGGTTTCAAGATACTAAGAATTGGCATCTTGCTTATTGCAGAAAGCAAAGGATCGATGGCTTCTACTTCCGTGAAATTCTCCAACTGCTCAGACTGCAATTGCAACCAACGCTCTGCCTCGCCAGGAGGTATAGCCTACGGACCCCAAGCTGCTTCGCTATTCACAATGCCCGTGGAACAGGTCACTCGCGCCACCACAGGATTGTTCTTTGGGACCATGCTCCCGCCGACAAACTTCACCGCTCCAGTGCTGACAACGGAAGCTCTCAAGAAGTCGGTCTTTGATCGTCTTACCCCTGCCGCGGCTCCTCTCAACGAGTCGCCCAACATCAACGCCTCGGTCTTCTCTAGGTTGGGCCAGAAATCCTGCAGACCCATCATGGGGCCTACAATCTCAGAGAAGGCTGCTTCTAAGAAAGTGGCTGCTCCTGCTCCCGAAATCGTCAAGGCGGCTTCTCCGGCCAAAAGGTCGGTCTTTACAAGATTGACGGCTCCCGCTCCCGCTCCTGCTGCCCAAAGGACGTCGGTCTTTGACAGGTTAACACCAACAACGACCCCCCACCCAGACAGGGGGCAAGACGAAACCATTCTTACCGCTGACCCTACACCGTCCGCTCGACACGCTCGACGTCGCCATTGGCGCCGAGTAAGGAAGGCTGGGGGCAAGTCCCCCTCCGGGTTGACTCCATCGGCCCCGGTGGCAGAAGTTAATGCTGTTGTTCCAACTGGGAACAGCTTCGAAATGCTAAACAAGGTGCGAAGGAATTCTCCTACTGCAGTGCTGAAGAGGTCTCTTCCCCCATTAAAAAAGGTTGTAGAAATAAAATCAGAACAGCCCCGATCTCCTCAACGGCTGTCTTCCAAAATCTATAAGGTTTGGCGGCAGGCCCGGGACTCGATCATCGATCCAAACTTCTCCCGCCAGCACAAGAAGCCGAAAATCCAACCGGAAGCGTGTCACCAGGCTAAACCCCAAAAGGCTGTCTGGACGCCCACCTCAACGGCCCCCTCAACCTCCATGGCTCATAAAAGGAGGAGGCCAGAGAAGACCCCCCAGCATGCAACGATGGCTAAAAGCACCGAGCCCAGACGCCCTAAGTCTGGGGGCATGGTGGTGCACACTGTTTACATGGCCTCTGGAAAGGAGGAAAGCCGCACTTCTACGGGCCACCGACCGCTAACCCGATCCGTGAAGAAGGCCCAGGAGCAGCAACAAAAGCTTCAAGAAATGATGAATGCTATGGCCGCGCTCACCGGGCCAAAAGAAAATCCGGAAACGTCCTCAGACGCACGCCGAGAAGAAGAAACCGACGCTGAATTCCTTCGCCGGACACTGGAGAAAAAGGACAAAGAGGCTGCTGAACAAGCGGCCAACATACAACGTATGGGCCTCCTCTTCCAAGATATGATAGGAATGATGATCCAGCAGGACTTACCCGCCGAGGATCCCCCAATCGTTCTTGAAAACGACCGAGGAGAAACGTCAAATCTACCGCCGGCCCTCTCAACGGCCAAGGAGGAGGCAATCTCTAAGGCTGACTTGGCTGACTACATAGCCCAGCAAATCCGGGTTCATCATGCGACTGAGGCAGCTGGTCAAGTCGTGAAAACGGGGCGGCCGTATCCGAGCTGGTACGACCAAATCAAATACCTGCAAGGCTACACGATACCAAAATTCCACGTGTATAAGGGGACCGGCAATCCCCATCAACATGTCGCCCAGTTCCGGGCCCTCTGCGGTAACACCGGCGGTGATGATAAACTGTTGCTCCGCCAGTTCGTGGGCAGCTTATCAGAAACAGCGTTCGAATGGTATTCGGAACTCCCGAACGATTCTATCAAAACGTTCGCTGAAATGGAGTTGTTGTTCACTCAGCGATTCGCAAGTGCCAGCGAACGCACTCCAATAACTGCACTTATTAACGCCAGGGTAAAATCGGGCGAAACCTGGGTCCAGTACGCTATACGCTGGCGGAACTTGTGGTCGAGATGTGAGCAACGCATCGAGGAAGCACCTGCGGTGGGCATGTTCGTAGGAACTCTAGACCCTCACGCAACTATCTCCCAGTTTATGATGTTCTTTAAGCCAACCACATTCCAGGCTTTGATCGACAAGTTGGCTCAGATGGACCAGATGGTTCATAGACCACCTCCCCTGAAGTCGGAACCTCGAAATGACAAGGGTAAAGGAAGGGCAACCTTTGTTGCAAATGCCCAACAGCAACCTAACGCCCCGAAACTGGCAGATCAATTGGAGGAAAGACGTCGGTATTATAATGAGAAGATGAAGCGTCCCTACTCGTTCCCACGGGACAAGACGAAACGGTTATTCGAGCTGGCAATACGCAACAGACTTATAAACCTACCAAATCCAAGGCGACCGCCGCAACCCACGGAAGTGAATAACCCTAATTATTGCCCTTACCATCAAACGGTAAGTCATCCGATCGAAGATTGCTTCGTCTTCAAAGGATGGATTGAAGATCAGTACCTCCAGGGGAAGTTCGTACTGTCCGAAAAATGGAAGGTAAACCCACCACAGCCGCATGCTCCTAGGAAAGCGGATACACCGGGGGCAACATGTTCTTTTATTGAAGAAGCTCCATGGGAGGTCGTGCTATCAACTAAAACCAAAAGAATGCTGAGAGACCTTCATGCGTGCCCTGCGATCGAATGGAAGGACCCTCTTGAACCTCAAATTATCGAAGGGATGCTAAGGCGCCGCCCGACTACAAAGACTCACGATAAGAGCCCAGATACTCACGCCCAATCGTCAAAATCTTCGAAGAAAAAGAAGAAGAAATCCAAGAAGTCCGTGAAGCCTGGAAAAGAGCACACGAACTTGCAGAAGCAAATCGACGCACTGGAAGAGTACAATCAAAAGGCGCGAACTCCTGTCACACTGCAAGAGTTCCTCAACCACATCTTTCAAGAGGAAGATGATGGAGAAAGCTCGTCGGATGAATCCAAAGGATATGTGGCGAGTTGTAACGTAATCTCCCACTCGTTTACCGATGATGGGAAAACTCCTGGCATTAAGAAGCTGGAGGCAGAGCCTGTACCAGAACGCGCGTGGCCAACAGATGAAATGATCGACGCTTTTCTAGACGAGATTCGTCTAAAATGTAAAGCGGACCAGGAGCGTGAGATGACCACGTCGGAAGGAGCCAAATGCGGGCAACTGAACGAAAGAGTTGAACTACCCCTGCCAGAGCGTAAGGCATCCGAAGTAGACAAGAAGATATTCAAGATGAGGAAAAGGTTTGCCAAAGCCATGTCAATGGGAATGAAGCTACCACCCTCGGAAGGAAACACACACGATGGGGTAGAGACGCACCCTGACTATTGCGCATATCATCGGAGAATATCACATCCCACGGAGAAGTGCGACGCCTTTAAGATATGGTGGCAAGGGTATGTTGCTCATCGGCAACATTTTAAGCGCATGAAACGCAAGATCCGTCGAGAGCGAAGAAGTACTATCGATGGGCGCGACAGAGCTACTGGCAACTGTTACATGGTAAACGCCAGGGGGTCACAAGTTCTCACCTTCGGGAGCGACTCTGACGAAGAAATGGCTCTGGGCCCTCTCTTTAAAGAATCCGCTTTAGGGAAAGAGGAGAAATCGGAGGCCTGCGAGAACATTCAGGTGCGCAATCGCACGCTCCCAGAGAAGAATCTTGGACCCGCAAATAAGGGAAAAGAAAAGGTCACTGAAGATATCACGTTAGATGACCAAGTCACGAAAGAGCTGGCTACCAAAGACCCTCCTAGGAAGAGTAAAGTGGACTATAACATCCTCGCGCACCTAAGGAAGCTGCCTTCTCAGCTTAGCATTCTCGATGCCCTCCTATTATCAAAAGAAGCGCGAGACTCACTAATTAAGGCGTTACAAGAACTTGAGCAATTTCAAGCCTTCCTCGCCACTGAAAAGATGAAGGATGAACTGGAGGAAGTACATACAGCCGACATCACTTTCGGTGATGAAGACCTCCTTCTCGGGACATGCGACCATAACCGTCCCCTATATGTCTCCGGATACTGCCATGATATCAAGATAGGAAAGATCCTGGTGGATAATGGATCCTCCGTCAACCTCCTTAATGTTCGGGTGTTGAAGGAAATCTGCATGAGTGTGCAACACCTCGCTCGTGACAAAATTACTATCTCCGGTTTCGATTCACAATCGTCACGGACTCTCGGATCTGTGATACTAACATTACGCTTTGGACTTCTCATCACAGACATCAAATTCCATGTCATTGACGCCAAGACTTGCTACAACGCCTTGCTCGGCCGTCCTTGGCTGCACGAGTACAATATCATCCCTTCTACGCAACATCAGTGTATGAAGTACTTTAAGGATGGTTTCGAGTATACCGTAACAGGTGAGTTAAACCCATTTTCCGTGAACGAAGTCCGCAAATACGAAGATGCGAAGTACTTTTTGCCAGATTTCGAGGATACGGAAAGGTGTCGCAATCCGGAGAACAAAGCCGCCGCCACCATCCCCGTTTTCGGAAGCGACACCGAAGAAGAGGAAGAGATAGTTTATGCAGGGCCATCTCAACGCAACAACCTGGGGACGCCCGCCCCCGTGTTGGTCTTCGGAAGTGATTCAGAAGATGAAGTTAATGTGGTGTTCTCCAATCGGCTGTCAATACAAGCACCCCCTGGCGATGACCATAGTTTGCAAATCACCATGGTGCCGCGAGAACACTACAAGGATCTCGACACGCTTCAGGCTCACGATGTACAGGACCTGCAAACATTCTACATCCCTCCCAGGCGAAGGGGTGAGAAGGTGATCCTATTCTACCGATCCTCAGAGTCGAAAATAGAGAAAGAGATCTGGCATGGCACGGATGCTACACTTGACAGGCTCCAACCCATCCGTCTGCCCAGATACTATACAAATGGATTAAAGAAGCTATTGAAGCGCCAAAGAGTACCTTTAGAACAGACCGTTCGGCAGGCGCGGTTCTACAACAGGATTTGGGATGTCCCCGGGACTCAACGCAAATTGCCCAACGGGAAGATGGAAACACTCGGGCTTGGATACGCAAGAGCCGGAAAACGGGAACAGGCCCACAGTAGCTACGCCATATATACCTTTGATGAAGAAGAGGACGCCTCGTCGGGAGATGCCAACCCCTCATCAAAACTAGACCCCGCGATTGAAGCGCCGGGTCCGTCGTTTGAAGAACGAATGGGCAAGCCTATCAGGAAAGTGGGTCAGAAAGCTCGGGAAGACCACAACCGCAAAATGGCCATCTACGAGAAGGCCAGGACGCAACGTCTATTTCAACAGGCTGCAAAAGACAAAGACGCTCATCCTCGTCAATCCGTTGTACGAAAGGCCCGACGCAGAGACGGAAATTAATCAAGAAGCGGAAAGAGGAGCCGACAACAACGACGCAGGATTAGAGGGTTATGTGGTCGGGAATTGCACGGCTCGAATTTGTCCCTCATGAAGAAGATGAGTCGAGCGTACTCCTTCCCCCGAGACAAGACGGAGAAGTTACTCAAGCTCGCTATAAAACATCAAATGATCACGCTTCCAGAGTCTAGACATCCTGAGCAAGCTAACGAGGCTTCTCATCTGAGCTATTGCTCTTATCACCGAACCGTAGGATATCCTACCGAAGACTGCTTCACCTTCAAGAACTGGGTCGAGGACCAGTACCAACAAGGCAGATTCGCTTTATCCGACGGCTGGAGGGTAACGCCGCCACAAAAGCATGAACCCAAGGCCGCAAGAGCAGAACCGGGTCCGCCTCAGTCCGGGGGGCGGGTTCGCACCTGTTATACGATTACGATATTAAGAGAAGAGCCCGAGAACGTAGATGACCTTCCCCGGTGCTTTGAAAACAGCGATGATGAGGTGATCTCAGAATTTCCGTCCGCTCCGAAAGAACTGGAAGATGGTATACATACTACTGCAGATAACCTCAAGAAGATTGAGTTGGGATCGGCAGACGACCCGCGACCGACTTTTGTCAGCGAGCTGCTATCCGAAGAAAGGGTAGCTGCGTTAAAGAACGTGTTTCTACGGCATAAAGACTGCTTCGCGTGGAACTACTCCGAGATGCCAGGATTAGATCCGGAGATTGCTGTGCATAAATTAGCAATATCCCCAGATATCAAGCCAGTCAAGCAGGCGCCAAGGAGGATGCGACTCGAGCTTGAGATGAGCATCAACGCCGAAGTCAAGAAGCTGATCGATTCTGGATTTATCCAAGAAGTCCAATATCCCGACTGGATCGCCAATATCGTCCCGGTAATGAAGAAGAATGGGACGGTACGCATATGCGTGGATTTCAGGGATCTCAATAAAGCCTGTCCCAAGGATGATTTCCCAGTACCAGTAACCGAGCTAATGATAGATAACACGTCTACTCACGAAGTTTTCTCCTTTATGGATGGTTCGTCAGGATACAATCAGATAAAGATGCATCCCGAAGACCAGAAGCATACCGCTTTCCAGACCCCTTTGGGTATATTCTGCTACAGGGTTATGCCCTTTGGCCTAAAGAACGCTGGCGCTACCTATCAAAGGGCCATGATAAAGATCTTTGATGACCTTATACACGACATCGTCGAGTGCTATATCGATGACCTTGTAGTAAAGAGCATGTCGTACGAAGAGCATTTAAAACATCTGGAGAGTATATTTCGACGCCTTCGGCAATATAATTTGAAAATGAATCCCCTCAAATGCGCGTTTGGATTCTCCTCGGGCAAATTTCTGGGATTCATCGTTCGACACCGAGGTATTGAAATAGATCCGTCAAAGATTAAGGCGATCATGGAAATGCCTCCGCCAAGAACCCTCAAGCAGTTGCGGTCTCTCCAAGGGAAGCTCGCATACATCCGGCGGTTTATCGCTAATCTTTCGGGCAAATGCCGTCCTTACAGCCACCTGATGAAAAAGGGAACTCCATTCGTTTGGGACCACAAATGTCAAGGTGCACTAGACGAGATCAAGCAATACCTGCAGAACCCTCCGGGGTTGGCTGCTCCGGTTAAGGGAAAGCCCCTCATTCTTTATACGACCGCCCTCGAAGGTTCCTTGGGCGCATTATGGGCACAAGAGAACGATCAGGGGAAAGAAAGAGCACTCTACTACTTAAGTCGAGTGCTGCTGGGGGCAGAAAGCAACTACTCTCCCGTTGAAAAACATTGTTTGGCGTTAATCTTCGCGATAACAAAGCTCAGGCACTATGCGTTGGCACACGAAGTCCGTCTCATCTCGAAGGTGGACCCCCTTAAATACTTAATGTCAAAATCCATATTGACGGGACGACTCGCTAGATGGGCCCTGCTCTTGATGGAGTTCTCGATAACGTATCAACCTCTCAAGGCGGTAAAAGGCCAGGCCATTGCCGATTTCCTCGCTGAGCACCCGATACCAGCCGATTCTCCTCTGAACTATGATTTGCCGGACGAGCATGCATTTGATGCAATTAGCGGCGGAAGCACCCGATGGGAACTCTATTTCGATGGAGCGTCCTCTATAAAGAGGCAGAAACAAGGTATCCTAATGATCAAATCGGGGATAGGCCTCATCTTTACAACTCCACAAGGAGGGATAATGCGCTTCGCCTTCTCCTTAACAGAGCCGAGGAAAAACAATGAAGCTGAATACGAAGCTCTGATAGCAGGCCTCGAGATCGCCATCGACATGGGAATTGAAGACCTCCTTATATACGGGGATTCTCAGCTGGTCGTTAGTCAAGTAAATGGTGACTACCAAACGTGCAAGCCGGAGTTGGTGAAGTACGGCGAAAGGGTGCAACAACTATTGACCCAAATTCCCTCCTATACTTTGGAGAACATACCGCGCATGGAAAACAGCAAAGCAGACGCGTTGGCTAAACTTGCTAAAGAACTGGCTGACGAGAACCTCGATGACGTCAGAATCATGGTACAAAGCCGTCGAGTGCTCGCCCCGGCAGAAATATCTCCGGAATCATGCGAAGAAAAGGGAACGACTGAGCAGACGACCCTACAAATAAAAGACCATGAGAAGGCCGAAGACTGGAGGGAAGTCTTCATAGACTACTTTAAGTCCCACCGAATGCCCAAAGAAGCGTCCTCAAGACATCAGCTCATGAAACGAGCTCTATCTTTCGCTTTTTTCAACGATATTCTATACAAGAGATCGTTTGATTCTCTATGGCTGAGATGCTTAGGACCTGACGAAGCGGAAAGAGTCATTCAGGAAGTTCATGACGGACTTTGCGGTTCTCACCAAGCAGGCCCAAAGATGAAGTTAAAAATCAAACGGATGGGTTACTATTGGCCCACGATGACCCAGGACTGCCTCGAGTATGCGAAGCAATGCCACTCATGCCAGATTCATGGAGACTTCATCCACCAACATCCGAATCCACTGCACCCAACGGTAGCTAGCTGGCCATTCGAAATGTGGGGGACTGACATAGTCGGCCCCATTGAGCCAGCATCGTCCCGGGGACACCGTTTTATCCTGGCGACAACTGATTACTTCTCCAAATGGGCAGAAGCAGTACCACTGAGGGAAGTGAAGACGGAGAATATCCTCCATTTCTTCAAGACGCACGTCATCTATCGGTTTGGGACACCACGGCGGATTATCTCCGATAATGGACCGGCCTACCGAAGCCATAAGATTAGCCGCTTCGCACAGCAGCACAATATAGACTGGAGATATTCTTCGGTTTACAATCCACGAGCTAACGGTCTAGCCGAGGCCTTCAATAAGACCTTGACGAAGATCATAAAAAAGACCGTTTCCAGGAATAAGAAAGACTGGCACGAAAGGCTGCAAGAAGCCCTTTGGGCTTATCGAACTACGTTCAAGTCGGCCACAAACACAACGCCGTACGCGTTGGTATTTGGGACGGAAGCAGTGCTCCCCCTCGAGATAGAGTTACCCTCTCTACGAGTAGCAGTCCACCACGAGCTGACGAACGAAGAAAATGCTCACCTTCGGCTTGAGGAGCTTGATGCCCTCGACGAAACCCGGCTCATAGCGCAACAACATCTAGAGGCCTACAAAGCAAAGATGACGCGCTCGTACGAAAAATTGACCAGGCCGAGGACATTCCGCCAAGGCGAACTTGTACTAGTGGTCAAAAGACCTATGATCCCCAATCGTGCCAAGCGAGGAAAATTTGAGCCAAACTACGAAGGCCCGTACGTCATAGACAAGGTCTACCAGGGTGGAGCCTACCTACTCATGGACATGCACGGTGAAAGGCCTTTCAGGCCAATAAATGGCCGCTTCTTGAAGAAATACTACGCTTAATAAGCCGCAGCCGGGGTCAATGATAGATGACGACGACTATGTCCGCTCACTATCTTCCTAGGCTCAGACTTTACAAGCAGCAGCCGGCCTTCCCATATCGACGGACCGAAACGTCCTTAAACTAACGGCGGACCGAAACGTCCTTAAACTAACAACGGACCGAAACGTCCTTAAACTAACAACGGACCGAAACGTCCCTAAAACTACTACCGCAGCATCTTTAGGCTGACGAGATAAAAAAAAGAGGAGAGAGAAAAGAAAAAAAAAGTGAAAAAGAATAAAAAAAACGGTATGTCCATAAGCAAAATGGGCACGGATGAAAACCCGAAAGGGCTCCGTGAGTAAAAACAGCAGGACTACCGGCGAGTGTTTGTGAAAACCCGAAAGGGCGCAACCTCGTTAAAAGACACTTGTAGGGTCCTCTCGACCTTGTAAGGAGAAACCATCTGCGTGAGATCCTTACGACTCACAAAGGAGAAACACACTTAGGGATCCTCACGATTCCTAAGGAGAAAATACACTTACGAGATCCTCACGACTCGTAAGGAGAATTCTCTTATGGGACCCTCACGGCTCATGAGATTTGAAAGTCTTAAGTTACAGAAGCCTGAACCTGTTCTTAAGCAAATCCTCCACAACCTTCGATATTGCCCTACAAGAGGCTCAATACTGACCCTTGTATACAATCCACGGGCGCGAATAAACATATCCCCAGCAAAGTCCAACCCTTGTAGGTCCCCTCGACCCATAAGGAGAAAACCCTCTTGTAGGATCCTTACGACTTACAGAGGAACATACACTTAGGAATCCTCACGATCCCTAAGGAGAAGATACACCTGCAAGATCCTCACGACTTGTAGGGAGAAATACCTTTGTGAGACCCTTACGGCTCATGAAGTCAAAAGCCTTAGTCGACAGGACCTTAACCCTGTTTGCTAAGCCACCTTTGTTCAACATCGACAAAGGCAAATGATGATTCGCTCCTGGCAACATCCCAGTTGCAGCGATGCTGATGCCGAAATCGGTGTCCAAAATCCGAGCTTGCGGCGAAAAAGCTAGCAGGCCACACATGCCTACGAAATAGCCGAAATGATGGGGCAACTTGCAATAAAAAGCAGCAAGTAAAAATGTATGCATGAAAAATAGCCGAAATGATGGGGCAACTCGCAATAAAAAGCAGCGAGTAAAAATAAAACAAATAGCCGAAATGATTGGGCACCGCGAAAAATAGCCGAAATGATTGGGCAATCGCGACCTTCACGATATAAAAAGCTGAAATGATAGAGCATCACGGAAAGAATAAAAGAAATGATGGAAAAATGAAACCTTTTTGCCCTATAGGTAATGCTACATCAATCCCTGTATACAATCCAGGGGCGCAAACAAAGAAGGAGTCGTACTCCTCCCCCAGGTTTCATCATGAGAGGAAGCCAAATCTTGACGGTTCCCAAATAACCTGGAGATCATCTCGACGCAGCAGACACGACATCAAGCGAAATGGAACAGCGGCAACCCCCAGTTCCATGGATCGGTGATATACGTATCACCAAGAGTCAAACCTCCATTCCGTGAAATGCGGATACAATCGATAAAATTCCTGGTCACATGGAACGCGGATAATGTCACTCTTTGACCCCGTGGAAAACGTCCAGAGCGGATCCTGGTCCTCGCAGAGCATGGCAGTGAACCCGTGCGAAACATCCAGAGCGGAGCCTAGTCCTCGCCTAACGCGGCAGTGAACCCGTGTGAAGCATCTAGTGCAAAATTCCTGGTCACGTGGAACGCGGATAATGTCACTCTTTGACCCCGTGGAAAACGTCCAGAGCGGATCCTGGTCCTCGCAGAGCATGGCAGTGAACCCATGCGAAGCATCCAGAGCGGAGCCTTGTCCTCGCCTAACGCGGCAGTGAACCCGTGTGAAGCATCTAGTGCAAAATTCCTGGTCACGTGGAACGCGGATAATGTCACTCTTTGACCCCGTGGAAAACGTCCAGAGCGGAGCCTAGTCCTCGCCGAGCACGGCAGTGAACCCGTGTGAAGCATCTAGTGCAAAATTCCCGGTTACGTGGAACGCGGATAATGTCACTCTTTGACCCCGTGGAAAACGTCCAGAGCGGATCCTGGTCCTCGCAGAGCATGGCAGTGAACCCGTGCGAAGCATCCAGAGCGGAGCCTAGTCCTCGCCTAACGCGGCAGTGAACCCGTGTGAAGCATCTAGTGCAAAATTCCTGGTCACGTGGAACGCGGATAATGTCACTCTTTGACCCCGTGGAAAACGTCCAGAGCGGATCCTGGTCCTCGCAGAGCATGGCAGTGAACCCATGCGAAGCATCCAGAGCGGAGCCTAGTCCTCGCCTAACGCGGCAGTGAACCCGTGTGAAGCATCTAGTGCAAAATTCCTGGTCACGTGGAACGCGGATAATGTCACTCTTTGACCCCGTGGAAAACGTCCAGAGCGGATCCTGGTCCTCGCAGAGCATGGCAGTAAACCCGTGCGAAGCATCCAGAGCGGAGCCTAGTCCTCGTCTAACGCGGCAGTAAACCCGTGTGAAGCATCTAGTGCAAAAAATTCCTGGTTACGTGGAAGGCGGATAATGTCACTCTTTGACCCCGTGGAAAACGTCCAGAGTGGAGCCTGGTCCTCGCCAAGCGCGGCAGTGAACCCGTGTGAAGCATCCAGAGCAAATACCGGACTGTGGAGTCCTTAAAATCCACGGACTATGACGTCCTTAACCTCGACCGTGATATCTTAAAACTAACGATCAACCACCCCGATTCCCTACAGACTTTGCCTTGGTTTAAGGGTACATCTCTTCACTCCTTTGATGCCCGGCGTTGTAATTCCTCAACGTCTTCAAAGAGGTGACGGGTCCCTGCAACCAAACACCGGACTGTGGAGTCCCTAAATCCACGGAATATGAGGTCCTTAACCTTGACCGTGATGTCTTAAAACTAACAGCGGCCTGTGGAGTCCCTAAATCCACGGACTATGAGGTCCTTAACCTTGACCGTGATGTCTTAAAACTAACATCGGACTGTGGAGTCCCTAAATCCACGGACTATGAGGTCCTTAACCTTGACCGCGACGTCTTTAAACTACGATACCTTGAGAAACTCCCGACTCCGTAAAACACGGACAAGGGTGACCGCATCCAACACTTGCAGGCCCTCACGACCTGTAAGGAAGAAAAACTCTCTTGTGAGATCCTTACGACTCTCAAGGGAAAACTCGCTTGAGGATCCTCGCGATCTTTAAGAAGAACTCACACCTATGGGATCCTCTCGACCTGTAGGAGAAAAACTCTTTATGAGACCCTCGTGGCTCGTAAAATGCAAAAGTCTTAGGAAGCAGATCTTAACCCTAAACCCTGAGCCATCGCTGTCCTGCAAGGAGATCAAGATAGAATATCCGCAGAATACATTCAATGAAAAGGGGACACATCATTGAGAAGAAAAAATGTATCTTTTATTCATAAACCAAAATGGGTACAAAGTACAATTCATGAAAGAAACAAAAAGAAAATACTCTCATCCATGAGCATGTACAAAAGGGAAGAAAAAGATACAAATATTTCAGGCCGGCGGGCGATTCAGCAGCTTGGTCAGCTCATCCTGCTTTTGCTGGACCACGGCTTCATGACGCAAGATCTCCAAAAGACGAGCCTCCGCCTGAGCTTGTTGAGCCTGATACGAAGCGAGCCGGGCTTCAAGCTCTTTCTCAGTGGCCTTATGAGCCTCGACCCTCTCATGAGTGAACATGGCAGCTTTATCGAGAGCCACCACCTCTCTGATGGACTCCTGAAGCACCCGCCAGAGTTCATACGCTTTGTTGGCTTTGGCTGTGAGATTGGCTTGGAGCTCGCCCAGCGCCTTGGAGGCTAGCTCCCTTTCCGAGAACTTGCGACCGAGCCTCTTCTCACATGACGTCATGTTTGCCGCGCACCGTGCTATCAGCCCCCGTAACTCCGCCTTTGCAGCCACGGCCTCCGAGGAAAGGTGAGAACATTCAAGGGTGTGCAGGCAAGCCTCCACTCGCCGGCAAAACTCCACCCAGACTCGCATCACCTCTTCGCTGTGGTAGGTGGCAAGAAAAGGAAGAGAACCGTTAGCCTCGGCAGCGAATGCTTCAGCCGTGGTCGTGCTGCCAGCACGAAGCTCCTCGATCAAAGACGACAAGGAGACGAGGCTTAATTGGGCCAAGCGTTCTGAAGCCCGCAAGGCATAAGGGCCGGGTGGCATCACGATGCGCGACTCCAACGCCGTGGAGATTGGCAGAGCTGTTCAAATTTAGAAGACGTCAACAAAATTCTTAAGCAAAGAACGAGTGAGAGTGCAATGAAATGTCACTCACCGACAGTCGTGCAAGTAGGAGCTGAAGGCTCCCCTGGCCCTTCGAGAATCTCGACCTCGTCATCAGCTTCCAGAACTGCAGAAAACGTCAATGTCAGTACGCAAAAATAACGACGATGCTATGAGAAGGAATGGACGACACCAACCTTGCCCAGACGAAAGGACAATGCGCTGAGGGGAGATCGCCTGCGGAGCTGCCATCTCCAATAAACGCTGAAATGACTGTCGAGGCGACAGATCCGCGATCGTGGCCGCCAAACCGCGCAATTCTGAGAAAGATAAAAGAGTTCAGATTATGAAGGGGTTGCTAAATTAAAACGCAGAGGGATACCTTCAACACTCCTCCCATTCTGAGCCGGGGGGATAGCAGTTTCAACGGTTTCCGCCGTAACCTCAGGCTCCAACAAAGGGAGAGTAGTCCCGACTACCTCACTCCCAGCCCTTGGGTTGCCCTCGGTAAGAGTCATTGGGGCGGCGGCCTCCAAAGGAGCCTCCCCCAGAGGGGCAGGCACTCCCTGGTCAAGAACCGCCGCTGGAAGTTCCACCGTGAGAGGAGCAGCCTTGTCAGCCCCCTCCACATCCAGCAAGGCCTCATTGAGAATTTTGGCGGGCTTTAGCTTTAATAGGCCCGTGGGGAGCTCCCCCAGCGTCGAAGACTCTACACGATGCAAATAAGAATAATGATATATATATGCACGGGCATAAATGATCGGAAAAACTATAAAAGAAACACAACATACCTATACGCAAAGAAGCCCTCAATATGGCTTCTTCAAGCCGCTGCTCCTTCTCAAGGAGGTGGGCTCGCCGAGGTTCGAGGGTGGACTCATGGCCGCCGGTCCACAAAGAAAGTGCGTCAGCTGCATCCTCTGAAGCGGCCTGCTTCAAAGCCCTTTCTCCCCATTCTTCCAGAGGACCGATAAATCGTCGCCGAATCCACGAAGGGTCTTCGTAAAAAATTACAGCAGGATAAGACTTCTTCGGAAGCTTGGCGTTATGAGACGCGTCTTTTGAACGCCGTATGGCCTCAGCCAACTGTGCGGCCTCCTCATCCACTGAACTCGGGAAGAGAAGTCCAGCGTCTGACCCTTGCACGGCCAATGGTTCGTCTTCAAGGATAGGCTCAGACTCCACCACAGAATCAAGCGGGGCAGTAGACGCTTTCTTCCGCCGTTTAGACCCAGAGCCGGTCGCTGAGGATGACCGCTTCCTCCCTCGCGAAGCCTTATGGCGGCGCTGGCCCACATCGCCCTCAGCGCCCTCATCCCTGTTACTCTCGCTCGGTGCCACAACCGAGGACGACATCGCCATTGTCGACACCACGGGGGGCGGTGCCGCCACCGGCAAGGGTGCTACCACCGGAGCCCGTTTACCCCGTGATCGAGAACCCAAAGGCATACCAGCTATCGGAGTAAGGTCTACCCCGGATTCCTCCGGAATGAGCGCGGTGCCAATCTCCCTCAAAGGAAAGCGGACTGGAACCCTCGGTCGTAGCTTAGCCCCAGGAACCAGAGGAGGGGCATCGTGGCCGAGAAGCACCCTCCTTTCCTCGAGAATGATTGGGCTGACCCGATGAAGGTACCAACCCGTAAACGCGCCCACGCATCGGGGCATGTACTCGGCTTCAGGGACCATGAAATAAGAGCCGGTATTCAGCCTCATGAAATGATGAGCGGCATCGCGAACAGCATCGAGCGAAGGGATCGGGGCAACTATAAAAGCCTCGAAAGGAACGCCCTGGTCGTATCCGAGTTGTCGGGCAAATCGATGCGGATTGTACCGCATGAAAAGAGCCGCACTGTCCTGGCGAAACACCAAGTAACCCGGTCTAATTGCATACAAATGCGTGGCCTCCCGGGGCTTCAGAGAAGGCGCGTTGTCTTTCGAATGGTCCCAGAGTTGTTGGACGGGACCCGAAGGAGTAGACAAGACCCGATCAATAAAAAACAACCCGCCAGCAGTGGCATGAGGAGAAATTAGCACCCGAATAGCCCCGAATTGAGTCAGGTCGGCGGCAGAAGCATCCACTAGCCGCATAAGTCGTGGAAAGGGGTAGGCATCGTAAAATGAGGGCCTCTGATGCATGGCGAAAGCCCCCAATACGTGCATTTCGATCCAGGACGTGAAATAATGAAGCGAAAAGTTTACCACATCCACGCCAGGCGTAGAGGTATTAGCTGCGGTGCCCAATCCATTATAGAGGTGCGCCAAGGCCGGGATACCGATGGCCAACCGCGTCCCCTCAGCAATACGATGAGCCGGGTAGATGACCGAGGCTCTCATGAAGCGGCGATGCATGGGGATAACGAACCAGCTAAGCCAAACGCTGACAAACCCCACAAAGAATGTTTCCTCATCCATACCGGGTGCCGCAACGGACTCAAAAGACATCGGCGACACGATGGGAATATAATATTGTGGCAGGTCCGATTCGGCAGTCGGTAGCTTCTTCGGACCAAACCCAAAGGGGTCTCTGATGTTAGCAAACTTCGGAGCAGTCTTCGATATGATATCCTCACGAAGGAAGCAGGAAATGAAGCTTTTAAAAGTGACACCCTGCTCCTCGGACTCGGTGAATAATCGGTCGAAGATGCCTAGGGCCTTAATTAAACTAGGGCGCTTATGGCGAACAGCATTCTCAGCGGACAGGCCGTCAACCGGTGCAGACTCGGGCTCGAAGACATACTCGTCAGGAGGCAACAACTCCTCATACAGTGCGCCCCTGATTGGCAATCCCGAGATTTCATAAAACTCTGCAAGAGAGATCGAGACCTCACGATCTCCTAAGATGAAAGTGTTGGTAGGAAGATTCCATTGGTTTAAAAACGCCTTAACCCACCAGGCATGCAGGGACTTATAATGAAAGAGTGACGCGTATATGGCCTGATAAAGCCCGACTTTCTGCAACCGCGCCCGATGAGCAGAAAGGATGTAACGAGCCCAGAGAAGGTAGCCCGTAGGATGCCTAGGAGTGAGCCCTATCTTGTAAATTTGCCCCCATGGGTGGGCCTCACCCTGGCAGATACGCCGTCCCAAGATGTCTATGGCCGGGATCGGGTGATTCGGTATGCCGGTCGTCGAAGGCTCCAGCCTCCCCGTTGGAGTCCAGTTGGGCATTTCCACAGCAAAAACTGTCCTTGGAGGATCCATCGGTAAGAATGGGAAAGTAGGCTCCGTCGGCACCGCACAAAGAAAACTCCGGCGACCCTCAATAATCTGACTGTACCAAGATCCCCATTGAAGAAGGTTGGCGCAGTTCGGGTCATGGGCCCGAATCATCGCCATCGCCTCCTCATCAGATGGTGACTGAGGAAAAGCCGCCTCCGAGCGAGAAAAGGGAAAGCGTGGAACAGAAGCCATCGCACCTGAAATCCAATAAAGGGAGACCGTTAAAAGAAAAGTTAGCGATATATATTCATGCATGAACATGAAGACTAGTGGAGAAAGCAACAGCAAAGTTTCCTGGGAGCATTGGCTACAAAACACATGGGCCCCACAGAATCCGGATGACGGCTCATTAATAATGAGACCAAATAGTTACAATAAAACAAAGGGAATATCCCCATTTAATAAAGAATGATGACCATGCACATTCCCCCAACAGGATCTGTCTCGAGCTCTACAGTGAATCCAACGAAATCAAAGGAATTAAATTCCCACAAAAAGACATCATTACAAAGCCCCCATTGCATTAATTGCAGGAAGAACAACCTAGGGCCAAGAGACCTCAGGAAGCCTCTGTGTGAAGGAAGCGAGTTCTTCATTGTAATTAAAATTCCTTATTAAGAAAAGGGAATTAAATTCCCAGAAACATTTTGAATGGAATTAAATTCCATGGAGTTGAGACGCCATCATCATCTCCCTAAGGGATCATCTGAACCCTAAGTGATCTACTGCGGGAAGTTAAGTGGTCTCATATTTTGGTTAAAGTACTTGAAGAAAAATGGTTTCTTTGTGAAACCCTCGATCTGGATTTAAAATCCAGAGAGTTTTGTCAAAACGAAGGTGCTTCGATTACCATTACCTGAGGAGGAAGAATCCCTTTAAAACAGAGTTAAACTCTGAAAATATTTTAAAACAGAGAACTAAGCTCTGAAAGCGAGAATTAAATTCTCAAAGAAGAAGTTCTCAGAAGAAGAAGATGAACAAAGTGAAGGCTCCTATGAAGAGACAGAGGTATTTATAGAAGACAATAAAAACGTTTCGTCTCCCCAGATCCCTAGAGGAATCCAACGGTCACAAGAGGTGACAGCGTTGCACTCACGTGCAGACACGTGAGAACAACGCTGTGGGGGCATTTGTTTCCTGATTTAAAATCAGGAAAGCTTCTGGGAAAAGCTTCAGAAGAGGGTCATGTGCTTACACGTGACTAGCGGTCACGTGTTGGCACGTGACACCTAAAAACATCATCAAGGCAAGTTCAGTTTCCTGACTACGCTGAAGAAAAGGGGGGCTTCAGAAAGAGCCACGTGCTCCCACGTGACCCGGGTAACGTGGCGACACGTGACATTTAAATGCAAGCGTCAAAAGGCACACCAGTTCCCTGATCAAGTCAAGGAAAAGGCTTCAGAAGAGGTCACGTGCTTCCACGTGACCAGGGTCACGTGTTGCCACGTGACGTTCAAGACAGCAGACTCGTTCTCCAGTTGAACCAAGGAAAGAGAGAGTTCAAACAAGGGTCACGTGCTCACACGTGACCAGGAGTCACGTGGCAGCACGTGACGTTTAAGCAGCAATAAGAAGAAGAGCGCAAAAGAAAGGAAAAGGCTCATTCCAAAGGGGGTCACGTGCCCACACGTGACTATGAGTCACGTGGTCACACGTGAACGGCTTTCAAAGCCCATTTTGTCAAACAGAATTAAATTCTGAAGGAGAATCAAATCTTTCCAAAGGAAAGCGGCTATCTGGAATCGATCGAATTAAAGATTCAGAGGTGATGAAATATCATCTATCTATGGGAAAATCTCGGGTTTGGAAAGATTTCCCTTTTAAATCTAACCGAAATAATAAAGAGGAACCCCTGGATTTGAAATCCAATGGTGAATAAAATTCACCTAATAATCCAAAGGTCCAAAACAGATGATGGGTGCAAATCAAATCTCTTAACGAAGATTCGTCAAAAAACTGATTGATTCGGCTGCTTCTCCTATAAATAGGAGCCAAGAGGCACAGAGATAAATATATACATACGCAGAGAAAAAAAAAGAGAAAAGAAAGAGAGCTTCGATACCTGGAGAACTTGGATCTTCTGCAAAAACCCTAGGTAAGAAAGGGAAAAGCTCCTTGAAAGAAAAAGAGAATTTAATTCTCAACAGAGTTTAACTCTGATAATGTAAAAACAGAAGAACATATTTCTTCTCTCTTTGATAGAGGATCTGCAAAGTGCACATCTCCCCTTAAGGTTGAGAATTTAATTCTCAATGGGTTGAGATCCTGCCATGCAGATCCAAAACATAGAGAAGGAATGCAAGCACGAGAATTCAATTCTCACAGAACTATAGGAATTTAATTCCTTTAAAATAAAGTTAGGGCTTGCCCCTGTATCATGGGAATTTAATTCCTTCAGAATAAAAAGAAACAGGGTTTAACCCTAATTAAGAACCTAGTTCTGTTGCAGCAGCGGGAATTTAATTCCCTTAATCATCATTTAACAGGGAATGGGAATTCAATTCCTTAAAAAACTTTTATTAGGGTTTAACCCTATTCAGCCCTTCATATATATGAGGAATGTAATTCCTACAGAAAATTCAGAGTTAAACTCTATTCCAGAATATAAGTCTTCGAAAGGAAGTAGGAATTTAATTCCTTCGAAATTTACAGCCCGAGGAATTTAATTCCTGAAAAAGATTAACAAAGCCTCTAAACAAAATACATAGAGGCAGGGTCACGTGTCATCACGTGACCCCCCCAAGAGATCTACAGAAAGTCCCTTTGAGGCAGCACCCCACGTGATCCACGTGATCCTTGGCAGAAGCTCTAATACATAGGCATTTGAATGCCCATCACGTGATGGCACGTGATGCTCTGAAAGATGCGATAATCTCAGCAGAATAAATGAAGGGAGGGCGCTCTCACGTGCTGCCACGTGACCCCTCTTGTCTTAGTGTTTAACACTAAATTGAAACTCTCGAACCCAGTGTTAAAACACTGTTGGGCCTTAGTGTTCAACACTAATTAAAAAGCTTTATCTGCAGTGTTCAACACTGAGCTGTTTTAGTGTTTAACACTAATTTGAAAAGCCTTGTTGCTGGTGTTTAACACCAATTATCTCTTAGTGTTAAACACTAACTTGTCAACCTCATTCCCAGTGTTCAACACTGACTGCTCTGTAGTGTTTAACACTAGGCTTTGGCCCAATTGGCCTAAATGGATAGAGGCAAAGCCTCTCCTGATTGGACTTAGCCCAAGATGGCCATAAGTCCTCAATTTGTGATTAACTGGGCCAATGGACTCATAACATAATTAATTCGTCTTGATCCCAAATTGGGCCAAGGACTATTTAATCCACTCCGGTTCTAGGGTACATCTCTTCACTCCTTTGATACTTGGCATTGTAATCCCTCAATGTCTTCAAAGAGGTGACGGGTCCTGACGACCACACATTGATACGGACTGCGGGGTCCTTAAACCCGTGTTTAATGCAAATTCCTGGTTACGTGGAACGCGGATAATGTCACTCTTTGACCCCGTGGAAAACGTCCAGAGCGGAGTCTGGTCCTCGCAGAGCACGGCAGTGAACCCGTGTGAAGCATCCAGAGCACATAATGGACTGTGGGGTCCTTAAACCCATGGACTACGACGTCCTTAACCTTGACCGAGATGTCTTAAAACTAACAATGGACTGTGGGGTCCTTAAACCCATGGACTACGACGTCCTTAACCTTGACCGAGATGTCTTAAAACTAACAATGGACCGCAATGTCCTTAAACTACCTATGGACCGCAACGTCCTTAAACTACCCATGGACCACTATGTCCCTAAACTAGAACAATGGAGTCCCTGCATGCTCTTTTGTCGGATCTAAACGGTCCCGTTTAAGTTGATCTTAGCCTTAAAGATGGCTAACGTATCCTTAAACCTTCAAACAGACTGGACTATGAATCCCCCTAATTAACTCTGGCTCGAGGGTACATCTCTGAACTCCTCTGACATCCGTCGTTGTAATCCCTCAACGTCGTCAGAGAGTTGACGGGTCCCGACGGCCATACATACGATGGACCACTATGTCCCTAAACCGGAACAATGGAGCCTAAAACTCTCCTTTGTCGGATCTAAACGATCCCGTTAAGTTGATCTTAGTCTCAAAGTGAGACTAACGTATCCTTAACAAACGTTTGAGTTGATCTTAGCCTCGAGTACGGCTGACGTATCCTCAAACCAAACCCCCAAACCCAAATCTAAGATAATACGGATTTGGACTAGTCCACGCCCTACGGGCGACGACATAACTCAGTCTCCGTAAACAATCCACGGGCAACAAAACAAACACCCACGACACGAAGTGACCATCTGGAGAAGGAGAAAGTTGTTACCGCAATGCGGTAGCGTAATTAACTGCAGGGGCTTGCGCCTGCAGGGAAGAGCGTCCCCACAATCAAAAACCCCTCAAACGAGGGGTAATCTGACGAAGTCTGCTACATCGGACGCATCCGTCTAAACCTTCGATACACGGTGCCATAAATCGACTTGGCATCTTCGGAGAGGTGGACGGATAGCACCAATTAGCATCTGCCCCGAATCTCAGGCGAGACGCCCGCGTCTCGGCCGTCCTTCGGAGGGGAACATTCATCAACATGTATATAAAAATATGAAATACAACACATCACACGTTAAGATGAAGACAAACCAGATAGCATACTATCATTTCAAGCAAAGATTGTTTCTGTACATATACATGCCTAGCATCCTATACAATATAGGCCTCTAGGGCATACATACCTAACAATCTCCCACTTGCATTAAGGCCTGTAGTTGGTGCAATAAGTACCCACTGTCTACACTAGAACCAGCTGCCGGCGTACCGCATGCCCAACATCTTGAACAGTTTCTCAAACTGGACTTGAGGGATGGCCTTGGAGAATGGATCTGCTGTGTTGTCTTTGGTGTCTACTCTCCGTACCTCGATATCCTAGCGATCCACTGTCTTCCTGATGAGGTGATACCGCCTCAAGATATGTCTGGATTTCTGATGGGACCGTGGTTCCTTTGCCAAAGCCATGGCTCCATTGTTATCGCAATACAGAGGTATTGGATTAGCTATGGATGGAACCACCTGAAGTTCAGAAATGAACTTTCTCATCCAGACTGCCTCTTTTGCGGCATCATTAGCAGCAATATACTCATTTTCCATCGTGGAGTCCGCGACGGTATCCTGCTTGGAACTCTTCCAACATATCGCCCCTCCATTTAGGGTAAATAAAAACCCTGAGATTTACTTACTATCATCCTAGTCGCTCTGGAAGCTGGAGTCAGTAAAGCCCTCCATTTGGAGATCTCCATTACCATACACCAAGAACATTTCTTTAGTCCTTCGCAAGTACTTAAGAATGTTCTTCACAGCCGTCCAGTGTTTCTCCCCTGGGTTGGATTGATACCTGCTTACTGCACTCAAAGCATAAGCTACACCTGGACGAGTACACAACATCGCATACATTATAGATCCTACCGCTGAAGCGTAGGGTATAATGCTCATGCGAGCCCTCTCCTCATCAGTCTTTGGAGACATCTCTTTGGAGAGGGTGATCCCGTGACAAGCGGGTAAATTACCTCGCTTGGAATCTTCCATACTAAACATCTTTAGTATGGTGTCAATGTATCTCGATTGGGACAATCCCAATAATTTCATAGATCTATCTCTATAGATCTTAATCCCCAGAATGTATGAGGCATCACTCAGGTCTTTCATGGAGAACCTGTGCGATAAGAATAGTTTGACCGATTGTAGCATAGGAACATCATTTCCTATCAAGAGAATGTCGTCCATGTACAATACGAGGAATGTGACAGTACTCTCTACAATCCTTTTATAAATGCATGGTTCATCTACATTTTTGATAAAACCAAACTCTTTGATTGTATCATCGAAGCAGATGTTCAAACTCCGTGATGCCTGCTTTAATCCATAAATGGATTTAAGCAACCTGCATGCTTTTCCGTTGCTCCCACTATCAATGAAGCCTTCTGGCTGATCCATGAAAACGCATTCTTCTAATCACCATTTAGAAATGTCGTTTTTACATCCATCTTCCAGATCTCATAATCATAGTGAGCAGCTATAGCAAGCAGGATCCGAATGGACTTGAGCATCGCGACTGGTGAAAAGGTTTCATCATAGTCCAAGCCTGGTCTTTGACGAAATCCTTTTGTGACCAGCCTAGCTTTATAGGTCTCCGCCTGACCATCCACACCGATCTTTCTCTTAAAGATCCATTTGCACCCTATGGGTTTTACTCCAGAAGGTGCAACTTCCAAAGTCCATACTTTGTTGGTGTGCATGGATTCCATTTTGGATCTCATGGCATCCAGCCACTTCACAGAGTCTCCACTCGTGATAGCTTGCTGAAAACTAGTAGGATCATCATCATCCATGATGCAATCTTCTCTATCACCATCAATTAGAAAACTGTAGTATCTATCAGGTGGACGAGAAGTCCTACTAGATCTACGGAGTGGTTGAGGCTCGTCGGGTTCTATTGAAATCTCAGGTTCAACCAAATCATCGGTATTTGTTTGTGTATCTAGAATTTCTTCTAGTTCTACCGTATTGCCATCAGTATTATTTGTAAAAAATTCATTTTCTAAAAATGTGGCATACTGAGAAACAAACACCCTTTGTTCCTCCTTGTGGTAGAAAAGATATCCATACGAGTGTTTTGGATATCCCACAAATCTACACAAAACCTATCGTGTCTCGAGTTTGTCCGAATTCTGCATTTTCATATAAGCCGAACAACCCCATATCTTAACTCTATTAAGAGATGGTCACTTCCCATACCATATCTCATATGG
This sequence comes from Agapanthus africanus, assembly GCA_030015575.1. Taxonomy (NCBI): domain Eukaryota; kingdom Viridiplantae; phylum Streptophyta; class Magnoliopsida; order Asparagales; family Amaryllidaceae; genus Agapanthus; species Agapanthus africanus. The sequence goes on from JASDDO010000019.1 coordinate 833,258,581, forward strand.
AGTGGTAGACACGGTTTTGGTCGGAACCCTATTCAATAGATAAATTGCAGTCTCCAATGCGTGCCCCCAGAATGATATTGGTAACTCAGTATCACTCATCATAGACCATACCATATCTAATAGGATACGATTTCTCCGTTCTGACACACCGTTGTGCTGTGGTGTGTATGGAGGAGTGAGCTGAGAGAGAATCCCATTCTCTTTTAAGAAATCTAGAAACTTCGTGCTCAGATACTCTCCTCCTCGATCGGATCGAAGTTTCTTGATACTCAAGCCTGTTTGTTTTTCTACTTCAGATTTATACTCTTTGAACTTCTCGCAGGCTTCAGACTTATGCTTCAACAAGAACACATGTCCGAACCTCGAGAAATCATCAGTAAACGCTATGAAGTATGAAAAACCACCTTTATCATATGTAGACATTGGTCCACATACATCACTATGTATGAGGCCTAAGAGTTCAGTAACTCTTTCTCCATGTCTCGTAAACGGAGTTTTGGTCATTTTACCCTTGATACAAGACTAGCAAGTCGCATAAGATTTATATTCAAAAAAGATTAAATATCCATCTTTATGTAGCTTGGTTAGTCTTGTTTCGTTAATATGACCAAATCTACAATGCCAAATGAAAGCTTCATTATGTCTGAAACCTTTCTTTTGTTTGTGTGTTGTATATGAAAAACTGTATGCTGGTTTAGGACGTATATCCCGTTATTTAATGTACCAGACCCAATCAACTCTTTATTAAGGTTAATGTTCATAACATTAGATTGCAATACAAAATTATATCCAGCATTGTCTAACAACGATACAGATATAATATTACATAGCATTGAAGGTACAAAATAACACGGGTTCAAAACCAATATACAACCCGATGGTAAACCAAGGTGATTCTCTCCCACTGCTGTAGCATGTACAGAGGAACCATTCCCAACCCGGAGAGTGTGATCACCTTTCTTCAAAAACCTGCTATTTCTCAGCCCCTGCACACAATTGCAGATGTGAAATCCTGACCCGGTATCCAATACCCAGGAAGCAGAGTTAATTGAAAAACAGTTTTCGGTTATAAACACACCTGAAGTGGAAGCATCACCATGCTTCTTCTTCTTGAGGTCATTGAGGTATCCAACGCAGTTTCTTCTCCAGTGCCCAGTTTTATGGCAGTAGAAGCATTCCCCTTTCCCCGACACAGCAGCCCCTGTCTTGTCTTTCCCCGGTACATTTTTCACTCCTCCTCTCAGCTTGATGGGATTCTTCTTCTTCTTTCCCTTAGCCTTAGCTTTCGGGAAAGGAGAGGAAGATGGCCCGGCAATTAGAGCAGGAGTTTTCGCTACTTTTAGCGTGCTCTCAGCACTCCTCAACATATTGAGGAGTTCAGGTAAAGACCTCTCCATGTTGTGCATGTTGAAATTTACAATGAATTGAGCAAAGGTAGGGGAGAAACTGCAGAACAATATCAACATACTGTTCATTCTCCATCGACCATCCCAGGTCCTCTAGTTCTTCTATAAGTCCAATCATCTTCAATACATGGTCACTTACAGATGTGCTGGCAGTCATCCGCATCTGAAACAATTTTCGAGATGCCTCGTATCGAAGAGTACGAGTTTGCTCTCTATACAACTCCTTTGTATGGAAAAAGATAGATTGTACATCCATCTTCTCGTGTTGCTTCTGATGTTGATTATCCATAGAAGCAAGTGCGAGGCATTTAGCTGTCGCACAGTCTGTATCCTCTGTCTTGCGGATTTCTTTATCCGCAATTGAAGAATCAGGACCTGGGAGGGAAGGGGCTGGAGTATTGAGGATATAAGCCACCTTATCATAGGTGAGGGCAATCATCACGTTCCTCAACCATTCTTTGTAATTCGGTCCAGTGAGTTTATTCTTGTCTAATAAAAGCTTAAGTCCCGTCATAGGTATCTGCCATTAGGAGAGAGAAAAGAAGACACTCAGCGATTGCTCTTGCATGAATAGATTGGTTATTAATCTTATCTAATCGCTGTCTTCCACTGCTTTTTATCAAATTTTCCTTCAAACCTCAAAAAGAAAATTAGCCAGGATTAATTACAATCTACAAGTTCGCTAACCGGTCGGCCAGGCCAGTGTCGGTACTCCGAGGGAGGTTCCCCGTGCTTTCGCACGGACCTAATTAAAATAAACCTCATTTTCCCAGAGGCGTAGCCTCGTTGACGCCTTTCTAGACACCTACTGGATGAGCTAATTGCAAGTGCAAAACTCTCCCGGGAGTAACTTTTACTCACAGTGGGATCGGGATCCAACTATCATATAGAAGGTATGCAATCTCATTGCAAATTTCAACACTTGAAATTCCCGATATGATTTTTACCCCTAGTGTCTTATGACCTTAACTATGGTCAACAAATCATTAGCACTACTCAAGTTCTACCCGCCATTTCGGGATTGATTTAGACCCACCCGCATGACCCTAAACTATGGTCAACAAAGTCATGCAAATGTCCTAATCGATCGCATCAAATGCTTTGTAGGAAGACATCACTTAGCTACCGTACACTACGCCTTAACTATAGCCAACAAACGTGGCATGAATACTAAGTACTCTGCTTCCTAAAATGGCGGAGGGCTACGGATGGTTTTTATGAAAACCTTTAACGTTTTGAACTTGATATCGTTGTAGAATCGAGTGAAAGGAGTGGTTTAAGCTCCAGTTTTAAAAATCTAATGGTTTTGTAGTATCTTTCTAATTTTTCTAAAGAGGTCACTCCCGGTGAAGGGATCTCAGATCTTTCCTCATCGAATGGGGTGCAGGATATTCATGAATACCACGATGCAAAGCAAAAGTTAGATCAACTATAGAAACAATCGAGTTCTTTGTAACATTTGCTAGTTTCGCTAAAGGGGTCACTCCCCGTAAAGGGATCTCGGCCCTTTCCTCATCGAATGAGGTGCTGGATATTCATCAAGGAATATCACTATGCAAAGCAAAAACTAGAGTTACCCATTTAAAAAATATTGATTCTACAACATCTTTAGATTTCTTTTTCTTAACATTAATCACATTAATGTTGTCCCATCATTTATATTTCCTAATCATCACAGAAAAGAAATGAAAATAGAACCTATGCTTATGCCATCCGCATTCGCCACGGGGCCCCGTCATGCACCGTTAGGTTACGTAACTAACGGTAGAGCGGGGGCTGGACTAGCGCGGGTGCAAAACATAAGCAAGGTTTATTATATATCTCATATATAAATAGCCATTCGTCAGACGCGGTTATAAACATTCCAGATCACAGATGAATACATTGGATATGCTAGGAATTACGTATTTCATTCAAGCCCTAATGAAAGACGGGTTCCACGGTCGTGATGAATAGAAAAACTCCACCCTAGACCCCTACGGGTGCGGCAAACTACCTGCCAAATTCCCGAAGTGAAGCAACCTCCCTCAACAAAGTGGGTAGGCCACGGCACTTCGAAAACCCGGTAGTTTGTGCACCCTACCTTGGGTCTATCTTAGGAGCAAAAACAGTAAAAAGAAAATATACAACGGTGGCTACAACCTCAACCCGGATGTGCCCCGCAAAATAATATTACATTGCTTTTTACAAATTACAAGAATGAAAGAAAAGGAAAAACACTCTTCTCACATCCCTCTGGCTATTCATGACGACGATCCAACACATTCATATACACATTCCATCACAACATATCCATATGTGCAACCCCCACTAATTGTCGTATAGCAAATAGTAGACGTTTTAAACACATATAAAAAAAGAACGGATAAACGATATTAAAAGTTCGATTTCGAAACACTCCGTATTTCCCTAACACTTAGTTTACATCACATGTAATCTGGAAATAATCAAACAATACCGTTAAACAAAGAACCCAGAGCACAGAGACCCACAAAAAACCCAAGCCAAAACCACCAAGGATGTCTGGCGACGCCGGAATTTTTGCACATGTCGCCGGCCGTTTTAGGGTGGTTTGGGCTCATTTTTCTGGGGTTGTCTAGTTATCTCATAACAAGCATTCTGCACTTGTTTAAATAATTTTTAGAACACTTTCAAAAAATTGACAGAAACCGAGTTTTGCAAAATGGTATTTGGAGTTGTTTTGTGCTCGATGCTTTAAACGTCGTCTAATCAACTAGTTGTGGTTTAGTTAGACTCTGATACCATATTAGTGCATGTTTCATGCTCCCACAACTCTTGTGAGGCGGCGGAAATGATAAACGAAAATTTTCTTGCATACAACACGCACATAACCCAAGATCTTGTCTAAACCATAACCAGAAAACCCTAACTAGAGATCTTATATATTATGTTAGGGATTATACCTTGATAATACGGTCTTTCGGGTCTTCTCTTTGAATGAACTCCTTAGCTCCTTTGGATGTTGTTGATGTTCTCGATCTCCGGCCACCTCAAGACTTAGATGATCCACACGAGAGCTATCGTGCAAGCTACAAACTCTTCACAAGAGTTTAATCTAGTGACCAAGTTTGCTAGAAGAGATCACTAGGATGATGTAGAGATTAGTGTATTGGATTATCTTTAACTCTAAGCTTTTAATTCACATCACACGTGAAGGGTAAAGCTTAGGATGAAGGAGGAGGAGAGAAGAAGAGAGAGAAAGTGTTTTTGATAATGAGAGAAAATCAAGCTTGATGAAGGATATGGTTCAAATGAAATAATTGAAGCATGCATTATAAAATTAGCACCATGCTTCAATAGTAACTCCAAAACAATAAAATATAATACAAGCCATTCCAACCATGCTTAGACTTTCTTAATTTCCACCTCATTTATTTATTTTCACAAAATAAATAATGTAATTATGAGGTGGCACCTTCTAGAAGGTATTCTTGTAACAATTACAAGAATACCCCTCCTCCGTATACCGTATACCCGTATCCAAATTCCGAAAAATACGAATACATGTAATCCAATAATATAATACCGGTATCCGGCTTAAACCAAAGCCTACCAGTATTATCCATCCGATCATTATTCCTGTAACAATTACACGAACATGATCGAAACCCTGCCGTAACACCTTACGGCTGCCGTAACAGCTTACGGCCTCTACATCTTTCGCCTGAATGAGGGAACCCTCTGTGTGGGGCTCTAAAGAGTCGACAGTACGTTGGCAGTGGGTTTAACCACAAGCACGTCAGCGGTAATAGCTGTGCATAACGACTACCCAGGTACATGATGAAATGGTGGCCGACAAGCGAACTCATCACAACCCTAACGAGCCTGTAAGCAACACATACCGTACAGTCCGGTCTCTTCGTCTGATACGTTGCATATGAAGTCTAGGGGTGGTAAATGTCAGACCCCAGTAACTTTATAAGTCATGCTGATTTACGGCTCATAACAGTTCAAGAAACTACTGATAACACTTATCAGTAAACCTCGAGAACCCTGTCCAGGGATTTGGGTGTTATAGCCGATCAAACATAGCGGGACATCAACTCCCTATACCGGGAGAGACGAAACCCCTTCTATCGCTCACTGTCTCTATGTGATTCGGGATTGTACCCAAGATCCACCTGTTTGCACTACTCAGCAGAGCCGTGGTAGGGAGGAAATCAAAGCACAGTGGGAATCACACAAGACACTATGACGATCTCGGGTCTACAGACTAACCTGTACTAGTGTCACCAGAGAACTTCTATCTGACAATAGGTATATATACCATCTAGGAGTTCTCAGCGAGTCCTGTTCGGTGTACCCATTCTCCAATGAGCACCTGTGTACAATCTTTGATGTCAAACACTAATGGATATGAGATCATCCATCGCCCTCCAAAGGTCAAGAAACGCATACACTAGTCTACTCTGGTAATATCGATACCCTGTCTCGATATACCCTCGACTAGGAACAATTAAAGGATATGCTTGTAGACTGCCCAGGCCCCACTAGTATGATCTCCATCATAATCCTGGTAGTCAAGCATAATCCTAAGGGCTTCATCAACATGTATATAAAGATATGAAATACAACACATCACACGTTAAGATGAAGACAAATCAAATAGCATACTATCATTTCGAGCAAAGATTGTTTCTATACATATACATGGCTAGCATCCTATACAATATAGGCCTCTAGGGCATACATATATAACATTAATTAGGTCAATGCGAAAGCATAGGGAACCTCCCTCAAAGTACTGGCACTGGCCTGGCTGAACGGTTAGCGAAGTTGTAACATGTAATTAATCCTGGTTAATTTTCTTTTTAAAGTTTGAAGGAAAATTTGATAAAAGCAGTAGGAGACATCGATTAGATAAGATAATAGCCAATTTGATCTTTGCAAGAGCTTTCGCTGAGTGTATTCTTTTCTCTCTCCTAATGGCAGATAACCATGACTGGACTTAAGCTACTGTTAAAGAAAAATAAGCTAACTGGGCAAAACTATAAAGACTGGCAGAGAAACATTAACATTGCTCTCACATATGATAAAGTATCATATGTCCTCACTGCCTTAGCCCCGCCCAGCCCTAGCCCTAAATCTTCTGTCGCGGATAAAGAGATCTGCAAAACATGGGATATTGACTGTGTTACTACCAAATGCCCCGAGCTTGTATCGATGGACAATATACATAAAAAGCAACACGAGCAGATGGATGTTCAATCCATCTTTCTCCATACAAAAGAGTTGTATGGGGAGCAATCTCGTATCCTACGATACGATGCGTCTCGAAAGCTGTTTCAGATGCGGATGGCTCTAGGCGATCACGTTTTGAAGATGATAGCTTTATTGAAGAGCTTGAGGGCCTCGGATGGACAATGGAGAACAAGCAATATATTGATATTGTTCTACAGTCTCTTCCATCTGCCTTTGCTCCATTCATAGTGAACTTCAACATGCATAACATAGAGAAGTCACTACCCGAACTTCTCAATATGTTGAGAAATGCGGAGAGCACGCTTATGGCGAAGTCTCCTTCTCTGATTGTTGGACAATCTTCCTCTTCCATCCCAAAAGCCAAGGCCAGGGAAGAAATAAGAAGAAATCCACCAAACCGAGAGGTGGAATCAAGAAAGCATAAAGGAGAGACAAATCCAAGGTTAACAAGTCGGGAAAAGGAGAATGTTTCTATTGCAAGAAGACGGGGCACTGGAAGCGAAACTGTACTGAATACCTTGATCTCAAGAAAAAGAAGCATGGTGATGCTTCTGCTTCAGGTGTGTTTGTGACCGAAAACTGTTTTTCTATAAACTCTGCTTCCTGGGTATTGGATACCGGTTCAGATTCTTATATCAGTAATTCTGTGCAGGGCTAGAGAAATAGCAGAGTTTAGAAGACCGGTGATCATACTCTCCAAGTTGGAAATGGTTCCAATGTACATGCATTTTCAGTGAGAAAGTATCACCTAGGGTTGCCTTCGGGTTATATATTGGTTTTGAACCCATGTTATTTTGTACCTAGCATGCTTTGTAATATAATATCCGTTTCTTTGTTAGACAATGAAGGATTTCATTTTGTATTGCAGCATAGTGTTATGAACATTAAACTAAATCAAGAGTTGATTGGTTCTGGTATACTTAATAATGGGATATACGTCCTAAATCAACACACAGTTTTCAACATATAACACACAAATAAAAGAAAATTTTCAGATATCAATGAAGCTTTTCTCTGGCATTGTAGACTTGGTCATATTAATGAAACAAGACTAAACAAGCTTCATAAAGATGGATATTTAAATTCTTTTGAGTATAAATCTTATGCGACTTGTCAGTCTTGTATCAAAGGGAAAATGACCAAAACTCTATTTACTGGACACGGAGAAAGAGCTACAGTGCTCTTGGGGCTCATACATAGTGATGTATGTGGGCCAATGTCTACACATGCGAGAGGTGGTTTTTCTTACTTCATAACTTTTACTGATGATTTCTTGAGATTCGGTCATGTGTTTTTATTAAAGCAAAAGTTTAAAGCTTTCGAGAAATTCAAGGAGTACAAACTTGAAGTAGAAAATCAAACAGGAATGAGCATCAAAATACTTCGATCAGATCGAGGTGGAGAGTATCTTAGTACATAGTTTTCGAACTTCCTAAAAGAGAATGAGATTCTCTCTCAGCTCACTCCCCCTTACACACCACAACACAACGGTGTGTCAGAGCGGCGGAATCGTACCCTATTAGATATGGTACGATCCATGATGAGTAATACTGAGTTACCTCTCTCCTTTTAGGGGCATGCATTGGAGACTGCAACTTTTCTGTTGAACAAAGTTCCAATCAAGACCGTGTCTACCAATCCATATGAGATATGGTATGGGAAGAGACCATCTTTTAAATGAGTTAAGATTTGGGGTTGTCCGGCTTTTGTCAAAAAGCAGAATCCAGACAAACTCGAGACACGATCGGTCAAATGTATATTTGTAGGATATCCAAAATATTCGTTTGGATATCTTTGTTACCACAGGGAGGAACAAAAAGTGTTTGTTTCTCAGTATACCACATTTTTAGAAAATGAGATTTTTCCAAATGATACTGATGGCAATGTGGTAGATCTAGAAGAGCTTCTATAGACACAAGTTACAAATGACGAATTGGTTGAACCTAATGTTGGAACAGAATCTTATGAATCTCAGCCACTCCGTAGATTTGGTAGGACTTCTCGCCCACCGGAGAGATACTACAGTTTTCTCGTTGATGGTGATGGAGAAGATTGTATCATGGATGATGATGACCCTACCAGTTTTCAGCAAGCTATCACGAGTAGTGACTCTGTGAAGTGGTTGGATGACATGAGATCCGAAATGGAGTCTATGTACACCAACAAAGTATGGACTTTGGATATTGTACCCTCTGAGGTAAAACCCGTAGGGTGCAAATGGATCTTTAAGAGAAAGATCGATGTAGATGGGCAGGTGGAGACCTATAAGGCAAGGCTTGTGGCGAAAGGATTTCGTCAAAGACAGGACTGGACTATGACGAAACCTTTTCTCCTGTAGCCATGCTTAAATCCATTCGGATTCTACTTGCTATTGTTGCTCACTACAACTATGAAATCTGGCAGATGGACGTTAAAACTGCTTTTCTAAATGGTGATTTAGAATAATGTGTTTATATGGATCAGCCAGAGGGCTTCATTGACAGTGGGAGCAGCGGGAAAGCATATAGGTTGTTTAAATCCATTTATGGATTAAAGCAGGCATCACGGAGTTGGAACATCTGTTTTGATGATATTATCAAAGAGTTTGATTTCGTCAAAAATCCAGATGAACCTTGTATTTATAAGAAAATTGTAGGAAGTACTGCCACATTCCTCGTATTGTACGTGGATGACATTCTTCTGATAGAAAACGATGTTCCTATACTACAATCGGTCAAACTGTTCTTATCACAAAGGTTCTCCATAAAGGACCTGGGTGATGCCTCGTACATATTGGGCATGAAGATCTATGGGGATAGATCTAAAAGGTTGTTGGGATTATCCCAAACCAGGTACATTAACACCATCCTAAAGAGGTTTAGTATGGAAGACTCCAAGCGGGGTGCCTTACTCGTTAGTCATGGAGTCTCCAAGGACTTTTGCCCAAAGACTGATAAAGAAAGAGCTCGCATGAGCATTATACCCTACGCTTCAGCTGTAGGATCTATAATGTATGCGATATTATGTACACGCCCTGATGTAGCTTATACACTGGGTGTAGTAAGCAGGTATCAATCCAACCCAAGGAGAATCACTGGACAGCTGTGAAAAACATTCTTAAGTACTTACGAAGGACTAAAGAAATGTTCTTGGTGTATGGTAACGGGGATCTCCAAATGGAGGCCTTTACCGATTCAAGCTTCCAGAGTGATAAGGATAACAACAAATCTATCTCAGGATTTATATTTACCCTCAATGTAGGGGCAGTATGTTGGAAGAGTACCAAACATGATACTGTTGCAGACTCTACGATGGAAGCTGAGTATATTGCTGCAAATGATGCTGCCAAGGAAGCCGTCTGGATGAGGAAGTTCATCTCGGAGCTAGGAGTAGTTTCAACCATTATTGATCCAATACCATTGTATTGTGATAATAAAGGGGCCATGGCATTGGCCAAAGAGCCCAGGTCCCATCAGCGATCCAGACACATCCTGAGGCGATATCATCTGATCCGAGAGATAGTTGATCGCCGCGAGATCGAGATTCGGAGAGAAGATACAAAGAATAACACCGTGGATCCACTCACCAATGCCCTCCCTCTGCCGCAGCATGAGCGACTTTTTTAGATGTTGGGTATGAGATACGCCAATAATTGGCCTTAGTGTAAGTGGGAGATTGTTGGATATATGTATGCCTTAGAGGTCATTATATGATAGTGGATGTAACAGTATGTTATATATATATATATATATATATATATATATATATATATATATATATTCAGAGGACATTCTTGCTCGACATGATAGTATGCTATGTGGTTGTTCTTTATCTTCACATGTTCATTTGATCGTGCATCTTACTCATTTGGTATATGTTGATAAAACCCTTAGGATATTTGCTTGACTACTGGGATTATGATGCGGATCATACTAGTGGGACATGTGTAGTTTATAAGCATATCCTTGAAATGTTCCTAGTCGTGGGTGTATCGAGACGGGGTATCGATATTCCAGAGTAGACTAGCATATACGTTACTTGACCCATATGATGGGCGATGGATGATCCCATATCCATTGGTGTGGTGACACCAAAGACTGTATACGGGTGCTCAGTGAGACTGGGTACACTGAACGGACTCGCCAAGAACTCCTATGGGGTATTATATCTATCGTCGGATAGCAGTTCTCAGGTGACACTGGTACAGGTTAGTCTGTAAACCCGAGATCATCATAGAGTCTTGTGTGTCCTCCCACTGTACTTTGATCTCCATCCTACCATGGCTCTACTAAGTCGTGCAAATAGGTGGATTTTGGGTACAGTCCCGAGGCACATGGAGGCAATACGTGATAGGAGGGGTTTCGTCTCTCCAGGTATTGGGATTGATGTTGCGCTATGCATGATTGGCTATAACAGGAAGTCCCTGGCCAGGGCTGATGAGATTTACTAATAAGTGTTATCAGTAGTTTCTCGATCTATTATGAACCATATACCGGCATAACTTATTGAGTTATTGGGGTAGACGATGCCATCCCTAGACTCGATATGTAGCATATCTGACGAAGAGACCGGACTGTACGGTAAGTGTTGTCGGTTGGCTAGACGGGAGTTTTGATAAGTTCGCTTGTGTTTCTTCTGATCGCTCAATACCTAGGAGCTGTTATGTACAGCTTGGGCCACTGACGGTTTATGGGTATGTGATATGATCACTGCCTACTGCTAGCGTATTGATGAGTCTTAGAGTCCCACAAAGGGGTTTCCTAGCTCAGGCGAAAAGATGTGGGATGCATATGAGATATGCACGGGAACTCGATTAAATGCGTGTATTTGATACCGTATTTTAATCGGGCATTTTCTATTGGACGGGTCGTATGTGATATGACCAGGTTATTAAATCAAGTGTTGATTTAATATTAAGTCTATTAGCTCATTTATTAAAACTTATTTTTTTTTATGCATGCATGGGTGTATGATATGTTGATATGGATGCACACATGCAAACATACATGTGTCATGGTTGATGATACATTGGTGATGGAATGCAAGACTAACATAGTAACATATTTATATATGTTGATTATTGAGAAAAGCAAAATGGGAATAAAATCATGGTTGACTATTCTATACTCTTCTCTTGTGTTGACTAAAGTCAATACCATGGTTTCATTGCCCATGGTTTTAGTAGCCCATGGTTTTGTATAAACTCAAGTCTCAAAATATCTAGATATTTTGTAACCATGGTTAAGGATGACACAATTCACTCTCTCTCTCTTTTGATTATGTTCATTATTCTCACTTGAGTCAAGTTAAGCTGATCTCCTTCTTCTTCCTCCTTCAAACTCTCTAGGTTTTTGAAAGTGAGTGAAGAACATAAAAAGAAAAGGTTTTTGAGTGAGATCCAAACCCACATCACCAATCTATATTAGTCTAGCCCACTAGTGTAGGTTGTTTGCTCCACTTCTTCAAAGATCAAGTGAAGCTAGGAGCTTGTGCAAAGGGACTCCGTGGTGGATCGTCGTGGACTTGGAAGGATTCAAGTGAACCGGTTTAAACCCTAGTAGATCCAAGGAGCCAAAAGAGGAGGTCTACAAAGGTTGCATTACTTACCTCTTAGTGTTAGACACTTGTTAGTATGGGATACTAGTTGTTGTTACCCTAATTTTATAGTTCGATTCATGGTTGGTATTGTTTAGCACCCCCTAAATTTTTATTATAGCATGTGTGATGCAACCCAAACCCTAGGATGGTGCTAAGGAATCCTTACAATTAGTACAATTTGTAATGATCAAAGTGAAAAAAATGGATTGTTATCTATCAACATGTCGAGAAATGGGGTCAAATCTCTCAAGATTCGTATGAAAACATGGGTCGACCAAACTTGGTGAATCAGACGTAAGAAATGAAGGTGATACAGCGTCTTGCAAAGTGGGAACGATGGAAAAGATGGAGGGAAGTGATTGAAGAATGGTATTGGTTAAACGTTCAGGAGGATGTGCACAGTCGGTGGAAGGGACATGATGAATTAGAAAATTCGACTCATTTAATAAAACTGGTTCATCCTCAATGCTATCCTGAAGAATCTCCTCAAAATTCAGCTCATCCAAGCATTTATCATCAACAATATCCTGACGCATATGGGGTTCGGGAAAAACAGTTAATGGTTCAGGATGATGTCCATACGGAAGTAAAAGAAAATAATGAATTGGCGAGAAAAACTCATCTAAAAATGTTGGTTCATCATCCAAAATATTCCCAGTGTCGATATCCTCAATCAAGTGAAAGTCAAATTTCTCAAACACTTCATCAAAAGTATAGTTTTCAATCAATTCTGGTTCTAGAGTGGAGGTGTAGAGATCAAAGGGATTGGGTGTAGTTTCACTTGAAATAGACCCTTCACAATTGAGTAAATCAATTACTATTAAATCGTACAACTCATCAAACATTCTATCTTCAATTGGTGAATCATTTGGGGCACTCGATAGACATTCGAAACTGGAGTTATGGAATTCAATTTGAAACGAGTATGTTTGATTTGGAAAGGTGCACTGCTCACTCTCATGACTCAAATCCTCAAATTGTCCTATCGCCTCGTCATACATTGGAAAATTCGGAGCTAATTGGAAACTAGTTGTCGGTTTGTTAGGTTGTATGAGGAAGGCCATGGACGCATTCAAATCCATCATCTGTTGGAACGACGCTGCCCAAAATTCTTCTAGACTATTCAAGACTAGACATGGGTTGTGAAGGGGTTTCAATACAAAATTCAAACGCGTTTGGATACGTGAAACTCCCAAATGGTTGTTCAGAAGAAATGTCTGGAGAAGGTGTAAAAGTCGGGTAGGATTGATAGGAATCAAATGGATGTGAAAAATGGACATGATTAGGATCGAAATTATGATAAGAAGGTGATTGGAATTGTTGTCCTAACGAATTTGGAGTGGTGAAAGGAATGAAAGATCGGTTACGGGATTGTTCAATTCTGTCAGCAATGGACATGGGTTTCAGAGGCGCAACATGACTCTCAGAAGGGGTATCAACATGAGAAGGGGTGAAAGTTTGAAATGATTGATACGACGTGGATTGCGGTGTCCAATTGATGGTCCTAGACATGTCTATCCGATCTCTCAAAGAAATTTTAGGCATGGATGGATCGTTCGAAGTTCGACCAAAGCAAGAACCGTATGAAGAAATGTCTGGTTGTGGGTGCCAAAATTCAACAACAGTTGGTCATTTTGGGGTACCCATGTTATGAAAAGAGTGAAAAGGTAGGGAGGGTGGAAGGTGGGTGTATTTTATTTATTTATTTTTTTTGTATTTTTGGAGTTTTAGAAATTGTTTGTTTGGTTTTAGAAAAAATACAGAATTTTAGGACTAAACATTACACAAGCACAAACACAATCACAATATGCACAAATAATACCTAGAGCTAGAGTCTTCAAAGTCCAACTAAACCGCTCCTAGATTTCTAAATGGCAAGTTGCAAGATAACCCTTGAATCGCCTCTTCATTGCCGATTGTGGTCAGGTAAGCACAAGTGAGATAAGGAGGGTTCCACTCATGAATCACCGTGAGACGGGCCTTTTAAAATTATCTCCTCACTTGTCTAGCCTAGGCACCATAAAGTCAAGTTTATATAAGCGACTGATTCACCGCAACCTTCACTTGTCCTAAATGAGCGCGACAAGTCCTTATAGGTTTGGTCTAGATATTTTTTATTAACTCAAGGTAATGCGTATGCTTTTTGTGATTTGTGGGGTCTTAGGAAGGGTGATGAAATCCCCACCCAATCTGAATTGGTGTTATAGCCCCTTAATGTCCGTATTATTATATGCAAAGCGTTTACACAACCAAAATCTAATTGGCGGCAGCGCAATCTGTGCAAAGAAAACTGCAGAAAATAAAGTTCAGTGGAGTTTACAGAGAGTTTTGGAGAAGGAGAAGGGGTAAAAAAAATTCAGGCTCAGAAGCCACAAGAGGACCACGGAACTGCCGCTGTTTCCTCTGTTTGACCACGATTCCACGGTGGAAAGGATAGAATATGGCTTCAATTTTTCTCTGTGCACTCCCCTTGTTCTGTACTCCAGTATAAAAGCCTCTGTTTCTTGATTTGATTACTGTAGTTTCTCCAGATTTTCCTGCACACTTGCATAAAAAATATTTAAAATAACAAAATGGTTTTTATTATATTTATGTATTATATATATATACAAAAAAATATTAACCTGAATAACAAGAAATAAATATGTTACCGTCTACCCGGTAACGGCACCATTTGAATGAAGCATAATAACCGCGATATGTTTTATGATATGCGTTCTACTTTGCTCTCTAGTTATCGAAATCAAGTCGGTTTCGCTTGTAGCTAGCCGGTTGAGTACAATTCGTCCACTGAGAGATGGTTCGTATTTGAGTTCATGTCTTAGACGAGTTAATGAAGATGTATATGTGTATGTTCAAATCTTTTCTAAGTGTTCGTATTTTATGTTCAAGTAAACTTGTTAGGGTTAAGGTTAGTTAGTAGAGTTAGGATTAGTCTTATTCTTTTGTTTTGCCATTCTTAAAATGATGTTAGGATAATAGAAAGTAGCGGAGATTAGGAGGACATAGGAATGGGATTAGCGAGTTTAAGCAAGCTTTCCAACGCTAAATCCATTCCTAGTGCCTCTTGTCCTTCCGCTACATGTGCTTATTTCCAACCCTAGGCCAAGCACCCGCAACCATGTATCCAATTAAGTCACAACTACATGTCACGTTGTAGTGTGTCCAAAGGACTTCTCGACTTAGGTCGCGGCTATATGTCACGTATAGCGCGGCTATATGTCACGTATAGCGCGCCTAAGTGGGGGGAGGGTTGTGTTTGTTTGGTCTATGTTCGTTTTAGGATGTTTGGTGAAGAGAAACATAAGGGATTTTTCCGTCCCTCATACTAACCTTCCTTAGCCCCTAACAAGTGTGGAATTATTCACACATTAAAAAGGAAAAGAAAACGAGAACGAAGAAAAGAAATAAAGAAAAATACGGTTTTACAAATGGTAGTAAGCTAACTACTTGGGCCCTCACCTAAGCAAGGGACTCCATAGAGTATTATAGCTTGAGAAAAATACGGCTAAGAAGAAAAGAAAAGGAGCAACAAATAACAACAACTACTTAACAACAACAAATAAAGTTACACTAAGAATTAAAATTACAATACAAGAAATAAAAATACAAGATAATAAAAAACCCTCATCTTCATTAACTTCCACTCAAGAGCTCTCACTACACATTCATGGAGAATAGATGATGAAGAAGAAGAAATACAAACTAAACGCCACTAAATTCTAACAAAGAAAAGGACATCCTACAATGGCTCAAAACTGGAGTATTTATAGGCAGAGAACTGAAACCCTATGGTCATATTTTGAGCCTTTACATGATTACCAAACTACCCCCAAAATATCTTCAGGAGACGACATGATTCGGCCGCGGAACCTCCGCCAAAACCCACATTTGGCGGCGGTTCCACCGCGGTTTTGTGGAATTAGGGTCTCGTTTTTTCTGTGCTTTCTCCTATTGCTTTGATCTTCTATTTGACAAGTCCAAAATCGCAAAATGGTTCCAAAATATGTTCAGATTTTCAACGTTTCAACATGGCTTCACTTTTAATTCATTTGACCTTTATCTCCCTCGAGCTCCGCGCACCTATTAAATTTTGTGTTGCCCCTCTCGTGCTCTGTGCTTGACCAAGACACGAATGACCACTGTTATTTGTCTTGTCTCCTGAACTAGTAAGCGGCACTGGACGGGTATAGAAGATCGGAACCCGGATTTTATCTGTTTGTGACAGATGTTCTGGATTTTGGCATAACTGTGGAGATTTTGTATGATTTGTGTTATTTTCGACTGAGAACCTATAACCTGTAAATATGTAGTAAACACGGATTAAAAGCACCTGCCTATAAACAAACGAGCAGAAGAATGGGCGGTATTAATTGCAATATTCTGGTGTGAACTTATTAGGCACGCTATCAATTTATTGATAGTCACGACCACGAATTGAGATTGGTTAAACGCTTGTTTTGTTGAGGGCTTGATATGAATAGAGATCAATGGACGGACAAGGGTCGGTAGTGGGAAACCCTAATTCCTTCCAAAGAACCCTAATCCACATTCATCGCTATCTCTCTAGCTTTAAGCTATTAAAAGTTAAAAAGAGGAATTTTTAAACATTCATCCATTAACTACTAAGTCCTATGAACCCTACAAGCATTTTTTTATTATATACCTTATATCCGTCTTAAAATAGAACGACAACAATCACCCATCTCTTTTATCAACTCGTCTAAAACAAGAAAAGAGTTCATGTTTCCCTGCGGACGACCTGTACTTATCGCGGTTAGCTACTAGCGACACCGTTTTGATTGCGGTTATTTACAAAACACTTTTTCCCAACGAAAAATCAAATAGCGTCATTGCCGGGGAAACGGTCGTAATTTTTTTCTTGTTATTCGGGTTGATTTCTTATAAAACCAGCAAACATAAAATAAACGAGAACCAAAACCGTATCTTGTGTTTTTAACGATTACTGTGTGAGTTTTGCAAGGGAATCTGGAGTAACTGGAGTAAGGAAACAGAGATTCAGAGATTTAAAACTTGGACCAAAGGAGAATATGTGCGCCTTGAAGAAATTTCAGCAGAAGTTCTTGCGAATCGGTGGTAGAACCGCGGCCTTCTTGCGGAGTTAGGCCTCCAAACTTCTGTGGTATTTTTCTATTATCTTTCTCTCTCCTCTAAAGCTCCAATAATCTGATTTTACCTGCAGGATTCTTTGCAAACAGTGCCACTCAAAAATCTTTTTGCATGTTTTGATTTCGATTTGTTTTTGCATATTTAAACCGGAATTTAAGGGGCAATAAACCCAAATCCAGATTAGGTGGGGATTTCATCACCCTTCCTAGACCCCACAAATCACAAACGAGCATACTATCGCCCTACATTAATAAAAAAATATCTAGATCTATCCTAAGGACATTCACGCTCAATTAGGACAGAGAAGGGTCGTAGGTAATCTATTGCTTATCTGCATTTCTCTTATGGTGTCTAGGCAAGTGTGACGAAGGAAAGTGGTTACTTAATTAGGCATGCTATTTCGGTGAGTCGTATAGTGGATACCTTCCACTTACCTGATACTTACCTGGCCACAATATTGATAAGGAGGCAATAGAGGATTGATCTTACGACTTGTCCTTTGGAAGTCTAGGAGCGGTCTGGTGACTTGACCTAGGTGACCCTAGTTCTAGGGATTGATTGTGCATTTTATGATTTTTTGAGTCAAGCCTCAAGTCTGACATCTTTTTCAAAACAAGCCTTCTTGAAATCATTCTCACACACATCACACGCTGCCACGTGCACTAAACCCGCTTAGTGCATGATCAGCTGGGCACGGGATTCTAGTGCCCATCTAGTCCGCGTTTTTGTCGTCGACTCCGAAGTCGACACTTCTTCATCTTCTATTTCTCCTCCACCCACCACATCTCCTGAAATGGACGGATCTCCATCGGGTTTTAACGACACCACCCTGCCCCCACCCATAGGTGCGCAAAATCCACCACGCATCACTCTTCAAGACAGATGCTATCCCGTACGCGGACCCCTTCCTATGAGTCTGTCTCTTCCACCAGCCAATGGGGATAATTTTGAAATTAACCCCACTTCATCAACTTGTTGCCCAAATTTTACGGGCTTGAATCTAAAGATGCATACGTTTTTATAACCAAATTCGAAAATGTATGTGTGATGATGAGCAGAACCTAACTTTCAGGGGATACTCTGCGATTATGTTTTCTCCCTTTTACCTTTTGTGATCTCGCAGAAAAGTGGCTTTATAGCATCGCTGCATATTCTATCGCTAAATGGGATGAATTCGTTATAGCATTCCTTAAGAAATTCTATCCTCATTACAAGACCGCCCGTATTCAAAGCGAGATTAACTAGTTTGCCCAACTTCCCAACAAACCCTTTTGGAAATGTTTTGAACGGTTTAAAGATCTTCTTGTCCAATGCCCTCATCACAGAATCGATAGATGGCAACTTTTCCGAATTATATATGAAGGTGTTTATCCAGCCACAAAACAAATGCTAGAAACCATTTGTCAATGTCATTTCATGTCAAAAGACGATGGTGAAGCATGGAAATTTCTAGAAGATCTCGCCGAACAAACGTTATAATGGGAGAACACTAGACCAACATCATATTTATCAAGGGCAGGTATCCATCAGCTTGACTCTTCCATCGCAATGAAAGCCGAAATGGCTGCAATGCAAAAGAAACTTGAAGCTATGGAAAGAAAATTCTCTTCAGCCTCCCTAAACCAAGTTACGCTCCCTAAAACTGTGTGTGGTTGTTGTTTTAACCCGTCACATTTAACAGAAGAATGTCCTTTGAATCCTCCGTCTCAAGATCATGAACAAACCAATACTGCTTTTCAGCAATAACCTAGGAATGACACTTATTCATCCACATATAATCAAGGATGGAGGAATCATCCTAATTTTGCTTGGAACCAAAACCAATCTCAAAATCAAAATCAGTTCCCAAACCAAAATAACTATCAAAAGCTTCTTACACAGCAACAACCGTCACAATAACAAATTCAGCAGCCCTTTCAATCGCAAGCTTTTCAAAATCCGGCCAACAACTTTGCTCTTTATAATAATATTTCAAAGGCTGATACCAATAAAATCTCTGCACTCGAACGAAGCTTAGAAACGTTTATAAAACAATCCATACAAACGACGGCTAATTTAACATCATCTATCCAAACGCTGATGCAACAAACTGCTTCCCACGGTGAAAGCATAGAATCGACAGAAGCATAAATTATACAGTTAAATGCCGCAATGAGTGAAAAAGAGAAAGGAAAACTTCCATCTCAACCTCTACCAAACCCTGACCACTCACAAAGCTCAAATCTCATCCTTCAAAATTATAATTTGAGTGTCGTAACCATGTTGAAATCGGGAAGAGAGCTGAATAACCAAGTTGGTGAACAAGTTGATGATATTGATGATACCCTAGCTACCACTCCTACTTTGTTTAATCCAACATCTTCTTCCGAGCCTATTCTCCGTTCTTCACTAGGCTCGAACCCTCAGCCCCCTTCCTTGAAGGAATTACCATCTACGACCATCCTAAATCCAATTTTGGGATCCATTCCATCCCCACAAACTTCTCTACAAGAGTTAGACCCAACCCTGGTTAATAAAGCTCCTTTTTCCAAACCGGTTGAGGCAAACAGACCAAATCCACACATGGAGAAAATTATGGAAATTTTTAAGCAAGTTTACATAAATATTCCTCTCTTAGATGCTATCCAATAAGTTCCATTCTATGCGAAAATTCTAAAAGACTTGTGCATTAGAAAAAGGAAAATTCAAGTGCCTAAAAAAGTTTTCTTAGCGAGTAATATGATCAATTCTCTTACCCAATATGTGCCCAAGAAACGTAAAGAACCCGGTTGTCCTACAATATCTATTGCTATTAGGTGTAAAAATATCAATCGCGCTCTACTCGATTTAGGTGCTAGTCTTAACTTGCTCTCTTATTCCGTTTATGAGCAATTATGCATAGGAGAGTTGAAACCCACGCACTGCACTCTCCAGATGGCCGATCGATCTATCACCCACCCTAAGGGTAAGCTAGAGGATGTGTTGATCAAAGTCGGGAAATTTATATTCCCTGTGGACTTTATAGTTATAGACACAAAGCCTGTGGCAAACCTACAGAACCAAATTACGGTGATTCTAGTCGACCTTTTCTAGAAACTTCCAACGCGATAATCAATTGTCGTAACGGTTCCATGAACCTATCCTTTGGGAAGATGACAATTGAGCTTAACATTTACAAGTTAGGAAGTCAACCCTCCGAACCTTATGCTCATATAATTGGTGTATGCTCTGTCGAAAAGATAGCTTCCGACAGTTTCGAATTTAAGGAGCTTCACGATACTAATCTCGACACCACCAATGCGTTATTGTTTGATCCTGCTTTTTATTATACACGTGAGGACCCTTCTGTCGACAAGTCCATACCTAAGTACGAATCTTTTAACTTGTCGAATGACTTAGTCAAGCTATCCGAGTCGATCCCTTATACTAGAAATAAAACTTTTATAGAGTCCGAGTATCATACCTTTCTTTTCGATAAGATTATCATTCGGAAAATCGATGAAAATTTTGAAGATATTTTTGCCGAAGAACTCTCATTCCTAAAAGGCATGGGTGTTGTGATGAATCAACCTCTACCCGAAAAAAATGAACCGCCACCCCTTCTTCTTATCCCATACGAGAAATGTAACTATTCCACCTATTCCTTATCTTTCATATTCTCGTTTTCATCCACCATCACTATTTTGTCTCTACCAACCGAGACGTAACCCCTGCAATTACACCTCTTATCTCCTCCCTACGTCTTCACGTCTATATATAGCATGATCTTCTACCAACCATGATGTTATATTGATAAAATATTTGAATGGTTGATGTTGACTTTTGGTCTTTGTAAAACTTTGCATAGACCAATAATTTTACCCCCCTCTTATAATGCTTAGTATTGAAAACACTGTTTTAATTAAGTTTGGGGGGGAGAAAAATATTTTGGCTCAGAAAAAAAAAAGAAAATTTTTGCACTAGTGTGAGCCAAAAATAAGTTTGGGAAAGGATTTCACTGTCATTGACTTTTGTCCCTTTTTACTAATCATTGAGAACTTTTCCTCCCAAAGTTTACAGGTTTTGAGCTTAAAGGACGACATCGGTGAGGACACTGTTGCAAATAGATTTGGGGGAGAGATTTGTGCTTATTCATGTATCATTTTGCATTATACTTAAGAAAAGCACTAAAAAAAATTTTGATAATAAAAGTTAGAAAGTGAAAAATACATATGAAAGATGGGAAGAGATTTAACAAATGCAAAAAAATAGATATTTTAAAACGAATCTAGTAATTGGTAGTTGTAAGAACCTAGTTCATTTATACCAATTCTAGTTTCCGTATTTTTATCTGTGGTATTTTCTTGATTTATCGTGTTTGGGTGCGAATGGTATTTTACATTTTACAATGCATTCGACCCGACCCACTTGCTTGAACTTGTTGGTTCATATTTATAGATTACCTTGACTTGTTACATAGACATGTGCATCTCATGTAAACTGCATACTGGCATTTCATCTAGCATCGCATATTGTACCATATAACATTTTAGATCATGTAAAATAAATTAAAATTGCATTTCATAGGTTTCTTGATACCCCTAACCCCGTGGTAGCGTCCACGCATCTTGTTCTCGTCCCGTTCAGTGAAACGGACGTGTCTGGATAGCTACGCGCACGTACGTGCATCCGTTCTTGGGGGTATGCATTTTCAATAACTGAGCATTCATTTTGAAATTTGGAAGTCGCATAAATTTTTCGTATTTTAAATCTGAAATTTTGGACCGGACCCGGGCGCGTTTTGGAATATTTTTGTATCCCGCCTAAATTCAAATTTATTTAATTTTAATTTTACCTTTAAAATTTTGTTAACTAATAAATTTTAACAGACAAATCTTTTTTTATTTTAAATCGAAAATCCTTTTAAAAAATTTAAATCTTTTCTTAACCCCCCAGCCTCTCTCCTCGCTGTCCGGCCCCACTTTCTCTCTCCCATTCTTTCTCTCTCTTTTCTTTACCTCTCTCTCTCTCCCCTCCCTTCTTCCTTTCTCTCTCTCCCCAAATAAAACAAGTTTATCTCTCCTTCCTATTCACGCGTCTCTCTCTCACCTCTCTCTCTCTCTCTCTCAGAATCTTTCTCTCTTTCCTCTCGCATATATCTCTCTCTCCTATATATATATATATATATATATATATATATATATATATATATATATATCTCTTTCCTCTCGCATATATCTCTCTCTCCTATATATATATATATATATATATATATATATATATATTCTAAACTCTTTCTCCTTCTTCTCTCATTTTTTTCTTTAAACCCACGACTGCAAACCCTAGCCGCCTGCCTCCACCTCGCCGTCGCCCAAAGCCCCGACGACGCCCTTCCCAATCTCGCCGCCTCCTCACACTCATCGCCTTCACCACTCTTCTCCTTTCCCGAGCCCTTCCCACCTTCAGACCCAAACCCAAGCACCCCTGCACGCCTTACACCGCCGGAGTTGATCGCCGCCGGTGATCTCGTCCTCGTTTCCCGACTCCTGTGCACCCCAGTGAGCCCTTGCACTCCTTCTCCTTCCCTTTCTTTCTTCTTCCTTTCTTTTCTTTCCTTTCTTCTGTTTTCTTTAAGGAAATAGATCTCTGTTCTTTGCAGGTCGCCTCGCCGGAGCTCCGTCGACGCCGTCGACACCTACGACTCCTCTCTGAACCACAGTGAGCTTCTCTTCTCTCAATCCCTTCTTCCCCTCCTTTTTCTTCATTCTTTCTTTTCTTTCTTTTCTTTCTTTTCTATATCTGTTGCTGTTTACAGTAGATCGCCAGAACCCGGTCGTGACGTCGACGATCCCGACGACCCAGCGAACAAACTTGACTTGTGTGATCACCCTGTGCGTTGTTTGGATCCGTTCCGTGTACCGTGCGCGCGTCGCGACTTTTCGCTGACGTGAGACGTTCCGTACATACCCGTTTCTTGATCCGTCGAGGCAAGTAAATCTTGCTACATGCTATTTAAATTATTATATACTTATTTAAATACATACCATACCTGTTGTTTAAATCTAGTGCCTCATATTCCATTTTAACATTTCGATATCCCGTTTATATCATTAGATCTAGATCATGAAAATAATCTTGTTACATAGTAGATTACATTACAATGCATCCATACCAATATTTATATCACATAATGCTTATTTGTACAGCCCATAGTACCATTTTTATAGTTTATAACCTTTCGGATACCTATTTGCATCCATCTCGTCTAGTATATATACAATTGTATCCATAGATCATATAATACATAATAATGTGATATTAACATTCCATATTTGATAAAGTGTATTTTAATTAGTGTTGGAACTATAACTTTAACCCTAATCGATAACTGTGCATCCATATGTTTTAATCTATACCTATTTTGCATACCACATCACATTATTCCATTTTTATTGTTCCATTAGTACCCCATACTTGTTTTGTGTACCCATGCTTAGTATAGTTTGATTTTGAGCACCCACGTGACACTTGTGCACCCCCTGACATGACTTGATACACTATTACTTGATACGACTTGATACCTGTGCACTTCTTGACTTGATTGATACTTGTTCACTACCTGACTTGACCTGATGTACCAGAGCTTGACCTGTTATCTGATCTTGTTACTAATGCCAACAATCTTGACCTGTTGTCCCTATGGATATTTCCTGTTGTCTATCCAGACAAACTTGTACCTACTTGATCCTGTGTTGGCATTAGCTCCAGATTTATTAATACCTGACTTGAATACATAACTTGGGGGTATGGAGAAATCAATGATGAAACCTGACTTGTAACTCGACAGTTCGATACCTTTACTGATCAGTTTTTTTTACGGGCTAGGCCAGCCTCGGGATGATGTTGCTGACATCATTCATCGTTACCTACTACCTTTTACTGCCTTGCGGCACGTCTCGGATTCAGCCCGAGAATCTTGATCGTGGTCCCGGGCACGCACGAGATACTATTGAGTTACATCGATGATTCATCAAATTGATTTCAAAGACATGAGAGTAGTTAACCCAATAGACCAGTCTAGATTACTCACTATACATTACCCTCACTGTCACTATTTATATTACTGTTAAACCTGTTTTACCGTTCATACTCATACCTGCATATCTTGCAACCCCTGTTTATAGTATTGTTTGATATTACGACGCACTGACGTCTGGGTTTTGCATGGCCCAGATTCCTTACCTTTGCTGCAGGCCGAGCAGGAGTATTTCAGTCAGCAGGACGAGCAGTGAGGACCTGTTAGTATTTGGTTTTATTTATGCACTTTTATTCCTGATGTGAGCCCGCATTATGGAACGTACATTCCAGTTTATTCTTGTATTGGATCTTTTGCTTCCGCATTATTTTATTCTTGACTCGTATATTCTAGCATATGGACATGTGTTAGATAGTTTATTATTGTTCTTGATATCTCTACAGCCGTAATGTGACTGTGGAAGGATATTTCCTATCCACAGGTAGCATGGTTGGCTCTGTCACGTGCCTATCTTAGCGTACTCTGGGAAGCGGGGCATGACTGGGTTTGTTTGGTATCAGAGACATAGGATCTGGGTTAACCGGGTTTGATTCTTTTGTAGTTGGGTATTGCACCCAATATACGAATCAGAATACTCGAAATTAGGAACATGTCCTGCCACTTTACCATCTTGCCATTCTTGAATCTTAACTCCCTCCTGATCCTTACCTTGACGATATGCAAACTTCTTTTGCATCTCGAATTGAAACTTTTGATTCCTTATTGTTTATCTCTAGAATTTGGGCGACTTGAGTGGAGTTATGTGATTGTAACTATGAATTGCAGCATGGTTACAATGCGGTACTCTATTTAAGTAACTTGGAGTTCTAGTTTTGATTCATATTCTTGATTCATGATCATCATTCATCGCAAGTTTTGAATCTTGTTTAGCATACTAGTCCTCTTTGATGTTTTGGTTGCAGGATCATGGAAGCCAGGAATCTACAATCGTACCAGAGGTGTATGGATGACGCCACTTTGCTTGGAGTAATTTGTGACTTACTAGAGGACCACAAGCAGCAGACCGAGCTGAAGCCGGCGTTTGCACCAAATCAAACGCCCGTACGTAGAGGTATTCCAGTGAACCGACGTGGTATAGCACCAATGAAGAAAACAGTCGTTGCTGATCGGAAAAGGAGCGTGATTTGTGACTTTTGCCGTTTTCCTGGGCATGTGCAAAGGGAGTGTCGAAGGAAGCATGGACTCTGTTTAAATTATGGATCGGCGGATCACACTATCAATGCTTGTCCGTCGAAGCTTCATGAGAAAGAGAATGTTCGGAGGCCAGTTTTTCCCAAGCAAAAAGGAAGGGTGTTGTGCGATTACTGCCAACGACCGGGTCATTTCTGGAGAGATTGTCGAAGGAGACTTAGACTTTGTCTGATTTGTGGATCAACTGATCATGCCATTGATACTTGTCCGTCAAAGCTAAGATTGAAGGAAGATACTCGGGAGCCACCGCAAAAGCAGTTTCCGGAGCAGGAGCAATTAACTCAGGGAGCTAATCAGGCTCAAGCTTTTACCCTGACGGCTGAAGAGGCTAAAGCTTCAGAGGAAGTCATTTCAGGTACCCTACTTGTTCATGGTTTTCTCGCATTAGCGTTATTCAATTCTAGTGCATCCCATTGATTTATGTCGTCCAAGTTTATTACTACACACTCGATTACTTGCACGACCCTGTTTAGTTATTGGGACATATACACTGGGAATGGGAAAAATCATAACTAATAGAGGGTGTAAGGATTGTTCTGTAGCTATTTGCGGACAGGAGTTATTCGATGATTCCTCGATGATTAATACCGGTAGTTAGGAAGTATCTTGGGAATGGATTTTTCTTGGCACTTTCCACGCTCACATTGGTTGTAGAGCAAAGAAAGCGAATTTCCAGATCCCCGGATATCCAGAGGTTGTTTGGAGTTGGTAGTTCTGTCGGACCAGCCGAGTTTAGGGCTAGGTCGACAAAACAATGTTCTTTCTGTTAGTTGTATGTATGCCCTAGAGGCCAGTATTGTACGGATGATGTATATTATATTGGATGCTTGGACATATATAGAGATGACATTCTTGCTCGATATGATAGTATGCTATCTGGTTGCTCTTTATCTTAACATGTATACTTGTCTCTTTATACTGTCTTATGGTTACATGTTGGTAAAGCCCTTAGGATGTGTACTTGACTACCTGGACTATGATGCGGATCATACTAGTGGGGACATGGTAGTCCATAAGTGCAACCTTCAAGGTCCCTAGTCATGGGTGTATCGAGACGGGGCATCGATATACCAGTGTAGACTAGCGTATACGCTTCTCGACCCATGAGATGGGCGATGGATGATCCCATATCCATTGGTGTTTGACATCAGAGATGGTATACGGGTGCTCAGTGGAGACTGGGTACACTGGACGAACTCGCCGAGAACTCCCAGTTGGTATTATACCTCACGTCAGATGGCAGTTCTCTAGTGACACTTGTACAGGTTAGTCTGTAGACCCGAGATCGTCATAGAGTCTTGTATGATTCCCACTGTACTTTGATTTCCACCTTACCACGTCTATGAAGGCGTGCAAAACGGTGGTTTTTGGGTACAGTCCCGAGTCACATGGAGACGATGAGCGATAGGAGGGGTTTCGTCTCTCCCGGTATTGGGGGTTGATGTTGCGCTGTGCTCAATTGGCCGTAACAGGGAAGTCCTTGGCCAGGGCAGCTTCAGAGATTTGCTGGTAAGTGTTACCAGTAGTTTCTCGACCCGTTATGAGCCTCACATCGGCACGACTTATCAATTATTGGGGTCTAACGTTTACCACCCCTAGACTTGATATGCGACATATCAGACGAGGAGACCGGACTGTACGGGAAGTGTTGCCGATTGGCTCGACGGGAGTTGAAGCAGGTTCGCTTGTTCTCTTCTGATCGCTCAATACCCGGGTGACCGTTACGTTTAGCTGACCGCTTGCAGCTTGGGGTGCTTGATATGATCATCACCCACTGCCGGCGTATTGACGAGTCTTAGAGTCCCATAATGGAGTTTCCTGGTCCAGGCGAAACGTTGTGGTGCGCGTATGCGATATGCGCTTGGACCCGATTAAAATACGCGTATAGGATACCGTATATTGATCGGGCGGCTTGCTTTTGGTAGGGGTCGTATGTGATATGGCCGGATTGATAAATCAAGTGTTGATTTATCATTTAACCATTAGTTTCTCACTTGAAATCCTTTCTTGAGTTTGATGGATGTATGCATGCATGTATGCTTTCTTTATAGATTCATGCACATATGGATGTACATACACACATACATACATACATACATACATCCTTCATGGTTGTACATACATGAAAATGGTGGCAATATAAGACTCACACCATGGTTTTATATATGGATTTTATTGCATTTGATTTAAAACAAAAATGAAAAAGGAAAATGGTTATCATTGATTTGTTTCTACACTTTTCTTTTGACCAAACCATCATCACCCACCTTTTAACCTTGGGTAAACTTTCCTTTAGTGTTTTAACTCAAATTCAATAATATATTCATTGTTTAACCATGGTTTTAGATGAGAATAAGAAAATATATATACATATATTTTCATTTTTCTTTAACAAGAGTTATTCTTTTCACTCTTGTAAAAGAATAGCCATCATCTTCTTCTTCCTCTCTCATTTGCTCTATAGACTTTTGTAGTGAGCAATATACTCATCAAGTTAGGTTTTTGAAGTGAGAAAAGCCACCACAATATCATTCTACACAAGATTAGCCCACTTGTTTAGAGTGTTATCTTCATTTCTTCTCTTGAAAAAGTGAAGTTGCAAGCTTGGACTAGGAGCTTCGGGTGGATCGTCGTGGACACTAGGAGACTTCAAGCGAACCCTCCTCCAACCCTCAAGTGGCCAAGGAGTCTAGCGTAGGGAGCTACAAAGGTTGTACTCTCAAAACCCTAGCATTTCTTTCATGTGATGAAGTGTTGTTTATGAAACCCTAATTTTTCTAGGATAGATCCTTTGTATGTTTACTTAGCACCCTAAAGATTCCATCTTTGGTACATGTGATGCTTCCAAACCCTTCATGAGGTGCTAGGCTAACCCAACATTGGTATCAGAGCCGACCTAGAATATTAGGAGACACTTTAACGAATTAAAAACTCTGATCGAACCAAAATACGACTTTCTCGGACGCTCTCTGGACATTTTTTAAAATCTGGTTATTTTCAGAATTAAAAATATGCAAAAAATTCAGCAGGTAAATGTAAGAATTACTGTGAAAAACGATGCCATGAACAGTTAATTCCACCGCGGAACCGCGGCAATAGCCTGCTTAGGCCGCGGTTCCGCGGCCGTTCTGTTGCTTCATCGTGTCGTTTTTGTACAGTAACTAATCTATCTGCTTGTATATTGTTTTGGAGTATTTTTAATCTGAATTTAGTACTGTAAATTCTGGAGATGGTTTTGGACTCGTCGATTCAATCGGAATTTTCATTTCGTTGCTTTTCGGGATAAATTAGAAAGTATTGAAGTATTTGAACGAGTATCATTTGCTCACTTTTCACGGGGTTTAAATATTTTGGAGATACGTGCAAGTTTTGTGGTGGACCCTCTAGAAGACAACAAACCTTAACTCGATTATGTGACCGTCTTGAACTGCCCTTTGAACCTTAGGGTTTGGGGCAGTACGGCGTGCCACATGTGAGGCGTTGGCTTGACCCTTCTACGGCTGGACCGCTACTACTGTGTCACACTCCGGGTTTTTGAACTCCTCTCAAGTGTTGAGCTTTAGGGAATCTTGGGTATTTGATCGTTCGTTCGAAAACTTTAATACTGTCTAATTATCTGGAATAAGATGCAATGTGTGGAATTCATATAGCTAGACATGAAATTCGAAGTATGTGATATTTCGCATTTATGATGTCTAAAGAGAATGTGGATTCCAGATATTGCAGTTTTACACTTTCTTTTCTGTGACCGTAAGTGTAGTATGTCGATATCGCCGGTTTCGTTGCTATACATCAACGACAATTGGGGTATGCATACTTACTTACGTTGATGATATGAGATATTATGTGTTGCTGAGATATGATGTGCTGGATTATCGCGATTGAATAGCCGGGGGTTTTATGTGAGATGAGAGTTTTATATTTTCATTCATGTAAATTCAAATGTAATGTAATATTCTTTTATTTGGGGCACTTCCGGGTTGAGGTCGATGCCACCAGTGTTGTATATTATTTACTTTTCCGCATTAGGATGGACCTAAGGAGGGGAGCACAGGTGACCGGGTTCTGGGGTTCAGTGGGAGGCCATCTCGAGGAGTCGAGACCGGGTCTCCTAAACTCCAGAATTGGTAGGGTCGTTTGCCGCTCTCGTAGGGGTCCAGGGTGTGGGCGTGGCTACTCATCGCGACTGTGGAATCCGTATTTTCTATTGTTGGCTAAATACTAAATACGGACATCCTAGTATATCCCACATTATATCTATGTTTTTGCTGCGATATCTGTGATCTGATCATGTGATGTGCTGTGATAGATACAGTATATAGTATATATGATATATTATATAGACGTTACTTATGTTTTACACCCGCACTAGCCCTGCCCTGCTCTGTCGTTAGTTACCTAACCTAACGGTGCACGAAGGGACATCGAGGCGAATGCGGATGGCATAAGTGTACGTCGTATTTATCTGTGATGTTTAGGTGACTTAAATGATGGGACTTCATTAATATGATTAATGAAAGAAAAGAAACCTAAAAGATGTTGTAGAATCAAATTTTCAAATAAAAGGGTAGCTACAGTCTTGCTTTGCATAGCGGTATATATGATATACCATGCACCTTATTTGATGGGGAAAGAGCCGAGATCCCTTCATCGGGAGTGACCTCTTTAGCAAAACTGGCAGATGCTACAACACTCGGTTTGACTTTTGACTGCTTTTGGAGTTTTGCTTTGCATAGTGATATATATGATATGTCCTGCACCTTATTCGATGAGGAAAAAGACGAGATCCCTTCACCGGGAGTGACCTCTTTAGCAAAACTAATAAAAGCCTCAAAATCACTCCATTTCAAAATTTCACTTGATTCTACAACGATATCAAGTTCATTACGCAATAGGTTTTCAGAAAAACCTGTCGTAGCCTTCCGTCATTTCAGATAAATCCTACTTAGTATTCGTGCTACGTTTGTTGGCCTGCGTCAAGGCGTAGTATGCGGTAGCTAACTAGTATTTATCTGTTAATGCATATGATGTAGATTGGATTAGGGTAGTCGTGCGACTTTGTTGACCTGCGTCAAGGGTCGAACGGGTGGGTTTAATTCAATTAAGAAATGACGGGTTGAACTTGACTAGCGCACTATAGTTTGTTGGCCTACGTCAAGATCATAGGACGCTAGGGTCAAAATATTATCGAGAATTTCAAGTGTTGAAATTTGCAATGAGATTGCATACCTTCTATGAGATAGTTGGATCCCGATACCCACTGCGAGTAATTGTTACTCCCGGGAGAGTTTTACACAGGACAATTAGCCGATCAAGTAGGTGTCTAGAAAGGTGTCAACGGGGTTACGCCTCTGGGAAAACGAGGTTTACTTTAATTAGGTTCGTGCGAAAGAACGGGGAACCTCCCTCAAAGTACCGACACTGGCCTGGCTGAAAGATCGGCGAAGTTGTAGGGTGTAATTAATCCCGGCTAGTCTTTCCTTTTAGGGTTTGAAGGAAGATTTGATAAAAACAGTGGGAGCCATCCTGATTAGATAAGATAATAACCAATCTGATCTTGCAAGAGCATACGCTAAAGTGTTTTCTTCTCTCTCTCTCCAGGTAGCGACCATGCCATGCCTTAATCAAGATAATAATATGGATGTATTGACTGAACCCGCATGTTATACTGTGCTGGGGAACGTTGGTTCCGTTCTTTCTTATAAGAGTTATAGGACTGAACAGGACATAGGGGAATACCAGGATTCCCATGCCACCCGAATGAAGAAAGTACATGATGATGCATTTTCTTCGGGTGTGTTCGTTACAGAGAACTGTTTCTCCATTTGCCCAACGTCCTGGGTATTAGATACCGGGTCAGGATCCCATATATGTAATCAGTTACATGGGCTTAGGAAAGGTAGAGAACTTGGAGAAGGTGATAAAGACATAAGAATTGGAAATGGTGCAATTGTTGCAGCTAAGACCGTCGGGGAATATCACCTTGCATTACCAACTGGTAATACATTGATTCTGAACGAATGCTATTACATGCCGAACCTGATATGCAACATTATATCGGTTTCTTTGTTGAGTAAAGAGAGATATAATTTTGTATTACAGGATAATGTTATAAACATTTTCCGTAACCAAAAGTTGGTTGGATCAGGCACGTTGTGCAATGGCATTTATATTCTAAATCAATCAACAGTTCTAAGTATAACAAACACACACAAAAGGAAGAGTTCAGAACTGAACGAATCCTTCTTGTGGCATTGTAGACTGGGTCACATCAATGCAACACGACTAGCTAAGTTGCATAAGGATGGATATTTAAATCCGTTTGAATTATCATCTTATGACACTTGCCAGTCATGTCTCAAAGGCAAGATGACCAAAACTCCGTTTACGGGACACGGAGAAAGAGTTACGGAACTCTTGGGACTGGTACATAGTGATGTATGAGGTCCAATGTCTACACATGCCAGGAATGGTTCTGTGTACTTCATTACATTCACTGACGATCTCTCTAGATTCGGATATGTGTTCCTGATGAAACACAAATCAGAAGCTTTTGAGAAATTTAGAGAATATAAATAAGAAGTCGAGAACCAAACCGGAAAAAGTATTAAAATCCTTCGATCTGATCGAGGAGGTGAATACTTGAGCATTGAATTCCTGGACTTCCTAAAAGAGAATGGGATTCTCTCTCAGCTGACTCCTCCATATTCACCACAGCACAACGGTGTATCAGAACGGAGGAACCGCACCCTATTAGATATGGTGCGCTCTATGATGAGCACAGCTGAGTTACCTATTTCCTTCTGGGGGTATGCACTGGAAACAGCTGCAGACCTATTGAATATGGTTCCCACCAAATCCGTGCCAACCACTCCATATGAGATATGGAAAGGAAAGAGACCATATCTTAATTATGTTAAGATATGGGGTTGTCCGGCATATGTAAAAACGCAGAATCCGGACAAACTCGCGGCAAGGTCTATTCTGTGTAAGTTTATTGGATATCCCAAACATTCGCGCGGGTATATCTTCTACCACACCGAAGAACAAAAGGTATTTGTTTCTCGACATGCCACCTTTTTAGAAAAGGAATTTCTTGAAACAGAGATTAGTGGCAAGGAGGTAGAACTGGAAGAGGTTCCAGCAATACAGACTACGACAGAAGATTTGGTTGAACCAGAGGATTCGGTAGTTCCCAACGAACCTCAGCCTCTCCGCCGATCTAGTAGGGTTCCTCGCCAACCTGAGAGATACTACGGTTTTCTGATGGATGGTGGCAGCGAGGATTGCATCATGGAGGATGATGAGCCAACTAGCTTCGAGCAGGCCATCACGAGTGGGGACTCAGTGAAATGGCTGGATGCTATGCGGTCCGAGATGGAATCCATGTACACCAACAAAGTATGGACTTTGGAAGATGCTCCTGAAGGGGTAAAACCCATTGGGAGCAAGTGGATCTTCAAGAAAAAACTTGGTGTAAATGGGAAAGTGGAGACTTTCAAAGCTAGATTTGTTGCAAAGGGTTTTCGTCAAAGACCGGGTGTGGACTATGACGAAACCTTTTCTCCAGTAGCTATGCTTAAATCCATCCGGATTATGCTTGCCATCGCTGCATATCATGATTACGAAATCTGGCAAATGGATGTTAAGACCGCCTTTCTAAACGGTGATTTAGAAGAATGCGTGTACATGACTCAGCCAGAGGGCTTCATAGACAGTGGGAGCAGCGGAAAGGTGTGCAAGCTGCTTAAATCCATTTATAGATTAAAGCAAGCATCGCGGAGTTGGAACATCTGCTTTGACGTCGTTATCAAAAAGTTTGATTTTGTCAAAAATGTAGATGAACCTTGTATCTACAAGAAGGTGGCAGAGAGTAAGGTTGTCTTCTTCGTATTATACGTAGACGACATACTCTTGATAGGAAATGACATTCCTATGCTGCAATCAGTCAAGCTCTTCTTATCACAAAGATTCTCAATGAAAGATCTTGGTGATGCCTCCTGCATATTGGGGATTAGGATCTATAGAGATAGATCCAAACGGATATTGGGATTGTCCCAATCCAGGTACATTGACACCATACTAAAGAGGTTTAGTATAGAAGAATCCAAGCGTGGGAGCTTACCCACGATCTCTGGAGTCACTCTCTCCAAAGAGATGTCTCCCAAGACTGATTTAGAGAGAGCTCGCATGCAAGGGATACCCTATGCTTCGGCTGTAGGCTCTATCATGTATGCGATGCTATGTACCAGACCCGATGTTGCATACTCACTAAGTGTAGTGAGTAGGTATCAAGCTGATCCTGGAGAGAGTCACTGGACAGCTGTGAAGAGCATTCTCAAGTACTTACGAAGGACTAAAGAGATGCTCTTGGTGTATGGTAACGGAGAACTCCAAGTGGAGTCCTTTACCGATTCGAGCTTCCAGAGTGATAAGGACGACTCTAAGTCGCAGTCGGGATTTGTCTTTACCCTTTACGGAGGGGCGGTTAGCTGGAAGAGTTCCAAGCAGGAAACCGTGGCAGACTCGACAATGGAGGCTGAATACATCGCTGCCAACGATGCTCCCAAAGAGGCTGTCTGGATCAAGAAGTTCATTACTGAACTTGGAGTGGTTCCATCCATTGAGAATCCAATACCTTTGTATTGCGATAACAATGGAGTGGTGGCTTTGGCCAAGGAACCCAGGTCCCATCAGCGATCTAGGCATATTCTGAGGCGGTATCACCTGATCCGGGAGATAGTTGATCGCCGAGAGATCGAGGTCAGGAGGGTTGACACGAAGAATAACACAGCAGATCCATTCACGAAGGCCATTCCCTAGATACAGTTTGAGAGACTCTTCAAGATGCTCGGTATGCGATACTACAGCAGCTGGCCCTAGTGCAAGTGGGAGATTGTTAGTTGTATGTATGCCCTAGAGGCCGGTATTGTACAGATGATCTATATTATATTGGATGCTTGGACATATATAGAGATGACTTTCTTGCTCGATATGATAGTATGCTATCTGGTTGCTCTTTATCTTAACATGTATACTTGTCTCTTTATACTGTCTTATGGTTACATGTTGGTAAAGCCCTTAGGATGTGTACTTGACTACCTGGACTAAGATGCAGATCATACTAGTGGGGACATGGTAGTCCATAAGTGCATCCTTCAAGGTCCCTAGTCGTGGGTGTATCGAAACGGGACATCGATATACCAGTGTAGACTAGCGTATACGCTTCTCGACCCATGAGATGGGCGATGGATGATCCCATATCCATTGTTGTTTAACATCAGAGATGGTATACGGGTGCTCAGTGGAGACTGGGTACACTGGACGGACTCGTCGAGAACTCCCAGTTGGTATTATACCTCACGTTAGATGGCAGTTCTCTGGTGACACTTGTACAGGTTAGTCTGTAGACCCGAGATCGTCATAGAGACTTGTGTGATTCCCACTGTACTTTGATTTCCACCTTACCACGTCCATGAGGGCGTGCAAAACGGTGGTTTTTGGGTACAGTCCCGAGTCACATGGAGACGATGAGCGATAGGAGGGGTTTCGTCTCTCCCGGTATTGGGGGTTGATGTTGCGCTGTGCTCGATTGGCAGTAACAGGGAAGTCCCTGGCCAGGGCTGATTCAGAGATTTGCTGGTAAGTGTTACCAGTAGTTTCTCGACCCGTTATGAGCCTCACATCGGCACGACTTATCAGTTATTGGGGTCTGATGTTTACCACCCCTAGACTTGATATGCGACATATCAGACGAGGAGACCGGACTGTACGGGAAGTGTTGCCGATTGGCTCGACGGGAGTTGAAGCAGGTTCGCTTGTTCTCTTCTGATCGCTCAATACCCGGGTAGCCGTTACGTTTAGCTGACCGCTTGCAGCTTGGGGGTGCTTGATATGATCATCACCCACTGCCGGCGTATTGACGAGTCTTAGAGTCCCACAATGGAGTTTCCTGGTCCAGGCGAAACGTTGTGGTGCGCGTATGCGATATGCGCTTGGACCCGATTAAAATGCGCGTATAGGATACCGTATATTGATCGGGCGGCTTGCTTTTGGTAGGGGTCGTATGTGATATGGCCGGATTGATAAATCAAGTGTTGATTTATCATTTAACCATTAGTTTCTCACTTGAAATCCATTCTTGAGTTTGATGGATGTATGCATGCATGTATGCTTTCTTTATAGATTCATGCACATATGGATGTACATACACACATACATACATACATACATCCTTCATGGTTGTACATACATGAAAATGGTGGCAATATAAGACTCACACCATGGTTTTATATATGGGTTTTATTGCATTTGATTTAAAACAAAAATGAAAAAGGAAAATGGTTATCATTGATTTGTTTCTACACTCTTCTTTTGACCTAACCATCCTCACCCACCTTTTAACCTTGGGTAAACTTTCCTTTTGTGTTTTAACTCAAATTCAATAATATATTCATTGTTTAACCATGGTTTTAGATGAGAATAAGAAAATATATATACATATATTTTCATTTTTCTTTAACAAGAGTTATTCTTTTCACTCTTGTAAAAGAATAGCCATCATCTTCTTCTTCCTCTCTCATTTGCTCTCTAGACTTTTGTAGTGAGCAATATACTCATCAAGTTAGGTTTTTGAAGTGAGAAAAGCCACCACAACATCATTCTACACAAGTTTAGCCCACTTGTTTAGAGTGTTATCTTCATTTCTTCTCTTGAAAAAGTGAAGTTGCAACCTTGGACTAGGAGCTTCGGGTGGATCGTCGTGGACACTAGGAGACTTCAAGCGAACCCTCCTCCAACCCTCAAGTGGCCAAGGAGTCTAGCGTAGGGAGCTACAAAGGTTGTACTCTCAAAACCCTAGCATTTCTTTCATGTGATGAAGTGTTGTTTATGAAACCCTAATTTTTCTAAGATAGATCCTTTGTATGTTTACTTAGCACCCTAAAGATTCCATCTTTGGTATATGTGATGCTTCCAAACCCTTCATGAGGTGCTAGGCTAACCCAACACTTTCGTCAATGGAAATTGATAAGGAGGAAGCGCCAACTGTAGTTCGATTTCATGGACGTGTTCGAGGACATCTCGGTTTTACCGCCAAAACGAGATGTGGAGTTCGCAATCGATCTTATTCCTGGTGCAGCGCCAATTTCTGAAGTGTACTATCCAATGGCACCAGTGGAGTTGGAAGAAGTCAATTACTTGAGAAGGGGTTGGTTTCACAGCAACGATTCATTTTGGGAAGCTCCAGTTCTTCTAGTCAAGAAGAAAGATGGCACAAGGAGGATGTGCATCGATTATCGAGAATTAAACCGGGTGACTATTAAGAACAAGTACCCGATCCCTCGCATTGGCGAATTGTTCGAGCAGCTTAGTGGCGCGAGGGTATTCTCGAAGCTGGATTTGCGTTCCGGATATCATCAGGTCCGAATTAAATCAGAAGATATTTGCAAGACTGCATTCCGAACTCGGTATGGACATTACAAGTATTTAATGATGCCATTCGGATTCACGAATGCACCGGCGATATTTATGGACTTGATGAACCGAATCTTTTCACCACTCTTGGACCAGTTTATAGTGGTGTTCATCGAAGATATTCTGGTCTACTCCAAGAGTATTGAAGAGCATGCAGAACACTTGAAGATCGCACTGTAGACATTGAGGCAAGAAAGATTGTATGAGATGAGCAAGTGCGAGTTTTGGCTTGAAGAAGTGAAGTTTTTTGGGGCACGTCGTATCCGGAGATGGAATCGCTGTTGATCCCGAGAAGATTGCAACAGTTCAAAATTGGCTAATTCCGAAGAACGTAGCAGAGATCAGAAGTTTTCTTGGACTTGCCGAGTATTACAGACGATTTGTGAAGAATTTTGCTCGTTTGGATGAGCCATTGACCAAGCTTACGCGCAAGGAGGTACCATTTGTGTGGATGAATAAGTGTGCGTCGGCTTTTGAGGCGTTGAAGCAGAGGTTGATAACCGCACCTGTTTTAACCGTACCAGACGGTTCCGGAGAATTAGTGATTCACAGCGACGCATCTGGGAAAGGATTGAGATGTGTTTTGATGCAGCATGGGAAGATTGTAGCTTACGCATCAAGACAGTTGAAGACCCATGAAAAGAATTACCCAACTCATGACTTGGAGCTAGCAACTGTGATTTTCGCTTTGAAGATTTGGAGACACTACTTATTGGGCGAAAGGGTCGAGGTTTTCACCGATCACAAAAGCGTAAAGTATGTGTTCACATAGAAGGAGCTTAATATGCAGCAGCGTAGATGGTTGGAGCTGATGGCTGACTACGATCTTGATCTTAAGTACCATCCGGGAAAAGTTAATGTTGTGCCGGATGCGCTTAGTCGGTTGCCAGCAATTCAGATGTTGACTGCACAGAAGGAACTTATTGAAGACTTTTGAAGATTTGATTTGGAGATTGTGCTACCGCATTCTTTGGGACAGTTGATGCAGCTGCAAGTACAATCGTCGTTGATCGAAAGTATTAAAGCAGCGCAATTACAAGACCCTAGATTGCAAAAGTTTCGAGAACAGGTTGAAGCTGGACTTCGAACGGACTTGTTAATTCATGTAGATGGTTCGTTGCGATATGGTAGCCGTTTGTGTGTGCTAAAGGGAGATATTCGTGAAGGAGTTATGAAAGAGGCACACAGTTCCGCATAATCCGTACATCCAGGAGGCACGAAGATGTACCGTGATCTACGACAACGTTTCTGGTGGGAAGGCATGAAACGGGAGATTGCCCGCTTTGTAGCAAAGTGCTTGGTGTGTCAGCAAGTTAAGGCTGAACATCAACGGATTGCTGGTTTATTGCAACCACTTCCGATTCCTCAATGGAAGTGGGAACATATAACCATGGATTTCGTGACGGCTTTACCGCGGAGTCCAAAGGACAACAATGCAGTTGGGTGATTGTTGATCGATTAACCAAAGCAGCTCATTTCATACCATTTCGAGTTGGTCAATCAACGGAAGCTTTGGCAGAGCGGTACATGCAGGAGATTGTATGATTGCATGGAGTACCAGTGAGCATCGTGTCCGACCGTGACACTCGTTTCTTATCACACTTCTGGAGGAGCTTACAGGAAAGTTTGGGGACTCGATTAAAGTTTAACACAGCCTATCATCCTCAGACAGATAGCCAGTCGGAAAGAACAATCCAAACTCTTGAAGACATATTGAGAGCTTACATGTTAGACTTCAAGGGTTTATGGGAGGATCATCTACACTTGGTGGAGTTTTCGTACAACAACAGTTTTCAGGCGACCATTCAGATGGCTCCATTCGAAGCATTATATGATCGCAAGTGTAGTTCACCTGTTTGTTGGGATAATGTTGGAGAACGAAGATTGTTGGGACCGGATTTGATTGTACAAACAGTTGAGAAGGTTAACACTATCCGAAATCATATGAAAGCAGCACAAGACCGACAAAAGAGTTGGGCAGATACATTGAGAAGACCTCTAGTGTTCACTGTTGGTGATTTGGTATTCTTGAAGATATCACCGACTAGAGGGGTGATTCATTTCGGAAGTCAAGGAAAGCTTAGTCCTCGATTCGTTGGACCTTTTGAGATTTTGAAGTGTGTTGGAGAAGTGGCGTATCGATTAGCGTTACCGCAATCCTTAGCGAATGTTCATGACGTGTTTCACGTATCTCAACTCCGTAAGTATGTTCGAGATGAAACACATGTGTTGGATCATTCGGAGCTGACTGTACGAGTAGATTTGACTTTTGAGGAGCACCGATGGCGGTTGTGGATCGAAGAGAAAAGATTCTTAAGAACAAAGTTATCCTTCTTATACTTGTTTCTTGGGGTAATCGCTCGCATGGAGAATCAACTTGGGAACGAGAAGATGAAATCCGGCAGAATTTTCCACATCTATTCTTGTAGTTGTTGATTGTTTATCCTTTCTTGTTCTTGGAATTTCGAAGACGAAATTTTTTTTGTAGTTAGGTATAATGTAACAACCTAGTTCATTTATACCAATTCCAGTTTCCGTATTTTTTATCTGTGGTATTTTCTTGATTTATCGTGTTTGGGTGCGAATGGTATTTTACTTTTTACATTGCATTCGACCCAACCCGCTTGCTTGAACTTGTTGATTCATATTTATAGATTACCTTGACTTGTTACATAGACACGTGCATCTCATGTAAACTGCATACTGGCATTTCATCTAGCATCGCATATTGTACCATATAACATTTTAGATCATGTAAAATAAATTAAAATTGCATTTCATAGCCTTCTTGATACCCCTAACCCCGTGGTAGCATCCGCACATCTTGTTCTCGTCCTGTTCAGTGAAACGGACGTGTCTGGATAGCTACGCGCACGTACGTGCATCCATTCTTGGGGGTATGCATTTTCAATAACTGAGCATTCATTTTGAAATTTGGAAGTTGCATAAATTTTTCGTATTTTAAATCTGAAATTTTGGACCCGACCCGGGCGCGTTTTGGAATATTTTTGTATCCCGCCTAAATTCAAATTTATTTAATTTTAATTTTACCTTTAAAATTTCGTTAACTAATAAATTTTAACAGACAAATCCTTTTTTATTTTAAATCGAAAATCCTTTTAAAAATTTTAAATCTTTTCTTAACCCCCCAGCCTCTCTCCTCGCTGGCCGGCCCCACTTTCTCTCTCCCTTTCTTTTTCTTTCTCTCTCTTTTCTTTACCTCTCTCTCTCTCCTCCCCTCTTCCTTTCTCTCTCCCCCCAAATAAAACAAGTTTATCTCTCCTTCCTATTCACGCGTCTCTCTCTCACCCCTCGATCTCTCTCCTCTCTCTCTCTTTCTCTCTCAGAATCTCTCTCTCTCTCTCCTCTCGCATATATCTCTCTTTCCCCCTATATATATATATTCTAAACTCTTTCTCCTTCCTCTCTCATTTTTTTTCTTTAAACCCACGACTGCAAACCCTAGTCGCCTGCCTCCACCTCGCCGTCGCCCAAAGCCCCGACGACGCCCTTCCCAATCTCGCCGCCTCCTCACACTCATCGCCTTCACCACTCTTCTCCTTTCCCGAGCCCTGCCCACCTTCAGACCCAAACCCGAGCACCCCTGCATGACTTGTACCGCCGGAGTTGATCGCCGCCGGTGATCTCGTCCTCGTTTCCCGACTCCTGTGCACCCCAGTGAGCCCTTGCACTCCTTCTCCTTCCCCTTCTTTCTTCTTCCTTTCTTTTCTTTCCTTTCTTCTGTTTTCTTTAAGGAAATAGATCTCTGTTCTTTGCAGGTCACCTCGCCGGAGCTCCGTCGACACCTCACGACTCCTCTCTGAACCATGGTGAGCTTCTCTTCTCTCAATCCCTTCTTCCCCTCCTTTTTCTTCATTCTTTCTTTTCTTTCTTTTCTTTCTTTTCTATATCTGTTGCTATCTATAGTAGATCACCGGAACCCGGTCGTGACGTCGACGATCCCAACGACCCAGCGAACAAACTTGACTTGTGTGATCACCCTGTGTATTATTTGGATCCGTTTCGTGTACCGTGCGCGCGTCGCGACTTTTTCGCCGACGTGAGACGTTCTATACACACCTATTTCTTGATCCGTCTAGGCAAGTAAATCTTGCTACATGCTATTTGAATTATTATATACTTATTTAAATACATACCATGCCTGTTGTTTAAATCTAGTGCCCCATATTCCATTTTAACATTTCGATGTCCCGTTTATATCATTTTAGATTTAGATCATGAAAATAATCTTGTTACATAGTAGATTATATTACAATGCATCCATACCAATATTTATATCACATAATGCTTATTTGTACAGCCCATAGTACCATTTTTATAGTTTATAACCTTTCGGATACCTATTTGCATCCATCTCATCTAGTATATATACAATTGCATCCATAGATCATATAATACATAATAATGTGATATTAACATTCTATATTTGATAAAGTGTATTTTAATTAGTGTTGGAACTATAACTTTAACCCTAATCGATAACTGTGCATCCATATTTTTTAATCTATACCTATTTTGCATACCACATCACATTATTCCATTTTTATTGTTCCATTAGTACCCCATACTTGTTTTGTGTACCCATGCTTAGTATAGTTTGATTTTGAGCACCCACGTGACACTTGTGCACCCCCTGACATGACTTGATACACTATTACTTGATACGACTTGATACCTGTGCACTTCTTGACTTTATTGATACTTGTTCACTACCTGACTTGACCTGATGTACCAGAGCTTGACCTGTTACTTGATCTTGTTACTAATGCCAACAATCTTGACCTGTTGTCCCTACGGATATTTCCTGTTGTCTATCCAGACAAACCTGTACCTACTTGATCCTGTGTTGGCATTAGCTCCAGATTTATTAATACCTGACTTGAACACATAACTTGGGGGTATGGGGAAATCAATGATGAAACCTGACTTGTA
Source organism: Agapanthus africanus (assembly GCA_030015575.1). Lineage (NCBI taxonomy): Eukaryota > Viridiplantae > Streptophyta > Magnoliopsida > Asparagales > Amaryllidaceae > Agapanthus > Agapanthus africanus. Next base: position 833,300,590 of record JASDDO010000019.1, read on the forward strand.
ACTCGACAGTTCGATACCTTTACTGATCAGTTTTTTTTACGGGCTAGGCCAGCCCCGGGATGATGTTGCTGACATCATGCATCGTTACCTACTACCTTTTATTGCCTTACGGCACGTCTCGGATTCAGCCCGAGAATCTTGACCGTGGTCCCGGGCACGCACAGGATACTATTGAGTTACATCGATGATTTATCAAATTGATTTCAAAGACTTGAGAGTAGTTAACCCAATAGACCAGTCTAGATTACTCACTACACATTACCCTCACTGTCACTATTTATATTACTGTTAAACCTGTTTTACCGTTCATACTCATACCTGCATGTCTTGCTACCCCTGTTTATAGTATTGTTTGATATTACGACGTACTGACGTCTGGGTTTTGCATGGCCCAGATTCCTTACCTTTGCTGCAGGCTGAGCAGGAGTATTTCAGTCAGCAGGACGAGCAGTGAGGACCTGTTAGTATTTGGTTTTATTTATGCACTTTTATTCCTGATGTGAGCCCGCATTATGGGACGTACATTCCAGTTTATTCTTGTATTGGATCTTTTACTTCCGCATTATTTTATTCTTGACTCGTTTATTCTGGCTTATGGACATGTGTTAGATAGTTTATTATTGTTCTTGATATCTTTACAGCCGTAATGTGACTGTGGAAGGATATTTCCTGTCTACAGGTAGCATGGTTGACTCTGTCACGTGCCTATCTTAGCGTACTCTGGGAAGCGGGGCGTGACAGTAGTCATGAGCTGTTGTTCCAAAGGTTAGTAAGATGAAAGAAATCACTAATATGCGGATTGAAATAAGTCTGAAAAATAGTCCATATTCTTGAGACCTAACATCTTAACGTTGATGCCCTACTATACGCACCTGCAGACATCTTGAAACTTAGGATAGTAGAGAATACCTTGAAACGCTCTTGTCTAAAGCCTTAGTATGAAGAAAAAATATTAACAAAATATAAATGACACATAAAATATAAATGGTGAAGAAAAATGAACACTGATTTTGTAATTACTTAAGGCAGCATAAAAAAAATATAGCGAGGGTGCCTTATCACCTAGTGTTTTAGACCAACTGGTTTAGGAGTCACTGCTAAATCTTAGGTGTTGCAAGACTAGGATATTGCTAATTACGCCTATAAGAGTGAGCACATTTGGTAATCGGTTGGTTAGTACCTCAAGAAATATTAACAGTCGCATGAAGAATGTGTGAGCAATTCCATCTAACAACATTCACCGACTTAAAAGTACTAAGGAAGATGGACAAGAGTATGCTAGCTTGAATTGAATTCTCTAAGTGTATGGATGTCTTTTATACACACGTAAGGGTATATGATTGATGTTTGGAAGAGAGGTAGGGAGGAAGACTAAAGACGATATTTTATTGAGAGATGATGTGATTCCTGACATTTTTTCAAGACCATTAAGATAGGGCTCATGACAACTAAAAAGCTAGTATAGTTTAAAACTCTTATTTTCAAGTTTTTTCTTTTATATGTTCTTATCTTTACGTGTAATTTTCATCTTCTTTCGTTTATTATGGGATTTTGTGGGTGCAATCCGCTGAAAACCCTCAGGAGACAACACTCCTCCTATTAGGGACATCTAGAAGTTTAAAGGCTTGTTGCACATGCTAAGTGCAATCGTCATGCCTACAAAAGTGTGCTAGTTAGGTTTTTCTTTTTCTCTTTAATAACTAGTTTGCTCGGAACGATCAAAGATAAGTTTGGGGGTATTTGATTAGTCTAAAATATTGCACATTTATATGAACATTTTCCCTACTATTGTTAATTACTAAAAGATGTTAATTGTAAATAGAGAACATATGTGGGTTTATTTGTAAAAGTTTATTATCATATGTTTCTTCATTTTAATTAATATAATTAGGGAAAATATATGCATATAATATTTAAATGAAATATTAATAATTAAAATATGCATATCATATCAAATATTCCTAATCAATATTCTTAAGATTTAATATCATATAAATGGTTGAAATAATATCTCAAAAATATAAAATGATACTAACAATTTGATTTGAGATATTGTGCAGGTATTAGCTCAGGTCTAGAATCCAAGTAAGAGATCCGATTCAAATCGAGATATCGGAACCGAATCTGCTAAATTTTAGAAGCAAATTGAGGAATCAAGCAATGGCAGAGACTCAGAGCAATATTTTCAAAATCTATATATCAAAAGGATCTCCAAATATCGACACAAAAAGCCAGAAGAAATCTCAAAACCTAGTTCCACTATGAAGCGGCGGATCCGTGGCCATACGTGGCACAATGCGGCGGAACCGCGGCTCTTTGATAGCCGTTCGATGTGGGATTTTGTGGATATAATCTTAACAACATCTACTCACATATGGAATCTAGGGTTTCTGGTTTCAGGGACTATATAAAGAATCGAGAGCCGTGCATTCAAAATCATCTAAGGATCACATAATCATCTATTCATCTACCTCCATAGAAAGAAAGATCTAGAGCAATTAGGCTTCTTGTAATCTACTTTCTAAGGAGAAAAGTTGTATGCAATAGTTGATTGATAAAGTTAGTTTTTGTTTTAATTCTTTCTGCACTTACTTTTACGTATTACTTTTCTGCATCTTAATTATGATTTCATTCTTCTTCAATCTTTCTTCTAAATCACCACTAACCATGAGCGAGTAATTCCTTACTTTCTAGGGTTTGTAGGATAGGGTAGAATAATGAATGAAAAATCTTTTAATTTCTTTTTAACATTTTAAAGTTTATAAACTTTAGCAATAATAAATGTTAACATTCTTATCGGTCGTGCTATCAATTTATTGATAGTCATGACCACGATTTGAGATTGGTTAAACACTTGTTTTGATAAGGGCTTAACATAAATAGAGATCAATGGATGGACAAGGGTCGCTAGTGGGAAGCCCTAATTCCCTCCAAGAACCCTAATCCACATTTATCACTATCTGTCTAGCTTTAAACTATTAAAAGTTAAAAAAGAGTCATTTTTAACATTCATCCATTAACTACTAAGTCCTATAAACCCTACAATCCTTTTTATTATAAATTTTATAGCCGTATTAAAATAGAACGACAACAATCACCCATCTCTTTTATCAACTCGTTTAAAGTAAGAAAAGAGTTCATGTTTTCCTGCGAATGACCCGTACTTATCGCGGCTAGCTACTAGCGACACCGTTTTGATTGCGGTTATTTACAAAAAACTTTCTTTTAGCACGATAAATCAGTGACCTATTGCTTGGTGATATGAGCAATAATCCGGATGGTGGACTTCATTTATCTGTTCGGGGAGCCGAGACTCTGGAAGCGTAATCATCTGGTGTTTCATGACAAGGCTAAATATCTTCCCTGTTTTGTCTCGAGGGAACGAATACTTCCGACCCATCTTATTTATGAGGGACGGGCTCCAACTGAACTTTTCTCGATTGGAGAGTGTCTTGGACTTGCTTTGCTTTCCTTGCACGTCATTCACGTTCCTCGCCATATTCTTGTCTCTGCTTCAGGATTTTCCTTCTTCGCGAGAATACACAGGGAGTTGTGGATGAAGTATGTCGTGACCTACTTCTTCCCCAGATTTCTTATTGAACCGCTGCCTTTTGGCCTTTTCATATATGGCTATTTCACGATTGTGGTTGTCTCGGCTCTTTTGACAAGATTCCTTTATTATCTTGTCAATTTGTTCTTCGAGCGACGGACTTGAGGTTCTTCGAGCGAGACTTTTCTCTCATTCGGCGACATAGCTACTTGGAGAAACATCTTCTTTTCCATTCGAGTTGTTTATGGTGTGGCAGCTATAGATTTGCTCTCATTTCTTGGACCGAATATATCCTGGCCCACTTATTTCCATATTCCCATTGGGCTTCTTTTATTGAGTCCCGGGAATATTCTAAATCCTTTTATAGAATTGGGCTTGCCGAACAGTTTGTTCGAGTGGCACACTTTGGCGCTTTAATAGCTCCTTTAATCCCTCCACATAATATCTTGGCATACGGATGGGCTATAACTTGTCAAGAGTTGGATTGGCTCCATGCCAGACTTCTTTTTCTACCTTGGTCTCCTTGGATTTATAAAAGAAGATCGCCTTTTCACCGTTTCACCTAGGAGGCACGCAGAAAGTTTCCAACTCTTGCATGCTATATGTATTGAGCGCATCAAGTTCATTATAATGTCGAGGTGGAGCCATCATAATATGTAGACTCTGGTCCGTTTCGGCAAGAGTCTGTGTCGATGGGAGAATGAAGAACACTGCATTAGTCTCGTCTTCGAAGTCGCTGCCAAAGACCATGATAGGGGTCGATGGCCCGGTTTTATTGTTCTCTCTCTGAGGCTGTCCCGAGTAGACTATTTGTTCATCTTCTTCAGTATCACTTCCGAAGACCGAGATGCCGGCCATAGATTTTTGCTTATTTTCCGGCTTGTGGCACCTTTCAGTATTCTCGAAATCCAACTGAAAGTATTTTGCATACTCATGCTTTCGCACCTCATTCACCGAGAAAGGATTGAGTTCTCCCATGACGGTGTACTCCAACCTATCTTTGAAATACTTCATACACTGATGTTGTATAAAAGGGATGATGTTATACTCATGTAGTTAAGACCTACCGAGTAGAGCATTATAAATGGTCTTGGCATCAATGACATGGAATTTGATGTCAGTGATAAGCTGCCCGAAACGGAGCATCAATATTACTGACCCAAGCGTCCGTGATGACTGCGAGTCGAATCCCAAGATAGTTATCTTGTCTAGGGTAAGATGGTGAACATTCATACATATCTCCTTCAGCACTCTCACGTCGAGGAGGTTGACGAAGGATCTGTTATCGATAAAGATTTTCCCTATTTTGATATCATGGCAGTACCCGGTAACATATAGCGGTCGATTATGCTCGCATGTACCGAGAAGTAGATTTTCCTCGCTGAAGGTAATGTCAGCCGTGTGGACCTCTGCAAGTTCATCTTTCATTTTCTCTTCCGCGAGGAAATCTTAGAACTGATCAGGTTCTTGTAAAGCTTTGATCGGGGAGTCTCGTACCTCTTTGGATAAGAGAAGGGAATCCAATATGCTCAATTATGAGGGTATTTTCCTCAAATGCGCAAGGACGTTATATTCTATCTTGGTTTTCTTAGGAAGGTCCTTTGCAGCAGGCTCTTTGGACACCACTTCATCAAGGGCGGTCTCTTTAGGCAATTTCCTCTTCCCTTTATCTTTTTTATTCGAACTGTTATTTATGGGTCCAGGGTTCTTTTCAGGCAGAATATGGTTGCGCAACTGGATATTCTCGCAATCCTTTTTCTCCTTTTCTTTTTGCAAGGCAAAGCTTTCAAATAGAGGGTTGAGGGGCATTTCATCCTCAAAATCACTCCTGAATGTGAGAACTCGAGATTTACTCCTTTTGAACTGGTACTAACCATATGATAGCTTCCAGTTGCTTCTTTATACACTGTCATCTCACTGCTCTCATATCGATGAGCGTGAGCCTCGCATTTCTCCTTCTTGAAGTATTTTCTATGGGCAACATATTCTTACCACTACTTCTTGAAGGCATTGCATTCCTCGATGGGATGAGAGATCCGTCGATGATACGAGCAATACCTCAGGTGTCCTTCTCTATCATCGAAGTATGGAACCCCAGGAGTATACATCAAGAAGGCGGCAACTTAATCCCTATTGATAGGGCCTTGGCAAACCTTTTCTCAGCTTTGTTCCTGCTCTTATTCTTTACAAGCAAGCTTTGGTTCGGTTGGAGAGCTTCATTATTCATCCTTTCCGCAGCTTCTTTGTTCAGATACTGTTGTTTGGCCTTTTCATATGTAGCCATCTCATGTTCCTGATCAGCTTTGCTCTTTTGAAAAAGCTTCTTTCAGCCGATTTTCAATTGGGTCTTCTGTTAGTGATATATTCCGTAGAGGCCATTATTGTATCATACTGGTTTATATATTACTTAATGGAACCTTGGGATATTCACAGTTGTATTGACAGTCTTTCTCAAAATGGTAGTATGCTACTTGGTTTATTTCTATCTCAATATGTGTATGTGTTTCTTTTAGCATATCGCTTATACATATTGGTAGAGCCCTTAAGATCTTTGCTTGATTACCGGCGTTGTGATGGCAGTCACACTAGTGGGGGTTGGATAGTCTATAAGCACATCCTTATACATGTCCCTAATCATAGGATTATCGAGACAGGACATCGATATTCCGGAGTAGACTAGTATATACACTTCTCATCCCAGCAGGGGAGATGGTCTATCCCACAGCCATTAGTACGTCATACTGGAGATAGTATGCAGGTGCTCATTGGGTTATAAGTACACTGGACAGGACTCATCGGGAACTGTTGGTGGGTATTATACCAATCATCGGGTAGCAGTTCCCAGGTAACATAAGTACAGCTTAGTCCGTCGACTTGACACTGCTACTTTGCCTCGAGTGTGTTCCCACTGTACTTTGATTACTACCCTACCACGGCTCAAAAGAGTTATGCAAACAGGTAGTAGTTGGGTGCAGTCCCAAAGCACTTGGAGGTAGTGGCAGTTAGATAGGATTCGTCTCTCCCGGTATTGGGGGTTGATATCGCGCTATGTTCGGAGAGCCACTACACAAAGTCCCTGGCCAGGGCAAGCGAGATTTACTGGTAGGTATTCCAGAGTTTCTCAGGGTGTTTTGGGCTACACTCCGACACGACTTATTGTGCTATTGGGGTCTTACGATTACCGCCCCCTAAGCCCGATATGCGATACTCTTAGACGAACAGACCGGACTGTATGGAGATTGTAACATACAGGCTAAGTAAGAGTTCGGATGAATTTGCTCATCGGCCTTCTTATCGACAGATACCTGGGTAGCCGTTACGTGCAGCTAGTACTGCTTGCGGCTTGTGGTTAAACTCACTGCCAGCATACTGTCGAGTCTTTAAAGTCCCACATAGAGAGTTTCCCTGCATCGGGCGAAAGATGTAGAGGTCGTATAGTTTTACGGCAGAGCTTCGATCACTTACGTGTAATTGTGCACGTATGATGATCGGGCGGATAATACTAGTGGGTTTTGGTTTAAACCGGATCATAGTATTATATTGCTGGATTATTTTCGACTCATTGCATTTGTGTTTCTTGGACTACAGATACGGGTATGTATATACGGATGAGAGGGGCATTCTTGTAATTACTCAAGATTGCTTTTAGAAGGAGACACCTCATTAAAGTTTTGATCATTTATTTGATTAAAACAATTATGAGGTAGAGGAAATGGATTATTATTTTTACAAATGATAACTAAACTATGGCTACTTGGTATGACTATTGGGCTTGGTTTGACTTAGATATTTTATGAGATATTTTTGTGGCACTAGATATTTTGGGTGAGATATTTTCTAAGCATGCTTATAGTCATATCAAGTGAGTCATTTTCATTATGATTATGAAAATTACTTTCTCTTTCCTCAAGTTCTCTCTTCTTCTTCCTCTCAACCCTTAAAGTCTCATGAGTTGAGAAACCTAGGGTTCCAAGAGACAAACTAACTCATCTTCTTTCTTTACATCATCTAGGCCATCTAGTTTAGCGAACTAGGTTCCCTAGTTACCTCGGATTTGAGGTTGGAGCTCGGACTATAGACTCTCGGGTGGATCGTCTTTGACTCAAGGAAGCCGACGAGGAAGTATCGATCCGTTACGATCTTCAGAGCCTACTATGACGAGGAGGACAGCGAAGAAAACCCGAAGGACTTGTATCGTGAGGTATAAAATCCTTTCCGAGTAGTTAACTGTTCAATCTCAAATATTATGCATTTGATATGACATTTTCCTTACTATTTATATATAATAAAAGGTGTTTATTATAAATATGACACATATGAGGGTTTATCTGTAAAAATACTATTTTCATATGTTTATATATTATAACTAACATTATGAAGGAAAATGTAAGCATATAATATCTATATAATATTTAGTCCATTTAAATATGCTTACCTTATCAAATATCTTTAACCAATTTTCTAAAACTATAATATCATGTCAAATGGTTAAGATAATATCTCAATAAAAACAAATTCTACTAACATTATTTATTGAGTTATTGTGCAGAAATTATATCAGGACTGAAATCAAGGAAATTCGAGTTGGCGAGATCAAATCTGTCGAAATATTCAAATAAATCGAAGAAAGATAATCTGGCAGAGACTTAGAGAAGATTTTCAGATTCGAGATATCAAAATAGTCTACAGGTGTCATTAGAAGAGGCCACCAGAGAAATGACCCCAAGATCCCTCTACCCCACCGCAGATCCGCGGCCAAACCCACCCAATGGCCGCGGTTCCGCCGCAATATTGAGGAGTTGGGATTTAGGATTTTTTGGGTAGGATCCTAACAACTAACCCTAATTCTAACTTCTGTGATTATAAATAAGGACCGAGAGCCTCTTGGAAAAATCATCAAACCGACGCGATCACGAAATCCACGACGGCTCAAGAATCCTGGTTGATCATCGACAGTTCATCTACCTCCTTAAGAAGAGATCGAGAAGCAAACTAGGGTTTTGTAATCATTTTCTAAAAGAACAAAGTGTACTTGATATTGTTGGTTAATAAAGGTAGTTTTATTCTATTGCATTTTATTTTCTTCATGATTTCTATCTTTTCTTTTCCCAACATGCGCGAGTAATTCTCTGCTTGTTAGGGTTCGTAGGATTATGGTAGATTAATGGATGATGAACGTCCTTAAACTCTTTTTACGTTCTATAAAGTTTATAAATTTTATCAAAAGAATAGTTAACATCCTAATCGGGCGAGCTATCAATTCATTGATATTCACGACCACGATTAGAGATTAGATTAACGATTGTTTTGGTAAAGGCTAGACATGAACGGAAATCCATGTCAAGGTAGGGGTTAAGAGTGGGAACCATTTTCCCTCCAGAAACCCTAATCTACATGCATCATTGTCGATCTAGTTTTAAATCTATTAAAGAATAAGAGTAATCTTTAATTAATCATCCATGACTACTAAATCTTAACGAACCCTACAAGCCCCCTTCTAATATAAAACCTACACACCTAAAGTAAGATTAAAAGATTCAACATTTCCCTGAGAACGACCTGTACTCATCTCTGTCTAGCTACACGCGACACCGTTATTGATTGCAGTTAACTACTACATACACTTTTTCAACCAATCATTAACCTCCTTACATGCTTAGCTAGTTAGGGTTTAGCCAAGATCCTGGAGTTCAAGTCGGTGTTGCGAGCTTTGAAAATCGTTTTTAAAATATTCCGCCTCCCCGCGAACCTGTGTGGTGCGCGACATCGACTTACATCTTCCTCGGGCAGTTCTGGGATTTTTGATGCCGATTCTGCCCCTAACTCGTCCAAGTCGCTTTCCGATGCTGGCGGGGCTTCTTCACCATATATGGATGAATGAGAGACCATATGGCAGCTTTCTACCCGTCCTTCCGTTTCCTCCGATGAGTCACTTTCCTCATCATCATTATTGTCCTTGTTATCAAGAATATGCTTGAGAAATTCTTCGAGCGTGACCGGTGTTTGCATTTTCTGATTCTATTCTTCCAGCGTGCCTATATACTTCTGGAGGTCTGTGCGTCTGTTGACATTTTCAGCAGGCTGCACAGGCTTCTTAGTCTTTTTTTTCTTGGAAGACTTCGAAGGCTTGACTTGGGGGCTTTTCCCCTTGTCGACGATTTTCAGTGCGGGATGCGGTTTCAGCATCCCTTCTATAATCTCGGGCTTAAGCGGGCTTTTCCACTTGATCGCCCGGCATGTTTGTAGATCTTTCAGCATTCTTTTGGTTTTTGCCGAAAGAAATACTTCCCATGGAGCTTCTTCTATGAGCGAGCATGATGCCCCCTGCGTATCCACTTTCTTAGAAGCGTGCTTTTGGGGTGGGTCTACCCTCCAATTGTCTAACAGTGCAAATTTTCCCTGCTGGTACTGGTCCTCTACCCAGTTTTTGAAAATGTAGCAATCTTCAATTAGTTGGCTTACAGCCCGGCGATAAGGGCAGTAGTTAGGGTTATTGATATTGTAACGATCCTAAAATTTCTATACCTTCGCGTATCATTTCTTTAATAAAATATTGCAATTATTTATTTTTGGTATATTTTGTTTTCTAATAAATATATTATTTTATCCATTCTATAATTTTTCAAAGCCCAAAACCCAAGCCAAGACAGTTTCATTTAATTTCTTTCTTTTCTTTTTCTAAGCCCACTTTTTTTCAAGCTACGACATATATATAATTCTTGTTAAATATATGCATGAATAACCTTGTAGCTCATTGGTTATGTCCTTGTATTGTTATTCCATAGGTCACATGTACAAATCCCCATACTAGAAATTATTTTTTTATCAATTTTTATCTTTCTCATAACTTACAAATGAGACCTTTCATTTCCAAAATGAATGGTGACTTTTCATTTCTCTTTTAAATCTCATATTGAATGCATATATTATAAGAGATAATTCACCATTGCACTATCCTTATTTGTCCTCCTCCTTCCTTTTCTTCATATGTCCTTGTATTGTTATTCCATTGCACTTTCTTCTCCCTCTTCATCTAGAGTCCTACAAGAAGACAACAAATAATCTTTCAAGAAAGTCTTGCTAGTAATGCGAGACTATCATCGGATAGACAAGCACGGTGATGATACCGGCTTGTACATGTAAATCCCCTCTCCTTCTCCTTTTCTCTACTTGAAATTCATCCCCTTACCATGACTCCATCATGCCGAATCTTAAGATAACTAGTTAGTCCCATGATAATTTTTTTTAAATTAAAAAATGGCTGGAATAAAACATATATATTTAGTTATAAAATCTTGCATGCAATGCTTAATAACATGTTAAGTATTGTTGTTTTAGACAGTTAATCATGACCGGATCATATATTTGCTTCACATATGTTAATTCATATTATTTATCGCTTAAATTTTAATTATTTATATTTACTTTTGAATACAAGAAAAAAAAGTCATAAATAAATAGCATAGATATATCATTTTCAAATACGATCTTACAAAACCTTTATTTTTAAAATAATTTTTATAAATTAATTCCTACTTCTGAAAATTTCAGAAAATTTACATATGATAGAATTTATATTTTTGTACATGCTATAAATTTTTTAGATCAAACCGCATAACGGTTTAGGAATTATATCGTTTTTATTCACTGTTTTAAAAGCCAGAAAAGTGCTATTAAGGTTATTTTCAAGAGACCATAACTCTGTAATCATTGATCCAAATTAGGTGTTTTCAGATGTTTTGAATATATACATCGAAAAATATAGGTTTTATTACTTTTAAGTTTTTACTGAAAATCGACGTAAAATATAGAAAACTGTGTTACAATATTAAGCGACGAATCTAGACAGAATCTGTCCCGATTCGCACATTGTTTTAAAATAAGACATAACTCGAACTCCCGATATCCGTTCGTGACAAAATTTAGATATTTAGATGCAAAATTGATAGAAATATAATTTCCAGTATATTAGATTACTTAGTAATGCATGAAACAATCCGATATAGGGTTTGCAATATAATATATAGTTGCTGTCCAAAAATCAGCATTTCTGTTTTAAACGCTGAAATTAAAATGATTGTAACTAGAGCTTCATGAGTCCAAATCGTGTGAACCTTAGTTGTATGGATATGTACACCAAAATACCTACACCTTTCTAATAATTTTTGTAACATGAAACCTGATGGAAATTGACCCAAACTGTATTTTAAAAATATGTGATGGTGCTGGACAGATTCTGATCTGTTTTGCGCGATGATACGAAAACAGGTATATCTTAAAAACCAGTAGTTGTATTTAGGCACGACTGAAACTCACATGTTCATAACACTTAGTACTATGTTTTCCGTTTATATTCTGATTTTAATTGACTTGATTAATTAGTCGCACATATCACTTCTTTACAGCATTGTTTCTGGACGTTACTAGAATAATTTACTTTTCTCATATCATGCGTTGTGACTGCTTATTTATTGTATCTACATGACTTGTGTGATAAAACCCATTGCATGCTAGACTTTATTTGACCCGAACCATGAATACAATATGACATGAATACTTGAATTTGATATGAATACTTAAACACTTGACATGAATACTTGATCTTTACATGAACTCGATCTTGAAAACTTGATGTATTCATGATTTCGGGCAAGACTTGTAATTTTAACTATAGACTAATATGCATGGAGTGTTGGGGTAGTTTGAGTTGTGAGTCCAATGAAATCTCAAGAGTCTCATGCTAACAATCATGAATACAAGCAATCACGAATACTAACAATCATGAGGGCCCGTGTTTCCTTCCTCCTGGATTATAATCTGTTGAGTTTGGAATACTTCGATGACGGTTAAAGTCCCGTTACTAACCATCATGAGGGTCCGTGGTTTCTTATCCCTGAATTACAGCCTGTTGGGTTCGAGAGTACTCTTGAGATTTGGTTGATACTCACACCTTGAAATCACGTTAGTTACTTTTACCCTTTTAGAGACCTTTTAGGACACTTATATTCATTTCATGTTCACTATACCTACACTCCACGACCATGTTATACTTATTTGCCATGCTGATATAGTTGACATATATATTACTATGTACACTACTATACTTGTTTACATAATCTTGATTAATATCCATACTATACCATATATCACATTACCCCTTGCATTCCATTTATATATATCACACCATCCTTTTAGGGACTTATCGAGCGTTACTTCGCTGAGGGCATTCCACCCATCTTTCTTTCTTTCTAGGAATGTTCGTTAGGTGACATTGAGACAGAGAAGATAGAAGAGACTGCAGGGGATTATGACCAGATTACTACTCAAGCTTAGCTTAACTCATATTTTCTTTCAGTTTATGTATGCTACCTGTTTAGGCATTTCTATTCTTGTATTTCCTTTTTATTTGAACTCATGTATTATAAATGTATCAAGTTTGAATATAAATAAAGTTATTGAAGTTTAAATCTCATTTAAATTTCTTGTCATTTTATATTGCTCAATTAAGTTTAGCGTATTTATTCCGGGAAATGACCATCTCGAAATAAATACGTCGCGGGCCTCATCACGTACCTGCTTCCTTCTTTTAGAAAGCGGGGCGTGACAGGTTTTATTGATGGCCCATGCAGGTCAGTTCTGCATGAACATCCTAAGCAATATATTACAAGAATTAATGAAATTCAACAACTTCTATATTCCTTACATTTCAATTCATCTAAATCTCATCTTATTCCTAGAATCTATCTGTATTTTTTATTTCCTTGAATTTAACCTCTCGACTTTTGAATCCTTAACTCTAGTTCACCCTTCTACTTGTATCTTTTAGGCCTATTAGCTCAGTTGGTTAGACCATCGATCGACGGAGATTGAAGATATCATCCTTAGTGTTTCCCGTACCTTTGCGACATACTTCTCGAGATAATTTCGCGGACAAAATTCTTTTAAGGAGGGTAGACTGTAACGACTCGCTATACTTAAATCTATCTCACTTTCTTCATTTGATTTTCCTGAAGAGCATTTCTTGCTTTCTTGAATTCATTTCTGTGTCTTTTTTTTTATCTCTTTGACAATCTTTTACATTCAATGTTACTCTTTTGTCAATTAGAGTATCGACTGGTGTAGCAACGACGAAATGCGACTACATTATCCTAACATAGTTTCCTTATTCTATTACCATGATCTTTTTAAGTAATTTCGAGGATGAAATTATTTTGAGAGTAGAATGTAACGATCATAATATTCCTATACCTTCGCGTATCATTTCTTTAATAAAAAATTGCAATTATTTATTTTTGGTATATTTTGTTTTCTAATAAATATATTATTTTATCATTTCATCTATTTTAACCATTCTATAATTTTTTAAAGCCTAAAACCCAAGCCAAGACAATTCCATTTGATTTCTCTCTTTTCTTTTTCTAAGCCCACTTTTTTTTCAAACTACGACATATATTTAATTCTTATTAAATATGTGCATGAACAACCTTGTAGCTCATTTGCTATGTCCTTGCATTTTTATTTCATAGGTCACATGTTAAAATCCCCATTCTAGCAATTTATTTTTATCAATTTTTATATTTCTTATAACTTACAAATGAGACCTTTCATTTCCAAAATGAATGGTGCCCTTTCATTTCTCTTTTAATTCACATGTTGAATGCATTTATTATTAGAGATAATTCACCATTGCACTATTTTTATTTGCCCTCCTCTTTCTTTTTCTTCCGCACATTTTTCTATCTCTCGCTTCTCCCTCTTCACCTAGAGTCCTAGAAGAAGAACACAAATAAGCTTTTAAGAAAGTCTTGATGGTAATGCGAGACTATCATCGGATAGACAAGCTCGGTGATAATACCGGCTTGTGCATGTAAATCACCTCTCCTTCTCCTTTTCTAAACTTGAAATTCATCCCTTTACCATGACTCCGTCATGCCGAATCTTGAGATAACTAGTTAGTCCCATGACAAAGTTTTTTGTTAAATTAAAAAATGGTTGGAATAAAACATATATATTTAGTTTTAAAATTGTGCATACAATAGTTGATAACATGTTAAGTATTGTTGTTTTAGACAGTTAATCATGACCAGATCATATATTTGCTTCATATATATTAATTCATGTTATTTATCGCTAAAATTTTAATTATTTATATTTACTTTTGAATACAAGAAAACAAAGTCATAAATAAATAGCATAGATATATCATTTTCAAATACGATCTTACAAAACGTTTATCTTTAAAATAATTTTTCTAAATTAATTCCTACTTCTGAAAATTTTAGAAAATTTAAATATGATAGAATATATATTTGTGTACATGCTATAAAAATTTTAGATCAAACCGTATAACGGTTTAAGAATTACATCGTTTTTATTCACTGTTTTATAAACCAGAAAACTGCTATTAAGGGTCTTCTTCAAGAGACCATAACTCTATAATCGTTGATCCAAATTAAGTGTTTTCAGATGTTTTGAATATCTAAATCGAAATATATAGGTTTTCTTACTTTTGAGTTTTTACTGAAAATCGACGTAAAATATAGAAAACTATGTTACAATATTAAGCGATGAATCAGAACAGAATATGTCTCGATTCGCACATTGTTTTTAAATAAGACAAAACTCGAACTTCCGATATCCGTTCATGACAAAATTTAGATGTTTAGATGCAAAATTGACAGAAATATAATTTCCGGTATACTAGATTACTTAGAAATGCATGAAACAATCCGATATAGGCTTTGCAATATAATATATAGTTGCTGTCCAAAAATCAGAATTTCTGTTTTAAACGCTGAAGTTAAAATGATCGTAACTAGAGCTTCACGATTCCAAATCGTGCGAACCTTAGTTGTTTGGATATGTACACTAAAATACTTACAACTTTCTAATAATTTTCGTAATATGAAACCCGATGGAAATTGACCCAAACTGTATTTTAAAAATATGTAACGGTGCTGGACAGATTCTGATCTGTTCTGCGCGATGATACGAAAATAGGTATATCTTCAAAACTAGTAGTTGTATTTAGGAATGACTGAAACTCACACATGCATAACACTTAGTGCTATGTTTTCCGTTTATATTCTGATTTTAATTGACTTGATTAATTAGTCGCACATATCACTTCTTTACAACATTGTTTCTGGACGTTACTTGAATAATTTACTTGTCTCATATCATGCGTTGTGACTGCTTATTTATTGTATCTACATGACTTGTGTCATAAAACCCATTGCATGCTAGACTTGACCTGACCCGAACCATGAATACAATATGACCTGAATACTTAAACTTGACATGAATACTTGAACACTTGACATCAATTGATCTTGACATGAACATAATACTATAATATACATATCGAAATATATATATGTGTGTGTGTGTGTGTGTGTGTGTGTGTGTAAATTATTAAATCAGTACATGATTTAATAATCCGGCTTAATTTTTAGCCGGCTAGTATTATCATCCACCCGATTAAAGTCCGTGTAGCTAGTACACGTATTTAATCGGAAATCTGCACGTATCAATATACGGCCACCACATCATTTCTCTTAAACCGGAAAAACCCTCTGTATGGGATTCTAAAGACTCGACAATACGCTGGCATTGGGTTTAACCATAAGTACGTCAGTGACACTAACTGTACATAATGGTTACCCAAGTATTTATCAAAAGGAAGACCAACAATCAAGTCCGTCTGTATTCTACTGAGCATGTCTATGACAATCTCCGTATTGTCCGGTCTCTTTATCTAAGAGTATCGCATACCGAGTCTAGGGGTGGATAACGTTAACATGATAAGTCATGCCGGTGTCAAACTCATCACCCAATGAAAAACTACCGATCTCCCATCAGTAAATCTCATCCATCTTGGCCAAGAATTTATGGTGATAGATGACCGAATACAGCGCAACATCGACTCCCAATACCGAGGGAGGCGAATCCCTTACGATTCCTCACTGCCTCCATGTGGCTCGGGACTGTACCCAACTAAAATCTGTTTGCATGACTCCTTTGAATCATGGTAGGGTAGTAATCTAAGTATAGTGGGAACTCATACGAGAAAAATGACAATCTCAGGTCAAAGAACTAACATGTACTCATGCTACTAGAGAACTGCTATCTGACGATAGGTATAATATTATCTAGAAGTTTTAGGCGAGTCCGTCCGATGTTTTCATCTCCAGTGAGCACCTATATATTTAGGTAACACAACACCAATTGCTTGTGAGACCGGCCACCGCCCATCATCAGGTCTCGAAACTTATACACCAGTCTACTCCAAAATATCGATGCCCAGTCTTAATACTCCCTTGACTAGGAAAATTTAAGGATGTGCTTATGGGCTACCCATCTCCTACATACATGATCGCCATCATAATGCTTGTAGTCAAGCAATGATCCTACGGTCTTTATCATTATGTATTAACGACATGTAATAACGAGAAAAACGTATACACATCAATGATAAAAACAAACCAGATAGTATACTATCATCTCGAGTAAGACCGTTCTACCTACATAGGTCCTCCTTCAATTATCATAATCGCCTACCTGCAATTACAATAATTGCCTTAAGGGTACTATATCCAACAGGATGTGCAAGGTATCGGCCCCACGTGTGTAGCACATTGTGCGCATGCCTTTGCATAGCACACGGTGAACCTGACTTCATTTGAAGTTGCACTTATGCCTAGCGCTTGCGCACGTGTTTTGCACGTGTGTGTAGCACAGTTCTCTTATGGGGTGCGCTTCGGGTATTGGAGCACATGTTTTGCATGCGGTGCACATGTCTTCATGGAGTACGCTACTGATATTGGATCATATATTTTGCACGTAGCGCAGCGCATTGTGCACATCAATCTTGAGAAAGGTGTTTGTCTTTCCAGAAAACTTGGATTTCAAAGAAGTCGAAACTTTTGGGTGTACTTTCACTCTCTCGGTGTGCGCACCTATATGGGATGCGCCCTAATTTAATTTTAGGGCAAACCACAATTTTGTGAAAGTTAATATTTTTCGAGAAAAAAATATTATCTTCAATGAAGCCTATGCTTTGGTTCTTGGAGCACATGCTCCGGTTCTGGATCTTTGTCTATATTTGTGAACCCTATGATTCAGTTCTAGACCTTTGTCCATATTTATGGAGCCTATACTTCGGTTTTACATGTTTTAAAACATATTTAATGGGAGCCTTCTTCCCAAGATATTGGATCTTAGTTCAATCCCTTCATGAAAGCCTATGCTTTCATAGAGAGGGTATAAACCCTATGAAACTCTAAGGAAGCGTACTTCTAAAAGAAGAAACTTTTCTCCTATTATTATTTTTATCTAGTTGGGACAAGGGTTTTTTGAGAAGATATAGAGATGCAGGATTTGAGAATTACTTCTCGCTGGATGAAGAAGATGGAGATCCAAGTTTTTTTAAGATGGATTTAAGATTCTAACATAGAGATTTTTCTCCTCAAGGGCTTTTATTTATAGGAGGGAAGTAGTTAAGGTTTGTTCCTGAGTAGAATATTTGAATTCATTCATATCAATTCATGGTGCGCGCGCACCGTTGGATCGTTGATCTTAGAATCTATTTGTTAAGATAGTTAATAAGGAAGATTTTCTTCTAAAAAAGCAGAGGCTCTAACAGGAGCGTATGTCTCAGAAGTGCGCTTGCGCACCGTGCTTTGCATGTGTAGCGCAGGGTTTGTTCATGCACACGTGCATTGCACGTAGCGCGCATTCTTTGCACATAGCGCAAGTACAAGTGCGCATCAGAAACTTGCTCTTCAAGCTTCAATGTAGCCTGCGCTACAAAAAAAGGGATGGGAACCCGAGCATTGGACGAAAACAAATGCCCCCTACCACTGTGCCTACGTGCATTGCATGTGGGTAGAGTGGTGTGCATCTGAGCACCGTTCTATCTTCCTCAAGATCAGAGGGAGTCGAACTGACTCCACACCCTTATAAATAGAGCGCTAGGCTCTGGGTGAGGCTGTCCCACCGGGTGTGCCAGAATCTGTTTACCGTCTAAAACAGAAGACGAACTAGGATTGAACGTCTAGCCTGAATTTGGGGGTAGATGCATAGATTTGATCCATCCACCTTTCTGAAAACTCCAAGTTGATTTATAGCGCCATGTATTGGAGGTTTAAATGAATGCGACCGATATAAATAACTTTCATATTCTCTCTCACAGATGAGAAATTTATTGATTGTGGGGACATATTTTCCCTGCAGGCACAAGCCCTTACAGTTAATTATGTTATCGCGAACGATAACAACTTTCTGCACTCCGGGTTTTTTGCTTCGTGTGTCGTGTTTTGGTTTTGTTTATTTTGGGTTGCCCTTAGATTGTATACGAAGACTAATTTATTTCTTCATCCGTAGGAGCGGATTAGTCCAAATTCGGATATATATTTTTATGATTTAGGTCCACGTTGGTATCTTGGTTTGCCAACGGGAGTGAACTTAGGTATCATTTCTATATTTGTGAGGTCCGTCAGTTCACGAGAGAGTATATGCTCTATTTAAGGATTGTTAATTTCATTTAGAAACTAATATCAGCTTAAACGATTTGGTCATTCCTTGAAAATATTTTGGTCTGCCGATCATTTAATCGTATATGAAACATAGGCTTCCAGACTTAGCCAATAGGCTAAATTTCAAGCTTTAGTTTAGTAATCCGGTGCGCTTGCGCACTTGGAATGCGCAAGGCATGGCCTTACGTGCGTGGCACATGATGAGCATGCCTTTACATGGAGCGCAGTGGGACTTGACTTCATTTGAAGTTAGCACTTATGCCTAGCGCTTGCGCACGTGTTTGGCACGTATGAGCGGCACAGTTCTCTTATGGGGTGCACTCCGAGTATTGGAGCGCATGTTTTTCATGCAGTGTGCATGTCTTCATGGAGTTCGCTCCTGATATTGGATCACATGTTTTGCACGTGGCGCAGCACATGGTGCGCATCAATTTTGGGAAATATGTTTTTCTTTTGAGAAAACTTGGATTTCAATGAAGTCGAAACATTTGTTCATGAACTTTTGTGTGCGCTTTCGCTCTCTCGGTGCACGCACCTATATGAGATGCGTCCTGATTTTAGGGCAAACCTTAGTTTTGTGAAACTTAATATTTTTCAAGAAAAATACATTATCTTCAATGAAGCCTATACTTCGGTTCTTGGAGCACATGCTCCTGTTCTGGACCTTTGACCATGTTTGTATAGCCTATGCTTTGGTTCTGGACCTTTGTCCATATTTATGAAGCATATGCTTCGCCTTTACATGTTTTAAAACATATTTTAATGGAAGATTTCTTTCCAAGATCATGGATCTTAGGATTAATCCTTTCATGAAAACCTATACTTTCGTAAAGAGGGTATAAATTCTAAGATGCTTTGATCTTGCATATGATGATTCGAAATTCTAAGGAAGCATATGCTTCTAAAAGAATAGACTTTATCTTATTATTATTTTTACTACTTGGGACTAGGGTTTCTTTGAGAAGATGTAGAGACGCGGGCCTTGAGAACTATTTCTCGGTGGATAAAGAAGATAGAGATCCAAGTTTTTTTAAAATGCATTCAAGATTCTAAAATGGAGATTTTTCTCCTCAGGGACTCTTATTTATAGGAGGGAAGTAATTAGGGTTTGCTCCTAACTACAAAATTTGAATTGATTTATATCAATTTAGGGTGCGTGTGGACTATTGGATCATTGATCTTAGGATCTATTTGTTAAGATAGTTAACAAGGAAGAATTTCTTCCAAAAGAGCAGAGGCTCAAATAGGAGCTCACGTCTCAAAAGTGCGCTTGCGCACCGTACTTTGCACGTGTAGCGCAGCTTTTGTGCATGTGTACGTGCATTGCACGTAGCGCGCATGCTTTGCATGTAGTGCATGTGCAAGTGCGCATCAGTAGCTTGCGTTTCAAGCTTCAATGTAGCATGCGCTACAAGAAAGGGGTGCATCCTATTTAGGCGAGAACATATATATATATATATCAACTCCTTCAACTCCTCGAAGGTGGACTTCAGTGTGGTAATGTTTGCTTGATATAGACCATCTTTTTTTAATCTCAGTGATATCATAACCTGATTTGTACAAGCTAATTTGATTTATAGGACTGTTGGAGACTCTTAAGATGCTTTAGCGGAGTTAACAGAAACACTTGGAGTCGACAAAAATCTTTTCTTCATCTGACCTCTACTGGTGGGTGAATCAGGTAACAAATATCCTTTCTTCACTTGACTATTTATTGGAAGAAGATAAACTGTAGAATGCATCATGGTATTGCTATTATTAATTAGCCCCTCGATATAGTTTCGGTAATAAATCCAGAAAATCAATTAGATATCAAGATTATTGCATGATGTTACTTTATGGCATGACAACAATTCACCTAGATTGTAGGTGGAGAAGGGAGCCATTTGAGTTAGGTTACTTAAGCTGATTGACTGCTACAATACTGTGAAATAATTGACTTGAGGGACTAAAGCTCCGTAAACTTTCTTAAAGAAAAGTTCTTCAGGAAAACAAACGAGCAAGAATAAAATCATCTTTAGAGTATAACAATTTATCCAAATTAGAGAGAGAAACTCGGTTTTGAATGACTTCTTGTCTTCATCAATCTCATCTCTAGTAATCAACCGATCTCAAATATATAGAGAGAGAGAGAGAGCGCAATGTTTTTGATTGTGTGCACACAATATAAATAGAAAGCGTGTGGACACAGAAACGGAAAATTTCTTTCTCAATTTTTCCTCATACTTTCTATGCTTCAATCTCTTGGGGTTTTTCTTTCCTTGTACTAATTTTGCCAATTTTCCACTTGAATTTTCATTAGAAAGATCCAATTTTGACAGCTGGGGCTTTCTTCAAAATCCTCCCTTTCTCTTCATACACACACACAAGTATTTCTTCATCTAAATTCTATCCAATTCTACTAATTTCAATCTATTTTCTTCATTTTAGCTCATTCTTGTAGTGGGTCTTGCTTATTTCCCAAAAATTTCATCCATTTTCATCTCCATCATCAACAAATTAACAATTATTTCTAAAAATTGCTGTTAAAAACAAAAATTTACCTTCAAACGGTGGGAATGTTGGGTCTCAATTGGGGATCGACGCTGTCGATGTGTTGGTGAGGGCTTGATTGGCTGTGAAGAGGAGGTGGGGCCTTGGCGCTGTGGAGGAGGATCACTGGAGCCTCGGATCTGGAGGAGGAGGCTGGAGATCGATGAAAAGGGGGCTCGGTGTTGGAGGAAATGTTGGGGTCAAAAATTGCATCCTGGTTGATCAAGTCAAAATCAAAATCAACCCCAAGCAAACAGGCCCAAGCCATGATCAAGTGGGCCCATGCTCAAGTCGAGCCCCGCGGCCGGCCTCTCCTATGCCAAAATGAAATCATGTAATAAATAATTTTGATGTAATTTTTTTTATGCATGAATGTAAGAAAAATAAGCATAAACCGAAATTTTTGTAAAGCCCATGGCTCATGTGCAAAAGAAATGAGCACATGAGGCATGGGATTGGAAAACAGCCATTTTGTAAAGCCCAAGAGAGCTATGTGTAAATTTATAAGTCTATAAAAGTCAACATGATAATGAAATAAAGCATGCAATTCATTCTCCCCGAAAACTAGGGTTTGTGCATCCATCCTCACTCTCTCAAGTTCTTACTCTTCCTTTGCATTTTCCAATTAATTCAAAAGCTTAGTTCTTTTTTTTTAAAAACTAAATAAAGTTTTACCATAAACCCACTGAAGGAGAGTTTAACTCTTACATTCAATCAAAAAAAAATGATAGATTTTCGCTATCTTCTTCTCCCTTCTCAAGATCCAATTTGAGAGAGGGAGAGGAAAGGAAACCCATCTCCCAAGACTTTATCAAGAGAAGAAAAATGGTCTCTTTTTTTTTATCATCCAAGATCTAAATCTTGGAGTTTCAAGATAACCCGTTTTGAGTTTCTTCTCAAAAGAGAAAAGGAGGAAACATTTTGGAGTTTAACTCCACAAATAAAATTCTTTTGGAGTTTAACTCCATAATAAAAACTTTTTTGGGAAGTTTAACTCCGAATAAAATTGTTTTGGGAGTTTAACTCCGAATAAATTCTTTGGGAGTTTAACTCCATATAAAAAAGGGTCTTTTGGAGCTCCTGCTCGCTCTCATGTGAGGGAGAGGGGAGCTCCCACTAAGAGGGAGCTCCCTCGTTTTCACGTGAGGGGGAGGCTCTCACTTTGTAGGAGCCCCTGCTTCTTCTCACGTGAGAAAGAGGGAACTCCCGCTAAGTGGGAGTTTTCTCCCCTCTCACGTTAGGGGAAGGCTCCCATTTGGTGGAGTTTAACTCCACGCCAAATAAAATTCATTTTGGAGTTGAACTCCATTTAAAATTCTTTTGGAGTTTAACTCCACAATAAAATTCTTTTTGGAGAATTTAACTTCACATAAAAATCTTTTTTGAGTTAAACTCTATTTAAAATTCTTTTAGAGATGAACTCCACAATAAAAATCTTTTAGAGAGTTTAAGTCCACATTAAATCTTTTTAGGAGTTTAATTTTATTTAAAATTCTTTTGGAGTTAACTTCACGACAAAAATTCTTTTGGAGTTGAACTCCACAATAAAATCCTTTTTGGGGGGAGTTTAACTCCATATTAAATCTTTTTAGGAGTTTAGCCCCATTTATAATTTTTTAGAGTTTAACTCTATAACAAAAAATCTTTTGGAGTTTAACATCATAATAAAAAAAAAATATTTTGGAGTTTAACTCCATACAAATAATTTTGGAAATTCAACTTCATAAAATATGTTTTGGAGTTTAACTCCATATAAATATTTTGGAGTTCAACTCCTTTTTTTAAAAAAATTATTTTTTTAATTTTATTTAGGCCCTCTCATGTGAGGGGGAGGCTCCCACCAAGTGGGAGCCCCTGCTCCCTCTCACGTGAGGTGGGAAAAGCTAGTGGGAGCTTTTCCCACCTCACGTGAGGGGGAGGCTCCCATCAAGTGGGAGCCCCTGCTCCCTCTCACGTGAGGGGAGGAAGCTCCCACTTAGTGGGAGCTTTTCCCACCTCACGTGAGGGGGAGGCTCCCATCAAGTGGGAGCCCCTGCTCCCTCTCACGTGAGGGGGAGGATGCTGAGCCTCTTTCTCCCCTTCACGTGAGTGGAGGGGCTCCCCCCTTTTTTATTTTTTTATTTTTATTTTTTCTCTCTCTTTTTTTATGTATTTTTTTTTTGGAGTTTAACTCCATACAGTAATTTTTGGGAGTTTAACTCCAAATAAAATTATTTCTAGAGTTTAACTCCAAATAAATTTTTTTGGAGTTTAACTCCATAATAAATGTTTCTTTGAATAAAAGAAGTTTAACTCCATACAGAAACTTTTGGGAGTTTAACTCCAAATAAATTTATTTCTGGAGTTTAACTCCAAATAAAATATTTTGGAGTTTAACTCCATAAAAAATATTTCTTTGAATAAAAGGGAGTTTAACTCCATACAGAAATTTTTGAGAGTTTAACTCCAAATAAAATTGTTTCTGGAGTTTAACTCCAAATAAAATCTTTTGGAGTTTAACTGCATAAAAAAATATTTCTTTAAATATTTTTTTTATAAATACACACACACACACACACATCCTCTTTTTATTTTTACAAATGGAACAAAAATATGAACACATCCCTATTGTTATATAAACACATACACACACATACACACCAATACATCGCATTGAGTTCGCATGACCAGTTTTACCCGTCAATCGGAGGTTCTCTCGCTCCAAAAACGAGGAGTAATTAACGGCAGCTTAGTCCGCGGCTGCCGGAGATTCGGATCCCCACAATCAATAAATCCCGGCCTACCCTTGGAAAGGAGAATTTGTAGTACGCCTGACAAGCGCGCGCGTATTCCCATCTCAATGGGGTGACGAAAAACACCCTGCAGATTCTGGCACGTCCGGTGGGACGTTTTCTCTCCTCCCATATTTCGGGTTAAACATTCATGCGAACTCGATCAACATACATATCGATATTCATACTAAAATATTGATCTTTCATGCAGGATTTCAAGCGATCAAGCCTCAACAATGTCTTCAAGGACAAGCTCAGCTCTCGATACAGCTCCCGTCTCCTACACGATGAAGATAGACGCCAGGAAGATCCTTCCGGCAAGTCTCGGACGACAGTAGAAAGAACCGTTGCTACAATTTGGATCTATTTTATTTGTCTCGAATAATGCCATCCATGCTCCTCAAGCCCCGGTTGCGGCTAAACCGGCCTCAAAAGGGAAAAGACCAAATGTCATGGTCGTGAAGGCGTCCCAACCCAAACGTAAGTCGGTGTTCGAACGACTCTCCTTGGCCCCAGCTGAGGGCAAAGCCGCCAGATGTCATGGGTAAGCTCAGGCAATGCCTTCGACGAGTGCGCAAGCGGATATCTTTTCAAGGCTCTTTACCAACCGGCCTACAGTGGCTTCCCGAAGAGCAGAAGCCTGCCAGGCGCACAAAACAGAGAAGTTGAGGCAGAAGCGGCTCAAATACAGAGCCAACAAAAGGGTCAGGGCTCCGGCCATGTTAAAATTTGTGAAGTTCCAAAACCCGGACTGCTTCGCGACCACAGCCGTGTCAGCCGTGAAAATCCGCAATTCTTTTGAACCCTTAAAATGGGTCCAAAAGAATGCGATGTCTGCCAAAATCAAGAGGACCGCAATTCGAACTGTGCTAAAAAGGGATGTGTCCAAGCCCCAGCACAAAAGGCGTGACACTCACTCTTCAAAAGTCGATCAAGCACTTCGTGCCGCGCGAAAGCAGCAGGGTGAGGCCAGAAATGTTGTACCGGCGCCACCCGAGAACCCGGCCAGGCAGACCGTTTTTAGTCGATTGTCCTTTCCCGAAGCGGAAGGGCCGCGACAATGGTCCACGAAATCAGCTGCCAATGATGAAAAGATGGCTGAATGTTTTATCCACACTGTCTACATGGTAGGCACACGCAACAAAAGTAAAGACGAGGCCACCACATCTCAAAACCAATCTGGTGTGAATGTGGCTGCCACTTCCCTAGATGTGCTTCCTCTGGAAGGTAATGAAAACCCTTCTAGTGAGGCTGATGTTAGTGTATATGCCCTAGAGGCCATTACTGTATCATACTAGTTTGTATATTACTTGATGGAAGCTTGGGATAATCACAATTGTATAGACAATCTTGCTCAAAATGGTAGTATGCTACTTGGTTTGTCTCTACTTCAATATGTGCGTGTGTTTCTTTTTAGCATATCGCTTATACATATTAGTAGAGCCCTTAGGATCTTTGCTTGATTACCAGCGTTGTGATGGCATTCACACTTGTGGGGGCTGGGTAATCTATAAGCACATCCTTATACAGGTCCCTAGTCGTAGGACTATCGAGACAGGGTATCGATACTCCGGAGTAGACTAGCGTATGCGCTTCTCATCCCAGCAGGGGAGATGGTCTGTCCCACAGCCATCAGTACGTCATACTGGAGATAGTATGCGGGTGCTCGTTAGGTTACGAGTACACTGGACAGGACTCATCGGGAACTGTTGGTTGGTATTATACCTATCGTCAGTTATCAGTTCCCAGGTGACATGAGTACAGCTTAGTCCGCTGACTTGATAATGTCACTTCGCCTCGAGTGTATTCCCACTGTATTTTGATTACTACCCTACCACGGCTCAAAGGAGTCGTGCAAAAAGGTAGTAATTGGGTGTAGTCCCAAAGCACTTGGAGGCAGTGACGGTTAGACAGGATTCGTCTCTCCCGGTATTGGGGGTTGATATCGCACTGTGTCTAGGAGAGCCATTACACATAGTCGTCCCTGGCCAGGGCAAGCGAGATATACTGGTAGGTTTCCAGTGTTATCTCAGGGTGTTTTGGGCTACACTCTGACACGACTTGTACCACTATTAGGGGACTGACATTTACCACCCCCTAGGCCCACCATGCGATGTTCTCAGACGAACGGACCGGACTGTACGAAGATCGTCACATTCAGGCTCAGTAGAAGTTCGGATGGGTTTACCTCATCGGCCTTCTTATCGACATCTACCTGGGGACCGTTACGTACAGCTAGTATCGCTTGCAGTCTGTGGTTAAACCCACTGCCAGCGTAGTGTCGAGTCTTTAGAGTCCCACACAGAGAGTTTCCCTATACTGAGCGAAATGTGTAGAGACCGTATGGTTTTACGGCAGGGCTACGATCACTTACGTACACTTGTGTGCGTATGCTGTTCGGGCAGACAATACTAGTGGGGTTTGGTTTAAGCCGGATCCTAGTATTGTATGGATGGATTTGTTTTGTCTTCTGTGCATTCACATTCTACGGAATGCGGATACGGGTGTGTATGCACAGTTGTGAGGAGCGAAGAAGAAGGAGGTGTCTCATTAGGGTTTTAGCAGTTGGTTCGGTCAAAACTATTATGAGCCGGGGACATTCTTTACTAATCTTTTTAGTGATAATTATGTTATGGCTAATTGCTTTGACCATTTGACCATACTTGACTTTGTTGACCGTTTGACCAAAGTTGACTTGGACCTTCATGAGAGGTCTAGAGTATTCTTTGGTTTTCTTTTTATTTTTGATATGAAAATGGTCAATTCAAATGTAGCCATCAACTTTATCATGAAAGGATTAGTAATGATGATGTTTATGTATTATTGCAACCATGGTTCATTTTCTTGGTTTATTTTTATTTTTATTTTTTCTCATTCTCTCTCTTGAAAAGAAAAGAGAAAGCTCCATGGTTGCTAGTTCTTCTTCCTCCTCTTGAAAATTCCTTTGATCTCATGTGTTGAGAGAAAAAGGATCCAAATAGATAAACACATCCATCTACCTCTTCTACACAACCTAGGACATCAAGCCTAGCGATCTTGTTGCCCTAGTTGCCTCAGCTCGAGGTGGAGCTCGGAACACAACTCTCGGGTGGATCATCTTCGACTCAAGGAGGCCGCGGAGGTGATCAAGATTCGGATCGATCCTCGGAACTTGGATGGAAGAGCAGGACAGCGGAGAGAAGACCCGAAGGACCGGTATCGTGAGGTATAATCTCTATGGTATAGTAGATAGAACCTCATATCGTTTGCTAGGTTTTTGTTTAGCAAAGATCCTTCTTTTAGTCCATGTTGCTTCGTGTCAAAAATCGTTTTTTACCGTTTTCGCCTCCCCGTAAGAACCGGGGTGAGCAATGTGGACTTACAGTGGTATCAGAGCCTAGCTAAACATAAACTAGCATGTGAGCAAAGTATTTAGAATTTCGATCGGAAAAAAAATCGCAAAACAAGTCTGGAAAAATCAACTTTCTGCCGATTTTCAAAACAGCTCCAAAAATTATTTAACATACATGAAAAATCGGCTCAGGGTTTTCTAAAAACACCCACCAAAAATGATCCAGTGACTCGGTCAAAGCGCCGCAGAACCGCGGCAAGAACATGCTTCTTGCCGCGGATCCGCGGCCGAGTTGACTCGGCCGTGGACCGTTTTTGATGCAGTGTTCTTAGTTGGATGTTTTGGGATTTTTAGTATATTTGGTTTCTGCCCAGAATTTCCAGAAAACAAATTTGAGTTTGGGGTGGTTACAAATCCGTATTTTGATCGAAATTCCGTAGACTTTGGTTAATGGATTTTATCTGTGATGTGATATATGTATTGAATGTCTGCTAATCGCTATACGTCGATTAGTGGGGGTTATACATATCTGTGATCTGTAATATTGATGGTTTGTGTATATGAACTCGTTGAATTGTCACGAATGAATAGCCGGGGGATGTGAGATGAGAGTTTCTTTTTCTTTCATTCAATGTAAAATTTGTAATTGATGTAATATTATTTTATGGCCGCACATCCGGGATGAGATTGTAGCCGCCATTGTATAATTTCTTTTACTGTTTTTTCTCCTAGGATAGACCCAAGGTGGGGTGCACAAACTACCGGGTATCTTGAAGTGCCGAGTGGCCTACTCACGTTGTTGAGGGAGGTTGCTTCGCTTCGGGTACTTGGCGGGTAGTTTGCCGTACCCGTAGGGGTCTAGGGTGGGGTATTGGCTATTCATCGCGACCGTGTAATCCGTCTTTCGTTGCAGGCTCGAACGAAACACGGATTCCTAGTATATCCAAAGTGTTCATCTGTGATCTGGAATGGCTATCATTGCATCTGACGAATGTATATATCTATATATGATATCTATTTAGGCGTTGCTTATGTTTTGCATCCGCGCTAGTCCAGCCTCCGCTCTGTCGTTAGTTAAGTAACCTAACGGGTGATGACGGGGCCCCGTGGCGAATGCGGATGGCATAAGCGTACGTCATATTTTCGTTGTTTTCTGCAATGGTAGGATTAAATGATGGGACGCATTAAATTAATGCAAGAAAATAAACCAAAGTAAAGTCGTTGG
Source organism: Agapanthus africanus (assembly GCA_030015575.1). Taxonomy (NCBI): domain Eukaryota; kingdom Viridiplantae; phylum Streptophyta; class Magnoliopsida; order Asparagales; family Amaryllidaceae; genus Agapanthus; species Agapanthus africanus. Next base: position 833,329,535 of record JASDDO010000019.1, read on the forward strand.
AACACTTTCAAAACCACTCGGTTCTTTTCAAAAACCAACTTTTAAACACGGAGCTTGAACCACTCCTTTAAAAAGATATCTCGTTCCATCGATTATATCAAGTTCACTACGTTCACGGTTTTGCCAAAACCATTCGTAGCCCTCCATCATTTCAGTTAAATATTCGGTAGTATTCAAGCTATGTATTTTGACCTACGCCAAGGAATAGTGATTGGTAGCTGCCGGATATTTATCTGTAGCATAGATAGATGTGTTGATTTGGGACAGTCGTACTGCTATTTTGGCCTACGTCAAGGGTATGTACGGGTGGGTTCAAATTAACCTGGATAATGATGGGTAGAACTTGACATGTGACTTATGATATTTTGGCCTACGTCAAGGTCATAAGAGTATGGGGCAAAAATCCACATCGGGAGTTTCTAAAGAAACTGAAACTTGCTAGTGCTGCATACCATTTGGAGTGTGATGATTCTGGTAGGATTCCTTCAGTTTTATCACACGATGATATTTAGATCCCGATCCTACTGTGAGTATATGCTACTCCTCGGGAACTTTCTCACTTAACGATCAATACTATAAACCAAGTAGGTGTCTAGAAAGGTGTTAGCGGGGCTACGCCCACAGGGAAAAGAGGTTACTTAATTAAAGAACTTCGCGAAAGCATTGGAAAACCTCCCTCGAAGTACCGACACTGGCCTGGCTGAACGGTTAAGCAAGTATTGTACGGTGAGATTGATCCCGACTAATTCTTCCTTTTTGGTTAGAGGAGGGATTCGAGAGACAGTGGGAGCCATCCTGTTTAGATAAATTAAAAACCAATCTAAACTTATAAGAGCATCATGCTGAGTGTTTTCTTCTCTCTCTCTTAATTGCAGCGACCCAGTGACCACACATAGGTTACATCTAGATAATAAAATGACTGAATCTGACTGTTATGACTGGTAAAGGTCTATCCAGATGTCCATTGCCCATGACAAGCTGGGACACCTCTTAACTAATCCAACCCTTGCCGTCTCAGGACCAGTTTCCCCTGTCACGGATATTGATATCCGTAAGACATCGGAAAAAGACTGTGCGAAAGCCAAGTGCCTCGTGTTAGCCTCAGTTGATGGTGCATACCAGAGGCAGCACGAGAATATGGACTTAGTTTCTATCTTCCTCCATAACAAAGATTTATATGGAGAGCAATCTCGTATCGCAAGATATGAGACCTCGAACGAATTGCTTCCAGCGAGGTTGGCTGTTGGGTCATCTGTAGGGGGCAACGTCCTTACAGAGACCAGCTATTTTGAGCTCATGGACCTGAAGACCACGTTGAAGAACGGGTCAGATGCTGACTTGATTCTACAGTCTCTGCCTTCTACCCTGAAGGAAACCAGGGAAGTAGAAGGAAAGGGAAGGGCAAAAGTTTCGGGGCTGGATGTAGTAAAAGAGGGGCGTTCCTATGGAATGAACATTGGCAGAAGGATTGTAGGGCTAGTAAAGCCAGTAGCCAGGATTCGAAGCATGTTGTGGCTTCGGCTTCGGGTGTGTTTGTAATAGAGAACTGTATGTCAGTTAACCCTACTTCTTGGGTATTGGATACCGGATCAGGATCTCACATCTGTAATTCGTTACAGGCTCTGAGAAACCGTAGGGTTATCAGGATAGGTGATATGACTCTCAGGGTTGCTAACGGAATGAGCATGAACGCTGAATTCGTAGGGGAATATCATCTTGGACTGACAACTGGGCAGATATTGATTCTGCGTAACTGTTTTTATGTACCAGTTGCGACTTGTAATATCATATCTGTATCCATACTTTCTAGGGAAGGATATGATTTTACTTTTGTAAGCTATGTGGTCCACATCCACCTAAATCAAGTTCTGATTGGGTCAGGTACATTAAAAAACGGGATATACGTATTAAATCAACCTCAAATTTTCAGTGTCCAGAACACACTTAAAAGAAAGTCTCCGGAAATAAATCAGGCTTTCTTATGGCATTGTAGACTAGGTCACATCAATGAGAGAATATTAACGAAGTTACATACAGAAGGATATTTGGATCCGTTCGAATATCAATCATATACAACTTGTCAATCCTGTCTCAAAAGAAAGATGACAAAGACTCCGTTTACTGGACATGGAGTAAGAGCGAGCGAGCTCTTGGGGCTCGTACACAGCGATGTGTGCGGTCTAATGTCTACACATGCGCGAAGCGGTTATTCTTACTTCATTACTTTTACGGATGATTCTTCAAGGTTCGGGCATGTCTTCTTAATGAAGCATAAATCTGAAGCCTTTGAAAAATTCCAGGAATACAAGAATGAAGTAGAAAAACAAACAGGCAAAAGTATTAAGACATTGAGATCTGATCGAGGTGGTGAATACTTGAGTGCCGAGTTCCTGGATTACCTAAAAGAGAATGGAATTCTCTCTCAGCTTACTCCTCCATACACTCTACAACATAACGGTGTATCGGAGAGACGAAACTGAACCCTATTGGATATGGTACGTTCCATGATGAGTAACGCTGAGTTACCGCGATCATTCTGGGGATATGCACTAGAATCAGCTGCATATCTTTTGAACCGAGTTCCAACTAAGACTATGCCTACCACACCATATCAGATATGGAGTGGGAAGAAACTCTATTTTCAATATTTGAAAATTTGGGGATGTCCAGCTTTTGTCAAAAAGCAGCATACGGACAAACTCGAGGCACGCTCAGTACAGTGCAAGTTTATGGGATACCCAAAGAACTCCAGGGGGTATCTTTTCTATTACGCAGAAGAACAAAAGGTCTTTGTCTCTCGTAATGCTCACTTTCTGGAACATCAGTTCTTAGAAAAAGAAATAAATGGGAGCGCAATAGAACTGGAAGAAATTCCAGAACCACAAACTATTACTGAAAGCTTAGTAGAGCCAGAGGGTTCGAAAGAACAGGATATTCCTACGCCGCTCCGCAGGAGTAGTAGGCAGTCTCATCCGCCCGAGAGATACTACGGTTTTCTCGTAGACGGGGACAGAGAGGATTGCACTATTGATTATGGTGAGCCTACTAGCTTCCAGCAAGCCATTCAGAGCGGTGACTCAGTAAAATGGCTGGATGCAATGTAGACCGAGATGGAGTCCATGTACACCAACAAAGTTTGGACTTTGGACTTTGCTCCAAAAGGGGTAAAACCCGTAGCTGCAAATGGATCTTCAGAAAAAAGATTGGTGTAGATGGGCAGGTCGAAACCTATAAAGCTAGACTTGTTGCAAAGGGTTTTCGTCAAAGACCTGGTTTGGACTATGATGAGACCTTTTCACCAGTGGCTATGCTCAAATCCATTCGGATCCTTCTTGCCATTGCTGCCTTCCACGATTATGAGATCTGGCAGATGGACGTAAAGACGGCTTTCCTAAATGGAAATTTAGAAGAGTGCGTCTATATGGATCAGCCGGAGGGATTCATTCAGAGTGGGAGCAGCGGTAAAGTGTGCAAGTTGCTCAAGTCCATCTATGGACTGAAGCAGACATCGCGGAGTTGGAACATCTGCTTTGATGATACTGTCAAAGAATTCGACTTTATCAAAAACCCAGATGAACCATGCAGTTACAGTAAGATTGTAGGGAGAACTGTAGTATTCCTCGTCTTGTACGTGGATGACATTCTCCTAATAGGAAATGATATTCCTATGCTACAGTCAGTCAAAGGATTCTTGTCACAGAGGTTCTCCATGAAGGACCTGGGCGATGCCAACTACATTCTGGGGATCCAGATCTATCGTGATAGATCTAAGAGGATGTTGGGACTTTCACAGTCCAGGTATATCGACACCATACTGAAACGATTCAGTATGGAAGATTCCAAGCGCGGTAATCTACCGGCTTGTCACGGAATCACCCTCTCCAAAGAGATATCTCTCAAAACTGATTTGGAAAGGGCTCGCATGTCATCTATACCCTACGCATCTACGGTAGGCTCTATAATGTATGCGATGTTGTGTACCAGACCAGATGTAGCATACGCATTGAGCGTTGTAAGCCGGTATCAGTCGGACCCAGGGGAGAAACACTGGATAGCAGTAAAGAACATTCTCAAGTACCTGAGAAGGACTAAGGAGATGTTCTTGGTGTACGGCGGAAAAGACCTCCAGATCGAGGCCTTTGCTGACTCCAGCTTCCAGAGTGACAAGGATGACTCCAAGTCCATGTCGGATTATGTCTTTACCTTCAATGGAGGGGCGGTTTGCTGGAAGAGTTCCAAGCAGGAAACCGTTGCTGACTCAACTATAGAAGCGGAGTACATAGCTGCTTGCGATGCCGCAAAGAAAGCTGTCTGGATGAAGAAGTTCCTTACGGTGCTATAGCTTTAGCGAAGGAACCCAGGTCCCATCAGAAGTCCAGGCACATTTTAAGGTAGTACCACCTGATCAGGGAGATCATAGATCGCCGGGAGATCGTAGATCGCCGGGAGATCGAGGTGAAGAGAGTAAATTCGGAGAATAACACTGCAGATCCACTCACGAAGGCCCCTACCCCAGACTCAGTTCAAGCGGCTGATCGAGATGATAGGTCTTCGATACCCCAGTACATGGCCTTAGTGCAAGTTGGATATTGTTAGTATATATGCCCTAGAGGCCATTACTGTATCATACTAGTTTGTATATTACTTGATGGAAGCTTGGGATATTCACAATTGTATAGACAATCTTGCTCAAAATGGTAGTATGCTACTTGGTTTGTCTCTACTTCAATATGCGCATGTGTTTCTTTTTAGCATATCGCTTATACATATTAGTAAAGCCCTTAGGATCTTTGCTTGATTACCAGCGTTATGATGGCAGTCACACTTGTGGGGGCTGGGTAATCTATAAGCACATCCTTATACAGGTCCCTAGTTGTAGGACTATCGAGACAGGGCATCGATACTCCAGAATAGACTAGCGTATGCGCTTCTCATCCCAGCAGGGGAGATGGTCTGTCCCACAGCCATCAGTACGTCGTACTGGAGATAGTATGCGGGTGCTCGTTAGGTTACGAGTGCACTGGACAGGACTCGTCGGGAACTATTGGTTGGTATTATACCTATCGTCAGTTATCAGTTCCCAGGTGACATGAGTACAACTTAGTCCGCTGACTTGACACTGTCACTTCGCCTCGAGTGTGTTCCCACTGTACTTTGATTTCTATCCTACCACGGCTCAAAGGAGTCGTGCAAACAGGTAGTAGTTGGGTGCAGTCCCGAAGCACTTGGAGGCAGTGACGGTTAGACAGGATTCGTCTTTCCCGGTATTGGGGGTCGATATCGTGCTATGTCTAGGAGAGCCATTACACATAGTCGTCCATGGCCAGAGCAAGCGAGATATACTGGTAGGTTTCCAGTGTTATCTCAGGGTGTTTTGGGATACACTCCGACACGACTTGTACCACTATTAGGGGACTGACGTTTACCACCCCCCTAGGCCCACCATGCGATGTTCTCAGACGAACGGACCGGACTGTACGGAGATCGTCACATTCAGGCTCAATAGAAGTTCGGATGGGTTTACCTCATCGGCCTTCTTATCGACATCTACCTGGGGACCGTTACGTACAGCTAGTGCCGCTTGCGGTCTGTGGTTAAACCCACTGCCAGCGTAGTATTGAGTTTTTAGAGTCCCACACAGAGAGTTTTCCTGTACTGAGCAAAACATGTAGAGGTCGTATGGTTTTACGGCAGGGCTACGATCACTTACGTGCACTTGTGTGCGTATGCTGTTCGGGTAGACAATACTAGTGGACTTTGGTTTAAGCCGGATCCTAGTATTGTATGGATGGATTTGTTTTGTCTTCTGTGCATTCGCATTCTACGGAATGCGGATGCGGGTGTGTATCCACAGTTGTGATGAGCGAAGAAGAAGGAGGTGCCTCATTAGGGTTTTGGCAGTTGGTTCGGTCAAAACCATTATGAGCTGGGGACATTCTTTACTAATCTTTTTAGTGATAATTATATTATGGCTAATTGCTTTGACCATTTAACCATACTTGACTTTGTTGACCGTTTGACCAAAGTTGACTTGGACCTTCATGAGAGGTCTAGAGTATTCTTTGGTTTTCTTTTTATTTTTGATATGAAAATGGTCAATTCAAATGTAGCTATCAACTTTATCATGAAAGAATTAGTAATGATGATGTTTATGTATTATTGCAACCATGGTTCATTTTCTTGGTTTATTTTTATTTTTATTTTTTCTCATTCTCTCTCTTGAAAAGAAAAGAGAAAGCTCCATGGTTGCTAGTTCTTCTTCCGCCTCTTGAAAATTCCTTTGATCTCATGTGTTGAGAGAAAAAGGATCCAAATAGAAGAACACATCCATCTACCTCTTCTACACAACCTAGGACATCAAGCCTAGCGATCTTGTTGCCCTAGTTGCCTTGGCTCGAGGTGAAGCTCGGAACACAACTCTCGGGTGGATCGTCTTCGACTCAAGGAGGCCGCGAAGGTGATCAAGATCCGGATCGATCCTCGGAGCTTGGATGGACGAGCAGGACAGCGGAGAGAAGACCCGAAGGACCGGTATCGTGAGGTATAATCTCTATGGCATAGTAGATAGAACCTCATATCGTTTGCTAGGTTTTTGTTTAGCAAAGATCCTTCTTTTAGTCCATGTTGCTTCGTGTCAAAAATCGTTTTTTACTGTTTCCGCCTCCCCGTAAGAACCGGGGTGAGCAACGTGGACTTATAGCTGATAAGCAGAAAGATCCCTCAGTCCATGAGGAGTCGGGCTCGGAAAGCGAAGAGGAGCCAATCTTCCGTCCCAAGACCACAGAACATCAACTTCTCCAGGAGCTTCGAAAACAGCTCAAGAGCAAAAATAAAGAGATGGCCAAGCTTTACTTCAAAATCGATGATCTGAAGAACGTCGTCCTACAGCTCACGGCCCAAGTTTCCTCTCAGCCGCCCAATTAAGCACAGGGTTTTGGTCATGAACCGGGAAACGGTGTCCCGAGACAGCCGACGCCTATTCCCTCAAATCCAAAGGTGTGTGGACCGCATGAAAGTCAGTCGCATCCTATCTTGGGAAATATCATTTTTACCGACGACAGCAGCCCGCTAACTCAAGATCAAGTCATGGATTTGGTTGCCAGCAAAGTCAAAATATTGGTAGCCGAAGCCGGAGAGCAAAAAGATGTCAGCAGTAGCGGGAGACCATATCTTGCTCGGTATGATCTTGTGGAGTTTCCCACTGGCTATGTCGTCCCCAAATTTGAAAGGTTCGATGGGACGGGAAATGCGAATCGGCACATTGCCCAATTTAAAGCATCATGTGCGAATACTGGGGGAAATGATATGCTCTTTCTCCGTCAGTTTGTCAATAGCTTGATGGATGTTGCTTTCGATTGGTATGCAAGCATATCAGATGACTCGATCACGACGTTCGCTCAAATAGAATTCATGTTCAAGCAAAGGTTCATGAACGTCAGCGATAAAATCACCATTGCCGACCTTGTAAGGACCGAGCCAAAGAATAATGAAAGCAACATGGATTTTATAGTCCGATGGTGCAATCTCTCTGTCAAATGTGAACCGCCGTTGGAGCAAGACCAATCCGTCAGTCTTCTTATAGAAAATCTGAAGGGCTGAATGAAACCTTTCCTGTGCACTGCAGGCCTTAAAACATTCCAAGAGCTGACTAATAAGGTCCAAATGTTAGAACGCTCAAAGCCCGAGTCCACTCAAGGTCTCCAATTCACAAACATGCCGAAACATCGGAGGGACGACGACCGGAAAAGTGAAAGTTTCAATAGCATCAATTCTCTAAATAAGCAGAGAGCGGGCGGAGCAAAGATTAACAAGTCTCGAGAGCCAAGTTTGGAGAAAAGGAGAAATAAGATCTACTCTTTCAGAAGAGACAAGGTTCCCAAAATATTCAAGGACGCTCTGAAGAATGGCCTGCGGTTAGCAAAACCAAAAAGGCTAAGTGAAGCGAACAGGACTGATCATCCTAACTTTTGCCCATACCACCGAGTGCTAGGGCACACTATTGAAGACTGTTGCATCTTCAAGGATTGGGTTGAGAAACAATACAAGACGGGAGAAATATCATTGTCCCCTGGCGTGTTAATAAACAGTCAAACTGCGACCGCCAATTTCATACAAATGGAGACTAAAGTCCTTCGGGGACCTGATTCTCTCAGACATCTACCTTTCTCTAAAAAGAGTGGACCAAGGAAACAAGCTAAGAGCCAAGCGAGCAACATTGCCGATGAAGAAGCAATAGAATGGTACACAACCCATACGGTCTACATGATGGAGCTCAGAGGAACAAGTCCTCCTACGCGTCGTACCCATGACAATGACATGGCTGTTGCTACCCAACATCGACTCGGTCTAAATGATGAAGACCCCGCTCAGGCCATTAAGCCAAAGGAACCCGTGGTTCTTGCTGAATCAAGCTCAGACAGTAAGGATGACCCTATTGTTATACCCGGAACTATAGAACAAGCATTATTCTAATGGCTTCAAAGCCAGCTTCAGGACAGGGATGAGAAGATGGCCAAGGTCCATTCCAAGGTCGACGAGCTGATAAACGTCGTGGCAGATCTCATGACCCAAGTCACCCGATTGCAATCATAGCAAAATCAAATTTTGGTTCATGAGCCAGGGATTGATATCCGGAACCAGCCAACCGATACTCCCTCCAGCCCAAAAGTAGAGCACTTTTGCGGAAAACAGTCGCGATCAGCTTTCAGTCTCTCCGATGCGTACACTGAATGGGCTAAGCGGACAGCAGGCGAACCAAAGACTGATCGGCCTCAAGGACCGGCATCAGGAAAGACACCTACTCTAATGGAGAGAAAGAAGAAAGTATACTCCTTCAGGAGAGATGAAGTCTGCAAAATATTCGAGGATGCCCTAAACAACGGTCTGCAATTGCCCATTCTAAAGAGATCACATGAAGCAAACATGATCGACAATCCACTGTACTGCCTATATCATAGAGTGGTAAGTCATACTATCGAAGACTGTTGCATGTTTAAAGATTGGGTAGACAATCAATACAGGCTTCGGAGAACCTCACAGTCCTTGGATGTACCGGCAAGCCACAGCGCTACGGTCATCAACACAGCTCCGCCAAGATCAAAGTTCGAGGAGCTGGGATAAGCAAACACACACGACCACTACGTCATTAAACTGAGAACATTCGACCTCTAAGTCGTTAAACTGGGGATGTAAAAATGTGTAAATAAAAGAAAAAAAGAAAAAAAGAAAAGCCGAAATTCTGGGGCAACTCGCAATAAAAATCAGTGAGTTAAATAAAGATAAAAATAAAGCCGAAATGATGGGGCAACCGCGAATAAATAGCCGAAATGATAGGGCAATCACGACCTTCACGATAAGAAAAGCTGAAATGATAGAGCAATCGCGGTAAAAAAACCTCCAAAGGAAAATGATGAGTCGCTTCAGAAACCATATTTCAGTGTTAGCGATGCAGACGCCAACCAAAATTCAAATCACAAACGGCGAATGATGAGTCTCTCCTGGTAGCATATTCCAGTGCAGCGATGTAGACGCCAATCAAAATCCAAATCTCTGAATGTCCCAACGACGAATGATGAGTCGCTCCTGGTACCATATTCCAGTGCAGCGATGCAGACGCCGACAAAATCCTAAAATTCTCCCAGGCCTACGGGTGGTCCCTGTTCCCCTCCGAACGGCGGCCGAGATGTTAGGACGTCACGTGCCTGAGGTTCGGGGCAGATGCTATTTGGTTTTTATCCGTCCACCTCTTCGAAGATGCCAAGTTGATTTATGGCACCGTGTATCGAAGGTTTAGACGGATGCGGCCGATGTAGCAGACTTTGTCAGATTCCCCCTCGCTTGAGGGGGTTTTGATTGTGGGGACGCTCTTCCCTGCAAGCGCAAGCCCCTGCAGTTAATTACGCTACCGCTTTGCGGTAACAACTTTCTCCTTCTCCAGAATTTCACTTCGTGTCGTGTGTGTTTGTTTTGTTTGTGGCTGCCCGTGGATTGTATACGGAGACTGAGTAATGCCGTCGCCCGTAGGGCGTGGATTAGTCCAAATCCGTATTTACTTAGATTTGGGTTTGGTGTTTTTAGTTTAAGGATGCATTAGTCGCGTTGCGACTAAGATCAACTTAAACATTCGTCAAGGATACGTTAGTCTTGCTTTGGACTAAGATCAACCTGACGTGGTGATTCATTTAATTTATGGCCATCGGGACTCATCACCTCTCTAACATCGTTGAAGGATTACAACGATAGGTGTCAGAGGAGCTCAGAGATGTACCCTTGAACCAAAGCTGATTGAGGGTTTTATAGTCCATTTAAGTGCTTAAGGATACGTTAGCCGTATTTGGGGCTAAGATCAACTTAAACGGGATCGTTTAGATCCGGCAAAAGAGCAATTGGCTCTATTGTTCCAGTTTAGGGACGTAGTGGTCCCTTATTAGTTTAGGGACGTCTCGGTCCGATACCAGTTTAAGGACGTAGTGGTCCATTATTAGTTTAGGGACGTTTCGGTCCGATGCCAGTTTAGGGACGTAGTGGTCCATTATTAGTTTAAGGAAATTTCGGTCCATCGCTAGTTTAAGGACGTAGTGGTCCATCATTAGTTTAGGGACGTCTCGGTCCGATGTTAGTTTAGGGACGTTTCGGTCCGATATTAGTTTAGGGACGTCTCGGTCCGATATTAGTTTAGGGACATCTCGGTCCACGAGTTTAAGGACCCCGCAGTCCATATCGATGTGTGGTCGTTGGGACCCGTCACCTCTTTGACGTCGTTGAGGAATTACAACGATGGATGTCAAAGGAGTTCGAAGATGTACCCTCGAACCGGATGTAGATTGATTTAGGAGAGCCATTTTGCTCAGTCAATTTAATTTAAGGACTTATGGCCAAAATTGGGCTAAGTCCAGTTGAAATGTTCAACATTTTATTTGCTTTTGCATTGCATTTCTTTTTTTCTTTTTTTTTATTTGGGCCTTGCCCAGAAAGGATGCAGAGTATCAATTTGTTTTGGGCTCTACCCTTTTAGGAATGATGCAAGGTATCAATTTTATTTGGGCTCTGCCCTTATATAAAGGATGCAAAGCATCAATTTATTTGGGCTCTGCCCATTTATTGCCTTGCAATTTATTTTGTCCTGTCAGGTCATTTTGATTTGGGCCTGGCCCTTCAAATAGTGCAAAGCACCAAGAATCTTTTGGATTCAAGAAAATGAGTGCAGAGCACTTTTTAATGATCTAAATTTAGATCAAAGAAGAGAAAAGAAAATCTTTTCTTTCTTTCTGTCTCAGAGAACCAGAGGTTCATAGCAAGTGCAAGGCACTATTTTTATTTATTTATTTATCTGAGAACCAGAGGTTCATAGCAAGTGCAAGGCACTATTTTTATTTATTTATTTATCTGAGAACCAGAGGTTCATAGCAAGTGCAAGGCACTATCTGTTGTGCGCACGTGCGTTGCACGTGGTGCCGCATGGCGGGCATACGTGCGTTGCACGTGGTGCACATGCGCATTATGAGGAGAAGCAAAGCTTCTATATATGGAGAACAAGCTCCTTTTAATATTATTAAATATTCCCATGTGGTGCGCACGTGCATTGCACGTAGTGCCGCATGGCAAGCACACGTGCGTTGCACGTAGCGCACATGGCGCTTGCGCATATGCGCATTATGGAGGAGCATGCTCCTATCTTGGAGAACTAAGCTCCTTTGGAGAACTAAGCTCCTTTGAGTATTGAATCCTTTGAGGATTTAACTCTACCCTTTCTAAGAGGTATCCCCTCTTATTTATATAGGAGTGGTAGAGAAGCCAGCTCTCCTTTTCCCGATGTGGGACTAAAAAATGCATTCCCCATGTAGTAGAGCATTACTTTAGATTACACGTGTATAACACATTTGCTCATAACTTTTGATCTCGGATGAATTATGAGGCCCATAATATATCAAATCGAAGGTCTTTTCGAGATGCTTTCAATATCATCAGAATTTAGCTGTTTCTCATTCCGGAGTTTGTCAAAATACAGCTCGGAAAATACTGGTTCGCATCTTCTTCCTTAGATCACATGTGCATAGACATTTGCTCATAACTTTTGATCCCGAATGAATTATGGGGCCCATAATATATCAAATCGAAGGTCTTTTTAAGATGCTTTCAATACCATCAGAATTTAGCTGTTTCTCATTCCGGAGTTTGTCAAAATACAGCTCGTAAAATACCGGTTCGCATCTTCTTTCTTAGATCACATGTGCATAACACATTTGCTCATAACTTTTGATCCCGGATGAATTATGAGGCCCATAATATATCAAATCGAAGGTTTTTTCGAGATGCTTTCAATACCATCATAATTTAACAGTTTTACATTGGGGAGTTTATCAAAATACAGGCCGGAAGATACTGGTTCGTATTTCCTTAAGCGTATCGCTGCCATTTGATACCTTGGACTCTTTTGCGCAGAAATTTTTGGTGGGAACAGTCCCCAAATTGACTACAGTATACAATCCACGGGGTTAAATAATTCTTATCACACCCATACCCCACCACAATCACAAGTCGTGCGGCCGGTCTCCGCCCTTGGAGTTATGCTCCATTTAGGAAGACCCACTCATGTGTCCTCACGATACATGAGGAAAACAAAACTTACGGGATCCTCACGACTCGTAAGAAATCACCTTCGTGGGATCCTTTTGACTCACAAAGGAAAAACACGCTTGGGGGTCCTCATGACTCCTAAGGAGAAAATACACCTACGTGATCCTTTCGACTCGTAAGGAGAAAATGCTTTTATGGGAACCTTATAGTTCATAAAATTGAAAAGCCTTATATGATAGGGACCTAAACTTATTTCCTAAGCCATCGTTCCGCAACAGGGAAAGGCAAATGATGAATTTCTCCTGGCGCTTGTGCTTCAGTGTTAGCAACGTTAATGCCGACCCCCTATCCTAAAATTCCAAGCTTTCGATCCAATAGACCCCTAAGTCGTTAAACTGGAAACGAGGGAAATCCCCTCATGGCAAATAATGATTCGCTCCTGGTAACGTGTTCCAGTGTAGCGGTGCTGATGTCAGACCAAAACCAAAATCTCCAAATTATCTTATGGCAAATGATGATTCGCTCCTGGTACCATATTCTAGTGTAGCGATACTGATGTCAACCCAAATCACATCAAATTAGCAAGTCAACTTCAACCCTGACACCGCAAGGAGCGGAGCAAGTCAAATCAACCACCAACCGTCCAAGTCGCAAAAAGGGCAGCAACGACCTCCCCGTTGGAATTATGCTTCGACTCGGAATCAAGTCAACCAACGGCTTCCCCGTCGGAATTATGCTTCGACTAGGAATCAAGTCGACCATAGACACTCCGCCTCGAGGAAACGTCGACCAGTGACACTCCGTGCCGGGGGCATGTCGACCAGCGACACTCCATGCCAGGAAAATGTCCAAAATAGACACTCCATGCCGGGGATACGTCAACCACAGACACTCCGCCTCGGGGAAATGACGACCGGAGACACTCCATGCCGGGGAAACGTCCAAAACAGACACTCCATGCCGGGAAAACGTCGACCAGCGACACTCCGTACCGGGGGCACGTCGACCAGCGACACTCTATGCAGGGGAAACGTCCAAAACAGACACTTCATGCCGGGGATACGTCGACCACAGACACTCCGCCTCGGGGAAACGTCGACCAGCGACACTCCGTGCCGGGGGCACATCGACCAGCGACACTCCATGCCAGGGAAACGTCTGTTTAGCCGGGGGCACATCGACCAGCGACACTCCATGCTGGGAAAACGTCGACCACAAACACTCCGCCTCGCGGAAACGTTGACCAGCGACACTCCATACCGGGGGCACGTCAACCAGCGACACTCCATGCCGGGAAAACGTCGGCCAGCGACACTTCGTTTTGGGGATACGTCATACACTGACACTTCGTCTCAGAGACACGTCAAGTATCGACCGTCCATGTCGTAAAAAGGGCAGTGCCAGCTTCCCAAAAGCAGGAACCAAATCAAGTCGCCTCCACGTAAAAGAAAATCCATCAATTTCATGCACACGACCAACATATGTGATGTGCATTTATTGATGAGGGCACTTTGTTGGGGTCAAAAATTGCACCCCGGTTGACCAAGTCAAAATCAAAGTCAACTCCAAGCAACGGGCCCAAGCCCAGATCAAGTGGGCCCATGCCAAGTCGAGCCCCGCAGCCGGCCTCCCCTTTGCCAAAATGAAATCATGTAATAAATATTTTTGATGTAATTTTTTTTTATGCATGAATGTAAGAAAAATGGGTACAAACCCAAATTTTTGTAAAGCTCATGGCTCATGTGTAAAAGAAATGAGCACATGAGGCATGGGATGGGCAAAATGCCATTTTGTAAAGCCCAAGGGGGCTATGTGTAAATTTGTAAGCCTATAAAAGGCAGCATGATAATGAAATAAAGCATACAATTTATTCTCCCCAAAAACTTGGGTTTGTGCCTCCATCCTCACTCTCTCGGGTTCTTCCTCTTCCTGTGCATTTTCCAATTAAATGAAGAGCTTAGCTCTTTTTTTTTAAAACTAAATAAAGTTTTACCATAAACCTACTGAAGGAGAGTAACTCTCACATCCGATCAAAAAAAAGAATAGATTTTTGCAACCTTCTTCTCTCTCCTCAAGATCCAATTTGAGAGAGGGAGAAGAAAGGAAACCCACCTCCCAAGACTTCATCAAGAGAAGAAAAAATGTCTCTTTTTTTATCATCCAAGATCTAAATCTTGGAGTTTCAAGAGAACCCATTTTGAATTTCTTCCCAAAAGAGAAAAGAGGAAACCTTTTGGAGTTTAACTCTACAAATAAAATTCTTTTGGAGTTTAACTCCATAATAAAAACTTTTTTTGGGAGTTTAACTCCAAGTAAAATTGTTTTGGGATTCTAACTCCGAATAAAATTGTTTTGCGAGTTTAACTCCAAATAAAATGTTTTGGAGTTTAACTCCATGAAAAAAGGTCTTTTAGAGCTCCTACTCACTCTCACGTGAGGGAGAGTGGAGCTCCCACTAAGTGGAAGATTTCTCTCGTTCTCACGTGAGGGGAAGGCTCCTACAAAGTAGGAGCCCCTGCTCCCTCTCACGTGAGGAAGAGGGAATTCCCGCTAAGTGGGAGCTTTCTCCCTTCTCACATGAGGGGAAGGCTCCCATTTGGTGGAGTTTAACTCCACACCAAATAAAAATCTTTTTGAAGTTTAACTCCACAACAAAAATTCTTTTGGAGTTTAACTCCACAATAAAAATTCTTTTTTGAGAGTTTAACTCCACATAAAAATCTTTTTGGAGTTGAATTCCATTTAAAATTCTTTTGGAGTTGAACTCCACAATAAAAATCTTTTGGGGAGTTTAACTCCACATTAAATCTTTTTAGTAGTTTAACTTCACATTAAATCTTTTTAGAAGTTTAACTCCATTTAAAATTCTTTTGGAGTTAACTCCACAACAAAAATTCTTTTGGAGTTGAACACCACAATAAAAATCTTTTTTGGGGGGGTTTAACTCCATATTAAATCTTTTTAGGAGTTTAAACCCATTTATAATTTTTTAGAGTTTAACTCCATAACAAAAAATCTTTTGGAGTTTAACACTATAATAAAAAAATATGTTTTGGAGTTTAACTCCATACAAATAATTTTGGGAGTTCAACTCCATAAAAATATGTTTTGGAGTTTAACTCCATAGAAATATTTTGAAGTTTAACGTCTCTTTTTTTTTAAATTTTTTTTTTTTTAGGCTCCCTCATGTGGGGGGCTCCTACCAAGTGGGAGCCCCAGCTCCCTCTCACGTGAGAGGAGAGCTTCCTCCCCTCATGTGAGGGGAGTGCCTCTTTCTCCCCTTCACGTAAGTGGAGGGGCTCTTTTTTTTTTATTTTTTTTATTTTATATTTTTTTCCTCTCTCTCTTTTTTTTTATGTGTTTTTTTTTGGAGTTTAACTCTATACAGTAACTTTGGGAGTTTAACTCCAAATAAAATTGTTTCTGAAGTTTAACTCCAAATAAATGTTTTTGGAGTTTAACTCCATAAAAAATGTTTTTTTGAATAAAAAGAGTTTAACTCTATACAGAAACTTTTGAGAGTTTAACTCCAAATAAATTTATTTCTGAAGTTTAACTCCAAATAAAATATTTTGGAGTTTAACTGCATAAAATAATATTTCTTTAAATGTTTTTTTTATAAGAAAAAATATATGCATCCTTTTTTTATATTTTTACAAATGGAACAAAAAAATGAACACATCCTTATTGTTATATAAAACACACACACACACACACACACACACACACACCAATACATCGCATTGAGTTCGCATATTCAGTTTTACCCGTCAATCGGAGGTTCTCTCGCTCGAAAAGCGAGGGGTAATTAACGACAGCTTAATACGCGACTTCCGAAGATTCGGATCCCCACAATTAATAAACCCAGCCTACCCTAGGTAAGGAGAATCTGTAGTACGCCTGACAAGCGCGTGCGTGTTCCCATCTTAATGGGGTGACGAAAAACACCATACATGGAACTCGCGAGCTCGCCACAGGAGTAAAGGGGTCGACGAGGAGGCTCGAGCCCTTGAAGGCTCAATTTATTGGCGGCGACGGCAATGGAGGATGGAGGCGAGAATGATCGAGAGAGAGGGGGAGAGATGATGATGGAGGGCGTCGACACTAGTGGAGGGCGGCAATGGCGGTGGTGACGATGGCTGCTTGGATTTTGGGAAGGCACGTGATGGTGGAGACGGTGATGGTGATGGTGAAATCGACGGTGGAGGTGATTGATGGAGGCAGCGGCGATGGAGAAGGTGCCGGCGATGATGGTGGAGGTGGTGGCGGCGAGGGTGCGAGCGATGGTTAGGGTTAGGGAAAAGGGGAAATTTTCTTGCGGGGAAATAGTGAGGATTGGGACGTGGGGGAAAGGGGAAGGGAAATTTTCTGTTTTATTTTTTAAAAAAGAATATCCCGACATTAATCCTACGATTCTCACAGCAAGAGTTTATCTTGCGACACCGTAGGAGCAACTACAAAAGTTAATTTTTCTGTAAACTTGTTCCTACGGTTACCATCGTAAGGGCAACCTAAAATTGCCCTGCGGTTTTTTCCATCCATAGAGGCAAGATATCTTTGTACTAGTATGCAAACGTTTCCATCTTCAGAAACTAGTCTTTATCACCTTTTTATATTCAATAAAAAATTTACGAGTATTTATCTCAAATTTTAAAGGTCGGCAATAAGAATCCATTTTTTCCCATTCTACCATGCTTAAAGTCGTGTCCTCAGTTAAGTTAAAAAGCTAACATATAGTTTTTAATTATCTCTAACCATATTCGTTTAGGTTTACCCATGTCCCTAATTGTGGCATTAGCTATAATTTTGTCATTTTTTTTAATTGGCACATATGATTAGCGTATGCTGTGCATGACCTAACTAACCACCTTAATTATGATTGAGTTATCTCTCATTTTATCTTTGATAGGAGTCACCTCCAATATTGCTGCGAATACACTAATTATTTATCTTATATTTTAGCATATCTTTACAATACCAAAAATGAATCGGGGGTGGCCAAATATTATGGGTCTATTTACATTAGCGTTAATTGAAAGAAAATTAAATCTAACAATATAATTAAACCATATTGAGTTAAGAGCCCCTGCCTGTTTCAAAAATAAAATATATAACTGAGGCCGATCTTTCTATTTAGATATCCAACCGTGATTATTTAGAAAGATTTGTTCTATCATGTCAAGCTAGTGGAAATATAAAAAAATTGTTGTTAATTAGGTAATCCTTTTGCAGATGCAGCAACCAATACAAAGTGAGATTTAGGCTTTTAGCCTCTAAACACAAATTATGGATTTGCTCCTCTTCCTCTAAAGTCTAAATCTAGTGTTAGTGATATCTTTTTTTCCCCCCTATCTCCTTTTTTAATGTGTGTTCTATTGTGTACATCCATGGTAAAGGAAATGAATCAGTAAACTTCCAAGTTGAAGAACATAGTTGTACTGCAGATTATTGTGAAAAGAAATGTAATACTACACGAGTAATAAAACTGATTAATTAAGTTTATGCGTATGCACGCATGTATGTAGGTAAACTTCATATACACGTGTGCACTACATTTAGTAGAAACGATCTTGCTTTAAGAACGAGAAAAAACATCCGTTACATGGAATCGTCATTAATAAAAACTCTAGCTAGCACCATCACAGGCCAACCACTTACATATACTTGCCATCTCATACCAGAACCATACACATAATAGAGTTGTGTAGGGCCATTATAAGCTCCAACACCATAACTAGCTATAGCCTACTAGCTAGCCAGCATTCGATCTCTATTTATCAAAATCAAGCTGCAGGGGCAACGTCTGAGCCGTCGTCGTCATCGTCGTCGTCTCCACCACCTTCATAATTATTTGCATGATTGAAGATCATACCACCATTAAAATCGGCCACATTAGGGACGGGAACCCGAGCATAACAATAGTATAATCTCATGCAACTAGCAGCAGCAGCAACGTCCATTTCAGTAGATAGCTAGGAGACTAACGAAGCTAATATAACCAGTGAAGCTAGCTAGCTAGCTAGCTATAAATTAAAATAACTGGCCTCGACTCGTATATTTATACATGATAAAGCAAATATATATATTAAAGAGATAATCTCTCACAAATTAAACAGTGGAGAGTAGCTATGAAGCGGGGATTGAGGAAATGTGGAGCAGTCCTGTCCACTCGACATGCCACCGTGGCCAAAGCGAGGCAGCTCATGTATGGTGGCTGCATGGCGCGCTCATGCTCGTGCATGCACAATGCGAGCACGCTTATTACGGATCTCTGGAGTTGCCACGTCGGATTATGGAGGAAGACTTGGGTCAAAGGGTTTTCAACATTCAGCTGTGTATATGTAGATATGGGTACAATTAAGTGAGCCCATTGGGCTATGTCATTTGGGCCCATTCATGAAATTGCCAGGTTCGGGGAGTTCTCTAAAAGCCCCTTCGAACTTTCAAAATTGCTCGGAAGGGTATACTGTTTGTGAGCTGTATTCATTTAGGTCTTGTATCATATTTTAAATGCAATTACAAAAATACCCCTTCCTTCACCAAGACGGTGTTTAGATATTAGAGGCAACTGCTTAAATACTATAGGCAAACTCACGCAACTGCATAGATATTGTGTTTAGCACTACAAGAAACTGATACCAAGCTGCTGTCGTCTTATGTTGGTTCCTGTCAAGTTAGAGCTAATTTGACTACTTGTCAGTGTTGAGTTAGGCCTCGTTGGGCTAGGCCTAACTCAACGCTCCTTTTTTGCAAATATTCTGGGGCCTAACTTGATGTGTTTCTGAAGCGTTGAGTTGCTTCTAACTAAACCTCTTATCCATGTTGAGTTAGGCTAACTAAACGAAACATTCACCTCAAGTTAGAGATAGCTCAACGAAACATGAATGTAGAGTTAGGTCCCAGATTAATTTCTTATTAAAAATCGACTCTCGGAGCATTATATATATTTTTTTAAAGGGGTCTCACCCCATATTTATCCACAATTCAAAATTTTCATTCCAAATTTATCCCAAATTACTCAATTTCATTTCGGAGAAGGGGGCACGGATTTTTGGGTGGAGGACGACCAGGGGCTGTCCGGAGGAGGAGAAAGGCTCGGGCTCATCTCGAAGACTAGGACGGGGTTAGAACCGGATCAAAGGGATTAATCAATTGTAGATTTTTTTTTAATTTTGCTTTGTGAATTTGTTATGAGGAAGTGGGAGCAAGGGAGGAGAGGGAAATTTTGGCGATCGATGAATATTTCGTGCAAATGAGAGGAGGGGTGAACTCATTTTAGGGTTTTGACCGGTCAACTGACCAAACTCGACCCGATAATTGAATGCACTTTGGTCTGTTGACAAGTCAACATTATCTTACATATTGGGACCAAACTCGATGCGAGTTTCGCGTTGGGTTTGAACCCCACGTCAAATTAAAGGCATTTTCCTTGTGGTGTAGACATTACAAGTTTAGATATTACATGCAACCAGTTAGATATTATTTGAAAATAGAAAGATATTTTAAAGACGGGAAAGAAGTATATTTGCCGTGGGAAAAAAAAGACATATTTTAAGGGAAAAATGAAAACAGAATAGGCATTACAGGCAAGTCTCCAGATATTACAAGTAAGACTTCAGATATTATAACCAAGTCTCAAAATATTACGTACAGGCAACTCTTCTATATTATAACTGCCTTAAATCCAGCTGTAAAGGATTGTCAGTCCATATAGGCAAGGGGCATTTTGAGGTTATACAAAAATACAAGTGGGAATTGTATACCAGAGTATACCAGGGGTATTTTATTGGGCCTGGTTTTTTTCTCTAACAAGGCCAAAAAGCGCAGGGGTTTCTACACAAGTTCTCAACAGGTCGGAGGCTTGTTGACAATTTTGTTAGTTATATGTATGCCCTAAAGGCCATGATGTATATTGTAGTGGATGCTTGGACATATATAGGGAGGACTTTCTTGCTCGACATGATAGTATGCAATCTGGTTACTCTTTATCTTAACGTGTACACTGATTGTCTCTCTGTTACATGTTGGTAAAGCCCTTAGGATGAGTACTTGACTACCTGGACTATGATGCGGATCATACTAGTGGGGACATGGTAGTCCATAAGTATATCCTTCAAGGTCCCTAGTCGTGGGTGTATCGAGACGGGGCATCGATATACCAGAGTAGACTAGCGTATACCTTCTCGACCCATGTAGATGGGCGACGGATGATCCCATATCCATTGGTGTTTGACATCAGAGATGATATACGGGTGCTCAGTGGAGACTGGGTACACTGGATGGACTCGCCGAGAACTCCCAGATGGTATTATACCTTACGTCAGATGGCAGTTCTCTGGTGACACTGGTACAGGTTAGTCTGTAGACCCGAGATCGTCATAGAGTCTTGTGTAATTCCCACTGTGCTTTGATTTCCACCTTACCACGTCCAAGAGGGCGTGCAAAACGGTGGTTTTTGGGTACAGTCCCGAGTCACATGGAGGTAATGAGCGATAGGAGGGGTTTCGTCTCTCCCGGTATTGGGGGTTGATGTTGCGCTATGCTCGATTGGCCATAACAGGGAAGTCCTTGGCCAGGGCTGGTTTAGAGATTTACTGGTAAGTGTTACCAGTAGTTTCTCGACCCGTTATGAGTCTCGTATCGGCATGACTTATCGGTTATTGGGGTCTGACGTTTACCACCCCTAGACTTGATATGCGATATATTAGACGAGGAGACCGGACTGTACGGTAGTGTCACTGTCCGGATTTTTGTAGGAGTTGGAGCGGGCTTGCTTGCTGATCTTCTAATCGCTCAATACCCGGGTAGCCGTTACGTCCAGCTAGTACCGCTGACGGCTTGTGGGTGCTTGATATGATCATCACCTACTGCCGGCGTATTGACGAGTCTTTAGAGTCCTACATAGAGGTTTTACTGGCTTAGGCAAAACGAAATAGGAGCGCATATGTAATATGTGTGGGACCGAGAATAATGCGAGTATGTGATACCGTATTCTATTCTCGCGATGTTTGTATCGATCGGTTATATGCGATATAACCAGGTTATCGAATCAAGGGTTGATTCGATAAGTCGATACATTAGATGTTAGTCGGTTATATGTGATATAACCGGATTATTAAGTCAAGTGTTGATTTAATAATTTAGTGTATAATTGTATATGTGATATACTAATTTACATTAACTAACATTGGTTCACTAAAGCATTTATTTTTCTCACTTGTGCACAACTTGATATATATATGATATATATTTATTTGTGTTCATTTTGTATCATGATTGTTGATACAACTTATATGGGTGTATGAGACATACACCATTATAATTATATTGGTGGGGTTTTAATATACAAAGTAAATACAAAATTAGTGGATAATTGTTCAAGTGCATAAAGCTTCATGAAACTTGTGAGTGCATTGACCAAAGTCCACTAGTTTTATTTTACTTAGGATATTAATAAACCTAACCACTATAATTAGCCATGATTATGTCTCTACATGAGTTAGTATATGATACCCACTCACCCATGGTTAGCTCTCTCTCTCTTAATTTAGTTCTCATTCTCATTTTGAGCTCATCTTCTTCCTCCTTCAAATGCTTTCTAGGGTTTGATAAAGAGAGAGAATTATAGTGAGAAAAGAAATTCTAAAGTGTACCCATTTCCTATTTCACCATTCTCTACTAGACTAGCACTTTAGTTTAGGGTGTTTGCTTCACTAATTTTCTAGTTAGTGAAGTAGAAGCTTGAGTTCGTATTCTCTCGACGTAGATCATCTTCGGCCTTGAAGAATTCAAGCAAAACCGTTGCCCTCTTCTCATGGAGCCGTCCGAGAGTCCGGGAGCACGATGATCGCAGCGAAGGGACTACTACAAGGAGCTTAAGAAGTGAAGGACCGATCTATAAAGGTTGTATTTCGTATTCACATAGATGTATATGTTATTTACTTGCATGTGTTACCCTAATTATCTAGCAAAGATCTAGTTTAGAGTTATTCGGCATGGCTAAAATTTTAATCGGGCATGATTGATGTCTTGTAGAACCTTGTTAGAGTGCCTAGTAACCCTACAGTGGTATCAGAGCTTAGCTAGAGCATTATACGACGTGTATACGAAGTTAAAACCCCGATCGGACCCAGAAACGTCAATTTAACCCCCTCTCTGGACATTTTTTTAAAACCGTGATTTTTTTGAATTAAAAATACCTAAAAATTCAGCAGGTGATTCTAGGAATTATTGTGCAAAACGACAATGTAAATCGTACGGATCGCCGCGGAACCGCGGCATTACCCTGCTTGTGCTGCGGATCCGCGGCCGTACAGTGAGCTTGTGCTTTGGGTTTTGCACAGTAATACCCGTATCTGTTATTTCTAGTTTCTGGGTATTTTTTATCTGACTTAAGTGTTGAGTGTTCTGGGGTTTATTTTGTATTCGTTGATTCGATCGGAAAATTTAATTTCGTGTTTTTTCCGGTAATTTTTAGAACGTGTTAAAAAGTTCGAACGGATATCAATAACTCACCTTTTCCCGACCCGGAAAATTTCCAAGTGTTGGATTTTTCCGTTGTTTAAGAACGTCTAAATCATGCAAGTTACGCAATGGACCCTCTAGAAGACAACAAACCTTAACTCGATTATGTGACCGTCTTGAACTGCCTTTTGAACCTTAGGGTTTGGGGCAGTACGGCGTTGCCACATGTGAGGCGTTGGCTTGACCCTTCTACGGCTGGACCAATGGTACTGTGGTATGTGATGGATGTTTTTAAACTCCCCTCAAGTGTTGAGAACTATTTGGGAAAACTTGGGTGTTTGATTATTCGATCGGAAAGTTTAACATTGTCTATTTATCTGGAATGTGATACAATATTTGGAATGCATAAGTAGTTATGAGATAACTAATTTGAATATTATAAACATAGCAGTTTAGTCTCAAATGATCGGTTGCCACGGAATTTTGATGCGATCAAAAGTCCGTCGCAATCACGTAGCGTACGCGGATACTCGCCGGGTAAACTTAATAGACAGCCACGCCCCAAAGCCCCGACCAAGTGACTGTAGGAGAACCCCGTCACCAAAAGCATCCATTTGGGTGCTCGCGGCAGCGGTGTTCCGCCTTAGTGCACTTCGTTGACGGCATCCGGGTATGCGGACGTCTACTAAAGTTTGCGACGAGCATTCGATCACATATCGGGAATCTTGTTGAATTGCCCGACTAGATATTGAAAAGTGTTTTCGATATAGAGACTAAAATGCGGGGTTTATAATTGTTAGGCATATGATGTCTAAGGAGGTTGCGGATTCCAACTGTTGTAGTTTTACATTTTCTTTTCTGCGACCGTAAGTGTAATATGTGATATCGCCGGTTTCGTTGTTATATGTCAACGACAATTGGGATGCGCATATTTACTTACGTTGATGACATATGATGTTATGTGTTGCTGGATATGTTATATCGGATCGTCGCGTTTTTGAATAGCCGGGGTTTTTTTGTGAGATGAGGGTTTTTATTTTCATTCATGTAAAATTAAATGTATGTAATATTCTTTTATTGGGGCACTTCCGGGATGAGGTTGATGTCACCATTTGTATATTATTTACTTTTCCGCACTAGGATAGACCCAAGGAGGGGAGCACAAGTAACCGGGTTCTAGGGTCCAGTGGGAGACCAACTCGAGGAGTCGTGTCCGGGTCTCCTAACTCTAGAATTGGTAGGGTTGCTTTCCGCTCTCGTAGGGGTCTAGGGATGTGGGTTTGGCTATTCATCGCGACCGTTGAATCCGTATTTTATAGAGGCTCAAAATAAAACACGGACGTCCTAGTATATCCAATGTTTCATATGTTTCTTCTGCTGCGATATCTGTGATGTGATCATTTGATATGTTGTGATAGATACTGTATATAGTATATATGATATATTATATAGACGTTACTTATGTTTTATACCCGCGCTAGCCCTGCCCCGCTCTGCCGTTAGTTACCTAACCTAACGGTGCACGAGAGGACATCGAGGCGAATGCGGATGGCATAAGCGTACGTCGTATTTATCTGTGATGTTTAGGTGACTTAAATGATGGGACTTCATTAATGTGATTAATGAAAGAAAAGAAAACTAAAAGATGTTGTGGAATCGAATTTTCAAAAACAGGTAGCTACAGTTCTTGCTTTGCATAGCGGTGTTCCTTGTAGAACATCCTGCACCTTATTCGATAAGGAAAGGGTCGAGATCTCTTCACCGGGGGTGACCCCTTTAGCAATAACTGGCAGATGCTACACCCCTCGGTTTTGTCTTTTGATTGCTTTTCTAGTTCTTGCTTTGCACAGTGATATATATGATATATCCTGCACCTCATTCGACGAGAAAAGAGCCGAGATCCCTTCACCGGGAGTGACCTCTTTAGCGAAACTAGTAAAAGCCTCAAAAACACTCCATTTTAAAATCATTTGATTCTACGACGATATCAAGTTCATTACACAATAGGTTTTCAGAAAAACCTGTCGTAGCCCTCCGTCATTTCAGATAAGTCCTACTTAGTATTCGTGCTACGTTTGTTGACCTCCGTCAAGGCGTAGTGTGCGGTAGCTAACTAGTATTTATCTGCTTATGCATATGATGCAGATTGGATTAGGGTAGTCGTACGACCTTGTTGACCTCCGTCAAGGGTCGTGCGGGTAGGTTTGATTCAATCAAGAAATGACGGGTTGAACTTGACTTGCACCCTGTGGTTTATTGACCTCCATCAAGGGTCGTGCGGGTGGGTTTGATTCAATCAAGAAATGACGGGTTGAACTTGACCTGCACCCTGTGGTTTATTGACCTCCGTCAAGGTCATAGGATGCTTGGGGCAAAATATTATCTGGAATTTCAAGTGTTGAAATTTGCAATGAGATTGCATACCTTCTATGAGATAGTTGGATCCCGATACCCACTGCGAGTAATTGTTACTCCTGGGAGAGTTTTACACATTACAATTAGCCGATCAAGTAGGTGTCTAGAAAGGTGTCAACGGGGTTACGCCTCTGGGAAAACGAGGTTTATTTTAATTAGGTCTATGCGAAAGCACGGGGAACCTGCCTTAAAGTACCGACACTGGCCTGGCTGAAAGATTGGCGAAATTGTAGGGTGTAATTAATCCCGGCTAGTCTTTCCTTTTAGGGTTTGAAGAAAGATTTGATAAAAACAGTAGGAGCCATCCTGATTAGATAAAATAATAACCAATCTGATCTTGCAAGAGCGCATGCAGAGTGTTTTCTTCTCTCTCTCTCCAGGTAGCGACCATGTCACGCCTTAATCAAGATAATAATACGGATGTATTGACCGAACCCGCTTGTTATATTGCGCTAGGGAACGTTGGTCCCGCTCCAACTTATAACTGTTATAAGACCGAGCAGGAAATAGGGGATTACCAGAATTCCCGTGCCGTCCAAACGAAGAAAGTGCATGCTGATGCATCTTTTTCGGGTGTGTTCATTACAGAGAACTGTTTCTCAGTACTCTTTACGTCCTGGGTATGTGATACCGGATCAGGATCCCACATATGTAATTTGTTACATGAGCTACAGAAAGGTAGAGAACTAAGAACGAGTGATAAGTTTCATGAGATAGAAACGGTGCAAGTGTTGCAGCCAAGTCTGTTGGTCATTATCACCCTGTATTACCAGAATACATTGATTCTGAACGAATGTTATTAGATACCGAACCTGATAATACAACATCATATCAGTCTCTTTATTAGTAAAGAAATGATATAATTTTGTATTGTTGGATAATGTTTTGAACATTTCCTATATCAAGAGTTGATCGGTTCAGGCACGTTATCTAAAAGCATTGACGTTCTAAATCAAACTACAGTTCTTAGTATACAGAACACACATAAGAGGAAGAGTTCAGAAATGAACGAATCCTTCTTGAGGTATTGTAGACTAGGTCATATCAATGCGACCCGACTAGCTGAAGTTACATATAGATGCATATTTAAATTAGTTTGAATTTACATCTTGTGAAACTTGCTGGTCATGTCACAGAGATAAGATGACCATAGCTCTGTTTATTGGAAGCAGAGAAAGAGTTAGTGAACTCTTGGGATGATACATGTTGATGTATGAAGGTCCCCTGTCTACACATGCCAAGACGGGTTCTTTGTACCTCATTACATTCTCTGATGATCTCTCAAGATTCAGACATATGTTCCTGTTGAAACACAAGTCCGAAGCTTTTGAGATATTCACAGAATATAAGTTAGAAGTAGAGAACCAAAACGGGTATAAGTATTATGTCCTTTGATGTGATCAGGGAGGAGAATACTTGAGCATGGGATTCCTGGACTATTCTAAAGGAGAATGAGATTCTCTCTCAGCATTACTCCTCCATATACACCACAGCACGTCGGTGTATCGGGGCGGAGCAATCACACCCTATGTGCTAAGGTGTGCTCTATGATAAGTACTACTGAGTTACCTATTTCCTTTTGGGGGTTATGCACTTGTGAAGCTGCATACCTATTGAATGGCGTTCCAAACCAAATCAGGTGCCTACCACTCCATATGTGATATGGTAAAGGAAGAGCCCATCTCTTAAGTCAGTTAAGATTTGGGTTGTCCGGCCTATGTCTAAAAGCAAAATCCGGACAAACTCGAGGCAAGGTCAGTTCTGTGGAAGTTTGTTGGATATCCCAAGCATTCGCAAAAGAAAATCTTCTACCGCACCGAGGAACAAAAGATGTTTTGTTTCTCGGCATGCCACCTTTTTGGAAAAAAAAGGAATTTATTTTGGAAATAAATTAAGTGGTCATGAGGTAGAACTGGAAAGGTTCCAGCTATACAAACTACAGCAGATGATTTGATAGAACCAAAGGATTCAATAGTAACCAACGAATCTCAGCCTCTCCGCCGATCTAGTAGGGTTCCTCACCCACCTAAGAGATACTTCGGTTTGTCTATGACAGTGGGAGCGAGGATTGCATCATGAGATGATGACCCAACTAGTTTCGGCCTGGCCATCAGGAGTGGGACTCTGTAAGAATGGCTGGATGCTTAACGATCTGAGATGGAATCTTTATACACCAACAAAGTATGGACTTTGGTTGCTTTATCTGAAGGGTTAAATCCCCATCAGGAGCAAGTATATCTTGAGAAGATTACTTGGTGTACATGGAAAAGTTGAGACTTTCAAAGTTATGCTTAAGTCCATCCAGATCCTATTTACCACGGCTACATACCATGACTACGATATCTGGCGGTTGGGTGTCATGACTGCTTTTCTAAATGATATTTTAGAAGAGAGAGTCTATAAGTATACAGTCAGAGAGCTTCGTAGACAGTGGGAGCAGCGGAAACGTGTGCAAGATGTTTTATGTGATAAAGCAGGCATCGCGGAGTTGGATCGTCTGTTTTGATGTGTTAGTCAAAGAGTTTGACTTCATCAAAATGGTAGATGAACCTTGTATATACAAAAAGGTAGTAGGGAGTATGGTGGTGATCCTCGTAGAGTACGTGGATGACATACTCTTGATAGGGAAGGAGTTTCCTATGCTACGCTCGATCAATCTCCGCTTATCACAATAATTCTCCATATAGGATCAAAGTGATACCTACTAAATCCTGGGTTTTGGATCTATGAGATAGATCTAATTGGATGTTAGGATACTCACTAGCTGTAGTGAGATGGTATCAATTGATCCTGGGGAGAATCACTGGAAAAGTTCCAGGGTGATAAGGACGACTGAATGTCAGTCACAGGCATTGTCTTTACCCTCAGTAAAGGGACGGTATGTTGGAAGAGTTCCAAGCTAGATACCGTGGCATACTAGACGATAAAGGCTAGATACATCGCTACCAAAGATACTACCAAAGAGGCAGTCTGGGTGTATATTAGTTCATGAGATGAACTTCGTTCCTACCATTGTGTGACAATGGAGTTGTGGCTTATGCCTAGGAACGCCCGTTCCATCAGTGATCCAGACATATTCTAAGGCGGTGTTACCTGATCATGGAGATGGTTGATCTCCAGGGGATCGAGGTCAGGAGAGTATACTCAGAGGACAACACGGCGGATCCACTCACAAAAGCCTTTTCCCAGAGAGAGACTATTATGAGATGGTTGAGTATGAGATACTACAACCACTGTTATCAGATGGCCCTAGTGCAAGTGGGAGATTGTTAGTTATATGTATGCCCTAGAGGCTATTACTATACATGTGATGTATATTGTAGTGGATGCTTGGACATATATAGGGAGGACTTTCTTGCTCGACATGATAGTATGCTATCTGGTTACTCTTTACCTTAACGTGCACACTGATTGTCTCTCTGTTACATGTTGGTAAAGCCCTTAGGATGAGTACTTGACTACCTGGACTATGATGCGGATCATACTAGTGGGGACATGGTAGTCCATAAGTACATCCTTCAAGGTCCCTAGTCGTGGGTGTATCGAGACGGGGCATCGATATACCAGAGTAGACTAGCGTATACCTTCTCGACCCATGTAGATGGGCGATGGATGATCCCATATCCATTGGTGTTTGACATAAGAGATGATATACGGGTGTTCAGTGGAGACTGGGTACACTGGACGGACTCGCCGAGAACTCCCAGATGGTATTATACCTTACGTCAGATGGCAGTTCTCTGATGACACTGGTACAGATTAGTATGTAGACCCGAGATCGTCATACAGTCTTGTATGATTCCCACTGTGCTTTGATTTCCACCTTACCACGTCCAAGAGGGCATGCAAAACGGTGGTTTTTGGGTACAGTCCCGAGTCACATGGAGGCAATGAGCGATAGGAGGGATTTCGTCTCTCCTGGTATTGGGGGTTGATGTTGCGCTATGCTCGATTGGCCATAACAGGGAAGTCCCTGGCCATGGCTGGTTTAGAGATTTACTGGTAAGTGTTACCAGTAGTTTCTCGACCCGTTATGAGCCTCGCATCGGCATGACTTATCGGTTATTGGGGTCTGACGTTTACCACCCCTAGACTTGATATGCGACATATTAGACGAGGAGACCGGACTGTACGGTAGTGTCACTGTCAGGCTTTTTGCAGGAGTTGGAGCGGGCTTGCTTGCTGATTTTCTGATCGCTCAATACCGGGTAGCCGTTACGTCCAGCTAGTACCGCTGACGGCTTGTGGGTGCTTGATATGATCATCACCTACTGCCGGCGTATTGACGAGTCTTTAGAGTCCTACATAGAGGTTTTA
This sequence comes from Agapanthus africanus, assembly GCA_030015575.1. Lineage (NCBI taxonomy): Eukaryota > Viridiplantae > Streptophyta > Magnoliopsida > Asparagales > Amaryllidaceae > Agapanthus > Agapanthus africanus. The sequence continues at coordinate 833,359,307 of JASDDO010000019.1, forward strand.
CTGGCTTAGGCAAAATGAAATAGGAGCGCATATGTGATATGTGCGGGACCGAGAATAATGCGAGTATGTAATACCGTATTCTATTCTTGCGATATTTGTATCGATCGGTTATATGCGATATAACCAGGTTATCGAATCAAGGGTTGATTCGATAAGTCGATACATTAGATATTAGTCGGTTGTATGTGATATAACCGGATTATTAAGTCAAGTGTTGATTTAATAATTTAGTGTATAATTGTATATGTGATATACTAATTTACATTAACTAACATTGGTTCACTAAAGCATTTATTTTTCTCACTTGTGCATAACTTGATATATATATGATATATATTTATTTGTGTTCATTTTGTATCATGGTTGTTGATACAACTTACATGGGTGTATGAGACATACACCATTATAATTATATTGGTGGGGTTTTAATATTCAAAGTAAATACAAAATTAGTGGATAATTGTTCAAGTGCATGAAGTTTCATGAAACTTGTGAGTGCATTGACCAAAATCCACTAGTTTTGTTTTACTTAGAATATTAATAAACCTAACCACTATAATTAGCCATGGTTATGTCTCTACATGAGTTAGTATATGATACCCACTCACCCATGGTTAGCTCTCTCTCTCTCTTAATTTAGTTCTCATTTTCATTTTGAGCTCATCTTCTTCCTCCTTCAAATGCTTTCTAGGGTTTGATAAAGAGAGAATTATAGTGAGAAAAGAAATTCTAAAGTGTACCCATTTTCTATTTCACCATCCTCTACTAGAGTAGCACTTTAGTTTAGGGTGTTTGCTTCACTAATTTTCTAGTTAGTGAAGTAGAAGCTTGAGTTCGTATTCTCTCGACGTAGATCATCTTCGGCCTCGAAGACTTCAAGCAATACCGTTGCCCTCTTCTCATGGAGCCGTCCGAGAGTCCGGGAGCACGATGATCACAGCGAAGGGACTACTACAAGGAACTTAAGAAGTGAAGGACCGATCTACAAAGGTTGTATTTCGTATTCACATAGATGTATATGTTATTTACTTGCATGTGTTACCCTAATTATCTAGCAAAGATCTAGTCTAGGGTTATTCGGCACGGCTACAATTTTAATCGGGCATGGTTGATGCTTTGTAGAACCTTGTTAGAGTGCCTAGTAACCCTACAAATTTACCCTAAAAATTATATTCTTGTAAATGATTAATAAATATGGGACCGACGAGACCGATCTGAGACCTCCAAGGTTTTCAGGAGCGACTTTTATCCGTTAGCCCAAGCCTATGGATTGCGGAAGTCTGTCATTTGGCACAGTTGTACCTTAACAATTAAACATGCTTATTGGGATTGTATTACACCTTGATTGTATATATAAAGATTCACGAACAATCGTCAAGTTTAGAAAGACATATATATCCTCTATTGCTCTATTATCAAACATTATATAAATATTCATATGCTGCTATTCTATTATCTAATAAATCTCCTATTCACATATTTATATAGCATTGGCTGTTTTCTAATTAGAAAAAAGTGCTATAATTAAATTATCAAGGGATTGTTGTGCTAAGTTCTTTAATATCTTCTCGATTTATAGTTGGATCCAAACATTTGGCAAACTTGAAATTTCGCTAAATTTTGTTTGTTTAGTATATTGAAGGTTGAGACAATTAATTGAAAATAATTTAAGAGAAATAAACAATAATTAAGGATGGTGGCTCACATGGAAAATGGCTAACAATGTCATATACAAAAATCCTCAAATATGACTCAAAATATGTGGACTCGAAAATTTGAGAACTTGAAATCCCAGTAACCCGGAAACCAAAAAATAAATAAATAAATAAGCATGAACAAAAATCCTAATTTGAAAAATTCAATACTCGAAAACTTTGTACGTTAAAATCGCGAAACCTCTTAAATTCGAATATAAATCCTAATCCCGAAATTGAAACCTGAAACCACAGCCTTCTAACTTATAACCAAACTTTGTGATACCTGAGGGATAACATGATAATAGCACAAAATGACATAATTATAAGAATTAAAATCCAGCATTTACTGAATTCTTTCCCCTATTATCCATTAAAAAAAAAAGGAGGCAAAAGTTAAACCCTTGTTTCTTTCTACCTGCAAAGAAACATGCAGAAAGATGGGCCGTGAAATAGTTTTCTTCTTAGTTTTATAATTCAAGTGGGAAATTGATGGGCCAAGCTGAAAGAGCAAACAAGGTCAGGGGTCTATTTAACTTTGGATGGGCCAAGTTTTAAGAGCATTTTTTGAATTGCAATGTTAAAGAGTTTAACATTTAATGCAAGATAGAGCCAGATATAACTACAAGCTAAACACCCCAATTAGCGTGAAACGACCGATGATAATTATTGAAAAAATGAAGGGCGTTCAAAATTGTTGAAGAAAAAAGGAGCATGAAAAGGCAACTAATCAAAATGGGACGGGATGTCGAACAGAGGCTTGTATCGGTTTCCTTAGTACTGTTCAAGAGGCAATTAAAAAGATTCTCCCGGTAGTAGATGTCCGAGAGGAGTAAAATGCATTGAAAGATTTTGGGCAAGCGACGAAAGATCGGCTCAAAATGTTCGCGGAAATGAGGGAGAAAGAAAATAAGCAGCAAGGGGGTTGTCCTAAGGGAAGACCAGCGTGTAGGGGATTAATCGATCTATGGTAGAGAAAAATCATCATTTCATCCAGAAGGAGAACTTGGCGTGTGGTATTAATGCGAGTATCAGATAGCCACATGCATGCAAAGATTTCTTTGAAAAAACATGGAATTGGTGCGGGTTTTTAGGGATTCAATTCTTCTAGATCAACACATCTCAGTATAACTCTTGCCTAAATGAACAATACAAGAAATAAACTTATGAAACCCTAGCATTGGGAGCAAATATAAACGATTTATAATGCAATTCATATGCATTAGCACATCTCAGTATAACTCTTGAATTACAATTTAAGAATACTTCAAGATCAATCGACTCAGTTCAAGCAACAGGTCCAGCAAATTCAGGATTTGCATGAATCACTCGAGCAAGGGCTAATGGCGGAGATAAACCACTGCCCGAGTATAGGTTTTCCTCCTCCACAGCCTTTATATCTCCTGTCTTCATATGCGGACCAAGAGGAATTTTTCTATGTGCCGGCCGTATATACCCGAGCGGGAAAGAAAAAGAAATAGGAATGTGGACTCCACCAAGCTGCCCGAAAGGTGTCCGGAATTCTCCATCTCTCTCTCTTGCCCGGATGTATACGGCCGGCACATGAAAAAATTTCCGTGGACCAGAGCTTGTAAAATGCCCGGATCGCTTAACATAGTTTTTTGTGTACAAGATAAATTAAGAACGTGGTTGTTGTTTACTTTATGAGGAATGATATTATTGTTGATATTTTGTGGTTTATAATGTTGTTGTTGATGTTGCACACTATTTATATTATTGATATTGTTGTTGTTGATTTATAAATATTGATATTGTTGTTGTTGATTTATTCAAGAGCATTGTTTGTATAGCCGAAGAATTGTGTTATTATGTGATTTGAATTGAATGGACATGCACGTTTTTAAAATTTATGCTTAATTTTTAAAAAAAAACAAAATCATAAATTTGGAATGGCTTGGGCCACCCCAACTCTTTGGGACGGCCTGAACCGTCCCAAACATGTTGGCTTATGGATTTTCGTAATTCGATTATTTAGTTTTGATAATATTGTACAATATCAATTTTTAGATACAAGTGTTTATTATTGCATATCTTATAACACCATATATGAGCTTGATTGTGTTTGAAATTGGTTTTTCAGGATATTCTTACAACACAAGATTATCATGGAGGATGGAGGAAAACGAGTTTAAACAGAAAATCTATTGGAGCTTGGATGATAATGGACTAGAGCTCTTCAAAGTTCATATTCAAGCTTCAAGAAGCTAAGGAGTCGAAGTACAAGTTTAAAGAATTCAAGAATCGAAGAAATCGAAGAATTCAACATTCGAGTTACAAGTGTAATATCTTGAAAATCGATATAAGTACTTCATGGTTTATGAGATTACCATACAAAAGCTCAAACACACACAATATTGCATGCATGAAACTATTAGGCAAAGAAAAACTTTGCAATTCATTCAAAACGATTTTCAAGTTCAAAATTTTCTGTGCATTCCTTCTTCAAACGTCTGTATACTATTGCAAAACATGCACAAGTTTTAAAATATGAGTTCCTTACTTCAGAACAAACATTTGAAACTTACCAAAAGAAACGTCTGGTCTTTCTACATGTTTTCATTGTCTTTAAAACTTTTGACAGAACAAACGTCTGTCAATGCTTCTTCAGACGTCTGGTTGTTCTCTGTGTTTTCATTGCCTTAAAACTTTTGACAGAACAAACATCTGTCAATACTTCTTCAGACGTCTGGTTGTTCTCTGTGTTTTCATTACCTTAAAACGTTTGAGAGAACAAACGTCTGAACATATTGGGCACAAACGTCTGAAGGTTAAAATCTTTAAAAAAAATTTGTTCTTCAGACGTGTGTCGCTTTTTTCAAATGTCTGTATGTTCTCTGTACTTTCTTTGGGCATATTTTAAAAACCACGGCAAACGTATGAAGCTCTTGACGGCAAATGTTTGAAACTATTTTTGTTTGAAAATATTACCGTTACAGTGCATTTAATGCTATAACGGATAGTTTTATTTTGCCTTCAGACGTCTGTCCCCTTTGCCTTCAGACATTTGCACTCCTGCCAGATCCGTAATAAATGCATGCACTTGAATGTATTTTTGTGGGATTTAAAAAGCTTTCTTGTGCAGTTATTGCATCTTAACTATTTTGAAAAATAGCATTCATTTCTTGAGTTCATCTTCACCCCTAAAAGAAAAGAAAAACACTTGAGCTTTAATTGCAAATCAAATATTTCACTGAAGTATTCTAGAGTTTTGATTGTAAACTCTTAAGAGTGTATCTTGAATTGTAATCTTCTTGTTCTTCTCTCTTTGTGTGGAATCTCTTGAGTGCAAGAGAGTTCTTGTAAGTGAGGAGAAATTTTATTAAGAGTCGCTTGTGTGTCGTGTGACGTGTTGCTGCGGGTGAGTGATATGTTTGTCTCATCGGAGACATGATTAAGTGGAATGGACTCGTATGACTAAAGAAAGAGGACTAGGGGATCTCTCGAACCTATCTAAAATCGCTCTTCTTTACGTTTGATTATCTCTAACTCTCTCATATACTTGCTAGCTATAATTGTATTTAATTTTATTTGCAAGTAGATTTTAATTCGTTAATATTGTTAGTATAATCATATTCAACCCCCCCTTTAGGATTATTTCAATTAGTATCAGAGCCAAGTGCTCTTATTTGTTAGGATTCAACCCCCAGAGAGATCCTATAGACTATACTTCGACTTCATCACATAGTGAAGGACATTTCCAATCCATCACCAAACCTCCATACTTTGATGGCATTAACTTTCCGATTTGGAAAGTCAAGATGGAGTCTGATCAGTCGAAAATACTGCATCTTTTAACCGGCAATTTCCCTATCATTTGCACTCATTTAGAAGTGTGCGGTATTCAATTTCACATATTAGCAAATCAGTCGTTAAATCTCAGATTGCATGTGTTAGACTCTAAAACCGGCACTATAAAGGAAATTGACTGCATTTCACGGTATCGTATCATCCCTATATTGTGCAACACTTGTTTCAAGATTTGTGCAGGAAATTACAGGATCAAAAGAAGCTGATAAAATACACCAACTCTAAGTTTTGAGATCTGGTAGCAATCCAAAGGGAAAAATACAATTCAACATATCAGAAAAAGGCCTACATGTTAGCCCAAGACCACACCAGAAGTTTAAAGCCATGAAGCCAACACTTGGCCGCGGAACCGCGGCCGGAGCCATCTTGCGCCGCGGTTCCGCGGCGGTATTGCCATGTCAGCGCTTCATTTTCTGTGCAGAATCTCAATCTCAAGGCCTACAGCTCAGAAAGACACGTCAAATTCCAGAATTCTCTTGAAGCTTCTTCCAGATCAGCAAAGATCATTAAGCAAAGCTAATCTTAATTAAGCTCCTAACAAACTATTTCTAGAAGCTCCCTCCTAACTAATCACATCTAGAAGCTTCTCCTCTAACTAACTTTTGGAGGAAAATTCAAATCTTCTCAACAAACTTTTGGAGGGAAACTTAAAATTCAAATCCTAGATCTAGGGTTTTGATGGCTATAAATAGGAACCTAGATCTAAGGGTTGAGGTTGTTCATTACTTCCTCACTAAACCATTAATCTCCATCTTCTTCTACAAGTCTAGTGACAAGACTTGTGCGAAACCCTAACCCTAATTCCACTCCAAATTCAAGATCCCGAGTACCAAATCAAGCAAGAAGCCTTCAACCTTTTAGGAGCGGAGCCGATCTCCAATCGAGCAAGTGATCCAAGCCGATCCGCGACTCACGGAGCCGAGCGAAACCAAATCGACGATCGAGTTCTTCCTCTTGTAGTTCTTGAGCGAATGTAATAAAATTGTTGATATAAATAAAAGGTGAAATTCTTTAATCTTGTTTTCTTTAAATTCTTGCATCATGATTCGATCTCAATTTGTAATTGTAGTTCTTGTTGTGATGTTTGAGTAAAACTCCGCTCGTCGAGGAGTCGAGACGATCAATAGAATGATGATGTAACAAATCTTAAAACAATTCTTAAGTCTTACGGGTTTTATAAACCCTAGCAAGTTCAAGAATCGATGACCTAGTTTCGTTGCGATGCTTTCTTGATTGTGATCGCTCGAAATTAGGGATCTACGATCGTTTCTTGAATTTACTAGAGGCTAGAATGTGAATGATATCGACGAATGAACAAGAGATAAATGATGAAACCCTAGTTTCACTAGAAATCCCTAATTCTCGTCGATCATCATCGATCTAGTATCAATCCATCGAAGGATGAGAATACGTCATCTTGAGATTGCATCACATCTATAGATCCGATCGATTGCTACGAGCCTCATTTCGATTCTTGATATTTGGTTGGAAAAATCATCAAACTTTCAATTCTTGATTCTATCTTTTTCTTGTTATTAGATCTATATTTTCTAATTCTTGAACTTCAAATATAAATCATGAATTGTTTTGTTTTGTTTTCTTTAAAGTTTCGACTCATCTAATTCAAAAGACGAACTATTACACTGTCCCTGTGGACGATCCGCACTCATTTACAATCTACATCCGACACCGTAGTTGATTGCGGTCAAACAATTCTTTGATTGTGAATTTTATTCAATTTTCTAATTACCGACACAAAGAAAAGATCAATCAAATGGCGCCGTTGCCGGGGACTATTTGATTTGACTTACACAAACAAGAATTTCAGATCAATCAAATGGCGCCGTTGCCGGGGATCGCGCGCTAATTCGTTTTATATTGAAATTTGAATTGAAAGAATTATTTCATTGTAATTTTGTGATCAAAATTCGCGCAAAAATCTAAACAATTTGTTGTGGTTTATTGCAAGGAGATCTGGAGGTTGCTGTGAAATTGGAATTTTTTTGGAGAATTCCAGAGGACTCAGTGACTACACAGAAGCTCTCTGTGAAAATTGGGTGAAGTGAGCAGTACAGACGGCCGCCCAACCGCGGTCTAAGCCACCATTTGCGGCGGTTCCGCGGCTTGGTGAAGCCCTCTCAGTGCAAAAAGTTCACAGTAAGCTTCTTACTTGCTTCTCCTCTTCTCTCTATGCTCCAACTAATAAATTTCTGCAAGCTTCTTTGCAAATAATCGCAGCGTGCAAATTGCAAAATTAAATTGTGCGTGTTTTTTGTTTCTTGGTTGTTTGCATTATAATACGGACATTAAGGGGCAAAGACTAAATCCAGATTAGGTGGGGAGTTCATTACCCTTCCTAAGCCCCGAAAACCGCAAAACTTGCATTCGCATTTTACCCCAATTAACTAAAAAAGATCTAGAGATGACTCTAAGGACCGTCGCGCTCACTTAGGACAGAAGAAGGCCGTAAGTAATTCATTGCTTATCCGCGTTTCTCTTGTGGTGTCTAGGCAAGTGTGTCGAAGGCTAGTGGTTACTTAATTAGGCCCACTACTTACGTAGTGGAGAACCTCCCACTTACCTGGCACTTACCTGACCACAGGAGAGACAAAGGGGCAGTGGAGGATTTTATCCTGCGTCTTGTCTTCTGGCAGTTAGGAGCAGTCTAGAGATCTGACCTAGGCGACCCCTAGAATTAGGGTTTTGTGTGCTGCAATTGTTGTGTTGCATCATTTTTTTTAAAAATCCGTCCACTTTTTCAAAACAAACACCGCATTCATTCATTACCTCTAATTATAAGCCACGCTGCCACTTGTACTAACCCTTTTTAGTACAAGATAGGCTGGACACGGGATTCTAGTGCCCGTTTAGTCCGCGTACCCTTTATCGACTCCGAAGTCGATATTTCTCCATTTACTTCTTCTTTACCCACTACCACACCCACATCGATGGATCCACCTCCATCGAACTTCTTTAACCCTAATCTGTCGCCGTCCGTTGGTGCGCAGAATCCACCCCGCATCTCCCTCCAGGAGAGGTGCTATCTACTGCGAGGAATCCTCTTTCGACCTGCTTATCCATTCCACCAGCCAACGGGGATAATTTTGAAATTAAACCCCAATACATCAACCTTTTACCCAAATTCCACGAACTCGAGACTGAGGACGCTTACGTTTTCATTACCAAATTTGAAAACGTATGCGCAATGATGGGTACGTCACAACTTTCTGTGGATGCCATGCGTCTACGACTTCTTCCATTTACCTTGTGCGATATAGCCGAGAAGTGGCTATATAACACCACCGCACATTCCATTACTAATTGGGAAGAATTCGTTGCGGCATTCCTTAAGAAATTCTACCCTATGCAAAAGACAGCTCGAATCCGTAGCGAACTATATCAATTCACCCAGCTCCCAGCTGAACCATTCTCAAAATGTTTTGAACGATTCAAGGATCTTTTGGTTCAATGCCCACATCACGGCATCCCAAGATGGGACCTTTTCCGAATCATATATGAGGGCATTAACCCTACCACTAAACAAAATATTGAAAACATGTGTCAAGGCACCTTCATGACCAAGGATGATGGGGAAGCTTGGCGATATTTAGAAGAGTTCGCTGAAAAGTCTTTACAGTGGGAAAGTCCATCATTTAGGGGTGGCAATAACCAATCGGATGTTTCCATAGGAGTTAGAGCTGACATTTCAGCTATACATAAGAAACTCGAGACTATGGAAAACAAATTTTTAGCTGCCTCCCTTAATCAAATGTCACTTTCCAAAACTGTATGTGGCTGCTGTTCTGATCCTTCTCATTTGACGGAAGAATGTCCACGAAATTCTCCGTTTCAAGGTCATGAGCATACCAATGCCGCATTTCAAAGACCTAGAAATGATCCATTTTCTTCCACATATAATCAGGGGTGGAGGAATCACCCTAATTTTGCTTGGAACTAATCACAATCTCAAAACACGGTTCCAAACCAAAACAATTTCCAAAGGGTCTCTCCACCACAACAGCAATCACAACTTCAATTAAGTCAGCACCCCTTTTAAGCACATAACTTTCAAAATCCGGTCAACACACCTGCACTGTCTGGTCCTTTACAGTTGACCGGAACTGATGAATCCTCTTCATTTGCACAATACATGAATTTGGTCTTAACAAATATCATGCAAGTTTCGGCTGAAATGAAGTCTTCTGTCGATAAAATTGAGAAAAACTCTGCGTCCCAAAGCGAGAGTATTAAATCGATGGAAGAAGAAATTGCACGATTAAAAGCTGAAATGAGTGCAAGAGAGAAAGGGAAACTTCTAGCTCAACCCTTACCCAATCCTGGCTATTCACATCATGTGAATGCAATCACCACGTTGAGATCTGGAAGAATGCTTGACAATCACGTTGGGGAAGAAGTTGATGATATTGAAAATCCTATCAACACCCCGGCTGAGACCTTTCCTCACACACACACTTCTACTTCTAATTTTGACCCCAGTTCTTCTACCCCACCACCTTCTTCCGAGCCTATTCTTCATTTCCCAAAAGGCTCGCCACTTCAGCCCACCTCTTCTACTCCTCCACGGACGATCCCCACTTCTATTCTGGGATCGGTTCCACACACACTTCCTTCTCCTATGATGGACCCAGCGCTTATTGCTAAAGCACCTTATCCTAATCGGTTAAGGGCTAACACACCAAGTCCACATATGGAGAAGATCACTGAGATGGTTAAACAGGTTAACATCAACATCCCTCTTCTAGATGCTATCCAACAAGTCCCCGCATATGCGAAAGTTCTTAAAGACTTGTGCATTAGAAAGAGGAAGAAACAAATGCCCAAGAAGATATTCATAGCAAAGACTGTAGAAACGATTTTCCCCCAGCAATTACCAAGAAAACGTAAGGATCCTGGCTATCCTACGATTTCCATCTCTATTGGGGAGAAACACATCAACCGTGCTCTACTAGACCTTGGGGCAAGTGTTAACCTGCTTCCTTTCTCAGTCTATGAGCAGTTAGGAATCGGAGAGTTGAAACCAGCCCATTGCACTCTCTAGATGGCTGACCGATCAATCACCAAACCTAGGGGTGAACTGGAGGATATGTTAATAAAAATCGGGGAATTTATCTTCCCTGTGGACTTTATTGTAATTGATACACAGCCTGTAGCGAACTCACGGAATCAAATTCCGGTGATTTTAGGTCGCCCCTTTTTGGCCACTTCCAACGCTATCATCAACTGTCGTAATGGTTCTATGACCCTATCCTTCGGAAAGAGAACAATTGAGATGAACATTTACAAGTTGGGAAGTATACCCTCCGAACCTACTGCTCAGGTCTGTTCTGTCGACTTAATGGATATCGACAGCAGCGAATTTGATGATCCTCCTGATATCGATCTAGACTCTTTTCATACGTTGTTATTTGACCCAACTATGTATCATACACATACAGACTCTTCCACTGAGATGTCCGGGTCAACAACTAACACTAATTATGAAATGCTTTTAGAGTCTGAAGATCATCCCGTACTTTGTGATGACATTATTATTCGGGGTATTGATGAAACTTTTGAGGAGATCTTCGCTGATGAACTCGCATTTCTGAATAACACGGGTGTTGAGATGTATCATCTCCCAATCAATGAAATTGAATCTCCACCCCTTCTTCTGAATTGTAAAAAGAATGCGAGTAATCCATCACATTCACTGCATCGTCTCTCTAAAATGAGACGCACACACATTCTATTCCACCACTTAACCTTTCCCCACTTCTTCTTCCACCAACCAGAGCACTGCATTGATAATTTTTTTGAATGGTTGGTGTTAACATTCGGTCTTTGCAAAGCTTGGCATCGACTACTGATTCTTGACCCCCTCATGTGATTTTCAAAGATTAACATTGCATAACTCAAGTTTGGGGGGGGCATTTTTTCTGGCTCTTGAAAAGAAAATTTTTACAAAATGATAAGCCAAAAATAAGTTTGGGGGATGTTCTTCACTTAAATATTCTGCCCCCACTAATAAATTCCTCCCAAGCTTACAGTTTTTTTTTGAGATTTAGCAGATGGCAACAGTGAGGACACTGTTGAAAACAAGTTTGGGGAAGGTTTGTGCTTATTTTCGCATCATTTGCATATCACTTTGCATAAGCACAAAATATTTTTCAAAACCTATAAAAATTTAAAAATTTTCAAAAGATAAAAATATTTTTGTACATAAATAAGATAATGAAAGATTAGATAGTGAAAAATTACATCCATGAGATTAGAAAAATTTAAGAAAACCAAGAAAATTAGAAGTTTTCTCATACGAACTAGTAATAAGTAGTTATGAGCCGTTGTCCCAAGGGTTAGTAAGATGAAAGAAATCACTAATCTGAGGATAAAAATAAGTCTGAAAAATAGTTTCTATTCTGGAAGCCAAACATTTTGAACGTTGATACCCTACTATTTGCACTTACACACGTCTTAAAGCCTGGGATAGTAGAGGATACCTTGAAATGCTCTTGTCTTAAAGCCAAAAGTATGAAGGAAATAATAAAAAAAAATGAAGAAAATATAAAGTGGTGAGAAAAATGAACACTGGTTTTGTTATCACCAAGGGCAATAAAAAAATATATAGCGAGGGTGCCTCTTCACCTAGTGCCCTAAGGCCAACTGGTCTGGGAGTCACTGCTATGCCTGAGGTGGTGCAAGACGAGAAAAATACACCAAGTAAGCAAGTACAGGAGTAATCGGTCGGTTAGTACCTCAAGAAGTATTAACGGTCGTATGAAAGTGTGTGAGCAAGCTTATCTAAATATTCATTAATTAAAAAGTACTGAGGCTGATGGGCAAGAGTATGATAGCTTGAATTGAATTCTCCGGGTGTAGGGATGTCTTTACACACACGCAGGGTTATATGATCGATGTTTGGATGAAAGATAAGAATGAAAAATAAGACAATGTTTTATTGAGGGAGGACGTGATTTCTAACATCTTTTCATGGCTATTAAGATAGGGCTCATGACAACCGAAAAGCTAGCTTAGTTGGAAACTCTAATTTTCGAAGCTTTTCTTTTACAATTCTTTTCTTTAAATGTAATATTCATGATCTTTCTTTTATTATTGGATTTTGTGGGTGCAATCCGCTGAAAACCCTCAGGAGACAACACTCCTCCTACTAGGGACACCTAGAGGTTTAAAGGCTTGTTGCACGTGCTCAGTGCAATCGTGTTGCCTACGAAACTGTGCTAGTTAGTTTTTCTCTTTCTTTATTTTCTCCTTTTCTTTGTAATAAAACAGTTCACTCGAGACGATCGAAAATAAGTTTGGGGGAATTTGATCAGTCGAAAATACTGCATCTTTTAACCGGCAATTTCCCTATCATTTGCACTCATTTAGAAGTGTGCGGTATTCATATTTCACATATTAGCAAATCAGTCGTTAAATATCAGATTGCATGTGTTAGACTCTAAAACCGGCACTATAAAGGAAATTGACTGCATTTCATGGCATCGTATCATCCCTATATTGTGCAACACTTGTTTCAAGATTTATGCAGGAAATTGCAGGATCAAAAGAAGCTGATAAAATACACCAACTCCAAGTTTTGAGATCTGGTAGCAATCCAAAGAGAAAAATACAATTCAACATATTAGAAAAAGGCCTACATGTTAGCCCAAGACCACACCAGAAGTTTAAAGCCATGAACCCAACACTTGGCCGTGGAACCGCGGCCGGAGCCGGCTTGCGCCGCGGTTCCGTAGCGGTATTGCCACGTCAGCGCTTCATTTTCTGTGCAGAATCTCAATCTCAAGGCCTACAGCTCAGAAAGACACGTCAAATTCCAGAATTCTCTTGAAGCTTCTTCCAGATCAGCAAAGATCATTAAGCAAAGCTAATCTTAATTAAGCTCCTAACAAACTATTTCTAGAAGCTCCCTCCTACCTAATCACATCTAAAAGCTTCTCCTCTAACTAACTTTTGGAGGGAAATTCAAATCTCCTCAACAAACTTTTGGAGGGAAACTTAAAATTCAAATCCTAGATCTAGGGTTTTGATGGCTATAAATAGGAATCTAGATCTAAGGGTTGAGGTTGTTCATTACTTCCTCACTAAACCATTAATCTCTATCTTTTTCCACAAGTCTAGTGACAAGACTTGTGCGAAACCCTAACCCTAATTCCACTCCAAATTCAAGATCCCGAGTACCAAATCAAGCAAGAAGCCTTCAACCTTTTAGGAGCGGAGCCGATCTCCAATCGAACAAGTGATCCAAGCCGATCCGCGACTCACGGAGCCGAGCGAAGCCAAATCGACGATCGAGTTCTTGAGCGAATGTAATGAAATTGTTGATATAAATAAAAGGTGAAATTCTTTAATCTTGTTTTCTTTAAATTCTTGCATCATGATTCGATCTCAATTTGTAATTGTAGTTCTTGTTGTGATGTTTGAGTAAAACTCCGCTCGTCGAGGAGTCGAGACGATCAATAGAATGATGATGTAACAAATCTTAAAACAATTCTTAAGTCCTACGGGTTTTGTAAACCCTAGCAAGTTCAAGAATCGATGACCTAGTTTCGTTGCGATACTTTCTTGATTGTGATCGCTCGAAATTAGGGATTTATGATCGTTTCTTGAATTTACTAGAGGCTAGAATGTGAATGATATCGACGAATGAACAAGGGATAAATGGTGAAATCCTAGTTTCACTAGAAATCCCTAATTCTCGTCGATCATCATCGATCTAGTATCAATCCATCGAAGGATGAGAATACGTCATCTTGGGATTGCATCACATCTATAGATCCGATCGATTCCTACGAGCCTCATTTCGATTCTTGATATTTGGTTGGAAAAATCATCAAACTCTCAATTCTTGATTCTATCTTTTTCTTGTTATTAGATCTATATTTTCTAATTCTTGAACTTCAAATATAAATCATGAATTGTTTTGTTTTGTTTTCTTTAAAGTTTCGACTCATCTAATTCAAAAGACGAACTATTACACTGTCCCTGTGGACGATCCGCACTCACTTACAATCTACATCCGACACCGTAGTTGATTGCGGTCAAACAATTCTTTGATTATGAATTTTATTCAATTTTCTAATTACCGACATAAAGAAAAGATCAATCAAATGGCGCCGTTGCCGGGAACTATTTGATTTGACTTACACAAACAAGAATTTCAGATCAATCAGAGTCCTTCTTAGAATCCCAAGGGAGAGACGTGTAGAGATATACCGTTTCGAAGGAATATGAGTTATCCGATATTGATGAAGATAGTTGGACCATATCACATAAAAGGGCTCATAAAGCTAACCGTAGGGCCATATTTAATTTATTTTCTTATCTTAACGGGAATGATTTGATTAGAATTATCAAATGCAAAAATGCTTATTCTATATGGAAATCTTTATTGAATGCTCATGAAGCTTATTCCAATGTTAAGAGGGAAAAATTTGATCTTTTAAAAACCAAATATGAAAATTTTCAAATGTTGCCCGATAGAAAGATGGACGATATGTTTATTCGCTTTATTCGTATTACTAATGCTCTTTATTCCTTGATAGATGAACCCATGGACAATGAGGAAAATATGAGAAAGATTTTTCGTTCTCTTGCCAAGAAATACCAAGTGAAAACGATTACTCTTAAGGAGACAGCTGACATCAAAATCATGTCGTTCGAAGAGCTTTAAAGAAATCTAAAGACCTATAAGATTGAGCTCAAGGCCTATGACATGGAAGATGAAAAGTTTGAGAAGAATGACAAACTGAAAAGTATCGCACTCAAAGCCTCATTTAAATTCAAATCTAATGATGACGAGTTTAGTGAAGTTGACGAGAACATCGAACTCTTAACAAAGCAGTTCAATAGATTCTTGAAGTTTCAAAAAGATTACAAGAAATGCAATTTCCAAAGAGACCGCTCCTACAACAACAATGAATTCGGCCCATACTTCAAATGTAGAAAGCCCGGTCATCTTGTTGCCGATTGTCCCCTCAATAATGAGAAGGAAACTCCACAACGACCCAACCGAAGAGCCTCCAGGACTAGAGCATGGAAAAATTCGGAGGGGAGTGACAATGATGAATGGTCGTCCGATCAAGTGATTGCGAACAAGTGCTTTATGGCACATGAGGATGAGGTAACGGATGATCTAACCTCTTATTCTTTTGAAAATTACTTAAAACTTTTGGATCATTACATGATACTTTCTCTAAACTTCAATCTAAATATTCCTTTACTAAAAAGAAATTTGCTTATCTTGAAAATGAAAACTCTTCTATTAAAACTTATGGATGTGAGAGTTTAAACCTTGAGAACAAAAATCTTTTGTCTAAAATTGCTTCCTTAATTAGTTCTCCTGAAGATATGAATTTCAAAAATAAGAGACTCGCCTCTACTTTTACTTCTCTCCAGAAAAATATGATACTTTAACAAATACTCACAATTATATGTTAGTTGATGTTGAAAAGATGAAAACCAGAATTAGTGATCTTGACACTACTTTGTATAAATTTGTCACTAGCAAACATTTCTTGAACACCATGATAGGAAATTTAAGAATTTCAAATCAAAGAAAGGGTCTTGGTTTTCAAAATGTATCTTCTTATCATACTAATGGTTCTAAACAATTGCATGATAAGACTTCTTTCAAGACTACTTTCGTTAAAGCTGAATTTTCGCATGTCTCTACTTCTTATGATCACCATGCTAATCATGTACATGCTTCTACCTCATATGATCATCATGCTAGATTTTCTCATGCTCCTAAATTTGGAAAACCTTTTACTAGACCTACTTATGCTAAACCTTTTGCTAGAACTACTTCACATCACCATCATGCCAAACACGCACACGCACATACACATTCTAACTCCACTCATGTTGTATGCAACTATTGTGGTCGAATTTAGCATATTTCATATCATTGCGAGAATAGAACTTCTAAGAATTTAGTTTGGGTTTCAAAGACTAACCCCCATGGACCCATAAAGACTTAGGTACCAAGGAATACAGCTCTTGCATCTTTTATACGTTCATCGTAAGTTGCAGCATAAGAATCAATGGCTTCTTGATAGTGGTTGCTCAAAACACATAACCAGCAATATCAAATGTTTGCAACACTATCAAGTGAAGAAGGTGACATGATCACCTTTGGAGATGATGGATATGGTAGAATTATCGGTAAAGAGGATGAAAGTTAGTTTTGGCACCAATGGCTTGGACATGCTTTCATGAACCTACTTTCTAGCACCACCACTAATGGTTGGGCCTCCGAAATTCCAATGCTCAAGATTGTAACGACTTTGAAATCCCTGTACAAAAATTTCTTGTTTATCGTATAGAAAAGGGTATTTCAGCCTGTGTAAGAGTTATATGTTATTTTTGTTCAATAAAAATAAGAAGTAACTTATAGCTTACTGGTAAAATCTCTACACTGCTATGAAATAACCCGTGTGTTCAAATCCTATCAGACCCAATTATTTTTTAAAGATTTTTCTTTTTAATTTTTTAGAAGCCCAAGAGTTGCACGTGCAATTCACAGAGAAACAAAAAGTTGCAGGAAAATCAAACATGCGCAAAAAGGAGTAAACAGTGATTAAAGCTAGTGTCACGAATCTCGAGGCAATTGCCTAAGATTCGACCGCCCGTTCTTGAGATTTGGCTGGCGCCGAGAGGTGAGATGGCCCCAATCGCCTCCGTGCTTTACGCACACACCCCTTCAGCTTCTCTCAATTCCCCTGCATTGTTTGATTTTCCTGCAATTAAACAGTGACCCTTCAATTCACCATTTAACACCCATTTTAATTCTTTTAATCCAATTTTTAATTCCCAAACCCTAAATTCTTTATTATAAATACCACCCCATGCCCTAACTCCCCTCTGTTCTGAAAATTTCTATCAAAATTATTCCAAAAGTTCTAAGTACAAGTGGAGTTAGCAACCAAGCTCTTTTCGACGAAGATCGAAATCGTTTTCGGAGCTTCCGTGACACCACGGAACCCTCTCTCTCTTCTTTAACCACTTCCTAACGCTACACAATGAGTAAGTCCCCCTTATCTCTTTTTCTTTCATCTCAAATTATCTTCTAAAAATATATCGGTAAAGTGGAGTTAACTCCGATACATATTATTTTAACCTTGGAACTCCCCCTTTAAGCAAAAATATGGCAAACTAACTTTCTCACACTACTCGTAACCTTATTTACAATCAATTAGTTTTTAGTTTGACCAAAATTTTCATGTGAAATAATCAAATAATGAATTTTTTCATTAAAATATCATGAACTTTAGTATAACCCCCTTTTTCGATAACTAGTATACCCATCTTTAGAACTTTCATAGGGTAACGACCTACCCCATACGCACACTATGGTTTCATAGCACGGTATTCTAGATATATGGTCCATTTAAAGAATAACCTTTTCATTAAAATACTACACATTTTCAAAATGGGTTTCTTTTAATCGGTATTTTTGTAATTATAAATCCCCAGATTCCGTGTATATATTTTTCTGTATTTTTTCAGATCTTTCCTATTTTTTTTCATTATATATATATATATATATTTTATTATATTTTATTATTTTTTTAATTATTTTTCCTAAATCCAAACCCTAAACCTACTCGACCCAAACTCCTTACCCGAGCCACTGCGAACCCACCGACAACCCACTGCCCCCATTGCCGCCACCACTGCAAACCCACTGCCCTGTGCCGTCGCCAAGCTATTGCCGTCACCGACGAGCCTAGCATTTCATCGAGCACTCAAGCTCGTCACTGTTGTCGTGCCTGGCCCGTGTGTGCGTCGAGCCCGTGCCATCCGTCGTCGTTCACTGTCGTGTTGTCGTCTATCATCTAAGGCAAGTGGAACCCTCTCCCCTTGCTTACTCATGCTAATAATTATATTAGTTAATTGAAATAATAATGTTACATAATATGGTGTATATGTCTATGTATATAGCTATATCGATAATTAATAATCAATTAGTTTTATAGCAAACCACTTAGTTCAATTATATTGAGAGTTTACCATCCCATGTCAATATCATTTTAGAATTCAATTGAATAACCTTAGTTTGGATCGATTGATGAGAACCGATGTTTCATTTGATGCCTATACATAACCTATGTATTTGACACGACACCCTAAATGAAAACCCTATTTAAAAATGGCAGAATTTATGGCCCATGAATCCCTTTAATGATAATATATAACTTGTAAGAATTTGAAGGAAAAATATTGACTTCATCACTATGAATGATATCTCCGTCTAGTTATGTCAAACCTGAAATTTTACCGTGCATGTTGCTTTATTAAAATCATTGTAAATTAAATACAGATCAAAACCTAATGTTCTATGGTTCTTATCGAAGCCGACTCGATAAGTTAGAACCCTATATAGTTTACCCTTCAATACTGGTAGGCCACTGTAACGAGAATTGATTGGGAACGCGGATCCGGACTGCAGTCCGGGGCAGCATTCCACGAGGATATCTGAATTTAAGCACCTGTACATATCTGCATAAAACTGAAAATGCATGGAGCCCCATATAGTCACGTAGAAAATTTAGTTAGCTAACACATGAATTTGGTACCGTGCATTTTCACAGTCGTTTGGTATTTAGTTTGTATTTTAGAGTATCGACGTGTTCTGCAGTTTCTGCAGCTATATTTCTTACACCTTCACATTAAACAGGACATAACTTCTAGTAAAGAAAGGCCATTGTTAATCCGTTTGATGAGTTAGAAATCTAACAGATAGAACTAGGTTTTATTTGACTGGGGAAACATCTGTATCCGAACACAATCCCTAGTAAACCACGCGCGAAGTTGGACTTCATGTTCTGAAACTGGAATTCCAGCAACTGATCACTGATTTAAAATGATGATAAGTCCCTAACCTGAATTCTGTTTGACATGAAACTAATTTTACCGCTTAGATAATTAAGTATAAATCGTACGCCTTTTATATTGTTTTGGTCGATTCTATACATGTGATTTATAGTGAATTTTGCAAGTCATAGCGTTGGTTGTCATAATTTAGTGAATATCTGTTCAGTGCATTTCTAAATATTTTGCGTTTGCTTTATACCTTCTGTATAGTGATCGTTTACACTGAGACCCAACGACTGTTGTGTATTGTCGATATATAATTGTTAGTGATTGGGTTGTGGCAAGTACGAAAGTGATATTGATAAGTGGAAACGTGATTGAAAGTGGAAGCAATACGAATTGTTCATAACCTATCTAATACATACTATAACCCGGGGAATAGGGAAATCAAGGTGGAATTGAACTCGTATTTAGCAAGGTACAGTGACTTAGAAGATGATCATTCGCTATTAGTGATACATACACATACACACACTAGGTCGCGGGCCTAGCGGCACGGCTGCAGGGTTATGTCCCGGGCAACAGTGGACCATAGTCTCAGACATGCACGAGACCCTTGTTAAACACGAGCATCCTATCCACCAATTGATTTCATTGACTTAGTGACTGATAAGTAGTGACATACACATTGCCTGGTTTACTGACATGATACTTATATCGCACTGCTCATATTCAAATGATGTTCATTATTTCCGTGTTCTGTATTCTGTTGCACCTTTCATATTTAACAGTATTGTATCCATCATATGTATTTATTGCTATATGTGTCGCCCTGACGACCTGAGTGTGCATGCTCAGAGAACGAAGTAGACCCAGTCAAGGAGCAGGACCTTCCATTCGAGCTCGCGGAGGTCTAGACCGCAACATCAGTGCCATTCCTTTTTTGCTTTAAGCACATTGTATTTCGTTGGTTAGTTATTTCCTTCTGAAAAATAAATGTATCTCGAACTCTTTTATTGTGATGTAATAAAGTTGTGAATTGTGATTTCTTTACCCTAGTACTGTTTACTGACTACCATGTAATGGTAGAAGCCGAAATGTGACTACGGCGGGATTATTCCCTGACCGTAAGAGCATGGCTGGCTTAATCACCCCTCGTACTCTGTATTTTCGGAAGCGGGGCATGACAGTAATCCTTAGCAAATACGCCTCTATAACCCTCATTAGGGGACCCGCTAATGGATGGCGCAGATTATTGCATATTCTTGGGACAGTAGAGCGAGATGCAGAACTCCTCACGGAGTATTCGGTCTCGAAAGGAAATAAAAATACGGTTTTTAAGAAATATGACTTTTTAAACAAAACTAAATTTTGGAAAATTATATAAAACTATGAATTCGTATTTTCAATAAAAATATTTTATGAAACTATATTTTCTTTTAAAATGAAAGATTAGAATTATTAATAAAATACTATCAAGTTTCTAAAAGAGCTGGTTTTCATAAAAATACCATAAACTTTTAAAAGCTAGGTTTTATCACCAAAACACCACAACAATTAAAATACATGTTCATGAAAACCCTAAACATTATAAATCACCATAGAGGTTATTTTTAAACAATATTAATATATTTTTTATAAAACCCCCTCGAGAAATAAAACAATGTAAACAAACAATATTAAGGATTCTAGATTAATATAGGTTTAAGCGGTATCATTTCTCTTGAGTCCCGGAGAGCCGGAGAAAGTGAGTGCTTGTCTATTCAGGTTAGACAATTTAACGGAGTTATCAAATGGAAATTGTCTTAGAAAAAGACAAAAATCCAACCGTCCATGTGCAGTAGTTGCCGATTTTTCCCGAACATAAGATTTTTAACGGTTTAAATCAATTCATATAAAAAGACTTGAACTCAAACCCCAAACTCGAAACTCGAAACTAAACTCGAATCCAATCTATTCGAACAAACTTGAGTTGAAACATGATTGCAATTGACATGACTCGCATATTACTCGACTCACTCGACTTCATTCTACACCTTTTGTAATCTATGGTTTCGATTAAGACATGTTATAATCAATCAATCAAATTTAATTAAATATACTATACAGTTATAAAATATTTATACTCGGGGTTTTTGGGATAGTTTCTTATGTGAATCCAACGGAGCTTCAGGAGTCCCGTATTAACCTCCTTTTTATTTTCCTCGAATATCAGTCGGGTTAACTCATCCACTGCCTACAACCCCGATGCTAACATATGAAATGAGCCCGTGTTTCCTTGCTCCTGAAGCCCCACTATTGGGCTCATGAATACTTCTACGGCTGCGTTGACATTCACACTTGGAACTTAACGTTAACATAGTGACTATATAGAGACCTATATTACATATTCACCCATGAACATATACTCATACTCGTTATCTATATATTCTACATTTGTCATTTTCTTTGCTCTTACTTTATCCTTGGGACTTACCGAGCGCTAGTTCGCTGACGGGCATTCCACCAACTTTTCTTCTCTTAGAATGTTCGTCAGATACGGTTGAGACAGAGAATGTGGAGGCTACAGAGGAGGACTATAACCGGATCGCTACTCAGGACTAGCTCAGCTCCACTTTTCTTCGGTTTATATATGCCACATGTTTAGGCATTTTCTTTTATTGTATTTACTTTCCAGCTGAAACTCATGTACCTGTAAATGTTAAAAGTTGAATGTAAATAAAGATATTTGTTGAAAAAAATTTACAGTCTCCATTTATTTTTGCATTGTGTATTTTTTCAATACGCTTAGTATATTTATTTAGGGAATGACATTCTCTGGATAAATATGCCGCGGGCTTGTCACGTCACCGTTTCCGTCTACTGGGAAGCAGGGCGTGACAAAGATTGCAAGAGACAATTAAAGTGATGCATGTCAAATAGGCAAGCAAGTCAAAAGCTCATTCATGCCAAGGGTTGAGGTATCGACTTCTAACTCTCCCTTATTGATACTGTTCCCATATAAAAAATGATGAGGGAAAGTTCCCCACTAAAAGAGCCCCCCATGTGTTTAACACGTGAGGGCCTATATGCAACGCATATAGGCACTACAATTAAAACAATTGCTAGGCTAAAACAGACCCACGTGTTTAACAAGTGAGTGCCTATATGCAACGCATATAGGCACTACAATTAAAACAATTGCTAGGATAAAACAGCCCCACGTGATTAACACGTGAGTGCCTATATGCAACGCATATAGGCACTGCAATTAAAACAATTGCTAGGCCAAAAGAGCCCCACGTGTTTAACACGTGAGTGCCTATATGCAACGCATATAGGAACTGCAATTAAAATAATACCAAAACAGCCCCGCATGTTTAACACGTGAGTGCCTATATGCAACGCATATAGGCACTGCAATTAAAACAATTGCTAGGCCAAAAGAGCCCCGCATGTTTAACACGTGAGTGGCTATATGCAACGCATATAGGCACTGCAATTAAAACAATTGCTAGGTTAGAACAGCCCCACGTGTTTAACACATGAGGGCACTTCCCTACGTAGAATTAAAATTCTATTCAACAAGGAACCGTTGGATCAAAGATCCAATGATGATTAAACATAGAATTAAATTCTATTGAACTTTGAAATGGGAAATGATATTTTTGTTGGATATATGTATTCCCTAGAGACCATTATATGATAATGTATGTACCGGTATGTGTGTGTGTGTGTGTGTGTGTGTGTGTGTGTGTGTGTGTGTGTTTTCAGGGGACATTCTTGCTCGGCATGATAGTATGCTATCTGGTTGCACCTTTTATCTTGACATGTTCATTTGATCACGTTTTCATTCATTTGGTACATGTTGATATAGCCCTTAGGATATGCAGGACTACTGAGATTATGATGCGGATCATACTAGTGGGACATGTGTAGTCTATGAGCATATCCTTGAAATGTTCCTAGTCGTGGGTGTATCGAGACGGGGCATCGATATTACCAGAGTAGACTAGCGTATACGTTGCTTGTCCCATATGATTGACGATGGATGATCCTATATCCATTGGTGTGGTGACACCAAAGACCGTATACGGGTGCTCAGTGAGATTGGGTACACTAAACGGACTCGCCAAGAACTCTTATGTGGTATTATATCTATTGTCGGATAGCAGTTCTCAGGTGACACTGGTACAGGTTAGTCTGTAGACCTGAGATCGTCATAGAGTCTTGTGTGCCTCCCACTGTACTTTGATCTCCACCGTACCACGGCTCTACTAAGTCGTGCAAACAGGTGGATTTTAGGTACAGTACCGAGGCACATGGAGGCAATGAGCAATAGGAGGGGTTTCGTCTCTCCCGGTATTGGGGGTTGATATTGCACCATGTACGATTGGCTATAACAGGAAGTCCTTGGCCAGGGCTGCTGAGATTTACTGATAAGTGTTATCAGTAGTTTCTCGATCTGTTATGAGCCATATACCGGCATGACTTATTGGGTTATTGGGGTCGACGATACCGTCCCTAGACTCACATATGCAGCATATTTGACGAAGAGACCGGACTGTACGGTAAGTGTTACCAGTTGACTCGACGGGAGTTTTAGCAGGTTTGTTTGTGTTTCTTCTGATTGCTCAATACTTGGGAGCCGTGACGTACAGCTTGTGCCACTGACGGTTTGTAGGCATGTGATGTGATCACTTCCTACTACTAGCGTATTGACGAGTCTTAGAGTCCCATAAAGGAGTCTCCTAGCTCAGGCGAAAAGATGTGGGGGTGCATATATGATATGCGCGGGAGCTCGATTAAATGCGTGTATTGGATACCGTATTTTAATCGGGCGTTTACTATTGGACGGGTTGTATGAGATATGACCGGGTTATTAAATCACTTGATTTAATATTATGTCCATTAGCTCGTTTATTAAAACCTATTTCTTTATGATGCATGCATGAGTGTATGTATATGTTGATATGGATGTACACATGCAAGCATACATATGTCATGGTTGATGATACATATGGTGGTGGTAATGCAAGACTCACATGGTAAAATATTTAGATATTTTGATAATTTGAGATAATCAAAATGGGATTAAAATCATGGTTGACTATTCAACTCTCTTGAGTTGACAAAAGTCAATGGTTTCATTGCCCATGGTTTTATCCTATGGTTTTGCTTAAACTCAAGTTACAAAATATCTAGATATTTTGTAACCATGGTTTAGCATGGATGACTTCACTTACTCTCTTGAGTTTAGAGAGAGTTATCATATTATTCTCTTGAGTTTAGTTTGAGCCATCTCCTTCTTTCTCTCTCTCCTCAAAGCTCTCTAGGGTTTTAGAAGAAAGAGAAAGAATTAAAAAGAAAATGTTTTAGATCCAAACCCACATCACCGTTTTACTTTAGTCTAGCCCACTAGTGTGGAGTGTTTGCTTCATCTTCATCCTTGATCAAGTGAAGCTTGGAGCTTAGTGCAAAGGGACTTCGTGGTGGATCATCGTGGATTTGGAAGGACACAAGCCAACTGGTTCAAACCTCAATCGATCCAAGGAGTCTAGGAGGGGGTCTACAAAGGTTGTATTTTCTCCCTACTTAGTGTTAGACTCTTTATAGTATATGATATTATAGTTTGTTACTCTATTTTTCTAGTTCGATTCATGGTTGGATTGTTTAGCACCCTCTTAAATTTTTTTATAGCATGTGTGATGCAACTTTAAATCTAGGCATGGAGCTAAAAAATCCCTACAGTGGTATCAGAGCCAAGCTAGAAACTTAGACGATGTTAGATTTATTACGAAACCGAAACAACTCCGAATTAACAAAAACTGAAACTCTCAAAATAGTTTCTCTGTCGATTTTTAAATGTGCTCGAAAAAAATTTCAAACAACTGCAGAAGCTTACTGGTAGTGCACTGAGAACACAGAACAAATTTAAGGCAATTACCTCGGAAGTTAGCCTAGCACCAACCCCCAAAATCCGGCGAGGCCGGCCCCTTTAACCCCGAACCGCCTCGAATTTTTCCTGTGCTCTGGTGTCTAGGTTTTGGGGTTTCAGGTATTATTTGTTTAGGCCAAATTTCATGTGATGCTAATTTTGCTTAGGGGCTTATTTGGAGTATTTCGTAGTCGTAATTTTAACATTGTATTGGTAACTTGGACGATGTTTAACAGTTCGAGCAAACATCAATCACCCCCATTACCCTCGCTGAAAATTTCCAAGTGTTGGAATTTTCCTAAGTTAAATATATTTAAATGTTCATGCAAATAACCCTATGGACCTTCTAGAAGAACAAAACCCTAACTCGATTATATGACCATGGAACCACGGCTAAACTTTAGGGTTTTCCGTAGTCCTGTGGCGCCATAGGTGAGGCAAGGGTTGACCCTTCTACGGCTGGTCCATAAACACTGTGGCACGTTTTTGGATATTTTAGTTTTGCTCAAGTGTTGAGCTTTCGGGGTAATTTGTCGGTGTTTGTTGACTCGATCGAAACGTTTAACATTGTCTTGATATTCGTGAATGTGATACAATAAATGAAATCTACACTAATTAGTTTTGTGAAAAGTAATTAGTTGCGTGTAAATCTAATATTTCGGTCTCGGTAGAATCGGGAATCATGTTGAATTACCTGGCTTCTTTTGAAAATATGTTTTCATGGTTGAGACCTAAATATAAGATTTGCATTGTTAGGCATGAAATCCTGAATATGTGATAATTTATGATGTCTAAAGGCAGTGTCGATTCCAATTGTTGTAGTTTTTCACTTTCT
The DNA here is from genome assembly GCA_030015575.1 of Agapanthus africanus. Lineage (NCBI taxonomy): Eukaryota > Viridiplantae > Streptophyta > Magnoliopsida > Asparagales > Amaryllidaceae > Agapanthus > Agapanthus africanus. Next base: position 833,385,414 of record JASDDO010000019.1, read on the forward strand.
TTTCTACGACCGTAAGTGTAGTATGTGGTGTATCGCCGGTTTCGTTGCTATACATCAACGACAATTGGGGTACGCATACTTACTTATGTTGATGATATGTGATATTATATGTTGCTGAGAGATGATGTACAGGATCGTCGTGAATGAATAGCCAGGGTTTTATGTGAGATGAGAGTTTTTCTTTTCATTCATGCAAAATTAATTGTATGTAATATTCTTTTATTGGAGCACTTCCGGGTTGAGGATGATGTCACCATTGTTGTATATTATTTACTTTTCCACATTAGGATAGACCCAAGGAGGGGAGCATAAGTGACCGGGTTCTAGGGTTCAGTGGGAGGCCATCTCGAGGAGTCGAAACCGGGTCTCCTAAATTCTAGAATTGGTAGGGTCACTTGCCGCTCTCGTAGGGGTCTAGGGGTGTGGGCTTGGCTATTCATCGCGACCGTGAAATCCGTATTTTCTATTATTGGCTAAATACAAAATACGGACCTCCTAGTATATCCTGTATTTTCATATATGCGCTTCTGTTGTGGATATTCTGTGATGTGATCACTTTATATGTTGAAACGAATGATGTATTATATATATGATATATAATAAACGTTGCTTATGATTTGCATCCGCGCTAGTCTCGCCCCGCTATGCCGTTAGTTAAGTAACCTAACGGTACATAACGGGACATTGTGGCGAATACGGATGACATAAGCGTACGTTCTATTTTCATTTCTTTTCTGTAATGGCTTAGGACTTAAATGATGGGACTATATTAATAAGATTAATGTAACCAAAAGAAACCTAAAAAGATGTTGTAGAATCAGATTTGAAACCTACTCGGCTTTTTGTGAAAAAGCAAGTTTTCAAATTGCGGAGCTTAAGCCACTCCTTTTAAAACCATTGGATTCTACAACGATATCAAGTTCAAAGCGTTAAAGGTTTTCTTACAAACTATCCTCCGTCATTTTAGGAAGTAGATGTAAGTCCATGATGCACCCCCTACGGGTCGCGCGGAGGCGGAAAACTTTAAAAACGGTTTTCTCACACCAAAAGAAACTAGTTTTTTCTTTGCATCATGAACTTTTTCCCACTTCAGGGTCTTGATTTAACCTTAACTAACAAAACTAAACTAAGAGAGAGAGCTAACTACTATGTAAAGGAGTTATACCCTCGTTCCTAGTCCTTCGGGTCTTCGAGTTGCTCCTTGCTCCATGGTTCAAGCTCCTTCCTTTAGCTTCTTCTAAGTCTTGGAAGAGTTCGGTTGCCGGTCTCCTTTGCGTCGAAGATGGATCCACCCAAGGGGCTTATGATCAAGCTTCAACCTCCATGAGATACCTTAGTGATCTAACTTGCTAGGAGAGATTACTAAGTGGATGTAGAGAGGATGTGTTTAGGACTAGTTGATCTCATAGCTCATTGTTTTGCAACACATGTAAGTGTATGAGCTTGAGGAAGAAGGAGAGAAGAAAAACCCAGGAGAGAGAAAGCTTTTGTGAGAATGAGAAGAAAAAGAGTTGTGAGAATGGCTAAGTATTTTCACAATAATTCAACCATGGAATTATTTAATCATACAAAATGCATCCTTACTTGAATAGTAATTCCAAAGTGAATAAAAAAATGCTTAGCCATACTTTCAACCCATGCTTCATAACTCTCCTAATTTCCACCTCATTAATCCTTTAATGAAAAAGAATAAAACTATAATGAGGTGTCTCTTTTTAGAAGGTCAATCTTGTGAATTTACAAGAATGCCCTTTTTCCGTATTTTCATACCCGTATCCGTATTCCAAAAAATACGGATACACTGAGATCAGTATAATCCAATACTAAAATAGTAGTATCCGGCTTAAACCAAAGCCTACCAGTATTATCCGTCCGATCGTCACTCGAGTATCCAGTACACGAATGCGATCGAAACCCTGCCGTAAGACCATACGACATCTACATCGTTTCGCCTGATCCAGGGAAACCCTTTGTGTGGGACTCTAAAGACTCGACAGTACGCTGGCAGTGGGTTTAACCACAAGTCCGTCAGTGGCACTAGCTGTACGTAACGGCAACCCAGGTACGTGTCGAAAAGGAGGCCGACGAGCGAACTCGTCCGTAACCCCTACTGAGCCTGTCCGTGACAATATCCGCGCAGTTCGGTCTGTTCGTCTGAGAGTATCGCATGTATGGTCTAGGGAGGTGGTGAACGTCAGACCTCTAACAACCGTACAAGTCGTGCTGGTATGGCTCAAGACCATCCGAGAATCTACTGGTCAGTCCACCAGTAATTCTCAATCAGCCCTGGCCAGGGACTTATGGTAATGAACAACCGATCACAGTGCGATATCGACTCCCTATACCGGGAGAGACGAATCCCTAACAGTCGCTCACTACCTCCATGTGGCTCGGGACTGTACCCAACTAAAACCTGTTTGCATGACTCCTTTGAGCCGTGGTAGGGTAGTAATCAAAGTACAGTGGGAACTCACACGAGACAAATGACGACCTTAAGTCGACAAACTATCTGCACACATGTCACCTGAGAACTGATATCTGACGTTAGGTATAATACCATCTAGTCAGTTCTCGGCGAGTCCTGTCCGGTGTACTCACACTCAGTGAGCATCTGTATACAATCTTAGGTGCACATCACCAATGGCTGCGGGACCAATCCATCGCCCCTCGTCAGGGTCTAGATATGTATACACTAGTCTACTCTGGAGCATCGATGCACAGTCTCGATACTCCTGCGACCAGGGACATTCAAGGATGTGCCTATTGACTATCCAGCTCCCATAAGTATGACTGTCATCACAACGCCGGTAGTCAGGCAAACACCCTATGGGCTTTATCAACATGTATATAAATACAGGTAAAATATATCACACGTTAGATAAAGACAAACCAAATAGCGTACTATCATATCAAGCAAGATTGTCATGTACATACATATCCCTAGCATCCTATATAATGAAGGCCTCTAGGGCATATATATCCAACAATCTCCCACTTGCACTAAGGCCTATAATTGGCGCAATGAGTACCCACTATCTGCACTAGATCCAGTTGCTGGCGTACCGCATGCCCAACATCTCAAATAGCCTCTCGAACTGGACTTGAGGGATGGCCTTGGTGAATGGATCTGCCGTGTTGTCTTTTGTGTCCACTCTCCGCACCTCAATCTCCCGGCGATCCACGATCTCTCTGATCAGGTGATACCGCCTCAAGATATGCCTGGATTTCTGATGGGACCTTGGTTCCTTCGCTAATGCTACAGCCCCATTGTTATCACAATACAAAGGTATTAGATTGGCAATGGACGGAACCACCTGAAGTTCAGAAATGAACTTCTTCATCCAGACAGCTTCTTTCGCGGCATCGTTAGCAGCTATATACGTAGCCTCCATAGTTGAGTCTGCGACGGTATCCTGTTTGGAACTCCTCCAACATACCGTCCCTCCATTGAGGGTAAACACAAAACCCAAAACGGATTTAGAGTCATCTTTGTCACTTTGGAAGCTGGAGTCGGTAAAAGCCTCGACCTGGAGGTCCCCATTACTCTAAACAAAGAACATCTCCTTAGTCCTTCTCAGGTAATTGAGAATGTTCTTTACCGCTATCCAATGCTTCTCACCTGGGCCAGACTGATACCTGCTTACCACATTAAGTGCGTAAGCTACATCTGGTCTGGTACATAATATCGCATACATTATGGATCCTACTGCCGAAGCGTAAGGTATAATGCCCATGCGAGCCCTCTCTTCATCAGTCTTAGGAGACATCTCTTTGGAGACGGTGATCCCGTGACAAGCGGGTAAATTACCGCGCTTGGAATCTTCCATACTAAATCTCTTTAGTATAGTATCAATATACCCAGACTGTGAAAGTCCCAACATCCTTTTGGATCTATCACGATAGATCTTAATGCCCAGAATGTAGGATGCATCTCCCAAGTCTTTCATGGAGAATTTTTGTGACAAGAAGAGCTTTACTGATTGTAGCATAGGGACATCATTCCCTATCAGTAGTATGTCGTCGACGTACAAAACGAGGAAGACTACTGCTCCTTCTACAATCTTCCTATAAATGCATGGTTCATTTACATTTTTGATAAAGTCAAATTCTTTGACCGTCTCATCAAAGCAGATGTTCCAACTCCGCGATGCTTGCTATAATCCATAAATGGATTTAAGCAACTTGCACACTTTTCCGCTGCTCCCACTGTCTAAGAAACCTTCTGGTTGATCCATGTAAACACTCTCTTCTAAATGTCCATTTAGAAAAGCTGTTTTTACGTCCATTTGCCAGATTTCATAGTCATGGAAGGCAGCAATGGCAAGCAGGATCCGAATCGATTTAAGCATAGCTACTGGTGAAAAGGTTTCATCATAGTCCAATCCTGGTCTTTGACGAAAACCTTTTGTAACGAGTCTAGCTTTGTAGGTTTCCACTTGTCCAAATGCACCAATCTTCTTTTTGAAGATCCATTTGCATCCAACTGGTTTCACCCAAGGAGGAGCAACTTCTAAAGTCCATACTTTATTGGTGTACATGGATTCCATTTCGGATCTCATAGCATCCAGCCACTTCACCGAGTCTTTACTCGTGATAGCCTGCTGAAAATTAGTAGGCTCATCATCATCGATGATGCAATCCTCTCGATCCCCATCTACAAGAAAGCCATAGTATCTTTCAGGAAGACGAGAAAGCCTACTAGATCTACGGAGTGGCGTTGGTTCATCGGGCTCCATTGAAACCTGAGGTTCTACTAAATCATCGGCAGTAGTTTGAGGTTCTAGAATTTCTTCCAGCTCTACCGCGCTCCCACTAATTTCTTTTGCAAGAAATTCGCTCTCTAAGAAGACAATATGGCGAGCGACAAACACCTTTTGTTCTTCAGTGTGGTAGACCGGATATCCCCTTGAATGCTTGGGATATCCCACAAACTTGCACAAAACCGATCGTGCCTCGAGCTTGTCCGGATTATGTTTTTTAACATATGCCGGACACCCCCATATCTTGATATACTTGAGACATGGTCTCTTCCCGCTCCACATTTTATATGGAGTGGTAGGCACAGATTTATTCGGAACTCTATTCAATAGATATGCTGCTGATTCTAGCGCAAAACCCTAGAAGGAAAGTAGCAACTCAGCACTACTCATCATTGAACGCACCCTGTCCAGTAGCGTGCGATTCCTTCTTTCTGATACACCATTATGTTGAGGTGTATAAGGTGGAGTAAGCTGAGAGAGAATTCCATTTTCTTTTAAGCATTCAGGGAAGCTGGTATTTAAGTATTCTCTACCTCGATCAGATCGAAGTGTCTTGATGCTTTTACCAGTCTGTTTCTCCACTTTATTTTTATACTCCTTAAACTTCTCAAAAGCCTCGGATTTATGCTTCATTAAAAACACATGTCCATACCTAGAGAAGTCATCAGTAAAAGTGATGAAGTAGGAGTGACCGCTTCGTGCATGTGTAGACATTGGACCATATACATCACTGTGTACAAGTCCCAAGAGTTCCGTGGCTCTTTCTCCGTGTCCGGTGAACGGAGATTTTGTCATTTTTCCTTTGATACATGATTGACAAGTTGCATATGATGAATATTTAAACGGATCTAAATATCCATCTTTATGTAACTTAGTCAACATTGTTTCATTTATATGACCAAGTCTACAATGCCATAGGAAGACTTGGTTTGAATCTGGAGCCTTCCTTTTAAGCGTGTTTTGAATATTGAAAACTTGAGGTTGATTAAGTATGTATATGTCATTTTCCAGTGTGCCAAACCCAATTATTTCTTGATTTAGAAGAATGTTCCTGACATTTCTTTCAAGCGCAAAATTATATCCTTCATTAGATAATAAAGATACTGATATAATATTACACAGCATACTGGAAATACAAAAACAGCTGTACAACACCAAAATGTGCCCACCAGTCAATCCCAGGTAATATTCCCCTATTGCAATAGCATCTATATGCATTCCATTGCCCATCCGGAGAGTCATATCACTTGTCTTCAGTGCTCTACGGTTTCTTAGAGCCTATAAAGAATTACAGATGTGAGAACCAGAACCGGTATCAAGTACCCATGATGTAGAGTTTACTGAAAGATAATTTTCAATTTCAAACACACCTGAAGCAGAAGCAGCAACTTGCTTCGTATCCTTGGCTTTGAAAGCCATGCAATCCTTCTTCCAGTGCCCTTGCTTGTGACAATAGTAGCATTCGTTCTTATCTGCCTTCACCCTTCCTGCCTTGTTCGTTCCCTGCACCTTCTTGACCCCGCCTTTCGGTTTGGTGGCTTTCATCTTCTTCTTCCCTTTAGCTTTCGCTTTAGATTTAGAAGAGGGTGATTGGCCAACATACAGAATGGGGGCCTTCTCCTTTTTCAAGGAGGTCTCTGCTACCCTCAGCATGTTGAGGAGCTTTGGAAGATCAGCCTCCATTTTATGCATGTTGAAGTTCAGCACGAACTGAGAGAAGGTGTGGGGAAGGGACTGCAAAATTAAGTCGATGTACAACTCATTCTCTAGCACGCATCCCTGGTTTGCGAGTTCCTCAATGAGGCTGATCATTTTCAGGACGTGCTCTCCTACAGGTGATCCTAGAGCTAACCTCATCTGGAACAGTTTCCTTGAGGTCTCGTACCTCGCGATACGGGAGTGCTCTCCATACATATCCTTGCAATGGAGAAAGATGGACATAATATCCATACTCTCGTGCTGTTTCTAGAGTTTATTGTTCATGGACGCCAGCACGATACACTTAGCTCTCTCACAGTCTAGATCCCAGGTTTTGCGAACCTCCTTGTCCACAACTGAGGAATCTGGTCCTGGGATAGGGGGATGAACATCGGTGGTAACATATACAACTTTGTCATAAGTCAGTGCAATGTTGACGTTCCTTAACCAATCTTTATAGTTTGGCCAGGTCAGTGTATTTTTTTCAAGTAATAGTTTTAGTCCAGTCATGGTAGCTGCCAGAGAGAGAAAAGAAATACTCAGCATATGCTCTTGCAAGTTTAGATTGGTTTATTAGTTTATCTAAACAGGATGGCTCCCACTGTTTCCTCAAATCCTTCTTCGAACCCTAAAAGAAGAATTAGTCAGGATTAATCGCACGTCACAATTCTTGCTTAACTTTTCAGCCAGGCCAGTGTTGGTACTTCGAGGGAGGTTTTCCAACGCTTTCGCGAAGTTCCTTAATTATATAACCTCTTTTCCCTGGAGGCGTAGCCCCACTAACACCTTTCTAGACACCTACTTGGTTTATAGCATCGATTGTTAAGTGAGAAAATCTTCCGAGAGTAATCCTACTCATCAGTGGGATCGGGATCCAACTATCATCGTGTGATGCCCTAGATGGAAGCCACTCTAGTCACCACACTCCAGAAGGTATGCTAAACCTGCAAGTTTCCTTTATGTTTGAAACCCCCGATGTGATTTTTACCCCAAGCTCTTATGACCTTGACGTAGGCCAACAAATCATAAGATGCAAGTCAAGTTCTACCCGTCATTGTCCTGATTAATTTAGATCCATCCGTACTCGCCCTTGACGTAGGCCAACAAGGTTGTACGACTGTCCTAAACTAATGCATCTATCTATGCAACAAATAAGCAACACATTGCTACCATACACTATCCTTGACGTAGGCCAACAAACATAGCATGAATACGATGTGCTGTTTATTTGAAACGACGGAGGGTTACGGCTGGTTTTTGGCGAAACCGTTAACGTAGTGAACTTTATATGATCGAAGGAATCAAGATAGCTTTTTAAAAGGAGTGGTTTAAGCTCCGCATTAAAAATTTGCTTTTTGAAGAAAACCGAGTGGTTTTGAAATTGTTCCAACGATTTAGTTTAGGTTTATTTTCTTTGCATTAATGAATTAATGATTTCCCATCATTTAATCCTACCATTGCAGAAAACAACGAAAATACAACGTACGTTTATGCCATCCGCATTCGCCACTGGGCCCCGTCATCACCCGTTAGGTTACTTAACTAACGACAGAGCGGGGGCTGGACTAGCGCGGGTGTAAAATATAAGCAACGCCTAATAAATATCATATATAGATATATCCATTCGTCGCACGCAATAATAAGCATTCCAGATCACAGATGAACATATTGGATATACTAGGAATTCCGCACTTCGTTTAGGCCCATAACGAAGGACGGGTTCCACGGTCGTGATGAATAGCCAAAACCCCACCCTAGACCCCTACGGGTGCGGCAAACTACCCGCCAAGTACCAGAAGTGAAGCAGTCTTCCTCAACAACGTGAGTAGGCCACTAAGCACTTCAAAATACCCGGTAGTTTGTGCACCCCTCCTTGGGTCTATCCTAGGAGCAAAAACAGTAAAAAAAATAATACAACGGTGGCTACAACCTCACCCCGGATGTGCCCCGCAAAAATAATATTACATCAATTTTATAAATTACATTGAATGAAAGAAAAGAAAAACACTAGTCTCACACCCCCCGGCTATTCATCACGTCGATCCAATAAGATTCATATACACAAACCAATCATCACAGATATGTGCAACCCCCACTAATCGTCTTATAGAGATTAGTGGACGTTTCAAAATACATAAAACATTACAGAAGAACCGATTAGCTAAAGCAATTAGAATTTCGATCGATTAAGCAATTTTGAATCTACCCTCAGTTCCTGTCACGCCCCGCTTCCCAAATACGGAATACGAGGGGTAGACAAGGCCAGCCATGCTCCTACGGTCAAGGAAATGTCCTGCCGTAGTCACACTTCGGCTTCTAGTTTTTCATGGTAAACAGTAAATGATGCGCAGGTAATGAGAAATGCAGTAACTGAAAGAAACAATAATATAAACTGACCTGAAGTGGAACAAACGAATGTAACTCGGAAAGGCAAGTCAAGAAGTCTGTGATGCACGTCTAGTTCTGGTCCAGGCTAAATCTTCTCCTCACACTGAGCATGCATACTCAGGTCGTCAGAGCGACACAATAGCAATATAATATATATAAAAACAAGTGACAGTTCTAACAATAGTAATAGATATGAATAATAGTAAATCGATGACATCATGAATATGAATGTGCAGTAGTCAATGCAACGGAACAGTAAAGCAGTGAAACGATATGTCACGTATATCAACACAGTATATAAGGTATATAAATGCCAGTATCCCTATCAGTCTCTAAGTCTCACTGCACAGGTCACTAAGCCTATCGTCAGTCCAAGTGTGAGAGTCAACCACTCGCGAGTGTCCTCCACCCAAGGGTAGAACCCAAGGGCAAGGGACCACGGGCCCAGCATGTAACATGTATATCACGGTGTATATCACATACCCTGTAAATCTCCATATATCTCCCTAAAATATATAAGCCGGCATGGGACTCCCGAGATTCTGTTGAACTCACACCTGAACTACCCCACACCCCGTAGCCTACATCAAACGCTAACCATAACCCTAAATACTAATCGATCCGTGACAAGTCTGCGCGAGAACTGGAGGCAGGACCTCCATCAAGCACGTCCCGACTAATACCTAAGATAAATGGCAGTGTCGGATGCCTTATCTGTGACACCCGTGCAAGCGCTTCCATAAGTGTCCCATACCACTTATAGTCACACGTACACGCATCCCACAGACGTCGACAATGCAATAGAATAATAGGGTCACTGATTGTGTATAAGTACGTATCACTTTTACTTAATCACGGATACACGAACACTGACGTACTTGCCACAATCATCGCTAGAATCTAACACTGGGTAAATACACGATATCACTAGGTTATCACTACAATGATATGGGTATGATATGATGCGTGAACAGTATATAAACACGATTAAGGTGTCACAAAAACAGTATTTTATCACTTGCACGATTTATCATGAAACGTACATATATAATTTAGCGAACGATAAATAAGTAATAATTAGTATGTTCAGTTATCTATCCATTGAATTTATTTTCAAGCCAATCGGGTTCCAGGATCATTAATTATAACCATTTCATTTTAAGCGCTCGCGGCTGGAAATCCGGTTTCAGAATCAGAAGTCCGTTTCGCAACGCATTTTAATCCCAATTGGGATAAGATTTTAGTGACTCTACAGTTGGATGAATTCTAGGGTTTTCAGTAAGGTTTTCAACGCAACAGACAGATTGTCAATCGCATCTGCACGTCAGAAGTTATACACTGTTTAACACTACTATGTCAGTTCTGATTCTGTTGGGACTGTTATGCGTCCCGATCTTTTAAATTACAGAATAAATATCAAATGGTAACGAAACAGAATGAAATTAATTGTGTTGTCTATCTAACAGATTTATATATAATAAACAGCAGAGTTCCGCAACCTACGAGTTAAGTAAATCTTGTGGTACCCATTACGGAACAGCACGCAACAACTGGAGTCGCTCTGGACTGCAGTCCAGAGTCGCACTCCGATCCAATTATCATCATGGTTTAAATACAGAAATGTCTGGAAACTGGTATACGGTTAAAGTTCATCAAGTCGGCTTCGATTTGAGCCCTCTAATGCACCATTATACTATGTATATGATTTATGGTGAATTTAACGGTTTTCAGGTGCAAGAAAATTCCAGTTTTACGATTAAACTTGGGGGTAATCATTTTAATCTTTAACAGTCGTATTTTCTAATGAAATTTGCACACGTTAACCATCTCTACAAGAGCCAATGTAATTTATCCAGTTCCGCCTAACTTGATAATGATTTCCTATGAGAACAAGTATCGAACAGTTGTGTCGAATAATTTAACGGAAAAGTAAAGCATGATATATATACGATGTTGATTTGTAACATAGATAGAATAGCATGAAGCAAGTAGAGAACTTGCCTGGAGGTGTCTTGGCGATGCTCGGCAGTGATAACGGCACGAACGCGCGATGAATGGCGCGTGAAGGGTTCGTGGCCTCGGCTCGTGCTCGGCTATGGGGTTTTGCCTCGGTAACAGCTAGGGCTCGCGAGACTGGAGAGATGCTGGTGCTGCGAGGCCGATGGCGAGAGTTTTGCAGAGGGAGAGAGTGTGTGTTAGAGAGAGAAGGAGATTGTAGAGAAGTGAGAGAGTGTGCAGGGGAAAGAGAGAGAGTAGATAGAGAGAGAGAGAGAGACAAAGATGAGAGCTGAGAGAGAAATCTGAGATGCAGGGAGAGAGAGGGTGAGAAAAGAGCTGAGAGAGAGAGATCTGAGATGGGAGTGAGGTGAAGGCTTGGGTGAACGAGGGGAGTGAGGGTGAAGAGATCAAGAGAGAGAGGGAGTCGAGGATGGTGGCGACGGTGACGATGATGACGACGATGGGGTCGACGTCGAGAGGTGGCAGGGGTGAAGCTCGGGAGTAGGGGCTCTGTGAGGTGCCGGCGGCGATGGGTGCGAGGGTGGTCGGTTGCTGGTGAGCGAAGGAGGAGAATGGAGGTGAGATGAGAGCGGGTGAGACGGTGGTGGTGATCGGGAATGATCGACGATCGTCGGAGGTTGAAGGTGGGTGCAGAGCGAGAGAGGAGGAAGGAGAACGAGGGAGAGAGCGAGCGACGAGGGTGGGGGAGAGCTGACGTGGTTGAAATAATGGTGAGGGGAGGTCGGCTGGTGTAGGCGAGGTGATGGGTGCGGCGAGGTGATTTCTGTGGCGATGAGATGGGTGCAGGGGGTAGTGGTGAGGCAGTGAGGGGGACGAGGGAGAGAGACGGAGAGACGAGGGAGAACGACGAGGAGATGAGGGAAACGGGATCGGTAGTCGTCGTCGATGGAAGTGGGGGCAGCGGGAGTGGGTTGAGAGCGAAGGAGGAAGAAGGAGTAGTGGGTAGAGGAGAGAGGGTCGTGGGGGAAAACGCGCGCGTCGTGGGGAGTAATTGTGCACGCGCGAGCGGGGGCGGGTGCGAGGGCGAGGGAGACGGCGAAGGAAACGTGCGCGAGATTGGCGGGAGAGCCGTTGGAGAAGAAGGAGAGGCGGGTCGGGTTGAATTGGAGAAGTGGGTCGGGTGTGGGAGAAGCAGGCGCGGTTGGAGAAGGCGGGCTGCCGGGAGTGGGCTGGGCCAGAAATTTATAATAAAAGAATTAGAGGATAAAGGGAACGGGCTAGGGAGATAAATAGAAAAGGGGAAAAGAAAGGGCCGGGCCTGGTGGGCTGCTGGAGAATTTGGAATAATTAATGAAGGGTGATGGGCTGAGGAAAGGTGTGCTGGGCTCGGGGATTTGTAAGTGAAAAAATTTATGATTAGGGAATTAGTTTTGAGTAAATAAAGGAGATGGTTGAAAGGGGAAAAATTTGGGTTTTGGTCTAATAAAACAGAATGGGTTTTAAGAGAAATAAAATTTATAATTAAAAAATTATAAAGTGACATAATACGAATTTTGGTATAAAAGGGGCTGGGTATTACAGTTCCACAGAGTACAGAAAATATCTGGGCAGAAACAAAATATCCCAAAAATCACAAAAACAGAAAATAAGAATAACAGAGGAAATTTAGGCCGAGTCGGAGCCAACTCGGCCGCGGATCCGCGGCAGAACGCTGAGTTCCGCCGCGGTTCCGCGCTGAGTTGACCGATTCAGGAGCCCAAATTTCATCAGTTTTCCTAAAAAAACTTTGCCTATATTTTTAAGCCTTCTGAAAAAATTTTAGGACCAGATTTCAAAATCGACAGAAACATGGTTTTTCGGGCGCGTTTTTTGATTTTTCCAGCGATCGAATTTCTAACACTTTGCTAACAAGTTAGTTAAGGTTTAAATAGGCTCTAATACAAGTGTAAGTCCATGATGCACACCCCACGGGTCGTGGGGAAGCGGAATACTTTAAAAACGGTTTTCTCACACCAAAAGAAACTAGTTTTTGCTTTGCATCATGAACTTTTTCCCACATTTGGATCTTGATTTAACCTTAACTAACAAAACTAAACTAAGATAGAGAGCTAACTACTATGTAAAGGAGTTATACCCTCGTTCCTAGTCCTTCGGGTCTTCGAGTTGCTCCTTGCTCCTTGGTTCAAGCTCCTTCCTTTAGCTTATTCTAGGTCTTGGAAGAGTTCGGTTGCCGGTCTCCTTTGCGTCGAAAATGGATCCACCCGATGGGCCTATGATCAAGCTTCAACCTCCATGAGATACCTTAGTGATCTAACTTGCTAGGAGAGATTACTAAGTGGATGTAGAGAGGATGTGTTTTGGACTAGTTGATCTCATAGCACATTGTTTTGCAACACATGCAAGTGTATGAGCTTGATGAAGAAGGAGAGAAGAAAACCCTAGGAGAGAGAAAGCTTTTGTGAGAATGAGAAGAAAAAGAGTTGTGAGAATGGCTAAGTATTTTCACAATAATTCAACCATGGAATTATTTAATCATACAAAATGCAACCTTACTTGAATAGTAATTCCAAAGTGAATAAAAAAATGCTTAGCCATGCTTTCAACCCATGCTTCATAACTCTCCTAATTTCCACCTCATTAATCCTTTAATGAAAAAGAATAAAACTATAATGAGGTGTCTCCTTCTAGAAGGTCAATCTTGTGAATTTACAAGAATGCCCTTTTTCCGTATTTTCATACCCGTATCCGTATTCCGAAAAATACGGATACACTGAGATCAGTATAATCCAATACTAAAATACTAGTATCCATCTTAAACCAAAGCCTACCAGTATTATCCGTCCGATCGTTACTCGAGTAACCAGTACATGAATGCGATCGAAACCCTGCCGTAAGACCATACGACATCTACATCGTCTCGCCTGATCCAGGGAAACCCTCTGTGTGGGACTCTGAAGGCTCGACAGTACGCTGGCAGTGGATTTAACCACAAGTCCGTCAGTGGTACTAGCTGTACGTAACGGCAACCCAGGTACGTGTCGAAAAGGAGGCCGACGAGCGAACTCGTCCGTAACCCCTACCGAGCCTGTCCGTGACAATATCCGTGCAGTCTGGTCTGTTCGTCTGAGAGTATCGCATGTATGGTCTAGGGAGGTGGTGAACGTCGGACCCCTAACAACCGTACAAGTCATGCTGGTATGGCTCAAAACCATCCGAGAATCTACCGGTCAGTCCACCAGTAATTCTCAATCAGCCCTGGCCAGGGACTTATGGTAATGACCAACCGATCACAGTGCGATATCGACTCCCTATACCGGGAGAGTCGAATCCCTAACAGTCGCTCACTGCCTCCATGTGGCTCGGGACTGTACCCAACTAAAACTTGTTTGCACGACTCCTTTGAGCCGTGGTAGGGTAGTAATCAAAACACAGTGGGAACTCACATGAGACAAATGACGACCTTAAGTCGACAGACTATCTGCACATATGTCACCTAAGAACTGATATCTGACGCTAGGTATAATATCATCTAGTCAGTTCTCGGCGAGTCCTGTCCGGTGTACTCACACACAGTGAGCCTCTGTATACAATCTTAGGTGCACATCACCAATGGCTGCGGGACCAATCCATCGCCCCTCGTCAAGGTTTAGATATGTATACACTAGTCTACTCTGGAGCATCGATGCCCAGTCTCGATACTTCTGCGACCAGGGACATTCAAGGATGTGCCTATTGGCTATCCAGCTCCCACAAGTATGACTGCCATCACAATGCCGGTAGTCAGGCAAACACCCTATGGGCTTTATCAACATGTATATAAATACAAAGTAAAATATATCACACGTTAGATAAAGACAAACTAAATAGCGTACTATCATATCAAGCAAGATTGTCATGTACATACATATCTCTAGCATCCTATACAATGAAGGCCTCTAGGGCATATATATCCAACAATAGAGTACTTAGTATTCGTGCTACGTATGTTGATTATAGTCAAGGCGTAGTGTATGGTAGCTAAGTGATGTCTTCCTACATAGCATAAGATGCGATTAATTAGGACATTCATATGATTATATTGATTATAGTCAAGGGTCATGTGAGTGGGTCTAATTAATCATGAAATGACGGGTAGAACTTGACTAGTACTTATGATATGTTGATTATAGTCAAGGTCATAAGTTACTAGGGGTAAAAACCATATCGGGAGTTTCAAGTGTTGAAATTTGTAATGAGATTGCATACCCACTATATGATAGTTGGATCCCGATCCCACTGTGAGCAATAGTTACTCCCGGGAGAGTTTTGCACTTTACAATTAGCTAACTCATTAGGTGTCTAGAAAAGTGTCAACGGGGCTACGCCTCTGGGAAAATGAGGTTTATTTTAATTAGGTCCGGGGAACCTTCCTCAGAAGTACCGGCACTGGCCTGGTTAAACGGTTAGCGAAATTGTAGAATGAAATTAATCCTGGATAATTTTTTCCTTTTAAGATTTGAAGGAAAAGACATCGATTAGATAAGATAATAAACCAATCTGATCTTTGCAAGAGCTTTCGCTGAGTGTATTCTTTTCTCTCTCCTAATGGCAGATAACCATGACTGGACTTAAGCTACTATTAGAAAAAAATAAGCTAAGTGGACCGAACTATAAAGATTGGTTGAGGAACATTAACATTGCTCTCACATATGATAAAGTATCATATGTCCTCACTGCCAAAGCCCCGCCCAAACAAGGCCCTGAATCTTCTGTTGCGGATAGGGAGATCTGCAAAACATGGGATATTGACTGTGTTACAGCCAAATGCCTCGTGCTTGCATCGATGGACAATACACATCAAAAGCAGCACGAGGAGATGGATGTTCAATCCATCTTTCTCCATACAAAGGATTTGTATGGAGAGCAATCTCGTATCCTACGATACGAAGCGTCTCGAAAGCTGTTTCAGATGCGGATGGCTCCTGGCACATCAGTAGGTGACCACATTTTGAAGATGATAGCTCTTATTGAAGAGCTTGAGGGGCTCGGATGGACAATGGACAACGAGCAATATACGGATATTGTTCTACAGTCTCTCCCTTCTGCCTTTGCTCCTTTTGTAGTGAACTTCAGCATGCATAGCATGGAGAAATCACTACCCAAACTTCTCAATATGTTGAGAAATGCGGAGAGCACGCTTAAAGTGAAGTCCCCCTCTCTAATTGTTGGACAATCTTCCTCTTCCGTCCCAAAAGCCAAGGCCAAGGGAAAGAACAAGAAGAAATCCACCAAACCGAGAGGTGGAATCAAGAAGGCGAAGGGGAAAGACAAATCCAAAGCTGCGGAGTCGGGAAAAGGAGAATGTTTCTTTTGCATGAAGACGGGACACTGGAAGCGGAACTGTACTGAGTACCTTGGTCTCAAGAAAAAGAAGTATGGTGATGCTTCAGCTTCAGGTGTGTTCGTAACTGAAAACTGTTTTTCTATAAACTCTGCTTCCTGGGTATTGGATACCGGTTCGGGTTCGCATATCTGAAGTTCTGTGCAGGGGCTGAGAAATAGCAGAGTTTTGAAGACAGGTGATCATACTCTCCGGGTTGGAAATGGCTCCAATATACATGTAGTTTTAGTGGGAGAGTATCATCTGGGGTTGCCATCGGGTTGTATATTGGTTTTGAACCCATGTTATTTTGTACCAAGCATGCTTTGTAATATAATATCCGTTTTTTTGTTAGACAATGAAGGATATCATTTTGTATTGCAGCACAATATTATGAACATTAAACTAAATCAAGAGTTGATTGGTTGTGGTACACTTAATAACGGGATATACATCCTTAATCAACACACAGTTTTCAACATACAACACACAAACTAAAGAAAATTTTCAGTTATAAATGAAGCTTTTCTTTGGTATTGTAGACTTGGTCATATTAATGAAACAAGACTAAACAAGCTTCATAAAGATGGATATTTAAATTCTTTTGAGTATAAATCTTATGCGACTTGTCAGTCTTGTATCAAAGGGAAAATGACCAAAACTTCGTTTACTGGACACGGAGACTACTGAGCTCTTGGGCCTCAATATAGTGATGTATGTGGGCCAATGTCTACACATGCGAGAGGTGGTTTTTCTTACTTCATACCTTTTACTGATGATTTCTCAAGATTCGGTCATGTGTTTTTAATAAAACATAAGTCTGAAGCTTTTGAGAAATTTAAGGAGTACAAACTTGAAGTAGAAAAACAAACTGGAATGAGCATCAAGATACTTCGATCAGATCGAGATGGTGAGTATCTTAGTACAGAGTTTTCGAACTTCCTGAAATAAAATGGGATTCTCTCTCAGCTCACTCCCCCTTACACACCAAAGCACAACGGTATATCAGAGCAGTGGAATCGAGCCCTATTAGATATGGTACGATCCATGATGAGTGATGCCGAGTTGCCCCTCTCCTTTTAGGGGTATGCATGGAGACTGCAGCTTTTCTGTTGAACAGAGTTCCAACCAAGACCGTATCTACCACTCCATATGAGATATGGTATGGGAAGAGACCATCTCTTAAGCGAGTTAAGATTTAGGGTTGTCCGGCTTTTGTCAAAAAGCAGAATCTGGACAAACTCGAAACATGATCAGTCAAGTGTATATTTGTAGGATATCCAAAAGATTCATATGGATATCATTTCTACCACAAGGAGGAACAAAGGGTGTTTGTTTCTCGAAATGCCGCGTTTTTAGAAAATGAGATTTTTCCAAATGATGTTGATGGCAATGTGGTAGATCTAGAAGAAGTTCTAGAGACACAAGTTACAAATGACGACTTGGTTGAACCTGATATTGCAACAGAACCTAATGAACCTCAACCACTCCATAGATCTGGTAGGACTTCTCGCCCACCAAAGAGGTACTACGGTTTCCTCGTTGATGGTGATGGAGAAGATTGCATCATGGATGATGATGACCCTACCGGTTTTCAGCAAGCTATCACGAGTGGTGACTCTGTGAAGTGGCTGGATGCCATGAGATCCGAAATAGAGTCTATATACACCAACAAAGTATGGACTTTGAATGTTGTGCCCTCTGGGGTAAAACCCATAGGGTGCAAATGGATCTTTAAGAGAAAAATCGGTGTAGATGGGCAGGTAGAGACCTATAAGGCAAGGCTTGTGGAGAAAAGATTTCGGTAAAGACCAGGACTGGACTGTGATGAAACCTTTTCTCCTGTAGCCATGCTTAAATCCATTTGGATCCTACTTGCTATTGCTGCTCACTACGACTATGAAATCTGGCAGATGAACATTAAAACTGCTTTTCTAAATGGTGATTTAGAAGAGTGAGTTTATATGGATCAGCCAGAGGGCTTCATCGATAGTGGGAGCAGCGGGAAAGCATGTAGGTTGCTTAAATCCATTTATGGATTAAAGCAGGCATCACGGAGTTGGAATATCTGTTTTGATGATGTTATCAAAGAGTTTGATTTTGTCAAAAATCCAGATGAACCTTGTGTTTATAAGAAGATTGTAGGAAGTACTGTCGCATTCCTCGTATTGTACGTGGATGACATTCTTCTGATAGGAAACGATATTCCTATGCTACAATCGGTCAAACTGTTCTTATCATAAAGGTTCTCCATGAAGGACCTGGGTGATGCCTCGTACATATTGGGCATGAAGATCTATAGGGATAGATCTAAAAGGTTATTAGGATTGTCCTAAACCAGGTACATTAACACCATCCTAAAGAGATTTAGTATGGAAGTCTCCAAGCGGGGTTCCTTACCCGCTAGTCATGGAGTCACTCTCTCTAAGGACTTTTGCCCAAAGACTGATGAAGAGAGAGCTCGCATGAGCATTATACCCTACGCTTGTGCTGTAGGATTTATAATGTATGCGATGTTATGTACACACCCTGATGTAGCTTACGCACTGGGTGTAGTAAGCAGGTATCAATCCAACCCAGGGGAGATCACTGGAGTGCTGTGAAGAACCCTAGACACCATTCTTGGAACGAGCATGAAGAAATTAACGATACTTTCTTAAGTACTTGCGAAGGACTAAAGAAATGTTCTTGGTGTATGGTAACGGGGATCTCCAAATAGATGCCTTTACCGATTTGAGCTTCCAGAGTGATAAGGATGACAGCAAATCTATCTCAGGGTTTGTCTTTACCCTCAATGGAGGGACGGTGTGTTGGAAGAGTTCCAAACATGATACCATTGCAGACTCCACGATGGAAGCTGATTCTATTGTTGCAAGTGATGCTGCCAAGGAAGCCGTTTGGATGAGGAAGTTCATCTCGCAGCTAGGAGTAGTTCCGACCATTATTGATCCAATACCATTGTATTGTGATAATAATGGGGCTATGGCGTTAGCCAAAGAGCCCAGGTCCCATCAACGATCTAGACACATCCTCAGGAGATATTATCTGATCCGGGAGATAGTTGATCGCCGTGAGATCGTGATTCAGAGAGTAGATACAAAAGATAACACCGCAGATCCACTCACCAAGGCCCTCCCTTTGCCGCTGTAGGGTGTTTTTCGTCACCCCGTTGATATGGGAATGTGTACGCGCTTGTCAGGCGTATTACAGATTCCCCCTATCTAGGGTAGGCTGGGGTTTATTGATTGTGGGGATCCGAATCTCCGGCAGCTGCGGACTAAGCTGCCGTTAATTACCCCTCGCCTTTAGAGCGAGGGAACCTCCGATTAACGGGTAAAACCGGTCATGCGAACTCAATGTGCAGTGTTGTGTTTTGAAAGGGGTTTTGGATATATCGGGGGGCCCCGCAGAGTTTTTACGGGGGTCCCGCTACTCGGATAGCAGCCCGGGGTCAAAGGGGCCAGCAGCCCCCTTGCGGTGTGCGGGGAAGTGCCCCGTTAGAATTTTTTTCTAATGGAGGATAGTGTTGTAGAGTGTGTGTGTGTGTGTGTGTGTGTGTGTGTAAAGGAAAAGGGGCATCCAAAGGATGCGTGGGAGAAAGCGCCAGGGCGTTAGCACTTTGAGCGTCAGGGCGCTGGCGCTTTGGGCGCTAGCACCTTACGTGCCAGGCACGTGGGCACTCGTGCGCTAGCATTTTGAGCGCCAGGGCGTTAGCGCTTTGGGCGCTAGCGCCTCACGTGCCAGGCACGTGGGCACTCGGGCGCTAGCACTTTGGGCGCCAGGCACTAGCGTTTTGGGCGCTCGGGTGCTAGCTCTTTGGGCGCTAGCGCCTCACGTGCAAGGCACGTGGGCACTCGCGAGGCAAAAGGGACTTGGTCCCTGCAATGGGAGTTGTACTCCCAGAAAGGAACACTTATTATTTTGTGTGTATATATGTGTGTGTGTGTGTGTGTGAGGAGTTAAACTCCTAGGATATTTTGAAGCTGATGAAAGGGGCTTCTCCCCTTGGAGCCCTGGATCTTCCCCAAAGTGGGGTGATCAGTCGAAAATATTGCATTTTTAACAAGAAAATTTCCCTATCATTTGCACTCATCTAGAAGTGTTCGGTATTAATATATCACATATTAGCAAAACAGCTTTAAAATACCAAATAACTTGTGTTATACCTTAAAACCGACATTTTTAGGGAAATTGAGTGTTTATCATGGCATCGCATCATCTTTGTATAGCGCAACACTTGTCTCGAGAATCTGTGCAGGAAATTCCAGGAAAGAAGCAAAAACAGTTAAAAGTGATGATAAAAATATGCCAAGTCCAAGACTTGTAATCTGGCAGTGATATAGAAGGAGTTATGAGATTACACATATCAGAAAAATACCACGAGGCCAATATAAAGCAACCATGGAAAATTGATGCTCTAAGGCTCCTAAACGGCCACGGATCCGCGGCCGGAGCATGGCATGCGCGGCGGATCCGTAGCCACGTGGGGGTGACATCAGCGTCGCTCTTCTGCAGTATTCTTATTTCATGGCCTACACCTCTTCAAGCTACTTCAAAGTCCGGAGAACTCCAGAATCTTCTGCCAGAACAGCAAGGCTTACATTTCAAGCTAAACACCCTCAAGCTTCCAAAGCAAGCCACTTAACTACCTAAGCCTAGAAGCTTCTCCCTAACCTCCAAGCTTATCAAGGAAGCTAAGCCTAACTAACTACCTCTAGAAGCTTCTACCTAACTACCAAGCTTACAAAGGAAGCGAAAACTAAACCTAGCTTCTAAAGGAAGCTAATCCTAGTGAAGGCTATAAAAGGAACCCTAAGGCTTCACTCTCAAGGTTGTTCTCCAATTTCCCTAACACAAGTTGAGTGACACAACTTGTAAACCTTAATCCCCAATTCAAAATCCAAAGCCAAAAATCAAGAACTCCGAGTACCAAATCAAGCAAGAAGCCTTCAATCCTTTAGAAAGCGACGCCGGACTTCATCGGAGCAAGTGATCCAAGGAGATCCGCGACTCAAGGAGACGAGCGAAGCCGAAATCAACGATCAAGTTCTTTCCTTTTGTAGATCTTGAGAGAATTGTAACAAAATTGTTGATAAATAAAGGTGAAATTTCTATATCTTGCTTTCATTACATTCTTGCATCATGATTCGATCTCAATTCTTGATTGTGTTTCTTGTTATGATGTTTGAGTAAAACTCCGCTCGTGAAGGAGTCGAGAGAATCAATAGATGATGATGTTACAAATCTTGAAACGATTCTTAAGTCCTATGAGTTTTGTAAACCCTAGCAAATTGAAGAATCGACGACCTAGTTTCGAGCGATGCTTTCTTGATTGTGTTCGCTCTTAATTAGGGATCCACGATCGATTCTTGAATTTACTAGAGGCTAGAATGTGAATGAAATCAACGAAAGGACAAGAGATAGATGATGAAACCCTAGTTTCCGCAAGAGATCCCTAATTCTCGTTGATCGTCATCAATCTAGCAACAAATCTTCAAAGGATAAGAATATGTAATCACAAGTCTTTATCCTCACTATCGATTCGATTGATTCCTACGAGCCTCATTACAAATCTTGATAACCAACTCAATTGGATGATTCTTGATTCTTGATTTTGAGTATTCTTGATATTAGATCTAGATTTTGATACTTCTTGAAATTCACTTTTATGAATCTTGAATTGAATTCTCTATTCTTTTCTCTTTAATTTTTGACTCAACTAAAACAAATACGAGCAAATCTCACTTTCCCTGTGGACGATCTGCACTCGCTAACGAACCTACAATTGACACCGTTATTGATTGCGGTTTAAAAATTTCTTTGGTTGTGATTTCTATACATTTTCTACCTACACACCGAGAATCATTCAATCAAATGACGCTGTTGCCGGGGATAGTGTGCTAATTTGTTCGTTTTTTAAATTTGAGTTGAAAAGTTTATTCCATCATAATTTTTAGATCAAAATTCACGCAAACATTAAACGATTCGTTGTGATTTGTTGCGAGAAAATCTGGAATCGGTGGAGCAAGTGGAAAAATTTTCAGAGCACGCCAGAAAGCTCAGGGAATGAACAGAAGCATTCTGTAAAAAATTTGTGCAGGGATCTTTTCTTCCTGCAGCGTTTCCGCGGCAATAAGAGCCTCCCGCAGTGGATCTGCGGCGGTTCTGTTTCTTCGCTGCGCAAAAATTTCTCTGGTATCTCTTCACTTTCTTATCTCTCTCTCTGTCTGCTCCAATAACAATTTTCTGCAGGTTTCTTTGCAAAAAAATTCGCAGCGCCGCAAAAATAAAAAAATTGTGCGTGTTTGATCTTGATTGTTTGCATTTTTTGAATATGGAAATTAAGGGGCAAAGACCAAATTCAGATTAGGTGGGGAGTTCATTACCCTTCCTAAGCCCCGAAAATCACAAAACTGCATCCGCATTACCCTCATTAACTAAAAAAGATCTAGACATGACTCTAAGGACCGTCGCGCTCATTTAGGATAGGAGAAGGTCGTGGGTAACCTATTGCTTATCCGCGTTTCTTTTGTGGTGTCTAAGACAAGTGTGTCTAAGGCAAGTGGTTACTTAATTAGGCCCACTACTTACGTAGTGGAGAACCTCCCACTTGCCTAGCACTTACCTGGCCACAGGAGGGACAAAGAGGCAGTAGAGGATTGATCCTGCGATTTTTCTTCTGGCAGTTAGGAGCGGTCTAGAGCCTTGACCTAGGTGACCACTAGACTTAGGGTTGCTTGTTGCATTTGTTGTGATTTGCATCATTTTTTTTCAAAAATCCGTATATTTTTCAAAACAAACACCACTTTATCATTTCCCCTAATTATATTAACGCTGCCACTTGTACTAAACCCTTTAGTGCAAGATAGGCTGGACACGGGATTCTAGTGCCCGTTTAGTCCGCGTTCCCCCGATCGACTCCGAAGTCGGTATTTCTACATTTACTTCTTCTTTACCCACCACCACACCCACATCGATGGACGGTTCTCCATCGAACTTCTTTACCACTAATCTGCCGCCGTCCGCAGGTGCGCAGAATCCACCCCGCATCTCTCTCCAAGAGAGGTGCTATCCTATGCGAGGGCCTCTTTCGACCTGTCTATCCATTCCACCAGCCAACGGGGACAATTTTGAGATTAAACCCCAATACATCAACCTTCTACCCAAATACCACGGTCTCGAGTCTGAAGACGCATATGTCTTTATTACCAAATTTGAAAATGTATGCGCAATGAAAGGTACTTCACAGCTTTCTGTGGATGCTATACGTCTTCGTTTTCTCCCACTCACCGTGTGCGATATAGACGAGAAGTGGCTGTATAACACAACCGCACATTCCATTTCAAACTGGGGAGAATTCGTCAAAGCATTCCTAAAGAAATTTTACCCCAATCATAAGACGGCTCGAGTCCGTAGCGAAATCAATCAATTCACCCAGCTTCCAAATGAACCATTTTCAAAATGTCTTGAATGCTTCAAGGATATGTTAGTTCAATGTCCACATCACGGAATCCCCAGATGGGATCTGTGCCGAATTATATATGAGGGCATTAATCCTAACACAAAACAGACCCTTGAATCCATGTGTCAAGGCAACTTCATGACCAAAGATGATGGGGAAGCTTGGAAATTCCTAGAAGATTTCGCTGAAAAATCTTTACAGTGGGAGGGTGTGAGTCCATCGTCTAGGGGTGGCAATAACCAATCGGAAGTTTCCATAGGAGTTAGAGCTGACATTTCAGCTATACACAAGAAACTCGAGACTATAGAAAATAAATTTTTAGCCGCCTCCCTAAATCAAATGTCACTCTCCAAAACTGTATGTGGATGCTGTTCTGATCCTTCTCATTTGACGAAAGAATGTCCACTAAATTCTCCGTTTCAAGGTCATGAGCATAGCAATTCTGCTTTCCAACAACGACCTAGGAACGATCCATTTTCTTCCACATATAATCAGGGTTGGAGGAATCACCATAACTTTGCTTGGAACCAACAACAAAATCAAAACACGGTTCCAACCCAAAACAATTTCCAAAGGGTCCCCCCACCACAACAGCAACCACTTCAATTGAGTCAGCACCCCTTCCAATCATAAAACTTCCAAAATCCGGTCAACACACCTGCACCGTCTAGTCCTTTGCAGTTGACCGGGAATGATGAATCCTCTTCATTCATGAACTTGTTTTGGACAATAAAGTCTTCCGTCGATAAAATCGAGAAAAACTCTGCGTCCCAAAGCGAGACTATAAAATCGATGGAAGAAGAAATTGCACGACTAAAAGTTGAAATGAGTGCAAGAGAGAAAGGGAAACTTCCAGCTCAACCTTTTCCCAATCCTGGCTATTCACATCATGTGAATGCAATCACGTTGAGATCTGGAAGAGTGCTTGATAATCACGTTGGGGAAGAGATTGATGACACTGAAAAATCTATCAATGATACCCCGGCTGAGACCTTTCCTTCCACTTCTACTTCTAATTCTGACCCCAGTTCTTCTACCCCACCACCTTCTTCTGAGCCTATTCTCCGTTTTCCCCAAGGCTTGACACCTCAGCCCACACAGAAAACGATCCCCACTCCTATTCTTAGATCGTTCCCACCCACACGATCTTCTCCAGTGTTGGACCCCGACCTTATTGCTTAAGCTCCTTATCCGAATCGGTTAAGGGGAAACACACTGAGTCCACAAATGGAGAAGATCACTGAAATGTTTAAACAGGTTAACATCAACATCCCTCTTCTAGATGCAATACAACAAGTCCCCGCTTATGCGAAAGTTCTTAAAGACTTATGCACTAGAAAGAGGAAGACTCAAGTGCCCAAGAAGATATTCATGGCAAAGACAGTAGACACAACCTTTCCCCAACAATTACCAAGGAAACGTAAGGATCCTGGCTATCCTACTATTTCCATTTCTATCGGGGAAAAACACATCAACCGTGCTCTACTCGACCTTGGCGCAAGTGTTAACCTGCTTCCTTTCTCAGTATATGAGTAGTTAGGGATCGGAGAGTTGAAACCAGCCCACTGCACTCTCCAGATGGCTGACCGATCAAGCACTAAACCTAGGGGTGAACTGGAGGATGTGTTAATAAAAATCGGGGAATTTGTATTCCCTATAGATTTTATTGTAATTGATACACAGCCTGTAGCGAACCCACGGAATCAAATTCCAGTGATTTTAGGTCGCCCCTTTTTGGCCACTTCCAATGCTATCATCAACTGTCGTAACGATTCTATGGCCCTATCCTTCGGGAATAGGTCAATTGAGCTGAACATTTACAAGTTGGGAAGTGTACCCTCCGAACCTACTGCTCAGGTCTGTTCTGTCGACTTAATGGATGTCGACAGCAGCGAATTTGACGATCCTCATGATACCGATCTTGACTCTTTTCATACGTCGTTGTTTGACCCAAATATGTATCATACACATACGGACTCTTCCACCGAGATGTCCGGGTCAACAACTAACACTGATTATGAACTGCTTTTAAAGTCTGAAGATCACCCCGCGCTTTGTGATGACATTATTCTTCGGGGCATTGATGGGACTTTTGAGGAAATCTTCGCTGATGAACTCGCATTTCTGAAAGACACGGATGTTGAGATGAATCCACATCAAAACAATGAAATTGAACCTCCACCCCTTCTTCTGGACTGTAAAAAGGATGCGAGCAATCCATCACATTCACTGCATCGTCTCTCCAAAATGAGACGCAAACACATTCTATTCCACCACTTATCCTTTCCCCACTTCTTCTACCACCAACTGATGCACTACATTGATAAAATTTTTGAATGGTTGGTGTTGACCTTCGGTCTTTGCAAAGTTTGGCATCGACCAATAATCTTGACCCCCTCTTGTGATTTTCAAAAAGTTTAACATTGTTTAACTCAAGTTTGGGGGGGGGTATAATCTGGCTCCTGAAAAGAAAATTTTTACACAAAATTATGAGCCAAAAATAAGTTTGGGGGAGGATTTCCACTTTAATAGATATTGCCCCCATTAATAAATTTCCTCCCAAGCTTACAGGTTTTTGTGATCCAGCGGATGGCAACAGTGAAGACACTGTTGAAAACAAGTTTGGGGGAGGTTTGTGCTTATTTACGCATCATTTGCATCACACTTTGCATAAGCACAAAACATTTTTAAAACCTATAAAAATTTAAAAATTTTCAAAAAAAAAATAATAAAATTTTTTTGCACATAAATAAGATAATAAAAGATTAGATAGTGAAAAATTACATCCAAAAGATTGGAAAAATTTAAGAAAACCAAGAAAATTAAAAGTTTTCTTATACGAACTAGTAATAAGTAGTTATGAGCCGTTGTCCCAAGGGTTAATAAGATGAAGGAAGTCACTAATCTGAGGATAAAAATAAGTCTGAAAAATAGTTCCTATTCTGGAAGCCAAACATTTTGAACGTTGATACCCTGTTATTCGTACTTACACACGTCTTGAAGCTCGGGATAGTAGAGGATACCTTGAAATGCTCTTGTCTAAAAGCCAAAATATGAAGGAAATTAAAAAAATGAATAAAAAAATAAAATGGTGAGAAAAATGAACACTGGTTTTGTTATCGCCAAGGCAGCAATAAAAAAAATATAGCGAGGGTGCCTCTTCACCCAGTGCCTTAGACCAACTGGTCTGGGAGTCACCGCTAAGCCTTAGGTGGTGCAAGACGAGAAAATACACCAAATAAGCAAGCACATGAGTAATCGGTCGGTTAGTACCTCAAGAAGTATTAACGGTCGCATGAAAGTGTGTGAGCAAATCTAAATATTCATTAATTAAATAGTACTGAGGCAGATGGACAAGAGTATGATAGCTTGAATTGAATTCTCTAGGTGTAGGGATGTATATTACACACGCGTAGGGTTATATGATCGATGTTTGGAAGAAAGGTAGGAATGAAGAATAAAGACGATGTTTTATTGAGGGATGATGTGATTTCTGACATCTTTTCATGACTATTAAGATAGGGCTCATGACAACCGAAAAGCTAGCATAGTTGGAAACTCTAATTTTCAAAGTCTTTCTTTTACAATTCTTATCTTTAAATGTAACTTTCACGGCATTCCTTTTATTATTGGATTTTGTGGGTGCAATCCGCTGAAAACCCTCAGGAGACAACACTCCTCCTACTAGGGACACCTAGAGGTTTAAAGGCTTGTTGCACGTGCTCAGTACAATCGTGTTGCCTACGAAAGTGTGCTAGTTAGTTTTTATTTTTCTTTACTTTCTCCTTCTCTTTTTAATAAAACAATTCGCTCGAGACGACCGAAAATAAGTTTGGGGGAATTTGATCAGTCGAAAATATTGCATTTTTAACACGACAATTTTCCTATCATTTGCACTCATCTAGAAGTGTTCGGTATTAATATATCACATATTAGCAAAACAGCTGTAAAATACCAAATAACTTGTGTTATACCTTAAAACAAACATTTTTAGGGAAATTGAGTGTTTATCATGGCATCGCATCATCTTTGTATAGCGCAACACTTGTCTCAAGAATCTGTGCAGGAAATTTCAGGAAAGGAGAAAAAACAGTTAAAAGTGCTGATAAAAATATGCCAAGTCCAAGACTTGTAATCGGGCAGTGATATAGAAGGAGTTATGAGATTACACATATCAGAAAAATACCACAAGGCCAATATAAAGCAACCATGGAAAATTGATGCTCTAAGGCTCCTAAACGGCCGCGGATCCGCGGCCGGAGCATGGCATGTGTTGGAGATAGTGCCCTCAGAGTCAATTATTGGATCACATGCACGTGATTGCAATGATTGAGGGAGGACCTATCCCGGTAGGACAGTCTTACTCAAGATGATAGTATGCTATCTGGTTTATCTTTATCATCGTGTACTGCTTTAGGTGACCTTACAGGTTGCTATTACACGTTGGTAGAGCCCCTAGGATTCTTGCTTGACTGCCAGCAGTATGAGGGCGATCATATACGTGGGAGCTGGTAGTCTATAAGTACATCCTTAAAAGGTCCCTAGTCGTGGGAGTTTCAAGACAGGACATCGATACTCCAGAGTAGACTAGTGTATACAGTCGAGACCTCGACGAGGGGCGATGGCCGGTCTCACAAGCCACTGGTGTCAGTTGGTTCACCTAAGATGTATACAGGTGCTCATTGGGTTATGAGTACACCGGACAGGACTCGCCGGGAACATGCTAGTTGGTCTTATACCTGATGTCAGATAGCAGTTCCCTGGTGACATGTGTGCAGGTTAGTTCATCGACGTAAGGATCGTCATTTGTCTCATGTGAGTTCCCACTGTACTTTGATTACTACCCTACCACGCTCAAAGGAGACGTGCAAACAGGTTTTAGTTGGGTACAGTCCCGAGCCACATGGAGGCAGTGAGCGGATCTGCAGGGGTTCGTCTCTCCCGGTATTGGGGGTGAGGTCGCGCTGTGTCTCAGGGTGTTCTGGGCTACACTCCGACACGACTTGTACCGCTTTTGGGAGTCTGACTTTTACTAACCCCCTAGGCCCGCCATGCGATGCTCATAGACGAACGGACCGGACTGTACGGATATTGTCACTGCCAGGCTCAGTAGGGTGTCAGGATGAGTTCTCTCATCGACGTCCCTTTTGGTCAATACCTGGTAGCCCATTACGTATTGGCTAATACCTCTGACGTGCTAGTGGTTAAATCCACAACCAAAGTGTTGACGAATCTTTAGAGTCCCCCACAGACCGTTTTCTCAAGTTTCAGGCAAAATGCTGTAGAGGCCGTATGGAGATATGGCAGGGTTCGATCAGATACGTGCGGTATTGCACGGATCATGATCGGACGGGTAATACTAGCGGGCTTTGGTTTAAGCAGGATCCTAGTATAGTACAGTGTAGATTTTGTCTCATTGCATTTGTATTCGGTCGGAATACAAATGCGGGTATGTATATACAGTAGCGGGGTTTTCCTGTAATTTATTACAGGATTAGTTTTCTGAAGTTGCCAGTTTACTTTCCGTTTCAGCCATTTTCATTTGTATCTTTCCTTGGCCGGAAATTGGTGGAGGAGGGCTTATTTGCAAGCATGCAAATGTGGTTAGTGGAGGGTGTTATTTGCACATTATTGTATCATGATAATTCTACCACCATTTGACTTCTTCTTTTCATCATTGCTTGACTTTTGTGATGGTGATGGGTTATGATGAGGTTGGTGGAGTGTTGGTTTTGATTGGTGATAATTTCTTTTCATGATCACCTTCTCTCTCTCTTGCATGATTGATACACACCGCTTGGCTTTTCTCTCTCATTCCATTCTCAAGTTTGGCCGGCCACTTCTTGTTGGGGGGCTGTCCAATTTTTGTAGTGGGGATTTTTCTTTTCATGCTTGCTAAAAATCCCCAAGTTCACCATAAAAATTCCACATCTCAATTCCTCCACCATTATGTAAACTTCCTCAAACCCCATGAGAGACATATCACTACACTTATTCTACAGCAAATCTTGAGCACGTCGACTCGCCAACTTCGTGCCCGAGTTGCCTCGGTCCAGAGGTGGGAGCCCGTAAAAGAATCCGGCGATGTGGTGCCCTTCCGGCGAAGAGGTGGAGACCGGAGATTCCGCGGGAGATCGGGACGACGACGAGAAGACCGAAGGACACGGATCGCTCGGTATATCTCTCTACCCGTTCTTTACTTAGCTAGGATTAGTTTAATGGCCCGATCCGGGATTTTTGTGCGCGGTGGTGCCGGTTCAAAAGTTTAAAGTAAACTATCGTTTCCGCATTTTGGCCTCGGATTGATGGCCGGGGTGCCGCCGTGCACTTACAATGGTATCAGAGCCACGCCATTAACCTAGTCTAGCTTCGTCTAATGTGTTTACATCTTCGATTGAACGAAATTCCAAAACCCACGATTTCAAAGCATCAGGTTTCTGTTGAAATGTTTTGGGCTCTAAAAATTTTTCAGTGTGTTGTAGAAGCTTGTGCAAGGAAAGATAAGACTTCTGTGAAAAATTGGTAAAATGATACTGTAGGACGACCGCGGAACCGCGGCCAAACCCCCCTTATGGCCGCGGTTCCGCCGCAGTACAGTGCCCTCACTGCACCAATTTTGTACAGAGCTCTTTAAACAGGGAAATTGGGGTTTTGGAATATTCTTTTTGGGTCTAGAATTTCTGTAAGTGCTACAGTAGTGTTTGGGGGCCCACTTAGGAAAATTTGATCGATCGAAAATTTTAAACACATTAGTTCACAGTATTTACATTATATCTGCGACCGTGAATGTCACTTGATCGGTAAATCCTGTCTAACTGCTATAGCCCGGTTAGACGGATTTGCGAACATGACATTCACGTTGATGTTCTGTGTTGTGCTGTGATGTTGCGGATTGGTCGTGGGGGATAGCCTGGATGCAATGGTAGTACAGTTTTTGTTGTATTATGTACATTTGATATTGCGGGGCGAGCGTCCGACATGTGAACTGCCGTCACTGCCTGATTGTATATTATTCTTTTAGGGCACGACCGGGGTGAGGTCGATGTACCCGTTGTATGTATATTTTACTTTCTGTACTAGTTTTACCCCAAGGTGGGGTGCACGGATAGCCGGGTTCTAGAGGGCAACGGGCCTGCATCACATGGCATTGAGACGGAGGGGGCCTCACTCTAGAATTGGCAGGCTATTCGCCGCACTCGTAGGGGGTACAGGTTGACCCAGGAGGGGTGCCCAAGTTACCGGATTCCGTGAAGTGCTGGGTAGTCCATTCACGTTGCTGAAGGGGGCTGCCTCGCTTCAGGTTTTGGCGAGTAACTTGCCGCACCCGTAGGGGTCTAGGATTTCATTGCACAGGCTATCCACACGACCAGGGGAACGTCGGGTTTCAGTAGCGGCTCTGTGAAACCCGGAGATTCCAGATATCTGTATTGTTCTGTGATGCTTATTACATTTCTGTGATGTTACATTTTATCACGCCTTGAGCGAAATATTATATATATTGATATATATACTAGTAGATGTTGTATATGTTTTGCATCCGCGCTAGTCCAGTCCCCGGTCTGTCGTTAGTTAACTAACCTAACGGGTAATGACGGGACTCGGTGGCGAATGCGGATGGCATATACATACATCATTATTTTCGTTCTTTGTGGTGTGATCAATTGATGGGACTGCGTTGATTCAGATCAATGCAAGCTAAAACAAACCAATTCTGATGTTGTTGGAACAATTTTTCAAAAAAGCTGTTATTGCAAGGGCGTTCTCTTTTGTTTTGCACAGTGGTATTCGGTTATGAATATCCAGCAACTCAGTCGACGAGGCAAGGGCCGAGATCCCTTCACCGGGAGTGACCCCTTGGACAGAAGTTTGCGTCAGGGAAATAACTTCACTATAGTCGTTTACTTTTGCTTTGCATCGTGGTATTCAGTTGGAATATCCTGCACCTCATTCTACGGGGAAAGAGCCGAGATCCCTTCACCGGGAGTGACCTCTTTAGCAAAGGTTTTCGTCACTATATTTTTCATAAAGCTATTCGGTTCCTTCAACGATATCAAGTTCATTATGTTAAAGGTTTTTCGCCAAAAACCATTAGTAGCCCTCCGTCATTTCAGGAAGATAGCGCTTAGTATTCATGCTATGTATGTTGGCCTTCGTCAAGGCATAGTGTATGGTAGCTATTTGTTACTTTTCTGCAGCATAGATAGATGCGTTGGTTTGGGACAGTCGTACTACTATTTTGGCCTTCGTCAAGGATGTAGGGTTCCTAGGCACACTAATGAAGTCTCACAAATGATCAAACATGCACAAATCAAAAAATTCCTTGTGCCTACAAACCCTAATACGGATCGTTAACTAGATATATAGGTGAAGCAAGCACGTAATCGAATTAAATGCTAAGGGAAAGTGACTACAACCTTTGTAAATCCGGTCCACCACTTTCTAGGCTCCGCGATGATCTCCCTCTGCTGTCCAAATCGAACCCTTGACTCTAGCATTGGCATCATCGAAGAATGGGCGGGCTTGATCGTCGGTTCGATGCCGAAGATGATCTACGTCGAGGCATCACAAGAACAAGCTCCAACTTCACCAAGCCTTGAAAACTTGTGAAGGAAACATCCTATACAACTTGGCAAGAGGTAGAGGATGAAGAAATAGGAAGTGGGTAGACTTTAGATTTGGATTTCTCACTCATTTTGGCTAGTTGCCATTGATGGTGCAAGCTTTCTTCAAGTTGAAGATGAAGAAGAAGATGATAAAGAATTATGATAAGTATTATGTAAATGATAAATAAATCAATACTTATCATTTACTAACCCTTGGTTAGTTGTAGAGAATGGACCATGGTTAACTTGAATGGTTAGGGTTAAGGATGAGACAAGAATGGTGACTTAGTCAAAGTTTCAAGAAACTTCAACTACAAACAAATCAAGCCACCATTCTATTTTCTTTATCATTTTCTATTTCCAAAATAAATAAAAAGAATAAATAAATGAATAAGTAAATAAAAAGAAAACCCTAATCATAAACTTAACCATGGTCTAATTCTTTACACTAACCCTAGCTTGCATGTATCATCAAACATGATACAATCATGTGCACAAAATATATCACATATACAATGTGCACAAACCAAGTGAGTAAATCCATTTAAAGTGAACCAATACTAGTTAATGCAAAGTAATATATCAAATATATAATTATATATTAAATCATTAAATCAACACTTGATTCAATGATCCGGTCATATCGCATATAACCGGCTAGTATCCAATGTATCGGCTTATCGAATCAATCCTTGATTCGATAACTAGGTTATATCGCATACAACCATTCGACACATTCATCGCGAGAATGAAATACGGTATCACATACACGCATTATTCTCGGTCCCGCACATATCTCATATGCGCTCCTATTTCGTTTCACTTGAGCCAGGAAACCTCTGTGTAGGACTCTAAAGACTCATCAATACGCCGGCAGCAGATGATGATCATATCAAACACCCACAAGCCGCAAGCGGTCTGCTAAACGTAACGGCCACCCGGGTATTGAGCGATCAGAAGATCGACGAGCAAGCCCGCTCACACTCTTGTGAATCCAACCAGTAACACTTACCGTATAGTCCGGTCTGTTCGTCTGATATGTCGCATATCTCGCCTAGGGGTGGTAAACGTCAGACCCCAATAGCTTGATAAGTCATGCCGACGTAGGGTCCATAACATTCGTGAAACTACTGATAACTCTTACCAGTATATCACTGCAACCCTGGCCAGGGATTTCCTGTTATGGCCAGTCGTGCATAGCACAACATCAACCCCCAATACCGGGAGAGACGAATCCCCTCCTATCGCTCATTGCCTCCATGTGAATCGGGACTGTACCTAAAAACCACCTGTTTGCATGACTAAGTAGAGCCGTGGTAGGGTGGAAATCAAAGCACAGTGGGAGACACACAAGACTCTATGACGATCTCGGGTCAACAGACTAAGCTGTACCAGTGTCACCAGAGAACTGCCATCTGACGTGAGGTATAATACCATCTGGGAGTTCTCGGCGAGTCCGTTCAGTGCACCCAGTCTGCACTGAGCACCCGCATACCATCTCCGATGTCAAACACCAATGGATATGGGATCATCCATCGCCCATCGCATGGGTCGAGAAGATATACGCTAGTCTACTCTGGAATATCGATGCCCCGTCTCGATATTCTCACGACTAGGAACAATGAAGGATGTATTCATTGACTACCCAGGTCCCACTAGTATGATCTGCATCATAGTCCTGGAAGTCGAATACACATCCTAAGGGCTTTATCAACATGTAATCAGAGAGACAGAAGGTACACACGTTAAGATAAAGAGCAACCAGATAGCGTACTATCATGTCGAGCAAGAAAGTCCTACCTATATATGTCCCAGCATCCACTACAATATACATCCAATGTACAGTAATGGCCTCTAGGGCATACATATAACTAACAAAGGGTATGTACGGATGGGTTCAAATTAACCTGGATAGTGACGGGTAGAACTTGACATGTGACTTATGATATGTTGGCCTTCGTCAAGGTCATAAGAGCATGGGGCAAAAATCACATCGGGAGTTTCTAAAGAAACTGAAGCTTGCCAGATATGTGCATACCTTCTGGAGTGTGATAACGTGAGCGGATTCCGTTACGTTATCATGCGATGATAGTTGGATCCCGATTCCCACTGATGAGTTGGTTTACTCCTAGGGTGATCCCGACTAATTCTTCTTTCAGGTTTGGAGGAGAATTTGACAGTACAGTGGGAGGTTTCCTGATTAGATAAATTGGTAACCATTCTGATCTAGGTTAGAATGCACGCTGAGTGTTTCTTTTCTCTCTCTCTTCGGCGGCGACCATGACCCAACCCTAGACTATGACTCAGTGACCAAGTTGACCGAACCTTCTTAAACACTGGCTTTTGGATTGTCAGAGTTGCAAACCTTATTGCCACTCCTACTTTTACCCTTTTCTCCAGGACACCCCGTATTACTACGAACGTCTACTTCCATTGGACAAAACCATCGTATGGTTATATACAAACTCGAAGGAATTTATTCGAGGATGGTTTCCGGTTCTGGAGAAAACGAATAGGACTATTCAGTTGTCTTTTCCTTTTATCTTCTCTCAGGTTGCGAGTACTCCTTGGTTTAGGAGATAGTACACCTATTACGCAAATTGGTTAGTCTTCTTCCAAACCTTAGGCTGGTGTCGAACGGTGGGGAATGAAGAAAACCAATTAGCATAACGATGGTGTGCAGAAGGTATTAAGTAAAGACATATCAAGGGATTAGTAAGAGGGCAAAGTAAATTGCGACTGCTATTCACGACCAAACCAAGTATTTCATCGCCACTCCTACATCACCTTTGTATTTCTCCAGAACACTCCGTATCACTACGAAGATCCACAGTTTATTGGATACTCAATCGTATGGTTATATACGAACTCGAAGGAACTTGTTCCAGTTCGGGGATGGATTCTGGTTCGGGAGAAATAGGAATAAGGTTTATTCGGTTGTCTTTTATCTTCACCTTCTCTCGCATTGCGAGTGCTCCTAGGATTAGGACAGTACACCCATTATGCTTATTGGATAGTCTTCTTCCAAACCATAGGCTGGTGCCGAACGGTAGGGAAGGAAGAAAACCATTTGGCCTAAAGGGGTGTGCAGAAGGTAATGACTAAAGACATATAAAGGGATTTGGAGAGATGGCAAAGAATTATACGGTTACAATTGTGAATCTGATAATGGAAGAGGTATTACTAGGAATACCCGGATACCCCATCGAAACATTTCAATGTTTCAGTTTCACTATGTATTGTTAAAAGAAAACTGATTTCCCAATTAGACACTTGCTCCAGGGTATGTATTTACCATGTTTGATTCTCACATTTGTATGGTTTTACAGATGGTGAGTGGGAGTAAGTTATTGGGAATTAGGTGATCATCCTCATTATATCAGAATTCGTTGTAATTGGTGATATTTGAGGAAGTCACCTGGGTTGTTTGCCGGACGGCAAATATTTGGTTTTGAATATCCGCTGTTATGCACCAATTTCAAATTGATATATCTGTACGTCTATTTTTATAGAATGAGATATACTTTTTGAAATTATGTCGATGACATTTACCTATATCAGTGGATGGTTAGGTAAGGAGCATTAAACAGCGGTGTAATTCTTCTTAACCATAGGTACAGTTTTCAGCCTACGACACACAGAGATTGAGTTATCAGACTCAAGGGACTTATACAAAGTATTGTATGTTGTTCAGTGTCCATTAGAACAGAGGGGTTGGTACTCGTACTAGATTCTGTTTACTTGTGACTTCTCTGGTTCTCAGACATGTGTTTCGTAGAAACACAAGGTCTGAGTTTTGAGAAGTTATAGGTATAAGAATAGAGTAGAGAACCAGGTGTTGCAAGTATCGGGATTCTTCAAGGTGATCGAAGATGTAGATACTTGTGTGTGGTATTCAGTTGATAGTAATGATTAAGAGAACTTGCTTCTCTTTCAGGTTACTCATAATTGGAAGCATTCCTAAGTTGAGTAACGCTGATCGACCTCTTTCCATTTAGTTGACATGCACTGGAGACAGCCGCATGATTTGAATCTGGTTCAATTAAATCAGTGCCTTTGGTTCTATATTGGATATAGAACAGTTCATATCTTAACGATGTTAAGGTACGGGGAGTTGTCCGGCTTATGCTTAAAACCAGACTCTGGATGACTCAAGGCACGTTTCTGTAATGGCTGTTTGTGGGTTGACCCAGGCTATGACAAGAGTTGACTTTCTACCATCTGGAAGATCAATAGTGATATTATTCTTGACTCGCCACAGTTTTAACAAAAATGGATTTTTTCAGAAAACAGTAGTGGGAGTATGGTAGAACTGGAAGTGATTCCAGAACCGCAAACGATTACTGAAGATTTGATAAGAACCTAAAGATTCAATCTGGTTTGGCATTCCATTGGCTACTCCGCAGATATGGTGGGTAACCTCAGGCACCCGAGAGGAACTCCGGTAGCCTCAAGGACGGTGGCAGGGAGGTTCTTGTTTACCCAGACTTTCCATTGCTGTTGCTCCAGACTGTGAGACCCGGCAGGAGGATGAGTATAGCGTCGTTCTAAACTAGCTTTAGAAGTGTACGTGTATATGACTCTGCCAGAGGGTTGTCGTAATCAGTGGGAGCAGCGGAAGCATTGGTGGACAAGTGGCTTATGTCTATTTATAGACTAAAGCAGATATAGCGGAGATAGATCATCTATTTCTGATGTGACAGTCATAGATTTGACTTTATCAGAATAGGGGATGGATCTGTTAAGAAGGTAGTAGGGTGTGATGTCCTGGTATTTGGATGCCATACACAGAGTAGGAAGTGAAGTTCCTATACTACGATCGGTTATACTTTGGTTGTCACACAGTGGTTTCTCCACATGGGACTTAAATATAATATCAAGACATACTGGTCACTGGATCTATAGTTTTAGATCTAGATTTGGGTAGTATCTCAATCTGGGTACTTAGACAGCATTCTAAGAGTATTTAGAATGGACGACTCCTGGCACGGTAGTATACCTGCAGGTAATGGAATCACCCATCTCTAAAGGTGTCTTACAGACTAAAGGGGAGAGGGATGTGCATGATCGGCATATCACTTGCTTAGGCAATTGAGTTGATCATGAGATGTCAAGTACCACATCAGATGTTGTTTTTGCGGTAGATACAATAAGTTGATATTGATCCAATCCTGGAGGAACATTAGGAAGCAGTTCTAGAACTTAAGTGGATGTTCTAGGGATATGATAACGACAGCCTCCTTTGGAAGACGGTTATCATTCCAGGCTTTCAAGGTGACCTGGATGATAGAGAGGTTGTCAGAGTTATAGTTTTCCTTCTGACGAGGGGCAGTATTTTGGACAGGTGGTCCAAGGGGATACTGAGGGAGGCATGACGCAGGATACTGATTAAGTTCAGTTGACAATACAGTCTAAGAAGTTTGGATTTGAAGTTCATTTATGAGCTAGGTCCCATCAGACATCCAGACACATTCTAAGACAGGTATTGCCCATTTCGGGAGATGGTTTTCTCCGCGAACTTGAGATATAGAGAGACATAGAAAGAAACATCAAAGCGGATCCACTCACTGAGGCTATTCCTCGAACGCAATAGTTTCGCAAACGGATTTTGTGAGACTGACTAGTAGAGAAGTTGGGTGTTCGGTATCACACGGGCTGTGAGTATGCGACATCGCAATAATTAGCCTTGAGTGCAAGTGGAAGATTGTTGGAGATAGTGCCCTCAGAGTCAATTATTGGATCACAAGCACGTGATTGCAATGATTGAGGGAGGACCTATCCCAGTAGGACAGTCTTACTCAAGATGATAGTATACTATCTGGTTTATCTTTATCATCGTGTACTGCTTTAGGTGACCTTACAGGTCGCTATTACACGTTGGTAGAGCTCCTAGGAATCTTGCTTGACTGCCAGAAGTATGAGGGCGATCATATACGTGGGAGCTGGTAGTCTATAAGAACATCCTTAAAAGGTCCCTAGTCGTGGGAGTTTCGAGACAGGGCATCGATACTTAAAGTAGACTAGGGGCGGTTTCCGGTCTCACAAGCCACTGGTGTCAGTTGGTTCACCTAAGATGTATACAGGTGCTCATTGGGTTATGAGTACACCGGACAGGATTCGCCGGGAACATGCTAGTTGGTCTTATACCTGACGTCAGATAGCAGTTCCCTGGTGACATGTGTGCAGGTTAGTTCATCGACCTGAGGATCGTCATTTGTCTCGTGTGAGTTCCCACTGTACTTTGATTACTACCCTACCACGCTCAAAGGAGACATGCAAACAGGTTTTAGTTGGGTACAGTCCCGAGCCACATAGAGGCAGTGAGCGGATCTGCAGGGGTTTGTCTCTCCCGGTATTGGGGGTGAGGTCGCGCTGTGTCTAGGAGAGCCAGTACATGAAAGTCCTTGGCTAAGGCAGGAGATTTACTGGTAGGTATTCCAGTAGTATCTCAGGGTGTTCTGGGCTACACTCCGACACGACTTGTACCGCTTTTGGGGGTCTGACTTTTACCAACCCCCTAGGCCCGCCATGCGATGCTCATAGACGAACGGACCGGACTGTACGGATATTGTCACCGACAGGCTCAGTAGAGTGTCAGGATGAGTTCGCTCATCGACGTCCCTTTTGGTCAATACCTGGTAGCCCGTTACGTATTGGCTAATACCTCTGACGTGCTAGTGGTTAAATCCATAACCAAAGTGTTGACAAGTCTTTAAAGTCCCCCACAGACCGTTTTCTCAAGTTTCGGGCAAAACGCTGTAGAGGCCGTATGGAGATATGACAGGGTTCGATCAGATACGTGCGGTATTGCACGGATCATGATCGGACGGGTAATACTAGCGGGCTTTGGTTTAAGCCGGATCCTAGTATAGTACAGTGTAGATTTTGTCTCATTGCATTTGTATTCGGTCGGAATACAAATGCGGGTATGTATATACAGTAGCGGGGTTTTCCTATAATTTATTACGGGATCAGTTTTCTGAAGTTGCCAGTTTGCTTTCCGTTTCGGCCATTTTCATTTGTATCTTTCCTTGGCCGGAAATTGGTGGAGGAGGGCTTATTTGCAAGCATGCAAATTTGGTTAGTGGAGGGTGTTATTTGCATATTATTGTATCATGATAATTCTACCACCATTTGACTTCTTCTTCTCATCATTGCTTGACTTTTATGATGGTGATGGGTTATGATGAGGTTGGTGGAGTGTTGGTTTTGATTGGTGATGATTTCTTTTCATGATCACCTTCTCTCTCTCTTGCATGATTGATACACACACCCCTTGGCTTTTCTCTCTTATTCCATTCTCAAGTTTGGCCGGCCACTTCTTATGGGGGGGCAGTCCAATTTTTGTAGTGGGGATTTTTCTTTTCATGCTTGCTAAAAATCCCTAAGTTCACCACAAAAATTCCACATCTCAATTCCTCCACCATTATGGCAACTTCCTCAAACCCCATGAGAGACATATCACTACACTTATTCTACAGCAAATCTTGGGCACGTCGACTTGCCAACTTCGTACCCGAGTTGCCTCGGTCCAGAGGTGGGAGCCCGTAAAAGAAGCCGGCGATGTGGTGCCCTTCCGGCGAAGAGGTGGAGACCGGAGATTCCGCGGGAGATCGGGACGACGACGAGAAGACCGAAGGACACGGATCGCTCGGTATATCTCTCTACCCGTTCTTTACTTAGATAGGATTAGTTTAATGGCCCGATCCAGGATTTTTGTGCTCGGTGGTGCCGGTTCAAAAGTTTAAAGTAAACTATCGTTTCCGTATTTTGGCCTCGGATTGACGGCCGGGGAGCCGCCGTGCACTTACAGCATGCGCGGAGGATCCACGGCCACGTGGGGGTGACGTCAGCGTCGCTCTTCTGCAGTATTCTTATTCCATGGCCTACACCTCTTCAAGCTACTTCAAAGTCCGGAGAACTCTAGAATCTTCTGCCAGAACAGCAAGGCTTACATTTCAAGCTAAACACCCTCAAGCTTCCAAAGCAAGCCACTTAACTACCTAAGCCTAGAAGCTTCTCCCTAACCTCCAAGCTTATGAAGGAAGCTAAGCCTAACTAACTACCTCTAGAAGCTTCTACCTAACTACCAAGCTTACAAAGGAAGCGAAAACTAAACCTAGCTTCTAAAGGAAGCTAATCCTAGTGAAGGCTATAAAAAGAACCCTAAGGCTTCACTCTCAAGGTTGTTCTCCAATTTCCCCAACACAAGTTGAGTGACACAACTTGTAAACCCTAATCTCCAATTCAAAATCCAAAGCCAAAAATCAAGAACTCCGAGTACCAAATCAAGCAAGAAGCCTTCAATCCTTTAGAAAGCGACGCCGGACTTCATCGGAGCAAGTGATCCAAGGAGATCCACGACTCAAGAAGACGAGCGAAGCCGAAATCAACGATCAAGTTCTTTCCTCTTGTAGTTCTTGAGAGAATTGTAACAAAATTGTTGATAAATAAAGGTGAAATTTCTATATCTTGCTTTTTTTACATTCTTGCATCATGATTCGATCTCAATTCTTGATTGTGTTTCTTGTTATGATGTTTGAGTAAAACTCCGCTCGTGAAGGAGTCGAGAGAATCAATAGATGATGATGTTACAAATCTTGAAACGATTCTCAAGTCCTATGAGTTTTGTAAACCCTAGCAAATTGAAGAATCGACGACATAGTTTCGAGCGATACTTTCTTGATTGTGTTCGCTCTTAATTAGGGATCCATGATCGATTCTTGAATTTACTAGAGGCTAGAATGTGAATGAAATCAACGAAAGGACAAGGGATAGATGATGAAACCCTAGTTTCCGCAAGAGATCCCTAATTCTCGTTGATCGTCATCGATCTAGCAACAAATCACCGATGGATAAGAAAACGTAATCACTAGATTTCATCACGTCTATCGATTCAATCGATTCCTACGAGCCTCACTTCAATTCTTGATTATTGGATTGGAAATCATCAATTCTTGATTCTTGATTTTAATGTTTTCTTGTTATTAGATCTAGATTTGAATAATTCTTAAACTTCAACTTTATAAATCTTGAATTGAATTGTCTTTTCTTTTCTTTCTTTAATTTTCAATTCATCTAATTCAAATTTGAACGGATCTCACTTTCCCTGTGGACGATCCGCGCTCGCTAACGTGCTACAATCGACACTCAAAAAAATTTCTTTGGTTGTGATTTCTATACATTTTCTACCGACACGAACCGAGAATTCATTCAATCATGGGGTCTTTGGAGATGGGTCTCCTTCTTCCTCCTTTGTTGGCCGGATCTTGAAGAACAAGAGGTATGAGATTCTAAAAATCTCTCCTTTTCGAGATCTGATGGGAGATCTGAGTCCCCCTTTGTGGGTTTTGTGGTGAAAAACTATTTAGTTTTGGAAAAGGAAGAGTAAAACTCTTGATTTAATTGAAAAAAAGGGAAGAAGGTTTAGAACCTTGAGGAAGGAGAATGAGGCACAAAAAACCCTAACCTTTTTGTGAGGAATGAAAAGTATATGCTTTATTCATCATCATGTTGCCTTATATAGGTTTACACATTTACATATAGCCCCTTGGGCTTTACAAAATGGCATTTTGCCCATCCTATGGCTCATGTGTCATTTCTTTTTGCACATAAGCTATGGGCTTTACAAAAATTTGGCTTTATGCCCATTCTTGTATAAAAAATTACATAAAAATTATTTATTACATGATTTCATTTTGGCATGGGGGAGGGCCGGCCGCTTCATGTTCGGACTCGACCTGGGTATGGACCCTCTTGATCTGGGCTTGGGCTCACTTGGCTTGGGGTTGACCTTGATTTTGACTTGGTCAACCGGGGTGCAAATTTTGACCCCAACAAAGTGCCCCCATCAATAAATGCACACCACATATATGGGTCGTGTGCATGAAATTGATGGATCTTGAAGTTGGACTTCGAGGTAGAACATCATTCCAGGGGCGGAGCATTATCCCGGGAGCATAATTCCAGGGATCGGAGCATCATTCCGATTTGCGGAGCATAATTCCAGAGTCGGAGTATCATTCCGAAGAGTCGGAGCATAATTCCGAGGGTTGGAGCATAATTCTGGCGTCAGAGCATCATTCCTGAAGAGCGGAGCATGATTCCAGGGATCAGAACATCATTCCGAAGAGCGGAGCATGATTCCAGGGATCGGAGCATCATTCCGAAGAGTCGGAGCATAATTCCGAGGATCGGAGCATAATTCCAAGGGTTGGAGCATAATTCCGGGATCGGAGCATCATTCCTGAAGAGCGAAGCATGATTCCAGGGATCGGAGCATCATTCCGAAGAGTAGATCATGATTCTAGGGATCGGAGCATCATTCCAAAGAGCGGAACATGATTCCAGGGTTCAGAGCATCATTCCGAAGAGCCGGAGCATAATTCCGAAGATCGGAGCATAATTCCGAAGAGCAAAGCATGATTCCAGGGATCGGAGCATCATTCCGAAGAGCGGAGCATGATTCCAGGAATCGGAGCATCATTCCGAAGAGTCGGAGCATGATTCCAGGGGTCGGAGCATCATTCTGAGGAGCGGAGCATGATTCCCAAGGGTCGGAGCATAATTCCGAGGATCGGAGCATCATTCCGGAGAGCGGAGCATGATTCCAAGGATCGGAGCATCATTCCGAAGAGTGGAGCATGATTCCAGGGATCGGAGCATCATTCCGAAGAGCGGAGCATGACTCCAGGGATCGGAGCATCATTCCGAAGAGCGGAGCATGATTCCAAAAGGCCGGAGCATAATTCCGACGAGCGGAGCATGATTCCCAAGGGTCGGAGCATAATTCCGAGGATCGGAGCATCATTCCGGAGAGCGGAGCATGACTCCAGGGATCGGAGCATCATTCCAAAGGGCGGAGCATGATTCCAGGGATCGGA
The DNA here is from genome assembly GCA_030015575.1 of Agapanthus africanus. NCBI lineage: Eukaryota > Viridiplantae > Streptophyta > Magnoliopsida > Asparagales > Amaryllidaceae > Agapanthus > Agapanthus africanus. Next base: position 833,428,526 of record JASDDO010000019.1, read on the forward strand.
GCATCATTCCGAAGAACGGAGCATGATTCCAGGGATCAAAGCATCATTCCGAAGAGTCTAATTTCGGGGATCGGAGCATAATTCCGAAGAGAGGCAGACATTCTGACCGAAGCATAATTTCGATGCAGAGGTTGATTCCCATGCGAAGTATAATTCCGATAAGGAAAGCAGATACTCCGAGGTGAAGCTTGATTTCGACACGGGGTACATTCTGAGACGAAGCATGATTCCGACGCGGAGCTTACTGGTTGACTTGATTCCGAGGCGGAGCTTAATTCCGACAAGGAGGTCGCTGGTTGATTTCGAGCCGAAGCATAATCCCGACAGGGGAGGTACATATCCCGAGGTGAAGCATGATTTGGACACGGGGTACACTCTGGGACGAAGCATGATTCCACCGCAGAGGTTGTTTGTTTGATTTTATTTGGGTTGACATCAGCATCGCTATACTGGAATATGGTACCAGGAGCGAATCATCATTTGCCATGAGTGGATTTAAGGATTTCGGTTTTTGTTTGGCATCTACATTGCTGCACTGGAATAATGTCAGGAGCAACTCATCATTTGCCCCAGGAGGATTTGGGAATTGGTGGCTTAGGAGACAGGTTTAGATCCCTATCACCTAAGGCTTTTCAATTTTATGGGCCGTAAGGGTCCCATAAAAGCATTTTCTCCCTATGAGTCGAAAGGATCCCGTAGGTATATTTTCTCCTTAGGAGTCGTGGGGACTCCGAAAGGATCCCGTAGGGGTATTTTCTCCTTAGCAGTCGTGGGGACTCCTTAGTGTGTTGCTCCTTTATGAGTCGTAAGGATCTCACGCGGGAATTTTCTCTTCACAAAGTCAAGAGGACTTTGCGAGTGCATTTCATCTCTTTTTTACGAGTTTGTGCCCTTTCGGGTTTTCACAAACTCGCCGGCAGTCCTGCTGTTTTTACTCACGGAGCCCTTTCGGGTTTTCATCCGTGCCCATTTTGCTTGTGGACATACCATTGTATTTTATTTATTTATTTATTTATTTTGTGGGACTTTGAATGTGGTCTCACCAGTAGGACTTGGGAGAGATTGGGATTGTTTTACGCCCGTGGATTGTATACGGTTTTGCAGGATGTATGATCCAGACCGTAGGGCCGGAAAAATTTTGGGACTTTGTTGGCGTCTGCATCGCTGCACTGGAATATTGTACCAGGAGCGACTCATCATTCGCCATTGGGGTATGGGATTTGGAATTTGGTTGGTGTCTGCATCGCTGTACTGGAATATGGTACCAGGAGCGACTCATCATTCGCCACTTGGGGATTTGGATTTTGGCCAGCGTCTGCATCGTTGCACTGGAATATGGTACCAGGAGCGACTTATCATTCGCCACTTGAGGATTTAGATTTTGTCCAGCGTCTGCATCGCTGCACTGTAATATGGTACCAGGAGCGACTCATCATTCGCCATTGGGGTATGAGATTTGGTTGGCGTCTGCATTGCTGCACTGGAATATGGTATCAAGAGCGACTCATAATTCGCCACTGCCTATTGGGAAGCGATGGCTTAGGAGACAGGTTTAGATCCCTATCACCTAAGGCTTTTCAATTTTATGGGCCGTAAGGGTCCCATAAAAGCATTTTCTCCCTACGAGTCGTAAGGATCTCGTAGGTGTACTTTCTCCTTAGGAGTCGTGAGGACTCCTAAGTGTGTTTTTCCTTTGTGAGTCGTAAGGATCCCACGAAGGTGTTTTCTTACGAATCGTGAGGATCCCGTAAGGTTTGTTCTCCTCATGCATCGTGAGGACGCATGAGTGGGTCTTCCCAAATGGAGCGTAATTCCAAGGGCGGAGACCGGCCGCTGGTCGGGTGATTGCAATGGGGCATGGGTATGATAAGAATTATTTGAGCCCATAGTTTGTATACGGTAGCCAGTTTAGGGACCAACCGTAGGGCCGGGGGAATTTTGGAAAATTGGATTTTGGTTGGCGTCTGCATGGCTGCACTAGAATACGGTACCAGGAGCGACTCATTATTCGCCGTCGGGGCATTCAAAGCTTGGTTGGTGTCTGCATTGCTGCACTGGAATATGGTACCAGGAGCGACTCATCATTCGCCGTTTTTTTTACCGCGATTGCTCTATCATTTTGGCTTTTCTTATCGCGAAGGTCGCGATTGCCCTATCATTTCGGCTTTTTATTCGCGGTTGCCCCATCATTTCGGCTTTTTATTATTATATATATTTTTCATTTACACATTTTTTGTAGGGTTCCTAGGTACACTCAAGAGGTTCCACAACTGATCAACCATGGCAAAATCAAATTTTTCTTGTGCCGAGAAACCCTAATGCTAGATCGTTAACTAGAGGCAAAGGCGAAACAAGCAAGTAAACAACTTTATTGCTAAGTGAATGGAAATACAACCTTTGTAGATCCGGTCCTCCACTTCTCTAGCTTCGTGTTGACGTCCCTCCGCTGCGATCATCGAAATCCTGGACTCTCGCGGTGGTTTCATCGGAGAAAAGATCGGGCTAGGTCGTTGACTTCGATGCCGAAGATGATCTACGTCGAGGTAACTCTAACTCGAGCTCCATCTTCACCAAGTCATGAAACTTGTGAAGAAAACACCCTATACTACATGGCAAGTGGTAGAGGATGAAGAAATAGGAAGTGGGTTCACTTTGGATTTGGATTTCTCACTTGGAACATCACTTGGAAATTTTCAAGCAAGCTTTCATTTTTTTCATGAAGAAGAAGAAGAAGATGAAAGAAAAAAGAATTAATTAAAAATAGAAAATCAAGTGATATCTATCATATTGCAACCATGGGTTAGATAAACTTATGTAGAGAATAAACTATGGTTAAGATAAATGGTTAGGGTTAAGGAAAAAACAAAATGGTAAGACTTATTCAAAGATGCTAGAAATATCATGAAGCTTCTTGCCAAAATAAGAAAAGCCACCATTTTGTTTTCCCAAAAATAAATAAAGAAAGAAAATAAGACCTTAACCATTAACCTAAACCATGGTTTAAAACATACACACCCAAGTTTGCATGTATCATCAAACATGATACAAACTAGTGCACAAAAATATATCACATATATAACTTATGCACATCAAGTGAGAAAGTTAATCTTAAGTGAACAAATACTAGTTAATGTAAAGTAATATATCAAATATATAATTATACATTAAATCATTAAATCAACACTTGATTTAATGATGCGGTCATAAATCATATAACCGACTAATATCAAGTGTATCAATGTATCGAATCAACACTTGATTCGGTAACCCGGCTATATCACATATAACCTACCGATGATACAAATCGCGAGAATAGAATATAGTATCATATACACGCATTATTCTCGGCCCCGCACATATCTCATATGCGCTCCCATTTCATTTCGCTTGAGCCAGGAAACCTCTGTGTAGGACTCTAAAGACTCGTCAATACGCCGGCAGCAGGTGATGATCATATCAAACGCCCACAAGCCGCAAGCGGTCTGCTAAACGTAACGGCCACCCGGGTATTGAGCGATCAGAAGATCAACGAGCAAGCCCGCTCACACTCCTGTGAATCCAACCAGTAACACTTACCGTACAGTCCGGTCTGATCGTCTGATATGTCGCATATCTCGCCTAGGGGTGGTAAACGTCAGACCCCAAAAGCTCGATAAGTGGTGTCGATATGAGGTCTATAACAGTTCGAGAAACTACTGGTAACACTTACCAGTAAGTCTCAGCAACCCTGGCCAGGGATTTCCGGTTATAGCCAATCGAACACAGCGCAACATCAACTCCCTATACCGGGAGAGACGAATCCCCTCCTATCGCTCATTGCCTCCATGTGATTCGGGACTGTACCCAAAAACCACCGTTTTGCACGCCCTCTTAGACGTGGTAAGGTGGAAATCAAAGCACAGTGGGAATCACACAAGACTCTATGACTATCTCGGGTCAACAGACTAACCTGTACCAGTGTCACCAGAGAACTGCCATCTGACGTAAGGTATAATACCATCTGGGAGTTCTCGGCGAGTCCGTCCAGTGTACCCAGTCTACACTGAGCACCCGTATATCATCTCTGATGTCAAACACCAATGGATATGGGATCATCCATCGCCCATCTGTATGGGTCGAGAAGGTATACGCTAGTCTACTCTGGTATATCGATGCCCCGTCTCGACACACCCACGAATAAGGACCTTGAAGGATGTACTTATGGACTACCATGTCCCCACTAGTATGATCCACATCATAGTCCAGGTAGTCAAGTACACATCCTAAGGGTTTTACCAACATGTAACAGAGAGACAATTAGTGTACACGTTAAGATAAAGAGCAACCAGATAGCATACTATCATATCGAGCAAGAAAGTCCTCCCTATATATGTCCCAGCATCCACTACAATATATATCCTATGTACAGTAATGGCCTCTAGGGCATACATATAACTAACAATCTCCCACTTGCACTAGGGCCATCTGTAGCAGTGGTTGCAGTATCTCATACTCAACCATCCCATAAAAGTCTCTCTTTGGGAAATAGCCTTTGTGAGTGGATCCGCCGTGTTGTCCTCTAAGTCTAATCTCCTAACCTCGATCTCTTTGAAGATCAACCATCTCCATGATCAGGTGATACTGCCTTAGAATATGTCTGGATCACTGATGGGACGGACGTTCCTTGGCATAAGCCACAACTCCATTGTCATACAATGGGAGGAACAAAGTTCATCTCATGAACAAATATACATCTAGACTGCCTCTTTGGTAGCATCTTAAGTAGCGATGTATCCAGCCTTTATCGTCTAGTTTGCCACGGTATCTAGCTTGGAACTCTTCCAACATACCGTCCCTTTACTGAGGGTAAAGACAATGCCTGTGACTTTCAGTCGTCCTTATCACCCTGGAACTTTTTCGGTGATTCTCCCCAGGATCGATTGATACCATCTCACTATTTCTAGTGAGAATCCTAACATCCATTTAGATCTATCTCATAGATCCAAAACCCAGGATTTAGGAGGTATCATCTTGATCCTATATGGAGAATCCTTGTGATAAGCGGAGATTGACCGGGCGTAGCATAGGAAACTCCTTTCTTATCAAGAGTATGTCATCCACGTACTCTACGAGGATCACCACCATACTCCCTACTACCTTTTTGTTTATACAAGGTTCATCTACCATTTTGATGATGTCAAACTCTTTGACTAACACATCAAAACAGACGTTCCAACTCCGCGATGCCTGCTTTATCACATAAAATATCTTGCACGCGTTTCCGCTGCTCCCACTGTCTACGAGGTCCTCTGGCTGTGTACTTATAGACGCACTCTTCTAAAACATCACTTAGAAAAGCAGTCATGGCACCCAACCGCCAGATATCGTAGTCATGGTATGTAGCCGTGGCAAGTAGGATCTGGATGGACTTCAGCATAGCTACTTAGAAAAGGTTTCATCATAATCCATACCTGGTCAATGATGCAAACTTTTAACAAGTCTAGCTTTGAAAGTCTCAACTTTTCCATGTACACCAAGTAATCTTCTCAAGATATACTTGCTCCTGATGGGGATTTAACCCTTCAGATCAAGCAACCAAAGTCCATACTTTGTTGGTGTATAAGGATTCCATCTCAGATCGCTAAGCATCCAGCCATTCTTACAGAGTCCCATTCTTGATGGCCTGCTCGAAACTAGTTGGGTCATCAACTCATGATGCATTCCTCGCTCCCACTGTCATCGAGAAACCGAAGTATCTCTCAGGCGGATGAGGAACCCTACCAGATCGGCGGAGAGGCTGAGGTTCATCGGGGACTATTGAATCCTTTGGTTCTGTCAAATCATCAGTCTGTAGTTTGTATAGCTGGAACCTTTCCAGTTCTATATAACAGACCTTGCCTCGAGCTTGTCCGGATTTTGCTTTTTAGACATAGGCCGGACAACCCCCAATCTCAACAAACTTAAGATATAGGCTCTTCCCTTTCCATATCACATATGAAGCGGTAGGCAACTGTTTTGATTTGAACCCTATTCAATAGGTATGCAGCTCCTCAAGCGCATAATTCTCAAAAGGAAATAGGAAACTCAGCAGTACTCATCATAGAGCACACCATATCACATAGGGTGCTATTGCTCCGCCTCGATATACCATCGTGCTATGGTGTATACGGAGGAGTAATGCTGAGAGAGAATCTCATTCTCCTTTAGAAAAGTCTAAGAATTCCGTGCTTAAGTATTCTCCTCCTTGATCACATCAAAAGACATAATACTTATACATGTTTTGGTTCTCTACTTCTAACTTATATTCTGTGAATATCTCAAAAGGTTCGGACTTGTGTTTCAACAGGAACATATGTCTGAATCTAAAGAGATCATCAGAGAATGTAATGAAGTACAAAGAACCGGTCTTGGCATGTGTAGACAGGGGACCTTCATACATCAACATGTATCATCCCAAGAGTTCAACCAACTCTTTCTCTGCTTCCAATAAACAGAGCTATGCTCATCTTATCTCTGTGACATGACTGGCAAGTTTCATAAGATGTAAATTCAAACTAATTTAAATATGCATCTTAATGTAACTTCAGCTAGTCGGGTCGTATTGATATGACCTAGTCTACAATACCTCAAGAAGGATTCGTTCATTTCTGAACTCTTCCTCTTGTGTGTGTTCCGTATACTAAGAACTGTAGTTTGATTTAGAACATCAATGCTTTTAGATAACGTGCCTGAACCGATCAACTTTTGATATAGGAAATATTCAAAACATTATCCAACAATAAAAAATTATATCCTTTCTTTACTAATAAAGAGACTGATATGATTTTGTATATCAAGTTCGGTATCTAATAGCATTTGTTCAGAATCAATGTATTGGTAATACAGGGTGACAGTGACCGACAGACTTGGCTGCAACACTTGCACCGTTTTCTGTCTCATGAAACTTATCACCCGTTCTCAGTTCTTTACCTATCTGTAGCCCATGTAACAAATTACATATGCGGGATCCTGATCTGGTATCACATACCCGGGACGTAAAGAATACTGAGAAACAGTTCTCTGTAATGAACACACCCGAAGATGATGCATCAGTATGCACTTTCTTCGTTTGGGCGGCACGGGAATTCTGGTAATCCCCTATTTCTTGCTCGGTCTTATAACAATTATAATTTGGAGCGGGACCAACGTTCCCCATCTCAGTATAACAAGCGGGTTCGGTCAATATCCGTATTATTATCTTGATTAAGGTATGATATGGTCGCTACCTGGAGAGAGAGAGAAGAAAACACTCAGCGTATGCTCTTGCAAGATCAGAATGGTTATAATTTTATCTAATCAGGATGGCTCCCACTGTTTTTTATCAAATCTTCCTTCAAACCCTAAAAGAAAAGACTAGCCGGGATTAATTACATACTACAAGTTCGCCAATCTTTCAGCCAGGCCAGTGTCGGTACTTTGAGGGAGGTCCCCCGTGCTTTCGCACGAACCTAATTAATGTAAATCTCATTTTCCCAGAGGCGTAACCCCGTTGACACCTTTCTAGACACCTACTTGATCGGCTAATTGTAATGTGCAAAACTCTCTCAGGAGTAACAATTACTCGCAATGGGTATCGAGATCCAACTATCTCATAGAAGGTATGCAATCTCATTGCAAATTTCAACACTTGAAATTCCCGATAATTTTGCCCCTAACCTCCTATGACCTTGACAAAGGCCAACAAACCATAGGATGCTAGTCAAGTTCAACCCGTCATTTCCTGATTGAATTAAACCCACCTGCACGATCCTTGACAAAGGCCAACAAGGTCGCACGACTACCCTAACCCAATCTGTATTATATGCATAAACAGATAAGCACCAGTTAGCTACCGCACACTACGCCTTGACAAAGGCCAACAAACGCAGCACGAATACTAACTACTACTTATCTGAAATGACGAAGGGCTACGACAGATTTTTCTAAAAACCTATTGCGTAATGAACTTGATATCGTTGTAGAATCAAATAATTTTAAAAAATGGAGTGTTTTTTAGGCTTTTCTAGTTTTGCTAAAGGGGTCACTCCCGGTGAAGGGATCGTCGGCCCTTTCCTCATCGAATAAGGTGCAGGATATATTATATATACCGCTGTGCAAAGCAAAAAACTATAGAAGCAATCAAAAGGCAAACCGAGGGTTGTAGCATCTGCCAGTTATTGCTAAAGGAGTCACTCCCGGTGAAGGGATCTCGGCCCTTTCCTTATCGAATAAGGTGCAGGATGTTCTACAAGGAACACCGCGATGCAAAGCAAGAACTGTAGCTACCTGTTTTATTTTGAAATTCGATTCCACAACATCTTAGGTTTCTTTTATTTCATTAATCTCATTACTGAAGTCCCATCATTTAAGCACCTAAACATCACAGATAAATACGACGTACACTTATGCCATCCGCATTCGCCTCGATGTCCCCTCGTGCACCATGAGGTTAGGTTACTAACGACAGAGCGGGGTAGGGCTAGCGCGGGTGTAAAACATAAGTAACGTTTATATAATATATCATATATACTATATGCAGTATTTATCCCAGAACATCAAATGATCACATCACAGATATCGCAGCAGAAGAAACATATGAAACATTGGATATACTAGGACGTCCGTATTTTTAATACGAGCCAGTATAAAACACGGATTCCATGGTCGCGATGAATAGCCAAACCCACACCCCAAGACCCCTACGAGAGCGGCAAGCAACCCTACCAATTCTAGAGTCAGGAGACCCGGACTCGACTCCTCGAGTTGGTCTCCCACTGGACTCTAGAACCCGGTTACTTGTGCTCCCCTCCTTGGGTCTATCCTAGTGCGGAAAAGTAAATAATATACAATGGGTGACATCTTCCGCAACCTGGAAGTGCCCCAATAAAAGAATATTACATACAAGTTTTTACATGAATGAAAATGAAAAACACTCATCTCACATAAAAAAAACCCGGCTATTCAAACACGACGATCCAATATAACATATCCAGCAACACATAACATCACATGTCATCAACGTAAGTAAATATGCGCATCCCAATTGTCGTTGACATATAGCAACAAAACCGGCGATATTACATATTACACTTACGGTCGCAGAAAGGAAAGTGTAAAACTACAATAGTTGGAATCCGCAACCTTCTTAGACATCGCATGCCTAACCAAATGAATTCCTTAGACATCGCATGCCTAACAATTATAAACCCAGCATTTTAGTCTCATTATCGAAAACAATTTTCAATATCAAGTCGGGCAATTCAACAAGATTCCCGGCATTTTGATCGAATGCTCGTCGCAAACTTTAATAGGTGGTCGCACCCCCGATGCCGTCGACGAAGTGCACTAAGGCGGAACACCGCTGCCGCGAGCACCCGAACAGATTCTTTCGGCGACGGGGTTTTCCTACAATCACTTGGTCGGGGTTATGGGGCGTGGCTATCTATTAAGTTTACCCGGCAAGTATCCGCGTACACTACGTGATTGCGACGGACTTTTGATCATATCAAAATTCCGTGGCAACCGATCAAGTGAGACTAAAGTGCTATGTTTATAACATTCATATTAGTTATCACATAACTACCTGTGAATTCCAAATATTGTATCACATTCCAGATAAACAGAAAATGTTAAACTTTCCGATCGAACAGTCAAACACCCAAGTTTTCCCGAAACAGCTCAACACATGAAATAAGTTTAAAAACATTCACTTCATGCATCAGTACCAACAGTCCAGCCGTAGAAGGGTCAAGCCAACGCCTCACATGTGGCACGCCGTACTGCCCCAAACCCTAAGGTTCAAAGGGCAGTTCAAGACGGTCACATAATCGAGTTAAGGTTTGTTGTCTTCTAGAGGGTCCATCGTGTTACTTGCACTACTTAGAACGTCTTTAAACCACGGAAAAATCCAATACTTGGAAATTTTCCGGCAGGGGAAAAAGTGGGTATTTATATCCGGTCGAACTTTTTAACATATTCTAAAATTATCCGGAAAAACACATAGATGAAATTAGACTTCCCGATTGAAACACCGAGTCCCCAATACAACCCAGAAAACTCAACTCTTGAGTACATTTTAAAAATTCCCAGAAAATACAGCACCTCCAGAAACAAATTACTGTGCAAACCACATGGCCTAACTCACCAATATGGTCGCGGAACCGCCGCATAAGCAGGGGTGGGGCCGTGGTTCCGCGGCGCTTTGGTCGAGTTAGGGTCACGTGCTGCACAGTAACTCATACAATTCCCTGCTGAATTTTTTTGGATATTTTTAATTTGGAAAAATCCACTTTTTCAGAAAAAGTCCAGAGAGTGGTTTTGAATTAGGGTTTCGGGTTTGATCGGGTTTCTAACATCATCTACACATCGCCTAAGGCTCTAGCTAGGCTTTGATACCACTGTAGGGTTCATAGGCACACTCAAAAGGTTCCACAACTAATCAACCATGGCAAAATCAAATTTTTCTTATGCCGAGAAACCCTAATGCTAGATCGTTAACTAGAGGTAAAGGCGAAACAAGCAAGTAAACAACTTTATTGCTGAGTGAATGGAAATACAACCTTTGTAGATCCGGTCCTCCACTTCTCTAGCTCCGTGTTGACGTCCCTCCGCTGCGATCATCGGAATCCCGGACTCTCGCGGTGGTCTCATCGGAGAAAAGATCGGGCTAGGTCGTTGACTTCGATGCCGAAGATGATCTACGTCGAGGTAACCCTAACTCGAGCTCCATCTTCACCAAGTCATGAAACTTGTGAAGAAAACACCCTATACTACATGGCAAGTGGTAGAGGATGAAGAAATAGGAAGTGGGTTCACTTTGGATTTGGATTTCTCACTTGGAATCATCACTTGGAAATTTTCAAGCAAGCTTTCATTTTCTTCATGAAGAAAAGAAGAAGATGAAAGAAAAAAGAATTAATTAAAAATAGAAAATCAAGTGATATCTATCATATTGCAACCATGGGTTAGATAAACTCATGTAGAGAATAAACTATGGTTAAGGTAAATGGTTAGGGTTAATGAATAAAACAAAATGGTAAGACTTATTCAAATATGCTAGAAATATCATGAAGCTTCTTGCCAAAATAAGAAAAGCCACCATTTTGTTTTTCCAAAAATAAATAAAGAAAGAAAATAAGACATTAACCATTAACCTAAACCATGGTTTAAAACATACACACCCAAGTTTGCATGTATCATCAAACATGATACAAACTAGTGCACAAAAATATATCACATATATAACTTGTGCACATCAAGTGAGAAAGTTAATCTTAAGTGAACAAATACTATTTAATGTAAAGTAATATATCAAATATATAATTATACATTAAATCATTAAATCAACACTTGATTTAATGATCCGGTCATAATGCATATAACCGACTAATATCAAGTGTATCAATGTATCGAATCAACACTTGATTCGGTAACCCGGCTATATCACATATAACCTGCCGATGATACAAATCGCGAGAATAGAATACAGTATCACACACACGCATTATTCTCGGTCGCGCACATATCTTATATGCGCTCCCATTTCATTTCGCTTGAGCCAGGAAACCTCTGTGTAGGACTCTAAAGACTCGTCAATACGCCGGCAGCAGGTGATGATCATATCAAACACCCACAAGCCGCAAGCGGTCTGCTAAACGTAACGGCCACCCGGGTATTGAGCGTTCAGAAGATCAACGAGCAAGCCCGCTCACACTCCTGTGAATCCAACCAGTAACACTTACCATACAGTCCGGTCTGATCGTCTGATATGTCGCATATCTCGCCTAGGGGTGGTAAACGTCAGACCCCAATAGCTCGATAAGTCGTGTCGATATGAGGTCTATAACAGTTTGAGAAACTACTGGTAACACTTACCAGTAAATCTCAGCAACCCTGGCTAGGGATTTCCGGTTATAGCCAATCGAACACAGCGCAACATCAACTCCCTATACCGGGAGAGACGAATCCCCTCCTATCGCTCATTGCCTCCATGTGATTCGGGACTGTACCAAAAAACCACCGTTTTGCACGCCCTCTTGGACGTGGTAAGGTGGAAATCAAAGCACAGTGGGAATCATACAAGACTCTATGACGATCTCGGGTCAACAGACTAACCTATACCAGTGTCACCAGAGAACTGCCATCTGACGTAAGGTATAATACCATCTGGGAGTTCTCGGCGAGTCCGTCCAGTGTACCCAGTCTACACTGAGCACCCGTATATCATCTCTGATGTCAAACACTAATGGATATGGGATCATCCATCACCCATCTGTATTGGTCGAGAAGGTATACGCTAGTCTACTCTGGTATATCGATGCCCCGTCTCGATACACCCACGACTAGGGACCTTGAAGGATGTACTTATGGACTACCATGTCCCCACTAGTATGATCCGCATCATAGTCCAGGTAGTCAAGTACACATCCTAAGGGCTTTACCAACATGTAACAGAGAGACAATCAGTGTACACGTTAAGATAAAGAGCAACCAGATAGCATACTATCATGTCGAGCAAGAAAGTCCTCCCTATATATGTCCCAGCATCCACTACAATATACATCCTATGTACAGTAATGGCCTCTAGGGCATACATATAACTAACATTTTTTTATTTACACACATTTTTTTTACATTCCCAGTTTAACAACTTAGAGGTCGACTGTTCCCAGTTTAATGATGTGGTGGTCGATTGTTTTCATAGAAAGGCAGATATCTGAGAGAATCAGTTTCATGAAGAACTTCGGTCTCTGTTTGTATGAAATTGGCGGTCGCAGCTGGACTGTTTGTTAACACGCCTTTAGACAGTTCTATCTCTCATGCCTTGTATTGCTTTTCGACCCAATCTTTGAAGATGAAGCAGTCCTCAATGGCATGACCTATCACTCTGTGATAGGGGCAGTATTTGGGGTCGTCGGTCATATTCGCTTCCTACGGTCTTTTTGACTCTGGCAGTTGTAGACCGTTCCTTAGGGCATCTTTGAATATTTTACGGACTTTGTCCCTTCTGAAGGAATAGACCTTATCCAGCTTCTCTTTTAGTGGAGATTCTCCTCCCTCTCCGAACACTGGCTTTCGAGGCTGGTTGGCATTAGGCCCGCTCATCCCTTGCTTATTTCGGCTAGCCGAAGTGTTAAAAGATTCAGAATCGTCGGAATTTCCGCCTTTGAGATTATCATCGTTTCGGTTTTTCCAGGACATTGTTATTTGGGGAATCCGATGAGGACTCCTGCTTTGAGCGCTCCAACATCTGAACTTTTCTGGTCAGCTCTTGAAATGTTTTGAGACCCGCGGTAAATAGAAACGGGGCCATCCAATTGTTAAGATTTCCGACGAGGAGACTGACAGATTGGTCCTGCTCTATCGGCGGTTCACATTTGACGGAGAGATTGTGCCATCGGGTTATAAAATCCGTGCTGCTTTCGTTATTCTTTGGTTTGGTCCTTACAAGGTCGGCGATGGTGATCTTATCGCTGACGCTCATGAACCTCTGCCGAAACAGAGACTCCATTTGGACGAAAGTTGTGACGGAGCCATCCGGTATGCTTGCGTACCAGTCGAAAGCAACATCGGCCAAGCTATTAACGAACTGGCGGAGGAGAAGCGCATCATTGCCCCCAGTATTCCCGCATGAGGCTTTAAAGTGGACGATGTGCTGATTCGCATTTCCCGTCCCATCGAATCTTCCGAACTTGGGGATGACATAGCCGCTAGGAAATTCTACCAGATCATACTGAGCAGGATATGGTCTCCCACTACTGCTGATATCTTTTTACGCTTCGGTTTCGGCTACCAATGTTTTGACTTTGTTGGCAACCAAATTCATGATTTGATCTTGAGTTAGCGGGCTACTGTCATCGGTAGCCAAGACATTTCCTAAGATAGGATGCGGCTGGATTTCGTGCGGTTCGCCCACCTTTGGATTTAGGGGAATAGGTGTCGGCCGTCTCGGGACACCGTTTCCTGGTTCATGAGAAGAGCCCTACGCTTGATTGGGCGGCTGAGAGGCAAGCTTGGCCGTGAGCTGTAAGACGACGTTTGTCAAGTCATCAATTTTTGAGTAGAGCTTGGCCATCTCCTTGTCTTTGTTTCTAAGCTGCTTTCGGAGCTCCTTGGGAAGTTGCTGCTCTGCGGTCTTAGGATGGAAAGTTGGCCCATCTTCGCTTTCCGAGCCCAACTCCTCGTGAACTGAGGGCTCTCTCTGCGTATCAGCCCCACTGGGTGGATTTTCATCACCCTCCGCAGGATGCTGGTCTTGAAAAGTGACGAATATATTCACACCTGGTTGGATTTGAGATGTGGTGGCCCCGTCCTTGCTCTTGCTGCGCGTGCCCACTATATAGACAGTGTGGACTACATATCCAGCCATCTCTTTATCTTTGGAGGGTAACCCTGTTCCTCGAACCTCATGAAGTTCAGCCTAGTAGGAGCCCTAGCCCTTTTGTTGGCTCTGTACCTGAGCCTTTTCTGTCTTAACTTCTCAATTTTGAGGGCTTGGCGGGCATCCGTCATCCAGGAAGCCATCGTGAGCTGGTTAACGAGGAGCTTAGAGAAGATACCCAATTGAGCAGTTGTCAGGGGCGCCACTGGAGCTTTCCCGAGATTCCTTGTTGCTTTGTTGGTGTTGATGGCCTTGCCCCCAGCTGGGGCCAAGGAAAGTCGCTCAGACACCGACTTGCGTTTGGGTAGTGGTGCCCTCGAGATCACCACATTTGGCCTCTTACCTTTTGAGGCCGGTTTGTCTAATACCGGAGCTTGAGGAGCAGCGACGGCATTAGCTAGCACGAATAGAATAGAGTCAAATGGTAGCGGCGGCTCCTCCCACTGTCGCCCGAGACTGGCCGGAAGGACCGTCCTGGCGTCCATCTTCATCGTGTAGGAGATGGGAGCCATGCTGAGAGCTGAGCTCATCATTGGAGACATTGTTGAAAAGTGATTGCTTGAAAACCTGCATGAAAGAGCATTATTTTAGTATAAATATAGACATGTATATTGATTGAGTTCGCATGAACGTTTAACCCGAAATATGGGAGGAGAGATAGGTCCCACTGGGCGTGCCAGAATCTGTAGGGTGTTTTTCGTCACCCCATTGAGATGGGAATGCGCGCGCGCTTGTCAGGCACATTACAGATTCCCCCTACCTAGGGTAGGCTGGGGTTTATTAATTGTGGGGATCCGAATCTCCGGCAGCCGCGGACTAAGCTGCCGTTAATTACCCATCGCCTTTGGAGCGAGGGAACCTCTGATTAACGGGTTAAACCGATCATGCGAACTCAATGTGCAGTGTTGTGTTTTGAAAGGGGTTTTGGATATATCGGGGACCCCGCAAAGTTTTTACGGGGGTCCCGCTACCCGGATAGCGGGCTGGGGGTCAATGGGGCTAGCAGCCCCCTTGCGGGGTGCGGGGCAGCGCCCCGTTAGAAATTTTTTCTAACGGGGGACAGTGTTGTAGAGTGTGTGTGTGTGTGTGTATAAGGGAAAAGGGCATCTAAAGGATGCGTGGGCACTAGCGCTTTGAGCGCTAGGGCACTGGCGCCTCACGTACCAGACACATGGGTGCTAGGGCGCCGGCGCCTCACGTGCCAGGGCATTAGCGCTTTAGGCGCTCGGGCGCTAGCACCTCACGGGCCAAGTACGTGGGCGCTCGCGAGGCAAAAAGGACTTGGTCCATGCAATGGGAGTTGTACTCCTAGAAAGAAACACTTATTATTTTGTGTGTGTGTGTGAGGAGTTAAACTCCTACGATATTTTAAAGCTGATGAAGGAGGCTTCTCCCCCTGGAGCTCTGGATCTTCCCCAAAGTGGGGTCTTTGCAGATGGGTCTCCTTCTTCCTCCTTTGTTGGCCGGTTCTTAAAGAACAAGAGGTATGAGATTTTAAAAATCTCTCCTTTTCGAGATCTGATGGAAGATCTGAGTCCCCCTTTGTGGGTTTTGTGGTGAAAAACTATTTAGTTTTGGAAAAGAAAGAGTAAAACTCTTGATTTAATTGAAAAAAAAAGGAAGAAGGTTTAGAACCTTGTGGAAGGAGAAGGAGGCACAAAAAACCCTAACCTTTTTGTGAGGAATGAAAAGTATATACTTTATTCATCATCATGTTGCCTTATATAGGCTTACACATTTACATATAGCCCCTTGGACTTTACAAAATGGCATTTTGCCCATCACATGGCTCATGTGCCATTTCTTTTTGCACATAAGCCATGGGCTTTACAAAAATTTGGTTTTATGCCCATTCATGCATAAAAAATTACATAAAAATTATTAATTACATGATTTCATTTTGGCATGGGGGAGGGCCGGCCGCTTCGTGTTCGGACTCGACCTGGGCATGAGCCCTCTTGATCTGGGCTTGGGCCCACTTGGCTTGGGGTTGACCTTGACTTTGACTTGGTCAACCGGGGTGCAAATTTTGACCCCAACAGCCGCAGCATGAGCGACTTTTCGAGATGTTGGATATGAGATACGCCAATAATTGGCTTTAGTGCAAGTGGGAGATTGTTGGATATATGTATGCCTTAGAGGCCATTATATGATAGTGTATGTATCGGTGTGTGTGTGTGTGTGTGTGTGTGTGTGTGTGTGTGTATTCAGGGGACATTCTTGCTCGGCATGATAGTATGCTATCTGGTTGCACCTTTTTTCTTAACATGTTCATTTGATCATGTTTTTATTCATTTGGTACATGTTGATATAGCCCTTAGGATATGCAAGACTTCTGAGATTATGATGCAGATCATACTAGTGGGACATGTATAGTTTATGAGCATATCCTTGAAATGTTCCTAGTCGTGGGTGTATCGAGACGGAGCATCGATATTACCAGAGTAGACTAACGTATACGTTGCTTGTCCCATATGATGGGCGATGGATGATCCCATATCCATTGGTGTGGTGACACCAAAGACCGTATACGGGTGCTCAGTGAGACTGGGTACACTGAACGGACTCACCGAGAACTCCTATGTGGTATTATATCTATCGTCGGGTAGCAGTTCTCAAGTGACACTGGTACAGATTAGTCTGTAGACCCGAGATCGTCATAGAGTCTTGTATGCCTCCCACTGTACTTTGATCTCGACCCTACCACAACTCTACTGAGTCGTGCAAACAGGTGGATTTTGGGTACAGTCCCAAGGAACATGGAGGCAATGAGCGATAGGAGGGGTTTCGTCTCTCCCGGTATTGGGGGTTGATATTTCACCATGTACGATTGGCTATAACAGGAAGTCCCTAACCAGGGCTGCTGAGATTTACTGATAAGTGTTATCAGTAATTTCTCGATCTGTTATGAGCCATATACCGGCATGACTTATTGGCTTATTGGGGTCGACGATACCATCCTTAGACTCACATATGCAGCATATTTGACGAAAAGACCGGACTGTACGGTAAGTGTTACCAGTTGGCTCGACGGGAGTTTTAGCAGGTTTGCTTGTGTTATTTCTAATCGCTCAATACCTGGGAGCCGTTACGTACAGCTTATGCCACTGATGGTTTGTAGGCATGTGATGTGATCACTGCTTACTGCTAGCGTATTGACGAGTCTTAGAGTCCCACAAAGGAGTCTCTTAGCTCAGGCGAAAAGATGTGGGGTGCATATGTGATATGCGTGGGAGCTCAATTAAATGCGTGTATTGGAAACCGTATTTTAATCGGGCGTTTACTATTGGACGGGTCGTGTGAGATATGATCGGGTTATTAAATCAAGTGTTGATTTAATATTAAGTCCATTAGCTCATTTATTAAAACCTATTTCTTTATGATGCATGCATGAGTGTATGCATATGTTTGTATGGATGCACACATGCAAGCATACATGTGTCATAGTTGATGATACATATGGTGGTGGTAATGCAAGATTCACATGGTAACATATTTAGATATTTTGATTATTTGAGAAAAACAAAATGGAATTAAAATCATGGTTGACTATTCAACTCTCTTGAGTTGACAAAATCAATGGTTTCATTACCCATGGTTTTAGCCCATGGTTTTGCTTAAACTCAAGTTACAAAATATCTAGATATTTTGTAACCATGGTTTAGCATGGATGACTTCACTTACTCTCTTGAGTTTAGAGAGAGTTATCATATTATTCTCTTGAGTTTAGTTTGAGCGATCTCCTTCTTCCCCTCTCTTCTCAAAGCTCTCTAGGGTTTTAAAAGAAAGAGAAAGAATTAAAAAGAAAAGGTTTTTAATTGAGATCCAAACCCATATCACCATTCTACTTTAGTCTAGCCCACTAGTGTGGAGTTTTTGCTTCATCTTCATCCTTGATCAAGTGAAGCTTTGAGCTTGGTGCAAAGGGACTTCGTGGTGGATCATCGTGGACTTGGAAGGACACAAGCCAACCGGTTCAAACCTCAATCGATCCAAGGAGTCTAGGAGGAGATCTACAAAAGTTGTATTTTCTCCCCACTTAGTGTTAGACTCTTTATAGTATGTGATACTATAGTTTGTTACTCTATTTTTCTAATTCGATTCATGGTTGGATTGTTTAGCACCCCCTTAAATTTTTGTTATAGCATGTGTGATGCAACCTTAAACCTAGGCATAGTGCTAAAGAATCCCTACAATTTTCTGTTAAACAGAAAGTTGACGGATCAAAGATCCCATAAGTTGGAAAATATTTTTCTTATCTTTCTAAACAAAGAAAGATTGTGCTCCGTTAAACCAAACACCCTTGGATTAAAAATCCAACGGTGATTAAAAAATCACAAATCTATAGAATAAATTCTGCATGGGAAAATATTTTCCTAATCTTGTTTAAAAAACAAGAAAATATGTTTTGTGAGACAGAAACCCTTGGATCAAAGATGCAACAGTGGGTAAAACCCCCAAAATCAACTAGGATCTCCCAATAAGATATTTCCTAAAACTAATCAACAACTTTCTCTCTGCTATATAAAGAACCCATGACATTCTAAAAAAAAAGGAAAAAAGAAAAAAAAAAGAGGAGAAAGGAGAGAACAGAGAGAAATATATAGAGAAAAAGAGTAAGAAGAGAATTTAAGTTTCGAAAAAGACTTGCTTCATCAGAACATTCTAGGTAAAAAAAAGAGAAATATATAGAGATTATTCTATCTTGACCTTTCTAAGGGTTTAACCCTTCGCATAAGAACTTAGTTCTTCCTCTGTTTGAGATCTGTAGAAGCAGATCTCCCCATAAGTTGAGAATTTAATACTCATCGGAGAGATTCTGTTATGCAAATTCAAAATCTAGAGGAAAGAACTGAGTTCAAACAATTTAATTCTTACAGAAGCATATGGGAATTTAATTCCTCTGAAAATCAAGGCTTAACCTTACAATAAGAATTTAATTCTTACAAAAACAAGATTGGCATGAGATCCTCCAAAATCCTAGCATGAAATCAAAATCTCCAAACACTCAATAGGATCTCACGTGCTCCACGTGAGCGTTTCTGATGAATGAAAAGGGGGAACACACAAAATCGCTTCGCGTGCTCGCACGTGAGTCAAGTTTTTAACACTTCTATATAAAAAAAGGAAAGGGGGAATAGAACCCAGAGAATAATTCTCACTTTGGGGCGCCTCACGTGCCCACACATGAGTGCTTCCAAAATTCAAGTGTTTAACACTTCTATATAAAAAAGGAAAGGGGGAATAGAACCCAGAAAACAAATCCCACTTTGGGGCGCTTCACGTGCTCACGTGAGCGCTTCCAAAGTGCAGTGTTTAACACTGATTCGGAGCCTCACGTGGGAACACGTGAGTGTTGAATATATACCCGTGCTTAGCATTTTTGGGAAATCAGACTTCAGTCTTAAATTGGCTAAGTCTTCCTGAGGTCAAAATCTCTTTGATCTCCAAGTCAATCGAGTCTCTGTGCTCATATTTTCCTAAACTAATCTCAGTCTCAAACATGACTGATGACCACTCAACTGATGATATCTAAAACAATATTCATCCCACATTCCCCCGAGAAAATCTTAGTCTCAAAATACGACTAATGATTTCGGGGTTGACCACCAACTTCATTTTCCCTCATATAGGGAAATTGGTTCAAGGGTACATCTCTCCACACCTCTGATACATGTCGTTGTAATTTCTCAACGTTTTCAAAGTGGTGGCGGGTCCCGACAACCAACTGCTCTTCGGTGCACTTCCCAAACTGACGTGCACACCCTAGATCAAACTACACCCCAAGCCGGGTGTCTCCCATATCATCGTTGCTCATCTCGACATGTAACAAATACACGTGCGCGCAAGATGATTTACAGACCGCAATGTCGTCAAACTACGACCTCACCGCCAAATGGTGATCAAAAAACCGCAATGTCCTCAAACTACGATCTCACCGCCAAATGGTGATCAACAGATCGAGATGTCTTTAAACTAAACCATAGAGACCAAACGCTCTTTCAATGGATCCGAAACGAAAACGATCCTAACACCCTGTTAAATAGATTTTAGTCTCAAATTGGACTAACGTATCCTTAACAAAAAACTAATCGAGCCCTAACTGCTCATATACATTTAAGTCGATCTTGATCTTAAAACGGATCAACGATCCTTAAATCAACCCAAACCCAAATCTAAAAATATACAAATTTGGACTAATCCACGCCCTACGGGCAACAACATAAATTAGTCTCCGTATACAATCCATTGGCAACCAAAAATAAAACAAACACAAACGACACGAAGTGAACCTCTAGAACAGGAGAAAGTGGTTATCACGATGTGGTAACGTAATTAACTGCAGGGGCTTGCACCTGCAGGGAAGAGCGTCCCCACAATCAAAAACCCCTCTCAAACGAAGGGAATCTGACGACGTCACGCTACAACGACTGCATCCGTCCAAACCTCTGATACACAGTGCCATAAATCAACTTGGCATCTTCGGAGAGGTGGACGGATAAATCCAAATAGCATCTGCCCCTAAATTCAGGCAAGACGATCCATCCCAGTTCGTCTCTGTTTTTGGCGGTGAATAGATACATATGGTTTTATTTGGTCCATCTAGGATTTTGAGGCTTGAAGTTAAAATGTTTTTTTCAACAACCTTTATGCTCATTTGCTTTTCTTTTTTTTCATCCATGAACACAATGTGGTTTTGAAAACTAGGTGTATATTTGCATATCTTGTATTTTCAATGCCATGTCCCACTCCCACTTGCTTAAATTTTCTTATTTGTGAGAGTTTGTATCCATGTATTTTTTTAATTGTTTAAATTTTTTGCATATGAATACATTTGGCACATGCTTCTATTTTGAACTATCTTTCATTTGGTATTAACTTTTTTTTCATCTTGCTAAACGGCTTTTGCAACCCTTTTATGGGAATCCTGTTGTGGATTTGTTTATAACATATCCTATTCAAGGGTCTAGCGGAAAGAACTAAAGATCTTTCGTCGGATAGTCGGATCTTAAAGATGAGAAATACCTACTTTGCTTATCCTTTTATCTCATGTCTGCCACCATATGATATTAGAACTTGACTATTTTTTGCATATGGTTTTCTTGCATGTATCGCTTGTTTTTTTTCTTATATCCTATATACATGCTTGTTGATATGAGGCAATTGCCTTTAGGGAAATTTATTCAAACATTTAACTTGATTCTTGCTAATACCAATTCCTATTAATTTTCTATGCATACATTTCAGGGGAGTTATTCAAACGTTTAACTTACTTTCAGATGTACGCATATGTTTAGAGGGAGTAATTCAAACATTTTAAACTCGTTAAACACCCTTTTTTATTATGTCAAAAAGAAGGAGAATAATAGGATTGTATATCAATATTTGTTGTTCAATATGCTTCTTGTTATATTGATATACTCTCATCCACTAATATTTTAACATCATCAAAAGAGGGAGATTGTTGGCTTATGAATTTTCGTAATCCGATTATTTAGTTTTGATGATGTTGTACAATATTAATGGATAGATACAAGTGTTTATTATCGCATATCTTATAACACCGTATATGAGCTTTGTCATGCTTGAGATTGGTTTTTCATGATATTCTCACGACACAAGGTTATCATGGAGGATGGAGGAAAATGAGCTTAAACGACAAATCTATTGAAGGTTGGAGGATAATGGACTAGAGTTCCTCAAAATTCATATTCAAGTTTCAAGAAGCTAAGGAGTCGAAGTCCAAGTCTAAAGAATTCAAGAATCGAAGAATTCAAGAATCGAAGAATTCAAGAGCTCGAGTTATAAGTGTAATTTTTAGAAAATTGATGTAAGTATTTCATGGTTTATAAGATTAGCATACAAAAGTTCAAACACACACACATTATTGCATGCATGAAACTATTGGGCAAAGCAAAACTTTGCAAAGGTTTTCATTGAAAACGATTTTCAATTTCAAGTCCAATATTTTCTGTGCATTACTTCTGCAGACGCCTGTCTAAGTCTTATTCAGATGTCTGTATATTATTGCAAAACATGCACAAGTTTTAAAATGTGAGTTTCTTACTTCAGAACAAACATCTGAAGCTTACCAGAATAAACGTCCGGTTGTTCTCCGTATTTTCATTGCCTTAAAACTTTTGACAGAACAAACGTATGTCAATACTTCTTCAGACGTCTGGTTATTCTTTATGTTTTCACTGCTTTAAAATTTTTGACAGAACAAACGTCAGTCAATACTTCTTCAGACGTCTGGTTGTTCTCTGTGTTTTCATTACTTTAAAACTTTTGAGGAAACAAACGTCTGAACCTATTGAGCACAAATGTCTGAAAGTTAAAATCTTTGAAAATCTTTGAAAATCTTTTCTTCTTCAGACGCGTGTCGCTTGTTTTTCAGACGTCCGTCTGTTCTCTGTACTTTCTTAGGGCATATTTTGAAAACCATGGCAAACGTCTAAAACTCTTGATGACAAACGTCTGAAACTATTTTTTTTTGAAAATATTACTGTTACAGTGCATTCAATGCTAAAACGTATAGTTTTATTTTGCTTTCAGACGTCTCCCTTTCAAGAGAACTCATTTTCGCTAGGGCCCCCTTTCCTTCAGACGTCTGTTCTCCTGCCAGAATCATAATAAATGAATGTACTTGAATGTTTTTTGCAGGGTTTAAAAGGGTTTCTTGTGTAGTTATTGCATCTTAACTATTCTGAAAAATAACATTCATTTCTAGAGTTCATCTTCATCCACCAAAAGAAAAGAAAAAAATTTGAGCTTTAATTGCAAATCAAATACTCTATTGAAGTATTCTAGAGCTTTGATTGTAAACTCTTGAGAGAGTATCTTAGATTGTAATCTTCTTCTTCTTCTCTCTTTGTGTGGAATCTCTTGAGTGCAAGAGATTTCTTGTAAGTGAAGAGAAATTTTGTGAAGAGGGTCACTCGTGTGTCGAATATCGAGATCAAAATCCTATGAAGCATAGGGCCGAGCCATCTTGCAAAATGTGTATAGTCAAATATCGGGATCAAATTCTCCATTGTACTCAGGAATGCAAGGATATTTGAAACCATCGGGGAGCACGAAAGCTGGAGTCCTGCAGAAATCGTTGAAAGTCTTGTACATGTACATTTTTGTTCCAGCATGTTCCAGTATAAGATCTATAATATTCATCCGAGTTAGATAACCAGTGTGTGCCCTTACTTCGAAGTAAGGGGAGTTATGCACCGTTGTGTCGGCCAAAGCCGTAAGAGGTGCACTTGATAAATGATAATTTTGAGATGAAAAGTTCAACTTGAATCCGTTGTTAGAGTAATGCACTGGAGAAGAGATATTCCCCATGAATTGAGATATCAATGGAAAAAAAGTGTTGTTAGGTTCATTAGGAATGGAGGAATTTGATTTGATCTCTTGAGATGTAGTTGCATTATGTGGAGAGATAGAGGCTTGGCAAGTGCGACACCTTTGCTTGTATGTGCAATCGGAATAAAGTTGAGCAATTATATCTTGAGGTTCATCTTGAATATTTTTATGAAACCTATCATCATTTCTTTTGCCACCAACATTTTTGTATAAAATATGACCATTGGATTCAATTTGAACTTTCATTTTTTATTTTTCATTGAAGTTTACACCTCTTGACATTTCAAAATTCATCACACACATAGTTTTCTTCTCTTTTAGCATACAAATGATTTTGATTTATCGACATCACTTTGATTTGATCTCTTTGAATTGACTCTGCCATGTCTTGATGAATTGGTTTGACCATGTCATGTTCTTGATCTATGCTTTAAGCTTGATCTCGATTTTCTTGACTTGATTTGCTTTGGTCGAGCTTTGATTCTTGGACTGCAATTTTGTTCAACTTGATCTCTTGTTCTCTTTTTTTGGCCAATTTGGATATAAGTGAAGTATTTCCGGCCATTTTCCCTGTCTGAGTTTGGATCTCTTGTTTGTTGAGAGTTGATGATTTGGGTTTGAATAAGGTTTCGACCTCCATTTGATTCGCTTGATGGATCTTTGCACGTGCATCAACTTGGGATCTTATCAAAACTCTTGCTTTGCGGTTTATATCATCAAACCTAGCTTCTAATTTCATGGTGAGAGTCAAACCTCTTTTCCTGCAAAATTTGGTTAGGCCCAAATAGAATGAATGCACTCGGTGTTGAACGTGCACTTGTTGTGCATGTGGTTGGGATTTGGGCTCTATCTAATACCCCCATGCTTTTTTGCTAATCTGAGTGAATGTCGGCTTCAGAAAGGCTTTTACAACCCCTATGGCAGTTCTACCACCACCAATTCTCGAAGAGGTCTTACTGAGCTGGATACTTGGGTCTACCGAAAGACTACGTATCTACCGGAGCCCAAGAGTATTCTTTCCAACAAGAGAGTTTTCCTAAGCTATCATTGTAATCAGGCACACAAATAAAGCAGGAAGCATGCAAAAGATATGCAAGAAATATTTATCTAGATAAAGTTTTTTTATATTTTATTTTTTGGTAAAAGATTTAACTAGATTTGCAAAAGATTTTTTTGTTTTTGAAAAATGCAAAAGATTTTTAAAATATGAAAAAGATTGAAAGAAAGTTTTTTAAATTTTTCTTTTTCTTTTTAAATATGCAAAAGATTTTTAAAATATGAAAAAGATTTTTAAAAATATATTTTTTAAATATGAAAATTTTTTTTTTTTGAAAAATGCAAAATATATTTTTAAAATATGAAAAAGATTAGAATTTTTTTAAATTTTTTAAAAATATACAAAGATAGAAAAATATTTTTAAAAATACTTTTTAACCTCTAAATTACCAGCCTAAATTGAGAAGGAGATCTTACCAAATGTTGTTCAAGCGGGTCCCATCGCGATTGCCAAGTGGATAGGTCTCAGGGTATGAATCCGAGATGTTACCTATGCCGCGCTCGATGATTACCTTTATCGTTCTGCCCAATTCAATACTTAATGACGAATTTGATCACGATCGCCACTACGTTTGAAAGGCTGCTGGCCACCTTTGAAATTTTGATCGTGTAATACCCAGTTCTTTTGTACACCAATATCCGTATTTTTATAAGGTGTTACATACAAAATTTATTTATTTACATTTATAATTATTTTGTTTTATTTTAAAACCCTAACCCTAATTTAATCTAATTCCTTTTATTTTACCTAAACAATTCCCAGCCCACTACCTCTCTATCTCTCTTTCAAATTCTTTCTTCAGCCCGTTATCCTTTCCCCCTCTTTTAATTCCAACCCTAGCCGAGCCCGGCCCGGCTCCTACCGACCCGACCCGACCCGCTTCTTCTCCCCCCACACCTCATTTTTCCCGCTCTTTCCCCTTCTTCTCCCACGTCGCTCTCGCTCCCACGCCCTGCCTCCCTCACGCCCACGACACCGCGCGCGCGCCACTTCCCTCCCCTCGACTACATCTCTCTCTTTCCTCTCGTACGCATCCTATCTCTCTCATCTCGCACTCTTTCTCCTTCCTCTATATTTTCCCGCTCCCCTCTCGAACCCACGCCCACGGCCGCACTAGCGCCACCACCACCGCCGGCACCACTTCAGTATTCTCCACCTCACCTACAACATTTCTCGTTGCAAACCCCGACCACTTTGTACCCCATGCACGTCCCTCGCCAGCGACGCCAATCTCCATCCCTCACTGCCTTCTCTCACCGACGATCCCACCGACCTTTAACCACTATCGACCACTCACTGACGCCGCCGCCACGAGCCCACCCCTCTCTCTCCTCCCCACACAACTCCGACCAACTTCCTCCCCCTCTTGAACCCGACTCCTCCACTCACAACCCCTATTGTCCCTGCAACCATTGTCTCCGACCATCTCCAAAGACCCTCACCGTCGATCATCTCCTCACCAGCAACCTCCCCCCTGCAACCTGCGACCGAACTCCACTCCATCACCTCCTCCTCGCCACCTCCACCAACCCACAGCACACTCGAGCCCTATTTCACAGTCGACCCTGCACCTACCACCTCCGACCTCGTCACCGTCACCTCCTCTTCCGGCCACCACTACAGCGAGCAACCCCACACCAACGACCACCACCCTTGCCGTCAAGACCCCAGCAACCAAGCCGCCGCTGCCGAGACTCGAGCTCGAGCCAAGTCGAGTTGCCGTGCCGCGCGTATGTCGCGATCGCGCCGTTGCCGTTGCCGTACCGTCGTCGACACGTCGCCAAGCAAGTATATTACTTGCTTCATGCTATTAGTTCGTAGTTAATGCAGTTTAGAATTAATATCGAATATATATATTTCGTGCGAGCCTATACGATACAAGTGTTTGGTTTGGAACTTTAGGTGAAAACATAACTTTAAATGGCGGAACTTGTGATACTTGAACCCGTCTACTGTTTATCGATGTGCTGTAGAAATTTGGTTGAAAAGTCGTTTCATCTATGTAATGCTGCTCCCGATAGTCGGCACGAAACCTGAATTTCCTGAACATGCCAGACCATTAAATTCACATTAAATCTTTTATGAATTGGATTTTGGCATTCCTTGGCTCGTATCGAATCCAACGGGATAATCTACAGGAACATATGATTGATATCTAAAATTGGACTAGTTACGATGGAGAAAACTGCGGCGAATTACGGTTCGGGACTGCAGTCCAGAGCGGTAATTCCAGATAACCTATGTTTTTAACCTACTTTATTTCTTTGCTCAAATGTGGAATTGTGCGGAACCCTATATCGTTATGAAGAAAATTGAGTTATATTCCTTACCCTACTAGTCTCACTGGATTCCTCAACTGTATGTTATTTTTAACACATTTTATAATGTCAATATGTTCTGCTGAATTCTGCAGCGACAGATTTTACACATTGAACATAACATGATCATAACTTCCCGTTGATATAGGATATCACTGATCCTACAATTGTGGTGGAAACCTAACCGATAACCCTAAATATTGTTCAACTATAGCGTTGCCTAATTACGATCCCAACTGGGATTAAAATGTGTTACGAAACGGACTTCCGATTCTGAAACCGGATTCCCAGCAGTGAACACATAAAATGAAATGGCCATATCTAGCGAACCTGAAACCCGATTGATATGAAACCAATTTTTATGGATAGATAATTAAACATACTGCTTAACCCTTTTTCATTGTTTTGCTCAATTCTGCATGTATGATTTATAGTAAATTATGCAAATGGTAGGGCATGGGCTGATGATATTCTATTCATATCTTGTTTTCTCATCATATCGCGTAGTTGTCGTTGCATTGGTAACCTAGTGATCGTGTGCATTATCCAGTGTTAGGTATTAGTGTTTGATTGTGGCAAGTACCTTAGTGTTAAGCATGAATGGATAAGTGAAAGTGACACGTACTTGTACACAATCAGCAGACCCTATTGATGTATTGCATTGTCGACGTCTATGGGACATCTATAAGTGTAACTATAATTGGTATGGGACGATTATGGAAGCACTTATATGGGTGTCATAGATAAGGCACCAAACACTGTCCATTTATCTTGGGTATCAATCGAGACATGCTTGATGGAGATCCTGTCTCCAGTTCTCGCGTAGACTTGTCATGTACCGACTGGTATTTGAGTTTATGGTTGGTGTTTGATATAGACCGCGGGGTGTGGGGGTAGTTTGAGTGTGAGTTCAACAGAATCTTGGGAGTCCCATTGCCGGCACATACGGTGACTTTGGAGATATATGGGGATATTACTGATTATTACCGAGCGACTCGGGCCCGTGTTCCCTTGTCCTTGGGTCCTACCCTTGGGTGGGGGATACTCACGAGTGGTTGACTCTCACACTTGGAATGGCGATAGCTTTAGAGACCTGTACAGTGAGACTTAGAGACTGATAGGGTTAGTGACATTGACATCCATTGCTTACTAATACGATATACCCGCCTTACTGTTTACCTATACTGGCACTTTCATGCTCATATTGTCACTTCATGCTTTACTGTTTCATATTGATCATTATTACACTGGTTATGCTTGCATTTCTATTTATTGCTATTGTGTCGCTCTGACGACCTGAGTATGCATGCTCAGAGTGAGAAGTGGATTTAGCTCGGACCAGGACCTAACGTACCTCGAGGATATTGCGGATATCTGGCTAGCGACTAGAGCTACACTCCTTTGATCTCTATCTGGTTAGTGTTTTGTATTTGTTTCGATTTAGTGACTGCATTTCTCATTACCTGTGCATTGATTACTGATTACCACATAAAGCTAGAAGCCGAAGTGTGACTACGGCAGGATTTTTCCTTGACCGTAGGAGCATGGCTGGCCTTGTCAACCCCTCGTATTCCGTATTATGGGAAATGGGGCGTGACATGGTTTTGTTGGTATCAGAGCCAGGTTTTGCTTCGATTGGGATTGCAGTTTCTATGCAGGACTTAACAATTTAAGACATCCTTCGGTCTAGATTGAAAACTTGTTATTGTTGATTTTGATCCATCCGCTAGAGTTTTGGATGACTTAGTAGAGTTACGTGATTATAATTATGAACTGCAGCATAGTTACAATACCGTACTCTGTTTGAGTGACTTGGAGTTCTACATCTGATTTCCACTTGTTTGAACTTCACCTCACCCGATATTCTTGTTTCCTTACCTACTCCATATTGTATTTTGATTCTTATAGCTTGTGCCTTATATCGTCCTCAAAATTGTTGTTTTAGGACTATATCTTCCAATGACTCTTCTTATATCTCCACTCCCCAGAATCAGACCGTCGAGATTTTGAATGTACTGCAAGGTTTGAAGGAAGCCCGGGAGCGAACGAATGACCTGTTAGCTACAGGATTAAGAGGGCAGATGACTCAGGCACCAGAGGAAGCCTCCAATCGTAAGGGAATCCCTGTTAAACAAGGAAAAGAGATGAAGATGAAGCGCCCATTTATTCCTCAGCAACAGAAGCAGCGGAGAACTTAACGTTGTGGATACTGCAAGAAGCTAGGACACTTTCAGAGAGACTGTCGCAGCGCCAAAGGGCAGTTCCTGATTTGCGGATCCAGCGAACATCTTGTCAATAGTTGCCCTAAAAGGAAGGAACTACAAGGAGGAGATTCATCCACACTCTCCACTCCTGCTAAGTGATGGTTATTTCTTAGTTCGAGCTTCGAGGATAGTACGGACCCAGTGCAGAATTCAACTCGCGTGACGAGAATGCAGCGGTCTAGATATCAAAGAAGAATTATCACCTTTCTGCTTTCAATAAAAATACTGTCACTCTTTTGTGAATATTTCCTTTCGTTTAAGATCTTATATCCGTTGAACTTTTAGTTGAATGCAATAAAATTCTGAGTTGTGATGTATGTATCGTCCCCTTACCACTCACTTTCCTTATACTACTTATTGCATAAGTATTCTAATTTTTGATTTTTCAGTCCTTACCTACCGCATATTTTCCTTGTGCTCCGTATCCTTAGTTATTTTCTTGGTGTGTTCCACTGTCTAATCATGACTCTTCCTTTTCAGGCCATGGCCCACCCTGGAGCAGCGCCGCCTCTAGATGAGGACACACGGTCATGCGTTTCCTTGGACCAAATGCTGGTGGGTTCAGATAACGAGATCAACGGCCCACAGGTTATTTTCGCAAACAGCGATTCCGAGAAGAGGGAGTCGCAGCCCCAGAAGTTGACATGATCAGTGATTCTGACGACGAGGAAGAAGACCCCGAAGAGGACCCTATAGAGGAAAATCCAGGAGAGGAAGACCTTGGGGAGAATCCAGTGGAAGAAAATCCCATGGAAGAAGATCCAGAAGAAGAGAATCACGTGGAAGCAGACCTCGATGAAGAAGCTCTAGCCGAGGAAGAAGGACCAGAAGAAGAAGACCCCGTGGCAGAAGAACCTCCAGTGGCAATCCCTGCGAGGCGATATGGAAATGGACGCCCCTATCTGAGCGCGCGAGCCTACCGTAACCTGCTGAACTTCCATAACCGCGACTGACGTGACTTGTCTTTTGTTCCCTCTAGCCAACTAAATCTATGTATAGTTTAGGGCCACCTTTTGTCTTTCGAGAATGCCTTGTTTGAAATTTTCTGGTATAATAATAAAATTTCTGAGTTCACTAATCTTTTGATTTTTGATTCGCATGATGCAATGACCGTATTCCCTCCCCAATAAATTTCTTTCCCTTTTGGGATTCACTACTGTTATCCTGTAAGTCGACGTTAGACACCCCATGAGTTGCGGGAAGGCGGAATAGGTAAAACAATCATTTTGTTTAAAACAAATATCGATTAACTTACGGATCTTTGCCAAACCCTAACTAACAACATCATAGGAGGGATAAGCTACTATGAAAGAAGATTATACTTAATGAACCAAGTCCTTTTTCTTCTCGTTGACCACCTCCTCGTCGGCCTCCTCTTTGTAATAGAAGATCCACCCGAGAGCTACTACTCCAAGCTTGACCTCTAACTTGAGGTAACTAGGTTACTAAAAGTGCTAATCAAAGCAACCTAGGGAATATAGAGTAGGATTAGGGATTAATAAGTCTTGCTAACCTTTGATCTCAACACATGAGAGGTTAGAGAGAGCTTGAGAAGAGAGAAGGTGAGAGTGAGAATGAAATGAAATAATATCTCATTTAGAATATATGAAGCATAATGATTTATTAAATGAATAAATCAAATGATAATATCAACCATCCTTCATTTATTCACTTTGGGTGATTCATTACATGAGTCATTAATCATTAAATGCATCATTAACTCCTTTGTATGAATCACACCATGAGTCATTAAATCATTTAATGCAAATGCCACCTTAGCCTCCAAGTCATCAACCTTCTAGAAGCTTCTCGAGAATTTACTCCTATCCGTGAAAACACGGAAAAACTTTAGACTGTATAAATCCAATAATCCGATACTAGAATCTGGCTTAAACCAAAGCCCGCTAGTAAAAACTGTCCGAACATCGTACGTGCGTAAAAACACGTATGCATCAGAACCCTGTCGTAAAACCATATGACCTCTATATCGTTTCGCCCGAAGCAAGGAAACTCTCTGTGTGGGACTTTAAAGACTCGACTACTACGCTGACAGTGGGTTTAACCACAGACCGCAAGCGGCACTAGCTGTACGTAACGGTCCCCAGGTAGATGTCGATAAGAAGGCCGATGAGGAAACCCATCCGAACTCCTACTGAGCCTGATGTGACAATCTCCGTACAGTCCGGTCTGTTCGTCTCGGACTATCGCATATCGGGCCTAGGGGGCGGCAAGCGTCAGTCCCCTAAAAGCGGTATAAGTCGTGTCAGAGCGAAGCCCATTACACCTTGAGAAACTACTGGAAAACCTACCAGTAAATCTCGCTTGCCCTGGCCAGGGACTGTTGGAGTTAGTGCCCTCAGAGTCAATTATTGGATCACAGGCACGTGATTGCAATGATTGAGGGAGGACCTATCCCGGTAGGACAGTCTTACTCGAGATGATAGTATGCTATCTGGTTTATCTTTATCATCGTGTACTGCTTTAGGTGACCTGACATGTCGCTATTACACGTTGATAGAGCCCCTAGGATTCTTGCTTGACGACCAGCAGTATGATGGTGATCATATACGTGGGAGCTGGTAGTCTATAAGCACATCCTTAAAAGGTCCCTAGTCGTGGGAGTTTCGAGACTGGGCATCGATATTCCATTAGTAGGCTAGTGTATACAGTCGAGACCCCGACGAGGGGCGGTGGCCGGTCTCACAAGCCACTGGTGTCAGTTGGTTCACCTAAGATGTATACAGGTGCTCATTGGGTTATGAGTACACCGGACAGGACTCGCCGGGAACATGCTAGTTGGTCTTATACCAGACGTCAGATAGCAGTTCCCTGGTGACATGTGTACAGGTTAGTTCATCGACCTGAGGATCGTCATTTGTCTCGTGTGAGTTCCCACTGTGCTTTGATTACTACCCTACCACGGCTCAAAGGAGTCGTGCAAACAGGTTTTAGTTGGGTACAGTCCCGAGCCACATGGAGGCAGTGAGCGGATCTTCAGGGGTTCGTCTCTCCCGGTATTGGGGGTGAGGTCGCGCTGTGTCTAGGAGAGCCATTACGCAAAGCCCTCGGCCGAGGCAGGAGATTTACTGGTAGGTATTCCAGTAGTATCTCAGGGCGTTCTGGGCTACACTCCGACACGACTTGTACCGCTTTTGGGGGTCTGACTTTCACCAACCCCCTAGGCCCGCCATGCGATACTCATAGACGAACGGACCGGACTGTACGGATATTGTCACTGACAGGCTCAGTTGGGTGTCGGGGTGAGCTTCCTCATCGACGTCCCTTTTGGTCAATAGCTGGTGGCCCGTTACGTATTGGCTTATACCTCTGACGTGCTAGTGGTTAAATCCACAGCCATAGTATTGACGAGTCTTTAGAGTCCACCACACTTTTAGTTACTCAGCTTTCGGGCAAAACGCTGTAGAGGCCGTATGGAGATATGGCAGGGTCCGATCAGATACGTGCGGTATTGCACGGATCAGGATCGGACAGCTTTGTACTAGTGGCCGTATAGTTATATGGCAGGGTTCGATCAGATACGTGCGGTATTGCACGGATCAAGATCGAACAGATTTACTAGCCGGCTTTGGTTTAAGCCGGTCCTAGTTTAGTACAGTGTAGATTTTGTCTCATTGCATTTGTATCCGGTCGGAATACAGATGCGGGTGTGTATGCACAGTGTCGGGGTTTTCCTGTAATTTATTACGGGACCAGTTTTCTGGAGTTGCCAGTTTGCATTCCGTTCCGGCCGGTTTTCCTTTGTTCTTTCCCGGCCGGACTTTTCTGATGGAGGGGGTAATTTGCAGTTTTGCAAATTACACTTTGTGGGGGGGTTTCTTGTAAATGTATTGATTATGATAAGCATCTTTTCTTTCCTCCATGCTTTCATTTATTGTGATTTGAAATAGGTATGGGTTTAAAGTGAAAGCATGGTTGAAGTTTTCATTGACTTTGGATATGGTCACCACATACTTCTCCTACACTTACCTCCCTCATTTGTTTTAGTTTTGTTCCATCCACCATTCTCATTCAAGAATGGCCGGCCACTATGAGTGAGGATGAGAGAAATTTTTCATTCTTGCATGACACAAATTTCTTCATCTCATTCTTCTTGTTTTTGGAAAATTGAAAGCTCCAATTTCCTTTAACCTTATTCCTCCATCATGGCAACTCCCATTCCCCAAAAAGAGACTACGATTCTACACACCACTTCCTACAGCGAATCTTGAGCATGTCGAGTTGCCGGCTTCATGCTCGAGTTGCCTCGGTATTGAGGCGGGAGCCCGTAAAAGACGAAGGCGATGTGGTGCCCTTTCCGGCGAGGAGGCGTCGATGTGGAGGCAAGACTTTCCGTGGGAGATCGGGACAATGAAGAGAAGACCGGAGGACTCGGATCACTCGGTATACTTCTCACTCCATCTCTAGTTAGCTAGTATAGGTCAATGGTAAACGATCCGGGTAATTGTCCGCGGTAGCGCCGGTTTCCGAGTAAGGAAAATTTTTGATTCCGCATTTTGGCCTCCAGTAAGACGGCCGGGGCGCTGCCGTGGCGCAACAGGGACTTTGCGTAATGGCTCTCCAGACACAGCGCGATATCAACTCCCAATACCTGGAGAGACAAATCCTGTCTAATCGCCACTGCCTCCAAGTGCTTCGGGACTGCACCCAACTGCTACCTGTTTGCACGACTCCTTTGAGCCGTGGTAGGGTAGCAATCTAAGAATAGTGGGAACACACTCGAGGCGAAGCAGCAGTGTCAAGTCTGCGGACTATGCTGTACTCATGTCACCTGGGAACTGTTAACTGACGACGGGTATAATACCAACCAACAGTTCCTTGCGAGTCCTGTCCAGTGTACCCGTAACCCAACAAGCACCTGTATCCTATCTCCAGTACGACGTACTGATGGCTGTGGGACAGACCATCTCCCCAACTGGGATGAGAAGCGTACACACTAGTTTATTCCGGAGTATCGATGCCCTGTCTCGATAATCCTACGACTAGGGACCTGAAAAAGGATGTGCTTGTAGACTACCCAGCCCCCACTAGTGTGACTGCCATCATAACGCTGGTAGTCAAGCAAGATTCTAAGGGGTCTATCAATACCTATACGCATATTAAGATAGATATAAACCAAGTAGCATACTACTATGTTTATCAAGACTGTTAATATAACTGTGAATATCCCAAGCTTCCATTAAGTAATATACAAGCTAGTATGATACAATAATGACCCCTAGGGCATATACACTAACAATCTCCCACTTGCACTAGGGCCATGTACTGGAATATCGAAGACCGTTCATCTCGAGTAGCCTCTCGAACTGAATCTGAGGTAAGGCCTTTGTGAATGGATCAGCAGTGTTCTCCTCTGTAGCAACTCTCCGGACCTCGATCTCCCTGCGATCTATGATCTCCCTGATTAGGTGATACCGTCTTAAGATGTGTCTGGACTTCTGATGGGACCTGGGTTCCTTCGCTAAAGCTATAGCTCCATTGTTGTCGCAATACAGAGGTATTGGATCAACAATGGTAGGAACCACCTGAAGTTCTGTTATGAACTTCTTTATCCAGACCGCTTCTTTTGCGGCATCGCAAGCAGCAATATACTCCGCTTCCATCGTCGAGTCAGCAACGGTGTCCTGGTTGGAACTCTTCCAGCATACCGTCCCTCCATCGAAGGTAAATACATAACCTGACATGGACTTGGAGTCATCCTTGTCACTCTGGAAGCTGGAATCAGCAAAGGCCTCGATCTTGAGGTCTTTTCCGCCGTAAACCAAGAACATCTCCTTAGTCCTTCTCAGGTACTTGAGAATGTTCTTTATTGCTATCCAGTACTTCTCCCCTGGGTCTGACTGATACCTGCTTACCACGCTCAGTGCGTAAGCCACATCTGATCTGGTGCACAACATCGCATATATTATAGAGCCTACCGCAGAAGCGTAGGGTATAATAGACATGCAATCTCTTTCCATATCAGTCTCGGGAGACATCTCTTTGGAGAGGGTGATTCCGTGATAAGCCGATAGATTACCGCGCTTAGAATCTTCCATACTGAATCTTTTCAGTATAGTGTTGATATACCTGGACTGCGAAAGTCCCAACATCCTCTTGGATCTATCACGATAGATCCGAATCCCCAAAATGTAAGAGGCATCACCCAGGTCTTTCATGGAGAACCTGTGTGACAAGAATCCTTTGACAGATTGTAGCATAGGAATGTCATTTCCTATCAATAGAATGTCATCCACGTACAAGACGAGAAATACGACAGTTCGTGCTACAATTTTACTATATATAAATGGTTCATCTGGATTTTTGATAAAGTCATATACTTTGACCGTTTCATCAAAACATATGTTCCAACTCCGCGATGCCTGCTTCAGTCCATAAATGGACTTAAGCAACTTGCACACTTTCCCGCTGCTCCCACTCTGATTGAAACCTTCTGGCTGATCCATATAGACGCACTCTTCTAAATTACCATTCAGAAAAGCCGTATTTACGTCCATCTGTAAGATTTCATAATCATGGAAGGCAGCAATGGCAAGAAGGATCCGAATGGATTTGAGCATAGCCACTGGAGAAAAAGTTTTTTCATAGTCCAAAGCAGGACTTTGACGAAAACCCTTTGCAACAAGTCTAGCCTTATAGGTTTCCACCTGTCCATCTATACCAATCGTTTTCTTG
Organism: Agapanthus africanus; assembly: GCA_030015575.1. Classification (NCBI taxonomy): domain Eukaryota; kingdom Viridiplantae; phylum Streptophyta; class Magnoliopsida; order Asparagales; family Amaryllidaceae; genus Agapanthus; species Agapanthus africanus. The sequence goes on from JASDDO010000019.1 coordinate 833,464,592, forward strand.
AAGATCCATTTGCATCCTATGGGTTTTACCCCATCTGAAGCAAAGTCCAAAGTCCATACTTTGTTGGTGTACATGGACTCTATTTCGGTCTGCATTGCATCCAGCCATCGTACCGAGTCGCTGCTCTGGATGGCCTGCTGGAAGCTAGTAGGTTCATCATCATCAATGATGCAATCCTCTCTATCCCCATCTATGAGAAAACCGTAGTATCTCTCAGGCGGATGAGACAGCCTACTACTCCTGCGGAGGGGTGCGGGAATGTCCTGTTCTTCTTGAACTACTAGTTCTACCAAACTTTCAGTAGTAGTTTGTGGTTCTAGAATTTCTTCCAGTTCTATTTCGCTCCCACTTGTTTCCTTTTCTATAAACTGCTGTTCTAGAAAATGGCATGACGAGAAACAAAAACCTTTTGTTCCTCTGCGTAATAGAAGAAATACCCCTTGGAGTTCTTTGGATATCCCATAAACTTACACTGTACTGATCGTGCCTCAAGTTTGTCCGCACGCTGCTTTTTAACAAAAGCTGGACATCCCCATATCTTCATATGTTGAAGATAGGGTTTCTTCCCACTCCACATCTGATATGGAGTGGTAGGCACAGTCTTGGTAGGAGACCTGTTCAAAATATATGCCGCTGATTCTAGCGCATAACCCCAGAAAGATTGCGGTAACTCAGCATTACTCATCATGGAACGTACCATATCCAATAGGGTTCGATTCTGTCTCTCCGATACACCGTTATGATGTGGAGTGTATGGAGGAGTAAGCTGAGAGAGAATTCCTTTCTCTTTTAGGTAACCTAGGAACTCGACACTTAAGTATTCACCACCTCGATCAGATCTCAGTGTCTTGATACTTTTGCCGGTTTGGTTTTCTACTTCATTCTTATACTCTTGGAATTTCTCAAAGGCCTCGGATTTATGTTTCATCAAGAAAATGAATCCGTACCTAGAGTAATCATTCGTAAAAATAATGAAATAGAAAAAACCACCTTTTGCATGTGTAGACATTGGACCACATACATCGCTGTGTATGAGTCCTAAGAGCTCGCTCGCTCTTACTCCATGTCTAGTGAATGGAGTCTTTGTCATCTTTCCTTTGAGACATGATTGACAAGCGGCATAAGATTGATATTCGAACGAATCCAAATATCCTTCTCTATGTAACTTAGTTAACCTTGTCTTATTGATGTGACCTAGTCTACAATGCCATAAGAAAGCCTTATTTAAATCTGGAGACTTTCTTTTTAGTGTGTTCCGGACATCGAAAATCTGTAATTGGTTTAAGACATATATACCGTTATCTAGTGTACCGGACCCAATCAAACCATGCTTAAGGTGGATTTTAACAATATCGCTTACAAACGTGAAATCATAACCTTCTTTCGATAACAAGGAAACTGATATGATATTACACGTTAAACTAGGTGCACAAAAACAGTTATGCAAAACCAAAATATGTCCACTCGTCAATCCATGGTGATAATCCCCTATGGACACAGCTCCCACGCTAGCTCCGTTAGCAACCTTCAGGGTCATATCACCAACCTTCAACACTCTATGGTTTCTCAATGCCTGCAATGAATTGCATATATGAGATCCTGATCCGGTATCCAATACCCAGGAAGTAGAGTTGATTGACAGACAATTCTCAATTACAAACACACCTGAAGTCGAAGCCACAGCTTGCTTCGGTTCCTGGTTCTTATCAATCCAAGCCTTGCAATCTTTCTTCCAGTGCCCTTTCCTATGACAGTGGAAGCACTGATCCTTTGCCACTACTGACACCGCAATCTTTTTCTTTCCCTTCACTCCCACCTTACTAACACCTCCTCTAGGTTTGGTAGCGGCCTTATTCTTCCTTCCTTTGGCCCTAGCCTTGGACCCGGAAGAAGAAGCACCGCGAACAAACATAGCGGGTGTTTCCCTTGCCTTCTGCAAGGTGCCCTCTGCACTCCTCAACATATTAAGCAGTTCTGGAAGTTCAACTTCTTTTCTTTGAATGTTGAAATTCAGAATAAACTGGGCGTAGGTGGAAGGAAGGGACTGGAGAATCAAGTCTGTATAGAGCTCGTTCTCCAAAGTCGTCCCGAGGTCTGCGAGCTCTTCTATATAGCCAATCATCTTTAGGACATGTTCTCCTACAGATGATTCGACGGCCAACCTCACCTAAAACAAGTTCTTCGAGGTCTCGTATCTTGCTATACGAGATTTCTCTCCATACAGATCCTTTGTATGGAGAAATATGGATTCAAGATCCATATCATCGTGCCTCCTCTGATGTTCATTACTCATCAAGGCAAGCACGATGCACTTGGCCTCCGCACAATCTAACTCCCAGGTTTTGTGGATTTCCTTATCCGCATTACTGGATTTAGGACCAGGGACAGCAGGTGCCTTAGTGGTAAGGATATATCCCAATTTGTCATAAGTCAAAACCATTTTGACATTCCGCAGCCAATCTTTATAGTTTGGCCCTGTCAGTATATTTTTCTCTAATAGTAACTTAAGGCCTGTCATGTTTTGGGTCGCTGCAATGAGAGAGAGAAAGGGAACACTTTAGCATGATGCTCTTGCAAGTTTAAAGTGGTTTTTAGTTTATCTAAACTGGATGGCTTCCATTGTTTCTCGAATCCCTCCTCAAACCAAAAAGGAAGAACTAGCCCGGACTATTCTCACCGTACAATACTTGCTTAACCGTTCAGCCAGGCCGGTGTCGGTACTTCGAGGGAGGTTTTCCAACGCTTTCGCGAAGTTCCTTAATTAAATAACCTCTTTTCTCTGGGGGCGTAGCCCCGCTGATACCTTTCTCGGCACCTACTTGGTTTATAGCATTGATCGTTAAGTGACGAATCTCCTGATGAGTAGCAGATACTCACAGTAGGATCGGGATCCAAATATCATCGTATGATAATGCTGAAGGAATCCTACCAACATTCATCAAACTCCAAATTGTATGCATCTCTTTGCAAATTTCAGTTTCTTTAGAAATTCCCGATATAAATTTTTGCCCCATGCTCTTATGACCTTGGCTTTGATCAAAATGTCATAAGTCACATGTCAAGTTCTACCCATCATTATCTTGTTAATTTGAACCCATCCGTACATACCTCTGACTTTGGTCAAATGATAATACGACTGTCCCAAACTAACTCATCTATCTATGCAACAAATGAATACCCAGCAGCTACCAAACACTATGCCTTGGCTTTGGTCAAAATGCATAGCTTGAATACTACTGAATACCCAAATGAAATGACGGAGGGCTACGAATGGTTTTGGCGAAACCGTGAACGTAGTGAACTTGATATGACCGAAGGAACCTGATAGCTTTTAAAAGGAGTGGTTAAAGCTCCGCAATTAAAAATATCTTCTGTTTTTTAAAAAATAACCGAGTGGTTTCTTTTAAACTGTTCTAACGATTCAACTTTGGTTTATTTACTTTGCATTAATATAATGCGCCCCATCAATTAACCTATCATTGCAGAAAACAACGAAAATACAACGTCCTCTTATGCCATCCGCATTTGCCACTGGGTCCCTTCATTCACCCGTTAGGTTACTTAACTAACGAGAGAGCGGGGGCTGGGCTAGCACGGTGTAAAACATAAGTGACGTCTAAATAGCAATCATATATAGATATTGTACATTCGTGAGACGCAATAATAGGCATTCCATATCGCAGATGAACATATTGGATTTTCAACGAATCCGCATTCCTTTTGAGCCTGCAAAGAAAGACGGATTACAAAGTCGTGATGAATAGCCAAAACCCCACCCTAGACCCCTACGGGTACGGCAAACTATCCGCCAAGTACCCGAAGTGAAGCGGTCTCCCTCAACAACATGAGTAGGACACTAAACACTTCAAAGTACCCGGTAGTTTGTGCACCCCACCTTGGGTCTATCCTAGGAGAAAAAATCAGTAAATGAAATAATACAACGGTGGCTACAACCGCAACCTGGATGTGCCCTGCAAAAGAATATTACAACAATTTACAAATTACATTTGAATGAAAGAAACGCTCGTCTCACATCCCCGGCTATCCATTCACGACAATCCAACAAGTCTACAAACACAAACAGTAAAAACATTACAGAAATGTGCAACTCCCTGCCAACCGACATACTAGCAGTTAGGGGAGGTTTACGAACACATTATACAAATCACAGATATAATCTAATTAGCCAAACATCGTAGAATTTCGATCGAGCAAACACAAATGATTCTACTCCAAAAACTTCTCTGTGCACCTGAAACTTGAGCAGAAACAAAATATCCCATAAATACTAAAATTAACACAGAAGAGTTACTGGGGAAGTTTGGGGTGACTCGGCTTCAACTCGGCCGTGGATCCACGGCGGATCGCTTGGATCGGCCGCGGTTCCGCGGCTGTTTGGCCGAGTCAGGAACCCAAATTTCTCCAGTATTCTTATAATTTCCTGCTTGTAATTTTAAGGGTCCCTGAAAAATTTTTAGACCCCGTTTTAAAATCGACAGAAACTATGTGAAAATGATGATTTTTCCGGTTCGTTTCGCGATCGAATTTCTAACGATTTTGCTAACAAGTTAGTTATGGTTTAGTGATGCTCTGATACCACTGTAAGTCGACGTTAGACACCCCATGAGTTGCGGGGAAGCGGAATAGGTAAAACAATTATTTTGTTTAAAACAAACATCGACTAACTTAAGGATCTTTGCCAAACCCTAACTAACAACATCATAGGAGGGATAAGCTACTATGAAAGAAGATTATACCTAATGAACCAAGTCCTTCTTCTTCTCGTTGACCACCTCCTCGTCGGCCTCCTCTTTGTAATAGAAGATCCACCCGAGAGCTACTACTCCAAGCTTGACCTCTAACTTGAGGTAACTAGGTTACTGAAAGTGCTAATCAAAGCAACCTAGGGAATATAGAGTAGGATTAGGGATTAATAAGTCTTGCTAACCCTTGATCTCAACACATGAGAGCTTAGGGTTAGGGTTTGAAGAGAGAGAGAGCTTGAGGAGAGAGAATGCAAGAGTGAGAATGAAATGAAATAATATCTCATTTAGAATATATGAAGCATAATGATTTATTAAATGAATAAATCAAATGATAATATCAACCATCCTTCATTTATTCACTTTGGGTGATTCATTACATGAGTCATTAATCATTAAATGCATCATTAACTCCTTTGTATGAATTACACCATGAGTCATTAAATCATTTAATGCAAATACCACCTTAGCCTCCAAGTCATCAACCTTCTAGAAGCTTCTCGAAAATTTACTCCTATCCGTGAAAACACGGAAAAACTTTAGACTGTATAAATCCAATAATCCGATACTAGAATCTGGCTTAAACCAAAGCCCGCTAGTAAAAACTGTCCGAACATCGTACGTGTGTAAAAACACGTATGCGTCCGAATCCTGTCGTAAAACCATACGACCTCTATATCGTTTCGCCCGAAGCAGGGAAACTCTCTGTGTGGAACTCTAAAGAATCGACTACTACGCTGGCAGTGGGTTTAACCACAGACCGCAAGCGGCACTAGCTGTATGTAACGGTCCCCAGGTAGATGTCGATAAGAAGGCCGATGAGGAAACCTATCCGAACTCCTACTGAGCTTGATGTGACAATCTCCGTACAGTCCGGTCTGTTCGTCTAGGACTATCGCATATCGGGCCTAGGGGGGCGGCAAGCGTCAGTGCCCTAAAAGCGGTATAAATCGTGTCGGAGCGAAGCCCATTACACCTTGAGAAACTACTGGAAAACCTACCAGTAAATCTCACTTGCCCTGGATATGGACTTTGCGTAATGGCTCTCCAGACACAGTGCGATATCAACTCCCAATACCAAGAGAGACGAATCCTGTCTAACCGCCACTGCCTCCAAGTTCTTCGGGACTGCACCCAACTGCTACCTGTTTGCACGACTCCTTTGAGCCGTGGTAGGGTAGCAATCTAAGAACAGTGGGAACACACTCGAGGCGAAGCAACAGTGTCAAGTCTGCGGACTATGTTGTACTCATGTCACCTGGGAACTGTTAACTGACGACGGGTATAATACCAACCAACAGTTCCCTGCAAGTCCTGTCCGGTGTACCCGTAACCCAACGAGCACCTGTATACTATCTCCAGTACGACGTACTGATGGCTGTGGGACAGACCATCTCCCTAACTGGGATGAGAAGCGTACACACTAGTCTATTCCGGAGTATCGATGCCCTGTCTCGATAATCCTATGACTAGGGACCTGAAAAAGGATGTGCCTGTAGACTACCCAGCACCCACTAGTGTGACTGCTATCACAACGCTAGTAGTCAACCAAGATCCTAAGGGCTCTATCAATATGTATACACATATTAAGATAGATATAAACCAAGTAGCATACTACTATATTTAGCAAGACTGTTAATATAACTGTGAATATCCCAAGCTTCCATTAGGTAATATACAAGCTAGTATGATACAATAATGGCCCCTAGGGTATATACACTAACACATCCTGTGCTGACCCGACCCCAGCTTCTTCGGCATTCTGATTGAAGTACCATTTTCTGACTTTCTGAATGGGCCATACTCTTCTGAAACCCATACCCTGACTAGCCCTTATACATTAGTAGTGCTATTCCTTATTTCTCTGATTATATTCAGTGGCGTCGTTATTTAAAATTTAACTTTCAATATTTTGTGTTTATCGAAGAATTGCGTGTTATTAACTACTCCCGTTTTATGCATTTTAAATGCTTTGCTATTTTCCATGTTTTCAATAGCGCAAGCATATATCGCGCATACTATTTTGTTCTATGTTTCGTATTTTCACCATGTGGGTTTTCTCAAGTTATTTTAAATCGATTGATCGATATATTTATTCTAAGATATTTTGGCCTATCGGCAAATCCTTCCCTATTGTTTATTATTGTTGTTTCATTTTCCGGTATTGTGGATATATTTTATCATTATAGATGGTCCTGCCTTGTGCTTACTTAGGCCTATTCTTTTAGTTGCGTTATTTCTTATACATATACAGACCTTTGAACTTCTTCTAGTTGCTTCAGCGTAAATCGTTATATAATAGTATTTTGTTTCTTTGCGCATTACCTCTTATAGCTTGCTGTTTATTTTGAATTTCGAGGACGAAATTTTTGTAAGGGTGGTATGATATAATACCCAGTTCTTTTGTACACCAATATCCGTATTTTTATAAAGTGTTACTTACCAAATTTATTTATTTACATTTATAATTATTTTGTTTTATTTTAAAACCCTAACCCTAATTTAATCTAATTCCTTTTATTTTTCCAAAACAATTCCCAGCCCACTACCTCTCTATCTCTCCTTCAAATTCTTTCTTCAGCCCGTTATCCTTTCCCCCTCTTTTAATTCCTACCCTACCCGAGCCCGGCCCAGCTCCTACCGACCCGACCCGCTTCTTCTCCCCCCCCACACCTCATTTTTCCTTCTCTTCCCCCTTCTTCTCCCACGTCGCACTCGCTCCCACGCCCCGCCTCCCTCGCGCCGACGACACCGCGCCCGCACGCCACTTCCCTCCCCACGACTACGTCTCTCTCTTTCCTCTCGTACGCATCCTCTCTCTCTCATCTCGCACTCTCTCTCCTTCCCTCATATTTTCCCGCTCCCCTCTCGAACCCATGCCCACGGCCGCACTAGCGCCGCCGCCACCGCTGGCACCACTCCGGTCTTCTCCACCTCACCTACAACTCACCTCGTTGCAAACCCCGACCACTTTGTACCCCCTGCACACCCCTTGCCAGCGACACCAATCTCCAGCCCTCACTGCCTCCTCTCACCGACGATCCCACCGACCCTTAACCACCATCGACCACTCACTGACGACGACGCCACGAGCTCACCCCTCTCTCTCCTCCCCGCACAACTCCGACCAACTTCCTCCCCCTCTTGAACCCGACTCCTCCACTCACAACCCCCACTGTCCCTGCAACCATTGTCTCCGACCATCTCCAGAGACCTTCACCGTCGATCATCTCCTCACCAGCAACCTCCCCCCTACAACCTGCGACCGAACTCCACTCCATCACCTCCTCCTCGCCACCTCCACCAACCCACAGCACACTCGAGCCCTATTTCACAGTCGACCCTGCACCTACCACTTCTGACCTCGTCGCCGTCACCTCCTCTTCCGGCCACCACCACAGCGAGCAACCCCACACCAACGACCACCACCCTCGCCGTCAAGACCCCAGCAACCAAGCCGTCGCTGCCGAGACTCGAGCTCGAACCAAGTCGAGTTGTCGTGCCGCGCGTGTGTCGCGATCGCGTCATTTCCATTGCCGTACCGTCGTCGACACATCGCCAGGAAAGTATATTACTTGCTTCGTGCTATTAGTTTGTAGTTAATGCAGCTTAGAATTAATATCGAATATATATATTTCGTGCGAGCCGATATGATACAAGTGTTTGGTTTGGAACTTTAGGTGAAAACATAACTTTAAATGGCGGAACTTATGATCCTTGGACCCGTCTACTGTTTACCGATGTGCTTTAGAAATTTGGTTGAAAACCACGGTCGTTTCATCTATGAAATGATGCTCCCGATAGTCGGCACGAAACCTGAATTTCCTGAACATGCTAGACCATTAAATTTACATTAAATCTTTTACGAATTGGATTTTGGCTTTCCTTGGCTCGTATCGAATCCAACGGGATAATCTACAGTACCCTATGATTGATATCTAAAATTGGACTAGTTACGATGGAGAAAACTGCGGCGAATTACGGTTCGGGACTGCAGTCCAGATCGGTAATTCCAGATAACCTATGTTTTTAACCTACTGTATTTCTTTGCTCAAATGTGGAATTGTGCGGAACCCTATATCGTTACGACAAAAATTGAGTTATCTTCCTTACCCTACTGGTCTCACTAGATTCCTCAACTGTATGATATTTTTAACACATTTTATAATGTCAATATGTTCTGCTGAATTCTGCAGCGACAGATTTTACACATTGAACATAACATGATCATAACTTCCTGTTGATATAGGATATCACTGATCCTCTAATTGCGGTGGAAACCTAACTGATAACCCTAAATATTGTTCAACTATAGCGTCGCCTAATTATGATCCCAACTGGGATTAAAATGTGTTACGAAACGGACTTCCGATTCTGAAACCGGATTTCCAGCAGTGAACACTTAAAATGAAATGGCCATATCAAGCGAACCTGAAACCCGATTGACGTGAAACCAATTTTGATGGATAGATAATTAAATATACTGCTTAACCCTTTTTCATTGTTTTGCTCAATTTTGCATGTATGATTTATAGTAAATTATGCAAGTGGTAGGGCACGGGCTGATGATATTCTATTCATATCTTGTTTTCTCATCATATCGCGTAGTTGTCGTTGCATTGGTAACCTAGTGATCGTGTGCATTATCCAGTGTTAGGTATTAGTGTTTAATTGTGGCAAGTACCTTAGTGTTAAGCATGAATGGATAAGTGAAAGTGACACGTACTTGTACACAATCAGCAAACCCTATTGATGTATTGCATTGTCGACGTCTATGGGACATGTATAAGTGTAACTATAATTGGTATATGACGATTATGGAAGCACTTATATGGGTGTCATAGATAAGGCACCAAACACTGTCCATTTATCTTGGGTATCAATCGATACATACTTGATGGAGATCCTGTCTCCAGTTCTCGCGTAGACTTGTCATGTACCGACTGGTATTTGAGTTTATGGTTGGTGTTTGATATAGACCATGGGGTGTGGGGTAGTTTGAGTGTGAGTTCAACAGAATCTCGGGAGTCCCATTGTCGGCACATACATCGACTTTGGGGATATATGGGGATATTACTGATTATTAGCGAGTGACTCGGGCCCGTGTTCCCTTGTCCTTGGGTCCTACCCTTGGGTGAGGGATACTCACGAGTGGTTGACTCTCACACTTGGACTGACGATAGGTTTAGCGACATGTACAGTGAGACTTAGAGACTGATAGGGTTAGTGACATTGACATGCATTGCTTACTGATACGATATACCCGCCTTACTGTTTACCTATACTGGCACTTTCATGCTCATATCGTCACTTCATGCTTTACTGTTTCATATTGATCATTATTACACTGGTTATGCTTGCATTTCTATTTATTGCTATTGTGTCGCTCTGACGATCTGAGTATGCATGCTCAGAGTGAGAAGTGGATTTAGTTCAGACCAGGACCTGACGTACCTCGAGGATATTGCGGATATCTGGACTAGCAACTCAGAGCTATATTCCTTTGATCTTTATCTGGTTAGTGTTTTGTATTTGTTTCGATATAGTGACTGCATTTCTCATTACCTGTGCATTGATTACTGATTACTATGTAAAGCTAGAAGCCGAAGTGTGACTACGGCAGAATTTTTTCTTGACCGTAGGAGTATGGCTGGCCTTGTTAACCCCTCGTATTCCGTATTATGGGAAGCGTGGCGTGACAGATCGTGTCGAGAGAGAGTGTGGTCCGCTACTCCTTCCTAAAACGCCAAACAAAAGGGAATGCTTCCTTCTAGTACACCTCTCCTGCAAAACAATGGCAATGTAGGGGATTAAGGGATGTGTAGTAAAATTATTCTAAAGAAATAAAAATAAAAGAATGCGAAGAAACGAAAAGAACTCATCAGCCTGACGGCCGGAGAATACTTTTCCCTGCCCCCATGAGTTAAAAGTGATTTTTTGATAAAATAAATATTTTTATGATTTGTTTTGAAAAAGAGAGTTTTTTATGATTGTTTTTATTGAGACGATGATCATGCATGCAAGAAATAAATATAAAATGAGTAGGAATGAAAGAGGTTAGCCTAATTGCGCGCTGTGCCGCTGCCTACGAAAAACCATGAAGCTTCCGCTATTCCCGTCTGCCGACACCGAAAATTGAGAGAAAGAGAACTTTGAGATGATTTTTGCCTCTACAGAGCTCTAAAAGGTTGGCGATGAATTCTGAAGAAGGGGGAAGAATTCTGAAGAAAGGGAATTGCTTATTTTGCCCTCCCACCGAATCTTTTGATGAATTTTCTCTGGAAAAATCTGACTGATTGACACACATACGAACGATCTCCGTTCGCATGCGTACCAAATTGGCCGTTTTTGGCAGTTTTGCATGCCTACTTTGGAAAGAAATCTTTTTGAAAACGTCGACGATACACATGCAGACGATGTTTGTCCGCATGTATGCCAAAGTCGATGTATTTTTACCAATTTTGAATGTCTTGAAAATCAAGTAAAATCAATTTTTCCTTCGATGCAGGCATACGGACAATGGTCGTCAATATGTGTGCCCAGTTTGCAGAATTTGAAAATCTTTTTGATTTTTGAATCATTTGTTTTAGAAATTGATTTTGAATGAAGATCTAAAAATTTTGAAATTCTCTTGAAATCACGTATAAAATCCGTAAACTAATTTTTCCAAATCTCAAAAATTCTAGTTTTGGATTTTTTATGATATAAATCAAATAATACCCAAAGCTAGCTCAATATACCATTCACGTCGCCTATAAGAACGGAGTCAATCCTTATATACGCCATTGATTAGTCGAAAATATTGCACATTTGAATGAATATTTTCCTTACTATTGTTAAGTATTAATGTGTTTATTGTAAATATAGAACATATGAGGGTTTATTTATAAAAAGTTTATTATCATATGTTTCTACATTTTAATTAACATAATTAGGGAAAGTATATGCATATAATATTTAAATGAAAACTTAGTAATAAAATTATGCATATCATATCAAACAATCACCCTTCTTTTATCAACTGGTCTAAAATAAGAAAAGAGTTCACGTTTCCCTGCGAACGATCCATACTCATCGCGGCTAGCTACTAGCGACATCGTCTTAATTGCGGTTATTTTTTAACACATTTTTTTCACGATCAATCAGCCATGTTGCCTTAAAAATTTTGTAAAAATGTTTTTAAATTTTGTAAAATTATTTTAGAGCTCTAAACATAACCTGGTGATATTTTGAGGCTACTTTTACGTACTATATATTTAGCATCCAAAATTAGCTTAATCGGTCGGAATAGCATATCAACAGAGTGAGAGGAGAGAGGATGAGCGGCGGATGAAAAAGAACGAGTGGAGGTTTTGGAGGGGGGGGGGGAGGCGGGGGAGGGGGGATGAATAGTGAGTGGGAGAGGGGTATTTTGTAATTGCTTTTAAAAGAGAAAAAAACATGGCTAAAATGAAATACAACTCAGAGGCTTTCCTCCAAAGAACTTTCGTATTAGGGATTTTCCAAACATTTTGAGAATATCAGGGTTTTATGACATGGTAGATGTTGGCCGAGGGCTTTTAAACAATTTACCCAAAATAAAATACGTGGCCCAGTCTACCCATACATGTACATGGGACTACGAAAATTTGTGGCTAGACTTGTGCTCTAGTTTCAAATCTGTCTAAAAAATGATGTGTTTCAAGATTTCATTCTTATATTCCTCATAGGCGCGCTATAAAATTTTCATCTGGGCTTGGCACAAATATATCTGCTGGAAATTTTGAATATGCGTCCCTTTGGAGGGTATATTACACTAGAATACCCTCACTCACTCATTGTTTTTTTCACTAAAATACCTTGAACCATTTTAATTACACTAGAATACCTTAGACTAATTATGCACTACTATAATACCCTGACGTGATTAACAGAAATTGGTATTTTTTGTTCCTTTCATGTCAACTGCCTTTCCAGGAGGTGGCTCCCTTGATCTAGGGCCTTTGTCATAAACAGAGGATCGTTTTGGGAACCATCTTTACACTTCATGCGTTGCTCAATTTCAAAAACAAGAAAAGGTCATGTTGTTGATCAAATGAAATAATACAAGGATTTGGTGTAAGAGGTCACAAAAGAAGGCTAAATTGCATGAAGATACCTAAGGTTTCACTGAATTCACAAATAAATACATAAGTTTTTATGAGTTGCACATAAATACCTATCTTTGATTCAGGCATTTATTTTTCAAAACGAATGCATGCAAGGGCAATTGCAAAATAACCATTATCCGACCTTCATATATACATGTAGATAATTAGGTGCAAACGGAATAAAAAGTTAGATATTTATCTGCTACTCACAAAAACTAAAGTATTTATCTCTCAAAACGTTCATTTATTGGATTACTGTCAACAGCAAGAAAGCCACTTGACGAAGAGAGAGTCAGCATGTCGGAGGATTCGGAAAGAAAGGTTGTTGAGGAATTGTATTTGTGGGAGAAGTGGGCATGATTTATTAAAAAAGAAATAAAACAAACAAGAACACGTACATCATGATTTTAATATTTGATACCTAGAAGGGATCGAGTAATAAATAATTATATTTTTGGCTTGAGAACTTTGCCTCTTTGCGTTGCTATTTATATTGATGTTGATGGTACATTACAATGTACAATGAATAATTTGACAATTATATCAGAGACCGTATGCATGGAAAGCATTCATGACTAATTGCTTAATTCAAGCTATGATTTGCCATGAGCACGTTTGCTAAAATGAAGGCCCTACGTAGAATAAGCAGCCTTGGTTCACCGCTTGATTGTATAGGCTCTATGTATGGCAAGCATTAATTCAAGGCTAATCGATTGCTACACAAAGCTAATTGCCTGATTGCTCTCTTAATTGTAGTCGTAGATTATCAATGGGAGAGCTAGAAGGAGGATGGAATTGACTTTGGCAACAACCGTGGAATCGAAAAGTTTGGAGTGACATGGCAAAACGGCGGAGGTGGAAAAGAAGAAGATGGTGGGGATGGTTGAGAAGAGGCCAACAAAGTGGAAAAGAGGAGGAAGCTCAGAAGAATTAAAAGGAAGAAGCGGATGAGAAAGTGTGGAGGAGAAGGGTGGAGGAAGAATGGAAGGGATATAGTGAGAGAGAGAGAGAGGGAGGTGGCGAGTGGAGGACAAAGGGAAGGAAGATGGGAGAGGAAAGAAGATAGAATTGTCGAAACATCATTTAGGTATTTTTGTTCTTTAGAAAGCCAAGATCATCGAAAAGTTAATCCAATACGGAATGTATACGTGATTGATGTGTAAATTATGTTCTCCTATAACCGCAATCAAGAACGGTGTCATGATGATGCTAGCCGGTTGAGTACGGACCGATCCCACAAGAAGGTTGGTTTCTTTCAAATAAGACTAAGGTGAGCTAAGTAGAAAGGGATTGAGATAAAGAATGGTTATCACAAAAAGGGGTTAAATGTAAAATAAGGAAATAAAGAAAGCTTGTTAGGGCTTAAGATTGGCTAGATTCATGCCACTAATTCCACCAATATGTCCCTCTTGAACGCTTTGCCTCTACTTGCCTACAAGTTGATGTGAGAAGCACGGAATATCAAATATACGCATTGTGCGTAGTAAGCATAATCCGTCAACTTTACCAACTAACTTGTAAATACAACCAGAGCTAATATGCTGATCACTATGACCACAGCACTAGCAAATGTGGATTAAGGAAGTATAATCCATCAATTCATTTAAGGGAAACATAGAATATCAAGCCTTTATCCCTTCATTTCCTTGTGTTGTTTTCATCCCCTAATCCAACCAACATCTATCTCATTCCCTCCGCCAAAGAACCTTTGCTCGAGTGGCAATGACACTTCCACTGTTGGTGGGAGGTCTTGGGTTCGAAACCCCCACTTGCAGCGGCAAAGGAATTTTCAACCAATTATCTGTAGAGAAAGTTTCCATGGACCTGGAGGTCAATCCCCTCTCCCCCAGAGCCTATCGTGCTATTTCAAAACAATAAACGAAAAAATCCAATCCCTTCTAAGTGTAAACCATTAAATCTAACCATTAGGGATAGTATCAAAGTATTTGGTATTGGCTAAAATTCATGTTGTTTGACTCAAAGGTGTGCTTAGCTTCCATCCAATCAACATCAAACTCTATCTTCACCAAGTATAATCCATTAAACTAAATCTCCTTCAATCGATGCTAAACACAATGTGAGCAAATGTTGGTTAGGGGCGTCGGTGGAATAGCTTGAGAGAGGAGGCATAGCCTATCATATCTCGAAGCTTCGTTGCCTAAGCAACCCTTGTCCCTCTCATTTCATAACCTTGCATCTTTCCCTCAATTTAACCAACTCGAATTTTGCCCTCATTAGAGTAAGTTAACATAATAGACTCACATTGAGATCTAGAGAGGATGACATATCTAAGTATTGGGGATATTCAAGTTAATTGAATCAAGGCACAAATGAAACGATCAAGT
Source organism: Agapanthus africanus (assembly GCA_030015575.1). Lineage (NCBI taxonomy): Eukaryota > Viridiplantae > Streptophyta > Magnoliopsida > Asparagales > Amaryllidaceae > Agapanthus > Agapanthus africanus. Next base: position 833,479,829 of record JASDDO010000019.1, read on the forward strand.
AAGCATGGAATATCAAAAAGTAAGAATATCGACATTGCTTGTACTGGTAAATTAGATCAAGAGAGAGAGAATGGAATGAGGCTTAGCTATTCATGATCCATCCGCCCCTCATCCTAAGCAAGATGAAAAACTACTCACTAAATATCAAAGAAAAGAAACACACTGAAAAATATGGTAATAAAGAAAAAGAAAAGAAAATCTAATGGTTGCTATTCCTCACAAATGAGAGAATACACTATCATGCATCATTGCAAATCCTAAAGAAAAGAAAAGAGAAGAGATCAATGAAAACAACATCTATTTATTACAAAGAGAAGTTTACATCACAAAGAAAAGATCGTCACAAAGAAGCAACAAAGATTACAATTTTATTGAAACCCTAATCTAAATCCTAGCTATTACAAGAAAGAAGTTGAAGGTGACTACTCTACTCCTGAGCTGCCCCGATTAAAAGAAAAGAATCTAATTATTCTATAGTAATCCTAATTCCTAATAGAATAAAAACTGCCATTTTCCTCCTTGATCTGTTGTTTATATAGCACTCCAAGATCAGTTCATAGGAGCTTAATGTGCTAAGAATCCAGAGATGAAGCCAGGGCCCAAAATTGGTCCAGTTTGATGCGACTTTCACAGCGGATCCGCGGTGGTAACGAGCTTCCTTCACCGCGGATCCGCAGTGGAAGTTGGCCCAATGGGTTCCATCCTCGGCCCACCATCTCACAGTATCAATTGAACTTGTATTATGTATCCTGAGCAATTTTCGGAGCAAGTGACTTTGACAGCAATAGAGCCTGTAATCTAATATCCGTGTTTCGTCGGAGTTGCACCGTTTAACCAGAAATCCGTCTCTAGCGCATAGCAAACTTGTAACCTGAACGTATATAGCAATCATGGGTCGATAGCACTTATTTATTTACAAAAGCGATAGGAATGAGCGGCATAAAATGCAATGAAACGTGATGAACAATAGGGGTGCTAATCGAACTGAGCTGGCTCGGGTTCGAATCGATAAAGGCTCGTTCAAGTTTGGTTTGTTTGTTAATGAGACGAACTTGAGCCAAAATGCTAGCTCGTTATGTAAATGAGCCAAACTTGAGTCGAATTTGGCTCGTTTATTAATAACTCAAGTTCGGTTATGTTTTAGATATTAAGCTTATACCCAATAACCTAATAGTACTGACTACCCAATCCAACATCCCATGTTATATACATAACTTTTTATCTACTCCTCTCTCTTCATATCAAGCCCCAGGTCACTATCTTCGACTTGAGAAAACTAAAAGTTTCTAGCCCTAACTTTGAATCCTTCAAAAAAAAAAAAATCGAATCTTCTTGATTGATGCTTCTTCTTTGAAGGCCTACAAGAAGATCTCTACAAATAAAAACATTGAGCTCCAATTCGAAGAAATCGAGTGCAAAATATAAAAAAAAAATTGGGTTCCAAACATCGGCTCATTAAGGGCTCTTTAAGAGCTCGGCTCGTTAAATAAACGAACATGTGTCTAATGTTTCAGCTCGAGATCGAACTTGAACCGAACCAATACTAAATGAGCCGAACTCGAGCTAACCCTAGCTAGCTCAAGTTCGGCTCATTTAGCAGCCCTAGGAATATATAACAGGGTATTTTATTGAAAATATTGATAGTAGCTTAAGATATTTTATGGTAATTAAAATTGTTTAAGGTATTTTAGTATAAAAAGTGATAGTTGAGGGTATTTTTGTGTAGATTAAAGTATATAAACATAAACGCTAAAAAACAATAACATTATCTGTAATTCATAATTTATATTTCATTGATAAGCTAAGAACTACAGCCAGCAACAATTAGACACAGAACATTTTATTGCAGCAACAAACTTAAATTGTGAAGAGCTAATGCAAACACAATTAACCATTGCAGATAACATAACCTCAAGCTAAATTTCATGGCATATCCGACGTGCCACGAGGCAGTCATGGCTTAGACGGATTCATCTGATTCTCCCATCGCGGGACCATCAAACCCGGAAGAGGAGGAAACAATGGCATTTGTGGAAACAAAGGATTCATCGGCAGATTAGGAAAATGCGGAAGTGGTATTGGTTGAATCGGCATGTTAGGAAAGTGGGGAAGCGTTATTGGTTGAACTGGCATTGTTGGATTTGGATTTGGATTTGGAAGAGATCCCGAGAAGCCGGGCCCTGGCCATTGCCAATTGCCCGAGTTGTCTGTCAACGGATCTAATACAGGACTGACTGGTCTGGAATATGGAATGAAAGTACTTTGCTCGGCCCTTTGTAATGAATCAACGTCCGGTGATTGCATTGGTTCGGAAACCGGGAAGAAAGTACTCGACTCATCGGTATCCGAAGCTAAGGAGTCAGAGCGATGCGGATCATGAAGAAGCCGAGATCCGATGCACAAGTCTATGTGGATTGAAACAAGAGAGAGAATGATGAACAAGGGTTTCGGATAGATTAATGCCATGGCTGAGTACTTGGAAGTTTGTTATGGGGGATTTGAATAATGGAAACAGATTATATAGCAGGAAAGATGATGAATTAGGTTTAGAGATGGTACCTGATAGTTCATCATATCCTCATGATTGAAATAGAGTTGAGAGTAGGTTGAAGGTGGGAAGAGCACTGGTCCATGCCTTCAACTTGCTCAAATATTATCTGCACAGAAAAATAGAAGGTCAAAAAATTTTTAAAAAAATCAGCATTACGTAAACCTAAAAATGTTCATCCGATGAGCAAAGCATTCCGTCGCCTGCTAATCATCTGCTAATCATCGAAACGATACACAATAACAACATCCATCTTAATTTTCAGGCTCATGAATGATAATTGATCTAAGATTGAAAATTTTATATTATACATAAGCCGTCAATTTGCAACCACGCAATAAAAAGCTTAGAGTACTTAAATCACGAAATTTATAATATTATGATAAATGCTACCGATCAAGTTGATTTAGAACTGTTATAGTTGAAAACATTTCCTAAATTCTTCAAATAATGCAGATGCAAGCAACACTGACATAGTATAGAGAGGAAAATTCGAATTTACAGGGTCTATTAAAAATGTGAGAATAGTTTTGAGTTTTAAAGACGGCAGCCAAATTTTGACTAACACAGCCGATTAAGAATGATTAAGAATGCGTGCGAGTAAGAGGTGTTATATTATTTGTATAATATAAGTAATTTCAATAAATTAAAATTTCTATTTTGCTCTTTTATAGTTGATCGCGGTCAAATTCATTTGAATTCAAATCTCCCTCATCTTCCTCTCATTTTGTTGGATGCAGATCTTCCTCCCATTTTGTTGGAGTGGGTAGTTATGAAAGTTATAAGTGATTATAGTTAGTTATGGGGATTTAAATTTTAAATTCAAATGTTGAAAGGATTCCATTCGCATTCTTTCACTCTTATTTATACCAACTTGTTTTCTTTGTTTCATAGATACAATAACAAATATTTTCTTTTCTTCTCTTTCTGATTTTTGGTACTAAACCCACTGTTGCCGGTCCCAAGTCCGGATGAGAAAGGGTGAGGGTTGTGGTAGGCTTGTGACAGCCAACGTAAAACTTTGTCACATTCTATGACATGAACCATAATAAGAATATCGTTAGGGCGTCCCCTACTCAGCGACGCGCTACATCGGATCCCGGGTGTAGTGTTAAATATGCAAGGGCTTCTAGGTCGTCGTCCAGATGCGGCGCGCTACATCGGACCCCGGGTGTAGTGACAAATAAGCAAGGGTCGTCGTCCAGAGACGGCGCACTACATCGGACCCCGGGTATAGTGACAAATAAGCAAGGGTCGTCGTCCAGAGACGGCGCGCTACATCGGACCCCGGGTGTAGTGACAAATAAGCAAGGGTTTCATAGGATCCGTCTAGCTTCCTGGAACATAGGTTCCCTTACGGGTAGACTAATAGAATTAGTGGAGGTGATGATTAAGAGGAGAGTTGGTATTATGTGTTTGCAAGAAACTAAGTGGGTAGGTGAAAAGAGTAGAGTCATAGAGCCTTGGGGTTATAAGCTTTGGTATACGGGTAGAGATAAAAATCGTAATGGGGTAGGCATAATCATAGATAGATGGTTGCTTGAGGATATAGTTGAGATTAGAAGAAAAGGTGACAGAATTTTACTGGTTAAGCTTATTCTAGGTGGAGAGATCCTTAATGTTATTAGTGCTTATGCACCACAGATAGGTCTTGATGACGCTAGTAAGCGTCTATTCTGGGAGGATTTAGACGAGGTGGTACAAAGTATACCTAGTGGAGAGAAGTTATTTATTGGTGGTGATCTTAATGGACATGTAGGTACTAGTCGTAGTGGGTTTGATACTATCCATGGAGGTTTTGGTTTCGGACAAAGGAATGAAGTAGGTGACTCGATTCTAGATTTTACTTTATCTTATGACTTGATCTTAGCAAACACCTGGTTTAGGAAAAGAGAGTCTTACCTTATCACTTTTAGGAGCGGATCAAGTGCTAGTTAAATAGACTTTTTTCTGACGAGAAGAATAGATAGAGGTTGTTGTATCGACTGTAAGATAGTGCCAGGTGAGAGTGTAACCACTCAACATAGACTTTTAGTTCTAGATTTTCGATTTAGAAAAGAACCTAGGAAGATTAGACGTAAGGTAGAGCCAAAATTAAATTGTGGCGATTGAAAGAAGGTAACCAAAAGGCTTTTATAGATCGTGTAGTATAAGAAGCGGATTGGCAGTCGGAAGATGATCCAGACAAAATATGGAACAAAATGGCTAGTTGTATCAAGAAGGTAGCTAGAGATCTACTTGGTGAGTCGAGAGGTGGTGCTCCACCATCTAAGGACATATCATGGTGGAATGAAGATGTAAAGGCTGCTATTAAAATTAAAAGGGATTCTTATAAAGATTTGAAGAAAAGTAGAGATGTGGAGAGATTTGAGAAGTACAAAATGGCTAAAAAGGAAGTTAAGAAAGATGTTCGGGAAGCTAAATCTAAGGTCTACAAGGAGTTGTACGAGAAATTAGACACTAAAGAGGCTGCAAATGATATATACCGGATTGCTCGAATGCGGGAAAGGAAGACTAGGGACTTATGTGCGGTGAAGTGTGTTAAAAATGAAAATCAGAAAGTTTTATTTCGAGATGAGGATATCAAGGAAAGATGGAGAGATTATTTTGACAAATTGTTCAATGAGAGCTTTACTAAGAATTTGGATGGACTTGTCATTCAATCTCAAGATATAAACCGTGATTTCATGCGTAAAATAAGACTTCCTGAGGTTAAATAAGCTTTGAACAGAATGGGTTTAAGGAAAGCGGTTGGTCCTGACGGGATTCCTATCGAGATTTGGAGATACTTAGGAGATATAGGCGTTAAATGGCTGACAGATCTGTCTAATAAGATTTGGCAGACAAAAAAGATGCCAAATAAATGGAGGAAAAGTATCCTTGTACCTATCTACAAGAACAAGGGTGACATTCAAAGTTGTTCAAACTACCGTGGAATAAAACTGATGTGTCACACCATGAAACTTTGGGAGAGAGTGATTGAACATAGGCTAAGGAAGGATATTAAAATAACAGAGAACCAATTTGGGTTCATGCCTGGACGATAGACGACAGAGGCGATTCATTTGCTTCGTCAACTTGTCGAGCGCTTTCGAGAGAGGAGAAGAGACTTGCATATGATATTTATTGATTTAGAAAAAGCGTACGACAAGGTACCTAGAGAGGTATTATGGAGGACAATGATGAAGAAGGGGGTCCCCGTCAAGTATATTGACATAATCAAGGATATGTACGACGGAGTAGTGGCAAATGTCAGAACTTGCGGCGGCTTAACGAGTGATTTTCCGATTACTATTGGTTTACATCAAGGATCTGCATTAAGTCCATTCCTGTTTACCATCGTGATGGATGAGCTTACTAGAACTATCCAAGATGAGGTACCTTGGTGTATGCTATTCGCTGATGATATTGTTCTAGTAAATGAGACGAAAGCAGGGGTTAATGCCAAATTGGAATTATGGAGGCAAACATTGGAATCTCGGGGATTCAGATTGTGCAGGTCCAAGAAAGCATATATGCACTGCAAATTTAGTAGCCAGAGAAGTCAAAACCATATTGGTATAACATTGGAAGGGCAAGAGATATCACCGAGCGACCAGTTTAGATATCTAGGTTCCATCATCCAAAAGAATGGGGAGATCGATAGTGATGTTAATCAAAGGATCCAAGCTGGTTGGTTGAAATGGAGGAGTGCAACAGGGATTTTGTGTGATCGTAACTTTCCGTTAAAATTGAAAGGGAAGTTTTATCGGAGCGCGATTCGGCCTGCCTTATTATATGGTACAGAATGCTGGGCTCCTAAGAAGCATCATACACAGAAGATGCACGTAGCGGAGATGCGCATGCTTCGTTGGATGTGCGGTAACACTAGAAAAGATAAGGTGCGAAATGAGGATATTCGTGCAAAAGTTGGTGTAGCACCTGTGGAGGAGAAGATGCGGGAAAACCGGCTAAGATGGTTTGGTCATGTGCGACGCAGACCTATGGAAGCATCGGTTCGACGAATAGATACTCTCGATATGGGCAATGGCAAAAGGGCAAAAGGGAGACCGAAGAAAACATGGATGGAGGTGATACGAAACGATATGGTTGCCAAAGGACTCAATGAAAGTATATTGTTCGATAGAAGTGAGTGGAGACAGAGGATTCATGTGCTGGACCCGGCATGATTCTCATGTTGGTTCATGTAGCCTACCCCATATGCTTGGGATAAAAGGCTCAGTTGTTGTTGTTGTTGTCTGATTTTTGGTACTCAAAAGATCAAGTTTTCGGAGTAATTCTCTGCGAGTGCAATGCGGAGGATTGAAACACAAGATTAAGTTGTTGTATTCTGGATGCATTTCGCACAAACCCCCATTGCATTGTAGGGAGCGAAAATTGTTTTTAAAATAGCGATTACATGGCTCAACTCAATTTATTGTGTTTTTAGCTATTGTATTCAACCCATGCAACAACAATATAAAGCAATATTTTTTGTTTATCAATGGCACCGGAAATATCTATGATGAAGATGATAAGTCACAAACTTGTCAAACTCGACCGCTTCAACGGTACCAACTTCAAGCGCTAGAAAAAAAAAAGGTTCAAATCCTCCTAACAACTCTTAGCATCATTTACGTACTCTCACTACTCCGAAACCCATAGCACCGGAAAATGAAGAGAATAAAACGCTCGTACAAAGCAGGAAGCGGGAGAAATGAGAACAAGATGATTATCTTTGCAAGAGCGACGTCCTAAATTCAATGGCAGACACTTCGTTAGATGTGTACCAACACATAGAAACGGCGAAGGAATTGTGAGAGGCACTTGAAGAAAAATACAAGACCGAAGACTCGGAAGAGACGAACTTTCTGGTAAACAAGTATCTAGTTTTTAAATTTACCGATAATAAGCCCATTCTTGATCAAGTTTACGAATTACATAATTATCTTACCAAAATTCGTCAATTTGGTCTTTCTCTTGAAACGTTCCATATTCATGCAATTATTTATAAATTACCCAACTCTTGGAAAGATTACAGAAAGACTCTTAAACATGATGCAAAAAAGTTCTTTTTTGATTCGATATGTCACCATTTTCGAGTAGAAGAGGAACCGTCTTCGTGACAAGAAAGATAAACCAAAGGAAATAATTTCCAAGGCTCATGTGGTGGAAAGTAACCATCAAGAAAATGTAAGGCTCGAAAGACTACGGACTTTAAGAAGGAAGGCCAAACGAATGATTTAAAATGTTTCCATTGTAAAAAGGCCGGTCACTTCAAGAAAGATTGTCCACTCCTCAAAAGGAAGATGAAATCGGAAGAAAATGTAGTGGATGATGGATTCATAGCATAAATTTGTAATCTATAAGTGGAATATTTGTGAGAAAATATTGTGTATGTAATATGATGTTCAAGTTATTTTTTAATAAATAAAGATGTCATTTCTATTTATATGTTGATTTCTATTCCTTTTTTGCATGATAAATAGGAATATGTATATTCTCTCGTATTAATGCATGATTAATTTAGAAGTTAATCCCACATGTGCTAATCAATTTTTGATATATATAGAACTTATGCTCAAACTAATTTACTAAAAAAATATTTAAGTGAATTTGAGAAAACTATTTTCGGTGAGGATATTATTTTATTTGTATAATATATAACATTTGTTTTCCATGATTTTTGTATATACACAAGTTATATTTTTTTTCTCTCTCTACGTTAATGGGATATAGTTTCACACATCCAAATCATGATGTTTAAAACATAAGCTTAGTTGAATAATATGAATTGGTTGATTAAAGTCTCTTAATGGAGCCGCTGAGTTTTAACCAATGGTAGTTATGAGAATTATAGGCCTAAGGCCCACATAGGCCCGCATAGGAATGCAAGTCCCTAAAGGAGTCAATAAGGTTTAGTATTGGATGGAAATAATGTTTTATTAATTGTTCTTGAATTCCTATGGATGCAATGAATCATGTTATCATCTCAGGTTTGAAGAATTTATTTGCATAACCTTTCATTTTTTATATGTAGAACACATCAATATAGAATAAACAATACCATGTTTGCTTAGACTACATATACACGGTTTTTTGTGCTTTTAGACATGGAATTATTTATATGCTAATCATACATATGTTGTATGCATACGTGATAAGGATTTGCATGTGATCATTGATTTTCTATGATTTACAAAATTAGGTCCTTAAAATTTTGTATAAGATACATTTTATTTCTTGATTATTTAACTTTTCAAGCATCTCTTTTTATGCACTTCCACTTGCATGATTACTTGTGCAACATATAGACAGTTTATTGCTCAACCCAATTACGGAAAGAAAGCAGAGTGGTCAAAGAATCTTTTTTATATCATTTGTTGTCTAAAGTTTAAGCCACTGATTGCCATTAAGGGTCTGTTCGGGGAGCGGTGAGCGCCGCTCTCATGAGTGCAACGCCTCGCCACTCCCCGTTCAGGAGGAGCGGCGAGCTTTCCCCACCGCTTAATTGAGCGGTGGGAAAGAAAGGGGGCCTAGTGGGCCTCCTTTTAACTTTATTTTTTATTAAAGGGCATCAGTCCCTTTCAAACTTCAAAAAAAATGGTGGGCCCCACCCATTTTTTATTTTGCTTTTTTATAAAGAGCCAAGTTTCAAAAAAATGGTAGGCTCCTCTTTTTAATTTTTAATTTAGTTTTTTTCACCGCTCTCCCGAACACACCCCAAAATATGGTTTGGTTATAAAACCGTGGTTTCACAATAGCGTGGAAACTCTTGACACTTTAGTCTAAGATATTGTTATATCTGACAATTACTCAACGATAATTAAGTAATTAGGATAAACTTTATGCGTACAAATCAGAATCCTGTTAATCCTTTTATTAAAGGTTTGTCAGAAGATTTGCTACAGAAGATATCATTGGGGGATAAAGTGAAAACCTTACACTTAGATCAACTGTCATTGAAATCATACTCAATACTTGTGCTCCAAGTACCGCGAGTTCAAACGAAGAGTAGATGTTTGATTGTAAAAGCATGAAAACTTATATTTATCCTTGAAATGATCATACTTGGATCTTGTAGATAAAGGAAGATGATGAATTATTTCTTAATAGGTGATAAAGTATGATTACAAGACACACTAAATTGCTTACCTATATGAATGTGAGGGTGCGGCCACCCTCTATGAGATCAAAAGGTTTTCTCAGAAGCGTTTATGAAACCAAAACATGCACATAGCCTTAATAGTGCATATTTATGAATTACTTAATCTTTAAATGTATATATGTGCTTTATATCCAGTACTTTTGCAAACGGGTCCTCGGTTCAAAACTTCGGTTACCGTGCACCTTGATTAGAGTTTGATATAAATGCAATAAGTGAAGATTCAAGTCCGGTACCAACTTTTGTTTGTTTTTGCAATTTTTTGAAATTGATGGGAATGTTATATTATTTATACAATATAAGTAATTTTAATAAATTAAATTTTCTATTTTGATTTTTTATAGTTGACCGTGGTCAAATTCAAATCTCCCTCCCATTTTGTTAGAGGCAAATCTTCCTCTCATTTTGTTGGAGAGAGTAGTTATGGAACTTATAGGTACTTATGAGGATTTAAATTTTGAATTCAAATGGTGAAAGGATTCCATTTGCATCCTTTCAACTCTTACTTATACTAACTTGTTTTCTTTGTTCCATGGATACAATAACAATTGTTTTCTTTGTTCCATAGATACAATAACAATTGTTTTCTTCTCTTCTCTTTTTGGTTTTTGATACTCAAAAGATCAAGTTTTCGGAGCAATTCTCTGCGAGTGCAACACGGAGGATTGAAACACAAGATTGGGTTGTTGTGTCCTGGAAGCATTTCGCATAATCCCCTGTTGCATTGTAGGAAGCAAAAATTACTTTAAAGATAGCGATTACGTGCCTCAACTTAATTTATTGTGTTTTTAGCCATTGTATTCAACCCGTGCAACAACAGAGGTAGGCTCCAAGCCTAATCGACTTTCTTCAACTTGAGGTTTCCCTTTAGTATTTTGCTCAATGCGCCTTCATCAAGCTTCCTATACTGATTTTGGAGCTGCCTAAAGAGTTTGTAGATGAAGTCATTGACTTGATCCTGGTTTTTCTCGTAAAGCACAGGGTGGGTGTGAGCAGCAACATATCCTGTATATATACACTACTACAATATCCACTTGCCCCTACGGATTTAGCCGTATGGGCAAACCATAACCCCTATGGATTAATCCATAGAGACATAAAATAGCTCCGTAAGTCCAAAGGCCGCAGGTGAAAGTATTTGCCCTAAACATGCCCCTACGAAGTAAATATTGCCCCTACGGCGTAATCCTTAGAGGCATTTGGCCATACGGATTATTCCGTATGGACATAATATTTTTTTAATTTATCTGTTTGAAAATAAAATAATTGCCCCTACGGAGTTATCCATAAGGCCTTCTAAATGTCCCTACGGGGGCCTGCTAAATGCCCCTACGGATTAATCCGTAGGGGCAAGTTTTGCCCATATTACTGAGTTCATAGGAACAAAATATCAGATATTCTATCCTTATGGATAAATGTGTAGGGGCAACACGTGCCCATAAGGATTAATCTGTAGGGGCAAATATTTCCCTTAATCCATAGGGACATTATTTCAGGTTTTTTTTAAAAAGGGGGCTATCCGTTTTTTCCCCGTCATGTGCACAATAATATATATATTATATAGCCGAACACAGAAATATTCAAACAACATCACACGCATAATATATAAAAGAAATAAACAAACAGAATACGAAATCAATCTAATATCATCGTAAACATCCAAACAACCACCGATATCATACAAAACATACAATATGTATTAAATAAGTACATCCATTCTCAAAAATATAAATAAACATATTCTAGCTCGCTCCAGCTCCACCACCTCTAATAATTGCCGTAATCTGGTGCATCTACTTCTCCGTGCAGCCTTGGGTCGTCAAAAACTTGACTAATGAAGGAGCGGTCTATGCAGGAGTCTGAGTGGTCTGTGCAGGAGTTTGGATGGGCTGTGGAGCAATAGGAGTGGCTTGCGCAGCCACAGCCGAGGTAGTGGCTGGAGCCGCGGCTGAAGTAGCCTGCCGAATCTATAAAATTTTGTGTTTGTGTAATAAACGAGTAAGAACGATGTATTAGATTTTAGTTGAATTCATATAATTATCGGATTATTGCGAAACCGCGAATTTATATATACTTTGTTGAGATTCCACACGTTCTCTTGAAATTCATATGTTATGTATGAGAATTTATACATGTTGAAATTGCACACATTCAGGGTTATGCCTTTCCCCCCAATCTAAGAATACTTAGGGACATAGGCCTAGTTTGGGTATCTAGTTTGAAAAACCGTGGTTTCTTTTAAGTGGAGGTAGAAATGATGATTACTATAACTTGTAAGCATGTATCTCTCCTTAATTGTTTAGTTTTGATTGGATGGTTGGTTTGGAAGTTATCTAATTTACAAAGTAATGTTTTCTTCTCAAGAAAAATGCGATATGGTTATTATTATAGAGTTCAGTTTAATTAGATTAGTTTTATGCAAGTCGGATTAATCAAACCTAGGTCTAAAACCAAATAAACTCATGCTACTAATATTGCATATGTTACTTTCTATAATATGATATAATAGTTTACTAATAAGTAATATACATACCAACATCTCCTTCAACTCCTCGACGATGGTTTTCAAATCGACAACATCATGCTCCAAACGTCGATCACGGAGGGTAGGGGAAGTAACTGCCGGAGTGGAGGCCAACTTCATATGGGCCCTGCTAGGACTAAGTCCTCGGCCTCTCTCCCAATCTCCGTGGTGCCTTCTGTATGCGGCGTCTAGGACTGGTGTTAGTATGATCAGATCAGTCTGTCCACTGAAATTGATCCCCGATGCCTCCGTCTACTCCACCACCCGCTCCTATACCCACGTTAAGCATTAAAACATAGGTTTATATATCATTTAAATTTGAAGTTATCAAAAAAAAACTTCATTCGAATTAGAATAAATATTAACACTTACGCAATACTTCTGGGTAGCAGTGTCGAGGAATCGAAGCTCGTTCATGGCGGGATCTGTCGAGGTGCCATGGACGGCAAGATACGCGGTCAACATGTTCAGTGTACCTCCCTGCGCCAGGGTCTGATCTCTCTGTAATTCGCCAAAAATTTACATATATTATAAAAAAAACTCTTAATATTGCATTTTATCAAAATAGATCTATTGTAATTTACCGATGCCTCCATGGCGCGAGTAATGTTCCTCAAGCCACCTGTGTAAGTGGGGCGATCCCTCTTCGCCGACTTCCTATTCTTCTTGTTTTGATCGGCATGTTTCTACACAATACAATCAGATTTAGTTTTTTAGTTGAGCAATACAAAAAAATGTGATAGGAAATGATGTTTCTATGCTACACTCGGTCAAACTTTTCCTATCACACAAGTTCTCCATGAAAAATCTGGGTGATGCCTCCTACATCCTGGGGATAAAAATCTATAGAGATAGATCTAAAAGGATATTGGGATTTTCCCAATTAAGATACATAGACACCATACTAAAGAGGTTTAGTATGGAAGATTCTAAGCGCGGTAATTTACCCGCTTGTTCAGGAATCACTCTCTCCAAAGAGATGTCTCCCAAGACTGATTTGGAGAAGGCTCGCATGCACGTGATATCATATGCTTCTGCAGTTGGGTCTATCATGTATGCGATATTATGCACCGGACCGGATGTAGCTTACGCACTTAGTGTGTAAGTAGGTATCAATCAGACCTAGGGGAGAAGCACTGGATAGCTGTGAAGAACATTCTTAAGTATTTGAGAAGGACAAAAGAAATGTTCTTGGTGTATGATAACGGAGAACTCCAAGTGGAGTCCTTTACCGATTCGAGCTTCTAGAGTGATAAGAACGACAACAACTTTGTCTCGGGTTTTGTCTTCACCCTCAATGGAGGGGCGGTATGTTGGAAGAGTTCCAAGCAAGATACCATAGCAGACTCGACGATGGAGGCTGAATACATCGTTGCCAACGATACTGCCGAAGAGGCTGTCTGGATGAAGAAGTTCATTATTGAACTTGGTATGATTCCATCCATTGAGAATCCAATACCTTTGTATTATGATAACAATGGAGCTGTGGCTTTAGCTAAGAAACCCCGGTCCCATCAGCGATCCAGACATATTCTGAGGCGGTATCACATGATCCGGGAGATAGTTGATCGTCGGGAGATCGAGGTCAAGAGAGTAGATATGATGGACAACACGGCGGATCCACTCACCAAGGCCCTCCCCTAGACGCAGTTTGAGAGACTTTTTGGGATGTTGGGTATACGATACTGCAACAATTGGCCTTAGTGCAAGTGGGAGATTGTTAGGTGTATATATGCCCTAGAGGCCATTATTGTAATGGATGCTTGGACACACACACACACACACACACACACACACACATATATATAGAGGAATTTCTTGCTCGACATAATAGTATGCTATCTGTTTGCTCTTTATCTTAACATGTACACTTGTTTTATTATTCCGTCTCTCTGATAAATGTTGATAAAGCCCTTAGGATGTAGGCTTGACTACCCGGACTATGATGCAGATCATACTAGTCGGGCTTGTGTAGTCCGCAAGCACATCTTTTAATAGTTCCTAGTCGAGAGAATATCAAGACAGGACATCGATATTCCAAAGTGGACTAGTATGTACGTTTTTTGACCCTGTATGGGACGATGGTTGATCCCACAACCATTGGTGTTTGACATTAAAGATTGTGCACAGGCACTCATTGGAGAATGGGTACACCGATCAGGACTCGCCGAGAAATCCTAGATAGTACCATACCTATAGTCAGATAGCAGTTCTCTATGACAGTTGTACAGGTCAGTCTGTAGACCCGAGATCGTCATGGTGTCTTGTGTGGTTCCCACTTTGTTTTGATTTCCTCCCTATCTGGAAACAGGTGGATTTTGGGTACAGTCTCGAGTCACATGGAGGCAGTGAGCGATAGAACGGGTTTCGTCTCTCCCGGTATTAGGAGTTGATGTTGTGTTATGCTCGATTGGCTGTAACAGCAAGTCTCTGGCCAGGGCTGATGAGATTTACTGGTAAGTGTTATCAGTAGTTTCTCCAAAGGTTATAGGCCACACATCGGCATGACTTATCAAATTATTGGGGTTTGACGATTCCACCCCCAGACTTGATATGCGACATATCAGACAAAGAGATCGGACTGTACGGTAAGTGTTGCTTATAGGCTCTTCGGGAGTTTGGACAAGATTGCTTGTTGATCTTCTATTCGTTCAATACCTGGGTAGCCGTTACGTCCAGCTAGTACCGCTGACGGCTTGTGGGTATCTGATGTGATCATTATCTACTGCTAGCCTATTGACGAGTTTTTAGAGTCCCACACAGAGGTTTCCTAGCTCAAGCGAAATGATGTAGGGCACATATGGAGATATGTGCCGGAGTTTGATTAAATACGAGTATGTGATACCGTATTCTAATATAGTGATATTTGATATCAGTAAGGTTATATATGATATAACCAGATTACTGAATCAAGTGTTGATTCAATAATTTATGTATATGTTGTTTATTTATATTTGATATTTGCCGGATTATATTTGATATAGCCGGATTATTGAATCAAGTGTTGATTTAATAATTTGATATATATATATATATATATATATATGTTATATATATATTAACTAATATTGAATATAAGCCGTTTGTATGTGATATGACCGGATTATTGAATCAAGTGTTGATTTAATAATGTGGTATACATATATATATGATATTAGTCGGTTATATCTGATATAACCGGATTATTGAATCAAGTGTTGATTTAATAATTTGATATATATTTATATATTTGATATATATATATATATATATATATATATATATATATATAAACTAATATTAGCTCACTTAAGATTTTCTTCTCTACTTATATATATTTATATATGAATTGTATCGTGATTGATGATACATTGGATTAGGATGTATGAGAATCACACATGAAGAAAAGATAAATGAATAAAGCTTAGATTTATGAATAAAAACAAAACGGGGAATGAGTCATAATTTGGATGCTTGGAGAAGCTTAGAGAAACCATGACCCACCTTATTATTTTTGTTTGATTCATAAATATTTATCTTATCTTATCTTATCACTCACTTCATGGTTCATTCCCATATAACCATCCAAGTTCATCCTCATCTCTTCTTCATTCTCCCCACTTTAGGTTTTTCTTGAGGTGAGAAAAAAAGAGAAAGAAGAAAAATAAGTGAGCAAAATTCTTACTTCATCAACGTACACTAATCTAACCCATTAGTTTAGGTTGTTTGCTTCATTAATACTTTGATTAGTGAAGAGTGAGCTTGAGTTAGAGAGACTTCAAGGTGGATTATTTTCGGCCTCGAAAACAACAAGCAAGCTCGATCCTTTCTCAAGTGGAGTCAAAGAAGAGTTCTAGGGACTACTACTTGGAGTTTTAGAGGTGAAGGACCGGTTTACAAAGATTGTAAACCTCCATCACTTAGTTTAGAACTTATTTTCTTGCTATAAAATCCTAATTTTCTAGTTCCATTCTAGGTTACTATGACTTAGCACTCTAGATTTTTTAAAATTACATACGTGATGCTTATAGAAACCTAGTAGAGGTGCTAAGACATACTTTCAGTCTTGAGGGGTTTTGGGCATATCGGAGGCCTCGCAGAGTTTACGGGGGTCCCATTTCGGCCAGTTTGGCCTCGCAGAGTTTACGTGCTTAACACGTGAGGCCAGTTTGGCCTTTAAGTTTATTTCATTCAGCGCTCATATGCATCTCATATGCTTTGCATATGAGCGCTCACGTGTTTAACACGTGAGGCCAATTTGGTCCTTAGTTATTTGTTTTTAGCGCTTATATGATTTGCATATAAGTGCCCACATGTTTAACACGTAATGCCAAACTATGAGGATTCTTTTCCTCTTTCTTATCTTCCTTTTTTATAAGAGGACAAGTAGCTCATAACCAAAAAATTTAGCGGGAACAACCCTGCAAGTATGTCAATGTTAGGAATATGTATGTCCTAGAGACCATTATTGTATATTATAGTGGATGCTTGGATATATATATATATATATATGACTTTCTTGCTCGACATGATACTATGCTATCTGGTTACTCTTTATCTTAACATGTGCGCTTCTATTATTATATTGTCTCTCTGTTACATATTGATAAAACCCTTAGGATGTACGCTTGACTACCAGGACTATGGTGCAGATCATACTAGTGGGTCTTGTGTAGTTCGCAAGCATATCCTTTAACGGTTCCTAGTCGAGGGAATATCGAGACATGACATCGATATTCCAGAGTAGACTAGTGTGTACGTTTCTTGACCCTGTATGAGACGATGGTTGATCCCACAGCCATTGGTGTATGACATTAAAGATTGTACACAGGTGCTCATTAGAGAATGGGTACACCGAATAGGACTCACCAAGAACTCCTATATTGTACACAGCTATCTGGTTACTCTTTTCTAACATGGGACACTATTTGAGTATGGAGCGTGATGGAAAAAGAGGGGTGAGGAGTGTCCTAAGGACGCGTGAGTGGTGCGTGGGCACCCGCGGGTCATGTGCCCTGTGCGTGGGCGCTGGGCTCCCGCGAGTCACATGCCCGGCGCGTGGGCGCTAGGCGCCCACGGGTCACATGCACGGCACGCGACCGCTGAAAACACCAGCAGAAAAAGAGGCTTAGCCCCTGGGCTGGGAGTTGAATTCCCAAGGGATTTTGGAGTTGACCTAAACAAGAATTAGGTAAAGATTTGGAGTTAAACTCCCAAAAGATTTGGATTTGGAGTTAAACTCCTAAATGGCTTGGATTTGGAGTTAAACTCCTAAAAGGTCTGGATGTGGAGTTAAACTCCTTTGGGGATTTGGATCTTGGAGTTGATCTCCTTGAAGATCTTCGGAGATGATTAAAGGGGACCCATTTCTTCTCTCTGGAATCTTGGATCCTCCCAAAGTGGGATTTTTGGAGATGAGTCTTCTTCATCCTCCTCTCCTTTTGCTAGATCTTAGAGAAAAAGGGAAGCGGGATAAAAAAAAATCTCCCTTTTAGGGATTTGATAGGAGATCTGAACTCTCTTTCGAGGGTTTTATGGTGAAAAACTATTTCTTTTTGAAAAAAGAAAAATTAAACTCTTGATTTAATTGGAAAAGAAAAAAATGGTAGAACTTGAGAGAAAGGAGATGGAGATACAAACCCTAGAATTTTTTGAGAGAATAAAAAGTTATTGATTTTCTTATCATGTTTGCCTTTATAGATTACACACTTTACATATAGCCCCTTGAGCTTTTCTAAATGGTACCTGTGCCTTCCCATGCCTCATGTGCTTATTCTTTTTTTTGCATATAAGCCATGGGATTTATAAAATTTTGGCTTTATGCCCATTTTCTATACATTTATTTCTAAAAATTGCATTTAAACTAATTTATTGCCCCCCCTTTTGGCATGGAGTCGGCCCTTCCATGTTTGGTCTTGACTTGGGCTTGGGCTCACTTGCTTGAGCATGGGTTCGGGCTTGGGCCCACTTGGCTTAGAGTTGATTTTGACTTTGACTTGGTCAACCGGGGTGTAACTTTTGACCCAAACAACCGCATCACGAGCTTAGGCCCAAGCAGCAGCATGAGCGGGACGATAGTTCCTCCGGTGAGAAACAGCCGGTGACCCGGACGTGAACGCATCCCCTCCAACTAGAAAATAAATATTAACGATAAAATTACATGAAATTCATGATTATTCTTAGAGTATATGTAAACATTGACGATAAAAGATTTTATATTTAAGAATACTAATCTGCAGATTGCGCGGAGGGTACGAAAGTAGCAAGAATGGCCTCTGCACTAGATGTGGATGCAACACCTACAACTAGACAATTAAAAATAGATTATATAAATAATTGCAAAAAGAATATGTGTATATCTATAATATAATAATCTAAATTGATATGCATGCAATATACGATATATAAACATACCTGCAGGTGCGGTGGTGGTCTCTGCTCGGGATGTGGAGGCACAACCTACAACTAGACAATCAAAAATTGATTATATAAGTAATTACAAAAAGAATGTGTGTATATGTATAATATAATATTCTAAATCAACATGCATCAATATAGGATATATAAACATACATGTAGGTGCGGTAGTGGTCTCTGCCTCTGATGTGGACGCACCACCTACAGCTAGACAATTAAAAATTGATTATATAAGTAACTTTACAATAAATATGTGTGTATATATAAAATATTACATTCGAAATGAACATACATGCAATATACCTGGAGATGTGGAAAATTCCACACGGAAGGAGTCATCCGAAAGGGATACGGATCGGGATGCAAGACCGGCCCTCTCGAGCTCCTTACGCAGCTTTCCGGGCGGCAGAACCGCTCTGCCTCTGCATCTGCCGCGGCAGGTGCTCCTGTCGCCCCTAGCTGCTCCTAGCACTGTCATTGGATTTAGATAAAAGTATAATCATTACATATGCATGCAATATATGTATAGATCGCAAAAATGTGAAGTAATAATATAACATTACCGATAAGCTTTTTCGTTTCGTAGATGCATTAGACATATCTATTTGGATTTCATCATCGATTTCATTCCTAACCTACGTAACTTCACGATCAGCTGAAGACAATCCGTCTTTGGAGACAGACGGTCGGAGCACTCTAAATCTTCTCTTTTCTTCATCCTCATCGCTGTACTCCATACGATCCTCGAATTCTAGGAAATCGTAAATTTCCCTGAATTTCCAACGGCATACGACACTCCATCTGAATGTTTCAAGCACTGTGAGTAGTATACTTGAAACGCTTATTGCGGAAAGATAAATGGATCGTCCTGACCGTAAAATCGAAGTGTGTTTACACTAGTCAATCCATATTCATCTTTTCAAGTCCTGATATTGTTTCTCCACTTATCCATATCGGTTCGTGTATCGTACCATATACACTGATATATATAAAATGGTTCTGATTGTCCGGGATATTGGATGCCAAGTATACAATTTAAGTATCCATAATAAATCACATCATCCGATCATACGGTCGCAATCCCATTATTCTTAGTTGTTCGAGATGTTTCTATGTCCTTAACTTCAAATTTGTATAAAAGGACACCGAATCATTTATTGTATGCAACCTCTATGCTAGAAAACTGAGCTAAATATCTTGAATCTCTCTCTAATGATGAAAACAAGTTCGGATCGTGGATCTGACAAAACAAATTTTACGGCAAATACATGATGATATAAGTTTAGATTAAGACAACACGTTGCAATAAACAACTTACATGATTTGCAGCCTAATCGCAAAAATTATCCTGGTGATATTTTTCCAATCGTTCATCATTCCAATTAGGATGCCCCTCACGTACCTCATCAACATGAAATCTGTTCTCAACAATAAATTATGACATCAATATTATATCATTTCATATACACACACAAATATAACAATTAATCCAAAAAAACTTACTCTTTAATTTCTTCAAGAATACGCTATTGAGGAAGATAAACCGATATATCTTGTTGATAAATATGGGGTCTATTCTCTTATAATCAGCTGTACCATATGGCCCGTCCTGAATTCTCCGAGGCCGGTTAAGTTTCGTCTCAATGTTCTCGTCCAACATCTAAAAGATAACTTTGCATTATAGAACCCTCTGGTTGATTTCTATTGTGTATATACTTTTTAGAGTGTAGAGGAACCTAACAAAAAATATATTAAATAAATAAATACGAGCATATAAGACAATAATAATTTTACAAAATGTTTGAAATGAAAAATTCAACGTACCTTTTGACGGGATACATCCATCGATATTGTACCGGTCCGGCAAATTTAGCCTCGGTTGCAAGATAAACCGTCAGGTGTATTATGATATCGAAGAACGACGGCGGGAAAATACGCTCAAGCTTGCAAAATATCAAGAAATATAATTTTATAGATTCCCAGCGTCATAACATCCAAGGTTTTAGCGCACAATTCCCTAGAAAAGCAACAAAGGTCATTGATTACTATACCAACCGATTCGGTAAGGGAAGTCCTGAGAGCTAATGTGAGAAGGTGCTCCATAATAATATGATGATCATGACTTTTCAGCCCATTGATTTTGCCTTTCACAATCTTTATTTTCTTCCTGAGAAGTTTGTGGGAACTTTCAAATAATGCAACACCAGCAGAAACCTTTTCTTATCTGATTATGACATAATACGCGACATTAGAAAGTACGAACTTGCTTGGTTTATCTGCTATCGGTTTAGAATGCAATTCACTTCTAATTTCTCAGTCCTGAAAATCCATCCATGCACGGAGGCTGTCTTTCAATTTTCCGTCTTTATAAAGAAGAAAGTTGAGCATGTGCTCGGATACTCCCTTCTCTATATGCATGACATCGAGATAATGACACACTAAATTTGTTGACCAGTACGGAAGCTCATAGAAAATGTTTAACTTGTTCTAGTAGGGTAGTTTGTCCTGTTTTGCCAGATCTATCCCGAAGGTCACGTTATTGTAATCATCCCACTGACCAATCGCGTCTTCTCCGGAAAATATGGTTGGAGGCCCAAGAAGCTCCTGATGACCATTAAAGTGAGCATTGTCTAACCTATAGGGATGGTCTAGTGGCAGAATTCCGATAACCTTCCTGCTAAAATTCAACCATTTCGATATTGTATCTTAATGGCAGTAAGGGCATACATTGTGACTATATACGGACCAACCTGATAGCATTCCATATGCAGAAAATTCATTAATTATCCACATTAAAGCTGCACGCATCGTAAAGGTTGTATCTGTGTTTGCATCGTATGTCTCTACACCATCAATGAATAAAGATTTTAACTCATCGATCAGAGGTCGGAGATAGACGTCGATATTATTTCCCGGTGAGTTTGGTCCGTTAATAAGAAGATGTATCATAAAGTAGGATTGGTTCTTAGCCAACCAAGCCGAAAGATTATAAACCATCATTACAACAGGCCATGTACTGTGGCTTCCAGTTATATAGTTGAATGGGCAGAAACCATCACAAGCTAGTCCAAGTATGACATTGCGAGAATTACTACTGAATATTTGGTGTCACCTATTGAAATCCTTCCATACCGGTGAATCTCTTGGATGGCTCATTTTTCTATCTTCGCTTGGAGTAGCACGGTGATGCTAAATCATTGCCTTGGCTGTTTTCTAGCACCTGAATAGTCTCTACAGCCTCTGTGTTATGGAAAAGTATTGTGCTATCTTAATAGGTATATCGGGTTTCTTATCAGATTTTTTCGGCTTATACCTGGCCTCTCCGCTTGTTGGACACTCTTTCAAATCTGAAATCTTTTTCCGGTACAATACGCAATCTTTGGGATATGCATGAATCTTTTCACAGTTCAGACCCAAATCAGGCATCATTTTCTGGGTTTCGTACCAGCACTGAGACACGTTATTTCCTAGGGGCATAGAATCTTTCAAGAACTTCGGAAGCATCATGAATGACTTGTTGCTCCATCCATTTAGGCACTTAATCTGGAAAAGTTGGATGAAACATGATAGGGTAGAATACTTTGCATTCTCATAAATTGGTTTTCTAGCATCATTTCTGAACTTTTCATATTTATCCGCATGCGGTCCTTAACCGGAAGGAATGTCTTCTTCGGTAGGATTACTATCACCGAGTGTAGCCTCTACCATATCTTCTATTTCTTCTCCTGAAAAGAAGTTATCTTCTTCTTCCGCCGCATTACCGGCTTCTCCTTCTTCCGCCGCATTACCGTCTTCTTCTTGTCCTTTTCCGTGATATAGCCAAGTTGTATAAAATCTAGTAAAACCATATTTAACGATGTGAAGCTCTACAATTTCTACCTTCTGCCAAAACTAATTACCACATCTATCACACGGACAGAGAATCTTCTCTAACATAATCTTAATATGTGCGCGTGCAAATTCTATGAAAGCAGCAACTCTTGCGACAAACTTAAATTGCATGCGTTCTTGCCAATCCACGTAAATCCATTCCTTAACTCTGATGTACTCATGGGCCATGTTAAACTGTATAACATATAAATTATAGGTTATGGTGACTATATTGAGAAATCCAAGAACGAGATGGTCACTGACAAAGAAGAAAATCCGTAGAGGCAAATTTATCGTTGAAAAAATAAATTATCGATTAACAAAGTTAAGTTTGAAGATACCCATGTATGAGTTGTATTCTGTGTATGTGTGTTTCAATTTATGATTTCGCTTAGGTGTATGGTTGTTAATGTGTATGCGCTTTGTGTGTGCGTTTGTAGTGTATTCGTGTTATATGCGTGTTTCGACTGTCGGGGGTAAGGCTTCTATCTCATTAAGAATGTATAGAGCAGATACATATTCGCTTGTGTTTTCATCCGTTTCGAGTAAATTTTGGCAGCACCTTCCCTCTATTCTCCGAGTACACTGCAATAGAATAGATAATCATTTCAATATTGTGAAACAATATTGAAATAAACATCTAATCTATCTTTGTACATGGAGAACCAGCGGAAAAGTACCGACGAAATAACTCGAAACGAATGAAAACACAAGTGAATGCAGGTGTTTTCTTTATATATTTCTAACTTGTCCAAACTGGACAAATCTATCGGTTATCATACGATTGAATCTTCTAGTCACATAGACTGCATGACGATTGTTAGCACCGAACGATACCGTCCGATATTTAACAACCTTCGTATAGTTCTATATCACAACGAATATCGAACATATGTTAACCGATAGACGGGGATTAAGTCGCGCTTTGATTTTCACATATGATAATCGATGAGCATATGAAAATTTCATATTATCATCGATTATCATATATACACTTATTATAAGATATAACTTGAATTGGTTTTACGTTTACGTTTCAATTTCAAGGGTTTTAAGTTTTTAGTTTAGATAAAGTTTTTTAAAGTTAAGGGTTTTCTTAATCAAGTTTAAGATTTTGGATTTAGTTCTGATGTGAAGTTTAAAATTTTGGATTTAGTTCTGGTGTTAAGTTTAAAATTAGGGTTTGGAATTGTTTAATATGAGAGATCAACATCATCATTATTACAAACACACACACAAACGCACGCATATCATCATCAACATTATCTCTCTCTCACACACATACATACACTTACACCAACACCCTTAACTCTAACCTTAACCCTCACCCTTAACTCTAACCCCAATTACCTTAACCCTAACCCTAGACCTAATTAATCCTAACTACCTTAACCCTAACCCTAGACTCAATTAACCCTAATCCTAAACCTAATTACAGCGCAGCCACCACCACTCATAGCCGCCACCACCCACATCCCGCCGCCGCCACAGCCACCGCCACCGACCACCACCACCACCCACCACCGTCCACCACCGACCACCATAGCCACTACCACAATTCAAAATCCCCAAATTGAAGCCCTACCCACCAAATTCAGTTTACGGAAATAAAAAATTTAATTTATCAATAAATTAACTAACCTGTTGACAATTTTGACAGTGACGAGAAAGCCGGGGAGGAGCTCGATGTTGATGAAGATGCCGGCGCTGGAGGTGATGGAGGCGGCGTTGGAGGTTGTAGGAGGAAGAAAAATACGACGAGGGAGGAGGCGACGAGATGTCGGAGGAGGCGACGAGGGAGGAAGCGTGGAGGAGGTGGGAGGCGACGAGGAGATCGGAGGCATCGAGGGAGGAGGCGCACTCAGGAAATTTTGGGGGGAATTGGCAATTAGGGTTTGGTGGCAGGGACGATAAAAATTTGTTTTTTTTAATCTTTAAAGTTGCTCCTACGGATATATCTGTAAGTTCTTATCTTGCGGTACCGTGGGGGCAACTGTAAAAGTTAAATTTGAACAAATTTTTATTTATAAATACATCTACGGTGTTATCCGTAGGGGCATTAGTTGCCCCTACGGATTGATCCGTAGGGGCATTTGTTAATTACCCCTATGGATTTTATTATTCATAGGGGCAAACCATTTTTGTACTAGTGATACAAAATGAAGAAATTATTAATGGCTTTCTTGAAAGCTGATATCAATATATTTTTTCAGTGTTAATTGACAAGTAAAATTGTTAACCCCAGCATGTCCAAAAGATCCGGATAACTCCTTTTTTTAAGGGTAAATTGTTATAAAAAAAACCATACACTTTTTTCCGCTGTCAAAAACCCCAGTCTTGAAACGGTAGTCAAATACACCTTAGAAATTTTTCATGCGGTGTCTAAATAGTATCCTGCTATATCTAACCAATTCATACAAAGTATTTAGATATCGCAAGAAACGGTCTAGGTATCACAATCAACTGCTTAGATATCGCTGGATACTGCTTAGATATAGCAGGCAACTGCTAGATATCACAAGTAAGGAGTTTCTTGATAACCAAAAACTTTCTTGGAGGGGTTTTGACTAGCTTTTTGAGACGGGGTTTTTTGACAACGGAAAAAAGTGCTTGGGGTTTTTGACAATTTACCCTTTTTATTTAATTTTTTGGTGAAAAAATTGGCAGATGTATGCCCATCTCATATGATAGAAGAAAAAGACAACTAAATTACTGAAACCAATTCGATTATGGAAAATTTAAACCCATACGCTTCATAATCTCCAGATAATTCATCCTGATGGTATGAATTTGTGAATTCATATCCTTTCCTTGTAATGTTATACATGGATATAGATTAAGAAAATAAGTAGCAAAATAAAATAAGTTGCAGGGAAGTTATGTTGCATGTTAATAGAAAACCTTACTATCTGCAAAGGTGCCAATAGTTGTTCGACGGGAATGATACATTAGAGGTCACAATCCAATAAGTAGATGTGGCATTACCAACAAGTTGATACTGCGTTCATAGTGATTTAGCTGAGAGCCCTTGATGTCCCCATTATAAGTTGATGTGGCGCCATTTCGATAAGGGACACATGCACACATGCATGCACGCACGCACGCACACTCAGAGAGAGAGAGAGAGAGAGAGAGAGAGAGAGATGTGCAAAGACTCTGAAGGAGCCTAAACCTGCAAAGAGAGAACCCTATGCAAACACACTAAAAAAGCCTAAACCTGCAAAATTCCGTGTCAAGGCGCTTTTCACCCTTACAGATCAAAGTCGAAGAACAATATTATCGTCATAATGCCTTTCTCTAGATGCACAGCAAGCAAACCCATTAAAATTATAGATCAAAGCAAGCATTTAATACTAAGAGATGAGAGGCATGAAAACTAACCAATATAAAAAAAACAGTCAGAAAATTGCTCCAGCTTCCTATCACAGCAGCAGCCCACAAGCCGGCCACAACCTGATAAAAAGCGTCAATAGACGATAGTCATATTAATTTTTCAACCCAGAAAGGTACAGCAGATGGAGTTATATTCAAAATGAAACCTGAAAAAGAAATTGAGAAGACTAGCAAGAAGGTTATTAGTGCTTCCAGAAGCCAACAAGGTAAAAACATATTGATGATCGAATATTCATATGCCGTGATTAAGCAATCACTAAACAATACCAACCAGATAATTTTTCCAGTACTTTAGTACACTATTATAATGAACCAAATAATATTTTTTTCAGTACTTCAGTACACTGATAAAACCAACCGGATAATTTTTCTTCCAGCCCTTTAAACCGAAGCAAGGCATAGCAAAAATTATAAAAGTGCAAATTCTACGAATATGGAATTTTTATTTACTTTCTCATTATGGTTAACGGTCTAATGGAGTGAATATTAGAAATTGGATATCAATTCCTTACGTTAGGCTCGGATTTGAGATATTAGGTAATTACATTGGGTTTGAATTTTTGATTTGGGGTCTTTAGAGGAACTATAAAAATTATATGTTTCTTGTTAATTTGTTTGGAACATATGAGATGAGTGGTTTTCCGTCATTTTCCATCAAATCTTTTTAAATTGAAGCATGTTTATGCATCCTTCAATCACTCATTCAAAAACTGTATGTGTGCTTTAACTGCATTTTATCTATCGCATTGACTCATCCACATTGGTGTATGCGTTTAGATTCATGTCTTTTCTATCTCACTTGAACCCTCGAAAACATCATTCTAAAGGTTCTTATCACAACCAGGAATAAATACATAACAAATAGGGGTATAATTAAGGATCCCTTCTGCATATATATAAGATAGAGAAACTGATAGACATCTACTAAATAGCCCTTAGTTGTAATATACATGCAAATTTACTTGCCCCCAAAAGGAATCATCCCCAAGAATGCAACTCTTTCGATTAATTATTGGCCATGTATATCAGTTGTTTTGATTATTTGATCAAAAGTCCCTTTCAAGTATGAATATGATCATATTGAAATTTTGTTGTATGCATGATGTGGGTTTGTGCATTTGGAATTACTCGTCGTCTAAAGTCCCTTCCAAATATGAATATTTTGTACAGAAATTTGTAATAATATATGCATGATGCAGGTTATTGCATTTGGAAGTTATATAGAAAATTTTATGTGCAAGGAGCCTAGCTAATAAATTAGTGAGCATGTGATGACAACAGGTCCATGGGCATAAATGGCCCCCAAAGTAATTAGCCAGACCCGTGAAATATTATTGAATCACTAGGAGACGAATTCATTGAATCCCCAAGGACATTCAAAGGATGTCCCTTTTAAAGATATTCACACAAGATTTTCTGGATTCCCAGAGCCGCGCTTGTTGTCGATTTACCAAAGTTTTTTAGGTACCTAAAAGCAATCGGGGCCTGCAGTGACCATGCATGCCCTGGGCTGCAGTGCCCTCACCCATTGCAGGTGAGGCCCATAGGGGTATTTTGCAATTAACCCCCCTAGGCCCACCCTCAATGGATGAGACTTTAATCAACCCATATATACATTTAAATATTAAGTATCAAAAACCAAAAAAGGAATAGAATTGCTCCGAAAACTTGATCTTTTGAGTATCAAAAACCAAAAAGAGAAGAGAAAAAAACAATTGTTATTATATTTATGGAACGAAGAAAACAATTGTTATTGTATCCATGGAACAAAGAAAAGAAGTTGGTATAAGTAAGAGTTGAAAGGATACAAATGGAATCTTTTCACCATTTGAATTCAAAATTTAATTCCTCATAACTACCTATAACTTTCATAACTACTTATAACTCCCATAACTACCCACTCCAACAAAATGGGAGGGAGATTTGAATTTGACCACGATCAACTATAAAAAATCAAAATAGAAAATTTAATTTATTGAAATTACTTACATTGTATAAATAATATAACATTCCCATCAATTTCAAAAAATTCCAAAACCAAACAAAAGTTGGTACTGAATCTTCACTTATTGCATTTATATCAAAGTCCAATCAAGGTGCACGGTAACCGAAATTTTGAACCGAGGACCCGTTTGCAAAAGTATTGGATATAAAGCACATATATACATTTAAAGATTAAGTAATTCATAAATACGCACTATTAAGGCCATGTGCATGTTCTGGTTTCATAAACGCTTCTGAGAAAACCTTTTGATCTCATAGAGGGTGGCCGCACCCTCACATTCATATAGGTAAGCAATTTAGTGTGTCTTGTAATCATACTTTATCACCTATTAAGAAATAATTCATCATCTTCCTTTATCTACAAGATCCAAGTATGATCATTTCAAGGATAAATATATGTTTTCATGCTTTTACAATCAAACATCTACTCTTCGTTTGAACTCATGGTACTTGGAGCACAAGCATCGAGTAGGATTTCAATGACAGTTGATCTAAGTGTAAGGTTTTCACTTTATCCCCTAATGATATATTCTGTAGCAGGATTCTGATTTGTACGCATACAGTTTATCCCAATTACTTAATTATCGTTGAGTAATTGTCAGATATAACAATATCTTAGACTAAAGTGTCAAGAGTTTCCACGCTATTGTGAAACCACGGTTTTATAACCAAACCAAATTTTGGGGTGTGTTCGGGAGAGCGATGGAAAAAACTAAATTTAAAATTTAAAAGTGGATCCCACCATTTTTTTTGAAACTTGGCTCTTTATAAAAAAAACAAAATAAAAAATGGATAAGCCCCACCATTTTTTTTTTGAAGTTTGAAAGGGACTGATGCCCTTTAAGAAAAAGAATAAAGTTAAAAGGGGGCCCACCAGTCCCCCTTTCTTTCCCACCGCTCAATTAAGCGGTAGGGAAAGCTCGCCGTTCCTCATGCAAATCCTTATGTATCTTATACAAAATTTTAAGGACCTAATTTTTTAAATAATAGAAAATCAATGCTCAGGTGCAAATCCTTATCATGTATCATACAACATATGTATGATTAGCATATAAATAATTCCATGTCTAAAACCACAAGAAACCGTGTATATGTAGTCTAAGCAGACATGGTATTGTTTATTCTATGCTGATGTGTTCTACATATAAAAAATTAAAGGTTATGCAAATAAATTCTTCAAACCTGAGATGATAACATGAAACATTGCATCCATAGGAGTTCAAGAACAATTAATAAAACATTATTTCCATCCAATACTAATCCTTGTTGACTCCTTCAGGGACTTGCATTCCTATGTGGGCCTTAGGCTTATAATTTCCATAACTACCAATGGTTAAAACTCAGAGGCTTCATTAAGAGACTTTAATCAACTCATTCATATTATTCAACTAAGCCTATGTTTTAAATATCATGATTTGGATATGTGTGAAACTATAGCCCATTAACTTAGAGAGAGAAAAATATATAACTTGTGTATATATAAAAACCATGGAAAACAAATGTTATATATTATAGAAATAAAATAATATTCTCACCGAAAATAGTTTTCTCAAATTCACTTAAAAATATGGGTTTGTGCATTTGGAATTACTCGTTGTGTAATTCCAAAAACATGATCTTTTGAGTATCAAAAACCAAATTTTATTGTATGCATGATGTGGGTTTGTGCATTTGAAATTACCGTCGTGTAAAGTCCCTTTCAAATATGAATATTTTGTACAGAAATTTGTGATAATATATGCATGATGCAGGTTATTGCATTTGGAAGTTATATAGAAAATTTTATGTGCAAGGAGCCTAGCTAATAAATTAGTGAGCATGTGATGACAACAGGTCCATGGACATACTGGCCCCCAAAGTAATTAGCCAGACCCGTGAAATATTATTGAATCACTAGGAGACGAATTCATTGAATCCCCAAAGGACATTCAAAGGACGTCCCTTTTAAAGATATTCACACAAGATTTTCTGGATTCCCAGAGCCACGCTTGTTGTCGATTTACCAAAGTTTTCCAGGATAACCTAAGAGCAATCGGGGCCTGCAGTGACCCTGCATGTCCTGGGCTGCAGTGCCCTCACCCATTGCGGGTGAGGCCCAGAGAGGTATTTTGCAATTAACCCCCTGGCCCCACCCTCAATGGATGAGACTTTAATCAACCCATATATACATTTAAAAATCAAGTATCAAAAACCAAAAAGAGAAGAGAATTGCTCTGAAAACTTGATCTTTTGAGTATCAAAAACCAAAAAGAGAAGAGTAGAAAACAATTGTTATTGTATTTATGGAATAAAGAAAACAATTGTTGTTGTATCCATGGAACAAAGAAAACAAGTTGGTATAAGTAAGAGTTGAAAGGATGCAAATGGAATCTTTTCACCATTTGAATTCAAAATTTAAATCCCCAAAACTACCTATAACTCCCAACTACCCTCTCCAACAAAATAGGGGGGAGATTTGAATTTGACCACGGTCAACTATAAAAAATCAAAATAGAAAATTTAATTTATTGAAATTACTTATATTGTATAAATAATATAACATTCCCATCAACTTCAAAAAATTTCAAAAAATTCCAAAAACAAACAAAAGTTGGTACTGGACTTGAATCTTCACTTATTGCATTTATATCAAAGTCCAATCAAGGTGCACGGTAACCGAAATTTTGAACCGAAGACCCGTTTGCAAAAGTACTGGATATGAAGCACATATATGCATTTAAAGATTAAGTAATTCATAAATACGCAATATTAAGGCCATGTGCATGTTCTGGTTTCATAAACGCTTCTGAGAAAACCTTTTGATCTCATAGAGGGTGGCCGCACCCTCACATTCATATAGGTAAGCAATTTAGTGTGTCTTGTAATCATACTTTATCACCTATTAAAAAATAATTCATCATCTTCCTGTCACGCCCCGCATCCTAAAATACATAATACAAGGGTGACAAGGCCAGCCATACTCCCACGATCAAGGAAAAATCATGGCGTAGTCACATTTCGGCTTCTAGCATTATATGGTAATCAGTAAAATACAATACGGGTAAAAAGAAGACAGTCAATAAGACTATCGAATATAAAGAAATCTGAGCTCAATGGAAGTAAGCAAAAGGGCAACTAACCAGGAATATCAATGGAGAAATGTAACTGGTTCACTAGTCTGGATTCTCACGGTCTTCTCGAGATCAGACGAATCCACCTTTATCACTGAGCATGCATACTCAGGTCATCAGAGCGACACAATAGCAATATTATAATAATAACAAGAGACAAGAAAATGAAAGTAATAACGGTGGAGATAAAATGCAGGTAGTCAATATGTCACTAACTGATGCAATATATGATCTGTGTCCCTATCGGTCTCTAGGTCATTTTGAAATCGAGTTGTGGAAAGGAGGATCATGTTTAACGAGGGTCTCGTACATACCCGAGACTACGGCCCGCTATCGCCCGGGACATAACCCTGTCAGCCGGACCGCTAGGCCCAACCTAATATATATAAGAGTCGATGTTCGAATGATCATCCTCTAAATCACTGTCCTCGCTAAATACAATTCTCTTTCCACTTCGATTTCCCCCTTTTTACCCAGGTTTACACTATTTATGAGTATGGTCTAGTCGTGTATAAGTACGCACCAATAACAAGGTTTTAGTCACTGTTCACTGTATTGTTCACCGTCACGAATCATTTACTTTTCACTGACGTACTTGACACTCCTAAACCGATACCATTCACGCACGACAATGCACTGTACACTGATTAATAACGCGCACTATCACTAAAAGTATGGCAGTCGGGTAAAATATGTGCATTTATGCAGTTAAACAAATCATGTGTAATACGAACTATCATGCATCTTGTGAACTTATAAAAAATTGCCTTAGATCATACATTCAAAATTCAGTAAAATGATACAAAGGCGGTAGCAAGAAAACTCAGTCGGCAGTTCAACAAAATTAATTTCAGGACAATCGGATATCGGGTTTGCAAGTTACAGCCGTTTCATTTTAAGTGTTCGCTGATAGAAGTTCAGTTCCTGAACTGAATGTCCATTTCGCAACACAATTTTCACCCTGTTGGGTCCAAATTAGGCGACACTATAGTTGGAAAAAATTTAGGTTTATCAATTAGGTTTCCAACGCACCAGACGGATTTTCAATCGCACCTCTACGTCAGAAGTTATGTACTGTACAACAATGGGGTATAAGTTATGTCCCTGTTTGGGACTGCTATACGTCCTGTTAATCTAAAATACAGTTTAAATAGTAAACGACAGTGGAAAGAGATGAAATCACTTTCATTAGTTAGCTAATTGTTTCATCTTCGCTATGGTATAGGGTTCCGCATTATAACATGTTCGTACAGCAGAGTGTAAGCATTACAAAATGAGAATCAACAGCCAGTGCTGCTCTGGACTGCAGTCCAGAACCGCACTCCGAACCAGTTTCCGTCATCTTTTTAGCATAGAAACAAATTAAAACTCTTATGGGGTTCGAGGTCGTCGAGTCGTATTCTATATGATCTCTCGAACGCAACATTCCGATTTGTAATCAATTAACTGTGAATTTTACGAAATTCAGATACGGAAAAATTTCAGTTTTGCGGGTCTAAATGGGAAAGGCCTATCATGTCATTAAAGATAGTATTTTCCAGCCAAATCATAGCACGACGTTCGTTATTACTCGAGCCATCCTATGTGATCAGTTTCCGTCAATTTAACGGGGGTTTTCCCCTCGGGTTTGGCATCGAACACTTACATATTATTGGTTCACATGAAAGTATTTACGGAATTCATTGGTATTAAGAATTATAATAGATAAACTTTAGCATGAAGCAAGTAGTACACTTTCCTGATGACACGTTGACGACGCAAGGCAGTGGCAACGGCAAGATCACACCACGAACGGCGCGACTAGGGTTCGCGGCCTCGGCTCGAGCTTGGAGATGGGCTGCTGCTGCTACGAGCTTGGTTCGAGGGAGAGGTAGCTTGGATCGACTTGGAGTGAGGAGTGTTATGGAGGAGGTCAACGGCGGTGGCTCAGGGCTGCAGCTCAGGCGATAGCAGCGAGGTGCCGGTGAGGGCTGCAAGATGGGGTGTGCTGTCGAGGAGGGTTGAGGAGCTCGGAGGTGGAGGTGGTGAAAGGTTGGTTCGTAGTGGCCGGAGACGGTCAGGGTGGTTGCTGGCGATAGAGGAGGAGCTCGGCGGGTTCGTCGGCGATGGAGGTTGGTGGCCGGCGATGCTCATGGTGAAGGTGCGGTGGGTTCGGTTTGTGTAGTCGATTGTGGAGAGAGGTGGACGAGGGTTTAGTGGAAGGAGGTGGCTGAGGTGGTCGTCGTGTTGTCGTCGATGGAACTCAGCGGGGTGTATGGGAAGAGGCAGGGGCGCAGGGAAAAAAAGGTAGTGAGGGTGAGGGGCTGGCTTTGTATGAAGGGACAGAGGGAGACGAGGAGGGGCTTGAGGAGGAGGCGAGCGTGC
Source organism: Agapanthus africanus (assembly GCA_030015575.1). Taxonomy (NCBI): domain Eukaryota; kingdom Viridiplantae; phylum Streptophyta; class Magnoliopsida; order Asparagales; family Amaryllidaceae; genus Agapanthus; species Agapanthus africanus. The sequence goes on from JASDDO010000019.1 coordinate 833,513,182, forward strand.
GCGCGAGCCTGGGCTTGAGGAGCGGGGATGTAGGGCGACGAGGCAGGGGCATAGAGCGTGGGGCGACGTGGGAAGAAGAAGGAGAAGAGAAGCGGGAGAATGAAAGAGTGAGGAAGAAGGGTGTCGGGTCGGGTTTGGACACGGGCCGGGTCGGCATGGGCCTGGAAAAAGGATGTTGGGCTGGGAGTTTAGGGAATTAGGATTTGTAAAGAAAAAAATAGAAGTGGGCTGGGTAAGGGAAAGTTGGCCGGGAATTTTTAGTTTAGGAATAAATTCAGAATTAAAAAAAAATGTGTATCTAAATTCCTACAGACAAGATAAATATGGAGAAAATAGAAAAACATTCAAGGGGACTTGGAAAAATATTATGGAAAAATATTATGGAAGTTTTATTGACGGAACCGGGAGTTTACATCATAACCTCCATACAAAAATTTCATCCACGAAATTTAAAAGAGAAACAACGAAACGACTGCACTATACAAACAGATGTGGAAAACATGCACGGATATCCTCCTCACGCTCCCAGGTAGATTCCCCTGGGTAACGACCGCCTCAAGACACTCGGACTAACGGAATGACTTTATTCTTCAGCACTTTCTCTCTGCGGTCGAGGATAGTGGTGGGCTGCTCCTCGTAAGACAGGTCAGTGCCCAGAGCTAACTCCGAATGGTCCAGAACATGGCTGTCACCCCGAACATAACGCCGCAACTGAGATATGTGGAAGGTATTGTGCACACCAGCTAGCGACGGAGGCAAGGCAAGTCGATAGGCCACCTCTCCTACTCGCTCTAGCACCTCAAAAGGTCCGATGAAACGGGGACTGAGTTTCCCGCGACCTCCAAACCTGATAACTCCGCGGGTAGAGGAAATTTTCAGGAATACGTGATCTCCGACTTCAAATTCTAGTGCTCTCCTGCTGGCATCCGCCCAACTCTTTTGTCGATCCTGAGCCTTCTTAATGCGCTGTCTGATCATTTAGACTTTATCTACCGTCTGCACAATGAGTTCGAGGCCCAGTAATCTTCGTTCGCCCATATCATCCCAACAAACTGGGGATCGACACTTACGCCCGTAAAGTGCTTCGAAAGGAGCCATCTGGATGCTCGCCTGGTAACTGTTGTTATAAGAAAACTCAACCAGATGCAGATGATCTTCCCAGGAACCCTGGAAGTCCAGCATGTAAGCTCTCAACATATCCTCGAGTGTCTGAATCATACGCTCGGATTGTCCGTCCGTCTGCGGGTGATAAGCTATGCTGAACTTGAGACGGGTACCCAAACTCTCCTGTAAGCTCCTCCAAAAGTGCGAAAAAAATCTGGTGTCTCGATCTAACACAATACTGACCAGAACTCCGTGAATTCGCACTATCTCCAGCATGTATCTCTCCGCAAGTGACTCTGTTGACTGTCCCACCCGGAAAGATAAAAAGTGTGCAGCTTTCGTGAGGCGGTCGATGATAACCCAAATGGCGTTGTTGCCCCTAGGGCTCTGTGGTAAGGCCATCACGAAATCCATAGTAATATGCTCCCACTTCCATTCTGGTATCGGAAGCAGTTGTAACAGTCCCCCCGTCCTCTGATGTTCCGCCTACACTTGCTGGCATACCAAGCACCTGGATACAAACCGCGCAATTTCTCGCTTCATCCCGTTCCACCACAAGTGCTGCTTTAGATCTCGATACATCTTCGTGCCTCTCAGATGCACGGAATAAGCTGAACTATGAGCCTTAGCTAGTACCTCTTCTCGAACATCCCCTTTTGGTACGCAGAGTCTGCTACCGAATTTCAGAGAACCGTCTTCATGTATGAGTAAGTCCGTTCTCAGCCCGGCTTCTACCTGCGCTCTGAACTTTTGCAATCGAGGATCATTAGGTTGTGCAGCTTTGATGCGATCTACAAGAGAAGACTGCACCTGTAGTTGCTAAAACTGCCTGATTGCACTTGGCGTAACGACCTCTAGCTCGAGCTTCTGAAAATCTTTAATGATATTCCTCTGACTGGTCAACATCATAACCGTTGGCTTGCGACTAAGTGCATCGGGTACAACATTTAATTTTCCCGGATGATACTGCAAGTCTAAGTCATAGTCCTCCATTAATTCTAGCCATCGGCGCTGCCTCATATTCAGCTCTTTCTGAGTGAAGACGTACTTCAGACTCTTGTGATCCGTGTACACCTCTACCTTCTCGCCTAACAGGTAATGCCTCGAGATCTTCAATGTGAAAACCACTGCGGCTAACTCCAAGTCGTGGGTAGGGTGGTCCCTCTCGTGATTCCTCAGCAGTCGTGAGGCGTAAGCAACCACCTGACCGTGCTGCATCAGAACATAGCTTAAGCCCTTCCCTGAAGCATCGCTATGTATCACCTAACCACCGGAATTATCTGATACTGTAAGAATAGGCGCCGTGGTCAAATTCTGCTTCAGTGCTTCAAAAGCCCGGGTACACTCCTTCCTCCATACATATGACACATCCTTCCGTGTCAGCTTCGTCAAGGGTTCAGCGACTCGAGCAAAGTCTTGAACGAACCGTCGATAATATCCGGCCAGTCCCGGGAAGCTTCTGATCTCGTCCACTGACATCGGTGTTGGCCAATCTCCAACAAATTCTATCTTTGCCGGGTCCACTGAGATGCCTTCGCCCGAAACAACGTGTCCCAAGAACTGCACCTTGTCGAGCCAGAACTCACACTTGCTCAATTTTGCGTACAGTTGTTCTCCACCGAAAGACGCGGCCAGGACGTTGCGACGTCGGGGCCTGAATTCCGAGGGCAGATGCTAATCGGTGCTATCCGTCCACCTCTCCGGAGATGCCAACTTGATTCATGGCACCGTGTATCGAAGGTATAAACGGATGCGGCCGATGTAGCAGACTTCGTCAGATTCCCCCTCATTTGAGGGGTTTTTGATTGTGGGGACGCTCTTCTCTACAGTCGCAAGCTCCTGCAGTTAATTACGTTACCGCATCGGTAACCACTTTCTCCTTGTCCAGATGGTCACTTTGTGCCTTGTGTGTTTGTTCTGTTTTTGTTTTCCCGTGGATTGTATATGGAGACTAATTTATGTTGTCGCCCGTAGGGCATGGATTAGTCCAAATCCGTATTTTCTTAGATTTGGGTTTGGGGGTTGGTTTAAGGATACGTTAGTCTCATTTGAGACTAAGATCAACTTAAACATTTGTTAAGGATACGTTAATCTAATTTTAGACTAAGATCAACTTAACGGGATTGTTTAGATCCAACAAGAGAGCATTTGAACTCTATTGTTTAGTTTAGGGCCATTGCGGTCGATTAGTTTAGGGACATTACGGTACAATGTTAGTTTAAGGACATCTCGGTCTATTGTTAGTTTAAAGACATTGCGGTCGATTAGTTTAGGGACATTACGGTCCAATGTTAGTTTAAGGACATCTCAGTCCATTGTTAGTTTAAAGATATTGCGGTCGAGGTTAAGGACATCATAGTCCGTGAGTTTAAAGACCTCACAGTCAAGGTTAAGGACATCATAGTCCATGAGTTTAAAGACCTCACAGTCAAGGTTAAGGACATCATAGTCCGTGAGTTTTTAAAGGACCCCACAGTCCGTAGAATGTTTGGTTGTCGGGACCCGTCACCTTTCTGAAGACGTTGAAGGATTACAACGACAAATATCAGAGGAGTAAAGAGATGTACCCTCGAACCGATATGAGTTGGTTGAAAGATCTGTAGTCCAATTTGGGGTAAAGATCTGTTGAAATATTCATGCGAAGATGGGCTCAATTAATATGGGTTGAGGACTTATGGCCAATCTTGGGCTAAGTCCAATAAATGTTTAACATTTTATTCTGGGCTGTTGAGCCTTTATTTGTGCTTGGCCTTTTTAATAATGCTTGAATTCTGATAATATTTTGTCTTTTATTGAATGTTGGGCATTCACCAGAGCCATGGGCTTATTAAAGAACAATTTATGTTCTGTCAGCGCAACATGTGGTGCGCTAGGCGCTTTGCGCCAGTCAAAGAGCGTAGTGCACTTCTGCCACGTGGCGCATACGTGGAGGACACGTGTCGCGCTTGGCGCTAAGCTCCAGATGATGGGCGCATTGCGCCAGTTTGTGAGCGCAGAGCGCTGGTTCATGAGCGCATTGTGCTTTCAGTTTAGTGGCGCATACGTGAATGACACGTGGTGCGCTTGGCGCTGAGCGCCAGCCCATGAGCGCAGTGCGCTACTTCAGAAGCGCAAAGCGCAAGTTGTTAATCAGCGATACGTGGTTGACACGTGGCGCATTTGGCACTGAGCGCCGTTCCAGAGAGTGCAGGAGCGCTACTTCAGAAGCGCAAAGCGCAAGTTGTTAATCAGCGCATATGTGGTTGATACGTGGCGCATTTGGCGCTGAGCGCCGGTCCAGAGAGCGCAGGAGCGCAGTTCAGGAGCGCAAGGCGCATTTCTAGAGCGCAAAGCGCATTTGATCAATTTTATGATCTGGGAACAAATTTATGTTCTTGAAAAGAGACTTTGTCTCAAGATTTAAGAACAATAGTTCTTATCTTGCAGGAGAGATTTTCAATCTCTTATTTTGATGAAAGGCTTTGCCTTTATAGATCCATGATCTGTGAGAAGAATTATGTTCTTCTTTTATTTTTATGGTGAGATCTTTTGATCTCTTTTTTTGGAAGACTTTTTTGTCTTGTAGATCTCTGATCTTTTTAAAGAAATAAAATTTTCTTTCTGTGAGATGATTTCATCTCTGTGTTCATCATCCATCATTCTTACCTTGAAGAAAAATCTTCTTGCAAGAGCTTGCTCTTTTTCTTTGAGTTTTTCAAAGTTTATGGGGGGGGGGTTTCTCTATATCAGACTAGAAGTCTTGGGGCCTTTATATAGGGCAAGCTGATTTGTTGGATCAGTTAAAGAGATCTTTCTCTGATTGATTTGGGGATGTTTCCCACCATTGGATCTTTGATCCTAGCGCTTCTGCTTTACAGAAAACAATCTTCTTGTTTTTAACAAGATTAGAAAATCTTTCCATAACAGAATTTAATTCTGATTAATTAATGATTTATCATTATTATTAGATCTTTTGATCTAACGGTGGGGAGTTTTTTTTTAATTCCAGCGCTAGCGCACCCGTGCTTTGCACGTGGTGCGCTGCTTAGAGCGCAGCGCTTTTAGCGCTAGCGCACCTGTGTCTTACACGTGGTGCGCAGCTCGGAGCGCAGCGTACCCTGCGCTAGCGCATCCGTGTTTGACACGTGGCGTGCTGCCTAGGGCGCAGCGCGCCTAGCGCTAGCACACACATGGTGCGCTGCCTAGGGCGCAGCGCTCTTGGCACTGTATCTGAAGCGTTGCTTCAATTTTGAAATTTGAATTTCACACAGAGCTTTGCTCTGATTGGGGGAAACAAATGCCCCCCCAACGTTGCGCTCACGTGGCCCACATGTGAATGCAGCGGTGGCAGCATCTGTGCCCTTGGATTAACTAAGAAGTTGAAACGGCACTCAGTGCCTATAAATAAGACCTTTGGCCCTTGAGATGATTTCTGTTCATCTTCAACTTTGTTTTCTGAGAATTTTTATTCTCCCACAGAGCATAGCTTTTCATCTTAAGAAACCTCAAGAGTCAAAACTCTGCCAAAATTTCGGTGAAGATTAAATCTTTTAAAGTTCTAGGGTTTTACCTATTAACAGAGCTTAGCTCTTCATAGATCTTTGATCCAAAGAAAACCCTTTTAGGGTTTCATTAATCAGAGCTTTTGCTCTCTTCAAATCGTGAAGAACTCTTAAGAGTTTGTTCATGGATCTTGAAGATCTTAGAATTTTAATTCATATATATAAAAATTTGATTTCAATTTTTCTGATGGGTTTTTCCATCATCTTTACAGAGCCAGGCTCTTGAGGAATTTTATTCCTTCATGATCAGAGTTTGACAAGTGTCACTCTGTCACAGAGCACTGCTCTCAAAAGGAGATTTACTCCTCTGTCCAAGAGATTTCTCATTTAATGAGAATTTCTTTTGAGGATTTCCTCACTTAATGGCAGCCTCATCAAATGATGAGCCTATTTTATTAATGATGATTTGTCATCTAGATTTTGTGGGCCCCCTTTGGTCCCTCTCTACTGCATTGCAGTGTGGTACAAATTTTAAAGTACCAAGTGTTAGAATTTAAATTAAATTATCGCACTAACATTTAACTTTTGTCCCTTTTCGCGTAGGCGACATGTCTTTCGATCTTTCTTTCCCGTTTGTTCGTTCAGAGGGAGGATTCCCTGGAGCGCCTGTGGACCGGGAAGTCTTAGCACTGATCAAAGATCATGATCCGGAACATAAGAATCTTCACCTCTGGGGAACATGGTACAACCACATTATTAAGGGTCGACAGAGCTTTTCGTGCGCTGTACCCTCAGAGCCCATCATGGCGATCCATTACGCCGACCCTCCCCCGGTGAACTATGCCGTGGAGATGGTTAATTGGACTTCTGAAGGTCTTCTTCAGCCTGCTATGGCTTCGATACCCATTCAGCCTCCAATGGCTTTGGACACCCTGGGACGAAATATTTGTCAAGGCGAGGTGCGACCGTGAGGACAACCATATATGATTGGGCTAATTCCTCGTCATCCAGCTGGCTATCTGTAATGGGCCCGTTATATTCTGTCATCGAAGAAATCGCAGTTGCTGAGGCTTGGGCTGTATCCCGCGATTTATGCTTCTCTTTTCCAGTATTCTACACTTCCCACCTGGTGGGTTAAGGCCTTTCTGGAGTAGTGGAATATTCCTACTCACACCTTCCTTTTTCTGGACCGAGAAGTATCAATTTCCTTAGAGGAATTTGCAGAAGTTTCTGGCTTACCGGTTATGGGGGAGCATTATGAAGAACTGCTCCCTACAGATGAATACGTTTTTGGTGCCAAACCAGTGATGACAGGCCTTACCCCGGAGAACGCCATTCAACACCAATTTCCTAGTCTGATCAACGTGTTGGATATTTATGAGGGCCTTTTTCTTGAATCTGGGAGTCGCAGGGTTAATTTCGAGGATTTCATCGCTCGTTTTCTTCATCCGGAAGTCCTTTCAAAGGAGGTTACTAAATTCGCTACGCTTGATGACCCTTTCAGCTTAAGTTTGAACAATCTGCCAATGGCGGAGGCAGATCAAAAGAGTTTCTTCCTTCCCAACACCCCAGTCGTTTCTTTTGCGGAGGTTGCAGTCCCCGGGATTGATGAGGAAACGTTCTTTTTGTGGTTCCTTGGGTTATGGCTGAGCTGGTTTGCACTCCCGATGCATCTTCGCCGTATGAGGCCGTCCGTCTTCTACCCAGCTCACCGAATGGTTATTAGGGTGAAAGTGGCTGTCGGGGTTGCCGGGTTAGCTCATTTATATTACGGCCTCAGCCAAGCGGCGGATACTACTGAACCTGGGGTGCAGCATGTGAACTTCTCGATGCATTACTTCATGTCATGTCTTGAGCTACATGCACTTGGCATTTTCGGTATCCATAAAAGGCCTTCCTTCTATGACAGGTGCAGCTTTCCCCGGATTATGCGATTAGTCGGCGCATCTATTGTAAATCCGCCACTACGGGAGGCTAGAGGTTTGCTCCTTCACCCTCGCATGGTTGGAGATGGCATGACTATTACTGACAAATTTCTAACCATCGGCAAAGAGTCCGTAACCACGGTACATCCATTGGGGGACATTTTGAAGGATGGAGCCTCTATTTTGAAAGCTCGGGAAATCCTTCATTTATATTCCATCAGACCAGGATTTCTAGTGTTTAGGCAAAATGATGCGGCATTATTCATGAGATACAATCCGCATCATTTTGCCCAGCAGCTGAGCTATAATTAGGGAGTCCCGTTGGAGGCCTTCTTGTTAGAACCTGCTGCCACGAGAGAGGGAATGCGGAATGCGCTGCATCATTTTATGCATGTGAACACAGGGTCCAACTTCTTTATCAGCGAACCGAGCTGTGTCCCGAAGGCCCTCAATGTGCATGTTGCCTGGTAGCGGCATTCAATGGGTGCTATAATCAAGGAGGAGAAGCGACTGTTGCTCGATCGCAAGGGTGCACCCCTTGTCGGTGATCGAAACGTCCCTCTAAAGCGACGGACCGTTGTCCGTCCTCCCTTAAGGGAAGTCGTTGCGGTCGAAGTTCCACATGATAGGCCTGAGCTACCAGTGCCCCGGGCTCCCGTGGAGATGGTGAATGTAGCTTCCCCCAAGTCTGGCGTGGGTTCGGGACTCGTCGTCCCAAAGTGCCCACTATGCGTAAGCTAGTACTGGCTGCGACCGGAGCTCGCTCGCAGAAGAGGAAGAAGAAGTCGATCCTCTCTGTAGACGTTGTACTCGGCCAAGAGCCTCATGCTCCTTATAGCAAGGGCCTGAGCGAATATGGGACCAATGAGGGTCTATTTATGCCACCAGATGACACTGATCTGGCGGCTGCCATTGCAGCTTCTGAGCGATTGGAAAGCCACAAAGCAGGACTGGCCATCCTCGCGCCATCAGATAACCATTAGCTGTATTTTTCATCATTGCATTATATTTTTATCATCATGTTTCGACTCGCATTTTTCCCTTTTTAACAGGCATTTCCACTGAAGAATCTCTAGCAGCTTCTCTCAAGACTTTTGAGGAGGAGGAAAGACTTCGAGCATCTTTAGGCATCGGTACATTTCGGTTCACCGCGTCTCCACTCCTGTTTCTTATGGGTAATCTGGCCCTTCCTCTTCATCTTATTACAGGAACTACCTCTACTCAAGTTATTCCAGGTGCGGCACCGACTTCGCAGGGCGGTGCGGAGATGCCCCTAAGGTCAGCTATCGAAGTTTCAGTTCCGCCGGTATTGCTGAAAGAAGCTTATCTTAAGCAACCAATGACATAACGGTTCCAGAGGTAACTATTGGCGCGGACGAGGATGTCCTGTTGAGGGAGGTCCTTAGAAGATCTGCCCTCACGGCCCGGGCGGAGAGGAAGCGTAGAGTGTGCGCAGCAAGGGAGCGTAATGCTGCCTTGGCTGCGGGTGCAGGTCCGAGTGCTGCTACTCCTACCCTCACCCTTTCAGAGGATGCTTCGGCTTCCTTGTCTACCGTCTATAGACAGGCAGCTCGTGCGGCTCGGGAGGCAATCAAAAAGCTGACCAAGGTAACGTAACATTGGGTTCTTTTGTCAAAGTTTTAATTTTCAGGTCCTCATATATCTTATCTTGTAGGGCCGATTCTTGCCGAGGAAGTGGTGGGTGACGTGATGGCAACCGCCGAGCCTGAAGTAGCGGTAGGTGAGACGGCTACAATCGTCGAACCCGAGGTAGTGGTAGGTGAGATGGTTACAACCGCTGAGCCCGAGGTAGCCACTCTTTCTCAAGAGTCGGGCACTGCTCCAATCGTCGCTCTTTCCCCTTGCGGTTCCTTGCCGTTGCCGGGCGCTGCGAGTGTCACGATGATTCTTGTGGAATCGGGAGATGAGGCTACAGGTGGCGAGACCGTTCCGATAGAGGAGGGTGAGGCATTCGCTGCATCCAGTGACATCCTTGTCGCGGTCTTGACCGGCGACTCACAAGGTAGATTTTGGATCATTACTCTCCCCTTTATTCTGCAATCCCTTTCAATTTCTTTTTGACAGCGTGATTGGTAGGGATTCTGCGTGTTCAAGTTTAGTAAATTACCGCAATCAAGACGGTTTCGCTCGTAGCTAGCCGGTTGAGTACGGGTCGTCCGCAGGGAGATGGAATCTTTTTCTAAGTGCTTTAACGAGTTAAGTCCAATCTTTCAGATTTGTTTGTGATTATCTAAGTGTTAAAATGATATGTAAAGAGAGCTTGTTAGGGTTAGGATTAGGTTAGTTTGAGTTTAGGAGTCGCTCACTTCTTTCGTTGCCACTCTTAATATCGGTGTTACGGTAATCGGCAACAACGGGGATTAGCACGACTAGGAAGGAACTTGCGAGTATAAGCTAGGCTTTCCAACGCTTAAGTCCTTCCTTTTGGTGCTTGTCTGTCCGTTCTTGGCTCTTAGCCATAACCTCCTATTAATTCAACCACAACCGGTCTTACTACGGAATCACCGCTATCATGTAGGATAGGGTGCCGTAGGGAGCGGATTGTGGTTTACTTAACGGGAGTTGATTTAAGATGTTTGGCAAGGAAAGAGTGAGGGAGATTTCCTTCTCTCAAACTTCCCTTCTCCTACCCTAACAAGTATGAAACTACTCACCCATAATTGGGAAAAGAAAATAAAACAAGAGAGGAAGATAGAAAGAAAGAGATTAGAAGATAACAACTAGCTATTTGCGACCTCACCTTGGCAAGGATCAAGCGTAAGCATCATGGTTGTCGGAAAAGAGAAAAGAAAGAAACAAACACAAATAACAACAACTAAGTTAACAAATGAAAATTACAAGCAATAATAAAAGAACAATTACAACAAGATAAGCATGGTAAGAACAAGAACTCCTTTATTCATTCTTCACTCACAAAAGCTCACTACAAGTTTATGATGGAGAAGAGATGAGATGAGGAAGAAGAACAATATCTATCTTAATCTAAATACAAGAATTAAGCATACACACACACCCCCTTGGCTTCACAAGGTTCTGGACTATTTATAGGCAGGGAGATGAAAACCTAGGGCCATATTCTGGACCAATATAAAATTACAAAGCATCACCTAAAAACCGGGCAGCTGTTGCCATCATACGGCCGCGGAACCGCGGCCTAGACCCCCCTTTGGCCGCGGTTCCGCGGCCGTATAGTGGAGTTAGCACTCCGGGTTTTTGGTGCTTTCCTGGTTGTCTGTCCCCTTTTATATGGTGCATGATCTTTCTGATAATCATTAATCATTTCTTCCAGAATTCTAGTGGGCCAAAGGTGTGAAAGTGGATCTTTTTGTAATGGTTTCTTGGACCCCATGTAGATTTCTTTGGATCTTGTGTTTGCCATTATGGATTTGCCATTTTGTCTTCTTAAACTGGTGTGTGGCAACAGACGGATAAAGAGCAGAGACCCGTGTTTTATCTGTGGTTGGCAGGAGTCCGGAATTGTCGTGCTTTTTCATGATTTTCACCGTTTAGAGCCGAGAACCTGTATCCTGTAATTGACTAGCAAACACGGCTCAAGAGTACCTACCGATATGCAATGTGATAAAAATTGGACGGTATGAAAATGCAAAAATCTGATATAAACAAATACCCCCAAACTTATCATTTGCTCGTCCCGAGCAAAGCCAATTTATTCACAAAAAATTTTCTAACCTCACTTTCGCAGGGAACGCGATTGCACTGAGCATGTGCAACAAGCCGTTAAACCTCTAGGTGTCCCTAGTAGGAGGAGTGTTGTCTCCTGAGGGTTTTCAGCGGATACTACCCACAAAATCCGGTCAGGCTAGTTTTGTAAAATAACTATGATTCAAACCCCTAAAGTTTTGTTTCAGAAAATAACAATTCTATGATTCTAAGTCTAGACTATCGAACCTTTATTTTTCACACCTCGCTTCTTATTTAACTACAGATTTTATATGTCTTTACGTGCAGTGCAAATAGTGTCGTTAAGTTTCCAGAAGGGTCGAATAAAGTCCTCATGTCACGCAATAAAGTCTAGATAAGAATTTTGAAAGGATCACATAAGTTTTATAAAGAGTTAAGCATTTTTTAAGTTTCGTTTTCCAGTAAAGTTTCAACTTCAGAATTTCTTTCTTCCTTAACAGGAAACTAGGTCTTATTTTTCACTCCACCTTTTTCTTGTTTTTATTTCATACACACCTCTGTGAACGTGCAATAGTTTTTATCATAGAATAAAACCTTCATATCTCCGCTAAATTTTTTATAAAAGCCTGTCTTTTATCAAGATTATTCTCACACAAAGAACCGTTAGGAATTTTAACTCGGAGAGAACACTTGCTTGACTTTGTTTTAATCTGGACTTTCTAGGATTCTTAGCGAGCTTTGGGCCAATGCACCCAAACCAGTTGGTTTTAGGGCATTAGGTGTAGAAACACCCCGGCGGACTTAATTACTCAAGTTACCTAGGCCCAAAAACAAAAGACAATTTAGCGTGAAAGTCATGATGATTTAATACGAACGGAGATATAACCGGCAGTTCAATTATTTTTTGGATAAAAGACGTGTTTAGTGGGTTCGGTGTGTAATCATTCCAATCAAGTTTCAGATGGGTTATTTTTCAGACTTAGTTCCAATTAAGGCATCAATAAAATTCCTTCATATTCACTCATTTCATAAACTATTCTTGATATTACTTATTTCAGAACAAACCTATTTGATCCTCAGAAAATCATTTATCTATTTAAAAGTTTTTAAACATAAAAGACTTGTCATCTAATTTCCAAAAACTCACGACACGTGTAGTGTGATGTAAAGACGTATATCGGCTATAGTTAACTTCAAAGGAGAGTTATTTTTCAGGTTTTCAAAATCTAATCATAAGATTTAGTTATTCTTATTTTATTAAACAAAACCGTCGAAATGTTGAATCAGAGTCCTCCCACTATCTAACTTGACAGAAAAGTTTTTATGTTTTTCGAAAATTTTCAGATTTTTTCAGATTTTTATGGATTTAGTATGCAGATGCAAAATATACATATGAATGCGAAGGTTAGAAATGCGTACCGAGCGTACCCCCAAACTTAAACTGGACAGTGTCCTCACTGTCATTGCATGAAGAGATCATTTGAAGGGTCAAAACTGTCGGTTAGCGATACACATTTTTTTTTTGTTTTTAAAGAAAAAAAGAAAAAAAGAATATCCACAAATATGTACAAAATGGTATATACATACCCCCAAACTTATTTGGAACAGAGTCCACTGTTCGTGGCTGGATAGCCGAAGTTTGGTGGTAGGTAGAGGAAGATTATGCAGGGTAAACCGGCTCCTGTAAGACCAGGAGCTCCTCAGTTGGATCGGCGCTAAGGTACGGTTTTAGTCGGTGTCCGTTCACTTTGAAAAATGAACCGTCCTTTGGATTCTCCAAATCCACAGTGCCATACGGGTACACATTCCGCACACAATACGGCCCTTTCCAGCGAGATTTGAGCTTTCCTGGATGGAAGTGTAGTCGGGTGTCGTAAAGCAGTACCTGTTGACCAGGTACGAAAGTTTTGCGCAAAAGGTGTTTATCGTGAAACACCTTCGTTCGATTCTTAACGACAACCGCGTTATCGTAAGCCTCATCCCTAAGCTCGCTCAGTTCGTTCAGTTGCAGCTTCCGATGGCTGCCCGCATCGTCGAGAGACAGATTCAGCTCCTTTATCGCCCAAAATGCGCGATGCTCTATTTCGACAGGTAGGTGGCAGGCTTTTCCGTACACAAGCCGATAGGGGGACATGCCAAGGTCGGTCTTATAAGCGGTTCGAAATGCCCAAAGGGCATCAGTGTGTTTCAGCGACCAATCCTTACGGTTCTTTGAAACCGACTTCTCCAGTATCTGCTTGATTTGCCGATTTGAAACTTCGGCCTGCCCGCAGGTTTGGGGGTGGTAGGGCATAGATAGCTTATGATTAATGGAATATTTCCGCATCAAGGCCTCGAAAGTTTTGTTGCAGAAATGACTTCCATTGTCGCTAATGATCGCTCGGGGGTACCCAAAACGGGAGAAAATGTTTTCTTTAAGAAACCTAACGACAACTTTGTTGTCGTTAGTCCGGCTGGGCACAGCCTCGATCCATTTAGAGACGTAATCAACAGCGAGAAGGATGTACAAGTTCCCAAAAGAGCTGGGAAACGGCCCCATGAAATCTATCCCCCAAACATCGAAAATCTCCACAACCAAGATTGGTTGGAGCGGCATCTCATTCCTCCGGGATATCCGGCCCATGTGTTGGCACCGGGAGCAAGTCTTGCAATAGTCATGAGCGTCTTTGAAGAGTTGTGGCCAGTAGAAACCACATTTCAAGATCTTCTCAGCTGTCTTTCTGGGGACAAAATGCCCACCACATGCTTGATCGTGGCAAAACGACAGCACACTCTTGAATTCCTCGTTAGGGACACACCGACGAATAATCTGGTCTGGACAGTACTTGAACAAATAGGGTTCGTCCCAGTAAAAGTGTTTTACTTGGGATAAGAAGCGAAGTCTTTCCTGACTCGACCATTCAGTCGGTAGCAATCCCGTGGCCAAATAGTTCACAATATTTGCGAACCAGGGTTCGCAAGATACTGTCAAGAGCTGTTCATCCGGGAAAACGTCGTTGATCGGAATTTGAAGCGAAGGCGAAGAAGGAAGTCGTGAGAGATGGTTGGCAACTACGTTTTCATATCCTCGTTCGTCCTTAATGACAAGGTCAAACTCTTGAAGCAAGAGGATCCAACGTATTAGCCGAGATTTTGCATCTTTCTTCGCAAAAAGATGGCGCAGAGCAGAATGGTCGGTGTAGACAATGACTGGAGAGCCGATGAGGTAGGGCCTGAACTTTTCTAAAGCAAATACAACAGCCAAGAATTCCTTCTCAGTTGTTGTATAATTGAGTTGGGCGTCGTTCATGGTTCGGCTTGCATAATAGATTACGTGCGGCATCTTGTTGATGTGTTGTCCAAGGACAGCACTAATGGCAAAGTCGGATGCATCGCACATAATCTCAAATGGGTGCATCCAGTCAGGCGAAGAAAGAACGGGAGCAGAAGTGAGTGAGCTTTTTAATGACTCGAATGCAGTCACACAGCTCAAGTTGAAGTCGAATGTCGTATCTTTGGCCAGCAAAAGAGTCAAGGGCCTAGCAATCTTGCTAAAGTCCTTGATGAACCGTCTATAGAAACCGGCATGGCCAAGGAAGGCTCGGATATCTCTGACGCATCGGGGAGGAGGTAGATTGGAAATGACCTCAATCTTTGCTTTGTCAACCTCTATGCCATTTTGCGAGATGATATGTCCTAAGACAATACCTTCGCGCACCATGAAGTGGCACTTCTCCCAATTCAAAGTGAGATTCTTGTCCTTACATCGGGTAAGGACAGCGTCAAGATGCAGCAAACACTCGCTGAAGGAATCGCCGAAGATGGAGAAATCATCCATGAAGATCTCCAGAAATTTTTCCACCATGTCTGAGAAGATTCCCATCATACACCGCTGGAAGGTAGCGGGCGCATTGCATAACCCAAAGGGCATGCGACGATATGCAAACGTGCCGAAGGGACAAGTGAATGTGGTCTTGTCATGGTCTTTTTCGGCGATGGAAATTTGATTATAGCCGGAGTAGCCATCAAGAAAGCAGTAGTACTCGTGTCCGGCCAATCGTTCAAGCATCTGGTCAATGAAAGGTAGCGGAAAGTGGTCCTTCCGCGTTGCGGCGTTGAGTTTTCTGTAATCAATGCACACTCGCCACCCAGTTTGGGTGCGAGTAGGGATTAACTCGTTCGCCTCGTTAGTGATGACCGTTACACCTGATTTCTTGGGGACAACGTGGATGGGGCTAACCCACTGGCTATCAGAGATAGGGTAAATGATACCACTATCTAGACATTTTACGATCTCCTTCTTCACAGCCTCTTTCATGACTAGATTGAGACGTCTTTGTGGATCCCGGGCTGGCTTGGCATCATCCATCAGATGAATGTGATGCTCAACGATCAGGGGACTAATCCCCTTGATGTCCGCCATGGACCAGCCAAAAGCTTGCCTGTTGCTGTGCAAGACCGCGAGAAGGGCTTTCTCTTGCTCTGGAGCTAGAGAAACCGAAATGATGACAGGGAGGGTCTCGTTCTCACCTAAGTAAGAGTACTTAAGGTGAGACGGCAAAGGCTTGAGTTCGAGCGTTGGAGGTGAAACGATTGAAGGCAAGATTGGTGCAGAGGTCTCGAACTCAAAGGACTCCAGCAAAGGTTCAAAACGAGTGTAGGTGACCGAGTTGGATGGTTCAGGTAACTCATCCGGAAATTCGAAAGATTCAAACTCGGGTTGTGCGCGGCTAAGATCGTTCGAGAACGTGAAACACTCGTAGTCGTTGTCGGGCGCAGAAACAGTAGCAGGTTCGAAGAGGAACGCACTAGTGGCGTCAAGATTATCGTGATCAAACAGAAACTCCTCGAATTCACACTCTTCAGGGGTGATCTCCTGGATCGAGCAGACGTCCAGTATATGAGCATTAGGTTCGGCGGGCTGATTCCCCAACCTAAAAATGTTGAGTTCAATCGTCATGTTTCCAAAAGAGAGGTTCATCGAACCATTGCGACAATTGATCACAGCATTTGAGGTTGCAAGAAATGGGCGACCGAGTATCACCGGAATTTGATTCCGGGGGTTAGCTACAGGCTGTGTGTCTAATACAATGAAGTCAACAGGGAATATGAAGTCCCCGACTTTGATTAACACATTCTCTAGCTCACCCCTAGGATGGGTGATCGATCGGTCGGCCATTTGGAGAGTGCAGTGCGTGGGTTTCAGCTCTCCTACGCCTAATTGCTCGTATACTGAGTACGGAAGCAGGTTAACACTGGCACCAAGATCTAATAGTGCGCGGTTGATGTTCTTATCCCCAATGGTAATTGAAATCGTAGGACAGCCAGGGTCCTTCTGTTTTTGTGGTAAAGATTGGGTAAGAGCATCACTCACAGCACTAGCCAAGAAAACTTTCTTGGGTACCTGAGACTTCCTCTTTTTCGTGCACAAGTCCTTTAAGATTTTCGCGTAGGACGGGACTTGTTGGACAGCATCTAAAAGAGGAATGTTAATGTTAACCTGCTTAAATAACTCCAGAATCTTCTCCATTTGAGGATTTTGTTTATTAGACCTCAACCGGTTTGGAAATAGGACGTTTTTAAAATTGGTTGAGTCTAATGCTTGTGGAGGAGATTGTGGAGTTGGAACGGACCCCAGAACAGGTGTTTTCGTGGAGTGAGAAGTGGGTCCGTCTAGAGCAGAAGGAGAAGAAGAAGAAGAAGAGCCTTTTGAAGAATGAAGAATAGGCTCAGAAGACGAAGAGGCAGGAGAAGAAGAAGAAGTAGAAGCGGCCGGGGTGTCATCGTGGATGCGTGTGCCAATGTTGTTATGCAGCATCCTTCCCGATCTCAATGTGGTCACGGCACTCACATTATGGTTCTGTTGTTCAAGAGCAACATGTACATTATGTAGGTGACCGGGATTTGGGAGTGGCTGGGACGGGAGCTTCCCCTTCTCTCGCTCGCTTAAGGCCGCATTCAGTTGTGCAATCTGGGCCTCGATGGTCTTGATGCTTTGCCCGTGAGCGGCAGTGTGTTGCACTAAGGACTGAATGGAAAACTGGATGTTGGCAGTGGATTGTGTCGATTATTTTACGAACGCCTCCAGACTTCGTTCGAGCGAGGAAACCTTATCGTTGTTTGACGGAACAAAGTTATTTGGTGGAAAAGAATTGTTTGGTGCAAAGCTGTTCGTCTGATTTTGGAAAGGTTGGGGTTAGAAGGGCTGCTGAAACTGCTGTTGAGTTTGTTGTTGCGCAGGAGGGGGCCTCTGGAAATTGTTGCCTTGGAATTCATTCTGATTCTGATTCCAGGCGAAATTGGGGTGGTTCCTCCAACCGGGATTGTAGGTGGAAGAGTATGGATCATTCCTCGGTCTTTGCTGAAATGCAGCATTAACCTGATCCTGTCCTTGAGATGGTGGATTGTAAGGACACTCTTCGGTCAAGTGAGAAGGATCGGAACAACAAGCGCAAATGGTACGAAGGGGGAGAACAGGGGCAGGAGAAGAAAATTTGCTCTCTATTGCTTCTAGCTTTCTCGTTATTGCAGCCATTTCAGCTTTCATCGCAATAGAGACATCAAGTTGGTGAATTCCTACCCTAGACTGACCGGTAGAAGTGTAGTTAGAAGAAGAAGAAGTCGGTCTGGTGATCTCCCATTGTAGCGTTTGCTCCGCAAGGTCGTCAAAGAATTGCCACACTTCCTCGTCAGATTTCGATAGGAAGTGGCCCTGACAAATGGTTTCCAACAACTGCTTGGTTGCTGGATTCAGGCCCTCGTATAAGGTTTGGCAGAGTTGCCATTTCTCTATACCGTGATGAGGACACTGAACAAGAAGATCTTTGTACCGGTCAAAGCACTTTCAGAAGGGTTCAGAAGGAAGCTGAGAGAATTGGTTGATTTCATTTCTGATCCTTGCGGTTTTATGATTTGGATAAAATTTCTTTAGAAACGCTTTAACAAACTCGTCCCAACTGGTTATGGAGTGGGAAGCGGTGCTATACAGCCATTTTTCAGCAAGATCGCATAAAGTGAACGGAATGACCCGTAGACGTATAGCATCGTCCGACAGTTGGGTAGTTTTCATCATGGCACAAACATTTTGAAATTTATTGATGAAGATATAGGCATCTTCAGATTCAAGCATATGAAATCGCGGAAGCATGTTGATGAAGTGGGGCTTAATTTCAAAATTATCCCCATTGGCCGGTGGAAGAGAAAGGCAGGTGGGGAGTGCAGAACGAGTAGGATAGAAACGATCCTGGAGCGCGATTCGCTGCGGCGCTACAACAGGCGGTGGTGGTGGGATATTGGTCTCCGTAGGAGGTGGAACCAATCCAGGGGTAGTCAAAGAGATGTTCGGATTAAATCCTGACATCGCGGAAGAAGAGGTTGGTGATGGTGAAGGTGAAGATGTATGAACAGAATTCCGGTCAACGTCGGTGTTGTCCGGTAAAAGTAAGGGTGAAAGAGGAGTGGACGGAGTTTCGACGTCTGAGTCGATCGCGTAGTCGGTGGCGACTAACGTAACGCGGACTAGGTGGGCGCTAGTGTCCCGAGTCCAAGCGGACATATACTAAACAAGTTTAGTATAGTCAAAGCGGAGAAGGTGACGGTAAGAAAATGTCAATGGAAAAAGGCGATGGGTGGTGGAGTGAAAAATGGAGTGGCGACAAAGGGCAAGTTTTTATAAAAGTTTTTGATTTTTTTTTGATTTTTTTTAGAAAGAGCTTTATAGAAATATGTACGGACTTACGGCTTTAAGCAATCACAAACAAGATATGCACAATCACACCTAGATCTATGGTCACCTAGGTCTGCTAGACAGCTCCTAACTGTTCCAGAGGGCTAGAAATAGAACCTCAAACCGCCTCTTCTCCGTCAATTACGGCCAGGTAAGTGCCAGGTAAGTGGGAGGTTGTCCAACGCTTTCGCGAAGTTCCTTAATTTAAGAACCACTTGCCTTCGACACACTTGCCTGGACACCGCAAAAGTCAGATAGGATAAACGGCCGATGCCTGTAACTAGTCCTCTGTCCTATTGAGCGTGAAGTCTTTAGGGCTGAGTCTAGTATTTTTTAATTAACAATGGTCAATGCATATGCTTTTTGTGATTTTTGGGGTCCTGGGAAGGGTGATGAAATCCCCACCCAATCTGAATTGGTTTCAAGCCCCTTAAAGTCCGTATTAATGAATGCAAAGCGGTAACAAATCAACTGCAAACAATTTTTATTTTTTTAGCACGGCGTAAAGAATGCTGCAGAAAAGAACAGTTCAGTGGAGTTAAAGGAGTTGAGAAGAGGGTTGGGATACTCACAGAGGATTTTGGGTTTCGCCTTGATCCGCCGCGGTGTAGCCGCGAGATATGGATCTAACTCCCCACGACTTTGGCACTGAACTTGAACTTCTACCTTTCCTGCACACTTGCACAAAGAATAACAAGATGATTTTGTACAGTATATTTTTTTTTTGTTTTGTTTTTGGTTATATTTATATTCACAAATTAACCCGAAATTACACAAAGAAATAAACTACCGTCTCCCCGGCAACGGCGCCATTTGATTGGTAGGGATTCTGCGTGTTCAAGTTTAGTAAATTACCGCAATCAAGACGGTTTCGCTCGTAGCTAGCCGGTTGAGTACGGGTCGTCCGCAGGGAGATGGAATCTTTTTCTAAGTGCTTTAACGAGTTAAGTCCAATCTTTCAGATTTGTTTGTGATTATCTAAGTGTTAAAATGATATGTAAAGAGAGCTTGTTAGGGTTAGGATTAGGTTAGTTTGAGTTTAGGAGTCGCTCACTTCTTTCGTTGCCACTCTTAATATCGGTGTTACGGTAATCGGCAACAACGGGGATTAGCACGACTAGGAAGGAACTTGCGAGTATAAGCTAGGCTTTCCAACGCTTAAGTCCTTCCTTTTGGTGCTTGTCCGTCCGTTCTTGGCTCTTAGCCATAACCTCCTATTAATTCAACCACAACCGGTCTTACTACGGAATCACCGCTATCATGTAGGATAGGGTGCCGTAGGGAGCGGATTGTGGTTTACTTAACGGGAGTTGATTTAAGATGTTTGGCAAGGAAAGAGTGAGGGAGATTTCCTTCTCTCAAACTTCCCTTCTCCTACCCTAACAAGTATGAAACTACTCACCCATAATTGGGAAAAGAAAATAAAACAAGAGAGGAAGATAGAAAGAAAGAGATTAGAAGATAACAACTAGCTATTTGCGACCTCACCTTGGCAATGATCAAGCGTAAGCATCATGGTTGTCGGAAAAGAGAAAAGAAAGAAACAAACACAAATAACAACAACTAAGTTAACAAATGAAAATTACAAGCAATAATAAAAGAACAATTACAACAAGATAAGCATGGTAAGAACAAGAACTCCTTTATTCATTCTTCACTCACAAAAGCTCACTACAAGTTTTTGATGGAGAAGAGATGAGAGGAGGAAGAAGAACAATATCTATCTTAATCTAAATACAAGAATTAAGCATACACACACACACCCTTGGCTTCACAAGGTTCTGGACTATTTATAGGCAGGGAGATGAAAACCTAGGGCCATATTCTGGACCAATATAAAATTACAAAGCATCACCTAAAAACCGGGCAGCTGTTGCCATCATACGGCCGCGGAACCGCGGCCTAGACCCCCCTTTAGCCGCGGTTCCACGGCCGTATAGTGGAGTTAGCACTCCGGGTTTTTGGTGCTTTCCTGGTTGTCTGTCCCCTTTTGTATGGTGCATGATCTTTCTGATAATCATTAATCATTTCTTCCAGAATTCTAGTGGGCCAAAGGTGTGAAAGTGGATCTTTTTGTAATGGTTTCTTGGACCCCATGTAGATTTCTTTGGATCTTGTGTTTGCCATTAAGGATTTGCCATTTTGTCTTCTTAAACTGGTGTGTGGCAACAGACGGATAAAGAGCAGATACCCGTGTTTTATCTGTGGTTGGCAGGAGTCCGGAATTGTCGTGCTTTTTCATGATTTTCACCGTTTAGAGCCGAGAACCTGTATCCTGTAATTGACTAGCAAACACAGCTCAAGAGTACCTACCGATATGCACTGTGATAAAAATTGGGCGGTATGAAAATGCAAAAATCTGATATGAACACAGCGTTTCTCTTATTTCCAATGCAGGTGTAATGAGCGTTGGGGTTGTGCCATCTGAGGAAGCATCTCCAGTTGCTGCTTTGACGGTGACCGCTCCTCTACCTTCTCTCATACCATCTCAAATGCTGGAAGGTGCGGATTTGTGACCCATCAATTTCATTGTAGGCAGTATACTTTATGTACAGACATTGCATTATTACATCATCGCAGGAGTCCTTTTTGATCACCTGTATCAGGTGCTACACCCACACTTCTCCTTTCAGTCAGAGATTGCGTCATCTAGTGGCGCTGGTGAGTACAACCTTCAGCTAATGTCTTTTCTTTTACGGGCAGCCAAATCGTTTCTAATTCTTCTTTGTTTTGATTGCAGCAATACAGATCGAAGGAGGAGACGAAAGAACAGTTGCACCACTGGTACTCCCGGCCTTTCCACCTGGTGCAGCCGGTATAGTAAACTCCATTGTTCATGAACCTCCTCAATTTCTTGAACCGTTATTTGACTGTGATTTGTTTTGCAGCGGTGATATCAACTTCAGCTCAGTTCGAATCTCGAGTCGTAATGCCTGCAGGCCCCTTTTCTCGACGTTCATCTTCCAAAGGCGTTGTGAATAGTCTGCGCATGTTGAGAGACTACATCGAGGAGCTTGACATGGAGGCTCACACATTCGCTACAGATTTTGCCGCGGAGGTTAATCCTATGCTGGCGACGCTCATGGACTTTCATAGTGAGGGTGTCATTGAGTCTTTGGTTAATCACTGCAGGGAGATTGAAGCCTTTCTGGATGAGTTCGAATTCAGACGTCCTGCTCCTAAGGTCTTGGCTGCGAACTCTCAACGGGCTGCGTGGGTTGAGCAAAGCACTCCCTACATCCGCCATCTTGAACAAGAAGTGTCCTTAAAGCGTAAGGAGAGTGAAGAGATTTCAAGCGACTCTGCTTGACTGCATGCTCAGGTTGATGCCAATGCTGTGCAGTTGAAGACTGTCTTTGAGAGCCTTCTACGATGTATTTCCGATGGGCTAACGCTGAGGCAGAAGCTCGACCTCATCGAGTGAGATGCACAGAATCGTGGGGCAGCTCAGCGTGCCATCGAAGAGCAACTTTCGTCCTACCTGCAGCAACGAGCCGAAGTCGAAGCAGAGTTGGCCGCGGCAGCTGACCGAGAAAACGGGCTGAGGGAAGTGCGCGAGCGGCTGATTGGACTATTGAAAGCACTTCCTTCTCAATAATTGTTTTTGTACCATTTGTAATTTTGAATAAAATGTATCCATTTTTTTATTCTTTCATATGATGTATTTTTTACCCAATTGAATTTATTAATAAAAGATACATCTCTTTCGTAATGTCTTGTGTCATTTCTTTGCATGTCACTTTAGTAAGCATAGTCTGCAGATGATAGAGTGAGCATTCCATTTTGAGTTCTTCGAGAGGTAGTGATGGCTTAGAAAACAGGTTCAGATCTGCCGCCTAAGACTTTTCAACTTCATAAGCCGTGAGGGTCTCAAGAAGGTTTTTCTCCCTATGAGTCAGGAGGATCACGTAGGTGCAAATTCTCCCTAGAAATCATGAGGATTTCTAAGTGATCATTACCTCCGTGAGTCGTAAGGATCTCATTCGGGTATTTTTCGTCACGAATCGTGAGGACCCATAAGTAGCTTCTTTATTTTAGTGGCATGTAATTGTGTCAAATGTGGCCCGTAGATAGTAAGTGATGGTCCATCTTGGACTCTTTGCCGGGTAACGATGGCTTAGGAAACAGGTTCAGGTATGTTGCCTAAGACTTTTCAACTTTATGAGCCGTGAAGGTCTCATAAAGACGTTTCTCCTTACAAGTCGAGAGAATCTCGTAGGTGTATTTTCTCCTTAGGAATCGTGAGGATTCCCAAGTGTGGTTTCTCTTGAGAGTCGTAAGTATCTCACAAGAGAATTTTCCCTCTTACAAGTCGAGATGACTCGTAAGTGGTTGTTTCCCTCCTTGTTGAGATTCGACTTTGGAGAGCGTGGTCAGTGAATAGTATGCAAGAGTCCATTTTGGACCGACTTGCAGGGCCCCAGTGCTTAGGAAATAGGTCCTTATCTCTATTGCCTAAGGCTTTTCCTTACGAGTTAAGACGAATCGAGAAGTTCTCGCGAAGACACTAATTTCCTCACGAGTCGAGGAGTTCTCACAAGAATGTCCTAACGTCACAGTTAACCTCTGCTCTTTACGACAGAGGTCCGTTAGGGTCTGTGGTACTAGGGTTTTTCCTGTCGTACCGTCGCGTTGACTGATGTATTCCTCGATAGGCAATCTTGCTGTTCAAGCAGCCTTGCGACTGTCGTGTCTCTGATCCCTTCGGGGGCTGGACAAGACGTCTTCAAGCAATCTTCCTAGGCAGTTTGACCGTCGGAAGAGCAAGCGTTAGGAATTTTGCCATGCCGCTTTTTACTTGAGGTTAGGCTCAGTTTGGGGAGCCCCTATGAGTCATAACCACTCCGCGCTGGTATGGGATGATCTCCGATAGTCTTTCAGGTTTTATATGAGTTGCCGTCAAGACCATGAAGCTAGGAATTTGGCCTTTACTTCATTTGCTGGCATTGCGTCTGCTGTATCAAGACGAATGTCGCGTTTGTCTCTAGGTTGTTGGTGAACCGTCAAGGTTTGGAACTAGGGATTTTGCCGTGGCTCTGTTGTTTGATTGTCGCGTCTGAATCTTGCCGGAGGAAGAACACTGTGGTGACATCTTGTCTGCTGTATCAAGACGAACGTCAAGGTGGGGACCATTCTATATGGGATGATCTCTGGTAGTCTTTCAGGTTTTATATGAGTTACCGTCGAGACCCTGAAGGTAGGAATTTGGCCTTCGCTTCGTTTGCTTTGGCGTGTCCGAATCCTGTTGGAGGAAGGACGTTGTTGTGACATTTTGTCTGCTGTATCGAGACGAACGTCGAGGTGGTGACCACTCCACGTGGGATGATCTCCGGTAGTCTTTTAGGTTTTATATGAGTTACCTTCAAGACCCTGAAGCTAGGAATTTGGCCTTCGCTTCGTTTGCTTTGGCGTGTCCGAATCCTGTTAGAGGAAGGACGCTGTAGTGACATTTTGTCTGCTGTATCGAGACGAACGTCGAGGTGGTGACCACTCCGTATGGGATGATCTCCGGTAGTCTTTCAGGTTTTATATGAGTTGCCGTCAAGATACTGAAGCTAGGAATTTTGTTTTTGCTTCATTTACTTTGGCGTTGCGTCTGCTGTATCGAGATGAACGTCGAGCTGGTGACCACTCCACGCTGGTATGGGATGATCTCTGATTGTCTTTCAGGTTTTATATGAGTTGCCGTCAAGACCCTGAAGCTAGGAATTTTGCCTTTGCTTCATTTGCTTTGGCGTTGCGTCTGCTGTATCGAGACGAACGTCGAGGTGGTATTGGGATTTTGCCATCACTCCGCTTTTTTAATTGTGAGGTCTTTTGTTGACGTTGCATCTGCATCCTGCCGGAGTGAGAGAGAACGTTGTTGTTGACATTACGTCTGCTATAACGAGACGAATGTTGAGGTAGTCTTTAGGTTGTTTTGTGAACCGTCAATACATATAGCTAGGAATTTTTCCATGGCTCCGTTTTGTTTCGACCATGGGGTCTTTCGTTGACGTTGCATCTGAATCCTGCTGGACTGCGAAGGAACGCTGTTGTTGACATCGCATCTGCTGTATTGAGACGAATGTCGAGGTGGTCTCTAGGTTGTCTGTGAAACGTCGTGACTTGGCTCTCTTTCGAATGGAGCCTGGGGGGAAGGTATGGTCCCCTCTTTGTTTGTGCCCCTGGATTGTATACAGGGATCGATGTGATCTCACCTGTAGGGCAAAAAGTTTCATTTTATATATTTTTCTTTCAGCGATGCTCTATCATTTCAACTTTTCATATCACGAAAGTCGCGATTGTCCAATCATTTCGGCTATTTCATATGCATTTTTGGCTCTTTGACTTTTTGCCACGAGTATGGAACTTGGAATCTGGTGCCAATCTTACCATCAGCGTCGCTGCGACTGGAATATTGCCAGGAGCGAATCATCATTTGCTATGAAAGGACTTGGAATTTGATACCGATTTAGGCATCTGCATTGCTGCAACTGGGATATTACCAGGAGCAAATCATCATTTGCCTCTGTCGATGTCGAACAAAGGTGGCTTAGCAAATAGGGTTAGGATCCCGTCGACTAAGGCTTTTGACTTCATGAGCCTTAAGGGTCTCATAAAGGTGTTTCTCCCTACGAGTCGTGAGGATCTCGTAGGTGCGTTTTCTCCTTAAGAATCGTGAGGAGTCTTAAGTGTATAGTCTCTTATAAGTCGTAAGGATCTTACAAGAGTATTTTCTCCTCATAAGGCGAGAGGACTTACAAGTGTCTTTTGCCATCTGAGCATATCCCCAGTCTCTGGTGGGACTTTGTTAGGGAAACGCTTATTCGCGCCCGTGGATTGTATACAAGGGTCAATACTGAACCATTTATAGGGCAAAATTGAAGGTATGACTGCTTAAGAACAGGTTCAGATCCCTGTAGCTTAAGGCTTTTGAATCCTATGAGCCGTGAGGGTCTCAAAGGGGAATTCTCCTTACGAGTCGTGAGAATCTCGTAAGTGTAACTTCTCCTTAAGAATCGTGGGGAACCCTAAGTGTGTTGCTCCTTTGTGAGTCATAAGGGTCTCACGCAGATATTTTCTTCTTACAAGGTCGAGAGGACCTTGCAAGTGTCTTTTAACGAGATTGCGCCCTTTCGGGTTTTCACAAAACTCGCCGGTAGCCCTGCTGTTTTTACTCACGGAACCCTTTCGGGTTTTCATCCGTGCCCATCTCGCTTGTGGACGTACCGTTTTTTTTTACCACGTCAGCCTTGGGATGCCGCGGGTTTATAGTAGTTTAACGACGTTTCGGTCAACAGCCAGTTTTAAGACATAGTGGTCCATCGTTAGTTTAAGGGCGTTTCGGTCCGCCGTTTCCATATTTGAGGCGAGTTTCTAGTTTACGAGCTTTTCGGTCTATTGTTGCCGCATTTGAGGCGAGTTTCTAGTTTACGGACTTTTCGGTCCATCGTTGCCGTATTTGAGGCGAGTTTCTAGTTTACGGACTTTTCGGTCCAAGGGGCTTTCTCTATGAATGAGCACGATGCCCCCAGCATATCCACCTTTTAGGGGCGTGAGGTTGTGGTGGGTTCACGTTCCAATTTTCGGATAATGCGAACTTGCCTTGTTGGTATTGGTCCTCAATACAGCCTTTGAAGACGAAGCAATCTTCAATTGGATGGCTTACCGCTTGGTGGTAAGGGTAGTAATTAGGATTGTTGACATCGCCTGGCTGCAACGGATGTTTTGGATCCGGCAGATTGATGAGTCTGTTGCGCACTGCCAGCTCGAACAGTCTCCTCGTTTTATCCTGGAAAACGAATAAGGACGTCCCAGTCTCTCCTCGAGGGATGGGCGTGGATGCACGTTGTTTTGGCGAACAACCAGCTTTAAATTGCTTGGCTGTTGTTGAGCATTAGCAATGAAAGTTGCTTTTCCTTTCCCCTTTTCATTCCGAGGATCCGTCTTTGAAGGAGACGGTCTATGACCCATCTGGTCTATTTGGGCCAGCTTATCAATCAAGGCCTGGAACGTGGTCGGCTTGAATAACACCATGAATTGGGAAATAGTTGCTTGAGGGTCAAGGGTCCCCACGAACATGCCTACCGCAGGAGCCTCTTCGATGCGCTGTTCGCACTTCGACCATAGATTCTGCCACCGTATCGCGTACTGAACCCATGCTTCACCTGGCTTCACCCTGGCATTGATCAATGCTGTTATTGGGGTGCGTTCACTAGCACTTGCAAAACGTTGGCTAAATAATAGCTCCATCTCCGCAAAAGTTTTGACGAAGTCGTTCGGAAGTTCAGAATACCACTCGAATGTCGTTTCCGACAAGCTGCCGACGAACTGGCGAAGTAGCAATTTATCATCACCTCCGGTGTTGCCACATAGAGCCCTGAACTGGGCGACATGCTGGTGTGGATTCCCCGTTCCTTTATAAACATGGAATTTAGGGATCGTGTATCCTGGCGGATACTTGATCTGATCGTAACATCCTGGATATGGTCGCCTAGTTTTAACAATTTGGTCGGCCGCTTCATTCGCCTGGTGAGCCTGTATTTGCTGAGCGATATAATCATCGAGCGTGGCTTTAGAGATGGTCTCCTCCTTGGCTGCTGAAAGAGCCGGAAGGGGGTTCGATGTCTTCCCTCTGTCATCTTCGATGATTATCGGGAGGTCATCAGCTGGAGGTTCCGGCTGTAACATCATCCCAGCCATGTCTTGGAACAACAGAACCATTCGTTTGATGTTGGCCGCCTGTTCCGCAGCCTCTTTTTCTTTCCTCTCGAGCATTCTTTGGAGGAATTCAGTATCAGATTTTTGTTCCCGACGCTGCTCTGAGGTCTCTGTATTTTCTTTCGGCCCAGTGAGTGCGGCCATTGCAGTCAGCATCTCCTAGGGTTTCTGGTGCTGTTGTTCCTGAGCCTTCGTTATTGATCGGGTAAGCGGTCGATGACCCGTAGAAGCACGACTCTCCTCTTTTCCGGAAGCCATATAGACGGTATGTGTTACTATACCCCCAGACTTGGGGCGTTTAGGTTGGGTGTCCTTGCGGTTCTGCACGGTCACAGGGGCTTTCTCTGGCCTCCTTCTCTTGTGAGCATTTGAAGTCGAGGGGGCCGTTGCAGCGGGCACCCAGACGGATGACCTCTTCTGTGGTACCGCGGGATAGCTCTTTTCTTGTTGAGCTTTAAGCTTCTTTGGCCGGCGAGAGTAGTCCTGGTTAATCATCGATTCCTGGACCTGACGCCAGACCTTGTAAATTTTGGAGGACAGCCGCTGAGGGGGCTGCTCCGCCTTCTTTTCTGTAGTAATCTCCATAGGTGGAGGAGATCTCTTCAGCACGGCAGTCAGTGAGTTCTTGCGAACCCTCCTAAGCGGTTCAAAGATGTTCCCAGTCAGAACAGCAGCGTCAACTTTCACCGTTGGAGCTGGCGGAGTCAGTCCGGAAGGAAAGTTGCCCCCAGCCTTCCACACTCGGCGCCAGTGACGATGGCGAGCATGTCGTGCCGTTGGGATTGGTTCAATCACGAGGATGGCTTCGTCATGCCCCTTGTTCTGGTCAGGCGCTGCTGGTATCGGCCTCTTGAAGACCGACGTCCGTTGAATGGGGACAACCAACCTATCAAAAGCAGACTTTCGCGCTGGGGGAGAAGTTTTAATGACTTCGTTCGGGGCGGAAGCCGAAACAGTCAGTCTTGCAAAGACCGAATCTTTGGTAGGAGAAGTCGCTTTGACGACTTCGGGAGCAGGGATGGCTATCCTCTTCGGAATAACCCTTTCTGGGATTGCAGGCTTCATCATGGGCCCACATGAACTTTAGCCCAATCTGGCAAAGACTGAAGCATTTGGTTTGGGTGACCCATTAAGAGGGGCCGCAGAAGTTGCAAGTCGATCAAAGACCGACTTTTTGGGAGCCTCCTGCGATGGTATAGGAGTGTTGAAACTCATTGGCGGGATCACAGTCCCGAAGAATAGTCCAGTGGTGGCCTGAGTCACCTGGTCCATCGACATTGTGAAAAGGGAGGCCGCTTGAGGCCCGTAGGTTACACCTCCGGATGGGTTAGAGTTGGAGTTGCAGTTGCATTTAGTACAGGTTGAAGCTATTGATCTTCTGTTTTCTGCATGGAGCAAGACACTAAATCTTTGTAACTCGAACCCAAGGACAACCATATTAAACCGCGATTCGTTCGCGAACACGACACACGAAGTGTGGAGTGGAAAGAGGAAGAGGTCCCACCGGGCGTGCCAGAATCTGTTCTCCACCGAAATACGCGGCCAGGACGTTGGGACGTCGGGGCTTGAATTCCGAGGGCAGATGCTAATTGGTGCTATCCGTCCACCTTTCCGAAGATTCCAAGTTGATTTATGGCACCGTGTATCGAAGGTTTAAACGGATGCGGCCGATGTAGCAGACTTCGTCAGATTCCCCCTCATTTGAGAGGTTTTTGATTGTGGAGACGCTCTTCCCTGCTGGCGCAAGCCCCTGCAGTTAATTACGTTACCGCATCGTGGTAACCATTTTCTCCTTCTCCAGATGGTCACTTCGTGTCGTGTGTGTTTGTTTTGTTTTTGGATGCTCGTGGATTGTATACGGAGACTAATTTATGTTGTCGCCCGTAGGGCGTGGATTAGTCCAAATCCGTATTTTCTTAGATTTGGGTTTGGGGGTTGGTTTAAGGATACGTTAGTCTCATTTGAGACTAAGATCAACTTAAACGTTTGTTAAGGATACGTTAGTCTAATTTTAGACTAAGATCAACTTAACGGGATCGTTTAGATCCAACAAGAGAGCATTTGAACTCTATTGTTTAGTTTAGGGACATTGTGGTCGATTAGTTTAGGGACATTATGGTCCAATATTAGTTTAAGGACATCTCGGTCCATTGTTAGTTTAAAGACATTGCGGTCGATTAGTTTAGGGACATTACGGTCCAATGTTAGTTTAAGGACATCTCGGTCCATTGTTAGTTTAAAGACATTGCGGTCGAGGTTAAGGACACCATAGTCCGTGAGTTTAAAGACCTCACAGTCAAGGTTAAGGACATCATAGTCCGTGAGTTTAAAGACCTCACAGTCAAGGTTAAGGACATCATAGTCCGTGAGTTTTTAAAGGACCCCACAGTCCGTAGAATGTTTGGTTGTCGGGACCCGTCACCTCTCTGAAGACGTTGAAGGATTACAACGACAAATATCAGAGGAGTAAAGAAATGTACCCTCGAACTGATTTGAGTTGGTTGAAAGATCTGTAGTCCAATTTAGGGCTAAGATCTGTTGAAATATTCATGAGCAGATGGGCTCAATTAATATGGGTTGAGGACTTATGGCCAATCTTGGGCTAAGTCCAATAAATGTTTAACATTTTATTCTGGGCTGTTGAGCCTTTATTTGTGCTTGGCCCTTTTAATAATGCTTGAATTCTGATAATATTTTGTCTTTTATTGAATGTTGGGCATTCACCAGAGCCTTGGGCTTATTAAAGAACAATTTATGTTCTGTCAGCGCAACATGTGGTGCACCAGGCGCTTTGCGCCAGTCAATGAGCGCAGTGCGTTTCTGCCACGCGGCGCATACATGGAGGACACGTGTCGCGCTTGGCGCTAAGCGCCAGATGATGGGCGCATTGCGCCAGTTTGTGAGCGTAGAGCGCTGGTTCATGAGCGCATTGCGCTTTCAGTTTAGTGGCGCATACGTGAATGACACGTGGTGCGCTTGGCGCTGAGCGCCAGCCCATGAGCGCAGTGCGCTACTTCAGAAGCGCAAAGCGCAAGTTGTTAATCAGCGCATACGTGGTTGACACGTAGCGCATTTGGCACTGAGCGCCGGTCCAGAGAGCGCAGGAGCGCTACTTCAGAAGCGCAAAGCGCAAGTTGTTAATCAGCGCATACTTGGTTGACACGTGGCGCATTTGGCGCTGAGCGCCGGTCCAGAGAGCGCATGAGCGCAATTCAGGAGCGCAAGGCGCATTTCAAGATCGCAAAGCGCATTTGATCAATTTTATGATCTGGGAACAAATTTATGTTCTTTAAAAGATACTTTATCTCAAGATTTAAGAACAATAGTTCTTATCTTGCAGGAGAGATTTTCAATCTCTTATTTTGATGAAAGGCTTTGCCTTTATAGATCCATGATCTGTGAGAAAAATTATGTTCTTCTTTTATTTTTATGGTGAGATTTTTTGATCTCTTTTTTTGAAAGACTTTTTTAACTTGTAGATCTATGATCTTTTTAAATAAATAAATTTTTCTTTCTGTGAGATGATTTCATCTCTGTGTTCATCATCCATCATTATTACCTTGAAGAAAAATCTTCTTGCAAGAGCTTGCTCTTTTTCTTTGAGTTTTTCAAAGTTTAAGGGGGGGAGGGGGGTTTCTCTATATCAGACTTGAAGTCTTGGGGCCTTTATATAGGGCAAGTTGATTTGTTGGATCAGTTAAAGAGATCTTTCTCTGATTGATTTGGGGATGTTTCCCACCATTGGATCTTTGATCCTAGGGCTTCTGCTTTACAGAATGCAATCTTCTTGTTTTTAACAAGATTAGAAAATCTTTCCATAGCAGAATTTAATTCTGATTAATTAATGATTTATCATTATTATTAGATCTTTTGATCTAACGGTGGGGAGTTTTTTTTTAATTCCAGCGCTAGCACACCCATGCTTTGTACGTGATGCGCTGTTCAGAGCGCAGTGCTCTTAGCGCTAGCGCACCTGTGTCTTACACATGGTGCGCTGCTCGGAGCGCAGCGCACCCTGCGCTAGTGCACCCGTGTTTGACACGTGGCGTGCTGCCTAGGGCGCAGCGCGTCTAGCGCTACCGCACACATGGTGCGCTGCCTAGGGCGCAGCGCTCTTGGCGCTGCATCTAAAGCGTTGCTTTAATTTTGAAATTTGAATTTCAAACAGAGATTTGCTCTGATTGGGAGAAACAACAGTTTCTCTTCCCGAAGAATTCATAGTACTGTTCGCAAGTGTTCGGCGTGCTCCTCACGAGTCTTAGAGTAGACTAGTATGTCGTCGATGAATACAATGACAAAAGCGTCCAAGTACTTCGCAAATACCCGATTCATCAGATCCATAAATATAGCTGGAGCATTGGTAACACCGAATGACATCACAAGGAACTCATAATGCCCGTATCGGGTCCTGAAGGCCGTCTTGCATATATCCTCGGCCGCTACTCTGATCTGGGATAGCCCGAACGGAGATCCAACTTCCAAAATACTCTGGCCCCACTTAACTGATCAAATAAGTCGTCGATGTGCGGAATGGGGTATTTGTTCTTTATCGTGACTTTATTCAGCTCCCGATAGTCTATGCACATCCGTAGCGATCCATCCTTTTTCTATACCAACAAAACGGGTGCACCCCACGGTGAAGCGCTTGGTCAGATAAATCCTTCCTCCAGGAGTTCTCCAATTTGCTTCTTCAATTCGGCCAACTCAGCCGGTGCCATTCTGTACGGGGCCTTGGAAACTGGTGCTGTACCTGGAATCAAATCAATCGAGAATTCCAAGACGCGGGGAGGTGGTAGACCTGAATATTCAGGGTCTTCCTCTTCATCGTCAGAATCATTAATCATATTGATCTCTGGAGCTGCGACATCTACTCCCTCGTCCTCGGATTCGCTGTCGTCGAAAATGACCTGTGGGCCACCGACCTCGTCATCTGAACTCACTAATATACAGTCTAAAGAAACGCAGGACCGAGTGTCCTCATCGAGATGCGGTGCTGCCCCAGGGTTGGCCAAGGCCAGAAAAGTAAGGGTCATGAACAGATAGTGGAACACGATGGGAAATAACGATTAATGATGCGGAACACGAGGAAAAGTTAAAGTAGATAAGATTCAAAACATGAACTTGAGTGGTGATGCACAAGTAGTATATGGAAGTGGAAGCATGGAAACAATGTATGATTCAAGGGACCCCTAAATTGAACTGCAATTTTATTCTAAACCCGGCACTCTGATACCAACAAAACCATGTCACGCCCCGCTTCCCAAAATACAGAATACAAGGGTGACAAGGCCATCCATGCTCCTACGATCAAGGAAAAATCCTGTCGTAGTCACATTTCGGCATCTATCATTATATAGTAATCAGTAAAATACAGTACGGGTAAAGAGAATGGAGTCACTAAGACTATTGAATATAAAGAA
Source organism: Agapanthus africanus (assembly GCA_030015575.1). Taxonomy (NCBI): domain Eukaryota; kingdom Viridiplantae; phylum Streptophyta; class Magnoliopsida; order Asparagales; family Amaryllidaceae; genus Agapanthus; species Agapanthus africanus. Next base: position 833,546,183 of record JASDDO010000019.1, read on the forward strand.
ATCTGAGCTTAATGGAAGTAAGCAAAAGGGAAACTAACCAGGAATATCAATGGAGAAATGTAACTGGTTCACTAGTCTGGATCTTCACGGTCTTCTCGAGATCAGACGAATCCACCTCTATCACTGAGCATGCATACTCAGATCGTCAGAGCTACACAATAGCAATATTATAATAATAACAAGAGACAAGAAAATGAAAGTAATAACGGTGGAGATAAAATGCAGGTAGTCAATATGTCACTAACTGATATAATGTATAATATGTGTCCCTATCGGTCTCTAGGTCATTTTGAAATCGAGTTGTGGAAAGGAGGATCATGTTTAACAAGGGTCTCATACATACCCGAGACTACAGCACGCTATCGCCCGGGGCATAACCCTGTCAGCTGGACCGCTAGGCCCAACCTAATATATATAAGAGTCGCTGTTCGAATGATCATCCTCTAAATCACTGTCCTCGCTAAATACAATTCTCTTTCCAATTCTATTTTTCCCATTTTACCCAGGTTTACACTATTTATGAGTATGGTCTAGTCGTGTACAAGTACGCACCAATAACACGGTTTTAGTCACTGTTCACTATATTGTTCACTGTCACGAATCATTCACTTTTCACTGGCGTACTTGACACTCCTAAACCGATACTATTCACGCACGACAATGCACTGTACACTGATTAATAACGCGCACTATCACTAGAAGTATGGCAGTCGGGTAAAATATGTGCATTTATGCAGTTAAACAAATCATGTGTAATACGAGCTATCATACATCTTATGAACTTATAAAAAATTGCCTTAGATCATACTTTCAAAATTCAGTGAAATGATACAAAGGAGGTAGCAAGTAAACTCAGTCAGAAGTTCAACAAAATTAATTTCAGGACAATCGGATTTCGGGTTTGCAAGTTACAGCCATTTCATTTTAAGTGTTCGCTGCTGGAAGTTCAGTTCCGGAACTGAATGCCCATTTCGGAACACAACTTTCACCATGTTGGGATCAAATTTAGGCGACGCTTTAGTTGAAAAAAATTTAGGTTTATCAATTATTTTTCCAACGCACCAGACGGATTTTTAATCGTGCCTATACGTCAGAAGTTATGTACTGTACAACATTGGGGTATAAGTTCTGTCCCTGTTTGAGACTGCTATACGTCCTGTTAATCTAAAATACAGTTTAAATAGTAAACGACAGTGGAAAGAGATGAAATCACTTTCATTAGTTAGCTAACTGTTTCATCTTCTCTATGGTACAGGGTTCCGCATTATAACATGTTCGTACAGCAGAGTGTAAGTATTACAAAATGAGAATCAACAGCCAGTGCTGCTCTGGACTGCAGTCCAGAGCCGCACCCCGAACCAGTTTCCGTCATCTTTTTAGCATAGAAACAAATTAAAACTCTTATGGGGTTTGAGGTAGTCGAGTCGGATTCGATATGAGCTCTCTAACGCAACATTCCGATTTGTAATCAATTAACTGTGAATTTTACGAAATTCAGATACACGAAAATTTCAGTTTTGCGGGTCTAAATGGGAAAGACCTATCACGTCATTAAAGATCGTATTTTCCAGCCAAATTATAGCACGACGTTCGTTATTACTTGTTCCATCCTATGTCATCAGTTTCCATCTATTTAACGGGGTTTTTCCCCTCGGCTTTGGCATCGAACACTTACATATTATTGGTTCACACGAAAGTATTTACGGAATTCATTGGTATTAAGAATTATAATAGATAAACTTTAACATGAAGCAAGTAGTACAATTGCCTGATGACACGTTGACGACGCACGGCAGTGGCAATGGCAAGATCGCGCCACGAACGGCGCGGCTAGGGTTCGCGGCCTCGGCTCGAGCTTGGAGATGGGCTGCTGCGGCTACGAGCTTGGTTCGAGGGAGAGGTAGCTTGGCTCGGCTTGGAGTGAGGAGTGTTGTGGAGGAGGTCAACGGCGGTGGCTCAGGGCTGCAGCTCAGGCGATAGCAGCGAGGTGCCGGTGAGGGTTGCAAGGTGGGGTGTGCTGTCGAGGAGGGTTGAGGAGCTCGGTGGTGGAGGCGGTGAAAGGTTGGGTCGTAGTGGACGGAGACGGTCGAGGTGGTCGCTGGCGATAGAGGAGGAGCTCGGCGGGTTCGTCGGCGATGGAGGTTGGTGGCCGGCGATGCTCGCGGTGAAGGTGTGGTGGGTTCGGTTTGTGTAGTCGGGGGTGGAGAGAGGTGGACGAGGGTTTAGTGGAAGGAGGTGGCTGAGGTGGTCGTCGTGTCGTCGTCGATGGAGCTCAGCGGGGCATACGGGATGAGGCAGGGGCGCAGTGAAAAAAAAGGTAGTGAGGGTGTGGGGCTGGCTTTGTATGTGGGGAGAGAGGGAGACGAGGAAGGGCTTGAGGAGGAAGTGAGCGTGCACGCGATCGTGGGCTTAAGGAGCGGGGACGTGGGGAGACGAGGCAGAGACGTGGAGTGTGGGGCGACGTGGGAAGAAGAAGGAGAAAAGAAGTGGGAGAATGAAAGTGTGAGGAAGAAGGGTGTCGGGTCGGGTTTGGGCACGGGCTGGGTCGGCATGGGGAAAGGCATGGGCCTAGAAAAAGGATGTTGGGCCGGGAGTTTAGGGAATTAGGATTTGTAAAGAAAAAAATATAAGTAGGCTGGGTAAGGGAAAGTTGGGCCGAGAATTTTTAGTTTAGGAATAAATTCAGAATTAAAAAAAAAGTGTATCTAAATTCCTACAGACAAAATAAATATGGAGAAAATAGAAAAACATTCAAGGGGACTTGGAAAAATATTATGGAAAAATTATAGAAATTTTATTGACGGAACCGGGAATTTACATCATACCCTCCATACAAAAATTTCGTCCTCGAAATTTAAAAGAGAAACAATGAAACAACAGCACTATATAAACAGATGTGGAAAACGTGCATGGATATCCTCCTCACGCACCCAGGTAGATTCCCCTGGGGAACGACCGCCCCAAGACACTCGGACTAATGGAATGACTTTATTCTTCAGCACTTTCTCTCTGCGGTCGAGGAAAGTGGTGGGTTGTTCCTCGTAAGATAGGTCAGTGCCCAGAGCTAACTCCGAATGGTCCAGAACATGGCTGTCATCCCGAACATAACGCTGCAACTGAGATATGTGGAAGGTATTGTACACACCAGCTAGCGACGGAGGCAAGGCAAGTCGATAGGCCACCTCTCCTACTCGCTCTAGCACCTTAAAAGGTCCGATGAAATGGGGACTGAGTTTCCCGTGACCTCCAAACTTGATAACTCCGCGGGTAGGGGAAATCTTCAGGAATACGTGATCTCCGACTTCAAATTCTAGTGCTCTCCTACTGGCATCCGCCCAACTCTTCTGTCGATCCTGAGCTGTCTTAATGCGCTGTCTGATCATTTGGACTTTGTCTACCGTCTGCACAATGAGTTCGAGGCCCAGTAATCTTCGTTCGCCCACATCATCACAACAAACTCGGGACGACACTTACGCCTGTAAAGTGCTTCGAAAGGGGCCATCTGGATGCTAGCCTGGTAACTGTTGTTATAAGAAAACTCAACTAGATGCAGATGATCTTCCCAGGAACCCTGGAAGTCCAGCATACAAGCTCTCAACATATCCTCGAGTGTCTGAATTGTACGCTCGGACTATCCGTCCGTCTGCGTGTGATAAGCTGTGCTGAACTTGAGACGGGTACCCAAACTCTCCTGTAAGCTCCTCCAAGGTGCGAAACAAATCTGGTGTCTCGATCTGACACAATGCTGAACGAAACTCCATGAAGTCGCACTATCTCCTGCATGTATCTCTCCGCAAGTGACTCTGTCGACTATCCTACCCAGAAAGGTAAAAAGTGTGTAGCTTTCGTGAGGCGGTCGACGATAACCCAAACGGCGTTGTTTCCCCTAGGGCTCCGTGGTAAGGCCGTCACGAAATCCATAGTAATGTGCTCCCACTTCCATTCTGGTATCGGAAGTGGTTGTAACAGTCCCGCTGTCCTCTGATGTTCCGCCTTCACTTGCTGGCATACCAAGCACCTGGATACAAACTACGCAATTTCTCGCTTCATCCCGTTCCACCACAAGTGCTTCTTTAGATCTCGATACATCTTCGTGCCTCCAGGATGCATGGAATTAGTTGAACTATGACCCCTAGCTAGTAACTCTTCTCGAACATCCCCTTTGGGTACGCAGAGTCTGCTACCGAATCTCAGAGAACCGTCTTCATGTATGAGTAAGTCCTTTCTCAGCCCGGCTTCTACCAGCGCTCTAAACTTTTGCAATCGAGGATCTTTAGGTTGTACAGCCTTGATGCGATCTACAAGAGAAGACTGCACCTGTAGTTGCCAAAACTGCCTGATTGCACTTGGCGTAACGACCTCTAGCTCGAGCTTCTAAAAATCTTCAATGATGCTCCACTGACTGGTCAACATCATGACCGTTGGCTTGCGACTGAGTGCATCGGGTACAACATTTACTTTTCCCGGATGATACTGCAAGTCTAAGTCATAGTCCGCCATTAATTCTAGCCATTGGCGCTGCCTCATATTCAGCTCTTTCTGAGTGAAGACGTACTTTAGACTCTTGTGATCCGTGTACACCTCTACCTTCTCGCCTAACAGGTAATGCCTCCAGATCTTCAATGCGAAAACCACTGCGGCTAACTCCAAGTCATGAGTAGGGTAGTTCCTCTCGTGATTCCTCAGCTGTCGTGAGGCGTAAGCAACCACCCGATTGTGCTGCATCAGAACACAGCCTAAGCCTTTCCCTGAAGCATCGCTATGTATCACCCAACCACCGGAATTATCTGGTACTGTAAGAATAGGCGCCGTGGTCAAATTCTGCCTCAGTACTTCAAAAAACCGAGTACACCCCTCCGTCCATACATATGGCACATCCTTCCATGTCAGCTTCGTCAAGGGTTCAGCGACTCGAGCAAAGTCTTGAACGAACCGTCGATAATATCCGGCCAGTTCCAGGAAGCTTCTGATCCAGGCCACTGACTTCGGTGTTGGCCAATCTCTAACAGATTCTATCTTTGCTGGGTCCACTAAGATGCCTTCGCCCGAAACAACGTGTCCCAAGAACTGCACCTTGTCGAGCCAGAACTCACACTTGCTCAATTTTGCGTACAGTTTCTCTTCCCGAAGAATTCGTAATACTGTTCGCAAGTGTTCGGCGTGCTCCTCTCGAGTCTTAGAGTAGACTAGTATGTCGTCGATGAATACAATGACAAAAGCGTCCAAGTACTACGCAAATACGTGATTCATCAGATCCATAAATATAGCTGGAGCATTGGTAACACCGAACGGCATCACAAAGAACTCATAATGCCCGTATCGGGTCCTAAAGGCCGTCTTGCATATATCCTCGGCCGCTACTCTGATCTGGTGATAGCCCGAATGGAGATCCAACTTCCAAAATACTCTGGCCCCACTTAACTGATCAAATAAGTCGTCGATGCGCAGAATGGGATATTTGTTCTTTATCGTGACTTTGTTTAGCTCCCGATAGTCTATGCACATCTGTAGCGATTCATCTTTTTTCTTTACCAACAAAATAGGTGCACCCTATGGTGAAGCGCTTGGTCGGATAAATCCTTTCTCCAGGAGTTCTCCAATTTGCTTCTTCAATTCGGCCAACTCAACCAGTGCCATTCTGTACGGGGCCTTAGAAACTGGTGCTGTACCTAGAATCAAATCAATCGAGAATTCCAAGATGCGGGGAGGTGGTAGACCTGGTAAATCTTCAGGTTCTTCCTCTTCATCGTCAGAATCATTAATCATATTGATCTCTGGAGCGGCGACATCTACTCCCTCGTCCTCGGATTTGCTGTCGTCGAAAATGACCTGTGGGCCATCGATCTCATCATCTGAACTCACTAATATACAGTCGAAAGAAATGCAAGACCGGGTGTCCTCATCGAGAAGCGGTGCTGCCCCAGGGTTGGCCAAGGCCAGATAAGTAAGGGTCATGATCAGATAGTGGAACACGAAAGGAAATAACGATTAATGATGCGGAACACGAGGAAAAGATAAAGTAGATAAGATTCAAAATATGAACTTGAGTGGTGATGCACAAGTAGTTGCATAAGTAGTATATGGAAGTGAAAGCAAGGAAACAAAGTATGATTCAAGGGACCCCTAAATTGAACTGCAATTTTATTCTAAACCCGGCGCTCTGATACCAACAAAACCATGTCACGTCTCGCTTCCCAAAATACAGAATATAAGGGTGACAAGGCCAGCCATGCTCCTACGATCAAGGAAAAATTCTGTCGTAGTCACATTTCGGCTTCTAGCATTATATGGTAATCAGTAAAATACAGTACGGGTTAAGAGAATGCAGTCACTAAGACTATCGAATATAAAGAAATCTGAGCTCAATGGAAGTAAGCAAAAGGGCAACTAATCAGGAATATCAATGGAGAAATGTAACCGGTTCACTAGTCTGGATCTTCACGGTCTTCTCGATATCATACGAACCCACCTCTATCACTGAGCATGCATACTCAAGTCGTCAGAGCGACACAATAGCAATATTATAATAATAACAAGAGACAAGAAAATGAAAGTAATAACGGTGGAGATAAAATGCAGGCAGTCAATATGTCACTAACTGATGCAATGTATGATCTGTGTCCCTATCGGTCTCTAGGTCATTTTGAAATCGAGTTGTGGAAAGGAGGATCATGTTTAACGAAGGTCTCGTACATACCCGAGACTACGGCCCGCTATCGCCCGGGACATAACCCTGTCAGCCGGACCGCTATGCCCAACCTAATATATATAAAAGTCGTTGTTCGAATGATCATCCTCTAAATCACTGTCTTCGCTAAATACAATTCTCTTTCCACTTCTATTTCCCCCTTTTACCCAGGTTTACACTATTTATGAGTATGGTCTAGTCGTGTACAAGTACGCACCAATAACACGGTTTTAGTCACGGTTCACTGTATTGTTCACTGCCACGAATCATTCATTTTTCACTGGCGTACTTGACACTCCTAAACCGATACCATTCACGCACGACAATGCACTGTACACTGATTAATAACACGCACTATCACTAGAAGTATGGCAGTCGGGTAAAATATGTGCATTTATCCAGTTAAACAAATCATGTGTAATACGAGCTATCATGCATCTTATGAACTTATAAAAAATTGAATTAGATCATACATTCAAAATTCAGTAAAATGATACAAAGGCGGTAGAAAGTAAACTCAGTCGGCAGTTCAACAAAATTAATTTCAGGACAATCGGATTTCGGGTTTGCAAGTTACAGCCGTTTCATTTTAAGTGTTCGCTGCTGGAAGTTCAGTTCCTGAACTGAATGTTCATTTCGCATCACAATTTTCACCATGTTGGGATCAAAATTAGGCGATGATATAGTTCAACAAAATTTAGATTTATCAATCTTGTTTCCAACACACCAGACGGATTTTTAATCGCGTCTCTACGTCAGAAGTTATGTACTGTACAACAATGGGGTATAAGTTCTGTCCCTGTTTGGGACTGCTATGCGTCCTGTTAATCTAAAATACAGTTTAAATAGTAAACCACAGTGGAAAGGTATGGAATCACTTTCATTGGTTAGCTAACTGTTTCATATTCGCTATGGTATAGGGTTCCGCATTATAACATGTTCTTACAGCAGAGTGTAAGCATTACAAAATGAGAATCAACAGCCAGTGCTGCTCTGGACTGCAGTCCAGTGCCGCACTCCGAACCAGTTTCCGTCATCTTTTTAGCATAGAAACAAATTAAAACTCTTATGGTGTTCGAGGTTGTCGAGTCGGCTTCGATATGAGCCCCCGAACGTAACATTCCGATTTGTAACCAATTAACTGTGAATTTTACGAAATTCAGATACGGGAAAATTTCAGTTTTGCGGGTCTAAATGGGAAAGGCCTATCATGTCATTAAAAATCGTATTTTCCAGCCAAATCATAGCACGACGTTCGTTATTACTCGGGGCATCTTATGTGATCAGTTTCCGTCAATTTAACGGGGGTTTTCCCCTCGGGTTTGGCTTCGAACACTTACATATTATTGGTTCACACGAAAGTATTTACGGAATTCATTGGTATTAAGAATTATAATAGATAAACTTTAGCATGAAGCAAGTAGTACACTTGCCTGATGACGCGTTGACGACGCTCGGCAGTGGCAATGGCAAGATCACGCCACGAACGGCGTGGCTAGGGTTCGCGGCCTCAGCTCGAGCTTGGAGATGGGCTGCTGCGGCTACGAGCTTGGTTCGAAGGATGGGTAGCTTGGATCGGCTTGGAGTGAGGAGTGTTGTGGAGGAGGTCAACGACGGTGGCTCTGGGCTGCAGCTCAGGCGATAGCAGCGAGGTGCCGGTTAGGGTTGCAAGGTGGGGTGTGCTGTCGAGGAGGGTTGAGGAGCTCGGTGGGGAAGGTGGTGAAAGGTTGGGTCATAGTGGCCGGAGACAGTCGAGGTGGTTGCTGGCGATAGAGGAGGAGCTCGACGGGTTCGTCGGCGATGGAGGTTGGTGGCCGGCGATGCTCGCGGTGAAGGTGCGGTGGGTTCGGTTTGTGTAGTCGGGGGTGGACGAGGGTTTAGTGGAAGGAGGTGGCTGAGGTGGTCGTCGTGTCGTCGTCGATGGAGCTCAGCGTGGTGTACGGGATGAGGCAGGGGCGCAGTGAAAAAAAAGGTAGTGAGGGTGAGGGGCTGGCTATGTATGAGGGGAGAGGGGAGACGAGGAGGGGCTTGAGGAGGAGGCGAGTGTGCGCGCGATCGTGGGCTTGAGGAGCGGGGACGTGGGGCGGCGAGGCAGGGGCGTGGGGCGACGTGGGAAGAAGAAGGAGAAAAGAAGCGGGAGAATGAAAGAGTGAGGAAGAAGGGTGTCGGGTCGGATTTGGGCACGGGCCGGGTCGGCATGGGGAAAGGCATGGGCCTGGAAAAAGGATGTTGGGCCGCGAGTTTAGGGAATTAGGATTTGTAAAGAAAAAATAGAAGTGGACTAGGTAAGGGAAAGTTGGGCTGAGAATTTTTAGTTTAGGAATAAATTCAGAATTAAAAAAATGTGTATCTAAATTCCTACAGACAAAATAAATATGGAGAAAATAGAAAAACATTCAAGAGGACTTGGAAAAATATTATGGAAAAATTATAGAAATTTTATTGACGGAACCGGGAATTTACACTTCGTTTATCTACAAGATCCAAGTATGATCATTTCAAGGATAATTATATGTTTTCATGCTTTTACAATCAAACATCTACTCTTCGTTTGAACTCGCGGTACTTGGAGCAAAAGTATCGAGTAGGATTTCAATGACAGTTGATCTAAGTGTAAGGTTTTCACTTTATCCCCTAATGATATCTTCTGTAGCAAATCTTTTGACTAACCTTTAATAAAAGGATCAACAGGATTCTGATCTGTACGCATACAGTTTATCCCAATTACTTAATTATCATTGAGTAATTGTCAGATATAACAATACCTTAGACTAAAGTGTCAAGAGTTTGCACGCTATTGTGAAACCACGGTTTTATAACCAAACCATATTTTAGGGTGTGTTCGGGAGAGCGATGAAAAAAACTAAATTAAAAATTAAAAAGAGGATCCCACCATTTTTTTTGAAACTTGGCTCTTTATAAAAAAACAAAATAAAAAATGGGTAGGGCCCTCCATTTTTTTTTGAAGTTTGAAAGGGACTGATGCCCTTTAAGAAAAAAAAAACAAAGTTAAAAAGCGGCCCACCAGTCCCCCTTTCTTTCCCACCGCTCAATTAAGCGGTAGGGAAAGCTCGCCGCTCCTCATGCAAATCCTTATCATGTATCTTATACAAAATTATAAGGACCTAATTTTTTAAATCTTAGAAAATCAATGCTCACATGCAAATCCTTATCATGTATCATACAATATATGTATGATTAGCACATAAATAATTCCATGTCTTAAAGCACAAGAAGCCATGTATATGTAGTCTAAGCAAACATGGTGTTGTTTATTCTATGTTGATGTGCTCTACATATAAAAAATGAAAGGTTATGCAAATAAATTCTTCAAACTTGAGATGATAACATGAAACATTGCATCCATAGGAGTTCAAGAACAATTAATAAAACATTATTTCCATCCAATACTAATCCTTATTGACTCCTTCAGGGACTTGCATTCCTATGTGGGCCTTAGGCTTATAATTCCCATAACTACCAATGGTTAAAACTCAGAGGCTTCATTAAGAGACTTTAATCAACTCATTCATATTATTCAACTAAGCCTATGTTTTAAACATCATGATTTAGATATGTGTGAAACTATAGCCCATTAACTTAGAGAGAGAAAAATATATAACTTGTGTATATACAAGAACCATGGAAAACAAATGTTATATATTATACAAATAAAATAATATCCTCACCGAAAATAGTTTTCTCAAATTCACTTAAAGATATGGGTTTGTGCATTTGGAATTACTCGTTGTGTAATTCCAAAAACATGATCTTTTGAGTATCAAAAACCAAATTTTATCGTATGCATGATGTGGGTTTGTGCATTTGGAATTACCGTCGTGTAAAGTCCCTTTCAAATATGAATATTTTGTACAGAAATTTAATATATGCATGATGCAGGTTATTGCATTTGGAAGTTATATAGAAAATTTTATTGCATATATATCAAAGTCCAATCAAAGTGCACGGTAACCAAAATTTTGAACCGAGGACCCGTTTGCAAAAGTACTGGATATAAAGCACATATATACATTTACAGATTAAGTAATTCATAAATACGTAATATTAAGGCCATGTGCATGTTTTGGTTTCATAAACGCTTCTGAGAAAACCTTTTGATCTCATAGAGGGTGGCCGCACCCTCACATTCATATAGGTAAGCAATTTAGTGTGTCTTGTAATCATACTTTATCACCTATTAAGAAATAATTCATCATCTTCCTGTCACTCCCCGCTTCTTAAAATACAAAATACAAGGGTGACAAGGCCAGCCATGCTCGCACGATCTAGGAAAAATCATGTCGTAGTCACATTTCGGCTTATAGCATTATATGGTAATCAGTAAAATACAGTACGGATAAGGAGAATGCAGTCACTAAGACTATGGAATATAAAGAAATCTGAGCTCAATAGAAGTAAGCAAAATGGCAACTAATCAGGAATATCAATGGAGAAATGTAACTGGTTCACTAGTCTGGATTTTCACGGTCTTCTCGAAATCAGACGAATCCATCTCTATCACTGAGTATGCATACTCAGGTCGTCAGAGCGACACAATAGCAATATTATAATAATAACAAGCGACACGAAAATGAAAGTAATAACGGTGCAGAAAAATGCAAGTAGTCAATATGTCACTAACTGATGCAATATATGATCTGTGTCTCTATCGGTCTCTAGGTCATTTTGAAATCGAGTTGTGGAAAAGAGGATCATGTTTAACGAGGGTCTCATACATACCCGAGACTACGGCCCGCTATCGCCCGAGACATAACCCTGTCAGCCGGACCGCTAGGCCCAACCTAATATATATAAGAGTCACTGTTCGAATGATCATCCTATAAATCACTGTCCTCGCTAAGTACAATTCTCTTTCCAATTCGAGTTCCTCCTTTTTATCCAGGTTTACACTATTTATGAGTATGGTCTAGTCGTGTACAAGTACGCACCAATAACACGGTTTTAGTCACTGTTCACTCTATTGTTCACTGTCACGAATTATTCACTTTTCACTGGCGTACTTGACACTCCTAAACCGATACCATTCACACACGACAATGCACTGTACACTGATTAATAACGCGTACTATCACTAAAACTATGGCGGTCGGGTAAAATATGTGCATTTATGCAGTTAAACAAATCATGTGTAATACGAGCTATCATGCATCTTATGAACTTATAAAAAATTGCCTTAGATCATACATTCAAAATTCAGTAAAATGCAAAGGCAGTAGCAAGTAAACTCAGTCGGCAGTTCAACAAAATTAATTTTAGGACAATCGGATTTCGGGTTTGCAAGTTACAGCCGTTTCATTTTAAGTGTTCGCTGTTAGAAGTTCAGTTCCTGAACTGAATGTCCATTTCGCAACAAAATTTTCACCCTGTTGGGTCTAAATTAGGCGATGCTATAGTCGAACAAAATTTATGTTTATCAATTAGGTTTCCAACGCACCAGACGGATTTTCAATCGCATCTCTACGTCAGAAGTTATGTACTGTACAACAATGGGGTATAAGTTCTATCCCTATTTGGGACTGGTATACGTCCTGTTAATCTAAAATACAGTTTAAAAAATAAACGATAGTGGAAAGGGATGATATCACTTTCATTAGTTAGCTAACTGTTTCATCTTCTCTTTGGTATAGGGTTCCGCATTATAACATGTTCGTACAGCAGAGTGTAAGCATTACAAAATGAGAATCAACAGCTAGTGCTTCTCTGGACTGCAGTCCAGAGCCGCACTCCGAACCAGTTTCCGTCATCTTTTTAGATAGAAACAAATTAAAACTCTTATGGGGTTCGAGTTCGTCGAGTCGGATTCTATATGATCCCTCGAACGCAACATTCCGATTTGTAATCAATTAACTGTGAATTTTACGAAATTCAGATACGGGAAAATTTCAGTTTTGCGGGTCTAAATAGGAAAGGCCTATCACGTCATTAAAGATAGTATTTTCCAGCCAAATCATAGCACGACGTTCGTTATTACTCGGGCCATCCTATGTGATCAGTTTCCGTCAATTTAACGGGGGTTTTCCCTCGGGTTTGGCATCAAACGCTTACATATTATTGGTTCACACGAAAGTATTTACGGAATTCATTGGTATTAAGAATTATAATTGGTAAACTTTAGCATGAAGAAAGTAGTACACTTTCCTGATGACGCGTTGACGACGCAAGGCAGTGGCAATGGCAAGATCGCACCACGAACGACGCGGCTAGGGTTCGCGGTCTCGGCTCGAGCTTGGAGATGGGCTGCTGCGGCTACGAGCTTGGTTCGAGGGAGAGGTAGCTTGGCTCAGCTTGGAGTGAGGAGTGTTGTGGAGGAGGTCAACGGCGGTGGCTCAGGGCTGCAGCTCAGGCGATAGCAGCAAGGTGCCGTTGAGGGTTGCAAGGTGGGGTGTGTTGTCGAGGAGGGTTGAGGAGCTCGGTGGTGGAGGTGGTGAAAGGTTGGGTCGTAGTGGCCGGAGACGGTCGAGGTGGTCGCTGGCGATAGAGGAGGAGCTCGACGGGTTCGTCGGCGATGGAGGTTGGTGGCCGGCGATGCTCGCGGTGAAGGTGCGGTGGGTTCGGTTTGTGTAGTCGGGGGGAGAAAGGTTGACGAGGGTTTAGTGGAAGGAGGTGGCTGAGGTGGCCGTCGTGTCGTCATCGATGGAGCTCAGCGGGGTGTACGGGATGAGGCAGGGGCGCAGGGAAAAAAAGGTAGTGAGGGTGAGGGGCTGGCTTTGTATGAAGGGAGAGAGGGAGACGAGGAGGGGCTTGAGGAAGAGGCGAGCGTGCGCGCGATCGTGGGCTTGAGGAGCGGGGACGTAGGGCGACGAGGCAGGGGCATGGAACGTGGGGAGACGTGGGAAGAAGAAGGAGAAAAGAAGCAGGAGAATGAAAGAGTGAGGAAGAAGGGTGTCGGGTCGGGTTTGGGCACGGGCCGGGTCAGCATGGGGAAAGGCATAGGCCTGGAAAAAGGATGTTGGGCCGGGAGTTTAGGGAATTAGGATTTGTAAAGAAAAAAATAGAAGTGGGCTGGGTAAGGGAAAGTTGGGACGGGAATTTTTAGTTTAGGAATAAATTCAGAATTAAAAAAAATGTGTATCTAAATTCCTACGGACAAAATAAATATGGAGAAAATAGCAAAACATTCAAAGGGACTTGGAAAAATATTATGGAAAAATTATAGAAATTTTATTGACGGAACCGGGAATTTACATCAAACCCTCCATACAAAAATTTCATCCTCGAAATTTAAAAGAGAAACAACGAAACAACAGCACCACACAAACAGATGTGGAAAACGTGCACGTATATCCTCCTCACGCTCCCAGGTAGATTCCCCTGGGGAACGACCGCCCCAAGACACTCGGACTAACGGAATGACTTTATTCTTCAGCACTCTCTCTGCGGTCGAGGATAGTGGTAGGCTGCTCCTCGTAAGACAGGTCAGTGCCCAGAGCTAACTCCGAATGGTCCGGAACATGGCTGTCACCCCGAACATAACGCCGCAACTGATATATGTGGAAGGTATTGTGCACACCAGCTGGCGACGGAGGCAAGGCAAGTCGATAGGCCACCTCTCCTACTCGCTCTAGCACCTCAAAAGGTCCGATGAAACGGGGACTGAGTTTCCCGTAACCTCCGAACCTGATAACTCCTCGGGTAGGGGAAATCTTCAGGAATACGTAATCTCCGACTTCAAATTCTAGTGCTCTCCTGCTGGCATCCTCCCAACTCTTTTGTCGATCCTGAGCCATCTTAATACGCTGTCTGATCATTTGGACTTTGTCTACCGTCAGCATAATGAGTTCGAGGCCCAGTAATCTCCATTCGCCCACATCATCCCTACAAACTGGGGATCGACACTTACGCCCGTAAAGTGCTTCGAAAGGGGCCATCTACATGCTCGCCTGGTAACTGTTGTTATAAGAAAACTCAACTAGATGCAGATGATCTTCCCAGAAACCCTGGAAGTCCAGCATGCAAGCTCTCAACATATCCTCGAGTGTCTGAATCGTACGCTCGGATTGTCCATCCGTCTGCGGGTGATAAGTTGTGCTGAACTTGAGACGGGTACCCAAACTCTCTTGTAAGCTCCTCCAAAAATGCGAAACAAATCTGGTGTCTCGATCTGACACAATGCTGACCGGAACTCCGTGAAGTCGCACTATCTCCTGCATGTATCTCTCCGCAAGTGACTCTGTCGACTGTCCCACCCGGAAAGGTAAAAGGTGTGCAGCTTTCATGAGGCGGTCAACGAAAACCCAAACGGTGTTGTTGCCCCTAGGGCTCCGTGGTAAGGCCATCATGAAATCCAAAGTAATGTGCTCCCACTTCCATTCTGGTATCGGAAGCGGTTGTAACAGTCCCGCTATCCTCTGATGTTCCGCCTTCACTTGCTAGCATACCAAGCACCTGGATACAAACCGCGCAATTTCTCGCTTCATCTCGTTCCACCACAAGTGTTGCTTTAGATCTCGATATATCTTCGTGCCTCCCGGATGCACGGAATAAGCTGAACTATGAGCCTCAGCTAGTACCTCTTCTCGAACATCTCCTTTGGGTACGCAGAGTCTGCTACCGAATCTCAGAGAACCGTCTTCATGTATGAGTAAGTCCGTTCTCAGCCCGGCTTCTACCTGCGCTCTGAACTTTTGCAATCGAGGATCATTAGGTTTTGCAGCCTTGATGCGATCTACAAGAGAAGACTGCACCTGTAGTTGCCAAAACTGCCTAATTGCACTTGGCGTAACGACCTCTAGCTCGAGCTTATGAAAATCTTCAATGATGCTCCTCTGATTGGTCAACATCATGACCGTTGGCTTGCGACTGAGTGCATCGGGTACAACATTTACTTTTCCCGGATGATACTGCAAGTCTAAGTCATAATTCGCCATTAATTCTAGCCATTGGCTCTGCCTCATATTCAGCTCTTTCTGAGTGAAGACGTACTTCAGACTCTTATAATCTGTGTACACCTCTACCTTCTCGCCTAACAGGTAATACCTCCAGATCTTCAATGCGAAAACCACTGCGGCTAACTCCAAGTCGTGGGTAGGGTAGTTCCTCTCGTGATTCCTCAGCTGTCGTGAGGCGTAAGCAACCACCCGACCGTGCTGCATCAGAACACAGCTTAAGCCCTTCCCTGAAGCATCGCTATGTATCACCTAACCACTGGAATTATCTAGTACTGTAAGAATAGGCGCCATGGTCAAATTCTGCTTCAGTGTTTCAAAAGCCCGAGTACACTCCTCCGTCCATACAAACGGCACATACTTCCGTGTCAGCTTCATCAAGGGTTCAGCGACTCGAGCAAATTCTTGAACGGACCGTCGATAATAGCTGGCCAGTCCCAGGAAGCTTCTGATCTCATCCACTGACTTCGGTATTGGCCAATCTCTAACAGAATCTATCTTTGCTGGGTCCACTGAGATGCCTTCGCCCGAAACAACGTGTCCCAAGAACTGCACCTTGTCGAGCTAGAACTCACACTTGCTCAATTTTGCGTACAGTTGTTCTCCGCCGAAAGACGCGGCCGGGACGTTGCGACGTCGAGGCCTGAATTCCGAGGGCAGATGCTAATTGGTGCTATCCGTCCATGTAACAACCCTATTTTTCTACACCAAATTTTTTTTCAAAAATCCACAAAGGGGTATTTTAGCATGAGCACAAGATATAGGTAATTATTTTGTTTTTAATTACAAGCTACAAGAATGTAATAACTCCATTTTTAGTGTACAAGAAATTATTTTAAATTTAATGTATACAAGGAGTATTTATTCTTGCTGCTATCATTTTAAGTAATTAAATACCACAATAATTACAAGAAGGAGCTTGTAGCTCATTGGTAATACCTTGCACTGCTGAACCAAGCCACCAGAGTTCAAATCCCATGCCCCACACTATTTTTTATATTGTTTTGTTTTAATATTTTTAGAAAGTCAACAGTCAAACAGCCATAACTCTCAAAATTTATACTGAACACAAAAAGTTAAGTATACCAAAATTCCCCCCATGAGAAACCCCACCCAACGAGCCCCCGACTCAGCCCGAGTCGGCCGGCGGACCGGCCGGACTCGACCGGACGGCCGAGTCGTCAACACGGAATTTCTCCGTGTTGACCTGGTCTTCCCCCCTATATACACTAAATTCACAGATCGGTTATCATTTTCCCATTAAACCTCTTTTATTCCAAAATTTAATGATTTTTAATGTTTTTCTTAATTATTTTTATATTTTTTTTAATTAAAACCCAAACCCTAGCCTAGCCCTATATAAACACCCCTACCCTCTACCCTTTCACTCCACTTTCACTCTCTAAAAATTTCAAGAGAACTCGGTACATTAGAAAACGAGCGAAAGGCGAAGCGCTGCCGAAATCGACGGCGAATTCCGACGATCGTGCTAGGACTCTTCACGACGATTCGACGCCCGGCAAACCCTCTACCTCCCTCTCACTCTCTAACGTGTCCAAAACCCGTAAGTCCCCCTCTTTCTATCTTTCTTTTCTTTTATGAAAAATACGAGTTTTTGAAACCCGACGGAAATCGGAACAAACCAATTTCCGATTCGGTTTTTCTACAAAATATCACTTGTCACCCATACCATAATATCTAAACATATTCATGATGACCATTAATCACATAACAATTAATTTGGACAAAGTTTCTCACATGAAATGATAGCTTTCATGTAACATCGTATTCTTTTTACATTAATACCATAATGTTTATTTTTCTTCTTCTAATCAATTCCCTCATTCCTAAACATCTTCATCTTGACCACTAAACTTGTAAAAATCAATTTGAATAAGTTTTCACACATGAAATGATAACTTTTGTAAATACCGTATTCTTTCACTTAAATACCCTCATATTAAATTTATCATATTTAACCCCTAAACTTCACTATACCTTAAAATAAGTCACGAGGTAATGACCTACCTCTACACACACACAAATATAACTCTAATTGATAACGTCAAAACTTAGAATACGAAAATACAAGACTTTTCACTAAAATATCATTTTCTTTATAAACATTTCTTGAAATTCTAAGTTGAATACAATTTTAAAACAAATCTTTTAAAAAGAAAATACGATATGTCATGGACATCGATCCTTTATCTAAACCTGACTTTGTGGTGTCTAGGCTAGGTAAGTGAGCTTGGGTAACTTTAAAAGGCCCGCCTCACGATTCGTGAGCGGATCCCTCCCTCCTCACTTGTACTTACCTGGCCACAATTGGCGGTGAAGAGGCAATTTGAGGCTTCTAATGACTTATCGTTTAGACCTTTAGAAATAGGCTAGTTGGCTTAGGAAACCCTAGAAACTAAAATACGGAAATTTATAACCTTTTACAAATAAATACCTTATCTTTATAAAACCGGATTCTAAATGATTAGTATTTATTAAATCTTTGCAAAGCGCCACTACAACCCATCTTTGGGGAACCCGTTAGGGATAGTACAGTTTATCGTGCACCCGCGGGCTAGTAGTGCGAGATTCAGACCTCCGCAAGGAGCATTTAGTCTCGAAAGGTTTAAAATATGACATTTAGAAAAATGAGATTTTTGGAAAATAAAATATTTATATAAAATTATTCTTGTATTAACATACGTATACTTATCATTTAAACACCTATTTTGTTATAAGATAAAGTTTCCACATTTTCCTAAAAATTACAAGATTTAAAGTTACATTAAAATACCACGAATTTCAAATAAATCAATAATATAAATTAATACTTTTATTAGGATATATTCACTAGAATAACACAAGTAAAATTTACACTCATTATAACAATAAAGAAGAATAATAAATACTTGAGGTGTATCTTGAAAACTATACAAAAGTATTTTTATATAAAACCCCCTCAAGTTTTATAATTTACAATAAGGACCCTAACAAATATAGAACTTCGACTTGCATTTCTTTTAGTCTGACTCGGGTTAGAGTCTGACTATTTCTGACTTGAATATTATTCAAGTCATTCTATATTCTTTAATATTCCAACTCAATATGAACACATGAATTCCAGAATCCAGTTATCAATCTATATTCTTTAATTTTCCAACTCTATATGAATACATGAATCCCAGAATCCTGTTAACAATCATTACAACTTGACTGAATCAAACCATGGATATACATCCATTATTCCGTTATTCCATTTACCTGATTATGCAGTTACAACATGTTTACTGATATCATGGTTTTGATCAGTCATCCAACTTATACAATACAATACTACAATACAATCATAACACTACGGGGTTTAAGAGATAGACTGGTACGGAATATGTTAAAGGTGGCACAAGGTGGTCACTTAAGACGTAATTACATCCATGCCGTTATTCCGTGGTATTATCGACGGAGCCTTGTACTACAGGTTCCAAGGTCCCCGGTGTAAGTGGGACTCCCCTTGTATACACTGGCATCTTCTGTACCAGGCTACAAACAACAACGTTAATACAATATTACAATATTATAATACAACATTAAAAGCTCTCTCTCTCTCTCTCTCTCTTACTTTCTGTCTATTTCTCCCTTATCTTTGGGACTTACCGAGCGACCTGTTCGCTGACGACATTCTATTTCTTTCTTCTTTGAATGTCGTCAGGTGCTTTGGACCCAGCAGAGATCGAGCCCACCGGTGAAGACTTGGAGCAGTTTCACGAAGACCCCGAGCTCTAGATATTGTACCTTATTCTATTCAGCATTTTCATTTCCTGTTATGCCACTGTTTAAGCATCGCTTTTCATTCCAGTTGTATTTACTTTTCATGCATTGTACAAAAGAATGTTATTAATAAAGTTGATGTTATTTCTATATCTCTTGTCTCTTGTGATTTACTTTTATATTGCTTAGATACGCTTAGCGTATGTACTTCTAAGTATATACATAGCGGACCTCGTCGCGTCCCCTTCGCCGTAAACTGGGAAGCGGGGCGTGACAGGTTTTGTTGGTGGCCCATGCAGGTCAGAACTGTATGGAACCCTAAGCAATATAAAATACAAGAACCAGCAACTAAAACATTCTTTACAATCATATTCCTTGAATCCCATCATTTCTTATTCTTTGAATCATATATCTTGAATCTGTCCTAACCCAAAATTCCCTCATCTCTTTTACAATTTTACCAAAACCTTCGCATCCTTTCATTCCTTCACACATTCTTCACATTTCTAAAACCCTTGCACCACCTTGTTATTTTTCGCATACTGTCAGTACACCAACACCAAACTTTTCTTGAAACTGTTACACTTTCCTTTTACAAATTTCGAGGACGAAATTTTTATAAGGAGGGTAGAATGTAACAACCCTATTTTTCTACACCAAAATTTTTCAAATATTTTTTTCAAAAATCCACAAAGGGGTATTTTAGTATGAGCACAAGATATAGGTAATTATTTTGTTTTTAATTACAAACTACAAGAATGTAATAACTCCATTTTTAGTGTACAAGAAATTACTTTAAATTTAATGTATACAAGGAGTATTTATTCTTGCTGCTATCATTTTAAGTAATTAAATACCACAATAATTACAAGAAGGAGCTTGTAGCTCATTGGTAATACCTTGCACTGCTGAACCAAGCCACCAGAGTTCAAATCCCATGCCCCACATTATTTTTTATATTGTTTTGTTTTAATATTTTTGGAAAGTCAACAGTCAAACAGCCATAACTCTCAAAATTTATACTGAACCCAAAAAGTTAAGTATACCAAAATTCCCCCCATGAGAAACCCCACCCAACGAACCCCCAACTCGGCCGAATCGGCCGGCGCCGCCGGCCGGACTCGGCCGGACGGCCGAGTTGTCAACACGGAATTTCTCCGTGTTGACCTGGTCTTCCCCCCTGTATACACTAAATTCATATATCGGTTATCAATTTCCCATTAAACCTCTTTTATTCCAAAATTTAATGATTTTTAATGTTTTTCTTAATTATTTTTATATTTTTTTAAATTAAAACCCAAACTCTAGCCTAGCCCTATATAAACACCCCTACCCTCTACCCTTTCACTCTACTTTCACTCTCTAAAAATTTCAAGAGAACTCGGTACATTAGAAAACGAGCGAAAGGCGAAGCGCTGCCGAAATCGACGGCGAATTCTGGCGATCGTGCTAGGACTCTTCACGACGATTCGACGTCCGGCAAACCCTCTACCTCCCTCTCACTCTCTAACGTGTCCAAAACCCATAAGTCCCCCTCTTTCTATCTTTCTTTTCTTTTATGAAAAATACGACTTTTTGAAACCCGACGGAAATCGGAACAAACCGATTTCCGATTCGGTTTTTCTAAAAAATATCACTTGTCACCCATACCATAATACCTAAACATATTCATGATGACCATTAATCACATAACAATTAATTTGGACAAAGTTTCTCACATGAAATGATAGGTTTCTTGTAATATCGTATTCTTTTCACATTAATACCATAATGTTTATTTTTCTTCTTCTAATCAATTCCCTCATTCCTAAACATCTTCATCTTGACCACTAAACTTGTAAAAATCAATTTGAATGAGTTTTCACACATGAAATGATAACTTTTGTAAATACCGTATTCTTTCACTTAAATACCCTCATGTTTAATTTATCATATTTAACCCCTAAACTTCACTATACCTTAAAATAAGTTACGAGGTAATGACCTACCTCTACACACACACAAATATAACTCTAATTGATAGCGTCAAAACTTAGAATACGAAAATACAAGACTTTTCACTAAAATATCATTTTCTTTATAAACATTTCTTAAAATTCTAAGTTGAATACAATTTTAAAACAAATCTTTTAAAAAGAAAATATGATATGTCATGGACATCAATCGTTTATCTAAACCTGACTTTGTGGTGTCTAGGCTAGGCAAGTGAGCTTGGGTAACTTTAAAAGGCCCGCCTCACGATTCGTGAGCGGATCCCTCCCTCCTCACTTGTACTTACCTGGCCACAATTGGCGGTAAAGAGACGATTTGAGACTTCTAATGACTTATCGTTTAGACCTTTAGAAATAGGCTAGTTGGCTTAGGAAACCCTAGAAACTAAAATACGGAAATTTATAACCTTTTACAAATAAATATCTTATCTTTATAAAACCGGTTTTTAAATGATTAGTATTTATTAAATCTTTGCAAAGCGCCACTACAACCCACCTTTGGGGAACCCGTTAGGGATAGTACGGTTTATCGTGCACCCGCGGGCTAGTAATGCGAGATTCAGACCTCCGCAAGGAGCATTCGGTCTCGAAAGGTTTAAAATATGACATTTATAAAAATGAGATTTTTGGAAAATAAAATATTTATATAAAATTATTCTTATATTAACATATGTATACTTATCATTTAAACACCTATTTTGTTATAAGATAAAGTTTCCACATTTTCCTAAAAATTACAAGATTTAAAGTTACATTAAAATACCACGAATTTCAAATAAATCAATATTATAAATTAATACTTTTATTAGGATATATTCACTAGAATAACACAATTAAAATTTACACTCATTATAACAATAAAGACGAATAATAAATACTTGAGGTGTATCTTGAAAATTATACAAAAGTATTTTTATATAAAACCCCCTCAAGTTTTATAATTTACAATAAGGACCCTAACAAATATAGAACTTCGACTTGCATTTCTTTTAGTCTGACTATTTCTGACTTGAATATGATTCAAGTCATTTTATATTCTTTAATATTCCAACTCAATATTAACACATGAATTCCAGAATCCAGTTATCAATCTATATTCTTTAATTTTCCAACTTTATATGAATACATGAATCCCAGAATCCTGTTAACAATCATTACAACTTGACTGAATCAAACCATGGATATACGTCCATTATTCCGTTATTCCATTTACCTGATTATGCAGTTACAACATGTTTACTGATATCATGGTTTTGATCAGTCATCCAACTTATACAATACAATACTAAAATACAATCATAACACTACGGGGTTTAAGGGATAGACTGGTACGGAATATGTTAAAGGTGGTACGAGGTGGTCACTTAAGACGTAATTACATCCATGCCGTTGTTCCGTGGTATTATCGACGGAGCCTTGTACTACAGGTTACCAAGGTCTCCGGTGTAAGTGGGACTCCCCTTGTATACACTGGCATCTTCTGTACCAGGCTACAAACAACAACGTTAATACAATATTACAATATTATAATACAACATTAAAAGCTCTCTCTATCTCTCTCTCTTACTTTCTGTCTATTTCTCCCT
Source organism: Agapanthus africanus (assembly GCA_030015575.1). Classification (NCBI taxonomy): domain Eukaryota; kingdom Viridiplantae; phylum Streptophyta; class Magnoliopsida; order Asparagales; family Amaryllidaceae; genus Agapanthus; species Agapanthus africanus. The sequence goes on from JASDDO010000019.1 coordinate 833,569,119, forward strand.
TATCTTTAGGACTTACCGAGCGACCTGTTCGCTGACGACATTTTATTTCTTTCTTCTTTGAATGCTGTCAGGTGCTTTGGACCCAGCAGAGATCGAGCCCACCGGTGAAGACTTGGAGCAGTTTCACGAAGACCCTGAGCTCTAGATATTGTACCTTGTTCTATTCAGCATTTTCATTTCCTGTTATGCCACTGTTTAGTCATCGCTTTTTATTCCAGTTGTATTTACTTTTCATGCATTGTACAAAAGAATGTTATTAATAAAGTTTCTGTTATTTCTATATCTCTTGTCTCTTGTGATTTACTTTTATATTGCTTAGATACGCTTAGCGTATTTACTTCTAAGTATATACGTAGCGGACCTCGTCGCGTCCCCTTCACCGTAAACTGGGAAGCGGGGCGTGACAGTCCACCTATCCGATTATGCCAAATTGATTTATGGAACCGTGTATCGAAGGTTTAAACGGATGCGGCCGATGTAGCAGATTTCGTCAGATTCCCCCTCATTTGAGGGGTTTTTGATTGTGGGGACGCTCTTCCCTGCAGGCGCAAGCCCCTGCAGTTAATTACATTACCGCATCGCGGTAACCACTTTCTCCTTGTCCAGATGTTCACTTCGTGTCTTGTGTGTTTGTTTTGTTTTTGGTTGCCCGTGGATTGTATACTGAGACTAATTTATGTTGTCGCCCGTAGGGCGTGGATTAGTCCAAATCCGTATTTTCTTAGATTTGGGTTTGGGGGTTGGTTTAAGGATACGTTAGTCTCATTAGAGACTAAGATCAACCTAAACGTTTGTTAAGGATACGTTAGTCTAATTTTAGACTAAGATCAACTTTACGGGATCGTTTAGATCCAACAAGAGAGCATTTGAACTCTATTTTTTAGTTTAGGAACATTACGGTCGATTAGTTTAAAGACATTACGGTCCAATGTTAGTTTAAGGACATCTCGGTCCATTGTTAGTTTAAAGGCATTGCCATCGATTATCTTAGGGACATTACGGTCCAATGTTAGTTTAAGGACATCTCGGTCCATTATTAGTTTAAAGACATTGCGGTCGAGGTTAAGGACATCATAGTCTATGAGTTTAAAGACCTCACAGTCAAGGTTAAGGATATCATAGTCCATGAGTTTAAAGACCTCACAATCAAGGTTAAGGACATCATAGTCCGTGAGTTTAAAGACCTCACAGTCAAGGTTAAGGACATCATAGTTCGTGAGTTATTAAAGGACCCCTCAGTCTGTAGAATGTTTGGTTGTCAGGACCCGTCACCTCTCTGAAGACGTTGAAGGATTACAACGACAAATATCAGAGGAGTAAAGAGATGTACCCTCGAACCGATGTGAGTTGGTTGAAAGATCTGTAGTCCAATTTGGGGCTAAGATCTGTTGAAATATTCATGAGCAGATGGGCTCAATTAATTTGGGTTGAGGACTTATGGCCAATCTTGGGCTAAGTCCAATAAATGTTTAACATTTTATTCTGGGCTGTTGAGCCTTTATTCGGGCTTGGCCTTTTTAATAATGCTTGAATTCTGATAATATTTTGTCTTTTATTGAATGTTGGGCATTCACCAGAGCCTTGGGCTTATTAAAGAATAATTTATGTTCTGTCAGCGCAATATGTGGTGCGCTAGGCTCTTTGCGCCAGTCAAAGAGCGCAGTGCGCTTCTGCCACGCGGCGCATACGTGGAGGACACGTGTCGCGCTTAGCGCTAAGCGCCAGATGATGGGCGCATTGCGCCAGTTTGTGAGCGCAGAGCGCTGGTTCATGAGCGCATTGCGCTTTCAGTTTAGTGGCGCATACGTGAATGACACGTGGTGCGCTTGGCGCTGAGCGCCTGCTCATGAGCGCAGTGCACTACTTCAGAAGCGCAAAGCGCAAGTTGTTAATCAGCGCATACGTGGTTGACACGTGGCGCATTTGGCGCTGAGCGCCGGTCCAGAGAGCGCAGGAGCGTTACTTCAGAAGCGCAAAGCGCAAGTTGTTAATCAGCACATACGTGGTTGACACGTGGCGTATTTGGCGCTGAGCGTCGGTCCAGAGAGCACAGGAGCGCAGTTCAGGAGTGCAAGGCGCATTTCAAGAGCGTAAAGCGCATTTGATCAATTTTTTGATCTGGGAACAAATTTATGTTCTTTAAAAGAGACTTTGTCTCAAGATTTAAGAACAATAGTTCTTATCTTGCAGGAGAGATTTTCAATCTCTTATTTTGATGAAAGGCTTTGCCTTTATAGATCCATGATCTGTGAGAAGAATTATGTTCTTTTATTTTTATGGTGAGATCTTTTGATCTCTTTATTTGAAAGACTTTTTGGTCTTGTAGATCTATGATCTCTTTAAATAAATAAATTTTTCTTTCTGTGAGATGATTTCATCTCTGTGTTCATCATCCATCATTCTTACCTTGAAGAAAAATCTTCTTGCAAGAGCTTGCTCTTTTTCTTTGTGTTTTTCAAAGTTTATGGGGGGGGGGGTTTCTCTATATTAGACTTGAAGTCTTGAGGCCTTTATATAGGGCAAGCTGATTTGTTGGATCAGTTAAAGGGATCTTTCTCTGATTGATTTGGGGATGTTTCCCACCATTGGATCTTTGATCCTAGGGCTTCTGCCTTACCGAAGGCAATCTTCTTGTTTTTAACAAGATTAGAAAATCTTTCCATAACAGAATTTAATTCTGATTAATTAATAATTTATCATTATTATTAGATCTTTTGATCTAACGGTGGGGAGTTTTTTTTTTAATTCCAGCGCTAGCGCACCCGTGCTTTGCACGTGGTGCGCTTCTTAGAGCGCAGCGCTCTTAGCGCTAGCACACCTGTGTCTTACACGTGGTGCGCTGCTCGAAGCGCAGCGCATCCGTGTTTGACACGTGTCGCGCTGCCTAGGGCGCAGCGCGCCTAACGCTAGCACACACATGGTGCGCTGCCTAGGGCGCAACGGTCTTGGCGCTGCATCTGAAGCGTTTCTTAAATTTTGAAATTTGAATTTCAAACAGTGCTTTGCTCTGATTGGGGGAACAAATGCCCCCCCACCGTTGCGCTCACGTGGCCCACATGTGAGTGCAGCGGTGGCAGCATCTGTGCCCTTGGATCAACTAAGAAGTTGAAACGGCATTCAGTGCCTATAAATAGGACCCTTGGCCCTTGAGATGATTTCTGTTCATTTTCAACTTTGTTTTCTGAGAATTTTTATTCTCCCACAGAGCATAGCTCTTCATTTTAAGAAACCTCAACAGTCAAAACTCTGCCAAAATTTAGGTGAAGATTAAATCTTTTAAAGTTCTAGGGTTTTACCCATTAAAAGAGCCTTGCTCTTCATAGATCTTTGATCCAAAGAAAACCCTTTTAGGGTTTCATTAATCAGAGCTTTTGCTCTCTTCAAATCGTGAAGAACTCTTAAGAGTTTGTCCATGAATCTTGAAGATCTTAGAATTTTAATTCATATATATATATAAAATTGATTTCAATTTTTCTGATGGGTTTTTCCATCATCTTTACAGAGCCAGGCTCTTGAGGAATTTTATTCCTTCATGATCAGAGTTTGACAAGTGTCACTCTGTCACAGAGCACTGCTCTCAAAGTGAGATTTACTCCTCTATCCAAGAGATCTCTCATTTAATGAGAATTTCTTTTGAGGATTTCCTCACTTAATGACAGCCTCATCAAATGATGAGGTTGTTTTATTAATGATGAATTGTCATCTAGATTTTGTGGGCCCCCTTTGGTCCCTCTCTACTTCATTGCAGTGCGGTACAAATTTTAAAGTATCAGGAGTCAGAATTTAAATTATATTATCGCACTAACAGTTAACTTTTGTCCCTTTTCGCGCAGGCGACATGTCTTTCGATCTCTCTTTCCCGTTTGTTCATTCAGAGGGAGGATTCCCTTTAGCGCCTGTGGACCGGGAAGTCTTAGCACTGATCAAAGATCATGTCCCAGAACATAAGAATGTTCACCTCTGGGGAACATGGTACAACCACATTATTAAGGGTCGGCAGAGCTTTTCGTGCGCTGTACCCTCAGAGCCCATCATGGCGATCCATTACGCCGACCCTCCCCCGATGAACTATGCCGTGGAGATGGTTAATTGGACTTCAGTAGGTCTTCTTCAGCCTGCTATGGCTTCGATACCCATTCAGCCTCTAATGGCTTTGGACACCCCGGGGCAACGTATTTATCAAGGCGAGGCGCGACCGTGAGGACAACCATATATGATTGGGCTAATTCCTCGTTATCCAGCTGGCTATCTGCAATGGGCCCGTTATATTCTGTCAGCGAAGAAATCGCAGTTGCTGAGGTTGGGCTGTATCCCGCAATTTATGCTTCTCTTTTCCAGTATTCTACACTTCCCGCCTGGTGGGTTAAGGCCTTTCTGGAGCAGTGGAATATTCCTACTCACACCTTCTTTTTCTGGACCGAGAAGTATCAATTTCCTTAGAGGAATTTGCAGAAGTTTCTGGCTTACCGGTTATGGGGGAGCATTATGAAGAACTGCTCCCTACAGATGAATACGTTTTTGGTTCCAAGCCAGTGATGACAGGCCTTACCTCGGAGAATGCCGTTCAACACCAATTTCCAAGTCTGATCAACGTGTTGAATATTTATGAGGGCCTTTTCCTCGAATCTGGGAGCCGCGGGGTTAATTTCAAGGATTTCATCGCTCGTTTTCTTCATCCGGAAGTCCTCTCGAAGAAGGCTGCTAAATTCGCTATGCTTGACGACCCTTTTAGCTTAGGTTTGAGCAACTTGCCAATGGCGGAGGCAGATCAAAAGAGTTTCTTCCTTCCCAACACCCCAGTCATTTCTTTTGCGGAGGTCCCAGTCCCTGGGATTGATGAGGAAACGTTCTTTTTGGGGTTCCTTGGGTTATAGCTGAGCTGGTTTGCACTCCCGATGCATCTTCGCCATATGAGGCCGTCCGTCTTCTACCCAGCTCAACGAATGGTTATTGGGGTGAAAGTGGCTGTCGGGGTTGCCGGGTTAGCTCATTTATATTACGGCCTCAGCCAAGCGGTGGATACTACTGTACCTGGGGTACATCATGTGAACTTCTCGATGCATTACTTCATGTCATGGCTTGAGCTACATGCACTTGGCATTTTCGGTATCCATAAAAGGCCTTCCTTCTATGACAGGTGCAGCTTCCCCCGGATTTTGCGATTAGTCGGCGCATCTATTGTAAATCCGTCACCACGGGAGGCTAGAGGTTTGCTCCTTCACCCTCGCATGGTTGGAGATGGCATGACTTTTACTGACAAAATTCTAACCATCGGCAAAGAGTCCGTAACCGCGGTGCATCCATTGCGGGACATTTTCAAGGATGGAGCCTCTATTTTGAAAGCTCGGGAAATCCTTCATTTATATTCCATCAGACCGGGCTTTCTGGTGTTTAGGCAAAATGATGCGGCATTATTCATGAGAATCCGCATCGTTTTGCCCAACAGCTGAGCAATAATCAGGGAGTCCCGTTGGAGGCCTTCTTGTTAGAACCTGCTGCCACAAGAGAGGGAATGCGGAATGCGCTGCATCATTTTATACGTATGAATACAGGGCCCAACTTCTTTATCAGCGAACCGAGCTGTGTCCTGAAGGCCCTCAATGTGCACGTTGCCTGGTATCAGCATTCAATGGGCGCTGTAATCAAGGAGGAGAAGCGACTGTTGCTCGATCGCAAGGGTGCACCCCTGCCGGTGATCGAAACATCCCTCTGAAGCGACGGACCATTGTCCTTCCTCCCTTAAGGGAAGTCGCTGCGGTCAAGGTTCCGCATGATAGGCCCGAGCTACCATAGCCCCGGGCTCCCGTGAAGACGGTGAATGCAGCTTCCCCCGAGTCTGGCGTGGGTTTAGACATCGGGACTCGTCGTCCCAAAGTGCCCACCAAGCGTAAGCTAGTGCTGGCTGCGACCGGAGCTCGCTCGCAGAAGAGGAAGAAGAAGTCGATCCTCTCTGTAGACGTTGTACTCAGCCAGGAGCCTCATGCTCCTTATAGCAAGGGCCTGAGCGAATATGGGACCAATGAGGGTCTATTCATGCCGCCAGATGACACTGATCTGGCAGCTGCCATTGCAGCTTCTGAGCGATTGGCAAGCCACAAAGCAGGACTGGCCATCCTCGCACAATCAGGTAACCATTAGCTGTACTTTTTGTCATTGCATTATATTTTTGTCATCATGTTTCGACTGACATTTTTCCCTTTTTAACAGGCATTTCCACTGAAGAAGCTCTCGCAGCTTCTCTCAAGACTTTTGAGGAGGAGGAAAGACTTCAAGCATCTTTAGGCATCGGTACATTTCGGTTCACCGCGTCTCCACTCCTGTTTCTTATGGGTAATCTGACCCTTCCTCTTCATCTTATTATAGGAACTATCTCTACTCAAGTTATTCCAAGTGCGGCACCGACTTCGCAGGGCGGTGCGGAGATGCCCCCAAAGTCAGCTATCGAAGTTTCAGTTCCGCCGGTTTTGCTGAAAGAAGTTTCTCTTAAGCAACCGATGATGGATGCCATAACGGCTCCAGAGGTAACTATTGGCGCGGACGAGGATGTCCTGTTGAGGGAGGTCCTTAGAAGATCTGCCCTCACGGCCCGGGCGGAGAGGAAGCGTAGAGTGCGTGCAGAAAGGGAGCATAATGCTACCTTGGATACGGGTGCATATCCGAGTGCTGCTACTCCTACCCTCACCCTTTCAGAGGATGCTTCGGCTGCCTTGTCTACCGCCCATAGACAGGCAGCTCGTGCGGCTCGGGAGGAAATCGAAAAGCCGACCCAAGGTAACGTAACATTGGGTTCTTTTGTCAAAGTTTTAATTTTCAGGTCCTCATATATCTTATCTTGTAGGGCCGATTCTTGCCGAGGAAGTGGTGGGTGACATGACGGCAACCGCCGAGCCTGAAGTAGCGGTAGGTGAGACGGCTACAATCGTCAAACCCGAGGTAGCGGTAGGTGAGATGGTTACAACCGCTGAGCCCAAGGTAGCCACTCTTTCTCAAGAGTCGGGCACTGCTCCAATCATCGCTCTTTCCCCTTGCGGCTCCTTGCCGTTGCCGGGCGCTGCGAGTGTCACGACGATTCTTGTGGAATCGGGAGATGAGGCTACGGGTGGCGAGACCGTTCCGATGGAGGAGGGTGAGGCATTTGCTGCATCCAGTGACGCCCTTGTCGCGGTCTCGACCAGTGACTCACAAGGTAGATTTTGGATCATTACTCTCCCCTTTATTCTGCAATCCCTTTCAATTTCTTTTTGACAGCGTTTCTCTAATTTCTAATGCAGGTGTGATGAGCGTTGGGGTTGTGCCATCTGAGGAAGCATCTCCAGTTGCTGCTTTGACGGTGACCGCTTCTCTACCTTCTCTCATACCATCTCAAATGCTGGAAGGTGCGGATTTGTGACCCATCAATTTCATTGTAGGCAGTATACTTTATGTATTGACATTGCATTATTACATCCTCGCAGGAGTCCTTTTTGATTACCTGTATCAGGTGCTACACCCACACTTCTCCTTTCAGTCAGAGATTGCCTCATCTAGTGGCGCTGGTGAGTACAGCCTTCAGCTAATGTCTTTTCTTTTACGGGCAGCCAAATCGTTTCTAATTCTTCTTTGTTTTGATTGCAGCACTACAGATCGAAGGAGGAGACGAAAGAACAGTTGCGCCACTGGTACTCCCGGCCTTGCCACCTGGTGCAGCCGGTATAGTAAACTCCATTGTTCATGAACCTTCTCTATTTCTTGAACCGTTATTTGACTGTGATTTGTTTTGCAGCGGTGATATCAACTTCAGCTCCGTTCGAATCTCGAGTCGTAATGCCTGCAGGCCCCTTTTCTCGACGTTCATCTTCCAAAGGCGCTGCGAATAGTCTGCGCATGTTGAGCGACTACATCGAGGAGCTTGACGTGGAGGCTCCCACATTCGCTACAGATTTTGCCGCGGAGGTTAATCCTATGTTGGCGACGCTCATGAACTTTCATAGTGAGGGTGTCGTCGAGTCTTTGGTTAATCACTGCAAGGAGATTGAGGCCTGTCTGCATGAGTTCGCATTCATACGTCCTGCTCCTGAGGTCCTGGCTGTGAACTATCAACGGGCTGCGTGGGTTGAGCAAAGCACTCCCTACTTCCGCCATTTTGAACAAGAAGCGGCCTTAAAGTGTAAGGAGAGTGAAGAGATTTCAAGCAAGTCAGCTCGACTGCATGCTTAGGTTGATGCCAATGCTGTGCAGTTGAAGACTGTCTTTGAGAGCCTTCTACGATGTATTTCCGACGGGCTAACGCTGAGGCAGAAGCTCGACCTCATCGAGCGAGATGCACAGAATCGTGGGGCAGCTCAGCGGGCCATCGAAGAGCAACTTTCGTCCTACCTGCAGCAACGAGCCCAAGTCGAAGCAGAGTTGGCCGCGGCAGCTGACCGAGAAACCGGGCTGAGGGAAGTGCGCGAGTGGCTGATTGGACTATTGAAAGTGCTTCCCTCTCAATAATTGTTTTTGTACCATTTGTAATTTTAAATAAAATGTATCCATTTTTTTTATTCTTTCATTTGATGTATTTTGTACCCAATTGAATTTATGAATAAAAGATGCATCTCTTTCGTAATGTCTTGTGTCATTTCTTTGCATGTCACTTTAGTAAGCATAGTCTGCAGATGATAGAGTGAGCATTCCGTTTTGAGTTCTTCGAGAGGTAGTGATGGCTTAGAAAACAGGTTCAGATCTGCTGCCTAAGACTTTTCAACTTCATGAGCCGTGAGGGTCTCAAGAAGGTTTTTCTCCCTATGAGTCGGGAGGATCTCGTAGATGCAAATTCTCCCTAGAAATCGTGAGGATTTCTAAGTGAGCATTACCTCCGTGAGTCGTAAGGATCTCACTCGGGTATTTTTCCTCACGAATCGTGAGGACCCGTAAGTAGCTTCTTTATTTCAGTGGCATGTAATTGTGTCAAATGTGGCCCGTAGATAGTAAGTGATGGTCCATCTTGGACTCTTTGCCGGGTAACGATGGCTTAGGAAACAGGTTCAGGTCTGTTGCCTAAGACTTTTCAACTTTATCAACCGTAAGGGTCTCATAAAGACTTTTCTCCCTACGAGTCGAGAGGATCTCGTAGGTGTATTTTCTCCTTAGGAATCGTGAAGATTCCCAAGTGTGGTTTCTCTTGAGAGTCGTAAGGATCCCACAAGAGAATTTTCCTTCTTACAAGTCAAGAGGACTCGTAAGTGGTTGTTTCCCTCCTTATCGAGATTCGACTTTGGAGAGTGTGGTCCGTGAATAGTATGCAAGAGTCCATTTTGGACCGACTTGCAGGGCCCCAGTGCTTAGGAAATAGGTCCTTATCCCTATTGCCTAAGGCTTTTCCTTATGGGTTAAGACGAATCGAGAAGTTCTCGGGAAGACACTAATTTCCTCACGAGTCGAGACGAGTCGAGGAGATCTCGCAAGAATGTCCTAAAGTCACAGTTAACCTCTGCTCTTTATGACAGAGGTCCGTTAGGGTCTGTGGTACTAGGGTTTTGCCTGTCGTACCTTCGCGTTGACTAATGTATTCCTCGATAGGCAATCTTGTTATTCAAGCAGCCTTGTGATTGTCGTGTCTCTGATCCCTTCGAGGACTGGACAAGACGTCTTCAAGCAATCTTCCTAGGCAGTTTGACCGTCGGAAGAGCAAGCGTTAGGAATTTTGCCATGCCGCTTTTTACTTGAGGTTGGGCTCAATTTGGGGAGCCCCGATGAGTCATAACCACTCCGCGCTGGTGTGGGATGATCTCCGATAGTCTTTCAGGTTTTATATGAGTTGTCGTCAAGACCCTGAAGTTAGGAATTTGGCCTTTGCTTCGTTTGCTGGCATTGCGTCTGCTGTATTGAGACGAATGTCGCGGTTGTCTCTAGGTTGTTAGTGAACCGTCGAGGTTTGGAACTAGGGATTTTGCCGTGGCTCCGTTGTTTGATTGTCGTGTCTGAATCTTGCCGGAGGAAGAACGCTGTGGTGACATCTCGTCTGCTGTATCGAAACGAACGTCAAGGTGGTGACCATTCTATGTGGGATGATCTCTGGTAGTCTTTCAGGTTTTATATGAGTTACCGTCGAGACCCTGAAGCTAGGAATTTGGCCTTCGCTTCGTTTGCTTTGGCCTGTCCGAATCCTGTTGGAGGAAGGACGCTGTTGTGATATTTTTTCTGCTGTATCGAGACGAACGTCGAGGTGGTGACCACTCCGTGTGGGATGATCTCCGGTAGTCTTTTAGGTTTTATATGAGTAACCTTCAAGACCATGAAGCTAGGAATTTGGCCTTCGCTTCGTTTGCTTTGGCGTGTCCGAATCCTGTTGGAGGAAGGACGCTGTAGTGACATTTTTTCTGCTGTATCGAGACGAACGTCGAGGTGGTGACCACTCCGTATGGGATGATCTCCGGTAGTCTTTCAGGTTTTATATGAGTTGCCGTCAAGACCCTGAAGCTAGGAATTTTACCTTTGCTTCATTTGCTTTGGCTTTGCGTCTGCTGTATCGAGACGAACGTCGAGCTGGTGACCACTCCGCACTGGTGTGGGATGATCTCTGATTGTCTTTCAGGTTTTATATGAGTTGCCGTCAAGACCCTGAAGCTAGGAATTTTGCCTTTGCTTCATTTGCTTTGGCGTTACTTCAGCTGTATCAAGACGAACGTCGAGGTGGTGCTAGGGTTTTGCCATCACCTGCTTTTTTAACCGTGAGGTCTTTTGTTGACGTTGCGTCTGCATCCTGCTGGAGTGAGAGAGAACGTCGTTGTTGACATTACGTCTGCTATAACGAGATGAATGTTGAGGTAGTATTTAGGTTGTTTTGTGAACCGTCAAGACATGTAGCTAGGAATTTTTCCATGGCTCCATTTTGTTTCGACCATGGGGTCTTTCATGGACGTTGCATCTGAATCCTGCTGGACTGCGAAGGAACGCCGTTGTTGACATCGCGTCTGCTTTATTGAGACGAATGTCGAGGTGGTCTCTAGGTTGTCTGTGAACCGTCGTGACTTGGCTCTCTTTCGAATGGAACCTGGGGGGAAGGTATGGTTCCCTCTTTGTTTGTGCCCCTGGATTGTATATAGGAATCGATATGATCTCACCTGTAGGGCAAAAAGTTTCATTTTATATATTTTTCTTTCCGCGATGCTCTATCATTTCAGCTTGTCATATCGCGAAAGTCGCGATTGCCCAATCATTTCGGTTATTTCATATGCATTTTTGGCTCTTTGACTTTTTGCCACGAGTATGGAACTTGGAATCTGGTGCCAATCTTAGCATCAGCATCGCTGCGACTGGAATATTGCCAGGAGCGAATCATCATTTGCCATGAAAGGACTTGGAATTTGATACCGATTTAGGCATCAACATCGCTGCAACTGGGATATTGCCAGGAGCGAATCATCATTTGCCTCTGTCGATATCGAACAAAGGTGGCTTAGCAAACAGGGTTAGGATCCCGTCGACTAAGGCTTTTGACTTCATGAGCCGTAAGGGTTTTATAAAGGTGTTTCTCCCTACGAGTCGTGAGGATCTCGTAGGTGCTCCTTAAGAATCGTGAGGAGTCTTAAGTGTATGGTCTCTTATAAGTCGTAAGGATCTTACAAGTGTATTTTCTCCTTACAAGTCGAGAGGACTTACAAGTGTCTTTTTCCCTCTGAGCATATCCCCAGTCTCTAGTGGGACTTTGTTAGGGAAACGCTTATTCGCGCCCGTGGATTGTATATAAGGGTCAATACTGAACCACTTGTAGGGCAAAATTGAAGGTATGACTGTTTAAGAACAGGTTCAGATCCCTGTAGCTTAAGGCTTTTGAATCCTATGAGCCGTGAGGGTCTCAAAGAGGAATTCTCCTTACGAGTCGTGAGAATCTCGTAAGTGTAACTTCTACTTAGGAATCATGGGGATCCCTAAGTGTGTTGCTCCTTTGTGAGTCGTAAGGATCTCACGCAGGTATTTTCTTCTTACAAGGTCGAGAGGACATTGCAAGTTTCTTTTAACGAGATTGCGTCCTTTCAGGTTTTCACAAAACTCGCTGGTAGCCCTGCTGTTTTTACTCACGGAGCCCTTTCGGGTTTTCATCCGTGCCCATCTCGCTTGTGGCCGTACCGTTTTTTTTTACCATGTCAGCCTGGAGATGCCGCGGGTTTGTAGTAGTTTAACGACGTTTCGATCAACAGCCAGTTTTAGGACATAGTGGTCCATCGTTAGTTTAAGGTCGTTTCGGTCCGCCGTTTCCATATTTGAGGCGAGTTTCTAGTTTACGGGCTTTTCGGTCCATCGTTGCCGCATTTGAGGCGAGTTTCTAGTTTACGGACTTTTCGGTCCATCGTTGCCGCATTTGAAGCGAGTTTCTAGTTTACGGACTTTTCGATCCAAGGGGCTTTCTCTATGAATGAGCACGATGCCCCCAGCATGTCCACCTTTTTAGGGGCGTGAGGTTGTGGTGGGTTCACCATCCAATTTTCGGATGATGCGAACTTGCCTTGTTGGTATTGGTCCTCAATCTAGCCTTTGAAGACGAAGCAATCTTCAATTGGGTGGCTTACCGCTTGGTGGTAAGGGCAGTAATTAGGATTGTTGACATCGCCTGGCTGCAACGGACGTTTTGGATCCGGCAGATTGATGAGTCTGTTGCGCACTGCCAGCTCGAACTGTCTCCTCGTTTTATCCTGGGAAAATGAGTAAGGACGTCCCAGTCTCTCCTCGAAGGATGGGCGTGGACGCACGTTGTTTTGGCGAACAACCGACTTTAAGTTGCTCTGCTGTTGTTGAGCATTAGCAACGAAAGTTGCTTTTCCTTTCCCCTTTTCATTCCGAGGATCCGTCTTTGAAGGAGACGGTCTATGACCCATCTGGTCCATTTGGGCCAGCTTATCAATCAAGGCCTGGAACGTGGTCGGCTTGAAGAACATCATGAATTGGGAAATAGTTGCTTGAGGGTCAAGGGTCCCCACGAACATGCCTACCGCAGGAGCCTCTTCGTTGCGCTGTTCTCACTTCGACCATAGATTCCGCCACCGTATCGGGTACTGAACCCATGTTTCACTTGGCTTCACCCTGGCATTGATCAATGCCGTTATTGGGGTGCGTTCACTAGCACTTGAGAAATGTTGGGTAAATAATAGCTCTATCTCTGTAAAAGTTTTGACGGAGTCGTTCGGAAGTTCAGAATACCACTCGAATGTCGTTTCTGACAAGCTGCCGACGAACTGGCAAAGTAGCAATTTATCATCACCTCCGGTGTTGCCACATAGAGCCCTGAACTGGGCGACATGCTGGTGTGGATTCCCCGTTCCTTTATAAACATGGAATTTGGGGATCGTGTATCCTGGCGGATACTTGATCTGATCGTACCATCCTGGATATGGTCGCCCAGTTTTAACAATTTGGCCGGCCGCTTCATTCGCCTGGTGAGTCCGTATTTGCTGAGCGATATAATCATCGAGCGTGGCTTTAGAGATGGTCTCCTCCTTGGCTGCTGAAAGAGCCGGAAGGGGGTTCGATGTCTCCCCTCTGTCGTCTTCGATGATTATCGGGGGTCTTCAGCTGGAGGTTCCGGCTGTAACATCATCTCAGCTATGTCTTGGAACAACAGAGCCATTCGTTTGATGTTGGCCGCCTGTTCCGCGGCCTCTTTTTCTTTCCTCTCGAGCTTTCTTCGGAGGAATTCAGTATCAGTTTCTTGTTCCCGACGCTGCTCTGAGGTCTCTGGATTTTCTTTCGGCCCAGTGAGTGCGGCCATTGCAGTCAGCATCTTCTGTAGTTTCTGCTGCTGTTGTTCCTGAGCCTTCGTTATCGATCGGGTAAGCGGTCGATGACCCGTAGAAGCACGGCTCTCCTCTTTTCCGGAAGCCATATAGACGGTATGTATTACTATGCCCCCAGACTTGGGGCGTTTAGGTTGGGTGTCCTTGCGGTTCGGCGCGGTCACAGGGGCTTTCTCTGGTCTCCTTCTCTTGTGAGCATTTGAAGTCGAGGGGTCGTTGCAGCGGGCACCCAGATGGCTGACCTCTTCTATGGTACCGCGGGATGGCTCTTTTCTTGTTGAGCTTTAAGCTTCTTTGGCCGGCGAGAGTAGTCCTGGTCAATCATCGATTCCTGGACCTGACGCCAGACCTTATAAATTTTGGAGGACAGCCGCTGAGGGGGATGCTCCGGCTTCTTTTCTGTAGTAATCTCTATAGGTGGAGGAGATCTCTTCAGCACGGCAGTCGGAGAGTTCTTGCGAACCCTCCTAAGCGGTTCAAAGATGTTCCCAGTCGGAACAGTAGCGTCAACTTCCACCGTTGGAGCTGGCGGAGTCAGTCCGGAAGGAGAGTTGCCCCCATCCTTCCTCACTCGGCGCCAGTGACGACGACGAGCATGTCGTGCCGTTGGGATTGGTTCAATTACGAGGATGGCTTCGTCATGCCCCCTGTTCTGGTCAGGCGCTGCTGGTATCAGCCTCTTGAAGACCGACGTCCGTTGAATGGGGATAGCCAACCTATCAAAAGTAGCCTTTCACGCTCGGAGAGAAGTTTTAATGACTTCGTTCGGGGCGGAAGCCGAAACAGTCAGTCTTGCAAAGACCGACTCTTTGGCAGGAGAAGTCGCTTTGACGACTTCGGGAGCAGGGATGGCTATCCTCTTCGGAATAACCCTTTCTGGGATTGCAGGCTTCTTCATGGGCCCACATGAACTTTGGCCCAATCTGGCAAAGACTGAAGCATTTGGTTTGGGTGACCCGTTGAGAGGGGCCGCAGCAGTTGCAAGTCGATCAAAGACCGACTTTTTGGGAGCCTCCTGTGATGGTATAGGAGTGTTGAAACTCATTGGCGGGATCATAGTCCCGAAGAATAGTCCAGTGGTGTCCTGAGTCACCTGGTCCACTGGCATTGTGAAAAGGGAGGCCGCTTGAGGCCCGTAGGTTACACCTCCGGACGGGATGGAGTGGGAGTTGCAGTTGCATTTAGTACAGGTTGAAGCCATTGATCTTCTGTTTTCTGCACGGAGCAAGACACCAAATCTTAGTAACTCGAACCCAAGGGCAACCATATTAAACCGCGATTCGTTCATGAACACGACACACGAAGTGTGGAGTGGAAAGAGGAAGAGGTCCCACCGGGCGTGCCAGAATCTGTTCTCCGCCGAACGACACGGCCGGGACGTTGGGACGTCGGGGCCTGAATTTCCGAGGGCAGATACTAATTGGTGCTATCCGTCCACCTTTTCGAAGATGCAAAGTTGATTTATGGCACCGTGTATCGAAGGTTTAAACGGATGCGGCTGATGTTGCAGACTTCGTCAGATTCCCCCTCATTTGAGGGGTTTTTGATTGTGGAGACGCTCTTCCCTGCAGGCGCAAACTCCTGCAGTTAATTACGTTACCGCATCGCGGTAACCACTTTCTCCTTCTCCAGACGGTCACTTCGTGTCGTGTGTGTTTGTTTTGTTTTTGGTTGCCCGTGGATTGTATACGGAGACTAATTTATGTTGTCACCCGTAGGGCGTGGATTAGTCCAAATCCGTATTTTCTTAGATTTGGGTTTTGTGGTTGGTTTAAGGATACGTTAGTCTCATTTGAGACTAAGATCAACTTAAACATTTGTTAAGGATACGTTAGTTTAATTTTAGACTAAGATCAACTTAACGGGATCGTTTAGATCCAACAAGAGAGCATTTGAACTCTATTGTTTAGTTTAAGGACATTGTGGTCGATTAGTTTAGGGACAATACGGTCCAATGTTAGTTCAAGGACATCTCGGTCCATTGTTAGTTTAAAGACATTGCAGTCGATTAGTTTAGGGACATTACGGTCCAATGTTAGTTTAAGGACATCTCGGTCCATTGTTAGCTTAAAGACATTGCGGTCGAGGTTAAGGACATCATAGTCCGTGAGTTTAAAGACCTCACAATCAAGGTTAAGGACATCATAGTCCGTGAGTTTAAAGACTTCACAGTCAAGGTTAAGGACATCATAGTCCGTAAGTTTTTAAAAGACCCCACAGTCCGTAAAATGTTTCGTTGTCGGGACCCGTTACTTCTCTGAAGACATTGAAGGATTACAACGATAAATATCAGAGGAGTAAAGAGATGTACCCTCGAACCGATGTGAGTTGGTTGACAGATCTGTAGTCCAATTTGGGGCTAAGATCTGTTGAAATATTCATGAGCAGATGGGCTCAATTAATATGGGTTGAGGACTTATGGCCAATCTTGGGCTAAGTCCAATAAATGTTTAACATTTTATTCTGGGCTGTTGAGCCTTTATTTGGGCCTGGCCCTTTTAATAATGCTTGAATTATGATAATATTTTGTCTTTTATTGAATGTTGGACATTCACCAGAGCCTTGGGCTTTTTAAAGAACAATTTATGTTCTGTCAGCGTAACATGTGGTGCGCTAGGCACTTTGCGCCAATCAAAGAGCGCAGTGCGCTTCTGTCACGTGGCTCATACGTGGAGGACACGTGTCGCGCTTGGCGCTAAGCTCCAGATGATAGGCGCATTGCGCCAGTTTGTGAGCGCAGAGCGCTGGTTCATGAGCGCATTGCGCTTTCAGTTTAGTGGCGCATACTTGAATGGCACGTGGTGCGCTTGGCGCTGAGCGCCAGCCCATGAGCGCAGTGCGCTACTTCAGAAGCGCAAAGCGCAAGTTGTTAATCAGTGCATACGTGGTTGACACGTTGCGCATTTGGCGCTGAGTGCCGGTCCAGAGAGCGCAGGAGCGCTACTTCAGAAGCGCAAAGCTCAAGTTGTTAATCAGCGCATACGTGGTTGACACGTGGCGCATTTGGCGCTGAGCGCCGGTCCAGAGAGCGCAGGAGTGCAATTCAGGAGCGCAAGGCGCATTTCAAGAGCGCAAAGCGCATATGATCAATTTTATGATCTGGGAACAAATTTATGTTCTTTAAAAGAGAGTTTGTCTCAAAATTTAGGAACAATAGTTCTTATCTTGCAGGAGAGATTTTCAATCTCTTATTTTGATGAAAGGCTTTGCCTTTATAGATCCATAATCTGTGAGAAAAATTATGTTCTTCTTTTACTTTTATGGTGAGATCTTTTGATCCCTTTTTTTGAAAGACTTTTTTGTCTTGTAGATCTATGATCTTTTTAAAGAAATAAATTTTTCATTCTGCGAGATGATTTTATCTCTTTGTTCATCATCTATCATTCTTACCTTGAAGAAAAATCTTCTTGCAAGAGCTAGCTCTTTTTCTTTGAGTTTTTCCAAGTTTATGGGGGGGGGGGGGTTTCTCTATATCAAACTTGAAGTCTTGGGGCCTTTATATAGGGCAAGCTGATTTGTTGGATCAGTTAAAGAGATCTTTCTCTTATTGATTTGGGGATGTTTTCCACCATTGGATTTTTGATCCTAGGGCTTCTTCTTTACAGAAGGCAATCTTCTTGTTTTTAACAAGATTAGAAAATCTTTCCATAACAGAATTTAATTCTGATTAATTAATGATTTATCATTATTATTAGATCTTTTGATCTAACGGTAGGGAGTTTTTTTTTAATTCCAGCGCTAGCACACCCATGCTTTGCACGTGGTGCACTGCTTAGAGCGCAACGCTCTTATCGCTAGCGCACCTGTGTCTTACATGTGGTGCACTGCTCGGAGCGCAGCGCACCCTGCGCTAGCGCATCCATGCTTGACACGTGGCGCGCTGCCTAGGGCGCAGCGCGCCTAGCGCTAGCGCACATATGGTGCGCTGCCTAGGGCACAACGCTCTTGGCGCTGCATCTGAAGCGTTGCTTTAATTTTGAAATTTGAATTTCAAACAGAGCTTTGCTCTGATTGGGGAAAACAACAGTTTCTCTTCCCAAAGAATTCGTAATACTGTTCGCAAGTGTTCAGCGTGCTCCTCACGAGTCTTAGAGTAGACTAGTATGTCGTCGACGAATACAATGACAAAAGTGTCCAAGTACTTCACAAATACCCGATTCATCAGATCCATAAATATAGCTGGAGCATTGGTAACACCGAATGGCATCACAAGGAACTCATAATGCCCGTATCGGGTCCTGAAGGCCGTCTTGCATATATCCTCGGCCGCTACTCTGATCTGGTGATAGCCCGAACGGATATCCAACTTCGAAAATACTCTGGCCCAACTTAACTGATCAAATAAGTCGTCGATGCGCGGAATGGAGTATTTGTTCTTTATCGTGGCATTGTTCAGCTCCCGATAGTCTATGCACATCCGTAGCGATCCATCCTTTTTCTTTACCAAAAAAACGGGTGCACCCCACGGTGAAGCGCTTGATCGGATAAATCTTTTCTCCAGGAGTTCTCCAATTTGCTTCTTCAATTCGGCCAACTCAACTGGTGCCATTCTGTACGGGGCCATGGAAACTGGTGTTGCACCTGGAATCAAATCAATCGAGAATTCCAAGACGTGGGGAGGTGGTAGACCTGGTAAATCTTCAGGGTCTTCCTCTTCATCGTCAGAATCATTAATCATATTAATCTTTGGAGCTGCGACATCTACTCCCTCGTCCTCGGATTCGCTGTCGTCGAAAATGACCTGTGGGCTATCGACCTTGTCATCTGAACTCACTAATATACAGTCTAAAGAAACGCAGGACCGAGTGTCCTCATCGAGATGCGGTGCTTCCCCAGGGTTGGCCAAGGCCAGAAAAGTAAGAGTCATGATCAGATAGTGGAACACGAAGGGAAATAACGTTAATGATGCGGAACACGAGGAAAAGATAAAGTAGATATGATTCAAAACATGAACTTAAGTGGTGATGCACAAGTTGTTGCACAAGTAGTATATGGAAGTGAAAGCAAGGAAACAAAGTATGATTCAAGGGACCCCTAAATTGAACTGCAATTTTATTCTAAACCCGGCGCTCTGATACCAACAAAACCATGTCACGCCCCGGTTCCTAAAATACAGAATACAAGGGTGACAAGGCCAGCCATACTCCTACGATCAAGGAAAAATCCTGTCGTGGTCACATTTTGGCTTCTAGCATTATATAGTAATCAGTAAAATACAGTACGGGTAAAGAGAATGAAGTCACTAAGACTATCGAATATAAAGAAATCCGAGCTCAATGGAAGTAAGCAAAATGGCAACTAACCAGGAATATCAATGGAGAAATGTAACTGGTTCACTAGTCTGGATCTTCACGGTCTTCTCGAGATCAGACGAATCCACATCTATCACTGAGCATGCATACTCAGGTCGTCAGAGCGACACAATAGCAATATTATGATAATAACAAGAGACAAGAAAATGAAAGTAATAACGGTGGAGATAAAATGCAGGTAGTCAATATATCACTAACTGATGCAATATATGATCTGTGTCCCTATCATTCTCTAGATCATTTTGAAATCGAGTTGTGAAAAGGAGGATCATGTTTAACGAGGGTCTCGTACATACCCAAGACTACGGCCAGTTATCGCCCGGGACATAACCCTGTCAGCTGGACCGCTAGGCCCAACCTAAAATATATAAGAGTCGTTGTTCGAATGATCATCCTCTAAATCACTGTCCTCGCTAAATACAATTCTTTTTGCATTTCTATTTCCCCCTTTTTAACCAGGTTTACACTATTTATGAGTATGGTCTAGTCGTGTACAAGTACGCACCGATAACACGGTTTTTGTCACGGTTCACTGTATTGTTCACTGCCACGAATCATTCATTTTTCACTGGCGTACTTGACACTCCTAAACCGATACCATTCACGCATGACAATACACTGTACACTGATTATTAACGCGCACTATCACTAGAATTATGGCAGTCGGGTAAAATATGTGCATTTATGCAGTTAAACAAATCATGTGTAATACGAGCTATCATGCATCTTATGAACTTATAAAAAATTGCCTTAGATCATACATTCAAAATTCAGTAAAATGATACAAAGGAGGTAGCAAGTAAACTCAGTCGGCAGTTCAAAAAAATTAATTTCAGGATAATCGAATTTCAGGTTTGCATGTTATAGCCGTTTCATTTTAAGTGTTCGCTGCTGGAAGTTCAGTTCCTGAACTGAATGTCCATTTCGCATCACAATTTTCACCATGTTGGGATCAAAATAGGGCGACGCTATAGTTGAACAAAATTTAAATTTATCAATTATATTTCCAACGCACCAGACGGATTTTTAATCCCGCCTCTACGTCAGAAGTTATGTACTGTACAACAATGGGGTATAAGTTCTGTCCCTGTTTGGGACTGCTATACGTCCTGTTAATCTAAAATATAGTTTAAATAGTAAACAATAGTGGAAAGGGATGAGATCACTTTCATTAGTTAACTAACTGTTTCATCTTCGCTATGGTATAGGGTTCCGCATTATAACATGTTCGTACAGCAGAGTGTAAGCATTACAAAATGAGAATCAACAGCCAGTGTTGCTCTGGACTGCAGTCCAGAGCCGCACTCCGAACCAGTTTCCGTCATCTTTTTAACATAGAAACAAATTGAAACTCTTATGGGGTTCGAGGTCGTTGATTCGGATACGATATGAACCCTCAAATGCAACATTCCAATTTTTAATCAATTAAGTTTGAATTTTACGAAATTCAGATATGAGAAAATTTCAGTTTTGCGGGTCTAAATGGGAAAGGCCTATCACGTCATTAAAGATCGTATTTTCCAGCCAAATCATAGCACGACGTTCGTTATTACTCGTTCCATCCTATGTGATCAGTTTCCCTCAATTTAGCGGGGTTTTCCCCATCTGGTTTGGCATCGAATACTTACATATTATTTGTTCACACGAAAGTATTTACGGAATTCATTGGTATTAAGAATTATAATAGATAAACTTTAGCATGAAGCAAGTAATATAATTACCTGATGACGCGTTGACGATGCACGACAGTGGCAATGGCAAGATCGCGCCACGAACGGCGCGGCTAGGGTTCGCGGCCTCGGCTCGAGCTTGGAGATGGGCTGTTGCGGCTACGAGCTTGGTTCGAGGAAGAGGTAGCCTGGCTCGGCTTGGAGTGAGGAGTGTTGTGGAGGAGGTCAACGGCGGTGGCTCAAAGCTGCAGCTCAGGCGATAGCAGCGAGGTGCCGGTGAGGGTTGCAAAGTGGGGTATGCCGTCGAGGAGGGTTGAGGAGCTCGGTGGTGGAGGTGGTGAAAGGTTGGGTCGTAGTGGCCGGAGACGGTCGCTGGCGACAGAGGAGGAGCTCGGCGGGTTCGTCGGCGATGGAGGTTGGTGGCCGGCGATGCTCGCGGTGAAGGTGCGGTGGGTTCGGTTTGTGTAGTCGGGGGTGGAGAGAGGTGGATGAGGGTTTAGTGGAAGGAGGTGGCTGAGGTGGTCATCGTGTCGTCGTCGATGGTGCTCAGCAGGGTGTACGGGATGAGGCAGGGGCGCAGTGAAAAAAAAGGTAGTGAGGGTGTGGGGCTGGCTTTGTATGAGGGGAGAGAGGGACACAAGGAGGGGCTTGAGGAGGAGGCGAGCGTGCGCGCGATCGTAGGCTTGAGGAGCGAGGACGTGGGGCGACGAGGCAGGGGCGTGGAGCGTGGGGCGACATGGAAAGAAGAAGGAGAAAAGAAGTGGGAGAATGAAAGAGTGAGGAAGAAGGGTGTCGGGTCGGGTTTGGGCACGGGCCGGGTCGGCATGGGGAAGGCATGGGCCTGGAAAAAGGATGTTGGGCCAGGAGTTTAGGGAATTAGGATTTGTAAAGAAAAAAATAGAAGTGGGCTGGGTAAGGGAAAGTTGGGCCGGGAATTTTTAGTTTAGGAATAAATTCAGAATTAAAAAAAATGTGTATCTAAATTCCTACAGACAAAATAAATATGGAGAAAATAGAAAAACATTCAAGAGGACTTGGAAAAATATTATGGAAAAATTATAGAAATTTTATTGACGGAACCGGGAATTTACATCATACCCTCCATACAAAAATTTTGTCCTCGAAATTTAAAAGAGGAACAACGAAACAACAACACTATACAAACAGATGTGGAAAACGTGCACGGATATCTTCCTCACGCTCCCAGGTAGATTCCCCTGGGGAACGACCACCCCGAGACACCCAAACGGAATGACTTTATTCTTCAGCACTTTCTCTCTGCGGTCGAGGATAGTGGTGGGCTGCTCCTCATAAGATAGGTCAGTGCCCAGAGCTAACTCTGAATGTTCCAGAATATGGCTGTCATCCCGAACATAACGCCACAACTGAGATATGTGGAAGGTATTGTGCACACCATCTAGCGACAGAGGCAAGGCAAGTCGATAGGCCACCTCTCCTACTCGCTCTAGCACCTCAAAAGGTCTGATGAAACGGGGACTGAGTTTCCCGCGACCTCCAAACCTGATAACTCCGCGGGTAGGGGAAATCTTCAGGAATACGTGATCTCCGACTTCAAATTCTAGTACTCTCCTGCTGGCATCCGCCCAACTCTTCTGTCGATCCTGAGCTGTTTTAATGCGTTGTCTGATCATTTGGACTTTGTCTACCGTCTGTACAACGAGTTCGAGGCCCAGTAATCTTCGTTCGCCCACATCATCCCAACAAACTCGGGACGGCACTTACGCCCGTAAAGTGCTTCGAAAGGGGTCATCTGGATGCTAGCCTGGTAACTGTTGTTATAAGAAAACTCAACTAGATGCAGATGATCTTCCCAAGAACCCTGGAAGTCCAGCATGCAAGCTCACAACATATCCTCGAGCGTCTGAATCGTACGCTCGGACTGTTCGTCCGTCTGCGGGTGATAAGCTGTGCTGAACTTGAGACGGGTACCCAAACTCTCCTGTAAGCTCCTCCAAGGTGCGAAACAAATCTGGTGTCTCGATCTGACACAATGCTGATCGGAACTCCGTGAAGTCGCACTATCTCCTGCATGTATCTCTCCGCAAGTGACTCTGTTGACTGTCCCACCCGGAAAGGTAAAAAGTGTGCCGCTTTCGTGAGGCGGTCGACGATAACCCAAATGGCGTTGTTGCCCCTAGGGCTCCATGGTAAGGCCGTCAGGAAATCCATAATAATGTGCTCCCACTTCCATTCTGGTATCGGAAGCGGTTGTAACAGTCCCGCTGTCCTCTGATGTTCCGCCTTCACTTGCTGGCATACCAAGCACCTGGATACAAACCGCACAATTTCTCGCTTCATCCCGTTCCACCACAAGTGCTACTTTAGATCTCGATACATCTTCGTGCCTCCCGGATGCACGGAATAAGCTGAACTATGAGCCTCAGCTAGTACTTCTTCTCGAACATCCCCTTTGGGTACGCAGAGTCTGCTACCGAATCTCAGAGAACCGTCTTCATGTATGAGTAAGTCCGTTCTCAGCCCGGCTTCTACCTGCACTCTGAACTTTTACAATCGAGGATCATTAGGTTGTGCAGCCTTGATGCGATCTACAAGAGAAGACTGCACCTGTAGTTTCCAAAACTTCCTGATTGCACTTGGCGTAACGACCTCTAGCTCGAGCTTCTGAAAATCTTCAATGATGCTCCACTGACTGGTCAACATCATGACTGTTGGCTTGCGACTGAATGCATCGGGTACAACATTTACTTTTCCCGGATGATACTGCAAGTCTAAGTCATAGTCCGCCATTAATTCTAGCCATCGGCGCTGCCTCATATTCAGCTCTTTCTGAGTGAAGACGTACTTCAGACTCTTGTGATCCGTGTACACCTCAACCTTCTCGCCTAACAGGTAATGCCTCCAGATCTTCAATGCAAAAACCACTGCGGCTAACTCCAAGTCATGAGTAGGGTAGTTCCTCTCGTGATTCCTCAGCTGTCATGAGGCGTAAGCAACCACCTGACCGTGCTGCATCAGAACACAGCCTAAGCCCTTCCCTGAAGCATCGCTATGTATCACCCAACCACCGGAATTATCTGGTACTGTAAGAATAGGCGCCGTGGTCAAATTCTGCTTCAGTGCTTCAAAAGCCCGAGTACACTCCTCCGTCCATACATATGGCACATCCTTCCGTGTCAGCTTCGTCAAGGGTTCAGCGACTCGAGCAAAGTCTTGAACGAACCGTCGATAATATCCGGCCAGTCCCAGGACGCTTCTGATCCCGGCCACTGACTTCGGTGTTGGTCAATCTCTAACAGATTCTATCTTTGCTGGGTCCACTGAGATGCATTCGCCCGAAACAACATGTCCCAAGAACTGCACCTTGTCGAGCCAGAACTCACACTTGCTCAATTTTGCGTATAGTTTCTCTTCCCGAAGAATTCGTAATACTGTTCGCAAGTGTTCGGCGTGCTCCTATCGAGTCTTAGAGTAGACTTGTATGTAGTCGATGAATACAATGACAAAAGCGTCCAAGTACTTCGCAAATATCCGATTCATCATATCCATAAATATAGCTAGAGCATTGGTAACACCGAACGACATCACAAGGAACTCATAATGCCCGTATCGGGTCCTGAAGGCCGTCTTGCATATATTCTCAGCCGCTACTCTGATCTGGTGATAGCCCGAACAGAGATCCAAGTTCGAAAATACTATGGCCCCACTTAACTGATCAAATAAGTCGTCGATGTGTGGAATGGGGTATTTGTTCTTTATCGTGACTTTGTTCAGCTCCCGATAGTCTATGCACATCCGTAGCGATCCATCCTTTTTCTTTACCAACAAAACGGGTGCACCCCATGGTGAAGCGCTTGGTCGGATAAATCCTTTCTCCAGGAGTTCTCCAATTTGCTTCTTCAATTCGGCCAACTCAACCGGTGCCATTCTGTACGGGGCCTTAGAAACTAGTGCTGTACCAAGAATCAAATCAATCGAGAATTCCAAGATGCGGGGAGGTGGTAGACCTGGTAAATCTTCAGGGTCTTCCTCTTCATCGTCAGAATCATTAATCATATTGATCTCTGGAGCCGCGATATCTACTCCCTCGTCCTCGGATTCGCTGTCGTCGAAAATGACCTGTAGGCTATCGACCTCGTTATCTGAACTCACTAATATACAGTCGAAAGAAAGGCAGGACCGAGTGCCCTCATCGAGAAGCGGTGCTGCCCCAGGGTTGGCCAAGGCCAGATATGTAAGGGTCATGATCATATAGTGGAACACGAAGGGAAATAACGATTAATGATGCGGAACACGAGGAAAAGATAAAGTAGATAAGATTCAAAATATGAACTTGAGTGGTGATGCACAAGTAGTATATGGAAGTGAAAGCAAGGAAACAAAGTATGATTCAAGGGACCCCTAAATTAAACTGCAATTTTATTCTAAACCCGGCGCTCTGATACCAACAAAACCATGTCACGCTCCGCTTCCCAAAATACAGAATATAAGGGTGACAAGGCCAGCCATGCACCTACGATCAAGGAAAAATCCTGTCGTAGTCACATTTCGGGTTCTAGCATTATATGGTAATCAGTAAAATATAGTACGGGTAAACAGAATGCAGTCACTAAGACAATCAAATATAAAAAAAATCTGAGCTCAATGAAAGTAAGCAAAAGGGCAACTAACCAGGAATATCAATGGAGAAATGTAACTGGTTCACTAGTCTGGATTTTCACGGTCTTCTCGAGATCAGAAGAATCCACCTCTATCACTGAGCATGCATACTCAGGTCGTCAGAGCGACACAATAGCAATATTATAATAATAACAAGAGACAAGAAAATGAAAGTAATAATGGTGAAGATAAAATGCAGGAAGTCAATATGTCACTAACTGATGCAATGTATGATCTGTGTCCCTATCGGTCTCTTGGTCATTTTGAAATCGAGTTGTGCAAAGGAGGATCATGTTTAACGAGGGTCTCGTACATACCCGAGACTACGGCCTGCTATTGCCCGGAACATAACCCTGTCAGCCGGACCGCTAGGCCCAACCTAATATATATAAGAGTCGATGTTCGAATGATCATCCTCTAAATCACTGTCCTCGCTAAATACAATTCTCTTTCCACTTCTATTTCCCACTGTTTACCCAGGTTTACACTATTTATGAGTATGGTCTAGTCGTGTACAAGTACGCACCAATAACACGGTTTTAGTCACGGTTCACTGTATTGTTCACTGCCACGAATCATTCATTTTTCACTGGCGTACTTGACACTCCTAAACCGATACCATTCATGCATGACAATGCACTGTACACTGATTATTAACGCGCACTATCACTAGAATTATGGCAGTCGGGTAAAATATGTGCATTTATGCAGTTAAACAAATTATGTGTAATACGAGCTATCATGCATCTTATGAACTTATAAAAAATTTCCTTAGATCATACATTCAAAATTCAGTAAAATGATACAAAGGAAGTAGCAAGTAAACTCAGTCGGAAGTTCAACAAAATTAATTTCAGGACAATCGAATTTCAGGTTTGTATGTTACAGCCGTTTCATTTTAAGTGTTCGCTGTTGGAAGTTCAGTTCCTGAACTGAATGTCCATTTCGCATCACAATTTTCACCATGTTGGGATCAAAATTAGGTGACGCTATAGTTGAACAAAATTTAGGTTTATCAATTAGGTTTCCAACGTACCTAATGGATTTTTAATCGCGCCTCTACGTCAGAAGTTATGTACTATACAACAATGTGGTATAAGTTCTGTCCCTGTTTGGGACTGCTATACGTCATGTTAATCTAAAATACAGTTTAAATAGTAAACGACAGTGGAAAGGGATGAAATCACTTTCATTAGTTATCTAACTGTTTCATCTTCTCTATGGTATAGGGTTCCGCATTATAACATGTTCGTACAGTAGATTGTAAGCATTACAAAATGAGAATCAACAGCCAGTGCTGCTCTGGACTGCAGTCCAGAGCAGCACTCCGAACCAGATTATGTCATCTTTTTAGCATAGAAACAAATTAAAAATATTATGGAGTTCGAGGCCGTCGAGTCGGCTTCGATATGAGACCTCGAACGCAACATTCCGATTTGTAATCAATTAACTGTAAATTTTACGAAATTCAGATACGGGAAAATTTCAGTTTTGCGGGTCTAAATGGGAAAGGCCTATCACGTCATTAAAGATCGTATTTTCCAGCCAAATCACAGCACGACGTGTTAGTTGTATGTATGCCTTAGAGGCCAGTATTGTACAGATGATGTATATTATATTGGATGCTTAGACATATATAGAGATGACTTTCTTGCTCGATATGATAGTATGCTATCTGGTTACTCTTTATCTTAACATGTACACTAGTCTCTTTATACTGTCTTATAGTTACATGTTGGTAAAGCCCTTAGGATGTGTACTTGACTACCTGGACTATGATGCAGATCATACTAGTGGGGACATGGTAGTCCATAAGTACATCCTTCAAGGTCCCTAGTCGTGGGTGTATCGAGACGGGGCATCGATATACCAGAGTAGACTAGCGTATACGCTTCTCGACCCATGTGATGGGCGATGGATGATCCCATATCCATTGGTGTTTGACATCAGAGATGGTATACGGGTGCTCAGTGGAGACTGGGTACACTGGACGGACTCGCCGAGAACTCCCAGATAGTATTATACCTCACGTCAGATGGCAGTTCTCAGGTGACACTTGTGCAGGTTAGTCTGTGGACCCGAGATCGTCATAGAGTCTTGTGTGATTCCCACTGTGCTTTGATCTCCACCTTACCACGTCCATGAGGGCGTGCAAAACGGTGGTCTTTAGGTACAGTCCCGAGTCACATGGAGGCAATGAGCGATAGGAGGGGTTTCGTCTCTCCCGGTATTGGGGGTTGATGTTGCGCTGTGCTCGATTGGCCGTAACAGGGAAGTCCCTGGCCAGGGCTGATCAGAGATTTGCTGGTAAGTGTTACCAGTAGTTTCTCGACCCGTTATGAGCCTCACATCGGCACGACTTATCGAGTATTGGGGTCTGACGTTTACCACCCCTAGACTTGATATGCGACGTATCAGACAAACAGACTGGACTGTACGGTAAGTGTTACTGGTTGGATTCACAGGAGTGTGAGCGGGCTAGCTCGTCGATCTTCTGATCGCTCAATACCCGGGTGGCCGTTACGTTTAGCAGACCGCTTGCGGCTTGTGGGTGCTTGATATGATCATCATCTGCTACCGGCGTATTGACGAGTCTTTAGAGTCCTACACAAAGGTTTCCTGGCTCAAGCGAAACGAAATAGGAGCGCATATGAGATATGTGCAGGACCGAGAATAATGCGTGTATATGATACCGCATTTCATTCTCGCGATATATGTTTCGATTGGTGATATTCGATATGACCTAGTTATCGAATCATAGATTCGATAAATCGATACATTGGATTCTAGTCGGTTATGTGCGACATGACCGGATCATTGAATCAAATGTTGATTTAATGATTTAATGTATAATTATATATTTGATATATTACTTTGCATTAACTAGTATTGGTTCACTTTAAATGGATATTCTTACTTGATGTGCAAATTGTATATGTGATATATTTTTGTGCACATGTTTGTATCATGTTTGATGATGCATGCTCATTTGGTTAAGTTTATAGAATTAAACTTAGGTTAAGAAAGTGATTAGGGTTTTTATTTATCCATTCTTTTATTTATTCATTTTTGGAAAAAGAATGGGATAAGAATACAAAATGGTTGCTTTCATTCTTGAACATTGTTGAAGCTTCATGAAGCTTTGACTTTGTGACCATTTTGTCTTCACACTAAACCCTAACCATTCTTCTAACCTTAGTTAACTCTCTACACTTAACTATGGTTCTCATTATGATAAGTATTGATTTAATTTTATTTTATCTCAACACTTATCATATTCTTTCTTCTTCTTCATCTTCATCTTCAAGGAGAAAGCTTGATGCCATCAATGGCAACTTGATTTCTAAAGTGAGAAATCCAATTCTAAAGTGAACCCACCTCCTATTTCTTCACCCTCTACCTCTTGCCAAGTTGTTTTGGGTGTTTTCTTCACAAGTTTCACAACTTTGTGAAGTCGGAGCTTGAACTTGTGATGCCTCGACGTAGATCGTCTTTGACACGAAGCCGACGACCTATTCCGCTCGCTTTCCCGATGAAACCGATGAACGAGTCTAAGACTGGAAAAGGACAGCGAGAGGAGCACTACGTGGAGCTAAGAAAGTGGATATCCGGATCTACAAAGGTTGTAGAATCTAACTCTTAGTTAAGTAGTTAACTAGTTTTGTTTTTCGCCTAGACATCTAGTCTACGATCCGCGTTAGGGTCTCTCGGCACCCATAAAATTTTAAATTGGCATGTTCGATGCTTTGTGAGACCTCTATAGGGTGCCTAGGAACCTTTCACTGGTATCAGAGCCTAGCTAGAGCCTTAGGCGAAGTCTAGACGCAATTTGAAGCCCGAACGAACCCGAAACCCTAAACTTAACATGCTCTCTGTACATTTTCTAAAATCTGGGATTTTTCAAGATTAAAAATGCCTAAAAAATTCAGCAGGAATATCTAAGAATTATGGTGAAACACGAGCTCATGAAGCTTCCAAACAGCCGCGGAAACGCGGCAGAAGCATGGCTTCTGCCGCGGTTCCGCCGCCCACTGTTCACATTACCCAATATTGTTTGCACAGTAATTCTTCTTTTCTGGTGCTGAGTTTTATGGGAATTTTTAATAATTATTCAAGAGTTGAATTTTCTGGGGTTGCTTTGGGGATTCGGTGTTTCGATCGGGGTATCAAATTTCGTCTTTGTGTATTTCCGGATAATTTTTTGAATATGTTAAAAAGTTCGACCGGATATAAATACCCAATTTTTCCCCTGTCGGGAAATTTCCAAGTGTTGGATTTTTCCGTAGTTTAACGACGTTCTAAGTAGTGCAAGTAATGCGATGGACCCTCTAGAAGACAATAAACCTTAACTCGATTATGTGACCGTCTTGAACTGCCCTTTGAACCTTCGGGTTTGGGGCAGTACGGCGTGCCACATGTAAGGCGTTGGCTTGACCCTTCTACGGCTGGACCGTTGGTACTGAGGCACGAACTGAATGTTGCTAGACTTATTTCATGTGTTGGACTGTATCGGGAAAACTTGGGTATTCGACTGTTCGATCGGAAAGTTTAACATTTTCTGTTTATCTGGAATGTGATACAATAATTGGAATTCACAAACAGTTATGAGATAACTGAATGAATGTTATAAATCTAGCAGTTTAGACCCACATAATATTGAAAAGAGTTTTCGATAATGAGACTAAAATGCGGGATTTATATCCGTTAGGCATGTGATGTCTAAGTATTTCATTTGATTAGGCATGCGATGTCTAAAGAAGTTGCAGATTTCAATTGTTGTAGTTTTACACTTTCTTTTCTGTGACCGTAAGTGTAGTATGTTTATATCGCCGGTTTCATTGCTATATGTCAAAGACAATTGGGGTATGCATACTTACTTACGTTGATGACATGTGATGTTATGTGTTGCTGGATATGTTATATTGGATCGTCGTATTCGAATAGCCGGGGTTTTTTTATGTGAGATGAGTGTTTTTCATTTTCATTCATGTAAAAACTTGTATGTAATATTCTTTTATTTGGGGCACTTCCAGGTAGCGGAAGATGTCACCTTTTGTATATTATTTACTTTTCCGCATTAGGATAGACCCAAGGAGGGGAGCACAAGTAACCGGGTTCTGGGGTCCAGTGGGAGACCAACTCGAGGAGTCGAGTCCGGGTCTCCTAACCCTAGAATTGGCAGGGTTGCTTGCCGCTCTCGTAGGGGTCTAGGGGTGTGGGATTGGCTATTCGTTACGACCGTGGAATCCGTGTTTTATACTGGCTCGTATTGAAAACACGGACGTCCTAGTATATCCAATATTTCATATGTTTATTCTGCTGCGATATCTGTGTTGTGTTTCTGTGATGGATATAGTATGTAGTATATATGATATATTATATAGACGTTACTTATGTTTTACACCCGCGCTAGCCCTGCCCTGCTCTGTCGTTGTTACCTAACCTAACGGTGCACGAGGGGACATCGAGGCGAATGCGGATGGCATAAGTGTACGTCATATCTATCTGTGATGTTTAGGTACTTAAATGATGGGACTTCATTAATGTGATTAATGAAAGAAAAGAAACCTAAGATGTTGTGGAATCAAAATTTTAAATAAAAAGGGTAGCTACAGTTCTTGCTTTGCACAGCGATATATATGATATATCCCGCACCTTATTCGATGAGGAAAGGACCGAGATCCCTTCACCGGGAATGACTCCTTTAGCAATAACTGGCAGATGCTACACACTCGGTTTGCTTTTGACTGCTTTTGGGTTTTTGCTTTGCACAGAGATATATATGATATATCCCGCACCTCATTCGACGAGGATAGGACCGAGATCCCTTCGCCGGGAGTGACTCCTTTACCAAAACTAGAAAAGCCTCAAAATCACTCCATTTCAAAACTTCATTTGATTCTACAACGATATCAAGTTCATTACGCAATAGGTTTTCAGAAAAACCTGCGTAGCCCTCCGTCATTTCAGATAGGTTACATATAGTATTCGTGCTACATTTGTTGGCTTTCGTCAAGGTGTAGTGTGCGGTAGCTATGTGCTGTTTATCTGCTGCATATGATGCGACTGGATTAGGGTAGTCGTACGGCTTTGTTGGCTTTCGTCAAGGGTCGTGCGGGTGGGTTTAATTCAGTCAAGAAATGTACGGGTTGAACTTGACTAGCGGGCTGTGGTTTGTTGGCTTTCGTCAAGGTCATAGCACGCTAGGGGCAAAAGTATTATCGGGAATTTCAAGTGTTGAAATTTGCAATGAGATTGCATACCTTATATGAGATAGTTGGATCCCGATACCCACTGCGAGTAAGAGTTACTCCTGGGAGAGTTTTACACATTGCAATTAGCTGATCAAGTAGGTGTCTAGAAAGGTGTCAACGGGGTTACGCCTCTGGAAAAATGAGGTTTACATTAATTAGGTTCGTGCGAAAGCACGGGGGACCTCCCTCAAAGTACCGACACTGGCCTGGCTGAAAGATTGGCGAACTTGTAGTGTGTAATTAATCCCGGCTAGTCTTTCCTTTTAGGGTTTGAAGGAAGATTTGATAAAAAGCAGTGGGAGCCATCCTGATTAGATAAGATAATAACCAATCTGATCTTGCACGAGCATACGCTAAAGTGTTTTCTTCTCTCTCTCTCCAGGTAGCGACCATTTCATGCCCTAATGAAGATAATAATATGGATGTATTGACCGAACCCGCATGTTATACTGTGCTGGGGAACGTTGGTTCCGTTCTTTCTTATAAGAGTTATAGGAATGAACAGGATATAGGGGAATGCCAGGATTCCCATGCCACCCGAATGAAGAAAGTACATGTTGATGCATTTTCTTCGGGTTTGTTCGTTACTGAGAACTGTTTCTCCATTTGCTTTACGTCCTGGGTATTAGATACCGGGTCAGGATCCCATATATGTAATCAGTTACATGGGCTCAGGAAAGGTAGAGAACTTGGAGAAGGTGATAAAGACATTAGAGTTGGAAATGGTGCAATTGTTGCAGCTAAGACTGTCGGGGAATATCACCTTGTATTACCAACTGGTAATACATTGGTTCTGAACGAATGCTATTACATGCCGAACCTGATATGCAACATTATATCTGTTTCTTTATTAAGTAAAGAAGGATATAATTTTGTATTACAGGATAATGTTATGAACATTTTCCATAACTAAAAGTTGGTTAGATCAGGCACGTTGTGCAATGGCATTTATGTTCTAAATCAATCAACAGTTCTGAGCATAACAAGCACACACAAGAGGAAGAGTTCAGAACTAAACGAATCCTTCTTGTGGCATTGTAGACTGGGTCACATCAATGTGACACGACTGGCTAAGTTGCATAAGGATGGATATTTGAAACCTTTCGAACTTTCATCTTATGACACTTGCCAGTCATGTCTCAAAGGAAAGATGACCAAAACTCCGTTTACGGGACACGGAGAAAGAGTTACCGAACTCTTGGGACTAATACATAGTGATGTATGTGGTCCCATGTCTACATATGCCAGGGATGGTTCTTCGTACTTCATTACATTCACTGACGATCTCTCAAGATACGGACATGTGTACTTAATAAGACACAAGTCTGAAGCTTTTGAGAAATTTAGAGAATATAAACAAGAAGTCGAAAACCAAACCGGAAAAAGTATTAAAATCCTTCGATCTGATCGAGGAGGTGAATACTTAAGCAATGAATTCCTGGACTTCCTAAAAGAGAATGGGATTCTCTCTCAGCTGACTCCTCCATATACACCACAGCACAACGGTGTATCAGAACGGAGGAACCGCACCTTATTAGATATGGTGCGCTCTATGATGAGCACAGTTGAGTTACCTATTTCCTTCTGGGGGTATGCGCTTGAGACAGCCATACATCTATTGAATATGGTTCCCACCAAATCTGTGCCTACCACTCCATATGAGATATGGAAAGGGAAGAGACCATGTCTTAACTATGTTAAGATATGGGGTTGTCCAGCCTATGTCAAACGACAAAATCCGGACAAACTCGAGGCACGGTCTCTTCTATGCAAATTTGTAGGATATCCCAAGAATTCTCAAGGGTATATCTTTTACCACCCTGAGGAACAAAGAGTGTTTGTTTCTCGGCATGCCACCTTTTTAGAAAAGGAATTTCTTGAAAAAGAGATTAGTGGTCATGAGGTAGAACTGGAAGAAGTTCCAGCTGCAGAAGCTGCAACAGAAGATCTGGTGGAACCAAAGGATTCCGTAGTTCCCGATGAACCCCAGCCACTCCGCCGATCTAGTAGGGTTCCTCGCCAACCTGAGAGATACTACAGTTTTCTCATAGATGGTGGAAGCGAGGATTGCATCATGGAGGATGATGACCCAACTAGCTTCGAGCAGGCCATCACGAGTGGGGACTCAGTGAAATGGCTGGATGCTATGCGGTCCGAGATGGAATCCATGTACACCAACAAAGTATGGACTTTGGGCGTTGCTCCTGAAGGGGTAAAACCTATTGGGAGCAAGTGGATCTTCAAGAAGAAACTTGGTGTAGATGGGAAAGTGGAGACTTTCAAAGCTAGACTTGTAGCAAAGGGTTTTCGTCAAAGACCAGGTGTGGACTATGACGAGACCTTTTCTCCAGTGGCTATGCTTAAATCCATCCGGATCATGCTTGCCATCGCTGCATATCATGATTACGAAATCTGGCAAATGGATGTTAAGACCGCCTTTCTAAACGGTGATTTAGAAAAGTGCGTGTACATGACTCAGCCAGAGGGCTTCGTAGACAGTGGGAGCAGCGGGAAGGTGTGCAAGCTGCTTAAATCCATTTATGGATTAAAGCAAGCATCGCGGAGTTGGAACATCTGCTTTGACGTCGTTATCAAAGAGTTTGATTTCGTCAAAAATCCAGATGAACCTTGTATCTACAAGAAGGTGGCAGAGAGTAAGGTTGTCTTCCTCGTATTGTACGTGGACGGCATACTCTTGATAGGAAATGATATCCCTATGCTGCAATCGGTCAAGCTCTTCTTATCACAAAGATTCTCAATGAAAGATCTTGGTGATGCCTCCTGCATATTGGGAATTAGGATCTATAGAGATAGATCCAAACGGATTTTGGGATTGTCCCAATCCAGGTACATTGACACCATACTAAAGAGGTTTAGTATGGAAGAGTCCAAGCGTGGGAACTTGCCCACGATCTCTGGAGTCACTCTCTCCAAAGAGATGTCTCCCAAGACTGATTTGGAGAGAGCTCGCATACAAGGGATACCCTATGCTTCGGCAGTAGGCTCTATCATGTATGCGATGCTATGTACCAGACCCGATATGGCATACTCACTAAGTGTAGTGAGCAGGTATCAAGCTGATCCTGGAGAGAGTCACTGGACAGCTGTGAAGAGCATTCTCAAGTACTTGCGAAGGACTAGAGATATGTTCTTGGTGTATGGTAACGGAGAGCTCTAAGTGGAGTCCTTTACCGATTCGAGCTTCCAGAGTGATAAGGACAACTCTAAGTCACAGTCGGGTTTTGTCTTTACCCTTTACGGAGGGGCGGTTAGCTGGAAGAGTTCCAAGCAGGAAACCGTGGCAGACTCGATGATGGAGGCTGAATACATCGCTGCCAACGATACTGCCAAAGAGGCTGTCTGGATCAAGAAGTTCATTACTGAACTTGGAGTGGTTCCATCCATTGAGCGTCCAATACCTTCGTATTGCGATAACAATGGAGCGGTGGCTTTGGCCAAGGAACCCAGGTTCCATCAGCGATCCAGGCATATTCTGAGGCGGTATCACCTGATCCGGGAGATAGTTGATTGCCGGGAGATCGAGGTCAGGAGGGTTGACATGAAGAACAACACGGCGGATCCACTCACGAAGGCCATTCCCCAGATACAGTTTGAGAGACTCTTCGAGATGCTCGGTATGCGATACTACAGCAGCTGCCCTAGTGCAAGTGGGAGATTGTTAGTTGTATGTATGCCCTAGAGGCCAGTATTGTACAGATGATGTATATTATATTGGATGCTTGGACATATATAGAGATGACTTTCTTGCTCGATATAATAGTATGCTATCTGGTTACTCTTTATCTTAATATGTACACTAGTCTCTTTATACTGTCTTATAGTTACATGTTGGTAAAGCCCTTAGGATGTGTACTTGACTACCTGGACTATGATGCAGATCATACTAGTGGGGACATGGTAGTCCATAAGTACATCCTTCAAGGTCCCTAGTCGTGGGTGTATCGAGACGGGGCATCGATATACCAGAGTAGACTAGCGTATACGCTTCTCGACCCAGTGATGGGCAATGGATGATCACATATCCATTGGTGTTTGACATCAGAGATGGTATACGGGTGCTCAGTGGAGACTGGGTACACTGGACGGACTCGCCGAGAACTCCCAGATTGTATTATACCTCACGTCAGATGGCAGTTCTCAGGTGACACTTGTGCAGGTTAGTCTGTAGACCCGAGATCGTCATAGAGTCTTGTGTGATTCCCACTGTGCTTTGATCTCCACCTTACAACGTCCATGAGGGCATGCAAAACGGTGGTCTTTGGGTACAGTCCCGAGTCACATGGAGGCAATGAGCGATAGGAGGGGTTTCGTCTCTCCCGGTATTGGGGGTTAATGTTGCGCTATGCTCGATTGGCCGTAACAGGGAAGTCCCTGGCCAGGGTTGATCAGAGATTTGCTGGTAAGTGTTACCAGTAGTTTCTCGACCCGTTATGAGCCTCACATCGGCACGACTTATCGAGTATTGGGGTCTGACGTTTACCACCCCTAGACTTGATATGCGACGTATCAGACGAACAGACCGGACTGTACGGTAAGTGTTACTGGTTGGATTCACAGGAGTGTGAGTGGGCTAGCTCGTCGATCTTCTGATCGCTCAATACCCGGGTGGCTGTTACGTTTAGCAGACCGCTTGCGGCTTGTGGGTGCTTGATATGATCATCATCTGCTACCGGCGTATTGACGAGTCTTTAGAGTCCTACACAGAGGTTTCCTGGCTCAAGCGAAACGAAATAGGAGCGCATATGAGATATGTGCAGGACCGAGAATAATGCGTGTATGTGATACCGCATTTCATTCTCGCGATATATGTTTCGATTGGTGATATTCGATATGACCTAGTTATCGAATCATAGATTCGATAAATCGATACATTGGATTCTAGTCGGTTATGTGCGACATGACCGGATCATTGAATCAAATATTGATTTAATGATTTAATGTATAATTATATATTTGATATATTACTTTGCATTAACTAGTATTGGTTCACTTTAAATGGATATTCTCACTTGATGTGCAAATTGTATATGTGATATATTTTTGTGCACATGTTTGTATCATGTTTGATGATGCATGCTCATTTGGTTAAGTTTATAGAATTAAACTTAGGTTAAGAAAGTGATTAGGGTTTTTATTTATCCATTCTTTTATTTATTCATTTTTGGAAAAAGAATGGGATAAGAATACAAAATGGTTGCTTTCATTCTTGAACATTGTTGAAGCTTCATGAAGCTTTGACTTTGTGACCATTTTGTCTTCACACTAAACCCTAACCATTCTTCTAACCTTAGTTAACTCTCTACACTTAACTATGGTTCTCATTATGATAAGTATTGATTTAATTTTATTTTATCTCAACACTTATCATATTCTTTCTTCTTCTTCATCTTCATCTTCAAGGAGAAAGCTTGATGCCATCAATGGCAACTTGATTTCTAAAGTGAGAAATCCAATTCTAAAGTGAACCCACCTCCTATTTCTTCACCCTCTACCTCTTGCCAAGTTGTTTTGGGTGTTTTCTTCACAAGTTTCATAACTTTGTGAAGTCGGAGCTTGAACTTGTGATGCCTCGACGTAGATCGTCTTTGACTCGAAGCCGACGACCTATTCCGCTCGCTTTCCCGATGAAACCGATGAACGAGTCTAAGACTGGAAAAGGACAGCGAGAGGAGTACTACGTGGAGCTAAGGAAGTGGATATCCGGATCTACAAAGGTTGTAGAATCTAACTCTTAGTTAAGTAGTTAACTAGTTTTGTTTTTCGCCTAGACATCTAGTCTACGATCCGCGTTAGGGTCTCTCGGCACCCATAAAATTTTAAATTGGCATGTTCGATGCCTTGTGAGACCTCTATAGGGTGCCTAGGGACCTTTCACGACGTTCGTTATTACTCAGGACATCCTATGTGATCAGTTTCCGTCAATTTAACGGGGGGTTTCCCCTCGGGTTAGGCATCGAACACTTACATATTATTGGTTCACACGAAAGTATTTACAGAATTCATTGGTATTAAGAATTAAAATAGATAAAATTTAGCATGAAGCAAGCAGTACACTTTCCTGATGACGCGTTGACGACGCTCGGCAGTGGCAACGGCAATATCGCACCACGAACGGTGCGGCTAGGGTTCGCGGCCTCAGCTCGAGCTTGGAGATGGGCTGCTGCAACTACGAGCTTGGTTCGAGGGAGAGGTAGCTTGGATCGGCTTGGAGTGAGGAGGGTTGTGGAGGAGGTCAACGGCGGTGGCTCAGGGCTGCAGCTCAGGCGATAGCAGCGAGGTGCCGGTGAGGGTTGCAAGGTGGGGTGTGCTGTCGAGGAGGGTTGAGGAGCTCGGTGGTAGAGGTGGTGAAAGGTTGGGTCGTAGTGGCCGGAGACGGTCGAGTTGGTTGCTGGCGATAGAGGAGGAGCTTGGCGGGTTCGTCGGCGATGGAGGTTGGTGGCCGGCGATGCTCGCGGTGAAAGTGCTGTTAGGTTTACCTAGCACCTCATGAAGGGTTTAGAAGCATCACATGTCTCAAAATCAAATTTTTAAGGTGCTAAGTGAACATACAAAGAATCATCACTAGAAAATTAGGGTTTCATTATAAAGACAACATCACAAGTAATAAAGGCTAGGGTTTTGAGAGTACAACCTTTGTAGCTCCCTACGCTAGACTCCTTGGCTACTTGAGGGTTGGAAAGAGATTCGCTTAAGGTCTTCTAAGTCCACGATGATCCACCCGAAGCTCCTTTGCCCAACGCTCCTTGCTTTACTCGATGTATCAATGGAGTAGAGCAAACACCCTACACAAACCGGCTTGATGTGTATAGTATGATGATGTGGTTTGTTTTCTATAATCAAAACTCTTTCTTTTATCAACCTCACTTAAAGGAAATTATCTAGAGAGGAAGAAGAAGATGGTGGCTAAGCTTTTTCTCACACAATGGAAAAGGAAAATGAGAGAGTGAATAATAATTGAAGTGAGAAAAGAATAATATATCTTAATCCCTTCTCACTTCAACCATCATTAGAATTATCTAGATCTTTTTCAAAGTGAGTTAAAAGGTAAAAGAATAATTAACTCAAGGTTAATAAGTGGTTGAAGTATGGTCAAAGATGATAAACATTAACCTCTTGTGAATTATCCTTTCCTTTTTACAAAATGAAAAATAAATAGACAATTCTACAATGTAAGTTTTGCATTACCACCTGTTGGATATAGTGCCCTCTAAGTCAATTATTGGATCGCAGGTACGTGATTGCAATGATTGAGGGAGGACCTATACCGATAAAACAGTCTTGCTCGAGATGAAAGTATGCTATCTGGTTTGTCTTTATCATCGTATATATGCTTTAGTTTACTATTGCATGATGATAGAGCCTATAGGATTCTTGCTTGACTACCGGCAGTATGATGGCGATCATGTACGTGAGAGCTGGGGTCTATAAGCACATCCTTAAAAGTGTCCCTAGTCGTAGGAGTTTCGAGACAGGGCATCGATACTCCAGAATAGACTAGTGTATACAGTCGAGACCCCGACGAGGGGCGGTGGCCGGTCTCACAAGCCACTGGTGTCAGTTGGATCACCTAAGATGTATACAGGTGCTCATTGGGTTATGAGTACACCGGACAGGACTCGCCGGGAACATGCTAGTTGGTATTATACATATCGTCAGATAGCAGTTCCCTGGTGACATGAGTACAGGTTAGTTCATCGACCTGAGGTCGTCATTTGTCTCGTATGAGTTCCCACTGTGCTTAGATTACTACCCTACCATGCTCAAAGGAGTTGTGCAAACAGGTTTTAGTTGGGTACAGTCCCGAGCCACATTGGAGGCAAGTGAGCGGATCGTCGGGGATTTGTCTCTCCCGGTATTGGGAGTGAGATCGCGCTGTGTTTAGGAGAGCCATTACACGAAATCCCTGGCCAGGGTAATCGAGATATACTGGTAGGTATACCAGTAGTATCTCAGGGTGTTCTGGGCTGCTCTCTGACACGACTTATGCAGCTATTGGGGGTCTGACGTTTACCGGCCCCCTAGGCCTAATATGCGATACTCATAGACGAATGTTCCGGACTGTACAGATATTGTCACTGTCAGGCTCAGTAGGGTTTATAGATGAGTTCCCTCGTCAGCTTCCCTTCCAATCAATACATAGGCAAAACGTTACGTACAGCTTGTACCTCTGACGTGCTAGGGGTTATACCCAGTGCCAGTGTACTGATGAGTCATTAGAGTCCCCCACCGACACTTTCCCAAGTTCGGGCGAAACGTTGTAGAGGCCGTATGGGTTTATGGCAAGGTTCGGAAAATGCACGTGCGTTTTCGCACGTGTCAGTTTTCGGGCAGATAATACTGGTAGGCTTTGGTTTAAGCCGGAACCCAGTATTATACTGTGTAGATATAATATCTTTGTCTCAGTTGTATTTGTATTCGGTTGTAATACAAATGCGGGTATGTTTATACCGATACGGAGTTATCCTGAAATTCGTTTCGGGATGATTTTTGGAAGTTGCCAGTTTCCAGTTTTCTATCAGCCGTATTTGACAGTCGGTCAAATACGGATTTTTCTTTTCGTCTTCAGAGTGAGTCATGCTTCTAGAAGGTTCTAGAAGTGATGACAAGGCTTGTGACTCACTTGGGTCATTAATGGTTCATTAATGATGGAGGATGACAAGGTTAATTGTGATTGGTTCTCATTTAATGTGTTCATACCACTCATTCTTATCTAATGATAAATATCCTTGATATTTTCCTTAAGCTCACCCTCCCCTCTCCTACACTCACCCTCCCTCTTCTATAAGTGGCCGGCCCCCTCTTATGAGGTTGTATGATGGTTTTTTCATTTGCTTGAGAGAAAAGATTATGATAGTTTAGGGTATGGAAATCTCATACAGTTCAATTTCCATTTACCCGATTCCAATTGGCAACTTCTTTTAACCGTTCGTCCGTGACCTTGGACGTAACGAGACAAAGTATTCTACCCATTCTCTACTTCATCTTGGTCGTCTCTTTTAGCAAACTTGACGAGCGAGTTGCCTCGGTTCAGAGGCGGGAGCCCGTTTAAAGATCCGTCGACGTGGTGCCACCTGGACGACGAAACCGGAGATCAAGCAAGTTCGGATCAGTTGCAACATAGCGTGGGATGATGGTTGAAGACCGAAGGACTCGGATCATTCGGTATAACAATTCTACCCTCTTTACAATTTGTTAGTTTAGCTTTAATGGGCGATCCGGGAGAAAGTACGCGATAGTGCCAGTCGTAAAAGTTTTGTTCCGCATATCGGCATCTGTTAGATGGCCGGGGTGCCGCCGCGGACTTACAGTGGTATCAGAGCCTCACCATTAAGCTATACTAACTTGTGCTAACGCGTTTAAAACATCGATCGAACCGAAAATCAAAAATCGCATTTTTCTTGCTTGACAGTTTCTGTTGATTTTAAACGGTGTCCTAAAAATATTTCACACATCTCAGAAAACTGTGCAGGGATTTCTAAGAACCACGACCAAATTTGGGCACGTGACTCCACCAAACAGCCGCGGAAACGCGGCCAAACCCATGGTTTGGCCGCGCATCCGCGGCCACTTGGTGAGCTTATGCTCCCAAATTTGTACAGTGGGTTCTCTGTTTGATTTTGGGATTTTTGGTATATATCTTTTGGGCCCAGGTTTTGTTACTGTTCTCCAGATTTGCGTGGGGCCCACTTTGTGATATTTGCTCGATCGAAATTTTAAACTTGTTAGTTTTTCAGTACTTTCATTATATCTCCGACCGGGAATGTCATTTGATCGGTAAACCGCGTCTGATTGCTATAGTTCTTTTAGACGGGTTTGCGAACGTGACATTCGCGTTGATGTTCTGTGTTGTGCTGTAATGTTGCGGATTTATCGTGGTGGATAGCAGGGTGCAATGATAGTGTTGTTTAAATTTATTTGTACATTTGATATTGCGGGGCGAGCGTCCGACTTGTGGACTGCCGTCACTGCCTGTTTGTATAATATTCTTTTGGGGCACGACCAGGTTGCGGTCGTTGTACCTATTGTATTATTTTTATTTCTGTACTAGGTTTATCCCGCGGTGGGGTGCACGAATAGCCGGGTTCTGGAGGGCAACGGGTTTGTATCTCATGGCATTGAGAGGCAAAGGGACCTCACTCTAGAATTGGCAGACTATTCGCCGCACTCGTAGGGGGTACAGGTTGACCCAAGGAGGGGTGCTCAATTTACCGGATTCCGTGAAGTGCCGGGTATTCCATTCACTATGTTGTGGGGACTACCTCGCTTCAGGTTTTGGCGGGTAACTTGCCGCACCCGTAGGGGTCCAGGTTTCATTGCACAGGCTATCCACACGACCAGGGGAACATCGGGTTTCAGTAGCGGCTCTGTGAAACCCGGGGATCCCAGTTTATCTGTATTGTTCTGTGATGCTTATTACTTTTCTGTAATGTTGCATATTATCATGCCAGGAGCGATTATTGTATATTAGTATATATACTATTAGATGTTGCATATGTTTTACACCCGCGCTAGTCCAGTCCCCGCTCTGTCGTTAGTTAAGTAACCTAACGGGTGATGACGGGACCCAGTGACGAATGCGGATGGCATATACGTACATTTTATTTTCGTTCTTTTCTGGTGTGATTGATTGATGGGACTGCGTTGATTCTTATTAATGCAAAGATAAAACAAACCTATATTTGATGTTGTTGCAACAAATTTAAAATTATTACAAAGACGTTTCCTTTTGTTTTGCATAGCGGTATTCAGTTGGAATATCCTGCACCTCATTCCACGAGGAAAGAGTCGAGACCCCTTCACCGGGAGTGACTTCTTTAGCAAAAGTTTTTCGCTACTATATATTTTTATAAAGCTATCAGGTTCCTTCAACGAGATCAAGTTCATTACGTTAAAGGTTTTTCGACAAAAACCAGCCGTAATCCTCCGTCGTTTCTTATGGATGGTCAGTAGTATTCAAGCTATGTTTGTTGGCCTACGTCAAGACATAGTGTTTGGTAGCTGCTGGGTATTCATTTGTTGCATAGATAGATGCATTAGTTTAAGTCAGACGTACACCTTGTTGGCCTACGTCAAGGGCTTGTACGATGACTTAAGTTGATCAGGACAACGACGGGTAGAACTTGACATGTTGCTTATGATTTGTTGGCCTACGTCAAGATCATAAGAGCATAGGATAAAAATTATATCGGGAGTTTCAAACATAAAAGAAACTTGCCAGACTTGCGCATACCTTCTGGAGTGTGTTAACTTGAGTGGCTTCCATCAAGTTATCATGCGATGATAGTTGGATCCTGATTCTCACTGATGAGTTGGTTTACTCTTCGGGTGACCCCGACTAATTCTTCTTTCAGGTTTGGAGGAGAATTTGAGAAAACAGTGGGAGGTTTCCAAATTAGATAAAGTGATAACCATTCTGATTTAGGCAAGAGTGCACGCAGAGTGTTTCTTTTCTCTCTCTCTTTGGCAGCGACCTTTGACCGACCCTAGACTATAACTCAGTGACCAAAGTTGACCGAACCTTCTTAAACATACTAGCTTTTGGATTGTCTATAGTTGCATAAGTCATTGCTGCTCTTTCTTTTACCTTTTGTATTTCTCAGAACACCCCGTATTACTACGGACATCCACTTCCATTGGAT
The DNA here is from genome assembly GCA_030015575.1 of Agapanthus africanus. Taxonomy (NCBI): domain Eukaryota; kingdom Viridiplantae; phylum Streptophyta; class Magnoliopsida; order Asparagales; family Amaryllidaceae; genus Agapanthus; species Agapanthus africanus. Next base: position 833,612,404 of record JASDDO010000019.1, read on the forward strand.
AGATCCATCGTATGGTTATATACGAACTCAAAGGGACATCTTTGAGGATGGATCCAGGTTCAGGAGAAATAGAACTAGTTTATTCTGTTGTCTTTTATTATCACCTTCTCTCAGGTTGCGAGGGCTCCTTAGTTTAGGAGAGTACACCTATTACGCTTATTGGATAGTCTTATTCCAAACCATAGGCAGGCGCCGAAAGGTAGGGAATGAAGAAAACCAATTAGCCTAAGTAGGGTGTGCAGAAGGTGACATGTGAAGACAACATAAAAGAATTAGAAAGAGGGCAAAGTAAATTGCGACTATTTACATTCATGACCAAATCATGTATTTCATCGCCACTCCTACTTCACCTTTGATTTTTCCAGAACAACCCGTATCACTACGAACATCCAATTCCATTGGATAAATCCATCGTATGGTTATATACGAACTCGAAGGACATTTTTTCGAGGATGGATTCTGGTTCAGGAGAAATAGGAATAAGTTATTATTCAGTTGTTTTTATCATCACCTTCTCTCAAGTTGCGAGTACTCCTAGGATTAGGAGGGTACACCCATTACGCTTATTGGATAGTCTTCTTCCAAACCATAAGCATGTGCCGAATGGTAGGGAAGGAAGAAAACCATTTAGCCTAATGTTGGTGTACAGAAGGTAACGACTAAAGACAAATTAAAGGGAATTGGAAAGATGGCAGGGAAATATACGGTTAAAGTCATGATATGGATTATGGAAGAGGCATTACTAAAGAATACCAAGATACCCCTACGAAACATATTTATGTTTCATATTCACTGTGCATTGTTAATTGAAAACTGATTTCCCGATTGGATACTTACTCCAGGGTATGTATTTACCAGGTTTCATTCTCACATCTATATGAGAGTACAGATGTTGAGTGGGAGCAAGTTTTTGGAAATTAGGTGATCATCCTCATTATATCGGAATTCGTTGTAATTGGTGATATTTGAGGAAATCGTCTGGGAACAGTTTTCAACCTACGACGCACAGGTTTTGAGTTATTCAAACTCAGCGGACTTATACAGAGTATTGTATATTGTCCAGTGTCCATCAGGACAAAGGGGTTGGTCCTCGTACTATATTCTATTTACTTGTGACTTCTCTAGTTTATAGACAAGTGTTTCGTAGAAATACAATGTCTAAGTATTGAGAAGTTGTGGGTATAGGAATAAAGTAGAGAACCATGTATCGCAAGTATCGGGATTCTTCAAAGAAATCGAAGATGTAGATTCTTGTGATTAGTATTCAATTGATAGTAATGGTTTTTGAGAAACTTGTTTCTTTTTCAGGTTACTCATAATTGGATGGATTCCTAAGTTGAGTAATACTGATCAGCCTCTCTCTATTAAGTTATTATGCACTGGAGACAGCTGCATAATTTGAATCCGGTTCCAATTAAATAAGTGCCTATGTTTCTATATTGGATATAGATTGCTTCATATCTTAACCATGTTAAGGTAAAGGGGAGTTGTCCAGCTTATGCTTTGAAACAGATACTGGAAAACTCAAGGCACGTTTCTGTAATGACAGTTTGCGGGTTGACCCTAGCTTAGACAAGGGTTGATTTTCTACCATCTGAAAGATCAATAGTGATATTGTTCTTGACTCGCCACAGTTTTATTAAAATGGATTTTTTCAGAAAACAGCAGTGGGAGCATGGTAGAACTGGAAGTGATTCCAGAACCGCAAACAATTACGGAAAGTTTAATAGGACCTATATATTCAATCAGGTTTGACATTCCAATAGCCACTCCGCAGATATGGTGGGTAACCTCAGACACCCGAGAGGTACTCCGGTAGCCTCAAGGACGGTGACAGGGAGGTTCTAGTTTACCCAGACTTGACACTACTATTGTTCCAGACTATGAGACCCGGCAGGAGGAAATGTATAGCATCATTCTGAACTAGTTTTAGAAGTGTACGTATATATATTATTCTGCCAGAGAGTTGTCGTAGTCAGTGGGAGCAGCGGAAGCATAGTGGGCAAGATGCTTATGTCTATTTATAGACTTGAGCAGGAATAGCGGAGATAGATCATCTATTCTTAATGTAACAGTCATGGTTTTGGCTTCATCGGAATAGGGGATGAATCTGTTAAGAAAGTAGTAGAGTGTGATGTCCTGGTATTTGGATGACATGCACAGAATAGGAAGTAAAATTCCTATACTACGATCAGGTTGTACTTTGGTCGTCACACAGTTGTTTCTCCACAAAAGATATGGATATAATATAAAACATTCTGGTAACTAGATCTATTGTTTTAGATCTAGATTTAGGTATTTTCCCAAATTGGGTACTTTGACAATATTCTAATAGTATTTTAGAATAGATGACTCCAAGCATGGTGGTGTACCTGCAGATGATGGAGTCACCCTCTCTAAAGGTGTCTTACAGACTAAAGGGGAGAGGGATGTGCATGATTGACAGATCACTTGCTTAGGCAATTGAGTCAATCGTGAGATGTCAAGTACCACACCAGATGTTGTTATTACACTAGATGCAATAAGTTTATATTAATCCAATCCTGGAGAAACATTAGGAAGCAGTTTTAGAACATAAGTGAATGTTCTACGGATTTGATAACGGCGGCCTCCTTCGGGAGACGGTTATCATTCCAGGCTTCAAAGGTGACATAGATGACAGAGTGATTGTCAGAGTTATAGTTTTACCTCAGACGAGGGACAGTATTATGGAAAGGTGGTCCAAGAGGATATTGTGGGAGGCATAGTGCGCTACACTGATTAGTTTCAGTGATCGATACAGTCTAAGAAGTTTGGATTTAGAGTTCATTTATGAACTAGGTCCCATAAGATATCCAAACATATTCTAAGACTGGTATTACTCAATTCGGGAGATGGTTTTTTCCGCGAAGTTGAGATATAGAGAGATACAGAAAGAAACACCAAAGCAGATCCACTCACTGAGGTTATTTCTCGAACACAAGAGTTTTACAAACTAGATTTGTGAAACTGATTAGTAGAGGGGTTGGATGCTCGGTATCACACGAGCTGTGAGTACGCGACATCGCAATAATTAGCCTTAAGTGCAAGTGGGAGATTGTTGGATATAGTGCCCTCTAAGTCAATTATTGGATCGCAGGTACGTGATTGCAATGATTGAGGGAGGACCTATACCGATAAAACAGTCTTGCTCGAGATGAAAGTATGCTATCTGGTTTGTCTTTATCATCGTATATATGCTTTAGTTTACTATTGCATGATGATAGAGCCCATAGGATTCTTGCTTGACTACCGGCAGTATGATGGCGATCATGTACGTGAGAGCTGGGGTCTATAAGCACATCCTTAAAAGTGTCCCTAGTCGTGGGAGTTTCGAGACAGGGCATCGATACTCCAGAATAGACTAGTGTATACAGTCGAGACCCCGACGAGGGGCGGTGGCCGGTCTCACAAGCCACTGGTGTCAGTTGGATCACCTAAGATGTATACAGGTGCTCATTGGGTTATGAGTACACCGGACAGGACTCGCCGGGAACATGCTAGTTGGTATTATACATATCGTCAGATAGCAGTTCCCTGGTGACATGAGTACAGGTTAGTTCATCGACCTGAGGTCGTCATTTGTCTCGTATGAGTTCCCACTGTGCTTAGATTACTACCCTACCACGCTCAAAGGAGTTATGCAAACAGGTTTTAGTTGGGTACAGTCCCGAGCCACATTGGAGGCAAGTGAGCGGATCGTCGGGGATTCGTCTCTCCCGGTATTGGGAGTGAGATCGCGCTGTGTTTAGGAGAGCCATTACAAGAAATCCCTGGCCAGGGTAATCGAGATATACTGGTAGGTATACCAGTAGTATCTCAGGGTGTTCTGGGCTGCTCTCTGACACGACTTATGCAGCTATTGGGGGTCTGACGTTTACCGGCCCCCTAGGCCTAATATGCGATACTCATAGACGAATGTTCCGGACTGTACAGATATTGTCACTGTCAGGCTCAGTAGGGTTTATAGATGAGTTCCCTCGTCAGCTTCCCTTCCAATCAATACATAGGCAAAACGTTACGTACAGCTTGTACCTCTGACGTGCTAGGGGTTATACCCAGTGCCAGTGTACTGATGAGTCATTAGAGTCCCCCACCGACACTTTCCCAAGTTCGGGCGAAACGTTGTAGAGGCCGTATGGGTTTATGGCAAGGTTCGGAAAATGCACGTGCGTTTTCGCACGTGTCAGTTTTCGGGCAGATAATACTGGTAGGCTTTGGTTTAAGCCGGAACCCAGTATTATACTGTGTAGATATAATATCTTTGTCTCAGTTGCATTTGTATTCGGTCGTAATACAAATGCGGGTATGTTTATACCGATACGGAGTTATCCTGAAATTCGTTTCGGGATGATTTTTGGAAGTTGCCAGTTTCCAGTTTTCTATCAGCCGTATTTGACAGTCGGTCAAATACGGATTTTTCTTTTCGTCTTCAGAGTGAGTCATGCTTCTAGAAGGTTCTAGAAGTGATGACAAGGCTTGTGACTCACTTGGGTCATTAATGGTTCATTAATGATGGAGGATGACAAGGTTAATTGTGATTGGTTCTCATTTAATGTGTTCATACCACTCATTCTTATCTAATGATAAATATCCTTGATATTTTCCTTAAGCTCACCGTCCCCTCTCCTACACTCACCCTCCCTCTTCTATAAGTGGCCGGCCCCCTCTTGTGAGGTTGTATGATGGTTTTTTCATTTGCTTGAGAGAAAAGATTATGATAGTTTAGGGTATGGAAATCTCATACAGTTCAATTTCCATTTACCCGATTCCAATTGGCAACTTCTTTTAACCGTTCGTCCGTGACCTTGGACGTAACGAGACAAAGTATTCTACCCATTCTCTACTTTATCTTGGTCGTCTCTTTTAGCAAACTTGACGAGCGAGTTGCCTCGGTTCAGAGGCGGGAGCCCGTTTAAAGATCCGTCGACGTGGTGCCACCTGGACGATGAAACCGGAGATCAAGCAAGTTCGGATCAGTTGCAACATAGCGTGGGATGATGGTTGAAGACCGAAGGACTCGGATCATTCGGTATAACAATTCTACCCTCTTTACAATTTGTTAGTTTAGCTTTAATGGACGATCCGGGAGAAAGTACGCGATAGCGCCAGTCGTAAAAGTTTTGTTCCGCATATCGGCATCTGTTAGATGGCCGGGGCGCCGCCGCGGACTTACACCACCAAACTTGTATCAACAACCATGATACTATGTATGTATGTATGTATCCATGCACATCATCATGTGCATACATGCATGCATACAAAAATAGAAAAAGAGTTTGATTAAAGAATTAATCTAAAAGTCATTTGTTAAATCAACACTTGATTTTACAGACCGGTCATATCACATACGACCTGACCAATAGAAAATGCCCAATTAATATACGGTATCACATATCCGTATTTAATCGGCTCCCCGCGCATATCTTATATGCACACCATATCTTTTCGCCTGAGCTAGGAAACTTCATTGTGGGACTCGAAGACTCGTCAATACGCCGGCAGTAGGTAACGATCATATCAAATACCTACAAGCCGCAAGCGGTCAGCTAAACGTAACGGCCACCCGGGTATTGAACGATCAGAAGAAAACAAGCGAACCTGCTACAACTCCCGTCGAGCCAACCGGCAACACTACCGTACAGTCCGGTCTCTTCGTCAGATATGCTGCATATCGAGTCTAGGGATGGCAACGTCGACCCCAATAACTCAATAATTGTGCCGATGAATGGTCTATAACAGATCGAGAAACTACTGATAACACTTATCAGCAAATCCCAACAGCCCTGGCCAGGGACTTACTGATATAGCCAGTCGAGCATAGCACAGCATCAACTCCCAATACCGGGAGAGACGAAACCCTTCCTATCACTCATCGCCTTCGTGTGTCTCGGGATCATACCCAACGGCCACCTGTTTGCACGACACAGTAGAGTCGTGGTAGGGTGGTAATCAAAGTACAGTGGGAGAACACACATGACTCTATGACGATCTCGGGTCTACAGACTAACCTGCACCAGTGTCACCTGAGAACTGCTATCCGACGATAGATATAATTCCATACAGGAGTTCTCGGCGAGTCCGTCCAGTGTACCCAGTCACCACTGAGCACTCGTATACGATATATATGTCAAACATCGATGAATGTGGGAACATCCATCGCCCATCATATGGGTCTAGTATCATATACGCTAGTCTACTCTGGTATATCGATGCCCCGTCTCGATACACCTACGACTAGGGACATTTCAGGATATGCTTATAAACTACAGATGTCCCACTAGTATGATCTCCATCATAATCACAGTATTCAAGCCTATATCCTCAGGGTTTTATCAACATGTATGAATGAATAAAAGCATGATCAAATCAACATGTCAGATAAAGAAGAACCAGATAACATACTATCATGTCGAGCAAGAATGTACACTGAATATATATATATATATATATATATATATATATATATATATATATATATATACATGTATAAATACATCCAATATCATATAATGGCCTTTAGGGCATACATATATCAAACAATCTCCTAGTTGCACTAAGGCCAGTTATTGGCGTATCTCATACCCAACATCTCAAAAAGTCGCTCTTGCTGCGGCTGAGGGAGGGCCTTGGTGAGTGGATCCGCGGCGTTATTCTTTGTGTCTACTCTCTTAATCTCGATCTCGCGGCGATCTACAATCTCCTGGATCAAATGAAAGCGCCTTAGGATGTGTCTGGATCGCTGATGGGACCTGGGCTCCTTGGCTAACGCCATAGCCCCATTATTATCATAATACAATGGTATTGGATCAATAATGGTTGGAACTACTCCTAGCACTGAGACAAACTTCCTCGTCCAGACGGCTTCCTTAGTGGCATCATTCGCAGCAATGTACTCAGCCTCCATCGTAGAGTCTGCAACGGTATCCTGTTTGGAACTCTTCCAACTTACCGCCCCTCCATTGAGGGTAAATACAAACCCTGAGATAGATTTGCTGTCGTCCTTATCGCTTTGGAAGCTCGAATCGGTAAAGGCCTCCATTTGGAGATCTCCATTACCATACACCAAGAACAATTCTTTAGTCCTTCGCAAGTACTTAAGAATGTTCTTCACAGCTACCCAGTGATTCTCCTCTGGGTTAGATTGATACCTGCTTACAACACTAAGTGCATAAGCTACATCTGGGCGTGTATATAACATCGCATACATTATAGATCCTAATGCCGAAGCATAGGGTATAATGCTCATGCGAGCTCTCTCTTCATCGGTCTTTGGGCAAGAGTCCTTAGAGAGAGTGACCCCATGGCAAGCGGGTAAGGCACCCCGCTTGGAGTCTTCCATACTAAACCTTTTTAGGATGGTGTTGATGTACCTGGTTTGGGACAATCCCAATAACCTCTTGGATCTATCCCTATAGATCCTAATGCCCGGAATGTATGTGGCATCACCCAGTTCCTTCATGGAGAACCTCAGTGGTAAGAAATATTTGACCGACTGAAGCATAGGAATATCATTTCCTATCAGAAGAACGTCATCCACGTACAATACGAGGAATGTGACAGCTCTCCCTACAGCCTTCTTATAAACACAAGGTTCATTTAGATTTTTGATGAAATCAAACTCTTTGATAACATCATCGAAACAAATGTTCCAACTCCGTGATGCCTGCTTTAACCCATATATGGATTTAAGCAATCTACATGCTTTCCCGCTGCTCCCACTGTCAATGAAGCCCTCTGGCTGATCCATATAAACGCATTCTTCTAAATCCCCATTTAGAAATGTCGTTTTAACGTCCATCTTCCAGATTTCATAGTTGTAGTGAGCAGCAATAGCAAGTAGGATCCGAATGGATTTAAGCATGGCTACGGGTGAAAAAGTCTCATCATAGTCCAAACCTGGTCTTTGACGAAAACCTTTCACCACAAGTCTTGCCTTATAGGTCTCTACCTGCTCATCTACACCAATCTTTCTTTCAAAGATCCATTTGCACCCCATAAGTTTTACCCCAATGGGTACAACGTCCAAAGTCCGTACTTTGTTGGTGTACATAGACTCCATTTCGGATCTCATAGCATCCGGCCATTTCACAGAGTCCCCACTCGTGATAGCTTGCTGAAAACTGGTAGGATCATCATCCTCCATGATGCAGTCTTCTCTGTCACCATCAATGAGGAAACCGTAGTACCTCTCCAGTGGGCGAGAAGTCCTACCAGACCTATGGAGTGGCCGACGTTCCTCAGTTTCTATTGCAACAGCCGGTTCAACCAAGTCGTCATTTGTAGTTTGTGTCTCTAGAACCTCTTCTAGATCCACCACTTTGCCATCATCTTTATCTGTGAAAAACTCCTTTTCTAAGAATGTGGCATACTGAGAAACAAACACCTTTTGTTCCTCTTTGTGGTAGAATAGATATCCATAAGAGTTCCTTGGATATCCCACAAAGTTACACATGACTGACCGCGTCTTGAGTTTGTCCGGATTCTGCTTTTTAACATAGGCCGGGCAACCCCAAATCTTAATTCTCTTAAGAGATGGTCTCTTCCCATGCCATATCTCATATGGCGTGGTAGACACGGTTTTGGTAGGAACCTTGTTCAGTAGAAATGCTGCAGTCTTTAATGCATGCCCCCAAAATGAGACGGTAACTCAGCATCACTCATCATGGAACAGACCCTATCTAATAGGGTCCGATTCCGTCGTTCAGACACACCGTTGTGCTGTGGTGTGTAAGGAGGAGTGAGCTAAGAGAGAATCCCATTCTCTTTTAGGAAGTTTGCAAATTCTGTACTGAGGTACTCCCTGTTTCCTGATTTAAAATCAGGAAAGCCTACGAAAAAGGCTTCAGAAAAGGGTCGCGTGCTCACACGTGACCAGCAATCACGTGTTGGCACGTGACATTTAAAAGCATCGGCAAGGCAGATTCAGCTTCCCGACTACATCAAGGAAAAGGCTTCAGAAGAGGTCACGTGCTCCCACGTGACCAGGGTCACGTGTTGGCACATGATACTCAAAAGCAACAGACTTGTTCTCCGGTTAAATCAAGAAAAAGGGTCCAGACGAGGGTCACGTGCTCACACATGACCAGGGGACACGTGGTGGCACGTGACGGTTAAGCAGCAACCAGAAGGCAGAGCGCAAAAAGAAAGAAGAGGGCTCGTTCCAAGGGGGTCACGTGCCCACATGTGACCAAGGGTCACGTGGCCACACATGACCGGCTTTCAAAGCCTATCTGTTAACAGAATTAAATTCTGAGAAAAGACCTCTCAAATCTTTCCAAAGGAACCGATTGAATTAAAGATTTAAAGGTGATTAAATATCATCTATCTATGGGAAAATCTCGAATTTGGAAAGATTTCCCCTTAAAATCTAACCGAAATAACAAAGGAGAATCTCTGGATTTAAAATCCAATGGTGAATAAAATTCACCTAATAATCTAAAGGTCCAAAAAAGAATGGTGAATACAAATCAAATCTCTTAATGAAAGATTCATCAAAAACTAATTGACTCGGCTGCTTCTCCTATAAATAGGAACCAAGAGACACACAGACGGATATATATATAGAGAGAGAGATATAGAGGCAGAAAGGAATCGAGACATAGAAAAAGAGGGGAGCCTTGATACTTTGGAGAAATTTGGATCTTCTGCAAAAGAAAACCCTAGGTAAGAAAGGGAAGGCTTTTTGAAAGGAAAAGAAAATTTAATTCTCAACTGAGTTTAACTCTGATATAAAAACAGAAGAACATAGTTCTCTCTTTGGTGGAGGATCTGTAAAGTGCACATCTCCCCTTGAGTTGAGAATTTAATTCTCCATGGGTTGAGATCCTGCCATGCAGATCCAAAGCATAGAGAGAGAATGGAAGCCTAAGAATTTAATTATCACAGAACTATAGGAATTTAATTCCTTTAAAATAAAATTAGGGTTTAACCCTATGTTATGGGAATTTAATTCCTTCAGAATAAATAGAATTAGGGTTTAACCCTAGTTAAGAACTTAGTTCTGTTAAAATAACAGGAATTTAATTCCCTTAAAAAAGAAGAGATTAGGGTTTCACCCTATGACAGAATCTCAATCCTCAGAATAATTCTTTAACAGAGAGTGGGAATTTAATTCCTTAAAGCTTTTTTTAGGGTTTAACCCTATAACATAATTCAATTCTTCACATATATGAGGAATTTAATTCCTGCAGAAAATTCAGAGTTCAACTCTATCTCAGAATATAAATCTTCAAAAGAACTATAGGAATTTAATTCCTCTGAAATTATTGTTAGGGTTAAACCCTACGAGAAATTTAATTCTTGAAAGGGATTAACAGATTTTCTGAAGAACATACATAGAGGCAAGGTCACGTGTCACCACGTGACCCCCAAAAAGATCTACAGAAAAGCCCCTTTGAGGCAGTGCCTCACGTGACCCACGTGACCCTTGGCAGAAGCTTTAACATACAAGCATTTGAATGCCCGTCACGTGATGGCACGTGATGCTCTAAAAGATGCAATATTCTCAGCAGAACAAATGAAGGGAGGGCGCCCTCACGTGTTACCACGTGACCCCTCTTGCCTTAGTGTTTAACACTAAATTGGAACCCCTGAATCCAGTGTTAAAACACTATTTGGCCTTAGTGTTTAACACCAATCAAAGAACTTTATTTGCAGTGTTTAACACTGAATTTCTCAGTGTTCAACACTAATTTGAAGCCTCTGTTGCTAGTGTTTGACATTGATTCGCTCTAGTGTTTAACACTAATTTGGAATCCCTGTTGCTGGTGTTTAACACCAACTGTCTTTTAGTGTTAAAACAATAACTTGATCCCAGTGTTCAACATTGTTGAATTAACGTTAGCTCAATTGGCTTAATGGCCAGAGGCAAAGCCTCTTCTTCAATGGACCAACAGGAAGCCAATATTCCAAACATGATTGGACTTAGCCCAAGATGGCCATAAGTCCTCAATTCAGACTTAACTGGGCTAATGGGCTCATAACATAATTAATTGTTCTTGATCCCAAACTGGGCCGAAGACCATTTAATCCACCCCGGTTCAAGGGTACATCTCTTCACTCCTTTGATACGTGGCGTTGTAATCCCTCAACGTCTTCAAAGAGGTGACGAGTCCCGATGACCACATATTGATACGGACTGTGGGGTCCTTAAACCCATGGACTATGAGGTCCTTAACCTTGACCGAGATGTCTTAAAACTAACAACGGACTGTGGGGTCCTTAAACCCATGGACTATGACGTCCTTAACCTTGACCGAGACGTCTTAAAACTAACAACGGACTGTGGGGTCTTTAAACCCATGGACTATGACGTCCTTAACCTTGACCGAGATGTCTTAAAACTAACAACGGACTGTGGGGTCCTTAAACCCATAGACTATGAGGTCCTTAACCTTGACCGCGATGTCTTAAAACTAACATTGGACCGCAATGTCCTTAAACTACCCATGGACCGCAATGTCCTTAAACTATCCCCGGACCGCAATGTCCTTAAACTACCTAGCGACCGCAACGTCACTAAACTAAACAACAGAGCCCCCTTTTATTGCTCTCTTGTTGGATCTGAACAATCCCGTTAAGTTGATCTTAGTCTAAAAACTAGACTAACGTATCCTTAACAAACGTTTAAGTCGACCTTAGGCTCAAATGAGGCTAACGTATCCTTAAACCCAAACCCCCAACCCAAATCTAAGATAATACGGATTTGGACCAGTCCATGCCCTACGGGCGACGACATAACTCAGTCTCCGTATACAATTCACGGGCAACAAAACACAAAACAAGTACACACGACACGAAGTGACCATCTGGAGAAGGAGAAAGTGGTTACCGCAATGCGGTAGCGTAATTAACTGCAGGGGCTTGCGCCTGGAGGGAAGAGCGTCCCCACAATCAAAAACCCCTCAAGCGAGGGGGAATCTGACGAAGTCTGCTACATCGGACGCATCCGTCTAAACCTTCGATACATGGTGCCATAAATCAACTTGGCATCTTCGGAGAGGTGGACGGATAGCGCCAATTAGCATCTGCCCCGAATTTCAGCCCAGACGCCCAGTCACGTCGTCAGCCGCCATTCGGAGGGGAACAGATTCTGGCACACCCGGTGGGACCTTTTCCTCTTTCCACTCCACACTTCATGTGTCGTGATTCGCGAACCAATCGCGGTTCGCTAATGGTTGCCCTTGGGTTTCAAGATACTAAGACTTGGCGTCTTGCTCATTGCAGAAAGCAAAGAATCGATGGCTTCTATTTGTGCGAAATTCTTCGATCGCTCGAACTGCTATTGCAACCAACGCTCTGCCTCACCAGGAGGTATAGCCTACGGACCCCAAGCTGCTTCGCTATTCACAATGCCCGTGGAACAGGTCACTCGAGCCACCACAGGATTGGTTTTTGGGACCATGCTCCCGCCGACAAGCTTCACCGCTCCGGTGCTGACAAAGGAAGCTCCCAAGAAGTCGGTCTTTGATCGTCTTACCCCTGCCGCGGCCCTTCTCAACGGGTCGCCTAACACCAGCGCCCCGGTCTTCTCTAGATTGGGCCAAGACTCCTGTGGACCCACCATGGGCCCTACAATCCCAGAGAAGGCTGCTTCTAAAAAAGTGACCGGTCCTGCTCCTGAAGTCGTCAAGGCGGCTTCCCCTGCCAAAAAGTCGGTCTTTACAAGATTAACGGCTCCAGCTCCCGCTCCTGCTACCCAAAGGACATCGGTCTTTGACAGGCTAACACCAGCAGCGACCCCCACCTACACAGGGGGCAAGACGAAACCATCCTCACCGCTGAACCAGCGTCGTCCGCTCGACAAGCTCGACGTCGCCACTGGCGCCGGGTAAGGAAGGCTGGGGGCAACTCCCCCTCTGGGCTAACTCCACCAACCCCAACGGTGGAAGTTAATGCTGCGGTTCCAACTGGGAACAGCTTCGAGATGCTAAATAAGGTGCGAAGGAATTCTCCTACTACGGTGCTAAAGAGGTCTCCTCCTCCACTAAAAAAGGTTGCGGAAATAAAGCCAGAACAGCCCCGATCCCCTCAACGGCTGTCTTCCAAAATCTATAAGGTTTGGCGGCAGGCCCGAGACTCGATGATCGATCCAAACTTCTCCCGCCAGCACAAGAAGCTGAAAATCCAACCGGAAGCCAGTCACCAGGCTAAACCACGAAAGGCTGTCTGGGTGCCCGCCTCAACGGCCCCCTCAACTTCCACTGCTCATAAAAGGAGGAAGCCAGAGAAGATCCCCCAGCCTGCAACGACAGCTAAAGGCACTAAGCCCAGACGCCCTAAGTCTGGGGGCATGATGGTCCATACCATATACATGGCGTCAGGAAAGGAAGACAGCCGTGCGTCTACAGGTCATAGACCGCTTACACGGTCGGTGACCAAAGCTCAGGAGCAACGACAAAAGCTCCAGGAAATGATGAATGCTATGGCCGCACTTACCGGGCAAAAAGAAAACCCAGAAACGTCCTCAGACGAACGCCAGGAGGAAGAAACCGACGCCGAATTCCTTCGCCGGATATTGGAGAAGAAGGACAAAGAGGCTGCTGAACAAGCAGCCAACATACAGCGTATGGGCCTTCTCTTCCAAGATATGATAGGAATGATGATCCAACAGGACCCACCCACTGAGGATCCCCCGATCGTTCTTGAAGACGACATGGGAGAAACGTCAAATCCACCACCGGCCCTCTCAACGGCCAAAGAAGAAACAATCTCTAAGGCTGATTTGGTCGACTATATAGCCCAGCAAATCCGGGTTCATCATGCGACTGAGGCAGCTGGTCAAATCGTAAAAACGGGGCGGCCATATCCAAGCTGGTATGACCAAATCAAGTACCCGCCAGGTTACACAATTCCCAAGTTCCATGTTTACAAGGGGACCGGCAATCCCCACCAACATGTCGCCCAGTTCAGGACCCTTTGCGGTAACACCGGCGGTGATGATAAACTGTTGCTTCGCCAGTTCGTGGGCAGCTTATCAGAAACAGCATTCGAATGGTATTCGGAACTCCCGAACGATTCTATCAAGACGTTCGCTGAAATGGAGTTGCTATTCACTCAGCGATTCGCAAGCGCCAGCGAACGCACTCCAATAACGGCATTGATTAACGCCAGGGTAAAACTAGGCGAAACTTGGGTCCAGTATGCTATACGCTGGCGGAATTTGTGGTCGAAATGCGAGCAACGCATTGAGGAAGCGCCCGCAGTGGGCATATTCGTGGAAACCCTAGACCCTCACGCAACTATCTCCCAGTTTATGATGTTCTTTAAGCCAACCACATTCCAGGCTTTAATCGACAAGTTGGCTCAGATGGACCAGATGGGTCATAGACCACCTCCCCCGAAGTCGGAACCTCGGAATGACAAGGGTAAAGGAAGGGCAACCTTCGTCGTGAATGCCCAGCAGCAACCTAACGCCCCGAAGCTGGCGGATCAATTGGAAGAAAGAAGCCGGTATTATAATGAGAAGATGAAGCGTCCCTATTCGTTCCCACGGGACAAGACGAAACGGTTATTCGAGCTGGCAGTACGCAACAGACTCATAAACCTACCAAATCCAAGGCGACCGCCATAACCCACTGAGGTGAATAACCCTAACTATTGCCCTTATCATCAAACGGTAAGTCATCCGATTGAGGATTGCTTCATCTTCAAAGGATGGATTGAAGATCAATACCTCCAGGGGAAGTTTGCACTGTCTGAAAAGTGGAAGGTGAACCCATCACAGCCGCATACTCCTAAGAAAGCAGATACACCGGGGGCAACCTGTTCCTTTATTGAAGAAGCTCCATGGGAGGTCGTACTGTCAACTAAAACCAAAAGAATGCTGAGGGACCTTCATGCGTGCCCCACGATCGAATGGAAGGACCCGCTTGAACCTCAAATTATCGAAGGGATGTTGAAGCTGCGCCTAACTACGAAGACTCGTGGTGATGGCCCAAATACTCACGCCCAACCGTCAAAATCTTCGAAGAAAAAGAAGAAGAAATCCAAGAAGCCTGTGAAGCCTGGAGACGAGCACACGAACTTGCAGAAGCAAATCGACGCGCTGGAAGAGTACAATCAAAAGGCGCGAACTCCTGTCACGCTGCAAGAGTTCCTCAGCCACATCTTTCAAGAGGAAGATGATGGAGAGAGCTCGTCGGATGAATCCGAGGGATATGTGGCGAGTTGTAACGTAATCTCCCACTCGTTTACCGACGATAAGAAAACTCCTGGCACTAAGAAACTGGGGATAGAGCCTGAACCAGAGCGTGTGTGGCCAACAGATGAAATGATCAACGCCTTTCTAGACGAGATTCGTCTAAAGAGTAAAGCGGATCAGGAGCGTGAGATGGCCACATCGGAAGGAGCCAAATGCAGGCGACCGAACGAAAGAGTTGAAGTACTCCCGCCAGATCGAAAGGCATCCGAGGTAGACAAGAAGATATTCAAGACGAGGAAAAGGTTTGCCAAAGCCATGTCAATAGGAATGAAGCTACCAGCCTCGGAAGAAAACACGCTCAATGGGGCGGAGAGGCACCCTGATTATTGCGCATATCATCGGAAAATTTCATACCCACGGAGGAGTGCGACGCCTTAAGGATATGGTGGCAGGGATATGTTGCTCATCGGCAATATTTTAAGCGCATGAAATGCAAGATTCGTCGGGAACGAAGAAGAACTGCCGACGGGCATAACAGAACCACTGGCAACTGTTACATAGTTAACGCCGGAGGGTCACGAGTTCTCACCTTTGGGAGCGACTCTGATGAAGAAATGGCTCTGGGCCCTCTCTTTAAAGAATCCTTTTTAGGGAAAGAGGAAGAACTAGAAGCCTGCGAGAACATTCAGCTGCGCAATCGCACACTCCCAGAAAAGAATCTCGGGTCCGCAAATAGAAAAGATAAGGAAAAGGAAAAGGTCACTGAGGATATCACTTTAGATGACCAAGTCATGAAAGAGCTGACTACTAAGGACCCTCCTAGGAAGGGTAAGGTGGACTACAACATCCTAGCGCACCTAAGGAAGCTACCTTCTCAGCTCAGCATCCTCGATGCCCTCCTATTATCAAAAGAAGCGCGAGATTCATTAATTAAGGCGTTACAAGAACCTGAGCAATTCCACGCCTTCCTTGCCACTGAAAGGATGAAGGATGAACTGGAGGAAGTGCATACGGCCGACATCACTTTCGGGGACGAAGACCTCCTTCTCGGGACGTGCGACCACAACCGTCCCCTATATGTCTCTGGATACTGCCATGATATCAAGATAGGCAAGATCCTAGTGGATAATGGATCCTCCGTCAATCTCCTTAACGTTCGGGTGTTAAAGGAAATTTGCATGAGTGTGCAACACCTCGCTCATGACAAAATTACCATCTCCGGTTTCGATTCACAATCGTCACGAACTCTCGGATCCGTGATACTAACATTACGTTTTGGACTACTTGTCACAGACATCAAATTCCATGTCATTGACGCCAAGACCTGCTACAACGCCTTACTCGGTCGTCCTTGGTTACATGAATACAACATCATCCCTTCTACACAACATCAGTGTATGAAGTACTTTAAGGATGGTTTCGAGTATACCGTAACAGGTGAGCTGAACCCATTTTCCGTGAACGAAGTCCGCAAATACGAAGATGCGAAATACTTTTTGCCAGATTTCGAAGATACAGAAAGGTGTCGCAAGCCGGAGAACAAAGCCGCCGCCACCATCCCTGTTTTCGGGAGCGATACCGAAGAAGAAGAAGAGATGGTTTATGCTGGGCCATCTCAACGCAACAACCCGAGAACGTCCGCCCCCATGTTGGTCTTCGGAAGTGACTCGGAAGATGAGGTCAATGCCGTGTTCTCCAATCGGCCGTCTATACAAGCACCCCTAGCGATGATCAGAATTTGCAAATCACCATGGTGCCGCGAGAACACTATAAGGATCTCAACACACTTCAAGCTTACAATGTGCAGGACCTGCAAACGTTTTACGTCCCTCCCAGACAAAAGGGTGAGAAGGTGATCCTATTCTACCGATCCTCAGAGTCGAAAATAGAGAAAGAGATCTGGCATGGCAGGGATGCTACACTCGACAGGCTCCAACCCATCCGTTTGCCTAGATACTACACAAATGGACTAAAGAGGCTATTGAAGCGCCAAGGGGTACCCTTAAAACAGACTGTTCGACAAGCTCGGTTCTACAACAGGATTTGGGATGTCCCTGGGACCCAACGCAAATTGCCCAACGGGAGAATGGAAACACTTGGGCTTGAATACGCGAGAACTGGAAAACGGGAGCGGGCCCACAGTAACTACGCCATATATACCTTTGATGAAGAAGAGGACGCCCTGTCGGGAAATGCCAACCCCTCATCAAAACTAGATCCCGCGATTGAAGTGCCGAGTCCGTCGTTTGAAGAACGAATGGACAAGCTTATCAGGAAAGAGGGTCAAAAAGCTCGGGAAGACCACAACCGCGAGATGGCCATCTACGAGAAGGCCAGGACGCAACGTCTGTTTCAACAGGCTGCAAAAGACAAATACGCTCATCCCTGTCAATCTGTTATACGAAAGGCCCGACGCAGAGGCAGAAACAAATCGAGAAGCGGAAAGAGGAGCCGACAACAACGACGCAGGATTAGAGAGTCGTATGATCGGGCGTTGCGTGGTCCGGATTTGTCCCTCGTGAAGAAGATGAGTCGAGCGTATTCCTTCCCCAGAGACTAGACGGAGAGGTTACTCGAGCTCGCCATAAAACATCAAATGATCGCGCTTCCAGAATCTAAACACCCTGAGCAAGCTAACAAGGCTTCTCATCTGAGCTATTGCTCTTATCACCGAGCCATAGGACATCCTACCGAAGACTGCTTCACCTTCAAGAACTGGGCCGAGGACCAGTACTAACAGGGCAGATTCTCTTTATCCGACGGCTGGAGGGTAACGCCGCCACAAAAGCACGAAACCAAAGCCGCAAAAGCAGAACCAGATCTACCTCAGTCCTGGAAGCGGATTCGCACATGTTATGCGATTACGATATTAAAAGAAGAGCCCGAGAACATGAATGACCTTCCCTGGTGCTTTGAGAACAGCAATGATGAGGTGATCTCAGAATTTCCGCCAGCACCGAAAGAACTGGAAGATGGCATACATACTACTGCAGATAACCTCAAGAAGATTGAGTTGGGATCGGCAGATGATCCACGACCGACATTTGTCAGCGAGCTGCTATCTGAAGAAAGGGTGGCTGCGTTAAAGAACATGCTTCTACAGCATAAAGACTGCTTCGCGTGGAACTATTCCGAGATACCAGGATTAGATCCGGAGATTGCTGTGCATAAATTAGCAATATCCCTAGATATCAAGCCAGTCAAGCAGGCGCCGAGGAGGATGCGACTCGAGCTTGAAATGAGCATCAACGCCGAAGTCAAGAAGTTGATCGATTCTGGATTCATCCAAGAAGTCCAATATCCCGACTGGATCGCCAATATCGTCACGGTAATGAAGAAAAATGGGACGGTACGCATATGCGTGGATTTCAGGGATCTCAATAAAGCCTGTCCGAAGGACGATTTCCCAGTACCGGTAACCGAGCTAATGATAGATAACACGTCCACTCACGAGATTTTCTTCTTTATGGATGGTTCATCAGGATACAATCAGATAAAGATACATCCCGAAGACCAGAAGCACACCGCTTTCCGGACCCCTTTGGGTATATTCTGCTACAGGGTTATGCCCTTTGGTCTAAAGAACGTCGGCGCTACCTTTCAAAGGGCCATGACAAAGATCTTCGACGACCTCATACATGACATCGTCGAGTGCTATATTGATGACCTCATAGTAAAGAGCATGTCATACGAAGAGCATTTAGAGCATCTGAAAACTGTATTTCAACGCCTTCGGCAATACAATTTGAAGATGAATCCCCTCAAATGCACGTTCGGAGTCTCCTCGGGTAAATTCTTGGGATTCATCATCCGACACCGAGGTATCGAAATAGATCCATCTAAGATCAAGGCGATCATGGAAATGCCTCCGCCAAGAACCCTCAAACAGTTGCGGTCTCTCCAAGGGAAGCTCGCATACATCCGGCAGTTTATCGTCAATCTTTCAGGCAAGTGCCGTCCTTACAGCCACCTGATGAAGAAAGGAACTCCATTCGTTTGGGATCATAAATGCCAAGGTGCACTAGACGAAATCAAGCAATACCTGCAGAACCCTCCGGTGTTGGCTGCGCCGGTCAAGGGAAAACCCCTCATTCTTTATACAACCGCCCTCAAAGGTTCCTTAGGCGCATTATGGGCACAAGAGAACGATCAAGGAAAAGAGAGAGCACTCTACTACTTAAGTCGAGTTCTGCTCGGGGCAGAAAGCAACTACTCTCCCATTGAAAAACACTGCTTGGCGTTGATCTTCGCGATAACAAAGCTCAGACACTATGCGTTGGCGCACGAAGTCCGTCTCATCTCGAAGGTGGATCCTCTTAAATATTTGATGTCAAAGGCTATATTGACGGGTCGACTCGCTAAATGGGCTCTACTCCTGATGGAGTTCTCGATAACGTATCGACCTCTTAAGGCGGTGAAAGGCCAGGCCATTGCCGACTTCCTTTCTGAGCATCCAATACCTGCCGGTTCCCCTCTGAACTGCGATTTGCCGGACGAACATGCATTTGATGCGATCGGCGGCGGTGATACCCGATGGGAACTCTATTTTGACGGGACATCTTCCATGAAGAAGCGCAAACAATGTACCCCCATAATCAAATCAGGAGTAGGCCTTATCTTCGTAACCCCACAAGGAGGGATAGTGCGCTTTGCTTTCTCCTTAACGGAATCGAGGACGAACAATGAAGCCGAATACGAAGCTTTGATAGCGGGCCTCGAAATCGCCATTGACATGGCAATTGAAGACCTCCTTATATACGGGGATTCTCAACTGGTCGTTAGTCAAGTAAATGGTGACTACCAAACGTGCAAACCGGAGTTGGTGAAGTACGGCGAAAAGGTGCAACAACTATTGACCCAAATTCCCTCCTACACTTTGGAAAGTATACCACGTGCGGAAAATAGCAAAGCAGACGCGCTAGCTAAGCTCGCTAAAGAACTGGCTGACGAAAACCTCGATGACGTCAAAATCATGGTGCAAAGCCGTCGAGTGCTCGCCCCGGACGAAATATCTACGGAATCACACGAAGAAAAGGGAGTGACTGAACAGACGACCCTACAAATAAAAGACCGTAAGAAGACTGAGGACTGGAGGGAAGTCTTCATAGACTACTTTAAGTCCCACCTAATGCCCGAAGGAGCGTCCTCAAGACATCAGCTCATGAAACGAGCTCTATCTTTCGCTTTCGTCAATGATACTCTGTATAGGAGGTCGTTTGATTCTCTGTGGCTGAGATGTTTAGGACCTGACGAAGCAGAAAGAGTCGTTCAAGAGGTTCATGACGGAATCTGTGGTTCTCATCAGGCAGGCCCAAAGATGAAGTTAAAAATTAAACGGATGGGTTACTACTGGCCCACGATGATCCAGGACTGCCTCGAATATGCGAAGCAGTGCCACTCGTGCCAAATCCATGGGGATTTCATCCACCAGCATCCGAACCCACTACATCCGACGGTGGCTAGCTGGCCATTCGAAATGTGGGGGACTGACGTAGTCGGCCCCATCGAACCAGCATTGTCCCGGGGACATCGTTTCATCCTGGCGACAACTGATTACTTCTCCAAATGGGCAGAAGCAGTACCGCTGAGGGAAGTGAGGACAGAGAATATCCTCCACTTCTTCAAGACGCACGTCATCTATCAGTTTGGAACTCCACGGCGGATTATCTCCGATAACGGGCCAGCCTACAGAAGCCATAAGATTAGCCGCTTCGCACAGCAGCACAATATAGACTGGAGATATTCTTCAGTCTACAATCCATGAGCTAACGGTCTGGCCTAGGCCTTCAATAAGACCTTGACAAAGATCATATAAAAGACGGTGTCCCGAAATAAGAAAGACTGGCACGAGAGGCTGCAAGAAGCCCTTTGGGCCTATCGAACTACGCTCAAGACGGCCACGAACACAACGCCGTACGCGTTGGTATTTGGGACGGAAGCAGTGCTCCCCCTCGAGATAGAGTTACCCTCTCTACGAGTGGCAGTCCACCACGAGCTGACGGACGAAGAAAATGCTCACCTTCGGCTTGAGGAGCTTGATGCCCTCGATGAAACCCGGCTCATAGCGCAACAAAATCTAGAGGCCTACAAAGCAAAGATGACGCGCTCGTACGAAAGATTGACCAGGCCGAGGACATTCCGCCAAGGCGAACTCGTACTAGTAGTCAAAAGACCTATGATCCCCAATCGTGCCAAGCGAGGAAAATTTGAGCCGAACTATGAAGGCCCGTACATCATAGATAAGGTCTACCAGGGTGGAGCCTATCTACTCATGGACATGCACGGTGAAAGGCCTTTCAGGCCAATAAACGGCCGCTTCTTAAAGAAATACTACGCTTAATGAGCCACAGCCTGGGTCAATGATAGATGACGACGACTATGTCCGCTCGCTATCTTCCTAAGCTCAGACTTTATAAGCAGTAGCCGGCCTTCCCCTGAACAGACCGAAACGTCCTTAAACTAACGACGGACCGGAATGTCCTTAAACTAACAACGGACCGGAATGTCCTTAAACTAACGACGGACCGAAACGTCCTTAAACTAACGACGGACCGAAACGTCCCTAAACTACTACCGCAGCATCCTTAGGCTGACGAGATGGATAAAAAAAGAGAGAGAAAGAAAAAATATAAATAAAAAAAATAATAAAATAAAAAAAACGGTATGTCCGTAAGCAAAATGGGCACGATGAAAACCCGAAAGGGCTCTCTGAGTAAAAACAGCAGGGCTACCGGCAAGTGTTCGTGAAAACCCGAAAGGGCGCGACCTTGTAAAAAAAAAGAGAAAAAGAATAAAAAAAAAAACGGTACGTCCATAAGCAAAAGGGGCACGGATGAAAACCCGAAAAGGCTCCGCGAGTAAAAACAGCAGGACTACCGGCGAGTGTTTGTGAAAACCCGAAAGGGCGCAACCTCTTTAAAAGACACTTATAGGGTCCTCTCGACCTTGTAAGGAGAAACCACCCGCGTGAGATCCTTACGACTCACAAAGGAGCAACACACTTAGGGATCCCCACGATTCCTAAGGAGAAAATACACTTGCGAGATCCTTACGAATCGTAAGGAGAATTCTCTTATGGGACCCTCACGGCTCATGAGATTTGAAAGTCTTAAGTTACAGAAACCTAAACCTGTTCTTAAGCAAATCCCCCACAACCTTCGATACTGCCCTACAAGTGGCTCAATACTGACCCTTGTATACAATCCACGGGAACGAATAAACATTTCCCCAGCAAAGTCGCACCCGTGACTAGGGACATGTCCATATAGTGAACAACCCTTATAATTCCTCTTTACTTATAAGGAGAAAACCCTCTTGTAGGATCCTTACGACTTACAGAGGAACATACACTTAGGAATCCTCACGATCCCTAAGGAGAAAATACACCTGCAAGATCCTCACGACTTGTAGGGAGAAATACCTTTGTGAGACCCTTACGGCTCATGAAGTCAAAAGCCTTGGTCGACAGGACCCTTAACCCTGTTTACTAAGCCACCTTTGTTCAACATCGACAGAGGCAAATGATGATTCGCTCCTGGCAACATCCCAGTTGTAGCGGTGCTGATGCTGAAATCGGTGTCTAAAATCCAAGCTTGCGGCGAAAAAGCTAACAAGCCACACATGCGTACAAAATAGCCGAAATGATGGGGCAACTTGCAATAAAAAGCAGCAAGTAAAAATTTATGCATGAAAAATAGCCGAAATGATGGGGCAACTCGCAATAAAAAGCAGCGAGTAGAAAATAAATAAATAGCCGAAATGATTGGGCACCGCGAAAAATAGCCGAAATGATGGGGCAATCGCGACCTCCACGATATAAAAGCTGAAATCATAGAGCATCGCGGAAAAATAAATAATAAATAAAAAAAGGGGTTTCAATTTATGCCCTACAGGTGAGGTTCCATCACACCCTGTACACAATCCAAGGGCGTAAACAAAAAGGGATCATACTTCTCCCCCAGGTTTCATCAGAAGAAGAAGCCAAATCTCGACAGGCCGCGAATGACTTAGAGATCATTTCAGCACTCGTCTCGTAACAACGGACACAACTCTAAGCTAAGCAGAACAGCGGCAACTCCCAGTTCCAGGACTCGGTGGTATACATATCGCCAACAGTCAAACCTCCATCCGGTGAAATGCGGATACAATCAGCAAAATTCCTGGTTACGTGGAACGCGGATAACGTCACTCTTTGACCCCGTGGAAAACATCCAGAGCGGATCCTGGTCCTCGTAGAGCACTGCAGTGAACCCGTGTGAAGCATCCAGAGCGGAGCCTAGTCCTCGCTGAGCACGGCAGTATACCCGTGTGAAGCATCTAGTGCAAAATTCCTGGTTACGTGGAACTCGGATAACGTCACTCTTTGACCCCGTGGAAAACGTCCAGAGCGGATCCTGGTCCTCGCAGAGCACGGCAGTGAACCCGTGTAAAGCATCCAGAGCGGAGCCTAGTCCTCGCCGAGCACGGCAGTGAACCCGTGTGAAGCATCTAGTGCAAAATTCCTGGTTACGTGGAACGCGGATAACGTCACTCTTTGACCCCGTGGAAAACGTCCAGAGCGGATCCTGGTCCTCGCAGAGCACGGCAGTGAACCCGTATGAAGCATCCAGAGCGGAGCCTAGTCCTCGCCGAACACGGCAGTGAACCCGTGTGAAGCATCTAGTGAAAAATTCCTGGTTACGTGGAACGCGGATAACGTCACTTTTTGACCCCGTGGAAAACGTCCAGAGCGGATCCTGGTCCTCGCAGAGCACGGCAGTGAACCCGTGTGAAGCATCCAGAGCGGAGCCTAGTCCTCGCCGAACATGGTAGTGAACCCGTGTGAAGCATCTAGTGCAAAATTCCTGGATACGTGGAACGCGGATAACGTCACTCTTTGACCCCGTGGAAAACGTCCAGAGCGGATCCTGGTCCTCGCAGAGCACGACAGTGAACCCGTGTGAAGCATCCAGAGCGGAGCCTAGTCCTCACCGAGTACGGCAGTGAACCCGTATGAAGCATCTAGTGCAAAATTCCTGGTTACGTGGAACGCGGATAACGTCACTCTTTGACCCCGCGGAAAACACCCAGAGCGGAGCCTGGTCCTCGCCAAACACGGCAGTGAACCCGTGTGAAGCATCCAGAGCAAATACCGGACGGTGGAGTCCCTAAAATCCACGGACTATGATGTCCTTAACCTCGACCGCAATGTCTTAAAACTAACAATCAATCACCCTGATTTTGTACTGAGTCTACTTTGGTTTAAGGGTACATCTCTTCACTCCTTTGATGTCTGACGTTGTAATTCCTCAACGTCTTCAAAGAGGTGACGGGTCCCTGCAACCAAACATCGGACTGTGGAGTCCTTAAATCCACGGACTATGAGGTCCTTAACCTTGACCGTGATGTCTTAAAACTAACATCGGACTGTGGAGTCCCTAAATCCACGGACTATGAGGTCCTTAACCTTGACCGTGATGTCTTAAAACTAACATCGGACTGTGGAGTCCCTAAATCCATGGACTATGAGGTCCTTAACCTTGACCATGATGTCTTAAAACTAACATCGGACTGTGGAGTCCGTAAATCCACGGACTATGAGGTCCTTAACCTTGACCGTGATGTCTTAAAACTAACATCGGACTGTGGAGTCCCTAAATCCACGGACTATGAGGTCCTTAACCTTGACCGTGATGTCGTAAAACTAACATCGGACTGTGGAGTCCCTAAATCCACGGACCATGAGGTCCTTAACCTTGACCGTGATGTCTTAAAACTAACATCGGACTGTGGAGTCCTTAAATCCACGGACTATGAGGTCCTTAACCTTGACCGCGACGTCTTTAAACTACGATACCTTGAGAAACCCCTGACTCCATGAAACACGGACAAGGGTGACCACATCCAGCACTTACAAGTCCTCACGACCTGTAAGGAAGAAAAACTCTCTTGTGAGATCCTTACGACTCTCAAGGGAAAACCCGCTTAAGAATCCTCACGATTCTTAAGAAGAACTTACACCTATGGGATCCTCTGGATCTGTAGGGAGAAAAACTCTTTATGAGACCCTCGTGGCTCATAAAATGCAAAAGTCTTAGGAAGCAGATCTTAACCCTGAATCCTGAGCCATCGCTGTCCTGCAAGGAGATCAAGATAGAATATCCGCAGAATACATTCAACAAAAAGGGGACACACCATTGAGAAGAAAAATGTATCTTTTATTCATAAACCAAAATGGATACAAAGTACAATTCATGAAAGAAACAAAAAAGAAAGATACTCTCATTCATGAGTATGTACAAAAAAGGGGAAAAGATACAAGTCCTCAAGCCGGCGGGCGGTGTAGTAATTTTACCAGCTCATCGTTTTGTTGCTGAGCCACGGCTTCATGACGCAAGATCTCCAGAAGACGAGCCTCCGCCTGAGCCTGCTGGGCCTGATACGAAGCAAGCCGGCCTTCAAGCTCTTTCTCGGTAACCTTATGAGCCTTGACCCTCTCACGAGCGAACGTGGCAGCTTTATCGAGAGCCACCACCTCCCTGATAGACTCTTGAAGCACCCGCCAGAGTTCATACGCTTTGTTAGCCTAAGACTCACCTGAAGCTCGCTCAGCGCCTTAGAAGCCAACTCCCTCTCCGAGAATTTACGGCCGAACCCCTTTTCTCGCACGACAATATGTTCGCCACGTGTCGCCCTATCAGGCCATGTAAGCTCACTTTCGCGACCGCAACCTTGGAAACGGGACATACACGCTCAAGACCATATAAATGGGCTTCCGATCGACAGCAATAATCGATCTAAAATGCGCTCACATAACCTGGTATGAAAAGCAACGAGAAACTTTCCGATGATTATCCTATCGGGCATATGTTCACAATCATATGAGCATCCGAAAAAGAAATAAAATTCGAAGCTGTAATGCGCATGCGACATGACGACAGTGTTGATAATTGAAGGAAGTTTTCATAAAAGGAATACAAAATTTATTCATGCAAGCGAAAACATACATACGAGTACCGAGCCTACATGGAAGTTCAACATAAAGCATACAAAAAGAAGGACTAATTTAAAAATGCTACGCTAACGGGAAAAGGTCACCAAACACGGGATCAATGGCACAAGGGTTGATGAAGCAGAGGAAAAAATTCTCTATCTCTCTCTCTGCTTTCTCCAGAACATCAAAGCGACGGTTCTCACGAGGAGTCGCTCCCCATCGATTGGCGCCGTGTTCATCCGCGAAAGCAGACATAATAGCTCGCCGGGCCTTTATCTGGCTCAGCAGATGAATTGAGCAATCCTTCAAAGCCTGAGTAATCAGGCACGCTTCATGAAAGCCCTCGAGCTTTTCTTCAGCCGCGTCAAGCATCGCCAGGGTCATCTCCCCCGGGTGAGGAGGGATGTCGGCAAGCACGGCCGTGAGAATCATCCGGAGCCAGAGGGAACCCATCGGGAGGGGGGACCCCCTACGGATTGAGAGTTCATACATTGCTGAGTCGCATTCGTCGTCGGTAAGGAGGGGATCCACCAACCGAGCAGCAAAGCGGGGGATCATCTCCTCAATAGGAACTTCCCATGGCTGTCGACGAGCATGAGGGCTATTGCAGGCCATGGCGCTCGTTTGTTTCTCAAGACAAGTTACACCAAAATAAGAAAAAAAAATATAAATCTCTCTGTGAAGAGAAAAGAAGGCTATAGCCTCATATATAAAGAAGTGCATTAAGTGCTGTGCGCGGAAAATCTTGCATGACGAAGCTATTTCCAAGGCAAAAAAAAAGGAAAGGCATCGAAAATCAGGGAGATAGAACTATTTCCAAGGCCTTTTTTTTTGCATCTGATATTGTGCATTGAAAATATGGCATGGGAAAATTTTGTGAACAGCCCCATCAAGGAACCCCGCGTGCAGAACACGTGAGGCCCAAACTTGATGTGCACTAAAAAAAATGGATGGAGTAGCACCCTGCATATTAAAAGCATCAACAACAACAATAGCAAAATGATGAAATCCCAGAGAAAGGCATGCAAACAGGGAAAAACATAATGAAACTTATCATTCATACTTTGAGAAGTTCATACAAAATAAAGAGGACACAATTACAACGGTAAGACCTCAGACGTAGGACATGGATTGAGAAAATCGAAGGTAACTTTGTCCAAGATCTTCCAGGCATTTCGAACCTCCCGAGTATGCTTCCTCTCGCGGTCGCAGGCGTCGGGGTCCTCACGAATATCCTCCACCCTCCGATAGGCGGCAAGTATGGCTGACTGCTGAAAGGCTTGGTGCAAGAGATCAATGAGGTGATCTCGCCTCCTCTTTGAGATCAAGCCCATCAGGTACACCGAATGTACCTTATCCTCAGCAGTGTCCAAAGCCCTGAGCGGTATGCCGGTGCGAAAGAGAGGAAGTGCCTCCCGGATCGCCAGCACGATCAGCCTCAGAAGAGAAGAGCGACGGGGGAGTAGCCGATGGTTGTACTCGTCAAAGCAGCTCATGATCTCGGCACACTGAGCATCGGTGAACTCCTGGTTCTGACTGCGGCCCAGTGCACGAATATTCCCATAGGAAATGATCTCGTCGAGACCATACAGATGGGCATCCATGATACCTGAAATAAAGGTCATGAGAATCATTAGAAAGCTCCTGTTTCATTAATTGCAGAAGGACAACCTCGGGTCAAGAGACCCCAAGAAGCCTCCATGGGAAGAAACCGAGTTTTTCATAGGAATTAAATTTCTTATTAAGAAAGAAAAAAGGAATTAAATTCCCCAAAAGCTTTTTTTTCTATGAACGGGGTTAAGCTCTATGGATTATCACCATTATTTCCCTAAAGATCATCTAAACCCTAAGATATCTACAGCTTGAAGGTTAGGTGGTTTTCTGTTCTTATGGAAAAACTTGAAGAAAAGATGGGTTCTTTGTTGAAAAAGGGTAAAAACCCTTGTTTTGGATTTAAAATCCAAAGGAATGTGAAAGTTTACTATTTGTCCAAGAACATTACCTGAGGAAAAGGGTCACTTGAACAGAGTTAAACTCTGAAAATTGTTTCAAAACAGAGAACTAAGCTCTGGAAGAAGAGAATTAAATTCTCAGAAAAAGTTTGCAAGGCAGAAGATGAACAAAGTGGAGGCATCTCTGAAATGACCCCAATATTTATAGGAGGTGATAGAAACGTTTCATCTCCCCAGATCCCTAGAGGAATCCAACGGTCACAAAAGGTGACAGCGTTGCACTCACGTGCAGACACGTGAGAACAACGCTGTGGGGGCATTTGTTTCCTGATTTAAAATCAGGAAAGCCTACGAAAAAGGCTTCATAAAAGGGTCACGTGCTCATACGTGACCAGCAATCACATGTTGGCACATGACATTTAAAAGCATCGGCAAGGCAGATTCAGCTTCCCGAGTACATCAAGGAAAAGGCTTCAGAAGAGGTCACGTGCTCCTACGTGACCAGGGTCACGTGTTGGCACGTGATACTCAAAAGCAGCAGACTTGTTCTCCGGTTAAATCAAGAAAAAGGGTCCAGACGAGGGTCACGTGCTCACACGTGACCAGGGGTCACGTGGTGGCACGTGACGGTTAAGCAACAACCAGAAGTCAGAGCGCAAAAAGAAAGAAGAGGGCTCGTTCCAAGGGGGTCACGTGCCCACACGTGACCAAGGGTCACGTGGCCACACGTGACCGGCTTTCAAAGCCTATCTGTTAACAGAATTAAATTCTGAGAAAAGACCTCTCAAATCTTTCCAAAGGAACCGATTGAATTAAAGATTTAAAGGTGATTAAATATCATCTATCTATGGGAAAATCTCGAATTTGGAAAGATTTCCGCTTAAAATCTAACCGAAATAACAAAGGAGAATCTCTGGATTTAAAATCCAATGGTGAATAAAATTCACCTAATAATCCAAAGGTCCAAAAAAGAATGGTGAATACAAATCAAATCTCTCAATGAAAGATTCATCAAAAACTAATTGACTCGGCTGCTTCTCCTATAAATAGGAGCCAAGAGACACACAGAGGGATATATATATAGAGAGAGAGATATAGAGGCAGAAAGGAATCGAGACATAGAAAAAGAGGGGAGTCTTGATACTTTGGAGAAATTTGGATCTTCTGCAAAAGAAAACCCTAGGTAAGAAAGGGAAGGCTTTTTGAAAGGAAAAGAGAATTTAATTCTCAACAGAGTTTAACTCTGATATAAAAACAGAAGAACATAGTTCTCTCTTTGGTGGAGGATCTGTAAAGTGCACATCTCCTCTTGAGTTGAGAATTTAATTCTCAATGGGTTGAGATCCTGCCATGCAGATCCAAAGCATAGAGAGAGAATGGAAGCCTGAGAATTTAATTCTCACAGAACTATAGGAATTTAATTCCTTTAAAATAAAATTAGGGTTTAACCCTATGTTATGGGAATTTAATTCCTTTAGAATAAATAGAATTAGGGTTTAACCTTAATTAAGAACTTAGTTCTGTTAAAATAACAGGAATTTAATTCCCTTAAAAAAGAAGAGATTAGGGTTTCACCCTATGACAGAATCTCAATCCTCAGAATAATTCTTTAACAGAGAGTGGGAATTTAATTCCTTAAAGCTTTTTTTAGGGTTTAACCCTATAACATAATTCAATTCTTCACATATATGAGGAATTTAATTCCTGCAGAAAATTCAGAGTTCAACTCTATCTCAGAATATAAATCTTTAAAAGAACTATAGGAATTTAATTCCTCTGAAATTATTGTTAGGGTTCAACCCTACGAGAAATTTAATTCTTGAAAGGGATTAACAGATTTTCTAAAGAACATACATAGAGGCAAGGTCACGTGTCACCACGTGACCCCCAAAAAGATCTACAGAAAAGCCCCTTTGAGGCAGTGCTTCACGTGACCCACGTGACCCTTGGCAGAAGCTTTAACATACAAGCATTTGAATGCCCGTCACGTGATGGCACGTGATGCTCTAAAAGATGCAATATTCTCAGCAGAACAAATGAAGGGAGGGCGTCCTCACGTGTTACCACGTGACCCCTCTTGCCTTAGTGTTTAACACTAAATTGGAACCCCTGAATCCAGTGTTAAAATACTGTTTGGCCTTAGTGTTTAACACTAATCAAAGAACTTTATTTGCAGTGTTTAACACTGAATTTCTCAGTGTTCAACACTAATTTGAAGCCTCTGTTGCTAGTGTTTGATACTGATTCGCTCTAGTGTTTAACACTAATTTGGAATCCCTGTTGCTGGTGTTTAACACCAACTGTCTTTTAGTGTTAAAAAAATAACTTGATCCCAGTATTCAACGTTGTTGAATTAACGTTAGCTCAATTGGCTAAATGGCCAAAGGCAAAGCCTCTTCTTCAATGGACCAACAGGAAGCCAATATTCCAAACATGATTGGACTTAGCCCAAGATGGCCATAAGTCCTCAATTCAGACTTAACTGGGCTAATGGGCTCATAACATAATTAATTGGTCTTGATCCCAAACTGGGCCGAAGACCATTTAATCCACCCCGGTTCAAGGGTACATCTCTTCACTCCTTTGATACGTGGCGTTGTAATCCCTCAACGTCTTCAAAGAGGTGACGGGTCCCGATGACCACATATTGATACGGACTGTGGGATCCTTAAACCCATGGACTATGAGGTCCTTAACCTTGACCGAGATGTCTTAAAACTAACAACGGACTGTGGGGTCCTTAAACCCATGGACTATGACGTCCTTAACCTTGACCGAGACGTCTTAAAACTAACAACGGACTGTGGGGTCTTTAAACCCATGGACTATGACGTCCTTAACCTTGACCGAGATGTCTTAAAACTAACAACGGACTGTGGGGTCCTTAAACCCATGGACTATGAGGTCCTTAACCTTGACCGCGATGTCTTAAAACTAACATTGGACCGCAATGTCCTTAAACTACCCATGGACCGCAATGTCCTTAAACTATCCCCGGACCGCAATGTCCTTAAACTACCTACCGACCGCAACGTCGCTAAACTAAACAACAGAGCCCCCTTTTATTGCTCTCTTGTTGGATCTGAACGATCCCGTTAAGTTGATCTTAGTCTAAAAACTAGACTAACGTATCCTTAACAAACGTTTAAGTCGATCTTAGGCTCAAATGAGGCTAACGTATCCTTAAACCCAAACCCCCAACCCAAATCTAAGATAATATGGATTTGGACCAGTCCACGCCCTACGGGCGACGACATAACTCAGTCTCCGTATACAATTCACAGGCAACAAAACACAAAACAAGTACACACGACACGAAGTGACCATCTGGAGAAGGAGAAAGTGGTTACCGCAATGCGGTAGCGTAATTAACTGCAGCGCCTTGCGCCTGCAGGGAAGAGCGTCCCCACAATCAAAAACCCCTCAAGCGAGGGGGAATCTGACGAAGTCTGCTATATCGGACGCATCCGTCTAAACCTTCGATACATGGTGCCATAAATCAACTTGGCATCTTCGGAGAGGTGGACGGATAGCGCCAATTAGCATCTGCCCCGAATTTCAGCCCAGACGTCCAGTCACGTCGTCGGCCGCCATTCGGAGGGGAACACTCCCCACCTCGATCTGATCGAAGCATCTTGATACTCAAGCCGGTTTGTTTTTCTACTTCTTGTTTATATTCAGTGAATTTCTCGAAAGCTTCGGATTTGTGCTTTAATAAAAATACATGACCGAATCTTGAGAAATCGTCAGTGAAAGTAATGAAGTAAGAAAAACCGCCTCTAGCCTGTGTAGATATTGGCCCACATACATCACTATGTATGAGTCCTAGGAGCTCGGTGGCTCTTTCTCCGTGTCCGGTAAACGGAATTTTGGTCATTTTACCCTTGATACAAAACTGGCAAGTCGCATAAGATTTATATTCAAAAGGGTTTAAATATCCATCTTTGTGTAACTTGTTTAGTCTTGTTTCGTTAATATGACAAAGTCTACAGTGCCAAAGAAAAGCTTCATTTATTTCTGAAAGTTTTCTTTTATTAGTGTGTTGTATGCTGAAAACTGTGTGTTGATTTAGGACGTATATCCCGTTATTAAGTGTACCATACCCAACTAACATTTGATTCAGGTGAATGTTCATAACATTGTTCTGCAATATAAAATTATATCCTTCATTGTCTAACAAAGAAACATATATTATATTACAAAGCATACTTGGTACAAAATAACATGGGTTCAAAACCAATATACACCCAGATGGCAACCCCAAGTGATACTCTCCCACTGCGACTGTATATACATTAGAACCATTTCCAACGCGGAGAGTATGGTCACCTGTCTTCAAAACTTTGCTATTTCTCAGCCCCTGCATAGAATTGCAAATGTGAGAACCTGAACCGGTATCTAATACCCAGGAAGCAGAGTTTATTGAAAAACAGTTTTCTGTCACAAACACACCTGAAGCGGAAGCATCCCCATGCTTCTTCTTGAGATTCAAGTATTCCGTACAGTTGCGCTTCCAATGTCCTGTTTTGTGGCAATGAAAACATTCCCCTTTCCCCGATTCTCCAGCTTTGGACTTGTCCTTCTCCTTAACCTTTTTAACTCCACCCTTAGGATTGGTGGGCTTCTTCTTTTTCTTTCCTTTGGCCTTAGCCTTTGTGCCAGAAGAAAAAGATTGCCCAACACTCAAAACGGGAGTTTTGACTGATTTCAGTGTGCTCTCTGCACTCCTTAACATATTAAGGAGTTCAGGTAGTTCCCTCTCCATATTGTGCATGTTGAAGTTAACTATAAATTGAGCAAAGGTGGAGGGGAGGGACTGCAGAATAATATCCGTATATTGTTCATTGTCCATCGTCCATCCAAGGTCCTCAAGCTCTTCTATGAGAGCTATCATCTTCAGAACATGGTCTCCTACTGATGTGCCAGGGGCCATTCGCATCTGAAACAATTTCTTTGATGCTTCGTATCGTAATACGCGGGATTGCTCTCCATACAACTCCTTTGTATGGAGAAATATGGCTTGAATGTCCATATTCTCGTGTTGCTTTTGATGTGTGTTGTCCATCGATGCAAACGCGAGGCATTTGGCCGTGGCACAGTCAGCGTCCCATGTCTTGCGGACTTCTTTGTCTGCAACTGAGGATTTTGGACCTGGGACGGGCGGGGCTGAAGCCGTGAGGACATATGATACTTTATCATAAGTCAAGGCTATTTTCAGATTCCTCAGCCAGTCTTTATAATTGGTCCCATTCAGTTTATTTTTATCTAGTAGAAACTTGAGTCCAGTCATTGGTATCTGCCATTAAGAGAGAGAAAAGAATACACTCAGCGAAAGCTCTTGCAAAGATCAGATTGGTTATTATCTTGTCTAATCGATGTCTCCCACTGCTTTAATCAAGTTTTTCTTTCAAACCTTAAAAAGAAAACTAGCCAGGATTAATTACAGTCTACAATTTCGCTAACCGTTCAGCCAGGCCAGTGTCGGTACTTGAGGGAGGTTTCCCGTGCTTTCGTACGGACCTAATTAAAGTAAACCTCGTTTTCCCAGAGGCGTTGCCCCGTTAACACCTTTCTAGACACCTAATAGTTAGCTAATTGTAAACTGCAAAACTCTCCTGGGATTAACTATTGCCCACAGTGGGATCGGGATCCAACCATCATATGGAAGGTATGCAATCTCATTGCAAATCTCATCACTTGAAATTCCCGATGCGGTTTTTACCCCTAGTACTTATGACCTTAACTATGATCAACAAATCATAAGTACCAGTCAAGTTCTTCCCATCATTTCTTGATTAATTAGACCCACCCATATGAAGCTTAACTATGGTCAACAAAGTCGTATGAATGTCCTAATTAATCTGCATCATATGCAGTGTAGGAAGACATCACTTAGCTACCGTACACTACGCCTTAACTAAAGTCAACAAACGTAGCACGAATACTAAGTACTCTACTTCCTAAAATGACGGAGGGTTGCGGATGATTTTTAAGAAAATCTTTAACGCTTTGAACTTGATATCGTCGTAGAATCAAATGGTTTTCAAAAGGAGTGGCTTGTGCTCCGCGGTTTTGAAATGTAGCTTTTTCATAAAGAGCCGAGTGGTTTTCAAATCCGATTCTACAATATCTTTTTAGGTTTATTTTCTTTACATTAATCATATTAATGTAGTCCCATCATTTAAGTCCTAAAGCCAATCACAGAAAAGAAACGAAAATACAACGTACGCTTATGCCATCCGTATTCGCCGCAATGTTCCGTTATGCACCGATAGGTTACTTAACTAATGGCATACCGGGACGGGACTAGCGCGGGTGTAAAACATAAGCAACGTTTACTATATATCACATATATAATATATCATTCGTCTCAGATATCACAGAACACAGGCAGCAGAAACACAGATATAATGTGGGATATACTAGGACGTTCGTATTTAGTATTTAGCCAACAATAGAAAACACGGATTCCACAGTCGCGATGAATAGCCAAACCCACACCCCTAGACCCCTACGAGAGCGGCAAGCGACCCTACCAATCCTGGAGTTTAGGAGACCCGGTCTCGACTTCTCGAGATGGCCTCCCACTGAACCCCAGAACCCGGTCACTTGTGCTCCCCTCCTTGGGTCTATCCTAATGCGGAAAAGTAAATAATATACAACACTGGTGACATCAATCTCAACCCGGAAGTGCCCCAAATAAAAGAATATTACATTACATTTGAATTTTACATGAATGAAAATAAAACTCTCATCTCACAGAAAAAACCCCGGCTATTCAATCGCGACAATCCTGCACATCATATCTCAGCAACACATAATATCATATATCATCAACGTAAGTAAGCATGCGTACCCCGATTGTCGTTGATGTATAGCAACGAAACCAGCGATAAACGACATACTACACTTACGGTCACAGAAAAAAGTGTAAAACTACAACATTTGGAATCCACATTCTCTTTAGACATCGTAAATCCGAAATATCGCATACTTCGCATTTCATGCCTAACTATATGAATTCCACATATTGTATCACATTCCAGATAAATAGACAGTATTAAACATTTCGATCGAATAATCAAATACCCAAAACTTCCAAAAGCTCAACACTTGAGCGGAGTTCAAAAAACCCGGAATGTGTCACAGTAGTAGCGGTCCAGCCGTAGAAGGGTCAAGCCAATGCCTCACATGTGGCACGCCGTACTGCCTCAAACCCTAAGATTCAAAAGGCAGTTCAAGACGGTCATATAATCGAGTTAAGGTTTGTTGTCTTCTAGAGGGTCCACCACAAAACTTACACGTATTTCCGAAAGATTTAAACTCGAGAAAAGATTCAACACTTGAAAATTTTTGTGCCGGGAAAAAGTGAGTTAATGATATCCGTTCGAACTTTTTAATACTTTCTAAATTATCCGGAAAAAAACACGAAATTAAAATTCCCATCGAAACACCGAATCCTAAAACCATCCCCAGAACATCCAACACATGAATCAGATTAAACATACCCAAAAAAAAATATACAAGCAGGTCAAGACATTACTGTATAAATACGAAGCTATGAAGCCTCTGTAGGGCCGCGGAGCCGGGGCCCAAGCAAGCTCTGGCCGCGGTTCCGCGGTGGGATGTACGGTTCATTGCTTCGTCTTTTACAGTATTGCTTATATTTGCCTGCTGAACTTTTTACGTATTTTTAATTCTGAAAATAACACAGTTTCAAAAAATGTCCAGAGAGGGTTGAAAATCCGTATTTTTTTGTTCGATTGGAGTTTTAACTTCGCTAAAGCGTCGCCTAAAGTTCTAGGTCCGCTCTGATACCAATGTTAGGTTTACCTAGCACCTCATGAAGGGTTTAGAAGTATCACATGTCTCAAAATTAAATTTTTAAGGTACTAAGTGAACATACAAAGAATCATCACTAGAAAATTAGGGTTTCATTACAAAGACAACATCACAAGTAATAAAGGCTAGGGTTTTGAGAGTACAACCTTTGTAGCTCCCTACGCTAGACTCCTTGGCTGCTTGAGGGTTGTAAAGAGGTTCGCTTGAGGTCTTCTAAGTCCACGACGATCCACCCGAAGCTCCTTTGCCCAAAGCTCTTTACTTTACTCGATGTATCAATGGAGTAGAGCAAACACCCTACACAAATCGGCTAGATGTGTGTAGTATGATGATATGGTTTATTTTCTATAATCAAAACTCTTTCTTTTATCAACCTCACTTAAAGGAAATTATCTAGAGAGGAAGAAGAAGATGGTGGCTAAGGCTTTTCTCACACAATGGAAAAGGAAAATGAGAGAGTGAATAATAATTGAAGTGAGAAAAGAATAATATATCTTAATCCCTTCTCACTTCAACTATAGTTAGAATTATCTAGATCTTTTTCAAAGTGAGTTAAAAGGTAAAAGGATAATTAACTCAAGGTTCATAAGTGGTTGAAGCATGGTCAAAGATGATAAACATTAACCTCTTGTGAATTATCCTTTCCTTTTTACAAAATGAAAAATAAATAGATAATTCTACAATGTAAGTCTTGCATTGCCACCAAACTTGTATCAACAACCATGATACTATGTATGTATGTATGTATCCATGCACATCATCATGTGCATACATGCATGCATAGAAAAATAGAAAAAGAGTTTAATTAAAGAATTAATCTAAAAGTCATTTGTTAAATCAACACTTGATTTTATAAACCGGTCATATCACATACGACCTGACCAATAGAAAATGCCTAATTAATATACGGTATCACATATCCGTATTTAATCGGGTCCCCGCGCATATCTCATATGCACACCATATCTTTTCGCCTGAGCTAGGAAACTTCATTATGGGACTCTAAGACTCGTCAATACGCCAGCAGTAGGTAACGATCATATCAAATACCTACAAGCCGCAAGCGGTCAGCTAAACATAACGGCCGCCCTGGTATTGAACGATCAAAAGAAAGCAAGCGAACCTGCTACAACTCCCGTCGAGCCAACCGGCAACACTACCGTACAGTCCGGTCTCTTCGTCAGATATACTGCATATCGAGTCTAGGGATGACAACGTCGACCCCAATAACTCAATAAGTCGTGCCGATGAATGGTCTATAACAGATCGAGAAACTACTGATAACACTTATCAGCAAATCCCAACAGCCCTGGCCAGGGACTTACTGATATAGCCAGTTAAGCACAGCACAGCATCAACTCCCAATACCGGGAGAGACGAAACCCCTCCTATCGCTCATCGCCTTCGTATGTCTCGGGACCGTACCCAACGGCCACCTGTTTGCACGACTCAGTAGAGCCGTGGTAGGGTGGTAATCAAAGTACAGTGGGAGAACACACAAGACTCTATGACGATCTCGGGTCTACAGACTAACATGCACCAGTGTCACCTGAGAACTGCTATCCAACGATAGATATAATTCCATATAGGAATTCTCGGCGAGTCCGTCCAGTGTACCCAGTCACCACTGAGCACCCGTATACGATCTCGATGTCAAACATCGATGAATGTGGGAACATCCATCGCCCATCATATGGGTCTAGTATCATATACGCTAGTCTACTCTGGTATATCGATGCCCCGTCTCGATACACCTACGACTAGGGACATTTCAGGATATGCTTATAAACTACAGATGTCCCACTAGTATGATCTCCATCATAATCACAGTAGTCAAGCCTATATCCTCAGGGCTTTATCAACATGTATGAATGAATAAAAGCATGATCAAATCAACATGTCAGATAAAGAAGAACCAGATAGCATACTATCATGTCGAGCAAGAATGTACTCTGAATATATATATATATATATATATATATATAAATACATCCAATATTATATAATAGCCTCTAGGGCATACATATATCCAACATGTGCGGTGGGTTCGGTTTGTGTAGTCGGGGTGGAGAGAGGTGGACGAGGGTTTAGTGGAAGGAGGTGGCTGAGGTGGTCGTCGTGTCGTCGTCGATGGAGCTCAACGGGGTGTACGGGATGAGGCAGGGGCGCAGTGAAAAAAAAGGTAGTGAGGGTGAGGGGCTGGCTTTGTATGAGGGGAGAGAGGGAGACGAGGAGGGGCTTGAGGAGGAGGCGAGCGTGCGCGCAATCGTGGGCTTGAGCAGCTGGTACGCGGGGCGACGGGGCAGGGACGTGGAGCATGGGGCGACGTGGGAAGAAGGAGAAAAGAAGCGGGAGAATGAAAGAGTGAGGAAGAAGGGTGTCGGGTCGGGTTTGGGCACGAGTCGGGTTGGCATGGGGAAATGCATGGGACTGGAAAAAGGATGTTGGGCCGGGAGTTTAGGGAATTAGGATTTGTAAAGAAAAAAATAGAAGTGGGCTGGGTAAGGGAAAGTTGGGCTGGGAATTTTTAGTTTAGGAATAAATTCAGAATTAAAAAAAATGTGTATCTAAATTCCTACAGACAAAATAAATATGGAGAAAATAGAAAAATATTCAAGGGGACTTGGAAAAATATTATGGAAAAATTATAGAAATTTTATTGACGGAACCGGGAATTTACACTTCCTTTATGTACAAGATCCAAGTATGATCATTTCAAGGATAAATATTTGTTTTCATGCTTTTACAATCAAACATCTACTCTTCGTTTGAACTCGCGGTACTTGGAGCACAAGTATCGAGTAGGATTTCAATGACGGTTAATCTAAGTGTAAGGTTTTCACTTTATCCCCTAATGATATCTTCTGTAGCAAATTTTCTGACTAACCTTTAATAAAAGGATCAACCGGATTCTGATTTGTACACATACAGTTTATCCCAATTACTTAATTATCATTGAGTAATTGTCAGATATAACAATATCTTAGACTAAAGTGTTAAGAGTTTCCACGCTATTGTGAAACCACGGTTTTATAATCAAACCATATTTTAGGGTGTGTTCGGGAGAGCGATGAAAAAAACTAAATTAAAAATTAAAAAGAGGATCCCGCCATTTTTTTTGAAACTTGACTCTTTATAAAATAACAAATTAAAAAATGGGTAGGCCCACCATTTTTTTTTTGAAGTTTGAAAGGGAGTGATGCCCTTTAAGAAAAAAAACAAAGTTAAAATGGGGCCTACCAGTCCCCCTTTCTTTCCCACCGTTCGGAAAGCTCGCCGCTCCTCATGCAAATCCTTATCATGTATCTCATACAAAATTTTAAGGACCTAATTTTTTAAATCATAGAAAATCAATGCTCGCATGCAAATCCTTATCATGTATCATACAACATATGTATGATTAGCACATAAATAATTCCATGTCTAAAAGCACAAGAAGCCATGTATATGTAGTCTAAGCAAACATGGTATTGTTTATTCTATGTTGATGTGTTCTACATATAAAAAATGAAAGGTTATGCAAATAAATTCTTCAAACCTGAGATGATAACATGAAACATTGCATCCATAGGAGTTCAAGAACAATTAATAAAACATTATTTCCATCCAATACTAATCCTTATTGACTCCTTCAGGGACTTGCATTCCTATGTGGGCCTTAGGCTTATAATTCCCATAACTACCAATGGTTAAAATTCAGAGGCTTCATTAAGAGACTTTAATCAACTCATTCATATTATTCAACTAAGCCTATGTTTTAAACATCATGATTTAGATATGTGTGAAACTATAGCTCATTCACTTAGAGAGCGAAAAATATATAACTTGTGTATATACAAAAACCATGGAAAACAAATGTTATATATTATACAAATAAAATAATATCCTCACTGAAAATAGTTTTCTCAAATTCACTTAAAGATATGGGTTTGTGCATTTGGAATTACTCATCGTGTAATTCCAAAAACATGATCTTTTGAGTATCAAAAACCAAATTTTATTGTATGCATGATGTGGGTTTGTGCATTTGGAATTGCTCATCCTTAAAGTCCCTTTCAAAGGATGTCCCTTTTAAAGATATTCACACAAGATTTTTTGGATTCCCAGAGCCACGCTTGTTGTCGATTTACCAAAGTTTTTCAGGATAACCTAAGAGCAATCGGGGCCTGCATTGACCCTACATGCCCTGGGTTGCAGTGCCCTCATCCATTGCGGATGGGACTTGGAGAGGTATTTTACAGTTAACCCTCCAGACCCCACCCTCAATGGATGAGGGGTTACTGCAGGCTCCTTATAGCCAAAACCTAAAGGGTTCATCAACATTTAGCTAGATAGGCATGCTAATGTGTTCAAAGTTCAAATCATAGCCACATTAAGATTACAAATACTTTATTTCCATCTAAATGTCAAAATTTTCCTGTTTTAGCGTCTTTGACAGTGTAATTATCAATATTATTGGTTTTACATAAGAACCAAATAATGTAAACCTGAATTATCAATATCATTAGATTTACATGAAAGCCAAAAATGTAACCCAGAATTGCATAAAAATATTCATCTGTTTCCGTTTCACTAGTTGGTTTTAGAACATATATATGAAATACCATGAGCAATTAGACTTGAAGAAAATATTGGTTTATTTTGGGTTGATATACACACACTGATTACATAGAGTTTCCAGACAAAATTATTGGCGTCTTCAGTTATTTACGCAAAACATAAAGTCTTTCAAGCATAACACTCCTCATACTTCACCGGAACAAAGGGGGAAAGACAAGCTTATCTCAAATTTTCGGGGCTTTCCACATGATTGTTTCTTTTTGCACAAGCAATTACCAAATGTCAATAATAAGCAAAACCATCATTAAACCACAAAAAGATATACACAATCAATGATGACTAGCTTCTATGATAGACAAGAATTGTAACTAACAATCATTTATATACATGATCATTGTTCTATAATAAATATCTATTCTTTGAATGTCAATTCTTTAGTTGGGTGGTACGAGCATCTTTTGCACGTTGCGGCATTTGCAATATAGCTTCTAATCTTCATCACATCATAGATTTCATTCAATTCAAGTTCTCGAGTAAAAAAACCAATATGAACACTTCTCCGTATGGTGGTTGCAAATATTGTTTGGCATGTTTGGAAAGAACGAAACTACAGAATCTTTAGGTCCCAATGTAGGCTTAAAGAGCATGTTTTTCGAGATGATCCCGATACTTCAATTAGGATAGCTAAATTTTTTTGATGCTAAGGATTTTGGTGGTGAATCAATTGCTCGAAATTGGAGTGCATTACCTTCCTTTTTAAAAGTTCGATTTTGAGCTATTGGTTTGTAATAACTTTGATCTTGGTTTCTTGTATTTCAATTTTCTTTTTGTAACTATATTTTATTTAAAAATTTGAGCTTTTTGCCCTTGCCTTTGGCCAAAAAAAAAATCATTTCTAAACATAAAAAGCTAACAAGGTTAAACACTTTTAAACCTTTGTTGTTATTAACCTATACAATATGTACCACGCATGCAAAACATCCTGTTTCGATATTGAAAGTAGCTTTCAATTTGACAACTTAGAAGCACCACACCCTATATTTTGGTTCCTTTTTCCCCTTTATTGGCAGCTTCTTTAGGAGCAACAGGTGTTGTTCGGCACAATATCAAATATTGGAAGTTTTCGCTAGGGTTGTGTTTTGATGCCAACAGAGAACCAAAAAAAAATAGAGGAAACACACGAGTCGCCCTCCTAGACTAAAATCCTATATTTGCCTCATGGACACAAGTGTTGCACCCAGCATTGACAAACAGTGTCCTGCACAGCAATCCTCAGATTTCTATACATAATGGCACAACTTTATAGATGTGCGTTTGTAAACATAAACACGTTTTCCTAAAGCAGGATATATTTTATCAGCTAATCAAAGGTATATATGCTTTTGCTGGTGTCTGCCATAGTGGACATGTTGATATCGTGTCGGGGACACTCATGACCCATTACTGCTCACAAGTATCATTTTTGAACCTTACATCTACTCATCTCCTCACATTCCCTTCGTATTATATTATACTAAGCTCTTATCGGTCACAACACACCATGTCTTATCGGTCACAACACACCATGTTGCATCGGTAGAGCATGAACAAATATTGCAATTACTTGAGATAAGTAAACAATATAAAATAACAAAATATGAGTAAATAGATAGAACTTACCATAACAAACTTCTTCAAATTCCTCCCACTCGTGCCGCATCCTGAATGAATTTCAGAAACTGATAGGTTTGGGAACCCAACGCCACGGCGATATTAACAAACAGGTCATCAGGCAAAACAAGCCTAGGCACTTCTGATGTGGATCTGCCAGAAATGACAATTTACCATCATGTTGTTCAAAACTAATTCTAAAATCAAAATTCAAGAAACTCGACTGCCTATTTAATTAATATGCCTGATGCGTTTAGAGCAAACAAACTGAATAAGCATGCCAATGACCAGAGCAAAGCAAACGGTAGTCAGAAAATGATAGTTGAGCCGCTCAAAGAGCACCCAGACAGCTGTAGCGGCAACCAATCCGCTAGACGATATCTTCTTGTTCCTCCATAAAAGCACTTCAGCGGATACAGGATATAAAAAAATAGTGCAGTGGAAGGGACATTTCACGTGGTATCATATCAAGACCGTACTCGGATCCCACCGTGCGAGTATTTAAATGAGGATTACTTAAATTAAAAATACCGTTGTAGAAAAAACCTAGGTTTCAGCCCAAAGGGCTTTCGGGCTTGTTAGAATATAAAATATATTACCTCAACTATCATCATAACTTCAGAGTATTCGTGCAGTGGAAGGGGCTTTTCTCATTCGTATTTGATTTTTTTAAAATATGGATAGTAATTTTCATTTCCAATGACTATTCATATCAGTATCGACATCCGTCAATAACCACCAAATGCGGATATGGTAACACCTATATCCCTTCTGTATCCGTATTAGATATAAAAAATAGTGATGTTTGATTTTATCGAATATTTTTTTTTCAATATTTATTTCATATTTGTATCTGACTTTTATCATAAACGGATAGTAATTTTCATTTTCGATAGCTATCCATATCCACATCCAAATCCATCTACGACTACCGGATACGGATATGGTAACACATATATCCACCATGTATCCATTTACATCCCTAGTGCAAGGTGATAAGGTGTTAATAAGCTAGTTGACGAACTACATATGTTGGATGAAATAGTTCCTATGATTTATAGGCTTATTTTTGTAAAACTCCCTAAAGCTTTCATCATTGGGCAAGAAACTATTCAAAAGTTTCAAATCTCTAAAAGACTATCTTACCACATCTGCATTAATGGCGCCGCTTCACCGCCACATCAGCAAAACCAATTAAGTTGCCAGGTTATCTAAAAATTTGCCAAAACTCCCTCTTCTCCGGCCTCATCACTTTAACCTTAACCTAACCCTGCCACCGCCGCAGCCGCCGTGACCACCCTCCCCATCATCATTATCATCATAAACCTTCTTCTTCATCATCTTCTTCCTTCTCCAACTCTCTTGTTGGCCACCTCCTCTTACAGCCCCCGCCACCACCTACTCCACAAGTCAAGCCACCGTTGATATTTAATTAATCATTATATATATTTTAAATAATGTAATTTATAATTTTTTAATCTGATTAATTGTATTTTTAGGAGGGATTTGATCTCTTCGCGAATCGGTCTCTCATTGCAAAGAGGAAAGTTATACCAACCCGAAACTGTAATTATTAAAAGTCCAAATAGGTCATCTAGCATGCAGAGTTAACACCGTTAACCATTGACCATTAGTCATTGTAGCTTTGTTAGAGATTTGAAACTTTTGGGTAGTTTCTTGCAAACGTTGAAGGACCTTTATGGAGTTTTGTAAAATTAAGCCTATTTTATATGCAATTAACCTTAATAAAACACACATCAATCATCGCTGCCAGCAGATGAAGCAAATCCAGGAAACTAACATAATCTTGCAGACCAAAAATAAAACCATGAAACTCTACATAATTAAAACAATTTATTGATAGCAAATCTTAAAAATACAAACTTAAGTATGTGATTACGTAAACATCCACACAAACAATCCACCACCATCAGCAGATGAAGCAAAAATGTGGCAATTTTCAAAAGAGTACACCAAACAATACTATGAAATTCTACATGATTACAACATTTTTTTGGTAAAGCTTTACAATATACAAATTAGAATGAATTATAAGATATCAGAGTTTGACCTAAATTGAGTAAAGTTCATGAAACTAAAAGCTATGTCGGAGCGTAGAGCCTCATAAAAAGACAAGGCATACAAATTACACTAAAAAATTTGGGGAAAAACCCAAAAACTAACTCCTTGCGATTGGAAAAATTCTTGTTAAAGAGAGAACTTACAGTGGTGAAATCCAACGACTGTATAAGAGGATTTGGGATTGATAAGAGATAAAATTAGCAATTAGGGTTTTGATGAAGGTCAGGATCATGTTGTCCTCCGTCGATCTATCGCGAGCGTGGATGAACGGCTGAGATCGGTATAGGGAGTCGTTTCCCTGAGCATGTGGATCTTAGTGGGCTTGATTCGAGGTGAAGCCGAGCTACCTGCAAAGGAAGTCCCGGGGTGATTGTAACACCGTGGACCCTCCGACCATCAAGTTAGCCAAGGTATTTGAGTAGTGTAGCGGTTTATTGGGTTAAAATTATGTTACCTGAATCGTCTGGAAAAGGGGTTTTTATAGTGGTCGCTTGGAGCGAGCTGACGCGAGATCTTCGCTGGCCGTTTCGCCCCTGGTGTTATGCCTGCGTGAATGACGGG
Organism: Agapanthus africanus; assembly: GCA_030015575.1. Taxonomy (NCBI): domain Eukaryota; kingdom Viridiplantae; phylum Streptophyta; class Magnoliopsida; order Asparagales; family Amaryllidaceae; genus Agapanthus; species Agapanthus africanus. The sequence goes on from JASDDO010000019.1 coordinate 833,657,186, forward strand.
ATCCCCCCATTAATGACGAGATATGCTCGTTAATGCGGGATACGGCGGCGTGGAACGTGTGATGTTGGATGGCGGATACCTCGCTTCTGGAAAGATACGCGAAGCCGTGGCGGAGGCGCTTGGGCTCTGCGTCCTTCGTTACTCGATAGAACCGGGGAGGCTAAGCTCGGCGGGAGGCTCGGAGACGAGCGGGAGGCCGAGCAAGATTGGTTCTGTGATAGCTCGGCGGCGAGCATGGAGGGCTGAGGAAGCTCAGCGTGCAGGAGGGTTCGGAGGCGAGCCGATGGTTATTTGTAACGCGGACATAGGAGTGCTCAGGCATCCATAGAAGGTCGGGATATACCCCGGGACCATAGTCCGGGGAGAGCCTCCAACGCATGATGCCTGCCCTGTCTGCGTGAGTCCCGGGACACGTCATCAGCCACATGTCATGATCTGGGGAGTTCCCACTTATGAGCATCATCATTAGGCCCCCCCCCACTCTCATCCCGACCTATTTATGGGTCGGGTCGAGAGTGGTTTGACCGGTCTCTCGGGCTCAGGCCGTAGTCAAGAACCTATCGGCGCGGATCTCTGAGGCGGCTGGGCGTATCTTTGATGACGTCATCAGATCGGGGGGCAGATCGTGCATTAAAGAGGGAGCGCCAATTCGCTTGTATGTTTGTTGAGGCGTGGGCCACGTGTCCAACGTAGATTGGTGGACGTGATGGGCTGTCGCTGTCGCCTGCGCCCGAAAGGACGTCTCCAATAGTCGTTTGACATATGGGGCGTCGACGGCTAGCAGGCGCGAAGCTTCGTTTTAGCGGGAAACGATCTGAGCCATTGGATGCATCGCCCAAGTAGTATAAATAGGGGTGGGTTCCCCCTAGGATCCACACTTTCGCCATTATTTCTCTTTTGCTGCGAAAGATTGCTCGGCACTCCGTCCTTTAGACCGGATCCCTCGCGCTCTTTCCTCAAAGGACTCCATCTTTTGAATCAGGTCAGATGTCTTTCTCTGAGGAGTCTGTGGAAGTCGTTAGGGTAGAGTCGGGCGATGAGGTTCCAGTTGTTGGAGCCGAGTCCAGGGTGTCTTCTCCTGCTTCTTCCTCTGCCCCATCCGAGTTGGGTTCCCCTCATAGAGTTAGGGCCACCCGTGCTGCTCGTCGTCAGGCGACAGTAAGGATCCCCAAAGTGCGTATTAGGAACGCTCGTGATGCCCTCCTCCTAAGAAACGTGGACGAGCTCACTGAGATTCGGGCTCGTTTCCACATTCCACCTAGCTATTCGTTTCGTTTAGCTAGGGAGGGCAAAAGGGAGGATTAGGTGCAGGGCAAGGAGATTGCTTTGTACTTGGATGCATTCTGGGCTGGAATACGTCTGCACTTTCCCCCCGACGTATGCAGGGTACTACGTTGCTTCCAACTTGCCCCGGGCCAGCTAGTGCCGAACTCGTAGAGAATTCTCCTCGGGTTCCTGGTCCGGTTGAGACTTGAAGAAATCTCTTTCAGCCTGACCCTTCTCACTTCCTTCCTCTGTTACAAAAATCATCTCGGCGCCCATAAGGACGAGCCGAGCTGGGTGTACATTTTCTTCAAAAAACGCAAGGGAGGGACGGCCGGGTCAGGGGTAGTAGTTGCTCCTTCTTCCATTCATGAATGGAAGGAGAAGTTTGTATTCGTCGGGCCACCCGAGGGCGAGGATTGGCCTATGCCTATACAGTGGCATAGGGCCGACTGCCCGCGAGTGAAGCGGTCGTCCTCTCCCGAGGCGAGGGCGGTGTACATGTGGGAGCCAATCCAGAGGGTCGACGTTTTGCTTTCCGAGCAGGCCCTTAGCTGGGCCGGGCTCAGCCCCGCTCGATTCGCGGGTGAGTTAGGAGCTTGGACGATCTATTTAGACTTGAATATTTTTCATTTGCTCTTTGTGTATTCTTCTTTCTGCAGAGCCAATGAACCGATCCGAATTCTTGGCTGCTATAGCTGTAAAGAAAGGGAGGAAGACTGGGGGCGCTAGCTCGTCCAACCCCGGTTCGAGCTCGGCCCCGAAGCCAGCCTTCCGCTGCGCCTCGAGCTCCGGAACCCAGCCGCGGGGAGAGCCATAAGCACGCTCGGGAACCGGAGCTCCGGACGAGAGAGGTGGAGGATGAAGCCCCCCCCCCCAGGTTCCCCTCAAAAGGTACAACATGACGGTATCTTAATCTCCGGCCTCCCCGATCCTCGTGTAAGAGGGGGACGTCTGTTTCGAGGTACCCTCGTGGCTTTCGGTCGCCTATAGCTTGCTTTCGGATATAGAACGATCGGCCGAGTGAAAAATTCCCCGAGGGACCCTTAAGGCCCAAGTGGCCGCCATCACTCAGGAGGCTGTACAGGTCAGTATCTGCTTTCCGTTGAATTTTTTGGTTCCAATGTAGGCTTAAAGAGCATGTTCTTCGAGATGATCCTGATACTTCAATTAGGATAGCTAAATTTTTTAGATGCTAAGGATTTTGGTGGTGAATCAATTGCTCGAAATTGGAGTATATTACCTTCCTTTTTAAAAGTTCGATTTTGAGCTATTGGTTTGTAATAACTTTGATCTTGGTTTCTTGTATTTCAATTTTCTTTTTGTAACTATATTTTATTTAAAAATTTGGGCTTTTTGCCCTTGCCTTTGGCTAAAAAAATAAAATAAAATCATTTCTAAACATAAAAGGCTAACAAGGTTAAACACTTTAAAACCTTTGTTGTTATTAACCTACAATATGTACCACGCATGCAAAACATCCTGTTTCGATATTGAAAGTAGCTTTCAATTTGACAACTTAGAAGCACCACACCCTATATTTTGGTTCCTTTTCCCCTTTATTGGCAGCTTCTTTAGGAGCAACAGGTGTTGTTCGGCACAATATCAAATATTGAAAGTTTTCGCCAGGGTTGTGTTTTGATGCCAACAGAGAACAGAAAAAAAAATAGAGGGAACACACAAGTCGCCCTCCTAGACTAAAATCCTATATTTGCGTCATGGACACAAGTGTAGCACCAAGCATTGACAAACATTGTCCTGCACAGCAATCCTCAGATTTCTATACATAAGGGCACAACTTTATAGATGTGCGTTTGTAAACATAAACACGTTTTCCTAAAGCAGGATATATTTTATCAGCTAATCAAAGGTATATATGCTTTTGCTGGCGTCTGCCATAGTGGACATGTTGATATCGTATCGGGGACACTCATGACCCATTACTGCTCGCAGGTATCATTTTTGAACCTTACATCTACTCATCTCCTCACATTCCCTTCGAATTATATTATACTAAGCTCTTATCGGTCACAACACACCATGTTGCATGGGTAGAGCATGAACAAATATTGCAATTACTTGAGATAAGTAAATAATATAAAATAACAAAATATGAGTAAATAGATAGAACTTACCACAACCAACTTCTTCAAATTTCTATACATTTGAACTTGCGGTACTTGGAGCACAAGTATCGAGTAGGATTTCAATGACGGTTGATCTAATTGTAAGGTTTTCACTTTATCCCCTAATGATATCTTCTGTAGCAAATTTTCTGACTAACCTTTAATAAAAGGATCAACCGGATTCTGATTTGTACGCATACAGTTTATCCCAATTACTTAATTATCATTGAGTAATTGTCAGATATAACAATATCTTAGGCTAAAGTGTCAAGAGTTTGCACGCTATTGTGAAACCACGGTTTTATAACCAAACCATATTTTAGGGTGTGTTCGGGAGAGCGATGAGAAAAACTAAATTAAAAATTAAAAAGAGGATCCCACCATTTTTTTTGAAACTTGGCTCTTTATAAAAAAAACAAAATAAAAAATGGGTAGGGCCTACCATTTTTTTTTTGAAGTTTGAAAGGGACTGATGCCCTTTAAGAAAAAAAACAAAGTTAAAAAGGGGCCCACCAGTCCCCCTTTCTTTTCCACCGCTCAATTAAGCTGTAGGGAAAGCTCGCCGCTCCTCATGCAAATCCTTATCATGTATCTCGTACAAAATTTTAAGGACCTAATTTTTTAAATCATAGAAAATCAATGCTCACATGCAAATCCTTATCATGTATCATACAACATATGTATGATTAGCACATAAATAATTCCATGTCTAAAAGCACAAGAAGCCATGTATATGTAGTCTAAGCAAACATGGTATTGTTTATTCTATGTTGATGTGTTCTGCATATAAAAAATGAAAGGTTATGCAAATAAATTCTTCAAACCTGAGATGATAATATGAAACATTGCATCCATAGGAGTTCAAGAACAATTAATAAAACATTGTTTCCATCCAATACTAATCCTTATTGACTCCTTCAGGCACTTGCATTCCTATGTGGGCCTTAGGCTTATAATTCCCATAACTGCCAATGGTTAAAACTCAGAGGCTTCATTAAGAGACTTTAATCAATCCATTCATATTATTCAACTAAGCCTATGTTTTAAACATCATGATTTAGATATGCGTGAAACTATAGCCCATTAACTTAGAGAGTGAAAAATATATAACTTGTGTATATACAAAAACCATGGAAAACAAATGTTATATATTATACAAATAAAATAATATCCTCACCGAAAATAGTTTTCTCAAATTCACTTAAAGATATGGGTTTGTGCATTTGGAATTACTCGTGTAATTCCAAAAACATGTTCTTTTGAGTATCAAAAACCAAATTTTATTGTATGCATGATGTGGGTTTGTGCATTTGGAATTACTCGTCGTGTAAAGTCCCTTTCAAAGGGTGTCCCTTTCAAAGATATTCACACAAGATTTTCTGGATTCCCAGAGCCACGCTTGTTGTCGATTTACCAACGTTTTTCAGGATAACCTAAGAGCAATCGGGGCCTGCATTGACCCTGCATGCCTTGGGCTGCAGTGCCCTCACCCATTGCGGATGGGACTCAGAGAGGTATTTTGCAATTAACCCCCCGGACCCCACCCTCAATGGATGAGGGGTTACTGCAGGCTCCTTATAGCCAAAACCTAAAGGGTTCATCAACATTTAGCTAGATAGGCACGCTAATGTGTTCAAAGTTCAAATCATAGCCACATTAAGATTACAAATACTTTATTTCCATCTAAATGTCAAAATTTTCCTGCTTTAGCGTTTTTGACAGTGTAATTATCAATATTATTGGTTTTACATAAGAACCAAATAATGTAAACCTGAATAATCAATATCATTAGATTTACATGAAAGCCAAAAATGTAACCCAGAATTGCATAAAAATATTCATCTGTTTCCGTTTCACTAGTTGGTTTTAGAACATATATATGAAATACCATGAGCAATTAGACTTGAAGAAAATATTGGTTTATTTTGGGTTGATATACACACACTGATTACATAGAGTTTCCAGACAAAATTATTGGCGTCTTCAGTTATTTACGCAAAACATAAAGTCATTCAAGCATAAAACTCCCCATACTTCACCAGAACTAAGGGGGAAAGACAAGCTTATCTCAAATTTTCGGAGCTTTCCATATGATTGTTTCTTTTTGCACAAGCAATTACCAAATGTTGATAATAAGCAAAACCTTCATTAAACCACAAAAAGATATACACAATCAATGATGACTAGCTTCTATGATAGACATGAATTGTAACTAACAATCATTTATATACATGATCATTGTTCTATAATAAACATCTATTCTTTGAATGTCAATTCTTTAGTTGGGTGGTACGAGCATCTTTTGCACGTTGCGGCATTTGCAATATAGCTTCTAATCTTCATCACATCATAGATTTCATTCAATTCAAGTTCTCGAGTAAAAAAACCAATATGAACACTTCTCCGTATGGTGGTTGCAAATATTGTTTGGCATGTTTGGAAAGAACGAAACTACAGAATCTTTAGGTCCCAATGTAGGCTTAAAGAGCATGTTTTTCGAGATGATCCCGATACTTCAATTAGGATAGCTAAATTTTTTTGATGCTAAGGATTTTGGTGGTGAATCAATTGCTCGAAATTGGAGTGCATTACCTTCCTTTTTAAAAGTTCGATTTTGAGCTATTGGTTTGTAATAACTTTGATCTTGGTTTCTTTTATTTCAATTTTCTTTTTGTAACTATATTTTATTTAAAAATTTGAGCTTTTTGCCCTTGCCTTTGGCAAAAAAAAGAAATCATTTCTAAACATAAAAAGCTAACAAGGTTAAACACTTTAAAACCTTTGTTGTTATTAACCTACAATATGTACCAGGCATGCAAAACATCCTGTTTCGATATTGAAAGTAGCTTTCAATTTGACAACTTAGAAGCACCACACCCTATATTTTGGTTCCTTTTTTCCCCTTTATTGGCAGCTTCTTTAGGAGCAACAGGTGTTGTTCGGCACAATATCAAATATTGGAAGTTTTCGCCAGGGTTGTGTTTTGATGCCAACAGAGAACAGAAAAAAAATAGAGGGAACACACGAGTCGCCCTCCTAGACTAAAATCCTATATTTGCGTCATGGACACAAGTGTTGCACCGAGCATTGACAAACAGTGTCCTGCACAGCAATCCTCAGATTTCTATACATAAGGGCACAACTTTATAGATGTGCGTTTGTAAACATAAACACGTTTTCCTAAAGCAGGATATATTTTATCAGCCAATCAAAGGAATATATGCTTTTGCTGGCGTCTGCCATAGTGGACATGTTGATATCGTGTCGGGGACACTCATGACCCATTACTGCTCGCAAGTATCATTTTTGAACCTTACATCTACTCATCTCCTCACATTCCCTTCGTATTATATTATACTAAGCTCTTATCGGTCACAACACACCATGTTGCATGGGTAGAGCATGAACAAATATTGCAATTACTTGAGATAAGTAAATAATATAAAATAACAAAATATGAGTAAATAGATAGAACTTACCATAACCAACTTCTTCAAATTCCTCCCACTCGTGCCGCATCCTGAATGAAATTCAGAAACTGATAGGTTTGGGAACCCAACTCCACGGCGATATTTACAAACAGGTCATCAGGCAAAACAAGCCTAGGCACTTCCGATGTGGATCTGCCAGAAATGACAATATTTGATTTTATCGAATATATTTTTTTCAATATTTATTTCATATTTGTATCTGACTTTTATCATAAACGGATAGTAATTTTCATTTTCGATAGCTATCCATATCCACATCCAAATCCGTCTACGACTACCGGATACGGATATGGTAACACATATATCCACCATGTATCCATTTACATCCCTAGTGTAAGGTGATAAGGTGTTAATAAGCTAGTTGACCAACTACATATGTTGGATGAAATAGTTCTTATAATTTATAGGCTTATTTTTGTAAAACTCCCAAAAGCTTTCATTCGCCAAGAAACTATTCAAAAGTTTCAAATCTATAAAAGACTACCTTACCACATATGCATTAATGGCGCAGCTTCACCGTCACATCAGCAAAACCAATTAAGTTGCCACGTCATCTAAAAATTTGCCAAAATTCCATCTTCTTCGTCCTCATCACTTTAACCTTAACCTAACCCCGCCACCGCCGCGGCCACCGTGACCACCCTCCCCATCATCATCATCATCATCAACCTTCTTCTTCATCATCTTCTTCCTCCTCCAACTCCTATCGGCCACCTCCTCTGACAGCCCCCGCCACCACCTACCCCACAGGCCACCGTTGATATTTAATTAATCATTATATATTTTTTAAATAATATAATTAATAATTTTTTAATCTGATTAATTGTATTTTTAGGAGGGATTTGATCTCTTCGTGAATCGGTCCCTCATTGCAAAGAGGAAAGTTATACCAACCGGAAACTGTAATTATTAAAAGTCCAAAAAGGTCATTTAGCATGCAGAGTTAACACAGTTAACCATTGACCATTAGTCATTGTAGCTTTGTTAGAGATTTGAAACTTTTGGGTAGTTTCTTGCAAACGTTGAAGGACCTTTAGGGAGTTTTGTAAAATTAAGCCTATTTTATATGCAATTAACCTTAATAAAACACACATCAATCATCCCTGCCAGCAGATGAAGCAAAACCATGAAACTAACATAATCATGCAGACCAAAAATAAAACCATGAATCTCTACATAATTAAAACAATTTATTGATAGCAAATCTTAAAAATACAAACTTAAGTATGTGATTACGTAAACATCCACACAAACAATCCACCACCATCAGCGGGATGAAGCAAAAATGTGGAAATTTTCAAAAGAGTACACCAAACAATACTATGAAATTCTACATGATTACAACAATTTTTTGGTAAAGCTTTACAATATACAAATTAGAATGAATTATAAGATATCAGAGTTTGACCTAAATTGAGTAAAGTTCATGAAACTAAAAGCTATGTCGGAGCGTAGAGCCTCATAAAAAGACAAGGCATACAAATTACACAAAAAAATTTGGGGAAAAACCCAAAAACTAACTCCTTTCGATTGGAAAAATTCTTGTTAAAGAGAGAACTTGCAGTGGTGAAATCCAACGACTGTAGTATAAGAGGATTTGGGACTGATAAGAGATAAAATTAGCAATTAGGGTTTTGATGGAGGTCAGGATCATGTTGTCCTCCGTCGATCTGTCGCTAGCATGGATGAACAGCTGAGATTGGTATAGGGAGTCGTTTCCCTGAGCGTCTGGATCTCAGTGGGCTTGATTCAAGATGAAGCCGAGCTACCTGCAAAGGAAGTCCCGGGATGGTTGTACCACTGTGTACCCTCCGACGATCAAATTAGCCGAGGTATTTGAGCAGAGTAGCGGTTTATTGGGTTAAAATTGTGTTACCTGAATCGTCTGGAAAAGGGGTTTTTATAGTGGTCGCTTGGAGCGAGCTGGCGCGAGATCTTCGCTGATCGTTGCGCCCCTGGCGTTATGCCTGCGTGAATGACGGGATCCCCCCATTAATGACGAGATATGCTCGTTAATGGGGGATATGGCGGCGTGGAACATGTGATGTTGGGTGGCGGATATCTCGCTTCTGGAAAGATACGTGAAGCCGTAGCGGAGGCGCTTGGGCTCTGCGTCCTTGGTTGCTCGATAGAACCGGGGAGGCTAAGCTCGGCGGGAGGCTCGGAGACGAGCGGGAGGCCGAGTGAGATTGGTTCTGTGATAGCTCGGAGGCGAGCAGTGAGGGCTGAGGAAGCTCAGCGTGCAGGAGGGCTCGGAGGCGAGCCGATGGTTATTTATAAGGCGGGCATAGGAGTGCTCAGGCATCCATAGAAGGTCAGGATATACCCTGGGACCATAGTCCGGAGAGAGCCTCCAACGCATGATGCTTGCCCTGTCTGCATGAGCCCCGGGACACGTCATCAGCCACATGTCATGATCTGGAGAGTTCCCAGTTATGAGCATCATCATTAGCCCCCCCACTCTCATCCCGACCTATTTATGGGTCGGGTCGAGAGTGGTTTGACCGGTCTCCCGGGCTCAGGCCGTAGTCAAGAACTTATCAGCGCGGATCTCTGAGGCGGCTGGGCGTATCTTCGATGATGTCAGCGGATCGGGAGGAGGGATCGTGCATTAAAAAGAGAGCGCCGATTCGCTTGTATGTTTGTTGAGGCATGGGCCACGTATCCAACGCAGATTGGCGGACGTGACGGGCTGTCGCTGTCGCCGTCGCCTGCGCCCGAAGGGACGTCTCCAGTAGTCGTTTGACACGTGGGGCGTCGACGGCTAGCAGGCGCGAAGCTTCGTTTTAACGGGAAACGATCTGAGCCATTGGATGCATCGCCCAAGTAGTATAAATAGGGGTGGGTTCCCCCAGGGTCCACACTTTCGCTATTATTTTCCTTTTGCTGCGAAAGATTGCTCGGCGCTCCGTCCTTTAGACCGGATCCCTCGCACTCTTTCCTCAAAGGACTCCATCTTTTGAATCAGGTTAGATGTCTTCCTCTGAGGAGTCTGTGGAAGTTGTTAGGGTAGAGTCGGGCGATGAGGTTCCAGTTGTTGGAGCCGAGTCCAGGGTGTCTTCTCCTTCTTCTTCCTCTGCCCCATCCGAGTTGGGATCCCCTCATAGAGTTAGGGCCACCCGTGCTGCTCGTCGTCAGGCGACGGTAAGGGTCCCCAAAGTGCATATTAGGAACGCTCGTGATGCCCCCCTCCTAAGAAACGTGGACGAGCTCACTGAGATTCGGGCTCGTTTCCATATTCCACCTAGCTATTCACTTCGTTTAGCTAGGGAGGGCGAAAGGACGAATCAGGTGCAGGGCAAGGAAATTGCTTTGTACTTGGATGCATTCTGGGCTGGAATACGTCTTCACTTTCCCCCCGAAGTATACAGGGTGCTACGTTGCTTCCAACTTGCCCCGGGCCAGCTAGTGCCGAACTCGTGGAGAATTCTCCTCGGGTTCCTGGTCCGGTTGAGACTTGAAGAAATCTCCTTCAGCCTGACCCTTCTCACTTCCTTCCTTTGTTACAAAAATCATCTCGGCGCCCATAAGGACGAGCCGAGCTGGGTGTACATTTTCTTCAAAAAACGCAAGGGAGGGACGGCCGGGTCAGGGGTAGTAGTTGTTCCTTCTTCCATTCATGAATGGAAGGAGAAGTTTGTATTCGTCGGGCCACCCGAGGGCGAGAATTGGCCTATGCCTATACAGTGGCATAGGGCCGACTGCCCGCGAGTGAAGCGGTCGTCGTCTCCCGAGGCGAGGGCGGTGTCCATGTAGGAGTCAATCCAGAGGGTCGACGTTTTGCTTTCCGAGCAGGCCCTTAGCTGGGCCGGGCTCAGCCCCTCTCGATTCGTGGGTGAGTTAGGAGCTTGGACGATCTGTTTAGACTTGGATATTTTTCATTTGCTCTTTGTGTATTCTTCTTTCTGCAGAGCCAATAGACCGATTCAAATTCTTGGCTGCTATAGCTGTAAAGAAGGGGAGGAAGACCGGGGGCGCTAGCTCGTCCCGCCCCGGTTCGAGCTCGGCCCCGAAGCCAGCCGCACCGGTGAAGCCTTCCGCTGCGCCACGAGCTTCGGAACCCAGCCACGGGGAGAGCCATAAGCACGCTCGGGAACCGGAGCCCCGGGCGAGGGAGGTGGAGGATGAAGCCGACCCCCCCGAGGTTACCCTCAAAAGGTACAACAGGACGGTATCTTAATCTCCGGCCTCCCCGATCCTCGTGTAAGAGAGGGACGTTTGTTTCGAGGTACCCTCGTGGCTTTCTGTTGCCGATAGCTTGCTTTCGGATATGGAACGATCGGCCGAGTGCAAAATTCCCCGAGGGACCCTTAAGGCCCAAGTGGCCGCCATCGCTCAGGAGGCTGTACAGGTCAGTATCTGCTTTCCGTTGAGGTTTTAATCAAGTATTTTTTCCTCGGATCTAATGCTTTTAACCCCTTCTTCTACTTTCCTCAGGTCCTTCAGCACTGCGCCATCATCATCAACATGGAGTCCGAGGAGATCGCCCCGGCGATGCAGAAGGCGGGCGAGTCGTCTTCGCGGGAGAAGGACCAGCACCTGGAGTTGCGGCAGGCGAAGGAGAGGATAACCGCCCTCGAAACCTGGGTAGTCGCCGAGGAGGTGACGAACTCAAAATGCAAGGAGTCCATTCGACTTCTGAGTGAATCTAACAAGGCCATCCAGGCTAAGTTGGACGATGCTAAGGTGCTTAACGCAACGATGAAGAAGTCGCGGGACGCCTGCAAGAGGGAGACCCAGGCGGTGCTTGACACGGTGAAGCTTGCCAACTTCCGGGCTGTGAAGTCTGTGGAAAGGTACAAGATGTAGGACCGGTTCTACGCCGACCTTACCGACGCTTCGGCCATCATTTGGCACCAGGCTCTCGACGCTGTCAAGGCGTTGATGCTAGTGTTTGCTGATGGCAAGCTTCGACTCCAGTACCCCCTCTCCGAGGATGAGCCGCAGGGGGAGACCGTCCGGGGTGCCGCCGTGGGAGAGGTCGCTGGTGGGAGTGCTGGAGATAAGGCTCCTGGTGGGAGCACCGACCTGAAAGCCGTCACCCCGGCTCCTGACGTTGGCGTTGAGCTGGTCAAGATCCTTCCCGGTCCCGAGGCCTAAGCCTTCCTGCCCTTTTCTCTCTTTTATAAATTTTGTAAGCCTCCGGGCGCTTTTTGTATGGCTGAGGATCCCATAGTACCTTGTAAAGACTCTCAGATCGTAAATAAAACTCTTTTTAATTTTTCTTCGTGGCAATGTTTTCTTGTGCGAGCACTTGAGCTTGTTAGCGTTTTCCTCGTCCCAAGAGTCAGGCCGTAGGTCCATGACCGCTCTTTTAGATGGTGATCGCCCGTCAAGTGTAAGCCAATCAGTCACTAAGTGCAGGAAGGTCGGTCTCCTCTCGCCCCCGGAGTCGAGGTGGCGATCGTTCGCTTAGAATACATCGGAAGATCCTTCGATGTAAGTAGGTCGAGATTTGCCCATTCTTTTGAGTCGGACCGGCGACCACTTCCCTTAGCGTAAGTTAAACAACAGCCAAGTTAGAATTGGTCGGTGGGTAAGAAGTTAGAAGCTTCTCGGTGGCATTTTGATGAGGCCTTCGATCCTCAGTGTTGATGGGAAGGAAGTTACCCGCTAAGGATCGACCGGGCAGGGAAGCTGCTCGGTGGCCTCTTGATGAGGGCTTCGACCTTTAGCGTAAGTGGGTAGGAAGTTACCCGCTAAGGATTGACCGAGCAGGGAAGCTGCTCGGTGGCTTTCTGATGAGGGCTTCGACCCATTTACGCTAAGAGCATATATGATACGATGAGGATCCCAAGGCACACCGGAATCGGCCGGACTCGGCCGAATTGGCCGGCGACTTGATCGACTCGGGCTGCCGCCGCCGGCCGGACTCGGCCGGACCGCCGATCCCGCAACACCAAAGTTGCGTCTCTTCACCTCCCCATCACTCCTGTACACTTTAATTTTTTGGATCAGTAACAGAGCCTCTTTAAAACCCTATTTACTCCATTTTTAATACATTTTCAATTCACCCTTTCACATAACCCTAACCCTAACTTTACCCTATAAATACCACCCCTAGACACACACCCCTCACTCATAATTCTGTCCAAACTCTTAAGAAAACTCTAGAAAATTTTAGTGTGCAATTGAAGTTAGCAAAAGGCGAAAGCTCCGGCGAAATTCCGATGACAACCCTAGGAGCTCTCGGCGACGAAACGACGCATCGGTGCCTCCTACCGCTTCCTCTCCCTCTTTTCTAATCTCTAAATCTGTAAGTCCCATCTCTCTCTTCTCTATTATTTTATAAAAACACGTATTTCTAAATACCGACGGAATCGGAGTTAATCCGATGTCCGATTCGGTTCTTCCTAAAAATCTCACTTTTTCTTAAATACAATCATATTAAACCCTTACATGTTAACTATTAAACATTAACAAGTCATATTGAACAAGTTCCATATCAAAAGGATTTCTATTTCAATTGTTATCGTATTTTTTCACTAAAATACCATATAGTTTAATTCCGACATTTAAAACATCACAATCTTGCTATACTTTTAAGTAGATCACGAGATAATGACCTACCTCCTCATACACTCATATGCAACATAGCATAACAGTTTTTGGGAACGTAGAATACCGGAAAACGAAACTTTACATATTAATACCTTTCACTATTAAAACCGTTTTCTACAAAATACGTATTTATTACAAATCTTTGCAAAGCGCCGCTACAACCCATTTTGGGGAACCCGTTCGAGATGGTGCGGATTATCGCACATCTTCGGGTTTAGTAATGCGAGATTCAGACCTCCGCAAGGAGCATTCGGTCTCGAAGTTTTAAAATACGCATATCTTAAGAAAATGATATTTCTAGAAATATAATATATATAAAAATTATTTATATATATATATGTATGTATGTTTGTATCATTAAAATATCTATTTTGTGATAATATAAATATTCTAACTTTTTCTAAAAATCACAAGGATCACTTTACATTAAAATATCATGAATTCCATACAAGTTCAATATTACAATTAAATACCATGTATTATGAAAAATAGGTTTATTCACTAGAAATGTCACAAATATAAAATCTACAACTATGAAAACTCTAAAGACGATAAATAAATACTTGGGGTGTATTTTGAAAAGTATACAAATTATTCTTACATAAAAACCCCCTCAAGTTCTATAAATTACCTTAAGAACCCTAGTAAATATAGGTTTAAGCGGGACCAGTCTCTTGAGCCTTAGGGAGCCGGAGATATGGATGCTTGCCTATCTAAGGTAGACAACTTAACAACGGTGTTATCAACACGGTAATCGTTTTTGAAAAAGACACAAATCCCGCCGCCCATGTGCAACGGTTACCGATAACATCAAAACAATCAGGACTTCAATTTCTTTTCTAATTGTTCTGACTCAGACTGAGTCTCATTATAATATCTGATTTGAATATGATTCAAGTACAATCTACAAATCTACAATTCAACATGAATCTTCAATACATATATTCAATTTATATTGACTGAACCGAACCATGGATATACTTCCATTTACATGATTCTCCAGTTACATCCATTTACTGATATCATGGTTTTCAGCAAGTCATCCATATATACAAGACAATACAATTTACATTACAACACAAACAATACAATCAATACTTCGCGGGGTTTAAGGGGTAGATTGGTACGGAAGGTGTTAGAAGTGGCACGAGACAGTAAGATTTAAGACACTAACCTATATTCCGTTGCTGTTGTACCGTGGCATAAACGGTTCCTTGTACTACACGTGCCTCTAGTCTCTGGAATATAGAGACTTCTCTCGTATACACTGGCATTCTTCTGTACCAAGCTACAAACAACAGCGTTAACCATATAATACAATTTTAAAAGCTACATTCTCTTTCTGTCTATTCTATTTCTCCCTTATATTTGGGACTTACCGAGCGATTGTTCGCTGACGACGTTCCTTCTCTTTCTTCTTTGGAATGTTGTCAGGTGATCTGGACACTCAGGAGATCGAGCCTACTAGTGAGGACTTGGACCAGCTTGCCTATGATCCAGAACTCTAGCTTCATTGTATACATTTTTTATTTCAGTACTTTTCATTTCTGTTATGCCACTGTTTAGGCATTGCTTTCATTCAGTTGTATTTACTTTTCCATGTATTGTAAAAAGAATGTGAATAAATAAAGTTGCTGTTTTATTATATTTTGTCTCTTGTGCATTTATATTTATATTGCTTAGATACGCTTAGTATATTTACTTCAAAGTAAATACATAGCGGTCTCGTCGTGCACTCTGCCCGTACAATGGGAAGCGGGGCGTGATAGGTTTTGTTGGTGGCCCATGCAGGTTTGAGCTGTATAGAACCTTACTATGCAGTTCTGTTCTGTGTGAACAACCTAAGCAATATAACATAAGAACCAGCAACTAAAACATTCTTTACAATTCATGTTCCTTGAATCTTATCATTTCATATAATTTGAATCTGTCATAACCCAAATTTTTCTTCAAGGTTATGGATTCTCCAAACAACACCAGCACTAACTTCAACAACACTCCACCTCCACTACCAATCACACCTGACATCCCTGCTCTGCTCAACGAGCAAACGGTTCTGCTTGAGGCAATCTGCAGCCTCCTATAGGGACAGCAGCAGCAGACTGCTCTTTTAATGAACCGTCCCGAGGCAGAAGCACCTGGGGTGAAGCAATTCAGGGCTTTGCACCCCAAACAGTTCTCAGGAAAGGAGATCCCACTGGAAGCTGAGGAATGGGCTCAGAGTATCGAAGATGATCAGGCCGCAGCACAAGTGCCAGAAATAGCTTGGGTTCGTGTTGCAAAATTACAGCTCACGGACAATGCATGGATCTGGTGGAAGGCGGAAGAAAGCCGTCTTGAACAACCCATCGAATGGAAGATTTTCCGCGACATGTTCGACGCAAAGTACTTCCCTGAGACTGCCAGGTTCGACATGGAACAACAGTTCATTCATCTGCAACAAGGTTCAATGTGGACCAAGTCGGTAGATGAATATGACGCTGAGTTCACCATGCTTAGTCGGTAAGATATGTCTCAATAATTCGAATTGTTCAATATATCACATATTACACAGCTACCACAATACTTTAAACAAATTTGCGGCACACCTGATACCGACGGATGAGATCAGAGCCCGTCGATTTCAACAAGGTTTGGATTCGGAGATCCAGGCTACACTGGCCACAGGAGATTTTCCGACTCATGAATCGGCTCTGAAAGCTGCCCGCCGTTATGAAGCGGAGGTAAAGGCGAGGGGTAGACCTCAGTCTGCAGGAGTTAAGCGCCCTGTCAACCAGATGGCAGGAGGAGCCTCATCAAGGCCACCTTTTGTGCCAAGGCGACCCGGAGTACCGAACAACTGTCCCAGCCCAGCTTTTTGTAACTACTGCATGAGAAATGGGCATATGTTGCAAGACTGCCAGCGAGCCAACCGTCTTTGCTTAGTCTGCGGCTCAGCTGCTCATGATATTGGGTCTTGTCCTCTAGACAAAATCTAATTACTGCACCCAGGCCAGCAATCACTTACCAGCAGCGACCAGCCCTTCAGGTACCTTCTCCAAGACTTGCACGATCTGCTCCACCACCTAGAGGACTACAAGCTGCATCTCCTCCTCGTCAGTTCCATCAAGCTCAACGGAACGTTCCGAGGAATGCTCCTCAGGCCAGGAGGAATGTACCACGGCGCCAGGCTTTCACGATGACAGTGGAAGAAGCTGAGACCACTGGCCAAGTTGTCACTGGTAACCCCTTTCATCTCAATCTTTTCTTTCAGTCTTAATACTTATTCATATATTTTCCATTACCTAAAACATATCCCACATACCTTAGGTATAATCTTAGTAGCCTCACTACCTGCACTAGCACTGTTCGATACTGGAGCATCTCACTGTTTTATGTCGTAACGGTTCGTCTGAACCCATGCGATTCCAGTCACACCGCTTGTATCCAGCTGGAATATCAGTTCAGAAAATGGCGTTCTAAAGGCAACAACGGGATACAGCTTGTGTCCAGTAGTCATCTGCAGCAAAGAATTCTATGCTGACTTCAAAGTGCTGGACATACCGAACTTCGATGTGGTTCTAGGTATGGATTGGCTCAGAACTTTTTATGCTACCATCGACTGTCGTCAAAGGAGGGTAGTATTCGAGATTCCATACCATCCGGTCTTCTATTTCAAAAGTGAAGACCGTACCCTGGAGCCAAGTACATACAAGGCGAAGCCAAGGGAAGCAGTGATTGCAGCAACTCAAGTAGAGGAAGAATCAAGGCCAGAAGTGGTTCGAGAGTTCGACGATGTGTTTCCTGACGACATATCAGGTTTTTCACCCGATCGAGCTCTTGAATTCAGCATTGATTTAGTACCAGGAGCACAACCAGTGATCAAAGCACCTTATCGATTAAGTCCGGAAGGTTTGAAGGAAGTCCGAACACAGTTGGATGAATTATTGGCGAAAGGATGGATTCGTCCCAGCACTTCAAGTTAGGGATCACCTGTACTGCTTGTGAAGAAGAAGGAAGGTTCATACAGAATGTGTATTGATTATAGAGCCTTGAACGAAGTAATGATAAAGAACAAGTATCCACTCCCGCGCATCGACGATTTATTCGATCAGCTAAGTGGATCTTGTGTTTTCTCTAAATTAGATCTTCGTTCAGGTTATCATCAGGTGAAGGTCAAGAAAGCTGATATTCATAAAACGGCTTTCAGAACTCGCTATGGACATTACGAATTTCTAGTGATGCTATTTGGAGTGACCAACGCACCAGCAATATTCATGAACCTGATGAATCAAGTTTTCAGGGAGTACTTAGACAGGTTTGTTGTCATCTTCATCGACGACATCCTGGTGTATTCTAAAGGTCGGAAAGAACATGCCGAGCACCTACGAATTGTCCTGGAAACTCTATGACAACACCAATTATATGCCAAGTACAGCAAATGCGAGTTTTGGCTAAACCAAGTTGGATTTCTTGGACATATCGTATCAGGCAAAGAAATTTCTGTGGATCCAGCGAAAGTTTCAATAGTAAGCGAATGGCCGACACCAAAGTCAGTAAAGGACATATTGAGTTTCTTGGGTTTAGCGGGATACTACAGAAGGTTCATTGAAGGCTTTTCAAAGATTGCAATACCCCAGACCAAGCTCACACGTAAAGATGAAGAATTTGTGTGGTCAGAAACATGCGAACAAGTTTTCGTGGAACTCAAGTCAAGGTTGATATCAGCGCCTATTCTCATCATACCGGACCAGTCTGGAGGTTTCGAAGTGCATTGTGATGTATCAAGTAAGGGATTAGGATGTGTTCTACATCAGCACGGTAAGGTTGTGGCTTATGCTTCAAGACAGCTAAAGACTCATGAGCGCAATTATCCGACGCATGATTTGGAGTTGGCAGCCGTAATCTTTGCTCTCAAGATTTGGCGCCATTATTTACTTGGCGAACGAGTGAACATAATCATAAGAGCCTGAAATATGTGTTTACTCAGAAGGAGTTGAATATGCGGCAGAGACGATGGTTAGAACTCATGGCGGACTTTGATATCAACCTGCAATATCACCCAGGGAAGGTGAATGTGGTTCCAGATGCTCTTAGTCGCCAACCATTAGCAATGCATTTCACTGCTCAGTGGAAGCTACAACCAGACTTGCATCAGATGTGGATTGAAGTAGTCATGCCAGGTAACGCTTCAAGTTTGATGAATTTACAAGTTCAATCAACAATTGTCAATCAGATTAAAGCAGCTCAAGCAAGTGATGCTAAGTTGCAAAAGAACAGAGAACAAGTGGAGAATGGACTCAGAACAGACTTCATCATCCATGAAGACGGATCTTTGAGATACGACAGCAGATTATGTGTACCAAAAGGTTTTGTTCGGGAATAGTTAATGAAAGAAGCTCACAGCTCTCCCTACTCAGTACACCCTAGAGGTACAAAGATGTACAAAGATCCACGTCAGAATTGTTAGTTATATGTATGCCCTAAAGGCCATTACTGTACACGGGATGTATATTATAGTGGATGCTTGGACATATATAGGGAAGACTTTCTTGCTCGATATGATAGTATGCTATCTGGTTGCTCTTTGTCTTAACATGTTGACTTGTATACGTGATGCTGTTTTGCTCTCATATGTTGACAAAGCCCTTTAGGATGTGTACTTGACACCCAGGACTATGATGGAGATCATACTAGTGGGGCCAAGGGTAGTCCACAAGTACACCCTTCAATTATTCCTAGTCGTAGGAGTATCGAGACAGAGCATCGATACTCCAGAGTAGATTAGTGTATACGCATCTTAACCCATATGATGGGTGATGGATGATCCCACATCCATTGGTTTTTGACATCAAAGATGGTATACGGGTGCTCAGTGGAGACTGGGTACACTGGACGGACTCGCCGAGAACTCCTAGATGGTATTATACCTATCGTCAGATAGCAGTTCTCTGGTGACACTGGTACAGGTTAATCTGTCGACCCGAGATCGTCATAAAGTCTTGTGTGTCTCCCACTGTGCTTTGATTTCCACTCTACCACGGCTCTATTAAGTCATGCAAATAGGTGGTTTTTGGGTACAGTCCCGAGTCACATAGAGGCAATGAACGATAGGAGGGGATTCATCTCTCCCGGTATTGGGGGTTAATGTTGCGCTATGCTCGATTGGCCATAACATGAAATCCCTGGCCAGGGTTGTTGAGAATTACTGGTAAGTTTTATCAGTAGTTTCTCAAACCGTTATGGATCTTGCATCGGCATGACTTATCAGGCTATTGAGGTATGACGTTATACTACCCCCAGGCGATGATATGCGACATATCTGATGAAGAGACCGGACTGTACGATAGTGTTACTGATTGGACTCGCAGGAGTACGAGCAGGCTTGCTTGTTGATCTTCTGATCGTTCAATACCCGGGTGGCCGTTATGTTTAGCAGACCGCTTGCGGCTTGTAAGTTTTTGATATGATCATCACCTACTGCCGGCGTATTGACGAGTCTTTAGAGTCCTACATAGAGGTTTCCTGGTTCATGCGAAACAAAATAGGAGCACATATGTGATATGTGCGGGACCGAGATTAATGCGCATATGTGATACCGTATTCTATTCTCGCGATATGTGATATCGGATGATTATATGAGATATAGTCGGGTTATCGGATCTAGTGTTGATTCGATGGATTGTTACATTTGATATTAGTCGGTTGTATATGATATAGCCGAATTATTAAATCAAGTGTTGATTTAATAATTTAATGTATAATTATATATTTGATATAATATCTTACATTAACTAATATTAGCTCACTCAAGATTTCTTTTCTCACTTGTGTACACTTGGTATATATGTGATATATATTAATGTACATTATTTTGTGTCATGCTTGATGCCACATGCAACATGGGTGTATGAGACTTACACCATACTTATAATAATGTGAGGGTTTTTATTTATCTTGGTAATTCACAAAATTAGTGGTAATTAGTCATATGGTTGAAGCTTGTAGAAGCTTGTGGAACCATTGACCAAGTTACTCATTTTTTTTTACTTGAAGATATTTATTAACCCAACCATTATTGTTAACCTATGGTTTATTCTCTACATGAGTTAGTGTATGATACTAACTCATCCATGGTTGTTATTCTCACCTCATGAGTTCATTCTCTCCTCACTTCTTCTTCTTCCTCTTCATGATAGAAAAAGCTTACTAGCTTTTTCTATGGTGAGAAAATAATGTGAGAAAAAGAAAACTAAAGAGAGCCCATTTCCTACTTCATCATCCTCTACAATTAGCCATTTAGTTTAGGGTGTTTCCTTCACTAAACCCTAATTTAGTGAAGAGGTAGGATGAGCTTGAGTTTACTCGACGTAGATCATCTTCGGCCTCGAAGGCTTCGAGCAAGCTTATTCATTTCTCCAAGGCAACCTTTTCTAGAGTTCGGGAGATTACAACTCGCAGCGAAGGGACTACTACACGGAGCTTTTGAAGTGAAGGACCGGTCTACAAAGGTTGTATTCCTCATTCACTTAGATGTTAAGTTGTTAACATTGCTTGTTTGTTTAAATTTCTAGTTAAAGATTCTTGGTTAGAGTTATTTAGAACGGCAAAAATTTAAAAACGGCATGGAAGATGCCTCCCGAAACCTTGCTGCCGTCCTAGGTAACCCTACAAGAATTACTGGTGGAATGGAATGAATCGTGAAGTAGCCAGAAGCGTCGCTAAATGCTTGGTGTGTCAGCAAGTAAAGGCTGAACATCACAGGACAGCTGGATTACTTCAGCCGTTACCAATCCCAGAATGGAAGTGGCAACACATTACGATGGATTTTATGACTACTCTTCCTCGCAGCATAAAAGGTAACGATGCGGTATGGGTCATTGTGGATTGACTCACAAAGTCGGCTTACTTCATCCCATTTCGAGTTGGCCAATAAACTGAGACATTAGCAAAGAAGTACATGAAGGTAATAATCTACTTAAGATTTAAACTCTTTAAATATGTACTATCTCTGATACCCATGAATTCATACAGTAAATTGTGAGACTTCATGGAGTACTGGTCTGCATTGTCTCCGATCGTGACACCAGGTTCCGATCGCAATTTTGGCAGAGTCTGCAAGCGAGCTTGGGAACAAGTCTGAACTTTAGCACAGCTTATCATCTACAAACAGATGGTCAGTCTGAGTGAACTATTCAGATCTTGGAGGATATGCTCAGAGCATGTATGTTGGACTTCAAAGGATCGTGGGAAGATCACCTATATCTTATGGAGTTTTCATACAACAACAGCTACCAAGAAAGCATAGGAATAGCACCTTTTGCAGCACTATATGGAAGGAAGTGTCGATCTCCATTAAGTTGGGACGACATCGGAGATAGAGAACTTCTTGGACCTGAGATGATAGTAGCAACTGTTGATGTGGTTCGTACTATCAGAGAAAAGATGCGCATAGCCCAAGATCGACAGAAGCACTGGGCTGATGCAAAGCGATGTCACTTGGAGTTCTAGCCAGGAGATCACGTGTTCTGAAAGATATCTACGAACCGTGGAGTGATCCGATTTGGAAGACGAGGAAAGCTAAGTCCGAGATATATTGGACCGTTCGACATACTCGAATGAGTCGGTGAAGTGGCATACCGCTTAGCACTTCCACCTTCATTGGAAGGAGTGCATAATGTGTTCCACATATCCTAACTCAGAAGGTATGTGAGTGACCCCAGCCATATTCTCGATCATTCAGAGCTCACTGTACAGCCTGACTTATCTTGTGAGCAACAACATGTTGAGATCCTGAATAGGAAAGTGAAGTCACTTTGGAACAAGGAAGTCAACTTGGTTCGAGTGATGTGGTGAAAAGACACTCCAGGAGAATCAACTTGGGAAAGGGAAGATGAGATGCGTGCAAGATATCCTCACCTCTTTGTAAACTAGTCCTTAAAATAAAAGTTGTAAATTTCGAGGACGAAATTTTTGTAAGGAGGGTAGATTGTAACAACTCCAATTTTAGTGAACAAAAATTTGTTTAAAAATTAATGTATACTTGGGGTATTTGCATTTCCTGTGAGTACAATAAATATTTGTTTTGCTTTTTTAATAGCAAGAAGGAGCTTGTAGCTCATTGGTAAGACCTTGCATTGCTGAACCAAGCCACCAGAGTTCAAATCCCATACCCTACATTATTTTTTAATAATGTTTTATTTTGAATTTTTAGAAGTCCAAGGGTCTGCACGTGCATAACTCGTAAAAACCCTACTACACATGTAAAACAAACTGTCCTAGGGGGTATATGATACGACGAGGAACCCAAGGCATACCGGAATCGACCGAATCGGCCGGCGACTCGGCCGACTCGGGCCGCCGCCGCCGGACGGACTCGGCCGGACCGCCGATCTCCCAACACCAAAGTTGCGTCTCTTCACTCCCCATCACTCCTGCACACTTTAATTCCTTGGATCGGCAACAGAGCCTCTTTAAAAGCTTATTTACTCCATTTTTAATACATTTTTAATATATTTTCAATTCACCCTTTCACCTAACCCTAACCCTAGCTTTTCCCTATAAATACCATCCCTAGACACACACCCCTCACTTATAATTCTGTCCAAACTTTCAAGAAAACTCTAGAGAATTTTAGTGTGCAATTGAAGTTAGCAAAAGGCGAAAGCTCCGGCGAAATTCCGACGACAACCCTTGGAGCTCCCGATGACGAAACGATGCACCGGTGCCTCCTACCGCTTCCTCTCCCTCTTTTGTAATGTCTAAACCCATAAGTCCTACCTCTCTTTTCTCTATTCTTTTATAAAAACACATATTTCTAAATACCGACGGAATCGGAGTTAATCCGATGTCCGATTCGGTTCTTCCTAAAAATCTCACTTTTTCTTAAATACAATCATACTAAACCCTTACATATTGACTATTAAACATTAACAAGTCATATTGAACAAATTCCATATCAAAAGGATTTCTATTTCAATTGTTATCGTATTTTTTTCACTAAAATACCATGTAGTTTAATTCCGACATTTAAAACATCACAATCTTGCTATACCTTTAAGTAGATCACGAGGTAATGACCTACCTCCTCACACACTCATATGCAATATAGCACAATACCTTTCGGGAACATAGAATACGGGAAAACGAAACTTTACATATTAATACCTTTCACTATTAAAACCGTTTTCTACAAGATACGTATTTCTTACAAATCTTTGCAAAGCGCCGCTACAACCCATTTTGGGGAACTCGTTCGGGATGGTGCGGATTATCGCACATCCTCGGCCTTAGTAGTGCGAGATTCAGGCCTCCACAAGGAGCATTCGGTCTCGAAGATTTAAAATACGAATATCTTAAGAAAATGAGATTTCTGGAAATATAATATATATTAAAATTATATATATATATATATATATATCATTAAAATATCTATTTTGTGATAATATAAATATTCTAACTTTTTCTAAAAATCACAAGGATCACTTTACATTAAAATATCATGAATTCCATACAAGTTCAATATTACAATTAAATACCATGTATTATGAAAAATTCGTTTATTCACTAGAAATGTCACAAATATAAAATCTACAACTATGAAAACTCTAAAGACTATAAATAAATACTTGGGGTGTATTTTGAAAAGTATACAAATTATTTTTACATAAAACCCTCTCAAGTTCTATAAATTACCCTAAGGACCCTAGTAAATATAGGTTTAAGCGGGACCAGTCTCTTGAGCCTCAGGAAGCCGGAGATATGGGTGCTTGCCTATCTAAGGTAGACAACTTAACAAAGGTGTTATCAACACGGTAAGCGTCTTTGAAAATGACACAAATCCTGCCGCCCATATGCAGCGGTTACCGATAACATCAAAACAATCAGGACTTCAATTTCTTTTCTAATTGTTCTGACTCAGACCGAGTCCCATTATAATAATCTTACTTGAATATGATTCAAGTACAATATACAAATCTACAATTCAACATGAATCCTGAATACATATATTCAATATATATTCAATCTATATTGACTGAACCAAAACATGGATATACTTCCATTTACATGATTCTCCAGTTACAACCATTTACTGATATCATGGTTTTCGGCAAGTCATCCATATATACAAGACAATATAATTTACAATACAACACAAACAATACAATCAATACTTCGCGGGATTTAAGGGGTAGATTGGTACGGAAGGTGTTAGAAGTGGCACGAGACAGTAAGATTTAAGACACTTAACCTATATTCCGTTTCTGTTGTATTATGGCATAAACGGTTCCTTGTACTATACGTGCCTCTAGTTTCTGGCATATAGAGACTCCTCTCGTATACACTGGCATTCTTCTGTACCAAACTACAAACAACAGCGTTAACCATATAATACAACTTTAAAAGCTACATTCTCTTTCTGTCTATTCTATTTCTCCCTTATCTTTGGGACTTACCGAGCGATTGTTCGCTGACGACATTCCTTCTCTTTCTTCTTTGGAATGTTGTCAGGTGATCTGGATACTCAGGAGATCGAGCCTACTAGTGAGGACTTGGACCAGCTTGCCTACGATCCAGAACTCTAGCTTCATTATACACATTTTTATATCAGTACTTTTTATTTCTGTTATGCCACTGTTTAGGCATTGCTTTCATTCAGTTGTATTTACTTTTCCATGTATTGTAAAAAGAATGTGAATAAACAAAGTTGCTGTTTTATTATATCTTGTCTCTTGTGCATTTATATTTATATTACTTAGATATGCTTAGCGTATTTACTTCACAGTAAATACGTAGCGGTCTCGTCGCGCCCTCTGCCCGTACAATGGGAAGTGGGACGTGACAGGTTTTGTTGGTGGCCCATGCAAGTTTGAGCTGTATGGAACCCTACCATGCAGTTATGTTCTGCGTGAACAACATAAGCAATATAACACAAGAAACAGCAACTAAAACATTCTTTACAATTCATGTTCCTTAAATCTTATCATTTCATATACTTTAAATCTGTCCTAACCCAAATTTTTCTTCAAGATTATGGATTCTCCAAACAACACCAGCACGAATTTCAACAACACTCCATCTCTACTACTAATTACACCTGCCGTCCCTGCTCCGCTCAACGAGCAAACGGTTCTACTTGAGACAATCCGCAACCTCCTAAAGGGATAGCAGCAGACTGCTCTTTTAATGAACCGTTCCGAGGCAGAAGCACCTGAGGTGAAGCAATTCAGAGCTTTGCACTTCAAACAGTTCTCAGGAAAGGAGAGCCCACTAGAAGCTGAGGAATAAGCTTAGAGTATCGAAGATGATCTGGCCGCAGCACAAGTGCCAGAAATAGCTTGGGTTCGTGTTGCAAAATTACAGCTCACGGACAATACACGGAACTGGTGGAAGGCGGAAGAAAGCCGTCTTGAACAACCCATCGAATGGAAGACTTTCTGCGATATGTTCGACGCTAAGTATTTCCTTGAGACTTCCAGGTTCGACATGGAACAACAGTTCATTCATCTGCAACAAGGTTCGATGTGGACCAAGTCGGTAGATGAATATGACGCTGAGTTCACCATGCTTAGTCGGTAATATATGTCTCAATAATTCGAATTGTTCAATATATCACATATTACACAGCTACCATAATACTTTAAACAGATTTGCAGCACACCTCATACCGACGGATGAGATCAAAGCCCGTCGATTTCAACAAGGTTTGGATTCGGAGATCCAGGCTGCACTGGCCACAGGAGATTTTCCGACTCATGAATCGGCTCTGAAAGCTGCCCGCCGTTATGAGCTAGTGGTAAAGGCGAGGGGTAGACCTCAGTCTGCAGGAGTTAAGCGCCCTGTCAACCAGATGGCAGGAGGAGCCTCGTCAAGGCCACCTTTTGTGCCAAGGCGAGCCGGAGTACCGAACAACCGTCCCAGCCCAGCTTTTTGTAACTACTGCAGGAGAAATGGGCATATGTTGCAAGATTACCGGCGAGCCAACCGTCTTTGCTTAGTCTGCAGCTCAGCCGCTTATGATATTGGGTCTTGTCCTCATAGACAAAATCCAATTACTGCACCCAGGCCAGTAATTACTTACCAGCAGCGACCAGCCCATCAGGCACCTGCTCCAAGACTTGCACAACCTTTTCCACCACCTAGAGGACCACAAGCTGCACATCCTCCTCATCAGTTCCATCAAGCTCAAAGGAATGTTCTGATGAATGCTCCTCAGGACAGGAGGAATGTACCACGGCGCCAGGCTTTCACGATGACAGTGGAAGAAGCTGAGGCCACTGACCAAGTTATCCCTGGTAACCCCTTTCATCTCAATCTTTTCTTTCAGTCTTAATACCTATTCACATATTTTCCATTACCTAAAACATATCCCATATACCTTAGGTACAATCTTAGTAGCCTCACTACCTGCACTAGCCGTGTTCGATACTGGAGCATCTTACTGCTTTATGTCGCAACGGTTCGTCCGAACCCATGCGATTCCAGTCACACCGTTTGTATCCAGCTGGAATGTCAGTTCAGGAAATGGCGTTTTAAAGGCAACAATGGGATAAAGCTTGTGTCAAGTAGTCGTCTGCAGCAGAGAATTCTATGCTGACTTCAAAGTGCTGGTCATACCGAACTTCGATGTGGTTCTAGGTATGGATTGGCTCGGAACCTTTTATGCTACCATCGACTGTCGTCAAAGGAGGGTAGTATTCGAGATTTCATACCATCCGGTCTTCTATTTCAAAAGTGGAGACCCTACCCTGGAGCCAAGTACATACAAGGCGAAGCCAAGGGAAGCAGTGATTGCAGCAACTCAAGTAGAGGAAGAATCAAGGCCAGAAGTGGTTCGAGAGTTCGACGATGTATTTCCTGACGACATATCAGGTTTCCCTCCCGATCGAGCTCTTGAATTCAGCATTGATTTAGTCCCAGGAGCACAACCAGTGATCAAAGCACCTTATCGATTAAGTCCGGAAGGTTTGAAGGAAGTCCGAACACAGTTGGACGAATTATTGGCGAAAGGATGAATTCGTCCTATCACTTCAAGTTGGGGATCACCTGTACTGCTTATGAAGAAGAAGGAAGGTTCATACAGAATGTGTATTGATTATAGAGCCTTGAACGAAATAACGATAAAGAACAAGTATCCACTCCCGCGCATCGACGATTTATTCGATCAGCTAAGTGGATCTTGTGTTTTCTCTAAATTAGATCTTCATTCAGGTTATCATCAGGTGAAGGTCAAGGAAGCTGATATTCATAAAACGGCTTTCAGAACTCGCTATGGACATTACGAATTTCTAGTGATGCCATTTGGAGTGACCAACGCACCAGCAATATTCATGAACCTGATGAATCAAGTTTTCCGGGAGTACTTAGACAGGTTTGTTGTCATTTTCATCGACGACATCCTGGTGTATTTCAAGAGTCAGAAAGAACATGCCGAGCATCTACGAATTGTCCTGAAAACTCTACGACAACACCAATTATATGCCAAGTACAGCAAATGCGAGTTTTGGCTAAACCAAGTTGGATTTCTTGGACATATCGTATCAGGCGAAGGAATCTCTGTAGATCCAGCGAAACTTTCAGCAGTAAGCGAATGGCCGACACCAAAGTCAGTGAAGGACATGTTAGTTAAGTATATGCCCTAGAGGCCATTGTTGTACATATGATGTATATTATGATGGATGCTTGGATATATACAGAGAGGACTTTCTTGCTCGTCATGATAGTATGCTATTTGGTTTCACTTTATCTTAACATGTTGACTTGTATTGGTTTACTGTCTCTCTCTCACATGTTGATAAAGCCCTTAGGATCTGTACTCGACTACTGGGATTATGATGAGATCATACTAGTGGGGCCATGGTAGTCGATGAGTACATCCTATAAATATTCCTAGTCGAGGGTATATCGAGACAGGGCATCGATACACCAGAGTAGACTAGCGTATACGCATCTTGACCCATGTGATGGGTGATGGATGATCCCATATCCATCGGTGTTTGACATCAAGGATGGTGTACGGGTGCTCAGTGGAGACTGGGTACACTGGACGGACTCGCCGAGAACTCCCAGATGGTGATATTGTAGGGATCCTAGGCACACAAATGAGGTCTCACATGGCATCAACCATGCCAATTTCAAAATTTATAAGTGCTAAGAAACCCTAATACGGATCGTTGACTAGAGATTAGACGAAACATGCAACTAGTTAACAACTTAACTAAGTGAAAGAGACTACAACCTTTGTAGATCCGGTCCTCCACCTCCATAGCTCCGTGATGAAGTCCCTCCGCTGTACCCATCGGATCCCGGACTCTCGCGGTGGTTTCATCGAAGAGATGATCGGGCTAGGTCGTCGACTTCGATGCCGAAGATGAACTACATCGAGGCAACACAAGATCAAGCTCCCACTTCACCAAGTCGTGAAACTTGTGAAGAAAACACCCTATACTACATCGAAAGTGGTATAGGATGAAGAAATAGAAAGTGAGTTCACTTTAGAATTGGATTTCTCACTCTTTTTCTCAAGTTACCATTAATGGTAGCAAGCTTTCTTCTTTGTTCTAGAAGAAGAAGAAGAAGAAAAGAATACGATAAGTCTTTTTAAAATAGGAAATAAAATGATACTTATCATATTTGCAACCATAGTTAGGTGTAGAGAATAAACTAAGGTTAGGTTGAATGGTTAGGGTTAAGCATGAAACAAAAATGGTGGACTTATTCAAAGCTTCATGAAGCTTCAACTAGAAAACAAATCAAGCCACCATTTCTCTTCATCTTTCCAAAATGAATAAATAAATAAATGAATAAGTAAATAAACAAAACCCTAACCATTAACATAACCATGGTTTAATCACACACACAAACCCAAGTTAGCATGTATCATCAAACATGATACAAACAAGTGCACAAAAGTATATCACATATACAACTTGTGTATTTCAAGTGAGAAAATCCATTTAAAGTGAACAAATACTAGTTAATGCAAAGTAATATATCAAATATATAATTATACATTAAATCATTAAATCAACACTTGATTTAACGATCCGGTCATATCGCATATGACCGACTAATATCCAATGTATCGGCTTATCGAATCAATCCTTGATTCGATAACTAGGTTATATCGCATACAACCAATTGATACATTCATCGCGAGAATAGAATACGGTATCACATACACGCATTATTCTCCGTCCCGCACATATCTCATATGCGCTCCTATTTCATTTCGCTTGAGTCAGGAAACCTCTGTGTAGGACTCTAAAGACTCGTCAATACGCCGGCAGCAGGTGATGATCATATCAAACACCCACAAGCCGCAAGCGGTCTGCTAAACGTAACGGCCACCCGGGTATTGAGCAGTCAGAAGATCGACGAGCAAGCCCGCTTACACTCCTGTGAATCCAACCAGTAACACTTACCGTACAGTCCGGTCTCGTCGTCTGATATGTCGTATATCTCGCCTAGGCGTGGTAAACGTCAGACCCCAATAGCTCGATAAGTCGTGTCGATATGAGGTCTATAACAGTTTGAGAAACTACTGGTAACACTTACCAGTAAATCTCAGCAACCCTGGCAAGGGATTTCCGGTTATAGCCAATCGAACACTGCGCAACATCAACTCTCTATACCGGGAGAGACGAATCCCCTCCTATCGCTCATTGCCTCCATGTGATTCAGGACTGTACCCAAAAACCACCATTTTGCATGCCCTCTTGGACGTGGTAATGTGGAAATCAAAGCACAGTGGGAATCACACAAGACTCTATGATGATCTCGAGTCAACAGACTACTCTGTACCAGTGTCACCAGAGAACTGCCATCTGACGTATGGTATAATACCATCTGGGAGTTCTCGGGGAGTCCGTCCAGTGTACCCAGTCTCCACTGAGCACCCGTATATCATCTCTGATGTCAAACACCAATGGATATGGGATCATCCATCGCCCATCTGTATGGGTCGAGAAGGTATACGCTAGTCTACTCTGGTATATCGATGCCCCGTCTCGATATACCCACGACTAGGGACCTTGAAGGATGTACTTATGGACTACCATGTCCCCACTAGTATGATCCGCATCATAGTCCAGGTAGTCAAGTAAACATCCTAAGGGCTTTACCAACATGTAACAGAGAGACAGTCAGTGTACACGTTAAGGTAAAGAGCAACAGATAGCATTCTATCATGTCGAGCAAGAAAGTCCTCCCTATATATGTCCAAGCATCCACTACAATATACATCCTATGTATAGTAATGGCCTCTAGGGCATACATATAACTAACAATCTCCCACTTGCACTAGGGCCATCTGATAGTAGTGGTTGTAGTATCTCATACTCAACCATCCCATAAAAGTCTCTCTCTGGGAAAAGGCCTTTGTGAGTGGATCCTCCGTGTTGTCCTCTGAGTCTGTTCTCCTAACCTCGATCCCTTGGAGATCAACCATCTCCATGATCAAGTGATACTGCCTCAGAATATGTCTGGATCACTGATGGGACAGGCGTTCCTAGGCTTAAGCCACAACTCCATTGTCTCACAATGGGAGGAACGATGTTCATCTCATGAACTAAAATACATCCAGACTGCCTCTTTGGTAGCATCTTAATGTTAGTGTATATGCCCTAGAGGCCATTACTGTATCATACTAGTTTGTATATTACTTGATGGAAGCTTGGGATATTCACCTTGTATAAACAATCTTGCTCAATATAGTAGTATGCTACTTGGTTTGTTTCTACTTCAATGTGTACTTGTGTTTATTTCAGTATATCACTTATACGCATTAGTGGAGCCTTTAGGATCTTTGCTTGATTACCAGCGTTGTGATGGCAGTCACACTAGTGGGGGCTGGGTAATCTATAGGCACATCCTTATACAGGTCCCTAGTCGTAGGACTATCGAGACAGGGCATCGATACTCCGGAGTAGACTAGCGTATGCGCTTCTCATCCCAGTGTGGGAGATGGTCTGTCCCACAGCCATCAGTACGTCGTACTGGAGATAGTATACGGGTGCTCGTTGGGTTACGAGTACACTGGACAGGACTCGTCGGGAACTGAAAGGTTGGTATTATACCTATCGTCAGTTATCAGTTCCCAGGTGACATGAGTACAGCTTAGTCCGCTGACTTGATACTGGCACTTCGCCTCGAGTGTATTCCCACTGCACTTTGATCACTACCCTACCACGGCTCAAAGGAGTCGTGCAAACAGGTGGTGATTGGGTGCAATCCCGAAGCACTTGGAGGCAGTGACGGTTAGACAGGATTCGTCTCTCCCGGTATTGGGGGTTGACATCGCGCTGTGTCTAGGAGAGCCATTACACGAGTAGTCCCTGGCCAGGGCAAGCGAGATATACTGGTAGGTTTCCAGTGTTATCTCAGGGTGTTTTGGGCTTCACTCCGACACGACTTGTACCTCTATTGGGGGACTGACGTTTTACCGCCCCCTAGGCCCGACATGCGATGTATCAGACGAACAGACCGGACTGTACGGAGAATGTCACATTCAGACTCAGTAGGAGTTCAGATGGGGTTTCACCTCGTCAGCCTTCTTGTCGACATCTACCTGGGGACCGTTACGCACAGCTAGTGCCGCTTGCGGTCTGTGGTTAAACCCACTTCCAGCGTAGTGTCGAGTCTTTAGAGTCCCACACAGAGGGTATTCGCCTCTGGGCAAAACAGAGTAGAGGTCGCATGGTTTTGCGACAGGGTTCGTTCTCATCCGTGCACTTGTGCACGTTTGGAGTCCGGACGGATTATACTGGCAGGCTCTGGTTTGAGCCAGATACTGGTATATGTTTTAGGGTTGCTTTTATATCTTGGTATTCTTGTTCCTCGGAACGAGAATGCAGGTGTGTATGCACAGTTGCTTGAGGCGGAGAATGAGGTTTTTCATTAGGGTTTCGGAACGGGTGCGTTTGCACAGTTGACAGTTATCTTTTTCCAAACCCTAATGGATTTATATATTATCTATTAATAATAGTAATTAAATGAGAATTTTGTTATGGTAGATTTTGTTGACTTGTTGACCATGGTTGACTTGTTGACCATGGTTGAATGTTGACCACCATCATGCTTTGAAAGATCCTCCTTGATTCATGCTTACACTTCATTTAAAGAAGCATGATAGTGGTCATTCCAAAATTACCATCAACTATTCTTATTTTTAATTATTATCATTTAGATAATTCTTTTCTTTTGCATTATGGTTGCAAGAAAGAAAAATATAGCTCATTCTATCATAACCTCTCTCTCTCCTCATTTCATCTTCTTCTTCCTCTAGCAAAGAGAAACCTTCTCATGTGTTGAGAATCCTTCTCTTTAAAAAGAAAAACAAACCCTAGTTACTCTCTACTCATTCTAGGTTCAAGGTTTAGCAAGCCGGAAACCCTAGTTCACTCAAAGATCGAGGAAGAGCCCAAAGGTCGAACCTTCGAGGTGGATCCATCTTCGACGGGAGAAGGCGACGAAAAGAGAACCATCAACCTCTACAAGATTTCAAGAAGAAGGAGTTCAAGTTTAGGTATAACCTTCATCCGAGTAGCTAACTCCCTTTAGCGTATTTGCTAGTTTAGTTTAGACACGATCCCGACCTTGTTTAGTCCATGTTGCCTCTTGCGATAAAAATTTGTTTTTTATACCGTTTCCGCCTCCCCGTAAGCACCGGGGGTCGCAATATGGACTTACAGTGGTATCAGAGCCTAACTAAACTTAAACTAGCTTGGTAGCGAAGTGTATGGAAGTTCGAAACCGAAAAATCACAAAACCGGAAAAACCAAAACCCTAAGTTTCTGTTGAATTTTTTTCTGCTCTAAATGAAAAACTTTATACTCCAAAAATCGGCTCAGGGTTTTCTAAGAACACCCACCAAAAACGATAGCATGATTCCTTCAAAGCGCCGCCCTTCCGCGGCCTCACCTGTTCATCAGGCCGCGAAACCGCCGCTGTTTGATGTCCTCTCTGCATCGTTTTTCGTGCAGTGTTCTTCTGTGTTGGTTTTGGGATTTTTCAGATATATTATATGTGCCCAGATTTTCCAGAACAGAAATTCACTTTTGGGGTCCTATAATTCCGTATTTTTTTCCGAACTTCACTGCACTTTGGCTATGTTGGTTATATCTGTGATGCTTGCATGTATTGAACGTCGGCTAATCGCTATAAGTCGATTAGTCGGGGTTATACATGATCTGTGTTTGATATTGGATTGTGTATATGAATCTGTTGGACTGTCGCGGGTGAATAGCCGGGGTGGATGTGAGATGAGCTTTTGTTTTTCTTTCATTCATTGTAAATGTAAATTGATGTAATAATATTATTTGTTTGGCCGCACAACCGGGTCGGGGTTGTAGCCGTCATTGTATAATTCTTTTTACTGTTTTTGCTCCTAGGATAGACCCATGGAGGGGTGCACAAACTGCCGAGTACTTGGCGGGTAGTTTGCCGCACCCGTAGGGGTCTTGGGTGGGGTATTTGGCTATTCACCGCGACCGTGTAATCCGCTTTTCATTGCAGGCTCGAAAGGATTGCGGATTGCTAGTATATCCAATGTATTCATCTGTGATCTGTAATGTCTATCATTGCTTTCTATTTAGGCGTTGCTTATGTTTTACAGCCGCGCTAGCCCAGCCCCCGCTCTGTCGTTAGTTAAGTAACCTAACGAGTGATGACGGGACCCCGTGGCGAATGCGAATGGCATAAGCGTACGTCATATTTTGGTTGTTTTCTGCAATGGTAGGAATTAAATGATGGGACGCATTAAAAGAACTAATGCAAGAATATCACGCATTAAAAGAACTAATGCAAGATAATAAACCAAGTTAAAGTCGTTGGAACACTTTCGAAAAACCACTCGGTTCTTTTCAAAACTAACTTTTAAATGCGGAGCTTGAGCCACTCCTTCTAAAAGCTATCTCGTTCCAATCGATTATATCAAGTTCACTACGTTCACGGTTTCACCAAAACCATTCGTAGCCCTCCGTCGTTTCGTATGAAAATTCAATAGTATTCAAGCTATGTTTGTTGACCTTCGTCAAGACATAGAGATTGGTAGCTATTGGGTGTTCATATGTAGCATAGATAGATGCGTTGGTTTGGGACAGTCGTATTGCCTTGTTGACCTTCGTCAAGGGTATATACGGGTGGGTTCAAATTAACCTGGATAATGACGGGAAGAACTTGACATGTGACTTATGATTTGTTGACCTTCGTCAAGGTCATAAGAGCATGGGGCAAAAATCCACATCGGGAGTTTCATAAGTACTGAAACTTGCTAGATTTGCATACCATTTGGAGTGTGATGATTATGGTAGGATTCCTTCATTTTCGTCACGCGATGATATTTGGATCCCGATCCTACTGTGAGTATATGCTACTCCTCGGGAAATTTCTCACTAAACGATCAATGCTATAAACCTAGTAGGTGCCTAGAAAGGTGTTAGCGGGGCTACGCCCCCAGGGAAAAGAGGTTCTTAAATTAAGGAACTTCGCGAAAGCGTTGGAAAACCTCCCTCGAAGTACCGACACTGGCCTGGCTAAACGGTTAAGCAAGTATTGTACGGTGGGATTGATCCCGGCTAATTCTTCCTTTGTGGTTTGAGGAGGGATTCGAGAGACAGTGGGAGCCATCCTGTTTAGACAAATTAAAAACCATTCTAAACTTGCAAGAGCATCGTGCTAAGTGTTTCTTCTCTCCCCCTGCAGCGACCAAATCGAAATGACTGGACTTAAGTTACTTCTAGATAAAAACATACTGACAGGGCCAAACTACAAAGATTGGCTCAGGAATGTCAAATTGGCAATCTCTTACGACAAGCTGGGGTATCTTCTTACCACCAAAGCTCCCCCCGTCCCAGGTCCCACCTCCAGCGTCGCGGATAAGGAAATCCGTAAGACTTGGGAGATTGACAGCGCGAAGGCCAGATGCGTCGTACTTGCCTCGATGGACAACGAACATCAGAGGAGGCACGAGAATATGGATTTGGAATCCATATTTCTTCATACAAAAGAATTGTATGGAGAGCAGTCTCGTATCGCAAGATACGAAGTGTCGAAGAAGTTATTTTCGACAAAGTTGGCCGTCGGATCATCGGTAGCGGACCACGTGCTTAAGATGATTGGCTACACTGAGGAGCTCGCGGAACTTGGGACCACGTTGGATAGTGAACTCTATACGGATATAATTCTCCAGTCCCTTCCATCCACTTACGCCCAGTTCATACTGAATTTCAACTTGCAAGAAAAGAAAGTTGAACTTTCAGAACTCCTCAACCTGCTGAGGAGCGCAGAGGGCACCCTACAGAAAGGTAGGGATACACCCGCTTTGTTTGTAGGAGGATCTTCTTCCTCTAGGTCCAAGGCGAAAGCCAAGGGAAAGAGGAAGAAAGCCCCCGCCAAACCAAGAGGCGGTGTTAGTAAAGTGGGTACGAAGGGAAAGGAAAAGGCAACAAAGATTGCGGGGAAGCTTGTTGGTAAAGAGGAATGCTTCTATTGTCACAAGAGTGGACACTGGAAGAAAGATTGCAGGGCTTGGAAAGCCAGGACACAGGAACTGAAGCAGGTTGCGGCTTCAGCTTCAGGTGTGTATGTTATTGAAAACTGTCTTTCTATAAACTCTACTTCCTGGGTATTGGATACCGGATCAGGATCTCATATCTGTAATTCTTTGCAGGCGTTGAGAAACCGTAGGTTTTTGAAGGCAGGTGACATGACCCTCAGAGTTGCGAACGGAGCTAGCATGGATGCTAAAGCCGTGGGGGACTATCACCTGGGAATGTCAGATGGACATGTTTTGGTTTTGCGTAATTGCTTTTTTGTACCCAACGCAACTTGTAATATCATTTCTGTATCTTTGGTTTCTAAAGAAGGTTATGAATTTGCGTTTGTAAGTAATGTTGTAAACATTCACCTTAATCAAGTTCTGATTGGGTCAGGTACACTGAGCAATGGTATATACGTATTAAACCAACCACAGATTTTTAATGTCCAGAATACACACAAAAGAAAGTCTCCAGATATCAATCAGGCTTTCTTATGGCATTGTAGACTGGGTCACATCAATGAGACACGGTTGACTAAGTTACATAAAGAAGGATACTTGGATCCGTTCGAGTATCAGTCTTATGCCACTTGTGAATCTTGTCTCATGGGAAAGATGACAAAGACTCCGTTCACTGGACACGGAGAAAGAGCGAGCGAGCTCTTGGGACTCATACACAGTGACGTGTGTGGTCCAATGTCTACACATGCGCGAAGCGGTTATTCATACTTCATTACTTTCACAGACGATTTCTCTAGGTATGGACATGTCTTCTTAATGAAGCACAAATCCGAGGCCTTTGAGAAATTTCGGGATTATAAGAATGAAGTTGAAAAACAAACAGGCAAAAGTATTAAGATCCTAAGATCGGATCGAGGTGGTGAATACTTGAGTGCCGAGTTCCTGGACTATTTAAAAGAGAATGGAATTCTCTCTCAGCGTACTCCTCCATACACTCCGCAACATAACGGTGTATCGGAAAGAAGGAATCGAACCCTATTGGATATGGTTCGTTCCATGATGAGTAAGGCTGAGTTACCGCGATCTTTCTGGGGCTATGCACTAGAAGCAGCTGCATACCTCTTGAACAAGGCTCCTACCAAGACTGTGCCTACCACTCCATATCAGATGTGGAGTGGGAAGAAACCCTGTCTTAAGTACCTTAAGATATGGGGATGTCCAGCTTTTGTAAAAAAGCAGCATGCGGACAAGCTCGAGGCACGTTCAGTACAGTGTAAGTTTGTGGGATACCCAAAGAACTCCAGGGGGTATCTGTTCTATTCCGCTGAGGAACAAAAGGCTTTTGTTTCTCAACATGCCCGCTTCTTGGAAACTGAGTTTTTGGAAACCCAGATAAGTGGGGACGCAATAGAACTGGAAGAGATTCCAGAACCACAAGCTATTACTGAAAACTTGGAAGAGCCAGTAGGTTCAAAAGAACAGGACATTCCTATGCCGCTCCGCAGAAGTAGTAGGCAGTCTCATCCGCCCGAGAGATACTACGGTTTTCTCATAGACGGGGATAGAGAGGATTGCATCATAGACTATGATGAGCCTACTAGCTTCCAGCAGGCCGTTCAGAGCGTTGACTCGGTAAAATGGCTGGATGCAATGCGGACCGAAATGGAGTCCATGTACACCAACAAAGTATGGACGTTGGACATTGCTCCAGACGGGGTAAAACCCGTAGGATGCAAGTGGATCTTCAAAAGGAAGATTGGTGTAGATGGACAGGTTGAGACCTATAAAGCTAGACTTGTAGCAAAGGGTTTCCGTCAAAGACCTGGCTTGGACTATGACGAAACCTTTTCTCCAGTGGCTATGCTGAAATCCATTCGGATCCTTCTTGCCATTGCTGCCTTCCACGATTATGAGATTTGGCAGATGGACGTAAAAACCACTTTTCTAAATGGAAATTTAGAGGAGTGTGTCTATATGGATCAGCCAGAGGGTTTCATTCAGAGTGGGAGCAGCGGAAAGGTGTGCAAGTTGCTTAAGTCCATCTATGGACTAAAGCAGGCATCGCGGAGTTGGAACATCTGTTTTGATGAGACGGTCAAGGAATTTGACTTTATCAAAAATCCAGATGAACCGTGCATCTATAGTAGATTTGTAGCGAGAACTGTGGTATTCCTTGTTTTATACGTGGATGACATTCTCTTAATAAGAAATGACATTCCTATGCTACAATCTGTCAAGGGTTTCTTGTCACACAGGTTCTCCATGAAAGACCTGGGTGATGCCTCTTACATCCTGGGGATCCGGATCCATCGTGATAGATCCAAAAGGATATTAGGACTTTCACAGTCCAGGTACATCGACACCGTACTGAAAAGATTCAGTATGGAAGATTCCAAGCGCGGTAACCTACCGGCTTGTCACGGGATCACCCTCTCTAAAGAGATGTCTCCCAAGACTGATTTTGAGAGGGATCGCATGTCTATTATACCCTACGCTTCTGCGGTAGGCTCTATAATGTATGCGATGTTGTGTACCAGACCGGATGTAGCTTATGCACTGAGTGTAGTAGGCCGGTATCAGTCAAACCCTGGGGAGAAACATTGGATAGCAGTAAAGAACATTCTCAAGTACCTGAGAAGGACTAAGGAGATGTTCTTGGTGTATGGCGGAAAAGACCTCCAGATTGAGGCCTTTGCTGACTCCAGCTTCCAGAGTGACAAGGATGATTCCAAGTCCATGTCGGATTTTGTCTTTACCCTCAATGGAGGGGCGGTGTGTTGGAAGAGTTCCAAACAGGAAACCGTTGCAGACTCGACTATGGAAGCGGAATACATCGCTGCATCTGATGCCGCAAAAGAAGCTGTCTGGATAAGGAAGTTCTTAAAAGAACTTCAGGTGGTTCCGTCCATTGTTGACCTAGTACCTCTGTATTGCGACAACAACGGGGCTATAGCTTTAGCAAAGGAACCCAGGTCCCATCAGAGATCCAGGCACATCTTAAGGCGGTATCACCTGATCAGGGAGATCGTGGATCGCAAGGAGATCGAGGTTCGGAGGGTTGCTTCAGAAGAGAACACTGCAGATCCATTCACCAAGGCCTTACCCCAGACTCAGTTCGAGCGGCTGATCGAGATGATAGGTCTTCGGTACGCCAGTTCATGGCCTTAGTGCAAGTGGGAGATTGTTAGTGTATATGCCCTAGAGGCCATTACTGTATCATACTAGTTTGTATATTACTTGATGGAAGCTTGGGATATTCACCTTGTATAAACAATCTTGCTCAATATAGTAGTATGCTACTTGGTTTGTTTCTACTTCAATGTGTACTTGTGTTTATTTCAGTATATCACTTATACGCATTAGTGGAGCCCTTAGGATCTTTGCTTGATTACCAGCGTTGTGATGGCAGTCACACTAGTGGGGGCTGGGTAATCTATAGGCACATCCTTATACAGGTCCCTAGTCGTAGGACTATCGAGACAGGGCATCGATACTCCGGAGTAGACTAGCGTATGCGCTTCTCATCCCAGTGTGGGAGATGGTCTGTCCCACAGCCATCAGTACGTCGTACTGGAGATAGTATACGGGTGCTCGTTGGGTTACGAGTACACTGGACAGGACTCGTCGGGAACTGAAAGGTTGGTATTATACCTATCGTCAGTTATCAGTTCCCAGGTGACATGAGTACAGCTTAGTCCGCTGACTTGATACTGGCACTTCGCCTCGAGTGTATTCTCACTGCACTTTGATCACTACCCTACCACGGCTCAAAGGAGTCATGCAAACAGGTGGTGATTGGGTGCAGTCCCGAAGCACTTGGAGGCAGTGACGGTTAGACAGGATTCGTCTCTCCCGGTATTGGGGGTTGACATCGCGCTGTGTCTAGGAGAGCCATTACACGAGTAGTCCCTGGCCAGGGCAAGCGAGATATACTGGTAGGTTTCCAGTGTTATCTCAGGGTGTTTTGGGCTTCACTCCGACACGACTTGTACCGCTATTGGGGGACTGACGTTTTACCGCCCCCTAGGCCCGACATGCGATGTATCAGACGAACAGACCGGACTGTACGGAGAATGTCACATTCAGACTCAGTAGGAGTTCAGATGGGGTTTCACCTCGTCAGCCTTCTTGTCGACATCTACCTGGGGACCGTTACGCACAGCTAGTGCCGCTTGCGGTCTGTGGTTAAACCCACTGCCAGCGTAGTGTCGAGTCTTTAGAGTCCCACACAGAGGGTATTCGCCTCTGGGCAAAACAGAGTAGAGGTCTCATGGTTTTGCGACAGGGTTCGTTCTCATCCGTGCACTTATGCACGTTTGGAGTCCGGACGGATTATACTGGCAGGCTCTGGTTTGAGCCAGATACTGGTATATGTTTTAGGGTTGCTTTTATATCTTGGTATTCTTGTTCCTCGGAACGAGAATGTAGGTGTGTATGCACAGTTGCTTGAGGCGGAGAATGAGGTTTTTCATTAGGGTTTCGGAACGGGTGCGTTTGCACAGTTGACAGTTATCTTTTTCCAAACCCTAATGGATTTATATATTATCTATTAATAATAGTAATTAAATGAAAATTTTGTTATGGTAGATTTTGTTGACTTGTTGACCATGGTTGACTTGTTGACCATGGTTGAATGTTGACCACCATCATGCTTTGAAAGATCCTCCTTGATTCATGCTTACACTTCATTTAAAGAAGCATGATAGTGGTCATTCCAAAATTACCATCAACTATTCTTATTTTCAATTATTATCATTTAGATAATTCTTTTCTTTTGCATTATGGTTGCAAGAAAGAAAAATATAGCTCATTCTATCATAACCTCTCTCTCTCCTCATTTCATCTTCTTCTTCCTCTAGCAAAGAGAAACCTTCTCATGTGTTGAGAATCCTTCTCTTTAAAAAGAAAAACAAACCCTAGTTACTCTCTACTCATTCTAGGTTCAAGGTTTAGCAAGCCGGAAACCCTAGTTCACTCAAAGATCGAGGAAGAGCCCAAAGGTCGAACCTTCGAGGTGGATCCATCTTCGACGGGAGAAGGCGACGAAAAGAGAACCATCAACCTCTACAAGATTTCAAGAAGAAGGAGTTCAAGTTTAGGTATAACCTTCATCCGAGTAGCTAACTCCCTTTAGCGTATTTGCTAGTTTAGTTTAGACACGATCCCGACCTTGTTTAGTCCATGTTGCCTCTTGCGATAAAAATTTGTTTTTTATACCGTTTCCGCCTCCCCGTAAGCACCGGGGGTCGCAATATGGACTTACACTTAAGTAGCGATGTATCCAGCCTTTATCGTCTAGTTAGCTACGGTATCTAACTTGGAACTCTTCCAACATACCGTCCCTTTACTAAGGGTAAAGACAATGCCTGTGACTGACATTCAGTCGTTCTCATCACCCTGGAACACTTCCAGTGATTCTCCCCAGGATCAATTGATACCATCTCACTTCAACAAGTGAGAATCCTAACATCCATTTAGATCTATCCCATAGATCAGAACCCAGGATTTAGCAGGTATTACTTTGATCCTATGTGGAGAATCCTTGTGATAAGCGGAGATTGACTGAGCGTAGCATAAGAAACTCCTTCCCTATCAAGAGTATGTCATCCACGTACTCTACGAGGATCACCACCATACTCCCTACTATCCTTTTGTTTATACAAGGTTCATCTACCATTTTGATGATGTCAAACTCTTTGACTACTACATCAAAACAGACGTTCCAACTCCGCGATGCCTGCTTTATCCTATAAAGCAACTTGTGCACATTTCTGCTGCTCCCACTGTCTACGAAGCCCTCTGGCTGTGTACTTATAGACGCCCTCTTCTAAAACATTATTTAGAAAAGCAGTCATGACACCCAACCACCAGATATCGTAGTCATGGTATGTAGCCGTGGCAAGTAGGATCTGGATGGACTTAAGCATAGATCCTTAGAAAAGGTTTCAACATAATCCATACCTGGTCAAGATGCAAACCTTTAACAAGTCTAGCTTTGAAAGTCTCAACTTTTCCATGCACACCAAGTAATCTTCTCAAGATATACTTGCTCCTGATGGGGATTTAACCCTTCAGATATAGAAACCAAAGTCCATATTTTATTGGTGTATATGGATTCCATCTCAGATCACTAAGCATCCAGCTATTCTTATAGAGTCCCACTCCTGATGGCCAGCTCAAAACTAGTTGGGTCATCATCTCATGATGCAATCCTCACTCCCACTGTCATAGAGAAACCGAAGTATCTCTCAGGTGGGTGAGGAACCCTACTAGATCGGCGGAGAGGCTGAGGTTCGTTAGTAACTATTGAATCCTTTGGTTCTATCAAATCATCTGCTGTAGTTTGTATAGCTGGAACCTTTCCAGTTCTACATTACAGACCTTGCCTCGAGCTTGTCCGGATTTAGCTTTTAGACATAGCCCGGACAACCCAAATCTTAATCAACTTAAGATATGGGCTCTTCCCTTTCCATATCACATATGAAGTGGTAGGCAACTGATTTGATTGGAACCCTATTCAATAGGTAAGCAACTTCACAAGCGCATAACTCCCAAAAGGAAATAGTAAACTCAGTAGTACTCATCATAGAGCGCACCATATCATATAGGGTGTGATTGCTCCGCCCCGATACAATGTTGTGCTGTGGTGTATTCGGAGGAGTAATGCTGAGAGAGAATCTCATTCTCCTTTAGAATAGTCTAGGAATTCCATGCACAAGTATTCTTCTCCCTGATCTTATCATAGGACATAATACTTATACCCTTATTGGTTCTCTACTTCTAACTTATATTCTGTGAATATCTCAAAAGGTTCGGACTTGTGTTTCAACAGGAACATATGTCTGAATCTTGAGAGATTATCAGAGAATGTAATGAAATACAAAGAACCGGTCTTGGCATGTGTAGACAGGGGACCTACATACATCAACATGTATCATCCCAAGAGTTCACTAACTCTTTCTCTATTTTCAGTAAACAGAGCTATGGTCATCTTATCTTTGTAACATGACTGGCAAGTTTCACAAGATGTAAATTTAAACAGATTTAAATATGCATCTATGTGCAACTTAGCTAGTCGGGTCGCATTGATATGACCTAGTCTATAATACCTCAAGAAGGATCCATTCATTTCTGAACTCTTCCTCTTGTGTGTGTTCCGTATACTAAGAACTGTAGTTTGATTTAGAACATCAATGCTTTTAGATAACGTGCCTGAACCGATCAACTTTTGATATAGGAAATGTTCAAAACATTATCCAACAATACAAAATTTTATCATTTCTTTACTAATAAAGAGACTGATATGATTTTGTATATCAGGTTTGGTATCTAATAACATTCGTTCAGAATCAATGTATTGGTAATACAGGATGACAGTGACCAACAGACTTGGCTGCAACACTTGCCCCGTTTTCTGTCTCATGAAACTTATCACCCGTTCTCAGTTCTCTACCTTTCTGTAGCCTTATGTAATAGATTACATATCTGGGATCCTGATCCGGTATCAAATACCCAGGACGTAGAGGATACAGAGAAACCGTTCTGTATAATGAACACACCCGAAGATGATGCATCAGTATGCACTTTCTTCGTTTGGGCGGCACGGGAATTCTGGTAATCCCCAATTTCCTGCTCTGTCTTATAACAATTATAAGTTGGAGCGGGACCAACGTTCCCCAGCTCAGTATAACAAGCAGGTTCGGTCAAATATCCGTATTATTATCTTGATTAAGGCGTGATATGGTCGCTACCTGGAGAGAGAGAGAGAAGAAAACACTCAGCGTATGCTCTTGCAAGATCAGATTGGTTATTATTTTATCTAATCAGGATGGCTCCCACTGTTTTTATCAAATCTTCCTTCAAACCCTAAAAGGAAAGACTAGCCGGGATTAATTACACACTACAAGTTCGCCAATCTTTCAGCCAGGCCAGTGTCGGTACTTTGAGGGAGGTTCCCCATGCTTTCGCACGGACCTAATTAATGTAAACCTCGTTTTCCCAGAGGTGTAACCCCGTTTACACCTTTCTAGACACCTACTTGATCGGCTAATTGTAATGTGTAAAACTCTCCCAGGAGTAACTCTTACTCACAGCAGGTATCGGGATCCAACTATCTCATAGAAGGTATGCAATCTCATTGCAAATTTCAACACTTGAAATTCCCGATAATATTTTGCCCCTAGCAGCTATATGACCTTAACATAGTCAACAAATCATAAGTGCTAGTCAAGTTCAACCCGTAATTTCCCGATTGAATTAAACCCACCCGCACGACCCTTAATATAGTCAACAAAGTCGCACGACTACCCTAATCCAATCGCATCATATGCTTATACAGATAAGCACTAATTAGCTACCGCACACTACGCCTTAACATAGTCAACAAACATAGCACGAATACTAACTAGTACTTATCTGAAATGACGGAGGGCTACGACAGGTTTTTCTGAAAACCTATTGCGTAATGAACTTGATATCGTTGTAGAATCAAATGATTTTGAAATGGAGTGTTTTCGAGGCTTTTCTAGTTTTGCTAAAGGGTCACTCCCGGTGAAGGGATCGTTGGCCCTTTCCTCATCGAATAAGGTGCGGGATATATCATATATATCACTGTGCAAAGCAAAAACTCTTAAAAGCAATCAAAAGACAAACCGAGTGTGTAGCATCTACCAGTTATTGCTAAAGGAGTCACTCCC
Organism: Agapanthus africanus; assembly: GCA_030015575.1. Classification (NCBI taxonomy): domain Eukaryota; kingdom Viridiplantae; phylum Streptophyta; class Magnoliopsida; order Asparagales; family Amaryllidaceae; genus Agapanthus; species Agapanthus africanus. The sequence goes on from JASDDO010000019.1 coordinate 833,701,800, forward strand.
GGTGAAGGGATCTCGGTCCTTTCCTTATTGAATAAGGTGCAGGATATATCATATACACCGCTGTGCAAAGCAAGAACTGTAGCTACCTGTTTTATTTTGAAATTCGATTCTACAACATCTTAGGTTTCTTTTATTTCATTAATCTCATTAATGAAGTCCCATCATTTAAGTCACCAAAACATCACAGATAAATACGACGTACACTTATGCCATCCGCATTCGCCTCGATGTCCCCTCGTGCACCGTTAGGTTAGGTAACTAACGGCAGAGCGGGATAGGGCTAGTGCGGGTGTAAAACATAAGTAACGTCTATATAATATATCATATATACTATATACAGTATCCATCACAGAACACATCACATGATCACATCACAGATATCGCAGCAGAAGAATCATATGAAACATTGGATATACTAGGACGTCCGTGTTTTCAATACGAGCCAGTATAAAACACGGATTCCACGGTCGCGATGAAGAGCCAAACCCACACCCCTAGACCCCTACGAGAGCGGCAAGCAACCCTACCAATTCTAGGGTTAGGAGACCCGGACTCGACTCCTCGAGATGGTCTCCTACTGGACCCTAGAACCCGGTTACTTGTGCTCCCCTCCTTGGATGTATCCTAATGCGGAAAAGTAAATAATATACAAAGGGTGACATCTTCCGCAACCTGTAAGTGCCCCAATAAAAGAATATTACATACAAGTTTTTATATGAATGAAAATGAAAAGCACCCATCTCACATAAAAACCCCCGGCTATTCAAACACGACGATCCAATATAATATATCTAGCAACACATAACATCATATGTCATCAACGTAAGTAAATATGCGTATCCCAATTGTCGTTGACATATAGCAACGAAACCGGCGATATCACATATTACACTTACGGTCACAGAAAAGAAAGTGTAAAACTACAACAGTTGGAATCCGCAACCTGCATAGACATCGCATGCCTAATCAAATGAATTCCTTAGACATCGTATGCCTAACAATTATAAACCCCGTATTTTAGTCTCATTATCGAAAACAGTTTTCAATATCAAGTCGGGCAATTCAACAAGATTCCCGACATCCTGATCGAATACTCGTCGCAAACTTTAGTAGGCGGCCGCACCCCCGACGCCGTCGACGAAGTGCACCAAGGCGGAACACCGCTGCCGCGAGCACCCGAACGGATGCTTTCGGCGATGGGGTTCTCCTACAGTCACTTGGTCGGGGCTATGGGGCGTGGCTCTCTATTAAGTTTACCGGCGAGTATCCGCGTACGCTACGTGATTGCGACGGACTTTTGACCGCATCAAAATTCCGTGGCAACCGATCAAGTGAGACTAAAGTGCTATGTTTATAACATTCAAATCAGTTATCTCATAACTGCTTGTGGATTCCAAGTATTGTATCCCATTCCAGATAAATAGAAAATGTTAAACTTTCCGATCGAACAATCAAACACCCAAGTTTTCCCGAAACTGCTCAACACATGAAATAAGTTTAAAAACATTCATTTCGTGCCTCAGTACCAACGGTCCAGCCGTAGAAGGGTCAAGCCAACGCCTCACATGTGGCACGCCGTACTGCCCCAAACCCTAAGGTTCAAAGGGCAGTTCAAGACGGTCACATAATCGAGTTAAGGTTTGTTGTCTTCTAGAGGGACCATCGCGTTACTTGCATTACTTAGAACGTCATTAAACTACGGAAAAATCCAACACTTGGAAATTTCCCGGCGGGGGAAAAATTGGGTATTTATATCCGGTGGAACTTTTTAACATATTCTAAAATTACCCAGAAAAGCACATAGACAAAGTTTGAAATTTCCGATCGAATCATCGAAGCTCCAAAACACCCCAGAAAACTCAACTCTTGAGTGCAAATTAAAAATTCCCATAAAACTCAGCACCTGAAGAAACAATTTACTGTGCAAAAATAGAGGGATGATCTCATTATATGGCCGCGGAACCACCGCAGAAGCCAAGCTTCTGCCGCGGTTCCGCCGCGCTTTAGCCGTAACTTTTGGTCATTTTTGCACCGTGATTCTTATAATTTCCTGCTGAATTTTTTAAGAATTTTTAATCTGGAAAAAACCCAGTTTTGAAAAAATGTCCAGAGAGGGTTGAAATTTAGGGTTTCGGGGTTCGATCGGGTTTCTAACATCGACTACGCATCGCCTAAGCCTCTAGCTAAGCTCTGATACCACTGTAGGGATCCTAGGCACACAAATGAGGTCTCACATGGCATCAACCATGCCAATTTCAAATTTTATAAGTGCCGAGAAACCCTAATACGGATCGTTGACTAGAGATTAAGCGAAACATGCAACTAGTTAACAACTTAACTAAGTGAAAGAGACTACAACCTTTGTAGATCCGGTCCTCCACCTCCATAGCTCCGTGATGAAGTCCTTCCGCTGTACCCATCGGATCCCAGACTCTCGCGGTGGTTTCATCGAAGAGATGATCGGGCTAGGTCGTCGACTTCGATGCCGAAGATGATCTACGTCGAAGCAACACAAGATCAAGCTCCCACTTCACCAAGTCGTGAAACTTGTGAAGAAAACACCCTATACTACATCGCAAGTAGTAGAGGATGAATAAATAGAAAGTGGATTCACTTTAGAATTGGATTTCTCACTCTTTTTCTCAAGTTACCATTAATGGTAGCAAGCTTTCTTCTTTGTTCAAGAAGAAGAAGAAGAAGAAGAAAAGAATATGATAAGTCTTTTTAAAATAGGAAATAAAATGATACTTATCATATTTGCAACCATAGTTAGGTGTAGAGAATAAACTAAGGTTAGGTTGAATGGTTAGGGTTAAGCATGAAACAAAAATGGTGGACTTATTCAAAACTTCATGAAGCTTCAACTAGAAAACAAATCAAGCCACCATTTCTCTTCATCTTTCCAAAATGAATAAATAAATAAATAAATAAGTAAATAAACAAAACCCTAACCATTAACATAACCATGGTTTAATCACACACACAAACCCAAGTTAGCATGTATCATCAAACATGATACAAACAAGTGCACAAAAGTATATCACATATACAACTTATGTATTTCAAGTGAGAAAATCCATTTAAAGTGAACAAATACTAGTTAATGCAAAGTAATATATCAAATATATAATTATACATTAAATCATTAAATCAACACTTGATTTAACGATCCGGTCATATCGTATATGACCGACTAATATCCAATGTATCGGCTTATCGAATCAATCCTTGATTCGATAACTAGGTTATATCGCATACAACCAATCGATACATTCATCGCGAGAATAGAATACGGTATCACATACACGCATTATTCTCGGTCCCGCACATATCTCATATGCGCTCCTATTTCGTTTCGCTTGAGTCAGGAAACCTCTGTGTAGGACTCTAAAGACTCGTCAATACGCCGGCAGCAGGTGATGATCATATCAAACACCCACAAGCCGCAAGCGGTCTGCTAAACGTAACGGCCACCCGGGTATTGAGCGATCAGAAGATCGACGAGCAAGCCCGCTCACACTCCTGTGAATCCAACCAGTAACACTTACCGTACAGTCCAGTCTCGTCGTCTGATATGTCGCATATCTCGCCTAGGGGTGGTAAACGTCAGACCCCAATAGCTCGATAAGTCGTGTCGATATGAGGTCTATAACAGTTTGAGAAACTACTGGTAACACTTACCAGTAAATCTCAGCAACCCTGGCCAGGGATTTCCGGTTATAGCCAATCGAACACTGCGCAACATCAACTCCCTATACCGGGAGAGACGAATCCCCTCCTATCGCTCATTGCCTCCATGTGATTCGGGACTGTACCCAAAAACCACCATTTTGCACGCCCTCTTGGACGTGGTAAGGTGGAAATCAAAGCACAGTGGGAATCACACAACTCTCTATGACGATCTCGGGTCAACAGACTACTCTGTACCAGTGTCACCAGAGAACTGCCATCTGACGTATGGTATAATACCATCTGGGAGTTCTCGGCGAGTCCGTCCAGTGTACCCAGTCTCCACTGAGCACCCGTATGTCATCTCTGATGTCAAACACCAATGGATATGGGATCATCCATCGCCCATCTGTATGGGTCGAGAAGGTATACGATAGTCTACTCTGGTATATCGATGCCCCGTCTCGATATACCCACGACTAGGGACCTTGAAGGATGTACTTATGGACTACCATGTCCCCACTAGTATGATCCGCATCATAGTCCAGGTAGTCAAGTAAACATCCTAAGGGCTTTACCAACATGTAACAGAAAGACAGTCAGTGTACACGTTACGGTAAAGAGCAACCAGATAGCATTCTATCAAGTCGAGCAAGAAAGTCCTCCCTATATATGTCCAAGCATCCACTACAATATACATCCTATGTATAGTAATGGCCTCTAGGGCATACATATAACTAACAGATATACCACACGTCAGATGGCTGTTCTCCGGTGACACTGGTACAGGGTAGTCTGTAGACCTGAGATCGTCATAGAGTCTTATGTGATTCCCACTGTGCTTTGATTTCCACCTTACCACGTCCAAGAGGGCGTGCAAAACGGTGGCTTTTGGGTACAGTCCCGAATTATATGGAGGCAATGAGCGATAGGAGGGGATTCGTCTCTCCCGGTATAGGGAGTTGATGTTGTGCTGTGTTCGATTGGCTATAACTGGAAGTCCCTGGCCAGGGCTGATATAGAGATTTACTGGTAAGTGTTACCAGTAGTTTCTCGACCTGTTCTGAGCCTCACATCGACACGAGTTATCGGTTACTGGGGTCTCACGTATACCACCCCTAGACTTGATATGCGACATATCAGACGAACAGACCGGACTGTACGGGAGTGTTACTGATTGGATTCACAGGAGAACGTACAGGCTAGCTTGTTGATCTTCTGATCGCTCAATACTTGGGTGGCTGTTACGTTTAGCTGACCGCTTGCAGCTTGTTGGTGTTTGATATGATCATCACCTGCTACCGGCATATTGACGATTCTTTAGAGTCCTACACAGAGGTTTCTTGGCTCAGGCAAAACGGAGTAGAGGCATATATGTGATATGTGCAGGACCGAGGATAATAAGATATGAGATACCGTATTGTATTCTCGCGATATTTAGATATGAACCGGGTCATCGGATCAAGTGTTGATTCGATGAATCGGTACATGATATATTAGTCGGTCATATTCGATATAGCCGGATCGTCGGATCAAGTGTTGATTCGATGATTTAATGTATAACAATATATATGATATATTGTATTACATTATCTAATATTGGCTCGCTTTATTATTTCATTTTCTCACCGGGTAATACATTGATATATATGCGATATATATTAATTGTATTATTTTCTTTTTGTTACAAATATATAATATATATGTGATATATATTATTATGACATGATATGGTTGATAATAGAACATGTTTAGTAGAGGTTAAGCAAGGTTAGGGTTTGATTAGGGTTAGCTTCTTCTTGCACCATCTAGAAGCTTTCCTTTTGTCAAGTGTAAGATATTATGCTTGATAGTATCTTATGACTCATTCTTTAAAACCTAACCAAACCCTAACCCTAGTTTATTCTCTACAAAGGTTAACCTTCTCATCCTTGACCATGGTTCTATGATCAATCATGTATTCTTATCTACTATTCATCATAAAAGGATTATCTCATTATTCTTCATCTTCTTCTCTCTTGAGTTTTGGAAAGAGCTCACTAGTTATTTCTTTTGTGATGATTTCTTGTGAGAAAATGATATAAAAAGAAAGCATAAATACTCCTCCATCATCCTCATCTAATCTAGCCCATTAGATTAGGGAGTTCACCTCATTAGAGTGAGAGAGCTTGGGTTATAGCAATTTCAACGTAGATCATCGGAGAAGCGGAACACTACAAGCCAGCATGGATCGTTCGAGTCGTGGAGCCTCTCTTGAGTCCGGGAGATCGTGGATCGCAGCGAAAGGACTTCTACTCGGAGCTTATGAAGCGAAGGAGCGGACTACAAAGGTTGTAATTCCTCACACTTAGTAGTAAAGATGTTTACTTGCATGTTAAACCCTAATAATCTAGCAAAGATCCCGGCTTTGGGTTGTTCGGCACGTCTAAATTTTTATTCGGGCATGTTTGATGCCTTATGAACCTTCACAAGAGTGCCTAGGAACCCTACAGTGGTATCAGAGCCTAGCTAGAGCATTAGGCGACGTGTATACGAAGTTAAAACTCTGATCGAACACCGAAACGCAATTTTAGACCCCTCTCTAGATTTTTTTTTCAAAACTGTGATTTTTCAGAATTAAAAATACTTAAAAATACCAGCAGGAAAATATAAGCATCACTGTGAAACACGTGTCAATGATCTGTACATTCAGCCGCGGAACCGCGGCAATACCTTGCCCCTGCCGCGGATCCGCGGCCGTACAGTCAAATCGTTGACTCGTTTTCCCATGGTTATATCCGTAGGTGATTTTGTAATTTTCTGGGTACTTTTAATCTGACTCAAATGTTGAGTGTTCTGGGGTTTATTTTGTAATCGTTGATTCGATCAGAAAATTTAAATTCGTTATTATTTCCGGATATTTAGAAACTGTTAAAATGTTCGAACGGATATCGTTAACTCATTTTTTCCGGCACGAAAAAATTTCAAGTGTTGAATTTTTTTCGGGTTTAAATCTTTCAGAAAATTGTGCAAGTAACACGGTGGACCCTCTAGAAGACAACAAACCTTAACTCGATTATGTGACCGTCTTGAACTGCCTCTAAACCTTAGGGTTTGGGGAAGTACGGCGTGCCACATATGAGGTGTTGGCTTGACCTTTCTACGGCTGGATCACCGGTACTGTGACATATTCTAGGATTATTTGAACTCCGCTCAAGTGTTGAGCAATTTAGGAAATTTTGGGTATTTGATTATCTGTTCAGAAAGTTTAATACTGTCTATTTATCTGGAATGTGATACAATATGTGGAATTCATATAGTTATGCATGAAATGCGAAGTATGTGATATTTCGGATTTACGATGTCTAAAATGATTATGGATTCCAAATATTATAGTTTTACAATTTCTTTTCTATGACCGTAAGTGTAGTATGTAGTTGTATTGCCGGTTTTCGTTGCTATACGACAACGACGATCGGTATATGCATACTTACTTACGTTGATAATATGTGATATTATGTGTTGCTGTGATATGTTATATTGGATCGTCGTGTTCTGAATAGCCGGGGGTTTTATGTGAGATGAGGGTTTTTTTTTATTTTCATTCATGTAAAATTCATTTGTATGTAATATTCTTTTATTGGGGCACTTCCGGGATGAGGTTGATATCACCAGTGTATATTATTCATTTTTCCGCATTAGGTAGACCCAAGGAGGAGAGCACAAGTAACCGGGTTCTAGGGTCCAGTGGGAGACCACCTCGAGGAGTCGAGACCGGGTCTCCTAACCCTAGAATTGGCAGTGTTACTTTCCGCTCTCGTAGGGGTCTAGGGATGTGGGTTTGGCTATTCATCGCGACCGTGGAATCCGTGTTTTATACAGGCTCGTATTGAAAACACGGACATCCTAGTATATCCAATATTTCATATATGTTCTTTTGCTGTAATATTCTGTGATGAGATCATATTACTGCCTGAGACGAATGCTTATACTATATATATATATATGCTGATATATAAATATTACTGCTTTCGTTTCTTCTGTGATGCTTAGGAAGCATAAGCTGATGGGATTTTATTAATGAGATTAATAAAAAGAAAAGAAACCTAAAAGATGTTGTAGAATCAAAACTTTATAAAAAGGGTAGCTACAGTTTTGCTTTGCATAGCGGTATATATGATATACCCTGCACCTTATTCGATGAGGAAAGAGCTGAGATCCTTTCACCGGGAGTGACCTCTTTAGCGAAACTAGCAGATGCTATAAAACTCGGTTTGTCTTTTGATTTCTTTTAAAGTTTTGCTTTGCACAGTGATATATATGATATGTCCTACACCTTATTCGATGAGGAAAGAGCCGAGATCCCTTCACTAGGAGTGACCTCTTTAGCAAAACTAATGAAAGCCTCAAAATCACTCCATTTCAAAATTTCACTTGATTCTACAACGATATCAAGTTCATTACGCAATAGGTTTTCAGAAAAACATGTCGTAGCCCTCCGACATTTCAGATAGATATCACTTAGTATTCGTGCTACGGTTGTTTGGCATTAGTCAAGGCGTAGTGTACGGTAGCTATTTACTATTTATCTGTAGCATATGATGCGATTGGATTAGGGTATTCGAATGGCGTTGTTTAGCATTCGTCAAGGGTCGTACGGGTGGGTTTAATTCAATCAAGAAATGTACGGGTAGAACCTGACTAGCGGACTATGAGTTGTTTGGCATTCGTCAAGGTCATAGCACGTTAGGGGCAAAATCATTATCGGGAATTTCAAGTGTTGAAATTTGCAATGAGATTGCATACCTCCTATGAGATAGTTGGATCCCGATACCCACTGCGAGTAAGAGTTACTCCTGGGAGAGTTTTACACAGGACAATTAGTCGATCAAGTAGGTGTCTAGAAAAGTGTTAACGGGGTTACGCCTCTAGGAAAACGAGGTTTACTTTAATTAGGTCCGTGCGAAAGCACGGGGAACCTCCCTCAAGTACCGACACTGATCTGGCTGAAAGATTGACGAAATTGTAGGGTGTAATTAATCCCGGCTAATCTTACCTTTTAGGGTTTGAAGGAAGATTTGATAAAAACAGTGGGAGACATCCTGATTAGATAAGATAATAACCAATCTAATCTTGCAAGAGCATACGCTAAAATGTTTTCTTCTCTCTCTCTCCAGGTAGCGACCATGTCAGGCCATAATCAAGATAATAATATGAATGTAATGACTGAACCCGCTTATTATACTGAGCAGGGGAACGTTGGACCCGTTCTTTCTTATAAGAGTTATAAGACTGAACAGGGAATAGGAGAATATCTGGATTCTCAAGCCGCCCAAAAGAACATGCATGTTGATGCATCTTCTTCAGGTGTGTTACTTATTGAGAACTGTTTCTCAGTTCACCCTACGTCCTGGGTATTAGATACCGGATCAGGATCCCACATATGTAAATTGTTACATGGACTACGAAAAGGTAGAGAACTGGGAAAAGGTGATCATTCCGTTCAAGTAGGTAATGGGGCAAATGTTGCAGCCAAAGCAGTTGGCGAATATCACTTAGTATTACCAAGTGGTGATACACTGATTCTGAATGAGTGCTATTATATACCGAACATGATGTGCAACATTATATCAGTTTTTTTATTAAGTAAAGAAGAATATAATTTTGTAGTACAGGATAATGTTATGAACATATTCCTAGATCAAAAGTTGATTATATCAGGTTCGTTACATAATGGCATATTCATTCTAAATCAAAATACAATCCTCAATATACAAAACACACACAAGAGGAAGAGTTCAGAAATGAACGAATCCTTCTTGTGGCATTGTAGACTTGGTCATATCAATACGACACGACTGGCTAAGTTACATAAGGATGGATATTTGAACCCGTTCGAATTATCATCTTATGATACTTTCCATTCATGTCTCAAAGGAAAAATGACCAAAGCTCCGTTTAGTGGACACGGAGAAAGAGTTACGGAACTCTTAGGACTGGTACATAATGATGTATGCGGTCCCATGTCTACACACGCCAGGAACGGTTCTTCCTACTTCATTACATTCACTGACGATCTCTCTAGATACGGGCATGTGTTCCTGTTAAAACACAAGTCTGAAGCTTTTGAGAAATTCAGAGAATATAAGCACGAAGTAGAGAACCAAACGGGCAAAAGTATTAAGATCCTTCGATCTGATCGAGGAGGAGAATACTTAAGCAATGAGTTCCAAGATTATCTAAAAGAGAATGGGATTCTCTCTCAGCTTACTCCACCTTATACAACACAGCACAACGGTGTATCGGAACGGAGGAATCACACCCTATTAGATATGGTGCGCTCAATGATGAGTACAGCTGAGTTACCTATTTCCTTCTGGGGGTATGCGCTTGAGACAGCCATACACCTATTGAATATGGTTCCTACCAAATCAGTGTCTACCACTCCATATGAGATATGGAAAGGGAAGAGACCATCTCTTAAGTATGTTAAGATATGGGGTTGTCCAGCCTATGTCAAAAGACAAAATCCGGACAGACTCGAGGCAAGATCTGTCTTATGTAAGTTTGTAGGATATCCCAAAAATTCACAAGAATATATCTTCTACCACCCCGAGGAACAAAAGGTGTTTGTTTCTCGACATGCCACTTTCTTAGAAAAAGGTTTTCTTATGAAACAGATTAGTGGTATTGAGGTAGAACTGGAAGAGCTTCCAGCGACACAAACTATAACAGAAGACTTGGTAGAACTAGAGGATTCAGTAGTACCCGACGAACCCCAGCCTCTCCACCGATCTAGCAGGGTTTCTCATCCGCCTAAGAGATACTACGGTTTTCTCATTGATGGTGGAAGTGAGGATTGCATCATGGAAGATGATGACCCAACTAGTTTCGAGTAGGCCATCATGAGTGGTGACTCTGTGAAATGGCTGGATGCAATGCGATCTGAGATGGAATCCATGTACACCAATAAAGTATGGACTTTGGAAAATGCTCCTGAAGAGGTAAAACCCATTGGAAACAAGTGGATTTTTAAAAAGAAATTTGGTGTAGATGGAAAAGTTGAGACTTTCAAAGCTAAACTTGTAGCAAAGGGTTTTCGTCAACGACCAGGTGTGGATTATGACGAAACCTTTTCTCCAGTGGCTATGCTTAAGTCCATCCGGATCTTACTTGCCATTGCTGCATACCATGACTACGAAATCTGGCAAATGGATGTTAAGACCGTCTTTCTAAACGGTGATTTAGAAAAGTGCGTGTACATGACTCAGCCAGAGGGCTTCGTAGATAGTGGAAGCAGCGGAAAAGTGTGCAAGCTGTTTAAATCCATTTATGGATTAAAGCAAGCATCACGGAATTGGAACATCTGTTTTGATGTTGTAGTCAAAGAGTTTGACTTCATCAAAAATGTAGATGAACCTTGTATCTATAAAAAGGTAGCAGAGAGTAAGGTTGTCTTCCTCGTATTGTACGTGGATGACATACTCTTGATAGGAAATGATATTCCTATGCTGCAATCAGTCAAGCTCTTCTTATCACAAAGATTCTCAATGAAAGATCTAGGTGATGCCTCCTGCATATTGGGAATCATGATCTATAGAGATAGATCTAAACAGATACTGGGATTGTCCCAATTCAGGTACATTGACACCATACTAAAGAGGTTTAGTATGGAAGAATCCAAGCGTGGGAACTAACCCACGATCTCTGGACTCACTCTCTCCAAAGAGATGTCTCCCAAGACTGATTTGGAGAGAGCTCGCATGCAAGGGATACCCTATGCTTCGGCAGTAGGCTCTATCATGTATGCGATGTTATGTACCAGACCCGATGTAGCATACTCACTAAGTGTAGTGAGTCGGTATCAAGCAGATCCTGGAGAGAGTCACTGGACAGCTGTGAAGAATATTCTTAAGTACTTGCGAAGGACCAGAGACATGTTCTTGGTGTATGGTAACGGAGAACTCCGAGTGGAGTCCTTTACCGATTCCAGCTTCCAAAGTGATAAGGACGACTCTAAGTCGCTCTCGGTATTTGTCTTTACTCTCAATGGATGGGCGGTATGTTGGAAGAGTTCCAAACAGGATACCGTTGCAGACTCGACGATGGAGGCTGAATACATCGCTGCCAACGATGCTGCCAAAGAGGCTGTCTGGATGAAGAAGTTCATTAGTGAACTTGGTGTGGTTCCATGCATTGAGCATCCAATACCTCTGTATTGCGATAACAATGGAGCTGTGGCTTTGGCCAAGGAACCCAGGTCCCATCAGAAGTCCAGACATATTCTGAGGCGGTATCACCTTATCAGGGAGATAATTGATCGTCGGGAGATCGAGGTCAGGAGAGTAGATACGAAGGACAACACTGCGGATCCACTCACGAAGGCCATTCCCCAGATACAGTTTGAAGATTATTCGGGATGCTAGGTATGTGATACTACAGCAGCTGGCCTTAGTGCAAGTGGGAGATTGTTAGTTATGTATATGCCCTAGAGGCCATTGTTGTATATATGATGTATATTATGATGGATGCTTAGATATATACAGAGATGGCTTTCTTGCTCGTCATGATAGTATGCTATTTGGTTTCACTTTATCTTAACATGTTGACTTGTATTGGTTTACTGTCTTTCTCTCATATGTTGATAAAGCCCTTAGGATCTGTACTCGACTACTGGGATTATGATGAGATCATACTAGTAGGGTCACGGTAGTCGATGAGTACATCCTATAAATGTTCCTAGTCGAGGGTATATCGAGACAGGGCATCGATACACCAGAGTAGACTAGCGTATACGCATCTTGACCCATATGATGGGCAATGGATGATCCCATATCCATTAGTGTTTGACATCAAGGATGGTGTACGGGTGCTCAGTGGAGACTAGGTACACTGGACGGACTCGCCGAGAACTCCCAGATGGTGATATACCACACGTCAGATGGCAGTTCTCCGGTGACACTGGTACAGGGTAGTCTGTAGACCCGAGATCGTCATAGAGACTTGTGTGATTCCCACTGTGCTTTGATTTCCACCTTACCACGTCCAAGAGGGCGTGCAAAACGGTGGCTTTTGGGTACAGTCCCGAATCATATGGAGGCAATGAGCGATAGGAGGGGATTCGTCTCACCCGGTATAGGGAGTTGATGTTGTGCTGTGTTCGATTGGCTATAACTGGAAGTCCCTGCCCAGGGCTGATATAGAGATTTACTGGTAAGTGTTACCAGTAGTTTCTCGACCTGTTATGAGCCTCACATCGACACGACTTATCGGTTACTGGGGTCTGACATATACCATGCCTAGACTTGATATGCGACATATCAGACGAACGGACCGGACTGTACGGGGGTGTTACTGATTGGATTCACATGAGAACATATAGGCTAGCTTGTTGATCTTCTAATCGCTCAATACCTGGATGGCTGTTACGTTTAGCTGACTGCTTGCAGCTTGTGGGTGTTTGATATGATCATCACCTGCTACCGGCATATTAACGATTCTTTAGAGTCCTACACAGAGGTTTCTTGGCTCAGGCAAAACGATGTAGAGGCACATATGTGATATGTGCAGGACCGAGGATAATATGATATGAGATACCGTATTGTATTCTCGCGATATTTAGATATGAATCGGGTCATCGGATCAAGTGTTGATTCGATGAATCGGTACATGATATATTAGTCGGTTATATTCGATATAGCCGGATTGTCGGATCAAGTGTTGATTCGATGATTTAATGTATAATAATATATATAATATATTGTATTACATTATCTAATATTGGCTCGTTTTATTATTTCATTTTCTCACCGGATAATACATTGATATATATGCGATATATATTAATTGTATTATTTTCTTTTTGTTGCAAATATATAATATATATGTGATATATATTATTGTGACATGATATGGTTGATAATAGAACATGTTTAGTAGAGGTTAAGCTAGGTTAGGGTTTGATTAGGGTTAGCTTCTTCTTGCACCATCTAGAAGCTTTCCTTTTGTCAAGTATAAGATATTATGCTTGATATTATCTTATGACTCATTCTTTAAAACCTAACCAAACCCTAACCCTAGTTTATTCTCTATAAAGGTTAACCTTCTCATCCTTGACCATGATTCTATGATCAATCATGTATTCTTATCTACTATTCATCCCAAAAGGATTATCTCATTATTCTTTATCTTCTTCTCTTTTGAGTTTTGGAAAGAGCTCACTAGTTATTTCTTTTGTGATGATTTCTTGTGAGAAAATGATATAAAAAGAAAGCATAAATACTACTCCATCGTCCTCATCTAATCTAGCCCATTAGATTAGGGTGTTCACCTCATTAGTGTGAGAGAGCTTGGGTTATAGCAATTTCGACGTAGATCATCGGAGAAGCGGAACACTACAAGCCAGCATGGATCGTTCGAGTCGTGGAGCCTCTCTTGAGTCCGGGGGATCGTGGATCGCAGCGAAGGGACTTCTACTCGGAGCTTATGAAGCGAAGGAGCGGACTACAAAGGTTGTAATCCCTCACACTTAGTAGTAAAGATGTTTACTTGCATGTTAAACCCTAATAATCAAGCAAAGATCCCGGCTTTGGGTTGTTCGGCACGTCTAAATTTTTATTCGGGCATGTTTGATGCATTATGAACCATCACAAGAGTGCCTAGGAACCCTATAGGACATACGCAGTTTCTTGGATTTAGCGGGATACTACAGAAGATTCATTGAAGGTTTTTCAAAGATAGCAACACCCCAGACCAAGCTCACACGTAAAGATGAAGAATTTGTGTGGTTAGAAGCATGCGAACAAGCTTTCGTAGAACTCAAGTCAAGGTTGATATCAGCGCCTATTCTCGTCATACCGGACCAGTCTGGAGGTTTCGAAGTGCATTGTGATGCATCCGGTAAGGGATTAGGATGTGTTCACATCAGCACGGTAAGGTTGTGGCTTATGCTTCAAGACAGTTGAAGACTCACAAGCGCAATTATCCGACGCATGATTTGGAGTTGGCAGCAGTAATCTTTGCTCTCAAGATTTGGCGCCATTATCTACTTGGCGAACGAGTGAACATATACACAGATCATAAGAGCCTGAAATATGTGTTTACTCAGAAGGAGTTGAATATGCGGCAGATACGATGGTTAAAACTCATGGCGGACTTTGACATCAACCTGCAATATCACCCAAGGAAGGTGAATGTGGTTCCAGATGTTCTTAGTTGCCAACCATTAGCAATGCATCTCACCGCTCAGTGGAAGCTACAACAAGACTTGCATCAGATGGGGATTGAAGTAGTCATGCCAGATAACGCTTCAAGTTTGATGAATTTACAAGTTCAATCAACAATTGTCAATCAGATCAAAGCAACTCAAGCAAGTGATGCTAAGTTGCAAAAGATCAGAGAACAAGTGGAGAATGGACTCAGAACAGACTTCGTCATCCATGAAGACGAATCTTTGAGATACGGCAGCAGATTATGTGTACCAAAAGGTTCTATTCGGAAAGAGTTAATGAAAGAAACTCATAGCTCTCCCTACTCAGTACACCCTGGAGGTGTAAGTGCACGGCGGCGCTCCGGCCGTCAATCTGACGCCAAAATGAGGAAGCGAAAAACTTTAATTTTGCAAACTAGCAAACCGGCACCACCGCGCACTTTTCACCCGGATCGAACCATTAACTAGTCCTAGCTAACTACAAGACGGGTTAGAGATATACCGAGTGATCCGAATCCTCCGGTCTTCTCGTCATCGTCCCGATCTCCTGCGGAATGTCCGGTCGTCGCCTCCTTGCCGGAAGGGCACCACATCGTCTGCATCTTTTACGGGCTCCCGCCTCTATACCGAGGCAACTCGGGCATGAAGCTGGCAAGTCGACGTGCCCAAGATATGCTGTAGAATAATGTAGAGTCTATGTCTCTTTTGGGGTTTTTGTTGCCTTTGAAGATGATGGAGGAATCAAGATAAGGAAAAAATGGTGCTTGCATTTTTCCTAGCATGAAAAATGAGATCAAGAAAAATGCCACACTCAAAAATGAAACTCCCCCTCCTCTCACTAATGTGGCCGGCCATGTCAAAGAAATGGTGGAGGGAAAACATAATACAAGAGGGAGGTGAGTGTAGTAAAAGGTGGAGGGTGACCACATCCAAAAGGTAATGATAACAATCTCAAATCAATTCCTAATCAACTCACATCACCATCATGAATGAAAAAGCAAGAAATGATGATAGAAAAGAATGGTATCAAAAGATACTTTCATAATCAATCCATATGCAAGAAACCCCCTCCACAAATGTTATTTGCAAACTTGCAAATAACCCCCTCCATCGGAAAAGTCTGTCCGGGAAAGAACAAAGGAAAATCGGCCGGAACGGAATGCAAACTGGAAACTCCAGAAAACTGGTCCCGTAATAAATTATAGGAAAAACCCCGATACTGTGCATACACACTCGCATCTGTATTCCTACCGGATACACAAGCAATGAGACAAAATCTGCACTGTACTATACTAGGATCCGGCTTAAACCAAAGCCAGCTAGTAATATCCGTCCGGTCCTGATCCGTGCAATACCGCACGTATCTGATCGAACCCTGCCAAATATCCATACGGCCTCTAGTACTAACCTTCCGATCCTGATCCGTGCAATACCGCACGTATCTGATCAGAACATGCCATATCTCCATACTGCCTCTACAGCGTTTCGCCCGAAACTTGAGTAACTGTAAGTGTGGTGGACTCTAAAGACTCGTCAATACTATGGCTGTGGATTTAACCACTAGCACGTCAGAGGTATAAGTCAATACGTGACGGGCCACCAGCTATTGACCAAAAGGGATGTCGATGAGCGAACTCATCCTGACACCCTACTGAGCCTGTCAGTGACAATATCCGTACAGTCCGGTCCGTTCGTCTTTGAGCATCGCATGGCGGGCCAAGGGGGTTGGTAAAAGTCAGACCCCCAAAAGCGGTACAAGTCGTGTCGGAGTGTAGCCCAGAACACCCTGAGATACTACTGGAATACCTACCAGTAAATCTCCTGCCTTGGCCAAGGACTTCGTGTAATGGCTTTCCTAGACACAGCGCGAACTCACCCCCAATACCGGGAGAGACGAACCCCTGAAGATCCGCTCACTGCCTCCATGTGGCTCGGGACTGTACCCAACTAAAACCTGTTTGTACGTCTCCTTTGAGCGTGGTAGGGTAGTAATCAAAGTACAGTGGGAACTCACACGAGACAAATGACGATCCCCAGGTCGATGAACTAACCTGTACACATGTCACCAGGGAACTGCTATCTGACGTCAGGTATAAAACCAACTAGCATGTTCCCGGCGAGTCCTGTCCGGTGTACTCATAACCCAATGAGCACCTGTATACATCTTAGGTGAACCAACTGACACCAGTGGCTTGTGAGACCGGCCACCGCCCCTCGTCGGGGTCTCGACTGTATACACTAGTCTACTCTGGAGAATCGATGCCCTGTCTCGAAACTCCCACGACTAGGGACCTTTTAAGGATGTGCTTATAGACTACCAGCTCCCACGTATATGATCGCCCTCATACTGCTGGCAGTCAAGCAAGAATCCTAGGGGCTCTATCAACGTGTAATAGCGACCTGTAAGGTCACCTAAAGCAGTACACGATGATAAAGGTAAACCAGATAGTATACTATCATCTCGAGTAAGACTGTCCTACTGGGATAGGTCCTTCCTCAATCATTACAATCACGTGCCTATGATCCAATAATTGACTCTGAGGGCACTATCTCCAATAATCTCCCACTTGCACTCAAGGCTGATTATTGCGATGTCGCATACTCACAGCCCGTGTGATACCGAACACCCAACTCCTCTACTAGTCAGTTTCACAAAACTCGTTTGCGAAACTATTGCGTTCGAGGAATAGCCTCAGTGAGTGGATCCGCTTCGATGTTTCTTTCTATGTCTCTCTATATCTCAAGTTCGCGGAGAAAGCCATCTCCCGAAATGAGCAATACCTATCTTAGAATGTCTGGATGTCTGATGGGACCTAGCTCATAAATGAACTCCAAATCCAAACTTCTTAGACTGTACCGTCAACTGAACTTAATCAGTATCCTGCGCCATGCCTCCCTCAGTATCTGCCTGGATCACCTGTCCAAAATACTGCCCCTCGTCGGAGGGAAAACTATAACTCTGACAATCACCCTGTCGTCCATGTCACCTTGGAAGCCTGGAATGATAACTGTCTCCTTAATGAGGCTGTCGTTATCATTTCCCTAGAACATCTACTTATGTTCTAAAGCTGCTCCCGACTGTTTCTCCAGGATTGGATCAATATCAACTTATTGCATCTAGTCTAAGAACAACATCTGGTGTGGTACTTGACATCTCATGATTGACTCAATTGCCTGAGCAAGTGATCTGCCAATCATGCACATCCCTCTCCCCTTTAGTCTGTAAGACACCTTTAAAGAGGGTGACTCCATCACCTGCAGGTACACTACCGTGCCAGGAGTCGTCCATTCTAAATACTCTTAGAATGCTGTCTAAGTACCCAGATTGTGAAACCACCCAAATCTAGATCTAAAACCATAGATCTAGTAACCAGCATGTCAGATATAATGTCCAAGTCCGATGCGGAGAAACCATTGTGTGACGACCAAAGTATAACCGATCGTAGTATAGGAATATCACTTCCTACTCTGTGTATGTCATTAAATACCAGGACATCACACCCTACTACCTTCTTAACAGATCCATCCCCTATTCTGATGAAGTCAAACCTATGACTGTCACATCAAAAATAGATGATCTATCTCCGCTACATCTGCTTTAGTCTATAAATAGACATAAGCTACCTGTCCACCAATGCTTCCGCTGCTCCCACTGACTACGACAACCCTCTGGCAGAGTCATATAGACGTACACTTCTAAAGCTAGTTTAGAACGACGCTATACTCATCCTCCTGCCGGGTCTCACAGTCTGGAACAACAGCAATGGCAAGTCTGGGTAAACAAGAACCTCCCTGTCACCGTCCTTGAGGCTACCGAAGTACCTCTCGGGTGCCTGAGGTTACCCACCATATCTGCGGAGTGGCCAATGGAATGTCAAATCAGATTGAATCTTTAGGTTCCTTTCAAATCTTCAGTAATCGTTTGTGGTTCTAGAATCACTTCCAGTTCTACCATACTCCCACTACTATTTTCTGGAAAAAAATCCATTTTTAGTAAAACTGTGGCGAGTCTAGAACAATATTACTATTGATCTCCCAGATGGTAGAAAATCAACCCTCGTCATAGCCTGGGTCAACCCACAAACATCCATTACAGAAACATGCCTTGAGTTATCCAGAGTCTGGTTTTAAGCATAATCCGGACAACTCCCCGTACCTTAACATCGTTAAGATACGAACTGTTCTATATCCAATATAGGACCAGAGGCACTAATTTAATTGAACCAGATTCAAATCATGCAGCTGTCTCCAGTACATGTCAGCTAAATGGAAAAAGGCCGATCAGCGTTACTCAGCTTAGGAATACTTCCACTTATGAGTAACCTGAAAGAGAAGCAAGTTCTCTTAATCACTACTATCAACTGAATACCACACTCAAGTATCTACATCTTCGATCAACTTGAAGAATCCCGATACTTGCAACACCTGGTTCTCTACTTTATCCATATACCTATAACTTCTCAAAATTCGGACCCTGCGTTTCTACGAAACACCTGTCTAAAAACTAGAGAAGTCATAAGTAAACCGAATATAGTATGAGGACCAACCCCTCTGACCTGATGGACCCTGGACAACATACAATACTCTGTATAAGTCCTTTGAGTCTGATAACTCAATCCCTGTGTATCGTAGGTTGAAAACTGTACTTATGGTTATGAAGAATTACACCGCCGTTCAATGCTCCTTACCTAATCATCCACTGATATAGGTAAATGTCATAGATATAATTTCAAAAAGGTATATCTCACTCTATGAAAACAGACGTACAGATATATCGATTTGAAATTGGTGCATAACAGCGGATATTCAAAACCAAATATTTGCCGTTCGGCAAACAACCCAGGTGGCTTCCTCAAATATCACCGATTACAACGAATCCCGATATAATGAGGATGATCACCCAATTCCCAATAACTTACTCCCACTCATCATCTGTAAAACCATACAGATGTGAGAATCATACCTGGTAAATACATACCCTGGAGCAAGTGTCTAATCGGGAAATCAGTTTTCTTTTAACAGTACACAGTGAAACTGAAACATTGAAATGTTTCGTTGGGGTATCCTGGTATTCCTAGTAATGCCTCTTTCATTATCCAGACTCACAACTGTAACCGTATAATTCTTTGCCATCTCTCCAAATCCCTTTATATGTCTTTAGTCATTACCTTCTGCACACCCCTTTAGGCCAAATGGTTTTCTTCCTTCCCTACCGTTCGGCACCAGCCTATGGTTTAGAAGAAGACTATCCAATAAGTATAAAGGGTGTACTGTCCTAATCCTAGGAGCACTCGCAATGCGAGAGAAGGTGAAGATAAAAGACAACCGAATGAACCTTATTCCTATTTCTCCTGAACCAGGATCCATCCCCGAACTGGAACAAGTTCCTTTCGAGTTCGTATATAACCATACGATGGATTATCCAATAAACTTGGGATCTTCGTAGTGATACGGAGTGTCCTGGAGAAATACAAAGGTGATTTAGGGTTGGTGAAGAAATACTTGGTTTAGTCGTGAATAGCAGTCGCAATTTACTCTGCCCTTTTACTAATCCCTTTCTTTGTCTTTACATAATACCTTCTGTACACCGTTTAGGCTAATTGGCTTTCTTCATTCCCTACCGGTCGGCACCAGCCTAAGGTCTGGAAGAAGACTATCCAATTTGCGTAATAGGTGTACTATCTCCTAAACCAAGGAGTACTCGCAACCTGAGAGAAGGAAAAAGGAAATGACAACTGAATAATCCTATTCGTTTTCTCCAGAACCGGAAACCATCCTCGAATTCCTTCGGGTTCGTATATAACCATACGATGGTTTTGTCCAATGGAAGTGGATGTTCGTAGTAATACGGGGTGTCCTGGAGAAAAGGGTAAAAGTAGGAGTGGCAATGAGGTTTGCAACTCTGAAAATCTAAAAGCCGGTGTTTAAGAAGGTTCGATCAATTTTGGTCACTGAGCCATAGTCTTAGGGTTGGGTCAATGGTCGCTGCCAGAGAGAGAGAAAAGAAACACTCAGCGTGCACTCTAACCTAGATCAGAATGGTTACCAATTTATCTAATCTGGAAACCTCCCACTGTAACCTCAAATTCTTCTCCAAACCCGAAAGAAGAATTAGTCGGGATCACCCAAGGAGTAAACCAACTCATCAGTGGGAATCGGGATCCAACTATCATCGCATGATAACATGACGGAATCCGCTCACGTTATCACACTCCAGAAGGTATGCGCATATCTGGCAAGTTTCAGTTCTTTTGAAACTCCCGATGTGGATTTTTACCCCATGCTCTTATGACCTTGACTTTGGCCAACAAATCATAAGTCACGTGTCAAGTTCTACCCGTCATTCTCTAGGTTGATTTGAATCCACCCGTACCTACCCTTGACTTTGGCCAACAAGGCAGTACGACTGTTCCAAACCAATGCATCTATCTATGCTGCATATGAATAACCAACAGCTACCAAACACTGTGCCTTGACTTTGGCCAACAAACACAGCTTGAATACTATTGACTATCCATATGAAACGACGGAGGGCTACGAATGGTTTCTGGCGAAAACCTTTAACGTAAAGAACTTGATATCGTTGAAGGAACGGATAGCTTTTAAAAATATAGTGACGAAAACGTTTGCTAAAGAGGTCACTCCCGGTGAAGGGATCTCGGCTCTTTCCCCGTAGAATGAGGTGCAGGATATTCCAACTGAACACCACGGTGCAAAGCAAAAGTAATCGGCTATAGTGAAGTTAATGCCCTGACGCAAACCTTTTGTCCAAGGGGTCACTCCCGGTGAAGGGATCTCGGCCCTTGCCTCGTCGACTGAGGAGCAGGATATTCCAACCGAATACCACGATGCAAAACAAAAGAGAACGTCCTTGCAATAACAGCTTTTTGAAAGTGTTCCAACAACATCAGATTAGGTTTGTTTAACTTGCATTGATCCGAATCAACGCAGTCCCATCAATTGATCACACCACAAAGAACGAAAATATACTGATGTACGTATATGCCATCCGCATTCGCCACTGGGTCCCGTCATTACCCGTTAGGTTAGCTAACTAACGACAGAGCGGGGACTGGACTAGCACGGATGCAAAACATATACAACATCTACTAATATATATACCAATATATTAAATTCGCTCAAGGCGTGATAAAAATGCAACATCACAGAAATGTACAGCATCACAGAAACAATACAGATATCTGGGATCCCCGGGTTTCACAGAGCCACTACTGAAACCCGACGTTCCCCTGGTCGTGTGGATAGCCTGTGCAATGAAAATCCTAGACCCCTACGGGCGCGGCAAGTTACCCGCCAAAACCTGAAGCGAGGCAGCCCCCTTCAGCAACGTGAATGGACCACCCAGCACTTCACGGAATCCGGTAACTTGGGCACCCCTCCTGGGTCAACCTGTACCCCCTACGAGTGCGGCGAATAGCCCGCCAATTCTAGAGTAAAGCCCCCTCCGTCTCAACGCCATAAGATGCGGGCTTGTTGCCCTCTAGAACCCGGCTATCCGTGCACCCCTTCGCGAGGTAATCCTAGTACAGAAAGTAAAATATACATACAACGGGTACATCGACCGCAACCTGGTCGTGCCCCAAAATAATAATACAAACAGGCAGTGACGGCAGTCCACATGTCGGACGCTCGCCCCGCAATATCAAATGTACATAATACAACAAAACTGTACTAGCATTGCATCCAGGCTATCCCCCATGACCAATCCGCAACATCACAGCAATACACAGAACATCAACGTGAAAGTCACGTTCGCAAATCCGTCTAACCGGGCTATAGCAGCTAGACAGGATTTACCGATCAAGTGACATTCACGGTCGCAGATATAATGTAAATACTGTGAAATAATGTGTTTAAAACATCCGATCGAATAAATTTTATCAAGTGGGCCCCCAAGTACTACTGTAGCACATCAGGAAATTCTGGGCCCAAAAATAATATTCCAAAACCCCTAATTTCAACCCAGAAAAAGACTGCAGAAATTTGATACAGCAAGGACATCATTGTGCGGCGGAACCGCGGCCCAAAGGGGGGTTTGGCCGCGGTTCCGCGCTTCAGTAGTCGAGTTACTGTGTCGAATTTTTACAGAATGCTTAGAACTTCCAGTATATCACTATTTTACAACCTGAAAAATTTTTTGGACTCAAAAAAATTTCGACAGAAACTGATTTGATGAAAACGCGGGTTTTTGGAATTTTGTTCGATCGGAAATGTAAAACGCATTAGACAAAAATAGACTATGTTAATGGCGTGGCTCTGATACCACTGTAAGTCCACGGCGGCGCCTCGGCCGTCAATCTGACGCCAAAATACGGAAGCGAAAAACTTTAATTTTGCAAACTAGCAAACCGGCACCACCGCGCACTTTTCACCCGGATCGAACCATTAACTAGTCCTAGCTAACTACAAGACGGGTTAGAGATATACCGAGTGATCCGAGTCCTCCGGTCTTCTCGTCGTCGTCCCGATCTCCTGCGGAATGTCCGGTCGTCGCCTCCTTGCCGGAAGGGCACCACATCGTCTGCATCTTTTACGGGCTCCCGCCTCTATACCGAGGCAACTCGGGCATGAAGCTGGCAAGTCGACGTGCCCAAGATATGCTGTAGAATAATGTAGAGTCTATGTCTCTTTTGGGGTTTTTGTTGCCTTTGAAGATGATGGAGGAATCATGATAAGGAAAAAATGGTGCTTGCATTTTTCCTAGCATGAAAAATGAGATCAAGAAAAATGCCACACTCAAAAATGAAACCCCCCCTCCTCTCACTAATGTGGCCGGCCATGTCAAAGAAATGGTGGAGGGAAAACATAATACAAGAGGGAGGTGAGTGCAGTAAAAGGTGGAGGGTGACCACATCCAAAAGGTAATGATAACAATCTCAAATCAATTCCTATTCAACTCACATCACCATCATGAATGAAAAAGCAAGAAATGATGATAGAAAAGAATGGTATCAAAAGATGCTTTCATAATCAATCCATATGCAAGAAACCCCCTCCACAAATGTTATTTGCAAACTTGCAAATAACCCCCACCATCGGAAAAGTCCGGCCGGGAAAGAACAAAGGAAAACCGGCCGGAACGGAATGCAAACTGGCAACTCCAGAAAACTGGTCCCGTAATAAATTATAGGAAAACCCCCGATACTGTGCATACACACTCGCATCTGTATTCCTACCGGATACACATGTAATGAGACAAAATCTGCACTGTACTATACTAGGATCCGGCTTAAACCAAAGCCGGCTAGTAATATCCGTCCGATCCTGATCCGTGCAATACCGCACGTATCTGATCGAACCCTGCCAAATATCCATACGGCCTCTAGTACTAACCGTCCGATCCTGATCCGTACAATACCGCACGTATCTAATCAGACCCTTCCATATCTCCATACGGCCTCTACAGTGTTTCGCCCGAAACTTGAGTAACTGTAAGTGTGGTGGACTCTAAATACTCGTCAATACTATGGCTGTGGATTTAACCACTAGCACGTCAGAGGTATAAGCCAATACGTGACGGGCCACCAGCTATTGACCAAAAGGGATGTCGATGTGCGAACTCATCCTGACACCCTACTGAGCCTGTCAATGACAATATCCGTACAGTCCGGTCCGTTCGTCTATGAGCATCGCATGGCGGGCCTACGGGGTAGGTAAAAGTCAGACCCCCAAAAACGGTACAAGTCGTGTCGGAGTGTAGCCCAGAACACCCTGAGATACTACTGGAATGCCTACCAGTAAATCTCCTGCCTTGGCCAAGGACTTCGTGTAATGGCTCTCCTAGACACAGCGCGAACTCACCCCCAATACCGGGAGAAACGAACCCCTGAAGATCCACTCACTGCCTCCATGTGGCTCGGGACTGTACCCAACTAAAACTTGTTTGCACGTCTCCTTTGAGCGTGGTAGGGTGGTAATCAAAGTACAGTGGGAACTCACACGAGACAAATGACGATCCCCAGGTCGATGAACTAACCTGTACAGATGTCACCAGGGAACTGCTATCTGACGTTAGGTATAAGACCAACTAGCATGTTCCCGGCGAGTCCTGTCCGGTGTACTCATAACCCAATGAGCACCTGTATACATCTTAGATGAACCAACTGACACCAGTGGCTTGTGAGACCGGCCACCGCCCCTCGTCGGGGTCTCGACTGTATACACTAGTCTACTCTGGAGAATCGATGCCCTGTCTCGAAACTCCCACGACTAGGGACCTTTTAAGGATGTGCTTATAGAATACCAGCTCCCACGTATATGATCGTCCTCATACTGCTGGCAGTCAAGCAAGAATCCTAGGGGCTCTATCAACGTGTAATAGCGACCTGTAAGGTCACCTGAAGCAGTACACGATGATAAAGGTAAACCAGATAGCATACTATCATCTCGAGTAAGACTGTCCTACCGGGATAGGTCCCCCCTCAATCATTACAATCACGTGCCTGTGATCCAATAATTGACTCTGAGGGCACTATCTCCAACAGGAGGTACAAAGATGTACAGAGATCTACGTTAGAATTACTGGTGGCATGGAATGAAGCGTGAAGTAGCTAGAAGCATCACTAAATGCTTGGTGTGTCAGCAAGTAAAGGCTGAACATCACAGGACAGCTAGATTACTTCAACTATTACCAATCCCAGAATGGAAGTGGCAACACATTACGATGGATTTTGTGAATGCTTTTCCTCACAGCACAAAAGGTAACGATGCGGTATGGGTCATTGTGGATCGACTCATAAATTCGACTCACTTTATCCCATTTCGAGTTGGCCAATCAGCTGAGACATTTGCAAAGAAGTACATGGAGGTAATAATCTACTTAAGATTTAAACTCTTTAAATATGTACAATTAGTTAAGATATAATTATATCACATATAATATATATCACATTATTAAATCAACACTTGATTTAATAATCCGGTTATATCACATATAACCGAATAATATCATTTATCTGTGTATCACATTATCAAATCAACACTTGATTCGATAATCTGGTTATATCATATATAACCGAACTTGATAATAGATAACTGTCAGATTACAATACGGTATCACATACTCATATTTAATCTGGCCCATGCACATATCACATATTTTTTCTACTTCGTTTCGCCTGAACCAGGGAATTTCTGTGTGGGACTCTAAAGACTCGTCAATACGCCAGCAGTAGGTGATGATCACATCAGTCACCTACAAGCCGTCAGCGGTACTAGATGGACGTAACGGCTACCCGGGTATTCAGCGATATGAAAATCAACAAGCAAGCTTGTCCATACTCTCCATGAAGCCTATCAGTAACACTATCGTACAGTCCGGTCTCTTCGTCTGATACGTCGCATATCATGTCTAGGGGTGGTAAACGTCAGACCCCAGTAACGTGATAAGTCATACCGATTTCTGGCCTATAACGGTTTGAGAAACTACTGAAACTCTTACCATTAAATCTCAGCAACATCCCTGACCAGGGACTTCCAGTTATAGCCAATCGAGCATAGCGCAACATCAACCCCCAATACCGGGAGAGAGGAAACCCCTCCTATCGCTCATTACCTCCATGTGACTCGGGACTGTACCTAAAATCCACTTGTTTGCACAACTCCTCTTGAGCGTGGTAGGGAGGAAATCAAAGTACAGTGGGAGCCACACAAGACTCTATGACGATCTCAGGTCTACAGACTAACCTGTACCAGTGTCACCAGAGGACTGCTATCTGACGATAGGTATACTACCAACTAGGAGTCTTCGGGGAGCCCGTTCGGTATACTCATTCTCTAATGAGCACCTGTATATAATCTTTGATGTCACACACCAATGGTTGTGGGATCAACCATCTCCCTCTATGGGACAAGAAACGTACACACTAGTCTACTCTGGAATATCGATGCCTTAGTCTCAATATTCCCTCGACTAGGAACTGATTAAAGGATGTACTTTTGGACCACTCTGTCCTACTAGTATGATCTCATCATAATCCTGGTAGTCAAGTACATATCCTAAGGGCTTTATCAACATGTAAGAGACAGGCAATATAAAGATATCAGTCTACATGTTAAGATAAATGTAATCAGATAGCATACTATTATGTCGAGCAAGAAAGTCCTCTATATATATGTCCAAGCATCCACTCTATCAACAATAATGGCCTCTAGGGCATACATATTCCTAACAATCTCCCACTTGCACTAAGGCCAGTTGTTGTAGTATCTCATACCCAACGTCCCAAAAGTCTCTCGAATAGCATCTGGGGGAGGGCCTCGGTTAGTGGATCCGCTGTGTTATCCTCTGTGTCAACTCTCCTGACTTCGATCTCCCGGAGATCAACTATCTCCCTGATCAGGTGATACTGTCTAAGAATATGTTTGGATCGCAGACGGGACCGGGGTTCCTAATCCAAAGCCACAACTCCATTGTCATCACAATACACAGGTACTGGATGCCCAATGGTAGGAACCAAGTTCATCTTTTGAACTTATTCATCCAGACAACCTCTTTGGCAGCATTGTTGGTAGCGATGTAATCAGTCTCTATCAACGAGTTTGCTACGGTATATAGCTTGGAACCCTTCCAACATACCGTCCCTCCACTGAGGGTGAAGACAAAACCCGAGACTGACTTTCAGTCGTCCTTATCACTCTAGAAGCTCGAATCGGTAAAGGACTCCACCTGGAGTTCACCGTTACCATATACCAAGAACATCTCTTTTGTCCTTCTCAAGTACTTAAGAATGTTCTTCACAGCTTTCCAATGGTTTTCCCCAAGATCTTTTCGATACTTACTCACCACACCTAGTGAGTAAGCTACATCTGGTCTGGTACATAACATCGTATACATGATTGACCCGACTACCGAAGTATAGGGTATCCCTTGTATGTGAGCCCTCTCTAAATCAGTCTTGTAAGACATCTTTTTAGAGAGAGTGATTCCTGAACAAGCGGGTACATTACCACGCTCAGAATCTTCCATATTAAACCCGTTTAGTATGGTGTCTATATACCTGGATTGGGACAATCCCAAATCCATTTAGATCTATCTCTATAGATCTATATCCCCAGGATGTAGGAGGCATCAGTTAGATCTTTCATAGAGAACTAGTGTGATAAGAGGAGCTTGACCGAATGTAGTATAGGAACATCATTTCCTATCAAGAGTATGCCATCCACGTACAATACGAGAACAACCTTACTCTCTACAACCTTCTTATATATAAATAGTCCATCTACCTTTTTGATGAAGTCAAACTCTTTGACAGCTTCATCAAAATAGACGTTCCATCTCTGTGATGCCTGTTTTTAATCCGTAGATGGATTTAAGCAGCTTGCACATGCTTCCGCTTCTCCCACTATCTACGAAGCCCTCTGGCAGTGTCATATATATACTCTCTTCTAAATCGCCATTTAGAAAAGCGGTTTTGACGTGCAGTCTGCCAGATTTCGTAGTTGTGGTATGCAGCAATGGCAAGTAGGATCCCGATGGACTTAAGCATACCGACAGGAGAAAAGGTTTCATCATAGTCGACACCAGGTCGTAGACGAAAACTTTTTGCTACAAGTCTAGTTTTGAAAGTCTCAACTTTTACATCTACACCAAATTTTCTTTCTCAAAGATCCACTTGTTCCTGATGTATTTTACCCCTTTAGGCTCAACATACAAAGTCAATACTTTGTTGGTGTATATGAATTCCATCTCATATCGCATAGCATCCAGCCATTTCACATAGTCTCCACTAGTGATGGCCTACACGAAAATAGTTGGGTCATCATCTTCCATGTTGCAATCCTCGCTCCAACCGTTTATGAGAAAACCGTAGTATCTCTCTGATGGATGAGAAATCCTACTAGATCTGCGGAGTGTCTGCGGCTCTTCGGGGACTATTGAATCTTTCGGTTCCATCAAATCGTCAGTTATAGTTTGCGTTGCTTGAACTTCTTCCAGTTCTACCTCTTTGCCACTAATTTCTTTCACAAGAAATTCCTTTTCTAAAAAGATGGCATGTCGAGAAACAAACACCTTTTGTTTCACGGTGTGGTAGAAGATATACCCTCGCGAATGTTTGGGATATCCTACAAAGTTGCACAGAACTGACCCTGCCTCAAGCTTGTCCGGATTTTGCTTTTCAACATAGGCCGGACAACCCCATATCTTAACTCGTTTAAGAGATGGTCTTGTTGGATATAGTGCCCTCAAATTCAATTATTGGATCACAGACACGTGATTGCAATGATTGAGAGAGGACCTATACCAGTAGGACAGTCTTACTCAAGATGATAGTAAGCTATCTGGTTTATCTTTGTCATCGTGTACATACTTTAGGTGATATTACAGATCACTATTATACGTTGATAGAGCCCTTAGGATTCTTGCTTGACTACCAGCAGTATGATGGCGATCATATACGTGAGAGTTGGGTAGTCTATAAGCACATCCTTAAAGTGTCCCTAGTCGTGGGAGTTTTCGAGACAAGGCATCGATATTCCAGAGTAGACTAGTGTATATAGTCGAGACCCCGACGAGGGGTGGTGGCCGGTCTCACCAGCCATTGGTGTCAGTTTGTTCACCTAAGATGTATACAGGTGCTCATTGGGTTATGAGTATGGCGGACAGGACTCGCCGGGAACATGCTAGTTGGTATTATACCCGACGTCAGTGTAACAACCCTAAATTTCCTATACAAAATTTTTTCAAAATCCACAAAGGGTTATTTTAGCCTGACCACAAGATATAAGTAATTATTTTTCTTTTTAATTACAAGTTAAAAGAATGTAACAACTCCATTTTTTATGTACAAAGAATTGATTTAAATTCAAAGTATACTTAGAGTATTTAATGTTGCTGATATATCTTTAAGTATTTATTTCACACCATAATTAAAAGAAGGAGCTTGTAGCTCATTGGTAATACCTTGCACTGCTGAACCAAGCCACCAGAGTTAAATCGCATGCCCCACATTATTTTTAATATTGTTTTGTTTTAAATTCTTTAGAAGCCCAACAGTCAACACGTGTTTTCTCACAAAAACCCAACTACACCCCCAAAACTTAAATATACCAGTGAGATCACCAACCGACGGCGCCCCTCCCGACCACCGGACTCGGCCGGGATCGGCCGAGTCGGCCGACGGACCGGCAGACTCGGGCCGGCGCCGCCGGCCGGACTAGGCCGGACCGCCGAGTCCCCAACACCAATGTTGTCTTTTCACCTCCTTATACCCCCTGCATACTTTAATTCTTCAGACTACCTCCAGAGAGCCCATTAACACCTATTTACTACAATTTTTAATGAATTTTCCTATATTTTTACATTTTTTTAAATTAAAAACCCTAACCCTAACCTAATCTTATAAATACACCCCTACCTCCTACCCTCTCATCCCAAAATTCTGAGCCCACTCTCTCAAAATCTCAAGAAAACCTAGTGTACTTTGAAAACGAGCGAAAGGCAAAACCCAACGAAATCGATGGCAAACTTCTGGTGATCGTGCTAGGAACTCTCGGCGACGAATCGACGCATCGGCGAACCCTCTTCTTCCTTATCACTCTCGTGTTTGTCCAAATCCGTAAGTCCCCATTCTATCTTTCTTTTCTTTCAGAAAAATACGAATTTACAAAACCCGACGGAATCGGAACAAATCCGATTTCCGATTCGGTTTTCTATAAAATTTCACTTCTCACCAATACATTCATGCTTAAACATCTTATTGTTGACTATTAAACATTTAACAAATAATTTGAACAAGTTTCATCATATGAAATGATGGCCTTTTCAATTTATCGTATTTTCACTTAAATACCACAATATTTCGATTTCACATTTAACCCCCTTAATCTTGCTATACATTTAAAGTAGAGCACGAGCTAATGACCTACCTCTACACACATGCATATACAATCTAAAATGATATCATCAAAAACTTAGAATACGATAAAACAATATTTTCATTTAAATACCATATTCTTAATAAAACCATTCCTAAAAGTTTTAGTTTTGATACACTTTTAAATAAATACCTCTTATTAGGAAAATACGATAAGTTATGGACATCGGTCGTTTATCTAAACCTGACTTTGTGGTGTCTAGGCTAGGCAAGTGAGAAAGGTAATTTTAAAAGGCCCGTCTCACGGTGATTCGTGAGCGGATCCCTCCTTTCCTCATTTGTACTTACCTGACCACTATTGGCGTGAAGAGGCGATTTGAGGCATATAACGACTTGTCGTTTAGACTATTTAGAAATAGGCTAGTTGACTTAGGAAACCCAAGAATCTAAAATACGGAAAATTGACATTTTTACAAATAAATACCTTTTACTTTATAAAACCGTTTTTTAAAGGATTTAGTATTTTACAATCTTTGCAAAGTGCCGCTACAACCTATTTTTGGTGAACCCATTCGGGATGGTGCGGATTATCGCACATCCTCGGGCTTAGTAGTGCGAGATTCAGACCTCCGTAAGGAGTATTCGATCTTGAAAGATTTAAAATACGACATTTTAAGAAAATGAGAATTTTTAGAATATAAAATATTTATTAAAATTAATTTGTATAAATATATGTATATTTATCATTAAAATATCTATTTTGTTATGATATAAATATTTCACATTTTTTCTAAAAATCACAAGAACAAATTTTACACTAAAATACCATAAATTCCATATAATTTAATATTACAAATAAATACCTTTATTTATGAAATTAGGATATTTTCACTAGAAATATCACAATATAAAATCCACATTCATTACAAATCTAAAAACGAATAATAAATACTTGGGGTGCATCTTGAAAACTATACAAAAGTATTTTTACATAAAACCCCCTCAAGTTTTATAAATTACCCTAAGGACCCTAATAAATATAGGACTTCGATTTACATCTCTACTGTCTGACTCGGGTTTGAGTCTGATCATAATCCGACTTGAATATGATTCAAGTACCATATAAATCTACAATATTACAATTCAACATGAACACACGAATTCATAAATCCAGTTATCAATCTATTCGACTTGACTGAACCAAACCATGGATATACTTTCCATTTATATAATTCCAGTTTACATCCATTACATCCGTTACTGATATCATGGTTTCGGTCAGTCATCCAACTATACAACTTATACAATACAATATAACAATACAATCAAAACACTACGGGGTTTAAGGGGTAGATTGGTACGGAAGGTGTTAAAAGTGGCACGGGACAGTAAGATTAAGACACCTAACATGAATCCTGTTGCTGTTGTACCATGGCATAATGGTTTCTTATACTTTCAGTTTGCCATGGTCTCTAGTATATAGAGACCCCTCTCGTATACACTGGCATCTTTCTGTACCAACCTACAAACAACAGCGTTAACACAATATTCTACAATATTATACAACTTTAAAAGATACATTCTTATTCTGTCTTTTCTATTTCTCGCTTAACTTTGGGACTTACCGAGCGACCTGTTCGCTGACGACATTCTATTTCTTTCTTCTTTGAATGTCGTCAGGTGATCTGCACACAGCAGAGATCGAGCCCACCAGTGAAAACTTGGATCAGTTCCTCGAAGACCCCGAGCTCTAGACATTGTAAATTTCCATTCAGTACCTTTCATTTCCTATTATGCCATTGTTTAGGCATCGTTTTTACTTCAGTTGTATTTCGTTTTCATGCATTGTACAAAAGAATGTTAATAAATAAAGTTGCTGTTATTTTTATATCTCTTGTCTCTTGTGATTACTTTTATATTGTATAGATACGCCTAGCGTATTTACTTCACAGTAAATACATAGCAGATCAGTCGCGTCCCCTTCGCCGTATCTTGGGAAGCGGGGCGCGACAGGTTTTGTTGGTGGCCCATACAGGTCAGAGCTGTATAGAATCATATTATGCAGTTCTGTTCTGCGTGAACAAACTAAGCAATATAACACAAGAACCAGCAACTAAAACATTCTTTACAATTCATGTTCCTTGAATCTTACAATTTCATATTTCTTGAATCTTATCATTTCATATTTTTTGAATCATATACTTTGAATCTATCCTAACCCAAAATTCTATCACCTCTTTTACAATTTTACCAAAACCTTCGCATTCTTTCATCCCTTCACATATTCTTCACATTTTTTTTAAAACCCTTGCACCACCTTGTTATTTTTCACATACTGTCAGTACAACAGTACCAAACTTTTCTTGGATTTATTACACTTTCCTTTTACAAATTTCGAGGACGAAATTTTTATAAGAAGGGTAGAATGTAACAACCCTAAATTTCCTATACAAAATTTTTTCAAAATATTTTTTTCAAAATCCACAAAGGGGTATTTTAGCCCGAGCACAAGATATAAGTAATTATTTTGCTTTTTAATTACAAGTTAAAAGAATGTAACAACTCCATTTTTTATGTACAAAGAATTGATTTAAATTCAAAATATACTTGGAGTATTTAATATTGCTGATATCTCTTTAAGTATTTATTTCACACTATAATTACAAGAAGGAGCTTGTAGCTCATTGGTAATACTTTGCACTGCTGAACCAAACCACCAGAGTTCAAATCGCATGCCCCACATTATTTTTAATATTGTTTTGTTTTAAATTCTTTAGAAGCCCAACATTCAACACGTGTTTTCTCACAAAAACCCCATTACATCCCAAAACTTAAATATACCAGTGAGATCACCGACCGACAGCGCCCCCTCCCGATCACCGGACTCGGTCGGGATCGGCCGAATCAGCCGGCGCCGCCGGCCGGACTCGGCCGGACCGCCGAGTCCCCAACACCAATGTTTTGTCTTTTCACCTCCTTATACCCCCTGCATACTTTAATTCTTCAAACCACCTCCAGATAGCCTATTAACACCTATTTACTACAATTTTTAATGAATTTTCCTATATTTTTACATTTTTTTTAAATTAAAAACCCTACACCTATCCTAACCCTAGTCTAACCCTATAAATACATCCCTACCTCCTACCCTCTCATCCCAAAATTCTGAGCCCACTCTCTCAAAATTTCAAGAAAACCTTGTGTACTTTGAAAACGAGCGAAAGGCGAAACCCGACAAAATCGACGGCGAACTTCCGGTGATCATGCTAGGAACTCTCGGCGATGAATCGACACACCGGCGAACCCTCTTCTTCCTTATCACTCTCGTGTTTATCCAAATCCGTAAGTCCCAATTCTATCTTTCTTTTCTTTCAGAAAAATACGAATTTACAAAACCCGACGGAATCGGAACAAATCCGATTTCCGATTCAGTTTTCTATGAAATTTCACCTCTCACCAATACATTCATGCTTAAACATCTTATTGTTGACTATTAAACATTTTACAAATAATTTGAACAAGTTTCATCACATGAAATGATAGCCTTTTCAATTTATCGTATTTTCACATAAATACCACAATGTTTCGATTTCACATTTAACCCCCTTAATCTTGCTATACATTTAAAGTAGAGCACGAGATAATGACCTACCTCCACACACACGCATATACAATCTAAAACGATATCATCAAAAACTTAGAATACGATAAAACAATATTTTCATTTAAATACCATATTCTTAATAAAACCATTCCTAAAAGTTTTAGTTTTGATACACTTTTAAATAAATATCTCTTATTAGGAAAATACGATAAGTTGTGGATATCGGTCGTTTATCTAAACCTGACTTTGTGGTGTCTAGGCTAGGCAAGTGAAAAAGGTAACTTTAAAAGGCCCGTCTCATGGTGATTCGTGAGCAGATCCCTCCTTTCCTCATTTGTACTTACCTGGCCATAATTGGCGGTGAAGAGGCGATTTGAGGAATCTAACGACTTGTCGTATAGACCATTTAGAAATATGCTAGTTGACTTAGGAAAGCCTAGAATCTAAAATACGGAAAATTGATATTTTTACAAATATATACCTTTTACTTTATAAAACCGTTTTCTAAAGGATTTAGTATTTTACAATCTTTGCAAAGCGCCGCTACAATCCATTTTTTGGGAACCCGTTCGGGATGGTGCGGATTATCGCACATCATCGAGCTTAGTAGTGCGAGATTCAGATCTCCGCAAGGAGTATTCGATCTCGAAAGAATTAAAATAAAACATTTTAAGAAAATGAGAATTTTTCGAATATAAAATATTTATTAAAATTAATTTTGTATAAATATATGTATATTTATCATTAAAATATCTATTTTGTTATGATATAAATATTCCACCTTTTTTCTAAAAATCACAAGAACAAATTCTACACTAAAATACCATAAATTCCACATAATTCAATATTACAAATAAATACCTTTATTTATGAAATTATGATATTTTCACTAGAAATATCACAATATAAAATCCACATTCATTACAACTCTAAAGACGAATAATAAATACTTGGGGTGCATCTTGAAAACTATACAAAAGTATTTTTACATAAAACCCCCTCAAGTTTTATAAATCACTCTAAGGATCCTAGTAAATATAGGACTTCGATTTACATCTCTACTGTCTGACTCGGGTTTGAGTCTGATCATAATCCGACTTGAATATGATTCAAGTACCATATAAATCTACAATATTATAATTCAACATGAACACAAGAATCCATGAATCCAGTTATCAATCTATTCAACTTGACTGAACCAAATCATGGATATACTTTACATTTACATGATTCCAGTTTACATCCGTTACCGATATCATGGTTTCGGTCAGTCATCCAACTATACAATTTATACAATACAATATAACAATACAATCAAAACACTACGGGGTTTAAGGGGTAGATTGGTACGGAAAGTGTTAAAAGTGGCACGAGACAGTAAGATTAAGACACCTAACATGAATCATGTTGCTGTTGTACCGTGGCATAACGGTTTCTTGTACTTTCAGTTTGCCCTGGTCTTTAGCATATAGAGACCCCTCTCGTATACATTGGTATCCTTCTATACCAAGCTACAAACAACAGCGTTAATACAATATTCTACAATATTATACAACTTTAAAAAATACATTCTTATTTTGTCTTTTCTATTTCCCCCTTAACTTTGGGACTTACCGAGCGACCTGTTCGCTGACGACATTATATTTCTTTCTTCTTTGAATGTCGTCAGGTGATCTGGATACAGCAGAGATCGAGCCCACCAGTGAAGACTTGGATCAGTTCCTCGAAGACCCCGAGCTCTAGACATTGTACATTTCCATTCAGTACCTTTAATTTCCTGTTATGCCATTGTTTAGACATCGTTTTTACTTCAGTTGTATTTCCTTTTCATGCATTGTACAAAAGAATGTTAATAAATAAAGTTGCTGTTATTTTTATATCTCTTGTCTCTTGGGATTACTTTTATATTGCTTCGATACGCTTAGCGTATTTACTTCACAGTAAATACGTAGCAGATCAGTCGCGTCCCCTTCGCCGTATACCGGGAAGCGGGGCGTGACAGTCAGATAGCATTTCCCTGGTGACATGTGTACAGGTTACTCTATCGACCTGAGATCGTCATTTGTCTCGTGTGAGTTCCCACTGTGCTTTGATTACTACCCTACCACGGCTCAAAGGAGTCGTGCAAACAGGTTTTAGTTGGGTACAGTCCCGAGCCGCATGGAGGCAGGGGTTTCGTCTCTCCCGGTATTGGGGGTGAGATCATGTTGTGTCTAGGAGAGCCATGAAACGAAGTCCTTGGCTAAGGCAGGAGATTTACTGGTAGGTATTCCAGTAGTATCTCAGGGTGTTGTGGGCTACACTCCGACACGACTTGTACCGCTTTTGGGGGTCTGGCTTTTACCAACCCCCTAGGCCCGACATGCGATACTTATAGACGAACGGACCGGACTGTACAGATATTGTCACAGACAGGCTCAGTAGGGTGTCATGATGAGTTCGCTCATCAGCCTCTCTTTTAGTTAATACGTCGGCGGCCGTTATGCACAGCTAGTGCCACTGACATGCTGGTAGTTAAATCCACAGCCAATGTATTGACGAGTCTTTAGAGTCCCCCACAGATAGTTTCTCAAGTTTTGGGCGAAACATTGTAGAGGCCGTATGATATATGGCAGGGTTCAATCATATACGTGCAGTCGTGCATGGATCATGATCGGACGGATCATACTGGTGGGCTTTGGTTTAAGCCGGATCCTAGTATTAGATTTGTTGGATTGCTTTCGTCTCATCGCATTCACATTCAGTCGGAATGCGGGTGCAGGTATGTATATACAGGTGAGGGGTATTCTTGTGATCTGTCACGAGTTTACTTTAGATGATGCCGTTCTTTTTATTGTCATAAACATTTGGGTTAATATTTGGTGGAAATTGTGAGTGGATTTCATCATGAGGAGCATTTATTGTGACATGTACATAAGTGGTGACTTATGGTCTCTTTATTTGTGCATATGTCACATTTTCTTTTGATTAATGTGTTGAAATGATAAGTGGAGAGAGAAGGAGCAGCCGTGAGGCAAGGGGTTAGCTCTTGGATTCATTATGCTTGCTCATATTATTATTCCAACACATTAAGAAAAGAAAAGCTTCTTCTCTTTTCTTTCTTCTTCTTGCTCACAAGTTCCACCATAGCATCATCATCAACCTCCATCCATACACTCTCATGTGTTGAGAATCAATGGATGCTTGAGACAAAGTTATCACACACATTCTCTACATCAGCTTGGACATGTCGGCTGGCAAACTTCATGTCCGAGTTGCTTCGGTTTAAAGCGGGAGCCCATAAAAAGACTTCTTGACGTGGTGCCCTTCCGACAAGGAGACCGGAGATCGGAGATGCCGCGAGGAGTTAGGGATGGTGGCTAAAGACCGAAGGACACGGGTCGATCGGTATAGCCTTTCTATCATTTTTCTAGTTAGCTAGTTTGTGTTAATGGTTCGATCCGAATGAAAGACTACGATAGCGCCGGTTTTGTAAAAAGTTTTTGTTCCGCGTTTGGCCTCGGATTGACGGCCGGGGCGCTACCATAGACTTACATGGTATCAGAGCCACGCCATTAACCTTTATTAGCTTGTTCTAACGTGTTTAAAATATCGATCGATCGAAATTTCCGAATCGTATTTTTATTTCAGTGTGCTTGCTGTCGAATTTCAATTTTTTTCAAAAAATTATTTTAGGCATCTTAAAAATACATGCAGGCATAACTAAAGCTACAGAAAAAGTTTGGAGACCTAACCTTAAAATTCCACCATGGAACCGCCGTGAAATGTCGCATTTGGCGGCCCTTCCGTGGCCCTTTTTGTGCTACAGTGCCCCAAATTTTTTCTGAGGGTTTAGTTCATGGAAATATAATTTTTGTGATATATAGTTTTGGCCCAAATTATTTTGAGTGCTGGAATTGTACTTGGGGCCCATTTCGGGAAATTTTGTCGATTGGAATTTTAAATACGTTAGTTTACAGTACTTACATTATATCTGCGACTATGAATGTTATTTGATCGTTAAATCTTGTCTAATCGCTATAGTCCTTTTAGACGGATTTGCGAACGTGACATTCACGTTGATGTTCTGTGTTATGCTGTGATGTTGCGGATTGTCGTGGTGGATAGCATGGGTGAAATTTTAGTACAGTTCAGTTTTATTTGTACATTTGCTATTGCGGGGCGAGCGTCTGACATGTGGACTGCCGTCACTGCCTGTTTGTATATTATTCTTTTGGGGCATGACCGGGTTGAGGTCGATATCACCGTTGTACATATTTTCTTTTTTGTACTAGGATTACCCCGCGGTGGAGTGCACAAATAGCCGGGTTCTAGAGGGCAACGGGCCCGCATCTCATGGCTTTGAGACGGAAGGGGCTTCACTCTAGAATTGGCGGGCTATTCGCCGCACTCGTAGAGGGTATAGGTTGACCCAAGGAAGGGTGCTCAAGTTACCGGATTCCGTAAAGTGCTGGGTTGTCCATTCACTTTGTTGAAGGGGGCTGCCCCACTTCTGGTTTTGGCGGGTAACTTGCCGCGTCCGTAGGGGTCTAGGTTTTCATTGCACAAGCTATCCACACGACCAGGGGAACGTCGGGTTTCACTTGCGGCTCAATGAAACTCGGGGATCCCAGATTATCTGTATTGTTCTGTGATGCTTATTACATTATGTGATGTTGCATTTATCACGCCTCGAGCGATTATTATATATTGATATATATACTAGTAGATGTTGTATATGTCTTACACCCGCGCTAGTCCAGTCCCCGCTCTGTCGTTACTTAAGTAACCTAATGGGTGATGACGGGACCCAGTGGCGAATGCATATGGCATATACGTACATCATATTTTTGTTCTTTATTGGTGTGATCAATTGATGGGACTGCACTGATTCGGATCAATACAAGCTAAACAAACCTATTCTGATGTTGTTGGAACATTTTTTTCAAAAAAAGCTGTTTTTGCAAGGACGTTCTCTTTTGTTTTGCACAGTGGTATTCGGTTATGAATATCCAGTACCTCATTCTACGAGGCAAGGGCCGAGATCCCTTCATCGGGAGTGACCCCTTGGACAGAAGTTTGCGTCAGGGTAATAACTTCACTATAGTCGATTACTTTTTGCTTTGCATTATGGTATTCATTTGGAATATCCTGCACCTCATTCTACAGGGAAAGAGCCGAGATCTCTTCACCGGGAGTGACATCTTTAGCAAAGGTTTTCACCACTATATTTTTGTAAAAAGCTATCCGGTTCCTTCAACGATATCAAGTTCAATACGTTAAAGGTTTTTCGCCAAAAACCATTCGTAGCCCTCCGTCATTTCAGAAAGGTAGAACTTAGTATTCATGCTATGTATGTTGGCCTTCATCAAGGCATAGTGTATGGTAGCTATTTGTTACTTTTCTGTTGCATAGATAGATGCGTTAGTTTGGGACAGTCATACTATTATTTTGGCCTTCGTCAAGGGTATGTACGGGTGGGTTCAAATTAACCTGGATAATGACGGGTAGAACTTGACATATGACTTAGGATATGTTGGCCTTCGTCAAGGTCATAAGAGCATGGGGTAAAAATCACATCGGAAGTTTCTAAAAAAACTGAAACTTGCCAGGCATGCGCATACCTTCTAGAGTGTAATAATGTGAGTGGATTCCATCACGTTATCATACGATGATAGTTGGATCCCGATTCCCACTGATGACTTGGTTTACTCCTCGGGTGATCCCGACTAATTCTTCTTTCAGGTTTGGAGGAGAATTTGAGCTTACAGTGGGAGGTTTCTTGATTAGATAAATTGATAACCAATCTGATCTAGTTTAGAGTGCACGCACAGTGTTTCTTTTCTCTCTCTTTGGCAGCGACCATGGCCCGACCCTAGACTATGACTCAGTGACCAAGTTAACCGAACCTTCTTAAAACATTGGTTTTGGATTGTCTGAGTTGCATACATCATTGTGACTCCTTCTCTTACCCTTTGCATTTCTCCAGAACACCCCGTATTACTACGAACATCCACTTCCATTGGATAAATCCATCGTATGGTTATATATGAACTCGAAGGAGCTTGTTCCAGATTCGAGGATCGATTCTGGTTCTGGAGAAAATGAATAGGACTATTCAGTTGTCTTTTCCTTTTACCTTCTCTCAGGTTATGAGGGCTCCTAGGATCAGGAGAGGGTACACCTATTACGCTTATTGGATAGTCTTCTTCTAAACCATAGGCAGGTGCCGAAAAGTGGGAAATGAAGAAAACCAATTAGCCTAAGTGTGGTGTACAGAAGGTAATAAGTAAAGATAAATAAAGGGATTAGAAAGAGGGAAAAGTAAAATGCGACTGCTATCATTCACGACCAAACCAAGTATTTCATCGCCACTCCTACTTCACTTTTGTATTTCTCCAGAACACCCCGTATCATTATGAAGATCCACAGTTATTGGATATTCCATCGTATGTTTATATACGAACTCAAAGGAACTTGTTCCAGTTCGGGGATGGATTCTGGTTCAGGAAAAATAGGAATAAAGTTTATTCAGTTGTCTTTTATCTTTACCTTCTCTCAGGTTGCGAGTGTTCCTAGGATTAGGACAGTACACCTATTACGCTTATTGGATAGTCTTCCAAACCATAGGCTGGTGTCGAACGGTAGGGAAGGAAGAAAACCATTTAGCCTAAAGGGGTGTACAGAAGGTAATGAGTAAAGACAAGTAAAGGGATTTGGAGAGATGGCAAAGAAATATACGGTTACAGTTGTGAATCTGATAATGGAAAAGGCATTACTAGGAATACCCGGATACCCCTTTGAAACATTTTCATGTTTTAGTTTCAATGTGCATTGTTAATAGAAAACCGATTTCCCAATTAAATCTTTACTCTAAGGTATGTATTTAGCAGGTTTGATTCTCACATCTGTATGGTCTTACAGATGATGAGTGAGAGTAAGTTTTTGGGAATTAAGTGATCATCCTCATTATATCGGGATTCGTTGAATTGGTGATATTTGAGGAAATCACCTGGGCTTTTACCGGACGGTAAATGTTGGTTATGAATATCCGTTATTGTGTACTAATTTCAAATTGATATATCTGTACGTTTATTTTTTATAAAGTGATATATAACTTTTTGAAATCATGTCCGTGACATTTACCTATATCAGATGATGGTTAGGTAAGGAGCATCAAACAACGATGTAATTCTTCATAACCATAGTACAGTTTTCAACCTACGACGCACAAGGTTTTGAGTTATTCAACTCAGGGGACTCATACAGAGTATTGTATGTTGTCCAGTGTCCATTAGGACAAAGGGGTTGGTCCTCGTACTGTATTCTGTTTACTTGTGACTTCTCTAGTTCTTAGACATGTGTTTCCTAGAAATACAAGGTCCAAGTTTTGAGAAGTTATAGGTATATGAGTAAAGTAGAGAACCACGTGTTGCAAGTATCAGGATTCTTCAAGGTAATCGAAGATGTGGAAACTTGTGTATGGTATTCAGTTGATTGTAATGGTTTTGAGAAGTTTGTTTCTCTTTCAGGTTACTCATGTTTGGATGCACTCCTAAGTTGAGTAATGTTGATCGGCCTCTCTCCATTTAGTTGACATGCACTGGAGACAGCTGCATGATTTGAATCTGGTTCCA
The DNA here is from genome assembly GCA_030015575.1 of Agapanthus africanus. Lineage (NCBI taxonomy): Eukaryota > Viridiplantae > Streptophyta > Magnoliopsida > Asparagales > Amaryllidaceae > Agapanthus > Agapanthus africanus. The sequence goes on from JASDDO010000019.1 coordinate 833,743,713, forward strand.
ATTAAATCAGTGCCTCTGTTTCTATATTGTCTATAAAATGGCTCATATCTTAACCATGTTAAGGTATATGGAGTTGTACGGCTTATGCTTAAAACTAGACTCTGGATAACTCAAGGCACGTTTCTGTAATGGCAGTTTGTGGGTTGATATGGGCTATGACGAGGGTTGACTTTCTACCATCTGGAAGATCAATAGTGATATTGTTCTTAACTCGCCACAGTTTTAGTAAAATGGCCTTTTTTCAGAAAACAGTAGTGGGAGTATGGTAGAACTGGAAGTGATTCCAGAACCGCAAACGATTACTGAAATTTTTATAGGACCTAACGATTCAATCTAGATTGACATTCCATTAGCCACTCCGCAGATATGGTGGGTAACCTCAAACACCCGAGAGGTACTCCGGTAGCCTCAAGGACAGTGACAAGGAGGTTCTTGTTTACGCAGACTTGCCATTGCTGTTGTTCCAGACTATAAGACCCGGCAGGAGGATGAGTATAGCGTCGTTCTAAACCATCTTTAGAAGTGCACGTGTATATGACTCTGCCAGAGGGTTGTCATAATCAGTGGGAGCAGCGGAAGCAAAGTGGACAAGTAGCTTATGTCTATTTATAGACTAAAGCATATATAGCGGAGATAGATCATCTATTTTTGATGTGACAGTCATGGGTTTGACTTCATCAAAATAGGGGATGAATCTGTTAAGAAGGTAGTAGGGTGTGATGTCCTGGTATATGGATGACAAACACAGAGTAGGAAGTGAAATTCCTATACTACGATCGGTTATACTGTGGTTGTCACACAGTGGTTTCTCCACATAGAGCTTGGATATTATATCAGACATTCTGTTTACTAAATCTATGGTTTTAGATCTAGATTTGGGTAGTTTACCAATCTGGGTACTTAGACAGCATTCTACAGGTGTTTTAGAATGGATGACTCCTGGCATGGTAGTGAACCTGCAGGTGATGGTGTCACCCTCTCTAAAGGTGTCTTACAGACTAAAAGGGAGAGGAATGTGCATGATTGGCATACCACTTTATTAGGCAATTGAGTCAATCATGAGATGTCAAGTACCACACCAGATGTTGTTTTGCACTAGTTGCAATAAGTTGATATTAATCCAATCCCGGAGAAACGTTCGGAAGCAGTTTTAGAACATAAGTTGATGTTCTAGGGATTTGATAACGACAGCCTCCTTCAGGAGACGGTTATAATTCCAGGCTTCCAAGGTGACCTGGATAACAGAGTGTCTATCAGAGTTATAGTTTTCCCTCTAATGAGGGGAAGTATTTTGGACAGGTGATCCAAGCGGATACTGAGGGAGGTATGGCGCAGGATACTGATTAAATTCAGTTGGCGATACAGTTTAAGAAGTTTTCTGGATTTGGAGTTCGTTTGTGAACTAGGTCCCATCAGATATCCAGACATATTCTAAGACAAGTATTGCTCAATTTGGGAGATGGCTTCTCCGCGAACTTGAGATTAAGAGAGACATAGAGAGAAATATCAGGGCGGATCCACTCACTGAGGCTATTTCTCCAACACAATAGTTTCACAAACAAGTTTTGTGAGACTGATCAGTAGAGAAGTTGGGTGTACGGTATCACATGGGCTGTGAGTATGTGACACCGCAATAAATATCCTTGAGTGCAAGTGGGAGATTGTTGGATATAGTGCCCTCAAAGTCAATTATTGGATCGCAGGCACGTGATTGCAATGATTAAGGGAGGAGCTACACCTGTAGGACAGTCTTACTCAAGATGATAGTATGCTATCTGGTTTATCTTTGTCATCGTGTACATACTTTAAGTGATATTACATATCACTATTACATGTTGATAGAGCCCTTAGGATTCTTGCTTGACTACCAGCAGTATGATGGCGATCATATATGTAAGAGTTGGGTAGTCTATAAGCGCATCCTTAAAGTGTCCCTAGTCGTGGGAGTTTTCGAGACTGGGCATCGATACTCCGGAGTAGACTAGTGTATATAGTCGAGACCCCGACGAGGGGCGGTGGCCGGTCTCACCAGCCATTGGTGTCATTTTGTTCACCTAAGATGTATACAGGTGTTCATTGGGTTATGAGTACACCGGACAAGACTCACCGGGAACATGCTAGTTGGTATTATACATGACGTCAGATAGCAGTTCCCTGGTGACATGTGTACAGGTTAGTCTATTGACCTCAGATCGTCATTTATCTCGTGTGAGTTCCTACTGTGCTTTGATTACTACCCTACCACGGCTCAAAGGAGTCGTGCAAACAGGTTTTAGTTGGGTATAGTCCCGAGCCATATGGAGGCAGTGAGCGGATCGGCAGGGGTTTCGTCTCTCCCCGTATTGGGGGTGAGATCGCGCTGTGTCTAGGAGAGCCATTACATGATGTCCTTGGCCAAGGCAGGAGATTTACTGGTAGATATTCCAGTAGTATCTCAAGGTATTCTGGGCTACACTCCGACACGATTTGTACCTCTTTTGGGGGTCTGACTTGTTAGTGTATATGCCCTAGAGGCCATTACTGTATTATACTAGTTTGTATATTACTTGATGGAAGCTTGGGATATTCACAGTTGTATAGACAATCTTGCTCGAAATGGTAGTATGGTACTTAGTTTGTTTCTACTTCAATGTGTGCATGTGTTTCTTTTAGCATATCGCCTATACACATTAGTGGAGCCCTTAGGATCTTTCCTTGATTACCAGCGTTGTGATGGCAGTCACACTAGTAGGGACTGGGTAATCTACAAGCACATCCTTATACAGGTCCCTAGTCGTAGGATTATCGATACAGTGCATCGATACTCCAGAGTAGACTAGTGTATACGCTTCTCATCCCAGGAGGGGAGATGGTCTGTCCCACAGCCATCAGTACGTCGTACTGGAGATAGTATGCAGGTGCTCATTAGGTTATGAGTACACTGGACAGGACTCACTAGAAGCTATTGGTTTGGTAGTATACCTATCGCCAGTTATCAGTTCCTAGGTGACATGAGTACAGCATAGTCCGTTGACTTGACACTGTCACTTCGCCTCGAGTGTGTTCCCACTGTTCTTAGATTACTACCCTACCACGGCTCAAATGAGTCGTGCAAACAGGTAGTATTTGGGTGTAGTCCCGAAGCACTTGGAGGCAGTGACGGTTAGACAGGATTCGTCTCTCCCGGTATTGGGGGTTGATATCGCACTGTGTCTAGGAGAGCCATTACACAAAGTCCCTGGCCAGGGCTAGCGAGATATACTGGTAGCGTTTCCAGTGTTATCTCAGGGTGTTCTGGGATACACTCCGACACGACTTGTACCGCTATTATTACCGCCCCCTAGGCCCGACATGCGATACTCTCAGAAGAACAGACTGGACTGTACGGAGATTGTCACATTCAGTCTCAGTAGGAGTTCGGATGGGTTCACCTCATCAGTCTTCTTATCGGCATCTACCTGGGGACCGTTACGTACAGCTAGTACCGCTTGCGGCCTGTGGTTAAACCCACTGCCAGCGTAGTGTCAAGTCTTTAGAGTCCCACACAGAGAGCTATTCGCCTTTGGGCAAAACAGAGTAGAGGTCGCATGGTTTTGCGACAGGGTTTGTTTACATCCGCGCACTTATGCATGTTTGGTGTCCGGGCAGTTATTACTAGCGGGCTTTGGTTTATGCCAGATCCTAGTATATGTTTTGGGATTAGTTTTATCTCATTGTATTCATGTTCCTCGGAACACGGGTGCGGGTGTGTATGCACAGAGGCAGAGGCAGAGGATTCTCATTGGGGTTGTTGACCGTTGACTTTTTCAAAACCCTAATGAGAATAAGAAATATGATTAATAATATTAATTAAGTATTATTGTGCCATGGTTGAGTTGAACATTTGACTTTTGTTAACTTGTTGACTTTGTTGACCGGTTGACTATTGTGGACTTGTTGACCATCATCATTTCATTTCTATGACTTTTGTTTACTTGTTGTTCTTTACAAAATGCATTAAATGCATGAAATGATAATGGTCATTGAAACTAACCATCACAATTCTTAATTATTATTATTATCATCATTATTCTTTCTTTTGTGAGCATGGTTGTAAAAAGTCAAGCTCATTCTCACTTTCTCATTCTCTCTCATCCAAAGCTCACCCTCTTCCTCTCTCTCAAAGCTCTCATGTCTCATGTGTTGAGAAGTATGAGCTATTGAGATAAAACCCTCAAAACTCTTCTCTACTCACTCTAGAGTTCTAGGTCTAGCAAGCCAAGCACTTTAGTTGCCTCTCGGTTGAGATAGGAGCTCAAGGTTGAGGCTTTCGGGTGGATCCTTCTTCGACAACAAGGAGACTACGAGGTGGAGCCGTCCAACCACTCCAAGGAGCAAGAAGAGAAGGAGTTCAAGACCTAGGTATAACCCTCTAACATAGTAGTTAAACTTCTAGTTAGTTTGCTAGGTTTTTGTTTAGCAAAGATTCTGTTTTCTAGTCCATATTACCTTGCCATAAAAAATCGTTTTTTTCCGTTTCCGCATCCTCGTAAGAACCGGGACGGGTAACATGGACTTACAGTGGTATCAGAGCCTAGCGAAACAACGACTAGCATGTTAGCAAAGTATTTAGAATTTCTATCGGAGAAAAAATCGCAAAACACGTCCGAAAACTGAACTTTCTGCCGATTTTAAAACTGCTCCAAAAATAATTCCACACATCTTAAAAATCGGCTCAGGATTTTGTAGGAAAACATAGCAAAAACGAGCCACTGACTCGGTTAACACATTGCGGAACCGCGGCGAGAACATGCTTCTTGCCGTGGATCCGCGGCCGAGTTGACTCGGCCGTGGCTCGTCTTTGCTACAGTTTTCTCAGTGTTTTGTTTTGGGATTTTTAAAGTATTTTGTTTCTACCCAGATTTTCCAGAGAACAAAGTTGTGTTTGGGGTAGTTACAAATCCGTATTTTTGATCGAAGTTCTGAAGACTTTAGCTAATGGGTTATATCTGTGATGTGATATATGCACTAAATGTCAACTAATCGCTATACGTCGATTAGTGGGGGTTGTGCATATCTGTGATCTGTAATGTTGATGGTTTGTGTATATGAGCTCGTTGGATTGTCGCGGATGAATAGCCCGGGGTTGTGGGATGAGAGTTTTCTTTATCTTTCATCTGATGTAACATGTAAATTGATATAATATTATTTTTATGGCTGCACATCCGGGATGAGGTTGTAGCCACCATTGCATATTATTTCTTTTACTGTTTTTGCTTCTAGGATAGACCCAAGGTGGGGTGCACAAACTACCGGGTACCTCGAAGTGCCGAGTGGCCTACTCACGTTGTTGAGGGAGGTTGCTTCACTTCGGGTATTTGGCGGGTAGTTTGCCGCACCCGTAGGGGTCTAGGGTGGGGTTTTTGGCTATTCATCGCGACCGTGTAATCCGTCTTTCGTTGCAGGCTCGAACGAAACGCGGATTCCTATTATATCCAATGTGTTCATCTGTGATCTAGAATGGATATCATTGCATCTGACGAATGTATATATCTATATATGATATCTAGTAGGCGTTGCTTATGTTTTGCATCCGCGCTAGTCCAGCCCCCACTCTGTCGTTAGTTAAGTAACCTAACGGGTAATGATGGGGCCCCGTGGCGAATGCGGATGGTATAAGCGTACGTCATATTTTCGTTGTTTTCTGCAATGGTAGGATTAAATGATGGGACGCATTAAATTAATGCAAGAAAATAAACCAAAGTTAAAGTTGTTGGAACAATTTCAAAACCACTCGGTTTCTTTTCAAAACAAAAAACTTTTAAAAACGCGGAGCTTAAACCACTCCTTTTAAAAACTATCAAGGTTCCTTCGATTATATCAAGTTCACTACGTTCACGGTTTCGCCAAAACCATTCGTAGCCCTCTGTCATTTCATATGAATATTTAATAGTATTCAAGCTATGTTTGTTGACCTTCGTCAAGGCATAGTGATTGGTAGCTGTTGGGTGTTCGTATGTAGCATAGATAGATGCGTTGGTTTGGGATAGTCGTATTACCTTGTTGACCTTCGTCAAGGGTATATACGGGTGGATTCAAATTAACTTGGACAATGACGGGTAGAACTTGACACTTATGATTTGTTGACCTTCGTCAAGGTCATAAGAGCATGGGGCAAAAATCCATATCGGAAGTTTCTAAAGAAACTGAAACTTGCTAGCGCTGCATACCATTTGGAGTGTGATGATTCTGGTAGGATTCCTTCAGTTTTGTCACACGATGATATTTGGATCCCGATCCTACTGTGAGTATATGCTACTCCTCGGGAACTTTCTCACTTAACGATCAATGCTATAAACCAAGTAGGTATCTTGAAAGGTGTTAGCGGGGCTACGCCCACAGGGAAAAGATGTTATTTAATTAAGGAACTTCGCGAAAGCGTTGGAAAACCTCCCTCGAAGTACCAACGCCGGCCTGGCTGAACGGTTAAGCAAGTATTATACGGTGAGATTGATCCCGACTAATTCTTCCTTTTTGGTTTGAGGAAAGATTCGAGAAACAGTGGAAGCCACCCTATTTAGATAAACTAAAAACCAATCTAAACTTACAAGAGCATCATGCTGAGTGTTTTCTTCTCTCTCTCTTACTTGCAGCGACCCAGTAACCACACATAGGTTACATCTAGATAATAAAAATGACTGAATCTGACTGTTATGATTGGCAAATATCTGTCCAGATGTCCATTGCCCATGACAAGCTGGGACACCTCTTAACTAATCAAACCCCTACCGTCTCAGAACCAGTTTCCCCTGTCACGGATATTGATATCCGTAAGACATCGGAAAAGGACTGTGCGAAAGCTAAGTGCCTCGTGTTGGCCTCAGTTGATGGTACATACCAGAGGCAGCATGAGAAGATGGACTTAGTTTCTATCTTCCTCCATAACAAAGATTTATATGGAGAGCAATCTCGTATCGCAAGATATGAGACCTCGAACGAATTGCTTCAAGCGAGGTTGGCTAACGGGTCATCTGTGGGGGGCAACATCCTTACAGAGACCAGCTATTTTGATGAGCTCACGGACCTGAAGACCACGTTGAAGAACGGGTCATATACTGACTTGATTCTACAGTCTCTGCCCTCTACTTATACCCTGAAGGAAACCAGGGTAGTAGAAGGAAAGGGAAGGGCAAAAATTTCGAGACTGGATGTAGTAAAGGAGGGACGTTCCTATTGTTACGGGAATGAACATTGGCAGAAGGATTGCAGGGCTAGCAAAACCAGTAGCCAGGATTCGAAGCATGTTGTGGCTTCGGCTTCGGGTGTGTTTGTAATAGAAAACTGTCTGTCAGTTAACCCTACTTCCTGGGTATTGGATACCGGATCAGGATCTCACATCTGTAATTCATTACAGGCTCTGAGAAACCGTAGGGTTATCAGGATAGGTGATATGACTCTCAAGGTTGTCAACGGAATGAGCATGGACGCTGAATCCATAGGGGAATATCATCTTGGACTGACAACTGGGCAGATATTGATTCTGCGTAACTGTTTGCATGTACCTAGTGCGACTTGTAATATCATATCTGTATCCTTACTTTCTAAGGAAGGATATGATTTTACTTTTGTAAGCGATGTGGTCCACATCCACCTAAATCAAGTTCTGATTGGATCAGGTACATTAGAAAACAGAATATACGTACTGAATCAAGCTCAGGTTTTCAGTGTCCAGAACACACTTAAAAGAAAGTCTCCGGAAACAAATCAGGCTTTCTTATGGCATTGTAGACTGGGTCATATTAATGAGATACGGTTAACAAAGTTACATAAAGAGGGATACTTGAATCCGTTCGAGTATCAGTCTTATGCTACTTATGAATCTTGTCTCATGGGAAAGATGACAAAAACTCCGTTCACTGGACACGGAGTAAGAGCGAGCGAGCTCTTGGGACTCATACACAGTGACGTGTGTGGTCCAATGTCTACACATGCGCGAAGTGGTTATTCATACTTCATTACTTTTACGGATGATTTCTCTAGGTATGGACATGTCTTCCTGTTGAAGCATAAATCCGAGGCCTTTGAGAAATTTCAGGAATACAAGAATGAAGTTGAAAAACAAACATGCAAGAGTATAAAGACACTGAGATCTGATCGAGGTGGTGAATACTTGAGTGCCGAGTTTCTGGACTACTTAAAAGAGAATGGAATTCTCTCTCAGCTTACTCCTCCATACATACCACAACACAACGGTATATCTGAAAGGCAGAATCGAACCCTATTGGATATGGTTCATTCCATGATGAGTAAGGCTGAGTTACCGCGATCTTTCTGGGGTTATGCACTAGAAACAGCTGCATATCTTTTGAACAAGGCTCCAACCAAGACTGTGCCTACCACCCCATATCAGATGTGGAGTGGGAAAAAACCCTGTCTTAAGTATCTTAAGACATGGGGATGTCCAGCTTTTGTAAAAAATCAGCATGTGGACAAGCTCGAGGCACGCTCAGTACTGTGTAAGTTTGTAGGATACCCCAAGAACTCCAGGGGGTATCTTTTCTATTCCGCAGAGGAACAAAATGTTTTTGTTTCTCAGCATGCCCACTTCTTGGAAACTGAATTTTTAGAAAGTCAGATAAGTGGGAGTGCAATAGAACTGGAAGAAATTCCAGAATCACAAGCTATTACTGAAAGCTTGGAAGAACCAGAAGTTTCAGGAGAACCGGACATCCCAACGCCACTCCGCAGGAGTAGTAGGCAGTCTCATCCGCCCGAGAGATACTACGGTTTTCTCATAGACGGGGATAGAGAGGATTGCACTATTGATTATGATGAGCCTACTAGCTTCCAGCAAGCCATTCAGAGCGGTGACTCGGTAAAATGATTGGATGCAATGCAGACTGAGATGGAGTCCATGTACACCAACAAAGTTTGGACTTTGGACTTTGCTCCAGAAGGGGTAAAACCCGTAGGCTGCAGATGGATCTTCAGAAAGAAGATTGGTGTAGATGGGCAGGTTGAAACCTATAAAGCTAGACTTGTTGCAAAGAGTTTTCGTCAAAGACCTGGTTTGGACTATGACGAGACCTTTTCTCCAGTAGCTATGCTCAAATCCATTCGGATCCTTCTTGCCATTGCTGCCTTCCACGATTATGAGATCTGGCAGATGGACGTAAAGACGGCTTTCCTAAATGGAAATTTAGAAGAGTGCGTCTATATGGATCAGCCGGAGGGATTCATTCAGAGTGGGAGCAGCGGTAAAGTGTGCAAGTTGCTCAAGTCCATCTATGGACTGAAGCTGGCATCGTGGAGTTGGAACATCTATTTTGATGATACTGTCAAAGAATTCGACTTTATCAAAAACCCAGATGAACCATGCATTTACAGTAAGATTGTAGAGAGAACTGTGGTATTTCTCGTCTTGTACGTGAATGACATTCTCCGAATAGGAAATGATATTCCCATGCTACAGTCAGTCAAAGGATTCTTGTCATAGAGGTTCTCCATGAAGGACCTGGGCGATGCCAACTACATTCTGGGGATCCAGATCTATCGTGATAGATCTAAGAGGATGTTGGGACTTTCACAGTCCAGGTACATCGACACCATACTGAAACGATTCAGTATGGAAGATTCAAAGCGCGGTAATCTACCGGCTTGTCATGGAATCACCCTCTCCAAAGAGATGTCTCCCAAGACTGATTTGGAAAGGGCTCGCATGTCATCTATACCCTACGCATCTGTCGTAAGCTCTATAATGTATGCGATGTTGTGTTCCAGACCAGATGTAGCATACGCATTGAGCGTTGTAAGCCAGTATCAGTCGGACCCAGGGGAGAAACACTGGATAGCAGTAAAGAACATTCTCAAGTACCTGAGAAGAACTAAGGAGATGTTCTTGGTGTATGGCGGAAAAGACCTCCAGATCGAGGCCTTTGTTGACTCCAGCTTCCAAAGTGACAAAGATGACTCCAAATCCATGTCTGGTTATGTCTTTACCCTCAATGGAGGGGCGGTGGGTTGGAAGAATTCCAAATAAGAAACCGTTGCTGACTCGACGATGGAAGCGGAATATATCGCTGCATCTGATGCCGCAAAAGAAGCAGTCTGGATGAAGAAGTTCTAGACAGAACTTCAGGTGGTTCCATCCATTGTTGATCCAATACCTCTGTATTGTGACAACAACGGGGCTATAGCTTTAGCGAAGGAACCCAGGTCCCATCAGAAGTCCAGGCATATTTTGAGGCGGTACCACCTGATCAGGGAGATCGTAGATCCCCGGGAGATCGAGGTGAAGAGAGTAAATTCGGAGAATAACACTGCAGATCCATTCACGAAGGCCTTACCCTAGACTCAGTTCGAGCGGCTGATCGAGATGATAGATCTTCGATACGCCAGTAAATGGCCTTAGTGCAAGTGGGAGATTGTTAGTGTATATGCCCTAGAGACCATTACTGTATCATACTAGTTTGTATATTACTTGATGGAAGCTTGGGATATTCACAGTTGTATAGACAATCTTGCTCGAAATGGTAGTATGCTACTTGGTTTGTTTCTACTTTAATGTGTGCATGTGTTTCTTTTAGCATATCGCCTATACACATTAGTGGAGCCCTTAGGATCTTTGCTTGATTACCAGCGTTGTGATGGCAGACACACTAGTGGGAGCTGGGTAATCTACAAGCACATCCTTATACAGGTCCCTAGTCATAGGATTATCGATACAGGGTATCGATACTCCAGAGTAGACTAGTGTATACACTTCTCATCCCAGGAGGGGAGATGGTCTGTCCCACAGCCATCAATACATCGTACTGGAGATAGTATGCAGGTGCTCGTTAGGTTACGAGTACACTGGACAGGACTCACTGGAAGCTGTTAGTTTAGTAGTATACCTATCGTCAGTTATCAGTTCCCAGGTGACATGAGTACAGCATAGTCCGTTGACTTGACACTGTCACTTCGCCTCGAGTGTGTTCCTACTGTTCTTAGATTACTACCCTACCACGGCTCAAATGAGTCGTGCAAACAGGTAGTAGTTGGATGCAGTCCCGAAGCACTTAGAGGCAGTGACGGTTAGACAGGATTCATCTCTCCCGGTATTGGGGGTTGATATCGCACTGTGTCTAGGAGAGCCATTACACAAAGTCCCTGGCCAGGGCTAGCGAGATATACTGGTAGCGTTTCCAGTGTTATCTCAGGGTGTTCTGGGATACACTCCGACACGACTTGTACCGCTATTAGGGGACTGACATTTACCGCCCCCCTAGGCCCGACATGAGATACTCTCAGACGAACAGACCGGACTGTACGGAGATTGTCACATTCAGGCTCAGTAGGAGTTCGGATGGGTTCACCTCATCAGTCTTCTTATCGGCATCTACCTGGGGACCGTTACGTACAGCTAGTACCGCTTGCGGCCTATGATTAAACCCACTGCCAGCGTAGTGTCAAGTCTTTAGAGTCCCACACAGAGAGCTATTCGTCTTTGGGCAAAACAGAGTAGAGGTCGCATGGTTTTGTGACAGGGTTCGTTCACATCCGCGCACTTGTGCACGTTTGGTGTCTGGGCAGTTATTACTAGCGGGCTTTGGTTTAAGCTAGATCCTAGTATATGTTTTGGGATTGGTTTTATCTCATTGTATTCATGTTCCTCGGAACACGGGTGCGGGTGTGTATGCACAGAGGCAGAGGCAAAGGATTCTTATTGGGGTTGTTGACCGTTGACTTTTTCAAAACCCTAATGAGAATAAGAAATATGATTAATAATATTAATTAAGTATTATTGTGCCATGGTTGAGTTGAACATTTGACTTTTATTGACTTGTTGACTTTGTTGACCGGTTGACCATTGTGGACTTGTTGACCATCATCATTTCATTTCTATGACTTTTGTTTACTTGTTGTTCTTTACAAAATGCATTAAATGCATGAAATGATAATAGTCATTGAAACTAACCATCACAATTCTTAATTATTATTATTATCATCATTATTCTTTCTTTTGTGAGCATGGTTGTAAAAAGTCAAGCTCATTCTCACTTTCTCATTCTCTCTCATCCAAAGCTCACCCTCTTCCTCTCTCTCAAAGATCTCATGTCTCATGTGTTGAGAAACATGAGCTATTGAGATAAAACCCTCAAAACTCTTCTCTACTCACTCTAAAGTTCTAGGTCTAGCAAGCCAAGCACTTTAGTTGCCTCTCGGTTGAGGTAGGAGCTCAAGGTAAAGGCTTTCGGGTAGATCCTTCTTCGACAACAAGGAGACTACGAGGTGGAGCCGTTCCAACCACTCCAAGGAGCAAGAAGAGAAGGAGTTCAAGACCTAGGTATAACCCTCTAACATAGTAGTTAAACTTCTAATTAGTTTGCTAGGTTTTTGTTTAGCAAAGATCCTGTTTTCTAGTCCATGTTACCTTGCCATAAAAAATCGTTTTTTTCCGTTTCCGCATCCCCGTAAGAACCGGGACGGGTAACGTAGACTTACATGAATTTTACCAACCTCCTAGGCCCGACATGTGATACTCATAGACGAACGGACCGGACTGTACAGATATTGTCGCTGACAGGCTCAGTAGGGTGTCAGGATGAGTTCGCTCATCAGCCTCCCTTTTAGTCAATACGTCGGCGGCCGTTACGCACAGCTAGTGCCACTAACATGCTGGTGGTTAAATCCACAGCCAATGTATTGACGAGTCTTTAGAGTCCCCCACAGATAGTTTCTCAAGTTTCGGGCGAAACGTTGTAGAGGCCGTATGATATATGGCAGGGTTCAATCATATACGTGCAGTCGTGCACGGATCATGATCGGACGGATCATACTAGTGGGCTTTGGTTTAAGCCGGATCCTAGTATTAGATTTGTTGGATTGCTTTCGTCTCATCGCATTCACATTCAGTCGGAATGCGGGTGCAGGTATGTATATACAGGTGAGGGGTATTCTTGTGATATGTCACGAGTTTACTTTAGATGATGCCGTTCTTTTTATTGTTATAAACATTTGGGTTAAAGTTTTGGTGGAAATTGTGAGTGGATTTCATCATGAGGAGCATTTATTGTGACATGTACATAAGTGGTGACTCATGGTCTCTTTATTTGTGCATATGTCACATTTTCTTTTGATTAATGTGTTGAAATGATAAGTGGAGAGAGAAGGAGTAGCCATGAGGCAAGGGGTTAGCTCTTGGATTCATTATGCTTGCTCTCATTATTATTCCAACGCATTAAGAAAAGAAAAGCTTCTTCTCTTTTCTTTCTTCTTCTTGCTACCAAGTTCCATCATAGCATCATCTTCAACCTCCATCCATACACTCTCATGTGTTGAGAATCAATGGATGTTTGAGACAAAATTATCACACACATTCTCTACATCAGCTTGGACATGTCGGCTGGCAAACTTCATGTCCGAGTTGCTTCGGTTTGAAGCGGGAGCCCATAAAAAGACTTCTTGACGTGGTGCCCTTCCGACGAGGAGACCGGAGATCGGAGATGACGCGAAGAGCTAGGGATGGTGGCTAAAGACCGAAGGACACGGGTCGATCGGTATAGCCTTTCTATCATCTTTCTAGTTTGCTAGTTTGTGTTAATGGTTCGATCCGGGTGAAAGACTACGATAGCGTCGGTTTTGTAAAAAGTTTTTGTTCCGCGTTTGGCCTCGGATTGACGGCCGGGGCGCTACTGTAGACTTACAGGTCTCTTCCAATTCCATATCTCATATGGAGTGGTAGGCAATGGATTTGGTCGGAACTCTATTCAATAGGTATGCAGCTATCTCAAGTGCATATCCTCAAAAGGAAATAGGTAACTCAGCAGTACTCATCATAGAGCGCACCATATCCAATAGCGAGCGATTCCTCCACCCCGATATACCATTGTGCTGTGGTACATACGGAGGAGTAAGCTGAGAGAGAATCCCATTCTCTCTTAAATAGTCTTGGAATTCTGTGCTTAAGTATTCTCCTCCCCGATCATATCGAAGGATTTGAATACTTTTACCCGTCTGGTTCTCTACTTCGTACTTATATTCCTTTAATTTCTCAAAAGATTTAGATTTGTATTTCAACAGGATCACATGTCCGTATCTTGAGAGATCATCAGTGAATATAATAAAGTACAAGGAACCATCCCTGGCATGTGTAGACATAGGACCGCATACATCACTATGTATTTGTCCAAGAGTTCAGTGGCCCTTTCTCCATTTCCAGTAAACGGAGATTTGGTCACCAAGTCTTTGAAATATGACTGGCAAGTTTCATAAGATGTAAATTCGAATGGATTCAAATATGCATCCTTATGGAACTTTAGCTAGTCTTACCTCATCGATATGACCTAGTCTACAATGCCATAAGAAGACTTCGTTCATTTCTGAACTGTTCCTCTTGTGTGTGATCTGTACGTTTGGAACTGTGGTTTGATTCAGAACGTGTATACTGTTATACAACGTATCATACCCAATCAACATTTAATTTAGGCAAATATTCACAATAATTTTGGTACGGATTAACAGTCGCTCAGAATCAATGTATTACCAGTTGGTAACACTAGGTGATATTTGCCAACTACTTTGGCTACAACAATCTCACTAATAGAGACATATCACCCTTTCTCAGTTCTCTACCTATCTGTAGCTCATGTACCAAATTACATATGTGGGATCCTGATCCAGTATCTAATACCTAGGACTGTGAGATAACTGAAAAATAGTTTTCGGTTACGAACACACCCGAAGACGATGCATCAACATACTTATTCTTTGTTTGGGTGGTATGGGAATCCGGATATTCCCTTATTCCTTACTCAGACTTATGGCAATCATAAGATAGAGCGGAACCTAGACCAGTTTAATAAGTAGGTTCGGTCAGTACATCCATATTATTATCTTGATTAAGGCATGACATTGGTCTCTACCAGGAGAGAGAGAAGGATAATCACTTTGCGTGCACTCTTTGCAAGATTAGATTGGTTATTATTTTATCTAATCAGGATGGCTCCCACTATTTTTATAAAATCTTCCTTCAAACCATAAAAGGTAAGATTAGCCGGGATTAATTACACTCTACAGGTTCGCCAATCGTTCGGCCAGGCAGGTATCGGTACTCCGAGAGAGATTCCTCGTGCTTTCGCACGGACCTAATTAAAATAAACCTCGCTTGCCTAGAGGCATAACCCCGTTGACACCTTTCTAGACACCTACTGGATTAGCTAATTGTAAAGTGCAAAATTCTCCCAGGAGTAACTCTTACTCACAGTGGGTATTAGGATCCAACTATCATATAGAAGGTAGGCAGTCTCATTGCAAGTTTCAACACTTGAAATTCCCGATAATGGTTTTTACCCCTGGCTTCCTATGACCATGACGCTAGCCAACAAATCATAGGCCGCTAGTCAAGTTCAACCCATTCATTTCTTTATTGAATCAAACCCACTCGCACGACCCTTGACGCTGGCCAACAAAGTCGTACGACTATCCTAATCCAATCGCATATCATGCTGCAGATAAGTACTAATCAGCTACCGCACACTACGCCTTGACGCCGGCCAACAAACGTAGCACGAATACTAAATAGTACTTATCTGAAATGACGGAGGGCTACGTAGGTTTTTAAGAAAACCATGAGCGTAATGAACTTGATATCGTTGCAGAATTTAGTGATTTTGAAAAGGAGTGTTTTTTAGGCTTTTGCTAGTTTCGCTAAAGAGGTCACTCCCGGTGAAGGGATCTCGGCTCTTTCCTCATTGAATGAGGTGCATGATAGTCAGGAATACCACTATGCAAAGTAAGAACTAGAGAAGCTATCAAAAACAAAACCGAGTGAGTTGTAGCATTTGCTAGTTTCGCTAAAGAGGTCACTCCCGTTGAAGTGATCTCGGTTCTTTCTTCATCGAATGAGGTGCTGGATATTCATCAAGGAATACCACTATGCAAAGCAAAAACTAGACCTGCCCTTTTTAAAAATTTGATTCTACAACATATTTAGGTTTATTTTTTTTCATTAATCTCTTAATGAAGTCCCATCATTTAATGTTTCCTAAACGTTACAGAAAAATGAAATGAAAATAGAACGTATGCTTATGCCATCCGCATTCGCCACTGGGCCCCGTCATGCACTGTTAGGTTACTTAACTACCGGCAGAGCGGGGGATGGACTAGCGCGGGTGCAAAATATAAGCAACGTTTATTATATATATCATATATATAATATAGCATTCGTCTCACGCAGTTAAATGATCACATCACAGAACCAAGCAGCAGAAGCAACATATGAAATATTGGATTTGTTAGGATTTCCGTGTTTTAAATTTAGCCAGTAATATAAAATACGGATTCCACATTCGTGAAGAATAGCCAAACCCACATCCCTAGACCCCTACGAGAGCGGTAAGTAACCCTACCAATTCTAGAGTTAGGAGACCCGGTCTCAACTCCTTGAGATGGTCTCCTACTGGACTCTAGAACCCGGTTACTTGTGCTCCCCGCCTTGGGTCTATCCTAATATGAATAAGTAAATAATATACAATAGTGGTGACAACATCCTCAACCCGGAAGTGCCCCAATAAAAGAATATTACATACAAAATTTTACATGAATGAAAATTGAAAAACTCTCATCTCACATAAAAAAACTCCGGCTATTCAATCACGACGATCCAATAAAACATATCAGCAATACATAATATCACATATCATCAACATAAGTAAATACGCGTATCCTAAATTCCGTTGACATATAGCAACGAGATTTGGAATACCCCACATATTACACTTACGGTCGCAGAAAAGAAATAAAAAACTACAATAATTAGAATCAGCATATCCTTAGACATCATAAACCGGGAATATCTCATATTCCGAATTTCATGCCTAACCCTATAAACCCCGCATTTTAGTCTCATATCAAAACACTTTTCAATAATTTAGTCGGGTAATTCAACAAGATTCCCGACTAACCGATCGAATACTCGTCGGAAACTTTAGTAGATGGCCGAACCCCCGATGCCGTCAACCAAGTGCACTTAGGCGGAACACCGTGGTCATGAGCACTCGAGTGGATATTATTGGCAATGGGGTTCTCCTACACTCACTTGGTTGGGGCAATGGGGTGAGGCTGTCTAGTAAAGTTATCCGGTGAGTATCCGCATACTATACGCAATTGCGATGGAGTTTCGATCCGAATCGAAACTTCGTATCAATCGATCTACCGAGACTAAAACACTAGATTTATAATCACTAACTAGTTTTCTCAAAACTAATTAAATATGGATTCCAACTACTGCATCCATATCAAACTTAAATCCGAAATGATGTAATAATTACGACTACGAAACACTCTATATTAGCCCCTTACCAAAATTAACATCACAGGCAATTTTGGCAAAAACAAACATAACCTGAAACCCTAAAACTAAGATATCAAAACACCATAAAAATTTCAAGGTATTTTGCTACAGTAAAAAAGGTGAGGCCGGTTTTTTGAGCAATCTCACCGGGTCAATTTTGGAGTTTTGCCCTCAAATTTCTCTGGTGTTCTAATTACATCACATGTAACATTCTGCACTTGTTTAAAAAAAGTTTAGAGACCTTTAAAAAATCGACAGAAACTTGGTGTTCGAGTTTGCAATTTTGGAGTTGTTTCGGTTTCGTATTTTATATACATCGTCTAATCTTCTAGCTTTGTCTCTGATTCTATGTAAGTGCACGCTAGCACCCCCACTGGGTTTTACAAGCATCAAGAATGTCATTTTTAAAAATTTCGGGGTGCTAATCTACACTATCCAAGATCTTTAGCTAGTTGATTATGGTTTAGATTTGATATCTACTAAGCTAAAAGAAGTGAAGATGGCTATACCCTCGTAGATCGAGTCCTTCACCTCTTAAGCTCCATGTAGTAGTCCCGCGACTCCACTAGGCTCCACTTGAGGGTTTGGACGAGCTTCGTCCGATGACCTTCGTGCCGAAGATAATCCACGCGAAATCCCTCCAACTCAAGCTACCTCTACACTAAACTCTTTTAGTGTAGGAAACGCTACACTTGATCGCTAGTCAAGTGTAGGATGGTAAAGTCGGGGTTTAGAAGCTCACTAGTTTGTGTTCAAGGTTCCATGGTTCACATCTCATATGAAGGGTTGGAGCTTGAAGCTAGAGAGCAAAATGATAGCAAGACTTGAAAATAGCTAAGTCTTGGAATGAGATGATCAATGGCTTGATAAATCCTCACACTTATTGAAGCATGCATATTTTTATAATAAACAAATGTGACCATGCTTCTATAGTGTCAAATAAATCAATATTCAAATGATCAAGCCATGCCTCACCTCTCTACAAATTCCACCTCATTTCTATTTTCACAAAATAGAATTTCATGCAATGCTTCATTATTATTATTATTATTATTATATATATATAGATATATCATATATATATATATATATATCATATATATTAATATATATATATATTATAAAGAATAATTAGTAAGCTAATGATATTAGTTAAGATATAATTATATCACATATAATATATATCACATTATTAAATCAACACTTGATTTAATAATCCGGTTATATCACATATAACCGAATAATATCATTTATCTGTGTATCACATTATCAAATCAACACTTGATTCGATAATCTGGTTATATCATATATAACCGAACTTGATAATAGATAACTGTCAGATTACAATACGGTATCACATACTCATATTTAATCTGGCCCATGCACATATCACATATTTTTTCTACTTCGTTTCGCCTGAACCAGGGAATTTCTGTGTGGGACTCTAAAGACTCGTCAATACGCCAGCAGTAGGTGATGATCACATCAGTCACCTACAAGCCGTCAGCGGTACTAGATGGACGTAACGGCTACCCGGGTATTCAGCGATATGAAAATCAACAAGCAAGCTTGTCCATACTCTCCATGAAGCCTATCAGTAACACTATCGTACAGTCCGGTCTCTTCGTCTGATACGTCGCATATCATGTCTAGGGGTGGTAAACGTCAGACCCCAGTAACGTGATAAGTCATACCGATTTCTGGCCTATAACGGTTTGAGAAACTACTGAAACTCTTACCATTAAATCTCAGCAACATCCCTGACCAGGGACTTCCAGTTATAGCCAATCGAGCATAGCGCAACATCAACCCCCAATACCGGGAGAGAGGAAACCCCTCCTATCGCTCATTACCTCCATGTGACTCGGGACTGTACCTAAAATCCACTTGTTTGCACAACTCCTCTTGAGCGTGGTAGGGAGGAAATCAAAGTACAGTGGGAGCCACACAAGACTCTATGACGATCTCAGGTCTACAGACTAACCTGTACCAGTGTCACCAGAGGACTGCTATCTGACGATAGGTATACTACCAACTAGGAGTCTTCGGGGAGCCCGTTCGGTATACTCATTCTC
Source organism: Agapanthus africanus (assembly GCA_030015575.1). NCBI lineage: Eukaryota > Viridiplantae > Streptophyta > Magnoliopsida > Asparagales > Amaryllidaceae > Agapanthus > Agapanthus africanus. The sequence goes on from JASDDO010000019.1 coordinate 833,763,081, forward strand.
TAATGAGCACCTGTATATAATCTTTGATGTCACACACCAATGGTTGTGGGATCAACCATCTCCCTCTATGGGACAAGAAACGTACACACTAGTCTACTCTGGAATATCGATGCCTTAGTCTCAATATTCCCTCGACTAGGAACTGATTAAAGGATGTACTTTTGGACCACTCTGTCCTACTAGTATGATCTCATCATAATCCTGGTAGTCAAGTACATATCCTAAGGGCTTTATCAACATGTAAGAGACAGGCAATATAAAGATATCAGTCTACATGTTAAGATAAATGTAATCAGATAGCATACTATTATGTCGAGCAAGAAAGTCCTCTATATATATGTCCAAGCATCCACTCTATCAACAATAATGGCCTCTAGGGCATACATATTCCTAACAATCTCCCACTTGCACTAAGGCCAGTTGTTGTAGTATCTCATACCCAACGTCCCAAAAGTCTCTCGAATAGCATCTGGGGGAGGGCCTCGGTTAGTGGATCCGCTGTGTTATCCTCTGTGTCAACTCTCCTGACTTCGATCTCCCGGAGATCAACTATCTCCCTGATCAGGTGATACTGTCTAAGAATATGTTTGGATCGCAGACGGGACCGGGGTTCCTAATCCAAAGCCACAACTCCATTGTCATCACAATACACAGGTACTGGATGCCCAATGGTAGGAACCAAGTTCATCTTTTGAACTTATTCATCCAGACAACCTCTTTGGCAGCATTGTTGGTAGCGATGTAATCAGTCTCTATCAACGAGTTTGCTACGGTATATAGCTTGGAACCCTTCCAACATACCGTCCCTCCACTGAGGGTGAAGACAAAACCCGAGACTGACTTTCAGTCGTCCTTATCACTCTAGAAGCTCGAATCGGTAAAGGACTCCACCTGGAGTTCACCGTTACCATATACCAAGAACATCTCTTTTGTCCTTCTCAAGTACTTAAGAATGTTCTTCACAGCTTTCCAATGGTTTTCCCCAAGATCTTTTCGATACTTACTCACCACACCTAGTGAGTAAGCTACATCTGGTCTGGTACATAACATCGTATACATGATTGACCCGACTACCGAAGTATAGGGTATCCCTTGTATGTGAGCCCTCTCTAAATCAGTCTTGTAAGACATCTTTTTAGAGAGAGTGATTCCTGAACAAGCGGGTACATTACCACGCTCAGAATCTTCCATATTAAACCCGTTTAGTATGGTGTCTATATACCTGGATTGGGACAATCCCAAATCCATTTAGATCTATCTCTATAGATCTATATCCCCAGGATGTAGGAGGCATCAGTTAGATCTTTCATAGAGAACTAGTGTGATAAGAGGAGCTTGACCGAATGTAGTATAGGAACATCATTTCCTATCAAGAGTATGCCATCCACGTACAATACGAGAACAACCTTACTCTCTACAACCTTCTTATATATAAATAGTCCATCTACCTTTTTGATGAAGTCAAACTCTTTGACAGCTTCATCAAAATAGACGTTCCATCTCTGTGATGCCTGTTTTTAATCCGTAGATGGATTTAAGCAGCTTGCACATGCTTCCGCTTCTCCCACTATCTACGAAGCCCTCTGGCAGTGTCATATATATACTCTCTTCTAAATCGCCATTTAGAAAAGCGGTTTTGACGTGCAGTCTGCCAGATTTCGTAGTTGTGGTATGCAGCAATGGCAAGTAGGATCCCGATGGACTTAAGCATACCGACAGGAGAAAAGGTTTCATCATAGTCGACACCAGGTCGTAGACGAAAACTTTTTGCTACAAGTCTAGTTTTGAAAGTCTCAACTTTTACATCTACACCAAATTTTCTTTCTCAAAGATCCACTTGTTCCTGATGTATTTTACCCCTTTAGGCTCAACATACAAAGTCAATACTTTGTTGGTGTATATGAATTCCATCTCATATCGCATAGCATCCAGCCATTTCACATAGTCTCCACTAGTGATGGCCTACACGAAAATAGTTGGGTCATCATCTTCCATGTTGCAATCCTCGCTCCAACCGTTTATGAGAAAACCGTAGTATCTCTCTGATGGATGAGAAATCCTACTAGATCTGCGGAGTGTCTGCGGCTCTTCGGGGACTATTGAATCTTTCGGTTCCATCAAATCGTCAGTTATAGTTTGCGTTGCTTGAACTTCTTCCAGTTCTACCTCTTTGCCACTAATTTCTTTCACAAGAAATTCCTTTTCTAAAAAGATGGCATGTCGAGAAACAAACACCTTTTGTTTCACGGTGTGGTAGAAGATATACCCTCGCGAATGTTTGGGATATCCTACAAAGTTGCACAGAACTGACCCTGCCTCAAGCTTGTCCGGATTTTGCTTTTCAACATAGGCCGGACAACCCCATATCTTAACTCGTTTAAGAGATGGTCTTGTTGGATATAGTGCCCTCAAATTCAATTATTGGATCACAGACACGTGATTGCAATGATTGAGAGAGGACCTATACCAGTAGGACAGTCTTACTCAAGATGATAGTAAGCTATCTGGTTTATCTTTGTCATCGTGTACATACTTTAGGTGATATTACAGATCACTATTATACGTTGATAGAGCCCTTAGGATTCTTGCTTGACTACCAGCAGTATGATGGCGATCATATACGTGAGAGTTGGGTAGTCTATAAGCACATCCTTAAAGTGTCCCTAGTCGTGGGAGTTTTCGAGACAAGGCATCGATATTCCAGAGTAGACTAGTGTATATAGTCGAGACCCCGACGAGGGGTGGTGGCCGGTCTCACCAGCCATTGGTGTCAGTTTGTTCACCTAAGATGTATACAGGTGCTCATTGGGTTATGAGTATGGCGGACAGGACTCGCCGGGAACATGCTAGTTGGTATTATACCCGACGTCAGTGTAACAACCCTAAATTTCCTATACAAAATTTTTTCAAAATCCACAAAGGGTTATTTTAGCCTGACCACAAGATATAAGTAATTATTTTTCTTTTTAATTACAAGTTAAAAGAATGTAACAACTCCATTTTTTATGTACAAAGAATTGATTTAAATTCAAAGTATACTTAGAGTATTTAATGTTGCTGATATATCTTTAAGTATTTATTTCACACCATAATTAAAAGAAGGAGCTTGTAGCTCATTGGTAATACCTTGCACTGCTGAACCAAGCCACCAGAGTTAAATCGCATGCCCCACATTATTTTTAATATTGTTTTGTTTTAAATTCTTTAGAAGCCCAACAGTCAACACGTGTTTTCTCACAAAAACCCAACTACACCCCCAAAACTTAAATATACCAGTGAGATCACCAACCGACGGCGCCCCTCCCGACCACCGGACTCGGCCGGGATCGGCCGAGTCGGCCGACGGACCGGCAGACTCGGGCCGGCGCCGCCGGCCGGACTAGGCCGGACCGCCGAGTCCCCAACACCAATGTTGTCTTTTCACCTCCTTATACCCCCTGCATACTTTAATTCTTCAGACTACCTCCAGAGAGCCCATTAACACCTATTTACTACAATTTTTAATGAATTTTCCTATATTTTTACATTTTTTTAAATTAAAAACCCTAACCCTAACCTAATCTTATAAATACACCCCTACCTCCTACCCTCTCATCCCAAAATTCTGAGCCCACTCTCTCAAAATCTCAAGAAAACCTAGTGTACTTTGAAAACGAGCGAAAGGCAAAACCCAACGAAATCGATGGCAAACTTCTGGTGATCGTGCTAGGAACTCTCGGCGACGAATCGACGCATCGGCGAACCCTCTTCTTCCTTATCACTCTCGTGTTTGTCCAAATCCGTAAGTCCCCATTCTATCTTTCTTTTCTTTCAGAAAAATACGAATTTACAAAACCCGACGGAATCGGAACAAATCCGATTTCCGATTCGGTTTTCTATAAAATTTCACTTCTCACCAATACATTCATGCTTAAACATCTTATTGTTGACTATTAAACATTTAACAAATAATTTGAACAAGTTTCATCATATGAAATGATGGCCTTTTCAATTTATCGTATTTTCACTTAAATACCACAATATTTCGATTTCACATTTAACCCCCTTAATCTTGCTATACATTTAAAGTAGAGCACGAGCTAATGACCTACCTCTACACACATGCATATACAATCTAAAATGATATCATCAAAAACTTAGAATACGATAAAACAATATTTTCATTTAAATACCATATTCTTAATAAAACCATTCCTAAAAGTTTTAGTTTTGATACACTTTTAAATAAATACCTCTTATTAGGAAAATACGATAAGTTATGGACATCGGTCGTTTATCTAAACCTGACTTTGTGGTGTCTAGGCTAGGCAAGTGAGAAAGGTAATTTTAAAAGGCCCGTCTCACGGTGATTCGTGAGCGGATCCCTCCTTTCCTCATTTGTACTTACCTGACCACTATTGGCGTGAAGAGGCGATTTGAGGCATATAACGACTTGTCGTTTAGACTATTTAGAAATAGGCTAGTTGACTTAGGAAACCCAAGAATCTAAAATACGGAAAATTGACATTTTTACAAATAAATACCTTTTACTTTATAAAACCGTTTTTTAAAGGATTTAGTATTTTACAATCTTTGCAAAGTGCCGCTACAACCTATTTTTGGTGAACCCATTCGGGATGGTGCGGATTATCGCACATCCTCGGGCTTAGTAGTGCGAGATTCAGACCTCCGTAAGGAGTATTCGATCTTGAAAGATTTAAAATACGACATTTTAAGAAAATGAGAATTTTTAGAATATAAAATATTTATTAAAATTAATTTGTATAAATATATGTATATTTATCATTAAAATATCTATTTTGTTATGATATAAATATTTCACATTTTTTCTAAAAATCACAAGAACAAATTTTACACTAAAATACCATAAATTCCATATAATTTAATATTACAAATAAATACCTTTATTTATGAAATTAGGATATTTTCACTAGAAATATCACAATATAAAATCCACATTCATTACAAATCTAAAAACGAATAATAAATACTTGGGGTGCATCTTGAAAACTATACAAAAGTATTTTTACATAAAACCCCCTCAAGTTTTATAAATTACCCTAAGGACCCTAATAAATATAGGACTTCGATTTACATCTCTACTGTCTGACTCGGGTTTGAGTCTGATCATAATCCGACTTGAATATGATTCAAGTACCATATAAATCTACAATATTACAATTCAACATGAACACACGAATTCATAAATCCAGTTATCAATCTATTCGACTTGACTGAACCAAACCATGGATATACTTTCCATTTATATAATTCCAGTTTACATCCATTACATCCGTTACTGATATCATGGTTTCGGTCAGTCATCCAACTATACAACTTATACAATACAATATAACAATACAATCAAAACACTACGGGGTTTAAGGGGTAGATTGGTACGGAAGGTGTTAAAAGTGGCACGGGACAGTAAGATTAAGACACCTAACATGAATCCTGTTGCTGTTGTACCATGGCATAATGGTTTCTTATACTTTCAGTTTGCCATGGTCTCTAGTATATAGAGACCCCTCTCGTATACACTGGCATCTTTCTGTACCAAGCTACAAACAACAGCGTTAACACAATATTCTACAATATTATACAACTTTAAAAGATACATTCTTATTCTGTCTTTTCTATTTCTCGCTTAACTTTGGGACTTACCGAGCGACCTGTTCGCTGACGACATTCTATTTCTTTCTTCTTTGAATGTCGTCAGGTGATCTGCACACAGCAGAGATCGAGCCCACCAGTGAAAACTTGGATCAGTTCCTCGAAGACCCCGAGCTCTAGACATTGTAAATTTCCATTCAGTACCTTTCATTTCCTATTATGCCATTGTTTAGGCATCGTTTTTACTTCAGTTGTATTTCGTTTTCATGCATTGTACAAAAGAATGTTAATAAATAAAGTTGCTGTTATTTTTATATCTCTTGTCTCTTGTGATTACTTTTATATTGTATAGATACGCCTAGCGTATTTACTTCACAGTAAATACATAGCAGATCAGTCGCGTCCCCTTCGCCGTATCTTGGGAAGCGGGGCGCGACAGGTTTTGTTGGTGGCCCATACAGGTCAGAGCTGTATAGAATCATATTATGCAGTTCTGTTCTGCGTGAACAAACTAAGCAATATAACACAAGAACCAGCAACTAAAACATTCTTTACAATTCATGTTCCTTGAATCTTACAATTTCATATTTCTTGAATCTTATCATTTCATATTTTTTGAATCATATACTTTGAATCTATCCTAACCCAAAATTCTATCACCTCTTTTACAATTTTACCAAAACCTTCGCATTCTTTCATCCCTTCACATATTCTTCACATTTTTTTTAAAACCCTTGCACCACCTTGTTATTTTTCACATACTGTCAGTACAACAGTACCAAACTTTTCTTGGATTTATTACACTTTCCTTTTACAAATTTCGAGGACGAAATTTTTATAAGAAGGGTAGAATGTAACAACCCTAAATTTCCTATACAAAATTTTTTCAAAATATTTTTTTCAAAATCCACAAAGGGGTATTTTAGCCCGAGCACAAGATATAAGTAATTATTTTGCTTTTTAATTACAAGTTAAAAGAATGTAACAACTCCATTTTTTATGTACAAAGAATTGATTTAAATTCAAAATATACTTGGAGTATTTAATATTGCTGATATCTCTTTAAGTATTTATTTCACACTATAATTACAAGAAGGAGCTTGTAGCTCATTGGTAATACTTTGCACTGCTGAACCAAACCACCAGAGTTCAAATCGCATGCCCCACATTATTTTTAATATTGTTTTGTTTTAAATTCTTTAGAAGCCCAACATTCAACACGTGTTTTCTCACAAAAACCCCATTACATCCCAAAACTTAAATATACCAGTGAGATCACCGACCGACAGCGCCCCCTCCCGATCACCGGACTCGGTCGGGATCGGCCGAATCAGCCGGCGCCGCCGGCCGGACTCGGCCGGACCGCCGAGTCCCCAACACCAATGTTTTGTCTTTTCACCTCCTTATACCCCCTGCATACTTTAATTCTTCAAACCACCTCCAGATAGCCTATTAACACCTATTTACTACAATTTTTAATGAATTTTCCTATATTTTTACATTTTTTTTAAATTAAAAACCCTACACCTATCCTAACCCTAGTCTAACCCTATAAATACATCCCTACCTCCTACCCTCTCATCCCAAAATTCTGAGCCCACTCTCTCAAAATTTCAAGAAAACCTTGTGTACTTTGAAAACGAGCGAAAGGCGAAACCCGACAAAATCGACGGCGAACTTCCGGTGATCATGCTAGGAACTCTCGGCGATGAATCGACACACCGGCGAACCCTCTTCTTCCTTATCACTCTCGTGTTTATCCAAATCCGTAAGTCCCAATTCTATCTTTCTTTTCTTTCAGAAAAATACGAATTTACAAAACCCGACGGAATCGGAACAAATCCGATTTCCGATTCAGTTTTCTATGAAATTTCACCTCTCACCAATACATTCATGCTTAAACATCTTATTGTTGACTATTAAACATTTTACAAATAATTTGAACAAGTTTCATCACATGAAATGATAGCCTTTTCAATTTATCGTATTTTCACATAAATACCACAATGTTTCGATTTCACATTTAACCCCCTTAATCTTGCTATACATTTAAAGTAGAGCACGAGATAATGACCTACCTCCACACACACGCATATACAATCTAAAACGATATCATCAAAAACTTAGAATACGATAAAACAATATTTTCATTTAAATACCATATTCTTAATAAAACCATTCCTAAAAGTTTTAGTTTTGATACACTTTTAAATAAATATCTCTTATTAGGAAAATACGATAAGTTGTGGATATCGGTCGTTTATCTAAACCTGACTTTGTGGTGTCTAGGCTAGGCAAGTGAAAAAGGTAACTTTAAAAGGCCCGTCTCATGGTGATTCGTGAGCAGATCCCTCCTTTCCTCATTTGTACTTACCTGGCCATAATTGGCGGTGAAGAGGCGATTTGAGGAATCTAACGACTTGTCGTATAGACCATTTAGAAATATGCTAGTTGACTTAGGAAAGCCTAGAATCTAAAATACGGAAAATTGATATTTTTACAAATATATACCTTTTACTTTATAAAACCGTTTTCTAAAGGATTTAGTATTTTACAATCTTTGCAAAGCGCCGCTACAATCCATTTTTTGGGAACCCGTTCGGGATGGTGCGGATTATCGCACATCATCGAGCTTAGTAGTGCGAGATTCAGATCTCCGCAAGGAGTATTCGATCTCGAAAGAATTAAAATAAAACATTTTAAGAAAATGAGAATTTTTCGAATATAAAATATTTATTAAAATTAATTTTGTATAAATATATGTATATTTATCATTAAAATATCTATTTTGTTATGATATAAATATTCCACCTTTTTTCTAAAAATCACAAGAACAAATTCTACACTAAAATACCATAAATTCCACATAATTCAATATTACAAATAAATACCTTTATTTATGAAATTATGATATTTTCACTAGAAATATCACAATATAAAATCCACATTCATTACAACTCTAAAGACGAATAATAAATACTTGGGGTGCATCTTGAAAACTATACAAAAGTATTTTTACATAAAACCCCCTCAAGTTTTATAAATCACTCTAAGGATCCTAGTAAATATAGGACTTCGATTTACATCTCTACTGTCTGACTCGGGTTTGAGTCTGATCATAATCCGACTTGAATATGATTCAAGTACCATATAAATCTACAATATTATAATTCAACATGAACACAAGAATCCATGAATCCAGTTATCAATCTATTCAACTTGACTGAACCAAATCATGGATATACTTTACATTTACATGATTCCAGTTTACATCCGTTACCGATATCATGGTTTCGGTCAGTCATCCAACTATACAATTTATACAATACAATATAACAATACAATCAAAACACTACGGGGTTTAAGGGGTAGATTGGTACGGAAAGTGTTAAAAGTGGCACGAGACAGTAAGATTAAGACACCTAACATGAATCATGTTGCTGTTGTACCGTGGCATAACGGTTTCTTGTACTTTCAGTTTGCCCTGGTCTTTAGCATATAGAGACCCCTCTCGTATACATTGGTATCCTTCTATACCAAGCTACAAACAACAGCGTTAATACAATATTCTACAATATTATACAACTTTAAAAAATACATTCTTATTTTGTCTTTTCTATTTCCCCCTTAACTTTGGGACTTACCGAGCGACCTGTTCGCTGACGACATTATATTTCTTTCTTCTTTGAATGTCGTCAGGTGATCTGGATACAGCAGAGATCGAGCCCACCAGTGAAGACTTGGATCAGTTCCTCGAAGACCCCGAGCTCTAGACATTGTACATTTCCATTCAGTACCTTTAATTTCCTGTTATGCCATTGTTTAGACATCGTTTTTACTTCAGTTGTATTTCCTTTTCATGCATTGTACAAAAGAATGTTAATAAATAAAGTTGCTGTTATTTTTATATCTCTTGTCTCTTGGGATTACTTTTATATTGCTTCGATACGCTTAGCGTATTTACTTCACAGTAAATACGTAGCAGATCAGTCGCGTCCCCTTCGCCGTATACCGGGAAGCGGGGCGTGACAGTCAGATAGCATTTCCCTGGTGACATGTGTACAGGTTACTCTATCGACCTGAGATCGTCATTTGTCTCGTGTGAGTTCCCACTGTGCTTTGATTACTACCCTACCACGGCTCAAAGGAGTCGTGCAAACAGGTTTTAGTTGGGTACAGTCCCGAGCCGCATGGAGGCAGGGGTTTCGTCTCTCCCGGTATTGGGGGTGAGATCATGTTGTGTCTAGGAGAGCCATGAAACGAAGTCCTTGGCCAAGGCAGGAGATTTACTGGTAGGTATTCCAGTAGTATCTCAGGGTGTTGTGGGCTACACTCCGACACGACTTGTACCGCTTTTGGGGGTCTGGCTTTTACCAACCCCCTAGGCCCGACATGCGATACTTATAGACGAACGGACCGGACTGTACAGATATTGTCACAGACAGGCTCAGTAGGGTGTCATGATGAGTTCGCTCATCAGCCTCTCTTTTAGTTAATACGTCGGCGGCCGTTATGCACAGCTAGTGCCACTGACATGCTGGTAGTTAAATCCACAGCCAATGTATTGACGAGTCTTTAGAGTCCCCCACAGATAGTTTCTCAAGTTTTGGGCGAAACATTGTAGAGGCCGTATGATATATGGCAGGGTTCAATCATATACGTGCAGTCGTGCATGGATCATGATCGGACGGATCATACTGGTGGGCTTTGGTTTAAGCCGGATCCTAGTATTAGATTTGTTGGATTGCTTTCGTCTCATCGCATTCACATTCAGTCGGAATGCGGGTGCAGGTATGTATATACAGGTGAGGGGTATTCTTGTGATCTGTCACGAGTTTACTTTAGATGATGCCGTTCTTTTTATTGTCATAAACATTTGGGTTAATATTTGGTGGAAATTGTGAGTGGATTTCATCATGAGGAGCATTTATTGTGACATGTACATAAGTGGTGACTTATGGTCTCTTTATTTGTGCATATGTCACATTTTCTTTTGATTAATGTGTTGAAATGATAAGTGGAGAGAGAAGGAGCAGCCGTGAGGCAAGGGGTTAGCTCTTGGATTCATTATGCTTGCTCATATTATTATTCCAACACATTAAGAAAAGAAAAGCTTCTTCTCTTTTCTTTCTTCTTCTTGCTCACAAGTTCCACCATAGCATCATCATCAACCTCCATCCATACACTCTCATGTGTTGAGAATCAATGGATGCTTGAGACAAAGTTATCACACACATTCTCTACATCAGCTTGGACATGTCGGCTGGCAAACTTCATGTCCGAGTTGCTTCGGTTTAAAGCGGGAGCCCATAAAAAGACTTCTTGACGTGGTGCCCTTCCGACAAGGAGACCGGAGATCGGAGATGCCGCGAGGAGTTAGGGATGGTGGCTAAAGACCGAAGGACACGGGTCGATCGGTATAGCCTTTCTATCATTTTTCTAGTTAGCTAGTTTGTGTTAATGGTTCGATCCGAATGAAAGACTACGATAGCGCCGGTTTTGTAAAAAGTTTTTGTTCCGCGTTTGGCCTCGGATTGACGGCCGGGGCGCTACCATAGACTTACATGGTATCAGAGCCACGCCATTAACCTTTATTAGCTTGTTCTAACGTGTTTAAAATATCGATCGATCGAAATTTCCGAATCGTATTTTTATTTCAGTGTGCTTGCTGTCGAATTTCAATTTTTTTCAAAAAATTATTTTAGGCATCTTAAAAATACATGCAGGCATAACTAAAGCTACAGAAAAAGTTTGGAGACCTAACCTTAAAATTCCACCATGGAACCGCCGTGAAATGTCGCATTTGGCGGCCCTTCCGTGGCCCTTTTTGTGCTACAGTGCCCCAAATTTTTTCTGAGGGTTTAGTTCATGGAAATATAATTTTTGTGATATATAGTTTTGGCCCAAATTATTTTGAGTGCTGGAATTGTACTTGGGGCCCATTTCGGGAAATTTTGTCGATTGGAATTTTAAATACGTTAGTTTACAGTACTTACATTATATCTGCGACTATGAATGTTATTTGATCGTTAAATCTTGTCTAATCGCTATAGTCCTTTTAGACGGATTTGCGAACGTGACATTCACGTTGATGTTCTGTGTTATGCTGTGATGTTGCGGATTGTCGTGGTGGATAGCATGGGTGAAATTTTAGTACAGTTCAGTTTTATTTGTACATTTGCTATTGCGGGGCGAGCGTCTGACATGTGGACTGCCGTCACTGCCTGTTTGTATATTATTCTTTTGGGGCATGACCGGGTTGAGGTCGATATCACCGTTGTACATATTTTCTTTTTTGTACTAGGATTACCCCGCGGTGGAGTGCACAAATAGCCGGGTTCTAGAGGGCAACGGGCCCGCATCTCATGGCTTTGAGACGGAAGGGGCTTCACTCTAGAATTGGCGGGCTATTCGCCGCACTCGTAGAGGGTATAGGTTGACCCAAGGAAGGGTGCTCAAGTTACCGGATTCCGTAAAGTGCTGGGTTGTCCATTCACTTTGTTGAAGGGGGCTGCCCCACTTCTGGTTTTGGCGGGTAACTTGCCGCGTCCGTAGGGGTCTAGGTTTTCATTGCACAAGCTATCCACACGACCAGGGGAACGTCGGGTTTCACTTGCGGCTCAATGAAACTCGGGGATCCCAGATTATCTGTATTGTTCTGTGATGCTTATTACATTATGTGATGTTGCATTTATCACGCCTCGAGCGATTATTATATATTGATATATATACTAGTAGATGTTGTATATGTCTTACACCCGCGCTAGTCCAGTCCCCGCTCTGTCGTTACTTAAGTAACCTAATGGGTGATGACGGGACCCAGTGGCGAATGCATATGGCATATACGTACATCATATTTTTGTTCTTTATTGGTGTGATCAATTGATGGGACTGCACTGATTCGGATCAATACAAGCTAAACAAACCTATTCTGATGTTGTTGGAACATTTTTTTCAAAAAAAGCTGTTTTTGCAAGGACGTTCTCTTTTGTTTTGCACAGTGGTATTCGGTTATGAATATCCAGTACCTCATTCTACGAGGCAAGGGCCGAGATCCCTTCATCGGGAGTGACCCCTTGGACAGAAGTTTGCGTCAGGGTAATAACTTCACTATAGTCGATTACTTTTTGCTTTGCATTATGGTATTCATTTGGAATATCCTGCACCTCATTCTACAGGGAAAGAGCCGAGATCTCTTCACCGGGAGTGACATCTTTAGCAAAGGTTTTCACCACTATATTTTTGTAAAAAGCTATCCGGTTCCTTCAACGATATCAAGTTCAATACGTTAAAGGTTTTTCGCCAAAAACCATTCGTAGCCCTCCGTCATTTCAGAAAGGTAGAACTTAGTATTCATGCTATGTATGTTGGCCTTCATCAAGGCATAGTGTATGGTAGCTATTTGTTACTTTTCTGTTGCATAGATAGATGCGTTAGTTTGGGACAGTCATACTATTATTTTGGCCTTCGTCAAGGGTATGTACGGGTGGGTTCAAATTAACCTGGATAATGACGGGTAGAACTTGACATATGACTTAGGATATGTTGGCCTTCGTCAAGGTCATAAGAGCATGGGGTAAAAATCACATCGGAAGTTTCTAAAAAAACTGAAACTTGCCAGGCATGCGCATACCTTCTAGAGTGTAATAATGTGAGTGGATTCCATCACGTTATCATACGATGATAGTTGGATCCCGATTCCCACTGATGACTTGGTTTACTCCTCGGGTGATCCCGACTAATTCTTCTTTCAGGTTTGGAGGAGAATTTGAGCTTACAGTGGGAGGTTTCTTGATTAGATAAATTGATAACCAATCTGATCTAGTTTAGAGTGCACGCACAGTGTTTCTTTTCTCTCTCTTTGGCAGCGACCATGGCCCGACCCTAGACTATGACTCAGTGACCAAGTTAACCGAACCTTCTTAAAACATTGGTTTTGGATTGTCTGAGTTGCATACATCATTGTGACTCCTTCTCTTACCCTTTGCATTTCTCCAGAACACCCCGTATTACTACGAACATCCACTTCCATTGGATAAATCCATCGTATGGTTATATATGAACTCGAAGGAGCTTGTTCCAGATTCGAGGATCGATTCTGGTTCTGGAGAAAATGAATAGGACTATTCAGTTGTCTTTTCCTTTTACCTTCTCTCAGGTTATGAGGGCTCCTAGGATCAGGAGAGGGTACACCTATTACGCTTATTGGATAGTCTTCTTCTAAACCATAGGCAGGTGCCGAAAAGTGGGAAATGAAGAAAACCAATTAGCCTAAGTGTGGTGTACAGAAGGTAATAAGTAAAGATAAATAAAGGGATTAGAAAGAGGGAAAAGTAAAATGCGACTGCTATCATTCACGACCAAACCAAGTATTTCATCGCCACTCCTACTTCACTTTTGTATTTCTCCAGAACACCCCGTATCATTATGAAGATCCACAGTTATTGGATATTCCATCGTATGTTTATATACGAACTCAAAGGAACTTGTTCCAGTTCGGGGATGGATTCTGGTTCAGGAAAAATAGGAATAAAGTTTATTCAGTTGTCTTTTATCTTTACCTTCTCTCAGGTTGCGAGTGTTCCTAGGATTAGGACAGTACACCTATTACGCTTATTGGATAGTCTTCCAAACCATAGGCTGGTGTCGAACGGTAGGGAAGGAAGAAAACCATTTAGCCTAAAGGGGTGTACAGAAGGTAATGAGTAAAGACAAGTAAAGGGATTTGGAGAGATGGCAAAGAAATATACGGTTACAGTTGTGAATCTGATAATGGAAAAGGCATTACTAGGAATACCCGGATACCCCTTTGAAACATTTTCATGTTTTAGTTTCAATGTGCATTGTTAATAGAAAACCGATTTCCCAATTAAATCTTTACTCTAAGGTATGTATTTAGCAGGTTTGATTCTCACATCTGTATGGTCTTACAGATGATGAGTGAGAGTAAGTTTTTGGGAATTAAGTGATCATCCTCATTATATCGGGATTCGTTGAATTGGTGATATTTGAGGAAATCACCTGGGCTTTTACCGGACGGTAAATGTTGGTTATGAATATCCGTTATTGTGTACTAATTTCAAATTGATATATCTGTACGTTTATTTTTTATAAAGTGATATATAACTTTTTGAAATCATGTCCGTGACATTTACCTATATCAGATGATGGTTAGGTAAGGAGCATCAAACAACGATGTAATTCTTCATAACCATAGTACAGTTTTCAACCTACGACGCACAAGGTTTTGAGTTATTCAACTCAGGGGACTCATACAGAGTATTGTATGTTGTCCAGTGTCCATTAGGACAAAGGGGTTGGTCCTCGTACTGTATTCTGTTTACTTGTGACTTCTCTAGTTCTTAGACATGTGTTTCCTAGAAATACAAGGTCCAAGTTTTGAGAAGTTATAGGTATATGAGTAAAGTAGAGAACCACGTGTTGCAAGTATCAGGATTCTTCAAGGTAATCGAAGATGTGGAAACTTGTGTATGGTATTCAGTTGATTGTAATGGTTTTGAGAAGTTTGTTTCTCTTTCAGGTTACTCATGTTTGGATGCACTCCTAAGTTGAGTAATGTTGATCGGCCTCTCTCCATTTAGTTGACATGCACTGGAGACAGCTGCATGATTTGAATCTGGTTCCAATTAAATCAGTGCCTCTGTTTCTATATTGTCTATAAAATGGCTCATATCTTAACCATGTTAAGGTATATGGAGTTGTACGGCTTATGCTTAAAACTAGACTCTGGATAACTCAAGGCACGTTTCTGTAATGGCAGTTTGTGGGTTGATATGGGCTATGACGAGGGTTGACTTTCTACCATCTGGAAGATCAATAGTGATATTGTTCTTAACTCGCCACAGTTTTAGTAAAATGGCCTTTTTTCAGAAAACAGTAGTGGGAGTATGGTAGAACTGGAAGTGATTCCAGAACCGCAAACGATTACTGAAATTTTTATAGGACCTAACGATTCAATCTAGATTGACATTCCATTAGCCACTCCGCAGATATGGTGGGTAACCTCAAACACCCGAGAGGTACTCCGGTAGCCTCAAGGACAGTGACAAGGAGGTTCTTGTTTACGCAGACTTGCCATTGCTGTTGTTCCAGACTATAAGACCCGGCAGGAGGATGAGTATAGCGTCGTTCTAAACCATCTTTAGAAGTGCACGTGTATATGACTCTGCCAGAGGGTTGTCATAATCAGTGGGAGCAGCGGAAGCAAAGTGGACAAGTAGCTTATGTCTATTTATAGACTAAAGCATATATAGCGGAGATAGATCATCTATTTTTGATGTGACAGTCATGGGTTTGACTTCATCAAAATAGGGGATGAATCTGTTAAGAAGGTAGTAGGGTGTGATGTCCTGGTATATGGATGACAAACACAGAGTAGGAAGTGAAATTCCTATACTACGATCGGTTATACTGTGGTTGTCACACAGTGGTTTCTCCACATAGAGCTTGGATATTATATCAGACATTCTGTTTACTAAATCTATGGTTTTAGATCTAGATTTGGGTAGTTTACCAATCTGGGTACTTAGACAGCATTCTACAGGTGTTTTAGAATGGATGACTCCTGGCATGGTAGTGAACCTGCAGGTGATGGTGTCACCCTCTCTAAAGGTGTCTTACAGACTAAAAGGGAGAGGAATGTGCATGATTGGCATACCACTTTATTAGGCAATTGAGTCAATCATGAGATGTCAAGTACCACACCAGATGTTGTTTTGCACTAGTTGCAATAAGTTGATATTAATCCAATCCCGGAGAAACGTTCGGAAGCAGTTTTAGAACATAAGTTGATGTTCTAGGGATTTGATAACGACAGCCTCCTTCAGGAGACGGTTATAATTCCAGGCTTCCAAGGTGACCTGGATAACAGAGTGTCTATCAGAGTTATAGTTTTCCCTCTAATGAGGGGAAGTATTTTGGACAGGTGATCCAAGCGGATACTGAGGGAGGTATGGCGCAGGATACTGATTAAATTCAGTTGGCGATACAGTTTAAGAAGTTTTCTGGATTTGGAGTTCGTTTGTGAACTAGGTCCCATCAGATATCCAGACATATTCTAAGACAAGTATTGCTCAATTTGGGAGATGGCTTCTCCGCGAACTTGAGATTAAGAGAGACATAGAGAGAAATATCAGGGCGGATCCACTCACTGAGGCTATTTCTCCAACACAATAGTTTCACAAACAAGTTTTGTGAGACTGATCAGTAGAGAAGTTGGGTGTACGGTATCACATGGGCTGTGAGTATGTGACACCGCAATAAATATCCTTGAGTGCAAGTGGGAGATTGTTGGATATAGTGCCCTCAAAGTCAATTATTGGATCGCAGGCACGTGATTGCAATGATTAAGGGAGGAGCTACACCTGTAGGACAGTCTTACTCAAGATGATAGTATGCTATCTGGTTTATCTTTGTCATCGTGTACATACTTTAAGTGATATTACATATCACTATTACATGTTGATAGAGCCCTTAGGATTCTTGCTTGACTACCAGCAGTATGATGGCGATCATATATGTAAGAGTTGGGTAGTCTATAAGCGCATCCTTAAAGTGTCCCTAGTCGTGGGAGTTTTCGAGACTGGGCATCGATACTCCGGAGTAGACTAGTGTATATAGTCGAGACCCCGACGAGGGGCGGTGGCCGGTCTCACCAGCCATTGGTGTCATTTTGTTCACCTAAGATGTATACAGGTGTTCATTGGGTTATGAGTACACCGGACAAGACTCACCGGGAACATGCTAGTTGGTATTATACATGACGTCAGATAGCAGTTCCCTGGTGACATGTGTACAGGTTAGTCTATTGACCTCAGATCGTCATTTATCTCGTGTGAGTTCCTACTGTGCTTTGATTACTACCCTACCACGGCTCAAAGGAGTCGTGCAAACAGGTTTTAGTTGGGTATAGTCCCGAGCCATATGGAGGCAGTGAGCGGATCGGCAGGGGTTTCGTCTCTCCCCGTATTGGGGGTGAGATCGCGCTGTGTCTAGGAGAGCCATTACATGATGTCCTTGGCCAAGGCAGGAGATTTACTGGTAGATATTCCAGTAGTATCTCAAGGTATTCTGGGCTACACTCCGACACGATTTGTACCTCTTTTGGGGGTCTGACTTGTTAGTGTATATGCCCTAGAGGCCATTACTGTATTATACTAGTTTGTATATTACTTGATGGAAGCTTGGGATATTCACAGTTGTATAGACAATCTTGCTCGAAATGGTAGTATGGTACTTAGTTTGTTTCTACTTCAATGTGTGCATGTGTTTCTTTTAGCATATCGCCTATACACATTAGTGGAGCCCTTAGGATCTTTCCTTGATTACCAGCGTTGTGATGGCAGTCACACTAGTAGGGACTGGGTAATCTACAAGCACATCCTTATACAGGTCCCTAGTCGTAGGATTATCGATACAGTGCATCGATACTCCAGAGTAGACTAGTGTATACGCTTCTCATCCCAGGAGGGGAGATGGTCTGTCCCACAGCCATCAGTACGTCGTACTGGAGATAGTATGCAGGTGCTCATTAGGTTATGAGTACACTGGACAGGACTCACTAGAAGCTATTGGTTTGGTAGTATACCTATCGCCAGTTATCAGTTCCTAGGTGACATGAGTACAGCATAGTCCGTTGACTTGACACTGTCACTTCGCCTCGAGTGTGTTCCCACTGTTCTTAGATTACTACCCTACCACGGCTCAAATGAGTCGTGCAAACAGGTAGTATTTGGGTGTAGTCCCGAAGCACTTGGAGGCAGTGACGGTTAGACAGGATTCGTCTCTCCCGGTATTGGGGGTTGATATCGCACTGTGTCTAGGAGAGCCATTACACAAAGTCCCTGGCCAGGGCTAGCGAGATATACTGGTAGCGTTTCCAGTGTTATCTCAGGGTGTTCTGGGATACACTCCGACACGACTTGTACCGCTATTATTACCGCCCCCTAGGCCCGACATGCGATACTCTCAGAAGAACAGACTGGACTGTACGGAGATTGTCACATTCAGTCTCAGTAGGAGTTCGGATGGGTTCACCTCATCAGTCTTCTTATCGGCATCTACCTGGGGACCGTTACGTACAGCTAGTACCGCTTGCGGCCTGTGGTTAAACCCACTGCCAGCGTAGTGTCAAGTCTTTAGAGTCCCACACAGAGAGCTATTCGCCTTTGGGCAAAACAGAGTAGAGGTCGCATGGTTTTGCGACAGGGTTTGTTTACATCCGCGCACTTATGCATGTTTGGTGTCCGGGCAGTTATTACTAGCGGGCTTTGGTTTATGCCAGATCCTAGTATATGTTTTGGGATTAGTTTTATCTCATTGTATTCATGTTCCTCGGAACACGGGTGCGGGTGTGTATGCACAGAGGCAGAGGCAGAGGATTCTCATTGGGGTTGTTGACCGTTGACTTTTTCAAAACCCTAATGAGAATAAGAAATATGATTAATAATATTAATTAAGTATTATTGTGCCATGGTTGAGTTGAACATTTGACTTTTGTTAACTTGTTGACTTTGTTGACCGGTTGACTATTGTGGACTTGTTGACCATCATCATTTCATTTCTATGACTTTTGTTTACTTGTTGTTCTTTACAAAATGCATTAAATGCATGAAATGATAATGGTCATTGAAACTAACCATCACAATTCTTAATTATTATTATTATCATCATTATTCTTTCTTTTGTGAGCATGGTTGTAAAAAGTCAAGCTCATTCTCACTTTCTCATTCTCTCTCATCCAAAGCTCACCCTCTTCCTCTCTCTCAAAGCTCTCATGTCTCATGTGTTGAGAAGTATGAGCTATTGAGATAAAACCCTCAAAACTCTTCTCTACTCACTCTAGAGTTCTAGGTCTAGCAAGCCAAGCACTTTAGTTGCCTCTCGGTTGAGATAGGAGCTCAAGGTTGAGGCTTTCGGGTGGATCCTTCTTCGACAACAAGGAGACTACGAGGTGGAGCCGTCCAACCACTCCAAGGAGCAAGAAGAGAAGGAGTTCAAGACCTAGGTATAACCCTCTAACATAGTAGTTAAACTTCTAGTTAGTTTGCTAGGTTTTTGTTTAGCAAAGATTCTGTTTTCTAGTCCATATTACCTTGCCATAAAAAATCGTTTTTTTCCGTTTCCGCATCCTCGTAAGAACCGGGACGGGTAACATGGACTTACAGTGGTATCAGAGCCTAGCGAAACAACGACTAGCATGTTAGCAAAGTATTTAGAATTTCTATCGGAGAAAAAATCGCAAAACACGTCCGAAAACTGAACTTTCTGCCGATTTTAAAACTGCTCCAAAAATAATTCCACACATCTTAAAAATCGGCTCAGGATTTTGTAGGAAAACATAGCAAAAACGAGCCACTGACTCGGTTAACACATTGCGGAACCGCGGCGAGAACATGCTTCTTGCCGTGGATCCGCGGCCGAGTTGACTCGGCCGTGGCTCGTCTTTGCTACAGTTTTCTCAGTGTTTTGTTTTGGGATTTTTAAAGTATTTTGTTTCTACCCAGATTTTCCAGAGAACAAAGTTGTGTTTGGGGTAGTTACAAATCCGTATTTTTGATCGAAGTTCTGAAGACTTTAGCTAATGGGTTATATCTGTGATGTGATATATGCACTAAATGTCAACTAATCGCTATACGTCGATTAGTGGGGGTTGTGCATATCTGTGATCTGTAATGTTGATGGTTTGTGTATATGAGCTCGTTGGATTGTCGCGGATGAATAGCCCGGGGTTGTGGGATGAGAGTTTTCTTTATCTTTCATCTGATGTAACATGTAAATTGATATAATATTATTTTTATGGCTGCACATCCGGGATGAGGTTGTAGCCACCATTGCATATTATTTCTTTTACTGTTTTTGCTTCTAGGATAGACCCAAGGTGGGGTGCACAAACTACCGGGTACCTCGAAGTGCCGAGTGGCCTACTCACGTTGTTGAGGGAGGTTGCTTCACTTCGGGTATTTGGCGGGTAGTTTGCCGCACCCGTAGGGGTCTAGGGTGGGGTTTTTGGCTATTCATCGCGACCGTGTAATCCGTCTTTCGTTGCAGGCTCGAACGAAACGCGGATTCCTATTATATCCAATGTGTTCATCTGTGATCTAGAATGGATATCATTGCATCTGACGAATGTATATATCTATATATGATATCTAGTAGGCGTTGCTTATGTTTTGCATCCGCGCTAGTCCAGCCCCCACTCTGTCGTTAGTTAAGTAACCTAACGGGTAATGATGGGGCCCCGTGGCGAATGCGGATGGTATAAGCGTACGTCATATTTTCGTTGTTTTCTGCAATGGTAGGATTAAATGATGGGACGCATTAAATTAATGCAAGAAAATAAACCAAAGTTAAAGTTGTTGGAACAATTTCAAAACCACTCGGTTTCTTTTCAAAACAAAAAACTTTTAAAAACGCGGAGCTTAAACCACTCCTTTTAAAAACTATCAAGGTTCCTTCGATTATATCAAGTTCACTACGTTCACGGTTTCGCCAAAACCATTCGTAGCCCTCTGTCATTTCATATGAATATTTAATAGTATTCAAGCTATGTTTGTTGACCTTCGTCAAGGCATAGTGATTGGTAGCTGTTGGGTGTTCGTATGTAGCATAGATAGATGCGTTGGTTTGGGATAGTCGTATTACCTTGTTGACCTTCGTCAAGGGTATATACGGGTGGATTCAAATTAACTTGGACAATGACGGGTAGAACTTGACACTTATGATTTGTTGACCTTCGTCAAGGTCATAAGAGCATGGGGCAAAAATCCATATCGGAAGTTTCTAAAGAAACTGAAACTTGCTAGCGCTGCATACCATTTGGAGTGTGATGATTCTGGTAGGATTCCTTCAGTTTTGTCACACGATGATATTTGGATCCCGATCCTACTGTGAGTATATGCTACTCCTCGGGAACTTTCTCACTTAACGATCAATGCTATAAACCAAGTAGGTATCTTGAAAGGTGTTAGCGGGGCTACGCCCACAGGGAAAAGATGTTATTTAATTAAGGAACTTCGCGAAAGCGTTGGAAAACCTCCCTCGAAGTACCAACGCCGGCCTGGCTGAACGGTTAAGCAAGTATTATACGGTGAGATTGATCCCGACTAATTCTTCCTTTTTGGTTTGAGGAAAGATTCGAGAAACAGTGGAAGCCACCCTATTTAGATAAACTAAAAACCAATCTAAACTTACAAGAGCATCATGCTGAGTGTTTTCTTCTCTCTCTCTTACTTGCAGCGACCCAGTAACCACACATAGGTTACATCTAGATAATAAAAATGACTGAATCTGACTGTTATGATTGGCAAATATCTGTCCAGATGTCCATTGCCCATGACAAGCTGGGACACCTCTTAACTAATCAAACCCCTACCGTCTCAGAACCAGTTTCCCCTGTCACGGATATTGATATCCGTAAGACATCGGAAAAGGACTGTGCGAAAGCTAAGTGCCTCGTGTTGGCCTCAGTTGATGGTACATACCAGAGGCAGCATGAGAAGATGGACTTAGTTTCTATCTTCCTCCATAACAAAGATTTATATGGAGAGCAATCTCGTATCGCAAGATATGAGACCTCGAACGAATTGCTTCAAGCGAGGTTGGCTAACGGGTCATCTGTGGGGGGCAACATCCTTACAGAGACCAGCTATTTTGATGAGCTCACGGACCTGAAGACCACGTTGAAGAACGGGTCATATACTGACTTGATTCTACAGTCTCTGCCCTCTACTTATACCCTGAAGGAAACCAGGGTAGTAGAAGGAAAGGGAAGGGCAAAAATTTCGAGACTGGATGTAGTAAAGGAGGGACGTTCCTATTGTTACGGGAATGAACATTGGCAGAAGGATTGCAGGGCTAGCAAAACCAGTAGCCAGGATTCGAAGCATGTTGTGGCTTCGGCTTCGGGTGTGTTTGTAATAGAAAACTGTCTGTCAGTTAACCCTACTTCCTGGGTATTGGATACCGGATCAGGATCTCACATCTGTAATTCATTACAGGCTCTGAGAAACCGTAGGGTTATCAGGATAGGTGATATGACTCTCAAGGTTGTCAACGGAATGAGCATGGACGCTGAATCCATAGGGGAATATCATCTTGGACTGACAACTGGGCAGATATTGATTCTGCGTAACTGTTTGCATGTACCTAGTGCGACTTGTAATATCATATCTGTATCCTTACTTTCTAAGGAAGGATATGATTTTACTTTTGTAAGCGATGTGGTCCACATCCACCTAAATCAAGTTCTGATTGGATCAGGTACATTAGAAAACAGAATATACGTACTGAATCAAGCTCAGGTTTTCAGTGTCCAGAACACACTTAAAAGAAAGTCTCCGGAAACAAATCAGGCTTTCTTATGGCATTGTAGACTGGGTCATATTAATGAGATACGGTTAACAAAGTTACATAAAGAGGGATACTTGAATCCGTTCGAGTATCAGTCTTATGCTACTTATGAATCTTGTCTCATGGGAAAGATGACAAAAACTCCGTTCACTGGACACGGAGTAAGAGCGAGCGAGCTCTTGGGACTCATACACAGTGACGTGTGTGGTCCAATGTCTACACATGCGCGAAGTGGTTATTCATACTTCATTACTTTTACGGATGATTTCTCTAGGTATGGACATGTCTTCCTGTTGAAGCATAAATCCGAGGCCTTTGAGAAATTTCAGGAATACAAGAATGAAGTTGAAAAACAAACATGCAAGAGTATAAAGACACTGAGATCTGATCGAGGTGGTGAATACTTGAGTGCCGAGTTTCTGGACTACTTAAAAGAGAATGGAATTCTCTCTCAGCTTACTCCTCCATACATACCACAACACAACGGTATATCTGAAAGGCAGAATCGAACCCTATTGGATATGGTTCATTCCATGATGAGTAAGGCTGAGTTACCGCGATCTTTCTGGGGTTATGCACTAGAAACAGCTGCATATCTTTTGAACAAGGCTCCAACCAAGACTGTGCCTACCACCCCATATCAGATGTGGAGTGGGAAAAAACCCTGTCTTAAGTATCTTAAGACATGGGGATGTCCAGCTTTTGTAAAAAATCAGCATGTGGACAAGCTCGAGGCACGCTCAGTACTGTGTAAGTTTGTAGGATACCCCAAGAACTCCAGGGGGTATCTTTTCTATTCCGCAGAGGAACAAAATGTTTTTGTTTCTCAGCATGCCCACTTCTTGGAAACTGAATTTTTAGAAAGTCAGATAAGTGGGAGTGCAATAGAACTGGAAGAAATTCCAGAATCACAAGCTATTACTGAAAGCTTGGAAGAACCAGAAGTTTCAGGAGAACCGGACATCCCAACGCCACTCCGCAGGAGTAGTAGGCAGTCTCATCCGCCCGAGAGATACTACGGTTTTCTCATAGACGGGGATAGAGAGGATTGCACTATTGATTATGATGAGCCTACTAGCTTCCAGCAAGCCATTCAGAGCGGTGACTCGGTAAAATGATTGGATGCAATGCAGACTGAGATGGAGTCCATGTACACCAACAAAGTTTGGACTTTGGACTTTGCTCCAGAAGGGGTAAAACCCGTAGGCTGCAGATGGATCTTCAGAAAGAAGATTGGTGTAGATGGGCAGGTTGAAACCTATAAAGCTAGACTTGTTGCAAAGAGTTTTCGTCAAAGACCTGGTTTGGACTATGACGAGACCTTTTCTCCAGTAGCTATGCTCAAATCCATTCGGATCCTTCTTGCCATTGCTGCCTTCCACGATTATGAGATCTGGCAGATGGACGTAAAGACGGCTTTCCTAAATGGAAATTTAGAAGAGTGCGTCTATATGGATCAGCCGGAGGGATTCATTCAGAGTGGGAGCAGCGGTAAAGTGTGCAAGTTGCTCAAGTCCATCTATGGACTGAAGCTGGCATCGTGGAGTTGGAACATCTATTTTGATGATACTGTCAAAGAATTCGACTTTATCAAAAACCCAGATGAACCATGCATTTACAGTAAGATTGTAGAGAGAACTGTGGTATTTCTCGTCTTGTACGTGAATGACATTCTCCGAATAGGAAATGATATTCCCATGCTACAGTCAGTCAAAGGATTCTTGTCATAGAGGTTCTCCATGAAGGACCTGGGCGATGCCAACTACATTCTGGGGATCCAGATCTATCGTGATAGATCTAAGAGGATGTTGGGACTTTCACAGTCCAGGTACATCGACACCATACTGAAACGATTCAGTATGGAAGATTCAAAGCGCGGTAATCTACCGGCTTGTCATGGAATCACCCTCTCCAAAGAGATGTCTCCCAAGACTGATTTGGAAAGGGCTCGCATGTCATCTATACCCTACGCATCTGTCGTAAGCTCTATAATGTATGCGATGTTGTGTTCCAGACCAGATGTAGCATACGCATTGAGCGTTGTAAGCCAGTATCAGTCGGACCCAGGGGAGAAACACTGGATAGCAGTAAAGAACATTCTCAAGTACCTGAGAAGAACTAAGGAGATGTTCTTGGTGTATGGCGGAAAAGACCTCCAGATCGAGGCCTTTGTTGACTCCAGCTTCCAAAGTGACAAAGATGACTCCAAATCCATGTCTGGTTATGTCTTTACCCTCAATGGAGGGGCGGTGGGTTGGAAGAATTCCAAATAAGAAACCGTTGCTGACTCGACGATGGAAGCGGAATATATCGCTGCATCTGATGCCGCAAAAGAAGCAGTCTGGATGAAGAAGTTCTAGACAGAACTTCAGGTGGTTCCATCCATTGTTGATCCAATACCTCTGTATTGTGACAACAACGGGGCTATAGCTTTAGCGAAGGAACCCAGGTCCCATCAGAAGTCCAGGCATATTTTGAGGCGGTACCACCTGATCAGGGAGATCGTAGATCCCCGGGAGATCGAGGTGAAGAGAGTAAATTCGGAGAATAACACTGCAGATCCATTCACGAAGGCCTTACCCTAGACTCAGTTCGAGCGGCTGATCGAGATGATAGATCTTCGATACGCCAGTAAATGGCCTTAGTGCAAGTGGGAGATTGTTAGTGTATATGCCCTAGAGACCATTACTGTATCATACTAGTTTGTATATTACTTGATGGAAGCTTGGGATATTCACAGTTGTATAGACAATCTTGCTCGAAATGGTAGTATGCTACTTGGTTTGTTTCTACTTTAATGTGTGCATGTGTTTCTTTTAGCATATCGCCTATACACATTAGTGGAGCCCTTAGGATCTTTGCTTGATTACCAGCGTTGTGATGGCAGACACACTAGTGGGAGCTGGGTAATCTACAAGCACATCCTTATACAGGTCCCTAGTCATAGGATTATCGATACAGGGTATCGATACTCCAGAGTAGACTAGTGTATACACTTCTCATCCCAGGAGGGGAGATGGTCTGTCCCACAGCCATCAATACATCGTACTGGAGATAGTATGCAGGTGCTCGTTAGGTTACGAGTACACTGGACAGGACTCACTGGAAGCTGTTAGTTTAGTAGTATACCTATCGTCAGTTATCAGTTCCCAGGTGACATGAGTACAGCATAGTCCGTTGACTTGACACTGTCACTTCGCCTCGAGTGTGTTCCTACTGTTCTTAGATTACTACCCTACCACGGCTCAAATGAGTCGTGCAAACAGGTAGTAGTTGGATGCAGTCCCGAAGCACTTAGAGGCAGTGACGGTTAGACAGGATTCATCTCTCCCGGTATTGGGGGTTGATATCGCACTGTGTCTAGGAGAGCCATTACACAAAGTCCCTGGCCAGGGCTAGCGAGATATACTGGTAGCGTTTCCAGTGTTATCTCAGGGTGTTCTGGGATACACTCCGACACGACTTGTACCGCTATTAGGGGACTGACATTTACCGCCCCCCTAGGCCCGACATGAGATACTCTCAGACGAACAGACCGGACTGTACGGAGATTGTCACATTCAGGCTCAGTAGGAGTTCGGATGGGTTCACCTCATCAGTCTTCTTATCGGCATCTACCTGGGGACCGTTACGTACAGCTAGTACCGCTTGCGGCCTATGATTAAACCCACTGCCAGCGTAGTGTCAAGTCTTTAGAGTCCCACACAGAGAGCTATTCGTCTTTGGGCAAAACAGAGTAGAGGTCGCATGGTTTTGTGACAGGGTTCGTTCACATCCGCGCACTTGTGCACGTTTGGTGTCTGGGCAGTTATTACTAGCGGGCTTTGGTTTAAGCTAGATCCTAGTATATGTTTTGGGATTGGTTTTATCTCATTGTATTCATGTTCCTCGGAACACGGGTGCGGGTGTGTATGCACAGAGGCAGAGGCAAAGGATTCTTATTGGGGTTGTTGACCGTTGACTTTTTCAAAACCCTAATGAGAATAAGAAATATGATTAATAATATTAATTAAGTATTATTGTGCCATGGTTGAGTTGAACATTTGACTTTTATTGACTTGTTGACTTTGTTGACCGGTTGACCATTGTGGACTTGTTGACCATCATCATTTCATTTCTATGACTTTTGTTTACTTGTTGTTCTTTACAAAATGCATTAAATGCATGAAATGATAATAGTCATTGAAACTAACCATCACAATTCTTAATTATTATTATTATCATCATTATTCTTTCTTTTGTGAGCATGGTTGTAAAAAGTCAAGCTCATTCTCACTTTCTCATTCTCTCTCATCCAAAGCTCACCCTCTTCCTCTCTCTCAAAGATCTCATGTCTCATGTGTTGAGAAACATGAGCTATTGAGATAAAACCCTCAAAACTCTTCTCTACTCACTCTAAAGTTCTAGGTCTAGCAAGCCAAGCACTTTAGTTGCCTCTCGGTTGAGGTAGGAGCTCAAGGTAAAGGCTTTCGGGTAGATCCTTCTTCGACAACAAGGAGACTACGAGGTGGAGCCGTTCCAACCACTCCAAGGAGCAAGAAGAGAAGGAGTTCAAGACCTAGGTATAACCCTCTAACATAGTAGTTAAACTTCTAATTAGTTTGCTAGGTTTTTGTTTAGCAAAGATCCTGTTTTCTAGTCCATGTTACCTTGCCATAAAAAATCGTTTTTTTCCGTTTCCGCATCCCCGTAAGAACCGGGACGGGTAACGTAGACTTACATGAATTTTACCAACCTCCTAGGCCCGACATGTGATACTCATAGACGAACGGACCGGACTGTACAGATATTGTCGCTGACAGGCTCAGTAGGGTGTCAGGATGAGTTCGCTCATCAGCCTCCCTTTTAGTCAATACGTCGGCGGCCGTTACGCACAGCTAGTGCCACTAACATGCTGGTGGTTAAATCCACAGCCAATGTATTGACGAGTCTTTAGAGTCCCCCACAGATAGTTTCTCAAGTTTCGGGCGAAACGTTGTAGAGGCCGTATGATATATGGCAGGGTTCAATCATATACGTGCAGTCGTGCACGGATCATGATCGGACGGATCATACTAGTGGGCTTTGGTTTAAGCCGGATCCTAGTATTAGATTTGTTGGATTGCTTTCGTCTCATCGCATTCACATTCAGTCGGAATGCGGGTGCAGGTATGTATATACAGGTGAGGGGTATTCTTGTGATATGTCACGAGTTTACTTTAGATGATGCCGTTCTTTTTATTGTTATAAACATTTGGGTTAAAGTTTTGGTGGAAATTGTGAGTGGATTTCATCATGAGGAGCATTTATTGTGACATGTACATAAGTGGTGACTCATGGTCTCTTTATTTGTGCATATGTCACATTTTCTTTTGATTAATGTGTTGAAATGATAAGTGGAGAGAGAAGGAGTAGCCATGAGGCAAGGGGTTAGCTCTTGGATTCATTATGCTTGCTCTCATTATTATTCCAACGCATTAAGAAAAGAAAAGCTTCTTCTCTTTTCTTTCTTCTTCTTGCTACCAAGTTCCATCATAGCATCATCTTCAACCTCCATCCATACACTCTCATGTGTTGAGAATCAATGGATGTTTGAGACAAAATTATCACACACATTCTCTACATCAGCTTGGACATGTCGGCTGGCAAACTTCATGTCCGAGTTGCTTCGGTTTGAAGCGGGAGCCCATAAAAAGACTTCTTGACGTGGTGCCCTTCCGACGAGGAGACCGGAGATCGGAGATGACGCGAAGAGCTAGGGATGGTGGCTAAAGACCGAAGGACACGGGTCGATCGGTATAGCCTTTCTATCATCTTTCTAGTTTGCTAGTTTGTGTTAATGGTTCGATCCGGGTGAAAGACTACGATAGCGTCGGTTTTGTAAAAAGTTTTTGTTCCGCGTTTGGCCTCGGATTGACGGCCGGGGCGCTACTGTAGACTTACAGGTCTCTTCCAATTCCATATCTCATATGGAGTGGTAGGCAATGGATTTGGTCGGAACTCTATTCAATAGGTATGCAGCTATCTCAAGTGCATATCCTCAAAAGGAAATAGGTAACTCAGCAGTACTCATCATAGAGCGCACCATATCCAATAGCGAGCGATTCCTCCACCCCGATATACCATTGTGCTGTGGTACATACGGAGGAGTAAGCTGAGAGAGAATCCCATTCTCTCTTAAATAGTCTTGGAATTCTGTGCTTAAGTATTCTCCTCCCCGATCATATCGAAGGATTTGAATACTTTTACCCGTCTGGTTCTCTACTTCGTACTTATATTCCTTTAATTTCTCAAAAGATTTAGATTTGTATTTCAACAGGATCACATGTCCGTATCTTGAGAGATCATCAGTGAATATAATAAAGTACAAGGAACCATCCCTGGCATGTGTAGACATAGGACCGCATACATCACTATGTATTTGTCCAAGAGTTCAGTGGCCCTTTCTCCATTTCCAGTAAACGGAGATTTGGTCACCAAGTCTTTGAAATATGACTGGCAAGTTTCATAAGATGTAAATTCGAATGGATTCAAATATGCATCCTTATGGAACTTTAGCTAGTCTTACCTCATCGATATGACCTAGTCTACAATGCCATAAGAAGACTTCGTTCATTTCTGAACTGTTCCTCTTGTGTGTGATCTGTACGTTTGGAACTGTGGTTTGATTCAGAACGTGTATACTGTTATACAACGTATCATACCCAATCAACATTTAATTTAGGCAAATATTCACAATAATTTTGGTACGGATTAACAGTCGCTCAGAATCAATGTATTACCAGTTGGTAACACTAGGTGATATTTGCCAACTACTTTGGCTACAACAATCTCACTAATAGAGACATATCACCCTTTCTCAGTTCTCTACCTATCTGTAGCTCATGTACCAAATTACATATGTGGGATCCTGATCCAGTATCTAATACCTAGGACTGTGAGATAACTGAAAAATAGTTTTCGGTTACGAACACACCCGAAGACGATGCATCAACATACTTATTCTTTGTTTGGGTGGTATGGGAATCCGGATATTCCCTTATTCCTTACTCAGACTTATGGCAATCATAAGATAGAGCGGAACCTAGACCAGTTTAATAAGTAGGTTCGGTCAGTACATCCATATTATTATCTTGATTAAGGCATGACATTGGTCTCTACCAGGAGAGAGAGAAGGATAATCACTTTGCGTGCACTCTTTGCAAGATTAGATTGGTTATTATTTTATCTAATCAGGATGGCTCCCACTATTTTTATAAAATCTTCCTTCAAACCATAAAAGGTAAGATTAGCCGGGATTAATTACACTCTACAGGTTCGCCAATCGTTCGGCCAGGCAGGTATCGGTACTCCGAGAGAGATTCCTCGTGCTTTCGCACGGACCTAATTAAAATAAACCTCGCTTGCCTAGAGGCATAACCCCGTTGACACCTTTCTAGACACCTACTGGATTAGCTAATTGTAAAGTGCAAAATTCTCCCAGGAGTAACTCTTACTCACAGTGGGTATTAGGATCCAACTATCATATAGAAGGTAGGCAGTCTCATTGCAAGTTTCAACACTTGAAATTCCCGATAATGGTTTTTACCCCTGGCTTCCTATGACCATGACGCTAGCCAACAAATCATAGGCCGCTAGTCAAGTTCAACCCATTCATTTCTTTATTGAATCAAACCCACTCGCACGACCCTTGACGCTGGCCAACAAAGTCGTACGACTATCCTAATCCAATCGCATATCATGCTGCAGATAAGTACTAATCAGCTACCGCACACTACGCCTTGACGCCGGCCAACAAACGTAGCACGAATACTAAATAGTACTTATCTGAAATGACGGAGGGCTACGTAGGTTTTTAAGAAAACCATGAGCGTAATGAACTTGATATCGTTGCAGAATTTAGTGATTTTGAAAAGGAGTGTTTTTTAGGCTTTTGCTAGTTTCGCTAAAGAGGTCACTCCCGGTGAAGGGATCTCGGCTCTTTCCTCATTGAATGAGGTGCATGATAGTCAGGAATACCACTATGCAAAGTAAGAACTAGAGAAGCTATCAAAAACAAAACCGAGTGAGTTGTAGCATTTGCTAGTTTCGCTAAAGAGGTCACTCCCGTTGAAGTGATCTCGGTTCTTTCTTCATCGAATGAGGTGCTGGATATTCATCAAGGAATACCACTATGCAAAGCAAAAACTAGACCTGCCCTTTTTAAAAATTTGATTCTACAACATATTTAGGTTTATTTTTTTTCATTAATCTCTTAATGAAGTCCCATCATTTAATGTTTCCTAAACGTTACAGAAAAATGAAATGAAAATAGAACGTATGCTTATGCCATCCGCATTCGCCACTGGGCCCCGTCATGCACTGTTAGGTTACTTAACTACCGGCAGAGCGGGGGATGGACTAGCGCGGGTGCAAAATATAAGCAACGTTTATTATATATATCATATATATAATATAGCATTCGTCTCACGCAGTTAAATGATCACATCACAGAACCAAGCAGCAGAAGCAACATATGAAATATTGGATTTGTTAGGATTTCCGTGTTTTAAATTTAGCCAGTAATATAAAATACGGATTCCACATTCGTGAAGAATAGCCAAACCCACATCCCTAGACCCCTACGAGAGCGGTAAGTAACCCTACCAATTCTAGAGTTAGGAGACCCGGTCTCAACTCCTTGAGATGGTCTCCTACTGGACTCTAGAACCCGGTTACTTGTGCTCCCCGCCTTGGGTCTATCCTAATATGAATAAGTAAATAATATACAATAGTGGTGACAACATCCTCAACCCGGAAGTGCCCCAATAAAAGAATATTACATACAAAATTTTACATGAATGAAAATTGAAAAACTCTCATCTCACATAAAAAAACTCCGGCTATTCAATCACGACGATCCAATAAAACATATCAGCAATACATAATATCACATATCATCAACATAAGTAAATACGCGTATCCTAAATTCCGTTGACATATAGCAACGAGATTTGGAATACC
The DNA here is from genome assembly GCA_030015575.1 of Agapanthus africanus. Taxonomy (NCBI): domain Eukaryota; kingdom Viridiplantae; phylum Streptophyta; class Magnoliopsida; order Asparagales; family Amaryllidaceae; genus Agapanthus; species Agapanthus africanus. Next base: position 833,795,046 of record JASDDO010000019.1, read on the forward strand.
CCACATATTACACTTACGGTCGCAGAAAAGAAATAAAAAACTACAATAATTAGAATCAGCATATCCTTAGACATCATAAACCGGGAATATCTCATATTCCGAATTTCATGCCTAACCCTATAAACCCCGCATTTTAGTCTCATATCAAAACACTTTTCAATAATTTAGTCGGGTAATTCAACAAGATTCCCGACTAACCGATCGAATACTCGTCGGAAACTTTAGTAGATGGCCGAACCCCCGATGCCGTCAACCAAGTGCACTTAGGCGGAACACCGTGGTCATGAGCACTCGAGTGGATATTATTGGCAATGGGGTTCTCCTACACTCACTTGGTTGGGGCAATGGGGTGAGGCTGTCTAGTAAAGTTATCCGGTGAGTATCCGCATACTATACGCAATTGCGATGGAGTTTCGATCCGAATCGAAACTTCGTATCAATCGATCTACCGAGACTAAAACACTAGATTTATAATCACTAACTAGTTTTCTCAAAACTAATTAAATATGGATTCCAACTACTGCATCCATATCAAACTTAAATCCGAAATGATGTAATAATTACGACTACGAAACACTCTATATTAGCCCCTTACCAAAATTAACATCACAGGCAATTTTGGCAAAAACAAACATAACCTGAAACCCTAAAACTAAGATATCAAAACACCATAAAAATTTCAAGGTATTTTGCTACAGTAAAAAAGGTGAGGCCGGTTTTTTGAGCAATCTCACCGGGTCAATTTTGGAGTTTTGCCCTCAAATTTCTCTGGTGTTCTAATTACATCACATGTAACATTCTGCACTTGTTTAAAAAAAGTTTAGAGACCTTTAAAAAATCGACAGAAACTTGGTGTTCGAGTTTGCAATTTTGGAGTTGTTTCGGTTTCGTATTTTATATACATCGTCTAATCTTCTAGCTTTGTCTCTGATTCTATGTAAGTGCACGCTAGCACCCCCACTGGGTTTTACAAGCATCAAGAATGTCATTTTTAAAAATTTCGGGGTGCTAATCTACACTATCCAAGATCTTTAGCTAGTTGATTATGGTTTAGATTTGATATCTACTAAGCTAAAAGAAGTGAAGATGGCTATACCCTCGTAGATCGAGTCCTTCACCTCTTAAGCTCCATGTAGTAGTCCCGCGACTCCACTAGGCTCCACTTGAGGGTTTGGACGAGCTTCGTCCGATGACCTTCGTGCCGAAGATAATCCACGCGAAATCCCTCCAACTCAAGCTACCTCTACACTAAACTCTTTTAGTGTAGGAAACGCTACACTTGATCGCTAGTCAAGTGTAGGATGGTAAAGTCGGGGTTTAGAAGCTCACTAGTTTGTGTTCAAGGTTCCATGGTTCACATCTCATATGAAGGGTTGGAGCTTGAAGCTAGAGAGCAAAATGATAGCAAGACTTGAAAATAGCTAAGTCTTGGAATGAGATGATCAATGGCTTGATAAATCCTCACACTTATTGAAGCATGCATATTTTTATAATAAACAAATGTGACCATGCTTCTATAGTGTCAAATAAATCAATATTCAAATGATCAAGCCATGCCTCACCTCTCTACAAATTCCACCTCATTTCTATTTTCACAAAATAGAATTTCATGCAATGCTTCATTATTATTATTATTATTATTATATATATATAGATATATCATATATATATATATATATATATCATATATATTAATATATATATATATTATAAAGAATAATTAGTAAGCTAATGATATTAGTTAAGATATAATTATATCACATATAATATATATCACATTATTAAATCAACACTTGATTTAATAATCCGGTTATATCACATATAACCGAATAATATCATTTATCTGTGTATCACATTATCAAATCAACACTTGATTCGATAATCTAGTTATATCACATATAACCAAACTTGATAACAGATAACTGCCAGATTACAATACGGTATCACATACTCGTATTTAATCTGGCCCACACACATATCACATATTTATTCTACTTCGGTTCGCCTGAACCAGGGAACTTCTGTGTGGGACTCTAAAGACTCGTCAATACGCCAACAGTAAATGATGATCACATCAGTCACCTATAAGCCGTCAGCGGTACTAGCTGGACGTAACGGCTACCCGGGTATTTAGCGATATGAAGATCAACAAGCAAGCTTGTCCATGCTCTCCATGAAGCCTATCAGTAACACTACCGTATAGTCCGGTCTCTTCGTCTGATATGTCGCATATCATGTTTAGGGGTGGTAAACGTCAGACCCCAGCAACGTGATAAGTCATGCCGATGTCTGGCCTATAACGGTTCGAGAAACTACTGCTAACTCTTACCAGTAAATCTCAGCAACAACCCTGGCCAGGGACTTCTAGTTATAGCCAATCGAGCATAGCGCAACATCAACCCCCAATACCGGGAGAGACGAAACCCTCCTATCGCTCATTGCCTCCATGTGACTCGGGACTGTACCCAAAATCCACCTGTTTGCACAACTCCTCTTGAGCGTGGTAGGGAGGAAATCAAAGCACAGTGGGAGCCACACAAGACTCTATGACGATCTTGGGTCTACAGACTAATCTGTACCAGTGTCACCAGAAGACTGCTATCTGACGATAGATATACTACCAACTAGGAGTCATCGGCGAGTCCGTTTGGTGTACCCATTCTCTAATGAGCACATGTGTACAATCTTTGATGTCATACACCAATGGTTGTGGGATCAACCATCGCCCTCTAAGAGACAAGAAACGTACACACTAGTCTACTCTGGAATATCGATGCTCTAGTCTCGATATTCCTTCGACTAGGAACTGATTAAAGGATGTACTTTTGGACCACCGTGGACCCACTAGTATGATCTCATCATAATCCTGGTAGTCAAGTACATATCCTAAGGGCTTTATCAACATGTAAGAGACAGACAGTATAAAGATACCAGTCTACATGTTAAGATAAATGTAACCAGATAGCATACTATCATGTCGAGCAAGAAAGTCTTCTATATATATGTCCAAGCATCCACTATATCAACAATAATGGCCTCTAGGGCATACATATTCCTAACCGCCCATAATACCCTTGATGAATAAAATTCTTCTTTTGCGACATGTGTTCAGTCAAAAATACTGCATATTTGATATAACATTTTCCTTACTTTTCTTAGATATTTAAAACTGTTTATTATAAATATGAAACATATGAGGGTTTATCTGCAAAAATATCTATTTTCATATGTTTATATATTATAATTAATATTATGAAGGAAAATGTATGTGTATAATATTTATATAATATTTTGATAATTTAAATATGCATATCATATCAAATATCTTTAACCAATATTTTTAAAATATAATATCGTATCAAATGGTTAGGATAATATCTCAAAAATTCCAAATATTACTAACATTATTCATTGAGATATCGTGCAAGGTTTAGTTCAGGTCAGGAGATCGAGACGTTGAGATATCGGGAATCAGAAATCTGCCGATGAAGTTAGATAAAATCGAAGAATCAATACTGGCAGAGACTCGGGAAATATTTTCAAGTTCCAGACATCAGCTAAATCTCCATGTGTCATAAGAATAAAGCCCCAGAAATTTGCAGCCAAGATCCCACCAAACAGCCGCGGATCCGCGGCCAAACCTTGAAATATGCGGCGGATCCACGGCTGATTCACCGAGTCAGGAGTTGGGATTTTCAGGTTGGATTTGCTACAACTAACCCTTATTCTGGGGATCTTTAGTTTCTGGCTTTGGGGCTATATAAAGGACCGAGGGCTAGACCTAGAAATCATCAAACCGACGAGATCACGAAGTCCAAGACGATTCAAGAATTCAGGTTGATCATCAGCTGTTCATCTACCTCCTTAAGAAGAGATCGAGAAGCAAGCTAAGGTTTTGTAATCATTATCTAAAGGAACAAAGTGTAATTGATCAAGTTGATTAATAACGCTAGTTGTTTTATTCTTATTGCATTTTATTTTCTTTATTTACATCATGATCTCTATCCATTCTTTTATCTCCATCATGCGCGAGTAATTCTCCGCTTGATAGGGTTCGTAGGATTAGGGTAGATCAATGGATGAAAAAAATCCTTTAACTCCTTTTACGTCCTATAAAGTTTATAAACTTTATCAAAAGAATAATTAACATCCTAATTGGGTGCGCTATCAATTCATTGATAGTCACGACCACGATTTGAGATTAGATTAACAATTGTTTTGGTAAAAGCTAGACAAGAACGAAGATCCATGTAAAGATAAGGGTTAAGAGTGGGAACCCTATTCCCTCCAAAAACCTTAATCTACATGCATCTCTGTCGATCTAGTTTTAAATCTATTAAAGGATAAAAGGAGTAATCTTTAATTAATCATCTATGACCACTAAATCTTAACGAACCCTACAAGCCCCCTTCTAATATAAAATCTACATCCGTAGTTAAACTAGATCTATATTCTACATCCGTGTTTGACGTAGATCTAGAATCTATAACTATTCTTCACTATTCTTCTATTCCTCCTTTTTTTCAACACGGTCTAAGGTAAGATCGAAAGATTCCACGTTTTCCTGAGGACGACCCGTACTCATCTCAATTTAGCTACACGTGACACCGTTATTGATTGCGGTTATTCTACAAACACTTCTTTAAAACAAATCAATCAAATGGCGCCGTTTCCGGGGATACGTGCATAATTTTTTTTATTTCTTAACATTCATGTTGAATTTTTATTCGATCCATATCATAAATAAAACAAAACAGCAAATTGTGTATTTAACGATTAGTATGCGATTTTTGCAAGGGAATCTGAAGACAATAGAACGAGGAAACAGAGATTCAGAGACCTTCAGAGAGGACAATAGGAGCAAAGGAGGCCATAGTACAAAAAATTTTCAAGCGATCTCTCAAATCTGCGGCGGAACCGCGGCAAGAAGTGCGCTTTGGCAGCGGAACCGCGGCCGAGTTGGGAATCTAGAACTTCATTTTTCTTTGGTAACTTCCTCTATACGTTCTCTTTCATCTGAAAAATCCAATAATATATTTTTCTGCAGGATCCTCTGCAAAATATCGCCGCTAAAAAAAATCATTTTGCGTGTTTTGTAATTGGTTTGTGCATATTTTAATACGGACATTAAGGGGCAAAGACCAAATTCAGATTAGGTGGGGATTTCATCACCCTTCCTAGGCCCCACAAATCACAAAACGAGCATCCGCATCACCCTACATTAATTAAAAAATATCTAGACCGAGACTCTAAGAACTGTCGTGCTCAATAAGGACAGAGGAAGGTCGTGGGTAATCTATCGCTTATCCGCATTTCTTTTGTGGTGTCTAGGCAAGTGGTTACTTAATTAGGCCCGTTATTTTCGGTGATTCGTATAGCGGACACCTCCCACTTACCTTACACTTACCTGGCCACAAGAGCGATAAAGAGATGGTAGAGGATTAATCATGCGGCTTGTCCTTTGGAAGTCTAGAAGCGGTCTAGAGACTTGACCTAGGTAACCTTAGTTCCAGGGTTGATTGTGCATTTTTATGTGATTTGTCTCACGTCCGACAGTTTTCAAAACAAAACAATTTTAAATCACACACACGCTGCCACTTGCGCTAAACCCGCTTAGTGCGTGCTCGGCTGGACACGGGATTCTAGTGCCCGTCTTGTTTGCGTTCCTGCTATCGACTCTGAAGTAGGTACTTCTTCATCTTCTCTTTTCCTCCACCCACCACATTGACCGAGATGGACGGTTCTCCATCAGATTATAACACTACCCTGCTGCTACCCGTCGGTGCGCAGAATCCACCGCACATTTCTCTCCAAGAGAGATGCTATCCTATACGCGGTCCCCTTCCTACCTGTTTATCTATTCCACCAGCCAATGGGGATAATTTTGAAATTAAACCCCACTTCATCAACCTGTTGCCCAAATTTCACGGGCTTGAGTCTGAAGACACATATGTTTTTATCACTAAATTCGAAAACGTATGCGCAATGATGGGTACATCATAACTTTTAGTGGATGCTCTGCGCTTGCATCTTCTCTCTTTCACTTTGTGCGATTTAGCAGAAAAATGGCTTTATAACACTGTCGCACACACTATTACCAATTGAGATGAATTCGTGATAGTATTCTTTAAGAAATTTTATCCAAATCATAAGACCGCTCGTGTTCGGAGCGAAATCAACCAGTTTACCCAGCTTCCCAATGAACCATTTTGGTAGTGCTTTGAACGGTTTAAGGATCTGCTTGTCTAATGTACTCATCATGGAATACATAGATGGGATTTGTGCCGAATTATATATTAGAGTATTACTCCAACGATAAAGCAGATGCTTGAAACCATGTGTCAATGCAATTTCATGTCCAAAGACGATGGTGAAGCTTGGAAATTTCTGGAAGATCTCGCTGAACACACTTTGCAGTGGGAAAGCGTTAGACCATCATCTAGGGGGAGGTATCCATCAGCTCGATATTTCCATCGCAGTAAAAACCGAAATGGCAGCAATACAAAAGAAACTCGATGCTATGAAGAATAAATTCTCATCAATCTCCCTAAACCAGGTTACGCTTCCTAAGACCGTGTGTGGTTGCTGTTCCGATCCATCACATTTGACGGAAGAATATCCTATGAATGCACCGTTTCAAGGTCAAGAACACACTAATACTACTTTTCAGCAGCGACCTAGAAACGATCCTTATTCTTCCATGTACAATCAGGGATGGAAGAATCATCCTAATTTTGCTTGGAACCAAAACCAAACCCAAAATAAAAGCCAGTTCCAAAGCAATTATCAAAGTCCTCCTGCACAGCAGCAACAACCACACCCACAGAGTCAGCACTCCTTTCAATCGCAACCTTTTCAGAATCCGGCCAACAATTCTACACCTTATAACAATTCTTTCCAAACGGCCAGGAACGAAAACTCATCTGCACTCGAACAAAGCGTGGATATGTTTATTAAACATTCCATGCAATCGACGGATGAAATAAATTCTTCTATCCGATCATTAACACAGACCACCACCTCCCACGGTGAAAGTATAAAATTGATAGAAGCACAACTTGAACAAATAAATGCCGCGATGAGTGCGAGAGAAAAAAAGAAACTTCCATCTCAACCCCTACCGAATCTTGGCCACTCACAAAGTTATAATGTGAGTGCCGTTACCATGTTGAGATCAGGAAGAGTGTTGAACAATCAAATGGGTGAACAGATTGATGATGAGGAATCAATTGAAACCCCGGCTTCCACTTCTTACCCTATTTCGTCTAGTCTCCCACCTTCTTCCGAGCCTATTCTCTGTTTTCCCCCAAGGCTCGAACACTTCGCCCACTTCCTAGAGTCGACTTAAAATGATCCCTACTCCAATTCTTGGATCGATTCCATCCCCACAAACTTCTCCACAAATGTTGGCCCAAAAACTTATTGATAAAGCACTGTTTCCAAACAGGTTGAGGGCCAACAAACCTAAAGCATAAATGGAGAAGATTGTGAAAATGTTTAAGCAAGTTAAAATAAATATCCCTCTCCTAGATGCTATTTAACAAGTTCCGTCTTATGCAAAAATCCTTAAGGACTTGTGCACTAGGAAGAGAAAAACTCAAGTGCCGAAAAAGGTATTCATGACAAGTAACGTGGGCACAGATTTTACCCAATAATTGCCTAAGAAACGTAGGACCCCGGTTGTCCTACAATATCTATAACTATTAAGGGTAAAAGCATCAATCGTGCTTTACTTGAGCTCGGCGCTAGTGTTAACTTGCTTCCATATTCCGTCTATGAGCAGCTAGGTATAGGAGAGTTGAAACCTTCCCACTGCACTCTTCAGATGGCAGACCGATCTATCGCCCAACCTAGGGGTGAGCTTGAGGATGTGTTAATCAAAGTCAGGGAATTCATATTCCCTGTGGACTTTATTGTTTTAGATACACAGCCTGTGGCAAACCCACGCAACCAAATCCCGGTGATACTTGGTCGACCTTTCCTAACAACTTCCAACGCTGTCATTAATTGTCATAACGGTTTTATGAACTTATCCTTCGGGAAGATGACAATTGAGCTTAATATTTACAAGCTAGGAAGTCAACCATCTGAACCTTCTGCTTATTTAATCGATGTCTGTTCTATCAACGAGATAGCTTCCGACAGCTGCGAAGCTGCAGTACTTTGCTATGATGATCTCGAAAACACTAGTGCGACATTGTTTGATCTGGTAAATTATTATAGTGAAGATATCTTCGATGATTCCATCCCTGAGTTTGAATCTTTTGACTCGTCGCAAAAGTCAGTAGCGCTTTTCGAGTCAATATCTTACGCAAGTTATGAACCTCTTAGGGAGTCCGAGTATCATTCCCTTACCCCAACTTCTATCGTCTCTCCGCCGACACTAGATCTCAAACCGCTACCTTCTCATCTTAAATATGCATATTTAGGAGAGAATGAGTTTTTGCCCATGATCATATTCGCTTCTCTAGCTTTAGAGCAAGAGAACGCACTTTTGGCGGTATTGAGATCAAATCGGCAAGCATTTTGTTGGACAATGGCTGACATCAAAGGGATTAGTCTCTTAATTGTTGAACATTATAAACATCTGATGGATGAAGCCAAACCAACCAGAGACCTACAAAGACAGTTAAATCCTGTTATGAAGGAGGCGGTAAAGAAAGAAATTGTCAAGTATCTAGATAGTGGTATAATTTACCCAATATCTGATAGCCAATGGGTAAGTCCTATTCATGTGGTCCCTAAAAAGTCTGGCATCACGGTCATAACTAATGAGGCTAATGAGTTGATCCAAACACGCAACCAAACTGGATGGCGCGTATTTATTGATTACAGAAAAGTCAATGCCGCAACGAGGAAAGATCACTTCTCTCTACTTTTCATTGACCAGATATTAGAACGATTAGCTGGACATAATACTATTATTTCTTGGACGGATACTCTGGCTATAACCAAGTCCCCATCGCCGAAAAGGATCAAGATAAAACAACATTTATTTGTCCTTTCGGTACTTTTGCTTATAGACGCATGCCTTTTGGGTCATGCAACGCTCCCGCTATATTTCAGCGGTGTATGATGGAGATATTCTTATACATGGTTGAGAATTTTCTGGAGATATTTATGGACGATTTCTCCATATTTGGGGACTCCTTTGAGGAATGCTTACGTCATCTTGACGCGATTCTTACCCACTATAAGGATAAGAACTTAACTTTGAATTGGGAAAAATATCATTTCATGGTCCAAGAAGGTATTGTTCTTGGAAATATCATTTCACGAAAAAGCATTGAGGTTGACAGAGCTAAAATTAATGTCATCCATAACCTTCCTCCTCCTAAATGAGTCAAAAATATACGATCTTTCCTTACTCATGCAGCATTTTATAGGAAATTCATTAAGGACTTTAGCAAAATTGCTAGACCCTTAACTCTTCTCTTGGCCAAGGATACAACATTTCACTTCGATTCGGATTGCGAGGCTGCTTTTGAATCGCTTAAAAGATCTCTCACTACAGCCCCCGTTCTATCATCTCCGGATTGGAACCACCCGTTCGAGCTTATGTGTGATGCATCAGATTTTTCTATTGGTACGGTCTTAGGACAATACATTGATAAGATGCCACATGTAATTTATTATACAAGTAGGACCTTGAACGATTCTCAAATTAATTACACAACTACCGAGAAAGAACTCTTGACAGTTGTATTTGCATCAGAAAAATTCAGGCCCTACTTGATTGGCTCGGCAATAGTGGTTTACACCGATCACTCCGCCCTACGACACCTTTTATCGAAGAAGGATGCTAAGGCCAGGCTAATATGTTGGATCCTGTTGTTACAAGAATTTGATCTTGTCATACGAGATAAGAGTGGATGTGAAAATGTTGTAGCCGACCATCTTTCACGCATCAATTTTTCACCAACGTTGACCGTGCCAATAAATGACTCCTTCCCAGATGAACAGCTCTTGACCATATCCTGCGAACCTTGGTTCGTGGATATTGTGAATTATCTAGCAACGGGACTTATTCCTAGCAATTAGTCGAAACAAGACAATCTTCGATTTCTATCCCAAGTAAAACACTTTTACTGGGATGAACCTTATTTGTTTAAGTATTGTTCCAATCAAATCATTCACAGATGTGTCCCTAACGATAAATTCAAGAGTGTATTGTTTTTTTGTCATGATCAAGCATGTGGCGGTCACTTTGGTCCACGTAAAACGGAGGAGAAAGTTTTGCAATGTGGCTTTTATTGGCCAACATTATTTAAAGACGCATATGATCATTGTAAAACTTGTCCACGGTGTCAACACATGGGTCGGATTTCATGAAGAAATAAGATGCCGCTCTAACATATCTTGGTTGTGGAGATATTCGATATTTGGGGTATTGATTTTATGGGCCCTTTTCCCAACTCTTTTGGGAATTTATATATCTTGTTAGCGGTTGATTGTCTAAAAATGGGTGGAAGCAATACCGTATCGCACTAATGATAACAAGGTTGTTATTAAGTTCCTTAAAGAAGATATCTTTTCGCGATTCGGGCACCCTCGCGCTATAATTAGCGACAATGGGACGCATTTCTGTAATCGGTCTTTCGAGACTTTGATGCGGAAGTATTCAATCAACCAAAAACTTTCTACGCCCTATCATCCCCAAACGAGCGGGCAAGCTGAGATTTCCAACAGGCAGATAAAACAAATTTTGGAGAAGACGGTTTCTAAAAACCGTAGAGATTAGTCAACCAAATTGACGGATGCTCTTTGGTCATTTTGTACCGCTTATAAGACTGATCTTGGTATGTCTCCATACCGCCTAGTGTTTGAAAAGGCTTGCCACCTCCCTGTCGAGATCGAACATAAAACAATGTGGGCTATTAAAGAGCTTAACTTCGATTTTGATCAAGCCTGCAGCTATCGGAAACTACAATTAAATGAGCTAAGCGAACTCCGCGATAAAACTTACGATAATGCGATTATAGTAAAGAACCGGACTAAAGTGTTCCACGATAAAAACCGTTTTAGAAAAACCTTCACACCGGGACAATAAGTTCTTCTTTACGATTCCCGTCTCCATCTTCATCCGGATAAGCTAAAATCTCGTTGGAAGGGACCTTTTGTGGTGCAGTATGTATACCCGCACGGGGCAGTAGAAGTTGAAAATATTAAAAACGGTTCAATTTTTAAAGTAAATGGGCATAGATTAAAACCGTGTTTTTCTGCTGACCCAGAGGAGGAGCTCCTGTTTTTACAGGAGTAGCTTTATCATAACTGAATTTCCTCCACCTCACCTCCATGTTTCGGTAATATTTTCTCATTTTAAGAATGGATGTGAGTGAAAAAGGACTTAACTGAATATATGTACGTGCTAAAGTACAAGTTTGGGGATAGTTTTCATTTGACTATTATTTTACCCCTCTTAATTTCTCTCCCCAAGTCTACAGGTCTATGCATTCAAAGATGACATCAGTGAGGACACTGCTGAAAACAGGTTTGGGGGGTGAAGTTTGTATTCACTAAATTATCTTTTGACACTTGGCACTATACAAATTTATTTATTTTTGATAATAAAAGAGTAGAAAGTGAAAAATTACATATGAAAGATAGGAAAAGTTTAAGAAAAGAAAGAAAGTTAGATATTTTCTTAAACAAAACTAATAATAAGTAGTTATGAGCCGTTGTCCCAAGGGTTAGTAAGATGAAGGAAATTACTAATCTGAGGATAAAAATAAGTCTGAAAAATAGTCTTTATTCTTGAGGCCAAACATCTGAATGTTGATACCCTACTATACGCACTTGCACACATCTTGAAACTTGGAATAGTAGAGGATATCTTGAAATGCTCTTGTCTAAAAGACTTAGTATGAAAAAATATATATATATATATATATATATATATATATAAGTGGTGGAGGAAAAAAAATGAACACTGGTTTTTGTAATTACCAAGGAAACATAAAAAATATAGCGAGAGTGCTTTATCACCTAGTGCCTTAGACCAACTGGTTTGAGAGCCACTGCTAAGCGTTAGGTGTTGCAAGAGAAATTACTCTTAAATGCGCGAGCACATTTTGTAATCGGTCGATTAGTACCTCAAGAAGTATTAACGGTCGCATAAAGAATGTGTAAGCAATTTTATCGAAAATATTCACCAACTATAAAGTACTTTGGAGGATGGACAAGGGTATGATAGCTTGAATTGAATTCTCTAAGTGTAGGGATGTTTTTTACACACACATAGGGGTATATGATCGATGTTTGGAAGAAAGATAGGGAGGAGACTAAAGACGATATTTTATTGAGAGATGATGTGATTTCTAACATCTTTTCATGACCATTAAGATAGGGCTCATAGCAACTGAAAAGCTGGTGTAGTTGGAAACTCTTATTTTCAAGTTCTTTCTTTTATAGTTCTTATTTTTATATGTAACTTTCACCATCTTTCTTTTATTATAGGATTTTGTGGGTGCAATCCACTGAAAACTCTCAGGAGACAACACTCCTCCTATCAGGGACACCTAGAGATTTAACAGCTTGTTGCACGTGCTCAGTGCAATCTTGTTGTCTACGAAAATGTGCTACTTAGGTTTTTCTTTTTCCTTTCCTCCCTCTCTTGAATAAATAGTTTGCTCGGGACGATCAAAGTTAAGTTTGGAGGTATTTGTTCAGTCGAAAATATTGCATATTTGATATAACATTTTCCTTACTTTTCTTAGATATTTAAATGTATTTATTATAAATATGAAACATATGGGGGTTTATCTGCAAAATATCGATTTTCATATATTTATATATTATAATTAATATTATGAAGGAAAATGTATGCATATAATATTTATATAATATTTTGATAATTTAAATATGCCTATCATATCAAATATCCTTAACCAATATTCTTAAAATATAATATCGTATCAAATGGTTAGGATAATATCTCAAAAATACCAAATATTACTAACATTATTCATTGAGATATGGTGCAAGGTTTAGTTCAGGTCAGAAGATCGAGACGTTGAGATATCGGGAATCAGAAATCTGCCGATGAAGTTAGATATAATCGAAGAATCAATACTGGCAGAGACTCAGGAAATATTTTCAAGTTATAAACATCAACTAAATCTCCATGTGTCACAAGAATAAAGCCCCAGAAATTTGCAGCCAAGATCCCACCAAACAGCCGCGGATCAGCGACCAAACCATGAAATATGTGGCGGATCCACAGCTGATTCACCGAGTCAGGAGTTGGGATTTTCAGGTTGGATTTGCTATAACTAACCCTTATTCTGGGGATCTTTAGTTTCTGGCTTTGGGGCTATATAAAGGACCGAGGGCTAAACCTAGAAATCATCAAACCGATGAGATCATGAAGTCCAAGACGACTCAAGAATCCAGGTTGATCATCAGCTGTTCATCTACCTCCTTAAGAAGAGATCGAGAAGCAAGCTAGGATTTTGTAATCATTTTCTAAAGGAACAAAGTGTAATTGATCAAGTTGATTAATAAAATTAATTGTTTTATTCTTATTGCATTTTATTTTCTTTATTTACATCATGATCTCTATCCATTCTTTTATCTCCATCATACGCGAGTAATTCTCCGCTTGATAGGGTGCGTAAGATTAGGGTAGATCAATGGATGAAAAATCCTTTAACTCTTTTTACGTCCTATAAAGTTTATAAAATTTATCAAAAGAATAGTTAATATCCTAATTGGGTGCGCTATCAATTCATTGATAGTCACGACCATGATTTGAGATTAGATTAACAATTGTTTTGGTAAAGACTAGACATGAACAGAGATCCATGTAAAGATAAGGGTTAAGAGTGGGAACCCTATTCCCTCCAAAAACCCTAATCTACATGAATCTCTGTCAATCTAGTTTTAAATCAATTAAAGGATAAAAAGAGTAATCTTTAATTAATCATCCATGACTACTAAATCTTAACGAACCCTACAATCCCCCTTCTGATATAAAATCTATATCCGTAGTTAAACTAGATCTATATTCTACATCCATGTTTGATGTAGATCTAGAATCTATAACTATTCTTCACTATTCTTCTATTCTTCCTCTTTTTCAACGCGTCTAAGGTAAGATTGAAAGATTCCACGTTTCCCTGAGGACGACCCGTACTCATCTCGGTCTAGCTACGCGCGACACCATTTTTTATTGTGGTTATTCTACAAACACTTCTTTAAAATAGACCAATCAACATGCTATTGTCTCCTTTTTATCCTCTTTGTGTGTTTGAGTATGTACATAAACAAAACCAGGGACCTTTGAACCGAGGAAAAGGGAAACTTATCGAAGGAGTTTCTCCTAATTCAGATGACTTAAAAGAAAATTTACATCACTTTAGCAAAGAAGAGACATATTCACTGATACAAATTTTGAAAATATATTCACTTGTACAATTTGAGCTTTTCGGTATTGTAAGGTCGCAAAAGCTTGCATCCTCCCGCGTCTTGCAAGCGATAGGCTCCTCCGAGCAATACTTCGGAGACGAGGAATGGGCTGTCCCACTTCGGGGAGAACTTGTGCAGCTTGCCTTGGTCTATGAATTCGTTCCGCCTTAGGACTAAATCTCCCGTCTTGAAAGTGCGATGCTTGACTCGTGCGTTGTGGTAGCGGGCAGTTTGCTGTTGATAAGCGGCGGCTTTGATCTGTGCCCGGTCCCGCTTCTCTAGCAAGATGTACAAATTAGTCTGGAGCGCCGAGGTGTTTACTTCGTCATCGAAATGCTCGACTCTATAACCGAGCAGTCCAATCTCTGTTGGGACCATCGCATCGCTGCCGTAGCAGAGGCTAAAGTGGGTCTTTCCAGTGGGGTCATCTTTGATGTGCGTAAGGCCCATAATACCCGGGGTAGTTCCTTGACCCAGCTGCCCTGTTTTCCTTCTAAACAAGTTCGAAGACCTTGAATGACATGTATGTTAGCGACCTTGGCCTGCCCGTTGCATTGAGGATGCGCGACCGCGATAAACTTGATTAGTATGTGGTATTCGTTGCAGAATCTCTTGACTTTGTCGTTTTCAAAATTCGTCCCGTGGTCGGTAACAATACACCTCGGGATCCCGAAACAGGATATTATGTTGTTCTGCAGGAATTTGATGGTCGTGGTGGCGTCCGGTTTTCTGATGGGGACGGCCTCAATCCATTTCGTAAAATAGTTCACCGCGACGAGAATGTATTTGTGCCCGCTCGTACCAGTTGGGAGTTGGCCTACCATGTCCATCCCCCATTGGGCAAACGGCCAGGGGGAGGTGAGGGCGGTTAGCTCGGTAGCCAGAAGACGGGATATGCTGCCGTGGAGTTGACAGCTTTGCATCTTCTGACGAGCTTTCGAGCGTCTTGGTGAATAGTCGGCCAGTAGTACCCTTGGAGCAGCGTTTTCTGGACTAAGGTGCGGGCCCCTTGATGTGCTCCACCGACCCCTTCGTGTATCTCACGCAGGACGTAGTCGGCTTCGTGGGGGTCGACGCACCGAAGCAGAGGTTGCGTGTATGACTTCTTGTATAGGTTCCCATTGCTCCAGACAAAATGGCGAGCTTTATCTCAAAGGCGGCGTGCTTCCCTTCGGTCCTCCGGGAGTGTACCCTCCTTTAGGAACTCTACGAGGGGCTTCCTCCAATCCCGGCCTCCCTCCTGAGTAGTGTATACTTGAAGTGTTGCCTCCCTGTCTTCCAAGATGGGCCGTGTCAAGACTTTGAAGAGGATATTCTTCTTATTGTTAGCCATATAGGAGGAGGCTAGCTTGCTCAGGGCGTCGGCCTGGGCATTTAGGTGCCAAGGAATCTGCTCCATTTGAACTTCGTCGAAGTATTTTCGTAGTCTCTTTACCGCGGCTAAGTACTTTACCATTAGCGGCTCCCGGGCCTTGAAACGGCCGGTCACTTGGCCCACGACTAGGGCAGAGTCGCTGCGAATTCGGATTGTCTTCAGCCCCACTCCGTAGGCGATTCGTTATCCAGCCAGCAAGGCCTCATACTCCGTGGCATTGTTTGAAGCTCTGAACCCGAGCTTTAATGGGTACTCCATCTCTGCCTTGTTCAGGCCTCGAATGATAAGGTAGGTACCGCTCCCCTCGTTGGTAGAGGATCCATCGACGTAGAGGACCCAATCGGGGAAGGAGTCAGGCCCTTCCTCGACCGAGGGTCGGGACATGGGGACGGGTGCCGACACTGCCTCCTTGTTGGGGATAGTACATTCGACAACGAAATCTGCCAGGAATTGCGTTTTGATATCTTTCCTGGGGCGGTATTTGATGTCGAATTGAGATAATTCCTACCTCCATTTCTCAAGATGACTAGAAGATTCGGGGGAGGCGAGAATAGCTCCTATGGCCACTCGGTGAGGACAGGGATGGTGTGTGCCTAAAAGTAGTGTCGTAGCTTCCTTGAGGCGACGATAAGAATCAAGACAATCTTTTCTATGGCCGGGTACCTAATTTCCGCGTCCTTAAAGACGTGGCTCACGTAGTAGACCGGCTTCTGCGCTCCTTCGACTTCTCGGACGAGCACCGAGCCGGAAGCCTGATCAGACACCGCAAAGTACAGCAACAGCTCGTCTCCTTCGGTAGGCTGGGTAAGCAGTGGGGGAGTTGCCAGGTGCACCTTGAGTTGCTCGAAAGCGTTCTGACACTCTTCCGACCATTCGAACTTTGGGATTTTCCTCAGGGCTTTAAAGAACGGGAGACACTTTTCCCCGAACCTCGACATGAAGCGACTAAGAGCAGCCACTCTTCCCGTGAGTCACCACGTTGCTCTTTGGCGTGGCCATGTTGAGGATGGCACTGATCTTCTCCGGGTTAGCCTCAATTCCTTGGTGGGTAACCATGAACCCAAGGAATTTCCCGCTAGTGACCCCGAACGCGCATTTGGCGGGATTCAGCTTCATTTTGTACTTGCGGAGGATGCTGAATGTCTCTCCAAGATCTTTGGCGTGCTCGTCCGACGAGGTCGATTTTACGAGCATGTCGTCGACGTAAACCTCCATGTTCCTCCTGATCTTCGGTTTGAACATTCTGTTGACTAGGCGCTGGTATGTAGCTCCGGCGTTTTTGAGGTCGAAGGGCATCACTTTGTAGCAACACACCCCCCGGTCCGTTGTGAACGCGGTAAGCTCTTCATCTGCCGGGTTCATGCGGATCTGGTTGTAGCTAGAGAAAGCATCCATGAAGCTGAGCAACTCGTGGCCTGCTGAGATGTCGACAAGCTGATCTATCTGAAGGAGGGGATAGTTGTCTTTCGGGCAAACCTTGTCGGGATCTGTGAAGTCGACGCATATGTGCCACTTCCTGCTTGCCTTCTTAACCATAACCACATTCGCTAGCCATTCTGAGTAGGCCACATTTCGAATGAAGTTGTCTGCAAGCAACCTATCGACCTCGTCTCGCCCTTTATTTGATCGGAGCGAAACTTTGTTTCTTTTGTCTGATTGGTCGGGCCGTCGGGTCGACCCTGAGCTTATGCGAGATTACCTTAGGGTCGATCCCGAGTATGTCGGCAGGCGCCCAGGCGAACACGTCAGAGTTTCCTCGGAGAAAGTGGATCAAGTCTTCACGTCGGGCTCCTGTTAAGAGCGATCCGATCTGGGCAGTTCGCTCCTTGTTCCCCTCGACGAGGGGGACCTCTGTTAGTGCCTCCACCGGGGCCCCTCGGATTTCTTTTTGTTCATCACGAGTATCCAAGGACCCCTGGAAATCACCCGCGCTTCCAAGGTCGTCGCTTCGCTCCTCGGAGGTGGATGTCACTGTGAAGAAAATCTTGGCAATTTTCTAGTTCCCGTAGGCCCGTCCTATTACCCTTTGATCCAATGGAAACTTGATCACGAGGTGGTAGGTCGAGATTTGGGCCCGAAAGGGAGTTTTGCGTCGGGCACCCCATAAGGATGTTGTAGGACGAGGGAATCCTAGCGGCGATGAACTCCACCGGTACGGTTCTCGTACGGCCCGCTTCTCCAATGTTAAGGAGGAGGGCAACCACTCCTTCTGCCAGGATGGAGTGGTTAGTAAACCCCGACAGAATGTGGTGGTTGGCCTCAGGTCTGACGGGCCGAGACCCATACGCAGGAAGCAGTCATAGAAAAGGATATCCGCCGAGCTTCCCGAGTCAACCAGTATCCTTTGGACCTCATAGCAGTGGACCCTTGCTGTAATCATGAGGGGGTCATTGTGAGGCAAGGATATTCCGTAGAGGTCTTCGTCAGTGAAGGTGATGGGCTCGGCTGCTTTATTTTTCTTCCGGGGCTGGTCGTTGGTTCCCTCGACCAGTAGGAGGCGGCGAATCTCATCGACTCCATGCGGACCCCCCGAAGAGATGGCCATGATTTGGCTGGTTGTTAATTCGCCGGAAGAGGGATGGTTTTCTTCCTCCCGATCTGCCTGTCGTTTTTCCTGCAGGTACTTCTCCAGGTGGCCCGAGCGAATCAACTCCTCGATGTAGTCGCGGAGCTATTTAAAGTTCTTGATAGGGTATCCCTGTGACCTATGGAAGGCGCAGTACGGGCCTCGAGTCCGTTTGGCCGCTCTATTGGTGACCGAAGGGAGCTTGAAGAATCGCTCGCCTTTCGCCTCCTCCAACAGCTCAGTCTGAGAGACGTTGAGCGAAGAATACTCCTAAAACTTCGGGGAGTATGGCTTTGGCCGGTCGACCTTCTTCTTCACTTCTCTGCCCCTCTTCTTTTGGTCGGCCTAATCGCCCCGGGGTAGGTTTGCGTTTACTTCAGGCTCGATCTGAATTTCCCGCTCGGTCCAAGATTTTACCTCGGCCATGGTCCTAGGTTGTGCCAATGCAAAGGAGCGGAGCCACTCCTTGTGCCTAAGACCTGACCTCAGAGCTGTGATTACAATCTCATCCCGGTGCTCGGGAACTTCAAGAAGAGCGTTGTAGAAGCGAATGATGTATCCTTTAAAGGATTCCTTGTCCCCGCTCTTTATAGTGAAGAGGTAATTGACGGTCTGCTTCTCTCGTTTGTTCCCGAAGAAGTGTCCAAGGAACTGGGTGGCCAGCTCATCAAAGGTAGAGATGAAGCGTGGCGTGAGTCCTCGAAACTAGTCTCGTCCATCTTGGATGAGAGTAGTAGGAAACGCTCGGCATTGGGCAGTGTCGGAGTTGTCCTGGAAGCTCATTCCCGTCGTAAACGCGTCCAGATGGTCTTTCGGGTCGGACTTCCTGTCAAAGAGGGCCACTTCCGGAGGCTTGTTTCTGGATGAGACGCGGACAGCGAGCATCTCTTCAGTGAAGGGCTTCGTAAGCGAGTAGGCGGCATACCTGGCCCCCTCATTTGAAGGATGACCCTCCTGATGTATACCCTCGATTTTCTTTTCGAAGGCGTCGAGACAATCGTGGTATCCCGAGGATTCAGTGTAGTCGGAGTTATGGCCCTTCTCGCCAGCGGCCTGCGCCTGGCTGCAACTCCGGTTCCGTTCTATCAGGTTCCTCAGGTCCCCTGGCGAGGTCATTCTTGATTCATCGCGGCAAGTGCCGCCCGCGCGACCCCGTCGAGGGAAAGGGTGCCGGCCATGCCTGAGAGCAGGCGAGCTGACCGACACCTCCTTGGGAGGGACGGGAGCACGATGGACCTTGGGGCGGGAGGCTCTTTCACGAGACCTTGGCGTGGAGCTGTGAGGCACCCAGCAGGTCATTGAATCAGTCGCCGCAAGGGACCTGTAGCCGCCGGAGATAGCAAGACGCTGTTCAGTGGTGCCAGCGTAGGCAGTGTCGTCTCCCCCTCTGTGGAGGTCGTGATCCTAGGGAGGGGAACGGTGACCTGGGGGGCTTGTCCTGTCATTTGGACGTGGACAAGGGCATCGACTATGGATGCAAGCCTGTCGATCCGTGCAGAGACGGCGTGAACGGCGTTAGGGGGAGGAGTGGATCCGTCCGCGCCTCCGTTGTGGGGAGGGCGGCGGCTTGTGCTTGGATCATCACGGTGTTCACTCGCCATGAGTTCGAGATCGGAAGATCAACTTTCAATGAGTGGAATTTCCGCGTTTCCACAGACGGCGCCAACTAATGGAGGTCAGGATCTCCTTCAGATGTTGTCCTCCGTCGATCTGTCGCGAGCGTGGATGAACAGTTGAGATTGGTATAGGGAGTCGTTTCCCTGAGCGTGTGGATCTCAGTGGGCTTGATTCGAGGTGAAGCCGAGCTACCTGCAAAGGAAGCCCGGGGTGGTTGTACCACGTGGACCCTCCGACGATCAAGTTAGCCGCGGTATTTGAGCAGAGTAGCGGCTTATTGGGTTAAAATTGCATTACCTGAGTCGTTTGGGAGAGGGGATTTTATAATGGTCGCTTGGAGCGCTGGCACGAGATCTTCATCGGCCGTTACGCCCCTGGCGTTACGCCTGCGTGAATGACGAGATCCCCCCATTAATGACGAGATACGCTCGTTAATGGGGGGATACGGCGGTGTGGAACGCAAGATGTTGGGTGGCGGATATCTCGCTTCTGGAGAGATACGCGGAGCCGTGGCGGAGGCGCTTGGGCTCTGCGTCCTTGGTTGCTCGGTAGAACCGGGGATGCTAAGCTTGGCGGGAGGCTGTTTGACTGAGCGCTTCATACTTCTCGAAGTTGGATCTACGGTTGGGCGCTTGGAGACGAGCGGGAGGCCGAGCAAAATTGGTTCTGTGATAGCTCGGAGGCGAGCAGGGAGGGCTAAGGAAGCTCAGCATGCAGGAGGTCTCGGAGGTGAGCCAATGATTATTTGTAAGACGGGCTTAGGAGTGCTCAGGCATCCATAGAAGGTTGGGATATACCCCGAGACGATAGCCCGGGGAGAGCCTCCAACGCATGGTGCTTGCCCTGTCTGTGTGAGTCCCGGGACACGTCATCAGCCACGTGTCATGATTTGTGGAGTTCCCACTTGTGAGCTTCATCAGGTTTCGATAAATTTTGTGCGTGTGCGTGAGAGAGAGAGAGGGGGGGAGGGGGGGCGAGGAGGGAGGGGGGAGAGAGATTTTGTATCCTTCAAACACTCAATATTGTGC
Organism: Agapanthus africanus; assembly: GCA_030015575.1. Taxonomy (NCBI): domain Eukaryota; kingdom Viridiplantae; phylum Streptophyta; class Magnoliopsida; order Asparagales; family Amaryllidaceae; genus Agapanthus; species Agapanthus africanus. Next base: position 833,816,038 of record JASDDO010000019.1, read on the forward strand.
ATATTGCAGCATCCATCACCATTTTAAAGTCTTTCCCTTTGCCCCTTGATTATATCGGAAAATACTCCAGTTCCTTCGCATCTGGTTTCGTAGCGTGTGCAATAATGTAGAACGTGACATTTATGGGTCCAACGAATCACAAGATGATATTTGTCGGTTTTACAAAAAAATTAATTTTGTATGTGCTATGTTGTCTTTCTTTTCACATGTATCCTCTCTGTGTCTTTCTTTCACATGTTTTTGTACTTGTACTCTATTGGTATAAGTGCCCAAGTAATTTAACAAAATAAAATCAAACACTAAAACTATATAATCAACCATAGCCAATGATTTCCCGAAAAAACACTCAATCATTCAATGAAACTCTAAAAGCATATTACTTTATTAATCTTGACCGGCTTAAATAATATTAGCTATGATAAATATCTGCTTTTTGCCATCTAAATTAGTTTTGCACTATTCTTTTAACTTTAAAAATAGTTATCGATATTATCAATATCTATATATCTCTATATCTATGTATACTATTTTTAAAAGCAAATTGGTCAAATTTTTGGCAATTCATGTCTCAACTAATTTCTTAATTTAAATAAAATTATTTGTTTTAAAAAATATCTTATGGTCTATTAGAAATAATCAAATCATCTGCAACCTATCACATCAACGTTTCAATTTAAAATTGAAAATCAAACTCTATTTTATAGAATAGTTTATTAAATTGAGTTGGTTGAGTTGAATATAGATAAATTATAGATCTTAATTGATTATAAATATAGATATATTGTAGATAGAATTTTATTGAAATTAACTTAAAATGATGAGTGTGATTTCAGGAAGACATGGATTATAAATATAGATAGCATAACATGCGGGACAAAAATTATAAGTTTGATTCTAGGAGTGAGATTGATAACAAAACATAATAAATTTTTTAGAGGCATGTCACTAATTATTTATTAAAAACAAAAAATTTTAATATGTAAATAAACTATTTTATTAAATAGAATATATTTTTAATTTTAAATTGAAACAATTGATATGAATACTCACATTTGATTTTTTTAATCGATTGCAAAGTCTTTTTAAAAATTCAATTTTAGTTCGGACAAATAATTATTTGGGATACTGAAGAAAACTACACTTTAATTAGCTATTAAAAGTGTTATATGTCGTGTGTGTGAATGTTATATATATATAAATTGTGAATAATATACGTTAGAATTTAAAGATATAAATAGATTATTTAAACTAAATTATGAGTGAGCATAACATGGAAGGAGAAAAGTGAGATTTTAAGTATATCATAGATATAAGAACATAAATAAATTTTAGAGTGCTATATTTTATAATTATTTATCAAAAGGATATCTTGTTACACAATTTATTTAATCTTTGCTTACTCTTTATATATACATAAGAAAAGTAATTATTCTCCAATTCTTAAAAAAAAAATCTTTCCATTTTCCAATTCGATCCGATTAAAAAAACTCAACCAACTCAATTTAATAAACTGTTCTATAAAAATAGAGTTTGATTTTCAATTTTAAATTAAAACGTTGATGTGATAGGTTATAGATGATTATTTCTAATAGGCCATAAAATATTTTTTAAAACAAATAATTTTATTTAAAATAAGAAATTAGTTGAGATATGCGAGACAAAAAATATGACCTATTTGCTTTTAAAGAATAGTATACATTGATATAATATCGACAACTATTTTTAAAGTTAAAAGAATAGTGCAAAACTAATTTAGATGGCAAGATGCAGATATTTATCATAGCTAATATTATTTAAGCCGGTAAAACTTAATAAAATAATATGGTTTTAGAGTTTCATTGATTGATTGAGAGTTTTTCCGGAAAATCATTGGCTATAGTTGATTATATGGTTTTAGTGTTTGATTTTAGGCAGCCGAGGCTATAATTTTAATTTTTTTTCTTGTAAAACCGACACATGTCATCTTGTGATCCGTTGGACCTATGAATGTCTCATTCTATTTTATTGCACACGTTATGACACCAAATGCGAAACGCTAGAGTATTTCCCTGTCTCTCCTCTCTTTCTCTGTCTCTCTGGCACACACGCGCGCATATGGAAGTATTCATATCAATTGATTCAATTTAAAATTAAATATATATTCAATTTAATAAAGTAATTTATTTACATATTAAAAAGTTATGTTTTTTAATAAATAATTAGTGACATGCCTCTCAAAAATTTATTATGTTTTGTTATCAATCTCACTCCTAAAATTAAACCATATTATGCTATCTATATTTATAATCCTTGTCATTCCTGAAATCACACTCATCATTTTAAGTTAATTTCAATAAAATCCTATCTACAATCTATCTATATTTATAATCAATTAAGATCTATAATTTATATTCTATCTATATTCATAATCTATTTATCATTAAATATAATCTATATTATATCTTAAAATGATTAATAAAACCAGTAATGAAAATATAAGATAACATACTATATATATCCCAAGTATATGAATTTATTATTTTAAGTTTGTTGAAACTAATTTCTTATTTATTTGGATGTATGACATATATATATATGGTAAAAAAACTCATTTTGAGTTGAAACTATTTATCTCATTAATCAATGAGATTACCACTATAATTTCCGAGCATTCTAGGCATGTTTCATTGCACGTAAATAGAAAATTTTATGAATTTTTTTTTATTAATTTAACTACGTGTATCCCACTTGTAAAATAATAATGATATGGTAATTTAATTACATGCACCACATTTGTAAATAATACTGCCATGGCATTTAATTACGTGCATTGCACATAAAACAATATTGCTGTTTATTTCTTTGGTTTCTCTTTAAAAAACCTAGTTAAATGCACGTGCCATACACGTGGAAAGCTCATATTCCACATCCTTAGTTAACAATTTTAGTTTCAAAAATAAAAATATATGGTTGAACTTGATTGTGATAACGAAGAAATGAATACACATAAAAGAATATGCTCTTTTAATTACAGGTTTATGATAAAATGGACCCAAACTTGGAAATATTACATGTATTTGTTGCTTTAGTTGTAAAGCAACAATTTGGTGGGAGAAGATTATATAATACAATCTTTTGATAAAACTAATCATATGATGTACCCTCATCATATTGGAAGCTTTGTACTACATGTGAGTACTCGGTTTACAATGTAAAATATTTTAAAACATGTTTTGATTCATACGAGACAAAGAGAAGCAATTTTTTTCATCTTCAAGAAAACCAACTATTTTCCTTGATATTCTAATTAAGTACACAAAATATGCATGTCAACACAACAAAATAATAATATACCACTCTCAAGGATGGGTAATATATTGAAGAACTAAATTCAAAACATAAAATAATTTAAACAAAACATTAGTTAGTTTCTCTTTTGTTATAAACAAAAATCAAAACAGAAAATAGAATATTTAGCATACACAAAGTTATCTAAGAATTAAGTACGTTTTTGCCTTGCAAATAATTTACATCTAGTTCTTATGTGCAAACTTAAAAATTGAAATCGATACAAACTACATCCTCTCAATCATATATATATATATATATATTCAAGAAAGGACAGGAATCAAAGCAAAGCAAAATATGGAATTTTACACCAATACATATGGAAGCAAATGACAAATTAAATTGGAGAAAACTAATGTGTGGGCAACTGATAATGAACTAATTTTACTCTACCATTTAGCAACATGAAAACTAATGATAAATATAAGAAAACTAACAAAATAAGCAATTGACAATGAACTCTTTCTATCATGCCTCCCACGATATTGATCCTCCGGCCAAAAAAATAGAAAATTGGCACTACAAACTTAAAATAGAAAACAAATAGAAAATGTCCTATATATGTCGTGTATCCTTCTATCTTCTTATTGAGTCTTTACATATGAATGCAAGATTTGAAAGATTAGACGACAAGTACAAGATCTGTCATTATACTCAATGCCTTTGTTGCGATATGAACATTCTTCTTATTCTTGTAGTCATGAGAAATCTATCAATCACGAAAAATGAAAGGATTAATTCATCAAATTGTGCCCATAAATATATGAATGGTTGAATACATAAAAAAAAAAAAAAAGATACTATGAGAGTGCAACTCTTACTTATACGAAAAAACCGTTATATTTACAAAAGAATGATTATTTTTATCAAAGAATTAGCATTGTAACCATTTTGAAAAGAGGGGCATAAGTCGAAATGGAGGATAGAAGTTCACATACCTTAGATTTCAATATATTATTTTTATACATCTTGTTGGTTTTTGTGTTGATTGCAATCTAAAATTTATCGAGAAAGATCATGACTGATTGCTATTGTCATTTATGTATAGTAAATATGAGGGAATGAAGAGACTCATTGCAATTACTCGATTTTATTTGTCCCTTAATTTATGAACCACACATTAGCCTTTTCCTATTCTAAGCCTAAAAGGGAGTGTATCAAAATAATAAATGGCATACAATATTAAATACCCAACTTAAATTGCAATCATGATATGAATTTTAGTATTTAAATTATGCAAGGGTATTTAGGAATCCGACAAAACATGAGTTTACTTTTAAATAAATTACATGCATTACATGCATGATCTAGCTATTTAAGACCATTAACTATTATTCATATCAATACCCTTCTCAATTATTGCATAAATAAACTAATAATACTACCCCCATATTAATTATATTCACACCAAATAAACCAATAACACCACACCTATATTAGTTATATTCACACCATATTATAGAGACAAGAGAAACAATAAACGTGTGACTTTTAATAATAATAAAAAAAAGTGTGATAATATGAAATGGGACTACCAAAACTACCAAACATGAATTGCTCATTTTCATTTAGAGGAGTACTTTAGATAAAAAGCCGGATCATCAATTAATTTCAAAATTAAATGACTCCTTTTCTTTTGACTTATAATAATAGAGATAGAGATAGAGCTAATAGTGATGGAGATTTTTAAAAAGAATTTGCTGTAATAATTAATATTTAGGATATTTTAAAATTTTTTAAATTCTTAAAACATATCTAGACTTAACAGAGCGCTATAAGTCATACAACTATTTTTTTTAAGAATAGAAATCAAGTATTTTCATATCCATTTGGCCCATTCTTTTGAGACCCAAAATGAAGAAATATAAACTTATTTATGGCTATTTTTAATAATTATTTGGTTTCTATTTTATTTTATTTGGCTAAAAAGCCTTTTCCAATGGGTTTTCCATATTTAAAAACAATAAGAAAATATTCTTGTCGTTATTTTTCAATATTAATCTTTGAAAACTATTCATGATTTAATCTTCTAAAAATATTTGGCTTTGCAATAACATCAATTCTATATTATTACTTATACGGTGCTTTTGCAACGATTTGTTAAAGTTATTTTTTTGTCCTTTTTGCTAATTTTTTTTTCCTTTGCCCTTATTTTTATCCATATTTATTTCCGTATAGAGGGTAGTTGTTTGGGAGAGTTGGCCAATTAAATTTTTAAATCAATTATTATAATTAGCTACATGCTAAAATGTTTTTAGTTATTATAATTAGTTTATATGCTAATATGTAGTTAATCATTAATAATGTGTTGTTGATGGGCAATTTCTCTTATCTATAATATGATAAATATATGAATCATGTAACGAGATTCATTGAAAATATATGTAAGGACCCTAAAATCTTTATACATTCTTATTATCTTTCTATTGTATTTCTTTGTTTTGTGTATTTTCCGTAATATATATATATATATATATATATATATATATATATATATATATATATATATATATATAATCCCTCCATCTATTTTCCCTATTCTATAATCTTACGAAAAAACCAACACATAAATATATATATATATATATAATCCCTCCATCTATTTTCCCTATTCTGTAATCTTACGAAAAAACCAACACATAAGCCCTCACCAAAACGGTTCCATTTGATCTCTTCCTTTTTTTTTTCCTAAACCCATTTCCTTTTTGAACTACGACATATATTTAATATTGGTTAAATAAATGTAAGAAACTCTTTATAGCTTATTGGTTAAAACTCTCCATTTTTGTCCCATAACCCATGTGTTTGAATCCCAACAGTAACTATATTTTTATTATTTTTCTTTTCGACATTTTGGAAGCCCAAAAGTTTGCACGAGTATTACACGGAGATATGAAAAATTATAACAGAATTGATGTATGAATTTGGACTCACCAAAGAGACTAGGGTGCATGACACGAACCCCGAGGCTAGGGGTTGACTTAGGGCCAACTATAGGGCGAGATCGGCGGCCAGGATGAGCCCAATGGAGTTCATCTCGGGCAAGTGTGTCTTTTGACCTCCCCTCTACCTGTTTTAATACTTTAACACTCATAATTTAATTCTAAGAACAGCAGACCTTTCATTTCACCCCATTTATCCTTTTTAATTCCTTTAATCCCAATTTTAAATTTTTTTAATTAACCATACCCTTTTTCCTTCACCTATAAATACCCACTCGGTCCTACCTATCTTTCCCTTGGCATACCTCTCTCAATCTATACTATATCAAATTCTCAAACTCTCAAGTTCTCTCAAGCTCAAGCTCTCTCAAGCCCCATCGAGCATTTCTTTCTCCGAGTATTGTAGGCCTCGGTTTTCTCCTTTCTACGAAGCTCTCAAGACAACCATGGATCTATCAACTCTCATTGCCATCGTCAATGACAACAAATAGCCACTGCAACAAACCAGACGACGCACCAAACCTTTTTAAAGAATTAATCGGTGAATCGGTTGTTAGACCGATTCACACCACGGGTAAGTCCTTTTAATTCCCTTCCCTTTTGAATCTCTTCTATTCATCACCTATGCTTGTACCACATAGGTAAGACCCAATCATCTTGCCTTTGTTTCTTGCCTCTTCTCATATCACCACCAAAATATGGTTTCGTAGTTTAATTAACATTGAAATTAAATGTTGTAATTTTGACATATTTATTTTGATTTCGTGCTAGTGTTAACAAGAAAAATGAATCACCATTCTCTCATCTTACAATTCATGTCACATATAATATTTATGAATTCAAAAGTATAATTTGCCGATGAAACAATTTTAGAACGCAACATTACACGAAAATACCATGGTTTATTATCTTGTTCAAAATACTTGTTTCATGATATGTCAATATCGCATGGGGTGATGACCCATCCCACATGCACACCTTGAAAACCATAGCACGAATTATATGTGGTAACGTTTTTTCTAAAAAGAAGTGGTTTTCAATAAATTACTCTCTTTTATAACAAATAATTTTTAATTATACCATTTTCTTTGGAAATACTCATTTACAACTCTCTTTAGGGGATCCGTTTATGATTGATACAGATTATCGCACATCCTGGGGTTTAGTGGAGTGATATGCAGAACTTCTCATGGAGAATATGGTCTCAAAAAGAAAAATACGGATTTAAAGAAAAATAAACAATTTCTATAAAATGTAAAATAAAAGAAAAGATAGCAAGTTATGTTAATTTGGGTTATCACTATTTTCTAAATAATTAAATGAAAACAAGTCTTTAATTAAAAGTTCTATAAACATACCCTTAAGTTTTCGAAAAGATAGTTTTTCACTAAAATCCCAAAAACTCTTAAAAGCTAGTTTTTGTCGCTAAAATACCACAAAATACAAAATGCGTTTTATGAAAAATATTGACATTTTAATTAACATATTTTTATCAAAAATACCTTCGAGATTTTAAGATGAATTAAAACCCCTCGAGAAATTTTTAAATGACATTCTTCACATAAATATCTTAGAAATCAAAAGATGAGTCTATATTACATATTTAGGCTGCAAATTGGTTTGAGTGGCGTCTTCTCTCGTCGGTGCCTTGGAGTTGCTGGAGACAATGATGTACCACTTACTTCTTCCTAAATGTAAATCGTAACTTTTGGAAAATCAAATCATATAGGAGTCAAACATGACTTAAATTCCAATTTAACTTGAACTCGAATTCAAACAAAAACTTGAACTCGACTTGAACTTGATTTGACTTGACCCAAACCATGAATATGACTGTTTACTGATTAGTCCAAAAATTTATGTTAACTGTAATCAGAAACGGCGTCGCTTTGCAGCTAGCCGGTGAATACGGGTCGATCCACAGAGATGTGTAATTTTCTGATTTGTGTTTTTACGAGTTGATTCCGATGGTGGTTTGATTTTTGTTGATTGATTTAAAAACTAACTTATACGATATTAAAGAACTTGTTAGGATTAGGTCTAAGGTAGGGTTGATGAGATTTATATTGTCACCTCTTTCAATGCCGTTTGATTTAAGCTTTTTAGAAATCGTAACAATTATTAGCAAAGGGGATTAGGATGATTGCGAAGAAACAAAGTTTCTTCCTCTAGATCCTTGTCCGTCCTTTCCTATTAATTTCTACAACCTTCATGGACGTCATGTTGTCCGCCCCTTTATACTACAGTTCACCGTTACCTCGTGGGTAGGGTGCCGTAGGGAGCGGATCATGCATGCGTGCATGAAGTTCTACTTATGAAATTGTGTTGGCATTGAAGGAGGTGAGAGATATTCATCTCTCACTCCCTCTCTTGTTCCTAACCCTAACAAGCGAGGATCTTACTCGCTCATTAGGGAATCTTCTAAAAATGACATTTTTTGTTATTTTTGATGTGTTTTGTTTATATCTAAAGAAGTACTTATCTACTGCAGATTAAAAGAACTACACTAAATTAACTAGGGTAAGCAATGAATTATCTATAGCAAGAATAGAATTATAGATCTAGGACAAATAATGAAATTATACTAAGGCAGGAAAAAATAGAAACTTACAAAAAATGATGCTCTAGATCTCCCAACAATTCTGAATTTTATTGATAGAAAAGAGGCATCCCTTTTTACAGATTCGAGATTACAATTTATAAGAAAACAGGGAACTTAGGGTTACAGATTCTCGAACACATGATTTTACAGATATGCCCACTAAAAATCACAACACCCGCACCAACGCACCGACACACAAAATTTGCACCGACACGGGCAACAAACGGCCGCGGAACCGCGGCATGGGGGGGTCTGGGCCACGGTTCCGCGGCCCCTTGGTGAGATCACCTCACCAAATCTTCTGAGCTTCATTTTAGTTATCTGGGCTTATTATTTCTTCATTTTATTTCTCTGTTTGGCTTCTTGTTCTTCTCCAGATCTTCAGTGAAATTTTGTATTGGTCTTTTAACCGTTTCGCTTTGACATGCTGCGTTGCCTTGAACTGTTATTAGTCTGGGCTTGTCTAGGATCCGTTTACTTGTTGGTCAAAAGTCCCTTTCCCGAATCAACTTTCGTCTTTTTCACTGTATTCGCTCCAAGAACCTATAACCTGTAACATGTAACAGACATGGGTCAAAAACACCTGTTTTTATTCTTAAATGCATAAGAATGGGGAATATAAAATGCAATATTATGTTATGAACAAATACCCCCAAACTTATCTTTTGCTCGTCCTCGAGGAACTTATTATTTTGATAAAAATCTAACCTAACCGCACTTTCGCAGGGAAACGCGATTGCACTGAGTACGTGCAACAAACCGTTAAACCTCTAGGCGTCCCTAGTAGGAGGAGTGTTGTCTCCTGAGGGTTTTCAGCGGATTACACCCATAAAATCCTATCAATTCGGTTTCTTGACTTTTGTTCTCTAATTAGGTTTTCTAACAAGGAATTCTATTATCGTCGACCTGCAAATTATCCACCCATATTCTTCACACTTCCTCATTATTTAACTTAAGATTATATATGTTCTATAGAATTACTTAGCTTTCGGCATCTCTTAAGTTTTCCTTCTAGGGTTTTATCTCCGCTTAGGAATTTCTATCAACTCAATTAAAGATACAAGTTCTATTCTTCATTCCTTTCTTTTATCTAAACTCTAATCACATATCCCCACGTGTGTGTAAATATCACCCATACACTTGGAAATTCAAATCAAGCAATCGCACTCTCGTCCATTGTCCAAAGCACTTATTAATTGGTGAATTTCGCTTACACATCATTCATGCGACCGTTAATACTTCTTGAGGTACCAACAACCGACTACAAGATGTGTTAGCACTTTAAAGCGTACTTCCTAGTTTTGCAACACCCAAGGCTTTTAGCAGTGACTCCCAAATCAGTTGGTCTAAGGCACTAGGTGATGAAGCACCCTCGCTAAATATTTTTTTATGTTTTAGCCTTAAGTAATCATAAAACCAGTGTCCATTTTTTTCTTTCTTTCACTTTTTTTTATCTTTTATTTTCTTCATACTAAGGACTTTAGACAAGAGCATTTCAAGGTCTCTTCTACTATTCCAAGTTTGAAGGTGCGTGATAGTGCAAATTATAGGGTATATGTTTTCAGAATTCAGACTTAAGTTAGGATTTATTTTTCAAACTTATACTCTAATAAAAGTTTTAATACTTTTCCTTCGCTTCGATTTAGCCCAAGAAGTGAACCCAAAATTTTCCTATTTCCAAATAATCTATAAAGACATGTACTTTCTACCGTTAAACTCTAAGGAATGTTATTTTTAGGGTTTTTAATTTGCTAAGTCTAAGATCTAGTTTTTCCTAGCCAGTTAACCTATTTATCAAACTCAAGTCAATTAACCAGAATTGAATACATTAATTTTTATAATAAATTTTTTTTTTTGAAATTTTTCCATTTTTATGGGTTTTTTTTTTTTTTTAAATTTTTTTTTTTTCAAATTTTTATGATTTTTTATATAAAGATGCACTGCAGAAATTAAATATGCAAAAAGAAAAGAATATATACAATATGCAATGCAAAAGATAACTATATACACTACCCTCTCCCCCAAACTTGAGCAAAGCAGTGCCCTCACTGCCCGGCCCCACGTCTCGCTCGTGAGCGTGAACATGATCGTTCCCCTCTAGCCAAAAGGGTTTGAACACCCCTCTCAATTTCCGTCAACCGACGGTCGTGATCTCGTGCTGTCGTCCGAAACTCATCCCTCAAAGAGTCAATTCTTCTTACCGTTCTCCGCATCAATCGTGCATGCTCTTGAGGGGTCAGTTCTTCCCCGCTCGATGTCGAGCTAGAGCTGGGGGTGCGCGCGGGAATATTCTCTGCCGGTTCCGTTCGTGACCAAATATCAGTAAGTCCAGAGTAGGACGAAGTAACGCCTTCAATGAGTGGTCGAACCGGAACTCCGTCTATCATGTATGAATCAAATTCCTCGACGGGAAGGAAATAACGGCAGAGTTGGGTGACTAGCATGGGACATGGGTAGATGATACCTCTTTTCCCCGCACCTATAGAATGGAGCAATACGGTGCACATATCGAACCGTGGATTTTCATCATTAGTGTGTGTACGACATCTAAGGAGGGGGTGAAAAAAGTCGTGTTGTGCGAGCTGCCAAAGATGTTGTTTTGTGCCCACCGGCACACAGTAAGAACGTTAGCGAAAAAGGTTCGTGCTTGGATACCCTTACGCGGCTCTCTAGCGCAGTCATTCCCCATCAAGGGCATATAATTCTCAAAGTGTAAGGGGTGGTCATGTGCGGGCATACGAGGTATGAGTGTTACTTCGTGGATCATATCCCTATCAATGTGAATCACACGATCTCCCCAATTTATTTTAATGTAGCCTAAGGTGTCAAGACTATTATCCTCCATTGATTCATAAAACAGGGTAACTAGTTCAGGTAAGGCAAACGTAGAGGGGTGTGTAGGGTTCCTAGGCACACTATAGAGGTCTCACAAGGCATCGATCATGCCAATTTAAAATTTTATGGGTGCCGAGAAACCCTAATACGGATCGTCGGCTAGATTTTTAGGCGATACATTAAACTAGTTAATACTTTAACTAAAGGAGAGAGACTACAACCTTTGTAGATCCGTTTCTCCACTTCCTAAGCTCCACGTAGGCATCCTTTCGCTGTCCTAGTTGGATCTCGGACTCTCGCATCGGCTTCATCGAAGAAATGAGCGGAATAGGTCGTCGGCTTCGTGCCGAAGATGATCTACGTCGAGGTTGCACAAGTTCAAGCTCCAACTTCACCAAGTTGAGAAACTTGTGAAGAAAACACCCAAAACAACTTGGCAAGAGGTAGAGGGTGAAGAAATAGGAGGTGGGTTCACTTTAGAATTTGATTTCTCACTTTGGAACTCAAGATGCCATTGATGGCATCTAGTTTTCTTTCTTGAAGAAGAAGGAGAAGATGAAGCTAGAATATCATAAGTATCTTCATAATAGAAAAATAAATCAATACTTATCATATCTTAACCAAGGTTAAGTGTAGAGAAAAGACCATGGTAAATGAGAAGGGTTAGGGTTAAGCTAGAAGACAAAATGGTTTTTTTAGTCAAAGCTTCATGAAGCTTCAACAAGCTTCATGATAAAAAAGAAACCATTATGTTTTCATTTATCCATTTATATAAATAAAGAATGGATAAATAAATGAGAGAATAAATCAAAACCCTAATTATCTACTTAACCATGGTTTAATTCTTTACACTTAACCATGTGAGCAAGTATCATCAAACATGATACAAACATGTGCACAAAAGTATATCACATATACAACTTGCACATCAAGTGAGAAAATCCATTTAAAGTGAACCAATACTAGTTAATGCAAAGTAATATATCAAATATATAATTATACATTAAATCATTAAATCAACATTTGATTCAATGATCCGGTCATGTCGCACATAACCGACTAGAATCCAATGTATCGATTTATCGAATCAATGATTCGATAACTAGGTCATATCGAATATAACCAATCGAAACATATATCGCGAGAATGAAATGCGGTATCATATACACGCATTGTTCTCGGTCCTGCACATATCTCATATGCGCTCCTATTTCGTTTCGCTTGAGCCAGGAAACCTCTGTGTAGGACTCTAAAGACTCGTCAATACGCCGGTAGCAGATGATGATCATATCAAGCATCCACAAGCCGCAAGCGGTCTGCTAAACGTAACGGCCATCCGGGTATTGAGCGATCAGAAGATCGACGAGCTAGCCCGCTCACACTCCTGTGAATCCAACCAGTAACACTTACCGTACAGTCCGGTCTGTTCGTATGATATCACATATCAAGTCTAGGGGTGGTATACGTCAGACCCCAATAACCGATAAGTCATGCCGATGTGAGGCTCATAACGGGTCGAGAAACTACTGGTAACACTTACCAGCAAATCTCTGATCAACCCTGGCCAGGGACTTCCCTGTTACGGCCAATCGAGCACTGCGCAACATCAACCCCCAATACCGGGAGAGACGAAACCCCTCCTATCGCTCATTGCCTCCATGTGACTCGGGACTGTACGCAAAGACCACCGTTTTGCACGCCCTCATGGACGTGGTAAGGTGGAGATCAAAGCACAGTGGGAATCACACAAGACTCTATGATGATCTCGGGTCTACAGACTAACCTGTACAAGTGTCACCTGAGAACTGCCATCTGACGTGAGGTATAATACCATCTGGGAGTTCTCGGCGAGTCCGTCCAGTGTACCCAGTCTCCACTGAGCACCCGTATACCATCTCTGATGTCAAACACCAATGGACATGGGATCATCCATCGCCCATCTCATGGGTCGAGAAGCGTATATGCTAGTCTACTCTGGTATATCGATGCCCCGTCTCGATACACCCACGACTAGGGACCTTGAAGGATGTACTTATGGACTACCATGTTCCCACTAGTATGATCTGCATCATAGTCCAGGTAGTTAAGTACACATCCTAAGGGCTTTATCAACATGTAACTCTAAGACAGTTTAAAGAGACTAGTGTACATGTTAAGATAAAGAGTAACCAGATAGCATACTATCATATCGAGCAAGAAAGTCATCTCTATATATATCAAAGCATCCAATATAATATACATCATCTGTACAATACTGGCCTCTAGGGCATACATACAACTAACAATCTCCCACTTGCATTAAGGCCAGCTGCGGTAGTATCGCATACCGAGCATCCCGAAGAGTCTCTCAAACTGTATCTGGGGAATGGCCTTCGTGAGTAGATCCGCCGTGTTGTTCTTCGTGTCAACCCTCCTGACCTCGATCTCCCGGCGATCAACTATCTCCCGGATCAGGTGATACCGCCTCAGAATATGCCTGGATCGCTGATGGGACCTGGGTTCCTTGGCCAAAGCCACCGCTCCATTGTTATCACAATACAAAGGTATTGGATACTCAATGGATGGAACCACTCCAAGTTCAGTAATGAACTTCTTGATCCAGACAGCCTCTTTGGCAGCATCGTTGGCAGCGATGTATTCAGCCTCCATCGTCGAGTCTGCCACGGTTTCCTGCTTGGAAATCTTCCAGCTAACCGCCCCTCCGTAAAGGGTAAAGACAAAGCCCGACTGCGACTTAGAGTCGTCCTTATCACTCTGGAAGCTCGAATCGGTAAAGGACTCCACTTGGAGCTCTCCGTTACCATACACCAAGAACATATCTCTAGTCCTTCGCAAGTACTTGAGAATGCTCTTCACAGCTATCCAGTGACTCTCTCCAGGATCAGCTTGATACCTGCTCACTACACTTAGTGAGTATGCTACATCGGTTCTGGTACATAGCATCGCATACATGATAGAGCCTACTGCCGAAGCATAGGGTATCCCTTGCATGCGAGCTCTCTCCAAATCAGTCTTGGGAGACATCTCTTTGGAGAGAGTGACTCCAGAGATCGTGGGCAAGTTCCCACGCTTGGACTCTTCCATACTAAACCTCTTTAGTATGGTGTCAATGTACCTGGATTGGGACAATCCCAAAATCCGTTTGGATCTATCTCTATAGATCCTAATTCCCAATATGCAGGAGGCATCACCAAGATCTTTCATTGAGAATCTTTGTGATAAGAAAAGCTTGACCGATTGCAGCATAGGAATATCATTTCCTATCAAGAGTATGTCGTCCACGTACAATACGAGGAAGACAACCTTACTCTCTGCCACCTTCTTGTAGATACAAGGTTCATCTGGGTTTTTGACGAAATCAAACTCTTTGATAACGACGTCAAAGCAGATGTTCCAACTCCGCGATGCTTGTTTTAATCCATAAATGGATTTAAGCAGCTTGCACACCTTCCCGCTGCTCCCACTGTTTACGAAGCCCTCTGGCTGAGTCATGTACACGCACTCTTCTAAATCATCATTTAGAAAGGCGGTCTTAACATCCATTTGCCAGATTTCGTAATCATGATATGCAGCGATGGCAAGCATGATCCGGATGGATTTAAGCATAGCCACTGGAGAAAAGGTTTCGTCATAGTCTACACCTGGTCTTTGACGAAAACTTTTTGCTACAAGTCTAGCTTTGAAAGTCTCCACTTTCCCATCTACACCAAGTTTCTTCTTGAAGATCCACTTGCTCCCAATGGGTTTTACCCCTTCAGGAGCAACGTCCAAAGTCCATACTTTGTTGGTGTACATGGATTCCATCTCGGACCGCATAGCATCCAGCCATTTCACTGAGTCCCTACTCGTGATGGCCTGCTCGAAGCTAGTTGGGTCATCATCCTCCATGATGCAATCCTCGCTCCCACCATCCATGAGAAAACCGTAGTATCTCTCAGGTTGGCGAGGAACCCTACTAGATCGACGGAGAGGCTGAGGTTCATTGGGAGCTACTGAATCTTCTGGTTCCACTAAATCTTCAGTTACGGTTTGTGTATCTGGAACCTCTTCCAGCTCTACCACTTTGCCACTAATTTCTTTTTCAAGGAATTCCTTTTCTAAAAAGGTGGCATGTTGAGCAACAAACACTTTTTGTTCCTCACTGTGGTAGAAAAAATACCCATATGAATTCTTTGGATATCCCACAAACTTGCAGAGAACTGACCGTGCCTCGAGCTTGTCCGGATTTTGCCTTTTGACATAGGCCGGACAACCCCATATCTTAACTCGTTTAAAATATGGTCTCTTCCCACTCCATATCTCATATGGTGTGGTAGGTACAGATTTAGATGGAACTTGATTCAATAGGTATGTTGCTGTTTGCAGCGCATATCCCCAGAAGGAAATAGGTAACTCAGCTGTGCTCATCATAGAGCGCACCATATCTAATAGGGTGCGGTTCCTCCGTTCTGATACACCGTTGTGCTATGGTGTATATGGAGGAGTCAGCTGAGAGAGAATCCCATTCTCTTTTAGGAAGTCCAGGAATTCATTGCTCAAGTATTCACCTCCTCGATCAGATCGTAGGATTTTAATACTTTTTACGGTTTGGTTCTCGACTTCTTGTTTATATTCTCTAAATTTCTCAAAAGCTTCTGATTTGTGTTTTCATCAGGAACACATATCCGAATCTAGAGAGATCGTCAGTCAATGTAATGAAGTACGAAGAACCATCCCTGGCATGTGTAGACATGGGACCGCATACATCACTATGTATCAGTCCCAAGAGTTCGGTAACTCTTTCTCCGTGTCCCGTAAACGGAGCTTTGGTTATCTTGCCTTTGAGACATGATTGGCAAGTGTCATAAGATGAAAATTCAAACGGATTTAAATATCCATCCTTATGCAACTTAGCCAGTCGTGTCGCATTGATGTGACCCAGTCTACAATGCCACAAGAAGGATTCATTCAGTTCTGAACTCTTCCTCTTGTGTGTGTTTGTTATGCTCAGAACTGTTGATTGATTTAGAACATAAATGCCATTGCGCAACGTGCCTGATCCAACCAACTTTTGGTTACGGAAAATGTTCATAACATTGTCCTGTAATACAAAATTATATCCCTCTTTACTTAATAAAGAAACCGATATAATGTTGCATATCAGGTTCGGCATGTAATTGCATTCGTTCAGAACTAATGTATTACCAGTTGGTAATACTAGGTGATATTCCCCGACAGTCTTAGCTGCAACAATTGCACCATTTCCAACTCTAATGTCTTTATCACCTTCTCCAAGTTCTTTACCTTTTCTTAGCCCATGTAACTGATTACATATATGGGATCCTGACCCGGTATCTAATATCCAGGACGTAGAGCAAATGGAGAAACAGTTCTCTGTAACGAACACACCCGAAGAAAATGCATCAACATGTACTTTCTTCAATCGGGTGGCATGGGAATCCTGGTATTCCCCTATATTCTGTTCATTCCTATAACTCTTATAAGAAAGAACGGAACCAACGTTCCCCAGCACAGTATAACATGTGGGTTCGGTCAATACATCCATATTATTATCTTCATTAGGGCATGAAATGGTCGCTACCTGGAGAGAGAGAGAAGAAAACACTTTAGCGTATGCTCGTGCAAGATTAGATTGGTTATTATCTTATCTAATCAGGATGGCTCCCACTGCTTTTTATCAAATCTTCCTCCAAACCCTAAAAGGAAAGACTAGCCGGGATTAATTACACACTACAAGTTCGCCAATCTTTCAGCCAGGCCAGTGTCGGTACTTTGAGGGAGGTCCCCCGTGCTTTCGCACGAACCTAATTAATGTAAACCTCGTTTTCCCAGAGGCGTAACCTCGTTGACACCTTTCTAGACACCTACTTGATCGGCTAATTGTAATGTGCAAAACTCTCCCAGGAGTAACTCTTACTCACAGTGGGTATCAGGATCCAACTATTTCATAGAAGGTATGCAATCTCATTGCAAATTTCAACACTTGAAATTCCCGATAATGCTTTTGCCCCGAACGATCTATGACCTTGACAAGGTCAACAAACCATAGACCGCAAGTCAAGTTCAACCCGTCATTTCTTGATTGAATCAAACCCACCCGCACGACCCTTGACAAGGTCAACAAGGCCGTACGACTACCCTAACCCAATCTACATCATATGCATAAGCAGACAAATACTGGTTAGCTACCGCACACTGCGCCTTGACAAGGTCAACAAACGCAGCACGAATACTAAACAGGACTTATCTGAAATGACGGAGGGCTACGATAGGTTTTTCTGAAAACCTATTGCGTAATGAACTTGATATCGTTCTAGAATCAAATGAAGTTTTAAAATGGAGTGATTTTGAGGCTTTTGTAGTTTTGCTAAAGGGGTCACTCCCGGTGAAGGGATCGTCGGCCCTTTCCTCGTCGAATGAGGTGCGGGATATATCATATATATCGCTGTGCAAAGCAGAAACTATAGAAGCAATCAAAAGTCAAACCGAGTGTGTAGCATCTGCCAGTTATTGCTAAAGGAGTCACTCCCGGTGAAGGGATCTCGGTTCTTTCCTCATCGAATAAGGTGCGGGATATATCATATATATCGCTGTGCAAAGCAAGAACTGTAGCTACCTGTTTTGTTTAAAATTTGATTTTACAACATTTTAGGTTTCTTTTCTTTCATTAATCACATTAATGAAGTCCCATCATTTAAATACCTAAACATCACAGATAAATACGACGTACACTTATGCCATCCGCATTCGCCTCGATGTCCCCTCGTGCACCGTTAGGTTAGGTAACTAACGACAGAGCAGGGCAGGGCTAGTGCGGGTGTAAAACATAAGTAACGTCTATATAATATATCATATATACTATATAAAGTATCTATCACAGAACATCACATGATCACATCACAGATATCGCAGCAGAAGAAACATATGAAATATTGGATATACTAGGACGTCCGTGTTTTCAATACGAGCCAGTATAAAACACGGATTCCATGGTCATGATGAATAGCCAATCCCACACCCCTAGACCCCTACGAGAGCGGCAAGCAACCCTACCAATTCTAGGGTTAGGAGACCCGGACTTGACTCCTCGAGTTGGTCTCCCACTGGACCCCAGAACCCGGTTACTTGTGCTCCCCTCCTTGGGTCTATCCTAATGCGGAAAAGTAAATAATATACAAAAGGTGACGACTTCCGCTACCTGGAAGTACCCCAAATAAAAGAATATTACATACAAGTTTTTATATGAATGAAAATGAAAAACACTCATCTCACATAAAAACCCCCGGCTATTCAAACACGACAATCCAATATAACATATCCAGCAACACATAACATCACATGTCATCAACGTAAGTAAATATGCGCATCCCAATTGTCGTTGACATATAGCAACGAAATCGGCGATATCACATATTACACTTACGGTCACAGAAAAGAAAGTGTAAAACTACAACAGTTGGAATCCGCAACCTCTTTAGACATCGCATGCCTAATCAAATGAAATACTTAGACATCACATGCCTAACAGCTATAAACCCCGCATTTTAGTCTCATTATCGAAAACTCTTTTCAATATCAAATGAAACTAAACCGCTAGATTTATAACATTCATTCAGTTATCTCATAACTGTTTGTGAATTCCAATTATTGTATCCCATTCCGGATAAACAGAAAATATTAAACTTTCCGATCGAACATTCGAACACCCAATTTTTCCCGAAACCGATCAACTCATGAAATAAGTTCAAAGACATTCACTTCATGCCTCAGTACCAACGGTCCAGCCGTAGAAGGGTCAAGCCAATGTCTCATATGTGGCACGCCGTACTGCCCCAAACCCGAAGGTTCAAAGGGCAGTTCAAGACGGTCACATAATCGAGTTAAGGTTTGTTGTCTTCTAGAGGGACCATCGCGTTACTTGCACTACTCAGAATGTCTTTAAACCATAGAAAGATCCAACACTTGGAAATATTCCGGCAGGGGAAAAGTTGGGTATTTTCATCCGGTCGAACTTTTTAACATATTCTTAAAATATCCGAAAAACACATAGACGAAATTTGATAATCCGATCGAACTATCGAAGCTCCAAAACAACCCAAGAAAATGCAACTCTTGAATAAATTTTAAAAATTCCCAGGAGAACCAGCACTGGAAAATAAGAATTACTGTGCAGAATTCTTTGTTTAATGAGGCCGTACGGCCGCGGAACCGCCGCATGAGCCATGCTCATGCCGCGGAACCGCAGTGACTTGGTGGATTTGGGCTGTCGAATTTCACAGTAACTCTTAGAATCACCTGCTGATTTTTCTGCATATTTTTAATTTGGAAAAATCCCAGATTTTAGAAAATGTACAGAGAGCATTTTGTGAGTTAGGGTTTCGGTTCGTTCGGACTTCAAACTCCGTCTAGACTTCGCCTAAGGCTCTAGCTAGGCTCTGATACCACTGTAGGGTTCCTAAGCACACTATAGAGGTCTCACAAGGCATCGATCATGCCAATTTAAAATTTTATGGGTGCCGAGAAACCCTAATACGGATCGTCGGCTAGATTTCTAGGCGATACATTAAACTAGTTAACACTTTAACTAAAGGAGAGAGACTACAACCTTTGTAGATCCGTTTCTCCACTTCCTAAGCTCCACGTAGGCATCCTCTCGCTGTCCTAGTTGGATCTCGGACTCTCGCATCGGCTTCATCGAAGAAATGAGCGGAATAGGTCGTCGGCTTCGTGCCGAAGATGATCTACGTCGAGGTTGCACAAGTTCAAGCTCCAACTTCACCAAGTTGAGAAACTTGTGAAGAAAACACCCAAAACAACTTGGCAAGAGGTAGAGGGTGAAGAAATAGGAGGTTGGTTCACTTTAGAATTGGATTTCTCACTTTGGAACTCAAGATGCCATTGATGGCATCTAGTTTTCTTTCTTGAAGAAGAAGGAGAAGATGAAGCTAGAATATCATAAGTATCTTCATAATAGAAAAATAAATCAATACTTATCATATCTTAACCAAGGTTAAGTGTAGAGAAAAGACCATGGTAAATGAGAAGGGTTAGGGTTAAGCTAGAAGACAAAATGGTTTCTTTAGTCAAAACTTCATGAAGCTTCAACAAGCTTCATGATAAAAAAGAAACCATTATGTTTTCATTTATCCATTTATATAAATAAAGAATGGATAAATAAATGAGAGAATAAATCAAAACCCTAATTATCTACTTAACCATGGTTTAATTCTTTACACTTAACCATGTGAGCAAGTATCATCAAACATGATACAAACATGTGCACAAAAGTATATCACATATACAACTTGCACATCAAGTGAGAAAATCCATTTAAAGTGAACCAATACTAGTTAATGCAAAGTAATATATCAAATATATAATTATACATTAAATCATTAAATCAACATTTGATTCAATGATCCGGTCATGTCGCACATAACCGACTAGAATCCAATGTATCGATTTATCGAATCAATGATTCGATAACTAGGTCATATCGAATATAACCAATCGAAACATATATCGCGAGAATGAAATGCGGTATCACATACACGCATTGTTCTCGGTCCTGCACATATCTCATATGTGCTCCTATTTCGTTTCGCTTGAGCCAGGAAACCTCTGTGTAGGACTCTAAAGACTCGTCAATACGCCGGTAGCAGATGATGATCATATCAAGCATCCACAAGCCGCAAGCGGTCTGCTAAACGTAACGGCCATCCGGGTATTGAGCGATCAGAAGATCGACGAGCTAGCCCGCTCACACACCTGTGAATCCAACCAGTAACACTTACCGTACAGTCCGGTCTGTTCGTCTGATATGTCGCATATCTAGTCTAGGGGTGGTATACGTCAGACCCCAATAACCGATAAGTCGTGCCGATGTGAGGCTCATAACGGGTCGAGAAACTACTGGTAACACTTACCAGCAAATCTCTGATCAGCCCTGGCCAGGGACTTCCCTGTTACGGCCAATCGAGCACTGCGCAACATCAACCCCCAATACCGGGAGAGACGAAACCCCTCCTATCGCTCATTGCCTCCATGTGACTCGGGACTGTACCCAAAGACCACCGTTTTGCACGCCTTCATGGACGTGGTAAGGTGGAGATCAAAGCACAGTGGGAATCACACAAGACTCTATGACGATCTCGGGTCTACAGACTAACCTGTACAAGTGTCACCTGAGAACTGCCATCTGACGTGAGGTATAATACCATCTGGGAGTTCTCGGCGAGTCCGTCCAGTGTACCCAGTCTCCACTGAGCACCCGTATACCATCTCTGATGTCAAACACCAATGGACATGGGATCATCCATCGCCCATCTCATGGGTCGAGAAGCGTATACGCTAGTCTACTCTGGTATATCGATGCCCCGTCTCGATACACCCACGACTAGGGACCTTGAAGGATGTACTTATGGACTACCATGTTCCCACTAGTATGATCTGCATCATAGTCCAGGTAGTTAAGTACACATCCTAAGGGCTTTATCAACATGTAACTCTAAGACAGTTTAAAGAGACTAGTGTACATGTTAAGATAAAGAGTAACCAGATAGCATACTATCATATCGAGCAAGAAAGTCATCTCTATATATGTGCAAGCATCCAATATAATATACATCATCTGTACAATACTGGCCTCTAGGGCATACATACAACTAACAGGGTGATTATAGGTCAGGAAATTCCAGCCCCTCTGCTCTATTTCATGCGCAAAATAGCTACCGTACAATTCGTGTGTGAAAACCGGGGAAAAATCCCTCTCAAATTGCATTTTATGTGCCATATAGATTATTCAGAAAAAAGTATGCAAGAAACAGAGAGGAAATAGACAGAGTTACCTCCCCTGAAAATTTCAGGGGGTGATGACTCCAGACGACGGCGGAAGTGCGGCGGGAGGCGGCTAATGCGGCGGGATCGCGGCGGATTGGCGGCGGCACGGCGAAATTTTTCGGCAGAGGGTCGGTGGCGGCGCTAGGGTTTGGTTTAGATGAAGAAATTTTTAGGGTATAGAAGATAGGGCTCGGGTCTCTTTAAATAGGGGATGAGAGAATGATTATTTGTAGGATACACCCTCTCCACAATGAGGGTTTTATTTGTAATTAAAAAAATGTCAGCTCTTAATTCTGAAAATTTGCAATTAGGTCCAAAATTTTTTTTTTTTATATATAGTTTTTTTTATGGTATTTTGGGATTATATATTTACAAATTATATACACACCCCCAAACTTATTTGAAATAATGTTTTGGAAAAAAGGAAATTTGGGGGTGAAAGCGGAGGAAAATCACTCAGTGTAGATCGGCTCCTGCAAGAACAGGAGCTCCTCCGAAGGGTCCGCTGTAAAGAACGGTTTCAGTCGATGTCCATTCACTTTGAATAAGGTACCGTCTTCAGGATTTTCAAGATCGACCGCACCGTGCGGATAAACGGTGCGGACTACAAAAGGTCCTCTCCATCTGGAACGGAGCTTGCCGGGATGATAATATAACCGAGTGTCATAAAGTAAAACCTGTTGACCAGGTTCAAAAGTTTTTCGTAAAAGGTGTTTATCATGGAACACCTTAGCTCGGTTTTTAGTAATTAGGGCATTATCGTTTACCTCATCCCTCAGCTCTTCTAGTTCATTCAACTGCAGCTTTCGATTGCTGCCCGCATCTCCTAAAGATAAATTCAGCTCTTTGATAGCCCAAAAAGCTTTATGCTCAATCTCCACTGGGAGGTGGCAAGCCTTCCCGTAAACAAGCCGGTATGGAGACATACCAAGATCGGTCTTATATGCAGTACGGAAAGCCCATAGTGCATCAATCAGTTTAAGTGACCAATCTTTACGGTTTTTAGAAACCGTTTTCTCTAAGATTTGCTTTATTTGCCGATTTGAAATCTAAGCTTGCCCATATGTTTGGGGGTGATATGGCGTTGACAGTTTGTGGGTGATAGAGTATTTGCGCATTAAGGACTCGAAAGTCCTATTGCAAAAGTGAGAACCATTATCACTTATTATCGCCCGAGGGTGCCCAAATCGAGAGAAGATGTGTTCTTTAAGAAATCGAACGACAACCTTGTTATCGTTCGTTCAGGCTGGGCACAGCCTCAACCCACTTTGAAACGTAGTCAACGGCCAAAAGAATATACACATTTCCAAAAGAGTTAGGAAATGGTCCCATGAAATCTATACCCCAAACATCGAAAATGTCCACAACCAAAATTGGTTGGAGTGGCATTTCGTTTCTCCGCGATATCCGGCCCAAGTGTTGGCACCGGGAGCAAGTTTTGCAGTATTCAACTGCATCCTTGAAGAGTCATGGCCAATAGAAACCACACTGCAAAACTTTCTCGGCTGTCTTTTTTGGGCCAAAGTGCCCGCCACATGCTTGATCGTGGCAAAAAGACAGCACGCTCTTGACCTCACTTTCAGGTACACACCGACGAATGATTTGGTCGGAACAGTATTTAAAAAGATAAGGTTCATCCCAGTAAAAATGCTTTACTTGGGACAAAAATCGAAGTTTATCCTGTTTCGACCAATCTTTAGGTATCAGGCCGGTGGCTAAGTAGTTTACAATATCGGCGAACCATGGTTCGCAAGAAATGGTCAAGAGTTGCTCATCGGGAAAAACATCCGTGATTGGAAGATCAAGCGTAGGCGAAGAAGGAAGTCATGATAGGTGATCAGCTACTACGTTTTCACATCCTTTTTTGTCCTTTATGACAAGGTCAAATTCTTGTAATAAAAGGATCCAACGTATTAGCCTTGACTTAGCATCCTTCTTTACAAAAAGGTGGCAAAGAGCTGAATGATCAGTATATACAACGACAGGAGAGCCAATTAGATAAGGCCGAAATTTTTCAAGTGCAAACACAACAGCTAAAAACTCTTTCTCTGTTGTTGTGTAGTTTAGTTGGGCCTCATTTAGTGTTCGGCTCGCATAATAAATCACATGCGGCATTTTATTAAAATGTGCTGTCTAAGGACAGCGCCAATGGCAAAATCTGATGCGTCGCACATGATTTCGAAAGGGTGTATCCAGTCCGGAGATGAAAGGATGGGCGCAGAGATGAGAGAATGTTTCAAAGACTCGAATGCTTCAATGCATGTGGAGTCGAAAGCAAATGTTGTGTCCTTGGCCAATAAGAGAGTCAAGGGTCTAGCAATCTTGCTAAAGTTCTTGATGAACTGTCTATAAAATCCGGCGTGGCCAAGGAAGGCTCTAATGTCTTTGACGCATTTAGGAGGAGGTAGATTAGAAATCACTTCGATTTTAGCTTTATCAACCTCGATGTCGTTTTGCGAGATGACATGTCCTAAGACAATGCCTTCTCGCACCATGAAATGGCACTTCTCCCAATTCAACGTTAGGTTCTTATCCCTACGGCGGGTAAGAACAGCGTCCAAATGTCGTAAACACTCGTCAAAGGAGTCTCCAAAGATGGAGAAATCATCCATAAAAATCTCCAAGAACTTTTCAACCATGTCTGAAAAGATCCCCATCATACACCGCTGAAATGTCGCAGGTGCATTGCATAACCCAAAGGGCATGCGACGATAGGCAAAAGTGCCAAAGGGACAAGTAAATGTTGTCTTGTCTTGATCCTCTTTGGCGATGGGGACTTGGTTGTAACCGGAATAGCCATCCAGAAAGCAATAGAACTCGTGCCCTGCTAATCGCTCGAGCATTTGGTCAATGAAAGGTAAAGGAAAGCGGTCTTTCCTTGTCGCGGCATTGAGTTTCCTATAGTCTATGCAGACTCGCCACCCAGTTTGGGTGCGAGTGGGAATTAACTCATTTTCCTCGTTGGTAATGACCGTAATGCCCGATTTCTTTGGCACGACATGGACTGGGCTAACCCATTGGCTATCCGAGATAGGGTAAATGATACCACTATCCAAACACTTAACAATCTTCTTCTTAACAGCCTCTTTCATAATGGGGTTGAGGCGTCTTTGAGGATCCCTTGCCGGCTTGGCATCATCCATCAAGTGTATATGATGTTCGACTATGAGGGGACTAATCCCCTTAATGTCCGCCATAGACCAGCCGAAAGCTTGCCGATTATTATGTAAGACCATCAAAAGAGCCTTCTCTTGCTCAAGAGCTAGAGAGGCCGATATAATGACGGGTAAGGTCTCATTATCACTTAGATAAGCATATTTTAGGTGCGAAGGCAAAAGCTTCAATTCGAATTTAGGAGGTGAAACAATAGATGGTAACAATGGGGTAATTGTTTCAAACTCGAAGGATTCCATCAAAGGTTCGAATCGAGTGTACGCAACAGAGTCGGATGGTTCAATTAACTCATCCGAAAAAGCAAAAGACTCCAATTCAGGTGATGAGTCTTCAAAGTCGTCAACGAAGGTAAAACACTCAAAATCTTCATCCGCTGTGAAAGCTGTGTCGGATTCTAGGAGGAACGCACTAGTGGCGTTAACATTGCTGTGATCGAACAAAAAATTCTCGAACTCACAGTCCTCCTCCGCGATCTCATTGATCGAGCAAACATCGAGTACGCTAGCATTAGGCTCAGCAGGCTGACTTCCCAACTTGAAAATATTGAGCTCAATTGTCATATTGCCGAAAGATAGGTTCATTGAACCATTACGACAATTTATCACTGCGTTGGAAGTTGCCAGAAATGGTCGACCAAGTATTACCGGAATTTGATTTCGGGGGTTAGCGACAGGTTGTGTATCCATCACAATAAAGTCAACGGGGAAAATGAAGTCCCCTACTCTAATTAACACATCTTCTAGCTCTCCCCTAAGATGGGTGATTGACCGGTCGGCCATTTGGAGAGTACAGTGAGTGGGCTTAAGCTCTCCAACGCCCAATTGCTCGTACACAGAATAAGGTAGCAAATTGACACTCGCGCCAAGATCTAATAGTGCTCTATTGATGTTCTTGTCCCCAATTGTTATCGAAATGGTCGGACACCCGGGGTCCTTTTGTTTTGGGGGTAAGGAATTTACAAGAGCATCACTAATAGCACTAGCCACAAAAACTTTCTTTGGCACTTGCGACTTCCTCTTTTTGGTGCATAAGTCCTTTAAAATTTTTGCATATGAAGGAACTCGTTGGATTGCATCTAAAAGAGGAATATTTATGCTAACCTGTTTGAACAACTCAACAATCTTTTCCATCTGTGGAGTTGGTTTATTGGATCTCAACCGATTAGGAAAAAGAACATTTTGAAAGGTGGTTGAGTCCAATTTTTGCGGATCAGATTGTCGAGTTGGAACGGCACCCCGTGTAGATGTGTTCGTGTTGGGTCCGTTCGAGCTAGAAGAAGTAGAGCCGTGTGAAGGGTGGAGAATAGGCTCTAAAGAAGAAGGTGAAGAAGATGAAGAAGGGCTACCGGCAGGGGTGTTATTGTCAATACCCACATTGTTTTGCAACACTTTTCCCGATCTCAACGTGGTCACCGCATTTACGTTATGATTCTGCTGTTGATTTGCAGCATGTGCGTGACCGGGGTTGGGCAGTGGTTGAGACGGGAGCTTTCCTTTTTCGCGCTCGCTCAAAGCTGCATTGAGTTGTGCAATTTGTGCCTCAATAGATTTGATGTTTTGATCGTGTGAGGCACTGTTTTGCACCAAAGATTGAATAGAAGTCTCTAGTCTTGCTGTAGACTGTGTAGATTGCTTAAGGAACGCATCTAGACTTCTTTCGAGCGAGCTAACCTTATCATTATTAGGTTGAACATAATTGTTTGGCTGGTAAGCATTGTTAGGCATAAAATTGTTCACCTGATTAGGGTAAGGTTGCTGTTGAAAATGTTGCTGTTGAAATTGAGTTTGTGAAGGTGCTTGTTGTTGTTGTGGAGGAGGAAGTCTTTGAAAATTGTTATTTCCTTGGAATTGTTGGTTTTGGTTCCAAGCGAAATTTGGGTGATTCCTCCACCCCGGATTGTATGTAGAAGAGTACGGATCGTTCCTTTGTCGTTGCTGAAATGCAGCATTGACTTGATCCTATCCTTGAGTAGATGCATTATAAGGACACTCTTCGGTTAGGTGCGACGGATCCGCACAACAAGCACAAACAGTTCTCGGAGGCATAACAGGGGCAGGAGAAGACGACGAGATTTTGGTCTCAATCGCTTCTAGCTTTTTCGTAAGAGTGGCCATCTCGGCCTTCATAGCAATCGACATTTCTACTTGATGTACGCCTGCCCTAGATTGACCACTAGAAGAAGATGATGTGGTTTTGGTACTCTCCCACTGAATTGTTTGCTCACTAAGATCCTCAAGAAACTGCCATGCTTCGTCACTAGACTTGGAGAGAAAATGACCTTGACTTATGGTTTCTAGCAACTGCTTTGTTGCCGAGTTCAATCCCTCATATAATGTTTGGCAAAGTTGCCAACTTTCGATCCCATGATGAGGGCATTGAACGAGTAGGTCTTTAAATCTCTCGAATTCCAAAATGGTTCGGAAGGAAGTTGTGAAAATTGAATTATTTCATTGCGGATTCTAGCAGTTTTGTGATGAGAATAGAACTTTTTCAGAAAAGCTTTCACAAACTCGTCCCAATTTCTTATGAAATGTGATGCGGTGCTGTATAGCCACTTCTCGGCTATGTCACATAAGGTGAAAGGAATGACCCTTAGCCTTATCGCGTCATCACTTAATTGGGTTGTTTTCATCATAGCGCACACATTTTGGAATTTATTGATAAAGGTATATGCATCTTCAGATTCCAATCCATGAAACTTTGGCAGCATATTGATGAAATGTGGTTTTATTTCAAAATTGTCCCCATTTGCCGGTGGGGGTGAAAGACAGGTAGGTAAAGAAGTGCGGACGGGGTAGAAGAGATCCTGCAGCGCAACTCGTGCGGGCGCTTCAACAGGCGGTTGAATCGGGTTATTCGCACCTGGCGGAGGTGGAATCATTCCCATCGGTAAGGTATTGTTGGGGTTGAATCCCGACATGCTTTCGGTGGAAGAATATGAAGGTGTAGGTAAGAAAGTGGACGGAATGTCGACTTCGGTGTCGAAGGGTTCGTCGGTCGGTACCAACGAAACACGGACTAATCGGGCGTTAGTATCCCTAGTCCAAAGTGACATACACTAAAAGGGGTAGTGTAGTCAGAAAAAAAAAGAAAGACAGAATGTGGAGGTAAGATAACGTCAGTGAAGGGAAGTGGTGGAAGTGAGTTGCAAGTTTTCTTAGCGACAAGTTGCAAGTTTTGAAAAGATTCTTTTTTTTATGTGAGAGTTTGCAAAGAGGTTTTTGAAAAGGGACTCGTGACACAAATGTATCAACCACATATGCACAATCAGGCCTAGATCAAGGGTCACCTAGGTCTGCTAGACAGCTCCTAACTAGGGCTAGAAATAGGATCTCAAACCGCCTCTTCACCGACAAGTACGGCCAAGTAAGTGGGAAGGAACCACAATAGTGGGCCTAATTAATAACCACTAGCCTAGACACCGCAAAGTCAGTTAGGATAAACGGTCGATGCCTATACTAGTCCTTTTCCTATTGACCTCGATGTCCTTAGGTCTGAGTCTAGTATTTTTTAATTAATTGTGGTCGATGCAAAATGCTTTAAAGTGATTTCTGGGGTCCTGAGAAGGGTGATGAAATCCCCACCCAATCTTAGTTTGGTCAATTAGCCCCTTAAAGTCCGATTAAATTATGCAAAACAATAAATTCACTTGCAATCAAATTTTTAGCGCGGCGCAAAAAAACCTGCAGAAAATCTGTTATTTAGAAGGGGAAGAAGAAATTTATTTTTTAGCGCAAAGAAACCCTGCAGAAAATTTTTACAGACAGATATATGGAGGTTGCAGAGGGGAGAAAAAGAAAACAAACCATGCAATTTTTACGCAGAGAAGAGCTTAATGCGCTGCGGAACCGCGGTTTTTGGCGCTTCCAGGCCGCGGTTTCGCGGTCAAGTAGTGAGTTCAGCTTCTGGAAAAAATTCTGTAGCTCCGGTTCTCCAATTCTCCTCTGTTCTGATATGATTTTTCCTGGTTTGCCCTCTGTAAATTTTCAGATCCGCAATTCTTCGTTGTTCCTGCAAGATTCAAAAGAGGAGCCCTTCAAGCAGATAAAAATAATGAAATTTTTTTTGTACTTTTTATTTTTCAAATTTTTCAGATTTTTATGATTTTTAAGATTTATATCAACCCGAAATTACACAAAAGAAATTTTACACCATCCCCGGCAACGACGCCATTTGATTAGTCCAAAAATTTATGTTAACCGTAATCAGAAACGGCGTCGCTTTGCAGCTAGCCGGTGAATACGGGTCGATCCACAGAGATGTGTAATTTTCTGATTTGTGTTTTTACGAGTTGATTCCGATGGTGGTTTGGTTTTTGTTGATTGATTTAAAAACTAACTTATACGATATTAAAGAACTTGTTAGGATTAGGTCTAAGGTAGGGTTGATGAGATTTATATCGTCACCTCTTTCAATGCCGTTTGATTTAAGCTTTTTAGAAATCGTAACAATTATTAGCAAAGGGGATTAGGATGATTGGGAAGAAACAAAGTTTCTTCCTCTAGATCCTTGTCCGTCCTTTCCTATTAATTGCTACAACCTTCATAGACGTCATGTATGTCCGGCCCTTTATACTACAGTTCACCGTTACCTCGTGGGTAGGGTGCCGTAGGGAGCGGATCATGCATGCGTGCATGAAGTTCTACTTATGAAATTGTGTTGGCATTGAAGGAGGTGAGAGATATTCATCTCTCACTCCCTCTCTTGTTCCTAACCCTAACAAGCGAGGATCTTACTCGCTCATTAGGGAATCTTCTAAAAATGACATTTTTGTTATTTTTGATGTGTTTTGTTTATATCTAAAGAAGTACTTATCTACTGCAGATTAAAAGAACTACACTAAATTAACTAGGGCAAGCAATGAATTATCTATGGCAAGAATAGAATTATAGATCTAGGGCAAATAATGAAATTATACTAAGGCAGGAAAAAATAGAAACTTACAAAAAATGATGCTCTAGATCTCCCAACAATTCTGAATTTTATTGATAGAAAAGAGGTATCCCTTTTTACAGATTCGAGATTACAATTTATAAAAAAACAGGGAACCTAGGGTTACAGATTCTCGAACACATGATTTTACAGATATGCCCACTGAAAATCCCAACACCCGCACCGACACACAAAATTTGCACCGACACGGGCAACAAACGGCCGCGGAACCGCGGCATGGGGGGGGGTCTGGGCCGCGGTTCCATAGCCCTTTGGTGAGATCACCTCACCAAATCTTCTGAGCTTCATTTTAGTTATCTGGGCTTGTTATTTCTTCATTTTATTTCTCTGTTTGGTTTCTTGTTCTTCTCCAGATCTTCAGTGAAATTTTGTATTGGTCTTTTAACCATTTCGCTTTGACATGCTGCGTTGCCTTGAACTGTTATTAGTCTGGGCTTGTCTAGGATCCGTTTACTTGTTGGTCAAAAGTCCCTTTCCTATATCAACTTTCGTCTTTTTCACTGTATTCGCTCCAAGAACCTGTAACATGTAACAGACAGGGGTTAAAAACACCTGTTTTTATTCTTAAATGCATAAGAATGGGGAATATAAAATGCAATATTATGTTATGAACATTTACCGCTGAAAATAGAGACGGACCGCGTAGCTCGTCTTGCTTGAATTTTGGGGGCCGATCCTATTTGGATTTCTCCGTCCACCTTTCCGAAAATGCCAAGTTGATTTATGGCATCGTGTATCGGAGGTTTGGACGGATGCGGCCGTTGTAGCAGATTTCGTTAGATTCCCCCTTCTTTGCGACGGGTTTTTGATTGTGGGGACGCTCTTCCCTGCAGGCGCAATCCCTTGCAGTTAATTACGTTATCGCATCGCGATAACCACTTTCTCCTGCTCCAGAGGTTCACTTCGTGTCGAGTGTGTTTGTTTTATTTTTGGTTGCCCGTGGATTGTATACGGAGACTAATTTATGTTGTCGCCCGTAGGGCATGGATTAGTCCAAATCCGTAAATTTTTAGATTTGGGTTTAGGTTGATTTAAGGATCGTTGATCCGTTTTGAGATCAAGATCGACTTAAATGCATACGAGCAGTTGGGGGTTCGGTTGGTTTTTTTTTAAGGATACGTTAGTCCAATTTAAGACTAAGATCTACTTAACAGGGTGTTAGGATCATTTTTGTTTCAGATCCAACAAGAGATCACTTGGGCTCTGTTGTTTTAGTTTTAAGGACGTTTCGGTCCCTTATCACCATTTTGGAGGCGAAGTTGTAGTTTGAGGACATTTCGGTCTGTAGATCACCATTTTTGAGGTGAGGTTTTAGTTTAAGGACATTTTGGAAACAACGTTGTACTTTGAGGATATTTCGGTCTGTAGATCATTTTGTGCGCACGTATATTTGTTACGTGTCGGGATGAGCAACGATGATATGGGATACATCCAGTTCGGGATGTGGTTTGATTTGGGATGTGCACGTCAGTTTGGGAAGTGCACCAAAAAGTAGTTGGTTGTTGGGACCCGCCACCTCTATGAAGACATTGAGAAATTACAACGACATGTATCAGAGGTGTAGAGAGATGTACCCTTGAGCCAAATCCCGTGTTGGGGGGAAAAGATCGTGATGGATCATCTAAGAATCATTAGTCATTTTGGAGACTAAGATTAACTTAGGAGGTACACGACGAACATCATTTTGGATGTCGTCGATTGGCAGATTATTAGTCATGTTGAGAGTTAAGATCAACTTAGGAAATGATGAGCATAAAGGGGTCTTGACTCTCTTAGTCGAGTTGGACTAGGTCTGGGTCTCTTCAATTACCCAACAGCCCTAATGTGCTGAGATATACAATGCTCACGTGCATTTCATGAGGGCACTGAAATAGTGTTAAGCACTAGATTGTTGTGGCGCTCACGTGGCACACGTAAGGTACTCAACTATAGGCGCTGCCAATTTATTCCTCTCTTTTTATACAAGTGCTGAGCACTTAGTTCTTGGGGTGCTCATGTGTGAAACACGTGAGACGCGCCAGAATTGGGTTCTGCCTTTTGGCTTTATTGTATCTCCCTTTGTGTAAGTGCTAAACACTTAGCTCCCATAGCACTCACATGTAAAACACGTGAGACGCGTCATAATGGGACAATGCCCTTTTGTTTTTCCTTTCTTTTATAGAAGTGCTAAGCACTTGATTGAGGACAGCGTACGAAACACGTGACTGTCTTGAGAAGTGTTCCTTTCTCCTCTTTTAAACCCCCATGTGGGAAATACGTGAGGCAGTGTCAGCCGTTTTCCTTTTGTTCATTAGAAACACTCACGTGGAAAACACGTGAGGTCTTGTTATAGTGTTAAACACTAACGAAACACCAGGCTGTTCTTCTGTCGTTCTGAGGAATCAAGTTCTCCCTTTGTTCTTTGTAAGAATTAAATTCTTTTTATAGGGTTAAACCCTAGTTTCAGAGGAATTAAATTCCCATATATGTTTTTTTGTAAGAGTTAAACTCTTTGAACTCAGTTTTTCCCCTAGGTTTTGAATCTGCATGACAGAATCTCCCCGATGAGAATTAAATTCTCAACTTGTGGGAAGATCTGCCTTTGCAGATCTCAACCAGAGGAAGAATCAGGTTCTTCTATGAATGGTCAAACCCTTAGAGATGCAAAGAACAGTCTTTTGTTTTTTTCCTTTACCTAGTATTTCAAGGAAACAAGTCTTTACTTCTGAGAATTAAATTCTCTCCCTGTATATTCTTTAAGTCTCTCTGGGTAGCTCTCTCTCCCCCCTTTTTTTTTCATTTTCCTCCACCTTCCTTCTTTTAACTTGAAGTCATGGGTTCTTTATATAGTGAAGAGAAGTTTGTTGATTAGTTTTAGGAAATCTCTCATTGAGAGATCCTAGTTGATTTTGAGGGTTTTACCAACTGTTAGATCTTTGATCCAAGTGTTTCTGTCTTACATAACATATTTTCTTGTTTTTTAAACAAGATTAGGAAAATATTTTCCCATACAGAATTTATTCTGAAGATTGGTGATTTTTAATCACCGTTGGATTTTTAATCCAAGAGTGCTTGGTTTAACGGAGCACAATCTTTCTTTGTTTAAAAAAATATGAAAAATATTTTCCAACTTATTGGATGTTTGATCCGCCAACTTTCTGTTTAACAGAAAATATCATTTCTCATTTAAAAGTTCAATAGAATTTAATTCTATACTTAATCACTGTTGGATTGGTTCCTTATTGAGTAGAATTTAATTCTAGATAGGGAAGTGCCCTCACGTGTTTAACACGTGAGGCTTATTAGCCTAGCAATTGTTTTAATTGCAGTACCTATATGCGTTGCATATAGGCATTCACGTGTTAAACACGTGGGGCTGTTTTAGCCTAGCAATTGTTTTAATTGATGTGCCTATATGCGATGCATATAGGCACTCACATATTAAACACGTGGGGCTGTTTTAGCCTAGCAATTGTTTCAATTGCTGTGCCTATATGCGTTGCATATAGGCACTCACATGTTAAACACGTGGGGCTGTTTTAGCCTAGCAATTGTTTCAACTGCTGTGCCTATATGCGTTGCATATAGGCACTCACGTGTTAAACACGTCACTCACGTGTTAAACACGTGGGGCTATATTAGCCTAGCAATTGTTTTAATTGCTATGCCTATATGCGTTGCATATAGGCACTCACGTATTAAACACGTGGGGCTGTTTTAGCCTAGCAATTGTTTTAGTTGTTGTGCCTATATGCGTTGCATGTAGGCACTCACGTGTTAAATACGTGAGACTGTTTTATTGGGGAACTTTCCCTCGTCTCTTTTTTATAAGGGAACAATGACTTAGTTTGAAATTAAAATGAATACTTGAACATGAACTTATACTCTTTATATTTATGGATTTGATCAAGACCTGAAAACTTGATCTATACAATAAAATACGCGGGGATAAGGGGTATGTTAGTAAGGAAGGTATGTCGTGGCACGAAAGGTCATTTAAAAGACACCTCTTGAATTTCTTGAGCCGTTTTCCGTGGATTATGACGGGGCCTTATACTTCTTGTACCTTTAGTTCACAGGGTAAACTGGATTACTCTCGTATACACGCATACCCTTCTTATCAAACTACAAACAATCATGTTAGAATAGAATAATCAAATTCATATAACTGTCGTGCTTAAGATATCTTAACATACTCATACTTAATTAATACTCTTACATTTTCACTCCTACCGGTTAGTTTCTACTTGGATCCATGTTCTATTTTACATATCCTCAATTATCATATTTATTTCTTTGGAGACTTACTGAGTGCTAGTTCGCTGACGACATTTCTTTCTGTTTCTTTTCCTTGGGATGTTCGTCAGGTGGACAGGATTCAGAAAAGATCGAGCCAAGGCAGGAGGACTTCGATCAGTTTTCAGCTCAGCCAAACTATAAGTTTCCTTCATCAGTTATTTCCTATATGCCATTATTTAGGCACCTTTCCTATTATCGCACTTTTGTTATTTATGCTTGAAAATTATAAAAGTAAATGTAAATAAGGTTATTGTTGAATTTTAATTACTCTTGTTAATTCTTGACCGTTGTTATATTGTTTATAAACGCTTAGCATATTTATTAAGGGAAAAGATCTTCTCGTAATAAATACGTTGCGAATCTCGTCGCATACAGTTACCGTCTTTTAGGAAGCGGGGCGAGACAATATATTATATGATATTTACAAACGTTTTTAATCGTTTTAGTTCAAATCATATTAGATTATTTGTAATACATAATATAAAGTATATAATTTTTTTTAATTATACTTAATAATTATTTTTTCATCAAAAACCAATAATGTACTTAGAATTCATACATCAATTTTTTCAAAGACACGGTGTTTATGAAGAAATATCAAAATCCATAAAAACTTTAATTTGAGCCAGAAAAAGCTGGATCTATACATTCTTTTTACACTATATTGCTTACAAGTTGAGTTGTAACGATTATATGTAATGTACAAATATAGTTATAATATATTTTTGATCATCTTTAGTTCCACGTGTTACTTGTGGAGTTAGAATCCGATTACTCTAATACAAAGTTAGGTTGATCAAGAATTCCTTTACAAGTCAAAGCATTATTTTCGGCATTTTCCCTTTTGCTCTTCCATTTATCCATGTTTATTTCCATATCCATTTCTATCGGCACATTCATATGAGGCCCAAAACAAATAAAAAAACTATTTATAGCTATTTTTAGTAATTATTTGGTTTCAATTTTATTTTATTTAGCTAAAAAGCTTTTTCCAAAGGAATTTCCATAATTAAAAACAGTAAGTAAATAAATTTTTCCTTATTTTTCAATATTATTCTTCAAAACAAAATTTATGGTTTAATCATCAAAAAATTGGGTATGGAATGACATCAATGCAAAATTGTTACTTTATATGGAGTTTTCGCAACGTTTGTTAATGTTATTTTGTTTATATTTTTTTGGGTAATTGGCTTTTTATTTTTCTTTGGGCTTCTTTTTATCCATATTTATTTCCATATCTTTCGCTCAAGAAAAAAATGAATAATAAGCGGGTAGTTGTTTGAAAGAGTTGGCACATTAAATTTTTTTTATCAACTATTATAATTAGTTATGTGCTAAAATGTTTTTAGGTATTTTAATTAGTTTATGTGGTAATATGTTGTTAATCATGATAACGGGTTGTTGATGGGCAATTTAGACGGATTCAAATACAGATATTGGAACTGAAAATTACTATCTGTATCTTGTAAAGTCGGATACATGTATGAATATGAGTTGAATATTGGAACAAAATATGCTCAATAAAACTAAAAACTATTCTTTTCCAAATTTGATAATACGAAACGGATATAATATACCAAACGTATCTACTCGATGTTGACGGAATCGGATAGTCATGGAAATGAAAAGCACTATCCATATTTGATAAAAATTGGGTACGTACTAAGTCAACTTAGATTATCCGTATCCGTTTACTTCCCTATAACAAAGTCCAAAAATAATATAAATGATTAATATAATTTTAAAGATTTAATAAAATCTAAATACAAGAATAGAAACAAAAAATATCTACAGATATTTGAAATGTATAAATATCTAAGAAGATTTTAAAAGAATTAAAAATCGAAATGTAAATATAAAAAATAGACATATATATAAAAAAGTAATAGTAAATACAAGCAAAAATGATTTGAAATCAATTTACACTTTAGTTTTAATACATCCAAAAATAAAAAATATAAAAAGATTACAGGTAGGTGTTAGCCCGGAGTATTTTGAAAATGTAATTCCGAAATTTGAAATTTTGTGTTAGTCCCAAGTTATTGAAAATTGGAATTTACTTAACTGTGTTAGTTGAATCTTGGATTTTAGAATTCGAGAATTTAAAATACGCGAGATTTTAACGATCCGAACCGTTCATCCTCTAATCCATATCTTAATATGTCTATATAAGAAAAATTAAAGCATTTGGATGCCTCTTACCCACCCATTAAAAGGGTGCAAAAAGTGAACATCTTTTCCTTAATTGAACACAAAAACTATTAGATTCAGGGGTTAGAAAGCTCCAAATGTTTTGATTTTTCATACACAGATATTTTAATGTATAGTTTAGAGGATGAACAGTTTAGATCGATCAAATCCATGTAGATTTGATCAAATCGCGCGCGCGCGCGCGTGTGATCCGTTGCAAACCGGGTTGCATGATAAGAAAAACATGAACTATGTTAAGATATGTGGATATCGTAGTTACATATTGGAAAAACTATGAGAGGTGCAAGGGTTAAGATATAAGATGGAGAAAAATCTCAACAAGGTTTGAGTTAATTGGATGGAACTCGTATTATGTTGAAAGCTCGTTTGTGCCCTCATATTAAATAAATATATTTTCGCCCTCTCGTTCATGAACATATAAATTTAATATAGTATTGTAGACACCCCAGCGAAGCAACAGTTTACAAATTTACCCTTTTACCCCTGCATCATTTTTTGTATCATACCCTTACATCCTCATCATACTAGTGCATCTACATCACATCATTCATCTCATTTCTGCATAAAAATAAATGTTTGGTGCACATGAAAACAACTTAAGTACATGGTTTAAATTCGTTCAAATGAAAAAAAATACCCTTTTCGAGACGCTCAAAAATCTGTATCTCAAGAACTCTTGCACGCTCGTCATGAGGAGTTTTGTAGAGGTTATTATGAATTACCAAAGCATAAAATTCTTTTATTTGTCAAATTCCATGAGAACTTTCAAGATTATCCACGAAATTTGAGGTCATTTTGGACATCGTTTGTTATAGGTTTGAATATGTGCAATTATGGGTTCATTAAGCTAGTCATTTTATCAAACACTTTATTAGCGACGATAAATCGCCACTTGACTTGTCAAATCTAAAGTATAGGATTCTTTTCTTAGTGTACTATTAACTTAACTTGCACTCCATGAATACCAAAACATTCATCTTTTTACCTAAAAGCATTCCTAGCTTTCACCTTTTTTGTTTTATTATGAAATGCTTGGTATTTAAGCATTTATTAAGAGATAAACTTGGGTGATGGTTGGGATTAGTGATCTCTACAACATCTTAATCATTCTATCTATTAGAATCAATTACAACCCTCCATCTCATATCCTAACCACTCTTTCTTCTATAAATAAGACTTCTTTATAAGAATCTCTCTCTCTCTCTCTCTCTCTTCTTCTTCCCCTCTCTTGCTTTTTTCTTGAAGAACTCAAGCCTCCCACTCGCTTCTCAACTAAAATAAATATTAGATTAACTTAGAAAACCTTTAAAATCCCAAAAAACCACGTGCTAGAGAAAAAAAGACTTGTTTTTTCCTATTTAGTATTAGGATTTAGGAGTGAAGACACTATTTTCTAGTTCTAGATTATCTATATTAAATTTGAATCCTTCAAATAACAACAACTTTGAAAAATTAGGGATCCAAGATCCCTCCTTGTGTTTTCTTTCTTTTTATGTATTTTTAGTTTTTTTATGCAAATAGAATGCTTTTTTTTGTGTTTTTCTCTAGACTTTTCTTGCTTTTATTCTTGATACTGAGATCTATTAAAGAAAGAGAGGAGGATCGCATCTTAGGACTCTCTTCATAGATCAAAATCTCCACACACAAAAAAATAGTTAAATTGTGTAGTATTTCAGTTCTCTTCTTGTTTCATGCTCGTTTCTTCATGGATTTTGATTAAAAAAACAAGAAGAAAAGGATCATATCCAAGGACCCTCTTTTAGAAATCTTTTGTAAATCCAATTACAAGCAAAAACACAAAAAAGTTTGAAAAGAACGCTTGTCGGCGGAATGCTGATATATAGTTTTTCTGCGTAGTCTATACATTTTCGACCATATCACACTCTAAAGACCTTGAAATCTATTGACTTGTTTTGTTGGAAAGTAGACTCAATAAACATTCAAACGGTGCAAGTTTCATCGAATTTGAAGTTTTGGATTGGGAGATACAAGCATTTAAAGTTGAGGGTTGCGGTGCAGTTTTTCTTCTCTGTTGAGCTAGATAAATGTGCGGTTTCTGACAACCAACCCGGATACCCTGCATCTTAGAAACGGTTCCAGATTTTTTGACACAGCTCTGATCAAATCGGTTTCATTCTTCTTGGGTCTTCATCATTGTTTTTCGCTTCTAAAAACTTCATTCTTGTCCTTGCATGTTTTGAACATGGTTTTAAGCTAAAAACATTTCTAATTCTTTCAAAACAAAGTAATTTAAAGCCGGATTGTGCCCGATTGGGATATTCTTGTGGGTGGTCGATTCCGTCGGTGTTTCGCCCAATCAGAGCAAAGCTCTGTTCAAATTCAAAATTCAAAATTTTGAAGCAACGCTTCAAGTTTCGGGCGAACGTGCCACGTGTCAGGCGCCAATACGTCAGCGCAACGCCCAAGAAGGCGCGCCCAATCAGAGCAAGGCTCTGTTTAAAGGAAGCAACGCTTCAGTTGCGCATACACTGCGCTGCGTGACACGTGTCAGCGCAGTTGCGCTGCGCTGTGCGCTGCGCGACACGTGTCAGCGTAGATGCGCTAGCACAAATGCGCTAGTGCGCTAGCGCAGTCGCGCTGCGCTGTGCGCTGCGCGACACGTGTCAGCGCAGTCGCGCTGCGCTGTGCGCTGCGCGACACGTGTCAGAAGGAGGGGCTTAAATGCCAAAGGCAATTTATCCATGCAAAATTACGTGTACTTGATAATAACGAATTAAAATCGTACGATGCACAAGCACAACAGAGAGCTAAAATGAAAGAACTCTTATTTATTCTTATTGTTATTACATTTAAAAAAGATCACCGAATACGGGATCAGAGAGACAAGGGTTCACAAAAAGGAAAAGAAAATTATTCAGCTCCCTCTCCGCCTTCTCCATCACGTCGAAGCGGCGATCTTCCCGAGGGGTAGCCATCCAACGGTCGACGCCGCACTCCTGAGAAAAAGTGGCGATGACGATTCGACGAGCCCGTATTTGGCTCAGTAAGTAGAAGGAGAAGTCCCTCAGGGCTTTGGTGATCAAGAGCGCTTCGAAAAAGCTCTCGATCTTATCCTCGGCCACATCAAGTACTGCCGAGGACATCTCCGCCGGAAGAGGGGGAATGTCGGCGAGCACCGAGGCAAGGATCATCCGAAGCCAAATAGAATTCGGAGGCAAAGGAGACCCCACATGAGTCGAAAGCTCGTATATGGCGGCATCGCATTGTTCATCTGAAAGAGAGAAGTCTACCAAGCACGCAGCGAAGCGAGGAACAATGTCCCGAATCGGCACCTCCCATGGTTGTCGGCGGGAATGAGGGCGATTGTAAGCCATGATTGAAGAAGTTCTCTAAAAATGATAGACGAAAAGGCTCAGCCTCGAATTATATATATAGACCCAGGCGCAGAAGATTCTGTGCGTAATAAAATCATTTCCAAGGCCCGGGAAATTAGAATTTCGGGAATACAAGTTTGACTTGAAAAGAGGAGATGAAAAGATATCTTAGGAGAAGCGGCGCTTCTGATTCTCCCAAAATTTAAACTTTAATAAATGAAGCAACGCTTCAGATCCTCTGCGCTGAGCGCAACGCGCCACGTGTCAGGCGCAGATGTATCAGCGCTGTGCCCAAGAAGGCGCGCTCAATCAGAGCAGAGCTCTATTTGCCTGAAGCAACGCTTCAGTTGCGCTGCGCTCTGCGCTGCGCGACACGTGTCAGCGCAGACGCGCTAGCGCAGTTGCGCTGCGCTCTGCGCTGCGCGACACGTGTCACGCGCTGGGGCATCTGCGCCAAACTAAATTAAGATTTTAAGAAATCTTTTCTGTTCTTGTTAAAACAAGAAGATTTTCTTCTGCAAAGCAGAAGCCCTCGGATCAAAGATCCAACGGTGGGGAAAATTCCCCAAATCACTCAGAGAATAATTTCTTTAACAAATTTAACTAATTTGTGAGCACTATAAAAAGGACCCTAAGCCTCAATTCAAGAGGATCAACATTTTTTTTGAGAACTCGAGAACTTTAAACAGAGAGAACTCCGAGAAGATTTCAAGAAAAAGGTAAAGAACCTTCATGGATTAGAAGAAATTCCTTCTAATAGATCATTGGTCTAAAAACAAGACCAATGATCTTTACATAATAAACAGTGCTTTGCACTTCTTGTGAACCCCTGGTTCTTTAAAAACAATAAAAAAATATATATAATAATAGTGCTTTGCACTTTTATGAACCTCTGGTTCTTCAAATAAAGAAAAATTTATTTTTCTTTGATCTATTTCAGATCAAGAAATTAAACAGTGCTTTGCACTTTTATGAACCTCTGGTTCTTCAAATAAAGAAAAATTTATATTTCTTTGATCTCATTCAGATCAAGAAATTAAGCAGTGCTTTGCACTACCCTTCTAGAATCTAAAACATTCTTAGTGCTTTGCACTTCCAAACTGCGCCGTTGCGCTCTTGAGAGAGCGCCACGTGTCGGCTATAAAACCACTTGCGCTAAGTGCCCTTAAGATAGAGCTTTGCTCTCTGGAATTGGCACAACTCGCTGAGAGCACGCCACGTGTCTCCAGCGCAACAGCGCAGCGCGCTGCACTGTTGCGCTTGCGTTCGCCAGAGCATGACACGTGTCATCACCATATGAGCTTGCGCTCAGTGATTGGCGCAAAGCGCCTGACAAATGCAATGCATTTCACTTCCTGAAGGGCCGAGCCCAATTAAAAGGCTTAACAAGCCTAATAAATAAAATACTGTGCATTATTTGGAAGGGCAGAGCCCAATTGAAAGGTCCAATGGACCAAAATAAATGATCTGCATCATAATAAAAAAAGGCAGATCCCAATCAAAATGGGCATAAATGGCCTGAAGTAATGCAATGCATTATTTAAGTATGGGCAAAGCCCTAGCACAGGCCTAATAAAAAATAAATAAATAAATGATGGTGTTGAACATTTTCAACTGGACTTAGCCCAATTTTGGCCGTAAGTCCTTAAATTATATTGACTGAGCAAAATGGCTCTTTTAAATCAATTTACGTCCGGTTCGAGGGTACATCTCCGAACTCCTTTGACATCTATCGTTGTAATTCCTCAACGACGTCAAAGAGGTGACGGGTCCCAACGACCACACACCCATATGGACTGCGGGGTCCTTAAACTCGTGGACCGAAACGTCCCTAAACTAATATCGGACCGAGACGTCCCTAAACTAATATCGGACCGAGACGTCCCTAAACTAATATTGGACCGACCCTAAACTAATATCGGACCGAGACGTCCCTAAACTAATATCGGACCGAGACGTCCCTAAACTAATAACGGATCGAGACGTCCCTAAACTAATGATAGACCACCACGTCCCTAAACTGGAGTGCGGACCATCACGTCCCTAAACTGAAATGCGGACCACTACGTCCCTAAACTGGAACGATAAAGCCTCCAAACGCTCTTTTGCTGGATCTAAACGGTCCCGTTTGAGTTGATCTCAGCCGCAACGCGGCTAACGTATCCTTAAACATTTAAATGGATTATAAAACTCCCAATCAACTCTGGTTTGAGGGTACATCTCCGAGCTCCTCTGATACATGTCGTTGTAATCCTTCAACGACGTCAGAGAGGTGACGAGTCCCGATGGCCATACATTAAATTAATCACTACGTTAAGTTGATCTTAGTCTAAAACAAGACTAACGTATCCTTAACGAACGTTTAAGTTGATCTTAGCTGCAACGCGACTAATGCATCCTTAAACTGAAAACACCAAACCCAAATCTAAATAAATACGGATTTGGACTAATCCACGTCCTACGGGCGACGGCATTACTTAGTCTCCGTATACAATCCACGGGCAACCACAAACAAGACAAACACATACGACACGAAGTGAAATTCTGGAGAAGGAGAAAGTTGTTACCGCGACGCGGTAGCGTAATTAACTGCAGGGGCTTGCGCCTGCAGGGAAGAGTGTCCCCACAATCAAAAAACCCCTCACCCTGAGGGGGAATCTGACGAAGTCTGCTACATCGGCCGCATCCGTCTAAACCTCCGATACATGGTGCCATAAATCAACTTGGCATCTTCGGAGAGATAAACGGATAAAACCAAATAGCATCTGCCCCGAACCCCAGGCACGGACGTGAAGTCCAGGCCGCCGTTCGGAGGGGAACAGATTCTGGCACGCCCGGTGGGACCTTTTCCTCTTTCCACTCCACACTTCGTGTGTCGTCTTCGCGAACCAATCGCGGTTTGTTAAATGGTTGCCTACGGATTTCAAGTTGCTGAGATTTGGTCTTTTGTCTGTTGCAGAACTCAAGCATCCATGGATTCTAACTGCACCAAATGCGCGAAGCACCACTGCAACGGACGCTCCACCTCACCAAGAGGTGTAACATATGGGCCCCAAGCGGCCTCGTTCCTCGCACTGCCGGTAGAACAGGTGACCCAGGCCACCACCGGCCTGTTTTTCGGGACCATGGTCCCACCCACGAGCTTCTCTATGCCGATATCCGCACCGGAAGCGAACAAGAAGTCGGTATTCGACCGGCTTACTGCTACCACGACCCCTGTCAACGGGTCGCCCGCTACTAAGCCGACTGCCTCCGTTTTTACCAGGCTAGGTCAGAACTATAAAGTGGTCGTCCCAAAGAAGGAAACGGCCGCTGCTTTGGAAGTCGTTAAAGCGTCTTCTCCCATCAGAGAGTCGGTCTTCACAAGATTGACGGCTCCCAATCCTCCCCCAGCTGGTCAAAAGGCATCAGTCTTCGATAGGCTGACATAGGCAGTTACCCCACACTCAAACAGGGGGCAACAAGAAACCATCTCGATCTCCGAGCCAGTCCCAACGGCTCGTCGTGCGCGACGTCGCCATTGGCGACGAGTGAGAAAAGCAGGGGGCAACTCTCCCTCAGGGCTAACCCCACCTGCTCCAGTGGTGGAGGTCAACGCTGCTGTTCCAACTGGGAACAGCTTTGAATTGCTGAGGAAGGTGAGAAAGAACTCTCCAATTGCTACGTTGAAAAGACCTCCTCCACCTGCGGAGAGAATTCCAGAAATAAAACAAGAACAGCCCCCTCAACGGCTATCCTCAAAAGTTTATAAAGTATGGCGGAGGGTTCAAGACTCCGTGATCGATCCAGACCACTTGCGTCACCAGAAAAAGGCGAAGGTGGAAAATAACAAAAACTACCCCATTAAACAGCAGGGGGTGACAGTTGCTAGGATGCCCACTCCAACGGCTCCTTTAACCTCGATGGCCCATAAAAGAAGGAGGCCAGGGAAAGCTCCCGCGTCAGCGGCAAAGTATGAAAGCGGTGAACCTAAACGCCCCAAGTCAGGGGGCATAATGGTTCATACGGTTTATATGGCTTCTGGAAAGGAAGAAAGCCGTACTTCTACGGGTCACCGACCGCTCACCCGATCAGTGACCAAGGCTCAGGAGCAGCAACAAAAGCTCCAGGAGATGATGACCACAATGGCGGCACTCACTGGGCCGAAAGAAACCCCGGAAACATCCTCAGAAGAACGTCAAGAACAAGAAACGGACGCCGAATTCCTTCGGCGCGTGCTAGAGAAGAAAGATAAAGAGGCTGCGGAACAGGCAGCCAACATAAAGAAAATGGCCCTCCTGTTCCAGGATATGGTGGGTATG
The DNA here is from genome assembly GCA_030015575.1 of Agapanthus africanus. Taxonomy (NCBI): domain Eukaryota; kingdom Viridiplantae; phylum Streptophyta; class Magnoliopsida; order Asparagales; family Amaryllidaceae; genus Agapanthus; species Agapanthus africanus. The sequence goes on from JASDDO010000019.1 coordinate 833,860,835, forward strand.
ATGATTCAACAAGATCTACCTGCTGGGGATCCCCCGGTCATTCTTGAAGATGATAGGGGAGAGACATCGAATCCTCCACCGGCTTTATCCGCAGCTAAAGAGGATACCATATCAAAAGCTGATTTGGATGAATATATTGCCCAACAAATACGGGTGCATCAGGCGACTGAAGCAGCCGGTCAGATCGTGAAAATGGGGCGGCCATATCCGGGCTGGTATGACCAAATCAAGTACCCGCCGGGTTACACGATTCCCAAGTTTCATGTTTACAAAGGGTCCGGCAATCCCCATCAACATGTTGCCCAGTTCAGGGCGCTTTGCGGTAATACCGGCGGCGACGACAAGTTGTTGCTTCGCCAGTTTGTTGGAAGCTTATCAGACACGGCGTTTGAATGGTATTCTGAGCTTCCCAATGACTCTATTAAAACTTTTGCGGAGATGGAACTGCTCTTCACCCAACGTTTTGCAAGTGCCAGTGAGTGTACCCCGATGACGGCACTGATCAATGCCAGGGTAAAACCCGGCGAGACATGGGTTCAGTACGCTATACGGTGGCGAAATCTATGGTCGAAGTGCGAACAGCGCATAGAAGAAGCTCCAGCGGTGGGAATGTTTGTTGGGACACTTGATCCACAAGCAACCATCTCGCAGTTCATGATGTTCTTCAAGCCGACTACCTTCCAGGCTTTGATCGACAAACTAGCGCAGATGGATCAGATGGGCCATAAACCCCCTCTTCCGAAACCGGACTCCCGAAACGATAAAGGAAAGGGAAAAGCGATCATTGTCGCTAATGCCCAACAACAACCGAGCGACTCGAAGCCGGTTGCTCGTCCAAACAATACGCGCCCATACGTACCCCTTGAGGACAGGATGGGACGCCCTTACTCTTTCCCCCGTGATAAAACGAGGAGGCTATTCGAGCTGGCGCTGCGCAACAGACTCATAAATCTGCCAGATCCAAAACGTCCGTTGCAACCGAACGACGCCAACGAGCCCAATTACTGCCCTTATCATCGAGTGCTAGGCCATCCGATTGAGGATTGCTACGTTTTCAAGAATTGGCTTGAGAACCAGTACCGTCAGGGCAAATTTGCGCTATCTGACAAATGGAAGGTGAATCCTCCGCAGCCCCACACCTCTAAGGGGACGAATACGCCGAGGGAAACATGCTCCGTTATTGAAGAAACTCCCTGGGAGGTTGTATTATCAGCCAAAACGAGGAGAATGCTAAATGATCTTCAGACCTGTCCAGCGGTCAAGTGGAAGAACCCCTTGGAACCGCATTTTATTGAGGGGATGTTGAAGCCACGACCGACTCCGAAAACCGATGGTGGTAGTTCAAGCGCTCATAGTCAGCCGTCAAAATCTTCGAAAAAGAAGAAGAAGAAATCTAAGAAGCCCGTGAAGCCTGGCGACAAGCGCACGGAGCTACAAAAGCAGATCGACGCACTGGATGAGTACAACCAAAAGGCGCGAACTCCTATTACGCTCCAAGATTTCCTTGATCACGTCTTCCAAAAAGAAGATGAGGGGGAAAGTTCATCGGATGAATCCGAGGAATATATGGCGAGCTGTCATATGATCTCCCATTCGACCACGAACGATGAAGGGACTTCTGGCACTGAAACGCTGGGGGCAAATGCCGAATCAAGAGCCCCAGGGTTATTAGTTGAAATGATTAGCGCGTTTCTTAATGAAGCTCGGTTGAAAAGCAAAGCTGATCGAGAACGCGAGACGGCTATATTCGAAAGGGCCAAGCGCCAGCGACTTGAGGAAGGAGCTGAAGTGATCCCGCTGGAGCAAAATGCCTCCACCGCTGACAAAAGCCAATTCAAGATAAAAAAGAAGTTTGCTAAGGCCATATCGATGGGCATGAATCTACCACCCTCTGAAGAAAAAGTTACCGGCGTGGTGGAAATGCACCCCTCTTATTACTTATATCATCAGAAGGTCTCGCATCCCACCCAAGATTGCAAAGCTTTCGATAAGTGGTGGCAAGGATACGTCGCTAATCGACAACGCTTTAAACGGGAAAAACGTAAAATTCGCCGAGAGCAAAGAAATACGACTAAAGAACTTGAAAGAACTGCCGGCAATTGTCACATGGTTAACACTACCGGGTCACAAGTGCCTACATTTGGGAGCGACTCCGATGAGGAGCTAGAGCTTGGCCCCCTCTTCGAAGAATCCACTTCGGGAAAAGAAAAAGAACCGAAGGCCTGCGAGAATATACAGCTGCGCAATCGAACATTACCCGAAAAGAACCTCGGACCCTTGAACAAGAAAAACAAAGGGAAAGAGAAGGTCTCTGAAGACATCGCTTTGGATGACCAAGTCGCGGAAGAGTTAACCGCCAAGAATCCCCCAAAGAGGAATAAAGTAGATTACAATGTCTTAGCGCATCTGAGGAAGCTACCCTCACAACTCAGCATTCTCGATGCCCTATTACTATCAAAAGAGGCGAGGGATTCTTTGATTAAGGCCCTACAAGATCCAGACCAGTTCCAAGCCTTCCTAGCCGAACAAAAGATGAAAGACGAATTGGAAGAGGTGCACACAGCCGACGTTGCTTTCGGCGATGAAGACCTTCTCCTTGGGACGTACGAACACAATCGTCCCCTTTATGTCTCAGGATACTGCCATGACATAAAGATAGGTAAAATCTTGGTCGATAACGGATCGTCTGTTAATTTACTCAATGTGCGAGTGTTAAAGGAGATTTGCATGAGTGTCCAACACCTCGCCCGAGACAAAATCACTATCTCCGGTTTTGACTCTCAATCCTCAAAGACTCTTGGATCTGTGATATTGACGCTACGCTTCGGGTTGCTCGTCACAGACATCAAATTCCATGTTATAGATGCCAAGACGTGCTACAATGCTCTGCTCGGCCGACCATGGCTACACGAGTACAATATCATCCCTTCTACACAGCATCAGTGCATGAAGTATTCTAGGGATGGCCTTGAGTACACTGTGGCGGGAGAGTTGAATCCGTTTTCCGTAAACGAAGTTCGCAAGTATGAAGATGCCAAATACTTCTTACCGAGTTTCGAAGACACGGAAAGGTGTCACAAACCGGAGAACAAAACCAACGCCACCATCCCCGTCTTCGGCAGTGACACTGAGGAGGAGGAGGATATAATTTATTCAGGTCCATCCCAATCCACCAGGCCAGGACCATCCGTTCCTTCATTGATCTTCGGTAGTGATTCAGAGGATGAAGTTCATGCTGTATTCCCTGCTCGGCCTTCAATACGAGTCTCCGCTAATGAAGAGCGAAGTTTGCAGATAACCATGGTGCCGCTTGAACATTACAAAGAACTGGATGCACTCGACACCAACAGCGTAGAAGAATTGCAGACATTCTATATCCCTCCCGGACGAAAAGGCGAGAAGGCAATCCTATTCTACCGTTTTGAAGAAAACAAGGTGGAAAAAGAAATTTGGCATGGCTCGGATCCCATGCTCGACAGGCTTCAGCCTATCCGTCTTCCCAGATATTATACCGAAGGTTTGAAGAAACTGCTGAAACGCCAGGGGATGTCCTTCACACAGACCGTTAGAAAAGCCAAATTCTATGACAAGGTCTGGAACATTCCCGGGACTCAATGCAAACTGCCTAACGGGAAAGTAGAAACAAAAGGGCTTGGGTACATCCGGTCAAAGAAACGGGAGCTAGTAAACAGCTGTTATGCCATGTATGACTTCGATGAAGAGGCGGACGCTCAATGGGAAGACGCTAATCCTGAATCAGCAAAAGTTCCTGACACAAAACCGCCCAGTCCATCGTCTGAAGACCAGATGAGCAAACTTATAAAGGATGCGAGTCAAAAAGCCCGAGATGATCACAATCGTGAAATGGCAATCTATGAGAAAGCCAAGACACAGCGCCTCCTTCAACAGGCGGTGAGGGAGGAAAATGCCGCTCCTTGTCAACCTGCTGCAAAAAAGGTTCGACGCGGAAGCAAAAACAAGTCGAAAGGCAAGAAAGGCGCTCGACAACCACAAAGCAGAGCTAAGAAGCCACGCATCAGAGAGTCGAGCGTTATTGACCTAGCCCTCATGAAGAAAATGGGTCGAGCATATTCGTTTCCTCGGAACAAAACAAGGAAAATACTTGATCTTGCTCTAAAACATCAACTGCTTACACTGCCAGAGTCTAAACACCCTGAGCAAGCGGGCGAAGTCTCCAACCCAAATTATTGCTCTTACCATCGAGTAGTAGGGCATCCGCTTGAAGATTGCTTCACCTTTAAGAATTGGGTTGAGGATCAATATCAGCTTGGCAAATTCGCGTTGTCTGACAACTGGAGGGTAGCGCCGCCGCAAAAGCACGAACCCGAAGACACAAGGATAGAACCAACTCCGCATTGGGATTGGCAGAAAATTCGCACTTGCCACGTGGTAACAATACTGAAAGAAGAGTCCGAAGACATGAGCAGCCTTCCTTGGTGCTTTGAGAACAGCAGCGATGAGGCAATCTCAGAATTTCCACCAGCACCAAAAGAGCTGGAAGATGGAATCCATACTACGGCAGATAATCTCAAGAAAATTGAGTTGGGGACGGTAAATGATCCGCGACCGACATTCGTCAGCGAGCTGCTGTCTGAAGAGAGGGTAGCTGCGTTAAAAGACGTCCTTGTGCAGCATAAAGATTGCTTCGCATGGAACTATTCCGAGATGCCAGGACTAGATCCAGAAGTTGCTGTACATAGACTAGCAATATCCCCGGGTGTCAAGCCAGTTAAACAAGCACCGAGAAGAATGCGGCTCGAGCTTGAGATGAGCATAAATACCGAAGTCAAAAAGTTAATTGACTCTGGCTTTATCCAGGAAGTTCAGTACCCTGAATGGATCGCCAACATTGTCCCAGTGATGAAGAAAAACGGGACAGTGCGCGTATGCGTAGACTTCCGGGATCTTAATAAAGCTTGCCCGAAGGATGATTTTCCAGTGCCAGTCACTGAACTGATGATAGACAATACATCCACTCATGAGGTTTTCTCCTTCATGGACGGCTCGTCAGGGTATAATCAAATAAAAATGCATCCAGAAGACCAGAAGCACACAGCCTTCAGGACTCCTCTTGGTATATTTTGTTATAAAGTGATGCCCTTCGGTTTGAAGAACGCCGGTGCTACTTATCAGAGGGCCATGACGAAGATCTTCGACGAACTTATACACGAAATCGTCGAATGCTATATCGACGATCTCGTGGTTAAAAGCAAATCATACGAAGAACACCTCGAGCATCTGAAGACTGTATTTCAACGCCTTCGGCAATACAACTTGAAGATGAATCCTCTTAAATGTGCATTCGGGGTTTCCTCAGGCAAATTCCTGGGATTCGTTGTTCGACACCGAGGTATTGAAATAGATCCGTCAAAGATTAAAGCGATCATGGAAATGCCTCCGCCGAGGACTCTCAAACAGCTGCGGTCTCTCCAAGGGAAACTCGCATACATACGGCGATTTATAGCCAACCTTTCAGGAAAGTGCCGTCCTTACAGCCACCTGATGAAGAAGGGAACCCCATTCGTTTGGGATCAAAAATGCCAAGGAGCACTGGATGAGATCAAGCAATACCTGCAGAACCCGCCAGTGTTGGCTGCTCCGGTTAAGGGGAAGCCTCTCATTCTTTATACAACCGCCCTCGAAGGTTCCTTAGGCGCATTATGGGCACAAGAGAGCGATCAAGGGAAAGAAAGAGTACTCTACTACTTGAGTCGAGTTCTGCTGGGGGCAGAAAGCAACTACTCCCCCATTGAAAAACACTGCCTGGCGTTGATCTTTGCGATAACAAAGCTCAGGCATTATGCGTTGGCGCATGAAGTCCGTCTTATTTCAAAAGTGGACCCTCTCAAATATCTAATGTCAAAAGCCATATTGACAGGGCGACTCGCTAAATGGGCCCTGCTCTTGATGGAATTTTCGATAACATATCAACCTCTCAGGGCAGTGAAATGCCAGGCCATCGCCGACTTCCTTGCTGAGCATCCCATACCTGCCGATTCTCCTTTAAATTGCGATTTGCCGGACAGACATGCGTTTGACGCAATCGACAGTGGTGATAGTCGGTGGGAGCTCTATTTCGATGGAGCATCTTCCGTGAAAAAGCACAAACAAAATACGCCAATGATCAAATCAGGGGTAGGACTCATCTTTGTGACTCCACAAGGAGGAATAATGCGCTTCGCCTTCTCCTTAACAGAGCCGAGAACGAATAATGAGGCTGAATATGAAGCTTTGATAGCAGGCCTCGAGATCGCCATTGATATGGGAATTGAAAGCCTCCTCATATATGGAGACTCCCAGCTGGTCGTCAGTCAAGTAAACGGCGATTACCAAACATGCAAACCAGAATTGGTAAAATACGGTGAAAAGGTGCAGCAACTGCTAACCCAAATTCCCTCCTACACGTTAGAAAGTATACCGCGCGCGGAAAACAGCAAAGCGGACGCACTGGCCAAACTTGCTAAAGAATTGGTTGACGAGAACCTCGATGACGTTAGAATCGTGATACAAAGCCGTCGAGTGCTCGCCCCAGCAGAAATACCTCCCAAGTCATCCGAAGAAAAAGGAGCGAACGAGGAGGCAACCCTGCAAATAAAAGACTGGGAAAATACCGAGGACTGGAGAGAAATCTTCATAGACTACTTCAAATTCCACCGAATTCCTGAAGAAGCGTCCACGAAACATCAGCTCATCAAACGAGCCCTGTCTTTCGCCTTCGTCAATGATACTCTATACAAGAGGTCATTCGATTCTCTGTGGCTGAGATGCCTAGGACCTAACGAAGCGAGAAGGGTCGTCCAAGAAGTTCACGACGGACTCTGCGGTTCCCACCAAGCAGGCCCTAAGATGAAGTTGAAGATAAAACGGATGGGCTACTACTGGCCCACGATGATGCAGGATTGCCTGGAATACGCGAGGCAATGTCATTCATGTCAAATTCATGGGGACTTCATCCATCAGCATCCCAATCCACTGCATCCAACAGTGGCTAGTTGGCCATTCGAAATGTGGGGAACTGACATAGTCGGCCCCATCGAACCAGCATCGTCAAAGGGACATCGTTTCATCCTGGCGATGACTGATTACTTCTCCAAATGGGCAGAGGCGGTACCGTTGAGGGAAGTGAAGACGGAGAACATCCTCCATTTCTTCAAAACGCATGTCATATACCGGTTCGGAACCCCGCGACGAATCATCTCCGATAATGGGCCAGCCTACCGAAGTCATAAAATTAGCCGCTTCGCACAGCAGCACAATATAGACTGGAGATACTCCTCAGTTTATAATCCGCGAGCCAATGGATTAGCTGAAGCCTTCAACAAGACATTGACGAAAATCATAAAGAAAACAGTGTCCCGAAATAAGAAAGACTGGCACGAGAGACTGCAAGAAGCTCTTTGGGCGTATCGGACCACGTTCAAGACAGCCACAAACACAACGCCATACGCGTTAGTGTTTGGGACAGAAGCAGTACTCCCTCTTGAGATAGAATTACCCTCTCTACGAGTGGCAGTCCACTACGAACTGACAGACGAAGAAAATGCTCATCTTCGATTTGAAGAGCTTGACGCTCTTGATGAATCCGGCTTCTAGCACAACAAAATCTGGAAGCTTATAAAGCAAAGATGACGCGCTCATACGAAAGACTAACCCGACCGAGGACATTTCGTCAAGGCGAACTCGTGCTAGTGGTCAAAAGGCCTATGATCCCCAATCGCGCCAAGCGAGGAAAATTCAAGCCAAACTATGAAGGCCCATACATCATAGATAAGGTCTACCAGGGTGGGGCCTATCTACTCATGGACATGCACGGTGAAAGGCCTTTTAGGCCAATAAACGGTCGTTTCCTAAAGAAATACTACGCTTAATGAGCTACGGCCTAGGTTAATGGTAGATGACGACAACTGTGTCCGCTCGCTATCTTCTTAAGCCCGAACTCTATAAGCAGCAAATGGCCTTCCTTAACGCCGGACCGGAATGTCCTTAAACTAATGGCAGACCGAAACGTCTTTAAACTACTACCACAGCATCCTTAGGCTGACGAGATGAGTAAAAAAAAAAAAAAAAACGGTATGTCCATAAGCGAAAAGGGCACGGATGAAAACCCGAAAGGGCTCCATGAGTAAAAACAGCAGGGATGCCGGCGAGTGTTCGTGAAAACCCGAAAGGGCACGACCTCGTAAAAAAAAAAAAAGGTATGTCCATAAGCAAAATGGGCACGGATGAAAACCCGAAAGGGCTCCGTGAGTAAAAACAGCAGGACTACCGGCGAATGTTTGTGAAAACCCGAAAGGGCGCAACTTCGTTAAAGAACACTTATAGGGTCCTCTCGACCTTGTAAGGAGAAACTACCCGCGTGAGATCCTTACGACTCACAAGGGAGCAACACACTTAGGGATCCTCACGATTCCTAGGGAGAAAATACACTCACGAGATCCTCACGACTCGTGAGGAGAACTCTCTTATGGGACCCTCACGGCTCATAAGATTTGAAAGTCTTAAGTTACAGAGACCTAAACCTGTGCTTAAGCAACCCCCACAACTTCCAATATTGCCCTACAAGTGGCTCAATACTGACCCTTGTATACAATCCACGGGCGCGAATAAACATTTCCCTAGCCAAATTTCATCCGTAATTGGGAATACGTTCGCATGGTGAACAACCCTTATAAATCCCCTCGACTTATGAAGAGAAAACCCTCCTGTAGGATCCTTACGACTTACAGAGGAACAAAACACTTTGGAACCCTTACGATTCCTAAGGAGAAAATACACCTACAAGATCCCCACGACTTGTAGGGAGAAATACCTTCACGAGACCCTTACGGCTCATGAAGTCAAAAGCCTTAGCCGACAGGACCCTAACCCTGGTCGCTAAGCCTCCTTTGTTCGACAACGACAGAGGCAAATGATGATTCGCTCTTGGTAATATCCCAGTTGTAGCGGTGCTGATGCCGAAATCGGTGTCCAATTTCAGGTTTACGGCGAAAGCCAGCAGGCCGCTCATGCATACGAAATAGCCGAAATGATAGGGCAACTTGCAATAAAAAGCAGCAAGTAAAATGTATGCATGTAAAATAGCCGAAATGATTGGGCAACTCGCAATAAAAAGCAGCGAGTAAAAATTAAAAAAAATAGCCGAAATGATTGGGCACCGCGAAAAATAGTCGAAATGTTTGGGCAATCGCGACCTTCGCGATATAAAAGCTGAAATGATAGAGCATCGCGGAAATAAAATAAAATAAAAGAAGAAATGATGAAACTTTGGCCCTACAGTTAAGATCGCATCGATCCCTGTATATAATCCAAGGGCGTAAACAAAGAATGAACCATACTTCCCCAGCGGATTCCGTCAAACGACGAAGCCAAACCTCAACGGTTCATTTCAACCGAAGAAGCCAGTGACTTCAACAAAAAAATCCCTCGACTCATGGATACAAACACTCCTTGACGAGAGCCTTCTGATCCGCGTCGACTCGCAGAGCCACCAGCGCCTCCGTGGGAACCCTCGACTCGTTTCAAACCCCAAGGACACAAATAATCCTTGGCGCTTGGGAAACAAATAATCCCTCGCAAAATCCTCGACTCACGGATACAAACACTCCTTGACGAGAGCCTTCTGATCCGCGTCGACTCGCAGAGCCACCAGCGCCTCCGTGGGAACCCTCGACTCGTTTCAAACCCCAAGGACACAAATAATCCTTGGCGCTTGGGAAACAAATAATCCCTCGCAAAATCCTCGACTCACGGATACAAACACTCCTTGACGAGAGCCTTCTGATCCGCGTTGACTCGCAGAGCCACCAGCGCCTCCGTGGGAACCATCGACTCGTTTCAAACCCCAAGGACACAAATAATCCTTGGCGCTTGGGAAACAAATAATCCCTAGCAAATTCCTCGACTCACGGATACAAACACTCCTTGACGAGAGCCTTCTGATCCGCGTCGACTCGCAGAGCCACCAGCGCCTCCGTGGGAACCATCGACTCGTTTCAAACCCCAAGGACACAAATAATCCTTGGCGCTTGGGAAACAAATAATCCCTCGCAAAAATTTCTCAACTCACGGATACAAACACTCCGTGACGAGATCCTCTTTGACTCACATCTCGGGCAGTAAGGATTCAGAAACTTGCTTCCTGAACAATGGGACCCTGCAAGTCAATCCTAAATGGTCTCTTGCATACTATTCACGGGTCTCACTCTCTGAAGTCGATGCTCGACAAAGAGGGAAACAACCGCTTACGAGCCCTCTCGACTCGTAAGAGGGAGAAATTCTCTTATAGGATCCTTTCGACTTATGAGAGAAAACCACACTTGGGAATCCTCACGATTCCTAAGGAGAACATCCACTTACGAGATCCTCTCGATCCGTAGGGAGAAAAATCTCTATGAGACCCTCATGGCTCATAGAATTGAAAAGTCTTAGGCGGCTGATCTGAACCTGCGGCCTAAGCCATCGCTATCTCTAAAAATATATATATATATATATATATATATATATATATATATATATATATATATATATATATAAGTTGTCTGCCAATCAGGTTCATTAACAACATCATGATGTAAAGGCAGAAAACAAAAGAACATACAAGATATTGTAAAAGAAAGTGGGTATCTTTATTCATTGACCTCAATCAAATACATGGTGAATCATACAAAAGAGCAAAGAACGGACACATGTTACTCAGGAAAGAAATTTTTTACAAATACATTAATACAGAGGCAGCTATTGGGAAGGAAGCGTCTTAAGTAGCTTTATCAGTTGTTCGTACACTTCCTTCCATACCTTTTCCCGATTGGATACCACTGCCAACTCCGCCTCCACCTGGGCCCGCTGCTGCGCGACGGATGCAAGCTGATCCCTGACGGCTTGATGAGCAGCTTCACGGCCTGGAATGTTACGCTCGGCAACATCAAGTGCTCGCTTTAGTCTCAGCCCATTCGATATGCGCTCCAGAAGACCCTCGAAGACGGTCTTTACCTCAGCGGTATTCGCCTCAACTTCAGCACGCAAGCGAGCAGTTCTGCTTGAAGAATCTTGGCACTCCTTCAGCCTCAAAGCCACTTCTTGTTCCAGATGACGGAAATGAGAAGCGCTTTGCTCGAGCCATGCTCCCCGTTGAGTGCTCAAGGCCAAAGTTTCGGGGGACAGGCGCATTGACTCCAGCTGATGAAGGCGAGCCTCGATCTCCCGACAATAGTTAACCCAGGAGGCGACAATGCCCTCGTCATGGAAAGTGGCAAATATCGCCAACATCGGGTTAACCGTCGTAGCGAAGTCCTCAACAGATACAGGACCCTCGATGTCGAGTTCCTCAATATAGTCGCTCAACATGCGCAAACTATTCGCCGCACCTTTCGAAGACGGACGTCGCTGGGAAGGGCCGCCCGGTATTGTAATATGAGACTCAAAAGACACTGAGACTGGAACGACACCTGAAAAAGACAAAATATGATTAGATGATGATCCAATAGATATGGAGAAAATCATTGACAAGATAATTAGTATACCGGTGGGAGCAGATGGCAAGGACGGAAGGGCCGGTAGCGCAACCGATCTTTCTTCTCCCCCTTCGATTTGTAACACTGCAGTCAGGACAAGAGAGAGTTAGAAATAATTCTACCACTGGAAAAACAAAGATATCAATCAAGAACAGTACTCACCGGCGCCACCAGAGGGAGAGGCGAGTTCAGATGAAAAGGAGAAGTGTGGGACCAACACTTGATACAAATGGTCAAAAAGAACTCCTGAAAGACACGACAATGTGAATATAGTATATGGATTATACGTTTGAAAGATGAGTTTAGTAAGTTGCAAACTCATACCTTCCAACATCCTTGACGGTGTAAGAGAGGGCTGAGGGGTAACCATCGCCAAGGCAGTCGTGGAAGGAGCTCCCTCAAGTAGTGGGGCATCAACACTAGCTGCACCTGCATTACGAAAAATGAACTTGTCAGAAAAGATTGTAAAGCAAATAAAAACAACAACTTAAGGTGTACCTGAGGAGCTCCCGGCGGAAACAGAGACGACTCCCTCCTCTATCGACATAAGACCACCGCCTGTGGCCTCATCGCCCGACTCAATGGGGACCGTCGTCGTGCTCGCAAGGCCGGGAGACGGTGGAGGACCGTAGACGGGAAGGGCTATGACTGGAGTATTGCCAGATTCCAGAGAAGGAGCGGTTGGCTCGTCTTCAGGAATCGTGGCCACCTCGCCCACTACCATCTCAGGTTCGGTAGTGGCGGTTGTATCGTCCACCATCGCCAGGGGATCACCGGTCTCGAGCGCCTCATTCGCCGTCACTCTAGGCTCAGTTACAATGATCATATCATCTGCCACCACTTCAGGTTCGGCATCCATGACTTTATCGGCTGTAGGCCCCTCAACCTCTACCCTAGGCTCCAAATCCACAACGACATTGCCCACCGTCGGCTCGAGTTCGGCAGGTACTGCCCCCTCTGTCCCTTTGAGATTGACGGTTTCCGCCTCCCCCTCGATCGGACTTGGCCCTGCAAGGATAAGAGATATAAGGACCAATGACATTAAAATCCTTATAACAAAAAAACTCTGAGGGAAATATTACCTGAAGCGGATTTACCGTTTGCGCTCCGAACTGCTCGAGCCACCTCTCGGCGGGCAGTGGATAGGGCGACAGGGGCCTCTTCAGAGGGAGTATCAGCTCGAGGAGCGGTGCTAGGGCCCGCTCCCATAGCCAAGGCAGCCCTGCGCGCCTTCGCCTCACGCCTCAACCGTTTCCTCTCCTCCCGAGCGGTCATGAGGGACCTCCGTGACGCCTCCTTCAAGGCATCATCGTCTTCATTCAGGGATGCCTCCAGAGCCTTTAAGGCATCTCTCATCGGCTCTCCAAGACGAACCTCCTGCGGTGGCTCAGAAGAAGCAGGAACGTTGGCAGCTAGTACAACATTTGCGTCGCTAGGAGGGAACGGCATTGAAGTCCCTGTAATTAAAAGGGAAGGGTTAGATCGACCATAACACAAGGAAAATGAAAAATTTGATGAATTGAAACTTACTAAGGCCCATAGATGCCCTGAGACGTTCCTCCTCCTGAAAAGTCCTTAGAGAAGCAGCAATGGCTTCTTCATCAGTGATGCCTGTTGAAAGAAAAGAAAGGAAAGCGTTAGTCAAAAATAATGAAGAGGATATGTTGCAATAAAGAAAAGGCGACTAGTAGTTACCTGATTGCGCGAGCTTAGTCAGCCACGCATCACGCCTCACCAACCATGCCGAAGCTCTAAGGGCAGCCTCCAAGTCTGTATCATCCGGCGGCGGCATCACCAACCCGGCGTTAGTCCCATATTCGAGCAAACCCTCGGAATAGGGAGCATGGGGTTCCTGGCCGAACGCAACGTCCGCGGCGAAGAGCGACTTCTTTCTCTTTTGCCCTCCAGCCCTAGGCTCACGGGGAAGCGACTTACGCTTGGCAGCCGCTTTGGGACGACGGGTCCCGATGTCCGCACCCACGCCAGACTCTGGCGAGGGTACAACCACTGTTTCCACCGGAGCACGGGGTACAGGAGGTACATCCGCGATATCAGGGAGCGGCAATTCACGTGGAGGACTCTGCACACGTGATGGTCTGCCCCCGGCATCTTTTAAGGGAGCGACCACCAGGATCCTTGGCGCCAAGGGAGCGTTACGATTGGTACCGGGGGGTACTTCTTTACGGTCGATCAACACTCGCCTCTCTTCCTTTATAACAGCCCCCGTCGCATGATTGTACCAGTCTTTATAAACATTAAGGAGTCGTGGGGCGCAGACCGGCGCGCTAATGAAAAAACGAGAACCCGTGTTCAGGCGCATAAAGTGGTGTAACGCGTTCTCCATTCCTTCTTCATTTACAGCAGGTTCCAGTAAGAAAGCCTCTAAGGGTACTCCTTGATCGCAACCCAGTTGTCGGGCAAAACGATGCGGGTTATATCTCATAAAGACTGCTGCACCGCCCTGCCTGAAGACTAGGAAACCCGGTCTAATAGAATACAAATGGAGGATCTCCCGGGCCGTCAACACTGAAGCTCCATCCTTGAAGGAGTCCTGTAGTGGTCGCGCCGCAGTGGTGGACGCCTTCCCAATGGTTAATACCTTATCAATAAAGGACATCCCGACTCCAACGGTGTGAGGGCGAAGCAATAAACCCCTGGCGTCCCGTGGTGAAGGGGTCACGATTGATGAGCCGATCAGATGTAAAATGCGGGGGAAACCGCACTTGTCAAAGAATGAAGGCCTTTTATGCATACCAAAGACACCCGCCGTGTGTAGCTCGAGCCACGATGCAAAGTAGTGCATCGGGAAGACCACGTGCAATACCCCAGGCTCGTTGGCATCCGCTGCTCGGCTGAGGCCATGATATAGGTGCGCCAGGCCGGCAATCCCCACGGCCACCTTTACCCCAATGACCATTCGGTGGGCTGGATAAAAGACAGAAGGCCGCATGCGATGAGAATGCATTGGGATCGCGAACCAGCTCAGCCACAGCCCGAGAAATCCTAAGAAAAAGGCCTCCTCATCTATCCCAGGGACTGCAATTTCCGCAAAAGATATAGTAGGGAAGTCTGGGAGGAAGAAAGCCTTTTGGTCTATCTCCTTCGTCGGAAGGTTAGCCAAACCTAGACCAAAAGGATCATCCAGAATAGCAGATTTGACGGCTCCTGACGAAATGACGCTAGGACGAAGGAAGCGAGCAATGAAGTCCTCAAAATTAACTCCTCGGCTCCCGTGTTCGATGAAAAGGGACTCGTAGATGTTCAACACCTTGATCAGGCTTGGGAATTGGTGTTGAACGGCATTTTCCGACGTAATCCCCCTTACCATCTGCTTAGCACCGAAGACGTACTCATCTGTCGGGAGCAGCTCTTCATAGTGTTCCCCCATGACTGGTAGGCCGGATACCTCCGCGAATTCCTCCAAAGAAATGGACACTTCCCGATCCATGGCAAGGAAAGTGTGGGTGGGAATATTCCATTGCTCCAAGAAAGCCTTAAACCACCAAGTGGGGAGCGTAGGATATTGGAAAAGAGAGACGTAGACCGCGGTGTATAGTCCTAGTCTTATCAACTGCGACTTCCTCGTCGACAGGATGTACCGGGCCCACGGCAGATAGCCAATTGGATGGCGGGGAATCAAACCAAGGTTATATGATTGCCCCCAGGGTCGTGCTTCTCCCTGACAGATACGGCGTCCTAGGATATCCAAAACCATAGGACGCTGAACCGGGACCGCATCCATAGCGGGATGAAGAAAGCTGTTCGCGGTCCAGTCTATCATCTCCACGGCATACTGCACTGGAGGTGGGTTAGCGTAGTGAATCGCCGTGATAGGCTCGGACGGCACCGCGCATATGAAGCTGCGTCGACCCATAATGATCTGATTATACCAAGACCCCCAAAGGTGGAGTTTCTTGTACTCCGGGTCATATGCCTTGATCATGGCCAGGACCTCACGGTCCAAAGGCGCCTCTGGAAATCCCTCCTCCGAGCGGACGAACGGGAATGAAGTGTCTTCAGACATGATCGCTGCAAAAGAGCAATGTAGCCGTTAGTGTTGTAATCCCAACGTTTGGCATTGAAAGAAGAAAATGCATTAATTAAATTAAAATCAAAATTAATTAATTACACCACACCACAGTGCAGTGAGTAGGGGACCAAAGAGGGACCCACAAAATCTAAATGACAATACGTCAATTAAGAGGACAAACTCATCATTGGATGAGATTGTCAGTTGGTCCTTGGGGGGAACATTCCCATAATAAAAAAGGGGGGGAAAGAATCCCTAGAGACAAGGAGAAGATCTCCTCTTTCAGAGCAAAGCTCTGTCATAGAATGACACTTGTCAAATTCTGGTCTCAGAAGACTAAAATTCTTTAAAAAAGGAGCTTAGCTCTGTAATATTCCATCAAAAAGAAAATCTTGAAAATAATTTTAAAATTTTTTTGGAAATCTTGGAAAATCCATGAAAAAACTTGTCATTCTTCAGATCCAAAAGATCTACAGATGATTCAAAGAGCAAAGCTCTGTTCATGGGTTAGAACCCGTGAATAAGATCTCTGTAGATCTATGGAGTTGTGAGAGCAAAGCTCTGTTAATGAAACCCCAAAAGGAATTTCTTCAGATCAAAAGATCCATGAGAGCAAAGCTCTGTTGGTTAAAATTGATTTAAATTAACTTAACTTAATTTTAAAATTAATTATTACCTAGAGTTTTCTAAACTTTGGGAAATGAGAGCAAAGCTCTAAAGTTCTGAAAACAAGAGCAAAGCTCTGAAATTCTTAAGCAAAGAGCAGAGCTCTGAAAATCTAAATCTAAGAAAATGGTGAGATTTTCTAAGGGTCAAAAGTCCCTATTTATAAGGCGCTTGCGCCTCTTGAGATTCCCCCTTGATCTAACGGTCAGGGGGGTTGCCACCGCTGCACTCACGTGTGCCCCACGTGAGCGCAACGGTGGGGGGGCATTTGTTTCGCCCAATCAGAGCAAAGCTCTGTTCAAATTCAAAATTCAAAATTTTGAAGCAACGCTTCAAGTTTCGGGCGAACGTGTCAGGCGCCAATACGTCAGCGCAACGCCCAAGAAGGCGCGCCCAATCAGAGCAAGGCTCTGTTTAAAGGAAGCAACGCTTCAGTTGCGCATGCACTGCGCTGCGTGACACGTGTCAGCGCAGTTGCGCTGCGCTGTGCGCTACGCGACACGTGTCAGCGTAGATGCGCTAGCACAAATGCGCTAGTGCGCTAGCGCAGTCGCGCTGCGCTGTGCGCTGCGCGACACGTGTCAGCGCAGATGCGCTAGCGCAGTCGCGCTGCGCTGTGCGCTGCGCGACACGTGTCAGCGCAGATGCGCTAGCGCAGAAGGAGGGGCTTAAATGCCAAAGGCAATTTATCCATGCAAAGTTACGTGTACTTGATAATAACGAATTAAAATCGTACGATGCACAAGCACAACAGAGAGCTAAAATGAAAGAACTCTTATTTATTCTTATTGTTATTACATTTAAAAAAGATCACCGAATACGGGATCAGAGAGACAAGGGTTCACAAAAAGGAAAAGAAAATTATTCAGCTCCCTCTCCGCCTTCTCCATCACGTCGAAGCGGCGATCTTCCCGAGGGGTAGCCATCCAACGGTCGACGCCGCACTCCTGGGAAAAAGTGGCGATGACGATTCGACGAGCCCGTATCTGGCTCAGTAAGTAGAAGGAGAAGTCCCTCAGGGCTTTGGTGATCAAGAGCGCTTCGAAAAAGCTCTCGATCTTATCCTCGGCCACATCAAGTACTGCCGAGGACATCTCCGCCGGAAGAGGGGGAATGTCGGCGAGCACCGAGGCAATGATCATCCGAAGCCAAATAGAATTCGGAGGCAAAGGAGACCCCACATGAGTCGAAAGCTCGTACATGGCGGCATCGCATTGTTCATCTGAAAGAGAGGAGTCTACCAAGCGCGCAGCGAAGCGAGGAACAATGTCCCGAATCGGCACCTCCCATGGTTGTCGGCGGGAATGAGGGCGATTGCAAGCCATGATTGAAGAAGTTCTCTAAAAATGAGAGACGAAAAGGCTCAGCCTCGAATTATATATATAGACCCAAGCGCAGAAGATTCTGTGCGTAATAAAATCATTTCCAAGGCCCGGGAAATTAGAATTTCGGGAATACAAGTTTGACTTGAAAAGAGGAGATGAAAAGATATCTCAGGAGAAGCGGCGCTTCTGATTCTGCCAAAATTTAAACTTTAATAAATGAAGCAACGCTTCAGATCCTCTGCGCTGAGCGCAACGCGCCACGTGTCAGGCGCAGATGTATCAGCGCTGTGCCCAAGAAGGCGCGCCCAATCAGAGCAGAGCTCTATTTGCCTGAAGCAACGCTTCAGTTGCGCTGCGCTCTGCGCTGCGCGACACGTGTCAGCGCAGACGCGCTAGCGCAGTTGCGCTGCGCTCTGCGCTGCGCGACACGTGTCACGCGCTGGGGCATCTGCGCCAAACTAAATTAAGATTTTAAGAAATCTTTTCTGTTCTTGTTAAAACAAGAAGATTTTCTTCTGCAAAGCAGAAGCCCTCGGATCAAAGATCCAACGGTGGGGAAAATTCCCCAAATCACTCAGAGAATAATTTCTTTAACAAATTTAACTAATTTGTGAGCACTATAAAAGGGACCCTAAGCCTCAATTCAAGAGGATCAACATTTTTTTTGAGAACTCGAGAACTTTAAACAGAGAGAACTCCGAGAAGATTTCAAGAAAAAGGTAAAGAACCTTCATGGATTAGAAGAAATTCCTTCTAATAGATCATTGGTCTAAAAACAAGACCAATGATCTTTACATAATAAACAGTGCTTTGCACTTCTTGTGAAACCCTGGTTCTTTAAAAACAATAAAAATATATATATATAATAATAGTGCTTTGCACTTTTATGAACCTCTGGTTCTTCAAATAAAGAAAAATTTATTTTTCTTTGATCTATTTCAGATCAAGAAATTAAACAGTGCTTTGCACTTTTATGAACCTCTGGTTCTTCAAATAAAGAAAAATTTATTTTTCTTTGATCTCATTCAGATCAAGAAATTAAGCAGTGCTTTGCACTACCCTTCTTGAATCTAAAAGATTCTTAGTGCTTTGCACTTCCAAACTGCGCCGTTGCGCTCTTGAGAGAGCGCCACGTGTCGGCTATAAAACCACTTACGCTAAGTGCCCTTAAGATAGAGCTTTGCTCTCTGGAATTGGCGCAACTCGCTGAGAGCACGCCACGTGTCTCCAGCGCAACAGCGCAGCGCAACAGCGCAGCGCACTGCACTGTTGCGCTTGCGTTCGCCAGAGCATGACACGTGTCATCACCATATGAGCTTGCGCTCAGTGATTGGCGCAAAGCGCCTGACAAATGCAATGCATTTCACTTCCTGAAGGGCCGAGCCCAATTAAAAGGCTTAACAAGCCTAATAAATAAAATGCTGTGCATTATTTGGAAGGGCAGAGCCCAATTGAAAGGTCCAATGGACCAAAATAAATGATCTGCATCATAATAAAAAAAGGCAGATCCCAATCAAAATGGGCATAAATGGCCTGAAGTAATGCAATGCATTATTTAAGTATGGGCAAAGCCCTAGCACAGGCCTAATAAAAAAAAATAAATAAATGATGGTGGTGAACATTTTCAACTGGACTTAGCCCAATTTTGGCCGTAAGTCCTTAAATTAAATTGACTGAGCAAAATGGCTCTTTTAAATCAATTTACGTCCGGTTCGAGGGTACATCTCCGAACTCCTTTGACATCTATCGTTGTAATTCCTCAACGACGTCAAAGAGGTGACGGGTCCCAACGACCACACACCCATATGGACTGCGGGGTCCTTAAACTCGTGGACCGAAACGTCCCTAAACTAATATCGGACCGAGACGTCCCTAAACTAATATCGGACTGAGACGTCCCTAAACTAATAACGGACCGAGACGTCCCTAAACTAATATTGGACCGACCCTAAACTAATATCGGACCGAGACGTCCCTAAACTAATATCGGACCGAGACGTCCCTAAACTAATAACGGACCGAGACGTCCCTAAACTAATGATAGACCACCACGTCCCTAAACTGGAGTGCGGACCATCACGTCCCTAAACTGAAATGCGGACCACTACGTCCCTAAACTGGAACGATAAAGCCTCCAAACGCTCTTTTGCTGGATCTAAACGGTCCCGTTTGAGTTGATCTCAGCCGCAACGCGGCTAACGTATCCTTAAACATTTAAATGGATTATAAAACTCCCAATCAACTCTGGTTTGAGGGTACATCTCCGAGCTCCTCTGATACATGTCGTTGTAATCCTTCAACGACGTCAGAGAGGTGACGAGTCCCGATGGCCATACATTAAATTAATCACTACGTTAAGTTGATCTTAGTCTAAAACAAGACTAACGTATCCTTAACGAACGTTTAAGTTGATCTTAGCCGCAACGCGACTAATGCATCCTTAAACTGAAAACACCAAACCCAAATCTAAATAAATACAGATTTGGACTAATCCACGTCCTACGGGCGACGGCATTACTTAGTCTCCGTATACAATCCACGGGCAACCACAAACAAGACAAACACATACGACACGAAGTGAAATTCTGGAGAAGGAGAAAGTTGTTACCGCGACGCGGTAGCGTAATTAACTGCAGGGGCTTGCGCCTGCAGGGAAGAGTGTCCCCACAATCAAAAAACCCCTCACCCTGAGGGGGAATCTGACGAAGTCTGCTACATCGGCCGCATCCGTCTAAACCTCCGATACATGGTGCCATAAATCAACTTGGCATCTTCGGAGAGATAAACGGATAAAACCAAATAGCATCTGCCCCGAACCCCAGGCACGGACGCGAAGTCCAGGCCGCCGTTCGGAGGGGAACAGTCGGGTTTCCACTAGATATTGCTATTCCTTGGCCGTGATTCTCTATTTTTTCACTCCCCATTCACTGTTTCTGTCACACCCCGCTTCCCAGTGTACAGGAAAGGAGACGTGGGGAGGCCGCGACGTATTTACTCAGAAATAAACACATTAAGCGTCAATAAGCAATATAAATGCAAATCACAAGAATGACAATAGATATAAATAAACAATAACTTTTTATTGATAATCATTCTTTACATACAACTGAAAAGTAAAGTATAATGAAAGAATGCGATGCTTAAATAATGACATATGAACTGAAAGAAAAGTAAGTATAAGTAGGAACTAGAACTCGGGCTCCTCTGTAAACTGCTCCAAATCGTTCTGGCTGGGCACGATCTGTAATACCCGGTTCTTTTATATACGCCTATATCCGTATTTATGAAAATTGTCACTTACAAATTCGTTAGTTTAGATTTAAAATTATTTTAGTTTAAAAACCCTATTACTTATCTATTTTATATTTTTTTCCCCAAAATCTTTTATTGCTATTTCCAAGCCGGCCCCCTCTCTTTTCCCTAGTATTTTAATCCCTCAGCCCAACTTTAATTTTCCTTAATTCTATTTTTCCTTTACTACTTAAATCCCCCAGCCCGTTTCTTTATTTTCCCCACTTAAATTCTTTTCTCTAAACCGCGAACCCAAATCCCAACCCCTTTTATATTTTCTCAGCCCAAGCGTTTTTCCCACCCCAGTCCACTTTCTTTTTATAAAACCCAAAACCCTATTTTTCTCAGCCCAAGAAATCCCTACAAAATTATTTTATCTAAAACATTTTCCAGCCCACTTCCTTTACTTCCTCCCCCATTTTCTTCACTAACCCCTAGCCCGACCCTCTCTTCTATTCCCCTACAATCCTTTTATTATTAACCATTTTATTCCCTCAGCCCAACCCAGCAGCCCTCACCCACAGCAAAATGCACCGGCCCATTCCCTTTTCTTTTCTCCATTCGATTTCCTTCACTCTCCATCGGCCCAACCCCTGGCCCAGCTCACACTCAAGCCCGCTTCGCCCTCTTCCCCAACGGCTCTCTCCCAATTTTCCCGCTCCCTGTCTCTCGCGACCCACTCCCTCCGCCGACGCCCACGCCTACGCTCACGAGCGTTACCCACGACGCGCGCCCTCGACTTCTCCTCGTCGACACCCGCACTCCTCCCCTATCTCCCTTACTCCTCTCTCTCACTCACAAACACACGTTCACCCTCTCTCGAGCCCACGCCCACGCCTGCGCTCACCGTCGCCACCACCGCCGACGTCATTCCCGACCACACTTCCACCTTCACCTTCACTCTCCTCTCCCTAAAACCTCGATCTTCCCTCCTCCTCTCCACTCCCCATCTTACCTCCAAACCGTCAAACCCATCATCGTCAACGAGCTCCCCACTGCCCCGAGCCGTCTCGTCGACTCCGCCGCACCCTCCTCGTCGTCAGCTGAACCACCATCGCCTCACCTGATCAAACGCAGCCCTTGTCTCCACCCTCCTTCAGCCTCCACAGAACCCCACACTGCATACCCGAGCTCGGCCACCCGTACCTCTCGCCGGCGAGCCTCCCCTCACCGGGATCGCCTCGTCGACACCCTACGTCATCATCATCATTATCGTCGCCACCAGATCTCCCTCTCTCTCTCTCTCTGTCTCCCTGTTCTCACCCTCTCTCTCTCTCTTTCTCAATCTCTCTCTTTGTTCTCTCTCATCTCACACACTCTCTCTCTGTCTCTCTTTCTCACTTTCTCTCTCTCTAAATCTCACTCTCTCTCTGCAACGCATCTTCCCTACTCCGACCAACCTTTCCGCGGACGAGATCCTCTAGTCACCTGAGCTCGAACCAAGCCGCCGCTGTCGAGGACTCGAGCTCGAGCTAAGTCGAGCTGCCGTGCCGCGTTCGTGTCGCGATCGCGCCGTTGCCGTACCATCGTCAATACATCACCAGGCAAGTTTCATACTTGCTACATGCTAATTTGTATTAGTTACGAACTATAATTTTATAGATTCCATACTTACTATCTACGATATATTATGTGACGCAACCGTTCGATGCATGACCTTAATGGAAATCATCATTTAATTTGGCGGAACTAAATTGTATAGTCTGGCCCGTATGGCTGTGAACCTAGTGTGAGAATTTCGTTGGAAAATATGACCATTAATGACTAAAACGACTACCCCCAAGTATACCTGTAAAACTGAAAAATTTCTTGTATCTGAAAACCGTTAAAATCACCATAAATTATATACATACTGGAATGATGCGTTCGAGGGCTTAAATCGAAACCGACTCGACGAACTATAACCCTATGCAAGTTTCCAAATATTTCTGTACTTAAACTGTGACAATATTTGGATCGGAGTGCGACTCTGTTTACTGTGTGCTGTCCCGTGATGAGCACCACCCTGTTTTCTTAACTCGTAGGTTGCGGAACTCCGCAGTTTATTAAAAGTGAATCTGTTAGCCAGACAACACAAGTGGTTTCATTCTGTTTCGTTATCGCTTGTTATTTAATATGTAATTTAAAAGATGGGGACGTGTAACAGTCCCAACAGAATCAGAATTGACATACTAGTATTGAACAGTGTATATCTCCTTACGTACGGACGCGATTGAGAATCCGTCTGTTGGGTTGAAAACCTTACTGAAAACCCTAGATTTCATTCAACTGTAGAGTCCCTAAAATCTGATCTCAACTGGGATTAAATTGCGTTGCAAAACGGACTTCCGATTCTAAAACCGGATTTCCAGCCTTGAACGCTTAAAATGAAATAGCCATAATTAGTGATCCTGAAATACGATTGGCGTGAAACCAAATTCGCTGGATAGATAATCAAACATACTATTTATTCCCCGTTCATCGTTTCACTAAACTGTAATCGTATGATTTATGATAAATTGTGCAAGTGGTAGATTACTGATTCATGACATCCTAATCATGCTTTACATACTGTTTACGCATCATATCATACATATGTCACTGCATTGATAACCTAATGATAATGTGCATTACCCAGTGTTAGGTATTAGTGATGATTGTGGCAAGTATGTAAGTGTTCGTGTTTGAGTGAATAAGTGAAAGTGACACGTACTTGTACACAATCAGTGAACCTTATTATTCTATTGCATTGTCGACGTCTGTGGGACGCGTGTACGTGTGACTATAAGTGGTATGGGACACTTATGGAAGCTCTTGCATGGGTGTCACAGATAAGGCACCAGACACTGCCATTTATCTTAGATATTAGTCGGGACGTGCTTGATGGAGGTCCTGCCTCCAGTTCTCGCGCAGACTTATCACAGACCGATTGGTATTTGAGGTTATGGTTAGCGTTTGATGTAGACCACGGGGTGTGGGTAGTTTGAGTGTGAGTTCAACAGAATCTCGGGAGTCCCTTGCCGGCTTATATATATGGAGATATATGGAGATTTACATGGTACATGATTATTACTGTGAGTTATATGTTGGGCCCGTGGTCCCTTGCCCTTGGGTTCTACCCTTGGGTGGAGGACACTCGCGAGTGGTTGACTCTCACACTTGGACCGACGATAGGGTTAGTGACCTGTACAGTGAGACTTAGAGATTGATAGGGATGATAGTATCGATATACATACTTACTGTGTTGACATGCTTAGTATATCATTTTACTGCTTTTACTGTTCCACTGCATTGATTACTACATGTTCATACCTATACTGTCATTGACTTACAGTTATTTTTATTTATTATCACTGTTAGAGTTGTCACTTGGATTTATATATTATATTGCTAGTGTGTCGCTCTGACGACCTGAGTATGCATGCTCAGTGTGTGGAGAGGATTTAGCCTGGACCAGGACTAGACGTATATCACGGACATCTTGATTTGCTATCCAGAGTTATACCTTTTTGTTTCCCATCAGGTCAGTTCTTTATATTGTTTTGTTCCAGTTACTGCATTTCTCATTACCTGCGCATTATTTACTGTTTACCACTTAAAGCTAGAAGCCGAAGTGTGACTACGGCAGGACATTTCCTTGATCGTAGGAGCATGGCTGGCCTTGTCAACCCCTCGTATTCCGTATTTTGGGAAGCGGGGCGTGACATGGTTTAGTTGGTATTAGAGACCAGGTTTTGCTTCGATTGGGATTGCAGTTTTCCGTGTAGAGCTTGACAATCTGAGACATCCCTCAGTCTAGATTGTAACTTGATATCCTTGATCCATATTCACATTGAGTGTTCTGCTATCCATTCGCTCGGGTTTCAGGTGACTTGGCAAAGTTTCGTGGTTGTAATTGTGAACTACATCACGGTTACACTACCATACTCTGTTTAAGTGATTTAGATTCATACAGTTGATTTTTCCACTTGTAATGAATTTAATCACATGATATTCTTGAATCCTTGTCCAATCCATATTATATTTTGATTCTTATAACTTGTGCCTTATATCGTTCTCAAAATTATTGTTTCCAGGATCATGTCGTCCAACGACTCTTCCTCAATCTCTACTCCCCAGAATCAGACCATTGAGATTCTGAGTGTACTGCAAGGTCTGAAGGAAGCCCAGGGGTGAACGAACGACTTGTTAGCTGAAGGACTGAGAAGGCAGGTGAATCAGGCACCAGCGGGAGTCTCAAATTGTAAAGGGATCCATGTTAGACGAGAAGAAGAGAAGAATATGAAGCGCCAATTTGTTTCCCCGCGACAGAAGCCGCAGAGGACCCCATGTTGTGGGTACTGTAAGAGGCCAGGAGATCTTCAGAGGGATTGTCGCGGCGCCCAAGGGAAATATCTGATTTGCGGATCCAACGAACATCTAATCAACGGTTGCCCAAAAAGGAAAGAGCTACAAGGAGGAGACTTATCTACACCCTCCACTTCTGCCAAGTGATGATTATTGCGTAGTTCGAACTTCGAGGATAAGGCGGACTCAGCGCAGGATTCAACTCGCATGACGAGAATGCAGCGGTCTAGTAATCAAAGAAGAAATTTTCATGTTTTCCATTTTCAGTAGTAATGTTGTCCTCCTCTTATAAACATTTCTTCCGTTTGAAATCTTGTATCCGTCGAAATTTTAGTTGAATGCAATAAAAACGTTGAATCGTAGCATGTGTAACATTCTATTGCTTTCCCCTTATTTATACTATTCTTTACCACAGCATTTTAATCCTGATTTTTTTAGTTCCTGCCACCGCATATCTCCCTATACTTCGTACCCTTAACTATTTTCTTGATGTATTCCACTGTCTAATCATGACTCTTTCCTTCTAGGCCATGGCCCACCCTGGAGCAGCGTCGCATCTAGATGAGGATGCACATTCATGTGTTTCCTTAGACCGCACACTGATGAGTTCTGACGATGAGATCAACGATCCCCAGGTCATTTTCGAAAACAGTGATTCCGAGGACGAAGGAGCAGCTGCCCCAGAGTTTGACATGATAGGCGATTCCGACGAAGAGGAAGGAGACCCTGAAGAGAACCCGATAGAGGAAGACCCCGAGGAAGACCCGATAGAAGAAAATCTAGTTGAGGAAAATCCCATGGAAGAGAATCCAGAAGAAGAGAATCACATGGAGTCGGACCTCGATGAAGAAGCTCCAGCCGAGGAAGAAGGACCAGAAGATCAAGACCCTGCTGTGGAAGAACTCCTAATGGCGATCCCTGCGAGGCGATATGGGAATGGACGCCCCTACCTGAGCGCGCGAGCCTACCGCAACCTGCTGAATCTCCACAACCACGATTGACGGGATTTTTAAATGTTGTCTTCTCTGGACAAATAAATTTATATATAGTTTAGGGCCACCTCTCGTCTTTGAGAATGCCTTGTTTAAAATCTTCTGGAATGAAATAAATTGCTGAGTCCGCTAATCTTTCGATCTTCTTAGTTCACTTGATATTTGATTATTTCTTCTATACCATTATTTTCCTACTGAGATCTGTCCACCCCTACTCCTTACATTGTCTTAACCCTCACTCAGATTAACCAGTACCACACCCGATCTTTTAGAGGTCCGCCCTTTATCCTTCGTCTGTGCCCCGTTTGAGATCCTTCTGGGAGGAGAACATTTCTTATGAAATTTCCGAGTTAGCTAACTCTTCAAATTTTTGATTCATATGACCTACCGACCGTTATCCTCCCCATATTTTTCCTCTTGCAGTCCTTTGTTACTGTGCTGACCCGATCCCAATCTCCTTAACATTCAGCCTAAAGCCGTCATACTCCAACCTTGTAATCCTTACCCTAGCTAGCCCTATACATTTTTGTGTTTTCCTATTACCCTATATATATTTAGGGACTTTATTATTCGAAATTTGGTTTTCATTATCTTGTATTTGTCGAAGAGTGCGTGTTATTGACTACTTAGTTTTATGTATTTCAAAGCACACTACTATTATCCTCATTTTCAGTAGCGCAACCTTACACCGCACATATTTTGTTCCATATTCCTCATTTTCGCTATGTGAGTTTTCTAAGTTATTTTAAAACTATTTGATCGATACATCGTCCTAAAATATTTTAACCTACCGACAAATCTTTCACTACTTGATTGTCGTTCTTTTATTTTTCGGGTATTGTGCCTATGCTTACTATTATAAATGGTTGTGCCTTATACTTATTATTTCTGACGTGCTACTGTTGATATACTTATACGTGCACATATTTGAGTTTCGATTTTATCGAGTACGTCTCGAATATTATTGTTCGTTATTTTTGTTATTTATATTCCCGTATATACGTAGTTTGCTCTTATAGTTATTCCTGCCTTATACTTATTTAGACCCATCCTTCTGTATGTTGTTCTTACATATATAAACCTTCAAATTTCTTCATCTGCCTATTTCAAGCAAAGCATTATGTGTTAGTTTGCAATATAATAGCTTTCGATTATGTTTGTATAACTTATCGCTTATTTTAAATTTCGAGGACGAAATTTTTGTAAGGGTGGTATGATGTAATACCCGGTTCTTTTATATACGCCTATATCCGTATTTATGAAAATTGTCACTTACAAATTCGTTAGTTTAGATTTAAAATTATTTTAGTTTAAAATCCCTATTACTTATCTATTTTATATTTTTTCCCCAAAATCTTTTATTGCTATTTCCAAGCCGGCCTCCTCTCTTTTCCCTAGTATTTTAATCCCTCAGCCCAACTTTAATTTTCCTTTACTACTTAAATCCCCCAGCCCGTTTCTTTATTTTCCCCACTTAAATTCTTTTCTCTAAACCCCGAACCCAAATCCCAACCCCTTTTATATTTTCTCAGCCCAAGCATTTTTCCCACCCCAGCCCACTTTCTTTTTATAAAACCCAAAACCCTATTTTTCTCAGCCCAAGAAATCCCTACAAAATTATTTTATCTAAAACATTTTCCAGCCCACTTCCTTTACTTCCTCCCTCATTTTCTTCACTAACCCCGGCCCGGCCCTCTCTTCTATTCCCCTACAATCCTTTTATTATTAACCATTTTATTCCCTCAGCCCAACCCAGCAGCCCTCACCCACAGCAAAATGCACCGGCCCACTCCCTTTTCTTTTCTCCATTCGATTTTCTTCACTCTCCATCGGCCCAACCCCCTGTCCCAGCTCACACTCAAGCCCGCTTCGCCCTCTTCACCAACGGCACTCTCCCAATTTTCCCGCTCCCTGTCTCTCGCGACCCACTCCCTCCGCCGACGCCTACGCCCACGCTCATGAGCATTACCCACGACGCGCGCCCTCGACTTCTCCTCGTCGACACCCTCACTCCTCCCCTATCTCCTTTACTCCCCTCTCTCACTCACAAACACACGTTCACCCTCTCTCGAGCCCACTCCCATGCCTGCGCTCACCGTCGCCACCACCGCCGACGTCATCACCGAGCACACTTCCACCTTCGCCTTCACTCTCCTCTCCCCTAAAACCTCGAGCTTCCCTCCTCCTCTCCACTCCCCATCTCACCTGTAAACCGTCAAACCCATTATCGTCGACGAGCTCCCCACTGTCCCGAGTCGTCTCGTCGACTCCGCCGCACCCTCCTTGTCGTCAGCTAAACCACCATCTCCTCACCTGATCAAACGCAGCCCTTGTCTCCACCCTCCTTCAGCTTCCACAGAACCCCACACTGCACACCCGAGCTCGGCCACCCGTACCTCTCGCCGGTGAGCCTCCCCTCACCAGGATTGCCTTGTCGACACCCTACGCCATCATCATCATCATCGTCGCCACCAGATCTCCCCCCTCTCTCTGTCTCCCTGTTCTCACCCTCTCTCTCTCTTTCTTTCTCAATCTCTCTCTTTGTTCTCTCTCATCTCACACACACTCTCTCTCTGTCTCTCTTTCTCACTTTCTCTCTCTCTAAATCTCACACTCTCTCTTTGCAACGCCTCTTCCCTACTCCGACCAACCTTTCCGCGGACGAGATCCTCTAGTCACCTGAGCTCGAACCAAGCCGCCGCTGCCGAGGACTCGAGCTCGAGCCAAGTCGAGCTGCCATGCCGCGTTCGTGTCGCGATCGCACCGTTGCCGTACCATCGTCAATACGTCACAAGGAAAGTTTCATACTTGCTACATGCTAATTTGTATTAGTTACGAACTATAATTTTATAGATTCCATACTTACTATCCTCGATATATTATGTGACGCAACCGTTCGATGCATGACCTCAATGGAAATCATCATTTAATTTGGCGGAACTAAATTGTATAGTCTGGCCCGTATGGCTGTGAACCTAGTGTGAGAATTTCGTTGGAAAATATGACCGTTAGTGACTAAAACGACTACCCCCAAGTATACCTGTAAAACTGAAAAATTTCTTGTATCTGAAAACCGTTAAAATCACCATAAATTATATACATACTGGAATGATGCGTTTGAGGGCTTAAATTGAAGACGACTCGATGAACTATAACCCTATGCAAGTTTCCAAATATTTCTGTACTTAAACTATGACAATATTTGGATCGGAGTGCGACTCTGGACTGCAGTCCAGAGCGACTCTGTTTACTGTGTGCTGTCCCGTGATGAGCACCACCCTGTTTTCTTAACTCGTAGGTTGCGGAACTCCGCAGTTTATTAAAGGTGAATCTGTTAGCCAGACAACACAAGTGGTTTCATTCTGTTTCGTTATCGCTTGTTATTTAATATGTAATTTAAAAGATGGGGACGTGTAACAGTCCCAACAGAATCAGAATTGACATACTAGTATTGAACAGTGTATATCTCCTTACGTACGGACGCGATTGAGAATCCGTCTGTTGGGTTGAAAACCTTACTGAAAACCCTAGATTTCATTCAACTGTAGAGTCCCTAAAATCTGATCTCAACTGGGATTAAATTGCGTTGCAAAACGGACTTCCGATTCTAAAACCGGATTTCCAGCCTTGAACGCTTAAAATGAAATAGCCATAATTAGTGATCCTGAAATACGATTGGCGTGAAACCAAATTCGCTGGATAGATAATCAAACATACTATTTATTCCCCGTTCATCGTTTCACTAAACTGTAACCGTATGATTTGTGATAAATTGTGCAAGTGGTAGATTACTGATTCATGACATCCTAATCATGCTTTACATACTGTTTACGCATCATATCATACATATGTCACTGCATTGATAACCTAATGATAATGTGCATTACCCAGTGTTAGGTATTAGTGATGATTGTGGCAAGTACGTAAGTGTTCGTGCATGAGTGAATAAGTGAAAGTGACACGTACTTGTATACAATCAGTGAACCTTATTATTCTATTGCATTGTCGACGTCTATGGGACGCGTGTACGTGTGACTATAAGCGGTATGGGACACTTATGGAAGGTCTTGCATGGGTATCACAGATAAGGCACCAGACACTGCCATTTATCTTAGATATTAGTCGGGACGTGCTTGATGGAGGTCATGCCTCCGGTTCTCGCGCAGACTTGTCACAGACCGATTGGTATTTGAGGTTATGGTTAGCGTTTGATGTAGACCACGGGGTGTGGGGTAGTTTGAATATGAGTTCAACAGAATCTCGGGAGTCCCTTGCCGGCTTATATATATGGAGATATATGGAGATTTACAGGGTACATGATTATTACCGTGAGTTACATGTTGGGCCCGTGGTCCCTTGCCCTTGGGTTCTACCCTTGGGTGGAGGACACTCGCGAGTGGTTGACTCTCACACTTGGACTGACGATAGGCTTAGTGACCTGTACAGTGAGACTTAGAGACTGATAGGGATGATAGCATCGATATACATACTTACTGTGTTGACATACTTAGCATATCATTTTACTGCTTTTACTGTTCCACTGCATTGATTACTACATGTTCATACCTATACTGTCATTGACTTACTGTTATATTTATTTATTATCACTGTTAGAGTTGTCACTTGGATTTATATATTATATTGCTATTGTGTCGCTCTGACGACCTGAGTATGCATGCTTAGTGTGAGGAGAGGATTTAGCCTGGACCAGGACTAGACGTACATCACGGACATCTTGATTTGCTATCCAGAGTTATACCCTTTTGTTTCCCATCAGGTCAGTTCTTTATATTGTTTTGTTCCAGTTACTGCATTTC
Source organism: Agapanthus africanus (assembly GCA_030015575.1). NCBI lineage: Eukaryota > Viridiplantae > Streptophyta > Magnoliopsida > Asparagales > Amaryllidaceae > Agapanthus > Agapanthus africanus. The sequence goes on from JASDDO010000019.1 coordinate 833,891,813, forward strand.
TCATTACCTGCGCATTATTTACCACTTAAAGCTAGAAGCCGAAGTGTGACTACGGCAGGACATTTCCTTGATCGTAGGAGCATGGCTGGCCTTGTCAACCCCTCGTATTCCGTATTTTGAGAAGCGGGGCGTGACACGATCTCCTGAGAGTCGGGTCGTTTTAATGAACATTCCAAAGAAAGAAGGGGCAGGAATGTCGTTAGCGAACTAGCGCTCGGTAAGTCCCAAAAGATAGAATGTAATAGATAGGTAAAGAGAATAGAACTGGTAAATTATCTGTTTGTTATGCTAACGTAGTTGTTTGTAGCTTGTTACAGAATATACCAGTGTATACGAGAGGAGTCCAACTTTTCCTGTGGATTATGGTAACCCGTAGTACAAGGTCCCGTCAAAACCCACGGGACAACAGCACATAATGTTCATATAGGTGTCTTTTAGTGATCATTATCGTGCCACTTTTAACACATTCCGTACCAATCTACCCCGTTAAAAACCCCATAGTGTATATTGTATTGATTTGTAGTTATCAGACTTACCGAGACCATGGTATAAGTTGTTCATGTAAACTGATTTAGGATGTAAACGATAGTCATGTAGCCAAGTTCAAGATATAGCAATGGTTTGGTCAAGTCAAGTTATGTTGCATGTTGTGATATTGTTCTGGTATTCATGTTCAAGTGTTCATGTTTAGTATATTGGATTTATGTTGAATTGAAGTTATGATTGGATTCATATTTGAATTAGACTTGGACTCAGACTTGAGTCAGACACTTAAACAGATTTGGATCCTGATTGTTTAGGAGTTATCGGTAACTGCTGTACATGGACGGCAGGATTTGTGTCTTTTTCCAAGACAATTACCATTAATAACCTCATTTTAGTTTTCTACCTTAAATAGTAAAGCACCCACTTTCTCCGGCTCCCTGAGGCTCAAGAGAAGTGGTTCCGCTTAAACCTATATTTACTAGGGTCCTTAATGCAATTTTATATAACTTGAGAGGGTTTTATGAAAAGTATTTTTAGTATACTTTCAAAATAAATCTCAAGTAAGTATTTATCGTATTTAGAGTTTTCATGGATTTAACTTTTTAAGAGTGAGGTATTCTAGTGAATAAATACCTAGCTTAAATAGTTCATGGTATTAAAGTGTAAAGTTTGACTTGTATTGATTCTTAAGGTTATTTTCATGAATCTTGTAATTCTATTAATTTTTTAGAAAACATGAAATTTAATAATATCTTAAAAATATGTGGTTTGATAATATTTATATAATTATTAAAAATAACATTTTATTATTAAATAGAAATCCTCATTTTTTCTTAAAAATTGTATAAAAATTCCATCGAGATCGTATGCTCCGTGAGGAGGTCTGCATCTCGCTCTATTAGTCCCGAGAATGTGCGATAATACGCACCATCCCGATCAGGTTCCCCAAAATAGGTTGTAGAGGTATAATTGTAAAGAATGAATTAACACAATTTAAAAAAATCCGGGTTTTTAATAATTTAAGGTATTTATTTGATAAGTCGTATTTTACCACAAGATATTAGTTTCAAGTGAATAGTGCTATATCAAGATGTGTGTATGTGAGAGGTAGGTCATTACCTCGTAAGATATTCTAAAGGTATGCCAAGCTAAATGATTAAAAGATATCGTATGTAAACTTCAAGGTATTTAAATGAAAAACCTAAATTAAGGTTACATAACATGATATTTTAAGATGAAAATTGTTTTCAATGTTTGTTTCATGATTACTAAACAAGATATAGTGATATGGATGCGTGTTTTTAAAGATAAATTGTGATTTTAGGGATTTTAGAATCGAATGTCGGGATAACTCCACTTCCGACAAGTTTTGAAAAGAGAACTTTTTAAGGTGAAAGAATAGAATAAGAAATGAAACTTACTTGTTAAAAAGATAGGGGAGAGGTAGAGTAAGGGAATAGTAGCCTTCATGGAGTCGCGGGGTCACCGGAAGTGCCTCGAATTATCGCTGGAAATGTAACTAGGGCTAACTTCACTTGTACTCTTTTTTGACTTGGAAAATTTTGAGAATTTTGGCAATAGATTTCAGAATGAGGAGGGCAAGGGTATGATGTTGCATTTGTAGGATAAAACTAGGGTTTAGGGATTGAAAAGAGAATTAAAATTGAATTAAAAATTGGATTAAAGAGTGAATTTAAACTCTCTGGATGAATGCAGGAAAAACAAACAGTATTGGGGTAGTGGGGGTAGGCCAAGAGTTTAGTATGCAAATCACGGGGTCATTGGTTACGGGGGGATTGTCGGCGCCGGGCTATAGGCCGATCTCGCCGGTCGTTTGAGAGAGTTGGGTGTTGGGATTTGCGCCACGTGTCCATGCCTATATTAATACAATTTTGCACATGTTTGATTTTCTGTGACTTTTCATTTTACGTGTATTGCACGTGTAAACTTTTGGGCTTCCAAAAAATTTAAAAGAAAAATCAGAAAAAATATATGTGGCTGATAGGATTCGAACACAGGGGCTATATCACAGCAGTGCAAAATTTTACCAATAAGCTACAAGTGTTTTCTTATTGTTTTTACACAAATTAAATTTATAATTTGTGCTCAGCTTAGCAAACTCCATTCTGTATATTAACTTTTAAAAAATTTCGTACAGTGAAATTAGAGTCGTTACATTTTCCCCTGTCATCTCTCTTTTTCTTGTGTTTTAACACAAGCGGGTTAACAAACCCGGTTTGGCCTTGCTTGTAGTTTCTCGGTTTCCTTGTAGGTCGTTGGCTATAGGTATCAAAGCTAGGTTGATATTATTCATGAATTTATACTTAATAGCATCTCTAAAAGAGAGCCGTCTACATGCCACTTTGATAGACTAGCCTTTTTGTGTCGTGCTGCACCTTTGAGAGAGTCGTCTACTTGCTTCTTAGAGACTAGCCTCTGCATGTGTTGTACGATCCACATGACAACCATATTGTACGTAAAGGAGAGTGTGAGATATGTGGATAACATTGTCCCATAATGGAAAAACTATAAGAGGTGCATGGGTATAAGATATATAGGACAAACCTCAATAAGACTTGAGTCTTATCAGATGGAACCGGTCTTATGTTGAAAGCTTATTTGTGCTCTCATATTAAATAAATATAAATTCACCCCCATCGTTCGTGAACATATAAATTTAATAAACACCTAAACTACGCAAAATTTAAACGATCTGAACCATTTATACTCTAATCCATACTTTAAAGTGTTTATCTATGAAATACCAAAAGATTTGGAGTCTTCTAGCCCATATAAATTTAATAAACACCTAAACTACGCAAAATTTAAACGATCTGAACCATTCATACTCTAATCCATACTTTAAAGTGTTTATCTATGAAATACCAAAAGATTTGGAGTCTTCTAGCCCATGCATCTAATGAATTTTATGTTCTATTATCGAAAAGACGTTCATTTTCCCACTCGTTTGCCAGCCTATTTTACTAAATGGACTACTGATGTGGAAAAAGATGAGAGAAAATAATTAGACTTCATTGGTTTTTTAGTAAATAGCACAAAACCTATGCATGTGATAGTCCAATGCTCGTTTCTCTCTCTTCTTCTCGCGGCTCATCTTTCTCTCTCACCCCTTCTTGGAAAAAGGCAAAAAGAGTATCCAACTAATCTCTCCCTCTCTTTCTTCTTTCAGATCAATACTTTAACTCACCCACTTGAAATCTTACCAAAATCTACCAAGTGACAAAAAGGCAGGACCCACAACAATTAGGTAATAGTGTTAAACAAGTGGGCCTGTGGTGTTTGTGTCTTGGATAGAGTTTGATATAAATTTTAAGTAGGTAGTTAAATATTTTTATTTCTCTCACACCTTCTTAAAAAGAAAACTAAAGAACACCTAATTGATCTTTTACATCACCCTGGTAAATTTTGTTATGTACAGAAAACATTTTTTTTATTTTTCCAATTCAAAACGATCTTTTAACTGGAAATGGACAGAATATTTAAATTAAAATCTAAATTTCATTTTTGACATGACATGTGAAAAGAATCCTTAATCCAAAATTTTCATAAATTGATTTCATTACAGCACAACAACCCAAATTAACCTTCTCAAAAATCATCAGAAAATCCCAAAATTACATTAAAAAAAAAAAACTAACAACGAATAGACCTCCAAGTCTCCGATTTTGCTTTAATCAAAACATTGCATAACAACAGAGATGTGTTTTATGCCATTGGTGAGTCTCATCTTGAGAGAAAAATCGAGCATATTAAGCTTCGCGTACAAGCAACTGATGTTCGAACAAATGGGTAGGTCAAGATGGAGGCCGCCCTTCAATTCAACAACATGCAAATCGGAGGTGGCGGAAAACAACGAAATTATGGCGGCAAAGCGAGCATGAAGCGAAGGGTGAGGCGACTGGGATGATGGAAAGAGCAACATATGAAGCGGTTGAAGTAAGAGAGGCCGAGGTCATCAATTTGCTAATTTCTCCAATAAATTCTAAATTCTCTTTAACTTTCTCTTTTCCTTTTCAATCATCGATCTGCTCTCAATCGAATCGGGCACTACAAGAAAAATAGACTTATTTCGTCGGCTATGTCCCGACAGAAAATATGACGAAATAAAGTTATTCTGTCGGACAATATGAGATGAAATAAATTGCGATGTAATAAATGTTATTTCGTCGGTCTACCAACTTATTTCGTTGTTTATTTTTTTTCCGCCGGCATGAAACCAACGAAAAAAAGTGTGAAAACCTGGGCTAAATAGTCTATTTTTGCCCAGAATTCACACATATTTCGTCGCTTTTTTTTATGTTTTTCCGCCGGGAAAAGCCTGACAAAATAAGTGAGAAACAGAGGAAAAAATCTGCTGTAATTTTTCGTCGAAAAAATCGAAACACACATACATTATACTGCTATAACACATACTCATTTCAATCCACAATGATATATTCACCAAATTCCAATTCCAAATAATGACAAATTCATTTCAATCCACAAAATATATATTCAACGTAATACTCAATTCATTCGATTACAATTCAAAATATATACAAATCAAGTCCTCACTGGAGGGCACTGCCACCGTTGGGGAGGGGGGCATTAGGATAGTCGCTGAAATCATGCAACTCTTACAGTGTTATGAATAGATAAGTATTAGAAAACGATATACAAGATAACTATATGAAAGTTGTATTGAAAAGAAAGATTATCAATTAAACTTACATTTGGTACTTCCTTCCCTTGAAGTACTAACCTTCGGATCATGATTTTTCTCGTCTCAATATCGGATAGGGCTTCTGCTATGCTCCAACTCCTGGAACCCGAAGCCGAAACGAGTCCAGATGAAGAAGGAGATGTGAAGACGCGTGCTAGATCACCCACGGGAGTTTGAGGAGAGCCGTCTGGATGATATATCAGAGTAGTCGGAGAGGGAGCTGGGGCTGCAGCCGGCGCGGATGCCGCGGGGGGGGGGGGGCAGGCTCCTGAATAAATATCCCCTGACGCATACGAAGAGGATGCAAATCCGGACCATGATGGGCGTAATATACCGTTGGCGTCACGCCTTGGACGCCCATATGAACTCTCCCGTGCCGGTCCGGGTTGTGTAGCTAAAAGATGTCATCATTGATCATATGAAGCTCCACGTCTTTAGGCTCCTGACCGTGCACCGCAACAATCCAACTCTCCGCTGCTCAATCTTGCTACTCATTTGTTGCTGCAGGAAATTACAATATGAACCAAGGTTCAAAAACTCGTTTCGGTTTCGGTCTCTTATATATTAATTGTGTAAATTTATGGTTCTGTATTACAAGACAATGATCCTAGTGTTTAAAAATCCAACCATAATGCAAAATATATTAAAAAGTGTACTTAGATAAATATTCATATAGCTTTTGGTTTTACTTTTTTGCAGTTTTCTAACAACAAAGAGCTACAAAGACCAAAATGAAAGTAAAAATGGTATAAAAAATTCGTGTAAGAGCATACTTTCATAATGCTCAGCCGCCTTCTATGAGCTGGGGTAGCTGGAGTCACACGCAAACCCCATATGAAAAAGCTCCACGCGACTGGGCATTGCCCTTGTCTGTCTCGCCGGCCTTTTAGAAAATAAATTGATTTATATCTAGTTTAGAAATTAAAGTTGACAAATTCAAAATATTTAAGGTGTTCTTACATGAGAAACTCCATATTGGAAGGAGTTCATCCTTCTGCCCAACCAACAATCACTATTGTGACTCTGCGCCGCTGATCCCCGCTGGCTCCTCGTCTGCCATTTAGATATGTTATAACATGTCATGTTAGGATTCGGTGCCCGTGCCGTGGAAATCGCGGCCGAGGCGGAAGCGAAAACAAAAAATTCTGACGAGCACCGGACTCCCGTAAAACCCAAGATTCGAACCATATACCTAAACTAGTTAATCTACAAGTACAATGGTTGAGGAAATACAACTTTTGTCGTGTGTACACCCAATTGTGGAAGACCCCTCCAAGCTCGTAGCCGCCGGGATCACGCTTGAGAATCGACCACCCTTGCCGAAGACGATCCACCTGAGGGAGTTAGGAGGAGGCTCTAACCGACGATCCAACCTCGCTAGATTTGGATGGTTGGTGATATAGGAATACTTCACTAAAGATTTTTCTCTCAATACCCTTGCTAAAAAATGATAGCAAGAAGAAGAAAGAGAAGAGAATGAGGATGGTTACTCATGCTAACAACCATGAAGCATGAACACAAGTCAAGAAGAAGAAAATATCATCCAATCATCACACATAGAAAAGAATGGCTATATAATCCAACTATGGTGCAATAGTGCATCCAAATGGATTTTAACAATATAAAATAAAGCCATACCTCTCTACATTGTTTGCACCATGCTTCGTAACTCCTCATTTCCACCTCATATCCCTTTTATTTTTCTAAATAGAAAAATAAATATGAGGCGTCCTTCTTCTAGAAGCATTCCCGTATAAATACGGAATACATCACCCGGTATATGTATCTCTACACATACGCGTATCCGTATAAAAATACGGATAGCACCAAAGAGAGAAAATGAATAGTGAACAATAATACTAAAATATATGTATTAAAATACATATACAAATTATTAAATTAAAACCTGATTTAATAATCTGGCTTAATCTTAAGCCGACTAGTATTATCAATTGTCCGATTAAAGTCCGTGTATTGTGTACACGTATTTAATCGGACCCCTACACGTACCAATGCACGGCTTCTACATCTGTCGCCTGAACCGGGAAAACTCTCTATGTGAGACTCTAAAGACTCGACAATACGCGGGCAGTGGATTTAACCACAAGCACGTCAGCGGCACTAGCTGTACGTAACGGCTACCTAGGTACTTGTCGAAAGGGGGGTCGACAATCAAGTGCGTCCTTACCCTACTGAGCCTGAATATGATAATATTCGTACAGTCCAGTCTCTTTGTCAAAGAGTATTGCATATTGGGTCTAGAGGGTGGATAACGTCAGACCCTTACTAACCAGATAAGTCGTGTCTGAGTCAAGCTCATCACCAACTGAGATACTACTGATCAACCAGCAGTAAATATCACCCACCGTGACCATGGATTTCTGGTGATAGCCAACTGAAAACAGCGCAACATCGACTCCTAATACCAGGAGTGACGAATCCCTGACAGTCGACCACTGCCTCCATGTGGCTCGGAACTGTACCCAACTAAAACCTGTTTGCACAACTCCTTTGAGCCGTGGTAGGGTAGTAATCAAAGTATAGTGGGAACTCACATGAGACAAATGACGACTTCAAGTCAAAGGACTAACCTGTACTCATGCCACCTGAGAACATCCATCTGACGATAGGTATAATACCATCTAGAAGTTTTCGGCGAGTCCGTCCAGTGTACTCACCTCCGGTGAGCACCTGTATACTATCTTAGGTGTCACAACACCAATGGCTTGTGAGACCGGCTACAGCCCCTTGTCAGGGTCTCGAAGCGTATACACTAGTCTACTCTGGAATATCGATACCCAGTTTCGATACTCTCACGACTAGGGACATTTAAGGATGTGCTTATGGACAACTTAGTTCCCACATATATGATCGCCATCATAATGCTGGTTGTTAAGCAACAATCCTACGGGCTTCATCAATGATGAAGACAAATCGGATAGCATACTATCATCTCGAGTAAGATTGCTATACCTGTTTAGGTACTCTCTCAATTATCATAATTGCCTACTTGCGATCACTATAATTGCCTTGAGGAAACTATATCCAACATGTCATACTAATAAAGAATTAATATCTAATGCTATTAAAGTTTTCGGCAATATACGAACCAAAAACTCAGGCGACTGGAAGTGATCGATCATTGCGGCCCAATACTCGTCCGTCCAATGCACGGGCTTCGCTGCCTATTTCGCCTCATCGGTGGCGGCCTTCTTCCATTTTCCGTGGATGAAGTGTTTCTGATCACGCAAACTCCCCGACATGTATATGAATAGTCGGCCTCGGAACGGGAGAGCTGTCAATTCACCAGACTATGGAGAAGCGCACCTATAAAGAAACACCAAAAATGTATTGGGGTCAAACATATATATGCGAAAGTAATAAATGTACGAATGCTTAATTAAATAAGCTTACGAAATGCGGCATGCGCTTCTCGTTATTACAGATCGAGGCACAAAATTTCTGTAGATCTTGTCTACCGCCAAAGAATGGACTGTGACATTGAGACATCTAGTCTAAATTTGGGGGCAAATGCTATTTGGAACATATCCAACCACCTCTCCAAAGATACCAAGTTAATTTATGACCCCATATATCGGAGGTTTGGATTGATGCGGCCGATATAGCAGACTTTGTTAGATTCCCCCTGATTTATGAGGGGTTTTTGATTGTGGGGATGCTCTTCCCTGCAGGTGCAACCCCATGCAGTTAATTATGTTATCGCGTTCCGATAACATCTTTCTCCTGCTCCGGTAGGTCACTTCGTGTCGTGTGTTATTTTGTTTATTTTGGTTGCCCGTAGATTGTATACAGAGACTAGTTTATGTCATCGCGGATTAGTCCAAATCTATACATATATTTTCATGATTTGGTTCAAGCATTTGCTTTACGAGGTCCACATTGGTAGTTTGGTTTGCCAACGAGAATGAACTTAGGATGCATTTCTTACATTTGTGAGGTCCACCCGTTCATGGGATATATGGGTTTGATCTAAGGATCGTTAGTCATATATAATACTAAGAACGACTTAGGAATAGTGAGCATATGGGCTCAACTAATCATTATATCATATATGAATAGCCTATGGATAATATACTATAGTCATTATGGAGACAGTCCGCCGGGAAAAACATATTAGTTTAAGAATGTCGCGGTATATTATCGCCGTGTTTAGGGTGTATCGCCATGTTTGGGGTGAATATTAGTTTAAGGACATTTTGGTCCAACGTCGCCGTGTTTGAGGCGACGTACTTGTTTAGGGACATTTCAGTCCATTATCCATCTTGCACACATGTGTATTTGTTGCGTGGCGAAGTGAATGATGGTGACATGGGATGCGTCCAATTTGGGGTGCGATCCAATTTGAAGGCATTTATGTTTCCTTCAAAGATATACATATATGTATATGTATATGGTCGAGGCTCAATATGAGACTTGCATCTATATGGGATGCATGTCAATATGAGATGTACACAACAATATGGAAGTGCACAAATGTGGGATGTATCATTTCCTGTACACATCAATATGGAAGTGCACAAATTTCATATATTTCATCAAGTTGGAACGAGGAGTTGTTGTTGGGACCCGCCACCTCTTTGGAAACGTTGAGAAACAACGATATATATCAGAGGTGTGGAAAGATGTACCCTTAAACTAAATCCCGTATTTGAGGAAAAATATCATGGTAGATCTAAAAATCGTTAGTCTTATATGAGACTAAGATTAACTTAGAAAATATGAGATGAATATCATTTTGGCTATCATCGGTGAGAGATCATTAGTCGTATATGGGACTAAGATCAGTTTGGAAATCATGAGCATATGGACTCGGTTGATTCAAAAGCAAAAAGGAAGCTCAAACTTTATAGACTTAGCCAATTTGGGGCTCAAATTGGGTTTTTATACTACCGAGCAGTGCCAAGCACTCAGTCATATAGCGTTCACGTATGTTTCACATAAGGCGCTCAAATAGTGGTAAGCACTAGTTGTTCCCCTAATCAGAGCAAAGCTCTGTTTGAATTTCAAAAATTCAAAAATTGAAGAAACGCTTCAAATTCCTTGCGCTGCGCGCAACGCGCCACGTATCAAAAGCTGACACGCCAGCGCAGCGCCTGAGGCAGTGCACCCAATCAGAGCAAGGCTCCATTTAAAATAAAATTATAGGAAGCAACGCTTCAGTTGCGCCGCGCTCTGCGCCGCGCGACACGTGTCAAGCGCAGGTGCGCTTGCGCCAAACAGAAAAATTCTGAAAGATCTTTCTGATCTTATTAAAACAATAAGATTATCTTCTGTAAAACAGAAGCCCTTGGATCAAAGATCCAACGGTGGGGAAAAATCCCTAAATCGCTCAGAGAAAGATCTCTTTAACTGATTTAACAAACTAATTGGCACTATATAAAAGCCCCTAGACCCCAAGTCTAAAACACACAGAAACACAGAGAGAATTCACAGAACTCCTAAAAAGAAAGTTTGAGAAGAACTCAGAAAGAAAAGAAGGTAAACCTTTGAAAAGAAGAATTTCTTCTAAAAAAAGATTAATGATCTAAGAACAAGATCAAGATCTTAAAAAAAAAGAAAAAAAGATCAAATAATAAGAATAAAATAAGAAGTAATATACTTCTTTATTAGATCATTTGATCTACACAAAGGCATTGCCTTTTGATGAACCATTGGTTCTGGAATCTTAAAAGATTCTTTTCTTTAATCCAAAATTGGATCAAGATATTAAAACAGTGCCTTACACTTGTAAATCTGCACTGTTGCGCTCTTGGGTTGGCGCAAGCCACCAGAGAGCGCCACGTGTCAGCTCCAGAACAACTTGCGCTATGTACTTTTAAAATAGAGCACTGCTCTCTTAAATTGGCGCAACTCACCAGAGCGCGCCACGTGTCAGCAGCGCAACAGCGTAGCGCACTGCGCTTGCGCTCACCAGAGCGTGGCACGTGTCATCTCCACATGCGCTTGCGCTCATTAATTGGCGCAGAGCGCCTGACAGGCCACATGGCCACCGTCAGATCTTTAATGCTCTGCATTATTTAAAGAGGGCTAAGCCCAATTTAAAAAAAAAGGGCCTAACATGCCTAATAAAATGCAATGCATTATTTTTTTTAAAAAAGGGCAGAGCCCAAACAAGGGTCTATCAGACCAAAACAGATGCTGTGCATCATTTTAAAAAGGGCAGAGCCCAAATAAAGATCCAACAGAGACCAAGATTAATGCTATGCATTATTAAACAAAGGGCAGAGCCCAAGCCAAGGCCTAACAGGCCAACTACAAATAAAAATGTTGAACATTCTCAACTGGACTTAGCCCAATTCTGGCCGTAAGTCCTCAAATCAAATTGACCGAGTATGACTGCTCCCTTAAATCAATTTACATCCGGTTCAAGGGTACATCTCCGAACTCCTCTGACATTTGTCGTTGTAATCCTTCAACGTCGTCAGAGAGGCGGCGGGTCCCGACAACCACACATTGCTACGGACTGTGGCGTCCTTAAACTCACGGACTAATGCATCCTTAAACACATCAATACGGACTGTGGGGTCTTTAAACTCATGGACTAATGCGTCCTTAAACACATCAATACGGACTGTGTGGTCCTTAAACTTATGGACTTATGCGTCCTTAAACCTATATTCGTCCCCAAAACTTGAACGATGGACCACCATGTCCCTAAACTGGCAATGGACCACCATGTTCCTAAACTGGCAATGGACCACTATGTCCCTAAACTGGAACAATAGAGCCCCCAAATGTTCTTTTGTCGGATCTAAACGATCTCGTTTAAGTTGATCTTAGCCTTAAATATGGCTAACATATCCTTAAACCTTCAAACAGACTTTGGTTCAAGGGTACATCTCCGAACTCCTCTGACACTTATCGTTGTAATCCTTCAACGACGTCAGAGAGGTGACGGGTCCCGACGGCCATATATGTAGCGGACCACTACGTCCCTAAACTGGAACAATAGAGCCCCAAAATTCTCTTTTGTCGGATCCAAATGATCCTATTAAGTTGATCTTAGTCTCAAATCGGACTAACGTATCCTTAACGAACGTTTAAGTTGATCTTAGCCTCAAATATAGCTAACGTATCCTTAAGCTAAAACCCCAAACCCAAATCTAAGTAAATACAGATTTGGACTAATCCACGTCCTACGGGCGACGGCATCACTTAGTCTCCGTATACAATCCACGGGCAACCACAAACAAAACGAACACACACGACACGAAGTGAAATTCTGGAGAAGGAGAAAGTTGTTACCGCGACGCGGTAGCGTAATTAACTGCAGGGCTTGCCCCTGCAGGGAAGAGCGTCCCCACAATCAAAAACCCCTCAAACGAGGAGGAATCTAACGAAGTTTGCTACATCGGCCGCATCCATCTAAACCTCCGATACACGATGCCATAAATCAACTTGGAATCTTCGGAGGGGTGGACGGATAAAACCAAATAGCATCTGTCCCGAATCTCAGGCAAGAAGTCCCTACGTCGTCTTGGCCGTCTTTCGGAGGGGAACAGATTCTGGCACGCCCGGTAGGACCTTTTCCTCTTTCCACTCCACACTTCGTGTGTCGTCTTTCGTGAACCAATCGCGGTTTGTTAATGGTTGCCCTCGGGTTTCAAGTTACTAAGATTTGGTCTTTTGCCTGGCGCAGAAATCAAGCATCAATGGCATCCAACTGCTCGAGCTACTCCAAATGCAAATGCAGATGCAACCGACGCTTCGCCTCACCTGGAGGTGTAGCCTATGGGCCTCAAGCGGCCTCCATCCTTGCTATACCGGTGGAACAAGTGACTCAGGACACCACCGGTCTGTTTTTCGGGACCATGCTCCCGCCAGCAAGCTTCACTATTCCAGTGCCCGTACCGGAAGCGCAAAAGAAGTCAGTATTCAATCGGCTCACTACTACCACGGCCCCTCTCAACGGGTCGTCCAATGTCAAGCCGGCAGCCTCGGTCTTTACCAGGCTAAACCTGAACTCTGATGGGCCTGCCTAGAAGCCCATGACCCCTGATGTGGCCATCGCGAAGATGACAACCATCTCTATTCCTGAAGTCGTCAAGACGGCTTCTCCTGCTAAAAGATTGGTCTTTTCAAGGCTGACTATTCCGGCTCCCATTCCTGCTCGAGGGTCTGTCTTTGACAGATTGGACACCGCCACTCAAAAGACATCAGTCTTCAAAAGGCTGGCACCAGCGGTGTCTCATCAAGACAGGGGGCAAGACAAAACCATCCCTGTCGCCGAGCCAGCCCCAACAGCTCGACACGCTCGACGTCGCCACTGGCGCCGAGTAAGGAAGGCCGGGGGCAACTCCCCGTCAGGGCTAACTCCACCGGCTCCAATGGTGGAAGTTAATGCTGCTGTTCCAACTGGGAACAATTTTGAACCGCTAAGGAGGGTACGCAAGAACTCTCCGACTGCCATGCTGAAAAGATCTCCTCCATCCGCGGAGAATGTTGCGGGAACAAAGCCGGAGCAGCCCCCTCAACGGCTGTCCTCCAAAATTTACAAGGTCCGGCGACGGGTTCAGGACTCAGTAATCGACCAAGATCACTCTCGCCGGCAGAAGAGGGTGAAGGTTCAGGAAGAAAAGAGCCATCCTGTCAAACAGCAAAGGACGACAACCGCCAGGGTGCCCGCTGCAACGGCCCCCTCAACTTCAACGGCCCACAAGAGAAGAAGGCCGGAGAAAGTCCCCATGCCTGCGGCAAATGCCAAAGGCGGTGAGCCCAAACGCCCTAAGTCCGGGGGCATTATGGCACACACTGTATACATGGCGTCCGGGAAAGTGGACAACCGTGCATCTACAGGTCATAGACCGCTTACGCGATCGGTGACTAAAGCTCAGGAGCAGCAGCAAAAGCTCCAAGAAATGATGAATGCGATGGACGCACTCACTGGGCTAAAAGAAAGCCCCGAAGCGTCTTCGGATCAACGCCAGGAGCAAGAAACCGACGCCGAGTTCCTTCGGAGAATATTGGAAAAGAAGGACAAAGAGACTGCGGAACAAGCAGCCAATATAAAGCGAATGGCCCTTCTGTTCCAGGACATGGTGGGTATGATGATCCAACAAGATCCTCCTGCTGAAGATCCTCCGATCGTCCTTGAAGATGACAGGGGAGAAACGTCAAATCCTCCACCGGCTTTGTCAACAGCCAAGGAGGAGACAATCTCCAAAGATGACTTGGACAAATATATAGCTCAACAGATACGGGTTTACCAGGAGACCGAGGAATCCGGTCAAGTTGTCAGAACAGGGCGACCATATACGAGCTGGTATGATCAGATCAAGTACCTGCCGGGCTATACAATACCGAAATTCCATGTCTATAAGGGGACAGGCAATCCCCACCAGCATGTTGCCCAGTTCAGGGCGCTTTGTGGCAACACTGAAGGCGACGACAAACTGCTACTTCGCCAGTTCGTCGGCAGCTTGTCGGAGACGGCGTTCGAATGGTACTCTGAGCTACCGAACGACTCCGTCAAAACATTTGCGGAGATGGAGCTGCTGTTTACACAACGATTCACAAGCGCCAGCAAACGCACCCCGATAACAGCGATTAATGCCAGGGTGAAGCTAGGCGAAACATGGGTCCAATACGCGATACGGTGGAGGAACCTATGGTCGAAGTGCGAACAACGCATAGAAGAGGCTCCCGCAGTAGGCATGTTTGTGGGAACCCTCGATCCGCAGGCGACCATATCCCAATTTATGATGTTCTTCAAGCCGACCACCTTCCAGGCCTTGATCGACAAGCTAGCCCAAATGGACCAAATGGGCCATAGACCGTCCCCTCTAAAGCCAGACTCTCGAAATGAGAAGGGGAAGGGAAAAGCGATCGTCGTCGCCAATGCTCAACAACAGCTGAGCAACTTGAATCCGGTTGTCCGTCAAAATAATATGCGTCCACGCGTACCCCTCGAGGAGAGGCTAGGACGTCCTTACTCGTTTACTCAAGATAAAACGAGAAGACTGTTTGAGCTGGCATTGCACAACCGACTCATAAATCTGCCGGATCCAAGATGTCCATCGCAGCCAAACGACGTCAATGATCCCAATTACTGTCCTTATCACCGAGTACTGGGTCATCCGATCGAGGATTGCTACGTCTTCAAAAATTGGATTGAAGACCAGTACCAACAGGGCAAGTTCGCGTTGTCCGAAAGATGGAAGGTGAACCCGCCGCAGCCTCACACCCCTTAAATGGTGAATACGCCGGGGGCAACGTGCTCCCTCGTTGAAGAAGCTCCATGGGAGGTTGTGCTATCAGCCAAAACAAAGAAGATGCTGAATGATCTCCAGACATGCCCGGCGATCAGGTGGGAGAACCCGTTGGAAACTGAGATCATTGAAGGGATGTTGAAGCCGCGCCCAACTCCGAAGATCGGTGGTGATGGCCCAAGCACTCACAACCAGCCGTCAAAATCTTCAAAGAAGAAGAAGAAGAAATCCAAAAAGCCCGTGAAGCCTGGCGACAAGCGCACAGACTTACAAAAACAAATTGACGCGCTGGAGGAATACAACCAGAAAGCACGGACTCCCATCACACTTCAAGAGTTCCTCAGCCACGTCTTTCTGGAGGAAGATGATGGAGGAAGTTCGTCGGATGAGTCTGAGGAATACGTGGCGAGCTGTCATATGATCTCCCACTCGTTTACAGACGATGAGGAAACTCCTTGCACCGAGAAGTTAGGGGCAGATCCTAAGCCAGAACTTCTGGGGCCATCGGATGAAACAATTGACGCATTCCTCAACGAAGCTCTGTTGAAAAGTAAAGCTGATCGGGAACGCGAGACGGTCATATTTGAAAGGGCCAAACGCCGGGGACTCGACGAAGGAGTTGAGACACTCCTGCCGGATCAAAGTACATCCACCGCAGATAAAAGAAAATTCAAGACGAGGAAAAGGTTTGCTAAAGCCATATTAATGGGTATGAAGCCACCACCCTCTGAAGGAAATATTGCTGGCAAAGCGGAAATACACCCTTCCTACTGCTTGTATTATCGGAAGATTTCGCACCCCACCGAAGAGTGCAGAGCTTTCAATAAATGGTGGGATGGATATGTTGTTCACCGACAACATTTTAAGCGGGAGAAGCGCAAAACTCGTCGGGAGCGGAAAAGTACGACCGAGGAACTTAACAAAACTACTGGCGATTGTCGCATGGTTAACGCCGGGGGATTGCAAGTTCTCACATTCGGGAGCGATTCTGACGAGGAAATGGCTCTTAACCCTCTCTTTAAAGAATCCATCTCGGGAAAAGAGGAAGAGCCGAAGGCCTGCGAAAATATCCGGCTGCGTAATCGTACACTACCCGAAAAGAATCTCGGACCTTCAAATAAAAAAGATAAGGGGAAAGAAAACATCTCCGAGGATATCGCCCTAGATGACCAAGTCGTGGAAGAGCTAACCGCCAAGGTCCCGCCAAAGAAAAATAAGGTGGACTACAATGTTCTGGCACATCTGAGGAAGTTACCGTCTCAGCTCATTATTCTTGACGCCTTTTTACTGTCAAAAGAGGCAAGGGATTCTTTAATCAAGGCACTACAAGAGCCCGAGCAATTCCAAGCTTTCCTCGCCGAGGAAAAGATGAAGGATGAGCTGGGGGAAGTGCACACGGCCGATGTCACTTTTGGTGATGAAGACCTTCTCCTCGGGACGTGAGAACACAACCGTCCTCTCTATGTCTCAGGGTATTGCCATGATATAAAGATAGGCAAAATCCTGGTCGACAATGGATCTTCCGTTAATCTCCTTAACGTGAGGGTGTTAATGGAAATCTGCATGAGCCTCCAGCACCTTGCTCGGGATAAGATCACCATCTCCGGGTTCGACTCTCAATCATCACGAACACTTGGATCTGTGATACTGACGTTACTCTTTGGGCTGCTCGTCACGGACATTAAATTCCACGTCATAGATGCCAAGACATGCTAAAATGCTCTGCTCGGCCGACCATGGTTACACGAGTACAACATCATCCGTTCTATACAGCATCAGTGTATGAAATATTTTAAGGATGGTCTTGAATATACCGTAACAGGAGAACCGAACCCATTCTCCGTGAACGAAGTCCGTAAATATGAAGATGCAAAATACTTCTTGCCAGATTTTGAAGATACGGAGAGATGTTACAAGCTGGAGAATAAAGCTAACGCCACCATCCCTGTCTTTAGGAGTGATACCGAGGAGGAAGAGGAGATAGTTTATTCGGGTCCACCCCAATACAACAAGCTGGGACCATCCGCTCCTACGTTGATTTTTGGTAGTGACTCGGAAGATGAGGTCCATGCTATATTCTCTGCTCGGCCTTCAATACAAACATCTGTTGACGAAGAACCAAGTCTGCAAGTCGCCATGGTGCCACTTAAACATCATAAAGAACTGGATACGCATGATACCTACAGTGTAGAGGAGCTGCAGACGTTCTATGTCCCTCCTAGGCAAGAAGGCGAAAAGACGATTCTATTCTCCCGCTCGGTGGAAACCAAAGTGGAGAAAGAAATCTGGCACGGTACGGATCCTATGCTTGACAGGCTTCAACCCATCCGTCTGCCCAGATATTATACAGAAGGTTTGAAAAGGCTGCTGAAGTGCCAGGGGATATCCTTCAAACAGACCGCTCGAAAATCTAAGTTTTATGACAAGGTCTGGAATGTTCCCGGGACTCAGCACAAGCTGCCTAATGGGAGGACGGAAATAATCGGTCTTGGATACAATCGGTCCAAGAAACGAGAGCTACTCCGCGACTGTTACGTCGTACATGACTTCAATGAGGAAGGGGATACTCAATGGGAGGACGCTAATCCTGAACCAGTAAAAGTTCCTGATGCAAAAGTGCCCAGTCCGTCGTTTGAAGAACAAATGGACAAGCTTATAAGGGAAGCTGGTCAAAAATTTCGAGATGACCACAACCGCGAAATGGCTATCTACGAGAAAGCCAAAACGCAACGCCTCCTCCAACAGGCCGCGAAAGATGAAAGTGCCGCTCCTTGTCAACCTGTGGTAAAAAAGGCTCGGCGCAGAGGCAGAAACAAGTCGAAAAGCGAAAAAGGCATTCAACAACGACAAAGCGGGAACAAGAAGCCACGCAGTCGGGAATCGAACGGTCCAGATTTGTCCCTTATGAAGAAGATGAGTCGAGCGTACTCTTTTCCTCGAGATAAGACAAAGAGGATACTTGACCTCGCTCTAAACATCAGATGCTTACATTGCCGGAGTCTAAACACCCCGAACAAGCAGGCGAAGTCTCACACCCAAACTATTGCTCTTATCACCGAGTAATAGGGCACCCTCTCGAAGACTGCTTCACCTTCAAGAACTGGGTTGAAGATCAGTATCAGCTCAGCAAGTTCGCTTTATCTGACAGTTGGAGGGTAACGCCGCCACAGAAGCACGAACCCAAAGCCACGAAAGCAGAACCAGACCCACATCGGTCTTCAAAGCGAGCTCGTACTTTTCACATGATAACAATATCAAAAGAAGGCCCGAGAATATGGATGACCTCCCCTGGTGCTTCGAAAACAGCAACGACGAGGTGATCTCAGAATTCCCACCAGCGCCGAAAGAGCTGGAGTATGGAATACATACCACTGTAGAGAACCTCAAGAAAATTGAGTCGGGGACGGCGAACGACCCGCGACCGACATTCGTCAGCGAGCTGCTATCTGAAGAAAGGGTGGATGCGTTAAAAGACGTGCTTATGCAGCATAAAAATTGCTTCGTATGGAACTATTCTGAAATGCTAGGACTAGATCCATAAATTGCTGTACATAAACTGGCGATGTCCCCGGACGTCAAGCCAGTCATATAGGTGCCGAGAAGAATGCGGCTCGAGCTTGAGATGAGCATCAACGCCGAAGTCAAGAAGCTGATCGACTCTGGGTTTATTCAGGAGGTTCAGTATCCCGATTGGATCGCCAACATCGTCCCGGTGATGAAGAAAATGGGACAGTGCGCATATGCGTGGACTTCCGGGATCTCAATAAAGCCTGCGTGAAGGACGATTTCCCAGTGCCAGTCACCGAGCTGATGATAGACAATACGTCCACTCACGAGGTTTTCTCCTTCATGGACGGCTCATTAGGATATAATCAGATAAGGATGCATCCCGAAGACCAGAAGCACACCGCTTTCCGGATCCCTTTGGGTTTATTCTTCTACAAGGTGATGCCCTTCGGTCTAAAGAACGCCGGTGCCATCTATCAGAGGGCAATGAAGAAGATCTTCGATGACCTCATATATGAAATCGTTGAATGCTATATCGACGACCTCGTGGTGAAAAGAAAATCGTACGAGGAACATCTCGAGCATCTGAAGATCGTATTTCAACGCCTTCGACAATACAACTTGAAGATGAATCCTCTCAAGTGCGCATTCGGAGTTTCTTCGGGCAAATTCCTAGGATTCATCGTCCGACACCGAGGTATCGAAATAGATCCGTCAAAGATCAAGGCGATCATAGAAATGCCTCCGCTAAGAACTCTCAAGCAATTGCGATCTCTCTAAGGGAAGCTCGCGTACATACGGCGATTTATAGCCAATCTTTCAGACAAGTGCCGTCCTTATAGCCACCTGATGAAGAAGGGAACCCCTTTCGTTTGGGATCACAAATGCCAGAGCGCGCTGGACGAAATCAAGCAGTACCTGCAGAACCCGCCAGTGCTGGCTGCTCTGGTCAAGGGAAAGCCCCTTATTCTTTATACAACCGCCCTCGAAGGTTCCCTAGATGCATTATGGGCACAAGAGAATGACCAAGGGAGAGAAAGAGCACTCTACTATTTAAGTCGAGTTCTTCTGGGGGCTGTTCCCCTCCGAATGACGGCCAAGACATTAGGACGTCTGGCCTGAGATTCGGGGCAGATGCTATTTGGTTTTATCCGTCCACTTCTCCGAAAATGCCAAGTTGATTTATGGCACCGTGTATCGGAGGTTTAGACGGATGCGGCCGATGTAGCAGACTTCATCAGATTCCCCCTCGCTTGAGGGTTTTTTGATTGTGGGGACGCTCTTCCCTGCAGGCGCAAGCCCCTGTAGTTAATTACGCTACCGCATCACGGTAACAACTTTCTCCTTCTCTAGAATTTCACTTCGTGTCGTGGGTGTTTGTTTTGTTTGTGGTTGCCCCGTGGATTGTATACTGAGACTATTTATTTCGTCGCCCATAGGACGTGGATTAGTCCAAATCCGTACTTTCTTAGATTTGGGTTTTGGGTTTTAGTTTAAGGATACGTTATCCATATTTGAGGCTAAGATCAACTTAAACGTTTGTTAAGGATACGTTAGTCTAATTTCCAGACTAAGATCTACTTAACGGGATCGTCTAGATCCATTTCCAGTTTAGGGACATGGTGGTCCATTTAATATATGGCCGTCGGGACCCGTCACCTCTCTGACGATGTTGAAGGATTACAACGACATGTTTCAGAGGAGTTCGGAGATGTACCCTCGAACCGGAGGTAAATTGATTTAGGAGAGCAATCTTGCTCAGTCAATTTAATTTGAGGACTTACGGCCACGATTGGGCTAAGTCCAATTGAAAAATATTTAACGCTTTTATTTGTTTTTGGTCTGTTAGACCTATGCTAGGGTTTGGCCCATAATGCATTGCATTATTTTCTATTTTTTTGTTTGGGCTCTGCCCATAAAGGATGCAGGGCATCAATTTATTATGGGCTCTGCTCATTTATGAATGATGCAGAGCATCAATTCTACTTGGGCTCTGTCCTTTTATTGCTTTGCAATTTATTTTGGCCTATTAGTTCTTTTTGATTTGAGCCTGGCCCTTTAAGAAATGCATTGCATTTGTCAGGCGCTTTGCGCCAATCAGAGAGCGCAAGTGCTTGTGGTGACGACACGTATCACGCAAGCGCAGTGCGCTGCACCAATGCGCTGCACCAATGCGCTGTGCTTGCGCTGCTGACACGTGGCGCGCTCTGGTGAGTTGCGCCAATTTCAGAGAGCAAAGCTCTATCTTAAAACTGCACAGCGCAAGTGAGTCAGATGCTGACACGTGACGCTCTCTGGTGGCTTGCGTCAACCCAGGAGCGCAACAGTGCAGTTTTGTAAGTGCAAAGCACTATTAATTTGATAATAATTTTTTTTAGAACCAATGGTTCATGACAAAGTGCAAAGCACTGCTTGATTTCTTGATCTAATTTAGATCAAAGAAAACAAGTATTTTCTTGTTTCTCTTGTTGATCTCAAAGAACCAATGGTTCATAAGTGCAAAGCAATATTTTTATTTTGTTTTTTATTAAAGATCATTGATCTTGTTCTTAGATCAATGATCTATCAGTAGAAATTCTTCTATCCGAAAGGTTTTTTTTACCTTTCTTCTTGAAATTTTCTCAGAGTTCTCTCTGTTTGAAAATTTTGATTTCTCCCCAAATGTTGATGCCTTTGAATTGAGGTCTAGGGTCCTTTTTATAGTGCCCATAAATTAGTTAAAGAGATCTTTCTCTGAATGATTTGGGGAATTTTTCCCACCGTTGGATTTTTGATCCAAGGGCTTCTGTTTTACAGAAGAAAATCTTCTTGTTTTAACAAGAACAGAAAGATTTCTTTAAAATCTTAATTCTGTTTGGCGCAAACGCCCCAGCGCGTGACACGTGTCAAGCGGTGCACAGCGCAGCGCAACTGCGCTGACACGTGTCGCACAGCGCACATCGCAATTGCGCTAGCGCAGCGCAATTGCGCTAGCGCATCTGCGCTGACACGTGTCTCGCAGCGCAAAGCACAGCGCAACTGCGCTAGTGCATCTGCGCTGACACGTGTCGCGTAGCGCAGTGCTTGCGCAACTGAAGCGTTGCTTCCTTTAATAGAGCTTTGCTCTGATTGGGCGCGCTGCCTTGGGCGCTGTGCTGACGTATCAGCGCCTGACGCGTGGCGCGTTGCGCCCGGGATTTGAAGCATTGCTTCAAAATTTGAATTTTGAATTTCCCACAGAGCTTTGCTCTGATTGGGGGAAACAAATGCCCCCCCACCGTTGCGCTCACGTGGCGCGCACGTGAGTGCAGCGGTGGCAAGCTCCCGACCGTTAGATCAAGGGGTGAGCTGAAGGGGCGCAAGCGCCTTATAAATAGGACCTATGGCCCTTAAAAATCTTCACCATATTTTTTAAGATTTTGATTTCAACAGAGCTTTGCTCTTGCTTAAGAACTTCAGAGCTTTGCTCATTTCCAAAGTTAGAAACTTTAGGTAAAATTAATCTAAATTAAACTAAATTAATTCAAACCAATCTTAAACCAAAGAGTTTTGCTCTCACAGATCTTTTGATCTAAAGAAATCCCCATTGGGGTTTCATAAACAGAGCTTTGCTCTCAAAAACTTATAGATCTACAGAGATCTTGTTCATGGGTTCTAACCCATGAACAGAGCTTTGCTCTTGGATCAAATGTAGATCTTTTAGATCTAAAAAATGAAGAACTTATTATAAGTTTTCATGGATTTTTCAAGATTCCAAAAATTTTAATTCTTTTCAGTGTTAAATTTTTTTTGATGGATCTTTCCATTATTACCACAGAGCTATGCTCTTTTAAGGAATTTTATTCCTTTGAGACCAGAATTTGACAAGTGTCATTCTGTGACAGAGCTTTGCTCTGAAAGAGGAGATTTTCTCCTTGTCTCTAGGGATTCCCCACTGATGAGAATATTCCCTTGGGGATCTTTTCTTTAACTGACAGTCTCACCCAATGATGAGGCTGTCTTATTAAATGAGGCATTTTCATCCAGATTTTATGGGTCCCCATTTGGTCCCCTACCCACTGCACTGCAGTGTGGTGTAATTAATTTTAATTTAATTAATTTTTAAATTCAGTTAATTGGAAATTTTTAAACTCCAAGCATTGGAATTGCAGCACTAACAGCTATTTCTTGTTCCTTTGCAGTGACCATGTCTCTCGATACCTCGTTCCCGTTCGCCCGCTCGGAGGAAGGGTTTCCTGAAGTGCCCTTGGACTGTGAAGTTCTAGCCATGATTAAGGACCACGACCTGGAATGCAAGAGTCTCCACCTTTGGGGGTCATGGTATAATCAGATTATCATGGGTCGACGGAGCTTCACCTGCGCAGTGCCGTCGGAACCCATTACGGAGATTCACTATGCTACCCCACCCTCGGTGCAGTATGCCGTGGAGATGGTTGATTGGACCTCGAAGGGCTTTCTTCATCCCGCTATGGATGTGATTCCGGTCCAGCGTCCTATGGTTTTAGATATCCCAGGACGCCGTATCTGTCAGGGCGAGGCACCACCTTGGGGGCAATCATATAACATTGGTCTGATCCCCCGCCACCCGATCGGCTATCTGCCGTAGGCCCGGTATATCCTGTCGACGAAGAAGTCGCAGTTGATAAGATTAGGATTGTACACCGCGGTGTACGTCTCTCTCTTCCAGTATCCCACGCTCCCCACCTGGTGGTTCAAGGCTTTCTTGGAGCAGCGGAACATTCTTACCCACACTTTCCTTGCCATGGATCGGGAAGTGTCAATCTCTTTAGAGGAGTTCACGGAGGTATCCGGTTTACCAGTCATAGGGGAACACTATGAGGAGTTGCTCCCGACAGTCGAGTACGTCTTCGGTGCTAAGCCGGTGGTAAGGGGGCTCACGTCGGAGAATGCTGTTCAACACCAATTCCCAAGCTTGATTAAAGTGTTGAACATCTATGAGTCCCTCTTTATCGAACATGGGAGTCGAGGAGTTAACTTTGAGGATTTCATCGCTCGGTTCCTTCACCCAAGCGTTCTTTCATCAGAAACAGCCAAGTTCGCTACCCTGGATGACCCTTTCGGTCTAGGTGTGGATAACCTGCCGGAGAAGGAGATAGACCAAAAGGGTTTTTTTCTTCTGGACTTCCCGACTATGTCTTTTGCAGAAATTGCGGCCCTTGGGATGGATGAGGAGGCCTTTTTCTTAGGATTTCTCGGGTTGTGGCTGAGTTGGTTTGCTATCCCAATGCACTCTCACCGTATGCGGCCCTCTGTCTTTTACCCAGCCCACCGGATGACTATCGGGGTAAAAGTGGCCGTCGGGATCGCCGGTTTGGCACACTTGTATCATGGCCTCAGTCGAGCAGCGGATGCTAATGAGCCTGGGGTACTGCACGTGGTCTTCCCGATGCACTACTTCGTATCGTGGCTCGAGCTACACACGGCGGGTGTCTTCGGCATGCACAAAAGGCCCTCGTTCTTCGACAAGTGTGGTTTCCCCTGCATCGTACAGCTGATTGGCGCATCGATTGTGACTCCATCGCCACGGAACGCCAGGGGTTTACTCCTTCTCCCTCACACCGTTGGAGACGGGATGTCTTTCGTCGATAAGGTGTTGACCATTGGAAATGCGTCTACCACTGCGATGCGGCCATTACAAGATGCTTTCAAGGATGGAGCCTCAATTTTGACGGCCCGGGAGACCCTTCACTTATATTCCATTAGACCGGGCTTCCTAGTATTCAGGCAGAACGGTGCGGCGATTTTTATGAGATACAACCCGCATCGTTTCGCCCGGCAACTGGGCTACGATCAAGGGGTACCCTTGGAAGCTTTCCTGCTGGAACCCGTTGCCACTGAAGAAGGGATGAAGAACACGCTGCATCATTTCATGCACCTGAACACGGGTTCTCATTTTTTTATCAGTGCGCCGGCCTGCGCTCCACGACTCTTCAATGTATATAAAGAGTGGTATAATCATGCGACGGGAGCCGTTATAAAGGAGGAAAGGCGATTGCTGGTCGACCGTAAGGGTACGCCTCTAGGTAGCGACCGCAACGCTCCTTTAGTGCCAAAGACCCCATTAGTGCCTCCACTGAAAGATGACAGAGCCAGACCATCGCGTGCGCAAAGTCCTCCGCACGGATTGCCGCTCCCCGATATTGCGGATGCACCTCCAGCGCCCTGTGCTCCAGTGGAGACAATGGTTGTAGCCTCGCCGGAGTCTGGCGTGGGTGCGGACATCGGGACCCACCGTCCCAAGGTGGCTGCTAAACGTAAATCGATCCCACGTGCACCTAGGGTTGGCGGGCAGAAGAAAAAGAAGTCGCTCTTCGCCGCAGACGTCGCTTTCGGTCAGGAACCCCATGCTCCCTATGCCGAGGGCTTAAGTGAATATGGGACTAATGAGGGATTAGTCATGCCGCCGGACGACACGGACTTGGAGGCCGCCCTCGAAGCTTCGGAGCGGTTGGCGAGGCGTGACGCATGGCTGGCTAAGCTTGCGGAATTAGGTAATCACTAGTCGCATTTTCTATTGCATCATATCTTTATTATTGTCTTTGACTAATATTTTTCCTTCTTTTCTTCCAACAGGCATCACCACTGAAGAAGCCATTGCCGCTTCCCTCAAGACCTTCCAAAAGGAGGAACGCCTTAGAGCGTCTCTAGGCCTTAGTAAGTTTCAATTCATCAAGTTTTCATTTTTCTTGTGTTATGATCGATCTAACCTCTCCCTTTTTATCGCAGGAACCTCAATGCCGTTCCTGCCAAGCGACGCAGATGTTCTACCAGCTGCCGATGTTCCTGCTTCCTCATGGTTACCGCAGGAGGTCCTTCTTGAAGAGCCGATGAGAGATGCCTTAAAGGCTCTGGAGGCATCTCTGAACGAGGACGATGACGCCTTAATGAAGGAAGCGTCAAAGAGGTCCATCGCGACAGCCCGGGAGGAAAGGAAGCGGTCGAGGCGCGAAGCAAAGGCACGTAGAGCTGCCTTGGCCATTGGAGCGGGCCCAAGCACCATTCCTCGTGCAGATACCCCATCAGAAGATTCCCCGGTCGCCCTGTCTACGGCTCATAGATAGGCGATTCTCGCCAATAGGGAGGCTAATGAGAAGTCCACCTCAGGTAATACTTCTTTCAGAATTTTGTTTTGAAAAAATTGTAAACTCGCCGGTTCTTATACATCTCATCTTGCAGGGCCAAGTCCGACCGAGGGGGAGGCAGAGACTGTCGAACCTAAGGAAACAGGGGGGGAGGCACCGGCCGAACTTGAGCCAACGGTGGGCAACGTCGCTGGGGTTGCAGAGCCTGGGTTGGGGGCCGAGGGATCTGCAGCCGAGAAGGTCATCGATGCTGAGCTTGAAGTGGCGGCAGATGAAATGATCATTATAACTGAGCCCAGGGTAGTGGCGAACGAGGCGCTTGAGGCCGGCGACCTCATGGTGACGGCTGATGAGCCGATGGAGACCGCGGAGCCCGAAAAAGTAGCAGGTGAGATGGGCACGACTCTTGGGGGAGAGTCAGCTGCTCTCTCTCAAGAGTCCGGCAATGCTCCGATCATTGCCCTCCCCGCCTACGATCTTCCGCCATCTCCTGGCCGCATGAGCACGACGACGGCCCCCATCGAGTCGGGTGATGAGGCCATGGGCGGTGGCCTCATGTCGATGGAGGAGGGAGTCGCCTCCGTTTCAGCTGGCAGCTCATCAGGTAAATCCCAAATTGATGTCTTTCTTTACCTTACAATCATTTCTGACATGTTCACCTTTGTTCGTAATGCAGGTGCAGCAAGCGCCGATGCCCCACTACTCGAGGGAGCGCCTTCAACGACTGCCTTGGCGGTGGTCACCTCTCAACCCTTTCTCATACCATCGAAGATGTTGGAAGGTATGGGTTTGCAATTTATTAATCTTAACTTTTAGACGTATAATTTGTGTACTAAAGTCGTACCTGTATGTCTTTTCAGGATTGCTCTTTGATCATCTATATCAAGTGTTGCTCCTACACTTCTCCTTCCCATCTGAACTCGCTTCTTCTTCTGGTGGCGCTGGTGAGTATGGTTTCCCATTGATATCTTTCTTTTCCGTTGATGGGATTACTTTTAACTTATTTTTTGTCTTGACTGCAGTGCTACAAATCGAAGGAGGGGATGAAAGATCGGCTGCGCCACCGACCCTTCCGGCCTTGCCACCTGCCTCGGCTGGTACAACGATTATTACACCGATAACCCCCCTTTTTTTATTTCCTGAACTGTTATCTGATCACATCTTGCTTCTTTTCAGCTGTCGTTCCGGTCTCGGCGCCCTTCGAGTCTCGCATCCTTTCGCCGGCGGGCCCTTTCCTGAAACGTCCATCTTCAAAGGGTGCCGTGATGAGTTTGGGCATGCTGAGCGGGTATATCGAAGAGCTTAACGCAGACGCTCTCCCACCTGCCGCAGATTTTGCTGTGGAGGTTAACCCAATGTTGGCGGCGCTAGTAAACTTCCATAACGAAGGCGTCGTCGAATCTTGGGTTAATCACTGCAGGGAAATCGAGGCCTGCCTGCATTGGCTGGAGGCGACGCGTCCTTCCCCTGAGGTTCTGGCCGTGAGTACTCAACGGACAGCCTGGCTCGAGCAAAGCACTTCTTATTTTCGCCATTTGGAGTAAGAAGCAGCTTTAAGGTTGAAGGAACGTCAGGAGTCTTCAGGTACAATTGCTCGTCTACGTGCCGAAGTTGAGGCGAACGCTGCCGAAGTGAAGGCCGTCTTTGAGGGCCTTCTGGTGCGTATTACTAATGGGCTAGCACTGAAGCGGAAGCTTGATGCCGCCGAGCGTGATGCCCGAAGTCGCGAAGCAGCTCAGCAGGTTGTTGGGGAGCAGCTTGCATCTTTCATGCAGCAACGGGCTCGAGTAGAGGCCGAACTGGCAGTGGCGGCTGATCAGGAGAAGGCGTGGAAGGAAGTGCGCGAGCAATTGATAGAGCGATTCAAGAGGCTTCCTTCTCCTTGAACATTTTGTATCACTTACACACTTGTAATTTTTTTTGCATAGTATATACACATTCTTTGTTCTTCATATGATTCGCCTTGTATTTGATTGAATTCATGAATAAAGATATACACATTTCTTTTTGCAATGTCTCGTACTATTTCTTTGCTTTCTCCCTTCTCAGCATGCTGTCTTGATAAACATAATTGGCAGATAACTTAATTTCTCTAAGAGATAGCGATGGCTTAGGCCGCAGGTTCAGATCTACCGCCTAAGACTTTTCAACTCTATGAGCCGTGAGGGTCTCATAGAGACTTTTCTCCCTACGGATCGAGAGGATCTCGAAGGGGGGGTTTTCTCCTTAGGAATCGTGAGGATTCCTAAGTGTGTTTTCTCTTATAAGTCGTAAGGATCTTATAAAAGAATTTTTCCCTTTTACGAGTGGAGAGGACCCGTAAGTGGTTGTTTCCCTCCTTGTCGAAACTCGACTTTAGAGAGTGAGACCTATGAATAGTATGCAAGAGACCGTTTTAGACTGACTTGCAGGGTCCCATTGTCCAGGAAGCAAGTTTTTTAATCCTTGCTGCCTGAGGCTTCATCTTGCAAGTTGAGACGAATCGGGAATTTCCCGCGGAGACACTGGTTTCTCTGCGAGCCGACGCGAATCAGGAGGCTCTCATCAAGGATGTTTGTTTCCCTGAGTCGAGGTATTTGCCAAGGATTATTTGTTTCCCTGGTGTTGAAATGAATCGAGAATTTCCCACGGAGACACTAGTTTCTCTGCGAGTCGATGCGAATTAGGAGGCTCTCATCAAGGATGCTGGTTTCTCTGAATTGAGGTATTTGCCATAGATTATTTGTTTCCTTGGTGCCAAGGATTGTTTGTTTCCCTGGTGTTGAAACGAGTCGAGAATTTCCCACGGAGACACTGGTTTTTCTGCGAGTCGACACGGATCAGGAGGCTCTCGTCAAGGATATTTGTTTCCCTGAGTTGAGGTATTTGCCAAGGATGTTTGTTTCCCTGGTGTTGAAACGAATCGAGAATTTCCCGCGGAGACACTGGTTTCTTTGCGAGTCGACGCAAATTAGGATTTTCTTCGTTAAGGACCCTTGTTTCCTAGAGTCGAAGGATTTGCCGAAGACACTGGTTTCTTCGGGGTTTGGATGAACCGTCAAGATTTGGCTTTGTTTTCTGGCGGAGCCTGTTGGGAAAGTATGGTTCCTTCTTCATTTACGCCCTTGGATTGTATACAGGGATCGATGTGATCTCAACTGTAGGGCCAGAGTTTTATCATCATTTTTTTATTTCCGCGATGCTCTATCATTTCAGCTTTTATATCTCGAAGGTCGCGATTGCCCAATCATTTCGGCTATTTTTCGCGGTGCCCAATCATTTCGGCTGTTTATTTTTTTGTACTCGCTGCTTTTTATTGCAATTTGCCCAATCATTTCGGCTATTTTGCATGCATACATTTTACTTGCTGCTTTTTATTGCAAGTTGCCCCATCATTTCGGTTATTTCGTATGCATGTGCGGCCTATTGGCTTTCCGCTGTAAACCTGAAATTAGACACCGATTTCGGCATCAACACCGCTACAACTGGGATATTGCCAGGAGCGAATCATCATTTGCCTCTGTCGATGTCGAACAAAGGTGGCTTAGTGACCAGGGTTAAGGTCCTGTCAACTAAGGCTTTTGACTTCATGAGCCGTAAAGGTCTCACAAAGTTATTTCTCCCTACAAGTCGTGAGGATCTTGTATGTGTATTTTCTCCTTAGGAATCATGAGGATTCCTAAGTGCATGTCCCTCTGTAAATCGTAAGGATTCTACAGGAGGGTTTTCTCCTTGTAAATTGAGAGGACCTACAAGGGTTGTTCATCATGCGCACATATCCCCAATCACGGATGAAACTTGGTTAGGGAAATGTTTATTCGCGCCCGTGGATTGTATACAAAGGCCAGTATTGAGCCACCTGCAGGGAAATATTGAAAGTTGTGGGGTTTGCTTAAGCACAGGTTTAGGTCTCTGTAACTTAAGACTTTCAAATCTTATGAGCCGTGAGGGTCCCATTAGAGAGTACTCCTTACGAGTCGTGAGGATCTCGCAAGTGTATTTTCTCCTTAGGAATCATGGGGATCCCTAAGTGTGTTGCTCCCTTGTGAGTCGTAAGGATCTCACGCGGGTGGTTTCTCCTTACAAGGTCGAGAGGACTCTGTAAGTGTCTTTTAATGAGGTTGCGCCCTTTCGGGTTTTCACAAACACTCGCCGGTAGCCCTGCTGTTTTTACTCACAGAGCCCTTTCAGGTTTTCATCCGTGCCCATTTTGCTTATGGACATACCGTTTTTTTTATTCTTTTTATTTTCTTCTTCTTGTTTTTACGAGGTCGCGCCCTTTCAGGTTTTCACGAACACTCGCCGGTAGCTCTGCTATTTTTACTCACGGAGCCCTTTCGGGTTTTCATCCGTGCCCTTTTTTACTTATGGACATACCGTTTTTATTTATATTTTATTTATATATTTTTATATTTTTTATCTCGTGAGCCTAAAGATGCTGCGGTAGTAGTTTAAAGACGTTTCGGTCCGTCGTTAGTTTAAGGACGTTTCGGTCCGTCGTTAGTTTAAGGACGTTTTGGTCCGGCCTTAGTTTAAGGACGTTTCGATCCGTTATTAGTTTAAGGACGTTTCGGTCCGCTATTAGTTTAAGGACGTTTCGGTCCGTCATTAGTTTAAGGACATCTCGGTCCGGCATTAGTTTAAGGACGTTTCGGTCCGCTATTAGTTTAAGGACGTTTCGGTCGGTCATTAGTTTAAGGACGTTTCGGTCGGTCATTATTTTAAGGACGTTTCAGTCCGTCATTAGTTTAAGGACGTTTCGGTCCGGCATTACTTTAAGGACGTTTCGGTCCGCTATTAGTTTAAGGACGTTTCAGTCCGGCATTAGTTTAAGGAAGTTTCGGTCCGCTATTAGTTTAAGGACGTTTCGGTCCGGCATTAGTTTAAGGACGTTTCGGTCCGCTATTAGTTTAAGGACGTTTCGGTCTGGCATTAGTTAAAGGACGTTTCGGTCCGCTATTAGTTTAAGGACGTTTCGGTCCGTCATTAGTTTAAGGACGTTTCGGTCCGACATTGAGAAAGCTGGCTACTGCTTATAAAGCTTGAGCTGAGGAAGATAGCGAGCGGACATAGTCGTCGTCATCTATCATTGACCTAGGCTGTGGCTCATTAAGCGTAGTATTTCTTTAGGAATCGACCATTTATGGGCCTGAAAGGTCTTTCACCGTGCATATCCATGAGTAGATAGGCTCCACCCTGGTAGACCTTATCTATGACGTACGGGCCTTCATAGTTTGGCTCGAACTTTCCCCGCTTGGCGCGATTGGGGATCATAGGCCTCTTGACCACTAGCACGAGTTCGCCTTGGTGGAATGTCCTTGGCCGGGTCAATTTTTCATACGAGCGCGTCATCTTTGCTTTATAAGCCTCCAGGTTTTGTTGCGCTATGAGCCGGGTTTCAACAAGGGCATCAAGCTCCTCAAGCCGAAGGTGAGCATTTTCTTCGTCCGTCAGCTCGTAGTGAACCGCCACTCGTAGAGAGGGTAACTCTATCTCGAGGGGGAGTACTGCTTCTGTATCGAATACCAACGCGTATGGCGTTGTGTTCGTGGCTGTCTTGAACGTAGTCCGATACGCCCAGAGAGCCTCTTGCAGTCTCTTATGCCAGTCTTTCTTATTTCGGGACACCGTCTTTTTCATGATCTTCGTCGGGGTCTTGTTGAAGGCCTCGGCTAGACCGTTAGCTCGCGGATTATAAACCGAGGAATATCTCCAGTCTATATTGTGTTGTTGCGCGAAGCGACTGATCTTGTGGCTTCTGTAAGCTGGCTCGTTTTCGGAGATGATCCGTCGCGGAGTTCCAAACCGATATATGACGTAGATCTTGACTTCCCTCAACGGTACTGCTTCTGCCCATTTGGAGAAGTAGTCAGTCGTCTCCAGAATGAAACGATGTCCCCTGGACGATGCGGGTTCGATGGGGCTAACTATGTCAGTTCCCCACATTTCGAACGGCCAGCTAGCCACCGTTGGATGGAGTGGATTTGGATGCTGGTGGATGAAGTCCCCATGAATTTGGCATGAGTGGCATTGCTTCGCATATTCGAGACAGTCCTGGATCATCATGGGCCAGTAGTATCCCATCCGTTTGATCTTCAACATCATCTTCGGGCCTGCTTGGTGAGAACCACAGAGTCCATCATGAACTTCCTGAACGACTCTTTCTGTTTCGTCATGTCCTAGGCATCTCAACCACAAAGAATAAAACGACCTCTTGTATAGAGTATCATTGACGAAGGCGAAAGACAGCGCTCGTTTCATAAGCTGATGTCTTGAGGACGCATCTTCGGGTGTTCGACGGTATTTGAAGTAGTCTATAAAGATTTCTCTCCAATCTTCAGCCTTTTCCCGGTCTTTTATTTGTAGGGTCACCTGTTCAGTCACTCCCTTTTCTTCGGGTGATTCCGGAGATATTTTTGCTGGGGCAAGCACCCGACGGCTTTGTACCACGATTCTAACATCATCGAGGTCCTCGTCAGCCAGTTCTTTAGCAAGCTTGGCTAACGCGTCTGCTTTGCTGTTTTCCGCATGCGGTATGCTTTCCAAAGTATAGGAGGGAATTTGGTTCAACAGTTGTTGCACCTTTTCACCGTACTTCACCAACTTTGGTTTGCACGTTTGGTAGTCGCCGTTTACCTGACTAATGACCAGTTGAGAATCTCCGTATATGAGGAGGTTTTCAATTGCCATGTCGATAGCGATCTCGACACCTACTATCAAGGCTTCATATTCGGCTTCATTATTCGTCCTCGGCTCTGTTACGGAGAAAGCAAAGCGCATTATCCATCCTTGTGGAGTTACAAAGATGAGTCCTACCCCTGATTTGATTATAGGGGTACTTTGTTTGCGCTTCTTCATGGAAGATGCCCCATCGAAATAAAGCTCCCATCGGGTATCACCACCATCGATCGCATCAAACGCATGTTCGTCTGGAAGATCGCAATTTAAAGGAGAATCGGCAGATATCGGGTGCTCAGCGAGGAAGCCGGCAATGGCCTGGCCTTTCACTGCCTTGAGAGGCTGATACGTTATCGATAACTCCATCAAGAGCAGGGTCCATTTAGCGAGTCTCCCCGTCAATATGGCCTTTGACATTAAATATTTAAGAGGGTCCACCTTCGAAATGAGACGGACTTCATGTGCAAATGCATAGTGCCTGAGCTTTGTTATCGCAAAGATCAACACCAGGCAGTGTTTTTCAATGGGGGGGTAGTTGCTTTCTGCCCCCAGTAGAACTCGACTTAAGTAGTAGAGAGCTCTCTCCTTCCCTTGATCGTTCTTTTATGCCCATAATGCGCCTAAAGAACCTTCGAGGGCGGTTGTATAAAGAACGAGGGGCTTTCCCTTGACCGAAGCAGCCAACACTGGCGGGTTCTGCAGGTATTGCTTGATCTCGTCTAGCGCGCTTTGGCATTTTTGGTCCCAAACGAACGGGGTTCCCTTCTTCATCAGGTGGCTGTAAGGATGGCACTTGCCTGAAAGGTTGGCTATAAATCGCCGTATATACGCGAGCTTCCCTTGGAGAGACCGCAGCTGTTTGAGAGTCCTTGGCGGAGGCATTTCCATGATCGCCTTAATCTTTGACGGATCTATCTCAATACCTCGGTGTCGGATGATGAACCCTAGGAATTTGCCCGAGGAAACTCCGAATGCACACTTGAGAGGGTTCATCTTCAAGTTGTATTGTCGAAGGCGTAGAAATACGGTCTTCAGATGCTCGAGATGTTCCTCGTATGATTTACTTTTAACCACGAGATCGTCGATGTAGCATTCGACGATTTCGTGTATAAGGTCATCAAAGATCTGCGTCATGGCTCTCTGATAAGTAGCACCAGCATTCTTTAAACCGAAGGGCATCAGTTTATAATAGAATATTCCCAAAGGAGTCCGAAAAGCGGTGTGCTTCTGGTCTTCGGGATGCATCTTTATCTGGTTATACCCCGATGAGCTGTCCATGAAGGAGAAAACCTCGTGAGTGGATGTATTGTCTATCATCAATTCGGTGACAGGCACTGGGAAATCATCCTTCAGGCAGGCTTTATTGAGATCCCGGAAGTCCATGCGTATGCGCACTGTCCCATTTTTCTTCATCACCGGGACGATGTTGGCGATCCATTCAGGATATTGAACCTCCTGGATAAAGCCAGAGTCGATTAGCTTCTTGACCTCGGTGTTGATGCTCATCTCAAGCTCGAGCCGCATTCTCCTCGGTGCCTGCTTGACTGGCTTGACGTCCGGGGATATCGCCAATTTGTGTACAACAATTTCTGGATCTAGTCCCGGCATTTCGGAATGGTTCCATGCGAAGCAATCTCTATGTTGTACAAACAAGTCTTTTAACGCAGCCACCCTTTCTTCGGATAGCAGCTTGCTGAAGAACGTCGGCCGTGGGTCACTTGCCGTTCCCAACTCAATTTTCTTGAGGTTATCTGCGGTGGTGTGTATTCCATCCTCCAGTTCTTTTGGCGCCGGTGGGAATTCTGAGATTACCTCATCGTTGCTATTTTCAAAGCACCAGGGACGGTCATCCATGTCCTCAGGCCCTTCTTTTGATATTGTTATCATGTGACAAGTACGAATTCGTTTCCAATCCCAATGTGGGACTGGTTTTTCTTCCATGGCCTTGGGTTCGTGCTTCTGCGGCGGTGCTACCCTCCACTTGTCAGAAAGAGCGAACTTGCCAAGCTGATACTGATCTTCAACCCAATTCTTGAAGGTGAAGCAGTCCTCGAGAGGGTGCCCTATCACTCGGTGATAAGGGCAATAGTCCGGGTGAGAGACTTCGCCTGCTTGTTCAGGGTGTTTAGACTCCGGCAATGTAAGCATCTGATGTTTTAAAGCGAGGTCGAGTATTTTCTTCGTCTTGTCTCGAGGAAAAGAGTACGCTCGACCCATTTTTCTTATGAGAGTTAGATCAGAACCGCTCGATTTTCGTTCGTATGGCCTCTTAGCCCCGCTTTGCTGCTTTTAAGCGCCTTTTTCGCGTTTCGAATTGTTTCTACCTCTGCGTCGAGCCTTTTTTATAACAGGTTGACAGGGGGCGGCACTTTCATCTTTGACGGCCTGTTGAAGGAGGCATTGTGTTTTATCTTTCTCGTAGATGGCCATTTCGCGGTTGTGATCATCTCGGACTTTTTGACCAGCTTTCCTTATAAGCCTGTCCATTTGTTCTTCAAACGACGGACTGGACACTTTTGCATCAGGAACTTTTAGTGGTTCAGGATTAGCGTCCTCCCACTGAGCGTCCGCTTCTTTATCGATGTCATACACGACGTAGTAGCCGTGTAGTAACTCTCGTTTCTTTGACCGGATGTATCCAAGCCCTTTTGTTTCCATTCTCCCGTTAGGCAGTTTGCGTTGAGTCCCGGGGACGTTCCAGACCCTGTCATAGAATTTGGCCTTTCTAACGGTCTGTCTGAAGGATATCCCTTGGCGCTTCAATAGCCTCTTCAAGCCTTCTGTATAATACCTGGGGAGACGGATGTGCTGAAGCCTATCAAGCGTAGGATCCGCACCATGCCAGATCTCTTTCTCCACTTTGGTTTCTTCTGAGCGGTAGAATAGAATTGCTTTTTCGTTTTCTCGTCTGGGAGGGATATAGAACGTTTGCAGCTCTTCTACATTGTAAATATCAAGTGCATCCAGTTCTTTATAATGTTTAAGCGGCACCATGGCGACTTGCAGACTTTGCTCTTCGTTAGCGAACGTTTGTATTGAAGGCCTGGCAGAGAATACAGCATGGACCTCATCTTTTGAGTCGCTACCAAAGATCAACGTAGGAGCGGATGGTTCCGGCTTGGTGTCTTAGGGCGGACCCGAATAAACTATCTCCTCTTCCTCCTCGGTATCACTGCCGAAGACAGGGATAGTAGCGTTAGCTTTATTCTCCGGCTTGTGACACCTTTCCATGTGTTTGAAACTCGGTAAGAAGTACTTGGCATCTTCATATTTGCGGACTTCGTTCACGGAGAATGGGTTCAGTTCTCCCGCCATGGTATACTCGAGGCCATCCTTGGAATACTTCATACACTGATGTTGCGTAGAAGGGATGATGTTGTACTCGTGTAACCATGGTCGGCCGAGTAGAGCATTGTAGCATGTCTTGGCGTCTATGACATGGAGCTTAATATCCGTGACGAGTAGCCCAAAGCGTAGCGTCAGTATCACAGACCCAAGAGTTCTTGATGACTGGGAGTCGAACCCGGAGATGGTAATCTTATCCCGAGCAAGGTGCTGGACGCTCATGCAGATTTCTTTTAACACTCGCACATTGAGGAGATTAACGGACGATCCGTTAGCGATCAGGATTTTGCCTATCTTTATATCGTGGCAGTATCCTAAGACATAAAGGGGACGATTGTGTTCGCATGTCCTAAGAAGAAGGTCTTCATCACCAAAAGCGACATCGGCCGTCTGCACTTCCTCCAATTCATCCTTCATTTTTTCCTTGGCCAGGAAAGCTTGGTATTGCTCCGGATCTTATAGTGCCTTGACTAACGAGTCTCTCGCCTCTTTCGATAGTAAAAGGGCGTCAAAAATGCTGAGTTACGAGGGTAGCTTCCTCAGATGCACTAGTACGTTGTAATCCACCTTATTCTTCTTTGGCGGGTCCTTGGCATTTAGCTCCTCCACAACTTGGTCATCTAAGTCGATATCTTCAGAGACCTTTTCTTTCCCTTTATCTTTTCTGTTTGAGGGTCCGAGATTCTTTTCGGGAAGCGTGCGATTACGTAGCCGGATATTTTCGCAAACCTTCAACTCTTCTTCTTTTCCCGAGGTGGACTCTTTAGAGAGAGGGACAAGCTCCATTTCCTCATCAGAATCGCTCCCGAATGTAGGCACTTGTGATCTCCTAGCGTTAACCATGCGAAAATTGCCGGTAGTTCTGTTAAGTCCCTCGGTCGTACTGTTCTGCTCTCGGCGAGTCTTGCGCTTTTCCTGCTTAACATGTTTTCGGTGAGCAACATATCCTTTCCACCATCTATCGAAAGCTTTGCACTCTTCAGTGGGGTGCGAAATCTTCCGATGATATAAGCAGTAGGAGGGGTGCATTTCCGCTTCACCAGTAATTTTTCCTTCGGAGGATGGTAGCTTCATGCCCATTGATATGGCCTTAGCAAACCTTTTCCTCATCTTGAATTGGCTTTTGTCGGTAGTGGGGGTATTTTGCTCCAGCGGGATCATCTCAGCTTTTTCATCAAGTCGATGGCGCTTGGCCCTTTCGAATATAGCCGTCTCGCGTTCCCAATCAGCTTTACTCTTCAGCAGAGCTTCGTTGAGGAATGCGTCAATTACCTCATCTGATGAAACCAGAATTTTTGGCTCAGGATCTACCCCCAGCGTTTCAGTGCAAGGAGTCTCCTCATCGCCTATGAACGAATGAGAAATCACATGACAGCTTGCCACGTATACTTCAGATTCATCAGATGAACTTTCTTCCTCTTGAAAGACGTGATTGAGGAACTCTTGGAATGTAATGGGAGTCTGTGCCTTCTGGTTGTATTTCTCCAGCGCGTCAATTTGTTTTTGCAAGTCCGTGCGCTTGTCGCCAGGCTTCACGGGCTTCTTTGATTTCTTTTTCTTCTTCTTTGAAGATTTCGACGGCTGGTTGTGAATGCTTGGGCCACCTCCATCGATCATTTGAGTTGAACGCGGCTTCAACATTCTTTCAATGATTTGAGGTTCCATCGGGTTCTTCCACCTAATCGCTGGGCATGTTTGAAGATCATTTAGCATCCTCTTTGTCTTGGCTGATAATACAACCTCCCAAGGAGCTTCTTCAATGACAGAGCATGTTGCCCTCGGCGTATTCATTCCCTTAGAGGTGTGGGGCTGCGTTGGATTCACTTTCCATTTGTCGGACAATGCGAACTTTCCCTGTCGGTACTAGTCTTCAAGCCAATTTTTGAAGACATAGCAATCCTCGATCGGATGACCCAGTACTCGATGATAAGGGCAGTAGTTGGGCTCATTGACATCACTTGGTTGCGACAGATGTTTTGGATCCGACAGATTTATGATTCGGTTGCGCAACGCCAACTCGAATATGTTAGTTATATGTATTCCCTAGAGGCCATTACTGTACATTGGATGTATATTGTAGTGGATGCTGGGACATATATAGGTAAGACTTTCTTGCTCGACATGATAGTACGCTATCTGGTTGCTCTTTTTCTTAACATGTATACTTTCTATCTCTCTGTTACATGTTGATAAAGCCCTTAGGATGTGTACTCGACTTCCAGGAATATGATGTAGATCATACTAGTGGGGCCTGGGTAGTCAATGAGTACATCCTTCATTGTTCCTAGTCATGGGAATATCGAGATGGGGCATCGATATTCCAGAGTAGACTAGCGTATATCTTCTCGACCCATGTAATGGGCGAAGGATGATCCCATATCCATTGGTGTTTGACATCAAAGATGGTATGCGGGTGCTCAGTGTTGACTGGGTACACTGAACAGACTCGCCGAGAACTCCTAGATGGTATTATACCTCACGTCAGATGGCAGTTCTCTGGTGACACTGGTACAGCTTAGTCTGTTGACCCGAGATTGTCATAGAGTCTTGTGTATCTCCCACTGTGCTTTGATTTCCACCCTACCACGGCTCTACTGAGTCATGCAAACAGGTGGTTTTTGGGTACAGTCCCGATTCACATGGAGGCAATGAGCGATAGGAGGGGATTCGTCTCTCCCGGTATTTGGGGTTGATGTTGCGCTATGCACGATTGGCCATAACTGGAAATCCCTGGCCAGGGTTGCAGTGATCTACTGGTAAGTGTTATCAGTAGTTTCACACATGTTATGGACCTTATATCGGCATGACTTATCGATCTACTGGGGTCTGACGTTTACCACCCCTAGGCGAGATATGCGACATATCAGACGAACAGACCGGACTGTACGGTAAGTGTTGCTGGTTGGATTCACAGGAGTGTGAGCGGGCTTGCTCGTCGATCTTCTGATCGCTCAATACCCGGGTGGCCGTTACGTTTAGCAGACCGCTTGCGGCTTGTGGGTGTTTGATATGATCATCACCTGCTGCCGGCGTATTGACGAGTCTTTAGAGTCCTACACAGAGGTTTCCTGGTTCAAGAGAAATGAAATAGGAGCGCATATGAGATATGTGCGGGACCGAGAATAATGCGTGTATGTGATACCGTATTATATTCTCGCGATGAATGTATTGAATGGTTGTATGCGATATAACCTAGTTATCGAATTGAAGATTGATTCGATAAGTCGAAACATTGGATATTAGTCGGTCATATGCGATATGACCGGATCGTTAAATCAAGTGCTGATTTAATGATTTAATGTATAATTATATATTTGATATATTACTTTACATTATTAGTATTTGTTCACTTAAGATGGATTTTCTCATGATATACTTTTGTGCACTTGTTTGTATCATGTTTGATGATACATGCAAACTTGGGTGTGTATGATTAAACCATGGTTATGTTAATGGTTAAGGTTTTTATTTACTTAATTCATTTATTTATTTATTCATTTTGGAAAGATAAATAGAATGGTGGCTTATTTTGTTCTTTTGTTGAAACTTCATGAAGTGTTGAAAGCTTGACCATTTTGTTTCTTTCCTAAACCTAACCATTCACCTAACCCTAGTTTATTCTCTACACTTAACCATGGTTGCTATATGATAAGATCACTTGATTTATTATAATTAATCAAGTGATTTTATCATTCTCATCATATTCTTCTTCTTCTTCTTCTTCATCTTCATCAAGAAGAAGAAACCTTGCTACCTCCAATGGTGAAATGATCAAAAGAGTGAGAAATCCAAATCTAAAGTCAACCCACTTCCTATTTCTTCATCCTCTACTACTTGCCATGTAGTAGAGTGTATTATCTTCACAAGTTTCTTGACTTGGTGAAGGCGGAGCTCGAGTTTGAGTTACCTCGACGTAGATCATCTTCGGCATCGAAGTCAACGACCTAGCCCGATCATTTCTCCGACGAAACCATTGCCGGAGTCCGGGATCCGATGCTCGCAGCGAAGAGACATCGTCACGGAGCTATGGAGGTGGAGTACCGGATCTACAAAGGTTGTATTTTCCGTTCACTTAGCGGTTAAGTTGTTAACTTGCTCGTAGTTTCGCTTTAAACTCTAGTCAACGATCGCATTAGGGTTTCTCGGCACCGGAATTTTTTTGATTTTGGCATGGTTGATGCCTTGTGAGACCTCATTAGTGTGCCTAGGAACCCTACAGTGGTATCAGAGCCTAGCTAGAGCTTTAGGCGAAGTGTAGACGAAGTTAGAAGTCCGATCGAACCCGACAACCCCGACAAAACCCTTCTCTGTACATTTTTCAAAACAGTGGATTTTTGTGAATTAAAAATTCTCAGAAAAACAAGCAGGAAAAACTAAGAATTACTGTGAAAGACGGTCCACTAATTCAATAATTTGACCGCGGAACCGCTGCGAAACCAGGGGTTTGGCGGCGGTTCCGCAGCCAAAATTTGACTTAGTCCCTGAAATTTCATATATTTATTCTTAGGTCCTTTCTTGGCAATTTTTTATGGGAATTTTTTAATTCCACTCAAGTATTGAGTTTTCTAGGGTTTTATTGGGGACTCGTTAATTTGATCGGATAATTTAACTTCGTTTTTGTTTTTTCCGGATATTTTAGAAACTGTTAAAAAGTTCGACCGGATATAAATACCCACTTTTTCCCCTGCCGGGAAATTTCCAAGTGTTGGATTTTTCCGTAGTTTCAGAATGTTCTAAGTAGTGCAAGCAACACGATGGACCCTCTAGAAGACAACATACCTTAACTCGATTATGTGACCGTCTTGAACTGCCCTTTGAACCTTAGGGTTTGGGGCAGTACGGCGTGCCACATGTGAGGCGTTGGCTTGACTCTTCTACGGCTGGACCGTTGGTACTGAGGCACGAAGTGAATGTTTTTGAACTTA
Organism: Agapanthus africanus; assembly: GCA_030015575.1. Taxonomy (NCBI): domain Eukaryota; kingdom Viridiplantae; phylum Streptophyta; class Magnoliopsida; order Asparagales; family Amaryllidaceae; genus Agapanthus; species Agapanthus africanus. Next base: position 833,932,767 of record JASDDO010000019.1, read on the forward strand.
TTTCATGTGTTGATCTGTTTCGGGAAAACTTGGGTGTTTGATTGTTCGATCGGAAACTTTAACATTTTCTATTTATCTGGAATGTGATACAATAATTGGAATTCACAAGTAGTTATGAGATAACTGATATGAATGTTATAAACATAGTACTTTGTCTCACTTGATCGGTTGCCACGGAATTTTGATGTGATCAAAAGTCCGTCGCAATCGCGTAGCGTACGCAGATACTCGCCGGATAAACTTAATAGACAGCTACGCCCCATAGCCCCGACCAAGTGACTGTAGAAGAACCCCGTCGCCAAAGAGCATCCGTTTGGGGGCTCGCGGCAGCGGTGTTCCGCCTTAGTGCACTTCGTCGACGGTATCGGGGATGCGGCTGTCTACTGAAGTTTGCGATGAGCATTCGTTCTGGATGTCGGGAATCTTGTTGAATTACCCGACTTTATATTGAAAAGAGTTTTCGATAATGAGACTAAAATGCGGGGTTTATAATTGTGAGGCATGCGATGTCTAAGGAATTCATTTGGTTAGGCATGCGATGTCTAAAGAGTTTGCGGATTCCAACTGTTGTAGTTTTACACTTTCTTTTCTGTGACCGTAAGTGTAATATGTGATATCGCCGTTTTCGTTGCTATATGTCAACGACAATTGGGATGCGCATATTTACTTACGTTGATGACATGTGATGTTATGTGTTGTTGGATATGTTATATTGGATCGTCGTGTTTGAATAGCCGGGTTTTTTTTTTATGTGAGATGAGTGTTTTTCATTTTCATTCATGTAAAAACTTGTATGTAATATTCTTTTATTGGGACACTTCCAGGTTGCGGATGATGTCACCATTTGTATATTATTTACTTTTCCGCACTAGGATAGACCCAAGGAGGGGAGCACAAGTAACCGGGTTCTAGGGTCCAAAGGAAGACCAACTCGAGGAGTTGAGTCCGGGTCTCCTAACTCTAGAATTTGTTAGGTTGCTTGCCGCTCTCGTAGGGGTCTAAGGGTGTGGGATTGGCTATTCATCACGACCGTGGAATCCGTGTTTTATACTGGCTCGTATTAAAAACACGGACGTCCTAGTATATCCAATGTTTCATATGATATTTTCTGCTGCGTTATCTGTGATGTGATCATGTGATTTGTTCAGATAGATATAGTATATAGTATATATGGTATATTATATAGACGTTGCTTATGTTTTACACCTGCGCTAGCCCTGCCTCGTTCTGGCGTTAGTTACCTAACCTAACGGTGCAGACGGGACATCGAGGCGAATGCGGATGGCATAAGCGTACGTTATATTTATCTGTGATTTATAGATGGACTTAAATGATGGGACATTCATTAATGAGATTAATGAAAGGAAATAAACCTAATTGATGTTGTGGAATCGAATTTCAAAATAAAAACAGGTAGCTACAGTTCTTGCTTTGCATTGCGGTATTCCTTGAAGACCATCCTGCACCTTATTCGATGAGGAAAGGACCGAGATCCCTTCACCGGGAGTGAATCCTTTAGCAATAACTGGCAGATGCTACACACTCAATTTGTCTTTTGATTGCTTATATAGTTTCTGCTTTGCACAGTGATATATATGATATATCCCGCACCTCATTCGACGAGGAAAGGGCCGACGATCCCTTCACCGGGAGTGACCCCTTTAGCAAAACTAGAAAAGCCTCAAAAACATTCCATTTAAAAACCATTTGATTCCACAATGAGATAAAGTTCAAAGCGTTAAAAGTTTTCATAAAAACCATTCGCAACCCTCCGTCATTTTAGGAAGTAGAGTACTTAGTATTCGTGTTGTGTTTGTTGACCATAGTCAAGGCACAGTGTACGGTAGCTAAGTGATGTCTTCCTACACCGCATATGATGCGATTAGTTAGGACAGTCGTGTGACTTTGTTGACCTTAGTTAAGGGTCATATGGGTGGGTCTAATTAATCATGAAATGACGGGTAGAACTTGACTAGTACTTATGATTTGTTGACCATAGTTAAGGTCATAAGTGCTAGGGGTAAAAATCTTTATCGGGAGTTTCAAGTGTTGAAATTTGCAATGAGATTGCATACCTTCTATGTGATAGTTGGATCCCGATACCCACTGCGAGTAATTGTTACTCCTGGGAGAGTTTTTCACTTTACAATTAGCCGATCAAGTAGGTGTCTAGAAAGGTGTCAACGGGGTTACGCCTCTGGGAAAACGAGGTTTATTGTAATTAGGTCCGTGTGAAAGCACGGGGAACCTCCCTCAAATTACCGACACTGGCCTGGCTGAAAGATTGGCGAACTTGTAGAGTGTAATTAATCCCGGCTAGTCTTTCCTTTTAAGGTTTGAAGGAAGATTTGATAAAAACAGTGGGAGCCATCCTGATTAGATAAAATAAATAACCAATCTAATCTTGCAAGAGCGCACGCAGAGTGTTTTCTTCTCTCTCTCTCCAGGTAGCGACCATATCACGCCTTAATCAAGATAATAATACGGATTGTTGACCGAACTCGCTTGTTATTCTGAGCTGGGGAACGTTGGTCCCGCTCCAACTTATAATTGTTATAAGACAGAGCCGGAAATAGGGGAATACAAGAATTCCTATGCCGCCCAAACGAAGAAAGTGCATATGATGCATCTCCTTCGGGTGTGTTCATTATAAAGAACTGTTTCTCAGTATTCTCTGCATCCTGGGTATCTGATACCGGATTAGGATCCCAGATATGTAATCTGTTACATAGGGCTACAGAAAGGTAGAAAACTGAGAACGGGTGATAAGTTTCATGAGACAGAGAACGGGGCAAGTGTTGCAGCCAAGTATGTTGGTCACTGTCACCCTGTATTACCAATACATTGATTCTGAACAAATGCTATTAGATACCGAACCTGATATACAAAATCATATCAATCTCTTTATTTATTAAAGAAATGATAAATTTTGTATTGATGGATAATGTTTTGAACATTTTCTATATCAAAAGTTGATCGGTTCAGGCACGTTATCTAAAAGTATTAACGTTCTAAATCAAACTACAATTCCTAGTATACAGAACACACACAAGAGGAAGAGTTCAGAAATGAACGAATCCTTCTTGAGGTATTGTAGACTAGGTCATATCAATGCGACCCGACTGGCTGAAGTTACATTTTAGATGCATATTTAAATCAGTTTGAATTTACATCTTGTGAAACTTGCCAGTCATGTCACAAAGATTAGATGACCATAGCCCCGTTTACTGGAAACAGAGAAAGAGTTAGTAAACTCTTGGGACTGATACATGATGATGTATGTAAGGTCCCCTGTCTACACATGCCAGGACCGGTTCTTTGTACTTCACTAAATTCTCTGATGATCTCTCAAGATTCAGTCATATGTTCCTGTTGAAACATAAGTCCGAACCTTTTGAGATATTCACAGAATATAAGTTAGAAGTAGAGAACCAAAATACGGGTATAAGTATTATGTCCTATGATAAGATCTGGGAGGAGAATACTTGTGTATAGAATTCCTGGACTATTCTAAAGGAGAATGAGATTCTCTCTCAGTATTACTCCTCTGAATACACCACAGCACAACGGTGTATCAGGGAGGAGCAATAGCACCCTATATGATATGGTGTGCTCTATGATGAGTATCACTGAGTTACCTGTTTCTTTTTAAGGGGGTTATGCACTTGAGAAGCTGCATACCTATTGAATTGGGTTCGAATCAAATCAGTGCCTACCACTCCATATAAGATATGGTGTGGGAAGAGCCTATCTCTTAAGTAAGTTAAGATTTGGGATTGTCCGGCCTATGTCAAAAGCAAAATCCGGACAAGATCGAGGCAAGGTCAGTTCTGTAGAACTGGAAAGGTTCCAGCTATACAAAACTGCAGCTGATTTGACAGAACCAGAGGATTCAATAGTCCCCGACGAACCTCAGCCTCTCCGCCGAACTAGTAGGGTTCCTCATCCGCTTGAGAGATACTTCGGTTTCTCGATGACAGTGGGAGCGAAGAATACATCATGAGATGATGACCCAACTAGTTTCGAGCAGGCCATCGAGAGTAGGGACTCTGTAAGAATGGCTGGATGCTTAGCGATCTGAGATGGAATCCATGTACACCAACAAAGTATGGACTTTGGTTGCTATATTTGAAGGGTTAAATCCCCTTCAGGGGCAAGTATATCTTGAGAAGATTAATTGGTGTAGATGGAAAGGTTAAGACTTTTAAAGCAAGACTTGTTAAAGGTTTTTGTCATCGACCAGGCTTGGATAATGATGAAACCTTTTCCAGGGACTATGCTTAAGTCCATCCAGATCCTACTTGCCATTGCTGCATACCATGACTACGATATCTGGTGGTTGGGTGCCATGACTTCTTTTCTAAAATGATTTAGAAGAGAACGTCTATAAGAACACAGCCAGAGGGCTTCATAAACAGTGAGAGCAGCGGAAACGTCTGCAAGTTCCTTTATAGAATAAAGCAGGCATCGCGGAGCTGGAACGTCTATTTTGATGTAGTAGTCAAAGTGTTTGACTTCATCAAAATGGTAGATGAACCTTGTATATACAAAACGGTAGTAGAGAGTAAGGTGGTCATCCTCGTATAGTACGTGGACAACATACTCTTGATAGCAAAAGAGTTTCTTATGCTACGAACGGTCAATCTCCGCTTATCACAAGGATTCTCCAATAGGATCAAAGTGATACCTCTTAAATCCTGATTTTTCATCTATGAGATAGATGTAATTGGATGCTATGATTCTCACTAGGTGTAGTGAGATGGTATCAATCGATCCTGGGGAGAATCACTGGAAGGGTTCCAGGGTGATAAAGACGACTGAATGTCAGTCGCATGCATTGTCTTTACCCTCAGTAAAGGGACGGTATGTTGGAAGAGTTCCAAGCTAGATAACATGGCAAACTAGATGATAAAGGCTGGTAACATCGCTATTAAAGATACTACCAAAGAGGCAGTTTGGGTGTATATTAGTTCATAAGATGAACTGGGTTCCTACCATTGTATGACAATGGAAGTGTGGCTTTGACCCAGGAACCCTGGTCCCATCAGTGACCCAGATATATTCTGAGGCAGCATCACCTGATCATGAAGATAGTTGATCTCCATGGTGATCGAGGTTAGGAGAGTAGATTCAGAGGACAACACGGCGGATCCACTCACAAAGGCTTATTCCCAGAGAGAGACTTATAAGGGATGGTTGAGTATTAGATACTGCAACTACTGCTACAGATGACCCTAATGCAAGTGGGAGATTGTTAGTTATATGTATGCCCTAGAGGCCATTACTGTATATTGGATGTATATTGTAGTGGATGCTGGGACATATATAGGTAGTACTTTCTTGCTCGACATGATAGTACGCTATCTGGTTGCTCTTTATCTTAACATGTATACTTTCTATCTCTCTGTTACATGTTGATAAAGCCCTTAGGATGTGTACTCGACTTCCAGGAATATGATGTAGATCATACTAGTGGGGCCTGGGTAGTCAATGAGTACATCCTTCATTGTTCCTAGTCATGGGAATATCGAGACGGGGTATCGATATTCCAGAGTAGACTAGCGTATATCTTCTCGACCCATGTGATGGGCGATGGATGATCCCATATCCATAGGTGTTTGACATCAGAGATGGTATGCGGGTGCTCAGTGTTGACTGGGTACACTTAACGGACTCGCCGAGAACTCCTAGATGGTATTATACCTCATGTCAGATGGCAGTTCTCTGGTGACACTGGTACAGCTTAGTCTGTTGATCCGAGATCTTCATAGAGTCTTGTGTGTCTCCCACTGTGCTTTGATTTCCACTCTACTACGGCTCTACTGAGTCGTGCAAACAGGTGGTGTTTGGGTACAGTCCCGATTCATATGGAGGCAATGAGCGATAGGAGGGGATTCGTCTCTCCCGGTATTGGGGGTTGATGTTGCGCTATGCACGACTGGCCATAACTGGAAATACCTGGCCAGGGTTGCAGTGATCTACTGGTAAGTGTTATCAGTAGTTTCACACATGTTATGGACCTTATATCGGCATGACTTATCGAGCTACTGGGTCTGACGTTTACCACCCCTAGGCGAGATATGCGACATATCAGACGAACAGACCGGACTGTACGGTAAGTGTTGCTGGTTAGATTCACAGGAGTGTGAGCAGGCTTGCTCGTCGATCTTCTGATCGCTCAATACCCGGATGGCCGTTACGTTTAGCAGACCGCTTGCCGCTTGTGGGTGCTTGATATGATCATCACCTGCTGCCGGCGTATTGACGAGTCTTTAGAGTCCTACACAGAGGTTTCCTGGCTCAAGCGAAACGAAATAGGAGCGTATATGAGATATGTACAGGACCAAGAATAATGCGTGTATGTGATACCGTATTATATTCTCGCGATGAATGTATTGAATGGTCATATGCGATATAACCTAGTTATCGAATCGAAGATTGATTCGATAAGTCGATACATTGGATATTAGTCGGTCATATGCGATATGACCGGATCGTTAAATCAAGTGTTGATTTAATGATTTAATGTATAATTATATATTTGATATATTACTTTACATTAACTAGTATTTGTTCACTTAAGATGGATTTTCTCACTTGATGTACACAAGTTGTATATGTGATATACTTTTGTGCACTTGTTTGTATCATGTTTGATGATACATGCAAACTTGGGTGTGTATGATTAAACCATGGTTATGTTAATGGTTAGGGTTTTTATTTACTTATTCATATATTTATTTATTCATTTTGGAAAGATAAATAGAATGGTGGCTTATTTTGTTCTTTTGTTGAAACTTCATGAAGTGTTGATAGCTTGACCATATTGTTTCTTTCCTAAACCTAACCATTCACCTAACCCTAGTTTATTCTCTACACTTAACCATGGTTTCTATATGATAAGATCACTTGATTTATTATAATTAATCAAGTGATTTTATCATTCCCATCATATTCTTCTTCTTCTTCTTCATCTTCATCAAGAAGAAGAAACCTTGCTACCTCCAATGGTGAAATGATCAAAAGAGTGAGAAATCCAAATCTAAAGTCAACCCACTTCCTATTTCTTCATCCTCTACTACTTGCCATGTAGTAGAGTGTGTTATCTTCGCAAGTTTCTTGACTTGGTGAAGGCGGAGCTCGAGTTTGAGTTGCCTCGACGTAGATCATCTTCGGCATCGAAGTCAACGACCTAGCCCGATCATTTCTCCGACGAAACCATCGCCGGAGTCCGGGATCCAATGATCACAGCGAAGGGACATCGTTATGGAGCTATTGAGGTGGAGTACCGGATCTACAAAGGTTGTATTTTCCGTTCACTTAGCGGTTAAGTTGTTAACTTGCTTGTAGTTTTGCTTTAAACTCTAGTCAAAGATCGCATTAGGGTTTCTCAGCACCGGAAATTTTTGATTTTGGCATGGTTGATGCCTTGTGAGACCTCATTAGTGTGCCTAGGAACCCTACAGAATAACCTTCTCGTTTTATCTTGGGGAAATGAGTAAGGACATCCCATCCTCTCCTCAAGGGCTACGTACGGGCGCATATTATTTTGACGAGCGACTGGCTTCGAGTTGCTCGGCTGTTGCTGAGCATTAGCAACAACGATCACTTTCCCCTTCGCCTTCTCATTTCGGGAGTCCGGCTTTGGAAGAGGAGGTTTATGGCCGATCTGATCCATTTGCGCCAGCTTGTCGATTAGTGCCTGGAAAGTGGTCGGCTTGAAGAACATCATAAATTGCGAGATGGTTGCTTGCGGATCGAGGGTTCCCACAAACATTCCCACTGCAGGAGCTTCTTCTATGCGCTGCTCGCATTTTGACCATAAATTCCGCCACCGTATAGCATATTGGATCCATGTCTCGCCCGGCTTCACCGTGGCATTAATCAATGCCGTTATCGGGGTACGCTCGCTGGCACTCGCGAAACGTTGGGTAAACAGCAGCTCCATCTCCGCAAAGGTCTTGATAGAGTCGTTCGGGAGCTCGGAATACCACTCGAATGCTGTATCCGATAAGCTACCAACGAACTGGCGGAGCAACAATTTATCATCACCGCCAGTATTGCCGCAAAGTGCCCGGAACTGGGCGATATATTGGTGGGGATTGCCAGTCCCCTTATACACATGGAATTTTGGTATCGTATAACCTGGCGGGTACTTGATCTGGTCGTACCAGCCCGGATACGGCCGCCCCGTTTTTACGACCTGGCCGGCTGCTTCCGTTGCTTGATGGACCCAGATCTGCTGAGCTATATATTCGTCCTGGTCGGCTTTGGAGATTGCCTCCTCCTTGGCTGTTGACAGAGCCGAAGGAGGATTCGACGTTTGTCCCCTATCATCTTCAAGGATGATCGGGGGATTTTCAGCAGGTGGATCTTGTTGAATCATCATGCCCACCATGTCCTGGAACAGGAGGGCCATTTTCTTTATGCTGGCTGCCTGTTCCGCAGCTTCTTTATCCTTTTTCTCCAGTATGCGATGAAGGAATTCGGCGTCAGTTTCTTGTTCCTGACGTTCATCCGAGGACGTTTCAGGGGTTTCTTTTGTCCCGGTGAGTGCGGCCATCGCGGTCATCATCTCCTGGAGCTTTTGCTGTTGCTCCTGAGCCTTGGTCACTGACCGTGTAAGCGGTCTATGACCTGTGGATGCACGGCTGCCCTCCTTTCCCGACGCCTTGTACACTGTATGAACTATTATGCCCCCGGACTTAAGGCGTTTAGGTTCATCACTTTTGGCATTTACCGCGGGTGTGGGGGTTTTCTCCGGCCTTCTTCTTTTGTGGGCCGTTGAAGTTGAGGGGGCCGTTACAGTGGGCACCCTGGTGACTGTCATCCTTTCCTGTTTGATCGGACGGTCTTTTTCTTTTTCCACCTTCGCCTTTTTCTGTTGACGAGAGCGATCTGGGTCAATTACGGAGTCTTGAACTCTCCGCCAAACTTTATAAATTTTTGAGGACAGCCGTTGAGGGGGCTGCTCTTGCTTCGTTTCCTGAACTCTCTCCGCAGGTGGAGGAGATCTTTTTAGTGTAGCGGTTGGAGAGTTCTTACGTACCCTCCTCAGCAGTTCAAAGCTTTTCCCAGTTGGAACAGCAACGTTGACCTCTACCACTGGAGCAGGTGGAGTTAGCCCTGAGGGGGAGTTGCCCCCTGCCTTCCTCATTCGTCGCCAATGGCGACGTCGAGCATGACGAGCCGTTGGGACTGGCTCAGAGATAGAGACAGCTTCTTTTTGCCCCATGTCTGAATGAGGCGCCGCTGGTGTTAACCTCTTAAAGACTGAGGTTATCCTTTGAGGTGAGATATCCAATCTGTCAAAGACAGATCCTCGTGCAGGGGCCGAAGCAGGAATAGTCAGCCTTGAAAATACTGACTCTTTGACGGGAGAAGCCGCCTTAACGACTTCCAGAGCAGCGGCTATTGCCTTCCTTGGGACAGCCATTTTAGAGTTCACAAGCTTCTTGGCGGGCCCCTCAGAGTTTTGATCCAGCCTCGCAAAGACAAAGGCTGTTGGCTTGGTAATAGATGACCCGTTATCAGGGGCCGTCGTAGTAGTGAGCCGGTCGAAGACCGATCTCTTGTTCGCTTCTGGTGCAGGTATTGGCATAGAGAAGCTTGTAGGTTGGATCATGGTCCCGAAAAACAGGCCGGTGGTGGCCTGGGTCACCTGTTCTACCGGCAGAGCGAGGAAGGAGGCCACTTGGGGCCCATATGCTACACCTCCAGGTGAGGTGGAGCGTCCGTTGCAGTGGCACTTCGAGCAGTTGGTGCGGTTAGAGGCCATTGATGCTTAAGTTCTGCGCCAAGCAAAAGAACAAATCTTAGTAACTTGAAATCCAAAGACAACCGTTAACAAACCGCGATTGGTTCGCGAAGACGACATACGAAGTGTGGAGTGTAAAGAGGAAAAGGTCCCACCGGGCGTGCCAGAATCTGATCCCCTCCGAAAGGCGGCCGAGACATTAGGACGTTTGGCCTGAGATTCGGGCATATGCTATTTGGTTTTATCCGTCCACCTCTCCGAAGATGCCAAGTTGATTTATGGCACCGTGTATCAGAGGTTTAGACGGATGCGGCCGATGTAGCAGACTTCGTCAGATTCCCCCTCGCTTGAGGGGTTTTTGATTGTGAGGACGCTCTTCCCTGCAGGCGCAAGCCCCTGCAGTTAATTACACTACCGCATCGCGGTAACAACTTTCTCCTTCTTCAGAATTTCACTTCGTGTCGTGGGTGTTTGTTTTGTTTGTGGTTGCCCGTGGATTGTATACGGAGACTATTTATTTCGTCGCCCGTAGGACGTGGATTAGTCTAAATCCGTACTTTCTTAGATTTGGGTTTTGGGTTTTGGTTTAAGGATACGTTAGCCATATTTGAGGCTAAGATCAACTTAAACGTTTGTTAAAGATACGTTAGTCTAATTTCCAGACTAAGATATACTTAACGGGATCGTCTAGATCCATTTCCAGTTTAGGGACATGGTGGTCCATTTAATATATGGCCGTCGGGACCCGTCACCTCTCTGACGACGTTGAAGGATTACAACGACGTGTGTCAGAGGAGTTCGGAGATGTACCCTCGAACCGGAGGTAAATTGATTTAGGAGAGCAATCTTGCTCAGTCAATTTAATTTGAGGACTTACGGCCACGATTGGGCTAAGTCCAATTGAAAAATATTCAACGCTTTTATTTGTTTTTGGTCTGTTAGACCTGTGCTAGGGTTTGGCCCATAATGCATTGCATTGTTTTCTATTTTTTTGTTTGGGCTCTGCCCATAAAGGATGCAGAGCATCAATTTATTCTGGGCTCTGCTCATTTATGAATGATGCAGAGCATCAATTCTACTTGGGCTCTGCCCTTTTATTGCTTTGCAATTTATTTTGGCCTATTAGGTCTTTTTGATTTTGGCCTGGCCCTTTAAGAAATGCATTGCATTTGTCAGGCGCTTTGCGCCAATCAGAGAGCGCAAGTGCTTGTGGTGACGACATGTGTCATGCAAGCGCAGTGCGCTGCACCAATGCGCTGCGCTTGCGCTGCTGACACGTGGCGCGCTTGGTGAGTTGCGCCAATTTCAGAGAGCAAAGCTCTATCTTAAAAGCGCACAGCGCAAGTGAGTCAGATGCTGACACGTGGCGCTCTCTGGTGGCTTGCGCCAACCCAGGAGCGCAACAGTGCAGTTTTGTAAATGCAAAGCACTATTAATTTTATAATATATTTTTTTAGAACCAATGGTTCATGACAAAGTGCAAAGCACTGCTTGATTTCTTGATCTAATTTAGATCAAAGAAAACAAGTATTTTCTTGTTTCTCTTGTTGATCTCAAAGAACCAATGGTTCATAAGTGCAAAGCACTATCTTTATTTTGTTTTTATTAAAGATCATTGATCTTGTTCTTAGATCAATGATCTATCAGAAGAAATTCTTCTATCCTAAAGGGTTTTTTTACCTTTCTTCTTGAAATTTCTTCAGAGTTCTCTCTGTTTGAAAATTTTGATTTCTCCCCAAATGTTGATGCCTTTGAATTGAGGTCTAGGGTTCTTTTTATAGTGCCCATAAATTAGTTAAAGAGATCTTTCTCTGAGTGATTTGGGGAATTTTTCCCAGTTTTTGGATCTTTGATACAAGGGCTTCTGTTTTACAGAAGAAAATCTTCTTGTTTTAACAAGAATAGAAAGATTTCTTTAAAATCTTAATTCTGTTTGGCGCAAACGCCCGAGCACATAACACGTGTCAAGCGGCGCACAGCATAGCGCAACTGCGCTGACACGTGTCGCACAGCGCACAGCGCAGCGTAACTGCGCTGACACGTGTCGTGCAGCGCAAAGCGCAGCGTAATTGCGCTAGTGCATCTGCGCTGACACGTGTCTCGCTGCGCAAAGCGCAACGCAACTGCGCTGACACGTATCGCGCAGCGCAAAGCGCAGCGCAACTGCGCTAGCGCATCTGCGCTGACACGTGTCGTGCAGCACAGTGCTTGCGCAACTGAAGCGTTGCATCCTTTAATAGAGTTTTGCTCTGATTGGGCGCGCTGCCTCGGGCGCTGCGCTGACGTATCTGCGCCTGACGCGTGGCGCGTTGCTCCCGGGATTTGAAACGTTGCTTCAAAATTTGAATTTTGAATTTCCCACAGAGCTTTGCTCTGATTAGGGGAAACAGGGGCAGAAAGCAACTACCCCCCATTGAAAAACACTTTCTGGCATCGATCTTCGCGATAACAAAGCTCAGGCACTATGCGTTGGCGCATGAGGTCCGTCTCATATCGAAGGTGGACCCTCTCAAATATTTGATGTCAAAAGCCATATTGACAGGGCGACTCGCTAAATGGGCCCTGCTCTTGATGGAGTTTTCGATAACCTATCAACCTCTCAAGGCAGTGAAAGGTTAGGCCATCGCCAACTTTCTCGCCGAGCATCCAATACCTGCCGACTCTCCTTTGAATTGCGAGCTGCCAGATGAACACGCATTTGATACGATCGATGGTAGTGATACCCGATGGGAGCTTTATTTCGATGGAGCATCCTCCATGAAGAAGCGCAAACAAAGCACCCCTATAATCAAATCAGGGGTAGGTCTTATCTTTGTAACTCCATGAGGAGGGATAGTGCGCTTTGTTTTCTCCTTAACAGAGCCGAGGACGAACAATGAAGCCGAATACGAAGCTTTGATAGCAGGCCTCGAGATCGCCATCGATATGGGAATTGAAAACCTCCTCATATACGGAGATTCTCAACTGGTCATTAGTCAAGTAAACGGCGACTACCAAACGTGCAAACTAGAGTTGGTGAAGTACGGCGAAAAGGCGCAACAACTGTTGACCCAAATTCCTTCCTACACTTTGGAAAACATACCGCGTGCGGAAAACAGCAAAGCGGACGCGTTAGCCAAGCTCGCTAAAGAACTGGCTGACGAGAACCTCAATGATGTCAGAATCGTGGTACAAAGCCGTCGAGTACTTGCCCCAGCAGAAATATCTCCGGAATCATCCGAAGAAAAGGGAGCGACTGAGCAAGTGGCTATGCAAATAAAAGACCAGGAAAAGGCTGAGGATTGGAGAGAAGTCTTTATAGACTATTTCAAATACCGTCGAACGCCTGAAGGTGCGTCCTCAAGACATCAACTTATGTAATGAGCTCTGTCTTTTGCCTTTGTCAATGATACTCTGTACAAGAGGTCGTTTGATTCTATGTGGTTGAGATGTTTGGGACCTAACGAAGCAAAAAGAGTCGTTCAGGAAGTTCATGACGGACTCTGCAGTTCTCACCAAGCGGGCCCGAAGATGAAGTTGAAGATTAAATGGATGGGTTACTACTGGCCCACGATGATTCAGGACTGCCTCGAATATGCGAAGCAATGCCACTCGTGCCAAATCCATGGGGACTTCATTCACCGGCATCCAAATCCTCTACACCCAACAGTGGCTAGCTGGCCGTTCGAAATGTGGGGAACTGACATAGTCGGCCCCATCGAACCAGCATCGTCCAGGGGACATTGATTCATCTTGGCGATGACTGACTACTTCTCCAAATGGGCAGAAGCAGTACCGCTGAGAGAAGTGAAGACGGAGAATATCCTCCATTTCTTCAAGACGCACGTTATTTATCGGTTTGGAACTCCGCGACGGATCATCTCCGATAACGGGCCAGCCTACAGAAGCCACAAGATCAGTCACTTCGCGCAACAGCATAGTATAGACTGGAGATATTCCTCAGTTTATAATCCCCGACCTACGGTCTAGCTGAGGCTTTTAACAAGACCTTGACGAAGATCGTGAAGAAGACGGTGTCCCAAAATAAGAAGGACTGGCACGAGAGACTGCAAGAAGCTCTCTGGGCGTATCGAACTACGTTCAAGACGGCCACGAACACAACGCCGTACGCGTTGGTATTCGGTACAGAAGCAGTACTTCCCCTCGAGATAGAGTTACCCTCTCTACGAGTGGCAGTCCACTACGAGCTGACGGATGAAGAAAATGCTCATCTTCGGCTTGAGGAGCTTGATGCCCTTGATGAAATACGGCTCATAGCGCAGCAAAATCTAGAGGCTTATAAAGCAAAAATGACGCGCTCATATGAAAAATTGACCCGGCCGAGGACATTCGGCCAAGGCGAACTCGTGCTAGTGGTCAAAAGACCTATGATCCCCAATCGCACCAAGTGGGGAAAATTCGAGCCGAACTACGAAGGCCCGTACATCATAGACAAGGTCTACCATGGTGGAGCCTCTCTGCTCATGGATATGCACGGTGAAAGGCCTTTCAGGCCAATAAACGGTCACTTCCTAAAGAAATACTACGCTTAATGAGCCACAGCCTAAGTCAATGATAGACGACGACGACTATGTCTGCTCGCTATCTTCCTAAGCCCAAACCTTATAAGCAGTAGCCAGCCTTCTCCTCACTGGACCGAAACGTCCTTAAACTAATAATGGGCCACTACGTCCTAAGACTAGCTATTGACCGAGATGTCGATAAACTACGGTGGATTGAAACATCACAAAGCCGATAAAAAAAAAAAATAAACGGTATGTCCATAAGCAAGATGGGCACGGATGAAAACCCGAAAGGGCTCCGTGAGTAAAAACAGCAGGGCTACCGGCGAGTGTTTGTGAAAACCTAAAAGGGCGCAACCTCGTTAGAAAAAAGAGAATAAAAAAAGAATAAAAAAACGGTATGTCCATAAGCAAAATGGGCACGGATGAAATCCCGAAAGGACTCCGTGAGTAAAAACAGCAGGGCTACCTGCGAGTGTTTGTGAAAACCCGAAAGGGCGCAACCTCGTTAAAAAAACACTTACAGGGTCCTCTCGACCTTGTAAGGAGAAACCACCTACGTGAGATCCTTACGACTCACAAGGGAGCAACACACTTAGGGATCCCCACGATTCCTAAGAAGAAAATACACTTGTGAGATCTTCACGACTCGTAAGGAGAACTCTCTTATGGGACCCTCACGGCTCATAAGATTTGAAAGTCTTAAGTTACAGAGACGTAAACCTGTGCTTAAGCAACCCCCACAACCTTTGAGTGGCTCAGTACTGACCCTTGTATACAATCCACGGGCGTGAATAAACATTTCCCTAACAAAGTCCTACCCGTGACTAGGGATATGTTCGCATGGTGAACAACCCTTGTAAGTCCTCTCGACTTACAAGGAGAAAACCCTTTTGTAGGATCCATACGACTTACAGAGGAACATGCACTTAGGAATCCTCACGATTCCTAAGGAGAAAACACGCCTACGAGATCCTCACGACTTGTAGGGAGAAATACTTTCATAAGACCCTTACGGCTCATGAAGTCAAAAGCCTTAGTCAACAGGATCCTAACCCTGTTTACTAAGCCATCTTTGTTCAACATCGACAGAGGCAAATGATGATTCACTCCTGGAAATATCCCAATCGTAGCGGTGCTGATGCCAAAATCGGTGTCTAATTCCAGGCTTACAGCAAAAAGCCAGCAGGCCGCACATGAACAAAATCAGCAAGTAAAAATGTATGCATGCAAAATAGCTGAAATGATTGGGCAACTCGCAATAAAAAGCAGCGAGTAAAAATAAAGTAAATGGCCGAAATGATTGGGCACCGCAAAAAATAGCCAAAATGATTGGGCAATTGCGACCTTCGCGATATAAAAGCTGAAATGATAGAGCATCGCGGAAATAAAACAATAATATAAAAAAAATTAAAAAAATGATGAAACTTTTTGCCCTACAGGTGAGATCACATCGATCCCTGTATACAATCCAAGGGCACAAACAAAGAGGGAACCATACCTTCCCAACAGGCTCCACCAGAAAGCGAAGCCAAGCCTCGATGGTTCACCAACAACCTAGAGATAACCGTGACATTCGTCTCGATACAGCAGACGCAGTGCCAGCAAACGAGGCAAAGGCCAAATTCCTAGCTTCACGGTCTTTAACGGCAAGTCATATAAAGCCCGAAAGACAATCGGAGATCATCTCACCCCAGCGTGGAATGATCATCACTTCGACGTTCGTCTCTACACAACAGACGAAATGTCACTACAGCGTCCCTCCTCCAACAGGATTCGGACACGCCACAACAAGCGAAGCAAAGGCCAAATTCCTAGCTTCAGGGTCTTGACGGTAACTCATATAAAACCTGAAAGACCATCAGAGATCATTTCAACCCCAGGGAAATCAGTGTCCTTAGCAACCTCCTCGACTTAGGGAAACAGTGTCCTTGACGAGAGCACTTCGATTCGCGTTGACCCGCAGAGAAATCAGCGTCTTTGCAGGAATACATCGATTCGTTTCAATCCCAGGGAAACCAGTGTCCTTGGCAACCACCTCGACTCAGGGAAACCAGTGTCCTTGGCAACCACCTCGACTCAGGGAAACCAGTGTCCTTAACGAGAGCACCTCGATTCACGTCAACCCGCAGAGAAACCAGTGTCTTTGCAGGAATACATCGATTCGTCTCAACCCCAGGGAAATCAGTGTCCTTGGTAACCTCCTCGAGTCAGGGAAACCAGTGTCCTTGACGAGAGCCTTTCGATTCGCGTCGACCTGCAGAGAAATCAGCGTCTTTGCAGGAATACATCGATTCGTTTCAACCCCAGGGAAACCAGTGTCCTTGGCAACCACCTCGACTCAGGGAAACCAGTGTCCTTGACGAGAGCATCTTGATTCGCGTCGACCCACAGAGAAATCAGTGTCTTTGCAGGAATACCTCGACTCGTCTCAACCCCAGGGAAATCAGTGTCCTTGGCAGCATCCTCGATTCAGGGAAACCAGTGTCTTTGACGAGAGCACCTCGATTCGTGTCGGCCCACAGAGAAACTAGCGTCTTTGCAGGAATACCCTGATCTGTTTCAACCCCAGGGAAATCAGTGTCCTTGGAAACCTCTTCGACTCTGGGAAATCAGTGTCCTTGACGAGAGCACCTCGATTCGCGTCGACCCATAGAGAAACCAGCGTCTTTGCAGGAATACTTCGATTCGTTTCAACTCCAGGGAAATCAGTGTCCTTGGAAACCTCCTCAACTCAGGGAAACTAGCATCCTTGATGAGATCTTCTTGATTCGCGTCGACCCGCAGAAAAACCAGTGTCTTTGCAGGAGCACTTCGATTCGTTTCAACCTCGAGGAAATCAGTGTCCTCGGCAAAATACTTCAACTCGGGGAAATTAGTGTCCTTGACGAGAGCTGCTCGATTCGTCTCGACTCGTGAGGAAATTAGTGTCTTCACGAGGACTTCCCGACTCGTCTCGACTTGCAAGATAAAGCCTTAGGCAGCAGGGATTAAAAAAACTTGTTTCCTAAGCACTGGGACCCTGCAAGTCGGTCTAAAACGGTCTCTTGCATACTATCCACGGGTCTCACTCTCCAAAGCCGAATCTCGACAAGGAGGGAAACAACTGCTTACGAGTTCTCTCGACTCGTAAGAGGAAAAATTCTCTTGTGAGATCCTTACGACTCACAAGAGGAAACACACTTAGGAATCCTCACGATTCCTAAGGAGAAAATCCACCTACGATATCCTCTCGATCCGTAGGGAGAAAAGTCTTTGTGAGACCCTCACGGCTCATAAAGTTGAAAAGTCTTAGGCAGTAAATCTGAACCTGCGACCTAAGCCATCATTACCCCTTGAAGAAGCCAAGACAGAATGCTTACTCTATCATCTGCCAACCATGTTTACTAAGATAGCATGCTGATAATAAGAGAAGGGAGAAAGCACAGAGATGACACAAGACATTGCAAAAAAAATATGTATCGTTATTCATTAATTCAATTAAGTACAAGGTGAATCGTATAAAGAATAAAGAATGGATACATCTTATTCGGAAAAAAAATTAATTACAAGTATATGATCGATACAAGGGCAGCTACTGGGAAGGAAGCGTCTTAAATAGCCCTATCAATTGTTCGCCCACTTCCTTCTATGCCTTCTCCTGATTGGCCGCCACTGCCAATTCTGCTTCCACTTGAGCCCGCTGTTGCAAGAAGGATGAAAGCTGCTCCTCAACTGCCTGCTGAGCTGCATCGCGGCCTTGGGCATCACGCTCGGCGGCATCGAGCTTCTGCTTCAGTGTTAGCCCATTAGAGATATTTTCTAGAAGGCCCTCAAAGATAGCCTTCACATGGGCAACGTTCGCTTTAACCTTAGTACGCAGGCGAGCCGTTTCGCTTGAGGTCTCTTGGCATTCCTTCAGCCTTAAAGCCGCTTCTTGTTCCAAGTGGCGGAAGTAAGAAGCGTTTTGCTCGATCCATGCTGCTCGTTGAGTGCCTGGGCTAAGGTCTCAGGGGCAGGGCATATAAACTCCAATTGATGAAGGCGGGCCTCGATTTCCCTGCAGTGATTAACCCAAAACTCGACGACGCCTTCATTATGAAAATTTACAAGCGCCGCCAACATCGGGTTAACCTCCGCAGCGAAATCTGCAGCAGATGGGGGAACGTCTGCGTCTAGCTCTTCGACGTATCCGCTCAGCATTCCCAAGCTCATTGCGGCACCCTTTGAAGATGGACGTCTCAAGAAGGGGCCTGCCGGCATCATGATGCGAGGCTCAAGGAGGGCCGGAACCAGAACGACAGCTGAAAAGACAAAACACAATCAGATGACGGTTTTTTTAAAAAAAATAAGAGAAAGTCATCGATGGGAGAGTTTACTATACCAGCTGCAGCAGGCGGCAAAGCCGGGAGGGCCGGTGGCGCGACCGATCTTGCATCTCCTCCTTCGATTTGTAGCACTGCAATCAGGGCAAGGAAAAATCAGAAACAAGTCCATTATTAAAAAAGGGGAGTATTAATTTAAAATTATACTCACTGGCGTCACTGGAGGAAGCGAGCTCCAACAGGAAGGAGAAGTGTGAGCGCAGCACCTGATAGAGGTGATCAAAAAGCACTCCTACAAAGACATAGTAGTACAACATCAGTACATAGATCATGTGGCCGAAAGATGAAACTGATGGGTCACGAATCCATACCTTCCACCATCTGCGATGGTACGAGAGAAGGCTGAGAGGTGGCCACCTCCAAGGAATTAGCTGACGGCGCTCCCTCAAGTAATGGAGCGTCAGCACTGGCTGCACCTGCGTTAAAAACAAAGATAAACCTGTCAGGAAGGATTAAAAAATAAAGAAAAAAGGACAGTAACCCAAAATTTACCTGATGAGCCGCCAGCCGAAATGGAGGTGTCTCCCTCCTCCAACGACATGAGTCCACCTCCCGTGGCCTCGTCACCGGACTCGACGGGGGCCGTCGTCGTGCTCGCTAGGCCAGGAGACGGTGGAGGACCGTAGACGGGGAGAGCAATGATTGGAGCATTGCCAGACTTTTGAGAAAGAGCGGCTGGCTTGTCCTCGGGAGTCATGCCCGTTTCACCCGCAACTCCCTTGGGCTTGGCGGTCGCTGCTGTCTCGTCCCCCGTCGCCATGGGGTCGCCAGTCTCATGCGCTCCGTCCGCTGCTACCCCAGACTCAGTTATAGCAACTGTCTCAATTGCTGCTACCCGGGGCTCGGCATCGACAGCCTTCTCTGGCGCGGTTTCCTCAGCCCCCAGCTCAGGTCCAGCAACCCCGGTGACGTCGTCCACCGTCGGCTCGGGTTCAGCCGGTGCCTCTTCCTCTGTCCCCTTAGGTTCGATGGTTTCCTCCTCCCCTTCGGTTGGACTTGGCTCTGCAGGACAAGATATATAGGAACCGACAGGTTTACAATTCTTACAACAAAATCTTAAAAGATACATTACCTTAGGTGGACTGATCGTTAGCTTCCCTAGTTGCGCGCGCCGCCTGTCTGTGAGCTGTAATCAAGGCGACCGGGGGCTCTTCCAAAGGAGTATCAGCACGAGGAACGGTGCTTGGGCCCGCTCCTACGGCCAAAGCAGCTCTGCGCTCCTACACCTCGCGCCTCAACTGCTTTCTTTCCTCCCGAGCCATCAAGACGGACCTATTCGAAGCTTCCTTCATCGAGGCGTCATCGTCCGTGTACAGAGATGCCTCCAAAGCCTTCAAGGCATCCTTCACCGACTTTTCGAGTTGAGAATCTCGCGGCAGCCCTGATGAGACCGGAACTTCAGTAGCTGGCCCGGGGAGAGTCCCCGTGTAACACCCGAGCCCAATAATACTATTCTGGTTCTAGTCGAGTGTTATACATTGCTCATTTCAATTATCCCGCTTGTTTGGTGCGTTTTGTTAAATTTTAACCGGCTAAGTCATTTTGGCATATAACAAATTTTAACACCTAAAATGAAATTAAAAATATCCATGTTGGCCTACTTGTCGCCACTAGTCGCGTAGGTAGCGTCAGCGTGTCGAGATTTCATCCCGTTCGGCGAAACGGGCAAGTTTGGACGGCTACGCGCGCGTGCAAGTGTCCGACTTGGGGGCATGCATTTTAATCATTAAACACCTCTTTTTAAAATTTGGAACTCGCTTAAAATCCTATAATTTGAATTTGAAACATTTGGGCGCAACCCGGGCGTGATTTGGAAATGTTTCATTTAGCGCCGAAATATCCATTTTAATTTAATATTATTAAACCATAATATATTCTGTTAACGTTCAAATCTTTCATTTAAATCTTTCTTTTAAATTTTCCTTTTCCCTCTGGCCAATCACGAGGGGATTAATCCCTCGTGGGCCCGCCTCAATCTCCCTCTCTCTCTCACCAATCTCTCTCTCTCTCCGTCTCTCTCTATCTCTCTCTAATCTCCTTCTCTCTCTCTCTCTAACAAACCCTCTCTCTCTCTCTATTTATATTCTTCCCCTGTTCCTCGTTCTCAACCCCCAAGAGAAAAACTTTCGCGAGAACCCTAACCCGAGCCACCATGAGCCGTCGCCGCCGATCTCCCCGCGACAACACCACCACCACCGTCTTCATCACCTCCTCGGCCTCTACAGCATCCCTTCCTCCTCTTCTTCCTCCTTTCCCTCGCCTGCGTTGCACTGCAACCCAACCCCCCGACGCCACCACCAACCGCAGATCTCGCCGTCGCCGCCGCCTCCCATCGCCGACGACGCCAGAGACTTCCTCCCTTCACCCTCGTCCCGACCTCGTCGTCTTCTTCCTCCTCCCCTCGCCGGACCACCACCAACCCGAGACCAACCCCCATCATGTAACCCTCTGGTTCACCGGAAAAGGGACACCGTCGACCTCCTCGTCGTCGCCAGCACACCGACGACCACTTCCTCTTCCTCCTGCAGCCCAGACCAGGCCCTTACCTCCCTTCATCGCAGCACCACCTGGTCCAGCAACCTTTAGCCGGATCTGTCGCGTTCCCTGTTCCTCGCCGGCGCCCATCGCCGTCGAACTCGTCGTGGTTGCCCCTGGTTCTTCCCTTACTCTGGTCCGTGTGGTCCCGCTGTTCGCTGTTTGGACTCGATCCGTGGCCCGTGCATCCGTCTTGGGTTTTCCGCCGACGTTGCATTCGTGTTTTCCGGTTTGCGAAACCGTCGAGGCAAGATTTCTTGCTACATGCTATGTTAAAACTAATTAAGTGTTTGAATCATAAAACTTGCTATATTAACTAAGTACTGTTACTTGTCTTATTGGACGAAATATGATATGCATCTTAATACTGCCATCTAAATCGTACTTGCCACCATAACCTTTAATAACAACTACCTGTTAATCATTTGGTATTTAGAGGACAAAAATCGTACACTTATACCTTCATTACCTGCTGTTAGTAATATTGCGCTACCCTGTGATTATTGCACCCCAAGGGTGCTCGAACCTGCTAGTATAATACAACTGCATCATATTCTTGTACCATTGTGATTAAGTGAACCGTTATTGTTAATTACTTTTTCTTGCTGCTGTTACTTATTCGATTGCATACCTGTTGAGAGCACATACTCGATTACATTGCATATTGACTCGACCCTGCTACACCTGACATATATTTACATACTGATACACCGGACATGACACCCGGTACATACCGACTCAACCTATTGTAGTACGACCTGACTTATTACATGATCTCATGCCTAATGCCAACAAACCTGACTTGGGGTCCTCATGGACCATTCCTGCTGTCTATCCAGACAGACCTGCTTTTACCTGATTCTGTGTTGGCATTAGTCCTTGACTACTGAATACCTGACCTGACATACATAACTTGGGGGTATGGGGAAATCAAAGATGAACCTGACTTGTAACTCGACAGTTCACTACCTGTTCGAGTGTACACATTCCTGTTTTGTGCCTAGCGGCATGTCTCGGTTTCGGCCGAGAATATTGTGGCCGTGATCCCGGGTATGTACGGGGTACTACCGAGTGTACACTTTCCTGTTTTGTGCCTAGCGGCATGTCTCGGTTTCGGCCGAGAATGTTGTGGCCGTGATCCCGGGTATGTACGGGATACTATTGAGTTACATCGATGATTCATCGAATTGATTTCAAAGACTTTAGAATAGAAACCCGATAGAACAGTTTAGTTACCCACTGCACACTACCCTGCACTGCTTGTTTCATACTATTGCTTTATTCATGTTTATTTCTGTATTGCTTATTACCATGTTCATATTATATTATTGGTTGACATGACGCGCTGACGTCTGGGTTTTGCATGGCCCAGATTCCTTACCACTGTCGACGCCGAGTAGGAGTACTTCAGCCAGCAGGCTGATTTGTGAGTTCTGTAGTGGTTAGTTCATTTATTGCATTTTATTTCCAGGTGCGATTCCGCATTATGGGACGTACCTTTCTATTATTGTATTGGATCATTTGATTCCGCACTTATTGTTCATTGACTCTTGTTATTGTGGATTTGGACATGTGTTAGATTAGTTTATTATCTTGTTCTTGATATCTCTACAGCCGTAATGTGACTGTGGATGGATACTTCCTACCCACAGGTAGCATGGTTGGCTATGTCACGTGCCCAATCTTGCGTACTCTGGGAAGCGGGGCGTGACATGGTTCTTTTGGTATCAGAGACATAAGTTAGTTGGGTTCATTCTTTTGTAGTTGGGTATTGTACCCAATACACGAATCAGAATACCCGTGTTTAGGAAACATGTCCTGCCACCTTGACCGTTTTACCATTCCTGAATCACATTCTTCCTGATTATATCTTTTACGACGTGCAAACTTACTTTGCATGTCGACTCGGAAACCTGATTTCTTGTTATCCCTAGGACTTGGGCGACTTGGGTGGAGTTAAGTAATTGCGGCTATGATACCGCGGCATAGCTACAATGCGGCACTCTATTTAAGTGTCTTGGAGTTCTAGCCTTGATCCACCTTCAGAATCTATCATCATGCTAATGTTGGGTGTTTTGAGTTCAGGATTATGATAGGTAAGAAGTTGAAGACGTACCGGAGGCGTGTGAACGAAGCCCCATGCTTGGAGTGATAAGAGGAATGCTGGAAATCAAAGAAACAGACCGAGCTGATCCAGCAGCAAGCGGACTTGTTTCAGGAAGGTTTGCAGATCGTTCAGCAGTCTGTGAACGAGGTTGGAACTAGACCAGTTGACCGAGTAGGGACTGTAGCAGATTTCAGACTTTTGGGTCCGTCTACTTTCACTGGTCTGGAGGAGCTGTTGCCAGCCGAGCAGTGGCTAGTGACACGGAGAATTTTCTGATTGCGACACAGATTCCAGAGGACAAAGGAGTTGATGTGGTGCGCATTCAGCTAGGGGATGACGCCCGAGAGTGATGGCTTGTGGAGGAGGCCCGTTTGCCCAAGCCAATCAGTTGGGCGGATTTCTCTAAAAGTTTCTTGGAGAAGTTCTTCCCGCGGACTGCACGGGAGGAAATGAAAGAGAAGTTCATCGGACTAAGGCAGAATGGAGCAACCGTAGACGTGCATGCAGCAGTTGCGGTAAGGAAGCAGTTCTGTCGGGCCAGTCGAGTGTAGGGCTAGGCCGACAAACAGTGTTCTTGCGGCAATGGAAGTTGATAATAATGAAGAGCCGGCAGTTGTTCGCGACTTTATGGATGTATTTGAAGATATATCGGGCTTACCGCCGAAGCGAGATGTGGAGTTCGCGATTGACCTTATTCCTGGTGCAGCGCCAGTATCAAAATCTTATTATCCAATGGCACCAGTGGAATTGGAAGAAGTTAAGAAACAAGTTGGTGAATTATTTGAGAAGGGATGGATTCGAAGCAGCAACTCGCCTTGGGGAGCTCCGGTTCTTCTAGTAAAAAAGAAGGATGGCACGAGAAGGAGGTGCATCGATTATCGAGAATTGAACCGGGTGACTATTAAGGACAAGTACCCGATCCCTTGCATTGGAGAACTTTTGAGCAGCATAGTGGCGCGAGAGTATTCTCGAAACTGGAATTGCGATCCGGATATCATCAGGTCTGAGTGGAAGCAGAATATATTTGCAAGACGACGTTTCGAACTCGGTATGGACATTACAAGTATCTAGTGATGCCCTTCGGAGTAACGAATGCGCCGGCAATATTCGTAGACTTGATGAACCGAATCTTTTCACCGATCTTGGACCAGTTTATTGTGGTATTCAAGGACGACATTCTGGTCTACTCGAGGAGTTTTGAGGAGCTTGCTGAGCATTTGAAGATCGCACTACAGACATTGAGATAGGAGAAATTGTATGCAAAGATGAGAAAGTGCGAAGTTTGGCTGGAAGAAGTGAAGTTTCTGGGGCATGTTGTGTCGGGCGATGGAATCGCCATCGATCCCGAAAAGATTGCAGCAGTTCGAGATTGGCCTATTCCAAGAAATGTGGCTGAGATAAGAAGTTTCCTTGGCTTAGCCGGATACTACAGGAGATTTGTCGAGGACTTCGCTCGTTTGGCAGAACCGTTGACCAAGCTTACGCGCAAGGAAGTACCTTTTGTATGGATGGATAAATGTGCATTGGCTTTCGAGATGTTGAAGCAGAAGTTGATAACCGCCCCTATCCTGACCGTACCAGACAATTCCGGAGGACTGGTGTTTCACAGCGACGCATCTGGAAAAGGATTGGGATGTGTTTTGATGCAGAATGGGAAGGTCGTCGCTTACGCATCGAGACAACTGAAGACTCATGAGAAGAATTATCCGACTCATGACTTGGAGCTTGCGGCCGTGATCTTCGCCTTGAAGATTTGGAGACACTACCTTTTGGGCGAGAAAGTCGAAGTTTTACAGATCACAAGAGTTTGAAATATGTGTTCACTCAGAAGGAGTTGAACATGAGGCAACGCAGATGGTTGGAGCTGATGGCCGACTACGACCTTGATCTTAAGTACCATCCGGGAAAGGTTAACGTCGTGCCGGATGCGCTTAGTCGGTTACCAGCGATTCAGGTATTGACCGCACAAAGGGAGATCATTGCGGATTTTCGAAGATTTGACTTAGAGATTGTGCTACCACATGCTACGGGACAGTTGATGCAGTTGCAAGTACAGCCGTCCTTAGTTGAGAAGGTTAAAGCGGCACAATTGCAGGATCCTAGACTGCAAAAGTTTTGAGAGCAGGTTGAAGCCGGACTGCGAACCGATTTACTGATCCACGAAGATGGTTCGTTGAGGTATGGTAGCCGTGTATGTGTGCCAAAAGGGGATGTGCGTGAAGAACTTATGAAGGAGGCACACAGTTCAGCTTACTCTGTACATCCAGGAGGGACAAAGATGTACCGAGATATCCGACAGCACTTCTGGTGGGAAGGTATGAAACGGGAGATTACTCGCTTCGTGGCTAAGTGCTTGGTGTGTCAGCAAGTCAAGGCAGAACACCAAAGGGTTGCTGGTTTGTTGCAACCACTTCCGATCCCTCAGTGGAAGTGGGAACATATAACCATGGATTTCTTGACGGCTTTACCGCGGAGACCAAAGGGCAACAATGCAGTATGGGTGATTATCGATCGGTTGACCAAGGCAGCTCACTTGATTCCTTTTCGGGTTGGTCAATCGACGGAGACTTTGGCGGAGCGGTACATGCAAGAGATGGTAAGATTGCATGGAGTACCGGTGAGCATTGTGTCCGATCGGGACATTCGGTTCTTGTCACACTTCTGGAGGAGTCTACAAGAAAGTTTGGGGACTCGATTGAAGTTTAGCACAGCTTATCATCCTCAAACCGACGGACAATCGGAGAGAACGGTCCAGACCCCTGAAGATATGTTGAGGGCTTGCATGTTGGACTTCAAAGGTTCTTGGGAGGATCATCTACACCTGGTGGAGTTTTCGTACAACAATAGCTTCCAAGCGACTATTCAGATGGCTCCGTTTGAAGCGTTGTATGGTCGTAAGTGCCGTTCACCTGTTTGTTGGGATGATGTTGGTGAACGAAGGTTACTAGGACCAGATTTGGTGATACAGACAGTTGAGAAGGTGAATACAATCAGGAAGCATATGAAGGCAGCTCAAGACAGACAGAAAAGTTGGGCCGACACGTCAAGAAGACCTCTAGAGTTCGCTGTGGGTGATTTGGTATTCCTGAAGATATCACCGACTAGAGGGGTGATTCGCTTTGGGAGTCGGGGAAAGCTTAGTCCCCGATTCGTTGGACCCTTCGAGATATTGGAACGTGTTGGAGAGGTAGCGTACCGTTTGGCGTTACCACAGTCATTAGCAGGAGTGCACGATGTGTTTCATGTATCTCAACTGCGGAGGTATGTTCGCGATGAAACTCACGTCTTGGATCATTCGGAGTTGACCGTACGGGAAGACCTAACTTTTGAGGAGCGACCGGTTGAAATCAAGGATCGAAGAGAAAGGGTTCTTAAGAACAAGGTTATCCCTCTTGTGTTAGTTTCTTGGGGTAATCGATTGCATGGGGAATCCACTTGGGGGCGAGAAGACGAGATCCGGCAGAAGTTTCCTCACCTTTTTCTGTAGCTATCTATCTTGTATTCTTGGAATTTCGAGGACGAAATTCTTTTTGTAGTTGGGTATGATATAACACCCGAGCCCAATAATACTATTCTGGTTCTAGTCGAGTGTTATACATTGCTCATTTCAATTATCCCGCTTGTTTGGTGCGTTTTGCTAAATTTTAACCGGCTAAGTCATTTTGGCATATAACAAATTTTAACACCTAAAATGAAATTAAAAATATCCATGTTGGCCTACTTGTCGCCACTAGTCGCGTGGTAGCGTCAGCGTGTCGAGATTTCATCCCGTTCGGCGAAACGGGCAAGTTTGGACGGCTACGCGCGCGTGCAAGTGTCCGACTTGGGGGCATGCATTTTAATCATTAAACACCTCTTTTCAAAATTTGGAACTCGCTTAAAATCCTATAATTTGAATTTGAAACATTTGGGCGCAACCCGGGCGCGATTTGGAAATGTTTCATTTAGCGCCGAAATATCCATTTTAATTTAATATTATTAAACCATAATATATTCTGTTAACGTTCAAATCTTTCATTTAAATCTTTCATTTAAATTTTTCTTTTCCCTCTGGCCAATCACGAGGGGATTAATCCCTCGTGGGCCCGCCTCAATCTCCCTCTCTCTCTCACCAATCTCTCTCTCTCTCCGTCTCTCTCTATCTCTCTCTAATCTCCTTCTCTCTCTCTCTCTAACAAACCCTCTCTCTCTCTCTCTCTATTTATATTCTTCCCCTGTTCCTCGTTCTCAACCCCCACGATAAAAACTTTCGCGAGAACCCTAACCCGATCCACCATGAGCCGTCGCCGCCGATCTCCCCGCGACAACACCACCACCACCGTCTTCATCGCCTCCTCGGCCTCGACAGCATCCCTTCCTCTTCTTCTTCCTCCTTTCCCTCGCCTGCGTTGCACTGCAACCCAACCCCCCGACGCCACCACCAGCCGCAGATCTTGCCGTCGCCGCCGCCTCCCATCGCCGACGACGCTAGAGACTTCCTCCCTTCACCCTCGTCCCGACCTCGTCGTCTTCTTCCTCCTCCCCTCGCCGGACCACCACCAACCCGAGACCAACCCCCATCACGTAACCCTCTGGTTCGCCGGAAAAGGGACACCGTCGACTCCCTCGTCGTCGCCAGCACACCGACGACCACCTCCTCTTCCTCCTGCAGCCCAGACCAGGCCCTTACCTCCCTTCATCGCAGCACCACCTGGTCCAGCAACCTTTAGCCGGATCTGTCGCGTTCCCTGTTCCTCGCCGGCGCCCATCGCCGTCGAACTCGTCGTGGTTGCCCCTGGTTCTTCCCTTACTCTGGTCCGTGTGGTCCCGCTGTTCGCTGTTTGGACTCGATCCGTGGCCCGTGCATCCGTCTTGGGTTTTCCGCCGACGTTGCATTCGTGTTTTCCGGTTTGCGAAACCGTCGAGGCAAGATTTCTTGCTACATGCTATGTTAAAACTAATTAAGTGTTTGAATCATAAAACTTGCTATATTAACTAAGTACTGTTACTTGTCTTATTGGACGAAATATGATATGCATCTTAATACTGCCATCTAAATCGTACTTGCCACCATAACCTTTAATAACAACTACCTGTTAATCATTTGGTATTTAGAGGACGAAAATCGTACACTTATACCTTCATTACCTGCTGTTAGTAATATTGCGCTACCCTGTGATTATTGCACCCCAAGGGTGCTCGAACCTGCTAGTATAATACAACTGCATCATATTCTTGTACCATTGTGATTAAGTGAACCGTTATTGTTAATTACTTTTTCTTGCTGCTGTTACTTATTCGATTGCATACCTGTTGAGAGCACATACTCGATTACATTGCATATTGACTCGACCCTGCTACACCTGACATATATTTACATACTGATACACCGGACATGACACCCGGTACATACCGACTCAACCTATTGTAGTACGACCTGACTTATTACATGATCTCATGCCTAATGCCAACAAACCTGACTTGGGGTCCTCATGGACCATTCCTGCTGTCTATCCAGACAGACCTGCTTTTACCTGATTCTGTGTTGGCATTAGTCCTTGACTACTGAATACCTGACCTGACATACATAACTTGAGGGTATAGGGAAATCAAAGATGAACCTGACTTGTAACTCGACAGTTCACTACCTGTTCGAGTGTACACATTCCTGTTTTGTGCCTAGCGGCATGTCTCGGTTTCGGCCGAGAATATTGTGGCCGTGATCCCGGGTATGTACGGGGTACTACCGAGTGTACACTTTCCTGTTTTGTGCCTAGCGGCATGTCTCGGTTTCGGCCGAGAATGTTGTGGCCGTGATCCCGGGTATGTACGGGATACTATTGAGTTACATCGATGATTCATCGAATTGATTTCAAAGACTTTAGAATAGAAACCCGATAGAACAGTTTAGTTACCCACTGCACACTACCCTGCACTGCTTGTTTCATACTATTGCTTTATTCATGTTTATTTCTGTATTGCTTATTACCATGTTCATATTATATTATTGGTTGACATGACGCGCTGACGTCTGGGTTTTGCATGGCCCAGATTCCTTACCACTGTCGACGACCGAGTAGGAGTACTTCAGCCAGCAGGCTGATTTGTGAGTTCTGTAGTGGTTAGTTCATTTATTGCATTTTATTTCCAGGTGCGATTCCGCATTATGGGACGTACCTTTCTATTATTGTATTGGATCATTTGCTTCCGCACTTATTGTTCATTGACTCTTGTTATTGTGGATTTGGACATGTGTTAGATTAGTTTATTATCTTGTTCTTGATATCTCTACAGCCGTAATGTGACTGTGCATGGATACTTCCTACCCACAGGTAGCATGGTTGGCTATGTCACGTGCCCAATCTTGCGTACTCTGGGAAGCGGGGCGTGACACCCCGCATCGGCTGGTGCAGCCCCTGTAAAGAGACAAAGGAAGAAGGTTAGGTTGGCCATAAGAAAAGAGAATAAAGACTTAATGAGGCAAGACGTACCAACGCCCAATAAAGCACGCTTCCTTTCCTCCTCCTGGAAGGTTTTTAGAGAGGCAGCGATGGCTTCTTCAGTAGTGACACCTGTTAAAAAAGGGAAAAGCATTAGTCAAAGATAATGATAAAAATGCGATGAAATGACGAAAAGTGCAGCTAATGATTACCTGACTGAGTGAGTTTAGCCAACATCGCTTCGAGCCTGGCTAATCGCTCAGAAACCGCAATGGCGGCCGCCAGATCGGTGTCTGCTGGATCTACTGAGAAGCCCTCATTGCTGCCGTACTCGCTTATACCTTCGGTAAGAGGGGCCTGAGGCTTTAAGCCAAGGATAGCATCGAGAGAGAGGAGCGACTTCTTCTTCCTCTTCTGCCCGCCAGCCCTGGGTGCATCCAAGATCAACTTGCGCTTTCCAGGCACCTTAGGGCGGCGGGTTCCGATATCCGCGCCCACGCCGGACTCTGGCGAAACTACATTTACCGTCTCCATTGGAGCACGGGGCGCTGGTGGCGCATCCACAGTATCACGAAGCGGCAATCCGTGCAGAGGGCTCAGCACGCGCGGTGGCCCAGCTCCGGCATCTTTCAGCGGAGGAACGACCGGGGTCCTTGGCTTCAGGGGGGCCTTGCGGTCGCCGCCGGGAGGCGCACCCTTGCGGTCAACCAACATGCGCTTCTCCATATGGATAACTGGACCCATTGCGTGCACGTACCAAGCCACGTACGTGTGGAGGACCCGGGGAACGCAGCTTGGCTCGCTGATAAAGAAGTAGGAGCCCGTGTTCAGCCGCATGAAATGGTGCATCACGCTCCATATCCCCTCCCTGCTGGCCGCGGGCTCTTCAAAAAATGCCTCCAGCGGGACCCCCTGGTTATAGCTGGATTGTTGGGCGAACCGGTGGGGGTTGTACCTCATGAAAAGCGTCATCTCGTTCTCCCTGAACACCAGGTAGCCCGGCCAGATGGAGTAGAGATGAAGAATCTCCCAGGCTTTCTGTACGGAGGCCCCGTCCTTGAAGTCGTCACGCAGCGCCACCACCGACTTGGAGGTTTCTGAGCCGATAGTTATGACTTTATCCATAAAAGAAATCCTCGCTCCGACCAGGTATGGACGAAGGAGAAACCCCCTAGCCTTCCGCGGAGGCGCAGTCATGATCGAGGCGTCAATCAGCCGCATGACCCTTGGGAGTCTGCACCTCTCAAAAAACGAAGGGCTCTTATGGATGCCGAATACCCCGTGCACATGCATTTCCATCCACGAGGTGAAGTAGTGCATCGGGAAATTGGCAGGCTACACCCCGGGTTCATTAGCGTCCGCCTTCACGCTAAGTCCATTGTATAGGCGGGCCAACCCGGCGATTCCTATTTTCAGCTGCAGGCCAGCCACCATCCGATGCGCTGGGTAGAAAACGGACGGCCGCATGTAGCGTGGGTGCATGGGGAGCGCGATGCTGCACAGCCACAATCCTAGGAACCCTAAAAAGAAGATCTCCTCATCAATTCCCGGGCCGGCGATTTCTGACAAGGGCATGATGGCGGCGTCGGGGAGATAGAAATCCTTTTGATCGTCTTCCGATATTGATGGACGATCTATGCCGAAGCCGAAAGGGTCATCGAGTTTGGCGAACTTTTCACTCCGCTCCGAGAGAATCTCCGGTCGAAGGAAGCGGGTGATAAAATATGCGAAACTGACACCTTGGACTCCTGATTCCAGATAGAGCCCTTCATATATGTTCAGCACCTTCACCAAGCCCGGAAACTGATGCTGAATAGCATTCTCCGGCGTCAAATCAAACACCAGCGGCTTGGTGGCGAAAACGTATTCGTCAGGAGGAAGCAGCTCCTCGTAATGCTCCCCCCTCACCGGCAAACCCGAGATCTCAGCGAACTATTCCAGGGAGATGGAGACTTCCCTCTCCGTCATAAGGAAAGTGTGGGTGGGGATATTTCATTGTTCGATGAAAACCTTAATCCACCACGTTGGAGGAGCGGGGTACTCAAAAAGCGAGACGTTGATTGCCGAGTACAAACCAATCTTCATCAGATGAGTCCTCTTCACCGATAGGATGTGCCTGGCCCACTGCAAATATCCGGCCGGTTGTCGCGGGGTCAATCCAATGTTGTAAGCCTGTCCCCAAGGGCGTACCTCACTCTGACATATTCGCCTTCCCAAAATGTCCACGGCCGGTGGCGGCTGCAAGGGAATGGCACCAATCGCAGGCTGGAGAAGATCCTCCAAATTCCAGTTCTTGACCTCCACGGCATACTTCACCAGGGGTTCATCCGCATAGGGGATCGATGAAATGGGCTCAGACGGCGTAGAGGAACCGAAGCTTCGGCGACCCTTGATAATCTCATTATACCACCTACTCCACAGGTGAAGGTTCTTATGCTCGGGGTCATGATTCTTAATCAGAGCAAATACCTCTCGGTCTACCGGCGCCTCGGGAAATCCTTCCTCCGAGCTAACAAACGGGAATGACAAGTCAGCAAACATGTTTCCTGCGGAGGGACAAAAATCAACCGTCAGTGTTGTAATTCCAACGCTTGGCATTTTAAAATTTATACTACACTGCAATGCAGTGGGTAGGGGACCAAAGGGGGACCCACAAAATCTAGATGACAATGCATTATTTAATAAGACAGCCCCATCATTGGATGAGACTGTCAATTAATGAGGAGATCCCCAAAAGAATATTCTCATTAATGAGAAATCCCTAGAGACAAGAAGAAAATCTTCTCTTTCAGAGCAAAGCTCTGTCACTGAGTGACACTTGTCAAACTCTGGTCTCAAAGGGATAAAATTCCCTAAAAGAGCCTAGCTCTGTAATAATGATGGAAAAATCCATCAAAAGAAAAATTTAACTCCTAAAAATTAAAAAAATTCTGGGATCTTAAAGATCCATGAAAACTCTTAAGAGTTTTTCATTTTTAGATCAAAAAGATCTACATTTGGTCCATGAGCAGAGCTCTGTTCATGGGTTAAAAACCCTGAAACAAGATCTCTTTAGATATATGGATTCTTGAGAGCAAGGCTCTGTTGGTGAAACCCCAAAGGGGTTTTCTTTAGATCAAAGATCTATGAGAGCAAGGCTCTGTCGATTAAAATTAATTTAATTTAATTTAAGTTGAATTTTAGCTAAGATGTTCTAGAGTTTGAACTCTGAAGTTCTTGAAAAACAAGAGCAAGGCTCTGAAGTTATTAAAAGCAAGAGCAGGGCTCTGAAAGTAAAAGTTCTTAAAGATGGTAATCATCTACTGAGGACCAAGGGTCCTATTTATAGGCGCTTGGGCCCCTTCAACTCCTGAGTTGATCCAACCGTTGGGATCTTGCCACCGCTGCACTCACGTGTGCACCACGTGAGCGCAACGGTGAGGGGGCATTTGTTTCCCCCAATCAGAGCAAATCTCTGTTTGAATTTCAAAAATTCAAAAATTGAAGCAACGCTTCAAATTTCTTGCGTTGCGCGCAATTCGCCACGTATCAAAAGCTGACACGCCAGCGCAGCACCCGAGGCAGCGCACCCAATCAGAGCAAGGCTCTATTTAAAATAAAATTAAAGGAAGCAACGCTTCAGTTGCGCCGAGCTCTGCGCTGCGCGACACGTGTCAGCTTAGTTGCGCCGCGCTCTGCGCTGCGCGACACGTGTCAGCACAGTTGTGCTAGCGCAGTTGCGCTGCGCGACACGTGTCAAGCGCAGGTGCGATTGCGCCAAACAGAAAAATTCTGAAAGATCTTTCTGATCTTATTAAAATAATAAGATTATCTTCTGTAAAACAGAAGCTCTTGGATCAAAGATTCAACGGTGGGGAAAAATACCTAAATCACTCAGAGAAAGATCTCTTTAACTGATTTAACAAACTAATTGGCACTATATAAAGGCCCCTAGACCCCAAGTCTAAAACACACAGAAACACATAGAGAATTCACAGAATTCCTAAAAAGAAAGTTTGAGAAGAACTCAGAAAGAAAAGAAGGTAAACCTTTGAAAAGAAGAATTTCTTCTAAAAAAAGATCAATGATCTAAGAACAAGTTCAAGATCTTAAAAAACAGAAAAAAGATCAAAAAATAAGAATAAAACAAGAAGCAATATATTTCTTTATTAGATCATTTGATCTACACAAAGGCATTGCCTTTTGATGAACCATTGGTTCTGGAATCTTAAAATAATCTTTTCTTTAATCCAAAATTGGATCAAGATATTAAAATAGTGCCTTGCACTTGTAAATCTGCACTGTTGCGCTCTTGGGTTGGCGCAAGCCACCAGAGAGTGCCACGTGTCAGCTCCAGAACAACTTGCGCTATGCGCTTTTAAAATAGAGCACTGCTCTCTTAAATTGGCGCAAATCACCAGAGCGCGCCACGTGTCAGCAGCGCAGCGCACTGCGCTTGTGCTCACCAGAGCGTGACACGTGTCACCTCCACATGCGCTTGCGCTCATTAATTGGCGCAGAGCGCCTGATAGGCTACGTGGCCACTGTCAGATCTTTAATGCTCTGCATTATTTAAAGAGGGCCAAGCCCAATTTTAAAAAAAAAAGGGCCTAACAGGCCTAATAAAATGCAATGCATTATTTTTTAAAAATAGGGCAGAGCCCAAACAAGGGTCTATCAGACCAAAACAGATGTTGTGCATCATTTTAAAAGGGGCAGAGCCCAAATAAAGGTCCAACAGAGACCAAGATTAATGCTATGCATTATTAAACAAAGGGCAGAGCCCAAGCCAAGGCCTAACAGGCCAACTACAAATAAAAATGTTGAACATTCTCAACTGGACTTAGCCCAATTCTGGCCGTAAGTCCTCAAATCAAATTGACCGAGCATGACTGCTCCCTTAAATTAATTTACATCCGGTTCAAGGGTACATCTCCGAACTCCTTTGACATTTGTCGTTGTAATCCTTCAACGTCGTCAGAGAGGTGATGGGTCCCGACAACCATACATTGTTACGGATTGTGGCGTCCTTAAACTCACGGACTAATGCGTCCTTAAACACATCAATACGGACTGTGGGGTCCTTAAAGTCATGGACTAATGCGTCCTTAAACACATCAATACGGACTGTGGGGTCCTTAAACTTATGGACTTATGCGTCCTTAAACCTATATTCGTCCCCAAAACGGGAACGATGGACCACCATGTCCTTAAACTGGCAATGGACCACCATGTCCCTAAACTAGCAATGGACCACTATGTCCCTAAACTGGAACAATAGAGTCCCCAAATGCTCTTTTGTCGGATCTAAACGATCTCATTTAAGTTGATCTTAGCCTTAAATATGGCTAACGTATCCTTAAACCTTCAAACAGACTTTGGTTCAAGGGTACATCTCCGAACTCCTCTGACACCTATCGTTGTAATCCTTCAACGACGTCAGAGAGGTGACGGGTACCGACGGCCATATATGCAGCGGACCACTACGTCCCTAAACTGGAACAATAGAGCCCCCAAATGCTCTTTTGTCGGATCCAAATGATCCCGTTAAGTTGATCTTAATCTCAAATCGGACTAACGTATCCTTAACGAACGTTTAAGTTGATCTTAGCCTCAAATATGGCTAACGTATCCTTAAACTAAAACTCCAAACCCAAATCTAAGTAAATACAGATTTGGACTAATCCACGTCCAACGGGCGACGACATCACTTAGTCTCCGTATACAATCCACGGGCAACCACAAACAAAACGTACACACACGACACGAAGTGAATTCTGGAGAAGGAGAAAGTTGTTACCGCGATGCGGTAGCGTAATTAACTGCAGGGGCTTGCGTCTGCAGGGAAGAGCGTCCCCACAATCAAAAACCCCTCAAGCGAGGGGGAATCTGACGAAGTCTGCTATATCGGCCGCATCTGTCTAAACCTCCAAAACACGGTGCCATAAATCAACTTGGCATCTTCAGAGGGGTGGACGGATAAAACCAAATAGCATCTGCCCCGAATCTCAGGCAAGACGTCCCTACGTCGTCTTGGCCGTCTTTCGGAGGGGAACACTAGTCTTTTCTGGCACTCACGTGTGTTTCACATAAGGCGCTCAGCTTTGGGCGATCACGTGTGTTGCACGTGAGGTGCTCAGCTTTGGCTTCTCTTGAGTGCTCACGTGTGTTTCATGTGAGGCACTGAGCTTTGGCGCTCCCGTGTGTTTCACGTAAGGCATTGAGTTTTGGCGTTCATGTGTGTTTCATGTGAGATGCTGTCTTCTTAGAGATTTAATCTCTGTCGATGTTTTCAGAGAGGTTAAATTTCTGTTAATGGTATTTTAACCATTAACGATCACCAAGATCACTATTTTAAGAATCTGGGATCAGGTTCTTTAAGAACTATGTTCTTGATTTGTGAGGGAACTTAGTTCTTGGAGTATTATGGACTCCATCTTCCTCATGTTCTTCTTTCCGTGTTTTCTCCTGAATCTTTGATTCTCAATAACAAGATCTTTCCGATGAGAATTAAATTCTCAACTTTTGGTAGATTTGTCTTGCGGAGCTCAGATCCAGAGAAAGAATAAGTTTTTTGAGAAAGGTTAAACCCTTATATAGGTAAAGGATATATTTTGATCTCTGTGTTTTCTTTACCTAGGGTTTGAGGAGGAAGATCTTCTTCTTCGAAGAGAATTAAATTCTCTGTTGTTTTTGTAGAAGATTTTTGTGAACCTTCTATGTTTTTACAGAAGTTTATGGGGGCTTCCTCTCTCTCTCAGATTTGATCTCTTTGCTCCTATTTATAGGAGAAGAGAAAATATAAATTTGTTTGAGAAAATCTCTCTTTGAAAGATCCTGATTGATCAAATTGATCTTAAAGATCAACTAGTGAATTTTATTCACAGTTGGATCTTTAATCCAAAAGCTCTCTGTTTAATAGAGAAGATCATTCTTGTTTATTTAACAAGTTTAGATAAATATTTTCCTAAGATAGAATTTAATTCTATCAGATAATCGATGGATGATTTTATAATCACCATTGGATCTTTGATTCAAGGGTCCTCTATTTAACAGAGAGGATCTTTTTAGTTTGAGAGAAATTAGAGAAATATTTCTCCCGTAGAATTTAGTTCTATATAGAATTTAATTCTATAAAAATGCTCACGTGCCTTGCATGTGGGGCGCTGGCCTATAGCGTTCATGTGGATATCACGTGAGGCACTACCGAGAGACTGGCAAGTGCGCTCACGTGGATATCCTATGAGGCGCTGCCAAGATGCTAGCACTAGCGCTCATGCGGATATCACGTGAGACGCTCACGTGTTTAACACGTAGGAATCAATATAGGATTTGATTTTATCTGAAGCGGCACTCACATGATTTGCATGTGGGTGCGCACACATGGGGGCTTCCCTTTATTTTATAAGGGAACAGTAAGCTCTGAGCCAAAAAAATTTGCGGGAACAAATGCCCGCCACTATTTTGCCCGCGTAGTTATGTACATAGGTTAAGTAGTGCAAAGTTATACATCACTATAGAATTGATGGCTCAGGAGACAGGTTTAGGTCTCTGTCGTCTAAGGCTTTGTCCATCTTCATGAGCCGTAAGAGTCTCAATAAGGTTTTCTCCCTATGAGTCGTGAGGATCTCATAGGTGTATATTCTTTCCAGAAATTGTAAGGATTCCTAAGTGTTCATTTCTTCCGTGAGTCGTAAGGATCTCACTCGGGTATTTTTTCCTTACGAGTCGTGAGGACCCGTAAGTGACTTCTTACTTCATTGGCATGCAACTTTGGTGAATGTGGCCCGTGGATAGTATACAAGAGTCGGTTTTAACCTCTTTACAGGGCAATGATGGCTTAGGAAACATGTTTACATCTATCGCCTGAGGCTTTTCAACTTTATGAGCCGTGAGGTCTCATAAAGACATTTCTTCCTACGAGTCAAGAGGATCCGTAGGTGTATTTTCTCCCTAGAAGTCGTGAGGACCCCTAAGTGTGTTTTCTCTTGAGAGTCATAAGGATCTCACAAGAGAATTTTCCTTTTACGAGTCGAGAGGACTCGCAAGTGGCTTCTCCTCTTCATCGGTATGCGACTTTGGAGAATGCGGCCCATGGATAGTATACAAGAATCAGTTTGGACCTACTTGTAGAGCAACAGTGCTTAGGAAACAAATTGATATCCCCGTCGCCTAAGGCTTTTCACCTTTATAAGGTTCGAAGGTTTTATAAATATGTTTTTCCTTACTAGTCGAGAAGGTCTCGCAGGTGTATCCTAACGTGAAATATAGATAACACCTTTTTTAGGGGTTTATTAGGTTTGTGGTACTAGGTTTAAATCTATCGTACCGTCACGTTGGTTGATGTATTTCTCGATATGCAGTCTCTTAGGTTGCTGCTCGAGTAGCCCCACGACGGTCATGTCTGTGATCTCTTTTAAGACTGGACAAGACGTCTTGAAGTAATCTTCTTTAGGTCGGAATATCTGTATTACCATCGGAAGATCAAGCGTTGGGTATTTGTCATGGCACTTTTTTATTTGAGGTTAGGCTAAATTTGAAGCCCCGATGAGTCATAACCACACCCTTCTAGGGTGGGATGATCTCCAATGGTCTTTAGACTTTGTATGTATTGCTTTCGAGACCTGAAGCTAGGAATACGCCGTCACTTCATTTTTATTTTGATGATGTCGTGCCAATTCTTCCCTGAAGTTGGATAGACATTCAAATGACCTCTATGCTGTATGTATCGCCGTTGACGTCTGGAGCTAGGATTTTGCCATCACTCCACTTTATTTGACCCTTGGGTCTGTGTTAACGTCGCATCTGCACCCTGTCGGAATGAGAAGAACGTGGATATGATCTCTAGGCTGTAGATGTTGCCATTATGATTTGGAGCTAGGATTTTGCCTTTGCTCCACTTTCATTTAGCCCTTGGATCCTTTGTTGATGTCCCGTCTTCACCCTGGCGGAATAAGAGGGACATCGAATTGGTCTTTAGGCCGCAAGTATTGCCATCAAGACTTGGAGTTAGGAATATGCCGTCACTCCACTTTTGTTTGACCTTTGAGTAGTTGTGGACGTCATGTCTATACCTTGCTGGAATGAAAAGGAAGTCGAAATAATCTGTAGACTGTAGATGTCGCCGTCACGATCTGAAGCTAGGAATATGCCATTGCTCCACTTTTATTTGACCCTTGGGTTCTTGTTGACGCCGTGTCTTCACCTTGCTGGAATGAGAAGAAACGTCGAGCTCAGCTAGGGTTTTGCTGTTACTTTACTTTGATTTGGCTTCTTAGAGCTTTGTTGACACCACGTCCGCACTCAACTGGAGTAAGAGAGATGTCAAATTAGTCTCTAGGCTATAGATAAGCCATCAAGGCTCTCTTCTTCTTTTGACGAAGCATGGTAAGAAAATATGGTTCCCCTTTCTTTCATTTGTGCCCATAAATTGTATACAGGGGTCGGTGTGGACCTACCTGCAAGGCAGAAATTTCTTATCTTATTAATTTTTTATATTTCTGCGATACTCTTTTCAGCATTTTTATATCGTGAAAGTCGCAATTGCCCAATCATTTCAGCTATTTTTCGCGGTGCCTAATCATTTAGGCTATGTCAATTTTTTACTCGCTATTTTTTATTGCAAGTTGCCTAAACATTTCGGCTGTTTCATATACATATATTTTTTTGCTCGCTGATTTTTATTGTGAGTAGCCCCATCATTCCGGCTATTTCATATGCATTTTTTTACTCGCTGATTTTGTTGCGAGTCGGGGACTTGGGTCCTGATACCAATTTGGTATCAGCATCGCTACAACTGGAATGTTGGCATGAGCGAATCATCATTTACCGTGAGAGGACTTGGAGTTTGACACTTGTTTAGGTATCAACATCGCTACAACTGGGATATTTCCAGGAGCGAATCATCATTTGCCTTTGTTGATTTGAACAAAGGCGGCTTAGCAAACAGGGTTAAAATCCTGTCGACTAAGGCATTTGACTTTATGAGCCGTAAGGGTCTAATAGAGGTATTCCTCCCGATGAGTCGTGAGGATATCATAGGTGTGTTTTCTCCTTAGGAATCATGGGGATTTCTAAGTGTGTTTTCTCTTATAAGTCGTAAGGATCTTACAAGAGTATTTTCTTCTTGTAAGTCGAGAGGACTTACAAGTGTCGTTCACCATATGGGGATATTTCTGGCCATTGGTGAGGAATATATTTATTTATACCCATGGATTGTATACAAATGTAGATATTGGACTACTTGTAGGGTAGAAAGACTTTGTAGGGTTTTGGAGGCTTAAGAGAAGGTTTGGATCCTTGTAACTTAAAACTTTTGAACTCTATAAGCCGTGAAAATCTTATAGCGGGTATATTCTCCTTAGGAGTCATGAGGATCTCGTAAGTGTATTTTCTCCTTAGGAATCGCGTGGATTCCTTAGTGTGTTACTCTTTCGTGAGTCGTAAGGTTCTTACGCATGTATTTTCTCCTCACAGGGTCGAGGAGACCCTGCAAGTGCACATCTTTATCTTTCTTTCTTTCTTTTTTTATGAGATTGAGCCCTTTTGGGTTTTCACAAACTCGCCGGCAGTCCTGCTGTTTTTACTCATGGTGCCCTTTCGGGTTTTCATTCGTGCCCATTTCGCTTGTGGACATACCCTTTTTCCTCGAACAGTGGAACTCTCGAAAGTAGCTTCGCCGCAGGTGACCCATCTATTTTCCAGTGAGACTTGGAGGTGGATTCATTGCTGGAGTAGCTGTGTAGCCGGTGGGACTTGAGTTGCAATCTTCGCCGTTGGGACTTCGATTGCAATATAGATCTCAAGAGAGCATATCGCTGTATTTGGGGTGACATGCTAGTTTAGGGACATTTCGGTCCATCATCGCCGTATTTAGGATGACGCGCTAGTTTAGAGATGTTCCGCTCCATCATTCCCATGTTCAAGATGAAATGCTAGTTTAGGGATATCTCGGTCCACTATCGCCGTGTTTAGGGCGACGCGCTAGTTTAGGGACTTCTCGGTCCATTATCGCCGTGTTTGGGGCGAGCATTAGTGTAAGAACGTTCCGGCCCATAATTTATCATTTGGTCGAGGAGTTACATAACTCATTCCTACCAACTCTTATTTTCTGAGGCGTTGCTGCATGTCCTTTGTATGCTTGGACACTTCACGCCTTAGGCTATCTTCACCCTCTTGGACTGCTTATTTTACCATCGCAGCAATCGGGTTGTTTTGCGGGAAATACTAGGAATTTTACACGGCACCTGCCCCCTGCTCATCAATGTCGCTTTCTGATATCGATGGAGCATCTTCTTTATATACGGAGGAACGAGATATCACGCTATTCCTTTCTGCCGAGTCTTCTTCTTCCTTGGAAGAATGAATTTGACTTAGGGGGTTTTCCCCTCATCGTCTGATTCAGAGTGGGACATGAATTCCAAATCCTTTCCATGATTTTTTGGTTCAAGTGGGTTCCACTTGATTGCAGGACGCGCTTGTAGGTCCCTTAATATCCTTTCTATTATTTGAAGAAAGGACTATCTCATGGGGAGATTCCTCAGCCAGCGAGCAATATGCCCCCTGCGTATATTTCGAGGGAGTGAGTATTCACATCCTGACCTTTCGAAGGGTATAACTCGTACTGTCACTATTTTAGCGACAGGTTGCTTCGCTCATTTTTTTTATTGAAGGTTGGTGACAGACGTCACCTTGCTTCTGCTTTTCATGTATCTTCATCGGAAGAGGATGCGTCTTGACCCATCTG
The DNA here is from genome assembly GCA_030015575.1 of Agapanthus africanus. Classification (NCBI taxonomy): domain Eukaryota; kingdom Viridiplantae; phylum Streptophyta; class Magnoliopsida; order Asparagales; family Amaryllidaceae; genus Agapanthus; species Agapanthus africanus. The sequence goes on from JASDDO010000019.1 coordinate 833,974,176, forward strand.
ATCCAATCGAGCCATTTTATCCATGAGCTCTTGGAAGGTCGTCAGCTTGAAGAGGGCCATATATGGGAACACCTTTGAATTTGGGTCAAGGGTGGCTATGAACATTTCCACGGCTCCAACTTCATCGATGTGCTGATCGCATTTAGACCAAAGATTCCACAATCGGGTAACATACTGAACCCAGGTCTCATTCGGTTCAACCCTTTCGATGACCAATGCTGCTACGGTAGTGCGTTTATTTGCACTGGCGAATTTCTGACATAAGAGCATCTCCATCTCGTCGAAGGTATTGACGGAGTCATTTAGGCGTTCCGCATACCATTCGAACGCAATGCTCATCAAACTGCCGACGAACTATCGGAGGAGCAGTATATCATTTCCTCGAGTGTTGCTGCACATGGATTTAAATCTTGTGATATGCTGGTGAGGATTTCCGGTCCCTTTGTATATATGGAACGTTGAAAGTATATATTCTGGTGGGTACTGTGCTTGATCGTAGCACGCCGGATATGATTGACCAGTATTGATCGACCTATTTGCTGCACTAGCATAGTGAGCTTTGATTTACTGAGCGATATATGCATTCAGCTTTTCTTATAGGATCATTTCCCCCTCGACAGTTGATGAGGCTTGCAGAGGATTTAAAATACCACCCTTATCTTTAAGAGCGACCACCGGCAGTTCATTTGCTAGCGGTTGTGATTGGACCATCATTCCAGCCATATTCTAGATCAAAAGGGCCATCTGGTTCATGTTAGCGGACATCTTTGCCGCTTCTTTATCTCTCTTTTTGAGAGCGCGCTTCAGGAAATCAATATCTGACTCCTGCCTTATCCTTTCTTCAGGTGCGTCTTCGGTGTTTGACTTAGGCAATAGATTAGCGAGTGTTGCCGTTTGAGCAAGCATCTTCTGCAACTTTTCATGTTCCAATCGAGCTTTTGTCGAAGACCGAGTGTTGGGATCAAAAATTACACCCCAGTTGACCAAGTCAAAACCAAGGTCAACCCCAAGTCAAGTGGGTCCGAGCCCAAGCCAAAGTCAAGACCAAGCATGGAAGGGGCCGGCTCCATACCAAAAAGGAGGCAATAAATTAGTCTAAATATAATTTTTAAAATATATATATGTAAAGTGGGAAGAAAACCAAAATTTTGTAAACCGCATGGCTTATGTGCAAAAAAAAATAAGCATATAAGATATGGGGTGGCACAAGTGCCATTTGGCAAAGCCTAAGAGGCTATATGTAAAATGTGTAGCCTATAAAGGCAACATGATGAAAAAATCAATGATAACTTTTTCTCTCTAAAAAAAATCAGGGTTATGTGCCTCCTTGTGCTTCCTCAAGGTTCTAAACCTTCTTCCCCCTTTTGAATTAAATCAAGAGTTTAACTCTCTTTTTTCCAAAAATAAACATTTTTTCACCATAAAACCCTTGAAGGGGAACGCGGATCTTCCATCAAATCTCCAAAAAGGGAGATTTTTAAAATCTCACCCTCTTTTCTCCAAGATCCAGCTAATAGAAAGGAGGAAGAAGAAGACCCATCTCCAGAATCCCCATTTTGGGGAAGATTCAGGGCTCAAGGGAGAAAAAAGGGGTCCCTTTTTATCAGCTCCAAAAATATCTTAGGAGTTTAACTCCTTAATATATATATATATATATATATATATAATAATAATAATAATAATAATAATAAAATCTTTCTTTTGGGGAGTACAACTCCTAGTGCAGGGGCTAAGCCCCTTTGTCCTCTTTGTCAGGAGTTCAACTTCAAAAGTCAATCGGGAGTACAACTCCAAGTGTAGGGGCTAAGCCCTTTTCCTGCTGACGCCGAGCGCCCACGTACCAGGCACATGGGGCGCTAGCACTCACGCGTCATTTGGACGCTATTTTCGCCTTTTTTTATATACATACACACTTCACAACACTTCCCCCGTTAGAAAAAATTTCTAACGGGGCGCCGTTCCGTACCCCGCAAATGGGCTGCTATCCCCCTTGACTCCCAGCCCGCTATCCGGGTAGCGGGACCCCCATAAAATCCGCGGAGCCCCCGATATATCCAAAACCCCTCAATGCACAACACACGCACACTGTACATTGAGTTCGCATGACTAGTTTGACCCGTCAATCAGAGGTTCTCTCGCTCCAAAAGCGAGGGGTAATTAATGGCAGCTTAGTCCGCGGCTGCCGGAGATTTGGATTCCCACAATCAATAAACCCCTGCCTACCCTAGGCAGGGGGAATCTGTAGTACGTCTGATAAGCGACGCGTATTGCTATCTTAATGGGGTGACGAAAAACACCTTACAGATTCTGGCATGCCCGGTGGGGCCTTTCTCTCCTCTCATATCTCGGGTCAAGTGTTCATGAGAACTCATTTAACATATATACCGATGTTTGTACTAAAATAATGTTTTTTCCGTCCAGCAATCAACTTTAAACGACGGTGTCTCTTAAGATGAATTCAGCTTCCGACACGACCCCGATCTCGTATGTGGTCAAGATCAATCCCCGCGTGGTTCTCCCTGCCAGTCTTAACCTGCAATGGGAGGAGCCACCCCGTCAATTTGGTTCCGTCATCATCTACCCTGCCGGAAGCGCTCATCTGACGGAGGTCACGGCAAACCAAACGGCCAAACCGACCTCAAGGGGCAGGAGGCCTAACGTTGTGGTCGCCAAAGCATCCCACCCCAAATGCAAATCTGTATTCGAACGGCTCTCCACTGTTCCGACTGGGGGCAAGGCCATCAACACCAATGGAGCCACAAAGCATCTCCAGCAAGCTCAGGTGGTGCCCTTGACAATTGCTCGAGCAGGCACCTTCTCTGGGCTCTCTGTCAATCGGCCTACGGCGTCTACCTGAAGAGCCGAAGTCTGCAAAGTGCTTAAAACAGAAAATTTAAGGCAGAAGCGGCTCAGGTATCGAGCCAATAAGAGGGCCAGGACTTCGTCCGAGTGGAATCTTATGAGGTTCCAAGATCAGGGTTACTCCATGACGACGGTTGAGTCGACCGTAAAAGTCAGCAAATCCTTCGAACCTTTGAAGTAGTTCAGAAAAATACCATGACCGCCAGAATGATGAAGACATCGGTCCGAACAATGCTACAAAGGGAAGTGTCCCAGCCCCAACAGAGAAAGCATGACACTGTCTCTTCAATTGTCTATCAGGCGCTCTGTGCTGCGCGAAAGCAGCGAGGCAGATCCAGAAAAGAGGCGCCAGCACCACTTATGAATCCGGTCAGGCCAGCCATCTTCAATCGATTGTCCGCTACCAAAACAGAAGGGACAAAATGGTGGTCCACAAACTCAGCTACCAATAATGAAATGATGGTCAGATATATTTTCCACACCGTCTATATGGCGGGCATGCGCCCCAGCGACAACCTGCGCAGCAAAAGTAAGGATGGGGCCACCACATCCCAAGCCGAATCTGGCTTGAATATGGTTGTCGCTTCCCAAGATCAGCCGCCTCCACTTGATGAGGAAAACCATCTCGATGAGGATGATAGGTAGAAAGACCCCTCAGTCCATGTAGAGTCAAGCTCGGACAGCGAGGAAGAGCCGACTTTCCGCCCCAGGACCGCAGAGCAAGAGTTGCATCAAGAGCTTCGAAAACATCTCAGGAGCAAAGATAAAGAAATGGCTAAGCTTTACTCCAAAATTGACGACCTGACGAATGTTGTGATGCAGTTCATGGCACAAATTGCTCGAGCGACTTCCAATCAGGCACATGTCTCTATTCATGAGCAGGGTGATGACAATCCAAAGCAACCGATGCATGTCCCCATGGGTCCAAGATTGGGCGAGCCGCACGAAAGTCGGCCACACTCCGCTTCTGGGGACGCCTTGGCCCCAGATAGCACCATCCCGCTAACACAAAATCGTATAATGGATTTGGTCACTAGCAAGGTTAAAATATTGGTAGCCGAAGCCGAAGCCCAGAAAGAAATCGGCAGTAGTGGGTGGCCATATCCCGCACAGTACAATCTGATCGAGTTCTTGAGCAGCTACGTCATTCCTAAGTTCGAAAGATTTGACGGGATGGGAAATGCAAATCAGCACGTCGCACACTTTAAAGCGTCGTGCGGAAATACAGGGGCAATGATGCACTCGTTCTTCGTCAGTTTGTCAACAGCCTGACCATTGTTTCTTTCGACCGGTATGCGAGCATACCAGACGGATCCGTCATTACTTTTGCCTAAATGGAGTCTCTGTTTCGGCAAAGATTCATGAGTATCAGTGATAAAATCTCCATTGCTGACCTTGTGAGAACCAAGACGGGGAAGAATGAAAGCAACACCGACTTTATCGTCCGATTGCGTAATCTCACGGTCAAGTGAGAACCGCCGCTGGAGCAGGACCAGTCCATCAGCCTTCTCATTGGGAACCTCAGTAATTGGATAGTCCCATTCTTGTATACAGCAGGCTTCAATATGTTTCAGGAGCTAACCAAGAAAGTCCAAATGCTGGAACACTCGAAGCAAGAGTCTATCCCGAACTCTCAGAGAGACAAGACTTGGAAAAGCAAGAGGGACGACAATCGTAGAAGCGGGAATTCCAGCAGTACCAATGTCTTCAATACGCCCGACAATGAAGACAAGCGAAAGGCAGGCGATTCCGAAACCAACCGGTCTCGAAAGCCATTGCTGGGAGGAGAAGGGCCTTCCCTAGAGGAGAAGAAGAACAAGTTTTACTCTTTCAGAAGGGACAATGTTCGCAAGATATTAAAAGATGCCTTGAACAATGGTCTACAATTGCCGGAGTCGAAGAGACCCCACGAAGCAAAAATGACCAACAATCCTCTGTATTGCCCGTACCACAGAGTAGTGAGCCATGCGATCGAGGATTGCTATATCTTCAAAAACTGGGTCGAGAAGCAATACAAGGCTGGAGAGATCGAGCTGTCCAAGAGTGTGTTGGTGAACACTCAAGTTGCAACCACCAACTTTATACAGACAGAAGCTGAAGCCTTCTGGGAGCAGACAGCCGAACCCGTTGCCCTGAGAAATGAAACTGACTCACCGCAGCCTCCGTGGAGTACGCACATATCTAATAAGACGAAGAGGATGCTAAAGTTACTTCGGAAATAGCCTAGAACAGAATAGGAAGGGCACAAGAAGCCCACCATTCCAGCTGCCAATTCGGCTCAATCAGGCTCAAAATCCAAAAAGCTCAAGAAGAAGAAAAGTGTAGCTCGACGTGAAAAAGAGTCTGCAGGGAGATCGACCAATTAAAAAATATATCGATTCTCTCGAAGACTATGAACAAAAGGAAAGAACTCTAATTCAATTGAAAGAGTTCTTTCCTGTAGAAGCAGCTGAGATTCTGGAAGAGCTAGAAGAAGACTCCAATGAAGATATCCCTATAGTGATGTTCATATCAGAATTTTGCATTATTATATCGCCCATTCTTAATTATATTATAAATAAATAGGTGCTTTTGATCCATGTCTGCTAAATAGTTGCAGGTTATAGGTTCTCAGAACAATACAGTGAAATTCATGAAAAGATGTTACAAAAGTGAGACTACGAACAATAATAGATGAATCCGTTTGATGCCGCCTACCAGTTCAAGGAACAAATGAAGATCAGTAGACAGTTCAATGCACAAAGCACAAGGGAAGCACAACATTCAAGACTTCAATGCGAAGCTCACGGCAAAAAGTCCACAACATTCTGCACTGTGGAAATCTGGAAGAAAATAGAAGATATTCTGTAGAACCAAGTGAATAAAACAGAAGGAAAATCCAACATGAAGAAACCCTAGAAGTTTGAGCTAGAGATCCCCCAATATGGCCGTGGAACCGCGGCCAAACATGGCTTTCTGCCGCGGAACCACGGCCGTGCAGTGCACGTATCGGTGCCCGTGTCGGTGGGTGTCGGTTCTTTGACCCGGCTTTCTTAGGGTAATCTTGTAATTTCGTGTGTGGATCAGATGTAAAACGTAGGGTTTCTCCTATCTATAAATAGGAAAGCCGAAAGCCTAACTAGGCATGCCTCTTTTTAATTCTAGACCTAAATTTTAATTTCCTTGTAATCGTCAAGAGGTCATCAATAAAAGTAAGAGTTTCTATATTTTTCTCGCATTCTTTTATTATCTGCAATTTAATTTCTGCTATCTTTTTATCTGTCTTTTATTATCTGAAATTTTGATAGCCTTTTAAAAAAAATTATAAAAATGAATTTTATCATTATTTCCCTAATGAGTGAGTAATTCCTCACTTGTTAGGGTTAGGAGAGGGAAGGATTGAGAGAAGGAAATCTCTCTCACTCGTTTCTTTGCCCATATAATTTTTACAATAGGACTCTATTTAATTTAACCACACACCGCTCACTACGGCACCCCATCCTACAAGATAGCGATGATTCCCTGGTTAGACCGGTTGTGGTTGATTTTTAAGATAGGACGGACAAGGACCAAAAGGAAGAAACTTCGTTTCTTCCTAGTCGTGCTAATCCCCTTTGTTGACTATTACCATAACATCTATATTCTTAACTAGGGCAAAAAAAGCAGTGAGTAGAATCCATATTCTAAAATTAACCTAATCCTAACCCTAGCAAGACTTTAAATCAATTTAATCTCATTCTTAGATTTAAAACAAAACCTACCAAAAATAGGAATTAACTCGTTAGAACTTAAAAAAAGAACACCATTTCCCTGTGGACCGACTCGTACTCAACCGGCTAGCTACCAAGAGACACCGTCTTGATTGCGTTATTCTTTAATTTAAAACACACGCAAAAACGCGAAAAATCAAATGGCGCCGTTGCCGGGGAATCGGTAGTTTATTTCTTTTTGTAATTTCGGGTTAATTGAAATTGAAAAATATAAAAATTGAAAAAATAAAAAAATACATAAAAAAAATCATCTTGTTATTTTTTGATTGGTTTTGTGTGAATTGTGCAGGAAAAGAAGACGGACAGATTCAGATCTGGAAAAATCCCAGTGAACAAATCAAGAAACAGAAGATCTTAACAAACAGAGGAGAACCACAACAGCACACAGGAAAGTTTTGACGGCCTGATCCAACTGAACCACCGCGGAGCCGCGGCTAAAGTAGAGATTTGACCGCGGAACCGCGGTCAAATTGCTGACGTCGGTACTCAAAATTTCTCTGTAAGTATTTTTGTCCTCTCTCCTACCCTCTGAACTCCACTGAAAAATTTTCCTGCAGGTATTCTTTGCACAGCAAAATCTTTCTCCCTCTCCAATAAATCATTTTGTGCAGGATTCGTTGCGCCGCAAATAAAAAGAATTTTTTTTTTGTCAAGTGTTTTAGATTTTGTGTGTTACTGCTTTGCATTTTTAAAACGGAATCTAGGGGGCTATAACACCAATCAAGATTGGGTGGGGATTTCATTACCCTTCCTAAGACCCCAGAAATCACAAAAAAGCATATGCATCACCTTTGAACTAATTAAAAAATATCTAGATTCAGCCAATTAAGGACTGTCGCGCTCATTAGGACAGAGAAAGGTTGTGGGCATTCAGTCGTTTATCTAAACCTGACTTTGTGGTGCCTAGACTAGACAAGTGAGAAAGGTAACTTTAAAGGCTTGTCTCACGGTGATTCAGGAGCGGAATCCTCCTTTCTTCATTTGAGCTTACCTGGCCATAATTGGCGGTGAAGAGGCGATTTGAGGGATATCTCACAACTTGTCGCTTTGGACCAGTTAGGAGCAGTCTAGTTGACTTAGGAGACCCTAACTCTAGGCTTGATTGTGCATGCTTAAATTGTGACTGTTTGAAAGTGTCGTAGTTCCGTAAAAATATTTTTTTGCAAAAACTCTTTATAAATAAAAAAACACAAAACACAATTTTTACAAAAACTTGCCATTTGTCGCTAGAATTCCATTGCACCCAACCTTCATCCTCACATTTCCCCATTGACGTTTTCTTACCCTCACATTCTTCTTGACTACACTACAACTCGTTTAGTGTATGTCCAGTTGGACTAGGAACACTAGCGCCCGTTTAGTCCGTGTCTCGTTAGTCGCTACTGATGACGCGTTCGACTCCGAAGTCGAAACTCCCTCTACTTCTTTTTCATCTTTACCTTCATCTTCACATTCATCATCTTCTAAGGAGATGTCAGGATTCAATCCTAACAACCCCTACCTACCTGGGACTGATTCCACCTCAACTGGGTGCGAATAACCCGCAACACCTTCCTGTTGCAGCGCCACAGCGAATCGCGCTCCAGGATCTTTTCTATCCGACCCGCTCCGCACTTCCTACTTGTTTTTCACTTCCGCCGGCAAATGGGGATAACTTTGAAATTAAGCCCCACTTCATCAATATGTTTCAAAAATTTCACGTGCTGGAAACCAAAGATGCCTATATCTTTATTAACAAATTCCAGAATATTTGTGCAATGATGAAGACCACCCAACTGTCTGATGATGCTATAAGGCTACAAGTCATTCCCTTCACATTATGTGACCTAGCTGAAAAGTGGCTATATAGTACCGCATCGCATTCTATAAACAGTTGGGAAGAGTTTGTTAAGGCATTTCTTAAAAAGTTTTACCCACATCATAAGACCGCGAGAATTCGTAATGAAATTAATCAATTTTCCCAGCTTCCTTCCGAACCTTTTTGGAAGTGTTTCGAAAGATTCAAAGACCTTCTTGTTCAGTGCCCTCATCATGGTATTGAGAGATGGCAATTTTGCCAAACTTTATATGAATGACTGAACCCAGCAACTAAGCAGTTGCTGGAAACCATTTGTCAAGGTCACTTCCTAACCAAATCTGACGAGGAAGCTTGGTAATTTCTCGACGATCTTGCTAAACAAACACTTCAGTGGGAAAGCACAAGACATACCACTTCGTCCACTTCATCTACTTCATCTGGTCCGTCTAGGGTAGGCGTTCATCAACTTGATATGTCAATTGCAATGAAAGCCGAAATGACCGCAATTACATGAAAACTAGAAGCAATTGAGAGCAAATTCTCATCGCCTTCTCCTGTCCCAGCTTTACCCCCTCGCACTATATGCATTTGTTGTTCGGATCCATCCCATATGACCGAAGAGTGTCCTTACAACCCACCTGCTCAAGGACAGGATCAAGTCAATGCTGCCTTCTAGCAAAGACAAAGAAATGATCCATTCTCTTCAACTTACAATCCTGGTTAGAGGAACCACTCCAAGGCAACAACAACTTCCAGAGGGCTCCTCCTCAACAACAAGCTTCTCAACAAACTCAATATCAGAAACCTTTCCAACCCCAACCTTACCAAATGTTGGGTTAGCCTAGCACCTCATGAAGGGTTTGGAAGCATCACATAAACCAAAGAATGCAATTTTAGGGTGCTAAGCTAACAAGCATCGGATCATTCCTAGAAAAATTAGGGTTTCAAATTTATAACATCATCATATGAAAGAAATGCTAGGGTTTAGAGAGTACAACCTTTGTAGCTCCCTACGCTAGACTCCTCTGCTACTTGGAGTTTGAAAAAGCTCCGCTTGAACTCCTCGAGGTCACCGATGATCCACCCGGAGTCCGCTTTGTCCAAGCTTGCAACTTTATCCGATCAAGTGAACGAAATGAGGCTAACACTCTAAACAAGTTGGCTAAACTTGTGTAGAATGATGTTATGGTTCTTATTCTCACTTCAAAATCCAATCTTGTTATGTAATTTGCTCACTACTAAAGTCTAGAGAGCAAGTGAAGAAAGAGGAAGAAGATGATGGCTATTTTTGAAGAAGATAAGAATAACACTTCAAAGAAAATAGAAAATATATCAATATATATTTCTTATCTCTCATCTCAAACTATGGTTGAATCATTATTTGACTTGAGTTAAAACCCAAAAGGAAAAGTAATCCATGGTTAAATGGTGGGTGAGCATGGTTAGGTCAAGAAGAGTGTAGAAAGCTTCCATGAATTATCCTTTCCTTTATCCATTTTGTTTTAACCAAAAAACAAAAAATAATCCAAATAAAAACCCATGGTGTGAGTCTTATATTGCCACCATTTCCTTGTATAATCAACCATGATAGAATGATGTATGTATGCATGTGTGCATGCACATCCATATATGCATGAAACTAGATAGGAAGAAAAACATACATGCATGCATACATCCATCCATCACAAGAAAGGATTTCTAGTGAGAAACTAGTGGTTAAATGATAAATCAACACTTGATTTATCAATCCGGTCATATTACATATGACCCAAACCAAAAGCAAGCCGCCCGATCAATATACGGTATCCTATACGCGTATTTTAATCGGGTCCATACGCATATCGCATACGCGCACCACAACGTTTCACCTGGACTAGGAAACTCCATTATGGGACTCTGAGACTCGTCAATATGCCGGCAGTGGGTGATGATCATATCAAGCACCCCCAAGCCGCAAGCGGTTAGCTAAACGTAACGGCCACCCAGGTATTGAGCGATCAGAAGAGAACAAGCGAACCTGCTACAACTCCCGTCGAGCCGATCGGCAACACTTCCCGTACAGTCCGGTCTCCTCGTTTGATATGTCGCATATCAAGTCTAGGGGTGGTAAACGTCAGACCCCAATAACCGATAAGTCATGCCGATGTGAGGCTCATAACGGGTCGAGAAACTACCGGTAACACTTACCAGCAAATCTCTGAAACAGCCCTGGCCAGGGACTTCCCTGTTACGGCCAATCGAGCACAGCGCAACATCAACCCCCAATACCGGGAGAGACGAAACCCCTCCTATCGCTCATTGCCTCCATGTGACTCGGGACTGTACCCAAAAACCACCGTTTTGCATGCCCTCATGGACATGGTAAGGTAGACATCAAAGCACAGTGGGAATCACATAAGACTCTATGACGATCTCGGGTCTACAGACTAACCTGCACAAGTGTCACCTGAGAACTGCCATCTGACGTGAGGTATAATACCATCTGGGAGTTCTCGGCGAGTCCGTCCAGTGTACCCAGTCTCCACTGAGCACCCGTATATCATCTCTGATGTCAAACACCAATGGATATGGGATCATCCATCGCCCATCTCATGAGTCGAGAAGTGTATACGCTAGTCTACACTGGCATATCGATGCCCCGTCTCGATATACCTACGACTAGCGACCTTGAAGGATGTACTTATGGACTACCATGTCTCCACTAGTATGATCTGCATCATAGTCCAGGTAGTCAAGTACACATCCTAAGGGCTTTACCAACATGTAACTATAAGACAGTTTAAAGAGACTAGTATACATGTTAAGATAAAGAGCAACCAGATAGCATACTATCATATCGAGCAAGAAAGTTATCTCTATATATGTCCAAGCATCCAATATAATATACATCATCTGTACAATACTGGCCTCTAGGGCTTACATACAACTAACAATCTCACACTTGCACTAGGGCCAGCTGCTGTAGTATCGCATACCGAGCATCCCGAAGAGTCTCTCAAACTGTATCTGGGGAATGGCCTTCATGAGTGGATCCGCCGTGTTGTTCTTTGTATCAACCCTCCTGACCTCGATCTCCCGGCGATCAACTATCTCCCGGATCAGGTGATACCGCCTCAGAATATGCCTGGATCGCTGATGGGACCAGGTTCCTTGGCCAAAGCCACCGCTCCATTGTTATCGCAATACAAAGGTATTGGATGCTCAATGGATGGAACCACTCCAAGTTCAGTAATGAACTTCTTGATCCAGACAGCCACTTTGGCAGCATCGTTGGCAGCGATGTATTCAGCCTCCATCGTCGAGTCTGCCACGGTTTCCTGCTTGGAACTCTTCCAGCTAACCGCCCCTCCGTAAAGGGTAAAGACAAATCCCGACTGCGACTTAGAGTCGTCTTTATCACTCTGGAAGCTCGAATCGGTAAAGGACTCCACTTGGAGTTCTCCGTTACCATACACCAAGAGCATCTCTTGAGTCCTTCGTAAGTACTTGAGAATGCTCTTCACAGCTATCCAGTGACTCTCTCCAGGATCAGCTTGATACCTACTCACTACACTTAGTGAGTATGCTACATTGGGTCTGGTACATAGCATCGCATACATGATAGAGCCTACAGCCGAAGCATAGGGTATCCCTTGCATGCGAGCTCTCTCCAAATCTGTCTTGGGAGACATCTCTTTGGAGAGAGTGACTCCAGAGATCGTGGGTAAGTTCCCACGTTTGGATTCTTCCATACTAAACCTCTTTAGTATGGTGTCAATGTACCTGGATTGGGACAATCCCAATATCCGTTTGGATCTATCTCTATAGATCCTGATTCCCAATATGCAAGAGGCATCACCAAGATCTTTCATTGAGAATCTTTGTGATAAGAAGAGCTTGACCAATTGCAGCATAGGAATGTCATTTCCTATCAAGAGTATGTCGTCCACGTATAATACGAGGAAGACAACCTTACTGTCTGCCACTTTCTTGTAGATACAAGGTTTCTTCTGGATTTTTGACGAAATCAAACTCTTTGATAACGACGTCAAAGCAGAAGTTTCAACTCCGCGATGCTTGTTTTAATCCATAAATGGATTTAAGCAGCTTGCACACCTTCCCGCTGCTCCCACTGTCTACGAAGCCCTCTGGCTGAGTCATGTACACGCACTCTTCTAAATCACCGTTTAGAAAGGCGGTCTTAACATCCATTTGCCAGATTTCGTAGTTATGATATGCAGCGATGGCAAGCATGATCCGGATGGATTTAAGCATAGCCACTGGGGAAAAGGTTTCGTCATAGTCCATACCTGGTCTTTGACGAAAACCCTTTGCAACAATTCTAGCTTTGAAAGTCTCCACTTTCCCATCTACATCAAGTTTTTTCTTGAAGATCCACTTGCTCCCAATGGGTTTTACCCCTTCAGGAGCAACTTCCAAAGTCCATACTTTGTTGGTGTATATGGATTCCATCTCTGATCGCATAGCATCTAGCCATTTCACTGAGTCCCTACTCGTGATGGCCTGCTCGAAGCTAGTTGGGTCATCATCCTCCATGATGCAATCCTCGCTCCCACCATCCATAAGAAAACCGTAGTATCCCTCTGGTTGGCGAGGAACCCTACTAGATCGGCGGAGAGGCTGAGGTTCGTTGGGAGCTACTGAATCCTCTGGTTCCACTAAATCTTCAGTTTGAGTTTGTGTTTCTGGAACCTCTTCCAGCTCTACCACTTTGCCACTAATTTCTTTTGCAAGAAATTCCTTTTCCAAAAAGGTGGCATATCGAGAAACAAACACCTTTTATTCTTCAGCGTCGTAGAAAAAATATCCTTGGGAATTCTTAGGATATCCCACAAACTTGCAAAGAACTGACCGTGCCTCGAGTTTGTCTGGATTTTGCCTTTTGACATAGGCCGGACAACCCCATATCTTAACTCGTTTAAAATATGGTCTCTTCCCACTCCATATCTCATATGGTGTGGTAGGAACAGATTTAGATGGAACTTGATTCAATAGGTATGCTGCTGTTTCCAGTGCATATCCCCAGAAGGAAATAGGTAACTCAGCTGTGCTCATTATAGAGCGCACCATATCTAATAGGGTACGGTTCCTCCGTTCTGATACACCATTGTGCTGTGGTGTATATGGAGGAGTCAGCTGAGAGAGAATCCCATTCTCTTTTAGGAAGTCCAGGAATTCATTGCTCAAGTATTCACCTCCTCGATCAGATCGAAGGACTTTAATACTTTTTCCAGTTTGGTTCTCGACTTCTTGTTTATATTCTCTAAATTTCTCAAAAGCTTCTGATTTGTGTTTCATCAGGAATACATATCCGAATCTAGAGAGATCGTCAGTGAATGTAATGAAGTACGAAGAACCATCCCTGGCATGTGTAGACATGGGACCGCATACATCACTATGTATTAGTCCCAAGAGTTCGGCAACTCTTTCTCCGTGTCCCGTAAACGGAGTTTTGGTCATCTTGCCTTTGAGACATGACTGGCAAGTGTCATAAGATGAAAATTCGAACGGTTTCAAATATCCATCTTTATGCAACTTAGCAAGTCGTGTCGCATTGATGTGACCGAGTCTACAATGCCACAAGAAGGATTCGTTCAGTTCTGAACTTTTCCTCTTGTGTGTGTTTGTTATGCTCAGAATTGTTGATTGATTTAGAACATAAATGCCATTGCATAACGTGCCTGATCCAACTAACTTTTGGTTACGGAAAATGTTCATAACATTATCCTGTAATACAAAATTATATCCCTCTTTACTCAACAAAGAAACCGATATAATGTTGCATATCAGGTTCGGCATGTAATAGCATTCGTTCAGAATCAATGTATTACCAGTCGGTAATGCAAGGTGATATTCCCCGACATTCTTAGCTGCAACAATTGCACCATTTCCAACTCTTATGTCTTTATCACCTTCTCCAAGTTCTCTACCTTTCCTAAGCCCATGTAACTGATTATATATATGGGATCCTGACCTGGTATCTAATACCCAGGACGTAGGGCAAATGGAGAAACAGTTCTCTGTAACGAACACACCCGAAGAAAATGCATCATCATGTACTTTCTTCATTCGGGTGGCATGGGAATCCTGGTATTCCCCTATGTCCTGTTCAGTCCTATAACTCTTATAAGAAAGAACGGAACCAACGTTCCCCAGCACAGTATAACATGCAGGTTCGGTCAATACATCCATATTATTATCTTGATTAAGTCATGACTTGGTCGCTACCTGGAGAGAGAGAGAAGAAAACACTTTAGCGTATGCTCTTGCAAGATCAGATTGGTTATTATCTTATCTAATCAGGATGGCTCCCACTGTTTTTATCAAATCTTCCTTCAAACCCTAAAAGGAAAGACTAGCCGGGATTAATTACACCCTACAACTTCACCGATCTTTCAGCCAGGCTAGTTTCGGTACTTTGAGGGAGGTTCCCCGTGCTTTCGTACGGACCTAATTAAAGTAAACCTCGTTTTTCCAGAGGCGTAACCCCATTGACACCTTTCTAGACACCTACTTGATCGGCTAATTGTAATGTGTAAAACTCTCCCAGGAGTAACTCTTGCTCGCAGTGGGTATCGGGATCCAACTATCTCATAGAAGGTATGCAATCTCATTGCAAATTTCAACACTTGAAATTCCCGATAATATTTTGCCCCTAGCAGCTATATGACCTTAACATAGTCAACAAATCATAAGCGCTAGTCAAGTTCAACCCGTCATTTCCCGATTGAATTAAACCTACCCGCACGACCCTTAACATAGTCAACAAAGTCGCACAACTACCCTAATCCAATCGCATCATATGCATATACAGATAAGCACTAATCAGCTACCGCACACTACGCCTTAACATAGTCAACAAACGTAGCACGAATACTAACTAGTACTTATCTGAAATGACGGAGGGCTACGACAGGTTTTTCTGAAAACCTATTGTGTAATGAACTTGATATCGTTGTAGAATCGAATGAATTTTGAAATGGAGTGTTCTTGAGGCTTTTCTAGTTTTGCTAAAGGGGTCACTCCCGGTGAAGGGATCGTCAGCCTTTTCCTTGTCGAATGAGGTGCGGGATATATCATATATATCACTGTGCAAAGCAGAAACTATAGAAGCAATCAAAAGACAAACCGAGTGTGTAGCATCTGCCGGTTATTGCTAAAGGGGTCACTCCCGGTGAAGGGATCTCGGCCCTTTCCTCATCGAATAAGGTGCAAGGTATATCATATATACCGCTATGCAAAGCAAAACTGTAGCTACCCTTTTTTATTTAAAATTTGATTCTACAACATCTTTTAGGTTTCTTTCTTTCATTAATCACATTAATGAAGTCCCATCATTTAAGTCACCTAAACATCATAGATAAATACGACGTACACTTATGCCATCAGCATTCGCCTCGATGTCCCCTCGTGCACCGTTAGGTTAGGTAACTAACGACAGAGCAGGGCAGGGCTAGTGCGGGTGCAAAACATAAGCAACGTCTATATCATATATACTATATAAAGTATCTATCACAGAACATATCTAATGATCACATCACAGATATCGCAGCAGAAACATAGATATAATGTGGGATATATTAGGACGCCCGTATTTAGTATTTAGCCAAAATAGAAAATACGGATTCCACAGTCGCGATGAATAGCCAAGCCCACACCCTGGACCCCTACGAGAGCGGCAAGCGACCCTACCAATTCTGGAGTTTAGGAGACCCGGTCTCGACTCCTCGAGATGGCCTCCCACAGAACCCCAGAACCCGGTCACCTGTGCTCTCCTCCTTGGGTCCATCCTGATGCGGAAAAGTAAATAATATACAACACAGGTGGCATCGACCTCAACCCGGAAGTGCCCCAAATAAAAGAATATTACATTACATTTGAATTTACATGAATGAAAATATAAAACTCTCATCTCACATAAAACCCCCCCCGGCTATTCAATCGCTACAATCCTGCACATCATATCTCAGCAACACATAATATCACATATCATCAACGTAAGTAAGTATGCATACCCAATTGTCGTTGACGTATAGCAACAAAACCGGCGATATCGACATACTACACTTACGGTCACAGAAAAGAAAGTGTAAAACTGCAATATCTAGAATCCACATTCTCAATAGACATCGTAAATGCGAAGCATCACATACCTCGTATTTCATGTCTTATAATATGAATTCCACGCATTGCATCACATTCCAGATAATTAGACAGTATTAAAGCTTTCGAACGAACGATCAAATACCCAAGATTCACTAAAGCTCAACACTTGAGCGGAGTTCAAAAACCCGGAGTGTGACACAGTGGTAGCGGTCCAGCCGTAGAAGGGTCAAGCCAACGCCTCACATGTGGCACACCGTACTGCCCCAAACCCTAAGGTTCAAAGGGCAGTTCAAGACGGTCACATAATCGAGTTAAGGTTTGTTGTCTTCTAGAGGGTCCACCACAAACAAACTTTCACGTATTTCCGAAAGCTTTTAAACCCCATGAAAAGTGAGCAAATGATACTCGTTCAAACACTTCACTACTTTCTAATTTACCCGGAAAAGTCACGAAATCAAAATTCCGATCGAATCGACGAGTCCAAAACCATCTCCAGAATTTTTCAAAACTAAATACAGATTAAAAATACCCTAAAAAATATACAAGCAGAAATAATCATTACAGCATAAAAATTATACAGTGATGGAGGAGTACGGCCGCGGAACCGTGGCCTAAGCAAGCTTAGGCCGCGTTTCCGCGGCAGAAAAGACTGTTCATGGAAAAAAATTTATACCGTAATTCTTATTTTTACCTGCTGAATTTTTTACATATTTTTAATTCTAAAAATAACCAGATTTTGAAAAAAGTCCAGAGAGCACCTAAAAAACCGTATTTTCGGTTCGATCGGAGTTTTAACTTCGTAAAGATGTTGCCTAATGTTCTAGGTCGGCTCCGATACCAATGTTGGGTTAACCTAGCACCTCATGAAGGGTTTGGAAGCATCACATGAACCAAAGAATGCAATTTTAGGGTTCTAAGCTAACAAGCATCGGATCATTCCTAGAAAAATTAGGGTTTCAAATTTATAACATCATCATATGAAAGAAATGCTAGGGTTTAGAGAGTACAACCTTTGTAGCTCCCTACGCTAGACTCCTCTGCTACTTGGAGTTTGAAAAAGCTCCGCTTGAACTCCTCGAGGTCACCGATGATCCACCCGAAGTCCGCTTTGTCCAAGCTTGCAACTTTATCCGATCAAGTGAACGAAATGAGGCTAACACTCTAAACAAGTTGGCTAAACTTGTGTAGAATGATGCTGTGGTTCTTATTCTCACTTCAAAATCCAATCTTGTTATGTAATTTGCTCACTACAAAAGTCTAGAGAGCAAGTGAAGAAAGAGGAAGAAGATGATGGCTATTTTTGAAGAAGATAAGAATAACTCTTCAAAGAAAAATAGAAAATATATCAATATATATTTCTTATCTCTCATCTCAAACCATGGTTGAATCATTATTTGACTTGAGTTAAAACCCAAAAGGAAAAGTAATCCATGGTTAAATGGTGGGTGAGCATGGTTAGGTCAAGAAGAGTGTAGAAAGCTTCCATGAATTATCCTTTCCTTTATCCATTTTGTTTTAACCAAAAATCAAATAATAATCCAAATAAAAACCCATGGTGTGAGTCTTACATTGCCACCATTTCCTTTTATAATCAACCATGATAGAATGATGTATGTATGCATGTGTGCATGCACATCCATATGTGCATGAAACTAGAAAGGAAGAAAAACATACATGCATGCATACATCCATCCATCTCAAGAAAGGATTTCTAGTGAGAAACTAATGGTTAAATGATAAATCAACACTTGATTTATCAATCCGGTCATATCACATATGACCCAAACCAAAAGCAAGCCGCCCGATCAATATACGGTATCCTATACGCGTATTTTAATCGGGTCCATACGCATATCGCATACGCGCACCACAATGTTTCGCCTGGACTAGGAAACTCCATTGTGGGACTCTGAGACTCGTCAATACGCCGGCAGTGGGTGATGATCATATCAAGCACCCCGAAGCCGCAAGCGGTCAGCTAAACGTAACGGCCACCCGGGTATTCAGCGATCAGAAGAGAACAAGCGAACCTGCTACAACTCCCGTCGAGCCGATCGGCAACACTTCCCGTACAGTCCGGTCTCCTCGTCTGATATGTCACATATCAAGTCTAGGGGTGGTAAACGTCAGACCCCAATAACCGATAAGTCGTGCCGATGTGAGGCTCATAACGGGTCGAGAAACTACCGGTAACACTTACCAGCAAATCTTTGAAACAGCCCTGGCCGGGGACTTCCCTGTTACGGCCAATCGAGCACAGCGCAACATCAACCCCCAATACCTGGAGAGACGAAACCCCTCCTATCGCTCATTGCCTCCATGTGACTCGGGACTGTACCCAAAAACCACCGTTTTGCACGCCCTCATGGACGTGGTAAGGTGGAGATCAAAGCACAGTGGGAATCATATAAGACTCTATGACGATCTCGGGTCTACAGACTAACCTGCACAAGTGTCACCTGAGAACTGCCATCTGACGTGAGGTATAATACCATCTGGGAGTTCTCGGCGAGTCCGTCCAGTGTACCCAGTCTCCACTGAGCACCCGTATACCATCTCTGATGTCAAACACCAATGGATATGGGATCATCCATCGCCCATCTCATGGGTCGAGAAGTGTATACGCTGGTCTATACTGGCATATCGATGCCCCATCTCGAAATACCTACGACTAGGGACCTTGAAGGATGTACTTATGGACTACCATGTCCCCACTAGTATGATCTGCATCATAGTCCAGGTAGTCAAGTACACATCCTAAGGGCTTTACCAACATGTAACTATAAGACAGTTTAAAGAGACTAGTATACATGTTAAGATAAAGAGCAACCAGATAGCATACTATCATATCGAGCAAGAAAGTCATCTCTATATATGTCCAAGCATCCAATATAATATACATCATCTGTACAATACTGGCCTCTAGGGCATACATACAACTAACACCAAAATCAAATGAACAATTTTTCACTAAACAACTCTTTTCTTCAAAACAATTTTGTTCAGCCAAATAACGATAAGATTTCCTCGCTAGAACGAAGTCTGGATGCATTATTAAAAAAATCAACTCAATCATCCGCCAACATCCAGTCTTCCATTCAGTCTTTGGTGCAACACACTGCATCACATGGGCAAAGAATCAAAACCACTGAAGCCCAAATTGCACAACTGAATACTGCTTTAAGCGAGCGAGAGAAGGGGAAGCTTCCATCTCAACCACTGCCAAATCCCGGTTACCCACAAAATGTACATGTTGCTCTTGAACAACAAAAGCATAATGTGAGTGCCGTGACGACATTGTGATCTGGAAGGATGTTGCACAATAATGTGGGCACTAATGATGACACCCTGACCGCTACTTCTTCTTCTTCTTCATCTTCATCTTCTTCGTCTTTAGAGCCTGTTGTCCATTCTTCACAAGGCTCTAATTCTTCTACTACTCCGAACGGACCCACATCTCACTTCACGAAGACACTAACACTAGGATTCGTTCCAACTCCACATCTCACTCCACAAACATTGGATTCAACAAATTTTCAAAATGTTCCATTTCCAAACAAGTTGAGATCCAATAAACAAACTCCACAAATGGAGAAGATTGTGGAGTTATTTAAACAGGTTAGCATTAACATTCCCCTCTTGGATGCAATCTAACAAGTCCCTTCTTATGCTAAAATTTTGAAGGACTTATGCACCAAGAAGAGGAAATCACCGGTACCTAAGAAAGTTTTCTTGGCTAGTGCAGTAAGTGATGCTCTTACCCAACCATTGCCTCAAAAACGAAAGGACCTTGGCTGTCCTACGATTTCAATCACTATTGGGGATAAGAACATCAACGCACACTTTTAGATCTTGGTGCCAGTGTTAACCAGCTTCCTTATTCAGTATATGAGCAATTAGGCGTTGGAGAGCTGAAACCCATATATTGTACTCTCCAAATGGCCGACAAATCCATCACCCATCCTAGGGGTGAGTTAGAGGATGTGTTGATTAAAATTGGGGACTTCATATTCCCCGTTGATTTAATTGTTATGGATACACAGCCTGTAGCTAACCCCCGGAGTCAAATTCCGGTGATACTCGGTCGACCATTCCTTGCAACTTCTAATGCAGTGATTAATTGTCGAAATGGTTCGATGAACCTATCTTTTGTTAACCTGACAATTAAACTCAACATTTTTAAGTTGGGGAATCAGCCCTCCGAACCTAATGCTAATATACTTGATGTTTTCTCGATCCAAGAGATCACTCAAAAGGACTGTGAGCTTGAAAAATTTCTGTTCGATAACAGCAGCTTTGACGCCACTAGTGCGTTCCTCCTTGAATCTGATACTGCTTTCACACCCGATAATGGCTACGAGTGTTTCACTTTCACGAACGATCTTGAACCATCACCACCCGAGTTTAAATCCTTTGAATTTTCGAATGAGATAACTGAACCATCCGACTCGGTTGCTTACACTCGTTTTGAACCTCTGTTGGAATCCTTCGAGTTTGAGACAATTTCACCGATTTTACTTTCAATTGTTTCGCCCCCAACACTTAAACTCAAGCTATTGCCGTCTCACCTTAAATATGCTTACTTAGGTGAGAATGAGACCCTTTCTGTTATCATCTCGGCTTCTCTAGCCCCCAAGCAAGAGAAAACCCTTTTAACGGTCTTACAAAACAATCAACAAGCTTTTGGCTGGACTATGGCGGACATCAAGGGGATTAATCCCCTAATAGTTGAACATCATATTCATATGATAGATGATGCCAAGCCAGCAAGGGATCCACAGAGACGCCTCAACCCAATCATGAAGGAGGCTGTTAAAAAGGAGATCGTAAAATGTCTTGATAGTGGTATCATTTACCCTATCTCTGATAGCCAGTGGGTTAATCCCATTTATGCTGTCCCAAAGAAATCGGGCATAACGGTCATAACTAATGAGGCAAATGAGTTAATACCTACTCGCACCCAAACTGGGTGGCGAGTATGCATCGATTATAGAAAACTCAATGTCGCGACACGGAAAGACCACTTTCCATTACCTTTCATTGACCAAATGCTGGAACGATTGGCTGGGTATAAATTTTATTACTTTTTGGATGGCTATTCCGGCTATAATCAAATTCCCATCTCCGAAAAGGACCAAGACAAGACCATATTCACTTTTCCGTTCGGTACGTTTGCTTACCGTCGCATGCCCTTTGGGTTGTGCAATGCACCCGCTACTTTCCAGCGGTGTATGATGGGAATTTTTTCAGATATGGTGGAAAAATTCTTGGAGATCTTCATGGATGATTTCTCCATTTTCGGCGACTCCTTTGATGAGTGTTTGCTACATCTCGACGCAGTCCTTACCCATTGTAAGGATAAAAACCTTACTTTAAATTGGGAGAAGTGCCACTTTATGGTACGAGAAGGTATTGTCTTAGGACATATCATCTCGCAAAATGGCATAGAGGTAGATAAAGCTAAGATTGCAGTCATTTCCAATCTTCCTCCTCCCAAATGCGTCCGAGACATTCGAGCCTTCCTTGGCCATGCCGGTTTCTATAGACGGTTCATCAAGGATTTTAGCAAGATAGCTAGACCCTTGACTCTTTTGTTGGCTAAGGACACTACTTTTGATTTCAACTCGAGCTGTATGAAGGCGTTCGAGTCATTGAAAGACTCACTTACTTCTGCTCCCATTCTTTCGTCTCCTGACTGGATGCATCCATTTGAAATTATGTGCGATGCATCTGATTTTGCCATTGGTGCCGTCCTTAGACAGCACATCGAGAAGATACCGCATGTAATTTATTACGCTAGCCGAACCTTGAACGAGGCCTAATTAAATTACACAACAACCGAGAAGGAATTCTTAGCCGTTGTGTTTGTATTAGAAAAGTTCCGGCCCTATTTAATCGGCTCTTCAATCATCGTTTATACTGACCATTCAGCTCTTCGCCATCATTTTGCGAAGAAGGACGCTAAATTTGGCTAATACGATGGATCCTCTTACTGCAAGAGTTTGACCTTGTCATCAGAGACAAAAGAGCATGCGAAAACGTAGTCGCCGACCATCTTTCACGCCTCCCTTCTTTGCCGACGCT
Organism: Agapanthus africanus; assembly: GCA_030015575.1. Lineage (NCBI taxonomy): Eukaryota > Viridiplantae > Streptophyta > Magnoliopsida > Asparagales > Amaryllidaceae > Agapanthus > Agapanthus africanus. The sequence continues at coordinate 833,996,775 of JASDDO010000019.1, forward strand.
TCAATTTCCTATAAAAGACGTTTTCCCAGATGAGCAGCTCTTAACTGTGTCATGCGAACCTTGGTTCGCAGATATTGTAAATTATTTCGCCACCGGACTTATACCAAATGAATGGTCGAATCAGGACAGACTCCGATTTCTATTCCAAGTTAAAACATTTTTACTGGGATGAACCTTATCAATTAAAATACTGTCCCGACCAAATCATTCGTCGGTGTGTCCCCGACAATGAGTTTAAGAGCATGCTGTCTTTTTGCCACGATCAAGCGTGTGGCGGGCATTTTAGCCCTAAAAAAACAGCCGAAAAGATCTTGCAGTGTGGCTTCTACTGGACACAACTTTTTAAAGACGCATATGATTACTGCAAGACATGCTCCCGGTGCCAACACTTGGGCCGGATATCTCGGAGAAACGAAATGCCACTCCAACCAATATTGGTTGTTGAAATTTTTGATGTTTGGGGGATAGATTTTATGCGACCGTTCCCCAATTCTTTTGGGAACGTGTATATTTTCCTCGCTCTTGACTATGTTTTTAAATGGGTCGAGGCTGTGCCCAGCCGGACTAATGACAACAAGGTTGTCGTTAGGTTCCTCAAAGAAAATATTTTCTCTCGGTTTGGGCACCCCCATGCAATCATCAGCAATAATGGAACTCATTTCTTTAATAGGACTTTCGAGTCCTTAATGCGGAAATATTCCATTAAACACAAGCTATCAATGCCCTATCATCCCCAAACTTATGGGCAAGCCGAGATTTCCAATCGACAAATTAAACAAATATTGTAGAAAATGGTTTCAAAAAACTGTAAGGATTGGTCGTCAAAACTTGTTGATGCCCTTTGGGCATTTCGAACTGCCTATAAGACCGATCTTGGCATGTCTCCGTATATGATTGTTTATGGAAAGTCTTGCCACCTTCTAGTTGAAATTGAGGGCAATAAAAGAGTTGAATCTATCTCTAGGAGATGCAAGCAGCCATAGGAAGCTGCAATTGAATGAAATAAATGAGCTTCGGGATGAAGCTTACGAGAACGCGGTAGTCGTTAAAAACCGAACGAAGGTGTTTCACGATAAACACCTTATGCACAAAACTTTCAAACCTGGTCAACAGGTTTTACTTTACGACACCCGGTTACATTTCCATCCCGGCAAACTTAGATCTCGATGGAAAGGGCCATTTTTGGTATGCACCGTATATCCGCACGGTGCGGTCGACTTAGAGAATCCGGAGGACAGTTTACTATTTAAAGTGAACGGACATAGATTTAAACCGTTCCTCACCGCGGACCCTTCGGAGGAGCTCCTGCTTTTGCAGGAGCCGATTTACATTGACTGATGTTCCTTCATCTACCCCCAAATTTCGGTTATCCAGCCATAAATAGTGGAAACACTGTTTCAAATAAGTTTAGGGGTATGTACCACTTGTAATTATATAAAAAAAATAAAAAAATAATAAAATAAAAAAAATTGGGGTACTTTTGTAAATTTTCAGTGTTAATAAAAAAATAAATAAAAAATAAAATTTTTTATTTACAAATAAATTCCTCTTTTTACGAGGTCGTTTTTACAAATAACCAAAACAACCCTCTATAAATAGAACCCGACCCCTCTGTGGTTTTTACCAAACCCTAACTTCATATCTCTAAAAACCGTAGCTGCCGCAGCAGCAAGTTCTGAGAGATCTCCTCCTCCTGCCGCGGAACCGCCGCTCAACGCCACCTTCGGCCGCGCAAACGCCGCTCTTTGGTCTCGTCTCCCTCTGAAAAATTCAGAGGTGGTTCGATCTTCTAAACTCTTCTCTGTTAATTTATAAGTTCTGCAATTTTCATTCTCTGTGATGGCACCAACCCTGCAATTTGAAAGGGACTTCTCACAAATGTTTGCACACACGATATACGGTAGCTATTTCGGTGATGAGATCCGAAGGCGAAGGTCGAATTTCTTACTTTTTAACCATCCAAACTCCTTCGCTCTTCCAGATCTCGTCACCTGATTTTACGAGTGCATGGAGGAAGGTTGCCTCTCATAACACGGATACATTAGGCTAATTTGGGGGGATAGGGAAATAATGATTGATAGGAACTTCATCCATGACGTTAGCTTAATACCTAGACTACCTACCCATGACCAACCCCTCCAATTCGAGGATTACCTACCCTTGATGGGTAATGACTGTTCGAGAGAGCCACGTAAAGGCATCCAGGCTAGAACCCTCTTTGCGAATGTACTAACTGTGTGCCGTTGGGCACAAAATAACATTTTTGGTAGTTCGCACAATATGACATTTTTCACACCATCCCTTCATATCGTGACTAAGAATCCAAGCTATGATATGTGCACGGTATTACTTCACTCCATTGGTGCGGGCACGAGGGCTGCCAATTACCCATGCCCTATGCTAGTGACACAACCGTGTCTCTATTTCCTCCCTGTGGAGGAATTCGAGTTTTATATGCATGGAGGGATCCCTATTAGACCTCTTATTGAGGCGTATCCACGTCCTACACACGGTTAAATGATGTATGGTCGCGCACCAAGCCGGCCGAGGATGTACCCGCTAAGACACCCAGCTCCATCTCGACCGCGAGCGAGGAAGAGCTTACCCCTGAAGCACATGCACGTTTACTTAGGAAAGCCGTTAGGGGGATTGACAGATTGGTAGGGATGGTGATCAACCTGGATCATCGAGTGACAGAGATAGAGCACGGCATGACCACCTTGCTGGCGAGAGAGGAACGTTCCCATTCACATTCGAGAGGAAGGCGAGGCCATGAGCAGTGAGGGCACTGCTTTTGATAAGTTTGGGGGTGGAGGTGGTTTGTAAATAGTTATCATTGCATTGCATATTTTAAATTTTTTTTGTACATATTTGTTTTTTCTTTCTTTGCATATTTAATTCTGCATTGCATCTTTATATATATATATATATATATATATATATATATATATATATATATATATATAAATTAAAAATGAAAATAAAAAAATATAAAAATAAAATCAAATAAAAAATTGAAAAACTTTAAAAAATTATAAAAATTGAAAAATTCAATTTTGACCATATTTGATTTAAGTTCAACATGACGGTTGAATAGTAAGGAAAAACTAGATCCTAAACTTAGTAAATTAAAAACCCTAAAAATAACCTTTCTTAAAGTTTAATTATAGAAAATATTTGTCCTTGTAGTTTATTTAGAAATATGCAAATTTGAGTTCAGTTCTTGGGCTAAGTCAAAATAAGGGAAGAGTATTGAATTTTTATTTGAAGTGTAAGTTTGAAAAATAATTCTAAACCTTAAGTCTAAATTATAAAAATATATACCCTACAACTTGCACAAACACGCACCTTGAAACTTGGAATAGCAGAGGATACCTTGAAATGCTCTTGTCTAAAATCCTTAGTATGAGAAAAAAAAAAGTATAAGTGTGAATAAAGAGATAAAAAAAAATGAACACTAGTTTTGTAATTACTTAAGGCTGCATAAATAAAAAAATATATAGCAAGGGTGCTTCATCACCTAGTGCCTTGGACCAACTGGTTTGGGAGTCACTGCTAAGCCTTAAGTATTACAAGACGAGGAATTCGCCTAAATGCGCAAGAACATTTTGGAATCGGCTGTTAGTACCTCAAGAAGTATTAACGGTCGCATGAAGGATGTGTGAGCAATTTCATCTAAAATTCACCAACTAAAAGTATTTTGGAAGATGGACAAGAGTATGATAGCTTGAATTGAATTTCCAAGTGTAGGGGTGATACATACACACACGTCGGGGTATATGATTGGGGTTTGGATGAGAGATAGGAATGAAAGATAGGGCTTAGACCTTCAGTAGAGATGATAAAAATTCCTAAGTTGAGATGGAACCTTAGAAGAAAAATTCAAATGATCCTGAAAGCTTAATAAATTTGTAGAACATATACGATCTTAAGTTAAATGATAAGTGAGTGTGAAAAATATGGGTTGATGATTTATAAGTTGAAGATATTAGAATTTCTTGCTAGAATACCGAATTGAAGAATGAAAGTCAACATGCCAAATTGATCGGATTTTGTGGATAGTATCCGCTGAAAACCCTCAGCAGACAACACTCCTCCTACCAGGGACACCTAGATGTTTAACGGATTGTTGCACGAGCTCAGTGCAATCACGATTCCCTGCAAAAGTGAGGTTAGGATTTTGTTGAGAATAAAAATGGTTTTGCTCGGGACGAGCAAAAGATAAGTTTGGGGGTATTTGTTCATATCAGAATTTTGCATTATTATATCGCCCATTCTTAATCATATTACAAATAAATAGGCGCTTTTAATCCATGTCTGCTAAATAGTTGCAGGTTATAGGTTCTCAGAACAATACAGTGAAATTCATGAAAAGACGTTACAAAAGTGAGACTACGACCAACAATAGATGAATCCGTATGATGCCGCCTACCAGTTCAAGGAACAAATAAAGATCAGTAGACAGTTCAATGCACAAAGCACAAGGGCAGCACAAGATTCAAGACTTCAACGCGAAGCTCACGGCAAAAAGTCCATAACATTCTGCACTGTAGAAATCTGGAAGAAAATAGAAGATATTCTGTAGAACCAAGTGAAGAAAACAGAAGGAAAATGCAACATGAAGCAACCCTAGAAGTTTGAGCCAGAGATCCCCCAATATGGACCAACAAAGCATTTTCCTTCTGTTTCAAACTTCTAGGGTTGCTTCATGTTGCTTCAACAGGTGTCGAATGTCCATTGACAAACTCTTCAGAGTCCGTAAGTTCATGATGTTCACTGAGGATCCCAGATCAATCAATATACGATAAATCCGATTTCCGTCGCTGCAGCCTGTCACGTAAAGTGGCCGGTTATGCTCAGCTGTTCCCAGTAGCAGGTCTTCATCCTTAAACATGACCGCGGCGGTATGCAGGGTGTACTGGGCTTCTTTCATATTAATTCTCGCAAAGGGAGCCTGGTACCGCTCGGGATTTTATAAAGCGTGAATGAGAACATCTCTAAGCTCTTTAGATAGAATCAAGGCATCGTAGATGCTCAGGAAAGACGGAAGCTTTCGGAGATGAGCCAAGACATTATAGTCCACCGAAGAAGGACTCGAATTTTAATGAGCCGGCTCTCCGCCATCTTCTTCATTAGCGACTTGTTTTTCCTTCCCTTTTGAGGCGTTGCCCTGATTCAGCGGTAGAGCCCTGCCGCTTTTGAGCTGGATTTGGTTGGCCTTCGTGGCGAGCTCCTCGTCCTCTTCGGGAAAACAGAGCTCCTCCTCAGAGTCGCTGCCCAGATGGATGGCGTAGCAGGTCACTTGATTTTTCGCGTTTTTGCGTGCGTTTTAAATTAAAGAATACCGCAATCAATACGGTGTCGCTTGGTAGCTAGCCGGTTGAGTACGAGTCGGTCCATAGGGAAATGGTGTTCTTTCTTTAAATTCTAATGAGTTAATTCCTATTTTTGGTAGGTTTTGTTTTAAATATAAGAATAAGATTAAATTGATTTAAAGTCTTGCTAGGGTTAGAATTAGGTTAGTTTTAGAATATGGATTCTACTCACTGGTTTCTTTGCCATAGTTAAGAATATAAGTGTTAGGGTAATAGTCAACAAAGGGGATTAGCACGACTAGGAAGAAACTTCGTTTCTTCTTTTTGGTCCTTATCCATCATTTCTTAACTCTTAGCCCTAATCTCTATTTAAATCAACCACAACCGGTTTAACTAGGGAATCACCACTATCTTTTAAGATAGGGTGCCGTAGTGAGCGGTGTGTGGTTAAATTAAATAGAGTCCTATTGTAAAAATTATATGGGCAAAGAAAAAAGTGAGAGAGATTTCCTTCTCTCAAACCATCCCTCTCCTAACACTAACAATTGAGGAATTACTCATTCATTAGGGAAATAATGATAAAATTCATTTTTATAATTTTGTTTTAAAAGACTATCTAAATTTCAGATAATAAAAGACAGATAAAAAGATAGCAGAAACTAAATTGCAGATAATACAAGAATGCGAGAAAAATATAAAAACTCTTACTTTTATTGATGACCTCTTGACGATTACAAGGAAATTAAAATTTAGATCTAGAATTAAAAAGAATCATGCCTAATTAGGCTTTCGGCTTTCCTATTTATAGATAGGAGAAACCCTAGGTTTTACATTTGATCCACACACGAAATTACAAGACTACCCTAAGAAACCGGGTCAAAGCACCGACACCCACCGACACGTGCACCAACACGTGCACTGTACGGCCACGGTTCCGCGGCAGAAAGCCATGTTTGGCCGCGCACAAGGGTCTACGAGGCATCAACCATGCCCGATTAAAAAATTAGCCGTGCCGAACAACCCGAAGCCGGATCTTTAAACTAGTGATTAGGCGAAAACTAACATGCTAAACACTTTAACACTAAGTGAGAGGGATTACAACCTTTGTAGATCCGGTCCTTCACTTCATAAGCTCCATGTTGAAGTCCCTTCGCTGCGATCATCATGCTCCGGACTCTCGAGAGGCTCCACAAAGAGAAAGGTCCAGGCTTGCTTCCGATCTTCGATACTAAGATGATCTACCTTGAAGTTTCGTTAACACAAGCTAACACTCACTAAAATTGAGTGAACACTCTCATCTAAAGGGCAAGAGAAGATGAGGATGATGAAGTAGGATTTTTGCTCTCTTTATTTATCTTTTTCTCATATTTATTCATCACTTGGAAAAAGCTAGTGAGCTTTTTCCATGAAGAAAGAAGAAGGAAGAAGATGAAGAATAATGATAGAAATCCTTTTGTGATGAATAGAAAAAGAATTAATATGATGAATAATGCAACCATGGTCAAGTAAACTCATGTAGAGAATTAACTAGGGTTAGGGTTTGGGTTGGGTTAAAGCATGAGTCACTTGAAAATATCTTTCACAAAACAAAACCAAAACCTTCTAGAATCATCTAGAAAGCTTAACCCTAATCCAAACCCTAATCATGTTTAAACTCCACTAAACATGTTGCATTAGTTATCATATCATGTTACAATATTATATATCACATATATAATATTTATCGTAACAAAATAAAATAATACAATTAACATATATCGCATATATATCAATGTATTACCCGAGTGAGAAAAAGAATCTTTTAGTGAGCTAATATTAGTTAATGTAATTTAATATATCATATATATTATTATACATTAAATTATCGAATCAACACTTGATCCGACAATCCGGCTATATCGCATATAACCGACTAATATTTATCCGTACCGATTCATCGAATCAACACTTGATCCGATGACCCGGCTGATATCATATATCGCGAGAATAGAATACAATATCTCATATCGCATTATTCTCGGTCCCGCACATATCACATATGTTCCCCTACTCCGTTTTGCCTGAGCCAAGAAACCTCTGTGTAGGACTCTAAAGAATCGTCAATACGCCGGCAGTAAGTGATGATCATATCAAACACCCACAAGCTGCAAGCGGTCAGCTAAACGTAACAGCTTCCCAGGTATTGAGCGCTTAGAAGATCAACAAGCAAGCCTGTACATTCTTCTGTGAATCCAAACAGTAACACTCCCGTACAGTCCGGTCTTGTCGTCTGATATGTTGCATATCTCGCCTAGGGGTGGTAAACGTCAGACCCCAGTAGCTCGATAAGTCATGTCGATATGAGGTCTATAACAGTTCGAGAAACTACTGATAACACTTACCAGTAAATCTCAGCAACCCTGGCCAGGGATTTCTGGTTATAGCCAATCGAACACAGCACAACATCAACTCCCTATACCGGGAGAGACGAATCCCCTCCTATCGCTCATTGCCTCCATGTGATTCGGGACTGTACCCAAAAGCCACCTTTTTGCACGCCCTCTTGGACGTGGTATGATGGAAATCAAAGCACAGTGGGAATCACACAAGACTCTATGACGATCTCGGGTCAACAGACTACTCTGTACCAGTGTCACCGGAGAACTGCCATCTGACGTGAGGTATAATACCATCTGGGAGTTCTCGGCGAGTCTGTCCAGTGTACCCAGTCTCCACTGAGCACCCGTACACCATCCTTGATGTCAAACACCGATGGATATGGGATCATCCATCGCCCATCATATGGGTCAAGATGCGTATACGCTAGTCTACTTTGGTGTATCGATGCCCTGTCTCGATATACCCTCGACTAGGAACAGTTATAGGATGTACTCGTCGACTACCGTAGCCCTACTAGTATGATCTCACCATAGTCCTAGTAGTCGAGTACATATCCTAAGGGCTTCATCAACATGTAATATAGAGACAATCAGAGTACATGTTAAGATAAAGTACAACCAGATAGCATACTATCATGTCGAGCAAGAAAGTCCTCCCTATATATATCCTAGCATCCACTACAATATACATCGTATGTACAGTAATGGCCTCTAGGGCATACATATAACTAACAGATCGGTATATATTGTTATAAAGTGATGCCGTTCGGACTGAAGAACGCCGGTGCTACATATCAAAGGGCAATGACCAATATCTTTGATGACCTAATCCATAAAGTCGTCGAATATTATGTTGATGATCTGGTCGTCAAGACTAAAACTTAGGCCGATCACATCCAAGATCTTAAGACCGTTCTCACTAGACTAGGGGAATACGATCTGAAGATGAATCCTCTGAAGTGCGCTTTTGGCGTGTCATCGAGAAAATTTCTGGGCTTCATAGTCCGACAACGAGGGATCGAAGTTGATCCATCCAAGATAAAGGCCATGGAGATTCCCCCTCCGAAGAATCTAACGCAGCTAAGATCTTTTCAAGGCAAGCTTGCTTAAATATTAAAGTTTATCTCAAATTTATCGGGGAGATGTAGGCCCTTCTCAAAGCTCATGAAGAAAGGAGCTCCTTTTGTCTGGGATGCCGAATGTCAAGAAGCGTTCGAAAGCATCTAACAGTACCTGTTGCATCCTCCAGTGCTTGTTGCCCCTATTCTAAATAAACCGTTGATTCTCTATACTGCCGTGCTAGATGAGTTGCTCGGTGCACTTCTTGCCTAGAACAACGAGGAGGGAAAAGAAAATGCCCTCTACTATCTCAGTCGAACTTTAGTCAGGGTGGAACACAACTATTCCGTGATCGAAAAGCAATGCCTGGATCTGATATTCGCCGTGAAGAAGCTAAGGCACTATCTGCTCACTCATCGGGTTATGCTGATCTCCAAGGTCGACCCGCACAAACACTTGATGACCAAAGCAAGCCTAGCCGGTAGAATGGCGAGATGGGCTATCATGCTGCTTGAATTTGACATATCCATACTCCTCAGAAAGCAGTAAAAGGGCAAGCCCTCGCCGACTTCCTTGCTGCTCATCCAATACCAGAAAGTTCGTCGCTCAATTGCGAGTTGCCCAACGAACAAGTGCTGCACCTCGAGGATGACGAGCCATGTTGGGAGATCTACTTCGACGGAGCCTCATCAATAAGATCCTCCATTAAATCAAGCATCCCGGAGATAAAAGCAGGGATAGGATTGGTGTTCGTCACGCCATCGAGAGGAACCCTACAACGTTCTTGCGCTCTCACCGAGCCTCGCATAAATAACGAGGCTGAGTACGAAGCTCTGATAGCTGGTCTGGAGCTCGCCATAGAAATGGAAATCCTTCGGTTACGGGTTTACGGTGACTCCCAGCTTGTCGTCAACCAAGTAAGCGGCGACTATAAGATATACAAACCCGAGTTAGCTCGATATAGAAGCCGAGTGGTGGAACTCATAAAACAGTTCACTCACATTGAACTAATAGGAGTCCCTAGAGCGTTAAACGGAAAAGCCGACATACTCGCTTTCCTAGCTAAAGAGCTAGCTGATCCTGACATGGATGAAATTCTAATCATAGTTAGAAGCCGTCAAATTCTGCCTTCAGTCTCTTTGTGTGAAGAAGAAAGCATAGAACAAGAGAACAATCCTGCCGAAGAAGCTTCGATCATTCATGATTAGCCCGATTGGAGATAACCCTTCATAGAGTGCCTCCGATACGACAATCTTCCCAAAGAAAAATCTGCGAGGATTCGGCTGAAGAAGAGAGCTCTTCGATACGTGTTTGTAAATAATATGCTATACCGCAGATCATATGACCAACTCTGGCTCAGGTGCCTATCACCGGCCGAACCTCAAAAAGTCATGAAAGAAGTTCACTCAGGCGTTTGCTAAGCTCACCAATCTGGACCCAAAATGCAGCTTCAAATTAAACGGCTTGGGTATTACTGGCCTACCATGATAAGGGATTGCGAAGAGCATGCAAAGAGATGTCATCTCTGCCAAATTCACGGAGACTTCATTCATAAGCATCCCAATCCGCTGCATCCTACGGTGGCGTCATGGCCCTTCGAAGTTTGGGGCACCGACATAGTTGGTCCAATTGATCCTCCGTCATCCAAAGGCCACCGGTTCATATTGGCCGCAATAGACTACTTCTCCAGATGGGCTGAAGCTGTCCCGATTCTGACATTCTTCCGACATAATATTCTATACCTCTTCGGTATACCAAGAAGAATCATTTCTGACAGCGGGCCTTCTTTCAAGAGCTTCAAAGTCTCAAGGTTCGCTACTCAGCACGAGATAGACTGGAGATATTCCTCCATCTATAATCTAAGAGCCAATGGGCTAGCCGAAGCCTTTAATAAGACTCTATGCAATCTCCTGAGGAAAAATGCTTCAGCCAACAAGAGAGACTGAAATCTCAAACTTCATGAGGCGTTGTGGGCATATCGTACTACGCACTGTACTCGAACTCAGTCCACTCCATACTCATTACTCTTCGGAGTGGAGGCGATCCTCCCCCACAAAGTCGAAGTTCCAAGCATAAGAATGGTTGTTCAGCACGAGTTGACGGAGGAGAAAAAAATGCTCCTTCAGCTCGAAGAGCTCGACGCCCTCGAAGAAAAGAGGCTCGCAGTGCAGCAAAATCTCGAGCTGTACCGAGCCCAAATGTCACCGGCCTATGACAAGATGACCCGTCTCCACGCTTTCAAGAAAGGCAAATTGGTGTTGGTCCTCAAAAGGCCGATCATCCCCAATCAACATGCCAAAGGAAAATTTGAGCCAAACTGGGAAGGACCATACGTCATTGAGAAAGTGTTCGATGGAGGATCCTACTAACTAATAAATGCTGAGGGAGAAAGGCCCATGCCACCCATCAAAGGCCGATATCTTAAGAAATACTGTACGTGAATGCTCCAAGTCGCAGATGAATTGAGCACACCGGACCTACGGTTTGGATCATACATCCTGTAAAACCGTATACAATCTACGAGCGTAAACGACCCCTTTCTCTCCCAAGTCTTATCAGTGATACTACATTTAAAGTCCCACCAGCGATGAAGATCTGCCAATGTAAAAAAAAAAGAAAAAAGGTATTTCCCCAAGCAAAACGGGCACGGATGAAAACCCGAAAGGGCTCTGTGAGTAAAAACAGCATGACTGCCGGCAAGTTTGAAAAAAACTGAAAGGGCTCAAACTCGTAAAAAAGAGATGAAATATACTCGTAAAGTCCTCTCGACCATGTGAGGAGAAAATCCCAGCGTTAGATTCTTACGACTCACAAAGGAGCAACACAGTTAGGAATCCCCACGATTTCTAGGGAGAAATACACCTGCGAGATCCTCTTGACTCGTAGGGAGAAAATGCTTTTATGAGATCCTTACGGCTCATAAAATTGAAAAGCCTTAGGTGATAGAGATCTAAAGCTATCTCCTAAGCCATCGCTCTCCAACGAGCAACGGCAAATGATGAGTCACTCCTGGCATTGCTTCATTGTTAGCGGTGCTGATGCCGACCCAAAATCTAAATCCCAAGTTTTCCCAACGGCAAATGATGAGTCGCTCCTGGCATTGCTTCAGTGTTAGCGGTGCTGAGGCCGACCCGAAACCTAAATCCCAAGTCTTTCCAAAGGCAAATGATGAGTTGCTCCTGGCATTATTCCAGTGTAGTGATTGATGATTTTTTTCGTGTAGTAGTTAACCGCAATCAATAACGGTGTCGCGTGTAGCTAGACCGAGATGAGTACGGGTCTTGCTCTAGGAAACGTTGAATCTTTTAATCTTACTTTATGCGTGTTGAGAAAGAAAGGAGGAAGAATAAAAGATTGTGAAGAATGGTTGTAGGTTCTAGATCTACGTCAAACACAGATGCATAATATAGATCTAGATTAACTACGGATGTAGGATTTATATTAAAAGGGGGGCTTGTAGGGTTCGTTAAGATTTAGTAGTCATGGATGATTAATTAAAGATTACTCATTTTATCCTTTAATAGATTTAAAACTAGATCGACAGTGATGCATGTAGATTAGGGTTCTTGGAGGGAAAAGGGTTCCCACTCTTAACCCCTATCTCGACATGGATCTCCGTTCATGTCCAGCCTTTACCAAAACAATTGTTAATCTAATATCTAATTGTGGTCGTGATTATCAATGAATTGATAGCGTGCCCAATTAGGATGTTAACTATTCTTTTGATAAAGTTTATAAACTTTATAGGATGTAAAAAGAGTTTAAGGATCTTCATCATCCATTAATCTACCCTAATCCTATGAACCCTAACAAGCAAAGAATTACTCATGCATGTTGGGATAAGAAAAGATAGAGAGGGAAAACATAATGAAAAACTACAAAGAAATAAAATAAGAAAACAACTACCTTTATTAATCAACAAGATCAATTACACTTTGTTCCTTTAGAAAATGATTACAAAATACTAGTTTGCTTCTCGATCTCTTCTAAGGAGGTGGATGAGCTGTTGATGATCAACCAGGATTCTTGAGCCGTCGTGGACTTCGTGATCGCTTCGGTTTGATCAATTTTCCAAAAGGCTCTCGGTCCTTATTTATAGTCACAAAGCCAGAACCCTAGTTTCCTAATATGGAAACTAGTTGTTAGGATCCTAACCACCAAAATCCCGAGCCCTAAATCCTCAGAAGTGCGGCGAAACCACATCCATTGGATAAGTTTGGTCGCGGATCCGCCGCCTTTTGGTGAGATCATGGCCTCTAATTTTTGTAGCTTCATATCTGTAACACTTGGTGATCTTTTGAGTATCTAGACTTTGAAAATCTTTTCTATATTTCTGCCATAATTAGTTTCTTCAATATACATGAATATCTTTGGCAGATTTGATCTTGCCAACTCGAATTTCCTTGATTTCAGTCAAGATATAATTCCTGCACAATTATCTCAATAAATGATATTAGTAGAATTTGTTTTTATTGAGATATTATCTTAACCATTTATCATGATATTTTAGTTTTAAGAGAATTGGTCAAAGATATTTAATAATGTAAGCATATTTAAATACACCAAATATTACTTGAATATTATATGCTTACATTTTCCTTCATAATGTTAATTATAATATATAAACACATGAAAATAGTATTTTTTATAGATAAACCCTCATATATGTCATATTTATAATAAACACCTTTTATTATATAAAAATAGTAAGGAAAATATCATATTAAAAGTGCAGTTTTATCAACTGAACAAATACCCACAAACTTAACTTTGATCGTCCCAAGCAAACTAGTTATTCAAGAGAAGGAGAAAAAGAAATAAAAACCTAATAGCGCACTTTCGTAGGCAACACGATTGCATTGAGCACGTGCAACAAGCCGTTAAACCTCTAGGTGTCCCTAGTAGGAGGAGTGTTGTCTCCTGAGGGTTTTTAGCGGATTACACCCACAAAATCCTATAATAAAAGAAAAAGATAGTGAAATTCAAATACAAAGATAAGAACTATAAAAGAAAGAACTTGAAAATAATAGTTTCCAACTATACCAGCTTTTCAGTTGCTATGAGCCATATCTTAATGGTAGTGAAAAAATGTTAGAAATGACATCATCTCTCAATAGAACATCGCCTTTAGTCTTCATTCCTACCTTTCTTCTAAACATTGATCATATACCCATACGTGTGTGTAAAGGACATCCCTACACTCGGAGAATTCAATTCAAGCTATCATACTCTTATTCATCTACCTCAGTACTTTTTTTTAGTTGGTGAATATTTAGATGGAATTGCTCACACATTTTTCATGCGACCGTTAATACTTCTTGAGGTACTAACCGACCGATTGCTCATGTGCTTTCTATATTATGTGTATTTAGTATTTTCCTCGTCTTGCAACACCTAAGGCTTAGCAGTGACTCCCAAACCAGTTGGTCTAAGGTACTAGGTGATGAAGCACCCTCGCTATATTTTTTTATGCTGCCTTGGTGATTACAAGACCAGTGTTCATTTTTCTTCACCATTTTATATTTTATTGCTTCATTTATAATTTTCGTACTTTGGCTTTTAGAAAAAAGCATTTCAAGGTATGCTCTACTATCCCGAGTTTCAAGACGTGTGTAAGTGCGTATAGTAGTATATCAATGTTCAAATGTTAGGCCTCCAGAATAGGAACTATTTTTCAGACTTATTTTTATCCTCGGATTAGTGACTTCTTTCATCTTACTAACCCTTGGGACAACGGCTCATAACTACTTATTACTAGTTCGTTTAAGAAAATATCTAACTTTCTTGTTTTTCTTAAACTTTTCCAATCTTTTAGATGCAATTTTTCACTTTCTAATCTTTTATTATAAAGAAAATTTTTAAATTTTTTTTTTGAAAATGTTGTGATTATGCAAAGTATGATGCAAAGTGATGCGTAAATAAGCAAAAACCTCCCCCAAACTTGTTTACAACAGTGTACTCACTGTTGCCGTCTGTTAAATCTCAAAAACCTATAAGCTTAGGAGGAAAAGTTATTAATGGGGACATGAATAAGTGAACATGAAAATCCTCCCCCAAACTTATTTTTGACTCACCATTTTGTGTAAAAAATTTATTTTCAAGAGCCAAAAATATACCCCCCCAAAACTTGAGTTAAACACTGTTTAGCTTTTAAAATCATAAGTGGGGGGGGGGGGTAAAGTTATTGGTCGATGCAAAGCCTTACAAAGACCGAAAGTCAACACGAAGATTTTATCGATGAAATGCACCGGTTGGTGGAATAACATGTTGTACAGAGCCAGGAAGAAGTGGGGAAGAGATAAGTGGTGTGATGGAAAGGGTTTACGTCTCAATTTGGAGAGACGACACAGTGATAATGATGGATTACTCGCATTCTTGTAATTGTCAAGAAGAAGGGATGGAGGTTCAATTTCTTTGTTTTGGAGTTGATTCACCTCAACACCCATGTTTTCTAAAAATGCGAGTTCATCAGTGAAGGTTTCATCGATATCCCGAAGAATAATGTCATTGGAAAGAACGAGATGATACTCAGACTCCATGAAAAGTTCAGAACAAGCGTTAGATGTTGACCCGGACAACTCGAAAGAAGGGTCCGTATGTGTATAATACATATCTGGGTCAAACAACAACGTATGAAAAGAGTCTAGATCAGTATCGTGAAGCTTTTCAAATTCGCTGATGTCTACATCCATTAATTCGACAGAACATATTCGAGCATGAGGTTCGGAGGCTTCACTTCCCAACTTGTAAATGTTAAGTTCAATTGAGCTATTCCCGAACGATAGGGTCATAGAACTATTTCGACAATTGATTACAGCATTGGAAGTCGCAAGAAAAGGTCAACCCAGAATCACCGGAATTTGGTTCCGTGGGTTTGCTATAGGTTGTGTATCTAGAACAATAAAGTCCATTGGGAAGATAAATTCCCCGACTTTTATCAACACATCCTCTAACATATCCCTTGGTTTGGTGATAGATCTATCAGCCATCTGTAAAGTGCATTGCGATGGTTTTAATTCTCTGATACCCAATTGCTCATACACAGAATAAGGAAGCAAGTTAACAATAGCGCCTAAATCGAGTAAAGCATGATTGATATTTTTACCCCCAATAGAAATAGAGATTGTAGGACAGCCAAGGTCCTTACGTTTCTTGGGTAATTGCTGTGTAAAAGCTGTGCTTACATTACTCGACATGAAAACTTTTTTCAGCACTTGAGATTTTCTCTTCCTATTACACAAGTTGTTAAGTATTTTCACATAAGCTGGAACTTGTTGTATAGCATCTAAGAGAGGAATATTTACGTTAACTTTCTTAAACATTTCCACAACTTTCTCCATTTGTGCATTCGGTTTGTTGGACCTCAATCTATCTGGAAATGGAGCTTTATCAATAAGTGTTGGGTCCAACGTATGTAGAGAAGTTTGTAGAGGTGGAAAGGATGAAGTGGGTGGAGGGTTCGAGCCTTAGGGAAAACAGAGAATAGGCTCGGAAGAAGAAGGTAAACTAGACGAAATAGGGTAAGAAGTAGAAGTGGAAGTGGAAGCCGGGGGTTCAATTTGTTCCTCAATATCAGTTTCAATCTGTTCACCTACACGGTTATCCAGCACTCTTTCAGATCTCAACATGGTAAGTACATTCACATTATACCGTGAGCACCTAGGATCAGGTAGGGGTTGAGCTGGAAGATTCCCTTTCTCTCTAGCACTCATTGCTGCAGTTAGTTGTGCAATTTGTGCTTTTATCAATTTGATACTCTCACCGTAGGAGACAATGTTTTGCACTAACGTATGGATAGAAAACGTTAAAATGTCATTCGTTCGCATGGACTGTTCAATGAACATGTCGAGTGCGTAGGGTTTATCGGTACCGGCAGAAGAAGGATCAAAGTTGTTGGCCGGGTTTTGTAAAGGCTGCGGTTGAAAGGGGTGCTGACTCAGTTGTGGTGGTTGCTGTTGCTGTGGAGGGACCCTTTGAAAGTCATTTGGGTTTGGAACCGTATTTTGAGTTTGGTGTTGGTACCAAGCAACATTAGGGTGATTCCTCCAACCTTGATTATAAGTGGAAGAAGAAGGATCGTTTCCAGGTCTTTGCTGCTGAAAAGCAACATTAGTTTGCTCTTGACCTTGAAACGATACATTCAAAGGATATTCTTCCGTCAAATGTGATGGGTTGGAACAGCAACTGCACACGGTTTTGGGAAGTGTGTATTGGGTTAGGGAGGCTGAAGAAATTCTGTTTTCTATAGCGTCGAGTTTCCTTTGTATTGCGGCCATTTCAGCTTTTATTGTGACGGAAACATCGAGCTGATTGATACCTTCTCTAGACAATGGTTGACTAACACTTTCCCATTGTAAAGTGTTTTGAGCAAGATCTTCTAGGTATTTCCAGGCTTCACCATCATCTTTAGAAAGGAATTGACATTGACACATGGTTTCAAGCATCTGTTTTGTCGTGAGATCAATACCCTCATAGATAATTCGACATAGATCCCATCTAGGGATTCCGTGATGAGGACATTGTAAAAGAAGATTCTTGAACCGTTCAAAGCATTTCCAAAATGGTTCATTGGGAAGTTGGGTAAATTGGAAGATTTCGCTTCGAACACTGGCGGTCTTATGATTGGGATAAAATTTCTTTAGGAATGCTATAACGAATTCGTCCCATGTTGAAATAGAATGTGCGGGTGTGTTATAAAACCACTTCTCGGCTAAATCGCACAAAGTGAACAGGAGAATACGTAAACGCATAGCATCCACAGAAAGCTGTGAAGTACCCATCAAAGCACATACGTTTTCGAATTTGGTGATAAAAACGTATGCGTCTTCAGACTCGAGCCCGCAAAATTTGGGTAAAACTTTGATGAAATGAGGTTTAATTTCGAAATTATCCCCATTAGCTGGTGGAATGGAAAGACAAGTGTTAAGGGGACCATGTGTAGGGTAGCATCTCTCCTGGAGAGAAATGCGTGGAGGATTCTGCGCACCTGCGGGCGGTGGCAGAGTGGTGTTAAAGTTTGATGGATATCCGTCCATCGCGGTCGTGGTGGGTGGTGGGAAAGAAGACGAAGAATAACCAACTCTGGGGTCGATAAAAGAAACGCGGACAAGACGGGCACTAGAATCTCGTGTCCAGCCGAGCATGCACTAAACGGTTTTAGCGCAAGTGGCAGCGTGTGTACTTTTAAAAATGGTTTGTTTTTGAATAAGTGTGTCGGACTTAGACAAATCACACAAAAATGCACAAACAACCCTATAACTAAGGTTACCTAATTCAAGTCTCTAGACCGCTCCTAGACTTCCAAAGGACAAGCCGCAGGATCAATCCTCTACCACCTCTTTACTACTCTTGTGGCCAGGTAAGTGTCAGGTAAGTGGGAGGTATCCGCTATACGAATCACCAAAAATAGAGGGCCTTAATTAAATAACCACTTTCCTTAGACACACTTGTCTAGGCACCACAAAAGTAATGCGGATAAGCGATAGATTACCCACGACCTTCCTCTGTCCTTATTAAGCACGACAGTCCTTAGAGTCTTGTCTAGATATTTTTTAAATTAATATAGGGTTGATGCGGATGCTTGTTTTGTGATTTGTGGGCTTAGGAAGGGTGATAAAATCCCCACCTAATCTTAATTTTGGTCTTGCCCCTTAAAGTCCGTATTAAAATATGAATAAATAAACCAATTACAAAATTTTTGCAAAAAGATTTTTGAGCGGCGATATTTTGCAAAGAATCTTGCAGAAAATATATTTTATTAGATTTCAGAGGAGAGATAAGGTGCTGAAAAACTTACCAGAGAAGTTTGGAACCCTAATTCCTCTCTTGCGCCGCGCTTCCGCCGCTATATAGCCTATTTGCCGTGGATCCGCCGCGAGAAAGAGGTATCTTGTGGTGATTTTTTCTACGTGGCCTCCCTTGCTCCTCTGGATCTTGATGAATGTCTCTGGCTCTCTGTTTCCTCAAATATATGACTCCAGATTCCCTTACAAAAATTCACACAATAATCGTTAAATGTACAATTTGCAGTTTTGTTTATTTTTATTATATAGATCGAATAAGAATTCAACACAAATAGTAAGAATAAAAAATTACGCACGTATCCCCGGCAACGGCGCTATTTGATTGATGATATTTTTTGTGTAGTAGTTAACCGCAATCAATAACGGTGTCGCGTGTAGCAAGACCGAGATGAGTACGGGTCATCCTGTGGGAAACGTTGAATCTTTTAATCTTACTTTAGGCGTGTTGAGAAAGAAAGGAGGAAGAATAAAGAATGGTGAAGAATGGTTGTAGGTTCTAGATCTACGTCAAACACGGATGCAGAATATAGATCTAGATTAACTACGGATGTAGGATTTATATTAAAAAGGGGGCCTGTAGGGTTCGTTAAGATTTAGTAGTCATGGATGATTAATTAAAGATTACTCATTTTATCCTTTAATAGATTTAAAACTAGATGGACAGTGATGCATGTAGATTAGGGTTCGTGGAGGGAAAAGGGTTCCCACTCTTAACCCCTATCTCGACATGGATCTCCGTTCATGTATAGCCTTTACCAAAACAATTGTTAATCTAATATCTAATTGTGGTCATGATTATCAATGAATTGATAGAGCGCCAATTACGATGTTAACTATTCTTTTGATAAAGTTTATAAACTTTATAGTATGTAAAAAGAGTTTAAGGATCTTCATCATCCATTAATCTACCATAATCCTATGAACCCTAACAAGTAAAGAATTACTCGTGCATGTTGGGATAAGAAAAGATAGAGAGGGAAAACATAATGAAAAACTACAAAGAAATTAAATAAGAAAACAACTACCTTTATTAATCAATAAGATCAATTACACTTTGTTCCCTTAGAAAATGATTACAAAATGCTACTTTTCTTTTCGATCTCTTTTAAGGAGGTAGATGAGCTGTTGATGATTAACCAGGATTCTTGAGCCGTCGTGGACTTCGTGATCGCGTCGGTTTGATCAATTTTCCAAGAGGCTCTCGGTCCTTATTTATAGTCACAAAGCCAGAACCCTAGTTTCCTAATATGGAAACTAGTTGTTAGGACTCTAACCACCAAAATCCCGAGCCCTAAATCCTTAGAAGTGCGGCGAAACCGCGGCCATTGGATAGGTTTGGCCACGGATCCACCGCCTTTTGGTGAGATCATGGCCTCTAATTTTTGTAGCTTCATATCTATAACACTTGGTGATATTTTGAGTATCTAGACTTTGAAAATCTTTTCTATGTTTCTGCCATAATTAGTTTCTTCAATTTACTTGAATATTTTCGGCAGATTTTATCTTGCCAATTCGGATTTCCTTGATTTCAGTCATGATATAATTCCTGCACAATTATCTCAGTAAATGATATTAGTAGAATTTGTTTTTTATTGAGATATTATCTTAACCATTTGTCATGGTATTTTAGTTTTAAGAGAATTGGTTAAAGATATTTAATAAGGTAAGCATATTTAAATAGACCAAATATTACATGATTATTATATGTTTACATTTTCCTTCATAATGTTAATTATAATATATAAACACATGAAAATAGTATTTTTACAAATAAACCCTCATATGTGTCATATTTATAATAAACACCTTTTATTATATAAAAATAGTAAGGAAAATATCATATTAAAAGTGCAGTTTTATCAACTGAACATGTAGCAATGCTGATGCCGACCCAAAACCTAAATCCCAAGTCTTCCCAAAGGTAAATGATGAGTTGCTCCTGGTATTGTTCCAGTGTAGCAATGCTGATACCGATCCAAAAACCAAATCCTAAGTCTTCCTGGGGCAAATGATGAGTTGCTCCTGGCATTATTCCAGTGCAGTAATGCTAATGCCAAACAAGATCCAAATTCCAAGTTCCTCTCAAATTCAAAGGTCCCGCCAAATAAGGCAGAAATCAAACAGATCAAATTAATGTCCCACCCGGTAGTGATTCCAAGCTCAAAAGTCCCGCTGGACGGGTAGAGAACTCCCAAAATAAATCAAATCAAACAAATCAACCCTGACACCGTAGAAAGCGGAGCAAGTCAACTTCAACCCCGACACTGCAAGAAGAGGAGTAAGTCAAATCAAGCACTGACCGTCCAAGTCATAAAAAGGGAAGAACCGACCGTCCACGTTGCTATTGTTAGTGGTTATGCCCTAGAAGACCATTACTGTATCATACTAGTTTGTATATTACTTAATGGAAGCTTGGGATATTCACATGTATATAACAGTCTTGCTAAACATGGTAGTATGCTACTTGGTTTTTCTATCTTAATATGTGAGTGTACGTATTGATAGAGCTCTTAGGATCTTGCTTGTCTACCAGCGTTGTGATGGCAGTCACACTAGTGGGGGCTGGGTAGTCTACAAGCACATCCTTATTCTGGTCCCTGGTCGTTGGATTATCGAGACAGAGCATCGATACTCCGGAGTAGACTGGTGTGTACGCTTCTCATCCCAGTTGGGGAGATGGTCTGTCCCACAGCCGTCAGTACGTCGTACTGGAGATAGTATGCAGGTGCTCGTTAGGTTACGGGTATACCGGACAGGACTCACAGGGAACTGTTGGTTGGTTTTATACCAGTCGTCAGTGAACAGTTCCCAGGTGACATGAGTACAGCATAGTCCGCAGACTTGACACTGCTACTTCGCCTCGAGTGTGTCCCACTGTTCTTAGATTGCTACCCTACCACGGCTTAAAGGAGTCGTGCAAACAGGTAGCAGTTGGGTACAGTCCCGAGCACTTGGAGGCAGTGGCGGTTAGACAGGATTCGTCCCTCCCGGTATTGGGAGTAGATATCGCGCTGTGTCAGAGAGCCATTACGCAAAGTCCCTGGCCAGGGCAAGCGAGATTTGCTGGTAGGTTCCAGTAGTTTCTCAGGGTGTAATGGGCTTCGCTCCGACACGACTTATACCGCTATTAGGGGACTGACGCTTGCCGCCCCCCTAGGCCCGATATGCGATAGTCTTGGACGAACGGACCGGACTGTATGGAGATTGTCACAGCAGGCTCAGTAGGAGTTCGGATGGGTTTCCTCATCGGCCTTCTTATCGACAACTACCTGGGGACCGTTACGTACAGCTAGTGTCACTTGCGGTCTGTGGTTAAACCCACTGCCAGCGTAGTAGTCGAGTCTCTAGAGTCCCACACAGAGAGTTTCCTACTCCAGGCGAAACGATATAGAGGTCGTATGGTTTTACGACAAAGGGTTCGGACGCATATGTGTGTTTACACACTTACGTCGTTTGGACAGTTTTTACCAGTCGGCTTTGGTTTAAGCCAGTTACTGGTATCCGGTTTTTGGATTTATACAGTCTAAAGTTTTTCCGTATTTTTACGGATCGGAGGGGCGTTCTCGTAATTACGCGAGAAGCTTCTAGAAGATGGTGACTAAGGAGGTTTAGGTGGCATATACATTGAATGAGATTAGTGAGTCATGAGAGTGATTCATCATGGTCATTAATGCATCATAAATGCTTAATGACTCATGACAATGAATCACCATTAGATATTTGTGAAGTATGCTTATTCATCATGTATTATTCTTTTCTTCATAAAAGAGAATGCTTCATATTTATTATGATACTCAATAATCCCATCTCATTATCATTCTCACCTTCTCTCTCCTCATGCTCTCTCTCTTCAAACCCTAATCCTCACCCCTCATGTGTTGAGATCAAGGATTAGTTAGACTAAACAATCTATAACCATCACTCTATCTCAATCTATCTTCTTTGATTAGCAATCCAAGAAGGTTAGTTGCCTCAAGTTTAGAGGCTAAGCTTGGAGTTTTGCTCTCGGGTGGATCGTCTACTACAAAGAGAAGGCCGAGGTGTACAAGGAGATCGTAAAGACGAAGGAGTTGGTTCATTAGGTATAATCCCTAAACACAGTAGTTTAGCAACACTTTGTGTTTGGTTATTTATAGTTTAGCTTCGATTCAAGCGGTTAGTCGATGTTCGTTCACTAAACAAGTTCGTTTTTGAAAATTCCGCCTCCCCACAAGTATTGGGGTGTAGTACATCGACTTACAGTGGTATCAGAGCCTCGCTAAACAATAAATAACTTTATTGCAAATTTGTACGAATTTCGAACGGAAAAAACGAAACCGGAAAACCCCGAACTGTCAAGTTTCTGTCGAATTTTAAATGAAGTCCAAAAATTTTTCAGGGATGTTCAGAAAGCTTAAAATGACAGCAGTAGAACACACAAAAAATTTGGTCCCCTGAATCGCCTACGGCGCCGCGGATCCGCGGCGGCTAGCACAGATAGCGCCGCGCTTCCGCCGCCGAGTTGACGATTCAGGGAGCCATTTTTCTTATGGTGGTTCTCTGTGATATTTGGGATTCTCTGGTATTTTTTAATTTTGCTCAGGTTTCAAGTTTACAGAGAAGTATTGGAGCAAGATTAAAAGCGTTTGATCGATCGAAATTGTACAGTATTTGCATATTGGATTATATTTGTGATTGTTTAATGTGTTCGTAAACCTCCCCTAACTGCTAGTATGTCGGTTGGCAGGGGGTTGCACATTTCTATAATGGTTTTATTTGTTTGTGCATATGAACTGTATTGGACTGTTGTGGTGTATAGCCGGGGTTGTGCAATGGGTTATTATTTAATTCATTTGTTGTAAATGTAATTTGTTGTAATATTATTTTTGCGGGGCACATCCAGGTTGCGGTTGTAGCCACCGTTGTATTATTTCATTTTACTGTTTTTGCTCCTAGGACTGACCCAAGGTGGGGTACACAAACTGCCGGGCGGGTAGTTTGCCGTACCCGTAGGGGTCGAGGGTGGGGTAATGGCTATTCATCATAACTGTGTTATCCGTCTTTTCTTGCAGGCTCAAAAGAAATACGGATTGCTTGCAAATCCAATTAAGTTCATCTGTGTTCTGGAATGTATATCATTGCGTCAGACGAATGTAAAATATCTATATATATGATAGCTATTTAGACGTCACTTATGTTTTACACCCGCGCTAGCCCAGCCCCCGCTCTGTCGTTAGTTAAGTAACCTAACGGGTGATGACGGGACCCCGTGGCGAATGCGGATGGCATAAGAGGACGTTGTATTTTCGTTGTTTTCTGCAATGATAGGTTAATGATGGGACGCATTATCTATAATGAAAAGAAAAACAAACCAAAGTTTAATTCGTTGGAACAATTTAAAAGAAACCACTCGGTTAATTTTAAAAACAGATATTTTTTAAATGCGGAGCTTTAACCACTCCTTTTAAAAAGCTATCAGGTTCCTTCGGTTATATCAAGTTCACTACGTTCACGGTTTCGCCAAAACCATTCGTAGCCCTCCGTCATTTCATCTGGGTATTCAGTAGTATTCAAGCTATGTATTTTGACCAACGCCAAGGCATAGTGTTTGGTAGCTGCTGGGTATTCATTTGTTGCATAGATAGATGAGTTAGTTTGTGACAGTCGTATGATCATTTTGGCCAACGTCAAGGATATGTACGGATGGGTTCAAATTAACAAGATAATGATGGGTAGAACTTGAGATGTGACTTATGATATTTTGACCAACGCCAAGGTCATAAGAGCATGGGGCAAAAATATATATCGGGAATTTCTAAAGAAACTGAAATTTGCAAAGAGATGCATACCATTTGGAGTTTGATGAATGTTGGTAGGATTCCTTCAACATTATCATACGATGATATTTGGATCCCGATCCTACTGTGAGTATATGCTACTTATCAGGATATTCGTCACTTAACGATCAATGCTATAAACCAAGTAGGTGTCCAGAAAAGTGTCAGCGGGGTTACGCCCCCAGAGAAAAGAGGTTATTTAATTAAGGAACTTCGCGAAAGCGTTGGAAAACCTCCCTCGAAGTACCGACACTGGCCTGGCTGAACGGTTAAGCAAGTATTGTACGGTGAGAATAGTCCTGGCTAATTCTTCTTTTATGGTTTGAGGAAGGATTCGAGAAACAGTGGGAGCCATCCAGTTTAGATAAACTAAAAACCACTCTAAACTTGCAAGAGCATCATGCTAAAGAGTTTTCTTCTCTCTCTCCTAATTGCAGCGATCCTGAAAATGACTGGACTTAAGTTACTTTTAGAGAAAAATATACTGACAGGGCCAAACTATAAAGATTGGCTGCGGAATGTCAAAATGGCTTTGACCTATGACAAATTGGGGTACATCCTCACCGCTACGGCACCTGCTGTCCCTGGTCCCAAATCCAGCAATGCGGATAAGGAAATCCGCAAAACCTGGGATTTAGATTGCGCAAAAGCCAAGTGCATCGTGCTTGCCTCAATGAACAATGAACATCAGAGGAGGCACGAGGATATGACCCTAGATGGCATATTTCTCCATACAAAGGAACTTTATGGAGAGCAATCTCGTATAGCAAGATACGAGACCTCTAAGAACTTGTTTCGAGCGAGGTTGGCTGTCGGGTCATCAGTAGGAGAACATGTCCTAAAGATGATCGGCTATATTGAAGAGCTCGCAGACCTTGGGACGACTTTGGATAATGAGCTCTATACAGACCTTATTCTCCAGTCCCTTCCTCCCACCTACGCCCAGTTTATCCTCAACTTCAACCTTCAAGGAAAAGAAGTTGAACTTGCGGAACTCCTGAACATGTTAAGGAGTGCAGAGGGCACCTTGCAGAAGGCAAGGGAAACACCCGCTATGTTTGTTGGCGGTGCATCTTCTTCCGGGTCCAAGGCTAGGGCCAAAGGAAGGAAGAAGAAGGCCGTCCCCAAACCTAGAGGAGGTGTTAGTAAGGTGGGAGGGGAGGGAAAGAAAAATTTTGCGGTACCGGTAGTGGGCCAGGATGAGTGCTTCCATTGTCACAGGAAAGGGCACTGGAAGAAGGATTGCAAGGCGTGGAACGCCAAGAACCAGGAACCGAAGCAAGCTGTGGCTTCGACTTCAGGTGTGTTTGTAATTGAGAATTGTCTGTCGATCAACTCTACTTCCTGGGTATTGGATACCGGATAAGGATCTCATATTTGCAATTCATTGCAGGCACTGAGAAACCGTAGAGTGCTGAAGGAAGGTGATATAACCCTAAAGGTTGCTAACGGAGGTAGCGTGCGAGCTGCGTCCGTCGGGGATTATCACCTAGGATTGACGAGTGGACACATTTTGGTTTTACATAACTGTTATTTTATACCAAGCTTAACGTGTAATATCATATCAGTTTCCTTGTTATCAAATAAAGGTTATGATTTCACATTTGTAAGAGATGTTGTTAACATCCACCTTAATCATGGTTTGATTGGGTCCGGTACTCTAAATAACGGTATATATGTTTTAAACCAACTCCAAATTTTCAATGTCCAGAACACACTAAAAAGAAAGTCTCCAGATTTAAATAAAGCATTCTTATGGCATTGTAGACTGGGTCACATCAATGAGAGAAGGTTGACTAAGTTGCATAGAGAAGGATATTTGGACTCGTTCGAATATCAAACTTATGACACTTGTCAATCTTGTCTCAAAGGAAAGATGACAAAGACTCCATTTACTAGATAAGGAGTAAGAGCGAGCGAGCTCTTAGGACTCATACACAGCGATGTATGTAGTCCATTGTCTACACATGCAAGTGGTGGTTTTTCCTATTTCATTACTTTCATGGATGATTACTCAAGATACGGATTCATTTATCTGATGAAACATAAATCCGAGGCTTTTGAGAAATTCCAAGAATATAAGAATGAAGTAGAAAACCAAACCGGCAAAAGTATCAAGACACTTAGATCTGATCGAGGTGGTGAATACTTGAGTGCCGAGTTCCTAGGTTACTTAAAAGAGAAAGGAATTCTCTCTCAGCTTACTCCTCCATACACTCCACAGCATAACGGTGTATCGGAGAGACGGAATCGAACCCTATTGGATATGGTACGATCCATGATGAGTAATGCTGAGTTACCGCGATCTTTCTGGGGTTATGCGCTAGAATCAGCGGCATATCTTTTGAACATGGTTCCTACCAAGACTGTGCCTACCACGCCATATCAGATGTGGAGTGGGAAGAAACCCTATCTTCAGTATCTGAAAATATGGGGATGTCCAGCTTTTGTTAAAAAGCAGCATGTGGACAAGCTCGAGGCACGATCAGTAAAGTGTCAGTTTGTGGGATATCCAAAGAACTCCAAGGAGTATCTATTCTATTACGCAGAGGAACAAAAGGTGTTTGTTTCTCGTAATGCCCATTTTCTAGAATATCAGTTTTTAGAAAAGGAAATAAGTGGGAGCGAAATAGAACTGGAAGAAATTCCAGAACCACAAACTGCTACTGAAAGTTTGGTAGAACCGATAGTTGAAGAAGAACAGGACATTCCCGCACCCCTCCGCAGGAGTAGTAGGCCGTCTCATCCGTCTGAGAGATACTACGGTTTTCTCATAGATGGGGATAGAGAGGATTGCATCATAGATGATGATGAACCTACTGACTTCCAGCGGGCCATCCAGAGCGGCGACTCGGTACGATGGCTAGATGCAATGCGGACCGAGATGGAGTCCATGTACACCAACAAAGTATGGACTTTGGACTTTGCTCCAGATGGGGTAAAACCCATAGGATGCAAATGGATCTTCAAGAAAAAGATTGGTGTAGATGGACAGGTGGAAACCTATAAGGCTAGACTTGATGCAAAGGGTTTTCGTCAAAGACCTGGTTTGGACTATGACGAAACTTTTTCTCCAGTAGCTATGCTCAAATCCATTCGGGTCCTTCTTGCTATTGCTGCCTTCCATGATTATGAAATCTGGCAGATGGACGTAAAGACGGCTTTTCTGAATGGAAATTTAGAAGAGAGCGTCTATATGGATCAGCCAGAGGGTTTCAATCAGAGTGGGAGCAGTGGGAAAGTATGCAAGCTGCTTAAGTCTATTTATGGACTAAAGCAGGCATCGCGGAGTTGGAACATCTGTTTTGATGAGACAGTCAAAGAATATGACTTTATCAAAAATCCAGATGAACCGTGCATATATAGTAAAGTTGTAGCCAGAAGTGTCGTATTCCTCGTCTTGTACGTGGATGGCATTCTATTGATAGGAAATGACATTCCTATGCTACAATCTGTCAAAGGATTCTTGTCACACAGGTTCTCCATGAAAGACCTGGGTGATGCCTCTTACATTCTGGGGATCCGGATCTATCGTGATAGATCCAAGAGGATGTTGGGACTTTCGCAGTCTAGGTATATCGACACTGTACTGAAAAGATTCAGTATGGAAGATTCTAAGCGCGGTAATCTACCGGCTTGTCACGGAATCTCCCTGTCCAAAGAGATGTCTCCCAAGACTGATTTGGAAAGGGAACGCATGTCTATTATACCCTACGCTTCTGCGGTAGGCTCTATAATGTATGCGATGTTGTGCACCAGACCAGATGTAGCTTACGCACTAAGCGTGGTAAGCCGGTATCAGTCAGACCCAGGGGAGAAGCACTGGATAGCAGTAAAGAACATTCTCAAGTACCTGAGAAGGACTAAGAAGATGTTTTTGGTTTACGGCGGAAAAGACCTCAGGTTGGAGGCCTTTGCTGATTCCGGCTTCCAAAGTGATAAGGACGATTCCAAGTCCATGTCAGGATATGTCTTTACCCTCAATGGAGGGGCGGTGTGCTGGAAGAGCTCCAAGCAGGACACCGTTGCTGACTCGACGATGGAAGCGGAGTATATAGCTGCTTGCGATGCCGCAAAAGAAGCAGTCTGGATGAAGAAGTTCCTAACAGAACTTCAGGTGGTTCCTACCATAGTTGATCCAATACCTCTGTATTGCGACAACAACAGAGCTATAGCTTTAGCGAAGGAACCAAGGTCCCATCAGAAGTCCAGACACATCTTAAGGCGGTATCACCTGATCATGGAGATCATTGATCGTCAGGAGATCGAGGTTCGGAGAGTTGCTTCTGAAGAGAACATTGCTGATCAATTCACGAAGGCCCTACCTCAAATTCAGTTCGAGAGGCTACTCGAGATCATCGGTCTACGATATGCCAGTACATGGCCTTAGTGCAAGTGGGAGATTGTTAGTATTTATGCCCTAGAAGACCATTACTGTATCATACTAGTTTGTATATTACTTAATGGAAGCTTGGGATATTCACATGTATATAACAGTCTTGCTAAACATGGTAGTATGCTACTTGGTTTTTCTATCTTAATATGTGAGTGTACGTATTGATAGAGCTCTTAGGATCTTTCTTGTCTACCAGCGTTGTGATGGCAGTCACACTAGTGGGGGCTGGATAGTCTACAAGCACATCCTTATTCTGGTCCCTGGTCATTGGATTATCGAGACAGAGCATCGATACTCCGGAGTAGACTGGTGTGTACGCTTCTCATCCCAGTTGGGGAGATGGTCTGTCCCACAGCCGTCAGTACGTCGTACTGGAGATAGTATGCAGGTGCTCGTTAGGTTACGGGTACACCGGACAGGACTCACAGGGAACTGTTGGTTGGTTTTATACCAGTCGTCAGTGAACAGTTCCCAGGTGACATGAGTACAGCATAGTCCGCAGACTTGACACTGCTACTTCGCCTCGAGTGTGTCCCACTGTTCTTAGATTGCTACCCTACCATGGCTCAAAGGAGTCGTGCAAACAGGTAGCAGTTGGGTACAGTCCCGAGCACTTGGAGGCAGTGGCGGTTAGACAGGATTCGTCCCTCCCGGTATTGGGAGTAGATATCGCGCTGTGTCAGAGAGCCATTACGCAAAGTCCCTGGCCAGGGCAAGCGAGATTTGCTGGTAGGTTCCAGTAGTTTCTCAGGGTGTAATGGGCTTCGCTCCGACACGACTTATACCGCTATTAGGGGACTGACGCTTGCCGCCCCCTAGGCCCGATATGCGATAGTCTTGGACGAACGGACCGGACTGTATGGAGATTGTCACAGCGGGCTCAGTAGGAGTTCGGATGGGTTTCCTCATCGGCCTTCTTATCAACAACTACCTGGGGACCGTTACGTACAGCTAGTGCCGCTTGCGGTCTGTGGTTAAACCCACTGCCAGCGTAGTAGTCGAGTCTCTAGAGTCCCACACAGAGAGTTTCCTACTCCAGGCGAAACGATATAGAGGTCGTATGGTTTTACGACAAAGGGTTCAGACGCATATGTGTGTTTACACACTTACGTCGTTTGGACAGTTTTTACCAGTCGGCTTTGGTTTAAGCCAGTTACTGGTATCCGGTTATTGGTTTTATACAGTCTAAAGTTTTTCCGTATTTTTACGGATCGGAGGGGCGTTCTCGTAATTACGCGAGAAGCTTCTAGAAGATGGTGACTAAGGAGGTTTAGGTGGCATATACATTGAATGAGATTAGTGAGTCATGAGAGTGATTCATCATGGTCATTAATGCATCATAAATGCTTAATGACTCATGACAATGAATCACCATTAGATATTTGTGAAGCATGCTTATTCATCATGTATTATTCTTTTCTTCATAAAAGAGAATGCTTCATATTTATTATGATACTCAATAATCTCATCTCATTATCATTCTCACCTTCTCTCTCCTCAAGCTCTCTCTCTTCAAACCCTAATCCTCACCCCTCATGTGTTGAGATCAAGGATTAGTTAGACTAAACAATCCATAACCATCACTCTATCTCAATCTATCTTCTTTGATTAGCAATCCAAGAAGGTTAGTTGCCTCAAGTTTAGAGGCTAAGCTTGGAGTTTTGCTCTCGGGTGGATCGTCTACTACAAAGAGAAGGCCGAGGAGTACAAGGAGATCGTAAAGACGAAGGAGTTGGTTCATTAGGTATAATCCCTAAACACAGTAGTTTAGCAACACTTTGTGTTTGGTTATTTATAGTTTAGCTTCGATTCAAGCGGTTAGTCTATGTTCGTTCACTAAACAAGTTCGTTTTTTAAAATTCCGCCTCCCCACAAGTATTGGGGTGTAGTACATCGACTTACAGCTAAAATGGCAGAACCGACCGTCCAAGTCGCTTAACGGGCAGCACCGACCGTCCAAATCACTAAAAGGGCAGCACCGACCGTCCAAGTCGCAAAAAGGGCAGAACCGACCATCCACGTCGCTAAAATGGCAGAACCGACCGTCCATGTCATAAAAATGGCAGCAACGACCGTCCACGTCGCTAAAATGGCAGAACCGACCATCCACGTCGCAAAAATGGCAGCACCAACCGTCCACGTTGCAAAAATGGCAGAACCGACCGTCCACGTCGCAAAAATGGCAGCACCGACCGTCCACATCGCTAAAATGGCAGCACCGACAATCCACGTCGCAAAAATGCAAGCACCGACCGTCCACGTAGCAAAAAGGGCAGCATCGACCGTCCACGTCGCTAAAATGGCAGAACCGACCGTCGACGTCGCTAAAATGGCAGAACAAACCGTCCACGTCGCTAAAATGGTAGAACCGGCCGTCCATGTCGCAAAAATGGCAGCACCGACCGTCGACGTCCCAAAAGGGCAGCATCGACCTCCACGTCGTCAAAACGAGAACCAAATCAAGTCAACCTCCATGCGAAAGAAAATCCATCAATTTCATGCACACAACCTATATATGTGGTGTGCATTTATTGATGGGGGAAACTTTGTTGGGGTCAAAAAATACACCCCAGTTGACCAAGTCAAAACCAAGGTCAACCCCAAGTCAACTGGGCCCGAGCCGAAGCCCAAGTCAAGATCAAGTATGGAAGGGGCCAGCTCCATACCAAAAAGGAGGCAATAAATTAGTCTAAATATAATTTTTAGAAATAAATATATGTAAAGTGGGCGGAAAGCCAAAATTTTGTAAACCGCATGGTTTATGTGCAAAAACAGAAATAAGTACATAAGACATGGGGTGGCACAAGTGCCATTTGGCAACGCCTAAGGGGCTATATCTAAAATGTGTAGCCTATAAAGACAACATGATGAAAAAATCAATGATAAATTTTTCTCTCAAAAAAATTAGGGTTCTGTGCCTCCTTCTACTTCCTTAAGGTTCTAAATCTTCTTCCCCTTTTTGATTTAAATCAAGAGTTTAACACTTTCTTTTCTAAAAATAAACATTTTTTCACCATAAAATCCTTGAAGGGGAACGCGGATCTTCCATCAAATCTCCAAAAGGGGAGATTTTTAAAATCTCACCCTCTTTTCTCCAAGATCCAGCAAATAGAGAGGAGGAAGAAAGAGACCCACCTCCA
Source organism: Agapanthus africanus (assembly GCA_030015575.1). Classification (NCBI taxonomy): domain Eukaryota; kingdom Viridiplantae; phylum Streptophyta; class Magnoliopsida; order Asparagales; family Amaryllidaceae; genus Agapanthus; species Agapanthus africanus. The sequence continues at coordinate 834,028,682 of JASDDO010000019.1, forward strand.
AAAATCCCATTTTGGATTAGATCCAAAGCTTAAGGGAAAAGAAAGGTGACCCCTTTCATCAGCACCAAAAATATCTTAGGAGTTTAACTCCTCAATATATAATAATAATAATAATAATAATAATAATAATAATAATAATAATAAATCTTTCTTTTTGGGAGTATAACTCCCAGTGCAGGGGCTAAGCCCCTTTGTCCTTTTCGTCAGGAGTTCAACTCCAAAAGTCAATCGGGAGTACAACTCCAAGTATAAGGGCTAAGCCCCTTTTCCTGCTGACGCCCAGCACCCGCGTGCCAAGCACGTGGGGGCGCCGGCGCCCTGTGTCCGCATGCCACGCATGTAGGGTGCTGGCGCCCACGCATCCTTTGGACTCTATTTTTCTTTTTTTTATATGCATACACACTCCACAACACTTCCCCCTGTTAGAAAAAATTTCTAATGGGGCACTGCCATGCACCCCGCAAGGGGGCTGCTAGCCCCCTTAACCCCCAACCCACTATTCGGGTAGCGGGACCCCTGTAAACTCTATGGGCCCCCCAATATATCCAAAACCTCTCAATGCAAAACACACTCACACTGCACATTAAGTTCGCATGACCAGTTTGACCCATCAATCGGAGGTCCTCTCGCTACAAAGGCGAAGGGTAATTAACGACAGCTTAGTCCGCGGCTGCCAGAGATTCGGATTCCCACAATCAATAAACCCCCGCCTACCCTAGGCAGAGAGAATCTGTAGTACGCCTGACAAGCGACGCGTATTCCCATCTCAATGGGGTAACGAAAAACACCCTACACTGAGTATACGGTCCGTGAGTAGCAGAAGCAGTACTTTCTTATTTAGAATTCACCATATGGACTAAGTGAACTATCATGCCCCTAAGCTTGAGGCATTTGGAACTTTGACCCTCGGAGTTTGTCTCAGGCACATGGACTTTATTGGGCCTTTCCTTTTTGTGAGAAGCTGCTTTGGATTCAGGAGGATAGTTCACATAGTCCATATGGTAAATGATGAGTTGCTCCTGTAGAAAACATCAGTAGATAGAAATCGAATAAAATAACGATTTCCTAGGTCAACTATATCATGAAGGTAATACTATGATCTAGGGTGAACATGTCTGCATATATGCCAACAATATAATCAATGCCTGTATGCATGTGGATATCATCCACGTGTCCATTAATGACACAACAACATCATGGAACCTGAGTGTCCAACATCGACACTCGAAACATCATGAAAGCATATGCATGTAAATATGAGGATATAAACCAACATGTGTTCATCAACGACACATCAAAATCATGGAACCTGAGTGTCCAACATCGACATTCGAAACATCATGAAACCCGTGTCTATCATCGACACGTAAATCCTCATATCTCGGGCTCCGTCAGTCCGGATCGGCCCATATCCATCTCACGACTCCCATCGGTATCCTCTGGATAACCGCTAGGTCTAAACTATCACCGGTAGGTGGTGCTCTCTCTGCCAGGCTCATTGTCTACACCATAAAAATCATTTCTTTCCCCGGGGTACCATACCGGGTCCACCATATACCCGCAGACGGTGCCTACCGCTCCTCGAATCAGGTTTCTAACATAAGTCTCAGAACCGAGAAAACTCATGGTGGACGCACCGAAATATCATATCAAAAGAAACCGGGTTTTCAAAACAATGCATACTTTCTTGAAATATCTCTACGATTCTCAAATCCAGAATCTTATGAAAACAGCATCTTAATGCGTATAATCGTAAAGCATGATGTATGTAAACATAGAACAGAAATGTGAGCATAGTAAGTATATGATGCAACATAGTATAGTGATGTGAGCATATCAATATATCATGCAAACGAGTCATGTGACAATACTAAACAATCAAGAGTAATAACATGATATAGCAATTCTACTGTGTAAGTGACATAGCAATTATCGATGATGAAAGTGTGTGAGCCGGCAAATCTGTGTAAGTGTAACATACGCATCATCGATAATTGTGTAGGTGTACTAGCACAGGTATATGTAATGCAATGAGAATATCCTGAATGTAGCAGGAAGTAAATCGTGAGCGCAATACTATAAGGTATATGTATCTAATCTAACATCAAAGTAAAAGCTAAACTAAGCGGTGTAGACATGGATTAAATATCTATAGCATATCCAAGTCGGCGAATCTATCAATCGGCATCCAGCCTCAAAACATCACGTACGGTATAATCCATCGTACGGCATCCTCTAGTCAAGAGTATGGATCAATCATCCGGTAAAATATCGCGTGCGGTAAACCATCGTGCAGCGACAACAACAGAATATGGATTCTATCGACCTATACAACAATGAGGGTATGGATCTAAAGTCTCGTACGGCATATCACTCATCATTCTTATAAATATATAAATATCTTACGTCACATTAGCATCAATCTCATATCATGTCTTGGCAATAATATCTATACTCTCATATCACCTCGCATCCGTATATCAACATATCAAGCCAAGTCATCTTATTTTTGTCACATTCTCTTTTCATTACCTCAATATCTCACATCAAGTAATCTTATATGCCTTTATCTTATTTTACCGATCTCATAACACATCTATCTAAATCTTATCATATTCATCGATCTCATGTCATATCCTTATAGCTTTCATCTCATATCTCGATGTATATATTCAATCATTCATATCATCTCAAACTATCTTTTTAACCATATCCATAGTTTCCTAGTATAGGTTTCTCAGACTGTATTCTATATATCGGTTTCCATTCATAATTTGCGGAGGTGCTATACGCCATCCACCCGACTTCCCCCCGTAGATATAAATCTACTCACATGAAAAACTCCTTGCTTAGCCGGAGTCGATGTGCTTCATCGTCTCGGAAGTCCATGCGAGGGTACCTACAAATCAACACATATTGCAACGTTATGAAAACCAAGTCCGAAAACCGATACGGCACATGAATTTCTTATAGGTTAGAACCTATAGCTTACGAATGCAAAAACAACCAAACCACCCTCGTCGTTGACGTACAAACGTCCAACGTCCGAATCTCATTAAGAATTTCATAAATAAAGGTTTCAAATATCGGAAAATATAGCCACAACCAACTCAAAATGCTCCCAGATTTTAGCTCATGTAATCTAGGACAAAATAAAAAAATACAGTAGCTATGTTATAAGGTATGTGAGCTACAGGCAAAACCCCAACACAAATGCCCAAATTTTGGCCGGCCTAACTGCTACAGTAACCAGCCCCGCTGGTCCCGCCTTGGAGTTTGGGTCTCGTCTTCTCGTGGTGGTCTCCTATTAGTCTAACTAGGTTAATGTATATGTTTAATTTTTTTATAAAGGCCCCGGGTTGCTCCAGATTCCCTGTAGACCTCCAAAAATATCACAAAACCGACACGGAAAGTTTCTAAGTTCGTGTATTGGGTTCGATTCTATGGCCCAGGTCAGGAAAATCATCACTAAGGTCCTACAACACTCACTACACCTCCATTACCTCATTATAAGTCCACAAAACCACTAAACATCAACTTGGAAATTTCCGAGATCATCAAATCATATCGGTTTAACTCTAAACTAGAAATAGGATAAACTAAACATAATAACTTAACTAAAGTCTAGAATTATACCTCTTCTTGAGTTGCTCAAAGTCTTCAAAATCCAATCTTGGAAGGTCCATAAGGTGTAGGATGAGGTAGGGATCATTTTTAATGAAGGGGGTATAGGGTTTTAGCAAGGTTTTTGAGGTGATCCATAGAGGTAGAGGAGGTGATGGAGTAGATGAAGAAGATGAAGGAGGAGTTGAGGAAATAAAATGTTGAAGGAAATGAATGAGGGAGAATTGGTCAAGGGTTGGAGCCTCTCTCTCTCTCTCTCTAATACCCTCACATGGCATACCATGCCCCAAGTCATGAGTATGTCCCCCCTCTCTCTCTATCCCCTCTCTCAATCATGGCATCTCTTCTTTTCTTTTTTTCTCTTCTCACAATATAAACCAAATACAAATAAACAAGCAAAATAACACAACATGCAACAAAGAGTAACATGACATGGTGCACTAGCCCTGGAAAATATGAAAATACGGTTTTGGCTTAATTGTGATTAGCAGTGCACTAATCAATTTTTATTTAAATTTGCATATAATTAATTATAAAAATGCCCAGATCCGATAAATATATTTTTAAATGAATAAATCATTTTAATCTCCAATTATTTCCTAAATATTGGTATATATTTATACCATTTTACGAAAACCCCAAATTCGCAAATCGGGTAGTTTTTGCGAAATATATTATTTTAATATTAAATTCCAAAAATAATATTTTATATTTTCTGAAATGTTACAATTTTCCTTGAGAGCATGAATATTATGCTCCCTGTATTGACCTTGGTCTTTAGCAGGAGCCAGTCGTATGAAGACTGATGCCGTCGATGGAGCTGAAGCTTGGAGAGCCAGCCAGTGGAAGACAGACTTCTTCTGGGCTTTCCCGTTTGGCGTTGGGGCACCGAGGGTAGGAGGTGGGTCCATTGTCGCAAAGAAAAGCCCACTGATTTCTTGAAGAGCCGGACTGCAAAGATTTGAGACTGCAAGTGGCCTATACATGACTCCACCAGATGTGACAGAGACTGAGTTGCGGTGAGTGGAAGCAAACGCCATTCTACATAGAGATGAAAAGCCAGTTTCAGTATCTCATCACCCAAGGGCAAATACAAACATATATACTGCGATTATTTGATCGCGGAAAAACACGACACACGAAGTATGGAGTGGAAAGAGGAAAAAGTCCCACCGGGCGTGCCAGAATCTGTTTACCGCTAAAAACTGGACTGAGACGTTGAGACATCTAGCCTGAATTTGGGGGGCAGATACTATTTGGAACATATCCACCCACCTCTCTGAAGATACCAAGTTGATTTATGGCATCATATATCGGAGGTTTGGATAGATGCGGCCGATATAGCAGACTTTGTCAGATTCCCCCTCATTTATGAGGGTTTTTTGATTGCGGAGAGCTCTTCCCTGCAGGCGCAAGCCCCTGTAGTTAATTATGTTATCGCGTTGCGATAACAACTTTCTCCTTCTCTGGTAGGTCACTTCGTGTCGTATGTTATTTTGTTTATTTTGGTTGCCCGTGGATTGTATACGGAGAATAGTTTATGTCGTCGCTCGTAGGCTGTGGATTAGTCCAAATCCGTACATATATTTTGATGATTTGGGTCAAGCATTTGCTTGACGGGGTTCATGTTGGTAGTTTGGTTTGCCAACGAGAATGAACTTAGGACGCTTTTCTCACATTTGTGAGGTTCATCCGTTCATGAGATATATGGGTTTGATCTAAGGATCGTTAGTCATATTTGAGACTAAGATCGACTTAGGAACAGTGATCATATGGGCTCAACTGATCATTAGATCATATATGAATAGCCATAGATAGTATACGGTAGTCAGTATGGAGACGGTCCGTAGGAAAAAACATATTAGTTTAAGGACGTCGCGGTCCATTATCGCCGTGTTTGGGGCAAATATTAGTTTAAGGACATTTCAGTCCAACGTCACCGTATTTAAGGCGACGTACTAGTTTAGGGAAATTTCGGTCTATTATCCATCTTGCGCGCACGTGTATTTGTTGCATGGAGAAGTGAACGATGGTAACATGGAATGCACCCAATTTGGGGTGTGATCCAATTTGAAGGCATTTATGTTTCTTTCAAAGATATACATATATGTATATGTATATAGCCGAGGCTCAATATGAGACTTGCATCTATATGGGATGCATGCCAATATAAGGTATACATACCAATATGGAAGTGCACCAATGTAGGATGTATCATTCCCTGTCTAGATGAAATTTAATATCTTTCATCAAGTTAGAACGAGAAGTTGTTGTTGGTTTTCGGGACCCGCCACCTCTCTGAAGACGTTGATGAATTACAATGACATATATCAAAGGTATGAAAATATGTACCCTTGAACCAAATCTCGTATTTAAGGGAAAAGATAATGGTGGATCTAAGAATCGTTAGTCTTATATGAGACTAAGATTAACTTAGAAGATATAAGATGAATATCGTTTTGGATATCATCAGTGAGATACCATTAGTCGTATATGGGACTAAGATCAGTTTGGAAATCATAAGCATATGGGCTCGGTTGATTCCAAAGAAAAAAGGAAGCTCAAGCTTCATAGACTTAGCCAATTTGTGGCTAAGATTGGGTTTTTATACTACCCAGCAATGCTAAGCACTCAGTCATATAGCGCTCACATGTGTTTCATGTGAGACGCTCAAATAGTGCTAAGCACTAGTTTTTTCTGGCGCTCACGTGTGTTTCACGTGAGGCGCTTAGCTTTGAACGCTCACGTGTGTTGCACGTGAGGCGCTCAACTTTGGCTTCTCTTGAGTACTCACGTGTATTTCACGTGAGGCGCTGAGTTTTGGCGTTCACGTGTGTTTCATGTGAGACGCTGTCTTCTTAGAGATTTAATTTTTGTTAATGTTTTCAGAGAGGTTAAACCTCTTTTAATGGTATTTTGACCATTAACGATCACCAAGATCACTATTTTGAGGATTTGGGATCAAGTTCTTTAAGAACTAAGTTCTTGATTTGTGAGGGAACTAAATTCCTGGAGTATTATGGACTCCATTTTCTTCATGTTCTTCTTTCCGTGTTTTCCCCAGAATTATTTATTCTCAAGAAAAAAATCTCCCCGATGAGAATTAAATTCTCAACTTGTGGGAGATTGTCTTGCAGATCTCAGATCCAGAGAAACAATTAAGTCTTTTGAGAAGGGTTAAACCCTTATATAGATAAAGAAGTTATTTTGATCTCCGTATTTTCTTTACCTAGGGTTTGAGGAAGAAGATATTCTTCTTTGAAGAGAATTAAATTCTATGTTGTTTTTGTGGAAGCTTTTTGTGAACCTTTTGTGTTTTTACAGAAACTTATGGGGGTTCTCCTCTCTCTCAGATTTGATCTCTTTGCTCCTATTTATATGAGAAGAGAAAACATCAATTTGTTTGAGAAAATCTCTCGTTGAGAGATCCTGATTGATCAGATTAATCTTAAAGATCAACCAGTGAATTTTATTCACCGTTGAATTTTTCATCCAAATGCTCTCTGTTTAACAGAGAAGATCATTCTTATTTGTTTAACAAGATTAGAAAAGTATTTTTCTAAGATAAAATTTAATTCTCTCAGATGATCGTTAGGTGATTTTATAATCACCATTGGATCTTTGATCTAAGAGTCCTCTGTTTAACAGAAAGGATCTTTCTAGTTTAAGAAAGATCAGGGAAATATTTCCCCCGTAGAATTTAGTTTTATATAGAATTTAATTCTATCAAAAAGAACACTCACGTGCTTTGCACGTAGGGGTGCTGGCATATAGCACTCATGTGGATATCACTTGACGCGCTGCCAAGAGACTGGCATGTGCACTCACATGGATATCCCGTGAGGCTCTGCCAATATGCTGTTGGATATGTATGCCCTAGAGACCATTATTGTATATGTATACATGTGGATGCTTGGAAATATGTATATACAGGATAATCTTGCTCAGTTATATCGTATATTATTTGAGTTGTCTTTATCATGATATGTGTATTTCTTTCTTTTGATTCTTTATGTTGCATGCACATATTGATAAAGACTTGATACAGGAGTATACTATTATGGGTTGATTTTATCTTAACATGTGCATATGTTATACTCGATATAACATAAGGCAGATACATATTGATAAAGCCCGTAGGATCTTGCTTGACTACCAGCGTTATGATGGCGATCATACTTGTGGGAGCTGGGTAATCTATAAGCACATCCTTAAAGGTCCCAAGTCGCAGGAGTATCGAGATCGGGCATCGATACTCAAGAGTAGAATAATGTATACGTTTCTCGACCTCGGCGAGGGGCGGTGGTTGTCACGTCCCGCTTCCCAGAGTGCGCTAAGATCGGCACGTGACAGAGCCAACCATGGTACCTATGGCTAGGAAACAACCCTCCTTAGTCGCATTACGGCTGTCTATAGGATATCAAGAACAGTAAAACATAAAACTAACTAGTACATGTCCATCTGCCAGAATACAAGAGTCAAGAAATATATATATGAGGAAGCAATAAATCCAATAAACAGTAACATATGTAAATACGTCCTAAAAACGGGCTCACATCAGGAAATAAAACCGCGGAAAGGAAACTAAACTAAACTATCACTAACACGATCCTCACTACTCGGCTTGACGGCTAAAATACTCCTGGTCAGACTAAGACAGAGATAGAGGAACTGGGCCATGCAAATCCCTGACGTCAGTGCGTCAAAATATTAAAAAACAATAAATAAATATCTTGGATGCAACAAGATATGCAAGCATGAGTATAAATGATAATATGAATATAACAAGTAAACATAGATATGCAACAGTGAGGTGTATATATGTATGTGAAGTGCGGTGAGTAATCTAAACTGTGCTACTGGGTTATCTATTCTAAAGTTTGTGAAATCAATTTAATGGAATCGTCGATATAACTCAATAGTATCCCGTGCGTGCCCGGGACCACGGTCCAGACTCTCGGGCTGAATCCGATACGTGCCGCTAGGCACTAAACAGGTAACATGTACAGGCGAATGATGTCAGCAGCATCATCCCGGGACTGGCCTAGCCCCTAAAACTGATCAGTATAAGTATCAAACTATCGAGTTACAAGTCAGGTTTTATCATTGATTTCCCCATACCCCTAAAGTTATGTGTTCAAGTCAGGTATTGAAAAATCTGGAGCTAATACCAACACATGATCAAGCAGGTACAGGTTTTCCTATGCATACACAGGATACGTCCATCAGGAAAACAAGTCAGGATTGTCGGCATTAGTAACAAGATCAGGTATCAAGTTAAGTAGTGATGTATCAGGTCATGTCAGGTAGTGCATATGTATCGAACGGATGCCAAAGTAAAACTGTAGCAAGTATCGAAGCACGGTAAAAGCACGGATGCACAGGTAATAATCTGTGATATCATATAATAAGTCCATGAGTCATATGATGCACACTAGCAAGCATGGTATATGAATATAGCAGTAACATGAAATAATTAGGTTGCGCCATGCAACTAAATATGCAATATACAATACGGATACAAACGGATATAGTAAACACGGTAAAACTGTAAAAGGGATGCACGATGCAATATAACTGTAATATTTTTATTCATATGGATGTAAATATAATAGCATAGCATGTAGCAAGATAAACTTGCCCGATCAGATCTCATGATGGGGTGCGTACGCTGCGTCCGTCGGGTAAACGTCGAAATGCACACACGCGCATACAGAACAGAACCAAGCTATGCAAGAACGTGACCATGCTGGATGAGAACGTCTACTGGATTGCCCGAAATGTCGGTGAGGAGCATGGCTCCTACGATCACCGGGAAACGTGAAATCAAGAAAGAGAAAGAGAAGAAGAAGAAGTAGAAAGAAGAAGAAGAAGAAGAAGAAAGAGAAGGGGCTGTGCACAATGGGTTCTCTGGTGCGGTGCTCGGGGACAGAGATGAGGCGAGGGGAATGTCGACGATGGGTCGTGGGTTTTCGGCGAGGTTTCACGGCAAGGCGCGCTGCGAGTTCTTGAAGTTGGGGATCGGGTTATGTTCAGGGGAAAGCCTCGGGATTTGGGGAGTAGGAGAGAGGAGAGAGGGGAGAGAAGATGGTGGAGAGGGGTGAGGCCGACGGGATCGGAGCTCCGGCGACACGGGGTGTGCAGGCGAGGGTTTTTGCAGGGTCAGGTGGTGGTTTGCAGTCGGAGAAGAAGGGAAATAGAAGATGGGGGAAGGCGTCGACGAGGTCGACGGCGAGGCGAGCTCCGGCGACGAGGTGCAGGGTCAGGTTTTGTCGGGTCGTGGACGGAGAAGTGCGGGGAGATGGGTTGTAGCGGGGAGATTGGTTGTAGCGTGGAGGTGAGGAGGTCAAGGAGGGGAAGTCGATGATGAGAGGAGGGTGGCGAGGGTGAGGCGGCGACGGCGACGAGGGTGAAGGCGTGGGTAGGGTTCTTGAGTTCGTCGCGGCGGGAAATGAAGCAGGTGAAGAAGGGGGGAGAGAGAGGACGCGGGCTAATATATAGGGTTTATAATTTTAAAAGAGGAAATAATGTATATTATAAGAAAGACAGAGACAGATAGAGGGGATGGATTGGTGAGTTGGGATAGGAATTAGGAAAATATATATAAAATATATTTTTAGTTATAAGATTAATATGATCGTATAAAACTATTGATATATAATAAGAATATAATATTAAATAAATTTGAGTTTTCTGGCCAATACAAAAATACTCCGGGTTGGGTCTAAAATTACGGTTTGAAAATATGGATAATATACATGTCAACCAAAACCAAAAAGCAATGTCCAGTTAAAGAAAATGCATACCCTCAAGAACGGATACACGCAGTATGCACGTAGCGATCCAAACGAGTTCGTTTCGTTAAACGGAACGTGAACACGATGTGCGGATGCATCCATAGGGTCTGGGGTATGTTGCAGGCCATGCTAGGTATTTTTAAAATATAATATTTGACAATATTTGTATTATTAAAAATGCAGATGCCAGATATAATGCAGGTAAACGGAACATATGCGAGCACGGATCCTCAAAACCAGTAGGGATAAAACGTAAAAAAGAACCAAGACGGGTTTCAAGCATGCGGGTCGGGTCGGATACTAAACATAAATACCAAAAGACTATTCGCACCCAAAACAAATAAAATCAACAAATAGCCACAGAATAAATAAAAATCATCAAAACGAACATGATATTACTGAACAGGGGTGTTACATTATACCCAAGTACAAAATGAATTTCGTCCTTGAAATTCCCGGAACAGGAAAGGATAAACAAACATGAATCTATGAGAAGAGGTGTGGAAACTTCAGTCGAATCTCGTCTTCTCGTTCCCAACTTGATTCTGCATGCGAGTGATTCCCCCATGAAACAAGTACGAGAGGGATAACCTTGTTCTTGAGGACCTTTTCTCTTCGATCTACAATCGCCATCGGTCGATCTTCATATGTCAAGTCCTCCCTTACTGTCAGCTCTGAATAATCTAGTACGTGTGTCTCATCTCGAACATACTTACGGAGTTGAGATACATGAAACACGTCATGAACACTCACCAAAGATGGTGGTAAAGCCAATCGATAAGCTACTTCTCCAATGTGCTCGATGATATTGAAAGGCCCCACGAATCGAGAACTAAGCTTGCCTCGACTCCCAAAATGAATCACTCCACTAGCGGGTGATATCTTCAAGAACACAAGATCACCAACTGCGAACTCTAGAGATCTTCTTGCTGTATCGGCCCAACTTTTCTGTCGATCTTGCGCTGCTTTCATATGATTTCTGATCGTATTAACTTTCTCCATGGTTTGCACGATAAGATCCGGTCCTAATAATTTTCGTTCTCTAACATCGTCCCAACAGACGGGTGAGCGACACTTGTGACCATATAACGCTTCGAATGGAGCCATCTGAATAGTCGCCTGAAAGCTGTTATTATACGAAAACTCCACCAAGTGTAGATGATCCTCCCATGAACCCTTGAAGTCCAACGTGCAAGCTCTCAACATATCATCAAGAGTTTGGATCGTTCTCTCTGACTGGCCATCTGTCTGGGGATAATAAGCAGTGCTAAACTTCAATCGATTCCTAAAACATTCCTGTAAACTCATCCAAAAGTGCGATAGAAACTGGGTATCACGATCGGAAACGATGCTCACAGGTACTTTATGCAATCTCACAAACTCCTGCAGGTACAACTCTGCTAACGCTTCTGTCAACTGACTAACATTAAACGGTATGAAATGAGCTGCCTTGGTCAATCGATCAACAATCACCTAAACTGCATTGTTGCCCTTTGGACTCCACGGTAAAGCTGTCACGAAATCCATGGTTATATGTTCCCACTTCCACTGAGGAATTGGAAGTGGTTGCACTAAACTAGCTACTCGTTGATGTTCAACCTTGACTTGCGGACACACCAAGCACTTCGCTACAAAGCGAGCAATCTCCATTTTCATGCCTTCCCACCAGAAATGTTGTCGTAGATCACGGTACATCTTCGTGCCTCCTTGATGTACGGAATATGCGGAACTGTGCGCCACCTTTATAAATTCTTCACGAATATCTCCTTTCGGCATATATAAACGGCTCCCATATCGTAATGAACCATCTTCATGAATCAAAAAATCCGTTCGAAGTCCCGCTTCTACATGTTCCCGAAACTTCTGTAACCATAGATCTTACGACTGCGCTACTTTAATGTTATCGATCAAGGACGATTGTACTTGCTGCTACATCAACTGTCCTGAAGAATGCGGTAACACGATCTCCAACTCGAATCTCTGGAAATCATCGATAAGCTCCTTCTGTGCAGTCAACATCCGTATTGCTGGCAACCGACTTAGCGCATTCGGCACTACATTAACTTTCCCCGGATGGTACTTTAGATCAAGATCATAGTCAGCCATCAGCTCTAACCATCTACGCTGCCTCATGTTGAGCTCTTTCTGTGTGAACACGTACTTTAGGCTTTCGTGATCGGTGAATACTTTGACCCTTTCGTCCAATAAGTAGTGTCTCCAAATTTTCAAAGCGAAAATCACTACTGCTAGCTCCAAATCATGAGTTAGGTAATTCTTCTCTTGGGTCTTCAACTGTCTCGATGTGTAGGCTATAACCTTCCCATGCTGTATATGAACACATCCCAACCCTTTACCAGATGCGTCGCTGTGAATAACTAACCCTCCGGAACCGTCTGGCACGGTCAAAAAAGGAGTGGTTGTCAATCTTTCCTTTAACGCCTCAAAAGCTGACGCACATCTTTCCGTCCAAACGAACGAAAACTATTTTCGTGTTAGCTTGGTCAATGGTTCAGCTAAACGAGCGAAATTCTCCACGAACCTTCTGTAGTATCCAGCAAGCCCAAGAAAACTTCTGATCTGCGCTACATTCTTTGGAATCGGCTAATCGTGAATTGCTGCAATTTTTTCAGGATCAACAGCGATTCTATCTCTGGATACGATAGGCCCCAAAAACTGCACTTCATTGAGCCAAAACTCACACTTGCTCATCTTCGCATATAATCTTTCTTGCCTCAATATTTGTAGTGCAATCTTCAAGTGTTCAGCATGCTCTTCTTGGCTCGTCGAATACACTAGAATATCATCGATGAACACACCAGAATATCATCGATGAACACCATAATAAACTGGTCCAAGAACGGTGAAAAGATTCGGTTCATCAACTCCTTAAATATCGCCGGTGCGTTTGTGACTCCGAATGGCATCACTAAATACTCGTAATGCCCATATCGAGTTCGAAACGCTGTTTTGCAAATATCTTCTGATTTTACACAAACCTAATGATATCTAGATCGCAAATCCAAATTCGAGAATACCCTCGCGCCACTGAGTTGCTCGAATAATTCGCTGATGCAAGGGATCGGGTACTTGTTCTTAATAGTCACCCGGTTTAATTCTCGATAATCGATGCACGTCCTCCGCATGCCATCTTTCTTCTTAACTAGAAGAACTGAAGCTCCCCAGGATGAATTGCTGCTGCGAATCCAACCCTTCTCCAGCAATTAGGTAACCTATTTTCTGACTTCTTCTAACTCCACTGGTGCCATTGGATAATACGCCTTCGAGATTGGCGTTGCTCTAGGAATAAGGTCAATCACGAACTCTGCATCTCATTTTGGCGGTTTACCCGAGATGTCCTCAAACACGTCCATAAACTCTCGAACTGTAATCAGTGCTTCATCTGCAACTTATTTACAAACTTTACCTTCCACTAAACGGTTTTCCTCATCGTGAATTTACAAGTTGTTCTAAGACTTATTGTAACGACCCCAATATTACTGTACAATCGTGTTTACTTTCTTTACTAAAATATTGTATTTATTTATTCTTATTATTTTTCCGTATATTTTGTTTTCTATTAAATATATTATTTTATTATTCCATCTATTTTTTCCCAAACCCATTTCTTTAAACTAAATCTTAACTTATTCAAAATTAAATGCAAGACCTGACCCAGCTCATTACCCAAATCCAATATCATTTTCATTTTCTTTTATAAAGCTATGAGCCTAAAAGCTCACTTTCTTTTCAAGCAACAGCATATAATTAATTTTAATTAAATATGTGCATGAACAACCTTGTAGCTCATTGGTTAAGTCTTTGCATTATTATTGCATAGATCACATGTTCAAATCCCCATTCTTGCAATTATTTTTTTATTAATTTTTTATTCTTCTCATAACTTACAAATGAGACCTTTCATTTCCAAAATGAATGGTGCCATTTTATTTCTCTTTTAATTCCCATGTTGAATGCATATATTATGATAGATAATTCACCATTACACCATTTTTATTTGTCCTCCTCTTTCTTTTTCTTCCTCACATTTTTCTATCTCTCCCTTCTCCCTCTTCACCTAGAGTTCTAGAAGAAGAACACAAAGAACTTTTCAAGAAGGTCTCGCTAGTAACGCGAGCCTATCGGCGGACAGACAAGTCCGGTGACAATATCTGCTTGTGTATGTAAGTCTCTTCTCTCTCCTCCTCCTCCATCTCTTTATTCTCCTATTGTCATATCTCGTGAACCCGCTATTCTTTTCATATCATAATCCATAAGAGAATATAAACATAAACATATATATATATATATATATATATAAGTTTAGATATATATGGTTCTATATGGTTTAATAATATCTTATTACCTCTTGTTCAAATTAAAGTGTTTTTAATTCTTTGTTCATGACTATGAATGTTTATTATGAGTTGTGAGAACATAAATTTTATGCCACAATATATCTACGATATCTTATAGAATCGGTTTGCTTATTAAAAGAAAAGGAGGAGCTTGCATTAAAAAAAAATACTAGTTAATCTTTTTGCCGATTTTAGCATACATATCAATATCTTTACCTTTAAAATAAACTTTAGAAATTAATTTTTACTTCTGGAAATTTCAGAAAATTTACATATGATAGCATATATTTTTCTGTACATGCTGTAAAAATTTTAGATCGAATCGCTTAACGGTTTAGAAATTATATCTTTTTTATTCACTGTTCGTAAAACAGAAAACTGCAGTTATCGGTCAATTTCTAGGATACATAACTTTGTATACCGGTATCTAAATTGAGCAAACTCAGGTGTTTTATATATCTACATCTAATAATCTAGATTTTATTCATTTTAAGTTTTTACAGAAAACCGATGTAAAATATAGAAAACTGCATTACAATATTAAGCGACGAATCTGGATAGAATCTGTCCTGATTCGCACACTGTTTTTAAATTGGACATAACTCAAACACCCGATATCCGTTCGTGACAAAATTTAGATGTGTAGATGCATAATTGATATATCTATAATTTTATGTATATTAGATTACTTATAAATGCTTGAAATAATTCGATATAGGTTTTGCAATATAACATATAGTTGCTGTCCAGAAATCTGAATTTCGATTTTAAACGCTGATATTAAAACGATCGTAACTAGAGCTTCAGAAATCCAAATCGCACGAATCTTGGTGTTTTGGATAAGTAGATAGAAATACCTACAATTTTCGGATAATATTTTTAACCTAAAACCTGATGAAAATTAATTCAAACTGCTTTTTAAAAATATATGACGGTGTTGAACAGATTCTGATCTGTTTTGCGCGATGATACGAAAACAGATATACCTCCCAAACCGGAAGTCGTATTTATGTGAAACTGGAACTCATGCATGAAAAACACTTAGAGAAATATTTTTGTTTATATTTCCGCATTCGTTCGACTTGATTAATCAGTCGTACATAATATTTCTTTACAGCACTGTTTATGGTAGTTACTTGAATAATATACTTGACTCATTTCATGCTATTCAAACATGCATACATATTTATATTGATCATTAAATTGTAGTATGTACATAAAGACGATAATTAAATACTTGAGTTGTATTTTGAAAACTATACAAAATTATTTTTACATAAAACCCCCTCAAGTAATATAAATTACAATAAGGACCCTAGTAAATATAGGTTTAAGCGGAACCGGTCTCTTGAGCCTCAGGGAGACGGAGATATGGGTGCTTGCCTATCTAAGGTAGACAATCTAACAAGCGGTGTTATCAATACGGTAATTGTCCTTGAAAAAGACACAAATCCTGCCGTCCATGTGCAGCGGTTACCGATAACACCAAAACCTAATTCAGGACTTCAATTTCTTTTCTAATTGTCTGACTCATACCGAGTCTCATTATCATCAATCTGACTTGAATATGATTCAAGTAAAAACTACAAATCAATATGAATCCATGAATCCATATATTCAATCTATACAATCTATATAACTTGACTGAACAGAATCATGGATATATTCTATTTACATGATTATCCAGTACCTCCATTTCCATTTATACGATATCATGGTTTTGGAAAGTCTTACATTTACAATACAAGTCTTCCATTTACATTTACAAAACAGTACAAACAACACATTACAATTTACTACAAACAATACAATCAAGACATCACGGGGTTTAAGGGGTAGATTGGTATGGAAAGTGTTAGAAGTGGCACGAGACTGCAAGATTAAGACACATAATCTACATTCCGTTGTTGTTGTACCGTGGCATAACGGTTCCTTGTACTTCCGTTTGCTCTAGTCTCTGGCATATAGAGACACCTCTTGTATACACTGGTATCCTTCTGTACCAAGCTACAAACAACAGCGTTAACCATATAATACAACTTTAAAATCTATCTTCTCTTTCTGTCTATTCTATTTTCTCTCTTATCTTTGGGACTTACCGAGCGATTGTTCGCTGACGATATTACTTCTCTTTCTTCTTTGGAATGTTGTCAGGTGATCTGGACACTCAGGAGACCGAGCCTACCAGCGAGGACTTGGACCAGCTTGCCTATGACCCAGAGCTCTAGCTTCATTGTACACCTTTTATTTCAGAACTTTCCATTTCTGTTATGCCACTGTTTAGGCGTTGCTTTCTTTCAGTTGTATTTACTTTTCCATGCATTGTACAAAAAGAATGTGAATAAATAAAATTGTTGTTTTATTATATCTTGTCTCTTATGCATTTATATTTATATTGCTCAGATACGCTTAGCGTATTTACTTCACAGTAAATAAGTAGCGGCCTCGTCGCGCCCTCTTCCCGTACAATGGGAAGCGGGGCGTGACACTTGTGGGTTATCAGCCCACCACTCTTCCGCTGCGCTACTCTGATAATCTGCGGCGAGTTCATCGAAACTCCTCGAAATATGCTGCATCTGAACTGTCTTGAAGCAGTCGGTACAACTGTAATCAAAATCTTCTCCTGCGCTTCTCCTTGTTCTTCGAAACACAAACGGATTGGTCACTATGGGACAAGGGGAAAGATACAACACGGTTGTTGGATTCAAACTTGCGAGAAAACATAAACTGGTAAGTAAAGCAACCAAGAGAAACAAGGTAATAATGACCATAAGTCAAGGAAAGGAAGCAAGAATAGGACTCCAAGTGACTTAAATACAGTACCGCATTGTAACCATACCGTAGTACATAGTTACAATCACATAAATCCATTCAGGTCGCCCAAATCCTAGTATCAGAATCGAAGGAACAGGGAGGGATAAATAATAAGGAACCGAAAGGATTCTAAGCCGTGATGCAAAGTCACTTGCATATCGTCAAGATAAAGGGTCAAAAAAAGATAAGATTCAAGAATCACGACAACAATGTGGCAGGACATGTTCCTAATTATGGGTTTTCTGGTTAGTGTATTAGGTTCAATACCCAACTACAAAAGAACCAAACCCGATTAACCTAAATATTATGGCTCTGATACCAAACAAACCCTGTCACGCCTCACTTCCCAGAGTGCGCTAAGATCGGCACGTGACAGAGCCAATCATGCTATTTGTGGCTAGAAAACATCCTTCCACAGTCACATTACGTCTGTCTATACGATATCAAGAACGGTAAAATATAAAACTAACTAGTACATGTCCATCTGCCAGAATACAAGAGTCAAGAAATATATATATGCAGAAGCAATAAATCCAATAAACAGTAACATCTGTAAATACGTTCCAAAAGCAGGCTCACATCAGGAAATAAAACTGCGGAAAGGAAACTAAACTAAACTATCACTAACACGATCCTTACTGCTCGTCTTGACGGCTAAAATACTCCTGGTCAGCCTGCGACAGAGATAAAGGAACTGGACTATGCAAAACCCAAACGTCGGTGCGTCATAATATCAACCAACAATAAATAAATAACCAGGATGCAAAAAGATATGCAGGCATGAATATAAACGATAACATGAATATAACAAGTAAACATAGATACAATGAGGTGTACATGTGTATGTGAAGTGCGGTGAGTAATCTAAACTGTGCTACTTGGTTATCTATTCTAAAGTTTATGAAATCAATTTAACGGAATCGTCGATGTAACTCAATAGTATCCCGTGCGTGCCCGGGACCACGGTCCAGACTCTCGGGCTGAATCCGAGACGTGCCGCTATGCACTAAACTGGTAACATGTACAGGCGAATGATGTCAGCATCATCATCCTGGGACTGGCCTAGCCCCTAAAACTGATCAGTATAAGTATCGAACTATCGAGTTACAAGTCAAGTTTCATCATTGATTTCCCCTTACCCCTAAAGTTATGTGTTCAAGTCAGGTATTGATAAATCTGGAGCTAATGCCAACACATGATCAAGCAGGTACAGGTTTGCCTATGCATACAACATGATTTGTCCATCAGGAAAACAAGTCAAGATTGTCGGCATTAGTAAAAAGATCAGGTATCAAGTCAAGTAGTGATGTATCAGGTCATGTCAGGTAGTGCATATGTATCGAACGGATGCCAAAGTAAAACTATAGCAAGTATCGAAGCACGGTAAAAGCACGGATGCACAAGTAATAATCTGTGATATCATATAATAAGTCCATGAGTCGTATGATGCACACTAGCAAGCATGGTATATGAATATAGCAGTAACATGAAATAATCAGGTTGCGGCATGCAACTAAATATGCAATATACAACACGGATACGAACGGATATAGTAAAAATGGTAAAACTGAAAAAAGGATACACGATGCAATATAACTGTAATATTTTTATTCATATGGATGTAAATATAATAACATAGCATATAGTAAGATAAACTTAACCGATCGGATCTCATGACGGGGTGCGTACGCTGCGTCCGACGTCGGGTAAACATCGCAATGCACACACGCGCGTATAGAACAAAACCAAGCAATGCAAGAACGTGACCATGCTGGATGAGAACGTCTACTAGATTGCCTGGATCATCGGTGAGGAGCACGGTTCTGGCGATCACTGGGAAACGTGAAATCAAGAAAGAGAAGAAGAAAAAAGAAGAAGGAGAAGAAGAAGAAGAAGAAAGAGAAAGGGCTGTGCTCAATGGGTTCTTTTGTGTGGTGCTCGGGGACAGAGATGAGGCGAGAGGAATGTTGACGATGGGTCGTGGGTTTCCGGCGAGGTTTCACGGCAAGGCGCGCTGCTGGTTCTTAAAGTCGGGGATCGGTTTATGTGCAGGGGAAAGCCTCGGGATCTAGGGAGTAGGAGAGAGGAGTGAGGGGAGAGAAGATAGCGGCGAGGGGTGAGACCGACGGGTTCGGAGCTCCGGCGAGGCGGGGTGTGCAGCAGAGGATTCTTACAAGGTTGAGAAGTGGTTTGCAGTCGGGGAAGAAGGGAAAGAGAAGATGGGGGAAGGTGTCGACGAGGTCGACGGCGAGGCGAGCTCCGGCGACGAGGTGCAGTGTCGGGTTTATCGGGTCGTGGACGGAGACGTACGGGGAGATGGGTTGTAGCGAGGAGATGAGTTATGGGGAGGTGAGGAGGTCGAGTAGTGGAAGTCTACGATGAGAGGTGGGAGGCGAGGGTGAGGCGGCGACGACGATGAGGGTGAAGGCGTGGGTAGGGTTCTTGAGTTCGTCACGGCGGGAAAAGAAGAAGGGGAGAGAGAGGACGCGGGCTAACATATAGGGTTTATAATTTTAAAAGAGGAAATAATATATATTATAAGAAAGAGAGAGACAGATAGAGGGGAGAGATTAGTAATTTAGGATAGGAATTAGGAAAATATATATAAAATATATTTTTAGTTATAAGATTAATATGATCGTATAAAACTGTTGATATATAATAAGAATATAATATTAAATATATTTGAGTTTTCTGGCTAATACAAAAATACTCCCGGTTGGGTCTAAAATTACGGTTTGAAAATACAGATAATATACGTGTCAATCAAAACCAAAAAGCAATGTCTGGTTAAAGAAAATGCATACCCCGAAGAAGGGATACACGTAGTATGCACGTAGCGATCCAAACGAGTCTGTTTCGCTAAACGGAACATAAACACGATGTTCGGATGCAGTCATAGGGTCTGGGGTATGTTGCAGGCCATACTAGGTTTTTTCAAAATATAATATTTGACTATATTTGTATTTTTAAAAATGCAGATGCCAGATATAATGCAGGTAAACGGAATATATATGAGCACGGATCCTCAAAACCAGCAGGGATAAAACGTAAACAAGAACACAAGCATGCGCGTCGGGTCGGATACTAAACATAAATACCAAAAGACTATCCACACCCAACACAAATAAAATCAAGATATAGCAACAGAATAAATAAAAATCATTAAAACGAACATGATATAACCGAACTAGGGTTTTACATTATACCCAACTACAAAAAGAATTTCGTCCTTGAAATTCCCAGAACAGGAAAAGACAAACAAACATGAATCTATGAGAATAGGTGTGGAAACTTCAGTCGAATGTCGTCTTCTCGTTCCCAACTTGATTCTCCATGTGAGCGATTCCCCCATGAAAGAAGTACGAGAGGGATAACCTTGTTCTTGAGGACCTTTTCTTTTCGATCTACAATCGCCATCGGTCGTTCTTCATATGTTAAGTCCTCCCTTACTGTCAGCTCTGAATAATATAGTATGTGTGTCTCATCTCGAACATACTTACGGAATTGAGATACATGAAACACGTCATGAACACTAGACAAAGATGGTGGTAAAACCAATCGATAAGCTACTTCTCCAACGTGCTCGATGATATCAAAAGGCCTCACGAATCGAGTACTAAGCTTGCTTCGACTCCCAAAACGAATCACTCCTCTAGTCGGTGATATCTTCAAGAACACAATATCAACAACTGCGAACTCTAGAGGTCTTCTTGCTGTATCGACCAAACTTTTATGTCGATCTTGCGCTGCCTTCATATGATTTCGGATCGTATTAACTTTCTCCAAGGTTTGCACGATAAGATCCGGTCCCAATAATTTTCGTTCTCCAACATCGTCCCAACAGACGGGTGAGTGACACTTGTAACCATATAACGCTTTGAATGAAGCCATCTAAATAGTCGCCTGAAAGCTGTTATTATACGAAAACTCCACCAACTGTAGATGATCCTCCTATGAACCCTTAAAGTCCAACAGGCAAGCTCTCAACATATTTTCAAAAGTTTAGATCGTTCTCTCTGACTGGCCATCTGTCTAAGAATAATAAGCGGTGCTAAACTTCAATCGAGTCCCGAAACTTTCCTGTAAACACCTCCAAAAGTGCGATAGAAATCGGGTATCACGATCGGAAACGATGTTCACAGATACTCCGTACAATCTCACAATCTCCTGCAGGTACCGCTCGGCTAACGTTTCCGTCGACTGACCAACTTTAAACGGTATGAAATGAGCTGTCTTAGTCAATCGATCAACAATCACCCAAACTGCATTGTTGCCCTTTGGACTCCACGGTAAAGCTGTCATGAAATCCATGGTTATATGTTCCCACTTCCACTGAGGAATCAGAAGTGGTTGCAATAAACCAGCTACTCGTTGATGTTCAGCCTTGACTTGCCGACACACCCAGCACTTCGCTACAAAGTGAGCAATCTCCCTTTTCATGCCTTCCCACCAGAAATGTTGTCGTAGATTTCAGTACATCTTCGTGCCTCCTGGATGTATGGAATATGCGGAACTGTGCGCCTTCTTTATTACTTCTTCACGAGTATCTCCTTTTGGCACATATAAACGGCTCCCATATCGTAACGAACTATCTTCATGAATCAACAATTCCATTCGAAGTCCCTCTTCTACCTATTCTCAAAATTTCTGTAATCTTGGATCGTGCGACTGCGCTACTTTAATGTTATCGATCAAGGACGATTATACTTGCAGCTGCATTAACTGTCCTGAAGGATGCGGTAACACGATCTCCAACTCGAATCTCTAGAAATCATCGATAAGCTCCTTCTGTGGAGTCAACATCCGTATTGCTGGCAACCGACTTAGCGCATCTGGCACTATATTAACTTTCCTCGGATGGTACTTTAGATCAAGATCATGGTCAGCCATCAGCTCTAACCATCTACGCTTCCTCATGTTGAGCTCTTTCTGTGTAAACACGTACTTTAGGCTTTTGTGATCGGTGAATACTTCGACCCTTTCGTCAAATAAGTAGTGTCTCCAAATCTTCAAAGCGAAAATCACTGCTGCTAGCTCCAAATCATGAGTTAGGTAATTCTTCTCAAGGGTCTCCAACTGTCTCGATTCGTAGGCTATAACCTTCCTATGCTGCATATGAACACATCCTAAGTCTTTCCCAGATGCGTCACTGTGAATAACTAACCCTCCGGAACCGTCTGGCATGGTCAATATAGGAGTGGTTGTCAATCTTTGCTTTAACGCTTCAAAAGCCGACGCACATCTATTCGTCCAAACAATACAATCAAGACATCATGGGGTTTAAGGGGTAGATTGGTATGGAAGGTGTTAGAAGTGGCACGAGACTGCAAGATTAAGACACCTAACCTATATTCCATTCCTGTTGTACCGTAGCATAACGGTTTCTTGTACTTCCGTTTGCTCTAGTCTCTGGCATATAGAGACTCCTCTCGTATACACTGGCATCTTTCTGTACCAAATTACAAACAACATCGTTAACCATATAATACAACTTTAAAATCTATCTTCTCTTTCTGTCTATTCTATTTTCTCCCTTATCTTTGGGACTTACCGAGCGATTGTTCGCTGACGACATTCCTTCTCTTTTTTCTTTGGAATGTTGTCAAGTGATCTGGACACTCAGGAGACCGAGCCGACCAGAGAGGACTTGGACCAGCTTGCTTACAACCCGGAGCTCCAGCTTCATTGTACACCTTCTATTTCAGTACCTTTTCATTTCTGTTATGCCACTGTTTAGGCATTGCTTTCTTTCAGTTGTATTTACTTTTCCATGCTTTGTACAAAAAGAATATGAATAAATAATGTTGCTATTTTATTATATCTTGTCTCTTGTGCATTTATATTTATATTGCTTAGATACTCTTAGCGTATTTACTTCACAGTAAATACATAGAGGCCTCGTCGTACCCTCTGCCCGTACACTGGGAAGCGGGGCATGACACTTGTGGGTTATCAGCCCACCGCTCATCCGCCGCGCTACTCTGATAATCTGCGGCGGGTTCATCGGAACTCCTGGAAATATGCTGCATCTGAACTGTTTTGAAGCAGTCGGTACAACTGTAATCAAAAGCTTCTCCTGCGCTTCTCCTTGTTCTTCGAAACACAAACGGATTGGTCACTACGGGACAAGGGGAAAGATACAACACATTTGTTGGATTCAAGCTTGCGATAAAACATAAACTGGTAAGTAAAGCAACCGAGAGAAACAAGGTAATAACGACCATAAGTCAAGGAAATGAAGCAAGAATAGGACTCCAAGTTATTTAAATAGAGTACCGCATTGTAACCATACCGCGGTACATAGTTACAATCACATAACTTTATTCAAGTCGCCCAAATCCTAGTATCAGAATCGAAACAACAGGGAAGGACAAATAATAAGGAACTGAAAGGATTCCAAGCCGCGATGTAAAGTCACTTGCATATCGTCAAGATAAAGGGTCAAGAGAAAGATAAGATTCAAGAATCACGACAACAATGTGGCAGGACATGTTCCTAATTATGGGCTTTCTGGTTAGTATATTGGGTTCAGTACCCAACTACAAAAGAACCAAACCCGATTAACCTAAATCTTATGGCTCTGATACCAAACTAACCCTGTCACGCCCCGTTTCCCAGAGTGCGCTAAGAACGGCACGTGACAGAGCCAACCATGCTACCTGTGGCTAGAAAACATCCTTCCACAGTCACATTATGGCTATCTATACGATATCAAGAACAGTAAAACATAAAACTAACTAGTACGTGTCCATCTTCCAGAATACAAGAGTCAAGAAATATATATATATATGCAGAAGCAATAAATCCAATAAACAGTAACATCTGTAAATATGTTCCAAAAACGGGCTCAAATCAGGAAATAAAATCGCGGAAAGGAAACTAAACTAAACTATCACTAACACGATCGATCCTTACTGCTCGGCTTGACGGCTAAAATACTCATGGTCAGCCTGCGACAGAGATAGATGAACTGGACCATGCAAAACGCAGACGTCGGTGCGTCATAATATCAACCAACAATAAATAAATAACCAGGATGCAACAAGATATGCAGGCATGAATATAAACGATAACATGAATATAACAAGTAAACATAGATATGCAACAGTGAGGTGTATATGTGTAGGTGAAGTGCGGTGTGTAATCTAAACTGTGCTACTGGGTTATCTATTCTAAAGTTTATGAAATTAATTTAACGGAATCGTCGATGTAACTCAATAGTATCACGTGCGTACCCGGGACCACTGTCCGGACTCTCGGGCTGAATCCGAGACGTACCGCTACGCACTAAACAGGTAACATGTATATGCGAATGATGTTCGCAGCATCATCCCGGGACTGGCCTCCTAAAACTTATCAGTATAAGTATCGAACTATCGAGTTACAAGTCAGGTTTCATCATTGATTTTCCCTTACCCCTAAAGTTATGTGTTCAAGTCAGGTATTGATAAATCTGGAGCTAATGCGAACACATGATCAAGCAGGTATAGGTTTGCCTTTGCATAAAACAGGATACGTCCATCAGGAAAACAAGTCAGGATTGTCGGCATTAGTAACAAGATCAGGTATCAAGTCAAGTAGTGATGTATCAGGTCATGTCAGGTAGTGCATATGTATCGAATGGATGCGAAAGTAAAACTGTAGCAAGTATCGAAGCACGGTAAAAGCACGGATGCACAAGTAATAATATGTCATATCATATAATAAGTCCATGAGTCGTATAATGCACACTAGCAAGCATGGTATATGAATATAGCAGTAACATGGAATAATCAGGTTGCGGCATGCAACTAAATATGCAATATACAATACAGATACGAACGGATATAGTAAAAACGGTAAAACTGTAAAAGGGATGCACGATGCAATATAACTAAAATATTTTTATTCATATAGATGTAAATATAATAGCATAGCATGTAGCAAGATAAACTTGCCCAATCGGATCTAACGACAAGGTGCGTACGCTGCGTCCGACGTCGGGTAAACGTCGCAATGCACACACGCGCGTAAAGAACAGAACCAAGCTATGCAAGAACGTGACCATGCTGGATGAGAACGTCTACTGGATTGCCCGGATCGTCGGTGAGGAGCACGGCTCCGGCGATCACCGGGAATCGTGAAATCAAGAAAGAGTAAGAGAAAAAGAAGAAGAAGAAGAAAGAAAGAAAGAAGAAGAAGAAGAAGAAGAAAGAGAAGGGGCTGTGCACAATGGGTTCTTTGGTGTGGTGCTCGGGGACAGAGATGAGGCGAGGGGAATGTCGACGATGGGTCGTGGGTTTCCGGAGAGGTTTCACAGCAAGGCGCGCTGCGGGTTCTTGAAGTCGGGGATCGGGTTATATGCAGGGGAAAGCCTCGGGATATGGGGAGTAGGAGAGAGGAGAGAGGGGAGAGAAGATGGTGTGGAAGGGTTCTTGCAGGGTCGGGTGGTGGTTTGTAGTCGGGGAAGAAGGGAAAGAGAAGATGGGGGAAGGTGTCGACGAGGTCGATGGCGAGGTGAACTCCGGCGACGAGGTGTAGGGTCGGGTTTCGTCGTTTCGTGGATGGAGACGTGCGAGGAGATGGGATATAGCGGGGAGATGAGTCGTGGGGAAGTGAGGAGGTCGAGGAGGGGAAGTCGACGATGAGAGGAAGGAGGCGAGGGTGAGGCGGCGACGGCGACGAAGGTGAAGGCGTGTGTAGGGTTCTTGAGTTCGTTGCGACGGGAAACAAAGCAGGTGAAGAAGGGGGAGAGAGAGGACGCGGGCTAATATATAGGGTTTATAATTTTAAAAGAGGAAATAATATATATTACAAGAAAGAGAGATACAGATAGAGGGGAGAGATTGGTGAGTTAGTATAGGAATTAGAAAAATAAATTTTTAGTTATAGGATTAATATGATCGTATAAAACTGTTCATATATAATAAGAATATAATATTAAATAAATATGAGTTTTCTGGCTAATACAAAAATACTCCGGGTTGGGTCTAAAATTACGATCTGAAAATACGGATAATATACGTGTCAACCAAAACCAAAAAGCAATGTCCGGTTAAAGAAAATGTATACCCCCAAGAACGGATACACGTAGTATGCACGTAGCGATCCAAACGAGTCCGTTTCGCTAAACGGAACGTGAACACGATGTACGGATGCAACGATAGGGTCTGGGGTATATTGCAGGCCATGCTAGGTATTTTCGAAATATAATATTTGACTATATTTGTATTATTAAAAATGCAGATGCCAGATATCATGCAGGTAAACAGAACATATACGAGCACGGATCCTCAAAACCAGCAGGGATAAAACATAAACAAGAACCAAGACGGGTTTCAAGCATGCGGGTCGGGTCGGATACTAAACATAAATACCAAAATACTATCCACCCCCAAAACAAATAAAATCAAGAAATAGCCATAGAATAAATAAAAATCATCAAAACGAACATGATATAACTGAACTAGGGTGTTACATTGTACCCAACTACAAAAAGAATTTCGTCCTCGAAATTCCCGGAACAGGAAAAGACAAACAAACATGAATCTATGAGAAGAGGTGTGGAAACTTCAGTCGAATCTCGTCTTCTCGTTCCTAACTTGATTCTCCATGCGAGCGATTCCCCCATGAAACAAGTACGAGAGGGATAACCTTATTCTTGAGGACCTTTTCTCTTCGATCTATAATTGCCATCGGTCGTTCTTCATATGTCAAGTCCTCCCTTACTGTCAGCTCTGAATGATCGAGTACGTACGTCTCATCTCGAACATACTTACGGAGTTGAGATACATGAAACATGTCATGAAGACTCACCAAAGATGGTGGTAAAGCCAATCAATAAGCTACTTCTCCAACGTGCTCGATGATATCGAAAGGCCCCACGAATCGAGGATTAAGCTTGCCTCGACTCCCAAAACGAATCACTCCACTAGTCGGTGATATCTTCAAGAACACAAGATCACCAACTGCGAACTCTAGAGGTCTTCTTGCTGTATCAGCCCAACTTTTCTGTCGATCTTTCGCTGCCTTCTTATAATTTCGGATCGTATTAACTTTCTCCATGGTTTGCACGATAAGATCCGGTCCCAATAATTTTCGTTCTCCAACATCGTCCCAACAGACGGGTGAGCGATACTTGTGACCATATAACGCTTCGAATGGAGCCATCTGAATAGTCTCCTGAAAGCTGTTATTATACGAAAACTCCACCAAGTGTAGATGATCCTCCCATGAACCCTTGAAGTCCAACATGCAAGCTCTCAACATATTTTCAGGAGTTTGGATCGTTCTCTCTTACTGGCCATCTATCTGAGAATGATAAGCGGTGCTAAACTTCAATCGAGTCCCAAAACTTTCCTGTAAACTCCTCCAAAAGTGCGAAAGAAATCGGGTATCACAATCGGAAACGATGCTCACAGGTACTCCGTGCAATCTCACAATCTCCTGCAGGTACCGCTCTGCTAACGCTTCCGTCGACTGACCAACTTTAAACGGTATGAAATGAGCTGCCTTGGTCAATCGATCAACAATCACCCAAACTGCATTGTTGCCCTTTGGACTCCGCAGTAAAGCTGTCACGAAATCCATTGTTATATGTTCCTACTTCCATTGAGGAATCGGAAGTGGTTGCAATAAATCAGCTACTCGTTGATGTTCAGTCTTGACATGCCGACACACCAAGCACTTCGCTACAAAGCGAGCAATCTCCCTTTTCATGCCTTTCCACCAGAAATGTTGTCGTAGATCACGGTACATCTTCGTGATTCCTGGATGTACGGAATATGCGGTACTGTGCACCTCCTTTATAACTTCTTCATGAATATCTCCTTTCGGAATATATAAACGGCTCCCATATAGTAACGAACCATCTTCGTGAATCAACAAATTCGTTCAAAGTCCCGCTTCTACCTGTTCTCGAAACTTCTGTAACCATGGATCGTGCAACTGCGCTACTTTAATGTTATCGATTAAGGACGATTGTACTTGCAGCTGCATCAACTGTCCTGAAGAATACGGTAACACGATCTCCAACTCGAATCTCTGGAAATCATCGTTAAGCTCCTTCTGTCCAGTCAACATCCGTATTGCTGGCAACCGACATAGCGCGTCCGGCACTACATTAACTTTCCCCGGATGGTATTTTAGATCAAGATCATAGTCAACCATCAGCTCTAACCATCTACGTTGCCTCATGTTGATCTCTTTCTGTGTGAACACGTACTTTAGGCTTTTGTGATCGGTGAATACTTCGACCCTTTCGTCCAATAAGTAGTGTTTCCAAATCTTCAAAGCGAAAATCACTGCTGCTAGCTCCATATTATGAGTTAGGTAATTCTTCTCATGGGTCTTCAACTATCTCGATGCGTAGGATATAACCTTCCTATGCTGCATATGAACACATCCCAAGCCTTTCCCAGATGCGTCACTGTGAATAACTAACCCTCCGAAACCGTCTGGCACGGCCAAAAAAGGAGTGGTTGTCAATCTTTGCTTTAACGCCTCAAAAGCTAACGCGCATCTATCCGTCAAACGAACGGTAACTCTTTTCGTGTTAGCTTGGTCAATGGTTCAGCTAAACGAGCGAAATTCTCCACGAACCTTCTGTAGTATCCAGCAAGCCCAAGAAAACTTCTGATCTGTGCTACATTCTTCGGAATCGGCCAATCGTGTACTACTGCAATCTTTTCAGGATCAACGGCGATTCTATCTTTGGATACGACATGCCCCAAAAACTTCACTTCTTCAAGCCAAAACTTGCACTTGCTCATCTTCGCATATAATCTTTCTTGCATCAACGTTTGCAGTGCGATCATCAAGTGTTCAGTATGCTCTTCTTGGCTTCTCGAATACACCAGAATATCATCGATGAACACACCAGAATATCATCGATGAACACCATAATAAACTGGTCCAAGAACGGTGAAAAGATTCGGTTCATCAAGTCCTTAAATATCGCCGGTGCGTTGGTGACTCCGAATGGCATCACTAAGTACTTGTAATGCCCATATCGAGTTCGGAATGCTGTTTTGCAAATATCTTCTGATTTTACTCAAACCTAATGATATCTGGATCGCAAATACAGATTCGAGAATACCCTCGCGCCACTGAGTTGCTCGAATAATTCGCCGATACAAGGAATCAGGTACTTGTTCTTAATCTTCACCCGGTTTAATTCTCGATAATCGATGCACGTTCTCCGCGTGCCATCTTTCTTCTTAACTAGAAGAACTGGAGCTCCCCATGTTGAATTGCTGCTGCGAATCCAACCCTTCTCTAGCAATTCGGTAAGCTATTTTTTGACTTCTTCTAACTCCACTGGTGTCATTGGATAATACGCCTTCGAGATTGGCGTTGCTCCAGGAATAAGGTCGATCGTGAACTCCGCATCTCATTTTGGCGGTAAACCCGAGATGTCCTCAAACACGTCCATAAACTCTCGAACTGCAATCAGTGCTTCATCTGCAACTTATTTATGAACTTTACCTTCCACTAAACGGTTCTCCTCATCATGAATTTACAAGTTGTTCTAAGACTTGTTGTAACGACCTTAATATTACTATACGATCGTTTTTTTCTTTAGTAAAATATTGTATTTATTTATTCTTATTATTTTTCCGTATATTTTGTTTTCTATTAAATATATTATTTTATTATTACATCTATTTTTTTCCCAAACCCATTTCTTTAAACTAAATCTTAACCTATTCAAAATTAAATGCAAGACCTGACCCAGCCCATAACCCAAATCCAATATCATTTTCATTTTCTTTTATAAAACTATGAGCCCAAAAGCCCACTTTCTTTTCAAGCAACAGTATATATTTAATTCTAATTAAATATGTGCATGAACAACCTTGTAGCTCATAGGTTAAGTCTTTGCATTATTATTGCATAGATCACATGTTCAAATCCCCATTATTGCAATTATTTTATTTATCAATTTTTTATTCTTCTCATAACTTACAATTAAGACCTTTCATTTCCAAAATAATTGGTGACCTTTCATTTCTCTTTTAATTCCCATGTTATGCATATATTATGATAGATAATTCACCATTACACCATTTTATTTGTCCTCCTCTTTCTTTTTCTTCCTCACATTTTTCTATCTCTCCCTTCTCTCTCTTCACCTAGAGTCCTAGAAGAAGAACACAAAGAAGTTTTCAAGAAGGTCTCGCTGGTAACACGAGACTATCGGCGGATAGACAAGCCCGGTGACAATACCGGCTTGTTTATGTAAGTCTCTTCTCTCTCTTCGCCTCCATCTCTTTATTCTCCTATTGTCATATCTCGTGAACCCGCTATTCCTTTCATATCATAATCCATAAGAGAGGATAAATATAAACATATACATATTTATAAGTTTAGATATATATGGTTCTATATGGTTTATAATATCTTATTACCTCTTGTTCAAATTAAAGTGTTTTCAATTCTTTATTCATGACTATGAATGTTTATTATGAGTTGTGAGAACATAAATTTCATGCCACAATATATCTACGATATCTCATGGAATCGGTTTCCTTATTAAAAGAAAAGGAGAAGCTTGCATAAAAAAATACTAGTTAATCTTTTTGCCGATTTTAGCATACATATCAATACCTTTAACTTTAAAATAAATTTTAGAAACTAATTTTTACTTCTGGAAATTTCAGAAAATTTACATATGATAGAATATATTTTTCTGTACACGCTGTAAAAATTTTAGATCGAATCGCTTAACGGTTTAGAAATTATATCTTTTTTATTCACTGTTCGTAAAACAGAAAATTGCAGTTATTGGTCAACTTCTAAGAAACATAACTTGGTATACCGGTATCCAAATTGAGCAAAATCAAGTGTTTTATATATATACATCGAATAATCTAGATTTTCATAGTTCTAAGTTTTTACTGAAAACAGACGTAAAATATAGAAAAACTGCATTACAATATTAAGCGACGAATCTGGATAGAATCTGTCCTGATTCATACACTGTTTTTAAATTGGACATAACTCAAACACCCGATATCCGTTCGTGACAAAATTTAGATGTGTAGATGAATAATTGATAGATTTATAATTTTATGTATATTAGATTACTTATAAATGCATAAAATAACACGATATAGGTTTTGCAATAAAACATATAGTTGCTGTCCAGAAATCTGAATTTCGGTTTTAAACGCTGATATTAAAACGATCATAACTAGAGCTTCAAAAATCCAAATCGCGCGAATCTTGGTGTTTTGGATAAGTACATCAAAATACCTAAAATTTTTGAATAATCTTTGTAACCTGAAACCAGATGAAAATTAACTCAAACTGCATTTTAAATATATATCACGGTGCTGAACAGATTCTGATCTGTTTTGTATGACGATACGAAAACAGATATATCTCCCAAACCGGAATTCGTATTTATGTGAAATTGGAACTCACGCATGAAAAACACTTAGAGAAATATTTTTGTTTATATTTCCGCATTCGTTCGACATGATTAATTAGTCGTACATAATATTTCTTTACAGCATTGTTTATGGTAGTTACTTGAATAATATACTTGACTCATTTCATGCTATTCGAACATGTATACATATTTATCTTGATCATTAAATTTTTGTATGTACATAAAGAAGATAATTAAATACTTGAGTTGTATTTTGAAAATTATACAAAATTATTTTTACATAAAACCCCCTCAAGAAATATAAATTACAATAAGGACGCTAGTAAATATAGGTTTAAGCGGAACCAGACTCTTGATCCTCAGGGAGCCGGAAATATGGGTGCTTGCCTATCTAAGTTAGACAATCTAACAAATGGTGTTATCAATACGGTAATTATTTTTGAAAAAGACACAAATCCTGCCGCCCATGTGCAGCGGTTACCGATAACACCAAAACCTAAATCAGAACTTCAATTTCTTTTCTAATTGCTGACTCAGAATGAGTCTCATTATAATCAATCTGACTTGAATATGATTCAAGTACAAACTACAATCAATATGAATCCATGAATCCATATATTCAATCTATACAATCTATATAACTTGACTGAACCGAATCATGGATATATTCCATTTACATGATTATCCAGTACCTCCATTTACATTTATACGATATCAAGGTTTCGGAAAGTCTTCCATTTACAATAAAAGTCTTCCATTTACATTTACAAAACAGTACAAACAACACATTACAATTTACTACAAACAATACAATCAAGACATCACGAGGTTTAAGGGGTAGATTGGTATATAAGGTGTTAGAAGTGGCATGAGACTGCAAGATTAAGACTTCTAACCTATATTCCGTTGCTGTTGTACCGTAGCATAACGGTTCCTTGTACTTCCGTTTGCTCTAGTCTCTAGCATATAGAAACACCTCTCGTATACACTGGCATCCTTCTATACCAAGCTACAAACAACAGCGTTAACCATATAATACAACTTTAAAATCTATCTTATCTTTCTGTCTATTCTATTTTTTCCCTTATCTTTGGGACTTACCGAGCGATTGTTCGCTGACGACATTCTGGACACTCAGGAGACCGAGCATACCAGCGAGGACTTGAACCAGCTTGCCAACAACCCAGAGCTCTAGCATCATTGTACACCTTTTATTTCAGTACTTTTCATTTCTGTTATGCCACTGTTTAGGCGTTGCTTTCTTTCAGTTGTATTTACTTTTCCATGTATTGTACAAAAAGAATGTGAATAAATAAAGTTGTTGTTTTATTATATCTTGTCTCTTGTGCATTTATATTTATATTGCTTAGATACGCTTAGCGTATTTACTTCACAGTAATACGTAGCGGCCTCGTCGCGCCCTCTGCCCGTACACTGGGAAGCGGGGCGTGACACTTGTGGGTTATCAGCCCACCACTCTTCCGCTGCACTACTCTGATAATCTGCGGCGGGTTCATCGGAACTCCTCGAAATATGCTGCATCTGAACTGTCTTGAAGCAGTCGGTACAACTGTAATCAAAAGCTTCTCATGCGTTTCTCCATGTTCTTCGAAACACAAACGGATTGGTCACTACGGGACAAGGGGAAAGATACAACACGGTTGTTGGATTCAAGCTTTTGATAAAACATAAACTGGTAAGTAAATGAACCGAGAGAAACAAGGTAATAACGACCATAAGTCAAGGAAAGGAACCAAGAATAGGACTCCAAGTTACTTAAATAGAGTACCGCATTGTAACCATGCCGCGGTACGTAGTTACAATCACATAACTCCATTCAAGTCGCCCAAATCCTAGTATCAGAATCAAAGGAACATGGAGGGACAAATAATAAGGAACCGAAAGGATTCCAAGACGTGATGCAAAGTCACTTGCATATCGTCAAGATAAAGGGTCAAGAGAAAGATAAGATTCAAGAATCACGATAACAATGTGGCAGGACATGTTCCTAATTATGGGTTTTCTGGTTAGCGTATTAGGTTCAATACCCAACTACAAAAGAACCAACCCGATTAACCTAAATCTTATGGCTCTGATACCAAACAAACCCTGTCACGCCTCGCTTCCCAGAGTGCGCTAAGATCGGCACGTGACAGAGCCAACCATGCTACCTGTGGCCAGAAAACATCCTTCCACAGTCACATTACGACTGTCTATACGATATCAAGAACAGTAAAACATAAAACTAACTAGTATATGTCCATCTGCCAGAATACAAGAGTCAAGAAATATATATATATATATATATATATATATATATATATATATATATATATATATATGCGGAAGCAATAAATCCAATAAACAGTAACATCTGTAAATACGTTCCAAAAACGGGCTCACATCAGGAAATAAAACTGCGGAAAGGAAACTAAACTAAACTATCACTAACACGGTCCTTACAGCACGGCTTGACGGCTAAAATACTCCTGGTCATCCTGCGACAGAGATTGAGGAACTGGACCATGCAAAACCCAGACGTCAGTACGTCATAATATCAACCAACAGTTAATAAATAACCAGCATGCAACAAGATATGCAGGCATGAATATAAACGATAGCATGAATATAACAAGTAAACATAGATATGCAACAGTGAGGTGTATATGTGTATGTGAAGTGCGGTGAGTAATCTAAACTGTGCTACTGGGTTATCTATTCTAAAGTTTGTGAAATCAATTTAACGGAATCGTCGATGTAACTCAATAGTATCCCGTGCACGCCCATGACTACGGCCCAGACTCTTGGGCTGAATCCAAGACGTGCCGCTACGCACTAAACTGGTAACATGTACAGGCGAATGATGTCAGCAGCATCATCCCGGGACTGGCCTAGCCCCTAAAACTGTTCAGTATAAGTATCGAACCGTCGAGTTACAAATCAGGTTTCATCATTGATTTCCCCTTACCCCTAAAGTTATGTGTTCAACTCAGGTATTGATAAATCTAAAGCTAATGCCAATACATGATCAAGCAGGTACAGGTTTGCCTATGCATACAACAGGATACGTCCATCAGGAAAACAATTCAGGATTGTCGGCATTAGTAATAAGATCAGATATCAAGTCAAGTAGTGATGTACCAGGTCATGTCAGGTAATGCATATGTATCGAACGGATGCCAAAGTAAAACTATAGCAAGTATCAAAGCACGGTAAAAACACAGATGCACAAGTAATAATATGTGATATCATATAATAAGTCCATGAGTCATATGATGCACACTAGCAAGGATAGTATATGAATATAGCAGTAACATGAAATAATCAGGTTGCGGCATGCAACTAAATATGCAATATACAATACGGATACGAACGTATATAGTAAAAATGATAAAACTGTAAAAGGGATGCACGATGCAATATAACTGTAATATTTTTATTCATATGAATGCAAATATAATAGCATAGTATGTAGCAAGATAAGCTTGAACGATCGTATCTCACGACGGGGTGCGTACGCTTCGTCCGACGTCGGATAAACATCGCAATGCACACACGCACGTACAGAACATAACCAAGATATGCAAGAACATGACCATGCTGGATGAGAACGCCTACTGGATTGCTCGGATCGTCGTTAAGGAGCACGGCTGTGGCGATCACCGGGAAACGTGAAATCAAGATAGAGAAAGAGATGAAGAAGAAAGAAGAAGAAGAAGAAGAAGAAGAAAGAGAAGGGACTGTGCTCAATGGGTTCTCTGGTGTTGTGCTCGGGGACAGAGATGAGGCGAAGGGAATGTCGACAGTGGGTCGTAGGTTTCCGGCGAGGTTTCACGGTAAGGCGTGCTGTGGGTTCTTGAAGTCCGGGATCGGGTTATGTGCAGGGGAAAGCCTCGGGATATGGGGAGTAGGAGAGATGGGAGAGGGGAGAGAAGATGGTGGCGAGGGGTCAGGCCGACAGAATCGGAGCTCCAGCGAGGCGGGTTATGCAGGCTAGCGTTCTTGCAGGGTTGGGTGGTGGTTTGCAGTCGGGGAAGAAGGGAAAGAGAAGATAGGGGAAGATGTCGATGGCGAGGCTAGCTCCGGTGATGAGGTGCAAGGTCGGGTTTGTCGGGTCGTGGACGGAGACGTGCGGGGAGATGGGTTGTAGCAGTGAGATGAGTCGTGGGGAGGTGAGGAGGTCGAGGAGGGGAAGTCGACGATGAGAGGAGGGAGGCGAGGGTGAGGCGGCGACGGCGACGAGGGTGAAGGCGTGGGTAGGGTTCTTGAGTTCGTCGCGGCGGGAAACGAAGCAGTTGAAGAGTATGAGAGAGAGAGGACGCGAGCTAATATATAGGGTTTATAATTTTAAAAGAGGAAATAATATATATTACAAGAAAGAGAGAGACAGATAGAAGGGAGAGATTGGTGAGTTAGCATAGGAATTAGGAAAATTTATATAAAATATATTTTTAGTTATAAGATTAATATGATCATATAAATTCGTTGATATAGAATAAGAATATAATATTAAATAAATTTAATTTTTCTGGCTAATACAAGAATACTCCGGGTTGGGTCAAAAATTACGGTTTGAAAGTACGGATAATATACGTGTCAACCAAAACCAAAAAGCAATGTACGGTTAAAGAAAATGCATACCCTCAAGAACGGATACACGTAGTATGCACGTAGCGATCCAAACGAGTCTATTTCGCTAAACGGAACGTGAACATGATGTACGGATGCAACCATAGGGTCTGGGGTATGTTGCAGGACATGCTAGGTATTTTCAAAATATAATATTTGACTATATTTGTAATATTAAAAATGCAGATGCCAGATATAATGCAGGTAAACAGAACATATGCGAGCACGGATCCTCAAAACCAGCAGGGATAAAACGTAAACAAGAACCAAGACGGGTTTCAAGCATGCGGGTCGGGTCGGATACTAAAACATAAATACCAAAAGACTATCCGCACCCAAAACAAATAAAATCAAGAAATAGCCATAAAATAAATAAAAATCATTAAAACGAAAATGATATAACTGAACTAGGGTGTTACATTATACCCAACTACAAAAAGAATTTCGTCCTCAAAATTCCCGGAACAGGAAAAGACAAAAAAATGAATCTATGAGAATAGGTATGGAAACTTCAGTCGAATGTCGTCTTCTCGTTCCCAACTTGATTCTCCATGCGAGCGATTCCCCCATGAAACAAGTACGAGAGAGATAACCTTGTTCTTGAGGACCTTTTCTCTTCGATCTACAATCGCCATCGGTCGTTCTTCATATGTCAAGTCCTCCCTTACTGTTAGCTCTGAATAATATAGTACGTGTGTCTCATCTCGAACATACTTACGGAGTTGAGATACATGAAACACGTTATGAACACTCGTTAAAGATGGTGGTAAAGCCAATCGATAAGCTACTTCTCCAACGCCCTCGATGATATCGAAAGGCCTCACGAATCGAGGACTAAGCTTTCCTCGACTCCAAAATGAATCACTCCTCTAGTCGGTGATATCTTCAAGAACAAAAGATCACCAACTGTGAACTCTAGAGGTCTTCTTGCTATATCGGAAAAACTTTTCTGTCGACCTTGCGCTGCCTTCATATGATTTCGGATCGTATTAACTTTCTCCATGGTATGCACGATAAGATCCGGTCCAAATAATTTTCGTTCTCTAACATCGTCCCAACAGAAGGGTGAGCGACACTTGTGACCATATAACGTTTCTAATGGAGCCATCTGAATAGTCGCCTGAAAACTGTTATTATACGAAAACTCCACCAAGTGTAGTTAATCCTCCCATGAACCCTTGAAGTCCAACATGCATGCTCTCAACATATCTTCAAGAGTTTGGATCGTTCTCTCTGACTGGCCATCTTTCTAAGAATGATAAGCGGTGCTAAACTTCAATCGAGTCCAAAAACTTTCCTGTAAACTCCTCCAAAAGTGCGATAGAAATCGGGTATCACGATCGGAAATGATACCCACAGGTTCTCCATGCAATCTCACAATCTCCTGCAGGTACCGCTCTGCTAACGCTTCCGTCGACTGACCAACTTTAAACGGTATGAAATGAGCTGCCTTGGTCAATCGATCAACAATCATCCAAACTGCATTGTTGCCTTTTGGACTCCGCAGTAAAGCTGTCACGAAATCCATGGTTATATGGTCCCACTTCCACCGAAGAATCAGAAGTGGTTGCAATAAACCAGCTACTCGTTGATGTTCAGCCTTGACTTGCTGACACACCAAGCACTTCGCTACAAAGCGAGCAATTTCCCATTTCATGCCTTCCGACCAAAAATGTTGTCGTAGATCACGGTACATCTTCATGCCTCCTGGATGTATGGAATATGCGGAACTGTGCGCCTCCTTTATAACTTCTTCACGAATATCTCCTTTCGGCACATATAAACGGCTCCCATATCGTAACGAACCATCTTCATGAATCAACAAATCCGTTCGAAGTCCCGCTTCTACCTGTTCTCGAAACTTCTGTAACCTTGGATCGTGCGACTGAGCTACTTTAATGTTATCAATCAAGGATGATTGTAGTTGGAGCTGCATCAACTGTCCTGAAGAATGCGGTAACACGATCTCCAACTTGAATCTCTGGAAATCATCGATAAGCTCCTTCTGTGCAGTCAACATCTGTATTGCTGGAAACCGACTTAGCGCATCCGACACTACATTAACTTTTTCCGGATGGTACTTTAGATCAAGATCATAGTCAGCCATCAGCTCTAACCATCTACGATACCTCATGTTGAGCTCTTTTTGTGTGAACACGTACTTTTGTG
Organism: Agapanthus africanus; assembly: GCA_030015575.1. Lineage (NCBI taxonomy): Eukaryota > Viridiplantae > Streptophyta > Magnoliopsida > Asparagales > Amaryllidaceae > Agapanthus > Agapanthus africanus. Next base: position 834,067,447 of record JASDDO010000019.1, read on the forward strand.
ATCGGTGAATACTTCGTCCCTTTCGTCTAATAAGTAGTGTCTCTAAATCTTCAAAGCGAAAATCACTGCTGCTAGCTCCAAATCATGAGTTAGGTAATTCTTCTCATGGGTCTTCAACTGTCTCGATACGTAGGCTATAACCTTCCCATGCTGCATATGAACACATCCCAAGTCTTTCCCAGATGGGTCGCTGTGAATAACTAACCCTCCGGAACCGTCTGGCACGGTCAAAATAGGAGTGGTTGTTAATCTTTGCTTTAACGTCTCAAAAGCCGATGCACATCTATCCGTCAAAACGAACGATACCTCCTTTCATGTTAGCTTGGTCAATGGTTCAGCTAAACGAGCGAAATTCTCCACGAACCTTTTGTAGTATCCATTAAGCCCAAGAAAACTTCTGATCTCCGCTACATTCTTCGGAATCGTCCAATCGTGAACTGCTGCAATCTTTTCAGGACCTGTAAGTCGACGTTAGACACCCCACATGATGCGGGGAGGCGGAATAGGTAAAACAATCATTTTGTTTAAACTAACATCGACTAACTTTACGGATCTTTGCCAAACCCTAACTAACAACAATATAGAAGACATTAGCTACTATGAAAGATGATTATGCCTAATGAATCAAGTCCTTCTTGTTCTCTTTGATCACCTCCTCGTCAGCCTCCTCGTTGTGATTGAAGATCCACCCGAGAGCTACTTCTCCAAGCTTTAACCTCACACTTGAGGTAACTAGGTAACTAAGAGTGCTAATCGAAGAAACCTAGAGGATATAGAAGATGATTAGAGATCTATTAGTCTTGCTAACCCTTAGATCTCAACACATGAGAGGTTAGGGTTAGCGCTTTGAAGAGAGAGAGAGCTTGAGAAGAGAGAAGGTGAGAATGAGAATGATCTTGAATAATATCTCTTTTGTGAATATATGAAGCATAAGATATTTATTAAATGAATAACAAATAATAATATCATCATGCTTCATCAACTCACTTTGTGTGATTCATCCCATGAGTCATTAAGCAATAAATGCATCATTAACTCCTTTGGATGAATCACACCATGAGTCATTAATCCAATTAATGCAAATTCCACCTAAGCCTCCAACTCATCAATCTTCTAGAAGCTTCTCGACAAATTACGAGAATGCCCCTCCCATCCGTGAAAACACGAAAATACTGAGACTGTATAAATCCAATAATCCAATACTAGAATCTGGATTAAACCAAAGCCTGCTAGTATAAACTGTCCGAACATCATACATGCGTAAAAACACATATGTGTCCGAACCCTGTCGTAAAACCATACGACCTCTATATCGTTTCGCCTGAAGTAGGGAAACTCTCTGTGTGGAACTCTAAAGACTCGACACTTACGCTGGCAGTGGGTTTAACCATAGGCCGTAAGCGGTACTAGCTGTACGTAACGGTCCCCAGGTAGATGTCGATAAGAATGCTGATGAGGAAACCCATCTGAACTCCTACTGAGCATGATGTGACAATCTCCGTACAGTCCGGTCTGTTCGTCTAGGACTATCGCATATCGGGCCTAGGGGGCGGCAAGTGTCAGTCCCCTAAAAGTGGTATAAGTCATGTCGGAGTATAGCCCATTACACTTTGAGAAGCTACTAAAAAACCTACCAGTAAATCTAGCTTGCCCTGGCCAGGGACTTTGCGTAATGGCTCTCCAAACACAGTGCGATATCAACTCCCAATACCGGGAGAGACGAATCCTATCTAACCGTCACTACCTCCAAGTGCTTCAGGACTGCACCCAACTGCTACCTGTTTGCACGACTCCTTTGAGCCGTGGTAGGGTAGCAATCTAAGAACAGTGGGAACACACTCGAGGCGAAGCAGCAGTGTCAAGTCTGTGGACTATGTTGTACCCATGTCACATGGGAACTGTTAACTGACGACGGGTATAATACCAACCAACAGTTCCTTGCGAGTGTTGTCCGGTGTACCCGTAACCCAACGAGCACCTGTATACTATCTCCAGTACAACGTACTAATGGCTGTGGGACAGACCATTTCCCCAACTGGGATGAGAAGCGTACACACTAGTCTACTCCGAAGTATCGATGCCCTGTCTCGATAATCCTACGACTAGGGACCTGAAAAAGGATGTGCTTGTAGACTACCCAGCCCCCACTAGTGTGACTGCCATCACAACGCTGGTAGTCAAGCAAGATCCTAAAGGCTCTATCAATATGTATTCTCGATATGCTAATATATACACATATTAAGATAGAAATAAACCAAGTAGCATACTTCCATATTTAGCAAGACTGTTAATATAATCGTGAATATCCCAAGCTTTCATTAAGTAGTATACAAGCTAGTATGATCCAATAATGGTCCCTAGGGTATATACACTAACAGGACCAACAACGATTCTATCTCTGGATATGACATGCCCCAAAAACTGAACTTCTTCGAGCCAAAACTTGCACTTTCTCATCTTCGCATATAATCTTTCTTGCCTCAACGTTTGCAGTGCGATCTTCAAGTGTTTAGCATGCTCTTCTTAGCTCCTCGAATACCCCAGAATATCATCGATGAACCCACCACAATATCATCGATGAACACAATAATAAACTGGTCTAAGAACGGTGAAAATATTCGGTTCATCAAATCCATAAATATCGCCGGTGCATTTGTGACTCCGAATGGCATCACTAAGTACTCGTAATGCCCATATCGAGTTCGAAACGCTGTTTTGGAAATATCTTCTGATTTTACTCAAACCTGATGATATCTGGATCACAAATCTAGATTTGAGAATACCCTCGCGCCACTGAGTTACTCGAATAATTCGCCGATGCGAGGGATCGGGTACTTGTTCTTAATAGTCACCCGGTTTAATTCTCGATAATCGATACACGTCCTCCGCGTGCCATATTTCTTTTTAACTAGAAGAACTGGAGCTCCCAGGGTGAATTGCTGCTGTGAATCCAACCCTTCTATAGTAATTCGGTAACATGTTTTTTGACTTCTTCTAACTCCACTGGTGCCATTGGAGAATACGCCTTCGAGATTAGCGCTGCTCAAGGAATAAGGTCGATCGCGAACTCTGCGTCTCGTTTTGGCGGTAAACCCAAGATGTCCTCAAACACGTCCATAAACTCTCGAACTACAATCAGTACTTCATCTGCAACTTGTTTACGAACTTTACCTTCCACTAAACGGTTCTCCTCATCGTGAATTTACAAGTTTTTCAAGACTTGTGGGTTATCAGCCCACCACTCTACCGCTGCACTACTCTAATAATCTGCGGTGGGTTCATCGGAACTCTTCAAAATATCCTGCATCACAGTCTTGAAGCAGTCGGTACAACTATAATCAAAAGCTTCTCATGCGCTTCTCCTTGTTCTTTGAAACAAAAACGGATTGGTCACTACGGGATAAGGGGAAAGATACAACGCGGTTGTTGGATTCAAGCTTTTAATAAAACACAAACTGGTAAGTAAAGCAACCGAGAGAAACAAGGTAATAACGACCATAAGTCAAGGAAAGGATGCAAGAATAGGACTCTCAGTTACTTAATTAGAGTACCGCATTGTAATCATGCCGCGGTACATAGTTACAATCACATAACTCCATTCAAGTTGCCCAAATCCTAGTATCAGAATCAAAGGAACAGGGAGGGACAAATAATAAGGAACCGAAAGGATTCCAAGACGCGATGCAAAGTCACTTGCATATCGTCCAGATAAAGGGTCAAGAGAAAGATAAGATTCACGAATCACGACAACAATGTGGCAGGACATGTTCCTAATTATGGGTTTTCTGGTTAGTGTATTGGGTTCAATACCCAACTACAAAAGAACCAAACCCGATTAACCTAAATCTTATAGCTCTGATACCAAACAAACCCTGTCACACCATGCTTCCCAGAGTGCGCTAAGATCGGTACGTGACAGAGCCAACCATGCTACCTGTGGCTTGGAAACATCCTTCCACAGTCACATTACGGCTGTCTATACGATATCAAGAACAGTAAAAAATAAAACTAACTAGTACATGTCCATCTGCCAAAATACAAGAGTCAAGAAATATATATCTACATATCTATATATATCTACATATCTATATATATATATATATATATATATATATGCGGAAGCAATAAATCCAAAAAATAGTAACATCTGTAAATATGTTCCAAAAACGGGCTCACATCAGGAAATAAAACTGCGGAAAGGAAACTAAACTAAATTATCACTAACACGATCCTTACTGCTCGGCTTGACGGCTAAAATACTCCTGGTCATCCTGCGACAGAAATTGAGGAACTGGACCATGCAAAACCCAGACGTCAGTACGTCATAATATCAACCAACAATTAATAAATAACCAGCATGCAACAAGATATATAGGCATGAATATAAATGATAGCATGAATATAACAAGTAAACATAGATATGCAACAGTGAGGTGTATATATGTATGTGAAGTGCGGTGAGTAATCTAAACTGTGCTACTGGGTTATTTATTCTAAAGTTTGTGAAATCAATTTAACGGAATCGTCGATGTAACTCAATAGTATCCCATGCGTGCCCGGGACCACGGTCCAGACTCTCGGGCTGAATCCGAGACGTGCCGCTACGCACTAAACAGGTAACATATACAGGCGAATGATGTCAGATCATCATCCCGGGACTGGCCTAGCCCCTAAAACTGATCAGTATGAGTATCGAACTATCGAGTTACAAATCAGGTTTCATCATTGATTTCCCCTTACCCCTAAAGTTATGTGTTCAACTCAGGTATTAATAAATCTGGAGATAATACCAACACATGATCAAGAAGGTACAGGTTTGCCTATGCATACAACAGGATACGTCTATCAGGAAAACAAGTCAGGATTGTCGGCATTAGTAACAAGATCGGGTATCAAATCAAGTAATGATGGATCAGGTCATGTCAGGTAGTGCATATGTATCGAACGGATGCCAAAGTAAATCTGTAGCAATTATCGAAGCACGGTAAAAGCACGGATGCACAAGTAATAATCTGTGATATCATATAATAAGTCCATGAGTCGTATGATACACACTAGCAAGCATAGTATATGAATATAGCGGTAACATGAAATAATCAGGATGTGGCATGCAACTAAATATGCAATATACAATACAGATACGAACGGATATAGTAAATACGGTAAAACTGTAAAAGGGATGCACGATGCAATATAACTGTAATATTTTTTATTCATATGGATGTAAATATAATAGCATAGCATGTAGCAAGATAAACTTGACCGATCGGATCTCACGACGGGGTGCATACGCTGCGTCCTACGTCGGGTAAACGTCGCAATGCGCACACGTGCGTACAAAACAGAACCGAGCTATGCAAGAACGTGACCATGCTAGATGAGAACGTCTACTGGATTGCCCGGATCGTCGATGAGGAGCACGGCTCTAAAGATCACCGGGAAACGTGAAATCAAGAAAGAGAAAGAGAATATGAAGAAGAAGAAGAAGAAGAAGAAGAAAGAGAAGGGGCTATGCTTAATTGGTTCTCTGGTGTGGTGCTCGGGGACAGAGATGAGGCGAGGGGAATGTCGACGATGGGTCGTGGGTTTCCGGCGAGGTTTCATGGCAAGGCGCGCTGCGTGTTCTTTAAGTCGGGAATCGGGTTATGTGCAGGGGAAAGCCTCAGGATCTGGGGAGTAGGAAGAGGGGAGAGAAGATGGTGGTGAGGGGTGAGGCCGACGGGATCGGAGCTCCGGCGAGGTGGGGTGTGCAGGCGAGGGTTCTTGCAGGGTCGGGTGGTGGTTTGCAGTCGGAGAAGAAGGGAAAGAGAAGATGGGGGAAGGTGTCGACAAGGTCGACGGCGAGGCGAGCTCCGGCGACAAGGTGCAGGGTCGGGTTTGTCGGGTCATGGACGGAGATGTGCGGGGAGATGGGTTATAGTGGGGAGATGAGTCGAGGGGAGGTGAGGAGGTCGAGGAGGGGAAGTCGACGATGAGTGGAGGGAGGCGAGGGTGAGGCGGCGACATCGACGAGGGTGAAGGTGTGGGTAGGGTTCTTGAGTTCATCGCGGCGGGAAACGAAGCAGGTGAAGAAGGGGAGAGAGAGAGGACGCGGGCTAATATATAGGGTTTATAATTTTAAAAGAGGAAATAATATATATTATAAGAGAGAGAGACAGATAGAGGGGAGAGATTGGTGAGTTAGGATACGAATTAGGAAAATATATATAAAATATATTTTTAGTTATAAAATTAATATGATCGTATAAAATTGTTGATATATAATAAGAATATAATATTAAATAAATTTGAGTTTTCTGGCTAATACAAAAATACTCCGGGTTGGGTCTAAAATTACGGTTTGAAAATACAAATAATATACGTGTCAACCAAAACCAAAAAGCAATGTCCGGTTAAAGAAAATGCATACCCCAAGAACGGATACACGTAGTATGCACGTAGCAATCCAAACGAGTCGGTTTCGCTAAACGGAACGTGAACACGATGTACGGTTGCAACCATAGGGTCTGGGGTATGTTGCAGGCAATGCTAGGTATTTTTAAAATATAATATTTGACTATATTTGTATTATTAAAAATGAGATACCAGATATAATGCAGGTAAACGGAACATATGCGAGCACGAATCCTCAAAACCAGCAGGGATAAAACGTAAACAAGAACCAAGACGGGTTTCAAGCATACGGGTCGGGTCGGATACTAAACAAAAATCCCAAAAAACTATCCGCACCCAAAATAAATAAAATCAAGAAATAGCCATAGAATAAATAAAAATCATCAAAATGAACATGATATAACTGAACTTGGGTGTTACAGTGGTTGGTCCCACAACCATTGGTGTGATCACCTAAGATTGTATACGGGTGCTCACTAGGGGTGAATACATTGGACGAACTCGCTGAGAACCTCTAGATGGTATTATACCTATCGTTAGATAGCTGTTCTCAGGTGAAATGAGTACAGGTTAGTCTTAGGATCTGAGGTCATCATTTGTTTCGTGTGAGTTCTCACTGTGCTTTGATCACTATCCTACCACGGCTCTACTGAGTCGTGCAAACAGATTTTGGTTGGGTGCAGTCCCGAGCTACATAGAGGCAGTGTGTAATTGTCAGGGATTCGTCTCTCCCAGAATTGGGATTCGATATCGTACTGTGTTCGATTGGCCAGGACCATAAGACCTTAGCTAAGGCAGTTGGGATTTCCTGATAGGTTGATCAGTAGTTTCCCGAATTGGTCCTGAGCCGCATCAGCACGAATTATTGGGTTATTAGGTTCTGACGTTTTCCACCCCCTAGACCTGGTATGCGATACTCTTAGACGAAGAGACCGGACTGTACGGATATTGTCATAGATAGGCTCAGAAGGGATCCGGATGAGTTTGCTCATCGGCCTTCCTTTTCGATAGGTACCCAGATAGCCGTTACGTACAGCTAGTGCCACTGACATGTTTGTGGTTATGGATTTATCCAGTAACTCACTGCCAGTGTACTGTCGAGTCTTTAAAGTCCCATACAGAGGGTTTCTCTGTTTCGGGTGAAACAATGTAGAGGCCGTATGGTTTTACGGCAGGGGTTCGATCACATAGGTGTACTGGCTACACGGATGATGATCTAGCGGATAATACTAGTGGGTTTTGGTTTAAGTCAGATCCTAGTATTAGATTATTGGATTATTTTCGTCTCTTTATATTCGTATTTTTTTGGAATACGGATACGGGTATGTATATACGGTAAGGGGTATTCATGTAATTGTGCAAGAGTGCCTCTAGAAGAAGACACCTCATTTGTTGTATAACCATTTTTGTTAAATGGTTAATGAGGTGGAGGATGAGGTGTTGTTTGGCAATTAATGAAGCATGGCTACTGGGCGACTCACTTAGTGACTCATGGATAACTATTGAGGCAAGGTGGCATTGAGATATTTTGGTTGAATTAGTTTTGCTTCATAGTCATCACAATTATCCATTCTTCATATCATTATCATTATCAACACTCTCTCCCCTCCAAAGCTCTATTCTTCTTCTTCTAACCCTAATTGTCTCATGAGTTAAGAAACCTAAGGTTCTTGAGACTAATCCATCCATAATCATTCTCTACATCATCTAGGCTACTTAGATTAGCATACTAGATACCCTAGTTATCTCGGTTTAGAGGTAGAAGCTCAAAGTACATACTCTCGGGTGGATCATTTTCGACGGAGGGAGATAGACGATCAAGCTCGATCATGGAGGCTACTAGGAGCATACGAAGAGGAAAGAAGACCGAAGAACACGGATCTTTTGGTGAGACTCTTCTTTCATAGTAGTTAGCTCCCCTCCTAGTTCGCTAGTTTAGGTTTATGGTAGATCTGGTTAATGAGTTATTCTAGCGCCAGTTTTTAAACACAAGAAAAATTTTGTTCCGCAAACGGTCATGGTAGATGGCCAGGACGTTAGTATAACCTAATATGGTATCAGAGCAAACCCATAAACCCTTAACTAGCAGTTTAAACGGTGTTTAAAGTAATAAAACCGAAACAACTCCGAAATACGAAATCGAAATCCAAGTTTCTGTTAAATTTTGCAGAGCCTTTGAAATTTTTTTAAACGACTGCAGAGTGCTCTTTTTGCTACAACTAGAACACCAGAGAAAAACGAGCCCAGAATTCAAAAACTTGGACGGTGAAAACTTGTTTTAGACCGGCCTGGCCGGTTCTTTTGTAGCTAAAGATGCTCGTTTTTGTTTGGTATTCTATAATACCTGGATTTAGGGTATCAGGATATTTTTGTTTTTTCCCAGATTGCATATTTAGTTATCTTTGGTATTGGGGCAATACGGAGTATTTCGAAGTCACTATTTTTAACATCGTTTAAAAGTTTCAGTACATACATTAGTATCTGCGACCATGAATGTCATTTGAGCGGTATAACCCGTCACTGCTATATGTTCTTTTAGACGGGTTTGCAAACATCACATTCACATTGATGTTCTATGATTGTGCTGATATAATGGTTGGATTGCCGTGGTGGATAGCTTGCCGTGCAATGGTAGTAGTACAGGAAAGATTCATTTGTATATTCATGTTGCGGGACGAGCGTCCTACATGTGGACTGCCGCTTCTGCCGGGTTGTATATTATTTGATTGGGGCACGATCGGGTTGAGGTCGATGTCGCCATTGTACATATTTTTTTCCTTTTCTGTACTAAGATTACCCCGTGGTGGAGTGCTCGAATAGCCGGGTTCCAGAAGGCAATGGGCCCACATATCATGGCGTTTAGACGGAGGGGGCCTTATTCTAGAATTGACGGGCTATTCACCGCACTCGTAGGAAGTATAGGTGTTGGGTTACGGCAGCGCCCCGGCCATCAAATCGTGGCCAAATGCGGAACAAAAATTTTCTAAACCGGCGCTACCACAACCCGATACCTGGATCTACCCTAAACCCTATACTAGCAATATGTAAGACTTGGAGCTAGATGGTTATACCGAGTTGATCTGCGTCCTTCGGTCTTAAACCATCATCCCAAGCTCATAGAGACTCTTTGATCGAATTTAGTTGCCAGTCTTCCTCCATCTACGATGATCCACCTGAGGGAAACGTCGCAAGCTTCAACCTCGCCAAGCGAGGTAACCGACGCTCCAAGGTTGCTAGCAATGGAGAGTGGAAGGGTAGGAATGTGTCACTATAATTTTTCTCTCATCACAAATGCTCCAAGAGATACTCAAGAAGATGAAGAGGAGGTGAGGAAACATGTGGCATGAGCAACTAAAGAAAAATGGCTAAGTCTCTAAGTGAGAGTGAGAATGAGAAATGAAGCAAGTGAGAAAAAAATGAAATGAGCAAGCCAACTCAAGAATGGTAGCTTCCTCCCTCCCTCTCTCTCAATCATGCACACAAATATCTCTTTTCATTTTTCCAATAAACAAATGCAAACCATACCTCTTTACATGCCATCACCCATGCTCATGCCAACTCACCCTCCACCTCATTTCCATAATTTATTTTCTAAAAAGAAAATCAATAATGAGGTAGCCATCTTTTAGAAGCTATTCCGTATAAATACGGAATACTTTCCGGTACATGTATCGAAATACATATACGCGTATTCGTACAAAAATACGAATAGCCAAGAGAGAAAATGAATAGTGAACAATAATACTAGAATGCATATATATAAATACATATATACAAATTATTAAATCAAAACCTGATTTAATAATCCGGCTTAATCCAAAGCCGCTAGTATTATCAACCGTCCGATTAAAGTCTGTGCAGCCTGTACACATATTTAATTGGACATATGTATGTACCAACATACGTCATCTACACCATATCGCCTGAACCGTAAAAACCCTCTGTGTGTGACTCTAAAGACTTGTCAATACACTGTCAGTGGGTTTAACCACAAGCACGTCAGCGGCACTATCTATACGTAACGGCTACCCAGGTATTGAGCGAAAGGAAGGCCGACGAGCGAACTCATCCAAACCCCTACTGAGCCTGACAGTGACAATATCTGTACAGTCTGGTCTGTTCGTCTAAGAGTATCGCATATCGAGTCTAGGGAGGTGGATAAAGTCAGACCTCTAATAACGCGACATTTAATGTTGATATGAAACCCATAACCACATGAGAAACTATCGATTCTAGATCCGTAATTCTCGTCTACCCCGGCCGAGAATTTCTGGTGATGGCCATCCGTGCACAACGCGACATCAACCCCCAATACCGGGTGAGACGAATCCCTGACGATCCGCTCACTGCCTCCATATGGCTCGGGACTGTACCCAACTAATACCTGTTTGCATGACTCTTTTGAGTCATGGTAGGGCAGTAATCAAAGCACAGTGGGAACCCACACGAGAAAAATGACGATCTCAGGTCGACAGACTAACCTGTACACATGTCACCTGGGAACTGCTCTCTGACAAAAGGTATAATACCAACTAACACGTTCCAGGCGAGTCCGTTAAGTGTACACATAACCCAATAAGCACCTGAATACTATCTTTGGTGAACAAACTAACACCAATGGCTTGTGAGACCTGGCCACCGCCCCTCGTCGGGGTCTCGATCAGTATACACTAGTCTACACTGAAGTATCAATGCCCAGTCTCGAAACTCCCACGACTAGGGACATTTAAGGATTTGCTTATAGACCCATGGCTCCCACATATATGATCGCCATCATAATGCTGCTGGTCAAGCAAAAATCCTATGGGCTCTATCAACATGCAATAGTGCTGATAAAGAAAAACCAGATAGCATACTATCTTCTCGAGTAATACTGTTCTACCGGTATAGGTCCTCCCTCAATCATCACAATCGCGTGTCTGTGATTCAATAATTGACTTGAGGGCACTATAGCCAACAATATCCCACTTGCACTTAAGGCTAATTATTGCGGTGTCGCATACTCACAGCCCGTGTGAAACCGAACACCCAACTTCTCTAGTAATCAGTCTTGCAAATCCCGTTTGCGAAACTATTGTGTTCGAGAAATAGCCTCTGTGAGTATATCCGCTCCAGTGTTTCTATATTTATCTCTATATATCTCAACTTCGCGGAGAATAACCATCTCCCAAAATTAGCAATACCTTGTCTTAGAATATGTCTGGATATCTGATGGGACCCAGTTCACAAATAAACTCCAAATCCAGCAAACTTCTTAGACTATATCGTCCACTGAACTTAATCAGTATACTGTGCCATGCCTTCCTCAGTATCCGCTTGGACCACCTGTCCCTCATACTGTCCTTCAAAAGAGGAAAAAATAAAACTCTGACAGTCACTGTGTCATCCAAGTCATCTTGGAAGCCTGAAATGATAACCATCTCCTGAAGGATGCTTCCATTACCATATCCCAAGAACATCCACTTATGTTCATAAACTGCTTCCTTACATTTCTCCAGGATTGGATTAATATATGTTTATTGCAGCTAGTGCAAAAATAATATCTGGTGTGATACTTGACATTTCATGATTAACTCAATTGCCTAAGTCAGTGATATGCTAATCATGCAGATCCCTCTCCCCTTTAGTCTGTAAGACACCTTTAGACAGGGTGACTCCATCACCTGCAGGTACACCACCATACCGGGAGTTGTCCATTCTAAAACACTTTAGAATAGTCTCAAGTACCCAAATTGGGACACTTCCCAAATCTAGATCTAAAACCATAGATCTAGTAACTAGAAAACCTGATATTTTAACCATATCCTGTGTGGAGAAAAACCTTGTGACAACCACTGTATAACCGATCGTAGTATTGGAAGATCTCTTCCTATCAAGAGTATGTCATCCAAATACCTGGACATCACTCCCTACTACCTTCTTACCAGATCCATCTCCTATTCTGATGAAGTCAAAACCTATGACTGTCACATCAAAAATAGATGATCTATTTCCGCTATACCTACTTTAGTCTATAAATAGACATAAGCTACTGATTTTATCTGTCAAAAACTATCTATTACCGCAATCAAGAACGGCGTCGCATGAAGCTAGCCGGTGAGTACGGGTCGGTCCACAGGGATGTTGTGAATTTCCTAGTCGCGCTAACGAGTTAATTCCGAAGGGTGTTGGAATTGGTTATTAAATTTAAAAACCTAAATTATTCTATCTACGATTATCTAGATCTATTCTTGCTAGGGTTAGGTTTAGGGATAGTTTGGAAATGCAAGTAAATCCCAACGCTTTCTATACCCGAATGAAGATCTATGAGGAGTTATGGTAATTATCAATAAAGGGGATTAGATCCATTCGGGAAGGTATTCCTTCCTCTAGGTTCTTGTCCTTCCTTTAGAGATCCTTACCCTAACCTCCATGGAAAACGCACGCAACCGGGCTTTTACACTACGGTATCACCGCTACCTCGAGGGATAGGGTGCCGTAGGGCGCGGTGTGTGCGTGTATGCATGGAGTCCTATCGTAAATATATAATGGGTAAGAAAGGGATGAGAGATCTCATCTCTCAAAAGCCTTCCCCAAAGCTAACTCTAAACAATTATCTACGGCGAGAAAATAAATCTACCTAGAGCAAAGAATTAAAATCTAAACTAGGGCAAGGAATTAAATCTACTTACAGATGCATTTCTCCAATCATCAACGCAGGGTTGTCAGATCTGAATTTCTGAATTGAAGAGAGGCACCGATGCTTTCCATAAAGAATTCTGAATTTATTATTAAAAGGGGGCATAACCTAATACAATCTTTAGAGTTCCTATTTATAGAGGATAGGAAACCCTAGGTTACATTTGATTCGCATATCTGCTTTTACGAAAATACCCCTAAGAAAAGACCTAGTCAACTATTCAGCGCCGTCTCAAGTTTCTGTTAAAAATACTCCGAGTACGAGCTTCTTCTGGCCGCGGAACCGCGGTAATGGTAGGCTTGGGCTGCGGTTCCGCGGCCCATTAGTCGGCTCACATGCTGAAATTTACTGGTCTTTTTCTGGGCTTCCTGGGCTTCTATATTCTTTGGATCTTTTCTCAATTTGGCTTCTATATTTCTTCCAGATCTCCAGTGAACAATTTGCAGTGGACTTGTAACCATTCGCTTTGTAATCTTGGACCTTGCGTTGCCTTGTACTGAACTTTTGTATAGGCTTGATTAAGATCCTTCTATTTGTTGGTCAAAATCCTTTTTTGTGTCATCTTTTGTCTTTTTCACTGTTTTCGCTCCAAGAACCTGTAACCTGCAATATGTAGCATACATGCGTCAAAAGCACTGTTTATTTATAAAATGAATAAGAATGGGAAATATAATAATGCAATATTATGGTATGAACAAATACCCCCAAACTTTTCTTTAGCTCGTCCTCGAGTAAACTTATTTTTTATTCTCTATAAAATCCTAACCGCACTTTCGCAGGGAAACGCGATTGCACTGAGCTCGTGCAACAAGCCGTTAAACCTTTAGGTATCCCTAGTAGGAGGAGTGTTGTCTCCTGAGGGTTTTCAGCGAATACTACCCACAAAATCCTATCAATTCAGCTTTTCGACTTTTGTTCTCCAATTAAGTGTTCCAACAAGGAATTCTATTATCTTCGACTTGCAAATTATCCACCCATATTCTTCACACTTCCTCATCATCTAACTTAAGATTATATATGTTCTGTAGACTTGCTTAGCTTTCGGCATTTCTTAAGTTTTCCTTCTAGGGTTCCATCTCCACTTAGGAATTTCTATCAACTCTACTAAAGATACAAGTTCTATTCTTCACTCCTTTCTCTCATCTAAACTCCAATCACATATCCCCACGTGTGTGTATAAATCACCCCTACACTTGGAAATTCAAATCAAGCAATCATACCCTTGTCCGTTGTCCAAAGTACTTATTAGTAGGTGAATTTTTAATTGAATTTTGCTTACACATCCTTCATGCGACCGTTAATACTTCTTGAGGTACCAACAACCGATTACAAGATGTGTTTGCACATTAAAGCGTAATTCCTAGTCTTGCAACACCCAAGGCTTTTAGCAGTGACTCCCAAACCAGTTGGTCTAAGGCACTAGGTGATGAAGCACCCTCGCTAAATATTTTTCTATTTTTTTTTGCAGCCTTAAGTAATCACAAAAACCAGTGTTCATTTTTTTTCTTTATTTACCTTTTTTTCTTTTATTTTCATTTTACTATGGACTTTAGACAAGAGCATTTCAAGGTCTCTTCTACTATTCCAAATTTCAAGGTGCGTGATTGTGCAAATTGTAGGGTATACATTTTCAGAATCTAGACTTAAGATAGGAATTATTTTTCAACCTTATACTCTAATAAGAATATCAATACTTTTCCTTCGTTTCGACTTAGCCCAAGAAGTGAACCCAAAATTTACCTATTTCTAAATAAACTATAAAGACATATACTTTCTACCGTTAAACTTTGAGGAAGGTTATCTTTAGGGTTTTTAATTTACTACGTCTAAGATCTAGTTGTTCCTAGCCAGTTAATCTATTTGTCAAACTCAAGTCAATTAGCCAAAATTGAATACATTAATTTTTATAATTTTTGAAATTTTTAAATTTTTATGGGTTTTCAAATAAGTATGCAAATGCAAAAATATGTACAAATGAATGCGAAGGAAGAAGACTTACCGAGCATACCCCCAAACTTGAACTTGACAGTGTTCTCACTGTCATGCTAAACTAAGAGGGTCAAAATGCCGGTACTCCCCTGTTTATTTATTTATAAATTTTTTTTATATTTTTTAATGTTTTGAAAAAAGGTGAATAATCGTGCGGATCCCTAGAACTAGATGAGTGGAGAGGGGTGAAAGATCGGCTGCAAGATTGAGCAATATGCTCAGTAATGGACATCGGTTTAGGAGTGACAGAAGGACTTGAAAAAGTGGTATCAACATATGGAGGTGGTAAAGGTTGACTTGGTTGACACAAAGTGGGTTGAAAAGTCGAACTGTTTCTCCTAGACGCCTCTATTTGATCTTTCAAAGATATTTTAGGCAAGGAAGGATCGTCTTTAAATTGACCGAACAAATTGACTACGACGCAAAATTAGGTTCGGGATACCAAAGTTCGGCAAGTGATTTATTATGTGGGGTACCCATGTTAGAAGAAAAGGGGGAAAGAAAGAAAGTTGGGTGGTGCAAGGATTTATTTACGGCGAAAGTTTGCAAGTTTTCTAATAATAATTTTGCCTTTTCTTTTTCTTTATTTGAAAATTGTTGCAAAAATATTTTTAATTAAAGATATGCAACAGAATAATATTACTTGCAATCGGTTATTATTTTAAGCATATCACAAAGAATCCTGCACAAGACTTGTTATATGGAAGGGAAAAGATTTTTAAAGCGCACCAAATCCTGCAGGCATTTTTCAGAAAATATATGGAGATTTTTGCAGAGGAAGAAAAGAGATGCTTACAGAAAATTTTGCAGAAAATGTCGTCACCAGAATGCAGCTATTCCACGGCCAAATGGGGGTTCCTACCGCGGTTCCGCGGTGGGAAAGTCGGCGCGGATCCCTAAAAAAATTCTGTGAGGACGATATCTCCTAACTGCTGCGCTTCCGCGGCAATAACGCTCCAATGCGGTGGATCTGTGGTTACAGAGGTGGTTCTGTTCTCAAAAAAAAAATTTGTCCTCCTCTGGTTTGACTTTTCTCCCCTGTTCAAATCTGTCGTTTTTGGTTTTGCAATCTAGATTTTTCCAGATCCGTTTCGATTGTATATCCTGCAAGATTCTCACAAACAATACCCTTTCCAAATATAACAGATAATATATTTTTATATTTTTTTGTGATTTTTCAGATTTTTATGAATTTTTTAAATTTTTTAAGATTAACCCGAAATTGCAAAAAGGAAAGTTCTACGCCATCCCCGGCAACGGCGCCATTTGATTTTATCTGTCAAAAACTAACTATTACCGCAATCAAGAACGGCGTCGCATGAAGCTAGCCGGTGAGTACGGGTCGGTCCACAAGGATGTTGTGAATTTCCTAGTCGCGCTAACGAGTTAATTCCGAAGGGTGTTCGGATTGGTTATTAAATCTAAAAACCTAAATTATTCTATCTACGATTATCTAGATCTATTCTTGCTAGGGTTAGGTTTAGGGATGGTTTGTAAATGCAAGTAAATCCCAACGCTTTCTATACCCGAATGAAGATCTATGAGGAGTTATGGTAATTATCAATAAAGGGGATTAGATCCATTCGGGAAGGTATTCCTTCCTCTAGGTTCTTGTCCTTCCTTTAGAGATCCTTACCCTAACCTCCATGGAAAACGCGCACAACCGGGCTTTTACACTACGGTATCACCGCTACCTCGAGGGATAGGGTGTCGTAGGGCGCGGTGTGTGCGTGTATGCATGGAGTCCTATCGTAAATATATAATGGGTAAGAAAGGGATGAGAGATCTCATCTCTCAAAAGCCTTCCCCAAAGCTAACTCTAAACAATTATCTACGGCGAGAAAATAAATCTACCTAGGGCAAAGAATTAAATTCTAAACTAGGGCAAGGAATTAAATCTACTTACAGATGCATTTCTCCAATCATCAACGCAGGGTTGTCAGATCTGAATTTCTGAATTGAAGAGAGGCACCGATGCTCTCCATAAAGAATTCTGAATTTATTATTAAAAGGAGGCATAACCTAATACAATCTTTAGAGTTCCTATTTATAGAGGATAGGAAACCCTAGGTTACATTTGATTCGCATATCTTCTTTTACGAAAATACCCCTAAGAAAAGACCTAGTCAACTATTCAGCGCCGTCTCAAGTTTCTGTAAAAAATACTCCGAGTACGGGCTTCTTCTGGCCGCGGAACCGTGGCAATAGTAGGCTCGGGCCGCGGTTCCACGGCTGATTAGTCGGCTCACATGCTGAAATTTCCTGGTCTTTTTCTGAGCTTCTTGGGCTTCTATATTCTTTGGATCTTTTCTCAATTTGGCTTCTTTATTTCTTCCAGATCTCCAGTGAACAATTTGCAGTGGACTTGTAACCGTTCGCTTTGTAATCTTGGACCTTGCGTTGCCTTGTACTGATCTTTTGTGTAGGCTTGATTAAGATCCTTCTATCTGTTGGTCAAAATCCCTTTTTGTGTCGTCTTTTGTCTTTTTCACTGTTTTCTCTCCAAGAACCTGTAACCTGTAATATGTAGCAGACATGCGTCAAAAGAACCTGTTTATTTATAAAATGAATAAGAATGGGAAATATAATAATGCAATATTATGGTATGAACAGCTACTTGCCCTCTATTCTTCTGCTGCTCCTACTGACTACAACAACCCTCTGACAGAGTCATATACACGTGCACTTCTAATGCTAGTTTAGAATGACGCTATACTCATCCTTCTGCCGGGTCTCATAGTTTAGAACAGCAGCAATGGCAAGTCTGGGTAAACAAGAACATCCCTGCCACCGTCTCTGAGAAGACCGAAGTACCTTTCGGGTGCCTAAGATTACCCACCAAATCTGTGGAGTGGCTAATGGAATGTCAAAACCAATTGAATTTTTAGGTTCTATTAAATTTTCAGTAATCGTTTGTGGTTCTGGAATCACTTCCAGTTCTACCATACTCCCATTTTTGTTTTCAGAAAAAATCCATTTTACTAAAACTGTGTCGAGTTAAGAATAATAACACTATTGATCTTCCTGATGGTTGAAAGTTAACCCTCGTCAAAGCCCGGGATAACCCACAAACTGCCATTACTGAAACGTGTCTTGAGTTTATCCAGATTCTGGTTTTAAGCATCAACCGGAAAACTCCCTATACCTTAACATCGTTAAGATATAAATTGATTCTATATATATCTAATATAGAAACAAAAACACTAATTTAATTAGAACCAGATTCAAAAACAGGCAGCTATCTCCAGTGCATATCAACCAAATGGAAGGAGGCTAATCATCGTTACTCAACTAGGAGTGCATCCATATATGAGTAACCTGAAAGATAAGCAAGTTCTCAAAACCATTACTATCAACGGAATACCAAATACAAGTATCTACATCTTCAATTACCTCGAAGAATCCTGATACTTCCAACAAATGGTTCTCTACTTTATTCTTATACCTATAACTTCTCAAAATCTGGACCTTGTATTTCAACGAAATGCTTGTCTAGAACTGGAGAAGTCATGAGTAAACAAAATATAGTACGAGTACCAACCCCACTGTCCTAATGGACACTGGACAGCATACACTACTTTGTACAAGTCCCCTGAGTTCAATAACTTAAACCTTCTGTGTCGTAGGTTGAAAACTGTACTATGGTTAAGAAGAATTACACCGCTGTTGAATGCACCTTACCTAACAATCAACTGATATAGGTAAATGTCATAGACATAATTTCAAAAAGTTATATCTCACTTTATAAAATAAACGTACAGATATATCAGTTTGAAACCGGTGCATAACTACGGATATTCAAAACCAAAAATTTGTCATCCGGCAAAACCCAGGTGATTTCCTCAAATATCACCAATTCCAACGAATTCTAATATAATGAGGATATAACCACCTAATTACTAATATCTTACTCCCACTCACCATCTGTAATATTATACAGATGTGAGAAACGAATCTGGTAAATACATAGCCTGGAGTTAGAATCCAATTGGGAAAACAATTTTCAATTAACATCGCACAGTCAGACTGAAACATGAAAATGTTTCGAAGGAGTTAACCTGGTCTTCCTAGTAACGCCTCTTCCACTATCCAGATTCATGACAGTGACCGTATACTTCCATGCCCTCACTCCAATTCCTTTATTACGCCTTTACTTATTACCTTCTGTACACCTTCTATAAGCTAATTGGTTTTCTTCCTTCCCTACCATTCGACAACAGCCTAAGGTTTGGAAGAAGACTATCCAATAAGCATAATAGGTGTACACTCCTTATGCCAGGAGCCCTCGCAACCTGAGAGAAGGTAATGGGAAATGACATCTGAATAATCCTATTTTATTTCTCCTGAACCGGAAACCATCCTCGAATCCGGAACGAATTCCTTCAAGTTTGTATGTAACTATACGACGGCATGTCCAAGGATTATGGACATTTGTAGTGATACGAAGTGTTCTGAAGAAATCCAAAGTGGATGTGGGGGTGGCATGTAGGGTTGCTAGGCACGCGCACAAGGGTCTACGAGGCATCAACCATGC
Organism: Agapanthus africanus; assembly: GCA_030015575.1. Taxonomy (NCBI): domain Eukaryota; kingdom Viridiplantae; phylum Streptophyta; class Magnoliopsida; order Asparagales; family Amaryllidaceae; genus Agapanthus; species Agapanthus africanus. Next base: position 834,087,042 of record JASDDO010000019.1, read on the forward strand.
CAATTTAAAAAATTAGCCGTGCTGAACAACCCGAATATGGATCTTTAAACTAGGGTTTAGGCGAAAACAAACATGTTAAACATTTTAACACTAAGTGAGAGGGATTACAACCTTTGTAGATCCGGTCCTTCACTTCATAAGCTCCGTGTTGAAGTCCCTTCGCTGCGATCATCATGCTCCGGACTCTCGAGAGGCTCCACGAAGAGAAAAGTTGCAGTCTTGCTTCCGATCTTCGATACAAAGATGATCTACCTTGAAGTTTCGTTAACACAAGCTCTCACTCATGAAATGATGTGAACACCCTCATCTAAATGGCAAGGGAAGATGAGGGTGATGAAGTAGGATTTTTGCTCTCTTTTATAATCTTTTTCTCACACTCATTCATCACTTGGAAAAAAACTAGTAAGCTTTTTCCATGAAGAAAGAAGAAGGAAGAAGATGAAAAAAAAAATAGAATTCCTTTTGTGATGAACAATGAAAAGAATAATATGATGAATAATGCAACCATGGTTGGCTAAACCATTGTAGAGAATTAACCAAGGGCTAGGGTTTGGGTTGGGTTAAGTATGAGTCATAGATAAAAATCTACACAAATATCTTTATCATGACAAAAGAAAAGTTTCTAGAATCAACTAGAAGTGTTAACCCTAATCCAAACCCTAATCATGTTTAAACTCCACTAAACATGTTGCATTAGTTATCATATCATGTTACAATATTATATATCACATATATAATATTTATCGTAACAAAATAAAATAATACAATTAACATATATCGCATATATATCAATGTATTACCCGAGTGAGAAAAAGAATCTTTTAGTGAGCAAATATTAGATAATGTAATTTAATATATCATATATATTATTATATATTAAATTATCGAATAAACACTTGATCCGACAATCCGGCTATATCGCATATAACCAACTAATATTTATCCGTACCGATTCATCGAATCAACACTTGATCCGATGACCCGGCTGATATCAAATATCGCGAGAATAGAATACGGTATCTCATATCGTATTATCCTCGGTCCCGCACATATCACATATGTGCCCCTACTTCGTTTTGCCTGAGCCAAGAAACCTCTGTGTAGGACTCTAAAGAATCGTCAATACGCCGGCAGTAGGTGATGATCATATCAAACACCCACAAGCTGCAAGCGGTCAGCTAAACGTAACAGCTACCCAGGTATTGAGCGTTCAGAAGATCAACAAGCAAGCCTTTACATTCTCCTGTAAATCCAAACAGTAACACTCCCGTACAGTCCGGTCTCGTCGTCTGATATGTCGCATATCTCGCCTAGGGGTAGTAAACGTCAGACCCCAGTAGCTCGATAAGTCGTGTCGATATGAGGTCTATAACAGTTCGAGAAACTACTGATAACACTTACCAGTAAATCTCAGCAACCCTGGCCAGGTATTTCCGGTTATAGCCAATCTAACACAGCACAACATCAACTCCCTATACCGGGAGAGACGAATCCCCTCCTATCGCTCATTGCCTCCATGTGATTCGGGACTGTACCCAAAAGCCACCTTTTTGCACGCCCTCTTGGACATGGTATGATAGAAATCAAAGCACAGTGGGAATCACACAAGACTCTATGACGATCTCGGGTCAACAGACTACTCTGTACCAGTGTCACCGGAGAACTGCCATCTGACGTGAGGTATAATACCATCCGGGAGTTCTCGGCGAGTCCGTCCAGTGTACCCAGTCTCCACTGAGCACCCGTACACCATCCTTGATGTCAAACACCGATGGATATGGGATCATCCATCGCCTATCATATGGGTCAAGATGCGTATACGCTAGTCTACTCTGGTGTATCGATGCTCTGTCTCGATACACCCTCGACTAGGAACAGTTATAGGATGTACTCGTCGACTACCGTAGACCCACTAGTATGATCTCATCATAGTCCCAGTAGTCGAGTACGTATCCTAAGGGCTTTATCAACATGTAACATAGAGACAATCAGAGTACAAGTTAAGATAAAGTACAACCAGATAGCATACTATCATGTCGAGCAAGAAAGTCCTCCCTATATATGTCCAATCATCCATTACAATATACATCGTATGTACAGTAATGGCCTCTAGGGCATACATATAACTAACAATCTCCCACTTGCACTAGGGCCATCTGTTGTGGTATCACATACCCAACAATTAGCTACGGTTGAAGTATCTCATACTCAACCATCCCATAAAAGTCTCTACTGGGAAAAAGGCCTTTATGAGTGGATCCGCGCTGTTGTCCTCTGTGTCTACTCTCCTAACCTCGATCTCCCTGGAGATCAACCATCTCCATGATCAGGTGATACTGCCTAAGAATTATATCTGGATTTCAGATGGGACGGTAGTTCCTTGGCTAAAGCCACAACTCCATTGTCACACATTGGTAGGAACGAAGTCATCTCATGAACTTATATATATCCAGACTGCCTCTTTGGTAGTATCTTTGGTAACGATGTATCTTGCCTTTAATCGTCTAGTATGTCACGGTATCTAGCTTAGAACTCTTCCAACATACCGTCCCTCTACTGAGGGTAAAGAAAATGCCTGCAACTGACATTCAGTCGTCCTTATCACCCTGGAACTTTTCCAGTGATTCTCCCCAGGATCAATTGATACCATCTCACTACAACTAGTGAGTATCCTAACATCCAATTAGATCTATCTCATAGATCCAAAACTCAGGATTTAGGAGGTATCACTTTGATCCTATATGGAGAATCCTTGTGATAAGCGGAGATTGATCGTGCGTAGCATAGGAAACTCCTTCCCTATCAAAAGTATGTCATCCACGTACTCTACGAGGATCTCCACCATACTCTCTACAACCTTTTTGTATATCCAAGGTTCATCTACCATTTTGATGAAGTCAAACTCTTTGACTACCACATCAAAACAAATGTTCCAACTCCGCGATGCCTGTTTTATCATATAAAACATCTTGCACACGTTTCCGCTGCTCCCACTGTCTACGAAGCCCTCTGGCTGTGTACTTATAGACGCCCTTTTCTAAAACATCATTTAGAAAAGCAGTCATGACACCCAACCGCCAGATATCGTAGTCATGGTATGTAGCCGTGGCAAGTAGGATCTGGATGGACTTAAGCATAGCTTTGAAAGTCTCAACTTTTCCATGTACACCAAGTAATCTTCTCAAGATATACTTGCTCCTGATAGGGATTTAACCCTTCAGATAAAGCAATTAAAGTCCATACTTTGTTGGTGTATAAGGATTCCATCTCAGATCGCTAAGCATCCAGCCATTCTTACAGAGTCTCACTCCTGATGGCCAGCTCGAAACTAGTTCGGTCATCATCTCATGATGCAATCCTCGCTCCCACTGTAATAGAGAAACCGAAGTATCTCTCAGGTGGGTGAGGAACCCTACTAGATCGGTGGAGAGGCTGAGGTTCGTTGGAAACTATCGAATCTTTTGGTTCTACCAAATCATTAGCTGCAGTTTGTATAGCTGGAACATTTCCAGTTCTACATAACAGACCTTACCTCGAGCTTGTCCAGATTTTGCTTTTAAACATAGGCCGGACAACCCCAAATCTTAACTAACTTAAGATATGGGCTCTTCCCTTTCCATATCACATATGAAGTGGTAGGCAACTGATTTGATTGGAACCCTTATTCAATAGATATGCAGCTTCACAAGTGCATAACTCCCAAAAGAAAATAGGAAACTCAGTAGTACTCATCATAGAGCACACCATATCAAATAGGGTGCTATTGCTCCGCCCCGATATACCATCGTGCTATGGTATATACGGAGGAGTAATGGTGAGAGAGAATCTCATTCTCCTTTAGAATAGTCCAGGAATTCCGTGCTCAAGTATTCTCCTCCTTGATCTCATCAAAGGACATAATACTTATACCTGTATTTGGTTCTCTACTTCTAACTTATATTCTGTGAATATCTCAAAAGCTTCGGACTTGTGTTTCAACAGGAACATATGTCTGAATCTTGAGAGATTATCAGAGAATGTAATGAAGTAAAAAGAACCGTTCTTAGCATGTGTAGACAGGGGACCTTCATACATCAGCATGTATTAATCCTAAGTGTTCACTAACTCTTTCTCTGTTTCCAATAAACAGAGCTGTGGTCATCTTTACTTTGTGACATGACCGGCAAGTTTCACAAGATGTAAATTCAAATAAATTTAAATATGCATCTTAATGTAACTTCAGCTAGTCGGGTCGTATTGATATGACCAAGTTTACAATGCCTCAAGAAGAATTCGTTCATTTCTGAACTCTTCCTCTTGTGTGTGTTCCGTATACTAAGAACTGTAGTTTGATTTAGAACGTCAATACTTTTAGATAACGTGCCCGAACCGATCAACTCTTGATATAGGAAATGTTCAAAACATTATCCAACAATACAAAATTATATCCTTCTTTACTAATAAAGAGACTGATATGATTTTGTATATCAGGTTCAGTATCTAATAACATTCGTTCAGAATCAATGTATTCTGGTAATACAGGGTGATAGTGGCCAACAGACTTGGCTGCAACACTTGCACCGTTTTCTGTCTCATGAAACTTATCACCCGTTCTCAGTTCTCTACCTATCTGTATCCCATGTAACAAATTACATATGCGGGATCCTGATCCGGTATCACATACGCAGGACGTAAAAGATACTGAGAAATAGTTCTGTGTAATGAACACACCCGAAGATGATGCATCAGCATGCACTTTCTTCGTTTGGGCGGCACGGGAATTCTGGTAATCCCCCATTCCTTCTCTGTCTTATAACAATTATAAGTTGGAGCGGGACCAACGTTCCCCAGCTCAATATAATAAGCGGGTTCGGTCAATTCTTCCGTATTATTATCTTGATTAAGACGTGATATGGTCGCTACCTGGAGAGAGAGAGAGAAGAAAACACTCAGCGTATGCTCTTGCAAGATTAGATTGGTTATCTAATATATCTAATCAGGATGTCTCCCACTGTTTTAATCAAATCTTCCTTCAAACCCTAAAAGGAAAGACCAGCCGGGATTAATTACACGATACAAGTTCGCCAATGTTTCAGCCAGGCCAGTGTCGGTACTTTGAGGGAGGTCCCCCGTGCTTTCGCACGAACCTAATTAATGTAAACCTCATTTTCCCAGAGGCATAACCCCGTTAACACCTTTCTAGACACCTACTTGATCGGCTAATTGTAATGTGTAAAACTCTCCCAGGAGTAACTCTTACTCGCAGCGGGTATCGGGATCCAACTATCTCATAGAAGGTATGCAATCTCATTGCAAATTTCAACACTTGAAATTCCCAATAATATTTTACCCCTAGCGTGCTATGACCTTGACGCATGCCAAACAACCCATAGTCCGCTAGCCAAGTCCAACCCGTACATTTCTTGATTGAATTAAACCCACACGCACGATCCTTGACGCATGCCAAACAACGCCGTACGAATACCCTAATCTAATCGCATCGTATGCTAGCAGATAAGCAGTAGTTAGCTACCGTACACTACGCCTTGACGCATGCCAAACTACCGCAGCACGAATACTAAATAGTACTTATCTGAAATGACGGAGGGCTACGCAGGTTTTTAAGAAAACCATGAGCGTAATGAACTTGATATCGTTGTAGAATCGAGTGATTTTAAATGGAGTGTTTTTTTAGGCTTTTCTAGTTTTGCTAAAGGGGTCACTCCCGGTGAAGGGATCGTCGGCCCTTTCCTCATCGAATAAGGTGCAGGATATATCATATATATCATTATGCAAAGAAAGAACTATAGAAGCAATCAAAAGACAAACCGAGGGGTGTAGCATCTGACAGTCATTGCTAAAGGGGTCACTCCCGGTGAAGGGATCTCAGCCCTTTCCTTATCGAATAAGGTGCTGGATGTTCTACAAGGAACACCGCTATGCAAAGCAAGAACTAGAGCTACCAGTTTTTAAACAAGTTTCTACAACATTTTAGGTTTCTTTATTTCATTATTCTCATTAATGAAGTCCTATTTTATTATGCTTCACAAGCATCTCTTTTGAAACGAAATCTGCAATATAACATATATCTCATATATATAATATAAACATTCGTCTCAGGCAGTAATATAATCTCATCACAGAACATTGCAGCAGAAGAACATATATGAAATATTGGATATATTAAGAGGTCCGTGTTTTCAATACGAGCCTGTATAAAACACGGATTCCACGGTCGCGATGAATAGCCAAACTCACATCCCTAGACTCCTACGAGAGAGGCAAGAAACACTGCCAATTCTAGGGTTAGGAGACCCGGTCTCGACTCCTCGAGATGGTCCCCCACTGGACCCTATAACCCGGTTACTTGTGCTCCCCTCCTTGGGTCTACCTAATGTGGAAAAGTAAATAATATACAACGGTGACATCTTCCGCAACCTGGAAGTGCCCCAATAAAAGAATATTACATTACAAATGAATTTTACATGAATGAAAAATAAAAACTCTCATCTCACATAAAACCCCCGGCTATTCAAACACGACGATCCAATATAACATATCACAGAGACACATAATATCTCATATCATCAACGTAAGAAAGTATGCGTATCCCGATTATCGTTGATGTATAGCAACGAAGCCGGCGATACACCACATACTACGCTTACGGTCACAGAAAAGAAAGTGTAAAACTACAACAGTTGGAATCCGCAATCTCTTTAGACATCGCATGCCTAACCAAATGAATTCCTTAGACATCGCATGCCTAACAATTATAAACCCCGCATTTTAGTCTCTTTATCGAAAACTCTTTTCAATATCAAATCGGACAATTCAACAAGATTCCCGACATCCTGATCGAATGCTCGTCGCAAACTTTAGTAGACGGCCGCACCCCTGATGCCGTCGACGAAGTGCACTAAGGCAGAACACCGTCGCCGCGAGCACCCGAACGGATGCTTTTGGCGACGGGGCTCTCCTACAGTCACTTGGTCGGGGCTATGGGGCGTGGCTGTCTGTTAAGTTTACCCGGAGAGTATCTGCGTACGCTACGTGATTGCGACGGACTTTTGATCAGATCAAAATCCCGTGGCAACCGATCATCTGAGACTAAACTGCTATGTTTATAACATTCAAATTAGTTATCTCATAACTACCTATGGAATATATCACATTCCAGATAAATAGACAATGTTAAACTTTCCGATCGAATAATCAAACACTCAAGATTTCCCCAATATATCTCTACACTTGAAATCAGTTTAAAAACATCTATCACATGCCACAGTACCAATGGTCCAGCCGTAGAAGGGTCAAGCAACGCCTCACATGTGGCACGCCGTACTGCCACAAACCCTAAGTTTCAGAGGCAGTTCAAGACGGTCACATAATCGAGTTAAGGTTTGTTGTCTTCTAGAGGGTCCACCGCGTTACTTGCATGACTTAGAACGTTCTTAAACACGAGAAAAAATCCCACTTTTAAAAAATTTTCCGACTGGGGAAAAAGTGAGTTATTGATATCCGTTCGAACTTTTTAACAGTTTCTAAAATTATCCGGAACAAACTAAACGAAGTTAAATTATTCGATCGAAATATCGAGCCCCCAATACAACCCTTGAAAACTCAACACTTGAATGGAATTAAAATATTCCCAGAAAAAATTGCCAAGAAAGGACCTAAGAATAAATACAAGAAATTCTAAGGACTAACTCAAAATTTTGGCCGCGGAACCGCCGAAAAACATCTGGTTTGGCCGCGGTTCAACGGTCATTTTAGAGAATTAGACGTCCGTACTTCACAGTAATTCTTAGTTTTTCCTGCTTGTTTTTCTGAGAATTTTTAATTAATAAAAAACAACATTTTAAAAAAATGTACAGAGAAGGGTTCGTGTCGGGGTTTTCGGGTTCGATCGGACTTTAAATTTCGTCTAGACTTCGCCTAAAGCTCTAGCTTGGCTCTGATACCACTGTAGGGTTGCTGGGCACGCGCACAAGGGTCTACGAGGCATCAACCATGCCCGATTAAAAAATTAGCCGTGTTGAACAACCCGAATACGGATCTTTAAACTAGGGTTTAGGCGAAAACAAACATGTTAAACATTTTAACACTAAGTGAGAGGGATTACAACCTTTGTAGATCCGGTCCTTCACTTCATAAGCTCCGTGTTGAAGTCCCTTCGCTGCGATCATCATGCTCCGGACTCTCGAGAGGCTCCACGAAGAGAAAAGTTGCAGTCTTACTTCCGATCTCCGATACAAAGATGATCTACCTTGAAGTTTCGTTAACACAAGCTCTCACTCATGAAATGATGTGAACACCCTCATCTAAATGGCAAGGGAAGATGATGATGATGAAGTAGGATTTTTGCTCTCTTTTATAATCTTTTTCTCACACTCATTCATCACTTGGAAAAAAACTAGTAAGCTTTTTTCATGAAGAAAGAAGAAGGAAGAAGATGAAGAAAAAAAATAGAATTCCTTTTGTGATGAACAATGAAAAGAATAATATGATGAATAATGCAACCATGGTTGGCTAAACCATTGTAGAGAATTAACCAAGGGCTAGGGTTTGGGTTGGGTTAAGTATGAGTCATAGATAAAAATCTACACAAATATCTTTATCATGACAAAAGAAAAGCTTCTAGAATCAACTAGAAGTGTTAACCCTAATCCAAACCCTAATCATGTTTAAACTCCACTAAACATGTTGCATTAGTTATCATATCATGTTACAATATTATATATCACATATATAATATTTATCGTAACAAAATAAAATAATACAATTAACATATATCGCATATATATCAATGTATTACCCGAGTGAGAAAAAGAATCTTTTAGTAAGAAAATATTAGATAATGTAATTTAATATATCATATATATTATTATACATTAAATTATCGAATCAACACTTGATCCGACAATCCGGCTATATCGCATATAACCGACTAATATTTATCTGTACCGATTCATCGAATCAACACTTGATCCGATGACCCGGCTGATATCAAATATCGTGAGAATAGAATACGGTATCTCATATCGTATTATCCTCGGTCCCGCACATATCACATATGTGCCCCTACTCTGTTTTGCCTGAGCCAAGAAAGCTCTGTGTAGGACTCTAAAGAATCGTCAATACGCCGGCAGTAGGTGATGATCATATCAAACACTCACAAGCTGCAAGCGGTCAGCTAAACGTAACAGCTACCCAGGTATTGAGCGTTCAGAAGATCAACAAGCAAGCCTGTACATTCTCCTGTGAATCCAAACAGTAACACTCCCGTACAGTCCGGTCTCGTCGTCTTATATGTCGCATATCTCGCCTAAGGGCGGTAAACGTCAGACCCCAGTAGCTCAATAAGTCGTGTCGATATGAAGTCTATAACAGTTCGAGAAACTACTGATAACACTTACCAGTAAATCTCAGCAACCCTGGCCAGGGATTTTCGGTTATAGCCAATTGAACACAGCACAACATCAACTCCCTATACCGGGAGAGACGAATCCCCTCCTATCGCTCATTGCCTCCATGTGATTCGGGACTGTACCCAAAAGCCACCATTTTGCACGCTCTCTTGGATGTGGTATGATGGAAATCAAGGCACAGTGGGAATCACACAAGACTCTATGACGATCTCGGGTCAACAGACTACTCTGTACCAGTGTCACCGGAGAACTGCCATCTGACGTGAGGTATAATACCATCTGGAGTTCTCGGCGAGTCCGTCCAGTGTACCCAGTCTCCACTGAGCACCCGTACACCATCCTTGATGTCAAACACCGATGGATATGGGATCATCCATCGCCCATCATATGGGTCAAGATGCGTATACGCTAGTTTACTCTGGTGTATCGATGCCCTGTCTCGATACACCCTCGACTAGGAACAGTTATAGGATGTACTCGTCGACTACCGTAGCCCCACTAGTATGATCTCATCATAGTCCCAATAGTCGAGTATGTATCCTAAGGGCTTTATCAACATGTAACATAGAGACAATCAGAGTACATGTTAAGATAAAGTACAACCAGATAGCATACTATCATGTCGAGTAAGAAAGTGCTCCCTATATATGTCCAAGCATCCATTACAATATACATCGTATGTACAGTAATGGCCTCTATGGCGTACATATAACTAACATGGCAGGGGTATACACGGTTTTGTCATGAACAATAGCAGTCGTAATTTTCTTTGCCGTTATTCTAATCCCTTTATATGTCTTTACTTATTACCTTCTGTACAATAGCTTTAGGCTAATTGGTTTTCTTCTTTCCCCACCTTTTAGCACCTGCCTACGGTCTGGAGGAAGACTATCCAATAAGTTTAATAGCTATACCCTCCCCTAATCCTAGGAGCCCTCACAACCTAAGAGAAGGTAAAGAGAAAAGACAACTGAATAATCCTTATTCTATTTCTCCTGAACCAGAAACCATCATCGAACTGGAACAAGTTCCTTTGAGTTCGTATGTAACTATACAATGGCGTATCCAATAAATGTGGATCTTCGTAGTGATACACAATGTTCCGGAGAAATGCAAAGGTGAAGTAGTAGTGGCAATGAGTTATGTGACACCGTGGCATTCCAAAATCCAATTGTTTTAAGAAGGTTCGGTTAACTTGGTTCATGAGTTTTAGTCAAGGGTCGGGACATGGTCGTTTCCAAAGAGAGAGAGAGAAAAAACATTCAGCATGCACTCTAACCTAGATCAGAATGGTTAATCACTTTATCTAATCAGGATGGCTCCCACCGTTTCCTCGAATTCTCCTTCAAACCCAAAAGGAGAATTAATCAGGATCATCTAAAATCACCCGAGGAGTTATCCTACTCATCAGTCGGAATCGGGATCCAACTATCATCGCATGATAACTTGATGGAATCCACTCAAATTACCACACTCCAGAAGGTATGCACAAGCCTGGCAAGTTTTCTGTATATTTGAAACTCCCGATGTGATTTTTACCCCTAGGACCCAAGTGACCTTGATGGAGTCAACAAATCAAAGAGTCCTAGTCAAGTTCAACCCGTCATTGTCTTGATTGCATTAAACCCATCCGTACGAGCCCTTGACGGAGTCAACAAAGCCGCACGACTGTCCTAACCAATCGCATATCCATGCTACAAACAAGCACCGCTCAGCTACCGTACACTACGCCTTGACGGAGTCAACAAACGCAGCACGAATACTAAGTAATACTTGTAAGAAATGACGAAGGGCTACAGCTGGTTTTTGGCGAAAAACCTTTATCGTAATAAACTTGATATCGTTGAAGGAATCCAAGTTGTTTTACAAATATATAGTGGCAAAAACTTTCGCTAAAGAGGTCACTCCCGGTGAAGGGATCTCAGCTCTTTCCTCGTCGAATGAGGTGCAGGATATTCCAAACCGAATACCACAATGCAAAGCAAAAGAATCGACTATAGTGAAGTTATTACGTTGTTGCAAACTTCTGCCCAAGGGGACACTCCCAATGAAGGGATCTCGGCCCATGCCTCGTCGAATGAGGTGCCGGGTATTCATAACCGAATACCACTGTGCAAAGGAAAAGAAAACGTCTGTAATGTCAGTTTTTAAATCCAACAACATCATATAGGTTTGTTTTATCCTTGCATTGATAAGAATCAATGCAGTCCCATCAATTAATCACACCAGAAAAGAACGAAAATATGATGTACGTATATGCCATCCGCATTCGCCACTAGGTCTCGTCATCACCGGTTAGGTTACTTAACTAACGACAGAGCGGGGACTAGACTGGCACGGGTGCAAAACATATACAACATCTACTAGTATATATATAAATATATATAACAATCATCCCAGGCATGATATAAAGAAACATCACAGAATCTCAGCTAAGCAACACAGAGTGGTGGATAATCCGGGAGCCCCGAGTTTCACTTGAGCCGCAAATAAGACCCGACGTTCCCCTGTCGTGTGGATAGCCTGTGCAATGAAAACCTAGACCCCTATGAGTGCAGCAAGTTACCCGCCAATCCCAGAAGCGAGGCAACCCCAATCAACAACGTGAATGGGCCACCCAGCACTTCACGGAATCCGATAACTTAGGCACCCCTCCGTGGGTAACCCTATACCCCCTACAAGTGCGGCGAATAGCCCACCAATTCTAGAGTAAGGTCCCCTCCGTCTCAACGCCATGAGATGTGGACCCGTTGCCCTCTAGAACCCGGCTATTCATACACTCCATCGCGGGGTAATCCTAGTACAGAAAAGAAAATAATATGTACAAGGGTGACATCAACCTCAACCCAGCCGTGCCCCAAATAAATAATATACAAACGGGCAGTGATGGCAGTCCACATATCGGACGCTCGCTCCGAATTATCAAATGTACAAATGAGTCTAAACTGTACTACCATTGCACCAAAGCTATCCACCACGACGATCAAAAAAATCGCAGCACAACACAGAACATCAACGTGAATGTCACGTTCGCAAACCCGTCTAAAAGAACATATAGCAATTAAATGAGTTGTACCGCTCGAATGACATTCACAGTCGCAGATAGTAATGTATGTACTGATAAACATTTAAACAGTGTTAAATTATCGACTTCGATACACCCCGAATTGCCCCTGAATAATAGATAACAAAATTTCCAAAATGGGCAAAACAAACAATACCACTGAATCAATATTTCAGAGACTAGACAACCCTACAAAATTCATGTCCAAACTCCCCTAAAAAATCGGCAACACCCGTTTTTAGCAATTCTCGCAGGGTCAAATCCGGCGGATGGGGCTCGTTTTTGTATGGTGTTATAGTTGTCTCATAAATAGCCTTCTGCAATTGCTTAAAAAAAAATTTGAAGACACTGAAAATTCAACAGAGACTGGAATCTGCAGGGTATCGTTTCGGAGTTGTTTCGGTTTCTATACTTTAACATTGTTTAAACTTGCTAGATAAGGGTTTAAAGGTTGGCTCTGATACCATGTTGGATTACGGCAGCGCCCCGTCCATCAAATCGTGGCCAAATGCGGAACAAAAATTTTCTAAACCGGCGCTACCACAACCCGATACCCGGATCTATCCTAAACCCTATACTAGTAATATGTAAGACTAGGAGTTAGATGGTTATACTGAGTTGATCCGTGTCCTTCGGTCTTGAACCATCATCCCAAGCTCCTAGAGGCTCCTTAATCGAATTTGGTTGCCGGTCTTCCTCCATCTACGATGAGCCACCTGAGGGAAACGACGCAAGCTTCAACCTCGCTAAGCGAGGTAACCGACGCTCCAAGGTTGCTAGAAATGGAGAGTGGAGGTGTAGGAATGTGTCACTATAATTTTTCTCTCATCACAAATGTTCCAAGAACAACTCAAGAAGATGAAGAGGAGGTGAGGAAACATGTGGCATGAGCAACTAAAGAAAAATGGCTAAGTCTCCAAGTGAGAGTGAGATTGAGAAATGATGCAAGTGAGAAAAAATGAAATGAGCAAGCCAACTCAAGAATGGTGGCTGCCTCCCTCTCTCTCTCACTCAATCATGCACACAAATATCTCTTTTCATTTTTCCAATAAACAAATGCAAACCATACCTCTCTACATGCCATCACCCATGCTCATGCCAACTCACCCTCCACCTCATTTCCATAATTGATTTTCTAAAAAGAAAATCAATAATGAGGTGGCCATCTTCTAGAAGCTATTCCATATAAATACGGAATACTTCCCGGTATACGTATCAAAATACATATACGCATATTCGTATAAAAATACGAATAGCCAAGAGAGAAAATGAATAGTGAACAATAATACTAGAATGCATATATATAAATACATATATATAAATTATTAAATCAAAACCTGATTTAATAATCCGGCTTAATCCTAAGCCGCTAGTATTATCAACCGTTCGATTAAAGTCTGTGCAGCCTGTACACATATTTAATCGGACACCTGTATGTACCAACATACGTCATCTACACCATATCGCCTGAATCGTGATAACCCTCTGTGTGGGACTCTAAAGACTCGTCAATACGCTGGAAGTGGGTTTAACCACATGCACGTCAGCAACACTAGCTGTACGTAATGGCTACCCAGGTATTGAGCGAAAGGAAGGCTGACGAGCAAACTCATCCAAACCCCTACTGAGCCTGACAGTGACAATATCCGTACAGTCCGGTCTGTTCGTCTAAGAGTATCGCATATCGAGTCTAGGGGGTGGATAAAGTCAGACCCCTAATAACGTGACATTTAGTGTCGGTATAAAACTAATCACCACCTGAGAAACTATCAATACTAGATCGGTAATTCTCGTCTAGCCCGGCCGAGAATTTCTGGTGATGGCCATCCGTGCACAACGCGACATCAAACCCCAATACCGGGAGAGACGAATCCCCGACGATCCGCTCACTGCCTCCATGTGGCTCGGGACTGTACCCAACTAAAACTTGTTTTCACGACTCTTTTGAGCTGTGGTAGGGAAGTAATCAAAGCACAGTGGGAACTCACACGAGACAAATGACGATCTCAGGTCGACTGACTAACCTGTACACATGTCACCTGGGAACTGCTCTCTGACAATAGGTATAATACTAACTAGCAGGTTCCTGGCGAGTGCGTCCAGTGTACTCATAACCCAATGAGCACCTGTATACTATCTTAGGTGAACAAACTAACACCAATGTATTATGAGACCTGGCCACTGCCCCTCGTCGGGGTCTCGACCAATATACACTAGTCTACACTAGAGTATCGATGCCCAGTCTCAAAACTCCCATGGCTAGGGACATTTAAGGATTTAATTATAGACACCCAGCTTCCACATATATAATCGACATCATAATGCTGGTAGTCAAGCAAGAATCCTATGTGCTCTATCAACTTGCAATAGTGCTGATAAAGAAAAACCAGATAGCTTACTATCATCTCGAGTAACACTGTTCTATCGGTATAGGTCCTCCCTCAATCATTACAATCGTGTGTTTGCGATTCAATAATTGACTTGAGGGCACTATAACCAACAATAGGTTGACCCATGGAGGGACGCTCAAGTTACCGGATCCCATGAAGTTCTAGGTGGCCCATTCACTTTGTTGATTGGGGTTGCCTCACTTTTGGGATTGGCGGGTAACTTGCCGCGCTCGTAGGGATCCAGTTTTTCATTGCACGGGCTATCCACACGACCAGGAACGTCGAGTTTTATTTGCGGCTCAATTGAAACCCGAGGCTCAAAGATTATCCACCATTCTGTGTTGCTTGATGTTGATATGTGATATTGCTTATATCATGCCTGAGACGAATGTTATATATATATTTATATATACTGGTAGATGTTGTATATGTTTTGCACCCGCGCTAGTCCAGCCCCCGCTCTGCCGTTAGTTAAGTAACCTAACGGTGCATGACGGGCCCCGTGGCGAATGCGAATGGCATATACGTATATTGTATTTTCGTTCTTTTCTGGTGTGATAGGAATTAATTGATGGGACCGCATTAATTTTGATTAATGTAAGAAAAGAAGTCTAAAAGATGTTGTTGGAACAAATTTCGAAAAACCGTAGTAATATTCTTTCACTTTGCATAGTGGTGTTCGGTCATGAACATCCAGCACCTCATTCTAGGAGGAAGAAGCCTAGATCCCTTCGCGGGGTGTGACCTCTTGAGCAAAAGTTTATGCTATAGATTACTCGGTTTTCTTCAAAACCACAAGTTTTAAAAACAGATCCTAAGCCACTCCTTTTCAAAACTACTTTTTATTATGTATCGCTAATGCATAATGATGAAGCCCGTAGGATTCTTTCTTGACTATCATCATTATGATGGCAATCATATAACTGAGAGCTGGGTAGTCTATAAGCATATCCTTAAATGTCTCTAGTCGAGGGAGTATCGTAACTGGGCATCGATATTCTGGAGTAGACTAATGTATACGTTTCTAGACCCCGACGAGGGGCAGTGGTCGGTCTCACAAGCCATTGGTGTTATGTCACCTAAGATAGTATATAGGTGCACACTAGAGGTGAGTACACCAGACGAGCTCGCCGCGAACTTCTAGATGGTAGTATATCTATCGTCAGATAGAATTTCTCTAGTGGCATGAGCACATATTAGTTTTTGACTTGAGATCGTCATTTGTTTCATGTGAGTTCCCACTGTACATAGATTACTACCCTACCACGGATCAAAGGAGTCGTGCAAATAGGTTTTAGTTGGGTACAGTCCCAAGCTACTGTTTGCATCAGTTTAAGTTTCGTTTACAGATATGTGTGTACTTGAACGAGTAATAACGTTGAAAGCAGGCTCATTTATATATGCGTGTGGAGGGTTAACGCATGAAACGTGCACAGCATACAAGCACATCAGTGGCATTTGCACTTAGCAAAAATCCCTTAGGGTGAAGTGCACGTGCACACATGCAGGTTACACGAAGAATATGTGTCAGATATGAAACACTTGGGAGTCAATGATAAAAAGAATGCATTTAAATAAATATTTTATTCTACAAGAAAGAGATCACCAAACACGGGATGAAAAATACAAGGGTTTACAAAAACTATAAACAAAGTTTTCTAAAGCTCTCTCAGCCTTCTCCATCATGTCGAAGCGACGATCTTCGTGAGGTGTTGCTCCCCATCGGGCAGTGCCATGCTCATAGGCGAAAGCAGCCATGATGGCTCGTTGAGCCCGTATCTGGCTTAGCAACTGAACGGAGCGATCTCTCAGAAGCTTGGTAATCAAACGTGCATATCATGAAAGCACTCAATCTTGTCCTCTACTGCGTTGAGTATCACTGGAGTCACCTCCGCCGGATGAGGAGGAATGTCATCGAGCATGGACAGGAAGATCATCCGGAGCCAAATAGAGCCGATGGGGAGAGGAGATCCCTTACGGATCAAGAGCTCGTGCATCACCGTGTCGCATTGGTCATCTATGAGAACGGGATTCACCAAGCGTGCAACAATAATTTTCACGATATGCACCTCATATAGTCACCGATGAGCATGTGGAAGATTTCAAGCTATGACTCTTCTCTATTAAAACGGTTCTCTGAGAAAGTGAGAGAGAAGATGAAAATGTTTTCAAATTATAAAGAGAAACATTTAAGTCTCTGCATAAAAAATGTTGTGCATGGTGGAACTATTTCCAAGCTCTGACAAAATGAAGGCATTGGAAAAGAAAGTTTGACTCAGGAAAAGAAGATAAAGAAGGTGAAAAGAAAGTTTCATCAATGAGGCAGCGCCTCACGTGCTCCCCACGTGAACGCTAGCGTCGGCCTCTTATAGGATTAAATTCTATAGTGGCGCCTCACGTGGAACACATGTGAGCGTCGGCATGCAAAGCACATAAGCGCCTGTTATATAAGAATTAAATTCTTAAGTGTCACCCATGTACATAATGTTGGATATGTATTCCTTAGTGGCCATTATTGTATATGTATACATGTGGATGCTTGGACATATATACGTACAGGACAATCTTGCTCAACATGATAGTATGCTATCTGGTTTGATTCTACCTCAACATGTGTATATGTTTCTTTTAACATATCACTAATACATGTTGGTAGAGCCCTTAGGATCTTTGCTTGACTACCAGCGTTGTGATGGCAGTCACACATGTGAGAGCTGGGTAGTAGATAAGCACATCCTTAAATGTCCCTAGTCGTGGGAGTATCGAGACTGGGCATCGATACCCCGGACAGACTAGTGTATACATATCAAGACCCTGACGAAGGGCGAAGGATTGGTCCCGCAGCCATTGGTGAGATGCACCTAAGATTGTATATAGGTGCTCACTGGGCGTGAGTACACTGGACGGACTCGCTGAGAATTGGATAGATGGTATTATACCAATCGTCAGATAGCAGTTCTCTGGTGACATGAGTACAGATAGTCTGTCGACCTGAGGTCGTCATTTATCTTATGTGAGTTCCTACTGTGCTTTGATTACTACTCTACCACGGCTCTACTGAGTCATGCAAACCGGTTTTAGTTGGGCACAGTCCCGAGCCATATGGAGGCAGTGAGTGACTGTTGGGGATTTGTCTCTCCCGGTATAGGGAGTCGATGTCGTGCTGTGTTCGGTTGGCCAACACCATAAATCCCTGGCCAAGGCGGATTGAGAATTACTGATAGTTAAATCAGTAGATTCTCGGATGGTCTTGAGTCACATTAGCACGACTTGTCAGGTTATTAGGGGTCTGACGTTTTCCACCCCCTAGACCCGGCATGCGATACTCTCAGAAGAACAGACCGGACTGTATAGAGATTGTCATGGACAGGCTCAGTAGGAGTTCGGAAGAGTTTGCCCGTCGGCCTTCTTTTCGACAGGTACCTAAGTAGTCTTTACGTACAGCTAGTGCCACTGGAGAGCTTGTAGTTAAATTCACTGCCAGCGTACTGTCGAGTCTTTAAAGTCCCACATAGAAGGTTTTCCTAGTTCAGGAGAAACGATGTAGAGGCCGTATGGTTTTGCATGCGGGGTTTCGATCATATACGTGTACTAGCTACACATATTTTAGATCGGACGGATAATACTAGCAGGCTTAGAATTAAGCCGCATTATAGTATTAATATTGGATTATTTTTGTCTTTTAGTATTCATGGTACGAATACGGGTATGTATATACGGTGAGGGGCATTCTTGTAATTTCATAAGAGTGCTTCTAGAAGAAGCCACCTCATTTGTATTTAATCCATTTATTTAAATGGATAATGAGGTGGAGAAATAAGGTGTTGTTAGGACATGATTGAAGCATGGCTACTTTGGTGACTCACTCATTTTGGATGACTTTTGAAGTATGGTTGAATTCTTGTGATTATGATTATTGATATTATATGGTTCATAGACATCAATTCTTAGCCATTCTAGCATCATTCTCACTTCAACACTCTCATCTCTCCTTGGCTCTCTTCTTCTTCCTCAAACCATAAACACTCTCATGAGTTGAGAAACCTAGGGTAATTGAGACAAATTTGTCCAATAAATATTCTCTACATCTCCTAAGATACCTAGATCTGCAAACTAGGTCTTTAGTTAACTCATTCTAGCGGTTAGAGCTTTAACCATAGACTCTCGGCTGGATCTTCTTCGAAACGAGGAGGCCGATTACCAAGCTTAATCCATACATACGATGAGTTTAAGAAAAGGATAAGAAGACCCGAAGGACTTGGACACGAAAGTATAAATCACTTCATAGTAGATTAGAACCTTCTTTAGATATGCTAGTTAGGGTTTCCGATATGATCCTGGGTTTAGGTCGATATTGCTTGCTACAAAAATTATTGTTTGCTAATTCCGCCTCCCCCACAGACCCTGTGGGGTGTGTGACATCGACTTACATGGTATCGGAGCCTACTCAAACCTTAACTAGCAGATCAGACGATATTTAAAGTTACGAAACCGAAATAACTCCGAAATGGTTAAAACGATATCCAAGTTTCTGTTGATTTTTAAAGAGCCTCTAAATTTTTTTTAAACAATTGCAGAGTGCTCATTTAGTTGTAACTAGAACACCATAGAAAAACGAGACAAAAACTCAAAACTTTGGCCGGCCAAAAGTGTTTTTTTCCCGGCCTCGCTGGCCCATCAATTGAGTTTGGTCTTGGGTTTTGTGTGGTGTTCTGGAATCTTGGATTTAGGTTTTATGGTATTGTTTGTTTTTGCCCAGATTTCATATACCGTTATCTTTGTGTTGAGGCAATACGGAGTATTTCGAAGTCAGAATTTTAACATCGTTTATTCATTTCAGTTTGTATATGTGTTGCTAAACGTCTACTAATTGCTATATATTGATTAGTGGGGGTTGCACATATCTAGTATCTTGTTGATGGTTTGTGGATATGAAGTATTGGATCTTCGTAAATGAATAGCCAGGGGAGGTGAGAAGAGCGTAATTTTCTTTCATTCATATACATTTGTAAATTGATGTAATATTATTTTGCGGGGCACATCCGGGTTGAGATTATAGCCACCGTTGTATTATTTCATTTACTTTTTCTTGCACCTAGGATAGACCCAAGGAGGGGTACACAAACTACCGGGTTCTTGAAGTTCCGAGCGGCCTACTCATTTCATTGAGAGAGGTTGCTTCACTTCGGAAATTTGGCGGGTAGTTTGCCGCACCCGTAGGGGTCTAGGGTGGGGTTTGGCTATTCATCACGACCGTGGAATCCTTCTTTCGTTCTAGGATAAAACGAAACACGAATATCCTACTATATCCAATATATTCATCTGTGTTGCTGTGATCTGTGATCTGGAATGCCTATTATTGCATGAGACGAATGGATATATATATATATATATATATATATTGTATATAATAAACGTTGCTTATGTTTTGCACCCGCGCTAGTCCAGCCCCCGCTCTGCCGTCAGTTAAGTAACCTAACGGTGCATGAAAGGCCCCGTGGCGAATGCGGATGGCATAAGCGTACGTTCTATTTTTGTTTCTTTTCTGCAATGATAGGGTTAAATGATGGGACCACATTAATGTTGATTAATGCAAAGTAATAAACCTAAAGTCTGACGTCATTGGAACAATTGCAAAACCACTCGGTTTTCTTCAAAAACAACTTTTAAAAGCAGAGCTTAAACCACTCCTTTTCAAAAGCTATTCGGATCCTTCGACTATATCAAGTTCATTACGTTAACGGTTTTCGCCAAAACCAGCGGTAGCCCTCCATCATTTCCTACAAGTATTACTTAGTATTCGTACTACGTATTTTAGTATTGTCAAGGGGTAGTGATCGATAGCTGAGTATTGCTTGTTTGTAGCTTTGTTTCCGATTATTTAGGACAGTCGCATAGCAATGTTGGCATTGTCAAAGGTTATGCAGATGAGTCTAAGTTAATCAAGATAATGACGGGCCGAACTTGACTAGCGGCTTATGATATGTTGGTATTGTCAAGGTCATAAAGTCGTTAGGGGAAAAAACCACACCGGGTGTTTCAAATATACAGGAAACTTACTAGTGTTGCATATCTTCTGGAGTGTGGTAGTTTTGGTAGGCTTCCTTCAAAATTATCACATAATGATAGTTGGGTCCCGATCCTACTGTGAGTATCCGCTACTCTTCGGGAGAATTTTTCACTTTGCAATTAGGTAATCAAGTAGGTGTCTAGAAAGGTCTTAACGGTGTCACGCCTCTGGGAAAACGAGGTTATTTAATTGGGTTCGTGCGAAAGCACGGGGGCCTCCCTCCGAAGTACCAAACACTGGCCTGGCCGAAAGATAAGTGAACTTGTAGGGTGCAATTAATCCTGACTTATTCTTCTTTTAGGGTTTGAAGAAGAATTCAAAGAAACAGTAGGAGCCATCCTGTTTAGATAAACTAATAACCAATCTAAACTTGCAAGTGCGCACGCTGAGTGTTTTATTTTCTTTCTCTCTCCAGATAGCAACCATGTCACGCCTTAATCAAGATAATAAAATGTATGACTTGACCTACTCGAATTATTATTCGAGACTGGGGAACGTCGGTTCTGTTCTAACTTGTGATATATGTCATGAGCTTGAGCAAGGGAAAGAGGATTGCGTGAATTCCTTGATTACCCTAACGAAGAAGAAGCATACTATTGCATCTCCTTCAGGTGTTCTTGTTATTGAGAACTGTTTTTCGGTCAGTCCTACCTCCTGGGTACTAAATACCGGACCAGGATCTCATATCTGTAATTTATTGCAGGGACTGAGAAAAAGTAGGATGGTTGGACCTGATGATATGTCCCTCAGACTAGGGAACGGAGCGCAAGTTGATGCTGCTGCCGTTTGTGAATATCACCTAGTATTGCCAAGCTACAATAATATGATTTTGAACAACTGCTACTATGTACCTTCTATGCTTTGCAACATCATATTTGTAAGTGCACGGCAGTGCCCCGGCCATCTGTCCGAGGCCAAAATGTGGAAAAGAAACTTTTTCAAAACTAGAAAACCGGCGCTACCGCGTACTAAAAACCCGGATCGTAACCATTAACCTAATACTAGCTAACTAGAGAATGGGTAGAATGCTATACCGAGCGATCCGTGTCCTTCGGTCTTCGGCCTCCATCCCAATCTCCTCGCGGAATCTCCGGTCTTCATCTCCTCGTCGGAAAGGGCACCACACCACCGAGTCTTTTTACGGGCTCCCACCTCTGGACCGAGGCAACTCGGACACGAAGTTGGCAAGCCGACGTGTCCAAGAATGCTGTAGACTAAGTGTAGAATCATTTGTCTCAAGGAGTTGTTGAAGTTGCCATTGAAGGAGGGAAGAGGAAAAAAGAACTTTGGAAAAATGGAGCTCTCATTTTTCTTGCAAGGAAATGAAATGAGATCACAATTCCTCACACCAAAAATCTCACTCCCTCTCTCTAATATGTGGCCGGCCAAATCAAGAATGGAGGAGGGAAAAATCAATGGAATAAAGCAAGAGGGGAAATTGTATGATAATGAGAAGAATATGTCACACCAAACATCCAAATCAACTCGCATCTCATTAATGCAAAGAATGAGCACAAGTAAAGCATCAAAAGATGCTAGAACCATCCAATAAACCATATGCAACAAAGAACCCTCCACATTTGCTAATTTGCACACTTGCAGATAAGCCCCTCTCATCACAAAGATTCGGCCATGAAGGAACAAAGGAAAACTGGCCGAAACGGAATATAAACTGGCAACTTCAAAATGCTGATCCCGTAATAAATTACAGGAAAACCCCGCGACTGTATATGTATACCCGTATTTGTATTCCGATCAAAAACAAATGCAATGAGACAAAATCTACACTGTACAATACTAGGATCCGGCTTAAACCAAAGCCCGCTAGTATTATCTGCCCGATCATGATCCGTGCAATACCGCACGTATATGATCAAACCCTGCCATATATCCATACGGCCTCTACAGCGTTTCACCCGAAACTTGAGAAACTGTTTGTGGGGTACTAATTTTAGAGATTTTATCGATCAAAAATATAATTACCGCAATCAATAACGGCATCGCTTTGTAGCTAGCCGGTGAATACGGGTCGGTCCACAGGGATGTTGTGAATTTCCTAATCGCTCTAACGAGTTAATTCCGATGGGAGCCGGATTGATTATTAAATCTAAAAACTGAATTAATCTATATCTAAGTCTTGCTAGGGTTAGGTCTAGGTTAAGTTTGGAAAGTCTATAAATCTCACCGCTTTCTATACCCATATGAAAATCTAATTAGGTGTTATAGTAATTATTAATAAAAGGGATTAGAACCATTTGGAAAGATGTTTCTTCCTCTAGGTTCTTGTCCTTCCTTTAGAAATCCTTACCCTAACCTCCATGGAAAACCATCATAACCGGGCCTTTATACTACGGTATCACAGCTACCTCGATGGATAGGGTGCCGTAGGGAGCGATATGTGCATGTATACATGAAGTCCTATGAAAATATATGACGGGCAAGAAAGTGGATGAGAAATCTTCGTCTCTCAAACCTTCCCCAGATCTAACCCTAACAAGCGAGGAGACTACTCACTCATTAGGGAATTGAAGAGCATCTATTTAGGGCAGAGAATAAAAGATTAACTAAGGTAAGAAATTAAATTTACTTAGAGCAAGAATAGAAAATTAACCTAGGCCAGAAAATAAAGAACTTACAAAAAATGATGCTCTCCAAAAGAATTCTAAAATTTATTAATGAAGGGAGGCATAGGGAGGCATAAGAAATTACAATGATTAGAGTTCCTATTTATAGAGAATAGGAAACCCTAGGTTTACATTTGATCCACATGTCTACAATTACAAGTATACCCCTAGGAAATTTTTTCAAAGCCGCCAAAACATTTTGGTAAAATTTCATCAAAGTACGGGCATTATACGGCCGTAGAACCGCGGCATGGGTAGGCCTTGGGCCGCGGTTCCGCGGCCCTTTGGTGAGTTCAGCTCACCATCTTTCCTGGGCTGCATCATTGTTATTTGGGCTTGTTATTTCTTCAGTTCATTTCTCTGTTTGGCTTCTTATTCTTCTCCAGATCTTTCAGTGAAAAACTTGTAGCGATCTTTTAACCATTTGCCTTGATATTTTGGACCTTGCACTGTTCTTCGTCTAGGCTTGACTAGGATTATTCTATTTGTTGGTCAAAAGTCCCTTTTTCTGTCGTCTTGTGTCTTTTTCACTGTTTTCGCTCCAAAAATCAGTAACCTGTAACATGTAGTAGACATGGGTCAAAAGCACCTGTTTTCATTGTAAAATGCATAAGAATGGGGAATATAAAATGCAATATTATGGTATGAACAAATACCCCCAAACTTAGCTTTTGCTCGTCCTCGAGCAAACTTATTTTTTATTCTCGATAAAATCTAACCTAACAGCACTTTCGCAGGGAAACGCGATTGCACTGAGCTCGTGCAACAAGCCGTTAAACCTCTAGGTGTCCCTAGTAGGAGGAGTGTTGTCTCCTGAAGGTTTTCAGCGGATACCACCCACAAAATCCTATCAATTTGGCCCATTAACTTTTGTTATCCAATTAAGTTTTCCCAACAAGGAATTCTATTATCTTCTACTTGTAAATTATCCACCCACATTCTTCACACTTCCTTATCATTTAACTTAAGATTATATATGTTCTATAGACTTACCTAGCTTTTGGCATCTCTTAAGTTTTCCTTGTAGGGTTCCATCTCCACTTGGAAATTTTTATCAACTCTATTAAAGATACAAGTTTTATTCTTCATTCCTCTCTCTCATCTAAACTCCAATTGCATACCCCTACGTGTGTGTATAGATCATCCCTACACTTGAAAATTCAAATCAGGCAATCATACTCTCGTCCGTTGTCCAAAACACTTCTTAATTGGTGAATTTTTAATTGAATTTTGCTTACACATCCTTCATGCGACCGTTAATACTTCTTGAGGTACCAACGACCGATTACAAAATGTGTTTGCACATTTAAAGCGTACTTCCTACTCTTGTAACACCCAAGGCTTTAGCAGTGACTCCCAGACCAGTTGGTCTAAGGCACTAGGTGATGAAGCACCCTCGCTAAATATTTTTCTGTTTTTGCAGCCTCAAGTAATCACAAAAACCAGTGTCCATTTTTTTTATTCTTTATTCATACTTTTTTCCATTTATTTTCTTCGTACTAAGGACTTTAGACAAGAGCATTTCGAGGTCTCTTCTACTATTCCAAGTTTCAAGGTGCGTGATTGTGCAAATTGTAGGGTATGCGTTTTCAGAATCTAGACTTAAGCTAGGAACTATTTTTCAAACTTAGAAACTAATAAGAATATCAATACTTTTCCTTTGTTTCGACTTAGCCCAAGAAGTGAACCCAAAATTTTCCTATTTCTAAATAAACTACAAAAACATATACTTTTTACCGCTAAATTTTAAGGAATGTTATTTTTAGGGTTTTTAATTCACTAAGTCTAAGATCTAGTTGTTCCTAGCCAGTTAACCTATTTGTCAAACTCAAGTCAATTAGCCAAAATTGAATACAATAATTTTTATAATTTTTGAAATTTTTCAAATTTTTATGGGTTATCAAATAAGTATGCAAATGCAAAAATATGTACAAATGAATGCGAAGGAAAAAGACGTACCGAGCATACCCCCAAACTTGAACTTGACAGTGTCCTCACTGTCATGCTAAACCAAGAGGGTCAAAATACCGATACTCCCATGTTTATTTATTTATAAAAAAAATTATATTTTTAATGTTTTAAAATTTTTTATTTTTTTATTTTATAGAAAAAGAAAAAAAATATATATACATATATACAAAGTTTCCCCCCAAACTTAAGCTTGGCTTTACTCAAGCCAAAGGTTAGCACCAACCATTCAAAAATCTTATCGTGGTAATGGTATAGTTGGTGCAAGAATGGGGTGTGGAGGAAAGAAATGAGAAACACGCGAGACCATGTGGAAAGAAGAATGGTAGAATATGGTCTCAGTGGGGGAGAAGAAGGGCGGAAAAGAGAAAGAAGGGTCGCACGATCTTGAGGGTGTAAATCGAGTGAATAAATTAGCGCAATATGTGATAACCAATATGTTATAAGCGATTGCGCTAACCTATCAACCCGTCGGGAAATGGGGTCAAATCCCTCAAGATTCGCAAGAAAACATGGGTACGCCGAACTTGGTATAGGAGATGAAAACGTAACAGTCACTTGCACAGTCGGAACAATAGGAAGGACGAAAGGAAGTGAATTAAGGATAGTCTCATTCTCACCGTAGTAAACTGTCTCGAACTTGAAAGATTCCATTAATGGTTCGAAACTACTGTAAGCAACCGAGTCTGATGGTTCGACTAACTCATCTGAAAATGTAAAGAACTCAAACTCGGGCGGTGAGTTATCAACATCGTCCGAAAAAGTGAAACACTCGTAAGTGTTAACGTCTGTGAAAACTGTGTTGGATTCAAAAGAAAAATTTTCAAGTTCACAGTCTTCAAGCGTGGTCGGAACGATGGAAAGGAGGGAGGGTGATATAGTTAAAGGTTCAGGAGGATGAAGTGGAAAATCCGACATATCAAAGAAAAATGGTTCAACCTCAATATGATCCTCAAAACTCTCCTCAATGCTATCCTCATAATTCTCCTTAATATTTATCTCATCCATGCCATTATCTTCAAAATCCAGACGCATATGAAGTTCAGGAGAAACATTTAATAACTCGGGATGATGATTTGAACATAAAATTTCAATTAAGTCGACAGGATCATCATCCAAAATTTTCCTGGCGTCTATATCCTCAATCAAGTGAAAATCAATTTCTTTAGACACTTCATCAAAAGCATGGATATTTATCAATTTAGGTTCTAGAGTGGAGGTGTAAAGGTCAAACGGATTAGGTGCGGTTTCACTCGAAAGGGGTTCTTCACAATTTGGAAAATCAAACACTAAAAAGTCGCACAACTCATCATTTTGGACACATGTTTGAAAACTGGAGTTGTTGGATTCAATTGGGTATGAGTAGATTTGATTTGGCAATTCTCTCACATTCTCACTCTGTCCAACTGCCTCCTTATACATTGAGAAATTTGAAGCTAGTGGAAAACTAGCTACCGGTTCACTAGGTTGCATAAGGGCGGCCACGGACGCTTCCACATTCCTAGTCATTTTATTTGTTGCTGCGATATACGCCTCCAACGACTCTTCCAAACTAGACTTGGGTGGTAAGGGTGTTTCGGTAAAAGATTCGAAATTGTTGGGATATGTGAAACTCCCTAATGGCTAGTGACGGTGGGAAAGTCGGGTATAGCTGGTAGGAAGTGGGTGATTGGACAGGGGTAGGGTCAACATATAGATAAAAAGGTGAATAGTCGTGTGGATCCCTAGAACTAAATGAGTGGAGAGGGGTGAAAGATCGGCTGCGAGATTGAGCAATATGCTTAGCAATGGACATCGGCTTAAGAGTGACAAAACGACTCGAAAAAGTGGTGTCAACATATGGAGATGGTAAAGATTGACTTGGTTGACACAAAGTGGGTTGAAAAGTCGAACTGTTTCTCCTAGACACCTCTATTTGATCTTTCAAAGATATTTTAGGCAAGGAAGGATCGTCTTTAAATTGACCGAACAAATTGACGTACGACGCAAAATTAGGTTCGGGATACCAAAGTTCGGCATGTGATTTATTATGTGGGGTACCCATGTTAGAAGAAGGGGAAAAGAAAGAAGGTTGGTTGGTGCAAGGATTTATTTGCAGCAAAAGTTTGCAAGTTTTCTAATACTAATTTTCCTTTTTCTTTTTCTTTATTTGATAGTTGTTGCAAAAAAAGATTTTTAGTTAAAGATATGCAACAGAAAAATATTACTTGCAATAAGTTATTATTTTAAGCATATCACAAGAATCTTTATTTGGAAAAAATTGTTGCAAAAACATATTCGAGAAAAGATATGCAACAAAAAAGATTACTTGCAATCTATTTCTAATTTAAGCGGGGCGTAAAAATCCTGCACAAGATTTGTTATATGAAAGGGAATATATTTTATAGCTCACGGAATCCTGCAGGAATTTCTTTCAGAAGATATATTGAAATTTGTAAAGGAGAAATAACAGGAAGCGTACAGTGCAAATTTCAGAGGATGACGTCACCAAAGAGCCGCCCTTCCGCGGTGGGAGCAGCCAAATGCGGCGGAACCGCGGTCTATGGAGCTGAACGCTGCTTCAAATTCGAAGAACCACAGAAGAAATTTGAAGCAGCGTTCAGCTCCATAGACCGCGGTTCCGCCGCATTTGGCTGCTCCCACCGCGGAAGGGCGGCTCTTTGGTGACGTCATCCTCTGAAATTTGCACTGTACGCTTCCTGTTATTTCTCCTCTACAAATTTCAATATATCTTCTGAAAGAAATTCCTGCAGGATTCCGTGAGCTATAAAATATATTCCCTTTCATATAACAAATCTTGTGCAGGATTTTTACGCCCCGCTTAAATTAGAAATAGATTGCAAGTAATCTTTTTTGTTGCATATCTTTTCTCGAATATCTTTTTGCAACAATTTTTTCCAAATAAAGATTCTTGTGATATGCTTAAAATAATAACTGATTGCAAGTAATATTTTTCTGTTGCATATCTTTAACTAAAAATCTTTTTTTGCAACAACTATCAAATAAAGAAAAAGAAAAAGGAAAATTAGTATTAGAAAACTTGCAAACTTTTGCTGCAAATAAATCCTTGCACCAACCAACCTTCTTTCTTTTCCCCTTCTTCTAACATGGGTACCCCACATAATAAATCACATGCCGAACTTTGGTATCCCGAACCTAATTTTGCGTCGTACGTCAATTTGTTCGGTCAATTTAAAGACGATCCTTCCTTGCCTAAAATATCTTTGAAAGATCAAATAGAGGTGTCTAGGAGAAACAGTTCGACTTTTCAACCCACTTTGTGTCAACCAAGTCAATCTTTACCATCTCCATATGTTGACACCACTTTTTCGAGTCGTTCTGTCACTCCTAAGCCGATGTCCATTGCTAAGCATATTGCTCAATCTCGCAGCCGATCTTTCACCCCTCTCCACTCATTTATTTCTAGGGATCCATACGACTATTCACCTTTTTATTTATATGTTGACCCTACCCCTGTCCAATCACCCACTTCCTACCAGTCATACCCGACTTTCCCTACTTGGGTGGTAAGGGTGATTTGATTCGAAAAAGTGTGTTTGTAGTAGTAACCGCAATCAGAACGGTGTCGCGTGTAGCTAGACCGAGGTGAGTACGGGTCGTCCTCAGGGAAACGTTGAATCTTTTACTCTTACTTTAGATGTGTTGAAAAAGAGAGGAGGAATAAAGAATTTTGTGGAAAGGTTTCTAGATCTACGTTAAGTAAGAATGCAAAATATATAGATCTAGATTATTTTAGGGATGCAGTTAATATAATAAGAGGGCTTGTAGGGTTCGTTAGGATTTAGTAGTTATGGATGATTAATTAAAAGTTACCCTTTTATCCTTTAATAGATTTAAAATTAGAACGACGGTGATGCGTTTAGATTAGGGTTTCTGGAGGGAAAAGGAATCCCACTCTTAACCCTTATCTCGACACGGAACTCCGTTCATATCTAGCCTTTACCAAAACAATCATTAATCTAATCTCTAATCGCGGTCGGAACTAACAAAGAATTGTTAGCGCGCCCGATTAGGATGTTAATGATTCTTTTGATAAAGTTCATAAACTTTATAGGACTTAAAAAGGGTTTAGGGATGTTCATCATCCATTAGCCTACCCTAATCCTACGAACCCTAACAAGCGGAGAATTACTCGCGCATGTTGGGAAAAGAAGATGAAAAGACAGAGAGGGAAAACATAATGTAAAATACAAAAGAATTAAATAAAACAACTACCTTTATTAATCAACTTGAACAATCTACACTTTATTCCTTAGAAAATTATTACAAAAACTTGGTTTGCTTCTCGAACTCTTCCGAAGGAGGTAGATGAACAGTTGATGATCAGCCTGGATGCGTGAGCCATCTTGGACTTCGTGATCTTTTCGGCTTGATCAAGAGTTTTCTGTTTGTTGGTCAAAGTCCACTTTTGCATCATCTTTTCATCGTTTTCACTGTTTTAGATCCAAGAACTTGTAACCTGTAATATGTAGCAGACATGCGTCAAAAGCACCTGTTTATTTATAAAACGAATAAGAATGGGGAATATAATAATACAATATTATGGTGTGAACAAATACCCCCAAACTTATCTTTTGCTCGTCCTCGAGCAAACTTATTTTTTATTCTTGACAAAAACCTAACCGCACTTTCGCAGGGAAACGCGATTGCACTGAGCTCGTGCAACAAGCCATTAAATCTCTAGGTGTCCTTAGTAGGAGGAGTGTTGTCTCTGAGGGTTTTCAGCGGATACTACCCACAAAATCCTATCAATTTGGCTTTTTCGACTTTTGTTTTCCAATTAGGTTTTCTAACAAGGAATTCTATTATCTTCTACTTGTAAATTATCCACCCATATTCTTCACACTTTCTTATCATTTAACTTAAGATTATATATATCCTGTAGATTTACTTAGCTTTCGGCATCTCTTAAGTTTTCCTTCTAGGGTTCCATCTCCACTTAGGAATTTCTATCAACTCTATTAAATATACAAGTTCTATTCTTCACTCCTTTCTCTCATCTAAACTCCAATCACATATCCCTACGTGTGTGTAAATATCACCCCTACACTTGGAAATTCAAATCAAGCAATTATACTCTTGTCCGTTGTCCAAAGTACTTATTAATTGGTGAATTTTTAAATGAAATTTGCTTACACATATTTCATGCGACCGTTAATACTTCTTGAGGTACCAACGACCGATTACAAAATGCTTTTGCACTTTAAAGCGTACTTCCTAGTCTTGTAACACCCAAGGCTTTAGCAGTGACTCCCAAACCAGTTGGTCTAAGGCACTAGGTGATGAAGCACCCTCGCTAAATATTTTTCTATTTTTACAGCCTTAAGTAATCACAAAAACCAGTGTTCATTTTTTTTTCTTTATTCACTTTTTTTTTCTTTTATTTTATTTTCTTCATACTAAGGACTTTAGACAAGAGCATTTCAAGGTCTCCTCTACTATTCCAAGTTTCAAGATGCGTAATTGTGCAAATTGTAGGGCATACATTTTCAGAATCTAGATTTAAGCCAGGAACTATTTTTCAAACTTATACTCTAATAAGAACATCAATACTTTTCCTTTGTTTCGACTTAACCCAAGAAATGAACCCAAAATTTGCCTATTTCTAAATAAACTACAAAGGCATATACTTTCTACCGTTAAATTTTAAGGAAGGTTATTTTTAGGGTTTTTAATTCACTAAGTCTAAGATCTAGTTGTTCCTAGCCAGTTAACCTATTTGTCAAACTCAAATCAATTAGCCAAAATTCAATACATTATTTTTTATAATTTTTGAAATTTTTCAATTTTTTTATGGGTTTTCAAATAAGTATGCAAATGCAAAAATATGTACAAATGAATGCGAAGGAAGAAGACGTACCGAGCATACCCCCAAACTTGAACTTGACAGTGTCCTCACTGTCATGCTAAACCAAGAGGGTTAAAATACCGGCACTCCCCTGTTTATTTATTTACAAATTTTTTTTATTTTATTGTTTTGAAATTTTTTTGTTATTTTTATAGAAAAAGAAAACAAAAAATATATATACATATATACAAAGATTCCCCCCCCCCAAAACTTAAGCTTGGCCTTACACAAGCCAAAGGTTAGCACCAACCATTCAAAAATCTTATCGTGGTAATGGCCGAATTGGTGGAAGAATGGAGTGGAAAGAAAAGAGATGAGAAGCACACGAGACCGAATGGGAAGAAGAGAATATGGTCTCGGTGGGGGAGAAGAATGGCGGAAAGAAGAAAGAAGTGGAGTACGATCTTGAGGGTGTAAAGCGAGTGAATAAATTAGCGCAATTTATGATGACCGATGTGTTAAAAGCGATTGCGCTAACCTATCAACTCGTCGAGAAATAGGATCAAATCCCTCAAGATTCGTAAGAGAACATGGGTACACCGAACTTGGTATTTGAGATGAAAGCGTCACGGTCACTTGCATGGTCGGAACAATAGGAAGGACGAAAGGAAGTGAATTAGTGATAGTATCATTCTCACCGTAGTAAACTGTGTCGAACTGGAAATATTCCATCAATGGTTCGAAACGACTGTAAGCAACCGAGTCTGAAGGATTAACTAACTCATCTGAAAATGCAAAGGACTCAAACTCGGGCGGTGATACTTCAACATCGTCCGAAAAAGTGAAACACTCGTAAGTGTCATCGGCTGTGGGAACTGTGTCAGATTCAAAGGAAAAGTTTTCAAGCTCACAGTCGTCAAGCATGAAATGAGGCATGGTCGGAACGATGGAAAAGAGGGAGGGTGATTTAGGTAAAGGTTCAAGAGGATGAATTGGAAAATCCGACACATCAAAGAAAAATGGTTCAACCTCAATATGATCCTCACCACTCTCCTCAATATTATCCTCATAATTCTCCTCAATATTCAACTCATCCATGCCATTATCATCAAAATCAAGATGCATATGAGATTCGGGAGAAACATTTAATAACTCGGGATGATGATTTGAACATAAAATTTCAATTAAATCGATAGGTTCATCATCCGAAATATTCTCGGCTTCTATATCCTCAATCAAGTGAAAGTCAATTTCTTTAGACACCTCCTCAAAAGCATGGATGTTTATCAATGTAGGTTCTAGAGTGGAAGTGTAAAGGTCAAACGGATTAGGTGCTGTTTCACTCGAAGGGGGTTCCTCACAATTTGGCAAATCAAACACTACAAAGTCGCACAACTCGTTTTTATTTTGAACTTGTGAATCATTTCGGACATTCAATGGAAAACTGGAGTTGTGGGCTTCAATTGGGTAAGGGTAGATTTGATTTGAAAATCCTCTCACATTCTCATTCTGTCCAACCGTCTCCTCATACATTGAAAAATTTGGGGCTAGCGGGAAACTAGCTACCGGTTCAGCAGGTTGCATAAGGGCGGCCACGGACGCTTCCACATTCCTAACCATTTTGTTTGTTGCTGTGATATACGCCTCCAACGCCTCTTCCAAACTAGACTTTGGTGGTAAAGGGGTTTCGGCAAAAGATTCGAAATTGTTTGGATATGTGAAACTCCCAAAAGGCTGTGTAGAAGCAGTGTCTAGTGAAGGTGGGAAGGTCGGGTAGGACTGGTAGGAAGTGGGTGGCTGGGCAGGGGTAGGGTCAACATGTGGATAAAAAGGTGAATAATCATGCGGATCCCTAGAACTAGATGAGTGGAGAGGGGTGAAAGATCGGCTGCGAGATTGAGCAATATGCTCAGCAATGGACATCGGTTTAGGAGAGACAGAAGGACTTGAAAAAGTGGTATCAACATATGGAGGTGGTAAAGATTGACTTGGTTGACACAAAGTGGGTTGAAAAGTCAAATTGTTTCTCCTAGACGCCTCTATGTGATCTTTCAAAGATTTTTTAGGCATGGAGGTATCGTCTTTAAATTGACCGAACAAATTGACATACGACGCAAAATTAGGTTCGGGATACCAAAGTTCGGCTAATGATTTATTATGTGGGGTACCCATGTTGGAAGAAAGGGGAAAAGAAGGAAAGTTTATTGTGGTGCAAGGATTTATTTGTGGCTAAAAGCTTTGCAAGTTTCTATCAAAATTTTCCTTATTCTTTTTTTATTCTTCTTCTCTTTATTAGGAAAAATTTGTTGCAAAAAGATTTTAGAGAGAAAAAAAAGATATGCAACAACAAAATATTACTTGCAATCAATTTTATATCAACCGGGGCCCAAAAATCCTGCACAAGATTGTTATTTGGAAGGGCAAATATTTTTAAAGCGCAACAAGTCCTGCAGGCATTTTCCAGAAAATATATTTCAAAAATTTTACC
Source organism: Agapanthus africanus (assembly GCA_030015575.1). Lineage (NCBI taxonomy): Eukaryota > Viridiplantae > Streptophyta > Magnoliopsida > Asparagales > Amaryllidaceae > Agapanthus > Agapanthus africanus. The sequence goes on from JASDDO010000019.1 coordinate 834,120,865, forward strand.
GAATTTTTCTATGATGGTACATTCATTAATTTGAGTGATATATTATTTCTGAAGTTAGTGGCTTCTTGCTATAATTAGGGCAAAAGTAACAGCATTTTTCTGCAATTTAATTAACCTTTATTAAAAATAATATTTTTTCAATCCATTTGGCAGCACATTATTAAAAATAATATTTTTTCAATCCATTTGGCAGCACATAAAAGATACATGTAATAATCCAGTTCGTCTTTTAGTGACGTGGGATACTTTAATTGTGTATGTGCTAGAATATACATTTAAATTATGATCCTCATTGATTGGGTGTGTGTGTGTGTGTGTGTGTTAGAGGAGGAACAGAAAATCTTACCGAAAATTTTTCAGAAGAAAATGCCACCAGATCGCCGCCCTTCCGCGGCAATATAGCTCTAACACCGCGGTTCCGCGGTCTTCTTGATGGCTTGGATTCCCAAAATTTTTTTAGTGCGATGGCTCGACAAAACGGCCGCGTTTCCCCGGCCTAAGGTGGGTTTTGTCCGCGAAAATGCGGCTTGGTGGTGGAATTAGGTCTCCAGAAAAATTGCTCTGTTCTCTTTTCTTTAAAATCCCTTCTGTTCCGATATCTCGTTTTCTGTTTCCCTTCTGGAATTTTCAAGTTCCGATTTTGTATATCCTGCAAAAATTCAAACAACAAAGTATCCCTTCCAAAAAAAACAGATTATATATATTTTTATATTTTTTTTGATTTTTCAGATTTTTATGATTTTTTAAATTTTGATTAACCCGAAATTGCAAAAAGGAAAGTTCTACGCTATCCCCAGCAACGGCGCCATTTGATTGATTCGAAAAAGTGTGTTTGTAGTAGTAACCGCAATCAGAACGGTGTCGCGTATAGCTAAACCGAGGTGAGTACGGGTCGTCCTCAGGGAAACGTTGAATCTTTTACTCTTACTTTAGATGTGTTGAAAAAGAGAGGAGGAATAAAGAATTTTGTGGAAAGGTTTCTAGATCTACGTTAAGCAAGAATGCAAAATATATAGATCTAGATTATTTTAGGGATGTAGTTAATATAATAAGAGGGCTTGTAGGGTTCGTTAGGATTTAGTAGTTATGGATGATTAATTAAAAGTTACCCTTTTTATCCTTTAATAGATTTAAAACTAGAACGACGGTGATGCGTGTAGATTAGGGTTTCTGGAGGGAAAAGGAATCCCACTCTTAACCCTTATCTCGACACGGAACTCCGTTCATATCTAGCCTTTACCAAAACAATCATTAATCTAATCTCTAATCGCGGTCGGAACTAATAAAGAATTGTTAGCGCGCCCAATTAGGATGTTAATGATTCTTTTGATAAAGTTCATAAACTTTATAGGACTTAAAAAGGGTTTAGGGATGTTCATCATCCATCAGCCTACCCTAATCCTACGAACCCTAACAAGCGGAGAATTACTCGCGCATGTTGGGAAAAGAAGATGAAAAGACAGAGAGGGAAAACATAATGTAAAATGCAAAAGAATTAAATAAAACAACTATTTTTATTAATCAACTTGAACAATCTACACTTTATTCCTTAGAAAATGATTACAAAAACTTGGTTTGCTTCTCGAACTCTTCCGAAGGAGGTAGATGAACAGTTGATGATCAGCCTGGATGCGTGAGCCGTCTTGGACTTCGTGATCTCTTCGGCTTGATCAAGAGTTTTCTGTTTGTTGGTCAAAGTCCACTTTTGCATCATCTTTTCATCGTTTTCACTGGTTTAGATCCAAGAACCTGTAACCTGTAATATGTAGCAGACATGCGTCAAAAGCACCTGTTTATTTATAAAACGAAGAAGAATGGGGAATATAATAATACAATATTATGGTGTGAACACATGGCGGGCCTAGGGGGGTGGTAAAAGTCAGACCCCCAAAAGCAGTACAAGTCATGTCGGAGTGTAGCCCAGAACACCCTGAGATATTACTGGAATACCTACCAGTAAATCTCCTGCCTTGGCCAAGGACTTCGTGTAATGGCTCTCCTAGACACAACGCGACCTCACCCCCAATACCGGGAGAGACGAACCCCTGCAGATCCGCTCACTGCCTCCATGTGGCTCGGGACTGTACCCAACTAAAACCTGTTTGCACGACTCCTTTGAGTCGTGGTAGGGTAGTAATCAAAGTACAGTGGGAACTCACACGAGACAAATGACGATCTCAGGTCGATGAACTAACCTGTACATATGTCACCAGGGAACTGCTATCTGACGTCGGGTATAAGACCAACTAGCATGTTCCCGGCGAGTCCTGTCCGGTGTACTCATAACCCAATGAGCACCTGTATACATATTAGGTGAACCAACTGACACCGGTGGCTTGTGAGACCGGCCACCGCACCTTGTCGGGGTCTCGACTGTATACACTAGTCTACTCTGGAGGTTCGATGCCCTGTCTCGAAAACTCCTATGACTAGGGACCTTTTAAGGATGTGCTTATAGACCTCAGCTCCCACGTATATGATCATCATCATACTGCTGGCCGTCAAGCAAGAATCCTAAGGGCTCTATCAACGCGTAATAGTGACCTGTAAGGTCACCTAAAGCAGTACACGATGAGTAAGTCTGTTCTACCGACATAGGTCCCCCCTCAATCATTGCAATGACGTGCCTGTGATCCAATAATTGACTATGAGGGCACTATACCCAACAATCTCCCGCTTGCACTCAAGGCTAATTATTGCGATGTCGCATACTCACAGCCCGTGTGATATCGAACACCAACCTCCTCTACTAATCGGTTTCACAAAACCCGTTTGCGAAACTAATGCGTTCGAGGAATAGCCTCAGTGAGTGGGTCCGCTCTGATGTTTCTTTCTATGTCTCTCTTTATTTCAAATTCACGGAGAAAGCCATCTCTCGAAATGAGCAATACCTGTATTAGAATATGTCTGGATATCTGATGGGACCTAGTTCATAGATGAACTCCAAATCCAAACTTCTTAGACTGTATCGTCAACTGAATTTAATCAGTATCCTGCGTCATGCCTCCCTCAGTATCCGCTTGGACCACCTGTCCAAAATACTGCCCCTCGTCAGAGGGAAAACTATAACTCTGACAGTCACTCTGTCATCCAGGTCACCTTGGAAGCCTGGAATGATAACTGTCTCCCGAATGAGGCTGTCGTTATCATATGAACATCCACTTATGTTCTAAAACTGCTTCCGAATGTTTCTCCAGGATTTGATCAATATCAACTTATTGCATCTAGTGCAAAAACAACATCTGGTGTGGTACTTGATATTTCATGATCAACTCAATTGCCTAAGCAAGTGATCTGCCGATCATGCATATCCCTCTCCGCTTTAGTCTATAAGACACCTCTAGAGAGGGTGACTCCATTATCTGCAGGTATACTACCGTGCCAGGAGTCATCCATTCTAAAATATCTTTAGAATGCTGTCTAAGTATCCAAATTGGGAAACTACCCAAATCTAGATCTAAAACCATAGATCCAGTAACCAGAATGTCTGATATAATATCCATATCCTATGTAGAGAAACCACCGTGTGACAACCGAACTATAACCGATCGTAGTATAAGAACTTCACTTCCTACTCTGTGTATGTCATCCAAATACCAGGACATCACACCCTACTACCTTCTTAACAGATCCATCCCTTATTCTGATGAAGTCAAACCTATGACTGTCACATCAGAAATAGATGATCTATCTCTGCTATATCTGCTTTAGTCTATAAATAGACATAAGCCACTTGTCCACTATGCTTCCACTGCTCCCACTGACTACGACAACCCTCTGGCAGAGTCATATAAACATACACTTCTAAAGCCAGTTTAGAACAACGCTATACTCATCCTCCTGTCGGGTCTCACAGTCTGGAACAACAGTAGTGTCAAGTCTGGGTAAACAAGAACCTCCCTGTCACCGTCTTTGAGCATACCGAAGTACCTCTCGAGTGCCCGGGGTTACCCACCATATCTGCGGAGTGGCCAATGGAATGTCAAATCAGATTGAATCTTTAGGTTCTTATCAAATTTTCAGTAATCGTTTGCGGTTCTGGAATCACTTCCAGTTCTACCATACTCCCACTACTTTTTTCTGAAAAAATCCATATTACTAAAACTGTGGCGAGTCAAGAACAATACACTATTGTTCTTCCAGATGGTAGAAAATCAACCCTCATCATAGCCCGGGTCAACCCACAAACAGCCATTACAGAAACTTGCCTTGAGTTATCCAGAGTCTGGTTTTAAGCATAAGCCGGATAACTCCCCGTACCTTAACATCGTTAAGATATGAACCGTTCTATATCCAATATAGAAACAGAGGCACTGATTTAAGTGGAACCGGATTCAAATTATGCAGCTTTCTCCATTGCATGTCAACCAAATGGAAGGAGGACGATCAGCGTTACTCAACTTAGGAATCCTATCCAGATATGAGTAACCCGAAAGAGAAACAAGTTTCTCAAAATCAGAATACCATACACAAGTATCTACATCTTCGATCACCTTGAAGAATCCTGATACTTGCAATACCTGGTTCTCTACTTTATTCATATACCTATAACTTCTCAAAACTTGGACCTTGTGTTTCTACGAAACACTTGTCTAAAAATTAGAGAAGTCATAAGTAAACCGAATATAGTACGAAGACCAACCCCTCTGTACTAATGGACACTGGACAACATACAATACTCTGTATAAGTCCCCTGAGTCTAATAACTCATTCCCTGTATGTCGTAGGTTAAAATTTGTACTTATGGTTAAGAAGAATTACACCGCTGTTTAATGCTCCTTACATAACCATCCACTGATATAGGTAAATGTCATAGACATAATTTCAAAACGTTAAATCTCACTTCATAAAAATGAACGTACAGATATATCAATTTGAAATTGGTGCATAATAACGGATATTCAAAACCAAATATTCGTCGTCCGGCAAACAACCCAGGCGATTTCCTCAAATATCACCAATTACAACGAATCCCGATATAATGAGGATAATCACCCAATTCCCAATAACTTACTCCCACTCATCATCTGTAAAGCCATACAGATGTGAGAATCATACCTGGTAAATACATATCCTGGAGCAAGTGTCTAATTGAGAAATCAGTTTTCTTTTAACAGTACACAGTGAATGTGAAACATGTAAATGTTTCGGAGGGGTATCCTAGTATTCCTAATAACGTCTCTTCCATTATTCAAATTCACAACTGTAACCGTATATTTCTTTGTCATCTCTCCAAATCACTTTATATGTCTTTAATCATTACCTTCTGCACACCCCTTTAGGCCAAATGGTTTTCTTCTTTCCCTACCGTTCGGCAGTAGCCTATGGTTTAGAAGAAGACTATCCAATAAGTATAATGGGTGTATTGTCCTAATCCTAGGAGCACTCGCAATGCGAGAGAAGGTGAGGATAAAAGACAACCGAATAAACCTTATTCCTATTTCTCCTGAACCAGAATCCATCCCCGAACTGGAACAAATTTCTTTCAAGTTCGTATATAACCATACGATGGAGTATCCAAATAACTGTGGATCTTCGTAGTGATACGGAGTGTTCTGGAGAAATACAAAGGTGATATAGGAGTGGTAATGAAATTCTTGGTTTGATAGTGAATAGCAGTCGCAATTTACTTTACCCTCCTTCTAATCCCTTTATTTGTCTCAACTTAATACCTTCTGTACACCACACTTAGGCTTAATCGGCTTTCTTCATTCCCTACCGTTCGGCACCAGCCTAAGGTTTGGAAGAAGACTGTCCAATAAGCATAACAGGTGTACTATCCCCTAATCCAAGGAGCACTCGCAACCTGAAATAAGGTAAAAGGAAAAGACAACCGAATAGTCCTATTCGTTTTCACCAGAACCGGAAACCATCCTCGAATCTGGAACAAGTTCCTTCGAGTTCGTATATAACCATACGATGGTTTTATCCAATGGAAGTAGACATTCGTAGTAATACGGGGTGTCCTGGAGAAAAGGGTAAAAGTAGGAGTGGCAATGAGGTATGCAACTCTGACAATCCAAAAGCCAGTGTTTAAGAAGGTTCGGTCAATTTTGGTCACTGAGTCATAGTCAAGGGTCGGGCCATGGTCGCTGCCAAAGAGAGAGAGAGAAAAAACACTCAGTGTGCACTCTAACCTAGATCAGAATGGTTATCAATTTATCTAATCAGGAAACCTCCCACTATAACCTCAAATTCTCCTCCAAACCTGAAAGACGAATTAGTCGGGATCACCCGAGGAGTAAACCAATTCATCAGTGGGAATCGGGATCCAACTATCATCGCATGATAACGTGATAGAATCCACTCACATTAACACACTCCAGAAGGTATGCGCATATCTGGCAAGTTTCAGTTTCTTTAGAAACTCCCGATGTGATTTTTACCCCATGCTCTTATGACCTTGACGAAGGCCAACAAATCATAAGTCACATGTCAAGTTCTACCCGTCATTATCCAGGTTGATTTGAACCCACCCGTACCTACCCTTAACTTTGACCAATAAGGCAGTACGACTATCCCAAACCAACGCATCTATCTATGCAGCAGAAAGGTAACAAATAGTTACCATACACTATGCCTTGACGAAGGCCAACAAACATAGCATGAATACTACGTGCTACTCGTCTGAAATGATGGAGGGATACGAATGGTTTTTGGCGAAAAACCTTTAACGTAATGAACTTGATATCGTTGAAGGAACCGGATAGCTTTTTATAAAAATATAGTGACGAAAACCTTTGCTAAAGAGGTCACTCCCGGTGAAGGGATCTCGGCTCTGTCCCCGTAGAATGAGGTGCAGGATATTCTAACTGAATACCACGATGCAAAGCAAAAGGCAATCGTCTATAGTGAAGTTATTACCCTGACGCAAACATCTGTCCAAGGGGTCACTCCCGGTGAAGGGATCTCGGCCCTTGCCTCGTCGACTGAGGTGCTGGATATTCATAACCGAATACCACTGTGCAAAACAAAAGAGAACGTCCTTGCAATAACAGCTTTTTGAAAAATGTTCCAACAACATCAGAATAGGTTTGTTTAGCTTGCATTGATCCGAATCAATGCAGTCCCATCAATTGATCACACCACAAAAGAACGAAAATACGATGTACGTATATGCCACCCGCATTCGCCACTGGGTCCCGTCATCACCCGTTAGATTACTTAACTAACGACAGAGCGGGGACTGAACTAGCGCGGGTGCAAAACATATACAACATCTACTAGTATATATATCAATATATAATAATCGCTCAAGGCGTGATAAAATGCAACATCACAGAAATATAATAAGCATCACAGAACAATACAGATATCTGGGATCCGCAGGTTTCATAAAGCCGTTACTGAAACCTGACGTTCCTCTAGTCGTATGGATAGCCTGTGCAATGAAATCCTAGACCCCTACAGGCGCGGCAAGTTACCCGCCAAAACCTGAAGCGAGGCAGCCCCCTTCAACAACGTGAATGGACCACCCAGCATTTCACGGAATCCGGTAACTTGAGCACCCCTCCTTGGGTCAAACTGTACCCCCTACGAGTGCGGCGAATAGCCCGCCGATTCTAGAGTGAAGCCCCCTCCGTCTCAACGCCATGAGATGAGGGCCCGTTGCCCTCTAGAACCCGGCCATCCGTGCACCCCTCTACGGGATAATCCTAGTACAGAAAGTAAAATATACAACGGGTACATCGACCTCAGCCCGGTCTTGCCCTAAAAGAATAATATACAAACAGGCAGTGACGGCAGTCCACATGTCGGACGCTCGCCCCGCAATATCAAATGTACAAATATAACCAAACTGTACTACCTTTGCATCCAGGCTATCCACCACGACAAATCCGTAACATCACAACACAACACAGAACATCACCATGAATGTCACGTTCGCAAATCCGTCTAAAAGTACTATAGCAGTTAGACAGGATTTACCGATCAAGTGATATTCATGGTCGCAGATATAATGTAAATACTGTGAACTAATATGTTTAAAATTTTCGATCGACTAAATTTCCCGAAGTGGGCCCCAAGCACAACTGTAGCACGCAAAATTAATTTGGGCCTAAACAAAATATACCAAAAACCCCATTTCCAAGACAGAAAACAACTGAAGAAATTTGGTGCACAGAAGAGGTCAAATGGCGGCGGAACCGCGGCCAGAGCATTGGTTTGGCCACGGTTCCACGGTGGAGCAGTGCCAACAAGCCACCAAATTTTCTCAGAACTCATAAAAAACCCTGCTTGAATTTCTGCAATACACTAAATGATTTTTTGACCACTGCAAAAATTCGACAGAAACTGTGACATGGAAACGCGGTTTTTGGAAAATCCATTCGATCGAACTTGTAAACAAATTAGAGCAAGCTAGACTAGGTTAATGGCGTGGCTCTGATACCAATGTAAGTGCACGGCAGCGCCCCGGCCGTCTGTCCGAGGCTAAAATGCGGAAACGAAACTTTTTCAAAACTAGAAAACCGGCGCTACCGCGTACTAAAAACCCGGATCGTAACCATTAACCTAATACTATCTAACTAGAGAATGGGTAGAATGCTATACCGAGCGATCCGTGTCCTTCGGTCTTCGGCCTCCATCCCGATCTCCTCGCGGAATCTCCGGTCTTCATCTCCTCATCGGAAAGGGCACCACACCACCGTGTCTTTTTACGGGCTCCAACCTCTGGACCGAGGAAACTCGGACACGAAGTTGGCAAGCCAACATGTCCAAGAATGCTGTAGACTAAGTGTAGAATCATTTGTCTCAAGGGGTTGTTGAAGTTGCCATTGAAGGAAGGAAGAGGAAAAAAGAACTTTGGAAAAATGGAGCTCTCATTTTTCTTGCAAGGAAATGAAATGAGATCACAATTCCTCACACCAAAAATCTCACTCCCTCTCTCTAATATGTGGCCGGCCAAATCAAGAATGGAGGAGGGAAAAATCAATGGAATAAAGCAAGAGGAGAAATTGTATGATAATGAGAAGAATATGTCACACCAAGCATCCAAATCAACTCGCATCTCATTAATGCAAAGAATGATCACAAGTAAAGCATCAAAAGATGCTAGAACCATCCAATAAACCATATGCAACAAAGAACCCTCCACATTTGCTAATTTGCACACTTGCAGATAAGCCCCTCTCATCACAATGATTCGGCCATGAAGGAACAAAGGAAAACTGGCCGAAACGGAATATAAACTGGCAACTTCAAAATGCTGATCCCGTAATAAATTACAGGAAAACCCCACGACTGTATATATATACCCGCATTTGTATTCCGATCAAATACAAATGCAATGAGACAAAATCTACACTGTACAATACTAGGATCCGGCTTAAACCAAAGCCCGCTGGTACTATCTGCCCGATCATGATCCGTGCAATACCGCACGTATATGATCAAACCCTGCCATATATCCATACGGCCTCTACAGCGTTTCACCCAAAACTTGAGAAACTATTTGTGGGGTACTCTAAAGACTCGTCAATACTTTGGCTGTGGATTTAACCACTAGCACGTCAGAGGTATTAGCCGTACATAACGGGCTACCAAGTATTGACCAAAAGGGAGGTCGATGAGAGAACTCATCCTGATACCCTATTGAGCCTGTCAGTGACAATATCCATACAGTCTAGTCCGTTCGTCTATGAGCATTGCATGGCGGGCCTAGGGGGTTGGTAAAAGTCAGACCCCCAAAAGCAGTACAAGTCGTGTCGGAGTGTAGCCCAGAACACCCTGAGATATTACTGGAATACCTACCGGTAAATATCCTGCCTTAGCCAAGGACTTCGTGTAAAGGCTCTCCTAGACACAACGCGACCTCACCCCCAATACCGAGAGAGACGAACCCCTGCAGATCCGCTCACTGCCTCCATGTGGCTCGGGACTGTACCCAACTAAAACCTGTTTGCACGACCCCTTTGAGCCGTGGTAGGGTAGTAATCAAAGTACAGTGGGAACTCACATGAGACAAATGACGATCTTAGGTCGATGAACTAACCTGTACATATGCCACCAGTGAACTGCTATCTGACGTCGGGTATAAGACCAAATAGCATGTTCCCGGCGAGTCCTGTCCGGTGTACTCATAACCCAATGAGCACATGTATACATCTTAGGTGAACCAACTGACACCAGTGGCTTGTGAGACGGCCACCGCCCCTCGTCGGGGTCTCGACTGTATACACTAGTCTACTCAGGAGTATCGATGCCCTGTCTCGAAAACTCCCACGACTAGGGACCTTTTAAGGATGTGCTTATAGACCCCAGCTCCCATGTATATGATCGCCATAATACTGCTGGCCATCAAGCAAGAATCCTAAGGGCTCTATTAACGCGTAATAGTGACCTGTAAGGTCACCTAAAGCAGTACACGATGATAAAGATAAACCAGATAGCATACTATCATCTTGAGTAAGACTGTTCTACCGGCATAGGTCCTCCCTCAATCATTGCAATCACGTGCCTGTGATCCAATAATTGATTTTGAGGGCACTATACCCAACAATATTAGTTTCTTTACTTAATAAGGATGGATATAACTTTGTTCTGGATAGAAATACCATGAACATTTACCTCAATCAGGTATTAGTTGCAGAAGGTACACTGTGTAATGGTATTTATATTCTAAATCAAAACACAGTTTTCAATATACAAAACACACGCAAGAGGAAGAGTTCAGATACGAAAGAAACCTACTTATGGCATTGTAGACTTGGTCATATTAATGAGAAAAGACTGTCTAAATTACATAGGGATGGATATCTGAATTCGTTCAAATTTTCATCCTATGAAACTTGTCTGTCTTGTCTCAAAGGAAAGATGACCAAATCTCCGTTCACCGGACACGGAGAAAGAGCAAAAGAGCTCTTGGGACTCATACACAGTGATGTATGTGATCCAATGTCTATACATGCAAGGGGTGGGTTCTCATACTTCATAACATTCATTGACGATCTCTCTAGGTTCGAATATGTGTATCTTTTGAAACACAAATCTGAAACTTTTGAGAAATTCAAAGAATATAGAAACAAAGTAGAGAACCGGACTGGTAAAAGTATCAAGATCCTCTGATCTGATAGAGGAAGGGAGTACTTAAGCACGGAATTTCTTGAATACCTAAAAGAGAATGGAATTCTCTCTCAGCTTACTCCTCCATATACACCACAGTACAATGGTATGTCAGAGTGAAGGAATCGTACCCTATTGGATATGGTTCGCTCCATGATGAGCAATACTGAGTTTCCTCTTTTATTCAGGGGATATGCGCTTCAGACAGCAGCATACCTTTTGAATCAGGTTCCATCCAAATCTGTGCCTAAGACTCCATATAAAATATGGAGTGGTGAAAGACCGTATCTTTAACGTATTAAGACATTGCACAACAAGCAAAGGATTGAGGATTGGTCCATCCAGTCTTCCTTTTTTTCTTAGCTGCCTAGGTGAATTCCACTTTCTAATCGACCATAGCACTGGCGACGTCTCCGGCATAAATGTGGGGTTGTCCGGCTTATGTAAAAGTACAAAATCTGGACAAACTTGAGGCACGGTCAGTTTTATGCAAGTTTGTGGGATATCCTAACAATTCTTTAGAATATTTATTCTACCACACCAAGAATCAGAAGGTGTTTGTTGCTCATCGCGCCATCTTTTTAGAATGGCCATTTCTTGCAAAAGAAATAAGTTGGAGCACAGTAGAACTAGATGAAATATTAGAACCACAAACTGAAACTGAGGATTTGGTAGAACCTCAAGATTTAGTAGTCCCAGACGAACCTCAGCCATTCCGCAGATCTAGTAGGATTTCTCATACGCCCGAGAGATACTACGGTTTTCTCATAAACGGGGATCGAGATGATTGCATTTTGGAAGAAGATGATCCTACTAGTTTCAAGCAGGTCATTACCAGTAGGGACTCTGTTAAATGGCTGGATGCTATACAATCCGAAATGGAGTTCATGTACACCAATAAAGTTTGGACCTTGGAAATTTCTCCCCCTAGGGTAAAACCAATTGGATGCAAATGGATCTTCAAAAAGAAGATTGGTGTAGATGGACAGGTGGAAACCTATAGGCTAGACTTGTTGCAAAAGGTTTTCGTCAAAGACCAGGTATGGACTATGACGAAACTTTTTCTCCAGTGGCTTCACTCAAATCCATTCGAATCCTACTTGCCATTGCTTCCTTCCATGACTATGAAATCTGGAAGATGAACGTAAAAATAGCTTTTCTAAATGGAAGTTTGGAAGAGTGCATTTATATGGATTAGCCGGAGGGATTCGTAGATAGTAGGAGCAACGGGAAGGTGTGTAAGTTGCTTAAATCCATTTATGGATTAAAGCGGGTATCGCGGAGCTGGAACATCTGTTTTGATGAAATAGTCAAGGAATTTGACTTCATAAAAAATGAGGATGAGCCTTGCATATATAAGAAGATTGTACGACGAACTGTCGTATTCCTAGTCTTATATGTGGACGACATTCTTTTGATAGGAAATGATATTCCTGTGCTACAATCGGTCAAGCTGTTCTTATCACAAAGGTTCTCTATGAAAGACCTGGGTGATGCATCCTACATTCTGGGTATTAAGATCTACAGAAATAGATCCCAGAGATTGTTGGGACTTTCACAGTTCAGAAACATAGAGTCCGTACTAAAGATATTTAGTATGGAAGATTCCAAGCACGATAATATACCCGCATTGCACGGAATCACCCTCTCCAAAGAGATGTCTTCCATGACTGATGAGGAGAGGGTTCGCATGAGCATTATACCCTACTCTTCGGTGGTAATATCTATAATGTATGTGATACTATATACCAGACCAGATGTAGCTTATGTGCTTAGCGTAGTGAGCCGGTATCAGTCGAACCCAGGAGAGAACCACTGGATAGCTGTGAAGAACATTCTTAAGTACCAGAGAAGGACTAAGGAATTGTTCCTGGTATACGGTAATGGGGATCTCCAGGTGGAGTCCTTTACCGATTCGAGCTTCCAGAGTGATAAGGATGACAACAAGTATGTCTCGGGTTTTGTGTTTACCCTCAACGGAAGGGCGATCTGTTAGAAGAGTTCCAAATAGGACACCGTCGTAGACTCGACGATGGAGGCTGAATACATTGCTGCAAACGATGCCACAAAAGACGTTGTCTGGATTAAGAAGTTCATTACTGAACTTCAGGTGGTTCCATCCATTGTTGATCCAATACCTTTGTATTGTGACAACAATGAGGCTATGGCTTTAGCAAAGGAACTATGGTCCCATCAGAAATCCAGATACATCTTGAAGCTGTATCACCTGATCAGGGAGATCATTGATTGCCGGGAGATTGAGGTATGGAGAGTAAACACAAAAGAAAATACGGCGGATCCATTCACCAAGGCCCTTCCTCAAGTACAGTTCGAGAAACTATTTAAGATGTTGGGTATGCTATACACCAACAACTGGCCCTAGTGCAGATATGCCAATATATGGCCTTAGTACAAGTGGGAGATTGTTGGATATGTATGCCCTAGAGGCCATTATTGTATATGTATACATATGGATGCTTGGACATATATATGTACAGGACAATCTTGCTCAACATGATAGTAAACTATCTGGTTTGATTCTACCTCAACATGTGTATATATTTTTTTAACATATCGCTAATACATGTTGGTAGAGCCCTTAGGATCTTTGCTTGACTACCAGCGTTGTGATGGCAGTCACGCTTGTGAGAGCTGGGTAGTCGATAAGAACATCCTTAAATGTCCCTAGTCATGGGAGTATCGAGACTGGGAATCGATTCTCCGGAGCAGACTAGTGTATACATATCAAGACCCTGACGAAGAGCGATGGATTTGTCCTCCAACCATTGGTGAGGTGCACCTAAGATTGTATATAGGTGCTCACTGGGCGTGAGTACACTGGACGGCCTCGCTGAGAATTGGCTAGATGATATTATACCAATCGTCAGATAGCAGTTCTCCCGGTATAGGGAGTCGATGTCGCGCTGTGTTCGGTTGGCCAACACCATAAGTCCCTGGCCTGGGCGGATTAAGAATTACTGATAGTTAGATCAGTAGATTCTCGGATGGTCTTGATTCAGATCGGCATGACTTGTCAGGTTATCAGGGGTCTAACGTTTTCCACCCCCTAGACCCGGCATGTGATACTCTCAGAAGAACAGACCGGACTGTACGGAGATTGTCACGGACAGGATCAGTAGGAGTTCGGACGAGTTTGCTCGTCGGCCTTCCTTTCAACAGGTATCTGGGTAGCCGTTACGTACAGCCAGTGCCACTGACGAGCTTGTGGTTAAACCCACTGCCAGCGTACTGTCGAGTCTTTAGAGTCCCGTATAGAGGGTTTTCCTGGTTCAGGCGAAATGATGTAGAGGCCGTATGGTTTTACGTGCAGGGTTTCGATTATATACGTGTACTAGCTACACGTATTTATATACGTGTACTAGCTACACGTATTTTTGATCGGACGGATAATACTAGCAGGCTTAGGATTAAGCCGCATTCTAGTATTATAATATTTGATTATTTTCGTCTCTTGGTATTCATCGTACGAATACGGATATGTATATATGGTGAGGGGTATTCTTGTAATTTCAGGGGAGCGCTTCTAGAAGAAGACACCTCATTTGTGTTTAATCCGTTTATTTAAATGGATAATGAGATGGAGAAATGAGGCGTTATTAGGACATGATTGAAGCATGGCTACTTTGGTGACTCGCTCATTTTGGATGACTGTTGAAGCATGGTTGAATTATTGTGATTATGATTATTGATATTATATGGTTCATAGTCATCAACTCTTAGCCATTCTAGCAATCATTCTCACTTCAACACTCTCATCTCTCCTTGGCTCTCTTCTTCTTCCTCAAACCCTAAACACTCTCATGAGTTGAGAAACCTAGGGTAATTGAGACAAATTAGTCCAATAAATATTCTTTACATCTCCTAAGATACCTAGATCTGCAAACTAGGTACTTTAGTTACCTCATTCTAGAGGGTAGAGCTTTAACCATAGACTCTCAGGTGGATCTTCTTCGACACGAGGAGGCTGATTACCAAGCTCGATCTGTACATACGAGGAGCTTAAGAAGAGGGTAAGAGACCCGAAGGACTTGGACATGAAAGCATAAATCACTTCATAGTAGATTAGAACCTTCTTTAGATATGCTAGTTAGGGTTTCCGATACGATGCTGGGTTTAGGTCGATGTTGCTTGCTACAAAAATTATTGTTTGCTAATTCCGCCTCCCCATAAATCCTGTGGGGTGTGCAATATTGACTTACACATAACACATGAGCGTCTACGCCCAAACTAAACCAGGTAGAATTAAATTCTACATGGAGAATATTTCCCTAAAATCTGGAATATTCCCTGTTAAACAGAGCCATTGGATCAAAGATCCAAAGGTGACGATAAATTATCAAATGATAGAATTAAATTCTATTAAGAGAAAATATCTCCTTAATCTTTCTAAGTGAGAAAAATATTCTCGGTCGGATCAAAGATCCAATGATAGAATTAAATTCTATTTTGGGAATATATTTCCCCAATCTTGCTAAACAAAGAAAGATTGTGCTATGTTAAACAAAGCACTTTTGGATTAAAAATCTAATGATGATTAAAAAATCACTGATTGATAGAAATAAAATTTTATTTATGGCGAAATATTTTCCTAATCTTGTTAAAAATCAGAATATATATTCTGTGAAATAAAATTCACTGGATCAAAGATCCAACGGTAGATAAAATCCCACAAATAATCTTTGAGGCCAAATAAAATCAATTAGTATCTCTCAAATGAGAGATTTTCTCAAACTAGTCAACAAACTTGACTCTCCTATATGAAGGATAGGAGACTTCAACAAAGAGAGGGATGAACCCCACAAACTTCTTGTCCCAACAAAACCAAGAATTCAATTCTCTTCTGAAGAAGAAAAATCCTTTCTCTTCAAAAAACTCAAGGTAAAGAAAATAGATATAGAATTTATCTCTTTTGCCTAAAATAAAGAAAACAAGGGTTTAACCCTCCATGAAAAGAACTTAATTCTTCCATTGATCTGAGATTTGAAAAGCAAATATCTCTGCAAGTTGAGAATTTAATTCTCATCAGGGAGATTCTGTTTTCCAAACTCAAGATCTAGAAAAAAAGAACTAGATCAAAAAGAAATAAAGACACATTGTCTAAGAATTTGATTCCTTCACAAATAGGGTTTAACCCAACATAAAGAACTTTGTTCTTACCAAAAAATAGAAGAACTTAATTCTCCAATGAAACAGATTTCGGATCTCTAAAATAGAGATCATTAATGGTCAAAATTCCATCAATAGAAGTTAAAACTTCTTCAGTAAACATTAACGAAGAAAAAGACTTAGCGCCTCACGTACTTCTCACATGGGTGCCCAAAACAAAGGACTCAGTGCCTCGCATGCTTTCCACATGGGCGCTCAAAATAGAAGGCCCAGCGCCTAATGTGAAATCCACATGAGCGCCCATGTCCCAGCGCCCCACGTGAAACACACGTGAGCGCCCAATAAAATTAATAAGACAGCGCCTCATGTGCCCCTCACGTGAGCGCCATATAAAGTGCTTAGCACTCTATAAAGTCAGTCAAAATGACTAAAGTGCTTAGAACCGATTGGACAGTGCTCATGTCTGAGCGCCTCATATGATACACATGTGAGCGCTGGAGCACTAAATAAGTGGTTATCACTTCTTCATAAAAGGAAAAAGGTTGAGCAAATGGAACCTTAAATAAGTGCTTAGCACTTTAAAAAAAGAAAGAGAAGAAAAAAACCGAGCCGAAAAAGCCTAAATTGGCTAAATCTCTCTAAAAAGTTTCTTGCAGCTAAGCCGGAATGCTCTGTTGTTGGGATTTTAATAAAATTTAACGATCCTGAAATATATTGCTAAGTTGATTTTAGTCTAAAAATAAGACTAACGTATCCTTAATTGAGCCCAAATTTTCATATATTTAAGTTGATCTTAATATCAAACTAGATTAATGGTCCTTAAATGAAACAAAATATTCTTTGAACTAAAGAAATATATTACCTAAGTTCAAAACCCAAATTCATAAATATATGGATTTGGACCGATCCGCGCCATACGGACAACGACATAAACTAGTCTTCGTATACAATCCATGGGCAACCAAAACAAACAAAATAACACACGTCGCGAAGTGAACTACCGGAGAAGGAGAAAGTGGTTATCGCAACGCGATAAATTAATTAACTGCAGGGGCTTGTGCCTGCAGGGAAAAGCGTCCCCACAATCAAAACCCCTCACAAATGAGGGGAAATATGATAAAGACTGCAACGGCAGTCGCATCTATCCAAACCTCCGATGTACGGTGTCCTAAATCAACTTGGTATTTTCGGAGAGGTGGATGGATATGTCCAAATAGTATCTGTCCCCAAATTCATGCCAAATTTCTCCAAGCGTCTCGATCCGGTTTTCAGCGGTAAACAGATTCTGGCACGTCCGGTGGGACCTTTTTCTCTTTCGACTTCATACTTCGTGTGTCGTGTTTTGTGAACAAAATCGCGGTTCACTATGGTTACCCTTAGATTCGAGGTACTAAAACTTGGTGTCTTGCTCCTGTGCAGAAAATCAATGGCTCTCAACTGCACCTCATGCAACAGCAACTCCCGCTCCACCCCAACTGGAGGAGTGACCTATTAGCCCAACGCGGCCTCTATTTTCTCAATGCCGGTATGGCAGGTCACACAAGCCACTGCTGGACTGTTCTTCGGAACCATGTTCCCATCTGTGAGTTTCGATGCTTCAACGCCATAAGAAGAAGCTCCTCGAAAGTCAGTCTTCGATCGGCTAACAACCACGACGGCTCCTATCAGCAAGCCGTCAAATCATGAAACTTCAGTCTTCAACAGGCTGAGCAAAACTACGAGTGGGCCCGTAAAGAATCCCGTGATACCTGAAAGGGCTACCCCAAAAAGGTTAGCCATTCCTGCCCCTGCTACAGGCGAAGCCGACAAAGGTGCTTCCCCCATCAGACAGTCAGTCTTCAAAAGATTGGCCGGCTCTCCTCAAACCTATTAAGAACGTCGGTCTTCAACAGGCTGACGCCAATAGAAACCCCTCAGCAAAGCCGGGGGAATAGTGAAGCCGCTTCCGAAACTAAGGCGGTCCCTTTCAGCAATGCACGCTCGGCGTCGCCACTGGCGCCGAATAAGATAGGTTGGGGGCAATTTCCCCTCTGGGCTCACCCCACCGGCTCCTATAGTAGATGTTAATGCTGCTGTTCCAACCAAGAATAGCTTTGATCCGCTGGGGAGAGTACGCAAGAACTCTCCAACGACGGTGCTAAAGAAATCACCTCTGCCAGTAGAGGTCCCTGTGCTGCAACAGCCAGATCAGCCTCGCCAAAGGCTCTTTTCACAGATACATAGGGCCTGCCGAAAAGTTCAAGACTCTTTGATTGAAAAAAATTACTCTCACCGATCCGAGAAATTTAAGGGACGGCAAGGAAAAGACCGCTCATCCGCCATACAACGGAGGACTTCTCCTAAACAGGTGCCTATCACAACGGCTCCTTCAACTCCAATCTCTCATAAAAGAACGAGGCTGGAGAAAACTTTACTGCCCGTGGTAAATTACAAAGGCCATGGACCTAAACGCCCCAAGTCTGGGGGCATAACTGTACATACGATCTATATGACCAATAGGAAAGAAGAGAGTCGTGCTTCGGTGAGTCACCGACAACAAACTCGGTCGCTGACAAATACTCAGGGGCAACAACAAAAGCTCCAAGAAATGCTGAACAAAATGACGACACTCACCGGAGAAATCGAAAATCTGGACAAAGATGTTGAACAGCGCCAAGAGCAAGAGACTAATATAGAGTTTCTGCGAAGGGTGCTAGAGAGGAAGGACAAAGAGGCTATTAAGCAGGCTGCTAATATAAAGCAGATGGCTCTCTTTTGCCAAGATATGGTAGGAATGATGAAACAACCGGAACCCCCAGCCGAAGAGCCGCCAATAGTCGTTGAGGATGACAGAGGGGAAACATCAAACCCTCTTCCAGCCTTATCAGCGGCCAAGGAGGAAACGATCTCCAAGGCCGCCCGACGATTACATTCCTCAACAAATAAAAGCTCACCAAGCTAAAGAAGCTGTCGGCCAAATTGTCAGAACTGGGCGACCATATCCAAGATGATATGATCAAATCAAATACCCGCCAGGATATACGATCCCCAAATTCCATGTCTACAAAGGAACATGCAACCCTCACCAACATGTCGCGCAATTCAGAGCTCTGTGTGGCAACACTGGAGGCAACGACAAAATGTTGCTTTTCCAGTTCGTCGACAGCTTGTCAGAAACAGCCTTCGAATGGTACTTGGAGCTCCCAAATGACTCCATGAAAACCTTCGCAGAAATGGAACTGATGTTCATACAGCCTTTCGCAAGTATGAGAGAACACACTTCGATCACGACATTAATCAATGCCAGGGTAAAACTGGGAGAAACCTGGGTCCAATACGTGATCCGATGGAGGAACCTATGGTCTAAGTGTGGACAGCGCATTGAAGAATCTCCTGCCGTGGGCATGTTCATCGGGACTCATGATCCTTAAATGACCGTGTCCCGGTTCATGACGTTCTACAAGCCCATAACCATTCAGGCCCTGATAAATAAATTGGCCCAGATGGACCACATGGGTCATAGACCTTCATCCCCAAATAAGGACCCTCGAAATACTAAGGGTAAATGAAAGGCGTCCTTCGTCGCTAACACGCAACAACAGTCGAGTGGCCTAAAACCAGTTGCTCGCCAAAACAACGTGCGTATGCGCTCGTCCTTGGAGGAAAGTCTAAGACGTGCTTACTTGTTTCCGCGTGATAAAGCGAGGAGACTATTCGAGTTGGCGATGCGAAATAACCTTATCACATTGCCAGACGCGCGGCGTCCAGCCCAACCTAGCGACGTCAACAACCATAATTACTGCTCCTATCACAGAATGGTGAGCTACTCAATTGGGGATTGCTACATCTTCAAAATTTGGGTTGAAGACCAGTATCAACAGGGGAAATTCGGGCTATCTGTTAACAGGAGGGTAAACACACCCCAGAAACACACTCCCAAAAAGGGGATGTGCATGGGGCATCGTGCTCACTCGTAGAAGAAACTCCATAGGAAGTCATTCTTTCTGCGAAAACCAAAAAAATGCTGAAGGATCTACAAGCATGGCCGACAATCTGGTGGAAAAGCCCTCTTGAACCTGAAATAATTGAAGGGATGCTAAAACCTCATCCCGTGCCAAAAATTACTGACAAAGGAAAAACCCCCAAGTCAAGCCTTCAAAGTCTTTGAAGAAAAGAAGAAAACCAAGAAGCCTGTGCAGCCTGCCGAGTATGACGACAAGCGAACAGATATACAAAAATACATAGACGCGCTAGAGGAATATAACCAGAAGGCGCGGACACCGGTCACGCTCGAAGAATTCCACAAGCATATTCTTGAGAGTGAAGACAATGACAATGATGAAGGAAATGACTCATCAGAAGAAGCCGAAGACCGTGTAGCAAGTTGCCACATGGTCTTCCATTCGTCGTTATATGACGAAGAGGCTCCCTCAGCATCAGAAAACAACGCAGAGGAACTGGGGGAAGAATCGAAGATAAAATCCCTGGAACTGCCAAAAGAAGACCCGATTGAGAGGCTGCTAAATAAAGCCTTTCAAAAAAGTAAAGTTGACCGAGAACGCGAGACAACCATATATGAAAAGGCTAAGCATCAGCGTCTGGATAAAGATGTTGCGACGAGGACAAGTCGTAAAATGCTCCAACTAAACCAAAGCACACCTCTAACAAATAAGAGCGGGATCAAAACAGAGAAGTAGTTCGCTAAAGCCCTGTTGATGGGGATGAAGCTGCCACCTTTCATAAAGAACACCCCGGGGTCATATGCCTCGATGGAGAAGAATCATATGTAACTACTGCCTATATCATTGGAAGGTCACCCACTCCATCGAGGAATGCAATGCCTTCAAGAAGTGTTGGGAAGGATACGTTGCCCATAAAAAACACTTTAAAAGGATGAAGCACGCAGCTCGCACTCGTCGACAGCAAAATAGTGGGACGAACGCGCATGAAGAAATGACTGACAACTGTCATATAGTTGGTACCAGTTTGGATGGATGAAAACCTCCAGTTCTTACATTCGGGAGCGATTCTGAGGATGAAACACCCCCAACCCTCTCTTCAAAGACCCCGCCTCCAAAAAAGAAAAGGAGGAGAAGAACTGCGAGAATATTCAGCTGTGTAACCGCACGCTGCCTGAGAAGAACATCGGACCTACAAACAAAGGTTCGAACAAAAAAGACAAAGGGAAAGGGAAAATCCCAAAGAAAATTGTCCTCGATGACGAAGTTGTAAAAGAGCTCACCACAGAAGACCCGTCTAAGAAAAACAAGGTGGATTACAATGTTCTGGCACATCTGAGGAAAACACCCTCGCAACTGAGCATATTGGATGCTCTTCTCCTATCCAAAGAGGCACGAGATTCCATGATCAAGACATTACAAGATCCCGATCAGTTCCAAGCTTTCCTCGCAGAGAAGAAAATGAAAGATGAACTGGTAGAGGTCCACAAGGCCGATATTACATTTAGCGATGAAGATCTACTCCTCGATATGTGCGAACATAATTGCCCATTATACGTCACCGGGTACTGCTACGACATCAAGATAGGGAAAATCCTTGTCGATAACGGATCCTCTATTAACCTTCTCAACGTGAGAGTGCTGAAGGAAATTTGTACGAACGTTCGGCACCTTACCCGAGATAAAATTACCATCTCTGAGTTCGACTCACAGTCGTCACGGGCGCTTGGGTCCGTAATACCGACGCTACACTTCGGGCTGCTCGTCACAGACATCAAATTTCATGTCGTTGACGCCAAGACTTGCTATAACACCCTACTCAGCAGGCCTTGGTTACACGAGTACAATATCATCTCTTCTACACAACATCAGTGTATGAAGTATTTCAAGGATGGCTCGGAATACACGGTCACGGGAGAGCTAAATCCGTTCTCCCTGAACGAAGTTCGGAAATATAAAGACGCAATGTACTTTCTACCAAACTTTGAGGATACTGAAAGGTGCCACAGGCTAAAGAGTAAACAAAAATCAGTTGCCACTATCCCGATATTCGGGAGCGATACCGAGGAAGATGAAGAAATAGTCTACTCGGGATGTAACCCCAAAAAGAAAACAATAAGCCCGTACCATTTACTCCTGTTTTGGTCTTTGGCAGCGATGATTGTTACGTGATTTCGCATGTCGTTTTATAAAGAATTTAAAGTTAACCGCAATCAAGACGGTGTCGCATGTAGCTAGCCGCGATGAGTACGGGGCGTCCGCAGGGAGATGGTGCATTTTACGTTCTTGTTATCACGAGTTAATGCAAGGTTCGGAACTGTTCATTTCTAACCTAACTATTGTATATGCAAAGTATAAGTTGTTAGGAATAGAGATAGGTTAGTGTAAATTAGGAAAGTCCGTACTCAATCCTTTGTGCCGAGCATGACTATTAAAGCTAGAGTAATCAGTAACAACGTGGATTAGGATGCTTAAACACGGTATTTGTGAAATTTGGCTTATTGACCCTTGTCCGTCCGTTCTTGTCTCTTGATTTTCGCCTTCGGTCAAACCGAACACAACCGGTCACGGTTAGGGATCACCGATACCTTGGTAGGGTGTTTAACGGAGCGCTTGCGTAAGGTTTGGGCGGAGTTCAATTGGCAAAAATCGGGCAAAGGAAATGAGCAAATGGAATTTCTAACTTACAATATCATTCTCTTTCCTAACAACACCATTATTCATAAACCATCAAAACAACAAAAGAAAGAGCAAAGGAAATGAAATAAAAGGAATAACACAATATTGCAAGTAAGTAAATGGCAAGAAATAAATTGCAAGTAAGTAAAAGAGATAGAAAAGGTATACTAAGAACCCAAGTGCAAAATGAAAGCTTTATTAACTTCAAGTGATGTACAAACCATGAGTTCAATAACCAAAACTTAAACTTGCAAGCTCAATGAAGAGGTTGCAAGATAAAGAGAAGGCAAAGAACTCAAGGTGAACTAGCTATGTATAAGAACTAAAACAAAATGGAAAGTGAAAAAGTGTTGAACTAGCTCAAAAGTGTATATACAAGTCTCTTTTTTCCCTTGCTCACTGATCTGGTATTTATAGGCACAAAATAAGATTAAACAAATAATATAATATAGATGATGTGACAACAAGGGAAAGCCAGAAGAAAAATGGGGCTCATTGGACTTGATAAGACCGGCGGCGCCGGGTTTTTGGATCATTTCGCCGTTTCAAACTTGGGCAAATGGGTTCGTGTTGGTGTGTTGGTCTTGAGTGCACTCAAAAAGTCCACTGGTAATGTTTGATTTCTTCATATCAACTTGGGTTATACTCAGTAGTCTTGGAGGGAAACTTGATTCGTTAAGTCACATCACATCTTTTAGCATTTATCACACATCACACTCACATATGCCCACATGTGCCATGGGCATCCCCCTAGGTTCATGCATCACAAAAAGGTGTTCACACTTGTATGAGTTGGACCATTTTTGATAAAAAGTGTATGCACATGCATGTTGTAAAAAGAAACTCTTTAAATATAGATCGGTTTGCAGTTCCGGGTGCAGTGTCGGCTCACAATTGTCATATCCGTGCATTTGAGTGTGTTTCTAGTGTTTTGTCATGTCACGACCCAAAATATTAGCTCGCGACCGGCACTTAAATCACGCGACGTATACAGGCGTAACGTAATTCAAGTAAGCTGAAACCCAAAAATCTAAACCTTTTTGAGAAATAAAGATATAGTAAAGCATGTTTTGTTTTTTGAAAAAAATGGGCAGCACCTCCTTCGTAAAAACTAACCCCGAAAACGGGTACAACACAGAATAATATAAAGCATCCCCAAACGGGAGCAAATCACGCCCAACGGCAGAAACAACCACCACAAGTATAAAAACAAGCATACGACACCCAACGGCGAAGATCCACACAAGGAAATAAAGTAAAGCAAGATATCAACCCCAAAAGCGAATATAAAACCCATCGCTTAAGTCTCGCAACTACAAGCCTTCTAAGTCTGCAACATATACACTTACTAGTTTCTAAATTGATGGAGTGACTAGATACAATATGAATAATGAATACAAGAGGGGCACGATCCAACATGTACCACCTACCAAAAGCAAGTCACCCGAAAACAGCTGTGTGCCAACGATGCCGCAACTGATCCATGCGGTCAACTTGCAAGAACTGTGGCACAACGGGGGTGAGTTGCCAACTCGTGAATAGAAAAACATCACCAGGTAGAAATCGAAATAAACAATGATTCCTAGGTCAACTATATCATAAAGGTAATACTATGATATCTAGGGTGACCGTATCTGCATATGTGCCAACACATAAATAACTGCCTAACAGCAAGTGGATATCATCCAACAATATAATCAATGTATGTATGCAGATGGATCCCGTCCAACAATAAAATCAATGCATGTATGCAAGTGGATCTCATCCACGTGTCAACCACTGACACAACAACTCCTGCATGTAAATATCATAAAAGCATATGCAGGTAAATAAAAGGATATGAAACAAAGTGTGTCCCTTACGACACAACAAAATCATGGATCCGGAGTATCCACATCGACACTCGAAACATCATGAAACCCGTGTCTAGCATCGACACGTAAATCCTCATCTGCCAGGCGCCGTCACCATGACCGGCCCTGATGTCAGTACATCTCATGGAACCTGAGTGTCCACATCGACACCCGAAATCCGTGAAGCATGTCTGAACATGACTCTGGTCGGTATCCCCGAGATATTCGCCGAGTCCAAATACTGTCACCGGTAGGTAGTGGTCCCTCTGTCAGGCTCATCGTTTACACCACGAAATCACCTATCGCCCCAGGGTACCATACCGGGTCCACCATATACCCGCAGACGGTGCCTCCCGCTCCTCGAACCAGGTTTCATATGCCAATCTCAGAACCGAGAAAACACATGGTGGACGCACTGAAATATCATATCAAGAGAATCCGGGTTTTCAAACAACACATAATTTCGTCAAAACATCCCGCGTTTCTCAAATCCAGAAATTACATGAAAACCATATCTCAATGCGTAAATCCATGTAAATATGATATATGCAACATAAAACAGCAATATGAGCATATTAAGGGAAAACCGCTCTTTTAAATGAATCCGGTTTAAAATATATCATGCGGTTCTCAAATCCTCCAAAATCAAGTGCAGCATAATATGAGGTGTACATGTAACTATAACAAGATAAGTGTATCTACATGTAAGCAGGTATGTATGATGTACATGTAGCTGTAGCAAAGTATGTGGGTGTACATGTCAATATGTATGCATGATGTACATGTAGCTGTAGCAAAGTATGTGGGTGTACATGTCAGTATATCATGCAACCTAGCATAGTGATGTGAACATGGAAATATATCATAGCATGATGTAGCAATTCTACTGTGTAAGTGACATAGCAATTATCGATGATGAAGTGTGTGAGCCGGCAATCTGTGTATGTGCAACATACGCATCATCGATAATGGTGTAGGTGTACTAGCACAGTTATATGAAATGCAATGAGAATGATCATGAATGCAGCATAATGTACATCGTGACTCCAAAGGCTATAAGGTATATGTATCTAACATGACCGAGTCGATGAATCTATCAATCGGCATCCAGCCTCACAAGATCACGTACGGTACAATCCATCGTACGGCATCCTCTAACCAAGGGTATGGATAAATCAACAAGTAAAACTCATCGCGTACGGTAATCTAACGTACTGCGGTATTAAACAAATAGGGATTCTATCAACCTATAACCTCGGGGTACGGATCTAAGTCTCGTACGACATATCACTCAATATGCAAAACATTCTCCATACAAATATACCTATCTCTCAGGTCACATCCATGTCAAACTCGTATCAGGGGACCTACAAAGGTATCAACAATCTCATATCGACTCGAATCCATAAAATGACATATCATACTAAGTCATCATATCACATCGTATACTCGTTCATCACATTAATAAACGTCACACTTGATTCTCTTTAAATTTGTTGCTATCATGATTCACTCATCATTTCATATTCTCCTAAGTCAAATGTTCATTAGCATCAACTTCAATCATAATATCGTTTGTAAATCCTACAATCATGTCCGTCGCATATCATTTATCAGTATAACGTAAACAATCGATATTCCATATCAATGGTTGCGGGGGTGCTATACGCCATCCACCCGACTTCCCCCGTAGATATAATTCTACTCACCTGCTAAACTCCTCGCTTAGCCGTAGTCGATGCGCTTCGTCGTCTCGGAATCTACGCGAAGGTACCTACAATCAATACGAATTCGCAAAGCTATTAACATCAAATTTCGAAATCCAAAATACGGCACGCCGTGCGCTCATAGGTTAGAACTTATAGCCTACACATGTAAAACAATCAACTACCCTCGTCGTTGACGTACAAACGTTCAACGACCAAATATAATATCCAGTCGCAAAACCAAGAAATCCAAATACCGGAAAACATAGCCAAAACCCTAACTAGGGTCACTATACATAAAAACTGCCACGCCAAAAACCCAATCGTACCAAACAACCCTATACAAGTATACTGTAAAATGTTTTAAGAAATTATACCGATCGATCCGTGTCCTTCGGTCTTTAGCTATCATTCCACGCTCCTTTCGGCATCTCCGATCTCCGGTCTCCTCGTCGAAGTGGCACCACGTCAACGAATCATTATACGGGCTCCCGCTTCAAACTGAAGCAACTCGGACATGAAGTTTGCTAACCGACATGTCCAAGATTGAAGTAGAGAGAGTGTAGTACTTTGTCTCAAGGCACCCAATGAATTGGGTGGTGGTAAATGAAGTTGCCAAGAAGATGAGATGAAGTGAGCATGGGATTTTGAGCTTGGAGATAAACAAAAATCAGCTCACACTCAAAGGGGGCTCGGCCAAAAATGCGCACTGCCAATGAAGCAATGCTCTCTGTTGTTTTGGTGGTGAACAAAAATGTGTGTGTAATGAATTTTCTTTTTTTTCACTCATGAAAATCAATCCATCAATTAACCCTTCACCAAAAATTCTCCAGCACACCCCCAAAATGACAGCCACCTCACCCCATCAATAAAACCTACGAAATTACCAAGCACCCCTCCACTACAAATATCTTATGCTAAATATCCTAGCACAAACAAAAGTAATTAATGTATTAATTAACATAGAACAATATATCATCTCTTTGAACAAGTGGGGCCGGCAACAGCAAGGAGTTCACTGTGAAATGGGGGTGATCACAAGGGATTCAAAGAGGTGATCACAAAGGAATAATC
The DNA here is from genome assembly GCA_030015575.1 of Agapanthus africanus. NCBI lineage: Eukaryota > Viridiplantae > Streptophyta > Magnoliopsida > Asparagales > Amaryllidaceae > Agapanthus > Agapanthus africanus. The sequence continues at coordinate 834,148,306 of JASDDO010000019.1, forward strand.
CATCACAAAAATATCCTTAAGTGTACAAAAGAAATTAATGAAACTAGTGAGTCACTAAGAGCCATGCCATTCTAGAATCAAGCCAAGTGACTCATCAACTTAGCCAAATGAATCCTCATCAATGAATTTCGGCCAAGACCAAAATCAATGAAAGAAATGTGACCAAAAAGAATGCACACAAGAAACCATTAATTAACACATTAAAATAATATTTTAATTAGGGAAAAATTTCTATGTGAACCAAAACTTCCCATTGACCCCTAAAGTTCGCGCACTAGCTTTATTATAGCTAAACTAGGTGCCGGGAAGTTTATACGGAAGTTTGATCAAAATCGGTTAAAACGGAAAATACCGACTATTTTATCCTAAAACGGAAAAAAATTCGTATAACGATTTCAGAAACGTTACAATTTTCCCCCCTTAAAGAAATTGTAAGTCCACGGCAGCGCCCCGGCCATCTAACAGATGCCGATATGCGGAACAAAACTTTTACGACTGGCGCTATCGCGTACTTTATCCCGGATCGTCCATTAAAGCTAAACTAACAAATTGTAAAGAGGGTAGAATTGTTATACCGAATGATCCGAGTCCTTCGGTCTTCAACCATCATCCCACGCTATGTTGCAATTGATCCGAACTTACTTGATCTCCGTTCTCATCGTCCAGGTGGCACCACGTCGACGGATCTTTAAACGGGCTCCCGCCTCTGAACCGAGGCAACTCGATCGTCAAGTTTGCTAAAAGAGACGACCAAGATGAAGTAGAAAATGAGTAGAATACTTTGTCTCGTTACGTCCAAGACTATGGACGAACGTTTAAAAGAAGTTGCCATTTGGAATCGGGTGAATGGAAATTGAACTAGGAAATTTCCATACACTAGTTATCATAATCTTTTCTCACAAAATGAAATCAAATGAACCACCACCCCTCACAAAGAGGGCCGGCCACAATATAAAGAAGAGGGAGAGTGAGTGTAGGAGCAAGGAGGAGGGTGACCATATCCCTTCATGCTTATCACAAAGAATGAATCATCAAAAGACAATAAATGCTAACCTATCACAATTAACCTAGTCATGCTTTATCATTAATGAACCATTAATGATAAAGTCACCTCACTATCCTAGTCACCATCCTAGTCACCTCTTCTAGAAGTTTCCACACAAATCCCAAGAAAAGATAAATCCGCATTTAACCGAATGTCAAAATACGGCTGATAGAAAACTAGAAACTGGCAACTTCCAAAAATCATCCCGAAACAAATTTCAGGATAACCCCGTATTGGTATAAACATACCCGCATTTGTATTACGACCGAATACAAGTGCAACTGAGACAAAGATATTATATCTATACAGTATAATACTGGGTTCCAGCTTAAACCAAAGCCTACCAGTATTATCTGCCCGAAAACTGACACGTGCGAAAACGCACGTGCATTTTCCGAACCTTGCCATAAACCCATACGGCCTCTACAACGTTTCGCCCGAACTTGGGAAAGTGTCGGTGGGGGACTCTAATGACTCATCAATACACTGGCACTGGGTATAACCACTAGCACGTCAGAGGTACTGGCTGTACGTAACGTTTTGCCTATGTATTGATTGGAAGGGAAGCTGACGAGCGAACTCATCTATAAACCCTACTGAGCCTGACAGTGACAATATCCGTACAGTCCGGAACATTCGTCTATGAGTATCGCATATTAGGCCTAGGGGGTCGGTAAACGTCAGACCCCCAATAGCTGTATAAGTCGTGTCAGAGAGCAGCCCAGAACACTCTGATATACTACTGGTATGCCTACCAGTATATCTCGATTACCCTGGCCAGGGATTTCGTGTAATGGCTCTCCTAAACACAGCGCGATCTCACCCCCAATACCGGGAGAGACGAATCCCCGAAGATCCGCTCACTTGCCTCCAATGTGGCTCGGGACTGTACCCAACTAAAACCTGTTTGCACAACTCCTTTGAGCGTGGTAGGGTAGTAATCTAAGCACAGTGGGAACTCACACGAGACAAATGACGACCTCAGGTCAATGAACTAACCTGTACACATGTCACCAGGGAACTGCTATCTGACGATATGTATAATACCAACTAGCATGTTCCCGGCGAGTCCTGTCCGGTGTACTCATAAACCAATGAGCACCTGTATACATCTTAGGTGATCCAACTGACACCAGTGGCTTGTGAGACCGGCCACCGCCCCTCGTCGGGGTCTTGACTGTATACACTAGTCTACTCTGGAGTATCGATGCCCTGTCCGAAACTCCCATGACTAGGGACACTTTAAGGATGTGCTTATAGACCCCAGCTCCCACATATATGATCGCCATCATACTGCTGGTAGTCAAGCAAGAATCGTATGGGCTTTATCATGATGATAAAGACAAACCAGATAGCATACTATCATCTTGAGTAAGACTGTTTTATCGGTATAGGTCCTCCCTCAATCATTGCAATCACGTACTTGCGATCCAATAATTGACTTAGAGGGCACTATATCTAACAATCTCCCACTTGCACTTAAGGCTAATTATTGCGATGTCGTGTACTCACAGCTCGTGTGATACCGAGCATCCAACTCCTTTACTAATCAGTTTCACAAAGCTCGTTTGTAAAACTCTTGTGTTCGAGAAATAACCTCAGTGAGTGGATCCGCTTCGGTGTTTCTTTCTATGTCTCTCTTAATCTCAAGTTCGCGGAGAAAACCATCTCCCGAATTGAGTAATACGTGTCTTAGAATATGTCTGGATATCTGATGGGACCTAGTTCATAAATGAACTCAAAATCCAAACTTCTTAGACTGTATCGATTACTGAAACTAATCAGTGTCCAGCACCATGCCTCCCACAGTATCCTCTTGAACCGCCTGTCCATAATACTGTCCCTTGTCAGAGGGAAAACTATAACCTTGACAATCACTCTGTCATTTATGTCACCTTTGAAGCCTGGAATGATAACCGTCTCCCGAAGGAGGCCGCCGTCATCTTATCCATAGAACATTCACTTATGTTCTAAAACTGCTTCCTAATGTTTCTCCATGATTGGATTAATATAAACTTATTGCATCTAGTGCAATAACAACATCTGGTGTGGTACTTGACATCTCACGATTGACTCAATTGCCTAAGCAAGTGATCTGTCAATTATGCACATCCCTCTCCCCTTTAGTCTGTAAGACACCTTTAGAGAGGGTAACTCCATCACTTGCAGGTACACCACCATGCTAGGAGTCAACTATTCTAAAATACTATTAGAATACTATCCAAGTACCCACATTGGGAAACCATCCAAATCTAGATCTAAAACCATAGATCTTGTATCCAGAATGTCTTATATTATATCCATATCCTTTGTGGATAAACAACTGTGTGACGACCTCAGTACAACCGATCGTAGTATAGGAATTTTACTTCCTATTCTGTGTATGTCATCAAAATACCAGGACATTACACCCTACTACCTTCTTAACAGATCCATCCGCTATTCTGATGAAGTCAAACCCATGACTGTCATATCAAAAATCAGATGATCTATCTCCGCTATATTTGCTCAAGTCTATAAATAGACATAAGTATCTTGCCCACTATGCTTCCGCTGCTCCCACTGACTACGACAACCCTCTGGCAGAATAATATATACGTATACTTCTAAAACTAGTTTAGAACGACGCTATACATTTCCTCCTGCCCGGTCTCATAGTCTGGAACAACAGTAGTGTCAAGTCTGGGTAAGCAAGAACCTCCCTGTCACCGTCCTTGAGGCTACCGGAGTACCTCTCGGGTGTCTGAGGTTACCCACCATATCTGCGGAGTGGCTATTGGAATGTCAAACTTGATTGAATATATAGGTCCTATTAAAACTTTCCGTAATCGTTTGCGGTTCTGGAATCACTTCCAGTTCTACCATGCTCCCACTACTGTTTTTCTGAAAAAATCCATTTTAATAAAACTGTGGCGAGTCAAGAACAATATCACTATTGATCTTCCAGATGGTAGAAAATCAACCCTCGTCAAAGCTAGGGTCAACCCACAAACTGTCATTACAGAAACGTGCCTTGAGTTTTCCAGTGTCTGTTTTAAAGCATAAGCTGGACAACTCTCCTTACCTTAACATCGTTAAGATATGAATCATTCTATATCCACTATAGAAACTTTGGCACTTATTTAATTGGAACCGGATTCAAATTATACAGCTGTCTCCAGTGCATAATAACTTAATAGAGAGAGGCTGATCAGTATTACTCAACTTAGGAATCTATCCAATTATGAGTAACCTGAAAGAGAAACAAGTTTCTCAAAACCATTACTATCAATTGAATACTAATCACAAGAATCTACATCTTCGATTTCTTTGAAGAATTCCGATACTTGCGATACGTGGTTCTCTACTTTATTCCTATACCCACAACTTCTCAGAACTTAGACATTGTATTTCTACGAAACACTTGTCTAAAAACTAGAGAAGTTACAAGTAAACAGAATATAGTATGAGGACCAACCCCTTTATCCTGATGGACACTGGACAACATACATTACTCTGTATAAGTCCGCTGAGTTGAATAACTCAAAATCTGTACGTTGTAGGTTGAAAACTGTTCCCAGGAGATTTCCTCAAATATCATCAATTACAACGAATTCCGATATAATGAGGATGATCACCTAATTCCCAATAACTCGCTCCCACTCAACATCTGTAAAACCATGCAGATGTGAGAATCGTTCCTGGTAAATACATACCCTGGAGTAAGTATCCAATCGGGAAATCGGTTTTCTATTAACAATGCACAGTGAATACTAAATATAAATATGTTTTGTAGGGGTTTCCTGGTATTCCTAGTAATGCCTCTTCCATAATCCAAATCATGACTTTAACCGTATATTTCCCTGCCATCTTTCCATTTCCCTTTATTTGTCTTTACTCGTTACCTTCTGTACACCATCATTAGGCTAAGTTGTTTTCTTCCTTCCCTACCGTTCGGCACCAGCCTATGGTTTGGAAGAAGAATATCCAGTAAGCATAATAGGTGTACCCTCCTAATCCTAGGAGTACTCGCAACTTGAGAGAAGGTGATGATAAAAACAACTGAATAATACCTTATTCTTATTTCTCCTGAACCGGAATCCATCCTCGAAAAAATGTCCTTCGAGTTCGTATATAACCATATGATGGATTTATCCAATGGAATTGGATGTTCGTAGTGATACGGGTTGTTCTGGAGAAATCAAAGGTGAAGTAGGAGTGGCGATGAAATACGTGATTTGGTCATGAATGTAAATAGTCGCAATTTACTTTGCCCTCTTTCTAATTCCTTTATCTTGTCTTTACATATTACCTTTTGCACACCCTACTTAGGCTAATTGGTTTTCTTCACTCCCTACCGTTCGGCACAAGCCTATGGTTTGGAAGAAGACTATCCAATAAGCGTAATAGGTGTACTTTCCTAAACCAAGGAGCCCTCGCAACCTGAGAGAAGGTGATAATAAAAGACAACAGAATAAATCAATTCTATTTCTCCTGAACCTGGATCCATCCTCAAAGATGTCCCTTTGAGTTCGTATATAACCATACGATGGATCTATCCAATGGAAGTGGATGTCCGTAGTAATACGGGGTGTTCTGAGAAATACAAAGGGTAAAAGAAAGAGCAGCAATGACTTATGCAACTATAGACAATCCAAAAGCCAGTATGTTTAAGAAGGTTCGGTCAACTTTGGTCACTGAGTTATAGTCTGGGGTCGGTCAAAGGTCGCTGCCAAAGAGAGAGAGAAAAGAAACACTCTGCGTGCACTCTTGCCTAAATCAGAATGGTTATCATTTTATCTAATTAGGAAACCTCCCACTGTTTTCTCAAATTCTCCTCCAAACCTGAAAGAAGAATTAGTCGGGGTCACCCGAAGAGTAAACCAACTCATCAGTGAGAATCGGGATCCAACTATCATCGTATGATAACTTGATGGAAGCCACTCAAGTTAACACACTCCAGAAGGTATGCGCAAGTCTGGCAAGTTTCTTGTATGTTTGAAACTCCCGATGTAATTTTTATCCCATGCTCTTATGACCTTGACGTAGGCCAACAAGTCATAAGCAACATGTCAAGTTCTACCCGTCGTTGTCCTGATCAACTTAAGTCATCGTACAAGCCCTTGACGTAGGCCAACAAGGTGTACGTCTGACTTAAACTAATGCATCTATCTATGCAGTAAATGAATACCCAGCAGCTACCAAACACTATGTCTTGACGTAGGCCAACAAACATAGCTTGAATACTACTGACCATCCATAAGAAACGACGGAGGATTACGGCTGGTTTTTAGCGAAAAACCTTTAACGTAATGAACTTGATCTCGTTGAAGGAACCTAATAGCTTTATAAAAATATATAGTAGCGAAAACCATTTGTTAAAGAAGTCACTCCCGGTGAAGGGATCTCGGCTCTTTCCTCGTGGAATGAGGTGCAGGATATTCTAACTGAATACCGCTATGCAAAACAAAAGGAAACGTCTTTGTAATAATTTTAAAATTTGTTCCAACAACATCAAATATATGTTTGTTTTATCTCGCATTGATAAGAATCAATACAGTCCCATCAATCAATCACACCAGAAAAGAACGAAAATAAAATGTACGTATATGCCATCCGCATTCGTCACTGGGTCCCGTCATCACCCGTTAGGTTACTTAACTAACGACAGAGCGGGGACTGGACTAGCGCGGGTGTAAAACATATACAACATCTAATAGTATATATACTAATATACAATAATCGCTCCAGGCATGATAATATGCAACATTACAGAAAAGTAATAAGCATCACAGAATAATACAGATAAACTGGGATCCCCGGGTTTCATAGAGCCGCTACTGAAACCCGATGTTCCCCTGGTCGTGTGGATAGCCTGTGCAATGAAACCTAGACCCCTACGGGTGCGGCAAGTTACCCGCCAAAACCTGAAGCGAGGTGGTCCCCACAACATAGTGAATGAAACACCCGGCACTTCACGTAATCCGGTAAATTGAGCACCCCACCTTGGGTCAACCTGTACCCCCTACGAGTGCGGCGAATAGTCTGCCAATTCTAGAGTGAGGTCCCTTTGCCTCTCAATGCCATGAGATACGAACCCGTTGCCCTCCAGAACCCGGTTATTCGTGCACCCCACCGCGGGGTAAACTTAGTACAGAAATAAAAATAGTACAATAGGTACATCGACCGCAACCTGGTCGTGCCCCAAAAGAATATTATACAAACAGGCAGTGACGGCAGTCCACAAGTCAGACGCTCGCCCCGCAATATCAAATGTACAAATAAATTTAAACAACACTATCATTGCACCCTGCTATCCACCACGACAAATCCGCAACATTACAGCACAACACAGAACATCAACGCGAATGTCACGTTCGCAAACCCGTCTAAAAGAACTATAGCAATCAGACGCGGTTTACCGATCAAATGACATTCCCGGTCGGAGATATAATGAAAGTACTGAAAAACTAACAAGTTTAAAATTTCGATCGACTAAATTTCCCGAAGTGGGCCCCACATACATCTGGTGTACAGTAACAAAATTTTGGCCCAAAATACATATACCAAAAATCACCATTTCCCATGAGAAACCCACTGAAAAAATTTGGCGCACTGTTCCCACAAAAGCGCGGCGGATCAGCGTCCAAACCATGGTTTGGACCGCGGATCCGCGGTCGTTTTGTGGGATCACGTGCCCAAATTTCACCAGTATTCTTAAAAAACCCTGCATGATTTTCTGAAATGCTCAAAATGAATTTTAGACCAGTTAAAAATCGACAGAAACATCATGTACAGAAAATTGTGATTTCGGAAATTCCGTTCGATCGATCTTTTAAACGCGTTAGCACAAGTTAGTATAGCTTAATGGTGAGGCTCTGATACCACTGTAAGTCCACGGCAGCGCCCCGGCCATCTAACAGATGCCGATATGCGGAACAAAACTTTTACGACTGGCGCTATCGCGTACTTTATCCCGGATCGTCCATTAAAGCTAAACTAACAAATTGTAAAGAGGGTAGAATTGTTATACCGAATGATCCGAGTCCTTCGGTCTTCAACCATCATCCCACGCTATGTTGCAATTGATCCGAACTTGCTTGATCTCCGTTCTCATCGTCCAGGTGGCACCACGTCGACGGATCTTTAAACGGGCTCCCGCCTCTGAACCGAGGCAACTCGATCGTCAAGTTTGCTAAAAGAGACGACCAAGATGAAGTAGAAAATGAGTAGAATACTTTGTCTCGTTACGTCCAAGACTATAAACGAACGGTTAAAAGAAGTTGCCATTTGGAATCGGGTGAATGGAAATTGAACTAGGAAATTTCCATACACTAGTTATCATAATCTTTTCTCACAAAATGAAATCAAATGAACCACCACCCCTCACAAAGAGGGCCGGCCACAATATAAAGAAGAGGGAGAGTGAGTGTAGGAGCAAGGAGGAGGGTGACCATATCCCTTCATGCTTATCACAAAGAATGAATCATCAAAAGACAATAAATGCTAACCTATCACAATTAACCTAGTCATGCTTTATCATTAATGAACCATTAATGATAAAGTCACCTCACTATCCTAGTCACCATCCTAGTCACCTCTTCTAGAAGTTTCCACACAAATCCCAAGAAAAGATAAATCCGCATTTAACCGAATGTCAAAATACGGCTGATAGAAAACTAGAAACTGGCAACTTCCAAAAATCATCCCGAAACAAATTTCAGGATAACCCCGTATTGGTATAAACATACCCGCATTTGTATTACGACCGAATACAAGTGCAACTGAGACAAAGATATTATATCTATACAGTATAATACTGGGTTCCGGCTTAAACCAAAGCCTACCAGTATTATCTGCCCGAAAACTGACACGTGCGAAAACGCACGTGCATTTTCCGAACCTTGCCATAAACCCATACGGCCTCTACAACGTTTCGCCCGAACTTGGGAAAGTGTCGGTGGGGGACTCTAATGACTCATCAATACACTGGCACTGGGTATAACCACTAGCACGTCAGAGGTACTGGCTGTACGTAACGTTTTGCCTATGTATTGATTGGAAGGGAAGCTGACGAGCGAACTCATCTATAAACCCTACTGAGCCTGACAGTGACAATATCCGTACAGTCCGGAACATTCATCTATGAGTATCGCATATTAGGCCTAGGGGGTCGGTAAACGTCAGACCCCCAATAGCTGTATAAGTCGTGTCAGAGAGCAGCCCAGAACACTCTGATATACTACTGGTATGCCTACCAGTATATCTCGATTACCCTGGCCAGGGATTTCGTGTAATGGCTCTCCTAAACACAGCGCGATCTCACCCCCAATACCGGGAGAGACGAATCCCCGAAGATCCGCTCACTTGCCTCCAATGTGGCTCGGGACTGTACCCAACTAAAACCTGTTTGCACAACTCCTTTGAGCGTGGTAGGGTAGTAATCTAAGCACAGTGGGAACTCACACGAGACAAATGACGACCTCAGGTCAATGAACTAACCTGTACACATGTCACCAGGGAACTGCTATCTGACGATATGTATAATACCAACTAGCATGTTCCCGGCGAGTCCTGTCCGGTGTACTCATAAACCAATGAGCACCTGTATACATCTTAGGTGATCCAACTGACACCAGTGGCTTGTGAGACCGGCCACCGCCCCTCGTCGGGGTCTTGACTGTATACACTAGTCTACTCTGGAGTATCGATGCCCTGTCCGAAACTCCCATGACTAGGGACACTTTAAGGATGTGCTTATAGACCCCAGCTCCCACATATATGATCGCCATCATACTGCTGGTAGTCAAGCAAGAATCGTATGGGCTTTATCATGATGATAAAGACAAACCAGATAGCATACTATCATCTTGAGTAAGACTGTTTTATCGGTATAGGTCCTCCGTCAATCATTGCAATCACGTACTTGCGATCCAATAATTGACTTAGAGGGCACTATATCTAACAGAAATTCGGTCCCCGAATTTAAATTTAAATTAAACCCCCAAATGCTAAAACATTGCAATAAACAGCTAAATCAACGGGGCTCCGAAATAACGGAAGAAACAGAAAACCACAGCGCATCCTGCGCGCCGGAAAACTGAGTACTAAACTCAAAACCGATCTCCGTCAAGCGTCACGTAAATCAATGGACTTGCACGCATATCATCGGAGTCACAAAGGAGATACAAATCTCAAATCCATTACCGAAATACCATATGCACTAATCGAATACCATAATACCTATATAGTACGCATCCTGTTTGACAAAAATCTCCAAAAACCGAATAAATCATATGCATAATCTTTTCTGAATTGCCGCGTAATGCCTAACTCACGGCACAAGTGGCGGACGCTCATTGTTAAAGTAATAATATACTAGCATATATGTGTTGCCAAAATATGCGTTCCGCCCTTTCTAAAATATCCCAAAAGGTTTTTTTTCTTTTGTAAACCTTCGTGTCACTCGTAGACACGTAAGAAATAGCGAGACTATAGCTCCTTTTTGAAAAACTCTTGGTAAACTTTTAATGCATGCAAAGTACACAGGTACTGTCCTCGGATCAGTCCTGCTAGGGTACTACAAAGTATAGGTCCTCATCATGAAAACAAAATGCTCAAAAGCAATATCAGCCTAAAAAGGCGTGTCCAACCATCACGTGCGTCTGGTGCGCACGGAAATCAAATCCAAGTACAGGTGCCACAATATGCACAAAAGTAAGACTAAGTGCAATGGGTGTGCACGAAAACATCTGTCCAATGCAACTGATATGCACGACAACAACAACTGGTGCATCTATAGTACACGAAAATCTCGAACCAGTGCAACTAACATGCACGAACGAAAAACCCCAATCAAGTGCATCAGGTGTGCACAAAATCATATCACGCACCCAGCGTGCGCGAAAATTCAAATCGATTGCATCCGTCATGCACAAACGAAATCGAAATCAAGTGCATCCCACATGCACGAAATATCAATCATGTGCATCCACTGCACGAAATATCAAATCCTGTGCATATAGTGCACGAAATATCAAACCCTGTGCATCCACTGCACGAAATATCAATCATGTGCATCCACTGCACGAAATATCAAATCCTGTGCATATAGTGCATGAAATATCAATCCTGTGCATCCACTGCACGAAATATCAATCCTGTGCATCCACTGCATGAAATATCAATCCTGTGCATATAGTGCACGAAATATCATAACCACTGTATGAAATCCAGGAAATCATAAACATGTGCAGCTAAGGCACAAAATCGACATCAAAACCACGGTGTATAAAATATATCAAGTGCAATAACTATGCACAGAAATGTAAATACCCAGTAGGTGCAGCCATGGTGCACGAAAACTATATCCTGAAACTCGATCATCAAAACTAAAGTCCAAGCGATATAAGTGTGATACTCGGATCACAACGCAAATTGCAACAAATGACATTGAGATTCATTTCCTATAATGTCGAAAAAGTCGGTGCGCCCAAACTGGCAGAGCAAGAACATCCGCTTGCCTCCTGCTCACAGTCTGGCGTCTTCTGTCTCTGGGTCCTCATTTCCCTATGGATTACAAATCTTGCATTCTATCAGCTCATCTGTCCGGTCATGTGTGCTAACGGGAATGATTCCGCTCTGACACTCCTCAGGTCAACTCTCGGCCAATTAGTATGACCACTCATAAAGCAGCACGTCACTGGTGTCGGCCTCTGGCCCTCTGAATACACGTGATACAACTAATCCTCGGTGCAATCTCATTGCAGCAGTGTCCTGGAAGGAACTGGCTCAAGGTCTCTTCCGATCTCGCCTATACCGAACTGTACGGAGGCCGGTACACTTACAAATATTTTCTCGCTTTCTGGACATCTGCGTTCTCAGCACAATATTTTCTCGGGAACTGTCCGTATCCCAACGCCTCTGCATACATATTAGATCTCTAATCTTGACGGGGAGTAACAATAGATCGTCAGCATCACGCACAAACCTCTGGTTCCACTCGTCCTTATTATCGTCCTCTTTGACATCATGTCATGCTATCTGCGTACTACAAATATTCTCGGCGACAATCAATCCGAAATCTCTCGCATGGACTCGAAATCACAAACTCGGTATCTTCATCACTCTGTAGAAGATCTTTAGCCGAACACGTCCTTGGGAACTCGTCCCAACCATCAGAGGAATACTCAATACTCATCTGTTTCTCGATCAACTCACAACACATCTAGGTGAGGTCCTTCCATCAGAAACTGGTCAGCTTACCGATCTCACATAGGAACATCCGACGAACAACGTCATCTCTGAATCGATCTAATCTAAATCTGAGTAAGACTCTCCATACTGGAAATCTTCAACTCAACTGGGCCTGCGTCGGTGCATCAAAACTGACGAATCACCTCCGTCTCTCAACTCAAGATAGACTAGCTATCACCTGTCGCATCTCTGCCTGGAAGCTCCAGCGATCTAAGCTCGTAAGCTCTGGAAGCAACATCATATCAATCTCGGCAACAGCCGGGTCATCTGTCTGCACAGTCTATGACATCACAATCTCTGAGGTATGCTGTACATCAACAGTCCTCTCCCAACATGCAGCCTCTAACAAAGGCCCGGTCATCCGATACTAGACTGCACACTCGTCTCAAACGAGGGGTCACAACACAACACTACATCGATACGCATGTCACCAGAAAACACGATGGTCAGTCCTCGTCCACGACGAGCTCGCCCTGACCGCAACACCAGCAGCAGCTCAATCTGCGCTCAAACCATGGTGACAGGAACCTCAATCCAGTATCGACGAAAAGATCAAGGGCTGAAAGAGTCAACAGATCCCGAAATGGATACATGATCATAAGGAAGAGTCAAATCACTGAGAGTATGATCATGAAAGCGAATAAAATCAAGTATCTCAAAGGATGTATAATCAAAGGAACGAAGAGAATCACCAGTCTCAAGATATGTACATCCTAAGGTCACTTAAGTGGAGTATCGTATCGTAAATATGCCGCGGAACATACGTACGGTACGTCACTCTACTCAAGCTACCTACTCCATCAATCAGGGTTAGCCTATGAAACGAAGGTTCGGGTCTAACACCCCCTTGTTCAAGTCTAAGTTCCTTAAGGTCAAGCCTAGGTTCCAAAATACATATGCCCTAGACCCCATATAGTCAAACCTAAACTCGAACTAAGTATAAAGCATCCCCAAACGGGAGCAAATCATGCCCAACGGCAGAAACAACTACCACAAGTATAAAAACAAGTATACGACGCCCAACGGCGAAGATCCACACAAGGAAATAAAGTAAAGCAAGACATCAACCCCAAAAGCGAATATAAAACCCATCGCTTAAGTCTCGCAACTACAAGCCTTCTAAGTCTGCAACATATACACTTACTAGTTTCTGAATTGATGGAGTGACTAGATACAATATGAATAATGAATACAAGAGGGGCACGATCCAACATGTACCACCTACCAAAAGCAAGTCACCCAAAAACAGCTGTGTGCCAACGATGCCGCAACTGATCCATGCGGTCAACTTGCAAGAACTGTGGCACAACGGGGGTGAGTTGCCAACTCGTGAATAGAAAAACATCACCAGGTAGAAATCGAAATAAACAATGATTCCTAGGTCAACTATATCATAAAGGTAATACTATGATATCTAGGGTGACCGTATCTGCATATGTGCCAACACATAAATAACTGCCTAACAGCAAGTGGATATCATCCAACAATATAATCAATGTATGTATGCAGATGGATCCCGTCCAACAATAAAATCAATGCATGTATGCAAGTGGATCTCGTCCACGTGTCAACCACTGACACAACAACTCCTGCATGTAAATATCATAAAAGCATATGCAGGTAAATATGAGGATATGAAACAAAGTGTGTCCCTCGCGACACAACAAAATCATGGAACCGGAGTATCCACATCGACACTCGAAACATCATGAAACCCGTGTCTAGCATCGACACGTAAATCCTCAACTGCCAGGCGCCGTCACCATGACCGACCCTGATGTCAGTACATCTCATGAAACCTGAGTGTCCACATCGACACCCGAAATCCATGAAACATATCTGAACATGACTCCGGTCGGTATCCCCGAGATATCCGACGAGTCCAAATACTGTCACTGGTAGGTAGTGGTCCCTCTGTCATGCTCATCGTCTACACCACGAAATCACCTCTCGCCCCAGGGTACCATACCGGGTCCACCATGTACCCACAGACGGTGCCTCCCGCTCCTCGAATCGGGTTTCACATGCCAATCTCAGAACCGAGAAAACACATGGTGGACGCACTGAAATATCATATCAAGAGAAACCGGGTTTTCAAACAACACATAATTTCTTGAAAACATCCCGCGTTTCTCAAATCCAGAAATTACATGAAAACCATATCTCAATGCGTAAATCCATGTAAATATGATATATGCAACATAAAACAGCAATATGAGCATATTACGGGAAAACAGCTCTTTTAAATGAATCCGGTTTAAAATATATCATGCGGTTCTCAAATCCTCCGAAATCAAGTGCAGCATCATATGAGGTGTACATGTAACTATAACAAGATAAGTGTATCTACATGTAAGCAGGTATGTATGATGTACATGTAGCTGTAGCAAAGTATGTGGGTGTACATGTCAATATGTATGCATGATGTACATGTAGCTGTAGCAAAGTATGTGGGTGTACATGTCAGTATATCATGCAACCTAGCATAGTGATGTAAACATGGAAATATATCATAGCATGATGTAGCAATTCTACTGTGTAAGTGACATAGTAATTATCGATGATGAAGTGTGTGAGCCGGCAATCTGTGTATGTGCAACATACGCATCATCGATAATGGTGTAGGTGTACTAGCACAGTTATATGAAATGCAATGAGAATGATCATGAATGCAGCATAATGTACATCGTGACTCCAAAGGCTATAAGGTACATGTATCTAACATGACCGAGTCGATGAATCTATCAATCGGCATCCAGCCTCACAACATCACGTACGGTACAATCCATCGTACGGCATCCTCTAACCAAGGGTATGGATAAATCAACAAGTAAAACTCATCGCGTATGGTAATCTAACGTACTGCGGTATTAAACAAATAGGGATTCTATCAACCTATAACCTCGGGGTACGGATCTAAGTCTCGTACGACATATCACTCAATATGCAAAACATTCTCCATACAAATATACCTATCTCTCAGGTCACATCCATGTCAAACTCGTATTAGGGGACCTACAAAGGTATCAACAATCTCATATCGACTCGAATCCATAAAATGACATATCATACTAAGTCATCATATCACATCGTATACTCGTTCATCACATTAATAAACGTCACACTTGATTCTCTTTAAATTTGTAGCTATCATGATTCACTCATCATTTCATATTCTCCTAAGTCAAATGTTCATTAGCATCAACTTCAATCATAATATCGTTTGTAAATCCTACAATCATGTCCGTCGCATATCATTTATCAGTATAACGTAAACAATCGATATTCCATATCAATGGATGCGGGGGTGCTATACGCCATCCACCCGACTTCCCCCGTAGATATAATTCTACTCACCTGCTAAACTCCTCGCTTAGCCATAGTCGATGCGCTTCGTCGTCTCGGAATCCATGCGAAGGTACCTACAATCAATACGAATTCGCAAAACTATTAACATCAAATTTCGAAATCCAAAATACGGCACGCGGTGCGCTCATAGGTTAGAACTTATAGCCTACACATGTAAAACAATCAACTACCCTCGTCGTTGACGTACAAACATTCAACGACCAAATACAATATCCAGTCGCAAAACCAAGAAATCCAAATACCGGAAAACAAAGCCAAAACCCTAACTAGGGTCACTATACATAAAAACTGCCACGCCAAAAACCCAATCGTACCAAACAACCCTATACAAGTATACTGTAAAATGTTTTAAGAAATTATACCGATCGATCCGTGTCCTTCGGTCTTTAGCTATCATTCCACGCTCCTTTCGGCATCTCCGATCTCCGGTCTCCTCGTCGAAGTGGCACCACGTCAACGAATCATTATACAGGCTCCCGCTTCAAACTGAAGCAACTCGGACATGAAGTTTGCTAACCGACATGTCCAAGATTGAAATAGAGAGAATGTAGAATATTTTGTCTCAAGGCACCCAATGAATTGGGTGGTAGTAAATGAAGTTGCCAAGAAGATGAGATGAAGTGAGCATGGGATTTTGAGCTTGGAGATAAACAAAAATCAGCTCACACTCAAAGGGGGCTCGGCCAAAAATGTGCACTGCCAATGAAGCAATGCTCTCTGTTGTTTTGGTGGTGAACAAAAATGTGTGTGTAATGAATTTTCTTTTTTTTCACTCATGAAAATCAATCCATCAATTAACCCTTCACCAAAAATTCTCCAGCACACCCCCAAAATGACAGCCACCTCACCCCATCAATAAAACCTACGAAATTACCAAGCACCCCTCCACTACAAATATCTTATGCTAAATATCCTAGCACAAACAAAAGTAATTAATGTATTAATTAACATAGAACAATATATCATCTCTTTGAACAAGTGGAGCCGGCAACAGCAAGGAGTTCACTATGAAATGGAGGTGATCACAAGGGATTCAAAGAGATGATCACAAAGGAATAATCCATCACAAAAATATCCTTAAGTGTACAAAAGAAATTAATGAAACTAGTGAGTCACTAAGAGCCATGCCATTCTAGACGCAAGCCAAGTGACTCATCACCATGACTCATCAACTTAGCCAAATGAATCCTCATCAATGAATTTCGGCCAAGACCAAAATCAATGAAAGAAATGTGACCAAAAAGAATGCGCACAAGAAACCATTAATTAACACATTAAAATAATATTTTAATTAGGGAAAAATTCTATGTGAACCAAAACTTCACATTGACCCCCAAAGTTCGCGCACTAGCTTTATTATAGCTAAACTAGGTGCCGGCAAGTTTATACGGAAGTTTGATCAAAATCGGTTAAAACGGAAAATACTGACTATTTTACCCTAAAACGGAAAAAAAAAATCGTATAACGATTTCAGAAACGTTACATGTCACGAATACATGTAATCTATATTTATTGAGCAGACACGGGTTAATAGTACCGATACTATACAAAATTGATAATGAATGAGCGGTATTGAAACGCAGTTTTCTGTGATGAACAAATACCCTAAATTTATCTTTTGCTCATCCCGAGCAAAACAAAATCCTAATCTCACTTTCGCAGGGAACGCGATTGCACTGAGCTCGAGCAACAAGCCGTTAAACCTCTAGGTGTCCCTAATAGAAGGAGTGTTGTCTCCTGAGGGTTTTCAGCGGATACTACCCGCAAAATCCCGTTAAGCTAGTTTCATAAGTTAACGTCGATTCTACTCCTACAGTTTAGTGTCTAGGTTAGAAATTATATCATCCTAAGTTAGAAATATTCAACCCTTATGTTTCACGCCTCCTATTTATTCAATCTCAGATCCTATACGTTTTTACAGTTTAGAAAGATCTCGGTTTCTCTTGAGTTTTCCTTCTAAAGCGCGGTCTCCAATCATGGATTTTTATCATCGTTATGGAAAACATAAGCCTTATTCTTTATTCCTATCAACATCGATTGTATACCCCTACGTGTGTGTAAAATTTGGCTCTTACACTTAAGAATTCAATTCAAGCTATAGTACCCTTGCCCTAATACCTAATACTACTTTTTTCGTTTATGATGGACGGTTTTGCTCACACACCTTTCATACGACTATTAATACTTCTTGAGGCACTAACAGCCGATTATTGAATGTGTAAGCTTAAAGCGTAAATAGCAGTTTCCAGGTCTTGACTTTATTTATTTTTTTCTCTTTATTTTTCTTTTTCAAGACCGGATAAATTTTTCAATGATGCTCTTTTGGTGGTTAGCTTTAAATATCGTTTTTTTTCATACTTTGTTTTCAAGCAAGAGTATTTCTAGGTATCTTCTACTATCCCAAGTTTCAAGATGCGTGTATATATAGTCTGTAGGGTATATACTTTTTAAATTTGGACTCAAGAATAGAAACTATTTTTCAGACTTATTCTTCAGTAAACCTTTCAATACTTTGCCTTCATCTCGACTGAACTCAAGATCACCTACTTCTAAAAAAACTGCAAGGACGTATAATTATCAAGGTTAAACAGAAGGAGGGTTATTTTTAGGGCTTTCAATTCATAAACCTAGGATTTAGTTATTTCTAACGTATCAACTAAACTTTTGGAATAAAAATCTAAGTTACCCCATTAGGTAACTTGACGACAAAGTTTTTATATTTTTGTAAAATTTTTCGATTTTTATGGGTTTTTAAAATAAGTATGCAAATGCAAAATATACACATGAATGCGAAGGCAGAAAACTTACCGAGCACACCCCCAAACTTAAACTTGACAGTGCCCTCACTGTCAGGCTACACCAAGAGGGTCAAAATTGTCGGCGCTCCCCTTTTTTTTATAACAGAAAAAAGAAAAAAAAATATATATACACAAAAAGATCCCCCCCCCAAACTTAAGTGAAACAGTGTTGCCACTGTTTAAGCGTTAATGTTCAGAGTTAGTGGGGAGAGAACAATATTAATCTATACAAGGCCTTACACAGACCAAAAGTTAGCACCAACCATTCAAAAAATTTATCGCGATAATGTGCAGGTTGGTGAAAGAATGTGGAGAGGAAAGAAATGGAGAATACGTGAGACCGTATGGGGATGGAAGCGGGATACAGTCTCGGTGGAGGAGAAGAATGGGGGAAGGGAAAAAGAAATGGAATACGAACTTGAGGTTGGAAATGGAGTACATAAATTAGTACAATTTGTAATGACCGATATGTGAAAAGCGATTGTACTAATCTATCAATCCATTGAGAAATGGGGTCAAACCTCTCAACACTCGTGAGAAAACATGGGTAGACCAAACTTGGTAAACCAGACACAGGAAATGAAAGTGATACGGTGTCTTGCGAGGTGGGAACGATGGAAAGGATGGAGGGAAGTGAGTGAGGAATGGTTTTGATTAGAAGCTCAGGAGGATATTCACAGTCAACGGAGGGGACATGATAAATTGGAAAATCGGACTCATCAAGTAAAACCGGTTCATCCTCAAAAAAATTCTCAAAATTCTCCTCAAAAATTAGCTCATCCATGCATTTTTCATCATCAACATCTAGACACATATAGAGTTCAGGAAAAACAGTTAATGACTCGAGATGATGTCCACACGGAAGTGAAAGGAAATGATGAATTGGTGAGAAAAACCCATCCAAAACCACAGGTTCATCATCCAAAATATTCCCAGCGTTAAAATCCTCAATCAAGTGAAAATCAAATTTCTCATACACCTCATCAAAAGCATGGATTTCAATCAATTGTGGTTCTATGATGGAGGTGTAGAGGTCAAAGGGATTGGGTGTGGTTTCACTTGACAGGGTCCCTTCACAATCGGGTAAATCAAACACTACAATGTCGCACAACTCATCAAACGTTCTATCTTCAATCGGTTAATCGTTTGGGATACTCGATAGACTTTCAAAAGTGGAGTTATGGAATTCAATTTTCAATGGATAGTTTTGATTTGGAAGGATGTACCGCTCACTCTCACGACTCAAATTCTCAATCTGTCCAATCGCCTCAATATACATTGGAAAATTCGGAGCTAGTTGGAAACTAGCTACGGGTCGCTAGGTTGTATGAGGGTGGCCATGGATGTATTCAAATCCATCATCTGTTGGCATGACGCTACCCGAAATTCTTCTAATGACTGTTCAAGACTAGACATGGGTTGTGAAAGGGTTTCAGTAAAAGATTCAAACTCGTTTGGATACTTGAAACTCCCAAAATGCTGTTCAGAAGCAATGTCTAGGGAAGGTGTAAAAGTCAGATAGGATTGGTAGGAATCGAATGGTTGGACAGGATTAAGATCAACGTTATGATAAGGAGGTGAGTGGAATTGTTGATCAAAAGAATTGGAAGTGGTGAAAAGAGTGAAAGATCGGCTACAGGATTGCGTAATACGTTCAGCAATGGACATCGGTTTAAGAGTTGCCACGTTTCCCTCAGAAGGGGTATCAACATGAGGATGGTTGAAAGTTTGAAAAAGTTGATATGACGTGGATTGTGGTGTCCAAATGGTTTTCCTATAAGCGTTTATCCGATCTTTCAAAGAGATTTTTGGCATGGATGGATCGTTTGTCGCTATACCAAAACAAAAACCGTATGAAGTAATATCTGGCTGTGGGTACCAAAGTTCGGCAAGAGTTGGTCTATGTGGGGTACCCATGATATGAAGAGAAGAAAAAGAAGATGAAAAAGAGTGTGAGTTTTTTTTTATATTAGTTATCAACAAAAGTATGAAATATACACACAAAATGATAAAGAAGAAAAAATAATCACGACACAATACCACACACCTAATCTGTCTAGGGTTCACCTAGGTCAACTAGACCTTCTCAAGAACTTGATTGTTTAAGTAAAATTGTGTCGAGAAACGGGATCAAGATATACTGATCACGAGGCCAGGTAAGTGCAGAGATAAGGGGAGGTTTTCCAACGCTTTCGCGAAGTTCCTTAATTAGAATAACCCTTTCTCTTTTAGCAGTTTCGCCTTTAACACTTTCCTAGATACCCCGTGAACGATATACCGTTAAGCGGTGTTCTAAATACAGTTAACTTCTCCTAATGAGCGCGAAGTCCTTAAAAGCTTAAAGTCTAGTTTCTTTTAAAATTTGTGCGGGTAAACGTTATGCTCAATTTCATGATTTGTGGGCCACGGAAAAGGTGATGAAATCCTTTACCGTATATTGTGGAGTTCGCTTGCCCTTAATTCCGTATTAATGGATGCAATGCGCAAATCAATGAAAAAATTCAAAACGTCAAACAATCGTTTTTTATGTTTAGGCACGGCACTGCAACAATTACGGGTTAGTCACTTTTAGCGTTTGACAGCGAACTTGCAAAGAATCCTGCAAAGATAATATATTGGATGCGTCGGATTTGAGAAAGGTGTTGGGATATACATACCGATAAGTTTTCGGGTTAAGAAACTCTCGTTGAATTGAATCCGGTTAGCTTGAAAAGTTCGCTTGCGCGGGTCAAACTACCCGGATTTTTGGCACTGTACTTCACAATCATCTTAACTTTGAATGTACACTTTGCTCCACACAATCGCAGTTTGCAAATCCGTCAAAATCTGCAAATGTCGGAAACATGGATTTTTAGTGCGAAAAAGCGATATGAATGCCCAAACTCCTGCGCACACAAAATTATAAAAATCAAACAATAAAATTGGGACAATAACAGAACACTGGAGCACAGAACAAAATTTGGGAGCAAATGGAGAAGAAAAATTCGGCGCCGCCGGATTTTTGGAGAATCTCGCCGGTCTCTTTTGGGCAGTTGGGCTCCAATTTTCTTCAGTGATCTTATTGTTCTACTAGTGTCTCAATGTTATTGTTTAACTTTTCTAATTAGTCCCAGAATGCTAGCAAGTCCAATTTCCACAGAGCAAAAAGTTAGAAATGTCAATTTTTGTTTTGGTTTTTTGAAATTTTTTGATTTTTTTAGTTTTGTTTTTAGAATGGTGTTAGATTTATTAATAGGATATACAAAGATTAACCCGAACTAACAAGAATAAAAACGTTACCATCTCCCCAGCAACGGCGCCATTTTATTTTCACGTGATTTCGCTTGTCATTTTATAAAGAATTTAAAGTTAACCGCAATCAAGACGGCGTCGCGTGTAGCTAGCCGCGATGAGTACGGGTCGTCCACAGGGAGATGGTGCGTTTTACGTTCTTGTTATCACGAGTTAATGCAAGGTTCGGAACTGTTCGTTTCTAACCTAAGTGTGGTATATGCAAAGTATAAGTTGTTAGGAATAGAGATATGTTAGTGTTAGTTAGGGAAGTCCGTACTCAATCCTTTTTGTCGAGCTTGACTATTGAAGCTAGAGTAATCGGCAACAATATGGATTAGGGCGCTTAAGCACGGTATTTATGAAATTCGGCTTATTGACCCTTATCCGTCTGTTCTTGTATCTTGAATTTCGCCTTCGGCCAAACCGAACGCAACCGGTCAAGGTTAGGGACCACCGATACCTTGGTAGGGTAGGGTGCCTAACGGAGTGCTTGTGTAAGGTTTGGACGGAGTTCAATTGGCAAAAATCGGGCAAAGGAAATGAGCAAATGGAATTTCTAACTTACAATATCATTCTCTTTCCTAACAACACCATTATTCACAAACCATCAAAACAACAAAAGAAAGAGCAAATGAAATGAAATAAAAGGAATAACACAACATTGCAAATAAGTAAATGGCAAGAAATAAATTGCAAGTAAGTAAAAGAGATAGAAAAGGAATACTAAGAACCCAAGTGCAAAATGAAAGTTTTATTAACTTCAAGTGATGATACAAACCATGAGTTCAATAACCAAAACTTAAACTTGCAAGCTCAATAAAGAGGTTGCAAGATCAAGAGAAGGCAAAGAACTCAAGGTGAACTAGTTATGTACAAGAACTAAAACAAAA
This sequence comes from Agapanthus africanus, assembly GCA_030015575.1. Lineage (NCBI taxonomy): Eukaryota > Viridiplantae > Streptophyta > Magnoliopsida > Asparagales > Amaryllidaceae > Agapanthus > Agapanthus africanus. The sequence goes on from JASDDO010000019.1 coordinate 834,170,916, forward strand.
TGGAAAGTGAAAAGGAGTTGAACTATCTAAAAAGTGTATATACAAGTCTCTTTTTTCCCTTGCTCACTGATCTGGTATTTATAGGCACAAAATAAGATTAAACAAACAATATAATATGGATGATGTGACAACAAGGGAAAGCAAAAAAGAAAAATGGGGCTCATTAGAGTTGATGAGACCGGCGGCGCCGGGTTTTTGGATCATTTCGCCGGTCCAAACTTGGGCAAATGGGCTCGTGCTGGTGTTAGTTGTATGTATGCCCTAGAGGCCAGTATTGCACAGATGATGTATATTATATTGGTTGCTTGGACATATATAGAGATGACTTTCTTGCTCGACATGATAGTATGCTATCTGGTTACTCTTTATCTTAACATGTACACTAGTCTCTTTATACTGTCTTATAGTTACATGTTGGTAAAGCCCTTAGGATTTGTACTTGACTACCTGGACTATGATGCAGATCATACTAGTGGGGACATGGTAGTCCATAAGTACATCCTTCAAGGTCCCTAGTCGTGGGTGTATCGAGACGGGGCATCGATATACCAGTGTAGACTAGCGTATACGCTTCTCAACCCATGTGATGGGCAATGGATGATCCCATATCTATTGGTGTTTGACATCAAAGATGGTATATGGGTGCTCAGTGGAGACTGGGTACACTGGACGGACTCGCCGAGAACTCCCAGATGGTATTATACCTCACGTCAGATGGCAGTTCTCAGGTGACACTTGTACAGGTTAGTCTGTAGACCCGAGATCGTCATAGAGTCTTGTGTGATTCCCACTGTGCTTTGATCTCCACCTTACCACGTCCATGAGGGCGTGCAAAACGGTGGTCTTTGGGCACAGTCCCGAGTCACATGGAGGCAATGAGCGATAGGAGGGGTTTCGTCTCTCCCGGTATTGGGGGGTTGATGTTGCGCAGTGCTCGATTGGCCGTAGCAGGGAAGTCCCTGGTCAGGGCTGATCAGAGATTTGCTGGTAAGTGTTACCAGTAGTTTCTCGACCCGTTATGAGCCTCACATCGGCACGACTTATCGGGTTATTGGGGTCTGACGTTTACCACCCCTAGACTTGATATGCGACATATCAGACGAAGAGACGGACTGTATGGTAAGTGTTACTGGTCGGATTCGCAGGAGTGTGAGCGGGCTAGCTCGTCGATCTTCTGATCGCTCAATACCCGGATGGCCGTTACGTTTAGCAGACCGCTTGCGGCTTGTGGATGCTTGATATGATCATCATCTGCTACCGGCGTATTGACGAGTCTTTAGAGTCCTACACAGAGGTTTCCTAGCTCAAGCGAAACGAAATAGGAGCGCATATGAGATATGTGCGGGACCGAGAATAATGCGTGTATGTGATACCGTATTTGATTCTCGCGATTAATGTTTCGATTGGTTGTATGTGATATAACCTAGTTATCGAATCGAAGATCGATTCGATAAATCGATACATTGAATACTAGTCGGTTATGTGCGACATGACCGGATCATTGAATCAAATGTTGATTTAATGATTTAATGTATAATTATATATTTGATATATTACTTTGCATTAACTAGTATTGGTTCACTTTATACGGATTTTCTCACTTGATGCATATTGTATATGTGATATACTTTTGTACACATATTTGTATCATGTTTGATGATACATGATCTTGTTGTTAAGTATAAAGAATTAAACCATGGTTATGTGTTGATTAGGGTTTTGCATTTTCATTTATTTATTTATTTATTTATTTATTTGAAAAGGATTATAATGAGAATGGTGGTTCTTTTTGTTTTAAGTTGAAGCTTCATGAAGCTTTGACTTTTGTAACCATCCTTATCTTCATGCTTAACCCTAACCCTCTCAAGTGACCATGGTTTATTCTCTACACTTAACCTAGGTTAGAACATGATAAGTATTTGATTTTATTATTCCTTTTTCACAATACTTATCATATTCTAGCTTCATCTTCATCTTCTTCTTCAAGAAAAGCTCAAGGTCCATCAATGGCAACTTGAGCTAAAGTGAGATAAATCCAATTCTAAAGTGAACCCACCTCCTATTTCTTCATCCTCTACCTCTTGCCAAGTGGTTTTGGGTGTTTTCTTCACAAGTTTCACTACTTGGTGAAGTCGGAGCTTGAACCAGTGCAACCTCAACGTAGATCGTCTTTGACACGAAGCCGACAACCTAGCTCGCCCGTTTCTCCGATGAAGCTGACGATTGGGTTCGGGATTCATGATGGACAGCGAGAGGACACCCACGTGGAGCTAAGGAAGTGGAAATCCGGATCTACAAAGGTTGTAGCATCTAACTTATAGTTTAGTTGTTAACTAGATTATCGTTTCGCCTAAACATCTAGTAAACGATCCGTGTTAGGGTTTCTCGGCACCAATAATTTTTTAAATTGGCATGTTCGATGCCTTGTGAGACCTCTATAGTGTGCCTAGGAACCCTACAGTGGTATCAGAGCCTAGCTAGAGCCTTAGGCGAAGTCCCGACGACGTTTGAAATCCGAACGGATCGAAACCCTAATACCAAACTTGCTCTCTGGACTTTTTCCAAAAAGTGGGATTTTTCAAGATTAAAAATGCCTAAAAAAATTCAGCAGGAATATCTAAGAATTATGGGGAAACACATGATCCTGAAGCGATTAAACAGCCGCGGAAACGCGGCAGAAGCATGGCTTCTGCCGCTCTTTCGCCGCCAACTGTTCACTTTGCCCAATTTGTGTTGCGCAGTAATTCATATTTTCTGCAGCTGAGTTTTATGGGTATTTTTAATAATTATTCAAGAGTTGAATTTTCTGGGGTGTTTTAGAGCTTCGATGTTTCGATCGGATTATCAAATTTCGTCTTTGTGTATTTCCGGATAATTTTTAAAATATGTTAAAAAGTTCGACCGGATATAAATACCCAATTTTTCCCTGTCGGGAAATTTCCAATTGTTGGATTTTTCCGTAGTTTAACGACGTTCTAAGTAGTGCAAGTAACGCGATGGACCCTCTAGAAGACAACAAACCTTAACTCGATTATGTGACCGTCTTGAACTGTCCTTTGAACCTTCGGGTTTGGGGCAGTACGGCGTGCCACATGTGAGGAGTTGGCTTGACCCTTCTACGGCTGGACCGTCGGTACTGAGGCACGAACTGAATGTTGTTAGACTTATTTCATGTGTTGAGCTGTATCGGGAAAACTTGGGTATTCGACTGTTCGATCGGAAAGTTTAACATTTTCTGTTTATCTGGAATGTGATACAATAATTGGAATTCACAAACAGTTATGTGATAACTGAATGAATGTTATAAATCTAGCGGTTTAGTTTCACTTTATATTGAAAAGTGTTTTCGATAATGAGACTAAAATGCGGGATTTATATCTGTTAGGCATGTGATGTCTAAGTATTTCATTTGATTAGGCATGCGATGTCTAAAGAAGTTGCGGATTCCAATTGTTGTAGTTTTACACTTTCTTTTCTGTGACCGTAAGTGTAATATGTGATATCGCCGGTTTCGTTGCTATATGTCAACGACAATTGGGATGCGCTTATTTACTTACGTTGATGACATGTGATGTTATGTGTTGCTGGATATGTTATATTGGATCGTCGTATTCGAATAGCCGGGGGTTTTTATGTGAGATGAGTGTTTTTCATTTTTATTCATGTAAAAACTTGTATGTAATATTCTTTTATTTGGGGCACTTCTAGGTAGCGGAAGTTGTCACCTTTTGTATATTATTTACTTTTCCACATTAGGATAGACCCAAGGAGGGGAGCACAAGTAACTGGGTTCTGGGGTCCAGTGGGAGACCAACTCGAGGAGTCGAGTCCGGGTCTCCTAACCCTAGAATTGGCAGGGTTGCTTGCCGCTCTCGTAGGGGTCTAGGGGTGTGGGATTGGCTATTCATCACGACCGTGGAATCCGTGTTTTATACTGGCTCGTATTGAAAACACGGACATCCTAGTATATCCAATATTTCATATGTTTATTCTGCTGCGATATCTGTGTTGTAACTCTGTGATGGATATAGTATATAGTATATATGATATATTATATAGACGTTACTTATGTTTTACACCCGCGCTAGCCCTGCCCTACTCTGTCGTTAGTTACCTAACCTAACGGTGCACGAGGGGACATCGAGACGAATGCGGATGGCATAAGTGTACGTCATATCTATCTGTGATATTTAGGTATTTAAATGATGGGACTTCATTAATGTGATTAATGAAAGATAAGAAACCTAAGATGTTGTGGAATCGAATTTTAAAATAAAACAGGTAGCTACAGTTCTTGCTTTGCACAGCGGTATATATGATATACCCTGCACCTTATTCGATGAGGAAAGGACCGAGATCCCTTCACCGGGAGTGACTCCTTTAGCAATAACTGGCAGATGCTACACACTCGGTTTGCTTTTGACTGCTTTTAGGTTTTTGTTATGCACAGCGATATATATGATATATCCCGCACCTCATTCGACGAGGAAAGGGCCAACGATCCCTTCATCGGGAGTGACCCCTTTAGCAAAACTAGAAAAGCCTCAAAATCACTCCATTTCAAAACTTCATTTGATTCTACAACGATATCAAGTTCATTACGCTCATGGTTTTTATGAAAAACCTGCGTAGCCCTCCGTCATTTCAGATAAGTATTAGTTAGTATTCGTGCTGCGGTAGTTTGGCCTCCGTCAAGGCGCAGTGTACGGTAGCTAACTAGTGCTTATCTGCTAGCATATATTGCGATTGGATTAGGGTATTCGTACGGCGTTGTTTGGCCTCCGTCAAGGGTCGTGCGGGTGGGTTTAATTCAATCAGGAAATGACGGGTTGAACTTGACTAGCGGACTATGGGTTTTTTGGCCTCCGTCAAGGTCATAGGACGCTAGGGGCAAAACATTATCGGGAATTTCAAGTGTTGAAATTTGCAATGAGATTGCATACCTTCTATGAGATAGTTGGATCCCGATACCCGCTGCGAGTAAGAGTTACTCCTGGGAGAGTTTTACACATTATAATTAGCCGATCAAGTAGGTGTCTAGAAAGGTGTTAACGAGGTTACGCCTCTGGGAAAACGAGGTTTACATTAATTAGGTTCGTGCGAAAGCACGGGGGACCTCCCTCAAAGTACCGACACTGGCCTGGCTGAAAGATTGGCGAACTTGTAGTGTGTAATTAATCCCGGCTAGTCTTTCCTTTTAGGGTTTGAAGGAAGATTTGATAAAAAGCAGTGGGAGCCATCCTGATTAAATAAGATAATAACCAATCTGATCTTGCACGAGCATACGCTAAAGTGTTTTCTTCTCTCTCTCTCCAGGCAGCGACCATTTCATGCCTTAATAAAGATAATAATATGGATGTATTGACCGAACCCGCATGTTATACTGTGCTGGGGAACATTGGTTCCGTTCCTTCCTATAAGAGTTATAGGACTGAACAGGATATAGAGGAATACCAGGATTCCCATGCCACCCGAATGAAGAAAGTACATGATGATGCATTTTCTTCGGGTGTGTTCGTTACAGAGAACTGTTTCTCCATTTGCCCTACGTCCTGGGTATTAGATACCGGGTCAGGATCCCATATATGTAATCAGTTACATGGGCTTAGGAAAGGTAGAGAGCTTGGAGAAGGTGATAAAGACATTAGAGTTGGAAATGGTGCAATTGTTGCAGCTAAGACTGTCGGGGAATATCACCTTGTATTACCAACAGGTAATACATTGGTTCTGAACGAATGCTATTACATGCCGAACCTGATATGCAACATTATATCGGTTTCTTTGTTGAGTAAAGAGGGATATAATTTTGTATTACAGGACAATGTTATGAACATTTTCCGTAACCAAAAGTTGGTTGGATCAGGCACGTTGTGCAATGGCATTTATGTTCTAAACCAATCAACAGTTCTGAGCATAACAAACACAAACAAGAGGAAGAGTTCTGAACTGAACGAATCCTTCTTGTGGCATTGTAGACTAGGTCACATCAATGCGACACGACTGGCTAAGTTGCATAAGGATGGGTATTTGAAACCATTCGAATTTTCATCTTATGACACTTGCCAGTCATGTCTCAAAGGCAAGATGACCAAAACTCCGTTTACGGGACACGGAGAAAGAGTTACTGAACTCTTAGGACTAGTACATAGTGATGTATGCGGTCCAATGTCTACACATGCCAGGGATGGTTCTTCATACTTCATTACATTCACTGACGATCTCTCTAGATTCGGATATGTGTTCCTGATGAAACACAAATCAGAAGCTTTTGAGAAATTTAGGGAATATAAACAAGAAGTTAAGAACCAAACCGGAAAAAGTATTAAAATCCTACGATCTGATCGAGGAGGTGAATACTTGAGCAATGAATTCCGGGACTTCCTAAAAGAGAATGGGATTCTCTCTCAGTTGACTCCTTCATATACACCACAGCACAACGGTGTATCGGAGCGGAGAAATCACACCCTATTAGATATGGTGCGCTCTATGATGAGTACAGCTGAGTTACCTATCTCCTTCTGGGGTTATGCACTGGAGACTGCTGCATACCTACTGAATAGAGTTCCGACCAAATCAGTGCCTACCACTCCATATGAGATATGGAATGGCAAGAGACCATGTCTTAATTTTATTCAGATATGGGGTTGTCCGGCCTATGTTAAAACACAAAATCCGGACAAGCTCGAGGCAAGGTCTGTTCTATGTAAGTTTGTTGGATATCCCAAACATTCGCGAGGGTATATCTTCTACCACTCCGAGGAACAAAAAGTGTTTGTTTCTCGGCATGCCACTTTCTTAGAAAAAGGTTTTCTTATGAAACAGATAGGTGGCATTGAGGTAGAACTGGAAGAGGTTCCAGCAATACAGACTACAACAGAAGATTTGGTTGAACCAGAGGATTCCGTAGTTCCCGACGAACCCCAGCCTCTCCGCCGATCTAGTAGGGTTCCTCGCCAACCTGAGAGATACTACGGTTTTCTCATGGACGGTGGAAGCGAGGACTGCATCATGGAGGATGATGACCCAACTAGCTTCAAGCAGGCCATCACGAGTAGGGACTCAGTGAAATGGCTGGATGCTATGCGGTCCGAGATGGAATCCATGTACACCAACAAAGTATGGACTTTGGATGTTGCTCCTGAAGGGGTAAAACCCATTGGGAGCAAGTGGATCTTCAAGAAGAAACTTGGTGTAGATGGGAAAGTGGAGACTTTCAAAGCTAGACTTGTAGCAAAGGGTTTTCGTCAAAGACCAGGTGTGGACTATGACGAGACCTTTTCTCCAGTGGCTATGCTTAAATCCATCCGGATCATGCTTGCCATCGCTGCATATCATGATTACGAAATCTGGAAAATGGATGTTAAGACCGCCTTTCTAAACGGTGATTTAGAAGAGTGCGTGTACATGACTCAGCCAGAGGGCTTCGTAGACAGTGGGAGCAGCGGGAAGGTGTGCAAGCTGCTTAAATCCATTTATGGATTAAAGCAAGCATCGCGGAGTTGGAACATCTGCTTTGACGTCGTTATCAAAGAGTTTGATTTCATCAAAAATCTAGATGAACCTTGTATCTACAGGAAGGTGGCAGAGAGTAAGGTTGTCTTCCTCGTATTGTACGTGGACGACATACTCCTGATAGGAAATGATATTCCTATGCTGCAATCGGTCAAGCTCTTCTTATCACAAAGATTCTCAATGAAAGATCTTGGTGATGCCTCCTGCATATTGGGAATTAGGATCTATAGAGATAGATCCAAAAGGATTTTGGGATTGTCCCAATCCAGGTACATTGACACCATACTAAAGAGGTTTAGTATGGAAGAGTCCAAGCGTGGGAACTTGCCCACGATCTCTGGAGTCACTCTCTCCAAAGAGATGTCTCCCAAGACTGATTTGGAGAGAGCTCGCATGCAAGGGATACCCTATGCTTCGGCAGTAGGCTCTATCATGTATGCGATGCTATGTACCAGACCCGATGTAGCATACTCACTAAGTGTAGTGAGCAGGTATCAAGCTGATCCTGGAGAGAGTCACTGGACAGCTGTGAAGAGCATTCTCAAGTACTTACGAAGGACTAGAGATATGTTCTTGGTATATGGTAACGGAGAACTCCAAGTGGAGTCCTTTACCGATTCGAGCTTCCAGAGTGATAAGGACGACTCTAAGTCGCAGTCGGGTTTTGTCTTTACCCTTTACGGAGGGGCGGTTAGCTGGAAGAGTTCCAAGCAGGAAACCGTGGCAGACTCGACGATGGAGGCTGAATACATCGCTGCCAACGATGCTGCTAAAGAAGCTGTCTGGATCAAGAAGTTCATTACTGAACTTGGTGTGGTTCCATCCATTGAGCATCCAATACCTTTGTATTGCGATAACAATGGAGCAGTGGCTTTGGCCAAGGAACCCAGGTCCCATCAGCGATCCAGGCATATTCTGAGGCGGTATCACCTGATCCGGGAGATAGTTGATCGCCGGGAGATCGAGGTCAGGAGGGTTGACACGAAGGACAACACTGCGGATCCACTCACGAAGGCCATTCCCCAGATACAGTTTGAGAGACTCTTCGGGATGCTCGGTATGCGATACTACAGCAGCTGGCCCTAGTGCAAGTGGGAGATTGTTAGTTGTATGTATGCCCTAGAGGCCAGTATTGTACAGATGATGTATATTATATTGGATGCTTGGACATATATAGAGATGACTTTCTTGCTCGACATGATAGTATGCTATCTGGTTACTCTTTATCTTAACATGTACACTAGTCTCTTTATACTGTCTTATAGTTACATGTTGGTAAAGCCCTTAGGATTTGTACTTGACTACCTGGACTATGATGCAGATCATACTAGTGGGGACATGGTAGTCCATAAGTACATCCTTCAAGGTCCCTAGTCATGGGTGTATCGAGACGGGGCATCGATATACCAGTGTAGACTAGCGTATACGCTTCTCGACCCATGTGATGGGCAATGGATGATCCCATATCTATTGGTGTTTGACATCAGAGATGGTATACGGGTGCTCAGTGGAGACTGGGTACACTGGACGGACTCGCCGAGAACTCCCAGATGGTATTATACCTCACGTCAGATGGCAGTTCTCAGGTGACACTTGTACAGGTTAGTCTGTAGACCCGAGATCGTCATAGAGTCTTGTGTGATTCCCACTGTGCTTTGATCTCCACCTTACCACGTCCATGAGGGCGTGCAAAACGGTGGTCTTTGGGCACAGTCCCGAGTCACATGGAGGCAATGAGCGATAGGAGGGGTTTCGTCTCTCCCGGTATTGGGGGGTTGATGTTGCGCAGTGCTCGATTGGCCGTAGCAGGGAAGTCCCTGGCCAGGGCTGATCAGAGATTTGCTGGTAAGTGTTACCAGTAGTTTCTCGACCCGTTATGAGCCTCACATCGGCACGACTTATCGGGTTATTGGGGTCTGACGTTTACCACCCCTAGACTTGATATGCGACATATCAGACGAAGAGACGGACTGTATGGTAAGTGTTACTGGTCGGATTCGCAGGAGTGTGAGCGGGCTAGCTCGTCGATCTTCTGATCGCTCAATACCCGGATGGCCGTTACGTTTAGCAGACCGCTTACGGCTTGTGGATGCTTGATATGATCATCATCTGCTACCGGCGTATTGACGAGTCTTTAGAGTCCTACACAGAGGTTTCCTAGCTCAAGCGAAACGAAATAGGAGCGCATATGAGATATGTGCGGGACCGAGAATAATGCGTGTATGTGATACCGTATTTGATTCTCGCGATTAATGTTTCGATTGGTTGTATGTGATATAACCTAGTTATCGAATCGAAGATCGATTCGATAAATCGATACATTGAATACTAGTCGGTTATGTGCGACATGACCGGATCATTGAATCAAATGTTGATTTAATGATTTAATGTATAATTATATATTTGATATATTACTTTGCATTAACTAGTATTGGTTCACTTTATACGGATTTTCTCACTTGATGCACATTGTATATGTGATATACTTTTGTGCACATATTTGTATCATGTTTGATGATACATGATCTTGTTGTTAAGTATAAAGAATTAAACCATGGTTATGTGTTGATTAGGGTTTTGCATTTTCATTTATTTATTTATTTATTTATTTGAAAAGGATTATAATGAGAATGGTGGCTCTTTTTGTTTTAAGTTGAAGCTTCATGAAGCTTTGACTTTTGTAACCATCCTTATCTTCATGCTTAACCCTAACCCTCTCAAGTGACCATGGTTTATTCTCTACACTTAACCTAGGTTAGAACATGATAAGTATTTGATTTTATTATTCCTTTTTCACAATACTTATCATATTCTAGCTTCATCTTCATCTTCTTCTTCAAGAAAAGCTCAAGGTCCATCAATAGCAACTTGAGCTAAAGTGAGATAAATCCAATTCTAAAGTGAACCCACCTCCTATTTCTTCATCCTCTACCTCTTGCCAAGTGGTTTTGGGTGTTTTCTTCACAAGTTTCACTACTTGGTGAAGTCGGAGCTTGAACTAGTGCAACCTCAACGTAGATCGTCTTTGACACGAAGCCGACAACCTAGCTCGCCCGTTTCTCCGATGAAGCCGACGATTGGGTTCGGGATTCATGATGGACAGCGAGAGGACACCCACGTGGAGCTAAAGAAGTGGAAATCCAGATCTACAAAGGTTGTAGCATCTAACTTATAGTTTAGTTGTTAACTAGATTATCGTTTCGCCTAAACATCTAGTAAACGATCCGTGTTAGGGTTTCTCGGCACTAATAATTTTTTAAATTGGCATGTTCGATGCCTTGTGAGACCTCTATAGTGTGCCTAGGAACCCTACAGTTGGTGTGGTGGTCTTGAGTGCACTCAACAAGTCCACTGGTAATGTTTGATTTCTTCATATCAGCTTGGGTTATACTCAGTAGTCTTGGAAGGAAACCTGATGCTTTAAATCACATCACATCTTTTAGCGTTTATCACACATCACACTCACATGCGCCCATATGTGCAATGGGCAGCCTAGGTTCATGCATCACAAAAAGGTGTTCACACTTATATGTGTTGGACTATTTTTTATAAAAAGTGTGTACACATGCATGTTGTAAAAAGAAACTCTTTAAATATAGATCGGTTTGCAGTTCCGAACAGTGTCGGCTCACAATTGTCATATCCGAGCATTTGAGTGTGTTTCCAGTATTTTGTCACGAATACCTATAATCTGTGTTTATTGAGCAGACACGGATTAATAGTAACGATACTATACAAAATTGATAATGAATGAGCGGTATTGAAATGCAGTTTTCTATAATTAACAAGGGACATTGAGGACGAGGCCAATACAGTGTTCTTCGTCCGCCCGTCAATACAGACTCTTGTCCAGGTAGATCAGAGTCTACAAATCACAATGGCTCCACCTCGACACTTTAAGGAACTTGATATGCTTGATACATACAGCGTACAAGAATTTCAAACTTTCTATGTACTTCCCAGGCGAAGAGGTGAAAAGGCGATCCTCTTCTACCAATCTACGGAGACCAAAGTAGATAAATAAATTTGGCACGGTGCCGATTTTGCGCTCAACGGGTTTTAACCCATCCGTCTGCCAAGATATTACGCGGAAGGATTGAAAGAGCTATTAAGACGACAAGGCGTACCCCCTCTAACAAACTGTTCGACAAGCCCAATTCTATAAAAAGATTTAAGATATTCCCGAGACTCAGCGAAAGAAGCCCAACGGGAAGATGGAGACAACTGGGCTGCGATACGTTCAGTCCAAGAAGCGAGAGCAATTCTACAATTGCCACCTCGTAAATAGCTCAGGTGAAGAGGAAAACGCTCTTCCAAATAGCCGTGATGTCGAATCGGAGCGAGATTCCGCTTCGAAAACGTTATGTCCGTCGCTTGAAGAACAAATTGACAAGTTAATAAAAAACGCTTGTCAAATGAACCAGGAAAACCACTGCCGTGAAATGACCATTTATAAAAAGGCCAGGACGCAGCGTTTCAGTCAGCAATCTGCGGAGAAAGTAGGCCGTAATGCTCTTAATCTCCGGCCCGCTAAATATTCTCCCGAAAGAGGAAAACCCCAAAATGGAGGTAAAAACAGGGTAAAGAACGCAAACAGCGCTCGAAGACAACAAAGCGGATCTAAGACGCCGTGTAAACGGGAAAAACTGGATTGGAGCATGTCCTTTATAAAGAAGATGAGTCGAGAATACTCTTTCCCCAAGACAAGACAAGGAAAATATTCAACCTCGTCATGAAGCACCAAATGATGACGCTTCCGGAGTTTCGGCATCCCGAACAATTAAACGAGATCTTTCATCCGGATTATTGCTCCTATCACCGAGTAATAGGTTGTCCCCTTGAAGGCTGCTTCACCTTCAAAGACTGGATAGAAGACCAGTATCGACAATCGACAAGGCAGGTTTACGTTATCCGACAGCTGGAAAGTAACCCCGCCACAAAAGCTTGAGCCAAAGAGGACCTATACTGTCAGGATAGGACCAGCTTAACATCAAGAATGTAAGTGAACTCGTACCTGCCATATGATAACACTCTCAAAAGATGGAGAGTACGAGACTATGAATGACCTCTACAGGTGCTTCGCAAATGAAGACGATGACGGGGTGATCTTAGAGTTTCCACCAGCACCAAAAGAGAGGGAAGATGGGATACACACTACGGTGGACAACCTAAGAAAAATTGACTTAGGGACGGAAAATGATCCGAGGCCAACGTTCGTCAGTGAGCTACTATCTGAAAAATAGGTGGCCATGTTAAAATACGTGCTCATGTAGTATAAATATTACATCATCTGGAACTACTTTGAAATGCCGGGTCTAGATCCAAAAGTGGCAGTACATAAACTGGCTATATGGCCAGGTATAAAGCCAATTAAACAGGCGCCAAGAAGGATGCGACTTGAACTTGAGATGAATATCAACGCTGAAGTCAAGAAACTAATCGACTCCGGCTTCATCCAAGAGATTCGATATCCCGACTGGATCGCTAATATCGTTCCAGTGATGAAGAAAAACGGTATGGTCGCATCTGCGTGGACTTTCGGGACCTCAACAAAGCTTGCCCGAAGGATGTCTTCTCAGTACCCGTTACCGAGCTGATGAATGATAACATGTCTACCCATGAGGACTTCTCCTTTATGGATAGATCTTCAGGATACAACCAAATAAAAATGCATCCTGAAGACTAGAAGCATACCGCCTTTCGAACCCCGCTGGGCATATTCTGCTATAAGGTAATGCCCTTCGGTTTAAAGAACGCTGGTGCTACCTACCAGAGGGCCATGACAAAGATTTTCGATGAACTCATACACAAGATTGTCGATGACCTTATACACAAGATTGTCGAATGTTACATCGAAGACCTTGTAGTCAAGAGCAAATCTCATGAGGAGCATTAAGAATATCTAAAAATAGTGTTCCAACGTCTTCGAAAGTATTATATGAAGATGAATCCTTTAAAATGCACGTTTGGAGTTTTCTCAGGCAAATTCCTAGGACTCATCATACATCACCGGGGTGTTGAAATCGATCCCTCAAACATTAAGGCGATTATGAAAATGCCCACGCTGAGAATCCTTAAATAGTTGCGATCTCTCCAAGGAAAGATCACGTACATCTGGCGGTTCATACCTAACCTCTCCAGAAAATGCCGTCCCTACAGTCATCTGAGGAAGAAAGGGACCCCATTCATCTGGGATCTAAAATGCCAAAACGCACTAAACGAAATTAAGCAATACCTGCAAAATCCGTCAGTATTGGCCGCTCCAGTTAAGGGGAAACCCCTTATCCTATATACAACGGCCCTTGAGGGTTCTCTAGGCGCATTATGGTCATAAGAGAACGATCAGAGAAAGGAGAGAGCTCTATACTATTTAAGTCAAGTTCTTCTAGGGGCAGAAAACAACTATTCCCCCATCGAAAAGCATTGCTTGGCGCTGATCTTCGCAATAACGAAGCTCAGACATTATGCCTTGGCACATGAGGTCCATCTCATATTGAAGGTGGATCCTCTCAAATATCTAATGTTAAGGGCCGTACTAACAGGAAGGCATGCCAAATGGGCCCTCCTCCTGATGGAGTTCTCGGTAACATATCGTCCCCTCAAAGCGATGAAAGGGCAGTCCATCGCTGACTTTCTAACGGAGCACCCGATACCAGCCGACCCCTCCTTAAATTGCGAGTTGCCAGACGAACATGCGTTCGATGCAAGTGAAGAAGAAAATGATTCCCAATGGGAACTTTACTTCGATGGAGCATCTTCCATGTAGCGGTAAAAGAAAAACACCCCCATAATCAAAACAGGGATAGGCCTTATCTTTGTAACCCCACAAGAAGGGATATTACATTACGCCCTCTCCTTAACAGAGCCAAAGACTAACAATGAAGCTGAATACGAAACTTTGATTGCAGGTCTTGAGATCGCTGTCGACATGGGAATCAAAGACCTCCTCATATATGGAGATTCCTAGATGATCGTTAATCAAGTAAATGGAGACTATCATATAGGTAAGTCAGAGCTGATAAAGTATGGCGAAAGAGTGCAGCAACTGCTAACACAAATCCATTCCTATACCCTGGAAAGCATACCACGTGCAGAAAACAGTAAGGCGGAAGCATTAGCCAAATTGGCTAAGAAATTGGCTGATGAAGACCTCGTTAACGTGAGGATCATTATGCAAAGTCGTAGGGTTCTCGCGCCAATAGATATATCTTCAGAAGTTCCGATAGAACCATCCGAAAGAAAAGAAACGACCGAACAAGTAGCCCTTCAAATAGAGAATGAAGAAAAGGTCAGGGACTAGAGGGAAGTCTTCATAGACTACTTTAAGTCCTAACGAACGCCCGAAAATGCGTCGTTTAGACATCAGCTCATGAAACGAGCTTTGTCTTTCACCTTCGTCAATGATACTCTATATAAGAGATCGTTCAACTGTCTATGGCTAAGATGCCTGGGGTCGAATGAAGCAAAGAAAGTCGTCCAAGAAATTCATGACGAACTCTGCGGTTCTTATCAAGCTAGGCCAAAGTTGAAGCTGAAGAAAAAAAGAATGGGTTACTATTGGCCCACGATAATCTAGGACAGCCTCAAATATGCGAATTAGTGTCACTCGTGCCAAATTCACAGGGACTTCATCCATCAACATCCAAATCCGCAACACTCAACAGTGGCTAGCTGGCCGTTCGAAATGTGGGGAACCGATATAATTGGCCCTATCGAACCGACATCATCTAAAGGACATCGGTTCATACTAGCAACAACTAACTACTTCTCTAAGTGGGCAAAAGCAGTACCGCTAAGGGAAGTGAAGTCGATGAATATCCTCCATTTCTTCAAGACGTCATATACCGGTTTGGAACTCCGCGATGGATAATCTCGGATAATGGGCCAACTTACAGAAGCCATAAAATAAGCCGCTTCGCACAGTAGCATAAAATAGATTGGAGATACTCTTCAGTCTATAATCCTTAGGCCAACGGTCTAGCTGAAGGTTTCAATAAGACCTTGACAAAGATTATAAAAAGACAATGTCCAGAAACGAAAAGGACTGACACGAAAGGCTGCGTGAGGCTCTCTGGGCATACTGAACAACATTCAAGACGGGCACAAATACAACACCATACACATTGGTGTTCGGCACGGAAGCAGTGCTCCCATTGGAAATATAATTCCCCTCTCTACGAGTAGCAGTTCGATATGAGCTGACAGATGAAGAAAATGAGCATCTTAGGCTTGAAGAGCTCGATCCCCTTGACAAAACCCGTCTTATAGCACAGTAAAATCTGGAGTCTTATAAGGTAAGGATGACACGGTCATATGAAAGATTGACCAGGCTGAGAACATTCAGCCAAGATAAACTCGTCCTGGTTATCAAAAGACCAATGATCCCCAATCGTGCAAAGCGGGGGAAGTTCGAGCCAAATTATGAAGGCCCATACGTCATAGAAAAAGTCTACCAAGGTGAAGCCTACCTGCTCATGGATATGCCTGGCGAAAGAGCCTTCCGGCCAATAAACGGTCGATTCTTAAAAAATACTATTCTTGACGAGTCATGAATTAGGTCAATGATAGATGACGACGCTTGTGCCCGCTCGCTATCTTCCTAAGTCAGAACCTTGAGAGTAGTATCTAAAAAGCTTCGTCGCCCGAAATACGGCGATATTGGACCAAAATGTCCCTAAACTAATGCGTTCCCCCAAATATGGGAATAATGGACCGAAACATCCTTAAACTAATAATGGATCAAAATGTCCTTAAACTAACAATGGAAAGAAACGTCCTTAAACTAATATTCGTCCCAAATATAGGAATGTTGGACCGAAATGTCCTTAAATTAACATTCGCCCCCAAGACGGGAATGTTGGACCGGAACGTCCTTAAACTAGCATTTCGCCCTAAAATATGGCAATAAAGGACCGTTATGTCCTCAAACTCACACGTTTAGCTATACGGTGAATCCCTATATAGAATACCCTATACAGTCCACGGGCATAAACGATTCATAACTCTCTCAGGTCCCATATTAGTAATCCTTTAAAGAAGACCAGGGCCTACAGGTAATGGTGCGTTACCTTACGGTCTGCCTAAAAAAAGGGTATGTCCACAAGCGAAATTGGCACGGATGAAAGCCCGAAAGGACGCCATGAGTAAAAACAGCAAGACTGCCAGCGAGCTAGTGAAAACCTGAGAGGGCGCAAACTCGTAAAAAAAAATGGTACTACAAAGCCCTCACGATTTTGTAAGAAGAAAGCACTTGCTTGAGAACCTTACGACTCGCAAATGAATAACACACGTGGGAATCCATATGATTCCTAAGGAGTAAATGCACTTATGAGATCCTCACAACTCGTAAGAAGGATATACTCTCTATAAGACCTTCATGGCTTATAGAATTCAAAAGCCTTGAGATACAGGGACCTGAACTTGGTCTTAAGCCATCAGAACCCTACAAAAATTTATTACCTTACAGGCGGTCCAATATTGACCTTTGTATACAATCGACGGGTATAAATAAATATTCTCCCACCAAGTTACACCAATGGCGAGAAATGTCCACATATGGTGAGCGACACTTGTAAGTCCTCTCGACTTACAAGGAAAAAATACTCTTGTAAGATCCTTACAACTTATAAGAGAAAAACACACTTAGAAATCCTCACGATTCCTAAGGAGAAAATACACCAACAAGATTCTCTCGACTCGTAGGGAGAAATATCTTTATGGACCCCTCCGGCTCATAAAGCCAGAAAGACTTAGTCGACAGGATCCTAACCCTGTTTTCTAAGCCATCTTTGTCCAAATTAACAAACGCAAATGATGATTCGCTCATGGCAATATCCCAGTTGTAGCGATGCTGATGCCTAAATAGATATAAAATTTTAAGTTCTTTCACGGCAAATGATGATTCACTCCTGACAATATTCTAATTGCAGCGATGATGATGCCAAGGTTGGTATCAAATTCCAAATCCGCAACTCGCAAAAAAATGAGTTAAAAAATGATGACATAGCCGAAATGGTTGGACACAGCGAAAAATAGCCGAAATGGTTGGACACAGCGAAAAATAGCCGAAATGAAAGGCTAATCGCGACTTTCGCGATATGAAAGGCTAAAAAGATAGAGCATCGTGGAAATAATATATATATATATAACAAAATAAAACTTTTCTGCCTAGCAAGTATGTCCATATTGACTCTTGTATACGATCCATAGGCACAAATGAAAAAAAGGGAACCATATTTTTCCACCACGCTTCGTCAAAAGAAGAACCGAGTCTAGGAGGCACATCTACAGCCTAGAGACTATCTCCACGTTCTTTTCATTTCAGCAGAATGCATACGCAACGTCATCAAAAAATACCCAAGGGTCAAAGCAAAGATGGAGTAACGGCAAAATCCTAGCTCCAAGTCTTGACGGTACATATACAACCTAGAGACTACCTCGACGTTCCCCCTCATTCTAGTATGGTGCGGATACAACAATCAAATAAAAATGGAGCAATAGCAAAATCCTTGCTCTAGATCTTGATGGCAACATCTACAGCCTAGAGATCATATCAACAACCTTCCTACTTCAACTCGGTGCAGACGCGAATTCAATCAAGACCCAAGGGTCAAATAAAATTAGAGCAACGGCATATTCCTAGCTCCAGATCTCAATTGCAATACATACAGCATAGAGGTCATATGAATGTCTACGCTACTTCAGCAAAGAGTCGGCGTGACATCATCAAAGCAAAAACTAAGTGACGACATATTCCTAGCTTCAGGTCTTGATGGCAATACATATAAAGCCTAAAAACCTTTGGAGATCATCCCTTCCCAGAAGGGTGCGGTTATGACTCATCAGGGCTCCAAATTGAGCCTAACCTCAAGTAAAAAGCGCCACGGCAAATACCCAACACTTGTTCTACTGACGGCAATACATATACACCAACCTAAAGAAGATTACTTGAAGACATCTTGTCCAGCCTCAGAAGAGATCAGAAACACGACAGTCGCGGGACTACTCGAACAGCGACCTAAGAGACTGCATGTTAAGGAATATATCGGCCAACGCGACGGTACCATGGACTAAAACCCTAGTACCACAAACCTAACGGACCCCGTCATAAAAGAATGGGGGTTATCTACATCTAACGTTAGGACAAGTTTGCCTGTAAACCTAAGGGAGGTGAACTAAAAACACTCCGAAATGAGTACATAAACCAGAGACTTCGAAATGAGTGAATAAACTAGAAACTCCGAAATGAGTGAATAAACTAGAAACTCTGAAATGAGTACATAAACTACTTCGCGCCAGATCAAGACATCAAGAAACATAAATGTGCAACTGATGGGACTCAGAGTTTAGAACTACATTTCTTAAGAATTGAGATTTGAGTTAATGATAGATGACGATGCTTATGTCCGCTCGCTATCTTCTCGAATCGAAATTCTAAAAGTTATGTACGATACGCCAACCCGAAACTGGTCTTATGCTATGTAGTTCTAAACTCTATACTACTTCATTCACGAATATACCTCCGTGAGCAAAGTAGTAGGGGGCATTTGTTTGCACCGGTTTAAGTTTCATTTACAGATACGTGTGTACTTGAACGAGTAATAAAATTGAAAGCATGATCATTTATATATGCGTGTGGAGGGTTAACGCATGAAACGAGCACAACATACGAGCACATCAGTGGCGTTTGCACTTAATAAAAATCCCTAAGGTTGAAGTGCACATGCGCACATGCAGGTTACATGAAAACATGTGTCAGATATGAAGTACTCAGTAGTTAATGATAAAAGGAATGAATTTAAATAAATATTTTATTCTACAGGAATGAGATCACCAAACACGGGATGAAAAATATAAGGGTTTACAAAACTATAAACAAAGTTTTCTAAAGCCCTCTCGGCCTTCTCCACCATGTTGAAGCGGCGATCTTCATGAGGAGTCGCTCCCTATCGGTCAGTGCCATGCTTATCGGCGAAAGCAGCCATGATGGCTTGCTGAGCCCTGTTTATCACAGAAAACTGCATTTCAATACCACTCATTCATTATCTGTTTTGTTATAGATTGGTACTATTAACCAGTGTCTGCTCAGTAATTACAGATTATAGGTATCCGTGACAAAATACTGGAAACACATTCAAATGCACGGATATTACGTTTATGAGCCAACATTGCAACCGGAACTGCAAACCGATCGATATTCAAAGAGTTTTTGCAAATAAATAAGTGTACACACATTTTGGTCTAACACATAGCAAGTGTGCACTAGCTCTTTGATGGCTTGGACCTAGGGAGGGGGCTACCTTGGTGCAAGTAGGCACATGAGAAGTGATGTGTGATAAATACTAAAAGTTTTGATGTGATTTAAAAAGCATCAAGTTTCCCTCCAAACTACCGAGTACAACCCAGGCTTCTATAGAGAAATCAAGCATTAAAAGTGGAATTGTCGAGAGAACACTAGACCACCACATCAAAACGAGCCCCAGACTCATCAACAAAACCGGTGACATTCCCACAATGCCCGATCTAGCCGGTCCCTTAGCCCCAATTAGCCCCATTTTTGTTCTGGCTATCCCTTGCAGTCACATCATCCAATTTTTATTATTTGTTTAATTTTATTTTGAACCTATAAATACAGATCAGTGAGCAAGGGATAGGTCTCTCACAAAGTCTCATATACTTCATACATTTTTTTTCTCTTTTGATTTTGTTCTGGTACATAGCTAGTTTGCCTTGAGTTCTTTGCCTTCTCTTGATCTTGCGACCTCTTCATTGAGCTTGCAAGTTTAAGTTTTGGTTATTGAACTCATGGTTTGTATCACTTGGACATAATAAACCTCTCATTTTGCACTTTGGGTTCTTAGTATTTTATTTCTCTTGCTTTATTTTCTTGCAATTTTCATTCTTGCCATTTACTTACTTGCTCTTTTAATTCCATGTCATTTACTTACTTGCTTGTTGTTCTATTCTTTTCTTTGAATCATTTCTTTGCTCATTTTCTTTATTGTTTTTATGGTTTGTGAATATGGTGTTGTTAGGAAAAAGAATGGAATTGTAAGTTAAGGTTTTCGTTTCTCATTTCTTTTACCCGATATTTTCCAATTGAACTCCGTCCAAACCTTACGCAAGCGCTCCGTTAGGCACCCTACTCTACCAAGGTATCGGTATTCCTAACCACGACCGGTTGCATTTGGTTTAGCCGGAGGCGAAAGCCAAGAGACAAGAACGGACGGACAAGGGTCAATAAGCCGGATTTCACTAATACCGTGCTTAAGCACCCTAATCCACGTTGTTGCCAATTGCTCTAGCTTCAATGGTTAAGTTTGGCATAAAGGAATGAGTACGGACTTCACTAACTTACACTAACATATCTAATCCTAACAACTTATACTTTGCATATATACACTTAGGTTAGAATAA
Organism: Agapanthus africanus; assembly: GCA_030015575.1. Taxonomy (NCBI): domain Eukaryota; kingdom Viridiplantae; phylum Streptophyta; class Magnoliopsida; order Asparagales; family Amaryllidaceae; genus Agapanthus; species Agapanthus africanus. Next base: position 834,191,844 of record JASDDO010000019.1, read on the forward strand.
AACCATTCCGCCACTCGCATTAACTCGTCATAACAAGAACATAAAACGCACCGTCTCCCTGCAGATGACCCGTACTTATTGTGTCTAACTACACGTGACGCCGTCCTGATTGCGGTTAACTTTAGAACTTTAAAACACGGCGCGCGCAAGCGCGTTGTCATTCAAATGGCGCATGTTCATATCAGAAAACTGCATTCTAATACCGCTCATTCATTATCTATTTGTTGTATTTATCGATACTATTAACCAGTGTCTGCTCAGTAATACAGATTACAGGTATTCGTGACAAAATACTGGAAGCACATTCAAAAGCACGGATATATCATTTGAGAGCCGACACTGCAACCAGAACCGCAAACCGACCGATACTCCATGAGTTTCTTTTTGCAACAAGTTTGTGTACACACTTTTTATCTAAATGGCCCAACACAAACAAGTGTTTACACAAGACTTTTAGGCACATGTAGACATGAAGTAATGTGCATTCAATGCTAAAGATTGTGTGTTGATTTAAAGATTCAAATTTCCTTCCAAAACTAAGTGCAAATCAAATTCAAATAGACAAATCAGTATGGACCATTATGGGGGCAGCCATGAATCAAGGCACAAATAGACATGAAGTAATGTGCATTCAATGCTAAAGATTATGTGTTGATTTTAAAAATTCAAATTTCCCTCCAAGCACTCGGTGCAAACCAGGTCAAAACAGAGAAAATAAACTGGACCAAAGCGATGTGGGGGAGCACAAATACCAACACACAAAATACGAGCCTAGGGGCTCGGATTTTGGCCGAGCCCTACCTAGCCAAAACCGGCCTGACCGGCCCAACCACCTCCTGTGGGCCCCAGCTTCTCATAGGGTCTCATTTGTTGCCAGTCGGTCTTGATTTTATTGTTTATTTATTCTTCTTTTCTGCCTATAAAAGCAGGCAGTGGGCAAAGGTTCAAGGGGGATTCTAGGGCCAAGTTTTGCTTACATTTTGTACACTTCAACTCTTTTGTTTTCATTTTATTCTTGTAAATAGCTTAGCTTCCCCTTGAGATCCTTGCCTTCTCTTGATCTTTCAACCTCTTCATTGAGCTTGAAGGTTTAAGGGTTGGTATTTGATCTCAAAGGTTGTATCTTCTTGAAGATTAATAAAGTTCTCTCTTTTGTGCTTCATTTTCCCTTGGGTTCTTTATCTTCACTTGATCTTGCAACCTCTTAATTGAGCTTGCAAGTTTAAGTTTACGTATTTGAATCCATGGCTTGTGTTTTGATCTTGGGTTCTTAGTATTTTCATTCTTGCTCTTTCCATCACTTGCTTTTTATTACTTGCTTTACTTTCATGCAAATTACTATCATGTTATTTACTTACTTGTAATGATCTTTTCTTTTCTTTGTTTCTCTTTTCTTTGCCCTTTTTGGTTTGTTCTTGAATGATTTGTGAATATGTGTTGTTAGGAAATAGATTGATATTGTAAGTTAACGTTCCGTTTCTCATTTCCTTTTCCCGTATTTTTCATTGAACTCCGTCCAAACGTTACGCAAGCGCTCCGTTAGACACCCTACCCTACCAAGGTAAAGGTGATTCCTAACCGTGACCGGTTGCGTTTGATTTGGCCGGAGGCGAAAGAAAGAGACAAGAACGGACGGACAAGGGTCAATAAGCCGGATTCCATAAATACCGTGCTTAAGTCCCCTAATCCACATTGTTGCCAATTGTTCTAGCTTCAATCGTTAAGTTCGGCTCAAAATATTTGAATACGGAATCCATTAACTTACACTATCATATCGTTTCCTAACAAGTATTATACTTGCATATAACACATAGGTTAGATAACGAACAAATCCGCCACGCGTGTTAACTCGTAAGAACAAGAACATAAAATGCTCCGTCTCCTGTGGATCGACCCGTGCTCATCGCGGCTAGCTGCAAAGCGACACCGTCCTGATCGCGGTTAAACTTTAGAACTTAAAACTCGACACGCCAAAAGCGTGCTATCAAATAGCGTCGTTACCGGCGAGACGGTAACGTTTTTGTTTTTGTTATTTCGGGTTAATCTTGTTAATATCCATCTAACCCTATTTTTCGAAACAACATAAAAATTTCAAAACCAAAACAAACAAAAACTAACAAAACTAACCATTTTGTTCTCTGGAAATTGGACCTGCAAGCACTTTGGAACTCAACAGAAAAGATAAACAATACCGGTATAGCATTAGTGGAACACTGAGACTACTGTTGAAATTTAGAGCCCTACCTCATCAAGTTGGCCGGCGACATCATCCCCAAATCCGGCGACGCCGGCCCTTTCACCACCTTTTGCTTCCAAATTCTCCTCTGTGCACCAGTGTTCTGTTTTTGTCCCATTTTTATTATTTGTTTTTTATAATTTTTAGTGTGCAGGTATTTAGGCATTCGTATCGCTTTTCCGCACTAATATTCATTTTTTCCGACATTTTACATTTTTGCGGATTTGCGAACTACGAACGTGAGGAGCGAAGTGTACATTCAAGGCCAAGGTGATTGCGAAGTACAGTGCCAAAGATCCGGGTAGTTTGACCCGCGCAAACGAACTTTTCAAGCTTACCGGATTTGCATCAACGGGGGTTTCCTGACCCAAAAACTTAATGGTACATATTTCTTAAACACTTTCTTCTCAAATCCGATGCATCCACTATTATATCTTTACAGGATTCTTTGCAAGTTCGCTACCAAACGCCAAATATTGACTAACCTGTATTTGTTGCAGTGCTGTGCTTAATATAAAAAAAACGATTGTTTGATTCTTTATAGAATTTTTATTGAATTGCGCATTGCATACATTAATACGGACTTAAGGGCAAGCGAACCCCACAACATACGGTAAAGGATTTCATCCCCTTTTCCATGGCCCACAAATCACAGACTTGAGCATAACGTTTACCCGCACAAAATTTAAAAGAAACTAGACTTTAAGACTTAAGGACTTCACGCTCACTAGGAGAAGCTAACTGTGTTTAGAACACCGCTTAATGGTATATCGTTTACGGGATGTTTAGGAAAGTGTTAACGGCTAAACCGCCAAAAGAGAAAAGGGTTATTTAATTAAGGACCTTCGCGAAAGCATCGGAAAACCTCCCCTTATCTCTGCACTTACCTGGCCCCGTGATCCGTATATCTTGAGCCCGTTTCTCGACATAGTTTTACTTCGACAATCAAGTTCTTGAGCAGGTCTAGTTGACCTAGGTGAACCCTAGACCGATTAGGTGTGTGGTATTTTTGTGTCGTGATTGTTTTTGTCCAGATTCTTTTTTGTATATTTCATTCTTTTGTTAATAAGTAACTAAAATAATAAAAAAATTAAAAATAAAATCACATTCTTTTTCTTCTCCTTTCTCTCTTCATATCATGGGTACCCCACCCAGAAAAACTCTTGTCAAATTTTGGTACCCACAACCAGACATTACTTCCTACGGTTCTTGCTTTGGCCGAATTTCGAACGATCCCTCCATGCCAAAAATTTCTTTGAAAGATCGGATAGACGCATCTAGGACTACCAATTGGACTCCACAATCCATATTGTATCAACCATTTCAACCTTCACCACCTTCTTACGTTGATACCCCTTTTTCAAGTCCTGTTGCAACTCCAAGACCCATGTCTATTGCTGAACGTATCGAACAATCCCATACCCGATCTTTCACTCCTTTCACCACTGCCAATTCTTTTGATCAATAATTCCAATCACCTTCATATCCGAATGTTGATCCTACTCCTGTCCAACCATTCAATTCCTACCTATCCTACCCAACTTTTGCACCTTCCCTAGACATTGCTTCTGAACCGTCATTTGGGAGTTTCCAGTATCAAAACAACTTTGAATCTTCTACTGAAACCCCTTCACAACCCATGTCTAGTCTGGAACAGTCGTTGGAAGACTTTAGGGTAGCGTCATGCAACAGATGATGGATTTGAATGCGTCCATGGCCGCCGTCATACAACCAAGTGACCCGGTAGCTAGTTTTCAACTAGCTCCAAATTTTCCAATGTATGATGAGGCGGTAGGACAGGCTGAGTATTTGAGTGGTGAAAGTGAGTTGTATACCCTTCTTAATCAAACCTACCCATTGCAAATTGAATCACACAACTCCAGTTTTGAATGTCTATCTAGTGTCCCAAAAGATTTACCGATGGAAGATAGAACGTTTAATGAGTTGTGCGACTTTGTAGTGTTTGATTTACCAGATTGTGAAGGGTCCCTTTCGAGTGAAACCATACCCAATCCTTTTGACCTCTACACCTCCACTCTAGAACCTGAATTGATTGAAATCCACGCTTTTGATGAAGTGTCTGAGAAAATTGATTTTCACTTGATTGAGGATATTGACGCTGGGAATATTTTGGATGATGAACCCACTGCTTTGGATGAGTTTTTCTCTCCAATTCATCATTCCGAGTCATTAACTGTTTTTCCCGAACTTCATATGCGTCTTGATTTTGATGATAAATGATAAATGCATGGATAAAATGAATTTTGAGGAGAATATTGAGGATAGTTTTAAGGATGAACCAGTTTTAATTGATGAGTCGGATTTTCCAATTCATCCTATCCCTTTCATTGACTGTATACACCCTCCTGAACCTTTACCTGATACCCCTCCTCAATCACTCCCCTCCATCCATTCCATCGTTCCGACATTGCACGAAACCGTATCACTTTCATTTCTTGTGTCTGGTTTACCAAATTCAGCGTACCCATGTTTTCTGATGAATCTTGATGGATTTGACCCAATCTCTCGACGGGTTGATAGATTAGCACAATCGCTTTTTACACATCGGTCATTACATATTGTGCTAATTTATTCACTCCATTTTTACCCTCAAGTTCATATTCCATTTCTTTCTCCCTTCCGCCATTCTTCTCCTCCACCGAGACCGTATCCCGCTTCTATCCGCATACGGTCTCGTGTATTCTCCATTTCTTTCCTCACCGTATTCTTTCACCAGCCCGGGCCTTATCCCGATAAATTTTTTGAATGGTTGGTACTCACTTTTAGCCTGTGTAAGGCCTTGTATAATTTGAAACTGTTCTCTCCCCCCTAATCATGAACTTCAACGCTTAACAGTGGAAACACTGTTTCACTTAAGTTTGGGGAGATCTTTTTGTGTATATATTTGTGGTTTTCTTTTTGTTTTGTATAAAATTTTCTTTAGGGAGCACCGACAATTTTGACCCTCTTGGTGTAGCCAGACAGTGAGGGCACCATCAAGTTTAAGTTTGGGGGTGTGCTCGATAAGCTTTTTTCCTTCGCATTCATTTGTATATTTTGCATTTGCATATTTATTTTAAAACCCATAAAAATCGAAAAAATTTCCAAAATATAAAACTTTGTCGTCAAGTTAGCTAATAGGGTAACTTAGATTTTATTCCGAATGTTTAGTTGATATGTTAGAAACAACTAAATTCTAGGCTTAGGAATTGAAAACCCTAAAAATAACCCTCAGTCTGTTTAACCTTGTTAAGTATACATCCTTACAGTTTTTTTTTAGAAATAGGTAATCTTGAGTTCAGTTCTTTAGTTAAGCCGAGATGAAGGGAGAGTATTGAAGCTTTAGTAAAGGATAAGTCTGAAAAATAGTTTTTATTCTTGAGTACAAATTTAGAAAGTATATACCCTACAAACTGCACATACACGCACCTTAAAACTTGGGATAGTAGAGGATACCTAGAAATACTCTTGCATGAAAACCCGGTATGAAAGAAAAACGGTATTTAAAGCTAAACGCCTTAAAGAGCATCATTGAAAAATATATCCGGTCTTGAAAAGAAAAAGAAAAAGAAAAGAATAAATAAATAAAGTCAAGACTTGGAAACTGCTATTTACGCTTTAAGCTCACGCATTCAGTAATCGGTCGTTAGTGTCTCAAAAAGCATTAATAGTCGCATGAAAGGTGTGTGAGCAACACCGTCCATCATTTAATGAAAAGAAGTAGTATTAGGTATTAGGGCAAGAGTGCTATAGCTTGAATTGAATTCTTGAGTGTAGGGGTGAAAATTTACACACACGTAGGGGTATACAATCGATGTTTGGATAAAAGATAGAAATGAAGAATAGGACTTATGTTTTCTGTAAAACTGATAAAAATCCCTGATTTGAGACCGCACTTTTAGAAGGAAAACTCAGGAGATACCAACATCTTTCTAAACTTTTTTGGAATGTATAGGATCTGATGTTAAATAGATAGGAGGTTTGAAACATAAGGGTAGGATATTTCTAACTTAGGATGATAGAATTTCTATCTTAGATACTAAACTGTAGGAGTAGAGTCAACGTTAACTTATGAAACTGGCTTGACGGGATTTTGTGGGTGTAATCCGCTGAAAACCCTCAGGAGACAACACTCCTCCTACTAGGGACACCTAGAGGTTTAACGGCTTGTTGCACGCGCTCAGTGCAATCGCGTTCCCTGCAAAAGTGAGGCTAGGATTTTATTTTGTTTTGCTCGGGACGAGCAAAAGATAAGTTTGGGGGTATTTGTTCATATCAGAAAACTGCATTCTAATATCGCTCATTCATTATCTATTTGTTGTATTTATCGGTACTATTAACCAGTGTCTGCTCAGTAATACAGATTACAAGTATCCATGACAAAATATTGGAAATACATTCAAAAGCATGGATATATCATTTGAGAGCCGACACTGCAACCAGAACCGCAAACCGACCGATACTCCATGAGTTTCTTTTTGCAACAAGTTTGTGTACACACTTTTTATCTAAATGGTCCAACACAAACAAGTGTGTACACAAGACTTTTAGGCATATGTGGACATGAAGTAATGTGCATTCAATGCTAAAGATTGTGTGCTGATTTAAAGATTCAAATTTCCTTCCAAAACTGAGTGCAAATCAAATTTAAATAGACAAATCAGCATGAACCATTATAGGGGCAGCCATGAATCAAGGCACAAATAGACATGAAGTAATGTGCATTCAATGCTAAAGATTATGTGTTGATTTTAAAAATTCAAATTTCTCTCCAAGCACTGGGTGCAAACTAGGTCAAAACAGAGAAAATAAACTGGACCAAAGCGATGTGGGGGAGCACAAATACCAACACAAAAAATACGAGCCTAGGGGCTCGGATTTTGGCCGAGCCCTACCTAGCCAAAACCGGCCTGGCCGGCCCCACTACCTCCTGTGGGCCCCAGCTTCTTACAAGGTCTCATTTGCTGCCAGTTGGTCTTGATTTTATTGTTTATTTATTTTTCTTTTCTACCTATAAAAGCAGGCAGTGGGCAAAGGTTCAAGGAGGATTCTATGGACAAGTTTTGCTTACATTTTGTACACTTCAACTCTTTTGTTTTCATTTTATTCTTGTAAATAGCTTAGCTTCCCCTTGAGATCCTTGCCTTCTCTTGATCTTTCAACCTCTTCATTGAGCCTGAAGGTTTAAGGGTTGGTATTTGATCTCAAGGGTTGTATGTTCTTGAAGATTAATAAAGTTCTTTCTTTTGTGCTTCATTTTCCCTTGGGTTTTTATCTTCACGTGATCTTGCAACCTCTTAATTGAGCTTGCAAGTTTAAGTTTACGTATTTGAATCCATGGCTTGTGTTTTGATCTTGGGTTCTTAGTATTTTCATTCTTGTTCTTTCCATTACTTGCTTTTTATTACTTACTTTACTTTCATGCAAATTATTATCATGTTATTTACTTACTTGTAATGATCTTTTCTTTTCTTTGTTTCTCTTTTCTTTGCCCTTTTGGTTTGTTCTTGAATGATTTGTGAATATGTGTTATTAGGAAATAGATTGATATTGTAAGTTAACGTTCCGTTTCTCATTTCCTTTTCCCGTATTTTTCATTGAACTCCGTCCAAACGTTACGCAAGCGCTTCGTTAGGTACCCTGCCCTACCAAGGTAAAGGTGATTCCTAACTGTGACCGGTTGCGTTCGGTTTGGCCGGAGGCGAAAGAAAGAGACAAGAACAGACGGACAAGGGTCAATAAGCCGGATTCCACAAATACCGTGCTTAAGTCCCCTAATCCACGTTGTTGCCGATTGCTTTAGCTTCAATCGTGAAGTTCGGCTCAAAGTACTTGAATACAGAATCCATTAACTTACACTATCCTATCGTTTCCTAACAAGCCTTATACTTGCATATAACGCATAGGTTAGATAACGAACAAATCCGCCACACGCGTTAACTCGTAAAAACAAGAACATAAAACGCTCCGTCTCCCTGTGGATCGACCCGTGCTCATCGCGGCTAGCGGCAAAGCGACACCGTCCTGCTCGTGGTTAAACTTTAGAACTTAAAACTCAACACACCAAAAGCATGCGATCAGCGGCGTTGCCGGAGAGACGGTAATGTTTTTATACTTGTTATTTCGGGTTAATCTTGTTTATATCATCTAACACCATTCTAAAAAAACTAAAAAATCGAAAAAAAATTCAAAACCAAAACAAAAACTTATCTAACTTTTTGCTCTCTGGATTTTTAACCTGCAAGCACTCTGGAACTAATCAGAAAAGATAAACAATAACATTGAAACACTAGTAGAACAATTTGATCACAGAAGTAATTTGGAGCCCTGATTCACAGATAAAACCGGCGAGATCCCTCCATTTTCCGGCGGCGCCGGCCTAAGCGTCCCCTCTTGCTCCAAAATTTTTCCCTGTGCTCCAGTATTCTAATTTTTTCCCAATTTTATTGCTTGATTTTTATAATTTTGGGTGTGCAGGTGTTTGGGCATTCATATCGCTTTTTCGCACTAAAAATCCATTTTTCCAACATTAGTAGATTTTGACGGATTTGCGAACTGCGACCGTGTGTAGCAAAGTGTACATTCAAAGCTAAGGTGATTGTGAAGTACAGTGCCAAAGATCCGGGTAGCTTGACCCACGCAAGAGAACTTTCCAAGCTATTCGGATTCAATTCAACGAGGGTTTCTTAACCCAAAAATTTATCGATACGTACTTTACTAACACCTTCTTCTCAGATCCGACACATCCAATATACTATCTTTGCAGGATTCTTTGCAAGTTCGCTATCAAACGCTAAAATTGACTAACCCGTATTTGTTACAGTGCCGTGCTTAAACATAAAAATCGATTTTTTTAGGTTTTTAACAACATTTTCATTGATTTGCGCATTGCATCCATTAATACGGACTTAAGGGCAACCGAACCCCACAACATATGGTAAAGTATTTCATCACCTTTTCCGTGGCCCACAAATCACGAAATTAAGCAGAACGTTTACCCGCACAAATTTTAAAAGAAACTAGACTTTAAGCCTTTAAGGACTTCGCGCTCATTAGGAGAAGTTAACTGTGTTTAGAACACTGCTTAACGGTATATCGTTCACGGGGTGTCTAGGAAAGTGTTCACGGCGAAACCGCCAAAAGAGAAAAGGTTATCTAATTAAGGACCTTCGCGAAAGCGTTGGAAAACCTCCCCTTATCTCTGTACTTACCTGGCCTCGTGATCAGTATATCTTAAGCTCGTTTCTCGACAATGTTTTACTTCAACAATCAAGTTCTTGAGCAGGTCTAGTTGACCTAGGTGAACCCTAGAACGATTATGTGTGTGGTATTGTGTGTCGTGATTATTTTTTGTGTATATTTCATTCCCTTGTTGATAACTAACAAATAAAAAAAACTCATATTCTTCTTCCTCCCTTTTTTTCTTCTTCTCTTCATATCATGGATACCCCACCTAGAAAAACTCTTGCCGAACTTTGGTACCCACAACCAGACATTACTTCATACGGTTCTTGCTTTAGTCAAACGTCGAACAATCCATCCATGCCCAAAATCTCTTTGAAAGATCGGATAGACGCGTCTAGAACAAACAACTGGACTCCGCAATCCACTTTGTATCAACCGTTTCAACCTCCCCCACCTTCTTACGTTGATACCGCTTTTGAGAGTCCTGTTGTAACTCCAAAACCCATGTCCATTACCGACAGAATTAAACAATCTCGTAGCCGATCTTTCACTCCTTTCACCACTTCCAATTCTTTTGATCAACAATTCCATTCACCTTCTTATCATAATATTGATCTTAATCTTTTCTAACCATTCAATTCCTATTAATACTACCCGACTCTTACACCTTCCCTAGACATTGCTTCTGAACAGCCTTTTGGAAGTTTCCAGTATCCAAACAACTTTGAATCTTTTACTGAAACCCCTTCACAACCCATGTCTAGTCTGGAACAATCATTGGAAGACTTCCGGGTAGCGTCGTACAAACAGATGATGGATTTGAATGCGTCCATGACCGCCCTCATACAACCTAACGAACAGGCAACTAGTTTCCAACTAGGTCCAAATTTTCCAATGTATGATGTGGCGATAGGACAGATTGAGAATTTGAGTATTGAGTGTGAGCGGTACACCCTTCCAAATCAAACCTACCCATTCCAAGTTGAATTCCACAACTCTGGTTTTGAAATTCTATCGAGTGTCCCAAATGAATCATAAATTGAAGATAGAATGATTAATGAGTTGTGCGACTTTGTAGTGTTTGATTTACCCGATTGTGAAGGGTCCATTCCAAGTGAAACCAATCCTAACCCTTTTGACCTCTACACCTCCACTCTAGAACCTGAATTGATTGAAATCCATGCTTTTGATGAGGTGTCTGAGAATATTGATTTTCACTTGATTGAGGATATTGATACTGAGAATATTTTGGATGATGAACCTACAATTTTGGATGAGTTTTTCTCACCAATTCATCATGTCCTTTCACTTCCATGTGGACATCATCCCGAGTCATTAGCTGTTTTTCCCGAACTCCATATGCGTCTTGGTATTGATGATGATAAATGCATGGATGAGCTAATTTTTAAGGAGAATATTGAGGAATTTTTTTAGGATGAACCAGTTCTACTTGATGGGTCGGATTTTCCAATTCATCCTATCCCTTTCATTGACTGTGTACACCCTCCTGAACTTTTAACTGATACCCTTCCTCGATCACTCCCCTCCATCCTTTCCATCGTTCTGACCTTGCAAGACACCGTATCACTTTCATTTCCAATGTCTGGTTTACCAAGTTCGGTCTACCCATGTTTTCTCAAGAATCTTGAGAGGTTTGACCCCATTTCTCGATGGGTTAATAGATTAGTACAATCGCTTTTTACACATCGGTCATTACATATTGTACTAATTTATTCACTCAATTTTCACCCTCAAGTTCGTATTCCATTTCTTTTTCCCTTCAACCATTCTTCTCCTCATATACCGGGAATGTATACCACTTCTATCCCCATATGGTCTCGCGTATTCTCCATTTCTTTCCTCTCCGTATTCTTTCACCAACCTGCACATTATAGCGATAGAATTTTTGAATGGTTGTTACTAACTTTTGGCCTGTGTAAGGCCTTGTATAGATTCATACTGTTCTCTCCCCCATAACTCTGAACATTAGCGCTTAAACAGTGGCAACACAGTTTCACTTAAGTTTGGGGGGATCTTTTTGTGTATATATTTTTGGTTTGCTTTTTGTTTTGTATAAAATATAAAAACAAACAAACAGGGGAGCCCCGACAATTTTGACCCTCTTGGTATAGCCTGACAGTAAGGGCGCTATCAAGTTTAAGTTTGGGGGTGTGCTCATTAAGTTCTCTACCATCGCATTCATATGTATATTTTGCATTTGCATACTTATTTAAAAACCCATAAAAATCGAAAAATTTTACAAAAATATAAAAACTTTGTCGTCAAGTTAGCTAATATGGTAACTTAGATTTTTATTCCGAAAGTTTAGTTGATACGTGAGAAATAACTAAATCTTAGGCTTAGGAATCGAAAACCCAAAAAATAACCCTCCTTCTGTTTAATCTTGGTAATTATACGTCCTTGCAGTTTTTTTTATAGAAGTAGGTAATCTTGAATTCAGTTCTTGAGTTAAGTCAAGATGAAGGGAAATATTGAAAGCTTTACTGAAGGATAAGTCTGAAAAATAGTTCCTATTCTTGAGTCCAAATTCAGAAAGTATATACCCTACAAACTGCACATACATGCACCTTGAAACTTGGGATAGTAGAGGATACCTAGAAATACTCTTGCCTGAAAACCTAGTATGAAAGAAAAAAACGGTATTTAAAGCTAACCACCAAAACAGCATCATTGAAAAATATATCCGTTCTTGAAAAAGGAAAAAAAAGAAGAAAAAAGAAGAAGAAATAAATAAAGTCAAGACCTGAAAACTGCTATTTACGCTTTAAATTCACACATTCAGTAATCGGCTGTTAGTGCCTCAAGAAGCATTAATAGTCGCATGAAAGGTGTATGAGCAAAACCGTCCATCATTAACGAAAAGAAGTAGTATTAGGTATTAGGGTAAGGGTATTATAGCTTGAATTGAATTCTTGAGTGTAGGGGTGAAAATTTACACACACGTGGGGGTATACGATCGATATTTGGAGGAAAGATGGGAATAAAGAATAAGACTTATGTTTTTCGTAAAGATGATAAAAATCCCTGATTAGAGACCACACTTTAGAAGGAAAACTCAAGAGAAACCGAGATCTTTCTAAACTGTAAAATGTATAGGATCTGAGGTTAAATAAATAGGAGGCATGAAACATAAGGGTTGGATTTTTCTAAATTAGGATGATAGAATTTCTAATCTAGATATTAAACTGTAGGAATAGAATCGACGTTAACTTATGAAACTAGCTTGACGGGATTTTGTGGGTATAATCTGCTGAAAACCCTCAGGAGACAACACTCCTCCTACTAGGGACACATAGAGATTTAACGGCTTGTTGCACGAGCTCGGTGCAACCGCGTTCCCTGCGAAAGTGAAGCTAGAATTTTGTTTTGCTCGGGACGAGTAAAAGATAAGTTTGGGGGCATTTGTTTATCATAGAAAACTACATTTCAATACCACTCATTCATTATTTGTTTTGTTATAGATCGGTACTATTAACCAGTGTCTACTCAGTAATTACAGATTACAGGTATCCGTGACAAAATACTGGAGACACATTCAAATGCACGGATATTACGTTTGTGAGCCAACACTGCAACCGGAACTGCAAACCGATCGATATTCAAAGAGTTTTTGCAAATAAATAAGTGTACACACATTTTGTTCCAACACATAGCAAGTGTGCACTAGCTCTTTGATGGCTTGGACCTAGGGAGGAGGCTGCCTTGGTTCAAGTAAGCACATGAGAAGTGATGTGTGAAAAATGCTAAAAGTTTTGATGTGATTTAAAAAGCATCAAGTTTCCCTCCAAACTACAGAGTACAACCCACGCTTCTATAGAGAAATCAAGCATTACCAATGGAATTGTCGAGAGAACACTAGACCACCACATCAAAACGAGCCCCAGACTCATCAACAAAACCGGCGACATTCCCATAATGCCCGATCTCGCCAGTCCCCCTAGACCCAATTGCCCCATTTTTGTTCTGGCTATCCCTTGCAGTCACATCATCCTATTTTTATTACTTGTTTAATTTTATTTTAAGCCTATAAATACAGATCGGTGAGCAAGGGATGAGTCTCTCACAGAGTCTCATATACTTCATACATTTTTGTTTCTCTTTTGATTTTGTTCTGGTACATAGCTAGTTTGCCTTGAGTTCTTTGCCTTCTCTTGATCTTGCAACCTCTTCATTGAGCTTGCAAGTTTAAGTTTTGCTTATTGAACTCATGGTTTGTATCACTTGGACATAATAAACCTCTCATTTTGCACTTTGGGTTCTTAGTATTTTATTTCTCTTGCTTTATTTTCTTGCAATTTTCATTCTTGCCATTTACTTACTTGGTCTTTTAATTCCATGCCATTTACTTACTTGCTTGTTGTTCTATTCTTTTCTTTGTATCATTTCTTTGCTCTTTTTCTTTGTTGTTTTTATGGTTTGTGAATATGGTGTTGTTAGGAAAAAGAATGGAATTGTAAGTTAAGGTTTTCGTTTCTCATTTCCTTTACCCGATATTTTCCAATTGAACTCCGTCCAAACCTTACGCAAGCGCTCCGTTAGGCACCCTACCCTACCAAGGTATCGGTGATTCCTAACTGCGACCGGTTGCGTTCGGTTTGGCCGGAGGCAAAAGCCAAGAGACAAGAACGGACGGACAAGGGTCAATAAGCCGGATTTCACTAATACCATGCTTAACCACCCTAATCCACGTTATTGCCAATTGCTCTACCTTCAATGGTTAAGTTCGGAACAATGGAATGAGTACGAACTTCACTAACTTACACTAACCTATCTAATCCTAACAACTTATACTTTGCATATATATACTTAGGTTAGAATCGAACCATTCCGCCACTCGCATTAACTCGTCATAACAAGAATGTAAAACGCACCGTCTCCCTGCAGATGACCCGTACTCATCGTGGATAGCTACATACGACGCCGTCCTGATTGCGGTTAACTTTAGAACTTTAAAACACGGCACGCGCAAGCGCGTTGTCAATCAAGCCCGTATCTGGCTTAGCAACTGAACGGAGCAATCTCTCAAAGGCTTGGTAATCAGATGTGCCTCATGAAAGAACTCGATCTTATCCTCTGCTGTGTCGAGCATCACCGGAGTCATCTCCGCCGGATGTGGAGGAATGTCATCGAGCACGGACAGGGAGATCATCCGGAGCCAAATGGATCCGATGGGGAGAGGAGATCTACTACGGATCAGGAGCTCGTGCATCACCGTGTCACATTGGTCATCCGTAAGAATGGGATTCACCAAGCGTGCAGCAAAACAATGAATAATTTCCTCGATAGGCACCTTCTAAGGCTGCCGATGAGCATGTCGACGATTGCAAGCCATGACTCTTCTCTGTTAAAACGGTTCTCTAAGATAGTGAGAGAGAAGACGAAAATGTCTTCAGATGATAAAGAGAGATATTTAAGTCTCGGCACAGAAAATGTTATGCATGGTGGAACTATTTCCAAGCTCTGACAAAAAGAAGGCATTAGAAAAAAAGTTTAACTCAGGAAAAGCAGAGAAAGAAGGTGAAAAGAAACTTTCATCAATGGGGCAGCACCTCACGTGCTCCCCAAGTGAGTGCTAGAGTCGGCCTCTTATAGGATTAAATCCTATAGTGGTGCCTCACGTGGAACACACGTAAGCGTTGACATGCAAAGTACATGAGCGCTTGTTATAGAATTAAATTCGTAAGTGGCACCCACGTGCATAACACATGAGCGTCAGTGCCCAAACTAAAGCGGGTAGAATTAAATTCTACATGGGGAATATTTCTCTAAAATCTAGGATATTCTCTGTTAAACAGAGTCATTGGATCAAAAATCCAATGGTGATGATAAATCATCAAATGATAGAATTAAATTCTATTAAGATAAAATATCTTCCTAATCTTTCTAAGTGAGAAAGATATTCTCGGTTGGATCAAAGATCCAATGATAGAATTAAATTCTATTTTGGGAATATATTTTCCCAATCTTGCTAAACAAAGAAAGATCGTGCTCTGTTAAACAGAGCAATCTTAGATTAAAAATCCAATGATGATTAAAAAAACACTGATTGATAGAAATAAAATTCTATCTATGGGGAAATATTTCCCTAGTCTTGTTAAAAACCAGAATATATATTATGTGAAATAAAATTCACTGGATCAAAGATCCAACGGTGCATAAAATCCCCCAAATAATCTTTGAGACCAAGTAAAATCAATTAGTATCTTTCAAATGAGAGATTTTCTCAAACTAGTCAACAAATTTGACTCTCCTATATAAAGGATAGGAGACTTCAACAAAGAGAGGGATGAACCCCACAAGCTTCTTGCCCCAACAAAACCGAGAATTCAATTCTCTTCTGAAGAAAAAAGACCTTGCTCTTCAAAAAACCCTAGATAAAGAAAATAGAGATAGAATTTATCTCTTTTACCTAACATAAAGAAAACAAGGGTTTAACCCTCTATAAAAAGAACTTAGTTCTTCCCTTGATCTGAGATTTGAAAAGTAAATCTCTCCCAAGTTGAGAATTTAATTCTCATCGGGGAGATTCTATTTTCTAAACTCAAGGTCTAGAAAAAAAGAATTAGATCAAAAAGAAATAAAGACGCATTGTCTAGGAATTTAATTCCTTCACAAACAGGGTTTAATCTTACATAAAGAACTTTGTTCCTACCAAAAAATAGAAGAACTTAGTTCTTCAATGAAACCAGTTTCGGATCTCCAAAACAGAGATCATTAATGGTCAAAATGCCATTAATAGAAGTTAAAACTTCTTCAGAAAACATTAACGAAGAAAAAGACTTAGCGCCTCACGTGCTTCCCACATGGGCGTCCAAAACAAAGGATTCAGTGACTCACGTGCTTCCCACGTGGGCGCTCAAAATAGAAGGCCCAGCGCCTCACGTGAAATACACGTGAGCGCTGAGTAAAAGTGCAGAAGCACTATAAAGTCAGTCAAAATGACTAGGTGCTTAGCACTGATTGGGCAGCGCCCATGTCCTAGCGTCTCACGTGAAACACATATGAGTGCTCAATAAAATAAATGAGACAGTGCCTCACGTGCCCCTTACGTGAGCGCCATACAAAGTGCTTAGCACTCTATAAAGTCAGTCAAAATGACTAAAGTGCTTAGCACCGATTGGGCAGCGCTCATGTCTGAGCGCCGCACATGATACGCATATGAGCGTCAGAGCCCCAAACAAGTGCTTAGCACTTCTACATAAAAAGAAAAGGGCTGAGCAAATAGAACCACAAATAAATGCTTAGCACTTTAAAAAAAAAAGAAAGAGAAGAAAAAGACTGAGCAGACCAATCCCAAATTAGCTAAGTCTCTCTGAAAAGTTTCTTGTAGCTGAGCCCAAATGCTCTATTTTCGGGATTTTAATAAAATTTAATGATCCTGAAAATATTGCTAAGTTGATCTTAGTCTAAAAATAAGACTAACGTATCCTTAGTTAAAATAAATTGAGCTCAAATGCTTATATATTTAAGTTGAACTTAATCTCAAACTAGATTAACAGTCTTTATATGAAACAAAATATTCTTTGAACTAAAGGAATATTAACCTAATTTCAAAACCCAAATTCATAAATATGCGGATTTGGACTGATCCGCGCCCTACGGGCAATGACATAAACTAGTCTCCGTATATAATCCACAGGCAACCAAAACAAACAAAATAACACACGTCGCAAAGTGAACTACTGGAGAAGGAGAAAGTGGTTATCGCAACGCGATAACATAATTACCTGCAGGGGATTGCGCCTGTAGGGAAAAGCGTCCCCACAATAAAAAACCGCTTATAAATGAGTGGGAATCTGACAAAGTCTGCTACAACGGTCGCATCTATCCAAATCTCTGATATACGGTGCCATAAATCAACTTGGTATTTTCGGAGAGGTAGATGGATATGTACAAATAGTATCTGCCCCCAAATTCAGGGCAGACATCCCCAAACGTGTCGGTCCGGTCTTCGGCGGTAAACAACCGCATGGAGGCAGTGAGCGATTATCGGGGATTCGTCTCTCCTGCTATTAGTAGTTGATGTCGCGCTGTGTTCGGTTGGCCATCACCCTAAATCCGTGGCCACGGTGGCTGAGATTTACTGATATGTGTTCAGTAGTTTCTCGGTGTTAGATATATATGCCCTAGAGGCCATTATTGTATAGTATAGAATTGTAAATTATATTTTGGATGCTTGGGATATATATGTGTATGTGTGTGTGTAAGACAATCTTGCTCGATATGATAGTATGCTATCTGGTTTGTCTCTATCTTAACATGTGTATACGTTTCTTTTTACATATCACTAATACATGTTGATAGGGCTCGTAGGATCTTTGCTTGACTACCAGCGTATTGATGGCAATCATGTAAGTCCACGTTGCCCACCCCGGTACTTACGGGGAGGCGGAAAATGGAATAAATATCGGATTTTTATCAACTAAGGCAACATGGACTAGACTTGTAAGGATCTTTGCTAAACAAAAACTTGCTAAAGCTAACTAGAAACTAGCTAAGTGCTAGAAAGGTTATACCTTGGGCTCTAAGTCCTTCTCTCCTTGCTCCTTGGAGTGGTAGAAGGAGGTCACCTTGCTCGTCTTCTCACGTCGAAGAAAGATCCACCCGAAAGCCTCAACCATTGGCTTCAACTCCAAGCTAGAAGTAACTAGGGTCCAAGAAGTGCTAGCCCTTCAACCCTAGATGAGAGTAGAGATGATCAAGAGAGGGTTTTTCTCAAGCTCAAGTGTTTCTCAACACATGAGAGGGGAGAGCTTGAGGGGGAGGAAGAACAAGAGAGAGAAATGAAATGATAGAATGAATATGGTTTTTACAACCATAACAAAATATATGTGATTTTTCAAATAATAATATTAATCAAAAATGAAAAGGTGATGGTTAGTTTGAAGAGACCATTATCATATCACAATAAATGATTTTGCAAAGATCAAAGAGCATCTAAAAAGATAATGATGATGGTCAATGTTTCAAACCTAGTCAACTAGTCAACCTTGGTCAACAAGTCAACAAGCCCAACCATGACACAATTTCACTTAATTAATATTATTAATTGATAAATCACAATATCATTAGGGTTTGGAAAAAAGAAGACTGTCAACTGTGCATACACACCCGTTCCAAAACCCTAATGAAAAACCTCTTCCTCCGCCTCAATCAACTGTGCATACGCACCCGCATTCGTGATCCGAGGAACACGAATACAATGAGAAAAACCAATCCCAAATCATATACTAGGATCCGGCTTAAACCAAAGCCCGCTAGTATAAACTGTCCGGACAGCAAACGTGCACAAGTGCGCGGATGCGAACGAACCCTGTCGCAAAACCATGCGACCTCTACTCATTTTGCCTAAAGGCGAATAGCTCTCTGTGTGGGACTCTAAAGACTCGACACTACGCCGGCAGTGGGTTTAACCACAGACCGCAAGCGGCACTAGCTGTACGTAACGGTCCCCAGGTAGATGTCGATAAGAAGACTGACGAGGTGAACCCCATCTGAACTCCTACTGAGCCTGTATGTGACAGTCTCCGTACAGTCCGGTCTGTTCGTCTGATACATCGCATGGCGGGCCTAGGGGGGCGGTGAACGTCAGTCCCCTAATAGCAGTACAAGTCGTGTCGGAGTGTATCCCAGAACACCCTGAGATAACACTGGAAACCTACCAGTATATCTCGCTTGCCCTGGCCAGGGACTACTCGTGTAATGGCTCTCCTGAACACAGCGCGATGTCAACCCCCAATACCGGGAGAGATGAATCCTGTCTAACCGTCACTGCCTCCAAGTGCTTCGGGACTGCACCCAAAAACTACCTGTTTGCACGACTCCTTTGAGCCGTGGTAGGGTAGCAATCAAAGTGCAGTGGGAACACACTCGAGGCGAAGTGACAGTGTCAAGTCAGCGGACTAAGCTGTACTCATGTCACCTGGGAACTGATAACTGACGATAGGTATAATACCAACCAACAGTTCCCGACGAGTCCTGTCCAGTGTACTCGTAACCTAACGAGCACCCGTATGCTATCTCAAGTACGACGTACTGACGGCTGTGGGACAGACCGTCTCCCACACTGGGATGAGAAGCGCATACGCTAGTCTACTCCGGAGTATCGATGCCCTGTCTCAATAGTCCAACGACTAGGGACCTGTATAAGGATGTGCTTATAGATCACCCAGCTCCCACGAGTGCGAGCGCCATCACAACGCTGGTAATCAAGCAAAGATCCTAAGGGCTCTACTAATATGTATATCTGCGATATGCTAAAAGAAACACATGCACATATTAAAGCAGAGACAAACCAAGTAGCATACTACCATTTCGAGCAAGATTGTATATACAACTGTGAATATCCCAAGCTTCCATCAAGTAATATACAAACTAGTATGATACAGTAATGGCCTCTAGGGCATACACACTAATAATCTCCCACTTGCACTAAGGCCATGTACTGGCGTATCGAAGACCTATCATCTCGATCAGCCGCTCGAACTGAGTCTGGGGCAAGGCCTTGGTGAATGGATCTGCTGTGTTATCTTCTGATGCAACTCTCCGGACCTCGATCTCCTGGCGATCCACGATCTCCCTGATCAGGTGATACCGCCTTAAGATGTGTCTGGATTTCTGATGGGACCTGGGTTCCTTCGCTAAAGCTATAGCCCCGTTGTTGTCGCAATACAGAGGTATTGGGTCAACAATGGACGGAACCACCTGAAGTTCTCTCAAGAACTTCCTCATCCAGACAGCTTCTTTTGCGGCATCAGATGCAGCGATGTATTCCGCTTCCATAGTCGAGTCCGCAACGGTTTCCTGCTTGGAACTCTTCCAACACACCGCCCCTCCATTGAGGGTGAAGACGAAACCCGACATGGACTTGGAATCATCCTTGTCACTCTGGAAGCTGGAGTCAGCAAAGGCCTCAATCTGCAGATCTTTTCCGCCATACACCAAGAACATCTCCTTAGTCCTTCTCAGGTACTTGAGAATGTTCTTTACTGCTATCCAATATTTCTCCCCAGGGTTTGACTGATACCTGCTTACCACACTCAGTGCGTAAGCCACATCCGGTCTGGTACACAACATCGCATACGTTATAGAGCCTACCGCAGAAGCGTAGGGTATAATAGACATGCGATCCCTCTCCAAATCAGTCTTGGGAGACATCTCTTTGGAGAGGGTGATCCCGTGACAAGCCGGTAGATTACCGCGCTTGGAATCTTCCATACTGAATCTCTTCAGTATGGCGTCGATGTACCTGGACTGCGAAAGTCCTAATATCCTCTTGGATCTGTCACGGTAGATCCGGATACCCAGAATGTATGAGGCATCACCCAGGTCTTTCATGGAGAACCTATGTGACAAGAACCCCTTGACAGATTGTAGCATAGGAATGTCATTTCCTATTAAGAGAATGTCATCCACGTATAAAACGAGGAATACTACAGTTCTCGCTACAAATCTACAATAGATGCATGGTTCATCTGGATTTTTGATAAAGCCAAATTCCTTGACCGTCTCATCAAAACAGATGTTCCAACTCCGCGATGCCTGATTTAGTCCATAAATGGACTTAAGCAACTTGCACACCTTTCCGCTGCTCCCACTCTGAATGAAACCCTCTGGCTGGTCCATATAGACACACTCCTCTAAATGACCATTTAGAAAAGCTGTCTTTACGTCCATCTGCCAAATCTCATAATCGTGGAAGGCAGCAATGGCAAGAAGGATCCGAATGGATTTCAGCATAGCTACTGGAGAAAAGGTTTCGTCATAGTCCAAACCAGGTCGCTGACGAAAACCCTTTGCAACCAGTCTAGCTTTATAGGTCTCAACCTGTCCATCTACACCAATCTTCCTTTTGAAGATCCACTTGCATCCTACGGGTTTTACCCCATCTGGAGCAATGTCCAACGTCCATACTTTGTTGGTGTACATGGACTCCATTTCGGTCCGCATTGAATCCAGCCATTTTACCGAGTCGACGCTCTGAATGGCTTGCTGGAAGCTAGTAGGCTCATCACAATCTATGATGCAATCCTCTCTATCCCCGTCAATGAGAAAACCATAGTATCTCTCGGGCGGATGAGACTGCCTACTACTCCTGCGGAGTGGCGTGGGAATGTCCTGATCTTTCGAACCCTCTGGTTCCACTAAGCTTTCAGTAATAGCTTGTGGTTCTGGAATTTCTTCCAGTTCTATCGCGCTCCCACTTATTTCCTTTTCTAAGAACTGATGTTCCAGAAAATGGGCATTACGAGAAACAAGGAATTTTTGTTCCTCTGCG
Organism: Agapanthus africanus; assembly: GCA_030015575.1. Lineage (NCBI taxonomy): Eukaryota > Viridiplantae > Streptophyta > Magnoliopsida > Asparagales > Amaryllidaceae > Agapanthus > Agapanthus africanus. The sequence continues at coordinate 834,213,563 of JASDDO010000019.1, forward strand.
TAATAGAAAAGATACCCCTTGGAGTTCTTTGGGTATCCCACAAACTTGCACAGTACTGAGCATGCCTCGAGCTTGTCTGTATGCTGCTTTTTGACATAAGCTGGACATCCCCAAATCTTCAGGTATTGAAGATAGGGTTTCTTCCCACTCCATAACTCATATGGTGTGGTAGGCACAGTCTTAGTGGGAACTCGGTTCAAAAGGTATGCAGCTGATTCTAGTGCATATCCCCAGAACGATCGCGGCAACTCAGCGTTACTAATCATGGACCGTACCATATCCAATAGGGTTCGGTTCCGTCTCTCCGATACACCATTATGTTGCGAAGTGTATGGAGGAGTAAGCTGAGAGAGAATTCCATTCTCTTTTAAGTAACTCAGGAACTCGGCACTTAAGTATTCACCACCTCGATCAGATCTCAGTGCCTTAATACTTTTGCCTGTTTGTTTTTCTACTTCATTCTTATATTCCTGGAACTTATCAAAAGCTTCGGATTTATGCTTCATTAAGAAGACATGTCCGAACCTTGAGAAATCATCCGTAAAAGTAATGAAGTAAGAATAACCGCTTCGCGCATGTGTAGACATTGGACCGCACACGTCGCTGTGTATGAGTCCCAAGAGCTCACTCGCTCTTACTCAGTGTCCAGTGAATGGAGTCTTTATCATCTTTCCTTTGAGACAGGATTGACAAGATGCATACGATTGATATTCGAACGAATCCAAATATCCTTCTGCATGTAACTTAGTCAACCTTCTCTCATTGATATGACCCAGTCTACAATGCCATAAGAAAGTTTTATTAATTTCTGGAGAATTTCTTTTGTGTGTATTCTGGACATTGAAAATCTGTGGTTGGTTTAAAACGTATATACCGTTGTTCAATGTACCTGACCCAATCAAAACTTGATTAAGGTGAATGTTCACTACATTACTTACAAATGCAAATTCATAACCTTCTTTAGATAATAAAGATACAGAAATGATATTACAGGTTGCATTTGGTACATAATAACAACTACGCAAAACCAAAAAATGTCCATCAGACAATCCCAGGTGATAGTCCCCCACGGCCTCAGCATCCATGCTAGCACCGTTTACAACTCTGAGGGTCATATCACCTGCCTTCAAAACTCTACGCTTTCTCAACGCCTGCAAAGAATTACAGATATGAGATCCTGATCCGGTATCCAATACCCAGGAAGTAGAGTTTATTGATAGACAGTTTTCAATAACATACACACCTGAAGCTGAAGCTGCAACTCGCTTCAAATCCTGTGTTCTGGCTTTCCAAGCCTTGCAATCCTGTTTCCAGTGACCACTTTTGTGACAATAGAAGCATTCTTCCTTCCCCACCAGCTTCCCCGCTATCTTTGTTTCTTTTCCTTTTCCCTTCGTATCCACTTTACCGACACCGCCTCTTGGTTTGGCGGGGGCTTTCTTCTTCTTACCCTTGGCTTTCGCCCTGGATCTAGAAGAGGAAGATCCTCCTACAAACAAAGTGGATGTCTCCCTACCCTTCTGTAGGGTGCCCTCAGCACTCCTCAACATGTTCAGAAGCTCGGAAAGTTCAACCTCCTTTCCTTGCATGTTGAAGTTAAGAATAAACTGGGCGTAAGTGGAAGGAAGGGACTGGAGAATCAAATCAGTATAGAGTTCATTCTCCAACGTGGTCCCAAGGTCCGCGAGCTCCTCAATGTAGCCAATCATCTTAAGCACGTGTTCCGCTACCGATGATCCGACAGCCAACCTTGCCGAAAATAGCTTCTTCGACACTTCGTATCTTGCGATACGAGACTGCTCTCCATACAGTTCTTTTGTATGGAGAAATATGGACTCTAGGTCCATATTCTCGTGCCTCCTCTGATGTTCGTTGTCCATCGAGGCAAGTACGAGGCATTTGGCCTTCGCGCAATCTATCTCCCATGTCTTACGGATTTCCTTATCCGCGACGCTGGAGGTGGGACCTGGGACAGGGGGAGCTTTGGTGGTAAGTACATACCCCAACTTGTCGTAAGTGATTGCCATCTTGACATTCCTGAGCCAATCTTTGTAGTTTGGCCCTGTCAATATGTTTTTATCTACTAATAACTTAAGTCCGGTCATGTTGAATGGTCGCTGCAATTAGGAGAGAGAAAAGAAACACTTTAGCATGATGCTCTTGCAAGTTTAGAGTGGTTTTTAGTTTGTCTAAACTGGATGGCTCCCACTGTCTCTCGAATCCCTTCTCAAACCGTAAAGAAAGGATTAGTCAAGATCAATCCCACCGTACAATACTTGCTTAACCGTTCAGCCAGGCCAGTGTCGGTACTTCGAGGGAGGTTTTCCAACGCTTTCGCGAAGTTCCTTAATTAAGTAACCTTTTTTCCCTGTGGGCATAGCCCCGCTAACACCTTTCTAGACACCTACTAAGTTTATAGCATTGATCGTTAAGTGAGAGTTTTCCTGAGGAGTAGCATATACTCACAGTAGGATCGGGATCCAAATATCATCGCGTGATAAAACCGAAGGAATCCTACCAGAATTATCACACTCCAAATGGTATGCAGCGCTAGCAAGTTTCAGTACTTATGAAACTCCCGATGTGGATTTTTGCCCCATGCTCTTATGACCTTGGCGTGAGGTCAAAATGTCATAAGTCACATGTCAAGTTCTTCCCATCATTATCCTGGTTAATTTGAACCCACCCGTACCTACCCTTGACGTAGGCCAAAATGGCAGTACGATTGTCTCAAACCAACGCATTCTATCTATGCAACAGATAAATATCCGGCAGCTACCAATCACTATGCCTTGGCGTGAGGTCAAAATACATAGCTTGAATACTACCGAATATTTAACTGAAATGATGGAGGGCTACGGATGGTTTTGGCGAAACCGTGAACGTAGTGAACTTGATATAATCGATGGAACGAGATAGCTTTTAAAAGGAGTGGTTCAAGCTCCGCGTTTAAAAGTTTAGTTTTGAAAAGAACCGAGTGGTTTTCAAAGTGTTCCAATCGACTTTTACTTGGTTTATTTTCTTGCATTAGTTCTTTTAATGTGTCCCATCATTTAATCCTACCATTGCAGAAAACAACCAAAATATGACGTACGCTTATGCCATTCGCATTCACCACGGGGCCCCGTCATCACCCGTTAGGTTACTTAACTAACGACAGAGCGGGGGCTGGGCTAGCGCGGCTGTAAAACATAAGCAACGCCTAAATAGTTATCATATATAAATATATAGCAATGATAGACATTACAGATCACAGATGAATACATTGGATATACTAGGAATCCGCAATCCGTTCGAGCCTGCAACGAAAAGCGGATTATACGGTCGCGGTGAATAGCCAATACCCCACCCAAGACCCCTACAGGTGCGGCAAACTACCCGCCAAGTACTCGAAGCGAAGCAACCTCCCTCAACACCGTGAGTAGGCCACTCGGCACTTCGAGATACCCGGTAGTTTGTGCACCCCCTCCATGGGTCTATCCTAGGAGCAAAAACAGTAAAAAGAATTATACAATGATGGCTACAACCCCGACCCGGTTGTGCGGCCATACAAATAATAATATTACATATATTTACATATTTACAATGAATGAAAGAAAAAGCAACACTCATCTCACATCCAACCCGGCTATTCACCCGCGACAATCTAACCCATTCATATACACATACCAGCATCAACACAGATCACAAATATGTATAACCCCGACTAATCGACATATAGCGATTAGCCGACGTTCAATACATATAAACATCACAGATATAACCTTTATAGTCAAAGTGTATTGAAGTTCGGAAAAAATACGGATTTATAGGCCCTCAAAAATAAACTTCTATTCTGGAAAATCTGGGCACGTACAAACCATCTTAAAAATCATAAAACCAAGCCAGAAATATACTGCACCAAAATCGACCCAGTGACTCACCAAGACGGCCGCGGTTGCGCGGCAATAGCTTGCTATTGCCGCGGAACCGCGGCTCTTTGGTCGAGTCACTGGCTCGTTTTTGGTGGCTTTCTTCTAAAAAGCCTGAGATGATTTTTGGAGTATGACAAATTTTATTTTGAACAGAAAAAAAATTAACAGAAACTTAGGGTTTTTGAAACTCGGTTTTTCGATTTTTCCGTTTCGAACTTCGATACACTTCACTACCTAGCTTGTTTATGTTTAGTTAGTCTCTGATACCACTGTAAGTCCACGTTGCCCACCCCGGTACTTATGGGGAGGCGGAAAACGGAATAAAAATCGGATTTTTATCAACTAAGGCAACATGGACTAGACTTGTAAGGATCTTTGCTAAACAAAAACTTGCTAAAGCTAACTAGAAACTAGCTAAGTGCTAGAAAGGTTATACCTTGGGCTCTAAGTCCTTCTCTCCTTGCTCCTTGGAGTGGTGGAAGGAGGTCACCTTGCTCGTCTTCTCACGTCGAAGAAAGATCCACCCGAAAGCCTCAACCTTTGGCTTCAACTCCAAGCTAGAAGTAACTAGGGTCCAAGAAGTGCTAGTCCTTCAACCCTAGATAAGAGTAGAGATGATCAAGAGAGGGTTTTTCTCAAGCTCAAGTGTTTCTCAACACATGAGAGGGGAGAGCTTGAGGGGGAGGAAGAACAAGAGAGAGAAATGAAATGATAGAATGAATATGGTTTTTACAACCATAACAAAATATATGTGATTTTTCAAATAATAATATTAATCAAAAATGAAAAGGTGATGGTTAGTTTGAAGATACCAATATCATATCACAATAAATGATTTTGCAAAGATCAAAGAGCATTTAAAAAGGTAATGATGATGGTCAATATTTCAAACCTAGTCAACTTGTCAACCTTGGTCAACAAGTCAACAAGCCTAACCATGACACAATTTCACTTAATTAATATTATTAATTGATAAATCACAATATCATTAGGGTTTGGAAAAAAGACGACTGTCAACTGTGCATACACACCCGTTCCAAAACCCTAATGAAAAACCTCTTCCTCCGCCTCAATCAACTGTGCATACGCACCCGCATTCGTGATCCGAGGAACATGAATACAATGAGAAAAACCAATCCCAAATCATATACTAGGATCCGGCTTAAACCAAAGCCCGCTAGTATAAACTGTCCGGACAGCAAACGTGCACAAGTGCGCGGATGCGAACGAACCCTGTCGGAAAACCATGCGACCTCTACTCATTTTGCCTAAAGGCGAATAGCTCTCTGTGTGGGACTCTAAAGACTCGACACTACGCTGGCAGTGGGTTTAACCACAGACCGCAAGTGGCACTAGCTGTACGTAACGGTCCCCAGGTAGATGTCGATAAGAAGACTGACGAAGTGAACCCCATCTGAACTCCTACTGAGCCTGTATATGACAGTTTCCGTACAGTCCGGTCTGTTCGTCTGATACATCGCATGGCGGGCCTAGAGGGCGGTGAACGTCAGTCCCCTAATAGCGGTACAAGTCGTGTCGGAGTGTAGCCCAGAACACCCTGAGATAACACTGGAAACCTACCAGTATATCTCGCTTGCCCTGGCCAGGGACTACTCATGTAATGGCTCTCTTGGACACAGCGCGATGTCAACCCCCAATACCGGGAGAGACGAATCCTGTCTAACCGTCACTGCCTCCAAGTGCTTCGGGACTGCACCCAAAAACTACCTGTTTGCACGACTCCTTTGAGCCGTGGTAGGGTAGCAATCAAAGTGCAGTGGGAACACACTCGAGGCGAAGTGACAGTGTCAAGTCAGCGGACTAAGCTGTACTCATGTCACCTGGGAACTGATAACTGACGATAGGTATAATACCAACCAACAGTTCCCGACGAGTCCTGTCCAGTGTACTCGTAACCTAACGAGCACCCGTATGCTATCTCAAGTACGACGTACTGACGGCTGTAGGACAGACCGTCTCCCACACTGGGATGAGAAGCGCATACGCTAGTCTACTCCGGAGTATCGATGCCCTGTCTCGATAGTCCAACGACTAGGGACCTGTATAAGGATATGCTTATAGATCACCCAGCTCCCACAAGTGCGAGCGCCATCACAACGCTGGTAATCAAGCAAAGATCCTAAGGGCTCTACTAATATGTATATCTACGATATGCTAAAAGAAACACATGCACATATTAAAGCAGAGACAAACCAAGTAGCATACTACCATTTCGAGCAAGATTGTATATACAACTGTGAATATCCCAAGCTTCCATCAAGTAATATACAAACTAGTATGATACAGTAATGGCCTCTAGGGCATACACACTAACAAATCATACTTGTGGGGGCTGGATAGTCTATAATCACATCCTTAAAATTGTCCCTAGTAGTATGATTATCGAGACTGAACATCGATACTCCAGAATAGACTAGTGTATACATTTCTTATCCTCGTCAGGGGAGATGGCCGGTCCCGCAGCCATTGGTATATAGTACCAAAGATAGTATACAGGTGCTCATTACGTTATGAGTTACACTGGACAGACTCACTGGGAATTGCTACTTGGTATTATACCTATCATCGGATAGCAGTTCTCCGGTGACATGAGTAAAGATTCGTCCGATGACCTGACATCACTATTAGTCTCGAGTTTGTTCCTACTGTACATAGATTACTACCCTACCATGGCTTTAAAGAGTCGTGCAAACCAGTAGTAGTTGGGTGCAGTCCCAAAGCACTTGGAGGAAGTAGGTGATAGAAGGGATTCGTCTCTCCTTGTATAGGGAGTCGATATCGCGCTGTGTACGGCTGGCCGATACCACAAGTCCCTGGCCAGGATAAGTGACATTTATTTGTAAGAATACCAGTAGTTTCTCGGGTTGTATTGGGTTCCACACTAACACGGTTTATTGCGCTAATAGGGGTTTGACGTTTACCAGCTCCCAGGCCCGATATGCGATACTCTCAGACGAACAGACCGGACTGTACAGAGAATGTCACATATAGGCTTAGTAAGGGTTCGAACGAGTCTTCTTATCGATCTTCCTTTCGACAGATAGCTGAATAGCCGTTATGTACAGTTAGTGCCACTGACGTGCTTATGGTTAATCCCACTGCCAGAGTATTGTCGAGTCTTTAATTTCCCACACAGAGCGTTTCCCGGTTCAGGCGAAACAGTGTAGTATGCGTATTTAGATATGCTCGGTTGTTCGATTAAACACGTGTATTTTATACACATGCTTTAATCGGACAATTTAGTAATACTAGCAGGTTTGAAAGATAGCTAGATATCGAGCTAGTATTATAATGCTCTCTTTTAGGTATTTGTATTTTAACACGAATATAGTATTTATACGAATACGTGTATTTGTATGAATACGGGTATTTGTGTCTTGATACAAATACATGTATTTCTTTCTTAATATGAATAAGCGTATATTGTATTTTCGATACAAATACGGTATTCGTATTTTGGTAGAAATACGGGTATACGTATTTATTATAAATACGGGTATACATAATTATGTGTGTACATATATATGTATGTATGTATGAATATGTGTACAAGTGAGGTGGCCTCTCTCTTCTTCTCATCTCTTCTAGTTTTATAAAGAAGTGTGTGGGCTTGTGACTTACACTAGTGAGTCACAAGCCTACTCACTTATATTATTTTAAAATAATATGAAGAGATAAAATAGAGAGAGAAATATATTATTATGGTTTGAATAATTATCTTTTAGCCATTCTTTTCTTCTTCCTCCTCATTTTCTCTCTTGAGTTTTGCGGAATATTAAAGAGAGAATCTTGACACTACTACACTTCTGTGCATCATGACTTAGCAATTCTAGATCTGTAGTTTCTTCTTAGTTCATTACTACAAGGTAGCACTTGAACCGACATTCTCGGGTGGATCATCTTTGACACGGGAAGATCGCATCATAAGCTCGATCCAAGGACCCTAGGAGCTTAAGGAGAGGACCACACAAGACCCAAAGGACACGACTTCAAAAGTTGTAGTCCTCATCTTAGTAGCTAAACTCTTTTAGTTAGATTAGTTTAGTGTTTGGTTTTTTATTCTAGGGTTTTAGTTTCTCGTACTTAAGAAAATTTAAAGTTTTTGATTCTGCAAAGGCCGTAGTAGTCACGGCAGAAGCACTAGCAACTTACACTGGTATCAGAGCCAATCCAAACACTTAAACTAATAGTAGATGATGTTAGGGTTTCAAAACCGTAATAACTCTGTATTTGTTAAACCATGAATCCAAGTTTCTGTCGAATTTTTATGAGCTTCTAAAAAATTTTTAAGCAATTGCAGAGTGCTCTTTATGTTATTAGATGAACACCAGAGAAGAACGAGACCCTAACTCTTAAAAATGGCCGCCAGTTTTCTCAAATTTCCCGCCAGTAGCGGTTTTCTTTTTGGGTTATATGTCGTGCTTCTCGTGGTGTCTTATACACTTGGATTTAGGGGTTTTGGTATATTTGATTATGCCCAGATTTCATATTATGTTATCTTTGTGTAGAGACAATACAGAGTATTTCTAAATCGAGATTTTAACATCGTTGCTTTTCTTTTCATTTGTATATGTGTTTCTAAACGTCGACTAATTGCTATACGACGATTAGTAGAGGTTGCACATATTTTAGATGTGTTGTAGTTATGATATGGAAATAGATGTGATCGTCGTAATGGAATAGCCGAGGATTTTTCGTTGTGAGAAAGTGTTTTCTTTTTCATTCATGTATTATTCAAAGTGATGTAATAATATTCTTTTGCGGGGCACTTCCAGGTTGAGGTTGTAGACACCGATGTATTATTATTTACATTTCCGTACCTAAGATAGACCCAAGGCGGGGTGCTCAAGTAACCGGGTTCTAGAGTGTAAAGGGTGACCATCTCGGGAAGCGAGAACGGGTCACCTAACTCTAGAATTGGTAGGGTTGCTTACCGCACTCGTAGGGGTCTAAGGGATTAGGTTTTGGCTATTCATCACGACCGTAGAATCTGAGTTTTCGTAAATGGCTTAAACGAAAACATGGAAATCCTAGTATATATTTTCATTTGTGTTGCTTCTGCTGTGATCAGTAATGGTTATCATTGCTTAAGACGAATGGCTATATATATGTCACGCCCCGCTTCCCAGTGTACGGGCAGAGGACGCGACGGACCGCTACGTATTTACTCTGAAGTAAACACGCTAAGCGTATCTAAGCAATATAAGTAAAATACACAAAAGACAAATGCAAATAAATAGCAAATTTATTTATTAACATTCTATTTACAATACATCTGAAAAGTAACTACATAGAATGAAAAGCAACTACATAGAATGAAAAGCAATGCCTAAACAGTGGAATAACAGAAATGGAAAGTACTGAAATGAAATGTACAAGTAACTAGAGCTCCAGGTCGAAAGCTAGCTGGTCCAAATCCTCGCTGGTGGGCTCGATCTCTAGTGAGTCCGAATCACCTGACGACATTCTAAAGAAGAAGAAATAGAATGTCGTCAGCGAACAAATCACTCGATAAGTCCCAAAGATGGGGGAGAAGTAGAATAGACAGAGAGAGAGTATAACTATTATAATGTTGATTGTTATGTTAACGTTGTTGTTTGTAGCTTGATACAGAAGATGCCAGTGTATACGAGAGGAGTCTCACTAGACCAGAGACTACGGTATACGGAGTACAAGGCTCTGTCAATAATACCACGGAACAACGGTATGGATGTAATTACGTCTTAAGTGGCCACTTCGTGCCACCTTTAACACCTTCCGTACCAGTCTACCCCTTATAAACCCCGCGATATCTTGTTTGTATTGTTTGTATTGTATTGTCTTATAAATTGAATTGTATAGATGGATGACTTGCCGAAACCATGATATCAGTAAATGGATGTAACTGGAGAATCATGTAGATGGAGGTATATCCATGGTTCGGTTCGGTCAATATAGATTGAACAGATTGAATATATGGATTCATATTGAATTGTGTTATATACTTGAATCATATTCAAGTAAAATTGATTATATTGAGACTCAGTCTGAGTCAGACTATTAGAAAAGAAATTGAATCCTGAATTAGGTTTTGGTGTTATCGGTAATTGCTGCACATGGACAGCAGGATTTGTGTCTTTTTCAAAAACAATTACCGTGTTGATAACACCGTTTGTTAAAGTGTCTACCTTAAATAGGCAAGCACCCATATCTCCGGCTCCCTGAGGCTCAAGAGACCAGTCCCGCTTAAACCTATATTTAATAGGGTCCTTATTGTAATTTAATATAACTTGAGCGGGTTTTATGTAAAAAAAAATTTTGTATAATTTTCAAAATACACATCAAGTATCTTATTACCGTCTTTAGAGTTTTCATTGATGTATATTTTATCAATGTGACATTTCTAATGAATAAAACCTAATTTCATAATATATAGTATTTATTTGTAATATTGGAGTTGTATAGTATTTTCTTGTAAATGGAATATTTTTCTTGAATTTTGGAATTGTGGAATATTATAAATACTAAAAATAAATATTTTGATATTAATTACATATATATTTATTTATTAAATATAAGTTTTATTTATAATAGAAATCACATTTTCTAAAGAAAATTGTATTTTAAATCTTTCGAAATCGTATACTCCTTGCGGAGGTCTGCATCTCACTCTACCAGGTCCGAGAATGTGCGATAATCCGCACCATACCGAACGGGTTCCCCGAAATGGGTTCCCCTAAATGGGTTGTAGAGGCGCAACTGCAATGATTTGTTAAAAATACATTTCTTGTAGAAAAAGGTTTTAATAGTAGAAGTTAGTTATATGTAAAGTCGTATTTTCCCAAATCTATGTTCCCAAATTCTATCATGCTATGTTAGATATGTATATTGTAAGGAGATAGGTCATTACCTCATGAGTTTTCTAAGGTAATACGGTTTTAAAAGTTCAAGCATGTCGAAATGAAACGTAAAGGTATTTTAAGGTAAAAGTGGAATAAAACTTGCTACGGTTATTATTTTGATACCAAACTTGTTCTATTATCTTTGTTAATGTTTAATGGTCATGACATAAGAGTTTGGTATTATTGTGTTTAAGAAAAATAGAATTTTTTAAGGAAAAACAGAATCGGAAGTCGGATTAACTCCGCTTCCGTCGGGTTTTAGTTTTGAATATTTTTAGAATAGAAAAAAGAAGAAGAATTAAGGGCTTACCGGATGATTTACTAGAAGAGAGAAAGAGGTAGAGGCGGGAGTTGCCTGTGCGTCATTTCGTCGTCGGAAACTCCTCGGATCGTCGTCGGAAGTTCGTCGGAGCTTCGCCCTTTGCTAACTCCACTTGGACACAAAAAATATTGGGAATTTTCTTGAGAGTTTGGGCCGGGATTTGTGAGTAAGGGGGGTGATTTGAGGGATGGTATTTATAGGAAAAATCTAGGGTTTAGGGTAGTGAAAGGGTGTGATAAAAATTGTATTTAAATTTGCATTAAAAGGATTAAAATGGGGTATTTTAATTCTCTGGTTAATTTTAGAGAATTTAAATAGTGCAGGGGGAGTGGGGTAGGCCAAAGGGTGCAGGGGGTTCAAGAAATAGTGGGATCGGACCGTGTTGACCCGGCGGCGCCGGCCGATTCATGCGCTTCGCCGGCCCGAGTCAGGCGAGTCGGGGCTCGTCTTGGCGCCACGTGTCCCTGACGCTTGGTCTACTACAGTGGACTCGTTTGTTTATTCTGTAAGCTACCCTATTACGTGTAGTGCACGTGTAGACTCTTAGGCTTCTAAAAGATTAAAAGAATTTAATTTTAAAAAAAAGTGTGGATGATGGGATTTGAACTCTGGTACTTTGGTTCAGCAGTGCAAGGTCTTACCAATGAGCTACAAGCTCTTTTTTGCTGTTCAAAAGCAAATCAAACTTATAACTTGTGCTCAGGCTCAAGTACCCCTTTCTGTATTTTTGAAAAAAAAATTGTACAGAAAGTATAGGGTTGTTATATTCTACCCTCCTTAAAAAAATTTCATCCTCGAAATTTGTAAAAGGAAAGTGTAACAGATTCAAGGAAAATTTGGTGGTATAACTATTGGTAGTGTATGAAAAATGTGTGAAGGAATGAAAGAATGCGAAAGATTTGAAAAGAGTTGAGGAAATTACCAGGGTTACCTTGGTCTACGGCCTCTGTTTCTTCAGCCGCTAGAAGGAAATCCTAACGCCATGGTACATTCCTCCTAACTGGGGGCACATTCTTCTGTCCTTGGGGTATGTTTCTCTGCCCTCGAGGCATGTTCCTCAGTGCCTGATGGAATTGGCGATTAGGCTGCACAGGAGGTGGAGCTGGGAGTGCAAGACGAGGTGCAGGAGCCTGTATAGCTGGCCGCTGCGGATGGTTGGTGTGTGTGGGAGCTGAGTTGCGTCTATAAGGACAGGTCCCAATTCTGTGATTAGAAGTGCCGCAAACTAAGCACAGGCCTTTTGTGCGCCAACAGTCCTTCCATAAGTGCCCTTCCCTCTTGCAATAGAAGCAAAAGTCGGGACTTGGCTGATTACTGGCTTCTTCCAGTCTTCTAAGTTCAACAGTTAGCCTTGAAGAGGCTCCTCCTGCCATCTGATTGGCAGGGCGTTTCACTCCGGCAGATTGAGATCTGCCCTTTCTCTTTACTACTGCCTCGTATTTTCGGGCAGCCTTCAAAGCCAAATCATGAGTTGGGAAATCCCATGTAGCTAATGCAGCTTGGATTTCCAGGTCCAACCCTTGCTGAAATCTTCTAGCTTTGATCTCAGCAGTCGGTATGAGATGGGCCGCAAACCTGTTATGGTCTTGTGTTAGCTGTGTAGTATGTGATATAAAATCGAACATTGAGACATATCTTACCTACTAAGCATGGTAAACTCAGCATCATACTCATCTACAGATTTGGTCCACATTGAACCTTGTTGTAGATGGATGAACTGGTGTTCCATATCAAAGCGGGAAGTCTCAGGGAAGTACTTTGCATCGAACATGTCACGGAAAGTCTTCCATTCGATAGGCTGATGAAGACGGCTTTCTTTCGCCTTCCACCAAACCCGTGCATTATCAGTGAGCTGCAGCTTTGCAACTCAAACCCAAGCAATCTCTGGCACTTGTGCCGCTGCCAGATCATCTTCAATACTTTGAGCCCATTCCCCCACTTCCAGAGGGCTCTCTTTTCCCGAAAAGTTCTTGGGGTGCAGTGCCTGGAATTGCTTCACTCCGGATGCTTCCGCTTCTGGACGGTTTAAGAGAATGGTAGTCTACTGCTGCTATCCTTCCAGGAGGCTGCGGATCGCCTCAAGCAGTACCATCTGCTCATTGATCGGAGCAGCGACGGCATGTGTAATTGGTAGGGATGGTGGAATGTTGTTGAAGTTGGTGCCGGTGTTGTTTGGGGAGTCCATAACCTTGAAAGAAAATTTAGGTTAGGACAGATTCAAAGTATATGAAATGATAAGATTCAAGGAATATGAATTGTAAAGAATGTTTTCAGTTGATAGTTCTTGTGTTATATTACTTAAGTTGTCCACGCAGAACGGAACTGCATGGTAGGGTTCCATACAGCTCTGACCTGCATGGGCCACCAACAAAACCTGTCACGCCCCGCTTCCCAGTATACGGGCAGAGGACACAACGGGTCGCTACGTATTTACTCTAAAGTAAATACGCTAAGCGTATCTAAGCAATATACACAAGAGACAGATGTAAATAAACTGCAACTTTATTTATTAACATTCTTTTTACAATACATCTGAAAAGTAGCTACATGGAATGAAAAGCAACGCCTAAACAGTGGCATTAGAGAAATGGAAAGTAATGAAATAAAATGTACAAGTAACTAGAGCTCTGGGTCGAAAGCTAGCTGGTCCAAATCCTTGCCGGTGGGCTCGATCTCCAGTGAGTCTGAATCGCCTGACGACATTCCAAAGAAAAAGAAAGAGAATGTCGTCAGCGAACAAATCGCTCGGTAAGTCCCAAAGATGGGGGGAAAAGTAGAATAGACAGAGAGAGAGTATAACTATTATAATGTTGATTGTTATATTAACGCTATTATTTGTAGCTTGGTACAGAAGAGGCCAGTGTATACGAGAGAAGTCTCACTAGACCAGAGACTACGGTATACGGAGTACAAGGCTCCGTCAATAATACCACGGAACACCGGCATGGATGTAATTGCGTCTTAAGTGACCACCAAGTGCCACCTTTAACACCTTCCGTACCAGTCTACCCCTTATAAACCCTGCAATGTCTTGTTTGTATTGTTTGTATTGTATTGTCTTGTAAATTGAATTGTATAGATGGATGACTTGCCGAAACCATGATATCAGTAAATGGATGTAACTGGAGAATCATATAGATGGAGGTATATCTATGGTTCGGTTCAGTCAATATAGATTGAATAGATTGAACAGATTGAATATATGGATTCATATTGAATTGTGTTATATACTTGAATCATATTCAAGTCAGATTGATTATATTGAGACTCAGTCTGAGTCAGACCATTAGAAAAGAAACTGAATCCTGAATTAGGTTTTGGTGTTATCGGTAACTGATGCACATGGACGGCAGGAGTTGTGTCTTTTTCAAAGACAATTACCATATTGATAACATTGTTTGTTAAGTTGTCTACCTTAAATAGGCAAGCACCCATATCTCCGGCTCCCTGAGGCTCAAGAGACTGGTCCCGCTTAAGAGGGTTTTATATAAAAAATAATTTTGTATAATTTTCAAAATACACATCAAGTATTTTATTATCATCTTTAGAGTTTTCATTGATATATATTTTATCAATATGACATTTCTAGTGAATAAAACCTAATTTCATAATATGTGGTATTTATTTGTAATATTGGAGTTGTATGGTATTTTCTTGTAAATGGAAGGTTTTTTTTGAATTTTGGAAATGTGGAATATTATAAATATTAAAAATAGATATTTTGATATTAATTACATATATATTTATTTATTAAAAATAAGTTTTATTTATAATAGAAATCACATTTTCTAAAGAAAATTATATTTTAAATCTTTCGAGATCGTATGCTCCTTGCGGAGGTCTGCATCTCACTGTACTAAGCCTGAGGATGTGCGATAATCCGCACCATACCGAACGGGTTCCCCGAAATGGGTTGTAGAGGCGCAATTGCAAATAATTCTTAAAAATACATTTCTTGAAGAAAAAGGTTTTAATAATTGAAGGTGGTTATATGTAAAGTCGTATTTTCCCAAATCTATGTTCCCAAATTCCATGGTGCTATGTTAGATATGTGTGTTGTGAGGAGATAGGTCATTACCTCATGAGTTTTCTAAGGTAATACGGTTTTAAAAGTTCAAGCATGTCGAAATGAAACGTAAGGGTATTTTAATGTAAAAGTGGAATAAAACATACTACGGTTATTATTTTGATGCCAAATTTGTTCTATTATCTTCGTTAATGTTTAATGGTCATGACATAAGAGTTTGGTATTATTGTGTTTAAGAAAAATAGAAATTTTTAAGGAAAAACCGAATCGGAAGTCGGATTAACTCCGCTTCCGTCGGGTTTTAGTTTTGAATATTTTTAGAATTGAGAAAAGAAGAAGAATTAGGGACTTACGGGATGATTGGCTAGAGAAGAGAAAGAGGAAGAGGTAGGAGTTTCCGGTGCGTCGTTTCGTCGTCGGAAGTTCGTCGGAGCTTCGCCCTTTTGCTAACTCCACTTGCACACAAAAAGTCTTGGGAATTTTCTTGAGAGTTTGGGTAGGGGTTTGTGAGTGAGGGGGTGATTTGAGAGGTGGTATTTATAGAAAAAATCTATGGTTTAAGGTAGTGAAAATGTGTGATAAAAATTGTATTTAAAGTTGCATTAAAAAGGATTAAAATAGGGTATTTTAATTCTCTGGTTAATTGCAAAGAATTTAAATAGTGCAGGTGGAGTGGGGTAGGCCAAAGGGTGCAGGGGGTTGAAGAAAAAGTGGGATCGGATCGAGATGACCCGGCGGCGCCGGCCGATTCATACGCTTCGCCGTCCCAAGTCGGGCGAGTCGGGGCTCGTCTTGGCGCCACGTGTCCCTGACGCTTGGTCTACTGCAGTGGACCCGTTTGTTTATTCTGTAACTTACCCTATTACGTGTAGTGCACGTGTAGACTCTTGGGCTTCTAAAAGATTAAAAGAATTTAATTTTAAAAAAGTGTGGTTGATGGGATTTGAACTCTGGTGCTTTGGTTCAGCAGTGCAAGGTCTTACCAATGAGTTACAAGCTCCTTTTTGTTGTTCAAAAGCAAATCAAACCTATAACTTGTGCTCAGGCTCAAGTACCCCTTTCTGTATTTTTGGAAAAAAAATTGTACAAAAAGTATAGGGTTGTTACAATATATATACTATATATAATAAACATTGCTTATGTTTTACATCCGTGCTAGTCCTGTCCCCGCCCTGCCGTAAGTTAAGTAACCTTCCGGTGAAGACCCGGGACCCTGTGGCGAATGCGGATGATATAAGCGTACGTTCTATTTTTGTTTCTTCTGCAATGATAGGGTTAATTGATGGGACCGCATTAATTCTAATTAATGCAAAGAAACAAACTTAAAGTTTAACAGCGTTGGAACAATTTAAAAACCACTCGGTTTTCTTTAAAACAACTTTTAAATGTAGAACCTAAACCACTCCTTTTAAAAGCCATTCCTTCCACCGTATCAAGTTCATTACGTTCACGGTTTTTGCCAATACTAGCCATAGCCCTCCGTCATATTAGATAGGTATCCACTAGTATCAAGCTATGTATTTTGACCTTCGCCAAGGCATGGTGATTAATAGCTAATGGATATTTGTCTATAGTATAGATAGATGTGTTAATTTAGGACAGGCGTACATCTATTTTGGCCTTCGTCAAGAGTTTGTACAAATGGGTCTAGATTAACCAAGACAATGACGGGTTGAACTTGACTTGTGACTTATGATATTTTAGCCTTCGTCAAAATCATAAGCGCTTAAGGTAAAAACCACATCGGGAAGTTCAAAGGAAAAGGAAACTTGCTAGTTTTGCATACCTTCTGAAATGTGATAATTTTGGTAGGATTGCTTCAAAGTTATGACACAATGATAGTTAGATCCCGATCCCACTATGACTAATTACTATTACTCTTCGGGAGATTTTTTTCACTTTACAATCAGTGCTAAAACCTGGTAGGTGTCTAGAAAGGTGTCAGTGGGGCAACATCTTCAGGGAAAAGAGTTTATTTAATTAAGAAATATCACGAAAGCGTTGTAAAACCTCTCTCAAAATACCGACACTTGCCTGACCAAAAGTTTAAAGCAAGAATTGTAGAGTGTGATTAATTCCGACTAATTCTTCTTTTATGGTTTGAAAGAGAATTCGAGGAAACAGTGGGAGTCATCCTATTTAGATAAACTAAAAACCAATTTAAATTTGTAAGTGCGTCTATGCTGAATGTTTCCTCTCTCTCTCCTAATTGCAGCGACTAAGATGACTGGGCTTAAGTTACTATTAGATAAAAACATATTGACGGGGCCGAACTATAAAGATTGGTTAAAGAATGTCCAGATTGCCATTACTTATGATAAATGTTCATACCATAATATTGCATTATCATATTCCCCATTCTTATTCTTTTTACAAATAAAATAGGTGCTTTTGACGCATGTCTGCTACATATTACAAGTTACAGGTTCTTGGATCTAAAACAGTGAAAAAGATAAAAGGCGATGCAAAAGTGGAACTACAACCAACAAACAGAAGGATCTTGATAAAGCCTACATAAAGATCAGTTTGCAAAATACAAGGCAACGCAAGGCCCAAGATTACAAAGCAAACGGTTAAAAGTCCACTGCAAATATTCACTGGGAGATCTGGAAGAAAATAGAAGCCAATATGAGAAAAGACCTGCAGAAGTAGGAAGACCAAACAGCCCAGAACCAAGACCAGAAGTTTCATCCATCAAGTCAATCATTGGGCCGCGGAACCGCAGCCCAACCCATGCTTGTAGGGCCCTTGGTGGTATAAAATTTTACTATAATTCAAGGCAGCGCTGAAAGGTTTTCCTAGGGGTATTTCTGTAATAGCAGATGTGCGAGTCGATTGTAACCCTAGGGTTCCTATCCTCTATAAATAGGAACTCTAAATCTTCTATTAGGTCATGCCTCCCTATGCCTCTTTTTATGAATAAAATTTAGAATTCTTTTGGAGTGCATCGATACCTCTTTTTATATCATCTATTCAGATCTGACAACCCTGCGTAAATGTTTGGAGAGAGCCATCTGTAAAGTAAGTAGATTTATTTATTTTCTTAACCTAAGTAATTTCAATTCTTGCCCTAGATAAATGTTCTTAAATTCCCTAACAAGCGAGTAGTCTCCTCGCTTGATAGGGTTAGCTTTGGGGAAGGCTTTTGAGAGATGAGATCTCCCATCCCTTTCTTGCCCGTCATATATAATCAATAGGACTCCATGCATATATGCACATACCGCGCCCTATGGCACCCTATCCCTCGAGGTAGAGGTGATACCATAGTATAAAGGCCCGGTTGTGATATTTTCCATGGAGGTTAGGGTAAGGATTGATAAAGGAAGGACAAGAACCTAGAGGAAGGAACACCTTCCCGAATGGATCTAATCCCCTTTATTAATAATTACCATAACTCCTCTTAGATACTAATTTGGGTATAGAAAGTGTTGAGATTTATTTACATTTCCAAACCATTCTTAATCGTAACCCTAACAAGACTTAGATCTAGATAATCCTAGTATAGATAGATTTAGTTTTTAGATTTAATAATCAATCCGGCTCCTATCGGAATTAGCTCGTTAGCGCGATTAGGAAAACACAAAATCCCTGTGGACCGACCCGTACTCACCGGCTAGCTACCAAGCGACGCCGTTCTTAATTGCGGTTATAGATAGTTTTTGAGATCAATCAAATGGTGTCGTTGCCGGGGATGGCGTGTTATTTCCTTTTTGCGATTTCGGGTTAATATAAATTAAAAAAATCTGAAAAATCTGAAAAATCCAAAAAAAAATATAAAAATTTATCCTCTTTGTATTTTGTG
Organism: Agapanthus africanus; assembly: GCA_030015575.1. Taxonomy (NCBI): domain Eukaryota; kingdom Viridiplantae; phylum Streptophyta; class Magnoliopsida; order Asparagales; family Amaryllidaceae; genus Agapanthus; species Agapanthus africanus. Next base: position 834,232,530 of record JASDDO010000019.1, read on the forward strand.
AAGGGTATTTTTGAATTTTGCAGGATTTACAATCGAAAGACGGATCTAGGAATTTCCAGAAAGCGAAATAGAAATCAGAAGATCAGAACAGAGAGGAATTTTCAAAACAGAACAGTGGAATTTTTCTGGAGACCCGAACCCGTCATCTGACCGTGGAAAAGCGGCCGTACCACGCCTCTAACCGCGGAAGCGCGGCGGGTCTGCAACTTCAGTGCGTGAAAAAAATTCTCGGGATCCGAGCCAACTTCCCCGCCGCGGAACCGCGGTGGGAACCTGCCTCCGGCCGCGGAAGGGCGGCGCCTTCGTGACATCAACCTCTGGAATTTGCACTGTAAGCTTCGCTTTTCTCTTCTCTGCAAATCTCGATATATATCTTCTGAAAACTGCCTGCAGGATTATTTGCACCTTAAAGATCTTTTCCCTTCCAAATAACATATCTTATGCAGGATTCTTTGTGATATGCTTAAAATAATAACTGATTGAAAGTGATCTTTTCTGATTTGCATATCCTTAATCTTTTTGCTAAAAAATTTTTCCGAATAAAGAGAAAAAGAAATAAAGGAAAATTTTTATTAGAAAACTTGCAAACTTTTGTCGCTAAGAAATCCGTACACTACCCATCTTATTTCTCTTCTCTTTCTTCTATCATGGGTACCCCACATCACAAATCTCTTGCCGAACTTTGGTATCTCGAACCTAATTTTGCTTCGTACGTTAATTGTTTCGGTCGATTTAAGGACGATCCCTCCATGCCCAAAGTTTCTTTGAAAGATCAAATAGAAGCGTCTGGGAGAAACAGTTCGACTTTGCAACCCACTTTGTGTCAACCATATCAACCTTCACCACCTTCATATGTTGATACCACTTTTTCAAGTCCTGCTATAACTCCTAAACCGATGTCCATTGCTGAGCATATTGCTCAATCTCGTAGCCGATCTTTCACCCCTCTCCACTCATCTAGTTCTAGGAATCCACAAGACTATTCATCTTTTTATCCACATGTTGACCCTACCCCTGTCCAACCACCCACTTCCTACCAGTCCTACCCGAGTTTCCCACCGTCACTAGACACTGTTTCTAGTTTGGAAGAGTCATTGGAGGCTTATATCTTAGCAACAAACAAAATGATTAGGAATGTGGATGCGTCCGTAGCCGCCCTTATACAACCTAGTGAACCGGTAGCTAGTTTTCCACTAGTTTCAAATTTTTCAATGTATGAAGAGGCGGTTGGACAGAGGGAGAATTTGAGAGGAGCGAGTGAGTTCTACACATTCCCAAATCAAATCTACCCATACCCACTTGAAACCCGCAACTCCGATTTTTCATCGATTGTCCCAAATGCTTCACAAGTTACAAACAAAACATCTAACGAGTTGTATGCCTATATAATGCTTGATTTGCCAGATTGTGAAGAACCCCTTTCGAGTGAAACCACACTTAATCCTTTCGATCTTTACACCTCCAATCTAGAACCTAAATCGATAAATATCCATGCTTTTGATGAGGTATCAGAAAAAATTGATTTTCACTTGATTGAGGATATAGACGCCGGGAATATTTTGGATGATGAACCCGTCGATTTGATTGAAATTTTATGTCCAATTCATCATCCTGAGTCATTAATTGTTTCTCCCGAACTTCATAGGCGTCTTGATTTTGATGATAATGGCATGGATGAGATAAATATTGAGGAGAATTATAAGGATAGTATTGAGGAGAGAAGTGAGGATAATATTGAGGTTGAACCATTTTTGTTTGATGTGTCGGATTTTCTAATTCATCGTCCTGAATCTTTAACTGTTATATCACCCTCCCTCCTTTCCATCGTTCCGACCACGCAAAAGATCATGGTTGAAGACTGTGAGCTTGAAAAATTTTCCTTTGAATCTGACACAGTTCTCACAGCCGATAACACTTACGAGTGTTTCACTTTTTCGGACGATGTGGAAGACTCACCGCCCGAGTTTGAGTCCTTTGAATTTTCAGAAGAGTTAGTTGAACCATCAGATTCGGTTGCTTACAGTTGTTTCGAACCATTGATGGAATTTTTCAAGTTCGAGACAGTTTACTACGGTGAGAATGAGACTATCCCTAATTCACTCCCTTTCGTCCTTCCTATCATTCTGACCGTGCAAGAGACCGTTACGCTTTCATCCCCAATACTAAGTTCGACGTACCCATGCTTTCTTGCGAATCTTGAGGGATTTGACCCCATTTCTCGACGGGTTGATAGATTAGCACAATCACTTTTAACACATCGATCATCACAAATTGCGCTAATTTATTCACTCGATTTACACCCTCAAGATCGTACTCCACTTCTTTCTCTTTTCCGCCATTCTCCTCCTCCACTGAGACCGTATACCGTTTCTATCTCCACACGGTCTTGTGTGCTTCTCATTTCTTTTCTTTCTACCCCATTCTTTCACCAACCCTACCATTACCACGATAAGATTTTTGAATGGTTGGTGCTAACCTTTGGTCTGCATAAGGTTTTGCTTAAGTTTGGGGGGAACCTTGTTGTATATTATTTTGTTTTTTCTTTTAACAATAAAAAAACAAAATTTTATAAATAAATAAACAGGGGAGTGCCGACATTCTCAACCCTCTTGGTATAGCATGACAGTGAGGACACTGTCAAAGTTAAGTTTGGGGGTATGCTCGGTAAGCCTTCTTTCCTTCGCATTCATTTGTACATATTTTTGCATTTGCATACTTATTTTTAAAACCCATAAAAATTGAAAATTTTCAAAATTTATAAAAAATTAATGTATTCAATTTTGGCCTAGTTTAACTTGAGTTTGACAAATAGGTTAACTGGTTAGGAACAACTAGATCTTAGATTTAGTAAATTAAAAACCCTAAAAATAACCTTCCTTAAAGTTTAACGGTAGAAAGTATATGTCTTTGTAGTTTATTTAGAAGTAGGCAAATTTTGAGTTCAGTTCTTGGGCTAAGTTGAAACAAAGGAAAAATATTGATGTTCTTATTAGAGTATAAGTTTGAAAAATAGTTCCTAACTTAAGTCTAGATTCTGAAAATGTATACCCTACAATTTGCACAATCACGCACCTTAAAATTTGGAATAGTAGAAGAGACCTTGAAATGCTCTTGTCTAAAGTCCTTAGTACGAAGAAAATGAAAAAAAAATGTGAATAAAGAAAAAAAATGAATACTGGTTTTTGTGATTACTTAAGACTGCAAAAATAAAAAAATATTTAGCGAGGGTGCTTCATCACCTAGTGCCTTAGACCAACTGGTTTGGGAGTCACTGCTAAAAGCCTTGGGTGTTGCAAGACTAGGAATTACGATTTAAAATGCAAACGCATTTTGTAATCGGTCGTTGGTACCTCAAGAAGTATTAACGATCGCATGAAGGATGTGTAAGCAAAATTCATTTAAATTCACCAATTAATTAGTACTTTGGACAACGGATAAGGGTATGATTGCTTGATTTGAATTTCCAAGTGTAGGGGTGACTTATACACACATGTAGGGATATGTGATTGGAGTTTAGATGAGAGATAGGAGTGAAGAATAGAACTTGTATCTTTAGTAGAGTTGATAAAAATTCCTAAGTGGAGATGGAACCCTAGAAGGAAAACTTAAGAGATGCCGAAAGCTAAGTAGATCTGCAGAACATATATAATCTTAAGTTAAATGATGAGGAAGTGTGAAAAATATGGGTGGATGATTTATGAGTCGAAGATAATAGAATTCCTTGTTAGAAAACCTAATTGGAGAATTAAAGTTAATGGGCCGAATTGATAGGATTTTGTGGGTAATATCCGCTGAAAACCCTCAGGAGACAACACTCCTCCTACTAAGGACACCTAGAGGTTTAATGGCTTGTTGCACGAGCTCAGTGCAATCGCGTTTCCCTGCGAAAGTGCGGTTAGGTTTTTTGTCGAGAATAAAAATAAGTTTGCTCGAGCACGAGCAAAAGATAAGTTTGGGGGTATTTGTTCATACCATAATATTGCATTATCATATTCCCCATTCTTATTCTTTTTACAAATAAAATAGGTGCTTTTGACGCATGTCTGCTACATATTACAGGCTACAGGTTCTTGGATCTAAAACAGTGAAAAAGATAAAAGGCGATGCAAAAGTGGAACTACAACCAACAAATAGAAGGATCTTGATAAAGCCTACATAAAGATCAGTTTGCAAAGTACAAGGCAACGCAAGGCCCAAGATTACAAAGCAAACGGTTAAAAGTCCACTGCAAATATTCACTGGGAGATCTGGAAGAAAATAGAAGCCAATATGAGAAAAGACCTGCAGAAGTAGGAAGACCAAACAGCCCAGAACCAAGACCAGAAGTTTCATCCATCAAGTCAATCATTAGGCCGCGGAACCGCGGCCCAACCCATGCTGGGGCCGTGGATCCGCGGCCGCATAGGGCCCTTGGTGGTATAAAATTTTACTATAATTCAAGGCGGCGCTGAAAGGTTTTCCTAGGGGTATTTTTGTAATAGCAGATGTGCAAGTCGATTGTAACCCTAGGGTTCCTATCCTTTATAAATAGGAACTCTAAATCTTGTATTAGGTCATGCCTCCCTATGCCTCTTTCTATGAATAAAATTTAGAATTCTTTTGGAGAGCATCGATGCCTCTTTTCATATCATCTATTCAGATCTGACAACCCTGCGTAAATGTTTGGAGAGAGCCATCTGTAAAGTAAGTAGATTTATTTATTTTCTTGCCCTAGGTAATTTCAATTCTTGCCCTAGATAAATGTTCTTAAATTCCCTAATGAGCGAGTAGTCTCCTCGCTTGTTAGGGTTAGCTTTGGGGAAGGCTTTTGAGAGATGATATCTCTCATCCCTTTCTTGCCCGTCACATATAATCAATAGAACTCCATGCATAAATGCACATACCGCGCCCTACGGTATCCTATCCCTCGAGGTAGCGGTGATACCGTAGTATAAAGGCCCGGTTGTGATGTTTTCCATGGAGGTTAGGGTAAGGATTGATAAAGGAAGGACAAGAATCTAGAGAAAGGAACACCTTCCCGAATGGATCTAATTCTCTTTATTAATAATTACCATAACTCCTCTTAGATACTAATTTAGGTATAGAAAGCGTTGAGATTTATTTACATTTCCAAACCATTCCTAAACCTAACCCTAATAAGACTTAGATCTAGATAATCCCAGTATAGATAGATTTAGTTTTTAGATTTAATAATCAATCCGGCTCCCATCGTAATTAACTCGTTAGCGCGATTAGGAAAACACAAAATCCTTGTGGACCGACCCGTACTCACCGGCTAGCTACCAAGCGACGCCGTTCTTGATTGCGGTTATAAATAGTTTTTGAGATCAATCAATAAGCTAGGCTACCTCCTTACTACTAAAGCCCCCGCCGTCGCAGGTCCAAATTCCACAGTCGCGGACGTTGAGGTCCGTAAGACTTAGGATATTGACTATGCGAAAGACAAGTGGCTTATGTTGGCCTCCATGGATAATGAACACCAGAGGCGGTACGAGAAGATGGACCTAGCTTCCATCTTTCTCCATCCCAAGGATTTATATAGAGAGAAATCTCGTATCACAAGATACGAGATCTCGAAGAAACTTTTTCAGGCAAGGTTGGCTATAGGGTCATCTGTAGTGGATTATGTCCTTCAGATAATCAACCTTATTGAAGAGCTAGTAGACCTTGAGACTACGCTGGAGAACGAATTGTACACAGACTTGATTCTACAGTCCCTCCTTTTTACCTATGCTCAGTTTATAGTGAATTTCAGTATACAAGAAAAGGAAGTTACTCTTTTAGAACTCCTCAACATGTTGAAGAGTGCAGAGAGCATCTTAAAGAAATCCAGAAAGACACCCGCTCTGCTTGTTGGGGAACCTTCTTTCTCTAAATTCAAGACTAAAGTCAAGAGGAAGAAGAAGAAGGCCCCTACCAAACCGAAAGGCGGTATCATTAAGGTACAGGGGAAGGGCAAGGCAAAAGTTGGGGGCCAACAGTAGCAAAGGAGGAATGCTTTTATTGTCACAAGAAAGGTCATTGCAAGATGGACTGCCAGGCTTGGAAATGCAAGAACCAGGATTCGAAGTAAGTCGTGGTTTCGGCTTCAAGTGTGTTTATGATTGAGAACTGTTTGTCTATAAACTCTACTTCTTGGGTATTGAATATCGGTTCAGGATCTCATATCTGTAATTCTTTGTAGGCACTGAGAAACCATTGATTTTTGATGGCAGGTGATATGACCGTCAGGGTTGCAAACGGAGAGAGCGTAGATGCTGTTTCCATAGGGGAATATCACCTTTGATTGACAAGTGGAAATATTTTGATTTTGCGTAACTATTTTTGTGCACCTAGTATAACATGTAATATCATCTCTGTATCTTTATTATCTAAAGAAGATTATGATTTTACATTTGTAAACAATATTATTAACATTCACCTTAATCATAATTTGATTGGGTCCGGTACACTAGACAACGGTATATACATATTAAATCAACATCAAGTTTTCAATGTCCAGAACACACATAAAAAAAGAATCTATAATTAAATCAAGTTTTCTTATGGCATTGTAGACTAGGTCATATCAATGAAGTACGGTTGACAAAATTATATAAAATGGATATTTGTATCCGTTTGAGTATTTATCTTATGCAACTTGTCAATCATGTATCAAAGGAAAGATGACAAAGACTCCGTTCACTGGACATGGAGAAAGAGGTACCCAGCTCTTGGGACTCATACATAGCAACGTGTGTAGTCCAATGTCTACATATGCAAGAAGTGGGTTTTCCTACTTCATTACTTTTACCGATGATTTCTCAAAATATGGACATGTATTTTTGATGAAATACAAATCCAAGACCTTTGAGAAATTCTAGGAGTACAAGAATGAAGTGGAAAAACAAATATGCAAAAGTATCAAGACACTTCAATCTGATCAGGATGGTGAATACTTGAGTGCCGAGTTCCTAGGATATTTAAAAGAGAATGGAATTCTCTCTTAGCTTACTCCTCCATACACATCACAACACAACGGTGTATTGGAAAGGCGGAATCACACCTTACTAGATATGGTGCGTTCCATGATGAATAGTGCTGAGTTGCCGCAATTTTTCTGGGGTTATGCACTAGAATCTACTGCATACTTTTTGAACAAACTTTAAACTAAGTCAGTACCTACCACTCCATATGAAATATGGAGTAGGAAGAAACCCTGTCTTAAGTATCTTAAAATATGGAGATGTTTAGCTTTTATCAAAAAGAACCATGCGGACAATCCCGAGACACAATAGTATTATGCAAGTTTGTGGGATACACAAAGAATTCCAAGGGGTATCTTTCCTATTATGCTGAGGAACAAAAGGTTTTTGTTTCTCGACATGCCTACTTTTTGAAGACTCGATTTCTTGAAAAAGAAATAAGTGGGAGCGTAATAGAACTGGAAAAAATTCCAGAACCACGATCTATTATTGAAAGCTTAGTAGAATCCAAAGTTTCAAAAGAACTGGACTTACCTACGCCACTTCGCAAATTTAGTAAGCAGTCTCATCCGCCCGAGAAATACTACAGTTTTCTTATAGATGGGGATAGATAGGATTGCATCATCGATGATGATGAGCCTACTAGCTTTCAACAGGCCATCATGAGCAGAAACTCAGTAAAGTGACTGGATGCTATGCGGTCCAAGATGGAATCCATGTACACCAACCATATTTGGACTTTGGACGTTGCACCTCCAGGGATAAAACCTGTAGACTGCAAAAGGATCTTCAAAAAGAATATTGGTGCATATAGACATGTTGAAACCTATAAAACTAGACTTGTAGTAAAAGGTTTTCGTCAAAGACCTGGCTTGGACTATGATAAAACCTTTTCTCCAGTGGTTATGCTTAAATCCATTCAGATCCTACTTTCCCTTGCTGCCTTCTATGATTATGAAATCTGGCAGAAGGACGTAAAGACCGCTTTTCTGAATAGAAGTTTGGAAGAGTGTGTTTGTATGGATCAGCCAGAGGGCTTCATAAAGAGTGGGAGCAGTGGAAGAGTGTGTAACTTGCTTAAATCCATTTATGGATTAAAACAAGTATCGCGGAGTTGGAACATATGCTTTGATGAGACGGTCAAAAAATTTGACTTATCAAAAATATAGATGAAACATGTATTTATAAGAAAATTATAGCAAGAACTGTGGTATTTCTCGTCTTGTACGTGGATGACATTCCTATACTATAATCGGTTAAAAGTTTCTTGTCATAGAAGTTCTCCATGAAAGACATGGGTGATGCCTCTTACATTCTGGAGATCAAGATCTATCGTGATAAATCTAAGAGGATGTTGGGACTTTCACAGTCCAGGTACATTGACACCATACTAAAGAGATTTAGTATGGAAGATTCCAAGCGCGGTAATTTATCCGCTAGTCACGGAATCACCATCTCCAAAGAGATGTCTCCCAAGGCTGATTTGGAAAGGGATCGCATGAGCATTATACCCTATGCTTCGGTGGTAGGATCTATAATGTATGTGATATTATGTACCAGATCAGATATAGCTTATGAACTAAGCGTGGCAAGCCGGTATCAGTTAAACCAGGAGGAGATCCACTAGATAGCAGTAAAGAGCATTCTTAAGTACCTAAAAATGACTAAGGAGACGTTCTAGGTATACGGTAGTAAAGACCTCCAAATCGAGGCATTCGCTGACTCTAGCTTCCAGAGCGATAAGGATGACTCCAAATCTATGTCGGGTTATTTATTCATCCTCAATGGAGGGGTGGTTTATTGGAAGAGCTCCAAACAGGACACCGTAGCAGACTCGACAATGGAGGCAGAGTATATCGCTGCTTGTAATGCCGCAAAAGAAGCAGTCTGGATGAGAAAGTTTATTTCAGAACATCAGGTGGTTCCTTCTATTGTTGACCCAATACCTTTGAATTGTGACAACAATGTGGTTATTGCTTTAGCGAAGGAATCACGGTCCCATTAGAAATCCAGACACATCTTGAAGCGGTATTATCTGATGAGCGAGATCGTGGATCGTCAGGAGATCGAGATGTGGAGAGTGGATACGAAGGACACCACTGCAGATCCACTCACAAAGGTCATCCTTCAGACACAGTTCAAGAGGCTACTCAAGATGATAGGTCTGCGATACGCCAATACATGGCCTTAGTGCAAGTGGGAGATTGTTAGATATATATGCCCCAGAGGCCATTATTGTATAGTACATGATTGTATATTACATTTTGGATGCTTGGGAAATATATATGTATAAGACAGTCTTGCTCGATATGATAATATGCTATCTGGTTTGTCTTTATCTTAACATGTGTATATGTTCCTTTTTACAAATCACTAATACATGTTAATAGAGCTCGTAGGATTTTTGCTTGACTACCAGCGTTGTGATGGCAATCATACTTGTGGGGGCTGGGTAGTCTATAAGCGCATCCTTAAAATTGTCCCTAGTTATAGGATTATCGAGACTGGGCATCGATACTCCATAGTAGACTAGTGTATACATTTCTTATCCCCGTCAGGGGAGATGGCCGGTCCCGTAGCCATTGGTATACGGTACCAAAGATAGTATACAAGTGCTCATTAGGTTTTGAGTTCTGGACGGACTCACTGGGAATTGCTAGTTGGTATTATACCTATCGTCAGATAGCAGTTCTCCGGTGACATGAGTACAGGTTAGTCCAATGACCCGACATCAACATTAGACTTGAGTGTGTTCTTACTGTACTTAGATTACTATCCTACCATGACTTTAAAAAGTTGTGCAAACCGGTAGTAGTTGGGTGCAGTCCCGAAGCACTTGGAGGAAGTAGGTGATAGAAGGGATTTGTCTCTTCCGGTATAGGGAGTCGATATCACGCTGTGTACGGTTGGCCGATACCACAAGTCTCTGGGCAGGGAAAATGAGATTTATTAGTAGGAATACCGGTAGTTTCTCGGGTTGTATTAGGTTCCATACCGACATAATTTATCGTGCTAATAGGGGTCTAACGTTTACCACCCCCTAGGCCCAATATGTGATACTATCAAACGAACAGACCGGACTGTACAAAGAATGTCACCTATAGGCTCAGTAGGTGTTCGGACGAGTCTTCTTATCAATCTTCCTTGCGACAGATACCTGGGTAGCCATTACGTACAGCTAGTGCCACTGACATGCTTGTGGTTAAACCCACTGCCAGCATATTGTCGAGTCTGTAGAGTCCCGCACAGAGTGTTTCCCGGTTCAGGCGAAACTGTGTAGTATGCGTATTTAGATACGCTCGAGTATTCGATTAAACACGTGTATTTTATACATGTGCTTTAATCGAACAATTTAGTAATATTAGTAGGTTTGAAAGATAGCCCGATATGGAGCTAGTATTATATTGTTCTCTTTCAGGTATTTGTTTTTTGACACGAATACGGTATTTATACGAATACATGTATTTGTATGAATACGGGTATTTGTGTCTTCATACAAATACATGTATTTCCGTCTTGATACAAATACATGTATTTCCGTCTTGATACAAATACATGTATTTCCTTTTTAATATGAATACGCATATTTTGTATTTTCGATACAAATACGGTATTCGCATTTTGGTAGAAATACGGGTATACATATTTATTATAAATACGGGTATACATGGTTGTACACACACACACACATATGTATGAATATGTGTACAAGTGAGGTGTCCTCTCTCTTCTTCTCATCTTTTCTAGTTTTGTAAAGAAGTGTGTGGGCTTGTGACTCGCACTAGTAAGTCACAAGCCTACTCACTTATATTATTTTAAAATAATATGAAGAGATAAAAGAGAGAGAGAGATATTATTATGGTTTTAATAATTATCTTTTAGCCATTCTCTTCTTCTTCCTCCTCCTCATTTTCTCTCTTGAGTTTTGAAGAATATTAAAAAGAGCATCTTGACACTACTACTACACCTCTGAGTATCAAGACTTAGCAAGTCTAGATTTTTAGTTTCTTCTTAATTAATTACTAGAAAGTAAAGCTTGAACTGGTATTCTCGGGTGGATCATCTTTGACGCAGGGAGATCATTTCGCAAGCTCGATCCAAGAACCCTAAAAGCTTAAGGAGAGAACCACATAAGCCCCGAAAGATACAACTTCAAAGGTTTTAGTCCTCATCTTAATAGCTAAACTATTTTAGTTAGATTAGTTTAGTGTTTGGTTTTGTATTCTAAGCTTTTAGTATCTAGTGCTCAAGAAAATTTAAAGTTTTTGTTTCCGCAAAGGCCGTAGTAGTCACGGCACGAGCACTAGCAACTTACACTCAGTTGGTGATGAGCTTGACTCTGGCACAACTTATCAGGTTATTAGGGGTTTGACGTTATCCACCCGTAGACGCGGTATGCAATACTTTTAGACGAAAAGACCGGACTGTACAGAGATTGTCATATTCGGGCTCAATAGAGTACGGACAGACTTGATTGTCGAGCTCTTTTCGGTATATACCCAGGTAGCTGTTACGTACAGCTAGTGCCGCTAACGTGCTTGTGGTTATGGATTTATCCAGTAACTCACTGGCAGCGTATTGTCGAGTGTTTAGAGTCCCACACAGAGAGTTTTTCCGGTTCAGATGATATGATATAGATGACGTATGTTGGTACATACAGGGTTCCGATTAAATACGTATACAGACTACATGAACTTTAATCCGATAATTGATAATACTAGAGGTTTAGGATTAAGCCGAATTATTAAATCAAGTTTTGATTTAATAATTTATATATATATATATATATATATATATATATATATATATATATATATATATATTCTAGTATTATTGTTCACTATTCATTTTCTCTCTCTTGGCTATTCATATTTTTATACAGATGCACGTATATGTATTTCGATACGTATTCCGGATTGTATTCCGAATATGTTCTAAAAGGAGGACACATCATTTGTTGGTTTTATTTTTTAGGAAAATAAAAAATGAGGTGGAGGATGAGATGGCTTTGAGTATGGTTGTAGACGGAATAGTCTTCATTTTTTTTATTAGAAAATGGTTTTGAATTTTTTTGGCACGGTGGAAAATGAAGAAACCATTCTCTTATCGCATTCATACAATCTTGACTTCATTTGGTTATGGCCAGCTACTTCCTTCTCCTCCTCCTTGCATGCTCTCTAGAGCTTGAGTGTTTGAGAAAAAAAGATAGTGGAAAATTCCCACATCCCCACTCTCCGTTCCTAGCGAGCTTAGAGCGTCGGTTGCTTCATTAGGTAAAACTGAAGCTTGGATTGGTTCCCTAGGGTGGAGCATCTTCAGTAAGAACAGTCACCTCTCAACTTTGTTCTCGACTGTCTACGAGAAGTTTGGAGGGGTCTTTCATGATTGGATGGACACGCATCAAAGATTGTAATCCCTAAATCTTGCATGTTCGTTTACTAGTTTAATGTTTGGATCGATCGCTAGGGATTAGTTTCTAGTGTCCTTTTAAAAAATTTCATTTTTCGGTTCCGCATCAGCCGCGGTTTCAGCGGCGAGAGCACTAGGAACTTTCAAAAGTTAAAAGGTGTCATAGATTTTCTGTTTTTTCTGTTTTCTTTTTGGGGTTGAAGATGTGGTTGACTGATGTAATGTTTGTACGAGATGCCAGGTGATTGAACAAATAAAAGTGGGTAACCAGTTCTACCGGTTTAACCAGTTTCATTTTTGACTCCTTCATCCTATGCAACCGGTTACTTTATCTTTGTGAGACACCGAAGTCGCTCCCTTATTTTACCCGTAGTTTAACTTTTCCATTTCTACCGAAATATTCTAGAAACTAGCAAAAGCCCTGCCCGTCACGCATAGGTCTCTAATGCGATGACAGAAATTTAAATGAAATTATTTTATAGATGTATCATGATCTTGAGAGCATACTAAGCTAGAATTACATAGCCATAGGGTAAATAGAGAATCAAAATTAGAAGGGAAAAAAACCTACCATGCTATGAATCAATATTGTGACAATATGGTAATGAAAAGACCAAACTAAAGAAGAAAAAACCATTATATACCAATGTAATGGCCGTGAACTAAACTAAACGTAAAAAATAAAAAAGAAAAGAGAAAAAATACTAATGTTCGGATGGGTTTGTGCAATTTGATATTTTGATGGGTTTGTGCAATTTGATACGTCATTTTTGAAATCAAAATAATGAAAGGTATATATTAGAGGATAAAAAGCATCTATACGGTGTCTGATTGAAACTAGTTGAAAGAGTACAGTGTTTATTTGCAATTTGGCCCATACCTAACAATAAGGTATTTATGTGAGATATGGTAATGTTCAGATGAGCTACCAAGTTTATTCTCAGAAAGATGTAAACTATGGCTTGCAATCCCTAAACTCCATAAAAAAAACCAAATTTATGGTTATGTCATAAGAGATGTGGTGGGAGAAATGGAGTTTACAAAATTAAAAGCTTATTGGAGTTATAATCTCAACTCTAAAATAAATACTAAAAACAGGCAGAGTCAGCATTTTGGAAGTAATTTTTGCCAAGTTTACGAAAAATAAAGCGACGAAAACCCAACTCCGATCCCAATAAGAGAAAATTCTTTTGGGTGCCGACCATATATGCCCGGTCATGAGAGAAAAACATATAAGTACACTGAGCCCACCAAGTTGTCCAAAGGATGTCCCAAATTCTCCATCTATTTCTCTTTCGTGCACTGATATATTACACACCGCACATCAAATAATTTCTCCTCAATAAGAGCCATTAAGATTTTGATGAAGCCTTAAATTGTGGCACACAAAAAATTAGTTACAACTTACCAAGCAATGCTCAGCTCAATCCTCAACTCGACGCAAGTTTATGTTACTGCAACTTCATCTTCTTTGAATTCATTCTCTTCTTTTATCGCCTCTCTATGACATTACATTTGCCAACCTTGTGGAATGTGGTGGTAGTATAGAATGGGTAATTTTGATTTCCTATTGAAATTTATATTTTCTAGTGACCCAAAAAGAATAGAGAGATTGAATTAATCAGTTTTATCAATGCCCAAAAAGTACTCAAAATTTATGTAATCATACATACAAGAATCATAAGCTTCCGAATGTACATTGCAAGCTCAAAATTTTCCAATAAATTAACTTATCTAACAAATTATTAACAGGTTATCTAAAACATAAATAGTTTTATTTTCCCTACCTAACATTGTTTCCGTCCATTTGAAATGCATCAGGGATCCATCAACCTGAAAAAGGGAAGAAAAAAATTGCACAATGGATCAAAACTTAGGCTTGAAACGGGGAAAGATAAACTCCAGGATCAAAGCTTAGCTTGGAGAATAAGGTGAGGAGACATGCACTACTATAGGGACAAACCACTGTCCCTACGGTGGAAACCGTAAGAACAGAAATATAACCCGTAGAGGAAAAATCCATAAGGACGGATAAATATCCCTACCGTTAAAAAATTATCCCTGCGGTTCAACCTGTAGAGACATCATTTTACATTTTGAAAAAATTGGAAAAACTTTCTCCTCCTCCTCCTTTGTCTTCCACCTCACCCTCCTCATTAGCCAGGATCACTCCATTATCCATCATTTTCATACCCAAACAAACAACAATGAATACCTAAATTTCAAACTCAAATCCAAAATAAAAACTTCAAATTTCACCAAAGGAGGAAGAATCACAAAAATGAAGAAGACGAGGCGCAGGAGATCGCCGCCGAACCTTGAGCCTTGAGCCTGTGATCACCGCCGACGATCTTAATGCTGAGAATGTGCTCATTGTCGTCCAAACGCTCGAGCCACTCTTAACATTCACCTCCCTCAAGCTCTCGATCTCTAGATCCCCATGCTCCTTACTAGCGACCATACCGAAAATCATCAGAAAAAGATAAAAATCTCTCAAATCTCGAATCAATCAAAAGAATTGAAAAAATATTCAGAACAACATATATTTAGCAAATCCAACCATAAAAAACAAACCAAAACCCCCCAATTTAATTCTGCATGGAGAGAGACTTGTGAGATGGATTGGGACTTTGATGTGCTTCCTGAACGTGGGGCTGCACCGGTTCTCTCAAATCCCATCCTAAAAAAACCCCTAATTTCCTATAAAAGAAAAATCAAAATCACCAAAAAAGAACAGAACAACATACATTTACCATCAGTAGCAAATCCAGCCCTAAAAAACAAACCAAAAACCCCCAATTTAATTCTGCATGCAACTTCAACAATCCCTAAAGAAAAAACCCTAAATTTACATCGAATTCAATCGATCGCGGTGGCGGCCCCCTCCTTCCTGCTCCTGGTCATCGTCTCTCGTCGTGGCGGCCCCCTCCTTCCTTCCTGAGTGGAAACTGTTGAAATCATGCATCAATTTTCTAAAATTTTATTTTATTTGAAACTAAATGCGTGCGTACCTTTTATGCATATCGCTCACATCAAGGAAGAATCTGATCATATCGAAACAATGTACTTTTTGGTAAGCTCCACAAATACAAAAACTTCATCCTTATGAATTGACAGGCATCCAAATAATTTTAAGAGGAAATATTCATAATTCAAAATTTATCTCTCATGACAAACTATTGCCCCCTTTATATAGAATTGTGGTACGATACCTCAAGACTTAATATCCGATATGCGACTAAAAACTCACATATTAATAATATAATGATTATATTATTAATAATATTTCTCTTATACTTGTGTCTTAATCTTCCACTGAAAGGGTTATAAGTGGGACTGTCACGACCCGGAATTTGGCACGTAACTGGCACTTAAATCACGCAACGTCTAAAAGCGTACGTAATTCAAGTAAACCGAAGCCCATAAATCTAAACTTTTTTGTGGAAAATAGTGGAGGTGCAGTTTTGAAATAAAATATAATGAAATCAAGTTTTTTCTTTAAAATGCATAGATAATGATATATGAAAATGCAAGTGAATTATATTACTATAGTTGAAAACATTTTTCGTTCTTTAAAATTTGGGCAGCACTTCCCTTGTATATTTTGATCCAAAATCACATACATGCAAA
Organism: Agapanthus africanus; assembly: GCA_030015575.1. NCBI lineage: Eukaryota > Viridiplantae > Streptophyta > Magnoliopsida > Asparagales > Amaryllidaceae > Agapanthus > Agapanthus africanus. The sequence goes on from JASDDO010000019.1 coordinate 834,248,534, forward strand.
TAAAAGGTATCCCCAAACGGAAGCTAGCTCTTCGCCAATTGGCAGAATCACAACCACGCAATAAACATATATACGACGTCCTATGGCGAAAATCAAACACAGAAAGAATAATAAATAAAGCAAAACATCAACAACTCAAATAGCGAATATACACACCCATCGCTCTAAGTCTCGCAAAAACACATGTCTGTCTAGGTCTACCAATATATAAAGTCTAGTTTTTGAATTGATGGAGTTTATCTAGATACAATAGAATATTAAAGGTACAGGAGTGGTCACGATCCAATGTGTGTCCCATCTACCGAAATAAAACACCATGATCGAACTGTGTGCCAGCGATACCGCTACTGATCCAAGCGGTCGAACCTGCAAGAAAACTGTGGTACAACAGGGGTGAGTTACCAACTCGTGAGTTGAAAATATCAGCAGATAGAAATCGAATAAATAACGATCCCTTGGCCCTACTGTATCATGAAAGTAATACTATAGTATCTAAGGTGACCATATATGCATATGTATCACAAAAGAATCATGACCATAACAACAAGTAATATCCAATCATCTGAATCATATCCTGTATGAATGTGAATACCAACCAATGTGTGTCTATCAACGACACATCAACATCATGGAAATCTGAGTGTCCAACATCGACACTCGAAATATCATGAAACCCGTGTCCAGTATCAACACGTAAATCTTCATATTTTCAGGCGCCGCATTCTCAGATCGGCCCTCATATCCATCTCACGACTCCGGTCGGTATCCTCCGGATAACCGCCGGGTTCATACTATCACCGGTAAGTAGTACATCCCCTGTCAGGATCATCGCCTAACTCTACGATCTTCTTGCCCCGGGATACCTCACCGGGTCCACCATGTACCCGCAGACGGTTCCTCCTCACTCCTCGAATCGAATATCACATAGCTCAGAACCGAGAAAACTCATGGTGGACACGAAATATCATATCATGAGAAACCGCGTTTTTAAAATAATACATAATTTCCTTTGAAATATAACCACGGTTCTCGAATCCAGAGATCTCATGAAAACAGCATCTCAATGAATATAACCATAAAGTACGATGTATGCAAATATGGAACAGTAATGTGAGCATATCAAGTATATTATGCAAGCATATCATGTGATGGTACTGAACAATGAATGTACTTTACAGTTAAGAATAATATTATGATATAACATTCCTACTATGTAAGAGGCATAGCAATTACCGATGATGAATGTGTGAGCCGGCAAATCTGTGTAAATATAACATACGCATCATCGGTAATAGTGCAGGTGTACTAGTAGATAATATCATATAACGATAGATACCGGGAACATAGCACGTAAGTCGCGAGGGATAAGCCAACCTAAACATAACGATAATAAGGTATGTAACTACACATGAACCATACGGTCAGTTTAAATGATACGAATCATAGTTTTGAAAGTAGGGGCTACGGTGTTTTTGAGGAAAGGACACCATTTGAAAATCCATAACATCTCTTGAGGTTTCCATTTAAAAGTGCATATGATTCGTCGGTTTTGGAAATAAGTATGGTTCAGGTGAAATCTTTACGTCGGCGATCTAGCCTCATAGTATCAGATGCGACAATATCCTCGAACATCATCCTCAAATCACGAGCGCGGATCAATCATCCGCAATATCTTATCGCGTACGGTAATCCATCGTTCGGTGTCATCAAATAGAATAAGGATTCTATCGCCTTATACATCAATAAGAGTACTGATCTATGGTCTCGTACGGCATATCATCTTTATTCACATAAATATATACGTCCATATATATATCTCATGTCATATCCCTATCGATCTCATATCATATCATTATCAATCATATCCGCCCATATCCTCTTATAAAATCATATTGGCATCTCAATTCACGTCATCTTGTAATAATCATACCATCTCATGCTAACTCTTTGATCATATCCGTAATTTCGTTGCATAGGTTTCTCCAACTATATCCTATATATCGGTTTCCATTATAAAGGTTGCGGGGGTGTTATACGCCATCCACCCGACTTCTCTCATAGATATAAATCTACTCACTTGCTAATTCCTTGCTTATCCGAAGTCGATGTGCTTCGTCGTCTCGGAATTACACGCGAAGGTACCTACAATCAAAACACATCGTAATGTTATTAAAACCAAGTCCGAAAAATTGATACAGCACACAAAATGCTCATAGATTAGAATCTATAGCCTACGCATGCAAAAACAATCAAATAACCCTCGTCGTTGACGTACAAATGTCCAACGAATAAATCCAAACTCAAATACCAAAACCAAGTTTCAGAAATCGCAAAACCCGAAATCAGCAACTTAGAAAACCACTCCCAAATTCTACCCTAGATCAAATCAAGACATTTTGCATATAGAGTAGGTCTAAATATAAGACAAGGGAACCATGAACCAAAAATCACACAATTCCTCAACGATGTGGCCGCAATTTGCGGCCACCACGAATATATCTGCGGCCTGAATCAAAGGGGGGCTCAGGTTTCGATGGTAGCTTCTTATGTTCCTGCTCGTCTTACTATGATGGGAACTTAATTTATGGGGCTCTCGGTCATAGCAGATCCCAATATATCATCACAATCTGTCAAAAACTCGATGTCAGAAAATTCTACGTTCGTGTTTTGGGTTTCTAGTCATCTAGTTTGGCTAGAAAAATATCACTAAGGTCTTGTAAATACTCACTAAACCTCAATAACTACTTTACAAGTCAAAACACCCACTAAATATCAACCTAGAAATTTCTAAGATCACAACTGTATGCTAGTTTAATTCAAAACTACTATATAAGGTAAAGAAACAATTAACAAGATGAGAAAAGAAGGTTATACCTTGCAGGGTTCCTAGGCACTCTAGTGAGGTCTCCCAAGCCATCAACCATGGCAATTTCAAAAATTATAGTGCCTACAAACCCTAAAGTACGGATCGTTTGCTAGATATCTAGGCGAACAAGCTAACTAGTTAACACTTAACTAAAAGATACGGAAATACAACCTTTGTAGATCCGGTGCTCCACCTCCACGGCTCCGCAACGAGGTCCTCTCCGCTGTCCAAATCAAATCCGGGCTCTAGGATCGGCTTCGTCGGAGAATGGGCAAGCTAGGTCGTCGATGTCCATGCCGAAGATGATCTACGTCGAAGCATCGCAAGATCAAGCTCCACCTTCACCAAGTCATGAAACTTGTGAAGGAAACACACTCTACTACTTGGCAAGAGGTAGAGGATGAAGAAATAGGAGGTGGGTTGACTTTGGATTTGGATTTTGCTCACTAGAACACAAGTTGCCATGAATGGCATCAAGGTTGCTCACTTGAAGAAGAAGAAGAAGATGATGAGCATAGAATTATGATAAGTCTTTCTTTAATCAAAAAGAAAATCCAATACTTATCATAACTAACTAGGGTTAGGTGTAGAGAATTAACCATGGTGATTAGAGTGGGTTAGGGTTAAGCAAAATGACAAGAATGGTGGCATATAGTCAAATGTTCATGAAGCATCCAATAAGAAACAAAAATAGCCTTCATTCTTATCATAACTCATAACCTTTTTCATTTAAATAAATAAATGAATAAATGAAATGATAAAGCAAACCCTAATCAACTCTTAACCATTGTTTAATTCTTCACACTTAACCTCAAGAGCAAACATCATCAAACATGATACAAAGATGTGTACTAAAGTATATCACATATACTTTGTGCACAATCCTAGTGATAAAATCCGTTTAAAGTGAACCAATACTAGTTAGTGCAAAGTAATATATCAAATATATAATTATGCATTAAATCATTAAATCAACACTTGATTCAATGATCCGGTCATGTCGCACACAACCGACTAGTATACAATGTATCGGCTTATCGAATCAACGCTTGAATCGATAACTAGGTTATATCGCACACAACCATTCGATACATTTATCGCGAGAATAGAATACGGTATCACATACACGCATTATTCTCGGTCCCGCACATATCTCATATGCGCTCCTATTTCGTTTCGCTTGAGCCAGGAAACCTCTGTGTAGGACTCTAAAGACTCGTCAATACGCCGGCAGCGGATGATGATCATATCAAGCATCCACAAGCCGCAAGCGGTCTGCTAAACGTAACGGCCACCCGGGTATTGAGCGATCTGAAGATCGACGAGCAAGCCCGCTCACACTCCAGTGAATCCGACCAGTAACACTACCGTACAGTCCGGTCTGATCGTCTGATATGTCGCATATCTCGCCTAGGGGTGGTAAACGTCAGACCCCAATAGCTCAATAAGTCGTGTCGATATGAGGCTCATAACGGGTCGAGAAACTACTGGTAACACTTACCAGCAATTCTCTGAGCAGCCCTGGCCAGGGACTTCCTGTTATAGCCGATCGAACACAGTGCAACATCAACCCCCATATACCGGGAGAGACGAATCCCCTCCTATCGCTCATTGCCTCCATGTGACTCGGGACTGTACCCAAAAACCACCGTTTTGCACGCCCTCTTGGACGTGGTAAGATGGAAATCAAAGCACAGTGGGAACCACACAAGACTCTATGACGATCTCGGGTCAACAGACTACTCTGTACCAGTGTCACCAGAGAACTGCCATCTGACGTGAGGTATAATACCATCTGGGAGTTCTCTGCGAGTCCGTCCAGTGTACCCAGTCTCTACTGAGCACCCGTATATCATCTCTGATGTCAAACACCGATGGATATGGGATCATCCATCGCCCATCTGTATGGGTCGAGAAGGTATACGCTAGTCTACTCTGGTATATCGATGCCCCGTCTCGATACACTCTCGACTAGGGACTTTGAAGGATGTACTTATAGACTACCATGTCCCCACTAGTATGATCCGCATCATAGTCCAGGTAGTCAAGTACAGATCCTAAGGGCTTTACCAACATGTAATAGAGAGACAATTAGTATACACGTTAAGGTAAAGTTCAACCAGATAGCATACTATCATGTCGAGCAAGAAAGTCCTCCCTATATATGTCCCAGCATCCACTACAATATACATCCTATGTATAGTAATGGCCTCTAGGGCATACATATAACTAACATACCTCTAGGAAGCAACTCAAGAAAAACCCTAGAGGCTCCAAAGTGCTCAAAATACAAACTTGATTGAACCATGGGGTGTAGGATGAGATAGTGTACAATTTTAATGAAGATGGTGTGGGGTTTTGATGAAAATTTGGGGATGTTTCATGGAAGTAGAGGAGGTGGAGTAAGAAGGAGATGAAAGTGAAGAAGGAGTTGAAGTGAAGAAGAAAGAAGTGATGAAGGAATTGTGAAGAGATAAGGGCCCCTCTCTCTCTCTCTCTTTCTCATTCTCACTCTCTTTCATAGCCCATGCTTCATGTCCCCTCTTGTCATCGTTATGTCTCCCATGCCTCCCTTTCTTTTCTTTTTCATTTCTTTCTCATCTAAAATCAATTATCAACAAATGCAAATGAAACAACATGCAACAAAATATAACATGTCATGGTGCACTAGCCATGATTAATTAAAAAGACAGATTTGGTTTAATCATGATTAGTAGTGCACTAATTAAGTTTAATTTAAACTTACATATAATTAATTGCATAATTAATTATAAAATGCCCAAATCCAATAAATACCTTTATAATAAATAATACACATTAATCTTCAATTATTTTCTAAATATTGGTATATAATTATACCATTTTACGAAAACCCCAATTCGCAATTGAATAGTTTTCGTGGAATATATTATTTTATTATTTAAATTCCAAAAATAATATTTTATATTTCTGAAATGTTACAGGGACCAATTAGATCTCACATCAAGAGTCAATCATCAACTAAATTAATTCATAATTAATTAATTGATAATTTTAATTTAACAGTCAAACCTCTATCTTGCCAACTGTTCATAAAAGTTTTACCATAATATGAGATGACAATAAATATCAACTTACATGCAATCCCTTCCGACATCAAGTAACCTAACCTTAGTCTATTAAATGAGCAAGACATATTCACCTAATTGCTCAAGTTTAAAGCTTCATTCCCTATGAACGCAAATTCATTTCGAAAATAAATGTTACTATAATAATATAATTTTGGAAAACGTTTCTCAAAACAGCGGTGGACGGGAATTTTACGTCTTCATTGGAATAAACAATAAACCTATTCTCATCAATATAAAAATGTCGGATTCTATCTAGATATCCATTGCCCTTCTAAATATATTTAAGCAGCCAAATATTTTAGATTTATTATTCCCGTCAGATGACAAGAAGTACCATCATATCAAATCTTACTAAATGACAGATCAAAGACAACAATGTAATCAAGTCAAAGGGATTATGTAACCGTTTAAATTCTCTATCTCATAAGTGACATATCCTAAAGAATTCAAATATGGTTATGTACTACATGTATCAAAATACGTGCTCATGGTACACACCTGGAGAATCTCCATTCTCAGTGACCGAGACACTTCACCACATCTAATATGTCAGTGCAATTCATGATATCCTGGTTTAAAGCTACATATCACATGCTAGTTATAGATTAGGTACTCTTCTAAGAAATGATTAGATCAGACCATGTCTCCATGCAAGTGACATATCACAGTGCATCATCTAAAAGTGTTATTTCTAGGGATATTATAACAATTATAAATATATATGATCCGGCTAACCAATTACTATTAGTGCAACTAAAAAACATATTAATATTTAATAAATATTATAAGAATTGTATTGAATACAACTACTCTAGCAACATGCTATGGTCTCACTAAGATGGAGCCTCACGTGATGGATTCAGAATATGTTCTAGGCACAAGACAAATTTCGTGCATTTTGAATGAATATTCGATAATGAAGCCGAATATTCTCTAGGTAACACATTTTTGTATAGTAACTAGAAATCGATCCCACGCGTGGGATCAAACATGATTCAAAATATTTCAGAATAAATTAGAAAAGCAAACAGAAAGTAATATACATTCATTTTCTCGAGAAAAATTAATATTCATTCTGACTGATATAAAATAGAAAAATACTTTTAGTTCTATTTTAAGAAATCTGGTGATTAATTTTATGAATGTATGCAATAAAATTTTAAACAATGATAATTATTTAAATAATGAAATTGGAGCATCAACTTTTAAAAAAGTATAATTTATATAAGCTAATGTAAAGAATAAGTTATCCAATAAACATATATCATTCTATTATACTTGACTTTTTAACCGATACCAATGAGCGGTAGCTCAATTGGTATGGGCACTTCCCCTCTTGGGGAGAATACGGGGTTCAAAGTTTAGGAATCTCAAGAGGAGAAATGGTCACAAATTAACGCTTTTGGAGTAAATTTGTGGGTCTCCTGGGTGTGCCTGGGGGTGGTGTGCGTGGGTGTGTTGTAGGCTAGGTCTTACAGGCTAGTGTCAAAATAATAATAATAATAATAAATTGTATTCAGAAAAAGATATTATTGGTTCTCTCGGAAAGAAAAAAAAAATACCACAAAAATTACTTGTTATTTTAGTTAGGCTCACTCTCTAGGAAAAGGTAGCAAAATATAAAAAAGAAAAATTAAAAATTAAAAATTAAAAAAATAACCCTTAAATAATCATTTTTTTTGTTGGGCCTACATGAATAGGCCAAGAGCAAGGTAATATGCAAACCATTATAAAAATGCAAGGGCAAAACGGGTAACTTGAAAAATAGTGCTTCAAGGGAATATTCCCTAAATGACCCAACTTTATAGCAATAGACTAGATTTTGACCCCAAGTTTATAGATGAATATTAATTTTTGCTATGTATCAAAAAGATACAAATATTATTTTTCATAAATATGTTTTCATTATGTTTAAAAAAAGATAAATGATGTTATTAGTTTTTTTTCCTAATTCAAACGCAAATACTATTTTTCATCGACAAATTCGTACATTACAAGCATTTGTTACAACTTAACATGTAAGCTACACAGAACCAAAAGCAGTCCATAACTATCTTCTCTATAGAAATATCATAGATTAACATTTCATGATTGCATAAAACTTTTGGTATTTTTAAATATAAATATCATACACTTTGTGACTTGTAAGTGAATACCAAGAACAATCATGATAGCTATATATAAATACCATGTTTTGGTGTTTTTTGATTTAAAATTCGTAAATACAAATGTTAAGTTTGTATTATACATTGTGAACCAATGCAATTAACAAATTATGTTAATATTCTAGGCAAAACGAATTCTTTGTCCATGAATTTACTAAGTAAATTTTTAGATAAAGATAGTTATTTGAAATGTGGAAATTTTAGCATCTACCGTAAACCAAGCATATTTGTATAACAAATATAAATTAACTATTATTATTTGAGATATTCTTATTTTAGTTATATTTGAAAAGAAGATATATCATGTTAGTTATTTTTGTTTAAAATTGAACAAAGCAAAAAAAACAAAAGCAATGTGATTAAAATTGAAACCAAACAATTAAACCAATAAACTATCATTAAAAATTAAAATGGGCAATGGGATTTGGCAAAATGGCGAGGGCAAAAGAGCAAAGTGAAAGATCATGCTTTGACTAAAAAGATTTCTTAACTCGCAAAAAATTTCTTTCTTTACCCAACTTTGCAGTATATAGATAAAAATGGATTACATTTCGAAATTATAAATACAATTAAGTGAAGATAGCAATTACAAATAATCAATAAATAGTAGCTAAAACTAGTACGCGTGTACAAATATCCAGTATGAATTGTTGATGAAACAGATAATAGAACAAGCATGTTGAATTATGGGATAGTTTCCCACACAGGGAGTAAAATCGGGACGGGTTGGACGGGTTTTTGACAATTCTTTTATCCGACCTGAAAACTAAAATCTAAACCCAAAACCCGTCCGAATCCGACGGGTTTATAATTCCCTGAACCCGAACCTACAGCTTCTGGTATCGGGTGGGTTTCGGGTTTATACGGGTGGATCAGATTTTGCGGGTTTTTCGTACTTTGCTCATTATAATTTATCAAAAAATTTAAAAGTATAATATATGAGTATGTTCAACCAAATATATATACACAAAATTTATACTTACATAAAACTATATAAATTATATGTGATGTATTTATAAACTACACTTAAAATTTGCACTAACCACATGTCTACAATAAATCACAATAGATATTTTATAATATTTATAATAAGATGTCTATATAATATAGCAAGTTAGTGTTCGAGCCGGGTTTAGGTTCGGACTGACGGATTTAACACTAAAGCCATACCCAACCCGAAATTATTTTATCTAATTTTCAACCCCCAATTGGGTTTGGGAGGGTATTGGATGCCCAAAAAACCCGGAAAAATCAGACCGGGTCGGATTCGGGTCAAACCCAACCCGACTTTCACCCCTAGTTTCCCATTGTATAAAAGTTAGTGGGGTTCGTAATCAAGGGAAAGGAGAAGTGGCGTCTGTTTCGTTGGAATATCTCCATTAGAAACAGGGTAAACTATAGTAAACCTACATTTCTCAAAATTAAAAAAATAAATAAAGTAACCTCTTTTTCTTAATTTTAATGTATTTTTTTCAACAACCTCTTAGCTTTAGGGAGGGGGTTAGACCTCTAGTCCATTGGGAACTTTGTCCATATGATTAGTTGAAAATACTTCTTGTCATTGCAAGTAGGGGATTTCAATCCCAGACCTCCCACCAAATGGATAAGTGTTATTGTCGCTCGAGCAAACTCTCTTTAGCAATTTTAATAGTTTGAGGTCCTTCAATTCCAAGGAATTGCATGTTGTATTTCTTGTTTCTAGAATTTATACAGATGCGATGCACATGAATGAATGGTTAGAAAATACAATAATAAAATTAATAGATTTTGAGGTGGTATGTTTAATATTCCGTCCAAATTCAAGAGGGCATGAGTGAGAGAGGATAGCACACAAAATTTGAGAATTTAAAAATAATTATAGGAATTTTAACATTTTTTTTAGTTTTTCTTAAATAACGATAAAATTCTAAGTGTCATCCCTTCCATTTTAGTTATAATGGTAGAGACGAGGGGTGCATTGGCCGTGCATGTAACTTGAAATACATTCCATGTTTTAACTGCATACGCAACAAATGTGTGCAGGAGCATTTTAGTTTGTTGCTACATCATACATTCTCCATATATATATAACCGTATTCGTATCAAACTATGAATATAAAAGAGAAAGTATTAGAAAATGAATAGAATACTGGAACACACACTTGATTTAATATTCCGGCTTAATTCTAAACCGGCCGGTATTATTATCCGTCCGATTAAAATTCGTGTATTTAGTATATGTATTTAATCTAACGGATGATAATACTCATGGACTTAGGATTAAGCCGGATTATTAAATCAAGTATATGTATGTATGTGTGTGTATTCATTTTCTAATATTTTCTTTTTTGTATTCATAGTTTGATACGAATACGGGTATATATATACGGAGAATGTATTTTGTATAAATGTAGGGGTAAATTGTAAAAAGCCCACGGCACTCTCAAAACTTGTGTAAAATCTCTCGGGCTTTTTGGCCTTGATAAGAAAAACCTAAGCCCAATAAAAACCTCTTGATATACAATGCCTCGATTGTATTTTCATATAACCCTAAAATATCCGTTGCCCATTTGGGCCGATGGTCCTTTACAGGATTTAAGACAATTATTGTACATAGCAGTTGCATGTAATGTCATGCCCCGCTTCCCAAAAGAAAGTAAAGAGATAATGTGGCATGGTCTACAAGCTAACTGTTTTGAAGGTGGTATATTTCAATACAGTTACGTTAAGCGTATGCATATTTATAATATGCAGGATATGTACCAAAACGAAATAATAAAAGCGGAAGGCATTTATTTTCATTAACAAAAACTTTATTACATCCCAAAAGAAATGAGTAAAATAAACCAAATAGTTTAATTATATTGAAAGAAAGAAGCAAAACGCTAAACACGTGGGCAAAAAAAAAAAAATATAATTGGCTAATTTTCCGTCGTCAAATCCGCATAAACTTCATTAGTAGGCTCCACACTTTGATCCTCATCATAATACTCGTTTTCATCTAACGAACATTTCAGAGATAAAGAAAAGAGAAAAAGGAAAGTCCGTCAGCGAGTTACACTCGGTCATGATTGTCTCATAAGGAAGTAAGGGAATAGAAAAATATAATAAGTGTATATAGGTATGATATGCGTATAAAGGTATAATATGGGTATAATAGTATGATATATATGTGTATGAGGGTATGATGTATATGTAAATAAGGATATGTTGTATGAGATATCTACCGGGTAAAAGTTCGTATTAGTTTGTTAAATAAGGGTCCGGATACTCGCGATTATTCCGTTGTGGCCAAAGAATAACAACTTTGGAAGTGAAATATACAGTTTCACTTTCCGGGATCACGATCGAGTAGTAGGGGAATCCGAGTTCCGTATGTCCTTACCTAATCAAATACACATCCCCGTTGTTCAATATATAGGTTTTGACGTATTAAAGTTAGTGCGTATATCATCCAGGCATGGAATTTCTACATTGTATGTCATCCACATATTGGATTATTCTCTCTTAATGTAGGGTTAGATTCGTCCGAATATCGGGTTAGTAGTCGTCCATATATTAGAATGTTCACTCTTTCTGCAGGGATCTCCATATATAAAATATTCCATATCTAGATTGGCGCATTCTAAATCTAACTGTATCATGTGTCATGTATATTGTAAGTTTGTATTCAATTAATTGATCTCATTTAATATGACATTTCACAACCACTCATTTTATCTCGTTATCTTTCAAAATTTGTAAGGTGGATCATAACATTTTATAGAAACCATAGTTAAAAGACCATGGTATTTAATTGTAGTTATTGTTTACAAGAAAACCATGGTATTTTAGAGTAAATATAATTTGTGAAACCCATGGTATTTGTTCAGTCGAAAATATTGCACATTTGATTGAACATTTTTCTTACTTTTGTTAAGTACTTAAAGGTGTTTATCGTAAATATGGAACATATATGAGTTTATCTGCAAAATAGTCTTTATCATATGTTTATACATTATACTTAAAATTATGAAGGAAAATATATACATAAATATTTATATGATATTTTGATAATTTAAATATGCATATCATATCAAATATTCCTAATAAATATTCTTAAAATATTGTATCATATATAAAATGATTAGGATAATATCTCAAAGATAACAAATATTACTAATACTATGAATTGAGATATTGTGCAGATTTAGCTCAGGTCTGGAGATCGAGATATCCGAGATGTCAGAAATAAAATCTGCCGATAAGTTGAATCAAATCGTAAAATCAATAATGGCAGAGACTCAGAAAAGATTTAAAGAAACCAGACATCACAACAATCTCCACATGTCAACATCATACAGCACAAGAATTTTCAAAGCATGATTCCACTATTCTGCCGTCCAACCGCGGCCAAAACCCCCTATTCACGGTGGATCCGCAGCCCTCTGATGGCCGTTGGATTTGAAATTTTGTGATTATGATCGCAACAGCATATCCTCACCTATGGAAACTAGGGATTGTATCTTCTGTACTATTTAAAGGACCGAGAGCTACTCTTGAAAAATTATCAAACCGAAGAGATCAAGAGGTCCAAGACGATCCATGCATCCAGGTTGATCATCAGCTGTTCATCTACTTCCTACGAGACAGATATCGGGAGCATAAACTAGGGTTCTTGTACTCTAAATTCGATGGATTTGTAAATGATAGTTGATTAATAAATAGGTAGATCTTTAGTTTAATTCTTTGCATTTTACTTTCTGTATTTAATTTCTGCATTACTTTCTACATTTACATTATGATCTCCTTCTCTATCCTTTCTTCTTCTTCTCCAACCATGCATGAGTAATCCTACGCTTGATGGGGTTTGTAAGATCAGGATAGATCAATAGATGATAAAATCTCTTAACTTCTTTTATATCTTGTAAAGTTTATAAATTTTAGCAAAACAATTGTTAACATTCTTATCGGGCGCGCTACCAATTTATTGCTAGTCTCGACCGCGATTTGAGATTAGATTAACAATTGTTTTGGTAAAGGTTAGACATGAATAGAGGTCAATGAAAAGATAAGGGTTAAGAATGAGAACCCTATTCTCTCCAAAAACCATAATCTTCATTCATCACTATCGATCTAGTTTTAAATCAATTAAAAGATAAAAGTAGTCATCTTTAATTAATCATCCATTACTACTAAATTCTATGAACCCTACAAGTCTTTTCTTCATAAAATCTCCATTACTACTAAATTCTATGAACCCTACAAGTCTTTTCTTCATAAAATCTACATCTGTGTTCAACATAGATCTAAAAACTATTTTCCCTATTTTCAATCATGTCGTTTAAAACAAGATAAAGGTTCGACGTTTCCCTGAGGACGACCCGTACTCATCTCGGCTAGCTACTTGCGACGCTATCTTGATTGCGGTTAACTTTACTAAAACTTTCTTTCCAAATCACACATCAATCAAATGGCGCCGTTGCTGCGGAAACGGCTGTAATTTTTTTTCTTGCTATTCGGGTTGAATTCTTATCCGATCCATATCATAAAAATAAAACAAAACCACATCCTGTATATTTAACAATTATTGTGCGAATTTTTTGCGAGAGAATCTGGAGTCACTTGAACGAGAAATTAGAGAGTCAGAGACTTTCAGAGAAGCCCAGAGGAGCATATGAAGCTACTGTAGAAAGATTAGCAACAGTTCCCTCTAGAACGCCGCGGAAATGGGGCAATAGTGTGCATTTTGCCGAGGAACGGCGGCGGAGCTGGGGAATTGTGCCTCTAAAATTTTCAGGTGATTTCCTCCGATTCTTCTCCCTCCTCTCAAATCCAATAATTTGAATTTTCTGCAGGATTCTTTGCAAAAAGCGCCGCTAAAAAAAATCATTTTGCGTGTTTTGATTTCGGGTTGTTTTTGCATATTTTAAAACGGACTTTAAGGGTCAATAACCTAAATTCAGATTAGGTGGGGATTTCATCACCCTTCCTAGGCTCCACAAATCACAAAACGAGCATCCGCATAACCCTACATTAATAAAAAAATATCTAGGCCAAGCCTCTAAGGACTGTCGCGCTCAATTATGACAGAGGAGGGTCGTGGGTAATCTATCGCTTATCTGTATCTCTCTTGTGGTGTCTAGGCAAGTGTGACTAAGAAAAGTGGTTACTTAATTAGGCCCGCTATTTTCGGTGATTCGTACAGCGGATACCTCTCACTTACCTGGCCAAAAGAGCGATAAAGAGGTGGTAGACGATTGATCCTGCGGCTTGTCCGTTGGAAGTCTAGGAGCGGTTTAGTGCTTGACCTAGGTAACCTTAGTTTTAGGGTTGATTGTGCATTTTGTGATTTGTTGAGTCAAGTCTCAAATCCCTCTTGCAAAGAAAAACAATCCAAATAGAGCTTAAATCCTTACCATTTCACCCTCTTTTCTTTTTCACTTTCTTATAATGGGTAACCTAAATATTCAAACTCTTGCCAAGCTTTGCTATCCAGAACCAGATATTTCTTGTTTTCATAAATGCTTCGGTGCAAAATCCGACTATACCATGTCTTTAAGAGATAGGATAGAGCAAGCGGAAAGAAACAGTTGGACACCTCACTCCAGGTCCTATCAACCGTATTAAAATTCAACATTTTCTTATGTTGATAATCCGTTTAAAGCAAGTGAGGGAATTTCTAAACGCATGTCCATTGCTGAGCATATTGCGAAGGCTGAAAGCCAAAGTTTCAATCCTTTCACTAATCCAAATTCGTTAAGACAACAATTCCAATCACCTTCTTATCAAAATGTTGATCCTACTCCTGTCCATTATTCACAACCATTCGATTCCTATCAATCCTACCTGACTTTTACACCTTTTCTAGACATTTCTTCTAAACAGCCATTTGAGAGTTTCACCTCTTCACAAGAATTTGAATCTTCTACTGAAACCCCTTCATAATCCATATCAGTCTTGAACGGTCATTGGAAGAATTTCGGGTAGTGTCGTGCCACTAGATAGAGGAATTGAATGTATCCATGGCCGCCCTCATACAACCCAACAAACCAGCAACTAGTTTCCAACTAGCTTAAAATTTTCCAATGTATGATGCGGTAAAGGGACAAATTGAGAATTTGAGTAGAGAGAGTGAGCAGTACACCCTTCCAAATCAAACCTCCCCATTTCAAAATGAATTCCACAACTCCAGTTTCACAAATCTATCGAGTATACCAAATGATTCACCAATTGAAAATAAAATGTTTGATGAGTTATGCGACTTTGTAATGTTTGATCTACCTGATTGTGAAGGGTCCATTTCAAGTGAAACGACACCCAATCCTTGTGATATCTACACCTCCACTCTAGAACCAAAATTGATTAAAAACCATGCTTTTGATAAGGTGTCTGACTTTCATTTGATTGAGAATATTGACGCTGGGAATATTTTGGATGATAAACCCATAGTTTTGGATGAGTTTTTCTCACTAATTCATCAGGTCTTTTCACTTCCGTGTGGACATCATCTCGAACCATTAACTGTTTTTCCCGAACCCCATATGCGTCTGGAAATTGATGATAAATGTATGGATGAGCCGAATTTTGAGGAAAATTTTGAGGATATTTTTGAAGATGAACCCGTTATGTTAGATGAGTTGGATCCTCCGACCCATCATGTCCCGTCTATTGAATACAAACATCTTCATGTACAAATAACCGATCATATTCTTACCACCGGCCTATCCGATAAGCAATACGATTTTCGACCTTCATCTCCCCATCTGGTTCAACAATGCTCGACACACAAACTTGTTTACCTATTTCATCTTCCACTTTCTTAAGTTCTTCTTCTAATCTTCTTTTAATTCTATCGAGTTTTGATGAATCACACTCCAATATTTTGAGTTCTATGATTCTTGACAGGCCACTTGATTTAGACCCGTTTGAGAATAAGGTAGATGAGCGTTTCGAGTCTCCTACCTCCATAATTTCTAACAAATCAAGTGTGTTGAATTCGGGCGCGACACGGATTGACATTGAAACGTTCACTCGGATCGTCGATGAAAGTTTCGACGATATTTTCACCGACGAACTCGCATTCCTAAACGACATAGATGTTGTGATAAATCAACCGCCACCCTTTCTTCTTATCCCATACGAGAATGTGACTATTCTATCCATTCCTAATCATTCACATTCTCGTTTTTGTTCACCATCACTGTTTCGTCTCTACCAACCGAGACGTAAATCCGATCGAATACGCGTCTTATCTCCCCACTTCTTCAAATCTCTGATCTTTCATCAACTATATTGTTACATCGATAAAATATTCGAATGGTTGGTGTTGACTTTTGGTCTTTGTAAAGCTTTGCATAGACCAATAATTTTACCCCCCCCAATAATTTTAACTGCTTAATACTGTTTTACTCAAGTTTGGAGGGAGAGAAAAATATTTTGGCTCTTGAAAGAAATAAAATTTTTACAAATTATGAGCCAAAAATAAGTTTGGGGGAGGTTTTCATTGTCATTAATTCATGTTTCCGTTACTAACTTTTCCTCCCAAGTCTACAGTTTTTTTAAAGTTTAACAGATATCATCAATGAGGACACTGTTGCAAATAGATTTGGGGGAGCTTTTTGCTTATTTACGCATCAATTTTTGCATTATATTACATAAAAGCACAAAAAAATTTCTTTGATAATAAAAGATTAGAAAGTGAAAAATTACATATGAAAGATAGGAAAAGTTTAAAAAAAGCAAGAAAATTAGATATTTTATAACGATGCTAGTAATAGATAGTCATGACCTGTTGTCCCAAGGGTTAGTAAGATAAAGGGAATCACTAATCCGAGAATAGAAATAAGTATGAAAAATAGTCTCTATTCTTGAGTCCAAACATCTGAATATTGATACCCTACTATACGCACTTGGACACATCTTGAAACTTGGGATAGTAGAGGATACCTTGAAATGCTCTTGTCTAAAAGCCTCAGTATAAAGGAAAATAAAAATATAAATGAAAAAAATGGTGAAGAAAAATGAACACTGGTTTTGTAATCACTTAAGGCAGCATATTAAAAATATAGCGAGGATGCTTTATCACCCAGTGTCTTAGACCAACTGGTCTGGGAGCCACTGTTAAGCCTTAGGTGTTGCAAGACTAGGATATTGCTAATTACGCCTTAACGAATGAGCACATTTGATAATCGGTCGGTTAGTACCTCAAGAAGTATTAACGGTCGCATGAAGAATGTGTGAGTAATTCTATCTAAAATATTCACCGACTAAAAAGTACTAAGGAAGATGGACAAAAGTATGATAGCTTGAATTGAATTCTCTAAGTGTAGGGATGTATTTTAGATACACGTAGGGGTATATGATTGATGTTTGGAAGAAAGATAGGGAGGAAGACTAAAGGCGATATTTTATTGAGGGATGATATGATTTCTGATATCTTTTCATGACTATTAAGATTTGGCTCATGGCAACTAAAAAGATAGTGTAGTTTGAAACTCTTCTTTTCAAGTTCTTTCTTTTATAGTTCTTATCTTTGTATGTAACTTTCATCTTATTTCTTTTATTATGGGATTTTGTGGGTGTAATCCGCTGAAAACCCTCAGGAGACAACACTCTTCCTACTAGGAACACCTAGAGGTTTAAAAGCTTGTTGCACGTGTTCAGTGCAATCGTGTTGCCTACGAAAGTGTGCTAGGTTTTTCTTTTCTTTTTTTTTTCCTACCTCTCTTGAATAACTAGTTTGCTCGGGACGATCAAAGTTAAATTTGGGGGTATTTGTTCAGTCGAAAATATTACACATTTGATTGAACATTTTCCTTACTTTTGTTAAGTACTTAAAGGTGTTTATCGCAAGTATGAAACATATATGGGTTTATCTGCAAAATACTCTTTATCATATGTTTATACATTATACTTAATATTATGAAGGAAAATATATGCATAAAATATTTATATGATATTTTGATAATTTAAATATGCATATCATATCAAATATTCCTAATAAATATTCTTAAAATATTGTATCATATATAAAATGATTAGGATAATATCTCAAAAATAACAAATGTTACTAATACTATGAATTGAGATATTGTGCAGATTTAGCTCATGTCTGGAGATCGAGATATCCGAAATGTCAGGAATAAAATCTGCCGATAAAGTTGAATCAGATCGTAAAATCAATAATGGCAGAGACTCAGAAAAGATTTAAAGAAACCAGACATCACAACAATCTCCACGTGTCAACTTCATACAACACAAGAATTTTCAAAGCATGATTCCACTATTCTACCGCCCAAACGTGGCCAAACCCCCTATTCACGGTGGACCCACGACCCTCTGATGGCCGTTGGATTTGAGATTTTGTGATTATGATCGCAACAGCATATACTCACCTATGGAAACTAGGGTTTGTATCTTCTGTACTATTTAAAGGACCGAGAGCTACTCTTGAAAAATCATCAAACCGAAGATATTAAGAGGTCTAAGACGATCCATGCATCCAGGTTGATCATCAGCTGTTCATCTACTTCCTACGAGACAGAGATCGGAAGCATAAACTAGGGTTCTTGTACTCTAAATTCGACGGATTTATAAATGATAGTTGATTAATAAATAAGTAGATCTTTAGTTTAATTCTTTGCATTTTACTTTCTGCATTTAATTTCTGCATTACTTTTTGCATTTACATTATGATCTCCTTCTCTATCCTTTCTTCTTCTTCTCCAACCATGCGTGAGTAATTCTACGCTTGATGGGGTTCGTAGGATTAGGACAGATCAATGGATGATAAAATCTCTTAACTTCTTTTATATCTTATAAAGTTTATAAACTTTAGCAAAACAATTGTTAATATCCTTATCGGACGTGCTACCAATTTATTGCTAGTCTCGACCGCGATTTGAGATTAGATTAACAATTGTTTTGGTAAAGGCTAGACATGAATATAGGTCAATGAAAAGATAAGAGTTAAGAATGGGAACCGTATTCTCTCAAAAAACCCCAATCTTCATTCATCACTATCGATCTAGTTTTAAATCTATTAAAAGATAAAAAGAGTCATCTTTAATTAATCATCCATTACTACTAAATTCTATGAACCCTACAAGACCCTTCTTCATAAAATCTATATTTGTGTTCAACATAGATCTAAAAACCATTCTCCCTATTTTCAATCATCTCGTCTAAACCAAGATAAAGGTTCGACATTTCCCCGAGGACTGTTGGATATAGTGCCCTCAAAGTCAATTATTGGATCGCAGGCACGTGATTGCAATGATTGAGGGAGGACCTATACCGATATGACTGTCTTACTCGAGATGATAGTATGCTATCTGGTTTGTCTTTATCCTTGTATACATGCTTTAGTTTACTATTTCATGTTGATAAAGCCCATAGGATTCTTGCTTGACTGCCAGCAGTATGATGGCGATCATATACGTGGGAGCTGGGGTCTATAAGCACATCCTTAAAGTGTCCCTAGTCGTGGGAGTTTCGAGACAGGGCATCGATACTCCAGAGTAGACTAGTGTATACAGTCGAGACCCCGATGAAGGGCGGTGGCCGGTCTCATAAGCAATTGGTGTTAGTTAGTTCACATAAGATGTATACAGGTGCTCATTAAATGTTATGAGTACACCAGACAGGACTCGCCGGGAACCTGCTGGTTGGTATTATACCTAGCGTCAGATAGCAGTTCCCTGGTGACATGTGTACAGGTTGTTAGTTATATGTATGCTCTAGAGGCCATTACTATACATAGGATGTATATTGTAGTGGATGCTGGGACATATATAGTGAGGACTTTCTTGCTTGACATGATAGTATGCTATCTGGTTGAACTTTACCTTAACATGTACACTGATTGTCTCTCTATTACAAGTTGGTAAAGCCCTTAGGATGTGTACTTAACTACCTGGACTATGATGCGGATCATACTAGTGGGGACATGGTAGTCCATAAGTACATCCTTCAAAGTCCCTAGTCGTGGGTGTATCGAGACGGGGCATCGATATACCAGAGTAGACTAGCGTATACCTTCTCGACCCATACAGATGGGCGATGGATGATCCCATATCCATTGGTGTTTGACATCGGAGATGATGTACGGGTGCTCAGTAGAGACTGGGTACACTGGACAGACTCGCCGAGAACTCCCAGATGGTATTATACCTCACGTCAGATGGCAGTTATCTGGTGACACTGGTACAGAGTAGTCTGTTGACCCGAGATCGTCATAGAGTCTTGTGTGGTTCCCACTGTGCTTTGATTTCCATCTTACCACGTCCAAGAGGGCGTGCAAAACGGTGGTTTTTGGGTACAGTCCCGAGTCACATGGAGGCAATGAGCGATAGGAGGGGATTCGTCTCTCCCGGTATAGGGGGTTGATGTTGCGCTGTGTTCGATTGGCTATAACCGGAAATCCCTGGCCAGGGTTGCTGAGATTTACTGGTAAGTGTTACCAGTAGTTTCTCGAATTGTTATAGACCTCATATCGACACGACTTATCGAGCTATTGGGGTCTGACGTTTACCACCCCTAGGCGAGATATGCGACATATCAGACGATCAGACCGGACTGTACGGTAGTGTTACTGGTTGGATTCACAGGAGTATGAGCGGGCTTGCTTGTCGATCTTCTGATCGCTCAATACCCGGGTGGCCGTTACGTTTAGCAGACCGCTTGCGGCTTGTGGGTGCTTGATATGATCATCACCTGCTGTCGGCGTATTGACGAGTCTTTAGAGTCCTACACAGAGGTTTCCTGGCTCAAGCGAAACGAAATAGGAGCGCATATGAGATATGTGCGGGACCGAGAATAATGCGTGTATGTGATACCGTATTCCATTCTCGCGATGAATGTATCGAAAGGTTGTATGCGATATAACCTAGTTATCGAATCAAGGGTTGGTTCGATAAGCCGATACATAGAATACTAGTCGGTTATATGCGATATGACCGGATCGTTAAATCAAGTGTTGATTTAATGATTTAATGCATAATTATATATTTGATATATTACTTTGCATTAACTAGTATTGGTCCACTTTAAGATGGATTTTCTCACTCGGATGTGCGCATTGCATATGCGATATGATTTTGTACACTTGCTTGTATCATGTTTGATGATGCATGCTTTTTGGTTAAGTGTAAAGAATTAAACCTTGGTTAATGAAATGGTTAGGGTTTACTTTTTCCTTTTTCATTTTATTCATTTATTTATTCTTTTGGTAAAAGAAAAGCAAATGAGAAAATGGTGGCATGTTTTGTTTTGTTCATGAAGCTTCATGAAGACTTTGACCAAGTGACCATTTTGTCTCATGCTTAACCCTAACCATCCCACTAACCATGATTTATTCTCTACACTTGACCATGGTTTGGTTATGATAAGTATTCTTTTAATTTTCTTTTTGGAAATAACTTGTCATAACATCTTCCTTCTTCTTCTTCATTTTTTTCTTCAAGTGAAGAAAGCTTGCCTCCATCAATGGCAAGTGATGAAAAAGAGTGGGAAATCCAAATCTAAAGTCTACCCACTTCCTATTTCTTCATCCTCTACCTCTTGCCAAGTAGTAGAGTGTGTTTTCTTCACAAGTTTCATGACTTGGTGAAGTGAGAGCTTGATCTTGCGATGCTTCGACGTAGATCATCTTCGGCATGGACATCGACGACCTAGCTCGCCATTTCTCCGACGAAGCCGACGCTAGAGCCTGGGAATTCATTTGGACAGCGAGGGGACTTCGTTGTGGAGCTATGGAGGTGGAGCACCGGATCTACAAAGGTTTTATTTCCGTATTCTCTTAGTTAAGTGTTAACTAGTTTGCTTTTCGCCTAGACATCTAGCCAACGATCGGTAGTTTAGGGTTTCTCGGCACCGTAAATTTTTATATTGGCATGGTTGATGCCTTGTGAGACCTCCTTGGGGTGCCAAGGAACCCTACAGTGGTATCAGAGCCTAGCTAGAGCCTTAGGCGAAGTCTAGACGGAGTTTGAAGTCCGAACGAACCCGAAAACCCAATTCCAAATTGCTCTCTGTCCTTTTTCTAAAATCTGGGATTTTTCAACATTAAAAATATGCAGAAAAATCAGCAGGAAATTCTAAGGGACACTGTAAAATTCGTGTGCCTAATTCCATTAATGAGCCGCGGTTCCGCGGCACGAGCTTGGCTCGTGCGGCAGATCCACGGCCGTTTTCTCGTTTGTGGCATCCAAATTTGCACAGTAATTCATAATATGCAGTGCTGGTTTTCCTGGGTAATTTTAATATATCCTATGCAGTTGAGTTTTCTGGGGTTGTTTTGGGGATTCAAATGTTCGATCGGATTATCAAATTTTGTCTGTGTGGCTTTCCGGATAAATTTTAGAATATGTTAAAAAGTTCGACCGGATATAAATACCCAATTTTTCCCCTGTCGGGAAATTTCCAAGTGTTGGATTTTTCCGTAGTTTAAAGACGTTCTAAGTAGTGCAAGTAACTCGATGGACCCTCTAGAAGACAACAAACCTTAACTCGATTATGTGACCGTCTTGAACTGCCCTTTGAACTTTCGGGTTTGGGGCAGTACGGCGTGCCACATGTGAGGCGTTGGCTTGACCCTTCTACGGCTGGACCGTTGGTATTGAGGCACGAACTGAATGTTTTTAGACTTGTTTCATGTGTTGATCTGTATCGGGAAAACTTGGGTGTTCGAATGTTCAATCGGAAAGTTTAACATTTTCTAATTATCTGGAATGGGATACAATAATTGGAATTCACAAGAAGTTATGAGATAACTGAATGAATGTTATAAACATAGCAGTTTAGTCTCACTTGATCGGTTGCCACGGAATTTTGATGTGATCAAAAGTCCATCGCAATCACGTAGCGTACGCGGATACTCGCCGGGTAAACTTAATAGACAGCCTCACTCCATAGCCCCGACCAAGTGACTGTAGGAGAACCCCATCGCCGAAAGCATCCGTTCGGGTGCTCGCGGTAGCGGTGTTCCGCCTTGGTGCACTTCGTCGACGGTATCGGGGGTGCAGCCGTCTATTGAAGTTTGCGACGAGCATTCGATCAGGATGTCGGGAATCTTGTTGAATTACCCGACTTAATATTGAAAAGTGTTTTCAATGATGAGACTAAAATGCGGGGTTTATAATTGTTAGGCATGCGATGTCTAAGGAATTCATTTGATTAGGCATGCGATGTCTATGGAGGTTGCGGATTCCAACTGTTGTAGTTTTACACTTTCTTTTCTGTGACCGTAAGTGTAATATGTGATATCGCCGGTTTCGTTGCTATATGTCAACGACAATTGGGATGCATATATTTACTTACGTTGATGACATGTGATGTTATGTGTTGCTGGATATGTTATATTGGATCGTCGTGTTTGAATAGCCGGGGTTTTTTATGTGAGATGAGTGTTTTTCATTTTCATTCATGTAAAAAAACTTGTATGTAATATTCTTTTATTGGGGCGCTTCCAGGTTGCGGAAGTTGTCACCCTTTGTATATTATTTACTTTTCCGCACTAGGATAGACCCAAGGAGGAGGGCACAAGTAACCGGGTTCTGGAGTCCAGAGGGAGACTAACTCGAGGAGTCGAGTCCGGGTCTCCTAACTCCAGAATTGGTAGGGTTGCTTGCCGCTCTCGTAGGGGTCTAAGGGTGTGGGTTTGGCTATTCATCGCGACCGTGGAATCCGTGTTTTATACTGGCTCGTATTGAAAACACGGACGTCCTAGTATATCCAATATTTCATATGTTTCTTCTGCTGCGATATCTGTGATGTGATCATGTGATATGTTCTGTGATAGATACATTATATAGTATATATGATATATTATATAGGCATTACTTATGTTTTACACCCGCGCTAGCCCTGCCCCGCTCTGCCGTTAGTTACCTAACCTAACGGTGCACGAGGGGACATCGAGGCGAATGCGGATGGCATAAGTGTACGTCGTATTTATCTGTGATATTTAGGTACTTAAATGATGGGACTTCATTAATGTGATTAATGAAATAAAAGAAACCTAAGATGTTGTAGAATCGAATTTCAAAATAAAACAGGTAGCTACAGTTCTTGCTTTGCACAGCGGTATATACGATATATACTGCACCTTATTCGATGAGGAAAGGACCGAGATCCCTTCACCGGGAGTGACTCCTTTAGCAATAACTGGCAGATGCTACACATTCGGTTTGTCTTTTGATTGCTTTTAAGAGTTCTGCTTTGCACAGTGATATATATGATATATCCCGCACCTCATTCGACGAGGAAAGGACCGACGATCCCTTCACCGGGAGTGACTCCTTTAGCAAAACTAGAAAAGCCTCAAAAACACTCCATTTCAAAATTCATTCGATCCTACAACGATATCAAGTTCATTACGCAATAGGTTTTCAGAAAAACCTGTCGTAGCCCTCCGTCATTTCAGATACGTACTAGTTAGTATTCGTGCTGCGGTTGTTTGGCCTCCGTCAAGGCGTAGTGTACGGTAGCTAACTAGTGCTTATCTGCTAGCATATGATGCGATTGGATTAGGGTATTCGTACGGCGTTGTTTGGCCTCCGTCAAGGGTTGTGCGGGTGGGTTTAATTCAATCAGGAAATGACGGGTTGAACTTGACTAGCGGACTATGGGTTGTTTGGCCTCCGTCAAGGTCATAGCGAGCTAGGGGCAAAACATTATCGGGAATTTCAAGTGTTGAGATTTGCAATGAGATTGCATACCTTCTATGAGATAGTTGGATCCCGATACTCGCTGCGAGTAAGTGTTACTCCTGGAAGAGTTTTATACATTACAATTAGCCGATCAAGTAGGTGTCTAGAAAGGTGTTAACGAGGTTACGCCTCTGGGAAAACGAGGTTTACATTAATTAGGTTCGTGCGAAAGCACGGGGGACCTCCCTCAAAGTACCGACACTGGCCTGGCTGAAAGATTGGCGAACTTGTAGTGTGTAATTAATCCCGGCTAGTCTTTCCTTTTAGGGTTTGAAGGAAGATTTGATAAAAAGCAGTGGGAGCCATCCTGATTAGATAAAATAATAACCAATCTATTCTTGCAAGAGCGCACGCTGAGTGTTTTCTTCTCTCTCTCTCCAGGTAGCGACCATATCACGCCTTAATCAAGATAATAATACGGAATATTGACCGAACCCGCTTGTTATACTGAGCTGGGGAACGTTGGTCCCGCTCCAACTTATAATTGTTATAAGACAGAGCAGGAAATTGGGGATTACCAGAATTCCCGTGCCACCCAAACGAGGAGAGTGCATGATGATGCATCATCTTCGGGTGTGTTCACTACAAAGAACTGTTTCTCTGTATCATCTACGTCCTGGGTATGTGATACCAGATCAGGATCCCAGATATGTAATCAGTTACATAGGGCTACAGAAAGGTAGAGAACTGAGAATGGGTGATAAGTTTCATGAGACAGAAAACGGGGCAAGAGTTGCAGCCAAGTCTGTTGGTCACTGTCACCCTGTATTACCAATACATTGATTCTGAACGAATGTTATTAGATACCGAACCTGATATACAAAATCATATCACTCTCTTTATTAGTAAAGAAATGATAAAATTTTGTATTGTTGGATAATGTTTTGAACATTTCCTATATCAAAAGTTGATCGGTTCAGGCACGTTATCTAAAAGCATTGATTTTCTAAATCAAACTACAGTTCTTAGTATATGGAACACACACAAGAGGAAGAGTTCAGAAATGAACGAATCCTTCTTGAGGTATTGTAGACTAGGTCAGATCAATGTGACCCGACTAGCTAGAGTTACATAAAGATGCATATTTAAATTAGTTTGAATTTACATCTTGTGAAACTCGCCAGTCATGTCACAAAGATAAAATGACCATAGCTCTGTTTATTGGAAACAGAGAAAGAGTTAGTGAACTCTTGGGATGATACATGTTGATGTATGTAGGTCTCCTGTCTACACATGCCAGGACTGGTTCTTTGTACTTCATTACATTCTCTGATAATCTCTCAAGTTTCAGACCTATGTTCCTGTTGAAACACAAGTCCGAACCTTTTGAGATATTCACAGAATATAAGCGAGAAGTAGAGAACCAGAATACGGGTATAAGTATTATGTCCTTTGATGTGATGAAGGAGGAGAATACTTGAGCACGGAAATCCTGGACTATTCTAAAGGAGAATAAGATTCTCACTCAGCATTACTCCTCCGTATACACCATAGCATGATGGTATATCGGGGCGGAGCAATCACACCCTATATGATAAGGTGTGCTCTATGATGAGTACTACTGAGTTACCTGTTTCCTTTTGGGAGTTATGCACTTGAGAAGCTGCATACCTATTGAATAGGGTTCGAATCAAATCAGTGCCTACCATTTCATATGTGATATGGAAAGGGAAGAGCCCATGTCTTAAATTAGTTAAGATTTAGGGTTGTCCGGCCTATGTCTAAAAGCAAAATCCGGACAAGCTCGAGGCAAGGTCTGTTATGTACAACTGGAAATGTTCCAGCTATACAAACTCCAGCAGATGATTTGATAGAGCCAAAGGATTCAGTAGATTCCAACGAACCTCAGCCTCTCCGCCGATCTAGTAGGGTTCCTCACCCACCTGAGAGATACTTCGGTTTTTCTATGACAGTGGGAGCGAGGATTGCATCATGAGATGATGACCCAACTAGTTTCGAGCTGGCCATCAAGAGTGAGACTCTGTAAGAATGGCTGGATGTTTATCTATCTGAGATGGAATCCTTATACACCAACAAAGTATGGACTTTAGTTGCTATATCTGAAGGGTTAAATCCCCATCAGGAGCAAGTATATCTTGAGAAGATTACTTGGTGTACATGGAAAAGTTGAGACTTTCAGAGCTAGACTTGTTAAAGGTTTTCGTCATCGACCAGGCGTGGATAATGATGAAACCTTTTTCCAATACCTATGCTTAAGTCCAACCAGATACTACTTGCCACGGCTACATACCATGACTACGATATCTGGCGGTTGGGTGCCATGACTGCTTTTCTAAATAATGATTTAGAAGAGTGCGTCTGCAAGTACACAGCCAGAGGGCTTCGTAGACAGTGGGAGCAGCGGAAACGTGTGCAAGATGCTTTATAGGATAAAGCAGGCATCGCGGAGTTGGAACATCTGTTTTGATGGATTAGTCAAAGAGTTTGACATCATCAAAATAGTAGATGAACCTTGTATAAACAAAAAGGATAGTAGGGAGTATGGTGGTGATCCTCGTAGAGTACGTGGATGACATACTTTTGATAAGAAAGGAGTTTCTTATGCTACGCTCGATCAATCTCCGTTTATCACAAAGATTCTCCGTGTAGGATCAAAATGATACCTCCTAAATCCTGAGTTTTGGATCTATGAGATAGATTTAATTGGATGTTGGGATTCTCACTAGTTGTAGTGAGATGATATCAATCGATCCTGGGGAGAATCACTGGAAGGGTTCCAGGGTGATAAAGACGACTGAATGTCAGTCGCAGGCATTGTCTTTACCCTCAGTAAAGGGACGGTATGTTGGAAGAATTCCAAGCTAGATATCGTGACATACTAGACGATAAAGGCAGGATACATCGCTACTTAAGATGCTACCGAAGAGGCTGTTTGGGTGTATATTGGTTCATGAGATGAACTACGTTCCTACCATTGTGAGACAATGGAGTTGTGGCATATGCCGAGGAACGCCGGTCCCATCAGTGATCCAGACATATTCTAAGGCAGTATCACCTGATCATGGAGATGGTTGATCTCCAGGGGATCGAGGTCAGGAGAGTAGACTCAGAGGACAACACAGCGGATCCACTCACAAAGGCCTGTTCCCAGAGAGAGACTTTTATGGGATGGTTGAGTATGAGATACTTCAAACCACTGCTACAGATGGCCCTAGTGCAAGTGGGAGATTGTTAGTTATATGTATGCCCTAGAGGCCATTACTATACATAGGATGTATATTGTAGTGGATGCTGGGACATATATAGTGAGGACTTTCTTGCTCGACATGATAGTATGCTATCTGGTTGAACTTTACCTTAACGTGTACACTGATTGTCTCTCTATTACATGTTGGTAAAGCCCTTAGGATGTGTACTTAACTACCTGGACTATGATGCGGATCATACTAGTGGGGACATGGTAGTCCATAAGTACATCCTTCAAAGTCCCTAGTCGTGGGTGTATCGAGACGGGGCATCGATATACCAGAGTAGACTAGCATATACCTTCTCGACCCATATAGATGGGCGATGGATGATCCCATATCCATTGGTGTTTGACATCAGAGATGATGTACGGGTGCTCAGTAGAGACTGGGTACACTGGACGGACTCGCCGAGAACTCCCAGATGGTATTATACCTCACGTCAGATGGCAGTTCTCTGGTGACACTGGTACAGAGTAGTCTGTTGACCCGAGATCGTCATAGAGTCTTGTGTGGTTCCCACTGTGCTTTGATTTCCATCTTACCACGTCCAAGAGGGCGTGCAAAACGGTGGTTTTTGGGTACAGTCCCGAGTCACATGGAGGCAATGAGCGATAGGAGGGGATTCGTCTCTCCCGGTATAGGGGGTTGATGTTGCGCTGTGTTCGATTAGCTATAATCGGAAATCCCTAGCCAGGGTTGCTGAGATTTACTGGTAAGTGTTACCAGTAGTTTCTCGAATTGTTATAGACCTCATATCGACACGACTTATCGAGCTATTGGGGTCTGACGTTTACCACCCCTAGGCGAGATATGCGACATATCAGACGATCAGACCGGACTGTACGGTAGTGTTACTGGTTGGATTCACAGGAGTATGAGCGGGCTTGCTCGTCGATCTTCTGATCGCTCAATACCCGGGTGGCCGTTACGTTTAGCAGACCGCTTGCGGCTTGTGGGTGCTTGATATGATCATCACCTGCTGCCGGCGTATTGACGAGTCTTTAGAGTCCTACACAGAGGTTTCCTGGCTCAAGCGAAACGAAATAGGAGCGCATATGAGATATGTGCGGGACCGAGAATAATGCGTGTATGTGATACCGTATTCCATTCTCGCGATGAATGTATCGAAAGGTTGTATGCGATATAACCTAGTTATCGAATCAAGGGTTGGTTCGATAAGCCGATACATAGAATACTAGTCGGTTATATGCGATATGACCGGATCGTTAAATCAAGTGTTGATTTAATGATTTAATGCATAATTATATATTTGATATATTACTTTGCATTAACTAGTATTGGTTCACTTTAAGATGGATTTTCTCACTCGGATGTGTGCATTGCATATGCGATATGATTTTGTGCACTTGCTTGTATCATGTTTGATGATGCATGCCTTTTGGTTAAGTGTAAAGAATTAAATCTTGGTTAATGAAATGGTTAGGGTTTACTTTTTCCTTTTTCCTTTTATTCATTTATTTATTCTTTTGGAAAAAGAAAAGCAAATGAGAAAATGGTGGCATGTTTTGTTTTGTTCATGAAGCTTCATGAAGACTTTGACCAAGTGACCATTTTGTCTCATGCTTAACCCTAACCATCCCACTAACCATGATTTATTCTCTACACTTGACCATGGTTTGGTTATGATAAGTATTCTTTTAATTTTCTTTTTGGAAATAACTTGTCATAACATCTTCCTTCTTCTTCTTCATTTTTTTCTTCAAGTGAAGAAAGCTTGCCTCCATCAATGGCAAGTGATGAAAAAGAGTGAGAAATCCAAATCTAAAGTCTACCCACTTCCTATCTCTTCATCCTCTACCTTTTGCCAAGTAGTAGAGTGTGTTTTCTTCACAAGTTTCATGACTTGGTGAAGTGAGAGCTTGATCTTGCGATGCTTCGACGTAGATCATCTTCGGCATGGATATCGACGACCTAGCTCGCCATTTCTCCGACGAAGCCGACGCTAGAGCCCGGGAATTCATTTGGACAGCGAGGGGACTTCGTTGCGGAGCTATGGAGGTGGAGCACCGGATCTACAAAGGTTGTATTTCCGTATTCTCTTAGTTAAGTGTTAACTAGTTTGCTTTTCGCCTAGACATCTAGCCAACGATCGGTAGTTTAGGGTTTCTCGGCACCGTAAATTTTTATATTGGCATGGTTGATGCCTTGTGAGACCTCCTTGGGGTGCCAAGGAACCCTACACAGGTTAGTTCATCGACCTGAGGTCGTCATTTGTCTCGTGTGAGTTCCCACTGTGCTTTGATTTCTACCCTACCATGGCTCAAAGGAGTCGTGCAAACAGGTATTTTTTGGGTACAGTCCCGAGCCACATGGAGGCAGTGAGCAGATCGTCGGGGATTCTTCTCTCCCGGTATTGGGGGTGAGATCGCGCTGTATTTAGGAGAGCCATTACACGAAATCCCTGGGCAGGGTAATTGAGATTTACTGGTAGGTATTCCAGTAGTTTCTCAGGGTGTTCTGGGCTACTCTTTGACACGACTTATACAGCTATTGGGGGGGTCTGACGTTTAGCAGCCCCCTAGGCCCTATATGCGATACTCATAGACGAACGGACCGGACTGTACGGATATTGTCACTGTCAGGCTCAGTAGGGTTTCTGGATGAGTTCGCTCGTCAGCTTCCCTTCCGATCAATACATAGGCAACTGTTACGTACAGCTAGTACCTCTGACGTGCTAGTGGTTATACCCAGTGCCAGTGTGTTGATGGGCCATTAGAGTCCCCCACAGATAGTTTCCCAAGTTCGGGCGAAACGTTGTAGAGACCGTATGGTTTTATGGCAGGGTTCGGAAAATGCACGTGCGTTTACGCACGTGTCATATTTCGGGCAGATAATACTAGTGGGCTTTGCTTTAAGCCAGATCCGAGTATTATACTGTGTAAATATAATATCTTTGTCTCAGTTGCATTTGTATTCGGTCGTAATACAAATGCGGGTATGTATATACTGTTACGGGGTTATCCTGAAATTCGTTTCGGGATCGCTTTTGGAAGTTGCCAGTTTTCTATCACCCATCTTTAACATTCGGTTAAAAACAGATTTATCTTTTCTTGAGGTGAGTCATGAGTGTGTGGAAGGTTCTAGAAGATTCTAGATGGTGACTAGGCTTCATGACTCATTAGTGCATTAATTGTTCATTTAATGTTTTGATGACTAGGGTTTATGGTTCATTGTATGCATTAATGATATGCAAGGTGTGTAATATGACTCATTCTCTCATTTATTTTTATGGTTACCCTCCTTGAATCCTACACTCACCTCCCTCCTCTTCAAAAAGTGGCCGGCCTTCATTGTGAAGGTGATGATTTGATTCATTTGGAAAAAAGTATATGAAATTTGCTTCATGGAAATTTCATAGGTTGATTTACCATTTCCCGATTAAAAAGGTAACTTCATTAACCGTTCATCCATAGCTTTGGATGTAACAAGACAAAGTGTTCTACTCATTCTCTACATCAATCTTGATCATCTCTTTTGGCAAACTTGATGATCGAGTTGCCTCGGTTCAGAGGCGGGAGCCCGTTTAAAGATCCGTTGACGTGGTGCCACCTGGACGAGGAGACCGGAGATCGAGCGAGGTCGGACCAGCCGCAATAAAGCGTGGGATGACGGTTAAAGACCGAAGGACTCGGATCGTTCGGTATAACATTTCTACCCACTTTACAGTATGTTAGTTTAGTGTTAATGGCAGATCCTGGGATATAGTGTACGATAGCGCCAGCTATAAAAGTTTTTGTTCCGCATTTGGCGTCTGGATGACGGCCGGGGCGCTACCGTAGACTTATAAGGACGACCCGTACTCACCTCGGCTAGCTACTCGCGACACCGTCTTGATTGCGGTTAACTTTACTAAAACTTTCTTTCCAAATTACACATCAATCAGTATTTTAATGAAAATATCTTTTAATGAAAGATTATAGTATTTATTTGAAATTATCTTTTCTATAAAGATTTAGGCATTCTTTTGGGAAATATCTTTTTATAAAGATTACGGGTTTTGTTGAAATTAGCCTTTTAGTAATGGTCAAGGTATTTAAATGAAATTATATCCTTTTAGGAAGGATTAAGGTATTTTATCGTAAATAATAATTTAAAAAGTCATGGTGTTTATTTGGGGGTAATATTTTAGAAATACGTCTGTATTGGCAACCGCTGTATATGGACGGCAGGATTTGTGTCCTTTTTAGGGACAATTGCTTATCAACTACGAGGAATTTACGTAAAATATTACCCTATTTAAATTAGGGTGTTTTATTAAAGGAGATATTTTACAATAACAACTTCGTGTTGGCAACCGCTGCATATGGACGGCAGGAATCTTTTTAAAGACAATTGCCTAGCAACCACGGGATGTTTCGTGTAAAATATTACCCTATTAGCGTATCTTATTAAACCTTAGTGGTTATATGCTAAAGGTATTAATATAAAAATAAAAGTGAAAGAATATTGATGTAAAAACTATATTATAATTAGCTTATGTAACTTAGAAAAATATGGTATTTATGCGAACATAGGTTGTTTTGGAATTTTATGGTATATCTAATGAATATTACGGCTTTTCAAAAATTAGGGTATTTTATTGAAACTAGGAAATATTTTTTAATATCAATAAAAATATTATTTTTAATCCCTTTTAAAATAGTTACATAATTAGTATATGATTTCAAACACAAACTTTTCATAATATGAGGGTATGTTGTGGAAGCAATAGCTCTTGATATCATAAAGTATGTGTGATATGCAATCTTAGTAAAATAATAACCAATATAATATTATAAGGTATGTGTGATATTCTAACTTGGCAACTAATAAACAACATCATGAATTTTATGATTGTAGGTATGTGTGTAAGTATGAGGGATATGTCATTATCCCGTGATATTAACATCAAATCTAGATTCTTCCATTAAAATAATACTGTAACGTAAAATGCATGAAGGTTTAACCTCGTATTACAATGTGTTGCAAAATTATTATCATATCTAAGAAATCCTAATTGATGAAGGTGATAGATCAAGTGGTGATAGGCGGATCCTACAATTTGAGATGTTGATCGATAGATCGAAAGCGTAGCCTTATACTAAAACCTAATAACTCCGCGCTCGGATTTTTCCTCAATGATTAGGTGGGACTACAGCATAAGCGTCATCGATAAAAAAGTCTGGGTATTTTTTCAGAATTTTTGGAGTTCTATGGTATGAGAAAATGGAGTTTGAAGTTCACTATATATAAGGTTTCAACTGATAACAATTAAATCCAAAACATCCGGTCAAATCTCAAACAAATCCAACAGAAAACGCGTTCAAATCATTGCTCCAATCATTGCGAATCATTGGCTAATGATTTTAGGCGCCGCCCGCAATTCGTGGCCGTTGGATCTTGCTCCAAGGGCCGAGATCTGGCTCTCCTCGTAGCCACGTAGCACACACGAGCTCACGCGCTTGCGCTAACAAGCGCGTGGGTCTCGTGCATGTGGCCGCCGCCGGATCTCCTTGGCCGTTGGATCTTACATCCAACGGTCTAGATTACCTCGTTTAATATATATATATATATATATTATTTTATTTTAAAAATATAAACTATTTTTTTAAAACAGAATTTGTTTTGAATTTTTTTAAAAAAATTTATAAAATAGGGGAAAATATGAGAAAAATTCAGAAAATATAATTTGTTGTTATCTTCAGTTTAAAATTGATATTTAGGCTAAAACTAAATAATATTCTCGTATTTAAAATATTTGTTAGTTATTATAATTATTTAAAAATCTAGTTTATCCTTGAAAATCATTTTAATTATGAAATAATTATTTTAATTGATAATAAGATTATGTAAACTGTTTTTTTTTCTTTAAGGTAAATTATATGAAAATATTCTTAGCTTGAGTAAATATAATGGCCTTATAAAAATTTCAATACCTATGTGTTAAAAGCTTTGAAAAATAAAAATTCTAAAATAAACTTTTAGAAATATAAACATTTTTCCCAAGGTATTTTACATAAATAAACATTCAAAGAACACACGATGCTAGGAAGATTTTCAAACGACCTTTTATTAAGATAGAACAGAATACGGTCGTTACAACCTACCCTCTTTGAACTAATTTCGTCCTCGAAATTATGGAGGTAAGCAAAAATAGTAGTTTACGTAAGGGGAGTTACAATAGATAAGGGTAACGTTCTCTCATCTCATCCTCTTTCTCCTACATGGATTCGCTTGGAAAGTCCTTCCTCCACATGACCCTAACCAATTGGACCGTCTTTTCCCTCATGGTCTTCTTCTTTCGGTCTAGAATCTCGACCGGTTGTTGTTCGTAGGTTAGGTCAGCCCCTACGGTGATTTTGGAATGATCCAAAATGTGACTATGGTCGCCGATATACCTCCTCAGCTGTGGGATATGGAAAACGTTATGCATGCTCTCCAGAGAAGATGGTAAGGCTAGGCGATACACAATCTTCCCAACTCGTTTAAGGATGTCGAAAGGATCTATGAATCACGGGCTTAGTTTTCTGCGTTTCCCAAAACGTATCACTCCCCGGTTTGGAGAAATCTTCCAAAACACGTGTTCTACTAGTTGGAATTCTAGATGCCTTCTCTTCGTATCAGCCCAATATTTCTACCGATCTTGTGCTAGGCGTAATTGTTCCCTGATTGTTCTTATCACCTTCACTGTCATGACAATCATCTCAGGGCCTAAAAGTCCTTGATCCCCAATATCGTCCTAACTCAACGGTGATCAACACTTCCGCCCATACAAAGCTGCGAATGGCACAATGCCGATGCTGGACTGGTAGCTATTGTTGTAAGAAAACTCTACCAAGTATAGGTGATCTTCCCAAGATCCCTTAAAATCCAACATACATGCCCGGAGTATATCTTTGAGAATCTGAATAAACCTTTTTGAATAGCCATCGGTCTGAGGGTGATATGCTGTACTAAAACTCAGATTCATGCTAAGACTATCTTGTAGACTTTACCAAAACAAAGATCTGACACGCGTATCTCTGTCGGACACAATGCATATTGGCACTCCATACAATCTGACAATCTCCTCCATGTATTTCTTTGTGAGGCTTTCAGTTGATTGACCGACTCGAAAAGGAATGAAATGTGCTGGCTTGGTGAGTCGATCCACTATCACCCACACTGCATCATTCCCCTTAGAGCTGTGAGGGAGTGCAGTCATAAAATCCATCATGATGTTATGCCATTTCCATTCGGGTATCGGTAAGAGTTGTAGTAGACCTGTCGTTCTCTGGTGTTCAGCCTTTACCTGTTGGTAAACTAGGAATTTGGACACACTCTTGGCTATCTCTTGCTTCATTCTATTCCACCAGTAGTTTTGTCTGAACTCCTTGTACATCTTTGTTCCCCCCGGATGAACAGAGTATAGAGAACTATGTGCTTTTCTTAGCAGTTCTTCTCTAATCTCGCCCCTAGGTATACAGATTCTGCTTCCATACCTTAGCGAACCATCTTCATGAATGATAAAGTCCGCTCGCAAATTTTTTTCCACCTGTTCTCTGATCCTTTGCAATCTAGCATCCCCAATTTGAGCTGCCTTGATTCGTTCGACTAACGTGGACTGAATTTGCAGATTCATAAAGGATGCGAGCGTTCCTGGCATAATCATCTCAGTCTCTAATTCATTGAGGTCTTAACAATTTCTATAATGAGCAGTCAGACTCAACGCCATCGGTTGATGACTCAAAGCGTCCGGGACTATATTCACTTTCCCCGGATGGTACTGTAAATTTATATCGAAATCCACCATCAATTCTATCCATCTTCTTTATCTTATGTTTGTTGGGTTTCCCTAGCACCTACTGTAGATATGGAAGCATCACACATGCCACTTTAAAAATTATAGAGGTGCTAAGCAAACAAAGCAAGGATCTTTAACTAGAATACTAGGGTAACAACAAAAGTATCACATACAAAAACCATATTATCACTAAGTGAAAGGAATACAACCTTTGTAGTCATCTTTGTAGTGACTCCTAGGATCGTTGAGAGTTGTAAAAGCTTGCAAGTAAGCTCCTTTGTCCACGATGATCCATCCGAAGTTCACTTTGTCCAAGCTCCTAGCTCCACTTGATCAAAGAAGAAGATGAAGCTAAACACTCTAAACTAATTGGCTAGATTAGAGTAAAATGAAGAGGTGGTTTGTTTTCTCTAATCAAAACCCTTTCTTTTTTATACCCTCACTCAATATAAAACTCAAGAGAGCTTGGAGAATGAGGAGGAAGATGAAGGCAACTCAAGAGCTTAAGATAATATGAAAGATAATGAATAATGAGAATAGAAAATACCATATATATTTTCTTGTTCTCATTTCAAACCATGGTTACTCAATTTAGATATTATTGCACATGAGTTAAAAGGCAAAAGGAAAACTAATCCAAGGTTAAAAGGTAGGTGAAGTGTGGTCAACTTCAAGAAGAGTGTAGAAAGATAACCATGGATTAATATTTCCTTTTCTTTTCTTTTAACTTAAATACAAATGTATATATAAATATAAGTTCCATGTGAGTCTTGCATTGCCATCAAGGGTGTATCATCAACCATGATTCTTTGTATGTATGTATGTATCCATGTACATCAACATGTGCATACATGCATGCATACACCATATAAAAAGAAATGGGTTTAATAAAAGAAATTAAACTAAAAGTCAATTATTAAATCAACACTTGATTTAATAAACCGGTCATATCAAATACGACCCAACCAATAGAAAAAAACGCCCGACTAAAATACGGTATCATATGCACGTATTTAATCGGGTCCCAGTGAATATCACATATGCACACCATATCGTTTCGCCTGGGCTAGGAAACTCCTGTGTGGGACTCTAAGACTCGTCAATACACTGGCAGTAGGTGATGATCATATCAAACACCCACAAGCCGCAAGCGGTCAGCTAAACGTAACGGCCACCCGGGTATTGAGCGATTAGAAGAAAACCAACAAAGTTGTCAAAACTCCCGTCGAGCCATCTGGCAACACTTATCGTACAGTCCGATCTCCTCGTCAGATATATTGCATATCGAGTCTAGGGATGGTATCGTCGACCCCAATAACTCAATAAGTCATGCTGGTGTATGGCTCATAACAGATCGAGAAACTACTGATAACACTTATCAGTAAATCTCAGCAGCCCTGGCCAGGGACTTTCTGTTATAGCCAATCGAGCATAGGACAACATCAACCCCCAATACCGGGAGAGACGAAACCCCTCCTATCGCTCATTGCCTCCATGTGCCTCGGGACTGTACCCAAAGTCCACCTGTTTGCACGACTCAGTAGTGCCGTGGTAGGGTGGAGATCAAAGTACAGTGAGAGGACACACAAGACTCTATGACGATCTTGGGTCTACAGACTAACCTGTACCAGTGTCACTTGAGAACTTCTATCTCACGATAGATATAATACCATATAGGAGTTCTCGATGAGTCCGTTCAGTGTACCCAGTATCCACTGAGCACCCGCATACAATCTTTGGTGTCATCACACCAGATGGATATGGGATCATCCATCACCCATCACATGGGAAAAGAATGGTATACGCTAGTCTACTCTGGAATATCGATGCCCCGTCTCGATACACCTACGACTAGGAACAGTTCAAGGATATGCTTATAAACTACACGTGCCCCACTAGTATGATCCACATCATAGTCACGGTAGTCAAGCAAATATCCTGAGGGCTTTATCAACATGTGCAAATGAATGAAAGCATGATCAAATCAACATGTCAGATAAAGTAAACCAGATAGCATACTATCATGTCAAGTAAGAAAGTAATCTATATATATACATGTCTAAGCATCCACTATACATATAATGGCCTCTAGGGCATACATATATCCAACAATCTCCCACTTGCACTAAGGCCAATTATTGGCGTATCTCATACCCAACATCTCAAAAAGTCGCTCATGCTGCGGCTGTGGAAGGGCCTTGGTGAGTTGATCTGCGGTGTTATTCTTTGTATCTACTTTCCGAATCTCGATCTCGTGGCGATCTACTATCTCCCGGATCAAATGATATCGTCTTAGGATGTGTCTGTACTTCTGATGGGACCTTGGTTCTTTGGCTAACGCCATAGCCCCATTATTATCACAATACAATGGTATTGGATCAACAATGGTTGGAACTACTCCTAGTTCCGCGACAAACTTCTAAATCCAGACGGCTTCCTTGGCAGCATCGTTTGCAGCAATATACTCAGCTTCCATCGTGGAGTCTGCAATGGTATCCTGTTTGGAACTCTTCCAACTAACCTCCCCTCCATTGAGGGTAAATACAAACCCTGAGATAGATTTGCTGTCATCCTTATCACTTTGGAAGCTGGAATCGGTAAAGGCCTCCATTTGGAGATCCCCATTACCATACACCAAGAACAGTTCTTTAGTCCTTCGTAAGTACTTAAGAATGTTCTTTACTGCTATCCAATGTTTCTCCCCTGGGTTGGATTGATACCTGCTTACTACAGCTAGTGCATAAGCTAAATCAGGGAGAGTACATAACATCACATACATTATAGATCCTACGGCTGAAGCGTAGGGTATAATGCTCATGCGAGCTCTCTCTTCATCAGTCTTCGGACAGAAGTCCTTGGAGAGAGTGATTCCATGACAAGCGGGCAAGGCACCACACTTGGAATCTTCCATACTAAACCTTTTTAGGATGATGTCTATGTACTTTGATTGGGACAATCCCAATAACCTCTTGGATCTATCTCTATAGATCCTTATGCCCAAAATGCACGAGGCATCACCCAGGTCCTTCATGGAGAACCTTTGTGATAAGAATAGTTTGACCGATTGCAGTATAGGAATGTCATTTCCTATCAAGAGAATGTCATCGACGTACAATACGAGGAATGCGACAGTACTCCCTACAATCTTCTTATAACTGCATGGTTCATCTATATTTTTGATAAAATCAAACTCTTTGATTGTATCATCAAAACAGATGTTCCAGCTCCGTGAGGCCTGCTTTAATCCATAAATGGATTTGAGCAATCTACATGCTTTCCCGCTGCTCCCACTGTCAATGAAGCCCTCTGGCTGATCCATATAAACACATTCTTCTAAATCACCATTTAGAAATGCAGTTTTAACGTCCATCTGCCAGATTTCATAATCATAGTGAGCAGTAATAGCAAGTAGGATCCGAATGGATTTAAGCATTGCTACCGGAGAGAAAGTTTCATCATAGTCCAGTCTTGGTCTTTGACGAATACCTTTCGCTACAAGCCTTGCTTTAAAGATCTCTACCTGTCCATCTACACCAATCTTTCTCTTAAAGATCCATTTGCACCCAACGGGTTTTATCCCAGGAGGTGCAACGTCCAAAGTCCATACTTTGTTGGTGTACATGGACTCCATTTCGGATCTCATGGCCTCCAGCCACTTCACCGAGTCACCACTTGTGATAGCTTGCTGAAAACTAGTAGGGTCATCATCATCCATGATGCAATCCTCTTTATCACCATCAATGAGAAACCCATAGTATCTCTCTGGTGTGCGAGAAGTCCTACTAGATCTCCGGAGCGGCTAAGGTTCTTGAAGTTCTACCGCAACATTAGTTTCAACCAATTCGTCCTGAGTGATTTTTGTCTCTAGAACCTCTTCTAGTTCTACCGCATCGCCATCAGTACCGTCTGTAAAGATTTCATTTTCCAAAAATGTGGCATCCTGAGCAACAAACACCTTTTGTTCCTCCTTGTGGTAGAATAGATATCCATACGAATGTTTTGGATATCCCACAAATTTACACATGACCGATCGTGTCTCGAGTTTGTCTGGATTCTGCTTTTTAATAAAAGCCGGACAGCCCTAAATCCTAACTCTTTTAAGAGATGGTATTTTTCCACTCCATATCTCATATGGAGTGGTAGACACGGTCTTGGTTGGAACCCTGTTTAACAGATACATTGTTGTCTCCAATGTATACCCCCAAAAGGAAAGTGATAACTCAGCATCACACATCATGGATCGTACCATATCTAATAGGGTGCGATTCCTCCGTTCTGACACACCGTTGTGCTATGGTGTGTAAGGAGGAGTGAGCTGAGAGAGAATCCCATTCTCTTTTAAGAAGTCTGAAAACTCTGTACTTAAGTACTCTCTATCTCGATCTGATCGAAGTTTCTTGATGCTCAAGCCTGTTTGTTTTTCTACTTCAAGTTCATACTCCTTGAATTTCTCGAAAGCTTCGGATTTGTGTTTTATCAAAAACACGTGTCCGAATCTTGAGAAATCATTAGTAAAAGTAATGAAGTATGAAAAACCGCCTCTAGCATGTGTAGACATTGGTCCGCATACATCACTATGTATGAGGCTTAAGAGTTCCACAGCTCTTTCTCCGTGTCCAGTAAATGGAGTTTTGGTCATTTTACCTTTGATATAGGACTGACAAGTCGCATAAGATTTATATTCAAAAGGATTTAAATATCCATCTTTATGTAGCTTGCTTATTCTTGTTTCATTAATATGACCAAGTCTACAATACCAAAGAAAAGCTTCATTTATATCTGAAAATTTTCTTTTATTAGTATGTTGTATGTTGAAAACTGTGTGTTGGTTCAGGACGTAAATACCGTTATTTAGTGTACCATACCCAATCAACTCTTGATTCAAGTTAATGTTCATAACATTATTTTGCAACACAAAATGATATCCTTCATTGTCCAACAAAGAAACGGATATTATATTACATAGCATACTTGGCACAAAATAACAAGGGTTCAAAACCAAAATACAACCCGAAGGCAATCCCAGATGATACTCTCCTACGGATACAGCATGTACATTGGAACCATTTCCAACCCGCAGAGTATGGTCTCCAGTCTTTAAAACTCTACTGTTTCTCAACCCCTGCATACAATTGCAGATGTGAGAATCAAAACCGGTATCTAATACCCAAGATGCAGAGTTAATTGAAAAACAGTTCTCAGTTACAAACACACCTGAAGCGGAAGCATCTGCATTCTTCTTCTTCTTGAGATCAGCAAGATACACAGCACAGTTGCGTTTCTAATGTCCCGACTTGTGGAAGTAAAAACATTCTCCTTTTCCATTTCCCGCGTCCCCAGATATTTCTTTCCCCTTCGCTTTTTTAACTCCACCTTTCGGTTTGATGGGTTTCTTCTTCTTCTTCTTTCCCTTAGCCTTGGCTTTTGGGACGGAAGAGGAAGATGGCCCAGCAAGCAGAGCGGGAGTCTTCGCTGTTTTCAGCGTGCTCTCTGCACTTCTCAACATATTGAGAAGTTCAGGCAATGATTTCTCCAAATCGTTCATATTGAAATTCACTATGAACGGAGCAAAAGCGGGGAGGGGGGGGGAGGGGAGGAGACTGCAGAACAATATCTGTATATTGCTCATTATCCATAGTCCATCTCAGTTCTTCGGGTTCTTCTATAAGACCAATCATCTTCAAAACATGTTCTCCTACTGACGCGCCAGGGGCTATTCGCATCTGAAACAACTTTCGAGATGCCTCGTAGCGTAAAGTACGAGATTGCTCTTCATACAACTCCTTTGTATGAAGAAAGATAGATTGCACATCCATCTTCTCGTGCTGTTTTTGATGGATATTGTCCATAGAAGCAAGCGCGAGGCACTTGATCGTGTTGTAGTCAATATCCCAAGTTTTTCAGATCTCCCTATCCGAAAGAGATGATTCAGGTCCTGGGACGGGTGGGGCTTTGGTAGTGAGGACATATGATACTTTATCATATGTGAGTGCAATGTTCAAGTTCCTCAACCATTCTTTATAATTCGGCCCAGTCAGTTTGTTTTTCTCTAAAAGAAGCTTAAGTCCCATCATCAGTATCTGCCATTAGGAAAGAGAAAAGAATACACTTAGCGAAATACTCTTGCAAAGAATTAGATTGGTTATTATCTTATCTAATCGATATCTCCCATTGCTTTTATCAAATTTTCTTTCAAAACTTGAAAAGAAAACTAGCCAGGATTAATTACATTCTACAGTTTCGCTAACCAGTCAGCTAGGCCAGAGTCGGTACTTTGAGGGAGATTCCCCGTGCTTTCGCATGGACCTAATTAAAATAAACCTCATTTTCCCAGAGGTCAAACCCCGTTAACACCTTTCTAGACACCTACTGGATTAGCTAATTGTAAAGTGCAAAACTCTCCTGGGAGTAACTCTTACTCACAGTGGGATCAGGATCCAACTATCATATAGATGGTATGCAATCTCATTGCAAATTTCAACTCTTGAAACTCCCGATATAGTTTTTACCCTAGCTGCTTATGACCTTGGCTATGGTCAACATATCATAAGCACTAATCAAGTTCTACCCGTCATTTCGAGATTAACTAAACCCACCCATATGACCCTTTACTATGATCAACATAATCACATGAATGTCCTAACTGATCGCATCATATGCTTTGTAGGAAGACATCACTTAGCTACCGTACACTACGTCTTGACTATAATCAACATACGTAGCACGAATACTAAGTACTCTGCTTCCTAAAATGACGGAGGGTTGCGGATGGTTTTTTATAAAAACCTTTAACGCTTTGAACTTGATCTCGTTGTAGAATCAAAACAGTTTAGAAAAGGAGTGGCTTAAGCTCCGCATCTTTTGAAACTTGCATTTTTCATAAAAAAAGGCCGAGTAGGTTTTAAATCCGATTCTACAATATCTTTTAGGTTTCTTTTACTTTACATTAATCTCATTAATGTAGTCCCATCATTTAAGTTCCTAAGCCATCACAGAAAAGAAACGAAAATAGAACGTATACTTATACCATCCGCATTCGCCACAGTGTCCCGTTATGCACCGTTAGGTTACTTAACTAACGGCATAGCGGGGCGGGACTAGCCCAGGTGTAAAATATAAACAACGTTTATTATATATCATATATATAATAATAATCCATTCATCTCAGATACTAAATAATCCCATTACAGAATATCAACAGCAGCAGAAGCACATATGAAATAAAAAGGATATCTAGGAGGTCCGTATTTTGTATTCAGCCAGCAATAGAAAATACGGATTCCACGGTCGTGATGAATAGCCAAGCCCACACCCCTAGACCCTTAAGAGAGCGGCAAGTGACCCTGCCAATTCTAGAGTTTAGGAGACCCGGTCTCGACTCTTCAAGATGGCCTCCCACTGAACCCTAGAACCCAATCACTTGTGCTCCCCTCCTTGGGTGTATCCTAATGCTGAAAAGTAAATAATATACAATAGTGGTGATATCATCCTCAACCCGGAAGTGCCCCAAATAAAAGAATATTACATACAATTTATTTTTACATGAATGAAAATAAACACTCTCATGTCACATAAAACCCCCGGCTATTCGATCGCGACAATCCTGCAAATCATATCTCAGCAACACATAATATCTCATATCATCAACGTAAGCAAGTATGCGTATCCCGATTGTCGTTGATGTATAGCAACGAAACCGGCGATACACCACATACTACAGTTACGGCCGCAGAAAAGAAAATGAAAAACAACAATTGCAATTATCACAATCTCAAATATCAAGACGATGTTTAACGTTTCGATCGAATCAACATACACCCACATTTTACCCAAAGAGCTCAACACTTGAGCAAAGTTACAAATACCGAAAATCGCACCACAGTGTTTATGGTCCAGCCGTAGAAGGGGTTAACCAACGCCTCACTTATGACACCGCGGAACTACGGCAAACCCGAAGGTTCGATCGCGGTTCCGTGGGCATAGAATCGAGTTAAGGTTATTATGTTCTTCTAGAGGGCCCATAGGAACACTTGCGCGACTATTGAATATAAAGTTAACTTAGGAAAATTACAACACTTGGAAATTTCAGCGGGGTCAAAAAGTGGGGTTTTGAAGTTCGTTCGAACTGCTAAACATTGTCAAGGTTACCAATACAGAGTTAGATTATATGACTACGAAACACTACGAAATAGCCCCAGGTCAAAACAATCATCACATGAAAATTGGGCTAAGCAAACAATACTAGAAACCCTAAAATGAAGACAATAGAGCACTGGAGAAATGCGGGGGGGGGGGATTGGAGCCTAGGGGGCCGGCCTGCTCGGATTTGGGGGCCATGTGCTCGGCCAAAATCCGAGCACTCCCCTCCGTATTTCCCCCATGTTCTTATATTGTCCCAAATAGTCTTCTGCAGTTGTTTAAAAAAAATTTAGACGACTTTTTTAAAAATTTACAGAGAGCTAGATTAAGGTTTCATAATACCGTATTTTCAAAGTCGATTTCGTTTTCATAATAGTTCTAATACCATGTCCAGAATTCTAGCTTGTCTCTGATACCATTGTTGGGTTTCCCTAGCACCTACTGTAGATATGGAAGTATCACACATG
Organism: Agapanthus africanus; assembly: GCA_030015575.1. Lineage (NCBI taxonomy): Eukaryota > Viridiplantae > Streptophyta > Magnoliopsida > Asparagales > Amaryllidaceae > Agapanthus > Agapanthus africanus. The sequence continues at coordinate 834,292,943 of JASDDO010000019.1, forward strand.
CCACTTTAAAAATTATAGAGGTGCTAAGCAAACAAAGCAAGGATCTTTAACTAGAATACTAGGGTAACAACAAAAGTATCACATACAAAAACCATATTATCACTAAGTGAAAGGAATACAACCTTTGTAGTCCTCTTTGTAGTGACTCCTAGGATCGTTGAGAGTTGTAAAAGCTTGCAAGTAAGCTCCTTTGTCCATGATGATCCACCCGAAGTTCACTTTGTCCAAGCTCCTAGCTCCACTTGATCAAAGAAGAAGATGAAGCTAAACACTCTAAACTAATTGGCTAGATTAGAGTAGAATGAAGAGGTGGTTTGTTTTCTCTAATCAAAACCCATTCTTTTTTATACCCTCACTCAATATAAAACTCAAGAGAGCTTGGAGAATGAGGAGGAAGATGAAGGCAACTCAAGAGCTCAAGATAATATGAAAGATAATGAATAATGAGAATAGAAAATAACATATATATTTTCTTGTTCTCATCTCAAACCATAGTTACTCAATTTAGATATTATTGCACATGAGTTAAAAGGCAAAAGGAAAACTAATCCAATGTTAAAAGGTAGGTGAAGTGTGGTCAACTTCAAGAAGAGTGTAGAAAGATAACCATGGATTAATATTTCCTTTTCTTTTCTTTTAACTTAAATACAAATGTATATATAAATATAAGTTTCATGTGAGTTTTGCATTGCCATCAAGGGTGTATCATCAACCATGATACTTTGTATGCATGTATGTATCCATGCACATCAACATGTGCATACATGCATGCATACACCATATAAAAAGATATGGGTTTAATAAAAGAAATTAAACTAAAATTCAATTGTTAAATCAACACTTGATTTAACAAACCGGTCATATCAAATACGACCCGACCAATAGAAAAAAACGCCCGACTAAAATACAGTATCACATGGACGTATTTAATCGGGTCCCAGTGCATATCATATGCACACCACATCGTTTCGCCTGGGCTAGGGAACTCCTGTGTGGGACTCTAAGACTCGTCAATACGTCGACAGTAGGTGATGATCAAATCAAACACCCACAAGCCGCAAGCGGTCAGCTAAACGTAACGGCCACCCGGGTATTGAGCGATCAGAAGAAAAACCAGCAAAGCTGTCAAAACTCCTGTTGAGCCATCTGGCAACACTTACCGTACAGTCCGGTCTCCTCGTCAGATATGTTGCATATCGAGTCTAGGGATGGTATCGTCGACCCCAATAACTCAATAAGTCATGCTGGTGTATGGCTCATAACAGATCGAGAAACTACTGATAACACTTATCAGTAAATCTCAGCAGCCCTGGCCAGGGACTTCCTGTTATAGCCAATCGAGCATAGCACAACATCAACCCCCAATACCGGGAGAGATGAAACCCCTCCTATCGCTCATTGCCTCCATGTGCCTCGGGACTGTACCCAAAGTCCACCTATTTGCACACCTCAATAGAGCCGTGGTAGGGTGGAGATCAAAGTACAGTGGGAGGACACACAAGACTCTATGACGATCTTGGGTCTACAGACTAACCTGTAACAGTGTCACCTGAGAACTGCTATCCGACGATAGATATAATACCACATAGGAGTTCTTGGCGAGTCCGTTCAGTGTACCCAGTCTCCACTGAGCACCCGCATACAATCTTTGGTGTCATCACACCAGATGGATATGGGATCATCAATCGCCCATCACATAGGACAAGAATGGTATACGCTAGTCTACTCTGGAATATCGATGCCCCGTCTCGATACACCTACGACTAGGAACAGTTCAAGGATATACTTATAAACTACACGTGCCCCACCAGTATGATCCACAACATAGTCACGGTAGTCAAGCAAATATCCTGAGGGCTTTATCAACATGTGCAAATGAATGAAAGCATGATCAAATCAACATGTCAGATAAAGTAAACCAGATAGCATACTATCATGTCGAGCAAGAAAGTAATCTATATATATACATGTCCAAGCATCCACTATACATATAATGGCCTCTAGGGCATACACATATCCAACAATGTTGAGTTCCTTTTGTTTGAAAATATACATCAAACTCTTATGATCGGTATAAATCTCCACCCGTCCCCTCAATAAATAGTGCCTCCAAATCTTGAGTGCGAAGACAACTGCGGCAAAGCTCCAAATCGTGTGTTGGGTAATTGCGTTCATGAATTTTTAATTGACTTGATGCATAAGCCATTACCTTGCCATGTTGGTGTAATACACATCCCAAACCTTTACTCGAGGCATCGCAATAAATGTCGAAACCTCCAGTTCTGTCGGGAATTATAAGAATAGGTGCTGAGGTCAAATGAGTCTTCAACCCTGAGAACGCTTCCTCGCAAATCTCGGACCATATATATGGCACATCCTTCCGAGCCAAGGTAGAAAGTGGTTCTAGAATCTTGGAGAAGTTTTTAATAAAGCGGTGGTAATATCCGGCAAGCCTAAAGAAACTCCTTGTTCACGCCTGTTTGAGCTTTCACTTACGAACATATGCATACTTGGATGAGAAATATCATTGAAAGCATGCTGATTTATATACACGTGTAGAAGGTTAGCGCATGACACGTGCACACGTGCAGGATGCATGTATGTTTAAACGATACAATCAGAGGAAGAACATGTGTTAGAAATGAAGCATTCGGTAGTCAACGATAAAAGGAATGCATTTAATGAAACATTTTATTCTACGGGGAAGAGATCACCAAACATGGGATCAAAACTACAAGGGTTTACAAAACAATAAACAAAGTTTTTAAAAGCCCTCTTGGCCTTCTCCACCATATCGAAGCGGCGATCCACACGAAGAGTCGCTCCCCATCAATCAATACCGTGCTCATCGGCGAAAGCAGACATGATGGCCCGCTGAGCCCGTATCTGGTTCAGCAAATGAACGGAGCGGTCCCTCAGAGGCTTGGTAATCAAGCATGCCTCATGAACGCAGTCGATCTTGTCCTCCGCTGCGTCGAGCATTGCCAGAGTCATCTCTGTGGGATGAGGAGGAATATTACCGAGCACAGCCAGGAAGATCATTCGTAGCCAAATAGAGCCGACGGGGAAAGAAGATCCCCTACGGGTCAGGAGCTCGTGTATCACCGTGTTGCATTGATCATCCGTAAGAGCAAGTTTCACCAAGTGTGCAGCAAAACAAGGAATAATTTCCTCGATAGGCACCTCCCATGGCTGCCGAGAAGCAAGTGGGCGATTACATGGCAAGACTCTTGCTCTGTTAAAACGGTCCTTTCCTTGTGAAAGAGAAGAGGAACGTTGCTTCATATTATAAAGAGAAAGCATTCAAGTCTTGGCACAGAAAATGTTGTGTATGGTGGAGCTATTTCCAAGCACTGACTAAAAGGTGTTGGAAAGGAAAATATTGACTCAGGAAAATAATTGAGACAACGCCTCACATGAAACACACGTGAGCGCCGGCATGCAAAGCATGTAAGCGCTGAAAACAAATAACCAAAAGGTCTAAACTGGCCACACATGAGTGCTTATATGCACAGCATATAAACGCTGAAAATAAATAACCAAAAGGAACAAACTGATCTCATGTGTTAAACATGTGAACGCTTATATGAAAAGCATATAAGCACTGAGAATAAACAACCAAAAGAGGGCAAACTAGCCTCACGTGTTAAACATGTGAGCGCTCATATGCAAAGCATATGAGGGCTAAATTTAAACACATTGAAACCCACACTGGGGCACATGTTAAACACGTGAGAACATAAATTTTAGCTTCTCATAGAATTAAATTTTATATAAAGAACCGTCAGATCAAAGATTTAATGGTGATTAAAAATTATCAAATATAGAATTAAATTCTATTGGGGGAAAATATCTCCCCGATCTTTCTAAATGAGAAAGATATTTTCTGTTAAACAGAAAGCTGTTGATCAAAGATCCAATGAGATGGGAAAATATTTCCTTATATCTTTCCAAACAAAGAAAGATTGCGCTCTGTTAAACAGAGAACCCTTGGATTAAAAATCCAATGGTGATTAAAAAATTACCGTATGGCAGAATTAAATTCTGTATGTGAGAAAATATATCCCTAAGCTTGTTAAAAATAAGAATATATATTCTGTAAAACAAAAATTCTCTGGATCAAAAACCCAAAAGTGGATAAAATCCCCCGAACAATTTTTGAGGCTAATTAAATCAATTGGTATCTCTCAAATGAGAGATTTTCTCAAACTAATTAAGAATTTATCTCTCTTATATAAGGGATCCGAGATTTCAGGTCTTAAGAGGAGAGAATCGACCCCATAAGTTTTCCATAAGAACTAAGAATTTAATTCTCCTGAAAAAAGAAGAAGTCATTCTCGCTCTCTCAAACCTTAGGTAAAGAAAAGCAGAGATAAACATATCTCCTTTATCTAGCATAAAAGGAAAACAAGGGTTTAACTCTTCATAAAAAGAACTTAGTTCTTTCTCTGATCTGAGATCTGAAAAGCAAATCTCCCCAAAAGTTGAGAATTTAATTCTCATCAGGGAGGTTCGGTTCTTCAGACTCAAAATTTAGGGAAAAGAACTAGATCAAAAGAAAATACACATCGTCTAGAAATTTAATTCCTCCAAAAATAGGGTTTAACTCTATATAAAGAACCTAGTTCTTACAAAAAGAACAGAAGAACTTAGTTCTCCAATAAAATCGATTCCAGATCTTCAAAACAAAGATCTTTGTGATCATTAATAGTCAAAATGCCATTAACAGAAATTAAAACTTCTTTAGAAAATATCAACAGAGATTAAATCTCTAAAACGAAAAAAACTTGGCGCCTCACGTAAAACACACGTTAGTGCAAAAGAAAAATTAGTGCTTAGCATTATTATAGTATCCCACGTGTTTCCCACATGAGCGCCCAAAACAGAATGCTCAGCGCCTCATGTGCTTTCCACATGAGCGCCATACAAAGTGCATAGCACTATATATATCTAGTTAAAGTGACTAAGCGTTGGCACCGATTGGGCAGCGCCTATGTCTGAGCGCCTCACGTGCTTCCCACGTAAGCGCCAGAACAGTAAATAAGTGCTTAGCACTTCTGAATAAAGGGAAAAGCCCAAGACTGAGCCCAAATTGGCTAAGTCCCTCTGAAATTCTCTTGCAACTGAGCCCAAATGCTCTGTTGTTGGATCTTAATAAAATTTAATGATCTTAAAAATGTTGCTAAGTTGATCTTAGTCTCAAATAAGACTAATATATTCTTAGTTAAAATAAATTGAGCTCAAATGCTTATATATTTAAGTTGATCTTAATCTAAAAACAGATTAACGGTCCTTAAATAAAACAGAATATTCTTTGAATTAAAAGAACATAAAACCTAAGTTCAAAACCCAAATTCATAAATATACGGATTTGGACTGATCCGCGCCCTACGGGTGACGACATAAATTAGTCTCCGTATACAATCCACGAGCAATCTTAACAAACAAAGTAACACACGACACGAAGTGAACTACTCGAGGAGGAGAAAGTGGTTATCTCAACGTGATAATGTAATTAACTGCAGGGGTTTGCGCCTGCAGGGAAGAGCGTCCCCACAATCAAAACCTCCCTCATAAATAAGGGGGAATTTGATAAAATCTACTACATCGGTCGCATCTTTTCAAACCTTCGATATACGGTGTCATAAATCAACTTAGTATTTTTGAAGAGGTAGATGGATATGTCCAAATAATGTCTGACCCCAAATTCAGGCTAGACGTCCTCCGCGTCTCAGTTCGGTTTTCGACGGTAAATAGATTCTGGTATGCCCGGTGGGATCTCTTCCTCTTTCCACTCCACATTTTGTGTGTCATGATTGCGAACAAAATCACGGTTCGCTATGGTTGCCCTTGGGTTCGAGGTACTAAAACTTGGTGTCTTGCACCTATGCAGAAAAATCAATGGCTTCTCATTATACGGCTTGCAAAAACAATTCCTTCTCCACCCCAGCTAGAGGAGTGACATATGGGCCTAACACGGTCTTTATTTTCTCAATGACGGTGGGGCGGGTCACACAAGCTACTACCAGACTCTTCTTCGGGACCATGCTCCCACTTCTGAGCTTCGGTGCCTCAACGCCGCAAGAAGAAGCTCTTAAAAGGTCGGTATTTGATCGGCTGGCAACCTTCACGGCTCCTATTAGCAAGCCGTCCAAATTTGATGTCTCAGTCTTCAACAAGCTAAATAAGAACTTGAGCAGGCCAACAAAGAAGCCCGTGATACCAGAGGGAGCTACCCAAAATGGCTAACTCTCCCTACTCCTGCTATGGGTGAGGCCGATAAAAGTGCTTCCCTTCAAAGAAGGTCGGTCTTCGAAAGATTGACCAACTTCGCTCCAACTCCAATAAGAACGTCGGTCTTCAACAGGCTGACGCCAACTGAAACTCCTCAGCAACACAGGGGGCATAAGGAAAACACCTCCAAAACTGAGGCAATTCTCACTCCATAACATGCTCGATGTCGCCACTAGCGCCGAGTGAGAGAAGTTGGGGGCAACTCTCTCTGGGCTCACTCCACCTGCTCTTATGGTGGAGGTCGACGTTGCTGTTCCAACTGGGAACAGCTTTGACCCGTCTAGGAGGGTACGCAAGAACAACCCATTGGCGGTACTGAAGAAATCACCTTTGCCGGCAGAGGCCCAATACAGAAACAGTCGGAGAAGCCTCAACAACGGCTCTCCTCATAGATCTATTGAGTCTGGCGAAAAGTCCAAGACTTTGTGCTTGACGAAAATTACTCTCTTCGATCCGAGAAATCTAAGGGCTGACAAGGAAAAGATAGCTTCTCCGACATACAACGGGAAACCCTTCCTAAACAGGCGCCTGTCACAATGGCTCCTTTAGCTCCGACCTCCCATAAAAGAACGAGGACGGAGAAAATTCCACCGCCAGCAGCAAAATCCAATGGTGAAAGATCTAAACGCCCCAAGTCCGTGGGCATAACAACACATACGATCTACATGGCCTCAGGAAAAGAAGAAAGTATGAATCGATGAGTCACCGACCGCAAACTCGTTCATTGACGAAGGCTCAGGAGTAGCAGCAAAAGCTCTAAGAAATGCCGACCAAAATGGCAGCGCTCACCGGACAAAAAGAAGGTTCAGATAAAGAACTCGAGCAGCGTCAAGAGCAAGAGACCGACACAGAGTTCTTGTGAAGAGTGCTACAAAGAAAAGATAAGGAAGCTGCAGAGCAAGCTGCTAACATTAAGCAGTTGGCTCTTCTATTCTAAGATATGGTGTGAATGATGATCCAACCAGAACCCCCGCCGAAGATCCGCTAATAGATATCGAGGACGACAGAGGGGAAACATCAAACCCTTTTCCGGCCATATCAGCGGCAAAGGAAGAAACCATCTCCAAGGTAGCCCTGGATAACTACATCACTCAGCAAATAAGAGCTCACCAGGCTAGTGAAGCCACCAGCCAACTCGTCAGAACCGTACGAACATATCCGGCCTGGTATGAGCAAATCAAGTACTTGCCGGGATATACAATCCCCAAGTTCCATGCCTACAAAGGAATGGGTAATCCTCACTACCACGTCGCATAATTCAGAGCTCTATGCGACAATACTGGAGGTGACGACAAATTGTTGTTTTGCCGATTCATCGGGAGTTTGTCCGAGACAGCTTTCGAATTGTATTCGGAGCTCCCAAATGACTATGCGAAAACCTTCGCAGAAATGGAACTGCAGTTCACACATCAGTTCGCCAGCGCGAGCGAACGCACTCCGATCACGGCATTAATCAATGCCAGAGTAAAACCGGGAGAAACTTAGGCCCAATACGCGATCAGGTGGCGGAACCTGTAGTCTAAGTGCGAACATCGCATTTAAGAGTCTCCTGCCGTGGGCATGTTCATTGGGACCCTCGATTCTCAATCGACTGTGTCCCAATTCATGACATTTTTCAAACCCACCACCTTCTAAGTGCTGATAGACAAGTTGTCCCAAATGGATCAGATGGGCCACGGGCCTTCTTCCTCAAATAAGGAACCTCGAAATAACAAGGGTAAAGAGAAAGCAGCCTTCGTTGCCAATACGCAACAACAACCGAGTGGCCCAAAACTGGATGCTCGCCAAAACAACATGCGTCTGCGCCTGTCCTTGGAAGAAAGGCTAGAACGTGCTTACTCGTTCCCCCGCGATAAGACGAGAATACTATTTGAACTGGCAATGCGTAATAAGCTCATCATATTGCCAGACCCGCAGCGTCTAGTGCAACCCGGCGACGTCAACAACCCCAATTATTGCTCTTATCACAGAATAGTGAGCCACCCAATTGAGAATTGTTACATCTTCGAAAATTGGGTTGAAGACCAGTACCAGCAGGAAAAGTTCATATTGTCTGATAACTAGAGGGTAAACACGCCCTAGACACACGCTCTCAAAAAGGTGAACACATAGGGGGCATCATGCTCACTCGTGGAAGAAGCTCCATGGAAAGTAGCCTTTTTAAGAAAAAACTAAAAGTACTCTGAAGAATCTACAAGCATGTCCGGCAGTCAGGAGGAAAAGCCAACTTGAACCTGAAATAATCGAAGGGATGCTAAAACCACGTCCCATGCTGAAAACCACCGACAAGGGGAAAAGCCCCAAAGTAAAGCCTTCAAAGTCTTCTAAGAAAAGAAGAAGACCAAGAAACATGTGCAGCCCGCCGGGTATGACGATAAGCGCACAGATCTACAAAAATATATAGACGCGCCGGAGGAGTATAACCAAAACGCGCAGACACCAGTCATGCTCGAAGAATTCCACAAGCATATTCTTGGGATGGAGAAAGTGACAATGATGAGGGAAATGACTCATCAGAAGATGTGGAAGACTATGTAGCAAGTTGCCACATGGTCTCCCATTCATCGTTATATGACAAAGAAACTCTCTCGGCGTCAGAAAACGATGTAGAGGAACTGGGGGCAGAATCGGCGCTAAAATCTCTGAAACTTCCAGAAGAAGACCCGATTGAGAGACTTTTAAACGAAGCCTTTCAAAAAATCAAAGACGACCGAGAATGAAAGATATCCATATATGAAAGGCTAAGCATCAGCATATGAATAAAGAATCTACGGTGAGGACGGGTCTTAAAGTGCTCCGACCAAACCAAAGCACACCTGCAACAAATAAGAGCTGGATCAAAACTGAGAAGCGGTTTGCCAAAGTCCTATCACTGGGGATGAAGATACCACCTCTCATGAGGTACACTCCTGGTGTTCCATATTTCGACGGAGAAGAACCACATTCAAAATATCGCCTCTATCATCGAAGGGTCGCTCACCCCTTCGAGGAGTGCAACACCTTCAAGAAGTGGTGGTAAAGATATGTTGCCCATCGAAAATACTTCAAGAAGGAGAAGCGCAAAGCGCACGCTCGTCGACATCAAAATGGCGAGACGAATGGGCATGAAGAAATGACTGGTAACTGTCACATGGTCGGTACCAGTTCGGAAGGAGAAAAACCTCAAGTTCTCACTTTGAGGAGCGATTCTGAGGACGAAATACCCCTCGACTCTCTCTTTGAAGACTCCGCCTCGGAAAAAGAAGAGGAGGAGAAGAATTGCGAGAACATTCATCTACGTAATCGTACGCTGCCTGAAAAGAACTTCGAATCTGCAAACAAAGGTTTGAACAAAAAGGACAAAGGGGAAGGGAAAATTGCCCTTGATGAAGAAGCAGTCAAAGAGCTCACTACAAAAGACCCGCCTAAGAAAAAGGTGGATTATAACGTCCTAGTACATCTGAGGGAAATACCCTCGTAGTTAAGCATATTGGATGCTCTTCTTCTATCCAAAGAGGCACGAGATTCCCTGATCAAGGCCTTATAAGAGCCCGATCAGTTCCAAGCTTTTCTCGCAAAAGAGAAGATGAAAGATGAACTGGCAGAGGTCTACATGGCTGATATTATATTTAGTGATGAAGATCTACTTCTCGGTACATGCGAAAATAATCGCCCGTTATACGTCACCGGATACTACCATGACATTAAGATAGGGAAAATACTTGTCGACACCGGATCCTCTATTAACCTTCTCAATATGAGAGTGCTGAAAAATATTTGCATGAATGTTCAGCACCTTGTCCAAGATAAAATTACTTTCTCCGGGTTCGACTCACAGTCGTCATGGACGCTTGGGTCCGTAATACTAATTCTACTCTTCGGGCTGCTCTTCACTGACATCAAATTTCATATCATTGATGCCAAGACTTGCTACAACGCCCTACTCGGTAGGCCTTGGTTACTCGAGTATAATATCATCCCTTCTATACAACATCAATGTATGAAGTATTTCAAGGATGGCTCGGGGTACACCGTCACGGGAGAGCTAAATCCGTTCTCCGTAAACAAAGTCCGGAAATACGAATACGCAAAGTACTTTCTACCAGACTTCAAGAATACTGAAAGGAGCCACAGGCTGGAGAGTAAACAAAAATCCGTCGCCACTATCCCGATCTTTAGGAGCGATACCGAGGAAGACGAAGAAATAGTTTATTATGGGCAACCCCAAAAAGAAAACAATAAGCCCGGACCATCTATCCCCATCCTGGTCTTTGGAAGCGATTCCAAGGATGAAACTAATGCAGTGTTCTCCATTTGCCCGTCAATACAGGCTCTCTCCGAAATGGATCAAAGTCTACAAGTTACAATGACCCCGCCTCGACACTACGAGGAACTTGAATCGCTCGATACATACGGCATACAAGAACTGCAGACCTTCTACGTGGCTCCTAAATGAAGAGGTGAAAAGGAGATCCTTTTCCATAAATCTACGGAGACCAAAGTAGAAAAAAAGTCTGACATGGTGTCAACCCCGCTCTTGACAGGTTCCATCCCATCCGTATGCCAAGATATTATGTGGAGGTATTAAAGAAACTGTTAAAACGTCAAGGCGTACCTCTCGAACAAATGGTTCGGTAGACCCAATTCTATAAAAAGATTTGGGATATTCCTGTGATTCAACGAAAGAAGCCCAACGGAAAGATGGAAACAACCGGACTCGGATATGTTCGGTCTAAGAAACGGGAGCAAGTTTACAGCTGCCACGTCATAAACAACTTAAGTGAAGAAGAAAATGTCCTTCTAGATAGCCATGACGTCGAATCAGAGTGAGACCACGCTTTGAAAATGTTAAATCCGTCGCTCGAAGAACAAATCGACAAGCAAATAAAAGATGCTTGTCAAATGAGCCAAGGCAATCATAGCTACGAAATGGTCATATATGAAAGGGCCAGAACGCAGTGTCTTAGTCAGCAATCTGTGAAGGAAGTAGACCGTAATACTCTTAATCCCCAGCTCGCTATATGTTCTCGCGAAAGGGGAAAATCCCGAAATGGAAGTAAAATTAGGGCAAAGAATGCAAGTAATGTTCGAAGACAACAAAGCGGGTCCAAGATGTTATTCAATCGAGAAAAGCTCGATTGGAGCTCGTCATTTATAAAGAAGGGAAAATATTCGAACATGTCATGAAGCGCTAAATGAAGAAGCTTCCAGAGTCTCAGAACCCTGAACAAATAAATGAGGTCTATCATCCGGATTATTGCTCCTATCATCGAGCAATAGGTCACCCCCTTGAAGAATGCTTCACCTTCAAGGATTGGATAGAAGACCAGTATCGACATGGCAGGTTCACTTTATTCGACAGCTGGAAGATAAGCCAGCTGTGAAAACACGAGCCAAAAAGGACCTACAGTGTCAGGTTAAGACCAACTCAATCGCAAAAATGGAAGCGTACTCGTGCTTGCCATATGATAACACTCTCAAAAGATGGAGGGCATAAGAGTATCAGTGACCTCTTCTGGTGCTTCATAAATGAAGACAAGGACGAGGTGATCTCATAGTTTCCACCAGCACCACAAGGGCTGGAAGATAGGATACACACGACGGTGGACAACCTAAGAAAAATTGACTCAGGGGCAAAAATTGATCCGAGGCCGACGTTCGTCAGTGAGTTACTATCTGAAAAATAGGTAGCCATGTTACAAGACGTGCTTATGCAGTATAAAGACTGCTTTGCATGGAATTATTCCGAAATGCCGGGTTTAGATCCAAAAGTAGCAGTACATAAACTGGCCATATCGCCAGACATAAAGTCAGTCAAACAGGTGCCAAGAAGGATGCGGCTTGAACTTGAGATGGGTATCAAGGCTGAAGTCAAGAAACTAATCGACTTCGATTTTATCCAAGAGGTTCAATATCTCGACTGGATTACTAATATCATTCCGGTGATGAAGAAAAATGGGACGGTTCGTATCTATGTGGACTTTTGGGACATCAACAAAGTGTGCCTGAAAGATGACTTCCCAGTACCTATTACCTAACTGATGATCGATGACACATCCACCTACGAGGTCTTCTCCGTCATGGATGGATCCTCACGATACAATCAAATAAAAATAGATCCTGAAGACCAAAAACACACCGCCTTTCGGACCCCATTAGGCATATTCAGTTATAAGGTGATACCTTTCGGTTTGAAGAACGCCGGCGCTACCTACTAGAGGGCCATGACAAAGATTTTTGATAGCCTCATATACAAGATCGACAACTTTGTAGTGAAGAGTAAATCTCATGAGGAACATTGGGAACATCTTAAAATAGTGTTACAACATTTTCGAAAGTATAATCTAAAGATGAACCCTCTAAAATGCACGTTTAGAGTTTCCTCAGGAAAATTTCTAAGATTCATTATACGTCATCGAGGTATCGAAATCGATCCCTCAAAAATCAAGATGATTATAGAGATGCCCAAGCCAAGAACCCTCAAACAACTGCGATCTCTCTAAGGAAAGCTCGCCTATATCCGGCGGTTCATAGCCAATCTCTCTGAAAAATGTCGTCCCTACAGTCATCTGATGAAGAAGAGGATCTGGTTTGTCTGGGATCAGAAGTGCCAAAATGAACTAGACGAAATCAACCAATACCTGCAAAATCCGCCGGTATTGGCTGCTCCGGTTAAAGGAAAACCGATTATCTTATATACAACGGCCCTTGAGGGTTCTCTAGGCGCATTGTGAGCGCAAGAGAATGATTAAGGAAAGGAGAGAGCTCTGTACCATTTAAGTCGAGTTCTCCTGGGGGAAGAAAGCAACTATTCCCCCATCAAAAAGTATTGCCTGGCGCTGATCTTCACAATAACGAAGTTCAAACATTACGACTTGGCACATAAGGTCCACCTCATATTGAAAGTGGATCCTCTCAAATATCTAATGTCAAAGGCCATACTGACAGGAAGGCTTGCCAAATGGGCACTCCTCCTGATGGAGTTCTCTATAAAATATCGCCCCCTCAAAGCAGTGAAAGTACAAGCCATCACCGAATTTCTCGCAGAACATCCGATACCAGCCGACTACCCCTTAAATTGCGAGTTGCCGGATGAGCACGCATTCGACGCGATTGAAGAAGAAAAAGAAGAAGATAAGCCTCAGTGGGAGCTTTACTTTGATGGAGCATCCTCCATGAAGCGGCGAAAGCAAAATACCTCCATAATCAGAGCTAGGGTGGGCCTTATCTTTGTGACCCCGCAAGAGAGTATTGCATTATGCTCTCTCCTTAACGGAGCCAAGGACTAACTACGAAGCTAAATACGAAGCTTTAATAGCCGGTCTTGAGATCACTATCGATATGGGAATCAAAGACCTTCTCATATATGGAGACTCCCGGCTAATCGTTAGTTAAGTAAATGGAGATTATCAAGCATGCAAGCCAGAGCTGATAAGGTATGGCGAAAAGATGCAGCAACTGTTGACACAAATCTCTTCCTATACCCTGGAAAGTATACCGCGGGTGGAAAACAGTAAGGCGGATGCGTCGGCCAAATTGGCTAAGGAATTGGCCGATAAAGGCCTCGATGACATAAAGATCATTGTGCAAAGCCGCATGGTCCTCGTGTCGACAGATATATTTTCAAAAGACCTGATAGAGCCATTGGAAGGAAAAGAAACAACCGAACAAGTAGCCCTTCAAATAGAGGATGAAGAAAAGGTCAAGGACCGGATGGAAGTCTTCATAGACTATTTCAAGTCCTAACGAACGCCCAAAAATGCGTCATCTAGATATCAGCTTATGAAACGAGTTTTGTCTTTTGCCTTCGTTAACGATACCCTATATAAGAGATCATTCGACCTTCTATGGCTAAGATGCCTAGGGTCGATGGAAGCAAAAAATGTCATCCAAGAAATACACGATGGACTTTGCGGCTCCCATCAAGTGGGTCCGAAAATGAAGCTGAAGATAAAAAGAATGGGTTACTATTGGCCCACGATAATTCAGGATTGCCTCGAATATGCGAAGCAGTATCACTCGTGCCAAATTCACGGGGGCTTCATATATCAGCACCCAAATCCGCTACACCCGACAGTGGTCAGCTGGCCGTTCGAAATGTGGGGAACCGATATAATTAGCCCCATCGAACCGGCGTCATCCAAAGGACATCGGTTTATATTGGCAACGATCGATTACTTCTCTAAGTGGGCAGAAGCAGTACCACTACGGGAGGTGATGACGGAGAATATCCTCCACTTCTTCAAAACTCATGTCATTTATCGCTTCGGCACTCCGCGATGGATAATCTCGGATAACAGGCCAGCTTACAGAAGCCATAAATAAGCCGCTTCACACAGCAGTATAAAATAGACTGGAGATAATTTTCAGTCTATAATTCTCAGGCCAACGGTCTAGCTGAAACTTTCAACAAGACTTTGACCAAGATTATAAAAAAGACGGTGTCCAGAAACAAAAAGGATTGGCACGAAAGGTTGCATGAAGCTCTTTGAGCGTATCGAACAACGTTTAAGATTGCCATGAATACAAAACCATACGTACTGGTGTTCGGCATGGAAGCAATACTTCCATTGGAAATAGAACTCCCCTCTCTACGAGTAGCGGTTCGATACGAGCTGGCAAATGAAGAAAATGCTCATCTTAGGCTTGAGGAGTTCGACGCCCTTGACGAAACCCACCTGATAGTACAGCAGAACCTTTAGGCTTGTAAGGCAAGGATGACACGATCATATGAAAGATTGACTAGGCCGAGAACATTCTGCCAAAGCGAACTCGTGCTAGTCGTCAAAAGACTAATGATCCCCAATCGTGCAAAACAGGAGAAGTTCGAGCCGAACTATGAAGGCCCGTACATCATGGACAAAGTCTACCAAGGTAGAGCCTACTTGCTCATGGATATGCACGGCGAAAGGCCATTCCGGCTAATAAAAGATCGATTCCTCAAAAAGTACTACGCTTGAAAAGTCATGACTTAGGTCAATGACAGATGACGACGCTTGTGTCCGCTCACTATCTTCCTGAGTCAGAACTTTGAAGTAGTACTAAAAGAAACTCGCCCCAAGATACGGCGATAATGGACAGAGAAGTCCTTAAACTAATATTGGACCGAAAAGTCCATAAACTAAAAACTCGTCCCAAAATACGGTGATAAAGGACCATCATGTTCTTAAACTAACACGTTTAGCTCTACGGCAGATCCCTATATTGACCACTGTATACAATCCATGGGCATAAACAATTCATTTTGCTCCCACGTCTTACATGACGCGGTCCTTCAGAAAAGATCGTGGCCTACAGCTAAGGGTGCGTTACCATACGGGCCGCCTAAAAAAATGGTATGTCTACAGTTGCTCCGCTGCGATACGGACTCGACTCGCTCCTAAGCGAAATGGGCATGGATGAAAACCCGAAAAAGCGTCGTGAGTAAAAATAGTAGGGCTACCGGCGAGCTCGTGAAACCTCGAAAGGGCGCGAACTCATTAAAAAAAGCACTTGCAAAGTCCTCACGACTTGGTAAAGAGAAAACACCCGCGTGAGATCCTTACGACTCACAAGGGAGCAACACACTTAGGAATCCATACGATTTCTAAGGAGAAAATGCACTTTTGAGATCCTCACGACTCGTAAGGAGAATATACCCTCTATAAGACCCTCACGGCTTATAGAATTCAAAAGCCTTAAGTTACAGAGATCTGAACCTGTTCTTAAGCCACCAAAACCCTACAAAACTTTTTTGTCCTACAAGTGGACCAATATCGACTCTTGTATACAATCCACAGGAATAAATAAATATATTCCCAACCAAGTTCCTCCAATGGCGAGAAATATCAATGTATGGTGAACGACACTTGTAAGTCTTCTTGACTTACAAGGAGAAAGTACTCTTGTAAGATCCTTACGACTTATAAGAGAAAACACACTTAGAAATCCCCATGACTCTTAAGGAGAAAACAAACCTATGAGATTTGTAGGATATATATATATGCCCCAGAGGCTATTATTTGTAATGGATAGTCTGGATATGTATATATGTACAGGACAATCTTGCTCGAAATGATAGTATACTATCTGGTTTACCTTTATCTTAACATGTTTTACTTATTATTACGTACTACTTATACATATTGATAAAGCCCGTAGGATTATTGCTTGACTACCAGCATTATGATAGCAGTCATACTTATGAGGGCTGGGCAGTCTATAAGCATATCCTTAAACTGTCCCTAGTCATAGGAATATCGAGACAGGGCATCGATATTCCAAAGTAAACTAGTGTATACATTTCTAGACCCAGACGAGGGGCGATGGTTAGTCTCACAGCCATTGTTGTGTTTCACCTAAGATTGTATACAAGTGCTCACTGTGGGTGGGTACACTGGACGGACTCGCCGAGAACTGCTGGATAGTATTATACCTAGGGTCAAATGGAAGTTCTCATGTGGCATGTATACAGGTAGTCTGTAGACCTAAGATCATCATTTATCTCGTGTGAGTTCCCTCCGTGCTTTGATTGCTACCTTGCCATGGCTCAAAGGAGTCATGCAAACAGGTTTTAATTGGGTACAGTCCCGAGCCATATGGAGGCGGTGAGTGATTGTTAGGGATTCGTCTCTCCCGGTATAGGGAGTCGATGACGCACTGTATTTGGTTGGTCAACACTATAAGTGTCACGACCCGGAAAAGGCACGTGACTGGCACTTGAATCACGTGAAGTCAATAGGACCCCACCTAATTCAAGTATGCCAAAAGCCCAGAAATCTAAACCTTTTTAGGGAAAAATAGTGGAGGTGGCATTTTGAAATAAAGGTTTAATGAAAATCAGGTTCTTTCTTTAAAGCATAAGTAATATCATATGAAATAAAATGTTTTGTAACTATCTTGAAAACATTTTTTCGTCATTTGAAATTTGGACAGCACCTCCTTTGTATATTTTAACCCGAAAACAATACAATCAAGTAATAATAATAGGCATCCCCAAGCGGGAGCTAGCTCTTCACCAATTGGTGGAAACAACCATGCAAGATATAAATATACGACGCCCTGAGGCGAAGATCAAACATAGAAAGAAAGTAAGAAACTAAAAACATCATCAAAGAAATCAGCATAAAGAATAAATACATGAGCATGACTCTAAGTCTGAAAGAATATACAACGGTGGTTTCTAATTCTACAAATATACATAGTCTGGTTGATGGAGCTTCTATCTAGATACAACAGAATAAATATATACAAGTACAATGGTGGTCACGATGCAAGTGTATCCCACCTACCAATGCAATTCACCCAAAAGGAAACTGTGTGCCCGCAAGCCGCAATGAAACCTGTGCGATCAAACCTGTAAGAAAACTGTGGCACAATGGGGGTGAGTTGCCAACTCGTGAGTAGAAAACATCACCGAGTAGAAACCAAATGTATGGCTATCTCCTAGGTAATACAGTACAATAATAATATAAAGATATCGAGTGGTAGCAAAGATAATAATATATGCATATGTATAACAATACACAAGTAATCATGTCCAAGTCATAATGTAATACCATGACATATGTAAATATATGTATGAGTGTAAATGTAATATCAAGTACCCATGTCCGTGCCACAAAGTGACTACATGGCAAGTGTATCATATATAAATGCATCATCCAATGTGTGTTCAGCAACGACACACAAAATTATGATAAAACTTGAGTGCCCAGCATCGACACTCGAAAACATCATGAAAACCGTGTCCATCAGCAACACATAATTCTCATATCTCGAGCTCCATCAGTCCGGATCGGCCCATTCCATCTGATCTCATGACTACGGTCGGTATCCTCCGGATATCCGCAGTGCCAAACTATCACTGGTCGGTAGTGCTCCCCTGCTGGGCTCAACGTCTCTCTATACGGCCTTCTTGACCCGGGGTACCGCACCGGGTCCACCATATACCCGCAGATGGTGTCTCCTCACTCTTCGAATCGGGTAATCATATATCATATATGCTCCAGAACCGATAAATCTTATGGTGGACGCCACACATCATATCAAGGAAAACCGCATTTTTCTTTTAAAAGGAGCATAAGTTTTCAATTTCACATGTGGTTTCCCAAATCCAGAAATCTCATAGAAAACTGAATCTCATAATCATGAGTCAATAATGAGATAATGAATGCCGGCAAAGAGCCAATCCACAGTGTATAACCAGTATGTATGTATGTATGTATGTATGTATGTATGTATATATATATATATATATATATATATATATGGCTTCTAAATAAGAAATGCAATGTCTAAAGTAGCATGCGAGATCATGAATGCTAAACAACACTATTAAACTACAAATTATCAGATAGTACGAGTGAAGTAACAGTTTTCTAATGTGTACGTGGCATGGCAATTACTGATGATGATGTGTGTGAGTCGGCCGGTAAGTGTACGTGCAACATACGCATCATCGGTAATGGTGCATGTGTCCTAACAGACGAGATCATAACAGCTAATGAAAGCACATGTATATATATATATATATATATATATATATATATATATATATATATATATATATGCAATGCAATAAGAACAACATGAACATAGCGGAAAAGTAAATAGTAAACGCAACATTATAAAATATACATATATATACGAGCCATACGATTACCGTAGTTAAAATAGTACGAATCATTGTTTTTAGAAAAATAGGGATTACGGTGTTTTTGAGAAAAGAATTACCTTTTGAAAATCCGTAGCATTCCTCGGTTTGCCCTTTGAAAATCCATACGATTCGTTAGTTTTGAAAATAGGTATGACTCGAACTCTATTCTAACACCTACCTAAGTAATTAAGGGACTAAACTAAAACAGTGCCGAACGTGAATAGAAATCTATAAATATCTGAGTCGATATATTTAGTAGTCGGCGATCCAGCCTCATAGCATCACGTATGGTATAATCTATCGTACGACATTCTCGAGTCAAGAGTGCAGATCAATCATCATATAAATATATCTCGTACGGTAAGATCCGTCGTACGGCATCCTCAAAATCGAGGGTACGGGTCAAATATCATATATATCATAATTCGTACGGTATCATCCATCATACTATATCATAATCAAGGGTACGGATCTAAGGTCACGTACCTTCTATTATATCATCCAATCACATGTTATCACATGTTCTGTGTATATCGCCCAACGATCCGTTAATATATCATATCATATACAAAGTCTCAACTCGATCGTGTATCAAAACCTCACGACATCATGTCCGATCATATCGACTCATATCCATTAACATAATATCCTCATCTCACGTGTGTGTGTGTGTGTGTGTGTGTGTGTGTGTGTGTAGATATGAACAAACACACACACACACACACATATATACACATATACACACATATATACCAAGTGTGCGTGTGTGTGACAACACAAAACCTAAGGTTCACGACTAAGATAAGGATAGACTAAGAGTATACCTTCTTACAAGTACGCTTATTCTACCCTGAAGTCTCCTAGAACACTATTCGCTAGTTATCCAAATCCTACATAGAAATATATATATATATATATATATATATATATATAGGTATCCTATTCTACGGTTGCGAGGGTGCTATACACGATCGACCCGACTTCCCCCATAGATATACATCCACTCACCTACAACGCCTCACTCTAGTCGATCTTAACGGATGCCTTGCCCTCCTTCGTCGTCCCGAAAATCCATGCGCTTGTACCTGCAAATCAAAACACATCGTATCGCATCAAAATCATATTCGAAAACCGACACGACATGCGAAGCGCACATAGGTTAGAACCTATGGTCAACGCACGCTAAAACAACAAAATAATATCTGACGTCGACGTACGAACGTCGAACGAGCAAGTCACATCAAGAAATTCAAAAATCCAAGTTTCAAATATCGGAAAACATTGTCAAAACCAACTCAAAATGCTCCCAAATTTGGCATAGGTAGAATAGGACAAATCTAACAATACAGTAACTAAGTTATAAGGAGTGTGAGTTACAGGCCAAACCCCAACATCAAACTCCAAAATTTGGCCAGCGAGAAGTGCTACAGTAACCGGTGTCGCCGGCCCAATTTTAGGATTTTGGTCTCGTTCTTCTGTGGTGGTATTCTAGTGGTCTAACTAGGTCAATATAGTCGTTTGTTTTTCTTATAAATACCCCAAGTTGCTCCAGAAATTCATTTGATCCTCAAAAGCTCCACAAAACTGACATCGGAAAATTCTAAACTTAAGTTTTGGATTCCTAATCTCTAGTCTAGCTGGAATATCACCACTAAGGTCTTGTAAACTCTAACTAAACCTCAATTACACTTTCACAACTCAGAATATACCCTAAACCCCATCTTGGAATTTTCAAACATCATTAAACTACATCAGTTTAACTCTAAACCATACTAGGAGATAAGGAAACTCAAATTCTAAACTAAAGGTGTAGGATTTACCTCATGGAAGCAACTAGAGAAAATTCTAGGGTTGCCCAAAGTGTTCAAAATTGCAACTTGATTCCTCCAAGGGGTTTAGGATGGGGTTAAGATCATTTTTAGTGAAGGTGACATGGTATTTTGGTGTGGATTTGGGGGTGTTAGAGGATGGTAGAGGAGGTGGAGGAAGAGGAGAAGGAGGAGTAGAAGAAGAGAAGGAAATGAAGATGGAGGAACAAATGAGCCATGGTAAGAATAACCCCTCTCTCTCTCTCTCTCTTTGCCCATACCTATATGTCTCCCATGCCACAAAATATCTTTCCATTTATTTTTCTTGTTTTCTTTTATCTTTTTCATTTTAAAACAAAAGCAAAAAAAACCAAATAATGAAATGAAGTATGGTTCAAAAATATGTAACAAGTGTTTGCAACATGTCATGTTGCATGTCATGAACCCTAAACAAGATTAATACATAATTAGTAAAATATTAATCAAGTTTAGCATTAAACTTATATATAATTAACTGTATAATAATTTATAAAATGTCAAAATCACGTAAATACCCTCAAAATCAATAATTCATATTAATTTTCCAATTATTCATCAAACTATAAGTGTATGATCATACAATTTCGTTAAAACCAATTTTCATACTTTATATAATATCCAAAAATTTATTATTTATTTATTTAAATTCTAAAAATAATATTTTATTTTCTGAAATGTTACAATAAGCCCTTGGCCAGGGCAGTTGAGAATTACTGATAGTTAAATCAGCAATTTCTCGGATGGTCTTGAGCCACACCAGCACGACTTATCAGGTTAGTAGGGGTCTGACGTTAACCGCCCCTAGACCCGGTATCCAATACTCTCAGACGAACAGACCGGACTGTGCGGATATTATCACGGTTAGGCTCGGTAGGGGTTCGGACAAGTTTGCTCGTCAGCCTTCTCTTCGACAGGTGCCAGGGTAGCCGTTACATACAGCTGGTACCGCTGACATGCTTGTAGTTAAACCCACTGCCAGTGTACTGTTGAGTTTTTAAATTCCCACACAGAGGGTTTTTCTGGTTCAGGCGAAACGATGCGGAGGCCGTATGTTTATACGTGCAGGGTTCTGATTGATTACATGTACCGGTCACGCAGAATTTAATCGGACGGATTTTAATACTGACGGGCTTAGAATTAAGCCAATTTATTAAATCAGATATTGATTTAATGCTAGTATTATTTTAGTGGTATTATTCTTTCTCTTGGGTATTCGTATTTTGATACGAATATGAATATGTACATACGGTAGAAAGTATTTTGCATTTATACAAAATACCTTTTAGAAGGGGACACCTCATAATGTGTATTTATATTTATTGATAAATGGAAAAATGAGGTGTAAAGATGGCATGGGATGAAGTATGGCTTGAGCATTTATTGAAAATACTATTGAAATATGGTTAGTTTTTTATGAAAAGAAAAATGCTTGATATTTTTGAATGAGTCATTCTTCATATTCTCATTCTTTCCATGGTTGCTATTCTCTCTTTTCTTCTCTTGCTATACCAAAACCCTACCATTCTCATATGTTGAGAGCCAAGGAACTTGAGATAGAAAAAATACACCACTAAATATCTTCACATCTTCTAAGCAAACAAGACTAGCAAACTAATTTGCTTAGTTTGCTTCTTTTAGAGTTAGGAGCTTGAATCAAGAACCTTCGGGTGGATCATCTAGGATCGAGAAGGCCGGAGACCAAGCTTGATCTAGAATCATAAAGGAGCCTAAGAAGAGGAACAAGACCTGAATGACACTAATCCTATAAGTATAACATTCTATCACAGTAGAATAAGCACCAATGTTGTTTTTGCTATTTAGGGCTTATAGTAGATCTCGGGTTACAGTCTATGTTGCATGCTTCAAAATTTTTTTTGAAAATTCTGCTTCTCTACAAACACCGTAGAGTGTACAATATAGACTTACAAGATCCTTACGACCCATAAGGAGAAATACCTTTATGAGACCCTTACGGCTCATAAAGTCAAAAAGCCTTAGTCGACAGGATCCTAACCCTGTTTGCTAAGCCACCATTATCCAAATCAACAAAAGTAAATGATGATTCGCTCTTGGCAATATTCTAGTTGTAGCGATACTGATGCCAAGATTGGCATCAAATTCCAAATTCTCAACTCGAAATAAAAAGTAGCGAGTCAAAAAAAAGCCAAAATGATGGGACAGCTCACAATAAAAATCAGGGAGCAAAATATATATATGCATATAGCTGAAATGATTGGGCAATCGCGACTTTCGTGATATAAAAGCTGAAAAGATAGAGCATCGCGGAAATAAATAAAAACATATATAATAAAATAAAAAATTTCTGCCCTGCAAGTAGTTCCATACTAACGCTTGTAAACAATCCATGGGCACAAATGACACAAATGAAAGGGAACCATATTTTCCCACCACGCTGTATCAAAATGGCTCCAGATTTCGATGGCACCATCTACAGCCTAGAGATCAACCCGACGTTCTTCTCATTTCAGCAGGATGCAGACCGACGTCATAAAAAAGACCCAAGGGTCAAAACAAAGATAGAGTAATGGCAAAACCCTAACTCCAAGTCTTGACGGTACATATACAACCTAGAGACTATTTAGATGCCCTTCTTACTCCAGCAAAATATAGACGTGACGTTAATAAGGACCCAAGGGTCAAATAAAAGTGAAGTGATGGAAAAATCCTAACTTCAGATATTGATGGCAATATCTACAGCCTAGAGACCATCGCGACGTTCCTCCTCATTCTAGCAGAGTGCGGACGCAACTATTAAATGAAATTGGACCAATGGTAGCTCCAGACCTCGACTACGATCTATACAGCATATAGATCACACAGATGTTTACCCTACTTCAGCAAAGAATCGGTACGAGATCATCAAAGCGAAAAAAACGAAGTGACGGTATATTCCTAGTTTTGGGTCTTGACGGCAATACATACAAGGCCTAAAGACCATTGGAGATCATCCCACCCCAGAAGGGTTCGGTTATGACTCATCGGGGCTTCAAACTAAGCCTAACCTCAAGTAAAAAGCGCCACGACAAATACCAAACGCTTGTTCTTCTGACGGTAATACTGATGCTCCAACCTAAGAAAATTACTTGAAAATGTCTTGTCCAGCCTCAGAAGGGATCAGTGACACGACATTCACGGGGCTACTCGAGAAGCAACCTAAAGGACCGCATATCGAGAAATATATCAGCCAATGCGACGGTAGGATAGAATTAAATCTAATACCACAAACCTAATGGACCCCTGTCATAAAAGCGTAGGGGTTATCTACATTTTATGTTAGGATACACTTGCGAGATCCTCTCGGCTCGCCTCAACTCGTAGGAAGGAATATATTTATAAGACACTCACGGATCATAAAGGTGAAAAACCTTAGACGACGAGGATATTAACCTGTTTCCTACGTATTGTTGCCCTACAAGGAGGTCAAGACTGAATCTTGTCTACTATCTAGGGGCTACATTCGACGAAATTGGTAGAAGACACTGCCATCAAAATAGAAAGGTGCAACTCATGGGCCTTAGGGCTTAGAACTACATTTCTTAAGAATTGAGATTTGAGTCAATGATAGATGACGGCGTTGGTGCACTCTCGCTATCTTCTTAGATTGAAATTCTAAAAGTTATGAATGATACACCAGCCTGAAACTAGCCGTATGCTATGCATCACTCTACACTACTGCACTTTCGTATATAACTCCGTGAGCAAACTAGTGGGGGGGAGGCATTTGTTCACACATGTTTGAGCATTCACTTACAAACATATGCATACTTGGATGAGAAATAGCATTGAAAGAATGCTGATTTATATACGCATGTGGAAGGTCAGCGCATGACACGTGCACACATGCAGGATGCATGTATGTTAAAACGATACAATCAAAAGAAGAACATGTGTTGGAACTGAAGCATTCAGCAGTTAGCGATAAAATAAATGCATTTAAATACACATTTTATTCTATGGGGAAGATCACTAAATATGGGATAAAAACTACAAGGGTTTACAAAATAATAAACAAAGTTTTTTAAAGCCCTCTCAGCCTTCTCCACCATATTGAAGCGGCGATCCTCACGAAGAGTCGCTCCTCATCGATCAATACCATGCTCATCGGCGATAGCAGACAAGATGGCCCACTGCCCGTCTCTGGCTCAGCAATTGAACAGAGCGATCCCTCAAAATCTTGATAATCAAGCATGCCTCATGAACGCAATCAATCTTGTCCTCCGCTGCATAGAGCATCGCCAGAGTCATCTCTGCGGGATGAGGAGGAATATCAGCGAGTACGGCCAGGAAGATCACCTGGAGCCAAATAGAGCCGACGGAGAGAGGAGATCTGATTGATCTGTATTTAAAGAAGTGTGTGTAGTAACCGCAGTCAATAACGGTGTCGCGTGTAGCTAGACCGAGATGAGTACGGGTCGTCCTCGGGGATATGTGGAATCTTTTAATCTTTCTTTAGACGTGTTGATTAGTAAGAGAAAGAAGAATAGATAATAGTGAAGAATAGTTATAGAATCTAGATCTATGTTAAACACGTGTAGAATATAGATCTAGTTTAAAGACGGATGTAGATTTTATATCAGAGGAGGGCTTGTAGGGTTTGTTAGGATTTAGTAATCCTGGATGACTAATAAAGATGACTCCTTTTATCTTTTGATAGATTTAAAACTAGATTGATAGTGATGAATGAGGATTAGGGTTCTTGGAGGAAACTAGGGTTTCCACACTATTGACTCTTGTCCTTTCATTGATCTCTATTCATGTCTAGCCCTTAACAAAACAATTGTTAATCTGATCTCAAATCGTGGTCGAGACTAGCAATAAATTGGTAGCGCGCCCGATAAGGATGTTAACGATTCTTTTGCTAAAGTTTATAAACTTCATAAGATGTAAAAGAAGTTAAAATATTTTCTTATCCATTGATCTACCCTAATCCTACGAGCCATATCAAGCGGAGAATTATTCGCGCATGATGGAGATAGAAAAACGGATAGAGGTGAAATTCATAATGTAATTAAATAATTAAACTAATTAAACTAAAGATCTACCTTTATTAATCAACTTCACAAGTACAAACTTCAAGTTTATATTACAAGAGGAAGAAGAAGTTGCTCTCGATCTCTGGCTTGTCGGATGTAGATGTTCCGTCGAGTCTCACGTCGCTTTATCACGTCGAATATTGGACCTGTCTTGGATCACTTGTTCTTTGACGGTGATTAGCTTGTGTAAAAGATTGATGATTTCTAAGTTTAGCCATCGTTCCTTTATATAGCCTCAAAACCAGAAACCAAAGATCCCCAGAATTAGGGTTAGTTGTAGCAAATCCAACCTGAAAATTCTAACTCCTGATTCAGTGAATCGGCCGCGGATCCTCCGCATATTGCATGGTTTGGCCGCGGATCTGCAGTTTGTTGGTGAGATCTTGGGTGCAAATTTCTGGGGCTTTATTCTTGTGACACATGGAGATTTAGTTGATGTCTGGAACTTGAAAATATTTTCTGAGTCTCTGCCAGTAATGATTCTTCGATTTTCTTTAATATTTCGGCAGATTTTTGATTTCCGACATCTCAACATCTCGATCTCCTCACATGAGCCAAAGCTTGCACCATATCTCAAAGAATAATGTTAGTAATATTTGGTATTTTTGAGATAATATTATAACCAATTTGATATGATATTATATTTTAAGAATATTGATTAAGGATATTTGATATGATATGCATATTTAAATTATCAAAATATTATATAAATATTATATGCATATATTTTCCTTCATAATATTAATTATAATATATAAACATATGAAAATAGTATTTTTACAGATAAACCCTCATATGTGTCATATTTATAATAAACACCTTTAGATATTTAAGAAAATTAAGGAAAATGTCATATCAAAAGTGCGATATTTTCGACTGAACAAATACCCCCAAACTTAACTTTGATCGTCCCGAGCAACCTTATTTATTCAAGTGAGGGATAAAGAAAAAGAAAAACCTAAGTAGCACATTAACGTGCAACAAGCCGTTAAATCTTTAGGTGTCCCTAGTAGGAGGAGTGTTGTCTCCTGAGGGTTTTCAGCGGATTACACCCAAAAAATCTTATAATAAAAGAAAGATAGTGAAAGTTACATACAAAGATAAGAACTATAAAAGAAAGAACTTGAAAATAAGAGTTTCCAACTACACCAGTTTTTCGGTTGTCATGAGCCCTATCTTAATGGTCGTGAAAAGATGTTAGAAATCACAGCATCCCTCAATAAAACACCGTCTTTAGTTTTCCTCCCTATCTTTCCTCCAAACATTGATCATATACCCTTACGTGTGTGTAAAAGACATCCCTACACTTAGAAAATTCAATTCAACCTATCATACTCTTGTCCATCTTCCTTAGTACTTTTTAGTTGGTGAATATTTTAGATGGAATTGCTCACACATTGTTCATGCGACCGTTAATATTTCTTGAGGTACTAACCAACCGATTACAAAATGGGCTCGCGTGTTAAGGCGTAATTTCTCGTCCTGCAACATTTAAGGCTTAGCAGTGGCTCCCAAACCTGTTGGTCTAAGGCACTGGGTGATAAAGCACCCTCGCTATATTTTTTTTATGTTGCCTTAAGCAATTACAAAACCAGTGTTCATTTTTTTCTTCACCACTTATATTTTATTTTATTTTCCTTCATACTAAGACTTTTAGACAAGAGCATTTCAAGATATACTCTATTATCCCAAGTTTCGAGATGTGTATAAGTGCGTATAGTAGGGTATCAACGTTCAAATGTTTGACCTAAGAATAGGGACTATTTTTCAGACTTATTTTTATCCACTGATTAGTAATTTCCTTCATCTTACTAACCCTTGGGACAACGGCTCATAACTACTTATTGCTAGCTTCGTTTAAGAAAACATCTAACTTTCTTGCTTTTCTCAAACTATTCCTATCTTTCATATGTAAATTTTCACTTTCAAACTTTCATTATCAAATTTTTTTTGTGCTTATATATAGTATAATGCAAAGTAATGCATGAATAAGCAAAAACCTCCCCCAAACCTGTTTAAAGCAATGTCCTCACTGATGTCATCTGTTAAGCTTAAAAAAACTGTAGACTTGGAAGTAAAAGTTAGTAATGGGGACATGAAATAGTGAAAGTAAAATTCTCCCCCAAACTTATTTTCTGGCTCACAATTTTATAAAAATTTTCTTTCAAGAGCTAAAATATATCCCTCCCCCCAAACTCGAGTAAAATCGTATTAAGCATTTAAAATTATGAGGGGGGTTAAAGTTATTGGTCTATGCAAAGCTTTACAAAGACTAAAAGTTAACACCAACCATTCAAATATTTTATCAATGTAACACACTGGTTGGTAGAAGAACATGTCACCTATTGACGTTAAGAAATGGGGAAGGGATAAAGGGTGGAATAGAACGTGTTTACATCTCGGTTTATAGAGACGAAACAGTGATAGTGGATTACTCGTATTCTTGTTATTGATAAGAAGAAGGGGTGGTGGTTCAACTTCTTTGTGTTGAGGTTGATTCATCAAAACACCCATGTTTTCTAAGAATGCGAGTTCTTCAGCGAAAATTTCTTCAAAGCTTTCATCGATATCCCGAATATTAATCTCATCGGAAAGAACGGGATGATACTCGGACTCCATAAAAGGTTCATATTCAGCGTTAGATGTTGACCCGGACAACCCGATAGAAGTGTCCGTTTGTGTATACCAAATAGCAGGGTCAAACAACAACGTACTAGCGGAGTCAAGATCAAAATCGTGAATCTGTTCAAATTCGCTGCTGTCGAAATTTATCGCTTCGACAGATAATACTTGAGCATAGGGTTCGGAGGGTTCACTTTCCAACTTGTAAATGTTAAGCTCAATTGACATCTTCCTGAAGGATAGGGTCATAGAGCCGTTTCGACAATTGATCATTGCGTTGGAAGTCGCAAGAAAAGGTCGACCTAAAATCACCGGAATTTAGTTTTGTGGGTTCGCTACAGGCTGTGTATCTATAACGATAAAGTCCATAGGGAATATAAATTCCCCGACTTTGATTAACACATCTTCTAGCTCATCTCTAGGTTGGGTGATAGATCGATCGGCCATCTGAAGAGTGTAATGCGCCAGTTTTAATTCTCCGATCCCTAATTGCTCATACACAGAATACGGAAGCAAGTTAACACTAGCGCCTAAATTGAGTAGAGCACGATTGATATCTTTACCCCCAATAGAAATAGATATGGTAGGACTTCCGGGGTCTTTTCGTTTCTTGGATAGTTGTTGGGTAAAAGCAGTGCTTACATTACTCGCTAAGAAAACATTTTAGGCACTTGAGTTTTTTTCTTCCTAGTGCATAAGTCCTTTAGAATTTTTGATAAGACGGAACTTGTTGAATGGCATCTAGGAGAGGAATGTTTATGTTAACTTTCTTAAAAATTTCCACAATCTTATCCATTTGTGGACTTGGTCTGTTGCCCTTAACCCGTTTAGATAAGGTGCTTTATCAATAAGGGTTGGGTCCAATATTGGAGAGGATTGTGGGGATGGAATGGATCCCAGAATTGTAGTTGGGATTGTTTTAGGTTGACTCGAGGAAGTGGGCTGAGTGTTCGAGCCTTAGGAAAAACGGAGAATATGCTCAAAAGAAGGTGGTGGACTAGACGAAATAGGAGAAGAAGTAGAAGCCGGGGTATCATTAATATCATCAACGTCATCAACATGTTCACCCACTTAGTTATCCAGCACTCTTCCTGATCTCAACATGGTAACAACACTCACATTATAACTTTGTGAGTGACCAGGATTAGGTATAGGTTGAGATGAAAGTTTCCCTTTTTCTCTCGCACTCATCGCAGCTTTTATTTGTGCAAGTTGTGCCTCTATCAATTTTATACTTTCACCATGAGAGGTGGTGGTCTGTGTTAGTGATTGGATAGAAGACTTTATTTCATCTGTCGATTACATGGAATGTTTAATAAACATATCCATGCTTCCTTCGAGTGCAGATGAGTTTTTGTTACCGGCCGTTTGGAAAGAATTATTATAAGGTGTAGAATTGTTGGCCGGATGTTGAAAGGGTTGCGAATGAAAGGGGTGCTGACTTTGTGGGTGTGGTTGTTGCTGCTGTGGAGGAGGTCTTTGATAATTGCTTTGGAACTGGTTTTGATTTTGGTTCCAAGCAAAATTAAGATGATTCCTCCATCCCTGATTATATGTGAAAGAATAAGGATCGTTTCGAGGTCGTTGCTGAAAAGTAGCATTAATTTGTTCTTGACCTTGAAACGGTGGATTCAAAGGACATTCTTCCATTAGATGTGATGGGTTGGAACAGCAACCACATACTGTTTTGGGGAGCGTAAATTGGTTTATGGGGGCTGAAGAGACTTTGTTTTCTATAGCATCGAGTTTCTTTTGTATCGCGGCCATTTCGGCTTTCACTGCGATGGAAATATCGAGCTGATGGATACCTCCCCTAGACGATGCAGGTTTAACGCTTTCCTACTGTAGGGTTTGTTCAGCGAGATTTTCCAGAAATTGCCAAGCTTCACCATCATCTTTAGACAGGAAATGACATTGGCACATGGTTTCAAGCATCTGTTTTGTTGTTAGATCAACACCTTCATATATAATGCGACAAAGGTCCCATCTATTGATTCCGTGATAAGGGCATTGTAAAAGAATATCCTTAAACCGTTCAAAGCATTACCAAAATGGTTCATTAGGAAGTTAGGTAAACTGGTTAATCTCGTTTCGAACGCGGACGGTCTTATGATTGGGATAAAATTTCTTAAGGAATGCTACAACAAATTCATCCCATTTGGTAATAGAATATGAGGCAGTGTTATAAAGCCATTTTTCTGCTAGATCGCACAAAGTAAAAGGGAGAAAACGTAAGCGCATAGCATCCACAGACAATTGTGACGTACCCATCATTGCACATACGTTTTCGAATTTGTTTATAAAAACGTATGCGTCTTCGGATTCAAGCCCGTGAAATTTGGGCAACAGTTTGATGAAGTGGGGTTTAATTTCAAAATTATCCCCATTGGATGGTGGAATAGACAGACAGGTAGGAAGGGGTCCACGCATGGGGTAACATCTTTCTTGGAGAGTGATGCGCGGTGAATTTTGCGCACCGACGGGTAGTGGCAGGATGGTGGTGGTAAAATCTGATGGAGAACCATCCATCTCGGTCGATGTGGTGGGTGGAGGGAAAAAGGAGATGAAGAAGTACCGACTTCGGAGTCGATAGCAGAAACGCGGACAAGACGGGCACTAGAATCCCGTGTTCAGCCGAGCATGCACTAAGTGGGTTTAGCGCACGTGGCAGCGTATGAGAACTTAAAAATTAGTTTGTTTTGAAAATTGCCGGACGTGAGACAAACCACAAAAAATAATGCACACACAACCCTAGAACTAAGGTTACCTAGGTCAAGTCTCTAGACCGCTCCTAGACTTCCAAAGGATAAGCCGCAGGATCAATCCTCTACTACCTCTTTATCACTCTTGTGGCCAGGTAAGTGGGAGGTATCCGCTATACGATTCACCAAAAATAGAAGGCCTAATTAAGTAACCACTTGCCTTAGACAGACTTGTCTAAACACCACAAAAGTAATGCGGATAAGCGATAGATTATCCACGACCTTCCTCTGTCCTTATTGAGTGCGACGGTCCTTAGAGTCTTGGTCTAGATATTTTTTAATTAATGTAGGGTGATGCGGATGCTCGTTTTGTGATTTGTGGGGCTTAGGAAGGGTGATGATATCCCCACCTAATCTGAATTTGGTCTTTGCCCCTTAATGTCCGTATTAAAATATGCAAAAACAAACCGCAAAACAAAACTCGCAAAAAGATTTTTGAGCGACGATATTTTGCAAAGAATCCTGCAGAAAATATATTATTGGATTTTTCAGAGGAGAGAGAAAGAGATAGAAAAGATACCAGAGAAAATTGAAGCCCTAACTCACCAACACCGCCGCGGTTCCGCCGCCAAAACGCACTTCTTTCCGCGGTTCCGCCGCGGAGTTGAGAGTTCTTTGAAAACTTTTTTCTATGGTGGCCTCCCTTGCTTCTCTAGGTCTTGATGAATGTCTCTGAATTCTTATCTACTCGCTGCAGTGACTCCAGATTCCCTCGCAAAAATCACACATTAATCGTTAAATATGCAAGATTCGGTTTGTTTTGTTTTATGATATAGATCGAATAAGAATTCAATACGAATAGTAAGAATAAAAAATTACGCACGTATCCCCGGCAATGGCACCATTTGATTGGTTTTGTATTTAAAGAAGTGTGTATAGTAACCGCAATCAATAACGGTGTCACGTGTAGCTAGACCGAGATGAGTATGGGTCGTCCTCAGGGATATGTGGAATCTTTTAATCTTTATTTAGACGTGTTGATTAGGAAGAGAAAGAAGAATAGGTAATAGTGAAGAATAGTTATAGAATCTAGATCAACGTTAAATACGGATGTAGAATATAGATCTAGTTTAAAGACGGATGTAGATTTTATATCAGAAGAGGGCTTGTAGGGTTCGTTAGGATTTAGTAGTCCTGGATGACTAATAAAGATGACTCCTTTTATCTTTTGATAGATTTAAAACTAGATTAATAGTGATGAATAAGGATTAGAGTTCTTGGAAGAAACTAGGGTTTCCACACTATTGACCATTGTCCTTTCACTGATCTCTATTCATGTCTAGCTCTTCACAAAACAATTGTTAACTTGATCTCAAATCGCGGTCGAGATTAGCAATAAATTGGTAGCGCGCCCGATAAGGTTGTTAATGATTCTTTTGCTAAAGTTTATAAACTTTATAAGACGTAAAAGAAGATAAAAAATTTTCTCATCCATTGATCTACCCTAATCCTACGAACCCTATCAAGCGGAGAATTACTCGCGCATGATGGAGATAGAAGAACGGATAGAGGTGAAATTCATAATGTAACTAAATAATTAAACTAAAGATCTACCTTTATTAATCAACTTCACAAGTACAAACTTCAAGTTTAGATTACAAGAGGAAGAAGAAGTTGCTGTCGATCTCTGGCTTGTCGGATGTAGATGTTCCGTCGAATCTCACGTCGCTTTATCACGTCGAATCTTGGACCTGTCTTGGATCACTTGTTCTTTGACGGTGATTAGCTTGTGTAAAATATTGATGATTTCTAAGTTTAGCCCTCGGTCCTTTATATAGCCCCAAAACCATAAACCAAAGATCTACAGAATTAGGGTTAGTTGTAGCAAATCCAACCTGAAAATCCTAACTCCCGATTCGGTGAATCGGCCGCGGATCCGCCGCATATTGCATGGTTTGGCCGTGGATCCGCGGTTTGTTGGTGAGATCTTGGGTGCAAATTTCTGGGGCTTTATTCTTGTGACACATGGAGATTTAGTTGATGTCTAGAACTTGAAAATATTTCCTGAGTCTCTGCCAGTATTGATTCTTCGATTTTCTTTAATATTTCGGCAGATTTTTTATTTCCGACATCTCAACATCTCGATCTCCTGACCTGAGCCAAAGCTTGCACCATATTTCAAAGAATAATGTTAGTAATATTTGGTATTTTTGAGATAATATTCTAACCAATTTGATATGATATTATATTTTAAGAATATTGATTAAGGATATTTGATATAATATACATATTTAAATTATCAAAATATTATATAAATATTATATGCATATGTTTTCCTTCATAATGTTAATTATAATATATAAACATATGAAAATAGTATTTTTACAGATAAATCCTTATATGTGTCACATTTATAATAAACACCTTTAGATATTTAAGAAAAGTAAGGAAAATGTCATATCAAAAGTGCGATATTTTCGACTGAACAAGATCCCCTACGGGTCAGAAGCTCATGCATTACCGTGTCGCATTGATCATCCGTAAGAGCAGGATTCTCCAAGCGTGCAGTAAAACGAGAAACGATTTCCTCAACAGGCACCTCCCATGGCTGCCGAGAAGTAAGTGGGCGATTACATGCTATGACTCTTGCTCTGTTAAAATGGTCCTTTCCTTGTGAAGGAGAAGAAGAACATTGCTTCACAATATAAAGAGAAATTATTCAAGTCTCGGCACAGAAAATGTTGTGCATGGTGGAACTATTTTCAAGATCTAACTAAAAGAAGGCGTTGGAAAGGAAAATATTGACTCAGGAAAATAATTGAGACAACACCTCACATGAAACACACGTGAGCTCCGGCGTGCAAAGTATATAAGCGCTGAAAACAAATAACCAAAATGGCTAAACTGGCCTCACGCGTTAAACACATGAGCGTTTATATGCAAAGTATATAAGCGCTGAAAACAAATAACCAACAGGTCCAAATTGGCCTTATGTGTTAAACACGTGAGCGCTTATATACACAGCATATAAGCACTGAAAACAAATAACCAAAAGGGCCAAACTGGCCTCATGCGTTAAACAAGTGAACACTTATGTGCAAAGCATATAAGCACTGAGAATAAATAACCAAAAGAGGGAAAACCAGCTTCACGTGTTACACACGTGAGCGCTTATATGCAAATCATATGAGCGCTAAATTTAAGCAGATTAAAACCCACACTGGGGTCACGTGTTAAATACGTGAGAATGTTTCCCCCAATCAGAGCAAAACTCTGTTCAAAATTTTGAAATTTAAAATAAAACTGCTCTTCATAAAAGCGCTCGCGCTAAGAGTCAAAGACTCTGAAGCAGCGCACCACGTGCAAAGCACGTGAGCGCTGGCGCTAAAAGCGCTGCACCTTAAGCAGCGCACCATGTGCAAAGTACGTGAGCGCTGGCGCTAAGAGCGCTGCACCTTAAGCAGCGCACCACGTGCAAAGCACGTGAGCGCTGACGCTAAGAGCGTTGGACTCTAGGCAGCGCACCACGTGCAAAGCATGTGAGCGCTAGCGCTGCTAGCGCTAAGAGCGCTGCACTCTAAGCAGCGCACCACGTGCAAAGCACATAAGCGCTAGCGATAGAACAAAATTTTCTCGGCCCTTGGATCAAAGATCTAACGAACATGATTAAAAATCATCAATTGACCAGAATAAAATTCTGTTAAGGAAACATTCCTCAGAATATTTCCAAACATGAACGATTGTGCTCTGAAAATCAGAGCACCGTTGGATCAATGATCTAATGGTGATTAAAATTCACCAAAATACAGAATAAATTATGTAGGGGAAAAGATTTCCCAATCTTATTAAAAACAAGAAGATTGCCTTCTGTAAAATAGAAGCCCTAGGATCAAAAATCCAACGGTAGGGAAATCCCCAAATCAATTAGAGAAAAGATCCCTTCAACCGATTTAACAAATCAGCCTCTACTATATAAAGGCCCTAAGACTTCAAGTCTCAAAAAAGGAGGAACCCCCTACAAACTTTGAGAAAGTTAAGAGAGAAGAACGAGCTCTCGGCAGAAGAAGAACTTTTTTTCAAGGTAAAAACAGAGATCAAAGCATCTCATCAGAAAAAGAACTTAGTTTTTATTCCAGATCATAGATCTATAAGACAAACTGTCTTGCACAAAAGATATCATAACATCTCATTATAAAAGGGGGGAATAATTCAATTCTCTCAGGATCACAGATCCATGAAGGCGAAGCCTTTCACCAAAAAACATAAGAGATTGAAAACATCTCCTATAAAATAAGAACTTTGTTCTTAAATCTATGAGACAAAGTCTCTTATAAGAGAGAATTTAATTCTCAGAGCGCAAAGTTGCCTATAAAAAGCCCCAACGCTACAATTAAAAGAAGCGCTTCAACACTTCAAATCTAGCGCAATGCGCCGCAGAGCCGTAGCGCTCCAAATTTAAAGAAACGTTTAGCACTCCAAAACCGGCGCACAACGCCAAGCGCGCCACGTGCTCCTCACGTGTGCGCTACATAACCAGAAGCGCTTTGCGCTCTTTGACCGGCACACAGTGCCAAGCGCGCCACGTGCTCCTCACGTGTGCGCTACTTCACCAGAAGCGCTCTGCACTCATTGTCTGGCGCACAGCGCCAAACGCGCCATATGCTCCTCACGTGTGCGCTACATAACCAGAAGCGCTCTGTGCTCTTTGACTGGCGCACAGCGCCAAGCGCGCCACGTGCTCCTCACATGTGCACTACATCATCAGAGGCACTCTGCGCCCATTAACTGGCGTACAGCGCCAAGCGCACCACGTGCTCCTCACGTGGTCTCTAAGAGAACATAAATTGTTCTTTAAACAATAAAGCTCCAGAGCTATGATAAGTGCTCAGCACTCAATAAAAGACAAAAAGGCTGTCAGAACCCAAACCAATACTCAGCATTGTTAAATGTTTAACATTTTAACTAAATGGACCGAGCCCAAAGTGGCCACAGAACCCTACCTCAGATTAATTGAGCCCATATGCTCATAAATCTCTAACAGATCTTACTCCAAAACTTGATTACAGATCTCCCAACCCATATCGGTTCAAGGGTACATCTCTTCACTCCTCTGATATTTGTCGTTGCAATCCTTCAACGTCTTCAGAGAGGTGACGGGTCTCGACAACCAGACATTCCACGGACTCTTTTTTCCTTTGTCTCGAACTTCGTGAAGAACTCCATTCTATCTCTCCAACAAAAAAGCGGGGCTGCGCCCCAGTTCTGTGGGGTCCTTAAACTCATGGACTATGATGTCCTTAAACTTTACGGACTGTGGGGTCCTTAAACTTACGGACTGTGGGGTCCTTAAACTTATGGACTATGATGTCCTTAAACTTTACAGACTATGACGTCTTTAAACTGCTACGGACTGTGGGGTCCTTAAACTCATGGACTATGATGTTCTTAAACTTTACAGACTACGATGTCTTTAAACTGGACCGCAAAGTCCCTAAACTAAAACAATAGAGTCCAAATGTTCTTCTGTTGGATCTAAATGATCCTGTTAAGTAGATCTTAGTCTAAAATTAGACTAACGTATCCTTAACAAACTGTTAAGTTGATCTTATTCTAAAATTAGACTAACGTATCATTAACAAACGTTTAAGTTGATCTTAGTCTCAAATGAGACTAACACATCCTTAAACCCAACCCAAAATCCAAATCTAAGAAAATACGGATTTAGACTAATCCACGCCCTACGGGCGACAACATAAATTAGTCTCCGTATACAATCCACGTGCAACCACAAACAAAACAAACACACACGACACGAAGTGACCAGCTGGAGAAGGAGAAAGTTGTTACCGCGATGCGGTAGCGTAATTAACTGCAGGGGCTTGCGCCTGCAGGGAAGAGCATCCCCACAATAAAAAACCTTTCAAACGAGGGGGAATCTGATGAAGTCTGCTACATTGGCCGCATCCGTCTAAACTTTCGATACATGGTGCCATAAATTAACTTGGCATCTTCGGAGAGGTGGACGGATAAAACAAAATAGCATATGCCCCCCAAAATTCCGGCAAGACGTCCGTCATCCCGGTATTCGGCGGCGAACAGATTCTGGCACGCCCTTTGGGACCTTTTTCTCTTTCCACTCCACACTTCGTATGTCGTGTTCGCGAACGAATCGCGGTCTAATATGGTTACCCTTGGATGTGAAGTACTAAGATTTAGTATCTTGCTCCATGCAGAAAAACAGAAGATCAATGCCTTCAAACTGCACTAATTGCAACAACTCCCACTTCGTCCTCGCAAGAGGAGTGACCTACGGGCCCCAAGCGGCCTCCCTTTTCACAATGCCGGTGGAACAAGTGATCCAAGCCACCACTGGGCTATTCTTCGGGACCATGATCCCACCAACGAGCTTCAACGTTCAGATGCCGTCAGAGGAAGCTGTGAAGAAGTCGGTCTTTGATCGGCTCCCAACCACCACGGCCCCTCTTAGCGGGTCGTCCAACTCTAATGCCTCAGTCTTTGACAGGCTGGGTCAAAGCTCAAGTGGGCCCGCAAAGAGGCTCGCAATACCGGAGAATGACACTCCAACTCCTGCTACAGTTGAGGTCGGCCAGGCTGCTCTCCCTATTCGAAGGTCGGCTTTCGACAGATTGACCATTCCCTCTCAGCAGACGTCTGTCTTTGACAGGCTGATGCCAACGCCAGGCTCTCATCAGAACAGGGGCATGGAAA
The DNA here is from genome assembly GCA_030015575.1 of Agapanthus africanus. Lineage (NCBI taxonomy): Eukaryota > Viridiplantae > Streptophyta > Magnoliopsida > Asparagales > Amaryllidaceae > Agapanthus > Agapanthus africanus. Next base: position 834,330,807 of record JASDDO010000019.1, read on the forward strand.
AGTTGATCCAACAATGGAGGTGGTCCCGGCCGCTCGCCATGCTCGACGTCGCCACTAGCGCCGAGTGAGGAAAGCTGGGGGCAGCTCTCCTTCGGGACTGACTCCGCCAGCTTCGATGGTGGAAATTGATGCTGCTGTTCCAACTGGGAACAGCTTTGAACCACTCAGGAAGGTGCGCAATAACTCTCCGACAGACGTGCTGAAAAGATCTCCTCCACCTATGGGGAACGTTACAAAGGTGAAGCCAGAGCATCCCCCTCAGCGGTTGTCCTCTAAAATTCACAAGGTCTGGCGACAGGTCCAAAACTCGGTAATCAACCAAGACTAATCTCGCCAATCGAAGAAGATGAAAGATATGCGAGAGAAGGACCATCCTGTCATGCCGCAGAAGGTATCATCTACTTGGGTGCCCGCTGCAACGGCCCCCTCAACTTCGACCGCTCACAAAAGAGTAAGGCCGGAGAAAGTACCCGTGTCCGCGACGAATTCTAAGGGCATTGAATCTAAGCGCCCCAAGTCTGGGGGCATGGTGGTGTACGCTATTTATATGGCATCCGGAAAAGAGGATAGCCGTATCTCTACGGGTCATCGACTACTCACCAGATCCGTAACAAAGGCCCAGGAGCAACAACAGAAGCTCCAGGAAATGTTGACACAGATGGCCGCACTCACTGGGCCAAAAGAAAGCCCGGAGACATCGTCAAAGCAGCGTCATGAACAAGAAACCGATGCTGAGTTCTTCCGCAGAATCCTTGAGAAGATGGACAAAGAGGCAGCGGAACAAGCTACCAACATAAAGCGAATGGCGCTTTTGTTCCAAGATATGGTCGGGATGATGATACAGCCGGATCCTCCAATTGAAGACCCCCCGATTATCCATGAAGACTACAGAGGGGAGACATCGAGCCCTCTTCCAGCCTGTTCAGCAGCCAAGGAGGAGACCATCTCCAAAGCCACCCTGGATGACTATATCGCTCAGCAGATAAGAGCTCATCAGGCGAGTGAAGCGGCCGGCCAAATCGTTAAAACTGGACGACCCTATCCGGGTTGGTACGACCAAATAAAGTACCCGCCGGGATATACGATTCCTAAATTCCATATATATAAGCGGACGGGGAATCCACACAAGCACGTTGCTCAATTTAGGGCTTTGTGCGGCAACACCGGAGGTGACGACAAACTACTGCTTCGCTAGTTTGTTGGCAGCTTATTGGAGACAGCGTTTGAATGGTACTCTGAGCTCCCGAATGACTCCGTCAAGACATTCGCAGAAATGGAGTTACTGTTCACACAAAGGTTCGCAAGCGCTAGCGAGCACACCCCGATCACCGCATTAATTAACGCCAGAGTGAAGCCAGGCGAAACATGGGTGCAGTACACGATACGGTGGCAGAATCTATAGTCGAAGTGCGAGCAGCGCATCAAAGAAGCGTCTGCGGTAGGCATGTTCGTGGGAACTCTTGATCCGCAGGCGACCATATCCTAGTTCATGATGTTCTCCAAGCCAACTACTTTCCAGGCTTTGATTGACAAGCTGGCCCAAATGGATCAGATGGGTCATAGACCGTCTTCTTTGAAGTTGGAATCCCGAAACAAAAAAGGGAAAGGGAAAGCGACCTTTGTCGCCAATGCTCAGCAGCAGCCCAGTGGTCCAAAACCGACTGATCGTCAAAGTGATAGACAGCGATCCCTTGGAGAAAAGATGAAACGCCCTTACTCATTCCCTCGGGATAAGACGAAGAGGTTATTTGAGCTTGCGCTGCGCAACAGGCTCATCACTCTGCCGGAGTCAAGACGCCCAACGCAACCAGGCAACGTTAACAATCCTAATTACTACCCTTACCACTGAATATTGGGTCATCCAATCGAAGATTGTTACATCTTCAAAAGTTGGATCGAAGTTCAGTACCAACAGGGCAAGTTCACGTTATCCGAAAACTGGAAGGTGAACCCGCCACAACCTCACGCTCCTAAAAAGGTGGACACGCCGGGGGCCTCGTGCTCTTTGATAGAAGAAGCTCCATGGGAGGTCGCTCTTTCAGCTAAGACGAAAAGAATGCTGAAGGATCTCCAAACATGCCCGGCAATCAGGTGGAAAAGTCCGCTGGAACCCGAGATCATTGAGGGAATGCTGAAGCCGCGCCTGACTCTAAGAATGGGTAGCGATAGTCAAAACGCCCAGGCCCAGCCGTCAAAGTCTTCAAAGAAGAAGAAAAAGACCAAAAAGCCCATGAAGCCTAATGATAAGCGTACGGACCTGCAAAAACATATTGACGCGTTGGAGGAATATAACTAGAAGGCACGAACCCCGGTCACACTCCAAGAGTTTCTCAACTACTTCTTTGAAGATGAGGAAGAAGACTCGTCAGATGAACCTGAGGATTATGTGGCAAGTTGCCACGTGATCTTTCACTCGTTGATTGTAGGGTGTTTTTCGTCATCCCATTGAGATGGAAATATGCGCACGCTTGTCAGGCGTACTACAGATTCCCCCGGCCTAGGGTAGGCCGGGGTTTAATGATTGTGGGGATCCGAATCTCCGACAGCCGCGGACTAAACTGCCGTTAATTACCCCTCGCCTTTGGAGCGAGGGAATCTCCGATCGACGGGTTAAACTGGTCATGCGAACTCGATGTGCAGTGTACGTGTGTTGTGTTCTGAAGGGGGGTTTTGGATATATCGGGAGCTACGCAAAGTTTTTTACGGGGGTCCCGCTACCCGGATAGCGGGCTGGGGGTCAAGGGGGCTAGCAGCCCCCTTGCAGGGTGCGGGGCAGCGCCCCGTTAGAAATTTTTTTCTAACAGGGACAGTGTCATGGAGTATGTGTATGTGTACATATGTATACATATGTATATATATACATGTATATATAAATAAAGGGGGAAAAAGACATCCAAAGGATGCGTGGGGCCAGCGCCTAGGCGCTTGAGCGCAAGCGTGCCACGTGTCGGCACGTGGGCACTTTGCGCTCGAGCGCAGAGTGCTGGAGCGCAAGTGCACCACGTGTCGGCACGTGGGCGCTTTGCGCTCGGGCACTGGGCGCTTGAGCGCAAGCGCGCCACGTGGGAGCTTTGCGCTCGAACGCAGAATGCTGGAGCGCAAGTGCGCCACGTGTCAGCACGTGGGCGCTTTGCGCTCGAGCGCAGAGCGCTGGAGCGCAAGCGCTGGAGCGCAAGCGCGCCATGTGTTGGCACGTGGGCGCTTTGCACTCGAGCGCAAGCGCGCCATGTGAAAGCGCCCCACGTGTCGGCACATGGGCGCTTTGCGCTGGAGCGCAGGGCGCTGGAGCGTAAGCGCGCCACGTGTCGGCACGTAGGCGCTTTGCGCTCGAGCGCTAGCGCGCTGGTGAGGAAAAGGGGGCTTTTAGCCCCGGAAATTCTCTAAAGAGAAAATAGGATGGAGTTTAAACTCCTAAGATGCTTTAGGTTAATGAAGGGGATTCTTCTTCTTCCTCTTCTGTTGGCTGGATCTTGAAGATCGAGAGATATGGGATTTTTAAAAATCTCTCCTTTTTGAGATCTAGTGACAGATCCAAGTTCCCCTTTGTGGGTTTGGTGGTGAAAAACTATTTTGTTTTATAAAATGAAGAGTAAAACTCTTGATTTAATTCAAAAGAAAGAAGAAGATTTTGGAACCTTGAAGAAGGAGAAAAGATCTCAGATCTAAATTTTTTGGAGAGAGAAAAGTTGTGAGATATTTTCATTATCCTTACCTTTATAGGCTACACACTTTACACATAGCCCCTTGGGCTTCACAAAATGGCATTTGCCTATCCCATGGCTCATGTGCCATTTCTTTTTGCACATAAGCCATGGGCTTTACAAAAATTTGGCTTTATGCCTATTTTTTTTTACATTTATCCATAAAATAAAATAAAAGAAATGCAACAAAATTATTTATTACAAAATTTTATCTTGGCATGGGGGAGGCCGGCCGCTTCATGTTCGGGCTCGACCCGGGCATGGGCCCACTGGATCTGGGCTTGGGCCCACTTGGCTTGGGGTTGACTTTGATTTTGACTTGGTCAACCGGGGTGTAAATTTTTACCCCAACAAATTGCCCCCCATCAATAAATGCACACCACATATATGGGTCGTGTGCATGAAATTGATGGATCTTCTTTCACGTGGAGGCGACTTGATTCGGTTTCCACCTTTTGGGAAGCTGGCACTGCCCTTTTTACGACATGGACGGTCGATGCGGCCTTTTTTCCGACTTGGACGGTCGGTTCTGCCCTTTTTGCGACTTGGACGGTCGGTGCTGCCCTTTTAGCGACGTGGACGGTCGGTTCTGCCCTTTTTGCGACTTGGACGGTCGGTGCTGCCCTTTTAGCGACGTGGACGGTCGGTTCTGCCCTTCTTGCGACTTGGATGGTCGATGCTGCCCTTTTAGCGACGTGGACGGTCGATGCTGCCCTTTTTGCGACTTGAATGGTCGGTTCTGCCCTTTTTGCGACTTGGACGGTCGGTTCTGCCCTTTTTGCGACTTGGACGGTCGGTGCTGCCCTTTTAGCGACGTGGACGGTCGGTACTGCCCTTTTTGTGACTTGGACGGTCGATACTGCCCTTTTTGCGACTTGGACGGTCGGTGCTGCCCTTTTAGCAACGTGGACGGTCGGTTCTGCCATTTTTGCAACGTGGACGGTCGGTTCTGCCATTTTTGCGACTTGGACGGTCGGTGCTACCCTTTTAGCGACGTGGACGGTCGGTTCTGCCCTTTTTGTGACTTGGACGGTCGATGCTGCCCTTTTAGCGACGTGGACGGTCGATGCTGCCCTTTTTGCGACTTGGACGGTCGGTTCTGCCCTTTTTGCGACTTGGACGGTCGGTTCTGCCTTTTTGCGACGTGAACGGTCGGTGCTGCCCTTTTAGCGACCTGGATGGTCGGTGCTGCCCTTTTAGCGACGTGGACGGTCGATACTGCCCTTTTTGCGACTTGGACAGTCGGTGCTGCCCTTTTAGCGACGTGGACGGTCGGTTCTGCCCTTTTTGCGACTTGGACGGTTGGTGCTGCCCTTTTAGCGATGTGGACGGTCGGTTCTGCCCTTTTTGCGACTTGGACGGTCGGTGCTGGATTTGACTTGCTCCGCTTCTTGCGGTGTCAGGGATGAAGTTGACTTGTTTCCGAGGTGGAATTTGATTCTGCCAGGGAGGTCATTGGTTGTTTTGCTGACTTGATGTGATTTTGGTTGACATCAGCATCGCTACGCTGGAATATGGTACCAGGAGCGAATCATCATTTGTCATGACAGGATTTGGGGATTTTGGTTTTGGTTTGGCATCAGCATCGCTGCACTGGAATATGGTACCAGGAGCGAATCATCATCTGCCATGAAGAGATTTCCCTCGTTCCCAGTTTAACGACTTAGAGGTCATCTGTTTCTAGTTTAACGACTCTGGGGTCATCTGTCCCTAGTTTAAAGACTTAGGGGTCTATTGGATTAGAGTTTGGGATTTTGGGGTTAGGGTAGGCATCAGCGTTGCTAACACTGAAGCACACGTGCCAGGAGCAATTCATCATTTGCCTATTCCTGTTGGGGGAGCGATGGCTTAGGAGACAGGTTTAGGTCCCTATCACCTAAGGCTTTTCAATTTTATGGGCCGTGAGGCTCCCATAAAAGCATTTTCTCCCTACGAGTCGTAAGGATCCTACAGGTGTATTTTCTCCTTAGGAGACGTGAGGACTCCTAAGTGTGTTTTTTCTTTATGAGTCGTAAGGATCCCACAAAGGTTTGTTCTCCTCATGTATCGCGAGGACACATGAGTGGGTCTTCTCAATGGAGCATAATTCCAAAGGCGGAACCAGCCGTGTAACTGGTAATTATGGTGGGGCATGGGTATGACGAGAATTATTTGAGCCCGTGGATTGTATACGGTAGTCAACTTGGGGACCAACCGTAGGGCTAGGAGAATTTTGAGAAATTGGATTTTGGTTGGCGTCTGCATCGCTGCACTGGAATGTGGTACCAGGAGCGACTCATCACTCGCCGTTTGGGGACTTGGAATTTGGATCTTGTTTGGCATCAGCATTGCTGCACTGGAATAATGCGAGGAGCAACTCATCATTTGCCTTGGGAGGACTTGGGATTTAGGTTTTTGGTCGGCATCAGCACCGCTAACACTGAAGCGAAATGCCAGGAGCGACTCATCATTTGCCGTTGCCCGTTGGGGAACGATGGCTTAGGAGATAGGTTTGGGTCCCTATCACCTAAGGCTTTTCAATTTTATGGGCCGTGAGGGTTCCATAAAAGCATTTTCTCTCTACGAGTCGTAAGGATCCCGCAGGTGTATTTTCTCCTTAGGAATCGTGAGGATTCCTAAGTGTGTTGCTCCTTTGTGAGTCGTAAGGATCTCACGCAGGGGTTTTCTCCTCACAAGGTCGAGAGGACTTTGCGAGTGTATTTCATCTCTTTTCACGAGTTTGCGCCCTTTCGGGTTTTCACAGACTCGCCAGTAGTCCTGTTGTTTTTACTCACGGAGCCCTTTCGGGTTTTCATCCGTGCCCGTTTTGCTTGTGGACATACCGTTTATTTTTTTATTTCTTTTAACTTTTTTTTCTTTTTCTCTTTTTTTTTGCCGCTGGTGGGACTTTAAAAGTAGTCTCACCGGCAGGATTTGGGAGAGATAGGGGTCATTTACGCCCATGGATTGTATACGTTTTGCAGGATGTATGATCCAGACCGTAGGGCTGATGTGCTCAATTCGCCTGCGACTTGGAGCATTCACCTGTAGTATTTCTTGAGATATCGGCCATTGATGGGTGGCATGGGCCTTTCTCCCTCGGCAATTATTAGTTGGTAGGATCCTCCGTCGAACACTTTCTCGATGATGTATGGTCCTTCCCAGTTTGGCTCGAATTTTCCCTTGGCATGTCGATTGGGGATGATCGGTCTTTTGAGGACCAACACCAATTCACCTTTCTTGAAAGCGCGGAGACGGATTATCTTGTCATAGGCCCGTGACATTTGGGCTCGGTATAGCTCCAGATTTTGCTGCACCGCGAGCCTCTTTTCTTCGAGGGCATCGAGCTCTTCAAGTCGAAGGAGCACGTTTTCCTCCTCCGTCAACTCGTGCTGAACGGCCATTCTTAAGTTTGGAACTTCGACTTCGAGGAGGAGGACCGCCTCCACTCCGAAGAGCAATGAGTATGGAGTGGACTGAGTTGGAGTACGGTGCGTGGTACGATATGCCCACAACGCCTCATGAAGTTTGAGATTCCAGTCTCTCTTGTTGGCTGAAGCATTTTTCCTCAGGAGCTTGCATAGAGTCTTATTGAAGGCTTCGGCTAGCCCATTGGCTCTTGGATTATAGATGGAGGAATATCTCCAGTCTATCTTGTGCTGAGTAGCAAACCTTGAGACATTGAAGCTCTTGAAAGAGGGCCCGTTGTCAGAAATGATTCTTCTTGGTGTACCGAAGCGGTATAGAATATTATGCTGGAAGAATGTCAAAATATCTTTTGTCTTGACTTCTTTTAGCGGGACAGCTTTAGCCCATCTGGAGAAGTAGTCTGTCGCGGCCAGTATGAACCGGTGGCCTTTAGATGACGGAGGATCAATTGGGCCAACAATGTCGGTGCCCCAGACTTCGAAGGGCCACGATGCCACCGTAGGATGCAACGGATTGGGATTCTTGTGAATGAAATCACCATGGATTTGGCAGATCTGACATTTCTTTGCATGTTCTCCGCAATCCCGTATCATGGTGGGCTAGTAATACCCAAGCCGTTTGATTTGAAGTCCCATCTTGGGGCCAGATTGGTGAGCACCACAAGCGCCCGAGTGAACATCTTTCATGACCTTTTGGGCTTCGGCCAATGACAGACACCTGAGCCAGAGTTGGTCATATGACCTGCGGTATAACGTGTCATTTACAAACACGTATCGGAGAGCTCTTTTCTTCAGCTGAATCCTCGTAGATTTTTCTTCGGGAAGCTTATCATATCGGAAGTACTCTATGAAGGGTTCCCTCCAATCGGGCTCGTCTTGGATGATCGAAGCTTCTTCGGCAGGACTGCTCTTCTGTTCCGCGCTTTCCTCTTCTCGTAGAGAGACTGGGGGTAGAATTTGCCGGCTCCTGACTGTGATCGGAATTTCGTCCATGTCAGGATCATCCAGCTCCTTGGCTAAGCGAGCGAGTTTGTCGGCTTTTCCGTTCAACGCTCTGGGGATTCTCATTTGTTCAATGTGAGTGAACCGTTTCATGAGTTCCACCACCCGGCCTCTGTACCGAGCTAACTCGGGTTTGTATATCCTATAATCACCGCTTACTTGGTTGACGACAAGCTGGGAGTCACCGTAAACCCACAGCCGAAGGATTTCCATTTCTATGGCGAGTTCCAAACCACCTATCAGCGCTTCATACTCAGCTTCATTGTTTGTCCGAGGCTCGGTGAGAGCAAAAGAACACCGTAGGGTTCCCATTGATGGCGTGATGAACACAAATCCTATCCCCGCTTTTACCCCCGGGACGCTTGATCTGCCGGAGCTCCTTATTGATGAGGCCCCATCAAAGTAGAGCTCACAACATGGCTCATCTTCCTCGAGGTGCAGCACTTGTTCGTCGGGTAACTCACAATTTAGCGGCGACCCTTCTGGTATGGGATGAGCAGCGAGAAAGTCTGCAAGAGCTTGCCCTTTTACAGCTTTCTGAGGGGTATAAACTATGCCAAACTCAAGTAGCATGACAGCCCATCTTGCCATTCTGCCGGCTAGGCTTGCTTTGGTCATCAAGTGTTTAAGCGGGTCGACCTTGGAGATCAGCATCACCCGATGAGCGAGCAAATAGTGCCTTAGCTTCTTCACAGCAAATATTAGAGCCAGACATTGCTTTTCGATTGGGGAGTAGTTGTGTTCCGCCCTGACTAGAGTTCGACTGAGGTAGTAGATGGTATTTTTTTTTCCCTCCTCGTTATTCTGGGCAAGGAGCGCACCGAGTGACTCATCCAGCGCGGCAGTGTAGAGAATCAGCGGTTTATTTGGAATGGAAGCGGCCAGCACTGGAGGGTGCAATAAGTATTGTTTGATGCTTTCGAACGCTGCTTAACATTCGGCATCCTAAATAAAAGGAGCTCTTTTCTTCATGAGCTTTGAGAAAGGCCCACACCTTCCCAATAAATTTGAGATAAACCTCCGTATATAAGCAAGCTTGTCTTGAAAAGATCTTAGCTGCGTCAGACTCTTCGGAGGGGGCATCTCCATGATGGCCTTTATCTTTGATGGGTCAACTTCGATCCCTCGATGTCGGACTATGAAGCCCAGGAATTTTCCCGATGACACGCCAAAAGCGCACTTCAGAGGATTCATCTTCAGATCGTATTCTCTCAGTCTGGTGAGAACGGTCCTAAGATCTTGGATATGATCGGCCTTGGTTTTAGTCTTGACGACCAGATCATCAACATAACATTCAACGACTTTATGGATTAGGTCATCAAAGATATTGGTCATTGCCCTTTGATATGTAGCACCTGCGTTCTTCAGTCCGAATGGCATTACCTTGTAGCAATATATTCCGATCGGGGTTCGAAATGCTGTGTGTTTCTCATCCTCAGGTGACATCTAGATCTGATTATATCCAGACGAGTCATCCATAAAGGTGAATAGTTTGTAATTTGAGGTGTCATCGACCATCATTTCCATGAACGGTAGCGGGAAGTCGTCTTTAGGACATGCCTTGTTGAGGTCCCTGAAATCGACACAAACTTGGATCTGCCCATTTTTCTTCTTCACTGGGACTATGCATGCAATCCAGTCCGCATATTTCTCTTCCCTGATGAAGCCGGCATCGATGAGTTTCTTGGTTTCCTCGATGACCTTTTCTTCTAACTCCCTTCTCATTCTTCGAGGAGCTTGTTTGACTGGCTTAACATCAGGAGATATAGCCAGCTTATGCGCGGCTACTTCAGGGGAAAGGCCAGGCATTTCTTTGTACGTCCACGCGAAGCAGTCGACGAACTCATGCAGCAGGGCAATTATCAGCTCTTTCATTTCCTCCGACAAGAGTGAGCTGATGTAGGTCAGCCTTGGATTATCGGGCGTTCCTAAGTCAATCTCGGTTAGCTCATCAAAGGTTGCTTGTCCTCCATTTTTGAGCTCCTGAGGAGCTTCTTCTGGCTCGGCTATTTCGTCATCATCATTTGATCTTTCGCTGGCCTCACCAACATGGATCATGTAGCACGCTTTGGAATCAGGTTGAACGTAGCCTATGCCCCGTTTATCTGGAATTCGTCCATCGATGAGTGCTCGGACCTGGGGTGGATGCCATAGCCCTTCGTAAAACTTTGCTTCGGACTCCGTTTGATATAACCGGCATCCGCACTTTTTAAAGTATTCCCGCATCTCTGGCGCATAGTATCTGGGATTGAGGACGGCTCTTATGCCTCTCTCATAGGGAAGGCACGCGATAGAAAGATCGTCCGGGTGCACAACGGGGGTTGACCCGTAAAACAGGATGCCCTTCTGTCCATTTTTCCTCCCGGGGAGGTAGAAAGTTTTCAGCTGGTCCACGGTGGAGACTGACAATGCGTCGAGCTCTTTGTACATCTGCTCCGGCACCCTTGTGATGGCTAGGGACCCTTCTGCAATTTCGAGGGTCTCTCGTAGTGTCGCTTTTTGCATGGGGGTCCAATCTGCACCGCTGTTGCACGACAGGTCCTCTTCCTCTGACTCTTCAGTGTCGCTGCCAAGATGAGGGCGGACTTTACTGCTAGATAGGGCTTCAGTGACAGATTCATCCGTATCACTCCTGAAATGAGGGCGGGTTTTACGGAAGGACGGACTTCCAGCATCGGACTCATCAGTGTGGCTACCGAAATGCGGGCGCACTTGGGCATTTTTGCTTTTGAAAGTTACAGCCGGCGCAGATTTGCTTTTGAGTCTTGGGGCCGGTCTATCCTCAGTCAGTTGTGGCTTAGCATTTTGGTGGTTCATAAAGTACCGAGAATCTTCATATCGGACTTCATGCACACCGAACGGTTGGATGTCTCCGTCAATGCGTCTTTCTTCGCCATTTTTAGTATACTTCATGCATTGATGGAGAGTTGACGGAATGATGCCGTAATCGTGGAGCCACGGCCGCCCCAAGAGAATCTTATAAGACGTGTCAGCGTCGATCACGTATATCTTAGCTTCAGTTTGCAGATCCCCGAATTTGATTGGCAGAGCTATGGTCCCCAGAACTTGCTGGCAATTTTGGTTGAAGTCTTGAATGACAATCCTTTCCCTTGACAGGTGTAGGACGTCCAGTGACAAACTCTTCAGCGTCCGCAAGTTCATGATGTTCACTGAAGACCCGGGATCAATCAATATGCGATTAATCCGATCTCTGTAGCTGTACCCGGTCACGTAAAGCGGCCGATTATGCTCAGCCGTTCCCAGTAGCAAGTCTTCGTCTTTAAATGTGACTGTGGCGGCATGCAAAGCGTGCTGGGCTTCTTTCATATTAATTTCCGCAAAGTGAGCCTGATACCGCTCGGGGTTTTGTAGAGCGTGAATGAGAACATCTCTAAGCTCCTTAGATAGGACCAAGGCGTCGTAGATGCTCAGGAGAGATGGAAGCTTCCGGAGATGTGCCAAGACGTTATAGTCCACCGAGGAAGGACTTATGTTTTCATCAGCCGGTTCTCTGCCATCTTCTTCATTAGCGACTTGTTTTTCCTTCCCTTTTGGGGCGTTGCCCTGATTTGGCGGTAGAGCCCTGCCGCTTCTGAGCTGGATTTGATGGGCCGTTGTGGCGAGCTCCTCGTCCTCTTCGGGAAAACATAGCTCCTCTTCCGAGTCGCTGCCAAGATAGATGGCGTAGCAGGTCACTACTGGGATCTCTTCATTGGAGTCTTCTTCTAACTCCTCCAGAATTTCAGCCGCTTGTACAGGGAAGAACTCCTTCAATTGAATCAATGTTCTTTCCTTTTGTTCATATTCTTTGAGGGAATCGATATATTTTTGAATGGTCAATCTCCTTGCAGACTCTTTTTCGCGCTAAGCTGCACTTTTCTTCTTCTTGAGCTTCTTGGATTTTGAGCCTGATGGAGCTGCATTGGCAGCTGGACTGGTAGGCTTCTTCTGTCCTTCCCATTCCATCCTGGGCTCTTTCTGAAGCAGCTTTAGCATCTTCTTCGTCTTATTAGATATGTGCGTACTCCACGGAGGCCGCGATGAGTCAGTTTCATTTGTCAGGGCAGCGGGTTCAGCTGTCTGCTCCCAGAAGGCTTCAACTTCTGTTTGTATAAAGTTGGCGGTTGCAACTTGATTGTTCACCAACACGCTTTTGGATAGCTCGATCTCTCCAGCCTTGTACTGCTTCTCGACCTAGTCCTTGAAGATATAGCAATCCTCGATCGCATGGCTCACTACTCGGTGGTACGGGTAATACAGGGGATTGTCGGTCATTTTTGCTTCTTGGGGTCTTTTCGACTCCGGCAATTATAGGCCATTGTTCAAGGCATCTTTAAATATCTTACGGACCTTGTCCCTTCTGAAAGAGTAAACCTTGTTCTTCTTCTCCTCTAGGGAAGGCCCATCTCCTCCCAGCAATGGCTTTCGAGATCGGTTGGTTTTGGATTCGCCCGCCCTTCGCTTTTCTTCATTGTCGGATGCATTGAAGACATTGGTACTACTGGAACTCCCGCTTCTACGGCTGTCGTCCCGCTTGCTTTTCTAAGTTTTGTCTCTCTGAGAGTCCGGCGGGGACTCTTGCTTCGAGCGTTTCAGCATTTGGACTTTCTTGGTTAGCTCTTGAAACGTCTTGAGGCCTACTGTACACAAGAATGGGACCATCCAATTGCTGAGGTTCCCAATGAGAAGGCTGACGGACTGGTCCTGCTCCAGCGGCGGTTCGCATTTGACCGTGAGATTATGCCATCGGGCAATAAAGTCGGTGTTGCTTTCGTTCTTCCCCGGCTTGGTCCTTACAAGGTCGGCAATGGAGATTTTATCACTAACACTCATGAACCTTTGCCGAAACAGAGACTCCATTTGGGCAAAGGTAATGATGGACCCGTCTGGTATACTCGCATACCAGTCGAAGACGACACCGGTCAGGCTGTTGACAAACTGACGAAGAAGGAGTGCGTCATTGCCCCCTGTATTTCCACACGAGGCTTTGAAGTGGGCAACGTGCTGATTTGCATTCCCCGTTCTGTCGAACCTTCCGAATTTAGGAATGACGTAGCCGCTCAGGAACTCGATCAGATCGTAGTGTGCGGGATACGGCCGCCCACTACTGCCGATTTCTTTCTGAGCTTCAGCTTCGGCCACCAATGTTTTAACCTTGCTGGTGACCAAATCCATTATCCGATCCTGTGTTAGCGGGATAGTGCTATCTGGGGCCAAGGCGTCCCCAGAAGCGGAGTGTGGCCGGCTTTCATGCGGCTCGACCAGTCTTGGACCCAAAGGAACAGGCATTGGCTGCCTCGGATTGTCATCACCCGGCTGATTAGTAGCGGCTTGTGCTTGATTAGGAGGTGCTCGAGCAATTTGAGCCGTAAGCTGCATCACCACGTTCGTTAAGTCGTCAATCTTCGAATAGAGCTTGGCCATCTCTTTATCTTTGCTCCTGAGCTGTTTTCGAAGCTCTTGAAGCAGCTCTTGCTCCACAGTCCTGTGGCAGAAAGTCGGCTCTTCCTCGCTGTCCGAGCTTGACTCTGTATGGACCGAGGGGTCTTTCTGCCTATCATCCTCATCGAGAGGGTTTTCTTCATCCAGCGGGGGCGGCTGTTCTTGGGCAGCGGCAACCACATTCAGGCTAGATTGGGTTTGGGATGTGGTGGCCCCATCCTTGCTTTTGCTGCGAAGGTTGTCGCTGGGGCGCCCACCCGCCATATAGAGCGTATGGATGATATATCCGTCCGTCTTTCTATCATTGGCAGCTGATTTCACGGATCGCTGTCTTGACCCCCTTGTTTCGGTAGCTGGTAGTCGATTGAAGGTGGCTGGCCTAACCAGGTTCTTGAATGGTGCCGGCGCTTCTTTTCTGGGTTTGCCCCGCTGCTTTCGTGCGGCACAGAGTGCTTGATAGACTCTTGAAGAGACAGTATCATACTTTTTCTGTTGGGGCCGGGACACGTCTCTTTGTGGCACTGTTCGGATCGCTGTCTTCTTGATTCTGACGGTCATGGCATTTTTCTGAACCCACTTTAGAGGCTCGAAGGAATTGCTGATTCTTACATCCGACTTAGCCATCGTCGCGGGGCAACCCTGCACTTGGAACTTCACACGATTCCATTTGGCCGAAGCCCTGGCCTTCTTGTTGGCTCGATAACTGAGCCGCTTCTGCCTTAACTTTTCTGTTCTAAGCACTTGGCAGACTTCGACTCTTTGGGAAGACGCCGCAGACTGGGCGATGGAGGGCCTTGGAGATACGCTCGATTGTGCATTTGTTGGAGTCATCGCCTGAGCTCGTCCGCAATATTTGATGTTGCCCTTTGTACCGAAGTTCTTGCCCCCCTGGAGCACCAGAGAATCGTTCAGATACCTTCTTAAGTTTCGGTTGTGGTGCCTTGGCGATCACGACATTCGGCCTCTTACCCCTTGAGACCGGCTTGGCCACCTGTTCCGCTGGGATTTCCGCCAGATGAGCGCTTCCGGCAGGGTAGATCATGACGGAGCCAAACTGGCGGGGCGGTTCCTCCCACTGTCGACTGAGGCTTGCGGAGAGAACCACACGAGAGTTGATCTTGACCACGTACGGAATCGGGGTCGCTTTGGAAGTTGAATTCTTCTTGGGAGACATTGTCGTTGAAAGTTGATTGCTGCACGAAAAGAAAACATCATTTCAGTATAGGCAATCAATATGTATATTGATTGAGTTCGCATGAACGTTTAACCCAAAATATGGGAGGAGAGAATGGTCCCACCGGGCGTGCCAGAATCTGTAGGGTGTTTTTCGTCACCCCATTGAGATGGAAATACGTGCACGCTTGTCAGGCGTACTACAGATTCCCCCTGCCTAGGATAGGCCGAGGTTTAATGATTGTGGGGATCCGAATCTCCGGCAGCCGTGGACTAAACTGCCGTTAATTACCCCTCGCCTTTGGAGCGAGGGAACCTCCGATTGACGGGTTAAACTGGTCATGCGAACTCGATGTGCAGTGTACGTGTGTTGTGTTCTGAAGGGAGGTTTTGGATATATCGGGAGCCACGCAAAGTTTTTTACGGGGGTCCCGCTACCCGGATAGCGGGCTGGGGGTCAAGGGGGCTAGCAGCCCCCTTGCGGGGTGCGGGACAGCGCCCTGTTAGAAATTTTTTTCTAACAGGGACAGTGTCGTGGAGTATGTGTATGTGTACATATGTACACATATGTATATATATACATGTATATATAAATAAAGGGGGAAAAAGACATCCAAAGGATGCGTGGGGCCAGCGCCTAGGCGCTTGAGCGCAAGCGCGCCACGTGTCTTCACTTGGGCGCTTTGCGCTCGAGCGCAGAGTGCTAGAGCGCAAGCGCGCCATGTGTCGGCACGTGGGCGCTTTGCGCTCGGGCGCTGGGCGCTTGAGCGCAAGCGCGCCACGTGTCGGTACGTGGGCGCTTTGCGCTCGAACGCAGAGTGCTGGAGCGCAAGTGCGCCACGTGTCGGCACGTGGGCGCTTTGCGCTCGGGCGCTGGGCGCTTGAGCGCAAGCGCGCCACGTGTCTGCACGTGGGCGCTTTGCGCTCGAACGCAGAGTGCTGGAGCGCAAGTGCGCCACGTGTCGGCACGTGGGCGCTTTGTGCTCGGGCGCTGGGCGCTTGAGCGCAAGCGCGCTACGTGTCGGCACGTGGGCGCTTTGCGCTCGAACGCAGAGTGCTGGAGCGCAAGTGCGCCACGTGTCAGCACGTAGGCGCTTTGCGCTGGAGCACAAGCGCGCCGCGTGTCGGCACGTTGGCGCTCTGCGCTCGTGCGCAGGGTGCTGGAGCGCAAGCGCGCCATGTGAAAGCGCCCCACGTGTCGGGACGTGGGCGCTTTGCGCTCGAGCGCTAGCACGCCACGTGTCGGCACGTGGGCGCTTTGCGCTCGAGCGCTAGCGCACTGGCGAGGAAAAGGGGGCTTTTAGCCCCGGAAATTCTCTAAAGAGAAAATAGGGTGGAGTTTAAACTCCTAAGATGCTTTGGGTTAATGAAGGGGGTTCTTCTTCTTTCTCTTCTGTTGGCTGGATCTTGAAGATCGAGAGATATGGGATTTTTAAAAATCTCTCCTTGTTGAGATCTAGTGACAGATCCAAGTTCCCCTTTGTGGGTTTGGTGGTGAAAAACTATTTTGTTTTAAAAAATGAAGAGTAAAACTCTTGATTTAATTCAAAAGAAAGAAGAAGATTTTGGAACCTTGAAGAAGGAGAAAAGATCTCAGATCTAAATTTTTTGGAGAGAGAAAAGTTGTGAGATATTTTCATTATCCTTGCCTTTATAGGCTACACACTTTACACATAGCCCCTTGGGCTTCACAAAATGGCATTTTGCCTATCCCATGGCTCATGTGCCATTTCTTTTTGCACATAAGCCATGGGCTTTACAAAAAATTGGCTTTATGCCTATTTTTCTTACATTTATCCATAAAATAAAATAAAAGAAATGAAACAAAATTATTTATTACAAAATTTTTATCTTGGCATGGGGGGAGGCCGGCCGCTTCATGTTTGGGCTCGACCCGGGCATGGGCCCACTGGATCTGGGCTTGGGCCCACTTGGCTTGGGGTTGACTTTGATTTTGACTTGGTCAACCGGGGTGTAAATTTTTACCCCAACATTGATAAACGGTTAAGAAGCTCCACATGCAGAGAAACCGGGGGCAGATCCCGAGCCTGAACTCCTAGAACCGTTCAACGAGATGATTGACGTATTCCTGAATGAAGCCCGTCAGAAAAGCAAAGCTGATCGAGAGCGTGAACTGGCCATATTCAAAAAAGCCAAATGCCGGCGACTGGACGAAAGGGTGAAAACACTTCCACCAGATCAAAGCACATTCGCCGCAGACAGAAGCAAACTTAATACGAGGAAACGGTTCGCCAAAGCACTATCAATAGGAATGAAGCCGCCATCTCCCAAAATAAATACTCATGGCAGTGTACACCTTGACGAAGAGGATGTACATCCTAGCTACTGCTTATACCATCAGAGGATTGCGCACCCCACTGAAGAGTACATGGCTTTTAAAAATTGGTGGTAGGGATACGTTGCTCATCGACAACATTTCAGACGGATGATGCGCAAAACTCGTCGAGAACAAAGGAGCACGACCGAACTGCCGGCAACTGTCACATGGTTGATAGCAAGGGATCGCAAGTTCTCACCTTCGGGAGCGATTTGGACGAAGAAATAGCCCTCGGCCCTCTTTTCAAAGAATCCATCTCCGAAACAGAAGAGACGAAGACCTGCGAGAACATTCAGCCGCGCAATCACACGCTACCTGAAAAGAATTTCGGACCCGCAATCAAGGGATCGTACAAAAAGGATAAGGGGAAAGAAAAAATCCCTGAGGATATTGCCCTTGATGATCGAGTCATCGAAGAGCTGGTAGCCAAGGACCCGCCCAAGAAAAACAAAGTGGATTACAACGTTCTGGCACACCTGAGGAAGATACCCTCGCAGCTAAGCATTCTCGACGCCCTTCTGCTATCCAAAGAGGCGAGATATTCTCTGATTAAGGCATTACAAGAGCCTGACCAGTTTCAAGCTTTTCTCACCGAAGAAAAGATGAAGGACGAGCTCGAAGAGGTTCACACAGCTGACATCATATTCGGCGTTGAAGATCTCCTCCTCGGAACGTGCGAGCACAACCGTCCCTTTTATGTCACCGGATACTGCCATGACATCAAGATTGGGAAGATCTTAGTCGACAATGGGTCCTCCGTCAACCTTCTCAATGTGAGAGTGCCAAAAGAAATCTGCATGAGCGTTCAACACCTCGCTCGGGATAAAATCACTATCTCCGGGTTCGACTCTCAGTCATTACGGACGCTCGGGTCTGTGATACTGACGTTACGCATCGAGGTGCTCGTCACTAACATTAAGTTTCACGTCATTGACGCCAAGACTTGCTACAACGCTTTGCTCGGCAGGCCTTGGTTACACAAGTACAACATCATCTCCTCTACACAACATCAGTATATGAAGTATTTCAAAGATGGTCTCGAGTATACCGTGACAGGGGAGCTGAACCTATTCTCCGTAAACGAAGTCCGCAAATATGAAGATGCCAAGTACTTCTTACCAGACTTCGAAGACACGGAAAGATGTCATAAGCCGGAGAATAAGAAAAATGCTATCACCACCATTCCGGTCTTCGGGAGTGATACTGAGGAGGAGGAAGAGATAATCTATTCGGGACCGCCCCAATACAACAAGCCTGGACCGTCTGCCCCTATGTTGGTCTTCGGCAGCGACTATGAAGATGAGGTCAATGCAGTATTTTCTGTTGGGCCATCAATACGAGCCTTCATTGGAGATGATCAGAGTTTGCAGATCGCCATGGTTCCGCAAGAGCATTACAAAGAGCTCGACGCACTTGATACCTACAGCGTGCAAGAACTGCAGATGTTCTACGTCCCTCCCAGGTGAAAAGATGAAAAAGCGATCCTCTTTTATCGATCCTCAGAAACCAAACTGGAGAAAGAAATCTGGCATGGAGCCGATTCTACACTTGACAGACTCCGGCCCATCCGTCTGCCCAGATACTACACGGAAGGATTAAAAAGGCTGTTAAGGCACCAAGGCGTACCCTTTAAACAGACCGTGCGACAAGTTCAGTTCTACAACAGGATCTGAAACGTCCGCGGAACTCAGCGAAAGTTGCCCAATGGGAGAATGGAAACGATCGGGCTTGGATATGTTCAACCCAAGAAACGGGAGTGATTCCATGGATGCTATGTTATACATGACTTCGATGAAGAAGGAGATGCTCTGTTAGAAGATGCTAACCCTGAACCAAAACGAGGTCCCGCCATGAAAGTGCCAAGTCCGTCGTTCGAAGAACAGATGGATAAGATAATAAGGGAAGCGGGTCAAAAGGTCCGGGATGACCATAGCCGCGAAATGGCAATCTATGAGAAAGCTAAGACGCAGCGTCTCCTTCAGCAGGCTACGGAGATCGACGATGCCCTTCGTCTCCAACCCGTCATACAGAAGACCCGATGCAGAGGCAAAAACAAACTAAAGAACGAAAAAAACGTTCGACAGTGGCAAAGCGGGTCCAAGAAGCCTCGCGATCGAAAATTGAGCAGCCGGGATCCGTCTCTTATAAAGAAGATAAGTCGAGCATATTCTTTTCCCTAAGACAAGAAAATGAAGATATTCGATCTTTTCATGAAACATCAAATGATTACCCTCCCGGAGTCCAAACACCCCGAGCAAGCAAACGAGGTTCATCACCTGGATTATTGCTCCTATCACCAAGCGATAGGACATCCTCTCGAAGACTGCTTCATATTCAAAAACTGGGTAGAAGACTAGTATCAACAAGGCAGGTTCGCTTTATCCAGCGGTTGGAGGGTAACCCCACCACAGAAGCATGTACCGAAAGCCACGTATATAGCGAGAGTAGAACCAGATCAACATCGGTCTTGGAAACGATCTCGTACCTGTCACGCGATAACACTGTCAGAAGAAGGAATAGGCGAGGATATGGACGACGTCTTCCGGTGCTTCGAAAATGATGATGACGATGTGATCTCAAAGTTTCCACCGGCGCCAAAAGAGCTGGAAGATGGAATACATACTATTGCAGATAACCTGAGAAAAATCGACTTGGGGACGGCAAGTGACCCGCGGCCAACGTTCGTCAGTGAGCTGCTGTCTGAGAAACAAGTAGCTACGCTAAAAAACATGCTCATGCAGTATAAAGACTGCTTCGCATGGAACTGTTCCGAGATGCCAGGACTAGATCCAGAAGTAGCTGTGCACAAATTGGCGATATCTCCAGACATTAAGCCAATCAAACAAGCACCGAGAAGAATGCGGCTCGAACTTGAAATGAGCATCAATGCTGAGGACAAGAAGCTAATTGACTCCGGTTTCTTCCAAGAGGTTCAATATCCTGACTGGATTGCCAACATCGTCCCAGTGATGAAGAAAAATGGGACGGTGCGCATTTGTGTAGACTTTTGGGACCTCAACAAAGCTTGCCCGAAGGATGACTTTCCCGTACCGGTTACCGAGCTGATGATAGACAACACGTACACTCACGAAATCTTCTCCTTCATGGACGGCTTATCAGGGTACAATTAAATAAAGATGCATCCCGAAGACCAGAAGCATACCGCTTTTCGGACTCCTCTGGGCATATTCTGCTACAAAGTAATGCCTTTTGGTTTGAAAAACGCCGGCGCCACCTATCAGAGAGCCATGACGAAGATTTTCGACGACCTCATACATGAAATCGTCGAATGCTATATCGTGGTAAAAAGCAAATCGCACGAGGAGCATCGGGAGCATCTGAAGGTAGTATTCTAACGTCTTCGGAAATACAACCTAAAGATGAACCCTCTCAAATGCGCGTTCGGGGTTTCCTCGGGAAAATTTCTAGGGGTTCATCGTACGATATCGGGGCATCAAAATAGACCCATCGAAGATCAAGGCGATCATGGAAATGCCTCCGCCATAAACTCTCAAGCAACTGCGGTCTCTTCAAGAAAAGCTTGCATATATTCGGCGGTTCATAGCTAACCTCTCCGACAAATGTCGTCTCTACAGTCACTTGATGAAGAAGGGAACCCCGTTCGTTTGGGATCACAAATGCCAAAGAGCACTGAACGAAATCAAGCAATACCTACAGAATCCTCCGGTGCTAACCGCTCTGGTCAAGAGAAAGCCTCTCATTCTGTATACAACCGCCCTTGAGGGTTCTCCAGGTGCATTATGGGCACACGAAAATGACCAAGGGAAGGAGGGAGCCCTCTACTATTTGAGTCGAGTTCTTCTGGGGGCAGAAAACAACTACTCCCCTATCGAAAAGCACTTCCTGGCATTAATCTTCGTGATCACGAAGCTCAGACACTACGCTTTGGCGCATGAGGTCCATACTCATATTAAAAGTGGATCCTCTCAAATATTTGATGTAAAGAGCCATACTAACAGGGAGGCTCACTAAATGGGCCCTCCTCTTGATGGATTTCTCGATAACTTATCGACCCCTCAAGGCAGTGAAAGGCCAGGCTATCGCCGATTTCCTCGCTAAGCATCATATACCTGCCGATTCACCCCTAAATTGCGAACTGCCAGACAAGCACGCGTTTGACACGATTGACGGGAGGAGAAGAGAGAATGACACCCGATGGGAACTCTACTTCGATGGAGCATCTTCCATGAAGAAACGAAAGCACGGCACCCCCATAATCAAATCTGGGGTAGGCCTCATCTTCGTGACTCCACAAGGAAGGATAATGCGCTTTGCCTTTTCCTTGACAGAGCCGAGGACAAACAATGAAGCCGAATATGAAGCTTTGATAGCAGGTCTTGAGATCGCTGTCGACATGGGAATTGAAAACCTCCTCGTATACGGAGACTCCCAGCTGGTCGTTATTCAAGTAAATGGCGACTATCAAACGTGCAAAACAGAGTTGGTAAAGTACGGTGAGAGAGTGCAGCAATTGCTGACTCAAATCCCTTCCTACGCCCTAGAAAGCATACCGCGAGCGGAAAATAGCAAGGCGTATGCATTAGCCAAACTCGCTAAAGATCTGGCTGACGAAAACCTCGATGACGTGAGGATCGTTGTGCAAAGTCGTCGGGTTCTCGCACCGGCAGAAATATCTCCGGAGTTGTCTGAAGAAAAGGAAGCGACCAAGCAAACGACCCTACAAATAAAGGACCAGGAAAAGGCTAAGGATTGGAGAGAAGTCTTTATAGATTACTTCAAATCCCATCGAACACCTGAAGATGCATCCTTAAGACATCAGCTCATTAAATGTGCTTTGTCTTTCGCCTTCGTCAATGATACGCTGTATAAGAGATCGTTCGACTCTCTATGGCTGAGATGCCTAGGACCAAAGGAGAGTCATCCAAGAAACACACAACGGACTCTGCGGTTCTCTTCAAGCCGGGCCAAAGATGAACCTGAAGATCAAAAGGATGGGCTACTATGTTAGTGTTTATGCCCTAGAAGGCCATTACTGTATCATACTAGTTTGTATATTACTTAATGGAAGCTTGGGATATTCACATGTGTATAACAGTCTTGCTAAACATGGTAGTATGCTACTTGGTTTTTCTATCTTAATATGTGAGTGTACGTATTGATAGAGCTCTTAGGATCTTGCTTGTCTACCAGCGTTGTGATGGCAGTCACACTAGTGGGGGCTGGATAGTCTACAAGCACATCCTTATTCAGGTCCCTGGTCGTTGGATTATCGAGACAGAGCATCGATACTCCGGAGTAGACTAGTGTGTACGCTTCTCATCCCAGTTGGGGAGATGGTCTGTCCCACAGCCGTCAGTACGTCGTACTGGAGATAGTATGCAGGTGCTCGTTAGGTTACGGGTACACCGGACAGGACTCACAGGGAACTGTTGGTTGGTTTGATACCAGTCGTCAGTGAGCAGTTCCCAGGTGACATGAGTACAGCATAGTCCGCAGACTTGACACTGCTACTTCTCCTCGAGTGTGTCCCACTGTTCTTAGATTGCTACCTTACCACGGCTCAAAGGAGTCGTGCAAACAGGTAGCAGTTGGGTGCAGTCCCGAGCACTTGGAGGCAGTGGCGGTTAGACAGGATTCGTCCCTCCCGGTATTGGGAGTAGATATCGTGCTGTGTCAGAGAGCCATTACGCAAAGTCCCTGGCCAGGGCAAGCGAGATTTGCTGGTAGGTTCCAGTAGTTTCTCAGGGTGTAATGGGCTTCCCTCCGACACGACTTATACCGCTATTAGGGGACTGACGCTTGCCGCCCCCCTAGGCCCGATATGCGATAGTCTTGGACGAACGGACCGGACTGTATGGAGATTGTCACATCAGACTCAGTAGGAGTTCGGATGGGTTTCCTCATCGGCCTTCTTATCGACAACTACCTGGGGACCGTTACGTACAGCTAGTGCCGCTTGCGGTCTGTGGTTAAACCCACTGCCAGCGTAGTAGTCGAGTCTCTAGAGTCCCACACAGAGAGTTTCCTATTCCAGGCGAAACGATATAGAGGTCGCATGGTTTTGCGACAAAGGGTTCGGATGCATACGTGCGTTTACGCGCGTACGACTTTCGGACAGTTTTTACCAGTCGGCTTTGGTTTAAGCCAGTTACTGGTATCCGGTTATTGAATTTATACAGTCTAAAGTTTTTCCGTATTTTTACGGATCGGAGGGGCGTTCTCGTAATTACTCGAGAAGCTTCTAGAAGATGGTGACTAAGGAGGGTTATGTGTCATATTCATTGAATGAGTTATATGAGTCATGGTGGTGATTCATTCATTTCATTAATGCACATTTATTGCTTAATGACTCATGCTAATGAATCACCACTAGATATTTTATGAAGCATGATTATTCATCACTCTTTATTCTTTTCTTCTTATTAGAAAATGCTTCATATATGTTATGATACTCATAACTTATTCATATAATATTATTCACATTCTCTCTCCTCAAGCTCTCTCTCTTCAAAAGACTAATCCTCACCCTCATGTGTTGAGATCTAGGATTAGTTAGACTAATCAATCCATAACCATCACTCTATTTCATTCTATCTTCTTTGATTGGCAATCCAAGAAGATTAGTTGCCTCAAGTTTAGAGGCTTAGCTTGGAGTTTTGCTCTCGGGTGGATCGTCTACTACCTAGAGAAGGCCGAGGAGAACAAGGAGATCGTAAAGACGAAGGACTAGTTTCGATAGGTATAATCCCTAAGCATAGTAGTTTAGAACAACTATATGTTTGGTTAGTTATCGTTTAGCTTCGATTCAAGCGGTTAGTCTATGTTCGTTCACTAAACAAGTTCGTTTTTGAAAATTCCGCCTCCCCACAAGTATTGGGGTGTAGTACATCGACTTACAGTGGTATCAGAGCCTCGCTAAACAATAAATAACTTAATTGCAAATTTGTACGAATTTCGAACGGAAAAACGAAGCCGGAAAACCCTAAAAATACAAGTTTCTGTCGAATTTAAAATGAAGTCCTAAAATTTTTCAGGTAAGTGCAGAAAGCTTGAAATGAACACAGAAGAACACCCAAGAAATTTGGGTTCCTGATTCGTCTACAGTGCCGCGGATCCGCGGCGGATCCCACCGATCCGCCGCGCTTCCGCGGCCGAGTTGACGAGTCAGGAACTCGTTTTTCTTGTGTGGGTCCCCTGTGGTTTTTTGGGTTTTCTGGAATATTTTAATTTTGCTCAGGTTTCCAGTTTACAGAGCAGTTTTTGGAGCAATATTAAAGATGTTTAATCGATCGAAATTGTACAGTATTTGCATGTTGGATTATATCTGTGATTGATTAATGTGTTCGTAAACCTCCCCTAACTGCTAGTATGTCGGTTGGCAGGGGGTTGCACATTTCTGTAATGGTTATATCTGTTTGTGCATATGAACTGTATTGGACTGTTGTGGTGTATAGCCGGGGTTTAGCAATGGGTTATTGTTTAATTCATTTGTTGTAAATGTAATTTGTTGTAATATTATTTTTGCGGGGCACATCCAGGTTGCGGTTGTAGCCACCGTTGTATTATTTCATTTTACTGTTTTTGCTCCTAGGACTGACCCAAGGTGGGGTACACAAACTGCCGGGCGGGTAGTTTGCCGTACCCGTAGGGGTCGAGGGTGGGGTAACGGCTATTCATCACAACTGTGTAATCTGTCTTTTCTTGCAGGCTCAAAAGAAATACAGATTGCTTGCAAATCCAATATTGTTTATCTGTGTTTTGGAATGTATATCATTGCGTCAGACGAATGTAAAATATCTATATTTATGATAGCTATTTAGACGTCACTTATGTTTTACACCCGCGCTAGCCCAGCCCCCGCTCTGTCGTTAGTTAAGTAACCTAACGGGTGATGACGGGACCCCGTGGCGAATGCGGATGGCATAAGAGGACGTTGTATTTTCGTTGTTTTCTGCAATGATAGGTTAATGATGGGACGCATTATTTATAATGCAAAGAAAAACAAACCAAAGTTTAAATCGTTGGAACAATTTAAAAGAAACCACTCGGTTAATTTTAAAAATAGATATTTTTAAATGCGGAGCTTTAACCACTCCTTTTAAAAGCTTTCAGGTTCCTTCGGTTATATCAAGTTCACTACGTTCACGGTTTCGCCAAAACCATTCGTAGCTCTCCGTCATTTCATTTGGGTATTCAGTAGTATTCAAGCTATGCATTTTGGCCAAAGTCAAGGCATAGTGTTTGGTAGCTGCTGGGTTTTCATTTGTTGCATAAGATAGATGAGTTGGTTTGGGACAGTTGTATTACCATTTGACCAAAGTCAGGGGTATATACGGATGGGTTCAAATTGACAAGATAATGACGGGTAGAACTTGACATGTGACTTATGACATTTTGACCAAAGCCAAGGTCATAAGAGCATGGGGCAAAAACTTATATCGGGAATTTCTAAAGAAACTGAAATTTGCAAAGAGATGCATACCATTTGGAGTTTGATGAATGTTGGTAGGATTCCTTCAACATTATCATACGATGATATTTGGATCCCGATCCTACTGTGAGTATATGCTACTTATCAGGATATTCGTCACTTAACGATCAATGCTATAAACCTAGTAGGTATCCAGAAAGGTGTCAGCGGGGTTACGCCCCCAGAGAAAAGAGGTTATTTAATTAAGGAACTTCGCGAAAGCGTTGGAAAACCTCCCTCGAAGTATCGACACTGGCCTGGCTGAACGGTTAAGCAAGTATTGTACGGTGAGAATAGTCCTGGCTAATTCTTCTTTTATGGTTTGAGGAAGGATTCGAGAAACAGTGGGAGCCATCCAGTTTAGATAAACTAAAAACCACTCTAAACTTGCAAGAGCATCATGCTAAAGAGTTTTCTTCTCTCTCTCCTAATTGCAGCGACCCTGAAAATGACTGGACTTAAGTTACTTTTAGAAAAAAATATACTGACGGGGCCAAACTATAAAGATTGGCTGCGGAATGTCAAAATGGCTTTGACCTATGACAAACTGGGGTACGTCCTCACCGCTACGGCACCTGCTGTCCCTGGTCCCAAATCCAGCAATGCGGATAAGGAAATCCGCAAAACCTGGGATTTAGATTGCGCGAGAGCCAAGTGCGTCGTGCTTGCCTCTATGGACAATGAACATCAGAGGAGGCATGAGGATATGTCCCTGGATGGTATATTTCTCCATACAAAGGAACTTTATGGAGAGCAATCTCGTATAGAAAGATACGAGACCTCTAAGAACTTGTTTCGAGCGAGGTTGGCTGTCGGGTCATCGGTAGGTGAACATGTCCTACAGATGATCGGCTATATTGAAGAGCTCGCAGACCTTGGGACGACTTTGGATAATGAGCTGTATACAGACCTTATTCTCCAGTCCCTTCCTCCCACCTACGCCCAGTTTATCCTCAACTTCAATCTTCAAGGAAAAGAAGTTGAACTTGCGGAACTCCTGAACATGTTAAGGAGTGCAGAGGGCACCTTGAAGAAAGCAAGGGAAACACCCACTATGTTTGTTGGCGGTGCATCTTCTTCCGGGTCCAAGGCTAGGGCCAAAGGAAGGAAGAAGAAGGCCGCACCCAAACCTAGAGGAGGTGTTAGTAAGGTGGGAAAGAAGGGAAAGAAAAAGATAGCAGTACCGATAGTTGGCCCGGATGAGTGCTTCCATTGTCACAGGAAAGGGCACTGGAAGAAGGATTGCAAGGCGTGGAACGCCAAGAACCAGGAACCGAAGCAAGCTGTGGCTTCGACTTCAGGTGTGTTTGTAATTGAGAATTGTCTGTCGATCAACTCTACTTCCTGGGTATTGGATACCGGATCAGGATCTCATATTTGCAATTCATTGCAGGCACTGAGAAACCGTAGAGTGCTGAAGGAAGGTGATATGATCCTCAGGGTTGCTAACGGAGCTAGCGTGGGAGCTGCGTCCGTCGGGGATTATCACCTAGGATTTGTTGGAGATAGTGCCCTCAGAGTCAATTATTGGATCACAGGCAAGTGATTGCAATGATTGAGGGAGGACCTATCCCGGTAGGACAGTCTTACTCGAGATGATAGTATGCTATCAGGTTTATCTTTATCATCGTGTACTGCTTTAGGTGACCTGACATGTCGCTATTACACGTTGATAGAGCCCCTAGGATTCTTGCTTGACTACCAGCAGTATGATGGTGATCATATACGTGGGAGATGGTAGTCTATAAGCACATCCTTAAAAGGTCCCTAGTCGTAGGAGTTTCGAGACAGGGCATCGATACTCCATTAGTAGACTAGTGTATACAGTCGAGACCCCGACGAGGGGCGGTGGCCGGTCTCACAAGCCACTGGTGTCAGTTGGTCCACCTAAGATGTATACAGGTGCTCATTGGGTTATGAGTACACCGGACAGGACTCGCTGGAAACCTGCTAGTTGGGATTATACCAGACGTCAGATAGCAGTTCCCAGGTGACATGTGTACAGGTTAGTTCATCGACCTGAGATCGTCATTTGTCTCGTGTGAGTTTCCACTGTGCTTTGATTACTACCCTACCACGGCTCAAAGGAGTCGTGCAAACAGGTTTTAGTTGGGTACAGTCCCGAGCCACATGGAGGCAGTGAGCGGATCTGCAGGGGTTCGTCTCTCCCGGTATTGGGGGTGAGGTCGCGCTGTGTCTAGGAGAGCCATTACGCAAAGCCCTCGGCCGAGGCAGGAGATTTACTGGTAGGTATTCCAGTAGTATCTCAGGGCGTTCTGGGCTACACTCCGACACGACTTGTACCGCCTTTGGGGGTCTGACTTTTACCAACCCCCTAGACCCGACATGCGATCCTCATAGACGAACGGACCGGACTGTACGGATATTGTCACTGACAGGCTCAGTAGGGTGTCAGGATGAGTTCGCTCATCGACGTCCCTTTTGGTCAATAGCTGGTGGCCCGTTACGTATTGGCTTATACCTCTGACGTGCTAGTGGTTAAATCCACAGCCATTGTATTGACGAGTCTTTAGAGTCCACCACACTTTCAGTTACTCAGCTTTCGGGCGAAACGCTGTAGAAGCCGTATGGAGATATGGCAGGGTCCGATCAGATACGTGCGGTATTGCACGGATCAGGATCGGACAGTTTTGTACTAGTGGCCGTATGGAAATATGGCAGGGTTCGATCAGATACGTGCGGTATTGCACGGATCAGGATCGAACGGTTTTTACTAGCCGGCTTTGGTTTAAGCCGGTACTAGTTTAGTACAGTGTAGATTTTGTCTCATTGCATTTGTATCCGGACGGAATACAGATGCGGGTGTGTATGCACAGTATCGGGGTTTTCCTGTAATTTATTACGGGACCAGTTTTCTGGAGTTGCCAGTTTGCATTCCGTTCCGGCCGGTTTTCCTTTGTTCTTTCCCGGCCGGACTTTTCCGATGGAGGGGGTTATTTGCAGTTTTGCAAATAACATTAGTGGAAGGGGTTTCTTGCATAAAGATTGATTATGATAGCTTCATATCTTTTACTCCATCACTTGCATTTAATTGAGATTGGAAAGGGTATGGAGGTTAAGCATGGTTGATGTTTTCTTGTCTTTGGATATGGTCACCCTTCTTGCTCTCCTACACTCACCTCCCTCTTGTTTGATATATTCATTCCTCCACCTTATTCTTCTCACTTGATGAAAATGGTAGAACACTTGAGAGAAAGAAAAAGAATGAGAGAGTTCATCTTTGTTTTGTAAGGAATTCTTCATCTCCTTCTTCTTCTTGTTTTGGAAAAATGAAAGCACCATTTTTCCTAACCCCATTCCTCCATCATGGCAACCACAAACCCCAAATGAGACTAGCATGATCTACTATACATTCTACAGCATATCTTGAGCATGTCGAGTTGCCGGCTTCATGCCCGAGTTGCCTCGGTATTGAGGCGGGAGCCCGTAAAAGACGCAGGCGTTGTGGTGCCCTTTCCGGCGAGGAGGCGACGATGTGGAGGCAAGACTTTCCGCGGGAGATCGGGACGATGACGAGAAGACCGGAGGACTCGGATCACTCGGTATACTTCTCACCCTATCTCTTGATTGCTAGCATTAGGTTAATGGTAAACGATCCGGGTTTTCATTGTCCGCGGTAGCGCCGGTTTCCGAGTAAGGAAAATTTTTGATTCCGCATTTTGGCCTCGGGTACGAGGCCGGGGCGCTGCCGTGGCGCAACATGGTATCAGAGCCACGCCATTAACCTTACCTAGCTTGTTCTAATGTGTTTGCGTTTCCGATCGACCGAAATTTCCAAAAACCGTATTTTTCTAGCACATCAGTTTCTGTCGAAATTTTTTGAAGTCCAAAAATTTTTCAGGTTGTCTCAGAATGATGTGCAGGGAGTTCTAAGAACACTGCAAAAATTTGGTGACACGACCCCTCCGTACGACCGCTGAAGGGCGGCCATAACCCCCTTTTGGCCGCGCTTCCGCCGCAGGAATGTGGGTTCGTATGATTATTTTTTTGCAGTGGGCTTATGGGCTGTAATTAGGGGTTTTGGAATATTAAAATTGGGCCCAGGTTTTCTGTGAGTGCTACAGTTTTGATTGGGGGCCCACTTGTTAATTTTTGGTCAATCAGAAAATTTTAAACATATTATTTCACAGTATTTACATTATATCTGCGACCGTGAATGTCACTCGATCGGTAAATCCGGTCTAACTGCTATAGCCCGGTTAGACGGATTTGCGAACGTGACTTTCACGTTGATGTTCTATGTTTATGCTGTGATGTTGCGGATCGGTCGTGGGGGATAGCCTGGATGCAATGTTAGTACAGCTTTGTTTTATATGTACATTTGATATTGCGGGGCGAGCGTCCGACATGTGGACTGCCGTCACTGCCAGTTTGTATTATTCTTTTGGGGCACGACCTGGTTGCGGTCGATGTACCCGGTGTATGTATATTTTACTATTCTGTACTAGGATTGCCCCGCGGTGGGGTGCACGGATAGCCGGGTTCTGGAGGGCAACAAGCCCGCATCTCATGGCATTGGGACGGAGGGGGCTTCAGTCTGGAATTGGCGGGCTGTTCGACGCACTCGTAGGGGGTACAGGTTGACCCAGGAGGGGTGCCCAAGTTACCGGATTCCGTGAAGTGCTGGGTGGTCCATTCACGGTGCTGAAGGGGGCTGCCTCGCTTCAGGTTTTGGCGGGTGACTTGCCGCGCCCGTAGGGGTCTAGGTTTTCATTGCACAGGCTATCCACACGACCAGGGGAACGTCGGGTTTCAGCAGCGGCTCTGTGAAACCCGGGGCTTCCAGATATCTGTATTGTTCTGTGATGCTGTCATTTCTGTGATGTTGCATTTTATTCACGCCTTGAGAGAAATACTATATATTGGTATATATATTAGTAGATGTTGTATATGTTTATCATCCGCGCTAGTCCAGTCCCCGCTCTGCCGTTAGTTAGCTAACCTAACGGGTGATGACGGGACCCAGTGGCGAATGCGGATGGCATATACGTACGTCAGTATATTTTCGTTCTTTGTGGTGTGATCAATTGATGGGAGTGCGTTGATTCGGATCAATGCAAGCTAAACAAACCTATTCTGATGTTGTTGGAACACTTTTCAAAAAGCTGTTATTGCAAGGACGTTCACTTTTGTTTTGCATCGTGGTATTCATTTGGAATATCCTGCTCCTCAGTCGACGAGGCAAGGGCCGAGATCCCTTCACTGGGAGTGACCCCTTGGACAGAAGTTTGCGTCAGGGCATTAACTTCACTATAGCCGATTACTTTTGCTTTGCATCGTGGTATTCAGTTGGAATATCCTGCACCTCATTCTACGGGGAAAGAGCCGAGATCCCTTCACCGGGAGTGACCTCTTTAGTAAAGGTTTTCGTCACTATATTTTTTTATAAAAGGCTATGCAGTTCCTTCAACGATATCAAGTTCATTACGTTAAAGGTTTTTCGCCAAAAACCAGTCGTAGCCCTCCGTCATTTCTTACAAGTATTACTTAGTATTCGTGCTGCGTTTGTTGACTGTGTCAAGGCGTAGTGTGCGGTAGCTAAGTAGTGTTTGTTTGCAGCATATTAATGGGATTGGTTAGGACAGTCGTGCGGCCTTGTTGACTGTGTCAAGGGCTCGTACGGGTGGGTTTAATGCAATCCAGGATAATGACGGGCTAAACTTGACTAGGACTCTTTGATTTGTTGACTGTGTCAAGGTCACTTGGGTCCTAGGGGTAAAAATCACATCGGGAGTTTCAAAAGAACTGAAACTTGCCAGGCATGCGCATACCTTCTGGAGTGTGGTGACTTGAGTAGATTCCGTCAAGTTATCATGCGATGATAGTTGGATCCCGATTCCCACTGATGAGTTATTTTACTCCTCGGGTGACCCCGACTAATTCTTCTTTCAGGTTTGGAGGAGAATTTGAGGTACAGTGAGAGGTTTCCAGATTAGACAAAGTGATAACCATTCTGATCTAGGTTAGAGTGCACGCTGAGTGTTTCTTTTCTCTCTCTCTTTGGCAGCGACCATTGACCCGACCCTGGACTTTGACTCAGTGACCAAGTTGACCGAACCTTCTTAACACTGGCTTTTGGATTGTCAGAGTTGCAGACCTCATTGCCACTCCTACTTTTACCCTTTTCTCCAGGACACCCCGTATTACTACGAACGTCCACTTCCATTGGACAAAACCATCGTATGGTTAGATACGAACTCGAAGGAATTCGAGGATGGTTTCCGGTTCTGGAGAAAACGGATAGGATTATTCAGTTGTCTTTTCTCTTTTCACCTTCTCTCAGGTTGCGAGTACTCCTTGGTTTAGGAGTAGTACACCTATTACGCAAATTGGATAGTCTTCTTCCAAACCATAGGCTGGTGCCGACGGGTAGGGAATGAAGAAAACCAGTTAGCCTAAACGGTGTACAGAAGGTATTAAGATTAAGACAAAGCAAGGGATTAGTAAGATGGCAAAGTAAATTGCGACTGATATTCACGACCAAACCAAGTATTTCTTCGCCAATCCTAAATCACCTTTGTATTTCTCCAGGACACTCCGTATCACTACGAAGATCCATAGTTTATTGGATACTCCATCGTATGGTTATATACGAACTCGAAAGGAACTTGTTCCAGTTCGGGGATGGATTCTGGTTCAGGAGAAATAGGAATAAAGTACATTCAGGTGTCTTTTATCTTTGCCTTCTCTCGCGTTGCGGGTGCTCCTAGGATTAGGACAGTACACCCTTTATACTTTTTGGATAGTCTTCTTCCAAACCATAGGCTGGTGCCGAACGGTAGGGAAGGAAGAAAACTATTTGGCCTAAAGGGGTGTACAGAAGGTAATGACTAAAGACATATAAAGGGATTTGGAGAAGTGGCAAAGAATTATACGGTTACAGTTGTGAATCTGGATAATGGAAGAGGCATTACTAGGAATACCAGGATACCCCAACGAGACATTTCGATGTTTCATTTTCACTGTGTACTGTTAATGGAAAACTGATTTCCCAATTAGACACTTACTCCAGGGTATGTATTTACCAGGTATGATTCTCACATCTGTATGGTTTTACAGATGATGAGTGGGAGTAAGTTATTGGGAATTGGGTGATCATCCTCATTATATCGGGATTCGTTGTAATCGGTGATATTTGAGGAAGTCACCCGGGTTGTTTGCCGGATGGAAAATTTTTGGTTTTGAATATCCGCGGTTATGCACCAATTTCAAATTGATATATCTGTACGTCTATTTTCATAGAGTGAGATATACCTTTTGATATTATGTCGATGACATTTACCTATATCAGTGGATGGTTAGGTAAGGAGCATTAAACAGCGGTGTAATTCTTCTTAACCATAAGTACAGTTTTCAACCTACGACACACAGTGAAAGAGTTGTTAGACTCAGAGGACTTATACAGAGTATTGTATGTTGTCCAGTGTCTATTAGGACAGAGGGGTTGGTCCTCATACTATATTCTGTTTACTTTTAACTTCTCTGGTTCTTAGACATGTGTTTCGTGGAAACACAGGGTCTAAGTTTTGAGGAGTTATAGGTATTTGAATAGAGTAGAGAACCAGGTATAGCAAGTATCGGGATTCTTCAAAGTGATCGAAGATGTAGATACTTGTGTATGGTATTCAGTTGATAGTAATGATTAAGAGAACTTACTTCTCTTTCAGGATACTCATAATTGGAAGCATTCCTAAGTTGAGTAACGCTGATCGGCCTCCTTCCATTTAGTTGACATGCATTGGAGATAAGCTGCATGATTTGAATCTGGTTCAATTAAATCAGTGCCTCTGTTTCTATATTGGATATAGAACAGTTCATATCTTGACATTGTTAAGGTACGGGGAGTTGTCCGGCTTATGCTTAAAACCAGACACTGGACAACTCAAGGCACGTTTCTGTAATGGCTGTTTGTGGGTTGACCCAGGCTATGACGAGGGTTGACTTTCTACCATCTGGATGAACAATAGCAATATTGTTCTAGACTCGCCACAATTTTAATAAAAATGGATTTTTTTCAGAAAACATTAGTGGGAGTATGGTAGAACTAGAAGTAATTCCAGAACCACAAACGATTACTGAAGATTTGATAAGGAACCTAAAGATTCAATCTGGATTGACATTCCATTGGCCACTCCGCTGATAAGGTGGGTAACTTCAGGCACCCGAGAGGTACTACGGTAGCCTCAAGGACGGTGACAGGGAAGTTCTTGTTTACCCACACTTGCCATTGTTGTTGTTCCAGGCTGCGAGACCCGGCAGGAGGATGAGTATAGAGTCGTTCTAAACTAACTTTAGAAGTGTACGTCTGTATGACTCTGCCAGAGGGTTGTCGTAGTCAGTGGGAGCAGCGGAAGCATTGGTGGACATCAGGCTTATGTCTATTTATAGACTAAAGCAGATGTAGCGGAGATAGATCATCTATTTCTGATGTGACAGTCATAGGTTTGACATCATCAGAATAGGGGGTGGATCTGTTGAGAAGGTAGTAGGAAGTGATATTCCTATACTACGATCGGTTATACTTTGGTCGTCACACAGTGTTTTCTCCACATAGGACTTGGATATTATATCAGACATACTGGTTACTAGATCTATGGTTTTAGATCTAGATTTGGGTGGTTTCCCAATCTGGGTACCTTGACAGCATTCTATGAGTATTTAGAATGGACGACTCCTGACACGGTAGTGTACCTGCAGTTGATGGAGTCACCCTCTCTAAAGGTGTCTTATAGACTAAAGGGGAGAGGGATACTCATGATTGGCAGATCACTTGCTTAGGCAATTGAGTCAATCATGAGATGTCAAGTACCACACCAGATGTTGTTCTTGCAGTAGATGCAATAAGTAGATATTGATCCAATCCTGGAGAAACAGTCGGAAGCAGTTTTAGAACATAAGTGGATGTTCTAGGGATATGATAACGACAGCCTCATTTGGGAGACAGTTATCATTCCAAGCTTCCAAGGTGACATGGACGACAAGGAGGTTGTCAGAGTTATAGTTTTTCCTTCTGACGAGGGGCAGTATTTTGGACAGGTGGTCCAAGGCAATACTGAGGGAGGCATGGCGCAGGATACTGATTAAGTTCAGTTGATGATACAGTCTAAGAAGTTTGGATTTGGAGTTCATTTATGAGCTAGGTCCCATCAGACATCCAGACATATTCTAAGACAGGTATTGCTCATTTCGGGAGATGGCTTTATCCGCGAACATGAGATATAGAGAGACATAGAAAGAAACATCCCTGCGGATCCACTCACTGAGGCTATTCCTCGAACGCAATAGTTTCGCAAACGGGTTTTGTGAGACTGACTAGTAGAGGAGTTGGGTGTTCGGTATCACACGGGCTGTGAGTATGCGACATCGCAATAATTAGCCTTGAGTGCAAGTGGGAGATTGTTGGAGATAGTGCCCTCAGAGTCAATTATTGGATCACAGGCAAGTGATTGCAATGATTGAGGGAGGACCTATCCCGGTAGGACAGTCTTACTCGAGATGATAGTATGCTATCAGGTTTATCTTTATCATCGTGTACTGCTTTAGGTGACCTGACATGTCGCTATTACACGTTGATGGAGCCCCTAGGATTCTTGCTTGACTACCAGCAGTATGATGGCGATCATATACGTGGGAGATGGTAGTCTATAAGCACATCCTTAAAAGGTCCCTAGTCGTAGGAGTTTCGAGACAGGGCATCGATACTCCATTAGTAGACTAGTGTATACAGTCGAGACCCCGACGAGGGGCGGTGGCCGGTCTCACAAGCCACTGGTGTCAGTTGGTTCACCTAAGATGTATACAGGTGCTCATTGGGTTATGAGTACACCGGACAGGACTCGCCGGGAACCTGGTAGTTGGGATTATACCAGACGTCAGATAGCAGTTCCCAGGTGACATGTGTACAGGTTAGTTCATCGACCTGAGATCGTCATTTGTCTCGTGTGAGTTCCCACTGTGCTTTGATTACTACCCTACCACGGCTCAAAGGAGTCGTGCAAACAGGTTTTAGTTGGGTACAGTCCCGAGCCACATGGAGGCAGTGAGCGGATCTGCAGGGGTTCGTCTCTCCCGGTATTGGGGATGAGGTCGCGCTGTGTCTAGGAGAGCCATTACGCAAAGCCCTCGGCCGAGGCAGGAGATTTACTGGTAGGTATTCCAGTAGTATCTCAGGGCGTTCTGGGCTACACTCCGACACGACTTGTACCGCCTTTGGGGGTCTGACTTTACCAACCCCCTAGGCCCGACATGCGATCCTCATAGACGAACGGACCGGACTGTACGGATATTGTCACTGACAGGCTCAGTAGGGTGTCAGGATGAGTTCGCTCATCGACGTCCCTTTTGGTCAATAGCTGGTGGCCTGTTACGTATTGGCTTATACCTCTGACGTGCTAGTGGTTAAATCCACAGCCATTGTATTGACGAGTCTTTAGAGTCCACCACACTTTCAGTTACTCAGCTTTCGGGCGAAACGCTGTAGAAGCCGTATGGAGATATGGCAGGGTCCGATCAGATACGTGCGGTATTGCACGGATCAGGATCGGACAGTTTTGTACTAGTGGCCGTATGGAAATATGGCAGGGTTCGATCAGATACGTGCGGTATTGCACGGATCAAGATCGAACGGTTTTTACTAGCCGGCTTTGGTTTAAG
The DNA here is from genome assembly GCA_030015575.1 of Agapanthus africanus. Lineage (NCBI taxonomy): Eukaryota > Viridiplantae > Streptophyta > Magnoliopsida > Asparagales > Amaryllidaceae > Agapanthus > Agapanthus africanus. The sequence continues at coordinate 834,366,996 of JASDDO010000019.1, forward strand.
CCGGTACTAGTTTAGTACAGTGTAGATTTTGTCTCATTGCATTTGTATCCGGACGGAATACAGATGCGGGTGTGTATGCACAGTATCGGGGTTTTCCTGTAATTTATTACGGGACCAGTTTTCTGGAGTTGCCAGTTTGCATTCCGTTCCGGCCGGTTTTCCTTTGTTCTTTCCCGGCCGGACTTTTCCGATGGAGGGGGTTATTTGCAGTTTTGCAAATAACATTAGTGGAAGGGGTTTCTTGCATAAAGATTGATTATGATAGCTTCATATCTTTTACTCCATCACTTGCATTTAATTGAGATTGGAAAGGGTATGGAGGTTAAGCATGGTTGATGTTTTCTTGTCTTTGGATATGGTCACCCTTCTTGCTCTCCTACACTCACCTCCCTCTTGTTTGATATATTCATTCCTCCACCTTATTCTTCTCACTTGATGAAAATGGTAGAACACTTGAGAGAAAGAAAAAGAATGAGAGAGTTCATCTTTGTTTTGTAAGGAATTCTTCATCTCCTTCTTCTTCTTGTTTTGGAAAAATGAAAGCACCATTTTTCCTAACCCCATTCCTCCATCATGGCAACCACAAACCCCAAATGAGACTAGCATGATCTACTATACATTCTACAGCATATCTTGAGCATGTCGAGTTGCCGGCTTCATGCCCGAGTTGCCTCGGTATTGAGGCGGGAGCCCGTAAAAGACGCAGGCGTTGTGGTGCCCTTTCCGGCGAGGAGGCGACGATGTGGAGGCAAGACTTTCCGCGGGAGATCGGGACGATGACGAGAAGACCGGAGGACTCGGATCACTCGGTATACTTCTCACCCTATCTCTTGATTGCTAGCATTAGGTTAATGGTAAACGATCCGGGTTTTCATTGTCCGCGGTAGCGCCGGTTTCCGAGTAAGGAAAATTTTTGATTCCGCATTTTGGCCTCGGGTACGAGGCCGGGGCGCTGCCGTGGCGCAACATGGTATCAGAGCCACGCCATTAACCTTACCTAGCTTGTTCTAATGTGTTTGCGTTTCCGATCGACCGAAATTTCCAAAAACCGTATTTTTCTAGCACATCAGTTTCTGTCGAAATTTTTTGAAGTCCAAAAATTTTTCAGGTTGTCTCAGAATGATGTGCAGGGAGTTCTAAGAACACTGCAAAAATTTGGTGACACGACCCCTCCGTACGACCACGGAAGGGCGGCCATAACCCCCTTTTGGCCGCGCTTCCGCCGCAGGAATGTGGGTTCGTATGATTATTTTTTTGCAGTGGGCTTATGGGCTGTAATTAGGGGTTTTGGAATATTAAAATTGGGCCCAGGTTTTCTGTGAGTGCTACAGTTTTGATTGGGGGCCCACTTGTTAATTTTTGGTCAATCGGAAAATTTTAAACATATTATTTCACAGTATTTACATTATATCTGCGACCGTGAATGTCACTCGATCGGTAAATCCGGTCTAACTGCTATAGCCCGGTTAGACGGATTTGCGAACGTGACTTTCACGTTGATGTTCTATGTTTATGCTGTGATGTTGCGGATCGGTCGTGGGGGATAGCCTGGATGCAATGTTAGTACAGCTTTGTTTTATATGTACATTTGATATTGCGGGGCGAGCGTCCGACATGTAGACTGCCGTCACTGCCAGTTTGTATTATTCTTTTGGGGCACGACCTGGTTGCGGTCGATGTACCCGGTGTATGTATATTTTACTATTCTGTACTAGGATTGCCCCGCGGTGGGGTGCACGGATAGCCGGGTTCTGGAGGGCAACAAGCCCGCATCTCATGGCATTGGGACGGAGGGGGCTTCAGTCTGGAATTGGCGGGCTGTTCGACGCACTCGTAGGGGGTACAGGTTGACCCAGGAGGGGTGCCCAAGTTACCGGATTCCGTGAAGTGCTGGGTGGTCCATTCACGGTGCTGAAGGGGGCTGCCTCGCTTCAGGTTTTGGCGGGTGACTTGCCGCGCCCGTAGGGGTCTAGGTTTTCATTGCACAGGCTATCCACACGACCAGGGGAACGTCGGGTTTCAGCAGCGGCTCTGTGAAACCCGGGGCTTCCAGATATCTGTATTGTTCTGTGATGCTGTCATTTATGTGATGTTGCATTTTATTCACGCCTTGAGAGAAATACTATATATTGGTATATATATTAGTAGATGTTGTATATGTTTATCATCCGCGCTAGTCCAGTCCCCGCTCTGCCGTTAGTTAGCTAACCTAACGGGTGATGACGGGACCCAGTGGCGAATGCGGATGGCATATACGTACGTCAGTATATTTTCGTTCTTTGTGGTGTGATCAATTGATGGGAGTGCGTTGATTCGGATCAATGCAAGCTAAACAAACCTATTCTGATGTTGTTGGAACACTTTTCAAAAAGCTGTTATTGCAAGGACGTTCACTTTTGTTTTGCATCGTGGTATTCATTTGGAATATCCTGCTCCTCAGTCGACGAGGCAAGGGCCGAGATCCCTTCACCGGGAGTGACCCCTTGGACAGAAGTTTGCGTCAGGGCATTAACTTCACTATAGCCGATTACTTTTGCTTTGCATCGTGGTATTCAGTTGGAATATCCTGCACCTCATTCTACGGGGAAAGAGCCGAGATCCCTTCACCGGGAGTGACCTCTTTAGTAAAGGTTTTCGTCACTATATTTTTTTATAAAAGGCTATGCAGTTCCTTCAACGATATCAAGTTCATTACGTTAAAGGTTTTTCGCCAAAAACCAGTCGTAGCCCTCCGTCATTTCTTACAAGTATTACTTAGTATTCGTGCTGCGTTTGTTGACTGTGTCAAGGCGTAGTGTGCGGTAGCTAAGTAGTGTTTGTTTGCAGCATATTAATGGGATTGGTTAGGACAGTCGTGCGGCCTTGTTGACTGTGTCAAGGGCTCGTACGGGTGGGTTTAATGCAATCCAGGATAATGACGGGCTAAACTTGACTAGGACTCTTTGATTTGTTGACTGTGTCAAGGTCACTTGGGTCCTAGGGGTAAAAATCACATCGGGAGTTTCAAAAGAACTGAAACTTGCCAGGCATGCGCATACCTTCTGGAGTATGGTGACTTGAGTGGATTCCGTCAAGTTATCATGCGATGATAGTTGGATCCCGATTCCCACTGATGAGTTATTTTACTCCTCGGGTGACCCCGACTAATTCTTCTTTCAGGTTTGGAGGAGAATTTGAGGTACAGTGAGAGGTTTCCAGATTAGACAAAGTGATAACCATTCTGATCTAGGTTAGAGTGCACGCTGAGTGTTTCTTTTCTCTCTCTCTTTGGCAGCGACCATTGACCCGACCCTGGACTTTGACTCAGTGACCAAGTTGACCGAACCTTCTTAACACTGGCTTTTGGATTGTCAGAGTTGCAGACCTCATTGCCACTCCTACTTTTACCCTTTTCTCCAGGACACCCCGTATTACTACGAACGTCCACTTCCATTGGACAAAACCATCGTATGGTTAGATACGAACTCGAAGGAATTCGAGGATGGTTTCCGGTTCTGGAGAAAACGGATAGGATTATTCAGTTGTCTTTTCTCTTTTCACCTTCTCTCAGGTTGCGAGTACTCCTTGGTTTAGGAGTAGTACACCTATTACGCAAATTGGATAGTCTTCTTCCAAACCATAGGCTGGTGCCGACGGGTAGGGAATGAAGAAAACCAGTTAGCCTAAACGGTGTACAGAAGGTATTAAGATTAAGACAAAGCAAGGGATTAGTAAGATGGCAAAGTAAATTGCGACTGATATTCACGACCAAACCAAGTATTTCTTCGCCAATCCTAAATCACCTTTGTATTTCTCCAGGACACTCCGTATCACTACGAAGATCCATAGTTTATTGGATACTCCATCGTATGGTTATATACGAACTCGAAAGGAACTTGTTCCAGTTCGGGGATGGATTCTGGTTCAGGAGAAATAGGAATAAAGTACATTCAGGTGTCTTTTATCTTTACCTTCTCTCGCGTTGCGGGTGCTCCTAGGATTAGGACAGTACACCCTTTATACTTTTTGGATAGTCTTCTTCCAAACCATAGGCTGGTGCCGAACGGTAGGGAAGGAAGAAAACCATTTGACAGGCAAGCCGGAGATATCCGCAAACTCCTCTAAAGAGATGGAAACTTCCCGATCTAGCATAAGGAAGGTGTGAGTTGGAACGTTCTATTGTTCCAAAAAGACTTTGACCCACCATACTGGAGGTGTGGAATACTGGAACAGAGAAGTATAGATCGCGGGGTACAACCCGAGCCTCAGCAGCTCTGACTTCTTTGCCAATAAGATGTATCGGGCCCACTGCAGATATCCAGCTGAGTGATGGGGAGTCAAGCCTATGTTGTATGGTTGTCCCTAAGGGCATGACTCCCCATGGCATATACGCCGCCCTAGTATGTCCAAAGCCATTGGCGGTTGTACAGGTATTGCAGCCATAGAAGGCTGAAGGCAATCCTCTGAAGTCCAATTAACCACATCCACGGCATAGTCCACCGGGGTTACGTCAGCATAATGAATCGCCGAAATGGGCTCTGAAGGTGTTGCGCAAGAGAAGCTGCGCCGACCCATGATGATCTGGTTGTACCATGTTCCCCATAAATGGAGATTCTTCCGCTCTGGGTTGTGATCCTTGATCAGTGCAAAAACTTCTCGGTCTACTGGCGCTGCAGGGAACCCGCTTTTAGAACGGACAAAGGGAAACGAAGTATAGAAAGGCATGGTACCTGCGCGAAAGAGAACAAAGTTAGCCGTCAATGCTACAAGTCAAGTTCGGTACTTGGTATTTTAAATCCGTACTACACTGCAATGCAGTAAAAAGGGGGCCAAAGGGGACCCACACAATCTAGATGATTCTCATTATTAATAAAATAATCTCATCATTTGATAAGACTGTCATTAAATGTGGAAATCCTCAATGAATTCTCATTTAATGAGGGCCCCTTGGGCCAAGAAGTAAATCTCCCATTAAGAGCAGTGGTCTGCAACAGACAGACATCTGTCATAATTAATCATGAGGGGAATAAAATCCCCCCCAGAATTTCTAAAGAGCAATGCACTGTAAGGAAGATGAAACAATCATCAAAAAACCCGAAAAAGCAAAGCTTCTACAGAGTAAAATCTCTAAGATCTTCAAGATCTGTGCATAAACCCTTAAGTTCTTCATGAACAATATTTCAGTTCATGGGTTAAAATCACCCTAAAAAGATTATATCTTGGAGATGAACATAGCTCTGTTAATGGGTAAAACCTTAAAAGATATATTTTTAGATCTATGATCTAAGGAGAGCAAAGCTCTGTTAAAAAGTTCAATTTTTACCTAAGTTGGGCAGAGTTTTGACTCTTAAGAAATTTCTTAAGGGAAAGAGTTATGCTCTGAAGGAGAATTAATTCTCAGAAAACAAGAAAGAAGATGAACAGAGATCATCTCAAGGGCCAAGGGTCCTATTTATAGGCACTGAGAGCCGTTTCAACTTCTGAGTTGATCCAATGGCTCCAATGGCATAGATGTTGCCACCGCTGCACTCACATGTAGGCCACGTGAGCGCAACGGTGGGGGGGGAGGCATTTGTTTCCCCCAATCAGAGCAAAACTCTGTTCAAATTTTGAAATTTAAAATAAAGCTGCGTTTCATAAAAGTGCTAGCGCCAAGAGCGCCACCGCTAAGAGTCAAAGACTCTAAAGTAGCGCACCACGTGCAAAGCACGTGAGCGCTAGCGCAAAAAGCGCTGCACCTTAAGCAGCGCACCACGTGCAAAGCACGTGAGCGCTAGCGGTAAGAGCGCTGGACTCTAGGCAGCGCACCACGTGCAAAGCATGTGAGTGCTAACGCTAAGAGCGCTGCTAGCGCTAAGAGCGCTGCACTCTAAGCAGAGCACCACGTGCAAAGCATATAAGCACTAGCGATAGAACAAAATGTTCTCGGCCCTTGGATCAAAGATCTAACGAACATGATTAAAAATCATCAATTGACCAGAATAAAATTCTATTAAGGAAACATTCCTCAGAATCATTCCAAACAGGAAAGATTGTGCTATGAAAATTAGAGCACCGTTGAATCAATGATCCAATGGTGATTAAAAATAATCAAAATACAGAATAAATTCTGTAGGGGAAAACATTTCCCAATCTTGTTAAAAACAAGGATTGCCTTCTGTAAAATAGAAGCCCTAGGATCAAATATCCAACGGTGGAGAAATCCCCAAATCAATTAGAGAAAAGATCCCTTCAACCGATTCAACAAATCAGCCTCTACTATATAAAGGCCCCAAGACTTCAAGTCTCAAAGAAGGAGAAACCCCCCTACAAACTTTGAGAAAGTTAAGAGAGAAGAACGGCTCTCGGCAGAAGAAGAACTTTTCTTCAAGGTAAAAACAGAGAGATCAAAGCATCTCATCACAAAAAGAACATAGTTCTTATACCAGATCATAGATCTATAAGACAAACTGTCTTGCACAAAAGAGTTCATAACATCTCATTATAAAAAGGGGGAGAATAATTCAATTCTCTCAGGATCACAGATCCATGAAGGCAAAGCCTTTCACCAAAAAACATATGAGATTGAAAACATCTCCTATAAAATAAGAACTTTGTTTTTAAATCCATGAGACAAAGTCTCCTATAAGAGAGAATTTAATTCTCAGAGCGCAAAGCTGCCTATAAAGAGCCTCAGCGCTCCAATTAAAAGAAGCGCTTCAACACATCAAATCTAGCGCAAAGCGTTGCAGAGCCTTAGCGCTCCAAATTTAAAGAAGCGTTTAGCACTCCAAAACCGGCGTACAGCGCCAAGCGCGCCACATGCTCCTCACGTGTGCGCTACATAACCAGAAGCGCTCTGCACTCTTTGACCGGCGCATAGCGCCAAGCATGCCGCGTGCTCTTCACGTGTGCGCTACTTCACCAGAAGCGCTCTGCGCTCATTGTCTGGCGCACAGCGCCAAACGCGCTACGTGCTCCTCACGTGTGCGCTATATAACCAGAAGCGCTCTGCGCACTTTGACTGGAGCACAGTGCTAAGCGCGCCACGTGCTCCTCACGTATGCGCTACATCATCAGAGGCGCTTTGCGCCCATTAACTGGCACACAGCGTCAAGCGCATCACGTGCTCCTCACGTGGGCGCTAAGAGAACATAAATTTTTCTTTAAACAATAAAGCTCCAGAGCTATGATAAGTGCTCAGCACTCAATAAAAGACAAAAAGGCTGTCAGAACCCAAATCAATGCTCAGCATTGTTAAATGTTTAACATTTTAACTAAATGGGCCGAGCCCAAAGTGGCCACAGAACCCTACCTCAGATTAATTGAGCCCATATGCTCATAAATCTCTAACAGATCTTAGTCTAAAACTTGACTACAAATCTCCCAACCCATATCAGTTCAAGGGTACATCTCTTCACTCCTCTAATATTTGTCGTTGTAATCCTTCAACGTCTTCAGAGAGGTGACGGGTCCCGAAAACCAGACATTCCACGGACTGTGGGGTCTTTAAACTCATGGACTATAATTTCCTTAAACTTTACGGACTATGGGGTCCTTAAACTCATGGACTATGATGTCCTTAAACTTTACAGACTATGACGTCTCTAAACTATTACGGACTGTGGGGTCCTTAAACTCATGAACTATGATGTCCTTAAACTTTACAGACTACGATGTCTTTAAACTGGACCGCAAAGTCCCTAAACTAAAACAATAGAGTCCAAATGCTCTTTTGTTGGATCTAAATGATCTTGTTAAGTAGATCTCAGTCTAAAATTAGACCAACGTATCCTTAACAAACTGTTAAGTTGATCTTATTCTAAAATTAGACTAACGTGTCCTTAACAAACGTTTAAGTTGATCTTAGTCTCAAATGAGACTAACGCATCTTTAAACCCAACCCAAAACCTAAATCTAAAGAACTACGGATTTGGGCTAATCCACGCCCTACGGGCGATAACATAAATTAGTCTCCGTATACAATCCCCGGGCAATCAAAAACAAAAATAAATACACACGACACGAAATGACCATCTGGAGAATGAGAAAGTGGTTACCGCGATGCAGTAGCGTAATTAACTGCAGGGGCTTGCGCCTGCAGGGAAGAGCGTCCCCACAATCAAAAACCGCTCAAACGAGGGGGAATCTGATAAAGTCTGCTACACCGGCCGCATCCGTCTAAACTTTCGATACATGGTGCCATAAATCAACTTGGCATCTTCGGAGAGGTGGACGGATAAAACCAAATAGCATCTGCCCCCCAAAATTCAGGCAAGACGTCCGTCTTCCCGGTATTCGGCGGCGAATAGAGAACATACTTTTTAGCTTCTTATAGAATTAAATTCTATATAAAGAACCGTCATATAAAAAATCCAATGGTGATTAAAAATCTTCGAATATAGAATTAAATTCAATTGGGGGAAAATATCTCCCTGATCTTTATAAATAAGAAAGATATTTTCTTTTAAACAGAAAACTGTTGATCAAAGATCTAATGAGATGGGAAAATATTTCCCTATATCTTTCCAAACAAAGAAAGATTGTGCTCTGTTAAACAGAGAACCCTTAGATTAAAATTCCAATGGTGATTGAAAAATCACCGTATGACAGAATTAAATTATGTATATGGGAAAATATATCCCTAATCTTATTAAAAATAAGAATATATATTCTCTAAAACAGAAATTCTCTGGATCCAAAATCCAACGGTGGATAAAATCCCCCCGAACAATTTTTGAGGCTAATTAAATCAATTGGTATCTCTCAAATAAGAGATTTTCTTAAACTAATTAACAATTTACCTCTCCTATATAAAGGATCCGAGACTTCAAGTCTCAAGAGGAGAGAATCGACACCATAAGTTTTCCACAAGAACCGAGAATTTAATTCTCCTGAAAAAAGAAGAAGACTTCTTCGCTCTCTCAAACCTTAGGTAAAGAAAAGCATAGATAAATATATCTCCTTTGCCTAGCATAAAAGGAAAACAAGGGTTTAACCCTTCATAAAAAGAACTTAATTCTTTCTCTGATATGAGATCTGAAAAGCAAATCTCCCCACAAGTTGAGAATTTAATTCTCATCGGGGAGATTCTGTTATTCATACTCAAAATGTAGGGAAAAGAACTTGATCAAAAGAAAACATAAATTGTCTAGGAATTTAATTTCTCCGAAAACAGGGTTTAACCCTACATAAAGAACTTAGTTCTTACAAAAAGAATAGAAGAACTTAGTTCTCCAATAAAACCGATCCCAGATCTTCAAATCAGAGATCTTGGTGATCATTAATGGTCAAAATGCCATTAACAGAAATTAAAACTTTTTTAGAAAACATCAACAGAGATTAAATTTTTAAAAAGAAAAGAACTTGATGCCTCAAGTGAAACACACGTGAGTGCCAGAGAAAAATTAGTGTTTAGCACTATTATAGTGTCTCACGTGTTTCCCACGTGAGTGCCCAAAACAGAAAGCTCAGCACCTCACGTACTTTCCACGTGAGCGCTATATAAAGTGCATGTACCTAGTCAAAATAACTAAGTGTTGGCACTGATTGGGCAGCGCCCTTTTCTGAGCGTCTCACGTGCTTCCCATGTGAGTGCCAGAGCAGCAATTAAGTGCTTAGCACTTCTGAATAAAGGGAAAAAGCCCAAGACTGAGCCCAAATTGGCTAAATCCCTTTTAAATTCTCTTGCAACTGAGCTCAAATGCTCTGTTGTTGGATCTTAATAAAATTTAATGATCCTGAAAATGTTGCTAAGTTGATCTTTATCTCAAATAAGACTAACATATTCTTAGTTAAAATAAATTGAGCCCAAATGCTGATATATTTAAGTTGGTCTTAATCTAAAAACAGATTAATTGTTTTTAAATAAAACAAAATATTTTTTGAATTAAAGGAACATATAACCTTAGTTCAAAACCCAAATTCATAAATATACGGATTTGGACTGATCCGCGCCCTACGAGCAACGACATAAATTAGTCTCCGTATACAATCCACGGGCAACCTTAACAAACAAAATAACACACGAAACAAAGTGAACTACTGGAAAAGGAGAAAGTGGTTATCGCAACGCGATAACGTAATTAACTGCAGGGGCTTGCGCCTGCAGGGAAGAGCGTCCCCACAATAAACCCCCCTCATAAATGAGTGGAAATCTGATAAAATATGCTATATCGGTCCATCTATCCAAACCTTCGATATACGGTACCATAAATCAACTTGGTATCTTCATAGAAGTGGATGGATTTGTCCAAATAGCATCTGCCACCAAATTCAGACTAAACGTCCTCCGTATCTCAGTCCGGTTTTCGGCGGTAAACACTCCTGGTCTCCATAACTATTCTTGGTGTCGACCATTTCTGAATAGCGATAATCTTGGCCGCCGAAATTCCTTCACCTGACACAACATGTCCTAAGAAAGATACCCGCTTCAACCAAAACTTGCATTTGCTGAGTTTTGCATACAGTTGGTATTATCGCAATATTTCGAGCACAATGCCCAAATGCTCTACATGTTCCTCCCGATTCATCGAATACACAAGAATATTGTCGATGGAGATGATGACAAACTTGTCTAAGTATTCATAAAACACTTGGTTCATCAAATTCATAAATATTTCCCGGGGCATTGGTCACTCCAAAAGTCATCACTAGGAATTCATAGTGCCCATACTTAGTCCTAAAAGCCGTCTTAGGGATATTAGATGTCTTTACTTTGAGTTGATGATAATCCGTCCACAGATCCAACTTCGAAAACACTCAAGATCCCTCTAATTGATCGAACAAATCGTTTATCCTCGGTAAGGGATATTTATCCTTGATCTTTACCTTGTTTAATTCCTGGCAGTCGATACACATCCGCTTAGTTCTATCCTTCTTAGGTACCAAAAGAACCGGAGCACTCCAAAGTGATGTGCTCGATCTGATAAATCCCTTATCAAGGTGGTCTTCAATTTGTGTTCGAAGCTCCTTCAATTCCGCTGGTCCCATCCAGTACGGTGTTCTCAAGGTTGATTCCCCGGCATCAAGTCTATCATGGACTTAATTGCTCGGTCCGATGGTAGACCAGACATATCTGCGAATACATCTTCAAATTCTTGTACCACCATCGGCATATACTCCTTATCCTGTATAGTGTATAACGTCTCCTCCTTCTTCGGTAGTAAGTGGTTGGATCCAAATATTTACTTCCGCTCTCGAATATGAACATTGGGTGGTCAGGAGTCTCGAACGCTGCTATCTTTTGACGATAGTTGATGGTAGCGTAAAAAGTACTCAACCAGTCCATACGCAAGACTATGTCGAAATTAGGCATATCTATCACCATGAAGTTGGCATAGAAATTTCGACTGCATGTCACCATGGGACACAGGTCGTATCCTATAGTGGACTTAATCACACCATTTTCCGTGTTGACATTCCATTCAGTGATGAGAGGTGCCACTGGAATAGAACTGGCGGTCACAAACTTTTATGCCATGAAGCAATGTGATGAGCCAGAATCAAAAAGTGCGAGTGCAGGTGTATTGCTACTAGTAGGGTACCTACATATTTTTAGGGGAAGATAGTGATGAGCCTAACAAGATATGCATGCACGGAAGGAAGGTTAATACTGGAAGTATGGCAGCTATAAAAAATAACGGTACCTGTGATAACTTCCCCCATGGCCTCAGCCTCTTTAGCGGTCATAGTAAAAGCCTGGTGCTTTGGACCGTTGCGCTGAGCTTGCTGGAAGACTCATCTCTGAGAGGGCAGGGGTGGTCCTCTAACTGGCGCACCTTGCCCGGTCGGCTTAGTAGCAGGAGGTAGTCGGTTTCCTTGTTGAGGTGCCCCATTGTTGGCTGGTTTGTTGATAGGGACTAGTTGTCGCCTTCTCTATGGACAATCCCCTATAGCATGATCTGGTGACCCACAAATTATGCAAAATTTGTTCAAAACGCTGCAGTCTCTCATGTAATGTCCGGCTCTACCATAATGGTTGCATATAATGGCTGGTTTTCTTGAGACAGCTGGCCCTACTGGCCTCTTGAATTGCTGCCTTACATTGAATTTGGAAGACGATCCCCTAGAAAGTTGATTGGTCGGCCGCTTAACACCTGACGAACGGTCTTCCTTATACGTTTCTGTAGATCTTCAAAGTTTCGCGCTGCATCTAAGATTGCATCATAAGTCGAAAGGGCAGCAGAAGAGATGGGGAACCACGTCTTCAGGTCCAACCCTTATCAGAATCTCTTAGCATATAATTCTGGGGTTGCCACCAGGTGATGTGTGAACCAATTTAACCTTGTGAACTCTGAAGCATATTCGTCCGCAGGCTTATCCCACATGCTCCCTTATTGTAGTTGTACGAACTCCCTTTCCATCTCTAGGTGTGCCACGACTGGAAAGTACTGGGTACTGAAACAGTGTTTGACCATTTCTCAGGTGATAGGCTTTTTTAGTCTACTTTCCTCTGCCTGCCACCATATTCTGGCATTATCCATGAGTTGCAGTTTAGCAATGTTTACCCATGCATCCTTAGGAATTTGAGCGGCACTGAGATCATTGATGATTCCATTGAGCCATTTCTCAGCTACTAAGAAAGTTTCCTTTCCTGAAAAGGTCTTAGGGTATAGTGCTATGAATTGTTTCACTCCCGCTGAATCTTGAGGAATTAGAGCTAGTGCCTTCCCGAAAATCTCAGCTTGTTGCTTCCTACTTTCTCGCAGCTCCCGGTGAAGGAAAACTGTCTGCTGCTGATATTGTTCTAGTAGCCCTTGCATTATTTGTAATATAACTTCTTATTGAGCAGCGGTTTCATTGATCATATTTCCTCTTCTGTTACGGTTAGGGTGTTGTCTGGCTATTTTGATCTAAAAGAAAAGGGTTAGGTTACAAACAGACTGAAGGATGATACGAGATAGTAACTTACATGAAGAGCAACAATTAATGCAAGAGGAAAACTAAATAAAGGCAAAGTAGAGACACAAGAGAGATTTTGTTCGAAACTAAGATTTTATTAATAAAAGTTAAAAAGAGATACAATTAAGAATAAATATGGCCCTACTTCTATACATAGCTTATTTGGCGAACTGAGGAAATAAGAAACTAAACAAAAACAAGAAAAACTAATCATAAGCGCCTCGGTCATTATCCATCAATCATATAGAGGAAACTGCACATCGCTTTCTCGGTGTTTGTTGGCCTTCCTAACAAAACTATAAAAGAAGGGCGAGCCTGGTACATTCCGGTGATAAAGTCATGGAGGAGTACGGCGAACACATCGATAAGCATGTCCCTGAATATCGAGTATCTCCCTAATAAACCACATGTGCGGACTGTATTCTTCCGATTCCTCCTCTTCAGCGGGAGCCTCCTCTTCAGCAGGTGCCTCCTCCTTAGACTCTTTCGCCTCAGCAGGTGCCTCCTCTTCCTCTGGTTCTTTCTTCACGGAATCCTCTTCAATAGGTTCCTCCTCCGCCGAGGCTTCTTTTTCTTCATCTTCCAAGTCGCTGTCAGAAATAACTGTTTAGAGACCTAATACTTCGTCATCCGAATATCCAAGCATAGACTCAAAGGTAATGTCTAACATATTGTCCTCGTCCGAAAGATTAGCCATGACCTGAAAAGGAAGGCCATCGTCAGGATACAGAATGCCAAGGTAATGACAAGGACCATGGGGAAATTATGAAATCGATATAAGCGGATGAAATTCACAAATATAATAAGTCAGTTAACGGTTTCATTTTAGTACATTGAGGACTTGCATGGGTCACTAATAAAACATGTCACGCCTCGCTTCCCAAAAGAAAGTGAAGAGATAACGTGGTATGGTCCGCAACCTAGCTGTATTGATGGTAGTCTATTTCAATATCTTTAAGTTAAGCGTATAAATATCTATAACATGTAGGATATATATGAAAACGAAATAATAAAAGCGGAAGGCATTTATTTCCATTAACAAAAACTTTATTACATCCCAAAAGAAATGAGTAAAATAAACTAAATAGTTTAATTATATCGAAGGAAAGAAGCAAAGCCCTAAACATATGGGCAAACAAACAAAAATATAACTAGCTAATCTTTTGTCGTCAAGTCCGCATAATCTTCATTAATAGGCTCCATACCTTGATCCTCATCATAATACTCGTTCTCATCAAACGGACATTCCAAAGATAAACAAAGAGAGAGAAAGGAAAGCCCGTCAGCGAGTTTATATAGGTATAAAGGTATGATATGGGTATAAAGGTATGATGTATATGTGTATGAGGGTATGATGTATATATAAATAAGGGTATGTTGTATGAGATATCTACCAGGTAAAAGTTCGCAATAGTTTGTTAAATAAGGGTCCTGATATTCGTGATTATTCCGTTATGACCATGGAACAATAACTGGGGAAGTAAAATGTACAGTTTCATTTTCTAGGATCACGATCGAGTAGTAGGGGAATCCGAGTCCGCATGTCCTTGCTTAATCAAAATGCACATCCCCGTTATCCTGCGTAAAAGTTTTGATGTATTAGAATTAGTGTGTTTATCATCTAGATATGGAATTTCTATATTGTATATCAACCACATATTGGATTATTCACCCTTAATGTAGGATTAGTATTCGCCCGAATATCGTGTTAGTATTCGTCCGAATATCGGATTAGTAGTCGTTCATATATTGGACTATTTACACTGCCTCCAGAGATCTTCATCTATAAATTATTCCATACCTAGGTTCGTGCATTCTAACTCTAACCGTATCATGTGTCATTTATATCGTAAGTTTGTATTCAATTAGTTGATCTCATTTAATATGACATTTCACAACTACTCATTTTATCTCGTTGCCTTTTAAAATTTGTAAGGTGGATTATATTATTTTATAGAAACCTTAGTTAAAAGACCATGGTATTTAATTGTAGTTATTGTTTATAAGAAAACCATGGTATTTTAGAGTAAATATAATTTGAGAAACCCATGGTATTTTAATAAAAATATCTTTTAATGAAAGATTATGGTATTTATTTGAAATTAGCTTTTCTATAAAGGTTTAGGTATTCTTTTAGGAAATATCTTTTTATAAAGATTATGAGTTTTATTGAAATTAGCCTTTTAGTAATGGACAAGGTATTTAAAAGAAATTATATCCTTTTAGGAAGGATTAAGGTATTTTAGTGTAAATAATAATTTAAAAAGTCATGGTGTTTATTTGGAGGCAACATTTTAGAAATACGTCCGAGTTGGCAACTGCTGTACATGTACGGCAGGATTTGTGTCTTTTTCAGGGACGATTACCTATCAACTATGAAATATTTACGTAAAACATTACCCTATTTAAATTAGGGTATTTTATTAAAAGTGATATTCTACAATAACAACTCCGTGTTGGCAGCTGTTACACATGGACGACAGAATTTGTGTCTTTTTCAGAGACGATTGCCTAATAACCACGGGGTATTTCATTTAAAATATTACCCTATTAGGGTATCTTATTAAACCTTGGTGGTTATAGGTTAAAGGTGTTAATATAAAAATATTCCCTTTAAGCGAAAAGGTATTGATGAAAAAACTATATTATAATTAGCTTTTATAACTTAGAAAAATATGGTATTTATGTGAGCATAGGTTGTTTTGGAATTTTAAGGTGTATCTAATGAATATTTCGACTTTTCAAAGATTGGGGTATTTTATTGAAACTAGGAAATATTTTACAATATCAATAAAAATATTATTTTTAATCCCCTTTAAAATAATTACCTAATTAGTATATGATTTCAAATATAAACGTTTCATAATATGAGGATATGTTGTGTGATATGCCAGCTTAACAACTAAGAAACAACATCATGAATTTTATGATTGTAATTATGTGTATAAGCATGAGGGATAAGTTGTTATCCCGTAGTATCAACATCATGTCAAGATTCTTCTATTAAAATAATATCGTAACATAAAATGCATGATGGTTTTAACTTCATATTAGAATGTGTTGCAAGATTATTATCATGTCTAAAAAATCCTAATTGAAGAAGGTGATAGATCAAGTGGTGAGAGGCGGATCATACCTTTAATTTGAGATGTTGATCGATGGATCGAAAGCGTAGTCTTGTACGAAAGCCTTAATAACTCTGCGCTCGGATTTTTTCTTGATGATTGGCTGGAACCACAGCGTAGACGTTGTCGATACGAAGATCTAGCTATTTTTTTCAAAATTTTCGGAGTTCTGTGGTTTGAGAAAATGGATTTTGAAGGTCTCTATATATAAGATTTGAACTGATAACAATTAAATCCTAAACATCCGGTCAAATCTTAAACAAATCCAACAGAAAACGAATTCAAATCATTGCCCCAATCATTGAGAATCATCGGCTGATGATTTTGGGCACCGCCAGCAATTCATGGCCGTTGGATCTTAATCCAACGGCCGAGAACTCGCCCGCCTCATGGCCACGTGGCTCACGCGCTTGCGCTAGCAAGCGTGTGGGTCCTGCGCATGTGACCTCCGCTGGATCTCTTGGGTCGTTGGATCTCAGATCCAACGGTCCAGGTTATCACGTTTAATATATATGCAGGGTTACTTAGCACGACAGTAAGGTTTCGGGAGGCATCGTCCATGCTAAATTCAAAAATTTGCCGTTCTAGCTAACCCTAACAAAGAATCGTTAACTAAAAATTGACGGAATATTATGCAAACAACTTCGCATATGAAAAGTAAGCAAGGAATACAAGCTTTGTAGACCGGTCCTTCACTTCATTAGCTCCGTGTAGTCGTCCCTTCGCTGCGATCGTGAACTCTGGACTCTAGAGAGGCTCCCTTGAAGAAAACGAATATGCTTGCTTCGAAGACTTCGAGGCCGAAAACGATCTACGTCGAGGTGACACTAACCCAAGCTATCTCTTCACTAATTACGGAATTAGTGAAGAAAGCACCCTATACTAAATGGCAAGTAGCAAAGGATGATGAAATAGAAAGTTTGCTCACATTAGAAATCATTTTCTCAAAATCATCACTTTATCACAAACTAGAGAGCAAGCTCAAGAAGAAGAAGAAGATAAAGTCAAGTGATGAATGAATTATTGTGTGAGGTTAGAATTGCAACCATGGTGAGTTAGTGTTATGCCTAACTCATGTAGAGAATAAACCATAGCAATGAGTTAAGGGTTGGGTTAACAAATATCTTAAGGTTGACAAACAAGTGGACTTAGTCAATGAAACCTACAAGCTTCTATAAGCTTTTAACCATGACTCATTATCCAAATGTTTAAAATCCTTAAGAAAAATAAAACCCTAACTTAATCTAGCATGATTTGAGTCTCATACTAACTATGTTGCAAGTGTAACCTAACATGACACACTTATATATATCACATATATATTTTGTGCCAAAGGAAAACAATACATATATCACATATATGTAAAGTATATCAAATGTGAGAAAAGAAATCATAAGTGAGCTAATACTAGTTAATGTAAATTAATATATCAAATATATAATTATACATTAAATTATTAAATCAACAATTGATTTAATAATCCGGCTATATCACATATAACCGACTAATATCATGTGTAACAACTTATCGAATCAACACTTGATCCGATAACCCGGCTATATCTCATATAACCGACCAATGTCACAAATCGCGAGAATAGAATACGGTATCTCATATCGTATCAGTCTCGGTCCCGCACATATCACATATGTGCTCCTACTCCGTTTCGCTTGAGCCAGAAAACCTCTGTGTAGGACTCTAAAGACTCGTCAATACGCCGGCAGTAGGTGATGATCATATCAAACACCCACAAGCCGCAAGCGGTCTGCTAAACGTAACGGCCACCCAGGTATTGAGTGATCAGAAGATCAACAAGCAAGCCTGCTCGTACTCCTACGAATCCAATCAGTAACACTACCGTACAGTCCGGTCTTTTCGTCTGATATCATATCTCGTCTAAGGGTGGTAAACGTCAGACCCCAGTAACTCGATAAGTCGTGTCGATATGAGGCTCATAACGGGTCGAGAAACTACTGATAACACTTACCAGTATATCTTTGAAGCAGCCCTGGCCAGGGACTTCCTGTTATAGCCAATCGAGTACAGCGCAACATCTACTTCCAATACCGGGAGAGACGAAACCCCTCCTATCGCTCATTGCCTCCATATGATTCAGGACAGTACCCAAAAGCCACCGTTTTGCACGTTCTCTTGAACGCGGTAAGGTGGAAATCAAAGCACAGTGGGAATCACACAAGACTCTATGACGATCTTGGGTCTACAGACTAACCTGTACCAGTGTCACCAGAGAACTGCCATCTGACGTTAGGTATAATACCATCTGGGAGTTCTCAGCGAGTCCGTTCAGTGTACCCAATCTCCACTGAGCACCCGTATATTGTCTCTGATGTCAAACACCAATGAATATGGGATCATCCATCGCCCATCTACATGGGTCGAGAAGCTATACGCTAGTCTACTATAGTATATCGATTCCCTGTCTCGATACACCCACGACTAAGAGCATTTGAAGGATGTACTTAGCGACTACTCTGTCCCTACTAGTATGATCTGCATCATAGTCCTGGTAGTCAAGTACTCATCCTTAGGGCTTTATCAACATGTAATATAGAGATATCCAGAGTACATGTTAAGATAAAGAGCAATCAGATACCATACTATCATGTCGAGCAAGAAAGTCCTCCCTATATATGTCTAATGGCCTCTAGGGTATACATATTACTAACAGTATATATATATATATATATATATATATATATATATATATATATATATATATATATATATATATATTATTTTTGTTTTATTTTAAAAATCTAAGCTGTTTTTCTAAAATCGAATTTGTTTTGAAAAATTTGTTAAAATATTATAAAATATGGGAAAATATGAGAAAAATTCAAAAAATATAATTTGTTGTTATCTTCAGTTTAAAAATGATATTTAGGCTAAAAATAAATAATATTCTCATATTTAAAATATTTGTTAGTTATTATAATTATTTAATAATCTAGTTTATTCTAGAAAATCATGTTAATGATGAAATAATTGTTTTAATTGATAATAAGAATATGTAAACTGTTTTTTTGTCATTTAAGTCATTATAAATTATATGAAAATACTCTTAGCTTGAATAAATATTATGACCTTATAAAAATTTCCATACCTATGTGTTAAATGCTTTGAAAAATAAAAATTCTAAAATAAACTTTTAGAAATATAAACATTTTTTTCCAAGGTATTTTACATAAATAAACATTCAAAGAACACACGATGCTGGGAAGATTTTCAAACGACCTTTTATTAAGATTGAAAAATACACGGTTGTTACATAATATCTGAAAATTTGTCTGTAATATCCATGTTGTTTTCATTTTTCACTCCAAACATTTTTTTCACCAAAAATCTAATTTCCCGGTAAATATACATCTTTCCCATCCAAAACCTCTAAAATATCTTTCTATTTTCATGTAATATCTAACTAGTTGTGTGTAATATCTAACCAGTTGCCTGTAACAAGTAAGTATTTCATGTAATATCTAAGCAGTTGCATGAGTTGCTTGTAATATCTAAGTAGCTATCTGTAATATTTAAGCAGTTACCTGCAATATTAAAGAACCGTCCAGAGGAGGGAGGGGTAATTTTGTAATTGCATTTAAAACAGAATACAAGGCCGTATGAAATACAACCCAAGCGTTTTTTCACAAAATTTTGGAAAGTAGTCCCTTTCTAAAAATTTTGAAAATATCAGCAGTTTTTAGACAACTTCCGAGCGGGCCGAGAGCTTTCTGACAATTTACCCTAAAAGTAGCAATGTGTTGTAAGAGTCCATATCCTTATTTCTTGCCCGAGCCTTTCAGAAATGGGCTCTCATATTAAGGCTCTGCAGATTCGATTTAAACCTTACAATTCTATGGGACCCAATTATTCCATTAGCATACAATTTCCATTCAGATGTTGAATACATGTCATAATTAAGATAAGATAGAAATATATATATTCTAAGTATGGGTTTAAAAAAAAATTAAGTGCCTTATAAGCCTAATCTGCACACACAACACACCCACACATACTGCACACACAAAACACACACGTCTAGAGAACCCACAAATTTGTCCCAAAAGTGTTAAATTGTGGTCACTTCCCCTTCTGTGGATCGAACCTTGCACTTTCCTGAGGAGGGGAAGTGTCATACCAGAGCTAATGCTCATGGCTATAAGTGGCCTGCAGTGTCCCTGCATGCCCCTCCCAGCGGTACCTAGATCCATGGGCACATGGGGCTATTATGCAAATAAGTCATTGGCCCCCACATGCCCATGGGTGTGGGCAATGTTTGGAAAGGGAGGCTGCAAGGACACTGCAGTCCTTGAATCCTCATTGCACTTTGGTATTCTAAGTTTGCGATGATTTAGTAATAAATTTGTTTAGGGTCCTCCTGAGTCAGACCACTACAGGCCCGTGTCTGCAGGGTTTTGCAGTCCCCGTTTAGCCATTTGTTTATCTTTATTTAATGACTTATATTGCTATTTAATTGAAATGATTTAAACATATAGCCTAATGCATAAATATAAAAGAATTATTAATTGTTCTTGTTGAATTGTTGATCTGGTTTGGATCCGTAATTTTTAGACACTGGCTTATTCAAATCCATTTTGCTCCTTCCCATCTTCTATTGCATTTCCAAAAGGAAGTACTTTGGAAGCTAGTTTTTCGTTGGTGCCATCATCACGATGCTAAAGTCAAAAATAACTTACATTAGAATATAATACCGACAAATTGCTTACTTTAGCTGCCACCAATATGAACACATTGGATCTTGAGTTCAAACTGTACCTTTTAAGTATTGTCTATTCAATCTTTATAATAGAATCCCGCAAAAGAAAGAAAAAACGAGTTAGAACGGCATGGAAAACATAGTAGGCTAGATCAACGTTATCAAAACTCTATGCTTTGGACGGCCTATTTAACAATCTCATAATATCTTTTAGTATGAATATTGTAATACCCAGTTCCTTTCTAAATATTTTCCCTATTTATGAAGAAATGTTTTTCCCAAAATTTTTCTATTTAAAATTCTACAAATAATATTTCCTATATTTTTTCTAAATATAATTTCTAATTTTATATTTTCCTAACCTAAACCTTAAACCCAAACCCTTTCCCTAACCCAGACCTACTTGACCCGACCTGAAACCCCCTTTCCCACTTCTTCTTCTTCTTCTCCTTCTCCTTTTCTTTCCAGCCTCTTTCCCCCGTCTCCCCCTTCCTCATGCTCGCGCCCGCGAGACACACACCCACCTCCACACGACTCGCTCCTCACCATGACCGCTACAAGGTGATTTTCGTCACCCCATTGAGCATACACGCGCGCTTGTCAGGCGCATTACATATTCCCCCTGCTTAAGGTAGGCGGGGGTTTATTGATTGTGGGGATCCGAATCTCCGGCAGCCACGGACTAATCTGCCGTTAATTACCCCTAGCCTTTGGAGCGAGAGAACTTCCAATTAACGGGTCAAAACAAGTCATGCGAACTCAATGTGTGGTGTACGTGTATTGTGTTTTGGATATATCGGGGGCCCCTCAGAGTTTTCACTGGGGTCCCGCTACCCAGATAGCGGGCTACGGGTCAAGATGGCTAGCAGCCTCTTGCGGGGTGCGGGGCAGCGCCCCGTTAGAAATTTTTTCTAACAGGGGGCCAGTGTTGTAGAGTATGTGTGCATGTGTGTGTGTGTGTAAGGGAAAAGGGCATCCAAAAGATGTGCAGGAGAAAGCGTCAGGATGCTAGTGCTTTGGGCGCTAGCGCTTCACGTATCAGGTATGTGGGCGTTCGGGCACTAGCGCTTTAAGCGCCAGGGCGTTAGCGTTTTGGGCGCAAGCGCCTCACGTGCCAGGCATTTGGACGCTCGGGCGCTCGGACGCTCAAGCTCCAAGGCGCTAGCGCTTTGGGCACCAGAGCGCTTTGAGCTCCAAGGTGCTAGCGCTTTGGGCGCTAGCGCCTCACGTGCCAGGCACGTGGGCGCTCAGGCGCTAGCACTTTGAGCGCCAGGACGCTAGCGCTTTAGGAGCTAGCGCCTCACGTGCCAGGAACGTGGGCGCTTGGGCGCTAGCGCCTTGAGCATTCGGGCGTTAGCGCCTCACTGGTCAGACATGTGGCCGCTCGGGCGCTAGCGCCTCACGTGCCAGCTACGTGGGCGCTCGGGGGCTCGCGAGGCAAAAGGGACTTGGTCCCTGCAATAGGAGTTGTACTCCCAGAAGGAGCACTTATTATTTTGGTATATATATATATGAGGAGTTAAACCACTAGGATATTTTGAAGCTGATGAAGGGACTTCTCCCCGTGGAGCCCTGAATCTTCCCCAAAATTGGGGCTTTGGAGATGGGTCTCCTTCTTCCTCCTATGTTAGCCGGCTCTTGGATGACAAGAGGGGTGAGATTTTAAAAATCTCTCCTTTTTAAGATCTGATGGAAGATCCAAGCTCCCCTTTATGGGTTTTATGGTGAAAAACTATTTAGTTTTAGAAAAGGAAGAGTAAAACTCTTGATTTAATTCAAAAGAAAGAAAAAATGTTTTAGAACCTTGAGGAAGGAGAAGATCACAGATCTTGATTATTTTTTTGGGAGAGAGAAAAAGTTGTTGAGATATTTCATTATCTTTGCCTTTATAAACTATACACTTTACATATAGCCCCTTGGGTTTTACAAAAATGGCATTTTGCCTATCTCATGTCTCATGTGCTATTTCTTTTTGCACATAAGCCATGGGCTTTACAAAAATTTGGCTTTATGCCCATTTTTCTTACATTTATTTATAAAATAAAATAAAAGAAATATAACAAAATTATTTATTACAAAATTTTTATTTTAGCATGGGGGGAGGCCGGGCGCTTCATGTTCGGGCTCGACCCGGGCATTGGCCCACTTGACCTGAGCTTGGGCCCACTTGGTTTGAGGTTGACTTTAATTTTGACTTAGTCAACCGGGGTGTAAATTTTTACCCCGACAAATTGCCCCCATCAATAAATGCACACCACACATGTGGGTCGTGTGCATGAATTGATGGATCTTCTTACACGTGGAGGCGACTTGATTTGGTTCCCGCTTTTGGGAAGCTGGCACTGCCCTTTTCACGACATGGACGGTCGATTCTGCCTTTTTTACGACTTGGACGGTCGGTTCTGCCCTTTTAGCGACTTGGACGGTCGGTGCTGCCTTTTTTGCGACGTGGACGGTCGGTTCTGCCTTTTTTGCGACTTGGACGGTCGGTTCTGCCCTTTTAGCGACTTGGATGGTCGGTGTTGCCCGTTTAGCGACGTGGACGGTCGGTGCTGCCATTTTAGCGACTTGGACGGTCGGTTCTTCCCTTTTAGCGACTTGGACGGTCTGTTCTGCTCTTTTTGCGACTTAGACGGTCGGTTCTGCCCTTTTTGCGACTTAGACGGTCGGTGCTGCCATTTTAGCGACTTGGACGGTCGGTGCTGCCCTGTTTACGACTTGGACGGTCGGTTCTGCCCTTTTAGCGACTTGGACGGTCGGTGCTGCCCTTTTTGCAACTTGAACGGTCGATACTGCCATTTTATCGACTTGGACGGTCGGTACTGCCCTTTTTGCGACGTGGACGGTCGGTGCTGCCCTTTTCGCAAATTGGACGGTCGGTGCTGCACTTTTTGCGACGTGGACGGTCGGTTCTTCCCATTTTGCGACTTGGACGGTCGGTGCTGCCCTTTTTGCGACATGGACAGTCGGTTCTGCCCTTTTTGCGACTTGGACGGTCGGTTCTGGATTTGACTTGCTCCACTTCTTGCGGTATCAGGGATGAGTTGACTTGTTTCCAAGGTGGAATTTGATTCTGCCAGGGAGGTCATTGGTTGTTTTGCTGATTTGATGTGATTTGGATTGACATCAGCATCACTACGCTGGAATATAGTACCAGGAGCGAATTATCATTTGCCATGAGGAAATTTCCCTCGTTCCCAGTTTAACGACTTAGGGGTCATCTGTTCCCAGTTTAACGACTTAGGAGTCATTTGGATTGGAGTTTGGAGTTTTGGGGTTAGGGTTGGCATCAGCGTTGCTAACACTGAAGCACATGTGCCAGGAGAAATTCATCATTTGCCTTTTCCTGTTGGGGAGCGATGGCTTAGGAGACAGGTTTAGATCTCTATCACCTAAGGCTTTTCAATTTTATGAGCCGTAAGGGTCCCATAAAAGCATTTTCTCCCTACGAGTCGAGAGGATATCGTATGTGTACTTTCTCCTTAGGAGTCGTGAGGACTCCTAAGTGTGTTTTTCCTTTGTGAGTCGTAAGGATCCCACGAAGGTGTTTTCTTACGAGTCGTGAGGATCCCGTAAGGTTTTTTCTCCTCATTCGTCTTGAGGACGTATGAGTGAGTCTTCCTAAATGGAGCATAAGTCCAACGGCGGAGACCGGCCGCTAGACTGGTGATTGCGGTGGAGTATGAGTATGATGAGAATTATTTGAGCTCGTGGATTGTATACGGTATTCAATTTGGGGACTAACTGTAGGGTCGGAAGAATTTTGAGAAATTGGATTTTGGTTGGCGTCTACATCGCTGCACTGGAATATGGTACCAGGAGCGACTCATCATTCGCCGTTTGAGGATTTGGAATTTGGATCTTGTTTGGCATCAGTATTGCTGTACTGGAATAATGCTAGGAGCAACTCATCATTTGTCCCGGGAGGACATGGGATTTGGTTTTTGGGTCAGCATCAGCACCGCTAACACTGAAGCAATGCGAGGAGCGACTCATCATTTACCGTTGGGAAAACTTGGGATTTGGGTTTTTGGGTCGGCATCAGCACCGCTAACACTGAAGCGAAATGCCAGGACCGACTCATCATTTGCCGTTGCCCGTTGGGGAGCGATGGCTCAGGAGACAGGTTTAGATCCCTATCACCTAAGGCTTTTCAATTTTATGAGCCGTAAGGGTCTCATAAAAGTATTTTCTTCCTATGAGTTGAGAAGATCTCCTAGGTGTATGTTCTCCTTAGGAATCGTAGGGATTCCTAAGTGTGTTGCTCTTTTATGAGTCGTAAGGATCTCACGCCGGGATTTTATCCTCACAAGGTCGAGAGGACTTTGTGAGTGTATTTTATCTCCTTTCACGAGTTTGCGCCCTTTCGGGTTTTCATAAACTCACCGGCAGTCCAGCTGTTTTTACTCACGGAGCCCTTTCAGGTTTTCATCCGTGCCCGTTTTGCTTGTGGACATACCATTTTTTTTAGGCAGGACTTGGTCTCGTATACACCCATGGATTATATACGGTTTTGCAGGATGTATGATCCAGATCGTAGGGCCGGTGTGCTCAATTCGCCTGCGACTTGGAGCATTCATGCGTAATGTTTCTTGAGATATCGGCCATTGATAGGTGGCATGGGCCTTTCTCTCTCGGCACTTATTAGTTGGTAGGATCCACCGTCGAACATTTTCTCGATGATGTATGGTCCTTTCCAGTTTGGCTCCAATTTTCCCTTGGCATGTCGATTGGGGATGATCGGTCTTTTGAGGACCAACACCAATTCGGCTTTCTTGAAAGCGCGGAGATGAGTCATCTTGTCATAGACCCATGACATTTGGGCTCGGTACAGCTCCAGATTTTGCTGTACCGCGAGCCTTTTTTCTTCGAGGGTGTCGAGCTCTTCCAGCCGAAGGAGCACGTTTCTTCCTCCGTCAATTCATGCTGATTGGCTGTTCAGTTGATAAAACTGCACATTTGAATTACATTTTTCCTACCATTTTCATATTAAAAAAGGACTTTATTATAATATATTATACATATGAGGGTTTATGTGTAAAAACATTATTTTCCATGTGTTAATATATTTTAATGATCATTTGGTAGGAAAATGTATGCAAATAAATCTATTGATCAAATCTTAGTAGAACTAAGTCTACTAAATATTATTTGAGATTATGGTGCAGAATTTTCCAAGTTGTTATGCAGGATTTAACAAACAAATCAATTTGTTGAAGAAAACTTGCCAAATTAAGAAGCAAAACTTGGAGACCAAGTCTGGAAGCAACCAAAAGAAGATTTCTGAATTCTAAAGATGCCTAGGATTGCCAAATGTCAAAATCAGAGAGCCAAAGAAAATTGATCAAACGATCCCAACCCTTGAGCGCGGATCCGCGGCCAAACCCACCCTGGGGCCGCGGATCCGCCGCAATAATAGGGAGTTGGAAGGCAAGATTTTTGGAGATCAACCTCTGCTATATTTTACCAACTTTTGAAGCAAAAGATTCTGGCTTTGCACTATAAAAAGGTACCGAGAGCCTCTTGGAAAAGTCATCAAGCCGACGCGATCACGAAGTCCAAGACGGCTCACGCATCCAGGCTGGTCATCAACGGTTCATCTACCTCCTTAGAAGAGATCGAGAAGCAAACTAGGTTTTTGTAATCATTTTCTAAGGAATCAAAGTGTACTTGATCTTGTTGATTAATAAAGGTAGTTCTTTTTCTTATTCTATTTCTTATAGTTTAATGATGCAATTTCTTTCCATCTCTTTTTCTCCCAACATGCGCGAGTAATTCTCCGCTTGTTAGGGTTCGTAGGATTAGGGTAGGCTAATGGACGATGAAAATAATTAAACCCTTTTTAAGTCCTATAAAGTTTAGGAACTTTATCAAAAGAATCATTAACATCCTAATCGAGCGCGCTAGCAATTCTTTACTAGTTCCGACCGCGATTAGAGATTAGATTAATGATTGTTTTGGTAAAGGCTAGATAATGAACGGAGTTCCGTGTCGAGATAAGGGTTAAGAGTGGGATTCCTTTTCCCTCCAGAAACCATAATCTACACGCATCACCGTCGTTCTAGTTCTAAATCTATTAATGGATAAAAAGGGTAACTTTTAATTAATCGTCCATAACTACTAAATCCTAACGAACCCTACAATCCTTCTTATTATATTATTTAAATCTCTAAAATAATCTAGATCTATATTTTACACTCTTGTTTAACGTAGATCTAGAAACCATTCAACAAATTCTTTCTTCCTCCTCTCTTTCTCAACACATCTAAAGTAAAAGTAAAAGGTTCCACGTTTCCCAGAGGACGACCCGTACTCATCTCGGTCTAGCTACACGCGACACCATTATTGATTGCGGTTAATTACTACAAAAACACACTTTTTCATACCAATCAAATGGCGCCGTTGCCGGTGATACGTGCGTAATTTTTTATTTTTACTATTTGTGTTGAATTCTTAAGACGAGCCATATCATTATTAAAACAAAACTGCAAATTGCATATTTAACGATTTGTGCGTGGATTTCTGCAAGGAGATCTGGAGTCACAGAATTGGGGAAAACAGGAAACAGAGACATTTCTAGAGATCCAGAGGAGCACAGAGGGACACAGAAAAATTTTCAGCAACTGAACCATCCACCTTGCGGCGGAACCGCGGCACAAAGGAGAATCTGCGGCGGAAACGCGGCCTGACAAGGGGATCAAGGGCTCAAACTCCTCTGGTAAGTTTCTCAACTCTTTCTCTCACCCCTCAAATCCAATAAAATCTATTTTCTGCAGGGTTCTTTGCAAAATTGCGCCGCTCAAAAAAATCTTTTTGCAAAAGTTTTGTTATTGGTTTTGTTTTGCATATTTAATATGGATTTTAAGGGGCAAAGACCAAATCAAGATTAGGTGGGGATTTCATCACCCTTCCTAAGCCCCACAAATCACAAACCGAGCATACAGATCAACCCTTCATTAATTAAAAAAATATCTAGACCAGACTCTAAGGACTGTCGAGCTCAATAGGAAAAAGACTAGTATAGGCATCGGCCGTTTATCCTAACTGACATTGCGGTGTCTAGGCTAGTGGTTTTTAATTAGGCCCACTGTAGTGGTGGTTCCTTCCCACTTACCTGGCCGTACTTGTCCGTGAAGAGGCGGTTTGAGGTCCTATTTCTAGCCTTAGTTAGGAGCTGTCTAGCAGACCTAGACGACCTTAGTTCTAGGGTTGCTTGTGCATCTTAGGGAGATTTGTCTTGAGTCCCACTTTTTCAAAACAAGCCAATTTTAAATCACACACACGCTGCCACTTGCACTAAACCCGCTTAGTGCATGCTCGGCTGGACACGGGATCCTAGTGCCCGTCTTGTCCGCGTTCCTGTTATCAACGCCGAAGTCGGTACTTCTTCATCTTCTTTTCCCCCACCACACACCACATCAACCGTGATGGACGGCACTCCATCTAATTATAACACCACGCTGCCACCGCCCGCAGGTGAGCAGAATCCACCGCGCATCTCTCTCCAAGAGAGATGCTATCCTATTCGTGGTCCCCTTCCTACTTGTCTATCTCTTCCACCACCTAACGGGGATAATTTCGAAATTAAACCCCACTACATCAATCTGCTGCCCAAATTTCACGGGCTTGAGTCGGAAGACGCGTACGTTTTCATCACCAAATTCGAAAACGTATGCGCAATGATGGGTACTTCACAATTGACTTTAGATGCTATGCGCTTACGTCTTCTCCCATTCACACTGTGCGACTTGGCAGAAAAATGGCTTTACAATACTGCCGCACACTCCATCACTAATTGGGATGAATTCGTCATAGCATTTCTTAAGAAGTTTTACCCAAATCATAAGACTGCACATGTTAGGAGCGAGATTAACCAGTTCACCTAGCTTCCCAATGAACCATTTTGGAAGTGCTTTGAACGTTTCAAAGATCTGCTTGTCCAATGCCCCCATCACGGAATACAAAGATGGGATTTATGTCGGATTATATATGAGGGCATTAATCCAGCGACAAAGCAGATGCTTGAAACAATGTGTCAATGCAATTTCATGTCTAAAGATGATGGTGAAGCATGGAAATATCTGGAAGATCTCGCAGAAAGCACTTTGCAGTGGGAAAGCGTAAGACCACCTACAACTAAGGGAGGTATTCACCAGCTCGACGTTTCCATCGCAGTAAAAGCCGAAATGGCAGCGATACAGAAGAAACTCGATGCTATTGAGAACAAATTCTCATCATTCTCCCTAAATCAGGTCACGCTTCCTAAGACCGTCTGTGGTTGCTGTTCGGATCCTTCACACTTAACGGAAGAATGTCCTATGAATGCATCGTTTCAAGCTAATGCTGCTTTTCAGCAGCGACCTAGAAACGACCCTTATTCTTCCACGTACAATCAAGGATGGAGGAATCATCCTAACTTTGCTTGGAATCAAAACCAACAAAGTAATTATCAAAGACCTCCTCCACAGCAACCACAACCACAGAATCAGCCCCCCTTTCAGTCACAGAATTTCCAAAATCCGACCAACATTTCTACACCACAAGTGGCCGGTACTGACAACTCACTTGCACAAACCTTGGATATGTTCATGAAACAATCCATGCAAAATTCGGCTGAGATGAGGTCTTCTATTGATACCTTAACGAAAAACTCCGCCTCCCATGGTGAGAGTATTAAATCAATAGAAAATCAAATCGCACAGTTAAACGCCGCAATGAGTGCGAGAGAGAAAGGGAAACTCCCATCTCAACCCATACCTAATTCTGGCCACTCACAAAGTTATAATGTGAGTGCTGTTACCACGTTGAGATCGGGAAAAGTGCTGAATGACCGAGTGGGTGAGCAGTGTGATGATAGTGACACCAATGATACCCCTTCTTCTTCTTCTTCCCCTAATTCGTCTAGTCTCCCACCTTCACCCGAGCCTATTCTCCGTTTTCCCCAAGGCTCGAACCCTTCGCCCATTTCACCAAATCTATCTAAGTCGATTCCCACTCCAGTTTTGGGATCGAATCCGTCCCCACAATCCTCTCCAATGTTGGACCCAAAACTTATTGATCAAGCACCTTATCCAAACAGGTTAAGGGGCAACAGACCAAGTCCACAAATGGAGAAGATTGTGGAAATTTTTAAGCAAGTTAACATAAACATTCCTCTCCTAGATGCTATTCAACAAGTTCCGTCATATGCAAAAATCTTAAAGGACTTGTGCACTAGGAAGAGAAAAGTTCAAGTACCTAAAAAAGTTTTCCTTGCGAGTAATATGAGCACTGCTTTTACACAACAACTTCCCAAGAAACGAAAGGACCCCGGAAGTCCTACAATTTCAATTTCTATTGGGGGTAAAAATATTAATCGTGCTCTACTCGATCTAGGTGCTAGTGTTAACTTGCTTCCGTATTCGGTTTATGAGCAATTAGGAATCGGAGAGTTAAAACCTGCGCATTGCATTCTTCAGATGGCCGATCGATCTATCACCCAACCAAGGGGTGAGCTAGAGGATGTGTTAATCAAAGTCGGGGAATTCATATTCCCTGTGGACTTTATCGTTATAGATACACAACCTGTAGCAAACCCACGCAATCAAATCCCGGTGATACTCGGTCGACCCTTTTTGGCCACTTCCAACACAGTAATCAATTGTAGAAACGGCTCTATGACCCTATCCTTTGGAAAGAAGTCAATTGAGCTTAACATTTACAAGTTGGGAAGTGAACCCTCCGAACCCTATGCTCATGTGTGTTCTGTCGAATTAATGG
The DNA here is from genome assembly GCA_030015575.1 of Agapanthus africanus. Lineage (NCBI taxonomy): Eukaryota > Viridiplantae > Streptophyta > Magnoliopsida > Asparagales > Amaryllidaceae > Agapanthus > Agapanthus africanus. The sequence goes on from JASDDO010000019.1 coordinate 834,397,473, forward strand.
ATGTCGACAGCAGCGAATTTGATCAATCTCATGATACTGACTCTTTTCATATGTTGTTGCTTGATACGGACTCTTCCACCGAGTTGTCCGGGTCAACATCCAACACTGATGAGGAACTTTTTATAGAGTCTGACGATCACCCCATTTTTTCTGATGACATTATTTTTCGGGGTATCGACGAAAGCTTTGAGGAAATTTTCGCTGATGAGCTCGCATTTTTACAAGACACGGGTGTTGAGATGAATCAACTCCAAGATGAAGAAATTGGACCTCCACCCCTTCTTTTGGACAATCATGATAATGCGAGTAATCCATCATCACTATCACTGTGTCGTCTCTCCAAATTGAGACGCAATCCTTTTCCATCACACCTATTATCACCTCCCCACTTCTTCACGTCAAAAGGTGACATGTTCTTCCACCAACCTTGGTGCTTCATCGATAAAATTTTTGAATGGTTGGTGTTAACTTTTGGTCTTTGCAAAGCTTGGCATTGACCAATAACCTTGACCCCCTCATGTGATTTTAAAAGATTAAAATTGTTTAACTCAAGTTTGGGGGAGGGGTGGTATATTTTGGCTCTTGAAAGAAAATGATTTTTACAAAAATTTTGAGCCTAAAATAAGTTTGGGGGAGGATTTTCACTTTCATATATTCTTGCCCCCATTAATAATTTCCTTCCAAGTCTACAGGTTTTTTGAGCTTAACGGATGACATCAGTGAGGACACTGCTGTAAACAGGTTTGGGGGAGGTTTGTGCTTATTTACACATCAATTTGCATCATACTTTGCATAAGCACAACATTTTCAAAAATTTTAAAATTTTTTCTTTTATAACAAAAGAGTAGAAAGTGAAAAATTACATCCAAAAGATAGGAATAGTTTAAGAAAACCAAGAAAATTAGAAGTTTTCTTAAACGAACTAGTAATAAGTAGTTATGAGCCGTTGTCCCAAGGGTTAGTAAGATGAAGGAAGTCACTAATCTGAGGATAAAAATAAGTCTGAAAAATAGTTTCTATTCTGGAAGCCAAACATTTGAATGTTGATACCCTACTATATACACTTACACATGTCTTGAAACTCGGGATAGTAGAGGATACCTTGAAATGCTCTTGTCTAAAAGCCAAAGTATGAAGAAAAAAAAATTGAAGAAAATATAAATTGGTGAAAAGAAAAAAAATGAACACTGGTTTTGTATCACCAAGGCAGCAATAAAAAAATATAGCGAGGGTGCCTCTTCACCTAGTGCCCTAAGGCCAACTGGTCTGGGAGTCACTGCTAAGCCTTAGGTGGTGCAAGACGAGGAAAATATTATCACCGAATCAGCAAGCACATAAGTAATCGGTCTGTTAGTACCTCAAGAAGTATTAACGGTCGCATGAAAATGTGTGAGCAAATCTTAATATTCATTAAATTAAAAAGTACTGAGGCAGATGGACAAGAGTATGATAGCTTGAATTGAATTCTCCGAGTGTAGGGATGTTCTTTACACACACGTGGGGTTATATGATCGATGTTTGGATGAAAGGTAGGAATGAAGAATAAAGACGATGTTTTATTGAGGGATGATGTGATTTCTAACATTTTTTCATGACTATTAAGATAGGGCTCATGACAACTGAAAAGCTAGCATAGTTGGAAACTCTTCTTTTCAAAGTATTTCTTTTATGGTTCTGGTCTTTATATGTAAATTTCACCATCTTTCTTTTGTTATAGGATTTTGTGGGTGTAATCCGCTGAAAACCCCCAGGAGACAACACTCCTCCTACTAGGGACACCTAGAGGTTTAACGGCTTGTTGCACGTGCTCAGTGCAATCGTGTTTGCCTACGAAAGTGTGCTTAGTTTTCTCCTTTCTTTTTTCTTCTTCTCTTGAATAAACTAGTTTGCTCGGGACGATCAAAGATAAGTTTGGGGGTATTTGTTCAGTTGATAAAACTGCACATTTGAATTACATTTTTCCTACCATTTTCATATTAAAAAAGGATTTTATTATAATATATTATACATATGAGGGTTTATGTGTAAAAACATTATTTTCCATGTGTTAATATATTTTAATGATCATTTGGTAGGAAAATGTATGCAAATAAATCTATTGACCAAATCTTAGTAGAACTAAGTCTACTAAATATTATTTGAGATTATGGTGCAGAATTTTCCAAGTTGTTATGCAGGATTTAACAAACAAATCAATTTGTTGAAGAAAACTTGCCAAATTAAGAAGCAAAACTTGGAGACCAAGTCTGGAAGCAACCGAAAGAAGATTTCTGAATTCTAAAGATGCCTAGGATTGCCAAATGTCAAAATCAGAGAGCCAAAGAAAATTGATCAAACGATCCCAACCCTTGAGCGCGGATCCGCGGCCAAACCCACCCTGGGGCCGCGGATCCGCCACAATAATAGGGAGTTGGAAGGCAAGATTTTTGAAGATCAACCTCTGCTATATTTTACCAACTTTTGAAGCAAAAGATTCTGGCTTTGCACTATAAAAAGGTACCGAGAGCCTCTTGGAAAAGTCATCAAGCCGACGCGATCACGAAGTCCAAGACGGCTCACGCATGCAGGCTGGTCATCAACGGTTCATCTACCTCCTTAGAAGAGATCGAGAAGCAAACTAGGTTTTTGTAATCATTTTCTAAGGAATCAAAGTGTACTTGATCTTGTTGATTAATAAAGGTAGTTCTTTTTCTTATTCTATTTCTTATAGTTTAATGGTGCAATTTCTTTCCATCTCTTTTTCTCCCAACATGCGCGAGTAATTCTCCGCTTGTTAGGGTTCGTAGGATTAGGGTAGGCTAATGGACGATGAAAATAATTAAACCCTTTTTAAGTCCTATAAAGTTTAGGAACTTTATCAAAAGAATCATTAACATCCTAATCGGGCGCGCTAGCAATTCTTTGCTAGTTCCGACCGCGATTAGAGATTAGATTAATGATTATTTTGGTAAAGGCTAGATAATGAACGGAGTTCCGTGTCGAGATAAGGGTTAAGAGTGGGATTCCTTTTCCCTCCAGAAACCATAATCTACACGCATCACCGTCGTTCTAGTTCTAAATCTATTAATGGATAAAAAGGGTAACTTTTAATTAATCGTCCATAACTACTAAATCCTAACGAACCCTACAAGCCTTCTTATTATATTATTTAAATCTCTAAAATAATCTAGATCTATATTTTACACTCTTGTTTAACGTAGATCTAGAAACCATTCAACAAATTCTTTCTTCCTCCTCTCTTTCTCAACACATCTAAAGTAAAAGTAAAAGGTTCCACGTTTCCCAGAGGACGACCCGTACTCATCTCGGTCTAGCTACACGCGACACCGTTATTGATTGCGGTTAATTACTACAAAAACACACTTTTTCGTACCAATCATTGGCCATTCATTAACTTGGAACTTCGAATTGGAGGGGGAGGACCGCCTCCACTCCGAAGAGTAATGAGTGTGGAGTGGAATGAGTTAGAGTACGGTGTGTGGTACGATATGCCCACAACGCCTCGTGAAGCTTGAGATTCCAGTCCCTCTTGTTGACTGAAACATTTTTCCTCAGGAGCTTGCATAGAGTCTTATTGAAGGCTTCGGCTAGCCCATTGGCTCTTGGATTATAGATGGAGGAATATCTCCAGTCTATCTTGTGTTGAGTAGCGAATCTTGAGACTTTGAAGCTCTTGAAAGAAGGCCCGTTGTCAGAAATGATTCTTCTTGGTGTACCAAAGCGGTATAAAATATTATGCTGGAAGAACGTCAGAATATTTTCCGTCTTGACTTTTTCTAGGGGGATAGCTTCAGCCCATATGGAGAAATAGTCAGTTGCGGCCAATATGAACCGGTGGCCTCTGGATGACGGAGGATCAATTGAGCCAACTATATCGGTGCCCCAAACTTCGAAGGACCACAACGCCACCGTAGGATGCAACGGATTGGGATGTTTGTGAATGAAATCACCATGGATTTGGTAGAGATGGCATTTCTTTGCATACTCTTCGCAATCCCTTATCATGGTGGGTCAGTAATATCCAAGCCGTTTGATCTGAAGCCGCATTTTGGGGCCGGACTGGTGATCCCCGCAAACGCTAGAGTGAACTTCTTTCATAACTTTTTGGGCTTCAGCCGATGACAGGCACCTGAGCCAGAGTTGGTCATATGACCTGCGTATATCATGTCATTTATAAACACGTATCGGAGAGCTCTCTTCTGCAGCTGAATCCTTGCAGATTTTCCTTCGGGCAGTTTGTCGTATCGGAGGTACTCTCTAAAGGGTTCTCTCCAATCGGGCTCGTCTTGGATGATCTAAGCTTCTTCGGCAGGATTGTTCTCTTGCTCTACGCTTTCTTCTTCACGCAAAGAGGCTGGAGGCAGAATTTGCCGGTTTCTGACTGTGATTAGTATTTCGTCCATATCAGGATCAGCTAGCTCTTTAGCTTGGTGAGCGAGTATGTCAGCTTTTCCGTTCAACGCTCTAGGGACTCTCATTAGTTCAATGTGAGTAAACCGTTTCATGAGTTCCACCACTCGGCTTTTGTACCGAGCTGACTCGGGTTTGTATATCTTATAGTCTCCGCTTACTTGGTTGACGATAAGCTGGGAGTCACCATAAACCCGTAGCTGAAGGATTTCCATTTCTATGGCGAGCTCCAAACCAGCTATCAGAGCTTCATACTCAGCCTCATTGTTTGTGTGAGGCTCGGTGAGAGCAAAAGAACATCGTAGGGTTCCCATCGATGGCGTGATGAACACCAATCCTATCCCTGCCTTTATCTGCGGGATGCTTGATTTGCCGGAGCTGCTCATTGATGAGGCTCCATCGAAGTAAAGCTCCCAACATGGCTCATCTTCCTCGAGGTGCAGTACTTGTTCATCGGGTAACTCACAATTGAGCGGTGGCCCATACGGGATGAGCAGCAAGGAAGTCTGCAATAGCTTGCCCTTTTACTGTTTTCTGAGGAGTATAAACTATGTCAAACTTAAGTAGCATGACAGCCCATCTTGCCATTCTGCCGGCTAGGCTTGCTTTGGTCATTAAATGTTTGAGCGGGTCGACCTTAGAGATCAACATAACCCGATGAGCGAGCAGATAGTGCCTCAGCTTCTTCATAGTGAACTTCAGAGCTAGGCATTGCTTTTCGATCGGGGAATAGTTGTGTTCCGCCTCGACTAGAGTTCGACTGAGGTAGTAGAGGGCATTTTTTTTCCCTCCTCGTTGTTCTGGGCAAGGAGCGCACCGAGTGATTCGTCTAGCACGACAGTGTAGAGAATCAGCGGCTTATTTGGAATGGGAGCGGCCAGCACTGGGGGTGCAACAAGTACTGTTTGATGCTTTCGAACGCTTCTTGACATTCGTCACCTCAGACAAAAGGAGCTCCTTTCTTCATGAGATTTGAGAAGGGCCTACATCTTCCCGATAAATTTGAGATAAACCTTTATATATAAGCAACCTTTCCTTGAAAAGATCTTAGCTGCGTCAGACTCTTGGGAGGGGCATCTCCATGATGGCCTTTATCTTTGATGGGTCAACTTCGATCCCTCAATGTCGGACTATGAAGCCCAGGAATTTTCCCGCTGACATGCCAAAAGCGCACTTTAGAGGATTCATCTTCAGATCGTATTCCCTCAGCCCGGTGAGAATGGTCCTAAGATCTTGGAAGTCGGCCTTGGCTTTAGTCTTGATGACCAGATCATCAACATAGCATTCGACGACTTTATGGATTAGGTCATCAAAGATGTTGGTCATTTCCCTTTGATATGTAGCACCTGCATTCTTCAGTCCGAACGGCATCACTTTGTAGCAGTATATTCCGATTGGGGTTTGAAATGCTGTGTGTTTCTCATCCTCAGGAGACATCTTGATCTGATTATATCCAGACGAGCCATCCATAAAGGTGAACAGCTCGTAATTTGAGGTGTCATCGACCATCATTTCCATGATCGGTAGCGGGAAGTCGTCTTTAGGACATGCCTTGTTGAGATCCCTGAAATCGACACAAACTCGAATCTGCCCATTTTTCTTCTTCACTGGGACTATGCATGCAATCCAGTCTGCATATTTCTCTTCCCTGATGAAGCCGGCATCGATGAGTTTCTTGGTTTCCTCGATGACCTTTTCTTCCAGTTCCCTTCTCATTCTTCGAGGAGCTTGTTTGACTGGCTTAGCATGAGGAGATATAGCCAGCTTATGCACGGCCACTTCAGGGGGAAGGCCAGGCATTTCTTTGTGCGTCCACGTGAAGTAGTCGACGAACTCGTGCAGCAGAGCGATTATCTGCGCTTTCATTTCCTCTGACAAGAGTGAGCTGATGTAGGTCAGCCTTGGATTATCGGGCGTTCCTAAGTCAATCTCGGTTAGCTCATCAAAGGTTGCTTGTCCGCCATCTTCGAGCTCTTGAGGAGCTTCTTCTGGCTCGGTTAGCTCGTCATCATCATTTGACCTTTCGCTGGCTTCAACAATATGGATCATTTAGCATGCCTTGGAATCAGGCTGGATGAAACCTATGCCCCGTCTATCTGGAACTCGTCCATCGATGAGTGCTCAGACATGAGGCGAATGCCATAACCCTTCGTAAAACTTCGTTTCGGATTCTGTTTGATATAGCCGACACCCGCACTTTTTAAAGTATTCCCGCATCCCGGGCGCATAATATCTGGGATTGAGGACGACCCTTATGCCTCTCTCGTATGGAAGGCACGCGACTGACAAATCGTCCGGGTGCACAACAGGATTTGACCCATAAAACAGGATGCCCTTCTGTCCACTTTTCCTTCCGGGAACGTAGAAAGTTTTCAGTTGGTCCACGGTGGACACTGATAATGCGTCGAGCTCTTTGCACATCTGCTGCGGCACCCTTGTGACGGCTAGGGACCTTTCTATAACTTTGAAGGTCTCTCGTAGCTTCGCTGTTCGCACGATAGCCCGATTTGCACAGCTGTTGCAAGACGGATCCTCTTCTTCTGATTCTCCAGTGTCACTGCCTAAACGATGGCGGATTTTTCCGTCGGATAGGCCTTCAGTAACCGATTCGTCTGTATCGCTACCGAATGAGGGCAGGTTTTATGGAAGGACGAACTTCCAGCGTCGGACTCATCAGTGTCACTGCCGAAACGCGGACGCATATGGGGGTTTCTGCTTTTGAAAGTGATCGCCGGCTCAGACTTGCTTTTGAGTTTCGGGGCTGTTCTGTCTTTGGTCAGCTGTGGCTCAGCAATTTGGAGGTTCACAAAGTACCGAGAATCTTCATATCGGACTTCATGCACATCGAACGGCTGGATGTCTCCGTCGATGCGTCTTTCTACTCCACTTTTAGTATACTTCATGCATTGATGGAGAGTTGACGGAACGATTCCGTAATCATGGAGCCACGGCCGTCCCAAGAGAATTTTATAAGGCGTGTCAGTGTTGATCACGTATATCTTAGTTTCAGTTTGCAGATCCCCAAGTTTGATTGGCAAAGCTATAAACCCCAGAACTTGCTGGCAGTTTTGATTGAAGCCTTGAATGATAACCTTTCCCTTGACAGGTGTCGGACGTCCATTGAAAAACTCTTCAGAGTTCGCAAGTTCATGATGTTCATTGAGGACCCTGGATCAATCAATATGCGATTAATCCGATCTCCGTCGCTGTACCCGGTCACGTAAAGCGGCCGATTATGCTCAGCCGTTCCCGGTAGTAAGTCTTCATCCTTAAACGTGACTGCGGCGGCATGCAAAGCGTACTGGGCTTCTTTCATATTAATTTCTGCAAAGCGAGCCTGATACCGCTTGGGGTTTTGTAGAGCGTGAATGATTACATCTCTAAGCTCCTTAGATAGGACCAAGGTATCGTAGATGCTCAGGAGAGACGGAAGCTTCCGGAGATGAGCCAAGACATTATAGTCCACCGAGGAAGGACGTGAGTTTTCATTAGCCGGTTCTCTGCCATCTTCCTCATTAGCCACCTGTTTTTCCTTTCTTTTTGGGAAGTTGCCCTGATTTGGCAGCAGAACCCTGCCGCTTCTGAGCTGGATTTGGTTGGCCCTTGTGGCGAGCTCCTCATCCTCTTCGGGAAAACAGAGCCCCTCCTCAGAGTCACTGCCAAGATGGATGGCGTAGCAGGTCACTATAAGGATCTCTTCATCGGAGTCTTCCTCTAACTCCTCCAGAATTTCAGCGGCTTCTACAGGGAAGAAAATTTTCAATTAAATTAGGGTTCTTTCCTTTTGTTCATAGTCTTCGAGGGAATCGATATATTTTTGAATAGTCGATCTCCCTGCAAACTCCTTTTCGCGCTGAGCTACACTTTTCTTCTTCTTGAGCTCTTTGGATTTTGAGCTTGATGGAGCCGCATTGACAGCTGGAATGGTAGGCTTCTTCTGCCCTTCTCATTCCGTCCTGGGCTCTTTCTGAAGTAGCTTTAGGATCTTCTTCGTCTTGTTAGATACGTGCTTACTCCAAGGAGGTTGCGTTGAGTCGGATTCATTTCTCAAGGCAGTGGGTACGGGTGTCTGCTCCCAGAAGACTTCAGCTTCTGTCTGTATAAAGTTGGTGGTTGCAACTTGATTGTTCACCAACACACTTTTGGACAGCTCGATCTCTCGAGCCTTGTACTGCTTCTCGACCCAGTCTTTGAAGATATAGCAATCCTCGATCGCATGGCTCACTACTCGGTGGTACGGGCAATATAAGGGATTGTCGGTCATTTTTGCTTCTTGAGTTCTTTTCGACTCCAGCAATTGTAGACCGTTGTTCAAGGCATCTTTAAATATCTTGCGGACCTTGTCCCTTCTGAAAGAGTAAACCTTGTTCTTTTTCTCCTCTAGGGAAGGCCCTTCTCCTCCCAGCAATGGCTTCCGAGATCGGTTGGTTTTGGAATCGCCTGCCCTTCGCTTGTCTTCATTGTCGGACGCATTGAAGACATTGGTATTGCTGGAACTTCCGCTTCCACGGTTGTCATCCCGCTTGCTTTTCCAAGTCTTGTTTCCCTAAGAGTTCGGGGTAAACTCTTGCTTCGAGTGTTCCAGCATTTCGACTTTCTTGGTTAGCTCTTGAAACGTCCTGAGGCCTGCTGTACACAAGAATGGGACCATCCAATTGCTGAGGTTCCCAATGTGAAGGCTGACGGACTGGTCCTGCTCCAGCAGCGGTTCACACTTGACTGTGAGATTACGCCATCGGGCGATAAAGTCGGTGTTGCTTTCATTATTCCCTGGCTTGGTCCTCATAAGGTCAGCAATGGAGATTTTATCACTGACACTTATGAACTTTTGCCGAAATAGAGACTCCATTTGGGCAAAAGTAATGACGGACCCGTCTGGTATACTCGCATACCAGTCAAAAGCGACACCGGTCAGGCTATTAGCAAACTGACGAAGAAGGAGCGCATCATTGCCTCCTGTATTTCCGCATGATGCTTTAAAGTGGGCGATGTGCTGATTTGCATTTCTCGTCCCATCAAATCTTCCGAACTTAGGAATGACGTAGCCGCTCGGGAACTCGATCAGATCGTACTGTGCGGGATATGGCCGCCCACTACTGCCATTTTCTTTCTGAGCTTCAGCTTCAGCCACCAATGTTTTAACCTTGCTGGTGACCAAATCCATTATCCGATCTTGTGTTAGCGGGATAGTGCTATCTGGGGCCAAGGCATCCCCAGAAGCGGAATGTGGCCGGTTTTCGTGCGGCTCGACCAATCTTGGACCCAAAGGGATAGGCATCGGCCGCTTTGGATTGTCATCATCCGGCTCATGAGTAGCGACTTGTGCTTGATTGGGAGGCGCTCGAGCAATTTGAGCCGTAAGCTGCATCACAACGTTCGTTAGGTCATCAATTTTCGAATAGAGTTTGGCTATCTCTTTATCTTTGCTCCTGAGCTGTTTTCGAAGCTCTTGAAGCAGCTCTTGCTCCGCGGTCCTGGGGTGGAAAGTCGGCACTTCCTTGCTGTCTAAGCTTGACTCTATATGGACTGAGGGGTCTTTCTGCCTATCATCCTCATCGAGAGGGGTTTCATCATCCAGTGGAGGCAGCTGTTCTTGGGAAGCGGCAACCACATTCAAGCCAGATTGGGCTTGGGATGTGGTGGCCCCATCCTTACTTTTACTGCGAAGGTTGTCGCTGGGGCGCCCACCTACTATATAGACCATATGGATAACATATCCAGCCGTCTTTTTATTATCGGCGGCTGATTTCACGGATCGCTGTCTTGACCCTCCTGTTTCGGTAACGAGCAGTCGACTGAAGGCGGCTGGCCTGGCCGGATTCTTGAATGGTGCTGATGCTTTCTTTTTGGTTTTGCCCCGCTATTTTCGCACGGCACAGAGCGCCTGATAGACTCTTGAAGAGACAGTGTCATACTTTTTCTGTTGGGGCCGGGACACGTCTCTTTGTAGCGACGTTCAGACTGCTATCTTCTTGATTCTAGCGGTCATGGCATTTTTCTGAACCCACTTCAAAGGTTCGAAGGAATTGTTGATTTTTACGGCCGATTCAGCCGTTGTCGCAGGATGACTCTGCTCTTGGAATCTTACAAGATTCCACCTGGCCGGAGTCCTGGCCCTCTTATTGGCTCGATACCTAAGCCGCTTCTGTCTCAGCCTTTCTGTTTTGAGCACTTGGCTGGTTACGGCTCTTCGGGAAGCCGCCGTAGACCGGGTTATGGAGAGCTTTGGAGATACACCTGATTGTGCATTTGTTGGAGTCATCGCCTAAGCTTGTCCGCAATTCTTGATGTTTTCCTTTGTACCGGAAGCCTTGCCCCTAGCTGGAGCACCAGAGAGCCGTTCAGGCACCGTCTTAAGTTTCGGTTGTGGTGCCTTAGCTATCACAACATTCGGCCTCTTGCCCTTTAAGACCGGCTTGGCCACCTGTTTTGCCAAGATTTCTGCCAGATGAGCGCTTCCGGCAGGGTAGATGATGACGGAACCAAACTGGCGGGGCAGTTCCTCCCACTGTCGAATGAGGCTTGCGGGGAGAATCACACGAGCATTGATCTTGACCACGTACGGAATCGGGGTCACATCGGAAGCTGGATCCATCTTAGGAGACATTATCGTTGAAAGTTTCTTACTGCAAGGAAAAAACATTATTTTAGTACAAACATCAGCATATATGTTATATGAGTTCGCTTGAACACTTGACCCGAGATATGGGAGGAGAGAAGAGTCCCACCGGGTATGCCAAAATCTGTAGGGTGTTTTTCTTCACCCCATTGAGATGGGAATACGCGCGCGCTTGTCAGGCGCATTACAGATTTCCCCTGCCTAGCGTAGGTGGGGGTTTATTGATTGTGGGGATCCGAATCTCCGGCAGCCGCGGACTAAGCTGCCGTTAATTACCCCTCACCTTTGGAGCGAGAGAACCTCCGACTAACGGGTCAAAACAGGTCATGCGAACTCAATGTGCGGTGTATGTGTGTTGTGTTTTGAAAGGGGTTTTGGATATATCGGGGCCCCTCAGAGTTTTCACGGGGGTCCCGCTATCCGGATAGTGGGCTGGGAGTCAAGAGATCTAGCAGCCCCCTTGCGGGGTGCGGGGCAGCAACCCGTTAGAAATTTTTTCTAACAGGGAATAGTGTTGTAGAGTATGTGTGTATGTGTGTGTGTGTGTGTGTGTGTGTAAGGGAAAAGGGCAACCAAAGGATGCACGGGAGAAAGTGCCAGGGTGCTAGCGCTTTGGGCGCTAGCGCTTCACGTGCCAAGCACGTGGGCGCTAGCGCTTTACGCGCTAGGGCGCTAGTGTTTTAGGCGCAAACGCCTCACGTGCTAGGCATGTGGGCGCTAGCGCTTTGAGGGCCAGGGCATTAGCGCTTTAGGCGCTAGCGCCTCACGCGCAAGGCACGTGGGCGCTCGGGCGCTAGCGGCTCACGTTCCAGGCACGTGGGCACTCGGGCGCTAGCGCTTTGTGCACCAGGGCGCTAGCACTTCGGACGCTAGCGCTTCACATGCCAGGCACGTGGGCACTCGGGCGCTAGGGTGCTAGCGCCTCACGTTCCAGGCACATAGACGCTCGAGCTCTAGCGCTTCGGGCGCTAGGGCGCTAGCGCCTCACGTGCCTGGCACGTGGGCGCTCGCGAGGCAAAAGGGACTTGGTCCCTGCAATGGGAGTTGTACTCTCAGAAAGGAGCACTTATTATTTTGTGTGTGTGTGTGTGTGTGTATGAGGAGTTACACTCTTAGGATATTTTGAAGCTGATGAAGGGGCTTCTCCCCTTGTAGCCCTGGATCTTCCCCAAAACAGGGGCTTTAGAGATGAGTCTCCATGTTCCTTTTTTGTTGGCCGGCTCTTGGCTGACAAGAGGGGTGAGATTTTAAAAATCTCTCCTTTTTAAGATATGATAGTAGATCCAAGCTCCCCTTTGTGGGTTTTATGGTGAAAAACTATTTAGTTTTGGAAAAGGAAGAGTAAAACTCTTGATTTAACTCAAAAGAAAGAAGAAGGTTTTAGAACCTTGAGGAAGGGAAAGATCACAGATCTTGATTCTTTTTTTTTTTTGAGAGAAAAAGTTGTTGAGATATTTTATGTTCTTTGCCTTTATAGGCTATACACTTTACTTATAGCCTCTTGGGCTTTACAAAAATGACATTTTGCCTATCTCATGCCTAATGTGCTATTTCTATTTGCACATAAGCCATGGGCTTTACAAAAATTTGGCTTTATGCCTATTTTTCTTACATTTATTCATAAAATAAAATAAAAGAAATATAACAAAATTATTTATTAAATTTTTTTTATTTTAGCACGGGGGAGGTCGGTCGCTTCATGTTCGGGCTCGACCCGAGCATTGGCCCACTTGACCTGGGCTTGGGCCCACTTGGTTTGAGGTTGACTTTGATTTTGACTTGGTCGACCGGGGTGTAAATTTTTACCCCAACAACCGCACCTCACCCCAACGTTCCTTTTCGTCTCTCATGCGTTAGTTGTATGTATGCCCTAGAGGCCATTATTATACATATGATGTATATTATAGTGGATGCTTGGACATATATAGGGAGGACTTTCTTACTCGACATGATATCTGGTTACTCTTTATCTTAACATGTACACTTATTGTCTCTCTGTTACATGTTGATAAAGCCCTTAAGATGTGTACTTGACTATTAGGATTATGATGTAGATCATACTAATGGGGCTAGGGTAGTTTATAAGTACATCCTTCAATTTTTTCTAGTCGTGGGAGTATCGAAACGGGGTATCGATATTCCAGAGTAGACTACTGTATATGTTTCTTGACCTATATGATGGGCGATGGATGATCCCATATCCATTGGTGTTTGACATCAAAGATTGTATACGGGTGCTCAGTGGAGACAGGGTACACTGAACATGACTCGCCGAGAACTCCTAGATGGTATTATACCGCATGTCAGATAGCAGTTCTCTGGTGGTACTGCTACAGGTTAGTCTGTAGTCCCGAGATCGTCATAGCATCTTGTGTGATTCCCACCGTGCTTTGATTTCCACCTTACCACGTTCAAGAGAACGTGCAAAACAGTGGTTTTTGGGTACAGTCCCGAGTCACATGGAGGTAATGAGCGATAGGAGGGGATTTCGTCTCTCCCGGTATTGGGGGTTGATGTTGCGTTGTGCTCGATTAGCCATAAGAGGAAATCCCTTGTCAGGGTTGCTGAGATTTACTGATAACTGTTATCAGTAGTTCCTCGAACCGTTATGGGCCTCACATCGGCATGACTTATCAAGTTATTTGACGTTTACCACCCCTAGGCTGGATATGCGACATATCAGACGAAGAGACCGGACTGTACGGTAGTATTATTTATTGGATTCACAGGAGTATGAGCAGGCTTGCTTGTTGATCTTTTGATCGCTCAATATCCGGGTAGCCGTTACGTCCAGCTAGTACCGCTGACGGCTTGTGGGTGATTGATATGATCATCACCTACTGCCGGCGTATTGACGAGTCTTTAGAGTCCTACACAGAGATTTCCTGGCTCAGGCGAAATGAAGTAGGAGCACATATGTGATATGTGCGGGACCGATATTAATACGTGTATGTGATACCGTATTCTAATCTCGCGATATCGGATATTAATCGGTTATATGTGATATAGCCGGATTTTTAAATCAAGTGTTGATTTAATAATTTAATGTATGATTAAATATTTGATATATTAATTTTACATTAACTAATATTAGCTCACTTAGAATTTATTTATCTCACTTATACATTTAATATATATGTGATATATATTAATGTATTGTTTATTTGTATCATACTTGATGATACATTGTACATGAGTGTATGAGACTCATACCATACTTTAGATAATTAGGGTTTTATTTATTTAAGGTAAATACAAAATTAGGTGGAAATAAGTCATGGTTGATGCTTAGTGGAAGCTTGTAGAAACTATTGACTTAGTCCACTAATTTTGTTTTACATTAAATATTTATTAATCCAGTCATAATCTTTAGCCATGGTTAAGTTTCTACATGAGAGAATATATGATATTATCTCACCCATGGTTGCTTGGAGGCTCTTATGCTTTCACCACTTCATTTTCTCCTTCATCTCAAGAAAGCTATCTAGGTTTTCAAGAGGTGAAGAAAATTAGTGAGAAAAATAATTCCAAAGTGAGCAAAAATTCTACTTTATTAACCTACACTGGATTAGCCATTTAGTTTAGGTTGTTTGCTTCACTAATTCCCAATTAGTGAAGAGGTAGCTTGAGTTGGAGATTCCTCGACGTAGATCATCTTCGGCCTTGAAAACATCAAGCAAGCTTGTTCTTTTCGCCTTGTGAACCCATAATAGAGTCCGGGAGATCACTATTTGGAGTGAAGGAACTACTACATAGAGTTTTAGAAGTGAAGGACCGATCTACAAAGGTTGTATTCCTTATTTTCTTAGTGTAATGTTTGATTACATGCTAGCTTACTCCTAATCCTCTAGTTAGATCCTTGGTTTGCGTTACTTAGCTCATTAGTACATTTAATATTGCATGCTTGATGCCTTAGAAAACTTAGTGAGGATGCTAAGGAACCCAGCAATGGTATCAGAGCCAAGCTAGAGAATTAGACGATATTAGTAGAATTACGAAATCGAAACAACTCCGAAATCTCGAAACAAAATCCATAGTTTCTGTCAATTTTTAAACAGTTGCAGAATGTTACATGGGGTGTAATATGAACACCAGAGAAAAACGAGCCCAAACCACCGGATTTGAGCCGGCGAAAAGCTTCATTTGACCGGCCTGGACGGTTTTCTCATTGTTTTGGTCTTCATTTTTGTTTGGTGTTTCAGGCTCTGGGCTTTGGTGTTTCAGGTATTGTTTGTTTTTACTAAGATTGCATGTGATGTTATCTTTCTGTAAAGGCAATTCGGAGTGTTTAGTATTCGTAAT
This sequence comes from Agapanthus africanus, assembly GCA_030015575.1. Taxonomy (NCBI): domain Eukaryota; kingdom Viridiplantae; phylum Streptophyta; class Magnoliopsida; order Asparagales; family Amaryllidaceae; genus Agapanthus; species Agapanthus africanus. The sequence goes on from JASDDO010000019.1 coordinate 834,412,804, forward strand.
TTTAACATTGTTTCGGGTAACTTAGACGACGTTAAAAAATTCGAACGAACATCAAACACCACCTCAAGATTGCTCTCTGGAAATTTTTCAAAAGTTGGAATTTTTGGGTTTAAAAATGTTCAGAAAATTGTGCAAAGTATTATGTGGACCCCCAAGAAAAAAAAACCCCTAACTCGACCTAACGACCGCGGAACTGCGGCCTAAAGGTGCTTTTGGCGACGGTTCCGCGGCGCCATTGGTGAGGCTCAGGACGTGCTCTCTTATGCTGGTCCGTATGTGCTTGTGGCATTGTCTGGGAATTTTTGAATCTAACTCAAGTGTTGAGTCCTCTGAGAATTTTGGGTCGTTGATCGATCGATCGATAGAAAAGTTTAACGTCGTCTAGCTTTTATGAATGTGATACAATATTTGGAATCCACAATAATTAGTTTTGTGAAAACTAGTTTGAATTTTTTAAACCTAGCAATTTAGTCTCATTTGATCGATTGCCATGGGGTTTTGATATTGATCAAAACTCTGTCATAATCACATAGTGTAAGCGAATACTCGCCGGGTAACATTACTAGATAGCCATGCCCCAAATCCCTGACCAAGTGACTGTAGAAGAATCCCGTTGCCAAAAATATCCTCTCGGGTGCTCGTGGCTGCGGTGTTCCGCATAAGTGCACTTCGTCGACGACATCGGGGGTGCGGCCGTCTACTAAAGTTTCCGACGAGCATTCGATCAACTTGTCGGGAATCTTGTTGAATTGCCCGACTTGTTATTGAAAAGTGTTTTCAATATCGAGACTAAAATGCGGGGTTTATAATGTTAGGCATGAAATTCGGAATATGAGATATTCCGGGTTTATGATGTCTAATGAATTCATATGGTTAGGCATGAAATCCGAAGTATGTGATATTTCGGGTTTATGATGTCTAAGGTGGTTGTGGATTCCAATTGTTGTAGTTTTCACTTTCTTTTCTGCGACCGAAAGTGTAATATGTAGTGTATCGCCGGTTTCGTAGCTATATGTCAACGACAATTGGGATACGCATATTTACTTACGTTGATAACATGTGATGTTATGTGTTGCTGTGATATGTTATATTGGATCATCGTGTTTGAATAGCCCGGGGTTTTTGCGTAAGATGAGAGTTTTCCATTTTCATTCATGTAAAAACTTGTATGTAATATTCTTTATTGGGGCACTTCCGGGATGAGGATGATGTCACCATTGATGTATATTATTTACTTTTCCGCATTAGGATAGACCCAAGATAGGGAGCACAAGTAACGGGGTTTTAGAGTCCAGTGGGAGACCATCTCGAGGAGTCGAGACAGGGTCTCCTAACTCTAGAATTGGTAGGGTTACTTGCCGCTCTCGTAGGGGTCTAGGGATGTGGGTTTGGCTATTCATCACGACCATGGAATTCGTGTTTTTACTTGCTTAATTTAAAACATGGAATTCCTAGTATATCCAATATTTTATATGTGGACTTCTGCTGCTGATATTCTGTGATGTGATCACTTTATATGATGAAATGAATGTTGTTATTATATATATGATATATAATAAACGTTGCTTATGTTTTGCACCCACGCTAGTCCCGCCCCGCTATGCCGTTAGTTAAGTAACTTAACGGTGCATAACGGGGCATTGTTGGCATAAGCGTGTGCTCTATTTTCGTTTCTTTATCTGTGATTCTTAGGAAGCATAAATGATGGAACTTCATTAATGAGATTAATGAAAGGAAAGAAACCTAATGATGTTGTAGAATCAAATTTTCAAAACTGGTAGCTCTAGTTCTTACTTTGCATAGTGGTGTTCCTTGATGAACATCCAACATCTCATTCGATGAGGAAAGAGCCTAGATCCCTTCACCGGGAGTGACCTCTTTAACAAAATTTAGCAGATGCTACACCCACTCGGTTTATTTTGGAAAACTTGATTTAAAAGTGGAGCTTAAACCACGTCTTTTCAAAATCACTCGATTCTACAACGATATCAAGTTCATTACGCAAAAGGTTTTCTTAAAAACCTGTCGTAGCCCTCCGCATTTCAGATAAGTATACTTAGTATTCGTGCTACGTTTGTTGGCCTCCGTCAAGGCGTAGTGTGCGGTAGTTAACTAGTGCTTATCTGCAGCATATTATGCAATTGGATTAGGATGGTCATGCGACTTTGTTGGCCTCCGTCAAAGGTTGTGCGGGTGGGTTTAATTCAATCATGAAATGTACAGGTTGAACTTGACTAGCAGCCTATGGTTTGTTGGCCTTTATCAAGGTCATTGGATGCTCGGAGAAAAATATTATTGGGAATTTCAAATGTTGAAATTTGCAATGAGATTGCATACCTTCTATGAGATAGTTGGATCCCAATACCCGCAGCGAGTAAGAGTTACTCCTGGGAGAGTTTTGCACATTACAATTAGCCGATCAAAATAGGTGTCTAGAAAGGTGTTGACGGGATTACGCCCCTAGGAAAAAGAGGTTTATTTTAATTAGGTCCGTGCGAAAGCACAGGGAACTTCCCTCAAAGTACCGACACTGGCCTAGCCGAAAGATTGACGAACTTGTAGGGTGTAATTAATCTCGGCTAGTCTTACCTTTTAGAGTTTGAAGGAAAATTTGATAAAAATAATGGGAGCCATCCTGATTAGATAAAATAATAACCAACCTGATCTTGCAAGAGCATACGCAGAGTGTTTTCTTCTCTCTCTCTCATGGTAGCGACCGTGACATGCCTTAATCAAGATAATATTATGGATGTATTGAACGAACCTGCTTATTATGCTAAGCTGGGGAACGTTGGTTCTGCTCTACCTTATAATTGTTATAAGTCCGAGCAGGAAATAGGGGAATACCGGGATTCCTTTGCCACCCAATCGAAGAAAGAGCATGTTGATACATATTCTTCGGGTGTGTTCATTACCGAGAACTATTTCTCAGTATTCTCTACGTTCTAGGTATGAGATACCGGATCAGGATCCTACATATGTAATCTGTTACATGGGCTACAGAAAGGTAAAGAACTGGGATTGGGTGATATGTCTCTAAGTATAGAGAATGGTGAAATTGTTGCAGCCAAATCAGTTAGTAAATACCACCTTGCATTACCAAATGGTAAATACATTGATTCTGAACAAATGTTATTACATACCGAACCTGATATACAACATTACATCAGTTTCTTTATTAAATTAAAAAAGGATATAATTTTGTATTACAGGATAATGTTATAAATATTTTCTTGAATCAAAAGTTGATCGGATCAGGCACGTTTTGTAATAGCATATACATTCTAAATCAAACCACAGTTCAAAATATACAGAGCACACACAAGAGGAGTAGTTCAGACGTGAACAAATCTTTCTTATGGCATTGTAGACTAGGTTATATCAATGCGACACGACTAGCTAAGTTACATGAGAATGTGTAGGGTTCCTAGGCACACCCATGAGGTTCTACAAGGCATCAACCATGCCAAATTCAAATTTTTTCGTGTGCCGAGAAACCCTAATGTGATCGTTAACTAGAGGATAGGTGAAACTACAAGCAAGTTAACAACCTAACTACTAAGTGAATGGATATACAACCTTTGTAGATCCGGTCCACCACTTCTCTAGCTCCGTGTTGACGTCCCTCCGCTGCGATCATCGGAATCCCGGACTCTAGCATCGGTTTCATCGGAGAAATGGGCGGGCTAGGTCGTTGACTTCGATGCTGAAGATGATCTACGTCGAGGCGACTCAAACTCAAGCTCCACCTTCACTAAGTCATGAAACTTGTGAAAATAACACACTCTACTACATGGCAAGTGGTAGAGGATGAAAAAATAGGAAGTGGGTTCACTTTGGATTTGGATTTCTCACTTGGAATCATCACTTGGAAATTTCTAGCAATGGTTTCTTCTCTTCATGAAGAAGAAGAAGAAGAAAGAAAAATGAATAATGAAATTATTTCCCAAAAAGAAAAATCAAGTGATGGTTATCATAATGCAACCATGGGTGAGTTTAACTAGTGTAGAGACTAAACTAGGGTTTAGCTGAATGGTTAGGTTAAGGAAAGAAACAAAAAGGTCAAAGCTTCATGAAGCTTCAAGTAAAAAACAAAAGAATCCACCATTTTGTTTCTTGCCCAAAAATAAATAAATAAAACAAATAATTAAGTAAAGATAACAAAACCCTAACCATTAACCTAAACATGGTTTAAATAAAACATACACCCAAGTTTGCATGTATCATCAAACATGATACAATCAAGTGCACAAAAATATATCATATATACAATGTGCACATCAAGTGAGAAAATCATCTTAAGTGAACCAATACTAGTTAATGTAAAGTAATATATCAAATATATAATTATACATTAAATCATTAAATCAACACTTGATTTAATGATCCGGTCATACTGCATATAACCGACTAATATCAAGTGTATCAATGTATCGAATCAACACTTGATTCGGTAACCCGGCTATATCTCATATAACCGTCCAATAATACATATCGCGAGAATAGAATATAGTATCACATACTCGTATTATTCTCGGTCCCGCACATATCTCATATGCGCTCCTATCTCATTTCGCTTGAGCCAGGAAACCTCTGTGTAGGACTCTAAAGACTCGTCAATACGCCGGCAGCAGGTGATGATCATATCAAACACCCACAAGCCGCAAGCGGTCTGCTAAACGTAACGGCCACCCGGGTATTGAGCGATCAGAAGATCAACGAGCAAGACCGCTCACACTCCTGTGAATCCAACCAGTAACACTTACCGTACAGTCCGGTCTCGTCGTCTGATATGTCGCATATCTCGCCTAGGGGTGGTAAACGTCAGACCCCAATAGCTCGATAAGTCGTGTCGATATGAGGTCTATAACAGTTCGAGAAACTACTGGTAACACTTACCAGTAAATCTCAGCAACCCTTGCCAGGGATTTCCGGTTATAGCTAATCGAACACAGTGCAACATCAACTCCCTATACCGGGACAGACGAATCCCCTCCTATCGCTCATTGCCTCCATGTGATTCGGGACTGTACCCAAAAACCACCATTTTGCACGCCCTCTTGGACGTGGTAAGGTGGAAATCAAAGCACAGTGGGAATCACACAAGACTCTATGACGATCTCGGATCAACAGACTAACCTGTACCAGTGTCACCAGAGAACTGCCATCTGACGTAAGGTATAATACCATCTGGGAGTTCTCGGCGAGTCCATTCAGTGTACCCAGTCTCCACTGAGCACCCGTATATCATCTCTGATGTCAAACACCAATGGATATGGGATCATCCATCGCCCATCTGTATGGGTCGAGAAGGTATACGCTAGTCTACTCTGGTATATCGATGCCCTGTCTCGATACACCCACGACTAGCGACCTTGAAGGATGTACTTATGGACTACCATGTCCCCACTAGTATGATCCGCATCATAGTCCAGGTAGTCAAGTACACATCCTAAGGGCTTTACCAACATGTAACAGAGAGACAATCAGTGTACACGTTAAGGTAAAGAGTAACCAGATAGCATACTATCATGTCGAGCAAGAAAGTCCTCCCTATATATGTCCAAGCATCCACTATAATATACATCCTATGTATAGTAATGGCCTCTTGGGCATACATATAACTAACAATCTCCCACTTGCACTAGGGCCATCTGATAGCAGTGGTTGTAGTATCTCATACTCAACCATCCCATAATAGTCTCTCTCTGGGAAAAGGCCTTTGTGAGTGGATCCGCCGTGTTGTCCTCCGAGTCTACTCTCCTAATCTCGATCACCCTGGAGATCAACTATCTCCATGATCAGGTGATGCTGCCTCAGAATATGTCTGGATCACAGATGGGACGGGCGTTCCTATGCATAAGCCACAACTCCATTGTCTCACAATGGTAGGAGCGAAGTTCATCTTATGAACTAATATACACCCGGACTTCATCTTTGGTAGCATCTTGAGTAGCGATGTATCCAGCCTTTATCGTCTAGTATGCCACGGTATCTAGCTTAGAACTCTTCCAACATACTGTCCCTTTACTGAGGGTAAAGACAATGCCTGTGACTGACATTCAGTCGTCCTTATCACCCTGGAACCTTTCCAGTGATTCTCCCCAGGATTGATTGATACCATCTCACTACAATTGGTGAGTATCCTAACATCCAATTAGATCTATCTCATAGATCCAAAACCCGGGATTTAGTAGGTATCATTTTGATCCTATATGGAGAATCCCTGTGATAAGCGGAGATTGACCGAGTGTCGCATAGGAAACCCCTTTCCTTATCAAGAGTATGTCATCCACGTACTCCACGAGGATCACTACCATACTCCCTACTACCTTTTTGTTTATACAAGGTTCATCTACCATTTTGATGATGTCAAACTCTTTGACTAACTCATCAAAACAGACGTTCCAACTCCGCGATGCCTGCTTTATCACATAAAGTATCTTGTACACGTTTCCGCTGCTCCCACTGTCTATGAAGCCCTCTGGCTGTGTACTTACAGACGCTCTCTTCTAAAACATCATTTTAGAAAAGCAGTCATGACACTCAACCGCCAGATATCGTAGTCATGGTATATAGCCGTGGCAAGTAGGATCTGGATGGACTTAAGCATAGCCACTGAAAAAGGTTTCATCATTATCCACGCCTGGTCGATGATGAAAACCTTTAACATGTCTAGATTTGAAAGTCTCAACTTTTCCATCTACACCAAGTAATCTTCTCAAGATATACTTGCTCCTGATGGGGATTTAACCCTTCAGATAAAGCAACCAAAGTCCATACTTTGTTGGTGTATAAGGATTCTATCTCAGATCGCTAAGCATCCAGCCATTCTTATAGAGTCCCAATCCTGATGGCCAGCTCGAAACTAGTTGGGTCATCATCTCATGATGCATTCCTCGTTCCCACTGTCATAGAGAAACAAAAGTATCTCTCGGGTGGGTGAGGAACCCTACTAGATCGTCGGAGAGGCTGAGGTTCGTTGGAAACAATTGAATCCTTTGGTTCTACCAAATCATCTGCTGTAGTTTGTATAGCTGGAACCTTTCCAGTTCTACAGAACTGACCTTGCCTCGATCTTGTCCGGATTTTGCTTTTGACATAGGCCGGACAATCCCAAATCTTAACTTACTTAAGAGATAGGCTCTTCCCATACCATATCTTATATGGAGTGGTAGGCACTGATTTGATTCGAACCTATTCAATAGGTATGCAACTTCATAAGTGCATAACTCCCAAAAGGAAATATGAAACTCAGTAGTACTCATCATAGAGCACACCATATCACATAGGGTGCTATTGCTCCACCCCGATATACCATCGTGCTATGGTGTATACGGAGGAGTTAATGCTGACAGAGAATCTCATTCTCCTTTAGAATAGTCCGGGAATTTTGTGCTCAAGTATTCTCCTCCAGGACCACATCAAAGGACATAATACTTATACCCGTTTTGGTTCTCTACTTCTAACTTATATTCTGTGAATATCTCAAAAGGTTCGGACTTGTGTTTCAACAGGAACATATGTCTGAATCTAAAGAGATCGTCAGAGAATGTAATGAAGTACAAATAACCTGTCTTGGCATGTGTAGACAGGGGACCTTCATACATCATCATGTATCAGTCCCAAGAGTACACTAACACTTTCTCTGCTTCCAATAAACAGAGCTGTGGTCATTTTATCTTTGTGACATGACTGGCAAGTTTCACAATATGTAAATTCAAACTGATTTAAATATGCATCTAAATGTAATTTCAGCCAGTCGGGTCGCATTGATATGACCTAGTCTACAATGCCTCAAGAAGGAATCGTTCATTTCTGAACTCTTTCTCTTGTGTGTGTTCTGTATACTAAGAACTGTAGTTTGATTTAGAACGTCAATGCTTTTAGATAACGTGCCTGAACCGATCAACTTTTGATATAGGAAATGTGTAAAACATTATCCAACAATACAAAATTTTATCATTTCTTTACTAATAAAGAGACTAATATGATTTTGTATATCAGGTTCGGTATCTAATAACATTTGTTCAGAATCAATGTATTTGGAATACAGGGTGACAGTGACCAACAGACTTGGCTGCAACACTTGCACCGTTTTTTGTCTCATGAAACTTATCACCCGTTCTCAGTTCTCTACCTTTCTGTAGCCCTATGTAACAGATTACATATCTGGGATCCTAATGTGGTATTAAATACCCAGGACGTAGAGGATACAGAGAAACAGTTCTTTGTAATGAACACACCCGAAGGAGATGCATCATATGCACTTTTTTCGTTTGGACGGCATAGGAATTCTGGTATTCCCCTATTTCTAGATCTGTCTTATAACAATTATAAGTCGGAGCGGGACCAACATTCCACAACCCAGTATAACAAGCGGGTTCGGTCAATACATCCGTATTATTATCTTGATTAAGGCGTGATATGGTCGCTACCTGGAAAGAGAGAGAAGAAAACACTCAGCGTATGCTCTTGCAAGATTAGATTAGTTATATACTTTATCTAATCCGGATGGCTCCCACTGTTTTTTATCAAATCTTCCTTCAAACCCTAAAAGGAAAGACTAGCTGGGATTAATTACACGCTACAAGTTCGCCAATCTTTCAGCCAGGCCAGTGTCAGTACTTTGAGGGAGGTCCCCCGTGTTTTCGCACGAACCTAATTAATGTAAACCTCATTTTCCCAGAGGTGTAACCCCGTTGGCACCTTTCTAGACACCTACTTGATCGGCTAATTTTAATGTGTAAAACTCTCCCAGGAGTACAATTACTCGCAGTGGGTATCGGGATCCAACTATCTCATAGAAGGTATGCAATCTCATTGCAAATTTCAACACTTGAAATTCCCGATAATTTTGTCCCTAACCTCCTATGACCTTGACAAAGGCCAACAAACCATAGGATGCTAGTCAAGTTCAACCCGTCATTTCTTGATTGAATTAAACCCACCTACACGGCCCTTGACAAAGGCCAACAAGGTCGCACGACTATCCTAATCCAATCTGTATCATATGCATAAGCAGATAAGTACTATTCAGCTACCGCACACTACGCCTTGACAAAGGCTAACAAACGCAGCACGAATACTAAACAGTCCTTATCTGAAATGACGGGGGGCTACGACAGGTTTTTCTGAAAACCTATTGCGTAATGAACTTGATATCGTTGTAGAATCAAATGATTTTAAAATGGAGTGTTTTTTAGGCTTTTCTAGTTTTGCTAAAGGGGTCACTCCCGGTGAAGGGATCGTCGGCCCTTTCCTCATCGAATAAGGTGCAGGATATATCATATATACCGCTGTGCAAAGCAAGAACTATAGGAGCAATCAAAAGACAAACCGAGGGGTGTATCATCTGCCAGTCATTGCTAAAGGGGTCACTCCTGGTGAAGGGATCTCGGCCCTTTCCTTATCGAAAAAGGTGCAGGATGTCCTACAAGGAACACCGCGATGCAAAGCAAGAACTGTAGCTACCTGTTTTTGAAAATTCGATTCCACAACATTTTTAGGTTTCTTTTTCTTTCATTAATCATATTAATGAAGTCCCATCATTTAAATCACCTAAACATCACAGATAAATACGACGTACACTTATGCCATCCGTGTTCGCCTCGATGTCCCCTCGTGCACCGTTAGGTTAGGTGACTAACGGCAGAACAGGGAAGGGCTAGCGCGGGTGTAAAACATAAGTAACGTCTATATAATATATCATATATACTATATATAATATCTATCTGAACATATCACATGATCACATCACAGATAACGCAGTAGAAAATATCATATGAAATATTGGATATACTAGGACGTCCGTGTTTTCAATACGAGCCAGTATAAAACACGGATTCCACGGTCGCGATGAATAGCCAAACCCACACCCCTAGACCCCTATGAGAGCGGCAAGCAACCCTACCAATTCTAGAGTTAGGAGACCCGGACTCGACTCCTCGAGTTGGTCTCCCACTGGACTTTAGAACCGGGTTACTTGTGCTCCCCTCCTTGGGTCTATCCCAGTGCGGAAAAGTAAATAATATACAAAAGGTGACATCTTCCGCAACCTGGAAGTGCCCCAATAAAAGAATATTACATACAAGTTTTTACATGAATGAAAATAAAAAACACTCATCTCACATAAAAACCCCCCCGGCTATTCAAACACGACGATCCAATATAACATATCCAGCAACACATAACATCACAAGTCATCAACGTAAGTAAACATGCGTATCCCAATTGTCGTTGACATATAGCAACGAAACCGGCGATATCACATATTACACTTACGGTCACAGAGAAGAAAGTGTAAAACTACAACAGTTGGAATCCGCAACCTCCTTAGACATCGCATACCTAACCATCTGAATTCCTTAGACATCACATGCCTAACAATTATAAACCCCGCATTTTAGTCTCATTATCGAAAACACTTTTCAATATCAAGTCGTGCAAGTCAACAAGATTCCCGGCATTTTGATCGAATGATCGTCGCAAACTTTAGTAGGCGGCCGCACCCCCAATGCCGTCGACGAAGTACACCAAGGCGGAACACCGCTACCGCGAGCACCTGAACGGATGCTTTCGGCGACGGGGTTCTCCTACAGTCACTTGGTCGGGGCTATGGGGTGTGGCTGTCTATTAAGTTTACCCTGCGAGTATCCGCGTACGCTACGTGATTGCGACGGACTTTTGATCACATCAAAATTCCGTGGCAACCGATCAAATGAGACTAAAGTGCTATGTTTATAACATTCAAATCAGTTATCTCATAACTCCTTGTGGATTCCAAACATTGTATCACATTCCGGATAAATAGAAAATGTTAAACTTTCCGATCGAACAATCAAACACCCAAGTTTTCCCGAAACAACTCAACACATGAAATAAGTTTAAAAACATTCACTTCATGCCTCAGTACCAACGGTCCAGCCGTAGAAGGGTCAAGCCAACGCCTCACATGTGGCACGCCGTACTGCCCCAAACCCTAAGGTTCAAAGGGCAGTTCAAGACGGTCACATAATCGAGTTAAGGTTTTTTGTCTTCTAGAGGGTCCATCGCGTTACTTGCACTACTTCGAACGTTCTCAAACTACGGAAAAATCCAACACTTGGAAATTTTCCGGCAGGGGAAAAATTGGGTATTTATAACTGGTCGAATCTTTTAACATATTCAAAAAATATCCGGAAAAACACGTAGACGAAGTTAAACTTTCCGATCGAAACATCGAGTCCCCAATACACCCCTGAAAACTCAACTGTTGAGTATAAATTAAAAATATCCAGAAGAATCAGGAATGACATAAGAACATTACTGTGCAAACAGAAATTAATGAAGCAACTACATGGCCGCGGAACCGCCGCACGAGCCATGCTCGTGCCGCGGTTCCGCGGCGCTTTAATCGACTTCTGCCCACGTGCTGCACAGTAACTCTTAGAAAACCCTGCTTATTTTTCTGCATATTTTTAATTCACAAAAATCCCAGTTTTGAAAAATTGTACAGAGAAGGGTTTTGGATTAGGGTTTCGGGTTTGATCGGACTTCTAACATCGTCTACACTTCGCCTAAAGCTCTAGCTAGGCTCTGATACCACTGTAGGGTTCCTAGGCACACCCATAAGGTTCTACAAGGCATCAACCATGCCAAATTCAAATTTTTTCGTGTGCCGAGAAACCCTAATGCGATCGTTAACTAGAGGATAGGTGAAACTACAAGCAAGTTAACAACCTAACTACTAAGTGAATGGATATACAACCTTTGTAGATCCGGTCCACCACTTATCTAGCTCCGTGTTGACGTCCCTCCGCTGCGATCATCGGAATCCTGGACTCTCGCGTCGGTTTCATCGGAGAAATGGACGGGCTAGGTCGTTGACTTCGATGCCGAAGATGATCTACGTCGAGGCGACTCAAACTCAAGCTCCACCTTCACTAAGTCATGAAACTTGTGAAGATAACACACTCTGCTACATGGCAAGTGGTAGAGGATGAAGAAATAGGAAGTGGGTTCACTTTGGATTTGGATTTCTCACTTGGAATCATCACTTGGAAATTTCTAGCAATGGTTTCTTCTCTTCATGAAGAAGAAGAAGAAGAAAGAAAAATGAATAATGAAATTATTTCCCAAAAAGAAAAATTAAGTGATGGTTATCATAATGCAATCATGGGTGAGTTTAACTAGTGTAGAGACTAAACTAGGGTTTAGGTGAATGGTTAGGTTAAGGAAAGAAATAAAAAGGTCAAAGCTTCATGAAGCTTCAAGTAAAAAACAAAAGAATCCACCATTTTGTTTCTTGCCCAAAAATAAATAAATAAAACAAATAATTAAGTAAAGATAACAAAACCCTAACCATTAACCTAAACATGGTTTAAATCAAACATACACCCAAGTTTGCATGTATCATCAAACATGATACAATCAAGTGCACAAAAATATATCATATATACAATGTGCACATCAAGTGAGAAAATCATCTTAAGTGAACCAATACTAGTTAATGTAAAGTAATATATCAAATATATAATTATACATTAAATCATTAAATCAACACTTGATTTAATGATCCGGTCATACTGCATATAGCCGACTAATATCAAGTGTATCAATGTATCGAATCAACACTTGATTCGGTAACCCGACTATATCTCATATAACCGTCCAATGATACATATCGCGAGAATAGAATATAGTATCACAAACTCGTATTATTCTTGGTCCCGCACATATCTCATATGCGCTCCTATCTCGTTTCGCTTGAGCCAGGAAACCTCTGTGTAGGACTCTAAAGACTCGTCAATACGCCGACAGCAGGTGATGATCATATCAAACACCCACAAGCCGCAAGCGGTCTGTTAAACGTAATGGCCACCCGGGTATTGAGCGATCAGAAGATCAACGAGCAAGCCCGCTCACACTCCTGTGAATCCAACCAGTAACACTTACCGTACAGTCCGGTCTCGTCGTTTGATATGTCGCATATCTCTCCTAGGGGTGGTAAACGTCAGACCCCAATAGCTCGATAAGTCGTGTCGATATGAGGTCTATAACAGTTCGAGAAAGTACTGGTAACACTTCCCAGTAAATCTCGGCAACCCTGGCCAGGGATTTCCGGTTATAGCCAATCGAACACAGTGCAACATCAACTCCCTATACCGGGAGAGACGAATTCCCTCCTATCGCTCATTGCCTCCATGTGATTCGGGACTGTACCTAAAAACCACCATTTTCCACGCCCTCTTGGACGTGGTAAGGTGGAAATCAAAGTACAGTGGGAATCACACAAGACTCTATGACGATCTCGGGTCAACAGACTAACCTGTACCAGTGTCACCAGAGAACCGCCATCTGACGTAAGGTATAATACCATCTGGGAGTTCTCGGCGAGTCCGTCCAGTGTATCCAGTCTCCACTGAGCACCCGTATATCATCTCTGATGTCAAACACTAATGGATATGGGATCATCCATCGCTCATTTGTATGGGTCGAGAAGGTATACGCTAGTCTACTCTGGTATATCGATGCCCTGTCTCGATACACCCATGACTAGGGACCTTGAAGGATGTACTTATGGACAACCATGTCCCCACTAGTATGATTCGCATCATAGTCCAGGTAGTCAAGTACACATCCTAAGGGCTTTACCAACATGTAACAGAGAGACAATCAGTGTACACGTTAAGGTAAAGAGTAACCAGATAGCATACTATCATGTCGAGCAAGAAAGTCCTTCCTATATATGTCCAAGCATCCACTACAATATACATCCTATGTATAGTAATGGCCTCTAGGGCATACATATAACTAACAGAATGAATATTTGAATCCGTTCGAATTTTCATCTTATGATACTTGCCAGTCTTATCTTAAAGGTAAAATGACCAATACTCCGTTTATTAGAAACAGAGAAAGAGTTACTGAACTCTTGGAACTGATACATGGTGATATATACGGTCCTATATCTACAAATGTCAGGGTTGGTTCCTCGTGCTTCATTATATTCACTGACCATCTCTCAAGATTCGGACATATGTTCCTTTTGAAACACAAGTCTGAAACTTTTTGAGAAATTCAACGAATATAAGCTTGAAGTTGAGAACCAGACGGGTAAAAGTATTAAGTCCTTCGATTTGATCGGAGAGGGGAATACTTAAGCTTGGAGTTCCTGGATTTTCTAAAATGAGAATGGGATTCTCTCTCAGCTTACTCCTTTATGTACATCACAGCACAACGGTGTATCAGGGTGGAAGGATCGCACCCTATTAGATATGGTGCGCTCTATGATGAGTACTGCTGAGTTGGCTGTTTCCTTTTGGGGTTATGCACTTGAGAAGCTGCATACCAATTGAATAGGGTTCCAAACAAATCAAGTGCCTACCACTCCATATGCGATATGACATGGGAAGAGACCATGTCTTAAACGAGTTAAGATATGGGGTTGTCCGGCCTATGTTGAAAGGCAAAATCCGGACAAACTCAAGGCAAGCTCAGTTCTGTAAATTTGTTGGATATCCCAAACATTTGCAAGAGAATATCTTCTACCAAACCGAGGAACAAAAGGTGTTTTGTTTCTTAACATGCCACCTTTTTAGAAAAAAGGATTTTCTTGAAAAACAAATTTTTAGTCATAAGGTAGAACTGGAACGAGTTCCAGCTACACAAACTGGAACTAACGATTTAGTAGAACCAATGAATTCAATAGTTTCCAACGAACCTCAGGCTCTCCGCGAATCTGGTAGGGTTCCTCATCCATCTAAGAGATACTATGATTTCCTCAATGACGGTGGGAGCGAGGATTGCATCACGGTAGATGATGACCCAACTAGGTTCATGCAAGCCATCACAAATGTGGACTCTATGAAATGGCTGGATGCAATACGATCTGAGATGGAATCTATATACACCAACATAGTACGGACTATGGATGTTGCTCCTGAAGGGGTTAAACCCATCGGGAGCAAGTGGTTCTTTGAGAAAGAAACCAGGTGTAGATGGAAAAGTTGAGACTTTCAAAACTAGACTTGTAGCAAAAGGTTCTCGTCGTGCAACCAAGTGTGGATTTTGATGAAACCTTTTTCTCCAATGTCTCTGCTTAAGTCCATCCGGATCCTACTTGCCATCGCTGCATACCATGACTACAAAATGTGGTAGTTGGACGTCATGACCGCTTTTCTAAATGGTGATTTAGAAGAGAGCGTGCACATGACAACCAAAGGGCTTTGTGGACAGTGAGAGCAGTGGAAAGGTGTGCAAGCTGCATCGCGAAGTTGGAACATCTATTTTGATGCGGTAGTCAAAGAGTTTGACTTCATAAAACATGTAGATGAACCTTGTATATTCAAGAAGGTTGTAGAGAGTAAAATTGTCTTTCTCGTATTGTACGTAGATGACATACTCTTGACAGGAAATGGTGTTCCTATGCTACTCTCGGTCAAGCTCCTCTTATCACGACGATTCACCATGAAAGATTTAGATGATACCTACTACATCTTGGGGATTACGATCTATAGAGATAAATCTATGTGGATGTTAGGAG
Organism: Agapanthus africanus; assembly: GCA_030015575.1. Lineage (NCBI taxonomy): Eukaryota > Viridiplantae > Streptophyta > Magnoliopsida > Asparagales > Amaryllidaceae > Agapanthus > Agapanthus africanus. The sequence goes on from JASDDO010000019.1 coordinate 834,428,330, forward strand.
TGTCCCAAATCCAGGTACATTAACACCATACTAAAGGGGTTTAGTATGGAAGATTCTAAGCATGGTAGTTTGCCCACATACTCAGGAATCACTCTCTCCGAAAGGATGTCTTCCAAGACTGATTTGGAGAGAGCTCGCGTGCAAGTGATACCCTATGCTTCGGCAGTAGGCTCTATCATGTATGCGATATTATGTACCTGACAAGATATAGTTAACTCACTAGGTGTAGTGATCAGGAATCAATCAGATCTTGGGTGAATCACTAGACAGCTGTGAAGGACGTTCTTAAGTACTTGAGAAGCACTGAAGAAATGTTCTTGGTGTTTGGTAACGGTGAACTCCAGTGGGAGTCCTTTACCGATTCGAGCTTCCAGAGTGATAAGGTCGACTGAAAGTCAGTCTCAAGCTTTGTCTTTACCCTCGGTGGAGGGACGGTATGTTGGAAGAGTTCCAAGCTAGATACCGTGGCAAACTAGACGATAAAGGCGGAATACATCGCTGCCAACGATACTACCAAAGGGATTGTTTGGATATTTCCTGTTCATGAGATGAACATGGTTCCTGCCATTGAGCGCCCAATAACTGTTATTATGACAACAATGGAGTTATAGCTTTTGCCTAGGAACACTGGCCCCATCGGCGATCCAGACATATTCTGAGACGGTATCACCTGATCAGGGAGATGGTTGATCTCTAAGAGATCAAGGTAAGGAGAGTTGACGCGAAGGATAACACGGCGGATCCACTCAAAAAGGCCTTTCCCTAGAGAGACTTTTATGGGACGTTGAGTATGAGATACTACAACAAATGGCCTTAGTGCAAGTGGGAGATCGTTAGTTGTATGTATGCCCTGGAGGCCATTATTGTATATATGATGTATATTATAGTGGATGCTTGGACATATATAGGGAGGACTTTCTTGCTCGACATGATAGTATGCTATCTGGTTACTCTTTATCTTAACATGTACACCTATTGTCTCTCTGTTACATGTTGATAAAGCCCTTAGGATGTGTACTTGACTACCAGGATTATGATGCAGATCATACTATTGGGGCCAAGGTAGTCTATAAGTACATCTTTCAATTATTCATAGTCGTAGGAGTATCGAGATGGGGCATCAATATTCCAGAGTAGACTACTGTATACGTTTCTTGACCCATATGATGGGCGATGGATGATCCCACATCCATTGGTGTTTGACATCAAAGATTGTATACGGGTACTCAGTGGAGACTGGGTACACTGAACAGGACTCGCCGAGAACTCCTAGATGGTATTATACCACACATCAGATAGCTGTGCTCTGGTGACACTGGTACAGGTTAGTCTGTAGACCCGAGATCGTCATAAAGTCTTGTGTGATTCCCACTGTGCTTTGATTTCCACCTTACCACGTTCAAGAGAACGTGCAAAATGGTGGTTTTTGGGTACAATCCCTAGTCAAATGGAGGCAATGAGCGATAGGAGGGGATTTCGTCTCTCCCGGTATTGGGGGTTGATGTTGCGCTGTGCTCGATTGGCCATAACAGAAAATTCCTGGCCAGAATTGCTGAGATTTACTGGTAAGTGTTATCAGTAGTTTCTCGAACCGTTATGGGCCTAACATCGGCATGACTTATCAAGCTATTGGGGTCTGACGTTTACCACCCCCAAGCTGGATATGTGACATATCAGATGAAGAGATCGGACTGTACGGTAGTGTTACTTATTGGATTCACAGGACTATGAGCAGGCTTGCTTGTTGATGTTTTGATCGCTCAATACCCGGGTAGCCGTTACGTCCAGCTAGTGCCGCTGACGGCTTGTGGATGACTGATATGATCATCACTTACTGCCGGTGTATCGACGAGCTTTTAGAGTCCTACACAGAGGTTTTCTGGTTCAGACGAAACGAAGTAGCAGCACATATGTGATATGTGCGGGACCGAGATTAATACGCATATGTGATACCGTATTCTAATCTCGTGATATCGGATATTAGTCGATTATATATGATATAGCCGGATTATTAAATCAAGTGTTGATTTAATAATTTAATGTATGATTATATATTTGATATATTAATTTTACATTAACTAATATTAGCTCACTTAAGCATTTATTTATCTCACTTATATATTTAATATATATGTGATATATATTAATGTATTGTTTATTTGTATCATGCTTGATGATACATTGTATATGGGTGTATGAGACTCATACCATACTTTAGATAATTAGGGTTTTATTTATTTAAGGTAAATACAAAATTGGGTAGAAATAAGTCATGGTTCATGCTTAGTGAAAGCTTCAAAAACCATTGACTTAGTCCACTAATTTTGTTTTACATTAGATATTTATTAACCCAACCATGATATTTAGCCATGGTTAAATCTCTACATGAGAGAATATATGATATTATCTCACCCATGGTTGCTTGGAGGCTCTCATACTTTCACCACTTCATCTTCTCCTTCATCTCAAGAAAGCTCTCTATGTTTTCAAGAGGTGAAGAAAATTAGTGAGAAAAATAATTCCAAAGTGAGAAAAAATACTACTCTATCAACCTACATTAGATTGGCCATTTAGTTTAGGTTGTTTGCTTCACTAATTCCCAACTAGTGAAGAGGTTGCTTGAATTGAAGATTCCTCGACGTAGATCATCTTCGCCTCAAAAACTTCAAGCAAGCTTGTTCCTTTCTCCTTGTGAACCCTTACTAGAGTCCAGAAGATCACTACTTGGAGCGAAGGGACCACTACACGGAGCTTTAGAAGTGAAAGACCGGTCTACAAAGATTGTATTCTTCATTCACTTAGTGTAATGTTTGATTACATGCTAGCTTACTCCTAATCCTCTAGTTGAAGCCTAGACTAGAGTTCTTTAGCACCTTAGATTTTATAAAATAGCTTGGTTGATGCCTAGAAAACATAGTGAGGGTGCTAAGGAACCCTTCAACATCCACTTCCATCACCACAACACTACATCCCCTGCTCCTCTTCTCCCTCAAACCCCACCTCATCACCTCCTTCTACTTCGCAACTCCTCCCTCGAGAAACGCTCCACGAAGATGACGCCCCACCCAAACAAACGTTGTCGACCCCCGTGCAACTCCTCACTGGTCGCCATCATCTCCAATAGCACCACCACCTCTCTCCCACACCTCCACGAGCACCACCCCTCTACACGGAGTACTCTTTTTCTCCATCATCAACACCGAGACCACCATCATGAACTACCACCAACCTACGTCGCCATCACCGCCGGCATCCCTTCACCGACAGCGACCATAACAGCTCTACCATCTTCTCCTCACTTCCACGCTCCATCCTACACCAGAGCCTCCCTCCTTGAACGTAACATCCCAACTGTCACCACCTCGACTTCCAACCACCATGAGCCACCGACTTCTCCTTCGCCGACCTCATTGCCGCAAACCCAAATGTCGCCGGCCGGCCGCTGAGCTACCCCCGTTGAGCCCCGTCGCCACCTTCTTCTCCTCCCGAGCACCTCCACCAACCACGACGACCTCCCCACTTCCTCCAAGCACCCCTGCTGGCTTAGCACTCCCGCCGCCAACACTACCTCCCCGTGTCATCGCCGGTGCCACCGTGACCCCTCTATTAGCTGCCACCTTCCTCGCTTCCCATCAACCATAACCTCCTCTCCCCACCGTTGCATTGCACTCCCTAAACCGAACCCAAACCGCTACACCCGAGCTCCCTGCAGCGGCCATCTCCGGCGACCTCGAACCACATGCACCACTCCAGCCGCCACAGCACACGTCGACGCCACGGCAGAACCTTATCTCCTCCTTCTTCTCAAACCCCCTTCAATCCAAGCCGTGTCACCGCCAATCGTTGCCTCGAGCACCTTCATCCATCTCCTTACTGTGTTGCCACTGCTCCATCATCGGAACAACCAACGTCGCAGAAGAATCCCCCCAGCTCCTCCTCCTTCAGCTCGAGCTACGCCCCAAGTCTCTCTCGAGCCAACTCCTAGCCATCGCGAGACCACTGCCTGAGCTCTGAGCCCAGCCGCCATCGCTATCATCTTACCATTTCCCCTGGATTGTCATCGCCACCGTGCCATTGCAAAGCTCCTCTTCATTGCCCCAAATTGGCTACAGCAAAGCCAAGCCCCAAGCATCCAAGCCAAACCCAAGCCACGCTGTGCCGTTTCCATACCACCTACCTCGTCGCTGTCGCGCCATTGCTGCGTTATCATCATCGTTATGATGTGCCCATGTTGCTTTAGTTAATCAAGATTGGTTATGATATCATAGATTCGGATAAGTATTATGATCCGTGATTGTGCATAGCAAGACTTGGAATGTGAATTGGGTTACTAATCGACTTTAACTTCGTTAAGAATTTATATGATTAAATCTCGTCTTGATCAATTAAAAGAAACCAAAGTTTCCATTTGCAATACATATACTTTAGTGTTTGACACTAGACTCTAATGAAATCTACGTAAAATGATAGAACTTGTTATAGATTGATGCGTTTGCTGATAAAGAATATCATGTAGGAATTTGGGTTGAAAATAGTGAAGTTTATATTATGTAACGACGCCCCCAAAAGGCGACGTAGAATCTGGAATTCACTGCACATTCCACGTTATAAAATCTATATTAAATTGAATACAACTCACAACTTAATGTTTTAGGTCTCATATCGAAGAAAACAGATAAAACTACAGTATCCCATAGTTTATCTATGAATTTAATAAGTTATAATGACGAAAACTGAGGCGATTCATGGCTCTGAACTGCGGTCCAGAGCAAGAATCTCTGCCTTTACCCATTTGTAGAAGCATACTTTTCACTGTTTAAGCACTCAAGTGTGCGGAACCATACATAGAAATGGAGATAATTGAATTATATTTCTAACGGTGCTAGTTTCGTTGCTTTCCAGTGTCGTTTGATATTTATAACACTATTTAAACCGACGATGTGCGATGTAGTTTCATGCAGAACCAGAATGTATACCTTAACATTAGACAGTGCATATATCACTGTGTACAGTGGATATTATTGATCCGTCTGATGCGTTGGAAACATAAAAGATAAATATAAATATTATCTAGCTGTATCGTCGTCTAATTATGATCCCAACAGGGAGTAAAACGTGTGCGAAATGGACTTTCAGTTCAGAAATTAGATTTCCAGCAGTAAACATTTAAAATGGAATGACCATAACTCGCAAACCTAAAACCCGATTGACTCGAAACAAATTTTTATGTAGAGATAATTTAATGCACTATTTACGCCTTCTATATTTTTTTTCCAAATTATGCACGTGTGATTTTATATGATTTTTTCTAATCCAACCGACACCGGTTGCTCACATGTACTCAGTAGTGCATTTACGGTATCCCCATCATATTGCATGACTGTTATACCTTTGTAAATAGTGTTCATTTGTATCGATACCTTAGTGACCGTGTTACATTTCTAAGTGATAAATGTTAGTGATTGGATTGTGCCAAGTATATTAGTGTAAAAGGGTGATTGAACAATGGAAGTGACACGTACTTGTACACAATCAGCGGAACCAATTAGTTATTGTATTGTTGACGCCTATGGGACATATATAAGTGTGACTATAACTGGTATAGGACGGGTATGTGAGCACTTATATTAGTGTCATAGATAAGACATCGAGCACTGTCCACCTATCTTGAATACCAGTCGAGACATGCTTGATGGAGACCCTGTCTCCAATTCTCGTGTAGACTTTTCATGGAGCGACTAGTATTTAGATTCATGGTCAGTGTTTGATGTAGACCGTGGGGTGTGGGGTAATTTGAGTGTGAGTTCAATCAACGGAATCTTAGGAGTCCCACTGCCGGCATATTTAGTGATTTCGGGATTTATATTGATGGTGTTTCTGATTCTTACTGATAGTGATTCAGGCCCGTGTTCCCTTGCCCCTGAGGCTTATCCTTGGGTTGGAGATATTTCTGCGGTGGTTGACGCTCACACTTAGACCGACGATAAGTTTAGTGACTTGGATATTGAGACTTAGAGACTGGTTGCTTTAGCGACATGGGCATTGCATTGATTACTGATCTGCTACATTTGCCTTATCGTTATATCTATCAGTTATTTCATGCTCGCGTCATTACTCTATATTTACTGCTTTATGTTTATCATCATTGCACATATTACAGATTTATATAAATTACTATTGTGTCTCTCTGACGATCTGATTATGCATGCTCAGAGTGAAAAGTGGACTTAACTCGAATCAGGATCTGTCTTACCTCGAGATTACTGCGGACATCTAGATTAGCGACGTCAGCGGTATCCTTTCCTTCGACTCTATCTGGTTAGTTTTACATCTGTTTGACAGAATTAGTGACTACATTTCTCATTACTTGTGCTATGATTACTGATTACCACGTAATGCTAGAAGTCGAAGTGTGACTACAACAGGATATTTTCTTGACCGTAGAAGCATGGCTGGTCTTGTCACCCCTCGTATCCCGTATTTTGGGAAGCGGGGCGTGACATGGTTTTGTTGGTATCAGAGCCAGGTTGGTTTAGAATGAGATTACAGTTTCCGACCAAGGGTTGACAATTTAAGTCGCCTATTTGGTATAGATTGTAAACTTATTATCCTTGATTAGAGTCCCTATAGTTTGTCAAGCTAAATTTTGACTCCATCCGCTAGAGTTTTGGATGAGTTGATAGAGTTATGTGATTGTAACTATGAATTGCAGCATAGTTACAAGGAAGCACTCTACTTGAGTAATTTGAAGTTTTACATTTGATTTCCACTCGATTGAGTTTCGCCTCATCACATATTCTTGCTACGTTGTCAATTCTATATCTTATTTCAGTCCTTATATCTTAAACCGTTGTCAGAAAATTGTTATTTCGGAATCATGGCTTCTCACAACTCTCCTTCCACTTCCGCTTTCCAGGATCACCCCGCCGAGATTTTGGGCGTACAGCAAAGATTGAGAGAAGCCTATGAGAGGACGAACGACCTTTTAGCTGAGGGGTTAAGGAGGCAGCTAGTTCGAGCTCCAAGAAAAGCCCCGATCATGAAAGAATCCATGTTAGTAAGAGAGGAGGTGTACAGATAAAGCGCCTGTTTCCTGATTAAAACTCAGGAAAGCTTACGAAGGAGGCATCACGTGCTAGCATGTGACCAGCAGTCACGTGTTGGCACGTGACATTTAAAAGCAGCGGCAAAGGCACATCAGTTCCCTGATCAAATCAAGAAAAAGGCTTCAGAAAAGGTCACGTGCTCACACGTGACCAAGGGTCACGTGTTGGCACGTGACGGCTGAACAGTGGCTAGGAGACAAAGCGCAGAAAGCAGAGGAAAGCTCGTTCTAAGGGGTCACGTGCCTACACGTGACCAGGGGTCACATGCCTACACGTGACCAAGGGTCACGTGGCCACACGTGACCAGCTTTCAAAGCCTATTTATTTAACAGAATCAAATTCTGAAGAGATCATTCAAATCTTTCCAAAGGAAAATGATTATTTGGAACCGATTGGACTAAAGATTTAAAGGTGATTAAATATCACCTATCTATGGAAAAATCTTGAACTTGGAAAGATTTCCCCTTAAAATCTAATCGAAATAACAAAGGAAAATCTTTGGATTTAAAATCCAATGGTGAATAAAATTCACCTAATAATCCAAAGGTCCAAACGAATGGTGAATACAAATCAAATCTCTCAATGAAAGATTCATCAAAACTAATTGATTCTGCTTCTTCTCCTATAAATAGGAGCCAAAAGACACACAGAGAGAGATATACAGAAATCGATACATAGAGAGAGAGAAAAATAGAGCCTTGAGATTTTGGAGGAATTTGGATCTTCTGCAAAAGAAAACCTTAGGTAAGAAGGGGGAGGCTTTCAAGAAAAAAGAGAATTTAATTCTCGAAAGAGTTTAACTCTGATATTAAAAAGAAGAACTTAGTTCTCTACTTAGGATCTGCAAAGTGCACATCTCCCCATGAATTGAGAATTTAATTCTCATTGGGTTGAGATCCTGCCATGCAGATCCAAAGCATAGAGAGGGAATGGATGTTTGAGAATTTAATTCTCATAGAATTATAGAAATTTAATTCCTTCGATTTAAAATTAGGGTTTAACCCTATGTTGTAGGAATATAATTCCTTCAGAATGAACAGAATCAGGGTTTAACCCTAGTTAAGAACTTAGTTCTGTTAAAATAACAGGAATCTAATTCCCTTAAGAAAGAAGAAATTAGGGTTTCATCCTATGACAGAATCTAATCCCTCAGAATATAAATTAGGGTTCATCCCTATCTAAGAGTAATTCTCTAAAGAAAGAAGGAATTTAGTTCTTTTAAAGTTATTATTAGGGTTTAACCCTATGACAGAACTCAATTCTCCACATATATGAGGAATTTAATTCCTACAGGAAAATCAGAGTTCAACTCTATCAGAGAATATAATTCTTCAGAAGACAAGGGGGATTTAATGAAGAATTTAATCAGAAATTGCAAAGAGACAGGGTCACGTGCTACCACGTGACCCCTGGAAAGATCCACAGAGAAAGGCTTTTGAGGCAATGCCTCACGTGACCCACGTGACCCTTGGCAGAAGCTTTAACACACAAACAATTAAATGCCCATCACGTGACAGCACGTGATGCTCCAAAGTATTTAATACTCTTGGCAGAACAAATAAAGGGGAGGGCGCCCTCACATGCTACCACGTGACCCCTCTTACCGTAGTGCTTAACGCTAAATTGGACCCTCTGAATCCAGTGTTTAACACTGTTTTGCCTTAGTGTTCAATACTAATCGAAAAGCCTTTCTTGCAGTGTTTAACACTGAATTTCTTAGTGTTTAACACTAAATTAAATCTCTGTTAACAGAGTTTAACATTAATTTTCTTAGTGTTCGACACTAAATTAAAATCTCTGTCACCAGGGTTTAACACTGATTATCTTAGTGTTTAACACTAATTTGAGATCTCTGTTGCTAGTGTTTAACACTGATTTGTTTTAGTGTTTAACATTAATTTGAACCCCCTGTTGCTGGTGTTTAACACCAACTATCTTGTAGTGTCAAACACTAACGTGTTCCCAGTGTTCAACACTGCTGGTCTTTAGTGTTTAACACTAACTTTAGCCCAAGTGGCTAAGTGTCTAGAGGCAAAGCCTCTCCTCTAATGGACCAACAGAGGGCCAATATCCTAAACATGATTGGACTTAGCCCAAGCTGGCCATAAGTCCTCAATTCAAATTCAACTGAGCCAATGGGCTCATAATATAATTAATTGGTCTTGGTTCCGAATTGGGCCAAAGATTATTTAATCTACCTCGGTTTAAGGGTACATCTCTTCATTCCTTTGATACTCGGCGTTGTAATTCCTCAACGTCTTCAAAGAGGTGATGGGTCCCGATGACCACATATTGATACGGACTGTGGGGTCCTTAAACTCATGGACTATGAGGTCCTTAATCTTGACCGTGATGTCTTAAAACTAACGCCGGACTGTGGAGTCCTTAAATCCATGGACAATGACGTCCTTAACCTTGACCGAGATGTCTTAAAACTAACTTTGGACTGTGGAGTCCTTAAATCCACGGACTATGAGGTCCTTAACCTTGACCGCAACGTCTTAAAACTAACATTGGACCGCAATGTCCTTAAACTACCCATGGACCGCAACGTCCTTAAACTACCTACTGACCGTGATGTCACTAAACTAAACAACAGGGCTCCCTTAATTGCTCTATTGTTGGATCTAAACGATCCCGTTAAGTTGATCTTAGTCTGAAAATTAGACTAACATATCCTTAACAACGGTTTAAGTCGATCTTAGTCTCGAATGAGGCTAATGTATCCTTAAGCCCAAACCCCCAAATCAAAATCTAAGATAATACGGATTTGGACTAGTTCACGCCCTACGGGCGACGACATAACTCAGTCTCCGTATACAATCCACGGGCAACCAAACATAAAATAAACACAGACGACACGAAGTGACCATCTGGAGAAGGAGAAAGTGGTTACCGCGATGCGGTAGCGTAATTAACTGCAGGGGCTTGCGCCTGCAGGGAAGAGCGTCCCCACAATCAAAAACCCCTCAAGCGAGGGGGAATCTGACGAAGTCTGCTACATCGGACGCATCCGTTTAAACCTTCGATATACGGTGCCATAAATCAACTTGGCATCTTCGGAGAGGTAGACGGATAGCACCAATTAGCATCTGCCCTGAACCTCAGGCGAGACGACCCGCGTCACGCCGCCGTTCGGAGGGGAACAGATTCTGGCACGTCCGGTGGGACCTTTTTCTCTTTCCACTCCACACTTCGTGTGTCGTGATTCGCGAATAAATCGCGGTTTGCTAATGGTTGCCCTTGGGTTTCGAAGTACTAAGATTTGGTGTTTCGTTTACCTTAGAAAGCAAAGAATCAATGGCCTCCACTTGTGCGACATGCTCGGACTGCAATTGCAACCAACGCTCTGCCTTGCCAGGAGGTATAGCCTACGGACCCCAAGCTGCTTCGCTATTCACAATGCCCGTGGAACAGGTCACTCGAGCCACTACAGGATTGTTTTTTGGGACCATGCTCCCACCGACAAGCTTCACCGCTTCGGTGCTGACAACGGAAGCTCCCGAGAAGTCGGTCTTTGATCGTCTTACCCCTGCCGCGGCCCATCCCAACGGGTCGCCCAACACCAGTGCCTCGGTCTTCTCCAGACTGGGCCAGAGCTCCTGTGGAACCGCAATAGGGCCTGCAATCCCAGAGAAGGCTGCTCCTAAGAAAATAACCAGTCTCGCTCCTGAAGTCGTCAAGGCGGCTTCTCCTTCCAAAAAGTCGGTCCTTACAAGATTGACTGTTCCAGCTCCTACTCCTGCTACCCAAAGGACATCAGTCTTTAACAGGCTAGCACCAGCAACGACCCTCCACCTACGCAGGGGGCAAGACGAGACTATCGCCCTCACCAAGCCGGTTCCATCAGCACGACGCGCTCGACGTCATTACTGGCGCCGAGTGAGAAAGGCCGGAAGCAACTCCCCTTCTGGGCTAACTCTTCCAACCTCGATGGCAGAAGTTAATGCTGTTGTTCCAACTGGGAACAGCTTTGAGATGCTAAATAAGGTGCGTAGGAATTCTCCTACCGCAGCGCTAAAGAAGTCTCCCCATCCGCTGAAAAGAGCTATAGAAGTAAAGCCAGAACAACCCCAATCTCCTCAACGGCTGTCCTCCCGAATCTAAAAAGTCTGGCGGCAGGCCCGAGACTCGATGATTGATCCAAATTTCTCCCGCCGGCATAAGAAGCTGAAAATCCAACAGGAAGCCAGTCACCAGGCTAAGCCACGAAAAGCTGTCTGGGTGCCCACCTCAACGGCCCCCTCAACTTCCACTGATCATAAAAAGAGGAGGCCGGAGAAGATCCCTGGGCCTGCAACGAGAGCTAAAAGCGCTGAACCCAGACGCCCTATGGATGGAGGCAGGATGGTCCATACTGTATACGTGGCGTCGGGGAAGGAAGACAGCCGTGCGTCTACAGGTCATAGACCGCTTACACGGTCAGTAATCAAAGCTCAGGAGCAACAGCAAAAGCTCCAGGAAATGATGATTGCAATGGCCGTGCTTACTGGGCCGAAAGAAAGCCCCGAGGCGTCCTCGGATCAGCAACAAGAACAGGAAACTGACGCTGAGTTCCTTCGGAGAATATTGGAAAAGAAAGATAAAGAGGCTGCGGAACAAACGACCAATATAAAGCAGATAGCCCACTTATTCCAGGACATGGTGGGAATGATGATCCAACAAGACCCACCCGCTGAAGATCCTCCGATCGTCCTTGAAGACGACAGGGGAGAAACGTCAAATCCACCATCGGCTCTCTCAACGGCCAAGGAGGAGACAATCTCTAAGGCTGACTTGGACGACTATATAGCCCAGCAAATCCGGGTTCATCATGCGACTGAGGCAGCTGGTCAAGTCGTAAAAACGGGGCGACCATATCCGAGCTGGTATGACCAAATCAAATATCCGCCAGGTTATACAATACCAAAATTCCATGTGTATAAGGGGACCGGCAATCCCCATCAACATGTTGCCCAGTTCAGGGCCCTTTGCGGTAACACCGGCGGTGATGATAAACTGTTGCTTCGCCAGTTCGTGGGCAGCTTATCAGAAACAGCGTTCGAATGGTATTCGGAACTCCCAAACGATTCTATCAAGACGTTCGCTGAAATGGAGTTGCTATTCACTCAGCGATTCGCGAGCGCCAGCGAACGCACTCCAATAATGGCATTGATTAATGCCAGGGTAAAATCAGGCAAAACGTGGGTCCAGTATGCTATACGCTGGCGAAATTTATGGTCGAAATGCGAGCAACGCATTGAGGAAGCGCCCGCGGTGGGCATGTTCATGGGAACCCTAGACCCTCACGCAACTATCTCCCAGTTTATGATGTTCTTTAAGCCAACCACATTTAAGGCTCTAATCGACAAGTTGGCCCAGATGGACCAGATGAGTCATAGACCGTCTCCCCCGAAGCCCGAGCCTCGGAGTGACAAGGGTAAAGGAAAGGCAACCTTCGTCGCGAATGCTCAGCAGCAACCTAGTGCCCCAAAGCTGGCGGATCAACTGGAAGAAAGACGCCGGTATTATAATGAGAAGATGAAGTGCCCCTACTCGTTCCCACGGGACTAGACGAAACGGTTATTCGAGCTGGCAGTACGCAACAGACTTATAAACTTGCCAAATCCAAGACGACCGCCACAACCCACTGAGGTGAATAACCCCAACTATTGCCCTTACCATCAAACGGTAAGCCATCCGATTGAGGATTGCTTCATTTTCAAAGGATGGATTGAAGATCAATACCTCCAGGGGAAGTTTGCACTATCCGAAAAGTGGAAGGTGAACCCACCACAGCCGCATACTCCTAAGAAGACGGACGCACCGGGAGCAACTTGTTCCTTTATTGAAGAAGCTCCATGGGAGGTCGTGCTATCAACTAAAACCAAAAGAATGCTGAGGGACCTTCATGCGTGCCCGGCGGTCGAATGGAAGAACGCGCTTGAACCTCAAATCATCGAAGGGATGTTGAAGCCGCGCCCAATTACAAAGATTCGTGGTGATGGCCCAAATACTCACACCCGACCGTCAAAATCTTCGAAGAAAAAGAAGAAGAAATCCAAAGAGCCCGTGAAGCCTAGAGACAAGCGCACGGATTTACAGAAACAGATTGACGCGCTGGAAGAGTACAATCAAAAAGCGCGGACTCCCGTCACGCTACAAGAGTTCCTCAACCACGTCTTTCAGGAGGAAGGAGATGGAGAGAGCTCATCGGATGAATCTGAGGGATATGTGGCGAGTTGTCATGTGATTTCCCACTCAGAAGATGAGAAAACTCCTGGCACTGAAAAACTGAGGGCACAGCCTGAGCCAGAACTTGTATGGTCAACAGATGAAATGATCGACGCCTTTCTAGACGAGATTCGTTTGAAGAGTAAAGCCAATCAGGAGCGTGAGATGGTTGCATCGGAAGGAGCCAAGCACAGGCGACTAAACGAAAGAGTCGAAACACTTCCGCCAGATCAAAAGACATCTGATACGAATAAAAACAAGTACAAGACGAGGAAGAGGTTCGCCAAAGCCATGTCAGTAGGGATGAAGCTACCACCTTCAGAAGAGAACGCGTTCGATGGGGCGGAGAGGCACCCTAATTATTGCTCATATCATCGGAAAATTTCACACCCTACGGAGGAGTGCGACGCCTTTAGGATATGGTGGCAGGGATATGTTGCTCACCGGCAACATTTTAAGCGCATGAAACGCAGAACTCGTCGGGAGCAAAGAAGTACAACCGACAGGCACAAAAGAACTACCGGCAGCTGTTACGTGGTCGACGCCGGAGGATCACAAGTTCTCACCTTTGGGAGCGACTCTGATGAGGAAATGGTTCTGGACCCTCTCTTTAAAGAATCCGTTTTAAGGAAAGAGGAAGAACCAGAGGCCTGTGAAAACATTCAGCTGCGCAGTCGCACGCTCCCGGATTTGTCCCTCATGAAGAAGATGAGTCGAGCGTATTCCTTCCCCCGAGACAAGACGAAGAAGTTACTCGAGCTCATTATAAAACATCAAATGATCGCACTTCCAGAGTCTAAGCACCCTGAGCAAGCTAACAAAGTTTCTTATCCGGGCTATTGCTCTTATCACCGAACCATAGGACACCCTATCGAAGACTGCTTCACCTTCAAGAACTGGGTCGAAGACCAGTACCAGCAAGGCAGATTTGCTTTATCCAGCAGCTGGAGGGTAACGCCGCCACAAAAGCACGAACCCAAAGCCGCAAGAGCAGAACCAGATCCACATCAATCTTGGAAGCGGATTCGCACCTGTTACATGATTACAATATTAAAAGGAGAGCCCGAGGACATAGATGAGCTCCCTTGGTGCTTCGAAAACAATGACAATGAGGTAATCTCAGAATTTCCACCGGCTCCGAAAGAACTGGAAGATGGCATACATACTACTGCAGATAATCTCGAGATCGCCATTGACATGGGAATTGAAAACCTCCTCATATACGGGGATTCTCAACTGGTCGTTAGTCAAGTAAACGGCGACTACCAAACGTGCAAACCGGAGTTGGTGAAGTACGGTGAAAAGGTGCAACAACTGTTGACCCAAATTCCCTCCTATACTTTGGAAAGTATACCACGCGCGGAAAATAGCAAAGCAGACGCGTTAGCTAAGCTCGCTAAAGAACTGGCTGACGAGAACCTTGATGACGTTAAAATCGTGGTGCAAAGCCGTCGGGTGCTTGCCCCAGCAGAAATATCTCCGGAATCATCCGAAGAAAAGGGAGCGATTGAGTAGACGACTCTACAAATAAAAGACCGTGAGAAGGCTGAGGACTGGAGGGAAGTCTTCATAGACTACTTTAAGTCCCACCGAATGCCCGAAGGAGCGTCCTTAAGACATCAGCTCATGAAACGGGCTCTATCTTTCGCTTTCGATAATGATACTCTGTATAAGAGGATGTTTGATTCTCTGTGGCTGAGATGTTTAGGACCTGACGAAGCAGAAAGAGTCGTTCAAGAAGTTCATGACAGAATCTGTGGTTCTCATCAAGAAGGCCCGAAGATGAAGTTAAAAATTAAACGGATGGGTTACTACTGGCCTACGATGATCCAGGACTGCCTCGAATATGCGAAGCAATGCCACTCATGCCAAATCCACGGGGATTTCATCCACCAGCATCCGAATCCACTACATCCAACGGTGGCTAGCTGGCCATTCGAAATGTGGGGGACTAACATAGTCGGCCCCATCGAACCAGCATCGTCCGGGGGACATTGTTTCATCCTGGCGACGGCTGATTACTTCTCCAAATGGGCGGAAGCAGTACCGCTGAGGGAAGTGAGGACGGAGAATATCCTCCACTTTTTCAAAACGCACGTCATTTTTCGGTTTGGAACTCCACGGCGGATTATCTCCGATAACGGGCCAGCCTACAGAAGCCATAAAATTAGCCGCTTCGTGCAACAGCATAATATAGACTGGAGATACTCCTCAGTTTATAATCCACGAGCTAACGGTCTGGCCGAGGCCTTCAATAAGACCTTGACAAAGATCATAAAAAAGACGGTGTCCTGAAATAAGAAGGACTGGCACGAGAGACTGCAAGAGGCTCTTTGGGCATATCGAACTACGTTCAAGACGGCCACGAACATGACGCCATACGCACTGGTATTCGGTACGGAAGCGGTACTCCCCCTCGAGATAAAGCTGCCTTCTCTACGAGTGGCAGTCCACCACGAATTGACAAACGAAGAAAATACCCACCTTCGGCTTGAGGAGCTTGATGCCCTCGATGAAACCCGGCTCATAGCGCAACAAAATCTGGAGGCCTACAAAGCAAAGATGACGCACTCGTACGAAAGATTGACCAGGCTGAGGACATTCCGCCAAGGCGAACTCGTACTAGTGGTCAAAAGACCTATAATCCCCAATCGTGCCAAGCAGGGAAAACTTGAGCCAAACTATGAAGGCCCGTACATCATAGACAAGGTCTACCAGGGTGGAGCCTATCTACTCATGGACATGTACGGTGAAAGGCCTTTCAGGCCAATAAACGGCCGCTTCCTAAAGAAATACTACGCTTAATGAGCCACAGCCTAGGTCAATGATAGATGACGACGACTATGTCCGCTCGCTATCTTCCTAAGCTCAGAGTTTATAAGTAGTAGCCGGCCTTCCCCTGGATGGACCGAAACGTTCTTAAACTAACGACGGACCGAAACGTCCTTGAACTAACGACAGACCGAAACGTCCTTAAACTAACGACGGGCCGAAACGTCCTTAAACTACTACCGCAATATCCTTAGGCTGACGAGATGAATAAAAAAAAAGAGAAAAAGAAAAAAATATATAAAAAAATTAAAAATAAAAATAAAAACGGTATGTCCATAAGCAAAATGGGCACGGATGAAAACCCGAAAGGGTTTTGTGAGTAAAAACAGCAGGGCTACCGGCGAGTGTTCGTGAAAACCCGAAAGGGCGCGACCTTGTAAAAAAATAAGAGAGAAAAAGAATAAAAAAAAAGGTATGTTCATAAGCAAAATGGGCACGGATGAAAACCCGAAAGGGCTCCGTGAGTAAAAACAGCAGGACTACCGGCGAGTGTTTGTGAAAACCCGAAAGGGCGCAACCTTGTTAAAAGACACTTACAAGATCCTCTCGACCTTGTAAGGAGAAACCACCCGCGTGGGATCCTTACGACTCACAAGGGAGCGACACACTTAGGGATCCCCACGATTCCTAAGGAGAAAATACACTTACGAGATCCTCACGACTCGTAAAGAGAACTCTCTTATGGGACCCTCACGGCCCATAAGATTTGAAAGTCTTAAGTTACAGAAACCTAAACCTGTTCTTAAGCAAATCCCCCACAACTTTCGATATTGCCCTACAAGTAGCTCAATACTGACCCTTGTATACAATCCACGGGCGCGAATAAACATTTTCCCAGCAGAGTCCCACCCGTGACTAGGGATATGTCCATATGGTGAGCAACCCTTGTAAGTCCTCTCGACTTATGAGGAGAAGACCTTTTTGTAAGATCCTTACGACTTGCAAGAGGACATGCACTTAGGAATCCTCACGATTCCCGAGGAGAAAACACACCTACTAGATCCTCACGACTTGTAGGGAGAAATACCTTTGTGAGACTCATACAGCTCATGAAGTCAAAAGCCTTGGTCGACAGGACCCTTAACCCTGTTTATTAAGCCACCTTTGTTCAACATCGACAGAGGAAAATGATGATTCGCTCCTGGCAACATCCCAGTTGTAGCGGTGCTGATGCCGAAATCGGTGTCTAAAATCCAAGCTTGCAGCGAAAAAGCTAGCGAGCCACACATGCATACGAAATAGCCGAAATAATGGGGCAACTTGCAATAAAAAGAAGCAAGTAAAAATGTATGCATGACAGATAGCCAAAATGATTGGGTAACTCGCAATAAAAAGTAGCGAGTAAAAATAAAATAAATAGCCGAAATGATTGGGCACCGCGAAAAATGGCCGAAATGATAGGGCAATCGCGACCTCCGCGATATAAAAGCTGAAATGATAGAGCATCGCGGGAAAAAGAAATAAAATAAAATAAAAAGTTTTAATTTATGCCCTACAAGTGATGTTCCATCACACCCTGTATACAATCCAAGGGCGTAAACAAAAAAGGGATCATACTTCTCCCCCAGGTTTCATCATAAGAAGAAGCAAAATCTCGACGGGCCGCGAATGACTTAGAGATCATCTCAGCACTCGTCTCGTAACAACGAACATGACTTCAAGCGAAATGGAACAGCGGCAACTCCCAAGTCCATGGCTCGGCGATATCCTGAGCACCGAAAAGTCAAATCCCAACTCCGTGAAATGCGAATACAATCAACAAAATTCCTGGTTACATGGAACGCGGATAACGTCACTCTTTGACCCTGTGGAAAACGTCCAGAGCGGATCCTGGTCCTCGCAGAGCACGGCAGTGAACCCGTGTGAAGCATCCAGAGCGGAGCCTAGTCCTTGCCGAGCACGGCAGTGAACCCGTGTGAAGCATCTAGTGCAAAATTCCTGGTTACGTGGAACGCGGATAACGTCACTCTTTGACCCCGTGGAAAACATCCAGAGCGGATCCTGGTCCTCGTAGAGCACGGCAGTGAACCCGTGTGAAGCATCCAGAGCGGAGCCTAGTCCTCGCCGAGCACAGTAGTGAACCCGTGTGAAGCATCTAGTGCAAAATTTCTGGTTACGTGGAACGCGGATAACTTCACTTTTTGACCCCGTGGAAAATGTCCAGAGCGGATCCTGGTCCTCACAGAGCACGGCAGTGAACCCGTGTGAAGCATCCAGAGCGGAGCCTAGTCCTCGCTGAGCACGGCAGTGAACCCGTGTGAAGCATCTAGTGCAAAATTCCTGGTTACGTGGAATGCGGATAACGTCACTCTTTGACCCCGTGGAAAACGTCCAGAGCGGATCCTGGTCCTCGCAGAACACGGCAGTGAACCCGTGTGAAGCATCCAGAGCGGAGCCTAGTCCTCACCAAATACGGCAGTGAACCCGTGTGAAGCATCTAGTGCAAAATTCCTGGTCACGTGGAACGCGGATAATGTCACTCTTTGACCCCGCGGAAAACGCCCAGAGCGGAGCCTGGTCCTCGCCAAGCACGGCAGTGAACCCGTGTAAAGCATCCAGAGCAAACACCGGACTGTGGAGTCCTTAAAATCCACGGACTATGATGTCCTTAACCTTGACCGTAATGTCTTAAAACTAACAATCAACCACCCTAATTCTGTACTGATTCTACCTTGGTTTAAGGGTACATCTCTTCACTCCTTTGATGCCTGACGTTGTAATTCCTCGACGTCTTTAAAGAGGTGACGGGTCCCTGCAACCAAACATCGGACTGTGGAGTCCCTAAATCCACGGACTATGATGTCCTTAACCTTGACCGTGATGTCTTAAAACTAACATCGGACTGTGGAGTCCCTAAATCCACGGACTATGAGGTCCTTAACCTTGACCGTGATGTCTTAAAACTAACATCGGACCGTGGAGTCCCTAAATCCACGGACTATGAGGTCCTTAACCTTGACCGTGATGTCTTAAAACTAATATCGGACTGTGGGGTCCTTAAATCCACGGACTATGAGGTCCTTAACCTTGACCGTGATGTCTTAAAACTAACATCGGACTATGGAGTCCCTAAATCCACGGACTATGAGGTCCTTAACCTTAACCGTGATGTCTTAAAACTAACATCGGACTGTGGAGTCCCTAAATCCACGGACTATGAGGTCCTTAACCTTGACCGTGATGTCTTAAAACTAACATCGGACTGTGGAGTCCCTAAATCCACGGACTATGAGGTCCTTAACCTTTACCGTGATGTCTTAAAACTAACATCGGACTGTGGAGTCCTTAAATCCACGGATTATGATGTCCTTAACCTTGACTGTGACATCTTTAAACTATGATGCCTTGAGCAACCCCTGATCCCGTGAAACACGAATAAGGGTGACCACATCCAGCACTTGCAAGTCCTCACAACCTGTAAGGAAGAAAAACTCTCTTCTGAGATCCTTACGACTCTCAAGGGAAAACCCGCTTAAGAATCCTCACGATTCTTAAGAAGAACTCACACCTATGGGATCCTCTAGACCTGTAGGGAGAAAAAAAAACTCTTTATGAGACCCTCGTGGCTCATAAAGTGCAAAAGTCTTAGGAAGCAGATCTTAACCCTGAATCCTAAGCCATCGCTGCCCTGCAAGGAGATCAAGATAAATTGTCCGCAAAACACATTTAATGAAAAGAGACACATCATTGAGAAGAAAAATGTATCTTTTATTCATAAACCAAAATGGATGCAAAGTACAATTCATGAAAGAACAAAAGAAAATACTCTTATCTATGAGTATATACAAGAAGGAAGGAAAAGATACAAATGTTTCAAGCCGGTGGGCGATTTAGCAGCTTGGTCAGCTCATCCTGCTTTTGTTGGGACACGGCCTCATGGTTTAAGATCGCCAAAAGACGGGCCTCCGCCTGAGCCTGCTAGGCCTGATACGAAGCGAGCCGGCCTTCAAGCTCTTTCTCGGTGGCCTTATGAGCCTCGACCCTCTCGCGAGTGAACGTAGCAGCTTTATCAAGAGTCACCACCTTCCTGATAGACTCTTGAAGCACCCGCCAGAGTTCATACGCTTTGTTGGCTTTGGCAGTAAGACTCGCTTGAAGCTCGCTCAGCAAGCCAGCTCCCTCTCCGAGAATTCGCGGCCGAGCCCTTTTCTCGCGCAACAATGTGTTCACCACGTGTCGCCCTGTCAGGCCACTTAAGTTCACTTTCGTGACCGCAAATTTGGAAACGGGACATACACGCTCAAGACCGTATAAGTGAGCTCCCAGTCGACAGCAATGATCAATTTAAAACGCGCTCACATTACCTGGTATGAAAAACGACGAGAAAATTTCCAACGTTTATCCTAGCGAGCATGTGTTAGCAATTGTATGAACATCCAGAAAAGAAATAATATTCGAAACTTTAATGTGCCTACGACATGATGATAGTGTTGATAATTAAAGAAAAGCTCTTATAAGAAGAACACAAAGTTTATTTATGCAAAACGGCTAGTTCTCCCTTCTCCATCCATGCACGAAGTCAGCAAAAATGCTTCGCCACCAAGACGGGTCTTCAATAGGCTGACCAATTCTTCTCCGGCTTCGCCAAAAACGTCTGTCTTCCATAGGTTGACACTAGACGAAGCCCCCAAGCAACAACGGGGCTTGAATGAGGGTGCCTCTAATACTGAGGCAGTCCCTACTGCCAGACATTCTCGACATCTCCATTGGTTCTGAGTGAGAGAAACTGAGGGAAACTCCCTTTCTGTACTTACCCCAGAAGCTCCTGTGGTGGCTATTGATGCTGCCGTTCTAACTGGGAACAAATTTGAACCATTTAGGAGGGTTCGCAAAAACTCCCCAACGGCGGTATTGAAGAGATCACCTCCACCCGCAGAATCTTTCAATACAGCCGAAGCAGGAGTAGTCTTATCAGCGACTCTCCTCACAGATCCACAGAGTATGGTGGAAAGTCCATGACTCGGTGCTTGATGAAAACTATTCTCGTTAACCTTAGAAACCCAAGGTTCGACAAGAAAATAATTGCTCCTCCATTATACAACAGGGGACTTCTCGAAAAGAAGTGCTTTCCATAACGGCTCCTCCGGCTACGACCTCTCATAAAAGAGTAAGTCCAGAGAAAATTTTATCGTTAGAGGAAAAACCGAAAGGCGTGAGCTCCAAATGCCCTAAGTCTGGAGGCATAACTATACACACGGTGTATATGACTAATGCTAAAGAGGAGAACCGTGCTTATGTGAGTCACAGATCGCATACTCGGGCGCTGAAAAAATTCAGGAGCAACAACAGAAGTTCCGGGATATGCTTGATAAAATGACAGTGCTTACCGTGCCAAAAGAAAGCCCGGACAAAGAAACAGAGCAACTCCAGGAGTAAGAAACCGATACCGAGTTCTTGCGATGGGTGCTTTAAAAGAAAGACAAGGAAGCTGCAGAGTAGGCGGCTAACATAAAGAAGATAGCTCGTCTCTTTCAAGAAATAGTTGGGATGATGATCCAATCAGAACCTGTAAATCGATGTCACGCACCCCGCGTGTTTGCGGGGAGGCGAAATATGCAAAAAATGATTTTTCAAAGCTCGCAACACCGACTTGAACTCCAGGATCGATACTAAACCCGAACTAGCTAACTTGCAATGAGGTTTAACTACTCGGATGAAAGTTATACCTCACGATACCAAGTCCTTCGGGTCTTCTTCATTGTCCTCTACCTCGTCGTCAGCTCCAAGAATCAAAACGGATCATGCAACCTCGACGGCCTCATCGAGTCAAAGACGATCCACACGAGAGTCTATAGTCCAAGCTCCTACCTCAAATCTAAGATAACTACGGCTTCTAGTTCACTAAACTAGAAGTCCTAGGTGGTGTAGAGTGAGAAGATGAATTGATTTGTCTCTTGGAACCCTAGGATTCTCAACACATGAGAGGATTAGGGTTTTGATGAAGAAGAAGTACACTTGAGGAAGTGAGAGTGATGTGAGAACTTAGATAAAGCTTGGCTGCCCTCTCTTGATAAATATGAAGCATATGAATCATTTATGAGATAAATATCACAACAAAATATCAAGTATGCCTCATAAATATTTAGTGATGAGTCATGACCATGAGTCACCAAGTAGCCATGCTAGATTCAATGTAAAACTCCACCTCATTCCTCCACCCAATTTTGTTTAATCCATAAAGAATTAAAACCCTAATTAGGTGTCTCTTCTAGAAGCTTTCCCGCAAGAATTACGAGAATGCTCCTCATCCGTATATACATACCCGCATCCGCATTCCGAAGAATACGATTATAAAGAGACGAAAATAATCCATTAATATAATACTAGGATCCGGCTTAAACCAAAGCCCACTAGTATTATCCGCCCGAACATCGTACGTGCACAAGTACACGTAAGCGTTCGAAGCCCTGCCGTAAAACTATACGGCCTCTACGCCTTTTGCTCGGTGCAGGGAAACCCTCTGTATGGGACTCTAAAGACTCGACACTATGTTGGCAGTGGGTTTAACCACAAGCCGCAAACGGTACTAGCTACATGTAATGGCTACCCAGGTATGTGTCGATAAGAAGGTCGATGAGCTAACTCATCCGAACTCCTATTGAGCCTATCTGTGACAATCTCCGTACAGTCCGGTCTATTCGTCTAAGAGTATCGCATATCGCGCCTGGGGGGCGGTAATCGTTAGACCCCTAATAGCGCAATAAGTCATGTCGGAGTATAGCCTAAAACACTCTGAGAAACTACTGGAGTACCTACCAGTAAATCTCTCTTGCCTTGGCCAAGGACTTTGTGTAATGGCCTTCCGAACACAGCGCGATATCAACCCCAAATACCGGGAGAGACGAATCCTATCTAACCGCCACTGCCTCCAAGTGCTTCGGGTCTGCACCCAAGTACTACCTGTTTGCATAACTCCTTTAAGCCGTGGTAGGGTAGTAATCAAAGAACAGTGGGAACACACTCGAGGAGAAGCAGCAGTGTCAAGTCGACGGACTAAGCTGTACTCATGTCACCTGGGAACTGCTACTCGACGATAGGTATAATACCTACTAACAGTTCCCGACGAGTCCTGTCCAGTGTACTCATAACCTAATGAGCACCGGTATACTATCTCCAGTACGACGTACTAATGGCTGTGGGACAAACCATCTCCCCTACTGGGATGAAAAGCGTATACACTAGTCTACTCTGGAGTATCGATGCCCCTTCTCGATAATCCTACGACTAGGGACCTGTATAGGATGTGCTTATAGACGACCAAGCCCCCACTAGTGTGACTGCCATCACAACGCTGGTAATCAAGCAAAGATCCTAAGGTCCCTACCAATATGTATAAGCGATATGCTAAAAGAAACGCATGCACATATTGAGGTAGAATCACCAGGTAGCATACTACCATTTCGAGCAAGACTGTTACTATATCCGTGTATATCCCAAGGTTCTAATAAGTAATATACAATCCAGTATGATACAATAATGGCCTCTAGGGCATATATCACTAACAATCTCCCACTTGCACTAAGGCTATATACTGGCATGTCGCAGACTTAAGATCTCGAATAGCTTCTCGAACTATGTCTGAGGGATGGCCTCTGTGAGTGGATCTGCAGTGTTGTTCTCCTTATCTTCTTTCCTCACCTCGATCTCCCGGAGATCAACGATCTCCCTGATCAGGTGGTACCGCCTCAAGATATGTCTGGATCTCTGATGGGACCTGGGTTTCTTCCCTATAGCTATAGCGTCGTTTGTTGTTACAATACTAAAGTATTGGACCAACTATGGAAGGAACCACTTGAAGTTCAGTTAAGAACTTCCTTATTCAGACTGCCTCTTTTGCGGTGTCTCATGAAGGGAACTTCTCCGTTTCCATCGTCAAGTCTGTAACGGTGACCTGTTTGGAGCTCTTCCAACAGACTGCCCCTCCACTAAGGGTAAAGACATAACCCGACATGGACTTGGAGTCATCCTTATCACTCTGGAAGCTGGAGTCAGCAAAGGCCTCGATCTGGAGGTCTTTTCCGCCATACGCCAAGAACATCTCCTTAGTCCTTTTCAGGTACTTTAAGAACGTTCTTTACTGCTATCCAGTGCTTCTCCCCTGGGTTTGACTGATACCGGCTTACCATCCTGAGTGCGTAAGCAACATCTAGTCTGGTACACAACATCACATAAATTATAGAGCCTACCGCAGAAGCATAGGGTATAATCGACATGCGAGCCCTTTCCAAATCAGTCTTTGGGAGACATCTCTTTGGAGAGGGTGATTCTGTGACAAGCTGGTAAACTACCGCGCTTAGAATCTTCCATACTAAATATTTTCAGTATGATGTTGATGTACCTTGACTGTGAAAGTCCCACCATCCTCTTTGATCTATCACGGTAGATCTGGATCCCCAGAATCTAGTTGGCATCACCCAGGTCTTTCATGGATAACCTTAGTGACAAGAATCCTTTGACTGATTGTAGCATAGGAATGTCATTTCCTATCAGGAGAATGTCATCTACGTACTAGATGAGGAATCCCACAGTTCTTGCTACAATTTTACTATAAATCCATGGTTCATCTGGATTTTTTATAAAGTCGAATTCTTTGACCGTATCATTAAAACAGATGTTCCAACTCCGCGATGCCTGCTTTAGTCCATAAATGGACTTAAGCAATTTGCACGCTTTCCCGCTTCTTCCACTCTGATTGAAACCCTATGGCTGATCCATATAGACACACTCTTCTAAATAACCATTTAAAAAAGCCGTATTTACGTCCATCTGCCAGATCTCATAATCTTGGAAGGCAGCAATGGCAAGAAGAATCCAAATGGATTTGAGCATAGCCACTGGAGAAAAAGTTTCATCATAGTCCAAATCAGGTCTTTTGACGAAAAACTTTTGCAACAAGTCTAGCCTTATAGGTTTTGATTGGTTGTGTAATTTTGGAAAATTAACAAGAAGTTTTAGTAAAGTAACCGCAATCAGCACGACGTCGCGTGTAGCTAGCTGTGGTGAATACGGGTCTTCCTCTGGGATTCGTGAATTTTATAATTCTTGCTTTAGATGGGTCGAAAAAAGAAGAAAAGAGAAATTAAAGAAAAGAAGATAGTTTCAAGATCTAATTGAAGAAAATCAAGAAAATGGTTTCAAGATTTAATTGAATTATTAAGAAAATTGTTTCAAGATCTAATTGAATTATCAAGAAAATTTATATGAAGAAGGCTTGTAGGATTCGTTAGGATTTAGTAGACATGGATGACTAATAAAGATTGCTCCTCTTATCTATTGATAGATTTGAAACTAAATTGATGGTGATGAAATGAGGATTAGGGTTCTTTGGAAGAGACCAGGGTTTCTCCTCTATTGACCCTTGTCCTTTCATCGATCTCCATTCATGTCTAGCCCTTAGCAAAAAGGATTGTCAATCTTATCTCAAATCATGGTCAAGATTATCAAGAATTTGATATCGCGCCCGATAAAAATGTTGACGATCCTTTTGCTAAAGTTTATAAACTTTATAAGACTTAAAAGGAGTATGGTATTTTCTCATCCATTGATCTACCCTAATCCTACGAATCCTATCAAGCGGAGAATTACTCGCATATCATGAAAATAAAAGAAAGAATAGAGAAAGAATTCATAATGCGGAATTTAAAAGAAAGCGAAATGATAAAACTGATGTTCTACTTTTATTACTCAACTTCACAATACAATTCTTCGAGTTTAGATTACATGACGAAGAAGAATTTGCTCTCGACCTCTGACTCGAAGAAGTAGATGTTCCGTCGATCTTCATGTCGCTTGATCACTTCGAATCGTGAACCTGTCTTGGATCGCTTGTTCGTTGACGGTGGTTGGTTTCATGTAAAGGAGACTTGATTGATTGATCGCTTGATGGATTTCTCGATGGTTTCTTGATCTTGGATCTCAAGATCGTAGATTCTTGATCTTAGATCCTTTTTGAGATTGGTTTTTGATCTTTGGGATTGATTTTTTGGATCATTAGATGTTTTTCAGATGTAGCCCTCGGTCCTTTTTATATCCCAAAAACCAGTAACCGAAGCCCCCAACAAACAAAGTTTGTTACGAAGAAGATTCCAGAAAATTATCACCCCCTAACTCCCTAAATCGGCCATGGATCCGCGGCGACTCGGCCTGACTCGGCCGCGGTTCCACGGCTTCTTGGTGAGATCTTTGCTTCTTACTTTTGGAGTCTTTTTCTGTTGGTATTTGGGTATTTCTTTGATGTATGGAACCTTCTTATCTCTTCTGAGTCTCTGCCAGTATTTGATTCTTCGACTTTCTATACTTTATCGGCAGATTCTTGATTCCTGATATTTGACCTGAGCTAATCTTGCAGAATATCTTCAATGAACAATGTTAGTTATATTTGAGATACAATTTGATATGATAAGCGTATCAAAATATTAAGCACATTTTCCTTAATAATGTTGATTATAATATATAAACACATTCTAAATGGTATTTTGCAGATAAACTTCTAATATGCGTTATATTTATAACAAGCACCTTTAGATGATTAAGAAAAGTAAGGAAGTTGTTATGTTAAAAGTGCAATATTTTCGACTGAACAAATAACCCCAAACTTGATTTTGATCGTCCCGAGCAAACTATTTATTCAAGAGAGGGAGAAAAGAAAATAGAAAGAAAAAGAAAAACTAACTAGCACACTTTCGTAGGCAACACGATTGCACTGAGCACGTGCAACAAGCCGTTAAACCTCTTGGTGTCCCTAGTAGGAGGAGTGTTATCTACTGAGGGTTTTCAGCGGATTACACCCACAAAATCCCATAATAAAAGAAACATGGTGAAAATTACATATAAAGATAAGAACTATAAAAGAAAGATCTCGAAAATAAGAGTTTAAAACTACACTAACTTTTCGGTTGTCATGAGCCCTATCTTAATGGTCATGAAAAAATGTCAGAAATCACATCATCCCTCAATAAAACATCGCCTTTAGTCTTCCTCCGTACCATTCTTCCAAACACCGATCATATACCCCTACGTGTGTGTAAAAGACATCTCTACACTCGGAGAATTCAATTCAAGCTATCATACTCTTGTCCATCTACCTTAGTACTTTTTATTCAGTGAATATTTTAGATGGAATTGCTCACACATTTTTCATGCGACCGTTAATACTTCTTGAGGTACTAACCAACCGATTACTAAATATGCTCACTTATTAGGCGTAATTAGCAATTTTCTCGTCTTGCAACACCAAAGGCTTAGCAGTAGCTCCCAAACCAGTTGACCTAAGGCACTAGGTGATAAAGCACCCTCGTTATATTTTTTTATGCTGCCTTGGCGATTACAAAACCAGTGTTCATTTTTCTTCACCATTTTATACTTTTATGCTTTATTTATATTTTCTTCGTACTTTGGTTTTTAGACAAGAGCATTTCAAGATATCCTCTACTATCCCGAGTTTCAAGACGTATGTAAGTGCGTATAGTATGGTATCAACGTTCAGATGTTCGGCCTAAAAAATAGGGACTATTTTTCAGACTTATTTTTATTCTCAGATTAGTGACTTCTTTCATCTTACTAACCCTTGGGACTACGGCTCGTAACTACTTATTACTAGTTTCATTTAAGAAAACATCTAACTTTCTTATTTTTCTCAAACTCTTCCAATCTTTTAAATGTAATTTCTCACATTCTAATTTTTCATTATCAAAGAATTTTTTTATGCTTATGCAAAGTGTAATGCAAAGTAATGCGTAAATAAGCACAAACCTCCCCAAAACCTGTTTGTAGCAGTGTCCTCACTGTTGTCATCTTTTAAATCTCAAAAACCTGTAGACTTGGGAGGAAAAGTTATTAATGGGGACAAGAATAAATGAAAATGAAAACCTCTCCTAAACTTATTTTTGATCATATGGATATTTAGTTAAGTCCTTTTTTACTTACCTCCATTCTTAGGATGAGACAATATTATCGAGACACGGAGGTGAGGCGGAGGAAATTTAGTTATGATAAAGCGGCTCCCGTAAAAACATGAGCTCTTCCGCTGGGTCAGTGGAAAAATACGGTTTTAATCCATTCCTATTCACTATAAAAATATAACCGTATTTAATATTTTCAACTTCAACTGCCCCGCGCGGGTATACATACCGCACCACAAATAGTCCTTTCCAACGAGATCTTAGCTTACCCGCATGAAGATGGAGACAGGAATCATAAAGAAGGACTTGTTGTCCCGCGGTAAAAGTTTTCTAAAAATATTTTTATCGTGGAACACTTTAGTCCGGCTCTTTACAATAACCGCATTATCATAAGCTTCATTGCGTAGTTCCCGTAGCTCATTTAATTGCAGCTTCCGAAAGGTGCAGACTTGATTGAAATCGAAATTAAGTTCTTTAATGGCCTACATTGCTTTATGTTCGATCTCGACAGGAAGATGGCAAGCCTTTCCAAACACTAGGTGGTAAGGAGATGTTCAGTTGATAAAACTGCACATTTGTATTATATTTTTCCTACCATTTTTATATTAAAAAATGACTTTATTATAATATATTATACATATGAGGGTTTATGTGTAAAAACACCATTTTCCATGTGTTAATATATTTTAATTATCATTTGGTAGAAAAAAGTATGCAAATAAATCCATTGACCAAACCCTAGTAGAACTAAGTCTACTAAATATTATTTAAGATTATTGTGCAGAATTTTTCAAGTTGTTATGCAGAATATATCAAAGAAATCAATTTGTTGAAGAAAACTTGTCAAATTAAGAAGCAAAACTTGGAGACCAAGTCTGGAAGCAACCGAGAGAAGATTTATGAATTCTGAAGGTGCCTAGGATTGCCACATGTCACAAGATGCAAGCCCAAGAAAACTCATCAAGAGATCTCACCCCTAGAGCGTGGATCCGCGGCCAAACCCCCCTTGGGCCGCGGATCCGCCGCAATTTTAGAGATTCAGAGCACAAGATTTTGGGGCATAAATCTATGATGAATTTTACCAAGTTTTCAACAAGAAGATTCTGGCTTTGCACTATAAAAGAGCACCGAGAGCCTCTTGGAAAAGTTATCAAGCCGACGAGATCACGAAGTCCACGACGGCTCACGCATCCAGGCTGATCATCAACTGTTCGTCTACCTCCTTGGAAGAGATCGAGAAGCAAACTAGTCTTTGTAATCATTTTCTAAGGAATCAAAGTGTAATGAATATTGTTGATTAATAAAGGTAGCTTTCTTTTTCTTATTCTATTTCTTCGTAGTTTAATTATGCATTTTCTCTCCATTTCTTTTTCTCCCAACATGCGCGAGTAATTCTCCGCTTGTTAGGGTTCGTAGGATTAGGGTAGGCTAATGGACGACGAAAATAATTAAACCCTTTTTAAGTCCTATAAAGTTTAGGAACTTTATCAAAAGAATCATTAACATCCTAATCGGGCGTGCTAGCAATTCTTTGCTAGTCCGACCGCGATTAGAGATTAGATTAATGATTATTTTGGTAAAGGCTAGGTATGAACGGAGTTCCGTGTCGAGATAAGGGTTAAGAGTGGGATTCCTTTTCCCTCCAGAAACCCTAATCTACACGCATCACCGTCGTTCTAGTTCTAAATCTATTAATGGATAAAAAGGATAACTTTTAATTAATCGTCCATAACTAATAAATCCTAACGAACCTTACAAGCCTTCTAATTATATTATCTAAGTCTCTAAAATAATCTAGATCTATATTTTACATTCTTGTTTAACGTAGATCTAGAAACCAATCTATAAAATTCTTTATCCCTCCTCTCTTTCTCAACACATCTAAAGTAAGAGTAAAAGGTTCCACGTTTCCCAGAGGACGACCCGTACTCATCTCGGTCTAGCTACACGCGACACCGTTATTGATTGCGGTTAACTACAAACACAATTTTTCACATCAATCAAATGGCGCCGTTGCCGGGGAAACGTGCGTAATTTTTTATTTTTACTATTTGTGTTGAATTCTTAGATGAGTCATACCATTATTAAAATAAAACTGCAAATTGTATATTTAACGATTATTGTGTGAATTTTTGCGAGGAAATCTGGAGTCACGGACTTGAGGAAACAGGAGATCTAGGGTTCACGCTTCTCTGGTAAGATTCTAACTCCCTTCTCTCTCCTCTAAAATCCAATAAAATCTATTTTCTGCAGGATTCTTTGCAAAATATCGCCGCCCAAAAATCTTTTTGCAAAGTTTTGTTTTTCGGTTTGTTTATGCATATTTTAATACGGATCTTTAAGGGGCAAGGACCAAATCAAGATTAGGTGGGGATTTCATCACCCTTCCTAAGCCCCACAAATCACAAACCGAGCGTATAGATCAACCCTTCATTAAATTAAAAAATATCTAGACCAGACTCTAAGGACTGTCGCGCTCATTAAGGACAGAGGAAGGTCGTGGGTAATCTATCATTTATCCGCATTACTTTTGTAGTGCCTAGGCAAGTGTGTCAAAGGCTAGTGGTTTTTAATTAGGCCCACGACGTGGTTCCTTCCCACTTACCTGGCACTTACCTGGCTACAAGGGTAGTACGGAGGCGGTAGAGGATTTATCCTGCGGCTTGTCCTTTGGAAGTCTAGGAGCGGTCTAGAGACTGGACCTAGGTAACCATAGTTCTAGGGTTGTGCATTTTTGTGATTTGTCTAAATCCATCATTTTTCAAAACAAACCAATTATTTTCTCCCCTTTTTACCCCTTCCCCTTTCTTCTCTTCTTATAATGGGTGACCTAAACAGAAGAACACTTGCCGAGCTTTGTTGTCCACAACCAGATATCTCTTGTTTTCGAAATCCCTTCGGTATACCGTCCGGCTCTTCCATGTCCTTAAGAGATCATATAGAACAAGCAGGAAGAAACAGTTGGCCACCTCAGTCCAGGTCTTATCAACCGTATCCTAATCCTACACCTGTTTCAGTTCATACCCAGAGTGACGAAGCCCCTAGACGAATGTCCATTGCTGAGCACATAGCTAGGTCTAGAGGCTAAAGTTTCAACCCGGACCAGTATCAACCATCACTACCACTGTCCGGAGAAGAGTTTGATATGCGGTTTGTATATAGCCAACCAACCAACCCATATCAATATTCTTCTTATCATAATATTGATCCTACTCCTACCCAAGTTCAGCAACCATTCTGTTCCTATCAATCCAATCCGACTTTTCCACCTACTCTAGACAGTTCTTCTAATCAGTCATTTGGGAGTTTTAATTATCCACAGGAATTTCAATCTTATACTGAAACCCCTTATCAACCCAAGACTAGTCTGGAGCAGACATTAGCAAAATTTATGGAACTGACGAATCAAATTATGAAGGATTTGCGTAGTAAGACAGAACTGTACACCCTTCCTACTCAAGCCTCCCCATTCCAAACTGAACTCCACAACTCCAGTTTCATAGATTCATCAAGTACAATGTCTGATAAGTTGTGTGACTTTGTAGTGTTTGATTTACCTAACTGTGAAGGGTCCCTTTCAAGTGAAACCATACCCAACCCTTGTGATCTCTACACCTCCACTCTTGAACCAAAACTGATTGAAAACCATACTTTTGATGAGGAGTTTGAGAATTTTAACCTTCACTTGAATGAGGTGATTGACATTGGGGATATATTGATTGATGAACCCGAAATTTTGGATGATTTTTTCCCACCAATTCATCAAATCCTTTCACTTCCTTGTGGTCATCATCTTGAGCCTTTAATTCTTCCCGAACCCCAAATATGTCTTGAAGTTGATGATAAAGGTATACCCGAAGATCAGATAGAAATACAGCCTCCATCTTCCACATCTGGTTCAGCAACACTCGACACACCAATTTGTTTACCCATTTCACCTTCTACTTTCTCCGGTTCTTCTTCTGTTTCTATAGTTTCAGTGAGTTTTGATAAATCACAATCCGTTAATTCAAGTTCAATAATACCAGAAATTCAGCTTGATTTGGATATTTTTGAAAAAGAGGTAGATAAGTTTTTCGAGTCCTCTACCTCAGTGATTTTTTATGAATCAAGTAGAATAAATTCTGGCATAAAACTCTTTGACAACAAAATGCTCAATCACACCATTGATAAAAGTTTTGAAGAACTTTTTGCTGACGAACTTGAATTTTTAAACAATACGGATTTTGTGATTGATCAATTTCCACCTATAGAGGTTGAATCGTCACCATTCCTTCTTCCTAATCATTCACATTCCTCCTCATTCTTTCTTTTCTCTAAATTCAAACCCTTTCCAGACCACCTCTTATCCCTTCCCCATTTTTTCTTGACTCGATACAACACATTCTTCCACTAACCTATACGCTATACTGATAAAATCTTTGAATGGTTGGTGTTAACTTTTGGTCTTTGTAAAGCTTTATTTTGATCAAAAGACTCACCCCCTCTTAAAATGCTTCGTATTGTCTAACTCATGTTTGGGGGGGTATATTTTTGGCTCTTGAACATAACTTTTGTCCTCAAATTGGTGAGCCATGGGGGAGGATTTTCACTTTCATATATTCTTGCCCCCATTAATAATTTCCTCCCAAGTCTACAGGTTTTTGAGCTTAACGGATGACATCAGTGAGGACACTGCTGTAAACAGGTTTGGTGGAGGTTTGTGCTTATTTACACATCAATTTGCATCATATTTTGCATAAGCACAACATTTTCAAAAAAATTTAAAAATTAAAAAAAAAATTCTTTTATAACAAAAGAGTAGAATGTGAAAAATTACATCCAAAACATAGGAATAGTTTAAGAAAACCAAGAAAATTAGAAGTTTTCTTAAACGAACTAGTAATAAGTAGTTATGAGCTGTTGTCCCAAGGGTTAGTAAGATGAAGGAAGCCACTAATCTGAGGATAAAAATAAGTCTGAAAAAAAGTTTCTATTCTGGAAGCCAAACATTTGAATGTTGATACCCTACTATATGCACTTACACACATCTTGAAACTCGGGATAGTAGAGGATACCTTGAAATGCTCTTGTCTAAAAGCCAAAGTATGAAGGAAATGAAAAAAAATGACGAAAATATAAAAATGGTGAAAAGAAAAATAAACACTGGTTTTGTTATCGCCAAGGCAGCAATAAAAAAATATAGCAAGGGTGCCTCTTCACCTAGTGCTCTTAGGCCAACTGGTCTGGGAGTCACTGCTAAGCCTTAGGTGGTGCAAGACAAGGAAAATATTATCACCTAATCAGCAAGCACATAAGTAATCGGTCTGTTAGTACCTCAAGAAGTATTAACGGTCGCATGAAAATTTGTGAGCAAATCTTAATATTCATCAAATTAAAAAGTACTAAGGTAGATGGACAAGAGTATGATAGCTTGAATTGAATTCTCCGAGTGTAGGGATGTCCATTTCACACACGTGGGGTTATATGATCAATGTTTGGATGAAAGGTAGGAATGAAGAATAAAAACGATGTTTTATTGAGAGATGATGTGATTTCTAACATTTTTTTTCATGACTATTAAGATAGGCCTCATGACAACTGAAAAGCTAGTATAGTTGGAAACTCTTCTTTTTAAGGCCTTTTTTTTATGGTTCTTATCTTTATATGTAAATTTCACCATCTCTCTTTTGTTATAGGATTTTGTGGGTGTAATCCGCTGAAAACCCTCAGGAGACAACACTCCTCCTACTAGGGACACCTAGAGCTTTAACGGCTTGTTGCACGTGCTCAGTGCAATCGTGTTGCCTACGAAAGTGTGCTTAGTTTTCTCCTTTCTTTTTCACCTCTTAAATAAACTAGTTTGCTCGGGACGATCAAAGATAAGTTTGGGGGTATTTGTTCAGTTGATAAAACTGCACATTTGTATTACATTTTTCCTACCATTTTTATATTAAAAAATGACTTTATTATAATATATTATACATATGAGGGTTTATGGGTAAAAACACCATTTTCCATGTGTTAATATATTTTAATTATCATTTGGTAGAAAAAAGTATGCAAATAAATCCATTGACCAAACCCTAGCAGAACTAAGTTTACTAAATATTATTTAAGATTATTGTGCATAATTTTTCAAGTTGTTATGCAGAATATATCAAAGAAATCAATTTGTTGAAGAAAACTTGCCAAATTAAGAAGCAAAACTTGGAGACCAAGTCTGGAAGCAACCGAGAGAAGATTTATGAATTCTGAAGGTGCCTAGGATTGCCACATGTCACAAGATGCAAGCCCAAGAAAACTCATCAAGAGATCTCACCCCTTGAGCGTGGATCCGCGGCCAAACCCCCCTTGGGCCGCGGATCCGCCGCAATTTTAGAGATTCAGAGCACAAGATTTTGGGGCATAAATCTATGATGAATTTTACCAAGTTTTCAACAAGAAGATTCTGGCTTTGCACTATAAAAGAGCACCGAGAGCCTCTTGGAAAAGTTATCAAGCCGACGAGATCACGAAGTCCAAGACGGCTCACGCATCCAGGCTGATCATCAACTGTTCGTCTACCTCCTTGGAAGAGATCGAGAAGCAAACTAGTCTTTGTAATCATTTTCTAAGGAATCAAAGTGTAATGAATATTGTTGATTAATAAAGGTAGCTTTCTTTTTCTTATTCTATTTCTTCGTAGTTTAATTATGCATTTTCTCTCCATCTCTTTTTCTCCCAACATGCGCGAGTAATTCTCCGCTTGTTAGGGTTCGTAGGATTAGGGTAGGCTAATGGACGATGAAAATAATTAAACCCTTTTTAAGTCCTACAAAGTTTAGGAACTTTATCAAAAGAATCATTAACATCCTAATCGGGCGCGCTAGCAATTCTTTGCTTGTTCCGACCGCGATTAGAGATTAGATTAATGATTGTTTTGGTAAAGGCTAGATATGAACGGAGTTCCGTATCGAGATAAGGGTTAAGAGTGGGATTCCTTTTCCCTCCAGAAACCCTAATCTACACGCATCACCGTCGTTCTAGTTCTAAATCTATTAATGGATAAAAAGGGTAACTTTTAATTAATCGTCCATAACTAATAAATCCTAACGAACCCTACAAGCCTTCTAATTATATTATCTAAGTCTCTAAAATAATCTAGATCTATATTTTACATTCTTGTTTAACGTAGATCTAGAAACCAATCTATAAAATTCTTTATCCCTCCTCTCTTTCTCAACACATCTAAAGTAAGAGTAAAAGGTTCCACGTTTCCCAGAGGACGACCCGTACTCATCTCGGTCTAGCTACACGCGACACCGTTATTGATTGCGGTTAACTACAAACACAATTTTTCACATCAATCAGGAGACATGCCAAGATCAGTCTTATAAGCGGTATGAAATTCCCAAATAACATCCGTCAATTTGGTTGACCAATCTTTACGGTTTTTAGAAACTGTCTTCTCCAAAATTTGTTTGATCTGCCTATTGGAAATCTCAGCTTCCCTGCTCATTTGGGGATGACAGGGCATAGAAAGTTTATGGCTGATTGAATATTTTCGCATCAAAATCTCGAAAAGACTGATTACAGAAATGCGTCCCGTTGTCGCTAATTATAGCGCGAGGGTGTCCGAATCGTGAAAAGATATTTTCTTTAAGGAACTTAATAACAACCTTGTTGTCATTAGTGCGACATGGTATCGCTTCCACCCATTTCGAGAAGTAATCAACAGCTAACAAGATATATAAATTCCCAAAAGAGTTGGGAAAATGGCTCATAAAATCAATAACCCAAACATCAAAAATTTTAACAATTAAGATAGGTTGAAGTGGCATCTCATTTCTTCGAGAAATCCGACCCGTGTGTTGACACCGTGGACAAGTTTTGCAAAGATCATATGCATCTTTAAATAATGTAGGACAATAAAAACCACATTACAAAACTTTCTCCGCCGTTTTACGTGGACCAAAGTGACCGCCATATTCCTGATCATGACAGAGAGACAATACACTATTGAATTTATCATTAGGGACACATCTGCGAATGATTTGGTTGGGACAATACTTAAAAAAATAAGGTTCATCCCAGTAAAAGTGCTTTACTCGGGATAGAAATCGATGATTGTCTTGTTTAGACCATTCGCTAGGAATAAGTCCCGTTGCTAGATAATTTACAATATCCACGAACCAAGGTTCGTAGGAAACGGTCAAGAGTTGTTCGTCAGGGAAAGAGTCGTTTATTGGAAAGGTCAGTATAGATGAAGAAGAGATGCCTGAAAGATGGTCGGCTACTACATTTTCACATCCACTCTTTTCTCGTCTGACAAGATCAAATTATTGTAATAACAGGATCCAATGTATTAACCTGGACTTAGCATCCTTCTTCGATAAAAGATGTTTTAGGGTGGAGTGATCGGTGTAAACCACTATCGGTGAGCCAATCAAGTAAGGCCTGAATTTTTCTAATGCAAATACAACTGCCAAGAGTTCTTTCTCAGTAGTTGTATAATTAATTTGAGTATCATTCAAGGTCTTACTTGCATAATAAATTGCATGTGGCATCTTATCAATGTGCTGTCCTAAGACTGCACGAATAGCAAAATCTGATGCATCATACATTAGCTCGAACGGGTGGTTCCAATCAGGAGATGATAGAACATGGGCTGTAGTGAGAGATCTTTTAAGTGAGTCAAAAGCTGCTTCGCAATACGAATCGAAGTGAAATGTTGTATCCTTGGCTAAGCGAAGAGTTAAGGGTCTAGCAATTTTTGCTAAAATCCTTAATGAATCTCCTATAAAATCCTGCATGACCAAGGAAGGATCGTATATCTTTGATGCATTTGGGACGGGGAAGATTATGGATGACATCTATTTTACCTCTGTCTACCTCAATGCCTTTTCGTGAAATGACATGTCCAAGCACGATACCTTCTTGGACCATGAAATGGTATTTTTCCCAATTCAAAATTAAGTTCTTATCCTTACAGCGGGTAAGAACCATGTCAAGATGACGTAGGCAATCCTTAAAGGAGTCCCCAAATATAGAGAAATCTTCCATAAATATCTCCAGAAAATTCTCGACCATGTCTGAGAATATCCGCATCATACACCGCTGAAATACCGCGGGAGCGTTGCATAACCCAAAGGGCATGCGTCTATAAGCAAAGGTATCGATAGGACAAGTAAATGTTGTTTTATCTTGATCCTTTTCGGCGATGGGGACCTGGTTATAGCCAGAGTATCCGTCCAAGAAATAATAATATTCATGTCCAGCTAATCATTCCAACATCTGGTCAATGAGAGGCAGACGGAAGTGATCTTTCCTTATTACGGCATTGAGTTTCCTTTAATCAATACATACACGACACCCTGTTTTGGTGCGTGTTTGGATCAACTCATTAGACTCATTAGTTATGACCGTGATGCCAGACTTTTTAGGGACTACATGAATATGACTTACCCATTGGCTATCAGAGATTGGGTAAATTATACCACTATCTAGGCACTTGACGATTTCTTTCTTTACCGTCTCCTTCATGACGGGATTTAACCGTCTATGTGGGTCTCGGGTTGGTTTGGCTTCATCCATCAAATGTATATGATGTTCAACAATCAAGGGACTAATCCCTTTGATGTCTGCCATTGTCCAACTAAATGCTTGCCTATTTGATCTCAAGACCATCAAAAGAGCGTTCTCTTGCTCTAACGCTAGGGAAGCGGATATGATCACGGGAAAAGACTCATTCTCATCTAAATATGCATATTTAAGATGAAAAGGTAGTAGTTTGAGATATAATGTCGACAGAGAGACGATAGAAGGTGAGGTTAGGGAATGATACTCGGACTCCCTAAGAACTTCATAACTTGCGTAGGATATTGATTTGGAAAGTGCTACTGACTTTTGCGATGAGTCAAAAGGTTCGAACTCAAGGGTGGACTCATCAAAGGTGTCATCACTATAATAATTTGCTAGATCAAACAATGATGTACTAGTGTCGTCGAGATCATTATAGCAAAATTCCTCAACCTTGCTGCTATCGGAAGCTATCTCGTTGACAGAACAGACATCAATTAGATGAGCATACGGTTCAGATGGTTGACTTCCTAGCTTGTAAATATTAAGCTCAATTTTCATCTTCCCGAATGATAAGTTCATAGAACCGTTACGACAATTAATGACAGGATTGGAAGTGGCTAAGAAGGGTCGACCGAGAATCATCGGAATTTGGTTTCGTGGGTTGACTATAGGCTATGTATCTAGAACAACAAAGTCCACAAGGAATATAAATTCCCTGAGTTTTATTAACACATTCTCTAGCTCACCCTTAGGATGGGTGATAGATCGATCTGCCATCTGAAGAGTGAACTGGGGAGGTTTCAACTCTCCTATACCTAACTGCTCATAGACAGAATAAGGAAGAAAGTTAACATTAGTGCTAAGGTCGAGTATAGCACGATTGATATTTTTACCCCCAATAGAAATAGAGATTGTAGGACAGCTGTAGTCCATACGTTTCTTAGGAAATTGCTGAGTAAAAGCTGTGGTTACATTACTCGTCATGAACACCTTTTTGGGCACTTGAGTTTTTCTCTTCCTAGTGCACAAGTCCTTAAGTACTTTCGCATAAGCCGGAATTTGTTGTATAGTGATCAGTCGAAAATATTGCATTTTTAACACATCAATTTCTCTACTATTTGCAATCATCTAAAGGTGTTCGCTATAAATATAGCACATATTAGCAAATTGTCTGTAAAATACCAAATAACATGTGTTATACATTATAATCGGTATTCTGAGGGAAATTGAGTGTTTATTATTGCACGCATGACCTTCTGTATATCGCAACGCTTGTCTCAAGATTGTATGCAGGAAATTCCAGGTAAAAGAGCCGAAACTGCTAAAAGTGCTGATAAAAATACGCCAAGTCCAAGACTTGAAATCTGGCAGTGAACGAGACATTATAAAAATATTCCAGACATTCTAAAAGTGACATGAAGCCAACAGAGGAATTACCAGGAATTTTGGTGCACCAAGACATCCAAAGGGCCGTGGATCCGCGGCCGAATGAACCTTTGTGCGGTGGATCCGCGGCCACGTGGGGGCATTATCGGCAGAGCACATTGTCAGGTTTCTCCATTCAAATTGGCAAACTTCTTCAAGTCACTTTAAACTCCATAAATCTCCAGAAGCTTCCGTCCCAACAGCCAAGCTTCTTGCACAAGCCAAATACATCCAAGCTTATCAAGGAAGCTAGCTAACTAACTAATTCTAGAAGCTTCTACTCAACTGCCAAGCTTGTAAGAGAAGCTAAACCTAGCTTAGCTTCTAAAGGAAGCTAATCCTAATCAAACTTCTAGGGGAAGCTAAAGGAGAAAGGCTATAAAAAGAACCCAAAGACTTCATTCTAAGGTTGTTGAAAATTGAGCCAAAAATCCCACAAGTTGAGTGACACAACTTATGCATTGAAACCCTAACCCTAATCAAATTCCAAAAGCCAATTCAAGATCTCCGAGTACAAAATCAAGCAAGAAGCCATCAAGCCTTTTTGAAGCGACGCCGATCTTCAACCGTGCAAGTGATCCAAGACGATCCGTGACTCACGGAGATCATGCGAAGCTAATTCGACGATCGAGTTCTTTCCTCAATTCTTATAGTTCTTGAGCGATTTGTAACGAAATTGTTGAATAATAAAAGGTGAAATTTCTTTATCTTGCTTATCTTTATATTTGAGCATTATGATGAGATCTCAATTCTTGATTGTTTTCTTTGTTATGATGTTTGAATAAAAACTTCGCTCGTGGAGGAATCGAGATAATCGATAGATGATGATGATTAAATTCTTGAACTATTCTTAAGTTTTATGATTTTTGTAAACTTTAGGAAATTGAATTATCGACAACCTAGTTTTGAGCGAGATGCTTTATTGAATGTTTTCGCTCTTAATTAGAGATCAACGATCGATAATTGAATTTCCTAGAGGCTAGAGTTTGAATGATAATCAACGAAAGGATAAGGGATGATGATGGAGAAACCCTAGTTTCTTCAAAAGATCCCTAATCCTCGTTGATCATCATCGATCTAGCAACAAATCATCAATGGATAGGAATACGTAATAACAAGTCTTCATCCTCACCATAAATTCGATCGATTCCTACGAGCCTCATTACAAATCTTGATAGTTCATTAGATTTGGACATCTTCTAGAACTTTATTGATTCTTGATCTTTAGATCTAGTTCTTTACTTTTCTTGAAACTAAATTTCAAAATTCTTGAATCAATTTTCTTGCAATTTTACTTTTATCTTTTCATTTCGACTCATCTAAAACAATAGCGAGCAAAACACACATCTCAGTGGGCGATCCGTATTCATTAACGCGCTACATCGACACCGTTAATTGATCGCGGTATAAATTTGTAGGGTTCCTAGGCACGCTAATGTAGTCTCACAAGGCATCAACCATGCCAATTTCAAATTTTACGGTGCCGAGAAACCCTAGACTAGATCGTTAACTAGAATTTTAGGCGAAAGATGCAACTAGTTAACAACTTAACTAAAAGAACGGAAATACAACCTTTGTAGATCCGGTCCTCCACCTCCATAGCTCCGCAATGAAGTCTCCTCGCTGTCCAAATCGAATCCCGGGCTCTAGCGTCGGCTTCATCGGAAAAATGGGCGGGCTAGGTCATCGACAACGATGCCGAAGATGATCTACGTCGAAGCATCACAAGATCAAGCTCCTATTTCACCAAGCCATGAAAACTTGTGAAGAAAACACCCTATACTACTTGGCAAGAGGTAGAGGATGAAGAAATAGGAGGTGGGTTCACTTTAGAATTGGATTTCTCACTCATTTTCAAGAGTTGCCATTGATGGAGGCAAGCTTCTTCTTGAAGAAGAAGAAGAAGATGATGATATTATTATGATAAGAATAATAAAAATAGAAAAGAAAATCAATTCTTATCATATGCAAACCATGGTCAAGTGTAGAGAATTGACTAA
Organism: Agapanthus africanus; assembly: GCA_030015575.1. Lineage (NCBI taxonomy): Eukaryota > Viridiplantae > Streptophyta > Magnoliopsida > Asparagales > Amaryllidaceae > Agapanthus > Agapanthus africanus. Next base: position 834,469,349 of record JASDDO010000019.1, read on the forward strand.
GGTTAGATGAATGGTTAGGGTTAAACATGAAGACAAAATGGTCACTTGGTCAAAGCTTCATGAAGCTTCAACAAGCTTCATGAAAGAAAGAAAGAAAGAAACCATTTTGTTTTCTTTTGCCATTTCCTTTTAATCTAAATTAAAAAGATAAATGAATGATAAAATAAAAACTCTAACCATTTACTTAACCAAGGTTTAATTCTTTACACAAAAACCCTAGCAATAATGTATCATCAAACATGATACAAACAAGTGCACAAAAGTACATCACATATACAACTTGTGTAATGCAAGTGAGAAAATCCATTTAAATTGAACCAATACTAGTTAATGCAAAGTAATATATCAAATATATAATTGTGCATTAAATCATCAAATTAACACTTGATTTAACGATCCGGTCATATCGCATATGACCGACTAATATCCAATGTATCGGCTTATCGAATCAATCCTTGATTCGATAACTAGGTTATATCGCATACAACCTTTCGATACATTCATCGCGAGAATGAAATACGGTATCACATACACGCATTATTCTCGGTCCTTCATATATCTCATATGCGCTCCTATTTCGTTTCGCTTGAGCCAGGAAACCTCTGTGTAGGACTCTAAAGACTCGTCAATACGCCGGCAGCAGATGATGATCATATCAATCACCCACAAACCGCAAGCGGTGTGCTAAACGTAACGGCCACCGGGGTATTGAGCGATCAGAAGATCGACGAGCAAGCCCGCTCACACTCCTGTGAATCCAACTAGCAACACTTACCGTACAGTCCGGTCTCGTCGTCTGATATGTCGCATATCTCGCCTAGGGGTGGTAAACGTCAGACCCCAATAGCTCGATAAGTCGTGTCGATATGAGGTCTATAACAATTCGAGAAACTACTGGTAACACTTACCAGTAAATCTCAGCAACCCTGGCCAGGGATTTTCGGTTATAGCTAATCGAACACAGCGCAACATCAACTCCCTATACCAGGAGAAACGAATCCCCTCCTATCGCTCATTGCCTCCATGTGATTCGGGACTGTACCCAAAAGCCACCGTTTTGCATGCCCTCTTGGACGTGGTAAGGTGGAAATCAAAGCACAGTAGGAACCACATAAGACTCTATGACGATCTCGGGTCAACAGACTACTCTGTACCAGTGTCACCAGAGAACAGCCATCTGACGTAAGGTATAATACCATCTGGGAGTTCTCGGCGAGTCCGTCCAGTGTACCCAGTCTCTACTGAGCACCCGTATATCATCTCTGATGTCAAAACACCAATGGATATGGGATCATCCATCGCCCATCTGTATGGGTCGAGAAGGTATACGCTAGTCTACTCTGGTATATCGATGCCCCGTCTCGATACACCCACGACTAGGGACTTTGAAGGATGTACTTATGGACTACCATGTCCCCACTAGTATGATCCGTATCATAGTCCAGGTAGTCAAGTACACATCCTAAGGGCTTTACCAACATGTAACAGAGAGACAATAAGTGTACACGTTAAGGTAAAGATCAACCAGATAGCATACTATCATGTCGAGCAAGAAAGTCCTCCCTATATATGTCCAAGCATCCACTACAATATACATCCAATGTACAGTAATGGCCCCAAGGGCATACATATAACTAACAATCTCCCACTTGCACTAGGGCCATCTGATAGCAGTGGTTGAAGTATCTCATACTCAACCATCCCATAAAAGTCTCTCTCTGGGAAATGGCCTTTGTGAGTGGATCCGCCGTGTTGTCCTCTGAGTCTGTTCTCCTAGCCTTGATCACACTGGAGATCAACCATCTCCATGATCAGGTGATACTGCCTTAGATTATGTCTGGGTCACTGATGGGACCGGGGTTTCCGGGCCAAAGCCACACTTCCATTGTCACACAATGGGAGGAACATAGTTCATCTCATGAACCAATATACACCGAAACAGCCTCTTTGGTAGCATCTTAAGTAGCGATGTATCCAGCCTTTATCGTCTAGTGTGCCACGGTATCTAGCTTGGAACTCTTCCAACATACCGTCCCTCGATTGAGGGTAAAGACAATGCCTGTGACTGACACTCAGTCGTCTTTATCACCCTGGAACACTTCCAGTGATTCTTCCTAGGATCAACTGATACCATCTCACTACAACTAGTGAGTATCCTAACATCCATTTAGATCTATCTCATAGATCCAAAACCCAGGATTTAGTAGGTATCACTTTGATCCTATGTGGAGAATCATTGTGATAAGCGGAGATTGATCGAGCGTAGCATAGGAAACTCCTTCCCTATCAAGAGTATGTCATCCACGTACTCTACGAGGATCGCCACCATACTCCCTACTACCTTTTTGTTTATACAAGGTTCATCTACTATTTTGATGATGTCAACTTCTTTGACTAATCCATCAAAACAGATGTTCCATCTCCGCGATGCCTGCTTTATCCTATAAAGCATCTTGCACACGTTTCCGCTGCTCCCACTGTCTACGAGGCCCTCTGGCTGTGTACTTATAGACGCTCTCTTCCAAAACATCATTTAGAAAAGCAGTCATGACACCCAACCACCAGATATCGTAGTCATGGTATATAGCCGTGACAAGTAGGATCTGGATTGACTTAAGCATAGCTACTTGAAAAGGTTTCATCATTATCCACACCTGGTCAATGATGCAAACTTTTAACAAGTCTAGCTTTGAAAGTCTCAACTTTTCCATGTACACCAAGTAATCTTCTCAAGATATACTTGCTCCTGATGGGGATTTAACCCTTCAGATATAGCAACCAAAGTCCATACTTTGTTGGTGTAGATGGATTCCATCTCAGATCGATAAGCATCCAGCCATTCTTACAGAGTCTTACTCCTGATGGCCAGCTCGAAGCTAGTTGGGTCATCATCTCATGATGCAATCCTCGCTCCCACTGTCATAGAGAAACAGAAGTATCTCTCAGGTGGGTGAGGAACCCTACTAGATCGGCGGAGAGGCTGAGGTTCGTTGGAATCTACTGAATCCTTTGGTTCTATCAAATCATCAGCTGCAGATTGTATAGCTGGAACATTTCCAGTTCTACATAACAGACTTTGCCTCGAGCTTGTACAGATTTTGCTTTTAGACATAGGCCGGACAACCCCAAATCTTAACTAACTTAAGAAATGGGCTCTTCCCTTTCCATATCATATATGAAGTGGTAGGCACTGATTTGATTCGAACCTAATTCAATAGGTATGCAGCTTCTCAAGTGCATAACCCCCAAAGGGAAAAGGTAACTCAGTAGTACTCATCATAGAGCACACCTTATCATATAGGGTGTGATTGCTCTGCCCCGATATACCATCGTGCAATGGTGTATATGGAGGAGTAATGCTGAGAGAGAATCTCATTCTCCTTTAGAATAGTCCAGAAATTCTATGCACAAGTATTCTCCTCCTTGATCTCATCAAAGGACATAATACTTATACCCGTATTTTGGTTCTCTACTTCTCGCTTATATTCTGTGAATATCTCAAAAGGTTCGGACTCATGTTTCAACAAACATATGACTGAATCTTGAGAGATTATCAGAGAATATAATGAAGTATAAAGAATCAGTCCTGGCATGTGTAGACAGGAGACCTAACATACATCATCATGTATCAGTCCCAAGAGTTCATTAACTCTTTCTCTGTTTCCAGTAAACGGAGCTATGGTCATCTTATCTTTGTGACATGACTGGCGAGTTTCACAAGATGTAAATTCAAACTAATTTAAATATGCATCTTTATGTAACTCTAGCTAGTCGGGTCACATTGATCTGACCTAGTCTACAATACCTCAAGAAGGATTTGTTCATTTCTGAACTCTTCCTCTTGTGTGTGTTCCGTATACTAAGAACTGTAGTTTGATTTAGAACATTAATGCTTTTAGATAACGTGCCTGAACCGATCATCTTTTGATATAGGAAATGTTCAAAACATTATCCAACAATACAAAATTTTACCATTTCTTTACTAATAAAGAGACTGATATGATTTTTTATATCAGGTTCGGTATCTAATAACATTCATTCAGAATCAATGTATTGCAATACAAGGTGACAGTGACCAACAGACCTGGCTGCAACACTTGCCCCGTTTTCTGCCTCATGAAACTTATCACCCGTTCTCAGTTCTTTACCTATCTGTAGCCCATGTAACAAATTACATATGCGGGATCCTGATCTGATATCTCATATTCAGGACGTAAAGACAATACTGAGAAACAGTTCTTTGTAATGAACACACCCGAAGATGATGCATCAGCATGCACTCTCTTCTTTTGGGCGGCACGGGAATTCTGGTATTCCATAATTTCCTGCTCTGTCTTATAACAATTATAAGTTGGAGCGGGACCAACGTTCCCCAGCTCAGTATAACAAGCGGGTTCGTTCAATAATCCGTATTATTTTCTTGATTAAGGCATGATATGGTCGCTACCTAGAGAGAGAGAGAGAAGAAAACACTCAGCGTGTGCTCTTGCAAGAATAGATTGGTTATTATTTTATCTAATCAGGATGGCTCCCACTGCTTTTTATCAAATCTTCCTTCAAACCTTAAAAGGAAAGACTAGCCGGGATTAATTACACACTACAAGTTCGCCAATCTTTCAGCCAGGCCAGTGTCGGTACTTTAAGGGAGGTCCCCCGTGCTTTCGCACGAACCTAATTAATGAAAACCTCGTTTTCCCAGAGGCGTAACCTCGTTGACACCTTTCTAGATACCTATTTGATCGGCTAATTGTAATGTATAAAACTCTCCCAGGAGTAACTCTTATTCGCAGCGGATATCGGGATCCAACTATCTCATAGAAGGTATGCAATCTCATTGCAAATTTCAACACTTGAAATTCCCGATAATATTTTGCCCCTAGTGTGCTATGACCTTGACGCATGCCAAACAACCCATAGTCCGCTAGTCAAGTTCAACCCGCACATTTCTTGATTGAATTAAACCCACCCGCACGACCCTTGACGCATGCCAAACAACGCCGTACGAATACCCTAATCCAATCGCATCGTATGCTAGCAGATAAGCACTAGTTAGCTACCGTACACTACGCCTTGACGCATGCCAAACAACCGCAGCATGAATACTAACTAGTACTTATCTGAAATGACGGAGGGCTACGATAGGTTTTTCTTAAAACCTATTGCGTAATGAACTTGATATCGTTGTAGAATCAAATGATTTTAAAATGGAGTGTTTTTGAGGCTTTTCTAGTTTTGCTAAAGGAGTCACTCCCGGTGAAGGGATCGTCGGTCCTTTCTTCGTCGAATGAGGTGCTGGATATATCATATATATCACTGTGCAAAGCAGAAACTATAGAAGCTATCAAAAGACAAACCGAGGGGTGTAGCATCTGCCAGTTATTGCTAAAGGAGTCACTCCCGGTGAAGGGATCTCGGTCCTTTCCTCATCGAATAAGGTGCAGGATATATCATATTTACCGCTGTGCAAAGCAAGAACTGTAGCTACCTGTTTTATTTTTGAAATTCGATTCTACAACATCTTAGGTTTCTTTTATTTCATTAATCACATTAATGAAGTCCCTTCATTTAAGTACCTAAACATCACAGATAAATACGATGTACACTTATGCCATCCGCATTCGCCTCGATGTCCCCTCGTGCACCGTTAGGTTAGGTAACTAACGGCAGAGCGGGGCAGGGCTAGCGCGGGTGTAAAACATAAGTAATGTCTATATAATATATAATATATACTATATACTGTATCTATCGCAGAACATCACATGATCACATCACAGATATCGCAGCAGAAGAATCATATGAAATATTGGATATACTAGGACGTCCGTGTTTTCAATACGAGCCAGTATAAAACACGGATTTCACGGTCGTGATGAATAGCCAAACCCACACCCCTAGACCCCTACGAGAGCGGCAAGCAACCGTACCAATTCTGGAGTTAGGAGACCCGGACTCGACTCCTCGAGTTGGTCTCCCACTGGACTCCAGAACCCGGTTACTTGTGCCCTCCTCCTTGGGTCTATCCTAGTGCGGAAAAGTAAATAATATACAAACGGTGACATCTTCCGCAACCTGGAAGTGCCCTAATAAAAGAATATTACATACAAGTTTTTACATGAATGAAAATGAAAAACACTCATCTCACATAAAAACCCCCGGCTATTCAAACACGACGATCCAATATAACATATCCAACAACACATAACATCACATGTCATCAACGTAAGTAAATATGCGCATCCCAATTGTCGTTGACATATAGTAACGAAACCGGCGATATCACATATTACACTTACGGTCACAGAAAAGAAAGTGTAAAACTACAACAGTTGGAATCCGCAACCACCTCAGACATCACATTCCTGACCAAATGAATTCTTTAGACATCGCATGCCTAACATTTATAGACCCCGCATTTTAGTCTCATTATCGAAAACACTTTTCAATATCAAGTCGGGTAATTCAACAAGATTCCCGACATCCTGATCGAATGCTCGTCGCAAACTTCAGTAGACGGCTGCACCCCCGATGCCGTCGACGAAGTGCACTAAGGCGGAACACCGCTGCCGTGAGCACCCGAACGGATGCTTTCGGCGACGGGGTTCTCCTACAGTCACTTGGTCGGGGCTATGGAGTGAGGCTGTCTATTAAGTTTACCCGGCGAGTATCCGCGTACGCTACGTGATTGCGACGGACTTTTGATCACATCAAAATTCCGTAGCAACCGATCAAGTGAGACTAAACCGCTAGATTTATAACATTCATTCAGTTATCTCATAACCATTTATGAATTCCAATTATTGTATCACATTCCAGATAAACTAGAAAATGTTAAACTTTCCGATCGAACAATCGAACACCCAAGTTTTCCCGAAACAGCTCAACACATGAAACAAGTTTAAAAACATTCACTTCATGCCTCAGTACCAACGGTCCAGCCGTAGAAGGGTCAAGCCAACGCCTCACATGTGGCACGCCGTACTGTCCCTAACCCTAAGGTTCAAAGGGCAGTTCAAGACGGTCACATAATCGAGTTAAGGTTTGTTGTCTTCTAGAGGGACCATCGCGTTACTTGCACTACTTAGAACGTTATTAAACCATGGAAAGATCCAACACTTGGAAATTTCCCGACAGGGGAAAAAGTGGGTATTTATATCCGGTCGAACTTTTTAACATATTCAATAATATCCGGAAAGCCACATAGACAAAATTTGATGATCCGATCGAATCATCGAATCCCCAAAACAACCCCAGAAAATTCAACTCTTGATTAAATATTAAAAATTCCTATAAAACTCAGCACCTGAAAACATGAATTACTATGCAAATTTTAAGGTCTGACGTCATCATATTGCTGCGGAACCACCGCAGAAGCCAGGCTTTTGCCGCGGTTCCGCCGCACAATATACACTTCATGGGGTAATTTTTGCACCGTAATTCATATAATTCTCTGCTGAATTTTTTAAGCATTTTTAATCTGGAAAAAACCCAGTTTTTGAAAAAAGTCCAGAGAGCGGGTCGGATTAGGGCTTCGGGGTTTGTTCGGATTTGAAATTCCGTCTACACATCGCGTAAGGCTCTAGCTAGGCTCTGATACCACTGTAAGGTTCCTAGGCACGCTAATGTAGTCTCACAAGGCATCAACCATGCATTCAAATTTTACGGTGCCGAGAAACCCTAAACTAGATCGTTAACTAGAATTTTAGGCGAAAGATGCAACTAGTTAACAACTTAACTAAAAGAACGGAAATACAACCTTTGTAGATCCGGTCCTCCACCTCCATAGCTCCGCAATGAAGTCTCCTCGCTGTCCAAATCGAATCCCGGGCACTAGCGTCGGCTTCATCGGAAAAATGGGCGGGCTAGGTCATCGACAACGATGCCGAAGATGATCTACGTTGAAGCATCACAAGATCAAGCTCCCACTTCACCAAGCCATGAAAACTTGTGAAGAAAACACCCTATACTACTTGGCAAGAGGTAGAGGATGAAGAAATAGAAGGTGGGTTCACTTTAGAATTGGATTTCTCATTCATTTTCAAGAGTTGCCATTGATGGAGGCAAGCTTCTTCTTCTTGGAAGAAGATGATATTATTATGATAAGAATAATAAAAATAGAAAAGAAAATCAATTCTTATCATATGCAAACCTTGGTCAAGTGTAGAGAATTGACTAAGGTTAGATGAATGGTTAGGGTTAAACATGAAGACAAAATGGTCACTTGGTCAAAGCTTCATGAAGCTTCAACAAGCTTCATGAAAGAAAGAAAGAAACCATTTTGTTTTCTTTTGCCATTTCTTTTTAATCTAAATTAAAAAGATAAATGAATGATAAAATAAAAACCCTAACCATTTACTTAACCAAGGTTTAATTCTTTACACAACTCCCTAGCAATAATGTATCATCAAACATGATACAATCAAGTGCACAAAAGTACATCACATATACAACTTGTGCAATGCAAGTGAGAAAATCCATTTAAAGTGAACCAATACTAGTTAATGCAAAGTAATATATCAAATATATAATTGTGCATTAAATCATCAAATCAACACTTGATTTAACGATCCGGTCATATCGCATGACCGACTAATATCCAATGTATCGGCTTATCGAATCAATCCTTGATTCGATAACTAGGTTATATCGCATACAACCTTTCGATACATTCATCGCGAGAATGAAATACGGTATCACATACACGCATTATTCTCGGTGCCGCACATATCTCATATGTGCTCCTATTTCGTTTCGCTTGAGCCAGGAAACCTCTGTGTAGGACTCTAAAGACTCGTCAATACGTCGGCAGCAGATGATGATCATATCAATCACCCACAAGCCGCAAGCGGTCTGCTAAACGTAACGGCCACCCGGGTATTGAGCGATCAGAAGATCGACGAGCAAGCCCGCTCACACTCCTGTGAATCCAACTAGCAACACTTACCGTACAGTCCGGTCTCGTCGTCTGATATGTCACATATCTCGCCTAGGGGTGGTAAACGTCAGACCCCAATAGCTCGATAAGTCGTGTCGATATGAGGTCTATAACAATTCGAGAAACTACTGGTAACACTTACCAGTAAATCTCAGCAACCCTGGCCAGGGATTTCCGGTTATAGCCAATCGAACACAGCGCAACATCAACTCCCTATACCGGGAGAGACGAATCCCCTTCTATCGCTCATTGCCTCCATGTGATTCGGGACTGTACCCAAAAGCCACCGTTTTGCACGCCCTCTTGGACATGGTAAGGTGGAAATCAAAGCACATAGGAACCACACAAGACTCTATGACGATCTCGGGTCAACAGACTATTCTGTACCAGTGTCACCAGAGAACTGCCATCTGACGTAAGGTATAATACCATCTGGGAGTTCTCGGCGAGTCCGTCCAGTGTACCCAGTCTCCACTGAGCACCCGTATATCATCTCTGATGTCAAAACACCAATGGATATGGGATCATCCATCGTCCATCTGTATGGGTCGAGAAGGTACACGCTAGTCTACTCTGGTATATCGATGCCCCGTCTCGATACACCCACGACTAGGGACTTTGAAGGATGTACTTATGGACTACCATGTCCCCACTAGTATGATCCGCATCATAGTCCAGGTAGTCAAGTACACATCCTAAGGGCTTTACCAACATGTAACAGAGAGACAATCAGTGTACACGTTAAGGTAAAGATCAACCAGATAGCATACTATCATGTCGAGCAAGAAAGTCCTCCCTATATATGTCCAAGCATCCACTACAATATACATCCAATGTACAGTAATGGCCCCTAGGGCATACATATAACTAACAAAATTTCTTTGATTGTGATCTTTACACATTTTCAAAACACGACACACAAAGAATCATTCAACCAAATGGCGCCGTTGCCGGGGATAGCGTGCTAATTTGTTCGTTTTTGAAATTTTAGTTGAAAAAATTATTCTATCAGAATTTTTATATCGAAATTCGCACAAACACTAAACGATTTGTTGTGATTTGTTGCGAGGAAATCTGGAATCTGTGGAGCAAGAGGAAAAATTTTCTGAATATTCCAGAAAGATCAGGGAGTGAACAGAAACATTTCCAGAAATTTTTGTGCAGCGATCTGATCACAAGACCACGCATCCGCGACCATTGGTAGCTCATTGCGGCGGTTCCGCGGTGGGACTAGGGTGTTGCTGTACAAAATTTGCTCGGTGACTCTCTGACTTTCTTACCTCCTTCCTGCTCTGCTCCATTAACCAATTTCTGCAGGTTTCTTTGCAAAAATTCGCAGCGCCGCAAAAAGCAAAATTGTGCATGTTTGATCTCGGTTGTTTGCATTTTTTAATAGGTAAATTAAGGGGCAAAGACCAAATTCAGATTAGTTGGGGAGTTCATTACCCTTCCTAAGCCCCGGAAATCACAAACTTTCATCCGCATCACCCTCATTAATTAAAAAATATCTAAACAAGACTCTAAGGACCATCGCGCTTATTTAGGACAGAAAGAGGTCTAGGGTAATCTATTACTTATCCGCGTTTCTTTTGTGGTGTCTAAGGCAAGTGTGTCTAAGGCAAGTGGTTACTTAATTAGACCCACTACTTACGTAGTGGAGAACCTCTCACTTACCTGGCACTTACCTGGCCACAGGAGGGATAAAGAGGCAGTAGATGATCTATCTTGCGACTTGTCTTCTGGAAGTCTAGGAGAGGTCTAGAGACTTCACCTAGGTGACCATTAGATATAAGGTAGCTTGTGCATGTTTGTGTGAATTTTCATAAATCCGTCCTTTTTCAAAACAAACCAATTATCCCCCCTCCCACTTTTTACCCTTTTTACCTTTTCCCCCCTCTTCTCTTCTTATAATGGGTGACCCGAACAGAAAAACTCTTGCCGAGCTTTGTTATCCACAACCAGATATTTCTTGTTTTCGTAATCCCTTCGGTATACCGTCCGGCTCTTCTATGTCCTTAAGAGATTGGATAGAACAAGCGGGTAGAAACAGTTGGCCAACTCAGTCCAAGTCCTATCAACCGTATCCTAATTCTACATCCGTTTCAGTTGATACTCCTAGTGAGCATGCCCCTAGACGTATGTCCATTGCTGAGCATATAGCTAGGGCTAGAAGCCAAAGTTTCAATCCGAACCAATATCAACCGCATCCTAAACCTACATCCGTTTCAGTTGATACTCCTAGTGAGGATGCCCGTAGACGTATGTCCATTGCTGAGCATATAGCCAGGGCTAGAAGCCAAAGTTTCAATCCGGACCAATATCAACCGTATCCTAATCCCACATCCGTTTCAGTTGATACTCCTAGTGAGGAAGCCCCTAGACGCATTTCTATTACTGAGTATATAGCTAGGGCTAGAGGCCAAAATTTCAACCCGGTCCAATAGCAACCGTCACTTCCACTTTCCAAAGAAGAATTTCATAATCGGTTTATGGCATGTATGATGTCCAATAACCAACCGACGAACCAATATCAAAATTCTTCTTATCAAATTATTGACCCTACTCCTGCCCAATTTTCACAACCATTCTGTTCCTATCAATCAAATCCGACTTTTCCACCTTCTCTAAATGGTTCTTCTAATCAGCCATTTGGGAGTTTTAACTGTCCATCAGAGTTTCAATCTTATACTGGAACTCCTTATCGACCCAAGTCTAGTCTTGAGCGGACATTAGAAGAAGGTTTAGTAATGTTGAACCGCATCAGAGAGGAATGGAACGGAACCATGGCTAAATATGAAGATCAAGCCCAAAATTTTTCAGTACATAATTCGGGCATGGGACAAAATGAGAATTTGGATGGTGAGAGAGAGCTGTACACCTTCCCTAATCAAACATTTCCTTTCCAAACTGAAATCCACAACTCCAGTTTCACAGATTCATCGAGTGCATCAAAGGATTCACCAATTGACGATAGAATGTATGACAAGTTGTGTAATAATGCGATATTTGATCTACCCGACTGCGAAGGGTCCATTTCAAGTGAAACCATGCCAAATCCTTGTAATCTCTACACCTCCACTCTTGAACCAAAACTGATTGAGAACCATACGTTTGATGATGTGTTTGAGAATTTTAACCTTCACTTGAATAAGGTGATTGACGTTGGGGATATATTGATTGATGAACCCGAAATTTGGATGAGTTTGTCCCACCAATTCATCAGATCCTTTCAGTTCCTTGTGGTCATCATCTTGAGCCTTTTGTTCGTTATATGTATGCCCTAGAGGCCATTACTATACATAGGATGTATATTGTAGTGGATGCTGGGACATATATAGGGATGACTTTCTTGCTCGACATGATAGTATGCTATCTGGTTGATCTTTACCTTAACGTGTACATTGATTGTCTCCCTGTTACATGTTGGTAAAGCCCTTAGGATATGTACTTGACTACCTGGACTATGATGCGGATCATACTAGTGGGGACATGGTAGTCTATAAGTACATCCTTCAAAGTCCCTAGTCGTGGGTGTATCGAGACGGGGCATCGATATACCAGAGTAGACTAGCGTGTACCTTCTTGACCCATACAGATGGGCGATGGATGATCCCATATCCATTGGTGTTTGACATCGGAGATGATATACGGGTGCTCAGTGGAGACTGGGTACACTGGACGGACTCGCCGAGAACTCCCAGATGGTATTATACCTTACGTCAGATGGCAGTTCTCTGGTGACACTGGTACAGAGTAGTCTGTTGACCCGAGATCGTCATAGAGTCTTGTATGGTTCCCACTGTGCTTTGATTTCCATCTTACCATGTCCAAGAGGGCGTGCAAAACGGTGGTTTTTGGGTACAGTCCCGAGTCACATGGAGGCAATGAGCGATAGGAGGGGATTCGTCTATCCCGGTATAGGGGGTTGATGTTGCGCTGTGTTCGATTGGCTATAACCGGAAATCCCTGGCCAGGGTTGCTGAGATTTACTGGTAAGTGTTACCAGTAGTTTCTCGAATTGTTATAGACCTCATATCGACACGACTTATCGAGCTATTGGGGTCTGACGTATACCACCCCTAGGCAAGATATGCGACATATCAGACGATCAGACCGGACTGTACGGTAGTGTTACTGGTTGGATTCACTGGAGTGTGAGCGGGCTTGCTCGTCGATCTTCAGATCGCTCAATACCCGGGTGGCCGTTACGTTTAGCAGACCGCTTGCGGCTTGTGGGTGTTTGATATGATCATCACCTGCTGCCGGCGTATTGACGAGTCTTTAGAGTCCTACACAGAGATTTCCTGGCTCAAGCGAAACGAAATAGGAGCGCATATGAGATATGTGCGGGACCGAGAATAATGCGTGTATGTGATACCGTATTTCATTCTCGCGATGAATGTATCGAATGGTTGTATGCGACATAACCTAGTTATCGAATCAAGGGTTGATTCGATAAGTCGATACATAGGATACCAGTCGGTTATGTGTGACATGACCGGATCATTGAATCAAGTGTGGATTTAATGATTTAATGCATAATTATATATTTGATATATTACTTTGCATTAACTAGTATCGGTTCACTTTATATGGATTTTCTCGCTCGGACGTGCGCATTGCATATGCGATATGATTTTGTGCACTTGTTTGTATTATGTTTGATGATGCAAGCATGCTAGGGTTTTGTGTAATGAGTTAAACCTAGGTTAAGTAAATGATTAGGGTTTTCTTTTATTAATTCATTTATCTTTTCATTTGGATATAAAAGATAAATGAGAAGAAGAAAACAAAAGGGTTTCTTTCATGAAGCTAAGTGAAGCTTCATGAAGCTTTGACCAATCTAACCCTTTTGTCTTCATCTATCAAACCCTAACCATTCATTTAACTATGGTCAACTCTCTACACATTACCATAGTTAAATTATGATAAGAAATGATTATTCATTTTCTATTCAATTATTCTTATCATAATTCTTTATCATCTTCTTCTTCTTCTTTACTTGAAGAAACCTTCCTTCATCAATGGTGGATTGATGAAATGAGTGAGAAATCCAATTCTAAAGTCTACCCACTTCCTATTTCTTCATTCTCTACCTCTTGCCAAGTAGTAGAGTGTGTTTCCTTCACAAGTTTTCATGGCAAGGTGAAGGTGGAGCTTGATTTAGCGATGCCTCGACGTAGATCATCTTCGGCATGGACATCGACGACCTAGCTCGCTTATTCTCCGACGAAGCCGATGCTAGAGCCCGGGATTGGTCTTGGACAGTGAGGAGACTTCGTTGCGGAGCTTAGGAGGTGGAGCACCGGATCTACAAAGGTTGTATTTCCGTTTCCATGTAGTTAAGTTGTTAACTAGTTTGCTTTTCGCCTAGACATCTAGCCAACGATCCGTATTCTAGGGTTTCTCGGCACCGTAATTTTTGAAATTGGCATGGTTGATGCCTTGTGAGACCTCACTAGTGTGCCTAGGAACCCTACAGTGGTATCAGAGCCTAGCTAGAGCCTTAGGCGAAGTCTAGACGGAATTTGAAGTCCGAACGAACCGAAAACCCAACCCGGAACATGCTCTCTGTCCTTTTTCTAAAATCTGGGATTTTTCGAAAATAAAAATATGCAGAAAAATCAGCAGGGAATCCTAAGAATAACTGTGTAACACGAGTCCATAATTCCATCATTCCGCCGCGTTTCCGCGGCACGAGCATAGCTCGTGCGGCGGATCCGCGGCAGGTTTGTCGTTTTGTGCGTCTATTTCTGCACAGTAATTCTTAGTTTTGTGTGCTGGTTTTCCTGGGAATTTTTAATATTTTTTCCAGAGTTGAATTTTCTGGGTTGATTTGGGAATTCGGTGTTTCGATCGGAGTATCAGATTTTGTCTATGTGGTTTTCCGTATAAATTTTAGAATATGTTAAAAAGTTCGACCGGATATAAATACCCAATTTTTCCCCTGTCGGGAAATTTCCAAGTGTTGGATTTTTCCGTAGTTTAACGACGTTCTAAGTAGTGCAAGTAACGCGATGGTCCCTCTAGAAGACAACAAACCTTAACTCGATTATGTGACCGTCTTGAACTGCCCTTTGAACCTTCGGGTTTGGGGCAGTACGGCGTGCCACATGTGAGGCGTTGGCTTGACCCTTCTACGGCTGGACCGTTGGTACTGAGGCACGAACTGAATGTTTTTAGACTTATTTCATGTGTTGATCTGTATCAGGAAAACTTGGGTGTTCGATTGTTCGATCGGAAAGTTTGACATTTTCTATTTATCCGGAATGTGATACAATAATTGGAATTCACAATTAGTTATGAGATAACTCAATGAATGTTATAAACATAGCAGTTTAGTCTCACTTGATTGGTTGCCACGGAATTTTTATGTGATCAAAAGTCCTTCGCAATCACGTAGCGTACGCGGATACTCGCCGGGTAAACTTAATAGACAGCCTCACTCCATAGCCCCGACCAAGTGACTGTAGGAGAACCCCGTCGCCGAAAGCATCCGTTCGGGTGCTCGCGGTAGCGGTGTTCCGCCTTGGTGCACTTCGTCGACGGCATTGGGGGTGCGGCCGCCTACTAAAGTTTGCGACGAGCATTCGATCAGGATGTCAGGAATCCTGTTGAATTGCCCGACTTGATATTGAAAAGTGTTTTCGATTTTGAGACTAAAATGCGGGGTTTATAATTGTTAGGCATGCGATGTCTAAAGAATTCATTGGTTTAGGCATGCGATGTCTAAGAAGGTTGCGGATTCCAACTGTTGTAGTTTTACACTTTCTTTTCTGTGACCGTAAGTGTAATATGTGATATCGCCGGTTTCGTTGCTATATGTCAACGACAATTGGGATGCGCATATTTACTTACGTTAATGACATGTGATGTTATGTGTTGCTGGATATGTTATATTGGATCGTCGTGTTTGAATAACCGGGGTTTTTTATGTGAGATGAGTGTTTTTCATTTTCATTCATGTAAAAACTTGTATGTAATATTCTTTTATTGGGGCACTTCCAGGTTGCGGAAGATGTCACCGTTTGTATATTATTTACTTTTCCGCACTAGGATAGACCCAAGGAGGAGGGCACAAGTAACCGGGTTCTGGAGTCCAGTGGGAGACCAACTCGAGGAGTCGGGTCCGGGTCTCCTAACTCCAGAATTGGTAGGGCTGCTTGCCGCTCTCGTAGGGGTCTAGGGGTGTGGGTTTGGCTATTCATCGCGACCGTGGAATCCGTGTTTTATACTGGCTCGTATTGAAAACACGGACGTCCTAGTATATCCAATATTTCATATGATTCTTCTGCTGCGATATCTGTGATGTGATCATGTGATGTTCTGCGATAGATACAGTATATAGTATATATTATATATTATATAGACATTACTTATGTTTTACACCCGCGCTAGCCCTGCCCCGCTCTGCCGTTAGTTACCTAACCTAACGGTGCACGAGGGGACATCGAGGCGAATGCGGATGGCATAAGTGTACATCGTATTTATCTGTGATGTTTAGGTACTTAAATGAAGGGACTTCATTAATGTGATTAATGAAATAAAAGAAACCTAAGATGTTGTAGAATCGAATTTCAAAAATAAAACAGGTAGCTACAGTTCTTGCTTTGCACAGCGGTATATGTGATATATCCTGCACCTTAAACGATGAGGAAAGGACCGAGATCCCTTCACCGGGAGTGACTCCTTTAGCAATAACTGGCAGATGCTACACACTCGGTTTGTCTTTTGATTGCTTTTAAGAGTTTTTGCTTTGCACATTGATATATATGATATATCCCGCACCTCATTCGACGAGGAAAGGACCGACGATCCCTTCACCGGGAGTGACTCCTTTAGCAAAACTTGAAAAGCCTCAAAAACACTCCATTTCAAAATTCATTTAATTCTACAACGATATCAAGTTCATTACGCAATAGGTTTTCAGAAAAACCTGTCGTAGCCCTCCGTCATTTCAGATAAGTAGTAGTTAGTATTCGTGCTACGTTTGTTGGCCTGCGTCAAGACGTAGTGTGCGGTAGCTAACTGGTGCTTATCTGCATAAGCATATGATGTGATTGGATTAGGGTAGTCATACGACTTTGTTGGCCTGCGTCAAGGGTCGTGCGGGTGGGTTTAATTCAATCAGGAAATGACGGGTTGAACTTGACTAGCGGACTATGGTTTGTTGGCCTGCGTCAAGGTCATAGGACGCTAGGGGCAAAATATTATCGGGAATTTCAAGTGTTGAAATTTGCAATGAGATTGCATACCTTCTATGAGATAGTTGGATCCCGATACCCGCTGCGAGTAAGAGTTACTCCTGGGAGAGTTTTATACATTACAATTAGCCGATCAAGTAGGTGTCTAGAAGGGTGTTAACGAGGTTACGCCTCTGGGAAAACGAGGTTTACATTAATTAGGTTCGTGCGAAAGCACGGGGGACCTCCCTCAAAGTACCGACACTGGCCTGGCTGAAAGATTGGCTAATTTGTAATGTGTAATTAATCCCGGCTAGTCTTTCCTTTTAGGGTTTGAAGGAAGATTTGATAAAAAGCAGTGGGAGCCATCCTGATTAGATAAAATAATAACCAATCTATTCTTGCAAGAGCGCACGCTGAGTGTTTTCTTCTCTCTCTCTCCTGGTAGCGACCATATCACGCCTTAATCAAGATAATAATACGGAATATTGACCGAACCCGCTTGTTATACTGAGCTGGGGAACGTTGGTCCCGCTCCAACTTATAATTGTTATAAGACCGAGCAGGAAATTGGGGATTACCAGAATTCCCGTGCCGCCCAAACGAAGAGAGTGCATGTTGATGCATCATCTTCGGGTGTGTTCATTATATAGAACTGTTTCTCAGTGTCCTTTACGTCCTGGGTATGTGATACCAGATCAGGATCCCAGATATGTAATCTGTTACATAGGGCTACAGAAAGGTAGAGAACTGAGAACGGGTGATAATTTTCATGAGGTAGAAAACAGGGCAAGTGTTGCAGCCAAGTCTGTTGGTCACTGTCACCCTGTATTACCAATACATTGATTCTGAACGAATGTTGTTAGATACCGAATCTGATATACAAAATCATATCAGTCTCTTTATTAGTAAAGAAAGGATATAATTTTGTATTGTTGGATAATGTTTTGAACATTTCCTATATCAAAAGTTGATCAGTTCAGGCACGTTATCTAAAAGCATTGCTGTTCTAAATCAAACTACAGTTCTTAGTATACAGAACACACACAAGAGGAAGAGTTCAGAACTGAACGAATTCTTTTTGAGGCATTGTAGACTAGGTCAGATCAATGTGACCCGACTAGCTAGAGTTACATATAGATGCATATTTAAATTAGTTTGAATTTACATCTTGTGAAACTCGCCAGTCATATCACAAAGATAAGATGACCATAGCTCCGTTTACTGGAAACAGAGAAAGAGTTAGTAAACTCTTGGGATGATACATGTTGATGTATAAAGGTCCCCTGTCTACATATGCCAAGACCGGTTCTTTGTACTTCATTACATTCTCTGATAATCTCTCAAGATTCAGACATATGTTCCTGTTGAAACACAAGTCCGAACCTTTTGAGATATTCACAGAATATGATTTAGAAGTAGAGAACCAATACGGGTATAAGTATTATGTCCTTTGATGAGATCAAGGAGGAGAATACTTGAGCACGAAATTCCTGGACTATTCTAAAGGAGAATGGGATTCTCTCTCAGCATTACTCCTCCGTATACACCATAGCACGATGGTATATCGGGACAGAGCAATAACACCCTATATGATAAGGTGTGCTCTATGATGAGTACTACTGAGTTACCTATTTCTTTTTGGGAGTTATGCACTTGAGAAGATGCATACCTATTGAATAGGGTTCAAATCAAATCAGTTGCCTACCGCTTCATATGTGATATGGAAAGAGAAGAGCCCATATCTTAAGTTGGTTAAGATTTGGGGTTGTCCGGGCTATGTCTAAAAGCAAAATCCGGACAAGCTCGAGGCAATGACTGTTATGTAGAACTGGAAATGTTCCAGCTATACAAAATGCAGCTGATGATTTGAAAGAACCAAAGGATTCAATAGTTACCAATGATCCTCAGCCTCTCCGCCGATCTAGTAGGGTTCCTTACCCACCTGAGAGATACTTCGGTTCCTCTATGACAGTGGGAGCGAGGATTGCATCATGAGATGATGACCCAACTAGCTTCGAGCTGGCCATCAGGAGTAAGACTCTGTAAGAATGGCTGGATGCTTAGCGATCTGAGATGGAATCCATGTACACCAACAAAGTATGGACTTTGGTTGCTATATCTGAAGGGTTAAATCCCCATCAGGAGCAAGTATATCTTGAGAAGATTACTTGGTGTAGATGGAAAAGTTAAGACTTTCAAAGCTAGGCTTGTTAAAGGTTTTCGTCATTGACCAGGGGTGGATAATGATGAAACCTTTTCCAGTACCTATGCTTAAGTCCATCCAGATCCTACTTGTCACGGCTACATACCATGACTACGATATCTGGTGGTTGGGTGTCATGACTGCTTTTCTAAATAATATTTTAGAAGAGTGCGTCTATAAGTACACAGCCAGAGGGCTTCGTAAATAGTGGGAGCAGCGGAAACGTGTGCAAGATGCTTTATAGGATAAGGCAGGCATCGCAGAGTTGGAACATCTGTTTTGATGGATTACTCAAAGAAGTTGACATCATCAAAATGGTAGATGAACCTTGTATAAACAAAAAGGGTAGTAGGGAGTATGGTGACGATCCTCGTAGAGTACGTGGATGACATACTCTTGATAGGGAAGGAGTTTCCTATGCTACGCTCGATCAATCTCCGTTTATCACAAAGATTCTCCGCATAGGATCAAAGTGATACCTACTAAATCCTGGATTTTGAATCTATGAGATAGATCTAATTGGATGTTAGGATTCTTAATAGTTGTAGTGAGATGGTATCAATCGATCCTGGGGAGAATCACTGGAAGGGTTCCAGGGTGATAAGAATGACTGAAAGTCAGTCACGGGCATTGTCTTTACCCTCAGTAAAGGGACGGTATGTTGGAAGAGTTCCAAGCTTAATACCGTGACATACTAGACGATAAAGGCTGAATACATCGCTACTTAAGATGCTACCATAGAGGCAGTCTGGGTGTATAATAGTTCATGAGATGAACTTCGTTCCTACCATTGTGAGACAATGGAGTTGTGGCTTAAGCCAAGGAACACCCGTCCCATCAGTAACCCAGGCGTATTCTGAGGCCGCATCACCTGATCATGGAGATAGTTGATCTCCAGGGTGATCGAGGTAAGGAGAGTAGACTCAGAGGACAACACAGCAGATCCACTCACAAAGGCCTGTTCCCAGAGAGAGACTTTTATGGGATGGTTGAGTATGAGATACTACAACCACTGCTATCAGATGGCCCTAGTGCAAGTGGGAGATTGTTAGTTATATGTATGCCCTAGAGGCCATTACTATACATAGGATGTATATTGTAGTGGATGCTGGGACATATATAGGGAGGACTTTCTTGCTCGACATGATAGTATGCTATCTGGTTGATCTTTACCTTAACGTGTACATTGATTGTCTCCCTGTTACATGTTGGTAAAGCCCTTAGGATATGTACTTGACTACCTGGACTATGATGCGGATCATACTAGTGGGGACATGGTAGTCTATAAGTACATCCTTCAAAGTCCCTAGTCGTGGGTGTATCGAGACGGGGCATCGATATACCAGAGTAGACTAGCGTGTACCTTCTCGACCCATACAGATGGGCGATGGATGATCCCATATCCATTGGTGTTTGACATCGGAGATGATATACGGGTGCTCAGTAGAGACTGGGTACACTGGACGGACTCGCCGAGAACTCCCAGATGGTATTATACCTTACGTCAGATGGCAGTTCTCTGGTGACACTGGTACAGAGTAGTCTGTTGACCCGAGATCGTCATAGAGTCTTATGTGGTTCCCACTGTGCTTTGATTTCCATCTTACCACGTCCAAGAGGGCGTGCAAAACGGTGGTTTTTGGGTACAGTCCCGAGTCACATGGAGGCAATGAGCGATAGGAGGGGATTCGCCTCTCCCGGTATAGGGGGTTGATGTTGCGCTGTGTTCGATTGGCTATAACCGGAAATCCCTGGCCAGGGTTGCTGAGATTTACTGGTAAGTGTTACCAGTAGTTTCTCGAATTGTTATAGACCTCATATCGACACGACTTATCGAGCTATTGGGGTCTGACGTATACCACCCCTAGTCAAGATATGCGACATATCAGACGATCAGACCGGACTGTACGGTAGTGTTACTGGTTAGATTCACTGGAGTGTGAGCGGGCTTGCTCGTCGATCTTCAGATCGCTCAATACCCGGGTGGCCGTTACGTTTAGCAGACCGCTTGCGGCTTGTGGGTGTTTGATATGATCATCACCTGCTGCCGGCGTATTGACGAGTCTTTAGAGTCCTACACAGAGGTTTCCTGGCTCAAGCGAAACGAAATAGGAGCGCATATGAGATATGTGCGGGACCGAGAATAATGCGTGTATGTGATACCGTATTTCATTCTCGCGATGAATGTATCGAATGGTTGTATGCGACATAACCTAGTTATCGAATTAAGGGTTGATTCGATAAGTCGATACATAGGATACCAGTCGGTTATGTGTGACATGACCGGATCATTGAATCAAGTGTGGATTTAATGATTTAATGAATAATTATATATTTGATATATTACTTTGCATTAACTAGTATCGGTTCACTTTAGATGGATTTTCTCACTCGGACGTGCGCATTGCATATGCGATATGATTTTGTGCACTTGTTTGTATCATGTTTGATGATGCAAGCATGCTAGGGTTTTGTGTAATGAGTTAAACCTAGGTTAAGTAAATGATTAGGGTTTTCTTTTATTAATTCATTTATCTTTTCATTTGGATATAAAAGATAAATGAGAAGAAGAAAAGGGTTTCTTTCATGAAGCTAAGTGAAGCTTCATGAAGTTTTGACCAATCTAACCCTTTTGTCTTCATCTATCAAACCCTAACCATTCATTTAACTATGGTCAACTCTCTACACATTACCATAGTTAAATTATGATAAGAAATGATTATTCATTTTCTATTCAATTATTCTTATCATAATTCTTTATCATCTTCTTCTTCTTCTTCACTTGAAGAAACCTTCCTTCATCAATGGTGGATTGATGAAATGAGTGAGAAATCCAATTCTAAAGTCTACCCACTTCCTATTTCTTCATCCTCTACCTCTTGCCAAGTAGTAGAGTGTGTTTCCTTCACAAGTTTTCATGGCAAGGTGAAGGTGGAGCTTGATTTAGCGATGCCTCGACGTAGATCATCTTCGGCATGGACATCGACGACCTAGCTCGCTTATTCTCCGACGAAGCCGACGCTAGAGCCCGGGATTGGTCTTGGACAGCGAGGAGACTTCGTTGCGGAGCTTAGGAGGTGGAGCACCGGATCTACAAAGGTTGTATTTCCGTTTCCTTGTAGTTAAGTTGTTAACTAGTTTGCTTTTCGCCTAGACATCTAGCCAATGATCCGTATTCTAGGGTTTCTCGGCACCGTAATTTTTGAAATTGGCATGGTTGATGCCTTGTGAGACCTCACTAGTGTGCCTAGGAACCCTACACCTTTAATTCTTCCCGAACCCCAAATACGTCTTGAAGTTGTTGATATTCGTATACCCAACGATCAGACCAAAATTCAGCCTTCATCTCCCATATCTGGTTTAGCGACACTCGACACATCGATACGTTTACCCATTTCATCTTCCACTCTCTCTGGTTCTTCTTCTGTCCCTGAAATGATTGTGAGTGTTGATGAATCACAATCCGACAGTTCAAGTTCGACAATCCCAGAAAGCCAACTTGATTTGGATATTTTTGAAAATGAGGTAGATGAGTTTTTTACCTCCACATATTTTGACAAATCAAGTATGGTAAAATATGGCACAAAACTTTTTAACAGCAAAATGTTTGATCATACCATTGATAAAAGTTTTGAAGAACTTTTTGCCGACGAACTTGAATTTTTAAACAATACGGATTTTGTGATTGATCAACCTCATCCTATAGAAGTTGAACCGCCACCATTCCTTCTTCCTAATCATTCACATTCATCCTCATTCTTTCTTTTCTCTAATTTAAAATTCAAACCCTTTCCAGACCACCTCTTATCCCTTCCCCACTTTTTCCTGACTCGATACAACACATTCTTCCACCTACCTATACGCTACATTGATAAAATCTTTGAATGGTTGGTATTAACTTTTGGTCTTTGTAAAGTCTTATTTTGACCAAATGACTCACCCCCTCTTAAAATGGTTCATATTGTCTAACTCATGTTTGAGGGGGGGTTGTATTTTTGGCTCTTGAAATAACTGTTGTCCTCAATATTGAGAGCCAAAAATAAGTTTGGGGGAGAATTTTCACTTTAATATATTTTGCCCCCGTTAATAAATGTCCTCCCAATCTTATAGGTTTTTTGAGGTTTAGCAGATAGCAACAGCGAGGACACTGTTGAAAACAAGTTTGGGGGAGGTTTGTGCTTATTTACGTATCACTTTGCATCATATTTTGCATAAGCACAAAACATATAAAAAATAAAAAAAATAAAAAAAATTTGTACATAAATAAGATAATAAAAGATTAGATAGTGAAAAATTACATCCAAAAGATTGGAAAAATTTAAGAAAACCAAGAAAGTTAGAAGATTTCTTAAACGAACTAGTAATAAGTAGTTATGAGCCGTTGTCCCAAGGGTTAGTAAAATGAAGGAAGTCACTAATCTGAGGATAAAAATAAGTCTGAAAAATAGTTTCTATCCTGGAAGCCAAACATTTGAATGTTGATACCCACTATACGCACTTACACACGTCTTGAAGCTCGGGATAGTAGAGAATGCCTTGAAATGCTCTTGTCTAAAAGCCAAAGTATGAAGAAAATAAAAAATGAATAAAAAAATATAAAATGGTGTAAAAAAATGAATACTGGATTTGTTATCGCCAAGGCAGCAATAAAAAAATATAGCGAGGGTGCTTCATCACCTAGTGCCTTAGACCAACTGGTCTGGGAGTCACTGCTAAGCCTTAGGTGGTGCAAGACGAGGAAAATACTAAAACACCGTATAAGCAAGCACATGAGTAATCGGTCGGTTAGTACCTCAAGAAGTATTAACGGTCGCATGAAAAATGTGTGAGCAATCTCATCTAAATATTCATCGATTAAAAAGTACTGAGGTAGATGGACAAGAGTATGATAGCTCGAATTGAATTCTCCGAGAGTAGGGATGTCTTTTATACACACGTAGGGTTATATGATCGATATTTGGAAGAAAGATAGGAATAAAGAATAAAGACGATGTTTTATTGAGGGATGATGTGATTTCTAACATCTTTTCATGACTATTAAGATAGGGCTCATGACAACCGAAAAGCTAGTATAGTTGGAAACTCTAATTTTCAAAGTCTTTTTTTTACAATTCTTATCTTTATATGTAACTTTCATGATCTTCCTTTTATTATTGGATTTTATGGGTGCAATCCGCTGAAAACCCTCAGGAGACAGCACTCCTCCTACTAGGGACACCTAGAGATTTAAAGGCTTGTTGCACGTGCTCAGTGCAATCGTGTTGCCTACGAAAGTGTGCTAGTTAGTTTTTTTCTTTTTCTTATATTTTCTCCTTCTCTTAAATAAAAAAGTTTGCTCGAGACGACCAAAATTAAGTTTGGGGGAATCTGATCAGTCGAAAATATTGCATTTTTAACACATAAATTTCCCTACTATTTGCAATCATCTAAAGGTGTTCGGTTAAATATAGCCCATATTAGCAAATTATCTGTAAAATACCAAATAACATGTGTTATACATTATAATCAACATTCTGAGGGAAATTGAGTGTTTATTATTGCATGCATGACCTTCTGTATATCGCAACACTTGTCTCGAAATTGTATGCAGGAAATTCCAGGTAAAAGAGCCGAAACTGCTAAAAGTGCTGATAAAAATACTCTAAGTCCAAGACTTGAAATCTGGTAGTGAACGAGACATTATAAAAATATTCCAGACTTTCTAAATGTGACATGAAGCCAACAGAGGAATTACCAGGAATTTTGGTGCACCAAGGCTGTTAGGGTAGATGCCCTAGAGGCCATTACTGTATCATACTAGTTTGTATATTAGTTGATGGAAGCTTTGGATATTCATAGTTGTATAGACAATCTTGCTCAAAATGGCAGTATGCTACTTGGTTTGTTTCTACTTTAATGTGTACATGTGTTTCTTTTAGTATATCACCTATACACATTAGTGGAGCCCTTAGGATCTTTGCTTGATTACCAGCGTTGTGATGGCAGTCACACTTGTGAGGGTTGGGTAATCTACAAGCACATCCTTATACAGGTCCCTAGTCATAGGACTATCGAGACATGGTATCGATACTCCAGAGTAGACTAGCGTATGCGCTTCTCATCCCAGCAGGAGAGACGGTCTGTCCCACAGCCGTTAGTACGTCGTACTGGAGATAGTATGCGGGTGCTCGTTAGGTTACGAGTACACTGGACAGGACTCGTCGGGAACTGTTGGTTGGTACTATACCTATCGTCAGTTGTCAGTTCCCAGGTGATATGAGTACAGCTTAATCCGCTGACTTGACACTGTCACTTCGCCTCGAGTGTGTTTCCACTGTACTTTGATTACTACCCTACCATGGCTCAAAGGAGTCGTGCAAACAGGTAGTAGTTGGGTGCAGTCCCGAAGCACTTGGAGGCAGTGACGGTTAGACATGATTCGTCTCTCCCGGTATTGGGAGTTGATATCGCGCTGTGTCAAGGAGAGCCATTACACATAGTTGTCCCTGGCCAGGGCAAGCGAGATATACTGGTAGGTTTCCAGTGTTATCTCAGGGTGTTCTGGGCTACACTCCGACACGACTTGTACCGCTATTAGGGGATCGACGTTTACCGCCCCTAGGCCCACCATGCGATATTCTCAGACGAACAGACCGGACTGTACAGAGACTGTCACATTCAGGCTCAGTAGGAGTTCAGATGGGTTCACCTCATCAGTCTTCTTATCGGCATCTACCTGGAGGCCGTTACGCACAGCTAGTGCCGCTTGCGGTCTGTGGTTAAACCCACTGCCAGTGTAGTGT
Source organism: Agapanthus africanus (assembly GCA_030015575.1). Taxonomy (NCBI): domain Eukaryota; kingdom Viridiplantae; phylum Streptophyta; class Magnoliopsida; order Asparagales; family Amaryllidaceae; genus Agapanthus; species Agapanthus africanus. Next base: position 834,495,452 of record JASDDO010000019.1, read on the forward strand.
CAAGTCTTTAGAGTCCCATACAGAGAGCTATTCACCTTTAGGCAAAACAGAGTAGAGGTCGCATGGTTTTGCGACAGGGTTCGTTCACATCCGTGCAATTGTGCACGTTTGGTGTCCGGGCAGTTTTTACTAGCGGGCTTTGGTTTAAGCCAGATCCTAGTATACGTTTTGGGATTGGTTTTATCTCTTTATATTCGTGTTCCTCGGAACACGGATGCGGGTGTGTATGCACAGTTGACAGAGACAGAGGCAGAGGATCTCTCTGTATTCGTGTTCCTCGGAACACGGATGCGGGTGTGTATGCACAGTTGACAGAGACAGAGGCAGAGGATTCTCATTAGGGTTGTTGACTGTTGAATTTTTCTAAACCCTAATGAGAAAAAGAAATATGATTAATAATAATATTAATTAAGTATTATTGTGTCATGGTTGAGTTGAAAGTTTGACTTTGTTGACTTGATGACTTTTGTTGACTAGTTTGGACTTGTTGACCATCATCATTTCATGGCTATCATTTCATGGGTATGACTTTTGCTTGCTTCTTGTTATTTACAAAATGAGTGCATGAAATGATAATGCCATTGACATGAACCATCACAAAATACTTGATTATTATTATTATCATGATTATTTTGGCTTTTGAGAGCATGGTTGTAAAAGTCTTCTCTCATTCTATCATTCTCACTCTCTCTCATCCAAGCTCTCCCTTTTCCTCTTGCTCTTCCTCTTGCTCATGGTTCTCTTGTCTCATGAGTTGAGAAACTAGGACCATTGAGATAAAACCCAAAAACACTTTTCTACTCATCCTAGAGTACAAGGTCTAGCAAGCCAAGTATTTTAGTTTCCTCTAGATTGAGGTTGGAGCCAAAGGTAGAAGCTTTCGGGTGGATCCATCTTCGGTATAAGGAGACGACGGGGTGAGGCCGATCCGACCACCACAAGGAGTCGAAGAGAAGGAGTTCAAGATTAGGTATAACCCCTAACATAGTAGCTAAACTCTTAGTTAGGTTGTTAGATAGTTTGTTTAGCAAAGATCCTTTTCTAGAGTCCATGTTACCCTTCACCGAAAAATCGTTTTTCACCATTTCCGCAACCCCGAAAGAACCGGGGACGGATAACGTGGACTTACAGTGGTATCATAGCCTAGCTAAACACTGTCTAACATGTTAGCAAAGTAACTAAAAGTTCGATCGGAGAAAAAAAACCCGCAAAACACGCCAAAAAAGCTAACTTTCTGCCGATTTTTATTTCTGTTCAAAAAATAATTTAACATATACTAAAAATCAGCTCAGGGTTTTTACAGAACACACAAGAAAATTGGTCCAGTGACTCGGTCAACGAGCCGCGGAACCGCGGCAAGAGCATGCTTTTGCCGCGGATCCGCGGCCGAGTTGACTCGGCCTTGGGTCAATCTTCTTACAGTGTTCTTATATTGGTGTTTTGGGATTTTTAGGATGGTTTGTTTCTTCCCAGAATTTCCAGAGAACAAAATTTGTTTTTGGGGTGGTTACAAATCCGTATTTTGATCGAATTTCTGTAGACTTTGGCTAATGGGTTATATCTGTGATGTGATATATGTATTGAACGTCTGCTAATCGCTATACGTCGATTAGTGGGGGTTATACATATCTGTGATCTGTAATGTTGATAGTTTGTGTATATGAATTCATTGGATTGTTGCGGATGAATAGCCGGGGGTTGTGAGATGAGAGTTTTCTTTAACTTTTCATTTGATGTAATTTGTAATTGATGTAATATTATTTATATGGTCGCACATCCGGGATGAGGTTGTAGCCGTCATTGTATAATTTCTTTTACTGTTTTTTGCTCCTAGGATAGACCCAAGGTGGGGTGCACAAACTACCGGGTACCTCGAAGTGCCGAGTGGCCTACTCACTTTGTTGAGGGAGGTTGCTTCACTTCGGGTATTTGGCGGGTAGTTTGCCGCACCCGTAGGGGTCTAGGGTGGGGTATTGGCTATTCATCGCGACCGTGTAATCCGCTTTTCGTTACAGGCTCGAACGAAACGCAGATTCCTAGTATATCCAATGTGTTCATCTGTGATCTGGAATGGCTATCATTGCATCTGACGAATGTATATATCTATATATGATATCTATTTAAGCGTTGCTTATGTTTTGCATCCGCGCTAGTCCAGCCCCCGCTCTGTCGTTAGTTAAGTAACCTAACAGGTAATGACGGGCCCCGTGGCGAATGCGGATGGCATAAGCGTACGTCATATTTTTGTTGTTTTCTGCAATAGTAGGATTAAATGATGGGACGCATTAAATTAATGCAAGAAAATAAACCAAAGTTAAAGTCGTTGGAACAATTTCAAAACCACTCGGTTTCTTTTCAAAATCAACTTTTAAACGCGGAGCTTAAGCCACTCCTTTTAAAAGCTATCAAGGTTCCTTCGATTATATCAAGTTCACTACGTTCACGGTTTCGCCAAAACCATTCGTAGCCCTCCATTGTTTCATATGAATATTCAATAGTATTCAAGCTATGTTTGTTGACCTTCGTCAAGGCATAGTGATTGGTAGCTGTTGGGTGTTCATATGTAGCATAGATAGATGCGTTGGTTTGGGACAGTCGTATTACCTTGTTGACCTTCGTCAAGGGTATATACGGGTGGGTTCAAATTAACCTGGACAATTGTTCATACCATAATATTGCATTATTATACTCCCCATTCTTATTAGTTTTATAAATAAACAGGTTCTGTTGACGCATGTCTGCATATTACAGGTTACAGGTTCTTGAATCTAAAACAGTGAAAAAGATATAAAGACGATGCAAAAGTGGGACTTTGACCAACAAACAGAGAATCTTGATCAAGCCTACACAGAGATTAGTACAGAACAGCGCAAGTTTCAGGACTTCGGTAAAAGTCCGCTACAATGATCACTAAAGATCTGGAGAAGACCTAGAAGCCCAATTGAAAAAGGACATATAGAAACAGGAATCACAAGTCAATAGAAGCCAGGCCCAAAAATTGCAGAATTCAAGCCCTTACTTTGGCCACGGAACCGCGGCCAAAGCATGCCTTTGGCCGCGGAACCGCGACCGGGTTAAGCCCATGTCGGCGAAAAATTTTGTGGCGGTGCGAGGCTTGTTGACTTGGTCTTTTTCTTAGAGAGCATTTTTGTAAAAGCAGACGTGCGAATCAATAGTAACCTAGGGTTTCTATGTTCTATAAATAGAACCCAAATCATTGTATTTTCTTATGCCTCCCTTCATTAATAAATTTTAGAATTCTTTTCGAGAGCATCGGTGCCTTTTTTCAATTCATGAATTCAGATCTGACAACCCTGTGTTGATGTTTGGAGAGAGCCATCTGTAAGTAGTTTTATTTAATTGCTCTAGTTTAGATTTTAATTCCTTGCCTTAGATGTTAGCTTTGGGGAACGCTTTTGAGAGATGAGATCTCTCATCCTTTTCTTGCCCATTATATATTTTCAATAGGAGTCCATGCATACACGCACACACCGCGCCCTATGGCACCCTATCCCTCGAGGTAGCGGTGATACCGTAGTATAAAGGCCCGGTTGCGCGCGTTTTCCATAGAGGTTAGGGTAAGGATCTCTAAATGTAGGATAAGAACCTAGAGGAAGGAACACCAACCCGAATGGATCTAATCCCCTTTATTGATAATCACCATAACTCCTTTTAGATCCTAATTTGGGTATAGAAAGCGTTGAGATTTATTTACATTTCCAAACCATTCCTAAGCCTAACCCTAGCAAGATTTAGATCTAGATAATCGTAGTATAGATAGATTTAGTTTTTTTTAGATTTAATAATCAATCCGAACACCCTTCGGGATTAACTCGTTAGAGCGACTAGGAAATTCACAACATCCCTGTGGACCGACCTATACTCACCGGCTAGCTACAAGCGACGCCGTTCTTGATTGCGGTAAATTATTTTTGATCGATAAAACCTCTTCTAATCTAATGGCGCTGTTGCCGGGGATGGCGTGTTATTTCCTTTTTGCAATTTCGGGTTAATCAAAATTTAAAAAATCATAAAAATCTAAAAAAATCACAAAAAAAATATAAAAATATATCATCTGTTATTTTTGGAAAGGGTATTTTTGTGAGAATTTTGCAGGATCTACAAACAACTTCGGATTTGAAAATCTACAGAGAGCAAAACAGAAAACAAACGATCTGAACAGAAGAGGATTTCAACATCTAAACAACAGAAAAAATCTCGAGACGCGAGCCACCAAGTCCACTGCGATTCCGCGGCCTAATCTGCCTTCTGCCGCATTTCCGCGGCCCTCTGGTGAAGTCTCGGGATCTGCGACGCCACCGCCGCCGCCTTTCCGCCGCGCCAAGCCACTCAGACCGCGGATCCGCGGTTCCCCTGTGTCCTCAGCTCGTCAAAATTGCTCTGTAAGCTCCTCTATTCTTGCTCTGGAAATCTAGATAAATCTTTTCTGAAAAATTCCTGTAGGATTCCGTGCGCTTTAAAAATCTTTTCCCTTCCAAATAACAAATCTTGTGCAGGATTCTTTGCGCCGTGCAATAAAATGAAATAAAAAGATTTGATTGCAAGTGATTTACTGTTTTGCATATCTTTAATCGGATTTTAAGGGGCTTTTGACCAATTCAGATTGGGTGGGGATTTCATCACCCTTCCCAGGACCCCAGAAATCACATAAGGCATTTGCATTAACCATATTTAATTAAAAAATACTAGACTCAGCCCTAAGGACTTCGAGCTCAATAGGACAGAGGACTAGTTATAGGCATCGACCGTTTATCCTAACCTGACTTTGCGGTGTCTAGGAAAGTGTGTCAAGGCAAGTGGTTACTTAATTAGGACCGCTACTTGTAGCGGGGAGCCTCCCACTTACCTGGCACTTACCTGGCTGCAATTGGCGGTGAAGAGGCGGTTTGAGGTCCTATCTCTAGCCCTTTGGAACAGTTTGGAGCTGTCTAGCTGACCTAGGTGACCCTAGAGTTAGGCCTGATTGTGCATTTTTGGTTGATCGAAAGTGTGTCTTAGCCCTTTATCAAAAATCTTTTTGCAAATGGCTCCAAATAAAAAAAAAGAATTTTTTTTTATAAAAACTTGCAAAATATTGTCACTAAGAAATCCGTGCACCCCAATCTTCTTTCTCTTCTCTTTCTTCTATCATGGGTACCCCATATCATAAATCTCTTGCCGAACTTTGGTATCCCGAACCTAATTTTGCCTCGTACGTCAATTGTTTCGGTCGATTTAAGGAAGATCCTTCCGTGCCCAAAATATCTTTGAAAGATCAAATAGAATCGTCTAGGAGAAACAGTTCGACTTTGCAACCCACTTTGTGTCAACCAAGTCAACCTTTTCCACCTTCATATGTTGATACCACTTTTTCAAGTTCTGCTGTAACTCCTAAACCGATGTCCATTGCTGAGCGTATCGCTCAATCTCGTAGCCGATCTTTCACCTCTCTCCCCTCATCTAGTTCTAGGAATCAACAAGTCCATCCATCTTTTTATCCACATGTTGATCCTAATCCTGTCCAACCACCCACTTCCTACCAGTCCTACCCGACTTTCCCACCGTCACTAGACACTGTTTCTACACAGCCTTTTGGGAGTTTCACATATCCAAATAATTTCGAATCTTTTACCGAAACCCCTTTACTACCTAAGTCTAGTTTGGAAGAGTCGTTAGAAGCTTATATTGCTGCAACAAACAAAATGACTAGGAATGTGGAAGCGTCCATGGCCGCCCTTATGCAGCCTAGTGAACTGGTAGCTAGTTTCCCGCTAGCTTCAAATTTTTCAATGTATGAGGAGGCGGTTGGACATAGTGAGAATTTGAGAGGAGCGAGTGAGTTCTACACATTCCCAAATCAGACCTACCCTTACCCAATTGAAGCCCACAACTCCGGTTTTCCATCGATTGCCCTAAATAGTTCACCTGTTGAAAATAAAAACGAGTTGTGTGACTTTGTAGTGCTTGATTTGCCAGATTGTGAAGAACCCCTTTCGAGTGAAACTACTTTCGATCTTTACACCTCCAATCTAGAACCTAAATCGATAAATATCCATGCTTTTGATGAGGTGTCAGAAAACATTGATTTTCACTTGATTGAGGATATAGATGCCGGGAATATTTTGGATGATGAACCTGTCGATTTGATTGAAATTTTAGGTCCAATTCATCATCCCGAGTCATTAAATGTTTCTCCCGAACTTCATATGCGTCTTGATTTTGATGATAATGGCATGGATGAGTTAAATATTAAGGAGAATTATGAGGATAGTATTGAAGAGAGTAGTGAGGATAATATTGAGGTTGAACCATTTTTGTTTGATGTGTCGGATTTTCCAATTCATCCTCTTGAACCTTTAACTGTTATATCACCCTCTCTCCTTTCCATCGTTTCGACTACGCAAAAGATTACGCTCGAAGACTATGAGCTTGAAAAATTTCTCTTTGAAGCTGACACAGTTCTCACAGACGATAATGATTATGAGTGTTTCACTTTTTCGAACGATTTTGAAAACTCACCTCCCGAGTTTGAGTCATTTACATTTTCAGATGAGTTAATTGAACCATCAGACTCAGTTGCTTACAGTTGTTTCAAACCATTGATGGAATCTTTCAAGTTCGAGATAGATTACTTTGGTGAGAGTACGACTATCCCTCAATCACTCCCTTTCGTCATTCCTATCGTTCCGACCGTGCAAAAGACCGTTACGCTTTCATCTCTAATACCATGTTCGACGTACCCATGTTTTCTTGCGAATCTTGAGGGATTTGACCCCATTTCTCGACGGGTTGATAGATTAGCGCAATCTCTTTTAACACACCGGTCATCACAAATTGCGCTAATTTATTCACTCAATTTACACCCTCAAGATCGTACTCTACTTCTTTCTCTTTTCCGCCATTCTTCTCCCTCACCGAGACCGTATCCCGTTTCTACCTCCATACGGTCTCGTGTGCTTATTATTTCTCTTCTTTCCACTCCATTCTTTCATCAATTCGACCATTACCACGATAAGATTTTTGAATGGTTGGTGCTAACCTTTGGCTTGTGTAAGGCCAAGCTTGAGTTTGGGGGGAACCTTGTTGTATATATATTTTTGTTTTTCTTTTAACAATAAAAATAACAAAATAAAAAAAATTTAAAATAAAATTCTTAAATAAATAAACAGGGGAGTGCCGACAATTTTGACCCTCTTGGTGTAGCATGACAGTGAGGACACTGTCAAGTTTAAGTTTGGGGGCATGCTCGGTACGTCTTCTTCCTTCGCATTCATTTGTACATATTTTTTTTTGCATTTGCATACTTATTTTAAAACCCATAAAAATTAAAAAAATTCAAAAATTATAAAAATTATTGTATTCAATTTTGGCCATATTTGACTTGAGTTTGACAGATAGGTTAACTGGCTAGGAACAACTAGATCTTAGACTTAGTAAATTAAAAGCCCTAAAAATAACCTTCCTTAAAGTTTAACGGTAGAAAATATATGTCTTTGTAGTTTTTTAGAAATAAGAAAATTTTGGGTTCACTTCTTGGGCTAAGTCAAAGCAAAGGAAAAGTATTGATGTTCTTATTAGAGTATAAGTTTAAAAAATAGTTCTTAGCTTAAGTCTAGATTCTGAAAATGTATACCCTACAATTTGCACAATCACGCACCTTGAAACTTGGAATAGTAGAGGAGAGCTTGAAATGCTCTTGTCTGAAATCCTTAGTACGAAGAAAATGAAATAAAAAAATACAAGTGTGAATAAAGAATAAAAAAAAATGAACACTGGTTTTTGTGATTACTTAAGGCTGCAAAAATAGAAAAATATTCAGCGAGGGTGCTTCATCACCTAGTGCCTTAGACCAACTGGTTTGGGAGTCACTGCTAAAAAGCCTTGGGTGTTACAAGACTAGGAAGTACGCTTTAAAGTGAAAACACATTTTGTAATCGATCGTTGGTACCTCAAGAAGTATTAACGGTCGCATGAAGGATGTGTAAGCAAAAATTCAATTAAAAATTCACCAATTAAGAAGTGCTTTGGACAACGGACGAGAGTATGATTGCTTGATTTGAATTTCCAAGTATAGGGGTGATATTTACACACACGTAGGGATATGTGATTGGAGTTTAGATGAGAGAAAGGAGTGAAGAATAGAACTTGTATCTTTAGTAGAATTGATAAAAAATTCCTAAGTGGAGATGGAACCCTAGAAGGAAAACTTAAGAAATGACGAAAGCTAAGTAAGTCTATAGAACATATATAATCTTAAGTTAAATGATGAGATAGTATGAAGAATACGGGTGGATAATTTACGGGTCGACGATAATAGAATTCCTTGTTAAAAAGCCTAATTGGAGAATAAAAGTTAATGGGCCGAATTGATAGGATTTTGTGGGTAGTATTCGCTGAAAACCCTCAGGAGACAACACTCCTACTAGGGACACCTAGAGGTTTAACGGCTTGTTGCTTGAGCTCAGTGCAATAGCGTTTCCCTGCGAAAGTGCGGTTAGGTTTTTGTAGAGAATAAAAAATAAGTTTGCTCGAGAACGAGCAAAAGATAAGTTTGGGGGTATTTGTTCATACCATAATATTGCATTATTATACTCCCCATTCTTATTAGTTTTATAAATAAACATGTGCTGTTGACGCATGTCTGCTACATATTACAGGTTACAGGTTCTTGGATCTAAAACAGTGAAAAAGATATAAAGACGATGCAAAAGTGGAACTTTGACCAACAAACAGAGAATCTTGATCAAGCCTACACAGAGATCAGTACAGTACAGCGCAAGGTTCAGGACTTTGGTAAAAGTCCGCTACAATGATCACTAGAGATTTGGAGAAGACCTAGAAGCCCAATTGAAAAAGGACATATAGAAACAGGAATCACAAGTCAATAGAAGCCAGGCTCAAAAATTGCAGAATTCAAGCCCTTACTTTGGCCGCGGAACCGCGGCCGGGTTAAGCCCATGCCGGCGACAAATTTTGTGGCGGTGCGAGGCTTGTTGACTTGGTCTTTTTCTTAGAGGGCATTTTTGTAAAAGCAGACGTGCGAATCAATTGTAATCTAGGGTTTCTATGTCCTATAAATAGAACCCAAATCATTGTATTTTCTTATGCCTCCCTTCATTAATAAATTTTAGAATTCTTTTGGAGAGCATCGGTGCTTCTTTTCAATTCATGAATTCAGATCTGACAACCCTGTGTTGATGTTTGGAGAAAGCCATCAGTAAGTAGTTTTATTTAATTGCTCTAGTTTAGATTTTAATTCCTTGCCTTAAATATTAGTTTTGGGGAAGGCTTTTGAGAGATGAAATCTCTCATCCCTTTCTTGCCCATTATATATTTTCAATAGGAGTCCATGCATACACGCACGCACCGCGCCCTACGACGCCCTATCCCTCGAGGTAGCGGTGATACCGTAGTATAAAGGCCCGGTTGCGCGCGTTTTCCATAGAGGTTAGGGTAAGGATCTCTAATGGAAGGATAAGAACCTAGAGGAAGGAACACCTTCCCGAATGGATCTAATCCCCTTTATTGATAATTACCATAACTCCTTTTAGATCCTAATTTGGGTATAGAAAGCGTTGAGATTTATTTACATTTCTAAACCATTCCTAAACCTAACCCTAGCAAGATTTAGATCTAGATAATCATAGTATAGATAGATTTAGTTTTTTTTAGATTTAATAATCAATCCGAACACCCTGCGGGATTAACTCGTTAGAGCGACTAGGAAATTCACAACATCCCTATGGACCGACCCGTAGTCTCCGGCTATCTACAAGCGACGCCGTTCTTGGTTGCGGTAAATTATTTTTGATTGACAAAACCTCTTCTAATCAACAATGACGGGTAGAACTTGACATGTGACTTATGATTTGTTGACCTTCGTCAAGGTCATAAGAGCATGGGGCAAAAATCCACATCGGAAGTTTCTAAAGAAACTGAAACTTGCTAGCACTGCATACCATTTTGAGTGTGATGATTCTGGTAGGATTCCTTCAGTTTTGTCACACGATTATATTTGGATCCCGATCCTACTGTGAGTATATGCTTCTCCTCGGGAAATTTCTCACTTAACGATCAATGCTATAAACCAAGTAGGTGTCTAGAAAGGTGTTAGCGGGGCTACGCCCCCAGGGAAAAGAGGTTCTCAAATTAAGGAACTTCGCGAAAGCGTTGGAAAACCTTCCTCGAAGTACCGACACTGGCCTGGCTGAACGGTTAAGCAAGTATTGTACGATAAGATTGACTCGACGAATTATTCCTTTTTGGTTTGAGGAGGGATTCGAGAAACAGTGGGAGCCATCCTGTTTAGATAAACTAAAAACCAATCTAAACTTGTAAGAGCATCATGCTGAGTGTTTTCTTCTCTCTTTCTTAATTGCAGCGACCCAGTGACCACACATAGGTTACATCTAGATAATAAAATGACTGAATCTGACTGTTATGATTGGCAAAGGTCTATCCAGATGTCCATTGCCCATGACAAGTTGGGACACCTCTTAACTAATCAAACTCCTGTCGTCTCAGGACCAGTTTCCCCTATCGCGGATATTGACATCCGTAAGTCATCGGAAAAGGACTGTGCGAAAGCCAAGTGCCTCGTGTTAGCCTCAGTTGATGGTACATACCAGAGGCGGCACGAGAAGATGGACTTAGTTTCTATCTTCCTCAATAACAAAGATTTATATGGAGAGCAATCTCGTATCGCAAGATATGAGACCTCGAACGAATTGCTTCAAGCGAGGTTGGCTATCGGGTCATCTGTAGGAGGCAACGTCCTTACAGAGACCAGCTATTTTGAGCTCACGGACCTGAAGACTATGTTGAAGAACAGGTCAGATACTGACTTGATTCTACAGTTTCTGCCCTCTGCTTATACCCTGAAGGAAACCAGGGAAGTAGAAGGGAAGGGAATGGCACAAGTTTCGGGACTGGATGTAGTAAAGGAGGGACGTTCCTATTGTTGCGGGAATGAACATTGGCAGAAGGATTGCAGGGCTAGCAAAGCTAGTAGCCAGGATTCAAAGCATGTTGTGGCTTCGACTTCTGGTGTGTTTGTAGTAGAGAACTGTATGTCAGTTAACCCTACTTCCTGGGTATTGGATACTGGATCAGGATCTCACATCTGTAATTCGTTAAAGGCTCTGAGAAACCGTAGGGTTATCAGGAAAGGTGATATGACTCTCAGGGTTGCTAACGGAATGAGCATGGATGCTGAATCCGTAGGGGAATATCATCTTGGACTGACAACTGGGCAGATATTGATTCTGCGTAACTGTTTGTATGTACCAGGTGCGACTTGTAATATCATATCTGTATCCTTACTTTCTAAGGAAGGATATGATTTTACTTTTGTAAGCGATGTGGTCCACATCCACCTAAATCAAGTTCTGATTGGGTCAGGTACATTAGAAAATGGGATATACGTATTAAATCAAGCTCAGATTTTCAGTGTCCAGAACACACTTAAAAGAAAGTCTCCAAAAACAAATCAGGCTTTCTTATGGAATTGTAGACTGGGTCACATTAATGAGACACGGTTAACTAAGTTACATAAAGAGGGATACTTGAATCCGTTCGAGTATCAGTCTTATGTCAGTTATGAATCTTGTCTCATGAGAAAGATGACAAAGACTCCGTTCACTGGACACGGAGTAAGAGCGAGCAAGCTCTTGGGACTCATACACAGTGACGTGTGTGGTCCAATGTCTTTACATGCGCGAAGTGGTTATTCATACTTCATTACTTTCACAGATGATTTCTCTAGGTATGGACATGTCTTCCTGATGAAGCATAAATCCGAGGCCTTTGAGAAATTTCGGGAATACAAGAATGAAGTTGAAAAATAAACAGGCAAAAGTATAAAGACACTAAGATCTGATCGAGGTGGTGAATACTTGAGTGCCGAGTTTCTGGACTACTTAAAAGAGAATGGAATTCTCTCTCAGCGCACTCGTCCATACACACTACAGCACAACGGTGTATCTGAAAGGCGGAATCGAACCTTATTGGATATGGTTCGTTCCATGATGAGTAAGGCTGAGTTACCACAATCTTTCTGGGGTTATGCACTAGAAACAGCTGCATATCTCTTGAACAAGGCTCCAACCAAGACTGTGCCTACCACCCCATATCAGATGTGGAGTAGGAAGAAACCCTGTCTTAAGTATCTTAAGACATGGGGATGTCCAGCTTTTGTAAAGAAGCAGCACGCGGACAAGCTCGAGGCACGCTCAGTACTGTGTAAGTTTGTGGGATACCCCAAGAACTCCAGGGGGTATCTTTTCTATTTCACCGAGGAACAAAAGGTTTTTGTTTCTCAGCATGCCCACTTCTTGGAAACTGAATTTTTAGAAATTCAGATAAGTGGGAGCGCAATAGAACTGGAAGAAATTCCAGAACCACAAGCTATTACTGAAAGCTTGGATGAAACAGAAGTTTCAGGAGAACCGGACATTCCTGCGCCGCTCCACAGGAATAGTAGGCAGTCTCATCCGCCCGAGAGATACTACGGTTTTCTCATAGACGGGGATAGAGAGGATTGCACAGTTGGTTATGATGAGCCTACTAGCTTCCAGCAAGCCATTCAGAGCGGTGACTCAGTAAAATGGCTGGATGCAATGCGGACCGAGATGGAGTCCATGTACACCAACAAAGTTTGGACTTTGGACTTTGCTCCAGAAGGGGTAAAACCCGTAGGCTGCAAATGGATCTTAAAAAAGAAGATTGGTGTAGATGGGCAGGTCGAAACCTATAAAGCTAGGCTTGTTTCAAAGGGTTTTCGTCAAAGACCTGGTTTGGACTATGACGAGACCTTTTCTCCAGTAGCTATGCTCAAATCCATTGGGATCCTTCTTGCCATTGCTGCCTTCCACGATTATGAGATCTGACAGATGGACGTAAAGACGGCCTTCCTAAATGGAAATTTGGAAGAGTGCGTCTATATGGATCAGCCAGAGGGATTCATTCAGAATGGGAGCAGCGGTAAAGTGTGCAAGTTGCTCAAGTCCATCTATGGACTGAAGCAGGCATCGCGGAGTTGGAACATCTGCTTTGATGATACTGTCAATGAATTTGACTTTGTCAAAAACCCAGATGAACCATGCATTTACAGTAAGATTGTAGGGAGAACTGTGGTATTCCTCATCTTGTACGTGGATGACATTCTCCTAATAGGAAATGATATTCCTATGCTACAGTCAGTCAAAGGATTCTTGTCACAGAGGTTCTCCATGAAGGACCTGGGCGATGCCAACTACATTCTGGGGATCCAGATCTATCGTGATAGATCTAAGAGGATCTTGGGACTTTCACAGTCCAGGTACATCGACACCATACTGAAACGATTCAGTATGGAAGATTCCAAGCGCGGTAATCTACCAGCTTGTCACGGAATCACCCTCTCCAAAGAGATGTCTCCCAAGACTGATTTGGAAAGGGCTCGCATGTCATCAATACCCTACGCATCTACGGTAGGCTCTATTATGTATGCGATGTTGTGTACCAGACCAGATGTAGCATACGCATTGAGCGTTGTAAGCCGGTATCAGTCGGACCCAGGGGAAAACACTAGATAGCAGTAAAGAACATTCTCAAGTACCTGAGAAGGACTCAGGAGATGTTCTTGGCGTATGGCAGAAAAGACCTCCAGATCGAGGCCTTTGCTGACTCCAGCTTCCAGAGTGACAAGGATGACTCCAAGTCCATGTCGGGTTATGTCTTTACCCTCAATGGAGGAGCGGTTTGCTGGAAGAGCTCCAAGCAGGAAACCGTTGCTGACTCAACTATGGAAGCGGAGTACATAGCTGCTTGCGATGCCGCAAAGGAAGCTGTCTGGATGAAGAAGTTCCTCACGGAGCTTCAGGTGGTTCCTACCGTTGTTGATCCAATACCGCTGTATTGTGACAACAACGGGGCTATAGCTTTAGCGAAGGAACCCAGGTCCCATCAGAAGTCCAGGCACATTTTGAGGCGGTACCACCTGATCAGGGAGATCGTAGATCGCCGGGAGATCGAGGTGAGGAGAGTAAATTCAGAAGATAACACTACAGATCCACTCATGAAGGCCTTACCCCAGACTAAGTTCGGGCGGCTGATCGAGATGATAGGTCTTCGATACGCCAGTATATGGCCTTAGTGCAAGTGGGAGAATGTTAATGTATATGCCCTAGAGGCCATTACTGTATCATACTAGTTTGTATATTACTTGATGGAAGCTTGGGATATTCACAGTTGTATAGACAATCTTGCTCAAAATGGTAGTATGCTACTTGGTTTGTTTCTACTTTAATGTATACATGTGTTTCTTTTAGCATATCACCTGCACACATTAGTGGAGCCCTTAGGATCTTTGCTTGATTACCAGCGTTGTGATGGCAGTCACACTTGTGGGGGCTGGGTGATCTACAAGCACATCCTTATACAGGTCCCTAGTCGTAGGACTATCGAGACAGGGCATCGATACTCCAGAATAGACTAGCGTATGTGCTTCTCATCCCAGCAGGGGAGACGGTCTGTCCCACAGCCATTAGTACGTCGTACTTGAGATAGTATGCGGGTGCTCATTAGGTTACGAGTACACTGGACAGGACTCGTCGGGAACTGTTGGTTGGTACTATACCTATCGTCAGTTGTCAGTTCTTAGTTGACATGAATACATCTTAGTCTGCCGACTTGACACTGTCACTTTGCCTCGAGTGTGTTCCCACTGTACTTTGATTACTACCCTACCACGGCTCAAAGGAGTCGTGCAAACAGGTAGTAGTTGGGTGCAGTCCCGAAGCACTTGGAGGCAGTGACGGTGAGACATGATTCGTCTCTCCCGGTATTGGAAGTTGATATCACGCTGTGTCAAGGAGAGCCATTACACATAATCGTCCCTGGCCAGGGCAAGCAAGATATACTGGCAGGTTTCCAGTGTTATCTCAGGGTGTTCTGGGCTACACTCCGACACGACTTGTACCGCTATTAGGGGACCGACGTTTACCGCCCCCTAGGCCCGCCATGCGATATTCTCAGACGAACAGACCGGACTGTATGGAGACTGTCACATTCAGGCTCAGTAGGAGTTCAGATGGGTTCACCTCATCAGTCTTCTTATCGGCATCTACCTGGAGGCCGTTACGCACAGCTAGTGCCGCTTGCGGTCTGTGGTTAAACCCACTGCCAGCGTAGTGCCAAGTCTTTAGAGTCCTACACAGAGAGCTATTCGCCTTTAGGCAAAACAGAGTAGAGGTCGCATGGTTTTGCGACCGGGTTCATTCACATCCGTGCAATTGTGCACGTTTGGTGTCCGGGCAGTTATTACTAGTGGGTTTTGGTTTAAGCCAGATCCTAGTATACGTTTTGGGATTGGTTTTATCTCTTTGTATTCGTGTTCCTCGGAACACGGATGCGGGTGTGTATGCACAGTTGACAGAGACAGAGGCAGAGGATCTCTCTGTATTCGTGTTCCTCGGAACACGAATGCGGGTGTGTATGCACAGTTGACAGAGACAGAGGCAGAGGATTCTCATTAGGGTTGTTGACTGTTGACTTTTTCTAAACCCTAATGAGAAAAAGAAATATGATTAATAATAATATTAGTTAAGTATTATTGTGTCATGGTTGAGTTGAAAGTTTGACTTTGTTGACCGGTTGACTAGTTTGGACTTGTTGACCATCATCATTTCATGGCTATCATTTCATGGGTATGACTTTTGCTTGCTTGTTGTTGTTTACAAAATGAGTGCATGAAATGATAATGCCATTTACATGAACCATAAAAAAATACTTGATTATTATTATTATCATGATTATTTTGGCCTTTGAGAGCATGGTTGTAAAAGTCTTCTCTCATTCTATCATTCTCACTCTCTCTCATCCAAACTCTCCCTTTCCCTCTTGCTCTTCCTCTTGCTCATGGTTCTCTTGTCTCATGAGTTGAGAAATAAGGACCATTGAGATAAAACCCTAAAACACTTCTCTACTCATCCTAGAGTACAAGGTCTAGGAAGCCAAGTATTTTAGTTTTCTCTAGATTGAGGTTGGAGCCAAAGGTAGAAGCTTTCGGGTGGATCCATCTGCGGTACAAGGAGACGAAGAGGTGAGGCCGATCCGACCACCACAAGGAGTCGAAGAGAAGGAGTTCAAGATTAGGTATAACCCCTAACATAGTAGCTAAATTCTTAGTTATGTTGTTAGATAGTTTGTTTAGCAAAGATCCTTTTCTAGAGTCCATGTTACCCATCACCGAAAAATCGTTTTTCACCATTTCCACAACCCCGAAAGAACCGGGGACGGGTAAAGTGGACTTACAAAGGCACCCAAAGGGTCGCGGATCCGCAGCCGAATGGCCCTTTGTGCGGCGGATCCGCGACCACGTGGGGACATTATCGGCAGAGCACATTGTCAGGTTTCTCGATTCAAATTGGCAAACTTCTTCAAGTCACTTTAAACTCCAGAAATCTCCAGAAGCTTCCGTCCCAACAGCCAAGCTTCTTGCACAAGCCAAATACATCCAAGCTTATCAAGGAAGCTAGCTAACTAACTAATTCTAGAAGCTTCTACTCAACTACCAAGCTTGTAAGAGAAGCTAAACCTAGCTTAGCTTCTAAAGGAAGTTAATCCTAATCAAGTTTTTAGGGGAAGCTAAAGGAGAAAGGCTATAAAAAAGACCCAAAGACTTCATTCTAAGGTTGTTGAAAATTGAGCCAAAAATCCCACAAGTTGAGTGACACAACTTGTGGATTGAAACCCTAACCCTAATCCAATTCCAAATGCCAATTCAAGATCTCTGAGTACAAAATCAAGCAAGAAGCCATCAATCCTTTTTGAAGCGACGCCGATCTTCAACCGAGCAAGTGATCCAAGACGATCCGCGACTCACAGAGACGATGCGAAGCTAATTCGACGATCGAGTTCTTTCCTCAATTCTTGTAGTTCTTGAGCGAATTGTAACGGAATTGTTGAATAATAAAAGGTGAAATTTCTTTATCTTGCTTATCTTTATATTTAAGCATTATGATGAGATCTTAATTCTTAATTGATTTCTTTGTTATGATTTTTGAGTAAAAACTCCGCTCATGGAGGAATTGAGATAATCGATGGATGATGATGATTAAATTCTTGAACTATTCTTAAGTCTTATGTGTTTTGTAAACTTTAGGAAATTGAATCATCGAAAACCTAGTTTTGAGCGAGATGTTTTATTGAATGTTTTCGATCTTAATTAGAGATCAACGATCGATGATTGAATTTCCTAGAGACTAGAGTTTGAATGATAATCAACGAAAGGACAAGGGATGACGATGGAGAAACCCTAGTTTCTTCAAGAGATCCCTAATCCTCGTTGATCATCATCGATCTAGTAACAAATCATCAATGGATAGGAATACCTAATCACAAGTCTTCATCCTCACTATAGATTCGATCGATTCCTACGAGCCTCATTACAAATCTTGATAGTTCATTAGATTTGGACATCTTCTAGAACTTTATTGATTCTTGATCTTTAGATCTAGTTCTTTAATTTTCTTGAAACTAAATTTCAAAATTCTTGAATCAATTTTCTTGTAATTTTTCTTTTATCTTTTCATTTTGACTCATCTAAAACAATAGCGAGCAAAACACACATCTCAGTGGACGATCCGTATTCATTAACGCGCTACATCGACACCATTAATTGATTGCGGTATAAATTTCTTTGATTGTGATCTTTACACATTTTCAAAACATGACACACAAAGAATCATTCAATCATATAGTATCTAGGAGAAGGATATTTATGTTAACCTGTTTAAACATTTCCATAATTTTCTCCATTTGTGGACTTGGTTTGTTTCCCCTTAGCCAATTTGGATAAGGTGCTTTATCAATAAGAGTTGGGTCCAATATTGGAGACGATCGAGGGGGTGGAGCAGATCCCAGAATTGGAGTTGAGATCGTGTTAGGTTGACTCAAGAAGGTGGACGGAGGGTTCGAGCCTTGGGAAAAACGGTCACGACCCGAAAATATTAGCTCATGACTGGCACTTAAATCACGACACGTCTATAGGCGTAATGTAATTCAAGTAAGCCGAAGCCCAGAAATCTAAAACCTTTTTAAAGAAAATAAAAGAGGTGAAGTTTTGAAATAAAGGTATGATGAAATCAAACATTTTTCTTAAATGCATAAATAAAGGAACATGAAAATGCAAGTAAGTTATGCTAGTTAAAAACATGTTTCGTCTTTTAAAAATTTGGGCAGCACCTCCTTTGTATATTTTGCTCCAAAACCACATATACATAATAATAATAAAGGCATCCCCAAGCAGGAGCTAGCTCTTCGCCAACCGGCGGAATCACAACTACGCAAATCATACTATAAGTATATGATGCCCAACGGCGAAGATCACAATGGATAATATAAATAAAGCAAGACATCAATCTCCCAATAGCGAACATAAAACACATCGTTCAAGTCTTGCAACCACAAGTGTCACTAAGTCTTACTAATTATACAAATACTAATTTCCGATTGATGGTGTTGACTAGATACAACAAGAATAATAATATAAGAGTGGCACGATCCAACATGTACCACCTACCAAAGCAAATCACCCGAATGTAAGCGGTGTGCCAGTGATACCTCTATGGATCCATGCGGTCAACCTGCTAGAACTGTGGCACAACGGGGGTGAGTTGCCAACTCGTGAGTAGAAAACATCATCAGGTAGAAATCGAATAAAACAACGATTCCTAGGTCAACTATATCATAAAGGTAATACTATGATAACTAAGGTGACCGTATCTCTATATGTGCCAACAATATAATCAATGTCTGTATGGATGTGGATAACATCTACGTTTCCATTAATGACACAACAAGATCATGCATGTAAATATCATGAAAGCATATGCATGTAAATATGAGAATATAAATCAACGTATGTCCATCAATGACACATCAAAATCAAGGAACCTGAGTGTCCAATATCGACACTCGAAACATCATGAAACCCGTGTCCAACATCGACACGTAAATCCTCATATCTCGGGCTCCGTCGGTCCGGATCGGCCCATATCATCTCACGACTCCGGTCGGTATCCTCCGGATAACCGCCGAGTCTAAATACTATCACCGGTAGGTAGTGCTCCCCTGCCAGGGTCACCGCCTAACTATACGAGTCTTCTTTCCCCGGAGTACCTCACCGGGTCCATCATATACCCGCAGACGGTGCCTACCGCTCATCGAATCAGGTTTCACATGCCAATCTCAGAACTGAGAAAACACATGGTGGACATCTCGAAATATCATATCAAAAGAAACCGGGTTTTTAAACAATACATACTTTCTTTTGAAATATAACCACGGTTCTTTAATCCAGAATCTCATGAAAACAGCATCTGAATGCGTAAAATCGTAAAGCATGATATATGCAAACATAGAGCAGAAATGTAAAGTATATCGTGCGACATGGTATAGTGATGTGAGCATAGCAAGTATTTCATGAAACATAGCATAATGATGTGAGCATAGCAATATATATCATAGCATGATGTAGCAATTCGACTGTGTAAGTGACATAGCAATTATAGATGATGAAAGTGTGTGAGCCGGCAATCTGTGTAAGTGTAACATACGCATCATCGATAATAGTGTAGGTGTACTAGCACTTATATATATATATATATATATATATATATATAATGCAATGATAATATCCTGAATATGGCATAAAGTAAATCGTGAGTGCGATGCTATAAGGTATATGTATCAACAACATATCCGAGTCGGTGAATCTATCAATCGGCATCAAGCCTCACAACATCACGTACGGTATAATACATCGTACGACATCCTCTAATCAAGGGTATGGATCAATCATCAGATAAACTCATCACGTACGGTGATTCATCGTACGACGGTATTAAATAATTATGGATTCTATCAACCTATATGACAATGAGGGTACAGTCCTAACGTCTCGTACGACATATCACTCATTATTCACATCATTATCCATACGTATATACCTATCTCTCAGGTCACATCTGTATCAATCTCATATCATGGGACAGGCAAAGGTATCAATTATCTCACATCGACTCTCTTCCATATAACGACATATCAAACCAAGTCATCATACCTCATCGTATACTCTTTTCATCACATCAATATCTCACATCAAGTCATCTTATAAATCTCATGTCGTATTTATCGACCTCATTACATGCCACTATAATCTCATATCTCGATATATATTTTCAATCATTCATATCATCTCTAACTATCTTTTCTTTTAACCATATCCATAGTTTTCTAATATAGGTTTCCTTAACCATATTCTATATATCAGTTTCCATCAAAATTTGCGGGGGTGCTATACGCCATCCACCCGACTTCCCCCGTAGATGTAAATCTACTCACCTGCGAAACTCCTTGTTCAGCCGTAGTCGATGTGCTTCGTCGTCTCGGAATCCACGTGAAGGTACCTACAAATCAACACATATCGCAATACCATTAAAATCAATGTCCACAAACCGATACGACACACGAATTGCCTATAGGTCAGAACCCATAGCTTACGCATGCAAAACAACCAAACAACTCTCGTCGTTGACATACAAACATTCAACGACTCAAAACAATATCAAATACCAAAACCAAGAATCCAAACATCAGGAAAAATTAACTAAAACCACCCCAATATGCTCCAAGATTTTAGCTCAGGTCAAAAGGGATTAAACAAGCAAATATAGTGAGTTGTTTATAGAGGTTAGGAGTTACAGCTAAAAACTCAACTCCAGAAGCCACCAAAAATCTGGCACCATCATCAAGATGTCCGAGCTCGCCGTCCAGAACAGAGGGAAATAGGCTCGAACTTGGGTGGTGGTCTCTTGGTCAATAATCTAGGTCACTGGACTTGCTAGATTTTATTTAAACTACCCTAGATAGCTCCATATTCCCTGTAGGCTATATAAATATCACAAAATCGACATGGGTTAATTTCTAAGCTCGTATTTTGGTTTCAATTCAGTGTTCTAGGCCATAAAATCAACACTAAGGTCTTATGACAGCCACTACATAACACAAGTCCATACAATCACCCAAACCCTATCTTGGAAATTTCCAAACATCGCTAATCTACATCGATATAACTCTAAAGTACTATAGGATGCTAGGAACCTCAAAATCTAAACTAGAAGTATAGAAATTACCTCTTTTGGCAACTCAAGAATTTTCTTGAGTTGCTCAAGGTCTTCAAAATCCAACTTTGAAAGGTCCAATTGGTTTGTAGAGCGGTGGGGATCATTTTTAATGAAGGCAGTATAGGGTTTTAGCAAGATTTTTTAGGTGATCCATGGAGGTAGAGGAGATGAAGAAGGAGAAGGAGAAAATAAAGGAGGTGAAGAATGGGGCAGCTCCCCATCTCTCTTATTCTCACCCTTTCTCAATTATCAAATGTCACATTCTCTTTCCAATAAGAGTCCCATTCTCTTTTCTTTTTCTTTTCATTTTCCCTCACTCATTAAAACTAAACACATAACACAAATAAAATGAAACAACAAGCAACATGTCATGGAGCACTAACCACGGAAAAATATAGAAACACGGATTTGGATTAATCGCGATTAGTAGTGCACTAATCAAGTTTTTATTTAAACTGCATATAATTAATTATAAAAATGCCAAATCCAAAAAATATATTTTTACATGAATAAATCATTTTAATCTCCAATTATTTCACAGATATTGGTATATATTTATACAACTTTACGAAAACCCCAAATTCGCACATCGGGTAGTTTTCGCGAAATATATTATTTTAATATTATATTCCAAAAATAATATTTTATTTTTTCTGAAATGTTACAATCTTCCCCCCTTAAATAAATTCGGTCCCCGAATTTAAATTTAAACCCCCAAAAGGTAAAACATTTCAATAATCATCTTAAATCAACGGGGCTCCGAAATCACAGAAGATATAGAAATAGAACAGTGCATCGTGTGCGCCTGAAAACGAGTATGAAACTCAAAATCGAACTCCGTCAAGCCTCATGCAATCATCGGAGTTACTGTAGAGATACAGATCTCAAAATCCACTACTGAAATCCAATATGCACTAGTCAAATACTATAATATGTGTGTAGTACGCATCCTTGGAAAAATCTCATCAAATAGAATAAAATACATGCAAAATCTTTTCTGAATAGCCACGTGATGCGTAACTCACGGCACAAGTGACAGACACTCATTTGTTTTTCAGGAACTCGGCAAATGAAATTCCATTCTTTTTTGAGTAATCCAGGAACTCGGCAATCAAATATTCACCACATCGATCAGATCTCAGTGTCTTTATACTTTTACCTGTTTATTTTTCCACTTCATTCTTATATTCCCAGAATTTCTTAAAGTCTTCGGTTTTATGCTTCATCAAGAAGATATGTTCTGACCTAGAAAAATCATCCGTAAAAGTAATGAAATAGGAATAACCACTTCGTGCATCTGTAGATATTGGACCACACACGTCGCTGTGTATGAGTCCTAAGAGCTTGCTCACTCTTGCTCTGTGTCCAGTGAACGGAGTCTTTGTCATCTTTCCTATGAGACAAGATTGACAAGTTGCATAAGACTGATATTCGAACGGATCCAAATATCTCTCTCTATGTAACTTCGACAACAGCGTTTCATTGATGTGACCCTGTCTACAAAGTCTTAAGAAAGTCCTACTTAATTCTAGAGACTTTCTTTTAAGTGTGTTCTAGACGTTGAAAACCTATGCTTGATTTAACACGTATATATTGTCCTCTAGTGTACCTGACCCAATCAAACATTGATTTAGGTGGATGTGGACCGCATCGCTTATAAACTAGACTAGGTACACACAAACAGTTACGTAGAATCAATATCTGCCCACTTGTCTGTAAGTCGACGTTACTCACCCCACTTGGTGCGGGGAGGCAGAATAGGTAAAAACGATCTTTTTCAAACAAGGTAATATCGACTATGCATAAGGATCTTTGCTAAACTCTAACTAACAATCAAACTAGGAGTTGTAACTACTATGTAAGATGATTAAACCTTAAGATACTAGTCCTTCTTGTTCATGTTGTCCTCCTCCTCGCCGGCCTCCTCAAGTTGAAGAAGATCCACCCGAGAGTGCCTACTATGAGCTTTAACCTCTAAGATGAGGTAACTAAGTGACTTAGAGTGCTAATCTAAGTGACCTAGAGAATATAGAGAGTGATTAAGGAATTATTAGTCTCACTAACCTTAGGATTCTAAACTCATGAGACAATTAGGGTTAAGATGAAGAAGAGAGAGCTTGATGAGAGAGAAAGTGTTTGTGATAATTATATGAAGCTTGGCTCATGTTTGAATAATATGAAGCATGAAAATATCTCACTAAAAATATCCAGTAAAATATCCAGCATGCTTCATTTAATTCATAAGATGGATCATCTTTATGAGTCATGGTTCATTTAATGAAAACAACACCTCATTTCCTTCACCTCATTTAAGTTTAAATCAAAAGATAAAACCTTAATGAGTCATCTCCTTCTAGAAGCTTTCCCGACAAATTACGAGAATGCCCCCACCATCCGTATTTACGAAAAACCTAAATATTCTGAGACTAAACAAATCCAATAATCTAATACTAGGATCCGGCTTAAACCAAAGCCCACTATTATATACCATCCGAATATCATACGTGCATAAGTACACGTATATGTTCGAACCCTGTCGTAAAACCATACGACCTCTATATCGTTTCACCCGAAGCAGGGAAACCCTCTGTGTGGGACTCTAAAGACTCGACACTACGCTGGCAGTGGGTTTAACTACAGGCCGCAAGCGGTATGAGCTGTACGTAACGGTCCCTAGGTAGATGTCGACAAGAAGGCCGATGAGGAAACCCATCTGAACTCCTACTGAGCCTGTCTGTGGCAATCTCCGTACAGTCTGATCTGTTTATCTAAGAGTGTCGCATATTGGGCATAGGGGGCGGCAAGCGTCAGACCCCTAATAGCGGTATAAGTCGTGTTGGAGTACAGTCCAACACACACTAAGAAACTACTGGAGTACCTACCATCAAATCTCGCTTGCCTTGGCCAGGGACTTTGTGTAATGGCGTTCCGAACACAGCGCGACATTAACCCCCAATACCGGGAGAGACGAATCCTATCTAACCGCCACTGCCTCCAAGTGTTTCGGGACTGTACCCAACTGCTATCTGTTTGCACGACTCAATAGAGCCGTAGTAGGGTAGCAATCTAAGAACAGTGGGAACACACTTAAGGTGAAGTAGCAGTGTCAAGTCAACGGACTAAGCTGTACTCATGTCACCTGGGAACTGCTACCTGATGATAGATATCGTACCAACCAGCAGTTCCCAACGAGTCCAGTCCAGTGTACTCGTAACCTAACGAGCACCTGCATACTATCTCCAGTATGACGTACTGATAGCTGTGGGACAGACCATCTCCCCTCCTGGGATGAGAAGCGTATACAATAGTCTACTCTGCAGTATCGATGCCCTGTCTCGATAATCCTACGACTAGGGACCTATATAAGGAAGTGCATATAGATTACCCAGCCTCCACTAGTGTGACTGCCATCACAACGCTCGTAATCAAGCAAAGATCCTAAGAGCTCTACTAATATGTATAAGCGATATGTTAAAAGAAACACATGCACATATCACACATTGAAGTAGAAACAAACCAAGTAGCATACTACCATTTTGAGCAAGACTGTCAATTCTACTGTGAATATCCCAAGCTTCCATTAGGTAATATACAATCCAGTATGATACAATAATGGCCTCTATGGCATATACACTAACATTGTCAATCTTAGGTGATATTCCCCTACGGATACAGCGTCCACGCTCATTCGGTTAGTATCCCTGAGAGTCATATCATCTGCCCTGATAACTTTACGATTTCTCAAAGCCTGTAATAAATTACAGATATGAGATCCTGATCCGGTATCTGGTACCCAGGAAGTAGAGTTAATTGACAGACTGTTTTAATCACAAACACACCCGAAGTCGAAGCCACAACGTACTTCGGATCCTGGATTCTGGCTTTCCAAGCCCTGTATCCCTTCTGCTAATGCCCTTTCCCATGACAATATGAACAACCCTCCTTCCCTACTATTGGCCCCGAAACATTTGCCCTGCCCTTTTCTTCTACCTTACTGACACCGCCTATCGGCTTTGTGGAGGTCTTATTCTTCTCACCCTTGGCTTTCGCCTTGGATCAAGAAGGGGAAGATTCCCCAATAAGAAGAGTGGGTGTCTCCCTAGTTTCCTTCAGGGTGCTCTCAACTGGAAGTATAAATTTCTCCCCTGGGTGTAAGTAAAAGGTAGGGACTGTAGAATCAAGTCAGTACATGACTCGTTCTCCAACGTGGTCTCCAGGTCCGTGAGCTGTTTAATATAGTTGATCATTATAGGGACGTGGTCCCCTACAGATGACCCGATATCCAACCTTACCTGAATCAATTCCTTCGAGGTCTCATATCTTACGATACGAGATTGGTCTCCATATAAATCTTTGTTATGGAGGAAGATGGAAACTATGTCCATCTTCTCGTGCTGCCTCTGGTATACACCATCAACTTAGGCCAACACGACTCACTTGTCATTCGCACGGTCTTTTTCCCTTGTTTTACGGATATCAAAATCCGTGACGGTGGAAACTGGACCTGGGATAGCGGGGGCTTGAGTAGTAATGAGGTGGTCCAGCTTGTCATAGGTAATGGACATCTGGACAAACCTTTTCCAGTCAATATAGTATAACCCAGTCATTTTATTATCTAACTGTAACCTAATCTGGTCACCTGATCGAGAGAGAAGAAAACACTCAGCATGATGCTCTTGCAAGTTTAGATTGGTTTTTAATTTATCTAAACAGGATGGCTCCCACTGTTTCTCGAATCCTTCCTCAAATCATAAGAGAAGAATTAGTCAGGATTAATCTCACCGTACAATTCTTGCTTAACCGTTCGGCCAGGCTAGTGTCGGTACTTTAAGGGAGGTTTTATGACGCTTTCGCGAAGTTTCGTAATTAAATAACCTCTTTTCCCTGGAGGCGTAGCCCGCTAACACTGTTCTAAACACTTACTTGGTTTATAGCATTGATCGTTAAGTGAAAAAGATCCCGAGGATTAGCAGATACACACAGTAGGACCGGGATCTAAATATCATTGTGTAATAATCCTGAAGGAATCATACCAATATTATCACACTCCAAATGGTATGCAGCACTAGCAAGTTTCAGTTTCTTTAGAAACTCCCGATATGGATTTTGCCCCATGCTCTTATGACCTTGACGAAGGCCAACATATCATAAGTCACATGTCAAGTTCTACCCGTCATTGTCCTGGTTAATTTGAACCCACCCGTACATACCCTCGACGAAGGCCAAAATAGTAGTACGACTGTCCCAAACCAATGCATCTATCTATACTACAGATTAATATCTAGCAGCTACCAATCACTATGCCTTGGCGAAGGTCAAAATACATAACTTGAATACTACTGAATATTCAACTAAAATGACGGAGGGATACAGATGGTTTTGGCAAAACCGTGAACATAGTGAACTTGATATAATCGAAAGAACCTGATAGCTTTTAAAAGGAGTGGTTTAAGCACCGCATTTAAAAGTCTCATGTTTTGAAAAAACCGAGTGGTTTTAAAATTTGTTCCAACGATTCAGCTTTGGTTTGTTTGTTTTGCATTAATAATGTAGCCCCATCATTTACACCTATCATCACAGATAAAGATGAAAATACCACGTCCACTTATGCCCTCCGCATTCACCACTGGGCCCCGTCGAACACCGTTAGGTTACTCAACTAATGCCAGAGCGGAGGATGGACTAGCGCGGGTGAAAAACATAAGCACCGTCTACTATATAGTATACATATAATAAAAATTCGTCTGACGCAATAATAAGCATTCCAGATCACAGATGAACATATTGGATATACTGGGAATTCTGCATTTCGTTTAAGCCTGTAACGAAAGAAGGATTCCATGGTCATGATGAATAGCCAAACCCCACCCCAGACCCCTACGGGTGTGGCAAACTACCCGCCAAATACTCGAAATGAAGCAACCACCCTCATCAAAATGAGTAGGCCACTCGGCTCTTCAAAGTATCTGGTAGTTTGTGCAACCAACCTTGGGTCTATCTTTGGAGCAGAAAACAGGAAAAGAAAATAATACAACAGTGGCTACAAACACAACCCAGATGTGTCCCGCAAAAGAATATTACATCACTTTACAATTTATATCGAATGAAAGAATGAAAACCTTCATCTCACATCCCCAGCTATTCATCCACGACGATCCAATAAGTTCATATATGAAGGGTTGCCTAGCACGGCAGCAAGGTTTCGGGAGGCATCGTCCATACCAAATTCAAAAAATTGTCGTTCTAGCTAACCCTAACCATGAAACGTTAACTAGAAATCGTACGGAATACATATGCAAACACTTTGCAACTAAAAGTGAACAAGGAATAAAACCTTTGTAGACCGGTCCTTCACTTCAATGGCTCCGTGTAGTAGTCCCCTTCCCTGCGATCATGAACTCCGGACTTTAGAGAGGCTCCCTTGAAGAAATGAACATGCTTACTTCGAAGACTTCGAGGCTGAAGATGATCTACGTCGAGGAGACACTAACCCAAGATATCTCTTCACTAATCATGGAATTAGTGAAGCAAACACCATATACTAAATGGCATGTAGTAGAGGATGATGAAGTAGGAATTTTAATCACATTAGAAATCATTTTCTCACAAGGTTTCATCAGTTTGTCAAAACCAAGAGAGCTCAAGAATGAGGAAGAAGAAGATGAAGTTGTGATGAAAGAAAAGAATGAACTCATGAGGTTACAAATGCAACCATGGTCACAAAATATCATGCCTAACTCATGTAGAGAATAAACCATACACTAAGCTTAAGGGTTGGGTTAAATAAATATCCTAAACTTGACAAAAGAGTTGACTTTGTCAATGGTTATCCAAAAGCTTTTGTCCAAGCTTAACCATGACAAACTTAAACTCTTTTGAATTAGCTTAACATAAATAAAAACCCTAACTTAACTCTAGCATGGTATAAATCTCATACATCCATGTTGCATGTGTAACCTAGCATGACACACTTATATATATCACATATATATATTGTGCCAAAAAGAAAACAATACATATATCACATATATGTAAAGTTTATCAAATGTGAGAAAAGAAATCTTAAGTGAGATAATACTTGATAATGTAATGTAATATATCAAATATATAATTATACATTAAACTATTAGATCAACACTTGATTTAATAATCCGGCTATATCACATATAACCGACTAATATCAAATGCAACATCTTATCGAATCAACGCTTGATCCGATAACTCGGCTATATCACATATAACCAATCATGTCACACATCGCGAGAATCCAATGCAGCATCACATACTCGCATTAATCTCGGTCCTACACATATCACATATGCGCTCCTACCCCGTTTCGCTTGAGCCAGGAAACCTCTGTGTAGGACTCTAAAGACTCGTCAATACGCCGGCAGTAGGTGATGATCATATTAAACACCCACAAGCCGCAAGCGGTCTTCTAAACGTAACGGCCACCCTGGTATTAATAGATCAGAAGATCAATAAGCAAGCCTGCTCGTACTCCTGCGAATCTAATCAGTAACACTACCATACAGTCCGGTCTCTTCATCTGATATGTCGCATATCACAGCCTGGGGGTGGCGTAACGTCAGACCCCAATAGCCTGATAAGTCATGCCGATGCAAGGTCCATAACTGTTTGAGAAACTACTGATAACACTTTCTAGTAGATCTCAGCAACCCTGGCTAGGGATTTCCTGTTATGGCCAATCGAGCATAGCGCAACATCAACTCCCTATACCGGGAGAGGCGAAACCCCTCCTATCGCTCATTGCCTCCATGTGACTCGGGACTGTACCCAAAAGCCACCATTTTGCACGTTCTCTTGAACGTGGTAAGCTGGAAATCAAAGCACAGTGGGAATCACACAAGACTCTATGACGATCTCGGGTCTACAGACTAATCTGTACCAGTGTCACCAGAGAACTACTATCCGATGATAGGTATAATACCATCTAGGAGTTCTCGGCTAGTCCGTCCAGTGTACCCAGTCTCCACTGAGCACCCGTATACCTTCTCTGATGTTAAACACCAAAGGATATAGGATTATCCATCGTCCATCATATGGGTCGAGAAGCGCATACGCTAGTCTACTCTGGAGTATCGATGCCCTGTCTCGATACTCCCTCGACTAGGAACAGTTATAGGATGTATTCGTTGACTACACTGGCCCTACTAGTATGATCTGCATCATAGTCCTAGTAGTCAAGTATATATCCTAAGGGCTTTATCAACATGCGAGAGCAACACAGTAAACAAATACATGTCCACATGTTAAGATAAAGAGCAACCAGATAGCATACTATCATGTCGAGCAAGAAAGTCCTCCCTATATATGTCCAAGCATCCACTACAATATACATCACATGTACAGTAATGGCCTCTAGGGCATACATATAACTAAAAATCTCCCACTTGCACTAGGGCCATCTGTTGTAGTATCTCATACCTAACAATCAGCAGTGGTTGTAAGGTCTCATACTCAACCATCCCAAAGTCTCTCAAATAATATTTGTGGAAGCTGGTCTTGGTGAGTGGATCCGCCGTGTTAACTCTCCTAACCTCGATCCCCCTGGAGATCAACCATCTCCCTGATCAGGTGATACTTGCCTTAGAATATTTCTGGATCTTTGATGGGACGGGTGTTTCTAGGCCTTAGCCACAAATCCATTGTCACACAATAGTAGGAACGAAGTTCATCTCATGAACAAGTGTACATCCGGACTATTTCTTTGCTAGAATCCTTGGTAGTGATGTATCCAGCCATTATCGTCTAGTTTTCTACGGTATCTAGCTTGGAACTCTTCCAACATACCGTCCCTCCACCGAGGGTAAAAACAATGCCTGTGACTGACATTCATTCGTCCTTATCACCCAGGAACTTTTCCAGTGATTCTCCTCAGGATCGATTGATACCATCTCACTACACCTAGTGAGAATCCTAACATCCACTTAGATCTATTACATAGATCCAAAAACCCATGATTTAAGAGGTATCACTTTAATCCTATATGGAGAATCCTTGTGATAAGAGGAGATTGACCGAGTGTAGCATAAGAAACTCCTTTCCTATCAAGAGTATGTCATCCACGTACAATACGAGGATCACCACCATACTTCCTACCACCTTTTTGTATATACAAGGTTCATCTACCGTTTTGATGAAGTCAAACTCTTTGACTACCACATCAAAACAGATGTTCCAACTCCACGATACCTGCCTTAACTCATAAAGCAACTTGCATACGTTTTTGCTGCTCCCATTGTCTACGAAGTGTTAGTTATATGTATGCCCTAGTGGCCATTACTGTACATTGGATGTATATTGTAGTGGATGCTGGGACATATATAGGTAGGACTTTCTTGCTCGACATGATAGTACGCTATCTGGTTGCTCTTTATCTTAATATGTATACTTTCTATCTCTCTGTTACATGTTGATAAAGCCCTTAGGATGTGTACTCGACTTCCAGGACTATGATGTAGATCATACTAGTGGGGCCTGGGTAGTCCATGAGTACATCCTTCAATGTTCCTAGTCATGGGAATATCGAGACGGGGCATCGATATTCCAGAGCAGACTAGCGTATATCTTCTCGACCCATGTGATGGGCGATGGATGATCCCATATCCATTGGTGTTTGACATCAGAGATGGTATGCGGGTGCTCAGTGGAGACTGGGTACACTGAACGGACTCGCCGAGAACTCCCAGATGGTATTATACCTCACGTCAGATGGCAGTTCTCTAGTGACACTGGTACAGCTTAGTCTGTTGACCCGAGATCGTCATAGAGTCTTGTGTGTCTCCCACTGTGCTTTGATTTCCACCCTACCACGGCTCTACTGAGTCGTGCAAACAGGTGGTTTTTGGGTACAGTCCCGATTCACATGGAGGCAATAAGCGATAGGAGGGGATCGTCTCTCCCGGTATTAGGGGTTGATGTTGCGCTATGCTCGACTGGCCATAACAGGAAATCCCTGGCCAGGGTTGCAGTGATCTACTGGTAAGTGTTATCAGTAGTTTCACGAATGTTATGGACCTCGCGTCGGCATGACTTATCAAGCTATTGGGGTCTGACGTTTACCACCCCTAGGCGAGATATGCGACATATCAGACGAACAGACCGGACTGTACGGTAAGTGTTACTGGTTGGATTCACAGGAGTGTGAGCGGGCTTGCTCGTCGATCTTCTGATCGCTCAATACCCGGGTGGCCGTTACGTTTAGCAGACCGCTTGCGGCTTGTGGGTGTTTGATATGATCATCACCTGCTGCCGGCGTATTGACGAGTCTTTAGAGTACTACACAGAGGTTTCCTGGCTCAAGCGAAACGAAATAGGAGCGCATATGAGATATGTGCGGGACCGAGAATAATGCGTGTATGTGATACCGTATTCTATTCTCGCGATGAATATATTGAATGGTTGTATACGATATAACCTAGTTATCGAATCGAAGATTGATTCGATAAGTCGATTCATTGGATATTAGTCGGTCATATGCGATATGACCGGATCATTAAATAAAGTGTTGATTTAATGATTTAATGTATAATTATATATTTGATATATTACTTTACATTAACTAGTATTTGTTCACTTAAGATGGATTTTCTCACTTGATGTGTACATTATATATATGATATAGTTTTGTGCACTAGTTTGTATCATGTTTGATGATACATGCAAACTTGGGTGTGTATGATTAAACCATGGTTATGTTAATGGTTAGGGTTTTGATTTACTTATTTATTTATTCTTTTATTCATTTATTTTTGCAAGAATAAAATGGTGGCTAGCTTTGTTTCTTTCTTGAAACTTCATGAAGCTTCTTGCTTTATCTACCATTTTGTTTTTTCCCTAACCTAACCATTCACCTAACCCTAGTTTTTTCTCTACACTTAACCATGGTTGTTATATGATAAGATCACTTGATTTAATATAATTAATCAATTGATTTTAATATACTTATCATATTCTTTTTCTTCTTCTTCTTCTTCTTCAAGATGAAGAAAACCTTTGCTACCTTCAATGGTGACTTGAGAAAAAGAGTGAGAAATCCAATTCTAAAGTGAACCCACTTCCTATTTCTTCTTCGTCTACCACTTGCCATGTAGTATAGGGTGTTTTCTTCACAAGTTTCATGACTTGGTGAAGTTGGAGCTTGATCTTGTGTTGCCTCGACGTAGATCATCTTCGGCATCGAAGTCGACGACCTAGCCCGATCATTTCTCCGACGAAACCATCGCCAGAGTCCGGGATCCGATGATCGCAGTGGAGGGACGTCAACACTGAGCTATGGAGGTGGAGGACCGGATCTACAAAGGTTGTAGTCACTTTCCTTTAGCAATAAAGTTGTTTACTTGCTTGCATCGCTTATCCTCTAGTTACGATCTTGCTTAGGGTTACTTGGCATATAGGAAATTTTTGAATTGGCCATGTTTGATCACTTGTGAAACCTCATGGGTGTGCCTAGGAACCCTACACAAAGCCCTTTGGCTGTGTACTTATAGATACTCTCTTCTAAATCATTATTTAGAAAAGCAGTCATGACACCCAACCGCCAGATATCGTAGTCATGGTATATAGCATTTGCAAGTAGGATCTGGATGGACTTAAGCATAGCTTTGAAAGTCTCAACTTTTCCATGTACACTAAGTAATCTTCTCAAGATATACTTGCTCCTGATGGGGATTTAACCCTTCAGATATAGCAACCAAAGTCCACACTTTGTTGGTGTATATGGATTCCATCTTAGATCGCTTAGCATCCAGCCATTCTTACAGAGTCCCCACTCCTGATGGCCTGCTCAAAACTAGTTGGGTTATCATCTCATGATGCAATCTTCGCTCCCACTGTCATAGAGAAAGCCGAAGTATCTCTCAGGTGGATGAGGAACCCTACTAGATTGGCGGAGAGGCTGAGATTCGTCGGGAACTATTGAATCCTCCGGTTCTATCAAATTATCAGCTGTAGTTTGTATAGCTGGAACTCCTTCCAGTTCTACCTCATGACCACTAATTTCTTCATAAGAAAATCCTTTTCTAAAAAGGTGGTATGCTGAGAAACAAAACACATTTTGTTCCTCGGTGCGGTAGAAGATATTCCGTTGCGAATGCTTGGGATATCCAACAAACTTCCACAGAATTGACCTTGCCTCGAGCTTGTCCGAATTTTGCTTTTGACATAGGCCGGACAACCCAAATCATAACTTTCTTAAGAGATGGGCTCTTCCCATACCATATCTCATATGGAGTGGTAGGCACCTGATTTGGTTGGAACCTAATTCAATTGGTATGCAGCTTCTCAAGTGCATAGCTCCTAAAAGGAAATAGGAAACTCAGTAGTACTCATCATAGAGCGCACCATATCTAATAGGGTGTGATTGCTCTGCCCCGATACACCGACGTGCTGTGGTGAATGCGGAGGAGTAATGCTGAGAGGGAATCTCATTCTCCTTTAGAATAGTCCAGGAATTCCGTGCTCTAGTATTCTCCTCCTTGATCATATCAAAGGACATAATACTTATAACCGTTTTGGTTCTCTACTTCTAACTTATATTCTTTGAATTTCTCAAAAGGTTCAGACTTGTGTTTCAACAAGAACACATATGGAACCTTGAGAGACCATCAGTGAATATAATAAAGTACAAAGAACCAGTCCTGGCATGCGTAGACAGGGGACCTACATACATCATCATGTATCAATCCCAAGAGTTCACTAACTCTTTCTCCGTTTCCAATAAACGGAGCTATGATCATCTTATCTTTGTGACATGATTGGAAAGTTTCACAAGATGTAAATTCAAACTGATTTAAATATGCATCTTTATGTAACTTAGCTAGTCGGGTCTCATTGATATTACCTAGTTTACAATGCCTCAAGAAAGATTCGTTCATTTCTGAACTCTTTCTCTTGTGTGTGTTTTGTTCGTTAAGAACTGTGGTCTGATTTAGAACGTATATGCTTTTAGATAACATGCCTGAACGGATCAACTCTTGATATCGGAAATGTTCAAAACATTATCCAAAAATACAAAATTATATCCTTCTTTACTAAATAAAGAGACTGATATGATGTTGTATATCAGGTTCGGTATCTAATAACATTCGTTCAGATTCAATGTATTTGCTAATACAGGATGATAACTGCCAACATACTTGGCTGCAACACTTGCAGCGTTTCCAACTCTTGAATCCTATCACCCGTTCCCAGTTCTCTACCTTTCTGTAACCCATGTAACAAATTACAATAACGGGATCTTGATCCGGTATCACATACCCAGGACGTAGAGGATACTGAAAAACAGTTCTCGGTAATGAACACACCCGAAGAAGATGTATCAATATAAACTTTCTTCGTTTAGGCGGCACGGGAATCCTGGAAATCCCCCATATCCTACTCGGTCTTATAACAATTATAAGTTGGAGCGGGACCAACGTTCCCCAGCTCAGTATAACAAGCGGGTTCGGTCAATACATCTATATTATTATCTTGATTAAGGAATGACATGGTCGCTACCTGGAGAGAGAGAGAAGAAAACATTCAGCGTATGCTCTTGTAAGATGAGATTGGTTATCAATATATCTAATCAGGATGGCTCCCACTGTTTTAGTCATATCTTCCTTCAAACCCTAAAAGGAAAGACTAGCCGGGATTAATTACACCCTACAATTTCGCCAATCTTTCAGCCAGGCCAGTGCCGGTACTTTGAGGGAGGTTCCCCGTGCTTTCGCATGGACCTAATTAAAATAAACCTCGTTTTCCCTGGGGCGTAACCCCGTTAACACCTTTCTGGACACATACTTGATCGGCTAATTGTTATGTGTAAAACTCTCTTTGGAGTAACTCTTACTCTCAGTAGGTATCGGGATCCAACTATCTCATAGAAGATATGCAATCTCATTGCGAATTTCAACACTTGAAATTCCCGATAATTTTTTACCCCTAACGTGCTATGACCTTGACAAATGTCAAACAACCCATAGTCCGCTAGTCAAGTTCAACCCGTATATTTTCTGATTGAATTAAACCCACCCGCATGACCCTTGACGAAAGCCAAACAACGCCGTATGAATACCCTAATCCAATCACATCGTATGCTAGCAGATAAGCACTAGTTAGCTACCGTACACTACGCCTTGACGAATGCCAAACTACCGCAGCACGAATACTAAGTAGTACTTATCTGAAATGACGGAGGGCTACGACAGATTTTTAAGAAAACCTTTTGCGTAATGAACTTGATATCGTCGTAGAATCGAGTGATTTTGAAAATGAGTGTTTTTGAGGCTTTTACTAGTTTTGCTAAAAAGGTCACTCCCGGTGAAGGGATCTCGGCTCTTTCCTTATCGAATAAGGTGCAGGATATTTCATAAATACCACTATGCAAAGCAAAAACTATAGAAGCAATCAAAAGACAAACCGTGTGTGTAGCATCTGCTAGTTTCGCTAAAGAGGTCACTCCCGGTGAAGGAATCTCGGCTCTTTCCTTATCGAATAAGGTGCTGGATATTCTACAAGGAATACCGCTATGCAAAGCAAGAACTAGAGCTACCAGTTTTTAAAACAAGTTTCTACAACATCTTTAGGTTTCTTTTATTTCATTAATCTCATTAATGAGGTCCCATTTATTATGCTTCCCAAGCATCATATATGAAACGAAAGCAACAATATATAATATATATCATATATATAATATAAACATTCGTCTCAGGCAGTAATATGATCTCATCACAGAACATTGCAGCAGAAGAACATATATGAAATATTCGATATACTAGGATTTCCGTGTTTTAAATTAAGCCTGTATAAAACACGGATTCCATGGTCCTGATGAATAGCCAATCCCACATCCCTAGACCCCTACGAGAGCGACAAGCAACCCTACCAATTCTAGAGTTAGGTGACCCAGTCTCGACTCCTCGAGATGGTCTCCCACTGGACCCTAGAACCCGGTTACTTGTGCTCCCCGCCTTGGGTCTATCCTAATGCAGAAAAATAAATAATATACAATGGTGACATCATCCTCAACTCGGAAGTGCCCCAATAAAAGAATATTACATACAATGAATTTTACATGAATGAAAATGAAAAACTCTCATCTCACATAAAACCCCCGGCTATTCAATCACGACGATCCAATATAACATAACTCAGCAATACATAACATCACATATCATCAACGTAAGTAAATATGCGTATCTCAATTGTCATTGACATATAGTACCGAAACCGGCAATACACCACATATTACACTTACGGTCGCATAAAAGAAACTAAAAAACTATAACAGTTGGAATCCGCAACCACCTTAGACATCATAAACCCGAAATATCTCATATTCGGATTTTATGCCTAACCAAATGAATTCCTTAGATATCGCATGCCTAAAAATTATAAACCCCGCATTTTAGTCTCGATCTCGAAAACACATTTCAATATCTAGTCGGGCAATTCAACAAGATTGCAGAAATCCTGATCGAATGCTCGTCGGAAACTTTAGTAGATGGCCGCACCCCCCGATACCGTTGACGAAGAGCACTAAGGCGGAACACTGCAGCCGCGAGCACCCGAACGGATGCTTTTGGCGACGGGGTTCTCCTACAGTCACTTGGTCGGGGCTATGGGGCATGGCTATCTATTAAGTTTACCCGGTGAGTATCCGTGTACGCTACGTGATTGCGATGGACTTTTGATCACATCAAAATCCCGGGGCAACCAATCAAATGAGACTAAATTGCTTGATTTATAACATTCAAATTAGTTATCTCATAACTATATTTGTGGATTCCAAATATTGTATCCCATCACATAATATCTGGATGACGTTAAACTTTTCGATCGATTCATCAAAGTCCCACAATCTCCGATAGCTCAACACTTGAGCATAGTTCAATAATACCCAGAAGATGCCACAGTACTTATGAACCAGCCGTAGAAAGGTCAAACCAACGCCTCACATGTGACAACGCTGAACTACCACAAACCCTAGGGTTTAGTGGCGGTTCTGACGGTCGCATAATCGAGTTAAGGTTTCGTTCTTCTAGAGGGTTCACAGAATCACTTGCATGTTTTTCCGAATACGATGAACTTGGAAAAATGGATTTTTGACATTCGATCGAACCTTTTAACTTCGTCTAGACAACATGCGAATCACCCGAAACTATGTTAAAACAACGAATACGAAACACTCCGAATTGCTTATAGTGCAATATTACATCA
Organism: Agapanthus africanus; assembly: GCA_030015575.1. NCBI lineage: Eukaryota > Viridiplantae > Streptophyta > Magnoliopsida > Asparagales > Amaryllidaceae > Agapanthus > Agapanthus africanus. The sequence continues at coordinate 834,532,843 of JASDDO010000019.1, forward strand.
TATGTAAAATTAGCAAAAAAAAAACAACACCTGAAACTCCACAACCTAGTGGCTGGAAAACACCAAAAAAATTTACCTATTTCCTCCATTAAAAATCCGACGTCACCGGAAAAATCGTGCTGGTCGCCGGCCATTGTCCGAGCAGGGGGTAAAATTTTAGGTGTGTTCATGTTGCATATCATACAATATTTTGCAATTGTTTAAATAATTTTTTGACAACCTTTTGAAATAGACAGAAACTTCATTTTACGGTTTCAAGTTTCAGAGTTGTTTCGGTTTCGTAATTCTAACAAAAACCGTCTAAATTTCTAGCATGGCTCTGATACCACTGAAGGGTTTCCTAGCACAGCAGCAAGGTTTCGGGAGGCATCGTCCATGCCAAATTCAAAAAATTGCCGTTCTAACTAACCCTAACCATGAAACGTTAACTAGAAATCGTAAGGAAAACATATGCAAACACTTTGCAACTAAAAGTGAACAAGGAATACAACCTTTGTAGACCGGTCCTTCACTTCAATAGCTCCGTGTAGTAGTCCCCTTCACTGCGATCACGAACTCCGGACTTTAGAGAGGCTCCCTTGAAGAAACGAACATACTAGCTTCGAAGACTTCGAGACCGAAGATGATCTACGTCGAGGAGACACTAACCCAAGCTATCTCTTCACTAATCATGGAATTAGAGAAGCAAATACTCTAAACTAAATGGAAAGTAGTAGAGGATGATGAAGTAGGAATTTTTCTCACATTAGAAATAATTTTCTCACAAGGTTTCATCACTTTGTCAAAATCAAGAGAGCTCAAGAATGAGGAAGAAGAAGATGAAGTTGTGATGAAAGAAAAGAATGAACTCATGAGGTTACAAATGCAACCATGCTCACAAAATATCATGCCTAACTCATGTAGAAAATAAACCATACACTTAGCTTAAGGGTTGGGTTAAATAAATATCCTAAACTTGACAAAAGAGTTGACTTTGTCAATGGTTATCCAAAAGCTTTTGTCCAAGCTTAACCATGACAAACTTAAACTCTTTTGAATTAGCTTAACATAAATAAAAACCCTAACTTAACCCTAGCATGGTATAAGTCTCATACATCCATGTTGCATGTGTAACCTAGCATGACACACTTATATATATCACATATATATATATATTGTGCCAAAAAGAAAACAATACATATATCACATATATGTAAAGTTTATCAAATGTGAGAAAAGAAATCTTAAGTGAGCTAATACTAGTTAATGTAATGTAATATATCAAATATATAATTATACATTAAATTATTAGATCAACACTTGATTTAATAATCCGGCTATATCACATATAACCGACTAATATCAAATACAACATCTTATCGAATCAACGCTTGATCCGATAACTCGGTGATTGATAGGATACGAGCGTGTTCAAGTTCTAGTTTAAATACCGCAATCAAGACGGTTTCGCACGTAGCTAGCCGGTTGAGTACGGGTCGTCCGCAGGGAGATGGGAATCTTTTTCTATGTGTTTTTCGACGAGTTAAGTCCGGTTGTTCAGATTTTGTTTGTAGTTATCTAAGTGTTGAGTTGATATTTAAAGAGAGCTTGTTAGGGTTAGGATTAGGTTAGTTTGAGTTAGGGGTCTCCACATCTTTCGTTGCCCCACTTAATATCGGTGTTACGGTAATCGGCAACAACGGGGATTAGCACGACTAGGAAGGAGCTTGCGAGTATAAGCTAGGCTTTCCAACGCATAGTCCTTCCTTTTGGTGCTTGTCCGTCCGTTCTTGGCTCTTATCCATATCCTCCGGTTAATTCAACCACAACCGGTCTCACTACGGAATCACCGCTATCATGTAGGATAGGGTGCCATAAGGAGCGGATTGTGGTTGGGTTAACGGGAGTTGATTTAAGTTGTTGGGCAAGGAAAGAGTGAGAGAGATTTCCTTCTCTCAAACTTCCTTTATCCTACCCTAACAAGTATAGAACTACTCACACTTCATAATACGGAAAAATAAAACAACACAAAAGAGGAAGATAGAAAGAAAGAGATTAGAAGAATATGACTAACTGTTTGCGACCTTACCTTGGCGAGGATCAAGCGTAAGTATCATTGTCGTATGAAAGGATAAAGAAAAAGAGAGAAGAAACAAACAACAAGGAAATAACAACAACTACTTAACAATTAAAATTACAACAATTATAACAAGTAAAGAAAGAGACAAGCATGATAATAAAAATGGTCTTCTTTATTCATCACTCTTCACTCAAAAGCTCACTTACAAGTTTAATGGAGAAGAGGTGAGAAGAGGAAGAAGAACATGTACTAAAACCTAGCAAAGAAAAATACAAGATTATGGACCCTTTACTTCACAGAATTCTGGGGTATTTATAGGATGGAAAATGAGAAACTAGGGCAAAAATACAGGCCCATATGAAATTACCAACCTACCCCCCAAAACCCTGCGCACTTGGCGCCAGAACGGCCGCGGAAGCGCGGCCAAAACCCCTCTTTGGCCGCGCTTCCGCGGCCGTATAGATGAATTGGACTTGGGTAAAATTGGTGGGACCCTGGTTTGATGTGAGCTTCTTTCTGGTATATGTATTTTCCCACAATTGCTTCACGAATTTTCCAGAATTTCTGTTGAGGGAAAGGTGGACTTTTTGTCAAGATTTTGTCATGATTGTCTCGAGCTCCGCGTAGATCTCTTGGATCTTGTGCCACCATTGAGCCTTGTGCATAGATTTGACATTTTGTCTTCCTACTTGTATCTGGCAACATACGGATGAGGGACGGAGACCGTGTTTTATCTGTGGTCGGCAAGAACCCGGATTTTTTCGTGTTTTCCATGAATTTCATCGTTTTGGAACCGAGAACCTGTATCCTGCAATTGACTAGCAAACACGGCTCAAGAGTATCTATGGATATGCAATGTGATAAAAATTGGGCGGTATGAAAATGCAAAAATCTGATATGAACAAATACCCCCAAACTTATCATTTGCTCGTCCCGAGCAAAGTCCATTTATTCACAAAAAATTTCCTAACCTCACTTTCGCAGGGAACGCGATTGCACTGAGCATGTGCAACAAGCCGTTAAACCTCTAGGTGTCCCTAGTAGGAGGAGTGTTGTCTCCTGAGGGTTTTCAGCGGATACTACCCACAAAATCCGGTCAAGTTGGTTTGTAAAAATGACTAAGTTTCAAACCCTAAAGTTTTGTTTTTAGAAAATAACAATTCTATAATCCTTAGTCTAGATTATCGAATCTTTATTTTTCACACCTCACATCTTATTTAACTACAGATTTTATATGTCTTTACGTGCAGTGCGGATAGTGTCGTTAAGTTCCAGAAGGATCGATTAGAGTCATCATGTCGCACAATAAAGCCCAGATAACAATTTTAAAAGGATCACATAAGTTTCATAACGAGTTAAGCATTTTTCAAGTTTCGTTTTCCAGTAAGGTTTCAACTTCAGAATTTCTATCTTCCTTAACAGGAAACTAAGTCGTATTTTTCACTCCACCTTTTTCTTGTTTTCATTTCATACACACCACTGTGAACGTGCAATAGTCTTTATCATAGAATAAAACCTTCACATCTCCGTAAAAAATTTTTTTTTTATAAAAGTCTGTCTTTTATCAAGATTATTCTCACACAAAGAACCGTTAGGAATTTTAACCCGGAGAGAACACTTGCTTGACTTTGTTTTAAACTGGACTTTCTAGGCTTCTTAGCGAGCTTTGGGCCAATGCACCCAAACCAGTTGGTTTTAGGGCATTAGGTGTAGAAACACCCCGGCGGACTTAATTACTCAAGTTACCTAGGTCCAAAAACAAAAGACAGTATGGCGTGAAAATCAGCTGATTTAATACGAACGGAGATATAACCGGCAGTTCAAATATTTTTTTGGATAAAAGACGTGTCTAGTGGGTTTGGTGTGTAATCATTCCAATCAAGTTTTAGATGGGTTATTTTTCAGACTTAGCTCCTATTACGGCATCAATAACATTCCTTCATATTCGCTTTACTTCATAAACTATTCTTGTCATTACTTATTTCAGAACAAACCTATTTGATTCTCAGAAAATCATTTATCTGTTTAAAAGTTTGAACATGAAAGACTTGTCATCTAATTCCCAAAACTCACGACACGTGTAGTGTGATGTAAAGACGTATATCAGCTATAGTTAACTTCAAAGGAGAGTTATCTTTCAGGTTTTCAAAATCCAAACATAAGATCTAGTTATTCCTATTTTATCAAACAAAAACCGTCGAATGTTGAATCAGAGTTCTTCCACAAGCTAACTTGACAAAAAAGTTTTTATATTTTTGGAAAATTTTCAAATTTTTATGGATTTTATGGATTTTAATATGCAGATGCAAAATATACATATGAATGCGAAGGTAAGAAATGCGTACCGAGTGTACCCCCACACTTAAACTGGACAGTGTCCTCACTGTCATTGCATGAAGAGAGTAGTTTGAAGGTTCAAAATTGTTGGTTAGCGATACACAATTTTTATTTGTTTTTGTTTTGAAAGAAAAGAAAAGGAATATACAAGAATATAAACAAAATGGTTTGTACATACCCCCAAACTTATTTGGAACAGTGTCCACTGTTCTTGGCTGGATAACCGAAGTTTGGAGGTAGGCAGAGGAAGATCAAGCAAGGTAAACCGGCTCCTGTAAGAACAGGAGCTCCTCTGTTGGTTCGGCGCTAAGGTACGGTTTGCATCGGTGTCCGTTCACTTTGAAGAGTGAACCGTCCTTTGGATTTTCCAAATCCACAGCGCCCTGCGGATACACAGTCCGCACAAAATACGGCCCTTTCCAGCGAGATCGGAGCTTTCCAGGATGGAAGTGAAGTCGGGTGTCGTAAAGAAGTACCTGCTGACCAGGTACGAAGGTTTTGCGCACAAGGTGTTTATCATGAAACACCTTTGTTCGATTCTTAACGACAACCGCGTTGTCGTAAGCCTCATCCCTAAGCTCGCTCAGTTCGTTCAGCTGCAGCTTCCGATGGCTGCCCGCGTCCTCCAGAGACAGATTCAGCTCCTTTATCGCCCAAAACGCGCGATGCTCGATTTCGACAGGAAGGTGGCAGGCTTTTCCGTACACAAGCCGATAGGGAGACATGCCAAGGTCGGTCTTATAAGCGGTTCTAAATGCCCAAAGGGCATCAGTGAGTTTCAAAGACCAATCCTTACGGTTCTTGGAAACCGTTTTCTCCAGTATCTGCTTGATTTTCCGATTTGAAACTTCGGCCTGCCCGCAGGTTTGGGGGTGGTAGGGCGTAGAAAGCTTATGATTAATGGAGTATTTCCGCATCAAGGCCTCGAAAGTCCTATTGCAGAAATGACTTCCATTGTCGCTAATGATCGCTCGGGGGTGCCCAAACCGTGAGAAAATGTTTTCTTTAAGGAATCTAACGACAACCTTGTTGTCGTTAGTTCGGCTGGGCACAGCCTCGACCCATTTAGAGACGTAATCAACAGCTAGAAGGATGTACAAGTTCCCAAAAGAGCTGGGAAACGGCCCCATGAAGTCTATCCCCCAAATATCGAAAATCTCCACAACCAAGATCGGTTGGAGCGGCATCTCATTCCTCCGGGATATCCGGCCCATGTGTTGGCACCGGGAGCAAGTCTTGCAATAATCGTGAGCGTCTTTGAAAAGTTGTGGCCAGTAGAAACCACATTGCAAGATCTTCTCAGCTGTCTTTCTGGGCCCAAAATGCCCGCCACATGCTTGGTCGTGGCAAAATGACAGCACACTCTTGAATTCCTCATCAGGGACACACCGACGAATAATCTGGTCGGGACAGTACTTGAACAAGTAGGGTTCGTCCCAGTAAAAATGTTTTACTTGGGATAAGAAGCGAAGTCTGTCCTGACTCGACCATTTGGTCGGTAGCAATCCCGTGGCCAAATAGTTCACAATATCTGCGAACCAGGGTTCGCAAGATACTGTCAAGAGTTGTTCATCCGGGAAAACGTCGTTTATCGGAATTGGAAGCGAAGGCGAAGAAGGAAGTCGCGAGAGATGGTCGGCAACCACGTTTTCACATCCTCGTTTGTCCTTAATGACAAGGTCAAACTCTTGAAGCAAGAGGATCCAACGGATCAACCGAGATTTGGCATCTTTCTTCGCAAAAAGATGGCGCAGAGCTGAGTGGTCAGTGTAGACAATGACTGGAGAGCCGATCAGGTAGGGCCTGAACTTTTCTAAGGCAAATACAACAGCTAAGAATTCCTTCTCAGTTATTGTATAATTGAGTTGTGCGTCGTTCAGGGTTCGGCTTGCGTAATAGATTACATGCGGCATCTTGTTGATGTGTTGTCCAAGGACAGCACCGATGGCAAAGTCGGATGCATCGCACATAATCTCGAATGGGTATGTCCAGTCAGGAGAAGAGAGAACGGGAGCAGAAGTGAGTGAGAGTTTCAGTGACTCGAATGCAGTCACACAGCTCGAGTCGAAGGTGAAAGGTGTGTCCTTGGCCAGCAAAAGCGTCAAGGGCCTAGCAATCTTGCTAAAGTCCTTGATAAACCGTCTATAAAAACCGGCATGGCCAAGGAAGGCTCGGATATCTCGGACGCATCGGGGAGGAGGCAGATTGGAAATGACCTCAATCTTTGCTTTGTCAACCTCTATGCCATTTTGCGAGATGATATGTCCTAAGACAATACCTTCACGTACCATGAAGTGGCATTTCTCCCAGTTCAAAGTAAGATTCTTATCCTTACATCTGGTAAGGACAGCGTCGAGATGCAGCAGACACTCGTCAAAAGAATCGCCGAAAATGGAGAAGTCATCCATGAAAATCTCCAGAAATTTCTCCACCATGTCTGAGAAAATCCCCATCATACACCGCTGGAAGGTAGCGGGCGCATTGCATAACCCAAAGGGCATGCGTCGATATGCAAACGTGCCGAAAGGACAAGTGAAAGTGGTCTTGTCCTGGTCTTTTTCGGCGATGGGAATTTGATTGTAGCCAGAGTAGCCATCAAGAAAGCAATAGTACTCATGTCCGGCCAATCGTTCGAGCATCTGGTCAATAAAAGGTAGCGGAAAGTGGTCTTTCCGCGTTGCAGCGTTGAGTTTTCTGTAATCAATGCAAACTCGCCACCCGGTTTGGGTGCGAGTAGGGATTAACTCATTCGCTTCGTTGGTTATGACCGTGATGCCCGACTTCTTGGGGACAACGTGAATGGGGCTAACCCACTGGCTATCAGAGATAGGGTAAATGATACCACTATCTAGACATTTGACGATCTCCTTCTTCACAGCCTCCTTCATGACTGGATTAAGACGTCTCTGTGGATCCCGGGCTGGTTTGGCATCATCCATCAGATGAATGTGATGCTCAACGATGAGGGGACTAATCCCCTTGATGTCCGCCATGGACCAGCCAAAAGCTTGCCTGTTGCTGTGCAAGACCGCGAGAAGGGCTTTCTCTTGCTCGGGAGCTAGAGAAGCCGAGATGATAACAGGAAGGGTCTCGTTCTCACCTAAGTAAGCATACTTAAGGTGAGACGGCAACGGCTTGAGTTCGAGCGTTGGAGGTGAAATGATGGAAGGCAAGACTGGTGCAAAGGTCTCGAACTCAAAGGACTCCAGCAAAGGTTCAAAACGAGTGTAGGCAACTGAGTCGGATGGTTCAGGTAACTCATCCGAAAAGTCGAAAGATTCAAACTCGGGTTGTGCGCGGCTAAGATCGTTCGTGAACGTGAAACACTCGTAGTCGTTATCGGGCGTAGAAACAGCAGCAGGTTCGAAGAGACACGCACTAGTGGCGTCAAGATTATCGTATTCAAACAAAAACTCCTCGAATTCACACTCTTCGGGGGTGATCTCCTGGATCGAGCAAACATCCAGTATATGAGCATTAGGTTCGGCGGGATGATTCCCCAACCTAAAAATGTTGAGTTCAATTGTCATATTTCCAAAAGAGAGGTTCATTGAACCATTGCGACAATTGATCACAGCATTTGAGGTTGCGAGAAATGGGCGACCGAGTATCACCGGAATTTGATTCCGGGGGTTAGCTACAGGCTGTGTATCTAAGACAATGAAGTCGACGGGGAATATGAAATCCCCGACTTTGATTAACACATCCTCTAGCTCACCCCTAGGATGGGTGATCGATCGGTCGGCCATCTGGAGAGTGCAGTGTGTGGGTTTCAGCTCTCCGACGCCTAATTGCTCGTATACTGAATACGGAAGCAAGTTAACACTGGCACCAAGATCTAATAGTGCGCGGTTGATGTTCTTATCCCCAATAGTAATTGAAATAGTAGGACAGCCAGGGTCCTTCCGTTTTTGTGGTAAAGATTGGGTAAGGGCATCACTCACAGCACTAGCCAAGAAAACTTTCTTGGGTACCTGAGACTTCCTCTTTTTCGTGCACAAGTCCTTTAAGATTTTCGCGTAAGATGGGACTTGTTGGACAGCATCTAAAAGAGGAATGTTAATGTTAACTTGCTTGAATAACTCCAAAATCTTCTCCATTTGTGGATTTTGTTTGTTAGACCTCAACCGGTTTGGAAATGGAACATTTTGAAAATTGGTTGAGTCTAATGCTGGAGGAGGAGATTTTGGAGTTGGAACGGATCCCAGAATAGGTGTTTTCATGGAGTGAGAAGTGGGTCCATTCAGAGCAGAAGAAGAAGAGGGAGAGCCTGTTGAAGAACGGAGAATAGGCTCGGTAGACGAAGAAGAAGAAGGAGAAGAAGAAGAAGCAGCGGCCGGGGCATCATCGTTGATTTGCTTGCCAATGTTGTTTTGCAGCACCCTCCCTGATCTCAGTGTGGTCACGGCACTCACATTATGGTTTTGTTGTTCAAGAGCAACATGTGCATTATGTGGGTGGCCGGGATTTGGAAGTGGCTGGGACGGGAGCTTCCCCTTCTCTCGCTCGCTCAAGGCCGCGTTCAGCTGTGCAATCTGGGCCTCGATGGTCTTGATGCTCTGCCCGTGTGCGGCGGTGTGTTGCACTAAAGATTGGATTGAAGACTGGATGTTGGCGGTGGATTGAGTCGATTGTTTAACAAACGCATCCAGACTTCGCTCGAGCGAGGAAACCTTATCGTTGTTCGACGGAACAAAGTTGTTTGGTGGAAAGGAATTGTTCGGTGCAAAGTTGTTCGTCTGGTTTTGGTAAGGCTGGGGTTGGAAGGGCTGCTGATACTGAGTTTGTTGTTGCGCTTGTTGTTGCGGTGGAGGGGCCCTTTGGAAATTGTTGCCCTGGAATTGATTCTGATTCTGATTCCAGGCGAAATTGGGGTGGTTCCTCCAACCGGGATTGAAGGTGGAAGAGTATGGATCATTCCTCGGTCTTTGCTGGAATGCATTAACCTGATCCTGTCCTTGCGAGGGTGGATTGTAAGGACACTCTTCAGTCAAGTGGGACGGATCGGAACAACAAGCGCAGATGGTACGAAGGGGGAGAACAGGGGCAGGAGTAGGAGAAGAAAATTTGCTCTCTATTGCTTCAAGCTTTTTTGTTATTGCAGCCATTTCAGCTCTCATCGCAATAGAGACATCAAGCTGGTGAATTCCTACCCTAGACTGACCGGTAGAAGTGGAGGTAGAAGAAGAAGGAGTCGGTCTGGTGCTCTCCCACTGTAGCGTTTGCTCCGCAAGATCGTCAAAGAACTGCCACGCTTCCTCGTCAGATTTGGATAGGAAGTGGCCCTGACAGATGGTTTCCAGCAACTGCTTCGTTGCTGGGTTCAGTCCCTCGTATAAGGTTTGGCAGAGTTGCCATTTCTCTATACCGTGGTGAGGACACTGAACAAGAAGGTCTTTGTATCGGTCAAAGCACTTCCAAAAGGGTTCAGAAGGAAGCTGGGAGAATTGGTTGATCTCATTTCGAATTCTTGCGGTCTTATGATTTGGGTAGAATTTTTTCAGAAACGCTTTAACAAACTCGTCCCAGCTGGTAATTGAGTGGGAAGCGGTGCTATACAGCCATTTTTCTGCGAGATCGCATAAAGTGAACGGAATGACCCGTAGACGTATAGCATCGTCCGACAGCTGGGTTGTTTTCATCATGGCACAGACGTTTTGAAATTTGTTAATGAAGATATAGGCATCTTCAGATTCAAGCCCATGAAAACGTGGAAGCATGTTGATGAAATGGGGCTTAATTTCAAAGTTGTCCCCATTGGCCGGAGGAAGAGAAAGGCAGGTTGGAAGTGCAGAACGGGTAGGGTAGAAACGATCCTGGAGCGCAATTCGCTGCGGCGCTACAACAGGCGGAGGTGGTGGGAGATTGGTCTCCATAGGAGGTGGAGCCAATCCAGGGGTGGTCAACGAGATGTTTGGAATAAATCCCGACATCGCGGAAGAAGAGGTTGGTGAAGGTGAAGGTGAAGGTGAAGATGTATGAACAGAATTCCGGTCAACGTCGGAGTTGGCCGGCAAAGGAAGGGGTGAAAGAGGAGTGGACGGAGTATCGACTTCGGAGTCGATCGCGTAGTCGGTCGCGACTAACGTAACGCGGACTAGACGGGCGCTAGTGTCCCGAGTCCAAGCGGACATACACTAAACGAGTTTAGTATAGTCAAAGCGGAGAAGGTGAGGGTAAGAAAACGTCAATGAAGAAAGGCGAAGGGTGTTGGGTGAAAATGGATTTGGCGACAAAAGGGCAAGTTTTTATAAAAGTTTTTGATTTTTGATTTTTTCTTTTTTTAGAAAAAGATTTACAGAAGTATGTACGGGAATACGGCTTAAGCAATCACAAATAAGATATGCACAATCACACCTAGATCTAGGGTAACCTAGGTCTACTAGACCTGCTCCTGAACTTGATTGTCGAAGTTAAACAATGTCGAGAAACGGGCTTAAAAATACACTGATCACGAGGCCAGGTAAGTGCAGAGATAAGGGGAGGTTGTCCAACGCTTTCGCGAAGTTCCTTAATTAAATAACCCTTTCTCTTTCGGCGGTTGCGCCTTTAACACTTTCCTAGACACCCCGTAAACAATATACGGTTAAGCGAGCTTCTAAACAAGGTTTATCTTCTCCTAATGAGCGCGAAGTCCTTAGGGCTGAAGTCTAGTATTTTTTAATTTACAATGGACAATGCATATGCTTTAGTGATTTCCGGGGTCCTGGGAAGGGTGATGAAATCCCCACCCAATCTGGATTGGTTTCAAGCCCCTTAAGTCCGTATTAAAGAATGCAAAACAGTAACAATATCAACAGCAAACAATTTTTATTTGCGGCGCAAAGAATCCTGCACAAGAACAGTTTATTGGAAGGGGGAGAAGAATTTGCGCAAAGAAGGCTGCAGAAAACACAATTCAGTGGAGCTTAGAGGAGTGGAGAGAGGCAGAGAGAGTTACCCAGAAAAAATGGCAGCCCAAGGGCACCAAGTGGCCGCTCTTCCGCGGCCAAACACGTGCTAATGCCGCGGAAGCGCGGCAGTAACAGAGGATTGGGACTTCAGGTTTGGTTCAGGTGCTTCTCTGGGTCTCCTCCTCTTGTCTGGATGTACTGAATCTTGAATTGCTCACTGTATTTGCTCCAGATTTGTACAGTAGACCGTATGCTTTGTTTTTGTCCGTCGCGGTGTAGCAGCGAAATGTGGGTCTATCTTCCCACGTCTTTGGCACTGTACTTGAACTCCGTATTTCCAACGTCTTAGGCGTCGATCTTGAGCTTCGTATTTCCTGCACACTTGCACAAAAACTAATCAAGAATAACAAGATGATTTTTACAAAGTATATTTTTTTTGGTTTTTTTTTGGTTGTTTTTATATTCACAAATTAACCCGAAATTTCACTTAGAAATAGACTACCGTCTCCCCGGCAACGGCGCCATTTGATTGATAGGATACGAGCGTGTTCAAGTTCTAGTTTAAATACCGCAATCAAGACGGTTTCGCACGTAGCTAGCCGGTTGAGTACGGGTCGTCCGCAGGGAGATGGGAATCTTTTTCTATGTGTTTTTCGACGAGTTAAGTCCGGTTGTTCAGATTTTGTTTGTAGTTATCTAAGTGTTGAGTTGATATTTAAAGAGAGCTTGTTAGGGTTAGGATTAGGTTAGTTTGAGTTAGGGGTCTCCACATCTTTCGTTGCCCCACTTAATATCGGTGTTACGGTAATCGGCAACAACGGGGATTAGCACGACTAGGAAGGAGCTTGCGAGTATAAGCTAGGCTTTCCAACGCATAGTCCTTCCTTTTGGTGCTTGTCCGTCCGTTCTTGGCTCTTATCCATATCCTCCGGTTAATTCAACCACAACCGGTCTCACTACGGAATCACCGCTATCATGTAGGATAGGGTGCCGTAAGGAGCGGATTGTGGTTGGGTTAACGGGAGTTGATTTAAGTTGTTGGGCAAGGAAAGTGTGAGAGAGATTTCCTTCTCTCAAACTTCCCTTATCCTACCCTAACAAGTATAGAACTACTCACACTTCATAATACGGAAAAATAAAACAACACAAAAGAGGAAGATAGAAAGAAAGAGATTAGAAGAATACGACTAACTGTTTGCGACCTCACCTTGGCGAGGATCAAGCGTAAGTATCATTGTCGTATGAAAGGATAAAGAAAAAGAGAGAAGAAACAAACAACAAGGAAATAACAACAACTACTTAACAATTAAAATTACAACAATTATAACAAGTAAAGAAAGAGACAAGCATGATAATAAAAATGGTCTTCTTTATTCATCACTCTTCACTCAAAAGCTCACTTACAAGTTTAATGGAGAAGAGGTGAGAAGAGGAAGAAGAACATGTACTAAAACCTAGCAAAGAAAAATACAAGATTATGGACCCTTTACTTCACAGAATTCTGGGGTATTTATAGGATGGAAAATGAGAAACTAGGGCAAAAATACAGGCCCATATGAAATTACCAACCTACCCCCCAAAACCCTGCGCACTTGGCGCCAGAACGGCCGCGGAAGCGCGGCCAAAACCCCTCTTTGGCCGCGCTTCCGCGGCCGTATAGATGAATTGGACTTGGGTAAAATTGGTGGGACCCTGGTTTGATGTGAGCTTCTTTCTGGTATATGTATTTTCCCACAATTGCTTCACGAATTTTCCAGAATTTCTGTTGAGGGAAAGGTGGACTTTTTGTCAAGATTTTGTCATGATTGTCTCGAGCTCCGCGTAGATCTCTTGGATCTTGTGCCACCATTGAGCCTTGTGCATAGATTTGACATTTTGTCTTCCTACTTGTATCTGGCAACATACGGATGAGGGACGGAGACCGTGTTTTATCTGTGGTCGGCAAGAACCCGGATTTTTTGGTGTTTTCCATGAATTTCATCGTTTTGGAACCGAGAACCTGTATCCTGCAATTGACTAGCAAACACGGCTCAAGAGTATCTATGGATATGCAATGTGATAAAAATTGGGCGGTATGAAAATGCAAAAATCTGATATGAACACTCGGCTATATCACATATAACCAATCTTGTCACACATCATGAGAATCGAATGTGGCATCACATACTCGCATTAATCTCGGTCCCCCACATATCACATATGCAATCCTACTCCGTTTCGCTTGAGCCATGAAACCTCTGTGTAGGACTCTAAAGACTCGTCAATACGCCAGCAGTAGGTGATGATCATATCAAACACCCATAAGCCGCAAGTGGTCTGCTAAACGTAACGGCCACCCGGGTATTGAGCGATCAGAAGATCAACAAGCATGCCTGCTCATACTCCTGCGAATCCAATCAGTAACACTACCGTACAGTCCGGTCTCTTCGTCTGATATATCGCATAACACATCCTGGGGGTGGCGTAACGTCAGACCCCAATAGCCTGATAAGTCATGCCGATGCAAGGTCCATAACTGTTCGAGAAACTACTGATAAAACTTACCAATAGATCTCAGCAACCCTGGCCAGGGATTTCCTGTTATGGCCAATCGAGCATAGCGCAACATCAACTCCCTATACCGGGAGAGACGAAACCCCTCCTATCGCTCATTGTCTCCATGTGACTCGGGACTGTACCCAAAAGCCACCGTTTTTCACGTTCTCTTGAACGTGGTAAGGTGGAAATCAAAGCACAGTGGGAATCACACAAGATTCTATGACGATTTCGGGTCTACAGACTAACCTGTACCAGTGTCACCAGAGAACTGCTATCCAACGATAGGTATAATACAATCTAAGAGTTCTCGGTGAGTCCGTCCAGTGTACCCAGTCTCCACTGAGCACCCGTATACCTTCTCTGATGTCAAACACCAAAGGATATAGGATCATCCATTGCCCATCATATGGGTCGAGAAGCGCATACGCTAGTCTACTCTGGAGTATCGATGCCCTGTTTCGATACTCCCTCAACTAGGAACAGTTATAGGATGTACTCGTTGACTACACTGGCCCCACTAGTATGATCTGCATCATAGTCCTAGTAGTCAAGTATATATCCTATGGGCTTTATCAGCATGTGAGAGCAAGACAGTAAACCAATACATGTCCACATGTTAAGATAAAGAGCAACCAGATAGCATACTATCATGTCGAGCAAGAAAGTCCTCCCTATATATGTCCAAGCATCCAGTATAATATACATCACATGTAAAGTAATGGCCTCTTGGGCATAAATATAACTAACAATATACACAAACCAATATCACAGATCACAGATATGTACAACCCCTACTAATCGACATATAGCAATTAGCGGACGTTCGGCACATATACCACAATACAGATAAATCCCGATTAGCAAATAACTTAGAATTTTGATCGAAAACTATTTTTCGTGTCTATCCAAAATGCAAACCAGCACTCAGATCATCATGGGTAGAAACCAAATATACAAGAAAACTGTACAACCAAAATAATAATCATAGAGGAATAATGAGCCAACTCGGCTATGACCCGGCCGCGGAACGGCGGCAAATCGACCGATTCGCCGCGGTTCTGCAGTAGTTGTGACAAGTTGGTGACTCTTTTTTCTTCTGAGTTCTTAGAATTCCCTGTAGTGAATTTTCATGCCTTTGAAATAATTTTTAGCACAGTTTTAAAATTCGACAGAAATATAAGGATCGGGTTGTTTAGTTTTCGAGTTTTCCGACAATCGAAGTTCAAATAAGTTGCTAACATCCTAGTAAAGGTTTAGTTAGGATCTGATACCACTGTAAGTCAATATTGCGCTCTCCGCGTGTTCGCGGGTATGCGGAATATGCAAAAAACGATTTCTCCAAACTCGCAACACCGACTTGAACTCCAGGATCGATACTAAAGCATAACTAGCTAACTTGCAATGAGGTTTAACTACTCGGATGAAAGTTATACCTCATGATACTAAGTCCTTCGGTCTTCTACAAGGATCGAAACGGATCAGGCAACCTCAACGGCCTCCTCGAGTCAAAGACGATCCACCCTAGAGTCTATAGTCTGAGCTCCTAGCTCGAATATGAGATAACTACGTCTTATAGTTCGATAAACTAGAAGTCCTAGGTGGTGTAGAGTGAGAAGATGAATTTATTTGTCTCTTGGAACCCTAGGATTCTCAACAAATGAGAGGATTAGGGTTTTAATGAAGAAGAAGAAGAACACTTGAGGAAGTGAGAGTGAAGTGAGAACTTGGATAAAGCTTGGCTGCCCTCTCTTGATAAATATGAAGCATATGAATCATTTATGAGATAAATATCATAACAAAATATCAAGTATGCCTCATAAATATGTAATGATGAGTCATGACCATGAGTCACCAAGTAGCCATGCTAGATTCAATGTAAAACTCTACCTCATTCCTCCACCCAATTTTGTTTAATCCATAAAGAATTAAAACCCTAATTAGGTGTCTCTTCTAGAAGCTTTTCCGCAAGAATTACAAGAATGCCCCTTATCCGTATATACATAACTGCATCTGCATTCCGAAGAATACGAATACAATGAGACGAAAATTTACCATCAATATAATAGTAGGATCCGGCTTAAACCAAAGCCACTAGTATTTTCCGCCCAAACGTACGTACACAAGTACACGTAAGCGTTCAAAGCCCTGCCGTAAAACCATAAGGCCTCTACACCTTTTGCTCGGTGTAGGGAAACTCTCTGTGTGAGACTCTAAAGACTCGACACTACATTGATAGTGGGTTTAACCATAAGCCGCAAGCGGTACTAGCTGCACGTAACGGCTACCCAGGTATGTGTCGATAAGAAGGCTGATAAGCTAACTCATCCGAATTCCTACTGAGCCTATCTGTGAAAATCTCCATACAGTCCGGTCTGTTCGTCTAAGAGTATCGCATATCGGGCTTAGGGGGCGATAATCGTCAGACCCCTAATAGCGCAATAAGTCGTGTCAGAGTATAGCCTAAAACACTCTGAGAAACTACTAGAGTACCTACCAGTAAATCTTACTTGCCTTGGCCACGGACTTTGTGTAATGGCTTTCCAAACATAGCGCGATATCAACCCCTAATACCGGGTGAGACGAATCCAATCTAACCGCCACTGCCTCCAAGTGATTCGGGACTGCACCATACTACTACCTGTTTGCACGAATCCTTTGAGCCGTGGTAGGGTAGTAATCAAAGAACAGTGGGAATACAATCGAGGCGAAGTAGCAGTGTCAAGTTGACAGACTAAGCTGTACTCATGTCACCTGGGAACTACTACATGACGATATGTATAATACCCACCAACAGTTCCCGACGAGTCCAGTCCAGTGTACTCATAACCTAATGAGCACCTCTATACTATCACCAGTACGACGTACTAATGACTGTAGGACAAATCATCTCCCTGCTGGGATGAGAAGTGTATACACTAGTCTACTCTGGAGTATCGATGCCCCGTCTCGATAATCCTATGACTAGGGACTTGTATAGTGTAAGTGCACGGCAGCGCCCCGGCCGTCTGAACGAGGCTAAAATGCGGAAATGAAACTTTTCTTTAAACTTTTAAACCGGCGCTACTGCGTACTTTAAAACCCGGATCGGGCCATTAACCTAATGCTAGCAAACTAGAGAACGGTTAGAGAGCTATACTGAGCGATCCGTGTCCTTCGGTCTTCGGCCACCATCCCGATCTCCCCGCGGCAACTCCGGTCTTCATCTCCTCGTTGGAAAGGGCACCACATCGAGAAGTCGTTTTATGGGCTCCCGCTTCGTTCGAAACAACTTGGTTACGAAGTGTACTAGCCGACATGCCCAAGGTTGAAGTAGAGAATGTTGTGATCACTTTGTCTCTTGCATCCATGGCTTTGGATGGAGGTTGAAACGTTTCCATTGATGGAAGCGATGAGCTAGAGGAGGAAGAAGAAGAAAAAGAGCTTTTCTTTTTCTTTTCTTTTGTTGTGATACTATGATAGAATGAGAGAGTGAGGAAAAATAATATGAGAGCTAACAATAACCTCATGGCAGCCCCTCTCTCTCTATTCCTCTCATATCATCACTAATCAATCCATTAATGTGACACATTTGCTAAAAAAGAGACCATGACTCATAGCATAAGTCCATGTCACATTAATGCATTGTCATGATGATTTCTAGCTCATTATTTCCTTAAGCAAACATTAATCAAAATGTTTGCCACAACAAAAAAGATCCGGCAACATCTAAAGTAAACTCGTGATGGATCACGAGGATACCCCTCACCTGTATATACATACCTGCATCCGCATTCCGACTGAATGCGAATGCGATGAGACTAAAGTAATCCAACAAATCTAATACTAGGATCCGGTTTAAACCAAAGCCCACTAGTATGATCCGTCTGATCATGATCCGTGCAATACCGCACGTATATGATCGAACCCTGCCATATATCATACGGCCTCTACAACATTTCGCTCGAAACTTGAGAAATTGTCTGTGGTGGGACTCTAAAGACTCATTAATACTTTGGCTGTGGATTTAACCACTAGCACGTCAGAGGTATTAGCTATACATAACGGGCTACCAGGTATTGACCACAAGGGAGGTCGATGAGCGAACTCATCCTGACACCCTACTGAGCCTGTCAGTGACAATATCCGTACAGTCCGGTCCATTCGTCTATGAGCATCGCATGGCTGGCCTAGAGGGTTGGTAAAAGTCAGACCCCTAAAAGCGGTACAAGTCGTGTCGGAGTGTAGCCCAGAACACCCTGAGATACTACTGGAATATCTACCAGTAAATCTCCTGCCTTGGCCAAAGACTTCGTGTAATGGCTCTCCTAGGCATAGCGCGATCTCACCTCCAATACCAGGAGAGACGAACCCCTGCAGATCCGCTCACTGCCTCCATGTGGCTCGGGACTGTACCCAACTAAAACCTGTTTGCACGACTCCTTTGAGCCGTGGTAGGGTAGTAATCAAAGCACAGCGGGAACTCACACGATACAAATGACGATCTCAGGTCAATGAACTAACCTCTACACATGTCACCAGGGAATTGCTATCTGACGTCAGGTATAATACCAACTAGCATGTTCCCGGCGAGTCCTGTCCGGTGTACTCATAACCCAATGAGCACCTGTATACATCTTAGGTGAACCAACTGACACCAGTGTCTTGTGAGACCGGCCACCGCCCCTCGTCGGGGTTTCGACTGTATACACTAGTCTACTCTGGAGTATCGATGCCCTGTCTCGAAACTCTCACGACTAGGGACCTTATAAGGATGTGCTTATAGACCCTAGCTCCCACGTATATGATCGCCATCGTACTGCTGGCCGTCAAGAAAGAATCCTAAGGGCTCTATAAACGTGCAATAGTGACCTGTAAGGTCACCTAAAGCAGTACACGGTGATAAAGATAAACCAGATAGCATACTATCATCTTGAGTAAGACTGTCCTACCGGTATAGGTCCTCCCTCAATCATTGCAATCACGTGCCTGTGATCCAATAATTGACTCTGAGGGAACTATGTCCAACAATCTCCCATTTACACTCAAGGCTAATTATTGCGATGTCGCATACTCACAGCCCGTGTGATACCGAACACCCAACTCTTCTACTAATCAGTCTCACAAAGCTCGTTTGCGAAACTATTGCGTACGAGGAATAGCCTCAGTAAGTGGATCCGCTCTGATGTTTCTTTCTATGTCTCTCTTTATCTCAAGTTCGCGGAGAAACCCATCTCCCGAAATGAGCAATACCTGTCTTAGAATATGTTTGGATATCTGATGGGACCTAGTTCAAAAATGAACTAAAAATCCAAACTTCTTAGACTGTATCGTCAACTGAACTTAATCAGTATCCTGCACCATGCCTCCCTCAGTATCCGCTTGGACCACCTGTCCAAACTACTGCCGCTCGTCGGAGGGAAAACTACAACTCTGACAGCTACTCTGTCATCTTGGTCACCTTGGAAGCCTGGAATGATAACCGTCTCCTAAAGGAGGCTGCCGTTATCAAATCCCTAGAACATCCACTTATGTTCTAAAACTGCTTCCGAATGTTTCTCCAGGATTGGATTAATATCTGAACTTATTGCATCTAGTGCAAAAACAACATCTGGTGTGGTACTTGACATCTCATGATTGACTCAATTGCCTAAGCAAGTGATCTGCCAATCATGCACATCCCTCACCCCTTTAGTCTGTAAGACACCTTTAGAGAGGGTGACTCCATCACCTGCAGGTACACTACCATGCCTGGAGTCGTCCATTCTAAATACTTTTAGAATGCTGTCTAAGTACCCAAATTGGGAAACTACCCAAATTTAGATCTAAAACCATATATCCAGTAACCAGAATGTCTGATATAATATCCAAGCCCTATGTGGAGAAACCACTATGTGACGACCAAAGTATAGGAACTTCACTTCCTATTCTGTGTATGTCATCCAAATACCAGGACATCACACCCTACTACCTTCTTAACAGATCCATCCCCTATTCCGATGAAGTCAAACCTATGACTGTCACATCAGAAATAGATGATCTATCTCCGCTATATCTTCTTTAGTCTATAAATAGACATAAGCCACTTGTCCACTATGCTTCTGCTGCTCCCACTGACTACGACAACCCTCTAGCAGAATCATATACACGTGCACTTCTAAAGCTTGTTTAGAATGACGCTATACTCATCCTCCTGCCGGATCTCACAGTCTGGAACAACAGCAATGGAAAGTCTGGGTAAACAAGAACCTCCTTGTCACCGTCTTTGAGCATACCGAAATACCTCTCGAGTGCCTGAGATTACCCACCTTATCTGCGGAGTGGCCAATGGAATGTCAAACCAGATTGAATCTTTAGGTTCTTATCAAATTTTCAGTAATCGTTTGCGGTTCTGGAATCACTTCCAGTTCTACCATACTCCCACTACTGTTTTCTGAAAAAATCCATTTTTATCAAAACTGTGGCGAGTCAAGAAAAATATCACTATTGATCTTCCAGATGGTAGAAAATCAACCCTCGTCATAGCCCGGGTCAACCTACAAACAGCCATTACAGAAATGTGCCTTGAGTTATCCAGAGTCTGGTTTTAAGCATAAGCCGGAAAACTCCCTGTACCTTAACAATGTCAAGATATGAACTGTTATATATCAAATACAGAAACAGAGGCACTGATTTAATTGAAACCAGATTTAAATCATGCAGCCGTCTCCAGTGCATGCTATCTAAATGGAGAGAGGCCGATCAGCATCACTCAACTTAGGAGTGCTTCCAATTATGAGTAACCTGAAAGAGAAACAAGTTCTCTTAATCATTACTATCAACTGAATACCATACACAAGTATCTACATCTTCGATCACCTTGAAGAATCCTGATACTTGAAACACCTGGTTCTCTACTCTATTCTTATATCTATAACTTCTCAAAACTTAGACCTTGTGTTTCTACGAAACACTTGTCTAAGAACTAGAGAAGTCATAAGTAAACAGAATATAGTACGAGTACCAACCCCTCTGTCCTGATGGACACTGGACAACATACAATGCTCTGTATAAGTCCCTTGAGTCTAATAACTCATTCCCTGTGTATCGTAGGTTGAAAACTGTACTTATGGTTAACAAGAATTACACCGCTGTTTAATGCTCCTTACCTAACCATCCACTGATATAGGTAAATGTCACCGACATAATTTTAAAAAGTTATATCTCACTCTATAAAAATAGACGTATAGATATATCAATTTGAAATTGGTGCATACCGACGGATATTCAAAACCAAATATTTTCCGTTCGGCAAACAACCCAAACGATTTCCTCAAATATCACCAATTACAACGAATTCCGATATAGTGAGGATGATCACCTAATTCCCAATAACTTACTCTCACTCATCATCTGTAAAACCATACAGATGTGAGAATCATACCTGGTAAATACATACACTAGAGTAAGGACTAATTGGGGGAATCAGTTTTCTTTTAACAATACACAGTGAAACTGAAACATTGAAATGTTTCGATGGGGTATCCGGGTATTCCTAGTAATGCCTCTTCCATTATCAGATTCACAACTGTAACCGTATATTTCTTTCCCATCTCTCCAAATCCCTTTATATGTCTTTAGTCATTGCTTTCTGTACACCCTCTTAGGCTAAATGGTTTTCTTTCTTCCCTACCGTTCGGCACCAGCCTATGGTCTGGAAGAAGACTATCCAATAAGCATAATGGGTGTACTGTCCTAATCCTAGGAGCACTCGCAATGCGAGAGAAGGTAAAGATAAAAGACAACTGAATAAAACCTTATTCCTATTTCTCCTGAACCAGAATCCATCCCCGAACTGGAACAAGTTCCTTTCGAGTTCGTATATAACCATACGATGGAGTATCCAAATAACTGTGGATCTTCGTAGTGATACAGAGTGTCCTGGAGAAATACAAAGGTGATTTAGGATTGGCGAAGAAATACTTGGTTTAGTCGTGAATAGCAGTCGCAATTTACTTTGCCCTCTTACTAATCCCTTGATATGTCTTTACTTAATACCTTCTGTACACCTTTTAGGCTAAATGGTTTTCTTCATTCCCTACCGGTCGACACCTGCCTATGGTTTGGAAGAAGACTATCCAATAAGCGTAATAGGTGTACTGTCCTAATCCAAGGAGCATTCGCAACCTGAGAGAAGGTAAAAGGAAAAGACAACTGAATTGTCCTATTCGTTTTCTCCAGAACTGGAAACCATCCTCGAATAAATTCCTTCGAGTTCGTATATAACCATACGATGGTTTTATCCAATGGAAGTGGACGTTCGTAGTAATACGGGGTGTTCTGGAGAAAAGGGTAAAAGTAGGAGTGGCAATGAGGTATGCAACTCTGACAATCCAAAAGCCAATGTTAAAGAATGTTCGGTTAATTTTGGTCACTGAGTCATAGTCTAGGGTCGGGTCATGGTCGCTGCAAAAGAGAGAGAGAAAAGAAACACTCAGCGTGCACTCTAACTTAGATCAGAATGGTTACCTATTTATCTAATCAGGAAACCTCCCACTGTAACATCAAATTCTCCTCCAAACCTGAAAGAAGAATTAGTAGGGATCACCTGAGGAGTAAACCAACTCATCAGTGGGAATCAGGATCCAACTATCATCGCATGATAGCGTGATGGAATCCACTCACGTTATCACACTCCAGAAGGTATGCGCATATCTGGTAAGTTTCAGTTTCTTTAGAAACTCCCGATGTGATTTTTACCCCATGCTCTTATGACCTTGACGAAGGTCAACAAATCATAAGTCACATGTCAAGTTCTACCCGTCATTGTCCAGGTTAATTTGAACCCACCCGTACAAGCCCTTGACGAAGGTCAACAAGGTTATACGACTGTCCCAAACCAACGCATCTATCTATGTAGCAGAAAGGTAACAAGCAGCTACCATTCATTATGCCTTGACAAAGGTCAACAAACATAGCATGAATACTACGTGCTACCCGTCTGAAATGACGGAGGGCTACGAATGGTTTTTGGCGAAAAACCTTTAATGTAATGAACTTGATATCGTTGAAGGAAATCGGATAGCTTTTATAAAAATATAGTGGCGAAAACCTTTGCTAAAGAGGTCACTCCCGGTGAAGGGATCTCGGCTCTTTCCCCGTAGAATGAGGTGCAGGATATTCTAACTGAATACCATGATGCAAAGCAAAAGTAATCGACTATAGTGAAGTTATTGCCCTGACACAAACTTCTGTCGAAGGGGTCACTCCCGGTGAAGGGATCTTGGCCCTTGCCTCGTCGACTGAGGTGCTGGATATTCATAACCGAATACCACTGTGCAAAACAAAAGAGAACGTCTTTGCAATAACAGCTTTTTTTTGAAAAATGTTCCAACAACATCAGAATAGGTTTTTTTAGCTTGCATTGATCCGAATCAACGCAGTCCCATCAATTGATCACACCACAAAAGAACGAAAATATGATGTACGTATATGCCATCCGCATTCGCCACTGGGTCACGTCATCACCCGTTAGGTTACTTAACTAACGACAGAGCGGGGACTGGACTAGCGCGGATGCAAAACATATACAACATCTACTAGTAAATATATCAATATATAATATTCGCTCAAGGCGTGATAAAATGCAACATCACAGAAATGTAATAAGCATCACAGAACAATACAGATATCTGGGATCCCCAGGTTTCATAGAGCCGCTACTGAGACCTGACGTTCCCCTGGTCGTGTGGATAGCATGTACAATGAAATCCTAGACCCCTACGGGCACGGCAAGTTACCTGCCAAAACCTGAAGCGAGGCAGCCCCTTCAGCAACGTGAATGGACCACCCAGCACTTCACGGAATCCGGCAACTTGGGCACCCCTCCTGGGTCAACCTATACCCCCTACGAGTGCGGCGAATAGCCCGCCAATTCTAGAGTGAAGCCCCCTCCGTCTCAACGCCATGAGATGCGGGCTCTTTGCCCTCTAGAACCCGGCATCCGTGCACCCCTCCGCGGGGTAATCCTAATACAGAAAGTAAAATATATACAACGGGTACATCGACCTCAGCCCGGTCGTGCCCCAAAAGAATAATACACAAACAGGCAGTGACGGCAGTCCACATGTCGGACGCTCGCCCCGCAATATCAAATGTACATATACAACCAAACTGTACTAACATTGCATCCAGGCTATCCACCACGACAAATCCGCAACATCACACCACAACACAGAATATCAACGTGAATGTCACGTTCGCAAATCCGTCTAAAAGGGCTATAGCAGTTAGACAGGATTTACCGATCAAATGACATTCACGGTCGCAGATATAATGTAAATACTGTGAACTAACATGTTTAAAATTTTCGATCGACTAAATTTCACGAAGTGGGCCCCAAGCACTACTGTAGCACTCAAAATAAATCTGGGCCCAAAAAGAATATACCAAAAACCCTATTTCCATGTCTAAAGAGAACTGTAGAAATTTGGTGCAGCGTAGCTACTGTGCGGCGGCGGAACCGCGGCCAAAAGGGGGTTATAGCGGCGGTTCCGCGGCGCTACAGTGCCTTTAAGCCACCAATTATCTGCAGTCTTCCCAAAAAACCCTGCACGTATTTTTACAATGCACTAAATAATTTTTTGACCACTGCAAAAATTCGACAGAAACTGTGACATGGAAACACGATTTTTGGAAAATCCGTTCGATTGAACTTGTAAACATGTTAGAGCAAGATAGACTAGGTTAATGGCGTGGCTCTGATACCAATGTAAGTGCACGGCAGCGCCCCGGCCGTCTGAACGAAGCCAAAATGCGGAAACGAAACTTTTCTTTAAACTTTTAAACCGGCGCTACTGCGTACTTTAAAACCCGGATCGGGCCATTAACCTAATGCTAGCAAACTAGAAAAAGGGTAGAGAGCTATACCGAGCGATCTGTGTCCTTCGGTCTTCGGCCACCATCCCGATCTCCCCGCGGCAACTCCGGTCTTCATCTCCTCGTCGGAAAGGGCACCACATCGAGAAGTCGTTTTACGGGCTCCCGCTTCGTCCGAAGCAACTCGGGCACGAAGTGTGCTAGCCGACGTGCCCATGGTTGAAGTAGAGAATGTTGTGATCACTTTGTCTCTTGCATCCATGGCTTTGGATGGAAGTTAAAATGTTGCCATTGATGGAAGCAATGAGCTAGAGGAAGAAGAACAAGAACAAGAGCTTTTCTTTTTCTTTTCTTTTGTTGTGATGCTATGATAGAATGAGAGAGTGAGGAAAAATAATATGAGAGCTAACAATAACCTCATGGCAGCACCTCTCTCTCTCTTCCTCTTATATCATCACTAATCAATTCATTAATGTGACACATTTGCTAAAAAAGAGACCATGACTCATAGCATAAGTCCATGTCACATTAATGCATTGTCATGATGATTTCTAGCTTATTATTTCCTTAAGCAAGCAATAATCAAAATGTTTGCCAAAACAAAAAAGATCCGGCAACATCTAAAGTAAACTCGTGACGGATCACAAGGATACCCCTCACCTGTATATACATATCTGCATCCGCATTCCGACTGAATGCGAATGCGATGAGACTAAAGTAATCCAACAAATCTAATATTAGGATCCGGCTTAAACCAAAGCCCACTAGTATGATCCGTCCGATCATGATCCGTGCAATACCGCACGTATAAGATCAAATCCTGCCATATATCATACGGCCTCTACAACGTTTCGCCGGAAACTTGAGAAACTGTCTGTGGGGGACTCTAAAGACTCTTCAATACTTTGGTTGTGGATTTAACCACTAGCACGTCAGAGGTATTAGCCATACGTAACGGGCTACCAGGTATTGACCACAAGGGAGGTCGAAAAGCGAACTCATCCTGACACCCTACTGAGCCTGTCAGTGACAATATCCGTAAAGTCCGGTCCGTTCGACTATGAGCATTGCATGGCGGGCCTAGGGGGTTGGTAAAAGTCAGACCCCCAAAAGCGATATAAGTCGTGTCGGAGTGTAGCCCAGAACACCCTGAGATACTACTGGAATATCTACCAGTAAATCTCCTGCCTTGACCAAGGACTTCGTGTAATGGCTCTCCTAGACACAATGCGACCTCACCCCCAATACCGGGAGAGAAGAACCCCTGCAGATCCGCTCACTGCCTCCATGTGGCTCGGGACTGTACCCAACTAAAACCTGTTTGCACGAATCCTTTGAGCTGTGGTAGGGTAGTAATCAAAGCACAGTAGGAACACACACGAGACAAATGATGATCTCAGGTCGATGAACTAACCTGTACCCATGTCACCAGGGAACTGCTATCTGACGTCAGGTATAATACCAACTAGCATGTTCCCGGCGAGTCCTGTCCGGTGTACTCATAACCCAATGAGCACCTGTATACATCTTAGGTGAACCAACTGACACCAGTAGCTTGTGAGACCGGCCACCGCCCCTCGTCGGGGTCTCGACTGTATACACTAGTCTACTCTGGAGTATCGATGCCCTGTCTCGAAACTCCCACGACTAGGGACCTTTTAAGGATGTGCTTATATACCCCAGCTCCCACGTATATGATCGCCATCATACTGCTGGCCGTCAAGCAAGGATCCTAAGGGCTCTATCAACGTGCAATAGTGACCTGTAAGGTCACCTAAAGTAGTACACGGTGATAAAGATAAACCAGATAGTATACTATCATCTTGAGTAAGACTGTCCTACCGGTATAGGTCCTCCCTCAATCATTGCAATCACGTGCCTGTGATCCAATAGTTGACTCTGAGGGCACTATGTCCAACATATAAGATGTGCTTATAGACTACCCAGCCCCCACTAATGTGACTTCCATCACAATGATGGTAATCAAGCAACGATCCTAAGCGCTCTACCAATATGTATAAACGATTTGCTAAAAGAAACACATGCACATATTGAGGTAGAATCAAACCAGGTAGCATACTACCATTTCGAGCAAGACTGTTACTATATCTGTATATGTCCCAAGCTTCCATTAGGTAATATACAATCCAGTATGATACAATAATGACTTCTAGGGCATATATCACTAACAGAACCACCGGCTGAAGAACCACTGATGATTATCGAGGATGATAAAGGGGAAACGTCAAATCCTTCCCAGGCTCTATCAATGGCCAAGGAAGAAACAATCTCCAAGGCAGTATGGGATGATTATATCGCTCAACAAATCAGAGCCCATCAGGCTAAATAAGCCACAAACCAACTCATCAAAACTAGGCGACCATATCTGGTTTGGTATGACCAGATGAAATACCAACTGGGATATACAATCCCGAAGTTCCATGTATATAAAGGAATGAGTAATCCTCATCAGCATGTTGCATAGTTCAGAGTTTTGTGTGGCAATACCGGTGGCGACGACAAACTGTTGTTTACATAATTCGTCAGAAGCATGTTATAAACGACTTTCGAATGGTACTCGGAGCTCCCAATTGACTCCGTTAAAACATTCTATGAAATGGAGCTGCTATTCACGCAAAGGTTTGCTAGTGCAAGTGAATGCACTCCAATCACGGCGTTGATCAATTATAGGGTCAAGCTAGGGGAACCATGGGTCCAATACGCGATCTAATGGCGGAATTTATGGTCTAAATATGAACAACGCATTGAAGAGTTCCTGGCTGTGAGGATATTCATTGGGCCTCTCGATCCTTAATCAACCGTATCCTAGTTTATGACTTTCTTCATGCCCACTACATTCTAGGCATTGATTGATAAACTGACCCAGATGGATTAGATGAGTCATGGTCCTTCCTTTTCAAGCAAGGACCCCAAGAATAATAAGGGCAAGGGAAAAGTAGCCTTTGTTGCCAATACGCAGCAACAACCGAGCGGTCCGAAAGCAGCTGTCCGCCAAAACAACAGCCGGACGCGCCCGACCTTGGAAGAAAGGTTGGGGCATGCATATTCGTTCTCTCGCGATAAGACAAGGAGATTGTTTGAGCTGGCGATGAGAAACAACTTAATAATATTTCTAGAACCGCGGCGACACGTGCAATCTGGTGATGTTAACAACCCAAGCTACTGCCTCCATCACTGGGTAGTGAGCTATAAAATTGAGAACTGCTACGTCTTCAAAAACTTTCAGCAGGGTAAATTTGCACTGTCAGGTAATTGGAGGATAGATCCGTCCCAAAAGCACGCTCTTAAGAAAGTGGACACGCATGGGATATCTTGCTCGCTCATGGAAAAAGCCCCATGGGAAGTTATAACGTTTTAGAAAATTTTTAAATGTTATTTTAGAATTTTAAATAATAATAATAAAGGTTTTTAAAAATTATAGTATTTAAGTGTAATAGTAATTAGTCTTAGATGACATTTAATTGTAAAG
The DNA here is from genome assembly GCA_030015575.1 of Agapanthus africanus. NCBI lineage: Eukaryota > Viridiplantae > Streptophyta > Magnoliopsida > Asparagales > Amaryllidaceae > Agapanthus > Agapanthus africanus. The sequence goes on from JASDDO010000019.1 coordinate 834,560,993, forward strand.
GGTTTTTATTGGTAAAAAGTTTTATTTACAAAGAGGGTTTGTAAGTTGTATGAGGGTTTAAGTGCAAAGGTGAGATTAAGTAAGTGTTATGATAAATTAACTCTTCAAGCTACCATGAGATGCACCATGAGCCTACACCTCCTACTTGCTCTACACACATCTCACCCTTTCTTCACACACCTCCCCCTTCCATCAAAACACAACTCTCATTTTATTTTGCATTATCAAACTGAACTAAAGCTTTCCTCCAACACTTCAACAAATTTTTTTCTAAGTTCTTCACTATCTCAAAAAAAGAAAAAGAAGAGTTCTTCATGAATTTTTGTCAAAGCACCAAAGCTAGGTCTACACAACTTCTATTGTGCATTTCTTGAGCTTTGAGTTCTGTGGAATTCTTCAAGTTAGGTAAAAATCCAACCTTTTCATCACTTCTTAAGAGTTGTAGTTTCAATTAGTGTGTATGATATCTGAATTTATGGTTAGTATAAGGTTTTTGGCTCAAATTTGAATCTGCTATCTTTTTAGTATTCACAAAACTAAACTAACACCACTGGAAGCTTGTTTTAGAACCTAGAACACACCCTAGAAACCCGAACCCATTTCTTCAAGGTTCGACCTCCGACAAATCCTTTTTGCCCAACACCGGTGGTTTTGTTAGGGAGTTAGGTGTTGAGTTTTTGTTAGGGGCTCTCTGTGTCGTATAAGGTTTCTGGTATACTTAGTTTTTTACTAAGCGTTTCCCTAGATTGCTTATACAAAAATCTGGAAGTTGTTTACTAGGCGTTGTGTGATATATTACCGTATGATACAGATATTTCATATCACGTTTTGGTGTTTTCTCTAATTACGACGATTTGGGGTAGTTCTAAGTAGCTTAACTTCTGATTAGCACACAATAATCACACGTTTTACGTTATGTGAATTTATTTGCTTTTTATATGTTTATTCATCGTATGGGAAAATTAGCCGCTCATGTGCGAAGTTGTATTTCAATATTAGGATCGGTTGTGGAGACTTTGGAAGCGGCGAGAAAGGGAAAGGAAGTGATCAGATTCTAGTAGATCGTGAATTGTTCCGATGAGTAGACTAAATATCTACCGGGGATATTGTATAGATGGCGAATAGCGCTCGAAACCTAAAACTTGTGATAAATTACTTTCTATTCATTTCGTTCGTATAACTATACTTAGATTCGCATTGCACTCATTCATACATTTTAATATTATTTCTTAACCCTAGTTAGGACACTTGCATTATTACAGATGAGTTTATGTTGCATCGGCACAACCTACATGCTACACCTATGCCTATCGGTAATTAACATGCCATATACACACATAGAACTTTCCATGTCACTTATATCTTATTGAACACTGCTAGTATCGTAGATGACTATTGTTACTCATCATTATGTATTGTTTGATACATTGTATTTCATTGCCATTGTTATTACGTTTTATTATGCGATTTTGTTTTATGAGAATTCTGTTTTCATGGGTTTTGAGACACTGCATGATATAGTTTATAATTTTACAGTTTCTTGAGATATATGATGATACGTCCACCATGAGTTTGATGTTTTTATGATTTGATTTTTACTCCGATTCGAGTGGGGAAAGATATACGATTGCAGATTCTTACAATATCCGGACTTAGTAGGGAGTATACAGTCGGATACATAGTGGACCCGATCAAGATCGAGGGGCAGAAAAGACGCATTTGAGGCGGGAAGTTTAGAGATGACACTCAATTCCGGAGATAGTTTGAGAAACACGGCGGATATCTGGAGGATACTGACCGGTGTTATTGGATGTCAGGATCGTTCGAAGAAACGGTGCCTGTGAAAATTTATGATTTGTGTCGATATTTGACACCGGATTTGATGATGGTTTATGGATATGGTCAAGATATTAGGATATTTTGATAAGATTTCCGTTTTCTTTTATACGGACACTGTTATAATATGTTCATGTTTCACATTTATTATACGCATGCTATTATTCATTACGACTACTTGTGCATAGGTTTAGTTGCTATTTCGGTTATGCATACGATTTCCACTTTATGATGTTAGTTTTAGTCACTGAGTTTGCAACTCACCCCCATTGTGTCTTAGTTCTTTGCAGGATAGACTGCGTGGACCCATAGCGGAGTTGTGGACATGTATCTTGGGTTTTTTTATCGCAGATTTTGCTAGGTGGGTTACATGCATAGTAACCGTCTCTTTTATGTATATTATACTTTGTATCTAGTGTCACTCCATCAGACCATTTGTGTGTTTGACTTAGAGAGAGTTAAGACTTATGTATATTTTTGGGTCGACAGGGCAAGTTCATGTTATCTGATAGCTGGAGGATAACCTCGCCACAAAAGCATGAGCCGAAGAACACCTATACCGTCAGGTTGGGACCAGCTCGACTACGAAAAAGGAAGCGGGTCTCGTACCTGTCATATGATAACACTCTTAAAAGAGGGAGGGCGTGAGAATATCATTGACCTTTTCGGATCCTCCCCAAACGAAGAAGATGGCGAGGAGATCTTAGAATTTCCACAGGCACCAAAAGTGCTGGAGGATGGGATACATACCACGGCAGACAACCTAAGGAAAATCAACTTAGGAACGGAGGATGATCCGAGGCCGATGTTTGTCAGTGAGTTGCTATCCGAAAAATAGGTAGCCACATTAAAAGACATGCTTATGTAGTACAAAGATTGCTTCTCCTGTAATTACTCCAAAATGCCGAGTTTAGATCCAGAGGTAGCAGTACACAAACTGGCCATATCGCCAGACGTAAAGCCAGCTAAACAGGCGCCAAGAAGTATGCGGCTCGAACTTAAGATGAGTATCAATACCGAAGTCAAGAAATTTGTCGACTCCAGCTTCATCCAAGAAGTTCGATATCCCGACTGGATCGCTAACATTGTTCCGGTGATGAAGAAAAATGGGACGGTTCGGATTTGCGTAGAATTTCGGGACCTCAACAAGGCATGCCCGAAAGATGACTTCCCAGTGCCCGTTACTTAGCTAATGATCGATAGTACATTCACCCATGAAGTCTTCTCCTTTATGGATGGATCTTCAGGATGTTAGTTATATGTATGCCCTAGAGGCCATTATTATACTTGATTTTATATTATAGTGGATGCTTGGACATATATAGAGAGGACTTTCTTTCTCGACATGATAGTATGCTATCTGGTTGATCTTTATCTTAACATGTACACTTGTATCATTATACTGTCTCTTCGTTACATGTTGATAAAGCCTTTAGGATGTGTACTTGACAACCAGGACTATGATGCAGATCATACTAGTGGGGCCAGGCTAGTCCACAAGTTCATCCTTTAATTGTTCCTAGTCGAGGGAGTATCGAGACAGGGCATCGATATTCCAGAGTAGACTAGTGTGTACGTTTCTTGACCCTGTATGGGGAGATGGATGATCCCATATCCATTGGTGTTTGATATCAAAGATTGTACACAGGTGCTCAATGGGTACACCGAACAGGACTCGCCGAGAACTCCTAGATGGTATTATACCTATCGTCAGATAGAAGTTCTCTGGTGACACAGATACAGGTTAGTCTGTAGACCCGAGATCGTCATAGAGTCTTGTGTGATTCCCACTGTTCTTTGATTTCCTCCCTACCACGCTCAAGAGAGCGTGCAAACACTTAGATTTTGGGTACAGTCCTGAGTCACATGGAGGCAATGAGCGATAGGAGGGGTTTCGTCTCTCCCGGTATTGGGGGTTGATATTGCGCTATGCTCGAGTGGCTATAACAGGAAGTCCTTGGCCAGGGCTGATGATGAGATTTACTGGTAAGTGTTATCAGTAGTTTCTCAACCCGTTATGAGCCTCACATCGGCATGACTTATCAAGTTATTGGGGTCTGACGTTTACCACCCCCATACTCGAAATGCAACATATCAGACGAAGAGAACGGACTGTACGGTAGTGTTGCTTACTGGATTCACGGGAGTATGGACAAGCTTGCTTGTTGACCTTCTGATCGCGCAATACCTGGGTGCCGTTATGTCCAGCTTGTTGGAGATTGTGCCCTCAGAGTCAATTATTAGGTCACAGGTACGTGATTACAATGATTGATGGAGGACATATCCCGGTAGGACAGTCTTACTCGAGATGATAGTATGCTATCTGGTTTACCTTTATCATCGTGTACTGCTTTAAGTGACCTTACAAGTCGCTATTACAGGTTGGTAGAGCCCCTAGGATTCTTGCTTGACCACCAGCAGTATGAGGGCGATCATATAAGTGGGAGCTGGGGTCTATAAGCATATCCTTAAAAGGTCCCTAGTCGTGCGAGTTTCGAGACAGGGCATCGATACTCCAGAGTAGACTAGTGTATACAGTCGAGACCCCGACGAGGGGCGGTGGCCGGTCTCACAAGCCACTGGTGTCAGTTGGATCACCTAAGATGTATACAGGTGCTCATTGGGTTATGAGTACACTGGACAGGACTCGCCGGGAACATGCTAGTTGGTCATATACCAGACGTCAGATGGCAGTTCCCTAGTGACATGTGTACAGGTTAGTTCATCGACCTGGGGATCGTCATTTGTCTCGTGTGAGTTCCCACTGTACTTTGATTACTACCCTACCACGGCTCAAAGGAGTCGTGCAAACAGGTTTTAGTTGGGTACAGTCCCGAGCCACATGGAGGCAGTGAGCGTATCTTCAGGGGTTCGTCTCTCCCGGTATTGGGGGTGAGGTCGTGCTGTGTCTAGGAGAGCCATTACACGAAGCCTTCGGCCGAGGCAAGGAGATTTACTGGTAGGTATTCCAGTAGTATCTCAGGGTGTTCTGGGCTACACTCCGACACGACTTGTACCGCTTTTGGGGGTCTGACTTTTACCAACCCCCTAGGCCCGCCATGCGATGCTCATAGACGAACGGACCGGACTGTACGGATATTGTCACTGACAGGCTCAGTAGGGAGTCAGGCTGAGTTCGCTCACAGACGTCCCTTTTGGTCAATACCTAGTAGCCCGTTATGTATTGGCTTATACCTCTAACGTGCTAGTGGTTAAATCCACAACCAAGGTGTTGACGAGTCTTTAGAGTCCCCCACATTCTGTTACTCAGCTTTCGGGCGAAAGGTTGTAGAGGCCGTATGGAGATATGGCAAGGTCCGATCAGATACGTGCGGTATTGCACGGATCAGGATCGGACAGTTTGTACTATAGGCCGTATGGATATATGGCAGGGTTCGATCAGATGCGTGCGGTATTGCACGGATCAGGATCGAACGGATATTACTAGCCGTCTTTGGTTTAAGCCGGATCCTAGTATAGTACAGTGTAGATTTTGTCTCATTGCATTTGTATTTCGGTCAGAATACAAATGCAGGTGTGTATACACAGTTTCGGGGTTTTCCTGTAATTTATTACGGGACCAGTTTTCTGGAATTGCCAGTTTGCTTTTCGTTTCGGCCAATTTCCTTTGTATCGTTCATTGGCCGAAGATTGGTGGAGGAGGGTTTATTTGCATTGTTGCAAATAGGCATTTGTGGAGGGGGTTCTTTGCATCTTGTTGCATCATGATGGCTTTCATGATGTGCACCATCATTGACTTGTTTTGACTCCATCATGACTTGACTTTTAAAGTCATGATTGTTGATGATGATGAGGGGTGAGGTTGGTTGTGTGTGGATGTATTTGTTATCATGTTCTTTCGTGATTCCCTTTTGCATTATTGTTCCACTCACTCCCTCTTTGTATGGCTCTCTCATTTTTCTATCATATGACACTTTCATTCTCTCCTCTCACTCACCAAGTCATGGCCGGCCATGTATGGGGCTGCCCATGAATTTTGAGGTGGGATTTTTCATTCATTTCATGTTGGAAAATCCCACAACACCATCTCCAAAAAGCTTGTATCAATCCTCCACCACAAAGGCAATTCCACAACCCCAAAGTGAGACTTGTAATCCACACTACATTCTACAGCAAATCTTGGGCACGTCGACAAGCCAGCTTCGTGCCCGAGTTGCCTCGGCATTGAGGTGGGAGCCCGTAAAAGAAGTAGGCGATGTGGTGCACTTCCTGCGACGAGGAGGAGACGGGACATTCCGCAGGAGATTGGGACGACGACGAGAAGACCGGAGGACTCGGATCTGTCGGTATATCTCTCTTCCCCATCTTGTAGATAGCTAGGACTAGTTAATGGTTCGATCCGGGTATTAGTGCGCGGCGGTTTGCCAGTTCAAGAAAATTAAAGTTTATCACCGCTTCCGCATTTGGCCGTCGGATTGACGGCCGGGGCGCCGCCGTGCACTTACAGTGGTATCAGAGCCTCGCCATTAACTTAGTCTAGCTTGGTATAATGTGTTTTGCATTTCCGATCGACCAAAATTCCAAAATCTAAATTTTTGTTCACGACAGTTTTCTGTTGAAATTTTTTGGTCTCCAAAAATTTTTCAGGTTGTATAAAAGTACTGTGCTGGAAAATCTAAGAGTTCTGTGAAAATTCGATGACGTAACTCCTCTGTAGGAGCACGGAACCGCGGCCAAACACCCCCTTGGGCCGCGGTTCCGCCGCACTACTTTGGGTTTGCTGCACCAATTTTTTACAGAAGCTTTATGGGCTTAAAATATGGGTTTTGGAATATTGATTTTGGGCCCAGAATTTCTTGATGTGCTACAGTAGTACTTGGGGGCCCACTTGTTAAAGTTTGATCGATCGGATATTTTAAACACATTATTTCACAGTATTTACATTATATCTGCGACCGTGAATGTCACTTGATCGGTAAATCTGGTCTAACCGCTATAGCCCAGTTAGACGGATTTGCGAACGTGACTTTCACGTTGATGTTCTGTTTTTGCTGTGATGTTGTGGATCGGTCGTGGGGGATAGCCTGGATGCAATGCTAGTACAGATTTTGTTGTATTATGTACATTTGATATTGCGGGGCGAGCGTCCGACATGTGGACTGCCGTCACTGCTTGATTGTATTATTATTTTGGGGCACGGCCAGGTTGCGGTCGATGTACCCGTTATATGTATATTTTACTTTCTGTACTAGGCTTGCCCCGCGGAGGGGTGCACGGATAGCCGGGTTCTAGAGGGCAACAAGCCCGCATCTCATGGCATTGGGACGGAGGGGGCTTCACTCTAGGATTGGCGGGCTATTCGCCGCACTCGTAGGGGGTACAGGTTGACCCAGGAGGGGTGCCCAAGTTACCGGATTCCGTGAAGTGCTGGGTGGTCCATTCACGGAGCTGAAGGGGGCTGCCTCGCTTCAGGTTTTGGCGGGTGACTTGCCGCGCCCGTAGGGGTCTAGGATTTCATTGCACAGGCTATCCACACGACCAGGGGAACGTCGGGTTTCAGCGGCTCTGTGAATCCCGGGGATCCCAGATATCTGTATTGTTTCTGTAATACTGTTCATTCTCTGTGATGTTGCATTTTTTATCACGCCTTGAGCGAATATAATATATTGGTATATATATTAGTAGATGTTGTATATGTTTTGCATCCACGCTAGTCCAGTCCCCGCTCTGTCGTTAGTTAGCTAACCTAACGGGTAATGACGGGACCCAGTGGCGAATACGGATGGCATATACGTACATCAGTATATTTTCGTTCTTTTTGGTGTGATCAATTGATGGGACTGCATTGATTCGGATCAATGCAAGTTAAAAACAAACCTAATCTGATGTTGTTGGAACACTTTTCAAAAAGCTGTTATTGCAAGGACGTTCACTTTTGTTTTGCATCGTGGTATTCAGTTGGAATATCCTGCTCCTCAGTCGACGAGGCAAGGGCCGAGATCCCTTCACTGGGAGTGACCCCTTGGACAAAAAGTTTGCGTCAGGGCAATGACTTCACTATAGCCGATTGCTTTTGCTTTGCACCGTGGTATTCAGTTGGAATATCCTGCACCCCATTCTACGGGAAAAGAGCCGAGATCCCTTCACCGGGAGTGACCTCTTTAGCAATGGTTTTCGTCACTATATTTTCAAAAAGCTATCAGTTCCTTCAACGATATCAAGTTCTTTACGTTAAAGGTTTTTGCCAGAAACCATTCGTAGCCCTCCGTCGTTTCATATGGGTAGTCAATAGTATTCAAGCTGTGTTTGTTGGCCAAAGTCAAGGCACAGTGTTTGGTAGCTGTTGGTTATTCATATGCAACATAGATAGATGCGTTGGTTTGGAACAGTCGTATAGCCTTGTTGGCCAAAGTCAAGGGCTTGTGCGGGTGGATTCGAATCAACCTGGAGAATGACTGGTAGAACTTGACATGTGACTTATGATTTGTTGGCCAAAGTCAAGGTCATAAGAGCATGGGGCAGAAATCACATCGGGAGTTTCAAAAGAACTGAAACTTGCCAGATATGCGCATACCTTCTGGAGTGTGGTAGCGTGAGCGGATTCCGTCACGTTATCATGTAATGATAGTTGGATCCCGATTCCCACTGATGAGTTGGTTTACTCCTCGGGTGTTCCCGACTAATTCTTCTTTTAGGTTTGGAGGAGAATTTGACGGTACAGTGGGAGGTTTCCAGATTAGATAAATTGGTAACCATTCTGATCTAGGTTAGAGTGCACGCTGAGTGTTTCTTTTCTCTCTCTCTTTGGCAGCGACCATTGACCCGACCCTAAGACTATGACTCAGTGACCAAGTTGACCGAACCTTCTTAACACTGGCTTTTGGATTGTCAGAGTTGCAGACCTCATTGCCACTCCTACTTTTACCCTTTTCTCCAGGACACCCCGTATTACTACGAACGTCCACTTCCATTGGACAAAACCATCGTATGGTTAGATACGAACTCGAAGGGATTTATTCAAGGATGGTTTCCGGTTCTGGAGAAAACGGATAGGATTATTCAGTTGTCTTTTCCTTTTGCCTCCTCTCCGGTTGCGAGTGCTCCTTGGTTTAGGAGTAGTACACCTGTTACGCAAATTGGATAGTCTTCTTCCAAACCTTAGGCTGGTGCCGACCGGTAGGGAATGAAGAAAACCAATTAGCCTAACGATGGTGTACAGAAGGTATTAAGTCAAGACAAAGCAAGGGATTAGTAAGAGGGCAAAGTAAATTGCAACAGATATTCACGACCAAACCAAGTATTCCTTCGCCAATCCAAAAATCACCTTTGTATTTCTCCAGGACACTCCGTATCACTACGAAGATCCACAGTTTATTGGATACTCCATCGTATGGTTATATACGAACTCGAAAGGAACTTGTTCCAGTTCGGGGATGGATTCTGGTTCAGGAGAAATAGGAATAAGATTTATTCAGGTGTCTTTTATCTTCACCTTCTCTCGCATTGCGAGTGCTCCTAGGATTAGGACAGTACACCCATTATGCTTATTGGATAGTCTTCTTCCAAACCATAGGCTGGTGCCGAACGGTAGGGAAGGAAGAAAACCATTTGTCCTAAAGGGGTGTGCAGAAGGTAAAGACTAAAGACATATGAAGGGATTTGGAGAGGTGGCAAAGAATTATACGGTTACAGTCGTGAATCTGGAAGAGGCATTACTAGGAATACCGGGATACCCCATTGAAACATTTCAATGTTTCAGTCTCACTGTGTACTGTTAAAGGGAAACTGATTTCCCGATTAGATATTTACTCCAGGGTATGTATTTACCAGTTACGATTCTCACATCTGTATGGCTTTACAGATGATGAGTAGGAGTAAGTTATTGGGAATTGGGTGATTATCCTCATTATATCGGGATTCGTTGTAATCGGTGATATTTGAGGAAATCGCCTGGGCTGTTTGCCAGTCGGCAAATATTTGGTTTTGAATATCCGCAGTTATGCACCAATTTCAAATTGATATATCTGTACGTCTATTTTCATAGAGTGAGATATACCTTTCTGAAATTATGTCGACGACATTTACCTATATCAGTGGATGGTTAGGTAAGGAGCATTAAACAGCGGTGTAATTCTTCTTAACCATAAGTACAGTTTTCAACCTACGACACACAGTGAATGAGTTATCAGACTCAAGGGACTTATACAGAGTATTGTATGTTGTCCAGGGTCCATAAGGACAGAGGGGATGGTCCTCATACTATATTCGGTTTACTTATGACTTCTCTAGTTTTTAGACAGGTGTTTCGCGGAAACACAGGGTCTGAATGTTGAGAAGTTATAGGTATTTGAATAAAGTAGAGAACCAGGTATTGCAAGTATCGGGATTCTTCAAAGTGATCGAAGATGTAGGTACTTGTGTATGGTATTCAGTTGATAGTAATGATTAAGAGATCTTGCTTCTCTTTCAGGTTACTCATAATTGGAAGTATTCCTAAGTTGAGTAACGCTGATCGACCTTCTTCCATTTAGTTGACATGCACTGGAGACAGTTGCATGATTTGGATCTGGTTCGGTTAAATCAGTGCCTCTGGTCCTATATGGGATATAGAACAGTTCGTATCTTAACGGTGTTAAGGTACGGGGAGTTGTCCGGCTTATGATTAAAACCAGACACTGGACAACTCAAGGCATGATTCTTTAATGGCTGTTTATGGGTTGACCCAGGCTATGACGAGGGTTGACTTTCTACCATCTGGATGAACAATAGCAATATTGTTCTAGACTCGCCACAGTTTTATTAAAAATGGATTTTTTTTCAGAAAACAGTAGTGGGAGTATGGTAGAACTGGAGGTGATTCCAGAACCACGAACGATTACTGAAGATTTGACAAGGAACCTAAAGATTCAATCTGGATTGACATTCCATTGGCCACTCCGCAGATAAGGTGGGTAACTTCAGGCACCCGAGAGGTACTACGGTAGCCTCAAGGACGGTGACAGGGAAGTTCTTGTTTACCCACACTTGCCATTGCTGTTGTTCCAGGTTGCGAGACCCGGCGGGAGGATGAGTATAGCGTCGTTCTAAACTAGCTTTAGAAGTGTACGTGTATATGACTCTGCCAGAGGGTTGTCGTAGTCAGTGGGAGCAGCGGAAGCATTGGTGGATAGGTAGCTTATGTCTATTTATAGACTGAAGCACCAGTAGCGGAGATAGATCATCTATTTCTGACGTGACAGTCATGGGTTTGACTTCATCAGAATAGGGGATGGATCTGTTGAGAAGGTAGTAGGGTGTGATGTCATGGTATTTGGATGACATACACAGAGTAGGAAAGGAAACTCCTATACTACAATCGGTTATACTTTGGTCGTCACACAGTGGTTTCTCCACATGGGACCTGGACATTATATCAGACATTCTGGTTACTAGATCTATGGTTTTAGATCTAGATTTGGGTAGTTTCCCAATCTGGGTACTTAGACAGCATTCTAAGAGTATTTAGAATGGACGACTCCATGCACGGTAGTGTACCTGCAGAAGATGGAGTCACCCTCTCTAAAGGTGTCTTACAGACTAAAGGGGAGAGGGATATGCATTATTGGCAGATCACTTGCTCAGGCAATTGAGTCAATCATAAGATGCCAAGTACCACACCAGATGTTGTTCTTGCACTAGATGCAATAAGTTGAGATTGATCCAATCCTGGAGAAACAGTCGGAAGCAGTTTTAGAACATAAGTGGATGTTCTAGGGATATGATGACGACAGCCTCATTCGGGAGATAGTTATCATTGCAGGCTTCCAAGGTGACCTGGACGACAAGGAGGTTGTCAGAGTTATATTTTTTCCTTCTGATGAGGGACAGTATTTTGGACAGAAGATCCAATGCAATACTGAGGGAGGCATGGCGCAGGATACTGATTAAGTTCAGTTGACGATACAGTCTAAGAAGTTTGGATTTGGAGTTCCTTTATGAGCTATGTCCCATCAGACATCCAGATACATTCTAAGACAGGTATTGCTCATTTCGGGAGATGGTTTTCTCCGCGAACATGAGATTTAGAGAGACATGGAAAGAGACAACAAAGCGGATCCACTCACTAAGGCTATTCCTCGAACGCAATTGTTTCGCAAACGAGCTTTGTGAGACTGACTAGTACAGGAGTTGGGTGTTCGGTATCACACGGGCTGTGAGTATGCGACATCGCAATAATTAGCCCTTAGTGCAAGTGGGAGATTGTTGGAGATTGTGCCCTCAGAGTCAATTATTAGGTCACAGGTACATGATTACAATGATTGATGGAGGACATATCCCGGTAGGACAGTCTTACTCGAGATGATAGTATGCTATCTGGTTTACCTTTATCATCGTGTACTGCTTTAAGTGACCTGACAAGTCGCTATTACACGTTGGTAGAGCCCCTAGGATTCTTGCTTGACCACCAGCAGTATGAGGGCGATCATATAAGTGGGAGCTGGGGTCTATAAGCATATCCTTAAAAGGTCCCTAGTCGTGCGAGTTTCGAGACATGGCATCGATACTCCAGAGTAGACTAGTGTATACAGTCGAGACCCCGACGAGGGGCGGTGGCCGGTCTCACAAGCCACTGGTGTCAGTTGGATCACCTAAGATGTATACAGGTGCTTATTGGGTTATGAGTACACCGGACAGGACTCGCCGGGAACATGCTAGTTGGTCATAAACCAGACGTCAGATGGCAGTTCCCTAGTGACATGTGTACAGGTTAGTTCATCGACCTGGGGATCGTCATTTGTCTCGTGTGAGTTCCCACCGTACTTTGATTACTACCCTACCACGGCTCAAAGGAGTCGTGCAAATAGGTTTTAGTTGGGTACAGTCCCGAGCCACATGGAGGCAGTGAGCGTATCTTTAGGGGTTCGTCTCTCCCGGTATTGGGGGTGAGGTCGTGCTGTGTCTAGGAGAGCCATTACACGAAGCCCTCGGCCGAGGCAAAGAGATTTACTGGTAGGTATTCCAGTAGTATCTCAGGGTGTTCTGGGCTACACTCCGACACGACTTGTACCGCTTTTGGGGTTCTGACTTTTACCAACCCCCTAGGCCCGCCATGCGATGCTCATAGACGAACGGACCGGACTGTACGGATATTGTCACTGACAGGCTCAGTAGGGAGTCAGGCTGAGTTCGCTCACAGACGTCCCTTTTGGTCAATACCTGGTAGCCCGTTATGTATTGGCTTATACCTCTAACGTGCTAGTGGTTAAATCCACAACCAAGGTGTTGACGAGTCTTTAGAGTCCCCCACATTCTGTTACTCAGCTTTCGGGCGAAAGGTTGTAGAGGCCGTATGGAGATATGGCAAGGTCCGATCAGATACGTGCGGTATTGCACGGATCAGGATCGGACAGTTTGTACTATAGGCCGTATGGATATATGGCAGGGTTCGATCAGATGCGTGCGGTATTGCACGGATCAGGATCGAACGGATATTACTAGCCGGCTTTGGTTTAAGCCGGATCCTAGTATAGTACAGTGTAGATTTTGTCTCATTGCATTTGTATTTCGGTCAGAATACAAATGCAGGTGTGTATGCACAGTTTCGGGGTTTTCCTGTAATTTATTACGGGACCAGTTTTCTGGAATTGCCAGTTTGCTTTTCGTTTCGGCCAATTTCCTTTGTATCGTTCATTGGCCGAAGATTGGTGGAGGAGGGTTTATTTGCATTGTTGCAAATAGGCATTTGTGGAGGGGGTTCTTTGCATCTTGTTGCATCATGATGGCTTTCATGATGTGCACCATCATTGACTTGTTTTGACTCCATCATGACTTGACTTTTAAAGTCATGATTGTTGATGATGATGAGGGGTGAGGTTGGTTGTGTGTGGATGTATTTGTTATCATGTTCTTTCATGATTCCCTTTTGCATTATTGTTCCACTCACTCCCTCTTTGTATGGCTCTCTCATTTTTCTATCATATGACACTTTCATTCTCTCCTCTCACTCACCAAGTCATGGCCGGCCATGTATGGGGCTGCCCATGAATTTTGAGGTGGGATTTTTCATTCATTTCATGTTGGAAAATCCCACAACACCATCTCCAAAAAGCTTGTATCAATCCTCCACCACAAAGGCAATTCCACAACCCCAAAGTGAGACTTGTAATCCACACTACATTCTACAGCAAATCTTGGGCACGTCGACTAGCCAGCTTCGTGCCCGAGTTGCCTCGGCATTGAGGTGGGAGCCCGTAAAAGAAGTAGGCGATGTGGTGCACTTCCGGCGACGAGGAGGAGACGGGACATTCCGCAGGAGATTGGGACGACGACGAGAAGACCGGAGGACTCGGATCTGTCGGTATATCTCTCTTCCCCATCTTGTAGATAGCTAGGACTAGTTAATGGTTCGATCCGGGTATTAGTGCGCGGCGGTTTGCCAGTTCAAGAAAATTAAAGTTTATCACCGCTTCCGCATTTGGCCGTCGGATTGACGGCCGGGGCGCCGCCGTGCACTTACACAGCTAGTACCGCTGACGTTTTGTAGGTGTCTGATATGATCATTATGTACTGCTGGCATATTGACGAGTCTTTAGAGTCCTACACAGAGGTTTCCTGGCTCAAGCGAAACGAAGTAGGGCACATATGTGATATGTACGGGACCGAGATTAATACATGTATGTGATACAGTATTCTAATCTCGCGATATAGGTTATATGTGATATGACCGGATTATTGAATCAAGTGTTGATTCAATAATTTGTTATATGTATATTTGATATGTATATAAATGATATTAGTCGGTTGTATGTGATATAACCGGATTATTAAATCAAGTGTTGATTTAATAATTTAATATATAATTATATATTTGATATATTAATATATATTAACTAATATTAGCTCACTTAAGAATTTGTTTTCTATAAATACATATAAATATATATGAGATATATATTAATGTATTTATTTTTGTATCATGCTAAATGATACATTGGACATGGGTGTATGAGACTCATACCAAACTAAAGATAATTTGGGTGATTAATAATTAAGGGATAAATCAAAATTAGGTGGAAAATTTCATGGTTTAAGATGATTGTGGAAGCATGTAGAAGTTTTGACTTAGTCCACTAATTTTGTTTTGCTATTTATATATATTAATTCAACCATTATCTTTAGCCATGGTTAAATCTCTACGAATATGATTTGAGATATTTTCTCACCCAAGGTTTCACACTTGATCATCTTCTTCATCTCCTTCTTTGCTCTCTAGGTTTTGAGTGAGGTGAAAAAGAAAAAGAGAGAATTAATTCTAAAATGAGCAAAATTCCTACTTCATTAATCTATACCAAACTAGCCATTTAGTATAGGTTGTTTACTTCTCTAATTTCTCAATTAGTGAAGAGGTAGCTTGAGTTAGAGATTCTTCGATGTAGATCATCTTCGGCCTCGAAGATCCTTAAGTAAGCTCGTTCCTTTCGCCTAGTGGTGCCTAAGAAGAGTTCGGGTACCACTACTTGGAGCTAAAGGACTACTACATGGAGTTTTAGAAGTAAAGGACCGGTCTACAAAGGTTGTATTCCTTATTCACTTAGTGTAAAGTTTGCTAACATGCTTTATAAAATCCTAAGGCTTTTAGTTGGATCTTTGGTTCGGGTTGATTAGCAGTCTAGATTTTTGAAATTGCATACTTGATACTTGCCGAAACCTAGCGAGGCTGCTAAGCGAACCCAACAGTGGTATCAGAGCCAAGCTAGAGCATAAGGAGTGGTCTGGGCTAAGTTAAAGTGTTCGATCGAATTTTCGAAACCCAAAAATCCGTGTTTCTGGAAATTTTTTCAAAAGTTGAAAATTTTCAAATTTAAAATATGCAGAAAATTGTGCAAGGTTTTCTATGGATCCCCAAGAAAAACGATGGCCCAACTCCGCGCAACCGCGGCCAAACCATGGGTTTAGCCGCGGTTCCGATGCGCCGTTGGTGAGATAGGGAATGTACCTTCTTGTGCTGATCTATAGGTACTTGTGGCATTCTGGGTATTTTTAAGTGTGACTCAAGTGTTGAGCTCTCTGGGAATTTTGGGTGTTTGATAAATTGATCGAAATGTTTAATATCGTCTAGATATCTGTGGTTTGAGATACAATATTTGGAATCCACAATAATTAGTTTTGTGAAAACTAATTAGAGTTTTATAGATCTAGCAATTTAGTCTCATTTGATCGGTTGCCTCGGGGTTTTGATTCGGATCAAAACTCCGTCGTAATCTCGTATAGTACGCGAACGCTCTCCGCATAACACTACTAGATAGCCACGTCTCATAGCCCTGACCAAGTGACTGTAGGAGAACCCCGTTGCCAAAAGCATTCGTTCGGGTGCTCGCGGCTGCGATTTTCCGCCTAAGTGCACTTCGTCAACGACATCGGGGGTACGGCCGTCTAGTAATGTTTCTGATGAACATTTGATCAGTTGTCGGGAATCTTGTTGAATTTCCCGACTAATTATTGAATAGTGTTTTCAATTTGAGACTAAAATGCCGGGTTTATAACGTTAGGCATGAAATTCGGAATATATGATATTCCGGGTTTATGATGTCTAAGGAATTTATTTGGTTAGGCATGAAATCCGAAATATGTGATATTTCGGGTTTATGATGTCTAAGGACGTTGCGGATTCTTACTATTGTAGTTTTCATTTCTTTTCTGCGATCGTAAGTGTAATATGTGGTGTATCGCCGGCTTCGTTAGTATACGTCAACGACAATTGGGATACGCATATTTACTTACGTTGATGACATGTGATATTATGTGTTGCTGTGATATGTTATATTGGATCACCGTGTTTGAATAGCCGGGGTTTTTTGCGTGAGATGAGAGCTTTTTCATTTTCATTCATGTAAAAATTTGTATGTAATATTCTTTTATTGGGACACTTCCGGATTGAGGATGATATCACCATTGATGTATATTATTTACTTTTCAGCATTAGGGTAGACCCTAGGCAGGGAGCACAAGTATCCGGGTTCTAGAGTCCAGTGGGAGACCATCTCGAGGAGTCGACACCGGGTCTCCTAACTCTAAAATTGGCAGGGTTCTTGCCGCTCTCGTAGGGGTCTAGGGATGTGGGTTTGGCTATTCATCACGACCGTAGAATCCGTGTTTTTTAGTG
Organism: Agapanthus africanus; assembly: GCA_030015575.1. Lineage (NCBI taxonomy): Eukaryota > Viridiplantae > Streptophyta > Magnoliopsida > Asparagales > Amaryllidaceae > Agapanthus > Agapanthus africanus. The sequence goes on from JASDDO010000019.1 coordinate 834,577,932, forward strand.
GCTTAATTTAAAATACGGATCTCCTAGTATATCCTATATTTCATATTTTGACTTCTGCTGCAATATTCTGTGATGAGATCATATAACTGCGTGAGACGAATGCTTTATATTATATATATGATATATAATAAACGTTGCTTAGTATTCGTGCTACGTTTATTGTCCTGCGTGGCGAATGCGGATGGCATAAGCGTACGTTGTATTTTCGTTTCTTTATCTGTGATACTTAGGAAGCATAAATGATGGGACTTCGTTAATGAGATTAATGAAAAGGAAAGAAACTCAATGAAGTTGTAGAATCAATTTTTCAAAAAGGTAGCTCTAGTTATTGCTTTGCATAGCGGTATTCCTTGATGAATATCCAGTATCTCATTCGATGAGGAAAGAGCCTAGATCCCTTCACCGGGAGTGACCTCTTTAGCAAAAGCTAGCAGATGCTACACCCACTTGGTTTATTTTGAAAAACTCGATTTTAAAAAGCGGAGCTTAAACCACTCCTTTTCTAAATCACTCGATTCTATAACGATATCAAGTTCATTACACAAAAGGTTTTCTTAAAAACCTGTTGTAGCTCTCTATCATTTCAGATAAGTATTATTTATTATTCGTGCTACGTTTGTTGGCATGCGTCAAGGAGTAGTGTACGGTAGCTAATTAGTGCTTATCTGCAGCATGTGATGCGATTGGATTAGGGTAGTCGTGCGACTTTGTTGGCCTACGTCAAGGGTCGTGCGGGTGGGTTTAATTCAATCACAAAATGTACGGGTTGAACTTGACTGGCGGACTATGGTTTGTTGGCCTGTGTTAAGGTCATAAGACGCTAGGGGCAAAAACATTATTGGGAATTTCAAGTGTTGAAATTTGCAATGAGATTGTGTACCTTCTATGAGATAGTAGAAACCCGATACCCACTGCGTGTAAGAGTTACTCCTGGGAGAGTTTTGCACTTTACAATTAGCTAATCCAGTAGGTGTCTAAGAAAGGTGTTAACGGGGTTATGCCCCTGCGGAAACGATGTTATTTAATTAGTTCCATGCGAAAGTATGGGGAGACTCCCTCGGAGTACCAATACTTGCCCGGCCGAACGATTGGCGAACTTGTAGGGTGTAATTAATCCCGGTTTGTCTTACCTTTTAGGGTTTGAAGGAAGATTTGATAAAAACAGTGGGATCCATCCTGATTAGATAAAATAATAACAAATCTAATCTTGCAAGAGCGCACGCAGTGTTTTCTTCTCTCTCTCCTGGTAGCGACCATGACACGCCTTAATCAAGATAATAATATGGATGTATTGACCGAGCCCGCTTGTTATACTGAGCTAGGGAAAGTTGGTTCCACTCTACCTTATAACCGTTATAAGTATGAGCAGGAAATAGGGGAATATCCGGATTCCCACGCGACCCGAACGAGGAATGAGCATGTTGATGCATTTTCCTCGGGTGTGTTTTTTACCGAGAACTGTTTCTCAGTACACTCTACGTCCTGGGTATTAGATACCGGATCAGGATCCCACATTTGTAATATATTACATGGGCTAAAGAAAGGTAGATAACTGGGAAAAGGTGATCATTGTTTAAAAGTAGGGAATGCTGCAAATGTTGCAGCCAAAGCAGCTGGTGACTATCACCTTGTAATACCAAATGGGAATACATTGATCTTGAACGACTGTTATTACGTATTATCTATGATGTGCAATTTAATATCAATTTCTTTATTAGATAAAGAAGGATATAATTTTGTAGTAGAGAAAAATGTTATGAATATTTTCCTAAATCAAGTGTTGATTGGGTTTGGTACGTTATATAACGGTTTATACATTCTAAATCAAAATACAGTTCTTAACGTACAGAACACACACAAGAGGAAAAGTTCAGAAATAAACGAATCCTTCTTGTCGCATTGTAGACTAGGTCATGTCAATGCGACACGACTAGCTAAGTTACATAAGGATGGATATTTGAACCCGTTCGAATTTACATCTTATGAAACTTGCCAGTTATGTCTCGAAGGAAAAATGGCCAAAACTCTGTTTACCGGACACGGAGAAAGAGCTACTGAACTCTTGGGACTGATACATAGTGATGTATGCGGTACTATGTCTACACATGCCAGTAATAGTTCTTCATACTTCATTATATTCACCAATGATCTCTCAAGATTCGGACATGTATTCCTGTTGAAATATAAGTCTGAAGCTTTTGAGAAATTCAAGGAATATAAGTGCAAAGTAGAGAACCAAATGGATAAAAGTATTAAAATCCTTTGATCTGATCGGGGAGGAGAATACTTAAGAACGGAGTTCCTGGATTATTTAAAAGAAAATGGGATTCTCTCTCAGCTTACTCCTCCATATACACCACAGCACAACGGTATATCAGAGCGGAGGAATCGCGCCCTATTAGATATGGTGCACTCTATGATGAGTATTGCTGAGTTACCTGTTTCTTTTTGGGGTTGTGAGTTTGAGACAGCCGCATACCTATTTATTAGAGTTCCAACCAAATCAGTACCTATCACTCCATATGAGATATGGAATGGAAAGAGACCATCTCTTAAATGAGTTAAGATATGGGGTTGTTCGGCCTATGTTAAAAAGTAAAATCCGGACAAACTCGAGGCAAGATCTGTTCTGTACAAGTTTGTAGGATATCCCAAGCATTTGTAAGGGTATATCTTCTACCACACTAAGAAACAAAAGGTGTTTGTTTCTCGGAATTCCACCTTTTTAGAAAAGGAATTTCTTGTAAAATAAATTAGTGGTAATGAGGTAGAACTGGAAGAAGTTCCAGCTCCATAAAGTGCAGCTGATGATTTGGTATAACCAGATGATTCGATAGTCTCTGCAGATCTAGTAGGGTTTCTTATCCACCTGAGAGATACTACGGTTTTCTCATTGACGGTGGGAGTAATGATTGCATCATGGAAGATGATGACCCAACTAGTTTGGAGCAGGCCATCACAAGTGGGGACTCTGTGAAATAGCTGGATGCAATGCGATCTGAGATGAAATCCATGTACACCAACAAAGTATGTACTTTGGATGTTTCACCTGAAGGGGTAAAATCCATCGGGAGCAAGTAGATCTTGAGAAGATTCTTGGTGTAGATGGAAAGGTTGAGACTTTCAAAGCTACACTTATAGAAAAAGATTTTCCTCAACGACCAAGTGTGGATTATGATGAAATCTTTTCTCCAGTGGCTATACTTAAGTCTATCCAGATCCTACTTGCCATCGCTGCATACCATGACCACGAAATCTGGCAGATAGATGTCAAGACCGCTTTTCTAAATGGTGATTTAGAAGAGAGCGTGTACATGACACTACCAGAGGGCTTCGTGGACAGTGGGAGCAGTGGAAAGGTGTGCAAGCTGCTTAAATCAATCTACGGATCAAAACAGGCATCGCAGAGTTGGAACATCTATTTTGATGTGGCAGTCAAAGAGTGTGACTTCATCAAAAACGTAGATGAACCTTGTATATACAAGAAGGTTGTAGAGAGTAAGGTTGTCTTCCTCGTATTATACGTGGATAACATACTCTTGATAGAAAATGATGTTCCTATGCTACACTCGGTCAAGCTCTTCTTATCAAAATAGTTCTCCATGAAGGATTTGGGTGATGCCTGTTATATCCTTGAGAGAATTACTGGACATCTGTGAAGAACATTCTTAAGTACTTGAGAAGGACTTAAGAAATGTTCTTGGTGTATGGTAACGGTGAACTCTAAATGGAGTCCTTTACCGATTCGAGCTTCCATTGTGATAAGGTCGACTGAAAGTCAGTCTCGGGTTTTGTCTTTACCCTCAGTAGAGGGACGGTTTGTAGGATGAGTTCCAAGCTAGATACTGTAGCAGACCTGACGATGAAGGCTGAATACATCGCTACCAACGATGCTTCCAAAGAGGCTGTCTAGATAAACAAGTTTATGAGATGAACTTGGTGAGGTTCCTAGCATTAAGCATACAATACTTGTGTATTGTGATAACAATGGAGTTGTGGCTTTGTCCTAGGAACCCCGGTCCCATCATTAATCCAGACATATTCTTAGGCGGTATCACCTGATCAGGGAGATAGTTGATCTCCGTGAGATCGAGGTCAGGAGAGTTGACACGAAGAATAACACGGCGGATCCACTCACGAAGGACATTTGAGAGACTTTTGGGATGTTGGATATGAGATACTAAAGCAATTGGCCAAGTGGGAGATTGTAAGTTATATGTATGCCTTAGACGCCATTATTATACATCATTGTATATTATAATGGATGCTTGGAAATATATGAGAGGACTTTCTTGCTCGACATGATAGTATGCAATTGGTTGATCTTTATCTTAACATGTACACGTGTATCATTATACTGTCTCTCCGTTACATGTTGATAAAGCCCTTAGGATGTGTACTTGACTACCAGGACTATGATGCAGATTATACTAGTGTGGCCAGGGTAGTCCACAAGTTCATCCTTTAATTGTTCCTAGTCGAGAGAGTATCGAGATTGGGCATCGATATTCCAGAGTAGATTAGAGTGTACATTTCTTGACCTTGTATGAGGCGATGGATGATCCCACATCCATTGGTGTTTGACATCAAAGATTGTACACATGTGCTCATTAGAGAATGGGTACACCGAACAGGATCCGCTGAGAACTCCTAGATGGTATTATACCTATCGTTAGATAAAAATTCTCTGGTGACACTGGTACAGGTTAGTCTGTAGACCCAAGATCGTCATATAGTCTTGTGTGATTCCCACTGTGCTTTGATTTCCTCCCTACCACGCTCAAGAGAGCGTGCAAATAGGTGGATTTTGGGTACAGTCCCGAGTCACATGGAGGCAATGGGCGATAGGAGGGGTTTCGTCTCTCCCGGTATTGGGGGTTGATGTTGCGCTATGCTCGATTGGCTATAACAGGAAGTCCCTGGCCAGGGCTGATGATGAGATTTACTGGTAAGTGTTATCAGTAGTTTCTCGATCCGTTATGAGCCTCACATCAACATGACTTATCAAGTTATTGGGGTCTGACGTTTACCACCCCCAGACTCGATATGCGACATATCAGACGAAGAGACCAGACTATACGGTAGTGTTGCTTACTGGATTCACGGGAGTATGGACAAGCTTGCTTGTTGATCTTCTGATCGCTCAATACCTGGGTAGCCGTTACGTCCATCTAGTACCCTTGACGACTTGTGGGCGACTGATATGATCATTACCTACTGCTGGCGTATTGACGAGTATTTAGAGTCCTACACAGAGTTTTCCTGGCTCAAGCGAAATGAAGTAGGGCACATATGTGATATGTACGGGACCGAGATTAATATGTGTATGTGATACAACATTCTAATCTCGCGATATAGGTTATATGTGATATAACCGGATTATTGTATCAAGTGTTGATTCAATAATTTGTTATATGTATATTTGATATACATATAAATGATATTAGTCGGTTGTATGTGATGTGGCCGGATTATTAAATTAAGTGTTGATTTAATAATTTAATATATAATTATATATTTGATATATTAATATATATTAACTAATATTAGCTCACTTAAGAATATGTTTTCTACAAATACATATAAATATATATGAGATATATATTGATGTATTTATTTTTTTGTCATGCTAGATGATACATTGGACATGGGTGTATGAGACTCATACCAAACTAAAGATAATTTGGGTGATTAATAATTAAGGGATAAATCAAAATTAGGTGGAAAATGTCATGGCTTAAGATACTTGTGGAAGCATGCAGAAGGCTTGACTTAGTCTACTAATTTTGTTTTACTCTAGATATTTATTAACTCAACCGTTATCTTTAGCCATAGTTAAGTTTCGACAAATATGATTTGAGATATTTTCTCACCCAAGGGTTCACACTTGATCGTCTTCTTCATCTTCTTCTTTTCTCTCTAGCTTTTGAATGAGGTGAAAAAGAAAAAGAGTGAATTAATTCTAAAGTGAGCAAAATTCCTACTTCATCAATCTATACCAAACTAGCTATTTAGTATAGCTTGTTTACTTCACTAATTCCTCAATTAGTGAAGAGATAGCTTGAGTTAGAGATTGCTCAACGTAGATCATCTTCGGCTTCGAAGATCCTTAAGCAGGCTCCTTCCTTTCGCCTAGTGGAGCCTAAGAAGAGTTCGGGGACCACTACATGGAGCTAAGGGACTACTACTCGGAGCTTTAGAAGTGAAGGACCGGTCTACAAAGGTTGTATTCCTTGTTCACTTAGTGTAAAGTTTGTTTACATGCTTTATAAAACCCTAAGGCTTTTAGTTGGATCCTTGGTTCGGGTTGCTTAGCACTCTAGATTTTTGAAATTGTATACTTGATGCTTGCCGAAACCTAGCGAGGGTGCTAAGCGAACCCAACAAAAGATAAAACTAAATAAAGACGGATCCTAAAGACCAGATGTATACCTCCTTCCGGACTCCATTGGACGTATTCTGCTATTAGGTGATACCTTTCGGTTTGAAGAATGCCGGAGCTACGTTCCAAAGGGTCATGACGAATATATTTGATGACCTCAAACACAAGATCGTCGAATATTATATCGATGACCTTATAGTTAAGAGAAAATCTCATGAGGGGCACTAGGGACATTTAAAGATCGTGTTCGAACGTCTTCGAAAGTATAATCTAAAGATGAACCCTCTAAAGTGCGCGTTTGGAGTCTACTTAGGCAAATTCCTAGGCTTCATCATCCGCCATCGAGGTATCGAAATTGATCCCTTAAAGATCAAGGCAATTATGGAAATGCCCTCGCAAAGAACCATCAAACAACTGCGATCCCTTCAAGGAAAGCTCATATATATCCGTCGGTTCATTGCCAACCTCTCCGGAAAATATTGTCCTTATAGCCATTTGTTGAAGAAGGGGACCCTGTTCGTCTTGGATCAGAAATGCCAAAACGCATTAGAAGAAAACAAACAATACCTGGAAAATCCTCCGGTATTGGCCGCTCCGGTTAAGAGAAGGCCCCTTATCCTATATATAACAGCCCTTGAGGGTTCTTTGGGCACGTTGTGGGCATACGAGAATGATCAAAGAAAAGAGTGAGATCTTTACTATCTAAGCCGATTTCTCCTGTGGGCAGAAAGCAACTACTCCCGCATCAAAAAGCACTGCCTGGCGCTGATCTTCGCAATAACGAAGCTCAAACATTTCGCCTTTACGCATGAGGTCCATCTCATATCAAAAGTGGACCGTCTTAAGTATCTGATGTCAAAAGCCATACTAAAGGGAATGCTTGCCAAATGGGCTCTACTGCTGATGTAATTCTTAATAACATATCGGCCCCTCAATGCGGTGAAAGGACAAGCCATTACCGATTTTCTTGCGAAACATCCGATATCAGCCAATTCTTCCCTAAACTGCGAGTTATCGGATGAACATGCGTTCGATGCAGTTGAGGAGGGGAAAGAAGAAAATAAGTCTCAATGGGAGCTCTATTTCAATGGAGCGTTTTCTATGAAGCAGTGAAAGAAGAACACTCCTATAATCAAAGCAAGGGTGTGCCTTATTTTCATGACCTCGCAAGGAGGAATATTGCGTTATGTCCTCTCCTTGATGGAGCCCAGACTAATAATGAATCTAAATAAGAAGTTTTGATAGTCGGTCTTGAGATTGCTATCGATATGGGGATCAACAACCTCCTAATATACGGAGATTCTCACGTGATCGTCAGTCGGGTAAATGGTGATTACCAGACATGCAAACCAGAACTAATAAGATATGGTGAAAGTGTGCAGTAGGTGTTGACCCAAATCCCTTCTTATACACTAGAAAGCATACTGCGAGTGGAAAATAGCAAGGCAGATGCGTTAGCCAAGTTGGCTAAAGAATTGGCCGATGAAGACATCGTTGCCGTAAGGATCATTATCCAAAACCGCAGGATCCTGGCGCCAGCAAATATACCTTCGGAAGTCCTGATAGAACTACCCAAAGAAAAAGAAACGACCGAACGAGAAGTTCATCAAATATAGAATGAAGAAGAGGTCGAGGACTGGAGGGGAGTCTTCACAGACAACTTTATGGCCTAACGAACACCTGAAGATGCATCTTCTAGACATCAGCTCATGAAACGAGCTCTATCATTTTCCCTCGTCAATGATACTTTATACAAGAGATCCTTTGCTTTTTATAGTTAGGATGCTTAGGCCCGGAGGAAGCAAAGAAAGTCGTCCAAGAAGGATATGACGGACTTTGAGGTTCTCATCAAGCAGACCCAAAGATGAAGCTTAAGATAAAATGGATGGGCTATTATTGACCCACGATGATTCAGGACTGTAAGTCCACGTTGCGACCCCCGGTTCTTACGGGGAGGCGGAAACGGTATAAAATCAAAATTTTAACGCAAGAGACAACATGGACTAAGCTGGGTCGGGATCTTTACCTAAACTAAAACTAGCATACTAAGCTAAAGATATTTAGCTACTCGGATGAAGATGGTTATACCTAAACTTGAACTCCTTCTCTTCAAGCTCCGATGGTGGCTCGATGGCTCCTTCTCGTTGTCTCCGTACGCCGAAGATAGATCCACTTGAAAGCTCCAACCTTTAGCTCCTTCTTCGTTCTTTGAAGAAACTAGTTCACTTGGTTTGCTAAACCTAGTGAACTAGAATGAGTAGAGATGATTTAGAATGGGATTTTATCTATGGTTCTTGATTCTCAACTCATGAGACAAGAGAACCATAGATCAAGAGAGGGAGCAAGAGGTTGAGGGTGAGAGCAAGAGGAGAGCTCAAGAACAAGAGAGAGAATGAGCAAGAAAGAATGAGCAACTCTTTTGTCTTTCACCCTCTCATAATCCAAAGTGATCATAACTCATCATATCAAAAAAGTCTTATGTGATGGTTTGAAGCAACCATAAGCTTATCATGTCATGCACTCATTTTACTCAAATGAGCAAGCAAGAAAAAGTCTTTGGCATGAAATGATAACCATGGTTATCATGATGGTCAACTAGTCAAGCCTAGTCAACCGGTCAACAAGTCAACAAAAGTCAACAAGTCACCAAAGTCAACAAGTCAACAAAAGTCAACAAGTCAACAACCATATCACCATAATACTTAATTAATATAATAGTTAATCACATATCATATTCTCATTAGGGTTGAGCATAAAGTCAAAAAGTCAACGGTCAACTGTCAACAACCCTAATGAGAATCTGCCGCCTCTGCCTCCCTGTCAACTGTGCATACACACCCGCATCCGCGTTCCGAGGAACACGAATGCAAACTGGATAAATCCAATCCCATAAGGTATACTAGGATCTGGCTTAAACCAAAGCCCGCTAGTGTAAACTGTCCGGACACTGTACGTGCACAAGTGCACGGATGTGACCGAACCCTGTCGCAAAACTATGCGACCTGTCGCAATACCATGCGACCTCTACTCTTTTGCCTAAAGGCGAAAAGCTTTCTGTGTGGGACTCTAAAGACTCGACACTACGCTGGCAGTGGGTTTAACCACAGACCGCAAGCTGCACTAGCTGTGCGTAACGGTCCCCAGGTAATGCCGACAAGAAGACGGACGAGGCGAAACCCATCTGAACTCCTACTGAGCCTGAGTGTGACATTCTCCGTACAGTCCGGTCTGTTCGTCTGATACATCGCATGGCGGGCCTAGGGGGCGGTAAACGTCAGTCCCCCAATAGCGGTACAAGTCGTGCCGGAGCGAAGCCCAAAACACCCTGAGATAACACTGGAAACCTACCAGTATATCTCGTTTGCCCTGGCCAGGGACTACTCGTGTAATGGCTCTCCTAGACACAGCGCGATGTCAACCCCCAATACCGGGAGAGACGAATCCTGTCTAACCGTCACTGCCTCCAAGTGCTTCGGGACTGCACCCAACCACCACATGTTTGCACGACTCCTTTGAGCCGTGGTAGGGTAGTGATCAAAGTACAGTGGGAACACACCCGAGGCGAAGTGACAGTGTCAAGTCAGCGGACTAAGCTGTACTCATGTCACCTGGGAACTGATAACTGACGATAGGTATAATACCAACTAGTCAGTTCCCGACGAGTCCTGTCCAGTGTACCCGTAACCTAACGAGCACCCGCATACTATCTCAAGTACGACGTACTGACGGCTGTGGGACAGACCGTCTCCCACACTGGGATGAGAAGCGCATGCGCTGGTCTACTCCGGAGTATCGATGCCCTGTCTCGATAGTCCTGCGACCAGGGACCTGCATAAGGATGTGCTTATAGATTACCCAGCCCTACTAGTGTGACGGCCATCACATCGCTGGTAATCAAGCAAAGATCCTAAGGGCTCTACTAATGTGTATAGGCGATATACAAAAATAAACACATGTACACATTGAAGTAGAAACAAACCAAGTAGCATACTACTATTTTGAGCAAGATTGTATATATAAGGTGAATATCCCAAGCATCCATTAAGTAATATACAAACCAGTATGATACAGTAATGGCCTCTAGGGCATATACACTAACAATCTCCCACTTGCACTAAGGCCATGTACTGGCGTATCGAAGACCTATCATCTCGATCAGCCGCTCGAACTGAGTCTGGGGCAGGGCCTTGGTGAATGGATCAGCAGTGTTATCTTCTGAAGCGACTCTCCGAACCTCGATCTCCTGGCGATCTACGATCTCCCTGATCAGGTGATACCGCCTCAAGATGTGCCTAGATTTCTGATGGGACCTGGGTTCCTTTGCTAAAGCTATAGCCCCATTGTTGTCGCAATACAGAGGTATTGGATCAACAATGGACGGAACCACCTGAAGTTCTTTCAAGAACTTCCTCATCCAGACAGCTTCTTTTGCGGCATCAGATGCAGCGATGTATTCCGCTTCCATCGTCGAGTCTGCAACGGTTTCTTGTTTGGAACTCTTCCAACACACCGCCCCTCCATTGAGGGTAAAGACAAAACCCGACATGGACTTGGAATCATCCTTGTCACTCTGGAAGCTGGAGTCAGCAAAGGCCTCGATCTGGAGGTCTTTTCCGCCATACACCAAGAACATCTCCTTAGTCCTTCTCAGGTACTTGAGAATGTTCTTTACCGCTATCCAGTGTTTCTCCCCAGGGTTAGACTGATACCGGCTTACCACACTCAGTGCATAAGCTACATCCGGTCTGGTACACAACATCGCATACATTATAGAGCCTACCGCAGAAGCGTAGGGTATAATAGACATGCGATCCCTCTCTAAATCAGTCTTGGGAGACATCTCTTTAGAGAGGGTGATCCCGTGACAAGCCGGTAGGTTACCGCGCTTGGAATCTTCCATACTGAACCTCTTCAGTATGGTGTCGATGTACCTGGACTGCGAAAGTCCTAATATCCTCTTGGATCTGTCACGATAGATCCGGATACCCAGAATGTATGAGGCATCACCCAGGTCTTTCATGGAGAACCTGTGTGACAAGAACCCCTTGACAGATTGTAGCATAGGAATGTCATTTCCTATTAAGAGAATGTCATCCACGTATAAAACGAGGAATACTACAGTTCTCGCTACAAATCTACTATAGATGCATGGTTCATCTGGATTTTTGATAAAGCCAAATTCTTTGACCGTCTCATCAAAACAGATGTTCCAACTCCGCGATGCCTGCTTTAGTCCATAGATGGACTTAAGCAACTTGCACACCTTTCCGCTGCTCCCACTCTGAATGAAACCCTCTGGCTGGTCCATATAGACACACTCCTCTAAATTTCCATTTAGAAAAGCTGTCTTTACGTCCATTTGCCAGATCTCATAATCGTGGAAGGCAGCAATGGCAAGAAGGATCCGAATGGATTTCAGCATGGCTACTGGAGAAAAGGTTTCGTCGTAGTCCAAGCCAGGTCGTTGACGAAAACCCTTTGCTACCAGCCTAGCTTTATAGGTCTCAACCTGTCCATCTACACCAATCTTCCTTTTGAAGATCCACTTGCATCCTACGGGTTTTACCCCGTCTGGAGCAATGTCCAACGTCCATACCTTGTTGGTGTACATGGACTCCATTTCGGTCCGCATTGCATCCAGCCATTTCACTGAGTCAACGCTCTGAACGGCCTGCTGGAAGCTAGTAGGCTCATCATAATCTATGATGCAATCCTCTCTATCCCCGTCTATGAGAAAACCGTAGTATCTCTCGGGCGGATGAGACTGCCTACTACTTCTGCGGAGCGGCGTAGGAATGTCCTGTTCTTCCGAACCTTCTGGTTCCACTAAACTTTCAGTAACAGTCCGTGGTTCTGGAATTTCTTCCAGTTCTACTGTGCTCCCACTTATCTGGTTTTCCAAAAACTCAGTTTCCAAGAAGTAGGCATGACGAGAAACAAGAACTTTTTGTTCCTCTTCACAGTAGAAGAAATATCCTTTTGAGTTCTTTGGATACCCCACAAACTTGCACTGTACTGAGCGTGCCTCGAGCTTGTCCGCATGCTGCTTTTTGACAAAAGCCGGACATCCCCATGTCTTAATATGCTTAAGATAGGGTCTCTTCCCACACCACATTTCATATGGTGTGGAAGGCACAGTCTTAGTCGGAACTCGGTTCAAAAGGTACGCTGCTGATTCTAGCGCATACCCCCAGAATGATCGCGGTAACTCAGCATTACCCATCATGGACCGCACCATATCCAATAGGGTGCGGTTCCGTCTCTCCGATACACCGTTATGTTGCGGGGTGTATGGAGGAGTAAGCTGAGAGAGAATTCCGTTCTCTTTTAAATAGTCCAGGAACTCGGCACTTAAGTATTCTCCACCTCGATCCGATCTTAGAATCTTAATACTTTTGCCGGTCTGTTTCTCTACTTCATTCTTATACTCCTGGAATTTTCCAAAGGCCTCGGACTTATGTTTCATTAAGAAGACATAACCGTACCTTGAGAAGTCATCCGTAAAAGTAATGAAGTAAGAATGTCCGCTTCGGGCATGTGTAGACATTGGACCGCACACGTCACTGTGTACGAGTCCCAAGAGCTCGCTCGCTCTTACTCCATGTCCAGTAAACGGAGTCTTTGTCATCTTTCCCTTGAGACAGGATTGACAAGTGGCATACGACTGATATTCGAACGCATTCAAATACCCTTCTGTATGTAACTTCGTCAACCTTCTCTCATTGATGTGACCCAATCTACAATGCCATAAGAAAGTCTGATTTATTTCTGGAGACTTTCTTTTGTGTGTATTCTGGACATTAAAAATCTGTGGTTGGTTTAACACGTATATACCATTACTCAGAGTACCTGACCCAATCAATACTTGATTAAGGTGAATGTTTACAACATTACTTACAAACGCAAATTCATAACCTTCTTTAGAAACTAAAGATACAGAAATGATATTACAAGTTGCGTTGGGTACAAAAAAGCAATTACGCAAAACCAAAACATGTCCATCTGACATTCCCAGGTGATAGTCCCCCACGGCTTTAGCATCCATGCTAGCTCCGTTTGCAACTCTGAGGGTCATGTCACCTGCTTTCAAAACACTACGGTTTCTCAACGCCTGCAAAGAATTACAGATATGAGATCCTGATCCGGTATCCAATACCCAGGAAGTAGAGTTTATTGAAAGACAGTTTTCAATAACATACACACCTGAAGCTGAAGCTGCAACCTGCTTCAATTCCTGTGTTCTGGCCTTCCAGGCCCTGCAATCATTCTTCCAGTGTCCTTTCTTATGACAATAGAAGCATTCTTCCTTATCCACAAGCTTTCCCGCTAACTTTGTTGCTTTGCCTTTTCCCTTCGTATCCACTTTACCAACACCGCCCCTTGGTTTGGCGGGGGCCTTCTTCTTCTTTCCCTTGGCTTTCGCCTTGGACCTAGAAGAAGATGATCCTCCTACAAACAAAGTGGATGTTTCCCTACCTTTCTGTAGGGTGCCCTCTGCGCTCCTCAGCATGTTGAGGAGCTCTGATAGTTCAACCTCTTTTTCTTGTAGGTTGAAGTTCAGTATAAACTGGGCGTAAGTGGAAGGAAGGGACTGGAGAACTATATCCGTATATAGCTCACTCTCCAATGTGATCCCTAGGTCAGCGGGCTCCTCAATGAAGCCGATCATCTTTAGCACGTGCTCGGCTACTGATGATCCGACGGCCATTCTTGTCGAAAATAACTTTTTCGACGCTTCGTATCTTGCGATACGTGATTGCTCTCCATACAGTTCTTTTGTATGGAGCAATATGGACTCTATGTCCATATTCTCATGCCTCCTCTGATGTTCGTTGTCCATCGAGGCAAGCAGGAGGCATTTGGCCTTCGCGCTATCAATCTCCCAAGTCTTACGGATTTCCTTATCCGCGACGCTGGAAGTTGGACCAGGGACAGGGGGAGCTTTGGTGGTAAGAAGATACCCCAGCTTGTCATAAGTGATTGCTATCTTGACATTCCTGAGCCAATCTTTGTAGTTTGGCCCTGTCAGTTTGTTTTTATCTAGGAGTAACTTAAGTCCAGTCATGTTGATTGGTCGCTGCAATTAGGAGAGAGAAGAAGAAACACTCAGCATGATGCTCTTGCAAGTTTAGAGTGGTTTTTAGTTTGTCTAAACAGGATGGCTCCCACTGTTTCTCGAATCCCTCCTCAAACCATAAAGGAAGAATTAGTCAGGATCAATCCCACCGTACAATACTTGCTTAACCGTTCAGCCAGGCCGGTGTCGGTACTTCGAGGGAGGTTTTCCAACGCTTTCGCGAAGTTCCTTAATTAAAGAACCTCTTTTCCCTGGGGGCGTAGCCCCGCTAACACCTTTCTAGGCACCTACTAGGTTTATAGCATTGATCGTTAAGTGAGAAATTTCCCGAGGAGTAGCATATACTCACAGTAGGATCGGGATCCAAATATCATTGCGTGACGAAACAGAAGGAATCCTACCAGAATCATCACACTCCAAATGGTATGCAAATCTAGCAAGTTTCAGTACTTATGAAACTCCCGATGTGGATTTTTGCCCCATGCTCTTATGACCTTGACTTTGGCCAACAAATCATAAGTCACATGTCAAGTTCTGCCCATCGTTCTCCAGGTTAATTTGAATCCACCCGCACCTACCCTTGACTTTGGCCAACAAGGCAGTACGGCTGTTCCAAACCAACGCATCTATCTATGCTGCACATGAATACCCAATAGCTACCAATCACTGTGCCTTGACTTTGGCCAACAAACACAGCTTGAATACTATTGACTATTCATGTGAAACGACGGAGGGCTACGGATGGTTTTGGCAAAACCGTGAACGTAGTGAACTTGATTTGGTCGATGGAACGAGATAGCTTTTAAAAGGAGTGGCTCAAGCTCCGCATTTAAAAGTTGTTTTTGAAAAGAACCGAGTGGTTTTTCGAAAGTGTTCCAACGACTTTAGCTTGGTTTATTATCTTGCATTAGTTCTTTTAATGCGTGATATTCTTGCATTAGTTCTTTTAATGCGTCCCATCATTTAATCCTACCATTGCAGAAAACAACCAAAATATGACGTACGCTTATGCCATTCGCATTCGCCACGGGGCCCCGTCATTACCCGTTAGGTTACTTAACTAACGACAGAGCGGGGGCTGGGCTAGCGCGTCTGTAAAACATAAGCAACGCCTAAATAATATCATATATAGATATACTGCAATGATAAACATTTCAGATCACAGATAAATACATTGGATATACTAGGAATCTGTAATTTGTACGAGCCTGTAACAAAAACAGATTACACGGTCGCGGTGAATAGCCAAAACCCCACCCAAGACCCCTACGGGTGCGGCAAACTACCCGCCAAGTACCCGAAGCGTAGCAACCTCCCTCATCTCCATGAGTAGGCCACTCGACACTTCGGCATACCCGGTAGTTTGTGCACCCCTCCATGGGTCTATCCTAGGAGCAAAAACAGTAAAAAGAAATTATACAATGACGGCTACAACCCCTTCCCGGTTGTGCGGCCATACAAATAATTATTACATCATTTACAAATTTACATGAATTGCAAGAAAAGAAAACTCTCGTCTCACAACCCCCGGCTATTCACCCGCGACAATCCAACATATTTATATACACATTCCAGCACATTACAGATCATGTATAACCCCGACCAATCGACTTATAGCGATTAGCCGACGTTCAATACATGCAAACATCACAGATATAACCATCATAGTCAAAGTGCAGTGAAGTTCGGAAAAAATACGGAATTATAGGACCCCAAAAGGAAATTTCTTTTCTGGAAAATCTGGGCACATATAATATATTCCAAAAATCCCAAAACCAACACATACACACACTGCACGAAAAACGATGCACAGAAGACGACAAAGCGCGGCGGTTCCGCGGCGGATGCCTAGCTCGCGCGGCGGTTTGGACGAATTACTGTATCGTTTTTCTTGGGTGTTCACACAAAACCCTGAGCCGAATTTACAAGTGTAAAGTTTTTCATTTTGAGCCAAAAAAATTTCAACAGAAACTCAGTTTTCAGTTTTATTTTTAAAAGTTTGGTTTTTGGATTTTTCCGGTTCCGAACTTCGTTACACTTCACTACCAAGCTAGTTTAAGTTTAGTTAGGCTCTGATACCACTGTAAGTCCACGTTGCGACCCCCGATTCTTACGGGGAGGCGGAAACGGTATAAAATCAAAATTTTAACGCAAGAGGCAACATGGACTAAGCTGGGTCGGGATCTTTACCTAAACTAAAACTAGCATACTAAGCTAAAGATATTTAGCTACTCGGATGAAGATGGTTATACCTAAACTTGAACTCCTTCTCTTCAAGCTCCGATGGTGGTTCGATGGCTCCTTCTCGTTGTCTCCGTACGCCGAAGATAGAACCACTTGAAAGCTCCAACCTTTAGCTCCTTCTTCGTTCTTTGAAGAAACTAGTTCACTTGGTTTGCTAAACCTAGTGAACTAGAATGAGTAGAGATGATTTAGAATGGGATTTTATCTATGGTTCTTGATTCTCAACTCATGAGACAAGAGAACCATAGATCAAGAGAGGGAGCAAGAGGTTGAGGGTGAGAGCAAGAGGAGAGCTCAAGAACAAGAGAGAGAATGAGCAAGAAAGAATGAGCAACTCTTTTGTCTTTCACCCTCTCATAATCCAAAGTGATCATAACTCATCATATCAAAAAAGTCTTATGTGATGGTTTGAAGCAACCATAAGCTTATCATGTCATGCACTCATTTTACTCAAATGAGCAAGCAAGAAAAAGTCTTTGGCATGAAATGATAACCATGGTTATCATGATGGTCAACTAGTCAAGCCTAGTCAACCGGTCAACAAGTCAACAAAAGTCAACAAGTCACCAAAGTCAACAAGTCAACAAAAGTCAACAAGTCAACAACCATATCACCATAATACTTAATTAATATAATAGTTAATCACATATCATATTCTTATTAGGGTTGAGCATAAAGTCAAAAAGTCAACGGTCAACTGTCAACAACCCTAATGAGAATCTGCCGCCTCTGCCTCCCTGTCAACTGTGCATACACACCCGCATCCGCGTTCCGAGGAACACGAATGCAAACTGGATAAATCCAATCCCATAAGGTACACTAGGATCTGGCTTAAACCAAAGCCCGCTAGTGTAAACTGTCCGGACACTGTACGTGCACAAGTGCACGGATGTGACCGAACCCTGTCGCAAAACCATGCGACCTGTCGCAATACCATGCGACCTCTACTCTTTTGCCTAAAGGCGAAAAGCTTTCTGTGTGGGACTCTAAAGACTCGACACTACGCTGGCAGTGGGTTTAACCACAGACCGCAAGCGGCACTAGCTGTGCGTAACGGTCCCCAGGTAATGCCGACAAGAAGACGGACGAGGCGAAACCCATCTGAACTCCTACTGAGCCTGAGTGTGACATTCTCCGTACAGTCCGGTCTGTTCGTCTGATACATCGCATGGCGGGCCTAGGGGGCGGTAAACGTCAGTCCCCCAATAGCGGTACAAGTCGTGCCGGAGCGAAGCCCAAAATACCCTGAGATAACACTGGAAACCTACCAGTATATCTCGTTTGCCCTGGCCAGGGACTACTCGTGTAATGGCTCTCCTAGACACAGCGCGATGTCAACCCCCAATACCGGGAGAGACGAATCCTGTCTAACCGTCACTGCCTCCAAGTGCTTCGGGACTGCACCCAACTACCACCTGTTTGCACGACTCCTTTGAGCCGTGGTAGGGTAGTGATCAAAGTACAGTGGGAACACACCCGAGGCGAAGTGACAGTGTCAAGTCAGCGGACTAAGCTGTACTCATGTCACCTGGGAACTGATAACTGACGATAGGTATAATACCAACTAGTCAGTTCCCGACGAGTCCTGTCCAGTGTACCCGTAACCTAACAAGCACCCGCATACTATCTCAAGTACGACGTACTGACGGCTGTGGGACAGACCGTCTCCCACACTGGGATGAGAAGCGCATGCGCTGGTCTACTCCGGAGTATCGATGCCCTGTCTCGATAGTCCTGCGACCAGGGACCTGCATAAGGATGTGCTTATAGATTACCCAGCCCTACTAGTGTGACGGCCATCACATCGCTGGTAATCAAGCAAAGATCCTAAGGGCTCTACTAATGTGTATAGGCGATATACAAAAATAAACACATGTACACATTGAAGTAGAAACAAACCAAGTAGCATACTACTATTTTGAGCAAGATTGTATATACAAGGTGAATATCCCAAGCATCCATTAAGTAATATACAAACCAGTATGATACAGTAATGGCCTCTAGGGCATATACACTAACAAGGACTATCTCAAATATGCGAAGCAGTGTCATTCATACAAAATACATGGGAACTTCATATATCAATATCCAAATTCTCTACATCCGACAGTAGCTAGTTGGCCGTTCGAGATGTGGGAAACAGATATAATCGGCCTTATCGAACCAGCGTCATCCAGAGGACATCGGTTTATAATAGAAAACACCGAGTACGTCTCTAAGTGGGCAGATGCTGTACCGCTAAGGGAGGTGAAGACGGAGAATATCTTCCACTTCTTCAAAACTTATGTAACTACCAGTTTGGAACTCCACGACGGGTAATCTCGGATAATGGACCAGTCTATAGAAGCCACAAAATAAGCCGATTCGCACAACAACACAAGATAGACTGGAGATACTCCTTGGTCTATAATCCTCAGGATAATGGTCTAGCTGAAGCATTCAACAAGACCTTGACCAAAATTATAAAAAAGATGGTGTCCAGAAAAAAAAAAGGACTGGCGCAAGAGGCCGCATGAAGCTCTATGGGCGTATCGAACAACATTTAAGACGACTACAAATATGATACCATATGCATTGGTGTTTGGCACTGAAGCAATACTCCCACTAGAGATACAATTCCCTTCATTACGAGTGGCAGTTCAATATGAGCTAACGGATGAAGAAAATGCTCATCTTAGGCTCAAGGAGCATGATGCCCTCGATGAAACCTGCCTTATAACACAGCAAAATCTGGAAGCTTATAAGACGAGGTTGATGCGATCGTACAAAAAACTAACCAGGCCGAGAACATTTCACCCAGGCGAACTCATGTTGGTTGTCAATAGACCAATGATTCTCAATTGTGCAAAATGTGGAAAGTTTGAGCAAAATTATGAAGGCCTGTACATCATAGATAAGGTCAACCAAGGTACAACTTACTCGCTCATGGATATGTATGGCGAAAGGCCATTCCGGCCAATAAACGGCCGATTCCTCAAAATATACCACGCTTGAAGAGTAGCGACTTAGGTCAATAATAAATGACGATTCTTGTGATTGCTCGCTATCTTTCAGAGTCAAAACTCTGAAAGTGACACCAAACGATATGCGCCCATCAGGGATGTCGGACCAAAATGTCTGTAAACTAATGATGGACCGAACCTGTTAGGAATATGTATGCCCTAGAGGCCATTACTGTATGATATAGTTGATGCTTAGACATATATATAGAGGACTTTCTTTCTCAACATGATAGTATGCTATCTGGTTGCTCTTTATCTTAACATGTACACTTGTTTTAATAATTTGTCTCTCTGATACATGTTGATAAAGGACTTAGGATGTAGGCTTGACTACCAGGACTATGATGCAGATCATACTAGTGGGACTTGTGTAGTCCGCAAGCACATCCTTTAACAGTTCCTAGTCAAGGGAATATTGAGATAGGGCATCGATATTTCAGAATAGACTAGAGTGTACGTTTCTTGACCCTGTATGGGGCGATGGTTGATCCCACAACCATTGATGTTTGATATCAAAGATTGTGCACGGGTGCTCATTAGAGAATGGGTACACCGAACAGGACTCCCCGAGAACTCTCAGATGGTATCATATCTATCGTCAGATAGCAGTTCTCTGGTGACACTTGTACATGTTAGTCTGTAGACCCGAGATCGTCATAGTGTCTTGTGTGGTTCCCACTATGCTTTGATTTCCTCCCTACCACGACTCAAAGGAGTCGTGCAAACAGGTGGATTTTGGGTACAGTCCCGAGTCACATAGAGGCAGTGAATGATAGGAAGGGTTTTGTCTCTCCTGGTATTGGGAGTTGATGTTGCGCTATGCTCGATTAGGTATAACAGCAAGTCCCTTCTAGAACGTTTTCCGTATAAATACGGATTACACTTTACTGTATAGATATACCTGTATTCGTATCAAAATATGAATACCCAAAGAGATAGAATAACACAAAGAACATAATACTAGAATACACATATCGAAATACATATACGTAAATTATTAAATCAATACCTGATTTAATAATCCGGCTCAAACCCGAGCCGGCTATTATTATCAACCGTACAATCGAAAGTCCGGGTAACTGGTACAATCATTCGATCGGAACCCTTCACGTATCTGATATGGCTACTACATCATTTTGTCAGAATTAGGGAAACCTTCTGTGTGGGACTCTAAAGACTTGTCAATATACTGGCAGTGGGTTTAACCATAAGCATGTCAGCGACACTACTTGTACGTAACGGCTATCTAGGTATTGAACGAAAGGAAGGCCGATGAGCAAACTCATCCGAACCCCTACCGAGCATGTCTTTGACAATCTCTATACATTCCGGTCTGTTTGTATAAGAGTATCACATATCGAGTCTTGGGGGTGGATAAAGTCAGACCCCTAATAACGCGATATTTCGTGTCGGTATGAAGCGCATCACCAACTGAGAAACTACTGATCCAAATCAGTAATTCTCGTCCACCTTGGTCAAGGATTTATGGTGATGTCCACCCATGCACCGCGTGAAATCAACCCCCAATACTGGGAGAGGTGAATCTCCGACGTTCCGCTTACTGCCTCCATGTGGCTCTGGACTGTACCCAACTAAAACCTATTTGCACGACCTCTTTGAGCCGTGGTAGGGTAGTAATCAAAGTACAGTGGGAACTCACACGAGACAAATATCGATCTCAGGTCGACAGACTAACCTGTACTCATGTCACCTGAGAACTGCTATCTGACAATAGGTATAATACCATCTAGTATGTTCCCGGCGAGTCCGTCCAGTGTAACTTATAACCCAATGAGCACCTATATATTATCTTAGGTGACTAACTGACACCAATGGCTTGTGAGACCGGTCACCGCCCCTCGTCGGGGTCTCAAAAAGTATACACTAGTCTACTCCGGAGTATCGATGCCCAGTCTCGATACTCCCTCGACTAAGGACATTTAAGGATGTGCTTATAGGCCACCCAGCTCCCATGTATATGATCACCATCATAATGCTGGTAGCCAAGCAAGAATCCTATGTGCACTATCAATATGTAATAGTGATCTGTAATACCACATAATGCATGTATATATTGATAAAGATAAACCATATAGTATACTATCATTTTGAGTAAGTCTGTTTTGCCCGTATAGGTCCTCCCTCAATCATCACAATCGCGTGCTTGCGATTACAATAATTGACTTGAGGGAACTATAGCCAACAATCTCCGACTTGCACTTAAGGTTAATTATTGCAACGTCACATACTCGCAGACCGTGTGATACTGAACACCCAACTTCTATAATAATCAGTCTCGCAAAGCCCGTTTGTGAAACTATTGCGTTCGAGAAATAGTCTCAGCGAGTGGATCCACTCCAATGTTTCTATCTTTATCTCTCTATATCTCAACTTCGCGGAGAAATACCATCTCCCGAAATGAGCGATACCTGTCTTAGAATTTGTCTGGAAATCTGATGGGTCCCTGTTCACAAATGAACTCCAAATCCAACAAACTTCTTAGACCGTTTCATTTACTAAATTTAATCAGTATCCTGTGCCATGCCATTCTCAGTATTCGCTTGGACCACCTTTCCAACATACTTCCCCTCGAAAGAGGAAAAACTATAACTCTGACAGTCACTCTGTCATCCAAGTCACCTTTGGAAGCCAGAAATGATAACCGTCTCCTGAAGGAGGCTGCCGTTACCATATACCAAGAACATCCACTTATGTTCATAACTGCTTCCCAATGTTTCTCCAGGATTGGGTTAATATATACACTTATTGAAGCCAGTGCAACAACAATATCTAGTGTGGTACTTGACATTTCATGATTAACTCAATTGCCTAAGCAAATGATATACCAATCATGCAAATCCCTTTCCTCATCAGTCTAGAAGACATTTATTTAGAGAGGGTGACTCCATCACCCGCGTGTAAACCAGTATGCTAGAAGTCGTCCATTCTAAAACACTTTAGAATAGTGTCAAGTACCCGAATTGGGACACTTCCCAAATCTAGATCTAAAACCATAGATCTAGTTACCAGAATCCCTGATATTTTATCCAGATCCTATGTAGAGAAACAACTTGTGACAACCACAGTATAACCGATTGTAATATAGGAATATCACTTCCTATCAAGAGTATGTCATCCAAATACTAGGACATCACTCCTTACTACCTTCTTACCGGGTCCATCTGTTTTTCTGATGAAGTCAAACTCTATGACTGTCACATCAGAACTAGATGATCTATCTCCGCTGTACTTGCTTTACTCTATAAATAGACATAAGCTACTTGCCCACCATGCTTCCTCTGCTCCTACTGACTACAACAACCCTCTGGCAGAGTCATGTACACGTGCACTTCTAAAGCTAATTTAGAACGACGTTAAAGTCATCCACCTGCCAGATCTCATAGTCTAGGATAGCAGTAGTGGCAAGCATGGGTCATCAAAACCTCCCTGTCACCATCCTTGAGGAGACCGAAGTACCTCTCGGGTAGCTGAGGTTACCCACCATATCTGCGGAGTGGCTAATGAATTGTCGAATCAATTGAATCTTTAGGTCTTACTAAATTTTCAGTAATCATTTTTGGTTCTGGAATCACTTTCAGTTCTACCATACTCCCACTAATGCTTTCTGAAAAGAATTCATTTTATTAAAACGGGTGGCGAGTCAAGAACAATATAACAATTGATCCACCAAATGGTAGAATGTTAACCCTCGTCAAAGCTCGGGAAAACCCACAAACTGCCATTACTGAAACGTGCCTTGAGTTCATCCGTATTCTGGTTTTAAGTATAAGCCGGACAACTCCATATACCTTAACATCGTTAAGATATGAATCCATTCTATATCTAATATAGAAACAAAAGTTACTAATTTAATTGGAACCAGATTCAAAATACATGTAGCTATTTCTAGTGCGTATCAACTGTTGGATATATGTATGCCCTAGAGGCTATTATATGTATAGTGGATGCTTGGACATGTATATATATACACATGACTTTCTTGCTCAACATGATAGTATGCTATCTGGTTGTACTTTATCTTAACATGTTTACTTGATTGTATTATACTGTTCATTTCATACATGTTGATAAAGCCCTCAGGATATTTGCTTGACTTCCATGACTATGATGGAGATCATAATAGTGAGGCATGAGTAGTTTATAAGCATATCCTAGAATTTTCCTAGTCGAGGATATATCTAGACAGGGCATTGATATTCCAGAGTAGACTAGCGTATACGTTTCTTGACCCATATGATGGGTGATGGATGATCCCATATCTATTGGTGTTGTGACATCGAAGATTGTATACGGGTGTTCAGTGGAGACTGGGTACGCTGAACTGACTCGCCGAGAACTTTTATATGGTAGTATATCTATCATCAGATAGCAGTTCTCTGGTGACACTAGTACAGGTTAGTCTGTAGACCCGAGATCGTCATAGAGTCTTGTGTGTTCTCCCACTGTGCTTTGATTTCCACCCTACCACGGCTCTACTGAGTCGTGCAAACAGGCGGCTTTTGCGTACAGTCCCGAGACACATGGAGGAAATGGAGCAATAGGAGAGGTTTTGTCTCTCCCGGTATCGGTAGTTGATGTTGTGCCATGCACGATTGGCTTTGACTCGAAGTCCCTTGCCAGGGCTGATGAGATTTACTGATAAGTGTTATCAGTAATTTCTCGACCGGTCATAGTCCAAATTGGCATGACTTATTAAGTTATTAGGGCTCGATGATTCCATCCCTACACTTGATATGCAACATATCTGACGAAGAGACTGGATTGTACAGTAAGTATGGCCAGTTGGCTCGACGGGAGTTTTGATAGGTTTGCTTGTTTTTCTTCTGATCGCTCAATACCCGGATGGCCGTTACGTTTAGCTTACCACTTGAGGCTTGTGCGTGTTTGATATGATCATCACCTACTGCCGGCGTATTGACGAGTCTTAGAGTCTCATACATGAGTTTTCTTGCTCAGGCGAAACGATGTGGTGTACATATGAGATATGCGCGGGAGCTCGATTAAATGCATGTATATGATACCGTATTTTATTCGGGCGTTTTTCTATTGGTCGGGTCGTATGTGATATGACCGGTTTATTAAATCAAGTGTTGATTTAATATAGACTTTTAGCTCACTTTTCTTTAAACCTTTTCTACTTTGGATGTATGCATGCATGTATGCATATATATTTATACATGCACATGATGATGTGAATGCATACATACATGCATACATATTTATCATGGTTGTTGATTGGAGATGGCAATGCAAGACTCACATGGAATAAATATATGTATATATTTGTAAATGAGAAAAAGAAAAAGGAAAGTAAATCATAGTTCATTTTCCACACTCTTCCTTCACTTAACCATAAATTAAACCATGATTTAATTCCCTTAGTTGCTTTAACTCATTTGCAAAATATCTAGATATTTATTGACCATGGTTTATGTAAGTGTGACTCTCTTATATATTATTTTCTTTTTATTAAGAGATTATCATTATCATTGAGCTCAAGCTTAGCCATCTCCTTCTTCTTCCTCCTTAAAGCTCTCTTGAGTTTTCTTTTGAGTGAGGAATATAAAAAGAAAGGGTTTTTAAGTGAGAAAACAAACCACATCACCAATCTATCCTACTCAAGCCCATTAGTGTATCTTGTTATGCATCATTCACACTAGTTTTGTGAAGCAAAGAGTTTGAGCAAAGATACTCCGGATGGATCATCGTACACGACGAAGGACCTTGAGCGGAGTCGATCCAAGCTTCGAGTGGAGCCGTAGGAGTCCAAAGAAAGTGAAGGAGTTCACTACAAAAGTTGTAGTTCCTTATCTTTTAGCTTAGACATCTTTTATTGTTGTTTTACCCTAATCTCTAGTTTCGATTTGGAGTTAGTTTGTATTAGCCCTCTAAAATTGGAAAAGCTCATTACTTTATGTTGTTTAAACCTAATTAGAGGAGCTACTACACACTAACATGGTATCAGAGCCTAGCTAGAGCTTTAGGGTAGATTAGACGGCGTTTAAAAACACAATCGAACATTAAAAAGTTGATTTTTACATGCTCACTGGAAATTTTTTGAAATGTTGGAATTTTTTTGTTTAAAAATATTCAGAAAATAGTGCAGGGTTTTCTGTGGATCCCCAAAAAGAACGAGCACCTAACTCTACACAACGACCATGGAACCGCGGACAAATCAGGCATTTGCGGCAGTTCCGCAGCGCCGTTGGTGGGGCTTGGACCGTGCCTTCTTTTGTTGAACCATGGGTACATGCGGTGCTCTCTGGTAATTTTTAAAAATAGGTTCAAGTGATGAGATCTATGAGAACAATGGGTATGTTGATGTGTTAATTGATATATTTAACGTCGTTTAATCTTTCTGAATGTGATACAATATTTGGAATCTACGCTAATTAGTTTTGAGAAAATTAATTGGTTATTTGTAAATCTAACATTTCGGTCTCGTTGGATATCAGGAATCTTGTTGAATTACCCGATCTCTTTTGAAAAGTGTTTTCATTATTAAGACCTAAATGTAATATCTACAGTGTTAGCATGAAATTCGGGGTATGTGATATTCCAAGTTTGCGATGTCTAAGGAAAAGTGTGGATTCCAATTGTTGTAGTTTTACATTTCTTTTCTGCGACCGTAAGTGTAATATGTGGTGTATTGCCAGTTTCGTTGCTATATGTCAACGACAATTGGGATATGCATATTTACTTACGTTGATGACATGTGATGTTCTGTGTTGCTGTGATATGATATATAGGATTGTCGTGATTGAATGGCCGGGGGTTTTATGTGAGACAAGAATTTTTCTTTTCATTCATGTAAAATTCTTTGTATGTAGTATTCTTTTATTGGGGCACTTCCGGGTTGAGGATGATGTCACCATTGATATATATTATTTACTTTTCTGCATTAGGATAGACCCAAGGAGGGGAGCACGAGTGACCGGGTTCTGGAGTTCAGTGGGAGGCCATCTCGAGGAGTCGAGACCGGGTCTCCTAAACTCCAGAATTGGTAGGGTCACTTGCCGCTCTCGTAGGGCTCTAGGGGTGTGGGCTTGGCTATTCATCACGACCGTGAAATCCGTATTTTCTATTGTAGGCTAAATATAAAATACGGGCTTCCTAGTATATCCTATATTTTGATATATATGTTTCTGCTGCTAATTAATCTGTGATAAGATTACTTAATATCTGAGACGAATGGAATATTATTATATATAGGATATATAATAAACGTTGCTTATATTTTACATCCACGCTAGTCCCGCCCCGCTATGTCGTTAGTTAAGTAACCTAACGGTTCATAATGAAACACTATGGCGAATGCGGATGGCATAAGTATACGTTCTATTTTTGTTTCTTTTCTGTGATGGCTCAATAACTTAAATGATGGGACTACATTAATGAGATTAATGTAAAGAAAAAGAAACCTAAAGATGTTGTAGAATTGGATTTGAAAACCACTCGGCCTTTTTATGAAAAAGCAAGTTTCAAAAGATGCAGAGCTTAAGCCACTCCTTTCCAAACTATTTAGATTCTATAACGAGATCAAGTTCAAAGCGTTAAAGATTTTCATAAAAACCATAGCAACCCTCTGTCATTTTAGGAAGGAGAGTACTTAGTATTCGTGCTACGTATGTTGATCATAGTCAAGGCGTAGTGTACGGTAGCCAAGTGATATCTTCCTATAAAGCATATGATGCGATTAGTTAGGACATTGATGTGATTATGTTGATCATACCCAAGGGTCATATGGGTGGGTCTAGTTAATCACGAAATGACGGGTAGAACCTGACTAGTGCTTATGATATGTTGACCATAGCCAAGGTCATAAGCAGTTAGGGGTAAAAACCAAATCGGGAGTTTCAAGGGTTGAAATTTGCAATGAGATTGCATACCATCTATATGATAGTTGGATCCCGATCCCACTATGAGTAAGAGTTACTTCCAGAAGAGTTTTGCACTTTATAATTAGCTAATCTAGTAGGTGTCTAGAAAGGTGCCAACGGAGTTATACCTCTGGAAAAATGAGGTTTATTTTAATTAGGTCCGTGCGAAAGCACGGGGAACCTCCCACAAAGTACCGACACTGGCCTGGCTGACCAGTTAGCGAAACTGTAGAATGCAATTAAACCTGGATAGTTTTCTTTTGAGATTTTGAAAGAAAATTTGATAAAAGCAATGGGAGACATCCATTAGATAAGATAATTACCAATCTAAATATTTGAAAGAGCATTTCGCTGAGTGATTTCTTTTCTCTCTCCTAATGGCAGATCCCAATGAGGGGACTTAAGCTTTTGCTAGAGAAAAAAAAACTGACATGACTGAATTATAAAGAATGGCCGAGGAACCTGAACATTGCACTCACATATGATAAAGTATCATATGTCCTCACTACCAAAGCCCCAACCATCCCAGGTCTTGAATCATCTATTTTGGATCAGGAGATCCGAAAAACATAGGATATTGACTGTGACACAGCCAAGTGCCTCGATCTTGCTTCTATGGACAATATACATCAGAAGCAGCATGAGAAGATAGATGTTCAATCCATCTTTCTCCATACAAAGGAGTTGTATGGAGAGCAATCTCGGGCTTTACGCTACGAAGCATCTCGAAAGCTGTTTCAGATGCGGATGGTTTCTGGCACATCAGTAGGTGAACATTCCTTGAAGATGATTGGTCTTATAGAAGAACTTGAGGACCTAGGATGGACTATGGATAACGAGCAATATACTTATATTGTTCTACAGTCTCCCCCCAGCCTTTGCTCCATTCATAGTAAACTTCAATATGAACAATTTGGAGAAATCACTGCCTGAACTTCTCAATATGTTGAGAAGTGCAGAGAGCACGCGTAAGACAGCGAAAACTCTCGCTCTGCTTTCTGTGCCATCTTCCTCTTCCATCCCAAAAGCCAAGGCTAAGGGAAAGAAGAAGAAGCCCACCAAACCGAGAGGTGGAGTTGAAAAGGCGAAGGGGAAAGACAAATCCGGGGCCGCAGGAAGTGGAAAAGGAGAATGTTTTTTCTGCCACAAGTTGGGACATTGGAAATGCAATTGTGCTCTGTATCTTCCTGATTTCAAGAAGAAGAAGCATACTGATGCTTCCGCTTCAGGTGTGTTTGTAACTGAAAACTGTTTTTCTATAAACTCTGCATCTTGGGTATTAGATACCGGTTCTGGTTCTTACATCTGCAATTGTATGCAGGGATTGAGAAATAATAGAGTTTTGAAGACCGGTGACCATACTCTTCGGGTTGGAAATGGTTCCAATATACATGTTGTATCTGTAGGGGAGTATCATCTAGGGTTGTCTTCGGGATGTATTTTGGTTTTGAACCCTTTTTATTATGTACCTAGTATGCTATGTAATATAATATCCGTTTCTTTGTTAGACAATGAAGGATATCATTTTATGTTACAAGATAATGTTATGAAAATTAACTTGAATCAACAGTTGATTAGGTATGGTACACTGAATAACAGTATTTATGTCCTAAACCAACATACAGTTTTCAATATACAACATACAAATAAAAGAAAATTTTCAGATATAAATGAAGCTTTTCTTTGGTATTGTAGACTTGGTCATATTAATGAAACGAGACTAAACAAGCAATATAAAGATGGATATTTAAATCCATTTGAATATAAATCTTATGCGACATGTCAGTCCTGTATCAAAGGTAAAATGACCAAAACTCCGTTTACTGGACACGGAGAAAGAGCTATAGAACTCTTAGGCCTCGTACATAGTGATGTATGCAGACCAATGTCTACATATGCTAGAGGCGGTTTTTCATACTTTATCACTTTTACTGATGATTTCTCAAGATTCGGACAAGTGTTTTTATTAAAGCATAAATTTGAAGCTTTCGAGAAATTCAAGGAGTACAAACTTGAAGTAGAAAAACAAACCGGCTTGAGTATCACGAAACTTCGATCGGATTGAGGTAGAGAGTATTTGAATACAGAGTTTTCAGACTTCTTAAAAGAGAATGCGATTCTCTCTCAGCTCACTCCCCCTTACACACCACAGCACAACGGTGTGTCAGAACGGAGGAATCGTACCCTATTAGATATGGTACGGTCCATGATGAGTGATACTGAGTTACCGCTTTCATTTTGGGGACATGCATTGGAGAAAACCATGAATCTGTTGAACAGGGTTCCAACCAAGACCATGTCTACCACTCCATATGAGATATGGTGTGGAAAGAGACCATCTCTTAAAAGAGTTAGGATATGGGGTTGTCCGGCTTTTGTCAAAAAGCAGAATCTAGATAAACTCAAGACACGATCGGTCATGTGTAAAATTGTGGGATATCCAAAACATTCATATGGATATCTATTCTACCACAAGGATGAACAAAGAGTGTTTGTTTCTCAACATGCCACATTTTTAGAAAATGAAATCTTTACAAATAGTACTGATGGTAATGCAGTAGAACTAGAAGAAGTTCTAAAGACACAAATTACTCATGACGAATTGGTTGAAACCGATGTTGCAGTAGAACTTCAAGAACCTCAGCCGCTCCTGAGCTCTAGTAGAACTTCTCGCCCACCGGAGAGATACTATGGATTTCTTATTGATGGTGATAGAGAAGATTGCATCATAGATGATGATGACCCTACTAGTTTTCAGCAAGCTATCATGAGTGGTGAGTCAGTGAAGTGGCTGGATGCCATGAGATCCGAAATGTAGTCCATGTACACCAACAAAGTATGGACTTTGGATGTTGCACCTCCTGGGATAAAACCCGTAGGTTGCAAATGGATCTTTAAGAGAAAGATTGGTGTAGATGGACAGGTGGAGAGCTATAAAGTAAGGCTTGTGGCGAAAGGTTTTCGTCAAAGACCAGGATTGGACTATGATGAAACCTTCTCTCCAGTAGCAATGCTTAAATCCATTCGGATCCTACTTACTATTTCTGCTCACTACCTTTATGAAATCTGGCAGATGGATGTTAAAACTGCATTTCTAAATGGTGATTTAGAAGAATGCGTTTTTATGGATCAGCCAGAGGGCTTCATTGACGGTGGGAGCAGCGAAAAGGCATGTAGGTTGCTTAAATCCATTTATGGATTAAAGCAGGCATCACGGAGCTGAAACATCTGCTTTGATGATACAATCAAAGAGTTTGATTTTGTCAAAAATATAGATGAGTCATGCATTTATAAGAAGATTGTAGGGAGTACTGTCACATTCCTCGTATTATACGTGGATGACATTCTCTTGATAGGAAATAATATTCCTATGCTATAATTGGTCAAACCATTCTTATCATAAAGGTTCTCCATAAAGGACCTGGGTGATGCCTCTTGCATTTTGAGCATTAGGATCTATAGAGATAGATCCAAGAGGTTATTGGGATTTTCCCAATCAAAGTACATTGACACTATCCTAAAAAGGTTTAGTATGGAAGTTTCCAAGTGAGGTGCCTTGCCCGCTTGCCATAGAATCACTCTCACTAAAGACTTCTGTCCGAAGACCGCAGAAGGGAGATCTCGCATGAGCATTATACCCTACGCTTGAGCCGTAGGATCTATAATGTATACGATGTTATGTACTCGCCCTGATGTAACTTATGTAAGGCTATGGTAGCGTCCCGTCCGTCAATCCGAGGCCAAACGTGGAACCAAAGCTTTTATAAACTGGCGCTAATGCAGCCTTTCACTTGGATCGTTCCATTAACCCTATACTAGCTAACTACGAAGATGTTAGAATGGCTATACCGATCGATCTGTGTTCTTCGGTCTTTAACCACCATCCCAATCTCCTCGCGGTTGCTCCAATGAAGTTCGCTCTCCGATCTCGCTCGTCGAAGTGGCACCACGTCAAAGATTTTTTATACGGGCTCCCGCTTCAAAACCGAAGAACTCGGACATGAAGTTTGCTAGCCGACATTCCAAGATGAAGTAAAGATAGTGTGTGATTGCTTTGTCTTAAAATAAACATGGATTCTTAACTCATGAGAGGGATGGGTTGAGGTTGAAGAAGATGCCTATGGAGGAAGAGGTGAGCTCAAGAAAAAATTAGTGAAGAAAATGGCTTGTGTCTTGTGTAAGATATTTTGAGAGCTCATATATATCCTTAAGAATAATCCCATGCCATAACAAAACAGCCCGCTCCCTCTAAAATATCCTACACAAATAAAAAAACTCAAGAAATCAATCCATGTCACAATAAATGGTCACATGAACCAAGGCCATGAGTCACCATGTACATGTGACATGAAATGATGCATATGGACAAAACTTGCACTCACATTTTCTTCCACTAAACATTTAAACTAAATGTTTAATCCAACAAAAAGAAATGGCATCAACTAAAGTAAACTCGTGACGGATCACAAGAATACCCCTCATCTGTATATACATACCCGCATCCATATTCTGACTTAATACGAATACTACGAGACGAAAATAATCCAACAATCTAATACTAGGATCCGGCTTAAACCAAATCCCACCAGTATGATCCGTCCAATCATGATCCGTGCACAAGTGCATGTATATGATCGAACCCTGCCATAAAACCATACGGCCTCTACAACGTTTCGCCCGAACTTGGGAAACTTTCTGTGGGGGACTCTAAAGACTCGTCAATACGCTGGCAGTGGGTTTAACCATAAGTATGTTAGTGGCACTAGCTGTACGTAACGGCTGCCCAAGTATTGAGTGAAAGGGAAGCTGACGAGCGAACTCATCCAGAAACCCTACTGAGCCTATCTGTGATAATCTCAGTACAGTCCGGTCTGTTCATCTAAGAGTATCGCATATCAGGCCTAGGGGATGGTAAACGTCAGACCCCTAATAGAAGTATAAGTCGTGTCGGAGTGTAGCCTAGAACACCTTGAGAAACTATAAGAATAACTACCAGTAAATCTCACTTGCTTTGGCTAAGGACTTTGTGTATGTAGGGTTACTAGGGACACAAATGAGGCTCTACAAGGCATCGACCATACCGGAATAAAATTTTATCCGTGCCGAATAACCCTAAGCAAGATCGTTAACTAGAGATAAGGCGAAAACTAAGCAAGCTAAACACTTTAACCCTAAGTGTATACGAAATACAACCTTTGCAGATCGGTCCTTCACTTCTTAAGCTCCGTGATGTAGTCCCTTCGCTGCGATCAACCAACTCCCGGACTCTCGGACGGCCCCATGAGGAAATAGCAACGGGATCGCTTGAAGTCTTCGGTGCTGAAGATGATCTACGTCGAGGGAATACGGACTCAAGCTTCTACCTCACTAACCATAGAATTAGTGAAGCAAACACCCTAAACTAAAGTGCTAGCCTAGTAGAGGATGGTGAGATAGAAAGTGGGTACTCTTTAGATTTTGATTTCTCGCTTGGATTCATCACTTGGAATTTTCTAGCAAGGTTTTCTTCTCTTCATGAAGAAGAAGAAGAAGAAAGAAAAAGAATGAATTATCAATTAAAGAAAATCAAGTGAAGCCTTATCATAATGCAACCATGGGTGAGGTTAACTCTTGTAGAGAGCAAACCATAGTTTAGGCAATGGTTAGGTTTAAGCATAAAACAAAATGGCTAGACTTTTCAAAGATGCTTAAAAAACCCATGAAGCTTCTAGCAAAGTGCAAAGAAAGCCACCATTTTGTTTTTGCAAAATAAATAAAGAAAATAAAACCCTAACCACTAAACATAGTGTATAGCACACACACACCCAAGTTTGCATGTATCATCAATCATGATACAATCTAGTGCACAAAAATATATCACATATACAACTTGTGCACATCAAGTGAGAAAATCAATCTTAAGTGAACCAATACTAGTTAATATAAAGTAATATATCAAATATATAATTAAACATTAAATCATTAAATCAACACTAGATTTAACGATCCGGTCATATCGCATATAACCGACTAATATCAATGTATCGACTTATCGAATCAACACTTGATTCGATAACTAGGTTATATC
This sequence comes from Agapanthus africanus, assembly GCA_030015575.1. Lineage (NCBI taxonomy): Eukaryota > Viridiplantae > Streptophyta > Magnoliopsida > Asparagales > Amaryllidaceae > Agapanthus > Agapanthus africanus. Next base: position 834,611,605 of record JASDDO010000019.1, read on the forward strand.
GCATACAACCAATCGATACAATCATCGCGAGAATAGAATATGGTATCACATACTCGTATCATTCTTGGTCCTGCACATATCACATATGCGCTCCAATCTCGTTTTGTCTGAGCCAGTACAACCTTTATGTAGGACTCTAAAAACTCGTCAATACGCCGGCAGTAGGTGTTGATCATATCAAGCACCCACAAGCCGTCAGCGGTACTAGCTGGACGTAACGGCTACCTGGGTATTGAGCGATCAGAAGATCAGCAAGCAAGCCCGCTCCAACTCCTACAAAAAGGCTGACAGTGACACTACCGTACAGTCCGGTCTCCTCGTCTGATATGTCGCATATCAAGTCTAGGGGTGGTAAACGTCAGACCCCAATAACCGATAAGTCATGCCGATGAGAGGCTCATAACGGGTCGAGAAACTACTGGTAACACTTACCAGTAAATCTCTAAACCAGCCCTGGCCAGGGACTTCCCTGTTATGGCCAATCGAGCATAGCGCAATATCAACCCCCAATACCGGGAGTGACGAAACCCCTCCTATCGCTCATTGCATCCATGTGACTCGGGACTGTACCCAAAAACCACCGTTTTGCACGCCCTCTTGGACGGGTAAGGTGGAAATCAAAGCACAGTGGGAATCACACAAGACTCTATGACGATCTCGGGTCTACAGACTAACCTGTACCAGTGTCACCAGAGAACTGCCATCTGACGTAAGGTATAACACCATATGGGAGTTCTCGGCGAGTCCGTCCATTGTACCCAGTCTCCACTGAGCACCCGTAAATCATCTCTGATGTGAAACACCAATGGATATGGGATCATCCATCGCCCATCTGTATGGGTCAAGAAGGTATACGCTAGTCTACACTGGTATATCGATGCCCCGTCTCGATACACCCACGACTAGGGACCTTGAAGGATCTACTTATGGACTACCATGTCCCCACTAGTATGATCCGCGTCATAGTCCAGGTAGTCAAGTACACATCCTAAGGGCTTTACCAATATGTAACAGAGAGACAATCAGTATACAAGTTAAGGTAAAAAGTAACCAGATAGCATACTATCATGTCGAGCAAGAAAGTCCTCCCTATATATGTCCAAGCATCCACTACAATATACATCCTATGTATAGTAATGGCTTCTAGGGCATACATATAACTAACAATCTCCCACTTGCACTAAGGCCATCTGATAACAGTGGTTGAAGTATCCCATACTCAACCATCCCATAACCAGTCTCTTTCTGGGAAAAGGCCTTCGTGAGTGGATCCGCCGTGTTGTCCTCTGAGTCTACCCTCCTAACCTCGATCCCCTGGAGATCAACCATCTCCATGATCAGGTGACACTGCCTTAGAATATGTCTGGATCACTGATGGGACGGGTGTTCCTTGGCATAAGCCACAACTCCATTGTCACACAATGGGAGGAACAAAGTTCATCTCATGAACTAATATACATCCAGACTGCCTCTTTGGTAGCATCTTAAGTAGCGATGTATCCAGCCTTTATCATCTAGTATGCCACGGTATCTAGCTTGGAACTCTTCCAACATACCGTCCCTTTACTGAGGGTAAAGACAATGCCTGTGACTGACATTCAGTCGTCCTTATCACTCTGGAACCTTTCCAGTGATTCTCCCCAGGATCGATTGATACCATCTCACTACAGCTAGTGAATATTCTAACACCCAATTAGATCTATCTCATAGATCCAAAATCCAGGATTTAGTAGGTATCGCTTTGATCCTATATGGAGAATTCTTGTGATAAGCGGAGATTGATCGAGCGCAGCATAGGAAATTCTTCCCTATCAAGAGCATGTCATCCACGTACTCTACGAGGATCACTACCATACTTCCTACTACCTTTTCGTTTATAAAAGGTTCATCTACCATTTTGATGATGTCAAACTCTTTGACTAACACATCAAAACAGACGTTCCAACTCCGCGATGCCTGCTTTATCACATAAAACATCTTGCACACGTTTCCGCTGCTCCCACTGTCTACGAGGCCCTCTGGCTGTGTACTTATAGACGCACTCTTCTAAAACATCATATAGAAAAGCAGTCATGGCACCCAACCGCCAGATATCATAGTCATGGTATGTAGCTGTGGCAAGTAGGATCTGGATGGACTTAAGCATAGCTACTTAGAAAAGGTTTCATCATAATCCATACCTGGTCAATGATGCAAACTTTTAACAAGTCTAGGTTTGAAAGTCTCAACTTTTCCATGTACACCAAGTAATCTTCTCAAGATATACTTGCTCCTGATGGGGATTTAACCCTTCAGATCAAGCAACCAAAGTCCATACTTTGTTGCCGTATAAGGATTCCATCTCAGATCGATAAGCATCCATCCATTCTTACAGAGTCCCACTCCTGATGGCCAGCTCGAAACTAGTTGGGTCATCATCTCATGATGCAATCCTCGCTCTCACTGTCATAGAGAAACAGAAGTATCTCTCAGGCGGGTGAGGAACCCTACTAGATCGGCAGAGAGGCTGAGGTTCGTTGGAAACTATTGAATCCTTCGGTTCTACCAAATGATCTGTTGTAGTTTGTATAGCTGGAACTCCTTCCAGTTCTACCTTATGTCCACTAACTTCTTCACAAGAAATTCCCTTTCACAAAGATGGCATGTCGAGAAACAAAACATCTTTTGTTTCTCGGTTAGGTAGAAGATATTCCCTTACGAATGCTTGGGATATCCTACAAACCTCTACAGAACTTACTATGCCTCGAGCTTGTCCGGATTATGCATTTAGACATAGGCTGGACAACCCCAAATCTTAACTGACTTAAGTGATAGGCTCTTCCCTTTCCATATCTCATATGAAGTGGTAGGCAACTGATTTGATCGGAACCCTATTCAATAGGTATGCAACTTCACAAGTGCATAACTCCCAAAAGGAAATAGGTAACTCAGTAGTATTCATCATAGAGCGCACCATATCAGATAGGGTGTGGTTGCTCCGCCCCGATACACCTACATGCTGTGGTGTATATGGAGGAGTAATGCTGAGAGAGAATCTCATTCTCCTTTAGAATAATCCAAGAATTCCGTGCTCAAGTATTCTCCTCCTTGATCTCATCAAAGGACATAATACTTATACCCGTATTTTGGTTCTCTACTTCTAACTTATATTCTGTGAATATCTCAAATTCTTCGGACTTGTGTTTCAACAGGAACATATGTCTGAACCTTGAGAGATCATCAGAGAATGTAATGAAGTAAAAAGAACCGGTCTTGGCATGTGTAGACAGGGGACCTTCATACATCAGCATGTATCAATTCCAAAAGTTTACTAACTCTTTCTCTGTTTCCAATAAACAGAGCTATGGTCATCTTATCTTTGTGACATGACCGGCAAGTTTCATAAGATGTAAATTCAAACTAATTTAAATATGCATTTATATGTAACTTCAGCTAGCCGGGTCGCATTGATATGACCTAGTCTACAATGCCTCAAGAAGGATCCATTCATTTCTGAACTCTTCCTCTTGTGTGTGTTCTGTATGCTAAGAACTGTAGTTTGATTTGGAACGTCAATGCTTTTAGATAACGTGCCTGAACCGATCAACTTTTGAAATAGGAAATGTTCAAAACATTATCCAACAATACAAAATTATATCCTTCTTTAATAAATAAAAAGATTGATATGATTTTGTATATCAGGTTCGGTATCTAATAGCATTTGTTCCGAACCAATGTATTCTTGTAATACAGGGTAATAGTGACAAACAGACTTGGCTGCAACACTTGCACTGTTTTCTATCTCATGAAACTTATCACCCGTTCTCAGTTCTTTACCTATCTGTAGCCCATGTAACAAATTACATATGTGGGATCCTGATCCGGTATCACATACCCAGAATGTAAAGGATACTGAGAAATAGTTCTCTGTATTGAACACACCCGAAGATGATGCATCAGTATGCACTTTCTTCCTTTGGGCGGCATGGGAATCCTGGTATTCCCCTGTTTCCTGCTCTGTCTTATAACAATTATAAGTTGGAGCGGGACCAACGGTCCCCAGCTCAGTATAACAAGCGGGTTCGGTCAATACATCCGTATTATTATCTTGATTAAGGCGTGATATGGTCGCTACCTGGAGAGAGAGAGAGAAGAAAACACTCTGCGTGCGCTCTTGCAAGAATAGATTGGTTATTATTTTATCTAATCAGGATGGCTCCCACTGTTTTTATCAAATCTTCCTTCAAACCCTAAAAGGAAAGACTAGCCGGGATTAATTACACGCTACAAGTTCGCCAATCTTTCAGCCAGACCAGTGTCGGTACTTTGAGGGAGGTCCCCCGTGCTTTCGCACGAACCTAATTATAGTAAACCTCGTTTTCCCAGAGGCATAACCCCGTTAATACCTTTCTAGACACCTACTTGATCGGCTAATTTTAATGTGTAAAACTCTCCCAGGAGTAACTCTTACTCGCAGTGGGTATCGGGATCCAACTATCTCATAGAAGGTATGCAATCTCATTGCAAATTTCAACACTTGAAATTCCCGATAATCTTTTGCCCCTAGCCTCCTCTGACCTTGACAAAGGCCAACAAACCATAGGCTGCTAGTCAAGTTCAACCTGTCATTTCTTGATTTAATTAAACCCACCCGCACGGCCCTTGACAAAGGCCAACAAGGTCACATGACTACCCTAATCCAATCTGCATTATATGCATAAGCAGATAAGCACTAGTCAGCTACCGCACACTACGCATTAACAAAGACCAACAAACGCAGCACGAATACTAACTACTACTTATCTGAAATGACGGAGGGCTACGACAGGTTTTTATGAAAACCTATTGCGTAATGAACTTGATATCTTTGTAGAATCGAGTGATTTTTAAATGGAGTGTTTTTGAGGCCTTTCTAGTTTTGCTAAAGGGGTCACTCCCGGTGAAGGGATCGTCGGCCTTTTCCTCATCGAATAAGGTGCAGGATATTTCACAAATATCACTATGCAAAGCAAGAACTATAGAAGCAATCAAAATACAAACCGAGGGTTGTAGCATTTGCTAGTTATTGCTAAAGGGGTCACTCCCGGTGAAGGGATCTCGGCCCTTTCCTTATCGAATAAGGTGCAGGATGTTCTACAAGGAACACCGCGATGCAAAGCAAGAACTATAGCTACCTGGTTTTGAAAATTCGATTCCACAACATCTTTAGGTTTCTTTTATTTCATTAATCTCATCAATGAAGTCCCATCATTTAAATCACCTAAACATCACAGATAAATACGACGTACACTTATGCCATCCGCATTTGCCTCGATGTCCCTTCATGCACCGTTAGGTTAGGTAACTAACGACAGAGCGGGGCAGGGCTAGCGCGGGTGTAAAACATAAGTAACGTCTATATAATATATCATATATACTATATACTGTATCGATCACAATATATCAAATGATCACATTACAGATATCACAGCAGAAGAAACATATGAAACATTGGATATACTAGGACGTCCGTGTTTTATTTTGAGCCTCTATAAAACACGGATTCCACGGTCACGATGAATAGCCAAACCCACACCCCTAGACCCCTACGAGAGCGGCAAGCAACCCTTCCAATTCTAGGGTTAGGAGACCCGGACTCGACTCCTCAAGTTGGTCTCCCACTGGACCCTAGAACCCGGTTACTTGTGCTCCCCTCCTTGGGTCTATCCTAGTGCGGAAAAGTAAATAATATACAAATGGTGACATCTTCCGCATACATCACTATGTACCAGTCCCAAGAGTTCGGTAACTCTTTCTCCGTGTCCCGTAAACGGAGTTTTGGTCATCTTGCCTTTGAGACATGACTGGCAAGTGTCATAAGATGAAAATTCGAATGGTTTCAAATACCCATCCTTATGCAACTTAGCCAGTCGTGTCGCATTGATGTGACCCAGTCTACAATGCCACAAGAAGGATTCGTTCAGTTCAGAACTCTTCCTCTTGTGTGTGTTTGTTATGCTCAGAACTGTTGATTGGTTTAGAACATAAATGCCATTGCACAACGTGCCTGATCCAACCAACTTTTGGTTATGGAAAATGTTCATAACAATGTCCTGTAATACAAAATTATATCCCTCTTTACTTAATAAAGAAACTGATATAATGTTGCATATCAGGTCCGGCATGTAATAGCATTCGTTCAGAACCAATGCACTACCAGTTGGTAATACAAGGTGATATTCCCCGACAGTCTTAGCTGCAACAATTGCACCATTTCCAACTCTAATGTCTTTATCACCTTCTCCAAGTTCTCTACCTTTCCTAAGCCCATGTAACTGATTACATATATGGGATCCTGACCCGGTATCTAATACCCAGGATGTAGAGCAAATGGAGAAACAGTTCTCAGTAACGAACACACCCGAAGAAAATGCATCAACATGTACTTTCTTCATTCGGGTGGCATGGGAATCCTGGTATTCCCCTATATCCTGTTCATTCCTATAACTCTTATAAGAAAGAACGGAACCAACGTTCCCCAGCACAGTATAACATGCGGGTTCGGTCAATATATCCATATTATTATCTTCATTAGGGCATGAAATGGTCGCTACCTGGAGAGAGAGAGAAGAAAACACTTTAGCGTATGCTCATGCAAGATCAGATTGGTTATTATCTTATCTAATCAGGATGGCTCCCACTGCTTTTTATCAAATCTTCCTCCAAACCCTAAAAGGAAAGAATAGCTGGGATTAATTACACACTACAAGTTCGCCAATCTTTCAGCCAGGCCAGTGTCGGTACTTTGAGGGAGGTCCCCCGTGCTTTCGCACGAACCTAATTAATGTAAACCTCGTTTTCCCAGAGGCGTAACCTCGTTAACACCTTTCTAGACACCTACTTGATCGGCTAATTGTAATGTGTAAAACTCTCCCAGGAGTAACTCTTACTCGCAGTGGGTATCGGGATCCAACTATCTCATAGAAGGTATGTAATCTCATTGCAAATTTCAACACTTGAAATTCCCGATAATGCTTTTGCCCCTAGCGTGCTATGACCTTGACGAAAGCCAACAAACCACAGCCCGCTAGTCAAGTTCAACCCGTACATTTCTTGACTGAATTAAACCCACCCGAACGACCCTTGACGAAAGCCAACAAAGCCGTACGACTACCCTAATCCAGTCGCATCATATGCAGCGGATAAACAGCACATAGCTACCGCACACTACACCTTGACGAAAGCCAACAAATGTAGCACGAATACTATATGTAATTTATCTGAAATGACGGAGGGCTATGACAGGTTTTCTGAAAACCTATTGCGTAATGAACTTGATATCGTTGTAGAATCAAGTGAAGTTTTAAAATAGAATGATTTTGAGGCTTTTCTAGTTTTGCTAAAGGGGTCACTCCCGGTGAAGGGATCGTCGGCCCTTTCCTCGTCGAATGAGGTGCGGGATATATCATATATATCACTGTGCAAAGCAAAAACTCTTAAAAGCAATCAAAGCCAAACCGAGTGTGAAGCATCTGCCAGTTATTGCTAAAGGAGTCACTCCCGGTGAAGGGATCTCGGTCCTTTCCTCATCGAATAAGGTGCAGGGTATATCATATATACCGCTATGCAAAGCAAGAACTGTAGCTACCTGTTTTGTTTAAAATCTGATTCTACAACATCTTAGGTTTCTTTTCTTTCATTAATCACATTAATGAAGTCCCATCATTTAAATACCTAAACATCACAGATAGATATGACGTACACTTATGCCATCCGCATTCGCCTCGATGTCCCCTCGTGCACCGTTAGGTTAGGTAACTAACGACAGAGCAGGGCAGGGCTAGTGCGGGTGTAAAACATAAGTAACGTCTATATAATATATCATATTTACTATATACTATATCCATCACAGAGTCACAACACAGATATCGCAGCAGAATAAACATATGAAATATTGGATATACCAGGACGTCCGTGTTTTCAATACAAGCCAGTATAAAACACGGATTCCACGGTCGTGATGAATAGCCAATCCCACACCCCTAGACCCCTACGAGAGCGGCAAGCAACCCTGCCAATTCTAGGGTTAGGAGACCCGGACTCGACTCCTCGAGTTGGTCTCCCACTGGACCCCAGAACCCGGTTACTTGTGCTCCCCTCCTTGGGTCTATCCTAATGCGGAAAAGTAAATAATATACAAAGGGTGACAACTTCCGCTACCTGGAAGTGCCCCAAATAAAAGAATATTACATACAAGTTTTTACATGAATGAAAATGAAAAACACCCATCTCACATAAAAACCCCCGGCTATTCGAACACGACGATCCAATATAACATATCCAGCAACACATAACATCACATGTCATCAACGTAAGTAAGTATGCATACCCCAATTGTCGTTGACGTATAGCAACGAAACCGGCGATATGAACATACTACACTTACGGTCACAGAAAAGAAAGTGTAAAACTACAACAACTGGAATCCGCAACTACTTTAGACATCGCATGCCTAATCAAATGAAATACTTAGACATCACATGCCTAATAGATATAAATCCCTCATTTTAGTCTCATTATCGAAAACTTTTTTCAATATCATATGGGACTAAACTGCTAAATTTATAACATTTATTCAGTTATCTCATAACTGTTTGTGAATTCCAATTATTGTATCACATTCCAGATAAACAGAAAATGTTAAACCTTCCGATCGAACAGTCGAATACCCAAGTTTTCCCGATACAGCTCAACACATGAAATAAGTCTAACAACATTCAGTTCGTGCCTCAGTACCGACGGTCCAGCCGTAGAAGGGTCAAGCCAACGCCTCACATGTGGCACGCCGTACTGCCCCAAACCCGAAGGTTCAAAGGGCAGTTCAAGACGGTCACATAATCGAGTTAAGGTTTGTTGTCTTCTAGAGGGTCCATCGCGTTACTTGCACTACTTAGAACGTCGTTAAACTACGGAAAAATCCAACACTTGGAAATTTCCCGACAGGGGAAAAATTGGGTATTTATATCCGGTTGAACTTTTTAACATATTCTGAAAATTATCCGGAAAAACACAAAGACGAAATTTGATAATCCGATCGAAACTTTGATTCCCAATAATACCCCAGAATACTCTTCTGTATAGTCACAAAAAAAAATATCCCAGAAAACACAGCATTGAATTATATGAGTTACTGTGCAGAAAAGATCACACAAAGGAACAGTAAGGCCGCGGAACCGCCGCAGCATGCATAGCACGTGCCGCGGTTCCGCGGTGGAAAAGTTGATTCAGGCCCTCGAATTTCACAGTATTTCATATAAGACCCTGCATGATTTTCTGCATATTTTTAATTGACAAAAATCCAAAATTTCAGAAATTTTCCAGAGAGCACCTTGGAATTATGGTTTCGGGTTCGTTCGGACTTCAAACTCCGTCTAGACTTCGCCTAATGCTCTAGCTAGGCTCTGATACCAGTGAAAGGTTCCTAGGCACTCAAGTAAGGACTCACAAGGCATCGAACATGCCAATTTAAAAAAAATGGTGCCGAGAAAGCCTAGACTACGGATCTTAGACTAGATGTTTAGGCGAAATGAAAATCTAGTTAACAAATTAACTAAAAGTTAGGATGCTACAACCTTTGTAGATCCGGATACCCACTTCCTAAGCTCCACGAGGGCGTCCTCTCGCTGTCCATCTTGAACCTTGGACTCTCGTGACGGCTTCATCGGAGAAACGTGCGGAATAGGTCGTCGGCTTCGTGTCAAAGACGATCTACGTCGAGGTTGCACAAGCTCAAGCTCCGACTTCACAAAGTTGTGAAACTTGTGAAGAAAACACCCAAAACAACTTGGCAAGAGGTAGAGGGTGAAGAAATAGGAGGTGGGTTCACTTTAGATTTGGATTTCTCTCACTAGAACTAAAGTTGCTATTGATGGCATCAAGGTTCTTATCTTGAAGAAGAAGGAGAAGATGAAGTTAGAATATGATAAAAGTGTTATTCAAAATAGAAAAGAAAACAATATTTATCATATCCTAAACATGGTCAAGTGTAGAGAATGGACCATGGTTAGTGGGAGTGGTTAGGGTTAAGCATGAAGACAAAATGGCATCATTAGTCAAAGCTTCATGAAGCTTCACCATTCTTCAAGATAAAATGAAACCAATTTGTTTTCATAAATCCATTTAAATAAATAATAAATGGATAAAATAATAAGTGAATAAAATATAAACCCTAACCACTTGCATAACCATGGTTGCATTCTTTACACAAAGCCAAAACAACATGCATCATCAAACATGATACATTCAAGTGTACACAAAACATATCACATATACAATGTGCACATCAAGTGAGAAAAATCCGTTTAAAGTGAACCAATACTAGTTAATGCAAAGTAATATATCAAATATATAATCTTACATTAAATCATTAAATCAACACTTGATTCAATGATCCGGTCATGTCGCACATGACCGACTAGTATTCCATGTATCGGCTTATCGAATCTATGATTCGATAACTAGGTCATATCGAATATAACCAATCGAAACATTTATCGTGAGAATGAAATGCGGTATCACATACACGCATTATTCTCGCTTCCGCACATATCTCATATGCGCTCCTATTTCGTTTCGCTTGAGCCAGGAAACCTCTGTGTAGGACTCTAAAGACTCGTCAATACGCCGGTAGCAGATGATGATCATATCAAGCACCCACAAGCCGCAAGCGGTCTACTAAACGTAACGGCCACCCTGGTATTGAGCGATCAGAAGATCGACGAGCTAGCCCGCTCACACTCCTGCGAATCCGACCAGTAACACTTACCATACAGTCCGGTCTCTTCGTCTGATATGTCGCATATCAAGTCTAGGGGTGGTATATGTCAGACCCCAATAACCGATAAGTCGTGCCGATGTAAGGCTCATAACGGGTCGAGAAACTACTGGTAACACTTACCAGCAAATCTCTGATCAGCCTTGGCCAGGGACTTCCCTGTTACGGCCAATCGAGCACAGCGGAACATCAACCCCCAATACCGGGAGAGACGAAACCCCTCCTATCGCTCATTGCCTCCATGTGACTCGGGACTGTACCCAAAGACCACCGTTTTGCACGCCCTCATGGACATGGTAAGGTGGAGATCAAAGCACAGTGGGAATCACACAAGACTCTATGACGATCTCGGGTCTACAGACTAACCTGTACAAGTGTCACCTGAGAACTGCCATCTGACGTGAGGTATAATACCATCTGGGAGTTCTCGGCGAGTCCGTCCAGTGTACTCAGTCTCCACTGAGCACCCGTATACCATCTCTGATGTCAAACACCAATGGATATGGGATCATCCATCGCCCATCACATGGGTCGAGAAGCGTATACGCTAGTCTACACTGGTATATCGATGCCCCGTCTCGATACACCCACGACTAGGGACCTTGAAGGATGTACTTATGGACTACCATGTCCCCACTAGTATGATCTGCATCATAGTCCAGGTAGTCAAGTACAAATCCTAAGGGCTTTACCAACATGTAACTATAAGGCAGTATAAAGAGACTAGTGTACATGTTAAGATAAAGAGCAACCAGATAGCATACTATCATGTCGAGCAAGAAAGTCATCTCTATATATGTCCAAGCATCCAATATAATATACATCATCTGTACAATACTGGCCTCTAGGGCATACATACAACTAACAATCTCCCACTTTCACTAGGGCCAGCTGCTGTAGTATCGCATACCGAGCATCCCGAAGAGTCTCTCAAACTGTGTCTGGGGAATGGCCTTCGTGAGTGGATCCGCCGTGTTGTTCTTCGTGTCAACTCTCCTGACCTCGATCTCCCGGCGATCAACTATCTCCCGGATCAGGTGATACCGCCTCAGAATATGCCTGGACCGCTGATGGGACCTGGGTTCCTTGGCCAAAGCCACCGCTCCATTGTTATCGCAATACAAAGGTATTGGACGCTCAATGGATGGAACCACTCCAAGTTCAGTAATGAACTTCTTGATCCAGACAGCCTCTTTGGCAGCATCGTTGGCAGCGATGTATTCAGCCTCCATCGTCGAGTCTGCCACGGTTTCCTGCTTGGAACTCTTCCAGCTAACCGCCCCTCCGTAAAGGGTAAAGACAAAGCCCGACTGCGACTTAGAGTCGTCCTTATCACTCTGGAAGCTCGAATCGGTAAAGGACTCCACTTGGAGCTCTCCGTTACCATACACCAAGAACATATCTCTAGTCCTTCGCAAGTACTTGAGAATGCTCTTCACAGCTGTCCAGTGACTCTCTCCAGGATCAGCTTGATACCTGCTCACTACACTTAGTGAGTATGCTACATCGGGTCTGGTACATAGCATCGCATACATGATAGAGCCTACTGCCGAAGCATAGGGTATCCCTTGCATGCGAGCTCTCTCCAAATCAGTCTTGGGAGACATCTCTTTGGAGAGAGTGACTCCAGAGATCGTGGGTAAGTTCCCACGCTTGGACTCTTCCATACTAAACCTCTTTAGTATGGTGTCAATGTACCTGGATTGGGACAATCCCAAAATCCGTTTGGATCTATCTCTATAGATCCTAATTCCCAATATGCAGGAGGCATCACCAAGATCTTTCATTGAGAATCTTTGTGATAAGAAGAGCTTGACCGCTTGCAGCATAGGAATATCATTTCCTATCAAGAGTATGTCGTCCACGTACAATACGAGGAAGACAACCTTACTCTCTGCCACCTTCTTGTAGATACAAGGTTCATCTGGATTTTTGACGAAATCAAACTCTTTGATAACGACGTCAAAGCAGATGTTCCAACTCCGCGATACTTGCTTTAATCCATAAATGGATTTAAGCAGCTTGCACACCTTCCCGCTGCTCCCACTGTCTACGAAGCCCTCTGGCTGAGTCATGTACACGCACTCTTCTAAATCACCATTTAGAAAGGCGGTCTTAACATCCATTTGCCAGATTTCGTAGTCATGAAAGGCAGCAATGGCAAGCATGATTCGGATGGATTTAAGCATAGCCACTGGAGAAAAGGTTTCGTCATAGTCCACACCTGGTCTTTGACGAAAACCCTTTGCTACAAGTCTAGCTTTGAAAGTCTCCACTTTCCCATCTACACCAAGTTTCTTCTTGAAGATCCACTTGCTCCTAATGGGTTTTACCCCTTCAGGAGCAACTTCCAAAGTCCATACTTTGTTGGTGTACGTGGATTCCATCTCGGACCGCATAGTATCCAGCCATTTCACTGAGTCCCTACTCGTGATGGCCTGCTCGAAGCTAGTTGGGTCATCATCCTCCATGATGCAATCCTTGCTCCCACCGTCCATAAGAAAACCGTAGTATCTCTCAGGTTGGCGAGGAACCCTACTAGATCGGCGGAGTGGCTGGGGTTCATCAGGAACTACGGAATCCTCTGGTTCCACCAGATCTTCTGTTATAGCTTCTGCAGCTGGAACCTCTTCTAGTTCTACCTCATGACCACTAATCTCTTTTTCAAGAAATTCCTTTTCTAAAAAAGTGGCATGCCGAGAAACAAATACTCTTTGTTCCTCAGGGTGGTAGAAGATATACCCTTGAGAATTCTTGGGATATCCTACAAATTTGCATAGAACAGACCGTGCCTCGAGTTTTTCCGGATTTTGTCGTTTGACATAGGCTGGACAACCCCATATCTTAACATAGTTAAGACATGGTCTCTTTCCTTTCCATATCTCATATGGAGTGGTAGGCACAGATTTGGTGGGGACCATATTCAATAGATGTATGGCTGTCTCAAGCGCATACCCCCAGAAGGAAATAGGTAACTCAGCTGTGCTCATCATAGAGCGCACCATATCTAATAGGGTGCGGTTTCTCCGTTCTGATACACCGTTGTGCTGTGGTGTATATGGAGGAGTCAGCTGAGAGAGAATCCCATTCTCTTTTAGGAAGTCCAGGAATTCATTGCTCAAGTATTCACTTCCTCGATCAGATCGAAGGATTTTAATTCTTTTTCCGGTTTGGTTTTCGACTTCTTGTTTATATTCTCTAAATTTCTCAAAAGCTTCAGACTTGTGTCTTATCAAGTACACATGTCCGTATCTTGAGAGATCGTCGGTGAATGTAATGAAGTACGAAGAACCATCCCTGGCATGTGTAGACATTGGACTGCATACATCACTATGTATCAGTCCCAAGAGTTCGGTAACTCTTTCTCCGTGTCCCGTAAACGGAGTTTTGGTCATCTTGCCTTTGAGACATGACTGGCAAGTGTCATAAGATGAAAATTCGAATGGTTTCAAATACCCATCCTTATGCAACTTAGCCAGTCGTGTCGCATTGATGTGACCCAGTCTACAATGCCACAAGAAGGATTCGTTCAGTTCAGAACTCTTCCTCTTGTGTGTGTTTGTTATGCTCAGAACTGTTGATTGGTTTAGAACATAAATGCCATTGCACAACGTGCCTGATCCAACCAACTTTTGGTTATGGAAAATGTTCATAACATTGTCCTGTAATACAAAATTATATCCCTCTTTACTTAATAAAGAAACCGATATAATGTTGCATATCAGGTTCGGCATATAATAGCATTCGTTCAGAACCAATGTACTACCAGTTGGTAATACAAGGTGATATTCCCCGACAGTCTTAGCTGCAACAATTGCACCATTTCCAACTCTAATGTCTTTATCACCTTCTCCAAGTTCTCTACCTTTCCTAAGCCCATGTAACTGATTACATATATGGGATCCTGACCCGGTATCTAATACCCAGGACGTAGAGCAAATGGAGAAACAGTTCTCAGTAACGAACACACCCGAAGAAAATGCATCAACTTGTACTTTCTTCATTCGGGTGGCATGGGAATCCTGGTATTCCCCTATATCCTGTTCATTCCTATAACTCTTATAAGAAAGAACGGAACCAACGTTCCCCAGCACAGTATAACATGCGGGTTCGGTCAATATATCCATATTATTATCTTCATTAGGGCATGAAATGGTCGCTACCTGGAGAGAGAGAGAAGAAAACACTTTAGCGTATGCTCGTGCAAGATCAGATTGGTTATTATCTTATCTAATCAGGATGGCTCCCACTGGTTTTTATCAAATCTTCCTCCAAACCCTAAAAGGAAAGACTAGCCGGGATTAATTACACACTACAAGTTCGCCAATCTTTCAGCCAGGCCAGTGTCGGTACTTTGAGGGAGGTCCCCCGTGCTTTCGCACGAACCTAATTAATGTAAACCTCGTTTTCCCAGAGGCGTAACCTCGTTAACACCTTTCTAGACACCTACTTGATCGGCTAATTGTAATGTGTAAAACTCTCCCAGGAGTAACTCTTACTCGCAGTGGGTATCGGGATCCAACTATCTCATAGAAGTTATGCAATCTCATTGCAAATTTCAACACTTGAAATTCCCGATAATGCTTTTGCCCCTAGCGTGCTATGACCTTGACGAAAGCCAACAAACCACAGCCCGCTAGTCAAGTTCAACCCGTACATTTCTTGACTGAATTAAACCCACCCGCATGACCCTTGACGAAAGCCAACAAAGCCGTACGACTACCCTAATCCAGTCGCATCATATGCAGCAGATAAACAGCACATAGCTACCGCACACTACACCTTGACGAAAGCCAACAAATGTAGCACGAATACTATATGTAATTTATCTGAAATGACGGAGGGCTACGACAGGTTTTCTGAAAACCTATTGCGTAATGAACTTGATATCGTTGTAGAATCAAGTGAAGTTTTAAAATGGAATGATTTTGAGGCTTTTCTAGTTTTGCTAAAGGGGTCACTCCCGGTGAAGGGATCGTCGGCCCTTTCCTCGTCGAATGAGGTGCGGGATATATCATATATATCACTGTGCAAAGCAAAAACTCTTAAAAGCAATCAAGGCCAAACCGAGTGTGAAGCATCTGCCAGTTATTGCTAAAGGAGTCACTCCCGGTGAAGGGATCTCGGTCCTTTCCTCATCGAATAAGGTGCAGGGTATATCATATATACCGCTATGCAAAGCAAGAACTGTAGCTACCTGTTTTGTTTAAAATCTGATTCTACAACATCTTAGGTTTCTTTTCTTTCATTAATCACATTAATGAAGTCCCATCATTTAAATACCTAAACATCACAGATAGATATGACGTACACTTATGCCATCCGCATTCGCCTCGATGTCCCCTCGTGCACCGTTAGGTTAGGTAACTAACGACAGAGCAGGGCAGGGCTAGCGTGTTAGTGTATATGCCCTAGAGGCCATTACTGTATCATACTAGTTTGTATATTACTTAATGGATGCTTGGGATATTCACCTTGTATATACAATCTTGCTCAAAATAGTAGTATGCTACTTGGTTTGTTTCTACTTCAATGTGTACATGTGTTTATTTTTGTATATCGCCTATACACATTAGTAGAGCCCTTAGGATCTTTGCTTGATTACCAGCGATGTGATGGCCGTCACACTAGTGGGGCTGGGTAATCTATAAGCACATCCTTATGCAGGTCCCTGGTCGCAGGACTATCGAGACAGGGCATCGATACTCCGGAGTAGACCAGCGCATGCGCTTCTCATCCCAGTGTGGGAGACGGTCTGTCCCACAGCCGTCAGTACGTCGTACTTGAGATAGTATGCGGGTGCTCGTTAGGTTACGGGTACACTGGACAGGACTCGTCGGGAACTGACTAGTTGGTATTATACCTATCGTCAGTTATCAGTTCCCTGGTGACATGAGTACAGCTTAGTCCGCTGACTTGACACTGTCACTTCGCCTCGAGTGTGTTCCCACTGTACTTTGATCACTACCCTACCACGGCTCAAAGGAGTCGTGCAAACAGGTAGTGGTTGGGTGCAGTCCCGAAGCACTTGGAGGCAGTGACGGTTAGACAGGATTCGTCTCTCCCGGTATTGGGGGTTGACATCGCGCTGTGTCTAGGAGAGCCATTACACGAGTAGTCCCTGGCCAGGGCAAACGAGATATACTGGTAGGTTTCCAGTGTTATCTCAGGGTGTATTGGGCTTCACTCCGGCACGACTTGTACCGCTATTGGGGGACTGACGTTTACCGCCCCCTAGGCCCGCCATGCGATGTATCAGACGAACAGACCGGACTGTACGGAGAATGTCACGCTCAGGCTCAGTAGGAGTTCAGATGGGTTTCGCCTCGTCGGTCTTCTTGTCGGCATTACCTGGGGACCGTTACGCACAGCTAGTGCCGCTTGCGGTCTGTGGTTAAACCCACTGCCAGCGTAGTGTCGAGTCTTTAGAGTCCCACACAGAAAGCTTTTCGCCTTTAGGCAAAAGAGTAGAGGTCACATGGTATTGCGACAGGTCGCATGGTTTTGCGACAGGGTTCGGTCACATCCGTGCACTTGTGCACGTACAGTGTCCGGACAGTTTACACTAGCGGGCTTTGGTTTAAGCCAGATCCTAGTGTACCTTATGGGATTGGATTTATCCAGTTTGCATTCGTGTTTCTCGGAACGCGGATGCGGGTGTGTATGCACAGTTGACAGGGAGGCAGAGGCAGCGGATTCTCATTAGGGTTGTTGACAGTTGACCGTTGACTTTTTGACTTTATGCTCAACCCTAATGAGAATATGATATGTGATTAACTATTATATTAATTAAGTATTATGGTGATATGGTTGTTGACTTGTTGACTTTTGTTGACTTGTTGACTTTGGTGACTTGTTGACTTTTGTTGACTTGTTGACCGGTTGACTAGGCTTGACTAGTTGACCATCATGATAACCATGGTTATCATTTCATGCCAAAGACTTTTTTCTTGCTTGCCTTTTTGAGTAAAATGAGTGCATGATATGATAAGCTTATGGTTGCTTCAAACCATCACCAAAGACTTTTTTGATATGATGAGTTATGATCACTTTGGATTATGAGAGGGTGAAAGACAAAAGAGTTGCTCATTCTTTCTTGCTCATTCTCTCTCTTGTTCTTGAGCTCTCCTCTTGCTCTCACCCTCAACCTCTTGCTCCCTCTCTTGATCTATGGTTCTCTTGTCTCATGAGTTGAGAATCAAGAACCATAGATAAAATCCCATTCTAAATCATCTCTACTCATTCTAGTTCACTAGGTTTAGCAAACCAAGTGAACTAGTTTCTTCAAAGACCGAAGAAGGAGCTAAAGGTTGGAGCTTTCAAGTGGATCTATCTTCGGCGTACGGAGACGACGAGAAGGAGCCATCGGATCACCACCGGAGCTTGAAGACGAAGGAGTTCAAGACAAGCTAGGTATAACCATCTCTATCCGAGTAGCTAAATATCTTTAGCTTAGTATGCTAGTTTTAGTTTAGGTAAAGATCCCGACCCAGCTTAGTCCATGTTGCCTCTTGCGTTAAAATTTTGATTTTATACCGTTTCCGCCTCCCCGTAAGAACCGGGGGTCGCAACGTGGACTTACAGTGGTATCAGAGCCTAACTAAACTTAAACTAGCTTGGTAATGAAGTGTAACGAAGTTCGGAACCGGAAAAATCCAAAAACCAAACTTTTACAAAATCTGAGTTTCTGTTGAATTTTTTTCTGGTCAAAATGAAAAACTTTATACTCCTAAATTCGGCTCAGGGTTTTGTGTGAACACCCAAGAAAAACGATGCAGTAGTTCCTCCAATCCGCCGCCCATCCGCCGCGTGAGCCCGGTATCCGCCGCGGAAGCGCCGCGTGTTGTAGTCCTCTGTGCATCGTTTTTCGTGCATTGTGTGTCTGTGTTGGTTTTGGGATTTTTGATATATATTATATGTGCCCAGATTTTCCAGAAAAGAAATTTCCTTTTGGGGTCCTATAATTCCGTATTTTTCCGAACTTCACTGCACTTTGACTATGATGGTTATATCTGTGATGTTTGCATGTATTGAACGTCGGCCAATCGCTATAAGTCGATTGGTCGGGGTTATACATGATCTGTAATGTGCTGGAATGTGTATATAAATATGTTGGATTGTCGCGGGTGAATAGCCGGGGGTTGTGAGACGAGAGTTTTCTTTTCTTGCAATTCATGTAAATTTGTAAATTGATGTAATAATTATTTGTATGGCCGCACAACCGGGTCGGGGTTGTAGCCGTCATTGTATAATTTCTTTTTACTGTTTTTGCTCCTAGGATAGACCCATGGAGGGGTGCACAAACTACCGGGTATGCCGAAGTGTCGAGTGGCCTACTCATGGACATGAGGGAGGTTGCTACGCTTCGGGTACTTGGCGGGTAGTTTGCCGCACCCGTAGGGGTCTTGGGTGGGGTTTTGGCTATTCACCGCGACCGTGTAATCTGTTTTTGTTACAGGCTCGTACAAATTACAGATTCCTAGTATATCCAATGTATTTATCTGTGATCTGAAATGTTTATCATTGCAGTATATCTATATATGATATTATTTAGGCGTTGCTTATGTTTTACAGACGCGCTAGCCCAGCCCCCGCTCTGTCGTTAGTTAAGTAACCTAACGGGTAATGACGGGGCCCCGTGGCGAATGCGAATGGCATAAGCGTACGTCATATTTTGGTTGTTTTCTGCAATGGTAGGATTAAATGATGGGACGCATTAAAAGAACTAATGCAAGAATATCACGCATTAAAAGAACTAATGCAAGATAATAAACCAAGCTAAAGTCGTTGGAACACTTTCGAAAAACCACTCGGTTCTTTTCAAAAACAACTTTTAAAATGCGGAGCTTGAGCCACTCCTTTTAAAAGCTATCTCGTTCCATCGACCAAATCAAGTTCACTACGTTCACGGTTTTGCCAAAACCATTCGTAGCCCTCCGTCGTTTCGTATGAATATTCAATAGTATTCAAGCTGTGTTTGTTGACCTTCGTCAAGGCATAGTGATTGGTAGCTATTGGGTATTCATATGTAGCATAGATAGATGCGTTGGTTTGGGACATTCGCATTACCTTGTTGACCTTCGTCAAGGGTATATACGGGTGGATTCAAATTAACCTGGATAATGACGGGCAGAACTTGACATGTGACTTATGATTTGTTGACCTTCGTCAAGGTCATAAGAGCATGGGGCAAAAATCCACATCGGGAGTTTCATAAGTACTGAAACTTGCTAGATTTGCATACCATTTGGAGTGTGATGATTCTGGTAGGATTCCTTCAGTTTCGTCACGCGATGATATTTGGATCCCGATCCTACTGTGAGTATATGCTACTCCTCGGGAAATTTCTCACTTAACGATCAATGCTATAAACCTAGTAGGTGCCTAGAAAGGTGTTAGCGGGGCTACGCCCCCAGGGAAAAGAGGTTCTCTAATTAAGGAACTTCGCGAAAGCGTTGGAAAACCTCCCTCGAAGTACCGACACCGGCCTGGCTGAACGGTTAAGCAAGTATTGTACGGTGGGATTGATCCTGACTAATTCTTCCTTTATGGTTTGAGGAGGGATTCGAGAAACAGTGGGAGCCATCCTGTTTAGACAAACTAAAAACCACTCTAAACTTGCAAGAGCATCATGCTGAGTGTTTCTTCTTCTCTCTCCTAATTGCAGCGACCAATCAACATGACTGGACTTAAGTTACTCCTAGATAAAAACAAACTGACAGGGCCAAACTACAAAGATTGGCTCAGGAATGTCACGATAGCAATCACTTATGACAAGCTGGGGTATCTTCTTACCACCAAAGCTCCCCCTGTCCCTGGTCCAACTTCCAGTGTCGCGGATAAGGAAATCCGCAAGACTTGGGAGATTGATAGCGCGAAGGCCAAGTGCCTCCTGCTTGCCTCGATAGACAACGAACATCAGAGGAGGCATGAGAATATGGACATGGAGTCCATATTGCTCCATACAAAAGAACTGTATGGAGAGCAATCACGTATCGCAAGATACGAAGCGTCGAAAAAGTTATTTTCGACAAGAATGGCCGTCGGATCATCAGTAGCCGAGCATGTGCTAAAGATGATCGGCTTCATTGAGGAGCTCGCTGACCTAGGGATCACATTGGAGAGTGAGCTATATACGGATATAGTTCTCCAGTCCCTTCCTTCCACTTACGCCCAGTTTATACTGAACTTCAACCTACAAGAAAAAGAGGTTGAACTATCAGAGCTCCTCAACATGCTGAGGAGCGCAGAGGGCACCCTACAGAAAGGTAGGGAAACATCCACTTTGTTTGTAGGAGGATCATCTTCTTCTAGGTCCAAGGCGAAAGCCAAGGGAAAGAAGAAGAAGGCCCCCGCCAAACCAAGGGGCGGTGTTGGTAAAGTGGATACGAAGGGAAAAGGCAAAGCAACAAAGATAGCGGGGAAGCTTGTGGATAAGGAAGAATGCTTCTATTGTCATAAGAAAGGACACTGGAAGAATGATTGCAGGGCCATGAAGGCCAGAACATAGGAATTGAAGCAGGTTGCAGCTTCAGCTTCAGGTGTGTATGTTATTGAAAACTGTCTTTCAATAAACTCTACTTCCTGGGTATTGGATACCGGATCAGGATCTCATATCTGTAATTCTTTGCAGGCGTTGAGAAACCGTAGTGTTTTGAAGGCAGGTGACATGACCCTCAAAGTTGCGAACGGAGCTAGCATGGATGCTAAAGCCGTGGGGGACTATCACCTGGGAATGTCAGATGGACATGTTTTGGTTTTGCGTAATTGCTTTTTTGTACCCAACGCAACTTGTAATATCATTTCTGTATCTTTAGTTTCTAAAGAAGGTTATGAATTTGCGTTTGTAAGTAATGTTGTAAACATTCACCTTAATCAAGTTTTGATTGGGTCAGGTACATTGAGTAATGGTATATACGTGTTAAACCAACCACAGATTTTCAACGTCCAGAATACACACAAAAGAAAGTCTCCGGAAATGAATCAGACTTTCTTATGGCATTGTAGATTGGGTCACATCAATGAGAGAAGGTTGACTAAGTTACATACAGAAGGATATTTGAATGCGTTCGAATATCAATCGTATGCCACTTGTCAATCTTGTCTCAAAGGAAAGATGACAAAGACTCCGTTTACTGGACAAGGAGTAAGAGCGAGCGAGCTCTTAGGACTCGTACACAGTGACGTGTGCGGTCCAATGTCTACACATGCCCGAAGCGGAAATTCTTACTTCATTACTTTTACGGATGACTTCTCAAGGTACGGTTATGTCTTCTTGATGAAACATAAGTCCGAGGCCTTTGGAAAATTCCAGGAGTATAAGAATGAAGTAGAGAAACAGACCGGCAAAAGTATTAAGATTCTAAGATCGGATCGAGGTGGAGAATACTTAAGTGCCGAATTCCTGAATTACTTAAAAGAGAATGGTATTCTCTCTCAGCTTACTCCTCCATACACTCCGCAACATAATGGTGTATCGGAGAGACGGAACCGAACCCTATTGGATATGGTTCGGTCCATGATGAGTAACGCTGAGTTACCGCGATCATTCTGGGGATATGCACTAGAAGCAGCTGCGTATCTCTTGAACAAGGCTCCCACCAAGACTGTGCCTACCACCCCATATGAGATGTGGACTGGGAAGAAACCCTGTCTTAAGTATCTTAAGGTATGGGGATGTCCAGCTTTTGTAAAAAAGCAGCATGCGGACAAGCTTGAGGCACGTTCAGTACAGTGTAAGTTTGTGGGATACCCAAGGAACTCTAGGGGGTATCTTTTCTATTCAGCTGAGGAACAAAAGGTCTTTGTTTCTCAGCATGCCCGCTTCTTGGAAACTGAGTTTTTGGAAACCCAGATAAGTGGGAACACAATAGAACTGGAAGAAGTTCCAGAACCACAGACTGTTACTGAAAGCTTAGTGGAACCAGAGGGTTCAACAGAACAGGACATTCCTGCGCCACTCCGCAGGAGTAGTAGGCAGACTCATCCGCCCGAGAGATACTGCGGTTTTCTCATAGACGGGGATAGAGAGGATTGCATCATAGATTATGATGAGCCTACTAGCTTCCAGCAGGCCGTTCAGAGCGTTGACTCAGTGAAATGGCTGGATGCAATGCGGACCGAAATGGAGTCCATGTACACCAACAAGGTATGGACGTTGGACATTGCTCCAGACGGGGTAAAACCCGTAGGATGCAAGTGGATCTTCAAAAGGAAGATTGGTGTAGATGGACAGGTTGAGACCTATAAAGCTAGGCTGGTAGCAAAGGGTTTTCGTCAAAGACCTGGCTTGGACTACGACGAAACCTTTTCTCCAGTAGCCATGCTGAAATCCATTCGGATCCTTCTTGCCATTGCTGCCTTCCACGATTATGAGATCTGGCAAATGGACGTAAAGACAGCTTTTCTAAATGGAAATTTAGAGGAGTGTGTCTATATGGACCAACCAGAGGGTTTCATTCAGAGTGGGAGCAGCGGAAAGGTGTGCAAGTTGCTTAAGTCCATCTATGGACTAAAGCAGGCATCGCGGAGTTGGAACATCTGCTTTGATGAGACGGTCAAAGAATTTGGCTTTATCAAAAATCCAGATGAACCATGCATCTATAGTAGATTTGTAGCGAGAACTGTAGTATTCCTCGTTTTATACGTGGATGACATTCTCTTAATAGGAAATGACATTCCTATGCTACAATCTGTCAAGGGGTTCTTGTCACACAGGTTCTCCATGAAAGACCTGGGTGATGCCTCGTACATTCTGGGTATCCGAATCTACCGTGACAGATCCAAGAGGATATTAGGACTTTCACAGTCCAGGTACATCGACACCATACTGAAGAGATTCAGTATGGAAGATTCCAAGCGCGGTAACCTACCGGCTTGTCATGAGATCACCCTCTCTAAAGAGATGTCTCCCAAGACTGATTTGGAGAGGGATCGCATGTCTATTATACCCTACGCTTCTGCGGTAGGCTCTATAATGTATGCGATGTTGTGTACCAGACCGGATGTAGCTTATGCACTGAGTGTGGTAAGCCGGTATCAGTCAAACCCTGGGGAGAAACACTGGATAGCGGTAAAGAACATTCTCAAGTACCTGAGAAGGACTAAGGAGATGTTCTTGGTGTATGGCGGAAAAGACCTCCAGATCGAGGCCTTTGCTGACTCCAGCTTCCAGAGTGACAAGGATGATTCCAAGTCCATGTCGGGTTTTGTCTTTACCCTCAATGGAGGGGCGGTGTGTTGGAAGAGTTCCAAACAAGAAACCGTTGCAGACTCGATGATGGAAGCGGAATACATCGCTGCATCTGATGCCGCAAAAGAAGCTGTCTGGATGAGGAAGTTCTTGAAAGAACTTCAGGTGGTTCCGTCCATTGTTGATCCAATACCTCTGTATTGCGACAACAATGGGGCTATAGCTTTAGCGAAGGAACCCAGGTCCCATCAGAGATCCAGGCACATCTTGAGGCGGTATCACCTGATCAGGGAGATCGTAGATCGCCAGGAGATCGAGGTTCGGAGAGTCGCTTCAAAAGATAACACTGCTGATCCATTCACCAAGGCCCTGCCCCAGACTCAGTTCGAGCGGCTGATCGAGATGATAGGTCTTCGATACGCCAGTACATGGCCTTAGTGCAAGTGGGAGATTGTTAGTGTATATGCCCTAGAGGCCATTACTGTATCATACTAGTTTGTATATTACTTAATGGATGCTTGGGATATTCACCTTGTATATACAATCTTGCTCAAAATAGTAGTATGCTACTTGGTTTGTTTCTACTTCAATGTGTACATGTGTTTATTTTTGTATATCGCCTATACACATTAGTAGAGCCCTTAGGATCTTTGCTTGATTACCAGCGATGTGATGGCCGTCACACTAGTGGGGCTGGGTAATCTATAAGCACATCCTTATGCAGGTCCCTGGTCGCAGGACTATCGAGACAGGGCATCGATACTCCGGAGTAGACCAGCGCATGCGCTTCTCATCCCAGTGTGGGAGACGGTCTGTCCCACAGCCGTCAGTACGTCGTACTTGAGATAGTATGCGGGTGCTCGTTAGGTTACGGGTACACTGGACAGGACTCGTCGGGAACTGACTAGTTGGTATTATACCTATCGTCAGTTATCAGTTCCCTGGTGACATGAGTACAGCTTAGTCCGCTGACTTGACACTGTCACTTCGCCTCGAGTGTGTTCCCACTGTACTTTGATCACTACCCTACCACGGCTCAAAGGAGTCGTGCAAACAGGTAGTGGTTGGGTGCAGTCCCGAAGCACTTGGAGGCAGTGACGGTTAGACAGGATTCGTCTCTCCCGGTATTGGGGGTTGACATCGCGCTGTGTCTAGGAGAGCCATTACACGAGTAGTCCCTGGCCAGGGCAAACGAGATATACTGGTAGGTTTCCAGTGTTATCTCAGGGTGTATTGGGCTTCACTCCGGCACGACTTGTACCGCTATTGGGGGACTGACGTTTACCGCCCCCTAGGCCCGCCATGCGATGTATCAGACGAACAGACCGGACTGTACGGAGAATGTCACGCTCAGGCTCAGTAGGAGTTCAGATGGGTTTCGCCTCGTCGGTCTTCTTGTCGGCATTACCTGGGGACCGTTACGCACAGCTAGTGCCGCTTGCGGTCTGTGGTTAAACCCACTGCCAGCGTAGTGTCGAGTCTTTAGAGTCCCACACAGAAAGCTTTTCGCCTTTAGGCAAAAGAGTAGAGGTCGCATGGTATTGCGACAGGTCGCATGGTTTTGCGACAGGGTTCGGTCACATCCGTGCACTTGTGCACGTACAGTGTCCGGACAGTTTACACTAGCGGGCTTTGGTTTAAGCCAGATCCTAGTGTACCTTATGGGATTGGATTTATCCAGTTTGCATTCGTGTTCCTCGGAACGCGGATGCGGGTGTGTATGCACAGTTGACAGGGAGGCGGAGGCAGCGGATTCTCATTAGGGTTGTTGACAGTTGACCGTTGACTTTTTGACTTTATGCTCAACCCTAATGAGAATATGATATGTGATTAACTATTATATTAATTAAGTATTATGGTGATATGGTTGTTGACTTGTTGACTTTTGTTGACTTGTTGACTTTGGTGACTTGTTGACTTTTGTTGACTTGTTGACCGGTTGACTAGGCTTGACTAGTTGACCATCATGATAACCATGGTTATCATTTCATGCCAAAGACTTTTTTCTTGCTTGCCTTTTTGAGTAAAATGAGTGCATGATATGATAAGCTTATGGTTGCTTCAAACCATCACCAAAGACTTTTTTGATATGATGAGTTATGATCACTTTGGATTATGAGAGGGTGAAAGACAAAAGAGTTGCTCATTCTTTCTTGCTCATTCTCTCTCTTGTTCTTGAGCTCTCCTCTTGCTCTCACCCTCAACCTCTTGCTCCCTCTCTTGATCTATGGTTCTCTTGTCTCATGAGTTGAGAATCAAGAACCATAGATAAAATCCCATTCTAAATCATCTCTACTCATTCTAGTTCACTAGGTTTAGCAAACCAAGTGAACTAGTTTCTTCAAAGACCGAAGAAGGAGCTAAAGGTTGGAGCTTTCAAGTGGATCTATCTTCGGCGTACGGAGACGACGAGAAGGAGCCATCGGATCACCACCGGAGCTTGAAGACGAAGGAGTTCAAGACAAGCTAGGTATAACCATCTCTATCCGAGTAGCTAAATATCTTTAGCTTAGTATGCTAGTTTTAGTTTAGGTAAAGATCCCGACCCAGCTTAGTCCATGTTGCCTCTTGCGTTAAAATTTTGATTTTATACCGTTTCCGCCTCCCCGTAAGAACCGGGGGTCGTAACGTGGACTTACATAGCGCGGGTGTAAAACATAAGTAACGTCTATATAATATATCATATATACTATATACTATATCCATCACAGAGTCACAACACAGATATCGCAGCAGAATAAACATATGAAATATTGGATATACTAGGACGTCCGTGTTTTCAATACGAGCCAGTATAAAACACGGATTCCACGGTCGTGATGAATAGCCAATCCCACACCCCTAGACCCCTACGAGAGCGGCAAGCAACCCTGCCAATTTTAGGGTTAGGAGACCCGGACTCGACTCTTCGAGTTGGTCTCCCACTGGACCCCAGAACCCGGTTACTTGTGCTCCCCTCTTTGGGTCTATCCTAATGCGGAAAAGTAAATAATATACAAAGGGTGACAACTTCCGCTACCTGGAAGTGCCCCAACTAAAAGAATATTACATACAAGTTTTTACATGAATGAAAATGAAAAACACTCATCTCACATAAAAATCCCCGGCTATTCGAACACGACGATCCAATATAACATATCCAGCAACACATAACATCACATGTCATCAACGTAAGTAAGTATGCATACCCCAATTGTCGTTGACGTATAGCAACGAAACCGGCGATATGAACATACTACACTTACGGTCACAGAAAAGAAAGTGTAAAACTACAACAACTGGAATCCGCAACTACTTTAGACATCGCATGCCTAATCAAATGAAATACTTAGACTTCACATGCCTAATAGATATAAATCCCGCATTTTAGTCTCATTATCGAAATTTTTTTTCAATATCATATGGGACTAAACTGCTAAATTTATAACATTCATTCAGTTATCTCATAACTGTTTGTGAATTCCAATTATTGTATCACATTCCAGATAAACAGAAAATGTTAAACCTTCCGATCGAACAGTCGAATACCCAAGTTTTCCCGATACAGCTCAACACATGAAATAAGTCTAACAACATTCAGTTCGTGCCTCAGTACCGACGGTCCAGCCGTAGAAGGGTCAAGCCAACGCCTCACATGTAGCACGCCGTACTGCCCCAAACCCGAAGGTTCAAAGGGCAGTTCAAGACGGTCACATAATCAAGTTAAGGTTTGTTGTCTTCTAGAGGGTCCATCGCGTTACTTGCACTACTTAGAACGTCGTTAAACTACGGAAAAATCCAACACTTGGAAATTTCCCGACAGGGGAAAAATTGGGTATTTATATCCGGTCGAACTTTTTAACATATTCTGAAAATTATCCGGAAAAACACAAAGACGAAATTTGATAATCCGATCGAAACTTTGATTCCCAATAATACCCCAGAATACTCTTCTGTATAGTCACAAAAAAAAATATCCAAGAAAACACAGCATTGAATTATATGAGTTACTGTGCAGAAAAGATCACACAAAGGAACAGTAAGGCCGCGGAACCGCCGCAGCATGCATAGCACGTGCCGCGGTTCCGCGGTGGAAAAGTTGATTCAGGCCCTCGAATTTCACAGTATTTCATATAAGACCTTGCATGATTTTCTGCATATTTTTAATTGACAAAAATCCAAAATTTCAGAAATTTTCCAGAGAGCACCTTGGAATTATGGTTTCGGGTTCGTTCGGACTTCAAACTCCATCTAGACTTCGCCTAATGCTCTAGCTAGGCTCTTATACCAGTGAAAGGTTCCTAGGCACTCTAGTAAGGACTCACAAGGCATCGAACATGCCAATTTAAAAAAAATGGTGCCGAGAAACCCTAGACTACGGATCTTAGACTAGATGTTTAGGCGAAATGAAAATCTAGTTAACAAATTAACTAAAAGTTAGGATGCTACAACCTTTGTAGATCCGGATACCCACTTCCTAAGCTCCACGAGGGCATCCTCTCGCTGTCCATCTTGAACCTTGGACTCTCGTGACGGCTTCATCGGAGAAACGTGCGGAATAGGTTGTCGGCTTCGTGTCAAAGACGATCTACGTCGAGGTTGCACAAGCTCAAGCTCCGACTTCACAAAGTTGTAAAACTTGTGAAGAAAACACCCAAAACAACTTGGCAAGAGGTAGAGGGTAAAGAAATAGGAGGTGGGTTCACTTTAGATTTGGATTTCTCTCACTAGAACTCAAGTTTCCATTGATGGCATCAAGGTTCTTATCTTGAAGAAGAAGGAGAAGATGAAGTTAGAATATGATAAAAGTGTTATTCAAAATAGAAAAGAAAACAATATTTATCATATCCTAACCAGGGTCAAGTGTAGAGAATGGACCATGGTTAGTGGGAGTGGTTAGGGTTAAGCATGAAGACAAAATGGCATCATTAGTCAAAGCTTCATGAAACTTCACCATTCTTCATGATAAAATGAAACCAATTTGTTTTCATAAATCCATTTAAATAAATAATAAATGGATAAAATAATAAGTGAATAAAATATAAACCCTAACCACTTGCATAACCATGGTTGCATTCTTTACACAAAGCCAAAACAACATGCATCATCAAACATGATACATTCAAGTGTACACAAAACATATCACATATACAATGTGCACATCAAGTGAGAAAAATCCGTTTAAAGTGAACCAATACTAGTTAATGCAAAGTAATATATCAAATATATAATCTTACATTAAATCATTAAATCAACACTTGATTCAATGATCCGGTCATGTCGCACATGACCGACTAGTATTCCATGTATCGGCTTATCGAATCTATGATTCGATAACTAGGTCATATCGAATATAACCAATCGAAACATTTATCGCGAGAATGAAATGCGGTATCACATACACGCATTATTCTCGCTTCCGCACATATCTCATATGCACTCCTATTTCGTTTCGCTTGAGCCAGGAAACCTCTGTGTAGGACTCTAAAGACTCGTCAATACGCCGGTAGTAGATGATGATCATATCAAGCACCCACAAGCCGCAAGCGGTCTGCTAAACGTAACGGCCACCCGGGTATTGAGCGATCAGAAGATCGACGAGCTAGCCCGCTCACACTCCTGCGAATCCGACCACTAACACTTACCATACAGTCCGGTCTCTTCGTCTGATATGTCGCATATCAAGTCTAGGGGTGGTATACGTCAGACCCCAATAACCGATAAGTCATGCCGATGTAAGGCTCATAACGGGTCGAGAAACTACTGGTAACACTTACCAGCAAATCTCTGATCAGCCCTGGCCAGGGACTTCCCTGTTACGGCCAATCGAGCACAGCGCAACATCAACCCCCAATACCGGGAGAGACGAAACCCCTCCTATCGCTCATTGCCTCCATGTGACTCGGGACTGTACCCAAAGACCACCGTTTTGCACGCCCTCATGGACGTGGTAAGGTGGAGATCAAAGCACAGTGGGAATCACACAAGACTCTATGACGATCTCGGGTCTACAGACTAACCTGTACAAGTGTCACCTGAGAACTGCTATCTGACGTGAGGTATAATACCATCTGGGAGTTCTCGGCGAGTCCGTCCAGTGTACTCAGTCTCCACTGAGCACCCGTATACCATCTCTGATGTCAAACACCAATGGATATGGGATCATCCATCGCCCATCACATGGGTCAAGAAGCATATACGCTAGTCTACACTGGTATATCGATGCCCCGTCTCGATACACCCACGACTAGGGACCTTGAAGGATGTACTTATGGACTACCATGTCCCCACTAGTATGATCTGCATCATAGTCCAGGTAGTCAAGTACAAATCCTAAGGGCTTTACCAACATGTAACTATAAGGCAGTATAAAGAGACTAGTGTACATGTTAAGATAAAGAGCAACCAGATAGCATACTATCATGTCGAGCAAGAAAGTCATCTCTATATATGTCCAAGCATCCAATATAATATACATCATCTGTACAATACTGGCCTCTAGGGCATACATACAACTAACACACATAACATCACATGTCATCAACGTAAATAAACATGCGTATCCCAATTGTCGTTGACATATAGCAACGAAACCGGCAATATCATATATTACACTTACGGTCACAGAAAAAAAAGTGTAAAACTACAACAGTTAGAATCTGCAACCTACTTAGACATCGCATGCCTAACCATCTGAATTCCTTAGACATCACATGCCTAACAATTATAAACCCCGCATTTTAGTCTCTTTATCAAAAACCCTTTTCAATATCAAGTCAGGAAATTCAACAAGATTCCCGACATTCAGATCGAATGCTCGTCGCAAACTTTAGTAGTCGGCCGCACCCCCGATGCCGTCGACGAAGTGCACCAAGGCAGAACACCGCTGCCGCGAGCACCCGAACTGATGCTTTCGGCGACGGGGTTCTCCTACAGTCACTTGGTCGGGGCTATGGGGTGTGGCTGTCTATTAAGTTTACCGGCGAATATCCGCGTACGCTACGTGATTGCGACGGACTTTTTATCGCATCAAAATTCCGTGGCAACCGATCATTTAAGACTAAAGTGATATGTTTATAACATTCATATTAGTTATCACATAACTACTTATGAATTCCAAATATTGTATCACATTCCAGATAAACAGAAAACGTTAAACTTTCCGATCGAACAGTCAAACACCCAAGTTTTCCCGAAACAGCTCAACACATGAAATAAGTTTAAAAACATTCACTTCATGCTACAGTACCAACGGTCCAGCCGTAGAAGGGTCAAGCCAACGCCTCACATGTGGCACGCCGTACTGCCCCAAACCCTAAGGTTCAAAGGGCAGTTCAAGACGGTCACATAATCGAGTTAAGCTTTGTTGTCTTCTAGAGGGTCCATCGTGTTACTTGCACTACTTTGAACGTTCTTAAACTACGGAAAGATCCAACACTTGGAAATTTCCCGACAGGGGAAAAAGTGGGTATTTATATCCGGTCAAACTTTTTAACATGTTCTAAATTTACTCGGAAAATATAACAAAATTAAATTCTCCGATCGAATCTACGATTACAAAATAAACCCCAAAATACTCAACACTTGAGTCAAGTTAAAAATATCCATAAATTATAAAACAGAGAAATAGAAATTATGGTGCAAAAACGAGTCGCTCATTCCTCATAACTGCCGCGGATCCGCAGCCCAAGGGCAGTACGGCCGCGGTTCCGCGGTAGGTTTAAAGGAACAATGTCTCGTTTTTCACCACAATTCCTATTTTCACCTGCTGAATTTTTTAAATATTTTTAATTCTGGAAAATCCCAGATTTTAAAAAATGTACAGA
This sequence comes from Agapanthus africanus, assembly GCA_030015575.1. NCBI lineage: Eukaryota > Viridiplantae > Streptophyta > Magnoliopsida > Asparagales > Amaryllidaceae > Agapanthus > Agapanthus africanus. The sequence goes on from JASDDO010000019.1 coordinate 834,643,394, forward strand.
GAGGGTTTTATTTTGTCGTGTTCGATTCGTTCGGAGTTTTAACTTCGTTAACGCATCGCCTAATGCTCTAGCTAGGCTCTGATACCACTGTAGGGTTACTAGGCACCAAAATGAGGCTCTATAAGGCATCGACCATGCCGGAATAAAATTTTATCCGTGCCGAATAACCCTAAGCAAGATCGTTAACTAGAGATATGGCGAAAACTAAGCAAGCTAAACACTTTAACCCTAAGTGAATACGAAATACAACCTTTGTAGATCGGTCCTTCACTTCTTAAGCTCCGTGATGTAGTCCCTTCGCTGCGATCAACCAACTCCCGGACTTTCGGACGGCCCCATGAGGAAATAGCAACGGGATCGCTTGAAGTCTTCGGTGCCGAAGATGATCTACGTCGAGGGAATACGGACTCAAGCTTCTACCTCATTAACCATAGAATTAGTGAAGCAAACACCCTAAACTAAAATGCTGGTCTAGTAGAGGATGGTGAGATAGGAAGTGGGTACTCTTTAGATTTTGATTTCTCACTTGGATTCATCACTTGGAATTTTCTAGCAAGGTTTTCTTCTCTGCATGAAGAAGAAGAAAAAGAATGAATTATCAATTAAAGAAAATCAAGTGAAGCCTTATCATAATGCAACCATGGGTGAGGTCAACTCATGTAGAGAGCAAACCATAGTTTAGGCAATGGTTAGGTTTAAGCATAAAACAAAATGGCTAGACTTTTCAAAGATGCTTAAAAAACTCATGAAGCTTCTAGCAAAGTGCAAAGAAAGCCACCATTTTGTTTTTGCAAAATAAATAAAGAAAATAAAGCCCTAACCATTAACTAAACATGGTGTATAGCACACACACACCCAAGTTTGCATGTAGCATCAATCATGATACAATCTAGTGCACAAAAATATATCACATATACAACTTGTGCACATCAAGTGAGAAAATCAATCTTAAGTGAACCAATACTAGTTAATGTAAAGTAATATATCAAATATATAATTATACATTAAATCATTAAATCAACACTTGATTTAACGATCCGGTCATATCGCATATAACCGACTAATATCAATGTATCGACTTATCGAATCAACACTTGATTCGATAACTTGGTTATATCGCATACAACCAATCGATACAATCATCGCGAGAATAGAATACGGTATCACATGCTCGTATCATTCTTGGTCCCGCACATATCATATATGAGCTCCTATCTCGTTTTGCCTGAGCCAGTACAACCTCTATGTAGGACTCTAAAGACTCGTCAATACGCCGGCAGTAGGTGATGATCATATCAAGTACCCACAAGCCGTCAGCGGTACTAGCTGGACGTAACGGCTACCCGGGTATTGAGCGATCAGAAGATCAGCAAGCAAGCCCGCTCCAACTCCTGCAAAAATACTGATAGTGACACTACCGTACAGTCCGGTCTCCTCGTCTGATATGTCGCATATCAAGTCTAGGGGTGGTAAACGTCAGACCCCAATAACCGATAAGTCATGCCGATGAGAGGCTCATAACGGGTCGAGAAACTACTGGTAACACTTACCAGTAAATCTCTAAACCAGCCATGGCCAGGGACTTCTCTGTTATGGCCAATCGAGCATAGCGCAACATCAACCCCCAATACGGGGAGAGACGAAATCCCTCCTATCGTTCATTGCATCCATGTGACTCGGGACTGTACCCAAAAACCACCGTTTTGCACGCCCTCTTGGACGTGGTAAGGTGGAAATCAAAGCACAGTGGGAATCACACAAGACTCTATGACGATCTCGGGTCTACGGACTAACCTGTACCAGTGTCACCAGAGAACTGCCATCTGACGTAAGGTATAATACCATCTGGGAGTTCTCGACGAGTCCGTCCAGTGTACCCAGTCTCCACTGAGCACCGATATATCATCTCTGATGTGAAACACTAATGGATATGGGATCATCCATCGCCCATCTGTATGGGTCGAGAAGGTATACGCTAGTCTACACTGGTATATCGATGCCCCGTCTCGATACACCCACGACTAGGGACCTTGAAGGATGTACTTATGGACTACCATGTCCCCACTAGTATGATCTGCATCATAGTCCAGGTAGTCAAGTACACATCCTAAGGGCTTTACCAACATGTAACAGAGAGACAATCAGTATACAAGTTAACGTAAAGAGTAACCAGATAGCATACTATCATGTCGAGCAAGAAAGTCCTTCCTATATATGTCCAAGCATCCACTACAATATACATCCTATGTATAGTAATGGCCTCTAGGGCATACATATAACTAACAGTGTAATGGCTATTCAGACACAGCGCGATATCAACCCACAATACCGGGAGAAACGAATCCTGTCTAACCGCCACTGCCTCTAAGTGCTTCGGGACTGCACCCAACTACTACATGTTTGCATGAGTCCTTTGAGCCGTGGTAGGGTAGCAATCAAAGAACAGTGGGAACACACTTGAGGCAAAGTAGCAATGTCAAGTCAACGGACTAAGCTGTACTCATGTCACCAGGGAACTGCTCCTGGCGATAGGTATAGTACCAATCAACAGTACCCCTGCGAGTCCGTTCTGTGTACTCATAACCCAATAAGCACATGTATACTATCTTAGGTGAACAAACTGACACCAATGGCTTGTGAGACCAGCCACCGCCCCTCGTCGAGATCTCGATCCGTATACACTAGTCTACTCATGGAGTATCGATGCCCAGTCTTGAAACTCCCACGACTAGGGACATTTTAAGGATGTGCTTATAGACTACTGAACTCTCACGTATATGATCGCCATCATACTACCGGTAGTCAAGCAAGAATCCTATGGGCTCTATCAACGTATAATAGTGATATGTAATATCACCTGAAGCATGTACACGATGATACAGACAAACCAGATAGTATACTATCATCTCGAGTAAGACTGTCCTACCAGTATAGGTCCTCCCTTAATCATTGCAATCACGTGCCTGTAATCCAATAATTAACTTGAGGGCACTATAGCCAACAATCTCCCACTTGCACTCAAGGCTAATTATTGCGGTGTCGCATACTCATAGCCCGTGTGATACCGAACACCCAACTTCTCTACTAATCAGTTTCACAAAGCTCGTTTGTGAAACTATTGCGTTCGAGAAATAACCTCAGTGAGTGGATCCGCTCTGATGTTTCTTTCTATGTCTCTCTTTATCTCAAGTTCGCGAAGAAAGCCATCTCCCGAAATAAGCAATACCTATCTTAGAATATGTCTGGATATCTGATGGGACCCAGTTCACAAATGAACTCTAAATCCAGCAAACTTCTTAGACTGTATCGTTAACTGAATTTAATCAGTATCCTGCGCCATGCCTCCCTCAGTATCCGCTTGGACCATCTGTCCAAACTACTGCCCCTTGTCAGAGGGAAAACTATAACTCTGACAGTCACTCTGTCATTCAGGTCACCTTGGAAGCCTGGAATGATAACCGTCTCCCGAAGGAGGCTACCGTTATAAATCCATAGAACATCCACTTATGTTCTAAAACTGCTTTCGAATGTTTCTCCAGGATTGCATTAATATAAACTTATTGCATCTAGTGGAAAAACAACATCTGGTGTGGTACTTGACATCTCATGATTGACTCAATTGCCTAAGCAAGTGATATGCCAATCATGCACATCCCTCCCCTCTTTAGTCTGTAAGACACCTTTAAAGAGGGTGACTCCATCATCTACAGGTACACCACCATGCCAGGAGTCGTCCATTCTAAAACACCTTTAGAATGCTTTCTAAATACCCAGATTGGGACACTTTCCAAATCTAGATCTAAAACCATAGATCTAGTGACCAGAATGCCTGATATTATATCCATATCCTATGTGGAGAAACTACAGTGTGACAACCACAGTATAATCGATTGTAGGATAGGTGTTTTACTTCCTATAAAGGGCATGTCATCCAAATACTAGGACATCAAACCCTACTACCTTCTTAACAGATCCATCTCCTATTCTGATGAAGTCAAAATCTATGACTTTCACATCAAAAATAGACGATCTATCTCCGCTATATCTGCTTTAGTCTATAAATAGACATAAGCTACTTGTCTACTATGCTTTCGCTGCTCCCACTGACAACAACAACCCTCTGGCAGAGTCATATACACGTGCACTTCTAAAGCTAGTTTAGAACGACGCTATACTCATCCTCCTGCCGGGTCTCATAGTCGGGAACAACAGTAGTGTCAAGTCTGGGTAAACAAGAACCTCCCTGCCACCGTCTTTGAGGATACCGAAGTACCACTCGGGCGCCTGAGGTTACCCACTATATCTGCAGAGTGGCTAATAGAATGTCAAACGTGATTGAATCTTTTGGTCCTATTAAATTTTCAGTAATCCTCTGTGGTTCTGGAAACACTTTCAGTTTTACAATACTCCCACTACTGTTTTCTGAAAAAGTCCATTTTACTAAAACTGTGGTGAGTCATGAACAATATCACTATTGATCTTCCAGATCATAGAAAGTTATCCTTCGTCATAGCCTGGGATAACCCACAAAATGACATTACAGAAACGTGCCTTGAGTTATCCAGAGTCTGGTTTTAATCATAAGCCGGACAACACCATATACCTTAACATCGTTAAGATATGATCCATTCTATATACAATATAGAAACAGAGGCACTGATTTAATTGGAACCGGATTCAAATCATGCAGCCGTCTCCAGTGCATGTCATTTAAATGGAGAGAGGCCGATCAGCATTACTCAGTTTAGGAGTGCATCCAATTATGAGTAACCTGAAAAAGAAGCAAGTTCTCAAAATCATTACTATCGACTGAATACCAAACACAAGTATCTGCATCTTCGATCACCTTGAAGAATCCTGATACTTGCATCACGTGGTTCTCTACTTTATTCTTGTACCTATAACTTCTCAAATCTTGGACCTTGTGTTTCTACGAAACACTTGTCTAAAACTTGAGAAGTCATAAGTAAACAGAAGATAGTACGAGGACAAACCCTTTTGTCCTAATGGACACTGGACAACATACAATACTTTGTATAAATCCCCTTAGTTGAATAACTCAAATCCTGTGCGTCGTAGGTTAAAAACTGTACTATGGTTATGAAGAATTACACCGCTGTTTAATGCTCATTTCCTAACCATCAACTGATATAGGTAAATGTCATAGACATAATTTCAAAAAGTTATATCTCACTTTATAAAATAAACGTACAGATATATCAGTTTGAAATTGGGGCACAACAACGGATATTCAAAACCAAATATTTGTCGTCCGGCAAAAACCCAGGCGATTTCCTCAAATATCACCAATTACAACGAATCCCAATATAATGAGGATGATCACCTAATTCCCAATAATTTACTCCCACTCATCATTTTTAAAACCATACAGATGTGAGAATCAAACCTGGTAAATACACACCCCGGAGCAAGATCTAATTGGGAAATCAGTTTTCTATTAACAATGCACAGTGAAACTGAAACATGAATATGTTTCGAGGGGGTATCCGGGTATTCCTAGTAATGCCTCTTCCATTATCCAGATTCATGACTGTAAGCTTATATCTCCTTACCATCTCTCCAAATCCCTTTATTTGTCTTTACTCATTACCTTCTGTACACCACACTTAGGCTAATTGATTTTCTTCCTTCCCTACCGTTCGGCACCAGCCTATGGTTTGGAAGAAGACTATCCAATAAGCGTAATAGGTGTACTCTCGTAATCCTAGGAGTACTCGCAACCTGAGAGAAGGTAATGATAAAAGACAACTGAATAAAGCTTATTCCTATTTCTCCTGAACCAGAATCCATTCTCGAACTGGAACAAGTTCCTTCGAGTTCGTATATAACCATACAATGGATTTATCCAATGGAAGTGGATATTCGTAGTGATACGGGGTGTTCTGGAGAAATACAAAGGTGAAGTAGGAGTGGCGATGAAATATGTGGTTTGGTCGTGAATGATAGCAGTCGCAATTTACTTTTCCCTCTTTCTAATCCCTTTTATTTTTCTTTACTTATTACCTTCTCTACACCACACTTGGGCTAATTAGTTTTCTTCATTCCCTACCTTTTGGCACCTGCCAATGGTTTGGAAGAAGACTATCCAATAAGCACAATAGGTGTACCCTCTCCAAATCCTAGGAGCCCTCATAACTTGAGAGAAGGCAAAAGGAAAAGACAACTGAATAGTCCTATTAAATCTCTCCAGAACCAGAATCCATCCTCGAATCTGGAACATGTTTCTTTGAGTTCGTATATAACTATACGATGGATTTATCCAATGGAAGTAGATGTTCGTAGTGATACGGGGTGTTCTGGAGAAAAGCAATGAGTAAAAGAAAGAATGGCAATGATGTATGCAACTCTGACAATCCAAAAAGCAGTATTTTAAGAAAGTTCGGTTAACTTGGTCACTGAGTTATAGTCTAGGGTCGTGCCATGGTCGCTTCCAAAGGGGGAGAGAGAAGAAATACTTTGCATGCACTCTAACCTAGATAAGAATGGTTAATCACTTTATCTAATCAGGATGTCTCCTACTGTATCCTCAAATTCTCCTCTAAACTTGAAAGAAGAATTAGTCGAGATCACCCGAGGAGTAAACCAACTCATCAGTGGGTATCGGGATCCAACTATCATTGCATGATAACCTGATGGAATCCACTCAAGTTATCACACTCCAGAAGGTATGCGTATATCTGGCAAGTTTCCTGTATGTTTGAAACCCCCGATGTGATTTTTACCTCATGCTCTTATAACCTTGACGAAGGTCAATAAATCATAAGTCACATGTCAAGTTCTACCCATCATTGTCTAGGTTAATTTGAACCCACCCATACTCACCCTTGACGAAGGTCAACAAGGCTATACGACTGTCCCAAACCAACACATCTATCTATGCAACAGAAAGATAACAAGCAGCTACCATACACTATGCCTTGACGAAGGCCAACAAACATAGCATGAATACTAAGTGCTACCCGTCTGAAATGACGGAGGGCTGCGAATGGGTTTTGGCGAAAAATCGTTAACTTAATGAACTTGATATCGTTGAAGGAACCGGATAGGTTTTTACAAAAATGTAGTGGGAAAACCTTTGCTAAAGAGGTCACTCCTGGTGAAGGGATCTCGACTCTTTCCCCGTAGAATGAGATGCAGGATATTCCAAACTGAATACCGCGATGCAAAGAAAAAAGTTATCGACTATAGTGAAGTTATTACCCTGACACAAACCTCTGCCCAAGGGGTCACTCCCGATGAAGGGATCTCGGCCATTGCCTCGTCGAATGAGGTGCTGGATATTCATAACCGAATACCTCTGTGCAAAACAAAATAGAACATCCTTGTAATAACAACTTTTTGAAAATTGTTCCAACAACATCGAATAGGTTTGTTTTCCTTGCATTGATCTGAATCAACGCAATCCTATCAATTAATCACACCACAAAGAACGAAAATATGATGTCCGTATATACCATCCGCATTCGCCACTGGGTCCCATTATCACCCGTTAGGTTACTTAACTAACGACAGAGCGGGAACTGGACTAGCACGGGTGTAAAACAGATACAACATCTACTAGTATATATATCAATATATAATAATCACTCTAGGCGTGATAAATGCAACATCACAGAAAAGTAATAAGCATCACAGAACAATACAGATAATCTGGGAGCCCTGGGTTTCCTTCGAGCCGCAGTTGAAACCCGACGTTCCCCTGGTCGTGTGGATAGCTTGTGAAATGAAAACCTAGACCCCTATGAGTGTGGCAAGTTACCCGCCAAAATCTGAAGCGAGGCAGCGCCCTTCAGCAAAGTGAATGGACCACCCAGCACTTCACGGAATCCGGTAACTTGAGCACCCCTCCTTGGGTCAACCTGTACCCCCTACGAGTGCGGCGAATAGCCCGCCAATTATAGAGTGAAGCCCCCTCCGTCTCAAAACCATGAGATGCGGGCCCGTTGCCCTCTTGAACCCGACTATCCGTGCACTCCACCACGGGTTAATCCTAGTACAGAAAAAAAAATATGTACAACGGTGACATCGACCTCAACCCGTTCGTGCCCCAAAAGAATAATATTCAAACAGGCAGTGACGGCAGTCCACATGTCGGATGCTCGCCCTGCGATATCAAATGTATAAATAAAACTAAGCTATACTAACATTGCACCCAAGCTATCCACCACGACAATTCGCAACATCACAGCAGAAGACAGAACATCAACATGAATGTTCCGTTCGCAAACTCGTCTAAAAGGACATATAGAAATTAGACGAGTTATACCGCTCTAATGACATTCACGGTTGCAGATAGTAATGTAAGTACTGTAAACTAACGTATTTAAAATTTCAACCGACAAAATTTCCCAAAGTGGGCCCCAAGTTCTAATCCAGCACTTTAAAAAATCTGGGGCCAAACACAAAATATTCCAGAAACCATAATTCCATAATTAAGAGCCCCAGAAGAAAGATTGCGCACATTGGCCCCAAAACGGCGGTGGAACCGCGGCCAACATGTAGGTTACGCAGCGGTTCTGAGGCGTTTTGGTGGGTTCAGTTGCACAATTTTCTTCTGTAGTCTTAGAAAAGCCTACACGATTTTCTGATATACTGTAAATGATTTTTCGACCACTTTAAAATTTCGACAGAAACTTCAAGAATGGAATTGCGATTTTTGAAAATTCGGTCGATCGATACTTTAAACATGTTAGAACAAGCTAGTATGGGGTTAATAGCGTGGCTCTGATACCATGAAAGGCTACGGTAGCATCCCGGCCGTCAATCTGAGGCCAAACATGGAACAAAAACTTTTATAAACTGGCGCTAATGCAGCCTTTCACCCAGATCGTTCCATTAACCCTATACTAGCTAACTACAAAGATGTTAGAATGGATATACCGATCGAGCCATGTCCTTCGGTCTTTAGCCACCATCCCAAGCTCCTCGCGGCTATTCCAACGAAGTTCGCGCTCCGATCTCGCTCGTCGAAGTGGCACCACGTCAAAGATTCTTTATACGGGCTCCCGCTTCAAAACCGAAGCAACTCGGACATGAAGTTTGCTAGCCGACATTTCTAAGATGAAGTAGAGATAGCGTGTGATTGCTTTGTCTCAAAACACCAATGGATTCTCAACTCATGAGAGGGATGGGTGGAGGTTGAAGAAGATGCCTATGGAGGAAGAGGTGAGCTCAAGAAAAAACTAGTGAAGAAAATGGCTTGTGTCTTGTGTGAGATATTTTAAGAGCTCATATATATCCTCAAGAATAATCCCATGCCATAACAAAACAGCCCTCTCTCTCTAAAATATCCCACACAAACAAAAAAAACTCAAGAAATCAATCCATGTCACAATAAATGGTCACATGAACCAAGACCATGAGTCACCATGTACATGCGACATGAAGTGATGCATATGGACAAAACTTGCACTCACATTTTCCTCCACTAAAAATTTAAATTAAATGTTTAATCTAACAAAAAGAAATGGCATCAACTAAAGTAAACTCGTGACGGATCACAAGAATACCCCTAATCTGTATATATATACCCGCATCCGTATTGCAACTGAATACGAATACTACAAGACGAAATTAATCCAACAATCTAATACTAGGATCCGGCTTAAACCAAAGCCTACTAGCATGATCCATCCGATCATGATCCGTGCACAAGTGCACGTATATGATTGAACGCTGCCATAAAACCATACAGCCTCTACAACGTTTCGCCCGAACTTGGGAAACTTTCTGTGGGGGACTCTAAAGACTCGTCAATACGCTGGCAGTGGGTTTAACGAAAAGCACGTCAGTGGCACTAGTTGTACGTAACGGCTGCCCAAGTATTGAGCGAAAGGGAAGCTGACGAGCGAACTCATCCTGGAACCCTACTGAGCCTATCTGTGACAATCCCCGTACATTCCGGTCTGTTCGTCTAAGAGTATCGCATATCGGGCCTAGGGGATGGCAAACGTTAGACCCCCAATAGTGGTATAATTCGTGTTGGAGTGTAGCCTAGAACACCTTGAGAAACTACTGGAATACCTACCAGTAAATCTCACTTGCCTTGGCCAAGGACTTTGTGTAATGGCTCTTTAGACACAGCGCGATATCAACCCCAATACCGGGAGAGACGAATCCTATCTAACCGCCACTGCCTCCAAGTGCTCCAGGACTGCACCCAACTACTACCTGTTTGCATGATTCCTTTGAGCCGTGGTACAGTAGCAATCAAAGAAAAGTTGGAACACACTTGAGGCAAAGTAGCAGTTTCAAGTCAACGGACTAAGCTGTACTCATGTCACCTGGGAACTTCTCCTGACGATAGGTATAGTACCAATCAACAGTGCCCCTGCGAGTCCGTCTGGTGTACTCATAACCCAATGAGCACCTATATACTATCTTAGGTGAACCAACTGACACCAATGGCTTGTGAGACCAGCCACTGCCCCTCGTCGGGGTCACGATCCGTATACATTAGTCTACTCATGGAGTATCGATGCCCAGTCTCGAAACTCCCACGATTAGGGACATTTTAAGGATGTGCTTATAGACTACCGAACTCTCACGTATATGATCGCCATCAAACTGCTGGTAGTCAAGCAAGAATCCTATGGGCTCTATCAACATGTAATAGTGATCTGTAATGTCACCTAAAGCATGTACACGATGATAAAGACAAAACAGATAGCATACTATCATCTCGAGTAAGACTGTCCTACCGGTATAGGTCATCCCTCAATCATTGCAATTACGTGCCTATGATCTAATAATTGACTTGAGGGTACTTTAGCCAACAGCTTATACACTAGCTGTAGTAAGCAGGAATCAATCCAACCCAGGGAAGAAACATTGGATAGTAGTGAAGAACATTCTTAAGTACTTGTGAAGGACTAAAGAATTGTTCTTGGTGTATGGTAATGGGGATCTCCAAATGGAGGCATTTACCTATTCCAGCTTCCAAAGTGACAAGGTTGACAGTAAATCTATCTCAGGGTTTGTATTTACCCTCAATGGATGGGCGGTTAGTTGGAAAAAATCCAAACAGGATACCGTTGCAGACTCCACGATGGACGCTGAGTATATCGTTGCAAATGATGCTGCCAAGGAAGCCGTCTAGATGAGGAAGTTCATCGCGGAACTAAGAGTAGTTCCAACCATTATTGATCCAATACCATTGTATTGTTATAATAATGGTGCTATGGCGTTGGCAAAAGAACCCAGGTCCCTTCAGAAGTCCAGACACATCATGGAAGCGATATCATTTGATCCGGGAGATCGTAGATTGCCATGAGATCGAGATTCAGAGAGTAGATACAAAGAATAACACCGCGGATCCACTCACCAAGGCCCTTCCACAGCCGCAACATGAACGAATTTTAGAGATGTTGGGTATGAGATACGCTAATAATTGGCCTTAGTTCAAGTGGGAGATTGTTGGATATATGTATGCCCGAGAGGCCAATATATGTATAGTAGATGCTTGAACATGTATATATATACAGATGAATTTCTTGCTCGACATGATAGTATGCTATCTGGTTGTACTTAATCTTAACATGTTTACTTGATTGTATTATACTGTTCATTTCATACATGTTGATAGCTTGACTTCCATGACTATGATGGAGATCATACTAGTGTGGCATGAGTAGTTTATAAGCATATCCTAGAATGTTCCTAGTCGAAGGTATATTAAGACAGGGCAACGATATTCCAGAGTAGACTAGAGTATACGTTTCTTGACCCATATGATGGGCGATGGATGATCCCTTATCCATTGGTGTTGTGACAACGAATATTGTATAGGGGTGCTCAGTGGAGATTTGGTACACAGAACGGACTCGCCGAGAACTCTTATATGGTATTATATCTATCGTCAGATAGCAGTTCTCTGGTGACACTGGTATAGGTTATTCTATAGACCCGAGATCGTCATAGAGTCTTGTATGTTCTCCCACTGTGCTTTGATTTCCACCCTACCACGGCTCTACTGAGTCGTGCAAATAGGTGGCTTTTGGGTACAGTCCCGAGACACATGGAGGAAATGAGCGATAGGAGGGGTTTCGTCTTTCCCGGTATTGGGAGTTGATATTGTGCTATGCGCGATTGGCTTTGACTCGAAGTCCCTGGCCAGGGCTGATGAGATTTACTTATAAGTGTTATCAGTAGTTTCTCGACCGGTCATAGTCCAAATTGGCATGACTTATTAAGTTATTAGGACTCGATGATTCCATCCCTACACTTGATATGCAACATATCTGATGAAGAGATCGGACTGTACGGGAAGTGTTGTCAGTTGGCTCGATGGGAGTTTTGACCGGTTCGCTTGTTTTTGTTCTGATCGCTCAATACCGGGTGGCTGTTACATTTAGCTGACCGCTTGCGGCTTGTGGGTGTTTGATATGATCATTACCTACTGCCGGCATATTACGAGTCTTAGAGTCCCACCCAGGAGTTTTCTAGCTCAGGCGAAACGATGTGGTGTGCATATGAGATATGGGTGGGAGCTTGATTAAATGCGTGTATACGATACCATATTTTAATCGGGCGTTTTTCTATTGGTCAGGTCCTATATGATATGACCGGTTTATTAAATCAAGTGTTGATTTAATATAGAATTTTAACTCACTTTTCTTTAAACCTTTTCTACTTTGGATGTATGCTTGCATATATGCATATATATTTATATGTGCACATGATGATGTGAATGCACACATACATGCATACATATTTATCATGGTTGTTGATACATTGGAGATGACATTTCAAGACTCACATGGAATAATATATGTATGTATTTGTAAATGAGAAAAAGAAAAAGGAAAGTAAATCATGGTTCATTTTCCACACTCTTTCTTCACTTAACCATGAATTAAACCATGATTTAGTTTCCTTAGTTTCTTTAACTCATTTGCAAAATATCTAGATATTTATTGACCATGGTTTATATGAGTGTGACTCTCATATATATTATTTTCTTTTTCTCTTTTTATTAAGATATTATCATTATCATTGAGCTCAAGCTTAGCTATCTCCTTCTTCTTCCTCCTTCAAGTTCTCTTGAGTTTTCTTTTGAGTGAGGAATATAAAAAGAAAGGTTTTTTATGTGAGAAAACAAACCACATCACCAATCTATACTACTCTAGCCCATTAGAGTAGCTTGTTATGCGCCATTCACACTAGTTTTGTGAAGCAAAGATACTCCGGGTGGACCATCCTAGACGATGAAGGACCTTGAGCGGAGTCGATCCAAGCTTCGAGTGGAGCCGTAGGAGTCCAAAGAAAGTGAAGGAGTTGACTACAAAGGTTGTAGTTCCTTATCTTTTAGCTTATACTTCTTTTATTGTTGTTTTACCTTAATCTTTAGTTTCGATTCGGAGTTAGTTTGTATTAGCCCTCTAAAATTGGAAAAGCTCATTACTTTATTTTGTTTAAACCTAACTAGAAGAGCTACTACACACCAACATCAGCTAAATAGAAGGAGGCTAAGCAGCATTACTCATCAAGGAGCGTATTCACGGATGAGTAACTTGAGAGAGAAGCAAGTTCTTAAATTTATTACTTACGACGGAATACCTACCATAAGTATCTACATTTTCGATCACCTTGAAGAATCCTGATACTTGCAACATATGTTTCTCTACTTTATTCTTAATTATAACTTCTCAAAATTTGGAACTTATATTTCAACGAAATACTTGTCTAAAACTAGAGAAGTCATATGTAAACGGAATATAGTAAGAGTACCAACCCCTTTGTCTTAACGGACATCAAACAACATACAATACTTTGTATAAGTCCTCTAAGTTTAATAACTCAAACCTTGTGTATCGTAGGTTGAGAACTATGTTATGGTTAAGAAAAATTACACCGTTGTTGAATCCTCTTTACCTAACCATCAACTGATATAGGTAAATGTCATTGACATAAATTTAAAAAGTTATATCTCACTTTATAAAATAAACGTATGGATATATTATTTTGAAATTTGTGCATAACAACGGATATTCAAAACCAAATATTTGCCGTCAGGCAAAACCCAGGTGATTTCCTCAAATATCACCAATTACAAAGAATTCTGATATATTGAGGATCTAATCACCCAATTACCAATATCTAACTCTCACTAAGCATCTGTAACGCCATACAGATGAGAGAATCTAATTGGAAAAATGGTTTTCAATTAACACAGCACAGCAAAACTGAAACATGAAAATGTTTCAAAAGGGGTAGCCGGGTATTCCTCGTAATGCCTCTTCTAATATCCATATGCATGATAGTAATCGTATTTTTCCTGCCCTCACTCCAATCCATTCATATGTCTTTATTTCTTACCTTCTATACACCATATTTAGGCTAATTGGTTTTCTTCTTTCCCTACCTTTCAGCACCAGCCTAAGGTTTGGAAGAAGAATGTCCAATAAGCGTAATAGGTGTACTCTCCTAATACCAGGAGCCCTCACAACCTGAGAGAAGGTAAAGAGAAAAGACAACTGAATAATCCTATTCAATTTCTCCCGAACCGGAAACCATCCTCGAACTGAAACAAGCTCCTTCGAGTTCGTATGTAACTATACGATGGTGCGAGCAATATGAATCTTCGTAGTGATACGGAGTGTCCTGGAGAAATGCAAAGGGGAAGTAGGAGTGGCAGGGGTATACGCGGCTTCGTCGTGAATGATAGTAGTCGCAATTTCCTTTGCCCTCACTCTAATCTCTTTATATGTCTTTACTTATTACCTTCTGTATACTACACCTAGCCTAATTAGTTTTCTTCCTTCCCTACCTTTCGGCATCTGCCTAAGGTTTGGAAGAAGACTATCTAATAAGTGTAATAGGTGTACTTTCCTAATACCAGGAGCTCTTTCTGCCTGAGATAAGGTAATGAGAAAAGACAACTGAATAATCCTATTCAATTTTTCCAGAACCGGAATCCATTCTCAAACAGAAACAAGTTTCTTCAAGTTCGTATGTAACTATACGATGGAATATCCAAGCAATATGGATCTTCGTCTACGGAGTGTTCTGAAAAAATGCAAAGGGAAAATAGGAGCGGCAGGGTTATATGCGACTATGACAATCCAAAAGACAAAATGTTTTAAGAAGGTTCGGTTAACTTGGTTTATGAGTTTTAGTTTAGGGACAGGTCATAGTCGCTGCCAAAGAGAGAGAGAGAGAAAAGAAACACTCAGCGTGCACTCTAACCTAGATTAGATTGGTTAATCATTTTATCTAATCAGGATGACTCCCACTGTTTTCTCGAATTCTTCTTCAAACCCTAAAAGGAAAATTAGTCGGGATCATCTGAAAATCACCCGAGGAGTAACACTTACTCATCAGTGGGAATCAGGATCAGACTATCATTGCATGATAACTTGATGGAAGTCACTCAAGTCACCACACTCCAGAAGGTATGCACATGCCTGGCATGTTTCCTGTATGTTTGAAACTCCCATTGTGGTTTTTGCCCCTAGGACCCAAGTGAACTTGACACAGTCAACAAATCAAAAGATCCTATTCAAGTTCAACCCATCATTATCTTGATTGCATTAAACCCACCCACACGAGCCCTTGACACAGTCAACAAGGCCGCACGACTGTCCTAACCAATCGCATTGCATGTTACAAACAAGCACCACTTAGATACCGCACACTACGCCTTGACACAATCAACAAACGCAGCATGAATACTAAGTACTACTCTTAGGAAATGACGGAGGGCTACAGCTTGTTTTTGGCGAAAAATCCTTTAACACAATAAACTTGATATCGTTGAAGGAACCCGAATGTTTTTATAAATATATAGTGACATAAACTTTTGCTAAAGAGGTCACTCCCCGTGAAGGGATCTCGGCTCTTTCCTTACCGAATGAGGTGCAGGATATTCCTAACTGAATACCACGATGCAAAAGCAAAAGAATCGACTATAGTGAAGTTATTACAATGACGCAAACTTTTGCTCTAGAGGTCACTCTCCATGAAGGGATCTTGGCTCTTGCCTCGTCGAATGAGGTGATGGATATTCAGAACCGAATACCGCTGGGCAAAGCAAAAGGAAATGTCTATAATGTCAGTTTTTTAAAACTTGGTTCCAAAAACATCATTTAGGTTTATTTTTCCTTGAATTAATCAAAATTAACGCAGTCCCATCAATTAATCCATATCACACCAGAAAAGAACGAAAATACAGTGTAAGTATATGCCATCCGCATTCGCCACGGGGCTCCCGTCATGCACCGTTAGGTTACATAACTAACGGCAGAGCGGGGGCTGGAGTAGCACGGATGCAAAACATATACAACATCTACTAGTGTATATATATATACATATATATATACATACATAGATACATACATACATACATACATATATATACATACATACATACATATATATATATAACATTCGTCCCAAGCATGATATAAGTAACATCACAGAAGAGCGATAAGCAACACAAAATAACGGATAATGTAGGATCCCCGGGTTTCCTTTGAGCCGCAAATGAAACCCGATATTCCCCGATCATATGGATAGCCTGTGCAATGTATAACCAAGACCCTTACGAGTGCGGCAAGTTACCTGCCAATCCCAGAAGTGAGGCAACCCCAATCAACAAAGTGAATGGGTTACCTAGCACTTCACGGAATCCGGTAACTTGAGCACCCCTCCGTGGGTTATCCTATACCCCTTACGAGTGCGGTGAATAGCCCGCCAATTCTAGATTAAGGCCCCTTCCATATCAACGCCATATGATGCGGGCCCGTCGCCCTTTAGAATCTGGCTATTCGAGCACTCCACTACGGGGTAATCCTAGTACAGAAAAGAAAAGTATATACAATGAAGACATCGACCTCAACCCGGTCGTGCCCTAATAAAAGAATATACAATTTGGCGGAAATGACAGTCAACATGTCGGACGCTCGTCCCGCAATAACGAATATACAAATGAATCTAAACTGTACAACTACCATTGCACAAGAGGCCATCCCATACGACAATCCGAACATAGTCATCACAGATATCAACATCACAGCAGTATAAGCAAGTATGTGCAATCCCGTATAAACGACATATAGCAAATAGACGACGTTTGAAAAACACATACACCACATCACAAATATTAATGATGCAAAATTTCAACTTTTGAAACTTTCAAAGTTGTCCCCAAGCAAAGATAACACTAAGTGAAATCTGGGGAAAATCAAACAAGACCAAAAATACCAATTTACAAAACCCAAAACACAGAATGAAAATGGGGCACTGATGTGAATAGTGAACCGAACAGGCTGGTTTTTTAGCAATTTGGCCGGCCAAATTTGTATGGAATTGCCTCGTTTTCATTCTGTGTCATATACATATGAATAATAAATCTCTGCACTTGTTTAAAAATTTTTCAGAGATCAAAATATTTTCAGAACAGAGAGTTGGTTTTGAAATCGGAATTCTTCGGTTTTGAAACTAATGAATCATCTATTACTAGTTTTTAATGTCTGGGGGGCTCTGATACCATGATGGGGTTCCTAGCGCCCTGGTTGTCAACCGCGGCCGTTGTGAAACGAAAAATTTTGGTGTTTAAAAAACTTGGCACTAGAAACAACTACCTAGAATCGAAACCAAACATAAAACTAGCAAGCAAAGGTGTTTATCTACTGTGATAGAGGTGTTATACCGAATGGTTCGTGTCGTTCGGTCTTCTACAATCTTCCTTAGCTCCTAGAGGTCCTTTGGATCGAGCTTGATCACTGGTCTTCCTCCTTCGAAGATGATCCACCTGAGAGATGTAGCTCATGGCTCTATCTCCACACTGAGAGTCTAATAGAGCAACTAGAGACTTTAGATTGCTAATCTAAAGTGTCCAGGATGTAGTAAAGTGTTCTATGTGTGTATCTATCTCACCTCCTCTCTTGATTCTCAACATATGAGATTGTAGAGAGGAGGTTGAAGATGAAGGTGGAGGAGCTCAAGAAAAGAAGTGAGGAGAGTGAAGCTAATGGTGAGAAAAAATCCATCTAAAAAAAATGAACCATTCAACCATCAAAATGAGAGCAAACCATGAAGGGCAGTTTTGTATAACTCATTTGTTTTTCAATAAAACAATTCCAACCTTGCATGAATAGTTTGCACAAATGAATCATTAATTCATTTGTGCAACACTATTGAAGCATGGATCTCACCATACCCCCCTCTTTTCTTTTACACCTCATTTTCCATTTAAAGTAAATGGATAAAATCTAAAATGAGGTGTCCACCTTCTAGAATGTTTTCCGTATAAATACAGATTACACTCTACTGTATATACATACCTGTATTCGTACCGAAATACAAATACCGAAAGAGATAGAATTACACAAAGAATATAATAATAGAATCTACATATTAAAATATATATACGTAAATTATTAAATCAATACCTGATTTAATAATCTGGCTCAAACCCGAGTCGGCTAGTATTATCAACCGTCCGATCGAAAGTCCGGGTAACTAGTACAATCATTCGATCGGAACCCTGCACGTATCCAATACGGTTACTACATCATTTTTCTAGAACCAGGGAAACCCTCTGTATGGGACTCTAAAGACTCGTCAATACGCTGGCAGTGGATTTAACCACAAGCACGTCAGCGGGACTAGCTATAAGTAACGGCTACCTAGGTATTGAGCGAAAAGAAGGCCGACGAGCAAACTCATCCGAACCCCTACAGATCCTGTCTGTGACAATCTCCATACAGTCCAGTCAGTTCGTCTAAGAGTATCTTATATCGAGTCTATGGGGTGGATAAAATCAGACCCCTAATAACGCGATATTTCGTGTCGATATGAAGCCCATCACCTACTAAGAAACTACTGATCCAAATCAGTAATTCTCGTCTACCTTGGCCAACGATTTCTGGTGATGACCACCCTTGCACAGTACGACATCAACCCCCAATACCGGGAGAGACGAATCTCTGACGATCCGCTCACTGCCTCCAGGTGGCTCGGGATTGTACCCAACTAAAACTTGTTTGCACGACTCCTTTGAGCCATGGTAAGGTAGTAATCAAAGCACAGTAGGAACTCACACAAGACAAATGATGATCTCAGGTCGATAGACTAACATGTACTCATGTCACCTGAGAACTGCTATCTGTCAATAGGTATAATACTATCTTGCATATTCCCGGCGAGTCCGTCCAGTATAACTCATAACCCAATGAGCACATGTATACTATCTTAGGTGACTAGCTGACACCAATGGCTTGTGTGACCGGCCACCGCCCCTCATCGGGGTCTCGAAAAGTATACACTAGTCTACTCCAGAGTATCGATGCTCAGTCTCGATACTCTCTCGACTAGGGACATTTAAGGATGTGCTTATAGACCGCCCAGCTCCTACGTATATGATCGACATCATAATGCTGGTATTTAATCAAGAATCATATAGGCTCTATCAACATGTAATAGTGATCGGTAATACCACATAATGCATGTACATAATGATAAAGAAAAACCAGATAGCATACTATTATTTTGAGTAAGATTGTTCTACCCGTATAAGTCATCCCTCAATCATCATAATCGCGTGCCGGCGATTACAATAATTGACTTGAGCGCACTATAGCCAACAATATATGCGTGTTTTATTTTCGTTTCTTCTATGATGTTTAAGAAACATAAATGATGGGACGCCATTAATGAGATTAATGAAAAGAAAAGAAGCCTAAAAGATGTTGTAGAATCAAATTTTTCAAAAAGGTAGCTCTAGTTCTTGCTTTACGTAGCGGTATTCCATTATGAATATCCAGCACCTCATTCGATGAGGAAAGAGCCTAGATCCCTTCACCGGGAATGACCTCTTTAGCAAAACTAGCATATGCTACAACTCAATCGGTTTGTTTTTAAAACTACTCAATTTTAAAGCGGAGCTTAAACCATTACTTTTCAAATCACTAGATTCTACAACGATATCAAGTTCATTACACTAAAGGTTTTCTTCAAAACTAGTTGTAGCCCTCCGTCATTTCAGATAAGTACTATTTAGTATCCGTGCTGCGTTTGTTGGCTTTATCAAGGCGGATTTTAAAGGGGTTATGCCCCTGCGGATACGAGGTTATTTAATTAGTTCCATGCGAAAGCACGGGAAGACTCCCTCGAAGTACTAATACCTACATGCCTGACCGATTGGAGAACTTGTAGGGTGTAATTAATCCCGGCTAATCTTACCTTTTAGGGTTTGAAGTAAGATTTGCTAAAAGCAGTGGGAGCCATCTTGATTAGATAAGATAATAACCAGTCTAATCTTGCAAGAGCGCAAGCTAAAGTATTTTCTTCTCTCTCTCTCTCTCCAGGTAGCGTCCATGTCACGCCTTAATCAAGATAATAATTTGGGTGTATTGACCGAACCCGCTTATTATACTAGGCTGGGGATCGTTGGTTCCGCTCTATCTTATGACAACTGTCATAAGTCTGGGAAATGGATAGGGGAATGCGAGTATTTCCGCGCAACCCGAATAAAGAAAGAGCATTCTGATGCATCTTCTTCGGGTGTGTTAGTTATTGAGAACTATTTCTTATTCTGCTCTACGTTCTGGGTATTAGATACCGGATCAAGATCCCACATTTGTAATATGTTATAAGAGTTAAAGAGAAGTAGAGAACTGGGAAAGGGTGATATGTCTCTCAGAGTAGGGAATGGAGCAATTGTTGCCCAGCGAATATCACTTAGTATTGCCAAATGGTAATACATTGATTTTGAACGACTGTTATTGCGTACCGTCGATGATGTGAAATATAATATATGTTTCTTTATTAGATAAAGAAGGATATAACTTTGCATTAGAGAATAATGTTACAAACATTTTCTTGAATCAAGTGTTGATTGGGTTTGGTACGTTGTGTAATGGTATATACGTTCTAAATCAAAACACAGTTATAATATACAGAACACACACAAGAGGAAAAGTTCAAAAATGAACGAAACCTTCTTGTGGCATTGTAGACTTGGTCATATCAATGCGACCAGACTAGCTAAGTTGCATAAAGATGGATATTTGAATCCGTTCGAAAGTACATCTTATGAAACTTGTCAGTCATGTCTCAAAGGAAAGATGACCAAAAATCCGTTTATTGGACACGGAGAAAGAGCTATTGAACTCTTGGGACCGATACATAGTGATGTATACGGTCTTATATCTACACATGCTAGGAATGGTTACTCGTACTTCATTACATTCACCGATGATCTCTCAAGATTCGGACATGCATTCCTGTTGAAACACAAATCTAAAGATTTTGAGAAATTCAAGGAATATAAGAGCGAAGTAGAGAACCAAACGGGTAAAAGTATTAAAATCCTTCGATCTGATTAAGGAGGAGAATACTTAAGTACGGAATTCCGAGATTATCTAAAAGAGAATGTGATTCTCTCTCAGCTTACTTCTCCGTATACACCACCCCACAATAGAATATCGGAGTGGAAGAATCGCACCCTATTAGATATGGTGCGCTCTATGATGAGTGTTGCTGAGTTACGTATTTCCTTTTGGAGTTATGCACTTGAGATAGCTGCATACCTATTGAATGAAGTTCCATCAAAATCTATGCCTAAAACACCATATGAAATATGCAGTGGAAAGAGACCATATCTTAAATGAGTTAAGATATGGGGTTGTCCGGCCTATGTTAAAAAACAGAATCCGGACAAACTCGAAGCACGATCAGTTCTTTGCATGTTTGTGGGATATCCAAAGAATTCACATGGATATATCTACTACCACGGTGAGGAACCAAAAGGTGATTGTTGCTCAACATGCCACCCTTTTAGAAAAGAAATTTCTTATGAAAGAAATTAGTTTTAATGAGGTAGAGCTGGAAGAAGTTCCAGAAATACAAACCGCAATAGAAGATTTGGTAGAACCGGAGGATTCAATTGTCTCCGACGATCCTCACCCACTCCGCAGATCTAGTAGTGTTCCTCATCCACCTGAGAGATACTACGGTTTTCTGATAGATGGTGGGAGTGAGGATTGCATCATGGAAGATGATGACCCAACTAGTTTCGAGCAGGCCATCATAAGTGGGAACTCTGTGAAATGGCTAGATGCTATGCGATCTGAGATGGAATCCATGTACACCAACCAAGTATGGAATTTGGAAGTTACTCCTGAAGAGGTAAAACCCATTGGGAGAAAATGGATCTTTAAGAAGAAACTTGGAGTAGATGGAAAGGTTAAGACCTTCAAAGCTTGACTTATAGCAAAAGGTTTTCGTCAACGACTAGGTGTCGACTATGATGAGACCTTTTCTCTAGTGGCTATGCTTAAGTCCATCAGGATCCTACTTGTCATTGCTGTATACCATTGTTAGGAATATGTATGCCCTAGAGGCCATTATTGTATGATATAGTGGATGCTTGGACATATATATAGAGGACTTTCTTGCTCGACATGATAGTATGCTATCTGGTTGCACTTTATCTTAACATGTACACTTGTATTATTATACTATCTCTATGATACATGTTGATAAAGCCCTTAGGATGTTTTCTTGACTACCAGGACTATGATGCAGATCATACTACTGTGACTTGTGTAGTCCACAAGCACATCCTTTAATTGTTCCTAATCAAGTGGATATTGAGACAGGGCATCGATATTCCAGATTAGAATAGTGTATACGTTTCTTGACCTTGTCTGGGGCGATGGTTGATCCCATTACCATTGGTGTTTGACATCAAAAATTTTACACAGGTGCTCATTAGAGAATGGGTACACCGAACAGGACTCACCGAGAACTCCTAGATGGTACCATACCTATCGTCAGATAGCAGTTCTCTGATGACACTGGTACAGGTTAGTCTGTAGTCCCGAGATCGTCATAGTGTCTTATGTGGTTCCTACTGTGCTTCTATTTCCTCCCTACCACGGCTCAAAGGAGTCGTGCAAACAGGTGGATTTTTGGTACATTCCCGAGTCATATGTGTAGGGTTCCTAGGCACACACTAGAGGTCTCATAAGGCATCAACCATGCCAATTTGAAATTTTACAAGTGCCGAGAAACCCTAATACGGATCGTTAACTAGATTTTAGGCGAAACAAGCAACTAGTTAACAATTTAACTAAGTGAACGGAAATACAACCTTTGTAGATCTGATCCTCCACCTCCATAGCTCCATGATGAAGTCTCCTTGCTGTCCAAATCGAATCCCGGGCTCTAGCGTCGGCTTCATCGGAGAAATGGGCGGGCTAGGTCATCGACTACGATGCCGAAGATGATCTACGTCGAGGCATCACAAGATCAAGCTCCAACTTCACCAAGTCATGAAACTTGTGAAGAAAACACCCTATACTACTTGGCAAGTGGTAGAGGATGAAGAAATAGGAGGTGGGTTCACTTTAGAATTGGATTTCTCACTCATTTTCACATTTCACCATTGTTGGTAGAAAGCTTTCTTCATGAAGAAGAAGAAGAAGAAGAAGATGATAATGATATGATAAGTTCTTCACAAAAATAGAAAATAAAAAGAATACTTATCATATACCAACCATGGTTAAGTGTAGAGAATAAACTATGGTTAGTTTGAAGGGTTAGGGTTAAGCATGAAGACAAAATGGTCACTTGGTCAAAGCTTCATGAAGTTTCAACTAGAAAACAAATCAAGCCACCATTTTCTTTTCATTTGCCAAAAAGAAATAAATAAATAAATAAATGAATGAATAAGAAAACGAAAACCCTAACCATTACACAACCATGGTTTAATCTTTACACAAACCCTAGTGAGCATGTATCATTAAACATGATACAAACTTGTGTACAAAAGTATATCACATATACAATGTGCACATAAAGTGAGAAAATCCATTTAAAATGAACCAATACTAGTTAATGTAAATTAATATATCATATATATAATTATACATTAAATCATTAAATCAACACTTGATTTAACGATCCGGTCATATCGCATATAACCGACTAATATCAATACTAACAACTTATCAAATCAACACTTGATCCGATAACCCGGCCATACCGCATATAACCGATCAATGTTACAAATCGCGAGAATCGGATACAGTATCACATGCTGGTATTATTCTCGGTCCCGCACATATCTCATATGCGCTCCTATTTCGTTTCGCTTGAGCCAGGAAACCTCTGTGTTGGACTCTAAAGACTCGTCAATACGCCGGCAGCAGGTGATGATCATATCAAGCACCCACAAGCCGCAAGCGGTCTGCTAAACATAACGGCCACCCGGGTATTGAGCGATCAGAAGATCGACGAGCAAGCCCGCTCACACTCCTGTGAATCCAACCAGTAACACTTACCGTACAGTCCGGTCTCGTCGTCTGATATGTCGCATATCTCGCCTAGGGGTGGTAAACGTCAGACCCCAATAGCTCGATAAGTCGTGTCGATATGAGGTCTATAACAGTTCGAGAAACTACTGGTAACACTTACCAGTAAATCTCAGCAACCCTGGCCAGGGATTTCCGATTATAGCCAATCGAACACAGCGCAACATCAACTCCCTATACCAGGAGAGACGAATCCCCTCCTATCGCTCATTGCCTCCATGTGATTCGGGACTGTACTCAAAAACCACCGTTTTGCACGCCCTCTTGGACGTGGTAAGGTGGAAATCAAAGAATAGTGGGAACCACACAAGACTCTATGACGATCTCGGGTCTACAGACTAACCTGTACCAGTGTCACCAGAGAACTGCCATCTGACGTGAGGTATAATACCATCTGGGAGTTCTCGGCGAGTCCGTCCATTGTACCCAGTCTCTACTGAGCACCCGTATATCATCTCTGATGTCAAACACCAATGGATATGGGATCATCCATCGCCCATCTGTATTGGTCGAGAAGGTATACGCTAGTCTACACTGGTATATCGATGCCCCATCTCGATACACCCACGACTAGGGACTTTGAAGGATGTACTTATGGACTACCATGTCCCCACTAGTATGATCCGCATCATAGTCCAGGTAGTCAAGTACACATCCTAAGGGCTTTACCAACATGTATCAGAGAGTCAATCAGTGTACACGTTAAGGTAAATATCAACCAGATAGCATACTATCATGTCGAGCAAGAAAGTCCTCCCTATATATGTCCCAGCATCCACTACAATATACATCCTAGGTATAGTAATGGCCTCTAGAGCATACATATAACTAACAATATCCCACTTGCACTAGGGCTATCTGTAGCAGTGGTTGTAGTATCTCATACTCAACCATCCCATAAAAGTCTCTCTCTGGGAATAGGCCTTCGCGAGTGGATCCGCCGTGTTGTCCTCTGAGTCTACTCTCCTGACCTCGATCCCCTAGAGATCAACCATCTCCATGATCAGGTGATACTGCCTTAGAATATGTCTGGATCACTGATGGGACCTGCGTTCCTTGGAATAAGCCACAACTCCATTGTCTCACAATGGTAGGAACGTAGTTCATCTCATGAACCAATATACACCCAAACAGCCTCTTTGGTAGCATCTTAAGTAGCGATGTATCCTGCCTTTATCGTCTAGTAAGCCACGGTATTTAGCTTGGAACTCTTCCAACATACCGTCCCTTTACTGAGGGTAAAGACAATGCTTGTGACTGACATTCAGTCGTTCTCATCACTCTGGAACACTTCCAGTGATTCTCCCCAGGATCAACTGATACCTTCTCACTACAACTAGTGAGTATCCTAATATCCAACTAGATCTATCTCATAGGTCCAAAACTCAGGATTTAGGAGGTATCACTTTGATCCTAAGTGGAGAATCATTGTGATAAGCGGAGATTGATCGAGCGTAGCATAGGAAACTCTTTTCCTATCAAGAGTATGTCATCCACGTACTCTACGAGAATCGCCACCATACTACCTACTACCTTTTTGTTTATACAAGGTTCATCTACCATTTTGATGATGTCACTGTCTACTAGGCCCGACATGCATTGTGTCTGACAGAGGCACCCAGTTTACCAGTCGACTATGGCAGAGGCTTCAGGAGGCTTTGGGCACTCGCTTGAGTTTCAGCACAGCATTTCATCCGCAGACCGACGGACAGTCAGAGCGGACCATTCAGACTCTCGAGGACATGCTCAGAGCTTGTGTATTGGATTTCGGAGGTAGCTGGGATCATCATTTGCCCTTAGTAGAGTTCTCCTACAATAACAGCTACCAGGAGACCATTCAGATGGCACCATTTGAGGCTCTTTATGGGAGGAGATGCAGGTCGCCCACTTGTTGGACAGAGCTCAGTGAGAGCAGTATCTTAGGGCCACAGATCGTTGAGGAGACGACCGCGAAGATCCAGTTGATTCGTGATAGGATGAGAGCAGCCCAGAGTAGGTAGAGATCTTATGCGGACCGTCGGCGACGCAGACTTGAGTTTTCTGTTGGTGATCATGTTTTCTTGAGGGTCTCCCCAATGAAAGGTGTGATGAGATTTGGAAAGAAGGGGAAGCTCAGTCCCAGGTATGTGGGCCCCTTCGAGATCCTCGAGCGTGTTGGTGCAGTAGCATACCGATTAGCCCTTCCGCCCAGTTTTCCAGATGTGCACCCCGTATTTCACATTTCGATGCTCCACAGATATCTTCATGATCCTTCGCATGCGATTCAGCACCCGACGATCCAGCTTGAGCGCGACCTTTCCTATGCAAAGCAGCCGGTGATGATCTTAGATCGACAAGTGAAGAAATTGAGATCGAAGGACATCCCATCAGTTAAGGTACTTTGGCGTGGCCAGAACCGTGAGGAGGTCACTTGGGAGACCGAAAGCGAGATGATGAAGACGTACCCCCATCTTTTCAAAGGTACGTGTAGTTAGATTTTTGAAATTCGGGGACGAATTTCTTTAAGGGGGAGAGATTGTAACACCTTAGGATATGTTTAGGGAATAATTATATTTAAATATTGGGTTTTTTTAACAAAAAGTTTACCAAATTGTGTTTTAAATATTTTTCCTAATTTAATAAATATTTTTCCAAAATTTTCCTAGGCTTGCACACACATGTGCATGTAAACTAGGGTTTTTTTAAAATGAGTTTTACCATGATTAATAGCCATGGTGGGTTAATCTTGAGGATTAAGTCTTATGGGTTTTTCTTAAGTGGGTTTAATTAGTTAATTAAAAGTTACTTTTATTTGAATTTGTTTTAGGTGTTGACTTGTGAGAGAGGGAGAGAGGGCATCATGGCTCAAGCCATGCTTGCCATTAATGAAGAGAGAGAGAGGAAGGTTGACATTTGAGTGATGGTTGTTTTCCTCTCATTTCTTTGCTTTTCTCTTAAGTCTCACACACCCACACACTCACACAACACACACACTTACCTCTCAGCTCCAGAACCAAGCAGCAGCAACAGCAACTGAAGCACAGCAGCAGCAGCAGCAGCAGGTATTCAGCAGCAGCAGCAGCAAGCAATTCAGCAGCAGCAACAGCAGCAACTGCAGCTTCTCCCCTTCACCTCTTCATCTTCCTTCAGCTCCCTAGGGTTAAGTGTGAGGTATATTTCCTAAACTTATCCCCTAGTTTGCTTGGTTAGAGTAGTTTTGCATCGGTTAGTGGTTTTTAGTGTGATTTAGTGCGATATGAGGTGTTTAGTGGGAACCTTGTGCTAATGTGGTGTGAATTAGTTTCAGTAGGTTGTTAGTGGGTTGTTGAGACCATATTAACCTAGTTTAACCCCGATTGCACTAAAATACCACCAGTTTCCCTAATTGATGCAAATTCGTCGTATTTGAGCAAAACTGAGTTTTCTGGAACTGCTTTTGACCCGATGAGTTCTGAGTGAAATTGGGAAGACTGCAGTATAGTGGAGATGTGCTGATACCCCAGATTTAACCCGACCCCCTAACTGCTACAGTAGGCCGCCAATTAATTCGTTCTGGCCGCAATTTGCGGCCAGATGGGTAGGGTTTGGGTTAGGGTTTGGTCCTGTAGGTGTCTGCTAGTGTGTAGGGTGCTGTGATATATATATTTTTGTAAGTTTAGCTCTGTATAGAAATCTGGGACCAAATACCTGTTTTGCCGTTTTTCTAAACCTTCGCGACACGCGTGATACGTGAGTGGGTTTGGGGTTTCTGCGTATCGCGACGCGTCGGGGTAGTTTCAGGCGCGTGATCACACGTTTTAGCGTATCGCGCACACGCGCGATTGGTTTGCGAAACGGGTCTCTAGTTGGACCGTAATGTCGCGTTTCTGTGAGATTGAGCTTATGTGTGATATCTGTTATGTGATTCTAGGTTCGCAGGCCAGTGAGACGGACGCTGCGAAGAAGGGCAAGCAAGTCGTCGGCTACACTTAGCGTGAGACTCGGTGAGTAGATTGTTAGTTATATGTATGCCCTAGATGCCATTACTATACATAGGATGTATATTGTAGTGGATGCTGGGACATATATAGTGAGGACTTTCTTGCTCGACTTGATAGTATGCTATCTGGTTGCTCTTTGCCTTAACGTGTACACAGATTGTCTCTCTATTACATGTTGGTAAAGCCCTTAGGATGTGTACTTGACTACCTGGACTATGATGTAGATCATACTAGTGGGGACATGGTAGTCCATAAGTACATCCTTGAAAGTCCCTAGTCGTGGGTGTATCGAGATGGGGCATCGATATACCAGAGTAGACTAGCGTATACCTTTTCGACCCATACAGATGGGCGATGGATGATCCCATATCCATTGGTGTTTGACATCAGAGATGATATACGGGTGCTCAGTAGAGACTGGGTACACTGGACGGACTCGCCGAGAACTCCCAGATGGTATTATACCTTACGTCAGATGGCAGTTCTATGGTGACACTGGTACAGAGTAGTCTGTTGACCCGAGATCGTCATAGAGTCTTGTGTGGTTCCCACTATGCTTTGATTTCCATCTTACCACGTCCAAGAGGGCGTGCAAAACGGTGGTTTTTGGGTACAGTCCCGAATCACATGGAGGCAATGAGCGATAGGAGGGGATTCGTCTCTCCCGGTATAGGGAGTTGATGTTGCGCTGTGTTCGATTGGCTATAACAGGAAATCCCTGGCCAGGGTTGCTGAGATTTACTGGTAAGTGTTACCAGTAGTTTCTCGAATTGTTATAGACCTCATATCGACACGACTTATCGAGCTATTGGGGTCTGACGTTTACCACCCCTAGGCGAGATATGCGACATATCAGACGACGAGACTGGACTGTACGGTAGTGTTACTGGTTGGATTCACAGGAGTGTGAGCGGGCTTGCTCGTCGATCTTCTGATCGCTCAATACCCGGGTGGCCGTTACGTTTAGCAGACCGCTTGCGGCTTGTGGGTGTTTGATATGACCATCACCTGCTGCCGGCGTATTGACGAGTCTTTAGAGTCCTACACAGAGGTTTCCTAGCTCAAGCGAAACGAAATAGGAGAGCATATGAGATATGTGCGGGACCGAGAATAATGCGTGTATGTGATAACGTATTCCATTCTCGCGATGAATGTATCGAATGGTTATATGCGATATAACCTAGTTATCGAATCGAGGGTTGATTCGATAAGCCGATACATTGGATACTAGTCGGTTATATGCGATATGACCCGATCATTGAATCAAGTGTTGATTTAATGATTTAATGCATAATTATATATTTGATATATTACTTTGCATTAACTAGTATTGGTTCACTTTAAATGGATATTCTCACTCGGATGTACACATTGTATATGTGATATACTTTTGTGCACTTGAATGTATCATGTTTGATGATACATGTTTGCTAGGGTTTTTGTGTAAAGATCAAACCATGGTTACATGATAATGGTTAGGGTTTTGTTTTATTCACTTATTTATTTATCCATTTCTTTTTGGAAAATAATTTGCATAAAGTGCAAAATGGTGGCTTTCTTTGGATGGATGTTGAAGCTTCATGAAGCTTTGACCAAGTGACCATTTTGTCTCCATGCTTAACCCTAACCATTCTCACTAACCATGATTCATTCTCTACACTTGACCATGGAGATGTGCTGATACCCCAGATTTAACCCGACCCCCTAACTGCTACAGTTGGCCGCCAATTAATTCGTTCTGGCCGCAATTTGCGGCCAGATGGGTAGGGTTTGGGTTAGGGTTTGGTCTTATAGGTGTCTGCTAGTGTGTAGGGTGCTGTGATATATATATTTTTGTAAGTTTAGCTCTGTATAGAAATCTGGGACCAAATACCTGTTTTGCCATTTTTCTAAACCTTCGCGACACGCGTGATACGTGAGTGGGTTTGGGGTTTCTGCGTATCGCGACGCGTCGGGGTAGTTTCAGGCGCGTGATCACACGTTTTAGCGTATCGCGCGCACGCGCGATTGGTTTGCGACACGGGTCTCTAGTTGGACCGTAATGTCGCGTTTCTGTGAGATTGAGCTTATGTGTGATATCTGTTATGTGATTCTAGGTTCGCAGGCCAGTGAGACGGACGCTGCGAAGAAGGGCAAGCAAGTCGTCGGCTACACTTAGCGCGAGACTCGGTGAGTAGATTTCACATCTACGGGGATATCGTCCGCATGGCGTTATGCGTCAGGGCTGATAGGACTTTATTATTATATGTTGCATGTACCCCATAGACTGTCATCGCATATTGCATTCCCTGCCACATATATATATATATATGCTTAGAACTGATAGAACACCGCACTATTACTAACGGTCTATGTTGCACGGGCACTATTTGCATGCTACACACACACCGTTAGTAATTGCCATGCCACACTCACTGTAGAACTGCCATGATTATATTGCTGTAGTTTATCTTACATATGATTGGTGGCGATTTCCTGGAAATTGGGAGCCGCATGACATCTTTAAAAAAACGGAAACTATTTTTAAAAACGGTTTTCCTCTTATGCTCATACCATGGATTGATTTACATTGTACCTCGCATTGGATTTACTTATTGGTGTTGGATTTCATGCGATTTCTGGTTTTGAGGACCGTGGAAGTATTTAAGAAAAGATGCACTATTTTGAAAAACCCGGTACCTCGTGATATGATATTTTGGTGTGTCCACCACGCGTTTTCTCGGTGCTGAGACGTGTGCTTAAAACCCGATTCGAGGAGTGGATGTTCCGTTTGCGGGTTCGTGGTGGGCCCGGTATGGTTCCCCTCGGCGAGATGATCGATGGGTTTGCCGATTGAGCCTGGAGGCGGGCGAGTACCTACCGGTGATTGGTTGGACCCGGCAGTTATCCGGAGGATACTGACCAGAGTCGAGAGATGGATGCGGGATGATCCGTACTGCCGGGGCCGAGGGCCGATACCGCAGACGGACCCCGTGGGCCGATCCGGACTGACGGAGCCCGATATACGAGGATTTGCGTGTCGATGCTGGACATGAGTATTTTATGATATTTTGGATGCCGATGTTGGGCACTCGTGATTTCTCAGAGATGTACAGGATTTGAGGGCCGATGGGTGTGCCGGCGCCTGAGTGTATTTAGGATTTGGGTGCAGTATGAGGCACCGATTATTGCTTTCCATGTGACATATCCATGTAGATGTTATTTATCCCATGCTCAGTATTGATTACTATATACCTTATCCTGTAGCATTTACCTGATAGAGCACTTGCATTACTATTGCATCCACTGTTGGCATGCATTGACATCATCTGCTGGCATTAGTAGAGCCACGCTATATGTGCATGCTCGCGATCACCTTTATATGTTATCTCTATTCACGAGTTGGCAACTCACCCCCGTTGTGCCACAGTATTTGCAGGTTGCCCTTGGGTGTAGTCGCGGCTGGCTGTTTACCGCATCTTTTGGCACAGATACCATTGCTGAGGCGAGTTAGCCTTTTTGCTGTTAGGTGGGTTTTGTACGGTATCTGTAATCCTTCAGTTGTATATTGATGTATCTAGTATTCTCCATCTACCTTTCTGTATTGACTTAAAGACAGTTGTGAGGACGTTATGTATGATTTTATACTCTGGTGTCGAGCTCGCATGTGAGCCGACTTTATTTTATGCAGTCTTATCTTGGGATATTTGTCCTTGCTTTACTGTGTATTCTTCGCTACGGCGTCGTATATCATATTATGATGCTTATTCATTTCACTTGTTATTTCTGCGACACCTTGCTTTTATCCGACTTGCGGGAAAAATGCTTAAAAAAGGAAATGCTGCCAAAATTATAAAAATTATAACTCTTGAACTAAAAAGGATTTCTACTAAAAAAATGGAAGTTTCTCAGACATGTATGACTGTTTTTACGAAAATGTTTTAAATCACTCTATATTTATTGGTTTTGATTTCTGGGTTCGGCTTACTTAGCCGCGTTACGCCTGTAGACGTTG
This sequence comes from Agapanthus africanus, assembly GCA_030015575.1. NCBI lineage: Eukaryota > Viridiplantae > Streptophyta > Magnoliopsida > Asparagales > Amaryllidaceae > Agapanthus > Agapanthus africanus. The sequence goes on from JASDDO010000019.1 coordinate 834,675,688, forward strand.
CGTGGTTAAGTGCCGGTCATGAGTCGAAATTCTCGGATCGTGACATAAATTCAAACAGATTTAAATATGCATCTATATGTAACTTCAGCTAGTCGGGTCGCATTGATATGACCTAGTCTACAATACCTCAAGAAGGATTCGTTCATTTCTGAACTCTTCCTCTTGTGTGTGTTCCGTATACTAAGAACTGTAGTTTGATTTAGAACATCAATGCTTTTAGATAACGTGCCTGAACCGATCAATTTTTGATATAGAAAATGTTCAAAACATTATCCAACAAAACAAAATTCTATCATTTCTTTACTAATAAAGAGAGTGATATGATTTTGTATATCAGGTTCGGTATCTAATAACATTCGTTCAGAATCACTGTATTGGTAATACAGGGTGACAGTGACCAACAGACTTGGCTGCAACACTTGCCCCGTTTTCTGCCTCATGAAACTTATCACCCGTTCTCAGTTCTCTACCTTTCTGTAGCCCTATGTAACAGATTACATATCAGGGATCCTGATCTGGTATCACATACCCAGGACGTAGAGGATACTGAGAAACAGTTCTGTATAATGAACACACCCGAAGATGATGCATCATATGCACTTTCTTCGTTTGGGCGGCACGGGAAATCTGGTATTCCCCTATTTCCTGCTCTGTCTTATAACATTTATAAGTTGGAGCGGGACCAACGTTCCCCAGCTCAGTATAACAAGCGGGTTCGGTCAATATTCCGTATTATTATCTTGATTAAGGCATGACATGGTCGCTACCAGGAGAGAGAGAGAAGAAAACACTCAGCGTATGCTCTTGCAAGATCAGATTGGTTATTATTTTATCTAATCAGGATGGCTCCCACTATTTTTATCAAATCTTCCTTCAAACCCTAAAAGGGAAGACTAGCCGGGATTAATTACACGCTACAAGTTCACCAATCTTTCAGCCAGGCCAGTGTCGGTACTTTGAGGGAGGTCCCCCGTGCTTTCATACGAACCTAATTACAATAAACCTCATTTTCCCAGAGGCGTAACCCTGTTGACACCTTTCTAGACACCTACTTGATCGGCTAATTGTAATGTGTAAAACTCTTCCAGGAGTAACAATTACTCGCAGCGGGTATCGGGATCCAACTATCTCATAGAAGGTATGCAATCTCATTGCAAATTTCAACACTTGAAATTCCCGATAATATTTTTCCCCGAACGATCTATGACCTTGACAAGGTCAACAAACCATAGACCGCAAGTCAAGTTCAACCCGTCATTTCTTGATTGAATCAAACCCACCCGCACGACCCTTGACAAGGTCAACAAGGCCGCACGATTACCCTAACCCAATCTGCATCATATGCATAAGCAGATAAATACTGGTTAGCTACCGCACACTGCGCCTTGACAAGGTCAACAAACGCAGCACGAATACTAAACAGGACTTATCTGAAATGACGGAGGGCTACGACAGGTTTTTCTGAAAACCTATTGCGTAATGAACTTGATATCGTTGTAGAATCAAATGATTTTAAAATGGAGTGCTTTGGAGGCTTTTCTAGTTTTGCTAAAGGAGTCACTCCCGGTGAAGGGATCGTCGGTCCTTTCCTCGTCGAATGAGGTGCGGGATATATCATATATATCACCGTGCAAAGCAAAAACACTTAAAAGCAATCAAAAGACAAACCGAGTGTGTAGTATCTGCCAGTTATTGCTAAAGGAGTCACTCCCGGTGAAGGGATCTCGGTCCTTTCCTTATCGAATAAGGTGCAGGATATATCACATATACCTCTGTGCAAAGCAAGAACTGTAGCTACCTATTTTAATTTTTGAAATTCGATTCTACAACATATTTAGGTTTCTTTTATTTCATTAATCATATTAATGAAGTCCCATCATTTAAGTTACCTAAACATCACAGATAAATACGACGTACACTTATGCCATCCGCATTCGCCTCGATGTCCCCTCGTACACCGTTAGGTTAGGTAACTAATGGCAGAGCAGAGCAGGGCTAGCGCGGGTGTAAAACATAAGTAACATCTATATAATATATCATATATACTATATACTGTATCTATCACAGAACATCACATGATCACATCACAGATATCGCAGCAGAAGAATCATATGAAATATTAGATATACTAGGACGTCCGTGTTTTCAATACGAGCCAGTATAAAACACGGATTCCACGGTCGCGATGAATAGCCAAACCCACACCCCTAGACCCCTACGAGAGCGACAAGCAACCCTACCAATTCTAGAGTTAGGAGTCCCGGACTCGACTCCTCGAGTTGGTCTCCCACTGGACTCCAGAACCCGGTTACTTGTGCCCTCCTCCTTGGGTCTATCCTAGTGCGGAAAAGTAAATAATATACAAAAGGTGACATCTTCCGCAACCTGGAAGTGCCCCAATAAAAGAATATTACATACAAGTTTTTACATGAATGAAAATGAAAAACACTCATCTCACATAAAAACCCCCGGGCTATTCAAACACAACGATCCAATATAACATATCCAGCAACACATAACATCATATGTCATCAACGTAAGTAAATATGCGCATCCCAATTGTCGTTGACATATAGCAACGAAACCAGTGATATCACATATTACACTTACGGTCACAGAAAAGAAAGTGTAAAATTACAACAGTTGGAATCCGCAACCTCTTTAGACATCGCATGCCTAATCAAATAAATTACTTAGACATCACATGCCTAACAATAATAAACCCCGCATTTTAGTCTCATTATCGAAAACACTTTTCAATATCAAGTCGGGTAATTCAACACGATTCCCGACATCCTGATCGAATACTCGTCGCAAACTTTAGTAGACGGCCGCACCCCCGATACCGTCGACGAAGTACACCAAGGAGGAACACCGCTACCGCGAGCACCCGAACGGATGCTTTCGGTGACGGGGTTCTCCTACAGTCACTTGGTCGGGGCTATGGGGAGTAGCCGTCTATTAAGTTTACCCGGCGAGTATCCGCGTACGCTACGTGATTGCGACGGACTTTTGATCTCATCAAAATTCCGTGGCAACCGATCAAGTGAGACTAAACCGCTAGATTTATAACATTCATTCAGTTATCTCATAACTACTTGTGAATTGCAATTGTTGTATCACATTCCATATAATTAAAAAATGTTAAACTTTCCGATCGAACATTCAAACACCCAAGTTTTCCCGAAATAGCTCAACGCATGAAACAAGTTTAAAAACATCCAGTTCATGCCTCAGTACCAACGGTCCAGCCGTAGAAGGGTCAAGCCAACGCCTCATATGTGGCACGCCGTACTGCCCCAAACCCTAAGGTTCAAAGGGCAGTTCAAGACGGTCACATAATCGAGTTAAGGTTTGTTGTCTTCTAGAGGGTCTATCGTGTTACTTGCACTACTTGGAACGTCAATAAACTACGGAAAAGTCCAACAATTGGAAATTTCGCGGCAGGGGAAAAAATGGGTATTTATATCCGGTCGAACTTTTTAACATATTCTAAAATTATCCGGAAAAGCACACAGACAAAATTTGACTATCCGATCGAAACACCGAGTCCCCAATACAACCCAGAAAACTCAACTCTTGAGTTCATATTAAAAATTCCCAGGAAAACCAGCACTGCAAAATAGGAATTACTGTGTAAAAGTCAATGCAAGAGGAGACTAAAAGGCCGCGGAACCGCCGCATTAGCATGCTAATGCCGCGGTTCCGCCGTGCTTTGATGGACTTAGGAGTACGGGCTTCTCAGTAATTCTTAGAATCTCCTGCTGAGTTTTCTGCATATTTTTAATTCTCAAAAATCGACAATTTCAGAAAATGTACAGAGAGCAAGTTTGAATTAGGGTTTCGGTTCGATCGGACTTCTAACTCCGTCTATGCTTCGCCTAAGGCTCTAGCTAGGCTCTGATACCACTGTAGGGTTCCTAGGCACACACTAGAGGTCTCATATGGCATCAACCATGCCAATTTGAAATTTTACAAGTGCCGAGAAACCCTAATACGGATCGTTAACTAGATTTTAGGCGAAACAAGCAACTAGTTAACAATTTAACTAAGTGAACGGAAATACAACCTTTGTAGATCCGGTCCTCTACCTCCATAGCTCCATGATGAAGTCTCCTTGCTGTCCAAATCGAATCCCGGGCTCTAGCGTCGGCTTCATCGGAGAAATGGGCGGGCTAGGTCATCGACTACGATGCCGAAGATGATCTACGTCGAGGCATCACAAGAACAAGCTCCAACTTCACCAAGTCATGAAACTTGTGAAGAAAACACCCTATACTACTTGGCAAGTGGTAGAGGATGAAGAAATAGGAGGTGGGTTCACTTTAGAATTGGATTTCTCACTCATTTTCATATTTCACCATTGTTGGTAGAAAGCTTTCTTCATGAAGAAGAAGAAGAAGAAGATGATAATGATATGATAAGTTCTTCTCAAAAATAGAAAATAAAAAGAATACTTATCATATACCAACCATGGTTAAGTGTAGAGAATAAACTATGGTTAGTTTGAAGGGTTAGGGTTAAGCATGAAGACAAAATGGTCACTTGGTCAAAGCTTCATGAAGCTTCAACTAGAAAACAAATCAAGCCACCATTTTCTTTTCATTTGCCAAAAATAAATAAATAAATAAATAAATAAATGAATAAGAAAATGAAAACCCTAACCATTACACAACCATGGTTTAATCTTTACACAAACCCTAGTGAGCATGTATCATCAAACATGATACAAACTTGTGTACAAAAGTATATCACATATACAATGTGCACATAAAGTGAGAAAATCCATTTAAAATAAACCAATACTAGTTAATGTAAATTAATATATCATATATATAATTATACATTAAATCATTAAATCAACACTTGATTTAACGATCCGGTCATATCGCATATAACCGACTAATATCAATAGTAACAACTTATCGAATCAACACTTGATCCGATAACCCGGCCATACCGTATATAACCGATCAATGTTACAAATCGCGAGAATCGGATACAGTATTGAAAGGTTCCTAGGCACCCTAGTGGGTTCTCACAAGGCATCGAACATGCCAAATTAAAATTTTTGGTGCCGAGAAACCCTAGACTACGGATCTTAAACTAGATTTTTAGGCGAAACGGAAAACTAGTTAACTATTTAACTAAAGTTGAGATGCTACAACCTTTGTAGATCTGGATTTCCGCCTCTTTAGCTCCACGTGGTCATGCCCCCGCTGTCCATCATGAATCCTCGACTCGATCATCGGCTTCATCGGGAAAGCAAGCGGAATAGGTCGTCGGCTTTGTGTCAAAGACGATCTACGTCGAGGTTGCACAAACTCAAGCTCCGACTTCACAAACTTGTGAAACTTGTGAAGTAAACACCCAAAACAACTTGGCAAGAGGTAGAGGGTGAAGAAATAGGAGGTGGGTTCACTTTAGAATTGGATTTATCTCACTAGATCTCAAGTTGCCATTGTTGTAGCAAGCTTGAAGAAGAAGAAGAAGATGAGCTCAAGAAAAGAATATGATAAGTCTTGTGTGATAAAAATAAATTTAAATCAAATACTTATCATAACTTGAACTAGGGTTAAGTGTAGAGAATTAACCATGGTCACTTGGATGGGTTAGGGTTAAGCATGAAGATAAGGATGGTTAGCAAAGTCAAAGCTTCATGAAGCTTCAATATAAAACAAACTTAGCCACCATTCTTATCATAACTTATTTCAAATAAATAAATAAACAAATAAATGAATAAATGAATATGCAAAACCCTAATTATCAAATTAACCATGGATTAATTCTATAAACTTAACTATATGATCAAGTATCATCAAACATGATACAAAGAAGTGCACTAAAGCATATCACATATACAATGTGCATCAAGTGAGAAAAATCCGTTTAAAGTGAACCAATACTAGTTAATGCAATGCAATATATCAAATATATATAATTATGCATTAAATCATTAAATCAACATTTGATCCAATGATCCGGTCATGTCGCACATGACCGACTAGAATGTAATGTATCGATTTATCGAATCAATGATTCGATAACTAGGTCATATCGAATATAACCAATCGAAACATATATCGCGAGAATGAAATGCGGTATCACATACACGCATTATTCTCGGTCCTGCACATATCTCATATGCGCTCCTATTTCGTTTCGCTTGAGCCAGGAAACCTCTGTGTAGGACTCTAAAGACTCGTCAATACGCCGGTAGCAGATGATGATCATATCAAGCACCCACAAGCCGCAAGCGGTCTGCTAAACGTAACGGCCACCCGGGTATTGAGCGATCAGAAGATCGACGAGCTAGCCCGCTCACACTCCTGCGAATCCGACCAGTAACACTTACCATACAGTCCGGTCTCTTCGTCTGATACGTCGCATATCAAGTCTAGGGGTGGTAAACGTCAGACCCCAATAACCCGATAAGTCGTGCCGATGTGAGGCTCGTAACGGGTCGAGAAACTACTGGTAACACTTACCAGCAAATCTCTGATCAGCCCTGGCCAGGGACTTCCCTGCTATGGCCAATCGAGCACTGCGCAACATCAACTCCCAATACCGGGAGAGACGAAACCCCTCCTATCGCTCATTGCCTCCATGTGACTCGGGACTGTACCCAAAGACCACCGTTTTGCACGCCCTCATGGACGTGGTAAGGTGGAGATCAAAGCACAGTGGGAATCACACAAGACTCTATGACGATCTCGGGTCTACAGACTAACCTGTACAAGTGTCACCTGAGAACTGCCATCTGACGTGAGGTATAATACCATCTGGGAGTTCTCGGCGAGTCCGTCCAGTGTACCCAGTCACCACTGAGCACCCGTACACCATCTCTGATGTCAAACACCAATGGATATGGGATCATCCATCGCCCATCACATGGGTCGAGAAGCGTATACGCTAGTCTACTCTGGTATATCGATGCCCCGTCTCGATACACCCACGACTAGGGATCTTTAAGGATGTACTTATGGACTACCATGTCCCCACTAGTATGATCTGCATCATAGTCCAGGTAGTCAAGTACAAATCCTAAGGGCTTTACCAACATGTAATTGTAAGACAGTATAAAGAGACTAGTGTACATGTTAAGATAAAGAGCAACCAGATAGCATACTATCATGTCGAGCAAGAAAGTCATCTCTATATATGTCCAAGCATCCAATATAATATACATAATCTGTACAATACTGGCCTCTAGGGCATACATACAACTAACAATCTCCCACTTGCACTAGGGCCAGCTGCTGTAGTATCTCATACCGAGCATCCCGAAGAGTCTCTCAAACTGTATCTGGGGAATGGCCTTCATGAGTGGATCCGCCGTGTTGTTCTTCGTGTCAACTCTCCTGACCTCGATCTCCCGGCGATCAACTATCTCCCGGATCAGGTGATACCGCCTCAGAATATGCCTGGACCGCTGATGGGACCTGGGTTCCTTGGCCAAAGCCACCGCTCCATTGTTATCGCAATACAAAGGTATTGGACGCTCAATGGATGGAACCACTCCAAGTTCAGTAATGAACTTCTTGATCCAGACAGCTTCTTTAGCAGCATCGTTGGCAGCGATGTATTCAGCCTCCATCGTCGAGTCTGCCACGGTTTCCTGCTTGGAACTCTTCCAGCTAACCGCCCCTCCGTAAAGGGTAAAGACAAAACCCGACTGCGACTTAAAGTCGTCCTTATCACTTTGGAAGCTGGAATCAGTAAAGGACTCCACTTGGAGTTCTCCGTTACCATACACCAAGAACATATCTCTAGTCCTTCGTAAGTACTTGAGAATGCTCTTCACAACTGTCCAGTGACTCTCTCCAGGATCAGCTTGATACCTGCTCACTATACTTAGTGAGTATGCTACATCGGGTCTGGTACATAGCATCGCATACATGATAGAGCCTACTGCCGAAGCATAGGGTATCCCTTGCATGCGAGCTCTCTCCAAATCAGTCTTGGGAGACATCTCTTTGGAGAGAGTGACTCCAGAGATCGTGGGCATGTTCCCACGCTTGGACTCTTCCATACTAAACCTCTTTAGTATGGTGTCAATGTACCTGGATTGGGACAATCCCAAAATCCGTTTGGATCTATCTCTATAGATCCTGATTCCCAATATGCAGGAGGCATCACCAAGATCTTTCATTGAGAATCTTTGTGATAAGAAGAGCTTGACCGATTGCAGCATAGGAATATCATTTCCTATCAAGAGTATGTCGTCCACGTACAATACGAGGAAGACAACCTTACTCTCTGCCACCTTCCTGTAGATACAAGGTTCATCTGGATTTTTGACGAAATCAAACTCTTTGATAACGACGTCAAAGCAGATGTTCCAACTCCGCGATGCTTTCTTTAATCCATAAATGGATTTAAGCAGCTTGCACACCTTCCCGCTGCTCCCACTGTCTACGAAGCCCTCTGGCTGAGTCATGTACACGCACTCTTCTAAATCACCATTTAGAAAGGCGGTCTTAACATCCATTTGCCAGATTTCGTAGTCATGAAAGGCAACAATGGCAAGCATGATTCGGATGGATTTAAGCATAGCCACTGGAGAAAAGGTTTCGTCATAGTCCACACCTGGTCTTTGACGAAAACCCTTTGCTACAAGTCTAGCTTTGAAAGTCTCAACTTTCCCATCTACACCAAGTTTCTTCTTAAAGATCCACTTGCTCCCAATGGGTTTTACCCCTTCAGGAGCAACTTCCAAAGTCCATACTTTGTTGGTGTACATGGAATCCATCTCGGACCGCATAGCATCCAGCCATTTCACTGAGTCCCCACTCGTGATGGCCTGCTCGAAGCTAGTTGGGTCATCATCCTCCATGATGCAATCCTCACTACCACCATCAATGAGAAAACCATAGTATCTCTCAGGTTGGCGAGGAACCCTACTAGATCGGCGGAGTGGCTGGGGTTCATCGGGAACTATGGAATCCTCTGGTTCCACCAGATCTTCTGTTGTAGCTTGTGCAGCTGGAACCTCTTCCAGTTCTACCTCATGACCACTAATTTCTTTTTCAAGAAATTCCTTTTCTAAAAAGGTGGCATGCCGAGAAACAAACACTCTTTGTTCCTCAGGGTGGTAGAAGATATACCCTCGCGAATGTTTGGGATATCCAATAAACTTACACAGAATGGACCTTGCCGCGAGTTTGTCCGGATTTTGCGTTTTTACATAGGCCGGACAACCCCATATCTTAACATAATTAAGATATGGTCTCTTTCCTTTCCATATCTCATATGGAGTGGTCGGCACGGTTTTGGTGGGAACCATATTCAATAGGTCTGCAGCTGTTTCCAGTGCATATCCCCAGAAGGAAATAGGTAACTCAGCTGTGCTCATCATAGAGCGCACCATATCTAATAGGGTGCGGTTCCTCCGTTCAGATACACCGTTGTGCTGTGGTGTATATGGAGGAGTCAGCTGAGAGAGAATCCCATTCTCTTTTAGGAAGTCCAGGAATTCGTTGCTTAAGTATTCTCCTCCTCGATCAGATCGTAGGATTTTAATACTTTTTCCGGTTTGGTTCTCAACTTCTTGCTTATATTCTCTAAATTTCTCAAAAGCTTCTGATTTGTGTTTCATCAGGAACACATATCCGAATCTAGAGAGATCGTCAGTGAATGTAATGAAGTACGAAGAACCATCCCTGGCATGTGTAGACATGGGACCGCATACATCACTATGTATTAGTCCTAAGAGTTCGGTAACTCTTTCTCCGTGTCCCGTAAACGGAGTCTTGGTCATCTTGCCTTTGAGACATGACTGGCAAGTGTCATAGGATGAAAATTCAAACGGATTTAAATATCCATCCTTATGCAACTTAGCTAGTCGTGTCGCATTGATGTGACCCAGTCTACAATGCCACAAGAAGGATTCATTGAGTTCAGAACTCTTCCTCTTGTGTGTGTTTGTTATGCTCAGAACTGTTGATTGATTTAGAACATAAATGCCATTGCACAACGTGCCTGATCCAACCAACTTTTGGTCACGGAAAATGTTCATAACATTGTCCTGCAATACAAAATTATATCCCTCTTTACTTAATAAAGAAACCGATATAATGTTGCATATCAGGTTCGGCATGTAATAGCATTCGTTCAGAACCAATGTATTTCCAGTTGGTAATACAAGGTGATATTCTCCGACAGTCTTAGCTGCAACAATTGCACCATTTCCAACTCTTATGTCTTTATCACCTTCTCCAAGTTCTCTACCTTTCCTAAGCCCATGTAACTGATTACATATATGGGATCCTGACCCGGTATCTAATACCCAGGACGTAGAGCAAATAGAGAAACAGTTCTCAGTAACGAACACACCCGAAGAAAATGCATCAATATGTACTTTCTTCATTCGGGTGGCATGGGAATCCTGGTATTCCCCTATATCCTGTTCAGTCCTATAACTCTTATAGGAAAGAACGGAACCAACGTTCCCCAGCACAGTATAACATGCGGGTTCGGTCAATACATCCATATTATTATCTTTATTAGGGCATGAAATGGTCGCTACCTGGAGAGAGAGAGAAGAAAACACTTTAGCGTATGCTCGTGCAAGATCAGATTGGTTATTATCTTATCTAATCAGGATGGCTCCCACTGCTTTTTATCAAATCTTCCTCCAAACCCTAAAAGGAAAGACTAGCCGGGATTAATTACACACTACAAGTTCGCCAATCTTTCAGCCAGGCCAGTGTCGGTACTTTGAGGGAGGTCCCCCGTGCTTTCGCACGAACCTAATTAATGTAAACCTCGTTTTCCCAGAGGCGTAACCTCGTTAACACCTTTCTAGACACCTACTTGATCGGCTAATTGCACTGTGTAAAACTTTCCCAGGAGTAACTCTCACTCGCAGTGGGTATCGGGATCCAACTATCTCATAGAAGGTATGCAATCTCATTGCAAATTTCAACACTTGAAATTCCCGATAATATTTTGCCCCTAGCGTGCTATGACCTTGACGCAGGCCAACAAACCATAGTGCGCTAGTCAAGTTCAACCCGTCATTTCCTGATTGAATTAAACCTACCCGTACGACCCTTGACGCAGGCCAACAAAGTCGCACGACTACCCTAATCCAATCTGCATCATATGCATAAGCAGATAAATACTAGTTAGCTACCGCACACTACGCCTTGACGCAGGCCAACAAACGTAGCACGAATACTAACTACTACTTATCTGAAACGACGGAGGGCTACGCCAGGTTTTTCTGAAAACCATGAGCGTAATGAACTTGATATCGTTGTAGAATCAAATGAAGTTTTGAAATGGAGTGATTTTGAGGCTTTTCTAGTTTTGCTAAAGGAGTCACTCCCGGTGAAGGGATCTCGGTCCTTTCCTCGTCGAATGAGGTGCGGGATATATCATATATATCGCTGTGCAAAGCAAAAACCCAAAAGAAGTCAAAAGCAAACCGAGTGTGTAGCATCTGCCAGTTATTGCTAAAGGAGTCACTCCCGGTGAAGGGATCTCGGTCCTTTCCTCGTCGAATGAGGTGCGGGGTATATCATATATACCGCTATGCAAAGCAAGAACTGTAGCTACCTGTTTTATTTAAAATCTGATTCTACAACATCTTAGGTTTCTTTCCTTTCATTAATCACATTAATGAAGTCCCATCATTTAAATACCTAAACATCACAGATAGATATGACGTACACTTATGCCATCCGCATTCGCCTCGATGTCCCCTCGTGCACCGTTAGGTTAGGTAACTAACGACAGAGCAGGGCAGGGCTAGCGCGGGTGTAAAACATAAGTAACGTCTATATAATATATCATATATACTATATACTATATCCATCACAGAATCACATCACAGATATCGCAGCAGAATAAACATATGAAATATTGGATATACTAGGACGTCCGTGTTTTCAATACGAGCCAGTATAAAACACGGATTCCACGGTCGTGATGAATAGCCAATCCCACACCCCTAGACCCCTACGAGAGCGGCAAGCAACCCTGCCAATTCTAGGGTTAGGAGACCCGGACTCGACTCCTCGAGTTGGCCTCCCACTGGACCCCAGAACCCGGTTACTTGTGCTCCCCTCCTTGGGTCTATCCTAATGCGGAAAAGTAAATAATATACAAAGGGTGACAACTTCCGCTACCTGGAAGTGCCCTAAATAAAAGAATATTACATACAAGTTTTTACATGAAAGAAAATGAAAAACACTCATCTCACATAAAAACCCCCGGCTATTCGAATACGACGATCCAATATAACATATCCAGCAACACATAACATCACATGTCATCAACGTAAGTAAGTATGCATACCCCAATTGTCGTTGACGTATAGCAACGAAACCGGCGATATGAACATACTACACTTACGGTCACAGAAAAGAAAGTGTAAAACTACAACAATTGGAATCCGCATTCTCTTTAGACATCGCATGCCTAACAGATATAAATCCCGCATTTTAGTCTCATTATCGAAAACTCTTTTCAATATCATATGGGACTAAATTGCTAGATTTATAACATTCATTCAGTTATCACATAACTGTTTGTGAATTCCAATTATTGTATCCAATTCCGGATAAATAGAATATATCAAACTTTCCGATCGAAAATTCGAACACCCAAGTTTTCCCGACACCGATCAACACATGAAATAGGCTCAAAGACATTCACTTCATGCCTCAGTACCAACGGTCCAGCCGTAGAAGGGTCAAGCCAACGCCTCACATGTGGCACGCCGTACTGCCCCAAACCCGAAGGTTCAAAGGGCAGTTCAAGACGGTCACATAATCGAGTTAAGGTTTGTTGTCTTCTAGAGGGACCATCGTGTTACTTGCACTACTCAGAACGTCTTTTAACCACAGAAAAATCCAACACTTGGAATTATTCCGGCAGGGGAAAACCTGGGTATTTATATCCGGTCGAACTCTTTAACATATTCTACAGTTATCTGGAAAAACACTTAGACAAAGTTTGATATTCCGATCGAATCGTTGATTTCCAATACAACCCTAAAATACTCTTCTGTAGAGTCACAATAAAAATGTCCCAGAAAATATAGCATTATATTACAAGAGTTACTGTGCAGAAAATATTAAACAAGGGAACAGTACTGCCGCGGAACCGCCGCACATGCCTAGCATGTGCCGCGCTTCCGCGGTGGAAAAGTCGAATTAGCCCCTCGTATTTCACAGTAATTCTAATAACACCCTGCTTGATTTTCTATATATTTTTAATTGACAAAAATCCGAATATTTAGAAAAAGTCCAGAGAGCATTTTACGGTTTTGGATTTCGGTTCGATCGGGTTTCAAACGTCGTCGGGACTTCGCCTAAGGCTCTAGCTAGGCTTTGATACCAGTGAAAGGTTCCTAGGCACCTTAGTGGGTTCTCACAAGGCATCGAACATGCCAAATTAAAATTTTTGGTGCCGAGAAACCCTAGACTACGGATCTTAAACTAGATGTTTAGGCGAAACGGAAAACTAGTTAACTATTTAACTAAAGTTGAGATGCTACAACCTTTGTAGATCCGGATTTCCGGCTCCTTAGCTCCACGTGGTCATGCCCTCGCTGTCCATCATGAATCCTCGACTCGATCATCGGCTTCATCGGGAAAGCAAGCGGAATAGGTCGTCGGCTTTGTGTCAAAGACGATCTACGTCGAGGTTGCACAAACTCAAGCTCCGACTTCACAAACTTATGAAACTTGTGAAGTAAACACCCAAAACAACTTGGCAAGAGGTAGAGGGTGAAGAAATAGGAGGTGGGTTCACTTTAGAATTGGATTTATCTCACTAGATCTCAAGTTGCCATTGTTGTAGCAAGCTTGAAGAAGAAGAAGAAGATGAGCTCAAGAAAAGAATATGATAAGTCTTGTGTGATAAAAATAAATTTAAATCAAATACTTATCATAACTTGAACTAGGGTTAAGTGTAGAGAATTAACCATGGTCACTTGGATGGGTTAGGGTTAAGCATGAAGATAAGGATGGTTAGCAAAGTCAAAGCTTCATGAAGCTTCAATATAAAACAAACTTAGCCACCATTCTTATCATAACTTATTTCAAATAAATAAATAAACAAATAAATAAATAAATGAATATGCAAAACCCTAATTATCAAATTAACCATGGATTAATTCTATAAACTTAACTATATGATCAAGTATCATCAAACATGATACAAAGAAGTGCACTAAAGCATATCACATATACAATGTGCATCAAGTGAGAAAAATCCGTTTAAAGTGAACCAATACTAGTTAATGCAATGCAATATATCAAATATATAATTATGCATTAAATCATTAAATCAACATTTGATCCAATGATCCGGTCATGTCGCACATGACCGACTAGAATGTAATGTATCGATTTATCGAATCAATGATTCGATAACTAGGTCATATCGAATATAACCAATCGAAACATATATCGCGAGAATGAAATGCGGTATCACATACACGCATTATTCTCGGTCCTGCACATATCTCATATGCGCTCCTATTTCGTTTCGCTTGAGCCAGGAAACCTCTGTGTAGGACTCTAAAGACTCGTCAATACGCCGGTAGCAGATGATGATCATATCAAGCACCCACAAGCCGCAAGCGGTCTGCTAAACGTAACGGCCACCCGGGTATTGAGCGATCAGAAGATCGACGAGCTAGCCCGGTCACACTCCTGTGAATCCGACCAGTAACACTTACCATACAGTCCGGTCTCTTCGTCTGATACGTCGCATATCAAGTCTAGGGGTGGTAAACGTCAGACCCCAATAACCCGATAAGTCGTGCCGATGTGAGGCTCGTAACAGGTCGAGAAACTACTGGTAACACTTACCAGCAAATCTCTGATCAGCCCTGGCCAGGGACTTCCCTGCTACGGCCAATCGAGCACTGCGCAACATCAACTCCCAATACCGGGAGAGACGAAACCCCTCCTATCGCTCATTGCCTCCATGTGACTCGGGACTGTACCCAAAGACCACCGTTTTGCACGCCCTCATGGACGTGGTAAGGTGGAGATCAAAGCACAGTGGGAATCACACAAGACTCTATGACGATCTCGGGTCTACAGACTAACCTGTACAAGTGTCACCTGAGAACTGCCATCTGACGTGAGGTATAATACCATCTGGGAGTTCTCGGCGAGTCCGTCCAGTGTACCCAGTCACCACTGAACACCCGTACACCATCTCTGATGTCAAACACCAATGGATATGGGATCATCCATCGCCCATCACATGGGTCGAGAAGCGTATACGCTAGTCTACTCTGGTATATCGATGCCCCGTCTCGATACACCCACGACTAGGGACCTTGAAGGATGTACTTATGGACTACCATGTCCCCACTAGTATGATCTGCATCATAGTCCAGGTAGTCAAGTACAAATCCTAAGGGCTTTACCAACATGTAACTGTAAGACAGTATAAAGAGACTAGTGTACATGTTAAGATAAAGAGCAACCAGATAGCATACTATCATGTCGAGCAAGAAAGTCATCTCTATATATGTCCAAGCATCCAATATAATATACATAATCTGTACAATACTGGCCTCTAGGGCATACATACAACTAACAA
Organism: Agapanthus africanus; assembly: GCA_030015575.1. NCBI lineage: Eukaryota > Viridiplantae > Streptophyta > Magnoliopsida > Asparagales > Amaryllidaceae > Agapanthus > Agapanthus africanus. Next base: position 834,691,261 of record JASDDO010000019.1, read on the forward strand.
GTATCACATAATGGTATTATTCTCGGTCCCGCACATATCTCATATGCGCTCCTATTTCGTTTCGCTTGAGCCAAGAAACCTCTGTGTAGGACTCTAAAGACTCGTCAATACGCCGGCAGCAGGTGATGATCATATCAAGCACCCACAAGCCGCAAGCGGTCTGCTAAACGTAACGGCCACCCGGGTATTGAGCGATTAGAAGATCGACGAGCAAGCCCGCTCACACTCCTATGAATCCAACCAGTAACACTTACCGTACAGTCCGGTCTCGTCGTCTGATATGTCGCATATCTCGCCTAGGGGTGGTAAACGTCAGACCCCAATAGCTCGATAAGTCGTGTCGATATGAGGTCTATAACAGTTCGAGAAACTACTGGTAACACTTACCAGTAAATCTCAGCAACCCTGGCCAGGGATTTCCGGTTATAGCCAATAGAACACAGCGCAACATCAACTCCCTATACCGGGAGAGACGAATCCCCTCCTATCGCTCATTGCCTCCATGTGATTCGGGACTGTACCCAAAAACCACCGTTTTGCACGCCCTCTTGGACGTGGTAAGGTGGAAATCAAAGCACAGTGGGAACCACACAAGACTCTATGACGATCTCGGGTCTACAGACTAACCTGTACCAGTGTCACCAGAGAACTGCCATCTGACGTGAGGTATAATACCATCTGGGAGTTCTCGGCGAGTCCGTCCAGTGTACCCAGTCTCTACTGAGCACCCGTATATCATCTCTGATGTCAAACACCTATGGATATGGGATCATCCATCGCCTATCTGTATGGGTCGAGAAGGTATACGCTAGTCTACACTGGTATATCGATGCCCCGTCTCGATACACCCACGACTAGGGACTTTGAAGGATGTACTTATGGATTACCATGTCCCCACTAGTATGATCTGCATCATAGTCCAGGTAGTCAAGTACACATCCTAAGGGCTTTACCAACATGTATCGGAGAGACAATCAGTGTACACGTTAAGGTAAAGATCAACCAGATAGCATAATATCATGTCGAGCAAGAAAGTCCTCCCTATATATGTCCCAGCATCCACTACAATATACATCCTATGTATAGTAATGGCCTCTAGAGCATACATATAACTAAAATATGGAGGCAGTGAGCGATAGGAGGGGTTTCATCTCTCCCGGTATAGGGAGTTGATGTTGCGCTATGCTCGATTGGCTATAACAGTAAGTCCCTGGCCAAGGCTGATGAGATTTACTGGTAAGTGTTATCAGTAGTTTCTTGAACCGTTATGAGCTACACGTCGACATGACTTATCTAGTTATTGGGGTCTGACGTGTCCACCCCCAGACTCGATATGCGACATATCAGACGAAGAGACCGGATTATACGGTAAGTGTTACTTATAGGCTTCATGAATGTTTGGACAAGCTTGCTTGTTGATTTTCTTATCGCTCAATACCTGGGTAGCCGTTGCGTCCAGCTAGTACCGCTGGCGGCTTGTGAGTAACTGATATGATCATTACCTACTGCTGGCGTATTGACGAGTCTTTAGAGTCCCACACAGAAGTTTCATAGCTCATGATATACAAAGTAGGGCATATATGCTGATACGTGCGGGAGCCTGATTAAATACATGTATATGATACCGTATTCTAATCTGGCAACATTTGTTATCGGTCGGGTTATATGTGATATAACCAGATTATTGAATCAAGTGTTGATTTGATAATGTGATATACAGATAAATGATATTAGTCGGTTATATGTGATATAACCGGATTATTGAATCAAGTGTTGATTTAATAATATGATATATATTTATATTTGATATAATTATATATTAACCAATATTATTGCTCACTAATTATTTTCTTAATATATATATATATATATATATATATATATATATATATATTTGATATGTGTGTGTGTGTGTGTGTGTATTAAATGAAGCATGGTTGGATTTTCTATTTTATGAAAATAGAAAAGAAGAGGTGGAAAAGAAGAGATATTTGAGGAATGGGTGAAGCATGGCTTGATAATTATTTTATTTGTCATTTTACAGTATTGAAGCATGGTTACAATTTATAATTGATGGATATTGTATGCTTCAATGATGTGAGAGCTTGAAGCCATTCTTTACTTGGTTTTTTCCTTAGCTCATTTGGATGAGTTTTTAGCTCTCTCATTTTCCTTCTTCTTCCTCCTTTTGCTCCAAGCCCTAACCCTCAATGTGATGTGAGCCATAGGGCTTTGGATAAATCTAAGTCAGCTTAAAACCCCTACTTCATCATCCTACTATAGATTAGCACTTTAGACTAGGATGTTTACTTTACTAATACTAGATTAGTGAAGAGGTAGCTTGACCTAAAGGAACTTCGGGTGGATCATCTTTGACACGAAGGTTGCGAAGCAAGATCGATCCGTTCCTTAAGTAGAATCTAGAGGAGTCATAGGGACTACTACATGGAGCTATAGAAGAGAAGGTCTTGGTCTACAATGATTGTAGTCTCTTTCTCTTAGAATAGATCTTGTTTTATATTTGTTAAACCCTAATAATCTAGTTAGATTCTAGGTTAGTGTAGCTTAACACCCATAAATTTTTTAAAATTGAATGCTTGATGTCGGTTAAAACCCTTTGGGTATCAGAGCCAGGCTAGAATATTATGGGAAGTCTTTACGACGTTAAAGTGTTCGATCGAGTTTCTAAACACATATTTGGCTAAGTTTCTGTCCATTTTTCAAAAGTTGAAATTTTTAAGATTAAAAATATGCAGAAAATTGTGCAGGGTATTTTATCGAGTCTCAAGAAATACAGGTCCCTAATACCAACAAATCGTCGCGGAACCGCGCCCTAAACCCTATTTTAGCCGCGGTTCCGCCGCAAGTTGTGGTATTATTGGATCGTTTTTCTTGTGCTGCTCCATTGTTATATTTGGCACTTTCTGGGTGTTTATAGTGATACTCAAGTTGTTGAGATCTTTGTGATTTCTTGGTGTTTGATAAATCGATCGAAATGTTTAACGTTGTCAAGATTATGATGATATGTGATACAATATTTGACAATAATTAGTTTTGAGAAAACTGGTTAGTGTTTTGAAAATTTAGCATTTTAGTTTATTTTGATCGATTGTCATGAAGTTTTGATTCGGATCAAAACTCCATCGCAATCGCGTATAGTACACGAACATTTATTCGGGAATCTTGTTGAATTATCCGACTGCTTATTGAAAAGAGTTTTCAATTTGAAACTTAAATGCATGGTTTGTAGGTTATACATGAAATTCGGAATATGAGATATTACAGGTTTATGATGTCTAAAGAGTTTGCGGATTCTAATTATTTTATTTTTTCATTTCTTTTTTGTAACCATAAGCATAATATGTGGGGTATCTCTGATCTCGTTGCTATATGTCAACGACATTTAGGATACGCATATTTACTTACGTTGATGACATGTGATGTTATGCGTTGCTGTGATATGTTATATTGGATCATTGTGATTGAATATCCGGGGGTTTTGCGTGAGATGCGAGCTTTTAAATTTTCATTCATGTAAAATTTGTATGTAATATTCATTTATTAGGACACTTCCGGGTTGAGGATGTTGTCACCATTGATGTATATTATTTACTTTTTCGCATTAGGATAGACCCAAGGCGGGGAGCACAAGTAACCGGGCTCTAGAGTCCAGTGAGGGACCATCTCGAGAAGTCGAGATCGGGTCTCCTAACTCTAGAATTGGCAGGGTTGCTTGCCGCTCTCGTAGGGATCTAGGGATGTGGGTTTGGCAATTCATCACGATCGTGGAATCCGTGTTTTTCATTACTGGCTGAATTTAAAACGTGGACCTCCTAGTATATCCAATATTGTTGGATATATGTATGCCCTAGAGACCATTATATGTATAATCGATGCTTGGACATGTATATATATACAGATGACTTTCTTGCTCGACATGATAGTATGCTATATGGTTGTATTTTATCTTAACATGTTTACTTGATTGTATTACACTGTTAATTTTATACATGTTGATAAAGCCCTCAGGATATTTGCTTGACTTCCATGACTATGATGGAGATAATACTAGTGGTGCATGTGTAGTTTATAAACATATCCTAGAATGTTCCTAGTGATGGGTATATCGAGACAGGGCATCAATATTCCAGAGTAGACTAGTGTATACGTTTCTTGACCCATATGATGAGCGATGGATGATCCTATATCCATTGGTGTTGTGACATCGAAGATTGTATACGGGTGCTCAGTGGAGACTGGGTACACTGAACGGACTCGCCAAGAACTCCTATATGGTATTATATCTATCGTCAGATAGCAGTTCTCTGGTGACACTGGTACAGGTTAGTCTGTAGACCCGAGATCGTCATAGAATCTTGTGTGTTCTCTCACTATACTTTGTTTTCCACCCTACCACGGCTCTACTGAGTCATGCAAACAGGTGGCTTTTGGGTACAGTCCCGAGACACATGGAGGCAATGAGCGATAGGAGGGGTTTCGTCTCTCCCAGTATTGGGAGTTGATGTTGTGCTATGCGCGATTGGCTTTGACTCGAAGTCCCTGGCCAGGGCAGATGAGATTTACTGATAAGTTTTATCAGTAGTTTCTCGACCGGTCATAGTCCATATCGGCATAACTTATTAAGTTATTAGGGATTTACGATTCCATCCCTACATTTGATATGCAACATATCTGGCGAAGAGACCGGACTGTACGGTAAGTGTTAACAATGGGTCGACGGGTGTTTTGACAGGTTCGCTTATTTTTCATCTGATCGCTCAATACCCGGATGGCCGTTACGTTTAGCTTACCGCTTGCGGCTTGTGGGTGCTTGATATGATCATCACCTGCTGCCGGCGTATTGACGAGTCTTAGAGTCCCACATAGGAGTTTTCTAGCTCAGGCGAATCGATGTGGTGTGCATATGAGATATGCGTGGGGGCTCGATTAAATGCGTGTATATGATATTGTATTTTAATCGGGCATTTTTCTATTGGTCGGGCCGTATGTGATATGGCCGGTTTATTAAATCAAGTGTTGATTTAATATAGACTTTTATCTCACTTTTCTTAAACCCTTTTTCTCTTGGATGTATATATATATATATACATACATACATACATACATACATATGATGATGTGAATGCACACATACATGCATCAATATTTGTCGTGGTTGATGATACATTGGAGATGGCAATGGAAGACTCACATGGGATGAATATCTATATATATTTATTTATTGAGAAAAAGAAATGGGATTAAGTCATGGTTGAAAATTCCTACACTTTTCTCTTATTAACCTTGACTTCAACCATGGTTTAATTTCCTAAGCTGCTTTAACCCATTTGCTAAATATCTAGATATTTATTTACCATGGTTTGTTGAGAGTGTGACTCTCATATATATTATTTTCTTTTTCTCTTTTTAAAATGAGATCATATTATTGAGCTTAAGCTTAGCCATCTCATTATTCTTCCTCTTTCAAGCTCTCTTGAGTTTTCTAAAGAGTGGGGAATATAAAAAGAAAGGGTTTTTAAGTGAGAATACAAACCACTTCACCAATCTATACTACTCTAGCCCATTTGTATAGCTTGTTATGCTTTATCCACACTAGTTTTGTGAAGCAAAGAGTATGAGCAAAGATACTCCGGGTGGATAATCGTAGACAACGAAGGACCTTGAGCAGAGTCGATCAAAGCTTCATGTGGAGCCGTAGGAGTCCAAAGAGAGTGAAGGAGTTGACTACAAAAGTTGTAGTTCCTTATCTTTTAGCTTAGACTTCTATTAATTGTTGTTTTACCCTAATCTCTAGTTTTGATTCGAAGTTTGTTTGTATTAGCCCTCTAGAATTTTGAAAAGTTCATCACTATATGTTGTTTAAACCTAACTAGAGGAGCTACCACACACCAACATGATATCAGAGCCTAGCTAGAGCTTTATGGTAACCCAGACGGCGTTTAAAAACTTAATCGAACATGAAAAATGTGATTTTTACATGCTCACTGGAAATTTTTTCAAATGTTGGAATTTTATGGTTTAAAAATATCCATAAAACAGTGCAGGGTTTTCTGTGGATCCCCAAGAAGAACGAGCGCTTAACTTGACACATCGACCGTGGAACCGCGGCCAAATCAGGCATTTGCGGCGGTTTCGCGGCGTCGTTGGTGAGGCTTGGACCGTGCCTTCTTATGCTGATCCATGGGTACATGCTGTGCTTTCTGGGAATTTTTAAAATAGGTTCAAGTGTTGTGTTCAGTGGGTATGTTGATGTGTTAATTGATATATTTAACGTCATCTGAACTTTCTGAATGTGATACAATATTTGGAATCTACGCTAATTAGTTTTGAGAAAATTAATTGGTTATTTGTAAATCTAATATTTCGGTCTCGTTGGATATCGGGAATCTTGTTGAATTACCCGATCTCTTTTGAAAAAGTGTGTTCATTATTAAGAACTAAATGTAAGATCTGCAGTGTTAGCATGAAATCCGGGGTATGTGATATTCCATGTTTGCGATGTCTAAGGAAAAGTGTGGATTCCAAATGTTGTAGTTTTACATTTCTTTTCTGCGGCCGTAAGTGTAATATGTGGTGTATTGCGGTTTCGTTGCTATATGTCAACGCCAATTGGGATACGCATATTTACTTATATTGATGACATGTGATGTTCTGTGCTGTTGTGATATGATATATAGGATCGTCGTGATTGAATGGCCATGGGTTTTATGTGAGATGAGATTTTTTCTTTTCATTCATGTAAAATTCTTTGTATGTAATATTCTTTTATTAGGGCACTTACGGGTTGAGAATGATGTCACCATTGATGTATATTATTTACTTTTCCGTATTAGGATAGACCCAAGGAGGGGAGCACGAGTGACCAGGTTCTGGAGTTCAGTGGGAGGCCATCTTGAGGTGTCGAGACCAGGTCTCCTAAACTCCAGAATTTGCAGAGTCACTTTCCGCTCTCGTAGGGGTCTAGGGGTATGGGCTTGGCTATTCATCACAACCGTGGAATCCGTATTTTCTATTGTTGGCTAAATATACAATACGACTTCTTAGTATAACCTATATTTTCATATATGTGTTTCTGCTGCTGATTATTCTTTGATGAGATTACTTAATATCTGAGATGAATGGACTATTATTATATATATGATATATAATAAAAGTTGCTTATGTTTTACATCGGCGCTAGTCCCACCCCGCTATGCCTTTAGTTAAGTAACCAAACGGTGCATAAAGGGACACTGTGGCGAATGCGGATGGCATAAGTGTATGTTCTATATTCGTTTCTTCTCTGCGATGGCTTAGGAACTTAAATGATGGGACTACATTAATGAGATTAATATAAAGAAAAAGAAAGCTAAAGATGTTGTAGAATCGGATTTGAAACCCACTCGACCTTTTTATGAAAAAGCAAGTTTCAAAAGATATGGAGCTTAAGCCACTCCTTTTCTAAACTATTTAGATTCTACAACGAGATCAAATTCAAAGTGTTAAAGGTTTTCATAAAAACCATCCGCAACCCTCCGTCATTTTAGGAAGCAGAGTACTTAGTATTCGTGTTACGTATGTTGATCATAGTCAAGGCGTAGTGTATGGTAGCTAAGTGATGTCTTCCTACAAAGCATATTATGTGAATAGTTTGGACATTCATGTGATTATGTTGATCATAGTCAAAGGTCATATGGGTGGGTCTAGTTAATCATGAAATGACGGATAGAACTTGACTAGTGCTTATGATATGTTGACCATAGCCAAGGTCATAAACAGCTAGGGGTAAAAATCATATCGGGAGTTTCAAAAGTTGAAATTTGCAATGAGATTGCATACCTTCCATTTAATAGTTGGATCCCAATCCCACTGTGAGTAAAAGTTACTCCCAGTAGAGTTTTGCACTTTACAATTAGCTAATTCAGTAGGTGTCTAGAAAGATGTCAACGGGGTTATACCTCTAGGAAAAACGAGTTTTATTTTAATTAGGTCCGTACGAAAGCACGAGGAACCTCCCTCAAAATACCGACACTGGCTTGGCTGACCGGTTAGCGAAACTGTAGAATGTAATTAATCCTGGCAAGTTTTCTTTTTAAGGTTCTGAAAGAAAATTTGATAAAAGCAGTTGGAGACATCGATAAGATAAGATAATAACCAATATAAATCTTTGCAAGAGCATTTCATTGAGTGTTTTCTTTTCTTTCTCCTAATGGCAGATACCAATGACGGGACTTAAGCTTCTGTCAGAGAAAAACAAACTAACAGGACCAAATTATAAAGAATGGCTTAGGAACCTAAACATTGCACTCACATATGATAAAGTATCATATGTCCTCACTGCCAAAGCCCCACTCATCCTAGGTCCTGAATCATCTATTTCGGATAAGGAGATCTGAAAAACATGGGATATTGATTGTGACACGGCCAAGTGCTTCGCGCTTGCTTCTATGGACAATGTACATCAGAAGCAGCTTGAGAAGATGGATGTTCAATCCATCTTTCTTCATACAAAGGATGTGTATGGAGAGCAATCTCGGTTTTACGATTCGAGGCATCTCGAAAGCTGTTTCAGATGCGGATGGCTTCTGGCACATCAGTAGGTGAACATGTCTTGAAGATGATTGGTCTTATAGAAGAACTTGAGGACCTAGGATGGACCATGGATAATGAGCAATATACTGATATTGTTCTACAATCTCTCCCCCTGCCTATGCTCCAATCATTGTGAACTTCAATATGAACGATTTGGAGAAATTACTGCCTGAACTTTTCAATATGTTGAGAAGTGCAGAGAGCATGCTTAAGACAGCGAAAACTCCCGCTCTACTTGCTGGGCCGTCTTCCTCTTCCATCCCAAAAGCCAAGGACAAGGGAAAGAAGAAGAAGAAACCCACCAAAATGAGAGGCGGAGATGAAAAGGTGAAGGGGAAAGACAAATCCGGGGCTGTAGGAAGTGAAAAAGGAGAATGTTTTTACTGCTATAAGTCGGGACATTGGAAATGCAATTGTGCTCTGTATCTTGTCAATCTCAAGAAGAAGAAGCATACTGATGCATCCGCTTCAGGTATGTTTGTAACTGAAAACTGGTTTTCTATAAGCTCTGCATCTTGGGTATTAGATACCAGTTCTGGTTCTCATATCTGCAATTGTATGCAGGGATTGAGAAACAGTAGAGTTTTGAAGACTGGTGACCACACTCTTCGAGTTGGAAATAGTTCCAATGTACATGCTGTATCTGTAGGAGAGCATCATCTGAGGTTGCCTTCGGGATGTGATCAGACGAAAATATTGCATTTTTAACACATCAATTTCCCTACTAATTGCAATCATCTAAAGGTGTTCGGTATGAATATAACACATATTAGAAAATTGTCTGTAAAATACCAAATAACATGTGTTATATATTATAACCGGCATTTTGAGGGAAATTGAGTGTTTATCATTACATGCATCATCTGTGTATAGCGCAACACTTGTCTTGAGAATCTGTGCAGGAAATTCCAGGAAAAGAGCCGAAACTGCTGATATAAATACGTCAAGTCTTCAACCTGAGATCTGGCAGAAATCAAGAAAGAAACATAGGATTCCACATATCAGATAAAGACCCAAAAAGCAAACACAGAACAGCCCAGAAGTTCCAAGCACAGAGGCCTCTAAAGCGCTGCGGATCCGCGGCCGTAGGGCCTTATTAGCGGCAGATCCACGGCAATATGGTGATGTCAGCAATGCAAATTTTCCCACGTACCTTCTTGTAACGGCAAATGCTTCAAGAAGACTCCAGATGACCATGTGGCTTCATCCAGAAGGCTCAACCTAACAATCTTACCCAAGAATATTCCTCATTCTAGAATATTCTCTCCAATAAACTTCTTCTAGAAGGCTCTCTCTAACAACCTTTTTGGAGGAAAATTTGAATTTGAATTCTAGATCTAGGGTTGAGGTGATTATAAAATGAGATCTAGATCTAGGATTTTGGGGGGTTGTTGATTTTAGTGGTGAGTTAGTTAGTGAGTGGTTCATTTTGGAGGGAAAATTATAGATCCAAATCAAATTTCAAATCAATTTGAGTGACACAATTTGATCAAGATTCAAGATCTATCGAGTACAATATCAAGCAAGAAGCCATCGATCCTTTTTAAACCGACCCTGATCTTCATCCGACCAAGTGATCCAAGACGATCCGCGACTTACGAAGACGATGCGAAGCTAATTCGACGATCGAGTTCTCTCCTCAATTCTTGTATTCTTGAGTGAATTGTAACGGAATTGTTGAATAATAAAAGGTGAAATTTCTTTATCTTGCTTATCTCTATATTTGAGCATTATGATTAGTTTTCAATTCTTGATTGATTTCGTGGTTATGATGCTTGAGTAAAAGCTCCGCTCGTGGAGGAGTCGAGAGAATCAATAGATGATGATGATTAGATCTTGAAACGATTCTTAAGTCCTATAAGTTTTGTAAACTTGTGTAAATTGAATCATTGACAATCTAGTTATGAGCGAGATGCTTTCTTGAATATTTTCGCTCTTAATTAGATATCAACGTTCGATAATTCAATTTACTAGAGGCTAGCTTTTGAATGATAATCATCGAAAGGACAAAGGATGAGATGAAGAAACCCTAGTTTCTTCGATAGATCCTTAAATCTCGTTGAGCGTCATCAATCTAGCATCAAATCATTAATGGATAAGAAAACGTAATCACAAGTCTTCATCACTTCTATAGATTCAATCGATTCCTACAAGCCTCATTACAAATCTTGATAGTTCATTAGATTTGGACATCTCCTAGAATTTTATAGATTCTTGATCTTTAGATCTAGTCTTTACTATTTTTGAAACTAAATCTCAAAATTCTTGAATCTATTTTCTTGCAATTTTTCTTTTACCTTTTCATTTCGACTCATCTAAAACGAAAGCAAGCAAAACACACATCTCAGTGGACGATCCGTATTCATTAACGCGCTACATCGATACCGTTAATTGATTGCGGTATAAATTTCTTTGATTGTGATCTTTATACATTTTCAAAACACGACACACAAAGAATCATTCAATCAAATGGCGCCGTTGCCGGGGATGTGTGCTATTTTGTTTGCTTTTGTTATTTGAGTTGAAAAATTATTATTCCATCAAATTTTCATCCAAGATTCGCTTCAATTGCTTAACGATTAGTGTTTGAATTTTTGCGAGGGAATCTGGAATCATTTCTGCAGTGTGATCAAGATTCAGAGAAGATCTGAAGAATCCAGAGAAGCACAGGGACCTACAGGAAAATTTCCAAACCCTAGATCCTCCTTTACACCACGGATCCACGGCTAAAGAGCGTTTTTGCGGCGGTTCCGCCGCCATTTAAGGCTTGGACTGTTCCAAAATTCTCAGGTCTGCTCTCTGTGTTTCCTTCTTCTCTCTGATCTTGTCCAATAATCAATTTCTTGCAGGATTCTTTGCAAAATTCAGCGCCGCTGAAAAAATAAATTTTTTGCGATTCTTGAAATTGGTTGTGTGCATATTTTTAATACGGAAATTAAGGGGCAAAGACCAAATTCAGATTAGGTGGGGAGTTCATTACCCTTCCTAAACCCCGGAAATCACAAACTTGCATCCGCATCACCCTCATTAATTAAAAAAATATCTAGACATGACTCTAAGGACCGTCGCGCTTACTTAGGACAGAAGGAGGTCGTAGGTAATCTATTGCTTATCCGCATTTCTTTTGTGGTGTCTAAGGCAAGTGTGTCTAAGGCAAGTGGTTACTTAATTAGGCCCACTACTTACGTAATGGAGAACCTCCCACTTATCTGGCACTTACCTGGCCACAGGAGAGACAAAGAGGCAGTAGAGGATTTATCCTGCGATTTGTCTTCTGGAAGTCTAGGAGCAGTCTAGAGACTTGACCTAGGTGACCATTAGATAATAGGGTTGCTTGTGCATGTTTGTGTGAATTTTCAAAAATCCGTTTCTTTTTCAAAACAAACCAATTAATTTTCCCCTTTCTCTTTTTACCCTTTTTACCCTTTTCTCTTCTTATAATTGGTGACCCGAACAGAAAAACACTTGCCAAGCTTTGTTGTCCACAACCAGATATTAAATGTTTTCGTAATCCCTTCGGTATACCGTCCAGCTCTTCCATGTCCTTAAGAGATCATATTGAACAAGCGGGAAGAAATAGTTGGCCACCTCAGTCTAGGTCCTTTCAACCGTATCCCAATTCCACACCTGTTTCAGTTGATACTCCGAGTGAGGATGCCCCTAGACGAATGTCCATTGCTGAGCATATAGCTAGGGCTAGAGGCCAAAGTTTCAATCTGAACCAATATCAACAGTATCCTATTCCTACATCCATTTCAGTTGATACCCCGAGTGAGGATGCCCCAAGACGAATTTCAATTGCTGAGCATATAGTTAGGGCTAGAGGCCAAAGTTTGAACCCGGACCAATATCAACCATCACCTCCACTTTCCTAAGAAGAATTTCATAATCGGTTTGTACCATGTATGATGACCAATAACCAACCGACGAACCAATATCAAAATTCTTCTTATCACAATGTTGACCCGACTCCTACCCAATTTTCACAACCATTCCGTTCCTATCAATCAAATCCGACTTTTTCACCTTCTCTAAACGGTCCTTCTAATCACCCTTTGGGAGTTTTAATTGTCCACCAGAATTTCAATCTTATCCTGAAACTCCTTATCAATCCAAGTCTAGTCTTGAGCAGACATCAGAGAAATATATGGAATTGACGAACCAATTTAGGAAGGTAGCAATAGCATGGATGCAGGCAAATAATTTCAAACCGGCCCAAGATTTTTCAGTACATAATTCGGGCATGGGAGAAAATGAGAATTTGGGTAGTGAGAGAGAGCTGTACACCTTTCCTAATCAAATATTCCCTTTCGAAACTGAAATCCACAACTCCAGTTTCATAGATCCATCGAGTGCACCAAAGGATTCACCAATTGACGATAGAATGTTTGACAAGTTGTGTAATAATGAAATATTTGATTTACCCGACTGTGAAGGGTCCATTCCAGATGAAACTATACCAAAACCTTGTGATCTCTACACCTCCACTCTTGAACCAAAACTGATTGAAAACCATTCTTTGAATGAGGTGTTTGAGAATTTTAACCTTCACTTGAATGAGGTGATTTCCGTTGGGGATATATTGATTGATGAACCCGAAATTTTGGATGACGTTGTTCCACCAATTCATCAGATCCTTTCACTTCCTTGTGGTCATCATCTTGAGCCTTTAATTCTTCCTGAACCCCAAATACGTCCTGAAGTTGTTGATATTCGTATACCCGAAGATCAGACCGAAACTCAGCCTTCATCTCCCACATCTGGTTTAGCGACACTCGACACATCGATACGATTACCCATTTCATCTTCCACTATCTCTGGTTCTTCTTCTGTCCCTGAATTGATTGTGAGTGTTGATGAATCACAATCCGACAGTGCAAGTTTGACAATCCCAGAAAGCCGACTTGATTTGGATATTTTTGAAAATGAGATAGATGAGTTTTTCACCTCCACATATTTTGACAAATCAAGTAGGATAAATTCTGGCACAAAACTTTTTGACAGCAAAATGTTCGACCACACCATTGATAAAAGTTTTGAAGAACTTTTTGCTGACGAACTTGAATTTTTAAACAACACGGATTTTGTGATTGATCAACCTCAAACTATAGAAGTTGAACCGCCACCATTCCTTCTTCCTAATCATTCACATTCATCTTCATTCTTTCTTTTCTCTAATTTAAGATTCAAACCCTTTCCAGACCACCTTTTATACCTTCCCCACTTTTTCCTGACTCGATACAACACATTCTTCCACCAACCTATACGCTTTACTGATAAAATCTTTGAATGGTTGGTATTAACTTTTAGTCTTTGTAAAGTCTTACTTTGACCAAATAACTCACCCCCTCTTAAAATTCTTCATATTGTCTAACTCATGTTTGAGGGGGGTTGTATTTTTGGCTCTTGAAATAACTGGTGTCCTCAATATTGAGAGCCAAAAATAAGTTTGGGGGAGGATTTTCACTTTAATATATTTTGCCCCCGTTAATAAATGTCCTCCCAAGCTTACAGGTTTTTTGAGGTTTAGCAGATAGCAATAGCGAGGACACTGTTGAAAACAAATTTGGGAGAGGTTTGTGCTTATTTTCGCATCACTTCGCATACTTCGCATAAGCACAAAACATATCATTTAAAAAATTTTAAACATATAAAAATTTAAAAAATTTCAAAAAGTAAAAAATTTTGTACATAAATAAGATAATAGAATATTAGATAGTGAAAAATTACATCCAAAAGATTAGAAAAATTTAAGAAAACCAAGAAAATTAGAAGTTTCTTAAACGAACTAGTAATAAGTAGTTATGAGCCGTTGTCCCAAGGGTTAGTAAGATGAAGGAAGTCACTAATCTGAGGATAAAAATAAGTCTGAAAAATAGTTCCTATTCTGGAAGCCAAACATTTGAACATTGATATCCTACTATACGCACTTACACACGTCTTGAAACTCGGGATAGTAGAGAATACCTTGAAATGCTCTTGTCTAAAAGCCAAAGTATGAAAGAAATAAAAAATGAATAAAATATAAAATGAAAAAAAAAATTGAACACTGGTTTTGTTATCGCCAAGATAGCAATAAAAAAGTATAGCGAGGTTGCTTCATCACATAGTGCCTTAGACCAACTGGTCTGGGAGTCACTGCTAAGCCTTAGATGGTGCAAGACGAGGAAAATACTAATACACCTAATAAGCAAGCACATGAGTAATCGGTCGGTTAGTACCTCAAGAAGTATTAACGGTCGCATGAAAAGTGTGTGAGCAAATCTAAATATTCATCAAATTAAAAAGTACTGAGGCAGATGGACAAGAGTATGATAGCTTGAATTGAATTCTCCAGGTGTAGGGATGTCTTTTACACACACGTAGGGTTATATGATCGATGTTTGGAAGAAAGATAGGAATGAAGAATAAAGAAGATGTTTTATTGAGGGATGATGTGATTTCTAACATTTTTCATGGCTATTAAGATAGGGCTCATGACAACCGAAAAGCTAGTATAGTTGGAAACTCTAATTTTCAAAGTCTTTCTTTTACAATTCTTATCTTTATATGTAATTTTCACGGTCTTCCTTTTATTATGGGATTTTGTGGGTGCAATCCGCTGAAAACCCTCAGGAGACAACCCTCCTCCTACTAGGGACACCTAGAGATTTAAAGGCTTGTTGCACGTGCTCAGTGCAATCGTGTTGCCTACGAAAGTGTGCTATTTTTTCTTTTCCTTATATTTTCTCCTTCTTTTTCTAATAAAACAGTTTGCTCGAGACGACCAAAAATAAGATTGGGGGAATTTGATCAGTCGAAAATATTGCATTTTTAGCACATCGATTTCCCTACTAATTGCAATCATCTAAAAGTGCTCGATATGAATATAGCACATATTAGCAAATTGCCTGTAAAATACCAAATAACATGTGTTATATATTATAACCGGCATTTTGAGGGAAATTGAGTGTTTATCATTACATGCATCATTTGTGTATAGCGCAACACTTGTCTTGAGAATCTGTGTAGGAAATTCCAGGAAAAGAGCCGAAACTGCTGATATAAATACGTCAAGTCTTTGACCTGAGATCTGGCAGAAATCAAGAAAGAAACATAGGATTCCACATATCAGATAAAGACCCAAAAAGCAAACACAGAACATCCCAGAAGTTCCACGCACAGAGGCCTCTAAAGCGCCGCGGATCCGCAGCCGTAGGGCCCTATTGGCGGCGGATCCACGGCAATATGGTGACGTCAGCAATGCAAATTTTCCCGCGTGCCTTCCCGTAAAGGCAAATGCTTCCAGAAGACTCCAGATGACCACGTGGCTTCATCCAGAAGGCTCGACCTAACAACCTTACCCAAGAATATTTCTCATTCTAGAATATTCCCTCCAACAAACTTCTTCTAGAAGGCTCTCTCTAACAACCTTTTTGGGGGGAAATTTGAATTTGATTTCTAGATCTAGGGTTGAGGTGATTATAAAATGAGATCTAGATCTAGGGTTTTGGGGGGTTGTTGATTTTAGTGGTGAGTTATTTAGTGAGTGGTTCATTTTGGAGGGAAAATTGTAGATCTAAATCAAATTTCAAATCAAATTGAGTGACACAATTTGATCAAGAATCAAGATCTATCGAGTACAATATCAAGCAAGAAGCCATCGATCCTTTTTGAAGCGACGCCGATCTTCATCCGAGCAAGTGATCCAAGACGATCCGCGACTCACGGAGACGATACGAAGCTAATTCGACGATCGAGTTCTCTCCTCAATTCTTGTAGTCTTGAGTGAATTGTAACGGAATTGTTGAATAATAAAAGGTGAAATTTCTTTATCTTGCTTATCTCTATATTTGAGCATTATGATTAGTTTTCAATTCTTGATTGATTTCGTGGTTATGATCCTTGAGTAAAAACTCCGCTCGAGTAAAAACTCCGCTCGTGGAGGAGTCGAAAGAATCAATAGATGATGATGATTAGATCTTGAAACGATTCTTAAGTCCTATATGTTTTGTAAACTCGTGTAAATTGAATCATTGACAATCTAGTTATGAGCAAGATGCTTTCTTGAATGTTTTCGCTCTTAATTAGATATCAGCGTTTGATAATTCAATTTACTAGAGGCTAGCTTTTGAATGATAATCATCGAAAGGACAAAGGATGAAATGAAGAAACCCTAGTTTCTTCGATAGATCCTTAAACCTCGTTGATCGTCATCAATCTAGCATCAAATCATTAATGGATAAGAAAACGTAATCACAAGTTTTCATCACTTCTATAGATTCGATCGATTCGTACGAGCCTCATTACAAATCTTGATAGTTCATTAGACTTGGACATCTCCTAGAATTTTATAGATTCTTGATCTTTAGATCTAATCTTTACTATTTTTGAAACTAAATCTCAAAATTATTGAATCTATTTTCTTGCAATTTTTCTTTTACCTTTTCATTTCGACTCATCTAAAACGAAAGCAAGCAAAACACACATCTCAGCGGACGATCCGTATTCATTAACGCGCTACATCGATACCGTTAATTAATCGCGGTATAAATTTCTTTGATTGTGCTCTTTATACATTTTCAAAACACGACACACAAAGAATCATTCAATCAGGATGTATTTTGGTTTTGAACCCTTGTTATTATGTACCTAGTATGCTATGTAATACAATATCCGTTTCTTTGTTAGATAATGAAGGATATCATTTTTGTTGCAAAATAATGTTATGAACATTTACTTGAATCAACAGTTGATTGGGTATGGTATACTAAATAACGGTATTTATGTCCTAAACCGACACACATTTTTCAGCATACAAAATACAAATAAAAGAAAATTTTCAGATATAAATGAAGCTTTTCTCTGGCATTGTAGACTTGGTCATATTAATGAAACAAGACTAAAAAAGCTACATAATGATGGATATTTAAATCCTTTTGAATATAAATCTTATGCGACTTGTCAGTCCTATATCAAAGGTAAAATGACCAAAACTCCGTTTACTAGACATGGAGAAAGAGCTGTAGAACTCTTAGACCTCATACACAGTGATGTATGCGGACCAATGTCTACACATGCTAGAGGCGGTTTTTCATGCTTCATCACATTTACTGATGATTTCTCAAGATTCAGACACGTGTTTTTATTGAAGCATAAATCCGAAGCTTTCGAGAAATTCAAGGAGTACAAACTTGAAGTAGAAAAACAAACAGGCTTGAGCATCGAGAAACTTCGATCGGATTGAAGTGGAGAGTATTTAAGTACAGAATTTTCAGACTTCTTAAAAGAGAATGGGATTCACTCTCAGCTCACTCCCCCTTACACACCACATCACAACGGTGTGTCAGAACGGAGGAATCGTACCCTATTAGATATGGTACGGTCCATGATGAGTGATGCCGAGTTACCGTTTTCCTTATGGGACATGCATTGGAGACAGCTATGTATCTGTTGAACAGGGTTCCAACCAAGACCGTGTCTACTACTCCATATGTGATATGGTGTGGAAAGAGACCATCTCTTAAAAGCGTTAGGATATGGGGTTGTCCGGCTTTTGTCAAAAAGCAGAATCCAGACAAACTCGATACACGATCGGTCATGTGTAAATTTGTGGGATATCCAAAACATTCATATGGATATCTATTCTACCACAAGGAGGAACAAAGAGTGTTTGTTACTCAACATGCCACATTTTTAGAAAATAAATTTTTTACAAATAGTACTGATGGTAATACGGTAGAACTAGAAGAGGTTCTAGAGACACAAATTACTCATGACGAATTGGTTGAAACTGGTATTGCAGTAGAACTTCAAGAACTTCAGCCGCTCCGGAGATCTAGTAGAACTTCTCGCCCACCGGAGAGATACTATGGGTTTCTCATTGATGGAGATAGAGAAGATTGCATCATGGATGATGATGGCCCTTCTAGTTTTCAGCAAGCTATCACGAGTGGTGACTCAGTGAAGTGGCTGGTGTTAGTGTATATGCCCTAGGGGCCATTATTGTATCATACTAGGTTGTATATTACTTAATGGAAGCTTGGGATATTCACATTTATAAAACAGTCTTGCTAAAAATGGTAGTATGCTACTTGGTTTGTGTCTACTTTAATATGTGCATATGTTTCTTGTAACGTATCACTTATACATATTAGTAGAGCCCATAGGATCTTTGCTAGATTACCAGCGTTGTGATGGCAGTCACACTAGTGGGGGGTGGGTAGTCTATAAGCAACATCCTATACTTGTTCCTAGTCGTAGGATTATCGAGACTGGGCATCGATACTCCGGAGTAGACTAGTGTGTACGCTTCTCATCCCAGTTGGGGAGATGGTCTGTCCCACAGCCATCAGTACGTCATACTGGAGACAGTATACAGGTGCTCGTTGGGTTACGGGTACACCGGACAGGACTCGCAGGAGAACTGACTGGATGGTATTATACCTAACGTCAGATAGCAGTTCTCAGGTGACATGTGTGTTTCCTGATTTAAAATCAGGAAAGCTTATGGGAAAAGCTTCAAAAGGAGGGGCCACGTGCTTACACGTGACCAGCAGTCACGTGTTGACACGTGACATATAAAAGCAGTGGAAAAGGCTCATTGATTCCCTGATCAAATCGAAGAAAAGGTTCCCTGATCAAGTCAAGGAAAAGGCTTCAGAAGGGGTCACGTGTTGGCACGTGACGCTCAAAGGAGAGGACTCGTTCTCCAGTTGAGTTAAGGAAAGGGGCTCCCAACAGGGGTCACGTGTTCACACGTGACCAACGGTCACGTGTTAACACGTGATGACTAAAACAGCAACCAGAAGACAGCGCAGAAAGAAAGAGGATTCTTCATTCCAGAGAGGGTCACGTGTCCACACGTGACCATGGGTCACGTGGTCACACGTGACCGGCTTTCAAAGCCCATTTTGACGACAGAATTAAATTCTGAAGGAGATTTAAATCTTTCCAAAGGAGAGTGATTATCTGGGGCCGATCAAATTAAAGACTCAGAAGTGATTTAAATATCACCTATCTATAGGAAAATCTCGGGTTTGGAAAGATTTCCCCTTTAAATCTAACCAAAATAACAAAGGAGAATCTCTGGATTTAAAATCCAATGGTGAATAAAATTCACCTAATAATCCGAAGGTCAAAAACGAATGATGGATGCAAATCAAATCTCTCAATGAAGATTCGTCACAAAACTAATTGACTCGGCTGCTTCTCCTATAAATAGGAGCCAAGAGACACAGAGAAAAAACAGATACGCAGAGAAGAAAAAAAAGAAAAAGAGGAGAGCTTTGATACTTTGAAAAGACTTGGATCTTCTGCAAAAACCCTAGGTAAGAAAGGGAAGACCTTTTGAAAGAAAGAGAATTTAATTCTCAACAGAGTTTAACTCTGATAATGTAAAAACAGAAGAACATATTTCTTCTCTCTTTGATAGAGGATCTGCAAAGTGCACGTCTCCCCTTAAGGTTGAGAATTTAATTCTCAATGGGTTGAGATCCTGCCATGCAGATCCAAAACATAGAGAAGGAATGCAAGCACGAGAATTTAATTCTCACAGAACTATAGGAATTTAATTCCTTCAAAATAAAAGTAGGGCTTGACCCTATATCATGGGAATTTAATTCCTTCAGAACAAAAAAGAAACAGGGTTTAACCCTAATTAAAAAACCCAGTTCTGTTGAAACATCGGGAATTTAATTCCCTTAATCATAATTTAACAGAGGATGGAAGTTTAAGCTCCTTAAAAACTTTTATTAGGGTTTAACCCTATTCAGCCCTTCACATATATGAGGAATTTAATTCCTACAGAAAATTCAGAGTTAAACTCTATTCCAGAATACAAAGTCTTCGAAAAGATGTAGGAATTTAATTCCTCCGAAATTTACAGCTCGAGGAATTTAATTCCTGAAAAAAGATTAACAAAGCCTCTAAACAAAATACATAGAGGCAGGGTCACGTGTCATCACGTGACCCCCCCAAGAGATCTACAGAAAGTCCCTTTGAGGCTGCACCCCACGTGATCCACATGACCCTTGGCAGAAGCTCCAATACATAGGCATTTGAATGCCCATCACGTGATGGCACGTGATGCTCTGAAAGATGCGATAATCTCAGCAGAATAAATGAAGGGAGGGCGCTCTCACGTGCTGCCACGTGACCCCTCTTGTCTTAGTGTTTAACACTAAATTGAAACTCTTGAACCCAGTGTTAAAACACTGTTGGGCTTTAGTGTTCAGCACTAATTAAAAAGCTTTATCTGCAGTGTTCAACACTGATCTGTTTTAGTGTTTAACACTAATTTGAAAAGCCTTGTTGCTGGTGTTTAACACCGATTATCTCTTAGTGTTAAACACTAACTTGTCAACCTCATTCCCAGTGTTCAACACTGACTGCTCTGTAGTGTTTAACACTAGGCTCTGGCCCAATTGGCCTAAATGGATAGAGGCAAAGCCTCTCCTGATTGGACTTAGCCCAAGATGGCCATAAGTCCTCAATTGGTGATTAACTGGTCCAATGGACTCATAACATAATTAATTCGTCTTGACCCTAAATTGGGCCAAGGACTGTTTAATCCACTCCGGTTCTAGGGTACATCTCTTCACTCCTTTGATACTTGGCATTGTAATCCCTCAATGTCTTCAAAGAGGTGACGGGTCCTGACGACCACACATTGATATGGACTGTGGGGTCCTTAAACTCATGTCTAATGCAAATTCCTGGTTACGTGGAACGCGGATAATGTCACTCTTTGACCCCGTGGAAAACGTCCAGAGCGGAGCCTGGTCCTCGCCAAGCACGGCAGTGAACCCGTGTGAAGCATCCAGAGCACATACCGGACTGTGGGGTCCTTAAACCCATGGACTACGACGTCCTTAACCTTGACCGAGATGTCTTAAAACTAACAATGGACTGTGGGGTCCTTAAACCCATGGACTACGACGTCCTTAACCTTGACCGAGATGTCTTAAAACTAACAATGGACCGCAATGTCCTTAAACTACCCATTGACCGAGATGTCTTAAAACTAACAATGGACCGCAATGTCCTTAAAATACCCATGGACCGTAATGTCCTTAAACTACCCATGGACCGCAATGTCCTTAAACTAGAACAATAGAGCCCCGTATGCTCTTTTGTCGGATCTAAACGATCCCGTTTAAGTTGATCTTAGCCTCAAAGATGGCTAACGTATCCTTAAACCTTCAAACAGAGTGGACTATGAATCCCCCCAATTAACTCTGGCTCGAGGGTACATCCTCGAACTCCTCTAACATCCGTCGTTGTAATCCCTCAACGTCGTCAGAGAGGTGACGGGTCCCGACGGCCATATATACGATGGACCACTATGTCCCTAAACTGGAACATTAGAGTCCAAACGCTCTTTTGTCGGATCTAAACGATCCCGTTAAGTTGATCTTAGTCACAAAGTTAGACTAACGTATCCTTAACAAACGTTTGAGTTGATCTTAGCCTCAAGAATGGCTGACGTATCCTCAAACCAAACCCCCCAAACCCAAATCTAAGATAATACGGATTTGGACTAGTCCACGCCCTATGGGCGACGACATAACTCAGTCTCCATAAACAATCCACGGGCAACAAAATACGAAACAAACACCCACGACACGAAGTGACCATCTGGAGAAGGAGAAAGTTGTTACCGCAATGCGGTAGCGTATTTAACTGCAGAGGCTTGCGCCTGCAGGGAAGAGCGTCCCCACAATCAAAAACCCCTCAAACGAGGGGGAATCTGACGAAGTCTGCTACATCGGACGCATCCGTCTAAACCTTCGATACATGGTGCCATAAATCAACTTGGCATCTTCGGAGAGGTGGACAGATAGCACCAATTAGCATCTGCCCCGAATCTCAGGCAAGACGCGGTGTCGCGCCGTCTTTCGGAGGGGAACAGATTCTGGCACGCCCGGTGGGACCTTTTCCTTTTTCCACTCCACACTTCGTGTGTCGTGACTCGCGAACCAATCGCGGTTCGCTAATGGTTGCCCTTGGGTTTCAAGATACTAAGAATTGGCATCTTGCTCATTGCAGAAAGCAAAGGATCGATGGCTTCTACTTCCGTGAAATTCTCCAACTGCTCAGACTGCAATTACAACCGACGCTCTGCCTCGCCAGGAGGTATAGCCTACGGACCCCAAGCTGCTTCGCTATTCACAATGCCCGTGGAACAGGTCACTCGCGCCACCACAGGATTGTTCTTTGGGATCATGCTCCCGCCGACAAACTTCACCGCTCCAGTGCTGACAACGGAAGCTCTTAAGAAGTCGGTCTTTGATCGTCTCACCCCTGTCGCGGCTCCTCTCAACGAGTCGCCCAACGTCAACGCCTCGGTCTTCTCTAGATTGGGCCAGAAATCCTGCAAACCCATCATGGGGCCTACAATCTCAGAGAAGGCTGCTTCTAAGAAAGTGACCGCTCCTGCCCCCGAAATCGTCAAGGCAGCTTCTCCGGCCAAAAGGTCGGTCTCTACAAGATTAACGGCTTCAGCTCCCGCTCCTACTGCCCAAAGGACATCAGTCTTCGACAGGCTAACACCAACAGCGACCCTCCACCTACACAGGGGGCAAGACGAAACCATTCTTACCGCTGGCCCTACGCCGTCCGCTCGACACGCTCGACTTCGCCATTGGCGCCGAGTAAGGAAGGCTGGGGGCAACTCCCCCTCCGGGTTGACTCCATCGGCCCCGGTGGCAGAGGTTAATGCTGCTGTTCCAACTGGGAACAGCTTTGAAATGCTAAATAAGGTGCGAAGGAATTCCCCTACGGCAGTGCTGAAGAGGTCTCCTCCCTCATTAAAAAAGGTTGTCGAAATAAAACCCGAACAACCCCGATCTCCTCAACGGCTGTCTTCCAAAATCTATAAGGTTTGGCGGCAGGCACGGGACTCGATCATCGATCCGAACTTCTCCCGCCAACACAAGAAGCTGAAAATCCAACCGGAAGCTGGTCACCAGGCTAAACCCCAAAAGGCTGTTGATCAACTGACTCATAAAAGAAGGAGGCCAGAGAAGACCCCACAGCATGCAACGACAGCTAAAAGCACTGAGCCCAGACGCCCTAAGTCTGGGGACATGGTGGTGCACACTGTTTACATGGCCTCTGGAAAAGAGGAAAGCCGCACTTCTACGGGCCACCGACCGCTAACCCGATCCGTGACGAAAGCTCAGGAGCAGCAACAAAAGCTTCAAGAAATGATGAATGCTATGGCTGCGCTCACCGGGCCAAAAGAGAACCCAGAAACGTCCTCAGACGCACGCCGGGAGGAAGAAACCGATGCTGAATTCCTTCGCCGGACACTGGAGAAAAGGGACAAAGAGGCTGCTGAACAAGCGGCCAACATACAACGGATGGGCCTTCTCTTCCAAGATGTGATAGGAATGATGATCCAGCAGGACTTACCCGCCGAGGATCCCCCAATCGTTCTTGAAGACAACCGAGGAGAAACGTCAAATCCACCACCAGCCCTCTCAACGGCCAAGGAGGAGGCAATCTCTAAGGCTGACTTGGCTGACTACATAGCCCAGCAAATCCGGGTGCATCACGCTACTGAGGCAGCTGGTCAAGTCGTGAAAACGAGGCGGCCGTATCCGAGTTGGTACGACCAAATCAAATACCCGCAAGGCTATACGATACCAAAATTCCACGTGTATAAGGGGACCGGCAATCCCCATCAACATGTCGCCCAGTTTCGGGCCCTCTGCGGTAACACCGGCGGTGATGATAAATTGTTGCTCCGCCAGTTCTTGGGCAGCTTATCAGAAACAGCGTTCGAATGGTATTCGGAACTCCCGAACGATTCTATCAAAACGTTCGCTGAAATGGAGTTGTTGTTCACTCAGCGATTCGCAAGTGCCAGCGAACGCACTCCAATAACTGCACTTATTAACGCCAGGGTAAAACCGGGCGAAACCTGGGTCCAGTACGCTATACGCTGGCGGAACTTGTGGTCGAGATGTGAGCAACGCATTGAGGAAGCACCTGCGGTGGGCATGTTCGTGGGAACTCTAGACCCTCACGCAACTATCTCCCAGTTTATGATGTTCTTTAAGCCAACCACATTCCAGGCTCTGATCGACAAGTTGGCTCAGATGGACCAGATGGGTCATAGACCACCTACACCGAAGTCGGAACCTCGGAATGACAAGGGTAAAGGGAGGGCAACCTTTGTTGCGAATGCCCAACAGCAACCTAACGCCCCGAAACCGGCAGATCAACTGGAGGAAAGGCGTCGGTATTATAATGAGAAGATGAAGCGTCCCTACTCGTTCCCACGGGACAAGACGAAACGGCTATTCGAGCTGGCGATACGCAACAGACTTATAAACCTGCCAAATCCAAGGCGACCGCCGCAACCCACCGAAGTGAATAACTCTAACTATTGCCCTTACCATCAGACGGTAGGCCATCCGATTGAAGATTGCTTCGTCTTCAAAGGATGGATTGAAGACCAGTACCTCCAGGGGAAGTTTGTATTGTCCGAAAAGTGGAAGGTGAACCCACCACAGCCGCATGCTCCTAGGAAAGCGGATACGCCGGGGGCAACATGTTCTTTTATTGAAGAAACTCCATGGGAGGTCGTGCTATCAACTAAAACCAAAAGAATGCTGAGAGACCTTCATGCGTGCCCTGCGATCGAATGGAAGGACCCTCTTGAACCTCAAATTATCAAAGGAATGTTGAAGCCCGCCCAATTACGAAGACTCGCGATAAGAGCCCAAATACTCACGTCCAACCGTCAAAATCTTCGAAGAAAAAGAAGAAGAAATCCAAGAAGTCCGTGAAGCTTGGAAATGAGCACACGAACTTGCAGAAGCAAATCGACGCGCTGGAAGAATACAATCAAAAGGCGCGAACTCCTGTCACACTGCAAGAGTTCCTCAACCACATCTTTCAAGAGGAAGATGATGGAGAGAGCTCGTCGGATGAATCCGAAGGATATGTGGCGAGTTGTAACGTAGTCTCCCACTCGTTTACCGATGATGGGAAAACTCCCAGCACTAAGAAGTCGAAGGCAGAGCCTGTACCAGAGCGTGCATGGCCAACAGACGAAATGATCGACGCTTTTCTAGATGAGATTCATCTAAAATGTAAAGAGGACCAGGAGCGTGAAATGACCACGTCGGAAAGAGCCAAATACAGGCGACTGAACGGAAGAGTTGAACTACCTCCGCCAGAGCGAAAGGTATCCGAAGTAGACAAGAAGATATTCAAGACGAGAAAAAGGTTTGCCAAAGCCATGTCAATGGGGATGAAGCTACCGCCCTCGGAAGGAAACACACACGATGGGGTGGAAAGGCACCCTGACTATTGCGCATATCACCGGAAAGTCTCACACCCCACGGAGGAATGTGACGCCTTTAAGATATGGTGGCAAGGATATGTCGCTCGTCGGCAACATGTTAAGCGCATGAAACGCAAGATCCGTCGGGAGCGAAGAAGTACTATCGATGGGCACAACAGAATGACTGGCAGCTGTTGCATGGTTAACGCCAGGGGGTCACAAGTTCTCACCTTTGGGAGCGACTCTGATGAAGAAATGGCTCTGGGCCCTCTCTTTAAAGAATCTGTTTTGGTGAAAGAGGAGGAATCGGAGATCTGCGAGAACATTCAGCTGCGCAATCGCACACTCCCAGAAAAGAATCTCGGGCCCGGGAATAGAAAGGATAAGGGAAAGGAAAAGGTCACTGAAGATATCACTTTAGATGACCAAGTCATGAGAGAGCTGGCTGCCAAAGACCCTCCTAGGAAGAGTAAAGTGGACTATAACATCCTCGCGCACCTAAGGAAGCTACCTTCACAGCTTAGCATTCTCGATGCCCTCCTATTATCGAAAGAAGCGCGAGACTCACTAATTAAGGCGTTATAAGAACCCGAGCAATTCCAAGCCTTCCTCGCCACTGAAAAGATGAAGGATGAACTGGAGGAAGTGCATACGGCCGACGTCACTTTCGGTGATGAAGACCTCCTTCTCGGGACGTGCGACCACAACCGTCCCCTATATGTCTCCGGATACTGCCATGATATCAAGATAGGCAAGATCCTGGTGGATAATGGATCCTCCGTCAATCTCCTTAATGTTCGGGTGTTGAAGGAAATCTGCATGAGCGTGCAACACCTCGCCCGTGATAAGATTACTATCTCCGGTTTCGATTCACAATCGTCACGGACTCTCGGATCCGTAATACTAACATTACTTTTTGGACTCCTCGTCACAGACATCAAATTCCATATCATTGACGCCAAGACCTGCTACAACGCCTTGCTCGGTCGTCCTTGGCTACACGAGTACAACATCATCCCTTCTACACAACATCAGTGTATGAAGTACTTTAAGGATGGTTTCGAGTATACCGTAACAGGTGAGTTGAACCCATTTTCCGTGAACGAAGTCCGCAAATACGAAGATGCGAAGTACTTTTTGCCAGATTTCGAGGATACAGAAAGGAGCCGCAAGCTGGAGAACAAAGCCGCCGCCACCATCCCTGTTTTCGGGAGCGACACCGAAGAAGAGGAAGAGATAGTTTATGAAGGGCCATCTCAACGCAACAACCTGGGGACGCCCGCCCCCGTATTAGTCTTCGGAAGTGATTCAGAAGATGAAGTTAATGCTGTGTTCTCCAATCGGCTGTCAACACAAGCACCCCTTGGCGATGACCATAGTTTGCAAATCACCATGGTACCGCGAGAACACTACAAGGATCTCGACGTGCTTCAGGCTCACGAGGTGCAGGACCTGCAAACATTCTACGTCCCTCCCAGGCGAAGGGGTGAGAAAGTGATCCTATTTTACCGATCCTCAGAGTCGAAAATAGAGAAAGAGATCTGGCATGGCGCAGATACTACATTCGACAGGCTCCAACCCATCCGTCTGCCCAGATACTATACGGATGGATTAAAGAAGCTATTGAAGCGCCAAGGAGTACCCTTAAAACAGGCTGTTCGGCAGGCTCGGTTCTACAACAAGATTTGGGATGTCCCCGGGACTCAACGCAAATTGCCCAACGGGAAGATGGAAACACTCGGGCTTGGATACGCAAGAGCTGGAAAACGGGAACGGACTCACAGCAGCTACACTATATATACCTTTGATGAAGAAGAGGACGCCCTGTCAGGAGATGCCAACCCTTCATTAAAACTAGACCCCGCGATTGAAGCACCGAGTCCGTCGTTTGAAGAACGAACGAACAAGCCTATCAGGAAAATGGGTCAGAGAGCTCAGGAAGACCACAACCGCGAGATGGCCATCTACGAGAAGGCCAGGACGCAACGTCTATCTCAGCGTACCGAAAAAGACAAAGACGCATATCCTCGTCAATCCGTTGTACGAAAGGCCCGACGCAGAGACGGAAATAAATCAAGAAGCGGCTCGGGTTTGTCCCTCATGAAGAAGATGAGTCAAACGTACTCCTTCCCCCGAGACAAGACGGAGAGGTTACTCAACCTCGCTATAAAACATCAAATGATCACGCTTCCAGAGTCTAGACATCCTGAGCAAGCTAGCAAGGCCTCTCATCCGAGTTATTGCTCTTATCACCAAGCCATAGGACATCCTACCGAAGACTGCTTCACCTTCAAGAACTGGGTCGAGGACCAGTACCGACGGGGTAGATTCGCTTTATCCGACGGCTGGAAGGTAATACCGCCGCGAAAGCATGAGCCCAAGGCCGCAAGAGCAGAACCGGGCCCACCTCAGTCCAGGGAGCGGGTTCGCACTTGTTATACGATTACGATATTAGGAGAAGAGCCCGAGAACGTAGATGACCTTCCCCGGTGCTTTGAGAACAGCGATGATGAGGTGATCTCGGAATTTCCTCCCGCTCCGAAAGAACTGGAAGATGGTATACATACTACTGCAGATAACCTCAAGAAGATTGAGTTGGGATCGGCAGACGACCCGCGACCGACATTTGTCAGCGAGCTGTTATCCGAAGAGAGGGTGGCTGCGTTAAAGGACGTGCTTCTACGGCATAAAGACTGCTTCGCGTGGAACTACTCCGAGATGCCAGGATTAGATCCGGAGATTGCTGTGCATAGATTAGCAATATCCCCAGATATCAAGCCAGTCAAGCAGGCGCCAAGGAGGATGCGACTCGAGCTTGAGATGAGCATCAACGCCGAAGTCAAGAAGCTGATCGATTCTGGATTTATCCAAGAAGTCCAATATCCCGACTGGATCGCCAATATCGTCCCGGTAATGAAAAAGAACGGGACGGTACGCATATGCATGGATTTAAGGGATCTCAATAAAGCCTGTCCAAAGGATGATTTCCCAGCACCAGTAACCGAGCTAATGATAGATAACACGTCCACTCACGAGGTTTTCTCCTTTATGGATGGTTCGTCAGGATACAATCAGATAAAGATGCATCCTGAAGACCAGAAGCATACCGCTTTCCGCACCCCTTTGGGTATATTTTGCTACAGGGTTATGCCCTTTGGTCTTAAGAACGCTGGCGCTACCTATCAAAGGGCCATGACAAAGATCTTTGATGACCTCATACACGACGTCGTCGAGTGCTATATCGATGACCTCGTAGTAAAGAGCATGTCATACGAAGATCATTTAAAGCATCTGGAGACTGTATTTCGACGCCTTCGGCAATATAATTTGAAAATGAACCCCCTCAAATGCGCGTTTGGAGTCTCCTCGGGCAAATTCCTGGGATTCATCGTTCGACACCGAGGTATTGAAATAGATCCGTCAAAGATTAAGGCGATCATGGAAATGCCTCCACCAAGAACCCTCAAGCAGTTGCGGTCTCTCCAAGGGAAGCTCGCATACATCCGGCGGTTTATCGCTAATCTTTCGGGCAAATGCCGTCCTTACAGCCACCTGATGAAAAAGAGAACTCCATTCGTTTGGGATCATAAATGTCAAGGTGCACTAGACGAGATCAAGCAGTACCTGCAGAACCCTCCGGTGTTGGCCGCGCCGGTCAAGGGAAAACCCCTCATTCTTTATACGACCGCCCTCGAAGGTTCTTTAGGCGCATTATGGGCACAAGAGAACGATCAGGGGAAAGAAAGAGCACTTTACTACTTAAGTCGAGTGCTGCTGGGGGCAGAAAGCAACTATTCCCCCATTGAAAAGCACTGCCTGGCGTTGATCTTCGCAATAACAAAGCTTAGACATTACGCATTAGCACATGAAGTCCGTCTTATTTCGAAGGTGGTCCCTCTCAAATATTTGATGTCAAAAGCCATATTGACGGGACGACTCGCTAAGTGGGCCCTGCTCTTGATGGAGTTCTCGATAACGTATCAACCTCTCAAGGCAGTGAAAGGCCAGGCCATTGCCGACTTCCTCGCCGAGCACCCGATACCGGCCGATTCCCCTCTGAACTGTGATTTGCCGGACGAGCATGCATTTGATGCGATTAGCGGCGGAAGCACCCGATGGGAACTCTATTTCGATGGAGCGTCCTCCATAAAGAAACAGAAACAAGGTATCCCAATGATCAAATCAGGGATAGGCCTCATCTTTGCAACTCCACAAGGAGGGATAATGCGCTTCGCCTTCTCCTTGACAGAGCCGAGGACAAACAATGAAGCCGAATACGAAGCTCTGATAGCAGGCCTCGAGATCGCCATCGACATGGGAATTGGAGACCTCCTCATATACGGGGATTCTCAGCTGGTCGTTAGTCAAGTAAATGGTGACTACCAAACATGCAAGCCGGAATTGGTGAAGTACGGCGAAAGGGTGCAACGACTATTGACCCAAATTCCCTCCTATACTTTGGAGAACATACCGCGCGCGGAAAACAGCAAAGCAGACGCGTTGGCTAAACTTGCTAAAGAACTGGTTGACGAGAACCTCGATGACGTCAGAATCATGGTACAAAGCCGTCAAGTGCTCGCCCCGGCAGAAATATCTCCGGAATCATGCGGAGAAAAGGGAACGACTGAGCAGATGACCCTACAAATAAAAGACCATGAGAAGGCCGAAGACTGGAGGGAAGTCTTCATAAACTACTTTAAATCCCACCGAATGCCCGAAGAAGCGTCCTCAAGACATCAGCTCATGAAACAAGCTTTATCTTTCGCTTTTGTCAACGACATTCTATACAAGAGATCATTTGATTCTCTATGGCTGAGATGCTTAGGACCTGACAAAGCAGAAAGAGTCATTCAGGAAGTTCATGATGGACTTTGCGGTTCTCACCAAGCAGGCCCAAAGATGAAGTTAAAAATTAAACGAATGGGTTATTACTGGCCCACGATGATCTAGGACTGCCTCGAGTATGCGAAGCAATGCCACTCATGCCAGATCCATGGAGACTTCATCCACCAACATCCGAATCCACTGCACCCGACGCTGGCTAGTTGGCCATTCGAAATGTGGGGGACTGACATAGTCGGCCCCATTGAGCCAGCATCATCCCGGGGACACCGCTTTATCCTGGCGACAACTGATTACTTCTTTAAATGGGCAGAAGCAGTACCACTGAAGGAAGTGAAGACGGAGAATATTCTCCACTTCTTCAAGACACACGTCATCTATCGGTTTGGGACCCCACGGCGGATTATCTCCGATAATGGGCCGGCCTACCGAAGCCATAAGATTAGCCGCTTCGCACAGCAGCACAATATAGACTGGAGATATTCTTCAGTTTACAATCCACGAGCTAACGGCCTGGCTGAGGCCTTCAATAAGACCTTGACGAAGATCATAAAAAAGACCGTTTCCAGGAATAAGAGAGACTGGCACGAAAGGCTGCAAGAAGCCCTTTGGGCTTATCGAACTACATTCAAGACGGCCACAAACACAACGCCGTACGCGTTGGTATTTGGGACAGAAGCAGTGCTCCCCCTCGAGATAGAGTTACCCTCTCTACGAGTAACAGTCCACCACGAGCTGACGAACGAAGAAAATGCTCACCTTCGGCTTGAGGAGCTTGATGCCCTCGATGAAACCCGGCTCATAGCGCAACAACATCTAGAAGCCTACAAAGCAAAGATGACGCGCTCGTACGAAAGATTAACCAGGCCGAGGACATTCCGCCAAGGCGAACTCGTACTAGTGGTCAAAAGACCTATGATCCCCAGTCGTGCCAAGCGAGGAAAATTTGAGCCAAACTATGAAGGCCCGTACATCATAGACAAGGTCTAACAGGGTGGAGCCTATCTACTCGTGGACATGCACGGTGAAAGGCCTTTCAGGCCAATAAACGGCCGCTTCTTGAAGAAATACTACGCCTAATAAGCCGCAGCCTGGGTCAATGACAGATGACGACGACTATGTCCGCTCACTATCTTCTTAAGCTCAGACTTTACAAGTAGCAGCCGGCCTTCCTATAACGACGGACCGAAACGTCCTTAAACTAACGGCGGACCGAAACGTCCTTAAACTATCGACGGACCGAAACGTCCTTAAACTAACGGCGGACCGAAACGTCCTTAAACTATCGACGGACCGAAATGTCCCTAAACTACTACCGCAACGTCCTTAGGTTGACGAGATGGATAAATAAATAAAAAAATAAATAAATAAATAAAAAAAAAAAAAACGGTATGTCCATAAGCAAAGTGGGCACGGATGAAAACCCGAAAGGGCTCCGTGAGTAAAAACAGCAGGGCTGCCGGCAAGTGTTCGTGAAAACCCGAAAGGGCGCGACCTTGTAAAAAAAAGAAAAGTAAAAAAAAAAGAATAAAAAAAAACTGTATGTCTATAAGCAAAATGGGCACGGATGAAAACCCGAAAAGGGCTCCGTGAGTAAAAACAGCAGGACTACCGGCGAGTGTTTGTGAAAACCCGAAAGGGCGCAACCTCGTTAAAGGACACTTACAGAGTCCTCTCGACCTTGTAAGGAGAAACCACCTGCGTGAGATCCTTACGACTCACAAAGGAGCAACACACTTAGGGATCCTCACGATTCCTTAGGAGAAAATACACTTACGAGATCCTCACGACTCGTAAGGAGAATTCTCTTATGGGACCCTCACGGCTCATGAGATTCGAAAGTCTTAAGTTACAGAAATCTGAACCTGTTCTTAAGCAAATCCTCCACAACCTCCAATACATGCCCTACAAGAGGCTCAATACTGACCCTTGTATACAATCCACGGGCGCGAATAAACATTTCCCCAGCAAAGTCCAACCCTTGTAGGTCCCCTCGACCCATAAGGAGAAAGCCTTATTATAGGATCCTTACGACTTACAGAGGAACATACACTTAGGAATCCTCACGATCCCTAAGGAGAAAATACACCTGCAAGATCCTCACGACTTGTAGGGAGAAATACCTTTGTGAAACTCTTACGGCTCATGAAGTCAAAAGCCTTAGTCGACAGGACCTTAACCCTGTTTGCTAAGCCACCTTTGTTCAACATCGACAGAGGCAAATGATGATTCGCTCCTGGCAATATTCTAGTTGCAGCGATGCTGACGCCTAAACCGGTATCAAATCCCAAGTTCTTTCATGGCAAATGATGATTCGCTCCTGGCAACATCCCAGTTGCAGCAATGCTGATGCCGAGATCGGTGTCCAAAATCCGAGCTTGCGGCGAAAAAGCTAGCAGGCCATACATGCCTACGAAATATCCGAAATGATGGGGCAACTCGCAATAAAAAGCAGCGAGTAGAGAATAAATAAATAGCCGAAATGATTGGGCACCGCGAAAAATAGCCGAAATGATTGGGCAGTCGCGATTTTCGCGATATAAAAAGCTGAAATGATAGAGCGTCGTGGGAAAAGAAATAAAATAAAAATAAAATACATGCCCTACAGGTGACGCTACATCAATCCCTGTATACAATCCAGGGGCGCAAACAAAGAAGGAGTCGCACTCTTACTCCCCAGGTTTCATTAGAAGAAGAAACCGAATCTTGACGGGCCACAAGCAACCTAGAGATCATCCCAACACTCGTCTCGTAACAACGGACACAACTTCAAGCTAAGCGGAACAGCGGCAACTCCCAGTTCCATGGCTCGGTGGTATACATATCGCCAGCAGTCAAACCTTCACCCCGTGAAATGCGGATATCTGGTGCAAAATTCCTGGTTATGTGGAACGCGGATAATGTCACTCTTTGACCCCGTGGAAAACGTCCAGAGCGGATCCTGGTCCTCGCAGAGCATGGTAGTGAACCCGTGCGAAGCATCCAGAGCGGAGCCTAGTCCTCGCCTAACGCGGCAGTGAACCCGTGTGAAGCATCTAGTGCAAAATTCCTGGTCACGTGGAACGCGGATAATGTCACTCTTTGACCCCGTGGAAAACGTCCAGAGAGGATCCTGGTCCTCGCAGAGCATGGCAGTGAACCCGTGCGAAGCATCCAGAGCGGAGCCTAGTCCTCGCCTAACGCGGCAGTGAACCCGTGTGAAGCATCTAGTGCAAAATTCCTGGTCACGTGGAACGCGGATAATGTCACTCTTTGACCCCGTGGAAAACGTCCAGAGCGGATCCTGGTCCTCGCAGAGCATGGCAGTGAACCCGTGCGAAGCATCCAGAGTGGAGCCTAGTCCTCGCCTAACGCGGCAGTGAACCCGTGTGAAGCATCTAGTGCAAAATTCCTGGTCACGTGGAACGCGGATAATGTCACTCTTTGACCCCGTGGAAAACGTCCAGAGTGGATCCTGGTCCTCGCAGAGCATGGCAGTGAACCCATGCGAAGCATCCAGAGCGGAGCCTAGTCCTCGCCTAACGCGGCAGTGAACCCGCGTGAAGCATCTAGTGCAAAATTCCTGGTCACGTGGAACGCGGATAATGTCACTCTTTGACCCCGTGGAAAACGTCCAGAGCGGAGCCTGGTCCTCGCCGAGCACGGCAGTGAACCCGTGTGAAGCATCCAGAGCAAATACCGGACTGTGGAGTCCTTAAAATCCACGGACTATGACGTCCTTAACCTCGACCGTGATGTCTTAAAACTAACGATCAACCACCCCGATTCCCTACAGACTTTGCCTTGGTTTAAGGGTACATCTCTTCACTCCTTTGATGCCCGGCGTTGTAATTCCTCAACGTCTTCAAAAAGGTGACGGGTCCCTGCAACCAAACACCGGACTGTGGAGTCCCTAAATCCACGGACTATGAGGTCCTTAACCTTGACCGTGATGTCTTAAAACTAACAGCGGACTGTGGAGTCCTTAAATCCACGGACTATGAGGTCCTTAACCTTGACCGTGACGTCTTTAAACTACGATACCTTGAGAGATCCCTGACTCCGTGAAACACGGATAAGGATGATCACATCCGGCACTTGCAGGCCCTCACGACCTGTAAGGAAGGAAAACTCTCTTGTGAGATCCTTACGACTCTCAAGGGAAAACCCGCTTAAGGATCCTCACGATCTTTAAGAAGAACTCGCACCTATGGGATCCTCTCGACCTGTAGGGAGAAAAACTCTTTATGAGACCCTCGTGGCTCGTAAAAAGCAAAAGTCTTAGGGAGCAGATCTTAACCCTGAGTCCCGAGCCACTGCTGTCCTGCAAGGAGATCAAGATAGAATATCCACAGAATACATTCAATGAAAAGGTGACACACCATTTAGAAGAAAAATGTATCTTTTATTCATAAACCAAAATGGGTACAAAGTACAATTTATGAAAGAAACAAAAAGAAAATACTCTCATCCATGAGTATTTACAAAAGGGAAGAAAAAGATACAAATGTTTTAGGCCGGCGGGCGATTCAGCAGCTTGGTCAGCTCATCCTGCTTTTGCTGAGCCACGGCTTCATGATGCAAGATCTTAAAAGGACGAGCCTCCGCTTGAGCTTGCTGGGCCGGATATGAAGCGAGCCGGGCTTCAAGCTCTTTCTCAGTGGCCCTATGAGCCTCAACCCTCTCACGAGTGAACATGGCGACTTTATCGAGAGCCACAACCTTATGTTCGCTACGTGTCGCCCTATCAGTCCATGAAAGCTCACTCTGCGACCACAACCTTAGAAATAGGACATACACGCTCGAGACCATATAAATGGGCTCCCGATCGATAGCAATAATCGATCCAGAACGCGCTCACACAACCCGGTATGAAAAGCAACGGAAAACTTTCAGATGATTATCCTATCAAGCATGTGCCCGCAATCACATGAACATCCGAAAAAGAAATAAAATTCGAAGCTTTAATGCGCACGCGACATGACAACAATATTGATAATTGAAGAAAGTTTTCATAAAAAGGAACACAAAATTTATTCATGCAAGCAGAAACATACATACGAGTACCAAGCCTACATGGAAGTTCAACATAAAGCATGCAAAAAGGAGGGACTAATTTAAAAAGGTTCTACACTAACGGAAAAGGTCACCAAACACAGGATCAACGGCACAGGGGTTGATGAAACAAAGGACAAAATTCTCCATCTCTCTCTCCGCTTTCTCCAGCACATCGAAGCGACGATTCTCGCGAGAAGTCGCTCCCCATCGGTTGGTGCCATGTTCGTCCGCGAACGCAAACATAACAGCTCGCCGGGCCTTTATCTCGCTCAGCAGATGAATTGAGCAGTCCCTTAGAGCCTGAGTAATCAAGCAGGCTTCATGAAAGCCCTCGAGCTTTTCTTCCGCCGCATCAAGCATCGCCAGGGTCATCTCTGCCGGGTGAGGAGGAATGTCGGCAAGCACGGCCATGAGGATCATCCGGAGCCAGAGGGAACCCATCGGGAGGGAAGACCCTCTACGGATCGAGAGCTCGTGCATGGCCGAGTCACATTCGTTGTCAGAAAGGAGGGGGTCCACCAACCGAGCAGCAAAGCGGGGGATCATCGCCTCAAGAGGAACTTCCTACGGCTGTCGACGAGCATGAGGGCGATTACAAGCCATGGCACTCGTTTCTCCCTCAACAAAAAAAATATATATATGATATGAATCTCTCTGTGAAAGGAAAAGAAGGCTATAGCCTCATATATAATGAAGTGCATTAAGTGCTGTGCGCGGAAAATCTTGCATGGTGAAATTATTTCCAAGGCCTAAAAAAGGAAAGGCACCGAAAATCAAGGAGATGGAACTATTTCCAAAGCCCTTTTTCTGCACCTAACATTGTGCACTGAAAATATGGCATGAGGAAAATCTTGCGAACAGCCACATCAAGGGATCCCACGTGTAGAACACGTGAGGCCTAAACCTGATGTGCAGTTAAAAGGAAAATATGGAGTGATACCCTGCATGTTAAAAAGCACAAACAACAATAGTAGCAAAATAATAAAATCTCAGAGAAAAAGCGTGCAAACATACAAGGACACAACAAAACTTATCATCCAGTCTTCAAGAAGGCGATACAAAATAAAAAGAAAAAACTTTTACAATGGTAAGGCTTCAGACGCGGGACATGGGTTGAGAAACTCGAAATTAACTTTATTCAAGATCTTCCAAGCATTTCGAACCTCCCGAGTATGCTTTCTCTCACGGTCACAAGCATCGGGGTCCCCGCGGATGTCCTCTACCCTCCGGTAGGCGCCCAATATGGCTGATTGCTAAAAAATCTGATGAAGGAGATCAATGAGATTATCCCACCTTCTCTTTGAGATCAAGCCCATAAGGTACACCGAATGCACCTTATCCTCGGCAGTGTCCAAGGCCCCGAGCGGTATGCCAGCACAAAATAAAGGGAGAGCCTCCCTGATCGCAAGCACGATCAGCCTCAGAAGAGAAGAGCGACGGGGGAGTAGCCGATGGTTGTACTCGTCAAAGCGGCTCATGATCTTGGCACACTGAGCATCGGTGAACTCTTGGTTCTGACTGCGGCCCAGCGCACGAATATTCCCGTAGGAAATGATCTCGTCAAGACTATACAGATGGGCATCCATGATACCTGAAATAAAAGTCAAAAGACATCATTACAAAGCCCTCATTGTATTAATGGCAGGAAGAACAACCTAGGGCCAAGAGACCCTAGGAAGCCTCTGTGTGAAGAAATCGAATTCTTCATTGGAATTAAAATTCCTTATTAAGAAAAGGGAATTAAATTCCCAGAAACATTTTTGATGGAATTAAATTCCATGGGGTTGAAACGCCATCATCATCTCCCTAAAAAAATCATCTAAACCCTAAGAGACCTATGGTTTGAAGGTTAAGCGGTTTCATGTTCTTATGGAAAAATATGAAGAAAAAAGGGTAAAAACCCTTGTTTTGGATTTAAAATCCGGAGAAATGTGAAGGTCCATCGTTGTCCAAGAACATTACCTGAGAAGAAGGGTTCTTTTCGAACAGAGTTAAACTCTGAAGACTGTTTCAAGACAGAGAACTAAGCTCTGTAAGCGAGAATTAAATTCTCAGAGAAGAAATTCTCAGAAAAAGAAGATGAGCAAAGTGAAGGCTCCTATGAAGAGGCAGAGGTATTTATAGAAGGCAATGGAAACGTTTCGTCTCCCCAGATCCCTAGAGGAATCCAACGGTCACAAGAGGTGACAGCGTTGCACTCACGTGCAGACACGTGAGAACAACGCTGTGGGGGTATTTGTTTCCTGATTTAAAATCAGGAAAGCTTATGGGAAAAGCTTCAAAAGGAGGGGCCACGTGCTTACACATGACCAGCAGTCACGTGTTGACACGTGACATATAAAAGCAGTGGAAAAGGCTCATTGATTCCCTGATCAAATCGAAGAAAAGGTTCCCTGATCAAGTCAAGGAAAAGGCTTCAGAATGGGTTACGTGTTGGCATGTGACGCTCAAAGGAGAGGACTCGTTCTCCAGTTGAGTTAAGGAAAGGGGCTCCCAACAGGGGTCACGTGTTCACACGTGACCAACGGTCACGTGTTAACACGTGATGACTAAAACAGCAACCAGAAGACAGCGCAGAAAGAAAGAGGATTCTTCATTCCATAGAGGGTCACGTGTCCACACGTGACCATGGGTCACGTGGTCACACGTGACCGGCTTTCAAAGCCCATTTTGACGACAGAATTAAATTCTGAAGGAGATTTAAATCTTTCCAAAGGAGAGTGATTATCTGGGGCCGATCAAATTAAAGACTCAGAAGTGATTTAAATATCACCTATCTATAGGAAAATCTCGGGTTTGGAAAGATTTCCCCTTTAAATCTAACCAAAATAACAAAGGAGAATCTCTGGATTTAAAATCCAATGGTGAAT
The DNA here is from genome assembly GCA_030015575.1 of Agapanthus africanus. Taxonomy (NCBI): domain Eukaryota; kingdom Viridiplantae; phylum Streptophyta; class Magnoliopsida; order Asparagales; family Amaryllidaceae; genus Agapanthus; species Agapanthus africanus. Next base: position 834,729,880 of record JASDDO010000019.1, read on the forward strand.
AAAATTCACCTAATAATCCAAAGTTCAAAAACGAATGATGGATGCAAATCAAATCTCTCAATGAAGATTCGTCACAAAACTAATTGACTCGGCTGCTTCTCCTATAAATAAGAGCCAAGAGACACAGAGAAAAAACAGATACGCAGAGAAGAAAAAAAAGAAAAAGAGGAGAGCTTTGATACTTTGAAAAGACTCGGATCTTCTGCAAAAACCCTAGGTAAGAAAGGGAAGACCTTTTGAAAGAAAGAGAATTTAATTTTCAACAGAGTTTAACTCTGATAATGTAAAAACAGAAGAACATATTTCTTCTCTCTTTGATAGAGGATCTGCAAAGTGCACGTCTCCCCTTAAGGTTGAGAATTTAATTCTCAATGGGTTGAGATCCTGCCATGCAGATCCAAAGCATAGAGAAGGAATGCAAGCACGAGAATTTAATTCTCACAGAACTATAGGAATTTAATTCCTTCAAAATAAAAGTAGGGCTTGACCCTATATCATGGGAATTTAATTCCTTCAGAACAAAAAAGAAACAGGGTTTAACCCTAATTAAAAAACCCAGTTCTGTTGAAACATCGGGAATTTAATTCCCTTAATCATAATTTAACAGAGGATGGAAGTTTAAACTCCTTAAAAACTTTTATTAGGGTTTAACCCTATTCAGCCCTTCACATATATGAGGAATTTAATTCCTACAGAAAATTCAGAGTTAAACTCTATTCCAGAATACAAAGTCTTCGAAAAGATGTAGGAATTTAATTCCTCCGAAATTTACAGCTCGAGGAATTTAATTCCTGAAAAAAGATTAACAAAGCCTCTAAACAAAATACATAGAGGCAGGGTCACGTGTCATCACGTGACCCCCCAAGAGATCTACAGAAAGTCCCTTTGAGGCTGCACCCCACGTGATCCACATGACCCTTGGCAGAAGCTCCAATACATAGGCATTTGAATGCCCATCACGTGATGGCACGTGATGCTCTGAAAGATGCGATAATCTCAGCAGAATAAATGAAGGGAGGGCGCTCTCACGTGCTGCCACGTGACCCCTCTTGTCTTAGTGTTTAACACTAAATTGAAACTCTTGAACCCAGTGTTAAAACACTGTTGGGCCTTAGTGTTCAACACTAATTAAAAAGCTTTATCTGCAGTGTTCAACACTGATCTGTTTTAGTGTTTAACACTAATTTGAAAAGCCTTGTTGCTGGTGTTTAACACCGATTATCTCTTAGTGTTAAACACTAACTTGTCAACCTCATTCCCAGTGTTCAACACTGACTGCTCTGTAGTGTTTAACACTAGGCTCTGGCCCAATTGGCCTAAATGGATAGAGGCAAAGCCTCTCCTGATTGGACTTAGCCCAAGATGGCCATAAGTCCTCAATTGGTGATTAACTGGTCCAATGGACTCATAACATAATTAATTCGTCTTGACCCTAAATTGGGCTAAGGACTGTTTAATCCACTCCGTTTCTAGGGTACATCTCTTCACTCCTTTGATACTTGGCATTGTAATCCCTCAATGTCTTCAAAGAGGTGACGGGTCCTGACGACCACACATTGATATGGACTGTGGGGTCCTTAAACTCATGTCTAATGCAAATTCCTGGTTACGTGGAATGCGGATAATGTCACTCTTTGACCCCATGGAAAACGTCCAGAGCGGAGCCTGGTCCTCGCCAAGCACGGCAGTGAACCCGTGTGAAGCATCCAGAGCACATACTGGACTGTGGGGTCCTTAAACCCATGGACTACGACGTCCTTAACCTTGACCGAGATGTCTTAAAACTAACAATGGACTGTGGGGTCCTTAAACCCATGGACTACGACGTCCTTAACCTTGACCGAGATGTCTTAAAACTAACAATGGACCGCAATGTCCTTAAACTACCCATTGACCGAGATGTCTTAAAACTAACAATGGACCGCAATGTCCTTAAACTACCCATGGACCGTAATGTCCTTAAACTAGAACAATAGAGCCCCGTATGCTCTTTTGTCGGATCTAAACGATCCCGTTTAAGTTGATCTTAGCCTCAAAGATGGCTAACGTATCCTTAAACCTTCAAACAGAGTGGACTATGAATCCCCCCAATTAACTCTGGCTCGAGGGTACATCCTCGAACTCCTCTGACATCCGTCGTTGTAATCCCTCAACGTCGTCAGAGAGGTGACGGGTCCCGACGGCCATATATACGATGGACCACTATGTCCCTAAACTGGAACATTAGAGTCCAAACGCTCTTTTGTCGGATCTAAACGATCCCGTTAAGTTGATCTTAGTCACAAAGTTAGACTAACGTATCCTTAACAAACGTTTGAGTTGATCTTAGCCTCAAGAATGGCTGACGTATCCTCAAACCAAACCCCCCAAACCCAAATCTAAGATAATACGGATTTGGACTAGTCCACGCCCTACGGGCGACGACCTAACTCAGTCTCCATAAACAATCCACGGGCAACAAAATACGAAACAAACACCCACGACACGAAGTGACCATCTGGAGAAGGAGAAAGTTGTTACCGCAATGCGGTAGCGTAATTAACTGCAGGGGCTTGCGCCTGCAGGGAAGAGCGTCCCCACAATCAAAAACCTCTCAAACGAGGGGGAATCTGACGAAGTCTGCTACATCGGACGCATCCGTCTAAACCTTCGATACATGGTGCCATAAATCAACTTGGCATCTTCGGAGAGGTGGACGGATAGCACCAATTAGCATCTGCCCCGAATCTCAGGCAAGACGCGGTGTCGCGCCGTCTTTCGGAGGGGAACAATGTGTGCAGGTAGTCTGTTGACTTAGGGTTGTCATTTGTCTCGTCTGAGTTCCCACTGTGCTTTGATTACTACCCTACCACGGCTCAAAGGAGTCGTGCAAACAGGTTTTAGTTGGGTAAAGTCCCGAGCCACATGGAGCCAGTGAGCGACTGTTAGCGATTCGTCTCTCCCGGTATAGGGAGTTGATATCGCACTATGATCGGTTGGTCATTACCATAAGTCCCTGGCCAGGGCTGAGGGAGAATTACTGGTGGACTGATCAATAGATTCTCAAATGGTCATGAGCCATACCGGCACGACTTGTACGGTTATTAGGGGTCTGACGTTCTCTACCTCCCTAGACCATACATGCAATACTCTTACACGAACAGACCGGACTGCGCGGATATTGTCACGGACATGCTCAGTAGGAGTTCGGATGGTTTCTTCATCGGCCTTCTTATCGACATCTACCCGGGGACCGTTACGTACAGCTAGTGCCGCTTGCGGTCTGTGGTTAAACCCACTGCCAGCGTAGTGTCGAGTCTTTAGAGTCCTATACAGAGAGTTTCCCTGCTCCAGACGAAACGATATAGAGGTCGTATGGTTTTATGACAACGGTTCAGACGCATATGTGTTTAAACGCACGTACGACGTTCGGACAGTTTTTACTAGCCGGCTTTGGTTTATGCCGGATTCTAGTATCGGGTTATTGGATTTATACAGTCTAAAGTTTTTCCGTGTTTTCACGGATAGGAGGGGCGTTCTCGTAATTTGTCGGGAAGCTTCTAGATAGATGATGACATGGAGGGTAAGGTGGCATTAGCTTTTAATGCATTTGTGACTCACTTAGATGAATCATTCAAGTGAGTTAATGAAGCATTTATTGCTTAATGACTCACTTGATGATTCATTGCATATATTTAATGAAGCATGATGATAATGTATTTTGATTTATTTCTTTTTGATTTTCTTATGCTTCATAATATATTAGAAGTGAGAAACTTTTTCATTCATTCACATGCTCACCTTCTCTCTCCTCAAGCTCTCTCTTGAAACCCTAATCCTCCCCTATCATGTGTTCAGATCAAGGATTAGCTAGACTAATACATCCATAACCTCAATCTATATCCCCTAGGTAGCTTAGATTAGCACTTTAAGCAACCTAGTTATCTCAAGTTAGAGATCAAGCTTGGCGTAGGAGCTCTCGGGTGGATTGTCTTTGACTTGAGGAGGCCGTTGAGGTGCCGATGTTCCAAGGAGCCTACGAGGAGTGGAGGACAGCGATGTAGACCCGAAGGACAAGTAACGTGAGGTATAACTTCGAATCCGAGTGGTTAAATCTCTCGTAGTTTGCTAGTAACGGTTTAGATACGATTCATGCGCTCAAGTCCGTGTTACGAAGCTTTGATAATCGTTTTTCATATATTCCGCCTCCCCGCAAGTTCGTGGGGTGCGTGACATGGACTTACAGTGGTATCAGAGCCAACTAAACCCTTACTAGCTTGTTAGCAACTAATTAGAAGTTCGATCGACGGAAAAATGCGAAAAACGAAAAACCTTATCCTAACAGTTCTGTTAATTTTAAACATGTCTAAAAAATTATTTGATATGCCTTAAAATTCACAGCAGGGAAATATAAGAATTCTGAGAAAATACGAGACCCTAACTCGGCAAGACGGCCGTGGATCCGCGGCAAGATGGTGCTTTTGGCCGCGGATCCGCCGCCAAGTCAACTCCGAGTTGACTCGGATTTCCTCTGTAATTCATATTTTATGGTTTTCTATTTTCCAGAATGTTCTGTTTCTACCCAGGTTACTTCAGTGCTGCTTTGCTTTTGGGGTAGACACGGAAAAAGGAAGTCGATCGATATTCTAAGTTATTTGCTAATTGGGATTTTATCTATAATGTTTAATGTGTTCGTAAACCTCCCCTAACTGCTAGTATGTCGGTTGGCAGGGGGTTGCACATTTCTGTAATGTTTACTATTTGTGTATATGAACTTGATTGGGATGTTGTGATGATTAGCCGGGGTTTGAGATGTGTTTTATATTCATTCATTCAATATAATTGTAATATGATATAATATTCTTTTGCGGGGCACATCCAGGTTGCGGTTGTATCCACCGTTGTATTATTTCTTTTTACTATTTTTGCTCCTAGGATAGACCCAAGGTGGGGTGCACAAACTACCGGGTACTTTGAAGTGTTTAGTGTCCTACTCACGTTGTTGAGGGAGACGGCTTCACTTCGGGCACTTGGCGGGTAGTTTGCCGTACCCGTAGGGGTCTAGGGTGGGGTAATGGCTATTCATCACAACTGTGTAATCCGTCTTTTATTGCAGTTCAAAGCAAATGCGGATTGCTAGTATATCCAATAAAGTTCATCAGTGATCTGGAATGCTTATTATTGCGTCTGACGAATGTACAATATCTATATATGATAGCTATTAGACGTCACTTATGTTTTACACCCGCGCTAGCCCAGCCCCCACTTTGTCGTTAGTTAAGTAACCTAACGGGTGATGACGGGACCCCGTGGCGAATGCGAATGGCATAAGAGGACGTGGTATTTTCGTTGTTTTCTACAATGATAGGATAAATGATGGGACGCGTTATTATAATGCAAAGAAAATAAACCAAAGTTTAATCGTTGGAACAAATTTAAAAGAAACCACTCGGTTATTTTAAAAGATCAGAATTTTTAATTGCGGAGCTTTAACCACTCCTTTTAAAAAGTATCAGGTTCCTTCAATTATATTAAGTTCACTACGTTCACGGTTTTGCCAAAACCAGTCGTAGCCCTCCGTCATTTCATATAGATAGTCAATAGTATTCAAGCTGTGTTTGTTGGCCAAAGTCAAGGCACAGTGTTTGGTAGCTATTGAATATTCATATGCAGCATAGATAGATGCGTTGGTTTAGGACAGTCGTACTGCTTTCTTGGCCAAAATCAAGGGTATGTACGGATGGGTTCAAATTAACCTGGAAATTGACGGGTAGAACTTGACATGTGACTTATGATTTGTTGGGCAAAGTCAAGGTCATAAGAGCATGGGGCAAAAATCCATATCGAGAATTTCTAAAGAAACTGAAATTTGGAGAAAGAGCATACCATTTTGGAGTTTGATGAATGTTGGTAGGATTCCTTCAACATTATCATACGATGATATTTGGATCCCGATCCTACTGTGAGTATATACTACTTATCAGGAGATTCGTCACTTAACGATCAATGCTATAAACCAAGTAGGTGCCTAGAAAGGTGTCAGAGGGGCTACGCCCCCAGAGAAAAGAGGTTCTTTAATTAAGGAACTTCGCGAGCGTTGGAAAACCTCCCTCGAAGTATCGACACTAACCTGGCTGAACGGTTAAGCAAGTATTGAACGGTGAGAATAGTCCTGGCTAGTTCTTCCTTTATAGTTTGAGGAGGGATTCAAGAAACAGTAGGATCCATCCTGTTTAGATAAATTAAAAACCACTCTAAACTTGCAAGAGCATCATGCTAAAGTGTTTTTCTTCTCTCTCTCTCTTAATTGCAGCGACCTTGTGACCACGACTAGGTTACATCTAGAAAACAAATTGACTGAATCTAACTTATATGACTGGCAAAGGTCTGTCCAGATGTCCATTGCCTATGACAAACTGGACCACCCTATTACTACTCAAGATCCCGCCGTCCTAGGTCCAGTTTCCACTGTCGCAGATATAGATATTCGTCAGACAAGGGAAAAGGAAAAAGCGAAAGCCAAGTGCCTCGTGTTAGCTTCAGTTGATGGTGTATACCAGAAGCAACACGAGAAGATGGACTCAGTTTCTATCTTTCTCCATAACAAATATTTATATGGAGGGCGATCTCATATCACAAGATATGAGACCTCGAACGAATTAATTCAAGCGAGGTTGGCTAACGGGTCATCTGTACGGGACAACGTCCTTACAATGACTAGCTATATTGCTAAGCTCATGGACCTGAAGACCACGTTGGAGAACGGGTCAGATACTGACTTGATTCTACAGTCTCTGCCTTATACCCTGAAGGAAACCAGGGAAGTAGAAGGAAAGGGAAGGGCAAAAGTTTTGGGACTGGATGTAGTAAAAGAGGGACGTTCCTATTGTTACGGGAATGAACATTGGCAGAAGGATTGCTGGGCTAGCAAAGCCAGTAGCCAGGATTCGAAGCATGTTGTGGCTTCGGCTTCGGGTGTGTTTGTAATAGAGAACTGTTTGTCAGTTAACCCTACTTCCTGGGTATTGGATACCGGATCAGGATCTCACATCTGTAATTCGTTACAGGCTCTGAGAAACTGTAGGGTTATCAGGATAGTGATATGACCCTCAGGGTTGGTAACGGAATGAGCATGAACGCTGAATCCGTAGGGGAATATCATATTGGACTGACAACTGGGCAGATATTGATTCTGCGTAACTGTTTTTATCTACCAGTTACAAATTGTAATATCATATCTGTATCCTTACTCTCTAAGGAAGGATATGATTTTACTTTTATAAGCGATGTGTTTCACATCCACCTAAATCAAGTTCTGATTGGGTCAGGTACATTAAAAAACAGGATATACGTATTGAATCAAGCTCAGATTTTCAGTGTCCAGAACACACTTAAAAGAAAGTCTCCGAAATTAAATCAGGCTTTCTTATGGCATTGTAGACTAGGTCACATCAATGGGAGAAGGTTGACTAAGTTACATAGAGAAGGATATTTGAATCCGTTTGAATATCAATCTTATGCTACTTGTGAATCTTGTCTCATAGGAAAGATGACAAAGACTCCGTTTACTGGAAACGGAGTAAGAGCAAGCGAGCTCTTGGGGCTCATACACAGTAATATGTGCGGTCCAATGTCTACACATGCGCGAAGCGGTTATTCTTACTTCATTACTTTTACGGATGACTTTTCGAGGTATGGATATGTCTTCTTAATGAAACATAAATCTGAAGCCTTTGAAAAATTCTAGGAATACAAGAATGAAGTGAAAAACCAAACAGGCAAAAGTATCAAGACACTGAGATTTGATCGAGGTGGTGAATACTTAAGTGCCGAGTTCCTAGGTTACTTAAAAGAGAATGGAATTCTCTCTCAGCTTACTCCTCCATACACACCACAACATAACAGTGTATCGGAGTGACGGAACCGAACCCTATTGGATATGGTTCGTTCCATGATGAGTAACGCTGAGTTGCCGCAATCATTCTGGGGATATGCACTAGAATCAGCTGCATACCTTTTGAACTGAGTTCCAACCAAGACTGTGTCTACCACACCATATCAGATGTGGAGTGGGAAGAAACCCTGTCTTAAGTATCTTAAGACATGGGGATGTCCAGTTTTTGTTAAGAAGCAGCATGCGGACAAGCTCGAGGCACGCTCAGTAAAATGCAAATTTGTGGGATATCCAAAGAACTCCAAGGGATATTATTTCTATTACGCAGAGGAACAAAAGGTCTTTGTTTCTCATCATGCCTGCTTCTTGGAAACTGAGTTTTTAGAAAATCAGAAGAGTGGGAGCGCAATAGAACTGGAAGAAATTCCAGAACCATAAGCTATTACTGAAACCTTGGTAGAACAAGAAGGTTCAGGAGAACCGGACATCCCAGTGCCACTCCGCAGGAGTAGTAGGCAGTCTCATCCGCCCGAGAGATACAACGGTTTTCTCATAGACGGGGATAGAGAAGATTGCACTATTGACTATGATGAGCCTACTAGCTTTCAGCAAGCCATTCAGAGCGGTGACTCAGTAAAATGGCTGGATGTAATGCGGACCGAAATGGAGTCCATGTACACTAACAAAGTATGGACTTTGGACATTGCTCCAGATGGGGTAAAACCCGTAGGATGCAAATGGATCTTCAGAAAGAAGATTGGTGTAGATGGACAGGTTGAAACCTATAAAGCTAGACTTCTTGCAAAGGGTTTCCGTCAAAGACCTGGTTTGGACTATGACGAAACCTTTTCTCCAGTGGCTATGCTTAAATCCATTCGGGTCCTTCTTGCTATTGCTGCCTTCCACGATTATGAAATCTGGCAGATGGACGTAAAGACAGCCTTTCTAAATGGTAATTTGGAAGAAAGCGTCTATATGGTTCCAAAAGCGTCTATATGGATCAGCCATAAGGATTCATTCAGAGTGGGAGCAGCGGTAAAGTATGCAAGTTGCTTAAGTCCATTTATGGACTAAAGCAGGCATCTCGGAGTTGGAACATCTGTTTTGATGATACTGTCAAAGAATTTGACTTTATCAAAAATCCAGATGAACCATGCATATACAGAAAGATTGTAGGGAGAGCTGTAGTATTCCTCGTCTTGTACGTGGATGACATTCTCCTAATAGGAAATGATATTCCTATGTTACAGTCAGTCAAAAGATTCTTGTCACAGAAATTCTCCATGAAAGACCTGGGTGATGCCACCTACATTCTGGGGATCCAGATCTATCGTGATAGATCAAAAAGGATGTTGGGACTTTCGCAGTCCAGATACATAGACACCATATTGAAAAGATTCAGTATGGAAGATTCGAAGCGCGGTAACCTACCGGCTTGTCACGGAATCACCCTCTCCAAAGACATATCTCCCAAGACTGATTTGGAAAGGGATCGCATGTCGATTATACCCTACGCTTCAGCGGTAGGCTCTATAATGTATGCGATGTTATGTACCAGACCAGATGTAGCATACGCATTGAGCGTTGTAAGCTGGTATCAGGCAAACCCATGGGAGAATCAATGAATAGCAGTAAAGAACATTCTCAAGTACCTACGGAGGACTAAGAAGATGTTCTTGGTATATGGCAGAAAAGACCTCCAGATCGAGGCCTTTGCCGACTCCGGCTTCCAGAGTGACAAAGATGACTCCAAGTCCATGTCGGGTTATTTCTTTACCCTCAATGGAGGGGCGGTCTGTTGGAAGAGTTCCAAACAGGAGACCGTTGCTGACTCAACGATGGAAGCGGAGTACATAGCTTCTTGCGATGCCGCAAGAGAAGCTGTCTGGATGAAGAAGTTCCTCACAGAACTTCAGGTGGTTCCTACCAGTGTTGATCCAATACCTCTGTATTGTGACAACAACGGCGCTATAGCTTTAGCGAAGGAACCCAGGTCACATCAGAAGTCCAGACACATCTTAAGACGGTACCACCTGATCAGGGAGATCGTAGATCACCGGGAGATCGAGGTGAAAAGAGTAGGGACGGAGAATAACATTGCTGATCCATTCACAAAGGCCATTCCTCAGACGCAGTTCGAGAGGCTATTCGAGATGATAGGTCTACGATATGCCAGCTCATGGCCCTAGTGCAAATAGCAGATTGTTAGTGTATATGCCCTAGGGGCCATTATTGTATCATACTAAGTTGTATATTACTTAATGGAAGCTTGGGATATTCACATTTATAAAACAGTCTTGCTAAGAATGGTAGTATGCTACTTGGTTTGTGTCTACTTTAATATGTGCATATGTTTCTTGTAACGTATCACTTATACATATTAGTAGAGCCCATAGGATCATTGCTTGATTACCAGTGTTGTGATGCCAGTCACACTAGTGGGGGCTGGGTAGTCTATAAGCAACATCCTATACTTGTCCCTAGTCGTAGGATTATCGAGACTGGGCATCGATACTCCGGAGTAGACTAGTGTGTATGCTTCTCATCCCAGTTGGGGAGATGGTCTTTCCCACAGCCATCAGTACGTCGTATTGAAGATAGTATACAGGTGCTCGTTGGGTTACGGGTACACCGGACAGGACTCACAGGAGAACTGACTGGATGGTATTATACCTAACGTCAGATAGCAGTTCTCAGGTGACATATATGTAGGTAGTCTGTTGACTTAGGGTCGTCATTTGTCTCGTGTGAGTTCCCACTGTGCTTTGATTACTACCCTACCACGGCTCAAAGGAGTCGTGCAAACAGGTTTTTGTTGGGTACAGTCCCGAGCCACATGGAGGCAGTGAGCGACTATTAGGGACTCGTCTCTCCCGATATAGGGAGTTGATATCGCACTATGATTGGTTGGTCATTACCATAAGTCCCTGGCCAGGGCTGATGGAGAATTAATGGTGGACTGATCAGTGATTCTCAAATGGTCATGAGCCATACCAGCACGACTTGTACGGTTATTAGGGGTCTGACGTTCTCGACCTCTCTAGACCATACATGCGATACTCTTAAACGAACAGATCGGACTGCGCGGATATTGTCACGGACAGGCTCAGTAGGAGTTCGGATGGTTGCCTCATCGGCCTTCTTATCGACATCTACTTGGGGACCGTTACATACAGCTAGTGCCGCTTGCAGTCAATGGTTAAACCCACTGCCAACGTAGTGTTGAGTCTTTAGAGTCCCACACAGAGAGTTTCCCTGCTCCAGGAGAAACGATATAGAGGTCGTATGGTTTTACGATAAGGGTTCGGACGCATACGTGTTTAAACGCACGTACCACGTTCGGACAGTTTTTACAAGCCGGGTTTGGTTTAAGCCAGATTCTAGTATCGGGTTATTGGATTTATACAGTCTAAAGTTTTTCCGTATTTTCACAGATAGGAGGGGCGTTCCCGTAATCTGTCGGGAAGCTTCTAGATAGATGATGACATGGAGGGTAAGGTGGCATTAGCTTTTAATACATTTGTAACTCACTTAGACGAATCATTCAAGTGAGTTAATGAAGCATTTATTGTTTAATGACTCACTTGATGATTCATTGCATATATTTAATGAAGCATGATGATAATGCATTTTGATTTATTTCTTTTTTATTTTCTTATGCTTCATAATATATTAGAAGTGAGAAGCTTTTTCATTCATTCACATGCTCACCTTCTCTCTCCTCAAGCTCTCTCTTGAAACCCTAATCCTCCCCTCTCATGTGTTGAGATCAAGGATTAGTTTGACTAATACATCTCTAACCTCACTCTATATCCCCTAGCTAGCTTAGATTAGCACTTTGAGCAACCTAGTTATCTTAAGTTAGAGATCAAGCTTGGCGTAGGAGCTCTCCGGTGGATCGTCTTTGACTCGAGGAGGCCGTTGAGGTGCCGATGGTCCAAGGAGCCTACGAGAAGTGGAGGACAGCGATGAAGACCCGAAGGACAAGTAACGTGAGGTATAACTTCGAATCCGAGTAGTTAAATCTCTCGTAGTTTGCTAGTAACGATTAAGATACGATTTATGCGCTCAAGTCCGTGTTACGAAGCTTTGATAATCGTTTTTCATATATTCCGCCTCCCCGCAAGTTCATGGGTTGCGTGACATGGACTTACAGCTGGATGCCATGAGATCCGAAATGGAGTCCATGTACACCAATAAAGTATGGACTTTGGATGTTGCACCTCCTGGGATAAAACCCGTAGGTTGCAAATGGATCTTTAAGAGAAAGATTGGTGTAGATGGACAGGTGGAGATCTATAAAGCAAGGCTTGTAGCGAAAGGTTTTTGTCAAAGACCAGGATTGGACTATGATGAAACTTTCTCTCCAGTAGCAATGCTTAAATCCATTCGGATCCTACTTGCTATTTCTGCTCACTACGATTATGAAATCTGGCAGATGGACGTTAAAACTGCATTTCTAAATGGTGATTTAGAAGAATGCGTTTTTATGGATCAGCAAGAGGGCTTCATTGACAGCGGGAGCAGCGAAAGGCATGCAGGTTGCTTAAATCCATTTATGGATTAAAGCAGGCATCACGGAGCTGGAACATCTGCTTTGATGATACAATCAAAGAGTTTGATTTTGTAAAAAATATAGATGAACCATGCATTTATAAGAAGATTGTTGGGAGTACTGTCATATTCCTCGTATGGTACGTGGATGACATTCTTTTGATAGGAAACGATATTCCTATGCTACAATCGGTCAAACTATTCTTATCACAAAGGTTCTCCATGAAGGACCTGGATGATGCCTCTTGCATTTTGGGCATTAGGATCTATAGAGATAGATCCAAGAGGTTATTGGGATTGTCCCAATCAAAATACATTGACACCATCCTAAAAAGGTTTAGCATGGAAGATTCCAAGCGAGGTGCCTTGCCCGCTTTCCATGGAATCACTCTCTCCAAGGACTTCTGTCCGAAGACTGATGAAGAGAGAGCTCGCATGAGCATTATACCCTACGCTTCAGCCGTAGGATCTATAATGTATGCGATGTTATGTACCTGCCCTGATGTAGCTTATGCACTAGCAGTAGTAAGCAGGTATCAATCCAACCCAGGGGAGAAACATTGGATAGCAGTGAAGAACATTCTTAAGTACTTGCGAAGGACTAAAGAATTGTTCTTGGTGTATGGTAATGGGGATCTCCAAATGGAGGCCTTTATCGATTCTAGCTTCCAACGTAATAAGGATGACAGCAAATCTATCTCCGGTTTTGTATTTACCCTCAATGGAGGGGTGATTAGTAGGAAAAGTTCCAAACAGGATACCGTTGCAGACTCCACGATGGAAGCCGAGTATATTGCTGCAAATGATGCTGCCAAGGAAGCCGTCTGGATGAGGATGTTCGTCGTGGAACTTGGAGTAGTTCCAACCATTATTAATCCAATACCATTGTATTGTGATAATAATGGGGATATGGCGTTGGCCAAAGAACCCAGGTCCCATCAGAAGTCCAGACACATCCTGAGGCGATATCATTTGATCCGGGAGATAGTAGATAGCCACGAGATCGAGATTCGGAGAGTAGATACAAAGAATAACACCGCAGATCCTCTCACCAAGGCCCTTCAACAGCCGCAACATGAGCGACTTTTTGAGATGTTGGGTATGAGATATGCCAATAATTGGCCTTAGTGCAAGTGGGAGATTGTTGGATATATGTATGCCCTAGAGGCCATTATATGTATAGTGGATGCTTGGACATGTATATATATATAGATGACTTTCTTGCTCGACATGACAGTATGCTATCTGGTTGTACTTTATCTTAACATGTTCACTTGATTGTATTATACTGTTCATTTTATACATGTTGATAAAGCCCTCAGGATATTTGCTTGATTTCCATGACTATGATGGAGATCATACTAGTGGGGCATGTATAGTTTATAAGCATATCCTAGAATGTTTTTAGTCATGGGTATATCGAGACAGGGCATCGATATTCCAGATTAGACTAGTATATACGTTTCTTGACCCATATGATGGGCGATGGATGATCCCATATCCATTGGTGTTGTGACATCGAAGATTGTATATGGGTGCTCAGTGGAGACTGGGTACACTGAACGAACTCGCTGAGAACTACTATATAGTATTATATCTATCGTCAGATAGCAGTTCTCTGGTGACACTGGTACAGGTTAGTCTGTAGACCCGAGATCGTCAAAGAGTCTTGTGTGTTCTCCCACTGTGCTTTGATTTCCACCCTACCACGGCTCTACTAAGTCGTGCAAACATGTGGCTTTTAGGTACAGTCCCAAGACACATGGAAGCAATGAGTGATAGGTGGAGTTTTGTCTCTCCGGGTATTTGGAGTTGATGTTGTGTTATACACGATTGGCTTTGACTCGAAGTCCCTGGCCAAGGCTGATGAGATTTACTGATAAGTGTTATCAGTAGTTTCTCGACCGGTCATAGTCCATATCGGCATGACTTATTAAGTTATTAAGACTTGACGATTCCATCCCTACACTTGATATGCAACATATCTGACGAAGAGACCAGACTGTACGGTAAGTGTTACCAATAACTCGACGGCGGTTTTGACAGGTTCGCTTGTTTTTCTTCTGATCGCTCAATATCCGGGTAGCCGTTACGTTTAGCTGACTGCTTGCGGCTTGTGGGTGTTTGATATGATCATCACCTACTGCTGGCGTATTGACGAGTCTTAGAGTCCCACACAGGAGTTTCTAGCTCAGGCGAAACGATGTGGTGTGCATATGAGATATGCGCGGGAGCTCGATTAAATGCGTGAATATGATACTGTACTTTAATCGGACGTTTTTCTATTGGTCGGGTCATATGTGATATGACCGGTTTTTTAAATCAAGTGTTGATTTATTATAGACTTTTAGCTCACTTTTCTTAAACCCTTTTTCTATTGGATGTTTGCATGTATGTATGCGCGCGCGCGCACACACATGATGATGTGAATGCATACATACATGCATACATATTTGTCATGGTTGATGATACATTGGAGACGGCAATGGAAGATTCACATGGAATGAATATCTATATATATTTATTTATTGAGAAAAAGAAATGGGATTAAGTCATGGTTGAAAATTTCTACACTCTTCTCTTATTAACCTTGACTTCAACCATAGTTTAATTTCCTAAGCTGCTTTAACTCATTTGCTAAATATCTAGATATTTATTTACCATGGTTTGTTAAGAGTGTGACTCTCATATATATTATTTTCTTTTTCTCTTTTTAAAATGAGATCATATTATTGAGCTCAAGCTTAGCCATCTCCTTCTTCTTCCTCCTTCAAGCTCTCTTGAGTTTTCTAAAGAGTGAGCAATATAAAAAGAAAGGGTTTTTAAGTGAGAATACCAACTACTTCACCAATCTATACTACTATAGCCTATTAGTGTAGCTTGCTATGCTTCATTCACACTAGTTTTGTGAAGCAAAGAGTTTGAGCAAAGATACTCCGGGTGGATCATCGTAGACGACGAAGCACCTTGAGCGGATTCGATCAAAGCTTCGAGTGGAGCTGTAGGAGTCCAAAGAGACTGAAGGAGTTGACTACAAAGGTTGTAGTTCCTTATCTTTTAGCTTAGACTTTATTAATTGTTGTTTTACCCTAATCTTTAGTTTCGATTCAGAGTTTGTTTGTATTATCCCTCTATAATTTTGAAAAGTTCATCACTATATGTTGTTTAAACCTAACTAGAAGAGCTACTACACGCCAACAAATATTTCGTATGTTGACTTCTGCTGCATATAGTTCTATGATGTGATCATATAAACAGCGTGATACGAATGATATAATTATATATATATGATATATATAATAAACGTTGCTTATGTTTTGCACCCGTGCTACTCCAGCCCCTGCTCTGCCGTTAGTTAAGTAACCTAACGATGCATGACGGGGCTTCGTGGCGAATGCGGATGGTATAAGCGTACGTTCTATTTTCGTTTCTTTTCTGTGATGTTTAGGGAAACATAAATGATGGAACTTCATTAATGAGATTAATGGAAAGAAAAGAAACCTAAAGATTTTGTAGAATCAAAATTTTTAAAAAGGTATCTCTAGTTCTTACTTTGAATGGTGGTGTTCCTTGATGAATATCCGGCACCTCATTCGATGAGGAAAAAGCCGAGGGAGTGACCTCTTTAGCAAAACTAGCAAATTCTACAACCCACTCGGTTTTGTTTTGATAGCTTCTCTAGTTCTTGCTTTGCATAGTCATGTTCCTTGATGAATATTCAGCACCTCTTTTGATAAGGAAAGAACCGAGATCCTTTCACCGGGAGTGACCTCTTTAGCAAAACTAGCAAAGTCTACAAAAAACACTCATTTTCAAATCACTAGATTCTACAACGATATCAAGTTCATTACACTAAAGGTTTTATTCAAAACCAGTTGTAGCCCTCCGTCATTTCAGATAAGTTATATTTAGTATTCGTGTTGCGTTTGTTTGCCTCTGTCAAGGCGTAATGTGCGGTAGCTGATTAGTGCGTATCTGCCGCATATGATGCGATTGGATTAGGGTAGTCGTACGACCTTGTTGGCCTCCGTCAGGGGTCGTGCGGGTGGGTTTAATTCAATCATGAAATGAACGGGTTGAATTTGATTAGCGGCCTATGGTTTGTTGGCCTCCGTCAAGGTCATAGGTCATTAGGGGTAAAAATAGATATTGGGAATTTCAAGTGTTGAAATTTGCAATGAAATTGCATACCTTCTATGAGATAGTTAGATCCTGATACCCACTGCGAGTAAGTGTTACTCCTGTGTGAGTTTTCCACTTTACAATTAGCTGATCCAGTAGGTGTCTAAGAAAGGTGTTAACGGGGTTATGCCCCTGCGTAAATGAGGTTATTTAATTAGTTCCATGCGAAATCATGGGGAGACTCCCTCGGAGTACTAATACCTGCCTGGCTGATCGATTGCCGAACTTGTAGGGTGTAATTAATCTTGGCCAATCTTAACTTTTAGGGTTTGAAGGAAGATTTGATAAAAACAGTGGGAGCCATCCTGATTAGATAAGATAATAACCAATCTAATCTTGCAAAGAGCGCATGCTAAAGCGTTTCCCTCTCTCTCTCTCTCTCTCCAGATAGCGACCATGACATGCCTTAATCAAGATAATAACATGGTTGTATTGACCAAACCCGCTTATTATACTGAGCTGGGGAACGTTGGTTCTACTCTATCTTATGACAGTCATAAGTCTGAGCAAGGAATAAAGGAATATCAGGATTCCCACGCAACCGGAACGAAGAAAGAGCGTGCTGATGCATCTTCTTCGGGTGTGTTCATTACCGAGAATTGTTTCTCAGTATGCTCTACCTCTTGGGTATTGGATACCGGATTAGGATCCCACGTATGTAATTTGTTACATGGGTTAAGAAGAGATAGAGAACTGGGAAAGAGTGATATGTCTCTCAAAGTAGGGAACGGTGCAAATGTTGCAGCCAAAGCAATTGGCGAATATCACTTAGTATTACCTAATGGTAATACTTATATTCTGAACGACTGTTATTACGTACCAAACATGATGTGCAATATTATATCAGTTTGAGAGAATTTTTGGGATGTTGGGTATGCGATAACTGGCCTTAGTACAAATAGGAGATTGTTAGGAATATGTATGCCCTTGAGGACATTATTGTATGATATAGTGGATTCTTGGACATATATATAGAGGACTTTCTTGCTCGACATGATAGTATGCTATCCGGTTGCTCTTTATCTTAACATGTACACTTGTTTTAATATACTGCCTCTCTGATACATGTTGATAAAGCCCTTAGCATATAGGCTTGACTACCAGGACTATGATGCAGATCATACTAGTGGGGCTTGTGTAGTCGGCAAGAAGATCCTTTAACAGTTCCTAGTCGAGACAATATCGACACATGGCATCGATATTCTAGAGTAGACTAGTGTGTACATTTCTTGACGCAGTATGAGGTGATGGTTGATCTCAAAACCATTGGTGTTTGACATCAAAGAATGTGCACAGGTGCTCATTAGAGAATGGGTACACTGAACATGACTCGCTCAGAACTCCTAGATGGTACCATACCTATCGTCAGATAGAAGTTCTCTGGTGACACTTATACAGGTTAGTTTGTAGACCCGAGATCGTCATAGTGTCTTGTGTGGTTCGTACTGTGCTTTGATTTCCTCCCTACCACGGCTCAAAAGAGTCATGCAAACAGGTGGATTTTTGGTCCATTCCCGAGTCACATGGAGGCAGTGAACGATAGGAGGGGTTTCGTCTCTCCTGGTATTGGGAGTTGATGTTGCGCTATGTTCTATTGGCTATTTTTAGTTATGTATATGCCATAGAGGACATTATTATACATATGATGTATAATATAGTGGATTCTTGGATATATATAGATAGGACTTTCTTGCTCGACATGATAGTATGCTATCTCGTTGCTCTTTGTCCTAAAATGTAGACTTGTATTGTGATACTGTCTTGCTCTGACATGTTGATAAAGCCTTTAGGATGTGTACTTAACAACTAGGACAATGATGGAGATCATACTAGTGTGGCCAGGGTAGTCTACAAGCACATCCTTTAATTGTTCCTAGTCGAGAGTGTATCGAGACAGGGCTTCGATACTCCAGAGTAGACTAGCGTATACGCTTCTTGACCCATATGATGGGCGATGGATGATCCCACATCCATTGGTGTTTGACATCAAAGATGGTATAAGGGTCCTCAGTGGAGACTGGGTACACTGAACGGACTCGCCGAGAACTCCTAGTTGGTATTATACCTATCGTTAGATAGCAGTTCTCTGGTGACACTGGTACTGGTTAGTTTGTAGACCCGAGATCGTCATAGAGACTTGTGTGATTCCCACTGTGCTTTTAATTCCACCTTACCACATTCAAGAGAACATGCAAAATGGTGGATTTTGGGTACAGTCCCGAATCACATGGAGGCATTAAGCGATAGGAGGGGTTTCGTCTCTCCCGGTATTGGGGGTTGATGTTGCGCTGTGTTCGATTGGCTATAACTGGAAGTCCCTGGCCAGGGATGATATGGAGACCTACTGTTAAGTGTTATCAGTAGTTTCTTGACCTGTTATGAGCCTCACATCGACACGACTTATCTGTTACTGGGGTCTGACGATCACCACCCCTAGACTGGATATGCGACATATCAGACGAAGAGACCGGACTGCACGATAGTGTTACTGATTGGATTCGCAAGAGTATGGACATGCTTGCTTGTTGATCTTCTGATCGCTCAATACCCGGGTGGCCGTTACATTTTGCTGACCGCTTGCGGCTTGTGGGTGTTTGATGTGATCATCATCTACTGCCGGCGTATTGATGAGTCTTTAGAGTCATACACAGAGGTTTCCTAGCTCAGGCGAAACGGAGTAGCAGCATATATGTGATATGTGCGAGACCGGGATTAATACGCGTATGTGATACGGTATTCTATTCTCGCGATATATGATATCGGCCGGTTATATGTGATATAGCCGGATTATCGGATCAAGTGTTGATCCGATAAAATGATACATTTTATATTAATCGGTTATATGTGATATAGCCGGATTATTAAATCAAGTGTTGATTTAATGATTTAATGTATAATTATATATTTGATTTATTAAATTACATTTACTAATATATGCTCATTTATGTATTTCTTTTTCTCACTTTTGATACATTTAACATATATGTGATATATGTTTATTGTATTGTTTTCTTTTGTTACATAAATAATATATATGTGATATATATTATTGTGACATGCTAGGTTATATATGCAACATGGGTGTATGAGACTTACACCATATAAAAGGTAATAGAAAGGTTTTTATTTATTTAAGTAATTCAAAAATGTGTGTGAATTTGTCATGGTTGCAAACTTGTTGATAACCATTGACTTAGTCCACCATTTTTGTTTTGCTTTAGATATTTATAAACCTAACCATTATCTCTTACCATGGTTTATTCTCTACAAGGGTTAGCCATGACATATACTCACCATGGTTGTATTTCTTACCTCACTCTCATTCACTTCATCTTCTTCATTCATCTTCCTCAAGCTCAAGTGAGAGCTCTCTAGGTTTTTGAGGAGATAAAGAAAAATAGTGAGAAATTAAATTCTAATGTGAGCAAAATTCCTACTCCATCATCCTCTTATATACTAGCCATATAGTTTAGGGAGTTAGATTCACTAGTTCCATATTAGTGAAGAGATAGCTTGAGTCCGTGCTTCCTCGACGTGGATTTTGAAGACTTCTTGCAAGCATGCTTCATTCATCTTGTGGAGCCTATCAAGAGTCTGGGAGTTCTTTGATAGCAGCGAAGGGACCACTAGTTGGAGCATTTGAAGTGAAGGACCGGTCTACAAAGGTTGTATTCCGCATTCACTTAGTTGTAAAGTTGTTTACATATCGTATTGTCTAAATGATTAATTAAGATTCTAAGGTTAGGGTTAACTAGCATATCAAAATTTTGAAAATGGCATGAACGATGCCCCCCTAAACCTTGCTGTTGTGCTAAGTAACCCTAAAGTGGTATCAGAGACAGGCTAGAGATTTGGATGATCTTTGTTAGATTACGAAACCGAAATAACTCCGAAACTTGAAACAATATAACCCAGTTTTTGTTAATTTTTTTAAAGCCGTCGAAATTTTTTTAGCAACTGCAGAATGTTGTATGTGATATAACATGAACACAGAAGAAAAAAGAACGCATTTGGTCGGTTTTCTCCCTGGCACATATCCTATAAAACCGAGCAGGCCGGCCAACCAATATTTTCAGGGGTGCGTTTTTGTTCTGTGGTCCGGTCTCTGGGTTTTGGTGTTTCAGGTGTTGCTAGTTTTTGCTAAATTTGCATGTGATGTTAACTTTCTGCAAAGGCAATTCGGAGTGTTTCGTAGTCATAATTCTAACATCTTTTCAGGATATTTAGACAGTGTTAAAAATTTCGAACGGATATCAAATACCCACTTTAACCCTCGAGGAAGATCGAGGTCGTACAGCTTAGGCCCAGACTTGTGTTCAGGACGAAGGTCCGCAGATTATGGGCTAAGCAGGTTTTTACCGCCGTTTCATGCAGGTTGCTAGTGTAGTGCTGCACCATTGACTGGACTGACCAGAAAGGAGGTTCCTTTTCTTTGGACTGAGGCATGCATGCGGAGTTTTCAACAGTTGAAGATTCGGTTGACAACTGCACCAGTTCTTTCTTAGCTTTCTGGTTCGGGCGACTTTGTTGTTTAACTGTGATGTTTCGCGAGTGGGGCTCGATTTTGCACTGATGTGGCACTATAGAGTTATTGCTTTTGCTTCCTTACTGTTGGAGGAAGTAGTAGTAGGATATCCCACTCATGATCTGGAGATGGCCGCGGTGGTCTTGCGTTGGAGATTTGGAGACACTACTTGTTTAGAAAGTCGTGTCAAATTTTCACGGACCACCAGAGCTTAATGTACATCTTCCTGCAGCGGGTTTTGATTGTTGAGATAGTCTTCTGCAAATTTACAGTTCTTGTGCGATCGTTGAGTACAGCTTAAGTTCGCCTCTACTGAGGGGACAGCTTGCTTATGTCCATGCCCGTCAACTTTTCCTTAATCGCTTTCGCGAGGCACAGCCCACCGATGCTCGTTCGTCAAAGATTCTTGAGCAGACTTGGCTGGGTAATGATTCGAAGTCCTTGATTTATGACAAGGGTGTTCTTAGTTTAGGGACGCGTTTGTGTATCTGATACTATTGGGTAGAGATGTGAAATCCTAGAGCAGGCACATCTGTCAAACTCTCTGTACTCATTCAAGTTCCACCAGCAATTGACGTAACTTGTGAGATAGTTACGGGTGGACAGGGATGTAGAGTGAAGTTTCGGGTTTCGTTTCAAGGTGTGTGTCTTGTTGTGTACTAAGGTTGAGCATCTGAGACCGGCTGGAGAGTTGCAACCTTTAACCGTTCCGGAGTGGGAATGAGAGCAGGTCTCCATGAATATTCATTGTGGTGTCTACCCAGCTTTAGTCAGGGTGTGACTCTATTCGGATGCTAGCTGTCCGATTATGCTTAGATTGCTCAGTTGTACTTTGTTAAGTTGTGCGTTGCACGGAGTTCCTTCATGGGTCGTATCCAAATAGGGCATCCTATTCGCTTGCCGTCTTGGGCAGGAGCTTCAGGAAGCCTTGGATACTGGTTGAGCCTTAGCTCCGCCATTCCATCCACAGGATGATGGTTTTGTGAGAGCCGGCTATACTGACTCTGGAGGATATGCTTGTGCATACGTATTAATTGTTGTCAGCAGTTGGGATCGTCACTTGCCATTATTACGATTCTCCTTCGATAGCTGTTATCAGGAGGCACTCCAATTGGCAACCTTTAAGTTTTTTTTGTTTGGTGGTGTCGATCTTCAGTTTGTTTTTCTGACTCTGCGAGATTAGGATTTTTGGACCCCAGCTAGTCTAGAGACTTCGGAAATGATCCAGTTGGTTCAGGTCAGGATGATGACAGCCCAGTGCAGACAGAGGTCTTATGCCGACCGTTGTGGTCGCACACTTGAGTTCGCAGTAGGAGCTCATGTATGTATGGTTACTAGGCACTCTAATAAGGTTCTACAATACATCAACCATGCCCGTTTAAAATTTTAGCCGTGCCGAATAACCCTAAACAAGATTGTTGCTAGAAAATTTGGGTTTCATATGCTAATAAACTACGTTTACGACTAAGTGAATACGAAATACAACCTTTGTAGATCGGTCCTTCAATCCTATAGCTCCTTGTTGAAGTCCCTTCGCTGCGATCGTGGTTATCCCGGACCCTTGCATGGCTTTACGAGGCGAAAGACGCGTCCTTACTTGAAGTCTTCGAGGCCGAAGATGATCTACGTCGAGGGGATGCCAACTCAAGCTTCTACTTCACTAACTTGAGAATTAGTGAAGCAAACACCCTAAACTAAAGTGCTAGTCTAGTAGAGGATGGAGAAATAGGAAGTGGGTTCTCTTTAGAATTTTATTTCTTACAATCTTTCTCACTTTTGATCAAACCCTAACAAGCTTTTTCTTTTTAACAAAATGAAGAAGAAGATGAACAAAAGAAAGAGATGAGGATAATGATCAAGTGAGAAAGCTAACCATGGTGAGTGAGTTTCATATACTAACTCTTGTAGAGACATAACCATGGTTAATGCTTATGGTTGGGTTAACAAATATCCATGGTAAAAACAAACTTAGTGGACTTAGTCAATGCATCCACAAGCTTCTACATGCTTCATGCATTGTGCTAATCCTCCACTAATTTTGTAATTACTTTAAATATAAAAACCCAACATAATGAATAGCATGGTGTAAGTCTCATACACCCAAGTTATGTGTATCATCAACCATGATATTAAAAGAAAACACAATTTTAATATATATCACATATATATTAAAGTTATGTACATGTGAGGAAAAAACCTAAAGTTAACAAGTGTTAATTAATGTAAACTAGTATATCAAATATACAATTATACAATAAATTATTAAATCAGCATTTGACTTAATAATCCGGTCATATCACATATAACCGACTAACATCCAATGTATCGACTTATTGATTCAATAACCCGGCTATATCATATATAATCGACCGATACAAAAAGTCGCGAGAATAGAATACGGTATCACATACACGCATTATTCTCGGTCCCGCACATATCACATACGTGCTCCTATTTCGTTTTTCCTGAGCCAGTAAAACCTCTATGTAGGACTCTAAAGACTCGCCAATACGCCGGCAGTAGGTGATGATCACATCAAGCACGCACAAGCCATCAGCGGTACTAGCTGGACGTAACGTCTACCCGGGTATTGAGCGATCAGAAGATCAGCAAGCAAGCCCGCTCCAACTCCTGTAAAAGCCTGCCGGTAACACTTCCCATACAGTCCGGTCTCCTCGTCTGATATGTCGCATATCAAGTCTAGGGGTGGTAAACGTCAGACCCCAATAACCGATAAGTCGTGCCGATGGAAGGCTCATAACGGGTCGAGAAACTACTGGTAACACTTACCAGTAAATCTCTAATCAGCCCTGGCCAGGGACTTCCCTGTTACGGCTAATCGAGCACAGCGCAACATCAACCCCCAATACCGGGAGAGACGAAACCCCTCCTATCGCTCATTTCCTCCATGTGACTCGGGACTGTACCCAAAATCCACCGTTTTCCACGCCCTCATGGGCATGGTAAGGTGGAAATCAAAGTACAGTGGGAATCACACAAGACTCTATGACGATCTCGGGTCTACAGACTAACCTGCACAAGTGTCACCAGAGAACTGCCATCTGACGTAAGGTATAATACCATCTGGGAGTTCTCGGCGGGTCCGTCCAGTGTATCCATCTCCACTGAGCACCCGTATACCATCTCTGATGTCAAACACCAATGGATATGGGATCATCCATCGCCCATCTATATGGGCCGAGAAGCTATACGCTAGTCTACTCTGGTATATCGATGCCCCGTCTCGATACACCCACGACTAGGGACCTTGAAGGATGTACTTATGGACTACCATGTCCCCACTAGTATGATCCGCATCATAGTCCAGGTAGTCAAGTACACATCCTAAGGGCTTTATCAACATGTAACTATAAGACAGTATCAAGAGACAAGTATACATGTTAAGATAAAGAGCAACCAGATAGCATACTATCATATCGAGCAAGAAAGTCCTCTCTATATATGTCCAAGCATCCAATATAATATACATCATCTGTACAATACTGGCCTCTAGGGCATACATACAACTAACAATCTCCCACTTGCACTAGGGCCAGCTGCTGTAGTATCGCATACCAAGCGTCCCGAAGAGTCTCTCAAACTGTATCTGGGGAATGGCCTTCGTGAGTGGATCCGTTGTGTTGTTCTTCGTGTCAACCCTCCTGACCTCGATCTCCCGGCGATCAACTATCTCCCGGATCAGGTGATACCGCCTCAGAATATGCCTGGATCGCTGATGGGACCTGGGTTCCTTGGCCAAAGCCACCGCTCCATTGTTATCACAATACAAAGGTATTGGATGCTCAATGGAAGGAACCACACCAAGTTCAGTAATGAACTTCTTGATCTAGACAGCCTCTTTGGCAGCATCGTTGGCAGCGATGTATCCAGCCTCCATCGTCGAGTCTGCCACGGTTTCCTGCTTGGAACTCTTCCAGCTAACCGCCCCTCCGTAAAGGGTAAAGACAAATCCCGAGTGCGACTTAGAGTCGTCCTTATCACTCTGGAAGCTCGAATCGGTAAAGGACTCCACTTGGAGTTCTTCGTTACCATACACCAAGAGCATCTCTTTAGTCCTTCGCAAGTACTTGAGAATGCTCTTCATAGCTGTCCAGTGACTCTCTCCAGGATCAGCTTGATACCTACTCACAACACTTAGTGAGTATGCTACATCGGGTCTGGTACATAGCATCGCATACATGATAGAGCCTACTGCCGAAGCATAGGGTATCCCTTGCATGCGAGCTCTCTCCAAATCAGTCTTGGGAGACATCTGTTTGGAGAGAGTGAGTCTAGAGATCGTGGGTAGGTTCCCACGCTTGGATTCTTCCATACTAAACCTCTTTAGTATGGTGTCAATGTACCTGGATTAGGACAATCCCAGTATCCATTTGGATCTATCTCTATAGATCTTAATCCCCAAGATGTAGGAGGCATCCCCTAGATCTTTCATTTAGAATCTTTGTGATAAGAAGAGCTTTACCGATTGCAGCATAGGAATGTCATTTCCTATCAAGAGTATGCCGTCCACGTACAATACGAGAAAGACAACCTTACTCTCTGCCACCTTCTTGTAGATACAAAGTTCATCTACGTTTTTGACGAAATTAAACTCTTTGATAACGACGTCAAAGCAGATGTTCCAACTCCGCGATGCTTGCTTTAATCCATAAATGGATTTAAGCAGCTTGCACACCTTCCCGCTGCTCCCACTATCTACGAAGCCTTCTGGCTGAGTCATGTACACGCACTCTTCTAAATCACAGTTTAGAAAGGAGGTCTTAACATCCATTTACCAGATTTCGTAGTCATGATATGCAGTGATGGCAAGCATGATCCGGATGGATTTAAGCATAGCCACTGGAGAAAAGGTTTCGTCATAGTCCACACCTGGTCTTTGACGAAAACCCTTTGCAACAAGTCTAGCTTTGAAAGTCTCCACTTTCCCATCTATACCAAGTTTTTTCTTGAAGATCCACTTGCTCCCAATGGGGTTTACCCCTTCAGGAGTATCTTCCAAAGTCCATACTTTGTTGGTGTACATGGATTCCATCTCGGACCGCATTACATCCAACCATTTTACCGAGTCCCCACTCGTGATGGCCTGCTCGAAGCTAGTTGGGTCATTATCAACCATGATGCAATCCTCGCTCCCACCATCCATGAGAAAACCGTAGTATCTCTCAGGTGGGTGAGGAACCCTACTAGATCGGCGGAGAGGCTGAGGTTCGTTGGGAACTACCGAATCTTCCGGTTCAACCAAATCTTCTGTCGTGGTCTGTATTGCTGGAACCTCTTCCAGTACTACCTCCTTGCCACTAATCTCTTTTTCAAGAAATTCCTTTTCTAAAAAGGTGGCATGTCGAGAAACAAACACCTTTTGTTCCTCGGTGTGGTAGAAGATATACCCGCGTGAATGTTGGGGATATCCAATAAACTTACACAGAATGGACCTTGCCGCGAGTTTGTCCGGATTTTACGTTTTTATATATGCCGGACAACCCCATATCTTAACATAATTAAGACATGGTCTCTTTCCTTTCCATATCTCATATGGAGTGGTTGGCACAGATTTGGTGGGAACCATGTTCAATAGGTCTGCAGCTGTCTCCAGCGCATATCCCCAGAAGGAAATAGGTAACTCAGCTGTGCTCATCATAGAGCGCACCATATCTAATAGGGTGCGGTTCCTCCGTTCTGATACACCGTTGTGCTGTGGTGTATATGGAGGAGTTAGCTGAGAGAGAATCCCATTCTCTTTTAGGAAGTCCAGGAACTCATTGCTTAAGTATTCACCTCCTCGATCAGATCGAAGGATTTTAATACTTTTTCCGGTCTGGTTCTCGACTTCTTGTTTATATTCTCTAAATTTCTCTAAAGTTTCTGATTTGTGTTTCATCAGGAACACATATCCAAATCTACAGAGATCGTCGGTGAATGTAATGAAGTACGCAGAACCATTCCTGGCATGTGTAGACATGGGGCCGCATACATCACTATGTACCAGTCCCAAGAGTTCCGTAACTCTCTCTCCGTGTCCCGTAAACGGAGCTTTGGTCATCTTGCCTTTGAGACATGACTGGCAAGTGTCATAAGATGAAAATTCAAACGGATTCAAATATCCATCCTTATGCAACTTAGCTAGTCGTGTCGCATTGATGTGACCCAGTCTACAATGCCATAAGAAGGATTCGTTCAGTTCTGAACTCTTCCTCTTGTGTGTGTTTGTTATGCTTAGAACTGTTGATTGATTTAGAACATAAATGCCATTGCACAACGTGCCTGATCCAACCAACTTTTGGTTCAGAAAAATGTTCATAACATTATCCTGTAATACAAAATTATATCCTTCTTTACTCAACAAAGAAACCGATATAATGTTGCATATCAGGTTCGGCATGAAATAGCATTCGTTCAGAATCAATGTATTACCAGTTGGCAATACAAGGTGATATTCCCCGACGGTTTTAGCTGCAACAATTGCACCATTTCCAACCCTTATGTCTTTATCACCTTCTCCAAGTTCTCTACCTTTTCTAAACCCATGTAACTGATTACATATATGGGATCCTGACCCGGTATCTAATACCCAGGATGTAGAGCAAATGGAGAAACAGTTTTCTGTAACGAACACACCCGAAGAAAATGCATCAACATGTACTTTCTTCATTCGGGTGGCATGGGAATCCTGGTATTTCCCTATGTCCTGTTCAATCTTATAACCTTTATAAGAAAGAACGGAACCAACGTTCCCCAGCACAGTACAACATGCGGGTTCGGTCAATACATCTATATTATTATCCTGATTAAGACATGATATGGTCGCTACCTGGAGAGAGAGAGAAGAAAACACTTTAGCGTATGCTCTTGCAAGATCAGATTGGTTATTATTTTATCTAATCGGGATGGCTCCCACTGTTTTTATCAAATCTTCCTCCAAACCCTAAAAGCAAAGACTAGCCGGGATTAATTACACCTTACAACTTCGCCAATTTTTCAGCCAGGCCAGTGTCGGTACTTTGAGGGAGGTTCCCCATGCTTTCGCACGTACCTAATTAAAGTAAACCTCGTTTTCCCAGAGGCGTAACCCCGTTGACACCTTTCTAGACACCTACTTGATCGGCTAATTGTCCTGTGTAAAACTCTCCCGGGAGTAACAATTAATCGCAGTGGGTATCGGGATCCAACTATCTCATAGAAGATATGTAATCTCATTGCAAATTTCAACACTTGAAATTCCCGATAATATTTTACCCCTAGCGTCCCATGACCTTGACGATGGCCAACAAACCATAGTGCGCTAGTCAAGTTCAACCCGTCATTTCTTGATTGAATTAAACCCACCCACATGACCCTTGACGCAGGCCAACAAAGTCGTACGACTATCCTAATCCAATCTGCATCATATGCATAAGCAGATAAATACTAGTTAGCTACCGCACACTACGCCTTGACGCAGGCCAACAAACGTAGCACGAATACTAAGTAGGACTTATCTGAAATGACGGAGGGCTACGCCAGGTTTTTCTGAAAACCTATTGCGTAATGAACTTGATATCGTTATAGAATCGAGTGAATTTTGAATTGGAGTGATTTTGAGGCTTTCATTAGTTTTGCTAAAAAGGTCACTCCCGGTGGAGGGATCTCGGCTCTTTCCTCATCGAATAAGGTGCAGGACATATCATATATATCACTATGCAAAGCAAAACTCCAAAAGCAATCAAAAACAAACTGAGTGTTGTAGCATCTGCCAGTTTTTCTAAAGAGGTCACTCCCGGTGAAGGGATCTCGGCTCTTTCCTCATCGAATAAGGTGCAGGATATATCATATATATCACTATGCAAAACAAAAACTGTAGCTACCCATTTTGAAAATTTGATTCTACAACATCTTTTATGTTTCCTTTCTTTCATTAATCACATTAATGAAGTCACATCATTTAAGTCACCTAAACATCACAGATAAATACGACGTACACTTATGCCATCCGTATTCGCCTCGATGTCCCCTCGTGCACCGTTAGGTTAGGTAACTAACGACAGAGCAGGGCCGGGCTAGCGCGGGTGTAAAACATAAGTAACGTCTATATAATATATCATATATACTATATACAGTATCTATCACAACATATCAAATGACCACATCACAGATATCGCGGCAGAAGAAACATATGAAACATTGGATATACTAGGACGTCCGTGTTTTATTTTGAGCCTCTATAAAACACGGATTCCACGGTCGCGATGAATAGCCAAACCCACACCCCTAGACCCCTACGAGAGCGGCAAGCAACCCTTCCAATTCTAGAGTTAGGAGACTCGGACTCGACTCCTTGAGTTGGTCTCCCACTGGACTCCAGATCCCGGTTACTTGTGCTATCCGCCTTGGGTCTATCCTAGTGCGGAAAAGTAAATAATATACAAATGGTGACATCGACCTCATCCCGGAAGTGCCCCAATAAAAGAATATTACATACATTTAATTTTACATGAATGAAAATAAAAACTCTTATCTCACATAAAACCCCCCGGCTATTCAAAACGCGACGATCCAATTGATATGTAAATATGCGCATCCCAATTGTCATTGACATATAGCAACGAAACCGGTGATATCACATATTACACTTACGATCGGAGAAAAGAAAGTGTAAAACTACAACATTTGGAATTCACAATCTCTTTAGACATCGTAAATCCGAAATATCACATACTTCGCATTTCATGCCTAACTTTATGAATTCCATGTTGCGCCACGGCAGCGCCCCGGCCGTCTTACCGAGGCCAAAATGCGGAATCAAAATTTTCTTAACTTTTAAACTGGCGCTACCGCGGACAATTAACCCGGATCTAAACCATTAACCGATACTAGCAATCAAGAGAAGGGGTGAGAGATTTACCGAGTGATCCGAGTCCTCCGGTCTTCTCGTCGTCGTCCCGATCTCCCGCGGAAACTCCGGTCGTCGCATCCTTGCCGGAAGGGCACCACATCGTCTGCATCTTTTACGGGCTCCCACCTCAATACCGAGGCAACTCGGGCATGAAGCTGGCTAGTCGACGTGCCCAAGATTTGCTGTAGAATATAGTGTAGATGATGCTTGTCTCATTTGGGGTTTGTAGTTGCCTTGATGGAGGAATAAGGTTATAGAAAAAATGGTGCTTTCATTTTTCCCAAAACAAGAAGAATGAGGTGAAGAAATATGTGTCACACAAAATTGGAAATTTCTCTCATCCTCACAAATGTGTGGCCGGCCATCATCCTCAAAGAATGGTGGAGGAAAAACAATATGTAGCATCAAGGAAGGTGATTGTAGGATAAAGCAAGAGGTGACCTTAAACAAAACATTATCATCACAAACTTACATCTAAACCATACCCTCTCAAATCACAATTAATGCAAGTGATGGTGCAAAAGAAAAGATGCTTATCATAATGAATACAAGTGCAAGAAACCCCCTCCTCAAATGTTATTTGCACAATTGCAAATAACCCCCTCCATCGGAAATGTCCGGCCGGGAAAGAACAAAGGAAAACCGGCCGGAACGGAATGCAAACTGGCAACTCCAGAAAACTGGTCCCTTAATAAATTACAGGAAAACCCCGACACTGTGCATACACACCCGCATCTGTATTCCGACCGGATACAAATGCAATGAGACAAAATCTACACTGTACTAAACTAGGATCCGTCTTAAACCAAAGACGGCTAGTAATATCCGTTCGATCCTGATCCGTGCAATACCGCACGTATCTGATCGAACCCTGCCATATAACCATACGGCCACTAGTACAAACCGTCCGATCCTGATCCGTGCAATACCGCACGTATCTGATCGGACCCTGCCATATCTCCATACGGCCTCTACAGCGTTTCGCCTGAAAGCTGAGTAACTGAAAGTGTGGTGGACTCTAAAGACTCGTCAATACTATGGCTGTGGATTTAACCACTAGCACGTCAGAGGTATAAGCCAATACGTAACGAGCCACCAGCTATTGACCAAAAGGGACGTCGATGAGCGAACTCATCCTGACACCCTACTGAGCCTGTCAGTGACAATATCCGTACAGTCCGGTCCGTTCGTCTATGAGCATCGCATGGCGGGCCTAGGGGGTTGGTAAAAGTCAGACCCCCAAAGGCGGTACAAGTCGTGTCGGAGTGTAGCCCAGAACGCCCTGAGATACTACTGGAATACCTACCAGTAAATCTCCTGCCTCGGCCGAGGGCTTTGCGTAATGGCTCTCCTAGACACAGCGCGACCTTACCCCCAATACCGGGAGAGACGAACCCCTGCAGATCCGCTCACTGCCTCCATGTGGCTCGGGACTGTACCCAACTAAAACCTGTTTGCACGACTCCTTTGAGCCGTGGTAGGGTAGTAATCAAAGCACAGTGGGAACTCACACGAGACAAATGACGATCTCAGGTCGATGAACTAACCTGTACACATGTCACCTGGGAACTGCTATCTGACGTATGGTATAATCCCAACTAGCAGGTTCCCGGCGAGTCCTGTCCGGTGTACTCATAACCCAATGAGCACCTGTATACATCTTAGGTGAACCAACTGACACCAGTGGCTTGTGAGACCGGCCACCGCCCCTCGTCGGGGTCTCGACTGTATACACTAGTCTACTAATGGAGTATCGATACCCAGTCTCGAAACTCCCACGACTAGGGACCTTTTAAGGATGTGCTTATAGACCCCAGCTCCCACATATATGATCGCCATCATACTGCTGGTCGTCAAGCAAGAATCCTAGGGGCTCTATCAACGTGTAATAGCGATCTGTTAGGTCACCTAAAGCAGTACACGATGATAAAGATAAACCAGATAGCATACTATCATCTCGAGTAAGACTGTCGTCCCGGGATAGGTCCTTCCTCAATCATTGCAATCACGTGCCTGTGATCCAATAATTGACTTTGAGGGCACTATCTCCAACAATCTCCCACTTGCACTCAAGGCTAATTATTGCGATGTCGCATACTCACAGCCCGTGTGATACCGAACACCCAACTCCTCTACTGGTCAGTCTCACAAAGCTCGTTTGCGAAACTATTGCGTTCGAGGAATAGCCTCAGTGAGTGGATCCGCTGTGATGTTTCTTTCTATGTCTCTCTATATCTCAAGTTCGCAGAGAAAACCATCTCCCGAAATGAGCAATACCTGTCTTAGAGTATGTCTGGATATCTGATGGGACCTAGCTCATAAATGAACTCCAAATCCAAACTTCTTAGACTGTATCATCAACTGAACTTAATCAGTATCCTGCGCCATGCCTCCCTCAGTATTGCCTCGGACCACCTGTCCAAAATACTGCCCCTCGTCAGAAGGAAAAACTATAACTCTGACAGCCACTCTGCTATCCAGGTCACCTTGGAAGCCAGGAATGATAACCGTCTCCTAAAGGAGGCTGCTTCTATCATATCCCTAGAACATCAACTTATGTTCTAAAACTGCTTCCGACTGTTTCTCCAGGATTGGATCAATATCAACTTATTGCATCTACTGCAAGAACAACATCTGGTGTGGTACTTGACATCTCATGATTGACTCAATTGCCTAAGCAAGTGATCTGCCAATCATGCACATCCTCTCCCCTTTAGTCTGTAAGACACCTTTAGAGAGGGTGACTCCATTACCTGCAGGTATACTACCGTGCCAGGAGTCGTCCATTCTAAATACTCATAGAATGCTGTTAAAGTACCCAGATTGGGAAACCACCCAAATCTAGATCTAAAACCATAGATCTAGTGACCAGAATGTCTGATATAATATCCAAGTCCTATGTGGAGAAACCACTGTGTGACAACCAAAGAATAACCGATCGTAGTATAGGAATATCACTTCCTACTCTGTGTATGTCATCCAAATACCAGGACATCACACCCTACTACCTTCTTAACAGATCCATCCCCTATTCTGATGACGTCAGACCTATGACTGTCACATCAGAAATAGATGATCTATCTCCGCTATATCTGCTTTAGTCTATAAATAGACATAAGCCTGATGTCCACCAATGCTTCCGCTGCTACCACTGACTACGACAACCCTCTGGCAGAGTCATATAGACGCGCACTTCTAAAGCTAGTTTAGAACGACGCTATACTCATCCTCCTGTCGGGTTTCGCAGCTTGGAACAACAACAATGGCAAGTGTGGGTAAACAAGAACTTCCCTGTCACCGTCCTTGAGGCTACCGGAGTGCCTCTCGGGTGCCTGAAGTTACCCACCTTATCTGCGGAGTGGCCAATGGAATGTCAAATCAAATTGAATCTTTAGGTTCCTTATCAAATCTTCAGTAATCGTTTGCGGTTCTGGAATCGCTTCCAGTTCTACCATACTCCGACTACTGTTTTCTGAAAAAAAAATAACCATTTCTTTTTAAAATGTGGCGAGTTAAGAACAATATCACTATTGATCATCCAGATGGTAGAAAGTTAACCCTCGTCATAGCCTGGGTCAACCCACAAACAGCCATTATAGAAACACGCCTTGAGTCATCCAGTGTCTGGTTTTAATCATAAGCCGGACAACTCCCCGTACCTTAACATCGTTAAGATATGAACTGTTCTATACCCAATATAGAACCAGAGGCACTGATTTAATTGAACCAGATTCAAATCATGCAGCTGTCTCCAGTGCATGTCAACTAAATGGAAGGAGGCCGATCAGCGTTACCCAACTTAGGAATGCTTCCAATTATGAGTAACCTGAAAGAGAAGCAAGTTCTCATTACTATCAACTGAATACCATACACAAGTATCTACATCTTCGATCACCTTGAAGAATCCCGATACTTGCAATACCTGGTTCTCTACTCTATTCTTATACCAATAACTCCTCAAAACTCAGACCCTGTGTTTCTACGAAACACATGTCTAAGAATTAGAGTAGTTAAAAGTAAACAGAATATAGTATGAGGACCAACCCCATAGTCCTAATGGACACTGGACAATATACAATACTCTGTATAAGTCCATGAGTCTTACAACTCATTCACTGTGTGTCGTAGGTTGAAAACTGTACTTATGGTTAAGAAGAATTACACCGCTGTTTAATGCTCCTTACCTAACCATCCACTGATATAGGTAAATGTCATCGACATAATATCAAAAGGTATATCTCACTCCATGAAAATAGACGTACAGATATATCAATTTGAAATTGGTGCACAACAGCGGATATTCAAAACCAAATATTTGCCGACCGGCAAACAGCCCAGGTGATCTCCTCAAATATCACCGATTACAACGAATCCCGATATAATGAGGATGATCACCCAATTCCCAATAACTTACTCCCACTCATCATCTGTAAAACCATACAGATGTGAGAATCAAACCTGGTAAATACATACCCTGGAGCAAGTGTCTAATCGGGAAATCAGTTTTCTTTTAACAGTACACTGTTGAACTGAAACATTGAAATGTTTCGATGGGGCATCCTGGTATTCCTAGTAATGCCTCTACCATTATCCAGATTCACAACTATAACCGTAAAATTTTTTGCCACCTCTCCAAATCCCTTTATATGTCTTTAGTCATTACCTTCTGCACACCCCTTAGGCCAAATGGTTTTCTTCCTTCCCTACCGTTCGGCACCAGCCTATGGTTTGGAAGAAGACTATCCAATAAGCATAATGGGTGTACTGTCCTAGTCCTAGGAGCACTCGCAATGCGAGAGAAGGTGAAGATAAAAGACAACCGAATAAACCTTATTCCTATTTCTCCTGGACCAGAATCCATCCCCGAACTGGAACAAATTCCTTTCGAGTTCGTATATAACCATACGATGGAGTATCCAATAAACTGTGGATCTTCGTAGTGATACGGAGTGTCCTGGAGAAATACAAAGGTGATTTAGGATTGGCGAAGAAATACTTGGTTTGGTCGTGAATATCAGTCGCAATTTACTTTGCCCTCTTATTAATCCCTTGCTTTGTCTGAACTTAATACCTTCTGCACACCATCGTTATGCTAATTGGTTTTCTTCATTCCCCACCGTTCGGCACCAGCCTAAGGTTTGGAAGAAGATTATCCAATTTGCATAATAGGTGTACTATCTCCTAAACCAAGGAGTACTCGCAATGAGAGAAGGTGAAAAGAAAAGACAACTGAATAATCCTATTCGTTTTCTCTAGAACCAGAAACCATCCTCGAAGTCCTTCGAGTTCGTATATAACCATACGATGGTTTTGTCCAATGGAAGTAGACGTTCGTAGTAATACGGGGTGTCCTGGAGAAAAGGGTAAAAGTAGGAGTGGCAATGAGGTTTGCAACTCTGACAATCCAAAAGCCAGTGTTAAGAAGGTTCGGTCAATTTGGTCACTGAGTCATAGTCCAGGGTCGGGTCAATAGTCGCTGCCAAAGAGAGAGAGAAAAGAAGCACTCAGCGTGCACTCTAACCTAGATCAGAATGGTTATCACTTTATCTAATCAGGAAACCTCCCACTGTAACCTCAAATTCTTCCCCAAACCTGAAAGAAGAATTAGTCGGGATCACCCGAGGAGTAAACCAACTCATCAGTGGGAATCGGGATCCAACTATCACCGCATGATAACTTGACGGAATCCACTCAAGTCACCACACTCCAGAAGGTATGCGCATGCCTGGCAAGTTTCAGTTCTTTTGAAACTCCCGATGTGATTTTTACCCCTAGGACCCAAGTGACCTTGACTGAGCCAACATATCAAAGGATCCTAGTCAAGTTCAACCCGTCATTATCTTGATTGCATTAGACCCACCCGCACGAATCCTTGACTGAGCCAAAATGACCGCACGACTGTCCTAACCAATCTCATATCCATGCAACAGAAAAGCACTACATAGCTACCGAACACTACGCCTCGGCTAAGCACGACATACGCAGCACGAATACTAAGTAATACTAATCTGAAATGACGGAGGGCTACGACTGGTTTTTTGCGAAAAAACTTTAACGTAATGAACTTGATATCGTTGAAGGAACTGCATAACTTTTTATAAAAATATAGTGACGAAAACCTTTGCTAAAGAGGTCACTCCCGGTGAAGGGATCTCGGCTCTTTCCCCGTAGAATGAGGTGCAGGATATTCCAACTGAATACCACGATGCAAAGCAAAAGTAATCGGCTATGGTGAAGTTAATGCCCTGACGCAAACTTCTGTCCAAGGGGTCACTCCCGGTGAAGGGATCTCGGCCCTTGCCTCGTCGACTGAGGAGCAGGATATTCCAAATGAATACCACGATGCAAAACAAAAGTGAACGTCCTTGCAATAACAGCTTTTGAAAAGTGTTCCAACAACATCAGAATAGGTTTGTTTTAACTTGCATTGATCCGAATCAATGCAGTCCCATCAATTGATCATACCATAAAGAACGAAAATATACTGACGTACGTATATGCCATCCGCATTCGCCACTGGGTCCCGTCATCACTCGTTAGGTTAACTAACTAACGGCAGAGCGGGGACTGGATTAGCGCGGATGAAAAACATATACAACATCTACTAATATATATACCAATATATAGTATTTCGCTCAAGGCGTGAATAAAATGCAACATCACAGAAATGTACAGCATCACAGAACAATACAGATATCTGGAAGCCCCGGGTTTCACAGAGCCGCTGCTGAAACCCGACGTTCCCCTGGTCGTGTGGATAGCCTGTGCAATGAAATCCTAGACCCCTACGGGCGCGGCAAGTCACCCACCAAAACCTGAAGCGAGGCAGCCCCCTTCATCACCGTGAATGGACCACCCAGCACTTCACGGGATCCGGTAACTTGGGCACCCTTCCTGGGTCAACCTGTACCCCCTATGAGTGCGGCGAATAGCCCGCCAATTCCAGACTGAAGCCCCCTCCGTCTCAATGCCCTGAGATGCGGGCCCGTTGCCCTCTAGAACCCGGCTATCCGTGCACCCCTCCGCGGGGTAACCCTAGTACAGAAAGTAAAATATACATACAACGGGTACATCGACCGCAACCAGGTCGTGCCCCAAAAGAATAATACAATCAGGCAGTGACGGCAGTCCACATATCGGACGCTCGCCCCGCAATATCAAATGTACATAATACAACAACACTGTACTAGCATTGCATCCAGGCTATCCCCCACGACCGATCCGCAACAACACAGCATAAACACAGAACATCAACGTGAAAATCACGTTCGCAAATCCGTCTAACCGGGCTATAGCAGTTAGACAGGATTTACCGATCAAGTGATATTCACGGTCGCAGATATAATGTAAATACTGTGAAATAATGTGTTTAAAATATCCAATCGATCAAAAATTAACAAGTGGGCCCCCAAGTAATACTGTAGCACTCATAGAAATTCTGGGCCCAATTTTAATATTCCAAAACCCCTATTTTAAGCCCACAAGCCCACTGCAAAAAAATGATGACATGATCCCTCATTCATGCGGCGGATCCGCGGCCTCCAGAGTGGTAATGGCCGCGCTTCCGCGGTCGTACGGAGGGATCATGTTGTCGAATTTTCCCAGTGTTCTTAGATTTCCAGTACATTAGTTTTTTACAACCTGAAAAATTTTTCGAGCAAGAAAAAAATCAACAGAAAACTGATGTACACAAAACGCGGTTTTTGGAATTTTGGTCGATCGGATAAGTAAAACGCATTAGAACAAGCTAGACAAGGTTAATGGCGTGGCTCTGATACCATGTTGCGCCACGGCAGCGCCCCGGCCGTCTTACCGAGGCCAAAATGCGGAATCAAAATTTTTTAACTTTTAAACTGGCGCTACCGCGAACAATTAACCCGGATCTAAACCATTAACCGATACTAGCAATCAAGAGAAGGGGTGAGAGATTTACCGAGTGATCCGAGTCCTCCGGTCTTCTCGTCGTCGTCCCGATCTCCTGCGGAAACTCCGGTCGTCGCATCCTTGCCGGAAGGGCACCACATCGTCTGCATCTTTTACGGGCTCCCACCTCAATACCGAGGCAACTCGGGCACGAAGCTGGCTAGTCGACGTGCCCAAGATTTGCTGTAGAATGTAGTGTGGATGATGCTTGTCTCATTTGGGGTTTGTAGTTGCCTTGATGGAGGAATAAGGTTATGGAAAAAATGATGCTTTCATTTTTCCCAAAACAAGAAGAATGAGGTGAAGAAATATGTGTCACACAAAATTGGAAATTTCTCTCATCCTCACAAATGTGTGGCCGGCCATCATCCTCAAAGAATGGTGGAGGAAAAACAATATGTAGCATCAAGGGAGGTGATTGTAGGATAAAGTAAGAGGTGAACTTAAACAAAACATTATCATCACAAACTTACATCCAAACCATACCCTCTCAAATCACAATTAATGCAAGTGATGGTGCAAAAGAAAAGATGCTTATCATAATGAATACAAGTGCAAGAAACCCCCTCCTCAAATGTTATTTGCACAATTGCAAATAACCCCCTCCATCGGAAAAGTCCGGCCGGGAAAGAACAAAGGAAAACCGGCCGGAACAGAATGCAAACTGGCAACTCCAGAAAACTGGTCCCGTAATAAATTACAGGAAAACCCCGACACTGTGCATACACACCCGCATCTGTATTCCGACCGGATACAAATGCAATGAGACAAAATCTACACTGTACTAAACTAGGATCCGGCTTAAACCAAAGCCGGCTAGTAATATCCGTTCGATCCTGATCCGTGCAATACCGCACGCATCTGATCGAACCCTGCCATATAACCATACGGCCACCAGTACAAACCGTCCGATCCTGATCCGTGCAATACCGCACGTATCTGATCGGACCCTGCCATATCTCCATACGGCCTCTACAGCGTTTCGCCCGAAAGCTGAGTAACTGAAAGTGTGGTGGACTCTAAAGACTCGTCAATACTATGGCTGTGGATTTAACCACTAGCACGTCAGAGGTATAAGCCAATACGTAACGAGCCACCAGCTATTGACCAAAAGGGACGTCGATGAGCGAACTCATCCTGACACCCTACTGAGCCTGTCAGTGACAATATCCGTACAGTCCGGTCCATTCGTCTATGAGCATCGCATGGCCGGCCTAGGGGGTTGGTAAAAGTCAGACCCCCAAAGGCGGTACAAGTCGTGTCGGAGTGTAGCCCAGAACGCCCTGAGATACTACGGGAATACCTACCAGTAAATCTCCTGCCTCGGCCGAGGGCTTTGCGTAATGGCTCTCCTAGACACAGTGCGACCTCACCCCCAATACCGGGAGAGACGAACCCCTGCAGATCCGCTCACTGCCTCCATATGGCTCGGGACTGTACCCAACTAAAACCTGTTTGCACGACTCCTTTGAGCCGTGGTAGGGTAGTAATCAAAGCACAGTGGGAACTCACACGAGACAAATGACGATCTCTGGTCGATGAACTAACCTGTACACATGTCACCTGGGAACTGCTATCTGACGTATGGTATAATCCCAACTAGCAGGTTCCCGGCGAGTCCTGTCCGGTGTACTCATAACCCAATGAGCACCTGTATACATCTTAGGTGAACCAACTGACACCAGTGGCTTGTGAGACCGGCCACCGCCCCTCGTCGGGGTCTCGACTGTATACACTAGTCTACTAATGGAGTATCGATGCCCAGTCTCGAAACTCCCACGACTAGGGACCTTTTAAGGATGTGCTTATAGACCCCAGCTCCCACGTATATGATCGCCATCATACTGCTGGTCGTCAAGCAAAAATCCTAGAGGCTCTATCAACGTGTAATAGCGATCTGTTAGGTCACCTAAAGCAGTACACGATGATAAAGATAAACCAGATAGCATACTATCATCTCGAGTAAGACTGTCGTTCCGGGATAGGTCCTCCCTCAATCATTGCAATCACGTGCCTGTGATCCAATAATTGACTCTGAGGGCACTATCTCCAACATTCCACATATTGTATCACATTCCAGATAAATAGACAGTATTAAACTTTCCGAACAGTTAATCAAATACCCAAAATTTCCTAAATAGCTCAACACTTGAGCGGAGTTCAAAAAATTCCAGAATACGTCACAGTAGCAATGGTCCAGCCGTAGAAGGGTCAAGCCAACGCCTCACATGTGGCACGCCGTACTCCCCCAAACCCTAAGGTTCAAAAGGCAGTTCAAGACGGTCACATAATCGAGTTAAGGTTTGTTGTCTTCTAGAGGGTCCATCACATTACTTCACGTTTTTCCGAAAGATTTAAACCCGAGAAAAATTCAACACTTGAATGTTTTTCGTGCCGGGAAAAATTGAGTTAATGATATCCGTTCGAACATTTTAATTCTTTCTAAATTATCCGGAATAACAAAACAAAATTAATTTCTCCGATCGAATCGACGATTACAAAATAAACCCCAAAGTACTCAACACTTGAGTCAGAATAAAAATATCCAGAAAAATATAGGAATAGCTACGGAGGTTACTGCATAAAATACTGCTCCCAATTCACTTTTACGACCGCGGAACCGCCGCCTTAAGTGGGGTAGGACCGCGGTTCCTCGGCGCCTGTACGGAATTTGTTAGGTCCACGTTACCTCTCCCGGTACTTTCGGGGTTGCGGAAACGGTAAGACAAAATTTTTTCTAAACTTTGTAACATGGACCGTAAAAGCCGGATCTTTGCTAAACAATACACTAGCATCCTAACTAGAGATCTATCTACTCGGTTAGGGGTTATACCTCAACCTGAACTCCTTCTCTTCTTGTTGTTCTTCTTCTTGCTCGCTCCGAGGCTTGATCCGGACTTTGGTCACCTTCGCGGCCTCCTTGAGTCGTAGACGATCCACCCGAGAGATGTGCACCGAGCTCCACCTCGAGCCGAGGTAACTAGGGCAAAGAGATTGCTAATCTAAAAGCCCTAGGTTGTGTAGAAGTGATGAAGGGATGGCTTTGTCTTTGTGAAATCTTTATCTCTCAACACATGAGATCAAAAGATCAAAACAAGAGGAGGAAGAAGAAGGAGGAAGGTTAGCAACCATGGAGCTTTTTTCTTTTCTTCTCACTTGAAAAGCAAGAGAGAGAATGAGAAAGAAATTATGATACATGAGAAAATCAACCATGGTTGCAATAATGCAAAAACAACATCATTACTAATCCCATCAAGATAAAGTTGATGGCTACTTTGAAATGACCATTATCATAATCCAAAAGAAAAAGGAAAAGAAAAGAAGAGTGTGGAACCCTCTTGAAAGTCAATGGTCAATCACGGTCAACCGGTCAACAAAGTCAAGAGAGGTCAACGGGGTCAAATGGTCAATGCAATTAACCATCATAAGATTATCACTAATAGGATTAGTAAATGATGTCCGCGGCTCATAATGGTTTTGACCAAACGAACTGTCAAAACCCTAATGAGTCCACCTTAAAATGGTTTTGACCGAATCAACTGTCAAAACCCTAATGAGCCTGCCACATAACGGTTTTGGCCGAACCAACTGCCAAAACCCTAATGAGGCACCTCCTCCTTCATCGCTCGAAAAAACTGTGCATACACACCTGCATCCGTATTCCGTAGAATGCGGATGCACAGAAGACAAAACCATCCGTGCAATACTAGGATCCGGCTTAAACCAAAGCCCACTAGTATTGCCTGCCCGAACACCATACGCATACAAGTATACGTAAGTGATCGTAGCCCTGCCGTAAAACCATACGGCCTCTACACGTTTTGCTTAGTGCAGGAAAACTCTCTGTGTGGGACTCTAAAGACTCGACACTACGCTGGCAGTGGGTTTAACCACAGACCGCAAGCGGCACTAGCTGTGCGTAACGGTCCCCAGGTAGATGTCGATAAGAAGGCCGATGAGGTAAACCCATCCGAACTCCTACTGAGTCTGTATGTGACAATCTCCGTACAGTCCGGTCTGTTCGTCTGATACATCGCAAGGCGGGCCTAGGGGGCGGTAAACGTCAGTCCCCTAATAGCGGTACAAGTCGTGTTGGAGTGAAGCCCAGAACACCCTGAGATAACACTGGAAACCTACCAGTATATCTCGCTTGCCCTGGCCAGGGACTACTCGTGTAATGGCTCTCCTAGACACAGCGCGATGTCAACCCCCAATACCGGGAGAGACGAATCCTGTCTAACCGTCACTGCCTCCAAGTGCTTCGGGACTGCTCCCAACTACTACCTGTTTGCACGACTCAGTAGAGCCGTGGAAGGGTAGTAATCAAAGAACAGTGGGAACACACTTGAGGCGAAGTGACAGTGTCAAGTCAGCAGACTAAGCTGTACTCATGTCACCTGGGAACTGATAACTGACGATAGGTATAATACCAACCATCAGTTCCCGACGAGTCCTGTCCAGTGTACTCGTAACCTAACGAGCACCCGCATACTATCTCAAGTACAACATACTGACGGCTGTGGGACAGACCGTCTCCCGTGCTGGGATGAGAAGCGCATACGCTAGTCTACTCCGGAGTATCGATGCCCTATCTCGATACTCCTACGACTAGGGACGTGTATAAGGATGTGCTTGTAGATTACCCAGCCCCCACGAGTGTGATCGCCATCACAACGCCGGTAATCAAGCAAAGATCCTAAGGGCTCTACTAATGCATATAGGTGATATAATAAATAAACACACATGTACACATTAAAGCAGAGACAAACCAAGTAGCATACTACTATATTGAGCAAGATTGTATGTACAACTGTGAATATCCCAAGTTTCCATCAAGTAATATACATACTAGTATGATACAGTAATGGTCTCTAGGGCATATACACTAACAATCTCCCACTTGCACTAAGGCCTTGTACTGGCGTATCGAAGACCTATCATCTCGATCAGCCGCTCGAACTAAGTCTGGGGTAAGGCCTTCGTGAATGGATCCGCTGTGTTATCCTTTGTGTCCACTCTCCGCACCTCGATCTCCTGGCGATCAATGATCTCCCTGATCAGGTGATACCGCCTTAAGATGTGCCTGGATTTCTGGTGGGACCTTGGTTCCTTCGCTAAAGCTATAGCCCCATTGTTATCGCAATACAAAGGTATTGGGTCAACAATGGACGGAACCACCTGAAGTTCACTAATGAACTTCTTTATCCAGACCGCCTCTTTTGCGGCATCGCTTGCAGCAATGTATTCAGTCTCCATCGTCGAGTCTGCGACGGTATCCTGCTTGGAACTCCTCCAACATACCGCCCCTCCGTTGAGGGTAAACACAAGACCCGAGACAGACTTGCTGTCATCTTTGTCACTCTGGAAGCTTGAATCGGTAAAGGACTCGACCCTGAGATCTCCATTACCGTAAACCAGGAACATCTCCTTAGTCCTTATCAGGTACTTGAGAATGTTCTTCACTGCTGTCCAGTGGTCCTCACCTGGGTCTGACTGATACCGGCTTACCGCGCTCAGCGCGTAAGCTACATCTGGTCTTGTACATAGCATCGCATACATTATAGATCCTACCGCCGAAGCGTAGGGTATAGTGCTCATGCGAACCCTCTCCTCGTCAGTCTTAGGAGACATCTTCTTGGAGAGGGTAATTCCGTGCAATGCGGGTATGTTACCG
This sequence comes from Agapanthus africanus, assembly GCA_030015575.1. Lineage (NCBI taxonomy): Eukaryota > Viridiplantae > Streptophyta > Magnoliopsida > Asparagales > Amaryllidaceae > Agapanthus > Agapanthus africanus. The sequence continues at coordinate 834,773,501 of JASDDO010000019.1, forward strand.
CGCTTGGAACCCTCCATACTAAATCTCTTTAGTACGGTCTCTATGTACCTGGACTGCGAAAGTCCCAGTAGTCTCTTGGATCTATCTCTATAGATCTTGATCCCCAGAATGTACGAGGCATCACCCAGGTCCTTCATGGAGAACCTTTGTGAAAGGTTCCTAGGCACCCTATAGTGGTCTCACAAGGCATCGAACATGCCAATTTAAAATTTTTTGTGCCGAGAAACCCTAGACTACGGATCTTTAACTAGATGTTTAGGCGAAATAGAAAACTAGTTAACGCTTAACTACTAGGATACGGAAATTACAACCTTTGTAGATCCGGATATCCACCTCCACGGCTCCGCAACGTCATGTCCTCGCTGTCCATCATGAATCCTCGACTCGATCATCGGCTTCATCGGGAAAGCAAGCGGAATAGGTCGTCGGCTTTGTGTCAAAGACGATCTACGTCGAGGTTGCACAAACTCAAGCTCCGACTTCACAAACTTGTGAAACTTGTGAAGTAAACACACAAAACAACTTGGCAAGAGGTAGAGGGTGAAGAAATAGGAGGTGGGTTCACTTTAGATTTGGATTTAACTCACTAGATCTCAACTTGCCATTTTTGTAGCAAGCTTGAAGAAGAAGAAGAAGATGAGCTCAAGAAAAGATTATGATAAGTGTTATGATAAAAATAAATTTAAATCAAATACTTATCATAACTTGAACTAGGGTTAAGTGTAGAGAATTAACCATGGTCACTTTGATGGGTTAGGGTTAAGCATGAAGATAAGGATGGTTGCTAAAGTCAAAGCTTCATGAAGCTTCAACAAATGACAAAGAAAGCCACCATTCTCATCTTATTCTTTTCCAAATAAATAAATAAACAAATAAATAAATAAATGAAAATGCAAAACCCTAATTATCATATTAACCATGGATTAATTTTATACACTTAACTAAATGATCAAGTATCATCAAACATGATACAAAAAAGTGCATGAAAGTATATCACATATACAATGTGCAATCCAAGTGAGAAAAATCCGTTTAAAGTGAACCAATACTAGTTAATGCAAAGTAATATATCAAATATATAATTATACATTAAATCATTAAATCAACACTTGATTCAATGATCCGGTCATGTCGCACATAACCTACTAGTATTCAATGCATCGATTTATCGAATCAATGATTCGATAACTAGGTCATATCGAATATAACCAATCGAAACATATATCGCGAGAATGAAATGCGGTATCACATACACGCATCATTCTCGGTCCTGCACATATCTCATATGCGCTCCTATTTCGTTTCGCTTGAGCCAGGAAACCTCTGTGTAGGACTCTAAAGACTCGTCAATACGCCGGTAGCAGATGATTATCATATCAAGCACCCACAAGCCGCAAGCGGTCTGCTAAACGTAACGGCCACCCGGGTATTGAGCGATCAGAAGATCGACGAGCTAGCCCGCTCACACTCCTGCGAATCCGACCAGTAACACTTACCATACAGTCAAGTCTCTTCGTCTGATACGTCGCATATCAAGTCTAGGGGTGGTATACGTCAGACCCCAATAACCCGATAAGTCGTGCTGATGTGAGGCTCGTAACGGGTCGAGAAACTACTGGTAACACTTACCAGCAAATCTCTGATCAGCCCTGGCCAGGGACTTCCCTGTTACGGCCAATCGAGCACAGCGCAACATCAACTCCCAATACCGGGAGAGAAGAAACCCCTCCTATCGCTCATTGCCTCCATGTGACTCGGGACTGTACCCAAAGACCACCGTTTTGCACGCCCTCATGGATGTGGTAAGGTGGAGATCAAAGCACAGTGGGAATCACACAAGACTCTATGACGATCTCGGGTCTACAGACTAACCTGTACAAGTGTCACCTGAGAACTGCCATTTGACGTGAGGTATAATACCATCTGGGAGTTCTCGGCGAGTCCGTCCAGTGTACCCAGTTTCCACTGAGCACCCGTATACCATCTCTGATGTCAAACACCAATGGATATGGGATCATCCATCGCCCATCACATGGGTCGAGAAGCGTATACGCTAGTCTACTCTGGTAAATCGATGCCCCGTCTCGATACACCCACGACTAGGGACCTTGAAGGATGTACTTATGGACTACCATGTCCCCACTAGTATGATCTGCATCATAGTCCAGGTAGTCAAGTACAAATCCTAAGGGCTTTACCAACATGTAACTATAAGACAGTATAAAGAGACTAGTGTACATGTTAAGATAAATGGCAACCAGATAGCATACTATCATGTCGAGCAAGAAAGTCATCTCTATATATGTCCAAGCATCCAATATAATATACATAATCTGTACAATACTGGCCTCTAGGGCATACATACAACTAACACTTTGTGACAAAAATAGCTTGACCGATTGTAGCATAGGAATGTCATTTTCTATCAAAAGAATGTCGTCCACGTACAAGACTAGGAATACGACAGTTCGTCCTACAATCTTCTTATAGATACAAGGTTCATCCTCATTCTTGATGAAATCAAATTCCTTGATTGCCTCATCAAAACAGATGTTCCAGCTCCGCGATGCCTGCTTTAATCCATAAATGGATTTAAGCAACTTGCACACCTTCCCGCTGCTCCCACTGTCTACGAAACCTTCTGGCTGATCCATGTAAACGCACTCTTCCAAACAACCGTTTAGGAAAGCCGTTTTAACATCCATCTGCCAGATTTCATTGTCATGGAAGGCAGCAATGGCAAGTAGGATCCGAATGGATTTGAGCATAGCCACCGGAGAAAAAGTTTCGTCATAGTCCAAACCAGGTCTTTGACGAAAACCTTTTGCAACGAGTCTATCTTTATAGGTTTCCACCTGCCCATCTACACCAAGTTTCCTTTTGTAGATCCATTTGCATCCAACGGGTTTTACCCCAGGTGGAGCAATATCCAAGGTCCACACTTTATTGGCGTACATGGACTCTATTTCGGATTGCATTGCTTCCTGCCACTTATCAGAGTCCCTACTGATAATGGCCTGCCTGAAACTGGTAGGGTCATCTTCTTCCAAGATGCAATCCTCTCGATCCCCGTCTATGAGAAAATCGTGGTATCTCTCGGGCGGATGAGAAATCCTACCAGATCTGCGGAGTGGCTGAGGTTCGTCGGTTGTAACTGAATCTAGCGGTTCCACCAAGTCTTTTGTTAAAGCTTGTGTTTCTGGAATTTCATCCAGTTCTACCGTGCTGCCACTAATGTTTTTAACAAGAAATTCTTTTTCTAAAAATGTGGCATTTCTTGAAACAATTATCTTCTGTTCCTCTGCATGGTAGAATAGATACCCACTTGAATCTTTTGGGTATCCTACAAACTTACACAAAACGGCCCATGCCTCAAGTTTGTCTAGGTTCTGCTTTTTGACATAAGCTGGGCAACCCCAAATCTTAATACGTTTAAGATACAAACTCTTACCACTCCATATTTCATACGGAGTCTTACGCACGGATTTGGATGGAACTTGATTCAATAGACGTGCTGCAGTTTGAAGTGCATATCCCCAGAATGAAAGAGGTAACTCTGCACTACTCATCATGGAGCGAACCATATCCAATAGGGTACGATTCCTCCGCTCCGAAATACCGTTGTGCTGTGGTGTATAAGGAGGAGTAAGCTGAGAGAGAATACCATTCTCTTTTAAGTAATCTAGGAATTCCGTGCTTAAGTACTCCCCTCCCCTGTCAGACCGGAGGATCTTGATACTTTTGCCTGTCTGGTTCTCTACTTCGTTTCTAAATTCCTTGAATTTCTCAAAAGCTTCAGATTTGTGTTTCATCAGATACACATATCCGAATCTAGAGAGATCGTCAGTGAATGTGATGAAGTACGAGAACCCACCCCTTGCATGTATAGACATTGGACTGCATACATCACTATGTACGAGTCCCAAGAGCTCGGTTGCTCTTTCTCCATGTCCGGTGAACGGAGATTTGGTCATCTTCCCTTTGAGACAAGACTGACAAGTTTCATAAGATGAAAACTCGAACGCATTCAAGAGTCCATCTTTATTCAACTTACTCAGTCTTTTCTCTCCGATATGACCAAGTCTACAATGCCACAAGTAGGATTCATTTGTATCTGCATTCTTCCTCTTGCCTGTGTTTTGTACATTGAGAACTGTATTCTGATTTAGAACGTAGATACCATTACACAGTGTACCCTCTGCAACCAGTACCTTATGAAGGTAAATGTTCATGATATTCTTGTCAAGAACAAAGTTATATCCATCTTTATCGAGTAAAGAAACTGATATGATACTGCAAACCATGGAGGGTACATAGTAGCAATCGTTCAAAATCATAGTCTTGCCATTTGGCAATAGTAGGTGATATTCACCGACGGCTGCCGCATTAACTTGTGCTCCGTTCGCTACTCTGAGCGACATATCACCCGGTGCAACTTTCCTACTTTTTCTCAGTACCTGCAATAAATTACAGATATGAGATCCTGATCCGGTATCAAGTACCCAGGAGGTAGGGCTAACCGTAAAACAGTTCTCAATTACAAGAACACCTAAAGTAGATGCAAAACCATGCTTCTTCTTCAACTGGGTATCCTGGAAATCCATACAATCCCCTTTCCCATTCTCATACTCATGACTGTTGTCACAAGTTAGAGCTGAACCAACGTTCCCCAGCCCCGAATAAGAATTCGGATCGTTCAAGCGATACATTTTATTATCTTGATTAGGGCGTGAAATGGTTGCTACCTGGAGAGAGAGAAAAGAAACACTCAGCGGGCGCTCTTGCAAGATTAGATTGGTTTATTAATTTATCTAACCAGGATGTCTCCCACTGTTTCCTCAAATTCTTCTTAAAACGTTTTTAAAAGAAGAACTAGCCGGGATTTAATTCACGTCACGATACTTGCTTAACCTTTCAGCCAGGCTAGCGTTGGTACTTCGAGGGAGGTTTTCCAACGCTTTCGCGAAGTTCCTTAATTTAAGAACCTCTTTTCCCTGGGGGCGTAACCCCGCTAACACCTTTCTAGACACCTACTAGGTTTATAGCATTGATTGTTAAGTGAAATAATCTCCCGAGAGTAATCCAACTCATCAGTGGGATCGGGATCCAACTGTTATTGTGTGATAACCTAGATGGAATCCACTCTAGTCACCACACTCCAGAAGGTATGCTAAATCTGCAAGTTTCAGTACTTCTGAAACTCCCGATGTGGTTTTTGCCCCTAGGACCCAAGTGACCTTGACACAGTCAACAAATCAAAGGGTCCTACTCAAGTTCAACCCGTCATTTTCTTGATTGCATTAAACCCACCCGCATAACCCTTGACACAGTCAACAAGGTCACACGACTGTCCTAACCAATCACATTGTATCTAGCATATAAGCAATACTCAGCTACCGTTCACTGCATCTTGACACAGTCAACAAACGCAGCACGAATACTAAGTATAACTTATAAGAAATGACGGAGGGCTACGGCTGGGTTTTGGCGAAAACCTGTTGACGTAATGAACTTGATATTGTTGAAGGAACGTGATACACTTTTTGAAAATATAGTGGCGAAAACTTTTGCTAAAGAGGTCACTCCCTGTGAAGGGATCTCGGCTCTTTCCTCGTTGAATGAGGTGCAGGATATTCCAAACTGAATACCTCGATGCAAAGCAAGAATAATCGACTATAGTGAAGTTATTACCCTGACGCAAACTTTTGTCCAAGGGGTCACTCCCGATGAAGGGATCTCGGCCCTTGCCTCGTCGACTGAGGTGCTGGGCATTCATAACCGAATACCTCGATGCAAAACAAAAATGAACGTCCTTGCAATAACAGCTTTTTGAAAAACTTGTTCCAACAACGTCTTTTAGGTTTATTTTCTTGCATTAGTTCTTTTAATGCGTCCCATCATTTAAATCCTACCATTGCAGAAAACAACCAAAATATGACGTATGCTTATGCCATTCGCATTCGCCACGGGGCCCCGTCATCACCCGTTAGGTTACTTAACTAACGACAGAGCGGGGGCTGGGCTAGCGCGGCTGAAAAACATAAGCAACGCCTAAATAGTTATTATATATAGATATACAGCAATGATAGCCAATCCAGATCACAGATGAACACTTTGGATATACTAGGAACCCGCGATTCGTTCGAGCCTGCAACGAAAAGCGGATTACACGGTCGCGATGAATAGCCAATACCCCACCCAAGACCCCTACGGATGCGGCAAACTACCCGCCAAGTACCCGAAGCGAAGCAACCTCCCTCAACGCCGTGAGTAGGCCACTCGGGACTTCGAGATACCCGGTAGTTTGTGCACCCCCTCCATGGGTCTATCCTAGGAGCAAAAACAGTAAAAAGAATTATACAATGACGGCTACAACCCCGACCCGGTTGTGCGGCCGTACAAATAATATTACATCAATTTACAAATTTATTACATGAATGAAAGAAAAAGAAACTCTCATCTCACATCCACCCCGGCTATTCATCCGCGACAATCCAACGAGTTCATATACACATACCATCAACAACACAGATCACAGATATGTATAACCCCCACTAATCGGCGTATAGCGATTAGTAGACGTTCAATACACATATAACATTACAGATATAACCATTAGCCAAAGTCTACAGAACATCGACCAAAAAATACGGATTTTTAAGCCCCAAAAACAAATTTTTCGTTCTGGAAAATCTGGGCAGAAAAGTCATATTGTAAAAATCCCAAAATACCCATATAAGAACACTGTAGCAAACAGGATCCCCAACCGAGTTAACTCGGCCGCGGTTCCGCGGCATAAGCAAGCTTATGCCGCGGAAACACGGCACTTTAGTCGAGTTGGGTGATCATTTTTCTTCAGTATTCTAACAAAAGCCTGAGCCGATTTTTAGTGTATAAATTTTTTATTTTGGAACAGTTCTAAAATTCGGCAGAAATTGAATTTTCTGGGGTAATTTTGCGGGTTTTCGTCCGGTCGATATTCTTAATACTTTGCTAACATGCTAGGGTGTGTTTAGTTAGGCTCTGATACCATTGTTAGGTCCACGTTACCTCTCCCGGTACTTTCGGGGTTGCGGAAACGGTAAAACAAAATTTTTTCTAAACTTTGTAACATGGACCGTAAAAACCGGATCTTTGCTAAACAATACACTAGCATCCTAACTAGAGATCTATCTACTCGGTTAGGGGTTATACCACAACTTGAACTCCTTCTCTTCTTGTTGTTCTTCTCCTTGCTCGCTCCGATGCTTGATCCGGACTTTGGTCACCTTCGCGGCCTCCTTGAGTCGTAGACGATCCACCCGAGAGATGTGCACCGAGCTCCACCTCGAGCCGAGGTAACTAGGGAAAGGAGATTGCTAATCTAAAAGCCCTAGGTTGTGTAGAAGTGATGAAGGGATGGCTTTGTCTTTGTGAAATCTTTATCTCTCAACACATGAGATCAAAAGATCAAAACAAGAGGAGGAAGAAGAAGGAGGAAGGTTAGCAACCATGGAGCTTTTTTCTTTTCTTCTCACTTGAAAAGCAAGAGAAAGAATGAGAAAGAAATTATGATACATGAGAAAATCAACCATGGTTGCAATAATGCAAAAACAACATCATTACTAATCCTATCAAGATAAAGTTGATGGCTACTTTGAAATGACCATTATCATAATCCAAAAGAAAAAGGAAAAGAAAAGAAGAGTGTGGAACCCTCTTGAAAGTCAATGGTCAATCACGGTCAACCGGTCAACAAAGTCAAGAGAGGTCAACAGGGTCAAATGGTCAATGCAATTAGCCATCATAAGATTATCACTAATAGGATTAGTAAATGATATCCGCGGCTCATAATGGTTTTGACCAAACGAACTGTCAAAACCCTAATGAGTCCGCCTCAAAATGGTTTTGACCGAATCAACTGTCAAAACCCTAATGAGCCTGCCACATAACGGTTTTGGCCGAACCAACTGCCAAAACCCTAATGAGGCACCTCCTCCTTCATCGCTCCGAAAAACTGTGCATACACACCTGCATCCGTATTCCGTAGAATGTGGATGCACAGAAGACAAAACCATCCGTGCAATACTAGGATCCGGCTTAAACCAAAGCCCACTAGTATTGCCTGCCCGAACACCATACGCATACAAGTATACGTAAGTGATCGAAGCCCTGCCGTAAAACCATACGGCCTCTACACGTTTTGCTTAGTGCAGGAAAACTCTCTGTGTGGGACTCTAAAGACTCGACACTACGCTGGCAGTGGGTTTAACCACAGACCGCAAGCGGCACTAGCTATGCGTAACGGTCCCCAGGTAGATGTCGATAAGAAGGCCGATGAGGTAAACCCATCCGAACTCCTACTGAGTCTGTATGTGACAATCTCCGTACAGTCCGGTCTGTTCGTCTGATACATCGCAAGGCGGGCCTAGGGGGCGGTAAACGTCAGTCCCCTAATAGCGGTACAAGTCGTATCGGAGTGAAGCCCAGAACACCCTGAGATAACACTGGAAACCTACCAGTATATCTCGCTTGCCCTGGCCAGGGACTACTCGTGTAATGGCTCTCCTAGACACAGCGCGATGTCAACCCCCAATACCGGGAGAGACGAATCCTGTCTAACCGCCACTGCCTCCAAGTGCTTCGGGACTGGTCCCAACTACTACCTGTTTGCACGACTCAGTAGAGCCGTGGTAGGGTAGTAATCAAAGAACAGTGGGAACACACTTGAGGCGAAGTGACAGTGTCAAGTCAGCAGACTAAGCTGTACTCATGTCACCTGGGAACTGATAACTGACGATAGGTATAATACCAACCATCAGTTCCCAACGAGTCCTGTCCAGTGTACTCGTAATCTAACGAGCATCCGCATACTATCTCAAGTACGACATACTGACGGCTGTGGGACAGACCGTCTCCCGTGCTAGGATGAGAAGCGCATACGCTAGTCTACTCCGGAGTATCGATGCCCTATCTCGATACTCCCACGACTAGGGACGTGTATAAGGATGTGCTTGTAGATTACCCAGCCCCCACGAGTGTGATCGCCATCACAACGCCGGTAATCAAGCAAAGATCCTAAGGGCTCTACTAATGCATATAGGTGATATAATAAATAAACACACATGTACACATTAAAGCAGAGACAAACCAAGTAGCATACTACTATATTGAGCAAGATTGTATGTACAACTGTGAATATCCCAAGTTTCCATCAAGTAATATACATACTAGTATGATACAGTAATGGCCTCTAGGGCATATACACTAACAGAATTAAGGGCTCGTATTTTGTGGTAACCCTTAGATTTCCCTGCTGATTTTTTAAGATATTTTTAATTCAGAAAAAACCCAGTTTTTAAAAAATGTACAGAGAGGGGGTTATCTTGAAATTTCCGGGTTCGATCGGGGTTTTAACTTCGTTAACACAACGCCTAATATTCTACCTAGGCTTTGATACCACTGTAGGGTTACTAGGCACTCTAATAAGATTCTACAATGCATCAACCATGCCCGTTTAAAATTTTAGCCGTGCCGAATAACCCTAAACAAGATCGTTGCTAGAAAATTAGGGTTTCATATGCTAGTAAACTACGTTTACGACTAAATGAATACGAAATACAACCTTTGTAGATCGGTCCTTCACTTTTATAGCTCCTTGTTGAAGTCCCTTCGCTGCGATCGTGGATCTCCCGGACCCTTGCATGGCTTCACGAGGCGAAAGACGCGTCCTTGCTTGAAGTCTTCGATGCCGAAGATGATCTACGTCGAGGGGATGCCAACTCAAGCTTCTACTTCACTAACTTGAGAATTAGTGAAGCAAACACCCTAAACTAAAGTGCTAGTCTAGTAGAGGATGGAGAAATAGGATGTGGGTTCTCTTTAGAATTTTATTTCTCACAATCTTTTTCACTTTTGATCAAACCCTAGCAAGCTTTTTCTTTTTCACAAAATGAAGAAGAAGATGAACAAAAGAAAGAGATGAGGATAATGATCAAGTGAGAAAGGTAACCATGATGAGTGGGTATCATATACTAACTCTTGTAGAGACATAACCATGGCTAATGCTTATGGTTGGGTTAACAAATATCCATGGTAAAAACAAACTTAGTGGACTTAGTCAATGCATCCACAAGCTTCTACACGCTTCATGCATTGTGCTTATCGTCCACTAATTTTGTAATTACTTTAAATATAAAAACCCAACATAATGAATAGCATGGTGTAAGTCTTATACACCCAAGTCATGTATATCATCAACCATGATACTAAAAGAAAACACAATTTTAATATATATCACATATATATTAAAGTTGTGTACATGTGAGAAAAAAACCTAAAGTGAACAAGTGTTAGTTAATGTAAACTAGTATATCAAATATACAATTATACAATAAATTATTAAATCAACATTTGACTTAATAATCCGGTCATATCACATATAACCGACTAACATCCAATGTATCGACTAATCGAATCAACACTTGATTCGATAACCCGGCTATATCATATATAATCGACCGATAAAAAAGTTGCGAGAATAGAATACGGTATCACATACACGCATTATTCTCGGTCCCGCACATATCACATACGTGCTCCTATTTCATTTTGCATGAGCCAGTAAAACCTCTATGTAGGACTCTAAAGACTCGTCAATACGCCGACAGTAGGTGATGATCACATCAATCACCCACAAGCCGTCAGCGGTACTAGCTGGACGTAGCGACTACCCGGGCATTGAGCGATCAGAAGATCAGCAAGCAAGCCCGCTCCAACTCCTGTAAAAGCCTGCCGGTAACACTTCCCGTATAGTCCGGTCTCCTCGTCTGATATGTCGCATATCAAGTCTAGGGGTGGTAAACGTCAGACCCCAATAACCGATAAGTCGTGCCGATATAAGGCTCATAATGGGTCGATAAACTACTGGTAACATTTACCAGTAAATCTCTAGTCAACCCTAGCCAGGGACTTCCCTGTTACGGCCAATCGAGCACAGCGCAACATCAACCCCCAATACCGGGAGAGACGAAACCCCTCCTATCGCTCATTGCCTCCATGTGACTCGGGACTGTACCCAAAATCCACCGTTTTGCACGCTCTCATGGACGTGGTAAGGTGGAAATCAAAGTACAGTGGGAATCACACAAGACTCTATGACGATCTCGGGTCTACAGACTAACCTGCACAAGTGTCACCAGAGAACTGCCATCTGACGTAAGGTATAATACCATCTGAGAGTTCTCGGCGAGTCCGTCCAGTGTACCCAGTCTTCACTGAGCACCCGTATACCATCTCTGATGTCAAACACCAATGGATATGGGATCATCCATCGCCCATCTATATGGGTCGAGAAGCTATACGCTAGTCTACTCTGGTATATCGATGCTCCCTCTCGATACACCCACGACTAGGGACCTTGAAGGATGTACTTATGGACTACCATGTCCCCACTAGTATGATCTGCATCATAGTCCAGGTAGTCAAGTATACATCCTAAGGGCTTTATCAACATGTAACTAAAAGACAGTATCAAGAGACAAGTATACATGTTAAGATAAAGAGCAACCGGATAGAATACTATCATATCGAGCAAGAAAGTCTTCTCTATATAAGTCCAAGCATCCAATATAATATACATCATCTGTACAATACTGGTCTCTAGGGCATACATACAACTAACAATGTATTTCTACGGATTTTTCCGATAAATGACGTGTTAAGTTTTGGGAAGCTTATCCCAGAATTGTAGGTCCTTTTAAGATCCTTAAAGTGAGTTAGTTCCGTTGCCTTTGATTTGGCACTTCCGCCCAGATTATTGAGTGTTCACCCCGTATTCCTTGTATCGATACTTTGGAATTACCTTCATGACCTTTCTTACATGATTCAGCATCAGACCATTTGGCTTGGACGCGATCGTTTCGTTCACTGGCGGCCAATTGTGTTAATGGCTCGGCAGGTGGAGAAACTTCGATCAAGGGTATTTCCATCTGTGATGGGTTTTCTTGGACGTAGCCGTATATTGAGGTAATCACTTGGAAGGCTGCGAGCGAGATTTGGGAGTTTTGTACTCTTCTCTTTGAAGGTACGCTTAGTGAGAATTTTAAATTCGGGGACCGAATTTCTTTAAGGGGGGAAGATTGTAACGTTTTATAAATCGTTTTGCGAAGTTTTCCGTTTTAGAGCAAAATAGTCGGTATTTTCCGTTTTAACCCGATTTCGATCAAACGTCCGTACAAACTTGCCGGCACCTAGTTTAGCTAAAATAAAGCAAGTGCACGAACTTTGGGGGTATATGGAAGGTTTTGGTTCAGATAGAATTTTCCCAAATAAAATATTATTTTAGCCGATAAAATATGCACGTAAATCGAGAATTTTTTTCTAAATGAGAATCATTAGAAATCATCACTACAATTATTTTAGAACTTTCCTTTTAAATATCTAGATTTTTAGTGCAAAAAGATTTAAATTTTAAAAGAAAAAGAAAATAAAATGAAAGGTGGCAAAATTGCATTAAATTAAGCATTTATTGTATTTTTGCTAGAAACTTCTCTATTTTTCTTACACAAACACCCCCCCTCACCTTGGCCGACCTATCTTCCCCCATTTCTGTCCTAAATTTTTCCAAGCCCATTTCTTCATTTTCCAAGATCAAAAACTCATCAAAATCCCCAAAATAATCCAAAAAATCCTAAATAAAAATTAAACCATCAATTCCTTTTACTAAACTGGCTTGTTCTTCATGAAAAATTTGATTTTTTAGAGGCTAGGTTGATGGAATCTTCTGCTTGAAATTGTTCTTGAAGAGGTATAAACTCTTACCATAATCCTTAATTAATTATTTAAATCTTAATCTAGCTATTTAAGTTAGCTAATTATATGTTTAATATAGCTTTTAAATCATGATAAATTCATTATTCATAATTTTTATGAAATTCAAGTTAGGGTAAAATTTGATTAAGTGTTTAATGTTAATTGAAGTGTTGATTTGTGATTAGGAAAAGTTTAACCTAGTAGAAAATGATAATTATTGTTAATTACTACTTTGTTTAATTAAGGATTTTGCTTACTAGGTTTTTGCTAAAACTTAATTAGCAAGTGTTAAAAATAAAGAAATGGTTTGGATAGCTAAGTTAAGCTAATATAAGATATTTGTTATCGCTAGATTTGTGTTAGTTTTGTTCTAGTGCGAATTATTGCGATAAGTTGTTTACTAGGTTTCGGAGTTTTTCCGACGTGGTTTCAATTGGTCATTGCGAGGTTATATCTAATATATTCCTCGCATTTAATTGTGTTGTGTAGCATGATCGGGACGATCGGAGTCTAGACTTAGTGTTTCGTAGTTTAACGACAGTAGTTAGGGTTTTCGACCGATGTCGTGCGCGTTAGATGCGCTAAGTGCGCAGTGTAATTTTCAGGGCGTTATCCTTGCGTTTCTTTGTCTTTTCGTCGATGTAGCATATTTAGCTTATGAGATATTTTTGTGAAATTTTAGGTTCGCAGGCGGGGACTTCGGACGCTACGACAAAGGGAAAACATGTGGTAAGCTTCACTTAGCCAGGAGCGTTGGTGATTAGATTTAACATCTACAGGGGAATCACCCGCATGGCGTTATGCGTTTGGGCTAGAAATGACTTGATTTGTCGCATATTTTATTTCATATTCAGAATTGCACATACACCCTACTGCTTAGTTAATTGTTGTGCTTGGACTAGTATCCTTAGGACACTGCACTATTATTGACGGTTTATGTTGCACGAGCACTGATTGTATGCCACACACACCGTCAATAATTACCATGACACGCACAACCCACTTATAGATATGATATAGTTTTGTTAGGGACATTTAAACATTGATTCATATTTCTTTATGCATATGACTTATAGCATACCTGTATACCTATATGCTTACACATATGCCTTGACATACTTACATGCTAGTTACCTGTATACCTATAGGGTATTGTGCCGTTAGTGATAGGTACATACACACATAATGACATAGCTACATGTATACTTTGCATACATACTTCACTTATACCGGGGGGTATATTACATCATTTCTGATAGGTAGATATCTATATCTTGCTATACCTTTATGTTTACGCATATATCAGTTATAGCTACATGCTTACCTTTACTTGATGTTAGTTAGAATTGGAGAAATTAGGAACCGCATGATATTTATATTAACTTGTTGCGGTTAATTAGCGGCTTTTCCTTTATATGCTTACATTACAGTTTTATGTTGTGTATATTTTATTCATGGATTTTCTCATTGAGATATGGATTTTTCATGATATTTTCTGAATTTGGGGACCGTGGTAGTTTCATGAAATTATGCATTATTTGAAAAACCCGGTTTCCCTTGATATGATATTTCAGTATCCACCATGAGATTTATCGGTTCTGATATATATACACCATGCGAGGAGTCGGGGGCCATATGAGGGTATATGGTGGGGCCCGGAGGTACCCGGGGTAAGACGATTGATGGACCTTGCCGATTGAGCCTTGCAGGGGAACCATACACTCTGGTGACATTACCAATGACTCGGCGGTTATCGTGGGGATACCGACGGGAGTCATGTGCGTATGGATACGTCGAGAGCTGAGGGTCAGAGCTAGGCACTCGAGCTTTCAGTATAGCGTATGATACGTACCTATCAGGGTGCCAGTCGTGGTGACAACACCTGATATATCGGCATTTCTGTGTCGATACTTGACACATTGTTTTCATGGTATTTTACTCCTTAGTATATATAACAGTGGAATGGGACACTGTTATATATGCATATATATATATATATATATATATTAGTGGAATGGGACGCTAATATATATATATATATACATATAAATTCATATACAACATCATATTTATTCATGTAGATTTACTTAGGATATTAGAGATTTACTTGATATTAGATTTGGGATATAGGAGATTTATTCGATATTGTACATTCTGGATTTGTGAGACTTATATATGATATGAGAGCCAATTTGGGGGCTGATTTTAGGAAATTGGGATTTGGATTGTCTTGATGGACTTTGGTCGTACCACGATGTCAGGATTCCATGGAAATGACATGTTTCATTCCATACTCCATATTTATTGTTTATGCACCGCTTCATGTATCAGTTGTACATAATAGAGTACCTTTCATGACTGTTGCATTTACATACCTTTATTTACATGC
Organism: Agapanthus africanus; assembly: GCA_030015575.1. Lineage (NCBI taxonomy): Eukaryota > Viridiplantae > Streptophyta > Magnoliopsida > Asparagales > Amaryllidaceae > Agapanthus > Agapanthus africanus. Next base: position 834,788,682 of record JASDDO010000019.1, read on the forward strand.
ATTACTTCATATGTTAGTTGTACCTGCTAGAGTACCTTTCATGACTGTTGCATATATATATATTTTCATATCATTATTGCATGATTATTGCATACCGATTGTCATATTATTATTGCTTCATGTATTAGTTATACCTGCTAGTGTACTTTTCATGATTATTGTATTCATATGACCTTTTATTGCTATTAATTGCATATGTCAGATTCATGCTGTACGTGCATACTTGCGATTACCTGCATATGTTATTTACTATTAACGAGTTGGCAACTCACCCCCGTTGTGCCACAGTTTGTTTTGCAGGTTGTTCCCATGAGTAGTCGAGGCAGGCTATTCATCCATCTTATCATCTTTTACTGCGGATACCGCATCAGCTCACATTGCGCAGTTTGCTTAGGTGGGTTTTGTGGTTATTCGTTGTTTTATTGTATATTCGTTGTATCCATGTACTCTCCATCTACCATTATCTTGTATGACTTAGAAACTTGGTGTGAGGATGATATTGTATATTTTGGTGACTTGGATGTCTTTTATGCGGTTTTACTTATATCGTCTTTTATTTCTTCACTACGGCGTCGTATATCTGTTGTGGTGGTGGTTTTCCGCCGTTGGGTGTGGATTTGCTCCCGTTGGGGATGCTTTACTTTATATTTATGTTGTAGCCATTTTTGGGGTTGGTTTTTACAAAGGAGGTGCTGCCGAAATTTTTAAGAAACTAAATTGGACTTAAAGAATTTATACTTGAGATTTTCAAAAGTTTAAACAATGTTTCTTATCTTTTCTCGTCTTTTAATGGTTTATATTTCTGGGTTTTGGCTTTCTTTTACTGCGTTACGCCTGTAGACGTTGCGTAGTATTAGGGCCGTCACGTGCGAATTTCAGGTCGTGAAAAAATTGGTATCAGAGCGCTGGGTTTTACCTTTCGGAGTGTAGGATGACCTTGGTATGATGGAGTAGGTAGCTTAAGCAGAGTAACATAGTGTGTGTATGTCCGCGGCATACTCACGATGCGGTACTCCGCCTAAACTGACCTAAGTACAAATTGCTTGAAATTCCTTCCTTGATGGTTCATATCCTTGTGATTCGATTTCCGTGTTCTTATCGAATCTTATTTCCATTTATAACCTTTGCCACCGATGACTATGGGGACTCAGAGTGATGAAGCGAGGGCCGAGGTCAGAGTTGGTTCGGGTGGGACGAGGACTGACCAGGATGGCATGCTCGTTGCACAGGTGCAGATGGATTCGCCTTCGACAGATAATATCGCTAGGCTTGTGGCAGAGATGCAGGACATGCGCCAGACTATGAGTTCATTGGTTGAGTCCATTCGAGCGCAGCGACAGAAGGTTGTCACCCTTGTTACCCAGTTGTTCCTTACGATCAGCACGCAGCACGTAGCACCTATGGATGCAGCCCCAGTTGACGAGACACGTCTTCCTGAGACTTTGAGAGTTCCGGAATAGTGGAGGACTCGTACCGGTGTACCAGCCCAGAGACAGAGGCCTAGTCGTCGAGACATATTTCGTGACCGTCACGGGAGTAGCAGAGGTTTAGGACGAGGACAGTCGTTCAGCTCTCATCCCCAGGAGGGTCAGCAGTCGTCACGTGGATGTTTCTGGTGCGGGAGTCTTCAACACTTCATTAGGGATTGTTCCTTAGCACCGCGTCAGGGTCGTATTCAGAGAGGTCGTGGATGCGGATGGTTCGCGCAGAGGGGACAGGTTGGCAGAGGAAGATTTCAGCCAGTTGCGGGTAGGGGGCTGACACGAGAGTTTGCTTCTACTCATTGGGACGCGCGGGCGTCCAATGCAGAGTTTTCAGGTATTTTTAATTTGTATGTTCTATTGATGCACTTGTTTGTTTTACACACGTGTGCCATGGTTAGGACGAGAGTCGGTTAGCTAGATCAGCCGTTTGTTGTGTTAACTTCTGTCGGCGATTTTTTTGGTTGCGCGACACGTAATTCAGTCGTGTGCCAATCGGATAGGAGATAGAGATTCGTCCTTCGTTTTGATCCTTCTAGAGATGTTGGATTTGACGTTCTCCTAGGCACGGACTGGTTACTTATGTGCTATGCGTCTGTGGACTGCCGTGAGAAAACAGACAGGGTTTGTTTTCCCGGCGTGTCAGTTCTTGTTGTGCATGGGAGGGCAGTGGTGCCGCCTCATGCAGCTTGAATTCAGCCTTTTTCGCTAGTCGGCTTTTGAGGAGAAGATGTTGAGGATTCTTGACGTTCATTCGTGATACCGGAGCCACAGTGAGTTTTTTGGACCGGGTTCTTTCGTGCGAGAGTTTTCCGACGTTGTTCCAGATGAGCCGGCGAAGCTTAGGGGTCTTAAGGATCAGCTGCAGAGTTGTTTGTTAGGGGGCTTATGCGTCTGAGTGTTTCGCATTGGGAAGCTCCTATTCTGTTCGTCAGGAGAAGGACGGCAGTCGAGGTTGTGTATCGATTGATCGTCAATTTAACCGGATGCGGATAGGTATCCTTTACCTCGCATTGACGATTTCTTCGATCAGCTCCAGAGTGCGAGACTTTTTTCTAAGTTTGTTCGGGATCAGGTCATCATTGTTGCGGGTTCGGAGTGATGACATTCCGAAGACTGCCTTGTGCGTGCTACAGGCTTTGTGTGTTTTGGTGGTGTCATTGGACTCACCAATGCCCTAGCAGCATTCGTTGATATGATGAACCAGATTTCTTCAGGCCGTTCCTCAACTAGTTATTGTTGTGTTATTGACGACGTTCTGGTCTATTCAATGTGTCGTGAGGAACAGGAGCAGCACTTGAGATTTTTTTTTGTAGACATTGGGAGAGTGCCAGCTGTTTGCTAGATTCTCGGAGCGTTCCTTCAGGCTTGTTTGTGTTGACTCCTAGGTCTTGTAGTTACGAGAGACGGTTTTCGTATCGTTCCGAGGAAGATCGAGGCCGTACAGCTTAGGCCCAGACTTGTGTTCAGGACGGAGGTTCGCAGATTATGGGCTAAGCAGGTTTTTACCGTCGTTTCGTGCGGGATTGCTAGTGTAGTGCTGTACCGTTGACTGGACTAACCAGAAAGGAGGTTCCTTTTCTTTGGACTGAGGCATGCGTGCAGATTTTTCAGCAGTTGGAGATTCGATTGACAACTGCACCGGTTCTTCCTTTGCTTTCTGGTTCGGGCGACTTTGTTGTTTAACTGTGATGTTTCGCGAGTGGGGCTCGATTTTGCGCTGATGTGGCACTATAGAGTTATCGCTTTTGCTTCCTTACAGTTGGAGGAAGTACTAGCTGTAAGTCAATGCTACCTCTCCCGGTACTTTCGGGAATGCGGAATTTGGTAAAAAACGATTTTTACGGAGGTGGTAACATGGACCTAAAACCCGGATCTTGGTTAAACATCTATCTAACAACCTAACTATGAGTTTCTAGCTACTCAGTTAGGGGGTTATACCTTGCTTGTCTTGAACTCCTTCGTCTTCAAGCTCCGATGGTGGTCCGGAATGGCTTCTTCTCGTCGTCTCCGTACGCCGAAGATAGATCCACCTGAAAGCTCCAACCTTTGGCTCCTTCTTCGTTCTTTGAAGAAACTAGTTCACTTGGTTTGCTAAACCTAGTGAACTAGAATGAGTAGAGAAGAGTTTGTATGGGATTTTAACTATGGTTCTTGATTCTCAACTCATGAGACAAGAGAACCATAGAATCAAGAGAGGGAGCAAGAGGTTGAGGGTGAGAGCAAAAACAAGAGAGCTCAAGAACAAGAGAGAGAATGAGCAAGAAAGAATGAGGCTCTCTTTTGTCTTTCACCCTATCATAATCCAAACTCATGATAACTCATCATACTAAAAAAGTCTTATGTGATGGTTGAAGCAACCATAACCAAATCATTTCATGCACTCATTTTACACAAATGAGCAAGCAAACAAAAGTCTTTGCCATGAAATGATGGCTATGGTTATCATGATGGTCAACTAGTCAAGCCTAGTCAACCGGTCAAAAAAGTCAACAAGTCAACAAAAGTCAACAAGTCAACAAAATCAACAAGTCAACAAGTCAACAAAGTCAACAACCATATCACCATAATACTTAATTAATATAATAGTTAATCACAAATCATATTCTCATTAGGGTTGAGCAAAAAGTCAAATAGTCAACGGTCAACTGTCAACAACCCTAATGAGAATCCGCTGCCTCTGCCTCCCTGTCAACTGTGCATACACACCCGCATCCGCGTTCCGAGGAACACGAATGCACACTGGAAAAATCCAATCCCAAAAGGTACACTAGGATCTGGCTTAAACCAAAGCCCGTTAGTGTAAACTGTCCGGACACTATACGTGCACAAATGCACGGATGTGACCGAACCCTGTCGCAAAACCATGCGACCTGTCGCAATACCATGCGACCTCTACTCTTTTGCCTAAAGGCGAAAAGCTTTCTGTGTGGGACTCTAAAGACTCGACACTACGCTGGCAGTGGGTTTAACCACAGACCGCAAGCGGCACTAGCTGTGCGTAACGGTCCCCAGATAGTGCCGACAAGAAGACCGACGAGGCGAAACCCATCTGAACTCCTACTGAGCCTGAGTGTGACATTCTCCGTACAATCCGGTCTGTTCGTCTGATACATCGCATGGCGGGCCTAGGGGGCGGTAAACGTCAGTCCCCCAATAGCGGTACAAGTCGTGCCGGAGCGAAGCCCAAAACACCCTGAGATAACACTGGAAACCTACCAGTATATCTCGTTTGCCCTGGCCAGGGACTACTCGTGTAATGGCTCTCCTAGACACAGCGCGATGTCAACCCCCAATACCGGGAGAGACGAATCCTGTCTAACTGTCACTGCCTCCAAGTGCTTCGGGACTGCACCCAATCACTACCTGTTTGCACGACTCCTTTGAGCCGTGGTAGGGTAGTGATCAAAGTACAGTGGGAACACACTCGAGGGGAAGTGACAGTGTCAAGTCAGCGAACTAAGCTGTACTCATGTCACCTGGGAACTGATAACTGACGATAGGTATAATACCAACTAGTCAGTTCCCGACGAGTCCTGTCCAGTGTACCCGTAACCTAACGAGCACCCGCATACTATCTCAAGTACGACGTACTGACGGCTGTGGGACAGACCGTCTCCCATACTGGGATGAGAAGCGCATGCGCTGGTCTACTCCGGAGTATCGATGCCCTGTCTCGATAGTCCTGCGACCAGGGACCTGCATAAGGATGTGCTTATAGATTACCCAGCCCCACTAGTGTGACGGCCATCACATCGCTGGTAATCAAGCAAAGATCCTAAGGGCTCTACTAATGTGTATAGGCGATATACAAAAATAAACACATGTACACATTGAAGTAGAAACAAACCAAGTAGCATACTACTATTTTGAGCAAGATTGTATATACAAGGTGAATATCCCAAGCATCCATTAAGTAATATACAAACCAGTATGATACAGTAATGGCCTCTAAGGCATATACACTAACAATCTCCCACTTGCACTAAGGCCATGTACTGGCGTATCGAAGACCTATCATCTCGATCAGCCGCTCGAACTGAGTCTGGGGCAGGGCCTTGGTGAATGGATCTGCAGTGTTATCTTCTGAAGCGACTCTCCGAACCTCGATCTCCTGGCGATCCATGATCTCCCTGATCAGGTGATACGGCCTCAAGATGTGCCTGGATCTGTGATGGGACCTGGGTTCCTTCGCTAAAGCTATAGCCCCGTTGTTGTCGCAATACAGAGGTATTGGATCAACAATGGACGGAACCACCTGAAGTTCTTTCAAGAACTTCCTCATCCAGACAGCTTCTTTTGCGGCATCAGATGCAGCGATGTATTCCGCTTCCATCGTCGAGTCTGCAACGGTTTCCTGTTTGGAACTCTTCCAACACACCGCCCCTCCATTGAGGGTAAAGACAAAACCCGACATGGACATGGAATCATCCTTGTCACTCTGGAAGCTGGAGTCAGCAAAGGCCTCGATCTGGAGGTCTTTTCCGCCATACACCAAGAACATCTCCTTAGTCCTTCTCAGGTACTTGAGAATGTTCTTTACCGCTATCCAGTGTTTCTCCCCATGGTTTGACTGATACCGGCTTACCACACTCAGTGCATAAGCTACATCCGGTCTGGTACACAACATCGCATACATTATAGAGCCTACCGCAGAAGCATAGGGTATAATAGACATGCGATCCCTCTCCAAATCAGTCTTGGGAGACATCTCTTTAGAGAGAGTGATCCCGTGACAAGCCGGTAGGTTACCACGCTTGGAATCTTCCATACTGAATCTTTTCAGCACGGTGTCGATGTACCTGGACTTAGAAAGTCCTAATATCCTCTTGGATCTGTCACGGTAGATCCGGATACCCAGAATGTATGAGGCATCACCCAGGTCTTTCATGGAGAACCTGTGTGACAAGAACCCCTTGACAGATTGTAGCATAAGAATGTCATTTCCTATTAAGAGAATGTCATCCACGTATAAAACGAGGAATACTACAGTTCTCGCTACAAATCTACTATAGATGCATGGTTCATCTGGATTTTTGATAAAGCCAAATTCTTTGACCGTCTCATCAAAGCAGATGTTCCAACTCCGCGACGCCTGCTTTAGTCCATAGATGGACTTAAGCAACTTGCACACCTTTCAGCTGCTCCCACTCTGAATGAAACCCTCTGGCTGGTCCATATAGACACACTCCTCTAAATTTCCATTTAGAAAAGCTGTCTTTACGTCCATTTGCCAGATCTCATAATCGTGGAAGGCAGCAATGGCAAGAAGGATCCGAATGGATTTCAGCATGGCTACTGGAGAAAAGGTTTCGTCATAGTCCAAGCCAGGTCTTTGACGAAAACCCTTTGCTACTAGCCTAGCTTTATAGTTCTCAACCTGTCCATCTACACCAATCTTCCTTTTGAAGATCCACTTGCATCCTACGGGTTTTATCCCGTCTGGAGCAATGTCCAACGTCCATACCTTGTTGGTGTACATGGACTCCATTTCGGTCCGCATTGCATTCAGCCATTTCACTGAGTCAACGCTCTGAACGGCCTGCTGGAAGCTAGTAGGCTCATCATAATCTATGATGCAATCCTCTCTATCCCCGTCTATGAGAAAACCGCAGTATCTCTCGGGCGGATGAGACTTCCTACTACTCCTGCGGAGCGGCGTAGGAATGTCCTGTTCTTCCGAACCCTCTGGTTCCACTAAACTTTCAGTAATAGTCCGTGGTTCTGGAATTTCTTCCAGTTCTACTGCGCTCCCACTTATTTCCTTTTCTATGAACTGGTGTTCTAGAAAGTGGGCATGACGAGAAACAAGAACTTTTTGTTCCTCTTCACAGCAGAAGAAATATCCCTTGGAATTCTTTGGATATCCCACAAAATTGCACAGTACTAAGCGTGCCTCGAGCTTGTCCCCATGCTGCTTTTTGACAAAAGCTGGACTTCCCCATGTCTTAATGTGATTAAGATGGGGTCTCCTCCCACACCACATCTCAAATGGCGTAGTAGGCACAGTCTTAGTGGGAACTCGGTTCAAAAGGTATGCGGCTGATTCTAGCGCATATCCCCAGAATGATCGCGGCAACTCAGCGTTACTCATCATGGACCGTATCATATCCAATAGGGTGCGGTTCCGTCTCTCCGATACACCGTTATGTTGCGGGGTGTATGGAGGAGTAAGCTGAGAGAGAATTCCGTTCTCTTTTAAATAGTCCAGGAACTCGGCACTTAAGTATTCTCCACCTCGATCCGATCTTAGAATCTTAATACTTTTGCCGGTCTGTTTCTCTACTTCATTCTTATACTCCTGGAATTTTCCAAAGGCCTCGGACTTATGTTTCATCAAGAAGACATAACCGTACCTTGAGAAGTCATCCGTAAAAGTAATGAAGTAAGAATGTCCGCTTCGGGAATGTGTAGACATTGGACCGCACACGTCACTGTGTACGAGTCCCAAGAGCTCGCTCGCTCTTACTCCATTTCCAGTAAACGGAGTCTTTGTCATCTTTCCTTTGAGACAGGATTGACAAGTGGCATACGACTGATATTCGAACGCATTCAAATACCCTTCTGTATGTAACTTCGTCAACCTTCTCTCATTGATGTGACCCAATCTACAATGCCACAAGAAAGTCTGATTTATTTCTGGAGACTTTCTTTTGTGTGTATTCTGGACATTAAAAATCTGTGGTTGGTTTAACACGTATATACCATTACTCAATGTACCTGACCCAATCAAAACTTCATTAAGGTGAATGTTTACAACATTACTTACAAACGCAAATTCATAACCTTCTTTAGAAACTAAAGATACAGAAATGATATTACAAGTTGCGTTGGGTACAAAAAAGCAATTATGCAAAACCAAAACATGTCCATCCGACATTCCCAGGTGATAGTCCCCCACGGCTTTAGCATCCATGCTAGCTCCGTTCGCAACTCTGAGGGTCATGTCACCTGCCTTCAAAACCCTACGGTTTCTCAACGTCTGCAAAGAATTACAGATATAAGATCCTGATCCGGTATCCAATACCCAGGAAGTAGAGTTTATTGAAAGACAGTTTTCAATAACATACACACCTGAAGCTGAAGCTGCAACCTGCTTCAATTCCTGTGTTCTGGCCTTCCAGGCCCTGCAATCATTCTTCCAGTGTCCTTTCTTATGACAATAGAAGCATTCTTCCTTATCCACAAGCTTCCCCGCTATCTTTGTTGCTTTACTTTTTCCCTTCGTATCCACTTTACTAACACCGCCCCTTGGTTTGGCGGGGGCCTTCTTCTTCTTTCCCTTGGCTTTCGCCTTGGACCTAGAAGAAGATGATCCTCCTACAAACAAAGTGGATGTATCCCTACCTTTCTGTAGGGTGCCCTCTGCGCTCCTCAGCATGTTGAGGAGCTCTGAAAGTTCAACCTTTTTTTCTTGTAAGTTGAAGTTCAGTATAAACTGGGCGTAAGTGGAAGGAAGGGACTGGAGAACTATATCCGTATATAGCTCACTCTCCAATGTGATCCCTAGGTCCGCGAGCTCCTCAATGTAGCCGATCATCTTTAGCACGTGCTCGGCTACTGATGATCCGACGGCCATTCTTGTCGAAAATAACTTTTTCGACGCTTCGTATCTTGCGATACGAGATTGCTCTCCATACAGTTCTTTTGTATGAAGCAATATGGATTCCAAGTGCATATTCTCGTGCCTCCTCTGATGTTCGTTGTCCATCGAGGCAAGCAGGAGGCATTTGGCCTTCGCGCTATCAATCTCCCAAGTCTTGCGGATTTCCTTATCCGCGACGCTGGAAGTGGGACCAGGGGCAGGAGGAGCTTTGGTGGTAAGAAGATACCCCAGCTTGTCGTAAGTGATTGCTATCTTGACATTCCTGAGCCAATCTTTGTAGTTTGGCCCTGTCAGTTTGTTTTTATCTAGGAGTAACTTAAGTCCAGTCATGTCGATTTGGTCGCTGCAATTAGGAGAGAGAAGAAGAAACACTCAGCATGATGCTCTTGCAAGTTTAGAGTGGTTTTTAGTTTGTCTAAACAGGATGGCTCCCACTGTTTCTCGAATCCCTCCTCAAACCATAAAGGAAGAATTAGTCGGGATCAATCCCACCGTACAATACTTGCTTAACCGTTCAGCCAGGCCGGTGTCGGTACTTCGAGGGAGGTTTTCCAACGCTTTCGCGAAGTTCCTTAATTAAAGAACCTCTTTTCCCTGGGGGCGTAGCCCCGCTAACACCTTTCTAGGCACCTACTAGGTTTATAGCATTGATCGTTAAGTGAAAAATTTCCCGAGGAGTAGCATATACTCACAGTAGGATCGGGATCCAAATATCATTGCGTGACGAAACTGAAGGAATCCTACCAGAATCATCACACTCCAAATGGTATGCAAATCTAGCAAGTTTCAGTACTTATGAAACTCCCGATGTGGATTTTTGCCCCATGCTCTTATGACCTTGGCGTGAGGTCAAAATGTCATAAGTCACATGTCAAGTTCGTCCCATCATTATCCAGGTTAATTTGAACCCACCCGTACATACCTTTGACGTAGGCCAAAATGGCAGTACGACTGTCTCAAACAAACGCATTCTATCTATGCAAACAGATAAATATCCGGCAGCTACCAATCACTATGCCTTGGCGTGAGGTCAAAATACATAGCTTGAATACTACCGAATATTTAACTGAAATGATGGAGGGCTACGGATGGTTTTGGCAAAACCGTGAACGTAGTGAACTTGATTTGGTCGATGGAACGAGATAGCTTTTAAAAGGAGTGGCTCAAGCTCCGCATTTAAAAGTTGGTTTTGAAAAGAACCGAGTGGTTTTTCGAAAGTGTTCCAACGACTTTAACTTGGTTTATTATCTTGCATTAGTTCTTTTAATGCGTGATATTCTTGCATTAGTTCTTTTAATGTGTCCCATCATTTAATCCTACCATTGCAGAAAACAACCAAAATATGACGTACGCTTATGCCATTCGCATTCGCCACGGGGCCCCGTCATTACCCGTTAGGTTACTTAACTAACGACAGAGCGGGGGCTGGGCTAGCGCGTCTGTAAAACATAAGCAACGCCTAAATAATATCATATATAGATATACTGCAATGATAAACATTTCAGATCACAGATGAATGCATTGGATATACTAGGAATCTGCAATTCGTACGAGCCTGTAACGAAAGATAGATTACACGGTCGCGGTGAATAGCCAAATACCCCACCCAAGACCCCTACGGGTGCGGCAAACTACCCGCCATGTACCCGAAGCGTAGCAACCTCCCTCATCTCCATGAGTAGGCCACTCGACACTTCGGCATACCCGGTAGTTTGTGCACCCCCTCCATGGGCTATCCTAGGAGCAAAAACAGTAAAAAGAAATTATACAATGACGGCTACAACCCCGACCCGGTTGTGCGGCCATACAAATAATTTTTACATCAATTTACAAATTTACATGAATTGAAAGAAAAGAAAACTCTCGTCTCACAACCCTCGGCTATTCACCGCGACAATCCAACATATTCATATACACATTCCAGCAACAATACAGATCACAGATTTGTATAACCCCCACTAATCGACATATAGCGATTAGTAGACGTTCAATACAAATATCACATTACAGAAAAACCCGTTAGCTCAAGTCTTTTAGAAGTTCGATCAAAAATACGGATTTTCAGGACCCCAAAATAAAATTTTCGTTCTGGAAAATCTGGGTTGAAAATATATATACTAAAAATCCCAAAATACCCCAATGAGTAAACTGCAAAAAAGAAAACCCTTGAACGAGTCAACTCGGCCGCGTTTCCGTGGCGGGAGCGTGCTCCCGCCGCGGAAACGCGGCGCTTTGATCGAGTCAGGGGCCCAAATTTTTGCAGTTTCTTTAAAAAAGCCTGAGTCGATTTTAGGTGTGTTCCAAAAAATTTTTCCAGTACTTTTGAAATCGACAGAAAGTTGAAAATTCATGGGTTCGTTTTTGGGACTTTTTCTTTGATCGATCTTCTAGTTACTTGCTAACTTGTTAGATAGAGTTTATCTAGGCTCTGATACCACTGTAAGTCCATGCTACCTCTCCCGGTACTTTCGGGAATGCGGAATTTGGTAAAAAACGATTTTTACGGAGGTGGTAACATGGACCTAAAACCCGGATCTTGGTTAAACATCTATCTAACAACCTAACTATGAGTTTCTAGCTACTCGGTTAAGGGGTTATACCTTGCTTGTCTTGAACTCCTTCGTCTTCAAGCTCCGATGGTGGTCCGGAATGGCTTCTTCTCGTCGTCTCCGTACGCCGAAGATAGATCCACCTGAAAGCTCTAACCTTTGGCTCCTTCTTCGTTCTTTGAAGAAACTAGTTCACTTGGTTTGCTAAACCTAGTGAACTAGAATGAGTAGAGAAGAGTTTGTATGGGATTTTAACTATGGTTCTTGATTCTCAACTCATGAGACAAGAGAACCATAGAATCAAGAGAGGGAGCAAGAGGTTGAGGGTGAGAGCAAAAACAAGAGAGCTCAAGAACAAGAGAGAGAATGAGCAAGAAAGAATGAGGCTCTCTTTTGTCTTTCACCCTATCATAATCCAAACTCATGATAACTCATCATACTAAAAAAGTCTTATGTGATGGTTGAAGCAACCATAACCAAATCATTTCATGCACTCATTTTACACAAATGAGCAAGCAAACAAAAGTCTTTGCCATGAAATGATGGCTATGGTTATCATGATGGTCAACTAGTCAAGCCTAGTCAACCGGTCAACAAAAGTCAACAAGTCAACAAAATCAACAAGTCAACAAAAGTCAACAAGTCAACAAAGTCAACAACCATATCACCATAATACTTAATTAATATAATAGTTAATCACAAATCATATTCTCATTAGGGTTGAGCAAAAAGTCAAATAGTCAACGGTCAACTGTCAACAACCATAATGAGAATCCGCTGCCTCTGCCTCCCTGTCAACTGTGCATACGCACCCGCATCCGCGTTCCGAGGAACACGAATGCACACTGGATAAATCCAATCCCAAAAGGTACACTAGGATCTGGCTTAAACCAAAGCCCGTTAGTGTAAACTGTCCGGACACTGTACGTGCACAATTGCATGGATGTGACCGAACCCTGTCGCAAAACCATGCGACCTGTCGCAATACCATGCGACCTCTACTCTTTTGCCTAAAGGCGAAAAGCTTTCTGTGTGGGACTCTAAAGACTCGACACTACACTGGCAGTGGGTTTAACCACTGACCGCAAGCGGCACTAGCTGTGCGTAACGGTCCCCAGGTAGTGCCGACAAGAAGACCGACGAGGCGAAACCCATCTGAACTCCTACTGAGCCTGAGTGTGACATTCTCCGTACAGTCCGGTCTGTTCGTCTGATACATCGCATGGCGGGCCTAGGGGGCGGTAAACGTCAGTCCCCTAATAGCGGTACAAGTCGTGCCGGAGCGAAGCCCAAAACACCCTGAGATAACACTGGAAACCTACCAGTATATCTCGTTTGCCCTGGCCAGGGACTACTCGTGTAATGGCTCTCCTAGACACAGCGCGATGTCAACCCCCAATACCGGGAGAGACGAATCCTGTCTAACCGTCACTGCCTCCAAGTGCTTCGGGACTGCACCCAACCACTACCTGTTTGCACGACTCATTTGAGCCGTGGTAGAGTAGTGATCAAAGTACAGTGGGAACACACTCGAGACGAAGTGACAGTGTCAAGTCAGCGGACTAAGCTGTACTCATGTCACCTGGGAACTGATAACTGACGATAGGTATAATACAAACTAGTCAGTTCCCGACGAGTCCTGTCCAGTGTACCCGTAACCTAACGAGCACCCGCATACTATCTCAAGTACGACGTACTGACGGCTGTGGGACAGACCGTCTCCCACACTGGGATGAGAAGCGCATGCGCTGGTCTACTCCGGAGTATCGATGCCCTGTCTCGATAGTCCTGCGACCAGGGACCTGCATAAGGATGTGCTTATAGATTACCCAGCCCCACTAGTGTGACGGCCATCACATCGCTGGTAATCAAGCAAAGATCCTAAGGGCTCTACTAATGTGTATAGGCGATATACAAAAATAAACACATGTACACATTGAAGTAGAAACAAACCAAGTAGCATACTACTATTTTGAGCAAGATTGTATATACAAGGTGAATATCCCAAGCATCCATTAAGTAATATACAAACCAGTATGATACAGTAATGGCCTCTAGGGCATATACACTAGCACTAGCAGGATATCTCACTCATGATCTGGAGATGGCCGCGGAGGTCTTGCGTTGGAGATTTGGAGACACTACTTGTTTGGAAAGTCGTGTCAGATTTTCACGGACCGCCAGAGCTTAATGTAGATCTTCCTGCAGCGGGTTTTGATTGTTGAGATAGTTTTCTGCAGATTTACAGTTCTTTTGTGATCGTTGAGTACAGCTTAAGTTCGCCTCTACTGAGGGGACAGCTTGCTCATGTCCGCGCCCGTCCACTTTTCCTTAATCGCTTTCGCCAGGCACTTCTCACCGATGCTCCTTCATCAAAGATTCTTGAGCATACTTGGCTGGGTAATGATTCGAAGTCCTTGATTTGTGACAAGGGTGTGCTAAGTTTAGGGACGTGTTTGTGTACCTGATACTATTGGGTAGAGACGTGAAATCCTAGAGCAGGCACATCTGTCAAACTCTCTGTACTCATTCAAGTTCTACCAGCAATTGACGTGACTTGTGAGATAGTTACGGGTGGGCAGGGAAGTAGAGTGAAGTTTCGGGTTTCGTTTCAAGGTGTCTGTCTTGTTGTGTGCTAAAGTTGAGCATCTGAGACCGGCTAGAGAGTTGCAACCTTTAACCGTTCCGGAGTAGGAATGGGAGCAGGTCTCCATGAATATTCGTTGTGGCGTCTACCCAGGTTTAGTCAGGGTGTGACCCCATTCGGATGCTAGCTGTCCGATTATGCTCAGTTTGCTCAGTTTGCTCAGTTGTCCTTTGTTAAGTTATGCGTTGAACAGAGTTCCTTCATGGGTCGCATCCAAATAGGGCACCCTATTCGCTTGTCGTCTCGGACAGGAGCTTCAGGAAGCCTTGGGTACTGGTTGAGCCATAGCTCTGCCTTTCCATCTGCAGGATGATGGTTTTGTGAGAGCGGGCTATACCGACTCTGGAGGATATGCTTGTGCGTACATATTAATTGTTGTCGGCAGTTGAGATCGTCACTTTTCATTGTTAGGATTCTCCTTCGATAGCTGTTATCAGGAGGCACTACATTTAGCAACCTTTAAGTTTTTTTTGTTAGGTTGTGTCGATCTTCAGTTTGTTTTTCTGACTCTGCGAGACTAGGATTTTTGGACCCTAGCTAGTCTAGAGACTTCGGAAATGATCCAGTTGGTTCAGGTCAGGATGATGACAGCCCAGTGCAGACAGAGGTCTTATGATGGCCGTTGTGGTCGCACACTTGAGTTCGCAGTGGGAGCTCATGTATTCCTACGGATTTTTCCGATGAATGACGTGTTGAGTTTTGGGAAGCTTATCCCAAAATTGTAGGTCCTTTTAAGATGCATAAAGCGAGTTAGTTCAGTTGCCATTGATTTGGCACTTCCGCCCAGATTATTGAGTGTTCACCCCGTATTCCTTGTGTCGATACTTTTCAATTACCTTCATGACCTTTCTCACATGATTCAGCATCAGACCATTTGGCTTGGACGCGATTGTTTCGTTCACTGGCTGCCAATTGTGTTAATGGCTCGGCAGGTGGAGAAACTTCAGTCAAGGGTCTTGCCATCTGTGAAAGGTTTTCTTGGACGTAGCCGTATAGTGAGGTGATCACTTGGAAGGCTGCGAGCGAGATTTGGGAGTTTTGTACTCTTCTCTTTGAAGGTACGCTTAGTGAGAATTTTAAATTCGGGGACCGAATTTCTTTAAGGGGGGAATATTGTAACGTTTTAGAAATCGTTTCGCGAATTTTTCTGTTTTAGGGCAAAATAGTCGGTATTTTCCGTTTTAACCCAATTTCGATCAAACGTCCGTTGAAACTTGCCGGCACCTAGTTTAACTAAAATAAAGCTAGTGCACGAACTTTGGGGGTATATGGGAGGTTTTGGTTCAGATAAAAATTTCCCAAATAAAATATTATTTGAGCCGGTAAAATATGCACGTAAATCGAGAATTTTCTTCTAAATGAGAATCATTAGAAATCATCACTACAATTATTTTAGAACCTTCTTTTTAAATATATAGATTTTTAGTGCAAAAGGATTTAAATTTTAAAAGAAAAAGGAAAGAAAATGAAAGGTGGCAAAATTGCATTAAATTAAGCATTTATTGTATTTTTGCTAGAAACTTCTCCATTTTTCTTACACAAACACCCCCCGCCCCCTCACCTTGGCCGACCTATCTTCCCCCATTTCTGTCAGAAATTTTTCCAAGCTCATTTCTTCATTTTCCAAGATAAAAAACTCATCAAAATCCCCAAAATAAATCCAAAAATTCCTAAATAAAAATCAAACCATCAATTCCTTTTACTAAACTTGCTTGTTCTTCATGAAAAATTTGATTTTTTGGAGGTTAGGTTGATGGAATCTTGTGCTTGAAATTGTTCTTGAAGAGGTATAAACTCTTACCTTAATCCTTAATTAATTGTTTAAATCTTAATCTAGCTATTTAAGTTAGCTAATTATATGTTTAATATAGATTTTAAATCATGATAAATTCATTATTCATAATTTTTATGAAATTCAAGTTAGAGTAAAATTTGATTGAGTGTTTAATGTTAATTGAAGTGTTGATTTGTGATTAGGAAAAGTTTAACCTAGTAGAAATTGATAATTATTGTTAATTACTACTTTGTTTAATTAAGGATTTTGCTTACTAGGTTTTTGCTAAAACTTAATTAGCAAGTGTTAAAAATAAGGAAATGGTTTGGATAGCTAAGTTAAGCTAATATAAGATATTTGTTATCGCTAGATTTGTGTTAGTTTTGTTCTAGTGCGAATTATTGCGATAAGTTGTTTACTAGGTTTCGAAGTTTTTCCGACGTGGTTTCAATTGGTCGTTGCGAGATTATATCTATTATATTCCTCGCATTTAATTGTGTTGTGTTGCGCGATCGGGACGATCGGAGTCTAGACTTGGTGTTTCGTAGTTTAGCGACCCTAGTTAGGGTTTTTGACCGATGTCGTGCGCGTTAGATGCGCTAAGTGCGCAGTGTAATTTTCAGGGCGTTATCCTTGCGTTTCTTTGTCTTTTCGTCGATGTAGCATATTTAGCTTATGAGATTTGTTTGTGAAATTTCAGGTTCGCAAGCGGGGACTTCGGACGCTACGACAAAAGGAAAACAGGTGGTAGGATTCACTTAGCCAGGAGCGTTGGTGAGTAAATTTAATATCTACAGGGGAATCACCCGCATGGCGTTATGCGTCTGAGCTAGAAATGACATGACTTGTCGCATATTCTATTTCATATTTAGAATTGCACATACACCCTGCTGATTAGTTAATTGTTGTGCTTGGACTAGTATTCTTAGGACACTGCACTATTATTGACGGCTTATGTTGCACGAGCACTGATTGTATGCCACACACACAGTCTATAATTGCCATGACACGCACAACCCACTTATAGATATGATATAGTTTTGTTAGGGACATTTAGACATTGATTCATATTTCTTTATGCATATGACTTATAGCATACCTGTATACCTATATACTTACACATATGCCTTGACATACTTACATGCTAGTTATCTGTATACCTATAAGGTATTGCACCATTAGTGATAGATACATACACACATAATGACATAGCTACATGTATACTTTACATACATACTTCACTTATACCGGGGGGGATATTACATCATTTCTGATAAGTAGATATCTATATCTTTCTATACCTTTATGTTTACGCATATATCAGTTATAGCTACATGTTACCTTTACTTGATGTTATTTAGAATTGGAGAAATTAGGAACCGCATAATATTTATATTAACTTGTTGCAGTTAATTAGCGGCTTTTCCTTTATATGCTTACATTACAGTTTATGTTGCGTATATTTTATTCATGGATTTTCGCATTGAGATATGGATTTTTCATGATGTTTTCTGGATTTGGGGACCGTGGTAGTTTCATGAAATTATGCATTATTTGAAAAACCCGGTTTCCCTTGATATGATATTTCAGCATCCACCATGAGATTTATTGATTCTGATATATATACACCATGCGGGGTGTCGAGGGCCGTATGAGGGTATATGGTGGGGCCCGGAGGTACCCGGGGCAAGACGATTGATGGACCTTGCCGATTGAGCCTGAAAGGGGAACCATACACTCCGGTGACATTACCAATTACTCGGCGGTTATCATGGGGATACCGACGGGAGTCATGTGCGTATAGATACGTCGAGAGGCGAGGGTCAGAGCTAGGCACTCGAGCTTTCAGTATAGCGTATGATACGTACCTATCAGGGTGCCAGTCGTGGTGACAACACCTGATAGATCAGCATTTCTGTGTCGATGCTTGACACATTATTTTCATGGTATTTTACTCTTAAGTATATATAACAGTGGAATGGGACGCTGTTATATATATGTGTGTGTGTGTGTGTGTGTGTGTATTAGTGGAATGGGACGCTAATATATATGTATACATATAAATTCATATACATCATCATATTTTTTCATGTAGATTTACTTAGGATATTAGTGATTTACTTGATATTAGATTTGGGATATAGGAGATTTATTCGATATTGTACATTCAGGATTTGTGAGACTTATATATGATATGAGAGCCAATTTGGGGGCTGATTAGAGAAAATTGTGATTTGGATTGTCTGGATGGACTTTGTGTAGGGTTCCTAGGCATACCAATAAGGTCTCACAAGGCATCAACCATGCCAAATTCAAATTTTACAAGTGCCTACAAACCCTAATACGGATCGTTAACTAGATTTTAGGCGAAACAAGAAGCTAGTTAACAATTTAACTAAGTGAACGGAAATACAACCTTTGTAGATCCGGTTCTCCACCTCCATAGCTCCATGATGAAGTCCCCTTACTGTCCAAATCCAATCCCGGGCTCTAGCGTCGGCTTCATCGGAGAAATGGACGGGCTAGGTCATCGACAACGATGCCGAAGATGATCTACGTCGAGGCATCACAAGATCTAGCTCCTACTTCACCAAGTCATGAAACTTGTGAAGAAAACACCCTATACTACTTGGCAAGAGGTAGAAGATGAAGAAATAGGAGGTGGGTTCACTTTAGAATTGGATTTCTCACTCTTTTCATCAAATCACCATTGATGAAAGCTAGGTTTTCTTCTTGAAGAAGAACAAGAAGAAGATGATAGAATATTATGATAAGATAATTAAAATAAAAAAAGAAAATGAATACTTATCATAATATGAACCATGGTTAGGTGTAGAGAATTGACTAAGGTTAGATGAATGGTTAGGGTTAAGCATGAAGACAAAATGGTCACTTTGGTCAAAGCTTCATGAAGATTCAAGATGCAAACAAAGAAAGCCACCATTTTCTCTTTATATCATTTATTTTCCAAAAAGAATAAATAAATAAATGAATGAATAAGAAAACAAAACCCTAACCATTCATATAACCATGGTTTAATCTTTACACAAACCCAAGTAAACGTGTATCATCAAACATGATACAATCAATTGCACAAAAGTATATCACATATACAATGTGCACATCCGAGTGAGAAAATCCATTTAAAGTGAACCGATACTAGTTAATGCAAAGTAATATATCAAATATATAATTATACATTAAATCATTAAATCAACACTTGATTTAACGATCCGGTCATATCGCATATAACCGACTAGTATCCTATGTATCGGTTTATCGAATCAATCTTCGATTCGATAACTAGGTTATATCGCATACAACCAATCGATACATTCATCACGAGAATAGAATACGGTATCACATACACGCATTATTCTCGGTCCCGCACATATCTCATATGCGCTCCTATTTCGTTTCGCTTGAGCCAGGAAACCTCTGTGTACGACTCTAAAGACTCGTCAATACGCCGGCAGCAGGTGATGATCATATCAAACACCCACAAGCCGCAAGCGGTCTGCTAAACGTAACGGCCACCCGGGTATTGAGCGATCAGAAGATCGACGAGCAAGCCCGCTCACACTCCTGTGAATCCAACTAGTAACACTTACCGTACAGTCCGGTCTCGTCGTCTGATATGTCGCATATCTCGCCTAGGGGTGGTAAACGTCAGACCCCAATAGCTTGATAAGTCGTGTCGATATGAGGTCTATAACAATTCGAGAAGCTACAGGTAACACTTACCAGTAAATCTCAGCAACCCTGGCCAGGGATTTCCGGTTATAGCCAATCGAACACAGCGCAACATCAACTCCCTATACCGGGAGAGACGAATCCCCTCCTATCGCTCATTGCTTCCATGTGATTCAGGACTGTACCCAAAAGCCACCGTTTTGCACGCCCTCTTGGACGTGGTAAGGTGGAAATCAAAGCACAGTGGGAACCACACAAGACTCTATGACGATCTCGGGTCAACAGACTACTCTGTACCAGTGTCACCAGAGAACTGCCATCTGACGTAAGGCATAATACCATCTGGGAGTTCTCGGCGAGTCCGTCCAGTGTACCCAGTCTCTACTGAGCACCCGTATATCATCTCTGATGTCAAACACCAATGGATATGGGATCATCCATCGCCCATCTGTATGGGTCGAGAAGGTATACACTAGTCTACGATGGTATATCGATGCCCTGTCTCGATACACCCTCGACTAGAGACCTTGAAGGATGTACTTATGGACTACCATGTCCCCACTAGTATGATCTGCATCATAGTCCAGATAGTCAAGTACACATCCTAAGGGCTTTACCAACATGTAACAGAGAGACAATCAATGTACACGTTAAGGTAAAGAGTAACCAGATAGCATACTATCATGTCGAGCAAGAAAGCCCTCCCTATATATGTCCCAGCATCCACTACAATATACATCCAATGTACAGTAATAGCCTCTAGGGCATACATATAACTAACAATCTCCCACTTGCACTAGGGCCATCTGATAGCAGTGGTTGTAGTATCTCATACTCAACCATCCCATAAAAGTCTCTCCCTGGGAAAAGGCCTTTGTGAGTGGATTCGCCGTGCTGTCCTTGTAGGGTTCCTAGGCACTCTCAAGAGGTCTCACAAGGCATCAACCATGCCAATTTCAAAAATTACGGTGCCGAGAAACCCTAGACTACGGATCGTTAACTAGAAATCTAGGCGACCAAAGCAACTAGTAAACTACTTTACTAAGAGAACAGAAATACAACCTTTGTAGATCCGGTCCACCACCTCCTAAGCTCCGCGATGAAGTCCTCTCCGCTGTCCAAATCGAACCATGACTCTCACGGTGGTTTCATCGGAGAAATAGGCGGGCTAGGTCGTCGACAACGTGCCGAAGATGATCTACGTCGAGGCATCACTAGATCAAGCTCCACCTTCACCAAGCCATGAAAACTTGTGAAGGAAACACCCTATACTACTTGGCAAGAGGTAGAGGATGAAGAAATAGGAAGTGGGTTCACTTTAGAATTGGATTTCTCACTCATTTTCATCAATCACCATTAATGGAATCAAGGTTCTTCATCTTGAAGAAGAAGAAGAAGAAGATGATAATATTATGATAAGTTATTTAAAATGAAAAGAAAATGAATACTTATCATAATGTAAACCATGGTCAAGTGTAGAGATTAAACCAAGGTTAGTTGGAATGGTTAGGGTTAAGGATGAGATAAGAATGGTTGACTTGATCAAAGCTTCAAGAAGCTTCAACACAAAAACAAAATAAGCCATCCTTAAAAAATTTCCAAAATGAATATATAAATAAATAACTAAGTAAACAATCAAAACCCTAACCATGGTTTAATCTTTACACAAACCCAAGCTAGCATGTATCATCAAACATGATACAGTCTTGTGCACAAAAAATATATCATATATACAATGTGCACAAACAAGTGAGAAAATCCATTTAAAAGTGAACCGATACTAGTTAATGCAAAGTAATATATCAAATATATAATTATGCATTAAATCATTAAATCAACACTTGATTTAACGATCCGGTCATATCTCATATAACCAACTAGTATCCAATGTATCGGCTTATCGAATCAACCCTCGATTCGATAACTAGGTTATATCGCATATAACCATTCGATACATTCATCGCGAGAATGGAATACGGTAACACATACACGCATTATTCTCGGTCCCGCACATATCTCATATGCGCTCCTATTTCGTTTCGCTTGAGCCAGGAAACCTCTGTATAGGACTCTAAAGACTCGTCAATACGCCGGCAGCAGGTGATGATCATATCAAACACCCACAAGCCGCAAGCGGTCTGCCAAATGTAACGGCCACCCGGGTATTGAGCGATCAGAAGATCGACGAGCAAGCTCGCTCACACTCCAGTGAATCCAACCAGTAACACTACCGTACAGTCCGGTGTGATCGTCTGATATGTCGCATATCTCGCCTAGGGGTGGTAAACGTCAGACCCCAATAGCTCGATAAGTCGTGTCGATATGAGGTCTATAACAATTCGAGAAACTACTGGTAACACTTACCAGTAATTCTCAGCAACCCTGGCAAGGGATTTCCGGTTATAGCCAATCGAACACAGCGCAACATCAACTCCCTATACCGGGAGAGACGAATCCCCTCCTATCGCTCATTGCCTCCATGTGACTCGGGACTGTACCCAAAAACCACCGTTTTGCACGCCCTCTTGGACGTGGTAAGATGGAAATCAAAGCACAGTGGGAACCACACAAGACTCTATGACGATCTCGGGTCAACAGACTACTCTGTACCAGTGTCACCAGAGAACTGCCATCTGACGTTAGGTATAATACCTTCTGGGAGTTCTCGGCGAGTCCGTCCAGTGTACCCAGTCTCCACTGAGCACCCGTATATCATCTCTGATGTCAAACACCAATGGATATGGGATCATCCATCGCCCATCTGTATGGGTCGAGAAGGTATACGCTAGTCTACTCTTGTATATCGATGCCCCGTCTCGATACACCCACGACTAAGGACCTTGAAGGATGTACTTATGGACTACCATGTCCCCACTAGTTTGATCCGCATCACAGTCCAGGTAGTCAAGTACACATCCTAAGGGCTTTACCAACATGTAACAGAGAGACAAGTAGTGTACACGTTAAGGTAAAGAGTAACCAGATAGCTTACTATCATGTCGAGCAAGAAAGTCCTTCCTATATATGTCCCAGCATCCACTACAATATACATCCTATGTATAGCAATGGCCTCTAGGGCATACATATAACTAACAATCTCCCACTTGCACTAGGGCCATCTGTAGCAGTGGTTGTAGTATCTCATACTCAACCATCCCATAAAAGTCTCTCTCTGGGAATAGGCCTTCGTGAGTGGATCCGCCGTGTCGTCCTCTGAGTCTACTCTCCTAACCTCGATCCCTTAGAGATCAACCATCTCCATGATCAGGTGATACTACCTTAGAATATGTCTGGATCACTGGTGGGACCGGGGTTCCCGGGCCAAAACCACACTTCCATTGTCACACAATGGTTGGAACCTAGTTCATCTCATGAACCAATATACACCCAAACAGCCTCTTTGGTAGCATCTTAAGTAGCGATGTATCCTGCCTTTATCGTCTAGTATGTCACGGTATATAGCTTGGAACTCTTCCAACATACCGTTCCTCGATTGAGGGTAAAGACAATGCCTGTGAATGACACTCAGTCGTCTTTATCACCCTGGAACCTTTCCAGTGATTCTCTCCAGGATCAACTGATACGATCTCACTACATCTAGTGAGTATCCTAACTTCCATTTAGATTTATCTCATAGATCCAAACACCAGGATTTAGGAGGTATCACTTTGATCCTATATGGAGAATCATTATGATAAGAGGAGATTGATCGAGCGTAGCATAGGAAACTCTTTCCCTATCAAGAGTATGTCATCCACGTACTCTAGGAGAATCGCCACCATACTCCCTACTACCTTTTTGTTTATACAAGGTTCATCTACCATTTTGATGATGTCAACTTCTTTGACTAATCCATCAAAACAGATGTTCCAACTCCGCGATGCCTGCTTTATCCTATAAAGCATCTTATACACGTTTCCGCTGCTCCCACTGTTTACGAAGCCCTCTGACTGTGTACTTATAGACTCTCTCTTCTAAAACATCATTTAGAAAAGCAGTCATGACACCCAACCGCCAGATATCGTAGTCATGGTATATAGCCGTGGCAAGTAGGATCTGGATGGACTTAAGCATAGCCACTGGAAAAAGGTTTCATCATTTTCCACGCCTGGTCGATGACGAAAAACCTTTAACAAGTCTAGCTTTGAAAGTCTCAACTTTTCCATCTACACTAAGTAATCTTCTCAAGATATACTTGCTCCTGATGGGGATTTAACCCTTCAGATATAGCAACCAAAGTCCATACTTTGTTGGTGTATAAGGATTCCATCTCAGATCACTAAGCATCCAGCCATTCTTACAGAGTCACACTCCTGATGGCCAGCTCGAAACTAGTTGGGTCATCATCTCATGATGCAAACCTCGCTCCCACTGTCATAGAGAAACCGAAGTATCTCTCAGGTGGGTGAGGAACCCTACTAGATCGGCGGAGAGGCTGAGGTTCGTTGGAATCTACTGAATCCTTTGGTTCTATCAAATCATCAGCTGCAATTTGTATAGCTGGAACATTTCCAGTTCTACATAACAGACCTTGCCTTGATCTTGTCCGGATTATGCTTTTAGACATAGGCTGGACAACCCCAAATCTTAACCATCTTAAGATATGGGCTCTTCCCTTTCCATATCACATATGAAATGGTAGGCAACTGATTTGATTTGAACCCTATTCAATAGGTATGCAGCTTCTCAAGTGCATAACTCCCAAAAGGAAATAGGAAACTCAGTAGTACTCATCATAGAGCACACCTTATCATATAGGGTGTGATTGCTCCGCCCCGATATACTATCGTGCTATGGTGTATACGGAGGAATAATGCTGAGAGAGAATCTCATTCTCCTTTAGAATAGTCCAGGAATTCTGTGCTCAAGTATTCTCCTCCCTGATCGCATCAAAGGACATAATACTTATACCCTCAATTTGGTTCTCTACTTCTAACTTATATTCCGTGAATATCTCAAAAGGTTCGGACTTGTGTTTCAACAGGAACATATGTCTGAATCTTGAGAGATTATCAGAGAATGTAACAAAGTACAAAGAACCAGTCCTGGCATATGTATACAGGGGACCTAACATACATCAACATGTATCTTCCCAAGAGTTCACTAACTCTTTCTCTGTTTCCAATAAACAGAGCTTGTGTCATTATATCTCTGTGACATGACTGGCAAGTTTCACAAGATGTAGATTCAAACTGATTTAAATATGCATCTTCATGTAACTTCAGCTAGTCGGGTCGCATTGATATGACCTAGTCTACAATGCCTCAAGAAGGATTCGTTCATTTCTGAACTCTTCCTCTTTTATGTGCTCAGTATACTAAAGAACTGTAGTTTGATTTAGAACATCAATGCTTTTAGATAACGTGCCTGAACCGATCAACTTTTGATATAGGAAATGTTCAAAACATTATCCAACTATACAAAATTTTATCATTTCTTTACTAATAAAGAGATGGATATGATTTTGTATATCAGGTTCGGTATCTAATAACATTCGTTCAGAATCAATGTATTGGTAATACAGGGTGACAGTGACCAACAGACTTGGCTGCAACACTTGCCCCGTTTTCTGCCTCATGAAACTTATCACCCGTTCTCAGTTCTTTACCTATCTGTAGCCCTATGTAACAAATTACATATCAGGGATCCTGATCTGGTATCACATACCCAGGACGTAAAGAATACTGAGAAACAGTTCTGTATAATGAACACACCCGAAGATGATGCATCAGCATACACTCTCTTCGTTTGGGCGACACGGGAATTCTGGTATTCCCCAATTTCCTGCTCTGTCTTATAACAATTATAAGTTGGAGAGGGACCAACGTTCCCCAGCTCAGTATAACAAGCGGGTTCGGTCAATATTCCGTATTATTATGCTGATTAAGGCGTGATATGGTCGCTACCTGGAGAGAGAGAGAAGAAAACACTCAGCGTGCGCTCTTGCAAGAATAGATTGGTTATTATTTTATCTAATCAGGATGGCTCCCACTGCTTTTTATCAAATCTTCCTTCAAACCCTAAAAGGAAAGACTAGTCGGGATTAATTACACACTACAAGTTCGCCAATCTTTCAGCCAGGCCAGTGTCGGTACTTTGAGGGAGGTCCCCCGTGCTTTCGCACGAACCTAATTAATGTAAACCTCGTTTTCCCAGAGGCGTAACCTCGTTAACACCTTTCTAGACACCTACTTGATCGGCTAATTGTAATGTGTAAAACTCTCCCAGGAGTAACTCTTACTCGCAGCGGGTATCGGGATCCAACTATCTCATAGAAGGTATGCAATCTCATTGCAAATTTCAACACTTGAAATTCCCGATAATATTTTGCCCCAGCGTCCTATGACCTTGATGGAGGTCAACAAACCATAGGCTACTAGTCAAGTTCAACCCGTCATTTCTTGATCGAATTAAACCCACCCGCACGACCCTTGACGGAGGTCAACAAGGCCGCATGACTACCCTAATCCAATCTGCATCATATGCATAAGCAGATAAATACTGGTTAGCTACCGCACACTACGCCTTGACGGAGGTCAACAAACGTAGCACGAATACTAAATAGGACTTATCTGAAATGACGGAGGGCTACGATAGGTTTTTCTGAAAACCTATTGCGTAATGAACTTGATATCGTTGTAAAATCAAATGATTTTAAAATGGAGTGCTTTTGAGGCTTTTCCAGTTTTGCTAAAGGAGTCACTCCCGGTGAAGGGATCGTCGGTCCTTTCCTCGTCGAATGAGGTGCGGGATATATCATATATATCACTGTGCAAAGCAAAAACACTTAAAAGCACTCAAAAACCAAACCGAGGGTTGTAGCATCTGCCAGTTATTGCTAAAGGAGTCACTCCCGGTGAAGGGATCTCGGTCCTTTCCTCATCGAATAAGGTGCAGGATATATCATATATACCGCTGTGCAAAGCAAGAACTGTAGCTACCTGTTTTATTTTGAAATTCGATTCTACAACATCTTAGGTTTCTTTTATTTCATTAATCTCATTAATGAAGTCCCATCATTTAAGTACCTAAACATCACAGATAAATACGACGTACACTTATGCCATCCGCATTCGCCTCGATGTCCCCTCGTGCACCGTTAGGTTAGGTAACTAACGGCAGAGCGGGGCAGGGCTAGCGCGGGTGTAAAACATAAGTAACGACTATATAATATATCATATATACTATATAAAGTATCCATCACAGAACATCACATGATCGCATCACAGATATCGCAGCAGAAGAAACATATGAAATATTGGATATACTAGGACGTCCATGTTTTCAATACAAGCCAGTATAAAACACGGATTCCACGGTCGTGATGAATAGCCAAACCCATACCCCTAGACCCCTACGAGAGCGGCAAGCAACCCTACCAATTCTAGAGTTAGGAGACCCGGACTCGACTCCTCGAGTTGGTCTCCCACTGGACTCCAGAACCCGGTTACTTGTGCTCCCCTCCTTGGGTCTATCCTAGTGCGGAAAAGTAAATAATATACAAACGGTGACATCTTCCGCAACCTGGAAGTGCCCCAATAAAAGAATATTAAATATAAGTTTTTACATGAATGAAAATGAAAAACACTCATCTCACATAAAAACCCCCGGCTATTCAAACACGACGATCCAATATAACATATCCAGCAACACATAACATCACATGTCATCAACGTAAGTAAATATGCGCATCCCAATTGTCGTTGACATATAACAACGAAACCGGCGATATCACATATTACACTTACGGTCACAGAAAAGAATGTGTAAAACTACAACAGTTGGAATCCGCAACCTGCATAGACATCGCATGCCTAATCAAATGAATTCCTTAGACATCGCGTGCCTAACAATTATAAACCCCGCATTTTAGTCTCATTATCGAAAACTCTTTTCAATATCAAGTCGGGCAATTCAACAAGATTCCCGGCATCCTGATCGAATGCTCGTCGCAAACTTCAGTAGACGGCCGCACCCCCGATACCGTTGACGAAGTGCACCAAGGCGGAACACCGCTGCCGCGAGCACCCGAACGGATGCTTTCGGCGACGGGGTTCTCCTACAGTCACTTGGTCGGGGCTATGGAGTGAGGCTGTCTATTAAGTTTATCCGGCGAGTATCCGCGTACGCTACGTGATTGCGACGGACTTTTGATCATATCAAAATTCCGTGGCAACCGATCAAATGAGACTAAACTGCTATGTTTATAACATTCATTCAGTTATCTCATAACTAATTGTGAATTCCAATTATTGTATCCCATTCCAGATAAATAGAAAATGTTAAACTTTCCGATCGAACATTCGAACACCCAAGTTTTCCCAAAACAGATCAACACATGAAACAAGTCTAAAAACATTCAGTTCGTGCCTCGGTACCAACGGTCCAGCCGTAGAAGGGTCAAGCCAACGCCTCACATGTGGCACGCCGTACTGCCCCAAACCCGAAGGTTCAAAGGGCAGTTCAAGACGATCACATAATCGAGTTAAGGTTTGTTGTCTTCTAGAGGGACCATCGCATTACTTGCACTACTTAGAACGTCTTTAAACCTCGGAAAAATCCAACACTTGGAAATTTTCCGGCAGGGAAAAAGTTGGGTATTTATATCCGGTCGAACTTTTTAACATATTCTAAAGTCATCCGGAAATACACAAAGACGAAATTTGATAATCCGGTCGAAACATCGAAGCTCTAAAACACCCCAGAAAATTCAACTCTTGAATAAATATTAAAAATACCCATAAAACTCAGCTGCAGAAATGATGAATTACTGTGCAAGGTAAGAGGGCTGACGTCATCAATAGGCCGCGGAACCGCCGCAGAAGCCATTCTTCAGCCGCGGTTCCGCCGCACACTTCACTGTTCATTGGAAAAAAATTGCACCGTAATTCTTAGAATTCTCTGCTGAATTTTTTAAGCATTTTTAATCTAGAAAAATCCCAGATTTTAGAAAAAGTCCAGAGAGCACTTGGGTTTTAGGGTTTCGGGTTCGTTCGGGTTTCAAACGTCGTCTAGACTTCGCCTAAGGCTTTAGCTAGGCTCTGATACCACTGTAGGGTTCCTAGGCACTCTCAAGAGGTCTCACAAGGCATCAACCATGCCAATTTCAAAAATTACGGTGCCGAGAAACCCTAGACTACGGATCGTTAACTAGAAATCTAGGCGACCAAAGCAACTAGTAAACTACTTTACTAAGAGAACGGAAATACAACCTTTGTAGATCCGGTCCACCACCTCCTAAGCTCCACGATGAAGTCCTCTCCGCTATCCAAATCGAACCATGACTCTCACGGTGGTTTCATCGGAGAAATAGGCGGGCTAGGTCGTCGACAACGTGCCGAAGATGATCTACGTCGAGGCATCACTAGATCAAGCTCCACCTTCACCAAGCCATGAAAACTTGTGAAGGAAACACCCCATACTACTTGGCAAGAGGTAGAGGATGAAGAAATAGGAAGTGGGTTCACTTTAGAATTGGATTTCTCACTCATTTTCATCAATCACCATTGATGGAATCAAGGTTCTTCATCTTGAAGAAGAAGAAGAAGAAGATGATAATATTATGATAAGTTATTTAAAATGAAAAGAAAATGAATACTTATCATAATGTAAACCATGGTCAAGTGTAGAGATTAAACCAAGGTTAGTTGGAATGGTTAGGGTTAAGGATGAGATAAGAATGGTTGACTTGATCAAAGCTTCAAGAAGCTTCAACATAAAAACAAAATAAGCCACCATCCTTAAAAAATTTCCAAAATGAATATATAAATAAATAACTAAGTAAACAATCAAAACCCTAACCATTCATATAACCATGGTTTAATCTTTACACAAACCCAAGCTAGCATGTATCATCAAACATGATACAATCTTGTGCACAAAAAATATATCATATATACAATGTGCACAAACAAGTGAGAAAATCCATTTAAAAGTGAACCGATACTAGTTAATGCAAAGTAATATATCAAATATATAATTATGCATTAAATCATTAAATCAACACTTGATTTAACGATCCGGTCATATCTCATATAACCGACTAGTATCCAATGTATCGGCTTATCGAATCAACCCTCGATTCGATAACTAGGTAATATCGCATATAACCATTCGATACATTCATCGCGAGAATGGAATACGGTAACACATACACGCATTATTCTCGGTCCCGCACATATCTCATATGCGCTCCTATTTCGTTTCGCTTGAGCCAGGAAACCTCTGTGTAGGACTCTAAAGACTCGTCAATACGCCGGCAGCAGGTGATGATCATATCAAACACCCACAAGCCGCAAGCGGTCTGCCAAACGTAACGGCCACCCGGGTATTGAGCGATTAGAAGATCGACGAGCAAGCCAGCTCACACTCCAGTGAATCCAACCAGTAGCACTACCGTACAGTCCGGTCTGATCGTCTGATATGTCGCATATCTCGCCTAGGGGTGGTAAACGTCCGACCCCAATAGCTCGATAAGTCGTGTCGATATGAGGTCTATAACAATTCGAGAAACTACTGGTAACACTTACCAGTAAATCTCAGCAACCCTGGCCAGGGTTTTCCGGTTATAGCCAATCGAACACAGCGCAACATCAACTCCCTATACCGGGAGAGACGAATCCCCTCCTATCGCTCATTGCCTCCATGTGACTCGGGACTGTACCCAAAAACCACCGTTTTGCACGCCCTCTTGGACGTGGTAAGATGGAAATCAAAGCACCGTGGGAACCACACAAGACTCTATGACGATCTCGGGTCAACAGACTACTCTGTACCAGTGTCACCAGAGAACTGCCATCTAACGTAAGGTATAATACTATCTGGGAGTTCTCGGCGAGTCCGTCCAGTGTACCCAGTCTCCACTGAGCACCCGTATATCATCTCTGATGTCAAACACCAATGGATATGGGATCATCCATCGCCCATCTGTATGGGTCGAGAAGGTATACGCTAGTCTACTCTGGTATATCGATGCCCCGTCTCGATACACCCACGACTAAGGACCTTGAAGGATGTACTTATGGACTACCATGTCCCTACTAGTATGATCCGCATCACAGTCCAGGTAGTTAAGTACACATCCTAAGGGCTTTACCAACATGTAACAGAGAGACAAGTAGTGTACACGTTAAGGTAAAGAGTAACCAGATAGCATACTATCATGTCGAGCAAGAAAGTCCTCCCTATATATGTCCTAGCATCCACTACAATATACATCCTATGTATAGCAATGGCCTCTAGGGCATACATATAACTAACAATCCTCTGGGTCTAATCTCCTAACCTTGATCACCTTGGAGATCAGCCATCTCCATGATCAGGTGATACTGCCTTAGAATTTGTCTGGATCACTGATGGGACCGGGGTTCCCGGGCCAAAGCCACACTTCCATTGTCACACAATGGTAGGAACCTAGTTCATCTCATGAACCAATATACATCCAGACTGCCTCTTTGGTAACATCTTAAGTAGCGATGTATCCTGCCTTTATCGTCTAGTATGTCACGGTATCTAGCTTGGAACTCTTCCAACATACCATCCCTTTACTGAGGGTAAAGACAATGCCTGTGACTGACATTCTGTCGTCTTTATCACCCTGGAACACTTCCAGTGATTTTCCCCAGGATCAACTGATACCATCTCACTACAACTAGTGAGTATTCTAATACCCAAATAACATCTATCTCATAGATGAAGACTCAGGATTAAGGAGGTATCATTTCGATCCAAGATGGAGAATCTTTGTGATAAGCGGAGATTGATCGAACGTAGCATAGGAAACTCCTTCCCTATCAAGAGTATGTCATCCACGTACTCCACGAGGATCGTCACCATACTCCCTACTACCTTTTTGTTTATACAAGGTTCATCTACCATTTTGATGATGTCAAACTCTTTGACTAACACATCAAAACAGACGTTCCAACTCCGCGATGCCTGCTTTATTCTATAAAACATCATGCACACGTTTCCGCTGCTCCCACTGTTTACGAAGCCCTCTGGCTGTGTACTTACAGACGTTCTCTTCTAAAACATTATTTAGAAAAGCTGTCATGACACCCAACCACCAGATATCGTAGTCATGGTATGTAGCCGTGGCAAGTAGGATCTGGATGGACTTAAGCATAGCCACTGGAAAAGGTTTCATCATTATCCACGCCTGGTCGATGATGCAAACTTTTAACAAGTCTAGCTTTGAAAGTCTCAACCTTTCCAAGTACACCAAGTAATCTTCTCAAGATATACTTGCTCCTGATGGGGATTTAACCCTTCAGATATAGCAACCAAAGTCCATACTTTGTTGGTGTACATGGATTCCATCTCAGATCACTAAGCATCCAGCCATTCTTACAGAGTCTTACTCCTGATGGCCAGCTCGAAGCTAGTTGGGTCATCATCTCATGATGCAATCCTCGCTCCCACTGTCATAGAGAAACAGAAGTATCTCTCAGGTGGGTGAGGAACCCTGCTAGATCGGCGGAGAGGGTGAGGTTCGTTGGCATCTACTGAATCCTTTGGTTTTATCAAATCATCTGCTGTAGTTTGTATAGCTGGAACTTTTCCAGTTCTACATTACAGATCTTGCCTCGAACTTGTCCGGATTTTGCTTTTAGACATAGGCCGGACAACCCCAAATCTTAACTAACTTAAGAGATGGGCTCTTCCCTTTTCATATCACATATGAAATGGTAGGCAACTGATTTGATTGGAACCCTATTCAATAGGTATGCAGCTACTCAAGCGCATAACTCCCAAAAGGAAACAGGTAACTCAGTAGTACTCATCATAGAGCACACCTTATCATATAGGGTGTGATTGCTCCGCCCCAATATACCATCGTGCAATGGTGTATACGGAGGAGTAATGCTGAGAGAGAATCTCATTCTCCTTTAGAATAGTCCAGAAATTCTATGCATAAGTATTCTCCTCCTTGATCTCATCAAAGGACATAATACTTATACCCGTATTTTGGTTCTCTACTTCTCGCTTATATTCTGTGAATATCTCAAAAGGTTCGGACTCATGTTTCAACAAACATATGACTGAATCTTGAGAGATTATCAGAGAATATAATGAAGTATAAAGAATCAGTCCTGGCATGTGTAGACAGGAGACCTAACATACATCATCATGTATCAGTCCCAAGTGTTCATTAACTCTTTCTCTGTTTCCAGTAAACGGAGCTATGGTCATCTTATCTTTGTGACATGACTGGCGAGTTTCACAAGATGCAAATTCAAACTAATTTAAATATGCATCTTTATGTAACTCTAGCTAGTCGGGTCACATTGATCTGACCTAGTCTACAATACCTCAAGAAGGATTCGTTCATTTCTGAACTCTTCCTCTTGTGTGTGTTCCGTATACTAAGAACTGTAGTTTGATTTAGAACATTAATGCTTTTAGATAACGTGCCTGAACCGATCAACTTTTGATATAGGAAATGTTCAAAACATTATCCAACAATACAAAATTTTACCATTTCTTTACTAATAAAGAGACTGATATGATTTTGTATATCAGGTTCGGTATCTAATAACATTCGTTCAGAATCAATGTATTATAATACAGGGTGACAGTGACCAACAGACTTGGCTGCAACACTTGCCCCATTTTCTGCCTCATGAAACTTATCACCCGTTCTCAGTTCTCTACCTTTCTGTAGCCCATGAAACGGATTACATTTGCGGGATCCTGATCCGGTATCTAATACCCAGGATGAAGAGGATACTGAGAAACAGTTCTTTATAATGAACACACCCGAAAGAGATGCATCATATACACTTTCTTCATTTGGGAGGCATGGGAATCCTGGTATTCCCCAATTTCCTGCTCTGTCTTATAACAATTATAAGTTGGAGCGGGACCAACGTTCCCCAGCTCAGTATAACAAGCGGGTTCGGTCAATTATCCGTATTATTATCTTGATTAAGGCGTGATATGGTCGCTACCTGGAGAGAGAGAGAAGAAAACACTCAGCGTGCGCTCTTGCAAGAATAGATTGGTTATTATTTTATCTAATCAGGATGGCTCCCACTGCTTTTTATCAAATCTTCCTTCAAACCCTAAAAGGAAAGACTAGCCGGGATTAATTACACGCTACAAGTTCACCAATCTTTCAGCCAGGCCAGTGTCGGTACTTTGAGGGAGGTCCCCCGTGCTTTCGCACGAACCTAATTAATGTAAACCTCGTTTTCCCAGAGGCGTAACCTCGTTAACACCTTTCTAGACACCTACTTGATCGGCTAATTGTAATGCGTAAAATTCTCCCAGGAGTAACAATTACTCGCAGCGAGTATCGGGATCCAACTATCTCATAGAAGGTATGCAATCTCATTGCAAATTTCAACACTTGAAATTCCCGATAATATTTTGCCCTTAACCTCCTATGGCCTTAACTAAGGCCAACAAACAATAGGATGCTAGTCAAGTTCAACCCGTCGTTTCCTGATTGAATTAAACCCACCCGCACGACCCTTGACAAAGGCCAACAAGGTCGCACGACTACCCTAACCCATCTGAATCATATGCATAAGCAGATAAGCACCAGTCAGCTATCGCACACTACGCCTTGACAAAGGCCAACAAACGCAGCACGAATACTAACTACTACTTATCTGAAATGACGGAGGGCTACGACAGGTTTTTCTGAAAACCTATTGCGTAATGAACTTGATATCGTTGCAGGATCGAATGCATTTTAAAATGGAGTGTCTTTGAGGCTTTTCTAGTTTTGCTAAAGGAGTCACTCCCGGTGAAGGGATCGTCGGTCCTTTCCTCGTCGAATGAGGTGCGGGATATATCATATATATCACTGTGCAAAACAGAAACTCTTAAAAGCAATCAAAAGACAAACCGAGTGTGTAGCATCTGCCAGTTATTGCTAAAGGAGTCACTCCCGGTAAAGGGATCTCGGTCCTTTCCTTATCGAATAAGATGCAGGATATATCATATATACCGCTGTGCAAAGCAAGAACTGTAGCTACCTGTTTTTATTTTGAAATTCGATTCCACAACATCTTAGGTTTCTTTTATTTCATTAATCTCATTAATGAAGTCCCATCATTCAAGTACCTAAACATCACAGATAAATACGACGTACACTTATTCCATCCACATTCGCCTCGATGTCCCCTCGTGCACCGTTAGGTTAGGTAACTAACGGCAGAGCGGGGCAGGGCTAGTGCGGGTGTAAAACATAAGTAACGTCTATATAATATATCATATATACTATATATAGTATCCATCACAGAACATCACATGATCACATCACAGATATCGCAGCAGAAGAATCATATGAAATATTGCATATACTAGGACGTCCGTGTTTTCAATACGAGCAAGTATAAAACACGGATTCCACGGTCGTGATGAATAGCCAAACCCACACCCCAAGACCCCTACGAGAGCGGCAAGCAACCCTACCAATTCTAGAGTTAGGAGACCCGGACTCGACTCCTCGAGTTGGTCTCCCACTGGACTCCAGAACCCGGTTACTTGTGCTCCCCTCCTTGGGTCTATCCTAGTGCGGAAAAGTAAATCATATACAAAGGGTGACATCTTCCGCAACCTGGAAGTGCCCCAGTAAAAGAATATTACATACAAGTTTTTACATGAATGAAAATGAAAAACACTCATCTCACATAAAAAACCCCGGCTATTCAAACACGACGATCCAATATAACATATCCAGCAACACATAACATCACATGTCATCAACGTAAGTAAATATGCGCATCCCAATTGTCGTTGACATATAGCAACGAAACCGGCGATATCACATATTACACTTACGGTCACAGAAAAGAAAGTGTAAAACTACAACAGTTGGAATCCGCAAGATCTTTAGACATCGCATGCCTAACAATTATAAACCCCGCATTTTAGTCTCATTATCGAAAACTCTTTTCAATATCAAGTCGGGCAATTCAACAAGATTCCCGACACCCTGATCGAATGCTCGTCGCAAACTTTAGCAGGCGGCCGCACCCCCGACGCCGACGACGAAGTGCACCAAGGCGGAACACCGCTGCCGCGAGCACCCAAACGGATGCTTTCGGTGACGGGGTTCTCCTACAGTCACTTGGTCGGGGCTATGGGGCGAGGCTGTCTATTAAGTTTACCCGGCGAGTATCTGCATACACTACGTGATTGCGACGGACTTTTGATCACATCAAAATTCCGTGGCAACCGATCAAGTGAGACTAAACCGCTAGATTTATAACATTCATTCAGTTATCTCATAACTGTTTGTGAATTCCAATTGTTGTATCAAATTCCGGATAAACAGAAAATGTTAAACTTTCCGATCGAACAGTCAAACACCCAAGTTTTCCCGAAACAGATCAACATATGAAACAAGTTTAAAAACATCCAGTTCATGCCTCAGTACCAACGGTCCAGCCGTAGAAGGGTCAAGCCAACACCTCACATGTGGCACGCCTACCTGCCCCAAACCCTAAGGTTCAAAAGGCAGTTCAAGACGGTCACATAATCGAGTTAAGGTTTGTTGTCTTCTAGAGGGACCATCGCGTTACTTGCACTACTTAGAACGTCGTTAAACTACGGAAAGATCCAACACTTGGAAA
Source organism: Agapanthus africanus (assembly GCA_030015575.1). NCBI lineage: Eukaryota > Viridiplantae > Streptophyta > Magnoliopsida > Asparagales > Amaryllidaceae > Agapanthus > Agapanthus africanus. The sequence continues at coordinate 834,825,021 of JASDDO010000019.1, forward strand.
TTACCCGACAGGGGAAAAGGTGGGTATTTATATCCGGTCGAACTTTTTAACATATTCAATAATTATCCGGAAAGCCACAGACAAGATTAGACAATCCGATCGAATCACCGAAGTCCCAATACAACCCCAGAAAACTCAACTGTTGAGTGCAGATTAAAACTTGCCAGAGAATATAAGAAACAGATACGACCATTACTGTATCAAAACGACTCCCTAAACAGTACAGACGGCCGCGGAACCGCCGCAAAAGGAGGCTATTGCCGCGGTTCCGCGGCGCTTTAGTGGAGTTAGGGGCTCGTTTTCTACAGTAACTCTTAGAATTTCCTGCTCTATTTTCTGAGAATTTTTAACTCACAAAAATCCCTGTTTTTGAAAAAAGTCCAGAGAGCGTGGAAAATTGGGGTTTCGGGTTCGATCGGGTTTCTAACATCGTCTACGGATCGCCTAAGGCTCTAGCTAGGCTCTGATACCACTATAGGGTTCCTAGGCACACCAATAAGGTCTCACAAGGAATCAACCATGCCAAATTCAAATTTTACAAGTGCCTACAAACCCTAATACGGATCGTTAACTAGATTTTAGGCGAAACAAGAAGCTAGTTAACAATTTAACTAAGTGAACGGAAATACAACCTTTGTTGATCCAGTTCTCCACCTCCATAGCTCCATGATGAAGTCCCCTTGCTGTCCAAATCCAATCCCGGGCTCTAGCGTCGGCTTCATCGGAGAAATGGGCGGGCTAGGTCATCGACAACGATGCCGAAGATGATCTACGTCGAGGCATCACAAGATCAAGCTCCCACTTCACCAAATCATGAAACTTGTGAAGAAAACACACTATACTACTTGGCAAGAGGTAGAGGATGAAGAAATAGGAGGTGGGTTCACTTTAGAATTGGATTTCTCACTCTTTTCATCAAATCACCATTGATGAAAGCTAGGTTTTCTTCTTGAAGAAGAACAAGAAGAAGATCATAGAATATTATGATAAGATAATTAAAATACAAAAGAAAATGAATACTTATCATAATATGAACCATGGTTAGGTGTAGAGAATTGACTAAGGTTAGATGAATGGTTAGGGTTAAGCATGAAGACAAAATGGTCACTTTGGTCAAAGCTTCATGAAGATTCAAGATGCAAACAAAGAAAGCCACCATTTTCTCTTTATGCCATTTATTTTCCAAAAAGAATAAATAAATAAATAAATGAATAAGAAAACAAAACCCTAACCATTCATATAACCATGGTTTAATCTTTACACAAACCCAAGTAAACATGTATCATCAAACATGATACAATCAAGTGCACAAAAGTATATCACATATACAATGTGCACATCCGAGTGAGAAAATCCATTTAAAGTGAACCGATACTAGTTAATGCAAAGTAATATATCAAATATATAATTATACATTAAATCATTAAATCAACACTTGATTTAACGATCCGGTCATATCGCATATAACCGACTAGTATCCTATGTATCGGCTTATCGAATCAATCTTCGATTCGATAACTAGGTTATATCGCATACAACCAATCGATACATTCATCGCGAGAATAGAATACGGTATCACATACACGCATTATTCTCGGTCCCGCACATATCTCATATGCGCTCCTATTTCGTTTCGCTTGAGCCAGGAAACCTCTGTGTAGGACTCTAAAGACTCGTCAATACGCCGGCAGCAGCTGATGATCATATCAAACACCCATAAGCCGCAAGCGGTCTGCTAAACGTAACGGCCACCCGGGTATTGAGCGATCAGAAGATCGACGAGCAAGCCCGCTCACACTTCTGTGAATCCAACTAGTAACACTTACCGTACAGTCCGGTCTCGTCATCTGATAAGTCGCATATCTCGCCTAGGGGTGGTAAACGTCAGACCCCAATAGCTCGATAAGTCGTGTCGATATGAGGTCTATAACAATTCGAGAAACTACTGGTAACACTTACCAGTAAATCTCAGCAACCCTGGCCAGGGATTTCCGGTTATAGCCAATCGAACACAGCGCAACATCAACTCCCTATACCGGGAGAGACGAATCCCCTCCTATCGCTCATTGCCTCCATGTGATTCGGGACTGTACCCAAAAGCCACCGTTTTGCACGCCCTCTTGGACTTGGTAAGGTGGAAATCAAAGCACAGTGGGAACCACACAAGTCTATATGACGATCTCGGGTCAACAGACTACTCTGTACCAGTGTCACTAGAGAACTGCCATCTGACGTAAGGCATAATACCATCTGGGAGTTCTCGGCGAGTCCGTCCAGTGTACCCAGTCTCTACTGAGCACCCGTATATCATCTCTGATGTCAAACACCAATGGATATGGGATCATCCATCGCCCATCTGTATGGGTCGAGAAGGTATACGCTAGTCTACTCTGGTATATCGATGCCCTGTCTCGATACACCCTCGACTAGGGACCTTGAAGGATGTACTTATGGACTACCATGTCCCCACTAGTATGATCCGCATCATAGTCCAGATAGTCAAGTACACATCCTAAGGGCTTTACCAACATGTAACAGAGAGACAATCAATGTACACGTTAAGGTAAAGAGTAACCAGATAGCATACTATCATGTCGAGCAAGAAAGTCCTCCCTATATATGTCCCAGCATCCACTACAATATACATCCAATGTACAGTAATGGCCTCTAGGGCATACATATAACTAACACTTTGGTCCTACCACGATGTCAGGATCCCATGGAAATGACATGTTTCATTCCATACTCCACATTTATTGTTTATGCACTGCTTCATGTATTAGTTGTACCTGATAGAGTACCTTTCATGACTGTTGCATTTACATACCTTTATTTATATGCATTACTTCATGTGTTAGTTGTAACTGCTAGAGTACCTTTCATGACTGTTGCATATATAAATTTCATATCATTATTGCATGATTATGGCATACCGACTGTCATATTATTATTGCTTCATGTATTAGTTGTACCTGCTAGTGTACCATTCATGATTATTGCATTCTTATGACCTTTTATTGTTATTAATTGCATATGTTAGATTCACGATGTACGTGCATCCTTACGATTACCTGCATATGTTATTTACTATTCACGAATTGGCAACTCACCCCTGTTGTGCCACAGTTTGTTTTGCAGGTTGTTCCACAGAGTAGTCGAGGCAGGTTATTCATCTATCTTATCATTTTTTGCTGCGGATACCGCATCAGCTCATAGTGTGCAGTTTGCTTAGGTGGGTTTTGTGCTTATTCGTTGTTTTATTGTATATTAGTTGTATCCATGTAATCTACATCTACCATTATCTTGTATGACTTAGAGACTTGATGTGGGGACGATATTGTATATTTTGGTGACTTGGATGTCTTTTATGCGGTTTTACTTATATCGTCTTTTATTTCTTCGCTACGGCGTCGTATATCTGTTGTGGTGGTTGTTTTCCGCCGTAGGGCGTGGATTTTCTCCCGTTGGGGATGCTTTACTTTATATTTATGTTGTACCCATTTTTGGGGTTGGTTTTTACAAAGGAGGTGCTGCCGAAATTTTTAAGAAAGTTAATTGGACTTAAAGAATTTATACTTGAGATTTTCAAAAGTTTAAACAATGTTTCTTATTTTTTCTTGTCTTTTAATGGTTTAGATTTCTGGGTTTTGGCTTTCTTTTACTGCATTACGCCTGTAGACGTTGCGTAGTCTTAGGGCCGTCGCGTGCCAATTTCAGGTCATGACAGATCGGAATGTTTAATATCGTCTAACTATTTGTGTAATGTAATACAATATTTGGAATTCATATTGTTAGGCATGAAATGCGAAGTATGTGATATTTCGGGTATTTGATTTCTAAGGTGATTGTGGATTCCAAATGTTGTAGTTTGATATTTTCTTTTCTGCGACCGTAAGTATAAAATGTTTTGTAACGCCGGTTTCGTTGCTATATGTCAACGACAATTGGGATACGCATATTTACTTACGTTGATGACATGTGATGTTATGTGTTGTTGTAATATGTTAAATTGGATCGTCCTGTTCTGAATAGCCGGGGGTTTTATGTGAGATGAGAGTTTTTATTTTCATTCATGTAAAATTCATTGTATGTAATATTCTTTTATTGGGGAACTTCCAGGTTGAGGATGATGTCACCATCGATGTATATTATTTATTTTTCCGCATTAGGATAGACCCAAGATAGGAGCACAAGTAACCGGGTTTTAGAGTCCAGTGGGATACCATCTCGAGGAGTCGAGTCTGGGTCTCCTAACTTTAGAATTGGTAGGGTTGCTTGCCGCTCTCATAGGGGTCTAGGGAAATGGGTTTGGCTATTCATCGTGACCGTGGAATCCGTATTTTCTATTGTTGGATAAGTACAAAATACGGACCTCCTAGTATATCCAATATTTCATATGTTATCTTCTGCTGCTGATATTCTGTGATGTGATCACTTTATATGTATGAGACGAATGCTTTATTATTATATATATGATATATAATAAAGTTGCTTATGTTTTGCACCCGCGCTAGTCTCGCCCCGCTATGTTATTAGTTAAGTAACCTAACGGTGCATAACAGGACACTGAGGCGAATGCGGATGGTATAAGCGTACATTTTATTTTCGTTTCTTCTGTGATACTTAGGAAGCATAAATGATGGGACTTCATTAATGAGATTAATGAAAGAAAAAAAAACCTAAAGGATGTTGTAGAATCAAATTTTCAAAAAGGGTAGCTCTAGTTCTTGCTTTGCATAGCGGTATTCCTTTATGAATATCCAGCACCTTATTCGATAAGGAAAGAGCCGAGATCCCTACACCGGGAGTGACCTCTTTAGAGAAACTAGCAGATGCTACAAACTCACTCGGTTTTGTTTTTGATTGCTTCTATAGTTCTTGCATTGCATAGCGGTATTCCATGTAGAATATCCAGCACCTTATTCGATAAGGAAAGAGCCGACGATCCCTTCACCGGGAGTGACCTCTTTAGCGAAACTAGTAAAAACCTAAAAAACACTCCTTTTCAAAATCACTTGTTTCTACAACGATATCAAGTTCATTACGCAAAAGGTTTTCTGAAAAACCTGTCGTAACCCTCCGTCATTTTAGGAAGTAGAGTACTTAGTATTCGTGTTGCGTTTGTTGACCATAGTTAAGGCGCAGTGTAAGGTAGCTGAGTGATGTCTTCCAACAGAGCACATGATTCGATTAATTAGGACAGTCATATGACTTTGTTGACCATAGTTAAGGGACATATGGGTGGGTCTAATTAATCAAGAAATGACGGGTAGAACTTGACTAGTGCTTATGATTTGTTGACCATAGTTAAGGTCATAAGTCACTAGGAGTAAAAGTATTATCGGGAATTTCAAGTGTTAGAATTTGCAATGAGATTGGATACCTTCTATGAGATAGTTGGATCCTAATACCCACTGCGGGTAAGTGTTACTCCTGGGAGAGTTTTACACATCACAATTAGCCGATCAAGTAGGTGTCTATAAAGGTGTTAACGGGGTTACGCCCTTGGGAAAATGAGGTTTATTTTAATTAGGTCCGTGTAAAAGCACAGGGAACCTCCCTCAAAGTACCAACACTGGCCTGGCCGAAAGATTGGCGAACTTGTAAGGTGTAATTAATCCCGGCTAGTCTTACCATTTAGGGTTTGATGGAAGATTTGATAAAAATAGTGGGAGTCATCCTGATTAGATAAAATAATAAACAATCTAATCTTTTAAGAGCATATGCTAAAGTTTTTTCTTCTCTCACTCTCCAGGTAACGACCATGTCAGGCCTTAATCAAGATAATAATATGGATGTATTGACTAAACCCACTTGTTATACTCAGCAGGGGAACATTGGTTCCGTTCTTTCTTATAATTGTTATAAGACTGAGCAGGGAATAGAAACATATCCGGATTCCCATGCCGTCCAAACGAAGAATAAGCATGTTGATGCATCTTCTTCGGGTGTGTTAGTTATCGAGAACTGTTTCTCAGTTCACTCTACGTCCTGGGTATTAGATACCGGATCGGGATCCCATATATGTAATATGTTACTCGGGCTAAGGGAAGGTAGGGAACTGGGAATGGGTGATCATTCCGTAAGAGTAGGGAATGGTGCAATTGTTGCAGCCAAACCTGTTGGTGAATATCACCTTGTGTTTCCAAATGGTAATACATTGATTCTGAATGAATGCTATTTCATTCCGACCCTGATATGCAATCCTATATCAGTTTCTTTACTAAGTAAAGAAGGATATAATTTTATAGTACAGGATAATGTTATGGACATCTTCCTGAATCAAAAGTTGATTGGATCAGGCTCGTTAAATAATGGCATATACGTTCTAAATCAAACCACAGTTCTTAATGTACAAAACACACACAAGAGGAAGAGTTCAGAAATAAGCGAATCCTTTTTGTTGCATTGTAGACTAGGTCATATCAATGCGACACGACTAGCTAAGTTATATAAGGATGGATATTTGAATCAGTTCGAATTTTCATCTTATGACACTTTCCAGTCATGTCTCAAAGGCAAAATGACCAAAACTCCGTTTAGTGGACACGGAGAAAGAGTTACAGAACTCTTGGGATTGATACATAGTGATGTATGTGGTCCCATGTCTACAAATGCCAAGAATGGTTCCTCATACTTCATTACATTCACTGACGATCTCTCAAGATACGGACATGTGTTCCTGATGAAACACAAGTCTGATGCTTTTAAGAAATTCAAAGAATATAAGCATGAAGTTGAGAACCAGACGGGTAAAAGTATTAAAATCTTTCGATCTGATCGGGGAGGAGAATACTTAAGCATGGAATTCCGTGACTATTTAAAAGAGAATGGGATTCTCTCTCAGCTTACTTCTCCGTATACACCACAGCACAACGGTCTATCGGAACGGAGGAATCGCACCCTATTAGATATGGTGCGCTCTATGTTGAGCACCGCTGAATTACCTATTTCCTTTTGGGGTTATGCGCTGGAGACGGCCGCATACCTATTGAATAGAGTTCCAACCAAATCGGTGCCTACCACTCCATATGAGATATGGAATGGGAAGAGACCATCTCTTAAACGAGTTAAGATATGGGGTTGTCCGGCCTATGTTAAAAAGAAAAATCCGGACAAGCTCGAGGCAAGATCATGTCTATGTAAGTTTGTGGGATATCCAAAAGATTCCTATGGATATATCTTCTACCACGGTGAGGAACAAAAGGTGTTTGTTTCTCAATATGCCACCTTTTTAGAAAAGGAACTTCTTGTAAAAGAAATTAGTGGAGAAGAGGTAGAGCTGGAAAAAGTTCCAGCGGCACAACTACAACTGATGATTTATTGGAACTAGAGGATTCAATAGTTCCCAACGAACCTCAGCCACTCCGCCGATCTAGTAGGGTTCCTCATCCACCTGAGAGATACTACGGTTTTCTCATTGATGGTGGGAGCGAGGATTGCATGATGGAAGATGATGACCCAACTAGCTTCGAGCAGGCCATCACGAGTGGGGACTCTGTGAAATGGCTGGATGCAATGCGATCTGAGATGGAATCCATGTACACCAACAATGTATGGACTTTGGAAGTTTCTCCTGAAGGAGTAAAACCAATTGGGAGCAAATGGATCTTTAAGAAGAAACTTGGTGTAGATGGAAAAGTTGAGACTTTCAAAGCTAGACTTGTTGCAAAAGGTTTTCGTCAATGACCACGTGTGGATTATGATGAAACTTTTTCTCCAGTGACTATGCTTAAGTCCATCCGGATCCTACTTGCCATTGCTGCGTACCATGACTACGAAATCTGGCAAATGGATGTTAAGACCACCTTTATAAATGGTAATTTAGAAGAGTGCGTGTACATGACTCAGCCAGAGGGCTTCGTGGACAGTGGGAGCAGCGGAAAGGTGTGCAAACTGCTTAAATCCATCTACGGGTTAAAGCAGGTATCGCGGAGTTGGAACATCTGTTTTGATATGGTAGTCAAAGAGTTTGACTTCATCAAGAACGTAGATGAACCTTGTATATACAAGAAGGTGGCAGAGAGTAAGGTTGTCTTCCTCGTATTATACATGGATGACATACTCTTGTTAGGAAATGATGTTCCTATGCTGCACTCGGTCAAGCTCTTCTTATCACAAAGATTCTCAATGAAAGATCTAGGTGATGCCTCCTACATCTTGGGGATTATGATCTATATAGATAGATCTAAACGGATACTGGGATTGTCCCAATCCAGGTACATTGACACCATACAAAAGAGGTTTAGTATGGAAGAATCCAAGCGTGGGAATTTACGCACGATCTCTGGACTCACTCTCTCCAAAGAGATGTCTCCAAAGACTGATTTGGAGAGAGCTCGCATGCAAGGGATACCCTATGCTTCGGCAGTAGGCTCTATCATGTACGCGATGCTATGTACCAAACCCGATGTAGCATACTCACTAAGTATAGTGAGTAGGTATCAAGCAGATCCAGGAGAGAGTCACTGGACAGCTGTAAAGAACATTCTCAAGTACTTAAGAAGGACTAAAGAGATGTTCTTGGTGTATGGTAACGGTCAACTCCTAGTAGAGTCCTTTACCGATTCGAGCTTTCAGAGTGATAAGGACGACACTAAGTCGCACTCGGGATTTGTCTTTACCCTCAATGGAGGGGCGGTTTGTTGGAAGAGTTCCAAACAGGAAACCGTGGCAGACTCGACGATGGAGGCTGAATACATCGCTGCCAACGATGCTGCCAAAGAGGCTGTCTGGATGAAGATGTTCGTAAATGAACTTGGAGTGGTTCCGTCCATCGAGCATCCAATACCTCTGTATTGTGATAACAATGGAGCAGTGGCTTTGGCAAAGGAACCCAGGTCCCATCAAAGATCCAGACATATTCTGAGGAGGTATCACCTGATCCGGGAGATAGTTGATCGCTGGGAGATCGAAGCCAGGAGAGTTGACACGAAGAACAACACTGCGGATCCACACACGAAGGCCATACCCTAGATACAATTTGAGAGACTCTTCGGTATGTTGGGTATGAGATACTACAACAGCTGGCCTTAGTGCAAGTGGGAGATTGTTAGTTATGTATATGACCTAGAGGCTATTATTGTACATATGATGTATATTATAGTGGATGCTTGGATATATATAGAAAGGACTTTCTTGCTCGACATGATAGTATGCTATCTGGTTGCTCTTTGTCTTAACATGTAGACTTGTATTGTGATACTGTCTTGCTCTCACATGTTGATAAAGACCTTAGGATGTGTACTTGACTACTAGGACTATGATGGAGATCATACTAATGTGGTAAGGGTAGTCCACAAGTACATCCTATAATTATTCCTAGTCGAGGGTGTATCGAGACAGGGCATCGATACTCTAGACTAGACTAGCGTATATGCTTCTTGACTCATATGATGGGCGATAGATGATCCCACATCCATTGGTGTTTGCAAAGATGGTATACGAGTGCTCAGTGGAGACTGGGTACACTGAACGGACTCGCCGAGAACTCCTAGTTGGTATTATACCTATCGTCAGATAGCAATTCTCTGGTGACACTGGTACAGGTTAGTCTGTAGACCCGAGATCGTCATAGAGTCTTGTGTGATTCCCACTGTGCTTTGATTTCAACCTTACCACGCTCAAGAGAACGTGCAAAACGGTGGCTTTTGCGTACAGTCCCAAATCACATGGAGGCAATGAGCGATATGAGGGTTTCGTCTCTCCCGGTATTGGGGGTTGATGTTGTGATGTGTTTGATTGGCTATAACTGGAAGTCCTTGCCCAGGGCTGATATGGAGACCTACTAGTAAGTATTATCAATAGTTTCTCAACCCGTTATGAGCCTCACATCGACACGACTTATCGGTTACCGGGGTCTAACGATCACCACCCCTGGACTGGATATGCGACATATCAGACGAAGAGACCGGACTGTATAGTAGTGTTACTGATTGGATTCGCAGGAGTATGGACAGGCTTGCTTGTTGATTTTCTGATCGCTCAATACCCGGGTGGCCATTACGTTTAGCTGACCGTTTGCGGCTTGTGGGTGTTTGATATGATCTTCACCTACTGCCGGCGTATTAACCAGTCTTTAGAGTCCTACACAGAGGTTTCCTGACTCAGGAGAAATGGAGTAGCAGCATATATGTGATATGTGCGGGACCGAGATTAATACGCGTATATGATACCGTATTCTATTCTCGCGATATGTGATATCGGCCGGTTATATATGATATAGCCGGGTTATCGGATCAAGTGTTGATGCGATAAAATGATACATTTTATATTAGTCGGTTTTATGTGATATAGCCGGATTATTAAATCAAGTGTTGGTTTAATGTATAATTATATATTTGATTTATTAACTTACATTAACTAATATATGCTCACTTAAGTATTTCTTTTTCTCACTTTTGATACATTTAACATGTATATGATATATGTTTATTGTATTGTTTTCTTTTGTAACATAAATAATATATATGTGATATATATTATTGTGACATGCTTGGTTATATATGCAACATGGGTGTATAAGACTTACACCATATAAAAGATAATAGAAAGGTTTTTATTTATGTAAATAATTCAAAAATGTGTGTGAATTTGTCATGGTTGCAAACTTGTGGATAACCATTGACTTAGTCCACCATTTTTGTTTTGGTTTAGATATTTATAAACGTAACCATTATCTCTTACCATGGTTTATTCTCTACAAGGGTTAGCCATGACATATACTCACCATGGTTGCATTTCTAACCTCACTCTCATTCACTTCATCTTTTTCATTCTTCTTCTTCAAGCTCAAGTGAGAGCTCTATAGGTTTTTGAGGAGATAAAAAAATAGTGAGAAATTAAATTCTAAAGTGAGCAAAATTCCTACTCCATCATCCTCTTCTATAGTAACCATATAGTTTAGGATGTTAGCTTCACTAGTTCCATATTAGTGAAGAGATAGCTTGAGTCCTTGCTTTCTCGACGCAGATCATCTTGGATTTTGAAGACTTTTAGCAAGCATGCTTCTTTCACCTTGTGGAGCCTCTCAAGAGTCCGGGAGTTCTTTGATCGCAGTGAAGGGACCACTACTTTGAGCATTTGAAGTGAAGGACCGGTCTACAAAGGTTGTATTCTGCATTCACATAGTTGTAAAGTTGTTTACATATCGTATTGTCTAAATCTTTAGTTAAGATTCTAGGGTTAGGGTTAACTAGCATAGCAAAATTTTGAAAATGGCTTGGACGATGCCTACCAAAACCTTGTTATTATGCTAAGTAACCCTACAGTGGTATTAAGGACAAGCTAGAGATTTAGACGATATTTGTTAGATTAAGAAACGGAAACAACTCCGGAACTTGAAACAATATAACCCAGTTTCTGTTAATTTTTTTAAAGCCGTCGAAATTTTTTTTTTAGCAACTGCAGAATTTTGTATGTGATATAACATGACCACAGAAGAAAAAAGAACACATTTGGCCCGTTTTCACCCGAGCACATAGCCCATAAAACCGAGCAGGCCGGCCAAACAGTGTTTTCAGGGGTTCATTTTTGTTCTGTGGTCCGGTCTCTGGGTTTTGGTATTTCAGGTGTTGCTAGTTTTTGCTAAATTTGCATGTGATGTTAACTTTCTGCAAAGGCAATTCGGAGTGTTTCGTAGTCGTAATTCTAATATCTTTTTGGGTTATTTAGACGGTGTTAAAAAGTTCGAATGGATATCAAATACCCACTTGAACCCTCGCTGGAAATTTTTCCAAGAGTTGGATTTTTTCCAAGTTTAAGAACATTCAAAGATCATGCAAGTATTGCAATGGACCCTCTAGAAGAACGAAACCCTAACTCGATTCTGTGACCGTAAGAACCGCCCCTAAACCCTAAGGTTTGCGGTAGTTCCGCGGCGCTATAGGTGAGGCAAGGGTTGGCCCTTCTACGGCTGGTCCATAGGTACGGTGGCATGTGTTGTGTACTTCTAAACTATGCTCAAGTGTTGAGATTTTTGGAAAATTTTGGGTGTTTGTTGATTCGATCGGAATATTTAACATCGTCTAACTATTTAAGAAATGTGATACAATATTTCGAATTCATATTGTTAGGCATGAAATGCGAAGTATGTGATATTTCTGGTTTATGATGTCTATTGTGATTGTGGATTCCAAATGTTGTAATTTGACATTTCCTTTTCTGCGACCGTAAGTGTAATATGTGTTGTATCGCCGGTTTCGTTGCTATATGTCAACGACAATTGGGATATGCATATTTACTTACGTTGATGACATGTGATATTATGCGTTGCCGTGATATGTTATATTGGATCGTCGTGTTCTGAATAGCCAGGGGTTTTATGTGAGATAAGAGTTTTTATTTTCATTCATGTAAAATTCATTATATGTAATATTCTTTTATTGGGGCACTTCCGGGTTGAGGATGATGTCACCATCGTTGTATATTATTTACTTTTCCTCATTAGGATAGATCCAAGGTGGGGAGCACAAGTAACCGGGTTCTAGAGTCCAGTGGGAGACCATCTCGAGGAGTCGAGTCTGGGTCTCCTAACTCTAGAATTGGTAGGGTTGCTTGCCGCTCTCGTAAGGGTCTGGGGATGTGGGTTTGGCTATTCATCGCGACCGTGGAATCCGTATTTTCTATTGTTAGCTAAATACAAAATACGGACCTCCTAGTATATCCAATATTTCATATGTTATATTCTGCTGCTAAGATTCTGTGATGTGATCACTTTATATGTATGAGACGAATGCTTTATTATTATATATATATGATATATAATAAACTTTGCTTATATTTTGCACCCATGCTAGTCTCGCCCCGCTATTCCGTTAGTTAAGCAACCTAACGGTGCATAACGGGACACTGAGACGAATGCGGATGGCATAAGCATACGTTGTATTTTCGTTTCTTCTGTGATGCTTAGGAAGCTTGAATGATGAGACTTCATTAATGAGATTAATGAAAGAAAAGAAACCTAAAAGATGTTGTAGAATAAAATTTTCAAAAAGGGTAGCTCTAGTTCTTGCTTTGTATAGCGGTATTCCTTTATGAATATCCAGCACCTTATTCGATAAGGAAAGAGCCGAGATCCCTTCACCAGGAGTGACCACTTTAGTGAAACTTGCAGATGCTACAAACTCACTGGTTTTTGTTTTTGATTGCTTCTATAGTTCTTGCTTTGCATAGCGGTATTTCTTGTAGAATATCCAGCACCTTATTCGATAAGAAAAGAGCCGACGATCTCTTCACCGGGAGTGACCTCTTTAGCGAAACTAGTAAAAGCTTCAAAAACACTCCTTTTCAAAATCACTTGTTTCTACAGCGATATCAAGTTCATTACACAAAAAGTTTTCTGAAAAACCTGTCGTAACCCTCCGTCATGTTAGGAAGTAGAGTACTTAGTATTCGTGCTGCGTTTGCTGACCATAGTTAAGACGCAGTGTACGGTAGCTGAATGATGTCTTCCTACAGAGCATATGATGCGATTAAGTAGGACAGTCATATGACTTTATTGACCATAGTTAAGTGTCATGTGGGTGGGTCTAATTAATTAAGAAATGACGGGTAGAACTTGACAAGTGCTTATGATTTGTTGATCATACTTAAGGTCATAAGTCATTAGGGGTAAAAGTATTATCGGGAATTTCAATTGTTGAAATTTGCAATGAGATTGCATACCTTCTATGAGATAGTTGGATCCCGATACCCACTGCGAGTAAGAGTTACTCCTGGATGAGTTTTACACATCACAATTAGCCGATCAAGTAGGTGTCTAGAAAGGTGTTAACGGGGTTACGCCCCTGGGAAAATGAGGTTTACTTTAATTGGGTCCGTGCAAAAGCACGGGGAACCTCCCTCAAAGTACTAACACTGGCCTAACCGAAAGATTGGCGAACTTGTAGGGTATGATTAATCCCGGCTAGTCTTACCTTTTAGGGTTTGAAGGAAAATTTGATAAAAACAGTGGGAGCTATCCTGATTTGATAAGATAATAACTAATCTAATCTTGCATGAGTATATGCTAAAGTGTGATACCGTATTCTAATCTAGCGCTATTTGATATCGGTTAAGTTATATGTGATATAACCGGATTATTGAATCAAGTGTTGATTCAATGATTTGATTTATATATATATATATATATATATATATATATTTGATATTGGCTGGTTATATATGATATGACCAGATTATTGAATCAAGTGTTGATTTAATATATAATATTGAATATTAGCCGGTTATATGTGATATAACCGGATAATGGGATCAAGTGTTGATTTAATGTTTTGATATACATATATATATGATATTAGTCGGTTATATATGATATAACCGGATTATTGAATCATGTGTTGATTTAATAATTTGATATATATTTATATATTTGATATATTTATATATACTAACTAATATAAAAGCTCACTTAAGATTTTCTTGTCTTTATATACATTTATATGTGTGTGTGTGTGTGTGTGTGTGTGTGTGATATATTTCTATATGTATTTGGATTTCTATCATGGTTGATGATACAAGGCATATGGATGTATGAGAATCATAAAAGAGTATAAGATAAATGAAATGATTTATATTTTAAGAAAAGAAAAAGAAGTGGAGAATGAGTCATGGCTTTGGATGCTTGGAGAAGCATTGAGAAGCCATGACTCATCTCTTATTCTTTTTATTTTCTTAGATATTTTTATCAATTCATATATCATCTTATCTCTTAGTCACATGATTCTTGCTTGACTTCCAGCATTATGATGGCGATCATATACGTGAGAGCTGGTGGTCTATAAGCAGATCCTTAAATGTCCCTAGTTGTGGGAATATCGAGACTGGGCATCAGTACTCCGGAGTAGACTAGTGTATACTTATCCAGACACTGACGAGTGGCGGTGGCCAGTCTCACAATCCATTGGTGTCAGTTAGCTACCTAAGATTGTATACAGGTGCTCATTGGGTTATGAATACACTAGACGGACTCACCGGGAACCTGCTAGTTGGTATTATACCTATTGTCAGATAGCAGTTCCTAGGTGACTTGTGTACAGGTTAGTCTATCGACCTGAGATCGTCATTTGTCTTGTTTGAGCTCCCACTGTGCTTTGATTACTATCCTACCATGGCTCAAAGGAGTCGTGGAAACATGTTTTAGTTGGGTACAGTCCCGAGCCACATGGAGGCAGTAAGTGGATCGTTGAGGATTCGTCTCTCCCGGTATTGGGGGTTGGTGTCGCACTTTGCACGGGTAGCCATCACAAGAAATCCTTGGCCAAGGTAGTCGAGAATTACTGATCTAGGATCAGTAGTTTCTCAGTTGGTGATGGGTTTCATACCGACACGAATTATCGCGTTATTAGCAGTCAGACTTTATCCACCCCCTAGACTCGATATGCGATACTCTTAGACGAACAGACCGGACTATACAGAGATTGTCACTTTCAGGCTCAGTAGGGGTACGGATGAGTTTGCTCGTCGGCCATCCTTTCGGTCAATACCTCGGTAGTCATTCCGTACATCTAGTGTCGCTTATGTGCTTGTGGTTAAACCCACCGCCAGTGTATTGACAAGTCTTTAGAGTCCCACAAAGAGGGTTTTCACGGTTCAGGCGATATGGTGTAGATGACGTATGTTGGTATATGCAGGTGTCCGATTAAATATGTGTACAGGCTGCACAGACTTTAATCGGATGGTTGATAATACTAACGGCTTAGGATTAAGCCGGATTACTAAATCAGGTTTTGATTTAATAATTTATATATGTATTTATATATATGTATTCTAGTATTATTGTTCACCATTCATTTTATCTCTTGGCTATTCGTATTTTTGTACGAATATGCGTATATGTATTTCGATACGTATACCGGGTTGCATTCCGTATTTATACGGAATAGCTTCTAGAATATGGCCACCTCATTATTTGATTTTCATTTTAGAGAATCGATTTGGGAAATGAGGTGGAGGGTGAGTTGGTATGAGCATGAGCTTAGCATGTAGAGAGACATGGCTCTCATTTGTTTATTGGAAAATTGGAGAAGATATTTTCATTGCATGGTTGTAAATTGTAGGAGCCATATTCTTTATATGCCATCCAAGTATTTTTCCTTCACTTGATTATTCTCTTCTCTCTTGAGAGACTTAGCCATTTCAATGATTGTTCAGGCCATTGTTTTCCTCACCCCTCATTCTTCTTCTTGAGTTGCTCTTTGGAGCATTTTGATGAGAGAAAAATTATAGTGAGATAATCATACACCTCCACTCTCCATTGCTAGCAACCTTGGAGCGTCGGTTACCTTACTAGGCAAGGCTGAAGCTTGCACCGTTTCCCTCAGGTGGATCATCGTAAATGGACGAAGACCGGCAACCAAATTCGATCCGCGACCACTAGGAGCTTGGGATGATGGTTGAAGACCCGAATGACTTGATTCATTCGGTATAGCTATCTAACTCCTCTTTGTATGTTTGCTAGTATAGGGTTAAGGGTAGATCCGGGCATCAGGTTGTGGTAGCGCTAATTTAGAGAGAAAAATTATAGTGAGATAATTCTACACCTCCACTCTCTATTGCTAGTAACCTTGGAGCGTCGGTTGCCCTGCTAGGCAAGGCTGAAGCTTGCGCCGTTTCCCTCAGGTGGATCATCGTAGATGGAGGAAGACCGGCAACCAAATTTGATCCGTGACCACTGGGAACTTGGGATGATGGTTGAAGACCCGAAGGACTTGATTCATTCGGTATGACCATCTAACTTCTATTTATATGTTTGCTAGTATAGGGTTAAGGGTACATCCGGGCATCGGGTTCTGGTAGCGCTAGTTTAGAAAAATTTTGTTCCGTATTTGGCCATGGATTGATGGTCGGAGCGCAGCCGTAACCCTACATGGTATCAGAACCAACCCTTAGCTCGCTGGTTTAGACAATGTTAAAGTAGCGAAACCACCGAAACAACTCCGAAATATTACACGTTATTCCAGTTTCTGTCGATTTTGCAGAGTCTTCTAAATTTTTTTTTCAACAGTTGCAGAAGGCTATTTTTGAGGTAACTAGAACACCCTACAAAAACGAGCACCATTCACCGGATTTGACCCGGTGAGATTTCTTAAAAAACGGGTGTGGCCGGTTTTTATAGGAGTTTGGACTTGATTTTTTTAGGGTTGTCTAGTCTCTGGGATATTGGTTCAATGGTATTGTCTGTTTTGCCCATTTTGGATATAGTGTTATCTTTAGTTCAGGGGCAATTCGGGGTGATTCGAAATCGATATTTGTAACAATGTTTAAATGTTTGCAGTACATACATTACTATCTGCGACCGTGAATATCATTAGAGCGGTACAACTCGTCTAATTGTTATATGTTCTTTTAGACGAGTTTTCAAATGTGACATTCACGTTGATGTTCTGTATTGTGCTGTGTTGTGGCTGGATCATCGTGGTGGATAGTTTGGGTGCAATGTTAATTCAGTTTAGATTCATTTGTACATTTGATATTGCAGGTAAGCGTCCGATATGTGGACTGCCGTCACTGCCAGTTTGTATATTATTTGTTTGGGGCACGACCGGGTTGAGTTCGATGTCACCCTTGTACATATTATTTTCTTTTCTGTACTAGGATTACCCCGTGGTGGAGTGCACGAATAGCCGAGTTCTAGATGGCAATGGGTCAGCATCTCATGGCGTTGGAACGGAGGGGACCTTACTCTAGAATTGGTAGGCTATTCGCCGCACTCGTAGGGGTATAGGTTGACCTATGGAGGGGTGCTCAAGTTACCGGACTCCGTGAAGTGTTGGGTGACCCATTCATGTTGTTGATTGGGGTTACATCGCTTTTGGGATTGGTGGGTAACTTACCGCACTCGTAGGGGTCTAGGTTTTCATTGCACAGGCTATCCACGCAACAGGGAACGTTGGGTCTCATTTGCGGCTCAAGTGAAACCCGAGGCTACAGGATTATCCACCATTTTGTGTTATTGGCTGAGATTCTGTAATGTTTCTTTATATCATGCCTGGGATGATTGTTATATATATATATATATATATATATATACTAGTAGATGTTGTATAT
This sequence comes from Agapanthus africanus, assembly GCA_030015575.1. Taxonomy (NCBI): domain Eukaryota; kingdom Viridiplantae; phylum Streptophyta; class Magnoliopsida; order Asparagales; family Amaryllidaceae; genus Agapanthus; species Agapanthus africanus. The sequence continues at coordinate 834,843,069 of JASDDO010000019.1, forward strand.
GTTTTGCACCCGCGCTAGTCCAGCCCCGCTCTATCGTAAGTTAAGTAACCTAACCGGTGATGACGGGGCCCAGTAGAGAATGCAAATGGCATATACGTACACCATATTTTCGTTCTTTTCTGGTGTGATATGTTTAATTGATGGGACTGCGTTGATTCTGATCAATGCAAGGAAAACAAACCTATATATGATGTTGTTAGAACCAAATTTTTAAAAACAGACATTACATACGTTTTCTTTTGCTCTGCACAGTGGTATTCGATTCGGAATATCCTGCACCTCATTCGACGAAGCAAGGGCCGAGATCCCTTCATCGGGAGTGACCCATTGGGTAGAAGTTTGCGTCAACGTAATAACTTTACTATAATCAATTCTTTTTCTTTGCATCGTGGTATTCGATTGGGAATATCCTGCACCTCATTCGATGAGGAAAGAGCAGAGATCTCTTCACCGGGAGTGACCTCTTTAGCAAAAGTTTGCGCCACTATATTTTTGTAAAACCACTAGGTTCCTTCAACGATATCAAGTTCATTACGTTCAAGGATTTTCGCCAAAAACCAGCCGTAGCTCTCCGTTATTTTAGATTAGTATTGCTTAGTATTCGCGCTACGTTTGTCGTTGCTATTCGCCGAGGCGTAGTGTGCGGTAGCTCTATAATGGATTTCTGTCGCATGGACATATGGATTGGTTAGGATGGTCGTATGACTTTGTTGATTATTCGTTAAGGGTCGTGCGAGTGGGTTTAACGCAATCAAGATAATGACGGGTTGAACTTGACTAGGACCTTTTGATTTTTTGATTATTCGTCAAGGTCACTTGGGTCCTAGGGGTAAAAATCACATCGGGAGTTTCAAACATACAGGAAACTTGCCAGGCATGCGCATACCTTCTGGATTGTGTTGACTTGAGTGGCTTCCACCAGGTTATCATGCGATGATAGTTGGATCCTGATTCCCACTGATGAGTAGGTTTACTCCTCGGGTGATTTTAGAAGATCTCGACCAATTCTCCTTCTGGGTTTGGAGGAGAATTCGAGGAAACAGTGGGAGACATCCTGATTAGATAAAGTGATTAACCATTCTGATCTAGGTTAAAGTGCACGCTGAGTGTTTCTTTTCTCTCTCTCTCTCTCTCTGGTAGCGACCATGGCCCGACCTTAGACTAAAACTCATGAACCAAGTTAACCGAACCATCTTAAAACAATTTGGCTTTTGGATTGTCACGGAGTCGCATATATCCTTGCCACTTCTACATCACCTTTGAATTTCTCTAGAACACCTCGTATCACTACGAAGATCCACATCTATTGGATAATCCATCGTATAGTTACATACGAACTTGATGGAACTTGTTCCAGATTCGAGGATGGATTCTGGTTATGGAGAAATTGAATAGGATTATTCGGTTATCTTTTCCCTTTAGCTTCTCTCAGGTTGTGAGGGCTTCTAAGATTAGGAGAGGGTACACCTATTGCGCTTATTGGATAGTCTTCTTCCAAACCATAGGCAGGTGCCGAAAGGTGGGAAAGTAAGAAAACAAATTAGCCTAAGTGTAGTGTACAAAAAGTACTAAGTAAGGATATATAAAGGGATTAGAATAAAGGCAAAGGAAAATGCGACTGCTATCACTCACGGCAAAAACGCATATACCCCTGCCACTCCCACATCCACTTTGGTTTTCTCCAGAACACTTCATATCACTTCGAACGTCCATAATGCTTGGATACGCCATCGTATAGTTACATACGAACTTGAAGGAACTTGTTCCAGATTCGAGGGTGGTTTCCGGTTCAGGCAGAAAAGAATAAGGATTATTCAGTTGACCTTTCTCTTTACCTTCTCTCAGGTTGCGAAGGCTCCTGGTATTAGGAGAGTACACCTATTACGCTTATTAGATAGTCTTCTTCCAAACCATAGGCGGGTGCCGAAAGGTAGGGAAGGAAGAAAACCAATTAGCCTAAGTGTGGTGTACAGAAAGTAATAAGTATAGACATATAAAGGGATTGGAGTGTAGGCAAGGAAATATACGGTTACTGTCATGAATCTGGATAAAGGAAGAGGCATTACAAGGAATACCTGGCTACCATTTCGAATCCTTTTCATGCTTCAGTTTGACTTTGCAATGTTAATTGAAAATTGTTTCCCAATTAGATTCTGACTCCAAGGTACGTATTTACCATATATGATTCTCACATCTGTATGGTGTTACAGATGCTGTGTGGGAGTAAGATATTGAGAATTAAGTGATTATATCCTCAACATATCGGAATTCTTTGTAATTTTTGATATTTGAGAAAATCACCTGGGTTTTTGCCGGACGACAAATATTTGGTTTTGAATATCCGTTGTTAAGCACCAATTTCAAACTGATATATCTATACGTTTATTTTATAACGTGAGATATAAATTTTTGATATTATGTCTATGATATTTACCTATATCAGTTAGTGATTAGGTAAGGTGAATTCAACAACGGTGTAATTCTTCTTAACCATAGTACAGTTTTCAACCTATGATGCACAGGGTTTGAGTTATAAAACTAAGTGGACTTATACAGAGTGTTGTATGTTGTCCGATGTCTATTAGGACAGAGGGGTTGGTACTCGTACTATATTATGTTTACTCATGACTTCTCTAGTTTTAGACAAGTATTTCATTGAAATACAAGGTCCAGATAATGAGAAGTTATAGGTATAAGAATAAAGTAGAGAACCATTTGTTAGAAGTATCAGGATTCTTCGAGGTAGTCGAAGATGTAGATACTTGTGTTTGGTATTCCGTTAATAGTAATGGTTTTGAGAACTTGCTTCTCTTTCAGTTTACTCATATATGTATTAGTGTATATGCCCTAGAGGCCATTACTGTATCATACTAGTTTGTATATTACTTAATGGAAGCTTGGGATATTCACAGTTATATAGACAATCTTGCTCAAAATGGTAGTATGCTACTTAGTTTGTTTCTACTTTAATATGTGCATGTGTTTCTTTTAGTATATCGCTTATACATATTAGTAGAGCCCTTAGGATCTTTTCTTGATTACCAGCGTTGAGATGGCAGTCACACTTGTAGAGGCTGGGTAGTCTACAAGCACATCCTTATACAGGTCCCTAGTCGTAGGATTATCGAGCCAGGGCATCGATACTCCGGAGTAGACTAGCGTATACGCTTCTCATCCCAGCAGGAGAGATGGTCTGTCCCACAGCCATTAGTGCGTCGTACTGGAGATAGTATGCGGGTGCTCGTTAGGTTACGAGTACACTGGACATGACTCGTCGGGAACTGTTGGTTGGTACTATACCTATCGTCAGATAGCAGTTCCCAGGTGACAGGAGTACAGCTTAGTCCGTCGACTTGACACTGCTACTTCGCCTCGAGTGTGTTCCCACTGTATATTGATTACTACCCTACCACAGCTCAAAGAAGTCATGCAAACAGGTAGTAGTTGGGTGCAGTCCCGAAGCACTTGGAGGCAGTAGCGGTTAGATAGGATTCGTCTCTCCCGGTATTGGGGGTTGATATCGCGCTGTGTCTAGGAGAGCCATTACACAAAGTCCCTGGCCAGGGCAAGAGAGAATTACTGGTAGTGTTTCCAGTAGTTTCTCAGGGTGTTCTGGGCTACACTCCAGTATGACTTGTACCGCTATTAGGGGTCTGACGTTTACCGTCCCCCAAGGGCCGACATGCGATACTCATAGACAAACAGACCGGACTGTACGGAGATTGTCACATTCAGGCTCAGTAGGAGTTCGGATGGGTTCTCCTCATCGTCTTCTTATCGGCATCTACCTAGGGACTGTTACGTATAGCTAGTACCGCTTGCGGCCTATGGTTAAACCTACTGCCACCGTAGTGTCGAGTCGTTAGAGTCCCACACAGAGGGTTGTTCGCCTTTGGGCAAAACAGAGTAGAGGTCGCATGGTTTTGCGACAGGGTTCGTTCACATACGCGCACTTGTGCAGGTTTGGTGTCCGGGCAGTTATTACTAGCGGGCTTTGGTTTAAGACAGATCCTAGTATTTGTTTTGGGATTGGTTTTGTCTCATTGTATTCATGTTCCTCGGAACACGGATGCGGGTGTGTATGCACAGTTGACAGAGGCAGATGAACCTCATTAGGGTTTTTTACCATTGACTTTTTCTAAACCCTAATGAGAATGAGAAATATGATTAATAATATTAATTAAGGATAATTGTGCCATGCTTAGGGTTGGGTTGACCATTTGACTTGTTGACTTTTGTTGACCATGATGATTTCTTTTGCAAAGATGCTTCTTGAAGCTTGCATTAGCATTTAATATGAAATGATAATGGTCAAATCAACTAACCATCACAATTTTCTTAATTATTATTATTATTCTCATATCTTTCTCATATGAGAGCAAGGTTGAGATTACTCTCTCATTCTCATTCTCTCTTGCTCATTCTCTCTCTCGCAAAGCTCTCCCTCTTCCTCTCTCTCAAAGCTCTCTTGTTTCATGAGTTGAAAAACATGAGCTTTGTGAGATAAAACCATCAAGAGAACTCTCTACTCATTCTAGGGTTCTTAGTCTAGCAAGCCAAGCACTCTAGTTACCTCTTAGTTGAGGTAGAAGCTCAAGGTAGAGGCCTTCGAGTGGATCTTTCTTCGACAAAGAGAAGACGAAGAGGAGGAGCCATCTACACCACTCCAAGGAGCTAGCAACAAGGAGGACCACAACAAGAAGAGAATGAGTTCAAGAACTAGGTATAACCATCTTACCTAGTAGCTAGAATTTGTAGTTAGTTTGTTAGTTTTTGTTTAGCAAAGATCCTTCATGGTTAGTCTATGTTTCCTTGTGATAAAAATCCGTTTTTTACTCTTTCCGCCTCCCCGTAAGTACCGGGGTGGGTTACATAGATTTACAGTGGTATCAGAGCCTAGCTAAACAACAACTAACATGTTAGCAAAGTCGTTACAACTTCGATCGCGAAAAAAACCCCGAAAACACACCGAAACTTGTATTTTCTGTCGATTTTTAAAACAGGCCTAAAAATATTTTCAGTGACATGAAAAAATACAAGCAGGCTTTTTAGAGAAAACTGAAAAAATTTGGGCGCCTGAATCACTCATAAGACCGCGGATCCACGGCCGATCCAAGTGATCCGCCGCGGATCCGCGGCCGAGTCAACTTGGTCGCGCACTAAATTTCTTCTGGGGTTCTCCGGGTTGGTTTTTTGTATTCTGGGAATTTTTGTTTCTGCCCAGATTTGTCAGAATACTGGATTTTACTTGGGGTAGTTTCAAATTGGAATATTGATCGAAATTCTATAAAGTTTAGCTAATTGGTTATATCTGTAATATGATATATGTACTGAACGTCGACTAATCGCTATATGTCGATTAGTGGGGGTTGTACATATCTGTGATCTGTGATGTTGGATTGTGTATATGAACTTGTTGGATTGTCGCAGATGAATAGCTGGGGTTGTGAGATGAGTGTTTATTTATCTTTCATTTGATGTAAATTGTAAATTGATGTAATATTATTTTTATGGCCGTACATCCGGGTTGAGGTTGTAGCCGCCATTGTATATTATTTCTTTTACTGTTTTTGCTCCTAGGATAGACCCAAGGTGGGGTGCCCAAACTACCGGGTACTTTGAAGTGCCGAGTGGCCTACTCACGTTGTTGAGGGAGGTTGCTTCACTTCGGCTACTTGGCGGGTAGTTTGCCGCACCCGTAGGGGTCTAGGGTGGGGTTTGGCTATTCATCGCGACCGTGTAATCCGTCTTTCGTTGCAGGCTCGAACAAAACGCGGATTCCTAGCATATCCAATGTGTTCATCTGTGATCTGGAATGGCTATCATTGCGTCTGACGAATGTATATATCTATATATGATATCTAGTAGGCGTTGTTTATGTTTTGCATCCGCGCTAATCTAGCCCCCGCTCTGTCGTTAATTAAGTAACCTAACGGGTGATGACGGGGCCCCGTGGCGAATGCGGATGGCATAAGGGTACGTCATATTTTCGTTGTTTTCTACAATGATAGGATTAATTGATGGGACGCATTACATTAATGCAAAGAAAACAAACCAAAGCTGAATTGTTGGAACAATTTCAAAACCACTCGGTTTTTTCAAAATAGAAAAACTTTTAAAAACGCGGAGCTTAAACCACTCCTTTTAAAAGCTATCAGGTTCCTTCGATTATATCAAGTTCACTACGTTCACGGTTTCGCCAAAACCATTCGTAGCCCTCCGTCATTTCAGTTAAATGTTCAGTAGTATTCAAGCTATGTATTTTGACCTTCACCAAGGCATAGTGATTGGTAGCTGCTGAATATTTATTTGTAGCATAGATATATGCGTTGGTTTGGGATAGTCGTACTACTATTTTAGCCTTCATCAAGGGTATGTACGGGTGGGTTCAAATTAACCTGGATAATGACGGGTAGAACATGACATATGACTTATGATATATTGGCCTTCGTCAAGGTCATAAGAGCATAGGGCAAAAATCCACATCGGGAGTTTCTAAGGAAATTGAAACTTGCTGGTGCTGCATACCATTTGGAGTTTGATAATGTTGGTAGGATTCCTTCAGCATTATCACACAATGATATTTGGATCCCGATCCTACTGTGAGTATCCGCTACTCCTCGGGAGACTTTTCACTTAACGATCAATGCTATAAACCAAGTACGTGTCTAGAAAGGTGTTAGTGGGGCTACGCCCACACGAAAAAGAGGTTATTTAATTAAGGAACTTCGCGAAAGCGTCGTAAAACCTCATTCGAAGTACCGACACCAGCCTGGCTAAACGGTTAAGCAAGTATTGTACGGTGAGATCTATCCCGACTAATTCTTCTTTTATGGTTTGAGGAAGGATTCGAGAAACAGTGGGAGCCATCCTGTTTAGATAAACTAAAAACCAATCTAAACATGCAAGAGCATCATGCTAAGTGTTTTCTTCTCTCTCTCTTAATTGCAGCGACCCAGTGACCAGACAATGGTTACATCTAGATAATAAAATGATTGAATCTGACTGTTATGACTGGCAAAGGTCTGTCCAGATGTCCATTACCCATGACAAGCTGGGACACCTCTTAACTAATCAAACCCCTGCCGTCTCAGGAGCAGTTTCCCCTATCACAGATATTAATATCTGTAAGACATCGGAAAAAGACTGTGCGAATGTCAAGTGCCTCGTGTTGGCCTCAGTTGATGGTGCATACCAGAGGAAGCAAGAGAAGATGGACTTAGTTTCTATCTTCCTCCATAACAAAGATTTATGCGGAGAACAATCTCGTATCGCAAGATATGAGACCTCGAACGAATTGCTTCAAGCGAGATTGGCTGTCGGGTCATCTTTAGAGGACAACGTCCATATAGAAACTAGCTATTTTGATGAGCTCACGGACCTGACGACCACGTTGAAGAACGGGTCAAATACTGACTTGATTCTACAGTCTCTACCTCTACTTATACCCTGAAGGAAACCAGGGAAGAAGAAGGAAAGGGAAGGGCAAAATTTTCGGGACTGGAGGTAGTAAAGAAGGGACGTTCCTATTGTTATGGGAAAAGACATTGGCAGAAGGATTGCAGGGCTTTGAAAGCCAGTAGCCAGGATTCGAAGCATGTTGTGGCTTCGGCTTTGGGTGTGTTTGTAATAGAAAACTGTATGTCAATTAACTCTACTTCCTGGGTACTAGATACCGGATCAGGATCTCACATCTGTAATTCATTACAGGCTTTAAAAAACCGTAAAGTTATCAGGATAGGTGATATGACTCTCAGGGTTGCTAACGGAATGAGCGTGGACGCTGACTCCGTAGGAGAATATCACCTTGGATTGACAAGTGGGCAGATATTGATTCTGCGTAACTGTTTGTATGTACCTAATATGGCTTGTAATATCATATCTGTATCCTTATTTTCTAAGGAAGGATATGATTTTACTTTTGTAAGCGATGTGGTCCACATCCACCTAAATCAAGTTCTGATTGGGTCATGTACATTAGAAAACGGAATATACGTACTGAATCAAGCTCAGGTTTTCAATGTCCAGAACAAACTTAAAAGAAAGTCTCCAGAATTAAATCAGGCTTTCTTATGGCATTGTAGACTGGGTCACATTAATGAGACACGGTTAACAAAGTTACATAAAGAGGGATACTTGAATCCGTTCGCTGGACACAGAGTAAGAGCGAGCGAGCTCTTGGAACTCATACACAGTGACGTGTGTGGTCCAATGTCTACACATGCGCGAAGTGGTTATTCATACTTCATTACTTTTATGGATGATTTCTCTAGGTATGGACATGTCTTCCTGATGAAGCATAAATCCAAGGCCTTTAAGAAATTTCTGGAATACAAGAATGAAGTTGAAAAACAAACAGGCAAGAGTATCAAGACACTGAGATCTGATCGAGGTGGTGAATACTTGAGTGCCGAGTTTCTAGACTACTTAAAAGAGAATGGAATTTTCTCTCAGCTTACTCCTCCATACACACCACAACACAACGGTGTATCTGAAAGGCGGAATCGAACTCTATTGGATATGGTTCGTTCCATGATGAGTAAGGCTGAGTTACCGCGATCCTTCTGGGGTTATGCACTAGAATCAGCTGCATATCTTTTGAACAAAGTTCCCTCCAAACCTGTGCCTACCACACCATATCAGATGTGGTGTGGGAAGAAACCTCATCTTCAATATCTAAGGATATGAGGATGTCCAGCTTTTGTTAAAAAGCAGCATGCGGAAAAACTCGAGGCAAGCACAGTACTGTGTAAGTTTGTGGGATACCCAAAGAACTCCAGGGGGTATCTTTTCTATTACGCAGAGGAACAAATGGTTTTTGTTTCTCGTCATGCCCACTTTCTGGAACATCAGTTTTTAGAAAAAGAAATAAGTGGGAGCGCAGTAGAACTGGAAGAAATTCTAGAACCACAAGCTATTACTGAAAGCTTGGTAGAACTAGAAGTTTCAGGAGAACCGGACATCTCAGCGCCACTCCGCAGGAGTAGTAGGCAGTCTCATCCGCCCGAGAGATACTACAATTTTCTCATAGACGGGGATCGAGAGGATTGCGTCATTGAAAATGATGAGCCTACTAGCTTCCAGCAAGCCATTCAGAGCAGTGACTCAGTAAAATGGTTGGATGCAATGCAGATCGAGATGGAGTCCATGTACACCAACAAAGTTTGGACTTTGGAGATTGCTCTAGAAGGGGTAATACCCGTAGGCTGCAAGTGGATCTTCAGAAAGAAGATTGGTGTAGATGGGCAGGTTGAAACCTATAAAGCTAGACTTGTTGCAAAGGGTTTTCGTCAAAGACCTGGTTTGGACTATGACGAAACCTTTTCTCCAGTGGCTATGCTCAAATCCATTTGAATCCTTCTTGTCATTGCTGCCTTCCACGATTATGAGATCTGGCAGATGGACGTAAAGACGGCTTTTCTAAATGGAAATTTGGAAGAGTGCGTCTATATGGATCAGCCGAAGGGTTTCATTCAGAGTGGGAGCAGCGGTAAAGTGTGCAAGTTGCTTAAGTCAATTTATGGACTGAAGCAGGCATCGTGGAGTTGGAACATCTGCTTTGATGATACTGTCAAAGAATTCGACTTTATCAAAAATTCGGATGAACCATGCATTTACAGTAAGATTGTAGGGAGAACTGCGGTATTCCTCGTCTTGTACGTGGATGACATTCTTCTAATAGGAAATGACATTCCCATGCTACAGTCAGTCAAAGGATTCTTGTCACAGAGGTTCTCCATGAAAGACCTGGGCGATGCCAACTACATTCTAGAGATCCAGATCTATCGTGATAGATCTAAGAGGATGTTGGGACTTTCGCAGTCCAAGTACATCGACACCATACTGAAACGATTCAGTATGGAAGATTCAAAGCGCGGTAATCTACCGGCTTGTCATCGAATCACCCTCTCTAAAGAGATGTTTCCCAAGACTGATGTGGAAAGGGCTCGTATGTCATCTATACCCTACGCATCTGTGGTAGGCTCTATAATATATGCGATGTTGTGTACCAGACCAGATGTAGCATACGCACTGAGCGTTGTAAGCCGGTATCAGTCGGACCCAGGGGAGAAACACTGGATAGCAGTAAATAACATTCTCAAGTACCTGAAAAGGACTAAGAAGATGTTCTTGGTGTATGGTGGAAAAGACCTCCAGATCGAGGCCTTTGCTGACTCCAGCTTCCAGAGTGACAAGGATGAGTCCAAGTCCATATCGGGTTATGTCTTTACCCTCAATGGAGGGGCGGTTTGCTGGAAGAGCTCCAATCAGGAAACCGTTGCTGACTCAACTATGGAAGCGGAGTACATAGCTGCTTGCGATGCCGCAAAGGAAGCTATCTGGATGAAGAAGTTCCTCATGGAACTTTAGGTGGTTCCTACCATTGTTGATCCAATACCGCTGTTTTGTGACAACAACAATGCTATAGCTTTAGCGAAGGAACCCAGGTCCCATCAGAAGTCCAGACACATTTTGAGGCGGTACCACCTGATCAGGGAGATCATAGATCGCCGGGAGATCGAGGTGAGGAGAGTAGATTCGGAGAATAACACTGCAGATCCACTCACGAAGGCCATACCCCAGACTCAGTTCGAGCGGCTGATCGAGATGATAGGTCTTCGATACGCCAGTACATAGCCCTAGTGCAAGTGGGAGATTGTTAGTGTATATGCCCTAGAGGCCATTACTATATCATAGTAGTTTGTATATTACTTAATGGAAGCTTGGGATATTCACAGTTGTATAGACAATCTTGCTCAAAATGGTAGTATGCTACTTGGTTTGTTTCTAATTGAATATGTGCATGTGTTTCTTTTAGCATATCGCTTATACATATTAGTAGAGCCATTAGGATCTTTGCTTGATTACCAGCGTTGTGATGGCAGTCACACTTATGGGGGTTGGGTAGTCTACAAGCATATCCTTATACAGGTCCCTAGTCTTAGGATTATCGAGACAGGGCATCGATTCTCCAAAGTAGACTAGATTATATGGTTCTCATCCCAGCAGGGGAGATGGTCTGTCCCACAGCCATTAGTACGTTGTACTAGAGATAGTAAGCGGGTGCTCGTTAGGTTACGAGTACACTGGACATGACTCGTCGGGAACTGTTGGTTGGTACTATACCTATCGTCAGATAGCAGTTCCCAGGTGACAGGAGTACAGCTTTGTCCGTCGACTTGACACTGCTACTTCGCCTTGAGTGTGTTCCCACTGTATTTTGATTACTACCCTACCACGGCTCAAAGGAGTCGTGCAAACAGGTAGTAGTTGGGTGCAGTCCCGAAGCACTTGGAGGCAGTAGCGGTTAGATAGGATTCGTCTCTCCCGGTATTGGGGGTTGATATCGCGCTGTGTCTAGGAGAGCCATTACATAAAGTCTCTGACCAGGGCAAGCGAGAATTACTGGTAGTGTTTCCAGTAATTTCTCAGTGTGTTCTGGGCTACACTCCGGCACGACTTGTACCGCTATTAGGGGTCCGACGTTTACTGCCACCCTAGGCCCGGCATGCGATACTCATAGACGAACAGACCGGACTGTACGGAGATTGTCATATTCAGGCTCAGTAGGAGTTCAGATGGGTTCCCCTCATCGGTCTTCTTATCGGCATCTACCTGGGGACCGTTACGTACAGCTAGTACCGTTTGCGGCCTATGGTTAAACCTACTGCCAACGTAGTGTCGAGTCTTTAGAGTCCCACACAGAGGGTTGTTCTCCTTTGGACAAAAAAGAGTAGAGGTCGCATGGTTTTGCGACAGGGTTTGTTCACATACGCGCACTTGTGCACGTTTGGTGTCCGGGCAGTGATTACTAGCGGGCTTTGGTTTAAGCCAGATCTTAGTATTTGTTTTGGGATTGGTTTTGTCTTATTGTATTCATGTTCCTCGGAACACGGATGCGGGTGTGTATGCACAGTTGACAGAGGCAGATGAACCTCATTAGGGTTTTTTACCATTGATTTTTTCTAAACCCTAATGAGAATGAGAAATATGATTAATAATATTAATTAAGGATAATTGTGCCATGCTTAGGGTTGGGTTGACCATTTGACTTGTTGACTTTTGTTGACCATGATGATTTCTTTTGCAAAGATGCTTCTTGAAGCTTGCATTAGCATTTAATATGAAATGATAATGGTCAAATCAACTAACCATCACAATTTTCTTAATTATTATTATTATTCTCATATCTTTCTCATATGAGAGCAAGGTTGAGATTACTCTCTCATTCTCATTCTCTCTTGCTCATTCTCTCTCTCGCAAAGCTCTCCCTCTTCCTCTCTCTCAAAGCTCTCTTGTTTCATGAGTTGAAAAACATGAGCTTTGTGAGATAAAACCATCAAGAGAACTCTCTACTCATTCTAGGGTTCTTAGTCTAGCAAGCCAAGCACTCTAGTTACCTCTTAGTTGAGGTAGAAGCTCAAGGTAGAGGCCTTCGAGTGGATCTTTCTTCGACAAAGAGAAGACGAAGAGGAGGAGCCATCTACACTACTCCAAGGAGCTAGCAACAAGGAGGACCACAACAAGAAGAGAATGAGTTCAAGAACTAGGTATAACCATCTTACCTAGTAGCTAGAATTTGTAGTTAGTTGTTAGTTTTTGTTTAGCAAAGATCCTTCATGGTTAGTCTATATTTCCTTGTGATAAAAATCCATTTTTTACTCTTTCTGCCTCCCCGTAAGTACCGGGGTGGGTCACATAGACTTACAATATGGATGCACTCCTAGTTGAGTAATGTTGATTAGCCTCCTTCCATTTGGTTGATATGCACTGGAGACAGCTGCATGTTTTTGAATCTGGTTCCAATTATATTAGTGCTTTTTTTTCTATATGGTATATAGAGTGGTTCATATCTGAACGATGTTAAGGTATATGGAGTTGTCCGACTTATGCTTAAAACCAAACTCTGGACAAACTCAAGGCATGTTTTAATAATGGTAGTTTGTGGGTTATCCCTGACTTTGACGAGGGTTAATTTCTACCATCAGGAAGATCAATATTTATATTGTTCTTGACTCGCCACCAGTTTTAGTGAAATGGATTCTTTTCAGAAAACATTCATGGGAGTATGGTAGAACTGGAAGAGATTATAGAACCACAAACGATTACTGAAAATTTAATAGAACCTGAGAATTCAATTGGTTTCGACATTCCATTAGCCGCTCCGCAGATTTGGTGGGTAACCTCAGGCACCCGAGAGGTGTTTCAGTTTTCTCAGAGACGGTGACAGGGAGGTTCTTGTTTACCCAGACTTGCTAATGCAGCTATTTTAGACTATAAGACCCGGCAGGAGGATGAGTATAGCGTCGTTCTAAACTAGCTTTAGAAGTGCACGTGTATATGACTCTGCCAGAGGGTTGTTGTAGTCAGTGGGAGCAGCGGAAGCATAGAGGGTAAGTAGCTTTTGTCTATTTATAGACTAAAGCAGGTATAACGGAAATAAATCATCTATTTTTGATATGAAAGTCATAGATCTTGACTTCATCAGAATAGAAGATGGATCTGGTAAGAAGTAGTAGAGAGTGATGTCCAGGTATTTGGATGAAATGCACTTGATAGGGAAAGATCTTCCTATACTACGATCGGTTATATACTGTAGTTTTCACAAGGTGTTTTCTCCACATAGGATATGGATATAATATCAGGGTTTCTGGTTACTAGATCTATGGTTTTAGATCTAGATTTGGGAAGTGTCCCAATCTGGGTACTTTGACATTATTCTAAAGGTGTTTTAGAATGGTTGCCTCTTGGCATGGTGGTGTACGTAGATTGATCTCAAAAATTATCTATAACCGCAATCAAGAACGGCGTCGCTTGGCAGCTAGCCGGTGAGTACGGGTCGGTCCACAGGGATTTTGTGTTTTCCTAATCGCTTTTACGAGTTGATTCCGATGGGAGCCGGATTGATTATTAAATCTAAAAACTAAATTATTCTATACTAAAATTATCAAGATCTAAGTCTTGCTAGGGTTAGGTTTAGGAATGGTTTGGAAATGTAAATAAATCCCAAAGCTTTCTATACCCAAATTAAGATCTATGAGGAGTTATGGTAATTATCAATAAAGGGGATTAGATCCATTCGAGATGGTGTTCCTTCCTCTAGGTTCTTTTCCTTCCTTTATCAATCCTTACCCTAACCTCCATAGAAAACATCACAACCAGGCATTTATACTACGGTATCACCGCTACCTCGAGGGATAGAGTGCCGTAGGGAGCGGTATGTGCATGTATGCAGGAAGTCCTATGAAAATATATAACGGGCAAGAAAGGGATGAGAGATCTCATCTCTCAAAAGCCTTCCCTAAAGCTAACCCTAACAAACGAGGAGACTACTCGCTCATTAGGGAATTGAAATACATTTATCTAGGGCAGAGAATAAAAGATTAACTAGGGCAAGGAATTAAATAAATCTACTTACTTTACAGATGGCTCTCTCCAAACATCAACACAGGGTTGTCAGATCTGAATTTATGAAATGAAAAGAGGCACCGATGCTCTCCAAAAGAATTCTAAATTTTATTCATAAAAAGAGGCATAGGGAGGCATGGCCTAATACAATGATTTAGAGTTCCTATTTATAGAGAATAGAAAACCCTAGGTTACAATTGATCCGCATATCTACATTTACCAAAATAACCCTATAAAGACCAGTCAACGCCGCCACAAATTATAGTAAAATTTATAGCTCATGATTGCACAATAAGGCCGCGGAACCGCGGCCTGAGGCCTTGTTTGGCCGCGGTTCCTCGGTCCAACAGTGGGCTTGGGCCTTCATCTTTCTTGGGCTGGCTTTGGTAATTTTGTTCTTCTTATTTCTTCTGTACTTTTCTCAATTGGGCTTCGAGGTTCTTTCCAGATCTCCCAGTGAATATTTGCAGTGGACTTTTTACCGTTTCTTCGTGTTGCTGCCTTTATACTCGGTGAACTGTTGTTCATTGTTCCTCACAATGTAGGCGCGATCAAGATTTCACCATTTATCATTCGTAGTCTCACTTTTTCATTGTCTTTTCATTGTTTTCACTGTTTTAGATCCAAGAACCTGTAACTTGTAATATGTAGCAAACATGCGTCAAAAGCACCTGTTTATTTATAAAACGAATAAGAATGGGGAATATAATAATGCAATATTATGGTATGAACAAATACCCCCAAACTTATCTTTTGCTCGTCCTCGAGCAAACTTATTTTTTATTCTCTACAAAAAACCTAACCGCACTTTCGCAGGGAAACGCGATTGCACTGAGCTCGTGCAACGAGCCGTTAAACCTCTAGGTGTCCCTAGTAGGAGGAGTGTTGTCTCCTGAAGGTTTTCAGCGGATACTACCCACAAAATCCTATCAATTAGGCACATTGACTTTAATTCTCCAATTAGGGTTTCTAACAAGGAACTCTATTATCTTCGACTTGCAAATTATCCACCCATATTCTTCACACTTCCTCATTATTTAACTTAAGATTATATATGTTCTGCAGACCTACTTAGCTTTTGACATTTCTTAAGTTTTTCTTCTATGGTTCCATCTCCACTTAGGAATTTTTATCAACTCTATTAAAGATACAAGTTCTATTGTTCACTCATTTCTCTCATCTAAACTCCAATCACATATCCCTACGTGTGTGTGTAGAAATCACCCCTACACTTGGAAATTCAAATCAAACAATCATACACTTGTCCGTTGTCCAAAGCACATATTAATTGGTGAATTTAAATGAATTTTGCTTGCACATCCTTCATGCGACCATTAATACTTCTTAAGGTACTAACGACCGATTACAAAATGCGTTTGCAAATTAAAGCGTACTTCCTAGTCTTGTAACACCTAAGGCTTTAGCAGTGACTCCTAAACCAGTTGGTCTAAGGCACTAGGTGATGAAGCACCCTCGCTAGATATTTTTCATTAATGCAGCCTTAAGTAATCACAAAAACCAGTGTTCATTTTTTTTCTCTTTATTCACTTTTTTCTTTTATTTTCATTGTACTAAAGACTTTAGACAAGAGCATTTCAAGGTCTCCTCTACTATTCTAAGTTTCAAGGTGCGTGATTGTGCAAATTTGTAGGGTATACATTTTCAGAATCTAGACTTAAGGTAGGAATTATTTTTCAAACTTATACTCTAATAAAATATCAATAGTTTTCCTTTGTTTCAACTTAGCCCAAGAAGTGAACTCAAAATTTGCCTATTTCTAAATAAACTACAAAGACATATACTTTCTACCGTTAAACTTTAAGGAAGGTTATTTTTAGGGCTTTTAATTTACTAAGTCTAAGATCTAGTAGTTCCTAACCAGTTAACCTATTTGTCAAACTCAAGTCAAATACGGCCAAAATTGAATACATTAATTTTTATAATTTTGAAAATTTTGAAAATTTTTATGGGTTTTCAAATAAGTATGCAAATGCAAAAATATACATATGAATGCGAAGGAAGAAAACGTACCGAGCATACCCCCAAACTTAAACTTGACAGTGTCCTCACTGTCATACTGCACCAAGAGGGTCAAAATTGTCGGCACTCCCCTGTTTATTTATTTCCAATTTTTTTCTTTCATTTTTAAATTATTTTTTTTTTATTTTGTTATTTTTATTGTTAAAAGAAAAACAAAAATATATATACAACAAGGTTCCCCCCAAACTTAAGCTTGGCCTTACACAAGCCAAAGGTTAGCACCAGCCATTCAAAAATCTTATCGTGGTAATGGTAGAGTTGGTGAAAGAATGGAGTGGAAAGAAAAGAAATGAGAAGCACACGAGACCGTGTGGAGATAGAAATGGTATACGGTCTCGGTGGAGGAGAAGAATGGCGAAAAAGAGAAAGAAGTGTAGTACGAACTTGAGGGTGTAAATCGAGTGAATAAATTAGCGCAATTTGTGATGACTGGTGTGTTAAAAACGATTGTGCTAATCTATCAACCCGTCGAGAAATGGGGTCAAATTCCTCAAGATTCGCAAGAAAACATGGGTCAGTCGAACTTGGTATTGGAAATGAAAGCGTAACAGTCTCTTGTAAGGTCAGAACGATAAGAAAGACGAAAGAGAGTGAATTAGGGATAGTCTCATTCTCACCGTAGTAAACAGTCTCGAACTTGAAAGATTCCATCAATGGTTCGAAACGACTGTAAGCATCCGAGTCTGATTGTTCAACTAACTCATCTGAAAATTCAAAGGACTCAAACTCGGATGGTGAGTCTTCAAAATCGTCCGAAAAAGTGAAACACTCGTAAGTGTTATCGGCTGTGAGAACTGTGTCAGATTCAAAGAAAAAAATTTCAAGCTCACAATCTTCAAGCGTGATCTTGTGTGTGGTAGGAACGATGGAAAGGAGGGAGGGTGATATAACAGTTAAAGGTTCAGGAGGATGAATTGGAAAATACGACACATCAAACAAAAATGGTTCAACCTCAATATTATCCTCAAGACTCTCCTCAATACTATCTTCATAATTTTCCTTAATATTGAACTCATCCATGCCATTATCATCAAAATCAAGACGCATATGAAGTTCGGGAGTAACATTTAATGACTCGGGATGATGAATTGGACATAAAATTTCAATCAAATCGACGGGTTCATCATCCAAAATATTCCCGGCGTCTAAATCCTCAATCAAGTGAAAATCAATTTTTTCTGACACCTCATCAAAAGCATGGATATTTATCAATTTAGGTTCTAGATTGGAGGTGTAAAGATCGAAAGGATTAAGTGTGGTTTCACTCGAAAGGGGTTCTTCACAGTCTGGCAAATCAAGCACTACAAAGTCACACAACTCGTTTTTATTTTTAACTGGTGAACTATTTGGGGCAATCGATGGAAAACAGGAGTTGTGGGCTTCAATTGGGTATGGGTAGGTTTGATGTAGGAATGTGTAGAACTCACTCACTCCTCTCAAATTCTCTCTCTGTCCAACCGCCTCCTCATACATTGAAAAATTTGAAGCTAGTTGGAAACTAGCTGCAGGTTCAGTAGGTTGCATAAGGGCGGCAATGGACGCATCCACATTCCTAACCATTTTATTTGTTGCTGAGATATAAGCTTGCAACGACTGTTCCAAACTAGACATGGGTGGTGGAGGGGTTTCGGTAAAAGAGTCAAAATTGTTTGGATACGTGAAACTCCCAAAAGGCTGTGTAGAAACAGTGTCTAGTGACGGTGGGAAAGTCGGGTAGGACTGGTAGGAAGTGGATGGTTAGACAGGAATAGGATCAACAGTTGTATAAAACGGTGAATGGACTTTTTGATCCCTAGAACTGGATGTGTGGAGAGGGGTGAAAGATCGGCTACGAGATTGAGCAATATGCTCAGCAATGGACATCGGTTTAGGAGTTGCAGCAGGACTTGAAAAATTGGTATCAACATATGAAGGTGGTAAAGGTTGACTTGGTTGACACAAAGTGGTTTGCAAAGTCGAACTGTTTCTCCTAGACGCTTCTATTTAATCTTTCAAAGAAATCTTTGGCATGGAGGGATTTTCCTTAAATCGACCAAAACAATTGACGTACGAAGCAAAGTTAGGTTCGGGATACCAAAGTTCGGCAAGAGATTTATGATGTGGGGTACCCATGATAGAAGAATGAGAAGAGAAATAAAGTAGGTGGTGCACGGATATCTTAGCGACAAAAGTTGCAAGTCTTTTTTTTTTTAAAAAGATTTTTTTCCTTTTTCTCTTTTTCCTTTTATTTAGAACTGTTAGCAAAAAGATTTTCGATAAAAGATATGCAAAACAAAAAAAATCACTTGCAATCAATTTTTAATTTACGCGCGGCGCAAAGATTCCTGCACAAGATTTGTTATTTGGAAGGGAGAAGATTTTTAAAGCGCAAAGAATCCTGCAGGAGATTTGACAAAAGATATATTTTAGGTTGCAGAGGGGAGAAAAAGAAAACAAACAGTGAAAATTTCGCGCGATGACGTCATCATGGCGTGGCGGTTCAGCGGCCAAAAGGGGGTTCGCGCGGCGGAAAGGCGGCGAGGTTGAAGGTTCAGGACTCTGAAAAAATTGTGCTGCTCTATTATTCCAATCCCTTTCTGTTCTGATCTAACTTTTTCTGTTTCGAACTCTGGATTTTTCCAGATCCGTCTCGATTGTAGATCCTGCAAAATTCAAACAAAAAATACCCTTCACAAAATACAAAAATGATAAATTTTTATATTTTTTTATTTTTCAGTTTTTATGATTTTTTAATTTTATATTAACCCGAAATTGCAAAAAGGAAATGACACGCCATCCCCGGCAACGGCGCCAATTGATTGATCTCAAAAATTATCTATAACCGCAATCAAGAACGGCGTCGCTTAGTAGCTAGCCGGTGAGTACGGGTCGGTCCACAGGAATTTTGTGTTTTCCTAATCGCTTTTACGAGTTAATTCTGATGGGAGCCGGATTGATTATTAAATCTAAAAACTAAATTATTCTATACTAAAATTATCTAGATATAAGTCTTGCTAGGGTTAGGTTTAGGAATGGTTTGGAAATGTAAATAAATCTCAACGCTTTCTATACCCAAATTAAGATCTATGAGGAGTTATGGTAATTATCAATAAAGGGGATTAAATCCATTCGAGAAGGTGTTCCTTCCTCTAGGTTCTTGTCCTTCCTTTATCAATCCTTACCCTAACCTCCATGGAAAACATCACAACCGGGCCTTTATACTATGGTATCCCCGCTACCTCGAGGGATAGGATGCCGTATGGAGCGGTATGTGCATGTATGCATGGAGTCTTATGAAAATATATAACGGGCAAGAAAGAGATGAGAGATCTCATCTCTCAAAAGCCTTCCCCAAAGCTAACCCTAACAAGCGAGGAGACTACTCGCTTATTAGGGAATTGAAATACATTTATCTAGGGCAGAGAATAAAAGATTAACTAGGGCAAGGAATTAAATAAATCTACTTACTTTACAGTTGGCTCTCTCCAAACATCAACACAGGGTTGTCAGATATGAATTCATGAAATGAAAAGATACACCGATGCTTTCCAAAAGAATTCTAAATTTTATTCATAAAAAGAGGCATAGGGAGGCATGGCCTAATACAATGATTTAGAGTTCCTATTTATAGAGGATAGAAAACCCTAGGTTACAATTGATCCGCATGTCTACATTTACCAAAATAACCCTATAAAGACCGGTCAACGCCGCCACAAATTATAGTAAAATTTATAGCTCATGATTGCACAATAAGGCCGCGGAACCGTGGCCCGAGGCCCTGTTTGGCCGCAGTTCCGCGGTCCAACAGTGGGCTTGGGCCTTCATCTTTCTTGGGCTGGCTTTGGTAATTTTGCTCTTCTTATTTCTTCTGTACTTTCCTCAATTGGGCTTCGAGGTTCTTTCCAGATCTCCCAGTGAATATTTGTAGTGGACTTTTTACCGTTTCTTCATGTCGCTGCCTTTATACTCGGTGAACTGTTGTTCATTGTTCCTCAAAATGTAGGCGCGATCAAGATTTCACCATTTATCATTCGTAGTCTCACTTTTTCATTGTCTTTTCATTGTTTTCACTGTTTTAGATCCAAGAACCTGTAACCTGTAATATGTAGCAGATATGCGTCAAAAGCACCTGTTTATTTATAAAACGAATAAGAATGAGGAATATAATAATGCAATATTATGGTATGAACATACCTGCAGGTGATGGAGTCACCCTCTCTAAAGGATGTCTTTCAGACTAAAGGGGAGAGGGATTTGCATGATTGGCATATCACTTACTTAGGCAATTGAGTCAATCATGTGATGTCAAGTACCACACCAGATATTGTTTTTGCACTAGCTGCAATAAGAAGATATATTAATCCAATCTTGGAGAAACGTTGGGAAGCAGTTATGAACATAAGTGGATGTTTTTAGGATATGGTAATAGCAGCCTCCTTCAGGAGACGGTTATCATTTCAGGCTTCCAAGGTGACCAGGATGACAGAGTGGCTGTCTGAGTTATAGTTTTCCCTCTTTTGAGGGATAGTATGTTGGACAGGTGGTCCAAGCGGATACTGAGGAAGGAATGGCGCAGGATACTGATTAAATTCAGTAGATGATACAGTCTAAGAAGTTTGTTGGATTTAGTGTTCATTTGTGAACTGGGTCCCATCCGATATCCAAATAAATGCTAAGACATGGTATTGCTCTTTTCGGGGGATAGTCTTTCTCCGCGAAATTGAGATATAGAGAGATAAAGATAGAAACACTGGAGCGGATCCACTCACTGAGGCTATTTATCGAACGCAATAGTTTCGCAAACGGGCTTTGCGAGACTGATTAGTAGAGAAGTTGGGTGTTCAGTATCACACGGGTTGTAAGTATACGACAGTGCAATAATTAGCCTTAAGTGCAAGTGGGAGATTGTTGGATATAGTGCCCTCAAGTCAATTATTGAATCGCAGGCACGCGATTGTGATGATTGAGGGAGGACCTATACCGATAGAACAGTCTTACTCGAGATGATAGTATGCTATCTGGTTTTTCTTTATCATCATGTACATACTTCAGGTGGTATTACAGATCACTATTACATGTTGATAGAGCCCATAGGATTTCTGGACTTCCAGCATTATGATGGCGATCATATACGTGAGAGCTGGGTGGTTTATAAGCACATCCTTAAATGTCCCTAGTCGTGGGAATATCGAGACTGGGCATCAGTACTCCGGAGTAGACTAGTGTATACTTATCCAGACACTGACGAGTGGCGGTGGCCGGTCTTACAAGCCATTGGTGTCAGTTAGTTTCCTAAGATAGTATACAGGTGCTCATTGGGTTATGAGTACACTGGACGGACTCGCCGGGAACCTGCTAGTTGGTATTATACCTATTATCAGATAGCAGTTCCCAGGTGACATGTGTACAGATAAGTCTGTTGACCTGAGATTGTCATTTGTCTCGTTTGACTTCCCACCGTGCTTTGATTACTACCCTACTACGGCTCAAAGGTGTCGTGCAAACAGGTTTTAGTTGGGTACAATCCCGAGCCACATGGAAGCAGTGGGTGGATCGTTCGGGATTCGTCTCTCCCGGTATTAGGAGTTGGTGTCGTGTAGTGCACGGTTGGCCATCACCAGAAATCCTTGGCCAAGGTAGTCGAGAATTACTGATCTAGGATCAGTAGTTTCTCTGGTGGTGATGGGTTTAATACCGACACGAATTATCGCGTTATTAAAGGTCTGACATTATCTATCCCCTAGACTCGATATGCGATACTCTTAGACGAATAGACCGGATTGTACGGAGATTGTCACTATCAAGCTCAGTAGGGGTACAGATGAGTTTGCTCGTCGGCCATCCTCTCGATCAATACCTGGGTAGCCGTTCCGTACAGCTAGTGCCGCTTACGTGCTTGTGGTTAAACCCACTGCCATCGTATTGACGAGTCTTTAAAGTCCCATACAGAAGGTTTTCACAGTTCAGGCGATATGGTATAGATGACGTATGTTGGTACATACAGGTGTCCGATTAACTATGTATATAGGCTGCACAGACTTTAGTCGAACGGTTGATAATACTAGCGGCTTAGGATTAAGCCGGATTATTAAATCAGGTTTTGATTTAATAATTTATATATGTATATATATATATATATATATATATATATATGTATTTTAGTATTATTGTTCACTATTCATTTTATCTCTTGGCTATTCCTATTTTTGTACGAATACGCATATATGTATTTCGATACGTGTACTTAGTTGCATTACGTCTTTATACGGAATAGCTTCTAGAATATAGCCACCTCATTATTTAATTTTCACTTTAGAAAATCAATTTGGGAAATGAGGTGGAGGGTGATTTAGCATGAGCATAGGCTTGGCATGTAGAGAGGCATGGCTCTCATTCGTTTATTAGAAAATTGGAGGTGATTTTTTCATTGCATGGTTGTAAATTGTTGGATCTATATTCTTTACATTCCATCCAAGTATTTTTCCTTCTCTTGATGATTCTCTTCTCTCTTGAGAGACTTAGCCATTTCTATGGCCGCTCATGCCATTGTTTTCCCCATCCCTCATTCTTCTTCTTGAGTTGTTCTTTGGAGCATTTTGATGAGAGAAAAATTATAGTGAGATAATCCTACACCACCACTCTCCATTGCTAGCAACTTAGAGCGTCAGTTGCCTTCCTAGACAAGGTTGAAGCTTGCGCCGTTTCCCTCAGGTGGATCATCATAGATGGAGGAAGACCGGCAACCAAATTCGATCCGCGACCACTAGGAGCTTGGGATGATGGTTGAAGACCCGAATGACTTGGTTCATTCGGTATAACCATCTAACTCCGTTTTATATGTTTTCTAGTATATGGTCAAAGGTAGATCCGGGCATCGGGTTGTGGTAGCGCCAGTTTAGAAAATTTTTATTCCGCATTTAGCTACGGATTGATGGCCGGGGCGCTACCGTAACCTAACAAAAAACGGTTTGTCCATAAGCAAAATGGGCACGGATGAAAATCCAAAAGGGCACCGTGAGTAAAAACAGCAGGGCTACCGGCGAGTTTGTGAAAACCCAAAAGGGCATGAACTCATTAAAAGAAAAGAAAGATGCACATGCAAAAACCTCTTGGCTTTGTATGAAGAAAACACCTGCATAAGATGCTCACGACTCACAAACGAGCAACCTATTTAGGAATCCATACGATTCCTAAGGAGAAAGTACACTTACGAGATTCTCATGACTCGTAAGGTGAATATACCCTCTATAAGTCCCTCATGTGTTATATAATTCAGAAATCCATAACTTACATGGATCTAAACCTGTTCTTAAGCCATCATAACCCCATAAATTTGCTGCCATACAAGGGGTCCAATATTGACTCTTGTATACAGTCCACGGGCGTAAATAAATATATTCCCAACCAATTCCCACCAAAATCGAGAAATATTACTCAACATGGTGAATGACACTTGTGAGTCCACTCGACTAATAAGGAAAAAAATACTCCTGTAAGATTCTTATAACTTACAAGAGTAATATATACTTAGGAATCCTCATGACTCATAGGGAGAAATACCTTTATGATACCTCTACGACTCATAAAGACGAAAAAGCCTTAGTTAGCAAGGATCTAAAATTGTTACCTAAGCCACCATTAGGCGAAATTGGAAATGGCATATGACGAGTTGTTCCTGGCAATATTCCAGTCGTAACAATACTGATGCCAAATAAGGTATCATCATACTAAGTATTCGACTCACAACAAAACCGAGAAGAAAAAAAAAAGAAAAATAGCCAAAATGATAGGGTGACTCACAATAAAAAGCAGCGAGTAAAAGAAAAATAGCCGAAATGATTGAGCACTGCAAATAAAATAACCGAAATGATTGGCCAATCGCGACTTTCGCGATATGAAAAGCTGAAAAGATAGAGCATCGTGAAAATAAAAAATAATAATAAAATAAATTTTTTCTGCCCTACAAGTAGGTCCACACTGACCCTTGTATACAATCTATCGGCATAAATGAAAGAAAGGGAAGCATATTTTCCCACCTTGTTTCATCAAAAGAAGAACCAAGTCTTGACGGTATATATCTAGCATAGAGAATGCCTCAACGTTCATCCTCATTCGAACAGGGTATGAGTATAACTGTCAAATAAAATCAGAGTAATGCCATATTCCTAGCTCTAGATCTCGATGGCAATACGTATAGCATAGAGGTCATTCGGATGTTTACCCTACTTCAGCGAAGAATCAGCGCGACACCAAAGTAAAAGTGAAGTGATGGAACATTCCTAGCTTCGGGTCTTGATGGAAAGTCTATAGACCATTGGATTTCATCTCACCTCAAAAGGGTGCAGTTATTGTTGGGTTTCTTAGCGCCCTAGCCATCTACCGTGGCTGTTGCGGAACAAAAATTTTGGTGTTTAAAATCCGGCGCCAAAAAAATTTCCATAAACCGAGATCTTCTAGCTACTGTGATAGAATGATTTACCAAAAGATCCGTGTCATTCGGTCTTCTACCCTCTTCCTTAGCTCCTTGAGGTCTCCTTGATCGAGCTTGACCGCTGATCTTCCTCCGTCGAAGATGATCCACTCGAGTGATGTGGTTCATGGCTCTAGCTCCACACTAAAAATCTCGTGGAGCAACTTTGGATTCTAGGTTGCAAAACTAGAGTGCCTAGGAATATAGTGAGTTGTTCTTAGTGTATTTCTATCTCTCATCTACCCTTGATTCTCAACTCACGATATGGTAGGGTGGAAGATCAAGAAGGAGGAGGAGGAGCTCAAAAAAGGCTAGTGAGGAGAGATGTGGCAAATGGTGAAAATGTTTTCATCAAAAAACCAACCAAGTATTCATCCAACATCCCCAAAAAAGAGAGTATGAAATGAAGCATGGTTTTGTAAAAATCATTTTCCAATAAAAATAAAGCAAGCATACTTGAATAGTTTGCACAAATGATTTTTCAATTCATTTGTCAACACTATTCAAGCATGGTTCTCACCATTCTCTCTTCACTACCGTTACACCTCATTTCCATTTAAATTAATAAATAGATAAACCAAAATGAGGTGTCCGCCTTCTAGAATGTTTTCCGTATAAATACGGAATACACTCAACTGTATATACATACCCGTATTCATATCAAAATATGAATACCAAAAGAGATAGAATAACACAAAGAACATAATACTAGAATAAACATATCGAAATATACATACGTAAATTATTAAATCAATACTTAATTTAATAATCCGGCTCAATCCTAAGCCGGCTTGTATTATCAACCGTTTGATCGAAATTCCGGGTAACTAGTACAATCGTTCGATCGGAACCGTGCACGTATCAAAAAATGGCTTCTACACCATTTCGCCTGAACGAGGTAAACCCTTTGTTTGGGACTTTAAAGACTTGACAGTACGCCAGCAGTAAGTTACTGGATAAATCCATGACCACAAGCATGTCAGCGGCACTAGCTGTACGTAATGACTACCTGGGTACCTGTCGAAAAGGAAGGCCGACAAGAAAACTCATCTGGATCCCTATTAAGCCTATCTGTGACAATCTCCGTGCAATACGGTCTCATCGTCTAAGAGTATCGCATATCGGGTATAGAGGGTGGATAAAGTAAGACCCTTAATAACACAATATTTCGGGTCGGTGTGAAGCCCATCACCCATTAAGAAACTACCGATCCAAATCAGTAATTCTCATCTTCCTTGGCTAAGAATTTCTGGTCACGGCTACCCGTGCACAGCGCGACATCAACCCCTAATACCGGGAAAGACGAATCTCCGACGATCCGCTCACTGCCTCCATGTGGCTCGGGACTGTACTCAACTAAAACCTGTTTGCACGACTCCTTTGAGCCGCGGTAGGGTAGTAATCAAAGCACAGTGGGAAATCACACGAGAAAAATGACGATCTCAGGTCGAAGGACTAACCTGTACTTATGTCACCTAACTACTGCTATCTGATAATAGGTATATTACCATCTAGCATGTTTCCAGCGAGTCCGTCCAGTGTACTCACCCCCACTGAGCACCTGTATATGATCTTAGGTGCGAAAGACCAATGGTTGTTGGACCAACCATCGCCCTTCGTCAGGGTTTAGAAACGTATACACCAGTCTACTCTTGAATATCGATGCCTAGTCTCGATACTCCCATGACTAGGGATATTTACGGATGTGCTTATGGACTACCCAGCCCCCACATGTATGATCGCCATCATAACGCTGGTAGTCAAGCAAGAATCATATGAGCTCTATCAACATGTAATAGTGATCTATAATACCACATAATGTATGTACATGATGATAAAGACAAACCAGATAGTATACTATCATTTTGAGTAAGATTGTTCTACCCGTATAGGTCCTTCCTCAATCATCACAATCACGTGCCTGCGATTACAATAATTGTCTTGAGGGAACTATATCCAACAACTTTCCACTTGCACTTAAGGCTAATTATTGCGGTGTCGCATACTTATAGCCCGTGTGATACCGAACACCCAACTTCTCTACTAATATGTCTCGCAAAGCACGTTTATGAAAATCTTATCCGCTCGACTGCTTTGAAAGGTTCGAGAATCACAAGCCGACCAGCCATGAATAGAAATGTAACTATTGCGTTTGAGAAATAGCCTCAGTGAGTCGATTCGCTCTAATGTTTCTGTATATTTATCTCTATATCTCAACTTCGCGAAGCAGGACTATCACCCGAAATGTGCGATAGATGTCTTAGAATTTGTCTGGATATCTGATGGGCCACAGTTCACAAATGAACTCCAAATCCAACAAACTTCTTATACCGTATCTTCCACTGAATTTAATTAGTATCCTGCGCTATGCCTTCCTCAGTATCCATTTGGACCACCTGTCCAACATACTGCCCCTCAAAAGAGGGAAAACTATTAACTCTGACAGCCACTCTATCATCCAGGTCACCTTGGAAGCCTGAAATGATAACCGCCTCCTGAAAGAGGCTGTCGCTACCATTTACCAAGAATATTCGCTTATGTTCATATCTGCTTTCCAATATTTCTCTAGGATTGGATTAATATATATGCTTATTGCATCCAGTGCAAAAGCAATATTTGGTGTGGTACATGTCATTTCATGATTGACTCAATTGCCTAAACAAGTGATATGTCAATCATGCAAATCCCTCTCCTCATCAGTCAAGAAGACATCTCTTCAGAGATGGTGACTTTATCATCTGCGGGTACACCACCACGCCAGAAGTCGTCCATTCTAAAACACTTTAGAATAGTGTCAAAATACGCAAATTGGGACACTTCCCAAATCTAGAGCTAAAACCATAGATCTAGTGACCAGAATCCCTGATATTTTATCCAGATTCTATGTGGAGAAACACCTTGTCACAACCACAGTATAACCGATCGTAGTTTAGGAATTTCAATTCCTGTCAGGAGTACGTCATCCAAATACCAGGACATAACTCCCTACTACCTTCTTACCAGGTTTATCTATTGTTCTACTGAAGTCAAACTCTATGACCGTCATATCAAAAATAGACGATCTATCTCTGCTATACTTGTTTTAGTCTATAAATAGACATAAGCTATTGACCTACCACGCTTCCGCTGCTCCCACTGAATACAACAACCCTCTGACAGAGTCATATACACGTGCACTTCTAAAGCTAATTTAGAACGACGTTATATTCATCCACCTGCTAGATCTCATTGTCTAGGACAACAGTAGTGGCAAGCTTGGGTCATCAAAAATCACCCTGTCACCGTCTTTGAGGAGACCGAAGCACCTCTAGGGTGGCTGAGGTTAACCACCATATCTGCGGAGTGGCTAATGGATTGTCGAATTCAACTGAATCTTTAGGTTCTACTAAATTTTCAGTAATCGTTTGTGTTCTGGAATCACTTCCAGTTCTACCATACTCCCACTTGTGTTTTCTAAAAATAATTCATTTTACTAAAGAGGTGGCGAGTCACGAATAATATAACTATTGATCCTCCAAATGGTAGAATGTTAACCCTCGTCAAAGCCCGGGAGAACCCATAAACTGCCATTACTGAAATGTACCTTGAGTTTATCCAGATTCTGGTTTTAAGCATAACCCGGACTACTCAATATACCTTAACTTTGTTAAGATGTGAGTCCATTCTATATCCAATATAGAAACAAAGAAACTAATTTAATTAGAACCAGATTCAAAATACATGCAGCCGTTTCCAGTGCATATCGACTAAATTGAAGAAAGCCAAGCAGCATTACTCATCAAGGAGCGTACTCACGGATGAGTAACCTGAGAGAGAAGTAAGTTCTCAAATATATTAATTACGATGGAATACCTAGCATAAGTATCTACACCTTTGATCTCCCGAAGAATCCTGATACTTGCAACGTACGGTTCTCTACTTTATTCTTATACCTATAACTTCTCAAAATTTGGACCTTGTATTTCAACGGAATGTGTGTCTAAAACCAGAGAAGTCATAGGTAAACGGAATATAGTACGAGTACCAACCCCTTTGTCCTAATGGACACCGAACAACATACAATACTTTGTATAAGTCCACTGAGTTTAATAACTCAAACCCTATGCGTCGTAGGTTGAAAACTGTGTTATGGTTAAAAAGAATTACACCGTTGTTGAATGCACCTTACCTAACCATCAACTGATATGGGTAAACGTCATAAACATAATTTCAAAAAGTTATATCTCACTTTATAAAATAAATATACAGGTATATCCGTTTGAAATTGGTGCACAAAAATGGATATTCAAAACCAAATATTTGCCGTTAGGCAAAACCCAGGCGATTTCCTCAAATATTACTAATTACAAAGAATTTTGATATAGAGGATTTAATCACCCAATTCCAAATATTCTACTCCCACTCAGCATCTGTAACGCCATACAGATGTGAGAATCAAGTCTGGTAAATACATACCCTGGAGTCAGAATCTAATTGGGAAAACAGTTTTCAATTAACACCGCACTATAAAACTGAACCATAAAAATGTTTCGAAGGGGTGGCCGTGTTCTCCTAGTAATGTCTTTTCCACCATCTAGATTCATGACAGTAGTCGCAATTTTCCTTGCCCTCACTGCAATCCTTTTATATGTCATTAATTCTTACCATTTATACATCATACTTAGGCTAATTGGTTTTCTTCCGTCCCTACCTTTTGACACCTGCCTAAGGTTTGGAAGAAGACTATCCAATAAGCGTAATAGGTGTACTCTCCTAATACTAGGAACCCTCGTAACCCGAGAGAAGGCAAAGAGAAAAGAAAACCGAATAATTTATTCAATTTCTCTAGAACCGGAAACCATCCTCGAACTAAAACAAGTTTCTTCGAGTTCGTATATAACTATACGATGGCATATCCAAGCAATATGGATCTTCGTAGTGATACGGAGTGTTCTGGAGAAATGCAAAGGGGAAGTAGGAGCGGCAGGGATATATGCGGTTTCGTCGTGAATGATAGTAGTCGTAATTTCCTCTGCCCTCACTCTAATCCCTCTATATGTCTTTACTTCTTACCTTCTGTACACCATACTTAGGCTAATTTGTTTTCTTCCTTCCCTACCTTTCGGCACCTTCCTATGGCTTGGAAGAAGACTATCCAATAAACGTAATAGGTGCACTCTCCTAATACCTGGAGCCCTCGCAACCTGAGAGAAGGTAAAGAGAAAAGACAACCGAATAATCCTATTCAATTTCTCTAGAACCGGAAACCATCCTCGAATTGAAACAAGTTTCTTCGAGTTCGTATGTAATTAAACGATGGCATGCCCAAGTAATATGGATCTTTGTAGTGATACAGAGTGTTCTGGAGAAATGCAACGGGGAAGTGGGACCAGCAGGGATATTTGCGACTTTATCGTGAATCATGACAATCCAAATGCCAAAGTGTTTCAGAAGGTTCGGTTATGTAATGACTCTAAAATATTGTACGGAAATTTACTGTTAACATACAAGAAATAAGTTTTTCAGCCCGAGTTTGAGTTATAAGTCAATTTTGTGAAATAACGGCAAAAAACAACTTGTATCTCACTAGTAAAGCCTTGCACTGCTGTGACGTAGCCTGTGTGTTCGAATCCCATCAGACACATTATTTTTTTTCTGAATTTTTCTTTTTAATTTTTGGAAGCCCAAAAGATTGCACGTGCAATACACAAGGAAAGGAAAATTAAAAAAATCTAACATGTGGAAAATAGAGTAAACACTAATTTAATCTCGTAGCACGAATCTCGAGGCCAAATGGTAAAAATAAACCGGCGGAAAGCTCAAGAAGACCAGCGGGGACGGTCAGATATTGCCCAAATAGCCCTGGGCTTTGCTCACACACCTCACCAACCCCTAACTCCTCTGCACTGTTTGATTTCCCTGCAATCAAAAAGAGACCCTTAATTTCACAATTAAACCACATTTTAATGCTTTTTAATCCAAATTTTTAATTCTCAAACCCTAATTCTCCACTATAAATACATCTCCTACCTTGGCTCGGCACTTTTCTGAAAACTATAGCAAAATTCTCTCAAAAAGTTCCTAAGTACAAGTGGAGTAAAAAGGAGTTAGTAAGCAAGTAATTTCCGGCAAAGATCGAAGCAACATCCAGAGCTTCCGCGACACCACAAGGATTCCCTCCTCTCCCTTAATGTCTTCTTAGCGTCTTCAAATCGTAAGTCCCTCCCAATTCTCCTCCTTTTTTTCATTGCTTTTCACTTTAAATCCAATATCGGTAAAAGTGGAGTTATACCGATATCTTCGTTTATAAAACCTATAACTCCATTTCCTTTTATCATTCAAACCACTTTTACAAAATACTTGTAACCCTAAATACTAATGTTTAGAATTAATTTTAACCAAGAATCTCATGTGAAAAATCCATACTTGAACTTTTTCATTAAAATACCATGAACTTTGATATCAACTCTTTTAGTATTTGTTAAAATAATACCTTAGGAAAACTTCATGGGCTAACGACCTAACACACACGCTCACTTGGTTTCATAGCACAATACTTATTGAATGTATTTTCATTGCGAAGTATAATATTACGTTAAAATACCACATAACTTTAAAAACCGGAATCTTTTAAAGCGGTATTTTCTATCCTTTGTGATTACGCATCTACAACCATCTTTAGGTGACCTGCTAATGGATGGTGTGGATTATCGCACATCCTTGGGCTAGTAGAACAAGATGCAGACCTCCTCACGGAGCATTCGATCTCGAAAGGATTTAAATACGGTTTTTGTTAAGAAATACGAATTTTCTAAATAAAATTAAATTATTTTTAAAATTAAAATTATATAAAATTATAAATACATATTTTCAAAATATAATAAACTTATGTTTTTTTCAAAAATGAAAAGATTAACAAATGTCAATAAAATACTCTCATGATACCAAAAAGGCAAGTTTTACAATAAAATACCATGAACTTTCCAAACTAAGTAATTATCACTAAAAATACCCCAAATACTTAAAATCCATGCTCATGACAACCTCAAATAATACTAATCACCCTCAAGGTTTTATTTTTAAACTATATTAAAATATTTTTCATAAAATCCCCTCGAGTTATATAAAAACAATATTTAAGGACTTTAGTAAATACAGGTTTAACCAGGATCAATTCTCTTGAACCCCTGGGAGCCGGATAAAGTGAGTGCTTTGCTATTTAAGATAGAAAACTTAACGGAGTAATCAATGGTAATTGTTTTAGAAAAAGACACAAATCCTGCCGTCTATGTGCAGAAGTTACCGATGACTCGCGAACCTAATTCAATAGCTAAATCGGTTTACAAGTGTCTGACTTAGTCTGAGTCCAATTCATACCTGAATTCAAAATCAAACTTGAATACTGTAACATGAACATGAATACTTGAATCCAAACATCAATATCAAACATGTATAACTTGACTTGACTTGACCAAACCATGGTTATAACTTGACTTGACTATTTGAATACTTGATTACATCCTGAATATGAATACTTGAACAATTTGTATCCATGGTTTCGGCAAGTCTGATAATTATAATATATATAATACAATACGTGGGGATAGAAGGGTAAATTGGTATGGAACGTATATCGTGGCATAAGAGGTCACTTAAATGACACCTACATGAATTCTCGTGTCGTTGTCCCATGGGTTATGACAGGGCCTTGTACTACATGTTACCATAGTCCATGGTTATGATGGACTCCTCTCGTATACATGAATACCTTCTGTATCAAGCTACAAACAACCACGTTATATTAATTATAATATACCAGTAATCAGTCATATACCTTACCTGTTTATTTCACATTACTTGTTATTTTCTCTTTCTTCGGTTGGGACTTACCGAGCGCTAGTTCGCTGATGTCATTCCTTTCTATTTCTTTCTTTGGAATGTTCATCAGGAGGACCGGACTCTCAGGAGATCGAGCCGAGCCAGGTGGACTTGGACCAGCTTGTAGCATAGCCCGATTTCTAGTTCCTTGTACTTACTTTCCTGTATGTCATTGTTTAGATACTGCTTATTATCACTGTATCTTTTCATTTTCAAACAGTTGTATGTAAAGATGAATGTAAATAAAGTTGTTATTATTTTATATCACTTTTCATTCTTGTATTATATATTGCTTAATTACGCTTAACGTATTTATTTCTTAGTAAATACGTTGCGGCCTGCCACGTCACCATATCCGTCTACTGGAAAGCGGGGCATGACAGATTAACTTGGTTTATGAGTTTTAGTTTAAGGTCAGGTCATGGTCGCTGCCAAAGAGAGATAGAGAAAAGAAACACTCAGCGTGCATTCTAACCTAAATTAGATTGGTTAATCACTTAATCTAATCAGGATAGCTTCCACCGTTTCCTCGAATTCTCCTTTAAACCCTAAAAAGAGAATTAGTCGGGATCATCTGAAAATCACCCGAGGAGTAACACCTACTCATCTATGGGAATCGGGATACAACTATCACCGCATGATAGCTTGATAGAAGCCACTCAAGTCACCATACTCTAGAAGGTATGCGCATGCCTGGCAAGTTTCTTTTAGATTTGAATCTCTCGATGTGGTTTTTGCCACTGGGATCCAAATGACCTTGATATTGCCAACATATCAAAGGGTCATAGTCAAGTTCAACCCGTTATTATCTTGATAAGCAACATCACATAAAAGCGATAAGCAACACAGAATAACGGATAATCTAGGAGCCCCGAGTCTCACTTGAGCCGCAAATGAAACTCGATGTTCTCCGGTCATATGCCCGTGCAATGAAGAACCAAAATCCCTATGAGTGCGGCAAGTTACCCGCCAATCCTAGAAGTCAGGCAACCCCAATCAACGAAGTGAATGAGCCACCCAGCACTTCACGGAATCCGGTAACTTGAGCACTCCTCCGTAGGTCTTTCAGTACCCCCTACGAGTGTGGCTAATAGCCTACCAATTCTACAGTGAAGTTCCCTCCTTCTCAACGCCATGAGATGCGGGCCCGTTGCCCTTTAGAACCTGGCTACTCGAGCACTCCACCGCGTGGTAATCCTAATACAGAAAAGAAAAGTATATATACAATGGTGACATCGACCTCAACCCGTTCATACCCCAATAAAAGAATATACAATCTGCTAGAAACGGCTGTCCACATGTTGGACGCTTGCCCCGCAATAATGAATATACAAATGAATCTAAACTGTACTACTACCATTGCACTATAGGCTATCCACCACGAAAATCCATCCACAACATTAGCGCAACACAGAACATCAACGTGAATATCATGTTCGTAAACCCATCTAATTGTACATATAGCAATTAGTCGGGTTATACCGCTCAATGATATTCATGGTCGCAGATACTAACATATGCACTGATAAACATGTATTCAAAATTTCAATCGACTAAAACTTTTCCACATTGTCCCTAAGTGTAAACCAGTACTCAGATAAATCAGGGCCAAAATCATACATCCCAAAAATCACATTTCCATATTCCAGAATGCCAGAAAAAATTTGGGGCACAATGGCCACACTTCGATCGCGGAACCGCAGCCCTATGTTAGGCTCATGTGCCCAAATTTCTTCAGGGCCTTTTAAAATGCATGCACGTAATTTTAAGGTAATGTGAATATTTTTTTAAACAACGTTAAAAATCGGACAGCGGGCATGAAAATGGAAGCGCGATTCGAAAAATTTCATCGATCGAGACTTTAAACTTATGCAAACAAGCTAGTAAAGATTTATGGAGTGGCTCTGATACCATGGTGGGTTTCCAAACGCCCTGTCCATCTACCGTGGCCGTTGCGGAACAAAAATTTTGGTGTTTAAAATCCGGCGCTAAAAACCCCGTCCTAGAATCTAACCTTAAACCGAAACTAACTAACTAAAGAGATCTTCTAGCTACTGTGATAGAATTTTTTACCAAAAAATCCATGTCCTTCGGTCTTCTACTCTCATCCTTACTTCCTTGAGGTCTCCTTGATCGAGCTTGACCGCCGGTCTTCCTCCATCAAAGATGATCCACCCGAGTGATGTGGTTCATGGCTCTAGCTCCACACTAAAAATCTAGTGGAGCAATTAGGAATTCTTGGTTACTAATCTAGAGTGCCTAGGGATGTAGTGAGTTGTTCTAAGTGTATTTCAATCTCTCATCCATCCTTGATTCTCAACTCTTGAGATGGTAGGGTGGAAGATCAAGAAGAAAGAGGGGGAGCTCAAAAAAGGCTAGTGATGAGAGATGGGGCAAATGGTGAGAATGTTTTCATCAAAAATCAAACCAAGTATTCATCCAACATCCCCAAAAAAGGGAGTATAATATGAAGCATGATTTTGTAAAAAACATTTTCCAATAAAATAAAGCAACCATACTTGAATAGTTTGCACAAATGAATTTTCAATTCATTTGTCAACATTATTCAAGCATGGTTCTCACCATTCTCCTTTCACTACTTTTACACCTCATTTCCATTTAAATTAATAAATGGATAAACTAAAATGAGGTGTTCACCTTCTAGAATGTTTTCTGTATAAATACGGAATACACTCAACTGTATATACATACCCATATTCGTATCAAAATACGAATACCCAAAGAGATAGAATTACACAAAGAACATAATACTGGATTATACATATCAAAATATCTATACGTAAATTATTAAATCAATACCTGATTTAATAATACGGCTCAATCCTAAGCCGGTTAGTATTATCAACCGTCCGATCGAAAGTCCGGGTAACTAGTACAATCATTCGATCGGAACCCTGCTCGTATCAAAATACGGCTACTACACCATTTCACCTGAACCAGGAAAACCCTCTGTGTGGGACTCTAAGGACTCGACAGTATGCCGGCAGTGAGTTACTGGATAAATCCATAACCATAAGCACGTCAGCGACACTAGCTGTATATAACGGCTACCCGGGTACCTATCGAAAAGGAAGGCCGACGAGTAAACTCATCCGGATCCCTACTGAGCCTATCTATGACAATCTCCGTACACTCTGGTCTTTATTTAAGAGTATCGCATATCGGGTCAAGGGGGTGGATAAATTCAGACCCCTAATAACACGATATTTTGTGTCAGTGTGAAGCCCACCACCCACTCAGAGACTACTGATCCAAATCAATAATTCTCATCTACCTTGGCCAAAGATTTCTGGTGATGGCCATCCGTGCACAGTGTGACATCAACCCCCAATACCGGAAGAGACGGATCCCCGACGATCTGCTCACTGCCTCCATGTGGCTCGGGACTATACCCAAATAAAACCTGTTTGCACGACTTCTTCAAGCCGTGGTAGGGTAGTAATCAAAGTATAGTGGGAACTCACACGAAACAAATGACGATCTCAGGTCGAAGGACTAACCTGTACTTATGTCACCTGAGAACAGCTATCTGACAAAAGGTATAATACCATCTAGCATGTTCCCGTCGAGTCCGTCCAGTGTACTCACCCCCAGTGAGAACCTATATACGATCTTAGGTGCGAAAGAACAATGGCTGTGCAACCAACCATCGCTCCTCATCGGGGTATAGAAACGTATACACCAGTCTACTCCAGAATATTGATGCCCTGTCTCAATACTCCCATGACTAGGGACATTTAAGGATGTACTTATGGACTACCCAGCCACCACATGTATGATCGCCATCATAACGCTGGAAGTCTAGCAAGAATCCTATAGGCTTTATCAACATGTAATAGTGATCTATAATACCACATAATCCATGTACATGATGATAAAGACAAACCAGATATCATACTATCATTTTGAGTAAGACTGTTCTACCCGTATAGGTCCTCTCTCAATCATCACAATCACGTGCCTGTGATTATAATAATTGACTTGAGGGCACTATATCCAACAGTTATGACTCATCGGTGCTTCAAATCGAGCCCAACCTTTAGTAAAACGCTACGGCAATACCTAACGCTTGATCTTCCGATGGTAATATGGATATTCCAATCTAAAAAGATTACTTGAAGACGTCTTGTCCAGCCTCAGAAGGGATCAGAGACACGACAAACGCGTGGCCACTCGAGCCGCAACTCAAAGGATTGAATATCAAGAATATATTAGCCAACACGACGGTATGATGGACTTAACCCAGTATGACAAACCTAACAGACTCCTATCATAAAAAGGGGGGTTATCTATATTTAATGTTAGGACGAGTTTGGTTATAAGCCTAAGGGAAAGGTAAACTAAACACACCGAAATAAGTAAATAAACTAATCCATGCCAGATCGGGACAATCAAGAGATAGAGAGGTACAAATGTGAAAATAAATATCTCTTATCCACAAATCAAAATGGTTAAATGATACAATCTAAAAAAGGGGGTACAATGATAACTACTAAGAGGGTGTGGTTTTCAGCAAGACGATGATTCTCTCATTCTTGCTGGAGTTCATTTTCGTGCTCTATTAGCGTGGCTAGCAGTGTTTCGGTTTGGATTTGTTATTACAGATATGAATTGAGCTTCTCAGAAAGCTCCTACTTGGTAGCCTTATGGCCCCGCATTCTTTGCTTCATAAAATCAAGATCCCTTTTCAACGCCATCTCTCTGAATATGCAGCGTTGAATATTTTAGAAAATGGCTTAGACTCGCGCAGCGTTAGCCTCTATCTATGCTCGTAACTGTACTGATTTTCTAGAAGCCATCTCATATTCTTCTTGCTTCCTGGCCAGCTTCTGCCCATAACATCGAACGAGGGAGGCACATTGTTCAATTCGTGCGATTAATTGGGCCTTTGAAGATAAAGCCTCAGGAGTAATATTCTTACGCTCAATTTTATGGAGGCAAGCTTCAATCTGTCTGCATTAGCCAACCCAAACATGGATGAAGTCTTCATTATGAAAGGCCACAAGGGTAGCCAGCATAGGGTTGACTTCATCTGCAAAGTCCTTTGCAGAAGTGAGGGCCTTGATATCAAGGTCTTCGATAAACTCGCTCAATATGTGCCTACTGTTTTCTACGCCTTTAGAAGATTGGTGTCTAGCGAAGGGTCCCGTAGGTATAGATATGCGAGATTCAAAAGGAACTGAAACCAGCGGAGCTGTTACAAAACAGGGCATGCATAAAGATAGGTCAGATCCTTGTTTAAATGGGAGAAGATGCATAAGATTCAACTTACCAATAGCCGGAAGTGGTAAATCTGGGAGCATAAAGGGCTCAGCCATTTCTTCATCTTCTCCTTCAAGCCATAAGACTATAATCAGTACAAGAAAAATTCTTGTCATGAAAGGGTTACTTGTAGAATGTTGGAGTAAGAAATGAGAGATATACTGACCAATGCCGGAAGGAGGAGCAAGCCCTAGTTGTAATGCAAAGTGTGTGGTTAACGCTTGACACAATTGATTAAAGAGTATTCCTGCAAGATTGTGACAATACACGCCAAACAATTAACGTAAATTTAAAGAGTAAGGTCAATACATAAATGAAGAAGTGATAAAAATCGAAGGAAAAATTACCTTCCATCGCTAAGCTCGGAAAGATTCACGGAAGCGTAAAGGAAATCGGAGGAGCGATGACGGTCATGATACCGGCCGATAGGAGTTCCTCAACTTGTAGATCTCCAGGATTCATGGATGTCGTGACCAGTATAATAGTTGTCATACCTGCACCGGAAATGAAGAAAACGTTAGAAAATATGTCTAGCGGAAATAAAAATGAATGTAAGAATGATACCATGCAATGTACCGGTGGATCTCGTAAAGGTCGGTAAGGTACAGACCATGACTGTATCCAGAGCGCTACCAGCTTCAATAGTTTCTTTAGTCTCCATTTCCATGGAAAAGACCGATTCAAGATCCACACCCTCGTCTCCTGAATCGACAAAGGCCGTCGCCATACTAGCATCGCCCGCAAATGCCTGAGATCTACTGGGGGAAGGAGTGAAGATTGGAGCAACATTAGACTCAAGGTTATGGTCCTCCGTTCCAGAATTTCCAGCCACCTCCGCCGCCTCATTTTCCGCTTTAGCATCCAAGCTTGTCCCTACTGTATCATATGTCGTCATATAAAAAGGGATGTTAAAGTTTGAATAAATCTCTATATGTGGAAACCTAGAAAATAAGTATATTCTACCAGGTTTAGTCAAGGCATCATTTCTGCTTCCCACTAAACAAGGCACTCCGCCTCCTCACGAGCTGCTCGTGCAATTTGCCTATGAGCAGTCAATAAAGCAGGAAGGATATCTTCCATAGGATTATTAGAATTTTGCTTCTCGCTCGAGCCAGCACCTGTGTTCAGGTTGGCACAATGTTCCCTTTCCACGAACCTCCGACGCTTCTCTTCCGCTTGAGCTGTCTGCATTGATCTATGAAGAACAACCGATAAAGGAAGGTCCTCATTCGAATCGGAGCCAGACTTAGAAGTTTCCACAACATCCAACATTGGTTGCTTCAACGACGCCTCTCGTAGCGGTGCAGAGGAGGCCTGAGCAACAATCGACGGCTCCGAAGATTCCATAGCGATAGCTGAAGAAGGAACATTCTCTATATGGACACCCAAGGGCCGTGCTCCGCTTGAATCAGTGCTAGCCGCAGAAGTTCCTATAAAAGAATAAAGGAAGGGAGCCAAGACATGGGCAAAATAAGTTATATATTCTAAAAACGAACAAAATAAGTCATACCGAAACCCATAGAAGCACGAAGTCTTTCTTCCTCCTCATACGTCCTCATCGACGCTTGGAGAGCCTCCTCAGCAGAGATACCTGTCGAGAAAATAAAGTGTTTAAAATAAAGCATGATATCATTTCGCTCTAAGAGATACAAAGAGTGTGAATGATACATACCAGACGCCGCAAGAGCAGCAAGCACCGCTTGTTCATGGGCTAACCGCTCAGATGCTTCAAAAGCAGCTTGGAGATTGGTTGCTACATTTTTATCGGCAGAGGTCTAAGGGAGAAAAAGATTATCATTTGTTCCATATTCAAA
Organism: Agapanthus africanus; assembly: GCA_030015575.1. Classification (NCBI taxonomy): domain Eukaryota; kingdom Viridiplantae; phylum Streptophyta; class Magnoliopsida; order Asparagales; family Amaryllidaceae; genus Agapanthus; species Agapanthus africanus. Next base: position 834,882,921 of record JASDDO010000019.1, read on the forward strand.
CAGACCCTTGCTATAGGGAGCATGGGCCTCCTGGCCGAACACAACATCAGCTGAAAATATCGACTTCTTCTTCTTTTGGTAGACGAGAGCAGCGCTTGACGATAAGTGTTTTCTCTCTACGGGAATCTTCGGACAGGGTGTTCCAATTTCAGAGCCAATATCCAACTCAGGTGACACTGTATCCATCACACCACCATGGGTACTCACGTCAGGTCCTGATCTAATCGTCGACGCCTTCGGAAAGACTCGCGGGGCACAACCAAATCACTCTTCCTTAAGAAAGGGGAATGATTAATCATTTTTTCAACGGAACTGCTAGATTGCTAGCGGGGAAAAAATCCTTGTGATCAAGAAGCATCTTCCTTTCTTCTTTGATAATAGTGCCCATCGTATGTTGATACCATGTAGTATAAATGGATAAGGCCTTCGGAATATGATCTAGCTTAGCCATCAAGAAATGAGACATCGTGTTCAACAACATGAAATGATGGACAACATTGTGAACAGTCTCCTCTGAAGCGTTAGAATTGACGAGGAAAGCCTCTAGGGGAACACCCTGATCGTAGCTTAATTGCTGAGAAATTGATGTGGGTTATAACACATGAATAACACAGAAGCGTTTCGCAGATATACCAGGAATCCAGGCCTGATGGAGTACAAGTGCGCAACTTCCTTAGCTTTCAAAACAGAAGCCCCGTCGTCCAGCACATCATGTAGTGGCCGGACAACTCTCGAAGGTTCTTTTTAAGTAGTCAGAACCCTGTCGATGAAGGTCATGCTGTCCTCTATAAGGCATGGACGCATGAGCAATCGTCGAGCCGCCCGTTGCATTGGATCGGGAGAAGAAGCGTCAACCAACTTCATGACCCGCCGGAAGTTATATCGATCATAAAACTTGGGTCTCTTATGCTCAACAAAGGCCCCAGCATGTGCATCTCGATCTACAATGTAAAATAGTGAAGAGGGAAGTTTACAGGCTCCACACCCAGCTGGACGGTGTCAGCTGCCATGCTTAAACCATTATATAAATGGGCTAATCCGCAACACCAACATCCACACGCGTTCCTTTCGCGATGTGATGAGCTGGATAAAAGACAGATGGTCTCATGAACCGATGATGTGTAGGAAGCGCGAACCAGCTGAGCCATAAACCAATGAAGCCCATAAGAAACGTCTCCTCATCAATGTCCGGGGCAACAATTTCTTCAAAATAAGTGATGGGGATATCTAGAATATAAAATTACTTTAGATCCTTATCAGCAGTTGGCAGTTTGTCTAAACCAAACCCGAAAGGATCATTAACCTTCATGAATTTCGAAGTCTTCTTGGACAAAACGTCCGCGCGAAGGAAATATGTCATGAAATCTACAAATCTGGCCCCATGTCCTCCTGACTCTAAATATAAGCTTTCATAGATATTCAGCATTTTGATGAGACCCGGGAATTTATGTCGGATAGCATTCTTGGGCATAAGGTCACTAACAACCAATTCCGTTGCAAAAGTGTATTCATTAGGAGGAAATATCTCCTCATAATGCTCTCCCCTGATGGGTAATCCAGAGAGTTCTAGAAATTCTTCTAGAGAAATCGACACTTTCCGGTCTGATGGTAGAAAGGTATGGGTCAGGATATTCCATTGCTCCAAGAATGAATTGACCCACCATACGTGAGGGGTATGATAATAAAACAGAGACGCATGCCTCGCCGGATACAATCCATTCTTCAGCAGCAACGACTTCTCGGTGGATAGGAAATACCGAGCCCAAGCGAGATAAACCCGTCGGATGTTCTGGGGTCACTCCTATGGTATAAACCTGCCCCCACGATCGTGCCTCTCCTTAGAATATCCAATACCCCAAAATATCTATGGCCATCAGTGGCTGGATAAGTATTGATGGCATAGACGGTTTAAGACGGCCATTCGCAGACCAATTAATTTCCTCCACCGCAATAGGTAGTCTGCGAAAAGTTCGTATACTGAATTAGAGGGATTGGCTCTGACGATACATCACAAGTAAATCTACGACATCCCAGGTTGATGTAACTGTACCATGACTATAAATTAAGGGAATTCTGTACTGGATCGTGTTTCCTAATCAAAGCGAGGATTTCACGATCAGTAGACGTATCAGCAAGAGCACTTTCTGAACAGATATAAGGGAAGTAGGGAATCAAAGCCATGGTACCTGAAAAGAAAACCAGATAGATGGTTAGTAAAAGTTCTAGAATAACTAAGTCCAAAAGCTAGAATAACTAAGTTCAAAAGCTAGTGGATCCCACAGAATCAAAATGGCGGCTCATTAATGATTGGGATATGTACCCAATAGAGCAATCTAAAAAGATTCTCTAAGGTTTTTTTTGTAATAAGGTTTTTTTGAGATGAGCTCTGTTTAATAGTATGAAATGGTATAAAATGCCAAAACATCCTTAAAGGGGAAAAATTATCTAGATCAGAGCCGAGCTCTACAAAATAAAGTGGGGTTAAGCCCTAAAAATCCCCAAAATAGGGAAGTTGATATTAAAGACTATCAGAGCAAAGCTCTGTTGAATTAAAATAAATAAAATCCCCAAAGGGGATATGATCTAAAATCGAAATCAGAACTAAGTTCTATGATAACAAATGTGTTGGCTATGTATGCCTTAGAGGCCTGTATTGTATAGGATGATAGGGATATGTATATACAGGACAATCTTGCTCAGTCGTATATAGTATATTATCTGAGTTATCTTTGTCTTAATATGTGTATTTCTTTCGCTTGCTGGTTTATATTGTTTACACATATTATAAAGACTCGGTACAGTAGTATACTATTTTGGTTTCTCTTTATCTTAACATGTGCATATGTTATACTCGACGTCACATATGGCGGATACATATTGATAAAGCCTATAGGATTTTTCTTAACTACCAGCGTTATGATGACGATCATACTTGTGGGAGCTGGGTAGTCTATAAGCATATCCTTAAAGATCCCAAGTCGTAGGAATATCGAGATCGGGCATCGATATTCCAGAGTAGACTTGTGTATACGTTTCTAGACCCCCGACGAGGGGCGGTGGTTGGTCTCACGGCTATTGGTGTGATCACCTAAGATTGTATACAGATGCTCACTGGGGGTGAGTACACTGGATGGACTCGCTGAGATCCTCTAGATGGTATTATACCTATTGTTAGATAGCGGTTCTCAAGTGACAAGAGTAAATGTTCTTCTTCGGACCTGGGATCATCATTTGTCTCGTGCGAGTTCCTATTTTTCTTTGATCACAACCCTACCACGGCTCTACTGAGTCGTGCAAACAGGTTTTGGTTGGGTATAGTCCTGAGCCACATGGAGGCAACGAATGATTGTCAGGGATTCGTCTCCCCCGGTATTGAGAGTCGATATCGCACTGTGTACGATTGGGTAAAACCATAAGACCTTGGCCAAGGCAGTTAAGATTTACTGATGGTTAGATCAGTAGTTTCTCGGATTGGTCCTGATTCAAATCGACACGGCTTATCGGGTCAGTAGGGGTCTGACGTTTACCATCTCATAGACCCTATATGCAATACTCTTAGAGAAAGAGACCAAACTGTACGGAGACTGTCATGGATAGGCTCAGTAGGGGTCCAGATGAGCTTGATTGTCGGCCTTCCTTTTCGACAGGTACCTGGCTAGCCATTACATACATCTAGTACCGCTGATATGCTTGTGGTTAAACCCACTGCCAGCATACTGTCGAGTCTTTATAGTCCCACACATAGGGTTTCTCTGGTTCAGGCGAAACGATGTGTTGCCTGTATGTTTATACGTGCAGGGTTTCGATCGAACGATAATACTAGCCGGCTTAGGAATAAGCCGGTTTATTAAATCAGGTATTAATTTAATAATTTACAATATACACATTTCGATATGTATATTCCAGTGTCATCCAGTTTTTCTATCGAGCAAGGTTTCGATCGAATGATAATAATACTAGCCGGCTTAGGATTAAGCCGGATTATTAAATCAGGTATTGATTTAATAATTTACATATACATATTTCGATATATATATTCTAGTGTTATCCAGGTTTTCGATCGGACGGTTGATAATACTAGTGGGCTTAGGATTAAGCCGGTTTGTTAAATCAGATATTGATTTAATCCTAGTATTATATTAGTGGTATTATTCTATCTTTTGGGTATTTGTATTTTGGTATGAGTACGGGTATGTATATACAGTAGATTGTATTCCGTATTTATACGGAAAATATTCTAGAAGGTGGATACCTCATTTTTCACTTATCCATTTATTCTTTTAAATGGAAATGAGGTGTAAAGGTAGCAAAGATAGATATGGAAAGAACCATGCTTGAATAGTCTTGAAAAATGAATTTATAATTCATTTGTGCAAACTATTCAAGTATGGTTGATATATTTATATTGCAAACTATGTTTTATAAAACCATGATTGCATTATTGTTTTCAAGTGATGATTTTTTCATTCTCACCATGAGCTTCTCTTTCCTCCCTACCCTTTCTTGAATTCCTCTACCTCCTTCTTCATCTTCCTCCGTACCAACTCATGAGTTGAGAATCAAGGAAAGAAGAGAGATAGAAATACACTAAAAAACTCACTACATCATCTTGGCAAGCTAGTTCAAACTAGGTTGTTGAGTTGCTTCATTGGTGAAGCTAAGTTTGGATTAAAAACTCTCAGGTGGATCATCTAGGACCGAGGAGGTCGGCCATCAAGATTGATCTCGAGATCCCTAGGAGCTTAAGAAGAGGAGTGAAGATCCAAAGGAAACGGATCTTCTGGTATAACCATCTCTCATAGTAGATAAAACACCTAGTAGTTGCTAGTTTAGGGTTATGGTTTGATTACTTGGGTTAAATTGGTTGTGCTTGCTTAAAAATTTAATTTTTTTGCATTCAGCCTCTCTACCTCAATGTAGAGTGAACATAACTCACCAAAAAAATGAAGTCAAAACTTCAAGAAATCCCCAGAGGGTTGATCTAGCAACCTAGGTTAGCAAACTATGTTGTTAAGTTGCTTCATCAGTGAAGTTATGTTTGGACCACAAACTCTCGGGTGGATCATTTAGGACTGAGGAGGCCGGCCATCAAGGTTTATTTAGGAGATCCCTAGGAGCTTAAGATGAGGAGTTAAGACCCGAAAGATACAGATCTTCTGGTATAACCTTCTCTCATAGTAGATAAAACTCCTAGTAGTTGCTAGTTTAGGGTTATGGTTTGATTACTTGGGTTAAGTTGATTGTGCTTGCTTAAAATATTTAATTTTTGTGCATTCCGCCTCTCTACTTCTATGTAGAGTGAGCACAATTCACCAACATGGTATCAGAGCCACTACATAAAGCATAACTAGACCAGTTTGTACTAATTTAGAGTTTCGATTGAAGGAATTTTCCGAATCGCATTTCCATATCTTTACTTGCTGTTCGAATTTTAAAGTTGTTCAAAAAATATTTCTGATTGCATTAAAATTATGTGCAGGCAAAATTAGAGCCAAGAAAAAAATTTGGGCACCTAAACCCAAAATTCGACCGCGGAATAGAAGACAAATGCACCATTTGGCTGCTGAACCGCGGTCCAATTTTCGTTACAGTGCCCTAAATTTTTTCCAGGGCTCTAATACATGGAAATATGATTTTTGGAATATTTGGTTTTGGTCCAGATGTGTTTGTGTACTGGATTGTACTTGGGACCAATGCGGAAAGTTTTAATCGATCGAAATTTTAAATTTGTGTCTTTCTGAGCATTTGTTTCTGCGACCGTGAATATCATAGCGCGATATAATCCAACTGGTTGCTATATGTACAATTAGATGGGTTTGCGATCATGATAATCGTATTGATGTTCTGTGTTGCACTGATGTTATGGATGGATTGCCATGGTTGATAGCCTATAATGCAATGGTAGATGTACGATATTGATTCATTTGTATATTCATTATTGCGGGACGAACCTCCGACATGTTGACTGTCGTTTCTGCCTGTTTGTATATTCTTTTATTGGGGCATGGCCGCGTTGAGGTCGATATCACCGTTTGTATGTATATTTTTCTTTTCTGTACTAGGATTATCCCATAGAGGAGTGCTCGAATAGCCTGGTTCTAAAGGGCAACGGGCCCGCATCTCATGGCGTTGAGATGGAGGGGGCATTACTCTAGAATTGGTGGGCTATTCGCCGCACTCGCAGGGGGTATAGGATGACCCACGGAGGGGTGCTGAAGTTACCATATTCCGTGAAGTGCTGGGTGGCCCATTCACTTTGGTGATTGGGGTTGCCTCACTTCCGAGATTGGCGGGTAACTTGCCGCACTCATAGTGGTCTAGATTTTTCATTGCATAGGCTATCCACATGATCGGGGAACGTCGATCTTCATTTACGGCTCAACTGAAATCCGAGGCTCTTAGATTATCCTCTATTCCATATTGCTTATTGATATTATGTGATGTTGCTTGTATCATGCCTGGGACAAATGGTTACACACACACACACACACACACACACACACTAGTAGATATCGTAAATGTTTTGTATCCGCGCACACACACACTAGTAGATATTGTAAATGTTTTGTATCCGCGCTAGTTCTGCCCCCGCTCTGCCGTTAGTTAACTAACCTAACGGTGGATGACGGGGCCCCGTGGTGAATGCAAATGGTATATACGTACATTTTATTTTCGTTCTTTTCTGGTGTGATAGGATTTAATTATCACGACCGCGTTAATTTTAATTAATGTAAGAAAATGAACCTAAAAGATGTTGTTGGATCAAATTTTGAGAAAACTATAGTCATGCTCTTTCAGTTAGGAATATCCAGCACCTTATTCGAGGAGGCAAGAGCCTAGATCCCTTCACGGGGAGTGACCTCTTAAGAAAATGTTTATGTAACTATAAGATACTCGGTTTTTTCAGAACAACTAGTTTTCAAAAGAGGAGCCTAAATTACTCCTTTTCAAAATTACTCGGTTCCTTCAACGATATCAAGTTCATTACGTTAAAGGGTTTTTCGCCAAAAACCCAATCGTAGCCCTCCGTCATTTTAGATGGGTAGCACTTAGTATTCGTGCTATGTTTGTTGGAAAGTGTCAAGACACAGTAAACGGTAGCTGAGTGATATTTATCTGTTGCATGGATATGCGATTGATCGAGATGGTCGCACAGCTTTGATGGAAAGCGTTAAGAGTTTGTGCGGGTGGGTTCGAGTTAATCCAGGATATTGACGGGTTGAACTTGACTTGTGGCCTATAACTTGTTGGTAAGTGTCGGGAGTTTCAAATATATAAGAAACTTGCTAGCGTTGCATACCTTCTGGAGTGTGGTGACTAGAGTGGCTTCCATCTAGGTTATTACGCGATGATAGTTGGATCCCGATCCTACTAATGAGTAGGATTACTCTTGGGAAATATTTTTCACTTCACAATTACCTAACCTATTAGGTGTCTGGAAAATTGTTAACGGGGCTACGCCTCTACGAAACGAGATTTATTTTAATTAGGTCTGTACAAGAGCACGGGGAACCTCTCTCAGAGTACCAACACTCACTTGGCTGAACGGTTAGCGAACTTGTAAGGTGCGAATGATCCCGATTAGTTTTCCTTTTAGGGTTTGAAGGAAAATTCGAGGAAACGGTGGGAGCCATCCTGATTTGATAAACTAATAACCAATCTAATCTTAAAAGAGCGCATGCTGAGTGTTTCTTTTCTCTCTCTCTCTAGGTAGCAACCATTTCACGCCCTAATCAAGATAATAAAATGTTTGACTTGACCGAACCATCTTATAACACTGGGCTGAGGAACGTCGGTTCGGCTCAAAGTTGTGACAATTGTCCAGAGTATGGGCAAGGGAGAGAGAACTGTAAAGAATTCTAGATAACCCTATTGAAGGAGAAGCATTCTAATGCATCTTCTTCGGGTGTATTTGTTATTGAAAACTATTTTTTGGCTAACCCTACCTCCTGGGCACTTGATACCAGATCGAGATCTAATATCTGTAATTTATTATAAGGACTGAGAAAAAGTAGAATGGTGGGACCGGGTGATATGTCCCTCAGAGTAGGGAAAAGAGAACATGTTGATGTTGCCGCCGTCGGTGAATATCACATAGTATTGCCAAGCGGCAAGACTATGATTCTGAACAACTGCTACTATGTACCTTTCATGCTTTGCAACATCATATCAGTTTATTTATTTGATAAAGATGGATACAACTTTGTTCTAGATAGAAATATCATGAACATTTACCTTAATCAGGTATTGGTTGCGGAAGGTACACTGTGTAATGGTATTTACGTTCTAAATCAAAACACAATTTTCAATGTACAAAACACACGCAAGAGAAAGAGTTCAGATGTGAACGAAGCCTACTTATGGCATTGTAGACTTGGTCATATCAATGTGAAAAGACTAGCCAAGTTACATAACGATCGATTTCTGAATTCATTCGAATTTTCATCTTATGAAACTTGCCAGTCCTGTCTCAAAGGGAAGATGACCAAAACTCCGTTTACGGGATATGGATAGAAAGCTACAGATCTCTTGAGACTCATACACAGTGTTGTATATCGTCCGATGTCGATACATGTGAGGGGTGGGTTCTCATACTTCATTACATTAACTGATGATCTCTCTAGGTTCGGATATGTGAATCTTTTGAAACACAAATATGAAACTTTAGAGAAATTCAAAGAATATAAGAAAGAAGTAGAGAACCAGATTGGCAAAACTATCAAGATCCTCAGATCTGAAAGTGGGGGGAAGTACTTAAGCACGGAATTCTTAGAATACCTAAAAGAGAATGGTATTCTCTCTCAGCTTACTTGTCATACCCCGCTTTCCAGTAGACGGAAGCAGGTACGTGGAGAGGCCCGCGACGTATTTATTTCGAGAAGGTCATTTCCCGGAATAAATACGCTAAGTGTAAAATAAGCAATATAAAATGATAAAAGAATAAACATGAGATTAAAACTTCAACAACTTTAGTTGCATTCAACTTGAATCATTTACAATACATTATTCAACTGAAAGAAAAATACAAGAATGAAAATGCCTAAACAAGTGGTATACATAAAATGAGAAAAGATAACTGGTCTAGGCCTGGGTCTCAATTTGATCATGCTCCTCTTTTGAGATGTCTACCTCTTCAGTCTCCACGGTGTCTTATGAACATTCTAAGAAAACAAAGGTGGGTGGTGTTTGTAAGTCGACGTTAGACACCCCACATGATGCGGGGAGGCGGAATAGGTAAAAAAATCATTTTGTTTAAGTTAATATCGACTAACTTTACGGATCTTTGCTAAACCCTAACTAACAACTATTTAGAAGTGATTAGCTACTATGATAGATGATTATACCTAGAGATTCAAGTCCTTCTTGTCCTTGTAGTTCACCTCCAGGCCGGCCTCCTCGTTGTGATAGAAGATCCACCCGAGAGCTACTTCTCCAAGCTTTAACCTCTCACTTGAGGTAACTAGGTGGCTATGAGTGCTAATCAAAGTAACCTAGAGGATATGGAAAAGGATTCGGGATCTATTAGTCTTGCTAACCCTAGGATCTCAACACATGAGAGGATTAGGGTTAGTTCTTTGAAGAGAGAGAACTTGAGGAGAGAGAAGGTGTGAGTGAGAATGATATGAATAATATCTCATTTATGAATATATGAAGCATGATAATTATTAAATGAATAACATATGATAATATCAACCATACTTCATTAACTCACTATGTGTGAATCATCTCACGAGTCATTAAGCAATAAATGCTTCATTAACTCATTTGGATGAATCACACCATGAGTCACTAATCCATTTAATGCAAATTCCACCTAAGCTCTCCACCTCATCTTTCTTCTAGAAGCTTCTCAACAAATTACTAGAAAACCCCTCCTATCCGTGAAAACACGGAAATACTGAAACTGTATAAATCTAATAATCCAATACTAGAATCTGGCTTAAACTAAAGCATGCTAGTAAAAACTATCTGAATATCGTACGTGCATAAAAACACGTATGTGTCCGAACCCTCTCGTAAAACCATACGACCTCTATATCATTTCACCTGAAGCAGGGAAACTCTCTGTGTGGGACTCTAAAGACTCGACACTACGCTGGCAGTGGGTTTAACCACAGACCGCAAGCGGCACTAGCTGTACGTAACGGTCCCCAGGTAGATGTCGATAAGATGGCCTATGAGGAAACCCATCCGAACTCCTACTGAGCCTGATGTGACAATCTCCATACAGTTTGGTCTGTTCGTCTAGGACTATCGCATATCGGGCCTAGGGGGCGACAAACGGCAGTCCCCTAAAAGCGGTATAAGTCGTGTCGGAGTAAAGCCCATTACACCTTGAGAAGCTAGTGGAAATCCTACCAGTAAATCTCGTTTGCCCTGGCCAGGGACTTTGCGTAATGGCTCTCCAAACACAGCGCGATATCAACTCCCAATACCGGGAGAGACAAATCCTATCTAACCGCCACTGCCTCCAAGTGCTTCGGGACTGCACCCAACTACTACCTGTTTGCACGACTCCTTTGAGCCATGGTAGGGTAGCAATCTAAGAACAGTGGGAACACACTCGAGACGAAGCAGCAGTGTCAAGTCTGCGGACTATGCTGTACTCATGTCACCTGGGAACTGTTAACTGACGACAGTTATAATACCAACCAACAGTTCCCTGCGAGTCTTGTCCGGTGTACCCGTAACCCAATGAGCACCTTTATACTATCTCCAGTACAACGTATTAATGGCTGTGGGACAGACCATTTCCCCTGCTGGGATGAGAAGTGTACACACTAGTCTACTCTGGAGTATCGATGCCCTGTCTCGATAATCCTACGGCTAGGGACCTGAAAAAGGATGTGCTTGTAGACTACCCAGCCCCCACTAGTGTGACTGCCATCACAACGCTGGTATTCAAGCAAGATCCTAAGGGCTCTATCAATATGTATTCGCGATATGCTATATACACATATTAAGATAGATATTAACCAAGTAACATACTACTATGTTGAGCGAGACTGTTAATATAACTGTGAATATCCTAAGCTTCCATTAAGTAATATACAAACTAGTATGATACAATAATGGCCCCTAGGGCATATACACTAACAATCTCCCACTTGCACTAGGGCCATGTACTGGCATATCGAAGACCTATCATCTCGAGTAGCCTCTCAAATTGAATCTGAGGTAGGGCCTTTGTGAATGGATCTGCATTGTTCTTCTCTGTAGCAACTCTCCGGACCTTGATCTCGTGGCGATCTATGACCTCTCTAATCAGGTGATACCGCCTTAAGATGTGTCTGGACTTCTGATGGGACCTGGGTTCCTTTGCTAAAGCTATAGCCCCGTTGTTGTAACAATACAGAGGTATTGGATCAACAATAAATGGAACCACCTAAAGTTCTGTAAGGAACTTCTTCATCCAGACTGCTTCTTTTGCGGCATCGCAAGCAGCGATATACTCCGCTTCCATCGTCGAGTCAGCAACAGTGTCCTGCTTGGAACTCTTCCAGCACACCGCCCCTCCATTGAGGGTAAAGACATAACCTGACATGGACTTGGAGTCATCCTTGTCATTCTGGAAGCTAGAGTCAGCAAAAGCCTCGATCTCGAGGTCTTTTCCGCCGTAAACCAAGAACATATCCTTAGTCCATCTCAGGTACTTGAGAATGTTCTTTACTGCTATCCAGTGCTTCTCCCCTGGGTCTGACAGATGCCGGCTTACCACGCTCAGTACGTAAGCTACATCTAGTCTGGTGCATAACATCGCATACATTACAGAGCCTATCACAGAAGCATAGGGTATAATCGACATGCGATCCCTTTCCAAATCGGTCTTGGGAGACATCTCTTTGGAGAGGGTGATTCCGTGACAAGCCGGTAAATTACCGCGCTTAGAATCTTCCATATTGAATCTTTTCAGTATAATGTTGATATACCTGGACTGCGAAAGTCCTAACATCCTCTTAGATCTATCACGATAGATCTGGATACCCAGTATGTAAGAGGCATCACCCAGGTCTTTCATGGAGAACCTGTGTGACAAGAATCCTTTGACAGATTGTAGCATAGGAATGTCATTTCCTATCAAGAGAATGTCATCCACGTACTAGACGAGGAATACGACAGTTCGTGCTACAATTTTACTATATATACATGGTTCATCTGGATTTTTTATAAAGTCGTATTCTTTGACCGTTTCATCAAAACAGATGTTCCAACTCCGCGATGCCTGCTTTAGTCCATAAATAGACTTAAGCAACTTGAATACTTTCCCGCTACTCCCACTCTGATTGAAACCTTCTGGCTAATCCATATAGACGCACTCTTCTAAATTACCATTTAGAAAAGCCGTCTTTACGTCCATCTGCCAGATCTCATAATCATGGAAGGAGGTAATGGCAAGAAGGATCCGAATGGATTTGAGCATAGCTACTGGAGAAAAAGTTTCGTCATAGTCCAAACCAGGTCTTTGACGAAAACCCTTTGCAACAAGTTTAGCCTTATGGGTTTCCACCTGTCCATCTACACCAATCTTTTTCTTGAAGATCCACTTGCATCCTATGGGTTTTACCCTATCTGGAGCAAAGTCCAAAGTCCATACTTTGTTGGTGTACATGGACTCCATCTCGGTCCGCATTGCATCCAGCTATCTTACTGAGTCGCCGCTCTGGATGGCCTGCTGGAAGCTAGTAGGTTCATCATTATCAATGACGCAATCCTCTCTATCCCCGTCTATGAAAAAACCATAGTATCTCTCAGGCGGATGAGACGGCCTACTACTCCTGCGGAGGGGTGCGGGAATGTCCTGTTTTTCTGGAACTACTGGTTCTACCAAACTTTCAGCACCAGTTTGTGGTTCTGGAATTTCTTCCAGTTCTATTGCGCTCCCACTTGTTTCCTTTTCTAAAAACTGATGTTCTAGAAAATGGGCATTACGAGAAACCAAAACCTTTTGTTCCACTTCGTAATAGAAAAAATACTCCTTGGAGTTCTTTGGATATCCCACAAACATACACTGTACCGATCGTGCCTCGAGTTTGTCCGCATGCTACTTTTTAACAAAAGCTGGACATCCCCATATCTTCAAATACTGAAGATAGGGTTTCTTCCCACTCAACATCTGATATGGTGTGGTAGACACAGTTTTGGTAGGAACCCTATTCAAAAGATATGCAGATGATTCTAGCGCATAACCCCAGAAAGATCGCGGTAACTTAGCATTACTCATCATGGAACGTACCATATCCAATAAGGTTCGGTTCCGTCTTTCCGATACATCGTTATGTTGTGGAGTGTATGGAGGAGTAAGCTGAGAGAGAATTCCTTTCTCTTTTAGGTAACCCAGGAACTCGGCACTTAATTATTCACCACCTCGATCAGATCTCAGTGTCTTAATACTTTTGCCGGTTTGGTTTTCTACTTCATTCTTATATTCTTGGAATTTCTCAAAGGCCTCGGATTTATGTTTCATTAAAAAAATGAATCCATACCTAGAGTAATCATCCGTAAAAGTAATAAAATATGAAAAATTGTCTCTTGCATGTGTAGACATTGGACCACAAATATCGCTGTGTATGAGTCCTAATATATCACGACCCGAAAGATACGTAACATGACTGGCACTTAAATTACGAACGTCTCAAGGCGGACGTAATCTAAGTAAGCCAAAACCCAGAAATCAAAACCAAATAAGCAGTAGAGTGATGGAAAACCAATTTATTGAAAGCGATTTTAATCAAATAAGTCATATTAAGCCTTTTTAAAAGCAATATCCAATTTTCTGAAAATTTCGGCAGAGACTCGTTTGTAAATACTGGCCCCCAAACGGGTACAAAACTGGAATATATCAATAACATGAAATAAGGCATCCCCAAGCGGGAGCTAGCTCTTCGCCCCAAGGCGGTCAGAAATCCCACGCAATATAAATCAGCAATGTGCAAAATAAGCAAAAGAAACCACAAGTAATAAGCAACATGTCGGCTCAAGTGAGCGCAACCCAAAGAAACAATATACATGCCCACAAATCTCACTGTCTCGCCACTAAGTCAATAAACAACCATACTGGTAGATGATACAATAGATGGAGTACACTAGATACAATGAATGTACAAGGTGGAAAATAAAATGAACACATAACCCACCTACGAGCAAAAATCCTCAAATCCACGCAAAAAGAGGAAGTGCGTCCGCCGCAACAGTACTGACGGATCGGACCTGCAAAAAGTCTGTGGCACAAAAGGGGTGAGTTGCCAACTCGTGAGTAATATGTATCATCTATAAAGACTATCGTAAGCCTGTACGCAAAGTGTCACAATTCTACAATATTGTGGTAATATGAAGTACTAGCATGTATGCGACATGAGTGCAATGTAACACAAGATCTGAATATGCTCATATGAGGAAATCATTATTTTCATCTTAGGAAAATTTCTGTAAAATATCTGAGGGAATATCATATGAAATCAACAGAAATCCGTGCCCAGAATCGGCACCTCAAATAAATATCTCAGTGACCCAAAGTATCTGTATCCAATATCCCGGCCCCAGCCGTCCGGCAGGTCCATCTCAAAATATCAATATCTCAACATCTCACGGCCACGGTCGGTATCCTCTGGATATCCGCCGTGCCAACAATCACCGGTAGGTAGTCCGCCCCTGCCAGGCTCATCGTCTACTACTCGAACTTCTTGCCCCGGGGTACCTTACTGGGCCCACTATGTACCCGAGACGGTTCATCCAACTCATCGAAACGGGTCTAGAAAACCAACAGAAAACTCATGGTAGACGACACAAATATCATGGTACGAGAAAACCGCAACCTGCCACATTTAAAATGATATCAGTTTTATTAAATCCTTACGGTTTCTCTGAAATCTCATAAATCTCAAATACTGAAATACTCCAGAAGAAAGTACCATAAGTATGCATGTCAATGATGATGAATGCCTATGGTATCAACAGTGTGAAATACAATATATGACATAAAGACTATGAATAATCGAATGATGTAATGAGGTATATGCATATGACTAGCAATTCTACAAGTTCATCTTGCGGAATTTACTATATTGTTAGTGTATATGCCCTAGAGGCCATTACTGTATCATACTAGTATGTATATTACTTGATGGAAGCTTGGGATATTCACAGTTGTACAGACAATCTTGCTCAATATAGTAGTATGCTACTTGGTTTGTCTCTGCTTTAATGTGTACATGTGTGTTTATTTATTATATCACCTATACGCATTAGTAGAGCCCTTAGGATCTTTGCTTGATTACCGGCGTTGTGATGGCGATCACACTCGTGGGGGCTGGGTAATCTACAAGCACATCCTTATACACGTCCCTGGTCGTGGGAGTATCGAGATAGGGAATCGATGCTCCGGAGTAGACTAGCATATGCGCTTCTCATCCCAGCACGGGAGACGGTCTGTCCCACAGCCGTCGGTACGTCGTACTTGAGATAGTATGCGGGTGCTCGTTAGGTTACGAGTACACTGGACAGGACTCGTCGGGAACTGACAGGTTGGTATTATACCTATCGTCAGTTATCAGTTCCCAGGTGACATGAGTACAGCTTAGTCCGCTGACTTGACACTGGCACTTCGCCTCGAGTGTGTTCCCACTGCATTTTGATCACTACCCTACCACGACTCAAAGGAGTCGTGCAAACAGGTAGTGGTTGGGTGCAGTCCCGAAACACTTGGAGGCAGTGCCGGTTAGACAGGATTCGTCTCTCCCGGTATTGGGGGTTGACATCGCGCTGTGTCTAGGAGAGCCATTACACGAGTAGTCCCTGGCCAGGGCAAGCGAGATATACTGGTAGGTTTTCAGTGTTATCTCAGGGTGTTTTGGGCTTCACTCCGACACGACTTGTACCGCTATTGGGGGACTGACGTTTTACCGCCCCCTAGGCCCGACATGCGATGTATCAGACGAACAGACCGGACTGTACGGAGAATGTCACATTCAGACTCAGTAGGAGTTCAGATGGGGTTCACCTCGTCAGCCTTCTTGTCGGCATCTACCTGGGGACCGTTACGCACAGCTAGTGCCGCTTGCGGTCTGTGGTTAAACCCACTTCCAGCGTAGTGTCGAGTCTTTAGAGTCCCACACAGAGGGCATTCGCCTCTGGGCAAAACAGAGTAGAGGTCGCATGGTTTTGCGACAGGGTTCGTTCTCATCCGCGCACTTGTGCACGTTTGGAGTCCGGACGGATATTGCCAGCAGGCTCTGTTTTGAGCCGGATACTGGTATATGTTTTGGGGTTGCTTTTATATCTTGGTATTCTTGTTCCTCGAAACGAGAATGCAGGTGTGTATGCACAGTTGCTTGAGGCAGAGAATGAGGTTTTTCATTAGGGTTTCGGAACGGGTGCGTATGCACAGTTGACAGTTATCATTTTCCAAACCCTAATGGATTTATGGATTATCTATTAATAATAGTAATTAAATGAGAATTTAGTTATGGTTGATTTTGTTGACTTGTTGACCATGGTTGACTTGTTGACCATGGTTGAATGTTGACCACCATCATGCTTTGAAATATCCTCCTTGATTCATGCTTACATTTCATTTAAAGAAGCATGATAGTGGTCATTCCAAATTACCATCAACTATTCTTATTTTGAATTATTATTATTTAGATAATTCTTTTCTTTTGGCATTATGGTTGCAAGAAAGAAAATGAGAGCTCATTCTTTCATAATGATTCTCTCTCCTCACTTCTTCTTCTTCTTCCTCTAGCTCAAGGTGATTCCTTCTCATGTGTTGAGAATCCTTCACCTTGAAAAGAAAACAACCCCTAGACACTCTCTACTCTCTCTAGGGTTCAAGGTTTAGCAAGCCGGAAATCCTAGTTCACTCAAAGATCGAGGAAGAGCCCAAAGGATGAAGCCCTCAGGTGGATCTATCTTCGGCAAAGAGGAGACGAGGAGGGGAAGCCATTCAAGCTACTACAAAGAACAAGAAAGAAGAACAACAACAAGAAGAGAAGGAGTTCAAGTTGAGGTATAACCACTTTGCATAGTAGTTAACTCTTCTTTGCAAGTATGCTAGTTTAGTTTAGCAAAGATCCGGCTTTTACGGTCCATGTTACAAAGTTTAGAAAAATTTTGATTTACCGTTTCCGCAACCCCGAAAGTACCGGGAGAGGTAACGTGGACCTAACAGTGGTATCAGAGCCTAACTAAACTTAAACTAGCTTGGTAGCGAAGTGTATGGAAGTTCGAAATCGAAAAATCGCAAAACCGGAAAAACCAAAACCCTAAGTTTCTGTTGAATTGTTTTCTGCTCTAAATGAAAAACTTTATACTTGTAAATTCGGCTCAGGGTTTTGTTTGAACACACAAGAAATACGATGGCCTAATTCATTTAAACCGCCGCGCTTCCGCGGCACGAGGTAGGCATGTGCCGCGGAAGCGCCGCAGTTTGTTTCCCTCTCTGCATCGTTTTTCGTGCAGTGTTCTTCTGGTGGGATTTTGGGATTTTTCAGATATATTATATGTGCCCAGATTTTCCAGAATTGAAATTCACTTTTGGGGTCCTATAATTCCGTATTTTTTCCGAACTTCACTGCACTTTGGCTATGTTGGTTATATCTGTGTTGCTTGCATGTATTGAACGTCGGCTAATCGCTATAAGTCGATTAGTCGGGGTTATACATGATCTGTGTTTGATATTGGAATGTGTATACGAATCTGTTGGACTGTCGCGGGTGAATAGCCGGGTTGGATGTGAGATGAGCTTTTGTTTTTCTTTCATTCATTGTAAATGTAAATTGATGTAATAATATTATTTGTATGGCCGCACAACCGGGTCGGGGTTGTAGCCGTCATTGTATAATTATTTTTACTGTTTTTGCTCCTAGATTTGACCCATGGAGGGGGTGCACAAACTACCGGGTATCTCGAAGTGCCGAGGGGCCTACTCATGGCATTGAGGGAGGTTGCTTCGCTTCGGATACTTGGCGGGTAGTTTGCCGCACCCGTAGGGGTCTTGGGTGGGGTTTTTTGGCTATTCACCGCGACCGTGTAATCCGCTTTTCGTTGCAGGCTCGAAAGGATTGCGGATTGCTAATATATCCAATGTATTCATCTGTGATCTGTAATGTCTATCATTGTTTTACTATTTAGGCGTTGCTTATGTTTTACAGCCGCGCTAGCCCAGCCCCCGCTCTGTCGTTAGTTAAGTAACCTAACGAGTGATGACGGGACCCCGTGGCGAATGCGAATGGCATAAGCGTACGTCATATTTTGGTTGTTTTCTGCAATGGTAGGATTAAATGATGGGACGCATTAAAAGAACTAATGCAAGAATATCACGCATTAAAAGAACTAATGCAAGAAAATAAACCTAAAAGACGTTGTTGGAACAATTTTTTTTTCAAAAAGCTGTTATTGCAAGGACGTTCATTTTTGTTTTGCATCGAGGTATTCGGTTATGAATGCCCAGCACCTCAATCGACGAGGCAAGGGCCGAGATCCCCTCATCGGGAGTGACTCCTTGGACAAAAGGTTTGCGTCAGGGTAATAACTTCACCATAGTCGATTATTCTTGCTTTGCATCGAGGTATTCATCTTATGAATGCCCAGCACCTCACTCGACGAGGAAAGAGCCGAGATCCCTTCGCAGGGAGTGACCTCTTTAGCAAAAGTTTTCGCCACTATGATTTTCAAAAGAGTGCAATCAGGTTCCTTCAACGATATCAAGTTCATTACGTTAACGGGTTTTTCGCCAAAAACCCAGCCGTAGCCCTCCATCATTTCGGATTAATATTATTCAGTATTCGTGCTGCGTTTGTTGACCTAGTCAAGGCGTAGTGAACGGTAGCTAAATAATATTTTTCTGTGGATTGCAAATGTGATTGGTTAGGACAGTCGTGCGGCCTTGTTGACCTAGTCAAGGGCACGTACGGGTGGTTCTAATGCAATCAGGATTATGACGGGTAGAACTTGTCTAACAGTTTGTGGCTTGTTGACCTAGTCAAGGTCATGAACAGTTAGGGGCAAAAACCACATCGGGAGTTTCAAAAGAACTGAAACTTGCAGATTTAGCATACCTTCTGGAGTACGGTGACTAGAGTGGATTCCATCTAGGTTATCGCACAATGACAGTTGGATCCCGATCCCACTGATGAGTTGGTTTACTCTCGGGAGATTATTTCACTTAACGATCAATGCTATAAACCTAGTAGGTGTCTAGAAAGGTGTTAGCGGGGTTACGCCCCCAGGGAAAAGAGGTTCTTTAATTAAGGAACTTCGCGAAAGCGTTGGAAAACCTCCCTCGAAGTACCGACACTAGCCTGGCTGAAAGGTTAAGCAAGTATTGTGACGTGAATTAAAACACGGCTAGTTCTTCTTTTAAAAAGGTTTTAAGAAGAATTTGAGTAAACAGTGGGAGACATCCTGGTTAGATAAATTAATAAACCAATCTAATCTTGCAAGAGCATACGCTGAGTGTTTCTTTTCTCTCTCTCCAGGCAGCAACCTTTTCACGCCCTAATCAAGATAATAAAATGTATCGCTTGACCGATCTGAATTCTTATTCGGGACTGGGGAAAGTTGGTTCAGCTCTAACTTGTGACAACAGTCATGAGTATGAGAATGGGAAAGAGGAAAGTATGGATTTCCAAGATGCCCAGTCGAAGAAGAAGCATGGTTTTGCATCTACTTCAGGTGTTCTTGTAATTGAGAACTGTTTTACGGTCAGCCCTACCTCCTGGGTACTTGATACCGGATCAGGATCTCATATCTGTAATTTATTGCAGGGACTGAGAAAAAGTAGGAAAGTTGCACCGGGTGATATGTCGCTCAGAGTAGCGAACGGAGCACAAGTTAATGCGGCAGCCGTCGGTGAATATCACCTAGTATTGCCAAATGGCAAGACTATGATTTTAAACGATTGCTACTATGTACCCTCCATGGTTTGCAACATCATATCAGTTTCTTTACTCGATAAAGATGGATATAACTTTGTTCTTGAAAAGAATATCATGAACATTTACCTTGATAAGGTACTGGTTGCAGAGGGTACACTGTTTAATGGTATCTACGTTCTAAATCAGAATACAGTTCTCAATATACAAAACACACGCAAGAGGAAGAATTCAGATACGAATGAATCCTACTTGTGGCATTGTAGACTTGGTCATATCGGAGAGAAAAGACTGAGTAAGTTGCATAAAGATGGACTCTTGAATGCGTTCGAGTTTTCATCTTATGGAACTTGTCAGTCTTGTCTCAAAGGAAAGATGACCAAATCTCCGTTCACCGGACATGGACAAAGAGCAGCAGAGCTCTTGGGACTCGTACATAGTGATGTATGTGGTCCGATGTCTATACATGCAAGGGGTGGGTTCTCGTACTTCATCACATTCACTGACGATCTCTCTAGGTTCGGATATGTGTATCTGATGAAACACAAATCTGAAGCTTTTGAGAAATTCAAGGAATTCAGAAACGAAGTAGAGAACCAGACAGGCAAAAGTATCAAGATCCTCCGGTCTGACAGGGGAGGGGAGTACTTAAGTACGGAATTCCTAGATTACTTAAAAGAGAATGGTATTCTCTCTCAGCTTACTCCTCCTTATACACCACAGCACAACGGTGTTTCAGAGCGGAGGAATCGTACCCTACTGGATATGGTTCGCTCCATGATGAGTAATGCCGAGTTGCCTCTTTCATTTTGGGGACATGCGCTATTGACAGCCGCATACCTATTGAATGATGTTCCGTCTAAATCTGTGCCTAAGACTCCGTTCGAGATATGGAATGGAAAGAGGCCATATCTTAAAAGATCTAAGATATGGGGTTGTCCGGCTTATGTTAAAAAGCATAAACCGGATAAACTAGAGGCACGGTCAGTTTTATGTAAGTTTGTGGGATATCCAAAGAATGGTTATGGATATCTATTCTACCACACCGAGGAACAGAAGGTGTTTGTTGCTCAGCATGCCGTTTTCTTGGAAACGGAGTTTCTTGCAAAAGAAATTAGTGGGAGCACGGTAGAATTGGAAGAAATTCAGCGACCACAAACTGAAACTGAAAGTTTGACAGAACCTCAGGATTCAATAACCCCAGACGAACCTCAGCCACTCCGCAGATCTGGTAGGATTTCTCATCCGCCCGAGAGATACTACGGTTTTCTCATAGACGGGGATCGAGAGGATTGCATCTTGGAAGAAGATGACCCTACCAGTTTCAGGCAGGCCATTATCAGTAGGGACTCTGATAAGTGGCAGGAAGCAATGCAATCTGAAATGGAGTCCATGTACGCCAATAAAGTGTGGACCATGGATATTGCTCCACCTGGGGTAAAACCCGTTGGATGCAAATGGATCTACAAAAGGAAACTTGGTGTAGATGGGCAGGTGGAAACCTATAAAGCTAGACTCGTTGCAAAAGGTTTTCGTCAAAGACCTGGTTTGGACTATGATGAAACTTTTTCTCCGGTGGCTATGCTCAAATCCATTCGGATCCTACTTGCCATTGCTGCCTTCCATGACTATGAAATCTGGCAGATGGATGTTAAAACGGCTTTCCTAAACGGTTGTTTGGAAGAGTGCGTTTACATGGATCAACCAGAAGGTTTCGTAGACAGTGGGAGCAGCGGAAAGGTGTGCAAGTTGCTTAAATCCATTTATGGATTAAAGCAGGCATCGCGGAGCTGGAACATCTGTTTTGATGAGGCAATCAAGGAATTTGATTTCATCAAGAACGAAGATGAACCCTGTGTATATAAGAAAATTGTAGGACGAACTGTCGTATTCCTAGTCTTGTACGTGGACGACATTCTTTTGATAGGAAATGATATTCCTATGCTACAATCGGTCAAGCTATTTTTGTCACAAAGGTTCTCCATGAAGGACCTGGGTGATGCCTCGTACATTCTGGGGATCAAGATCTATAGAGATAGATACAAGAAACTATTGGGACTTTCGCAGTCCAGGTACATAGAGACCGTACTAAAGAGATTTAGTATGGAGGGTTCCAAGCGCGGTAACATACCCGCATTGCACGGAATTACCCTCTCCAAGAAGATGTCTCCGAAGACTGACGAGGAGAGGGTTCGCATGAGCACTATACCCTACGCTTCGGCGGTAGGATCTATAATGTATGCGATGCTATGTACAAGACCAGATGTAGCTTACGCGTTGAGCGCGGTAAGCCGGTATCAGTCAGACCCAGGGGAGGACCACTGGACAGCAGTGAAGAACATTCTCAAGTACCTGAGAAGGGCTAAGGAGATGTTCCTGGTTTACGGTAATGGAGACCTCCGGGTCGAGTCCTTTGCCGATTCAAGCTTCCAGAGTGACAAAGATGAAAGCAAGTCCGTCTCGGGTTTTGTGTTTACCCTCAACGGAGGGGCGGTATGTTGGAGGAGTTCCAAGCAGGAAACCATCGCAGACTCAACGATGGAGGCTGAATACATTGCTGCAAGCGATGCCGCAAAAGAAGCGGTCTGGATGAAGAAGTTCATTAGTGAACTTCAGGTGGTTCCGTCCATTGTTGACCCAATACCTTTGTATTGCGATAACAATGGGGCTATAGCTTTAGCGAAGGAACCAAGGTCCTATAAGAAATCCAGGCACATCTTAAGGCGGTATCACCTGATCAGGGAGATCATTGATCGACAGGAGATCGAGGTGCGGAGAGTAGACACAAAGGACAACACTGCGGACCCATTCACGAAGGCTTTACCCCAGACTCAGTTTGAGCGGCTGATCGAGATGATAGGTCTTCGATACGCCAGTACATGGCCTTAGTGCAAGTGGGAGATTGTTAGTGTATATGCCCTAGAGGCCATTACTGTATCATACTAGTATGTATATTACTTGATGGAAGCTTGGGATATTCACAGTTGTACAGACAATCTTGCTCAATATAGTAGTATGCTACTTGGTTTGTCTCTGCTTTAATGTGTACATGTGTGTTTATTTATTATATCACCTATACGCATTAGTAGAGCCCTTAGGATCTTTGCTTGATTACCGGCGTTGTGATGGCGATCACACTCGTGGGGGCTGGGTAATCTACAAGCACATCCTTATACACGTCCCTGGTCGTGGGAGTATCGAGATAGGGCATCGATGCTCCGGAGTAGACTAGCATATGCGCTTCTCATCCCAGCACGGGAGACGGTCTGTCCCACAGCCGTCGGTACGTCGTACTTGAGATAGTATGCGGGTGCTCGTTAGGTTATGAGTACACTGGACAGGACTCGTCGGGAACTGACAGGTTGGTATTATACCTATCGTCAGTTATCAGTTCCCAGGTGACATGAGTACAGCTTAGTCCGCTGACTTGACACTGGCACTTCGCCTCGAGTGTGTTCCTAATGCATTTTGATCACTACCCTACCACGACTCAAAGGAGTCGTGCAAACAGGTAGTGGTTGGATGCAGTCCCGAAACACTTGGAGGCAGTGCCGGTTAGACAGGATTCATCTCTCCCGGTATTGGGGGTTGACATCGCGCTGTGTCTAGGAGAGCCATTACACGAGTAGTCCCTGGCCAGGGCAAGCGAGATATACTGGTAGGTTTCCAGTGTTATCTCAGGGTGTTTTGGGCTTCACTCCGACACGACTTGTACCGCTATTGGGGGACTGACGTTTTACCGCCCCCTAGGCCCGACATGCGATGTATCAGACGAACAGACCGGACTGTACGGAGAATGTCACATTCAGACTCAGTAGGAGTTCAGATGGGGTTCACCTCGTCAGCCTTCTTGTCGGCATCTACCTGGGGACCGTTACGCACAGCTAGTGCCGCTTGCGGTCTGTGGTTAAACCCACTGCCAGCGTAGTGTCGAGTCTTTAGAGTCCCACACAGAGGGAATTCGCCTCTGGGCAAAATAGAGTAGAGGTCGCATGGTTTTGCGACAGGGTTCGTTCTCATCCGCGCACTTGTGCACGTTTGGAGTCCGGACGGATATTGCCAGCAGGCTCTGTTTTGAGCCGGATACTGGTATATGTTTTGGGGTTGCTTTTATATCTTGGTATTCTTGTTCCTCGGAACGAGAATGCAGGTGTGTATGCACAGTTGCTTGAGGCAGAGAATGAGGTTTTTCATTAGGGTTTCGGAACGGGTGCGTATGCACAGTTGACAGTTATCATTTTCCAAACCCTAATGGATTTATAGATTATCTATTAATAATAGTAATTAAATGAGAATTTAGTTATGGTTGATTTTGTTGACTTGTTGACCATGGTTGACTTGTTGACCATGGTTGAATGTTGACCACCATCATGCTTTGAAAGATCCTCCTTGATTCATGCTTACATTTCATTTAAAGAAGCATGATAGTGGTCATTCCAAATTACCATCAACTATTCTTATTTTGAATTATTATTATTTAGATAATTCTTTTCTTTTGGCATTATGGTTGCAAGAAAGAAAATGAGAGCTCATTCTTTCATAATGATTCTCTCTCCTCACTTCTTCTTCTTCTTCCTCTAGCTCAAGGTGATTCCTTCTCATGTGTTGAGAATCCTTCACCTTGAAAAGAAAACAACCCCTAGACACTCTCTACTCTCTCTAGGGTTCAAGGTTTAGCAAGCCGGAAATCCTAGTTCACTCAAAGATCGAGGAAGAGCCCAAAGGATGAAGCCCTCAGGTGGATCTATCTTCGGCAAAGAGGAGACGAGGAGGGGAAGCCATTCAAGCTACTACAAAGAACAAGAAAGAAGAACAACAACAAGAAGAGAAGGAGTTCAAGTTGAGGTATAACCACTTTGCATAGTAGTTAACTCTTCTTTGCAAGTATGCTAGTTTAGTTTAGCAAAGATCCGGCTTTTACGGTCCATGTTACAAAGTTTAGAAAAATTTTGATTTACCGTTTCCACAACCCCGAAAGTACCGGGAGAGGTAACGTGGACCTAACATATATTAGCACTGGTTTATATGTCTTATATGGTGAAATTATTCAAAATTCCGTTTTAAACAAGTTATCTAGTGTTTGTGGCATAGCAATTACCAAGGTGTGTGTGTTCGCATGAATAGTGCTCGTGCAGCATAAAACCCTGGTAATGGTGCAAGTGTCCAATGAAATGAAGTTGCACAATTAAATATAATGATTTAAGCAAGCCAATTATTTACTGTGTCGCATATCTCATTTAATGGTTTCAATGGTTTCTATATGATGAATTTAACACAAATATGGATATACAGGTCATGCAATGCCGTAAAAATAGGAACTAAGAACTACATGCAACAAGATGGTATTACTGGAAATTCTAAATCATCAGGTGCCTCGCGCCATCCAAACGATTTTCCCCGTAGATGTATACATCTACTCACCGGAAATCCCAAGCTAGCTATGTCCAATCACCGCTTTCCCTTTTCGTGCCGCGTCCGAAGTCTCCGCGACCGATCCTGGAATTTGCACCATACAAAACATAAGGTTACATATCATGAAACGACGCAAATCACCAAACGAAAAGATCAACGTTCACAAGCCAGACATAACGTGCACTAGGTGTACGGAACACACACAAAAACCACTAAAGCCCTAACTAAATGGTCGTTTCGAACCAACCGACAAAACTAAAACCCGATTAAACCAATATCCGCAATCACACATCCTAAATGTCGTAGGAGATGCCAATAATATCATCAAGATATCACAAATAAATCACCACAATATTTTACGAAAACCTAGTAAGCATGAAAACTAGAAAATTGGCGCAAACATCGCGGATTTGCGACGAAAAGACTATAATCTAGCATGAACAACCAACCACACTACAAGCAATCTACAACCCTCAAATAACCCACATGCAATGCTTCAATTCCCTTTTTTCCATAAACAAATCCCTTCTTGATTTTCATAAAACAACAATTACAAACCAATTTCACACTTTAAAAGTAACTAAATTAGCATAGTTTGAAGACCACATAAACAAAGTAACCTCTTAGATTAGGTTGTGTAGGAACTAGATAGTAAAATAATTTTAATTAACCTAATAATGGTGTGTTGAAACCTTAGTTCAACTCAAGCCATTAGCTTTAAAAACATAGATTGAAATTAGCACTAAAATTTAACCCTAAAACAATTTAATTAAAGGAATTAACCATAAGAATTTAAATGGGTCAAGATTATACCTCAATATCTAAAGATCTAGCAAGAAGAATTTTTCTCCAATGATGGCTTCATAGCACCAAGATTCAAGCTAGAAAAGCCAAGGAGAATGGGATGATGAATGGGAATTAAATTGTGAGATTTAATTTTGATTTTGGAGCAATTTTTGATGAAAATTGAAGGTATTGAAAAGAGGAAAATGGAGGGGGTGGGATGATGAAATTCTCGGCCAGAAGAGGGATGGGGATGGTGTGGGTGTTGTGGAAAAAATGTCCAAGTCAACCCCTCTCATTTCACTTTAAACCCATACCTAAATTAATATATTTTATTCCCTTTTCAAAACAATTTCCTTCACATGAGTTAAAGTAAAAATGAGAGGGGAAATGGCTGTTGCAGCAGTGGTGGGGCCGGACAAAGGGAGTGAGGAATGAGTGTGAGAGATTTCAAAAAAAATCCATGCAAAAAGAACCCCCACAATATCATATTTGCAAGTTTTAGTTCAATTTATTTAAAATTTTAATTTCCGTTGATTATAACCAATTTGAACTTGAAATAAAATACTAAAAATTTATATTACTGACTAGATTTTAGTCGTCATGGTTCTAAAGCAAGTAATTAGCCTATTCAAATTTGTATTTATAGCTAATTTAATGTATTTTTTAACGGCTTAAAATAATATTAAAAATAGAAAAAATAGGGAAAAAATTTTAAATGACCAGAAATTTATAAGTAACTCATTAGCTACTAAAAACTAGCAATTATCTATCCAAAATAGGTATAATTAGGCCTATACAGCAAAATAATAATAATGACGATTTACGGAAAAATACCAAATATTTACCGATTTTTAGGAAAACACCAAAACGACTTTTCAAAGCGTTACAATCTTCACCCCTTAAGGAAATTCGGTCCTCGAATTTAAAAAAATCTAGCTACGCATACCTTCGAAGAGATGGGGATATTTCTTCCTCATCTCGTCCTCGGTCTCCCAGGTGACCTCCTCATTGCTCGGGCCACGCCAAAGGACCTTGACGGTCGGGATAACCTTCGATCTCAATTTCTTCATCTGTCGATCCAGGATGACCACCGGCTGCTCTGCAAAAAAAAGGTCGCGTTCTAGCTGGACTGTCGGGTGCTGAATTGCATGAGAAGGATCGTGAAGGTACTTGCGGAGCATCGAAACATGGAAGACGGGGTGAACATCAGGAAAGCTGGGTGGAAGATCCAAACGATACGCAACTGCGCCGACATGCTCGAGGATCTCAAAGGGACCCACAAATCTGGGACTAAGCTTTCCTTTTCGCCCAAATCGCATCACGCCCTTCATAAGAGAGACCCTCAGAAAAACATGATCGCCAACTGCGAACTCTAGTCTGCGACGGCGTCTGTCCCCATACGATTTCTGCCTTCTCTGAGCCGCTCTCATCCGATCTCGAATCAACTGTATCTTCTCGGTCGTCTTCTCAACAATCTGCGGCCCTAAAATACTGCTCTCGCTGAGCTCTGTCCAACAGACAGGCGATCTGCATCTCCTCCCATACAAGGCCTCGAAAGGAGCCATCTGAATAGTATCCTGGAAGCTGTTGTTGTAGGAGAACTCTACTAAGGGTAAATGATGATCCCAGCTACCTCCGAAGTCTAAAACGCACGCTCGGAGCATATCCTCAAGAGTCTGAATAGTCCGCTCAGACTGGCCTTCGGTCTGCGGATGAAATGTTGTGCTGAAACTCAATCGAGTGCCCAACGCCTCCTGAAGTCTCTGCCATAGTCGGCTGGTAAATTGGGTGCCTCGGTCTGACATAATACACGTTAGGATGCCATGCAATCATACGATCTCGTCGATGTAAATCTGGGTATACTGAGCAAATCCGAAAGTGGTCTTCACTGTCAGGAAGTGAGCCGCCTTCGTCAAATGATCCACGATCACCCAAATGGAGTCATACCCTCGACTGGTCTTGGGTAGACCAACGATGACATCCATAGAAATCTGCTCCCATTTCCACTCCGGAATGGGTAAAGGCTGCAACTCTCCCACGGGCCTCTGGTGCTCGGCCTTGACTTGCTGACAAGTTAGGAATCTCGACACGAAATCAGTAACGTCCCTCTTCATTCCATCCCACTAGTAAACATCTCGCAAATCATGGTACATCTTGGTGGAACCGGGGTGAACGCTATACCTCGATCTATGGGCCTCTTCAAGAATCTCACGTCGCAGTCCCTCAGAATCTGGTACGCACAATCGAGTCCTAAATCGCAGTAACCCCTGATCATCGATCACGAACTCGGAAACTCTGCCCTGCCGAACCTGCTCTATGATCTCTGAAAGACGGTCATCGCTGGGCTGTGCTTCTCGAATACGGTCAAGCAACTGCGGACATGCACGAACATGCGCAAGCTGTCCCACTATCAAAGTGAACTCAAACTCAACTCGGCTGTCGCATAAAATCTGCCAATCTGCTGACGACTGCATCTGTACGGCGCTCAAACAAGATAAACTACCTCCGGGCCTCCTACTCAAAGCATCAGCCACTACGTTCGCCTTACCCGGATGGTAAAGGATCTCACAATCATAGTCTTTCACCAGCTCCATCCAACGGCGCTGTCTCAGATTTAGGTCTCGCTGCTGAAATATATACTTCAAGCTCTTATGGTCCGTAAATATCTGGCACGACTCGCCGTATAGGTAATGTCTCCAGATCTTGAGTGCAAACACCACTGCAGCCATCTCTAAATCATGCATAGGATAGTTCTGTTCATGTGTCTTCAGCTGCCGAGAAGCATACGCAATAACTCTGTCTTGCTGCATCAACACACAACCTAGTCCTACTCGAGAAGCGTCGCAATAAATCACGAATCCGCCCGATCCCGAAGGCAATGACAACACCGGTGCAGTAGTCAGACGAGTCTTCAACTGCTGGAAGCTATACTCGCACGCCTCGGTCCAATCAAAAGGAACTCCCTTCCGGGTCAACCCGGTCAACGGTGCAGCAATACGGGAGAAGTCCTGAACAAATCGCCGGTAGTAGCCAGCCAGGCCTAGGAAACTGCAGATCTCTATAACTGATGTCGGCCTGGGCCAATGCTGAACGGCCTCGATCTTCCTCGGGTCCACACATATGCCATCTCTCATAATCACGTGACCCAAAAAATCAACGCTGTCGAGCCAAAATGCGCACTTGGAAAATTTCACGAACAGCTGGTGCTCCCTCAAAGTCTGCAACGTGATCCTCAGGTGCTGCTCATGCTCTTCTCGGCTTCGGGAATACACCAAAATGTCATCAATAAACACAATGATGAACAGATCTATATACGGCCTGAAAATGCGGTTCATCAAACCCATAAACGCGGCTGGTGCATTGGTGAGTCCGAACGACATCACCAAAAACTCATAGTGCCCGTAACGTGTGCGAAAAGCTATCCTCGGAATATCCTCCTCCCGCACCCGCAACTGATGGTAACCCGATCGCAAGTCAATCCTCGAAAAGTATCCCGCAACCTGAAGCTGGTCAAACAAATCATCGATACGTGGTAAAGGATATCTGTTCCGTACGGTAACCCTGTTCATCTGGTGGTAATCAATGCACTAGCGCAAACTGCCATCCTTCTTCTTGACGAATAGGACAGGAGCACCCCACGGAGACACACTAGGTCGAATAAGCCCTTTATCTAACAAATCCTGTAACTGATCATTCAGCTCTCTAAGCTCCGTCGGGGCCATCCGATAAGGCGGTATAGAAATAGGCCCCGAGCCAGGAATCAAGTCAATGCAGAACTCAACATCGCGCTCAGGCGGTAACCCAGGCAGCTCATCAGGGAAAACATCAGGGAACTCACTAACAATCGGGACCTGGTCTAAAAGAACCTTTGCAGCTCGAGTATCATAAATATACGCTAAGAATCCCTGACATCCCTTCCGCAAGAGCTGACCAGCGCGAAGAGACAAAATCAAGCTGGGAAGGGTGACTCTGCGGTCTTCCTGAATAACAAGGACTGGCTCTCCCGGAAAGCTAAATCTGACTTCCTTCTCACGGCAGTCCACAGAAGCATAACAAGTGGCCAGCCAGTCCATGCCCAGAAGCACATCAAAGTCCAACATATCGAGGAGAATCAAATCAACCGATGAATCCCTCTCCCCGATACAAACGGAACACAATCGAAACACAAAACGAGCGACAAACGACTCGCCTACCGGAGTGATAACAACAAGCGGCTGATCTAACGACGATGACTCACGGCCCAACATCGGTGCAAAGTGTGTAGATACATACGAATGTGTGGAACCTGGGTCGAATAATACTCGCACATCGAAAGAACATACTAGCAAGGTACCTGTCACAACGGCATTGGATGCCTGCGCATCCTGCGGAGTCAAAGCGAACACTCGGACCTGTCCCCCACCAATAGCTGGCTGTCCTCGGCCTCGGCCTCCTCGTCCTCTCTGAATAGGACCGCCACATCCACGGCCTCTGGGGGCGCCTAACTAACGTGGAGCATCACCGGGGGCAAGAAGTAGAGCTCTCTGAGGATGTGGTGGAAGTGGTAAGGTCACGTGTGGAACTGTTGTCGCTCCCTGTCGTCTCACCGGATAGTCTCTGATACAATGGTATGCACTCCCGCACCCAAAACATCCTGGCAACGCCTGCTGTCCCTGCGGATAAGAACCAAATAGCTGACCCCGTCCAACTCCTCTACCGGCACCATGTCTCGGAAAGAATCCGGCACGATGCCTCTAAGCTGGCATATCGGTACGAATCCTCTTCGGCCCAGAAACAGCCGAAGTCTCTGAAATGCGCGCCTCCATCCGTAATGCCGTGTCCATAACAGCCGCATAAGTGTTAAAGTGCTGGGCGCTGTTGGCAAGAAATAAATATGTGTCGAGTCCCTGCACAAACCTTTTTACCCTCTTCTCTTCTGTATCAACCAAGTACGGAGCATATTGAGACAACTGAGTAAACTGGATATCATACTCAGACACTGTCATCCCTGGAGTCTTGATCAAAGCCACAAAACTACGAGTTCTAGCATCACGAACGCTCTCTGGAAGGAAACGGGCTAGAAATACTACTGTGAACTCGGCCCAAGTCATAGGAGGTAGACCTGCAGCTCGACCTCTCTCTAATGACTCCCACCATGTCTGCGTAAGGCCCTCCAGACGGAAACTCATAAGCTCTACCCATCTATCGTCGGAACAACTGAGCGAACGGCAAATCCAGGATAAATTGTCAAGGAATGTCTGCGGATCCTCCGCTGCATCGGTGCCCATGATGACTGGGGGTCTCAGTCTCATGAAATCCTATAGTGATGCTGAAATAGCCATTATAGTAGTAGGAGCGACTGTCTGGGCAGCAAGTACTATCGTAGTCTGTGCTGCGGTAGGTACGTCTTCCTATCTCGGTGCATGACTGGCCGCTACTAAGGATCCCACCATCTGTCGTAACTCCTTCATACCTCCCATCATCTGTCGTAGCTCCTCCATACCAGACTCTAGCCTATCAATGCGGCCTGGGGAATGCGGATCAGTCTGTCCCTGAGGCGTAGGTATGCAACCCTGCTCGGTTCTCGTCTCGGACGAGCCTGCTTGGATCTCATCTCGAGCGGCAGCCCTCTGCGCTCTCATTGCCTTCGGCGGCATAGTAGCTGGTACAGGAAACAGGATAATAAGAATAGTGTAATAGAATCATAGGATACACGGAATTGAAGAAGGAATTTCAAGCAAGTATATTCGAAAGTCACCTAGGCGGAGTACCGTATCGCAAGTATGCCGCGGACATACACACGCTACGTTACCCTGCTTAAGTCAGTTACTCCATCTACCAAGGGTCATCCAACACTCAGAAAGGTAAAACATATCGCTCTGATACCAACTTTGACACGACCCGAAAGATACGAAATGTGACTGGCACATAAATTACGAACGTCTCAAGACGGACGTAATCTAAGTAAGCCAAAGCCCAGAAATCAAAACCAAATAAGCAGTAGAGTGAAGGAAAACCAATTTGTTGAAAGCAATTTTAATCAAATAAGTCATATTAAGCCTTTTTAAAAGCAACATCCAATTTTCCGAAAATTTCGGCAGAGTCTCCTTTGTAAATACTGGCCCCCAAACGGGTACAAAACAGGAATATATCAATAACATGAAATAAGGCATCCCCAAGCGGGAGCTAGCTCTTCTCCCCAAGGCGGTCATAAATCCCACACAATATAAATCAACAATGTGCAAAATAAGCAAAAGAAAGCACGAGTAATAAGCAACATGTCGGCTCAAGTGAGCGCGACCCAAAGAAACAATATACATGCCCACAAATCTCACTGTCTCACCTCTAAGTCAATAAACAACCATACTGGTAGATGATACAGTAGATGGAGTACACTAGATACAATGAATGTACAAGGTGGAAAACAAAATGAACACATAACCCACCTACGAGCAAAAATCCTCAAATCCATGCAAAAGAAGGAAGTGCGTCCGCCGCAACAGTACTGACGGATCGGACCTGCAAAAATTCTGTGGCACAACGGGGGTGAGTTGCCAACTCGTAAGTAATATGTATCATCTATAAAGACTATCGTAAGCATGTACGTAAAGTGACACAATTCTACAATATTATGGTAGTATGAAGCACTAGCATGTATGCGACATGAGTGCAATTTAACACAAGATCTGAATATGCTAATATGAGGAAATCATTATTTTCATCTTAGGAAAATTTCTGTAAAATATCTGAGGGAATATCATATGAAATCAACAGAAATCCGTGCCCAGCATCGGCACCTCAAATAAATATCTCAGTGTCCCAAAGTATCTGTATCCAATATCCCGGCCCCAGCCGTCCGGCTGGTCCATCTCAAAATATCAATATCTCAACATCTCACGGCCACGATCGGTATCCTCTGGATATCTAACGTGCCAACAATCACCGGTAGGTAGTCCGCCCCTGCCAGGATCATCGTCTACTACTCGAACTTCTTCCCCCGGGGTACATTACCGGGCCCACCATGTACCCGAGACGGTTCATCCAACTCCTCGAAACGGGTCTCAAAAACCAACAGAAAACTCTTGGTGGACGACACAAATATCATGTTACGAGAAAACCGCAACTTTCCACATTTAAAATGATATCAGTTTAATTAAATCCTTGCGGTTTCTCCGAAATCTCATAAATCTCAAACACTGAAATACTCCAGAAGAAAGTACCATAAGTATGCATGTCAATGATGATGAATGCCTATGGTATCAATAGTGCGAACTGCAATATATGACATAAAGACTATGAATGACCGAATGATGTAATGAGGTACATGCATATGACTAGCAATTCTACATGTTCATCTTGCGGAATTTACTATATTAGCACTGGTTTATATGTCTTATATGGTGAAATTATTCAAAATTCCGTTTTAAACAAGTTATCTAGTGTTTATGGCATAGCAATTACCAAGGCGTGTGTGTTCGCATGAATAGTGATCGTGCAGCATAAAACCCTGGTAATGGTGCAAGTGTCCTATGATATGAAGTTGCACAATTAAATATAATGAATTAAGCAAGCCAATTATTTACTGTGTCGCATATCTCATTTAATGGTTTCAATGGTTTCTATATGATGAATTTAACACAAATATGGATATACAGGTCATGCAATGCCGTAAAAATAGGAACTAAGAACTACATGCAACAAGATGGTATTACTGGAAATTCTAAATCATCGGGTGCCTCACGCCATCCAAACGATTTTCCCCGTAGATGTATACATCTACTCACCGGAAATCCCTAGCTAGCTATATCCAATCACCGCTTTCCCTTTTCGTGCCGCGTCCGAAGTCTCCGTGACCGATCCTGGAATTTGCACCATACAAAACATAAGGTTACATATCATGAAACGACGCAAATCACCAAACGAAAAGATCAACGTTCACAAGCCAGACATAACGTGCACTAGGTGTGCGGAACACACACAAAAACCACTAAAGCCCTAACTAAATGGTCGTTTCGAACCAACCGACAAAACTAAAACCCGATTAAACCAATATTCGCAATCACACATCCTAAATGTCGTAGGAGATGCCAATAATATCATCAAGATATCACAAATAAATCACCACAATATTTTACGAAAACCTAGTAAGCATGAAAACTAGAAAATTGGCGCAAACATCGCGGATTTGCGACGAAAAGACTACAATCTAGCATGAACAACCAACCACACTACAAGCAATCTACAACCCTCAAATAACCCACATGCAATGCTTCAATTCCCTTTTTTCCATAAACAAATCCCTTCTTGATTTTCATAAAACAACAATTACAAACCAATTTCACACTTTAAAATTAACTAAATTAGCATAGTTTGAAGACCACATAAACAAAGTAACCTCTTAGATTAGGTTGTGTAGGAACTAGATAGTAAAATAATTTTAATTAACCTAATAATGTTGTATTGAAACCCTAGTTCAACTCAAGCCAATAGCTTTAAAAACCTAGAATGAAATTAGAACTAAGATTTAACCCTAAAACAATTTAATTAAAGGAATTAACCATAAGAATTTAAATGGGTCAAGATTATACCTCAATATCTAGAAATCTAGCAAGAAGAATTTGCCTCCAATGATGGCCGCATAGCACCAAGATTCAAGTTAGAAAAGCCAAGGAGAATGGGAATTAAATTCTAAGATTTAATTTTGATTTTGGAGCAATTTTTGATGAAAATTGAAGGAAATGAAAAGAGGAAAATGGAGGGGGAGGGCTGCTGAAATTCTTGGCCAGAAGAGGGATGGGGATGGTGTTGGTGTTGTGGAAAAAATGTCCAAGTCAACCCCTCTCATTTCACTTTAAACCCATACCCAAATTAATATATTTTATTCCCATTTCAAAACAGTTTCCTTCACATGAGTTAAAGTAAAAAGGAGGGGGGAAATGGCTGTTGCAGCAGTGGTGGGGCTGGCCAAAGAGAGTGAGGAATGAGTGTGAGAGGTTTCAAAAAAAAATCCATGCAAAAAGACCCCCCACAATATCATATTTGCAAGTTTTAGTTCAATTTATTTAAAATTTTAATTTCCGTTGATTATAACCAATTTGAACTTGAAATAAAATACTAAAAATTTATATTATTAACTAGATTTTAGTTGGCATGCTTCTAAAGTAAGTAATTAGCCCATTCAAATTTGTATTTATCGCTAATTTAATGTATTTTTTAACAGCTTAAAATAATATTAAAAATAGGAAAATAGGAAAAAAAATTTAAATGACCAGAAATTTATAAGTAACTCATTAGCTACTAAAAACTAGCAATTACATATCCAAATTAGGTATAATTAGGCCTATACTGCAAAATAACAATAATGACGATTTACGGAAAAATACCAAATATTTACCGATTTTCGGGAAAACACCAAAACGACTTTTCAAGGCGTTACATAAGAGATCGCTCACTCTTACTCCATGTCCAGTGAATGGAGTCTTTGTCATCTTTCCTTTGAGACATGATTGACAAGTGGCATAAGATTGATATTCGAACGGATCCAAATATCCTTCTCTATATAACTTAGTTAACATTGTCTTATTGATGTGACCTAGTCTACAATACCATAAGAAAGCCTGATTTATATCTGGAGACTTTCTTTTTAGTGTGTTCTGGATATTGAAAATCTGTAATTGGTTTAATACGTATATACCGTTATCTAGTGTACCGGACCCAATCAAACCATGATTAAGGTGGATGTTAACAACATCGCTTACAAACGTGAAATCATAACCATCTTTTGATAACAACGATACTGATATGATATTACATGTTAAACTAGGTACACAAAAACAGTTGCGCAAAACCAAAATATGTCCACTCGTCAATCCTAGGTGATAATCCCCTACGGACACAGCACCCACGCTAGCTCCGTTAGCAACCTGGAGGGTCATATCACCAACCTTCAGCACTCTACGGTTTCTCAGTGCCTGCAATAAATTGCACATATGAGATCCTGATCTGGTATCCAATACCCAGGAAGTAGAGTTGATTGACAGCCAATTTTCAATTACAAACACACCTGAAGTCGAAGCCACAGCTTGCTTCGGGTCCTGGTTCTTGGCAATCCAAGCTTTGCAATCTTTCTTCCAATGGCCTTTCCTACGACAGTGGAAGCACTCGTCCTTTGCCACTACTGGCACCGTAACCTTTGCCTTTCCCTTCAATCCCACCTTACAAACACCACCTCTTGGTTTGGTAGTGGCCTTCTTCTTCCTTCCTTTGGCCCTTGCCTTGGACCTGGAAAAGGAAGTACCGCGAACAAACATAGTGGGTGTTTCCCTTGCTTTCTGCAAGGTGCCCTCTGCACTCCTCGACATGTTAAGGAGTTCTGGAAGTTCAATTTCTTTTCCTTGAATGTTGAAATTCAGAATAAATTGGGCGTAGGTGGAAGGAAGGGATTGAAGAACCAAGTCTGTATATAGCTCGTTCTCTAATGTTGTCCCGAGGTCCGCGAGCTCTTCTATATAGCCAATCATCTTAAGGACATGTTCTCCTACAGATGATACGACGGCCAGCCTCGACTGAAACAAGTTCTTCGAGGTCTCGCATCTAGCTATACGAGATTGCTCTCCATACAAATCCTTGGTGTGGAGAAATATGGATTCTAATTCCATATTCTCGTGCCTCCTCTGATGTTCATTATTCATAGAGGCAAGCACGATGCATTTGGCCTTCGCGCAATCTATCTCCCAGGTCTTGCGGATTTCCTTATCCGCGACACTAGATTCTGGACCAGGGACAGCAGGTGCCTTAGTGGTAAGGACATACCCCAATTTTTCATAAGTAATTGCCATCTTAACATTCCGGAACCAATCTTTATAGTTTGGCCCTGTCAAAATATTTTTATCTAATAGTAACTTAAGGCATGTCATGTTCTGGGTCGCTGCAATGAGAGAGAGAGGGAACACTTTAGCATGATGCTCTTCCAAGTTTAGAGTGGTTTTTAGTTTATCTAAACAGGATGGCTCCCACTGTTTCTCGAATCCCTCCGCAAACCAAAAAGGAAGAACTAGTCAGGACTATTCTCACCGTACAATTCTTGCTTAACAATTCAGCCATGCCGGTGTCGGTACTTCGAGGGAGGTTTTACAACGCTTTCGCGAAGTTCATTAATTAAATAACCACTTTTCTCTGGGGGCGTAGCCCCGCTGACACCTTTCTCGACACCTACTTGGTTTATAGCATTGATCGTTAAGTGACGAATCTCCTGATGAGTAGCGGATACTCACAGTAGGATCGGGATCCAAATATCATCTTGTGATAAAGCTGAAGGAATCCTACCAAAATTATCACACTCCAAATGGTATGCAACTCTTAGCAAATTTCAGTTTCTTTAGAAATTCCAGATATCAATTTCTGCCCCATGCTCTTATGACCTTGGCGTTAGTCAAAATGTCATAAGTCACATGTCAAGTTCTACCCATCATTATTTTGTTAATTTGAACCCATCCTTACATACCCCTGACGTTGGCTAAATGATAGTACGACTGTTCCAAACTAACTCATCTATCTATGCAACAAATGAATACCCAGCAGCTACCAAAAATTATGCCTTGGCGTTGGTCAAATACATAGCTTTAATACTTCTGAATACCCAAATGAAATGACGGAGGGCTACGAATGATTTTGGCGAAACCATGAACGTAGTGAACTTGATATGATCGAAGGAACCTGATAGCTTTTAAAAGGAGTGGCTTAAGCTCCGCAATTAAAAATATCTTCTGTTTTAAAATAACCGAGTGGTTTCTTTTAAACTGTTTCAACGATTCAACTTTGGTTTATTTTATTTGCATTAATTTAATGTGTCCCATCAATTAACCTATCATTGCAGAAAACAACGAAAATACAACGTCCTCTTATGCCATCCGCATTCTCCACTGGGCCCCATCATTTACCCGTTAAGTTACTTAACAAACGACAGAGCGGGGGCTGGGCTAGCGCGGGTGTAAAACATAAGTGACGCCTAATAGATATCATATATAGATATTGTACATTCGTCAGACGCAATAATAGTCATTCCAGATTACAGATGAACATATTGGATTTTCTACAAATCCGCATTCCTTTTGAGCCTGCAAAGAAAGACAAATTACACAGTCGCGATGAATAGCCAAAACCCCACCCTAGACCCCTACGGGTACGGCAAACTACCCGCCAAGTACCCAAAGTTAAGCGGTCTCCCTCAACGACGTGAGTAGGCCACTAAACACTTCAAAGTACCCGGTAGTTTGTGCACCCCACCTTGGGTCTATTTTAGGAGCAGAAAACAGTAAATGAAATAATACAACAGTGGCTACAACCTCAACCCGGATGTGCCCCACAAAAGAATATTACAACAAATTATAATTTACATTTGAATGAAAGAAACACTCTTCTCACATCCCCGGCTATCCATTCACGACAATCCAACAAGTCCACATACACAAACCAGTAAAAACCATTACAGAAATGTGCAACCCCTTGCTAACCGACATACTAGCAGTTAGGGGAGGTTTACGAACACATTAAACACAATACAGATATAATCAAGTTAGCTAAACATCTTAGAATTTCGATCAAGCAAACACAAATGATTCTACTCCAAACAATTCTCTGTGCACCTGAAACCTGAGCAGAAACAAAACATCCCAGAAAATACAACATTAACACAGAAGAATAACTGAGCAAATTTGGGTTGACTTGGAGTCAACTAGGTCGCGGATCCACGGCGGATCGCTTGGATCGGCGGCGGTTCCGCGGCGCTATGGCCGATTCACAGTCCCAAATTTCTTCACAATTCTTAGAATTCCCTGCTTGTATTTTTAAGGGTCCCTGAAAAAATTTTAGACTTCGTTCTAAAATCGGCAGAAACATGGTGAAAATGATGTTTTTTCGGGTTCGTTTTGCGATCGAATTTCTAACGACTTTGCTAACATATTAGTTATGGTTTAACTAGGCTCTGATACCACTGTAAGTCGACGTTAGACACCCCATATGATGCGGTGAGGCGAAATAGGTAAAACAATCATTTTGTTTAAGTTAACATTGACTTACTTTACGGATCTTTTCTAAACCCTAACTAACAACTATCTAGAAGTGATTAGCTACTATGATAGATGATTATACCTAGAGATTCAAGTCCTTCTTGTCTTTGCAGTTCACCTCTTCGTTGGCTTCGTCGTTGTGATAAAAAATCCATCCGAGAGCTACTTCTTCAAGCTTTAACCTCTCACTTAAGGTAACTAGGTGGCTATGAGTGCTCATCAAGGTAACCTAGAGGATACAGAAGAGGATTAGGGATCTATTAGTCTTGCTAACCCTAGGTTCTCAATACATGAGAGGATTAGGGTTAGTTCTTTGAAGAGAGAGAGCTTGAGGAGAGAGAAGGTGTGAGTGAGAATGATATGAATAATATCTCATTTGTGAATATATGAAGCATGATAATTATTAAATGAATAACATATGATAATATCAACCATGCTTCATTAACTCACTATGTGTGAATCATCTCATGAGTCATTAAGCAATAAATGCTTCATTAATTCATTTGGATGAATCACACCATGAGTCACTAATCCATTTAATGCAAATTCCACCTAAGCTCTCCACCTCATCTTTCTTCTAGAAGTTTCTCGACAAATTACGAGAATGGCCCTCCTATCCGTGAAAACACGGAAATACTGAGACTGTATAAATCCAATAATCTAATACTAGAATCTGGCTTAAACTAAAGCCCGCTAGTAAAAACTGTCCGAACATCGTACGTGCATAAAAACACGTATATGTCCGAACCCTGTCGTAAAACCATACGACCTCTATATCATTTCGCCTGAAGCAGGAAAACTCTCTGTGTGGGACTCTAAAGACTTGACACTACGCTGGCAGTGGGTTTAACTACAGACCGCAAGCGGCACTAGCTATACGTAACGGTCCCTAGGTAGATGTCGATAAGAAGGCCGATGAGGAAACCCATTTGAACTCCTACTGAGCCTGATGTAACAATCTCCATATAGTCCGATCTGTTCATCTAGGACTATCGCATATCAGGCCTAGGGGGCGGCAAGCGTCAGTCCCCTAAAAGCGGTATAAGTCGTGTCGGAGTGAAACCCATTACACCTTGAGAAGCTACTGGAAATCCTAGAAGCTACTGGAAATCCTACCAGTAAATCCCGTTTTCCCTGGCCAGGGACTTTGCGTAATGGCTCTCCAAACACAGCGCGATATCAACTCCCAATATCAGGAAAGACGAATCCTATCTAACCGCCACTGCCTCCAAGTGCTTCGGGACTGCACCCAACTGCTATCTGTTTTCACGACTCCTTTGAGCCGTGGTAGGGCAGCAATCTAAGAACAGTGGGAACATACTCGAGACGAAGCAGCACTGTCAAGTCTGCGGACTATGTTGTACTCATGTCACCTAGGAACTGTTAACCGACGACGGGTATAATACCAACCAACGGTTCCCTGCGAGTCATGTCCGGTGTACCCGTAACCCAACAAGCACCTGTATACTATCTCCAGTACAACGTACTAATGGCTGTGGGACAGACCATTTCCCCTGCTGGGATGAGAAGCGTACACACTAGTCTACTCTGGAGTATCGATGCCCTGTCTCGATAATCCTACGACTAGGGACCTGAAAAAGGATGTGCTTGTAGACTACCCAGCCCCCACTAGTGTGACTGCCATCACAACGCTGGTAGTCAAGCAAGATCCTAAGGGCTCTATCAATATGTATTCGCGATATGCTATATACACATATCAAGATAGATATAAACCAAGTAGCATACTACTATATTGAGCGAGACTGTTAATATAACTGTGAATATCACAAGCTTCCATTAAGCAATATACAAACTAGTATGAAACAATAATGGCCCCTAGGGCATATACACTAACAGTGTTGGGATCCGGCGCCCGCACCGCAGAGGCCGCGGGCGAGGCGGAAGCGAAAACAAAAAACTTTTTGCGGGCACCGGACACTCAAACCCAAGAATTCGATCCAAACACCCTAAACTAGAAATCTAAAACAAGCAAGGTTTGATAAAAACAATCTTTATCATGTGTCAACCTAATTGTGGAAGACCCCTCCAAGCTCGTAACCGTCGAGATCACGCTTGAGAATCGACCACCCTTCGCCGAAGACGATCCACCCGAGGGAACGCGAAGGAGGCTCTAATCGACAACCTAAATACGCTAGGTTTGTATAGTCGGTGATGTAGGAACACTCCATTAAAAATTTCTCTCTTAAACCATGCTAAAAAATGAGAGCAAGAAGAAGAAGGAGGTGAAGGAGGTTGAAGCATAGAGGAAGAAATGAAGTGAGGAATCGAAAATCATCGAGCCAAAAGGGTGAGCATGGCTTGCACTTTTTCAACCATCCATCAATAGTGTACTTAAATGAATATATCATTTTAAAAAACAAAGCCATACCTCTCTACAATGTTTGCACCATGCTTCATAACTCCACTTTCTATCTCATTTCCAATTTTAATTTTCCAAAAAAGAAAATCAAATATGAGGTGTCCTTCTTCTAAAAGCATTCCTGTATAAATACGGAATACTTCACCTGGGATATGTATCGCTACATATACGCGTATCCGTATAATAACACGGATAGCACTAAAGAGAGAAAATGAATAGTGAACAATAATACTAAAATATATGTATCAAAATACATATATAAATTATCAAATTAAAACCTGATTTAATAATCCAGTTTAATCCTAAGCCGGCTAGTATTATCAACCGTCCGATTAAAATCCGTGTATCGCGTACGCGTATTTAATCAGACCTCTGCACGTACCACCGTACGGCTCCTACATCTATCTCCTAAATTGGGAAAACCCTCTGTGTGGGACTCTAAAGACTTGACAGTATGCTGGCGGTGGGTTTAACCATAAGCACGTCAGTGGCACTAGCTGTACGTAACGGCTACCCAAGTACTTGTCGAAAAGGGGGGTCGACAATCAAGTGCGTCATTACCCTACTGAGCCTGAATGTGACAATCTTCGTACGTTTGGATAATGTCAGACCCCTACTAACCCGATAAGTCGTGTCTGAGTTAAGCTTATCACCAACTGAGATACTATAAACTATCAGAAAATCTCCCCTACCGTGGCCACGAATTTCTGGTGATAGCCAACCGAACACAGCGCGCCATCGAATCCTAATACCAAGAGAGACGAATCCATGACAGTCGACCACTGCCTCCATGTGGCTCGGGACTGTACCCAACTAAAACCTGTTTGCACGACTCCTTTGAGCCGTGGTAGGGTAGTAATCAAAGAACAGTAGGAACTCACACGAGACAAATGACGACTTCAGGTCAAAAGACTAACCTGTACTCATGCCACCTGAGAACTTCCATCTGATGATAGGTATAATTCCATCTAGAAGTTCTCGATGAGTCCATCCAGTGTACTCACCTCGAGTGAGCACTTATATACTATCTTAGGTGTCACAACACCAATGGCTTGTAAGACCGGCCACCGCCCCTCGTTAGGGTCTCGAAGCGTATACACTAGTCTACTTCGAAATATCGATGCCCAGTCTCGATACTCCCATGACTAGGGACATATAAGGATGTGCTTATGGACAACCTAGCTCCCACATATATGATTTCCATCATAATACTGGTTGTCAAGCAACAATCCTACGGGCTTCATCAATGATGAAGACAAACCAGATAGCATACTATCATCTCGAGTAAGACTGTTATACCTGTATAGGTCCTCCCTCAATTATCATAATTTCCTACTTCCGATCACAATAATTACCTTGAGCGTACTATATCCAACAATCTCCAACTTGCACTTAAATCCAATTATTGCGGTATCGCGTACCCACAGCTCGTGTGCTACCGAATACCCAACTTCTCTACTAATCAGTTTCGCAAACTATATTTGTAAAACTTAACATGTTTGAGAAATAGCCTCAGTGAGTGGACTCACTACAATTTTCCAACTTCATCTCTCTATATCTCAACTTTGCGGAGATGAACAATCTCCCAATCTGAGCGATACCCGGCCTCAAGAATTTGTCTAGATACATGATGGGACTAAGTTCATCAATGAACAACTCCTATCCAACAAATTTCTTGTGTTGTATCCTCTGTTGAGTTATAACTGGCATCCTGCATCATGATTACCTCAGTATCCTTATCGGTACACTATACAATACGCTGATCCTCAGAAGAAGATAAACTCATGACTCTGACGGCATCTCTGTCATTCATGTCATCTTGGAAGCCTGAACTGATAACCGCCTCCCATATGAGGCTGCCGTTATCCTATACCAAGAACATCCTCTTTTGTTCTTTACTGCCTCCCTTTGTTTTTCGAGAATTGGATTAATATATGCTTGTTGCAACTAGTGCAAAAGCAATATCTGGTGTTGTACAAGACTTTGTATGATTGACTCAATTGCCCAAGCAAATGATGTGTCATTTATGCCTGCCTCTCTCTTCATCAGTCAAAAAGACATCCTTTTTAGAGAGGGTGACTCCATCACCTGCGGATACACCACCACGCCAGGAGTCATCGATTTTAAAATACATTTAGAATGCTGTCCAAGGACCTGATTGGGGAACTTCCCAAATCTAGCTCTAAAACTGTTAGTTATGTGTATGCCCTAGAGATCATTATTGTACATATGATGTATATTATATTATAGTGGATGCTTGGACATATATTGAGAATACTTTCTTGCTCGACATGATAGTATGCTATCTGGTTACTCTTTGTCTTAACATGTAGACTTGTATTGTGATACTGTCTTGCTCTCACATGTTGATAAAGCCCTTAGGATCTGTACTCGACTACCAGGACTATGATGGAGATCATACTAGTAGGGCCAGGGTAGTCCACAAGAACATCATTTAATTGTTCTTAGTCGAGGGTGTATCGAGACAAGGCATCGATATTCCAGAGTAGACTAGCGTATACGCTTCTTGACCCATATGATGGGCGATGGATGATCCCACATCCATTGATGTTTGACATCAAAGATGGTATATGGGTTCTCAGTAGAGACTGTGTATACTGAACGGACTCGCCGAGAAATCCTAGTTGGTATTATACCTATCGTCAGATAGCAGTTCTCTGGTGACACTAGTACAGGTTAGTCCGTAGACCCAAGATCGTCATAGAGCCTTTTGTGATTCCCACTGTGCTATGATTTCCTCCTTACCACGTTCAAGATAACATGCAAAACGGTGGCTTTTGGGTACAATCCCGAGTCACATGGAGATAATAAGCAATAGGAGGGGATTCGTCTCTCCCGGTATTAGGGGTTGATGTTGCGCTGTGCTCGATTGGCCATGAACAGGAAGTCCCTGGACAGGGATGATAC
This sequence comes from Agapanthus africanus, assembly GCA_030015575.1. NCBI lineage: Eukaryota > Viridiplantae > Streptophyta > Magnoliopsida > Asparagales > Amaryllidaceae > Agapanthus > Agapanthus africanus. The sequence goes on from JASDDO010000019.1 coordinate 834,927,344, forward strand.
GGAGATCTACTGGTAAGTGTTATCAGTAGTTTCTCGACCCGTTATGAGCCTCACATCGGCCCGACTTATCGTTTACTGGGTTCTGACGTTTACCACCCCTAGACTGGATATACGACATATCAGACGAAGAGACTGGACAGTACGGAAGTGTTACTGATAGGCATTACAGGAGTGTAAGCAGGCTTGCTTGTTGATCTTCTGGTCGCTCAATACCCGGGTAGCCGTTACGTCCAGCTAGTACCACTGACAGCTTATGGGTGATTGATATGATCATCACCTACTGTCGGCGTATTGACAAGTCTTTAGAGTCCTACACAGAGGTTTCCTGGCTCAGGAGAAACGAAATAGGAGCACATATGTGATATGTGGGGGACCAAGATTAATACAAGTATGTGATACTGTATTTTATTCTCGCGATATGTGATATCAGTCGGTTATATGTGATATAGCCGGGTTATCGAATCAAGTGTTGATTCGATAAGTTGATACATATAATATTAGTCGGTTATATATGATATAGCCGGATTATTAAATCAAGTGTTGATTTAACAATTTAATGTATAATTGTATATTTGATATGCTAATTTACATTAATTAATATTTGCACACTTAAGCATTTGTTTTTCTCACTTTTTCTTTTAATATATATAAATGTGATATATATTAATTTTGTTTCTTTTTGTGTCATGCTTGATGATACATGCTACATGGGTGTATGAGACTCACACCATGCTCATGATAATGTAAGGTTTAATTATTTAATGTAAATACAAATTAGTTGGAAATTAGTCACATGGAATGAAGCTTGTGGAAGCTTGTAGATCCATTGACTTAGTCCACTAATCTTGTTTTACTTAAGATATTTATTAACCCAATGTCACATCCCGAAAGTACGGAATATGACCGGCACTTAAACTACGAACGTCTCGAGGCGTACGTAACCTAAGTAAGCCGAAAACCCAGAAACCCAAACCAAGAAAAGTAGTAGAGTGAAGGAAAACCAATTTAAAACAAGTAGTTTTAATAGCATAAGCCAAATTATGCGGTTCTTTTAAAAAAAAAATTAAATATTTCTCGAAAATTTCGGCAGAGTCTCCTTTGTAAATACTGGCCCCCCAAACGGGATACAACATGAATAGTATACGAAAACAATAAAAGGGCATCCCCAAGCGGAAGCTAGCTCTTCGTCAATCGACGGTCACAACCATACAAGCAATATAATATACAACACCAACGGCGAGGATCAAAATTCAAAAGGAAACTCAAAACCACAAGAAAACCACAGAAATAAAACGCGCGACTCTAAGGTCGAAGAAATAACCTCACTGGTCTCTATCTTAAAAATAAATACATGTTTGGTTGATGGAACTTCTAAATACAACAGAGTAATAATATACAAGTTATATAATGGGGGGTATGATACCAATAAACCCACCTACTAGCAAGTCACCCGAAAGAAGTAATGCCAGCAAAGCCGTAATGAAACCTGTACGGCAAAACCTGCAAAAAACTGGGGCACAACGGGGGTGAGTTGCCAACTCGTGAATAGAAAAACATCTACGAATAGAAATCGCATGAACAACGCAAACCTAGGTCAACAATCATAATATACCCTCAAATAAAATAACATGCAGCCTATAACAATGGCTAGGGTAAATATCTAACCTGAGTGTAATCCCATGTGCCCGTGTCAGTGCCTCAGGTAGCAATATATCATATGGATGATGTATGAATGCATGAAACAGAATGCATGTACTGATGAAAACTGCTGTCATAAATTAGTGAGATTTCTGTATTTTAAAAGTGAGGTACCATAAATGAAATCAACATAAAACAGTGCCCAGCATCGACACAAAACAAGTGTCCAAATATCTCGATATCTCTGTATCATAATCTCTGTACCTCAATATCTCAATCACAATATCTAGGGCGCCGTCAATCCAGACCGGCCCCTACCATCTATCTCAAGACCACGACGGTATCCTCCGGATATCCGACGCGTCGGGTAATATCACCGGTAGCTAGTGCTCCCCTGCCAGGCTCACATCGCCATCATCACGCGCTTCTTGCCCCGGGGTACCTTACCGGGTCCACCATATACCCGAAACGGTTCGTCCGTCTCCTCGAATCGGGTCTCGAAATCCATCAGCAAACTCATGGTGGACGACTCGTACATCATGGGAAAAACCGCGCATTTCATTTAAAAAGAGAAAGAAGAAGTTTGTATATGTTTTGCGGTTTTCCCCAAATCCAGAAAATCTCAAGGAAATCCGAATCCAAAACCTCAATAACACGTAAAATAGTGAATATATGCATGAGAATCCATGAATGCGGCATAACAATGAATAACAGTATGCATGAAGTAGCAGGTAATAACTACAATGTCTAAACTAACATATAAGGCAAGTACGCTAATATCATGTCTAAACTATTAGCTAACAGGCTATGTCAAGCAATAATATTTTCTAAGGTGTACGTGACATGGCAATTACCGATGAAGATGTGTGTGAGCCGGCAAGTAAGTGTACGTGGTACATACGCATCATCGGTAATGGTGCTGGTGTCCTAACAGCATGATATCAATAATGGAGTATGAAACATAATATAAGCATGCGATGCGAAGCGAACCTCAATAATGAGCGGGAGCTGAATACTAGACGCAACTATAACTAATCTGCATTAATCTAATATAAGTCCTACAAATGGTGCCTTTTGAAATAACACGAATCATGGGGTTTTGAAAATAGGGGCTACGGTGTTTTTGTGAAAAGATACGTCCTTTGAAATATCCGTAGGATCCCTTGGGCTGTCTTTTAAAATACCCACGATTCGTTAGTTTTGAAATAGGTAAGAATCGAATCTAATCTAACAACTAAACCAAACTAAAGGGCTAAGCTAACAAGCTGGACTGCAGGTAAGGAAACCGCCTAACATCTGAGTCGATCCATATACATACCTGTATATATATTAGTCGGTGATCCCGCTTCAATAATATCATATCCGATACCATATCTATAATCAGACATCCGAAGTCAAGAGTGTGGATCAATCATCAAGATATAGCTCGTACGTAAATCCGTCGTACGGTATCCCCAGATCTGGGTACGGGTCAATATCATATTCCCCACCCTATTCCTCTGGTATCCTCTTTATCCAAGATCATAGTCTAGGGTACTGACCTATGTCTAGTACAATACTAATATCCTCAATATACTCATGATCTGACTACTGATCGACAATCTCGTACAAACCGATATCGTCAGCACATATCATCATCAAGGAGTATACATCGCCCGATACGGCCTAATATCAGTATCCTAGCATATCATGCCTCGTATCACGATCACATGTCGACCACTTTATTTATAACACTATTCACCCGTATCGTTGCCCCAAGACCCGCTATATCACCAGGACGTACCTCAAGTACGAATCCTGCCATATCACCGATATCACAATCGCAACACAAGTCTCATCGACTCATCTCAAACCGTATGTGAACACATAGTCCCATACCCATATGAACACATAACAATATATTCCCGTAAGCACAAATGAAAGAAGAAAGTATGCAAGTATGGGTGTGTGCGTGCAAGTGTGGTGCGACCGCTACTCTAGGGTTTCGCGACACTATAACATCCAAGAACACCAAATATCCATATTTATCATCAATAACTCAACAAAATAAACAATATATATGTGTGTATACGTATTCGTATACATCACCATGAACTGCGGGGGTGCTATACGCCATCCACCCGACTTCTCCCCGTAGATATAAATCTACTCACCTGGTCCTCGCTCGCCGGTGTCGACGTCGCCACGCACTTGCTTGTCGTCTCGAAGTCCATATGGGGTACCTACATATCATAACACACCGTGTCGTATTAAAATCCGACTCATGACCCAAAACTACTCACGAATCCCACATAGGTCAAAACCTATGGTTTGCTTTTCCAAATCAACCCAAAAACCCTCGACATCGGTGTACACACGCCGATTGATCGAGAAAAACACCAAACGTACCAATCGTTGTTTTATAAGTCACTAAAAATATATGAAATATGATGCAAATCATCAAAACCAATAAATTGATCAAATCGGTTTATTTCCAAAAAGCCTAGTAAAGGGGTCGTTAACCGTTTTACTACAAGTCTTGATGTTTTAGCAAACTAGTGGTCACAATACTCACTAATTATCTTAATTAGGCCACATAAACATTTACTAGATTTTTAATCTTGCTAAATTACATTAAACCAAAATCTAGTTAGCAAAAGTTACCTTTTTAGTTCAAAACTTGGTGTTTTAACCAATCTAAATATTTTAACAATTCTAGTGGCTATAATGTTCATTAAACATCTTAATTATGTCATACCAATATTAATTAGATTTTAAAATCACTCATTTCCATCAATTCTAAAAAACCTAGTTTGCAATATTTGTACAATTATTAAAATTTTAAACTAACAATTTGCAAACTAGCAATTAGATTAGTTTTTAACAAGTTTTAAGATGATAGCCCATATCACACAACCATGCACAATTTATCATAACCCATTTCCACAACAAAACCCTAACTTGAAATCTTTAATCATGCAATTAAACTCATCAAAACCTAATTAAGCACTTAGTTAATTTAGATTAAAGCAACTAGATAACAAATTTTAGCAAAAGCATGAGATTATACCTCCCATGATAAGCTCAAGCTCAAGATCTAGCCTCCTAAAATGCCATTTTGATCCCTAGATCCGTGCTAGAATGGCTAATGAGAAATGGGTAGGAGTTGGGTTTTGATTTGGATTTTTGCTTGATTTTTAGTGGATTTTTCTTTGGATTTTCTTTGATGGAACAAAGAGAGGAGAAGAGGGGAAAGGGGCTGTTGGGGGGTTGCTGGTTTCGGTTAGAAGTGTGGGGGGTTGGGTGAGGGAGGAGAGAGAGTGAGGTGGAGAAAGTTAGATCAAGTCAAAGTCCACTCAAATTATATCATTTTCTACTCTTTTCTTTTCTTTTCTTTTGACAAAAGAAGTGATTGGAGAGAGGGAGAGGGCTGTCATGGTGGGGCCGGCCATATGGGGAGGGGAAGAGAGGGTGAGGTGTGGGTGTGTGGGTTAGGGAAAACGATAAATGTATTACCCCAATTCCCATTAACACTAAATTCACCGAAAAAAACCTTTTTCTTTGATATTTTCTAAACCGTTTTGGCAAACGATTTCATTTCAAAAAACACATGATAAAATTTTATTTAATGTTTTATGATGCACAAAATTTGTTTCAACTCATTCCAATTTGTAATTTTCCTAATTAAATGAATTAGTGACGGCTTAAAATAATATTAAAATAATTAATTTCGGAAAAAATTTCAGAAAATTTGAAATTTCACCAGTGGCTCAATAAACACCAATTACTAGCAATTACATAGCTAGAATATGTATATTTAATTTTATAATAAAGATATTTGCATTTTGACTTTTTACAGAAAACCCCCTTATTTTACCGATTTTCCGAAATTTCACCGAAACGATTTTCAAAACGTTACAATCTTCCTCCCTTAAAGAAATTCGGTCCCCGAATTTAAATTAAAACTCCCCCCCCCCAAATACTAAAACATCTAAGCAAAACCATCAAGTCGTCGGGGCTCCGAGATCGTAAATAAATAAAACAATCGTAGCGCAACGCATGCGCATGAAAAATGAGCATAAAACTCAAAATCAAAACTCCGTCAAGCATCCCGCAATCATCGGAGTCATGGGGAAGACATCAATGTCAAGATCCAATACGAAAACCAACATGATATACATCATTAAAGCATCTAGAAGCAATGCATGACAAACCTTTTTCAAATCGCTGTGCGATGCTCGCAGCACTGCACAGTGGCGGACGTCTATTGTAAGAAAATAACTACATATATATATATATATATATATATATATATATATATATCCTTTGTTTAAAATGTACGTTCCGCCGTTTCGGAAACAATTTAGAAGGGTCTCCTTGTTTAAAACATTTCGTGTCATATCAGACACGTAGGTAAAGACTGAGACTATAGCTCGCTTTTTGGAAATCCCTTCAATAACTATCAATGCATGCAAAATATATTCAGGTACTGTCCTCTGACTAGTCCTGCTCAGTACAAAACTCATAGCAATCATCTTAAAAACGTACTGCTCCATAAGAAATCAATCCCAAAATACGCGTATGAATACTACGTGCGTCTGGTGCGCACGAAAATCAAAATCCATATATGTGCCATACATATGCACAGAAACAAGATCTAAGTGCATCGGGTGTGCACAAAGCATCTGTCGTAGGCAACGTGTGTGCCTGACAGCAAAATCAGGTGCATCTGACATGCACGAAAAAAAATCTCGATTTAGTGCATCTGGTGTGCACCGAAATCGCATCTCAAGACATGCGCTCAACATGCGCGAAAACCCAAAACCAGGGGCATCCATCATGCACGAAATCATGAAATTCAATATCAAGCGCCGAACATGCGCAAAATCAAATCAGGTGCACAAGGTGCACAAAACAAATATCGAGTATCACAATCGAAATCGAAGTCCAGTGCATCTAAGTGCACAAAAGGCGTATCACTGCACTGCAAGCATATATAAACTATACAGAGTGCAGGAACCAAATCGTGTGCGTGCATACGCACAAAATCAACTCAAATGTCTAAAACCGTAAAATCACAAACATGTGAAACCAAAGCACGAAAATGATATCAAGTGCAACGACCGTGCGAAAATCGTAAATCCTCAATCATCAAAACCAAATCATGCGAATACTTCACCCAAAACATCGAAATCTAGTATGGCGGAATAGTCCCGCTCAACACATACTCAAGAATCTCTGGCCAGCTGTCGTGGTCACTCATAGCATGCATCGTCGACGATCCTGAACTCTGGCCTGCCGGTGTGCATAACATGACCACTACTGGGTCCAAGTCTTCTCGTAATTTATTCCAGAAAGGTCCTATCGAGATCTCTCCCAAATCTCGTCTCTGCCGAACTGTCCGGAAGTCATCGTCCCTTACTAGATCTGTTCTCGTTCTGGAACGGCTGCATACTCAACGCGACTCCTTTTGGAAGGTATATCCAAGTACAATGCCTCGGCATACGTATCGCATCTCTGATGTCGGCGGAGTGGAACGTCGTTTCATCTAGATCTGGTACGAACCACTTACTTCACCTTTCTCTAATGTCGACCGCTTCGGACTCGTCTCGTCGTGGCTGCATGGACTGAGCTCTAACGGCTATCCTCGTATCGGGAGTCTCCCAAGAAATGCATCTCACCACCTAGCATCCGAATTAAGTCGAACCATCCAATCAAGTCGTCAAAACCTCATGATCCCCCAAGAGCTCAACTTCTTGGGCACAGTTTAATAGTATCGAGTACATACCACAGTATCGATGGTCCAGCCGTAGAAGGGCAAACCCAAGCCTCACTAATAGCGCCGTAGAACTGCCGCACACCCGAAGGTTCAAAGGTTTTCACACGGTCATTAAGTCGAGTTAGGGTTTCATTCTTCTAGAGGGACCATAGAATTGCCTGCATGTCTTTCCGACTACTTTAAACTTGGAATAATAGGTTTCTGACATTCGATCGTCTCTGTCGACTCCCAACGTTTCCGCGTGAAGTCGTCTCTAGCTGGAATCAATCTATGTGATGACCTCGCATCGGGGTAGGCGAACGATCCACATGTCCTAGTCATTCATCCTCGATGACTAGCGACCTTCTATCATCTCTCAGTACAACTCATTCTGCACTAACTCCAGCATCTGGGGCAATATCTCGTCGTTCGCAGCAATAACTGGCTCGCTCGTCTGCACGCTGAACGGTGCCTCAATCATCAGGAGTAAACAATAATTCAATGGTCATCAAAAATCTGGCTGGCCTCTATCATTGGCTCAATCCTCTAGTGTCGATCAGCACATCTGAGTAACCTCATAAAGGCGATCCGCCAAACGCTCGTGGCGCGGAAACACAGTAAAAAGACACATCTCCGTAATCGTGTGTCGCCGGAATTCCGCCCTGGTCAGTCCTCGTTCGTGAAGAGCTCGTGCTGACCGCAACTCTAGCTGTAGCTCTCCCTGCCCGTAATCGTGGTAGCAAAACCATAACTGGTATTGATGAGGCTAGATCGGAATGAATATAATACTGAGCAAAGAAATGTACATCCTAAGGCTTCTTAAGTGGAGTAGCGTATCGTAAATATGTCGCGGAACATACCTACGGTACGTCACTCTACTTTAGTCACCTATTCCATCAACCAAGGGTCATCCTACGCTCCGAGGGTAAAACCTAACGCTCCGATACCAACTTTGTCACGTCCCGAAAGTACGGAATATGACCGGCACTTGAACTACGAACGTCTCGAGGCGTACGTAACCTAAGTAAGTCGAAAACCCAGAAACCCAAACCAAGAAAAGTAGTAGAGTGAAGGAAAACCAATTTAAAACAAGTAGTTTTAATAGCATAAGCTAAATTATGCGGTTCTTTTAAAAAAAACATCAAATATTTCCCGAAAATTTCGGCAGAGTCTCCTTTGTAAATACTGGCCCCCCAAACGGGATACAACATGAATAGTATACGAAAACAATAAAAGGGCATCCCCAAGCGGGAACTAGCTCTTCGTCAATCGACGGTCACAACCATACAAGCAATATAATATACAACGCCAACGGCGAGGATCAAAATTCAAAAGGAAACTCAAAACCACAAGAAAACCACAGAAATAAAATGCGCGACTCTAAGGTCGAAGGAATAACCTCACTGGTCTCTATCTCAAAAATAAATACATGTTTGGTTGATGGAACTTCTAGATACAACAGAGTAATAATATACAAGTTATATAATGGGGGGTACGATACCAATAAACCCACCTACTAGCAAGTCACCCGAAAGAAGCGGTGCCAGCAAAGCCGTAATGAAACCTGTACGGCAAAACCTGCAAGAAACTGGGGCACAACGGGGGTGAGTTGCCAACTCGTGAATAGAAAAATATCTACAAATAGAAATCGTATGAACAATGCAAACCTAAGTCAACGATCATAATATACCCTCAAATAAAATAACATGCAGCCTATAACAATGGCTAGGGTAAATATCTAACCCGAGTGTAATCCCATGTGCCCGTGTCAGTGCCTCAGGTAGCAATATATCATATGGATGATGTATGAATGCATGAAACAGAATGCATGTACTGATGAAAACTGCTGTCATAAATTAGTGAGATTTCTGTATTTTAAAAGTGATGTACCATAAATGAAATCAACATAAAACAGTGCCCAGCATCGACACAAGTGTCCAAATATCTCGATATCTCTGTATCACAATCTCTGTACCTCAATATCTCAATCACAATATCTAGGGCGCCGTCAATCCAGACCGGCCCCTACCATCTATCTCAAGACCACGACGGTATCCTCCGGATATCCGACGCGTCGGGTAATATCACCGGTAGGTAGTGCTCCCCTGCCAGGCTCACATCGTCATCATCACGCGCTTCTTGCCCCGGGGTACCTTACCGGGTCCACCATGTACCCGAAACGGTTCGTCCATCTCCTCGAATCGGGTCTCGAAATCCATCAGCAAACTCATGTTGGACGACTCGTACATCATGGGAAAAACCGCGCTTTTCATTTAAAAAGAGAAAGAAGAAGTTTGTATATGTTTTGCGGTTTTCCCCAAATCCAGAAAATCTCATGGAAATCCGAATCCAAAACCTCAATAACACGTAAAATAGTGAATATATGCATGAGAATCCATGAATGCGGCATAACAATGAATAACAGTATGCATGAAGTAGCAGGTAATAACTACAATGTCTAAACTAACATATAAGGCAAGTACGCTAATATCATGTCTAAACTATTAGCTAACAGGCTATATCAAGCAATAATATTTTCTAAGGTGTACGTGACATGGCAATTACCGATGAAGATGTGTGTGAGCCGGCAAGTAAGTGTACGTGGTACATACGCATCATCGGTAATGGTGCTGGTGTCCTAACAGCATGATATCAATAATGGAGTATGAAACATAATATAAGCATGCGATGCGAAGCGAACCTCAATAATGAGCGGGAGCTGAATACTAGACGCAACTATAACTAATCTGCATTAATCTAATATAAGTCCTACAAATGGTGCCTTTTGAAATAACACGAATCATGGGGTTTTGAAAATAAGGGCTACGGTGTTTTTATGAAAAGATACGTCCTTTGAAATATCCGTAGGATCCCTTGGGCTGTCTTTTAAAATACCCACGATTCGTTAGTTTTGAAATAGGTAAGAATCGAATCTAATCTAACAACTAAACCAAACTAAAGGGCTAAGCTAACAAGCTGGACTGCAGGTAAGGAAACCGCCTAACATCTGAGTCGATCCATATACATACCTATATATATATTAGTCGGTGATCCCGCCTCAATAATATCATATCCGATACCATATCTATAATCAGACATCCGAAGTCAAGAGTGCGGATCAATCATCAAGATATAGCTCGTACGTAAATCCATCGTACGGTATCCCCAGATCTGGGTACGGGTCAATATCATATTTCCCACCCTATTCCTCTGGTATCCTCTTTATCCAAGATCATAGTCTAGGGTACTGACCTATGTCTAGTACAATACTAATATCCTCAATATACTCATGATCTGACTACTGATCGACAATCTCGTACAAACCGATATCGTCAGCACATATCATCATCAAGGGGTATACATCGCCCGATACGGCCTAATATCAGTATCCTAGCATATCATGCCTCATATCACGATCACATGTCGACCACTTTATTTATAACACTATTCACCCGTATCGTCGCCCCAAGACCCGCTATATCACCAGGACGTACCTCAAGTACGAATCCTGCCATATCACCGATATCACAATCTCAACACAAGTCTCATCGACTCATCTCAAACCGTATGTGAACACATAGTCCCATATCCATGTGAACACATAACAATATATTCCCGTAAGCACAAATGAAAGAAGAAAGTATGCAAGTATGGGTGGGTGTGTGCAAGTGTGGTGCGACCGCTACTCTAGGGTTTCGCGACACTATAACATCCAAGAATACCAAATATCCATATTTATCATCAATAACTCAACAAAATAAACAATATATATATGTGTGTATACGTATTCGTATACATCACCACGAACTGCGGGGGTGCTATACGCCATCCACCCGACTTCTCCCCGTAGATATAAATCTATTCACCTGGTCCTCACTCGCCGGTGTCGACGTCGCCATGCACTTGCTTGTCGTCTCGAAGTCCACATGGGGTACCTACATATCATAACGCACCGTGTCGTATTAAAATCCGACTCATGACCCAAAACTACTCACGAATCCCACATAGGTCAAAACCTATGGTTTGCTTTCCCAAATCAACCCAAAAACCCTCGACATCGGTGTACACACGCCGATTGATCGAGAAAAACACCAAACGTACCAATCGTTGTTTTATAAGTCACTAAAAATATATAAAATAGGATGCAAATCATCAAAACCAATAAATTGATCAAATCGGTTTATTTCCAAAAAGCCTAGTAAGGGGTCGTTAACCGTTTTACTACAAATCTTGATCTTTTAGCAAACTAGTGGTCACAATACTCACTAATTATCTTAATTAGGCCACATAAACATTTACTAGATTTTTAATCTTGCTAAATTACATTAAACCAAAATCTAGTTAGCAAAAGTTACCTTTTTAGTTCAAAACTTGGTGTTTTAACCAATCTAAATATTTTAACAATTCTAGTGGCTATAATGTTCATTAAACATCTTAATTATGTCATACCAATGTTAATTAGATTTTAAAATCACTCATTTCCATCAATTCTAGAAAACCTAGTTTGCAATATTTGTACAATTATTAAAATTTTAAACTAACAATTTGCAAACTAGCAATTAGATTAGTTTTTAACAAGTTTTAAGATGATAGCCCATATCACACAACCATGCACAATTTATCATAACCCATTTTCACAACAAAACCCTAACTTGAAATTTTTAATCATGCAATTAAACTCATCAAAACCTAATTAAGCACTTAGTTAACTTAGATTAAAGCAACTAGATAACAAATTTTAGCAAAAGCATGAGATTATACCTCCCATGATGAGATCAAGCTCAAGATCTAGCCTCCTAAAATGCCATTTTGATCCCTAGATCCGTGCTAGAATGGCTAATGAGAAATGGGTAGGAGTTGGATTTTGATTTGGATTTTTGCTTGATTTTTAGTGGATTTTTCTTTGGATTTTCTTTGATGGAACAAAGAGAGGAGAAGAGGGGAAAGGGGCTGTTGGGGGGTTGCTGATTTTGGCCAGAAGTGTGGGGGGTTGGGTGAGGGAGGAGAGAGAGTGAGGTGGAGAAAGTTAGATCAAGTCAAAGTCCACTCAAATTATATCATTTTCTACTCTTTTCTTTTCTTTTCTTTTGACAAAAGAAGTGATTGGAGAGAGGGAGAGGGCTGTCATGGTGGGGCCGGCCACATGGGGAGGGGAAGAGAGGGTGAGGTGTGGGTGTGTGGGTTAGGAAAAAAGATAAATGTATTATCCCAATTCCCATTAACACTAAATTCACCGGAAAAAAACCTTTTTCTTCGATATTTTCTAAACCGTTTTGGCAAACGATTTCATTTCAAAAACCACATGATAAAATTTTATTTAATGTTTTATGATGCACAAAATTTGTTTCAACTCATTCCAACTTGTAATTTTCCCTAATTAAATGTATTAGTGACGGCTTAAAATAATATTAAAATAATTAATTTCGGAAAAATTTTCAGAAAATTTGAAATTTCACCAGTGGCTCAATAAACACCAATTACTAGCAATTACATAGCTAGAATATGTATATTTAATTTTATAATAAATATATTTGCATTTTGACTTTTTACAGAAAACCCTCTTATTTTACCGATTTTCCGAAATTTCACCGAAACGATTTTCAAAACGTTACACCCAACCATTCTCATTAGCCATGGTTATGTCTCTACATGAGTTAGTATATGATATTTTCTCACCCATGGTTGCTATTCTCACTCATTTTTTATTATTCTCTTCATCTTCTTCTTCATCAAGAGTGAGCTCTCTAGATTTTGAGAGGTAAAGAAAACTAGTGAGAAAATTAATGCTAAAGTGAGCAAAAATCCTACTTCATCATCATCTACTAGATTAGCCAATTAGTTTAGGATGTTAGCTTCACTAATACTTAATTAGTGAAGAGGTAGTTTGCGTTGGTGTCTCCTCGACTTAGATCATCTTCGGCCTCGAAGACTCAATGCAAGCTTGTTCCTTTCATCCTGTGGAGCCATTCTAGAGTCCGGAAGATCACTACTTGGAGCGAAGGGACTACTACACGGAGCTATTGAAGTGAAGGACTGGTCTACAAAGGTTGTATTCCATATTCACTTAGTTGTAAAGTTGTTTACATGTTGTTTCATCTAAATCTCTAGTTAAGATTCTAGGGTTTGGGTTGTTTAGCATGGCAAACTTTTGAAAATAGCATGGACGATACCTCCCGAAACCTTGTCGTCGCGCTAGGTAACCCTACATTAGTATCAGAGCCTAGCTAGAGCATTAGGCGTTGTCTAGGAGAAATTAGAAGCTCGAACGGACTCCGAATACCCGATTTTCACCCTTCTCTGGAAATTTTTCAAAATGTTTGATTTTTCCATATTAAAAATATTCAAAAAATCATGCAGGTAATTCTATGGACCCTCTAGAAGAACGATATCCAACCTCGACAACATGACCGTGGAACCGCGGCCAAATAGGGCTATTTGCAGAGGTTCCACGGCGCCATGTGTGAGACATGGGTCGGCCTTTCTACGGTTGGTCCGTAGGTACCGTGGCATGTATTGGGTATTTTTTAACACTACTCAAGTGTTGAGCTCTCTGGAAAATTTTAGGAATTCGTTGATTCAATCGAAAAGTTTAAAATCGTCTAGCTATCTGTGAAATGTGATACAATATTTGGAATCCACAATAATTAGTTTTGTGAAAAATAATTTGAATTTTATAAATCTAACAATTTAGTCTCAAATGATGGGTTGCCACGGGATTATGATGAGGATCAAAAGTCCGTCGCAATCACGTAGTGTACGTGAATACTCGCCGGGTAATGTACTAGATAGCAGCGCTCCATAACCCCGACCGAGTGATTGTAGGAGAACCCGGTTGCCAAAAGTATCCGTCCGGGTGCTCGCGGCCACGGTGTTCCGCTTAAGTGCACCTTGTCGATGGCATCGGGGGTGCGACCGTCTACTAAAGTTTCCGACGAGCATTCGATCAGATTGTCGGGAATCTTATTGAATTACCCGACTGCTTATTGAAAAGTGTTTTCAATAGTAAGACTAAAATGCGGGATTTATAATTATTAGGCATGCGATGTCTAAGAAATTCATTTGGTTAGGCATGAAATTCGAAGTATGTAATATTTCGGGTTTATGATGCGGATTCCAATTGTTGTAGTTTTCTTTTTCTTTTCCGTGACCGTAAGTATAATATGCAGTATATCGCCGGTTTCGTTGCTATATGTCAACGACAATTGAGATACGCACATTTACTTACCTTGATGACATGTGATGTTATGTGTTGCTGGGATATGTTATATTGGATCGTCGTGTTTTGAATAGCCGGGGTTTTTTATGTGAGATGAGATTTTATTTATTTTCATTCATGTAAAAACTTGTATGTAATATTCTTTTATTTGGGCACTTCCGGGTTGAGGATGATGTCACCATTGATGTGTATTATTTACTTTTCCGCATTAGGATAGACCCAAGGCGGGGAGCACAAGTAACCGTGTTCTAGAGTCCAGTGGGAGACCATCTCGAGGATTCGAGTCCGGGTCTCCTAACTCTAGAATTGGTAGGGTTGATTGCCACTCTCGTAGGGGCCTAGGGATGTGGGTTTGGCTATTCATTACGAACGTGGAATCCGGTTTTTTTATAGGCTTAATATAAAACACGGACCTCCTAATATATCCAATATTTCATATGTTGACTTCTGCTGCTGATATTCTGTGATGTGATCACTTTATATGCATGAGAAGAATGCATTATTATTATATATATGATATATAATAAATGTTGCTTATGTTTTGCACCCGTGCTAGTCCCGCCCTGCTATGCCGTTAGTTAAATAACCTAACGGTGCATAACGGGACACTGTGGCGAATACGGATGGCATAAGCGTACGTTGTATTTTCATTTCTTCTGTGATGCTTAGGAAACATAAATAATGGGACTTCATTAATGAGATTAATGAAAGAAAAGAAACCTAAAAGATGTTGTGGAATCAAATTTTCTAAAAGGGTAGCTCTAGTTTTTGCTTTGCATAGCAGTATTCCTTGTAGAATATCCAGCAGCTCATTCGATGAGGAAAGAGCCGAGATCCCTTCACCGGGAGTGACCAATTTAGCGAAACTAGTAAAAGCCTAAAAAACACTCCTTTTCAAAATCACTCGATTCCGCAACGATATCAAGTTCATTACACAAAAGGTTTTCTTAAAAACCTTTCGTAGCCATCCGTCATTTAAGATAAGTACTAATTAGTATTCGTGCTACGTTTGTTAGCCTCCGTCAAGGCGTAGTGTATGGTAGCTAACTAGTGCTTATCTGCAACATAAGATGAGATTGGATTAGGGTAGTCGTGCGACTTTGTTGGTCACCATCAAGGGTCGTGCGGGTGGATTTAATTCAATCATGAAATGTACGGGTTGAACTTGACTAGCAGCCTATGGTTTGTTGGTCTCCGTCATGGTCATAGGATGCAAGGGGCAAAATATTATCGGGAATTTCAAGTGTTAAAATTTGCACTGAGATTGCATACCTTCTATGAGATAGTTGAATCTCAATACCCACTGCGAGTAAGAGTTACTCCTGGGAGAGTTTTACACATCACAATTAGCCGATCAAGTAGGTGTCTAGAAAACTGTTAACGGGGTTATGCCCCTGAAAAAACGAGGTTTATTTTAATTAGGTATGTGCGAAAGCACGGGGAACCTTCTTCAAAGTACCGACACTGGCCTGGCTGAAAGATTGGCGAACTTGTAAGGTGTAATTAATCCCGGCTAGTCTTACCTTTTAGGGTTTGAAGGAAGATTTGATAAAAACAGTGGGAGCCATCCTGATTAGATAAGATAAAAACCAATCTAATCTTGCAAGAGCATATGCTAAGTATTTTCTTCTCTCTCTCTCCGGGTAGCGACTATGTCAGGCCTTAATCAAGATAATAATATGGATGTATTGACTGAACCCGCTTGTTATACTGAGCAGGGGAACGTTGGTTCCGCTCCAACTTATAATTGTTATAAGTCCGAGCAGGAAATATGGGAATATCCGGATTCCCATGCCACCCAAACGAAGAATAAGCATGTCGATGCATCTTCTCCGGCTGTGTTAGTTACCAAGAACTGTTTCTCAGTACACTCTACGTCCTGGGTATTAGATACCGGATCGGGATCCCACATATGTAATATGTTGCATGGGCTAAGGAAAGGTAGAGAACCGGGAATGGGCGATCATTCTGTAAGAGTAGGGAATGGTGCAAATGTTGCAGCCAAAACAGTTGGCGAATATCACCTTGTATTACCAAATGGTAATACATTGATTCTGAACGAATGCTATTACATACCGAACCTGATATGCAATCTTATATCAGTTTCTTTATTAAGTAAAGAAGGATATAATTTTATAGTATAGGATAATGTTATGAACATTTTTCTGAATTAAAAGTTGATTGGATAAGGCTTGTTAAATAATGGCATATACGTTCTAAATCAAACCACAGTTCTTAACGTACAAAACACACACAAGAGGAAGAGTTCAGAAATGAACGAATCTTTCTTGTGGTATTGTAAACTAGGTCATATCAATGCGACATGACTTGCTAAGTTACATAAAGATGGATATTTAAATCCGTTCGAATTATCATCTTATGAAACTTGACAGTCATGTCTCAAAGGAAAAATGACCAAAACTCCATTTACTGGACACGGAGAAAGAGTTTCGGAACTCTTGGGACTGATACATAGTGATGTATGCGGTCCCATATCTACACATGCCAGGAATGGTTCTTCATATTTCATTACATTCACTTACGATCTCTCAAGATACGGACATATGTTTCTGTTGAAACACAAGTCTGAAACTTTTAAGAAATTCAAAGAATATAAGCATGAAGTCGAGAACCAAATGGGTAAAAGTATTAAAATCCTATGATTTGATCGAGGAGGAGAATACTTGAGCAATAAGTTCCTCGACTATTTAAAAGATAATGGGATTCTCTCTCAGCTTACTCCTCCGTATAGACCACAGTACAACGGTGTATCCGAACGGAGGAATCGCACTATATTGGATATGGTGCGCTCTATGATGAGCACCACCGGGTTGCCTATTTCATTTTGGGGTTATGCGCTTAAGACAACAGCATACCTATTGAATCAAGTTCCATCTAAATCTATACCCACAACACCATAAGATAGTCTGTTGACCTGAGATCGTCATGTCTCGTATCAGTTCCCACTGTACTTTGATTACTACCCTACCATGCCTCTACTGAGCATGCAAACAGATTTTAGTTTGGTACAATCCCGAGCCACATGGAGGCAGTGAGAAATTGTCAGGGATTTATCTCTTTCGGTATAGGGAGTTGATATTGTGCTATATTCGGTTGGTTATCACCATAAATCTCTGGCCAGGATGGATGAGATTTACTAATTGTAGATCAGTAGTTTCTCGGTAGGTGATGAGCTTCACACCGACAGAACTCATCGTGTTATTAGAGGTCTAACTTTATTCACCCCCTAAACCCGGTATGTGATACTCTTAGATGAAGAGACCGGACTGTACAAAGATTGTCACTTATAGGCTTTGTAGAGATACTGATGAGTTTGTTTGCCGACCTTCCTTTCGTTCAATACCTAGGTAGCCGTTACTGTTGGATATAGTGCTATCAAGGCAATTATTGTGATTGCAAGTAGGCGATTATGATAATTGAGGGAAGACCTATACAGGTATAACAGTCTTACTCGAGATGATAGTATGCTATCTGGTTTGTCTTCATCATTGATAAAGCCCGTAGAATTCTTGCTTGACTACCAGCATTATGATGGTGATCATATACATGGGAGATGGGTTGTCCATAAGCACATCCTTAAATGTCCCTAATCATGAGAGTATCGAGACCGGGCATCGATATTCTAGAGTAGACTAGTGTATACGTTTCTAGACCCCAACGAGGGGTGGTGGTCGGTCTTGCAAGCCATTGGTGTTGTGTCACCTAAGACAATATACAGGTGCTCACTGGAGGTGAGTACACCGGACGGACTTGCCGAGAACTTCTAGATGGTATTATATCTATCGTCAGATGGAAGTTCTCAAGTGGCATGAGTACAAATTAGTCTTTTGACTTGAGATCGTCATTTATCTCGTGTGAGTTCCCACTATACTTTAATTACTACCCTACCACGGCTCAAAGGCGTCATGCAAACAGGTTTTAGTTGGGTACAGTCCCGAGCCACGTGAAGGCAGTGGTTGATTGTCAAGGATTCGTCTCTCCTGGTATTAGGGTTCGATATCGTGCTATGTTCAGTTGGCTCGCTAGAAATCCGTGGCCACGGTAGATGATATTTACTGATAGTTAATCAGTAATATCTCTGTTGGTGATGAGCTTGACTCAGACACGACTTATCGGGTTAGTAAGGGTCTGATGTTATCCACCTTCTAGACCCAATATGCGATACTCTTAGACAAAATTACCGGACTGTACGGAGATTGTCACATTCAGGCTTCAGGGTAAGGACGTACTTGATTGTCGACCCCTTTTTCGGCAGGTACCTGGGTAGCTGTTACGTACAGCTAGTGCCACTGATGTGCTTGTGGTTAAACCCACTACCAGCGTATTGTCGAGACTTTAAAGTACCACATAGAGGGTTTTCCCGGTTCAGGCGATAAATGTAGGAGCCGTACATTGGTACGTGCAATGGTCCGATTGAATACGTTTATAGGTTACACGGACTTTAATCGGACGGTTGATAATACTAGTCGGCTTAGGTTTAAGCTGGATTATTAAATCAGGTTTTGATTTAATAATATATATTTATTAGTATTATTGTTCACTATTCATTTTCTCTCTTTGGTGCTATCCATACTTTTATACGGATATGTGTATATGTAGCGATACATACCCCGCTGGTGAAGTATTCCATATTTATACGAGAATGCTTCTAGAAGAAGGACACGTCATATTTGATTTTTTTTTTAGAAAATCAAAGGGGAAATGAGGTGGAGGGTGGGGTGGCATGGAACATGGCTAGACATGTAGATGAGTATAGCTTAGCAAATTAATGTTGATATGATTTGGATACACTATTGATCTATGGTTGAAAAGGCTTAGCCATTCTTTCTATACTTGAGGATTTTCTTGAGTTCATGTTGTAAGCCAATGCCGCGCACCCCACGTGTTCGTGGAGACGCGGAAATTGAAAAAAAAATGATTTTTACGGGCTTCGTAACACCGACTAGAACCAAGGATCGATCATAAAGCCTAGCTAACAAACTACTTGAGGTTTAACTACTCGGATGAATGTTATACCTCGTAGTATCATGTCCTTCGGGTCTTCTCTCTGTCCTCCTCATCATCGTAGGCTCCGAGGATCGAAACGGAACGATACTTTCTCGTCGGCTTCCTCGAGTCAAAGACGATCCATCCGAGAGTCTATAGTCCGAGCTCCAACCTCAAATCCAAGGTAACTAGGGCAACTAGCTTACTAAACTAAATGGCCTAGGTGATGTAGAGAAAGAAGATGGAGTGGTTTGTCTCTTGGAACCCTAGGTTTCTCAACTCATGAGACTTAAGGGTTGAGAGGAAGAAGAAGGAGATGACTTGAGGAAAGAGAAAATGTTTTTGATAATGATAATTGAGATGGCTACCTTGATATGACTACAAGCATGGCAAGAAAAAAATCTCACCAAAAATATCTAGTGCCATACAAATATCTCACAAAATACCTAAGTCAACTCAAGCCTCAATAGTCAAACTACGTAGCCATGTGTTCATCACTGAAAACTGCATTTTAATACCGCTCATTCATTATCTATTTTGTTATATATCAGTACTATTAACCAGTGTCTGCTCGGTAATACGGATTACAGGTGTTCGCGATAAAATGCTGGAAACACACTCAAAATCACGAATAAAACGTTTGGGAGCCGACACTGCAAACAAAACAGAAAACCGATCGATATCCAATAAGTTCTTTCGCAAACAACAAAGTTTACACAAATTTTGGTCCAACACAATACAAGTGAACACTAGACCATAATGGGGGCTGCCTAGGCACAACAACTTGTGCAAAATGGGCACAAGTGGGTGTGATGTGCATTAAATGCTAAAAGAGTTGATTTGATTTGAAGAATCATGATTTCCCTCCAAACGCTACTAAGAAACCCATGTTGTTATCAAGAAATCAAGCAATTCCAATAGACTTGTGGAGTGCACTAGAGATCACCAAACTAAAACGTGTCCTACATTTCGGACCTAGCCCGACGAGACTCCCCCAAAAACCGGTGTCGCCGGTCCAATCAAGCCCGATGCTCCCCATTTTTCTTCTGGTTGTTTATTTGGGTCACATCATCTTATGGTTATTATTTGTTTATTCTGGAATGAGGCCTATAAATACCAGATCAATGGGTAAGGGGAGAGGATACTTTTGCTTTAGTTTTGCTTTAGAACACTTGTAATTTGTAACTTGCTTTTCCTTTGAACTCTTGAGCTCTTACCCTTTTGTCTTGACCTTGCAACTCTTCATTGAACTTGCAAACTTAATATTTAGGTTCTTGACTTCAAGATTAGTTGTATCTTGTTTGAAATTCAATAAAGTTCTCATTTCATTACATGTGTCTTGCTTTCTACATATTTTGAACTTGTGAAATCATTGCTTTACTTTGATCTTGCAACCTCTTAAGTGAGCTTGCAACCTTAAATTTTGGTATTTTGATTTCACATTGGTACGGGATTAAAGAAAAAGTGAAGATATTTGCACATTGAATTTACCGGTTCTTAACTTTCTAACTTTAACTTTTCTTTTCTTGCAATTTTTTGTTATGTCGCCTTTCTCTTTTCTTTTTTATCTTGGAATTGTAAATATGTGTGAGTAATTGATTTACTTGTTAAGGGTAAAACAGGTTAGTTTGTTTTAGGAGATATGTTTGCTAAAACCTTAAAAACCTTAACTTTGCAATTTGAAACTCCGAGCAAACCACTCGCAATTCCGCTCCGTTAGGCACCATATCCTATCACGGTAGCGGTGAATCCTAATCGTGACCGGATTGCGAATGGTTTGCCGAAGGCTAAGGTCAAGAGACAACAACAGAAGGACAAGGGACAAGGAATACGGATTTAG
This sequence comes from Agapanthus africanus, assembly GCA_030015575.1. NCBI lineage: Eukaryota > Viridiplantae > Streptophyta > Magnoliopsida > Asparagales > Amaryllidaceae > Agapanthus > Agapanthus africanus. Next base: position 834,948,782 of record JASDDO010000019.1, read on the forward strand.
TTTAAAATCGCAAATACCGTATTTTAAGTTCCCTAATCCAGATTGTTGCCTGTTGCCTTAGTATCAATATCAAAATTAGGTCTATAAGGAAAAGGCAAACATCATCCTCGCACAAGCTAACCTAAAACTACCCTTAATAAGTCTTTTTATTGAACATATCATAGTTACGACACTTTGTATAAATAACTCAAGATACGGTATTAACTCGTTAAAACAAGCTTAAAAACCTACTATCTTCCTGCGGACGACCCGTACTCATTGCGGCTCGCTACACGCGACACCGTCATTGATTGCGGTTATTTCAAATTCTTTCTAAATACGACACGGTGAAAATTTGATAATCAGATGGCGTCGTTGCTGGGGAGACGATAACATTTTTACACTTGTAGTCTCGGGTTAATTTGTGAATATTTTGTACAAAACTAACTTTCTAACAGATTCAACGGATAAAACACATTCTGTTTAAACCTACACGAGAACTAAAAACAATGATGTTCTCTGGATTTTTGATCTGCTAACACACTGTTTTTAACTTGAAAATAAAAGTATAAGAGTGGAATACTATTGTTACAGAGAGGAAACACACAAAATTTAAGCACCAAACTTGCAAATTTGGCCGGCGAGAACTTTAAAATTCCCGATGTCGCCGGTTTTCTGGTGGGATTTTAAAAATTGTTTTTTGTGTTGCCTCCAGTGTTCTGTCAGTATCCCATTTTAATTGTTTTGATTTTCTTAATTACTTGTGTTCAGAACTTTGCCTATCTTTATCGCTTACTAGCTCAAATATCCGTATTTTTCCGACATTTGCAGATTTGACGGATTAGCGAACGATGATTGTGCAAAGCAGGGGACATTTTCAAGTATAAAGGGATTGAACACTTACTGTCAAAGACCCGGGTATTTTGACCCGCGCAAGCGTACCATTCAAACACTCGGAGGCAATCGCAACACGAGTTTCTTAAACTCAATTCTTTTGGTACGTATTTTTCTAAAACATTCTCTTCACAAATCCGACGCTCCAATTTTCATATCTTTGCAGAATTCTTTGCAACATCGCTGCAATAGCCAAAGAAAAACTAACCGTATTTGTTATAGCGCCACATTTAAAGTAAAAGAAAAATTGATTGTTTGATAACAAAACTTTGTTAATTTATGCATTGCATCATTAATATGGACTTAAGGGGCTATAACACCAATTCAGATTGGGTGGGGATTTCATCACCCTTCCTGAGACCCCGGAAATCACTAATTGCATAAGTGTCACCTCAAGATTAACAAAAAAATATCTAGACTCAACCAACTAAGGACTTGTCGCGCTCAACAGGAAAAAGGAAGATTGTGAGCATTCGGTCGTTTCTTTAAACATGACTTTTGTGGGGCCTAGGCTAGACAAGTGAGGAGGTAACTTTAAAAGGCCCGTCTTACGGTAATTCGTGAGTAGAACCCTCCTTACCTCACTTGTGCTTATCTGGCCACAACTGGCTGTGAAGAGGCAATTTGAGAGATTATCTCATAATTTGTCACTTTGGAACAGTTAGGAGCAGGTCTAGTGGACTTAGAGGACCTTAGTCTAGGTATTGTTTATACGTTTGTGTCTGTGCATTTGTGATTGTGTTTGTGAACTGTCATTTCATTTTTACATCCTTACGAAACAAACACAAATTTGCCACTTTTACCACCTTCACCCAATTTTTCTCCACTTTCACATTCTTACCCTCACATTCTACGCTTTGACTACACTAAACTCATTTAGTGTATGTCCGCTTGGACTAGGGACCATAGTGCCCGTTTAGTCCGCGTTTTGTTAGTCGCTACGGACTACGCGATTGACTCTGACATCGAAACTCCTTCCATGCCTCTTTCACTCTTACCTTTGCCGGCCAACTCCGACGTTGACCGCAATTCGGTTCTTACATCTTCACCTTCAATTTCACCGTCACCAAATTCTTCTTCCGAGATGGCGGGATTTTCTCCTAACATCACTTTACCTCCCCCTGGAATTATTACACCTCCATTATGTGCGAATAACCCACGACCACCTCTTGTTGAAGTGCCACAGAGAATCGCGCTCCAAGATCGTTTCTATCCTACCCGCGCTGCACTTCCAACTTGTCTTTCACTTCCACCGGCCAATAGGGATAATTTCGAAATTAAGCCCCACTTCATCAACATGTTGCCCAAATTTCACGGGCTTGAATCCAAAGATGCCTACATCTTCATCAATAAATTCCAGAACGTTTGTGTGATGATGAAGAAAACCCAACTGTCTGATCATGCTATACGGCTATGAGTTATTCCTTTCACTTTGTGTGACTTTGCTGAAAAGTGGCTGTATAGCACCGCATCTCATTCGATAACCAGTTAGGATGAGTTTGTGAAAGCATTTTAAAAAAAATTAATCCCTTTCTTTGTCTTAACTTAATACCTTCTGTACACCGTTTAGCTAGAGCCTTAGGCGAAGTGTAGACGGAGTTTGAAGTCCGATCGAACCGAAACCCTAATATCAAAGTTGCTCTCTGTACAATTTTTAAAAACTGGGTTTTTTCCAAATTAAAAATATGCAGAAAATTCAGCAGGACTTTCTAAGAGTTACTGTGAAATTCGACAACCCAATTCCATCAACCCACCGTGGAACCGCGGTAGAAGCATGGCTTCTGCGGCGGTTCCGCGGCCGTATGGCAACAATACCCTATAATTTTTGCACAGTAATTCCTCTTTTCTGATGCTGGATTTTCTGGGAATTTTTAAATATCACTCAAGAGTTGAGTTTTCTGGGTTGTATTAGGGACTCGGTATTTCGATCGGATTATCAGACTTTGTCAATGTGGCTTTCCGGATATTTTGGAATATGTTAAAAAGTTCGACCGGATGTAAATACCCAATCTTTCCCCTGCCGGAAAATATCAAATCATAAGAATGCACGGATTCGAAACGAAATTACCCAATTCACCCAGCTTCCTACTGAACCTTTCTGGAAGTGCTTTGACCGGTACAAGGACCTCCTTGTTCAGTGTCCTCATTATGGTATAGAGAAATGGAAACTCTGCCAAACTTTATATGAGGGCCTGAATCCAGCAACTAAGCAATTGCTGGAAACCATTTGTCAAGGCCACTTCTTATCCAAATCTGACGAGGAGGCTTGGCAATTCTTTGATGATCTTGCGGAGCAAACGCTGCAGTAGGAGAGCACCCGACCGATCACCTCAGCTTCTTCTTCTTCTTCAGGTCTCTCTAGGGCAGAAGTTCATCAACTTGACATCTCAATTGCAATGAAGGCCGAAATGGCTGCAATCACGCGGAAACTGTAAGCAATTGAGAGCAAATTCTCATCTCCTTCTCCCGCCCCTGTTCTTCCCTATCGTACCATTTGCGCTTGTTGTTCGGATCCATCCCATTTGACCGAAGAGTGTCCTTACAATCTACCATCTCAAGGACAGGATTAGGTTAATACTGCATTTCAGCAATGACCAAGAAACGATCCATACTCTTCTACATACAATCCCGGTTGGAGGAACCATCCCAATTTCGCCTGGAATCAAAACCAGCATCAATTCCAAAGGCCTCCTCCTTCTCAACAACAAACTCAACAACAATTTCAGCAGCCCTTCCAACCCTAACCTTTTCAAAATCCGACGAACAAGTTTGCACCCTGCAACAATTCTCTTCCTCGAAACAACTTTGTTTCTTCAAATAACGATAAGGTTTCCTCGCTAGAACGGAGTCTAGAGGCTTTTGTAAATCAATCTACTCAATCCCATCCAGTCTTCTATTCAGTCTCTGGTGCAACACACCGCTGCACACGGCCAAACCATCAAAGACCATTGAAGCCCAGATTGCACAGCTGAACGCGGCTTTAAGCGAGCGAGAGAAAGGAAGGCTTCCATCTCAACCACTCCGAAATCCTGGTCACCCACACAATGTACATGTTGCTCTTGAACAACAGAACCATAATGTGAGTACCGTGACTACGTTGAGATCTGGAAGAATGCTGAACAAAAACATCGGCACACGAATGATAATGATGACACCCCGGCCGTTTCGTCCACGCCTTCTTCTTCCGAGCCTATTCTCCATTCTTCAATAGGCTCTTCTTCTTCAATTGCTGCTCTGAATGGATCCACATCTCACTCCACTCAAACTCCAGTTTTGGGATCCGTTCTAACTACACAATCTCCTCCACAAGTATTGAACTCAACCAATTTCAAAAACATTCCATTTCCAAATTGGTTGAGATCCAATAAACAAAATCCATAAATGGAGAAGATTCTAGAATTGTTCAAACAGATTAACATCAACATTCCCCTCTTAGATGCAATCCAACAAGTCCCCTCCTAAGCAAAAATCTTGAAAGACTTGTGCACTAAGAAGAGGAAATCTGAGGTACCCAAGAAGGTTTTCCTAGCTAGTAACGTGAGTGGTGCTCTTACCCAAAATTTACCACAAAAACGGAAGGAACCTGGCCGTCCTACGATTTCAATAACCATTGGGGATACGAACATCAACCGTGCTCTTTTGGATCTTGGTGCTAGTGTTAACCTACTTTCTTATTCTGTATATGAGCAACTAGGTGTAGGAGAACTGAAACCTATACATTGTACTCTTCAAATGGCCGACCGATCTATCACCCATCCTAGGGATGAGCTAGAGGATGTGTTAATAAAGGTTAGGGACTTCATATTCCCTGTTGACTTCATTGTTTTAGATACACAACCTGTAGCTAACCCCCGGAATCAAATTCTGGTGATACTCGGTCGCCCATTCCTTGGAACCTCAAATGATGTGATCAATTGTCGAAATGGTTCGATGAACCTATCTTTTGGCAACATGATAATTGAACTCAACTTTTTTAGGTTAGGGAATCGGTCATCCGAACCAAGTGCTCATATACTAGATATTTTTTCCATCCAGGAGATCACCCTAGAGGACTGTGAATTTGAGGAATTCTTGTTTGATCACAGTAATCTTGACGCCACTAGTGCATTCCTTTTTGAACCTGCTGCTGCTTCCGCTTCCAACAACGATTACGATTGCTTCATGTTTTCGAACGATCTTGGCTCGTCGCCACCCGAGTTTGAATCTTTCGAATTTTTGGATGCGTTAATTGGACCATCCGACTCGATCGCATACACTCACTTTGAGCCCCTGTTGGAATCTTTTGAGTTCGAGACATTTTCTCCAATCTTACCTTCAGTCATTCCACCTCCTACGCTCGAACTCAAGCCTCTGCCGTCTCACCTCAAGTATGCTTACTTAGGTGAGAACGAGACCCTCCCGGTCATCATCTCAGCTTCTCTAGCTCTAGAGCAAGAGAAATCCCTTCTCACGGTCTTGCAATCCAATCGGCAAGCATTCGGCTGGACGATGACGGACATCAAGGGGATTAGTCCCCTAATCATTGAACATCACATTCACCTGATGGATGATGCCAAACCAGCTAGGGATCCACAGAGGCAATTAAATCCAGTCATGAAGGAGGTTGTGAAAAAGGAAATCGTCGAATGTCTGGATAGTGGTATCATTTACCTTATTTCAGATAGACAATGGGTCAGTCCTATACATGTTGTCCCTAAGAAGTCGGGCATTACGATCATCAAAAACGAGGCGAATGAGTTGATCCTTACTCGCACCCAAACCAGATGGCGAGTGTGCATTGATTATCGGAAACTCAATGCCTCAACGCGGAAGGATCACTTTACACTGCCATTCATTGACCAAATGCTCGAAAGATTAGCTGGACATGAGTAATACTGTTTTCTGGACGGTTACTCAGGCTACAACCAGATTTCCATCACCGAGAAAGAGCAGGACAAAACCACTTTCACTTGTCCTTTCGGCACATTCGCATATCGCCGCATGCCCTTTGGGCTATGCAATGCTCTCGCTACCTTCCAGCGGTGTATGATAGGAATTTTCTCTGACATGGTTGAGAAAATTTTGGAGATATTCATGGATGATTTCTCCATCTTTGGAGATTCTTTCGACGAGTGTCTGCAACATTTTGACGCTGTCCTTACCCGATGTAAGGATAAAAATCTTACTTTAAACTGGGAAAAATGCCATTTCATGGTACGTGAAGGTATTGTCTTAGGACATATCATTTCGCGAAATGGCATCGAGGTTGACAAAGCAAAGATTGATGTCATTTCCAACCTCCCTGCTTCCAAATGCATCAGAGATATCTGATCTTTCCTTGGCCATGCCGGTTTTTACAGACGGTTTATCAAGGACTTTAGCAAGATTGCTAGAACCTTAACTCTTCTTTTGGCCAAGGATACCACGTTCAACTTCGACTCGAGCTATTTCACTGCTTTCGAATCACTGTGAAGCTCACTCACCACTGCTCCCGTTATTTCTTCACCTGACTGGACGCATCCTTTCGAGATTATGTACGATGCATCCGACTTTTCTATCGGTGCGTCCCTAGGACAGCACATTGATAAGATGCCACACGTAATCTACTACGCGAGCCGGACCCTGAATGATGCCCAAATGAATTACACAACAACTGAGAAAGAGTTCTTGGCTGCTGTGTTTGCTTTAGAGAAATTCAGGCCCTATCTTATTGGCCCCCCAGTTGTTGTCTACACCGATCATTCATTTCTACGACATCTTTTTTGCAAAAAAGAATGCAAAATCTCGGTTAATACGTTGGATCCTCTTACTTCAAGAATTTGACCTTGTCATTAAGGACAAAAGAGGATGTGAAAATGTAATAGCCGATCATCTTTCACGACTTCCTTCTTCGCCAAAGCTCCATCTCCCAATCAACGATACTTTCCCTGATGAACAACTCTTGACAATATCTTGCGAACCCTGATTCGCAGATATTGTGAACTATTTGGCGACTGGACTCATACCTAACGATTGGCCAAGTCAGTACAGACTTAGATTTTTATCCCAAGTAAAACACTTTTATTGGGACGAACCCTACATGTTCAAGTTCTGTCCAGACCAAATCATTTGTCGTTGTGCTCCTGATAATGAATTCAAGAGTGTGCTGTCGTTTTGTCACGATCAAGCGTGTGGCGGGCACTTTGGCCCAAGAAAGACAGCTGAGAAAGTCTTGCAATGTGGCTTTTACTGGCCAAAACTTTTCAAAGATGCACATGAATACTGCAAGACTTGCTCCCGGTGCCAACATTTGGGCCGGATTTCCAAGAGAAATGAGATGCCGCTCCAATCAATCTTGGTTGTTGAGATGTTCGATATTTGGGGAATTGATTTCATGGGCCTGTTACCCAGCTCTTTTGGCAACCTGTATATTCTCTTAGCTGTTGATTATGTCTCTAAATAGGTCGAGGCAGTGCCAAGCTATACGAATGACAACAAGGTTGTCATTAGATTCCTTAAAGAAAATATCTTTTCCCGGTTCGGGCACCCCCGCACGATCATTAGCGACAATGGGACACAGTTTTGCAATAGGTCTTTCAAGGCCTTGATGCAGAAATACTCAATTAATCATAAGCTATCGACGCCCTACCACCCCAAACATATGGGCAAGCCAAATTTTTGAATCGGCAGATCAAGCAGATTTTGGAGAAAACGGTTTCCAAAAACCGTAAAGATTGGTCTTTGAAACTAACTGATGCCCTATGGGCATTTCGAACTGCGTACAACACTGATCTTGGAATGTCTCCCTATCGGCATGTGTATGGAAAAGCTTGCCACCTTCCTATGGAAATCGAGCATCGCGCATTTTGGGTGATCAAAGAGCTGAATCTAAACCTTGAAGATGCGGGCAGCTATCGAAAGCTGCAACTGAACGAACTAAACGAGCTTCGGGATGAGGCCTACGACAACGCGGTTGTTATAAAGAACCGAACGAAGGTGTTTCATGATAAACACCTTACGCGGAAAACCTTCATGCCTGGACAACAGGTACTTCTTTACGACACCCGACTCCATTTCTATCCCGGTAAACTTCGATCTCGCTGGAAAGGACCTTTTCTTGCGCGTTGTGCGTACCTGCACAGCGCAGTAGATTTAGAGAATCAAAAGGACGGTTTGTATTTCAATGTAAACGGACACAGATTGAAACCGTTCATTAGCACAGAACCATCAGAGGAGCTCCTGATATTGCAGGAGCCAGTTTACCCTGCATAATCTTCCTCTGTTTACCACCAAACTTCGGTTATTCAGCCATAACCAGTGGAGACACTGCTTCAAATAAGTTTGGGGCATGTATATACTATTTTTGGATATTCTTGTCTTGTGCATATCCATTTTTCTTTTTGACGAGCAATCTTGTCTGGTGATGCTCAATCTTTGTTCATAATAAAAAAAAGAAAAAGAAAAGAAAAAGAAAAAGAAGAACAGCCGCTTTTTGACCCTTCAACAATTTTGCCCTCTTGATGTACATTGACAGTGAGGGCACTGTCCAGCTTAAGTTTGGAGGTGTGCTCGGTAAGCTTTTTCTCTCTTCGCATTCATTTGTATATTCTGCATTTGCATATATATTTAAAAACCCATAAAAATCGAGAAAAAAAATTACAAAAATATAAAAACTTTGTCGTTAAGTTAGCTAGTGGGAGAACTTAGATTCAATATTTCGACGGTTTTTTTTGATAAGATAGAAACAACTAAATCCTATTTTTTATTTTGAAAACCTGAAAGATAACCCTCCTTTGAGTTTAACTATAACTAATATACGTCTTTACATCACACTACACGTGTCATGAGTTTTGAAAATTAGATAACAAGTCTAATATGTTTGAAAACTTTTAAATTGATAAACTATTTTTTTAGGATCAAATAGGTTTGTTCTGAAATAAGTAATATCAAGAATAGTTTCGAAAGTGAAGTGGATATGAAAAGATATTATAGATACCTTAGTATGAACTAATTCTGAAGAATAACCCATCTGGAACTTGATTGACGTGATTACACACCTGATCCACTAAACACGTCTTTTATCCTAAAAATAATTGAACAACTGGTTATATCTCCGTTCGCATTAAATCGTTATGATTTTCACGCTAAAATAGGTCTTTTGTTTTAGGGCCTAGGTAACTTGAGCAATTAAGTCCGCCAGGGTGTCTCTACACCTAATACCCTAAAAGCAACTAGTTTGGGAGTATTGGCCCAAAGCTCGCTAAGAAACCTAGAAAGTCCAAATTAAAACAAAGTCAAGCAAGTGTTCTCTCCAAGTTAAAATTCCTAACGATTCTTTGTATGAGAATAATCTTGACAAAAGACAAGTTTTTATAAAAATATTTTTAACGGAGATATGAAGGTTTTATCCTATGATAAAGACTATCGCACGTTCATGAAGGTGTGTATGAAACGAAAACAAGTAAAAGGTGGAGTGAAAAATAAGACCTAGTTTCCTATTAAGGAAGATAGAAATTCTGAATTTGAAACCTAACTGGAAAACGAAACTTGAGAAGTACTTAACTCTTTATAAAACTTGTGTGGTCCTTTTTAAGTTTTTATCTAGGATTTATTTTGTGACATGGCGACTTTAATCGATCCTTTTGAAACTTAACGACACTATTTGCACCGCACGTAAAGACATATAGGATCTTAACTTAAATAAGAACCGAGGTGTGAAAAATAAAGGTTCGATATTTCTAACTTAGGATAATAGAATTGCTAGCTTTGAAACAAAACCATAGGGTTAGAATCATAGTTATTTCGCAAAACTAGCTTGACGGGATTTTGTGGGTGAAATCCGCTGAAAACCTCATGAGACAACACTCCTCCTACTAGGGACACCTAGAGGTTTAACGGCTTGTTGCACGAGCTCAGTGCAATCGCGTTCCCTGCGAAAATGAGGTTAGGATTTTGTTTTGCTCGGGACGAGCAAATCATAAGTTTAGGGGTATTTGTTCATCACTGATAACTGCATTTTAATACCGCTCATTCATTATCTATTTTGTTATATATCGGTACTATTAACCAGTGTCTGCTCAGTAATACAGATTACAGGTGTTCGTGATAAAATGCTGGAAACACACTCAAAATCACGAATATAACATTTGGGAGCCGACACTGCAAACAGAATAGAAACCCGATCGATATCCAATAAGTTCTTTTGCAAACAACAAAGTGTACACAAATTTTGGTCCAACACAATGCAAGTGAACACTAGACCATAATGGGGGCTGCCTGGACACAAGTGAGTGTAATGTGCATTAAATGCTAAAAGAGTTGATGTGATTTGAAGCATCATGATTTCCTTCCAAAAGCTACTAAGCAACCCATGTTGTTATCAAGAAATCAAGCAATGCCTGTAGACTTGTGGAGTGCACTAGAGATCACCAAACCAAAACGAGTCCCACATCTCGGACCTAGCCCGGCGAGACTCCCCCAAAAACCGGCGCCGCCGGTCCAATCAAGCCCGATGCTCCCAATTTTTTTCTGGTTGTTTATTTGGGTCACATCATCTTATTTTTATTGTTTGTTTATTCTAGAATGAGGCCTATAAATACCAGATCAATGGGCAAGGGGAGAGGATACTTAAGCTTTAGTTTTGCTTTAGAACACTTGTAATTTGTAACTTGCTTTTCCTTTGAACTCTTGAGCTCTTGCCCTTTTGTCTTGACCTTCCAACTTCTTCATTGAACTTACAAGCTTAAGATTTAGGTTCTTGACTTCAAGATTAGTCGTATCTTGTTTGAAATTCAACAAAGTTCTCATTTCATTACATGTGTCTTGCTTTCTAGATACTTTGAACTTGTGAAATCATTGCTTTACTTTGATCTTACAACCTCTTAAGTGAGCTTGCAACCTTAAAATTTGGTATTTTGATTTCACATTGGTATGGAATTAAAGAACAAGTGAAGATATTTGTCCTGCAATTTTTTGTTATGTTGCCTTACTCTTTTCTTTTTTATTTTGGAATTGTAAATATGTGTGAGTAATTGATTTACTTGTTAAGGGTAGAATATGGTTAGTTTGTGTTAGGAGATATGTTTTCTAAAACCTTAAAAACCTTAACTTTGCAATTTGAAACTCCGAGAAAACCACTCGCAATTCCGCTCCGTTAGGCACCCTATCCTACCATGGTAGCGGTGAATCCTAATCGTGACCGAATTGCGAATGGTTTGCCGAAAGCTAAGGTCAAGAGATAACAACGGAAGGACAAGAGACAAGAAATACGGATTTAGCATAAAATCGCAAATACCGTATTTCAAATTCCCTAATCCACATTGTTGACTATTGCCTTAGTATCAATATCAAAATTAGGTCTATAAGGAAAAGGCAAACATCATTCTCGCACAAGCTAACACAAAACTACCCTTAACATGTCTTTTTATTGAACATATCATAGTTACGACACTTTGTATAAACAACAACTCAAGATACGGTATTAACTCGTTAAAACAAGCTTAAAAACCAACCATCTCCCTACGGACGACCCATACTCATCGCGGCTCGCTACACGCGACACCGTCTTTGATTGCGGTTATTTCAAATTCTTTCTAAATACGACACGGTGAAAATTTGATAATCACCATGCTTGAATTATAATTAGTGAAAATAATAATCTCATAATTGTTTTAATCAAGTCAATGGCCAAAACCCTAATGAGGTGTCTCCTTCTAAAAGCAATCTTAAGTAATTACAAGAATGCCCCTCTCATCCGTATATATATAACCGTATCCATGTTTCGAGAAACACAAATACAATGAGACGAAACTAATCCATCAATATAATACTAGGATCCGGCTTAAACCAAAGCCCACTAGTATTATCTGCCCGATCATCATACGTGCATAAGTACGCGTACGTGATCGAAGCCCTGCCGTAAAAACCATACGGCCTCTACATCTTTTGCCCGATGCAGAGAAACTCTCTGTGTGGGACTCTAAAGACTCGACAGTACACTGATAGTGGGTTTAACCAAAAGCCGCAAGCGGTACTATCTACACGTAATGTCTACCCAGGTATTCTTCAATAAGAAGGCCGATGAGCAAACCCAACCAAACTCCTACTGAGCCTGAATGTGACAATCTCCGTACAGTCCGGTCTGTTCGTCTAAGAGTATCACATATCGGGCCTAGGGGGGAGGTAATCATCAAACCAATAATACAGCTATAAGTCGTGCCGGAGTGTAGCCCAAAACACTCTGAGAAACTACTAGAATACCTACCAGTAAATCTCGCTTGCCCTGGCCAGGGACTTTGTGTAATGGCTCTCTAAACACAGCGCGATATCAACCCCCAATACCGGGAGAGACGAATCCTATCTAACTGCCACTACCTCCAAGTGCTTCGAGACTGTACCCAACTACTACCTATTTGCACTACTCCTTTGAGTCGTGGTAGGGTAGTAATCAAAGTACAGTAGGAACACACTCGAGGCGAAGTAGCAGTGTCAAGTCGACGGACTAAGCTGTACTCATGTCACCTGGGAACTGCTACCCGACGATAGGTATAATACCCACCAGCAGTTCCCGACGAGTCATGTCCGGTGTACTCATAACTCAATGAGCACCTGCATACTATCTCCAGTGCGACGTACTAATGGCTGTGGGACAGACCATCTCCCCTACTGGGATGAGAAACATATACACTAGTCTACTCTGGAGTATCCATGCCCCGTTTCGATAATCCTACAACTAGGGACCTGTATAAGGATGTGCTTATAGACTATCCAGCCCCCACTAGTGTTACTGCCATCACAACGCTGGTAATCAAGCAAAGATCATAAGGGCTCTACCAATATGTATAAGCGATATGCTAAAAGAAACACATGCACATATTGAGGTAGAAACAAACCAAGTAGCATACAACCATTTTGAGCAAGACTGTGAATATCACAAGCTTCCATTAAGTAATATACAAATTAGTATGATACAATAATGGCCTCTAGGGCATATATCACTAAGAATCTCCCACTTGCACTAAGGACATGTATTGGTATATGGCAGACCTATCATCTCGATTAGCCTCTTGAACCATGTCTGAGGGATGGCCTTCGTGAGTGGATCTGCAGTGTTATTCTCCGTATCTACTCTCCTCACCTCGATCTCCCGGCATTCAACAATCTCCCTGATCAGGTGGTAACGCCTCAAAATGTGTCTAGACTTTTAATGGGACCTGGGTTCCTTCGCTAAGGCTATAGCACCGTTGTTGTTGCAATACAAAGGTATTGGATCTACAATGGACGGAACCACCTGATGTTCCATAGGAACTTCTTCATCCAGACTGCTTCCTTCGTGGCGTCACAAGTATCTATGTACTCCGCTTCCATCGTCGAGTCAGCAACGGTGTCCTGCTTAGAGCTCTTCCAACTGACCGCCCTTTCATTGAGGGTAAAGACATAACACGACATGTACTTGGAGTCATCCTTGTCACTCTGGAAGCTGGAGTCGGCAAAGGCCTCTATCTGAAGGTCTTTTCCACCATACACCAAGAGCATCTTCTTAGTCCATCTCAGGTACTTGAGAATGTTCTTTACTGCTATCCAGTATTTCTCCCCTAGGTTTGACTGATACCGGCTTACTGTAGGGTTCCTAGGCACACTAATGAGGTCTCACAAGGCATCAACCATGACAATTTCAAATTTTCCCGGTGCCGAGAAACCCTAGACTAGATCGTTGACTAGAAGCAAAGGCGAAAACGATAACTATTTAACAACTGAACTAATAAGTGAATGGAAATACAACCTTTGTAGATCCGCTCCACCATTTCTTTAGCTGCGTGATGACGTCCCTCCACTGTACCCATCGGAATCCTAGACTCTCGCGGTGGTTTCATCGGAGAAAAGATCGGGCTAGGTCGTCGACTTCGATGCCGAAGATGATCTACGTCGAGGAAACTCAAGATCAAGCTCCAACTTCACCAAGTCATGAAACTTGTGAAGAAAACACCTTATACTACATGGAAAGTGGTAGAGGATGAAGAAATAGAAAATGGGTTCACTTTAGAATTGGATTTCTCACTCTTTTTCACAAGGCACCATTGAAGGCATCATGGTTTCTTCTTCTTTGAAGAAGAAGAAGAAAGAATATATGATAAGAATTATGAATAATAGAAAATAAAATCATTCTTATCATTATGCAACCTTGGATTAGTTTAACAAGTGTAGAGAATAAACTAGGGTTAGGTGAATGGTTAGGTTTAGGAAAGAAACAAAGTGGTCAAAGCTTCATGAAGCTTCAAGGTAAAAACAAAAGAAGCCACCCTTTTGTTTCTTGCCCTAAAATAAATAAATAAAACAAATAATTAAGAAAAGATATCAAAACCCTAACCATTCACTTAAACATGATTTAAAGTAAACATACACCCAAGTTTGCATGTATCATCAAACATGATACAATCTAGTGCACAAAAATATATCACATATACTACTTGTGCACATCAAGTGAGAAAATCCATTTTAAGTGAACAAATACTAGTTAATGTAAAGTAATATATCAAATATATAATTATACATTAAATCATTAAATCAACACTTGATTTAATGATCTGGTCAAACTGCATATAACCGACTAATATCAAGTGTATCAATGTATCGAATCAACACTTGATTCGGTAACCCGGCTATATCTTATATAACCGTCCAGTGATACAAATCGCAAGAATATAATCCAGTATCTCATACCGGTATTATTCTCGGTCCCGCACATATCTTATATGTGCTCCTATTTCGTTTCGCTTGAGCCAGGAAACCTCTGTGTAGGACTCTAAAGACTCGTCAATACGCCGGCAGCAAATGATGATCATATCAAGCACCCACAAGCCGCAAGCGGTCTGCTAAACGTAACGGCCACCCGGGTATTGAGCGATCAGAAGATCGACGAGCAAGCCCGCTCACACTCCTGTGAATCCAACCAGTAACACTTACCGTACAGTCCGGTCTGATCGTCTGATATGTCGCATATCTCGCCTAGGGGTGGTAAATGTCAGACCCCAGTAACTCGATAAGTTATGTCGGTATGAGGTCTATAACAGTTCAAGAAACTACTGGTAACACTTACCAGTAAATCTCAGCAACCCTGGCCAGGGATTTCCGGTTATAGCCAATCGAACACAGCGCAACATCAACTCCCTATACCGGGAGAGACGAATCCCCTCCTATCGCTCATTGCCTCCATGTGATTCGGGACTGTACCCAAAAACCACCGTTTTGCATGCCCTCTTGGACGTGGTAAGATGGAAATCAAAGCACAGTGGGAATCACACAAGACTCTATGACGATCTCGGGTCCACAGACTAACCTGTACCAGTGTCACCAGAGAACTGCCATCTGACGTAAGGTATAATACCATCTAGGAGTTCTCGGCGAGTCCGTCCAGTGTACCCAGTCTCCACTGAGCACCCGTATATCATCTCTGATGTCAAACACCAATGGATATGGGATCATCCATCGCCCATCTGTATGGGTCGAGAAGGTATACGCTAGTCTACTCTGGTATATCGATGCCCCGTCTCGATACACCCACGACTAGGAACCTTGAAGGATGTACTTATGGACTACTATGTCCCCACTAGTATGATCTGCATCATAGTCCAGGTAGTCAAGTACACATCCTAAGGGCTTTACCAACATGTAACAGAGAGACAATCAGTATACACGTTAAGGTAAAGAGTAACCAGATAGCATACTATCATGTCGAGCAAGAAAGTCCTCCCTATATATGTCCCAGCATCCGCTACAATATACATCCTATGTACAGTAATGGCCTCTAGGGCATACATATAACTAACACTTACCACGCTCAGTGCGTAAGCTACATCTGGTCTGGTACACAACATCACATATATTGTAGAGCCTACCACAGAAGCGTAGGGTATAGATATCATGCGAGCCCTTTCCAAATCAGTCATGGGAGACATCTCTTTGGAGAGGGTGATTCCGTGACAAGCCGGTAGATTACCGCGCTTTGAATCCTTCATACTAAATCTTTTCAGTATGGTGTCGATGTACCTGGACTGTGAAAGTCCCAACATCCTCTTTAGATCTATCACGATAGATCTGGATCCCCAGAATGTAGGAGGCATCACCCAGATCTTTCACGGAGAACCTCTGTGACAAGAATCCTTTGACTGATTGTAGCATAGGAATGTTATTTCCTATCAAGAGAATTTCATCCACGTACAAGACGAGAAATACCACAGTTCTCCCTACAATCTTACTATATATGCATGGTTCATCTGGATTTTTGATAAAGTCAAGTTCTTTGACCGTCTTATCAAAACAGATGTTCCAACTCTGTGATACCTGCTTTAGTCCATAAATGGACTTAAGTAACTTGCACACTTTCCTGCTACTCCCACTCTGAATGAAACCCTCTGGCTGATCCATATAGACGCACTCTTCTAAATTTCCATTTAGAAAAGCCGTCTTTACGTCCATCTGCCAGATTTCATAATCGTTGATAGCAGCAATGGAATGAAGGATCCGAATGGATTTGAGCATATCCACTGGAGAAAAGGTTTCATCATAGTCCAAACCAGGTCTTTGACGAAAACCTTTTGCAACAAGTCTAGCCTTATAGCTTTCAACCTATCCATCTACACCAATCTTCTTTCTGAAGATCCATTTGCAGCCTACGGGTTTTACCCCTTCTGGATAATGTCCAAAGTCCATACTTTGTTGGTGTACATGGACTCCATCTCGGTCCGCATTGCATACAGCCATTTTACCGAGTCTCTGCTCTGAATAGCTTGCTGGAAGCTAGTTGGCTCATCATCATTGATGATGCAATCCTCTCGATCCCCGTCTATGAGAAAACCGTAGTATCTCTCGGGCAGATGAGACTGCCTACTAGTTCTGCGGAGTGGCGCGGGGATGTATAGTTCTTCTGGAACATCTAGTTCTACCAAGCTTTCAGTAATAGCTTGTGGTTCTGGAATTTCATCCAGTTTTATTTCGCTCCCACTTTTCTGATTTTCTAAAAATTCAGATTCCAAGAAGTAGGCATGATGAGAAACAAAGACCTTTTGTTCCTATGCTCAATAGAAATAATACCCTCTGGAGTTCTTTGGGTATCCCACAAACTTACACAGTACTGAGCGTGCCTCGAGCTTGTCCGCATGCTGCTTTTTAACAAAAGCTGGACATCCCCATGTCTTAAGGTACTTAAGATAGGGTTTCTTCCCACTCCACATCTAATATGGTGTGGTAGGCACCGATTTAATAGGAACCTTATTCAGAAGATATGCAGTTGATTCTAGTGCATAACCCCAGAAGGATCGCGGCAACTCAGCGTTACTCATCATGGAACGTACCATATCCAATAGGGTTCGATTCTGTCTCTCCGATACACCATTGTGTTGTGGCGTGTATGGAAGAGTAAGCTGATAGAGAATTCCATTCTCTTTTAGGTAATCCAGGAACTCGGTACTTAAGTATTCACCACCACGATCAGATCTCAGTGTCTTGATACTTTTGCCTGTTTGTTGTTCCACTTCATTCTTATATTCCCGGAATTTCTCAAGGGCCTCAGATTTATTCTTCATTAAGAAGACATGTCCATACCTAAAGAAATCATCCGTAAAAATAATGAAATAGGAATAACCACTTTGCGCATGCGTAGACATTGGACCACTTACATCGCTGTGTATGAGTCCCAAGAGCTCGCTCGCTCTTACTCCGTGTCCAGTGAACGAAGTCTTTGTCATCTTTCCCATGAGACAAGACTGACAAGTTGCATAAGACTGATATTCGAACGGATCCAAATATCCATCTCTATGTAACTTCTTCAACCATGTTTCATTGATGTGACCCAGTCTACAATACCATAAGAAAGCCCGATTTAGTTCCAGAGACTTTCTTTTAAGTGTGTTCTGAACACTGAAAACCTGAGATTGATTTAATACGTATATTCCGTTATCTAATAGACCTGGCCCAATCAAAACTTAATTTAGGTGGATGTGGACCACATTGCTTACAAATATAAAATCATATCCTTCCGTAGAAAGTAAGGATACAGATATGATATTACAAGCTAGACTAGGTACATACAAACAGTTACGTAGAATCAATATCTGCCCACTTATCAATCGTAGATGATATTCCTCTCTGGATTCAGCGTCCACGCTCATTCCGTTCGCAACACTGAAAGTCATATCACCCACCCTGATAACTCTACGGTTTCTCAAAGTCTATAATGAATTACAGATATAAGATCATGATCCGGTATCTAGTACCCATGAAGTAGAGTTAATTGACATGCAGTTTTCGATTACAAACACACCCGAAGTCGAAGCCACAACATGCTTCGGATCCTGGATTCTGGTTTTCAAAGCCCTGCAATTCCTCTACCAATGCCTTTTCTTGTGACAATAGGAACATCCCTCCTTCCCTACTGTCAGCCCTGAAACTTTTGCCCTTCCTTGTCCTTCTACCTTACTGACACCGCATATTAGCTTTGTGGAGGCCTTCTTCTTCTCACCCTTTGCTTTCGCCTTAGATGCAGAAGTGGAAGATTTCCCAATAAGCAGAGCGGGTGTCTCCCTGATTTCCTTCAGGGTGTAAGTAGAAGATAGGGACTGTAGAAGCAAGTCAGCATATGACTGGTTCTTTAACGTGGTTTCCAGGTCTGTGAGCTCATCAATATAGCTAGTCATTGTAAGGACGTTGTCCCCTTCAGATGACTCAATAGCCAACCTCGCTTGAAGCAATTCCTTCGAGGTCTCATATCTTGCGATACGAGATTGCTCTCCATATATAACTTTGTTATGGAGGAAGATGGAAGCTAAGTCCATCTTCTCGTGCTGCCTCTGGTTTTCACCATCTACTGAGGCTAACATGAGGCACTTGGCATTCGCACTATCCTTTTCCTTTGTCTTACGGATATCAATATCCGTGACGGTGGAAACTGGACCTGGGACGGCGGGGGCTTGAGTAGTAATGAGGTGGTCCAGCTTGTCACGGGCAATGGACATCTGGACAAACCCTTGCCAGTTAGTATAGTCTGGCCCAGTCAATTTATTAGCTAGTTGTAACCTATGTGTGGTCAACTGGTCGCTGCAATTAGGAGAAAGAGAAGAAACACTTCAGCATGATACTCTTGCAAGTTTAGATTTGTTTTTAATTTATCAAAACAGGATGGCTCCTACTGTTTCTCGAATCCTTCCTCAAACCATAAAAGAAGAATTAGTCAGGATTAATCTCACCGTACAATACTTGCTTAACCGTTCAGCCAGGCTAGTGTCGGTACTTCGAGAGAGGTTTTACGACGCTTTCGCGAAATTCCTTAATTAAATAACCTCTTTTCCCTGGAGGCGTAACCCCGCTAACACTGTTTTAGACACCTACTTGGTTTATAGCATTGATCATTAAGTGAAAAATCTCCCGAGGAGTAGCATATACTCACAGTAGGATCGGGATCCAAATATCATTGTGTGATAAAGTCGAAGGAATCCTATCAAAATTATCACACTCCAAATGGTATGCAACACTAGTAAGTTTCAGTTTCCTTAGAAACTCCCAATGTGAATTTTTGCCCCATGCTCTTATGACCTTGACGAAGGCCAACAAATTATAAGTCACATGTCAAGTTCTACCCATTATTGTCCAGAATAATTTGAACCCACCCGTATATACCCTTGACGAAGGCCAACAAAGTAACACGACTGTCCCAAACCAATGCATCTATCTAAACTACATATGAATACCCAGCAGCTACCAATCACTATGCCTTGACGAAGGCCAACGAACATAGCTTGAATACTACTGAATATTCATATGAAATGATGGAGGGCCACGAATGGTTTTAGCAAATCCGTGAACGTAGTGAACTTGATATAATCGAAGGAACCTGATAGCTTTTAAAAGGAGTGGTTTAAGCTCCGCATTTTTAAAAGTCTGCTGTTTTGAAAAAACCGAGTGGTTTTAAAATTTGTTCCAACGATTCAGCTTCGGTTTGTTTGCTATGCATTAATGTAATGCAGTCCCATCATTTACACCTATCATCACAGAAAGAAACGAAAATATGACGTACGCTTATGCCATCCGTATTCGTCACGGGGCCCCGTCATCACCTGTTAGGTTACTTAACTAACGACAGAGCGGGGGCTGGACTAGCGCGGATGCAAAACATAAGCAAAGCCTACCAGATATCATATATAGATATATACATTCATCTCACGCAATAATAGGCATTCCAGATCACAGATGAACATATTAGATATACTAGGAATTCCGCATTTCGTTTAAGCGTGTAACGAAAGACGGATTCCAAGGTCGTGATGAATAGCCAAACCACACCCCAAACCCCTACGGCTGCGGCAAACTACCCGCCAAATACCCGAAATGAAGCAACCTCCCTCATCAAAGTGAGTAGGCCACTCGGCACATCAAAGTACTCGGTAGTTTATGCACGCCATCTTGGGTCTATCTTAGTGTAAGTCCATGTCACGCACCCCACGAACTTGCGGGGAGGCGGAATATATGAAAAACGATTATCAAAGCTTCGTAACACGGACTTGAGCACATGAATCTTTTCTAAACCGTTACTAGCTATCTACTAGAGGTTTAACTACTCGGATTCGAAGTTATACCTCACGTTACATGTCCTTCGGGTCTTCATCGCTGTCCTCCACTCCTCGTAGGCTCCTTGGAACATCGGCACCTCAACGGCCTCCTCGAGTCAAAGACGATCCACCCGAGAGCTCCTACGCCTATCTTGATCTCTAACTTGAGATAACTAGGTTGCTCAAAGTGCTAATCTATGCTACCTAGGGGATATAGAGTGAGGTTATGGATGTATTAGTCTAGCTAACCCATGATCTCAACACATGTAAGGTTAGGGTTAGGGTTTGAAGAGAAAGAGCTTGAGAAGAGAGAAGGTGAGAAGTGAATCCTCTTGGATGAATGAAATCATTTGTGTATATATGAAACATATGATATAATTAAGTAAATAATAAATAATGCTTTATCATCATGTTTCATTAATACACTAAGTCATTCATCATATGAGTCATATAAATCATTAAATGAGTCATTAACTCAATGCATGAATCACTACATGACTCATTAATCCAATTAATGCAAATGCCACCTTAGCCTCCAACTCACCATGCTTCTAGAAGCTTCCCGGAAAATTACGAAAACGCCCCTCCAATCCGTGAAAACATGGAAAAACTTTAGACTGTATAAATCCAATAACCCGATACTAGAATCTGGCTTAAACCAAAGCCGGCTAGTAAAAACTGTTCCAACGTCGCATGTGCGTTTAAACACGTATGCGTCCGAACCCTTGTCGTAAAACCATACGACCTCTATATCGTTTCG
The DNA here is from genome assembly GCA_030015575.1 of Agapanthus africanus. NCBI lineage: Eukaryota > Viridiplantae > Streptophyta > Magnoliopsida > Asparagales > Amaryllidaceae > Agapanthus > Agapanthus africanus. Next base: position 834,969,971 of record JASDDO010000019.1, read on the forward strand.
CCTGGAGCAGGGAAACTCTCTGTGTAGGACTCTAAAGACTCGACACTACACTGGCAGTGGGTTTAACCACAGACCGCAAGCGGCACTAGCTGTACGTAACGGTCCCCGGGTAGATGTCGATAAGAAGGCCGATGAGGAAACCATCCGAACTCCTACTGAGTCTGTCCGTGACAATATCTGTGCAGTCTGGTCTGTTCGTCTAAGAGTATCACATGTATGGTCTAGGGAGGTAGTAAACGCCAGACCCCTAAAAACCGTACAAGTCGTGCCGGTATGACTCAAAAACCATTTGAGAATCTACTGATCAGTCCACCGGTAATTCTCCATGAGCCCTGGCCAGGGACTTATGGTAATGACCAACCGATCACTGTACGATATCAACCCCCTATACCGGGAGAGACGAATCCTTAACAGTCGCTCACAGCCTCCATGTGGCTCGGGACTGTACCCAACTAAAACCTGTTTGCATGACTCCTTTGAGCCGTGGTAGGGTAGTAATCAAAGCACAGTGGGAACTCACATGAGACAAATGACAACCCTAAGTCAACAGACTATCTGCACGCATGTCACCTGAGAACTGCAATCTGATGTTAGGTATAATACCATCCATTCAGTTCTCCTGCGAGTCCTGTCCGGTGTACCCGTAACCCAACGAGCATCTGTATACTATCTCCAGTACGACGTACCGATGGCTGTAGGACAGACCATCTCCCCAGCTGGGATGAGAAGCGTATACACTAGTCTACTCCGGAGTATCGATGCCCTGTCTCGATAATCCTATGACTAGGGACAAGTATAGGATGTTGCTTATAGACTACCCAGCCCCCACTAGTGTGACTGCCATCACAATGCTGGTAATCAAGCAAAGATCTTATGGGCTCTACTAATATGTATAAGTGATACGTTACAAGAAACATATGCACATATTAAAGTAGACACAAACCAAGTAGCATACTACCATTTTTAGCAAGACTGTTTTATAAATATGAATATCCCAAGCTTCCATTAAATAATATACAACCTAGTATGATACAATAATGGCCCCTGTGGCATATACACTAACAATCTCCCACTTGCACTAGGGCTATGAGCTGGCATATCGTAAACCTATCATCTTGAATAGCCTCTCGAACTGCGTCTGAGGAATGGCCTTTTTGAATGGATCAACAATGTTATTCTCCGTCCCTACTCTTTTCACCTCGATCTCCCGGCGATCTACGATCTCCCTGATCAGGTGATACCGCCTTAAGATGTGTCTGGACTTCTGATGGGACCTGGGTTCCTTTGCTAAAGCTATAGCGCCGTTGTTGTCACAATACAGAGGTATTGGATCAACACTGGTAGGAACCACCTGAAGTTCTGTGAGGAACTTCTTCATCCAGACAGCTTCTTTTGCGACATCGCAAGCAGCTATGTACTCCGCTTCCATCGTTGAGTCAGCAACGGTCTCCTGTTTGGAACTTTTCCAACAGACCGCCCCTCCATTGAGGGTAAAGACATAACCCGACATGGACTTGGAGTCATCTTTGTCACACTGGAAGCCGGAGTCGGCAAAGGCCTCGATCTGGAGGTCTTTTCCGCCATACACCAAGAACATCTCCTTAGTCCTTCTTAGGTACTTGAGAATGTTCTTTACTGCTATCCAGTGATTCTCCCCTGGGTTTGCTTGATACTGACTTACTACGCTCAATGCGTATGCTACATCTGGTCTGGTACATAACATCGCATACATTATAGAGCCTACCGCTGAAGCGTAGGGTATAATTGACATGCGATCCTTTTCCAAATCAGTCTTAGGAGACATCTCCTTGGAGAGGGTGATTCCGTGACAAGCCGGTAGGTTACCGCGCTTAGAATCTTCCATACTGAATCTTTTCAATATGGTGTCTATGTACCTGGACTGCGAAAGTCCCAACATCCTTTTTGATCTATCACGATAGATCTGGATCCCCAGAATGTAGGTGGCATCGCCCAGGTCATTCATGGAGAATTTCAGTGATAAGAATCTTTTGACTGAGTGTAACATAGGAATATCATTTCCTATTAGGAGAATGTCATCCACGTACAAGACGAGGAATACTACAGCTCTCCCTACAATCTTTTCTGTATATGCATGGTTCATCTGGATTTTTGATAAAGTCAAATTCTTTGACAACATCATCAAAATAGATGTTCCAACTCCGCGATGCCTGCTTTAGTCCATAAATGGACTTAAGCAGCTTGCATACGTTACCGCTGCTCCCGCTCTGAATGAATCCCTCTGGCCGATCCATATAGACGCTCTCTTCCAAATTACCATTTAGAAAAGCCGTCTTTACGTCCATCTGCCAGATCTCATAATCGTGGAAGGCAGCAATAGCAAGAAGGACCCGAATGGATTTGAGCATAGCCACTGGAGAAAAGGTTTCGTCATAGTCCAAACCAGGTCATTGACGGAAACCCTTTGCAACAAGTCTAGCCTTATAGGTTTCAACCTGTCCATCTACACCAATCTTCTTTCTGAAGATCCATTAGCATCCTACGGGTTTTACCCCATCTGGAGCAATGTCCAAAGTCCATACTTTGTTAGTGTACATGGACTCCATTTCGGTCCGCATTGCATCCAGCCATTTTATCGAGTCGCCGCTCTGAATGGCTTGCTGGAAGCTAGTAGGGTCATCATTATCAATGACGCAATCTTCTCGATCCCCGTCTATGAGAAAACCGTAGTATCTCTCAGGCAAATGAGACTGCCTACTACTTCTGCGGATAGGTGCTGGGATGTATGGTTCTCCTGAACCTTCTTGTTCTACCAAGGTTTCAGTAATAGCTTGTGGTTCTGGAATTTCTTCTAGTTCTATTGCGCTCCCACTTATCTGTTTTTCTAAAAACTCAGTTTCCAAGAAGCGAGCATTATGAGAAACAAAAATCTTTTGTTCCTCTGCATAATAGAAATAATATCCCTTGGAGTTCTTTGGATATCCCACAAACTTACACTGTACTGATCATGCCTCGAGCTTGTCCGCATGCTGCTTCTTTACAAAAGCCGGACATCCCCATATCTTAATATGCTTAAGATAGGATTTCTTCCCATACTACATCTGATATGGTGAAGTAGGCACTGTCTTAGTTGGAACTCGGTTCAAAAGGTACAGCTGATTCTAGTGCATATCCCCAGAATGATCGTGGTAACTCAGCCTTACTTATCATGGAACGAACCATATCCAATAGGGTTCGATTCCTTCTTTCCGATACACCGTTGTGTTGTGGTGTGTATGGAGGAGTAAGCTGAGAAAGAATTCCATTCTCTTTTAAGTAACCTAGGAATTCGGCACTTAAGTATTCACCACCTCGATCAGATCTCAGTGTCTTGATACTTTTGCCTGTTTGGTTTTCCACTTCATTCTTGTATTCTTGGAATTTCTTAAAGGCATTGGATTTATGCTTCATTAAGAAGATATATCCATACCTAGAGAAATCATCCATAAAAGTAATGAAGTAGGAATAACCACCTCGCGCATGTGTAGACATTAGACCGCATACGTCACTGTGTATGAGCCCCAAGAGCTCGCTTGCTCTTACTCCGTGTCCAGTAAACGGAGTCTTTGTCATCTTTCCCATGAGACAAGATTCACAAGTAGCATAAGATTGATATTCGAACGGATTCAAATATCTTTCTCTATGTAACTTAGTCAACCTTCTCTCATTGATGTGACCTAGTCTACAATACCATAAGAAAGCCTGATTTAATTCCAGAGACTTTCTTTTAAGTGTGTTCTGGATATTGAAAACCTGAGCTGGACTTAATACGTATATACCGTTATCTAATGTACCCGACCCAATCAGAACTTGATTTAGGTGGATGTTAACTACATCGCTTACGAATGTAAAATCATATCCCTCTCTCGAAAGTGAGGACACTGATATGATTTTACAAGTCATACTAGGTATATACAAACAATTACGTAAAATCAATATATGCCCACTTGTCAATCCTAGGCAATATTCTCCCACGGATTCAGCGTTCACTGTCATTCCGTTTGCAACTTTGATAGACCAATCACCTACCTTTATAACTCTACGGTTTCTCAAAGCATGTAATGAATTACAGATATGAGATCCTGCTCCGGTATCTAGTACCCAGGAAGTAGAGTTAATTGACAAACAGTTCTCAACTACAAATACACTTGAGGCCGAAGCCACAACATGCTTCGTATCCTGGCTACTGGCTTCCAAAGCCCTGCAATCATTCTGCCAATGCCCAATCCCATAACAATAGAAACGTTCCTCTTTTACTATATTGAGTCCTGAAACTTTTGCCCTTCTTTTTCCTTCTACTTCCCTGGTTTCCTTCAGGGTAGAAGGCAGAGACTGTAGAATCAAGTCAGTATCTGACCTGTTTCCCAACGTGGTCTTCAGGTCCTTTAGCTTATCAATATAGCTAGTCATTGTAAGGACGTTTTCCTCTACAGATGACTCGACAGTCATCCTCGCTTGAAATAATTCCTTCGAGGTTTCATATCTTGCGATATGAGATTGCTCTCCATATAAATCTTTGTTATGGAGAAAGATGGAATCTAAGTCCATCTTCTCGTGCTGCTTCTGGTATACACCATCAACTGAAGCTAACACGAGGCACTTGGCTTTCACTTTATCTTTTTCCCTTGTCTGACGGATATCCATATCCGCGACATTGGAAACTGGACCTGGGACGGCGGGATTTTGAGTAGTAATAGGGTGGTCCAGCTTGTCATAGGCAATGGACATCTGGACAGACCTTTACCGGTCATATAAGTCAGATTCAATCAATTTGTTATCTAGATGTAACCTAGTCATGGTCATAAGTGTAAGTGCACGGCGGCGCCCCGGCCGTCGATCCGACGGCCAAATGCGGAAACGGTGATAAACTTTAATTTTGCGGACTTTGCAAACCGGCACCACCGCGCACTAGACTCCGGATCGGGCCATTAAACTAGATCTAGCTAACTACAAGACGGGTTAGAGATATACCGACGATCCAAGTCCTCCGGTCTTCTCGTCATCGTCCCGATCTCCTGCGGAATGTCCCGTCTCCTCCTCGTCGCCGGAAGTGCACCACACCGCCTACTTCTTTTACGGGCTCCCACCTCAATGCCGAGGCAACTCGGGCACGAAGCCGGCTACTCGACGTGCCCAAGGTTCGCTGTAGAATGTAGCGAGCAAGTCTCATTTGGGGTTATCGGAATTGCCTTTTTGGTGGAGGGATGATACAAGAACAATGTGGAGGAACTTTGGGGATTTTGGGAACATGAAATGAACAAAAACCCCACACCCAAAAACTTGGACAGCCCCTATAGGGAAGTGGCCGGCCATTCCAATGAGGGTGAGTGAGAATGAGGGAGAGTATGATAGAAAAGGAGAGAGCCATTCCATAATGCAATGGAGAGAGAGAAGGCTATCATGCCAAAAAAAGGAAAATGATCACAACAATAAACCCACACTCAACCAACCTCACCCCTCATCATCATCAACCATCATGCCCACTAAAAGTCAAGCCATCATGAGAATGAGAAGTCAATGATGGTGCACATCATGAAAACCATCATGATGCTACAATAAGCAAAGACCCCCTCCACAAAAAGCCTATTTGCAACAATGCAAATAAACCCTCCTCCACCAATCTTCGGCCAATGAACGGAACAATAGAAATTGGCCGAAACGGAAAGCAAACTGGCAACTCCAGAAAACTGGTCCCGTAATAAATTACAGGAAAACCCCGATACTGTGCATACACACCCGCATCTGTATTTCGACCGAAATACAAATGCAATGAGACAAAATCTCCACTGTACTATACTAGGATCCGGCTTATACCAAAACCGGCTAGTAATATCTGTTCGATCCTGATCCGTGCAATACCGCACGTATCTGATCGAACCCTGCCATATAACCATACGGCCTATAGTACAATCTGTCCGATCCTGATCCGTGCAATACCGCACGTATCTGATCGGACCTTGCCATATCTCCATACGGCCTCTACAACCTTTCGCCCGAAAGCTGAGTAACTGAAATGTGGGGGACTCTAAAGACTCGTCAACGCCATGGTTGTGGATTTAACCACTAGCACGTCAGAGGTATAAGCCAATACGTAACGGGCTACCAGGTATTGACTAAAAGGGATGTCTGTGAGCGAACTCAGCCTGACAACCCTACTGAGCCTGTCAGTGACAATATCCGTGCAGTCCGGTCCGTTCGTCTATGAGTATCGCATGGCGGGCCTAGGGGGTTGGTAAAAGTCAGACCCCCAAAAGCGGTACAAGTCGTGTCGGAGTGTAGCCCAGAACACCCTGAGATACTACTGGAATACCTACCAGTAAATCTCCTTGCCTTGGCCAAGGACTTTGTGTAATGGCTCTCCTAGACACAGCACGACCTCACCCCCAATACCGGGAGAGACGAACCCCTGAAGATACGCTCACTGCCTCCATGTGGCTCGGGACTGTACCCAACTAAAACCTGTTTGCACGACTCCTTTGAGCCGTGGTAGGGTAGTAATCAAAGTACAGTGGGAACTCACACGAGACAAATGACGATCCCCAGGTCGATGAACTAACCTGCACACATGTCACCAGGGAACTGCCATCTGACGTCTGGTATATGACCAACTAGCATGTTCCCGGCGAGTCCTGTCCGGTATACTCATAACCCAATGAGCACCTGTATACATCTTAGGTGATCCAACTGACACCAGTGGCTTGTGAGACCGGCCACCGCCCCTCGTCGGGGTCTCGACTGTATACACTAGTCTACTATGGAGTATCGATGCCCTGTCTCGAAACTCACACGACTAGGGACCTTTTAAGGATATGCTTATAGACCCCCAGCTCCCACTTATATGATCGCCCTCATACTGCTGGTGGTCAAGCAAGAATCCTAGGGGCTCTATCAACGTGTAATAGCGACGTGTCAGGTCACTTAAAGCAGTACACGATGATAAAGGTAAACCAGATAGCATACTATCATCTCGAGTAAGACTGTCCTACCGGGATAGGTCCTCCCTCGATCATTACAATCACGTACCTGTGACCTAATAATTGACTCTGAGGGCACTATCCCCAACAATCTCCCACTTGCACTCAAGGCTAATTATTGCGATGTCGCATACTCACAGCCCGTGTGATACCGAACATCCAACTCCTCTACTAGTCAGTCTCACATAGCTCGTTTGCGGAACTATTGCGTTCGAGGAATAGCCTCAGTGAGTGGAACCTCTTAGTTGTTTCTTTCTATGTCTCTCTATATCTCAAGTTCGCGGAGAAAACCATCTCCCGAAATGAGAAATACCTGTCTTAGAATGTCTGGATGTCTGATGGGACCTAGCTCATAAATGAACTTCAAATCCAAACTTCTTAGACTGTATCGTCAACTGAACTTAATCAGTATCCTGCGCCATGCCTCCCTCAGTATTACCTTGGACCATCTGTCCAAAATACTGCCCCTCGTCAGAGGGAAAACTACAACTCTGACAGCCACTCTGCCATCCATGTCACCTTGGAAGCCTGGAATGATAACCGTCTCCTAAAGGAGGCAGCCGTTATCATATCCCTAGAACATTCACTTATGTTCTAAAACTGCTTCCGACTGTTTCTCCAGGATTGGATCAATATCAACTTATTGCACCTACTGCAAGAACAACATCTGGTGTGGTACTTGACATCTCATGATTGACTCAATTGCCTAAGCAAGTGATCTGCCAATCATGCACATCCCTCTCTACTTTAGTCTATAAGACACCTTTGGAGAGGGTGACTCCATTACCTGCAGGTACACTACCGTGCCAGGAGTCGTCCATCCTAAATACTCTTAGAATGCTGTCAAGTACCCTAATTGGGAAACCACCCAAATCTAGATCTAAGACCATAGATCTAGTAACCAGTATGTCTGATATAAAATCCATTTCCTTTGTGGAGAAACAACTGTGTGACGACCAAAGTATAACCGATCGTAGTGTAGGAGTTTCTTTTCCTACTTTGTGTATATCATCCAAATACCAGGATATCACACCCTACTACCTTCTCAACAGATCCATCCCCTATTCTGATGAAGTCAAACCCATGACTGTCACGTCAGAAATAGATGATCTTTCTCCGCTACATCTGCTCTAGTCTATAAATAGACATAAGCATCCTGTCCACCAATGCTTCCGCTGCTCCCACTGACTACGACAACCCTCTGGCAGAGTCATATAGACGTACACTTCTAAAACTGGTTTAGAACGACGCTATACTCATCCTCCCGCCGGGTCTCGTAACCTGGAACAACAGCAATGGCAATTGTGGGTAAACAAGAACTTCCCTGTCACCGTCCTTGAGGCTACCGGAGTACCTCTCGGGTGCCTGAAGTTACCCACCTTATCTGCGGAGTGGCCAATGGAATGTCAATTCAGATTGAATCTTTAGGTTCCTTATCAAATCTTCAGTAATCGTTTGTGGTTCTGGAATCACTTCCAGTTCTACCATACTCCCACTACTGTTTTTCTGAAAAAATCCATTTTTAATAAAACTGTGGCGAGTCTAGAACAATATCGCTATTGTTCATCCAGATGGTAGAAAATCAACCCTCGTCATAGCCTGGGTCAACCCACAAACAGCCATTACAGAAACATGCCTTGAGTTGTCCAGTGTCTGGTTTTAATCATAAACCGGACAACTCCCCGTACCTTAACATCGTTAAGATATGAACTGTTCTATATCCAATATAGAAACAGAGGCACTGATTTAATTGAACCAGATTCAAATCATGCAGCTGTCCCCAGCGCATGTCAACTAAATGGAAGGAGGCCGATCAGCGTTACTCAACTTAGGAATACTTCCAATTATGAGTAACCTGAAAGAGAAGCAAGATCTCTTTATCATTACTATCAACTGAATACCATACACAAGTATCTACATCTTCGATCACTTTGAAGAATCCCGATACTTGCTACACCTGGTTCTCTACTCTATTCAAATACCTATAACTCCTCAAAACTTAGACCCTGTGTTTCTACGAAACACATGTCTAAGAACTAGAGAAGTTAAAAGTAAACAGAATATAGTATGAGGACCAACCCCTCTGTCCTAATGGACACTGGACAACATACAATACTCTGTATAAGTCCCTTGAGTCTGATAACTCTTTCACTGTGTGTCGTAGGTTGAAAACTGTACTTATGGTTAAGAAGAATTACACCGCTGTTTAATGCTCCTTACCTAACCATCCACTGATATAGGTAAATGTCGTAGACATAATTTCAGAAAGGTATATCTCACTCTATGAAAATAGACGTACAGATATATCATTTTGAAATTGGTGCATAACAGCGGATATTCAAAACCAAATATTTGCCGACCGGCAAACAGCCCAGGTGATTTCCTCAAATATCACCGATTACAACGAATCCCGATACAATGAGGATGGTCACCCAATTCCCAATAACCTACTCCCACTCATCATCTGTAAAACCATACAGATGTGAGAATCGTACCTGGTAAATACATACCCTGGAGTAAGTGTCTAATCGGGAAATCAGTTTTCTTTTAATAGTACACAGTGAAACTGAAACATTGAAATGTTTCGTTGGGGTATCCTGGTATTCCTAGTAATGCCTCTTCCAGATTCACGACTGTAACCGTATAGTTCTTTGCCACCTCTCCAAATCCCTTCATATGTCTTTAGTCTTTACCTTCTATATACCCCTTTAGGCCAAATGGTTTTCTTCATTCCCTACCGTTCGGCACCAGCCTATGGTTTGGAAGAAGACTATCCAATAAGCATAATGGGTGTAATGTCCCAATCCTAGGAACACTCGCAATGCGAGAGAAGGTGAAGATAAAAGACACCTGAATAAATCTTATTCCTATTTCTCCTGAACCAGAATCCATCCCCGAACTGGAACAAGTTCCTTTCGAGTTCGTATATAACCATACGATGGAGAATCCAAATAAACTGTGGATCTTCGTAGTGATACGGAGTGTCCTGGAGAAATACAAAGGTGATGTGGGAGTGGTAACGAAATACCTGGTTTGGTCGTGAATATCTGTTGCAATTTACTTTGCCCTCTTACTAATCCCTTGCTTTGTCTTAACTTAATACCTTCTGCACACCATCGTTATGCTAATTGGTTTTCTTCATTCCCCACCGGTCAGCACCAGCCTAAGGTTTGGAAGAAGACAATCCAATTTGCGTAATAGGTGTACTACCCCTAAACCAAGGAGTACTCGTAACCTGAGAGAGGGTAAAAAGCAAAGTCAACTGAATAATCCTATCCGTTTTCTCCAGAACCTGAAACCATCCTCGAATAAATTCTTTCGAGTTCGTATCTAACCATACGATGGTTTTGTCCAATGGAAGTGGACGTTCGTAGTAAAACGGGGTGTCCTGGAGAAAAGGGTAAAAGTAGGAGTGGCAATGAGGTTTGCAACTCTGACAATCCAAAAGGCCAGTGTTAAAGAAGGTTCGGTCAACTTGGTCACTGAGTCAAAGTCTTAGGGTCGGGTCAATGGTCGCTGCCAAAGAGAGAGAGAAAAGAAACACTCAGCGTGCACTCTAACCTAGATCAGAATGGTCACCAATTTATCTAATCTGGAAACCTCCCACTGTACCTCAAATTCTCCTCCAAACCTGAAAGAAGAATTAGTCGGGGTCACCCGAGGAGTATACCAACTCATCAGTGGGAAGCGGGATCCAACTCTCATCGCATGACAACGTGACGGAATCCGCTCACGGTATCACACTCCAGAAGGTATGCGCATATCTGGCAAGTTTCAGTTCTTTTGAAACTCCTGATGTGATTTCTGCCCCATGCTCTTATGACCTTGGCGTGAGGTCAAAATATCATAAGTCACATGTCAAGTTCTGCCAATCATTATCCAGGTTAATTTGAACCCACCCGTACATACCCTTGACGTAGGCCAAAATAGTAGTACGACTGTCCCAAACCAACGCATCTATCTATGCAACAGATAAATATCCGGCAGCTACCAATCACTATGCCTTGGCGTGAGGTCAAAATACATAGCTTGAATACTACCGAATATTTAACTGAAATGACGGAGGGCTACGAATGGTTTCTGGCGAAAACCTTTAACGTAATGAACTTGATATCGTCGAAGGAACGGATAGCTTTTTGAAAATATAGTGACGAAAACCGTTGCTAAAGAGGTCACTCCCGGTGAAGGGATCTCGGCTCTTTCCCCGTAGAATGGGGTGCAGGATATTCCAACTGAATACCACGGTGCAAAGCAAAAGTAATCGGCTATAGTGAAGTTAATGCCCTGACGCAAACTTTTTGTCCAAGGGGTCACTCCCGGTGAAGGGATCTCGGCCCTTGCCTCGTCGACTGAGGAGCAGGATATTCTAAATGAATACCGCGATGCAAAACAAAAGTGAACGTCCTTGCAATAACAGCTTTTTGAAAAGTGTTCCAACAACATCAGATTAGGTTTGTTTTTAAACTTGCATTGATCCGAATCAATACAGTCCCATCAATTGATCACACCAAAAAGAACGAAAATATACTGATGTACGTATTTGCCATCCGCATTCGCCACTGGGTCCCGTCATTACCCGTTAGGTTAGCTAACTAACGACAGAGCGGGGACTGGACTAGCGCGGATGCAAAACATATACAACATCTACTAATATATATACCAATATATTATATTCGCTCAAGGCGTGAATAAAATGCAACATCACAGAAATGTACAGCATCACAGAAACAATACAGATATCTGGGATCCCCGGGTTTCACAGAGCCACTGCTGAAACCCGACGTTCCCCTGGTCGTGTGGATAGCCTGTGCAATGAGAATCCTAGATCCCTACGGGCGCGGCAAGTCACCCGCCAAAACCTGAAGCGAGGCAGCCCCCTTCAGCTCCGTGAATGGACCACCCAGCACTCCACGGAATCCGGCAACTTGGGCACCCCTCCTGGGTCAACCTGTACCCCCTACGAGTGCGGCGAATAGCCCGCCAATCCCAGAATGAAGCCCCCTCCGTCTCAATGCCATGAGATGCGGGCTTGTTGCCCTCCAGAACCCGGCTATCCGTGCACCCCTCCGCGGGGTAATCCTAGTACAGAAAGTAAAATATACATACAACGGGTACATCGACCGCAACCAGGTCGTGCCCCAAAATAATAATACAAACGGGCAGTGACGGCAGTCCACATGTCGGACGCTCGCCCCGCAATATCAAATGTACATAATACAACAGAACTGTACTAGCATTGCATCCAGGCTATCCCTACGACCGATCCGCAACAACACAGCAAATACATAGAACATCAACGTGAAAGTCACGTTCGCAAATCCGTCTAACCGGGCTATAGCAGTTAGGCCGGATTTACCGATCAAGTGACATTCACGGTCGCAGATATAATATAAATACTGTGAAAAATGTGTTTAAAATATCCGATCGATCAAAAATTAACAAGTGGGCCCCCAATCAAAACTGTAGCACTCACAGAAAACCTGGGCCCAATTTTAATATTCCAAAACCCATATTTTAAGCCCAGAAGGCCTCTGTAAAAAATTGGTGAAGTGATTTCCACAGTGCGCGGCGGAAGGGCGGAGGGAAGGGGGTTTTCGCGGCGGTTCCGCGCTCCCACTGTGGAGTTACTTCGTCGAATTTTTACAGAGCTCTTAGATTTTCCAGTACATCAATATTTTACAACCTGAAAAAATTTTCGACACCAAAAATTTCCAACAGAAAACTGATGTGGGCAAATACGGGTTTTTGGACATTTCGATCGATCGGAACTAAAAAACACATTACACAAAGCTAGACTAAGTTAATGGCGAGGCTCTGATACCACTGTAAGTGCACGGCAGCGCCCCGGCCGTCGATCCGACGGCCAAATGCGGAAACGGTGATAAACTTTAATTTTGCGGACTTTGCAAACCGGCACCACCGCGCACTAGACTCCGGATCGGGCCATTAAACTAGATCTAGCTAACTACAAGACGGGTTAGAGATATACCGACGATCCAAGTCCTCCGGTCTTCTCGTCATCGTCCCGATCTCCTGCGGAATGTCCCGTCTCCTCCTCGTCGCCGGAAGTGCACCACACCGCCTACTTCTTTTACGGGCTCCCACCTCAATGCCGAGGCAACTCGGGCACGAAGCCGGCTACTCGACGTGCCCAAGGTTCGCTGTAGAATGTAGCGAGCAAGTCTCATTTGGGGTTATCGGAATTGCCTTTTTGGTGGAGGGATGATACAAGAACAATGTGGAGGAACTTTGGGGATTTTGGGAACATGAAATGAACAAAAACCCCACACCCAAAAACTTGGACAGCCCCTATAGGGAAGTGGCCGGCCATTCCAATGAGGGTGAGTGAGAATGAGGGAGAGTATGATAGAAAAGGAGAGAGCCATTCCATAATGCAATGGAGAGAGAGAAGGCTATCATGCCAAAAAAAGGAAAATGATCACAACAATAAACCCACACTCAACCAACCTCACCCCTCATCATCATCAACCATCATGCCCACTAAAAGTCAAGCCATCATGAGAATGAGAAGTCAATGATGGTGCACATCATGAAAACCATCATGATGCTACAATAAGCAAAGACCCCCTCCACAAAAAGCCTATTTGCAACAATGCAAATAAACCCTCCTCCACCAATCTTCGGCCAATGAACGGAACAATAGAAATTGGCCGAAACGGAAAGCAAACTGGCAACTCCAGAAAACTGGTCCCGTAATAAATTACAGGAAAACCCCGATACTGTGCATACACACCCGCATCTGTATTTCGACCGAAATACAAATGCAATGAGACAAAATCTCCACTGTACTATACTAGGATCCAGCTTATACCAAAACCGGCTAGTAATATCTGTTCGATCCTGATCCGTGCAATACCGCACGTATCTGATCGAACCCTGCCATATAACCATACGGCCTATAGTACAATCTGTCTGATCCTGATCCGTGCAATACCGCACGTATCTGATCGGACCTTGCCATATCTCCATACGGCCTCTACAACCTTTCGCCCGAAAGCTGAGTAACTGAAATGTGGGGGACTCTAAAGACTCGTCAACGCCATGGTTGTGGATTTAACCACTAGCACGTCAGAGGTATAAGCCAATACGTAACGGGCTACCAGGTATTGACTAAAAGGGATGTCTGTGAGCGAACTCAGCCTGACAACCCTACTGAGCCTGTCAGTGACAATATCCGTGCAGTCCGGTCCGTTCGTCTATGAGTATCGCATGGCGGGCCTAGGGGGTTGGTAAAAGTCAGACCCCCAAAAGCGGTACAAGTCGTGTCGGAGTGTAGCCCAGAACACCCTGAGATACTACTGGAATACCTATCAGTAAATCTCCTTGCCTTGGCCAAGGACTTTGTGTAATGGCTCTCCTAGACACAGCACGACCTCACCCCCAATACCGGGAGAGACGAACCCCTGAAGATACGCTCACTGCCTCCATGTGGCTCGGGACTGTACCCAACTAAAACCTGTTTGCACGACTCCTTTGAGCCGTGGTAGGGTAGTAATCAAAGTACAGTGGGAACTCACACGAGACAAATGACGATCCCCAGGTCGATGAACTAACCTGCACACATGTCACCAGGGAACTGCCATCTGACGTCTGGTATATGACCAACTAGCATGTTCCCGGCGAGTCCTGTCCGGTATACTCATAACCCAATGAGCACCTGTATACATCTTAGGTGATCCAACTGACACCAGTGGCTTGTGAGACCGGCCACCGCCCCTCGTCACTGTATACACTAGTCTACTATGGAGTATCGATGCCCTGTCTCGAAACTCACACGACTAGGGACCTTTTAAGGATATGCTTATAGACCCCCAGCTCCCACTTATATGATCGCCCTCATACTGCTGGTGGTCAAGCAAGAATCCTAGGGGCTCTATCAACGTGTAATAGCGACGTGTCAGGTCACTTAAAGCAGTACACGATGATAAAGGTAAACCAGATAGCATACTATCATCTCGAGTAAGACTGTCCTACCGGGATAGGTCCTCCCTCAATCATTACAATCACGTACCTGTGACCTAATAATTGACTCTGAGGGCACTATCCCCAACAATAAGGTCGCTGCAATTAAGAGAGAGAAGAAAACACTTTTAGCATGATGCTCTTGCAAATTTAGAGTGGTTTTTAATTTATCTAAACTGGATGGCTCCCACTGTTTCTCGAATCCTTCCTCAAACCATAAAAGAAGAATTAGCCAGGACTATTCTCACCGTACAATACTTGCTTAACCGTTCATCCAGGCGAGTGTCGATACTTCGAGGGAGGTTTTCCAACGCGTTCGCGAAGTTCCTTAATTAAAGAACCTCTTTTCTCTGGGGGCGTAGCCCCGCTGACACCTTTCTTGGCACCTACTTGGTTTATAGCATTGATCGTTAAGTGACGAATCTCCTGATAAGTATCATGTACTCACAGTAGGATCGGGATCCAAAATATCATCGTATGATAATGTTGAAGGAATCCTACCAACATCCATCAAACTCCAAAAATGGTATGCTCTCTCTGCAAATTTCAGTTTCTTTAGAAACTCCCGATGTGGATTTTTGCCCCATGCTCTTATGACCTTGACTTTGGCCAAACAAATCATAAGTCACATGTCAAGTTCTACCCGTCATTTTCCAGGTTAATTTGAACCCATCCGTACATAGCCTTGACTTTGGCCAAACAAGGCAGTACGACTGTCCCAAACCAACGCATCTATCTATGCTACATATGAATATCCAATAGCTACCAAACACTGTGCCTTGACTTTGGCCAAACAAACACAGCTTGAATACTATTGACTATCCATATGAAATGATGGAGGGCTACGACTGGTTTTGGCAAAACCGTGAACGTAGTGAACTTGATATAATCGAAGGAACCTGATACTTTTTAAAAGGAGTGGTTAAAGCTCCGCAATTAAAAATTCTGATCTTTTAAAATAACCGAATGGTTTCTTTTAAATTTGTTCCAACGATTAAACTTTGGTTTATTTTCTTTGCATTATAATAATGCGTCCCATCATTTATCCTATCATCGCAGAAAACAACGAAAATACCACATCCTCTTATGCCATCCGCATTCACCACAGGGTCCCGTCATCACCCGTTAGGTTACTTAACTAACGACAGAGCGGGGGCTGGGCTAGCACGGGTGTAAAACATAAGTGACGTCTAATATCTATCATATATAGATATTGTACATTCGTCAGACGCAATAATAAGCATTCCAGATCACTGATGAACTTTATTGGATATACTAGCAATCCGCATTTGCTTTGAGCCTGCAATAAAAGACGGATTACACAGTTGTGATGAATAGCCATTACCCCACCCTAGACCCCTACGGGTACGGCAAACTACCAACCAAGTGCCCGAAATGAAGCGGTCTCCCTCAACAAAGTGAGTAGGCCACTAAACACTTCAAAGTACCCGGTAGTTTGTGCACCCCACCTTGGGTCTATCCTAGGAGCAAAAACAGTAAAAAAGAAATAATACAACGGTGGCTACAACCGCAACCTGGATGTGCCCCGCAAAAGAATATTACATCATATTACATTTACATCGAATGAATGAATATAAAACATATATCAAACCCCGGCTAATCATCACAACATTCCAATCAAGTCCATATACACAAACAGTAAACATTACAGAAATGTGCAACCCCTGCCAACCGACATACTAGCAGTTAGAGGAGGTTTACGAACACATTAAATATTACAGATAAAAACCCAATTAGCAAATATTTTAGAACATCGATCGACTACCTTATTCCGTGTCTACCCCAAAAGCAAATCAGCACAGAGGCAACCTGGGCAGAAATAGAATATACTGGAAAACAAAACACACTACAATATGAATTACTGTGAAAATCCGAGTCAACTCGGAGTTGACTCGGCGGCGGATCCGCGGCCAAAAGCACTATTGTGCCGCGGATCCGCGGCCATCTAAAGGAGTTGAGAGATCGTATTTTCCCAGTTTTCTTATTTTTCCCTGCTGTGAATTTTAAGGCATATCAAATATTTTTTTCGACACGTTTAAAATTTGCAGAAACTGTTAGGGTTCCGAGTTTTGTTTTCGTGTTTTTCTGTCGATCGAACTTCTAATTAGTTGCTAACAAACTAGTAATGGTTTAGTTGGCTCTGATACCACTGTAAGTCCATGTCACGCACCCCACGAACTTGTGGGGAGGCGGAATATATGAAAAACGATTATCAAAGCTTCGTAACACGGACTTGAGCGCATGAATCTTTTCTAAACCGTTACTAGCTATGTACTAGAGGTTTAACTACTCGGATTCGAAGTTATACCTCACGTTACATGTCCTTCGGGTCTTCATCGCTGTCCTCCACTCCTCGTAGGCTCCTTGGAACATCGGCACCTCAACGGCCTCCTCGAGTCAAAGACGATCCACCCGAGAGCTCCGACGCCAAGCTTGATCTCTAACTTGAGATAACTAGGTTGCTCAAAGTGCTAATCTAAGCTACCAAGAGGATATAGAGTGAGGTTATGGATGTATTAGTCTAGCTAACCCTTGATCTCAACACATGAGAGGTTAGAGTTAGGGTTTGAAGAGAGAGAGCTTGAGGAAAGACAAGGTGAGAAGTGAATCCTCTTGGATGAATGAAATCATTTGTGTATATATGAAACATATGATATAATTAAGTAAATAATAAATAATGCTTTATCATCATGTTTCATTAACACACTAAGTGATTCATCATATGAGTCATATAAATCATTAAATGAGTCATTAACTTAATGCATGAATCACTACATGACTCATTAATCCAATTAATGCAAATGCCACCTTAGCCTCCAACTCACCATGCTTCTAGAAGCTTCCCGGAAAATTACGAGAATGCCCCTCCAATCCGTGAAAACACGAAAAAACTTTAGACTGTATAAATCCAATAACCCTTAAACCAAAACCGGCTTAAACCAAAACTGGCCAGTAAAAACTGTCTGAACGTCGCATGTGCGTTTAAACACGTATGCGTCCGAACCCTTGTCGTAAAACCATACGACCTCTATATCGTTTAGCCTGGAGCAGGGAAACTCTCTGTGTGGGACTCTAAAGACTCGACACTATGCTGGCAGTGGGTTTAACCACAGACCGCAAGCGGCACTAGCTGTACGTAACAGTCCCCAGGTAGATGTCGATAAGAAGGCCGATGAGGAAACCATCTGAACTCCTACTGAGTCTCTCCGTGACAATATCCGTGCAGTCCGGTCTGTTCGTCTAAGAGTATCGCATGTATGGTCTAGGGAGGTGGTAAACGCCAGACCCCTAAAAACCATACAAGTCGTGCCGGTATAGCTCAAAAACCATTTGAGAATCTACTGATCAGTCCACCGGTAATTCTCCATCAGCCCTGGCCAGGGACTTATGGTAATGACCAACCGATCACTGTACGATATCAACCCCTATACCGGGAGAAACGAATCCCTAACAGTTACTCACTGCCTCCATGTGGCTCGGGACTGTACCCAACTAAAACCTGTTTGCACGACTCCTTTGAGCCGTGGTAGGGTAGTAATCAAAGCACAGTGGGAACTCACACGAGACAAATGACGACCCTAAGTCAACAGACTATCTGCACACATGTCACCTGAGAACTGCTATCTGACGTTAGGAATAATACCATCCAGTCAGTTCTCCTACGAGTCCTGTCCGGTGTACCCGTAACCCAACGAGCATCTGTATACTATTTCCAGTACGATGTACTGATGGCTGTGGGACAGACCATCTCCCCAGCTGGGATAAGAAGCGTATACACTAGTCTACTCTGGAGTATCGATGCCCTGTCTCGATAATCCTACGACTAGGGACAAGTATAGGATGTTGCTTATAGACTACCCAGCCTCCACTAGTGTGACTGCCATCACAACGCTGGTAATCAAGCAAAGATCCTATGGGCTCTACTAATATGTATAAGTGATACGTTACAAGAAACATATACACATATTAAAGTAGACACAAACCGAGTAGCATACTACCATTTTTAGCAAGACTGTTTTATAAATGTGAATATCCCAAGCTTCTATTAAGTAATATACAACCTAGTATGATACAATAATGGCCCTTAGGGCATATACACTAACACTTAGCAGCAAAAACAGTAAATGAAATAATACAACGGTGGCTACAATCTCAACCCGGATGTGCCCCGCAAAAATAATATTACATCACTTTACAAATTTACATTGAATGAAAGAATGAAAAACCTCATCTCACATCACTGGCTATTCATCCACGACGAACCAACAAGTTCATATACACAAACCAACATAACATCACATATTTGTGCAACCCCGACTAATCGACGTATAGCAATTAGCCGACGTTTCCAAACACATATACACATCACAAAGCTTCTAAAATAAATATGACATTAGAATTCCGCACGCAATTAGCAAACTAAACCAATTTTTCCAAAACTTGAAAAATCCAGTGAGCTAAAGTTCCAAAACTATTCGTTTTAAGCCAATCCGGGAGTCGAAACAAACTCGAAACCTGCCCGAATCTTCACGGAGGCAGAGATACCAAAATTAACTGTCGAATAGGGGGCCTCAAAGGGGTACCCACCCCTAGGGGCCACCACGAAGTGGCCCCTACGGTAAGCAGACCCGAGAGCACCATTCTTGGTTGCTCTCGGGTCACCACCCCTTAAGGCCACCTTGTGGTGGTCTTGGGGGGTAGGCCCGGCCATTGGTCCCCTCCCCCGGGTGTCCCCAGGATACGCACGCTCCATCCTGCAGCTTCTCTGTTCAAACTATGAGCCCGCGGGGTGTGAAAACAACTAAAAACATCATTTTTGGAAACTTTTTTTGTCGGCAGTTTTTGCGCGACAAAAACGGCGGATTTCTATCATCGCTACAAGCTACCAAAGGTTTATGAGAAGCTCTGATACCACTATAAGTCGATGTCGCGCACCTTACGTGTTCGCGGGGAGGCGGAAACTGCAAAAAATGATTTTTACGGGCTTAGTAACACCGACTAGAACCAAGGATCGATCATAAACCCTAGCTAGAAAACTACTTGAGGTTTAACTACTCGGATGAATGTTATACCTAGTAGTATCATGTCCTTCGGGTCTTCTCTCTGTCCTCCTAGTCATCGTAGGCTCCGAGGATCGAAACGGATCTATGCTTTCTCGTCGGCTTCCTCGAGTCAAAGACGACCCACCCGAGAGTCTATAGTCCGAGCTCTAACCTCAAATCCGAGATAACTAGGGCAACTAGCTTGCTAAACTAGATGGCCTAAGTGATGTAGAGAAAGAAGATGGAGTGGTTTGTCTCTTGGAACCCTAGGTTTCTTAACTTATGATACTTTAGGGTTAAGAGGAAGAAGAAGGAGATGGCTTGAGGAAAGAGAAAATATTTTTGATAATGATAATTGAGATGGCTACCTTGATATGACTACAAGCATGGCAAGAAAAAATATCACCAAAAATATCTAGTGCCATACAAATATCTCACAAAATATCTATGTCAACCCAAGCCTCAATAGTCAAACCAAGTAGCCATGCTTGAATTATCATTAGTGAAAATAATAATCCATTTCCTCCACCTCATAATTGTTTTAATCAATTCAATGGTCAAAACTCTAATGAGGTGTTTCCTTCTAAAAGCAATCTTGAGTAATTACAAGAATGGCCCTCTCATCCGTATATACATACCCGTATCCTTGTTTCGAGAAACACGAATACAATGAGACGAAACTGATCCATCAATATAATACTAGGATCTGGCTTAAACGAAAGCCCACTAGTATTATCCGTCCGATCATCATACGTGCACAAGTACACGTACATGATCGAAGCCCTGCCGTAAAAACCATACGGCCTCTACATCTTTTGCCCGATGCAGGGAAACCCTCTTTGTAGGACTCTAAAGACTCGACGGTACGCTGGCAGTGGGTTTAACCACAAGCCACAAGCGGTACTGGCTGCACGTAATGCCTACCCAGGTATATGTCGATAAGAAGGCCGATGAGCAAACCCATCCGAACTTCTACTGAGCCTGAATGTGATAATCTCCGTACAGTCCGGTCTGTTCGTCTAAGAGTATTGCAAATCGGGCCTAGGGGCGGTAATCGTCAGACCACTAATAACGCAATAAGTCATGCCGGAGTGTAGCCCAAAACACCCTGAGAAACTACTGGAATACCTACCAGTAAATCTCGCTTGCCCTGGCCAGGGACTTTGTGTAATGGCTCTCTGAACACAGCGCGATATCAACCCCCAATACCGCCACTGCCTCCAAGTGCTTCGGGACTGTACCCAACTACTGCCTGTTTGCACGACTCTTTTGAGCCATGGTAGGGTAGTAATCAAAGTACAGTAGGAACACACTCGAGGAGAAATAGCAGTGTCAAGTCAACGGAATAAGTTGTACTCATGTCACCTGGGAACTGCTACCCGATGATAGGTATAATACCCACCAGCAGTTCCCGACGAGTCATGTCCATTATACTCATAACCCAATGAGCACCTGCATACTATCTCCAGTACGACGTACTAATGGCTGTGGGACAGACCATCTCCCCTGCTGGGAGCGTATACACTAGTCTACTTTGGAGTATCGATGTCCCGTCTCGATAATCCCACGACTAGGGACCTGTATAAGGATGTGCTTATAAACTACCCAGCCCCCACTAGTGTGACTGCCATCACAACGCTGGTAATCAAGCAAAGATATTAAGGGCTCTACCAATATGTATAAGCGATATGCTGAAAGAAACACATGCACATATTGAGGTAGAAACAAACCAAATAGCATACTACCATTTTGAGCAAGACTGTCAATACAACTGTGAATATCCCAAGCTTCCATTAAGTAATATATAAACCAGTATGATACAATAATGGTCTCTATGGCATATATCACTAACACATGCTTCATGGTTATGCTAAAGACTTAGCCATTTTTCTCACATCTTCTCCTTCTTCTTCTTTCTCTCTATTGAGCATGGTTTTGAGAGGAAATAATTAGTGGAAAAATTCCTACATCACCCACAATCCATCTTTAGCAAGTATGGAGCGTCGGTTCGAGCCTTTTTCAGTTTCCCTCGGATGGATCTTCTTTAGCGAGGGTGGTCGACTTTCAAGCGCGATCCCGGTGTCTACGAACTTAGAGGGGTCTTCCACGATTGGGTGGACACGCGTCGACGACTTTCAAGCGCGATACCGGTGTCGACGAGCTTAGAGGGGTCTTCGACAATTGGGTGGACACACGTCGAAGGTTGTAATTTCATACTCTTACATGTTTTAGTTTTCTAGTTTAGGTGTTTGAATCGAATCTAAGGGAATGTGTGTTTGGTGCTTGCATAAAGTTTTTGTTTTCGCTTCCACCTTGGCCGCGACCTCCGCGGCGCGAGCACTGAACACCAACATGGTATCAAAACCACCAAACACCTTAAACTAGCTTTAGGCGATGCTTTAGTTTCAAAACCGAAATACTCCGATTTCCAAAACCTGTTCTCTGCTCAAAAAAATTTTTTGTCTCTGAATTTTTTTTAAACAAGTGCAGAGGCTTACTCTTGATACGATATAGGCACACAATGAAAATGAGGAAAAACAACAAAGAAAAAACCGCCAGTTTTCTTGATTTGCCCGCTATGGGCGGTTTTCCTGTAGCTTATAGTCCTCGTTTTCATCCAGTATCTTAGGTTTTGGAATTGGTATTTTTGGTCTTATTATTTTGCCCCAGATTTTACTTAGTGTTATCTTAGCTTTAGGGCAACTCGGGAGTTTTAGAACTCGAAACTTTTGCATCGTTGATATCTTTGATTTGGTATATGTGTTGTTGAACGTCGTCTAATTACTATATGTTCATTTAGACGGGGTTGCACGCATTGTGGTGTTACTTGTTTCTGTGGTTATATATATCTGGTTATGATTCAGTCGGATTGTCGTGTTGGATAGCCCTAGGTTAATGATAGTTGTACGGTTTGGATTCATATGTATATTCATTATTGCGGGGCGAGCGTCCGACATATGGACTGTCGTCTCTGTCAGTTTGTATATTCTTTTATTGGGGTACGGCCGGGTTGAAGTCGATATCACCATTTGTATATATATTTTTTTCTTTTCTGTACTAGGATTACCCCGTGGAGGAGTGGTCGAATAGCCGGGTTCTAGAGGGCA
Organism: Agapanthus africanus; assembly: GCA_030015575.1. Taxonomy (NCBI): domain Eukaryota; kingdom Viridiplantae; phylum Streptophyta; class Magnoliopsida; order Asparagales; family Amaryllidaceae; genus Agapanthus; species Agapanthus africanus. The sequence goes on from JASDDO010000019.1 coordinate 834,993,116, forward strand.
ATGGGCCCGCATCTCATAGCGTTGAGACCGGGGGGCCTTACTATAGAATTGGCGGGGCTATTCGCCACACTCGTAGGGGGTATAGGTTGACCTACGGTGGGGTACTCAAGTTACCGGATTCCGCGAAATGCTGGGTGGCCCATTCACTTCGTTGATTGGGGTTGCCTCACTTTCGGGATTGGCGGGTAACTTGCCTCACTCGTAAGGGTCTAGGTTCTTCATTGCACTGCTATCCATACGACTGGGGAACGTCACGTCTTATTTACGGCTCAAATGAAATACAGGGCTCCTAGTTTATCCGATGTTCCATATTGTTGTTCGCATGCCTGTGATGATTTTATCTGCCTGTGATGACTATTATCTGCCTGCGATGTTGATATATATATATATATATATATATATATATATATATTATACTTAGTAGATGTTTCTATATGTTTTGCATCCGCTCTAGTCTTGCCCCCGCTCTGCCATTAGTTAAGTAACCTAACAGTGCATGACCGGGCCTTATGGCGAATTCAGATGGCATATAAAAGCAAGCTATTTTGGTTGTTTCTTTTGTGGCTTGGAAACTTAAAATGATGGGAACACATTATCTATATAATGCAAGGAAAATAAACCTAAATGATGTTGTCGGAACCACTTTTTAAAACTACTCATTTTTCTTCAAAACTCATAGTCGTATTCTTTTGCTTTGTATAGAGGTATTTGGTTAGGAATATCCCGCTCCTCATTCTATGAGGGAAGAGCCTTGATCCCTTCGTACGGAGTTTGCTCTTAAGCAAAAGTTTATGTTACTAGTTTTAAAAAGCGGAGCCTAAACCACTCTATTTCAAAGCCACTCGAGTTCCTTCAACGATATCAAATTCATTACGTTAAAGGTTTTGTTAGGAATATGTATGCCCTAGTGGCTATTATTGTATGATATAGTGGATGATTGGACATATATATAGAGGAATTTCTTGCTCGACATGATAGTATGCTATATGGTTGCTCTTTATCTTAACATGTACACTATTATTATTATTCTGTCTCTCTAATACATGTTGATAAAGCCCTTAGGAAGCTCGCTTGACTACCAAGACTATAATGCAGATCATACTAGTGGGACTTATGTAGTCGGCAAGCACATCCTTTAACAGTTCTTAGTCGAAAGAGTATCGAGATAGGGTATCGATATTCCAGAGTAAACTAGTGTGTATATTTCTAAACCCTGTATGGGGCGATAGTTGATCCCATAACCATTGGTATTTGACATCAAAGATTGTTGTTCAGTCGAAAATATTGCACATTTGATGGAACATTTTCCTTACTTTTGTTAAGTACTTAAAAGTGTTTATTGTAATTATGGAACATATGTCGGTTTATCTGTAAAATACTCTTTATCATATGTTTATATATTTTAATTAACATTATGAAGGAAAATAAATGCATATAATATTTTTAGGATATTTTGATAATTGAAATATGCATATCATATCAAATATCTCTAATCAATATTCTTAAATATTGTATCATATATAAAATGATTAGGATAATATCTCAAATATAACAAATATTACTAATACTATGAATTAATATATTGTGCAGATTTAGCTCAGGTCTCGAGATCGAGATATCCGAGATGTCGGGAATAAATCTGCCGATAAATTTTAATCAAATTGTAAATCATAAAACGGCAGAGACTCAGAGGAAGATATAAAGAATCCAGACATCACAACAATCTCCACGTGCTAACATGAGGTAGCACCAGAATTTTCAAAGCAAGATTCCACCAAAATGCCGTCCAACCGCGGCCAAATACCTATATTCACAGCAGATCCGCAGCCTCCTTGTAGCCGTTGGATTTAGGATTTTTGGGGGTGATCACAACAACAAATCCTAACATATAGGATCTAGGGTTTATGCTTCTATGGCTATTTAAAGGACTGAGAGCTATACATGGAAATCATCACCTTTTACATCACCAAAAATCACTGACAAGATTAAGAGATCCAAGAAAGATCCATGAATCGACGTGATCAATCGACTGAACATCTACTTCTTATGAGATAAAGATTGAGAGCAACACGAGAGTTCTTTGTATTCTAATTTCAAAAGATTTGTACATGTTAAAGTTGATTAATAAAGGTAGATCTTTAGTTTAGTTCTTTGTATTTTACTTTCTGCATGTAATTTCTGCATTACTTTCTGTATTTACATTATGATCTCCTTCTCTATCCTTTCTTCTTCTTCTCAAAACATGTGTGAGTAACTCTACGCTTGCTAGGGTTCGTAGGCTAGGGTAGATCAATGGATGATAAAATCATTTAACTCCTTTTATATATTTTAAAGTTTATAAACTTTAGCAAAATAAATGTTAACATCCTTATCGGGCGCACTACCAATTTATTGATAGTCTCGACCACGATTTGAGATTAGATTAACACTTGTTTTATTAGGGGCTAGACATGAATAGAGATCAATGCAAAGGGTTAGGAGTGGGGAAACCCTAGTTTCTTCCAAAAGAACCCTAATCTACATTCATCATTATCGATCTAGTTTTAAACTATTAAAAGATTAAAAAAAAGAGTCATTTTTAATTCGTCATCTATTACTACTAAGTCATGTGAACCCTACAAGCTTCTTCTTCATAAAATCTACATCTGTATATTGTAGATCTAGAACAAACTATCCATATTTCAACCAACTCGTCTAAAGCAAGATAAAGGTTCGGCATTTCCCTGAGGACGACCCGTACTCATCTTGGCTAGCTACTAGTGACACCATTATTGATTGCGGTTACTTTACTTTACAACACACTTCTTCAAAACATATCAATCAAATAGCGTTGTTGCCGGGGAATGCGAGTAGTGAACCATCACTGTTTCGTCTCTACCAACCGAGACATAAACCCGATCGATTCCTCCTCTTATCTCCCCACTTCTGCATAACTATGATCTTCCACCAACCATGGTGTTACATTGATAAAATATTCAAATGGTTGGTGTTGACTTTTGGTCTCTGTAGAGCTTTGCATAGACCAATAACTTTACCCTCCTCATAATTTTAAATGCTTAATACTATTTTACTCAAGTTTGGGGGGGGAGAAAATATTTTGGCTCTTGAAACAAAAACAAATTTTTACAAAATTATGAGCCAAAAATAAGTTTGGGGGAGGACTTCACTGTCATTAATTCTTGTCCTTGTTACTAACTTTTCCTTCTAAGTCTACAGATTTTAAGCTTAACAGATGACATCAGTGAGGACACTGCTGCAAATAGGTTTGGGGGAGATTTGTGCTTATTCACGCATCATTTTTTTGTATTATACTAAATATAAGCACAAATTTTATTTTATTTTTTTGATAATAAAAGTTAGAAGGTGAAAAATACATATATAGGAATAACAAGTTTAAGAAAAGCGAGAAAATTAGATGTTTTATAACGATATTAGTAATAAGTAGTCAGGAGCCGTTGTCCCAAGGGTTAGTAAGATGAAGGAAATTACTAATCTGAGGATAAAAATAAATCTGAAAAATAGTTTCTATTCTTGAGTCCAAACATTTGAACGTTGATACCTTACTATACGCACTTGCACACATCTTGTAACTTGGGTTAGTAGATGATACCTTGAAATGCTCTTGTCTAAAAGCCTTAGTATGAAGATCAATAAAGAAAAAGTGAAATATAAAAAAATAAAATGGTGAAGAAAAATGAACAATGGTATTGTAATTGCTTAAGGCAGTATAAAAAAATATAGCGATGGTGCTTTATCACCTAGTATGTTAGACCAACTGGTTTGGGAGCCACTGCTAAGCCTTAGGTGTTGCAAGATGAGAAAATTGCTAATTACGCCTAAATGAGTGAGCACATTTGTTAATCGGTCGGTTAGTACCTCAAGAAGTGTCAACGGCCGCATGAAGAATGTGTGAGCAATTCCATCTGAAAATATTCACCGACTACAAAGTACTAAGGATGATGGACAAGAGTATGATAGCTTGAATTGAATTCTCTAAGTGTATGGATGTATTTTACACATACATAGGGGTATATGATCGATATTTGGAAGAAAGGTAGGGAGGAAGACTAAAGGCGGTGTTTTATTGAGGGATAATATGATTGCTGACATCTTTTCACGACCATTAAGATTGGGCTCATGGCAACCGAAAAGCTAGTGTAGTTTGAAACTCTTATTTTCAAGTTCTTTCTTTTATAAATCCTTATCGTTGTATGTAACTTTCATCTTCTCTCTTTTATTATGGGATTTTATGGGTGTAATCCGCTGAAAATCCTCAGAAGACAACACTCCTCCTACTAGAGACACCTAGAGGTTTAAAGGCATGTTGCATGTGCTAAGTGCAATCGTGTTTCCTACGAAAGTGTGCTAGGTTTTTCTTTTCCTTTTTTCTCCCTCTCTTGAATAACTAGTTTGCTCGGGACGATCAAACTTAAGTTTAGGGGTATTTTTCAATCGAAAATATTGCACATTTGATGGAATATTTTCTTTACTTTCATTAAGTGCTTAAAGGTGTTTATTGTAATTATGGAACATATGGGTGTTTATCTGCAAAATACTATTTATCATATGTTTATATATTTTAATTAACATTATGAAGGGAAATATATGCATATAATATTTTTATGATATTTTGATAATTGAAATATGCATACCATATCAAATATCTCTAATCAATATTCTTAAATATTGTATCATATATAAAATGATTAGGATAATATCTCAAATATAATAAATATTACTAATACTATGAATTGAGATATTGTGCAGATTTAGCTCAGATCTAGAGATCGAGATATCCGAGATGTCGGGAATAAAATCTGCCGATAAAGTTTAATAAAATTGTAAATCATAAAATGACAGAGACTCAGAGGAAGATATAAAAAATCCACACATCACAACTATCTCCACGTGTCAACATGAGGCAGCACCAGAATTTTCAAAGCAAAATTCCACCAAAGTGACACCCAACCGCGGCCAAATACCCATATTCGCGGCAGATCCACGGCCTCCTTGTAGCCGTTGGATTTGGGATTTTTTGGGGGTGATCACAACAACAAATCCTAACACATAGGATTTATGGTTTCTGCTTCTAAGGCTATTTAAAGGACCAAAAGCTATACATGGAAATCATCACCTTTTATATCACTAAAAATCACAAGATCAAAAGATCCAAGACAGGTCCACGAATCGACGTGATCAATCGACTAAATATCTACTTCCTACGAGATAAAGATCAAGAGCAACACGAGAGTTCTTTGTATTCTAATTTCAAGGATTTGTATATGTTAAAGTTGATTAATAAAGTTAGATCTTTAGTTTAGTTCTTTGCATTTTAATTTCTGTATTACTTTCTGCATTTACATTATGATCTCCTTCTCTATCATTTCTTCTTCTTCTCAAAACATGCGTGGGTAATTCTACGCTTTCTAGGGTTCGTAGGCTAGGGTAGATCAATGGATGATAAAATCATTTAACTCCGTTTATACACTTTAAAGTTTATAAACTTTAGCAAAATAAATGTTAACATCATTATCGGACTCGCTACCAATTTATTGATAGTCTCGACCACGATTTGAGATTAGATTAACACTTGGTTTGTTAGGGGTTGGACATGAATAGAGATCAATGCAAAGGGTTAGGAGTGAGGAAACCATAGTTCACTCAAGTTCATCTTCTTCCTCAAGAGCTCATTCTAGGGTTTTTCTTGAGTTGGAAAAAGTGAGGAAAATATTTATAAAGTGAGAAAAACTCCTACTTCATCAACCTACACTAATCTAGCTCATTAGTTTAGGTTATTTGCTTCACTAATATCTTGATTAGTGAAGAGTTAGCTTGACCTAGAGAGGCTTCAAGGTGGATCATCTTCGGCTTCGAAGATCATATAGCAAGTTCGTTCCTTTTAACAAGTGGAGCCAAGAAGAGTTCTAGGGACTACTACTTGGATCTTAGGGACTACTACTTGGAGCTATATAAGTGAAGGACTTGGTCTACAAAGATTGTAACCCTCTTCACTTAGTTTAGAAAGTGTTTTCTTGTTAACAAACCCTAATTTTCTAGTTCGATTCTAGGTTAGTGTAACTTAGACCTCTAGATTTTTTTAAATTGCATATTTGATGCATGTGGAAACCTAGTAGAGGTACTAAAACACACTTTCATGGTATCAGAGCCAACCTAGAGCATTAGGTAAGGTCTAAACGACGTTAAAGTGTTCGATCGAAGTTCGAAACCCGTAAAATTACAAGTTTCTGTCCATTTTTTCAAAAGTTGATATTTTTCAGATTTAAAATATTCAGAAAATCATGTAGGTTATTTTATGGATCCCTAAGAAATACGAAGCCTCAATTCCATCAAAGCGCCGCGGAACCGCGGCCTAACCCCTAGTTTGTCCGCGGTTCCGCCGCATGCTTGTAGAATAGTAGGATCGTATTTCTTGTGCTGCTCCATTGTGATATTTGGAAATATACTAATGTTTCCGACGAGCATTCGATCAAGTTATCAGGAATCTTGTTGAATTACCCGACTTGTTATTGAGAAGTGTTTTCAATTCGAGACTTCAATGCAAGATTTATTGGGTTAGGCATGAAATCCGGAATATGTGATATTCCGGGTTTATGATGTCTAAGGTTTATGCGGATTATAATTATTGTATTTTTCATTTTTTTCTGCGACCGTAAGTGTAATATGTGGTGTATCCCCGATCTCGTTGCTATACGTCAACGACATTAGGAATACGCATATTTACTTATGTTGATAATATGTGATGTTATGTGTTGCTTCTGATATGTTATATTAGATCATCATGATTGAATAGCCGGGGGTTTTTACGTGAGATGAGAGTTTTTTATATTTCATTCATGTAATAATTTGTATGAAATATTCTTTTATTGGGATACTTCCGGGTTGAGGTTGTTGTCACCATTTATATATATTATTTACTTTTCCGCATTAGGATAGACCCAACACAGGGAGCACAAGTAACCGGGTTCTAGAGTCCAGTGGGAGACCATCTCGAGGAGTCGAGACCGGGTCGTCTAACTCTAGAACTGGCAAGGTCACTTTCCGCTCTCATAGGGGTCTAGAGATATGGGTTTGGCTATTCATCACGACCGTAGAATCCATGTTTTTCATTACTGGCTTAATTTAAAACACGGACCTCCTAGTATATCCTATATTTCATATGTTTTCTTCTGCTGCTTGAGTTATGTGATGTGATCATATAACTGCGTGAGACGAATGCTGCTATATATATGATATATTAGTAGACACTATATATGTTTTTAATCCGCGCTAGTCCTGAACCCGCCCTGCCGTAAGTTATGTAACCTTACGGTGAAGACCCGGGTCCATGTGGCGAATGCTAATGGCATATATGTGTGTTTTATTTTCGTTTCTTCTGTAATGTTTAGGAAACATAAATGATGGGACGTCATTAATGAGATTAATGAAAAGAAAAGAAATCTAAAGATGTTGTAGAATCAAATTTTTCAAAAAGGTAGCTCTAGTTATTGCTTTGCATAACAGTATTCCATTATGAATATTCAGCACCTCATTCGATGAGGAAAGAGCCTAGATCCCTTCACCGGGAATGACCTCCTTAGCAAAACTAGCAGATGATACAACCCACTCGGTTTGTTTTGAAAACAATTCGATTTTAAAAGCGGAGCTTAAACCACTCCTTTTCAAATCACTAGATTCTACAACGATATCAAGTTCATTACGTTAAAGGGTTTTTTTTTTAAAACCAGTCATACCCCTCCGTCATTTCAGATAAGAACTATTTAGTATTCATGCTACGTTTGTTGGCCTCTGTCAAGACGTAGTGTGCGGTAGCTGATTAGTGCTTATCTGCAGCATATGATGCGATTGGATTAGGGTAGTCATACGGTCTTGTTGTCCTTGTCAAGGGTCGTGCGGGTGGGTTTAATTCAATCATGAAATGACGTGTTAAACTTGACTTGCGGTTTATGGTTTATTGACCTTGTCAAGGTCATAAACCGCATGGGGTAAAAATAGATATTGGGAATTTCAAGTGTTGAAATTTTCAATCAGATTGCATACCTTCTATGAGATAATTGGATCCCGATACCCACTGTGAGTAAGAGTTACTCCTGGGAGAGTTTTCCACTTTACAATTAGCTGATCCAGTAGGTGTCTAAGAAAGGTGTTAACGGGGTTATACCCCTACGGAAATGAGGTTATTTAATTAGTTCCATGAGAAAGTATGGGGAGACTCCCTCGGAGTACCAATACCTGCCTGGCTAACCGATTGGCGAACTTGTAGGGTGTAATTAATCCCGGCTAATCTTACCTTTTAGGGTTTGAAGGAAATTTGATAAATACAGTAGGAGACATCCTGATTGGATAAGATAATAACCAATCTAATCTTGCAAGAGCGCACACTAAAGTGTTTTCTTCTCTCTCTCTCCAGGTAGCGACCATGAAATGCCTTAATCAAGATAATAATATGGATGTATTGACCGAACCCGCTTATTATACTGGGCTGGGGAACGTTGGTTCCGCTCTATCTTATGATTGTCATAAGTCTGAGCAGGGAATAGGGGAATACCAGGATTCCCACGCAACCCGAACGAAAAAAGAGCATGCTGATGCATCGTATTCGGGTGTGTTCGTTATTAAGAACTGTTTCTTAGTTTGCTTTACGTCCTGGGTACTAGATACCGGCTCAGGATCCTATATTTGTAATATATTACAAGGGTTAAGAAGAAATAGAGAACTGGAAAAGGGTGATATGTCTCTCAGAGTAGGGAACGGAGCAATTGTTGCGGCCGAAGCTGTCGGTGAATATCACCTAGTATTGCAAAATGGTAATATGGTTTGTTGTAGCGCCTATGGAGGAGAAGATGCGGGAAAACCGGCTAAGATAGTTTGGTCATGTGCGACGCAGACCTATGGAAGCACCGGTTCGACGAATAGATACTCTCGATATGGGCAATGGCAAAAGAGCAAAAGGGAGACCGAAGAAAACATGGATGGAGGTGATACAAAACGATATGGTTGCCAAAGGACTCAATAAAAGTATATTGTTCGATAGGAGTGAGTGGAGGCGGAGGATTCATGTACTGGACCCGGCGTGATTCTCGTGTTGGTTCATGTAGCCTAACCTATATGCTTGGGATAAAAGGCTCAGTTGTTGTTGATTGAAAATGGTAATACATTGATTTTGAACGACTGTTATTACGTACCATCGATGATGTGCAACATAATATCCGTTTCTTTATTAGATAAAGAAGGATATAGCTTTGCACTAGAGAAAAATATTATGAACGTTTTCCTAAATCAAGTGTTGATTGGGTTTGGTACGTTGTATAACGGTATATATGTTCTAAATCAAAACACGGTTTTTAATATACAGAACACACACAAGAAGAAAAGTTCAGAAATGAATTAAGCATTCTTGTGGTATTGTAGACTTGGTCATATCAATGCGACAAGACTAACGAACTTGCATAGAGATGGATATTTGAATCCGTTCGAATTTACATATTATGAAACTTTCCAGTCATGTCTCAAAGGAAAGATGACTAAAATTCCATTTACGGGACACGGAGAAAGAGCTACTGAACTCTTAAGACTGATACGTAGTGATGTATGTGGTCCTATGTTTACACATGCCAGGAATGGTTTCTCATACTTCATTATATTCACCGATGATCTCTCAAGATTTGAACATGTGTTCCTGTTGAAACACAAATCTAAAACTTTTGAGAAATTCAAGGAATATAAGTGGGAAGTAGAGAACCAGACGGGTAAAAGTATTAAAATCCTTCGATCTAATCGAGGAGGAGAATACTTGAGCACGGAATTCCGAGACTATTTAAAAGAGAATGGGATTCTCTCTTAGGTTACTCCTCCGTATACACCACAACACCATGGAATTTCGGAGTGGAGGAATCACACCCTGTTAGATATGGTGCGCTCTATGATGAGTATTGCTGAGTTACCTATTTCCTTTTGGGGTTATGCACTTGAGATAGCCGCATACCTATTGAATATGGTTCCTACCAAATCTGTGCCTACCACTCCATATGAGATATGGAAAAGGTAGAAACCATGTCTTAATTTTATTAAGATATGGGGTTGTCCGGATTATGTTAAAACGCAAAATCCGGACAAGCTCGAGGCAAGGTCTGTTCTGTGTAAATTTGTTGGATATCCCAAATATTCGCGAGGGTATATCTTCAGTGCCTACAACACCATATGAGATATGGAGTGGGAAGAGACCGTGTCTTAAATATGTTAAGATATGGGGTTGTCCGGCCTATGTCAAATGGCAAAATCTGGACAAACTCGAGGCACAGTCTGTTCTTTACAAGTTTGTGGGATATCCCAAACATTCACATGGATATCTTTTCTACCACACCGAGGAACAAAAGGTGTTTGTTTCTCGATATGCCACTTTTTTAGAAAAGGAATTTCTTGTGAAAGAAATTAGCGGCAATGAGATAAGACTGGAAGAAATTCCAGCTACACAAACTACAACTGATGATTTGGTAGAACCGGAGGATTCGATAGTCTTCGACGAACCTCAGCCACTCCACAGATCTAGTAAGGTTTCTCATCCACCTGAGAGATACTATGGTTTTCTCATAGACGGTGGGAGTGAGGATTGCATCATGGAATATGATGACCCAACTAGTTTCGAGCAGGCTATTACAAGTGGGGACTCTGTGAAATAGCTAGATGCTATGCGATCTGAGATGGAATCCATGTACACCAACAAAATATGGACTTTGGATGTTTCTCCTGAAGGGGTAAAACCCATTGGGAGCAAGTGGATCTTTAAGAAGAAAATTAGTGTAGATGGAAAGGTTGAGACCTTCAAAGCTAGACTTATAGCAAAAGGTATTTGTCAATGACCAGGTGTCGACTATGATGAAACCTTATCTCCAGTGACTATATTTAAGTCCATCAGGATCCTACTTGCCATTACTGCATACCATGACTACAAAATCTGGCAGATGGACGTCAAGACAGCTTTTCTAAATGGTGATTTAGAAGAGAGCGTGTACATGACACAGCCGAAGGGCTTCGTAGACATTGGGAGAAGCAGAAAGGTGTGCAAGCTGCTTAAATCAATCTACGGATTAAAGCAGGCATCACGCAACTGGAACATCTGTTTTGATGTAGCAGTCAAAGAGTTTGACTTCATCAAAAACGTAGATGAACCTTGTATATTGATTGGCCTGTTTTATAGAAGTGTTTTAGTGTAGTTTACCGCAATCAGAACGGTGTCGCGCGTAGCTAGACCGAGGTGAGTACGGGTCATCCTCAGGGAAACGTGGAACCTTTTATTCTTACTTTAGGCGTGTTGATTAGGAAGGGAGAATAAGAATGGTGAAGAATGATTGTAGGATCTAGATCTACGTTAAATAAGGATGCAAAATATAGATCTAGATTAACTACGGAGGTAAGTTTAATATTAGAAGGGGGCTTGTAGGGTTCATTAGGATTTAGTAGTTATGGATGATTAATTAAAAATTACTCTTTTTATCCTTTAATAGATTTAAAACTAGAACGACAGTGATGCATGTAGATTAGGGTTTCTGGAGGGAAAAGGGTTCCCACTCTTAACCCCTATCTCGACATGGAACTCCGTTCATATCTACCATTTACCAAAACAATTGTTAATCTAATCTCTAATCGTGGTCGTGATTATCAAAGAATTGATAGCGCGCCCAATTAGGATGTTAACTATTCTTTTGATAAAGTTTAGAAAGTTTATAAGACTTAAAAAGAGTTTAAGGATCTTCATCATCCATTAACCTACCATAATCCCATGAACCCTAACAAGCGAAGAATTACTCGTGCATGTTGGGAGAAAAAGAGATGGAGAGGGAAATCATATTAAAACTACAAAGAGATAGAATAAGAAAACAACTACCTTTATTAATCAACAAAACTCATTTATATTTTGTTCCCTTAGAAAATGATTACAAAATGCTAGTTTGCTTCTCGATCTCTTCTAAGGAGATAGATGAACCGTTGATGATCAGTCTGGATGCGTGAGCCTGTCGTGGACTTCGTGATCTCTTCAGCTTGATGCTTTTTCCAAGAGGCTCTCGGTCCTTATTTATAGTCCCAGAGCCAGAACCCTAGTTTCCTAATATGGAAACTAGTTGTTAGGATCCTAACCACCAAAATCCCATATCTCAACTCCTCAAATCCGCGGCGGAACCGCGGCCAATAAGTGGGTTTGGCCGCGGTTCCGCGGCCTTATATGAAGATCATGAAGTTGTTTTTCTGGGGCTTTAACTTGATGACACATGGTGATCTTTTCACATCTCTGGAAACTGAAAATCTTCTCTTCATCACTGCCAGAATTGATTTTTTTAGTTTACTTTCTTAATTAGGCAGGTTTGTTTTGCCAACTTTGATTTCCTTGATTTCAGCCCTGAAAATTCTGCACAATAACTCAACAAATATTAGTAGAGTTTGTTTTATTAAGATATTAACTTAACCATTAAGAATTGGTCAAAGGTATTTAATAAAGTAAGCATATTTAAATTGGTCAAATGTTACATGGATATTATATGCTTACTTTTTCCTACAAAATGTTAATTATAATATATAAACACATGAAAATAGTATTTTTACAGATAAACCCTCATATGTATCATATATTATAATAAACACCTTTTATTATATAGAAATAGTAGGAAAAATATCATATTAAATGTGCAGTTTTATCAACTGAACAAATACCCCCAAACTTATCTTTGATCGTCCCGAACAAACTAGTTTATTTAAGAGAAGGAGAAAAAGAAAGGAGAAAGCTAAGCACATTTTCGTAGGCAACACGATTGCATTGAGCGCGTGCAACAAGCCGTTAAACCCCTAGGTGTCTCTAGTAGGAGGAGTATTGTCCCCTGAGGGTTTTCAGCGGATTACACCCACAAAATCTTATAATAAAAGAAAGATGGTGAAAGTTACATATAAAGATAAGAATTATAAAAGAAAGAACTTGAAAATAAGTGTTTTCAACTACACCAGTTTTCAGTTGCTATGAGCCCTATCTTAATGGTCGTGAAAAATGTTAGAAATCACATCATCCCTCAATAAAACATCGCCTTTAGTTTTCCTCCCTATCTTTCCTCCAAACATTGATCATATACCCCTACGTGTGTGAACTGGACATCCCTACACTCGGAGAATTCAATTCAAGCAATCATACTCTTGTCCATCTACCTTAGTACTTTTTAATCGATATTTATATGGAATATGCTCACACATTTTTCATGCGACCATTAATACTTCTTGAGATACTAACCGACCGATTACTCATGTGCTTGCTGATTAGGTGCTTTTCCTCGTCTTGCAATACCTAAGACTTAGCAGTGGCTCCCAAACCAGTTGGTCTAAGGCACTAGGTGATAAAGCACCCTCGCTATATTTTTTATTGCTGCCTCGGTGATAACAAAACCGGTGTTCATTTTTCTTTTCACCATTTTATCTTTTATTCTTCACTTTTATTTTCTTCATACTTTGGTTTTTAGACAAGAGCATTTCAAGGTATCCTCTACTATCCCGGGTTTCAAGATGTGCGTAAGTGCGTATAGTAGGGTATCAACGTTCAAATGTTTGGCTTCCAGAATAGGAACTATTTTTCAGGCTTATTTTATCCTCAGATTAGTAATTTCCTTCATCTTACTAACCCTTGGGACAACAGCTCAGAACTATTTATTACTAGTTTCATTTAAGAAAACATCTAATTTTCTTGCTTTTCTTAAACTATTCTTATCTTTCATATGTAAATTTTCACTTTCAAACTTTTATTATCAAATTTTTTTGTGTGTGCTTATATATAGTATAATGCAAAGTAATGCGTAAATAGCGCAAACCTCCCCCAAACCTGTTTGCAGCAGTGTCCTTACTGTTGTCATCTTTTAAATCTCAAAATCTGTAGACTTGGGAGGAAAGGTTATTAACGGGGGCAACAAAAATTGAAAGTGAAAATCCTCCCCCAAACTTATTTTTGGCTCACAATTTTGAGGACAAATTTTATTTTCAAGAGCCAAAAATATAACACCCCCCCCCAACTTGAGTTAAACAATATTAAGCATTTTAAGGGGGGTAAAGTTATTTGGTCAATATAAGACTTTACAAAGACCAAAAGTTAATACCAACCATTCAAAGATTTTATCAATGTAACGTATAGGTCAGTGGAAGAACATGTTATATAGAGCCAAGAAAAAATGGGGAAGAGATAAGTGGTGGTATGAAAAGGGTTTGCGTACACGTGAATGTGAAGAGATAAGAGATGATGATAAATAAAAACGAGAATGTGAATGATCAGAAATGAGTGGAATATTGGCATTCTCTTATTTTATAAGAAGAAAGGGTGGTGGTTCAGCTTCTATAGGTGGAGGTTGATTAATCACAAAATCCGTATTATTTAGGAATGCAAGTTTGTCAGCAAAAAGTTCTTCAAAACTTTCATCGATGGTGTAATTGAACATTTTGCTGTCAGTAAGTTTTGTGCCAAAATTTATCATACTTGATTTGTCAAAAATTATGGAGGTAGGAGACTCGAAAAAGTCATCTACCTTATTTTCAAAAGTATCCAAATCAAGTTGACTTTCTGGAATTATCAAAGTTGAATTATCGGATTATGATTCATCAACACTCACTGAAATTATAGGAAGAATAGAAGAAGAACTTGAGAAAGTAGAAGGTGAAATGGGTAAACAAATTGGTGTGTCGAGTATCGCTGAACCAGATGTGGAAGATGAAGGCTGAATTTCGGTCTGCTGTTCGGTTATACAATTATCATCAACTTCAAGACACATTTGGGGTTCGGGAAGAATAATTAATGGCTCGAGATGATGACCACAAAGAAGTGAAAGGACCTGACGAATTGATGGGACAAACTCATCCAAAATTTTGGGTTCATCATTCAATATATCCCCAACATCAATCCCCTCATTCAAGCGAAGGTTAGAATTCTCAAATACCTCATTAAAATTGTGGTTTTCAATCAATTTTGGTTCAAGAGTGGAGGTGTAAAGATCACAAGGGTTGGGTGTGGTTTCACTTGAAATGGACCCTTCACAATCGGGTAAATCAAACACTTCAAAGTCACACAACTTATGAGACATTCTATCTTCAATTGATGAATCATTTGGTGTACTTGATGAATCTATGAAACTGGAGTTGTGGATTTCAGTTTAGAATGGGGAGGTTTGATTAGGAAGGGTGTACAGTTCTCTCTCACTACCCAAATTCTCACTTTGTTCTATGGCCGTATTAGACATTAAAAAAATTTTAGCTGGTTCGGAACTAGTTGCTCTTTCATATTTAGCCATGCTTCCCTTCCATTCCTTTCTGATGCGGTTCAATATCATTATACCTTCTTCTAATTTCCGCTCAAGGCTAGACTTGGATTGACAAGGGGTTTCAGTATAAGATTGAAATTCTTGTGGACAATTAAAACTCCCAAATGATTAATTAGAAGGACCGTTTAGAGAAGGTGGAAAAGTCGGATTGGATTGATAGGAACAGAATGGTTGTGAAAATTGGGTAGGAGTAGGGTCAACATTATCATAAGAAGAATATTGATATGGGTTGGTTGGTTGGCTATTTTCAATAGACATCATATATGCCACAAACCGATTATGAAATTCTTCTTTAGAAAGTGGTGGTGATGGTTGATATTGGTCCGGATTGAATCTTTGGCCGTTAGCCCTTGCTATATGCTCAGCGATGAACATGCGTCTAGGGGCATCCTCACTCAGAGTATCAACGGAAACAGATCTAGAATTAGGATACGGTTGATAAGACCTAGACTGAGGTGGCCAACTGTTTCTATCCGCTTGCGCTATCCGATCTCTTAAAGACATGGGAGAGTCGGATGGTATACCGAAGTGATTACGAAAACAAGAAATATCTGGTTGTGGACAGCAAGGCTCGGCAAGAGTTCGTCTGTTTGGGTTACCCATTATAAGAAGAGAAGATGGGGGAAGGGTAAAATGGAAAAGAAGAAAAAAATTGGATTTGTTTTGCTTTAAAAGTGGACTTGGTGTTGACTCACAAAATCATAAAAAATGCACAAACAACCCTAGAACTATGGTTACCTAGGACAAGCTCTAGACCGCTCCTAGACTTCCAAAGGACAAGCCGTAGGATAAATCCTCTACCACCTCTTTATTGCTCTTGTGGCCAAGTAAGTGCCAGGTAAGTGGGAGGTATCCCCTATACGAATCACCGAAAATAGCGGGCCTAATTAAATAACAACTTGCCTTAGACACACTTGCCTAGGCACCACAAAAGAAATGTAGATAAGCGATAGATTACCCACGACCTTCCTCTATTCTTATTGAGCACGACAGTCCTTAGAATCTTGGTCTAGATATTTTTTTAAATTAATGTAGGGTTATGCGGATGCTCGTTTTGTGATTTGTGGGGCCTAGGAAGGGTGATAAAATCCCCACTTAATCTGAATTGTGGTCTTGCCCCTTAATGTCCGTATTAAAATATGAATAAACAAACCAATAACAAAACTTTGCAAAAAGATTTTTAAGCGGCGACATTTTGCAAAGAATCCTGCAGGAAAGATATTTTATTGGATTTCAGAGGAGAGAGAAAGAGTAGAGAAAGATACCAGAGAATTTTGGAACCCTAATCCTTCTCTTACGCCGTGCTTCTGTCGCGATTTGGCCTATTTGCCGCGGATCCGCCGCTAAGTGGAGGGATCTTGTGATGAGTTTTGCTACGTGGCCTCCTATACTCCTCTGGATCTTGATGAATGTCTCTGGCTCTCTGTTTCCTCAAGACTGTGACTCCCGATTCCCTCGCAAAATTCACACAATAATCGTTAAATATATAATTTGCAGTTTTGTTTTATTTATGATATAGATCGAATAAGAATTCAACACAAATAGTAAGAATAAAAAATTACGCACGTATCCCCGGCAACGGCGCCATTTGATTGGTCTGTTTTATAGAAGTGTTTTAGTGTAGTTTACCGCAATCAGAACGGTGTCGTGCGTAGCTAGACCGAGGTGAGTACGGGTCGTCTTCAGGGAAACGTGGAATCTTTTATTCTTACTTTAGGCGTGTTGATTAGGAAGGGAGAATAAGAATGGTGAAGAATGATTGTAGGATCTAGATCTACGTTAAAAAAAATGCAAAATATAGATCTAGATTAACTACGAAGGTATGTTTAATATTAGAAGGGGGCTTGTAGGGTTCATTAGGATTTAGTAGTTATGGATGATTAATTAAAGATTACTCTTTTTATCCTTTAATAGATTTAAAACTAGAACGACAGTGATGCAAGTAGATTAGGGTTTCTGGAGGGAAAAGGGTTCCCACTCTTAACCCCTATTTCAACATGGAACTCCGTTCATATCTAGCCATTACCAAAACAATTGTTAATCTAATCTCTAATCGTCGTCGCGATTATGAATTGATAGCGCGCCCAATTAGGATGTTAACTATTCTTTTGATAAAGTTAATAAACTTTATAGGACTTAAAAAGAGTTTAAGGATCTTCATCATCCATTAACCTACCCTAATCCCATGAACCCTAACAAGCGAAGAATTACTCGCGCATGTTGGGAGAAAAAGAGATAGAGAGGGAAATCATATTAAAACTACAAAGAGATAGAATAAGAAAACAACTACCTTTATTAATCAACAAAATTCATTTACACTTTGTTCCCTTAGAAAATGATTACAAAATGCTAGTTTGCTTCTCGATCTCTTCTAAGGAGGTAGATGAACCGTTGATGATCATCCTGGATGCGTGAGCCTGTCGTGGACTTAGTGATCTCTTCCGCTTGATGCTTTTTCCAAGAGGCTCTCGGTCCTTATTTATAGTCCCAGAGCCAGAACCCTAGTTTCCTAATATGGAAATTAGTTGTTAGGATCCTAACCACCAAAATCCTATATCTCAACTCCTCAAATCCGCGGCGGAACAGCGGCCAATAGGTGGGTTTGGTCGCGGTTCCGCGGTCTTATAGGGAGATCATGTAGTTGTTTTTCTAGGGCTTTAACTTGATGACACGTGGTGATCTTTTCACATCTCTGGAAACTGAAAATCTTCTCTTCATCACTGCCAGAATTGATTTCTTTAGTTTACTTTCTTAATTAGGCAGGTTTGTTTTACCAACTTTGATTTCCTTGATTTCAGCCCTGAAAATTCTGCACAATAACTCAACAAATATTAGTAGAGTTTGTTTTATTGAGATATTAACTTAACCATTAAAAATTGGTCAAAGGTATTTATTAAGGTAAACATATTTAAATGGGCCAAATGTTACATGGATATTATATGCTTACTTTTTCCTACAAAATGTTAATTATAATATATAAACACATGAAAATAGTATTTTTACAGATAAACCCTCATATGTATCATATATTATAATAAATACCTTTTATTATATAGAAATAGTAGGAAAAATGTCATATTAAATGTGCAGTTTTATCAACTGAACATATATACAAGAAGGTAGTAGAGAGTAAGGTTGTCTTCCTCGTATTGTACGTGGATGACATACTCTTGATAGGAAATGATGTTCCTATGCTATACTCGGTCATGCTCTTCTTATCACAAAAGTTTTCCATGAAGGATCTGGGTGATGCCTCGTACATCCTGGGGATAAAGATGTATAGAGATAGATCTAAAAGGATGTTGGGATTGTCCCAATCCAGGTACATTGACACCATACTAAAATGGTTTAGTATGGAAGATAAGCGTGGTAATTTACCCGCTTGTTCAGGAATCACTCTCTCCAAAGAGATGTCTCCCAAGACTGATTTGGAGAGGGCTCGCATGATCGTGATACCCTATGCTTCTGAAGTTGGGTCTATCATGTACGCGATATTATGCACCAGACTGGATGTAGCTTACGTACTTAGTGTATGTCACGACCCACAGGGTACGGACGTGACTGGCACTTAAGTTTACGAAGCGTCTCAAGGCGTCCGTAAAATAAGTAAGCCAAAGCCCAGAACCAAAACCAAATAAGCAGAAGAGTGAAGAAAACCCAATCAATTGAAAGCAAGTTTATCAAATAAGCCATATAAAACCCTTTTTAAAAACAATATCAATTTTTCCGAAAATTTCGGCAGAGTCTCCTTTGTAAATACTGGCCCCCAAAATGGGTACAACAAGAATATATATGAATCCAACAAATAAGGCATCCCCAAGCGGGAGCTAGCTCTTCGCCACAAGGCGGTCACAAATCCCACGCAATATAAAGCAACAACATGCGAAATAATCATAATGAAGCATAAGAAAAACAGCATGTCGACTCGAGTGAGCTAGACCCCAAAATACAGCATAAAAGTCCACAAACCTCACAGTCTCATCTCTAGGTCAATATACAATAATACTGGTAGATACAGTAGATGGAGTACACTAGATACAAAGAATATACAAGGTGGTGCAAAAATAATCATATAACCCACCTAAGAGCAAAACCTCGAGTCCAGGCAAAAGAGGCAAAAGAAGCAAGCGCACCCGCCGCTACTGTACTGACGGAGCGGACCTGAAAAAGGCTGTGGCACAACGGGGGTGAGTTGCCAACTCGTGAGTAATAAATAACATCTACACAGGCTATCGAATGCATGCACACAAGCATCCTAGCATCTAAAATACAGGTAAGGCAGGACATAATAGCAGGTATGTATGCAATATGAATATACTAGCAGGTATGAATGCAATGCGAATCAACTCATGATCTGAATGTGTAAGTATAAGAATCATGTTTTTCCTTTAGGAACCTTTTTTGAAATACCAGCATAATACCACTAGAATCAACAAGAACCTGTGTCCAGCAACGACACCTCAAAACTATCACAAATCTCATATATCCATGTCATAGTATCTCTGGCCTCAGCCATCCGGCTGACCCAGCTCAATATCAAAATCTCATCATCTCGCGGCCACGGTCGGTATCCTCTGGATATCCGTCGTGCCAAACAGTCACCGGTAGGTAATCCGTCCCCTGCCAGGCTCAACGTCAACACCACATTCATCTTGCCCCGGGGTACCATACCGGGCCCACCATGTACCCGTGACGGTTCCTCCACTCCTCGACACGGATCTCGAAAACCACAGCAAACTCATGGTGGACGACACTTTACATCACTAGAAAACCGCAATTACATATTTTAAAAACATAATAAGTTTAGAAATTTTGCGGCTTTCCCCCGAAATCCAGAAATATCATAAAATCTCAAGAAACCCTCATAAGTGCATATATCAATGGTGATGAATGCATATGGTATCAATAATTAAGCTACGATGTATGATTAATAGACTAGGCATGAACAAATAATATGATGAGGTACATGCACATGAATAGCAATCCTACGATTTCATTCTAAGGAATTAAAGGCAATAGCACAGGTTTAAGCATCAATTAGTAAAAGGTTTCAAATTATAGGTTATCTAGTGTGGTAGCATGGCAATTACCAGGGCGTGTGTGTAAGCATGAATAGTGCTCGTGCTGCATATAAAACCCTGGCAATGGTGCAGGTGTCCTATAAAATGGGTTCGCATATGTATGTCAATATAAGGCATGGATGCAGCAATTAATCATATAAGTATTACACCCCTAATTACTAACATCACTAAGAACCCTTTAAGTTACTAAAACTATCGGGCGGCTTGCGCCATCCAACGATAGTCCCCTGTAGATGTTACATCTACTCACCGGAATCCCTAGCTAGTCACGTCCAATCACCGCTTGCCCCTTTCGTGCCGCGTCTGACGTCTCCGCGACCGAACCTGGAATTTACATCAATACAAACATAAGGTTACAAATCAAGAAAGACGCAATTCCCTAACGAAAATACTAACGTTCACAAGCTAGGTACAACGTGCACAAGGTGCGCGGAACACACGCGAAAATCGCAAAAACTGCAAAAATCGTCAATTTGGTCGCCCGGCAAAACTAAAACCCGATTACTCAAAAATCCGCACTCACACATCCTAAAAGTCATAGGATATGCCAACAACATAATCTAGATATCGCAATTAATTCGCCACAATAATATAATAAAAACCTAGTAAGCTAGAAGTTTGCAAATTTGGTGCAAACATCGACAATTAGCGACAAAATTAACACAATCCAACACAACAATCCAAACTAACCCACTAGCTAGCCATTACACTAATTTTAAACCATTAACTATGCATCAAACCATAATTCCAATAACAACCCTTCTCTTGATTTTTGGTAATTAGCAACAACAATGAAAAATTCACACAAGTTAACTTAGATTAGCATAACATCAAGCCACTTAAGCAAAGTAACCATATAGGTTGGTTAAGTAAACAACTAGATTAATTAAAAGATTTAATTAACTAAAACATGGTTTCAAGAAACCCTAATTAACTCAACCATTAACTATAAACAAAACTAGAATGAAAATAGCACTAAATTAACACTAAAACAACTAAATTAAAGAATTCTAACCATATTAACTTAAAAGAGTAGAAATTATACCTCAAAAGATCAATCCCTATGTTGCTAAAACCTCCCGAGATACCATATTTCTCCAAGATTTGAACCAATTTGGGTTTGAGAAGAGAGGGAATAAGGTTTTGTGTTGAAAAAGTGAAGGATTTGTTGATTTTTTATTGAATTTTGATGCAATCTTTTTGAAGAAAAAGAGAGAAAAGATAAGGAAAATAATGGAATGGGGGGACTGCTCTCGGCCAGTAGAAGGGAGAGGGGATGGTGTGGGGTGTGTGGAAAAAATCACCAAGTCAAACCCCCTCAAAGTCAATACACCATACTTCCAAATACTATATTTTAATCAATTCTCAAAACAATCCATTTCATCACATGAATAAAGTCAAAGTGAGGCAAGCAATTTTCTGGACCTGATCATGGTGGGGCCGGCCATGGACTGAGGGAAGAGAGAGAGGGGTTTACAAAAGAAATTTTATGCAAAAAGACCCCCTACAAGTCCAAAATTGCAAGTTTTAGCTTAAAATTCAATAAATTTCATTTTCCATAATAAAAATTAGTTAAAAATCAAAATAAAATACTAAAAATTTATATTACAACTAGATTTTAATTAACATGATTTTAAAGCTTAAATTTAGCACATTTAAATTTGTATTTATCGCTAAATTAATGTATTTTCTTACCGGCTTAAAATAATATTAAAAATTGAAAAATTAGGGAAAAATTTTAAACGACCAGAATTTCATAATTAACTCATTTGCTACTAAAAACTAGCAATTACCTATCCAAATTAGGTATAATTAGTCCTAAACTGCAAAATAACAAAAAGGACGGTTTTCGGAAAAATACCGAATTTTCACCGATTTCCAGGAAAACACCAAAACGACTTTTCAAGGCGTTACAATCTTCCCCCCTTAAAGAAATTCGGTCCCCAAATTTAAAAATAACTATGCGTACCTTCAAAGAGATGGGGATATTTCTTCCTCATCTCGCCCTCGGTCTCCCAGGTAACCTCCTCGCTGCTCAGGCTACGCCAAAGGACCTTACCGGTTGGTATAATTTTCGATCTCAACTTCTTCACCTGCCGATCCAGGATGGCCACCGGCTGCTCTGCAAAAGAAAGGTCGCGCTCTAGCTGGACTGTCGGGTGCTGAATCGCATGCGAAGGGTCGTGAAGGTACTTGCGGAGCATCGAAACATGGAAGACGGGGTGAACATCGGGAAAGCTGGGTGGAAGGGCCAAACGATATGCAACAGTGCCGACACGCTCGAGGATCTCGAAGGGACCTACGAATCTAGGGCTAAGCTTCCCCTTTCGCCCAAAACGCATCACGCCCTTCATCGGAGAGACCCTCAGAAAAACATGATCGCCAACTGCGAACTCTAACCTGCGACGGCGCCTGTCTGCATAGGATCTCTGCCTGCTCTGAGCCGCTCTCATCCAGTCTCGGATCGACTGTATCTTCGCTGTCGTCTCCTCAACAAGCTGCGGCCCCAAAATACTGCTCTCGCTGAGCTCTGTCCAACAGACGGGCGATCTGCATCTCCTCCCATACAATGCCTCGAAAGGTACCATCTGAATAGTATCCTGGAAGCTGTTGTTGTAGGAGAACTCCACTAGAGGTAAATGACGATCCCAGCTACCGCCGAAGTCTAAAACGCACGCTCTGAGCATGTCCTCGAGAGTCTGAATGGTCCGCTCTGACTGTCCGTCGGTCTGCGGATGAAACGCTGTGCTGAAGCTCAAACGAGTGCCCAAAGCCTCCTGAAGTCTCTGCCAAAGTCGGCTGGTGAACTGGGTGCCTCGATCTGACACGATACAAGTCGGTACGCCATTTAGTCGCACGTTCTCGTCAATGTAGAGCTGAGCATACTGAGTGAAGCTGAAAGTGGTCTTCACTGGTATGAAGTGAGCCACTTTCGTCAATCTATCCACGATCACCCAGATGGAGTCGTACCCTCGACTGGTCCTGGGTAGACCCACAACGAAATCCATCGAAATCTGCTCCCATTTCCACTCCGAAATGGGTAACGGCTGCAGCTCTCCTGCGGGCCTCTGGTGCTCGGCCTTGACTTGCTGACAAGTCAGGCATCTCGATACAAACTCCGCAATGTCCCTCTTCATCCCATCCCACCAGTAGGTCTCTCTCATATCATGGTACATCTTGGTGGAACCGGGGTGGACACTATACACTGATCGGTGTGCCTCCTCAAGAATGTCGCGCCGTAATCCATCAGTATCTGGTATGCACAGTCTAGATCCATAGCGTAAAATCCCCTGATCGTCAATCACGAACTCGGAAAATCTGCCCTGTCCCATCTGTGCCATGATCTCTGAGCAACGGTCGTCACTGCGCTGTGCCTCATATATACGGTCAAGCAACTGTGAGCATGCACGAACATGCGCGAGCTATCCCCCTGTCTGAGTGAACTCGAACTCAACTCGGCTGTCGCATAACATCTGCCAATCTGCTGACGACTGCCTCTGCACTGCGCGCAAAAAGGATAGACTACCCCCGGGCCTCCTACTCAACGCATCTGCCACTACATTCGCCTTGCCTGGGTGATATAAGATCTCGCAGTCGTAGTCTTTCACCAACTCCATCCAACGACGCTGTCTGAGATTCAGGTCTCGCTGCTGAAATATGTACTTTAAGCTCTTGTGATCGGTGAATATCTGACACGACTCGCCGTATAGGTAATGTCGCCAAATCTTCAGTGCAAAGACCACTGCAGCCATCTCCAAATCGTGAGTGGGGTAGTTCTGTTCATGCTTCTTCAACTGCCGAGAAGCATAAGCGATCACCCGGCCATGCTGCATCAATACGCATCCTAACCCTACTCGCGAAGCATCACAGTAGACCATAAATCCGCCCGATCCCGAAGGCAAAGATAATACCGGCGCCGTAGTCAAACGAGTCCGTAGCTGCTGAAAACTGCGCTCGCACTCCTCTGTCCAAACGAAAGGAACTCCCTTCCGGGTCAAACCGGTCAAAGGTGCAGCTATACGGGAGAAATCCTGAACAAAACGCCTGTAGTAGCCCGCCAGGCCTAGAAAACTACGGATTTCAGTAACCGATGTAGGTCGGGGCCACTGCTGAACAGCCTCAATCTTCTTCGGGTCCACACAAATGCCGTCTCTCGTAACCACGTGACCCAAGAATCCGACGTTGTCCAGCCAGAATGCACACTTGGAGAACTTTGCGAACAGCTGGTGCTCCCTCAGAGTCTGTAACGTAATCTGCAAGTGCTGCTCGTGCTCCTCTCTGCTCCGGGAGTACACCAAGATATCGTCGATAATCACGATGATGAACAAGTCAAGATACGGCCTGAATGTACGGTTCATCAAATCCATGAATGCTGCTGGGGCGTTGGTGAGTCCGAACGACATCACCAAAAACTCGTAGTGGCCGTAGCGCGTGCGAAAAGCTGTCCTCGGTATATCCTCCTGTCGAACTCGCAGCTGATGGTATCCTGATCTCAAGTCGATCCTCGAAAAATACCCCGCACCCTGAAGCTGGTCGAACAAATCATCAATGCGTGGCAACAGATATCTGTTCGAATGGTAACTTTGTTCAGCTGGCGGTAGTCGATACATAAGCGCAAACTTCCATCCTTCTTCTTGACAAACAGGACCGGAGCACCCCACGGAGAAACACTAGGTCGAATAAGCCCCTTATCTAACAATTCCTGCAACTGATCCTTCAGCTCTCGAAGCTCTGCCGGGGCCATCCGATAAGGCGGTATAGAAATAGGCCCCGAGCCGGGAATCAAATCGATGCAGAACTCAACGTCGCGCTCAGGTGGTAGCCCAGGTAGCTCATCAGGGAAAACATCAGGGAACTCACAAACAACCGGGACCCGGTCCAACGGAACCTCTGCAGCTCGAGTATCACAAATATACGCTAAGAATCCCTGACATCCCTTCCGCAAGAGCTGACCAGCGCGAAGAGACGAAATCAAGCTGGGAAGGGTGACGCTGCGGTCTCCCTGAATAACAAAGACTGGCTCTCCCGGAAAGCTAAATATGACTGCCTTCTCACGGCAGTCCACCGAAGCATAACAAGTGGCTAGCCAATCCATGCCCAGAAGCACATCAAAGTCCAACATATCGAGGAGAATCAAATCAACTGATGAATCCCTCTCCCCGATACGAACGGAACACAAACGAAATACAAAACGAGCGACAAACGACTCGCCTACCGGAGTAACAACAACAAGCGGATGATCTAACGATGACGACTCACGGCCCAACATCGGTGCAAAGTGTGTAGAGACGTACGAATGTGTGGAACCTGGGTCAAATAATACCCGTGCGTCGAAAGAGCAAACTGGCAAGGTACCTGTCACAACGGCATTGGATGCCTGCGCATCCTGCGGTGTCAAAGAAAATAATCGGGCCTGTCCTCCACCGATAGCGGGCTAACCTCGACCTCGTCCTCTCTGAATAGGACCGCCGCGTCCATGGCCTCTGCCTCCTCGTCCTCTCTGAATAGGACCGCCGCGTCCACGGCCTCTGGGTGCACCTAACTGGCGTGGAGCATCGCCTGTGGTAGGAAGTAGGGCTCTCTGAGGAGGGGGTGGTGATGGTGGTAGGGTCACATGCGGAACTGTCGCCGCTCCCTGTCGTCTCACCAGACAGTCTCTGACAAGATGGTGCGGACTCCCGCACCCAAAACACCCTGGCGACGGCTGCTGTCCCTGGGGATAAGAACCATATAACTGTCCCCGTCCAAATCCTCTGCCAGGCCTATCTCTCGGAAAAAATCTGGCGCGCTGCCTCTGAGATGGTACATCGGTGCGAATCCTCTTCGGCCCAGAAACGGCCGAAGTCTGTAATATGCGTGCCCCCATCCGTAATGCCGTATCCATAGCAGCTGAATAAGTGTCGTAGTGCTGGGCGCCAATAGCAAGATATAGTTGGGCATCAAGTCCCTGTACAAACCTCTTCACCATCTTCTCTTCGGTATCCACCAAATACGGAGCATATCGGGATAACTGTGTAAACTGGATGTCATACTCAGACACCGTCATCCCAGGTGTCTTGACTAAGGCCTCGAAGCTACGAGCTCTGGCGTCATGAACGCTCTCTGAGAGGAAACGAGCTAGAAAGACCGCTGTAAACTCGACCCACGTCATAGGCGGTAGACCTGCAGCTCGACCTCTCAAGACTGACTCCCACCATGTCTGCGCGAGACCCTCTAGTCGGAAACTCGCAAGCTCTACCCATCGATCATCCGAACATCTCAGCGAACGGCAGATCCTGGCTAAACTGTCAAGGAACGTCTGTGGGTCCTCCGCTGCCTCGGTGCCGGTGAATACTGGAGGTCTCAACCTCATGAAATCCTGTAGTGAAACCGGGATGGTCACGGTGGTAGTAGTAGGAGCAGGTATCATGGTCGTCTGTGATGTAGTAGGTGCTTCATCCGGTCTCGGTGTACGACTGGCTGCAACTAGGGATCCTACCATCTGACGTAGCTCCTGCATGCCCCCCATCATCTGTCGCAACTCCTCCATACCAGTCTCGAGCCTATCCATACGGCCTGGGGAAGGTGGATCGGTCTGTCCCTGCGGCGTAGGCATACCACCCTGCTCAGTCCTAGTCTCGGACTAGCCAGCTCGAATCTCGTCTCTGGCGGCAGCCCTCTGTGCCCTCGTAGCCTTCGGCGGCATAGTGGCTGTTACAGGAAAACGGATAGTAAGAATAGTGCAATAGGATCATAGGATACACGGAATTGAAGAAGGAATTTTCAAGCAAGTATATCCTAAAGACACTTAGGCGGAGTACCGTATCGCAAGTATGCCGCGGACATACACACGCTACGTTACCCTACTTAAGTCACTTACTCCATCTACCAAGGGCCATCCTACACTCAAAAAGGTAAAACCTATCGCTTTGATACCAACTTTGTCACGACCCGCAGGATACGGACGTGACTGGCACTTAAGTTTACGAAGCGTCTCAAGGTGTCCGTAAAATAAGTAAGCCAAAGCCCAGAACCAAAACCAAATAAGCAGAAGAGTGAAGAAAACCCAATCAATTGAAAGCGAGTTTATCAAATAAGTCATATAAAACCCTTTTTAAAAACAATATCAATTTTTCCGAAAATTTCGGCAGAGTCTCCTTTGTAAATACTGGCCCCCAAAATGGGTACAACAAGAATATATATGAATCCAACAAATAAGGCATCCCCAAGCGGGAGCTAGCTCTTCGCCACAAGGCGGTCACAAATTCCACGCAATATAAAGCAACAACATGCGAAATAATCATAATGAAGCATAAGAAAAATAGCATGTCGACTCGAGTGAGCTCGACCCCAAAATACAGCATAAAAGTCCACAAACCTCACAGTCTCATCTCTAGGTCAATATACAATAATACTGGTAGATACAGTAGATGGAGTACACTAGATAAAAAAAATATACAAGGTGGTGCAAAAATAATCATATAACCCACCTAAGAGCAAAACCTCGAGTCCAGGCAAAAGAAGTAAGTGCACCCGCCGCTACTGTACTGACGGAGCGGACCTGAAAAAGGCTGTGGCACAACGGGGGTGAGTTGCCAACTCGTGAGTAATAAATAACATCTACACAGGCTATCGAATGCATGCACACAAGCATCCTAGCATCTAAAATACAGGTAAGGCAGGACATAATAGCAGGTATGTATGCAATATGAATATACTAGCAGGTATGAATGCAATGCGAATCAACTCATGATCTGAATGTGTAAGTATAAGAATCATGTTTTTCCTTTAGGAACCTTTTTTGAAATACCAGCATAATACCACTAGAATCAACAAGAACCTATGTCCAGCAACGACACCTCAAAACTATCACAAATCTCATATATCCATGTCATAGTATCTCTGGCCTCAGCCATCCGGCTGACCCAGCTCAATATCAAAATCTCATCATCTCGCGGCCACGGTCGGTATCCTCTGGATATCCGCCGTGCCAAACAGTCACCGGTAGGTAATCCGTCCCCTGCCAGGCTCAACGTCAACACCACATTCATCTTGCCCCGGGGTACCATACCGGGCCCACCATGTACCCGTGACGGTTCCTCCACTCCTCGACACGGATCTCGAAAACCACAGCAAACTCATGGTGGACGACACTTTACATCACTAGAAAACCGCAATTACATATTTTAAAAACATAATAAGTTTAGAAATTTTGCGGCTTTCCCCCGAAATCCAGAAATATCATAAAATCTCAAGAAACCCTCATAAGTGCATATATCAATGGTGATGAATGCATATGGTATCAATAATTAAGCTACGATGTATGATTAATAGACTAGGCATGAACAAATAATATGATGAGGTACATGCACATGAATAGCAATCCTACGATTTCATTTTAAGGAATTAAAGGCAATAGCACAGGTCTAAGCATCAATTAGTAAAAGGTTTCAAATTATAGGTTATCTAGTGTGGTGGCATGGAAATTACCAGGGCGTGTGTGTAAGCATGAATAGTGCTCGTGCTGCATATAAAACCCTAGCAATGGTGCAGGTGTCCTATAAAATGGGTTCGCATATGTATGTCAATATAAGGCATGGATGCAGCAATTAATCATATAAGTATTACACCCCTAATTACTAACATCACTAAGAACCCTTTAAGTTACTAAAACTATCGGGCGGCTAGAGCCATCCAACGATAGTCTCCCGTAGATGTTACATCTACTCACCGGAATCCCTAGCTAGTCACGTCCAATCACCGCTTGCCCCTTTCGTGCCGCGTCTGACGTCTCCGCGACCGAACCTGGAATTTACATCAATACAAACATAAAGTTACAAATCAAGAACGACACAATTCCCTAACGAAAATATTAACGTTCACAAGCTAGGTACAACGTGCATAAGGTGCGCGGAACACACGCGAAAATCGCAAAAACTGCAAAAATCGTCGATTTGGTCGCCCGGCAAAACTAAAACCCGATTACTCAAAAATCCGCACTCACACATCCTAAAATTCATAGGATATGCCAACAATATAATCTAGATATCGCAATTAATTCGCCACAATAATATAATAAAAACCTAGTAAGCTAGAAGTTTACAAATTTGGTGCAAACATCGACAATTAGCGACAAAATTAACACAATCCAACACAACAATCCAAACTAACCCACTAGCTAGCCATTACACTAATTTTAAACCATTAACTATGCATCAAACTATAATTCCAACACAAACCCTTCTCTTGATTTTTGGCAATTAGCAACAACAATGAAAAATTCACACAAGTTAACTTAGATTAGCATAACATCAAGCCACTTAAGCAAAGTAACCATATAGGTTGGTTAAGTAAACAACTAGATTAATTAAAAGATTTAATTAACTAAAACATGGTTTCAAGAAACCCTAGTTAACTCAACCATTAACTATAAACAAAACTAGAATGAAAATAGCACTAAATTAACACTAAAACAACTAAATTAAAGAATTCTAACCATATTAACTTAAAAGAGTAAAAATTATACCTCAAAAGATCAATCCTTATGTTGCTAAAACCTCCCAAGATGCCATATTTCTCCAAGATTTGAACCAATTTGGGTTTGAGAAGAGAGGGAATAAGGTTTTGTGTTGAAAAAGTGAAGGATTTGTTGATTTTTTATTGAATTTTGATGCAATCTTTTTGAAGAAAAAGAGAGAAAAGAGAAGGAAAATAATGGAATGGGGGGGGGCTGCTCTCGGCAAGTAGAAGGGAGAGGGGATGGTGTGGGGTGTGTGGAAAAAATCACCAAGTCAAACCCCCTCAAAGTCAATACACCATACTTCCAAATACTATATTTTAATCAATTCTCAAAACAATCCATTTCATCACATGAATAAAGTCAAAGTGAGGCAAGCAATTTTCTGGACCTGATCATGGTGGGGCCGGCCTAGGGCTGAGGGAAGAGAGAGAGGGGTTTACAAAAGAAATTTTATGCAAAAAGACCCCCTACAAGTCCAAAATTGCAAGTTTTAGCTTAAAATTCAATAAATTTCGTTTTCCATAATAAAAATTAGTTAAAAATCAAAATAAAATACTAAAAATTTATATTACAACTAGATTTTAATTAACATGATTTTAAAGCTTAAATTTAGCCCATTTAAATTTGTAATTATCGCTAAATTAATGTATTTTCTTACCGGCTTAAAATAATATTAAAAATTGAAAAATTAGGGAAAAATTTTAAACGACCAGAATTTCATAATTAACTCATTTGCTACTAAAAACTAGCAATTACCTATCCAAATTAGGTATAATTAGTCCTAAACTGCAAAATAACAAAAAGGACGGTTTTCGGAAAAATACCGAATTTTCACCGATTTCCAGGAAAACACCAAAACGACTTTTCAAGGCGTTACAGTGTAGTAAGCAGGTATCAATAGATCCTGGGGAGAAGCACTGGACAGCTGTGAAGGACATTCTTAAGTACTTGAGAAGGACTAAAGAAATGATCTTGGTGTATGGTAACGGTGAACTCCAGGTGGAGTCCTTTACCGATTCGAGCTTTCAGAGTGATAAGGACGACAGTAAGTCAGTCTCAGGTTTTGTCTTTACCCTCAATGGAGGGGCAGTATGTTGGAAGAGTTCCAAGCAAGATACCGTGGCAGACTCGACGATGGAGGCTGAATACATCGCTGCCAACGATGCTGCCAAAGAGGCTGTCTGGATGAAAAAGTTCATTGCTGAACTTGGTGTGGTTCCATCGATTGAACATCTAATACCCTTGTACTGTGATAACAATGGAGCTGTGGATTTGGCCAAAGAACCCCGATCCCATCAACGATCCAGACATATTCTGAGATAGTATCACCTGATCCGGGAGATAGTTAATCGCCGGGAGATCGAGGTCAGGAGAGTTGATACGAAGGATAACACAGCGGATCCACTCACGAAGGTCCTCCCCCAGAAGCAATTTGAGAGACTTTTTGGGATGTTGGGTATGAGATACTATAACAACTGGTCTTAGTGCAAGTAGGAGATTGTTAGGAATATGTATTCCTAGAGACCATTATTGTATGATATAGTGGATGCTTGGACATATATATAGAGGACTTTCTTACTCGACATGATAGTATACTATCCGGTTGCTCTTTATCTTAACATGTACACTATTATTATTATTCTATCTCTCTAATACATGTTGATAAAGCCCTTAAGATGCTGGCTTGACTACCAGGACTATGATGCTGATCATACTAGTGGGACTTATGTAGTCCGCAAGCACGTCCTTTAACAGTTCCTAGTCGAAGGAGTATCGAGACAGGGCATCGATATTCCAGAGTAGACTAGTGTGTACGTTTCTTGACCCTGTATGGGGCGATGGTTGATCCCATAACCATTGGTGTTTGACATCAAAGATTGTACACAGGTGCTCATTAGAAAATGGGTACACCGAACAGGACTCGCCGAGAACTCCTAGATGGTACCGTACCTATCGTCAGATAGCAGTTCTCTAGTGACACTTGTACATGTTAGTCTGTAGACTCGAGATCATCAAAGTGTCTTGCGCGGTTTCCACTGTGCTTTGATTTCCTCCCTACCACGGCTTAAAGGAGTCGTGCAAATAGGTGGATTTTGGGTACAGTCCCGAGTCACATGGAGGCAGTGAGCGATAGGAGGGGTTTCGTCTCTCTCGGTATAGGGAGTTGATGTTGCGCTATGCTCGATTGGCTATAACAGAAGTCCCTGGTCATGGCTGATGAGATTTACTGGTGAGTGTTATCGGTAGTTTTTCAAACGGTTATAGGCCACACATCGGCATGACTTATCAAGTTACTTGGGTCTGACGATTCCACCCCTAGACTCGATATGCGACATATCAGATGAAGAAACCGGACTGTACGGTAAGTGTTTCTTATAGACTTTACGAGAGTTTGGACAAGCTTGCTTGTTGATCTTCTATTCGTTCAATACCTGGGTAGCCGTTATGTCCAGCTAGTACCGCTGACAGCTTGTGGGTATCTGATGTGATCATTACCTACTGCTGGCGTATTGACGAGTCTTTAGAGTCCCACACAGAGGTTTCCTAGCTCAAGCGAAACAAAATAGGGCACATATGGTGATATGTGCGGGAACTTGATTAAATACGAGTATGTGATACCGTATTCTAATCTCACAATATTTGATATCGGTTAGGTTATATGTCATATAACTGGATTATTGAATCAAGTGTTGATTCAATAATTTGTTATATGTATATATATTTGATATTGACCGGTTATATATGATATGACCGGATTATTGAATCAAGTGTTGATTTGATATTGAATATGGAATATTGTCGGTTATATGTGACATAACTGGATTATTGAATCAAGTGTTGATTTCATAATTTAATATACATATTTATATGATATTAGTCGGTTATATATGATATAACCGCATTATTGAATCAAGTGTTGATTTGATAATTTGATATATATTTGTATTTGATATATTTATATATTAACTAATATTAAAGCTCACTAATAATTTTCTTCCCTTTAAATACATTTAATATATATGTGATATATATTTATATATGTATTTGGATTATTGTATCATAGTTGATGATACATAGAACATGGGTATATGAGACTCACACTTGAGTGTAAAGATAATTGGGATAGTTATTTTTAAGAGAAAAATAGAAAATAGATAGAAATAAGTCATGGCTTGGATGCTTGGAGAAGCATTGAGAAAGCCATGACTCATCCCTTCTATTTGGTTTCTCTCTTAGTTTTTTATTGATCCCATTCCTATCTTGACCTCATGGTTCACTCTCTCATAATTCATCACAACTTGACTCAAGTTCATCTTCTTCCTCAAGAGCTCATTCTAGGGTTTTTCTTGAGTTGGAAAAAGGAGGAAAATATTTTTAAAGTGAGCAAAACTCCTACTTCATCAACCTATACTAATCTAGCTCATTAATTTAGGTTGTCTGCTTCACTAATACCTTGATTAGTGAAGAGTTAGCTTGAGCTAGAGAGGCTTCAAGGTAGATCATCTTCGGCTTCGAAGATCACATAGCAAGTTCGTTCCTTTCGACAAGTGGAGCCAAGAAGAGTTCTAGGGACTACTACTTGGAGCTTAGGGACCACTACATGGAGCTATAGAAGTGAAGGACTTGGTCTACAAAGGTTGTAACCCTCTTCACTTAGTTTAGAAAATGTTTTCTTGCTAACAAACCCTAATTATCTAGTTCGATTCTAGGTTAGTGTAGCTTAGACCTCTAGATTTTCTAAAATTGCATACTTGATGCATGTGGAAACCTAGTAGAGGTGCTAAGACACTTTCAGGTTTTTCGCCAAAAACCAGCTGTAGCCCTCCGTCATTTCTTACAATTGTTACTTAGTATTCGTGCTGCGTGTTTTGTCATAATCAAGACGTAGTGTTCGGTAGCTGAGTGGTACTTGTTTGTTGCAAGTATTGCGATTACCTAGGACAGCCGCATAACCATTTTGACCTAGTCAAGGGTATATATGGGTGGGTCTAAATTAATTTAGAATAATGACGGGTTGAACTTGACTAACGGTTTATGATATGTTGACCTAGTCAAGGTCATAAGCCGTTAGAGGCAAAAACTATATCGGGAGTTTCAAATATACGGGAAATTTGCCATGTTTGCGTATACCTTCTAGAGTATGGTAATTTTGGTCGGCTTCCGTCAAAGTTATCACAGAATGATAGTTGGGTCCTGATTCCCACTGATGAGTATGTATTGCTCCTCAGAATATTTTTCATTTCATAATTAGCTAACCTATTAGGTGTCAAAAAAGTGTTAATGAGATTATGCCTCTACGAAAACGGGGTTATTAATTGGGTCCGTACGAAAGCATGGGGGATCTCCCTTGGAGTACCAACACTGACCTGGCTGAACGGTTAGCGAACTTATAGAGTGTATATGATCCCGACTAATTCTCCTTTTAGGGTTTGAAGGAGAATTCGAGAAAATAGTGGGAGCCATCTTGATTAGATAAAGTGATAACCAATCTAATCTTGATAGAGTGCACGCTGAATGTTTCTTTTCTCTCTCTCTGGTACAGCGACCCATGACTTATCTTAAACTAAACTCATGAACCAATTTAACTGAACCTTCTTACACACTTGAGCTTTGGATTGTCATGATTCACGACAAAGTCGCACATATCCCTGCAACTCCTAGTTTACCCTTTGCATTTCTTCAGAACACTTCGTATCACTACGATGATCCATATTACTTGGAACGGCCATTGTATAATTACATACGAACTCGAAGAAGTTACTTCAGTCGAGAATGTCCATAGGTTCTGGAGAAATTGAATAGGATTATTCGGTTGTCTCTTCCCTTTACCTTCTCTCGGGTTGCGAGAGCTTCTTTTATTAGGAGAGTACACCTATTACGCTTATTAGATAGTCTTCTTCTAAATCTTAGGCTGGTGCCGAAAGGTGGGGAAGGAAGAAATTCAATTAGCCTAAGTGCGGTGTGCAGAAGGTAAAATATAGAGACATATAAAGGGATGGAAGTGAGGGCAGAGGAAATTGCGACTATAGTCATGAATCTGGATAATGGAAAAGGCATTACTAGGAATACCTAACCACCCCCTATGAAACATTTTCATGTTTCATATTTTCTATGTATTTGTAAAAGAGAACAATTTTCCCAATTAATTCTGAATCTAGGGTATGTATTTACCGGATTTGGATCTCACATCAGTACGGTGTTATAGATGCTGAGTAGAAGTAGAATATTGGGAAATGGGCGATTTGATCCACAATATCGGAATTCATTGCAATTGGTGATATTGGATTCAGTCGCCTGGCTTAACGACAAATGTTTGGTTTCAAATAACCGTTGTTATGCACCAATTTTTAAAATTAAATATTTGTACCTTTATTTTATAAAGTGAGATATACATTTTGAAAATTTTGTTCTGAACATTTACCTTTATCAGTTGAGAATAAAGTAAGGTGTATTGAATAACGGTGTAAGATATTTTTAACCAAGATACAGTTTTCAACTTACAATACATGGAATTTGAGTTAGTATACTCTTGGGACTTATACATGAAAATGTATGTTGTCCAGTGTCCTTCGGGATAAGGGGTTGGTACTCATACTTCATTCGGATTTACCTATGAGTTCTCTGGTTTTAGACACACATTCGTAGTAATGCAAGGTCCAAAGATTTTGAGAAGTTTATAGGTATAAGAATAAAGTAGAGAACCATATGTAGGAAGTATCAGGATTCTTCGAGGTGATCGAAAATGTAGATACTTATGCTAAGTATTCCATCATAGTATTGAGAACTTGATTCTCTCGCAGGTTGCTCATCCGTGGGTGTGCTCCTTGATGAGTAATGTTGTATTGGCCTTTTTCCATTTGGGGTATGCACTGGAAACAGCTGCATGACATTTGAATCTGGTTCTATCTAAATTAGTGTCTTGATTCTATATGGACATAGAATGGCTGTATATCCTGAGGTTATTGAGATATGGAGTTATCCGTTTTCTGTTTAAAAGCAGAATCCGGATAAACTCAAGGCACGCTTCGGTAATAGCGGTTTATGGATTATCCCAAGCATTCGCAAGTATTTTGTTTCTACCATTTTCATGATCAATAGTTACATTTTTCTTGACTCGCCACCTTTTTATAAAAGGAATCTTTTTGCAAAAGAAACTAGTGGAAGTATGGTAGGATTGGGAGTGATTCCAGAAACACAAACGGTTACCAAAAATTTAGTAGAACCTAAGAATTCAATTGGACTTGAAAAACCATTAACCACTCCACAGATTAAGTAGGTGACCTCAGCCACCTGAGAGCTACTTCGGTTTTCTCGTAGACGGTGACAGAAAGGTCAGCATCATGGCAATGATGGCCCTACTAGTTATCAGCAGGGCATAGGAAATGGTAACTTTCAGGTGACCGGATACTTCATATACAAGATGGACTCCACGCACTTCAGCAAATTATGGATTTTAAACTTTGCTGGGTTCTCCTGAAAGGGTAAAACCCATTAGGAGCAAGTAGATCTTTCAAGATCTGTGCAGATGGAAAGGTCTTAACCTAATAAAGCTAGATTTGTTGTAAAGAGTTTTCATCAAATACTCTCTATACATTGTGATGAGACTTTTACTTCAGTGTTTATGCTGAAGTTAATACGGATATGGCTTGGCACTGCTATTCCCCCTACTAGTTATCAGCAGGTCATAGGAAGTGGTAACTTCCAGGTGACCAAATAATTCATATCCAAAATGGACTCCACGCACTTCAGCAAATTATGGATTTTGGACTTTGCTAGATGCTCCTGAAGAGGTGAAACCCATTAGTAGCTAGTAGATCTTTCGAGATCTGTGCAGGTGGAAGGATACTAACCTAATAAAGCTAGACTTGTTGTAAAGAGTTTTCATCAAATACTCGTTGTGGATTGTGATGTGACTTTTACTTCAGTATCTACGCTGAAGTCCATATAGATATGACTTGGCGCTGATGCAGTTCTTGGTTATAATATATGGCAGATGAATTGTTAGTTATATGTATGCCCTAGAGTCCAATACTTTACATGTGATGTATATTGTAGTGGATGCTTGGACATATATAGGGAGAACTTTCTTGCTCGACATGATAGTATGCTATCCGGTTGCACTTTATCTTAACATGTACACTTATTGTCTCTCTATTACATGTTAATAAAGACCTTAGGATGAGTACTTGACTACCAGGATTATGATGCAGATCATACTAGTGGGACAGAGGTAGTCGGTAAGTACATCCTTCAATTGTTCTTAGTCGTGGGAGTATCGAGACAGGGCATCGATACTCCAGAGTAGACTAGCGTATGCGCTTCTTGACCCATATGATGGGCGATAGATGATCACATATCCATTGGTATTTGACATCAGAGAAGGTATACGGGTGCTCAGTGGAGACTGGTACACTGAACGGACTCGCCGAGAACTCCTAGATAGTATTATACCTATCGTCAGATAGCAGTTCTCTGGTGACACTGGTGCAGGTTAGTCTGTCGATCCAAGATCGTCAAAAAGTCTTGTGTGATCCCCACTGTGCTTTGATTTCCACCTTACCACATTCAAGAGATCGTGCAAAATGGTGGTTTTTGGGTACAGTCCAGAGTCACATGGAGGCAATGAGCAATAGGAGAGGATTTCGTCTCTCCCGGTATTGGGGGTTGATATTGCGCTATGCTCGATTGGCCATAACAGGAAATCCCTGACCAGGGTTGCTGAGATCTACTGGTAAGTGTTATTAGTAGTTTCTCGAACCGTTATGGACCTTGCATCGGCATGACTTATCAGGCTATTGGGGTCTGACGTTATACCACCCGCAGGCGATGATATGCGACATATTTGAAGAAGAGACCGGACTGTACGGTAGTGTTACTTGATGGATTCGCAGGAGTATAAGCAGGCTTGCTTGTTGATCTTCTGATCGCTCAATACCCGGATGGCCGTTACGTTTAGCAGACCGCTAGCGGTTTGTGGATGACTGATATGATCATCACCTACTGCCGGCGTATTGACGAGTCTTTAGAGTCATACACAGAGGTTTCCTGGCTCAAGCGAAACGAAGTAGGAGCACATATATGATATGTGCGGGACCGAGATTTATACGCGTATGTGATACTGTATTCTATTCTCACGATATGTGATATCAGTCGGTTATATATGATATAACCGGGCTGTCGAATCAAGTGTTGATTCGATAAGTTGATACATTTGATATTAGTCGGTTGTATGTGATATACCTGGATTATTAAATCAAGTGTTGATTTAATAATTTAATGTATAATTATATATTTGATATATTATCTTGCATTAACTAATATTAGCTCACTTAAGATTTATTTTTCTTACTAGTGTACACTTAAGTATATATATGATATATATTAATGTACATCTTTTGTGTCATGCTAGATGCCACATGTGACATCGGTGTATGACACTTACACCATACTTATAATAATGTGAGGATTTTGTTTACTTAAAATAAATAAAATTAGTTGGAATTAAGTCACATGGTTGAAGCTTGTAGAAGCTTGTGGAACCATTGACCAAGTCCGCTAATTTTATTTTACTTGTAAATATTTATTAACCTAACCATTATTGTTAGCCATCATTTATTCTCTACATAAGTTAGTGTATGACACTAACTCGCCCATGGTTGCTATTCTCACCTAATGAATTTCATTCTCTTCTTTCTTCATCTTCTTCTTCTTCATCAAGAGCTTAGCTCTCTAGGTTTATGGGAGATGAAGAAAAATAGTGAGAAAATTATTTCTAAAGTGAGCAAAATTCCTACTTCATCAACCTCTTCTCTACTAGCCATTTAGATTGGGTTGTTTCTTCACTAGTTCATCACTTAGTGAAGAGGTAGCTTGAGTTAGTGTCTCCTCGACGTAGATCATTTTCGGCCTCGAAGACTTCAAGCAAGCTTGTTCATTTCACCTTGTGGAGCATCATTAGAGTCCGGAAGATCACTACTAAGAGTGAAGGGACTACTACACAGAGCTATTGAAGTAAAAGACCGGTCTACAAAGGTTGTATTCCTTGTTCACTTAGATGTAAAGATGTTTATATGCTTGTTCGTCTAATTCTCTAGTTTAAATTCTAGAGTTTGGGTTCTTTAGCACGCCATTTTTTATAAAATGGCATGGTCGATGCCTCCCGAAACCCAACGGCTGCCTAGGGAACCCTGAAGTGGTATCAGAGCCAAGGTAGAGAACTAGACGATGTTTGTAGGATTACGAAACCGAACCAACTCCGAAACACACGAAATAAAAATCTAGTTTCTGTCGAAATTTTTAAAGTGTCAAATTTTTTTTAAGCAATTGTAGAATGTTATATGAGATGTAACATGAACACCACAGAAAATTTAGCCCCCCTCGCCGAAAAATGGCCGGCCACACCTCAGTAAAAACCGGCCTGCACAGTTTTTTGGGAGAGTTCTGGGATGAATTTTTTAGGGTGTTCCAGTCTCTGAGTTTTGGTATTTCAGGTGTTGCTTGTTTTTGCTAAAATTGCATGTGATGTTATCTTTGTGCAAAGGCAATTCGGAGTGTTTCGTAATCATAATTCTAACATCATTTCGGGTTATTTAGACGACTTTGAAAAGTTCGAACGGATATCAATAACCCAATTTTTCCCTCGCTGGAAATTTTCCAAGAGTTGGATTTTTCCAAGTTTAAAATCTTCAGAAAATCGTGCAGGTGTTTTCTATGGACCCTCTAGAAGAACGAAACCCTAACTCGATTCTGTGACCGTCGGAACCACCACCATACCCTAAGGTTTGTGGTACTTCCGCGGCGCCATAGGTGAGGCAAGGGTTGACCCTTCTACGGTTGGTCCATAGGTGTTGTGGCATGTTCTGGGTATTTTTTAAACTCCGCTCAAGTGTTGAGCTCTTTGAGAAATTTTGGGTGTTTGTTTATTCGATCGAAAAGTTTAACATCATCTAGCTATCTTTGATTGTGATACAATATTTGGAATCCTCATTATCGGTTTTGTGAAAACTGATTTGAATTTTATAAATCTAGCAAGTCAGTCTCATTTGATCGGTTGCCACGGGATTTTGATGTGGATCAAAAGTCCGTCGCAATTACGTAGCGTACGCGAATACTCGCAGGGTAACTTTACTAGATAGTCACGCCCCATAGCCCCGACCAAGTGACTATAGGAGAACCCCATTGCCAAAAGTATCCGTTCGGGTGCTCGCGGCTGCGGTGTTCCTCCTAAGTGCACTTCGTCAACGGCATCGGGGGGTGCGGCCGCCTACTAAACTTTCCGACGAGCATTCGATCAGGTTATCGGGAATCTTATTGAATTACCCGACTGGTTATTGGAAAGTGTTTTCAATATCGAGACTAAAATGCGGGGTTTATAATTGTTAGGTATGTGATATCTAAGAAATTCATTTGGTTAGGCATGAAATCCAAAGTATGTGATACATTGGGTTTATGATGTCTAAGGTAGTTGCGGATTCCAATTGTTGTAGTTTTTCACTTTCTTTTCTGCGACTGTAAGTGTAATATGTGGTGTATCGCCGGTTTCGTTGCTATATGTCAACGACAATTGGGATACGCATATTTACTTATGTTGATGACATGTGATGTTATGTGTTGCTGTGATATGTTATATTAGATCGCCGTGTTTGAATAGACGGGGTTTTTTATGTGAGATGGGAGTTTTTTATTTTCATTCATATAAAAACTTGTATGTAATATTCTTTTATTGGGGCGCTTCCGAGTTGAGGATGATGTCATCATTGATGTATATTATTTACTTTTCCGCATTAGGATAGACCTAAGGAGGGGAGCACAAGTAACCGGGTTCTAGGGTCCAGTGGGAGACCATCTCAAGGAGTTGAGACCGGGTCTCCTAACTTTAGAATTGGTAGGGTTGCTTGACGCTCTCGTAGGGGTCTCGGGATGTGGGTTTGGCTATTCATCGCGACCATGGAATTCGTGTTTTACACTGGCTTAATTTAAAACACGGAATTCCTAGTATATCCAATATTTCATATGTGTTCTTCTGCTGCTGATATTCTGTGATGTGATCACTTGATGTGTTAAGACGAATGCTTATATTATATATATGATATATAATTAATATTGTTGTTTTCGTTTCTTCTGTGATGCTTAGGAAGCATAAATTGATGGGACTTCATTAATGAGATTAATAAAATAAAATAAACCTAAAGATGTTGTAGAATCTTGTTTTAAAAACTGGCAGGTCTAGTTCTTATTTTGCATAGCGGTATTCCTTGTAGAATATCCAGCATCTTATTCGATAAGGAAAGAGTCGGGATCCCTTCACCGAGAGTGAGCTTTATAGCAAAACTAGCAGATGCTACAACCTACTCGGTTTTGTCTTTTGATTGCTTTTTTAGTTCATGTTTTGCACAGTTGTATTTGTGAAATATCCAGCACCTCATTCGATGAGGAAAGAGCCAAGATACCTTCACCGAGAGTGACCTCTTTAGCAAAACTAGTAAAAGACTCAAAAACACTCCTTTTAAAAAAATCACACGATTCTACAACGATATCAAGTTCATTACGCAAAGGGTTTTCTTAAAACCTGTCGCAGCCCTCCGTCATTTCAGATAAGGACCATTTAGTATTCGTGCTACGTTTGTTGGCCTTCGTCAAGGCGTAGTGTGCGGTAACTGATTAGTGCTTATCTGCTTAAGCATGTGATGTGATTGGATTCGGGTAGTCATGCGACTTTGTTGGCCTTCGTCAAGGGTCGTACGGGTGGATTTAATTCAATCATGAAATGTACGGGTTGAACTTGACTAGCGGCCTATGGTTTGTTGGCCTTCGTCAAGGTTATAGGAAGCTGGGGGCAGAATATTATTGGGAATTTCAAGTGTTGAAATTTGCAATGAGATTACATACCTTTTATGAGATAGTTGGATCCCGATACCCACTGCGAGTAAGAGTTACTCCTAGGAGAGTTTTGCACATTACAATTAGCCGATCAAGTAGCTGTCTAGAAAGGTGTTAACGGTGTTATGCCCCTGGGAAAACGAGATTTATTTTAATTAGATCCGTGCAAAAGCACGGGGAACCTCCCTCAAAGTACCGACACTGGCCTGGCCGAAACATTGGCGAACTTGTAGGGTGTAATTAATCCCGGCTAGTCTTACCTTTTAGGGTTTGAAGGAAAATTTGATAAAAACAGTGGGAGCCATCCTGATTAGATAAAATAATAACCAATCTGATCTTGCAAGAGCATGCGCAGAGTGTTTTCTTCTCTCTCTCTCCAGGTAGCGACCGTAACATGCCTTAATCAAGATAATAATATGGATGTTTTGACTGAACATGCTTATTATACTGAGCTGGGAAACGTTTGTTCCGCTCTATCTTATAATTGTTATAAGTCCGAACAGGAAATAGGGGAATATCCGGATTTCCACGCGACCCAATCGAGAAATAAGCATATTGATGCATAATTTTCGGATGTGTTCATTACTAAGAACTGTTTCTCAGTGTCCTCTACATCCTAGGTATGAGATACCGGATCAGGATCCCACATATGTAAAAGTTACATAGGCTATAGAAAGGTAGAGAACTGGGATTGGGTGATATGTCTCTAAGTGTTAGAGAATGGTGCAATTGTTGCAGCCAAATCAGTTGGCAAATATCACCTTGTACTACCAAATGGTAAATACATTGATTCTGAACGAATGTTATTACATACCGAACCTGATATACAACATTACATCAGATTCTTTATTAAGTTAAAGAACGATATAAT
Organism: Agapanthus africanus; assembly: GCA_030015575.1. Lineage (NCBI taxonomy): Eukaryota > Viridiplantae > Streptophyta > Magnoliopsida > Asparagales > Amaryllidaceae > Agapanthus > Agapanthus africanus. Next base: position 835,035,800 of record JASDDO010000019.1, read on the forward strand.
TCTGTATTGGAGGATAATGTTGTGAATATTTTCCTGAATCAAGAGTTGATTGGATCAGGCACGTTATATAATAGCATATATGTTCTAAATCAAACCACAGTTCAAAGTATCTAGAATACACATAAGAAGAGTAGTTCAGAAATGAACGAATCATTCTTGTGGCATTGTAGACTAGGTCATATCAATGCGACACAACTAGCTAAGTTACATAAAGGATGAATATTAGAATCTGTTCGAATTTTCATCTTATGATACTTACCAGTCTTGTCTCAAAGGTAAAATGACCAATTCTCCGTTTACTGGAAACAGAGAAAGAGTTAGTGAACTCTTGTGACAAATACATGATGATGTATACGGTCCTATGTCTACAAATGCTAGGGTTGGTTCTTTGTACTTCATTACATTCATCGACGATCTCTCAAGATTTTGACATATGTTCCTGTTGAAATACGAGTCTGAAACTTTTGAGAAATTCAAGAAATATAAGCTGAAGTTAAGAACAAGACGGGTAGAAGTATTATAGTCTTGCGATGTGATCGAGGAGTAGAATACTTAGGCATGGAGTTCCTGAATTATTTAAAGGAGAATGTGATTCTCTCTCAGCTTACTCCTTCGTGTATACTATAGCACAATGGTGTATCAGGGCGGAGGTATCGCATCCTATGAGATATGGTGCGCTCTATGATGAGTACTGCTGAGTTGCCTATTTTCCTTTAGAGTTATGCACTTGAGAAGTTGTATACCTATTAAATGGGGTTCCATCCAAATCAGTGCCTACCACTCCATATGAGATATGGTATGGGAAGAGACCATGTCTTAAACGAGTTAAGATATAGGGTTGTCCATCCAATGTAAAAAGAAAAATCTGTACAAGCTCAAGGCAAGGTCAGTTCTGTAAGTTTGTTGGATATCCCGAACAATCGCGAGGGTATATCTTCTACCATTCTGAGGAGCAAAAGTGTTTTGTTTCTCAGCATACCACCTTTTTAGAAAAGGAATTCTTGTGAAGAAATTAGTGGTCATGAGGTAGAACTGGAAGGAGTTCCAGCTAGACAAACTAACAGCTGATGATTTTGTGAAACCAAAGGATTCAATAGTCTCTAACGAACCTCAGCCTCTCCGCGAATCCGGTAGGGTTCCTCATCCACCTGAGAGATACTACGGTTTCCTCGGTGACGGTAGGAGTGAGGATTGTATCATGGTTGATGATGGCCCAACAAGGTTCAGGCAGGCCATCACGAGTAGGGACTCTGTGAAAAGACTGGATGCTATGCGATCAAAGATGGAATCATATACACCAACAAAGTATGACTTTGCATGTTGCACCTAAAAGGGTAAAACCTATTGGGAGAAAATGGATCTTGAGAAGATTCTTGGTGTAGATGGAAAAGTTGAGACTTTCAAAACTATGCTTAAGTCCATCAGAATTAAAGCACGCATCGTGAAGTTGGAACATTTGTTCTGATGTGGCGGTCAAAGTGTTTGACTTCATCAAAAAGGTAGATGAACCTTGTATATACAAGAAGGTAGTAGAGAGTAAGGTTGTCTTCCACGTATTGTACGTAGATGACATACTCTTGATAGGAAATGGTTTCCTATGCTACACTAGGTCAAGCTCCACTTATCACGAGGATTCTCCATGGAAGATCTGGATGATACCTACTACATCTTGGGATTATGATCTATAGTGATAGATCTAAGTGGATGTTGGGAGTGTCCCAAATACAGATACATTAACACCGTACTAAAAGGGTTTAGTATGGAGGATTCTAAGCGTGGTGGTTCGCCCACTTACTCATGAATCACTCTCTCCAAAAGGATGTCTCCCGAAACTGATTTGGAGAGAGCTCGCGTACAAGGGATATCCTATGCTTCGGCAGTAGGCTCTATCATGTATGCGATGTTATGTACCAAACCAGATATAGCTGACTCACTAGGTGTAGTGATCAGGAATCAATCCGATCTTGGGAGAATCACTGGACAGCTGTAGAGGACATTCTTAAGTACTTGAGAAGCACTAAAAGAATGTTCTTGGTTCAAGCTTCCAGAGTGATAAGGTCGACTGAAAGTCAGTCACAGGCATTGTCTTTACTCTCAGTGGAGGGACGGTATGTTAAAAGAGTTCCAAGCTAGATACCGTGACATAACTAGACGATGAAGGCTGAATACATCGCTACCAACGATACTGCCAAAGTGGCTGTCTGGACATTTCTTATTCATGAGATGAACATGGTTCCTACCATTGAGCGTCCAATAATTTTTATTGTAACAACAATAGAGTTATGGTTTTGGCCTAGGAACGATGGTCCCATCAATAATCCAGACATATTCTGAGGCAAGTATCACCTGATCAGGGAGATGGTTGATCTCGAAGGGATCGAGGTCAGGAGAGATGAAGCGAAGGAGAACACGGCGGATCCATTCACAAAAGCATTTCCCTATAGGGACTTCTATAGGACGTTGATTATGAAATACTGCAAAAAATGACCTTAGTGCAAGTGGGAGATTATTAGTTATATGTATACTCTAGAGTCCATTACTGTACATGTGATGTATATTATAGTGGATGCTTGGACATATATAGGGAGGACTTTCTTGCTCGACATGATAATATGGTATCTGGTTGCACTTTATCTTAACATGTACACTTATTGTCTCTCTATTACATGTTGATAAAGCCCTTAGGATGAGTACTTGAGTACCAGGATTATGATGCAGATCATACTAGTGGGACAGAGGTAGTCGGTAAGTACATCCTTCAATTGTTCCTAGTCGTGGGAGTATCGAGACAGGGCATCGATACTCCAGAGTAGACTAGCGTATGCGCTTCTTGACCCATATGATGGGCGATGGATGATCCCATAGCCATTGGTGTTTGACATCAAAGAAGGTATACGGGTGCTCAGAGGAGACTGGGTACACTGAACGGACTCGCCGAGAACTCCTAGATGGTATTATACCTATCGTCAGATAGCAGTTCTCTGGTGATACTGGTGTAGGTTAGTCTGTCGACCTGAGATCGTCATAGAGACTTGTGTGATTCCCACTGTGCTTTGATTTCCACCTTACCACGTTCAAGAGATCGTGCAAAATGGTGGTTTTTTGGTACAGTCCCGAGTCATATGGAGGCAATGAGCGATAGGAGGGGATTTCATCTCTCCCAGTATTGGGGGTTGATGTTGCGCTATGCTCGATTGGCCATAACAGGAAATCCCTGGCCATGGTTGCTGAGTCTACTGGTAAGTGTTATCAGTAGTTTCTTGAACCGTTATGGACCTTGCATCGGCATGACTTATCAGGCTATTGGGGTCTGACGTTATACCACCCCCAGGCTATGATATGCGACATATCTGACGAAGAGACCGGACTGTACGTTAGTGTTACTTGATGGATTCGCAGGAGTATGAGTAGGCTTGCTTGTTAATCTTCTGATCGCTCAATACCCAGGTGGCCGTGACGTTTAGCAGACCGCTTGCGGCTTGTGGGTGACTGATATGATCACCACCTACTGCCGGCGTATTGACGAGTCTTTAGAGTCCTACACAGAGGTTTCCTAGCTCAAGCAAAACGAAGTAAGAGCATATATGTGATATGTGCGGGACCGAGATTAATACGCGTATGTGATACCGTATTCTATTCTCGCGATATGTGATATCGGTCGGTTATATGTGATATAACCGGGCTGTCGAATCAAGTGTTGATTCGATAAGTTGATACATTTGATATTAGTCGGTTGTATGTGATATAGCCGGATTATTAAATCAAGTGTTGGTTTAATAATTTAATGTATGATTATATATTTGATATATTATCTTACATTAACTAATATTAGCTCACTTAAGATTTATTTTTCTCACTAGTGTACACTTAGTATATATGTGATATATATTAATGTACATCTTTTGTGTCATGCTAGATGCCACATATGACATGGGTGTATGAGACTTACACCATGCTTATAATAATGTGAGGGTTTTGTTTATTTAAAATAAATCAAATTAGTTGGAATTAAGTCACTTGGTTGAAACTTGTGGAACCATTGACCAAGTCCACTAATTTTGTTTTACTTGTAGATATTTATTAACCTAACCATTATTGTTAGCCATGGTTTATTCTCTACATGAGTTAGTGTATGACACTAACTCACCCATGGTTGCTATTCTCACCTAATGAGTTCCATTCTCTTCTCTCTTCATCTTCTTCTTCATCAAGAGCTTAGCTCTCTAAGTTTATGGAAGATGAAGAAAAATAGTGAGAAAATTATTTCTAAAGTGAGCAAAATTCCCACTTCATCAATCTCTTCTCTATCAGCCATTTAGATTGGGTTGTTTCTTCACTAGCTCATCACTTAGTGAAGAGGTAGCTTGATTTAGTGTCTCCTCGACGTAGATCATCTTCGGCATCGAAGACTTCAAGCAAGTTTGTTCATTTCACCTTGTGGAGCCTCACTAGAGTCCGGGAGATCATTACTAGGAGCGAAGGGACTACTACAACGGAGCTATTGAAGTAAATGACCGATCTATAAAAGTTGTATTCCTTGTTCACTTAGATGTAAAGATATTTACATGCTTGTTCGTCTAATTCTCTAGTTTAGATTCTAGCGTTTGGGTTTTTTAGCGCGCCAATTTTTATAAAATGGCATAGTCGATGCCTCCCGAAACCCAACGGCCGCCTAAGGAACCCTGCATGAATGACTATAACATCATTCCAAATGGGAATTTGGAAGCGCTCGTGTATATGACTCTGCCAGAGGGTTATCGTAGTCAGTGGGAGCAACGGAAGGTGTGCATGTTGCTTATGTCTATTCATAAACTAAAACATGTATAGCGGAGACAGATTATCTGTTTTTGATGTGACATTCAAGGTGATTTACTTTATCAAAACAATAGATGAACCTAGTAAGAAGGATGTAGGAAGTACTATCCTAGGATTTGGATGACATACTTCTAATAGGAAGTGATGTTCCTATACTACAATCGGTCAAACGTTGGTTGTCACATAGTGTTTTCTCCATGTTGGATATGGATAATATATCAGGAATTCTGGTGACTAGATCTATGGTTTTAGATCTAGATTTAGGAAGTTTCCCAATCGAGTTCTTAGACAACATTCTAAAAGTATTTTAGAATGGACGACTTCTGACGTGGTGGTGTACCCGCAGGTGATGGAGTCACCATTTCTAAAGAGATGTCTTCTAGACTGATGATGAGAAGGACTGGCATGAATGACATATCATTTACTTAGGCAATTGAGTCAATTATGCAATGTCTTATACAAAACTAGATATTGCTTGTACACTTGCTGTAGCAAGCAGATATTAATCCAATCCTGGAGAAATAAAGGGAAGCTATCATAAACATAAGAGGATATTCTTGGTATAAAATAACGGCAGCCTCCTCTTGGAGACGGTTATCGGTTCAGGCTTCCAAGGTGACCTGGATGACAGAGATGATGTCAGAGTTTTGAGTTTAGCCTCTTCTAAGGATCAGTATATTGGATAGTGTTCCAATAAGGATACCTAAGGTAATCATGGTGCATGATGCTAGTTATGACCGAACCGAGGTTATAGCCCAAGAAGTTTGTTGGATAAAGTTGTTCATTTATGAACTTGGTCCCATCAAGTATCCAGACAAATTCTTGAGGCAAGGTATCGCTCAGTTTGGGAGACTGTTGATCTTCGCAAGGTTGAGAAATAGAAAGATGAAGTTGGAACATTGTAGCGGATCCACTCACTAAGCCTATTTCTCGAACACATTAAGTATCACAAACATAGTTTGCGAAACTGATTAGTAGAGAAGTTGGGTATTCGGTAGCACACAAGCTGTAGGTAGACGATACCGTAATAATTGGCCTTAAGTGCAAGTGGGAGATTGTTGGATATAGTGTCCTCAAGACAATTATTGTGATTACAAGTAGGCGATTATGATAATTGAGGGAAGACCTATACAGGTATAACAGTTTTACTCGAGATGATAGTATGCTATCTGGTTTGTCTTCATCATTGATAAAGCCCGTAGGATTCTTGCTTGATTACCAGCATTATGATGGCGATCATATAGGTGGGAGCTGGGTTGTCCATAAGCATATCCTTAAATGTCCGTAGTCGTGAGAGTATCGAGACCGGATATCGATATTCCGGAGTAGACTAGTGTATACGTTTCTAGACCCCGATGAGGGGTGGGGCCGGTCTCATAAGCCATTGGTGTTATATCACCTAAGATAATATAAAGGTGCTCACTGGAGGTGAGTACACCGGACGGACTCTCCGAGAACTTCTAGATGGTATTATATCTATCATCAGATGGAAGTTTTCAAGTGACATGAGTACAAATTAGTCTTTTGACCTGATATCGTCATTTTTCTCGTGTGAGTTCCCACTATACTTTGATTACTACCCTACCACGGCTCAAAAGAGTCGTGCAAACAGGTTTTAGTTAGGTACAGTCCCGAGCCACATTAAGGCAGTGGTCGATTGTCACGGATTCGTCTCTTCTAATATTAGGGGTCGATGCCGCGCTATGTTCAGTTGGCTATCACTAGAAATCCATAACCATGATGGATGAGATTTACTGATAGTTGATCAGTGGTATCTCTGTTGATGATGAGCTTGACTCAAACACGACTTATCGGGTTAGTAGGGGTCTTACGTTATCCACCCTCTAGACACAATATGCGATACTCTTAGACGAAGAAACCAGACTATACGGAGATTTTCACATTCAGGCTCAGTAGGGTAAGGACGTACTTGATTGTCGACCCCCCTTTCGATAAGTACCTGGGTAGCCGTTACGCACAGCTAGTGCTGCTGACGTGCTTGTAGTTAAACCCACTGCCGGCGTATTGTCGAGTCTTTGGAGTCCCACATAATGGGTTTTCCCAGTTCAGGCGATAGATGTAGGAGCCGTACGTTGGTACGTGCAAGGGTCTGATTGAATACGTATATGGGATATACGGACTTTAATCGAACGGTTGATAATACTAGCCGGCTTAGGATTAAGCCGGATTATTAAATTAGGTTTTGATTTAATAATTTATATACATATATATATATATATATATATATATTAGTATTATTATTCCCTATTCATTTTCTTTCTTTGGTGCTATCCGTATTTTTATACGGATATACGTATATGTAGTGATACATATACTGGGTGAAGTATTCTGTATTTATACGGAAATACTTCTAGAATAAGGACACCTCATATTTGATTTTCTTTTTTAGAAAATCAAATGGGAAATGAGGTAGAGGGTGGGGTGGCATGGAACATGGCTAGATATGTAGATGAGTATGGCTTGGTTAATTAATGTTGATATGATTTGGATGCACTATTGATCCATGGTTGAAAAAGTTTAACCATTCTTTTCTACACTTGAGGATTTTACTGAGTTCATGCTTCATGGTTATGGACTTAGCCATTTTTCTCACCTCTTCTCCTTCTTCTTCTTGCTCTCTCTTGAGCATGGTTTTGAGAGGAAATAATTAATGGAAAAATTTCTACATCACCCACAATCCATCCTTAGCAAGTTTGGAGCGTCGGTCCGAGTCTTTTCCGGTTTCCCTCCTATGGATCTTCTTCGGCGAGGGTGGTCGACTTTTAAACGCGATCTCGGCGTCTACGAGCCTGGAGGGGTCTTCCACGATTAGATGGACACGCGTCGAAAGTTGTAATTTCATACCCTTGCATGTATTAGCTTTCTAGTTTAGGTGTTTGGATCGAATCCTATGGCATGCATGTTTGGTGCTTGCATAAAGTTTTTGTTTTCGCTTCTGCCTTAGCCGCAGCCTCCGCGGCGCGAGCACTGAACACCATTAGTTACATACAGCTAGTGCCGCTGCTTGTGGTTAAACTCACTGTCAGCGTATTGTCGAGTCTTTAGAGTCCCACACAGAAGGTTCCCCGTTTCAGGTGAAACGATGTAGTACGTACATGTTTTGATACACACTCAGGTTCAATTAAATACGTGTATTTAGTGCACGTACTTTAATCAGGCATTTTGATAATATCGGCAGGTTTGAAAGATTGCCGGATAACTATGAGCTAGTATTATATATCTCTCAATATCTCTCTTTCAGTATTCGTATTTTTATACGAAAACAGTATTTGTATTTTGACACAAATACGGTATTTATATGAAAATGAGTATTTGTATAAATACGGGTATGTATATCTTAATACGAATACGGGTATTTTTATCTTTATATGAATATGGGTATTCGTATTTTTATACGTATACGGTATTCGTATTTTTATAAAAATACGGATATATGTATTTTGATACATATTTGGGTTTGTGTATATGCGTACATATGTTTATATATGTATGCAAGTGTGTGTATTGATACACGCATCTTTTCTTCTATATATTGGAAGCTATGAGAAGTGTTTAGGCTCATGAGTCATGAGGCGAGTCACTTGATGAGTCATGCTTTTGTTTCACACTCTCATCTAGATAAGAGAAAAGTAAAGAAAAGGAGAAGGTTGGATAATTCCTAGACTTCTTCTTCTCTTTTGAGCTCCCATTTTTTAGAGAAAAAATTGCAAAGAGAGAAACTTATGATTACCACTGCTACATCAATCTCACAAACAATTTTTAGCAAGTTTTGTTTATGAGTTACTTCACTTGGTTTTTGGATGTGAAGCTAAAACTCGATTCGGGTTCCCTCGGGTGGATCATCTTCGACAAGGAAAACCGGCGACCAAGGTTCTCAACGACTTCGGAGCCGAGCTAGAGTCTATGGTGCGATGTAGGGGTCTTCTGCAATTGAGCGGACGCGCAACAAAGGTAGCTAGCAATTAACCTTATATGTTTATGTTATCTAGTTAGTGTTTGGTATCAATTCTAAGGTATAGCTCGCTAGTGCTTGTCTTTAAATTTTTGTTTTCGCTTTCTCCTTAGCCACGAGTGTTGCAACACGAGCACTAGAGTCTTAACAAATTTGAGATGAAGGAAATGGGAAATGTATCACATATTCTTGGTATACATATCATGTTGGATATAGTGCCCTCAAGGCAATTATTGTAATTACAGGTAGGCGATTATGATAATTGAAGGAGGACCTATACAGGTAGAATAGTCTTACTCGAAATGATAGTATGATGTCTGGTTTGTCTTTATCATTGATGTGTATACGCTTTAGTTGTTATTACATGTCCCTAATACATAATGATGAAGCTCGTAGGATTCTTTCTTGACTACCAGAATATGATAGCGATCATATACGTGAGAGCTGGGTAGTCCATGAGCACATTCTTAAATGTCCCTAGTCGAAGAAATATCGAGACTGGGCATCGATATTACGGAGTAAACTAGTGTATATGTTTCGAGACCCCGATGAGGAGCGGTGGCCGGTCTCATAAGTTATTAGTGTTTTGTCACCTAAGATAGTATACAGGTGCTCACTGAAGATGAGTACACTAGACGGACTCGTTGAGAATTTCTATATGGTATTATATCTATTGTCAAATGGAAGTTCTCTGGTGGCATGAGTACAGGTTAGTCTTTTGATCTGAGATTGTCATTTGTCTCACGTGAGTTTCCACTGTACTTAGATTACTACCCCACCACGGCTCAAAAGACTCGTGCAAACAGATTTTAGTTAGATACAATCCCGAGCCACATAGAGGCAATGAGCGATTGTCGGGAATTCGTCTCTCCTGGTATTATGATCGATACCGCGCTGTGTTCGGTTAGCCATCACCTTAAATCCGTGGCCACAATGGATGAGATTTACTGATATAAGTAGAGTGGTTTCTCGGTTGGTGATGAGCTTGACTCCGACACGGATGATTTTAATATATCTCATATTATTCTGAATCAAAAGCATTAATTGGATGTGTTTGGAGTGATATATAACAACTTAAGATAGAGAGCTCCATGAATTTGAATGCAAATAATTCTTGATGTGATGTAATATTGAGTATTACAGTGTTTAAAAAAACCTTAACTGATATGTTGTAATAATCGGATACGAATAAGAAATGAATCCCGGAAAAAACTATATCCGCTGAAGTCAAAACTTACCATTTTGTGCCTTTCACAGTTGCATTTAAAATGGGATATGGATACCAACATGGATGTAGTTATTACTATATTCGTATCCCGTGGCTGTAGACGGATGCAAAATACGAAAATGGAGTCATTAGAAATGAAAATTATAATTCATATTTGATAAAAATTGGCCATGGAATATGAAGTCTCCGAATACATCCCTATTATTCCCCACATAATCCTACCTAATTTTGTTGCAACCCCCTTTGCCTCTGTTTCAAAGTACGCAAAGAAAGGTGGCTTTGCAGAGGCTTTGAGCACCTAGAAGACGGCGACGAGCATATAGAAGACTTGGTCTCTGTACCAATCAGGCGATGGCAACGGCGGCAATGAGTAGTCAAGCAACGGAGATGGTGAAGGCCACCAGACTAAGCAAATTTCCACATCAAATCTCCGATGGCGAAAAAGGATACTATCTATATCATGCAGAATCATATATGAACTTTTCCGGAGAACAATTGATTACAGTCGACAAAGCGATATAGATAGCAATCCCAAAGCCTAGAGCCCTCATGCTCAAATACCTTGATCTTGGAAGCCATTTCAAGAACATCTTCATCAACTTGAAATCCAATGCAGCAGTTGACAACCAATCTCTCAATATCTCTACACCCCTTCATTATCACTAGCAGCTCCTGTTTAGGCAAATAGGACCTGCTCAAATCCAAATATTTGAGCTTGGGTGTAAACTTGACAATATCCAGTGCATCTCTCTTCTCAATTGAACCTGACATTTTCAGTCCCTTGAACTTGTTGCAGTTGATGCTGATTTCTGATATCAGTTCTGAGAAACATGAGGGCTTCAGCTCCGTCTCCATCTGTTCGAGATTCTTCCATTTCTCAATGAGTCCCGGAATTTGCATCTCATCTGCAGGCATTAGACTGGGCAGTGTGAGGAGCTTTAATCTCGGGCACCTGCGGAAACCGACAGAAATTTAGGCAAACTAGATGTATGATTACTAGACCGTCGAAAACTTCAAAAACACAAGATAATATTGAAAAAAACCTTGATATCAACGATATCGGTTTTGCGCTAAACTTGTTTTCCGAGAAAATTTTACCTTTTTATTTTTTATTAAACTATCATGATGGCATCGATAGAATTTGTAAAATGCATTTATGATAACTTTTTAGTGAAAACAAGTTGTAATTCGCAAAGAGTTTGTATTTTAGTTAACTTAAACAATTTTAATAGGAGTAATCGGGGCGGGCCCCGGGCTGCAATGCCTCATCCAGTGTGGATGGGTCAAGAGGGGTATTTTGCAATTAACTCCTTGGCCCCACTTTCAAAGTATGAAGACACTGCAGGCCCCTTACAGCCTGGCTAAAATTCACAAAATCTGTTTAAACGAGTTTTTGTAACTCAGTGAAAACAAGTTGTGATTTACAAAGTTTTTGCAGTTTAGTGAATTTCAACTGTATTATATTACTAATTTTCACATAAATCCCTTAAAACTTTTGGCAATTTTCTGATAAATACCCTCAATTTTCATCTAACAAATACATAACCTAAACTCAGCAAGTTGCAAATAAATACCTCAACTTTCAAGTTATTACCTGACATGAAATAGAAAAGATGTATAATAGCAAACAGCATAAGTTGAGATTGAAAGTTCAAGATACTAATTTGCAATTTACCAAGTCAAAAATCATTTATTTGGAGTGAAAATATAAATAAATAAATAAATAAATAAAAACGCCCCAAAGTTTAAGGTATTTTTGGGAAACATAAGCACGGAGAGCGAAGAAACTAACCATTCGGACGCAAAAACCAGATCAGCAATCGACGTATGGTAGGAAGGGAAAGAAAGCTCGACGGCAAGCCCGTAACTTCGACCGACGGTTAACTTCATGAAACCGGAGAAGGAAAAACACGACAAAGCATGCTGACTTTTAAATCGATTTACGAATTTGCTTTCCGTCGAGAAATCCAAGTCCTGGAAACGAAGGTTTTGCCAGCAGATAGGATCGATCACGGCTTTACTCCACGACTTGCACACAAGGGGCACACTCAAAGTCAAGTCCTCGAGTGTTAGCTTTTGGAAAATGTTGAGCAAGCAATCCATCTCCATATCCTCCCAGCTCCTGACCTCCCCCATAACTTCTCTAGTGATATGTTATGGCATGGGGTCTTCCCATGCTCGCGCAAAATATAGTCCCTTGTGTTTGACTTATTTAGTATTAGTCCCTAAAATCTCCATATTTTCTGTCAGGCCCTCTAGATTATTCGATTTTGTAACATGTAAAACAACCGCGTTGCCCTTATATTCCTTTCCGTCTTCTTTTCTCTAAGGAATATAATCCAACAATCAATAATAACTGTAATGTAATCCTGTAAGGTCATTTATATTTCTCTCGATTTAGTTGAGTGGTCTAATGTTAAGGAAATGACCATTTTTTCTTCGTTTATTGCAGTTTCTCCGGTTTGTTAATAAGCTAACTAGAATCGAGATATGGATATATTAATAGAGGGAGGTAATGATGAACGTTGAGATTTTAGAGACTGATATCGAAATATGTCTGAATTTAAGGACTTTAGTGAACAAAAGATGTTCAATGACTAGACATGGCCTTTGTTTCATTGAATCAAGACAAAAGATGGGGCGATTAAGTCAAATATTATATTTAGAAGCATCGAAATTATTTAGAAGCATCAAATATTATATTGTTTTCATTTGTTATAGAATCCAATGGGACCATTTTTTTCGTATCTTTTATATTTGGCATTATTCGTGCAAGGATAAGACTTTGAATTATGTTCCCCATTTCTTTATCGATTCAAGCGTGATCACGTGACATGGAGCTCAAATTGTGCAATTTAAAACTTAATTTATTGTTTCATCCACTTGTGCTGGGCTTTTTACTTGACGATTAATTGATTGATTGACTGACTGATGTAATTTAATTTAATTAATAAATTATTAGGCCGTTTACTTGTAATTTTCATTTCTAATGCAAACCAATGGTTCATGCTAATTATAGCAGAGGTAATAACTTGAAAGGGACGGCCAAATTCAAATCGTTATGGCAAGTGGGGTTTCATGAATGTATGAAATGATAATAGACAGTGACTGTTATAGAATACTCCTGATGATTCTCATAGATGGGAACTCTCCAGATCATGACACGTGGCAGATGACGTGTCCCGGGGCTCATGGAAATAGGGCAAGCACCATACATTGGAGGCATCTCCAGGGCTATCGTCCCGTGGCATGACCCGACCTTCGATGGATCCCTGAACACTCCTATGCCCGCCTTACAAATAACCATGGGCTTGCCTCCGAGCCCTCCTACAGGCTGAGCTTTCTCAGCCCTTCGTACTCGCCGCCGAGTTATCACAGAACCGAACTTTCTCGGCCTCCTGCTCACCTTGAGCCTCCCGCCGAGCTAAAACTCCCCGGTTCTACCGACCAACCAAGAACGCAGAGCCCAAGCGCCTCCGCCACGGCTCCGCGGATCTCGCCAGATGCGAGATATCCGCCATCCCACGATCCCGCGTTCCACGCCGCCGTATCCCCACATTAACGAGCGTATCTCGTCATTAATGGGGGGACCCCGTCATTCACGCAGGCGTAACGCTAGGGGCGTAACCGATGGCGAAGATCTCGCGCCAGCTCGCTTCATGCAACCACTATAAAATCTCCTCTTCCAGACGACTCAGGTAAGGCAATTTTATTCCAATAAGCCGTTGTTTTGCCCAAATTTCTCGGCTAAAATTGATCGTCGGAGGGTCCATGGTGGTACAACCACCCCGGGACTTCTTTTGCAGATAACTCGGCTTCGCCTCAAAACAAGCCCACTGAGATCCACACGCTCAAGGAGACAACCCTCAACACCAATCTCAACCGTTCACCAACGTTCGCGATAGATCGACGGAGGAAAACTTCTGAAGGAGATCCAAACCTCCATCAGTTGGCGCCGTCTGTGGGAAATTAGAAATTTTTCCACCCATCAAAAGTTGATCTTCCGCTCTCAACTATATGGCGAGCGAATACCGTGGCGATCCAGCACAAGCAGCCGCCCTCCCCATAATGGGGGCATGGACGGATCCACTCCCCCACCGAATGCCATTCACACCCTCGCGGCAAGGATCGATAGGCTCGCATCCATAGTGGATGTCCTTGTCTGTGTCCAAACGGTGGGCCCAGCCCCCCAGGTCATCGTTCCCCCACCCGGGGATCACGATCTGTGCAGAAGGGGAGATGACGCCACCCACGCTGACACCACTGAACAACATCTTGCTCACTCCGGTGACCATAGGTCCCCCACAGCGACAGATTCTATGACCCTTTCGGCGCCACATGGCCCCACACCGCAGTCTCGCGAAAGAGCCCATCGCCCTGAAGCCCCTCGCGTTCCCGTCCCTCCCGAGGAGGTATTGGTCATCTCATCTGCATCCAGGCATGACCGACACCCCCTCCCCCGACGAGATCGCTCGAACGGCACTCGTCGCGAGGACTCAAAAAGGACCTCGCCGAGGGACCTGAGGAATCTGATAGAACGGAACCGGAGTCGCAGCCGGGCGCAGGCTACAAGCGGGAATGGCCACCACTCCGACCACGCCGAATCCTCGGGGTACCACAATCGTCTCGACGCCCTCGAAAAGAAAATCGAGGGTATATATCGGGAGGGTCACCCGTCGAACGAGGGGGCCAGGTATGCCGCCGACTTACTTACAAAGCCCTCCACCGAAGAGTTGCTCGCCGTAAACGTCTCGTCCAGAAACAAACCTCCCAAGGTGGCCCTCTTCGACGGGAAGTCCGACCCGAAGGACCATCTGGACGCATTCACGACGGGCATGAGCTTCCAGGATAACTCCGATGCTGCCCAATGCCGAGCATTTCCCGCCACTATCATCCAGGCTGTACGAGACTGGTTCCGAGGACTCACGCCACACTCCATCTCTACCTTTGATGAGCTGGCCGCCTAATTCCTCAGACATTTCTTCGGGAACAGACGACAGAAGCGGACTGTCGATTACCTCTTCACCATAAAGACCGGGGACAAGGTATCCTTTAAAGGATACGTCACTCGCTTCTACAACGCTCTTCTTGAAGTTCCCGTGAACCGGGATGAAACTGTTATCACCGCTCTATGGTCGGGTCTAAGTCACAAGGAGTGGCTCCGCTCCTTTGCATTAGCGCAACCTAAGACCATGGCCGAGGTAAAAGCTTGGACCGAGCGAGAAATCCAACTCGAGTCTGAGGTAAACGCAAACCTACCCCGGAACGACCAGGCAGACCAAAAGAAGAGGGGCAGAAAAGAGAAGAAGAAGGTCGACCGGTCAAAACCATACCCCCCGAAGTTTCAGGAGTATACTCCACTCAACATCTCTCAGACCGAGCTGTTAGAGGAGACGAAGGGCGAGAGATTTTTTAAGCTCCCTCCGGTCACTAATAGAGTGGCTAAACGGACCTGAAGCCCGTACTGCGCCTTCTATAGGTCGTAGGGACACCCGACCGAGAACTGCAAACAACTCTACGAATACATCGAGGAGTTGATCCGCTCGGGCCACCTGGCGAAATATGATCGCACGCTTTTGGCGTGTCGGATGTTCAAAGTTCTAAAGTTATAACCGCGATCAGGACGGTGTCGCTTCGCAGCTAGCCGGTTGAGCATGGGTCGATCCACAGGGAGATGGTTGTATGTCCGTTCGAGTTTTAGACGAGTCAATAAAGAATGTGTATATGTTTATTCAATTCTATCCTAAGTGTTCGTATTTATGTTCAAGTAAGCTTGTTAAGATTAAGGTTGGTTAGTAGAGTTAGGATTAGTCTTGTACTTATCTTTTGCCATTCTTAAAATGATGTTGGGATAAACGAAAATAGCGGGGATTAGGAGGACATGGGAATGAGATTTGCGAGTTTAAGCAAGCTTTCTAACGCTAAATCCATTCCTAGTGCCTCTTGTCCGTCCGCTAAACACGCTTATTTCCAACCCTCGGCCAAACACCCGCAACCATGTATCCAATTAAGTCACAACAATATGTCACGTTGTAGTGCGCTTAAAGGACCTCTCGACTTAGGTCGCGGCTACATGTCACGTATAGAGCGCCTAAGTGAGGGGGTTGCGTTTGTTTGGTCGGGATTTGTTTTAAGATGTTTAGCGAAGAGAAGCACAAGGGATTTCTCCGTCCCTCATACCACCTTCCTTAGCCTTAACAAGAGGGAAATTATTCACACATCATAAAGGAAAAGAAAACAAAACAAGAAGGAAGAAAAGAGGAAAATACGGTTTTACAAGTGAAGCAAGCTAACTCTTGGGTCCTCACCTTAGCAAGGAACTCCGTCAAGTATCATCGCTTGAAAATACGGATAAAAGAAGAAAAGAAAAGAGAACAAGAAAAGAAATAACAACAACTAGTTAACAACAAATAATAAAATTACAATACAAGATAATAAAATTACAAGACAATAAATAAAAGAGACAAGATAAAAATAACCCTCATCTTCATTGATCTTCCACTCAAAAAGCTCTCACAACAATTTTCATCGAGGAAAGAATGAAGAAGAAAAAGAAACTAAGCTAATGAGAGAATGGAAATCAAGACATAAAGAAGACCCCTTGGCTTGCACAAAACTGGGCTATTTATAGGCTGCGTGCTGAAACCCTAGACCCAAATTCTGACCCTACATGAAAAGACCAAACTACCCATAAAAAATCAACTTCCACCGAGTCAACTCGGCCGCGGATCCGCGACCGATTCGCCCTATTGGCCGCGGATCCGCGGCCATTAAGAGGAGTTGGCTCATCGTATTTTTGGGGTTTCCCTGTGTTGCTATCCTCTGTTGTTCTATATGTACCAAATTGCAAATTGCTTTCACAATTGCTTCAGATCTGCAACGGTCCAAAATGGCATCAAAAATAATACTTTTGACCTTTTCTCCCTCGAGCTCCGCGCACCCATTGATTCTTGTGCTGCCCCCTCGTGCTCTGTGCTTGTCCGAGACACGAATGACCACTGTCATATGTCTTGTCTCTGGAAATGGTATGCGGCACTGGACGGATACGGATGACCGGAACCCGACTTTTATCTGTTGTCAACAGATGTTCTGTATTTTGGCGTAACAGTGGAGATTTTGTATCAATTGCGTTATTTTGGACTAGGAACCTGTATTCTGTAAATATGTAGCAAACACGGATCGCATAGAAGCGTTTAGGAGTGGAATGCGGAGGGGGATACTGTCTTGCACTCACATGTTGATAAAGCCCTTAGGATATGTACTTGACTACCAAGATTATGATGAGATCATATTAGTGGGGCCAGGGTGGTCCAAAAGTACATCCTTTAATCAGTTCCTAGTCGTGGGAATATTGAGACCAGGGCATCGATATTCCAGTGTAGACTAGTGTATACGTTTCTTGTCCCTTAGAGGGCGATGGTTGATCCTACAACCATTGATGTGTGACATCAAAGATTGTACCCAGGTGCTCATTGGAGAATGGGTACACCGAACAGGACTCGTCGAGAACTCCTATGTGGTAGTATACCTATCGTCAGACAGCAGTCCTCTGGTGATACTGGTACAGGTTAGTCTGTAGACCCGAGATTATCATAGGGTCTTGTGTGGCTCCCACTGTGCTTTGATTTCCTCCCTACCACGGCTCAAAGGAGTCGTGAAAACAGGTGGATTTTGGGTACAGTCCCGAGTCATATGGAGGCAATGAGCGATAGGAGGGGTTTTGTCTCTCCCGATATTTGGGGTTGATGTTGCGCTATGCTCGATTGGATATAACTGGAAGTCCTTGGCCAGGGCTGCTGCTGAGATTTACTGATAAGAGTTATTGGTAGTTTCTCAAACCGTTATAAGCCAGACATCGGTATGACTTATCACGTTACTGGGGGCTGACGTTTACCATCCCTAGACATGATATGTGACATATCAGACGAAGAGACCGGACTGTACGGTAGTGTTACTGATAGACTTCATAGAGAGTACGGACAAGCTTGCTTGTTGATCTTCATAACGCTCAATACCCGGGTAGCCGTTACGTCAAGCTAGTACCGTTGACGGCTTATAGGTGATTGATGTGATCGTCATCTACTGCTGGCGTATTGACGAGTCTTTAGAGTCCCACACAGAAGTTTCCTGGTTCGAGCGAAACGAAGTAGGACACATATGTTGATATGTACGTGTGCCTGATTAAATATGAGTATGTGATACCGTATTATAATCTGGCAGTTATCTGATGTCGGTCAGGTTATATGTGATATAACCGGATTATCGAATCATGTGTTGATTTGATAATGTGATATTCAGATTAATGATATTAGACGGTTATATGTGATATAACCGGATTATTAAATCATGTGTTGATTTAATAATGTGATATATATTATATATGATATAATTATATCTTGACTAATATTATTAGCTCACTAATTATGTTTCTTAATATATATTAATATATGTATATTATATATATATATATATATATAAGAAGCATGGCATCTATTTTCTATTTTTTAGAAAATGGAAATGAGGTGTAATTGTGGAGATATTTTGGGTATGGTTAAGGCATGGGATTTTATGATATAATATTGGTCTTGACTCACTATTCAAGCATGGTTGCAATTTAGTATTGAAATTTAATCCATGCTTGAATAAGTGAGGACAGAGATTATTCATTTTAATTTTTCATTCTACACTTGCTCTTTGTTCTTGAGTTTTTTTGACTTAGCCATTTCCAAGAACTCATGCTCTCTTGCTCTTCACAATTTCTCTCACCTCACCTCTAAGTTCAAACCCTCACATGTGATGTGAATCATTGCACTTGTGAGAACCCTAGTGAGTTTTCTAATCCCCTACTTCACCATCCCACACCAAACTAGCAATTTAGTGTGGTGTGTTTTCTACACTAAAGTAGTTTAGTGTAGATGTAGTTTGAGCTAGAGGAACTTCGGGTGGTTCGTTTATGGAACGAAGATCACGAATGAGGTTCGTTAAACTCGAAGAGGAGCCTAGTAGAGTCATGTGGACTTCAGCCTGGAGCTTTAGAAGCGAAGGACACGATCTACAAGGATATAACCTCTTTCACTTCTCATAGTTTATTGATATCAAACTTTTAAACCCTAATCACCTAGCTAAAGATCTTGTATAGTCTAGCTTAGCACCAATAAAAATTTGAATTTGGAATGCTTAATGTCAGTTGGACCCCTTGTTGGTGCTAGGGTAGACTTTCATGGTATCAGAGCCTAAGCTAGAAGATTAGACGATATAATTATAATCACGAAACCGAAACACTCCGAAACACCCGAACCCAAAATTCCAGTTTCTGTCGATTTTAAAATGATCTAAAAAAATTATTTTAGTAACTGCAGAATGTTTTATGTGATACAAGTAGAACACTGAAAAAGTTCGAGACCATTTCACCGGTTTTGAACCGGCGATAAGCATGAAAAATCCGGCCTCATCGGTTTTTCTATCTCAGTTATGGCTTGAAATTTTTTGGTATTCTGTGGACTTGATTTTGGGGTTTCAGGTATTGTTTGATTAGCCCGGTTTACATGAGATGTTAACAGTTCTATTGGGGCTAATACGGAGTATTTCGTAGTCATAATTGTTATGTCGTTTCGGTTTTTGTTTGATATGGATGCATTAGTTGGAATCCACATTTAATTGGTTTTGTGAAAACTAGTTAATGTTTATAAATCTAGCGTTTTAGTCTCGGTAGATCGATTGCCACAATGTTTCGATTCGGATCGAAACTCCGTCGTAATTGCGTATCGTACATGAATACTCGCCGAATAACTTTACTAGATAGTCTCGTCCCATTGCCCCAACCAAGTGACTGTAGGAGAACCCCGTTGCCAATAGCACCCACCCGGGTGCTCACGGTCATGGTGTTCCGCCTAAGTGCACTTGGTCGACGGCATCGGGGGTGCGGCCATCTACTATAATTTCCGACGCTTATTTGATCGGGTAGTCGGGAATCTTGTTGAATTACCCGACTAAAATATTGAAAAGATTTTTTAATATGAGACTAAAATGCAAGGTTTATAGGTTATGCATGAAATTCGGAATATGAGATATTCCGGGTTTATGATGTCTAAGAATATGCGGATTCCAATTATTGAAATTTTACATTTCTTTTCTGCGACCGTAAGTGTAATACGTGGGGTACCCCAAATCTCGTTGCTATATATCAACGGAATTTGGAATACGCGCATTTACTTATGTTGATGATATGTGATATCATGTGTTGCTGGTGATATGTTTTATTGGATCGTCGTGATTGAATAGCCGGGGGTATTATGTGAGATGAGAGTTTTTCAATTTTCATTCATGTAAAATTTGTATGTAATATTCTTTTATTGGGGTACTTCCGGGTTGATGATGATATCACCACTGTTGTATATTATTTAGTTTTCCGCATTAGGATAGACCCAAGGTGGGGAGCATAAGTAACCGGGTTCAAGGGTTCAGTGGGAGACCATCTCAAGGAGTTGAGACCGGGTCTCCTAACTCTAGAATTGTTAGGGTTACTTGCCGCTCTCATAGGGGTCTATGGGATATGGGTTTGGCTATTCATCACGACTATGGAATCCGTGTTTTATATTACTGGATAAATTTAAAACACGGAAATTCTAGTATATCTAATATTTCATATGTTGCTCTTGCTGCTTGGTTCTGTGATGTTGATCATACAACTGCGTGAGACGAATGTTGTATTATATATATGATATATAATAAATGTTGCTTATGTTTTGCACCCGCGCTAGTCCAGCCCCCGCTCTGCCGGTAGTTAAGCAACCTAACGGTGCATGACAGGGCCCAGTGGCGAATACGGATGGCATAAGCGTACGTTCTATTTTCGTTTCATTTTTCTGTAATGTTTAGAAAACATTAATTGATGGGACTTCATTAATGAGATTAATGAAAAGAAAGAAACCAAGAGATGTTGTAGAATCAAATTTTCAAAAAGGGTAGCTCTAGTTTTTACTTTGCATAGTGGTATTTCTTGATGAATATCCAGCACCTCATTCGATGAGGAAGGAGCCGAGATCCCTTCACCGGGAGTGACCTCTTTAACGAAACTAGAAAATTCTACAACCCACTCGGTTTTGTCTTTTGATTGCTTCTCTAGTTCTTGCTTTGCATAGTGGTATTCCTGAATATCCTACACCTCATTCGATGAGGAAAGATCCGAGATCCCTTCACCGGGAGTGACCTCTTTAGCAAAACTAGAAAAATCCTCAAAAACACTCTTTTTAAAGAACATTAGATTCTACAACGATATCAAGTTCTTTACGCTCATGGTTTTCTTAAATACCTGCATAGCCCTCCGTCATTTCAGATAAGTGCTATTTTAGTATTCGTGCTACGGTAGTTTAGCCTCCATCAAGACGTAGTGTACGGTAGCTGATTAGTACTTATCTATAGCGTGATATGCGGCTGGATTAGAGTATTCGTACGACGTTGTTTGGCCTCCGTCAAGGATCGTGCGGGTAGGTCTAATTTAATCAAGAAATGAACGGGTTGAACTTGACTAGCGCCCTATGGGTTGTTTGGCCTCCATCAAGGTCATAGGACGCTAGGGGTATGTAACATTTCAGAAAAATAAAATATTATTTTTGGGAATTTTTAAAATTTAATAATAAATATATTAAATATTTTTAAATTGCGGTATAATTAAATACCGATAAATTGGGAATTTTTTTTAGAAAATTATGGAAATTTCTAAAAACGGGCGTTTTATATGAATTAAGCGATTTTAAGTTAATTGTGATTTATTACACACTATTTTAATTCTAATCGCGATTAAATATCACTAATCGCGCATTAAACCGGTTTTGTGCACATGACTTGCACCATATCATTTTTACACTTGTGTTACATTTTATCATGGCTTTTCCTTATATTTCTTTCATGGTTTTATTTTTGAGTGAGAAGAGAGAAGAAAAGAAAAGAGAACAAAACAAAAGGGATTAGAATATTAGAAATGGGCATGAGAGAGAGAGAGAGAGATGAGGGGATCAATTGACCATGAGCCATTCTCTTCCCTCTTCATTTCCTTCATCTCTTTTCCTTCCTCCTCCACCATGGCTGCTGCTCTCTTCCCTCCACCACCTCAACTCCTCACAACTCTATGAAAATCACCTCAAAACTTCATCTCACTTTCATTAAAAATGTGCACAAACTCACAAGCTACACTTTGGACCAAGAAAGTTTGCATTTTGGTGCTCTAGGGGATTCATGAGTGCCAAATGAGGTATTCTCTTAACCATTAGCATAGTTTTTCCATTTTTTTTACTTCCATATTTGTTTAGAACCGATTTAGTGTCGTTTAGAGAAGTTTGGAAATTTCTAATTAGGCTTTGAGGAATTCTTGAGTTGTGAAATGTGATTGAGCTTAGTAGAGGCCACACAAACCCCCTAGTGCTAGAATTCAGACTCAAACCTGAGACTTAAGCCCCTATTAGTGAACTTAGAAATCCCCGATATCCGTATTTTTGTGGAATTCTGTAGAGAAATCTGCTAACACTCGGAGACCTGAAAAATTATTTAGCAAACACAGAGGAGTGTGCAGGCACCTAGGAAGCTAACCCCAAGACCCCAGCCCCTACACCCTCATCTGGGCCGCAAATAAAACCCTTCTGGCTGCAATTTGCGGCCAGAGCTTGAGCAATGGGCTTCGTGCTTCTCCTGTGGCTCCATCTCCAGTAAACTAGACCCTTTACATATGCAAAATTTGCCAATTTGACCTAGGGTAAAATCTGGGATTAAATTCATGAGTTGCTGTTTTGATTTGGGGTTATATTTTTCGTATTTTGGATTCTGGATTTTAGTATTTATGTTTTACCTCGATCACTTGACGTTTGTACGACAATATCGAGGATTGTTTGGTGGTTTGAAGGGCGTAGTCCGTAGGTTCTAACCTATAGGCTTTTAGCGTGTCGTTTTGGTTTTGAATTGGGTTTTAATGCGGCACGATACGTTATGATTGTAGGGTTGCTAGGCACGCTCACAAGGTTCTACGAGGCATCAACCATGCCCAATTAATAATTTAGCCGTGCCGAACAACCCAAAGCCGGATCTTTAAACTAGAGTTTAGGCGAAAACTAACATGTTAAACACTTTAACACTAAGTGAGAGGGATTACAACCTTTGTAGATCCGGTCCTTCACTTCAATAGCTTCTTTTAGATGTCCCCTTCGCTGCGATCGTGAACTCCGGACTTTAGAGAAGCTCCATAAGAAGAACGAGCGTGCTTGCTTCGATGACTTCGAGGCCGA
Organism: Agapanthus africanus; assembly: GCA_030015575.1. Lineage (NCBI taxonomy): Eukaryota > Viridiplantae > Streptophyta > Magnoliopsida > Asparagales > Amaryllidaceae > Agapanthus > Agapanthus africanus. Next base: position 835,059,090 of record JASDDO010000019.1, read on the forward strand.
AGATGATCTACGTCAGGGAGACACTAACTCAAGCTATTCCTTCACTAGGTCATGAACTTTGTGAAGAGAACACACTCTACTACATGGAAAGTGGTAGAGGATGAAGAAGTAGGAGGTAGGCTCACTTTAGAATTGATTTTTTCACATTTTTCCTCATAGCACCATTAGAACTTGAAAGCTTTTTCAAGGAGCTTGATGAAGAAGAAGAAGAAAGAATAAATATCATCATATGAATTATATCCTCAATAATGTAACCATGGGTGAGTTAAGCTATCATGCTTAACTCATGTAGAGAATTGACCAAGGTATATGGTTAAGGGTTGGGTTAACTAAATATCCTTAAGAATGACAAAAGAGTTGACTTTGTCAATGTTTCCACAAGCTTCATGAAAGCTTGAGAACTTTGACAAAGTCTTTCTCTTTTGTTATTCTTAATATATAAACAAAACCCTAATCTTTACCCTAATCTTGGTATAAGTCTCATACACCCATCTTTGATGTATCATCAAGCATGACACAATTATATGTACACAAATATATATCACATATACACTTATACACAATTAAGTGAGAAAATAAATCTTAAGTGAGCTAATACTAGTTAATGTAATGTAATATATCAAATATATAATTATACATTAAATTATTAAATCAACTCTTGATTTAATAACCTGGCTATAACCGACTAATATCATGTGTAACAACTTATCGAATCAACACTTGATCCGATAACTCGGTTATATCGCATAAAACCGATCAATGTCACGAATCGCGAGAATAGAATACGGTATCTCATATCGTATCAATCTCGGTCCCGCACATATCATATATGTGCTCCTACTCCGTTTCGCTTGAGCCAGGAAACCCCTGTGTAGGACTCTAAAGACTCGTCAATACGCCGGCAGTAGGTGATGATCATATCAAACACCCATAAGCCGCAAGCGGTCTGCTAAACGTAACGGCCACCCGGGTATTGAGCGATCAGAAGATCAACAAGCAAGCCTGTACTTTCTCCTGTGAATCCAATCAGTAACACTCCCATACAATCCGGTCTCGTCGTCTGATATGTCGCATATCTCGCCTAGGGGTGGTAAACGTCAGACCCCAGTAGCTTGATAAATCGTGTCGATATGAGGTCTATAACAGTTCGAGAAACCACTGATAACACTTACCACTAAATCTCAGCAACCCTGGCCAGGGATTTCCGGTTATAGCCAATCGAACACAGCGCAACATCAACTCTCTATACCGGGAGAGACGAATCCCCTCCTATCGCTCATTGCCTCCATGTGATTCGGGACTGTACCCAAAATCCACCTTTTTGCACGCCCTCTTGGACGTGGTATGATGGAAATCAAAGCACAGTAGGAATCACACAAGAATCTATGACGATCCCGGGTCAACAGACTACTCTGTACCAGTGTCACCGGAGAACTGCTATTTGACGTGAGGTATAATACCATCTGGGAGTTCTCGGCGAGTCCGTCCAGTGTACCCAGTCTCCACTGAGCACCCATACACCATCCTTGATGTCAAACACCGATGGATATGGGATCATCCATCGCCCATCATATGGGTCAAGATGCGTATACGCTAGTCTACTCTGGTGTATCGATGCCCTGTCTCGATACACCCTCGGCTAGGAACAGTTATAGGATGTACTCGTCGACTACCGTGGCCCCACTAGTATGATCTCATCATAGTCCCAGTAGTCGAGTACATATCCTAAGGGCTTTATCAACATGTAACATAGAGACAATTAGAGTACATGTTAAGATAAAGAGCAACCAGATAGCGTACTATCATGTCGAGCAAGAAAGTCCTTCATATATATGTCCAAGCATCCACTACAATATACATCGTATGTATAGTAATGGCCTCTAGGGTATACATATAACTAACAATCTCCCACTTGCACTAGGGCCATCTGTTGTGGTATTACATACCCAACAATTAGCTGCGGTTGAAGTATCTCATACTCAACCATCCCATAAAAGTCTCGACTGGGAAAAAGGCCTTCATGAGTGGATCCGCGCTGTTGTCCTCTGTGTCTACTCTCCTAACCTCGATCTCCCTGGAGATCAACCATCTCCATGATCAGGTGATACTGCCTAAGAATTATATCTAGATTTCTGATGGGATGGTAGTTCCTTAGCTAAAGCCACAACTCCATTGTCACACAATGGTAGGAACGAAGTTCATCTCATGAACTTATATATCCAGACTGCCTCTTTGGTAGCATCCTTAGTAACGATGTATCTTTTCTTTAATCGTCTAGTAAGTCACGGTATCTAGCTTGGAACTCTTCCAACATACCGTCCCTCCACTGAGGGTAAAGACAATGCCTGCGACTGACATTCAGTCGTCCTTATCACCCTGGAACCTTTCCAGTGATTCTCCCTAGGATTGATTGATACCATCTCACTACAACTAGTGAGTATCCTAACATCCAATTAGATCTATCTCATAGATCCAAAACCCAGGATTCAGGAGGTATCACTATGATCCTATATGGAGAATCCTTGTGATAAGCGGAGATTGACCGAGCGTAGCATAGGAAACTCCTTCCCTATAAAGAGTATGTCATCCACGTACTCTACGAGGATCACCACCATACTCCCTACTACCTTTTTGTATATACAAGGTCCATCTACCATTTTGATGAAGTCAAACTCTTTGACTACCACATCAAAACAGATGTTCCAACTCTGCGATGCCTGTTTTATCACATAAAACATCTTGCACACGTTTCCGCTGCTCCCACTGTCTACGAAGCCCTCTGGCTGTGTACTTATAGACGTTCTTTTCTAAAACATTATTTAGAAAAGCAGTCATGACACTCAACCGCCAGATATCGTAGTCATGGTATGTAGCCTTGGCAAGTAGGATCTGGATGGACTTAAGCATAGCTTTGAAAGTCTCAACTTTTCTATGTACACCAAGTAATCTTCTCAAGATATACTTGCTCCTGATGGGGATTTAACCCTTCAGATAAAGCAACCAAAGTCCATACTTTGTTGGTGTATAAGGATTCCATCTCAGATCGATAAGCATCCAGCCATTCTTACAGAGTCCCACTCCTGATAGCTTGCTCGAAACTAGTTGGGTCATCATCTCATGATGCAATCCTCGCTCCCACTGTCATAGAGAAACCGAAGTATCTCTCAGGTGGGTGAGGAACCCTACTAGATCGGCGGAGAGGCTGAGGTTCGTTGGAAACTATTGAATCCTTTGGTTCTACCAAAACATCAGCTGCAGTTTGTATAGCTGGAATCTTTCCAGTTCTACATAACAGACCTTGCCTCGAGCTTGTCCGGATTTTTCTTTTAGACATAGTCCGGACAACCCCAAATCTTAACAAACTTAAGATATGGGCTCTTCCCTTTCCATATCACATATGAAGTGGTAGGCAACTGATTTGATTTGAACCCTATTCAATAGGTATGCAGCTTCTCAAGCGCATAACACCAAAAAGGAAATAGGAAACTCAGTAGTACTCATCATAAAGCACACCATATCACATAGGGTGCTATTGCTCCGCCCCGATACACCAACGTGCTGTGGTGTATACGGAGGAGTAATGCTGAGAGAGAATCTCATTCTCCTTTAGAATAGTCCAGGAATTCCGTGCTCAAGTATTCTCCTCCTTGATCACATCAAAGGACATAATACTTTTACCCATATTTTGGTTCTCTACTTCTAACTTACATTCTGTGAATATCTCAAAAGGTTCGGACTTGTGTTTCAACAGGAACATATGTCTGAATCTTGAGATATCATCAGAGAATGTAATGAAGTACAAAGAACCGGTCTTGGCATGTGTAGACGGGAGACTTTTATACATCAGCATGTATCAATCCCAAGGGTTCATTAACTCTTTCTCTGTTTCCAATAAACAAAGCTATGGTCATCTTATCTTTGTGACATGACCGGCAAGTTTCACAAGATGTAAATTCAAATAGATTTAAATATGCATCTAAATGTAACTTAGCTAGTCGGGTCGCATTGATATGACCTAGTCTACAATGCCTCAAGAAGGATTCGTTCATTTCTGAACTCTTCCTCTCGTGTGTGTTCTGTATACTAAGAACTGTAGTTTGATTTAGAACGTCAATGCTTTTAGATAACGTGCCTGAACCGATCAACTCTTGATATAGGAAATGTTCAAAACATTATCCAACAATACAAAATTATATCCTTTCTTTACTAATAAAGAGATTGATATGATATTGTATATCAGGTTCGGTATCTAATAACATTTGTTCAGAATCAATGTATTCTAGTAATACAGGGTGATAGTGACCAATAGACTTGGCTGCAACACTTGCACCGTTTCTATCTCATGAAACTTATCACCCGTTCTCAGTTCTCTACCTATCTGTAGCCCATGTAACAGATTACATATGCGGGATCCTGATCCGGTATCACATACCCAGGACGTAAAGGATACTGAGAAACAGTTCTCTGTAATGAACACACCAGAAGATGATGCATCAACATGCACTTTCTTCGTTTGGGCGGCACGGGAAATCTGGTATTTCCCAATTTCCTGCTCTGTCTTATAACAATTATAAGTTGGAGCGGGACCAACATTCCCCAGCTCAGTATAACAAGCGGGTTCGGTCAATACATCCGTATTGTTATCTTGATTAAGGCGTGATATGGTCGCTACCTGGAGAGAGAGAGAAGAAAACACTCAGCATATGCTCTTGCAAAATTAGATTGGTTATCTAATATATCTAATCAGGATGTCTCCCACTGTTTTAATCAAATCTTCCTTCAAACCCTAAAAGGAAAGACTAGCCGGGATTAATTACACGCTACAAGTTCGCCAATCTTCAGCCAGGCCAGTGTCGGTACTTTGAGGGAGGTTCCCCGTGCTTTCGCACGGACCTAATTAAAGTAAACCTCGTTTTCCCATAGGCGTAACCCCGTTAACACCTTTCTAGACACCTACTTGATCGGCTAATTGTAATGTGTAAAACTCTCGCAGGAGTAACTCTTACTCGCAGCGGGTATCGGGATCCAACTATCTCATAAAAGGTATGCAATCTCATTACAAATTTCAACGCTTGAAATTCCCAATAATATTTTACCCCTAGCATCCTATGACCTTGACGGAGATTAACAAACCATAGGCTACTAGTCAAGTTCAACCCGTCATTTCCTGATTGAATTAAACCTACCCGCACGACCCTTGATGGAGGTCAACAAGGCCGCACGACTACCCTAATCCAATCTGCATCATATGCATAAGCAGATAAATACTAGTCAGCTACCGCACACTACACCTTGACGGAGCTCAACAAACGTAGCACGAATACTAAGTAGGACTTACCTGAAATGACGGAGGGCTACGACAGGTTTTTAAGAAAACCCATTGCGTAATGAACTTGATATCATTGTACAATCGAGTGATTTTAAATGGAGTGTTTTTGAGGCTTTTCTAGTTTTGCTAAAGGGGTCACTCCTGGTGAAGGGATCGTCGGCCCTTTCCTCATCGAATAAGGTGCAGGATATTTCACAAATATCACTATGCAAAGAAATAACTATAGAAGCAATCAAAAGACAAACCGAGTTTGTAGCATCTGCTAGTTTCACTAAAGAGGTCACTCCCGGTGAAGGGATCTCGGCACTTTCCTTATCGAATAAGGTGCTGGATGTTCTACAAGGAACACCGCTATGCAAAACAAGAACTAGAGCTACCAGTTTTTAAACAAGTTTCTACAACATCTTTAGGTTTCTTTTATTTCATTAATATCATTAATGAAGTCCCATTTTTAATTATGCTTCACAAGTATCACATTTGAAACGAAATCAACAATATATAATATATATCTCATATATATAATATAAACATTCGTCTCAGGCAGTAATATGATCTCATCACAGAACATTGCAGCAGAAGAACATATATGAAATATTTGATATACTAGGATGTCCGTGTTTTCAATACGAGCCAGTATAAAACACGGATTCCACGGTCGCGATGAATAGCCAAACCCACATCCCTAGACCCCTACGAGAGCGGCAATCAACACTGCCAATTCTAGGATTAGGAGACCCGGTCTCAACTCCTCGAGATGGTCTCCCACTGGACCCCAGAACCCGGTTACTTGTGCTCCCCGTCTTGGGTCTACCTAATGCGGAAAAGTAAATAATATACAACGGTGACATCATCCTCAGCCCGGAAGTGCCCCAATAAAAGAATATTATATACAAATGAATTTTACATGAATGAAAAAGAAAAAACTCTCATCTCACATAAAATCCCCGGCTATTCAAAACGCGACGATCCAATATAACATATCACAGCAACACATAATATCTTATATCATCAACGTAAGCAAGTATGCGTATCCCGATTGTCTTTGATGTATAGTAACGAAGCCGGCGATACACCACATCCTACGCTTACGGTCACAGAAAAGAAAGTGTAAAACTACAACAGTTGGAATCCGCAACCTTCTTAGACATCGCATGCCTAACCAAATGAATTCCTTAGACATCGCATGCCTAACAATTATAAACCTCGCATTTTAGTCTCATTATCGAAAACTCTTTTCAATATCAAGTCGGGCAATTCAATAAGATTCCTGACATCCTGATCGAATGCTCGTCGCAAACTTTAGTAAACAGCCGCACACCCGGATGCCGTCGACGAAGTGCACTAAGGCGGAACACCGCTACCGCGAGCACCCGAACGGATGCTTTTGGCGACGGGGTTCTCTTACAGTCACTTGGTCGGGGCTATGGGGTGTGGCCGTCTGTTAAGTTTACCCGGCGAGTATCCGCGTACGCTACGTGATTGCGACGGACTTTTGATCACATCAAAATTCCATGGCAACCGATCATCTGAGACTAAATTGCTATGTTTATAACATTCAAATTAGTTATATCATAACTACTTGTGGATTCCAAATATTGTATAACATTCTAGATAAATAGACAATGTTAAACTTTCCGATCGAATAATCAAACACCCAAGATTTCCCCAATATATCTCAACACATGAAATCAGTTTTAAAACATCCATCACATGCCACAGTACCAATGATCCAACCGTAGAAGGGTCAAGCCAACGCCTCACATGTGGCACGCCGTACTGCCCCAAACCCTAAGGTTTAGAGGAAGTTCAAGACGGTCACATAATCGAGTTAAGGTTTGTTGTCTTCTAGAGGGTCCACCGCGTTACTTGCACGACTTAGAACGTTCTTAAACTCGAGAAAAAATCCAAATTTTGAAAAATTTTCCGACAGGGGCAAAAGTGAGTTATTGATATTCGTTCGAACTTTTTAACAGTTTCTAAAAATTATCCGGACAAACTAAACAAAGTTAAATTATCCGATCGAATCAACGAGTCTCTAATACAACCCTAGAAAACTCAACACTTGAGTGTAATTAAAAAATTCCCAGAAAAAAATGACAAGAAAGGACCTAAGAATAAATATATGAAGTTCCAGGGACTAATCCATAATTTTGGCCGCGGAACCGCCGCCAAACTCTTGGTTTGGCTGCGGTTCCATGGTCATTTGAAAGCATTACAGGTCCGTACTTCACAGTAATTCTTAGTTTTTCCTGCTTAATTTTCTGAGCATTTTTAATTCATAAAAAAACACATTTTTGAAAAATATCCAGAGAGGGGTATACTCGGGTGTGTCGGAGTTCGATAGGACTTTAAATTTCATCTAGACTTCGCTTAAAGCTCTAGCTTGGCTTTGATACCACTGTAGGGTTGCTAGGCACGCTCACAAGGTTCTACGAGGTATCAACCATGCCCGATTAGAAATTTAGCCGTGCCGAACAACCCAAAGCCGGATCTTTAAACTAGAGTTTAGGCGAAAACTAACATGTTAAACACTTTAACACTAAGTGAGAGGGATTACAACCTTTGTAGATCCAGTCCTTCACTTCAATAGCTCCGTGTAGATGTCCCCTTCGCTGCGATCGTGAACTCCGGACTCTAGAGAAGCTCCACACGAAGAACGAACATGCTTGCTTCGATGACTTCGAGGCCGAAGATGATCTACGTCGGGGAAACACTAACTCAAGCTATTCCTTCACTAGGTCATGAACTTTATGAAGAGAACACACTCTACTACATGGCAAGTGGTAGAGGATGAAGAAGTAGGAGGTGGGCTCACTTTAGAATTGATTTTCTCACATTTTTTCTCATAGCACCATTAGAGCTTGAAAGCTTTTTCAAGGAGCTTGAAGAAGAAGAAGAAGAAAGAATAAATATCATCATATGAATTATATCCTCAATAATGTAACCATGGGTGAGTTAAGATATCATGCTTAACTCATGTAGAGAATTGACCAAGGTATATGGTTAAGGGTTGGGTTAACTAAATATCCTTAAGAATGACAAAAGAGTTGACTTTGTCAATGTTTCCACAAGCTTCATGAAAGCTTGAGAACTTTGACAAAGTCTTTCTCTTTTGTTATTCTTAAGATATAAACAAAACCCTAATCTTGGTATAAGTCTCATACACCCATCTTTGATGTATCATCAAGCATGACACAATCATATGTACACAAATATATATCATATATACACTTATGCACAATTAAGTGAGAAAATAAATCTTAAGTGAGCTAATACTAGTTAATGTAATGTAATATATCAAATACATAATTATACATTAAATTATTAAATCAACTCTTGATTTAATAACCTGGCTATAACCAACTAATATCATGTGTAACAACTTATCGAATCAACACTTGATCCGATAACTCGGTTATATCGCATAAAACCGATCAATGTTACGAATCGCGAGAATAGAATACGGTATCTCATATCGTATCAATCTCGGTCCCGCACATATCACATATGTGCTCCTACTCCGTTTCGCTTGAGCCAGGAAACCCCTGTGTAGGACTCTAAAGACTCGTCAATACGCCGGCAGTAGGTGATGATCATATCAAACACCCATAAGCCTCAAGCGGTCTGCTAAACGTAACGGCCACCCGGGTATTGAGCGATCAGAAGATCAACAAGCAAGCCTGTACTTTCTCCTGTGAATCCAATCAGTAACACTCCCGTACAGTCCGGTCTCATCGTCTGATATGTCGCATATCTCGCCTAGGGGTGGTAAACGCCAGACCCCAGTAGCTTGATAAGTCGTGTCGATATGAGGTCTATAACAGTTCGAGAAACTACTGATAACACTTACCAGTAAATCTCAGCAACCCTGGCCAGGGATTTCCGGTTATAGCCAATCGAACACAGCGCAACATCAACTCCCTATACCGGGAGAGACGAATCCCCTCCTATCGCTCATTGCCTCTATGTGATTCGGGACTGTACCCAAAAGCCACATTTTTGCAGGCCCTCTTGGACGTAGTATGATGGAAATCAAAGCACAGTGGGAATCACACAAGACTCTATGATGATCTCGGGTCAACAGACTACTCTGTACCAGTGTCACCGGAGAACTGCCATCTGACGTGAGGTATAATACCATCTGGGAGTTCTCGGCGAGTCCGTCCAGTGTACCCAGTCTCCACTGAGCACCCGTACACCATCCTTGATGTCAAACACCGATGGATATGGGATCATCCATTGCCCATCATATGGGTCAAGATGTGTATACGCTAGTCTACTCTGGTGTATCGATGCCCTGTCTCGATACACCCTCGACTAGGAACAGTTATAGGATGTACTCGTCAACTACCGTGGCCCCATTAGTATGATCTCATCATAGTCCCATTAGTCGAGTACATATCCTAAGGGCTTTATCAACATGTAACATAGAGACAATTAGAGTACATGTTAAGATAAAGAGCAACCAGATAGCGTACTATCATGTCGAGCAAGAAAGTCCTCCATATATATGTCCAAGCATCCACTACAATATACATCGTATGTATAGTAATGGCCTCTAGGGCATACATATAACTAACAATGATGTGTAGGTACCCCACGAGGACTTCGAGACGACAAGCAAGCGCGTGGCGACGTCGGCAACGACAAGCGAGAGCAAGTTGAGTAGATTATATCTACGGGGGAAGTCGGGTGGATGGCGTATAGCACCCCCGCAGTTCGTAGTATAGTGTATGGTATATATACATTATATGGATATATTTATATTTTATTGTGAGGTTATGATTATCTAGATAGACTTTGGGAGTCATGGATAATTTTAGTATCATTGGATGATGGTGTCGCTAGTTAGTTTAGTTGCGAGCTCTAGAACAAGATTTACACCCACACACACATGCTTACTTTGTTTTACTGGTGCGTATATGGGGATATGTATATATATATACACACACATAGGTATGGTACTATATATATATATACATAAACACATAAATGATGGGGATTGTACATGGTATTTGGAGATGGGTCGATGAGTTTGGGCATGATACTCTGAGATCGATGATATGTTTTGTTTCATATTGTGAGGTACGACATGAGATTTTAGCGGGACTTTAGGCGTGTGTTTTCATACACGCATATATATGCAGATGGTATTAGTTGTACTAGACTTAGATCAGTACCCCAGTTCATGAGATATGATGATAAGGGTACCAGATAAATGATGAGATGAAGGTGATATTTGACCCGTACCCAGATTGGGATGACGTACAATGGATTTACTGTACGAGATTTATATTGAAGATAGATCCACACTCTTAACTCGAGGATGTCATATTGTATATTGTATCGTATATGATACTATTGAGGCAGGATCACCGACTGTTATATTTATATATATCGACTCAGCCTTAGGTGATTGTCCCTTACCCTTTCGGTTAAACTGATTGTTTAGTCCTGTAGTTTACTTGATGTTAGACAAGACTCGAGTCATACCTATTTCAAAACTAACGAATCGTGAGTATTTTAAAAGCAGGCCAAGGGATTATACGGATATTTTCAAAAGACGCATCTTTTCTTGAAACACCGTAGCTCTTATTTTTCTAAACACCACGATTCGTGTTATTTCAAATGGCACAACTGTATGACATATATATATATATATTGATGTAGATTCTTCACTGTTGCGTTTATTATTCATTTTCCGCATATTCTTGCTATTCGCATTGTATTTCATGTTTAAATGTGTTTATTGTTATATTAAACCCATGTTGTCAGGACACCAGCACCATTATCGATGATGCGTATGTTCCACGTACACCTGCTTGCCGGCTCACACACTTCATCATCGATAATTGCCATGTCACTACACAGTAGGACTGTTGCATCAGGATATGACTCCTTGCATGACATACTTGCGTACATACATATTGTATACTCATACTTGCGCACATACATATTGTACACTCATACTTGCGCACACATATTGTACACTCATTCTCGCATACATACGTATTTGCACATACATAGATGATTCTAGCTTGGTTTTGGAGATTCGGGAACCGTAAGATATATTTTAAAACTGGATTCATTTTAAAAGAGCGGTTTTCCCTCAATATGTGCATATTAATGTTCCATGTTGCATGATATACGGATATGCTTACATTTCCGTTATATGTCTCATACATCATGCTTTATGATTATACGCATTAAGTTATGTTGTTTTCATGAGATTTCTGGATTTGGGAACCATGGTTATTTCAAAAGAGAGTATGTATTGTTTTAAAAACCGATTTCCCTTGATATTATATTTCAGTGCGTCCACCATGCGTTTTCTCGGTTCTGAGACGTGTGAAATGTGAAACCCAATTTGAGAAGGCGGATGATCCGTTTGTGGGTTCATGGTGGACCCGGTATGGTTCCCCGGGGCGAGAATTTTTTTCGTGGAGTAGACGATGAGCTTAGCAGGGTGGCGATTACCTACCGGTGATTGCTTGGACTTGGCGGTTATCCGGAGGATACCGACCGGAAGCGAGAGATGGATATGGGCCGACCCGTTCTGCCGGAGCCCGCGGGCCGATCCTGCAGACGGAGCCCGAGATATATGAGGATTTACGTGTTGATGCTGGACACGGTTTTCATGATGTTACGAGTGTCGATGTTGGATACTCAGGTGCCATGATTTTGATGTGTCGTGAGGGACAAACGTTGATTTATATTCTCATACTTTCATGCATATGCTTTTATGATATTTATATGCATGATGTTGTGGTGTCAGTGGTTGACATGTGGACGGGATCCACATGCATACATACTTGATTTTATGGTTGGATGATATCCACATGCTGTTAGGCATTGTTTACCATTGTTGGCACTTATGATGACCCGGTCACCCTAAATATCATAGTATTACCTTTATGATATAGTTGACTTAGGCGTCGTTGTTTATTCTATTTCTGCTCTGTGATATTTTCTACTCACGAGTTGGCAACTCACCCCCGTTGTGCCACAGTTTCTTGCAGGTTTTGCCGTACAGGTTCGTTGCGGCTTTGCTGGCACACTGTTCCATTCCGGGTGATTTGCTTTCGCAGGTAGGTTCACTTGCATCGTGACCACCATTGTATTTTATTTACATTCAGTTATATCTAATAACTCCATCAACCAGACTTGTATATTGATTCAGACTTAGAAAACCAGTGTATTATTCTTTTGACCGTAGAGTCGCGTTTGTATTATTATGGTTTTCTTGATGATTTTGAGTTTCCTTTGAGTTTTGATCCTCGCCCTTCGGCGTTGTATATTTTATTGCTTGCATGGTTGTGACTGTCGATTGACGAAGAGCTAGCTCCCGCTTGGGGATGTCTTTTATCATTGTGCATATATTATTCTTGTTGTACCCCGTTTAGGGCCAGTATTTACAAAGGAAACTCTGCCGAAATTTTCAGAAAAGACTTGGGATTTTAAAATGCATATTCGGCTTATGTTATTTAAAACCACTTTTTTTAAAAACATGTTGTCTTCACTTCTTTCTTAAATGGTTTAGATTTCTGGGATTTCTTGGCTTACTTGAATTAGATGGGGTCCTATAGACTTCATATGATTTAAGTGCCAGTCACGTGCCATTTTGGGTCGTGACAAAGTTGGTTTCAGAGCGCTAGGTTAACCTTAGTTCGAGTCTAAGTTTGACTATTCGGAGCCAAGAACGTTTGTATATATTCGGAACTTAGGCTTGACTTTACGGAACTTAGACTTAGTCGAGGGGGTATTATACCCGAACTTTTGTCGCGTAGGTTGACCTTGGTTGATATAGTAGGTGACTTCAGTAGGGTTACGTACCGTGTGTATGTTCCGCGGCATATTTACGATACGCTATTCCGCTTAGGGAGCCTTAAGATGTACATTTCCTTGCACAACATTATATTCATTCATGATCTATCCTCATCGATATCGGTTTATGGTTTTGTTGCCACGATTACACGGGCAGAGAGATCTACGGCTAGAGTTGCGTCAGCACGAGCTCGTCACGGACAAGAACTGACCAGGGCGTGATTGTAACATTTCAAAAACATAAAATATTATTTTTAGGAATTTTTATAATTAAATAATATTATATTGAATATTTTAATAGGGCGGTATAATTAAATACCGATAAAATTAGAAAAAATTTGGAAGATTATAGAAATTACTAAAAAGAGGGTGTTTTATGTGCATTATGCAAATTATAAGTTTTTATGATTAATTATATACTATTTAGTGCTAATCACGATTAAAAATCTCTAATCGCACATTAAGCTTGTTTTGTGCAAAACATGCACCATATCATTTTCACACTTTTGTTACATTTTCCTACATGCTTTCTCTTCATTTTTCATTCATGGCTTTGGTTTTGTGAGAAGAGAAAAGAAAAAGGAAAACAAAATAAAAGAAAATGGAATAAAGAATGGAGGGATGGGCATGAGAGAGAGTGAGAGGGTGAGGGGTCAAACCTTGGACCAAGCTCCCATTCCTACTTCTTTTCTTCATCATTTTCTCTCCTCTCCCTCACTCATTGCTGCTGCTGCTGCCCTCTCTCCCTTCGCCTCTCAACCTCCTCACAATCCATCACAATAAACCCATTAAAATCCCATCTACTCTTCACGAGTTTTGTGGACAAGCTCACAAGTTACACTATGGACTAAGAAAAATTTGATTTTGGTGCCCTAGGGGATTCATGAGTGCAAAATGAGGTAATTATTTCATCATTAGTGTAGAATTTCCATTCCTTTAGCATCCATATTAAATTAGAACCGATATTGTGTGGTTTTGGAAACTTTGAAAACTTTGAGTTGAGGATTAGGGTTTTAGTTGAACCTAAAGGTGAAATTAAGGTTAGTAGAGGCTATACAACCTCTGTAGTGATTGATTGGAGACCTAAACCAGAGACTAGAACCCCTATTAGCGAATTTAGAAACCCGATATCGTAAGAATTATGGATTCTGTGAGTGTATAATGAAATCTGCTAACACCGGGTGACCTGAAAATTATTTAGCAAAGACAGTGATACATGCAGGCAACATAGGACCCCCCACTGAAACCCTAGCCCCTAACCCTCTACCCAGGCCGTAAATTAATTCATTCTAGCCGCAATTTGCGGCCAAAGCAGTGAGGAATTGACTCTTATTTGTTCTATGGCTTTTTCTCCAGTAAACTAGACCCTTGGCATATGCAAAATTGGTTGATTTGGCCTGGGGTAAAATCTGGGACCATTTTCAAGAGTTGCTGTTTTGATTCGGGGTTTCGTTTTGCGTATTTTGAATTCTGGATTTTTTTAATTTGTATGGTATTCGATCACTTGACGTTTGTACGTCGAAATCGAGTGTTATTTGGTGGTTTTGAAAGCGTAGTCCATAAGTTCTAACCTATAGGCTTTTAGCGTGTCGTTTTGATTTTGAATTGGATTTTAATGTGACACGATACGTTATGATATGTAGGTACTCCATGAAAACTTCGAGACGACAATCAAGCGCGTGGCGACGTCGGCAACAGAAAGCGAAAAGCAAGGTGAGTAGATACACATCTACGGGGGAAGTCGGGTGGATGGCGTATAGCACCCCCGCAGTTCGTAGCGTAGTGTATGGTATATATTAGATGGATATATAATTATATGTTTATTGTGAGCTATGACTATCTAGATAGACTTTGGGGAGTCATGGACAACTTTAGTGTAATTGGATGATAGCATCATTAGTTAGTTTAGTCGCGGACCTTCGAATAAGGTTTACACCCACACGCACACACACATGTTTACATTATTTTACTTGTGTGGTTATGGGAAGATGTATATGTACATAGGTATATTTATACATGGATGATGAGGATTGTACATTGTATTTGGAGATGAGTCGATGAGATTGGGCATGGTTCCATGAGATCGGTGATATGATGTGGTTCGTATTAGGAGATACGGCATGAGATTATAGCGGGCCGTTAGGCGTGTGTTTTCATACACGCATATATATATATATATATATATATATATATATATATATGGTATCAGTATGTACTAGACTTAGATCAGTACCCCTAATACAGGATATGACGATAATGGATACCAGATGAATAATGAGATGAATGCGATATTTGACCCGTACCCAGATTGGGATGCCGTACGACGGATTTACGTACGAGCTATATATTGATGATAGATCTGCACTCTTCACTCGAGGATATCATGTTATATATTGTATCGTATGTGATACTATTGAGGCGGGATCACCGACTATTATATTTATATGTATCGACTCAGATTTAGGTGGTTTTCTTACCTTTTGATTAGTCCTGTAGTTCACTTATTGATGTTAGACAAGACTCAAGTCATACCTATTTAAAAACTAACGAATCGTGAGTATTTTAAAGACAGGTCAAGGGATTCTACGGATATTTTCAAATGGCGCATCTTTTATTAAAAACACTGTAGTCCTTATTTTTCTAAACACCACGATTCGTGTTATTTCAAATGGAAAAACTGTATGACATATATATATTGATATAGATTCTTCACTGTTGTGTTTATTATTCATTTTCTGCATATTTTTGCTATTCGCATCGCATTGCATGTTTAAATGTGTTTATTATTATATTAAACCCATGCTGTCAGGACACCAGCACCATTATCGATGATGCGTATGTTCCACGTACACCTGCTTGCCGGCTCACACACTTCATCATCGATAATTGCCATGTCACTACACAGTAGGACTATTGCATCAAGATATGACTCCTTGCATGACATACTTGCGTACATACATATTGTACAATCATACTTGCGTACATACATATTGTCCAATCATACTTGCGTACATACATATTGTACGCACATACTTGACTACATACATATTTTCACATATATAGATGATTCTGGCTTGATTTTGGAGATTTGGGAACCGCATGATATATTTTTAAACTGGATTCATTTAAAAGAGCGATTTTCCCTCGATATGTGCATATTACTGTTTTATGTTGCATGATATACTGATATACTTACATTTCTATTATATGTCGCATACATCATTCTTTATGATTATACGCATTGAGATATGATGTTTCCATGATATTTCTGGATATGAGAACCGTGGCTATTTCAAAAGAAAGTATGTACTGTTTTAAAAACCCGGTTTCTCTTGATATGATATTTCAGTGCGTCCACCATGCGTTTTCTCGGTTCTGAGACGTATGACATGTGAAACCCGATTCGAGGAGACGGATGATCCGTTTGCGGGTTCATGGTGGACCCGTTATGGTACCCCCAGGGCGAGAACGGATCTGTCATGCAGTAGGCGATGAGCCTGGCAGAGGGATCACTACCTACCGGTGATAGTATTTGGGCTCGGTGGATTTCCGGAGGATACCGACCGGAGTCGAGAGATGATATGGGCCGATCCGGGCTGACGGAACCCAGGATTTACGTGCCGATGCTGGGCACGGGTTTCATGATATTTTCGAGTATCAATGCTGGACACTCAGGTTCCATGATTTTGATGTGTCGCGAGGGACACACGTTGATTTATATCCTCATACTTTCATGCATATGCTTTATGATATTTACACGCATGATGTTTTATGTCATTGGTTGACACGTGGACGAGATCCACATGCATACAGATATTGATTACATAGTTGAATGATATCCACATACTTATAGACTTCATGATATAGTTGACATTGATTCATGTTGATTACATTGATCATACCTCATATTTATGATATGTTGCTACCTGAGGCACTGACACGAGCACTTGGTACTACACTTATGTATAGATGTTTACCCTTGCCACCTTATCATGCTTCAGACTTTATCATATTGATGATATATATTATTACTAATCGTTTGACCTAGGATTGAGTCATACATGCGATTTCTGCTCTGTGATGTTTTCTACTCACGAGTTGGCAACACATCCCCGTTGTGCCACAGTTCTTGCAGGTTTTGCCGTATAGGTTTCATTGCGGTTTCTGGCATACTGCTTCCTTTCTGGGTGATTGCTTTGGTAGGTGGGTTCACTTGTATCATGACCACCATTGTACTCATTTATTTCAGTTGTATCTAGTAAAATTCCATCAACCAGACTTGTATATTGTTTCAGACTTAGAAAACCAGTGTATTATTCTTTCGACCGTGGAGTCGCGCTTGTATTATTATGGTTTTCTTGATGACTTTGAGTTTTGATTCTCGTCCTTCGGCGTTGTATATTATATTTCTTGCGTGATTATGACCGTCGATTGACGAAGAGCTAGCTCCCGCTTCGGGATGCCTTTATTCATATTATGCATGTTGTACCCTTTTGGAACCAGTATTTACAAAGGAAATTTTGCCGAAATTTTCAGAAAAAACTTGAGATTTTAAAATGCACATTCGGCTTATGTTATTTAAAAAACCCCTTGTTTTAAAACATGTTTTCTTCACTTCTTTCTTTAAATGGTTTATATTTCTGGGATTTCTTGGCTTACTTGAATTAGATGAGGTCCTATAGACTTCATATGATTCAAGTGCCAGTCACGTGCCATTTCGGGTCGTGACAAAATTGGTATCAGAGCGCTAGGTTAACATTGGTTCGAGTCTAAGTTTGACTATGCGGAGCCTAGAGCGTTTGTATATATTCGGAACTTAGGCTTGACCTTACGGAACTTAGACTTAGTCGAGGGGGTATTAGACCCGAACTTTCGTTGCATAGGTTGACCTTGGTTGATAGAGTAGGTGACTTCAGTAGAGTGACGTACCATGTGTTTGTTCCGAGGCATGCTTACGATACGGTACTCCACTTAAGGAGCCTTAGGATGTACATTTCCTTGCATAGTATTATATTCATTCCTATGATCTATCCTCATCGATTTTGGTTATGATTTTGCTGCCACGATTGCACGGGCAGAGAGAGCTATGGCTAGAGTTGGGTTAGCATGAGCTCGTCACAGATGAGGACAGACCAGGGCATGATTCCAGGGACATACGATTGCATAGAGGCGTCGTTTTATTGTGTTTTCGCGCCATGAGCGTTAACAGATCGCTTTTACGAGATTTCTCGGACGTGCAGATTAGCACCAGAGGATTGAGCCACTGATAGAGGCCAGCCAGATTTTGATGACCATTGATGTATCGCTTGTTCATGATGATTGAGGCACTGTTTAGCATGCAGACGAATGAGCCAGTTGTTGTTGCGAACGACGAGATATCGCCCCAAATGTTGGAGCTACTGCAGCATGATTATATACTTAGAGATATGATGGAAGGTTGCTAGTCACCCGAGGATGAATGACTAGAACATGTGGTTCGTTCGCTTACCCCTATGTGAGGTCATCAGATAGATTGATTCCAGCTAGAGACGACTTCACGCAGGTATGTTGGGAGTCGATAGAGACGATCGAATATTAGAAACCCATTTTCCAAGTTTAAAGTATTCGGAAAGACATGCAAGCAATTCTATGGACCCTCTAGAAGAATGAAACCCTAACTCAATATAATGACCATGTGAACGCCTTTGAACCTTAGGGTTTACGGCAGTTTCGCGGTGCCATTAGTGAGTCTTGGGTTTGCCTTTCTACGGCTGTTCCACCGGTGCTGTGGCATGTACTCGATACTATTAAACTGTACCCAAGATATTGAGCTCTTGGGGGATTATGAGGTTTTGACGAATCGATCGAATGGTTCGACATCTTTTGGATATCATATGATAGGATGCATTGCTTGGGAGACTCCAGATATAAGTATAGCCGTTGGAGCACAGTCTATGCAGCCACGATGAGATGAGTCCGAAGCAGTTGACAGCAGAGAAAAGTGGAGTAAGAGGTTCGTACGAGATCTTGATGAGATGACGTTCCACTCCGCCGACATCAGAGATGTGATACGCATGCAGAGGCCTTGATTATTGATATATCTTCCAGAAGGAGTCGCGATGAGAATGTAGCCGTTCCGGAACAAGAAAACAGAATTAGAAAAGGGTGATAACCTCCGGACAGTTCGGCAGAAACGAGATTTGAGAGAGATCTCTACAGGACCTTTCTGGAATTCTATACGAGAAAACTTGGACCCAGGAGCGGTCATATTACGCATACCCAGCAGGCCAGAGTTCGGCATCGTCGACGAGATAGTTGGCCAGAGATCTTTAGAGGATGTGCTAGAGCGGGACTGTTTCCGTCGTCATTCCATATTGGGCCGTTGAGCCGAGGAGCTATATATCTAGCAATGCACAGTGAGAGACAAGAGCCTAAAAGCACCAGGCGCCAGACCAAGAACAAGAGGCAAGTAGATATCTTGCTCTACTAGCATTGGATGCACCGACACCTTCTCGACTTTGAAGGAGGAAATATCGACGATGGTATTTATGATTTGTGATTTGGTGATTCGATTATCACGTATCCGTCACCTTGGATTTCGGTATTTTGGGCGATCTATTCGTATGATTTAGTCTTGATGACTGAGTTTCATGATATTTGTTTTCGTGCACCATGGTTGCACCTACTGGGTATTTATATTTTGTGCATAGTTATTACCCTTGAGATATGATTTATACACCGTTGTGTTGATTTATGATTTGTGCACAGTGATTGCACTTAATATCGTTTTGTGTCTTGGTCGCACATGTTTATGATTTCATGGATTTCATACAGTTGGGTTGATTTTGTGTACCTGGTATGCACACGATTTGGTTTTTGCACTCGGTATAACTTTTATGTGCTTGTAATGCATTGATATGTATTTTGTGCACGCAGTTGCACACGTTTATTACTTTTACACCTTGGTACACTCGGTGTTGCTATTTACGCATTTGAGTTATTGCTTTGTATTTTGTGCACTAGATGCGCTGGATTGGTATTTTGTGCACAGGATGCACTGTATTGGTATTTTGTGCACTAGATGCACCGGATTTAGATTCCGTGCAGTTGTTGCACTAGATTTTCGTTATATTTTGTGCATCTGTTGCATCGGATTTATATTTCGTGCGTTTGTTGCATTGGGTTTACATTTTGTGCGTTGGTTGCACCATATCGGTATTTCGTGCATTGGTTACACTAGATTTACATTCCGTACCTCGGTTGCATCTGATTTATGTTTTTGAGCATTTGTGTTACCAGATTTATGTTTTTGTGCGCTTTACCGCATTGGGCATTTATATGGACTTACGCGCTTGGATTGGATTTTGCGCATGTTCGGCGCTTGATATTGGATTTCACGATTTCGTGCATGTTGGATGCACATAATTTAGATTTTATTCATGTATGATGGATGCACCTGATTTGGATTTTCGCGCATGTTGGGCGCATATTATGAGATGCGATTTTGGTGCACACTAGATGCACTAAATCGAGATTCTTTGTGCATATCAGATGCACCTGATATTGCTGTTAGGCACACCCGTTGCCTTTTGACAGATGTTTCGTGCACACCCGATGCACTTAGATGTTGTTTCTGTGCACATGTATGGCGCATTCATGGGTTTCGATTTCCATGCGCACCAGACGAACGTATCATTCATATGCACATTTTGGGATTGATTTCTTATGGAGAAGTACGTTTTTATGATATTTGCTATTTGTTTTCGTACTGAGTAGGACTAGTTAGAGAACAGTACCTGGGTATATTTGCATGCATTGATAGTTATCGAAGAGATTTCCAAAAAGGGGAGCTATAGTCTAAGTATTTACCTACGTGTCTGATATGACACGAAACGTTTAAAATAAGAAAACCCTTCTAAATTATTTTCAAAAACAGCGGGACGTATATATTAAACAAAGGATAAGTATATATATAGTTATTTTCTTACAATAGACGTCCTCCACTGTGCCGCGATACGCGCATCGCACAGCAACAAGAAAGGTTTGGCATGCATTTCCTTCAGATGTTTACATGTATAGGTTTGATGTATATCATATTGGTTTCGTTTTAGATTTGACATTTGTGTCTTCACCATGACTCCGATGATTGCGAGATACTTGACGGAGTTTTGATTTGCAGTTATCTGCTCATTGTTTATGCGCCTGCATTGCGCTATGATGCATTTTATGCATTGATGATTTCGGAGCCCCGACGACTTTGACTTTTTACTAAAAGGTTTTAGTATTTGAGAGGTTTAAATTTAAATTCGGGGACCGAATTTCTTTAAGGGGGGAAGATTGTAACATTTCAAAAAAATAAAATATTATTTTTGGGAATTTTTATAATTAAATAATATTATATTGAATATTTTAATAGGGCGGTATAATTAAATACCGATAAAATTGGGAAAAATTTGGAAGATTATGGAAATTACTAAAAATAGGGTGTTTTATGTGAATTATGCAAATTATAAGTTTTTATGATTAATTATACACTATTTAGTGCTAATCGCGATTAAATATCGCTAATCGTGCATTAAGCTTGTTTTGTGCAAAACATGCACCATATCATTTTTACACTTGTGTTACATTTTCCTACATGCTTTATCTTCGTTTTTCATTCATGGCTTTGTCTTTTTAAGAAGAGAAAATAAAAAGGAAAAGAAAACAAAAGAAAATGGAATAAAGAATGGAGGGATGGGCATGAGAGAGAGAGTGAGAGGGTGAGGGGTCAAACCTTGGACCAAGCTCCCATTCCTATTTCATTTCTTCATCATTTTCTCTTCTCTCCCTCACTCATTGCTGCTGCTGCTTCCCTCTCTCCCTTCGCCTCTCTACCTCTTCACAATCCATCACAATAAACCCATTAAACCCCATCTCCTCTTCACAAGTTTTGTGCACAAGCTCACAAGCTACACTATGGACCAAGAAAAACTTAATTTTGGTGCCCTAGGGGATTCATGAGTGCAAAATGAGATAATTATTTCATCATTAGTGTAGAATTTCCATTCCTTTAGCATCCATGTTAAATTAGAACCGATATTGTGTGGTTTTGGGAACTTTGAAAACTTTGAGTTGAGGATTATGGTTTTAGTTGAACCCAAAGGTGAAATTAAGATTAGTAGAGGCTATACAACTCCTGTGGTGATTGATTGGAGACCTAAACCAGAGACTAGAACCCGTATTAGCGAATTTAGAAACCCGATATCGGAAGAATTGTGGATTCTGTGAGTGTATAATGAAATCTGCTAACACCCGGGTGACCTGAAAATTATTTAGCAAAGACAGTGATACATGCAGGCAACCTAGGACCCCCCACGAAACCCTAGCCCTAACCCTCTACCCAGGCCATAAATTAATTCATTCTGCCGCAATTTGCAGCCAGAGCAGTGAGGAATTGACTCGTATTTGTTTTGTGGCTTTTTCTCCCGTAAACTAGACCCTTGGCATATGCAAAATTGGCTGATTTGACCTAGGGTAAAATCTGGAACCATTTTCAAGAGTTGCTGTTTTGATTCGGGGTTTCGTTTTGCATATTTTGAATTCTGGATTTTTGTAATTTGTATGGTATTCGATCACTTGACGTTTGTATGTCGAAATCGAGTGTTATTTGGTGGTTTTGAAAGCGTAGTCCATAGGTTCTAACCTATAGGCTTTTAGCGTGTCGTTTTGATTTTGAATTGGGTTTTAATGCGGCACGATACGTTATGATGTGTAGGTACCCCACGAAAACTTTGAGACGACAAGCAAGCGCGTGGCGACGTCGGCAACGGAAAGGGAAAAGCAAGGTGAGTAGATACGCATCTACGGGGGAAGTCGGGTGGATGGCATATAGCACCCCCGCAGTTCGTAGCGTAGTGTATGGTATATATTAGATGGATATATAATTATATGTTTATTGTGAGTTTATGACTATCTAGATAGACTTTAAGGAGTCATGGACAACTTTAGTATAATTGGATGATAGCGTCATTAGTTAGTTTAGTCGCGGACCTTCGAATAAGATTTACACCCACACGCGCACATACACATGTTTACATTGTTTTACTTATGCGGTTATGGGGAGATGTATATGTAGATACGTATACTTATACATAGATGATAAGGATTGTATATGGTATTTGGAGATGAGTCGATGAGATTGGGCATGGTGCCATGAGATCGGTGATATGATGTGGTTCATATTAGGAGATACGGCATGAGATTATAGCGGGCCGTTAGGCGTGTGTTTCCATACACGCATATATATATATATTTATGGTATCAGTATGTACTGGACTTAGATCAATACCCCTAATACAGGATATGACAATAATGGAGACCAGATGAATAATGAGATGAATGTGATATTTGACCCATACCCAGATTGGGATGCCGTACGACGGATTTACATACGAGCTATATATTGATGATAGATCCGCACTCTTGACTCGAGAATGTCATGTTATATATTGTATCGTTTGTGATACTATTGAGGCGAGATCACCGACTATTATATTTATATGTATCGACTCAGATTTAAGTGGTTTCCTTACCTTTCGATTAGTCTTGTTGTTCACTTATTGATGTTAGACAAGATTCGAGTCATACCTATTTAAAAACTAACGAATCGTGCGTATTTTAAAGATAGGCCAAGGGATTCTACGGATATTTTCAATAGGCGCATCTTTTCTTAAAAACACTGTAGCCCTTATTTTTCTAAACACCACGATTCGTATTATTTCAAATGGCAAAACTGTATAACATATATATATATATTGATATAGATTCTTCACTGTTGTGTTTATTATTCATTTTCTGCATATTTTTGCTATTCCCATCGCATTGCATGTTTAAATGTGTTTATTATTATATTAAACCCATGCTATTAGGACACCGGCACCATTATCGATGATGCGTATGTTTCACGTACACCTGCTTGCCGGCTC
This sequence comes from Agapanthus africanus, assembly GCA_030015575.1. Lineage (NCBI taxonomy): Eukaryota > Viridiplantae > Streptophyta > Magnoliopsida > Asparagales > Amaryllidaceae > Agapanthus > Agapanthus africanus. Next base: position 835,083,189 of record JASDDO010000019.1, read on the forward strand.
ACACACTTCATCATCGATAATTGCCATGTCACTGCACAGTAGGACTGTTGCATCAGGATATAACTCCTTGCATGACATACTTACGTACATACATATTGTACAATCATACTTGCGTACATACATATTGTACACACATACTTGCCTATATACATATTTGCACATACATAGATGATTCTGGCTTGATTTTGGAGATTTGGGAACCGCATGATATATTTTAAAACCGGATTAATTTAAAAGAGCGGTTTTCCCTCGATATGTGCATATTACTGTTTTATGTTGCATGATATACTGATATGCTTACATTCCTATTATATGTCGCATACATCATACTTTATGATTATACGCATTGAGATATGTTGTTTCCATGATATTTCTGGATTTGAGAACCGTGGCTATTTCAAAGGAAAGCGTGTATTGTTTTAAAAATTCGGTTTCTCTTGATATGATATTTCAGTGCGTGCACCATGCGTTTTCTCAGTTCTAAGACGTATGACATGTGAAACCCGATTCAAGGAGACGGATGATCCATTTGCGGGTTCATGGTAGACCCGATATGGTACCCCGGGGCGAGAACGGATCTGTCGTGCAGTAGGCGATGAGCCTTGCAGAAAGACTACTACCTACCGGTGATAGTATTTGGGCTCGGCGGATATCCGGAGGATACCGACCGGAGTCGAAAGATGATATGGGCCGATCCGGACTGACGGAGCCCGTGGGCCGATCCGGACTGATGGAGCCCGATATATGAGGATTTACGTGCCGATGCTGGGCACGGGTTTCATGATGTTTTCGAGTGTCGATGCTGGACACTCAGGTTCTATAATTTTGATGTGTCGCGAGGGACACACGTTGATTTATATCCTTATACTTACATGCATATGCTTTATGATATTTACACGCATGATGTTTTGTGTCATTGGTTGATACGTGGACGAGATCCACATGCATACAGACATTGATTACATAGTTGAATGATATCCACATACTTATAGACTTCATGATATACTTGACATTGATTCATATTGATTACATTGATCATACCTCATATTTATGATATGTTGCTACCTGAGGCACTGACACGAGCACTTGGTACTATACTTATGTATAAATGTTTACCCTTGCCACCTTATCATGTTTCAGACTTTATCATATTGAGGATATATATTATTACTGATCGTTTGACCTAGAATTGAGTCATACATGCGATTTCTGCTCTGTGATATTTTCTACTCACGAGTTGGCAACTCACCCCCGTTGTACCACAGTTCTTACAGGTTTTGTCGTACAGGTTTCATTGCAGTTTCTGGCACACTGCTTCCTTTCTGGGTGATTGCTTTGGTAGGTGGGTTCGCTTGTATCGTGACTACCATTGTACTCATTTATTTTCAGTTGTATCTAGTAAAATTCCATCAACCAGACTTGTATATTGTTTCAGACTTAGAAAACCAGTGTATTATTCTTTCAACCGTAGAGTCGTGCTTGTATTATTATGGTTTTCTTGATGACTTTGAGTTTTGATCCTCGCCCTTCGGTGTTGTATATTATATTGCTTGCGTGATTGTGACCGTCGATTGACGAAGAGCTAGCTCCCGCTTGGGGATGCCTTTATTCATATTATGCATGTTGTACCCTTTTGGGACCAGTATTTACAAAGGAAACTCTGCCGAAATTTTCAGAAAATACTTGAGATTTTAAAATGCACATTCGGCTTATGTTATTTAAAAAAACCCTTGTTTTAAAATATGTTTTCTTCATTTCTTATTTAAATGGTTTTGATTTTTGGGATTTCTTGGCTTACTTGAATTAGATGGGGTCCTATAGACTTCATATGATTCAAGTTCCAGTCACGTGCCATTTCGGGTCATGACAGTGATTCCAAGGACATACGATTGCATAGAGGCGTCGTTTTATTGTGTTTTCGCGCTATGAGCGTTTGATGGATCGTTTTTAAGAGATTACTCGGACGTGCAGATCAGCACCAGAGGATTGAGCCACTGATAGAGGCCAGCCAGATCTTTGATGACCGTCAATGCACAGATTATTCTTGATTATTGAGGCGCTGTTCAGCATGCGGACGAATGATTCAAATATTGCTGAGACTGACGAGATATCGCCCCCGGAGGTTTGGAGCTATAGCCGCACGAGTTATACTTAGAGATATGATAGAAGATCGCTGGTCACCCATGGTGGAGGACTAGAACATGTGATTCGTTGCCTACCCCGATGCGATGTCATCAGATTGATTGATTCCAGCTAGAGATGACTTCACACAGGTATGTTGGGAGTCGATAGAGAAGATCGAATGTCAGAAGCCCATTTTCCAAGTTTAAAGTATTCAGAGACAAATACAAGTAATGCTATGGACCCTCTAGAAGAATGAAACTCTAACTCAATATAATAACCATGAGAATGCTTTGAAACCTTAGGGTTTGCGGCAGTTCAGCGGTGTCATTAGTGAGGCTTGGGTTTGCCCTTCTACGGTTGGTCCACAGGTACTGTGGCATGTACTGGAATACTATTAAACTGTACCCAAGATGTTGAGCTCTTGGGGGATTATGGAACTTTGACGAATCAATCGAAAGGTTCGACATCATTCGGATATCATGTGATAGGATACATTGCTTGGGAGACTCCAGATACGAGTATAGCTGTTAGAGCGCAGTCCATACAGCCACGAAGAGACGAGTCCGAACCAGTCGACATTAGAGAAAAGTGGAGTAAGAGGTCCGTACGAGATTTCGACGAGATGACGTTCCCCTCCGCTGACATCAGAGATGTGATACGCATACAGAGGCGTTGTATATGGATATACCTTCCAGAAGGAGTCGCGATGAGTATGCAGCCGTTCCGGAACAAGGAATCGATTTAGTTAAAAGACTATGGCTTCCTGGTAGTTCGGCAGAAACGGGATTTGGGAGAGATTTCGACAGAGCTTTTCTGGAATAATATATGAGAAGACTTGAACCCAGGAGCGGTCATATTGTGCACACTCAGCAGGACAGAGTTCGGCATCATCGACGAGACATGTTACGAGTGACCATGACAGTTGGCCAGAGATCTTAGAGGATGTGCTAGAGCAGGACTATTTCCGCCATCTTTGCTTTGATGTTTTGGATGATTTATTTGCATGATTGAGATTTTGTGCACCACAGTTGCACCTGACTTTGATTTGATGTCATTCGAGATATTGATTTTTGAGTTCATACCTATGGTATGCTTGTGATTTGACTTATGCTTTCGGCATAGTTTTCATGCACCTTTTGTATTTGATTTTCTTTTATGCACGCTGATGCACATGGTTGTGAGATTATATACCAAGGTATACCTGATTTGGATTTGGATTGAAATGTGCTGTATACCGTCGATTTCGATTGTGATACTCGATATTTGTTTTGTGCACCTTGTGCACGGGATTGGATTTTGCGCATGTTTGGTGCTTGATATTGGATTTCGTGATTTCGTGCATGTTGAATGCACGTGAATTAGATTTTATTCATGCATGATGGATGCACCTGATTTGGATTTTCGCGCATGTTGGGCACATGTTATGAGATGCGATTTTGGTGCACACCAGATGCACTAAATAAGGATTCTTCATGCATATTAGATGCACCTTATATTGCTGTCCGGCACACCCGTTGCCTTTGACAGATGTTTCGTGCACACTCGATCCACTTAGATGTTGTTTATGTGCACATGTATAGCACATTCATAGGTTTCGATTTCCGTACGCACCAGACGCACGTAGCATCCATATGCACCTTTTGGGATTGAATTCTTATGGAGAGATACGTTTTTATGATATTTGCGATTTGTTTTCGCACTGAGCAGGACTAGTCAGAGGACAGTACCTGGATATATTTTGCATGCATTGATTGTTATCGAAGGGATTTCCAAACAGGGAGTTATAGTCTCAGTATTTACCTACGTGTCTTATATGACACGAAACGTTTAAAACAAGGAAACCCTTCTAAATTGTTTTCAAAACGGCGGGACGTACATATTAAACAAAAGATATATACATATATGGTTATTTTCTTACAATAGACGTCCGCCACTGTGCAGTGTTACGTGCAACACACAGCGATTTAAAAAGGTTTGGCATGCATTTCCTTCAGATGTTTACATGTATAGTTTTGATGTTTACATGTATGGTTTGATGTACATCATGTTGGTTTCATTTTGGGCTTTGACATTGATGTCTTCGCCATAACTCCGATATTTGCGGGATACTTGACGGAGTTTTGATTTGGAGTTATCTGCTCATTGTTCATGCGCATGCATTGCGCTATGATGCGTCTTATGTATTGATGATTTCGGAGCCCCGATGACTTGGACTTTTTACTGAAATGTTTCGTATTTGAGGGGTTTAAATTTAAATTCGGGGACCGAATTTCTTTAAGGGGGGAAGATTGTAACATTTCAGAAAAATAAAATATTATTTTTGAGAAGTTTTAAAATTTAATAATAAATATAATAAATATTTTAATATTGCAGTATAATTAAATATCGATAAATTGGGGGAAAAAATTGAAAATTATGGAAATTTCTAAAAAAAAAGGGCGTTTTATATGAATTAAGCAATTTTAAGTTAATTATGATTTATTACACACTATTTTAATGCTAATCGCGATTAAATATCGCTAATCCCACATTAAGCCGGTTTTGTGCACATGATATACACCATATCATTTTTACACTTATGATACATTTTATCATGGCTTTTCCTTATATTTCTCACATGGTTTTATTTTTGAGTGAGAAGAGAGAAGAAAAGAAAAGAAAAGAGAACAAAACAAAAGGGATTAGAATATTAGGCATGAGCATGAGAAAGAAAGGTGAGGAGGTCAATTGACCATGAGCCATTCTCTTCCCTCTTCATTTCCTCATCTCTTTTCCTTCCTCCTCCACCATGGCCGCTGCTCTCTTCCCTCCACCACCTCAACTCCTCACAACTCCATGAAAATCACCTCAAAACATCATCTCACTTTCACTAAAAATGTGCACAAACCACAAGCTACACTTTGGACTAAGAAAGTTTGCATTTTGATGCTCTAGGGGATTCATGAGTGCCAAATGAGATATTCTCTTAACCATTAGCATACTTTTTCCATTTCTTTTACATCCATATTTATTTAGAACCGATTTAGTGTCGTTTAGTGAGGTTTGGAAATTTCTAGTTAGGGTTTGAGGAATTCTTGAGTTGTGAAATGTGATTGAGCTTAGTAAAGGCCACACAAACTCCCCTAGTGCTAGAATTCAGACCCAAACCTGAGACTTAAGCCCTATTAGCGAACTTAGAAATCCCCGATATCTGTATTTTTGTGGAATTCTATAGGGAATTTAAAATCTGCTAACACTCGGAGACCTGAAAAATTATTTAGCAAACACGGAGGAGTATGCAGGTACCTAGGAAGCTAACCCTAAGACCCCAGCCCCTACACCCTCATCTGGGCCGCAAATAAAACAATTCTGGCCGCAATTTGCGGCATAGCTTGAGCAATGGGCTTCGTCCTTCTCCGGTGGCTCCATCTCCAGTAAACTAGACCCTTTACATATGCAAAATTTGCCAATTTGACCTAGGGTAAAATATGGGACTAAATTCATGAGTTGCTGTTTTGATTTAGGGTTATATTTTTTGTATTTTGGATTCTTGATTTTAGTATTTGTGTTTTATCTCGATCACTTGACGTTTGTACGACGATATCGAGGATTGTTCGGTGGTTTGAAGGGCATAGTCCGTAGGTTCTAACCTATAGGCTTTTAGCGTGTCGTTTTGGTTTTGAATTGGGTTTTAATACGGCACGATAAGTTATGATGTGTAGGTACCCCACGAGAACTTCGAGACGACAAGCAAGCGTGTGGCGATGTCAGCAACGACAAGCGAGAGCAAGGTGAGTATATTATATCTACGGGGGAAGTCGGGTGGATGGCGTATAGCACCCCCGCAGTTCGTAGTATAGTGTATGGTATATATACATTATATGGATATATTTATATGTTATTGTGAGGTTATGATTATCTAGATAGACTTTGGGAGTCATGGATAATTTTAGTATCATTGGATGATGGTGTCGCTAGTCAGTTTAGTCACGAGCCCTAGAACAAGGTTTACACCCACATGCACACGCATGCTTACTTTGTTTTACTGGTGCATATATGGGGATATGTATATATATATATATATATATATACACACAAATAGGTATGGGACTATATATATATATATATACGTATACCTACACGTGGATGATGAGGATTATATATGGTATTTGGAGATGAGTCGATGAGTTTGGGCATGATGCTATAAGATCGGTGATATGTTTTGTTTCGTATTGTGAGATACGACATAAGATTTTAGCGGGACTTTAGGCGTGTGTTTTCATATGCATATATATGCAGATGGTATCAGTTGTACTAGACTTAGATCAGTACCCCAGTTCATGAGATATGATGATAAAGATACCAGATAAATAATGAGATGAAGGTGATATTTGACCCGTACCCAGATTGGGATGCCGTACGATGGATTTACCATATGAGCTTTATATTGACGATAGATCCGCACTCTTGACTCGAGGATCTCATATTGTATATTGTATTATATGTGATACTATTGAGGCGGGATCACCGACTGTTATATTTATATATATCGACTCATCCTTAGGTGGTTTTCCCTTACCCTTTCGGTTAGACTGTTCGTTTAGTCTTGTAGTTTACTTGATGTTAGAAAAGACTCGAGTCATACTTATTTCAAAACAAATGAATTGTGAGTATTTTAAAGACAGGCCAAGCGATTATACGGATATTTTCAAAAGACGCATCTTTTCTTGAAACACCGTAGCTCTTATTTTTCTAAACACCACGATTCGTGTTATTTCAAATGGAACAACTGTATGACATATATATATTGATGTAGATTCTTCACTGTTGCGTTTATTATTCATTTTCCGCATATTCTTTCTATTCGCATCGTATTGCATGTTTAAATGTGTTTATTATTGTATTAAACCCATGCTGTCAGGACACCAGCACCATTATCGATGATGCGTATATTCCACGTATACCGGCTTGCCGGCTCACATACTTCATCATCGATAATTGCCATGTCACTACACAGTAGGACCGTTGCATCAGGATATGACTCCTTGCATGACATACTTGCGTACATACATATTGTACACTCATATTTGCGTACATACATATTGTACACTCATACTTGCGTACACACATATTGTACACTCATACTCGCATACATATATATTTGCACATACATAGATGATTCTGGCTTGATTTTGGAGATTCGGGAACCGCAAGATATATTTTAAAGCTGGATTCATTTTAAAAGAGCGGTTTTCCCTCAATATGTGCATATTACTGTTCCATGTTGCATGATATACGGATATGCTTACATTTCTGTTATATGTCGCATACATCATACTTTATGATTATACGCATTGAGTTATGTTGTTTTCATGAGATTTCTGGATTTGGGAACCGTGGTTATTTCAAAAGATAGTATGTACTGTTTTAAAAACCCGGTTTCCCTTAATAAGATATTTTAGTGCGTTCACCATGCGTTTTCTCGGTTTTGAGACGTGTGATATGTGAAACCCGATTCGAGGAAGCGGATGATCCGTTTGCGGGTTCATGGTGGACCCGGTATGGTTCCCTAGGGCGAGAATGTTTTTCGTGGAGTAGACGATGAGCCTAGCAGGATGGCGAGTATCTACCGGTGATTAGTTGGACATGGTGGTTATCCGGAGGATACCGACCGGAGTCAAGAGATGGATATGGGCCGACCCGTTCTGCCGGAGCCCGCAGGCCGATCTCGCAGACGGAGCCCAAGATATATAAGGATTTACGTGTCGATGCTGGACACGGTTTTCATCATGTTACGAGTGTCGATGTTGGACACTCAGTTGCCATGATTTTGATGTATCGCGAGGGACACACGTTGATTTATATCCTCATACTTCCATACGTATGATTTTATGATATTTACATGCATGATGTTGTGGTGTCAGTGGTTGCGAATGGACGGGATTCACATGCATACATACTTGATTTTATGGTTGGATGATATCCACATGCTGTTAGGCATTGTTTACCATTGTTGGCACTTATGATGACCCGGTCACCCTAGATATTATAGTATTACCTTTATGATATAGTTGACTTAGGAGTCGTTGTTTATTCGATTTCTTCTCTGTGATGTTTTCTACTCACGAGTTGGCAACTCACCACCGTTGTGCCACAGTTTCTTGCAGGTTTTGCTGTACAGGTTCGTTGCGGCTTTGCTGGCACACTGTTCCATTCCGGGTGATTTGCTTTGGTATGTGGGTTCACTTGCATCGTGACCACCATTGTATTTTATTTACATTCAGTTGTATCTTGTAACTCCATCAACTAAACTTGTATATTGATTCAGACTTAGAAAACCAGTGTATTATTCTTTCGACCATAGAGTCGCGCTTGTATTATTATGGTTTTCTTGATGATTTTGAGTTTTCTTTGAGTTTTGATTCTCGCCCTTCGGCATTGTATATTATATTGCTTGCGTAGTTGTGACCATCGATTGACGAAGAGCTAGCTCCCGCTTGGGGATGCCTTATATCATTGTGCATATATTATTCTTGTTGTACCCTGTTTGGGGCCAGTATTTACAAAGGAAACTCTGCCGAAATTTCAGAACAGACTTGGGATTTTAAAATGCATATTCGGCTTATGTTATTTAAAACCACTTGTTTTAAAAACATGTTGTCTTCACTTCTTTCTTAAATGGTTTAGATTTCTGGGATTTCATGGCTTACTTGAATTAGATGGGGTCCTATAGAGTTCATATGATTTATGTGCCAGTCGCGTGCTATTTTGGGTCGTGACAGGGTAAAAACTATTATCGGGAATTTCAAGTGTTGAAATTTGCAATGAGATTGCATACCTTCTATGTGATAGTTACATCCCGATACCCACTGTGAGTAAGAGTTACTCCTGGGAGAATTTTGCACTTTACAATTAGCCGATCAAGTAGGTGTCTAGAAAGGTGTCAATGGGGTTATGCCTCTGGGAAAATGAAGTTTATTTTAATTAGGTCCGTGTGAAAGCACGGGGAACCTCCCTCGGAGTACCGATACCTGCCTGGCAGAACGATTGGCGAACCTGTAGGGTGTAATTAATCCCGGCTAATCTTACCTTTTAGGGTTTGAAGGAAGATTTGATAAAATCAGTGGTGTTCCCCTCCGAAAGACGGCGCGACACTGCGTCTCGCCTGAGGTTCGGGGCAGATGCTAATTGGTGCTATCCGTCCACCTCTCCGAAGATGCCAAGTTGATTTATGGCACCATGTATCGAAGGTTTAGACGGATGCGTCCGATGTAGCAGACTTCGTCAGATTCCCCCTCGTTTGAGGGGTTTTTGATTGTGGGGACGCTCTTCCCTGCAGGCGCAAGCCCCTGCAGTTAATTACGCTACCGCATTGCGGCAACAACTTTCTCCTTCTCCAGATGGTCACTTCGTGTCGTGGGTGTTTGGTTTGTATTTTGTTACCCGTGGATTGTTTACGGAGACTGAGTTATGTTGTCGCCCGTAGGGCGTGGACTAGTCCAAATCCGTATTATCTTAGATTTGGGTTTGGGGGGTTTGGTTTGAGGATACGTCAGCCATACGTGAGGCTAAGATCAACTCAAACGTTTGTTAAGGATACGTTAGTCTCACTTTAAGACTAAGATCAACTTAACGGGATCGTTTAGATCCGACAAAAGAGCGTTTTAGGCTCCATTGTTCCAGTTTAGGGACATAGTGGTCCATCATATGTATGGCCGTCGGGACCCGTCTCCTCTCTGACGACGTTGAAGGATTACAACGACGGATGTCAGAGGAGTTCAGAGATGTACCCTTGAGCCAGAGTTAATTGGGGGGATTCGTAGTCCACTCTGTTTGAAGGTTTAAGGATACGTTAGCCATCTTTGAGGCTAAGATCAACTTAAATGGGACCGTTTAGATCCGACAAAAGAGCATACGGGGCTCTATTGTTCTAGTTTAAAGACGTTGCGGTCCATGGGTAGTTTAAGGACATTGCGGTCCATAGGTAGTTTAAGGACATCGCGGTCCATGGGTAGTTTTAAGGACATTGCGGTCCATTGTTAGTTTTAAGACATCTCGGTCAAGGTTAAGGACGTCGTAGTCCATGGGTTTAAGGACCCCACAGTCCATTGTTAGTTTTAAGACATCTCGGTCAAGGTTAAGGACGTCGTAGTCCATGGGTTTAAGGACCCCATAGTCCACTGTGCTCTGGATGCTTCACACGGGTTCACTGCCGTGCTTGGCGTGGACCAGGCTCCGCTCTGGACGTTTTCCACGGGGTCAAAGAGTGACATTATCCGCGTTCCACGTAACCAAGAATTTGCATTAGACATGAGTTTAAGGACCCCACAGTCCATATCAATGTGTGGTCGTCGGGACCCGTCACCTCTTTGAAGACATTGAGGGATTACAATGCCGAGTATCAAAGGAGTGAAGAGATGTACCCTAGAACCGGAGTGGATTAAATAGTCCTTGGCCCAATTTGGGGTCAAGACGAATTAATTATGTTATGAGTCCATTGGACCAGTTAATCACCAATTGAGGACTTATGGCCATCTTGGGCTAAGTCCAATCAGGAGAGGCTTTGCCTCTATCCATTTAGGCCAATTGGGCCAAAGTCTAGTGTTAAACACTTCAGAGCAGTCAGTGTTGAACACTGGGAATGAGGTTGACAAGTTAGTGTTTAACACTAAGAGATAATTGGTATTAAACACCAGCAACAAGGCTTTTCGAATTAGTGTTAAACACTAAAAACAGATCAGTGTTGAACACTGCAAATGAAGATCTCAGATTAGTGTTTAAACGCTAAGGTAATCAGTGTTGAACACTGCAGATAAAGATTTTCAATTAGTGTTGAACACTAAAGCCCAACATTATTTTAACGCTGAGTTCGAGAGTTTCAATTTAGTGTTAAACACTAAGACAAGAGGGGTCACGTGGCAGCACGTGAGAGCGCCCTCCCTTCATTTATTCTGAGATTATCGTGCCTTTCAGGGCATCACGTGCCATCACGTGATGGGCATTCAAATGCCTATGTATTAGAGCTTCTGCCGAGGGTCACGTGGGTCACGTGGGGTGCTGCCTCAAAGGGACTTTCTGTAGATCTCTTGGGGGGTCACGTGATGACACGTGACCCTGCCTCTATATATTTTTGTTTAGAGGCTTTGTTAATCTTTTTTTCAGGAATTAAATTCCTACTTCCTTTCGAAGACTTTGTATTCTGGAATAGAGTTTAACTCTGAATTTTCTGTAGGAATTAAATTCCTCATATATGTGAAGGGCTGAATAGGGTTAAACCCTAATAAAAGTTTTTAAGGAATTGAATTCCCATTCCCTGTTAAATGATGATTAAGGGAATTAAATTCCCGTTGTTTCAACAGAACTAAGTTCTTTAATTAGGGTTAAACCCTGTTTCTTTTTTGTTCTGAAGGAATTAAATTCCCATGATATAGGGTCAAGCCCTACTTTTATTTTAAAGGAATTAAATTCCTATAGTTCTGTGAGAATTAAATCCTCGTGCTTGCATTCCCTCTCTATGTTTTGGATCTGCATGGCAGGATCTCAACCCATTGAGAATTAAATTCTCAACCTTAAGGGGAGATGTGCGCTTTGCAGATCCTCTATCAAAGAGAGAAGAAATATGTTCTTCTGTTTTTACATTATCAGAGTTAAACTCTGTTGAGAATTAAATTCTCTTTCTTTCAAAAGGCCTTCCCTTTCTTACCTAGGGTTTTTTGCAGAAGATCCGAGTCTTTTCAAAGTATCAAAGCTCTTCTCCTTTTTTTTTTCTTCTCTGCGTATGTATCTATATATCTCTCTGTGTCTCTTGGCTCCTATTTATAGGAGAAGCAGCCGAATCAATCAGTTTTTTGACGAATCTTCATTAAGAGATTTGATTTGCATCCATCATTCGTTTTGGACCTTTGGATTATTAGGTGAATTTTATTCACCATTGGATTTCAAATCCAGGGATTTTTCCTTTGTTGTTTCGGTTAGATTTAAAGGGGAAATCTTTCCAAACCCGAGATTTTCCCATAGATAGATGATATTTCACCACCTCTGAATCTTTAATTCGATCTGCTCCAGATAGTCGCTTTCCTTTGGAAAGATTTGAATTTCTCTCAGAATTTAATTTTGTTTGACAAAATGGGCTTTGAGAGCCGGTCACGTGTGACCACGTGACCCATGGTCACGTGTGGGCACGTGACCCCCTTTGGAATGAGCCTTTTCCTTTCTTTTGCGCTCTGTCTTCTGATCGTTGCTTAAACGTCACGTGCCACCACGTGACTCCCGGTCACGTGTGAGCACGTGACCCTTGTTTGAACTCTCTTTCCTTGGTTCATTTGGAGAACGAGTCTGCTGCCTTGAACGTCACGTGTCAACACGTGACCCTGGTCACGTGGGAGCACGTGACCTCTTCTGAAGCCTTTTCCTTGACTTGATCAGGGAACTGGTGTGCCTTTGACGCTTGCATTTAAATGTCACGTGTCGCCACGTGACCCTGGTCACGTGGGAACACGTGACTCTTTCTGAAGCCCATTTTCTTCAGCGTAGTCAGGAAACATAACTTGACTTGATGATGCTTTTTTTTAGGTGTCACGTGCCAACACGTGACCCCTTTCTGAAGCTTTTCCCAGAAGCTTTCCTGATTTTAAATCAGGAAACAAATGCCCCCACAGCGTTGTTCTCACATGTCTGCACGTGAGTGCAACGCTGTCACCTCTTGTGACCGTTGGATTCCTCTAGGGATCTGGGGAGACGAAACGTTTTCATTGTCTTCTATAAATACCTCTGTCTCTTCATAAGTGCCTTCACTTTGTTCATCTTCTTTTTCTGAGAACTTCTTCTTTGAGAATTTAATTCTCGCTTTCAGAGCTTAGTTCTCTGTCTTGAAACAATCTTCAGAGTTTAACTCTGTTCAAAAGGAATCCTTTTTCCTCAGGTAATGTTCTTGGACAACGATGGACCTTCACATTTCTCTGGATTTTAAATCCAAAACAAGGGTTTTTACCCTTTTTTCTTCATATTTTCCATAAGAACATGAAACCGCTTAACCTTCAAACTGTAGGTCTTTTAGGGTTTAGACGATCCTTGGGGAGATGGCGTTTCAGATCCATGGAATTTAATTCCATCCAAAAATGTTTCTGGGAATTTAATTCCCTTTTCTTAATAAGGAATTTAATTCCAACGAAGAACTCGATTTCTTCACACAGAGGCTTCCTGGGGTCTCTTGGCCCGAGGTTGTTCTTCCTGCAATTAATGCAATGGGGGCTTTGTAATGAATCTCATGACTTTTATTTTAGGTACCATGGATGCCCATCTGTATAGTCTTGACGAGATCATTTCCTATGGGAATATTCGTGCGCTGGGCCGCAGTCAGAACCAGGAGTTCACTGATGCTCAGTGTGCCGAGATCATGAGCCGCTTCGACGAGTACAACCATAGGCTACTCCCCCGTCGCTCTTCTCTTCTGAGGCTGATCGTGCTGGCGATCCGGGAGGCACTTCCTCTCTTTTGCGCCGGCATACCGCTCGGGGCCTTGGACACTGCCGAGGATAAGGTGCATTCGGTGTACCTTATGGGCTTGATCTCAAAGAGAAGGCGGGATAATCTCATCGATCTCCTTCAACAGATTTTTCAGCAATCAGCCATATTGTGCGCCTACCGGAGGGTAGAGGACATCCGCGGGGACCCCGATGCTTGTGACCGTGAGAGAAAGCATACTCGGGAGGTTCGAAATGCTTGGAAGATCTTGAATAAAGTTAATTTCGAGTTTCTCAACCCATGCCCCGCGTCTGAAGCCTTACCATTGTAAAAGTTTTTCTTTTTATTTTGTATCGCCTTCTTGAAGTCTGGATGATAAATTTTGTTGTGTCCTTGTATGTTTGCACGCTTTTTCTCTGAGATTTTATTATTTTGCTACTATTGTTGTTTGTGCTTTTTAACATGCAGGGTATCACTCCATATTTTCCTTTTAACTGAACATCAGGTTTAGGCCTCACGTGTTCTACACGTGGGATCCCTTGATGTGGCTGTTCACAAGATTTTCCTCATGCCATATTTTCAGTGCACAATGTTAGGTGCAGAAAAAGGGCCTTGGAAATAGTTCCATCTCCTTGATTTTCGGTGCCTTCTCTTTTTTAGGCCTTGGAAATAATTTCACCATGCAAGATCTTCCGCGCACAGCACTTAATGCACTTCATTATATATGAGGCTGTAGCCTTCTTTTCCTTTCACAGAGAGATTCATATCATATATATTTTTTTTTTCTTGAGGGAGAAACGAGTGCCATGGCTTGTAATCGCCCTCATGCTCGTCGACAGCCGTGGGAAGTTCCTCTTGAGGAGATGATCCCCCGCTTTGCTGCTCGGTTGGTGGATCCCCTCCTTTCTGACAACGAATGTGACTCGGCCATGCACGAGCTCTCGATCCGTAGAGGGTCTCCCCTCCCGATGGGTTCCCTCTGGCTCCAGATGATTCTCGCGGCCGTGCTTGCCGACATCCCTCCTCACCCAGCAGAGATGACCCTGGCGATGCTTGATGCGGCGGAAGAGAAGCTCGAGGGCTTTCATGAAGCATGCCTGATTACTCAGGCCTTGAAGGATTGCTCGATTCATCTGCTGGGCCAGATCAAGGCCCGGCGAGCTATTATGTTTGCTTTCGCAGACGAACACGGCGCCAATCGATGGGGAGCGACTCCTCGTGAGAACCGTCGCTTTGATGTGCTGGAGAAAGCAGAGAGAGAGATGGAGAATTTTGTCCTTTGCTTCGTTAACCCCTGTGCCGTTGATCCCATGTTTGGTGACCTTTTTCGTTAGCGTAGACCATTTTTTTTTAATTAGTCTCTCCTTTTTACGCTTTATGCAGAACTTCGACGTAGGCTTGGTATTAGTATGTATGTTTCCGCTTGCATAAATAAACTTTGGATTCTTCTCGTGAGAACTTTCTTTAATTGCAAATGCTATCATCACTTTCCTGCACATCAGACCCCTTCTTTTTTTGGCATTATGAATGTTCATGCAATTGCAAATGCTGTTACTATATTTTTTTTTGAATACTCATATGATTGCGAACGCATGCTTGAAATATGTCGGAAATCCTTCTTGTTGCCTTTCACGTCAGGTGACATGAGCGCGTTTTAGATCGACTATTCCCGTCGGCTGGAAGCCCATTTATACGGTCTTGTAAATGTCATGTTTGCAAGGCCGCGGTCACGAAAACGAGCTTATGTGGCCACGTAGCGAGCATATCGTTATGCGAGAAAAAGGCTAGGCCATAAATTTTCGGAGAGGGAGCTAGCTTCCAAGGCGCTGAGCGAGTTTCGCGCTACCCTTATTACCAGGGCCAACCAAGTGTATGAACTCTGGCGGGTGCTTCAGGAATCCATCAAAGAGGTGGTGGCTCTCGACAAAGCTGCCACGTTCACTCGTGAGAGGGTTGAGGCTCATAAGGCCACTGAGAAAGAGCTTGAAGCCCGGCTCGCTTCGTATCAGGCTCAGCAAGCTCAAGTGGAGGCTCGTCTTCTGGAGATTTTGCGTCATGAAGCCGTGGCTCAGCAAAAGCAGAATGAGCTGACCAAGCTGCTGAATCGCCCGCCGGCTTGAGACATTTGTATCTTTTCCTTCCTTTTTGTACATATTCATGGATGAGAGTATTTTCTTTTTTGTTTCTTTCATAAATTGTACTTTGTACTCATTTTGGTTTATGAATAAAAGATACATTTTTCTTCTAAATGGTGTGTCTCCTTTTCATTGAATGTATTCTGTAGATATTCTATCTTGATCTCCTTGCAGGACAGCAGTGGCTCGGGACTCAGGGTTAAGATCTGCTCCCTAAGACTTTTGCTTTTTATGAGCCACGAGGGTCTCATAAGGAGTTTTTCTCCCTACAGGTCGAGAGGATCCCATAGGTGCGAGTTCTTCTTAAAGATCATGAGGGTCCTTAAGCGGGTTTTCCCTTGAGAGTCGTAAGGATCTCACAAGAGAGTTTTTCTTCCTTACAGGTCGTGAGGGCCTGCAAGTGCCGGATGTGATCACCCTTATCCGTGTTTCACGGAGTCAGGGATCTCTCAAGGTACCGTAGTTTAAAGACGTCACGGTCAAGGTTAAGGACCTCATAGTCCGTGGATTTAGGGACTCCACAGTCCGGTGTTTGGTTGCAGGGACCCGTCACCTCTTTGAAGACGTTGCGGAATTACAACGCCAGGCATCAAAGGAGTGAAGAGATGTACCCTTAAACCAAGGCAAAATCTGTAGGGAATCGGGGTGGTTGATTGTTAGTTTTAAGACATCACGGTCGAGGTTAAGGATGTCATAGTCCGTGGATTTTAAGGACTCCACAGTCCGGTATTTGCTCTGGATGCTTTACACGGGTTCACTGCCGTGCTCGGCGAGGACCAGGCTCCGCTCTGGACGTTTTCCATGGGGTCAAAGAGTGACATCATCCGCGTTCTACGTAACCAGGAATTTTGCACTAGATGCTTCACACGGGTTCACTGCCGCGTTAGGCGAGGACTAGGCTCCGTTCTGGACGCTTCGCACGGGTTCACTACCATGCTCTGCGAGGACCAGGGTCCGCTCTGGACGTTTTCCACGGGGTCAAAGAGTGACATTATCCGCGTTCCACGTGACCAGGAATTTTGCACTAGATGCTTCACACGGGTTCACTGCCGCGTTAGGCGAGGACTAGGCTCCGCTCTGGATGCTTCGTACGGGTTCACTGCCATGCTCTGCGAGGACCAGGATCCGCTCTGGATGTTTTCCACGGGGTCAAAGAATGACATTATCCGCGTTCCACGTAACCAGGAATTTTGCACTAGATGCTTCACACGGGTTCACTGCCGCGTTAGGCGAGGACTAGGCTCCGCTCTGGATGCTTCGCACGGGTTCACTGCCATGCTCTGTGAGGACCAGGATCCGCTCTGGACGTTTTCCACGGGGTCAAAGAGTGACATTATCCGCGTTCCACGTGACCAGGAATTTTGCACTAGATGCTTCACACGGGTTCACTGCCGCATTAGGCGAGGACTAGGCTCCGCTCTGGATGCTTCGCATGGGTTCACTGCCATGCTCTGCGAGGACCAGGATCCGCTCTGGACTTTTTCCACGGGGTCAAAGAGTGACATTATCCGCGTTCCACGTGACCAGGAATTTTGCACTAGATGCTTCACACGGGTTCACTGCCGCGTTAGGCGAGGACTAGGCTCCGCTCTGGATGCTTTGCACGGGTTCACTGCCATGCTCTGCGAGGACCAGGATCCGCTCTGGACGTTTTCCACGGGGTCAAAGAATGACATTATCCGCGTTCCACGTAACCAGGAATTTTGCACTAGATGCTTCACACGGGTTCACTGCCGCGTTAGGCGAGGACTAGGCTCCGCTCTGGATGCTTCACACGGGTTCACTGCCGTGCTCTGCGAGGACCAGGATCCGCTCTGGACGTTTTCCACGGGGTCAAAGAGTGACATTATCCGCGTTCCACGTAACCAGGAATTTTATCGATTGTATCCGCATTTCACGGAATGGAGGTTTGACTCTTGGTGATGCGTATATCACCGATCAGTGGAACTGGGGGTTGCCGCTGTTCCATTTCACTTGATGTTGTGTCTGCTGCGTCGAGATGATCTCTAGGTTATTTGGGAACCGTCGAGATTTGGCTTCCTCTCACGATGAAACCTGGGGGAGGAGTACGACTCCTTCTTTGTTTGCGCCCCTGGATTGTATACAGGGATTGATGTAGCATCACCTGTAGGGCAAAAAGGTTTCATTTTTCCATCATTTCTTTTATTCTTTCCGCGATGCTCTATCATTTCAGCTTTTTATATCGCGAAGGTCGCGATTGCCCAATCATTTCGGCTATTTGTTTTATTTTTACTCGCTGCTTTTTATTGCGAGTTGCCCCATCATTTCGGCTATTTTTCATGCATACATTTTTACTTGCTGCTTTTTATTGCAAGTTGCCCCATCATTTCGGCTATTTCGTAGGCATGTGTGGCCTGCTAGCTTTTTTTTTTTTTCTAAGCTCGGATTTTGGACACCGATTTCGGCATCAGCATCGCTGCAACTGGGATGTTGCCAGGGGCGAATCATCATTTGCCATGAAAGAACTTGGGATTTGATACCGGTTTAGGCATCAGCATCGCTGCAACTGGAATATTGCCAGGAGCGAATCATCATTTGCCTCTGTCGATGTTAAACAAAGGTGGCTTAGCAAACAGGGTTAAGGTCCTGCCGACTAAGGCTTTTGACTTCATGAGCCGTAAGGGTCTCACAAAGGTATTTCTCCCTACAAGTCGTGAGGATCTTGCAGGTGTATTTTCTCCTTAGGGATCGTGAGGATTCCTAAGTGTATGTTCCTCTGTAAGTCGTAAGGATCCTACAGGAGGGTTTTCTCCTTATGGGTCGAGGGGACCTACAAGGGTTGGACTTTACTGGGGAAATGTTTATTCGCGCCCGTGGATTGTATACAAGGGTCAGTATTGAGCCTCTTGTAGGGCAATATCGGAGGTTGTGGAGGATTTGCTTAAGAACAGGTTCAGATTTCTGTAACTTAAGACTTTCAAATCTCATGAGCCGTGAGGGTCCCATAAGAGAATTCTCCTTACGAGTCGTGAGGATCTCGTAAGTGTATTTTCTCCTTAGGAATCGTGAGGATCCCTAAGTGTGTTGCTCCATTGTGAGTCGTAAGGATCTCACGCAGGTGGTTCCTCCTTACAAGGTCGAGAGGACTCTGTAAGTGTCCTTTAACGAGGTTTCGCCCTTTCGGGTTTTCACAAACACTTGCCGGTAGTCCTGCTGTTTTTACTCACGGAGCCCTTTTCGGGTTTTCATCCGTGCCCATTTTGCTTATAGACATACCGTTTTTTTTTTATTCTTTTTTTTTTTACTTTTCTTTTTTACAAGGTCGCGCCCTTTCGGGTTTTCACGAACACTTGCCGGCAGCCCTGCTGTTTTTGCTCACGGAGCCCTTTCGGGTTTTCATCCGTGCCCACTTTGCTTATGGACATACCGTTTTTTTTTATTTTTTTATTTTTATTTTTACTTTTTTATTATTTTTTTTTATCCATCTCGTCAACCTAAGGACGTTGCGGTAGTAGTTTAGGGACGTTTCGGTCCGTCGATAGTTTAAGGACGTTTCGGTCCGCCGTTAGTTTAAGGACGTTTCGGTCCGTCGATAGTTTAAGGACGTTTCGGTCCGCCGTTAGTTTAAGGACGTTTCGGTCCGCTGTTAGTTTAAGGACGTTTCGGTCCGTCGTTATAGGAAGGCCGGCTGCTGCTTGTAAAGTCTGAGCTTAGAAAGATAGTAAGCGGACATAGTCGTCGTCATCTGTCATTGACTTAGGCTGTGGCTTATTAAGCGTAGTATTTCTTTAAGAAGCGGCCGTTTATTGGCCTGAAAGGCCTTTCACCGTGCATGTCCATGAGTAGGTAGGCTCCACCCTGGTAGACCTTGTTTATGATGTACGGGCCTTCATAGTTTGGCTCAAATTTTCCTCGCTTGGCACGATTGGGGATCATAGGTCTTTTGACCACTAGTACGAGTTCGCCTTGGCAGAATGTCCTCGGCCTGGTCAATCTTTCGTACGAGCGCGTCATCTTTGCTTTGTAGGCTTCTAGATGTTGTTGCGCTATGAGCCGGGTTTCATCGAGGGCATCAAGCTCCTCAAGCCAAAGGTGAGCATTTTCTTCGTTCGTCAGCTCGTGGTGGACTGCTACTCGTAGAGAGGGTAACTCTATCTCGAGGGGGAGCACTGCTTCTGTCCCAAATACCAACGCGTACGGCGTTGTGTTTGTGGCCGTCTTGAATGTAGTTCGATAAGCCCAAAGGGCTTTTTGCAGCTTTTCGTGCCAGTCTCTCTTATTCCTGGAAACGGTCTTTTTTATGATCTTCGTCAAGGTCTTATTGAAAGCCTCGGCCAGGCCGTTAGCTCGTGGATTGTAAACTGAAGAATATCTCCAGTCTATATTGTGCTGCTGTGCGAAGCGGCTAATCTTATGGCTTCGGTAGGCCGGCCCATTATCGGAGATAATCCGCCGTGGGGTCCCAAACCGATAGATGACGTGCGTCTTAAAGAAATGGAGGATATTCTCCGTCTTCACTTCCTTCAGTGGTACTGCTTCTGCCCATTTGGAGAAGTAATCAGTTGTCGCCAGGATAAAGCAGTGTCCCCGGGATGATGCTGGCTCAATGGGGCCGACTATGTCAGTCCCCCACATTTCGAATGGCCAACTAGCTAGCGTCGGGTGCAGTGGATTCGGATGTTGGTGGATGAAGTCTCCATGGATCTGGCATGAGTGGCATTGCTTCGCATACTCGAGGCAGTCCTGGATCATCGTGGGCCAGTAATAACCCATCCGTTTAATTTTTAACTTCATCTTTGGGCCTTCTTGGTGAGAACCGCAAAGTCCATCATGAACTTCCTGAATGACTCTTTCTGCTTCGTCAGGTCCTAAGCATCTGAGCCATAGAGAATCAAACGATCTCTTGTATAGAATGTCGTTGACGAAAGCGAAGGATAGAGCTCGTTTCATGAGCTGATGTCTTGAGGACGCTTCTTCGGGCATTCGGTGGGACTTAAAGTAGTCTATGAAGACTTCCCTCCAGTCTTCGGCCTTCTCATGGTCTTTTATTTGTAGGGTCGTCTGCTCAGTCGTTCCCTTTTCTTCGCATGATTCCGGAGATATTTCTGCCGGGGCGAGCACTCGACGGCTTTGTACCACGATTCTGACGTCATCGAGGTTCTCGTCAGCCAGTTCTTTAGCAAGTTTAGCCAACGCGTCTGCTTTGCTGTTTTCTGCGCGCGGTATGTTCTCCAAAGTATAGGAGGGAATTTGGGTCAATAGTTGTTGCACCCTTTCGCCGTACTTCACCAATTCCGGCTTGCATGTTTGGTAGTCACCATTTACTTGACTGACGACCAGCTGAGAATCCCCGTATATGAGGAGGTCTTCAATTCCCATGTCGATGGCGATCTCGAGGCCTGCTATCAGGGCTTCGTATTCGGTTTCATTGTTTGTCCTCGGCTCTGTTAAGGAGAAGGCGAAGCGCATTATCCCTCCTTGTGGAGTTGCAAAGATGAGGCCTATCCCTGATTTGATCATTGGGATACCTTGTTTCTGTTTCTTTATGGAGGACGCTCCATCGAAATAGAGTTCCCATCGGGTGCTTCTGCCGCTAATCGCATCAAATGCATGCTCGTCCGGTAAATCACAGTTCAGAGGAGAATTAGCCGGTATCGGGTGCTCGGCGAGGAAGTCGGCAATGGCCTGGCCTTTCACTGCCTTGAGAGGTTGATACGTTATCGAGAACTCCATCAAGAGCGGGGCCCACTTAGCGAGTCGTCCCGTCAATATGGCTTTCGACATCAAATATTTGAGAGGGTCCACCTTCGAAATAAGACGGACTTCATGTGCTAATGCGTAATGTCTAAGCTTTGTTATTGCGAAGATCAATGCCAAGCAGTGCTTTTCAATGGGGGAATAGTTGCTTTCTGCCCCCAGTAGAACTCGACTTAAGTAGTAGAGTGCCCTCTCTTTCCCCTGATCATTCTCTTATGCCCATAATGCGCCCAAGGAACCTTCGAGGGCGGTCGTATAAAGAATGAGGGGTTTTCCCTTGACCGGCGCGGCCAACACCGGAGGGTTCTGCAGGTACTGCTTGATCTCGTCTAGTGCACCTTGACATTTGTGATCCCAAACGAATGGAGTTCCCTTTTTCATCAGGTGGCCGTAAGGACGGCATTTGCCCGAAAGATTAGCGATAAACCGCCGGATGTATGCGAGCTTCCCTTGGAGAGACCGCAACTGCTTGAGGGTTCTTGGCGGAGGCATTTCCATGATCGCTTTAATCTTTGACGGATCTATTTCAATACCTCGGTGTCGAATGATGAATCCCAGGAATTTGCCCGAGGAGACTCCAAACGCGCATTTGAGGGGATTCATTTTCAAATTATATTGCCGAAGGCGTTGAAATACAGTCTCCAGATGCTTTAAATGTTCTCCGTATGACATGCTCTTTGCTACGAGGTCATCGATATAGCACTCGACGATGTCGTGTATGAGGTCGTCGAAGATCTTTGTCATGGCCCTTTGATAGGTGGCGCCAGCGTTCTTTAGATCAAAGGGCATAACCTTATAGCAAAATATACCCAAAGGGGTGCGGAAAGCGGTATGCTTCTGGTCTTCGGGATGCATCTTTATCTGATTGTATCCTGACGAACCATCCATAAAGGAGAAAACCTCATGAGTTGATGTGTTATCTATCATTAGCTCGGTTACCGGTACCGGGAAATCATCCTTTGGACAGGCTTTATTGAGATCCCTGAAATCCACGCATATGCGTACCGTCCCATTCTTCTTCATTACCGGGACGATATTGGCAATCCAGTCAGGATATTGGACTTCTTGGATAAATCCAGAATCGATCAACTTCTTGACTTCGGCGTTGATGCTCATTTCAAGCTCGAGTCGCATCCTCCTTGGCGCCTGCTTGACTGGCTTGATATCTGGGGATATTGCTAATCTATGCACAGCAATCTCCGGATCCAATCCTGGCATCTCGGAGTAGTTCCACGCGAAGCAATCTTTATGCCGTAGAAGCACGTTCTTTAACGCAGCCACCTTTTCTTCGGATAATAGCTCGCTGACAAATGTCGGTCGCGGGTCGTCTGCCGATCCCAACTCAATCTTCTTGAGGTTATCTGCAGTAGTATGTATACCATCTTCCAGTTCTTTTGGAGCGGGCGGAAATTCTGAGATCACCTCATCATTGCTGTTCTCAAAGCACCGGGGAATGTCATCTACGTTCTCGGGCTCTTCTCCTAATATCGTAATTGTACAACAAGTGCGAACCCGCTCCCTGGACTGAGGTGGACCCGGTTCTGCTCTTGCGGCTTTGGGCTCATGCTTTCGCGGCGGCGTTACCTTCCAGCCGTCGGATAAAGCGAATCTACCCCGTCGGTACTGGTCCTCGACCCAGTTCTTGAAGGTGAAGCAGTCTTCGGTAGGATGTCCTATGGCTTGGTGATAAGAGCAGTAACTCGGATGAGAGACCTTGCTAGCTTGCTCAGGACGTCTAGACTCTGGAAGCGTGATCATTTGATGTTTTATAGCGAGGTTGAGTAACCTCTCCGTCTTGTCTCGGGGGAAGGAATACGCTCGACTCATCTTCTTCACGAGGGGCAAACCCGAGCCGCTTCTTGATTTATTTCCGTCTCTGCGTCGGGCCTTTCGTACAACGGATTGACGAGGATATGCATCTTTGTCTTTTTCGGTACGTTGAGATAGACGTTGCGTCCTGGCCATCTCGCGGTTGTGGTCTTCCTGAGCTCTCTGACCCGTTTTCTTGATAGGCTTGTTCGTTCGTTCTTCAAATGACGGACTCGGTGCTTCAATCGCGGGGTCTAGTTTTAATGAAGGGTTGGCGTCTCTTGACAGGGTGTCCTCTTCTTCATCAAAGGTATATATAGTGTAGCTGCTGTGAGTCCGTTCCCGTTTTCCAGCTCTGGCGTATCCAAGCCCGAGTGTTTCCATCTTCCCGTTGGGCAATTTGCGTTGAGTCCCGGGGACATCCCAAATCCTGTTGTAGAACCGCGCCTGCCGAACGGTCTGTTCTAAGGGTACTCCCTGGCGCTTCAATAGCTTCTTTAATCCATTTGTATAGTATCTGGGCAGACGGATGGGTTGGAGCCTGTCAAGTGTAGCATCCGTGCCATGCCAGATCTCTTTTTCTATTTTCGACTCTGAGGATCGGTAGAATAGGATCACCTTCTCGCCCCTTCGCCTGGGAGGGACGTAAAATGTTTGCAGGTCCTGTACATCGTGAGCCTGAAGCGCGTCGAGATCCTTGTAGTGTTCTCGCGGTACCATGGTGATTTGCAAACTATGGTCATCGCCAGGGGGTGCTTGTATTGACAACCGATTGGAGAATACAGCATTAACTTCATTTTCTGAATCACTTCCGAAGACCAACACGGGGGCGGGCGTCCCCAGGTTGTTGCGTTGAGATGGCCCTGCATAAACTATCTCTTCCTCGTCTTCGGTATCGCTCCCGAAAATCGGGATGGTGGCGGCGGTTTTGTTCTCCGGATTGCGACACCTCTCTGTATCCTCGAAATCTGGCAAAAAGTACTTCGCATCTTCGTATTTACGGACTTCGTTCACTGAAAATGGGTTTAACTCACCTGTTATGGTATACTCGAAACCATCCTTGAAGTACTTCATACGCTGATGTTGTGTAGAAGGGATGATGTTGTACTCGTGTAGCCAGGGACGGCTGAGTAAGGCGTTGTAGCAGGTCTTGGCGTCAATGACATGGAATTTGACGTCTGTAACGAGAAGTCCAAAGCGTAATGTTAATATCACAGATCCGAGAGTCCGTGACGATTGTGAATCGAAACCGGAGATAGTGATTTTGTCACGAGCGAGGTGTTGCACGCTCATGCAGATTTCCTTCAACACCCGGACATTAAGGAGGTTAACGGAGGATCCATTATCCACCAGGATCTTGCCTATCTTGATATCATGGCAGTATCCGGAGACATATAGGGGACGGTTATGGTCGCATGTTCCGAGAAGGAGGTCTTCATCACCGAAAGTGATGTCGGCTGTATGCACTTCCTCCAGTTCATCCTTCATCTTTTCAGTGGCGAGGAAGGCTTGGAATTGCTCAGGTTCTTGTAACGCCTTAATTAGTGAGTCTCGCGCTTCTTTTGATAATAGGAGGGCATCAAGAATGCTAAACTGAGAAGGTAGTTTCCTTAGGTGCGCAAGGATGTTATAGTCCACCTTACTCTTTCTGGGAGGGTCTTTGGCAACCAGCTCTCTCATGACTTGGTCATCTAAAGTGATATCTTCAGTGACCTTTTCCTTTCCCTTATCCTTTCTATTCCCGGGCCCGAGATTCTTCTCTGGGAGTGTGCGATTGCGCAGCTGAATGTTCTCGCAGATCTCCGATTTCTCCTCTTTCCCTAAAGCGGATTCTTTAAAGAGAGGGCCCAGAGCCATTTCTTCATCAGAGTCGCTCCCAAAGATGAGAACTTGTGACCCCCTGGCGTTAACCATGCAACAGTTGCCAGTCGTTCTGTTTTGCCCATCGACGGTACTTCTTCGCTCTCGACGGATCTCGCGTTTCATGCGCTTAAAATGTTGCCGATGAGCAACATATCCTTGCCACCATATCTTAAAGGTGTCGCACTCCTCCGTGGGATGTGAGACTTTCCGGTGATATGCGCAATAGTCAGGGTGCGTCTCTACCCCATCGTGTGTGTTTCCTTCCGAGGGTGGTAGCTTCATTCCCATTGACATGGCTTTGGCAAACCTTTTCCTCGTCTTGAGTATCTTCTTGTCTACTTCGGATACCTTTCGCTCTGGCGGAGGTAGTTCAACTCTTCCGTTCAGTCGCCCGCATTTGGCTCTTTCCGACGTGGTCATTTCACGCTCCTGATCCGCTTTACATTTTAGACGAATCTCGTCTAGAAAAGCGTCGATCATTTCGTCTGTTGGCCATGCACGCTCTGGTACAGGCTCTGCCTCCGGCTTCTTAGTGCCGGGAGTTTTCCCATCATCGGTAAACGAGTGGGAGACTACGTTACAACTCGCCACATATCCTTCGGATTCATCCGACGAGCTCTCTCCATCATCTTCCTCTTGAAAGATGTGGTTGAGGAACTCTTGCAGTGTGACAGGAGTTCGCGCCTTTTGATTGTACTCTTCCAGCGCGTCGATTTGCTTCTGCAAGTTCGTGGGCTCGTTTCCAAGCTTCACGGGCTCGTTTCCAAGCTTCACGGGCTTCTTGGATTTCTTCTTCTTTTTCTTCGAAGATTTTGACGGTTGGGCGTGAGTATTTGGGCCCTTATCGCGAATCTTCGTAATTGGGCGGGGCTTCAACATTCCTTCGATAATTTGAGGTTCAAAAGGGTCCTTCCATTCGATCGCAGGGCACGCATGAAGGTCTCTCAGCATTCTTTTGGTTTTAGTTGATAGCACGACCTCCCATGGAGCTTCTTCAATAAAAGAACATGTTGCCCCCGGTGTATCCGCTTTCCTAGGAGCATGCGGCTGTGGTGGGTTCACCTTCCACTTTTCGGACAGTACAAACTTCCCCTGGAGGTACTGGTCTTCAATCCATCCTTTGAAGACGAAGCAATCTTCAATCGGATGGCCTACCGTTTGATGGTAAGGGCAATAGTTAGGGTTATTCACCTCGGTGGGTTGCGGCGGTCGTCTTGGATTTGGCAGGTTTATAAGCCTGTTGCGTATTGCCAGCTCGAATAGCCGTTTCGTCTTGTCCCGTGGGAACGAGTAGGGACGCTTCATCTTCTCATTATAATACCGACGTCTTTCCTCCAGTTGATCTGCCGGTTTCGGGGCGTTAGGTTGCTCTTGGGCATTTGCAACAAAGGTTGCCCTTCCTTTACCCTTGTCATTCCGAGGTTCCGACTTCGGGGGAGGTGGTCTATGACCCATCTGGTCCATCTGAGCCAACTTGTCGATCAAAGCCTGGAATGTGGTTGGCTTAAAGAACATCATAAACTGGGAGATAGTTGCGTGAGGGTCTAGAGTTCCCACGAACATGCCCACCGCAGGTGCTTCCTCAATGCGTTGCTCACATCTCGACCACAAGTTCCGCCAGCGTATAGCGTACTGGACCCAGGTTTCGCCCGGTTTTACCCTGGCGTTAATCAGTGCAGTTATTGGAGTGCGTTCGCTGGCACTTGCGAATCGCTGAGTGAACAACAGCTCCATTTCAGCGAACGTTTTGATAGAATCGTTCGGGAGTTCCGAATACCATTCGAACGCAGTTTCTGATAAGCTGCCCACGAACTGGCGGAGCAAAAGTTTATCATCACCGCCGGTGTTACCGCAGAGGGCCCGGAACTGGGCGACGTGTTGGTGGGGATTGCCGGTCCCCTTATACACGTGGAACTTTGGTATCGTATAGCCTTGCGGGTATTTGATTTGGTCGTACCAGCTCGGATACGGCCGCCCCGTTTTCACGACTTGACCAGCTGCCTCAGTCGCGTGATGAACCCGGATCTGCTGGGCTATGTAGTCAGCCAAGTCAGCCTTAGAGATTGCCTCCTCCTTGGCCGTTGAGAGGGCTGGTGGTGGATTTGACGTTTCTCCTCGGTCGTCTTCAAGAACGATTGGGGGATCCTCGGCGGGTAAGTCCTGCTGGATCATCATTCCTATCATATCTTGGAAGAGAAGGCCCATCCGTTGTATGTTGGCCGCTTGTTCAGCAGCCTCTTTGTCCTTTTTCTCCAGTGTCCGGCGAAGGAATTCAGCGTCGGTTTCTTCCTCCCGGCGTGCGTCTGAGGACGTTTCTGGGTTTTCTTTTGGTCCGGTGAGCGTGGCCATAGCATTCATCATTTCTTGAAGCTTTTGTTGCTGCTCCTGGGCTTTCGTCACGGATCGGGTCAGCGGTCGGTGGCCCGTAGAAGTGCGGCTTTCCTCTTTTCCAGAGGCCACGTAAACAGTGTGCACCACCATGCCCCCAGACTTAGGGCGTCTGGGCTCGGTGCTTTTAGCCGTCGTTGCATGCTGTGGGGTTTTCTGCGGCCTCCTCCTTTTATGAGCCATGGAGGTTGAGGGGGCCGTTGAGGTGGGCGTCCAGACAGCCTTTTGGGGTTTAGCCTGGTGACCAGCTTCCGGTTGGATTTTCAGCTTCTTGTGTCGGCGGGAGAAGTTTGGATCGATGATCGAGTCCCGTGCCTGCCGCCAAACCTTATAGATTTTGGAAGACAGCCGTTGAGGAGATGGGGGTTGTTCGGGTTTTATTTCGACAACCTCTTTTAATGAGGGAGGAGACCTCTTCAGCACTGCAGTAGCAGAATTCCTTCGCACCTTATTTAGCATTTCGAAGCTGTTCCCAGTTGGAACAGCAGCATTAACTTCTGCCACCGGGGCCGATGGAGTCAACTCGGAGGGGGAGTTGCCCCCAGCCTTCCTTACTCGGTGCCAATGGCGACGTCGAGCGTGTCGAGCGGACGGTGTAGGGTCAGCGGTAAGAATGGTTTCGTTTTGCCCCCTGTCTGGGTGGGGGGTCGCTGTTGGTGTTAGCCTGTCAAAGACCGACGTCCTTTGGGCAGCAGGAGCGGGAGCGGGAGCCGTCAATCTTGTAAAGACCGACCTTTTGGCCGGAGAAGCCGCCTTGACGATTTCGGGAGCAGGAGCAGCCACTTTCTTGGAAGCAGCCTTCTCTGAGATTGTAGGCCCCATGATGGGTTTGCAGGATTTCTGGCCCAATCTAGAGAAGACCGAGGCGTTGACGTTGGGCGACTCGTTGAGAGGAGCCGCGGCAGAGGTAAGACGATCAAAGACCGACTTCTTAAGAGCTTCCGTTGTCAGCACTGGAGCGGTGAAGTTTGTCGGCGGGAGCATGGTCCCAAAGAACAATCCTGTGGTGGCACGAGTGACCTGTTCCACGGGCATTATGAATAGCGAAGCAGCTTGGGGTCCGTAGGCTATACCTCCTGGCGAGGCAGAGCGTTGGTTGCAATTGCAGTCTGAGCGGTTGGAGAATTTCACGGAAGTAGAAGCCATCGATCCTTTGCTTTCTGCAATAAGCAAGATGCCAATTCTTAGTATCTTGAAACCCAAGGGCAACCATTAGCGAACCGCGATTGGTTCGCGAGTCACGACACACGAAGTGTGGAGTGGAAAGAGGAAAAAGTCCCACCGGGCGTGCCAGAATCTGTTCCCCTCCGAAAGACGGCGCGACACTGCGTCTCGCCTGAGGTTCGGGGCAGATGCTAATTGGTGCTATCCGTCCACCTCTCCGAAGATGCCAAGTTGATTTATGGCACCATGTATCGAAGGTTTAGACGGATGCGTCCGATGTAGCAGATTTCGTCAGATTCCCCCTCGTTTGAGGGGTTTTTGATTGTGGGGACGCTCTTCCCTGTAGGCGCAAGCCCCTGCAGTTAATTACGCTACCGCATTGCGGTAACAACTTTCTCCTTCTCCAGATGGTCACTTCGTGTCGTGGGTGTTTGTTTTGTATTTTGTTGCCCGTGGATTGTTTACGGAGACTGAGTTATGTTGTCGCCCGTAGGGCGTGGACTAGTCCAAATCCGTATTATCTTAGATTTGGGTTTGGGGGGTTTGGTTTGAGGATACGTCAGCCATACGTGAGGCTAAGATCAACTCAAACGTTTGTTAAGGATACGTTAGTCTCACTTTAAGACTAAGATCAACTTAACGGGATCGTTTAGATCCGACAAAAGAGCGTTTTCGGCTCCATTGTTCCAGTTTAGGGACATAGTGGTCCATCGTATGTATGGCCGTCGGGACCCGTCACCTCTCTGACGACGTTGAAGGATTACAACGACGGATGTCAGAGGAGTTCAGAGATGTACCCTTGAGCCAGAGTTAATTGGGGGGATTCGTAGTCCACTCTGTTTGAAGGTTTAAGGATACGTTAGCTATCTTTGAGGCTAAGATCAACTTAAATGGGACCGTTTAGATCCGACAAAAGAGCATACGGGGCTCTATTGTTCTAGTTTAAAGACGTTGCGGTCCATGGGTAGTTTAAGGACATTGCGGTCCATAGGTAGTTTAAGGACATCGCGGTCCATGGGTAGTTTTAAGGACATTGCGGTCCATTGTTAGTTTTAAGACATCTCGGTCAAGGTTAAGGACGTCGTAGTCCATGGGTTTAAGGACCCCACAGTCCATTGTTAGTTTTAAGACATCTCGGTCAAGGTTAAGGACGTCGTAGTCCATGGGTTTAAGGACCCCACAGTCCACTGTGCTCTGGATGCTTCACACGGGTTCACTGCCGTGCTTGGCGAGGACCAGGCTCCGCTCTGGACGTTTTCCACGGGGTCAAAGAGTGACATTATCCGCGTTCCACGTAACCAGGAATTTGCATTAGACATGAGTTTAAGGACCCCACAGTCCATATCAATGTGTGGTCGTCGGGACCCGTCACCTCTTTGAAGACATTGAGGGATTACAATGCCGAGTATCAAAGGAGTGAAGAGATGTACCCTAGAACCGGAGTGGATTAAATAGTCCTTGGCCCAATTTGGGGTCAAGACGAATTAATTATGTTATGAGTCCATTGGACCAGTTAATCACCAATTGAGGACTTATGGCCATCTTGGGCTAAGTCCAATCAGGAGAGGCTTTGCCTCTATCCAATTAGGCCAATTGGGCCAAAGTCTAGTGTTAAACACTACAGAGCAGTCAGTGTTGAACACTGGGAATGAGGTTGACAAGTTAGTGTTTAACACTAAGAGATAATTGGTGTTAAACACCAGCAACAAGGCTTTTCGAATTAGTGTTAAACACTAAAAACAGATCAGTGTTGAACACTGCAAATGAAGATCTCAGATTAGTGTTTAAACGCTAAGGTAATCAGTGTTGAACACTGCAGATAAAGCTTTTCAATTAGTGTTGAACACTAAAGCCCAACAGTATTTTAACGCTGAGTTCGAGAGTTTCAATTTAGTGTTAAACACTAAGACAAGAGGGGTCACGTGGCAGCACGTGAGAGCGCCCTCCCTTCATTTATTCTGAGATTATCGTGCCTTTCAGGGCATCACGTGCCATCACGTGATGGGCATTCAAATGCCTATGTATTAGCGCTTCTGCCGAGGGTCACGTGGGTCACGTGGGGTGCTGCCTCAAAGGGACTTTCTGTAGATCTCTTGGGGGGGTCACGTGATGACACGTGATCCTGCCTCTATATATTTTTGTTTAGAGGCTTTGTTAATCTTTTTTTCAGGAATTAAATTCCTACTTCCTTTCGAAGACTTTGTATTCTGGAATAGAGTTTAACTCTGAATTTTCTGTAGGAATTAAATTCCTCATATATGTGAAGGGCTGAATAGGGTTAAACCCTAATAAAAGTTTTTAAGGAATTGAATTCCCATTCCCTGTTAAATGATGATTAAGGGAATTAAATTCCCGTTGTTTCAACAGAACTAAGTTCTTTAATTAGGGTTAAACCCTGTTTCTTTTTTGTTCTGAAGGAATTAAATTCCCATGATATAGGGTCAAGCCCTACTTTTATTTTAAAGGAATTAAATTCCTATAGTTCTGTGAGAATTAAATCCTCGTGCTTGCATTCCCTCTCTATGTTTTGGATCTGCATGGCAGGATCTCAACCCATTGAGAATTAAATTCTCAACCTTAAGGGGAGATGTGCGCTTTGCAGATCCTCTATCAAAGAGAGAAGAAATATGTTCTTCTGTTTTTACATTATCAGAGTTAAACTCTGTTGAGAATTAAATTCTCTTTCTTTCAAAAGGCCTTCCCTTTCTTACCTAGGGTTTTTTGCAGAAGATCCGAGTCTTTTCAAAGTATCAAAGCTCTTCTCCTTTTTTTTTTCTTCTCTGCGTATGTATCTATATATCTCTCTGTGTCTCTTGGCTCCTATTTATAGGAGAAGCAGCCGAATCAATCAGTTTTTTGACGAATCTTCATTAAGAGATTTGATTTGCATCCATCATTCGTTTTGGACCTTTGGATTATTAGGTGAATTTTATTCACCATTGGATTTCAAATCCAGGGATTTTTCCTTTGTTGTTTCGGTTAGATTTAAAGGGGAAATCTTTCCAAACCCGAGATTTTCCCATAGATAGATGATATTTCACCACCTCTGAATCTTTAATTCGATCTGCTCCAGATAGTCGCTTTCCTTTGGAAAGATTTGAATTTCTCTCAGAATTTAATTTTGTTTGACAAAATGGGCTTTGAGAGCCGGTCACGTGTGACCACATGACCCATGGTCACGTGTGGGCACGTGACCCCCTTTGGAATGAGCCTTTTCCTTTCTTTTGTGCTCTGTCTTCTGATCGTTGCTTAAACGTCACGTGCCACCACGTGACTCCCGGTCACGTGTGAGCACGTGACCCTTGTTTGAACTCTCTTTCCTTGGTTCATTTGGAGAACGAGTCTGCTGCCTTGAACGTCACGTGTCAACACGTGACCCTGGTCACGTGGGAGCACGTGACCTCTTCTGAAGCCTTTTCCTTGACTTGATCAGGGAACTGGTGTGCCTTTGACGCTTGCATTTAAATGTCACGTGTCGCCACGTGACCCTGGTCACGTGGGAACACGTGACTCTTTCTGAAGCCCATTTTCTTCAGCGTAGTCAGGAAACATAACTTGACTTGATGATGCTTTTTTTTAGGTGTCACGTGCCAACACGTGACCCCTTTCTGAAGCTTTTCCCAGAAGCTTTCCTGATTTTAAATCAGGAAACAAGTGGGAGCTATCATGATTAGATAAGATAATAACCAATTTAATCTTGCAAAGAGCGCACGCTAACGCGTTTCCTTCTCTCTCTCTCTCCAGGCAGCAACCAATGTTACGCCTTAATCAAGATAATAACATGGATGTATTGACAAAACCCTCCTTTTATACAGGGCTAGGGAACATTGGCCCCGCTCCATCTTATGAGTTCCATAAGTTTGAGCAAGGGATAGGAGAATATCAGGATTCCCACGCCACCCGTATGAAGAAACGGCATGTTGATGCATCTTCTTCGAGTGTGTTCGTTACCAAGAACCGTTTCTCAGTTTGTTCTACGTCCTGGGTATTGGATACTGGATCAGGATTCCACGTATGTAATTTGTTACATGGGCTAAAGAAAGGTAGAGAACTGAGAAAGGGTGACAAATCCCTAACAGTAGGGAATGGTGCAATTGTTGCAGCCAAGGCAGTTGGCGATTATCACCTTGTATTACCAACTGGTAATACATTGATTCTGAATGACTGTTACTACGTACCAAAGATGATGTGCAATATTATATCAGTTTCTTTGCTAACTAAAGAAGGATATAATCTCACATTAGAGGTAATGTTATGAACATTTTTCAGAATCAAGTGTTGATTGGATCTGGTACGTTATGTAACGGTACATACGTTCTTAATTAAAGTACAGTTCTTAACGTACAGAACACAAACAAGAGGAAAAGTTCAGAAATGAACGAAACCTTTTTGTGGCACTGTAGACTAGGTCATATCAATGCAATAAGACTGGCTAAGTTGCATAAAGATGGATATTTGAATTCGTTCAAATTTTCATCTTATGAAACTTGCCAGTCATGTCTCAAAGGAAAGATGATCAAAACTCCGTTTACTGGACACAGAGAAAGAGCTACTGAACTCTTAGGACTGATACATAGTGATGTATCCGGTCATATGTATACACATTCTAGGAATGGTTTTTCAAACTTTATTACATTCACCGATGATCTCTTAAGGTTCGGACATGTGTTCTTGTTGAAACACAAGTCTGAAGTTTTTGAGAAATTCAAGAAATATAAGTGCGAAGTAGAAAACTAGATGGGAAAAAGTATTAAAATCCTACGATCTGATCGGGGAGGAGAATACTTGAGCGGGGAATTCCGTGATTATCTAAAAGTGAATGGGATTCTCTCTCAGCTTACTCCTCCGTATACGCACAGCACAACGGTGTATCGGAGCGTAGGAATCGCACCCTATTAGATATGGTGCGCTCTATGATGAGTACTGCTGAGTTGCATATTTCTTTTTGGGGTTATTCGATTGAGACAGCTGCATATCTATTGAATAGAGTTCCGACCAAATCAGTGCCTACCACTCCATATGAGATATGGAATGGGAAGATGCCATATCTTAATTTTATTCAGATATGGGGTTGTCCGGCCTATGTGAAGACATAAAATCCGGACAAGCTCGAGGCAAGGTCAGTTCTGTGCAACTTTATAGGATATCCTAAACATTCGCGAGGGTATATTTTCTACCACTCCGAGGAACAAAAGGTGTTTGTTTCTCAACATGCCACCTTTTTAGAAAAGGGTTTTCTTATGAAAGAAATTAGTGGCAATGAGGTAGAACTGGAAGAAGTTCCAGCAGCACAGACCACAACTGACGATTTGGTGGAACAGGAGAATCCAATAGTACCCAACGAACCCCAGCCACTCCGCAGATCTAGTAGGGTTCCTCATCCACCTGAGAGATACTACGGTTTTCTCATAGACGGTAGGAGAGAGGACTGAATCATGAAAGATGATGACCCGACTAGTTTTGAGCAGGCCATCATGAGTTGGGACTCTGTGAAATGGCTAGATGCTATGCGATCCGAGATGAAATCCATGTACACCAACAAAGTATGGACTTTGGATGTTGCTCCTGAAGGGGTAAAATCCATCGAGAGCAAGTGGATCTTCAAAAAGAAGATTGGTGTAGATGGAAAAGTTGAGACTTTCAAAGCTAGACTTGTAGCAAAAGGTTTTCGTCAACGACCTGGCGTCGACTATGATGAAACCTTTTCTCCTGTCACTATGCTTAAGTCCATCAGGATCTTACTTGCCATTGCTGCATACCATGACCACGAAATCTGGCAGATGGACGTCAAGACCGCTTTTCTAAATGATGATTTAGAAGAGAGCGTGTACATGACACAGCCATAGGGCTTCATAGATAGTGGGAGCAGCGGAAAGGTGTGCAAGCTGCTTAAATCCATCTACAGATTAAAGCAGGTGTCGCGGAGTTGGAACATCTGTTTTGATGAAGCTATCAAAGAGTTTGACTTTATCAAAAATATAGATGAACCTTGTATATATAAGAAGGCTGTAGAGAGTAAGGTGGTCTTCCTCGTATTGTACGTGGATGACATACTCTTGATAGGAAATGATGTTCCTATGCTACACTCGGTCAAGCTCTTCTTATCACTCAAGTTCTCCATGAAAGATTTTGGTGATGCCTCCTATATTCTGGAGATAAAGATCTATAGAGATAGATCTAAACGGATATTGGGATTGTCCAAATCCAGGTATATAGACACCATACTAAAGAGGTTTAATATGGAAGATTCCAAGCGAGGTAATGTACCCGTTTATTCAGGAACCACTTTCTCCAAAGAGATGTCTCCCAAGAATGATTTGGAGAGGGCTTGCATGTAAGGGATACCCTATGCTTCGGCAGTAGACTATATCATGTATGCGATGTTATGTACCAGACCAGATGTAGATTACTCACTAGGTATAGTGAGCAGGTATCAATCAGATCCTAGGGAAAATCACTGGACATCTGTGAAGAACATTCTTAAGTACTTGAGAAGGACTAAAGAAATGTTCTTGGTGTATGGTAACGGTGAACTCTAAGTGGAGTCGTTTACCGATTCGAGCTTCCAGAGTGATAAGGACGACAGTAAGTCGGTCTCGGGTTTTGTCTTTACCCTCAACGGAAGGGCGGTGTGTTGGAAGAGTTCCAAGCAAGACACCGTAGCAGACTCGATGATGGAGGCTGAATAAATCGCTGCCAACGATGCTGCCAAAGAAGCTGTCTGGATGAAGAAGTTCATTGCTGAGCTTGGTGTGGTTCCATCCATTGAGCATCCAATACCTGTGTATTGTGATAACAATAGAGCAGTGGCTTTGGTCAAGGAACCCAGGTCCCATCAGAGATCCAGACATATTCTGAGACGGTATCACCTGATCAGGAAGATAGTAGATCGTTGGGAGATCGAGGTCAGGAGAGTTGACACGAAGGAAAACATAGCGGATCCACTCACAAAGGCCCTCCCCCAGATACAGTTTAAGAGACTTTTTAGGATGTTGGGTATGAGATACTACAACACATGGCCTTAGTGCAAGTAGGAGATTGTTAGAAATATGTATGCCCTAGAGGCCATTATTGTACATATGATGTATATTACAGTGGATGCTTGGACATATATATAGAGGACTTTCTTGCTCGACATGATAGTATGCTATCTGGTTACTCTTTATCTTAACATGTTGACTGGTATTTTTTAATGTCTTTCTCTCACATGTTGATAAAGCCCTTAGGATATGTACTTGACTACCAGGATTATGATGAGATCATACTAGTGGGGCCAGGGTGGTCCACAAGTACATCCTTTAATCGATTCCTAGTCGTGGGAATATCGAGATCAGGGCATCGATATTCCAGTGTAGACTAGTGTGTACGTTTCTTCTCCCTTAGAGGGCGATGGTTGATCCCACAACCATTGATGTGTGACATCAAAGATTGTACACAGGTGCTCATTGGAGAATGGGTACACCGAACAGGACTCGCCGAGGACTCCTATGCGGTAGTATATCTATCGTTAGATAGCAGTCCTCTGGTGACACTGATACAGCTTGGTCTGTAGACCCAAGATCGTCATAGAGTCTTGTGTGGCTCCCACTGTGCTTTGATTTCCTCCCTACCACGACTCAAAGGAGTCATGAAAATAGGTGGATTTTGTGTACAGTCCCGAGTTATATGGAGGCAATGAGCGATAGGAGGGGTTTCGTCTCTCCCGGTATTGAATGTTGATGTTGCGCTATGCTCGATTGGCTGTAACTGGAAGTCCATGGCCAGGGCTGCTGCTGAGATTTACTGATAAGAGTTATCAGTAGTTTCTCAAACTGTTATAGGCCAGACAACGGCACAACTTATCACGTTACTGGGGGCTGACGTTTACCACCTCTAGACATGATATAAGACATATAAGACGAAGAAACCGGACTGTACGGTAGTGTTACTGATAGGCTTCATGGAGAGTACAGACAAGCTTGCTTGTTGATCTTCATATCGCTCAATACCCGGGTAGCCGTTACGTCCAGCTAGTACCGCTGATGGCTTGTAGGTGATTGATGTGATCATCACCTACTGCTGACGTATTGACGAGTCTTTAGAGTCCCCCACAGAAGTTTCCTTGTTCGAGCGAAACGAAATAGGGCACATATGTTGATATGTGCATGGGCCTGATTAAATATGAGTATGTGATCCCGTATTATAATCTGGCAGTTATCTGATGTCGGTCAGATTATATGTGATATAACCGGATTATCGAATCAAGTGTTGATTTGATAATGTGGTATTCAGATTAATGATATTATTCGGTTATATGTGATATAACTGGATTATTAAATCAAGTGTTGATTTAATAATATGATATATATTATATATGATATAATTATATCTTGACTAATAATATTAGCTCACTAATTTGTTTGTTAATATATATTAATATGTGTGTGTGTGTGTATTAAGAAGCATGGCATCTATTTTCTATATTTTAGAAAATGGAAAATGAGGTGTAATTGTGGAGATATTTTGGGTATGGTTAAGGCATGGGTTTTTATGATATAATATTGGTCTTGACTCACTATTCAAGTATGGTTGCAATTTAATCCATGCTTGAATAAGTGAGGATAGAGATTATTCATTTTAATTTTTCATTCTACACTTGCTCTTTGTTCTTGAGATTTTTTGCCTTAGCCATTTCCAAGAGCTCATGCTCTCTTGCTCTTCATAATTTCCCTCACCTCACCTCTAAGTTCAAACCCTCACATGTGATGTGAATCATTGAACTTGTGAGAATCCTAGTGATCTTTCTAATCCCTTACTTCACCATCTCTCACCAAACTAGCAATTTAGTGTGGTGTGTTTCCTACACTAAAGGAATTTAGTGTAGAGGTAGCTTGAGCTAGAGGAACTTCAGGTGGATCGTCTATGACGGGAAGATCACGAAGGAGGTTCGTTCAACTCGAAGAGGAGCCTAGTAGAGTCGCGTGGACTTCAACCCGGAGCTTTAGAAGCGAAGGACACGATCTACAAGGGTATAACCTCTTTCACTTCTCATAGTTTATTGATATCAAACTTTTAAACCCTAATCACCTAGCTAAAGATCTTGTATTTAGTACCAATAAAAATTTGAATTTGGCATGCTTGATGTCACTTGGACCCCTTGCTGGTGCTAGGGTAGACTTTCATTGGATACTCGTGACGAACAGAAGGAAATCCGAGGGGCCCCGGTAGAAGCGCTAATAGAGGTCCCCCTCGTCGAGGTGAACAAGGAATGAACTGTCCAGATCGGATCCCTTTTGACGGGAGCCCGACACGAAGACTTGATCAACTTTCTCCGAGGAAACCCGGACGTTTTCACCTTGGAGCCTGCTGACATGCCCAGGATCGACCCCAAGGTAATATGACACAAGCTCGGCGTTAACCCGACGGCCCGACCCGTCAGGCAAAAGAAGCGAAGTTTCGCTCCGATCAAACAAAAGGTGATCGAGGACGAGGTCGATAGGTTGCTTGCAGCCAACTTCATTTGAAATGTGGCCTACTCGGAATGGCTGGCGAATGTGGTCATGGTTAAATAGGCGAGCGGGAAGTGGCGCATATGCGTCGACTTCACAGATTTGAACAAGAGCCGCCCGAAAGACAACTATCCTAACTCTCTGATAGACCGGCTTGTGGACAGCTCGGCAGACCAGGAATTGCTCAGTTTCATGGACGCTTTCTCCGGCTACAACCAGATCCGTATGAACCCAGCAGATGAAGAACTAACCGCGTTCACCACGGACCGGGGGGTATATTGCTACAAAGTGATGCCTTCCGGCCTCAAAAACGCCGGGGCTACATACCAGCGCCTGGTTAACAAAATGTTCAAACCGTAGATCGGGGGGAATGTCACGACCCGAATGTGGCAGGTGACCGACACTTAAATCACGTGACATCTAAAGACGTCGACGCGGTACAAGTAAGC
The DNA here is from genome assembly GCA_030015575.1 of Agapanthus africanus. NCBI lineage: Eukaryota > Viridiplantae > Streptophyta > Magnoliopsida > Asparagales > Amaryllidaceae > Agapanthus > Agapanthus africanus. Next base: position 835,121,769 of record JASDDO010000019.1, read on the forward strand.
TGAAACCCGGAATCTAAACTCTTTTTGAAAATATTAGAGGTGAAGTTTAAAATAGTCATCAGATGGGATCGGTTTTTAAAATAAACATTTAAGTCTAACTAAGTATGTTTGAAAATAATCTATGACATTTTAAAATTCAACAACAACTCTTTTGTAAAATTTGAATAAAACCCGATACAACATGACAATAAAAATAGCTTCCCAGCGGGAGCTAGCTTCCATGCCTAAATAGCGGAGCAACCAAACAAACAATATATGACGCACAAACGCGAAGAAAAGAAAAGCGAAACAAAATCAACAATATAAAAAGGTCGACTCCAATGAGTACGACGCCCACAACACACAATTCTAGTTTCGCTTCTAAGTCCACAATATACCAGTTCTATGTCGATAGAGTTTTACTAGATACAAGAATATATAAATATACAAGTATGGGTACGAACAACAATAGCCCACCTTCCAAAGCAATCACTGAGAAGAAGGGTGTGCCGCAATCCGCCAATAATCCGAGCGATAACCTGGAAGAAACTGTCCCACAACGCGGGTAAGTTGCCAACTCAGCGAATAAAAGTACATCACAAGGTAGAAATCGAAATGCACAACGATACCTAGGTCATAAGTATAGTACTATCATATTCTGTACTAATATAATATATGATATGCATATGTATCATAAATGTAACTCTATCCATCACATGAACCCAAAATAGAATATATCAATGCAAATGACCTGTATCTAGGTATAAGCCCAAAAGTAGCCGAAAATATATATGTAAAAGCTCTTATTTAAAATAGCCGCGGAATACATATGTAACGGCATAAAAGCAGACGTGATTATGAAATATAATAGGTATCTTATTTAAGATATACGTCTTGCTGTTTTAGTGAAGAGTGTTAGAGCTTTACAATTTAAAAGATCCCAGTGTCATACTAGACACGTCAAAATAATGAGGCTATAGCTCGATTTTGAATTCCTTTTTATATACAATGACCCGTAAAAAGGATGCAGGTACTGTCCCCCGGATCAGTCCTGGTCGGCTACAATAACTTATAACATAACTGTATACCTCGATGATAGCAACATATCAATATCTGGATGTCCAACATCGACATCCGAAATCAGAATCCTTCGTGTCCATCACCGACACGCAAATCCTCAAATCTCCCGTGTCCATTACCGACATGCAAATGCAGATATCGTCGACACCATCTCAACAGATGATCACCGAACGATATCCCTGGCCCCGGTCAGTATCCCCTGGATATATGCCGTGCCCAATCTAGCCCCGGTCAATATCCCTTGGATATCTGCCGTGCTCATCTCTATCTCCGGTATAGAGTATCCTCGCTAGGCTCTCCGCCTCTAATGGGGCAATGCTGCCCCTCGGTCTCGACCGGGTCCACCATGTATCCAAATGTATATCCCCCACTCAGTTTGGATAACGTAGTAATCCGTAACCGTATAGCCCCCCACTCGGTTCGGAGTAAAACAAAACATAAAAACGACTCATGGTGGACATCAACTCATCATATCCAAAGGTAACAATTAAAGAATAAGAATAATCTCATAGATCCTTCTGATAATATATTATATATATACATATATAATAATGTCCCATACCAATGATATATATCATCAAAATAAAACATCATGAAAACTCAAAAGAATAAAATACGAATATCCATGTTACTGATGTTCACAATAATTCAGCAGGTAATGATGGTATTGTACGTTAATATAGACATGCAGGCAACAAACGTATTAATTCTATTGTGTCATGGCAATACTAATGATGTGTGGTGTATCATACGTGTCTGTGCTTGTGCAGCATGGCAATCATTAGTATTTGTGCAAGTGTTCTAAAAGTGTATATAACATACTCGTATCAACATCTACATACGCATCACGCGGTATAACAGTTCTACAGTGACATGGCAGTACCAATGAGGTGTAGTATAACATACGCGTATGTGCTTATGCAACATAATACTCATTGGTAATTATGCAGTGTTCTATCATTGTGTTCGTATCACAGAAACATATAATATCGATAAATATATCGCGAACATGTAAAGTAAATCTAAGCGTAACTATTAATTGTAACTATTTGCTATGAGCTATACCATTATCTTTGAAAATGGAACGAAACGTTGGTTTTGAAATAAGGAAGCTGCCTTAGGTGAAAATAGATATTCGTTTTGGAAATTGGCATCGCATCCTTATCATTTATCATTAAAAAAGGGAAACGAATCGTTAGTTGTTAAAAGAGTATAGCTCACTCAAATATTACGTTCTAAAACGAAATAGAACATGACTCTATGAGTCTAAAGGAAACTTGGCCGTTATTCGGCATACTAATCTCATCATCGTAAGTACGGTATGATTTCTTGTACAATATCCACATTATCACAATATCCAAATTATCTCAAATACGGCATGTCCCCTCGTACAAATCCACCAAACCATGAATAAAACTATATGCACATAAATAACATACTAGATGCAACTTTAACACTAATACCATTAACTTGAATTAACACTAAGAACTAACTAGATAACATAACTATCCTAGTTATATGGTTGCGGGCGGTGCTATACGCCTTCCACCCGACTTCCTTCGTAGATGTAAATCTACTAACCAACTTGTCGAGCTCGCTTAATAGACGATTGCAATGTCCATCAACTCCGTCTCGGAAACCTTCGCGATCGTACCTATAATCGTAGTTAAATCATAACAACGTAAATATCATATCAAAACCCAAAACAACAAGCTAAGCACCGTAGGTTAGAACCTACAGTTTACTTGCCCCAAAAAACGACGAGATATCCCTGTTGTTAACGTACGAACATCAACAATTCGGTGACGCTACGGAAATACGAAAAACCGTATCGAAATATCGGAAACTTTAAGAAAACCCTTACTAGAATACTCCAAGATTTCTCTGTATGAGTACTAGGACAAATCAACCAATACAGTAGATCATAAAATATACAAATACACCTACAGAACAAAAATCAACACCAAAATCCCTAGGGGACCCGGCGACGCCGGCAAAATGAGGATTGTCGCCGGATGAACATGAGAATTTGGGGCTCGAGTTTTAAGTATAGTCTCCTAGTAGTCTCATATTACTACAGTCTTGTTAGTTTTTCTAGTGGTTTTACCTAGTAGCTCCAGATTCTAACATTGTACCACAGATATCACAATTATCCTAGTTTTCTAACACTGCACACTAAAAACAGATATGTGAACAGAATAAAAGTTGAAAGGAATGTGAGATATTCATATGGAGATGATTCACATGGGAACACCAGCTCAAGAAGTGTGTGTGGGAGCATTTATGGTTTGTAGTGGATTAAGCTTGATGAAGTGCACAAACTTGATGAAGGAAATCATGGCTTTTCTCTTTGTGGTAGTGAACACTTAAAAATATTTAGTGTGGGAAGCATGAAGAACCTATGGTTTCAGTTGATATTTTGCCTAAAGTGTTGGAAGAAAAGAAAAGGGTGAGGATATATGTAGAGAAAGGAGGAGGTGTCATGGTGTAATGAGGAGGTGTTAAAGTGAGAAGAAGGAGGTGGAGGGATGTGAGCATGGGTGAGGGTGTGTTGAGGATGAGGTTTTAACTAACTAAACATATAACCAACCCTCATTTTAAACCAAGAATTAAAACAAGGAAAACCCCTTTTTCCTTTAATTAAAACCCTTTATATAAAATCTAAATACATGTTTAAAAAGATATGAAATACTTATTATAACACTTAAATATCATTATCTTATTATAAAATCTTATGTCATGTTTAAAATAATAATAATATCATTTTTATGACATCACACATTTTCTTCATATTTACAAAATTAATTACATTTTTACGGATATAATTCCGATACCAAAATTTATATGTGATATCACTTTTGTAAACTCATTATCTCCATAATTAAAAATATTTATAATTTTCCAAAATATTACAATATTCCCACCTTAAAGAAATTCGGTCCCCGGATTTAAATTAAACCCCATCTTAAAATATTTTTCTCAATCCAATCAACTCAATTCAAAACAATTTGCCGGGGTCCAAAATTTTAAAAAAACATGTAGTCCGCTCAATATAACGGAACTCCGAAATCCCACATGAACTAAGACGTAAAATAACACAACAGTGTGCGTGAAAACTCAAAAAGAAATAAAACTCACATAACTGTAACTCCAGCGATTTCTATGAGAATTACATCAGTTATGATGCAAAATTCCAAATACTAAATTAGCTGTGCACATCAAGTACACACTCGTTGCCATAGCCGTAGTACAATATCTATAGCATACGACCAAACAAAAATAAATTCAAATCCATAATATACCATATCAAGTACAGTGTCCGAAAATGAAATCAACCATAATGGTTTTGCACGAAAATCTAAATCACATGCCACGGGTGTGCATGAAAACAAGATTAGCGCCAAGTGCAATAGGTGTGCACGAAACAATATCTACTGCACCAACTGTGCATGGAGAAAATATCAAGTGCATCTAAAGTGCACAAAATCAATCTCAAATGCATCGGGGTGCACAAAACAAATCTCAAGTGTATCGGGGTGCACAAAATAAATCTCAAGTGCATCGGGGAGCACAAAATATCAAAACGTGCAGCTCGTGTGCACAAAATCATATCGAGTATACCTAAAGTGTATATATATATATATATATATATATATATATACACACACACACATACATATACATATATATATATAATCTCTTAATCGTGTGCAACTGATATGCACAAAAATATCATTCTAGTACATCTGGTGTGTACAACACTCCAATCAAGTGCAGTTACCCCGCACGGAAATCGCAAACATGTGCACCTGGTGTGCACAAAATATCAATCAAAGTGCAATCAAAGTGCACGAAAATCTCAAACAAGTGCACCTAGTGTGTACAAAACGTCAAGCAAAGTGCAATCACCGTGCACGAAAATCTCAAACAAGTGCGCCTGGTGTGCACAAAACGTTTGTGTGACCCTCAAATCGCCAAAATACATATGTCAAAATAACGGACGTAGAGTTGTCCTTTTTTCAATGTTGAAAACGAAATATTTGGATCATAAGAACGCAAATCGAAAATAAATGACATCGAAGTATATCTTCTTAAATGTCGAAAGGTATCTACACACCCGGAACTGGCATACAAGTATTACCACATGCCTTCTGCCACGGTCTAGCGTTCTCTGTCTCTGAATTCTTGTTCTTTCTGCGGATTACTAACGCCATGGCCTCTTATACCCTCGACCGGTGAGGAGCAACGACGCAATCAGTCTCATGCTGATACTTCTCAAAACACTTCCTTACCAAGCAGTCCAGTTTTAGCAATGCAACATGTCGATGACGGTGATCTCTAACCTCTACATACGCACCAAAAAACTGATCCTGGGTCAAATCTTACTTTTTATAGTATCCAGGAATGAACCCGTCAAGTCTCCTGTCGATCTCATCTATCAAATCTGTCCAGAATTAGCACTCATTTTTTAAATCCACTTCCATTTCGAAACAACTGCAATCTCCTCAAGATTTTCCTCTGAAAGTGTGGTTGTACATGCCTATGTATACATCAATCTCCAATATCGAAAAGGGAAAACCACTGCACTTTGAAGTTTCGCACCAATCTCCTGTTCCATTATTCTCCAATATTGGTCAAATAAGGAGCGTATCGCGATACTCATGCGAATTGCAAATCTTCGTCATGATCAAGCCCGGAGTCTTACAAAACTTGAAATATGAATCCGGCATCTCTGACACTTTGTGGAAGAATCTGGCTATGCTCACCTTCGCGAACTCGTCCCAATTTTTCGGACAATACAATCTCTCTCAAGCGACATGCATCAGGTATGAGCAAGACTCATCAAAAGAAGCTAATCAACTTCACCGATCCCGCATTGGAGCGCCACAACAGATTAAATATCCTAGTCATCCCACATCTGAATGACTATGAATCCTCTGGTCCATCCATACTTGTAAACATCGGCAACTTTTAACTTCATGAACTCTGGAAGCAACATCTTGATAACCTCAGCAATGATTGGTATCGCTGTCTGAACAGCACGCAACACCACGATCTTCGGAGAGCGAAAACATCACGTCTCAAAGTCCGGCTGGTCTCCAGTAATGACCCGACCCTCTGGTGTAGATCCCAAAGAAACTCGCTTCAACATTAGAAACATGATCATATAAGGATAAACAACATGTCCCTATGTCACCGGAATGTCACCCTGGTCAGTCCTCGTCCCATGCAAGTCTGCCCTGACCGTGTCTCTAATCGCAACCCTCTCGTCTCGCGTAGTCATGGCGACTGGAACAATTAACATGTATCGATGAGGATAGATCAACTGAATGAATAGAAGAAAAGATCTCAAGATGTAAATCCTAAGGTAACTTAGTCGGAGTATCATATCGTAAATATGTCGCGGAACATATGTACGGTACGTCACTCTACTTAGTACCTACTCCATCAACCAAGGTCGTCCTATATAACGAAAGTTCGGGTATAAGACCCCCAAAGTCAAGTCTAAGTCCTATAAGGTCAAGCCTAGGTAACAAAAGTGTATGCCTAGATTCCATATAGTCAAACCAAGACTAGGAAAAAGGTTAAACCAAACGCTTTAATACCAACTTTGTCACAACCCGAATGTGGTACGTGACTGGCACTTAAGACATCTAAAGACGTTGACACGGTCCAAGTAAGCCGAAACCCGGTATCTAAACCCTTTTTGAAAATATTGGAGGTGAAGTTTAAAATAGTCATCAGATGGGATCATTTTTTAAAATAAACATTTAAGTCTAACTAAGTATGTTTGAAAAGCATCTATGAAGTTTTAAAATTCTACAGCACCTTTGTAAAATTTGAATAAAACCCGATACAACATGACAATAAAAATAACATCCCAACGGGAGCTAGCTTCCACGCCCAAACGGCGGAGCAACCAAGCAAACAATATACGACGCACAAACGCGAAGAAAAGAAAAGCGAAATAAAATCAACAATATAAAAAGGTCGACTCTAATGAGTACGATGCCCGCAACACACAATTCTAAGTCTCGCTTCTAAGTCCACAATATACCAGTTCTACGTCGATGGAGTTTTACTAGATACAAGAATATATAAATATACAAGTGTGGGTATGAACAACAGTAGCCCACCTTCCAAAACAATCCCTGAGAAGAAGGGTGTGCCGGGGTGAGTTGCCAACTCAGCGAATAAAAGTACATCACAAGGTAAAAATCGAAATGCACAACGATACCTAGGTCATAAGTATAGTACTATCATATCCTGTACTAATATAATATATGATATGCATATGTATCATAAATATAACTCTATCCATCACATGAACCCAAAATAGAATATATCAATGCAAATGACCTGTATCTAGGTATAAGCCCAAAAGTAGCCGAAAATATATATGTAAAAGCTCTTATTTAAAATAGCCGCGGAATACATATGTAACGGCATAAAAGCAGACGTGATTATGAAATATAATAGGTATCTTATTTAAAATATACGTCTTTCTGTTTTAGTGAAGAGTGTTAAGAGATTTACAATTTAAAATATCCCAGTGTCATACAAGACACGTCAAAATAATGAGGCTATAGCTCGATTTTGAATTCCTTTTTATATGCAATGACCCGTAAAAAGGTATGCAGGTACTGTCCCCCGGATCAGTCCTGGTCGGCTACAATAACTTATAACATAACTGTATACATCGATGATAGCAGCATATTAACATCTGGATGTCCAGTATCGACACCCGAAATCAGAATCCTTCGTGTCCATCACCGACACGCAAATTCTCAAATCTCTCGTGTCCATCACCGACACGCAAATGCAGATATCTTCGACACCATCTCAACAGATGATCGCCACTCGATATCCCTGGCCCCGGTCAGTATCCCTTGGATATCCGCTGTGCCTAATCTAGCCCCGGTCGGTATCCCCTGGATATCTGTCGTGCTCATCTCTATTCCTGTATCGAGTATCCTCGCTAGGTTCCCCTCCTCTAATGCAGCTATCCTATCCCTCGGTCTCGACCGGGTCCACCATGTATCCGACTGTATATCCCCACACTCAGTCTGGATAACGTAGTAATCTGTAACCGTATAGCCCCCCCACTCAGTTCAGAGTGAAACAAAACATAAAAACGACTCATGGTGGACATCAATTCATCATATCCAAAGATAACAAGTAAAGAATAAGAATAATCTCATAGATCCTTCTGATGATATATTATATATATACATATATAACAGCGTCCCATACCACTGATATATATCATCAAAATAAAACATCCTGAAAACTTATAAGAATCAAATACAAATATCCATGTTACTGATGTTCACAATAATTCAGCAGGTAATGATGGTACTGTACGTAAATATAGACATGCAGGCAATAAACGTATCAATTCTACTGTGTCATGGCAATACTAATGATGTGTGGTATAGCATACACGTCTGTGCTCGTGCAGCATGGCAATCATTACTATTTATGCAAGTGTTCTAAAAGTGTATATAGCATACTTGTATCAACATCTACATACGCATCACGTAGTATAACAGTCCTACAGTGACATGACAGTACCAATGAGGTGTAGTGTAACATACGCGTATGTGCTTGTGCAACATAATACTCATTGGTAATTGTGCAGTGTTCTATCATTGTGTTCGTATCACGGAAACGTATAATATCGATAAATATAGAGCGAACATGTAAAGTAAATCTAAGCGTAACTATTAATTGTAACTACTTGCTATGAGCTATACCATTATCTTTGAAAATGGAACGAAACGTTGGTTTTGAAATAAAGAAGCTGCCTTAGGTGAAAATAGATATTTGTTTTGGAAATTGGCATCGCATCCTTGTCATTTATTATTAAAAAGGGAAACGAATCGTTATTTTTTAAAAGAGTATAGCCCACTCAAGTATTATGTTCTAAAACGAAATAAAACATGACTCTACGATTCTAAAAGTAACTTGGTCGTTATTCGGCGTGCTAATCTCATCATCACAAGTACGGTATGATTCCTCGTACAATATCCACATTATCACAATATCCAAATTATCTCAAGTACGGCATGATCTCTTGTACAAATCCACCAAACCATGAATATAACTATATGCACATAAATAACATACTTGATGCAACTTTAACACTAATACTATTAACTTGAATTAACACTAAGAACTAACTAGATAGCATAACTATCCTAGTTATATGATTGCGGGGGTGCTATACGCTATCCACCCGACTTCCCCCGTAGATGTAAATCTACTCACCAACTTGTTGAGCTCGTTGAATCCATGATTGCAATGTTCGTCAACTCCATCTCGGAAACCTTCGCGATCATACCTATAATCGTAGTTAAATAATAACGACGTAAATATTATATCAAAACCCAAAACAATGAGCTAAGCACCGTAGGTTAGAAACTACAGCTTACTTTCCCCAAAAACGACGAGATATCCCTGTTGTTAACGTACGAACATCAACAATTCGGTGACGCTACGGAAATACGAAAAACCGTATCGAAATATCGGAAACTTTAACAAAACCCTTACTAGAATACTCCCAGATTTCTCTGTATGAGTACTGGGACAAATCAACCAATACAGTAGATCATAAACTATACAAATACACCTACAAAACAAAAATCAACACCAAAATCCCTAGGGGACCCGGCGGCGCCGGCAAAATGAGGATTGTCGCCGGATGAACATGGGAATTTGGGGCTCGATCTTTAAGTGTGGTCTCCTAGTAGTCTCATAATACTACAGTCTTGTTAGTTTTTATAGTGGTTTTACCTAGTAGCTCCAGATTCAAATATTGTACCATAAATATCACAATTATCCTAGTTTTCTAATAATGCACACTAAAAACATATATGTGAACAGAATAAAAGTTGAAAGGAATGTGAGATATACCTATGGAGATGATTCACAAGGGAACACCAGCTCAAGAAGTGTGTGTGGGAGCATCTATGGTTTGCAGTGGATTAAGCTTGATGAAGTGCACAAACTTGATGAAAGAAATCACTGCTTTTCTGTTTATGGTAGTGAACACTTAGAAATATTTAGTGTGGGAAGCATGAAGAACCTATGGTTTCAGTTGAGATTTTGCCTCAAATGTTAGAAGAAAAGAAAAGAGTAAGGATATGTGTAGAGAAAGAAGAAGGTGTCATGGTGTAAGGAGGAGGTGTAAAAGTGAGAAGAAGGAGGTGGAGGGATGTAAGCATGGATGGGGGTGTGTTGAGGGTGAGGTTTTAACTAACTAAGCATATAACCAACCCTCATTTTAAACCAAGAATTAAAACAAGGAAAAACCCTTTTTCCTTTAATTAAAACCCTTTAAATAAAATCTAAATCCATGTTTAAAAAGATATGAAATACTTATTATAACACTTAAATATCATTATCTTATTATAAAATCTTATGTCATGTTTAAAATAATAATAATATCATTTTTATGACATCACATCTTTTCTTCATATTTACAAAATTAATTACATTTGACGGATATAATTCCGATACCAAAATTTGTATGTGATATCACTTTTGTAAACTCGTTATCTCCATAATTAAAAATATTTATAATTTTCCAAAATGTTATAAGGAACATGGAGGTTTACATCGACGACATGCTCGGAAAATCAATCTCATCAGACGAGCATGCCAAGGATCTTGGCGAGACATTCGACATCCTCCGCAAGTACAAAATGAAGCTGAATCTAGCCAAGTGCACGTTCGGAGTCACTAGCGGTAAATTCCTCGGGTTCATGGTTACCCATCGAGGAATCGAAGCTAATCTGGAGAGGATCAGCGCCATTCTCAACATGGCCACGCCAAAGAGCAACGTGGAGATCATGTGACTCATGGGGAGAGTGGCCGCTCTTAGTCATTTCTTGTCGAGATCCAAAGAAAAGTGCCTCCCATTCTTCAAAGCCCTGAGAAAGATCCCAAGGTTCAAATGGTCAGAAGAGCATCAAAATGCTTTCAAGCAATTCAAAGTGCACCTGGCGACTCCCCCACTGCTCACCCGGCCAATCGAAAGAGACAAGTTGTTACTGTACCTTGCGGTATCTGATCATGCTGCTGGCTTGATGCTTATCCGAGAAGTCGAAGGAGTACAGAAACCGGTCTACTACGTGAGCCATGTCTTTAAAGACGCAGAAACGAGGTACCCGGCCATAGAAAAGATTGTCTTAGCGCTTATCGTCACCTTAAGGAAGCTACGGCACTACTTCCAGGTATACACCATCCTCGCCCTCACCGAGCGGCCCAATGGGGCTATTCTCACCTCCCCCGAATCGTCTGGTCGTCTCGAGAAATGGAGGTAGGAGTTATCCCAGTTCGACATCAAATACCTCCCCAGGAAAGCCATCAAAGCGCAAGTCCTGGAAGATTTCTTTGTCGAGTGTACTATCCTTACAAGGAAGTAGCATCGGCGCCCGTCCTTGGGTCCCGACCCTCGGTCGAAGAAGTGCCCAACTCCGTCCCCGATTGGGTCCTCTACGTCAATGGATCCTCTACTGAGGAGGGGAGCGGTGCTGGCCTTATCATTCGAGGACCGAACGAGGCATAAATGGATTACTCTTTGAAACTTGGGTTCAGAGCATCAAACAACACCGCGGAATACGAGGCCTTGCTCGCCGAGTTACGAATCGCTTCCAGAGTGGGGCTGAAGATGAACCTAATTCGCAGTGACTCCGCCCTAGTCGTTGGCCAAGTGACCGGGCGCTTTGAGGCCCGAAAGCCGCTCATAGTGAAGTACTTAGCCGAGGTAAAGAGACTACGAAAAAGTTTCGATGAAGTTCAAGTGGAGCAGATTCCTCGGCACCTGAACACTCAGGCCGACGCCTTGAGCAAGCTAGCCTCTTCCTATACGGCCAACAATAAGAGGAATCCCTTCAAAGTCTTGCTGCGGCCCAGCGTGGAAGACAGAGAGGCAACGCTTCAAGTATACACTACTCAGGAGGAAGGCTGGTATTGGAGGAAGCCCCTCGTAGAGTTCCTGAAGGAGGGTACGCTTCCAGAGGACCGAGGGGAAGCGCGTCGCTTTCGAGCTAAAGCCCGCCATTTCTTCTGGAGCAATGGAAACGTTTACAAGAAGTCATACACACAGCCTCTGCTCCGGTGCGTCAACCCCCACGAAGCCGACTACGTCATGTGTGAGATACACGAAGGGGTCGGTGGAGCGTATCAAGGGGCTCGTACCTTAGTACAAAAGACGCTGCTCTCAGGGTACTATTGGCCAACGATTCACCAAGATGCTCAAAAGCTCATCAGAAGATGCAAAAGCTGTCAACTCCATGGTAGCATATCCCGTCTTTCGGCTACCGAGATAACGACCCTCATCTCCCTCTGGCCGTTCGTCCAATAGGGGGTGGACATAGTGGGCCAACTCCCCACAGGTACGGGCGGGAACAAATACATTCTCGTCACGGTAGACTATTTCACGAAGTGGATTGAGGCCGTTCCCATCAGAAAACTGGACACCACCATAACCATCAAATTCCAGCAGAATAGCGTAATCTCCCGATTCGACGTCCCGAGGTGCATCGTTACCGACCATGGGACGAATTTCAAAAACGACAAAGTCAAAGGGTTCTGCAACGAATACCACATACTAATGAAGTTTGCTGCGTTCGCGCATCCTCAATGCAACGGGCAGGCCGAGGGTGCTAATCGAGACGTCATACAAGGTCTTCAAACTTGTTTAGAAAGAAGGCAGGGCAGCTCGGTCGAAGAACTACAACGGGTGTTATGGGCTTTATGCACTTCGAAGAAGACACCCACGGGAGTGACCCCCTTCAGCCTCTGCTATGGTACCGAGGCAATGGTCCCAGCAGAGATCAGACTGCCTAGTTACAAAGTTGAACACTTCGATGACGAAGCAAACACCTCGACGCTCCGGACTAATTTGGACATCTTGCTAGAGAAGAGGGACTGGGCACAGATCAAAGCCGCCGCTTATCAACAACAAACTGCTCGCTACTACAACACCTGAGTTAAGCATGACGCCTTCAAGACAGGAGATTTGGTCTTAAGGCAGAACGAATTCGTAGATCAGGGAAGACTGCACAAGTTCTCCCCGAAGTGGGATATCCCTTTCCTCGTCTCCGAAGTATTGCCTGGTAGAGCCTACCGCTTACAAGACGCAGGGGGATGGAAGTTTCTTCGGCCCTATAATGCTGAAAAACTCAAACTATACAAATGAATGTATTTTCTTTTTTTCGAAGCAATGTAGTTTTTATTAACTCTCCCATGTTATAAGAGATTTCTTCCATAAATTTTGTTCTCTTTCACGGTTCTGAGATCCCTAGATTCATTTCTGAGAGAAAATGCTAAATGCTAAGGGATAAGAGAAGACAAAACACATCAGAAAAGAAGAATTTTATTCATTAAGAGGTATTATGGGCTCCTATGCCTTACAAAAATTACAACCGAGGGGGTAGGGGGTCGAGAAAGCACTGCTGATGGTACTCTGAAGAGATCTCCGCCAGCCGAGCCCTAGCCTCTTCAACCCACTCCCTCTGATGTTGCCCATGGACCCGAGACTCCACGGAAGCACCAGAGCTCCCCCCCACCGAGCAAGAGTCAGCAATCTGCCTCTTTTGGAAACACTCCAAAAGAAGGGCCGCCGATCGGTCGTGTCTGTTCTTCGATATGAGGCCTCCGACGTAGAGCGTGTGCAGCTTATCAAGCGCCTCGTCCTGCAGCTGCAGAGACAAGGCGTTGAACAAACCCGGGGACATCCTCCAAATTGCGTACATGAGCAATTGGAAGAAAGGTGACCGCCGAGGAAGTAGGCGGCCGAAGTGGTCCTCTATGCGTTCGACCACCGTTTGGTACGTCTCCTCTGTGCACTCCTGATCATAGAGGTACACTTCGTTGCGGGAGATGATCTCTTCGATAGAATAGATGAGCCCAGCCATTTTATAAATGCAACGCTGAAAAAACCCAACATGCCTTCACTATTTATAGCCTCAACAGAATCCCTAAAGGCCGAAATTTACGTGTACATCAGCGCGAATCATGGGATATTTTCAAATTTCCCAATGCAAAGCTGCCGTGTGGAGACCATGCCGTACCTCATGAGCCCCTACGCGGTCAATGGAATTCGGAACGATGCGGATCTTGGAGCGTCGCTTCTCTCCTGTGCGTTTCTGCCACGTGTCGTCTGCGACGGTCACTCTTCCAGATTTTTCACAAGTCAAGGGAGATTGAATGACGCCCCGTGAAGGCAAGAAGAAGTCTAAAAAGCCTTCATCACGCGGACGCCGAGCCGCTTCCCTGCTCGGTCAATCCTTAGCCGGCACGTCCTTCCCACCTACGCTAAGGATCGAAGCCCTCATCACGAGGCCACCGAGCAGCTTCCTTGCTCAGTCAATCCTTAGCTGGAACATCCTGCCCACCTACGTTAAGGATCGAAGACCTCATCACGAGGCCACCGAGCAGCTTCCCTGCTCGGTAAATCCTTAGCGGGCATATCCTGCCCACCTACGCTAAGGATCGAAGCCCTTATCACGAGGCCACCGAGCAGCTTCCCTGCCCGGTCAATCCTTAGCAGGCACATCCTGCCCACCGCTAAGGATCGAAGCCCTCATCACAAGGCCACCGAGCATCTTCCCTGCCCGGTCAATCCTTAACGGGCACATCCTGTCCACCTACGCTAAGGATCGAAGCTCTCCTCACGAGTCCACCGAGTAGCTTCCCTACCCGGTCAATCCTTAGAGGGTACATCCTGTCCACCTATGCTAAGGATCGAAGCCCTCATCACGAGGCCACCGAGCAGCTTTTCTGCTCGGTCAATCCTTAGCAGGCACATCCTGCCCACCTATGCTAAGGATCAAAGCCCTCATCATGAAGCCATCGAGCAGCTTCCCTGCTCGGTCAATCCTTAGCGGGCACATCCTGCCCACCTGCGCTAAGGATCGAAGCCCTCATCACGAGGCCACCGAGCAGCTTCCCTACCCGGTCAATCTTTAGCGGGCACATCCTGCCCACCTACGCTAAGGATCAAAGCCCTCATCACGAGGCCACCGAGCAGCTTCCCTGCCCGGTCAATCTTTAGCGGGCACATCCTGCCCACCTACGCTAATGATTGAAGCCTTTATTATGAGGCCACCGAGCAGCTTCCTTGCTCGGTCAATCCTTAGCGGGCACATCGTGCCCACCTACGCTAAGGATCGAAGGCCTCCTGAGGATGCCACCAAGCAGCTTCCCTGCCCGGTCAATGCTTAGTGGGCACATTATGCCCATTGATTTTGAGCTATTTCGCGTGTGCGGTTTTAAAAAATGAATCAAAAATATTTTGTTAACCGCAATCAAGAACGGCGTCACTTGGTAGCTAGCCAGTGAGTACGGGTCGGTCCACAGGGATGTTGTGTATTTCCTAATTTGGTCTAACGAGTTAATTCCAAACGGTGTGGATAGATTATCGCTAAAAACTAAACTGATTTATACTAGGACTAGAATCTTGTTAGGGTTAGGTTTAGGTTAAGTTTAGAAATTGAAGATTTCCTCACCGCTTTCAATGCCCTAATTTAGATCTCTTTTAGGTGTTATGGTAATAATTAATAAATGGGATTAGTACCATCGGGAAGAAACGGTGTTTCTTCCTCTAGGTTCTTGTCCTTCCTTTCTTAATTATTACCCTAACCTCCATGGAAAACATACGCAACCGGTCGTTTATACTACGGTATCACCGCTACCTCGTGGGATAGGGTGCCGTAGGGAACGGTGTGTGTATGTATGCATGGAGTCCTATTAATTATACATGATGGGCAAGAAAGGGGTGAGAGATTTTCATCTCTCAAGCCTTCCCTATTCCTAACCCTAACAAGTGAGCAATTACTCACTCATTAGGAAATTGATAAACATTTCTAACTATCTAACTATGGCAGATAATAAAATTATACTAAGGAAGAATAAAAATTAACTAGGGCAATGAAATAAAATTACTTACTTTATTGATGGCTCTCACCAAACATTTACACAGGAATTAAATTCTAAATAGATGAAATAAAAAGAGGCATAACCTAAAACAGGTTTTAGGGTTTCTATTTATAGAACATAGAAACCCTAGGGTTACAATCGCGTCATATCTGCAATTACAATTTTACCCCCTAAGAAACCTAGTCAACGCACCGCCAGCGACCACAGGATTTTTCCACCGACACGGGCGACACATGGCCGCGGATCCACGGCCAAGACCCAAGTTTGACCGCGAATCCCCAGCTATATAGGGGCTTCTTTAGCTGCAATTTTTAGAGGCTCTTTCTGTTGCTTTTGGCTCCTTGTTTCTTCACTTGTTTTCTCAGATTGTCTTCTAGTTTTCTTCCAAATTTCCACAGTGAATAATGTCGTGGACTTTACTGTTTGCTTCGTGTTGAAATCTTTAACCTTGCATTGCCTTTGTACTTTGTGAACTTGTTCACTGATCTTCGA
Source organism: Agapanthus africanus (assembly GCA_030015575.1). NCBI lineage: Eukaryota > Viridiplantae > Streptophyta > Magnoliopsida > Asparagales > Amaryllidaceae > Agapanthus > Agapanthus africanus. Next base: position 835,138,269 of record JASDDO010000019.1, read on the forward strand.
TGTCCCACAAAATGTAGGCACGATCAAGATTCTACCATTTATCGGTCATAGTCTCACTTTGCATCATCTTTTTCATCAATTTCACTATTTTTGTTCCGAGAACCTGTAACTTGCAACTATGTAGCAGACATGGATCAAAAGCACCTGTTTATTTGTAAAATGAATAAGAATGGGGAATATAATAATGCAAAATTATGATATGAACACCCACCTACGCTAAGGACCGAAGCCCTCCTCACGAGGCCACCGAGCAGATTCCCTGCCCGGTCAATCCTTAGCGGGAACATCGTGCCCACCTACGCTAAGGATCGAAGCCCTCCTCACGAGGCCACCGAGCAGCTTCCCTACTCGGTCAATCCTTAGCGGGCACATCATGCACACCTACGCTAAGGACCGAAGCCTTCCTCATGAGGCCACTGGGCCGCTTCCCTGCCTGGTCAATCCTTAGTGGGCACATTGCGCCCACCTATGCTAAGGATCGAATCCCTCCTCTCTAGGCCACCGAGCAGCTTCCCTGCCCGGTCAATGCTTAGCGAGCACTTCTTGCCCATCTACGCTAAGGATCGAAGCCCTCCTCACAAGGCCACCGAGCAGCTTCCCTGCTCGTTCGACCCTTGGCGGGTACACTCCTGCCTACCGACGCCAAGGATCAGCGCCCCACCAAGGGGAGACCGCGTAGATCCCTACTCGGCTAACCTCCGAGTGGTGAATTCTTACCATCTTAAAATGGAGGTCTGGGAACCGCGCCAAGGGAGAACTCGCTGACACCGACCAATGCTGACTTAGCTGTTGTTCACCTAATGCTAAGAACCGACTCTGATGAATGGCTCACACCCTTTCCTACTTGGAGGAGTCTCCCGATGTATCCTAATTGAACGATCGTCACTTCAACTTCAGGGGTGGGAGGACACCGGCCTTCCTACACTTGACCATTAATTGGCTTACACTCGACGCGTGATCGTCATCTAAAAGGTCGGTCATTGACCCATGACCTAACATTTGCATTGAGAAGGAGACCGACAAACTCAAGTACTCACACAAGAAAAACATTGCCACACAGAGGAAAATAAACTCAGTTTTATTTATGTTCTAAAAAGCCTTTACAGGGTATTCGGGGCGCCTCGGACTTACAAAAATTGCCCGAGGGCTTACAAAATTTTCGGATCTAAAAGAAAAAAAAGAGGAGCTCAGGAAGCAGGCTTCGCCGGGACCTCGCCTTGTTCGGCACCGACCTCAGGGGTTGGGGTTTCTGCTTCCGTAGCTGCCCCGCCTCCGGCGCCAGACGCCTGCGGCGCTTCCACCGAGAGAGGGGACCCGAGCATGGAGCTTAGCGTCGGCAAACTTCGGCATCAACTCCTTGACGACATCAAGCTGCATGCCAAACGATATCGGAGGCTTCGCCGAGGTCGGTATAGAACTGGTCTGACGCCTTGTATGCATCCACCGACTTGCGAGCCCGAAGCTCAGCGATCTTCGCTGCCTCAAGCGCAACCATGGTCTCTCTCTTGCTGGCGTCCCTCGCCTTCTTCATTAAGGCGTAGCGCTTACCCAGCTTCTCCAACATGCCCTCCACAGCTCGGTGGCATAAGCCGGTAGGACTCCTGGCTCTTGGAGAGCATGAGCTCCCCGGCGGCCAACCAGGTCTCAAGGGCGGCCGTCTTCTCCTTCTCCTGCAGCAGCTGAAGGCGCAGATCCTCCACCTCCGAAGACGATTCCCCTACCTTCCTCATGGCCGGGGCGATCTCCTCGTCTTCTATGTTGACGATGAGGGCTCGGTATTGGAGGACCTAAGAAAAGCAACAGATGGATTTAGAGGTGTCCTGGCAAAGAAAGGGCAATTAAGACAACAATTAAACGAATACCGACCTGAACAGCCTCCTGAGCGATGGCGGCCACTTGGGACTTCAGGGTCCCCCGTAGAATCTTTCCCCCGGCCGACTGCTCCATGTCCACGAGTAAGCTGTCGGCGATGAAAAGCCCTGAGGGGACCACGAAGCAGACGTCCCCCTCCTGCACTGGAATCCCCTCAGGGATATCAGTCGACGGCGTGCGGGAGACCGTCATTTTCCTTTTAAGGGGGACCTCGGTCACCTCTTCCTCCTCCCTCGCCTGGGGTTCCGGGTCTCGGGCGTACTTCTGGCTGCCCCTGCGACGGTCATCGGGGGCCCGGGGCACTGCGGGGGACTTGGCCGGTGGGGACGATTTCACGGCCGAGCTCGGGCCTGCTCGGGATAAGACCACGCCCCCGGCCTTCTTCCGGGCCGTGGTGGATATGGCAGCTATAATCTTGGACCGGTCCATGTGTCCTGCAAAGGGAGAAAGCACAGAGAAGTTAGTGACGCAAGAAGGGCAAAAAGTAAATTACTCAAGTCTAAACAGGTTGTCCAATCTCCTAATTTACCCACAAAGCGCGCGGGGCTGAGCCCAGCCCAGCTAAGGACCTGCTCGGAAAGCAAGATGTCGGCCCGCTGGATCGGCTCCCATATGGACACCGCCATCACCTCGGGAGAGGACGACTGCTTCGCCCGTGGACAGGCGGCCCGGTGCCACTGTACATGCATAGGCCAGTCCTCACTCTCGGGTGGCCCAACGAATACAAACTTCTCCTTCCAGTCATGGATGGAAGAAAGAATGACCACTACACCCGATCCGACCATCTTACCCTTGCGTTTTTAAAGGAAAAATACACCAAGCTCGGCTCGTTCTTGCTGGTGCCGGGGTGATTTTTATAGCAGAGAAAAGAAGTAAGAAGGGTCAAACTGAAAGGGATCTCCTTAAGCTTCAGCCGGACCAAAAATCTGAGGAGAATCCTCCATGAGTTCGGCGCAGGCTGGCACGGCGAGAATTGGAAACAACGAAATATCCCGCATAGCTCGGTTGGAAAGGGCAGACGCATTCCCGCATGGAACGCCTCCAAATACATGGCAATCTTCTTCCACTGCACCTGGTCCGCCCGTTCGCCCCCTTTGCCAAACGGAGCGAATAGTTGGAGGGGATATGAAAACGAGACCGAATCTCGGCAAGCTCTTCCAGATCCCTCAAGAAAGAGGGTGCATCACGGGCGTTCCCGATGCACATCTTAGGTACCCTCATCGCAGCCGGGCGGCTAGCGGCGCGGGTGACCGTGACTCTACGGGGCGGGCCCGACGATGAGAAAGCAACAAGGGGACCCTCTTATCAATCAGCAGCCGAAGGGGTGGAAGACTCCCTAAACTCTACCTTAACTATTTCAACAGACTCCTCAGAAGAAAATATCTAACCTGATTCAAAGGAAGGAGTTCTTCGAGGAAAGAGCGCAAAGGATCCGATTTAAAGGATGGAGCGCCGAGCAATCTCTCGCAGCAAAGAAAATATCTGTGAAAGTATGAACTCTAGGGGGATCCCACTCCTATTTATACTACTTGGGGGAAGCATCCGACGGCTCAGGTCGTTTCCCGCCTAAACAAAGCATCGCGTCTACCAGCCGTCGAAGCCCCACGTGTTGAATGACCATTGGAGGCGTCTCTTCGGGCGAAAGCAACAGCGACAGCCTGTCGCGTCCGCCAATCCACGTCAGACGCGTGGCCTGCGCATCAACAGATGTACAAGCGAATCGATGCCCCTCTTTAAATGCACGATCCTTTCCCCTGATCCGCTAATGTCATTCAAGATACGCGCAGAGATCCAAGCGCCCGGGATACGACACGCGGGCTCAAAGATTTGAACGACGCAACCGCCCTACGCCGAGTCACCCTGGAAATCCGCACTGACAAGCTCTTAACAATAGGCTGGGCCCGGGAAACCGATCCAGACCACTCTCGACTCGACCCATAAATAGGTCGAGACGAGAGTGGGAGGCTAATGATGATACTCATAGATGGGAACTCCCCAGATCATGACACGTGGCAGATAACATGACCCGGGGCTCACGGAAACAGGGCAAGCATCATACATTGGAGGCATCCCCCGGGCTATCGTCCCGAGGCATGACTCGACTTTCGATGGATCCTTGAACACTCCTATGCTCCCCTTACAAATAAAACCATGGGCTCGCCTCCGAGCCCTCCTACAGGATGAGCTTCCTCAGCCCTCTCTTCTCGCCCCCGAGCTATCACAGAACCGAGCTTTCTCGGCTTCCCGCTCATCTTGAGCCTCCCTCCGAGCTAAGACTCCCCGATTTTACCGAGCAACCAAGAACGCAGAGCCCAAGCGCCTCCGCTACGGCTCCGCGGATCTCGCCAGACGCGAGATATCCGCCGCCTCACGATCCCGCGTTCCACACCGCCGTATCACCCCATTAACGAGCGTATCTCGTCATTAATGGGGGGATCTCGTCATTCACGCAGGCGTAATGCCAGGGGCGTAACCGACGGCGAAGATCTCGCGCCAGCTCGCTCCATGCGACCATTATAAAAAAAAACCCCTCTCCCAGACAACTCAGGTAGGAGAATTTTATTCCAATAAGCCGCTACTCTGCCCAAATTCCTCGACTAACTTGATTGTCGGAGGGTCCACGGTGGTACAACCATCCCGGGACTTCTTTTGCAGAAAGCCCGGTTTCGCTTCAAACCAAGCCCACTGAGATCCACACGCTCAAGGAGGCAACCCTCAACACCAAGCTCAGCCGTTCACCAACGCTCACGATAGATCGACGGAGGACAACATCTGAAGAAGATCCAAACCTCCATCAACTTCTAATCGTAAAATGATTATATTTTAAAATTAGATTCACCTCCGTATGTTAATCTCGGACCCATGCATTTAATCATGTTGGAATTCAAATTTCAACCCCTTTTAACTTGTATTCAAACATTCAACTGGTACGATCTTAAAGAGTTTTTTAGTTGGAAAAAAATTCATCAATCAAAGTTTAATGGAGCACATTATGATAGAATGAATCTCTACTATTATAGTGAGAAAGCATGAGAGCAATAAACAAGTTGCTCGTGGTGTGTGTGTGTGGAGGGGGGGGGGGGGGGTCTTTGTCATTTCCTTCGTCAAAGATAACCACCATGATAACCTTATATCTAGATATAATTTTAAAAAATTGAGATACACATCACATTTATCTTATTCGATGATAACATGTCATGTTATTATTCAATCTTTACATAAATGTATTTTCAATGAATTAATTTCCAATACATATTTACATTCACACTACAAGTATTTTAAAGATTTTTATTTCGTTGATCCTTTTCTATTTTATTCGTTATAATTCAACATGCAAATATACAAACTCTAGATCGGTATTAATATACATATTAATTTCTGCTACCGAGGATAGAATATCAACTTGAAAATGAAATAGAAGGATGGTTGTAAGTGGTCTTTTCAGCAATTACCAAATAAATCATAGACAATGCAATACTTGTTTATTTTCATGCACCGGCCTTCTAACATATGAATGTGCAGGCACACGCAAAAACTCTAGTTAAGACAACACGTCCAATTTATAAAGGTAATGGTTGTTTCCTGAGGGGATGTTTGGTTAGCACCAAAAAAAAGTTGCATCATGATTTCATGCAACAAATGTTGTATACGGCATTCGCTACAAAAAAATGTGGCTCAAATCCATTATTTGTATTTTCAAGTTTTGCAGTTGGATTTCCAAAACCAAACCATTTTTTGTATTTAGTTGAACAAAAAACTAAAGAAAATGCAGCACTTGTTATAAATTTACACGTCGCTTATACAAAACTTACATGGCATCCGGATAATAATTACTACACTCACCATTCCCAAAGCTCCAATTTTTGCCTCAACCAAAATGAGTGCAACAAATGTTGCAAAAATTTGATATTTTTTGTATTTCCATTTTAACTTCCAATTTACCTTTATTGCTAACCAAACATACAAAATGAAGAGTTTTTGCAACTATTGTTCCATGCATCTTTAAATCCTGCCAAAGAGTCCCAAATTTTAGCCATAAAAAACATGCCAACGCGGAAACAGAGCCAATGCGTGGTTTTAAGGCCACACACAAAGGACAAAACCAGCAAGACAAAAGGTGGGACCCATATGCATTGCCATAACATTCATGCATTAGAAATGTAAACGAAATTTTTTACCCAATGCCCCGTTCTTGAGAGGGAGCCAGGATCAACGTGTGTGGAGTTAAAAAAACGTAATGCTTATATATTGATTAAAAATGTCTAAATAAGTTTGCCCTAATTACAAAAAAAACACCTCTCTTTTTTGTAACGGTTGGTGTGTGGGGGTGGCGTGGGGGATTCCTCTCTTCTTTTATATCTTTTGAGCTCCCGGGAGGATGCATAGATTCCCGTTTAATCAACTTTCTATCTTCAGAAATATTACTATAATCACAGGCGGATCCACATGGAAAGGAGCGGGTTCAATTGACCCTACTCAAAAAGAAAATTTGTGGATTTTTCGGTTTTGAATAAGACTTTTCAGCTTTGAATAAAACTTTTCAGTATAGGAGAATGAGACTTATATAGAGATTTGGCAACCGTGCCCAATATATTTTTGACCCCACTGAACCATAATCATGCCTCCGCCACTGACTATAATTCTAGTATTACTTATTCTTGGGTATAGCTTCATTAATAACGTGCGGTTTTTACATAATATTTGTCACGGCCCGTTTCCCAAAATACAGGATACAAGGGGTGACAAAGTCAGCCATGCTCCTACGGTCAAGAAAATATCCTGCCGTAGTGTATAGTAATGAGAAATGCAGTCATTAGTTTTGTCAAACAGATGTAAAACTAATCAGATAGAGTCGAAGGAAAGGATAGCGCTGACGTCACTAATCTAGATATCCGCAGTATCCTCGAAGTAAGACAGATCCTGATCCGAGCTAAGTCCACTTCTCACTCTGAGCATCCATATTCAGGTCGTCAGAGCGACACAATAGCAATATATATAAATATGAAATATGTGCAATGATGATAAATATAAAGCAGCAAGTATAGAGTAATAACGCGAGCATGAAATATCCGGTACATATAATGATAAAGCAAGTGTAGCAGATCAGTAATCAATGCAGTGTCTATGTCACTAAAGCAATCAGTCTCTGAGTCTCAATATCCAAGTCAATAAACTTATCGTCGGTCTAAGTGTGAGCGCCAACCACCGCAGAAGTATCCCAACCCAAGGGTAAGACCCAGGGACAAGGGAACACGGGCCTGAATCACTATCAGTAAGAATCAGAAACACTATCAGTACAAATCCGGAAATCACTAAATATGCCGGCAGTGGGACTCCTGAGATTCCGTTGATCGAACTCACACTCGAACTACCCCACACCCCACGGTCTACATCAAAGACCGACCATGAATTTAAATACCAGTCTCTCCATGACAAGTCTACGCGAGAATTGGAGACATAGTCTCCATCAAGCATGTCTCGACTGGGATCCAAGATAAATGGACAATGCTCGATGTCATACCTATGACACTAAATTAAATGCTCCCATACCTGTCCCATACTAGTTATATTCACACTTATATATGTCCCACGGGCGTCGACAATATAATAACTAATTGGTTCCGCTGATTGTGTATAAGTACGTGTCACTTCCAATATTCAATCACGCTTTTACACTAACGTACTTAGCGCAATCCAATTACTAACATTTATCGCTTGATAATGTAACATGGTCATTAGGGTATCGATACAAATAAACACTATTTACAAGGGTATAACGGTCATGCAACATGATGGGGATACCGTAAATGCACTACTGAGTACATGTGACCAACCGGTATCGGTTGGATTATAAAAATTCATATAAAATTACATGTGCATAATTTGGTGAAACAATATAGAAGGAGTAAACAGTGTATTAAATTATCTCTACAGCAAAATTAGTTTCGAGTCAATCGGGTTTCAGGTTTGCGAGTTATGGTCATTCCATTTAAAGTGTTTATTGCTAGAAATCCAATTTCTGAACTAAAAGCCCGTTTTGGACACGTTTTACTCCCTGTTGGGATCATAATTAGGTGACACTACAGTTAGATAATATTTATATTTATCTATTATGTTTCCAACTCATCATACGGATCAATAATATCCACTGTACACAATGAGATATGCACTGTCTAAGGTTAAGATATACATTCTGGTTCTGCATGAAACTGCAGCACACATTGTCGGTTTAAAAAGTGTTATAAATAACAAACGACACCGGAATGCAACGAAACCAGAACCGTTAGAAATATAATTCAATTATCTCCATTTCTATGTATGGTTCCGCACATTTGCGCGCTTAAACAGTGAAAAGTATGCGTTCTAAAAACGGGCAAAGGCAGAGATTCTTGCTCTAGACTGTAGTTCAAAGACATGAATCGCCTTAGTTTTCGTCATTATAACTTATTAAAATTCATAGATCAACTATGGGATACTGTAGGTTTATCTGTTGTCTTAGATATGAGCCCTAAAACATTAAGTTGTGTGTTGTATTCAATTTAATATAGGTTTTATAACATGGCATGTGCAGTGAATTCCAGATTCAACGTCGCCTTTTGGGGGCGTCGTTACATGATATAAACTTCACTATTTTCAACCCTAATTCCTACATGATATTCTTTATCAGCAAACGGATCAATCTATAACAAGTTCAGCCATTTTAACGTAGATTTCGTTAGGGTCTAGCGTCAAACACTAAATTATATGTATAGGAAATGGAAACTTTGGTTTCTTTTAATCGATCAAGACGAGATTTAATCATATAAATTCTTAACGAAGTTAAAGTCGATTAGTAATCCAATTCACGTTCCAAGTCTTGCTATGCACAATCACAGATCATAATACTCATCTGAATCTATGATATCATAATCAATCTTGATTAATTAAAGCAATATGTGTGTGGGTGCATATGTATCAGTATATAGCATGTAAGCATGTAAAGCAAGTCTGAACTTGCCTTGACCATCGAAGACGTCACATGATGCAGAGTAACATGGGAACATCATAATGATGATGATAACGCAGCAACGGCACGACAGCGACGAGGTGGGTGGCACGGACACGGCACGGCGTGGCTTGGGTTCAGCTTGGGTGCTTGGGGCTCGACTTTGCTGTAGCCATGTTGGGGCAATGAGGAAGGGCTTTGCAATGGCACGGCGGCGATGACAATGCAGGGGAAATGGCAAGATGATAGCGATGGCGGCTGGGCTCAGAGCTCAGGCAGTGGCTCCACGATGGCTAGGAGTTGGCTCGGGAAAGATTTGGGGCATAGCTCGAGCTGAAGAAGGAGGAGCTGGGGAGGTTCTTCGGCGACGTTGGTGGCTCCGGTGATGGAGCAGTGGCGACACAGTAAAGAGACGAAGGTGTTCGAGGCTACGATTGTCGGCGGCGCAGCTTGGATTGAGGGGAGGTAGTGAGGGGGTTTGAGAGGAAGGAAGAGATATGGCTGTGCAGTGGTATCGACGTGTACTGTGGCGGCTGGAGCAGTGCTTGGGGTTCGAGGTCACCGGAGATGGCCGCTGCAGGGAGCTCGGGTGCAGCGGTTTGGGTTCGGTTTAGGGAGTGCAATGCAACGGTGGGGAGAGGAGGTTGCGGTTGATTGGAGGCGAGGAAGGTGGCGGCTAATGGAAGGGTTACGGTAGAACCGGAGATGAAGAAGAGGAGGTGGTGTTGGCGGCAGGAGTGCTAGGCCGGCAGGGGTGCTTGGAGGAAGTGGGGAGGTCGTCGTTGTTGGTGGAGGTGCTCGGGAGGAGAGGAAGGTGGCGATGGGGCTCAACGGTGTAGGGTTAGCTTAGCACCTTAACTAGGTTTTGGCAAGTATCAAACATGCTACTTTAAAATTTTTGGGGTGCTAAACAAAACCTAACCAAGATCTTAACTAGAGTTTTAGGGTTAACTTTGCATGTAAACAATTTTACATCTAAGAGAGAGGGATTACAACCTTTGTAATACGTTCCTTCGCTTCATAAGCACTGAGTAGTAGTCCCTTTTCCGCGATCCATGATCTTCCGGACTCTAGAGAGGCTCCACAAGCCGAACGATCCATGCTTGCTTGAAGTCTTCCTTTTCGAAGATGATCTACCTTGAAAAATCTTTAACTCAAGCTCTCACTTCTCTAATCAAGTATTAATGAAGTGAACAACCTAATCTAAGTGGCTAGAATAGATGAGGATGATGAAGTAGGAATTTTGCTCTCTTTTGCTTTCATTTTCTCACTTTTAATCATCACTTTTCAAAAAGCTAGAAAGCTTTTTCAAGAAGAAGAAGAAGAAGAAAGATTTTGTGATGAATAATGAATATATTGTTATGTTTACAAAATACAACCATGAGTTAATAATGAAACTTTTAACTCATGTAGAGAATTAACTAGAGTTAAGGGTTTGGGTTGGGCTAAATAATATCTACACAAAATATCAAAGGAAAATATCTAAGCTTAAAACAAAACAAAGCTTCTAGAAGCTTCATGAAAAGGCTAACCCAAATGCTAACTGAAATCAAACCCTAACTTGTTTAATCTCCACAAATCATGTTACATTTGTAATCATAATTTGTTACAATATTATATATCACATATATAATATATTTTTGTAACAAAAGAAAATAATACAATTAGCATATATTGCATATATATCAATGTATTATATGGTGAGAAAATGAATCAATAAAGCGAGCTTATATTAGTTAATGTAATATAATATATCACATATATAATTATACATTAAATTATTGAATCAAGTCTTGATCCGACAATCCGTCTATATAGCATATAACCGACTAATATAACATGTACCGATTCATCGAATCAACACTTGATCCGATGACCCGGCTATATCACATATACCCGGCCGATATCTCATATCGCGAGAATAGAATACAGTATCTCATATCGTATTATTCTCGGTCCCGCACATATCACATATGTGCTCCTATTCCGTTTTGCCCGAGCCAAAAAACCTCTGTATAGGACTCTAAAGAATCGTCAATACGCCGGCAGTCGGTGATGATCATATCAAACACCCACAAGCTGCAAGCGACCAGCTAAACGTAACAGCCATCCAGGTATTGAGCGATCAGAAGATCAACAAGCAAGCCTGTACATTCTCTTGTAAATCCAATCAGTAAAACTACCATACAGTCTAGTATCTTCGTCTGATATGTCGCATATCTAGTTTAGGGATGGTAAACGTCAGACCCTAGTAACCAATAAGTCGTGTCGATGTGAGGTTCATAACAGGTCGAGAAACTACTGATAACACTTACCAGTTGCACTCCATATCGGCCTTGGCCAGGGACTTCCAGTTATAGCCAATCAAACACAGCACAACATCAACTCCCTACACCGGGAGAGACGAAACCCCTCCTATCGCTCATTGCCTCTATGTGATTCGGGACTGTACCCAAAAGCCACCATTTTGCACGCCCTCTTGGACGTGGTAAGGTGGAAATCAAAGCACAGTGGGAATCACACAAGACTCTATGACGATCTCGGGTTTACAGACTAACCTGTACCAGTGTCACCGGAGAACTGTTATCTGACGATAGGTATAATACCATCCAGGAGTTCTCGGCAAGTCCGTTCAGTGTACCCAGTTTCCACTGAGCACCCGTACACCATCTTTGATGTCAAACACCGATAGATATGGGATCATCCATCGCCCAGCATATGGGTCAAGATGCATATACGCTAGTCTATTCTGGAGTATCGATGCCCTATCTCGATACTCCCTCGACTAGGAACAGTTATAGGATGTACTCGTTGACTATCCTGGCCCCACTAGTATGATCTCATCATAATCCTAGTAGTCGAGTACATATCCTAAGGGTTTTATCAACATGTGAGAGCAAGACAGTAAACTAATACAAGTCAACATGTTAAGACAAAGTTAAACCAAATAGCATACTATCATGTTGAGCAAAAAAATCCTCTCTATATATATCCAAGCATCCATTATAATATACATCATATGTACAATAATGGCCTCTACGGCATATATATAACTAACAATCTCCCACTTGCACTAAGTCCAGCTGTTGTAGTATCTCATACCCAACATCCCGAAGAGTCTCAAATTGTGTCTGGGGAATGGCCTTCGTGAGTGGATCCGCAGTGTTGTCCTTCGTATCAACTCTCCTGACCTCGATCTCCCGGCGATCAACTATCTCCCGGATCAGGTGATACCGTCTCAGAATATGTCTGGACTTCTGATGGGACCTGGGTTCCTTTGTCAAAGCCACAGCTCCATTGTTATCATAATACAAAAGTATTGGATGCTCAATGGACGGAACCAAACCAAGTTCAATGATGAACTTCTTTATCCAGACAGCCTCTTTGGCAGCCTCTTTGGCAGCATCATTGGCAGCGATGTATTCAGCCTCCATCGTCGAGTCTGCCACGGTTTCTTGTTTGAAACTCTTCCAACACACCGCCCCACTATTTAGGGTAAAGACAAATCCTGAGTGCGACTTAGAGTCGTCCTTATCACTTTGGAAGCTTGAATCGGTAAAGGACTCCACCTGGAGTTCTCCGTTACCATACACCAAGAACATCTCTTTAGTCTTTCTCAAGTACTTGAGTATGTTCTTCACAGCTGTCCAGTGATTCTCTCCAGGATCTGCTTGATACCTACCCACTACACTTAGTGAGTTTGCTACATCGGGTCTGGTACATAGCATCGCGTACATGATAGAGCCTACTGCCGAATCATAGGGTATCCTTTGCATGCGAGCTCTTTCCAAATCAGTCTTGGGAGACATCTCTTTGGACAGAGTGAGTCCAGAGATCGTGGGTAAATTTCCATGCTTGGATTCTTCCATACTAAACCTCTTTAGTATGGTGTCAATGTACCTGGATTGGGACAATCCCAGTATCCGTCTAGATCTATCTCTATAGATCTTAATTCCCAAAATGCAGGAGGCATCACTTAAATCTTTCATTGAGAATCTTTGTGATAAGAAGAGCTTGACCGAGTGCAGCATAGGAACATCATTTCCTATCAAGAGTATGCCATCCACGTACAATACGAGGAAGACAACCTTACTCTCTGCAACCTTCTTGTAAATACAAGGTTCATTTACGTTTTTGATGAAGTCAAACTCTTTGACTACAACATCAAAGGAGATGTTCCAACTCCGCGATGCCTGTTTTAACCCGTAGATGGATTTAAGCAGCTTGCACACCTTTCCGCTGCTCTCACTATCTACGAAGCCCTCTGGCTGAGTCATGTACACGCACTCTTCTAAATCACCATTTAGAAAGGTGGTCTTAATATCCATCTTCTAGATTTCATAGTCATGGTATGCAGAAATGGCAAGTAGGATCTGGATGGACTTAAGCATAGCCACTGGAGAAAAGGTTTCGTCATAATCCACACCTGGTCGTTGACGAAAACCCTTTGCAACAGGTCTAGCTTTGAAAGTCTCCATGTTTCCATCTATACCAAGTTTCTTCTTAAAGATCCACTTGCTCCCAATGGGTTTTACCCCTTCAGGAGCAACTTCCAAAGTCCATACTTTGTTGGTGTATATGGAATCCATATCAGATCGCATTGCATCCAGCCACTTCACAGAGTCTCCACTCGTGATGGCCTGCTCGAAACTAGTCGGGTCATCATCTTCCATGATGCAATCCTCGCTTCCACCATCAACGAGAAAACCGTAGTATTTCTCAGGTGGATGAGAAACCCTACTAGATCGGCGGAGAGGCTGGTGTTCGTTAGGAACTACTGAATTCTCTGGTTCCATCAAATCTTCTGTTGTAGTTTGTCTTGCTGGAACTTCTTCCAGTTCTATCTCTCAGAGCCACTAATCTCTTTTATAAGAAATTTCTTTTCTAAAAAGGTGGTGTGTTGAGCAACAAACACCCTTTGTTCCTCACCGTGGTAAAAAATATACCCTCGCGAATGCTTGGGATACCCAACAAAATTACACAAAACAGACCTTGCCTCGAGTTTGTCCGGTTTTTGTCTTTTGACATAGGCCGAGCAACCCCATGTCTTAACAAAATTAAGATATGGTCTCTTCCCTTCCCATATCTTATATGGGGTGGTAGGCACAGATTTGGTAGGAACTTTATTCAGTAGGTATGCCGCTGTCTTAAGCGCATATCCCCAGAAGGAAATAGGTAACTCAGCATTGCTCATCATAGAGTGCACCATATCTAATAGGGTGCGATTCCTCCGCTCCGATACACCGTTGTGCTATGGTGTATAAGGAAGAGTAAGCTGAGAGAGAATCCCATTCTCTTTTAGATAGTCTAGGAACTCAGTGCTCAAGTATTCTCCTCCTCGATCAGATCGAAGGATTTTAATACTTTTGCCCGTTTGGTTCTCTACTTCCTTCTTATATTCTCTGAATTTCTAAAAAATTTCTGATTTGTGTTTTATCAGGAACACATATCCGAATCTTGAGAGATCGTCAGTGAACGTAATGAAGTATGAAGAACCATTCCTGGCATGTGTAGACATGGGACCACATACATCACTATGTATCAGTTCCAAGAGTTCTTTAACTCTTTCTCCGTGTCCACTAAACGGAGTTTTGGTCATCTTGAGACATGACTGAAAAGTATCATAAGATGAAAATTCGAACGGATTCAAATATCCATTCTTATGTAACTTAGCTAGCCGTGTCGCATTAATATAACCTAGTCTACAATGCCACAAGAAGGATTCGTTCATTTCTGAACTCTTCCTCTTGTTTGTGTTTTGTAAATTAAGAACTATATTTTGATTTAGAACGTATATGCCATTATTTAACGAGCCTGATCCATTCAACTTTTGATTTAGGAAGATGTTCATAACATTATCCTGTATTACAAAATTATATCCTTCTTTACTTAATAAAGAAACTGATATAATATTGCATATCATATTTGGTATATAATAGCATTCGTTTAGAATCAATGTATTACCACTTGGTAATACAATGTGATATTCGCCAACTGTTTTGGCTGCAACATTTGCACCATTCCCTACTCTTACGGAATGATCACTTATTCCCAGTTCTCTACCTTTCTTTAGCCTATGCAATATATTGCATATGTGGGATCCTGATCCGGTATCTAATGCCCAGGACGTAGAGTGAACTGAGAAACAGTTCTCTGTAACTAATACATTCGAAGAAGATACATCAACATGTTTATTCTTTGTTTGGGCGGCGTGTGAATTCTGGTATTCTCCTATTTCCTGTTCAGTCTTAACGGAACCAACGTTCCCCTGCTCAGTATAACAAGCGGGTTCGGTCAATACATACATATTATTATCTTGATTAAGGCCTGACATGGTCGCTACCTGGAGAGAGAGAGAAGAAAATGTAAGTCCATGCTACCTCTCCCTGTACTTTCGGGCGTGCGGAATTTGATGAAAAAAAATTTTCTTAGAGGTGGTAACATGGACTTAAAACCCGGATCTTTGTTAAACATCTAACTAACAACCTAACTAGGAGTCGTTAACTACTCGGTTAGGGGGTTTATACCTTTCTTGTCTTGAACTCCTTCGTCTTCAAACCTCGATGGTGGTCCGGATCGGCTTCTTCCCGTCGTCTCCTTACGCCGAAGATAGATCCACCTGAAAGCTTCAACCTTTGGCTCCTTCTTCGATCTTTGAAGAAACTAGTTCACTCGGTTTGCTAAACCTTGTGAACTAGAGCGAGTAGAGAAGAGTTTGTATGCGATTTTATCTATGGTTCTTGGTTCTCAACTCATGAGACAAGTGAACCATAGAGTCAAGAAAGGGAGAGCAAGAGGAGGAGATGAGAGCTTAAGAACACGAGAGAGAATGAGCATAAAAGAATGAGAGAAGACTTTTCTCATTTGGCTCTCATAATCCAAAACAATCATAACATATCATATCAATCAAGTATTATGTGATGGTTTAAGCAACCATAGCCATATCATTTCATGCACTTATTTTGCACAAAAGAGCAAGAAAGAAAAAGTCTTTGCCATGAAATGATAGCTATAGTTATCATGATGGTCAACTAGTCAAGCCTAGTCAACCGGTCAACAAAGTCAACAAGTCAACAAAAGACAACAAGTCAACAAAGTCAATCCCTCAACAACCATGTCACCATAATACTTAATTAATATAATTGTTAATCACATATCATATTCTCATTAGGGTTGAGCAAAAAGTCAATAGTCAACTGTCAACGGTCAACAACCCTAATGAGAATCCTCTGCCTCTGTCTCTCCGTCAACTGTGCATACACACCCGCATCCGCGTTCCGAGGAACACGAATGCAAACTGGATAAATCCAATCCCAAAAGGTACACTAGGATCTGGCTTAAACCAAAGCCCGCTAGTGTAAACTGTCCGAACACAGTACGTGCACAAGTGCACGGATGCGACCGAACCCTGTCGCAAAACCATGCGACCTGTCGCAAAACCATGCGACCTCTACTCTTTTGCCTAAAGGCGAATAGCTTTCTGTGTGGGACTCTAAAGACTCGACACTACGCTGGCAGTGGGTTTAACCACAGACCGCAAGCGGCACTAGCTGTGCGTAACGTTCCCCAGGTAGATGCCGACAAGAAGACTAACGAGGCGAAACCCATCTGAACTCCTACTGAGCCTGAATGTGACATTCTCCGTACAGTCCGGTCTGTTCGTCTGATACATCGCATGGCAGGCCTAGGAGGCGGTAAACGTCAGTCCCCCAATAGCGGTACAAGTCGTGTCGGAGTGAAGCCCAAAACACCCTGAGATAACACTGGAAGCCTACCAGTATATCTCGTTTGCCCTGGCCAGGGACTACTCGTGTAATGGCTCTCCTAGACACAGCGCGATGTCAACCCCCAATACCGGGAGAGATGAATCCTGTATAACCGTCACTGCCTCCAAGTGCTTCGGGACTGCACCCAACTACCACCTGTTTGCACGACTCCTTTGAGCCGTGGTAGGGTGGTAATCAAACTACAGTGGGAACACACTCGAGGATAAGTGACAGTGTCAAGTCAGCGGACTAAGCTGTACTCATGTCACCTGGGAACTGATAACTGACGATAGGCATAATACCAACTAGTCAGTTCCCGACGAGTCCTGTCCAGTGTACTCGTAACCCAATGAGCACCCGCATACTATCTCAAGTACGACGTACCGACGGCTGTGGGACAGACCGTCTCCCACACTGGGATGAGAAGCGCATGCGCTAGTCTACTCCGGAGTATCGATGCCCTGTCTCGATAGTCCTGCGACCAGGGACCTGCATAAGGATGTGCTTATAGATTACCCAGCCCCACTAGTGTGACTGCCATCACAACGCTGGTAATCAAGCAAAGATCCTAAGGGCTCCACTAATGTGTATAGGCGATATACTAAAATAAACACATGTACACATTGAAGTAGAAACAAACTAAGTAGCATACTACTATTTTGAGCAAGATTGTATATACAAGGTGAATATCCCAAGCTTCCATTAAGTAATATACAAACTAGTATGATACAGTAATGGCTTCTAGGGCATATACACTAACAATCTCCCACTTGCACTAAGGCTATGTACTGGCGTATCGAAGACCTATCATCTCGATCAGCCGCTCGAACTGAGTCTGGGGTAAGGCCTTGGTGAATGGATCTGCAGTGTTATCTTCTGAAGCGACTCTCCGAACCTCGATCTCCTGGCGATCCACGATCTCCCTGATCAGGTGATACCGCCTCAAGATGTGTCTGGATCTCTGATGGGACCTGGGTTCCTTCGCTAAAGCTATAGCCCCGTTGTTGTCGCAATACAGAGGTATTGGATCAACAATGGACGGAACCAACTGAAGCTCTTTCAAGAACTTCCTCATCCAGACAGCTTCTTCTGCGGCATCAGATGCAGCGATGTATTCCGCTTCCATCGTCGAGTCTGCAACGGTTTCCTGTTTGGAACTCTTCCAACACACCGCCCCTCCATTGAGGGTAAAGACAAAACCCGACATGGACTTGGAATCATCCTTGTCATTCTGGAAGCTGGAGTCAGCAAAGGCCTCGATCTGGAGGCCTTTTCCGCTATACACCAAGAACATCTCCTTAGTCCTTCTCAGGTACTTGAGAATGTTCTTTACCGCTATCCAGTGTTTCTCCTCTGGGTTTGACTGATACCGGCTTACCACACTCAGTGCATAAGCTACATCCGGTCTGGTACACAACATCGCATACATTATAGAGCCTTCCGCAGAAGCGTAGGGTATAATAGACATGCGATCCCTCTCCAAATCAGTCTTGGGAGACATCTCTTTAGAGAGGGTGATCCCGTGACAAGCCGGTAGGTTACCGTGCTTGGAATCTTCCATACTGAATCTTTTCAGTATGGTGTCGATGTACCTGGACTGTGAAAGTCCTAATATCCTCTTGGATCTATCACGATGGATCCGGATCCCCAGGATGTATGAGGTATCACCCAGGTCTTTCATGGAGAACCTGTGTGACAAGAACCCCTTGACAAATTGTAGAATAGGAATGTCATTTCCTATTAAGAGAATTTCATCCACGTACAAAACGAGGAATACTACAGTTCTCGCTACAAATCTACAATAGATGCATGGTTCATCTGGATTTTTGATAAAGCCAAATTCCTTGACCGTTTCATCAAAACAGATGTTCCAACTCCGCGATGCCTGCTTTAGTCCATAGATGGACTTAAGCAACTTGCACACCTTTCCGCTGCTCCCACTCTGAATGAAACCCTCTGGCTGGTCCATATAGACACACTCCTCTAAATTTCCATTTAGAAAAGCTGTCTTTACGTCCATCTGCCAAATCTCATAATCGTGGAAGGCAGCAATGGCAAGAAGGATCCGAATGGATTTCAGCATAGCTACTGGAGAAAAGGTCTCGTCATAGTCCAAACCAGGTCTTTGACGAAAACCTTTTGCAACCAGTCTAGCTTTATAGGTCTCAACCTGTCCATCTACACCAATCTTCCTTTTGAAGATCCACTTGCATCCTACGGGTGTTGGGGTAAAAATTTACACCCCGGTTGACCAAGTCAAAATCAAAGTCAACCCCAAGCCAAGTGAGCCCAAGCCCAGATCCAGTGGGCCCACGCCCGGGTCGAGCCCGAACATGAAGCGGCCGGCCTCCCACCACGCCAAGATAAAAATTTTCTAATAAACAATTTTGTTGTATTTCTTTTATTTTTATTTTATGGACAAATGTAAGAAAAATAGGCATAAAGCCAAATTTTTGTAAAGCCCATGGTTTATGTGCAAAAAGAAATGGCACATGAGCCATGAAATAGGCAAAATGCCATTTTGTGAAGCCCAAGGGTTATGTGTAAAGTGTATGGCTTATAAAGGCAAAGATAAAGAAAAATCTCATAACCTTTTTCTCTCTCTAAAAATTTTTTTCCAGATCTAAGATCTTTCTCCTTCTTCAAGGTTCCAAAACCTTCTTCTTTCTCTTGAATTAAATCAAGAGTTTTACTCTTCTTTTTATAAAACAAAATAGTTTTTCACCACAAAACCCATAAAGGGGAACCCAGATCTTCCATTAGATCTCAAAAAGAAGAGATTTTTAAAAATCCCACATCTCTTGATCTTCAAGATCTAGCTAACAGAGGAGGAAGAAGAAGAACATCTTTCACTAAACCCCCAAAAAGAAGAAAAACACACTCAAGAGTCCAACTCCTCTCTGATTTCTCTTCTAAGAAATCTTTTTAGGCTAAAAGCCTCTTTTCCTCGCCGGCGCTCCAGCGCAGAGCGCCCTCATGCCGACACGTGGCGCTCTTGCGCTCCAGCGCAAGCGCTCGAGCGCAAGTCGCCCCCGTGCCGACACGTGGCGCTCTTGCGCTCCAGCGCAAGCGTTCGAGCGCAAGTCGCCCCCGTGCCGACACGTGGCGCTCTTGCTCTCCAGCGCAAGCGCTCGAGCGTAAGTCGCCCCGGTGCCGACACGTGGCGCTCTTGCGCTCCAGCGCTTGCGCTCGAGCGCAAGCCACCCCCGTGCCGATACGTGGCGCTCTTGCGCTCGAGCGCAAGTCGCCCCGGTGCCAACACGTGGAGCTCTTACGCTCGAGCGCAAGCGCTCGAGCGCAAGTCGCCCTCGTGCCGACACGTGGCGCTCTTATGCTCCAGCGCAAGCGCTCGAGCGCAAGTCGCCCACGTGCCGACACGTGGCGCGCTTGCGCCCAAGCGCTCAGCGTCCGAGCGCAAAGCGTCCACGTGGCGCGTTGCGCTCCAGCACTCTGCGCTCGAGCGCAAAGCACCCACGTGCTGACACGTGGCTCGCTTGCGCTCAAGCGCCTAGGCGCTGGCCCCACGCATCCTTTGGATGTCTTTTTTCCCTTTATTTATATATACATGTATATATATATACATATGTATACAAATGTACACATACACATACTCCGCCACACTTTCCCCCTCAAAAGCCCTTGTAGTCCGTTCCAAGATCTTAACTAGAGTTTTAGGGTTAACTATGCATGTAAACAATTTTACATCTAAGAGAGAGAGAGGGATTACAACCTTTATAGTCCGTTCCTTCGCTTCATAAGCTCCGAGTAGTAGTCCCTTTTCCGTGATCCATGATCTTCCGGACTCTAGAGAGGCTCCACAAGCCGAACGATCCATGCTTGCTTGAAGTCTTCCTTTTCGAAGATGATCTACCTTGAAGAATCTTTAACTCAAGCTCTCACTTCTCTAATCAAGTATTAATGAAGTGAACACCCTAATCTAAGTGGCTAGAATAGATGAGGATGATGAAGTAGGAATTTTGCTCTCTTTTGTTTTCATTTTCTCACTTTTAATCATCACTTTTCAAAAAGCTAGAAAGCTTTTTCAAGAAGAAGAAGAAGAAGAAGAAATCTTTTGAAATGAATAATGAATATATTGTTATGTTTACAAAATACAATCATGGGTTAATAATGAAGCCTTTAACTCATGTAGAGAATTAACTAGAGTTAAGGGTTTGGGTTGGGTTAAATAATATCTACACAAAATATCAAAGGAAAATATCTAAGCTTAAAACAAAACAAAGCTTCTAGAAGCTTCATGAAAAAGCTAACCCAAATGCGAACCCAAATCAAACCCTAACTTGTTTAATCTCCATAAATCATGTTGCATTTGTAATCATAACATGTTACAATATTATATATCACATATATAATATATTTTTGTAACAAAAGAAAATAATACAATTAACATATATCGCATATATATCAATGTATTATCCGGTAAGAAAATGAATCAATAAAGCGAGCTTATATTAGTTAATGTAATGTAATATATCACATATATAATTATACATTAAATTATCGAATCAAGTCTTGATCCGACAATCCGGCTATATAGCATATAACCGACTAATATAACATGTACCGATTCATCGAATCAACACTTGATCCGATGACCCGGCTATATCACATATACCCGGCCGATATCTCATATCGCGAGAATAGAATACGGTATCTCATATCGTATTATTTTCGGTCCCGCACATATCACATATGTGCTCCTACTCCGTTTTGCCCGAGCCAGGAAACCTCTATGTAGGACTCTAAAGAATCATCAATACGCCGGCAGTAGGTGATGATCATATCAAACACCCACAAGTTGCAAGCGGTCAGCTAAATGTAACAGCCACCAGGTATTGAGCGATCAGAAGATCAACAAGCAAGCCTGTACATTCTCCTGTAAATCCAATCAGTAACACTACAATACAGTCCGGTCTCTTCGTCTGATATGTCGCATATCTAGTCTAGGGATGGTAAACGTCAGACCCCAGTAACCGATAAGTCGTGTCGATGTGAGGCTCATAACAGGTCGAGAAACTACTGATAACACTTACCAGTTGCACTCTATATCAGCCCTGGCCAGGAACTTCCAGTTATAGCCAATCAAACACAGCACAACATCAACTCCCTATACCGGAAGAGACGAAACCCCTCCTATCCCTCATTGCCTCCATGTTATTCGGGACTGTACCCAAAAGCCACCGTTTTGCACGCCCTCTTGGACGTGGTAAGGTGGAAATCAAAGCACTGTGGGAATCACACAAGACTTTATGACGATCTCGGATCTACAGACTAACCTGTACCAGTGTCACCGGAAAACTGCTATCTGACGATAGGTATAATACCATCCAAGAGTTCTCGGCGAGTCCGTTCAGTGTACCCAGTTTCCACTGAGCACCCGTACACCATCTTTGATGTCAAACACCGATGGATATGGGATCATCCATCGCCCATCATATGGTTAAGATGCATATACGCTAGTCTATTTTGGAGTATCGATGCCCCGTCTCGATACTCCCTCGACTAGGAGCAGTTATAGGATGTACTCGTTGACTACCCTGTCCCCACTAGTATGATCTCATCATAGTCCTAGTAGTCGAGTACATATCCTAAAGGCTTTATCAACATGTGAGAGCAAGAAAGTAAACTAATACAAGTCAACATGTTAAGACAAAGTGAAAACAAATAGCATACTATCATGTCGAGCAAGAAAGTCCTCTCTATATATATCCAAGCATCCACTATAATATACATCATATGTACAACAATGGCCTCTAGGGCATATATATAACTAACAAACGGGGGTGGCTTAGTGGCCGGCCGGCGAAGTTGTAGTTTGCGGTGACAAGGTCGGCGAAGGAGAGGTCGGTGGCTCATGGTGGTTGGAGGTCGAGGTAGTGACAGTTGGGGTGTTGGGTTTAAGGAGGGAGGCTCTGGTGTGGGATGGAGCGTGGAGGTGAGGAGAAGATGGTGGAGCTGTTGTGGTCGCCGTCGGCGAGGGGATGCCGGCGGTGATGGCGACTCGGGTTGGCGATAGTTCATGGTAGTCTCGATGTTGATGATGGAGGAAGAGAGTACTCGGTGCAGAGAGGTGGAACTCGTAGAGGCGTGGGAGAGAGGAGGTGGCTCTCTTAGAGATGAAAGCGACCAATGGGGAGTTGTAGGGGGGTCGACAATGTTTGTGAGGGTGGGGCGTCGTCGTCGTGGAGCGTTTCTCGAGGGAGGAGTTGTGAAGGAGAAGGAGATGATGAGGTTGGGTTTGAAGGAGAAGAGGAGCAGGGGAAGTGGCGCTGTGGTGATGGAGGTGGGCATGAAAGACGAGGATGAACATGGGGGTGAGGCTTGGTCGTGGTAAGGAGCGAGTCATGTGGGTAGTTGCGAGGGAGGATGAACGAGTCGTACGGAGGTGGGCGCGGGTCTCGCGGGCGCAGGTGCAAGTAAGGAAGAGACGGGGGAAGAGGCGGGAAAGAAAAGGAGAAGAAGAAGAAGAAGAAGAAGAAGAAGAAGAAGTGGGAAATGGGGTTTTAGGTCAGGTCGGGTAGGTCTGGGTTAGGGAAAAGGTTTGGGTTTAAGGTTTAAGTTTGGAAAATATAAAATTAGAAATTATATTTAGAAAAAATATAGGA
Organism: Agapanthus africanus; assembly: GCA_030015575.1. Classification (NCBI taxonomy): domain Eukaryota; kingdom Viridiplantae; phylum Streptophyta; class Magnoliopsida; order Asparagales; family Amaryllidaceae; genus Agapanthus; species Agapanthus africanus. The sequence continues at coordinate 835,161,515 of JASDDO010000019.1, forward strand.
AATATTAATTGTAGAATTTTAAATAGAAAAATTTTGGGGAAAACATTTCTTCATAAATACGAAAAATATTTACAAAGGAACTGGGTATTACATAATACCCCACTTATATACAGTTTCGTCCTCGAAATTTAAAATAAACGATAAACTATAAAATGCCATGCGAAAAGCAACAAATTCAAATACTACTATATAGCGATTTACCCAACGGCAACTGGATGAAAATCAAATATTTATATATAAGGAATAGATCAATTAAAAAGGAACAGTCATACACAAGGACATAACTATCAATAGTGATAAACTATATATATACAAAAAAATAGAATGACAACAATAATCAATAATGAAGGATTGACCGATAGGCTTTAAGAACCAAAACTAAAACTACAGATCAAGCAATTATATAATAAGTTGAAAATAATCATACGGTAAAATATTGAAGGAAATAAAATGAAAACATAGGTGGCTAGTAAACAAACTAGATATCAATAATTAACGTAAAGACCAAAGACTAAACTATATTTGTAAAAGTGCGAAGATAATACAATACAAAAGAAATTAAGATAATACCGAGATAATGATATGTGTATAAGTAAATAAAAATATATTAGCATACAAGATAACCATAATCTATATTACAGTAAATAGAAAATTTTAAATCTATTGGAGCACAAGAATACATAAGTAAACGTAAATACGAAAACAAAAGGTAGTTGGCATAAATATGAACAAAGGAAAGGGAATACTATATAGAAAATCAATATGAAACTCATTTTAAAGAATATTCAAACCGCTAATAATATAAATTTTGAAAGTTAATCAAAAGAACGCCAACAAACGAAATGGATAAGAATGATAACGGCATAATAAACAATAAAACATTAAAAGAAATATAGAGTAGCAAATAACTCAAAATGACATCCTGTAATTAGAGCAAATAATAAATCAAGACAAAAGGCACGAAGAATGGAACTTCATAATAAGACGACGATAGTATAGAAAGCATTAGTAGGAAACTGATTAGAAAATAAAATATGCAGTGTAAGTTAGAACTATGAAATATTTGAAATAGTATAGTACTTAGAGAAAGTGAGGAAAACAAAAGTACTTAATCACAACGCACAAATTTTTATTTTGTTTGTATTTAAACCAAGGAGTTCAACAGATACAAGATTTGAACGAAAAGAAACAACTAATCCAATAAAATAACAATGTTTTTATGGAAAGCAGGAAAAGTGATAACTCCGCGTCGATATCTAAATCCCTGTGATCTCGTATGGCAAGTTTGAATCTCGTGTTGGGTCCATGCCGTCCTCGAAATTCAAAGTACGAAAACAACCAAGTCGCTCAAGCAGATGTGGAGGGCGTTGACGAATCTCCTCCTTGCAGCTCTTTCCTTCTAGTGCAACCATTGACAAGATATTTGCCGGATCCACAAATCAAGCACTGCCCCTTGGCCCAGCGACAGTCCCTCCGAAGGTGCCCCAGTCTTTTGCAATAACCACATACTTGGATTCTCTGATGCTTCTCAAGCTGAGGGAAAAATGGGCGATGTTCCCGTCCGAACGGCGGCGCGACGCGGGGTCGTCTCGCCTGAGGTTCAGGACAGATGCTAATTGGTGCTATCCGTCTACCTCTCCGAAGATGCCAAGTTGATTTATGGCACCGTATATCGAAGGTTTAAATGGATGCGTCCGATGTAGCAGTCTCGTCAGATTCCCCCTCGCTCGAGGGGTTTTTGATTGTGGGGACGCTCTTCCCTGCAGGCGCAAGCCCCTGCAGTTAATTACGCTACCGCATCACGGTAACCACTTTCTCCTTCTCCAGATGGTCACTTCGTGTCGTGTGTATTTATTTTATGTTTGGTTGCCCGTGGATTGTATACGGAGACTGAGTTATGTCACCGCCTGTAGAGCGTGGACTAGTCCAAATCCGTATTATCTTAGATTTGGGTTTGGGGGTTTGGGTTTAAGGATACATTAGCCTCATTCGAGACTAAGATCGATTTAAACCCTTGTTAAGGATACGTTAGTCTAATTTTCAGACTAAGATCAACTTAACGGGATCATTTAGATCCAACAATAGAGCAATTAAGGGAGCCCTATTGTTGAGTTTAGTGACATCACGGTCAGTAGGTAGTTTAAGGACGTTGCGATCCATGGGTAGTTTAAGGACATTGCGGTCCAATGTTAGTTTTAAGACGTTGCGGTCAAGGTTAAGGACCTCATAGTCCGTGGATTTAAGGACTCCACAGTCCAAAGTTAGTTTTAAGATATCTCGGTCATGGTTAAGGACGTCATAGTCCATGGATTTAAGGACTCCACAGTCCGGCGTTAGTTTTAAGACATCACGGTCAAGATTAAGGACCTCATAATCCATGAGTTTAAGGACCCCACAGTCCGTATCAATATGTGGTCATCGGGACCCATCACCTCTTTGAAGACGTTGAGGAATTACAACGCCGAGTATCAAAGGAATGAAGAGATGTACCCTTAAACCGAGGTAGATTAAATAATCTTTGGCCCAATTCGGTACCAAGACCAATTAATTATATTATGAGCCCATTGGCTCAGTTGAATTTGAATTGAGGACTTATGGCCAGCTTGGGCTAAGTCTAATCATGTTTAGGATATTGGCCCTCTGTTGGTCCATTAGAGGAGAGGCTTTGCCTCTAGACACTTAGCCACTTGGGCTAAAGCTAGTGTTAAACACTAAAGACCAGCAGTGTTGAACACTGGGAACACGTTAGTGTTTGACACTACAAGATAGTTGGTGTTAAACACCAGCAACAGGGGGTTCAAATTAGTGTTAAACACTAAAACAAATCAGTGTTAAACACTAGCAACAGAGATCTCAAATTAGTGTTAAACACTAAGATAATCAGTGTTAAACACTGGTGACAGAGATTTTAATTTAGTGTCGAACACTAAGAAAATTAATGTTAAACTCTGTTAACAGAGATTTAATTTAGTGTTAAACACTAAGAAATTCAGTGTTAAACACTGCAAGAAAGGCTCTTCGATTAGTGTTGAACACTAAGGTAAAATAGTGTTAAACACTGGATTCAGAGGGTCCAATTTAGCGTTAAGCACTAAGGTAAGAGGGGTCACGTGGTAGCACGTTAGGGCGCCCTCCCCTTTATTTGTTCTGCCGAGAGTATTAAATACTTTGGAGCATCACATGCTGTCACGTGATGGGCATTTAATTGTTTGTGTGTTAAAGCTTCTGCCAAGGGTCACGTGGGTCACGTGAGGCATTGCCTCAAAAGCCCTTCTCTATGGATCTTTCCAGGGGTCACGTGGTAGCACGTGACCCTTCCTCTTTGCAATTTCTGATTAAATTCTTCATTAAATCCCCCTTGTCTTCTGAAGAATTATATTCTCTGATAGAGTTGAACTCTGATTTTCCTGTAGGAATTAAATTCCTCATATATGTGAAGAATTGAGTTCTGTCATAAGGTTAAACCCTAATAATAACTTAAAAAGAACTAAATTCCTTCTTTCTTTAGAGAATTGTTCTTAGATAGGGTTGAACCCTAATTTATATTCTGAGGGATTAGATTCTGTCATAGGATGAAACCCTAATTTCTTTTTTCTTAAGGGAATTAGATTCCTGTTATTTTAACAGAACTAAATTCTTAACTAGGGTTAAACCCTGATTCTGTTCATTCTGAAGGAATTATATTCCTACAACATAGGGTTAAACCCTAATTTTAAATCGAAGGAATTGAATTCCTATAATTCTATGAGAATTAAATTCTCAAACATCCATTCCCTCTCTATGCTTTGGATCTGCATGGCAGGATCTCAACCCAATGAGAATTAAATTCTCAATTCATGGGGAGATGTGCACTTTGCAGATCCTCTGCTAAAGAGAGAAATAAGTTCTTCTTTTTAATATCAGAGTTAAACTCTTTCGAGAATTAAATTCTCTTTTTTCTTGAAAGCCTCCCCCTTCTTACCTAAGGTTTTCTTTTGCAGAAGATCCAAATTCCTCCAAAGTCTCAAGGCTCTATTTTTCTCTCTCTCTATGTATCGATCTCTGTATATCTCTCTCTGTGTGTCTCTTGGCTCCTATTTATAGGAGAAGAAGCAGAATCAATTAGTTTTGATGAATCTTTCATTGAGAGATTTGATTTGTATTCACCATTCGTTTGGACCTTTGGATTATTAGGTGAATTTTATTCACCATTGGATTTTAAATCCAAAGATTTTCCTTTGTTATTTCGATTAGATTTTAAGGGGAAATCTTTCCAAGTTCAAGATTTTTCCATAGATAGGTTATATTTAATCACTTTTAAATCTTTAGTCCAATCGGTTCCAAATAATCATTTTCCTTTAAAAAGATTTGAATGATCTCTTCAGAATTTGATTCTGTTAAATAAATAGGCTTTGAAAGCCGGTCACGTATGGCCACGTGACCCTTGGTCACGTGTAGGCATGTGACCCCTGGTCACGTGTAGGCATGTGACCCCTTGGAACGAGCTTTCCTCTGCTTTCTGCGCTTTGTCTCCTAGCCGCTGTTCAGCCGTCACGTGCCAACACGTGACCCCTGGTCACGTGTGAGCACGTGACCTTTTCTGAAGCCTTTTTCTTGATTTGATCAGGGAACTGATGTGCCTTTGCTGCTGCTTTTAAATGTCACGTGCCAACATGTGACTGCTGGTCACGTGCTAGCACGTGATGCCTCCATCGTAAGCTTTCCTGATTTTAAATCAGGAAACAAATTCCCCCACAGCGTTGTTCTCACGTGTTTGCACGTGAGTGCAACGCTGTCACTTTTGTGACCGTTGGATTCCTCTAGGGATTTAGGGAGATGAAACGTCTCCATCACATCCTATAAATACCCATGTTCTTTCAGAAGAGCCTCCACTTTGCTCATCTTCTTCTCTTGCAAACTTTTCTGAGAATTTAATTCTTTTCTTCCAGAGCTTAGTTCTCTGCCTTGAAAACTTTTCAGATTTTAACTCTGTCTGACCGATTCCTCTTCCTCAGGTAATCATCTTGAGTGGTCGAAGAACTTTTTATACATAAAATTCTCTGGATTTTAAATCCATTTCAAGGGTTTCACTCCTTTCTTAACAAAGAACCCATCTTCAAGTTCTTTAACCAAAATATGAGACCACTTAACCTCCAACAGTAGATCCCTTAGGGTTTAGATGATTCTTTAGGGAATGATGGTGATAATCCATGGAGTTTAACCCCGTTCTCAGAAAACATGTTTCTGGGAGTTTAATTCCCTTTTTCTCAATAAGGAATTTAATTCTTATGAGGAACTCAGTTTCTTCGCATGGAGGCTTCCCAGGGTCTCTTTGCCCTAGGTTTTCCTTCTGTAATTAATGGAACAGAAGCTTTGTAATAATTCTCATGATCTTTATTTCAGGTATCATGGATGCCCATTTGTATGGTCTTGACGAAATCATTTCCTACGGGAACATTCGTGCATTGGGTCGCAGTCAGAACCAGGAGTTCACCAACGCTCAATGCGCCGAGATCATGAGCCGCTTCGGCGAGTACAACCATCGGCTACTCCCCCATCGCTCTTCTCTTCTGAGACTGATCGTGCTGGCTATCTGGGAAGCACTCCCTCTCTTTTGTACCGGCGTACCGCTCAGGGCCTTGGACACTGCTGAGGATAAGGTACATTCGGTGTACCTGATGAGCTTGATTTCAAAGAGGAGGCGACATCGCCTCATTGATCTCTTGCACCAGGCCTTTCAGCAGTCAGCCATACTTGCTGCCTATCGGAGGGTGGAGGACATTCGCGAGGACCCCGACGCTTGTGATCGTGAGAGAAAACATACTCGGGAGGTTCGAAATGCTTGGAGGATCTTGGACAAACTTAATCTTGAGTTTCTCAATCCGTGCCCCGCGTCTGAAGTCTTACCATTGTAAACGTGTTCTCTTTATTTTGTATGACCTTCTTGAAGTATGAATGATAAGTTCTATTATGTCTTTGTATGTTTGCATGCCTTTCTGTGGGATTTTATCATTTCACTATTGTTGTTGCTGATGCTTTTAATATGCATGGTGCTATTCCATTTTTAGTGCACGTCAAGTTTGGGGCTCATGTGTTCTGCACGTGGGGTCCTTTGATGGGACTGTTCAAAATTTTTCCATGCCACATTTTTAGTGCACAATATCAGATGCAGAAAAGGAGCCTTGGAAATAGTCCCACCCCCCTGATTTTCGATGCCTTTCCTTTTTTGGGCCTTGGAAATAGCTTCATCATGCAAGATTTTCCGCGCTCAACACTTAATGCACTTCTTTATATCTGAGGCTATAGCCTTCTTTTCCCTTCACAGAGAGATTTATATTTTTTTCTTTCTTATTTTGGTGTAATTTGTCTTGAGAAACAACCGAGTGCCATGGCCTGCAATCGCCCTCATGCTTGTCGACAGCCATGGGAAGTTCCTATCGAGGAGATGATCCCCCGCTTTGCTGCCCGGTTGGTGGATCCACTCCTTACCGACGACGAATGCGACTCGGCAATGTATGAACTCTCGATCCGTAGGGGGGGGCCCCTCCCGATGGGGTCCCTCTGGCTTCGGATGATTCTCGCGGCCGTGCTTGCCGACATCCCTCCTCACCCGGCGGAGATGACCCTGGCGATGCTTGACGCGGCTGAAGAAAAGATCGAGGGCTTTCATGAAGTGTGCCTGATTACTCAGGCTTTGAAGGATTGCTCAATTCATCTGCTAAGCCAGATAAAGGCCCGGCGAGCTATTATGTCTGCTTTTGCGGACGAACATGGTGCCAATCGATGGGGAGCGACTCCTCGCGAGAACCGTAACTTTGATGTGCTGGAGAAAGCAAAGAGAGAGATGGAGAATTTTGACCTCTGCTTTGTTAACCCCTGTGCCATTGATCCCGTGTTTGGTGACCTTTTCCCGTTAGAATAGCATTTTTAAATTAGTCCTTCTTTTTGTATGCTTTATGCTGAACTTCCATGTAGGCTCAGTACTCGTATGTATGTTTTCGCTTGGGGCAACCCCCTCAGGAATCATAGGCTTCTTTGCGAGGCCCTTTGAGCTTTCCTTTAGCCTATTGAAGACTGAAACTTCTGTTGGCTATAATGCCATCAAGTCAATTATTGGATCGCAGGCACGTGATTGCAATGATTGTTAGTGTATATGCCCTAAAGTCCATTACTATATCATACTAGCTTGTATATTACTTAATGGAAGCTTGGGATATTCACAGTTGTATAGACAATCTTGCTCAAAATGCTAGTATGCTACTTGGTTTGTTTCTACTTCAATATGTGCATGTTTTTCTTTTAGCATATCTCTTATACATATTAGTAGAGCCCTTAGGATCTTTGCTTGATTACCAGCGTTGTGATGGCAGTCATACTTGTAGGGGCTGGGTAATCTATAATCACATCCTTATACAGGTCCCTAGTCGTAGGACTATCGAGACAGGGCATCGATACTCCGGAGTAGACTAGCGTATACGCTTCTCATCTCAGCTCGGGAGATGGTCTGTCCCACAGCCATCAGTACGTCGTACTGGAGATAGTATGCTGGTGCTCGTTAGGTTACGAGTACACTGGACAGGACTCGTCGGGAACTGATGGTTGGTATTATACCTATCGTCAGTTATCAGTTTCCAGATGATATGAGTACAGCTTAGTCCGCTGACTTGACACTGTCACATCACCTCGAGTGTGTTCCCACTGTACTTAGATTACTACCCTACCACGGCTCAAAAGAGTCGTGCAAACAGGTAGTAGTTGGGTGCAGTCCCGAAGCACTTGGAGGTAGTGACGGTTAGACAGGATTCGTCTCTCCCGGTATTGGGGTTGACATCGCGCTGTGTCTAGGAGAGCCATTACACGAGTAGTCCCTGGCCAGGGCAAGCGAGATATACTGGTAGGTTTCCAGTGTTATCTCAGGGTGTTCTGGGCTACACTCCGACACGACTTGTACCGCTATTAGAGGACTGACGTTTGCCACCCCCTAGGCCCGCCATGCGATGTATCAGACGAACAGACCGGACTGTACGAAGATTGTCACATATAGGCTCAGTAGGAGTTCAAATAGGTTTACCTCATCGGCCTTCTTATCGACATCTACCTGGGGACCGTTACGTACAGCTAGTGCCGCTTGCGGTCTGTGGTTAAACCCACTGCCAGCGTAGTGTTGAGTCTTTAGAGTCCCACACAGAGAGTTTCCCTGCACTGAGCGAAACGTGTAGAGGCCGTATGGTTTTACGGCAGGGCTGCGATCAGTTACGTGCACTTGTGTACGTATGCTGTTCGAGCAGGCAATACTAGTGGGCTTTGGTTTAAGCCGGATCCTAGTATTGCGCGGATGGATTTGTTTTGTCTTCTGTGCATTCGCATTCTACGGAATGCGGATGCGGGTGTGTATGCACAGTTTTGCGGAGCGGAGAGGGAGGAGATGCCTCATTAGGGTTTTGGCAGTTGGTTCGGTCAAAACCTTTATAAGCCGGGAACATCATTACTAATCCTTTTATTGATAATTATGTTATGGCTAATTGCTTTGACCATTTGACCATATTGACTTTGTTGACCGTTTGACCAAAGTTGACTAGGATCTTCTTGAATGGTCTAAAGTATTCTTTGGTTTTCATTTTCTTTTTGTTATGAAAATGGTCAAGTCATTAGTGCCATCAACTTTATCATGATAGGATTTGTAATGATAGCTTTTGTGTATTATTGCAACCATGGTTAGCTTTTTCTTGAGTTAACAATTTCATTTCTCTTTTCTCACTCTCTCTCTTGAAAGTGAGAAGAAAAGAAAAGCTCTCATGGTTGCTAAGTTCTCCTCCTTCTTCCTCCTTTTGATCTCATCTTTTGATCTCATGTGTTGAGAGAAAAAGATCCCACAAAGACAAACACATCCATACATCTCCTCTACACATCTTAGGGCTTCTTGACTAGCAATCTCTTTGCCCTAGTTGCCTCGGCTCGAGGTGGAGCTCGGTGTACATCTCTCGGGTGGATCATCTTCGACTCAAAAAGGCCGCGGAGGTGCCCAAGGTCCGGATCGACGCTTGGAGCTTGGATGGACGAGCGGGACAGCGGAATGAAGACCCTAAGGACCGGTTTCGTGAGGTATACTTTCTACAGCATAGTAGTTAAAATCTCTAGTAGTTTACTAGTTTCTAGTTTAGCAAAGATCCGTGCTTTAAGTCCATGTTGCCTTGCGCCAAATTATTGTTTTTCATCGTTTCCGCCTCCCCGTAAGAACCGGGATGAGCAACGTGGACTTACAGTGGTATCAGAGCCTAGCTAAACATAAACTAGTAAGTTAGCAAAGTGTTTAGAATATCGATCGGAAAAAAAGTCGCAAAACACGGCCGGAAAAACCAAGTTTCTGTCGAATTTTTATACTGCTCTAAAATTTTTTTAACATACATGAAAATTCAACTCAGGATTTTTTAAAACCACAGAAGAAAACCGGTCCACTGAACCGACCAAACCGCCACGGTTCCGCAGCAGGAACATGCTTCTTGCCGCGGTTCCGCGGCCGATTTGACTCGGTCGTGGACTGGGTTTCTTGCAGTGTTTTTATTTGGCAGTTTTGGGATTTTTAGTACATGTTGTTTCTGCCCAGATTTTCCAGAGCACAAATTGAATTTTCGGGTGGTTACAAATCCGTATTTTGATCGGTATTTCGTACACTTTGACTAATGGATATTTTCTGTGATGTGATATATGTATTGAACGTCCGCTAATCGCTATACGTCAATTAGTGGGGGTATACATATCTGTGATCTGTAATGTTGATGGTTTGTGTATATGAACTCGTTGGATTGTCGCGGATGAATAGCCGGGAATGGATGTGAGATGAGAGTTTCTTTTTCTTTCATTCATGTAAAAATTTGTAAATTGATGTAATATTATTTGTATGGCCGCACAACCGGGTCGGGGTTGTAGCCGTCATTGTATAATTTCTTTTTACTGTTTTTGCTCCTAGGATAGACCCAAGGTAGGGTGCACAAACTACCGGGTATCTCGAAATGCCGAGTGGCCTACTCACAGGTTGAGGGAGGTTGCTTCGCTTCGGGTACTTGGCGGGTAGTTTGCCGTACCCGTAGGGGTCTAGGGTAGGGTTTGGCTATTCATCACGACCGTGTAATCCGCTTTTCGTTGCAGGCTCGAACGAATCGCGGGTTCCTAGTATATCCAAAGTGTTCATCTGTGATCTGGATTGGCTATCATTGCTATATATCTATATATGATATCTATTTAGGTGTTTCTCATATTTTGCATCCGCGCTAGTCCAGCCCCCGCTCTGTCGTTAGTTAAGTAACATAACGGGTGATGACGGGGCTCCGTGGCGAATGCGGATGGCATAAGCGTACACCATATTTTAGTTGTTTTCTGCAATGGTAGGATTAAATGATGGGACGCATTGGAATTAATGTAAGAAAATAAACCAAGTAAAAGTCGTTGGAACACTTTCAAAACCACTCGGTTCTTTTCAAAAACCAGTTTTTTAAAACGCGGAGCTTGAACCACTCCTTTTAAAAGCTATCTCGTTCCATCGATTATATCAAGTTCACTACGTTCACGGTTTCGCCAAAACCATTCGTAGCCCTCCGTCATTTCGTATGAATATTCAATAGTATTCAAGCTATGTTTGTTGACCTTCGTCAAGGCATAGTGATTGGTAGCTATTGGGTGTTCATATGTAGCATAGATAGATGCGTTGGTTTGGGACAGTCGTATTACCTTGTTGACCTTCGTCAAGGGTATGTACGGGTGGATTCAAATTAACCTGGACAATGACGGGTAGAACTTGACATGTGACTTATGATTTGTTGACTTTCGTCAAGGTCATAAGAGTATGGGGCAAAAATCCACATCGGGAGTTTCAAAAGTACTGAAACTTGCTAGCACTGCATACCATTTGGAGTGTGATGATTCTGGTAGGATTCCTTCAGTTTTATCAAGCGATGATATTTGGATCCCGATCCTACTGTGAGTATATGTTACTCCTCGGGAACTTTCTCACTTAACGATCAATGCTATAAACCAAGTAGGTGTCTAGAAAGGTGTTAGCGGGGCTACGCCCACAGGGAAAAGAGGTTACTTAATTAAGGAACTTCGCGAAAGCGTTGGAAAACCTCCCTCGAAGTACCGACACTGGCCTGGCTGAACGGTTAAGCAAGTATTGTACGGTGAGATTGATCCTAACTAATTCTTCCTTTATGGTTTGAGGAGAGATTCGAGAGACAGTGGGAGCCATCCTGTTTAGATAAATTAAAAACCAATCTAAACTTGCAAGAGCATCATGCTGAGTGTTTTCTTCTCTCTCTCTTAATTGCAGGACCCAGTGACCACACCTAGGTTACATCTAGATAATAAAATGACTGAATCTAACTGTTATGACTGGCAAAGGTCTGTCCAGATGTCCATTGTCCAGGATAAGCTGGGACACCTCTTAACTAATCCAACCCCTGCCGTCTCAGGTCCAGTTTCCCCTGTCACGGATATTGATATCTGTAAGACATCGGAAAAGGAATGTGTGAAAGCCAAGTGCCTCGTGTTAGCCTCAGTTGATGATGGAAACCAGAGGCGGCACGAGAAGATGGACTTAGTTTCTATCTTCCTCCATAACAAAGTTTTATATGGAGAGCAATCTCATATCGCAAGATATAAGACCTCGAACGAATTGCTTCAAGCGAGGTTGGCTATCGGGTCATCTGCAGGGGGCAACGTCCTTACAGAGACCAGCTATTTTGAGCTCACGAACCTGAAGACCACGTTGAAGAACGGGTCAGATGTTGACTTAGTTCTACAGTCTCTACCTACTACCCTGAAGGAAACCAGGGAAGTAGAAAGAAAGGGAAAGGCAGAAGTTTTGGGACTGGATGTAGTAAAAGAAGGATGTTCCTATTGTTGCGGGAATGAACATTGGCAGAAGGATTACAGGGCTAGTAAAGCCAGTAGCCAGAATTCGAAGCATGTTGTGGCTTTGGCTTTGGGTGTGTTTGTAATAGAGAACTGTATGTCAGTTAACCCTACTTCCTGGGTATTGGATACCGGATCAGGATCTCATCTCTGTAATTCGTTACAGGCTCTGAGAAACCGTAGGGTTATCAAGAAAGGTGATATGACTCTCAGGGTTGCTAACGGAAAGAGCATGTACGCTGAATCCGTAGGGGAATATCATCTTGGATTGACAACTGGGCAGATATTGATTCTACGCAACTGTTTTTATGTACCAGGTGCGACTTGTAATATCATATCTATATCCTTACTTTCTAAGGAAGGATATGATTTACTTTTGTAAGCGATGTAGTAAATATCCACCTAAATCAAGTTCTGATTGGGTCAGGTACATTACAAAACGAAATATACGTGTTAAATCAAGCTCAGGTTTTCAGTGTCCAGAACACACTTAAAAGAAAGTCTCCGGAAACAAATCAGGCTTTCTTATGGCATTGTAGACTGGGTCACATTAATGAGACACGGTTGACAAAGTTACATAAAGAGGGATACTTGAATCCGTTCGAGTATCAGTCTTATGCCACTTGTGAATCTTGTCTCATGGGAAAGATGACAAAGACTCCGTTCACTGGACACGGAGAAGGAGCAAGCGAGCTCTTGGGACTCATACACGGTGATGTGCATGGTCCAATGTCTACACATGCGCGAAGTGGTTATTCATACTTCATTACTTTCACAGATGATTTCTCTAGGTATGGGCATGTCTTCTTGATGAAGCACAAATCCGAGGCCTTTGAGAAATTTCAGGAATACAAGAATGAAGCTGAAAAACAAACAGGCAAAAGTATCAAGACACTAAGATCTGATCGAGGTGGTGAATACTTGAGTGCCGAGTTTCTGGGCTACTTAAAAGAGAATGGAATTCTCTCTCAGCTTACTCCTCCATACACACCACAGCACAATGGTGTATCGGAAAGGAGGAATCGAACCCTATTGGATATGGTTCGTTCCATGATGAGTAAGGCTGAGTTGCCGCGATCTTCCTAGGGTTATGCACTAGAAACAGCTGCATATCTCTTGAACAAGGCTCCAACCAAGACTGTGCCTACCACCTCATATCAGATGTGGAGTGGGAAGAAACCCTGTCTTAAGTACCTTAAGACATGGGGATGTCCAGCTTTTATAAAAAAGCAGCATGCGGACAAGCTCGAGGCACGCTCAGTACTGTGTAAGTTTATGGGATACCTAAAGACTTCAGGGGGTATCTTTTCTATTCCGTAGAGGAACAAAAGGTTTTTGTTTCTCAGCATGCCCACTTCTTGGAAACTGAATTTTTAGAAAATCAGATAAGTGGGAGCGCAATAGAACTGGAAGAAATTCCAGAACCACAAGCTGTTACTGAAACCTTGGTAGACCAGAAGGTTCAGGAGAACCGGACATTCCAGCGCCACTCCGTAAGAGTAGTAGGCAGTCTCATCCGCCCGAGAGATACTACGGTTTTCTCATAGACGGGGATAGAGAGGATTGCACTATGGATTATGGTGAGCCTACTAGCTTCCAGCAAGCCATTCAGAGCGGTGACTCGGTAAAATGGCTGTATGCAATGCAGACTGAGATGGAGTCTATGTACACCAACAAAGTTTGGACTTTGGACTTTGCTCCAGAAGGGGTAAAACCCGTAGGCTGCAAATGGATCTTCAGAAAGAAGATTGGTGTAGATGGGCAGGTTGAGACCTATAAAGCTAGACTTGTTGCAAAGGGTGTTCGTCAAAGACCTGGTTTGGACTATGACGAGACCTTTTCTCCAATGGCTATGCTGAAATCCATTCGGATCCTTCTTTCCATTGCTGCCTTCCATGATTATGAAATCTGCAGATGGACGTAAAGACGGCTTTCCTAAATGGAAATTTGGAAGAGTGCGTCTATATGGATCAGCCGAAGGGATTCATTCAGAGTGGGAGCAGCGGTAGAGTGTGCAAGTTGCTCAAGTCCATTTATGGACTTAAGCAGGCATCGCAGAGTTGGAATATCTGCTTTGATGATACTGTCAAAGAATTCGACTTTATCAAAAACCCAGATGAACCATACATTTACAGTAAGATTGTAGGGAGAACTGTGGTATTCCTCGTCTTGTACGTAGATGACATTCTCCTAATAGGAAATGATATTCCTATGCTACAGTCAGTCAAAGGATTCTTGTCGCAGAGGTTCTCCATAAAGGACCTGGGCGATGCCAACTACATTCTGGGGATTCAGATCTATCGTGATAGATCTAAGAGGATGTTGGGACTTTCACAGTCAAGGGACATCGACACCATACTGAAAAGATTCAGTATGGAAGATTCCAAGCGCGGTAATTTACCAGCTTGTCACGGGATCACCCTCTCCAAAGAGATGTCTCCCAAGACTGATTTGGAAAGGGATCGCATGTCTATTATAACCTATGCTTCTGCCGTAGGCTCTATAATGTATGCGATGTTATGTACCAGACCAGATGTAGCATACGCATTGAGCGTTGTAAGCCGGTATCAGTCGAACCCAGGGGAGAAATACTGGATAGCGGTAAAGAACATTCTTAAGTACCTGAGAAGGACTAAGGAGATGTTCTTGGTGTATGGCGGAAAAGACCTCCAACTCGAGGCCTTTGCTGACTCCAGCTTCCAGAGTGACAAGGATGACTCCAAGTCCATGTCGGGTTATGTCTTTACCCTCAATAGAAGGACGGTTTGCTGGAAGAGTTCCAAGCAGGAGACCGTTGCAGACTCAACTATGGAAGCGGAGTACATGGCTGCTTGCGATGCCGCAAAGGAAGCTGTCTGGATGAAGAAGTTCCTCACGGAGCTTCAGGTGGTTCCTACCATTGTTGATCCAATACCGCTGTATTGCGACAACAACGGCGCTATAGCTTTAGCGAAGGAACCCAGGTCCCATCAGAAGTCCAGGCACATTTTGAGGCTGTACCACCTGATCAGGGAGATCGTAGATCACCGGGAGATCGAGGTGAAGAGAGTAAATACGGAGAATAACACTGCAGATCGACTTACGAAGGCCCTTCCCCAGACTCAGTTCGAGCGGCTGATCGAGATGATAGGTCTTCGATACTCCGGTACATGGCCTTAGTGCAAGTGGGAGATTGTTAGTGTATATACCCTAGAGGCCATTACTGTATCATACTAACTTGTATATTACTTAATGGAAGCTTGGGATATTCACAGTTGTATAGACAATCTTGCTCAAAATGGTATTATGCTACTTGGTTTGTTTCTACTTCAATATGTGCATGTGTTTCTTTTAGCATATCGCTTATATATATTAGTAGAGCCCTTAGGATCTTTGCTTGATTACCAGCGTTGTGATGGCAGTCATACTTGTGGGGGCTGGGTAATCTATAAGCACATCCTTATACAGGTCCCTAGTCGTAGGACTATCGAGACAGGGTATCGATACTCCGGAGTAGACTAGCGTATACGCTTCTCATCCCAGCTCGGGAGATGGTCTGTCCCATAGCCATCAGTACGTCGTACTGGAGATAGTATGCGGGTGCTCGTTAGGTTACGAGTACACTGGACAGGACTCGTCGGGAACTGATGGTTGGTATTATACCTATCGTCAGTTATCAGTTCCCAGATGACATGAGTACAGCTTAGTCCGCTGACTTGATACTGTCACTTCGCCTCGAGTGTGTTCCCACTGTACTTAGATTACTACCCTACCACGGCTAAAAGGAGTTGTGCAAACAGGTAGTAGTTGGGTGCAGTCCCGAAGCACTTGGAGGCAATAACGGTTAGACAGGATTCGTCTTTCCCGGTATTAGGGTTGACATCGCGCTGTGTCTAGGAAAGCCATTACATGAGTAGTCCCTGGCCAGGGCAAGCGAGATATACTGGTAGGTTTCCAGTGTTATCTCAGGGTGTTCCGGGCTACACTTCGACACGACTTATACCGCTATTAGGGGACTGACGTTCGCTACCCCCTAGGCCCGCCATGCGATGTATCAGACGAACAAACCGGACTGTACGCAGATTGTCACATACAGGCTTAGTAGGAGTTCGGATGGGTTTACCTCATCGACCTTCTTATCGACATTTACCTGGGGACCGTTACATACAGCTAGTGCCGCTTGCGGTCTGTGGTTAAACCCACTGCCAGCGTAGTGTCGAGTCTTTAGAGTCCCACACAGAGAGTTTTCCTGCACTGAGCGAAACGTGTAGAGGCCGTATGGTTTTACGGCAGGGCTGCGATCAGTTACGTGCACTTGTGTACGTATGCTGTTCGGGCAGGCAATACTAGTGGGCTTTGGTTTAAGCCGGATCCTAGTATTGCGCAGATGGATTTGTTTTGTCTTCTGTGCATTCGCATTCTACGGAATGCGGATGCGGGTGTGTATGCACAGTTTTGCGGAGCGGAAAGGGAGGAGATGCCTCATTAAGGTTTTGGCAGTTGGTTCGGTCAAAACCTTTATGAGCCAGGAACATCATTACTAATCCTTTTATTGATAATTATGTTATGCTAATTGCTTTGACCATTTGACCATCTTGACTTTGTTGACCGTTTGACCAAAGTTGACTAGGATCTTTTTGAAAGGTCTAAAGTATTCTTTGGTTTTCATTTTCTTTTTGTTATAAAAATGGTCAAGTCATTAGTGCCATCAACTTTATCATGATAGGATTTGTAATGATAGCTTTTGTGTATTATTGCAACCATGGTTAGCTTTTTCTTGAGTTAACAATTTCATTTCTCTTTTCTCACTCTCTCTTGAAAGTGAGAAGAAAAGAAAAGCTCTCATGGTTGCTAAGTTCTCCTCCTTCTTCCTCCTCTTGATCTCATCTTTTGATCTTATGTGTTGAGAGAAAAAGATCCTACAAAGACAAACACATCCATACATCTCCTCTACACATCTTAGGGCTTCTTGACTAGCAATCTCTTTGCCCTAGTTGCCTCGGCTCGAGGTGGAGCTCGGTGTACATCTCTCGGGTGGATCGTCTTCGACTCAAGAAGGCTGCGGAGGTGCCTAAGGTTCAGATCGACGCTTGGAGCTTGGATGGACGAGCGGGACAGCGGAATGAAGACCCGAAGGACCGGTTTCGTGAGGTATAATTTCTACAGCATAGTAGTTAAAACCTCTAGTAGTTTACTAGTTTCTAGTTTAGCAAAGATCCGTTCTTTAAGTCCATGTTGCCTTGCGCCAAATTATTGTTTTTCGTCGTTTCCGCCTCCCCGTAAGAACCGGGATGAGCAACGTGGACTTACAATGATTGGGGGAGGACCTATACCAGTAGAACAGTCTTAATCGAGATGATTGCATGCAATCTGGTTTGTCTTTATCGTCATGTACATGCTTCAGGTGATATTACAGATCACTATTAAATGTTGATAGAGCCCATAGGATTCTTGCTTGACTACCAGCAGTATAATGGCGATCATATACTGCTGGTAGTCTATACGTGAAACTTGGGTAGTCTATAAGCACATCCTTAAAGTGTCCCTAGTCGTGGGCGTTTCGAGACTGGGCATCGATACTCCGAGAGTAGACTAGTGTATACGGATCGAGACCCCGACGAAGGGCGATGGCTGGTCTCACAAGCCATTGGTGTCAATTGGTTCACCTAAAATAGTATACATGTGCTCATTGGGTTATGAATACACCGAACGAACTCGCCGGGAACATGCTTCTTGGTATTATACCTATCGTCAGATAGAAGTTCCTTGGTGACATGTGTACAGGTTAGTCTATCGACTTGAGATCGTCATTTATCTCGTGTGAGTTCCCACTGTACTTTGATTACTACCCTACCACGGCTCAAAGGAGTCATGCAAACAGGTTTTAGTAGGGTACAGTCCCGAGCTATATGGAGGCAGTGAGCGGATCGGCAGGGGATTCGTCTTTTCCGGTATTGGGGGTGATATCGCGATGTGTTTGGAGAGCCATTACATAAAGTCCTTGGCCAACGCAAGTGAGATTTACTGGTAGGTAATCCAGTAGTTTCTCAGGGTATTCTGGGATACACACCGACACGACTTATACCGCTATTAGGGGTCTGACGTTTACCATCCCTCTAGGCCCGATATGCGATACACATAGACGAACGGACCGGACTGTACGGATATTATCACTGTCAGGCTCAGTAGGGTTTCAGGATGAGTTCGCTCGTCGGCCACCCTTTCGCTCAATACCTGGGTAGTCGTTACGTACAACTAGTGCCACTGACATGCTTGTGGTTAAATCTACTACCAGCGTATTAACGAGTCTTTAGAGTCCCACACAGAGGGTTTTCCTAGTTCGGGCGAAACGTTGTAGAGGCCGTATAGTTTTATTGCAGGGTTCAATCCTTGATCACCACAGAAAACTGCATTTTTATACCTTTCATTCATTATCTATTTTTCTATTTATCGGTATTATTAATCAGTGTCTGCTCAGTAATTACAGTTTACAGGTATCCGTGACAAATACTGGAAAGCATACTCAAAATCACAGATATAGCGTTTTGGAGCCGACACTGCAAACAGAACATAAAACCGTCCGACATCCCAAGAGCTCTTTTGGAAATAATGCATGTGTACACATTTTTTGTCTAAAAATGGTACAACACACAAGTGTGCACATACCATAGACCATGGGGGCTGTCATAGACCATGGTGGGCTGCCTTGGCATCATGAAGTGAGCAAGTGGGGGGACTTTGTGTGAGCAAGTGGGTGTGTATGCATTTATTGCATAAAGTTTGGATGTGATGTAAAGGCCAAGTTTCCCTCCAATTCTCTGCATACAAACCAGGTTAAATTAGACCAAGCAAACAGCACCAGAGTGATTGTAGAGAGCACACATGACCCCACTGCAAACATGAGCCCCAGTGCTCGGTTTTTGGCCGGCGAGACTTCAATGAAATCCGGCGAGCTCGGTCCCTTCAAGCCCGATGGGCCCCATATTTTCTCTGTCCCTCCCTTGCTGCGACGTAGGCTTATTTGTATTGTTTGTTTAAATTTCTTTTGAGCCTATAGATAGCAGATCAGTGGCAAGGGGAGGGCTCTCTTTCATATTCTCACATTCTTGTACACATAGTTTTAGTTTGTTCTTTTGGTTTAGCTTGAGGGTGAATGGACTTCATATTGGTTTCTTCTTCTTCTTCCCTCTTGAAGCTCTCTTTGGAGAGCTTCATTGAGGAGGTTGAATAAGCTACCATAAATCTTGTATCTCTTCTTCAAATGTTTATAATATTTTGTTGCTTTCTTTTTCTATTTGCTTTCTTTACTTGCTTTCTTTTTATTCATGCTTAACTAACAGATTTTTTGGTTGTGGTGTGGGTGAGGAAGTGAGATAAAAGGCTTTGCCTCCTCCACCTCTTGTTTATATTTCATATGCTTAACTTATGATTCTAATCTGAATATTGTTTATATATTGATATGATACGGTATTTTGACAAATGGTTACTTGTAACCTCCTCATATACCGTATTCATTCTCTTTCCCCATTTTCAATGTTTAAGTTAAAATCCAATTGGTGTTAAGTTTGCTAAGTTTGGATATCATATCTTGTGATCAATTGCTTAACAATCTTTTGTTTTCATATACGATATACCATCACAAATACTTAGCAAACTCAACACCAAAATCATTTGCTTTCACTAATCACTTTGTGTTTTTGTTGTTTCGGTATGCTTGCTAGCCTTTGTGTTTAGTGTTGATACTGTAAGTCTACGTTACCCACCCCGGTACTTACGGGGAGGCGGAATAGGTAAAAAACAAATTTTTTTCTCAAGGTAACATAGACTATCTTGAGGATCTTTGCCAAACCATTTCTAACAAACAACTAGAGGTTCTATCTACTATGCTTAGGAGATTATACCTCACGAAAACGGTCCTTCGGTTCTTCCCTCCGCTATCCTCCTCGTCCATGCAAGCTCCGAGGATCGATCCGGATCTTGGTCACCTCCGCGGCCTCCTAGAGTCGAAGACGATCCACCCGAGAGTCAATAGTCCAAGCTCCACCTCAAGCCGAGGTAACTATGGCAACAAGTTTGCTATGCTTGATGTCCTAGGTGGTGTAGAAGAAGAAGATGGGTTTGTTTGTCTATTTAGAACCTAATTTGCTCAACACATGAGACTATTAGGAATTCTTAGTGATGAGGAAGAAGAAGCTAACCATGGGAGCTCTCATATGAAGAGAGAGAATGAGAAGAGAATAATAATCCATAAGAAAAATAATTACCATTCTTTTTTCATGATAAAGTGTGATGGTTACCATTGATTTGACCATTATCATGTCAAATTAAATCCAAGCCATAAGAAGAGTCTAGAGCTCACAAGAAATATCCAAGTCAACAATGGTCAACTAGGTCAAATTGTCAACATGGTCAAAGGGTCAAAACAATTAGCCAAAACACAATTATTATTAAAAAGATTAGTAAATATTTTCTTCACCTCATAATTGTTTTGACCAAGTCAATGGTCGAAACCCTAATGAAGCAACTTCTTCTTCGCTCCTCACAACCGTGCATACACACCCGCATCCGCATTCCGTAAAATACGAATACACAGAAGACAAAACTGATCCATCTGTACAATACTAGGATCCGGCTTAAACCAAAGCCCACTAATATTGTCTGCCCGAACATCAAACGCGCACAAGTGCACGTAAGTGATCTTAGCCCTGCCGTAAAACCATACGGCATCTACACCTTTTGCCCAGTGCAGGGAAAGTCTCTGTGTGGGACTCTAAAACACGACCCTACGCTGGCAGTGGGTTTAACCACAGACCGCAAGCGGCACTAGCTATACGTAATGGTCCCCAGGTAGATGTCGATAAGAAGGCCGATAAGGTAAACCCATCCGAACTCCTACTGAGCCTGAATGTGACAATCTCCGTACAGTCCGGTCTGTTCGTCTATTAGTATCGCATGTCAGGCCTAGGGGAGCGGTAAACGTCAGACACCTAATAGCGGTACAAGTCGTGCCGGAGTGTAGCCCAGAACACCCTGAGAAACTACTGGAAACACTACCAGTAATTCTCACTTGCCCTGGCCAGGGACTTTGTGTAATGGCTCTTCTAGGCACAGCGCGATATCAACCCCCAATACCGGAAGAGACGAATCCTATCTAACCGCTACTGCCTCCAAGTGCTTCGGGACTGCACCCAACTACTACCTATTTGCATGACTCCTTTGAGCCGTGGTAGGGTAGTAATCAAAGTATAGTGGGAACACACTCAAGGCGAAGTAGCAGTGTCAAGTCGACGGACTAAGCTATACTCCTGTCACCTGGGAACTGCTATCTAACGATAGGTACAGTACCAGCCAACAGTTCCCGACGAGTTCTGTCCAGTGTACTCGTAACCTAACGAGCATCCGCATACTATCTCCAGTACGACGTACTAATGGCTGTGGGACAGACCATCTCCCCTGCTGGGATGAGAAGCGTATACGCTAGTCTACTCTGGAGTATCGATACCCTGTCTCGATAATCCTACGACTAGAGACCTGTATAAGGATATGCTTGTAGACTACCCAGCCCCCACAAGTATGACTGCCATCACAATGCCGGTAATCAAGCAAAGATCCTAAGTGCTCTACTAATATGTATAAGCGATATGCTAAAAGAAACACATGCACATATTAAAGTAGAAACAAACCAAGTAGCATACTACCATTTTGAGCAAGACTGTCTATACAACTGTGAATATCCCAGGCTTCCATTAAGTAATATACAAACTAGTATGATACAGTAATGGCCTCTAGGGCATATACACTAACAGATACCCCAAGCGTGGACATACAAACGGTAAATGATTAAAACGGACTCGTTTCGTGCCTTACGGCGAATATCGGAATTTGACGGTTTGTACTCCGCAACCGCGTTGACAAGTCGTGCTTCATGCCGGGATCAAGTTAAGGCCGAACAACTCATGATCAAGGGAGTGTAGAGGTAAACGTCGTGATTCAACCTTCCAAGCCGAAGCCACAACCATTCTTAACTTGCTTGTTTTCTTGCTTTTCTTATTTTCGTATTCTTTTATATTTTTGTGACAACCAACCAATTCATTAATTTTTTGAACCTTAAATCACGATGCCTAATAGACAATTACCTGTGGATCGACCCATGCTTGCCGGCTCGCTACAACGCGTCGTGTACTTGCGATTATAAATAGTAAAACGAGAACGATCTCACGTGCGCAATCCGTTTCCTTCGTTTCATATCCATTTCCATAACATACGCATTTGCGCGTGGGTGAATTCCCAATATGTTTTTGGCGCCATTGCCGGGGAGTTGGTAATATTAGGAATTGGTATTGTTGGTTCTTACTAACAAAACTAACTACTAACTCAAATTTTTCAAAAACTGATAATACGACATTCTTTTCACTTGTTCTCTGTCCTTCATATCAGATTACACCCTGAGCTTAAATTGAAAAATCAAGTAAGACCATTAGAATACTAATATAGCCTAGAGATTCCACTCAAAATTCCTGCACTTAACTCTTTGCAAAATCCGGCGACATCAAGGATTTGTCCGAGGTCGCCGGCCAGTTTGTGAGGTTTTGGGTTTTTTCTTTTTTGGTGATCTCCAGTATTGTGTCGGTAATCTATTGGTATTGTTTGATTTTTGTAAATTTGAGTGTGCAGGAATTGGGGCACATATATCGCTTTTTGACACTAAATATCGTATTTTTCCGACATTTCAGTTTTTAAGGAATTACGACCAGCGATCGTGCGGAGCGAGGCTCAAATGCAATTGCAAGACGTTAGTAAAGTATAGTGCCAAAGATCCGCGTAGTTTGACCCGTGCAAGTGAACATTCAAAGGCTCGGATCACTTTTAATGAGGTTTTCTTAAACCAATACACTTTGGTACGTATTTTCTAATACATTCTGTAAGTCAACGTTACACACCCCAGAAGATGCGGGGAGGCGGAATAGGTAAAACAATCTTTTTGTTCGAAGTAACATCGACTATCAAACGGATCTTTGCTAAACCCTAACTAACAAACTATCTAGAAGTGCTAAACTACTATGATAGATGATTATACCTCAAGATACTAGTCCTTCTTGTTCTTATTGTTTACCTCCTCGTCGGCCTCCTCGATGTAATAGATGATCCACCCGAAAGTTCCTTCTTCAACCTTTATCCTCTAATTTGAGGTAACTAAGTGGCTAGAATTGCTAATCCAAATGACCTAGAAGATATAGAGATAGATTAAGGATCTATTAGTCTTGCTAACCCTAGGGTTCTCAACACATGAGAGGATTAGGGTTAGGATGAAGAAGATGAGAGCTTGAGGAGAGAGAATGTGTTTGTGATAATGAATTGAACTTGAGTCATTTAGATAATTATGAAGCATGAAAAATATCTAAACAATAATAAATATAATCAACAACCATGCTTCATTAATTACCTTGAAGTGAATCACCTCATGACTCATGGTGCAATTAATGAAAATTACACATCACCTCTCCACCTCATTAAGTTTAATTCACAAATGAATTAAAACTAAATGAGTCACCTTTCTTCTAGAAGCTTCTCGACTAATTACGAGAATGCCCCTCCCATCCGTATTTACGAAAAACACGGATATACTGAGACTACATAAATCCAATAATCGAATACTAGAATCTGACTTAAACCAAAACCTGCTAGTATAATCTGTCCGAACATCACACGTGCATAAGTACACGTATATGTCCGAACTGTAAGTGCACTGCGGCGCCCCGGCCGTCAATCCGACGGCCAAATGCGGAAGCGGTGATAAACTTTAATTTTGCGAACTTAGCAAACCGGCACCACCGCGCACTAAACCCCGGATCGAACCATTAAACTAGTTCTAGCTAACAACAAGATAGGGAAGAGATATACCGAGTGATCCGAGTCCTCCGGTTTTCTCGTCGTCGTCCCGATCTCCCGCGGAAAACTCCGGTCGTCGCCTCCTCGCCGAAAGGGCACCACATCGCCTGTTTCTTTTACGGGCTCCCGCCTCTATACCGAGGCAACTCGGGCATGAAGCTGGCAAGTCGACATGCCCAAGATTTGCTGTAGAATGTAGTATAGAATTTGTCTCTAGGGTTTTGGTTGCCATGGAGAATGGAGGAATCAAGATAAGGAAAAATGGTGCTTGCATTTTTCCTAACATGAGAATGAGATCAAGGAAAATTGCCACACTCAAAATGAAACACTCTCTCTCTCCCCCAATATTGTGGCCGGCCCTTATCATATAAGAATGGTGGAGGAAAGAATGTATAGCATGAAGGGAGGTGATGGTAGGAGAAGAGAAGAGGTGACCACACCATAAAGCAAAACCTCACATCAACTCTCATCAAAGATCAAAAACAATCTTAATCCAATCTAATCTCATAAATGCACCATCATGGATGAAAAAGCAAAAGATGCTTATCCTATCATAATGAATACATTTGCAAGAAACCCCCTCCACAAATGTTATTTGCACAATTGCAAATAACCCCCTCCATCGGAAAAGTCCGGCCGGGAAAGAACAAAGGAAAACCGGCCGGAACGGAATGCAAACTGGCAACTCCAGAAAACTGGTCCCGTAATAAATTACAGGAAAACCCCGATACTGTGCATACACACCCGCATCTGTATTCCGACCGGATACAAATGCAATGAGACAAAACTACACTGTACTATACTAGGATCCGGCTTAAACCAAAACCGGCTAGTATTATCCGTTCGATCATGATCCGTGCAATACCGCACGTATCTGATCGAACCCAACCATATAACCATACGGCCTCCAGTACAAACCGTCCGATCCTGATCCGTGTAATACCGCACGTATCTGATCGGACCCTGCCATATCTCCATACGACCTCTACAGCGTTTCGCCCGAAAGCTGAGTAACTGAATGTGTGGTGGACTCTAAAGACTCGTCAATACTATGGCTGCGGATTTAACCACTAGCACGTCAGAGGTATAAGCCAATACGTAACGGGCCACCAGCTATTGACCAAAAGGGACGTCGATGAGCGAACTCATCCTGACACCCTACTGAGCCTGTCAGTGACAATATCCGTACAGTCCGGTCCGTTCGTCTATGAGCATCGCATGTCGGGCCTAGGGGGTTGGTAAAAGTCAGACCCCCAAAAGCGGTACAAGTCGTGTCGGAGTGTAGCCCAGAACACCCTGAGATACTACTGGAATACCTACCAGTAAATCTCCTGCCTTGGCCAAGGACTTCGTGTAATGGCTCTCCTAGACACAGCGCGACCTCACCCCCAATACCGGGAGAGACGAACCCCTGAAGATCCTCTCACTGCCTCCATGTGGCTCGGGACTGTACCCAACTAAAACCTGTTTGCACGACTCCTTTGAGCCGTGGTAGGGTAGTAATCAAAGCACAGTGGGAACTCACACGAGACAAATGACGATCTCAGGTCGATGAACTAACCTGTACACATGTCACCAGGGAACTGCTATCTGACGTCAGGTATAAGACCAACTAGCAGGTTCCCGGCGAGTCCTGTCCGGTGTACTCATAACCCAATGAGCACCTGTATACATCTTAGGTGAACCAACTGACACCAGTGGCTTGTGAGACCAGCCACCGCCCCTCGTTGGGGTATCGACTGTATACACTAGTCTACTCTGGAGTATCGATGCCCTGTCTCGAAACTCCCACGACTAGGGACCATTTAAGGATGTGCTTATAGACTACCAGCTCCCACTTATATGATCGCCCTCATACTGCTGGTGGTCAAGCAAGAATCCTAGGGGCTCTATCAACGTGTAATAGCGACCTGTAAGGTCACCTGAAGCAGTACACGATGATAAAGGTAAACCAGATAGCATACTATCATCTCGAGTAAGACTGTCGTACCGGGATAGGTCCTCCCTCAATCATTGCAATCACGTGCCTGTGATCCAATAATTGACTCTGAGGGCACTATCTCCAACAATCTCCCACTTGCACTCAAGGCTAATTATTGCGATGTCGCATACTCACAGCCCGTGTGATACCGAACACCTAACTCCTCTACTAGTCAGTCTCACAAAGCCTGTTTGGAAGACTAATGCGTTCGAGGAAAAGCCTCAGTGAGTGGATCCGCTCAGATGTTTCTTTCTATGTCTCTCTATATCTCAAGTTCGCAGAGAAAGCCATCTCCCGAAATGAGCAATACCTGTCTTAGAATGTCTGGATGTCTGATGGGACCGAGTTCATAAATGAACTTCAAATCCAAACTTCTTAGGCTGTATCGTCAACTGAACTTAATCAGTATCCTATGCCATGCCTCCCTCAGTATTGCCTTGGATCACCTGTCCAAAATACTGTCCCTCATCAGAAGGAAAACTAAAACTCTGACAACCTCCTTGTCGTCCATGTCACCTTAGAAGCCTGGAATGATAACTGTCTCCCAAATGAGGCTATCGTTATCATATCCCTAGAACATCCACTTATGTTCTAAAGCTGCTTCCGACTATTTCTCCAGGATTGGATCAATATCAACTTATTGCACCTACTGCAAGAACAACATCTGGTGTGGTACTTGACATCTCATGATTGACTCAATTGCCAAAGCAAGTGATCTGTCAATCATGCACATCCCTCTCTACTTTAGTCTATAAGACACCTTTAGAAAGGGTGACTCCATCACCTGCAGGTATACTACCGTGCCAGGAGTCAACCATTCTAAATACTCATAGAATGCTGTCTAAGTACCCTGATTGGGAAACCACCCAAATCTAGATCTAAAACCATAGATCTAGTAACCAGAATGTCGGATATTATATCCAAGTCCTATGTGGAGAAACCACTGTGTGACAACCAAAGAATAACCGACAGTAGTATAGGAGTTTCCTTTCCTACTTTGTGTATGTCATCCAAATACCATGACATCACACCCTACTACCTTCTCAACAGATCCATCCCCTATTCTGATGAAGTCAAATCTATGACTGTCATGTCAGAAATAGATGATCTATCTCCGCAATATCTGCTTTAGTCTATAAATAGACATAAGCCTGATGTCCACCAATGCTTCCGCTGCTCCCACTGACTACGACAACCCTCTGGCAGAGTCATATAGATGTGCACTTCTAAAGCTAGTTTAGAACGACGCTAGACTCATCCTCCCACCGGGTCTCGCAGCCTGGAACAACAGCAATGACAAGTGTGGGTAAACAAGAACTTCCCTGTCACCGTCCTTGAGGCTACCGGAGTACCTCTCGGGTGCCTGAAGTTACCCACCGTATCGGCGGAGTGGCCAATGGAATGTCAAACCAGATTGAATCTTTAGGTTCCTTATCAAATCTTCAGTAATCGTTTGCGGTTCTGGAATCACTTCCAGTTCTACCATACTCCCACTACTGTTTTCTGAAAAAAAATCCATTTTTAATAAAACTGTGGCGAGTCTAGAACAATATTTCTATTGATCTTCCAGATGGTAGAAAGTCAACCCTCCTCATAGCCTGGGTCAACCCACAAACAGCTATTACAGAAACGTGCCTTGAGTTGTCTAGTGTCTGGTTTTAATCATAAGCCGGACAACTCCCCGTACCTTAACATCGTTAAGATATGAACTGTTCTATATCCAATATAGAACCAGAGGCACTGATTTAATTGAACCAGATTCAAATCATGCAGCTATCTCCAGTGCATGTCAACTAAATGGAAGGAGGCCGATCAGCGTTACTCAACTTAGGAATGCTTCCAATTATGAGTAACCTGAAAGAGAAGCAATTTCTCTTTATCATTACTATCAACTGAATACTATACACAAGTATCTACATCTTCGATCACTTTGAAGAATCCCGATACTTGCTACACCTGGTTCTCTACTCTATTCAAATACCTATAACTCCTCAAAACTTAGACCCTGTGTTTCTACGAAACACATGTCTAAGAACTAGAGAAGTTAAAAGTAAACAGGATATAGTATGAGGATCAACCCCTCTGTCCTAATGGACACTGGACAACATACAATACTCTGTATAAGTCCCTTGAGTCTGATAACTCATTCACTGTGTGTCGTAGGTTGAAAACTGTACCTTTGGTTATGAAGAATTACACCGCTGTTCAATGCTCCTTACCTAATCATCCACTGATATAGGTAAATGTCATAGACATAATTTCAAAAAGGTATATCTCACTCTATAAAAATAGACGTACAGATATATCAATTTGAAATTGGTGCATAACAACGGATATTCAAAACCAAATATTTGCCGACCGGCAAACAACCCAGGTGGCTTCCTCAAATATCACTTATTTACAACGAATCCTGATATAATGAGGATGATCACCTAATTCCCAATAACTTACTCCCACTCATCATCTGTAAAACCATACGGATGTGAGAATCATACCCGGTAAATACATACCCTGGAGCAAGTGTCCAATCGGGAAATCAGTTTTCTTTTAACAGTACACAGCTTAACTGAAACATTGAAATGTTTCGATGGGGTATCCTGGTATTCCTAGTAATGCCTCTTCCATTATCCAGATTCATAACTGTAACCGTATAATTCTTTGCCACCTCTCCAAATCCCTTTATATGTCTTTAGTCATTACCTTCTATACACCCCTTTAGGCCAAATGGTTTTCTTCCTTCCCTACCGTTCGGCACCAGCCTATGGTTTGGAAGAAGACTATCTAATAAGTATAATGGGTGTACTGTCCTAATCCTAGGAGCACTCGCAATGCGAGAGAAGGTGAAGATAAAAGACAACTGAATAAATCTTATTCCTATTTCTCCTGAACCAGAATCCATCCCCGAACTGGAACAAGTTCCTTTCGAGTTCGTATATAACCATACGATGGAATATCCAAATAACTGTGGATTTTCGTAGTGATACAGAGTGTCCTGGAGAAATACAAAGGTGATGTGGGAGTGGTAATGAAATACTTAGTTTGGTCGTGAATATCAGTCGCAATTTACTTTGCCCTCCTTCTAATCCCTTTCTTTATCTTAACTTAATACCTTCTGTACACCATCGTTAGGCTAATTGGTTTTCTTCATTCCCCACCGTTCGGCACCAGCCTAAGGTTTGGAAGAAGACTATCCAATAAGCGTAATAGGTGTACTATCTCCTAAACCAAGGAGTACTCGCAACCCGAGAGAAGGTAAAAGGAAAAGACAACTGAATAGTCCTATTCGTTTTCTCCAGAACCAGAAACCATCCTCGAATTCCTTCGAGTTCGTATATAACCATACGATGGTTTTGTCCAATGGAAGTGGACGTTTGTAGTAATACGGGGTGTCCTGGAAAAAAGGGTAAAAGTAGGAGTGGCAATGAGGTCTGCAACTCTGACAATCCAAAAGCCAGTGTTTAAGAAGGTTCGGTCAACTTGGTCACTGAGTCATAGTCTTGGGTCGGGTCAATGGTCGCTGCCAGAGAGAGAGAAAAGAAACACTCAGCGTGCACTCTAACCAAGATCAGAATGGTTACCAATTTATCTAATCTGGAAACCTCCCACTGTACCTCAAATTCTCCTCCAAACCTGAAAGAAGAATTAGTCGGGGTCACCCGAGGAGTAAACCAACTCATCAGTGGGAATCGGGATCCAACTCTCATCGCATGATAATGTGACGGAATCCGCTCACGTTATCACACTCCAGAAGGTATGCGCATATCTGGCAAGTTTCAGTTCTTTTGAAACTCCCGATGTGGATTTCTACCCCATGCTCTTATGACCTTGACTTTGGCCAACATATCATAAGTCACATGTCAAGTTCTACCCGTCATTCTCAGGTTAATTTGAGCCCACCCGTACATACCCTTGACTTTGGCCAAAATGGTAGTACGACTGCCCCAAACCAACACATCTATCTATGCTGCATATGAATAACCAACAGCTACCAAACACTGTGCCTTGACTTTGGCCAACAAACACAGCTTGAATACTATTTACTACCCATATGAAACGACGGAGGGCTACGAATGGTTTCTGGCGAAAACCTTTAACGTAATGAACTTGATATCGTTGAAGGAACGGATAGCTTTTTAGAAAAAATATAGCAACGACAACTTCCGCTAAAGAGGTCACTCCCGGTGAAGGGATCTCGGCTCTTTCCCCGTAGAATGGGATGCAGGATATTCCAAATGAATATCACGATGCAAAGCAAAAGTAATCGGCTATAGTGAAGTTAATGCCCTGACGCAAACTTTTTGTCCAAGGGGTCACTCCCGGTGAAGGGATCTCGGCCCTTGCCTCGTCGACTGAGGAGCTGGATATTCATAACCGAATATCACTGTGCAAAACAAAAGAGAACGCCTTTGCAATAACAGCTTTTTGAAAAGTGTTCCAACAACATCAGATTAGGTTTGTTTATCTTGCATTGATCCGAATCAATGCAGTCCCATCAATTGATCACACCACAAAGAACGAAAATATACTGATGTACGTATATGCCATCCGCATTCGCCACTGGGTCCCGTCATTACCCGTTAGGTTAGCTTACTAACGACAGAGCGGGGACTGGACTAGCGCGGATGCAAAACATATACAACATCTACTAATATATATACCAATATATTATATTTCGCTCAAAGCGTGAAAGAAATGCAACATCACAGAAATGTACAACATCACAGAACAATACAGATATCTGGGATCCCCGGGTTTCACAGAGCCGCTACTGAAACCCGACGTTCCCCTGGTCGTGTGGATAGCCTGTGCAATGAAATCCTAGACCCCTACGGGCGCGGCAAGTCACCCGCCAAAACCTGAAGCGAGGCAGCCCCTTTCAGCGCCGTGAATGGACCACCCAGCACTTCACGGAATCCGGTAACTTGGGCACCCCTCCTGGGTCTACCTGTACCCCCTACGAGTGCAGCGAATAGCCCGCCAATTCTAGAGTGAAGCCCCCTCCGTCCCAATGCCATGAGATGCGGGCTTGTTGCCCTCCAGAACCCGGCTATCCGTGCACCCCTCCACGGGGTAATCCTAGTACAGAAAGTAAAATATACATACAATGGGTACATCGACTGCAACCAGGTCGTGCCCCAAAAGAATAATACAAACAGGCAGTGACGGCAGTCCACATGTCGGACGCTCACCCCGCAATATCAAATGTACATGATACAACAGAAACTGTACTAGCATTGCATCCAGGCTATCCCCCACGACCGATCCGCAACATCACAGCAAATACATAGAACATCAACGTGAAAGTCACGTTCGCAAATCCGTCTAACCGGGCTATAGCAGTTAGACCGGATTTACCGATCGAGTGACATTCACGGTCGCAGATATAATGTAAATACTGTGAACCAGCATGTTAAAATATTCGATCGAACAAATTTACTCAAGTGGGCCCCAAGCAGTACTGTAGCACTTACAGAAATTCTGGGCCCAAACAAAATATACCAAAACCCCTATTTTCAGCCCACAAGCCCACTACAAAAAAATAATGACATGAACCCACATTCCTGCGGCGGAACCGCGGCCAAAGAGGGGTTATGGCCGCGGTTCCGCGGTCGTACGGAGGGATCGGGTCACCAAATTTTTTAGTGTTCTTAGGACTCCCTGCACATCATTCAGAGACAACCTGAAAAAATTTTCGAGACCAGAAAATTTCGACAGAAAACTGATGTGTAGGAAAATACGGTTTTTAGGGATTTTTGTTCGATCGAGTTCTAAACACGCTAGACCAAGCTAGGCTAAGTTAATGGCGTGGCTCTGATACCAATGTAAGTGCACTGCGGCGCCCCGGCCGTCAATCCGATGGCCAAATGCGGAAGCGGTGATAAACTTTAATTTTGCGAACTTAGCAAACCGGCACCACCGCGCACTAAACCCCGGATCGAACCATTAAACTAGTTCTAGCTAACAACAAGATGGGGAAGAGATATACCGAGTGATCCGAGTCCTCCGGTTTTCTCGTCGTCGTCCCGATCTCCCGCGGAAAACTCCGGTCGTCGCCTCCTCGCCGGAAGGGCACCACATCGCCTGTTTCTTTTACGGGCTCCCGCCTCTATACCGAGGCAACTCGGGCATGAAGCTGGCAAGTCGACATGCCCAAGATTTGCTGTAGAATATAGTGTAGAATTTGTCTCTAGGGTTTTGGTTGCCAGGGAGGATGGAGGAATCAAGATAAGGAAAAATGGTGCTTGCATTTTTCCTAACATGAGAATGAGATCAAGGAAAATTGCAACACTCAAAATGAAACACTCTCTCTCTCCCCCAATATTGTGGCCGGCCCTTATCATATAAGAATGGTGGAGGAAAGAATGTGTAGCATGAAGGGAGGTGATGGTAGGAGAAGAGAAGAGGTGACCACACCATAAAGCAAAACCTCACATCAACTCTCATCAAAGATCAAAAACAATCTTAATCCAATCTAATCTCATAAATGCACCATCATGGATGAAAAAGCAAAAGATGCTTATCCTATCATAATGAATACATTTGCAAGAAACCCCCTCCACAAATGTTATTTGCACAATTGCAAATAACCCCCTCCATCGGAAAAGTCCGGCCGGGAAAGAACAAAGGAAAACCGGCCGGAACGGAATGCAAACTGGCAACTCCAGAAAACTGGTCCCGTAATAAATTACAGGAAAACCCCGATACTGTGCATACACACCCTGTAACCCTTAGAAATGCAGCTGTAAACTCATCCCAGGTCATAGAAGGCAGAGCACAGCCAGCTATCAGTGGTGGACAGGCCCGAGTGTTCGCGTTGACTCCTCAGGATGCACAGGCATCCAATGCCGTCGTGACAGGTACTCTGCCAGTATGTTCTTTTGATGCACGGGTATTATTTGATCCAGGCTCCACACATTCCTATGTTTCCACGTATTTTGCACCGAGGTTGGGCCGAGTGTCTTGTCCGTTAGATCAGCCGCTTGTCGTTATTACACCGGTAGGCGAGTCTTTTGTTGCCCGTTTTGTGTACCGATCGTGTTTCGTTCGTATCGGGGAGAAAGATTCTTCAGTTGATTTGATTCTCCTCGATATGCTAGACTTTGACGTTCTTCTTGGTATGGACTGGCTAGCCACCTGTTATGCATCCGTGGACTGCCGTGAAAAAGCAGTCAGATTCAGTTTTCCTGGTGAGCCGGTTCTTGTTATTCAGGGAGATCGTAGTGCTACCCTTCCCAGCTTGATTTCTTCTCTTCGTGCTGGTCAGCTCCTAAGGAAAGGGTGTCAGTGATTCTTAGCTTATGTTTGTGATACTAGCTCCACAGAGGTTCCGTTGGACCAGGTCCCTGTTGTGAGAGAGTTTCCTGATGTATTCCCTGACGAGCTGCCTGGTCTGCCACCAGAGCGCGAGATTGAGTTCTGTATTGACTTGATCCCCGGCACGGGGCCTATCTCTATACCGCCTTATCGGATGGCCCCGGCGGAGCTGAGAGAGCTAAAGGATCAGTTACAGGACTTGTTGGACAAAGGGCTTATCCGACCGAGTGTGTCACCTTGGGGTGCTCCCGTCCTGTTTGTTAAGAAGAAGGACGGAAGTATGCGTTTATGCATTGATTATCGTCAGCTGAACCGGGTTACTGTGCGGAACAGATATCCCCTACCCCGCATTGATGACTTATTTGATCAGCTCCAGGGTGCAGGGTTTTTCTCGAAGGTTGATTTACGGTCAGGTTATCACCAGTTGCGAGTTCGGAAGGAGGATATTCCGAAGACCGCCTTCCGTACTCGTTATGGTCATTACGAGTTCTTGGTGATGTCGTTCGGGCTCACCAATGCCCCGGCAACATTTATGGATTTGATGAATCGCGTATTCAGGCCGTATCTCGATCAGTTCATCATTGTGTTCATTGACGACATCTTGGTTTATTCTCGGAGCCGGGAGGAGCATGAGCAACACTTACGTATCACATTGCAGACGTTGAGGGAGCACCAGCTGTTCGCCAAATTCTCCAAGTGCGCATTCTGGTTAGACAGTGTCGACTTCTTGGGTCATGTGGTGACGAGAGATGGTATTTGCGTGGACCCGAAGAAGATCGAGGCAGTTCAGCGTTGGCCTAGACCAGTATCAGTTACAGAGGTTCGCAGCTTTCTAGGTCTGGCCGGCTATTATCGACGTTTCGTCCAGGATTTCTCCCGCATTGCTGCACCGTTGACCGGGTTGACCCGGAAGGGGGTTCCTTTTGATTGGACCCAGGCATGTGAGGATAGCTTCCAGCAGTTGAAGACTCGTCTGACTACTGCACCGGTGTTAGCATTGCCTTCAGGATCAGGCGGGTTCGTGGTTTACTGTGATGCTTCTAGAGTGGGGCTGGGATGTGTATTGATGCAGCACGACAGAGTTATCGCGTATGCTTCTCGGCAGCTGAGGAAACACGAGCAGAACTACCCCACCCATGATTTAGAGATGGCTGCAGTGGTATTTGCACTTAAGATCTGGAGACATTACCTATACGGTGAGTCGTGCCAGATATTCACTGACCACAAGAGTTTGAAGTATATCTTCCAGCAGCGAGACCTGAACCTGAGACAGCGCCGTTGGATGGAGTTGGTGAAGGATTATGACTGCGAGATTTTATACCATCCGGGCAAGGCGAATGTGGTGGCAGATGCCTTGAGTAGGAGGCCCGGAGGTAGCTTATCTTGTTTGAGCGCAGTACAGATGCAGTCGACGACGGATTGGCAGGTGTTATGTGATAGCAGAGTGCAATTCGAGTTTACTCCTACAGGGGGACAGCTGGCCCATTTCAGAGCACGCCCACAGTTACTTGACCGTATCCACGAGGCACAGTCCGGCGATGCCCGTACATTAGAGATCATTAAGCAGATTCGACAGGGCAGAGTTTCTGAGTTCGTGATTGATGATCAGGGGATACTTCGATTTGGGACTCGACTGTGCGTGCCAGATTCAGAGGGACTGAGGCGTGATATTCTCGAGGAGGCACATAGATCAGTATACAGTGTTCACCCAGGTTCCAGCAAGATGTACCGTGATTTGAGAGAGGTTTACTGGTGGGACGGGATGAAGAAGGATATTACAGACTTTGTGTCGAGATGCCTGACTTGTCAGCAAGTCAAGGCTGAGCACCAGAGGCCAGCCGGCGAGTTACAGCCTTTGCCCATCCCTGAGTGGAAGTGGGAGCAGGTCTCCATGGACTTCGTTGTGGGTCTACCCAGGACCAGTCGAGGGTATGACTCTATTTGGGTGATTGTGGATCGACTGACGAAAGCGGCTCACTTCCTGCCGGTGAAGACCACTTTTGGATTTTCTCAGTACGCCCAGGTTTATATTGATCAGATAGTGCGACTGCACGGCGTTCCGACTTGCATCGTGTCCGACCGTGGCACCCAGTTTACCAGCCGATTGTGGCAGAAACTCCAGGAAGCTTTGGGCACCCGATTGAGTTTTAGCACAGCCTTTCATCCTCAGACTGACGGTCAGTCGGAGCGTACGATTCAGACTCTTGAGGACATGCTCAGAGCTTGTGTTTTGGATTTCGGTGGTAGCTGGGATCGTCATTTGCCTTTGATCGAGTTTTCCTACAATAATAGCTTCCAGGAGACGATTCAGATGGCACCTTTTGAGGCTTTATATGGGAGGAGATGTCGATCACCTGTATGTTGGACAGAGCTCAGGGAGAGCAGTATTTTGGGGCCGCAGATCGTACAGGAGACGACCGAGAAAATACAGCTGATTCGGGACAGGATGAGAGCGGCACAGAGCAGGCAGAAATCTTATGCTGACAGGCGTCGTCGCCGACTCGAGTTCGCTGTTGGCGATCATGTTTTCCTGAAGGTCTCTCCGATGAAGGGTGTGATGAGATTTGGGCGGAAAGGGAAACTGAGTCCTAGATATGTTGGTCCTTTCGAGATCCTAGAGCGTGTTGGTCCAGTCGCTTATCGGTTAGCTCTTCCGCCCAGCTTCCCCGATGTTCACCCCGTATTCCATGTCTCGATGCTCCGCAAGTACCTTCATGATCCTTCCCAGGCGATTCAGCACCAGACGATCCAGTTAGAGCGTGACCTTTCTTTCACCGAGCAGCCGGTTGTCATCTTGGATCGGCAGGTGAAGAAATTGAGGTCGAAGGTCATACCGTCTGTCAAGGTTCTTTGGCGTGGCCCGAACAGCGAGGAGGTCGCCTGGGAGACCGAGGTCGAGATGAGGAAGAGATATCCCCATCTTTTTGAAGGTACGCGTAGTTAAATTCTAAATTCGGGGACCGAATTTCTTTAAGGGGGGAAGATTGTAACCCTTCGAAAATCGTTTAGGCAGTTTTTCGGTAATCGGCTAATTTTTCGGCTTTTTCCGTAAAAAGTCAAAATTGATATTTTTCATTGTAAACCTAATTATACAAAATTTAGATAAGATATTACTATAATTTTGTCACTAAAATTTCACTTATAATTATCTAGT
This sequence comes from Agapanthus africanus, assembly GCA_030015575.1. Taxonomy (NCBI): domain Eukaryota; kingdom Viridiplantae; phylum Streptophyta; class Magnoliopsida; order Asparagales; family Amaryllidaceae; genus Agapanthus; species Agapanthus africanus. The sequence continues at coordinate 835,197,718 of JASDDO010000019.1, forward strand.
TAAATAAAAAAAAATTCGTAATTAATTAATTTTTTTATTATTTTAAGCCTTTTTAAATACATTTAATTAGGGATAAATACAAATTTAATTAGGTAAATTTCTTAATTAGGAGTCTTTATAAGCTAAAATATGGTGTTAATAAAATTATATCATGTCTTGCAAACTTTTGGTTTTAGGGTGGGAAAATTTGTGAAAAAATGAGGTAAAAATGGGTTTTTTTGAAAAAAAGGTTGACATGAAAGCATTAAATGATAATGTGGGGGTGTTTTAGACCTAGAATCTTCTCCAAATTTCCCAAACTCCCTCCTCATACCTACAGCCGACCCCTCTTCCTGCAGGTTTTCCCCACTTCATCACTTTATCTTGCTTCTTTTCTTGCTAAAAATCCATTTAAATTCACAAATTTCCACCTCCATTCAAAGCCTAACCCTAATCCCTTCGCTCTTCAACCCAAATTTGTTCAAAAACATGATGAAAGGAGGCTTCGTGGAGACTTGATCAAGCTAGGGTTCAAGCTTGAGAGGTGAAAATTTTAATCCTTTTGTTAACTTGTGGTTTAATTATGCTAGAATTGAAATTCTAAGTATTAATTTAGTGTAAATCCTTGTTCATGAAAAATCAAGAGAAGGTTTTGATTTTTAAAAATTAGGGTTTGTAGCCTAATGGTTGAATTATGTTAGGGATGGTTATCTAATTGATTAGAATGGTTAATGGTGAAATTATATGCTTGCTAAATCGACAAATTTCAATGTTTGTATCAAATCGGCTAGAACTTCGCTTACTAGATTTTTGTAGAAAATAGAATGCGGTCAATTTGCGTTAGGTTAGCAATATTATTAGCTTCGTATAGGATTATTAGAATGCGCGAACGCGGGGTTTCGTCTAGTCGGGTGGTAGTTTGTCGATTTCCCCGAAATGACGATTTTTGTTAAAGGATTGCGATTTTCGTGCGTTTTTCTTCGCACCGAGTGCATGCTATGATTAATTTGTGAGCGTCGATATTTGTATAATGTGACTTGCATCGTTTAGGGTTATGTAATCTTATACTTGGTGTTGTGCAAATTTAGGATCGGTCGGAGAAACATCGGACACGGCGCGTAAAGGCAAAGCGGTGGCCGGATCAGATTAGCGGGGATTTCTGGTGAGTAGATATATTCATCTATGGGGGAATCGTCTGGATGGCGCGAGGTGCCCCCCTAGTTAGGATTACCCTACTTTTTGCAAGATTATATTGTTAGTTTGCTTATCCATTCATGTACACTGCATACCCTTATAGCGAACAGTATGTTAAATTGCATGGACATTCATCTCTACCTAAGCGATATCATTTCGTAGGACACGAACACCTTACCATTGGCATCTGTTGCACGCGCACTATTCATGTGACACACACGCCTTTGGTAATTAGCATGCCACGTGCACGATAGAACCTGTTTATCTTAATATCAACACCTGCATTCATACTTGATATATGAAACTGCATCGCATGCACATATCTCGCATCATCATCATATTTACATAGAACTCTAGCCCAAATTTAAATCATACACATTGATATCATAGACATTTGTCATATATATAACATGTGGACATTATGATTTTCCTGATGATTTCAGTTTTTCTGCGATTTCTGGATTTTTGGGGAAAACCGCAAGAATTTAACAAAACCTTATATTTATCATTTTCAAAACAAAGTTGCGGTTTTCTCGTGATGTATGTGTCGTCCACCATGAGTTTTCATGTTTTCTGTTGGATTTCGAGACCCGATTCGAGGAGTGGATGAACCGTCTCGGGTACATGGTGGGCCCGGTATGGTACCCCGGGGCAAGAAGATCGAGTTGTAGACGATGAGCCTGGCAGGGGAAGACTACCTACCGGTGATGTCTGGCGCGGCGGATATCCGGAGGATACCGACCGTTGTCGTGAGATTTATGATATGGGCCGATCCGGACTGACGGAGCCCGATATTGAGACATATATGATTCCTATTTGGTGTCGATGCTTGACACGGGTTTTCAGGGGATTTCTTGATGATATTTAGCTATTATGCAGACATTCATTTTCTAAAAGTTAAGAATGCAGTGACTTTAACATTTAAAACACTTAAAGAGTTAGAAAAGATATTGCATACATGTGCATGCATACTAGAGTTCTTATATCACATATGGACATACATGTTGTTCCGCATTGCGTGCATTCTTACGATTGCCTTACTAGATGTTATATTCTACTCACGAGCTGGCAACTCACCCCCGTTGTGCCACAGTGTCTTGCAGGTCGGACCCGTCAGTCTTGTAGCAGCGGGCTATCTTGTCATCAGTTCCTTTTGCTCAGACTCGCGACATCGCCCGTAGGTGGGTTGCGAGTATACTTTATTTCTTTTTGCTTTATCATTGTATCTAGTATTCTCCATCTACCACTTGTATTGTATATGCGACCTAGTGATGAGACTGAGAGATTTGTATATTTGTGGTTTCTTTTGGGTCGAGCTCACTTGAGCCGACGTGTGTTTTCTGGTATTTGCATCTTTTTTATGCTCTTTTTCTTGATATTACTATTATATTGCATGTGGTTGTGATCCGCCTTGGGCGAAGAGCTAGCTCCCGCTTGGGGATGCCATTTTTATAATTACAGGTTTATTATCTTGTTGTACCCATTTTGGGGGATAGAAAATACAGGGGAGACTCTGCCGAAATTTTCGGGAATTTTTGATGTTCTTTTTTTGGATGCTATGCAACTTAATTGATTTCAAAACCGTTTTCATTTAAGGTTTTCCTTCACTCTCTTTTGATTTTGGGTTAGATTTCTGGGCTTTGGCTGACTTAGGTTACGGTACGCCTTTAGACGTCTCGTAATCTAAGTGCCAGTCACGTTCTGTACTTTCGGGTCGTGACACACCCGCATCTGCATTCCGACCGGATACAAATGCAATGAGACAAAACTACACTGTACTATACTAGGATCCGGCTTAAACCAAAACCGGCTAGTATTATCCGTTCGATCATGATCCGTACAATACCGCACGTATCTGATCGAACCCAGCCATATAACCATACGGCCTCCAGTACAAACCGTCCGATCCTGATCCGTGCAATACCGCACGTATCTGATCGGACCATGCCATATCTCCATACGGCCTCTACAGCGTTTCGCCCGAAAGCTGAGTAACTGAATGTGTGGTGGACTCTAAAGACTCGTCAATACTATGGTTGTGGATTTAACCACTAGCACGTCAGAGGTATAAGCCAATACGTAACGGGCCACCAGCTATTGACCAAAAGGGACTTCGATGAGCGAACTCATCCTGACACCCTACTGAGCCTGTCAGTGACAATATCCGTACAGTCCGGTCCGTTCGTCTATGAGCATCGCATGTCGGGCCTAGGGGGTTGGTAAAAGTCAGACCCCCAAAAGCGGTACAAGTCGTGTCGGAGTGTAGCCCAGAATACCCTGAGATACTACTGGAATACCTACCAGTAAATCTCCTGCCTTGGCCAAGGACTTCGTGTAATGGCTCTCCTAGACACAGCGCGACCTCACCCCCAATACAGGGAGAGACGAACCCCTGAAGATCCGCGCACTGCCTCCATGTGGCTCGGGACTGTACCCAACTAAAACCTGTTTGCACGACTCCTTTGAGCCGTGGTAGGATAGTAATCAAAGCATAGTGGGAACTCACACGAGACAAATGACGATCTCAGGTCGATGAACTAACCTGTACACATGTCACCAGGGAACTGCTATCTGACGTCAGGTATAAGACCAACTAGCAGGTTCCCGGCGAGTCCTGTCCGGTGTACTCATAACCCAATGAGCACCTGTATACATCTTAGGTGAACCAACTGACACCAGTGGCTTGTGAGACCGGCCACCGCCCCTCGTCGGGGTCTCGACTGTATACACTAGTCTAGTCTAGAGTATCGATGCCCTGTCTCGAAACTCCCACGACTAGGGACCATTTAAGGATGTGCTTATAGACTACCAGCTCCCACTTATATGATCGCCCTCATACTGCTGGTGGTCAAGCAAGAATCCTAGGGACTCTATCAACGTGTAATAGCGACCTGTAAGGTCACCTGAAGCAGTACACGATGATAAAGGTAAACCAGATAGCATACTATCATCTCGAGTAAGACTGTCGTACCGGGATAGGTCCTCCCTCAATCATTGCAATCACGTGCCTGTGATCCAATAATTGACTCTGAGGGCACTATCTCCTTCACGAACCCTGTCGTAAAACTATACGACCTCTATATCATTTCTCCTGAAGTAGGGAAACCCTCTGTGTGGGACTCTAAAGACACGATACTACGCTGGCAGTAGGTTTAACCACAGGCCGCAAGCGGTACTAGCTGTACGTAACGGTCCCTAGGTAGATGTCGATAAGAAGGCCGATGAGGAAACCCATCCGAACTCCTATTGAGCTTGATGTGACAATCTCCGTACAGTCCAGTCTGTTCGTCTAAGACTATCGCATATCGGGCCTAGGGGCGGCAAGCGTCAGTCCCCTAAAAGTGGTATAAGTCGTGTCGGAGTGAAGCCCATCACACCTTGAGAAACTACTGAAACACCTATCAGTAAATCTCGCTTGCCCTGGCCAGGGACCTTGCGTAATGGATCTCCAAACACAGCGCGATATCAATTCCCAATACCGGGAGAGACGACTCCTATTTAACCGCCACTGCCTCCAAGTGCTTTGGGACTGCACCCAATTGTTACCTGTTTGCACGACTCAGTCGAGCCGTGGTAGGGTAGCAATCTAAGAACAGTGGGAACACACTCGAGGCGAAGCAGCAGTGTCAAGTCTACGGACTATGCTGCACTCATGACACCTGGGAACTGTTAACTGACGATGGGTATAATACCAACCAACAGTTCCCTGCGAGTCCTGTCCGGTGTACCCGTAACCCAACGAGCACCTGCATACTATCTCCAGTACAACGTACTAATGGCTGTGGGACAGACCATCTTCCCTGCTAGGACGAGAAGCGTATACACTATTCTACTCCGTAGTATCGATGCCCTGTCTCGATAATCCTACGACTAGGGACCTGAAAAAGGATATGCTTGTAGACTACCCAGCCCCCACTAGTGTGACTGCCATCACAACGCTGGTAGTCAAGCAAGATCCTATGGGCTCTATCAATATGTATTCGCGATATGCTAAAAGAAACATATACACATATTAAGATAGATATAAACCAAGTAACATATTACTATGTTGAGCAAGATTGTTAATACAACTGTGAATATCCCAAGCTTCCATTAAGTAATATACAAGCTAGTATGATACAATAATGGCCCCTAGGGCATATACACTAACACATTCCTCTTGAATCCGATGCATTCCACTATTCTATCTTATGCAGGATTCTTCGCACAATTTTGCCGCCAATTGTACAGAGAACTATCTGTATTTGTTGCAGCGCTTAAAACTTAAATGAAAAAGAATTGCTTTATTTGATTAAATTCTTGAATTCTTTAATTGATTGCGCATTGCATCTAAATACGGATTTAAGGGCAAAATGACCAAACAAGATACGGTAAAGGATTTCATCACGTTTTCTCCGTAGCCCACAAATCACACAACTGCATTCTTGCATACCCCCAGTCATTTAAAATCAACTAGACTATGACTTTAAGGACATCACGCTCACTAGGAGAAGTTAACTGTGTTTAGAACTCCGCTTAACGGTATATCGTTCAAAGGGTGCCTAGGCAAGCGTTCAAGAGAAAGGGTTATTTAATTAAGGAAGTTCGTGAAAGCGTTGGAAAACCTCCACTTCTCTCTTGCACTTACATGGCTTCGTGATCTGTATATCTTGAGCCCGTTCTCAACACAGTTTTACTTCGACAATCAGATTCTTGAGCAGGTTTAGTTGACTAGCATACCATAGACTGCTAGGGGTGTGATATTCTTATTTTTGTGATTTTGTGAATTCTTGTTAATATGATGACACACGATTCAATTCTATTTTTCACGATTCTTATTCTTTTTTTATACTAAATCCTAATACACTTGTTCAATTGCCAAAATTCTTCTCACATTCACGAAAATTGTCCTTTTCTTTAGGGTGACCAACCTTCCCAGAGTTTTGATAACGGTCACCCACCTAACACTCCTGAACCCAGTCCAAACTCAACCATAGACCAAATGATTAAACATTTAGAGAAAGAGGTCGACAGATTGACTCTTCTAGCATCACCACCATCACAACCCCACCAACCTAAAACAATTGAACCATCATTAGGGTATGATAATGAGATGGATGCTAAGTTGACCGCTCTAGAGAAAGGTGTTGAAGTAATGACTACAGTCGAGAATCAAAAAATTTCTACGTTAGCCCTGTGCATACATGATTTGTGTGAGATTTTTAGATCAAAGAATTAATTACCGCAATCAAGAACGGTATCGCTTGGTAGCTAGCAGGTGAGTACGGGTCGGTCCACAGGGATGTTGTGTATTTTCTAATTTGGTCTAACGAGTTAATTCCAAACGGTGTGGATGGATTATCACTAAAAACTAAACTGATTTAAACTAGGATTAGAATCTTGCTAGGGTTAGGTTTAGGTTAAGTTTGGAAATTAAAGATTTCCTCACCGCTTTCAATGCCCTAATTTAGATCTATTTAGGTGTTATGGTAATAATTAATAAAGGGGATTAGTATCATCGGGAAGAAACGATGTTTCTTCCTCTAGGTTCTTGTCCTTCCTTTCTTAATTATTACCCTAACCTCCATGGAAAACATATGCAACCGGTCGTTTAAACTACGGTATCACCGCTACCTCATGGGATAGGATGCCATAGGGAACAGTGTATGTATGTATGCATGGAGTCCTATTTAATTATATGTGATGGGTAAGAAAGGGGTGAGAGATTTTCATCTCTCAAGCCTTTCCTATTCCTAACCCTAACAAGTGAGGAATTACTCACTCATTAGGGAATTTATTAACATGTTCTAACTATCTAACTACGGCAGATAATAAAAATTATACTAAGGCAGAATGAAAATTAACTAGGGCAATGAAATAAAAAGTCTTATTTTATTTCATGGCTCTCTCCAAACATTTACTCCAAATTACAATTCTGAATAGATAAAATAAAAATAGGCATACCTCAAAAAAGAGGTTTAGGGTTTCTATTTATAGATCATAGAAACCCTAAGGTTACAATCGATTCACATTTGCTTTTACAATTTTACCCCTAAAGAAGACTAGTCAGCGCACCGCCAACTGTTTAATTTTTGCACCGACACGGGCTTTATGTGGCTGCGGAACCACGGCCAAAACCCAGGTTTGGCCGTGGATCCGTGGCCATATAGAGGGATCAAGGGCTGAATCTTTCTGGTCTTGGTCTGGCTGCATTTGGGCACTTGTTTCTTTACTTAGTTTCTCAGATTGTCTTCTAGTTTTCTTCCAGATTTCCTTAGTGCATAATGTCGTGGACTTTTACCATTTGCTTCGTGTCGAAGTCTTGAACCTTTCGCTGCCTTTTTGCTTTGTGAAATTGTTCATTGATTCTTCGTTTAATCTCCAAACTGTAGGCTTGATCAAGATTCTTCCATTTGTTGGTCGTAGTCTCACTTTTATATCGTCTTTTCATCATTTTTACTGTTTTGTTCTGAGAACCTGTAACCTGCAACTATGTAGCAGACATGGATCAAAAGCACCTGTTTATTTGTAAAATGAATAAGAATGGGGAATATAATAATGCAAAATTATGATATGAACAAATACCCACAAACTTATCTTTTGCTCGTCCTCGAGCAAAACTAGTTTTATTCTCGAAAAAGACCTAGCCTCACTTTCGCAGGGAAACGCGATTGCACTGAGCTCGTGCAACAAGCCGTTAAACCTCTAGGTGTCCCTAGTAGGAGGAGTGTTATCTCCTGAGGGTTTTCAGCGGATACTACCCACAAAATCCTATCAATTCGGCCTATTGACTTTTATTCTCCAATTAGGTTTTCCAACAAGGAATTCTATTATCTTCAACTCAGAAATTATCAACCCATATTTTTCATGCTTCCTTATCATTTAACTTAAGATTGTATATGTTCTGTAAATTTAGTCAGCTTTTAGCATCTTTTGAATTTTCCTTCTAAGGTTCCATCTCAACTTAGGAATTTCTATCATCTCTACTAAAGATATAAGTCCTATTTTTCATTCCTATCTCACATCTAAACCCCAATCATATACCTCTACGTGTGTATATATATCACCCCTACACTTGGAAATTCAAATCAAGCTATTATACTCTTGTCCATTGTCCAAAGTACTTTGGTGAATTTTTAGATGAAATTGCTAACACATTCTTCATGCGACCGTTAAGACTTCTTGAGGTACCAACGACCGATTATAAAATGTGTTCGTACATTAAGGCGTAATTCCTAGTCTTGTAACACCTAAGGCTTTAGCAGTGACTCCCAAACCAGTTGGTCTAAGGCACTAGGTGATAAAGCACCCTCGCTAAATATTTTTCTATTAATGCAGCCTTAAGTAATTACAAAAATCAGTGTTCATTTTTTTATCTCTTTATTCACACTTATATTTTTATTTTATTTTTCTTCGTACTAAGGACTTTAGACAAGAGCATTTCAAGGTCTCTTCTACTATTCCAAGTTTCAAGGTTCGTGTTTGTGCAATTTGTAGGGTATATATTTTCAGAATTTAGATTTAAGCTTAGGAATTATTTTTCAAACTTATACTTTAATAAAAATATCAATACTTTTCCCTTGTTTTAACTTGGCCCAAGAAGTCAACTCGAAATTTGCCTATTTCTAAATAAACTACAAAGACATATACTTTCTACCGTTAAATTTTAAGAAAGGTTATTTTTAGGGTTTTTAATTTACTAAATCTAAGATCTAGTTGTTCCTAGCTAGTTAACCTATTTGTTAAACTCAAGTCAATTAAGGCAAAATTGAATGTTTTAATTTTTTATAATTTTTTATAATTTTCAATTTTTATGGGTTTTAAAATAAGTATGCAAATGCAAAAATATACATATGAATGCGAAGGAAGAAGGCTTACTGAGCACACCCCCAAACTTAAAGTTGACAGTGTCCTCACTGTCAGGCTCTACCACGAGGGTCAAAATTGCCGGCACTCCCCTGTTTATTTATTTATATTTTTTATATATTTTTTTAAAAGAAAAACAAAATATATATACAAAAAGGTCCCCCCAAACTTAAGTGAAACAGTGTTTCCACTGTTTAGACGTTAAAGTTTAGAGTTAGGGGGGAGAAAACAGTATCAAGCTATACACGGCCTTACACAGGCCAAAGGTTAGTACCAACCATTCAAAAATCTTATCGTTATAGTGGTGTGGTTGGTGAAAGAATGGAGTGTAGAGGAAAGAAATGAGAAGCACATGAGACCCTGTGGGAAGAAAGGTGGAATATGGTCTCGGTGGAGGAGAAGAATGGCGGAAAAGAGAAAGAAGTGTAGTACGAACTTGATGGTGTAAATTGAGTGAATAAATTAGCACAATTTGTGATGACCGGTGTGTTAAAAGCGATTGTGCTAATCTATTAACCCGTCGAGAAATGCAGTCAAATCCCTCAAGATTCATGAGAAAACATGGGTACGTTGAACTTGGTAAACCATCCATTGAAAATGGAAGCGTGACAGATTCTTGCGCAGTCGAAATGATAGAAAGGAAGGGGGTGATTTAGGAAGTATAACGGTTAAAGGTTCAGGAGGATGAATTGGAAAATCCGACACATCAAACAAAACTGGTTTATCCTCAATACTATCATCAATACTCTCCTCAATACTATCCTCATAATTCTCCTCAAAAGTTATCTCATCCATGCAATTATCATCAAAATCAAGACGCATATGAAGTTCGGGAGAAACATTTAATGACTTGGGATGATGAATTGGAGAGAAAATTTCAGTCAAATCTACGGGTTCATCTTCCAAAATATTCCCTGTGTCAATATCCTCAATCAAGTGAAAATCCAATTTTTTAGACACCTCATCAAAGGCATGGATATTTATAAATTCAGGTTCTAGATTGGAGGTGTAGAGATCGAAAGGATTGGTGATGGTTTCACTCAAAAGGGACACTTCACAATCTGGCAAATCAAGCACTACAAAGTCGCACAACTCATTAAACGTTTTATTTTCAATTGGTGAATCATTTGGGACACTTTTTTGAAAACTGGAGTTGTGAGATTTAATTGGTGATGGGTAGGTTTGATTTGGAATGGTGCACAACTCACTCTCTCCACTCAAATTCTCAATCTGTCCAACCGCCTCATTATACATTGGAAGATTTGGAGCTAGTTGGAAACTAGCTACCGGTTCACTAGATTGCATAAGGGCGGCAATGGACGCATCCAAATTGCTCATCTGTTGGTTTGTCGCTACAATATAAGCTTCCAACGACTTTTCCAGACTAGACATGGGCTGTAAAGGGGTTTCAGTAAAAGATTCAAAATTGTGTGGATACGTGAAACTCCTAAATGGTTGTGTAGTAGCAATGTCTAGTGAAGGTGCGGAAGTCGGGTAGGACTGGTAGGAATTGAATGGTTGGACAGGAGTAGGATCAACATTTGGATAAAAAGGTGAATGGACTTGTTGATCCCAAGAACTAGAAGTGTTGAAAGGAGTGAAAGATCGGTTACAAGATTGTTCAATATGTTCAGTAATAGACATGGCTTTCGGAGTTACAACAGGACTCGAAAAAGGTGATCAACGTAAGAAGGTGGTGAAGGTTAAAATGGTTGATACAAAGTGGATTGCGGAGTTCAATTGTTTCTCCTAGACGCTTCTATTCGATCATTCAAAGAAATCTTGGGCATGGAGGGGTCGTCCGCAATTCGACCAAAACAATTTGCGTATGAAGCAATGTTTGGATGAGGGTACCAAAGTGTTAGTGTATATGCCCTAGAGGCCATTACTGTATCATACTAGTTTGTATATTACTTAATGGAAGCTTGGGATATTCACCTTGTATATACAATCTTACTCAAAATAGTAGTATGCTACTTGGTTTGTTTCTACTTCAATGTGTACATGTGTTTATTTTAGTATATCACCTATACATATTAGTGGAGCCCTTAGGATCTTTGCTTGATTACCAGCGTTGTGATGACAGTCACACTAGTGGGGGCTGGGTAATCTATAAGCACATCCTTATGTAGGTCCCTAGTCGCAGGACTATCGAGACAGGGCATTGATACTCCGGAGTAGGCTAGCGTATGCGCTTCTCATCCCAGAGTGGGAGGTGGTCTGTCCACAGCCATCAGTACGTCGTACTGGAGATAGTATACGGGTGCTCGTTAGGTTACGAGTACACTGGACAGGACTCGTCGGGAACTGACCGGTTGGTATTATACCTATCGTCAGTTATCAGTTCCCAGGTGACATGAGTACAGCTTAGTCCGGTGACTTGACACTGTCACTTCGCCTCGAGTGTGTTCCCACTGTACTTTGATTACTACCATACCACGGCTCAAAGGAGTCGTGCAAACAGGTAGTAGTTGGGTACAGTCCCGAAGCACTTGGAGGCAGTGATGGTTAGACAAGATTCGTCTCTCCAGGTATTAGGGGTTGACATCGCTCTGTGTCTAGGAGAGCCATTACACGAGTAGTCCCTGGCCAGGGCAATCGAGATATACTGGTAGGCTTCCAGTGTTATCTCAGGGTGTTTTGGCTTCACTCCGACACGACTTGTACCGCTATTAGGGGACTGACATTTACCGCCCCCCTAGGCCCGCCATGCGATGTATCAGACGAACAGACCGGACTGTACAGAGACTGTCACATTCAGGCTCAGTAGGAGTTCAGATGGGTTTCACCTCGTTAGTCTTCTTGTCGGCATCTACCTGGGGACCGTTATACACAGCTAGTGCCGCTTGCGGTCTGTGGTTAAACCCACTGCCAGCGTAGTGTCGAGTCTTTAGAGTCCCACACAAAAAGCTATTCTCCTTTAGGCAAAAGAGTAGAGGTCGCATGGTTTTGCGACAGGTCGCATGGTTTTGCGACAGGGTTCGATCACATCCGTGCACTTGTGCACGTACAGTGTCCGGACAGTTAACACTAGCGGGCTTTGGTTTAAGCCAGATCTTAGTGTACGTTTTGGGATTGGTTTTATCCAGTATGTATTCGTGTTCCTCGGAACGCGGATGCGGGTGTGTATGCACAGTTGACAGAGAGACAGAGGCAGAGGATTCTCATTAGGGTTGTTGACCGTTGACTGTTGACTATTGACTTTTTTGTCAACCCTAATGACAATATAATATGTAATTAACAATAATATTAATTAAGTATTATAGTGACATGGTTGTTGAGGGGTTGACCTTGTTGACTTTGTTGACCGGTTGACTAGGTTGGACTAGTTGACCATCATGATGACAATGGCTATCATTTCATGGCAAAGACTTTTGCTTGCTTGTTCTCTTGTGCAAAATGAGTGCATGAAATGATATGGCTATTGTAGCTTAAACCATCACTAATACTTGATTGCTATTATTGGTTATGATGATTTTGGATTATGAGAGCCAAGAGAGAAAAAGTCTTGCTCATTCTTTCATTTTCCTTTCTCTCTCTTGTGTTCTTGAGCTCTCATCTTCTTCCTCTTGCTCTCCCTCTCTTTAGTCTATGGTTCACTTGTCTCATGTGTTGAGAACCAAGAACCATAGAGAAAAATCCCAACACACTCTCCTCTACTCACTCTAGTTCAAAAGGCTTAGCAAACCGAGTGAACTAGTTTCTTCAAAGCTCGAAGAAGAAGCCAAAGGTAGAAGCTTTCAGGTGGATCGATCTTCGGCGCAAGGAAACGACGGGGTGAAGCCGATCCGGACAACCATCGAGGTTTGAAGACGAAGGAGTTCAAGAAAGAAAGGTATAACCCCCTAACCGAGTAGTTAACAACTCCTAGTTAGGTTGTTAGTTAGATGTTTAACAAAGATCCGGTTTTGAGTCCATGTTACTGCCTCTAGAAAATTGTTTTTCATCAAATTCCGCATGCCCGAAAGTACCGGGAGAGATAGCATGGACTTACAGTGGTATCAGAGCCTAGTTAAACTCTATCTAACATGTTAGCATAGTAGCTAGAAATTCGATCGAAGAAAAAGTCCCGAAATAAACCCGAAATTCACGCTTGCTGTCCATTTTCAAAGTACTGTAAAAGTAATAAATCATGCTTTAAAAATCGACTCAGGGTTTTTATAGTCTACTGTAGAAAAACGGTCCAGAGATCTCACCAAACCACCGCGGAAACGCGGCAATAGCTTGCTATTGCCGCGGTTCCGCGGCCGATTGAGCTCCTCTCTGGATCGTCTTCACTGCAGTTTGTTCTATGGGGTATTTTGGGAATTTTGGTATATGTTTTTTCAACCCAGATTTTCCAGAAAGAAAAATTTGTTTTTGGGGCTCTAAAAACCGTATTTTGATCGAGTTTCTAAAGACTTAAGCTGACGGGTTTTTCTGTGATGTGATATTTGTATTGAACGTCTGCTAATCGCTATATGTCGATCAGTGGGGGTTATACAAATCTGTGATCTGTAATGTTATTGGTTTGTGTATATGAATTCATTGGATTGTCGCGGGTGAATACCCGGGGGTTGTGAGACGAGAGTTTTCTTCTCTTTCAATTCATGTAAATTTGTAAATTGATGTAATAATTATTTGTATGGCCGCACAACCAGGTCGGGGTTGTAACCGTCATTGTATAATTTCTTTTTACTGTTTTTGCTCCTAGGATAGACCCATGGAGGGGGTGCACAAACTACCGGGTATCCCGAAGTGCCGAGTGGCCTACTCACGGAGTTAAGGGAGGTTGCTTCGCTTCGGGTACTTGGCGGGTAGTTTGCCGCACCCGTAGGGGTCTTGGGTGGGGTATTGGCTATTCACCGCGACCGTGTAATCTGCTTTTCGTTACAGGCTCGTACGAATTGCGGATTCCTAGTATATCCAATGTGTTCATCTGTGATCTGAAATGGCTATCATTGCAATATATCTATATATGATATTATTTAGGCGTTGCTTATGTTTTACAGCCGCGCTAGCCCAGCCCCCGCTCTGTCGTTAGTTAAGTAACCTAACGGGCAATGACGGGGCCCCGTGGCGAATGCGAATGGCATAAGCGTACGTCATATTTTGGTTGTTTTCTGCAATGGTAGGATTAAATGATGGGACGCATTAAAAGAACTAATGCAAGAATATCACGCATTAAAAGAACTAATGCAAGAAAATAAACCAAGTTAAAGTCGTTGGAACACTTTCGAAAAACCACTCGGTTCTTTTCAAAACCAACTTTTAAATGCGGAGCTTGAGCCACTCCTTTTAAAAGCTATCTCGTTCCATCGATTATATCAAGTTCACTACGTTCATGGTTTCGCCAAAACCATTTGTAGCCCTCCGTCGTTTCACATGAATAGTCAATAGTATTCAAGCTATGTTTGTTGGCCAAAGTCAAGGCATAGTGATTGGTAGCTATTGGGTATTCATGTGCAGCATAGATAGATGCGTTGGTTTGGAACAGTCGTACTGCCTTGTTGGCCAAAGTCAAGGGTAGGTACGGGTGGATTCAAATTAACCTGGAGAACGACGGGTAGAACTTGACATGTGACTTATGATTTGTTGGCCAAAGTCAAGGTCATAAGAGCATGGGGCAAAAATCCACATCGGGAGTTTCAAAAGAACTGAAACTTGCTAGCGCTGCATACCATTTGGAGTGTGATGATTCTGGTAGGATTCCTTCAGTTTTGTCACGCGATGATATTTGGATCCCGATCCTACTGTGAGTATATGCTACTCCTCGGAAAATTTCTCACTTAACGATCAATGCTATAAACCTAGTAGGTGTCTAGAAAGGTGTTAGCGGGGCTACGCCCCCAGGGAAAAGAGGTTCTTAAATTAAGGAACTTCGCGAAAGCATTGGAAAACCTCCCTCGAAGTACCGACACTAGCCTGGCTGAACGGTTAAGCAAGTATTGTACGGTGAGATTGATCCTGACTAATTCTTCCTTTTTGGTTTGAGGAGGGATTCGAGAAACAGTGGGAGCCATCCTGTTTAGACAAACTAAAAACCATTCTAAACTTGCAAGAGCATCATGCTGAGTGTTTCTTCTCTCTCTCCTAATTGCAGCGACCAATCGACATGACTGGACTTAAGTTACTTCTAGATAAAAACATACTGACAGGGCCAAACTACAAAGATTGGCTCAGGAATGTCAAGATGGCAATCACTTACGATAAGCTGGGGTATCTTCTTACCACCAAAGCTCCCCCTGTCCCAGGTCCCACCTCCAGCGTCGCGGATAAGGAAATCCTTAAGACTTGGGAGATCGATTGCGCGAAGGCCAAATGCCTCGTGCTTGCCTCTATGGACAACGAACATCAGAGGAGGCACGAGAATATGGACCTTGCATCTATATTTCTTCATACAAAAGAACTGTATGGAGAGCAGTCTCGTATCGCAAGATACGAAGTGTCGAAGAAGTTATTTTCGGCAAGGTTGGCCGTCGGATCATCGGTAGCGGAACACGTGCTTAAGATGATTGGCTACATAGAAGAGCTCATGGACCTTGGGACCACGTTGGAGAATGAGCTCTATACGGACTTGATTCTCCAGTCCCTTCCTTCCACTAACGCCCAGTTTATCCTGAACTTCAACTTACAAGAAAAAAAAGTTGAACTTTCAGAACTCCTCAACATGCTGAGGAGCGCAGAGGGCACCCTACAGAAATGTAGGGAAACATCCACTTTGTTTATAGGAGGATCTTCCTCTTCTAGGTCCAAGACGAAAGCCAAGGGAAAGAAGAAGAAAGCCCCCGCCAAACCAAGGGGCGGTGTTAGTAAAGTGGATACGAAGGGAAAGGCAAAAGCAACAAAGAAAGTGGGAAAGCTTGTGGATAAGGAAGAATGCTTCTATTGTCATAAGAAAGGACACTGGAAAAATGATTGCAGGGCTTGGAAGGCCAGAACACAGGATCTGAAGCAGGTTGCGGCTTCAGCTTCAGGTGTGTATGTTATTGAAAACTGTCTTTCAATAAACTCTACTTCCTGGGTATTGGATACCGGATCAGGATCTCATATCTGTAATTCTTTGCGGGCGTTGAGAAACCGTAGGGTTTTGAAGGCAGGTGACATGACCCTCAAAGTCGCAAACGGAGCTAGCATGGATGCTAAGGCCATGGGGGACTATCACCTGGGAATGTCAGATGGACATGTTTTAGTTTTGCGTAATTGCTTTTTTGTACCCAACGCAACTTGTAATATCATTTCTGTATCTTTGGTTTCTAAAGAAGGTTATGAATTTGCGTTTGTAAGCAATGTTGTAAACATTCACCTTAATCAAGTTCTGATTGGGTCAGGTACATTGAGCAATGGTATATACGTATTAAACCAACCACAGATTTTCAATGTCCAGAATACACACAAAAGAAAGTCTCCGGAAATAAATCAGACTTTCTTATGGCATTGTAGACTGGGTCACATCAATGAGAGAAGGTTGACAAAGTTACATACAGAAGGATATTTGAATCCGTTCGAATATCAATCGTATGCCACTTGTCAATCCTGTCTCAAAGGAAAGATGACAAAGACTCCGTTCACTGGACACGGAGTAAGAGCGAGCGAGCTCTTGGGACTCGTACACAGCGACGTGTGCGGTCCAATGTCTACACATGCGCGAAGCGGTTATTCTTACTTCATTACTTTTACGGATGACTTTTCAAGGTACGGTTATGTCTTCTTAATGAAACATAAGTCCGAAACTTTTGGAAAATTCCAGGAATATAAGAATGAAGTAGAAAAACAAACCGGCAAAAGTATCAAGATTCTAAGATCGGATCGAGGTGGTGAATACTTGAGTGCCGAGTTCCTGGACTATTTAAAAGAGAACGGAATTCTCTCTCAGCTTACTCCTCCATACACTCCGCAACATAACGGTGTATCGGAGAGACGGAACCGAACCCTATTGGATATGGTACGGTCCATGATGAGTAACGCTGAGTTACCGCGATCATTTTCCTGGGGTATGCGCTAGAATCTGCTACTTTGAACCCGAAACAACTCCATTCAACCCCACCCAACTACTCTCTAATATCCCAGGTGTGGGAGAAGACCCCCCAACACCTACCCCAACACTCCCTCACCTCAAACCCAACCCCCCCCCCCCCCCCCCCCCTTTGTCAAAAAGCAGCATGCAAACAAGCTCGAAGCACGCTCAAAGTACACCCCCCCCCCCCCACACCTATCCAAAAGAACTCTAAGGGATATTTCTTCTACTGCTAAGAGGAACAAAAGGTTTTTGTTCTCGTCATGCCCTACTTCTTGAAACTGAGTTTTGGAAAACCAGATAAGTGAGAGCACAGTAGAACTGGAAGAAATTCCAGAACCACTAGCTATTACTGAAAGCTTAGTGGAACCAGAGGGTTCAAAAGAACAGGACATTCCTACGCCGCTCCGCAGTAGTAGTAGGCAGTCTCATCCGCCCGAGAGATACTACGGTTTTCTCATAGACGGGGATAGAGAGGATTGCATCATAGATTATGATGAGCCGACTAGCTTCCAGCAGGCCATTCAGAGCGTTGACTCGGTAAAATGGCTGGATGCAATGCGGACCGAAATGGAGTCCATGTACACCAACAAAGTATGGACGTTGGACGTTGCTCCAGACGGGGTAAAACCCGTAGGATGCAAGTGGATCTTCAAAAGGAAGATTGGTGTAGATGGACAGGTTGAGACCTATAAAGCTAGACAGGTTGCAAAGGGTTTTCGTCAAAGACCTGGTTTGGACTATGACGAGACCTTTTCTCCAGTAGCTATGCTGAAATCCATTCGGATCCTTCTTGCCATTGCTGCCTTCCACGATTATGAGATTTGGCATATGGACGTAAAGACCGCTTTTCTAAATGGAAATTTAGAAGAGTGTGTCTATATGGACCAGCCAGAGGGTTTCATTCAGAGTGGGAGCCGCGGAAAGGTGTGCAAGTTGCTTAAGTCCATCTATGGACTAAAGAAGGCATCGCGGAGTTGGAACATCTGTTTTGATGAGACGGTCAACGAATTTGGCTTTATCAGAAATCCAGATGAACCATGCATCTATAATAGATTTGTAGCGAGAACTGTAGTATTCCTCGTTTTATACGTGGATGACATTCTCTTAATAGGAAATGACATTCCTATGCTACAATCTGTCAAGGGGTTCTTGTCACACAGGTTCTCCATGAAAGACCTGGGTGATGCCTTATACATCCTGGGGATCCGGATCCATCGTGATAGATCCAAGAGGATATTAGGACTTTCACAATCCAGGTACATCGACACCATACTGAAAAGATTCGGTATGGAAGATTCCAAGCGCGGTAATCTACCGGCTTGTCACGGGATCACCCTCTCTAAAGAGATGTCTCCCAAGACTGATTTGGAGAGGGATCGCATGTCTATTATACCCTACGCTTCTGCGGTAGGCTCTATAATGTATGCGATGTTGTGTACCAGACCGGATGTAGCTTATGCACTGAGTGTGGTAAGCCGGTATCAGTCAAACCCTGGGGAGAAACACTGGATAGCGGTAAAGAACATTCTCAAGTACCTGAGAAGGACTAAGGAGATGTTCTTGGTGTATGGCGGAAAAGACCACCAGATCGAGGCCTTTGCTGACTCCAGCTTCCAGAGTGACAAGGATGATTCCAAGTCCATGTCGGGTTTTGTCTTTACCCTCAATGGAGGGGCGGTGTGTTGGAAGAGTTCCAAACAGGAAACCGTTGCAGACTCGACGATGGAAGCGGAATACATCGCTGCATCTGATGCCGCAAAAGAAGCTGTCTGGGTGAGGAAGTTCTTAAAAGAACATCAGGTGGTTCCGTCCATTGTTGATCCAATACCTCTGTAATGCGACAACAACGGGGTTATTGCTTTAGCGAAGGAACCCAGGTCCCATCAGAGATCCAGACACATCTTGAGGCGATATCACCTGATCAGGGAGATCGTGGATCGCCAGGAGATCGAGGTTCGGAGGGTCGCTTTAGAAGATAACACTGCAGATCCATTCACCAAGGCCTTTCCCCAGACTCAGTTCGAGCGGCTGATCGAGATGATAGGTCTTCGATACGCCAGTACATGGCCTTAGTGCAAGTGGGAGATTGTTAGTGTATATGCCCTAGAGGCCATTACTGTATCATACTAGTTCGTATATTACTTAATGGAAGCTTGGGATATTCACCTTGTATATACAATCTTGCTCAAAATAGTAGTATGCTACTTGGTTTGTTTCTACTTCAATGTGTACATGTGTTTATTTTAGTATATCACCTATACACATTAGTGGAGCCCTTAGGATATTTGCTTGATTACCAGCGTTGTGATGGCAGTCACACTAGTGGGGCCTGGATAATCTATAAGCACATCCTTATGCAGGTCCCTAGTCGCAGGACTATCGAGACAGGGCATCGATACTCCGGAGTAGGCTAGCGTATGCGCTTCTCATCCCAGAGTGGGAGGTGGTCTGTCCCACAACCATCAGTACGTCGTACTGGAAATAGTATACGGGTGCTCGTTAGGTTACGAGTACACTGGACAGGACTCGTCGGGAACTGACCGGTTGGTATTATACCTATCGTCAGTTATCAATTCCCAGGTGACATGAGTACAGCTTAGTCCGCTGACTTGACACTGTCACTTTGCCTCGAGTGTGTTCCCACTGTACTTTGATTACTACCCTACCACGGCTCAAAGGAGTCGTGCAAATAGGTAGTAGTTGGGTACAGTCCTGAAGCACTTGGAGGCAGTGACGGTTAGACAGGATTCGTCTCTCCCGGTATTGGGGGTTGACATCGCGCTGTGTCTAGGAGATCCATTACACGAGTAGTCCCTGGCCAGGGCAATCGAGATATACTGGTAGGCTTCCAGTGTTATCTCAGGGTGTTTTGGGCTTCACTCCGACACGACTTGTACCGCTATTAGGGGACTGACGTTTACCGCCCTCCTAGGCCCGCCATGCGATGTATCAGACGAACAGACCGGACTGTACGGAGACTGTCACATTCAGGCTCAGTAGGAGTTCAGATGGGTTTCACCTCGTCAGTCTTCTTATCGGCATCTACCTGGGGACCGTTACGCACAGCTAGTGCCGCTTGCGGTCTGTGGTTAAACCCACTGCCAGCGTAGTGTCGAGTCTTTAGAGTCCTACACAGAAATCTATTCGCCTTTAGGCAAAAGAGTAGAGGTCGCATGGTTTTGCGACAGGTCGCATGGTTTTGCGACAGGGTTCGGTCACCTCCGTGCACTTGTGCACGTACAGTGTCCGGACAGTTAACACTAGCGGGCTTTGGTTTAAGCCAGATCCTAGTGTACGTTTTGGGATTGGTTTTATCCAGTATGTATTCGTGTTCCTCGGAACGCGGATGCGGGTGTGTATGTACAGTTGACAGAGAGACAAAGGCAGAGGATTCTCATTAGGGTTGTTGACCGTTGACTGTTGACTATTGACTTTTTGCTCAACCCTAATGAGAATATGATATGTAATTAACAATAATATTAATTAAGTATTATAGTGACATGGTTGTTGAGGGGTTGACCTTGTTGACTTTGTTGACCGGTTGACTAGGTTGGACTAGTTGACCATCATGATGACAATGGCTATCATTTCATGGCAAAGACTTTTGCTTGCTTGTTCTCTTGTGCAAAATGAGTGCATGAAATGATATGGCTATTGTAGCTTAAACCATCACTAATACTTGATTGCTATTATTGGTTATGATGGTTTTGGATTATGAGAGCCAAGAGAGAAAAAGTCTTGCTCATTCTTTCATTTTCCTTTCTCTCTCTTGTGTTCTTGAGCTCTCATCTTCTTCCTCTTGCTTGTCTCATGTGTTGAGAACCAAGAACCATAGAGAAAAATCCCAACACTCTCCTCTACTCACTCTAGTTCATAAGGCTTAGCAAACCGAGTGAACTGGTTTCTTCAAAGCTCGAAGAAGAAGCCAAAGGTAGAAGCTTTCAGGTGGATCGATCTTCGGCGCAAGGAGACGACAGGGTGAAGTCGATCCGGACAACCATCGAGGTTTGAAGACGAAGGAGTTCAAGAAAGAAAGGTATAACCCCCTAACCGAGTAGTTAACAACTCCTAGTTAGGTTGTTAGTTAGATGTTTAACAAAGATCCGGTTTTAAGTCCATGTTACCGCCTCTAGAAAATTGTTTTTCATCAAATTCCGCATGCCCGAAAGTACCGGGAGAAGTAGCATGGACTTACACAAAGTTCAGCAAGAGTTTTGTGAGGTGGGATACCCATAATGTAAGAAGGAGAAGAAAAAGAATGTGGGTGCAAGTGGGGTGCGCGGAATTCTTAGCGGCAAGTTCCAAGTTTTTGTAAATTTTTTTTTCCTTTTTGTGTTTTTTTATGGAGCTTTTTGCAAAAAGATTTTCAATAAAAGGCTTAGACACACGTTCAATCAATCACAAATGCACAATCAAGCCTAGATCTAGGGTCAGCTAGACAGCTCCTAACTGTTCCAAAGGGTAAGATGTGAGGACCTCTTCACCGCCTCTTCACCGCCAATTGTGGCCAGGTAAGCACAAGTAGAGAAAGGAGGGATCCGCTCATGAATCACCATGAGACGGGCCTTTTAAAGTTACCTTTCCCTACTTGTCTAGCCTAGGCACCACAAAGTTAGGTTAGGATCAACGGTCGATGCCTACAACTATTCCTTTGTCCTATTGAGCGCGAAGTCTTTAGGGCTGAGTCTAATCTTTTTTTTAATTAACTTGATGGTCAATGCAATATGCTTTATATGATTTTTGGTGTCCTGGGAAAGGTAATGAAATCCCCACCCAATCTGGATTGGTGTTCAAGCCCCTTAAAGTCAATTTAAAATATGCAAAGCAGTAAACACAATAACTTGCAAACAAATTTTTTTTTTTAAGTGCGGCGCAAAGAATCCTGCACAAGATCAAGTTATTGGAGAAGAGAGAGATGTTTTTGCGCAAAGAACTCTGCAGGAAAATTTTTCAGAGGAGTTTATGGGGTTACAGAGAAGAAGAGAAAGCTTACAGAGATTTTTCCACGTGCTGAAGTCACCACTAGGCCGCTGATCCGCCGCAGAACCTTGCTTTTGACCGCGGTTCCGCGGTTAGTTTGGCGGTTCAGATCCCAAATTTTTTTCTGTTTCTTTGTTCTGATTTTCCTCTGTTTGTTCAGATTTGATGTTTGCTGTTTTGCTCTCTGGATTTTTCCAGATCTGAATATGTTCTTCGATCCTGCACAATTCAAAAGAAAACCCTTCAAAGAATAACAAGATGATAAAAAAATTATATTTTTTATTTTTTCAGTTTTTATGAATTTTTAATTTTTATATTAACCCGAAATTACAAAAAGAAAAATACTACGCCATCCCCGGTAACGGCGCCATTTGATTTGTATGGAATTTTGTGATCAAAGAATTAATTACAGCAATCAAGAACGGCATCGCTTGGTAGCTAGCCGGTGAGTACGGGTCGGTCCACAGGGATATTGTGTATTTTCTAATTTGGTCTAACGAGTCAATTCCAAACGGTGTGGATGGATTATCACTAAAAACTAAACTGATTTAAACTAGGATTAAAATCTTGCTAGGGTTAGATTTAGATTAAGTTTGGAAATTAAAGATTTCCTCACCGCTTTCAATGCCCTAATTTAGATCTCTTTAGGTGTTATGATAATAATTAATAAAGGGGATTAGTACCATTAGGAAGAAATGATGTTTCTTCCTCTAGTTTCTTGTCCTTCCTTTCTTAATTATTACCCTAACCTCCATGGAAAACATATGCAATCGGTCGTTTAAACTACGGTATCACCGCTACCCCGTGGGATAGGGTGCCGTAGGGAACAGTGTGTGTATGTATGCATGGAGTCCTATTTAATTATATGTGATGGGCAAGAAAGGGGTGAGAGATTTTCATCTCTCAAGCCTTCCCTATTCCAAACCCTAAAAAGTGAGGAATTACTCACTCATTAGAGAATTGATTAACATGTTCTAACTATCTAACTATGGCAGATAATAAAAATTATATTAAGGCAGAATGAAAATTAACTAGGGCAATGAAATAAAAAGTCTTACTTTATTTGATGGCTCTCTCCAAACATTTACTCCGAATCACAATTCTGAATAGATGAAATAAAAAGAGGCATACCTCAAAAAAGAGGTTTAGGGTTTCTATTTATAGATCATAGAAACCCTAGGGTTACAATCGATTCACATCTGCTTTTACAATTTTACCCCTAAAGAAGACTAGTCAACGCACCGCCAACTGTTTAATTTTTGCACCAACATGGGCTTCATATGGCCGCGGAACCGCAGTCTGAGCAATTGTTTCTTGCTCAAGCACAATCATTGGCTAGAATAGAAGAACATACGAAACATTTAGCTGTGAGGATTCTAGGGAGTGAACACAGTCAATCGAAACCCAATAGTGTTAATATCTGTCATCTAGGGAGTCACCCGAGAGAGTTAAAGGATCAACCAAATTTTGATGATTTCATAGATGACGATGCAATTGAATTGACTGAGTGTTACCAGGACACACAAGAAAACCCTCTATGTCAGTCCACCATTAGCCTTCAGGTATCCACTGTGCCTCTTGTCACTTGTGATTTAGAGATTGTTTTAACTGAAATAATACTTGATGAAGAAATTCTTGAACCGACTGAGTTTGGCTTTCCAATTTTAAATGAGGAAGCTTGTGAATTTGTCGGGTATGGTTGGGATAGATTGTCAGAAATCAAGGATCAAGAACCCATAATTTTTGTACCACCTAGTGATATTGTTTCGGAAGAAACGTTAGGATGGGAACCTAATTTTTTAAATGATATGAACCTACCCATTTGTGAATATGATAGGGAGGAAATTGTATTGGGAGAGTTTGTAAATAATGAGAGTAGGATTGTGAAAAATAATAGGGAGGAAGACAGCATTGAAAATTATTCTTTCATATCAAGTTTTGAGAAAATTTTTGCGGATGAACTTGATGTTATTAGTGTGTTTGAGTCAGGAACAATTTGGGAACATCCGAGAAACCTTTCTTTTGCTGAACTTTTTGCGGATGAACTCCAGTTTTTACACAAACTTGAATTTGGAACTCAACATGCGCATTTTGAACATTCAATTCATTCAGAAAACAATTCTTTGACCGCCTCAAAACTTCGTCTTCACCTTCAACGTCTTCTGATCCCTATTTTTACATGCCTATTCTCTTCACTAACATCTAACACATTCTTTTTCTTTTTCTTTTTATTCTTTTTATACAGATTCTTTTACCAATCATTGCACTATATAGACAAATTTTTATGTGGCTGTTATTAATTTCTGGACTAACCATGTCGTTTAACTTTTGAATATTGTAATCTTTGTTATTTTTCTTTTCTATTTTTTTTAATAAGATCTCACCCATTAGGGGTGCATGCTAATTTTTTTGGGACAAGACTGATTTCATCTTTTTTGTTTGAGTAGGATTATAAATATTTTGGGTTTTCTTGATTGTGAAGGGTTTTTTTGTAAAGTACCCTTATAAGTCACACTGCCCCCATACCTGATCCCATTCATTCACATTTCTCAAACAGATCTGAACTTCTTCCTCTCTGTTGCCGAACCCTCCACCCAAACCCTAGCCCCTTTCCTCCAAATTTGACTGGCGACGGCACCTCCCAATCCGGCGAGCTCGGCCTGATCTCCTCTGTTTGTTGATTTTCTTCCTCCTTGCTGTAAGCAACACTCTTTTCCCCTCTCCTGTCGTGTTTGTTTTTCTGTAATACCCATAGACCACTACAAATGGCCCCCTTCGAATTAGAACGTAATTTTGTCGCTATTTTCTCCTACGATGTGTTCGGACATTATTTCTGTGATGTGATCCGGCAATTGGGATGGGAATTTCTGTTATACGGGGAAGAGGGTTTGTGCGCGTGTGAGCACCTGGTCGATGAGTTTTATGATGCACTGAGAGATGGAGAGATACTCCATGATCGGGTTAGGTTCCATTTTCAGGGTAGACGTAGGGTATTTTCGGCTGATACCATATCCCACGTCACAAATATCCCGATCCGATCAGGATGTCAAAAACCCTTAGAACTGGCACAGTATAGGACAGTTTTTGGTGATCAATGCGAACTACGAGATGCTGGGCTGAATGCCCAGTAGATTTACAGGAACCCCTATACGGTATGCCGCTGAGCATATCGCAATATCAGGGGGATGGCACGCGTCTCATCTTTTCCGGCGATTGTAGGGCACATGGTCCATTACTTGATGACCAGAGATTACCAGTTTTGCATAGCGAGCATGCTATTCGCCACAATCAAGTAAAGTGCTGCCGCACGCAAATCTTTGCTTCCCATCCTCATTACTCAGATTTGCTGATCTTATATGAGGGATGATGACTTCGCTGCCTGCCTCACGATGTACAACACGGTACCGGTGGAGATAGAGAGGATCTCACCAGGGTACACAGACCCCAGGAGTGAGCAGCAAATTTGGACCCCACCGACCCCAACGAGCATACAGCCCTGCAGACTTCATCAAAGATCTACTTGGGAGATGACGTTCCGACGGATCCCTACGAACTACATAGGATGGAATTTCGCGGCATCAAGACTTTGATCCGGCAAAACAACAAAATCAAAGATCAGCTTAGCCAGATCCTAGCCAACCAGGAGGAAGCAAGCTGAAGCGCCTGAGCCAAAGGAAAGGCCAAGCGACGATGAGGACATCGTCTGATTCAGTTTGGGGGTGGAGCTTTGTGGTAGTATTTCGTATCTGCATATAGTTTGCATTTGCATATTTTCTGCATTTCAGTACTTACATATTGTATTTTTCTTTTCTTTTGCATGTAGTTGCATTTCATATCTGCTTTTGTACTGTATTGTATTGAAACAATTGAAAAATTATAAAAATTGAAAAATTTCTTGAAAAAAATATATAAAAATTTTGTCATGTTGGTTAGCGGGAGAACTTAGATTCAAAATCTAACGGTTTGGTTGATAAGATAGAAATAACTAAATCCTTGCTATGAGATTGACGACCCGAAAAATAAACCCTCCTTTGTGTTTAACCATAACTGATATTCGCCTTTTATATCACTTACACGTGTCATATGTGTTTTGAGAATTTGATGAATGTCTGACATGTCTATACACTTTTAAAAATTGATAAACATCTTTAGGATCAAACAGGTTTGTTCTGAGTTAAGTAATCTCAAGAATAATTCATAAGGTAAAGTGAATATGAAGGATATTTTTGAGGTTTTAATAGAAACTATAATTCTGAAAAATAACCCATCTAGGACCTTATTGGAGTGATTACACACCCTATCACATGTAACGTTTTCGGATTTAAAAGAAAAAACTGGCTATATCTCTGTTTTTAGTGAATGCAGAATAATTTAAAATAAATGAGTCTTTTGTTTTGTGGCCTTGGTAACTTGGGTAATTAAGTCCTTGGGGTGTCTCTACACCTAATGCCCTAAAACCATCTGGTTTGGGAGTCATTGACCCAAAACTCGCTAAGTTTCCAATCGCCGGATAAAACAAGCTAAATAAGTGTTCTCTCCGAGTTAAAAGTCCTAATGGTTCTTTGTGGGAGAATAATCTTGGCGGAGACGAGTTTTCTATTAAAACAGTTTTTTCACGGAGATATGAAGGTTTGTATTTATTAAGACGTTTTACACGATAACTTTAGTGTGTATGAACAAAAACAGGTGAAAAGGTGGAGTGAAGTATAAGATTTAGGTTCTCTGTTAAAAATGATATATGTTCTGACTTGAAACCTAACTGGTGAATAAAAACTTGAGAAAATCTTAACTCCCTTCAAACTCGCGTGATCCTTCAGAAGTTTATCCTGTTCTGTAATTATGACATGATGACCCTAATCAAAGTTCTTAAAACCTGTCGACACTACCGTACAGTCACGTAAAGACGTGTATTAGCTTATGTTAAACAAATTGTGAGGAGTGAAAAATAGGGGTTAACGTTTCTAACTTGGGTAATAGAACTTCTAACTTTGATCTCTAACCTTAAGATTTGAATCAACAGTTTTTCCGCGATGCTAACTTGACTGGATTTTGTGGGTGTAATCCTCTGAAAACCCTCAGGAGACAAGACTCCTCCAACTAGAGACACCTAGAGGTTTAACGGCTTGTTGAACATGCTCAGTGCAATCGCATTCCCTGCAAAAGTGTGGCTAGGATTTTTTGTATTGCTCAGGACGAGCAATAGATAAGTTTGGGGATATTTTTTCACCACAGAAAACTGCATTTTTATACCTTTCATTCATTATCTATTTTGCTATTTATCGGTATTATTAATCAGTGTCTGCTCAGTAATTACAGTTTACAGGTATCCATGACAAATACTGGAAAGCATACTCAAAATCACAGATATAGCGTTTTCGAGCCGACACTGCAAACAGAACAGAAAACCGTCCGATATCCCAAGAGCTCTTTTGGAAATAATGCATGTGTACACATTTTTTGTCTAAAAATGATACAACACATAAGTGTGCATATACCATAGACTATGGGGGCTGCCATAGACCATGGTGGGCTGCCTTGGCATCATGAAGAGAGCAAGTGGGGGGACTTTGTGTGAGCAAGTGGGTGTGTATGCATTTATTGCATAAAGTTTGGATGTGATGTAAAGACCAAGTTTCCCTCCAATTATCTGCATACAAACTAGGTTAAATTAGACCAAGCAAACAGTACCAGAGTGATTGTAGAGAGCACACATGACCCCACTGCAAACACAAGCCCCGGTTCTCGGTTTTTGGCCAGCGAGACTTCAATGAAATCCGGCGAGCTCGGTCCTTTCAAGACAAATGGGCCCCATAATTTCTCTGTCCCTCCCTTGCTGCCACGTAGGCTTATTTATATTATTTGTTTAAATTTATTTTGAGCCTATAAATAGCAGATCAGTGGCAAGGGGAGGGCTCTCTCTCATAGTCTCACATTCTTGTACACATAGTTTTAGTTTGTTCTTTTGGTTTAGCTTGAGGGTGAGTGGACTTCATATTGGTTTCTTCTTCTTCTTCCCTCTTGAAGCTCTCTTTGGAGAGCTTCATTGAGGAGGTTGAATAAGCTACCATAAATCTTGTATCTCTTCTTCAAGTATTTATAATATTTTGTTGCTTTCTTTTTCTATTTGCTTCCTTTACTTGCTTTCTTTTTATTCATGCTTATCTAACTGATTATTTGGTTATGGTGTGGGTGAGGAAGTGAGATGAAAGGTTTTGCCTCCTCCACCTCTTGTTATGTTTCATATGCTTAACTTATGATTCTAACCTGAATATTGTTTATGTATTGATATGATACGGTATTTTGACACATGGTTACTTATAACCTCCTCATATGCCGTATTCATTCTCTTTCCCCTTTTTCAATATTTAAGTTAAAATCCAATTGGTGTTAAGTTTGCTAAGTTTGGATATCGTATCTTATGATCAATTGCTTGACAATCTTTTGTTTTCATATACGATATACCATCACAAATACTTAGCAAACTCAACACCAAAATCATTTGCTCTCACTAACCACTTTGTGTTTTTGTTGTTGCGGTATAATTGCTAATCCTTGTGTTTAGTATTGATACCCCAAGAGCGGACATACAAATGGTAAGTGATCAAAACGGACTCGTTTCGTGCTTTGCGGCGAATATCGGAATTTGAAGGTTTGTGCTCCACAACCGCGTTGATAAGTCGTGCTTCATGTCGGGATCAAGGTAAGGCTGGACGACTCATGATGGGAGTGTAAAGGTAAACGTCGCGATTCAACCTTCCAAGCCGAAGCCACAACCGTTCTTAACTTGCTTGTTTTATTGCTTTTCTTATTTTCGTATTCTTTTATATTTTTGTAACAACCAACCAATTCATTAATTTATTGAACCTTAAATCACGATACCTAATACACAATTCTCTGTGGATCGACCCGTGCTTGCCGGCTCACTACAACGCGCCGTGCACTTGCAGTTATAAATAGTAAGACAAGAACGATCTCGCATGCGCAATCCGTTTCCTTCATTTCATATTCGTTTCCGCAACATACGAGTTTGCGCGCGCGGGTGAATTCCCAACAATCATATACGTGCACTTGTGTATGAATCATGATCGGACGGATCATACAAGTGGGCTTTGGTTTAAGCCGGATCCTAGTATTAGATTGTTAGATTATTTTCGTCTCGTAATATTCGTATTCAGTCAGAATACGGATGTCGGTATGTATATACGGATGATGGGTATTCTTGTAATTCGTTACAAGATTACTTTAGTTGATGTCATTTCTTTTTGTGGATTAAACATTTTTGTTTAAATGTTTAATGGTGGAAAATGTGACTCATTCTTAGCATGGCTTGGTTTTTTTCATGGCTGAGATATTTATGCTAGATATTTTGTGTTTTGTTTTTAGTGAGATATTTTGTAATGGCATGTGAGTTATTTTTGGTGGGTTTTTTTCTTCTATTTCCATTACAATATCTCATAGAACAACACACATAAATATAGGGCAGCTATCACATTTTATTGAGCCATCTCTTTTTCTTTTGCTAGGATTGCTCATTTGCTTATTTCTTGAGCTCACATCTTTCACCATGGGCATCTTCTTCAACCTCCACTCTATCCCTCTCATGTGTTGAGAATCCTAGAGTGTTATGAGACAAAGTATTCACACACTATCTCTACGTCATCTTGGACACCTAAGTTAGCAAACTAGTTGTTCGAGTTGCTTCGGTTTTGAAGCGGGAGCCCGTATAAAGAACCCTCGACGTGGATCTTCTTTGACGAAGGGAGACCAGAGATCAAACTTGATCGGGGAAGCCGCGAGGTGCATGGCGCAGAGATTGAAGACCGAAGGACATGGATCGATCGGTATAATCTCTCCAAACTCTTTTCTGTTAACTAGTATAGGGTTAATGGCACGATCTGGGTTTTAGGGTTACGTTAGCGCCGTTTTGAAAAGTTTTTGTTCCGCATTTGGCCACGGATTGATGGCTGGGGCGCTGCCGTAGCCTTACATGGTATCAAAGCCAACCCATTAACTGTATACTAGTTAGTTTAGACAATGTTAAAGTATTGAAACCGAAACAACCCCAAACAACACCCACTGCATTCCAGGTTCTGTCGATTTTCAATGTGTCTTCAAAAATTATTTTAGCAACTGCAGAAGACTACTGACATGTTCACTTGACCATATCCCAAATACGAACCTATTCCACCAAAATTTGGCCGAGCACAATGCTCCCAAAATCGGCCAGGCCGGCCACTTTGAAGCTTTTAGCTTTCGTTTTTTGGGTGTGGTTTTGTCTCTGGAATGTTAGTTCAGTGGTATTGTTTGTTTAGCCCAGTTTTGATATGGTTTTATCTAGTTGTTTCGGGCTATTCGGGGTTATTTCAAACTCGATAATTTTTAACATTGTTTAAAGTTTACAGTACATACATTTCTATCTGCGACCGTGAATGTCATTTGATCAGTACAACTTGTCTAATTGCTATAGTCCTTTTAAACGGGTTTGCGAACGTGACATTCACGTTGATGTTCTGTGTTGTGCTGTGTTGTTGCGGATTCATCATGGTGGATAGCTTGCGTGCAATGTTAGTACAGTTTAGTTTTATTTGTACATTTGATATAGCGGGGCGAGCGTCCAACATGTGGACTGCTGTCACTGCCTGTTTGTATATTATTTGTTTGGGAAACGACCGGGTTGAGGTCGATATCACAGTTGTACATATTTTCTTTTCTGTACTAGGAATACCCTGCGATGGAGCGCACAGATAGCCGGGTTCTGGAGGGCAACGGGTCCGCATCTCATGGCGTTGAGAATGAGGGGGCCTCACTCCTGAATTGGCAGGCTATTCGCCGCACTCGTAGGGGGTACAGGTTGACCCAAGGAGGGGTGCCCAAGTTACCGGATTCCGTAAAGTGTTGGGTGGCCCATTCACTTTGCTGAAGGGGGCTGCCTCGCTTCTGGTTTTGGCGGGTAACCTGCCGTACTCGTAGGGGTCTAGGTTTTCATTGCACAGGCTATCCACACGACCAGGGGAACGTCGGGTTTCACTTGCGGCTCAAAGGAAACCCGGGGCTCCCAGATTATCTGTATTGTTCTATGATGCTTATTGCTTATCTGTAATGTTGCATTTATCACGCCTGGAGCGATTATTATATATTAATATATATACTAGTAGATGTTGTATATGTTTTACACCCGCGCTAGTCCAGTCCCCGCTCTGTCGTTAGTTAAGTAACCTAACGGGTGATGACGGGACTCAGTGGTGAATGCGGATGGCATATACGTACATCATATTTTCATTCTTTTGTGGAGTGATTAATTGATGGGACTGCATTGATTTAGATCAATGAGAGGAAAACAGACCTATTCGATGTTGTTGGAACAAATTTTCAAAAAGCTGTTATTACAAGGACGTTTTCTTTTGTTTTGCACAGTGGTATTCAGTTATGAATATCCAGCACCTCATTCGACGAGGCAAGGGCCAAGATCCCTTCATCGGGAGTGACCCCTTGGACAGAGCTTTGCATCAGGGTAATAACTTCATTAAAGTCGATTACTTGTTGCTTTGCACAGTAGTATTCGGTTATGAATATCCAGCACCTCATTCTACGAGGAAAGCGTCGAGATCCCTTCACCGGGAGTGACCTCTTTAGCAAAGGTTTTTGTCACTATATTTATAAAAAGCTATCTGGTTCCTTCAACGATATCAAGTTCATTACGTTGATGGTTTTTTGCCAAAAACCAGCCGTAGCCCTCCGTCATTTCGGATTAGTATTGCTTAGTATTCGTGCTACGTATGTCGTGCTCAGCCGAGGCATAGTGTGCGGAAGTTCTGTAATACTTTTCTATCTCATGGATATGTGATTGATTAGGACAGTCGTACGGTCATTTTGGCTCAGTCAAGGACTCGTGCGGGTGGATCTAATGAAATCAAGATAATGACGGGTTGAACTTGGTTAGGATCCTTTGATATGTTGGCTCAGTCAAGCTCACTTGGGTCCTAGGGGAAAAAATCCACATTGGGAGTTTCTAAAGAAACTAAAACTTGCCAGGCATGCGCATACCATCTGGAGTGTGATAACTTGAGTGGATTCCATCAGGTTATCATGCAATGATAGTTGGATCCCGATACCCACTGATGAGTTGGTTTACTCCTCGGGTGATCCCGACTAATTCTTCTTTCAGGTTTGGAGGAGAATTTGAGGATACAGTGGGAGACATCCTGATTAGATAAAGTGATTAACCATTCTGATCTAGGTTAGAGTGCACGCAGAGTGTTTCTTTTCTCTCTCTCTTTGGCAGCGACCATGTCCCGACCCTAGACTATAACTCAGTGACCAAGTTAACCGAACCTTCTTAAAACACATTGACTTTTGGATTGTCTAAGTTGCATACTTCATTGCCACTCCTACTTTTACCTTTTGCTTTTCTCTGGAACATTCCATATCACTACGAAGATCCACATTTATTGGATATGACCATCATATAATTACATACGAACTCGAAGAAACTTATTTCAGATTCGAGGAAGGTTTCCGGTTCTGGAGAAAATGAATAGTACTATTCAGTTGTCTTTTCCTTTTACCTTCTCTCAAGTTGTGAGGGTTCCTAGGATTAGGAGAGGGTACACCTAATGCGCTTATTGGATAGTCTTCTTCCAAACCATAGGCAGGTGCCGAAAGGTGGGGAAGGAAGAAAACCAATTAACTTAAGTATGGTGTACAGAAGGTAATAAGTAAAGATAAATAAAGGGATTAGAAAGAGGGCAAAGTAAATTGCGACTCCTATCATTCATGACCAAACCGCGTATCTCATCGCCACTCCTATTTCACCTTTGTATTTCTCCAGAACACCCCGTATCACTACGAAGATCCACAGTTATTGGATAATCCATCGTATGGTTATATACGAACTCGAAGGGACTTGTTCCAGTTCGAGGATGGATTCTGGTTCAGGAGAAATAGAATAAGGTTTATTCAGTTTTCTTTTATCTATACCTTCTCTCAAGTTGCGAGTACTCCTAGGATTAGGAGAGTACACCTATTACGCTTATTGGATAGTCTTCTTCCAAACCAGAGGCTGGTGCCGAATGGTAGGGAAGGAAGAAAACCATTTAGCCTAAGGGTGGTGTACAGAAGGTAATGAGTAAAGAAAAATAAAGGGATTTGAAGAGATGGCAAAGAAATATAAGGTTACAGTCATGAATCTGATAATGGAAGACGCATTACTAGGAATACCCGGATACCCCTTCGAAACATTTTCATGTTTCAGTTTCACTATGCGTTGTTAATTGAAAACTGATTTCCCAATTAGATCCTTACTCCAGGGTATGTATTTACCAGGTATGATTCTCACATCTGTATGGTTTTACAGATGATGGGTGGGAGTAAGTTATTGGGAATTAGGTGATCATCCTCATTATATCGGGATTCGTTATAATTGGTGATATTTGAGGAAATCGCCTGGATTTTTGCCGGACGACAAATATTTGGTTTTGAATATCCGTTGTTATGCCAATTTCAAACTGATATATCTATACATTTATTTTATAAAGTGAGATATAACTTTTTGAAATTATGTCCATGACATTTACCTATATCAGTTGATGGTTAAATAAGGAGCATTGAACAGCGGTGTAATTTTTCTTAACCATAAGTACAGTTTTCAACCTACGACGAACAGGGTATGAGTTATTAAACTCAGGGGACTTATAAAAAGTATTGTATGTTGTCCAGTGTCCATTAGGACAGAGGGGTTGGTCCTCGTACTATATTTCTGTTTACTTGTAACTTTTCAAGTTTTAGACACGTGTTTCGTAGAAATACAAGGTCCAAGTTTTGAGAAGTTATAGGTATAAGAGTAAAGTAGAGAACCAGGTATTGCAAGTATCAGGATTCTTTAAGGTGATCGAAGATGTGGATACTTGTGTTTGGTATTCAGTTGATAGTAATGGTTTTGAGAAACTTGTTTCTCTTTCAGGTTACTCATATCTGGATGCTTTCCAAGTTGAGTAATGCTGATCGGCCTCCTTCCATTTCGTTAACATGCACTGGAGACAGCTGCATGGTTTGAATCTGGTTCCAATTAAATCAGTGCCTATGTTTCTATATTGTATATAGAATGGTTCATATCTTAACAATGTTTAGGTATATGGAGTTGTCCGGCTTATACTCAAAACCAGACTCTAAATAACACAAGGCACGTTTCAGTAATGGCAGTTTGTGGGTTATCCCGGGCTATGACGAGGGATAGCTTTCTACCATCTGGAAGATCAATAGTGATTTTGTTCTTGACTCACCACAATTTTAGTAAAATGGACATTTTCAGAAAACAGGGGAGTATAGTAGAACTGGAAGTGATTCCAGAACCACAGACGATTACTGAAAATTTAATAGGACCAAAACATTCAATCAGGTTTAACATTCTATTAGCCACTCCGCAGATATGGTGGGTAACTTCAGGAACCTAAGAGGTACTCGGTATCCTCAAAGAAGATGACAGGGAGGTTCTTGTTTACCCAGACTTGACACTACTGTTATTCCAGACTATGAGACCTGGCAAGAGGATGAGTATAGTGTCGTTCTAAACTAGCTTTAGAAGTGCACGTTTCTATGACTCTGCCAGTGGGTTGCTGTAATCAGATTGGGAGCAGCGGAAGTATAGTGGACAAGTAGCTTATGTCTATTTATAAACTAAAGCAGATATAACGGAGATAGATCATCTATTTTTGATGTAACAGTCATAGGCTTTGACTTCATCATAA
The DNA here is from genome assembly GCA_030015575.1 of Agapanthus africanus. Lineage (NCBI taxonomy): Eukaryota > Viridiplantae > Streptophyta > Magnoliopsida > Asparagales > Amaryllidaceae > Agapanthus > Agapanthus africanus. The sequence continues at coordinate 835,232,458 of JASDDO010000019.1, forward strand.
TAGGAGATGGATCTGTTAAGAAGGTAGTAGGGTGTGATGTCCTGGTATTTGGATGACATGCACTTTATAGGAAGTACAATTCCTATCCTACAATCGGTTATACTGTGGTTATCACACAGTAGTTTCTCCACATAGGATATGGATATAATATTAAGCATTCTGGTCACTAGATCTATGGTTTTAGATCTAGATTTGGGAAGTGTCCCAATCTGGGTACTTAGACAGCATTCTAAAGGTATTTTAGAATGGACGACTTCTGGCATAGTGGTGTATCTGCAGGTGATGGAGTCACCCTCTCTAAAGGTGTCTTACAGACTAAAAGGGAGAGGGATGTGCAAGATTGGCATATCACTTGCTTAGGCAATTGAGTCAATCATGAGATGTCAAGTACCACACCAGATGTTTTTGCACAAGATGCAATAAGTTTATATTAATCCAATCCTGGAGAAATATTCAGAAACAGTTTATGAACATAAGTGGATGTTCTAGGGCTATGAAAACGGAGCCTCCTTCGGGAGACGATTATCATTCCAGGCTTCCAAGGTGACCTGGATGACAGAGTGACTGTCAGAGTTATAGTTTTCCCTCTGATAAGGGGCAATAGTTTGGACAGGTGGTCCAAGCGGATACTGAGGGAGGCATAACGCAGGATACTGATTAAATTCAGTTGACGATACAGTCTAAGAAGTTTGCTGGATTTGGAGTTCATTTATGAACTGAGTCCCATCAGATATCCAGACATATTCTAAGACCGATATTGCTCATTTCGGGAGATGGCTTTCTCCGCGAACTTGAGATAAAGAGATTCATAGAAAGAAACATCAGAGCGGATCCACTCACTGAGGCTATTTCTCGAACGCAAGAGTTTCACAAACAGGCTTTGTGAGACTGATCAGTAGAGAAGTTGGGTGTTCGGTATCACACGGTCTGTGAGTATGCGACATCGCAATAATTAGCCTTAAGTGCAAGTGGGAGATTGTTGGCTATGGTGCCCTCAAGTCAATTATTGGATCGTAGGCACGTGATTGCAATGATTGAGGGAGGACCTATACCGGTAGAACAGTCTTACTCGAGATGATAGTATGCTATCTAGTTTGTCTTTATCATCATGTACATGCTTCAGGTAACATTACAGATCACTATTACATGTTGATATAGCCCATAGGATTCTTGCTTGACTACCAGCAGTATGATGGCGATCATATACGTGAGAGTTGGGTAGTCTATAAGCACATCCTTAAAGTGTCCCTAGTCGTGGGAGTTTCGAGACTGGGCATCGATATTCCAAGAGTAAACTAGTGTAAACGGATCGAGACCCCGACGAGGGGCGATGGCCGGTCTCACAAGCCATTGGTGTCAGTTGGTTCACCTAAGATTGTATACAGGTTCTCATTGGGTTATGAGTACACCGGACGGACTCGCCGGGGAACATGCTACTTGATATTATACCTATCGTCAGATAGCAGTTCCCTGAAGACATGTGTGCAGGTTAGTCTATCGACCTGAGATCATCATTTGTCTCGTGTGAGTTCCTACTGTACTTTGATTACTACCCTACCATGGCTTAAAAGAGTCGTGCAAACAGGTTTTAGTTGGGTACAATCTCAAGCCACATGGAGGCAGTGAGCAGGTCGGCAAAGGACTCGTCTCTCCCGGTATTGGGGGTGATTTCGCACTGTGTTTGGAGAGCCATTACACAAAGTCCTTGGCCAAGGCAAGTGAGATTTACTGGTAAGTATACCAGTAGTTTCTTAGGGTGTTCTGGGCTACACTCCGACACGACTTATACCGCTATTAGGGGTCTGACGTTTACCATCCCCCTAGGCCCGATATGCGATACTCATAGACGAACGGACCGGACTGTACGAATATTGTCACTGTCAGGCTCAGTAGGGTTTCAGGATGAGTTCACTCGTCGGCCTCCCTTTCGCTCAATACCTGGGTAGCCGTTACGTACAGCTAGTGCCACTGACGTGCTTGTGGTTAAATCCACTGCCGGCGTATTGACGAGTCTTTAGAGTCCCACACAGAGGGCTTCCCTAGTTCAGGCGAAACGTTGTAGAGGCCTTATGGTTTTATGGCTGAGTTAATCATATACGTGCACTTGTGCACGGATCATGATCGGACGAATCATACTAGTGGATTTTGGTTTAAGCTGGATCTTAGTATTAGATTGTTGGATTACTTTTATCTCGTAGTATTCGTATTCTGTCGGAATACGGATGCGGGTATGTATATACAGATGAGGGGTATTATTGTAATTCGTTACAAGATTACTTTAGTTGATGTCATTTTCTTTTTGTGGATTAAACATTTTTGTTTAAATGTTTAATGGTGGAAAATATGACTCATTCTTGGCATGTCTTGGTTTTTGTCATGGCTAAGATATTTATACTAAATATTTTGTGTTTTGATTTTGGTGAGATATTTTGTAATGGCATGTGAGATATTTTTGGTGGGGTTTTTTTCTTTTATTGCCATTACAATATCTCATAGAACAACATACAAAAATATAGGGCAGCCATCACATTTTATTGAGCCATCTCTTTTTCTTTTGCTAGGCTTGCTCACTTGCTTATTTCATGAGCTGACATCTTTCACCATGGGCATCTTCTTCAACCTCCACTCTATTTCTACTTCATATTGGGCCCCTAGGTTAGAAAACTAGTTGTTCGAGTTGCTTCGGTTTTGAAGTGGGAGCCCGTATAAAGAACCATCGACGTGGATCGTCTTCGACGAAGGGAGACCGGAGATCAAACATGATCGGGGAAGCCGCGAGGAGCATGGCGCAGAGATTGAAGACCGAAGGATACGGATCGATCGGTATAATCTCTCCAAACTCTTTTCTGTTAACTATTATAAGGTTAATGGCACGATCCGGGTTTTAGGGTTACGTTAGCTCCGTTTTGAAAAGTTTTTATTCCGCATTTGGCCACGGATTGATGGCCGGGGTTCTGCCGTAGCCTTACATCTTCAGAGCTGGACATCTTGCTAATGGGAGCTGCCACGGTAGCTAGCCGTATAGGGATGCCTAGCACGACAGCAAGGTTTCGGGAGGCATCGTCCATGCCATTTTCAAAAAATTGGCGCGCTAAAGAACTCTAACGCTAGATTCTAACCTAGAGAATTAGACAAAAAAGCATGTAAACATCAACCTTTGTAGACCGATCCTTCACCTCAATAGCCCCGTGTAGTAGTCCCTTCGCTTCATGTAGTGATCTCCCGGACTCTAGTGAGGCTCCATAAGGCGAAATGAACAAGATTACTTGAAATCTTCGAGGCCGAAGATGATCTACGTCGAGGAGATACTAACTCAAGCTATCTCTTCACTAAGTGATGAACTTGGTGAAGAAAACAACCCAATCTAAATGGCTAGTAGAGAAGAGGTTGATGAAGTAGGAATTTTGGTCGCTTTAGAAATAATTTTCTCACTATATTTCTTCACCTCTCATGAAGCTAGAAAGCTTTTTGGAGATGAGGAAGAAGATGAAGTGTGAATGGAATAATGAGTGAGAGTAGAAATCATGGGTGAGTTAGTATCATATACTAACTCATGTAGCGACTAAACTATGGGTAAAGAATAATGGTTGGGTTAATAAACATCTTCAAGTAAAACAAAATTAGTGGACTTGGTCAATGGTTCCACAAACTTCTACAAGCTTTAACCATATGACAATTTCCAACTAATTTAATTTACTTTAAATAAACAAAACCATCACATTATTATAAGAATGGTGTAAGTCTCATACACCCATGTAGCATGTGGCATCAAGTATGACACAAAAGATATACATTAATATATATTACATATATACTAAGTGTACACTAGTGAGAAAAGGAATATTTAAGTGAGCTAATATTAGTTAATGTAAGATAACATATCAAATATATAATTATACATTAAATTATTAAATCAACACTTGATTTAATAATCCAGCTATATCACATACAACCGACTAATATCAAATGTATCAACTTGTCGAATCAACACTTGATTCGACAGCCCGGTTATATCACATATAACCGACTGATATCACATATCGTGAGAATAGAATACGGTATCACATACGCGTATTAATCTTGGTCCCGCACATATCACATATATGCTCCTACTTCGTTTTGCTTGAGCCAGGAAACCTCTGTGTATGACTCTAAAGACTCGTCAATACGCCGGCAGTAGGTGGTGATCATATCAGTCACCCATAAATCGCAAGCGGTCTGCTAAACGTAACGACCACCCGAGTATTGAGTGATCAGAAGATCAACAACCAAGCCTGCTCATACTCGTATGAATCCATTAAGTAACACTACCGTACAGTCCGGTCTTTTAGTCTGATATGTCGCATATCGCAGCCTGGGGATGGTAAACGTCAGACCCCAATAGCCTGATAAGTCATGCCGATATGAGGCTCATAACGGTTCGAGAAACTACTGATAACACTTACCATTAGATCTCAGCAACCCTGGCCAGGGATTTCCTGTTATGGCCAATCAAGCATAGCGCAACATCAACCCCCAATACCGGGAGTGACGAAATCCCCTCCTATCGCTCATTGCCTCCATGTGACTCGGGATTGTACCCAAAAACCACCATTTTGCACGATCTCTCTTGAACGTGGTATGGTGGAAATCAAAGCACAGTAGGAATCACACAAGACTCTATGACGATCTCGGGTCGACAGACTGACCTGTACCAGTGTCACCAGAGAACTGCTATCTGCCAATAAGTATAATACCATCTAGGAGTTCTCGGCGAGTTCGTTCAGTGTACCCAGTCTCCACTGAGCACCCGTATACTTTCTCTGATGTCAAACACCAATGGATGTGGGATCATCCATCGCCCATCATATGGGTCAAGAAGCCCATACGCTAGTCTACTCTGGAATATCAATGCCCCGTCTCGATACTCCCATGACTAGAAACTATTGAAGGATATACTTACCGACCATCTTCTGCCCTACTAGTATGATCTGCATCATAATCCTGGTAGTCAAGTATTCATCCTAAGGGCTTTATCAACATGTAATAGAGAGACAATAAGTGTACATGTTAAGATAAAGAGCAACCAGATAGCATACTATCATGTCGAGCAAGAAAGCCATCCCTATATATGTCCAAGCATCCACTACAATATACATCATATGTATAGTAATAGCCTCTAGGGCATACATATTACTAACAATCTCCCACTTGCACTAAGGTCATTTGTTGTAATATCTCATACTCAACGTCCTATAAAAGTCTCTCTAGGGAAAGGCCTTTGTGTGTGGATCCGCCGTATTATCCTTCGCGTCAACTCTCCTAAGCTCGATCTCTTTGAGATCGACCATCTCCCTGATCAGGTGATACTGTCCTCAGAATATGTCTGGAACGCTGATGGGACCTGCGTTCCTAGGCCAAAGCCACAACTTCATTGTTGTCTCAATAACAGTTATTGGACGCTCAATGGTAGGAACCATGTTCCTCTCATAAACAAGAAATGTTCAAACAGCCACTTTGGCAACATCGTTGGTAGCAATGTATTCAGCCTTTATCGTCTAGTTTGTCACGGTATCTAGCTTGGAACTCTTCCAACATACCGTCCCTCCACTGAGAGTAAAGACAAAGCCCGAGACTGATTTTCAATCGACCTTATCACTCTGGAAGCCCGAATTAGTAAAGGACTCCCACTGGAGTTCACTGTTACCAAAACCCCAAGAACATCTCTTTAGTGCTTCTCAAGTACTTAAGAATATCTTTTATAGCTGTCCAGTGATTCTCCCAAGATTCGATTGATTCCTGGTCACTACACCTAGTGAGTTAGCTACATCTGGTCTGGTACATAACATCGCATACATGATAGAGCCTACTGTCAAAGTATAGGGTATCCCTTGTACGCGAGCTCTCTCCAAATTAGCCTCGAGAGACATCTTTTTGGAGAGAGTGATTCCTGAGTTAGTGGGCGAACCACCACGCTTAGAATCTTCCATACTAAACCCCTTAATACGGTATTAATGTACCTGGATTTGGGACACTCCCAACATCTACTTAGATCCATCACCATAGATCAAAATCCACAAGATGTAGTAGGTATCATCCAGATCTTCCTCGGAGAATCCTCGTGATAAGAGGAGCTTGACCGAGTGTAGCATAGGAAACTATTTCCTATCAAGAGTATCTCATCTACGTACTATACGTGGAAGATAACCTTACTCTCTACTAACTTCTTGTATATATAAGGTTCATCTACCTTTTTGATGAAGTCAAACACTTTGACTGCCATATCAAAACAGATGTTCCAACTCCTTGATGCCTGCTTTAATCCTGATGGATTTAAACATAACCACTGGAGAAAAGGTTTCATCATAAACCACACCTGGTTATTGACAAAAACCTTTTACTACAAGTCTAGTTTTGAAAGTCTCAACTTTTCCATTTATACCAAGAATCTTCTCAAGATCCACTTGCTCCCGATGGGTTTTACCCTTTCAGGTGCAACATGCAAACTCAAACTTTGTTGGTGTACATGGATTCCATCTTTGATCGCATAACATCTAGCCTTTTCACTGAGTCCCCACTCGTGATGGCCTGCCTGAACCTAGTCGGGTCATCATCTACCATGATGCAATCCTCGCTCCCACCGTCACCGAGAAAACCGTAGTATCTTTTAGGTGGATGAGGAACCCTACCAGATTCGCGGAGAGGCTGAGGTTCGTTGGAGACCATTGAATCCTTTGGTTCCACTAAATCATCGGTCCTAGTTTGTATAGCTGGAACTCCTTACAGTTCTACCTCATAACCGCTAATTTCTTCACGTGAAATCCCTTTTCTAAAAAGGTGGCATGCTGAGAAACAAAACACCTTTTGCTCCTCTATTTGGTAGAAGATATTCCCTCGCAAATGTTTGGGCTATCCAACAAACTTACAGAACTGACCTTGCCTCGAGTTTGTCCGGATTTTATCTTTCAACATAGGCCCGACAACTCCATATCTTAACTCGTTTAAGACATGGTCTCTTCCCATACCATATCACATATGGAGTGGTAGGCATTGATTTGGTCGGAACCCCATTCAATAGGTATGCAGCTTCACAAGAGAATAACACCAAAAGGAAACAGGCAACTCAGCAGTACTCATCATAGACACGCCATATCTCGTAGGGTGCGATACCTCCGCCCCGATACACCATTGTGCTGTGGTGTATACGAAGGAGTAAGATGAGAGAGGATCCTATTCACTGTTAAGAAAATCCATGAACTCCATGCACAGGTATTCCCTTCTCCGATCACATCGAAGGACTTAATACTTCTAACCGTCTGGTTCTTAACTTCAAGCTTATATTCGTTGAATTTCTCAAAAAGTTTCAGACTTGTGTTTCAACAGGAACATATGTCCGAATCTTGAGAGATGGTCAGTGAATATAATGAAGTAAAAGGAACCATCCTTGGCATTTATAGATATAGGACCGTATACATCATCATGTATTTGTCCCAAGAGTTCACTAACTCTTTCTCCGTTTTCAGTAAATGGGGTGTTGGTCATTTTACCTTTAAGACATGACTGGTAAGTATCATAAGATGAAAATTCGAACGGGTTCAAATATTCATCCTTATGTAACTTAGCTAGTTATGTCGCATTGATATGACCTAGTCTATAATGCCATAAGAAGGATTCATTCATTTCTAAGCTACTCCTCTTGTGTGTGTTCTATATATTTTGAACTGTGGTTTGATTTAGAACGTATATGCTATTATATAACGTGCCTGATCCAATCAACTCTTGATTCAGGAAAATGTTCACAGCATTATCCTCCAATACATAATAATATCGTTCTTTAACTTAATAAAGAATCTGATGTAATGTTGTATATCAGGTTCGGTATGTAATAATATTCGTTCAGAATCAATGCATTTACCATTTGGTAATATAAGGTGATATTTGCCAACTGACTTGGCTGCAACAGTTGCACCATTCTCTAACACTTAGAGTCATATCACCCAATCCCAGTTCTCTACCTTTCTTTAGCCCATCTAACTCTTACATATGTGGGATCCTGATCCGGTATCTCATACCTAGGACGTAGAGGATACTGAGCAACAGTTCACGGTAACGAACGCACCCGAAGAATATGCATCAATAAGCTTATTCCTCAATTGGGTCGTGTGTAAATCCAGATATTCCCCTATTTCCTGCTCGGACTTATAACAATTATAAGATAGTGTGGAACCAACGTTTCCCAGCTCAGTATAACAAGCGGGTTCGGTCAATACATCCATATTATTATCTTGATTAAGGCCTGACATGGTCGCTACCAGGAGAGAGAGAGAAGAAAAACTCTTAGCGTATATTCTCACAAGATTAGATTGGTTATTATCTTATCTAATCAGGATAGCTCCCACTATTTTTATCAAATCTTCCTTCAAACCTTAAAAGGTAAGACTAGCCGGGATTAATTACACCCTATAAGTTCGCCAATCTTTCGGCCAGGCCAGTGTCGGTACTTTGAGGGAGGTTCCCCGTGCTTTCGCATGGACCTAATTAAAATAAACCTCGTTTTCCCAGGGGCGTAACCCCATTACCACTTTCTAGATACCTACTTGATCGGTTAATTGTAATGTGTAAAACTCTCCCAGGAGTAACTCTTAATCACAGTGGGTATCGGGATCCAACTATCTCATAGAAGGTATGCAATCTCATTGCAAATTTCAACACTTGAAATTCCTGATAATAGTTTTTACCCCTAGCATCCTATGACCTTGACGGAGGCCAAACTACCCATAGGGCGCTAGTCAAGTTCAACCCGTTCATTTCTTTATTGAATTAGACCCACCCGCACGACCCATGACGGAGGCCAAACAACGCCGTGCAAATACCCTAATCCAATCACATCTCATGCTGCAGATAAGTACTAATCAGCTACCGTACACTACGCCTTGACGGAGGCCAAACTATCATAGCACGAATTCTAAAATAGCACTTACCTGAAATGACGGAGGGCTACGCAGGTTTTTAAGAAAACCTTTTGCGTAATGAACTTGATATCGTTGTAGAATATAGTGATTTTGAAAAGGAGTGTTTTTTTAGGCTTTTGGCAGTTTTGTTAAAGAGGTCACTCCCGGTGAAGGGATCTCGGCTCTTTCCCCATCGAATGAGGTGTTGGATATTCATGAATATCACTATGCAAAGTAAGAAATAGAGAAGCAATGTGGCCGGCCATTTTCCGGCGAAGGTGGTTCATTTTCCTGTGATGTTCATCTTACATCTCATATAACATTCTGCAATTGCTTAAAAAAATTTAGACGCTCTGAAAATTTCGAAACTAACGGGGTTTATGTTTCGAGTGTTTCGGAGTTCTTTCGGTTTCGTAATTCTATAAATATCGTCTAATTCTTAAGCATGGCTCTGATACCACTGTAGGAATGCTTAGCACGACAGCAAGGTTTCGGGAGGTATCGTCCATGCCATTTTCAAAAAATTGGCGCGCTAAAGAACCCTAACGCTAGAATCTAAACTAGAGAATTAGAAAAAAAGGCATGTAAATATCTTTACATCTAAGTGAACAAGGAATACAACCTTTATAGACCGGTCCTTCACTTTAATAGCTCCGTGTAGTAGTCTCTTCGCTCCAACTAGTGATCTCCCGGACTCTAGTGAGGCTCCACAAGGTGAAATGAACAAGCTTGCTTGAAGTCTTCGAGGCTGAAGATGATCTACGTCGAGGAGACACTAATTCAAGCTACCTCTTCACTAAGTGATGAACTTGGTGAAGAAAACAACCCAATCTAAATGGCTAGTGGAGAAGTGGTTGATGAAGTAGGAATTTTGGTCACTTTAGAAATAATTTTCTCACTGTATTTCTTCACCTCTCATGAAGCTAGAAAGCTTTTTGGAGATGAGGAAGAAGTTGAAGTGTGAATGGAATAATGAGTGAGAGTAGCAACCATGGGTGAGTTAGTATCATATACTAACTCATGTAGAGACTAAACAATGGGTAAACAATAATGGTTGGGTTAATAACATCTTCAAGTAAAACAAAATTAGTGGACTTGGTCAATGGTTCCACAAGCTTCAACCATGTGACAATTTCTAACGAATTTGATTTACATTAAATAAACAAAACCCTCACATTATTATAAGCATGGTGTAAGTTTCATACACCCATCTAGCATGTGGCATCAAGCATGACACAAAAGATGTACATTAATATATATCTCATATATACTAAGTGTACACTAGTGAGAAAAAGAATACTTAAGTGAGCTAATATTAGTTAATATAAGATAATATATCAAATATATAATTATACATTAAATTATTAAATCAACACTTGATTTAATAATCCGGCTATATCACATACAACCGACTAATATCAAATGCATCAACTTGTCGAATCAACACTTGATTCGACAGCCCGGTTATATCACACATAAACGGCCGATATCACATATCGCGAGAATAGAATATGGTATCACATACGCGTATTAATCTCGGTCCCGCACATATCACATATGTGCTCCTACTTCATTTCGCTTGAGCCAGGAAACCTTTGTGTAGGACTCTAAAGACTCGTCAATACGCCAACAGTAGGTGGTGATCATATCAGCCACCAACAAGCCGCAAGCAGTCTTCTAAAAGTAATGGCCACCCGGTTATTGAGCGATCAAAAGATCAACAAGCAAGCCTGCTCATACTCATACGAATCCAATAAGTAACACTACCGTACTGTCCGGTCTCTTCGTCTGATATGCCGCATATCACAGCCTGGGGATGGTAAACGTCAGACCCCAATAGCCTGATAAGTCATGCCGATGTGAGGCTCATAATGGTTCGAGAAACTACTGATAACACTTACCAGTAGATCTCAGCAACCCAGACCAGGGATTTCTTGTTATGGACATTCAAGCATAGTGCAACATCATCCCCCATTACCGGGAGAGACGAAATCCCCTCCTATCGCTCATTGCCTCCATGTGACTCGGGACTGTACCCAAAATCCACCGTTTTGCACGATCTCTTGAACGTGGTAAGGTGGAAATCAAAGCACAGTGGGAATCACATAAGACACTATGACGATCTCGGGTCGACAGGCTAACCTATACCAGTGTCACCAGAGAACTGCTATCTGACGATAGGTATAATACCATCTAGGAGTTCTCAGCGAGTCCGTTCAGTGTACCCAATCTCCACTAAGCACCCATATACCTTCTCTGATGTCAAACACCAATGGATATGAGATCATCCATCGCCCATCATATGGGTCAAGAAGCGCATACGCTAGTCTACTCTGGAATATCGATGCCCCGTCTCGATACTCACACGACTAGGAACTATTAAAGGATGTACTTACCGACTACCTCTGCTCCACTAATATGATCTGCATCATAATCCTGGTAGTCAAGTACTCATCATAAGGGATTTATCAACATGTAATAGAGGGACAATAAGTGTACATGTTAAGATAAAGAGCTACCAGATAGCATACTATCATGTCGAGCAAGAAATTCCTTCCTATATATGTCCAAGCATACACTACAATATATATCATATGTATAATAATAGCCTCTAGGGCATACATATTACTAACAAGCCGACCAAAGACAGACTTTCGAGAAGCTTCTTCCTTAGGCGTTAAGGAGCCGAAGCTCAAAGATGGGAGCATGGTCCCAAAGAATAGTCCGGTGGTCGCCTGGGTTACCTACCCCACCCGCATAGAGAATATGGAGGCCGTGTTTGACCCGTAACTCACTCCTCCGGATGAGATGGAGTGAGAGTTGCTATTGCATGAAGTGCAGTTGGAGGCCATTGATTCTACACAGACAGGAAACACCAAGTTTTAATATCTCGAATCCAAAGGCAACCATGGACATAGCGAACCACGATTTTGTTTCCAAACACGACACAAGAAGTGTGGAGTGGAAAGAAGAAGAGGTCCTACCGGACGTGCCAGAATCTATTTACCGCCAAAGACTGGACTGAAACGTGGGAGACGTCTAGCTTGAATATGGGGGCAAATTGCAGGGTTACCTAGCATGACAGCAAGGTTTCGGGAGGCATCGTCCATACCAATTTCAAAAAAAATTCGTACTAAAAAACCCTAACATAGAATCTTAACTAGAGAATTATACGAATCAAGCATGTAAACAACTTTACATCTATGTGAATGAGGAATACAACCTTTGTAGACCAGTCCTTCACTTATAAAACTCCGTGTAGTAGTCCCTTCGCTCCAAGTAGTGAACACCCGAACTCTAGTAAGGGTTCACAAGAAGAAATGAACAAGCTTGCTCGAAGTCTTCGAGGCCGAAGAAGATCTACGTTGAGAAGACTCAAGCTCATTCTACCTCTTCACTAAATTAGGGTTTAGTGAAGTAAACACTCTAAACTAAATGGATAATGTGGTAGAGGATGAAGAAATGGGAATTTACTCACTTTAGAAATATTTTTCTCACAATATTTCTTCACCTCAAGAAAAGCCAGTGAGCTTTCTTGAGATGAAGAAGAAGAAGAATGGTGAATGAATCTCATCTCATGAGAGTATGAATGGCAACTATGGGTGAGTTAGTATTATATACTAACTCATGTAGAGACTAAACTATGGCTAAGGATAATGGTTAGGTTAATAAATATCTTAAGTAAAAACAAATTAGTGGACTAAGTCAATGAACACTACAAGCTTCAAGCCATGACAAAATCCCACCAATTTGTAAATTACTAAATAAATAAATAAATAACCCTAGGATTATCATAAGTATGATGTAAGTCCCATACACCCATGTAGCGTGTATGATCTAGCATGACACAAAAAATGTACATTAATATATATCACATATATACTAAGTGTACACAAGTGAGAAAAAGAAATGTTTAAGTGAGCTAATATTAGTTAATATAATTCAATATATCAAATATATAATTATACATTAAATTATTAAATCAACACATGATTTAATAATCTGGTTATATCACATACAACCGGCTAATATCATATGAATCAACTTATCGAATCAACACTTGATTCGATAACCCGGCTATATCACATATAACCGACCGATATCACATATCGCGAGAATAGAATATGGTATCACATATCATATTAATCTCGGTCCCGCACATATCACATATATGCTCCTACTTCATTTCGCATGAACCAGGAAACCTCTGTGAAGGACTCTAAAGACTCGTCAATACGCCGGCAGTAGGTGATGATCATATCAATCACCCACAAACCGCAAGCGGTCTGCCAAACCTAATGGCCACCCGGGTATCGAGCGATCAGAAGATCAACAAGCAAGCCTTCTCATACTCCTGCAAATCCAATCAGTAACATTACAGTAGATTCCGGTCTCTTCGTCTGATATGTCGCATATCAAAGCCTGGGGGTGGTATAACGTCAGACCCTAATAGCCTGATAAGTCATGCCGATGCAAGGTCCATAACGGTTCGATAAACTACTGATAACACTTACCAGTAGATCTCAGCAACCGTGGCCAGAGATTTCCTGCTATGGCCAATTGAGCATAGCGCAACATCAACCCCCAATACCGGGAGAGACGAAATCCCCTCACATCGCTCATTGCCTCTATATGACTCGGGACTGTACCCAAAAACCACCTGCTTGCACAACTCATTAGAGACGTGGTAGGGTGGAAATCAAAGCACAGTAGGAGGCACACAAGACTCTATGACGATCTCGGGTCGACAGACTAACCTGTACCGATGTCACCAGAGAACTGCTATCTAATGTGAGGTATAATACCATCTAGGAGTTCTCGGCGAGTCCTGTTCAGTGTACCCAGTCTCTACTGAGCACCCGTATACCTTCTCTGATGTCAAACACCAATGGATGTGGGATCATCCATCGCCCATCATATGGGTCAAGAAGCGTATATGCTAGTCTACTCTGGAATGTCGATGCCCTATCTCGATACTCCCACGACTAAGAACAATTGAAGGATGTACCCACAGACGACCCAAAACCCACTAGTATGATCTCTATCATAATCCTGGAAGTCAAGTACACATCCTGAGGGCTTTATCAACATGTAATAGAGAGGCGGTAAATGTACATGTTAAGATAAAGAGCAACCAGATAGCATACTATCATGTCTATCATGTCGAGCAAGAAAGTCATCCCTATGTATGTCCAAGCATCCACTGTAATATACATCATATGTACAATAATGGCCTCTAGGGCACATATATAACTAACAATCTCCCACTTGCACTAGGGCCATTTGTTGTATTATCTCATACCCAATGTCCAATAATAATCTCTCTTGGGAAAGGCCTTTCGTGAGTGGATCCGCCGTGTTTTCCTTCGTATCAACTCTCCTTATCTCGATGCCCTGGAGATCAACCATCTCCATGATTAGGTGATACTGTCTCAGAATATGTCTGGAACGCTGATGGGACCTGCGTTACTTAGGTCAAAACCATAACTCCATTGTTTTCACAATAACAGTTATTGGACATTCAATGGTAGGAACCATGTTCATCTCATGAACAAGAAATATCCAGACAAGCTCTTTGGTAGCATTATTGGTAGCGATGTATTCAGCCTTTATCATCTAGTTTGCCACGGTATATAGCTTGGAACTCTTCCAATATACCGAACCTCCATTGAGGGTAAAGACAAAGCCCGAGACTGACTTTCAGTCGACCTTATCACTCTGGGAGCTGGAATTGGTAAAGGACTCCCACTGGAGTTCACCGTTACCAAAACCCCAAGAAAATTTCTTCAGTGCTTCTCAAGTACTCAAGAATGTTCTTCATAGCTTTCCAGTGATTCTCCCAAGATCCGATTGATTCCTAATCACTACACCTAGTGAGTAAGCTACATCTGTTCTGGTACATAACATTGCATACATGATAGAGCCTACTGCTGAAGCATAGGGTATCTCTTGCACGCGAGCTCTCTCCAAATCAGTCTCGGGAGACATCTTTTTGGAGAGAGTGATTCCTAAGTAAGTGGATGAACCACCATGCTTAGAATCTTCTATACTAAACCCCTTTAGTATGATGTTAATATACCTGGATTTGGGACACTCCCAACATCCGCTTAGATCTATCACCATAGATCATAATCCACAAGATATAGTAGGTATCATCCAGATCTTCCATGGAGAATTATCGTGATAAGAGGAGCTTGACACAGTGTAGCAGAGGAAACCATTTCCTATCAAGAGTATGTCATCTACGTACAATACGAGGAAGACGGCCTTACTTTCTACTACCTTCTTGTATATACAAGGTTCATCTACCTTTTTGATGAAGTCAAACTCTTTGACTGCCACATCAAAATAGATGTTCCAATTCCGCGATACCTGCTTTAATCCTGATGGACTTAAGCATAACCACTTGAGAAAAGGTTTCATCATAATCCACACCTGGTTATTGACGAAAAACTTTTACTACAAGTCTGGCTTTGAAAGTCTCAACTTTTCCATCTACACCAAGAATCTTCTCAAGATCCACTTGCTCTCGATGGGTTTTACCCCTTCAGGTGCAACAATCCAAAGTCATACTTTGTTGGTGTATATGGATTCCATCTTTGATCGCATAGCATCCAACCATTTCACAAAGTCTCCACTTGTGATGGCCTGCTTGAACCTAATTGGGTCATCATCTACCATGATGCAATTCTCGCTCCCACTGTCACCGAGAAGACCGTATTGTCTCTCAAGTGGATGAGGAACCCTACTAGATTCACGGAGAGGCTGAAGTTTGTTGGAAACTATTGAATCCTTTGGTTCCACTAAATCATTAGTTCTATTTTGTATAGCTGGAACTCCTTCCAGTTCTACCTCATGACCACAAATTTGTTTTACAAAAATTCATTTTTCTAAAAAGATGGCATGTTGAGAAAAAAAACAACTTTTTTTCCTCGGTTTGGTAGAAAATATTCCTTTACGAATGTTTGAGATATCCAACAAACTCATAGAACTGACTTTGCCTCGAGTTTGTCCGGATTTTGCTTTTCAATATAGGCCGGACAACCCCATATCTTAACTCGTTTAAGATATGGTCTCTTCCCATAACATATCACATATGGAGTAGTAGGCACTGATTTGGTGGGAACCCAATTCAATAGGTATGCAGCTTCTCAAGTGCATAACAACAAAAGGAAACAGATAATTCAGCAATACTCATCATAGAGCGCACCATATCTAATAGGGTGCGATACCTACACCCCGATACACCGTTGTGCTGCGGTGTAATCGGAGGAGTAAGCTGAGAGAGAATCACATTCTTCTTTAGAAGATCCAGGAACACCATGCCCAAGTATTCTTCTTCTCGATCTCATCGAAGGACTTAATATTTCTACCTGTCTGATTCTCAACTTCAAGCTTATATTCCTGGTATTTTCCTATTTCCTGCTTGGACTTATAACAATTATAAGATTGAGTGGAACCAACGTTCCCCAGCTCAGTATAATAAGCAGGTTCTGTCAATGCATCCATATTATTATCTTGATTAAGGCATGACATGGTCTCTACCAGGAGGGAGGGAGAGAGAAGAAAACACTCTGCGTGAGCTCCTTTGCAAGATTAGATTGGTTGTTTATTTTATCTAATCAGGATGAATCCTACTGTTTTTATCAAATCTTCATTCAAACCATAAAAGGAAAGACTAGCCGGGATTAATTACACTCTACAAGTTCGCTAACCGTTCAGCCAAGCCAATGTCGGTACTTTGAGGGAGGTTTCTCGTGCTTTAGCACGGACCTAATTAAAGTAAATCTCGTTTTCCCAGAGGTATAACCCCGTTGACACCTTTCTAGACACCTAATAGGTTAGCTAATTGTAAAGTGCAAAACTATCCCAGGAGTAACACTTACTCGCAGTGGGTATCGGGATCCAACTATCACATAGAAGGTATGCAATCTCATTACAAATTTC
This sequence comes from Agapanthus africanus, assembly GCA_030015575.1. Lineage (NCBI taxonomy): Eukaryota > Viridiplantae > Streptophyta > Magnoliopsida > Asparagales > Amaryllidaceae > Agapanthus > Agapanthus africanus. Next base: position 835,249,335 of record JASDDO010000019.1, read on the forward strand.
AACTCTTGAAACTCCCGATGAAAGTTTTTACCCCTAGAACTTATGACCTTGACTATGGTCAACATATCATAACTCCTAGTCAAGTTCTACCCGTCATTTCGTGATTAATTAGACCCACCCACATGACCCTTGGCTATAGTCAACATAATCACATAAATGTCCTAACTAATCGCATCATATGCTGTGTAGGAAGACATCACTTAGCTACCGTACACTACGTCTTGACTATGGTCAACATACACAGCACGAATACTAAGTACTCTACTTCCTAAAATGACGGAGGGTTGCAAATGGTTTTTAAGAAAACCTTTAACGCTTTGAACCTGATATCGTTGTAGAATCAAATGGTTTTAAAAGGAGTGGCTTAAGCTCGCATTTTGAAACTTGCTTTTTCATAAAAAGGCCGAGTGAGTTTCAAATTCGATTCTGCAACATCTTTTGAGTTTATTTTCTTTCATTAATCTCATTAATGAATTTCCATCATTTTTATGCTTCCTAAGTATCACAGAAGTAACGAAAGAAGCAATATTTATTATATATCATATATATAATATAAGCATTCGTCTCAGAACATCAAGTGATCACATCACAGAATATCACCAGCGGAAGATAACATATGAAATATTGGATATACTAGGATTTCCGTGTTTTAAATTAAGCCATTTAAAAACACGGATTCCACATTCGTGATGAATAGCCAAACCCGCATCTCTAGACCCCTACGAGAGTGGCAAGCAACCCTACCAATTCTAGAGTTAGCAGACCCGGTCTCGACTCCTCAAGATGGTCTCCCACTGGACCCTAGAACCCGGTTACTTGTTCTCCCCTCCTTGGGTCTATCATAATGTGGAAAAGTAAATAATATACATCAATGGTGATATCATCCTCAACACGGAAGTGCCCAATAAAAGAATATTACATACATTGAATTTTACATGAATGAAAATGAAAAACTCCCATCTCACAAAAAAAACCCGGCTATTCAAATACGATGATCCAATATAACATATCACAGCAACACATAACATCACATGTCATCAACGTAAGTTAATATGCGTATCCCAATTGTCGTTGACATATAGCAACGAAACCGGCGATACACCATATATTACACTTACGGTCGCAAAAAAGAAAATAAAAAACTACAATAATTGGAATCCACAACCGCAGATAGCTAGACGATATTAAACTTTTCGATCGAATAAACAAACACTCAAAATTTCTCAAAAAGCTCAACACTTGAGCGGAGTTTAAAAAGTACCCAGAACATGCCACGGCACCTATGGACCAACCGTAGAAGTGTCAACCCTTGCCTCACCTATGGTGCCACGGAACTATCACAAACCCTAAGGTTTGATAGCGGTTCCAACGGTTACAGAATCAAGTTAGGGTTTTGTTCTTCTAGAGGGTCCATAGAAAACACCTGCATGATTTTCTGAAGATTTTAAACTTGGAAAAATCCAACTCTTGGAAAATTTCCAGCGAGGGAAAAAATGGGTTATTGATATCCGTTCGAACTTTTTAACGTAGTCTAAATAACCCGAAAAGATGTTAGAATTACAATTACAAAACAATCCGAATTGCCTTTGTAGAAAGTTAACATCACATGCAATTTTAGCAAAAACAAGCAACACCTGAAATACCAAAACCCAGAGACTGGAACACAGAAAAAATTTGAAGCCCAAATGCCCCAGAGGAACTGGCCTGCTCGAATATTTTGCTCATGTGGCCGGCCAAAAACAGGTGGGGAGGGTTCAAATTTCTACTGTGTTCATGTTACATCTCATATAACATTCTGCAGTTGCTAAAAAAATTTTAGAGGCTTTGAAAAAATCGACAGAAACTAGATTTTAGAATCGGGTGTTTCGGAGTAGTTTCGGTTTCGTAATCTAACTAATATCGTCTAATTCTCTAGCTTGGCTTTGATACCACTGCAGGGTTACCTAGCACGACAGCAAGGTTTCGGGAGGTATCGTCCATGCCAATTTCAAAAATTTTCCGTATTAAAAAACCCTAACATAGAATCTTAACTAGAGAATTATACGAATGAAGCATGTAAACAACTTTACATCTAAGTGAATGAGGAATACAACCTTTGTAGACCGGTCATTCACTTCTAAAGCCCCGTGTAGTAGTCATTTCGCTCCAAGTAGTGAACACCCGAACTCTAGTAAGGGTTCACAAGAAGAAATGAACAAGCTTTCTCAAAGTCTTCGAGGCCGAAGATGATCTACGTCGAGGAGACTCAAGCTTATGCTACCTCTTCGCTAAATTAGGGTTTAGTGAAGAAAAAACCCTAAACTAAATGGCTAATGTAGTAGAGGATGAAGAAGTAGGAATTTTACTCACTTTAGAAATATTTTTCTCACAATATTTCTTCACTTCAAGAAAAGCTAGTGAGCCTTCTTAAGATGAAGAAGAAGAAGAATGGTGAATGAATCTCATCTCATGAGAGTGTGAATGGCAATCATGGGTGAGTTAGTATCATATACTAACTCATGTAGAGACTAAACTATGCCTAAGGATAATGGTTAGGTTAATAAATATCTTAAGTAAAAACAAATTAGTGGACTAAGTCAATGAACACTACAAGCATCTACAAGCCTCAAGCCATGACAAAATCCCACCAATTTATAAATTACTAAATAAATAAAAACTTTAGGATAATCATAAGCATGGTGTAAGTCTCATATACCCATATAGCATGCATCATCTAGCATGACACAAAAAAATGTACATTAATATATATCACATATATACTAAGTGTACACAAGTGAGAAAAAGAAATTTTTAAGTGAGCTAATATTAGTTAATGTAATTCAATATATCAAATATATAATTATACATTAAATTATTAAATCAACACTTGATTTAATAATCCGGCTATATCACATACAACCGGCTAATATCATATGAATCAACTTATCGAATCAACACTTGATTCGATAACAGGGCTATATCACATATAACCGACCGATATCATATATCACGAGAATAGAATATGGTATCGCATATTGTATTAATCTCGGTCCCACACATATCACATATATGCTCCTACTTCATTTCACATGAACCAGGAAACCTCTGTGTAGGACCCTAAAGACTCGTCAATACGCCGGCAGTAGATGATGATCATATCAAACACCCACAAGCTGCAAGCGATCTACCAAACGTATCAGCCACCCGGGTATCGAGCGATCAGAAGATCAACAAGCAAGCATGCTCATACTCCTGTGAATCCAATCAGTAACACTACCGTACAGTCCGGTCTCTTCGTCTGATATGTCGCATATCAAAGCCTTGGGGGTAGTATAACGTCAGACCCCAATAGCCTGATAAGTCATGCCGATACAAGGTCCATAACGGTTCGAGAAACTACTGATAACACTTACCAGTAGATCTCAGCAACCCTGGCCAGGGATTTCCTGTTATGGCCAATCGAGCATAGCGCAACATCAATCCCCAATACTGGGAGAGACGAAATCCGCCCGCATCGCTCATTGCCTCCATGTAACTCGGGACTGTACCCAAAAACCACCTGTTTGCACAACTTAGTAGAGCCGTGGTAGGATGGAAATCAAAGCACAGTGGGAGACACACAAGACTCTATGATGATCTCAGGTCGACAGACTAATCTGTACCGGTGTCACCAGAGAATTGCTATCTGACGTGGGGTATAATACCATCTAGGAGTTCTCGACGAGTCCTGTTCAGTGTACCCAGTCTCCACTGAACACCCGTATACCTTCTTTGATGTCGAACACCAATGGATGTGGGATCATCCATCGCCTATCATATGGGTCAAGAAGCGTATACGCTAGTCTACTCTGGAATATCGATGCCCTGTCTCGATACTCCCACGACTAGGAACAATTGAAGGATGTACTCACAGACTATCCAGAACCTACTAGTATGATCTCTATCATAATCTTGGAAGTCAAGTACACATCCTAAAGGCTTTATCAACATGTAACAGAGAGACAGTAAGTGTACATGTTAAGATAAAAAGCAACCAGATAGCATACTATCATGTCGAGCAAGAAAGTCATCCCTATGTATGTCCAAGCATCCACTATAATATACATCATATGCACAATAATGGCCTCTAGGGCACACATATAACTAAGACAATTGCTATTTGAAACATATCCGTGCACCTCTCCGAAAATATCAAGTTGATTTATAGCACCGTATACCGGAGGTTTAGATAGATATGACCGATGTAGCAGACTTTATCAAATCCCCCCTATTTATGAGGGGGTTTTGATTGTGGGTCTTCCCTGCAGAAGCAAGCCCCTACAGTTAATTACTTTATCGCGTTGCGATAACAACTTTCACCTGCTCCAGGCAAATCATTTCGTGTCGTATTATATTTTGTTTATTATGGTTGCCCGTGAATTATATACGGAGACTGGTTTATGTCGTCGTCCGTAGGACGCGGATTAATCCAAATCCGTATATATTAGACTTTGGTTTGAACCTAGGTCATATGTTCCATTAGTTTAAATGGTTTAAGGATCGTTAATTTTGCTTTAGATTAAGATCAACTTAAATATATGAGCATATGGGCTCGATTACTATGAGCTTATATTGGGCTTAAATATATGATCTATAATCACAGAAGTTTATCTTCAGAGACACCCGGTCCCTTTTGGACTGGGTATTGGGCTTTATATTGCCCGCTCGGTGCTAAGCACTCATTTTATAAGTCTTACATGTATATCACGTGAAACACTCAGGCTTGGATGTTACCCTATCAGTGCTAAGCACTTAATCATTTAGACTGTTGATATAATATCCAGATTATGTTTTGGCGCTCACTTGAGTATCACGTGAGACGCTCGGACTTTGGCACTCATGTGGATATCACGTGAACGCTCAAATTTAGGTGTTGCCCTATCAGTGCTAAGCACTCTTTCTTTCTTTTTTATGACACTCACATATATGGCATGTAAGGCGCTCAAACTTGGCATTTTTCAAGCGCTCACATGTATATCACTTGAGACGCTGGGTCCCTATTTATGGGCGTTTACGTGTATGGCACATGAGGCGCTGTCATCATGGGCCTTTGGTGCGCTCACGAGGGTATCACGTGAGACGCTATGTCCTTAGAGATTTAATCTGTGTCCATATTTTTTAGAGAAGTTAAACTTCTATTAATGGTATTTTGACCATTAATGATCACCAGGATCACTGTTTTGAAGATCTGAGATCAGATTTCTTCTTCATGTTTTTTTTTAAGAATTAAATTCTTGATTATGAAGGAACTAAGTTCCTGAAGTGTGAACTGCATCTTCTTCATGTTCTGTCTACCTTTGTGTTTATATAGGGGTTGATAGAACAAGATAGTTTTTCCCTAAATTTTTTAGTCTGAAGAACAAGATCATCCAAATAAAAATTAAATTCTCAACTTATGAGAGATTTGTTTGCGGATCTTAGATCCAGAGAAAGAACTAAGTACTTTTTTAGAGGGTTAAACCCTCACACACACACACGCGCGCACGATAAGCAAAGAAGATATTTTTATCTCTATTTTTACTAGGGTTTGAGAGAAACAAGATGATTTTCTTCAAAGAGAATTAAATTCTCGGTCGTAGCTTTTTTTCTTTTTCACCTTATGGGGTTGATTCTCTTTTGTATGTATCTATCTAATTTTGACCAATAGGGTCTTTTATATAGGTTGTGAGAAAACTATTGATTAGTTGAGAAGATCCCTTATTTAAAAGATCCTGACTTGATTTCATAATCAAATGGTGATTTTTAAACACCATTGGATCTCAGATCCAAGGCTTTCTATTTTAACAAAATATATTTTTCTTCTTTTTAACAAGATTGAAGGAAATATTTTCCATGCATAGAATTTAATTCTATCTTTTGATTTGAACGGTGATTTTTTAATCACTATTGGATCTATGATCCAACGGTTCACTGTTTAACAGAGTAAATCTTTCTCATTTCAAAAATATTAGGGAAATATTTTCTCATATAGAATTTAATTCTATCTGAAGCAAACTGCTTCAACTTTGGACGCTCACGTGCAGAGCACATGGGCGTTGCCAAAGGATTTAATCTTTTCTGAAATAGGTGCTCACGTGTTTGGCATGCAGGCGCTAACATGTCTAACACGTGAGACGCTGACATAAGATTTAATCCTATCAGAATAGGCGTTCACGTGATTTGCACGCAGGCGCTCACATGTCTAACACGTGAGACGCTACCATAGAATTTAATCCTATCAGAACAGGCGTTCATGTGCTTTGCACGCCGGCGCTCACGTGTCTAACACGTGAAGCGCTACCATAGGATTTAATCCTATCAGAACAAATGTTCATGTGCTTTGCACGCGAGCGCTCACGTGTTTAATACGTGAGGCGCTGCCCTATTTTTATGAGGGAACAATCTCCTACTAAACTTCGCGTCAATTCTACTTCTTCTAACAGAATACCTTAATTAATCTATATTTACAGGCCTAGAATCCCTAAACATAATCCTATTAGAATACCTAATTTACCAATTAAGATCTCATCAAATCTCTAAAATGATCTTGAAACAAATTTTCAAATTATTCTCCAACTAATTTCCTAAATACGCCAGAATTCTCGTCGACAGACATTTGAAGCATAAGTACGCAGAAGTCTAACCACGCTCTGGATTTCTGAATCCTTCTTCTTCAAACGTTTGAGAGACATATCTTCAGACGTTTGACCGTTTTCTATAATTCTAAAATCTGCACTTCTAACGTCTGAAGCACCATAGCTCAGACATCTGACGCGCAAGATTGTTGAATACAAGTCAATTTCATAATAGAAGGGATAGTGAGAACATTTACATTTTTTTATCAATTTCTGTCAAAATTAACTATCATTTAATAATATGGTATTTTCAAAAAACTTAAATAATTATGGAAGGTGTAGGCACCATCGATGAATAATGGATGTACATCAAATTTGCATAGAATTTTTTGGGGTATTAAAAAAACCCTAGATGTAAATATTTTAATTAAATATTTAAATGAATGGTATTTTGGGAATCAATTAAAGTTGAGGAAGGCAAAGTGCTGGTTTTAGAAGGACATAGGTATTTACTGCTATTGGGATAAATTTTAAGGGAATTTCCTGCCATTTAGCCAAATTTCAATAAATTTGGTAACATAATTCATGTTTAGATGGTTGGGATAAAAATAGCATTAAAATAAGAGAGAAAGAAAAAGAGAAGTCGATATAATGATGCGTCATTTCAAGAGAGAGAGAGTTTTGGATTAGAAACATTAGGTTCTGTAACATTTCAGAAAATAAAAAATATTATTTTAGAATTTAAACAATAAAATAATAAATTTTACGTTTATTAAACGAGTATGAATTTGAATTTTCGTAAATTGGTATAATTATATACCTATATTTTTGGAAAATAATTGGGAATTAAAAAATGAATTTTTAATTATGAAAGCATTTATTTAATTGGAATTTTCTTGAATTAGTATATAATTATATACATACAAGTTTAGTGTTAAACTTAATTAGTGTTTTCCTATTTGTGCATTAAACCATGCATGATTTTTTGTTAAATCGTGTTTAGTGTGCATGACATGTGATTTACAAGTGATCCTTTCATTTTATTTTATGAATATGGTTTTATAATTTTAAAAGAAAAGAGAAAATGAGAAAAAAGAGGGAGACATGGGAGACAAAGGGGTATGGACAAGTGAGAGAGAGTGTGTGTGAGTAAGAGTGAAGGGTTAAGGCTTGCACCATTCCTTCTTCATTCATTTCCTTCATCTCTCCTTCTTCTTCCTCTTCTCCTCCACCTCCTCCACCTCCCACTTCAACCCCACAAAAATCATCCCAAATCATCGCAAAACACTCTAAAATCTTCACTATAAACGTTCCTAATCCCATCCTAACCATCATGGTGGGATCAAGTTTTCGTTTTGAGGATCGTTTTCCATCTTAGAAATTTCTTAAGTTTCTTTCTTGAGGCAAAACTCTCACCTTTTTTCAAGTCTTTAGATTTCTTAACCTCACAATTTAGTTAGAGTTATTTTTAGAGCTTAAAGTGTAGATTTTCAAAACTTGAAAACTCTAATGTGAGTAATGGTGAGTAGAACTTATAGTAGTAGTATAGTATAGGGTTTATAGAGTGATTACTAGACTATTAGTAATAGTATCCTTGGTCAAGATAAGTTTAGAAATCTCAAATATTGGTTTTTCTTTGAGTTGTGGTGATCAAATGAAATCCGGAGTAATTAGGAAACTCTAAAAATTAATTAGAGGATACAGAAAAATGTATAAACAAGTAGAAGACCATCGTAGAAGTCCGACCCACTAATTCAATTTCTTGGCTGCAATTTATTGCATATGAAAGCAAATTGCAGGTCAATTTTGGTGTTAGGGTTCTAGCTTTATTCTGTAACTCACTTACTCGATAACTAAGACTACTCTATATGCTAAAAAGTCCCAGATCACCTGAAGAAAAATCTGAAGTTGTTTTAATTTGGTTTTGGAAATGTTTTACAATATTTGAAACTTGGTTTTTGGATATTTATGTTTTGACTCAGTCGTTTGATGTTCGTACGTCGACACCGGGGGTTATTTTGTTGTTTTAGCATGCATTAACCATAGGTTCTTACCTATATGCGCTTCGCTCGTGATTTCAATTTCGAATCAAGTTTTTTATACGATTTTGATTATGATTTCGATTATGGGTACAATCGCGTGGACTTCCAAGACGACAAAGAAGAACACGACGTCCGTCGACTTCGACTAAAGCGAGAATATTAGATGAGTAGATATATATCTACGAAAGAAGTCAGGTGGATGGCGTATAGCACCCCCCCCCCCAACCGTAGAATTAAGATAAAAAAAAATAGATATTAGAATAGTATACTTAGTGTATAGGTTATGCTAGACTACCATATTCGTATAAGTCTATACTTAGTAAAATGATATACTTCTAATAGTATTTCTTAGCCTATGAGCTATATCTACTTATGTAATTATATATATACATATGATTATCTTATATGATATAAGCTTACTAATGATATAAGGATATGTACGATATGATGATATGAATCGATATGATACGATATGGTGATATGAAGCGACATGATATAATATGATACGAGATGACATAAGATGATATGTTATGAGATGAGATGAGATGAGATGATGTACGGGACTATAGATCCATACTATTTGATTTGATGATAACGTACGATAGATATTCCGTACGTGATATGATGAAGATGGATCGTTGATATTTATTTCGACTCGAAAAGTCTTGTTTAAAATCATTAAAATAGATATTATGATACATTTAGAGTCATACCTACTTTCAAAACTAACGAATCGTTAATTACTTTTTAATGATAATTTCTTGCGTGGTTGTGTTTCTACCAATTAGCGATGAGCTAACTCCCATTTGGAAATACCATTATTATTATTGCTTATGTACTGATTTTGATCAAAATTTACAAAGGAGGTGCTGCCCAAATTTTAAATAATGAAAATGTTTTTAAAGTTTAGTATTTACTTATACTTGAAAAGCGGAACTTGATTTCATTTATACCCCTTTTTCAAAACTTTACCTCCACTATTTTCTTTAAAAGGTTTAGATTCATGATTTTCGGCTTACTTAGATTACAATGGGGTCATATAAACTTAACGCGATTCAAGTGCCGGTCATGTACCATTTCCGAGTAGTGACTGGTTTTTGCCGATTTTTAGAATCCAATGGATTATAAATATTTTTGGATTTTTTTCCAATGGAAATTTTAATTAAAAAGTTGCACAAACAATCAATTTCTTGGATTGGGTTAGTCCAATGGAAAAAAGGAATCTAGTGTTTTTTTCCCCATTTAAATATGGGTATCCAAACATGTCATAAGGTGTTGTACCTCATTTATTATGCTCACTCGCATGCATGTACTTCATCAACCCTCAAACCGAATTTTGGTGTAAACGGTACTTAATGTGACAAACTCCAGCTAAAAATCTCCAACTTTGAACTCATGACACATCTGACTGAACATACAAAATACTACGAACTGTGACTTAAATTCATGATTTGAAACCCCTTATTTTAGACACTCCAAGGAAACAAGCAGGTTCAAAAAGTATGAAAAGTTTCAAAGGAGCTATTAACGAAAGAACAATCAAAGATAAGAAATGGAAGTGCTTTTCATTATAATTGAGAAGAATTTAGTGAAGAAAATTTGCCATACTCATATTTTTGTGTACTTTTATTAATTCAAAGAGTTTTTAATTAAGTTTGCTCATTTCCTAAAGAATAGATTTTTTGTATTGTTTATTTTTGAAAGGTATAAAAGTAATAACATGTATATGAAAGAATGATATGGCATACTTTCACTCTAGTATCCTCTCATAAATTTTTCTTCTTTTTTTTGTATTTTTCTATGAAAAATGAGATTTTTTGACATACCCCCGTGAGTTTGGATTATAACAGTAAAGATTTGGGTTTTAATGTACACATAAATTAATTGATTTATCCACAATTATAACTCAAACATACATGGGTAATACAAAAAGTTTCTCTTTTTTCCAATTAGATAATGGAAAAAATGAGAAAATTCAAGCAAGCCAACTCATATCATATCGACTGACTTTTTTACCTCTTCATCAATCAAATGTATAATAGTTGGCTAAAGTGATCTAATTATTTTTCTCAAAAAAACCAAATAATTAACATATTTATAAAAAATAGCTTAAGCAAGTTGATACACATCCAATAATTATTTCTCTTTCTAACGCACGCACGTGTAAAAATCCTAGTAATTATACATAATAAGCAATATATAAGCGTCTGTTCTCAATAATGTTCTCAATAAATGAAAGCTACTCATAGAGTCACTCATGCTTTTGTCCTCTCATGATGAGCATTATATCTGTGATTTCATTTCTTTAAGGACCTGCTGAGTTCTAGGATTACGATCTATTTGAATCGTGGAATCCAAGGTTTTAATAATCTTTGTTTGGTTGAGAGATTTAGATTTGTAGGATTCTTTTGTTTTTTATGGTTTTATGGGAGATACACCATAAAACAAGAATTCTTGAATCCTAAATTTTTTTAGGATTTAGCACTATTTATTGTACTTTTAGATGAAACTCATGTACTTAATTTATTTAATAATCCTCTCTCTATCTATCTCTCTCTAAAATCCTCAAATCCAAATCTCACTTTCTTTTCACCAACCAAACAAAGATTACAAGGATCTATAAATCCAATACTAGAAATCCAAAACCAACTAAACAATAAATTACCAAATCCAGAAATTTTCAACCGTACGATTTTGGAATCCAAATTTCTAAATCCTACAACCAGAAAGGCCCTAAAGAAAACATGCTTCACGCACTCTTTGAAAATTTTCTGCCAAATTCATGCCCTTTCTTTATTAGTGAATATACTTCTATCATAAGACGGGGCCCAGTTTCTTAAATGAACAACGTGAATCTACAATAACATATAATTAATCTCGTAATGCAATGAAATATTAATACCCTCACAACACTTATCCTTACTCCAATCTAATATATATATTCACATAATTTTTTTCTCTCTATACCCCAGTCATAATTTAACTAAAGATATATTTTTTTATTCCAATACTATAACTAACAAGTCTAATTAAACTATGTATCCACAAAACTGACGAAGGTGACTGAGTAACATAAAAGAGGTCTTATTTTGGGATATATTTGTTTGTTTTGTTTTTTTTATTCTTTTTGTTTTCTTTTGGAAGCTTAGCCCTTACCAAACCCATCCACCCAGATTATTGTGTGTTTGGTTGAACAAAAGACTAAAGAACACTTGTTGCAAATTTGCATATGTGGCATATACAAAGCTTATATGATATCCCATAATAATCACTATGCCAGCCGTTCTCAATGTTGCAACTCTGGTAATAACCAAATCTAGTAATTATACACATGCAATGCCCGTGTGTGAGGAAAAATTTAGAGCATGGAATACTGGGTAATGACTTGCATATTAATTGCAGTAAACCATATATCATATTTGTACGTTATGAACCATATCATTTCTACATAAATTATAACGTTATTTGTAATTTTGGCATTGAATACTGCGGTTATGACTTTCTGTTGTATAATGCCTTCAATTTTTGTCACATATGTACCATATGGAATGATATGGTTCATAACGTACTAATTTGATAGATGGTTTGCTGTGATATGATATTAATTGTAAATATGTCATATGATCACTCTCTCTCTGTGTGTGTGGGTGGGTGGGTGGGGTGGGGGGGACGCAGAATCCTAATCGTTCGGGATGGGTGTGGAGGGGGGTGATGGAGGTCTAAATCTCCTTCAGATGTTATCTTCCGTTGATCCGCTGCGTACGCTGATGGACGGCTGAGATTGAGTTAGAGGAATGACTCCTGGAACATGTGGATCTCAATGGGCTTGGATTTGAGATTGAGCCGAGCTATCTGCAAGGAAGTCTCGGGATGGTTGTGCCACCGAGGACCCTTCGACGATCAAGTTAGTGGTGCAACTTTGGCAGAGTAATGGCTTAGTGGAGTTCAGATGACTTACCTCGACCGTCTGAGGGAGGGGTTTATATAACGGAAACAATAGGAAGGCGGGCGCGAGAATCTCGTCGGCCGTTACGCTCCTCGCGTCACGCCCGCGTGATAGGCGGGGTCCCGCATTAATGGCGAGACAGGCTCATTAATGGGGATCGTGATGGTGTGGGACGCGGGATCGTGGGCAGCGGATATCTCGCGCGTGGCGAGATTTGTGGAGCCGTGGCGGAGGTCTAAATCTCCTTCAGATGTTATCTTCCTTTGATCTGCTGCGTGCGCTGATAGACGGCTGAGATTGAGTTGGAGGATTGACTCCTGGAACATGTGGATCTCAATGGGCTTGGATTTGAGATTGAGCCGAGCTATCTGCAAGGAAGTCTCGGGATGGTTGTGCCACCGAGGACCCTTCGACGATCAAGTTAGTGGTGCAACTTTGGCAGAGTAACGGCTTAGTGGAGTTCAGATGACTTACCTCGACCATCTGAGGGAGGGGTTTATATAACGGAAACAATGGGAAGGCTGGCGCGAGAATCTCGTCGGCCGTTACGCCCCTCGCGTCACGCCCGCGTGATAGGCGGAGTCCCGCATTAATGGCGAGACAGGCTCATTAATGGGGATCGTGATGGCGTGGGACGCGGGATCGTGGGCAGCGGATATCTCGCACGTGGCGAGATTTGTGGAGCCGTGGCGGAGGCGCCCGTGGTCGGTGCTGGCGAGACCGAGGAACATGAGCTCGGTGGGAGGCTCGGGAACGAGCGGGAGACCGAGGCATCTTAGTCCTGCGATAGCTCGAGGGCGAACTAGGTGGTCTGGAGGGCCACCGAAGGTCGGGAGAATTCTCGGGCCGTAGGCCCGAGGTGTAAATCCCCAGCCGAAGTTCATGGTCCTGTTTTGTAGGATTCGGGACACGTCATCTGCGACGTGTCAACATCTGGAGAGTCATGATATCGAGCCTCATCATTAGCCCCCCACTCTCGTCCCAACCCGCTCCTGGGTCGGGTCGAGAGTGGTCTGACCGGTCATCCGAGGTGAGCTCTCATTGGAAGATATCGTCGGCTTGCATTCCCGGGCAAAGAGTGGTATTTTCTTGATGACGTCAGCGGATCAGGAGAGAGATCTCGCAGAAGAGGAGGCGTGTAACGTTTTAGAAATCGTTTTGCGAATTTTCCCGTTTTAGGGCAAAATTGTCGGTTTTTCCCGTTTTAACCCGATTTCGATCAAACGACCGTATAAGCTTACCGACATCTAATTTGACCAAAATAAAGCTTGTGCGCGAACTTTGGGAGTATTTGGGAGGTTTTGGTTCAGATCGATTTTTTCCCGAAAAAAATATTATTTTAAGCGGTGTTTTGTGCACGTAAATCGGGAAAATTTTTATTTTGTGAATAAATTAATTTTGTCACTAGAATTAATTTAGAAGGTTCTTTTTAAATATCTAGATCTTTTTTTGGTGACTAATGGTTTGGATTTTAAAAATAAAAGAAAAGAGTGAAAGGTGGCAAAATAGCATTTTTTATATTATTTACACTCTTTCCTAGCAATTTCTTCACCCAAAATTCACAAAAATACCCCCCACTCAACTTGGCCGACCCTCATCCCCCCATTTCTGTCCTAAACATTTCCAAACTCATTTCTCACTCATTTTCTATCAAAACACAAAAGGAATTCCAAAAATAAATCCAAAACAATTCCTATATAAATATTAAACCATTTTTCCTTCACTAACCCTTCATGGATCTTCATCAAAGCTTGATTTTGGAGGATAAAATGATGAATCTAAATTCTTTTTGGTGTTCTTGAGGAGGTATAATTTCTTACCTTAATCTTTGATTAATTGATTTAATCTTTAACTAGCTAATTTAGTTAGCTATTTAAGTGCTTAGTTTAGCTTTTAATTCATGATTAATTCATTATGTTTGGTTTAATAAATTCATGTTAGGGTTAATTTTGATTAAGTGATTAGTGTTTAATTCAAGTGTTAAATTGTGTTTTGGGAAAGATTAATCTAGTAGAAAGTGTTAAAATTTGTTAATTAGCATTTTGTTTAATTAAGCAAAATTGCTTACTAGATTTTTCTAAAACATAATTAGCAAGTGTTAAAAATATAGGATTTGTTTAGATAGCTTAGTTAAGCTATTTTAAGGTGTTTGTAATTATTAAATTTGTGTTATCTTGAATCTAGTGCGATATATTGCGATAGGTTGCTTACTAGATTTCGGGGTTTTTCCGACGTAGGGTTCGTTTGGTAGTTGCGAGTTTATATCCAGTGTATTCCTCGTAATTTTTGTGTTGTGTTGCGCGATCGGGACGATCGGAGTCCAGAATTGGTGTTTTGTAGTTTAGCGACCCCAATTAGGGTTTTGACCGGTATCGTGCGCGATAGATACGCTAAGCGCGCAGTGTAATTTTCCGGGCGTTTTCGTCGCGTTTCGTTGTCTTTTCGTCATTTTAGGATATTTAGCTTATGTGTTGTATTTATGAAATTTTAGGTTCGTAAGCAGGGATTTCAGGTGCTGCGGACAAGGGGAAGCAGGTGGTCGGATTTTCTTAGCTCGAGACCATCGGTGAGTAGATTTAACATCTACGGGGAAATCACCCGTATGGCGTTATGCGTCGGGGCGAATATGATATGATAGCTGCATGTATTTGTATATTAGTTAATTTCATATGAATGTCATTGCATAGCATTATCTGTTGTACTTGACTCGTACCTTTAGATATAACACATTACTGACGGTTCATGTTGCACGAGCACTAGATTGTATGCTACACCCACACCGTCTGTAATTGCCATGACACGCACAAACACCTACATATGTGATATGATAGTGGATAGGAATGATTAGAGTAGTAACTCATATTCTATTGTGCATATGAAATACTGTGGACACATACATACGTGATATTGCATTGGGCAGGAATAGTTAAGGTAGTGAACCTTATTCCACTTCAC